>OX442334.1:15474829-20827329 GCA_949358125.1 Idaea dimidiata | reverse complement strand
TATTTCTAACTCAACAACCCGTAAACCGATATGAATGAAATTTGGTACAGGGTTGGTTTAGAGGTAGAAATAATATATAGGGTACTTTGAATGATCGCACGGGTTAAGCAACACTTGGTACAACATACGTGATGGGTGAAAAAGAGCGGGTGACCCGATATTCATAAAACTTGGTACAGGGTTGGTTTAGAGGTAGAAATATTATATAGTACTTTGAATGATCGTTAAGCAATACTTGGTATGACATACGTGAGGGATCATTAACGTTACGGGATGGGAAGTTACGCGGGTGAAACCGCGGGGCGCAGCTAGTAAAAATATATAATTAAAAGTGTTTTAATTTTAACAGCTGCTTTTGTTTGATATCACTAAAGGTTCCGAAGTGTTAGATTAATTGCAGAATAATAAAAATTAAAAAACCGTTATTGAAAAAAAAAACTCTAAAATATGCACCTGGTAGTAAAACAAATGACTATCGCTGTGGATGATAAGATGGAATCGTTCAATGACGCCTAAAGTATTAATTAATTAGAGGTAGCGTTACTTCAGTGACTTATTGAGGAGCTTATTGGCCTAGCTGCACCTGCCGATCTTGAACGGTCGTGTGGGTAAAGCAACGCTTGACGCGGTCATTACTTGGATGGGTGACCGAAAATTTGTGTGATGAAAAATCATTTTTTCGAGTTCCTCCGTGCTTCGGAAGGCAGGTTAAGCAGTTTGTCCAGGTTATCTCTGACAACAGTCGTTAGGTCAAGTTAGAGGCCTTAGGGCGACCTGAAAACTCTAACACTAGGTGAGTCACACCACTACACAAAAAGAAGAAGAAGTGACTTATTTCAACTGTCTTCCGCTTGATGCTATTTATCTACTGTTCAGCTTTACATCAATAGGGTAACCACATTAAGGTTTTTCATAAGAAAGTATTTAAAAAAATAAATTACAAAAGCCAAAAAAATGCTCCGTAAAAAAATAAAATAGAAACCCCACCTTTAAGTTTAATAAAGCTCGCATCATCACCATACATTCTCCAATTTTATTTATCCACACTCCCTCAATTTAAGAGAAAGCCCACAAAAGACGCGTAATTTAGACACAGAATGTCGGTGGGAACCACGTTCAAAGGCTCACCTATACGTATAACGATTGTTCTGCCTTCCTTATTCGATACCATCAACATTCTCTTAATATAGACCTACCCCTATCGACTACTTGGAATCCAATTTACGTACAAGAAATGCGGTTTAAAATAAAAGAGGTAGCGGTTCCACGTATGTTCCACTAAGTATGTTTGAACTCCTTCCTTCAAAAAACCGCTGAACCGATACAAATAAATAAATATTGCACGATATTCCACACAGCGCTATGTAGCCCCAAACTAAGCACTAGGCTTGTACTATGGGTACAGATAATGGATATACTACATATTATACTTTTTTTGGTAAATACATACATATGATACATAGAAAACACCCAGAACCAGAAACAAACATTTATAGTCAGCAGAAATATTTGTTTCCAGCGGAATGCATGCTTCTGCGATGCAGTCCGAGCTACGCCCGCCGTGCCACAGAGGCCGAATAATTATATAGAGTGGAGTTAGAACTTCCCTATTAAACTCGATAAAAACATGTTCCACGGTCACACAGGAGCAGATGCATACACTTACATGTTCCGTACAGTACCTATTACGTATGATCGAACTTGGATCGACCAAGGAAAACCTACAATCCAATTTATAACCTCCTTCTTTTTAGGAAGTCGATTTAAAAAAAACGACATTTCCTCTCTTCGCCTGTCACTTGTCTCACACAACAAATCCTACCAGCTGAATCGGAATTCTTTTACGAATGCAGTAAAAATTTAGGCTCAAAGCGTTCGCGGAATCTGCTTCTAATGTTACTGGTACTCTATTGACGACTTTTATTTTATGGGAGACACTTGAATAAGAAGTAGGTATTGTATAGCTAGGAAAACCTACTAAACAGAGAAATGTGACCATAGAAGCGTGTTGTTTTAATAAAATGGTCTTAGCTCTGAGTAACATGTAGGTATGCTAAAACACAATAATGTACTGGGTTTTATTCACGTTTTATTTAATAACGGCATTATTACTTAAGTAGTATGTACCGAGATTAATTCGGGAAAAGCCAACTGTAAAGTTGGCGGAAGCGGTACCTTTGTAATAATGCCGTTTTTTAATAAAACGCGAGTAAAACCCGGTAAATATTGTGTTTTATTGTGCAAAATCGCAAAAACCTAAGACAAAGTTAACTTATGTGCTATTAAATATGAGAAATAAACAAAAATAGTTTTTTTTTTAAATTTTACTTTTTTTTTTTTTAAATACACATAATAGAATAGAAAAAACATAGAAAGACACCCAGACCAGATAGGTACAAATATTTATTTTTAAGCATATAAATATTTGCAACCGGCAGGAATCGAACCCTTCCGCATTGCAGTCGGGCTTTCTCCCGACGCACCTCAAAGGTGAGTCTATATTTAACAAAAAACTGTACTAGAAATATTTTAAAGACAAAATTCCTCTTCAAAATTTCACTTGCAGCGAGATTTAAACTCGCGTCCCTGGATCAGTACCTATACCCCAGTGCCTAAACCGCTCGGCCACGCAAAAACTGTACTGTCACAAACTACAGTACGAATCGAATAGCATAGAATATAAAATATGTTTCTCAATAAAGACATTTCAAAACTAAAACTGAACTGCAATAGCTTTTCCAACTTACGTTTCTCTTGTATCCTCATGATAAGAACTCCGACCAGTTTATCCGTTCCTTCTTTGACGGCAGCTATCGACATCTTGTCCTTCATCCAAATACGTACATTATGGACAAACTCATCCGTACCCTCTTTGTCTTCTGCCATTTTAAGTGATCTGTATGTTAGCTGGAAATTTAGAACCGTGGGTAAATATGGTTATTTTAACATGGGATAGGTTAGCATTTGACCTCATCTCACCTGATGGGAAGCGACGATGAGGTCGATGGTGTAATACGTTTTCCTAGAAGAAACCTATTTGCTCTTGACTTGAAGTCTCCAAGGTTGTAGTCAAGGGGGAAAATAGTCGCGAGAAGTGAGTTCCATTTTGCAGCAGTACATATGTTCGTCACACCTTCACGCAAAAACTACTAAACCGATTTCGATGAAACATGTTTTGGTATGCAGACAGTCGGAGATTTAGATTAACACATACCTACTTAAACTTTTTATCCCGATATTTTCGCGGAATAAGGACTTAAAAAAAAAGATAATAATAACAAGATATTTATATTTTTTAAATAGTTTAATAATTCGCTAGTAATATCAACTGGCTTGTTCACGAGACGTTGTTATAGTACACCATGTAAAGAATAAAGACTATAGTCTATAGTCTTATAGTAAATATGTAAAGACTGTAGTATTTTAAAAGAGATCTGTCTAAATAGAAGGTTAATGGTAGCTTAAACTATTTCATACTCGACTCTGACAGACGAGCTTCATCCATCAGTTCCATAAACAAATTGTTTTAGAATTTACACACTTTTCAAAAACTCCGAATAAAATTCGAATGTTGTTGTTAGAATACCCACTATCTCTGATAATCTATAATTTACTTTCCTATTCCGCTGCGTACTTGAAGAAATCTCCTTCCAATTCGGGACTTAAAATCGAAGGATACAAAAAATAATTCAAAATTCAAGCCCCGGATTTACAAAGTAATTTTCCCCAAGTAATCCATGTCAGGTTCGTGACAAAAAAGTAATCAACAAATACACAAATTAAGCTTAAAAAGCATTAAGAATTAAATTGTTCGTCAATGGATTGTATTCGGGCATCTATAGAAATTAAAGTCCTGACCGACCTTTAAATAAAGAAATAAATAAATCGCGAGGATAACCTGGTAAATATTGTAAAACTTTTTATTCTATTAATCGATAGATATGATAATTGGTAGGTAAACTCATACCCCACTTATAAACGCTATAGTTAACAGCTTCATAACTATGAATCGATTGTCTTTTACTGTGACATTAAGTTTCAAAGTTGACAGACAGAGACAAACGTCACATAACTTGGTAATTTGTTAATCATCGTTTATAAGTAAGGGGGATAAAGTAGAAGGATAATCCTATCTTAATTCTGAATCCTAGGACAAGTGGGCGAAGCCGCGTGCTGAAACTAGTTCATTAAAACACCCAGGAAAGGCTTACATTTTTACGAAAAAAACAACATTGGCTAGGTATATAAAAAAAATGTTTTTCATCAAAAACTACGCGGCGGAATAACGAAACGAAAATGATTAAAACAATATTATGCGAAAAATATTTGGTAAGCTTTGAAATATTTTAATTAAGAATTATTTAATCAAAAGTATATGTAAGTATTTAAGCGACGGAATGCGTGTAAAAATAATAACATAACTTCAGATTAAACTGAATAAAATTTTAAAAAAGTTTGATTTAATAGTAGTTTATGCACCGAGGTACTAAAGTCCTGTCTTATATAGCGGGCGTTATATTGAATCCAAAGCGTACGAAGGACTCTAGAGGGTTAACTCCCGAGCGCAGCGAGGGTGTTAAAAACTTAACTCCTGACCGAAGTGAAGGAGTTATGTACCTAGAGTCCTGAGTGAAGCGTGGGATTCAAGCGCCCAAGATAAAGACAGGCTTTAGTACCGAGGTGAATACTCTACTTTACACATCTACTGCGAGACAACAAAAGGGCTACAAAAAAAGCATTTAACTAACAACAAAAACATAGATTAATGCAACGTATATGAAATAATATATTGACAGCTCTATATTAATTAAATTTAACAATGTTACATCAAAATTACGAAACCACACATCGGCCTTACCTGATGAAAAAAAAATTGAGGCTTTATACTAACCAAAACTTTTTGCTTTACCCTTCCGTCTCTGAAAATTGAAAAAATTAGCCCAGTCTTTATTTTTTTATGTGTTATGTCTAGGTGGCCAGTTCGAAATGGCCGTATGCTACCAAAACCTTAGTTCTAAATTTAAATTACTTTATGCCCTAGGAGCATAATGAGCACTTTATGCACCTAGGGAATAAAGACTCGCTTTACATTGACCTTTTTGGTCAAATAAAGTAACTTTGTAGAGCAGTTACAGTAGGTGTGTTAACATTTTTACACACCTACTGCTCCCTAGTTTCCCTAGGGTTATTCCCTAGGTGCATACGGCCATTTCGAACTGGCCACCTAGACATAACACATGAAAAAAATTAAAACTGGGCTATTTTTCTTCAATTTTTATGTCGACGGAAGGGTAAGGCAAAAAGTTTTAGTTAATATAAAGCCTAACTTTTTTTTGTTTCATCGGCTAAGGCCGATGTTTGGTTTTGTCATTTTTATGAAAGATTGTGAAATTTAATGAATGTAGAGCTGTTTATACAAGGTGTAACGGGTAAGTCTTTTGAAGCCGAAAAGGGGTTGTTCTAGACGTCTAGGCGAACAACTTTTGTTCCACAAGTTTTGAAAATTTGTATACTTATACCAACAAGTTGCATTAATCTATTGTTTTGTTGTTGGTTAAATGCTTATTTTTGTAGCTTTTTTATTGTCTCGCAGTAGATGTGTAAAGTAAAGTATTCACCTCGGTAATAAAGCCTGTTTTTATCTTAGGCGCTTGAATCCCACGCTTCACTCAGGACTCTAGGTACATAACTCCTTCGCTTCACTCAGGAGTTAAGTTTTAACCCCCTCGCTGCGCTCGGGAGTTAACTCTCTAGAGTCCTTGGTACGCTTTGGATTCATTATGACGCCCGCTAGATAAGACAGAGCTTTAGTACCTCGGTGCATAAACTACTATTAAAAAATTTTTTATGGGGGACGTTCTCGTTTTTATTTTAATTTTTGCTTTGGGATTGGTTTAGATACCTGGACTGTACAAATGTTTTGGGACGGTTAAAGGATACATCTAGACACTTCGGCTTGAATAGCAACCTTTCCTCGCTATAGCACGCTACGTAGGTATCTACAGATTCTAATGTTTAAAAAACAAAATTTATGATTTAAACGATAATAGTCGATAAAGTCCTAACATAGAATAGAACTACCCGATCTCTTCCAATATAAATGGTGTAACGGGTAAGCCCTTTTAATCCGAAAAGGGGTTGTTCTAGACGTCTAGGCGAACAACAATTATCTTTATTTTCAAAAGCAGCTGTTTTTTCAGTGAAACATAATCTCAAAATTTAAAAAAAAAAAAGTTAGAATTTTTAAAAGTCGTAGAACAAAAGTTGTTCGCCTAGACGTCTAGAACAACCCCCTTTCGGATTAAAAGGACTTACCCGTTACATCTTGTATAATGTTAACTCTGGGGGAGACGAGACGGGTCCAGTTACATGTCATTTGTCCTATCCGATTAGGCAGCAGGCCCTAAATAATTGCCACATCTTAATTACCTACTGTGCCGACCCGAATTACCCGATTATTTGAGGCCTCCCGATGCAGGCCATGAGCAGGCAAAACCGAGACGCGCACATAGTACAAAAACACAAATAAAAAATTCATTCAGTAATTTGAGTTCGGCGGGATAAAGACTGATCACTACCACTCTGCAAAACATCGAACATTCGAACACGTCTCAGTAGTTCAATTTACTAGTCCGGTACCGAACTGTTGAACCTTTTTTATAATTGTTAGGTAAGGGTTTTACCACTGTAATCGTTATGTGAGAGTTGTGCCATTATTTCGATGTAGCATGCTAATTTATAGACGGCAGTGGAAAAGATTCGATGCGTCCTTGTAAACTATCTCTGTTCCCGCGAAGACTGGAGCGTTGGTGGGCGCGTCTGAATGCAGACTCTTTCGTATAGAAAGTTGGGTAATTCAATCTTTCATTACCTTTAAGAGGACTTGTGTTTTCGTTCAAATTAATAACATTTTTAAAGGGCTTTTGTTTTCGTTTTAATGGTCTTTCGTTTTGAAAGTCAACTGAAAGTGGAAGCCTAATAGTAAACTTCTATGTTCAGTAGTCCGGTCGAATTGCATCATCGAACTGTCGAAACTAAAAGTCCTATATCGGACTACTGAAACGCTCCCAAGCATTCCATGATTGTTTTTCGGTCACTTTTTCTCCAGCAAAAAAAACTTAATTAACAAAATTAAGATTTCAGAACCGGCAATTCATCTTTTTTGTCAGTTTCTTAATTAAGAACGGAGCTAAGGTTTTCACCGTTTCCACTTTGTTTTTTCTCCATAAGTTTGATTTTTCCTTGGACTTTAAAAATACAGTTTTTTCCTGTGTGAAATCTGAGAAACTAATTACGACGTACTTTCGGTTGTGATTTGGGTAATTCGAATTATCGGTTAACCTCGAATTGTGGGTATTTTTTTTTTCAATAGAAAGGTTACGTCTTTTGCAAGACGTGAAATGGGTTTCAACGATGGGTTGACGAGTTATTTTCTCCGTATATTTTTTAAAGCGACTCATGGACGTGTGCATTTTGCCAATCCTCACGTACGGCGCTCAAACTTGGTCTTTGACTGCCCGTCAAAAATTCCCAATCGGGGTTTGCCAAAGGGCAATGGAGCGTAGTATTCTCGGGATTAAACTAATTGACCGAATACGGAATACCGAAATACGCTTCAGAACCCAACTCACAGACGTAACCCAAAAAGCTGCTGCCTTAAAATGGAACTGGGCCGGCCATGTGTGCCGAATGCCGGATGAACTATGGGCCAAAATAAGTACCTTGTGGACCCCCACCAATGGTAGACGTTTACCCGGCAGACCCCGTCGAAGGTGGCGAGATGACCTGGACAAGTTCGACACAGATTGGCAATCTACCGCACAAGACCGCGAGCTATAGAAGGGGAGTAGAGAGGCCTTTGCCCTGCAGTGGGACACTACAGGCTCCTAATAATAATATTTTTTTAAGGATTAATCCAGTGAACAGAAACAAGCATGGAAGAAGCTTTTCAATACTAACTCACGTCAAATAATTACACCAAAACTCACTCAAAACGAAGGATGCTATACAAGATGTAACGGGTAAGCCCTTTTAATCCGAAAGGGGGTTGTTCTAGACGTTTAGGCGAACAACTTTTGTTCTACGACTTTTGAAAATTCGAAGTACTTTTCGAAAAATTTAGGTGTAAAGTTTACTTGAAAATCAGCTGTTTCTTACAGTTCGAGGTCATTGACCTTATGTTGTTCTTTTATTTAGTTTGGTCTACTACAATCAAACCTTCAATTACCTTTATTTTGAAAAAACAGCTGTTTTTCCAGTGAAACATAATCTCAAAATTTTCAAAAAAAAGTTTGAATTTTCAAAAGTCTTAGAACAAAAGGTGTTCGCCTAGACGTCTAGAACAACCCCCCTTCGGATTAAAAGGGCTTACCTGTTACATCTTGTATACACTCTAAGCTAAGCATTTGGAGCTTTTTTTTACAGTTAATTATTTTCACCAATTGTGTTGACAACGAGGACGGCCCGGCGACAATACGCATTTCTCTAACGTGATTGGTTCTTTGAATGACCCGATCCAACAGTGTATTTGTTGCCGCGGTATAGTTTTGCTCATCGCGGACTATTTTACGTGGTTCCATGTCTAGTTTTCGTTCACGGGATTAATCATTGATTTTAACCTACATGTTAAAAGTAGATACATGAACCGGAAGGAAGACAGTCGAAACAAGCCACTGAAGTAACGCTACCTTAAATTCAATGGGCATCACGCTGTAGCCTGGATCTGATGGTGGAGGCTTGGAGACCTGTAAAACGGGTTATCGCAAACCTTTGTGCGGGCTCCAGTTTCCGCAGTTTGAATTTGTATACTTCAACCTCTTTGTTGCTTAATAATAAGTGAATTTATCCTAAGATTAGTATCTAAGTTTAAAATTGTGGAGAACTTAATAAATTTTACTTTGATGTTTTAACCGTCATCCAGCGACTCTATCGAAGCATTCGCAGCGATTGCCATTTTTACCCGGCTGCAAAGAAATGGTAATGTTTTTTGCGCCTATCTTGTACGTTTGTAATTTTCTTAATTAGCTCGTATCTTCCAAACCACTCGATGGGTTTCTTTAATTAAAGTATCGTTAGATGCATCTCGTTAGTATACATACAAAATATTTTATTTTATTGATTACCAAACTTGTCCCCGGCGGGAATCGAACCTGCAACCGCGTAAAAGACATTACAGCTCACCTCCTCAGACAAGTAATGTTTCTTCAGCATCCTAACAGCCTCGTCGTACCTTGTATCCTGAAGGTCTTCGAACCTGATACCACAAGGGACCCTGCCCCATATGGATGGAGCCTTTATCCTCGCTTCCAAGGCTTTAATCTTCTCTACTTCCGCTTCTGCTGATCGTGCCATTGTTTAAGTTAGTCTCTAGAAGGTAAATAATGAATATCATAGCGTAGCATATCAGTCCTTACCCGTCCACTCCTAAACAGACTGAAGGCGCCACAAATGGCAATCGCAAACTAACTCTATTCAACGACCCCTCGCTACCGCTACAATTTCGTAGGTCGACCGAGTACGTAGTCATCCAACACTCCGTTTTGCATTGCATCGTGGACGCCACTAGAGTTCTTTGACTCCCCAACGGTTAAGTTTAATTCATAGGATGTTTAAATGCCTGTAACCATTTCATTAGTGCTCCTCATGCATAGTTTATAAAAACTAAACTACTTCAAGAAATCCCGTGGACCGTTCCCAGTTCCCGCTATAATGTGGTCTGTGGTTAAGTCTTGATCTTACTTGTAGCTTACATGGTGTTTTTGAAGTGTTTTCAAAAAATCTCACGATTTATATGTGTTTCTTTGCTGATTTAAAATAACTTTAACATATCAGTAAAATTTAATTGACTAAAGATGCAAACCTATTCCAATTTCCAAATATTTTGATTTATAATTGAAAATAAACTAATGTAGGTAATTATCCATTTCAATGTAAACAAAAAATAACAGAGCGCGAATTGATGGTGACAGGTGTCAATCTAGTTATAAAAAAGTTGGTCTCTAAAATGGTTCTTTTCAAAAGTTCAAAAAACTTTTAATTTAGTATAAAAACTTTTTGCAATTTTAAAAGCTATTTCGATTTAAGAGAATATTAAATATAAAATAATATTATAAGCCTTAAAATCGAAAATCATCCCGTGACGGGATTCGAATCCGTGCCCTTCGCAAAGCAAATCAAAGTACAACAAAAGATGATCGAAATAAATATAAACAAAAGAACATCAAAGCAAGAACAAAAACTAGAGAAGATCTTAGTAGAAAAGAAACAAAAGATAATCGAAATGAAACCAAACGAAGGTCGACAAGCGGGACTTACGCGGGAAAATTCGTAGAGCTGCTAGCAGCTTTACGAATTTGCCCGCGTAAGTCGCGTTGCCTAGGCAAAGTTTTAATTATTTTTTTCTGCTATGTAATTTTGAAATATCCCGCACCACGACATTAAAACCACCCAATTCCAAATCATAAAAATAGTCCAAAAATAAAAAGGTCAATCGTATTAAAAGCCCAGTTATCATCGCGCAATTAGGGCTAAAACCTTCAAATGTCTCACATACAGTCGGTACAAATTGCCGTCGTGAGTAGAATAATGTCTGTCTCCACCCGCTCCTGTTTCGCCCTTTATTTTTGTACCAATCATGTAACCTAGTCACGTGTCAAACATTCAACAGTTCTGCGGTTTTGGCCCTGAATTCTCTAACCTTTGGTCTTTTTTTTATAAAGTTGGTGTACGCACTAAAATCGTAACTCCATTCGACTGGTACTTTAGACGCGTTGGAAGTTATCTTAATGGGAGTTCTAGTATCTTAAAACCCTGCTAGATGCCTTTCACACTAGATGGATTTGTCTGACGGGCGAGTTCTTTCTACGGCTCTGAATCCCACTGTACCCACATACCGTACCCACCTTAGAGTATGTATTACCTAGATAGATAATATATCCTTCAAGCCACATACGCTCACTTTCATCCTCACACCAGTGTCCGTAGCAAATCAGAGACCAACGTCAGACGATCTGTTTGAGTCTGAGGGATTACGTTGATGTACATTTAAATTTTAAGACTGTCCATTGCTGAGTATACGAAGTATACGCACGGATGGAATGGGATCTATGTCCTCTGGATAAATCGGTCTAGTGTGTGTGTGTGCTTCTAACCCTTAGCCCTAGCCTAGCCATTAAATTGTGCTTTTAAATTATTTACTTATTTAGTCAAAGTTTATGTAGTCGTAGAGCTACAAGTAATGATTATAATGCTATTTTTTAATCGCCAAAAGCATGGCGCTATTAATGCGCCTTTTAATCACTTTTGACTTTAAAGTAAGCTGCTTTTGTCTGTAGTACTCTTTGTTTTTTACCCTTATTACAAAACTAGACTACTTAGTCTAAAATGTATGGTACAGAATAAGGGTGGTGCAAAAATATTCAAATGTAAAAATGCGGTAGTGCGACAAAAGTAAAAGTGATCACGTTTCCTTGTGGATATTTCAGGTGAGAATTGACGCGTGAACAAATATAAGAGTGGGTTTATCGGTCTCTGGGTTTTTCTTTGGATATTTTTTTTTAAATAGTGATTACTTACCTTTAAAAGAAAAAGAAATATTGATTTGCCCTATTCAAATATCTGGTACCTACGAGTTGATGGAACGTGAACCTGAATGTTCATTTACGTGAAAACTTGTAGATAATGGTGAGTGTATGTAAATTGTTTGATTTCGGTGAAATATTAATCAATTTATTTCCGCAACATAGTTTTTCAAAACGAGAAAACGAGTTTTTTGCTTATATTTAGAAAATAACAGTGATACTACAAATAATACCCTACTGTATTTTTTTGTTTGAAATTGACATATTATGTTCTCGAAAAGTCACGTGACTTTTCGAGAACTTATATGTCAATTTCATACAAAAAAATCTGTCGATTGGCGATTTTGTTGTTCGATAAGAATGTTGTCTAGGACTGCTGATCTACTGCACGTCTACATTGATCTATATTGCTGACCAAAAAGTCACAACTAAGAAATTGAGTTGAAATTAAACATGGCTTCTTAAGTTCCAGGCAAATAAATACGTTTTTCCTGGGTCTCTTTCACGTATTTTTATTTAAGGTCGTACCATAACGTCAAATTGTGACAGAGATAGAGCTATCATAGTTTAAAAGTGTAAAAGAAGGACGTAAGACGCGACTATGCGAAATTTTGACTGCGATTTTTTTTTTTTGATAATTACTAGTTAATTAACATAAACTTTATTACTTGCGACCCGTCTAACGCCCTGGTTACAATCACCTATTGCCGCGGGTTTGAATTCCACCGAATTGTTGTTTTTTTTTCAATACCAAACAAAAATAAATGTGTCTAACTCTAGTAAGAAGAGTTTTTTAGCACTTAAATTCACGTTTCACCCTGAAAGCACACAAAATCCGTAGACTATGTCACCCGAAAGGAAATCGAAACGGGACTTCCTCGGGTCATGATACAATTTCTGTACCACTGCAGATTCATAAACTACCAGTTTTATAAACAGTACAAGGGTAAGGGGGTTATTTAGGTTGGTAGAGACTATGTCTATAGTACCTAACCTACGGAATATTTTATACCTTTGTTAAAATTAACTCGAGATATTTTTGCCCGACAACGGAGAAGCCAAAGGAATAAATGAATGAATGTCTTTTATTTGCTCGAAATATGGTTACAACAGATGTTATCAATTAGTAGGTATAGTTCAACATATTTCAGCATGCAAATATTAGAAATGAATTATTTTAAATCAATCTTAATGTCAACTTAAGGAAGGGTAATTGTTTTGGCAGTGTATGTATGCATTTGGTTGTCCACCACTAACATTTTAATTTTATTTTTTGGACCGATTTAGATGAAAATTATCCAAGCTATGCTTATATATAGCACGCTGTGCTCGACGTTTCTCTGAGGGATCGCATCAGAAATGAGGTGATCCGTCAGAAAACCAAAGTCTTCGACATTGCTCACCGGATTAGCAAGCTGAAGTGGCAGTGGGCTGGCCATATTAGCCGTAGAATTGACAACCGTTGGGGTAAACGAGTTTTAGAGTGGAGACCGCGTCTCGGCAAACGTAGTGTAGGACGTCCTCAGGCACGATGGAGCGATGATTTGCGCAAGACGGCTGGCACAAACTGGATGCGAGAAGCGGAAAATAGATCTAGGTGGCGTGCAATTGGAGAGGCCTATGTCCAGCAGTGGATTGCATCAGGCTTATGATGATGATGATGGATGAAAATTTGCAGAGATAATTTAAAAGGTGGAGGGTAACCTATGATACTTTTGGCCTTTTCAGAAGACTTTTGATGACGTAATTCTTATTATAAAAAAACAGTCAATTTTAATGACAATTATTATATTATATTAGCCTTGATCGTCCCACTGCTGGGCAAAGGCCTCCCTCCAACTCTTCCATTCGGGTCTATTTTGGGCTATGGTTCGCCACTCGGGCTTAAATTTGTCGATTTCATCCCGCCATCTCCGCTTTGGTCTGCCGAGTCGCCGCTTAGAGTTTGGGATCCAGTCTGTTGTGACTTTTGCCCAAGACTCACCCGGCATGCGGCAGACGTATCCCGCCCAGTCCCATTTAAGCATCGCAGCCTTGTGACCTACATCCACGATTTTTGTGCGAGAGCGCAGTTCTGTATTGCGGATTTTATCTATCAATTTAACACTCAAAATACTACGCTCCATCGCTCGCTGGCAAACCCCGAGGGTAGCCTTCTGTGCATTTGTCAAAGACCATGTCGGTGCACCATAGGTGAGGATTGGGAGTATGCATGTGTCCATTAACCTTTTCTTGAGGCAAAGAGGAAGGTTTCCCTTCATCAAGTCGCCCATAGACCAAAAGCTCCTCCAGGCATTTTCGATCCGTCTTTCGACTTCCTTGTCTTGTCGACATTGGAAGGAGACTAATTGGCCCAGGTAGATATATTCATGGACGTAATGCACACTCTCTAAACCTACTCTCACCGTCCGCTGTACGCTGTTGGTCATCAGTTTGGTCTTTGACATATTCATTTTCAGTCCGACCCTAAGACTTGCGTTGCTGAGGTCTTGTAGCAACGACTGTAGTTCAGAGGCTGAGGAGGAAAATAGGATGATGTCGTCGGCGAAGCGAAGGTTGGTTAGCCTTTTCTCGCCGAAGAGAATTCCCTTGCTAATGCCTTGCCCTTATTAATGACAATTAATAATAAATAATAAATAAATATTGCACGACATTACACACATCGCAATCTAGCCCCAAACTCAGCACTATAAAATAATTGG
The DNA here is from genome assembly GCA_949358125.1 of Idaea dimidiata. Taxonomy (NCBI): domain Eukaryota; kingdom Metazoa; phylum Arthropoda; class Insecta; order Lepidoptera; family Geometridae; genus Idaea; species Idaea dimidiata. The sequence goes on along the minus strand of OX442334.1, from coordinate 20,813,048 downwards.
TTCAGCACTATAAAATTAATGCGCAGATTTCCATAACTATTTGCGTTTCGTGCGGTTTCACCCGCGTAAGTCGCGTTCCCACGGATCTATCGAAATAAAAAGTTATCAAAATCTTTAACTATTTATTCATTGAATGTCATCGCAATCGGTTCAGAGGTTTTTACGTGAAGGAGCAACAAACACAAACACTTCTAAACTTTTACTTATATAATATTAGTAGGGATAAGTTTTCAACGTGATATTTTGTCTACAACATCAGAATAGCACCTTAGTTAGTAATTCGTGAAGCAACAAAACTTATGGGGACCGCAAAGGAATCAAAGTAGGCAGGTGTTACTGCTTTACTGACTAAATAAGGGTACCATACGGTTTCTTGTAGTACTACAAACAAGGTGCGCCGTGAGCTCGTGACTGCCTGACTTACGCACCGGATTTAAACCAGAGTATGCGGCCACAACCTCGAGTTTACGGTGTCCAACAGTGGTAACATACAACACAAAGAAACTGTAAAAACGTAAAGGAGACTTTGAAATTAAAACTGGCCAAGTACGAGTCCAACTCGCGCACGAAGGGTTCCGTACCATTATTATCACAACTAAATATTTTTTTATATACGGAAGCCTTACTGATGTTTATTTTAATCTGTTTTTAGTTTTTATTTTTAAAACGGTAATAAAAATACATTATCTATTAGAAACTCAACTGTCTAACTATCGCAGTTCATGAAGTTCAAGCCTGTGCGTGACAGAACGGAAGTTAAAAATGCTAGAATACGAGTATTAACTCTTTAAAAAAAAAGTGTTCAATTTCAATGACCCTCTTTCTTAAGTCTGTAAGTAAGTTAGATTAATGCTTTTTTTGTTAAACTTAAAACCGTAAGCACAGCCATTACGAGCTCACTGTCTAAGTGTTTACCATAGTGATTCGAACTCGGGAGTCCCTAGACTAATACAGAATGAGACCCTCACTTGAGGTCTGTTAGCTTTGCCCGGCTTTATTGTAGGTACGTACGAGTACACTGTTTCTTTAGGCTGAACGTTGAAGTTTCCTTTATCGGCGTAGTAAACAGAAAATCGCCGGTTTTTCTGTCTTTATTAAACGAAAACAGGTTTTTTTTCTTTTGTTTTTTTTTTGTTAGTCTATTTATTCCACTGTAGACCAAGTTCTCTTAGATCCAGTAAGACGATAGGGGAGTCTCCTCCGGATTGCCTCCGGACCGTTGTGAGTTCTAGAATATGGCGGTTTCCTCACGATGTTTTTCGTGCGTGACTTCACCGCAAGAACATTCTGTTCTGAACATCATTCTGTATTAGTCTAGGGTGCAATTCCTCAATCATTGAATTTCCGTAATGACTCGGTCTCAACTGGTACCGATATATGTGAAGCGTTTTCTAATTATTTTCACTCCACTTTTCTGGCCGCTTCATCTTCTTCTTCCTCCAATCCCAACTCGGACGGCATCGGTCACTATATTTCGGTGTCTGATATTCACCAGATCGTTGTAACCCAAAACGAAGTTTCCAAATTACTTTCTAAATTAGACCCATCTAAATCTGCTGGCCCGGACAATTTAAGCCCTATTTTTATGATAAAAACTTCTAATGCAATTGCAGTTCCTTTAACTTTATTATTTCAAAAGTCTCTTTCTACCTGCACCTTTCCTCGCCTTTGGAAGTCTGCGTTCATAACCCCGGTTCATAAAAAAGGTCCAAAGCAAAATGTAGAAAATTATCGACCCATTTCAAAATTGTGTATTGTTGCTAAATTGTTTGAAAGGATTGTTTACAATCAAGTATACCAGGCCGTCCGTTGCTCATTTTCCTCAACTCAACATGGCTTTCTCCGTGGTCGTTCCACCGTTTCCAATTTGATAATCCTTAATGATTATTTAACTAAGACAATGGAGGGTGGTGGTCAGGTAGACGTAGTCTACACTGATTACAGCAAGTGTTTCGACAGGATTGATCACAAATTACTGCTATCAAAACTTCTTAGGATAGGTATAAGAGGAGACTTGTTGAGGTGGTTTGCTTCGTACATTGACAACAGAACGCAGGCTGTCGTGGTAAGCAACTATGTTTCTAGCTGGGTAGTTATTCCTAGCGGAGTTCCGCAGGGGTCCTTATTAGGACCACTGTTGTTTCTCATATTTGTTAATGATATTGAGAACTGCTTACATTACAGTCAACTACTTTGTTTCGCCGACGATATGAAGATATTTGCTAGTATTAGTACGATATCTGATATATCCAATCTTCAGTCGGATTTGCAAAGACTTGATGCTTATTGTATGGTGAACAAATTAGATCTTAACCCTGCTAAGTGCTCTGTTGTTTCGTTTACGCGTAGGCGCAGACCAACTCCTTCCAATTACTTTTTGAAAGGCATGAAGTTGGATAAGTTGGGTTGTACTAGGGATCTTGGGGTACTGCATGATTCCGAGCTAATCTTTGACAAGCACATCGACAATATTTGTACCAGAGCGTCGAAAGCATTAGGCTTTGTTATGAGAAGTTCTAAGGATTTCAAGTGTGCAAAAACTTTTAAAATATTGTACTGTGCATATGTCAGGAGCACGCTAAAATATGCGTCACAGATTTGGAATCCATGTTATTTTGTATATGCATCACGTATTGAGAGCATTTAACGTAGATTTATAAAATATTTGTGCTATCGGTTACGAATCCCTTATTATGATCATACTTATGAGGTGCTTTGCAAAAAGCTGCACTTTCTTCCTCTCTCTAATAGGCGCGAAATAGCTGACGTGATTTTTCTGTTAAAGATTGCATCTAGTTCCATTGATTGTTGCGATTTGCTGGACAAGATTAATTTGAGAACGCCTGCTAAAACTCGTGCTAGTAACACTTTATTTGTACCGCGTGCTGTTACCAACTATAGACAGAATACTTATCTGCTGCGAGCATGTACGACCTTTAATAATTTATGTGGAATTGCTGATTTAGACCTATTTTGCACTAGCGTAGCATTAGCAAGACGGCGGCTAAGTAATATTTTCTTTGATCCTGGATTTGATTAGGCCTAATTTATTTATTTTTTGTTTCTTCTTAATGTGAAGTGTGTTCTTAATGTGTTAATTTGATTATTTTTTTTTTGTTGCACTTAAGGTTCTTTTGTTTAAATTGATTCCTGTTCGTGAAGTTCTGTAATTGGCTTCCTATTGTTACCATATGTTTTATAAGTGTATATGTATAGCTGTTGAACTTCCTAATAAATAAATAAATAAATAAGAACGAGTGTTGACCACTAAAAGGTTAAAGGCGCGCAGCCGGAATTCGAAACCACGACCTTCGGAATGAAAGTCGGGTTATCTACCACTAGACCATCATCGCGTTTGACCACTATCTCACTTAATGGTAAGTGATGATGCGGTCTTAGATATAGCAAGCTCAAAGAGAAGACGGAAGACAGCAGTGGTAGAAGATCTGACCCGTTCCTTGCTGCACCGGTGTGTGTAAGTCCGCTACGACTTAGGCCAAGGAGTGCCCACCGTGGAACTAGTAGGAATAAAAATACTCAGTAGTTCCATGGAACAGCTATCCAGTGGAACTAGTGAGAATGATCCCACAAGTCGAGGCTAAACCCTCTCACTAAGAAACCAATTTTGGTCGCCTTTTACGACGAGCAGGGGATACCCTAACCATAAATGATTCTTTTAGACCTAAGCTACAGAGCCCAACAAACAACATTCCCATTAAAAAGTAAATGACTTACCCGACCTGACTTTTCCGCATCAATTTCCCACCAAAAAAATGAATTGAACCAACAAATTCGAAGTATCACGGAACACTGAATGAAGACCTACCAGTCACCAGGTATAACGTACGCCGGTAAGAATGCGGCTCGAGAAATTTATTCTTTCAAAACTAGTACAAAAGTGTCCTATAGTTCTGACCCTGGCACCATATTTTGTTACTTTCACGCGGTTCCTATTTTAAAACTTGCTACTTTGAGCGTTGAGTAACTATTAAATGAGTTGACATGATACGTCAAAATCTGGAGTGTTAACAAGCTCTGCATGCCTAAGCTTTACTATACTTTTTGACTGGCTTACTAAATTTTCAGATTTGCAGCAATTTAACCATGGGGTACTGAACTGACTACTGACCAGGCTTATGAATCAGAATCATGAAAAATTTCGTACGATCCCATGTATTCCTCCAAAAAAAATATTTTTAAATAAACTTTAGAATTACTGAGATGGCTAGAATAAAGAATACGATGCGCACAGAAAGCTACGAACAATACGTGTTACTCGTATGGCAGAAATCTACTCTCCCGATATGCATGCTCAACTTAGCACAATATACACTGACTGGGTCAAAAAAGAAGGTATAAATCAATAGCTAAAGTCGTTACCGTGAAGACGTAACTTGCACGATACCGAACAAAATGACGCGAAGAAAAATTGTAAATGTCATGCAGATGGTTAGTGTAACAAAGGGAAGGGTTCTGTAGAAAAAGGAATAGATTTGAGTGCAAAACATTTTTATGACGAAAAATGTTCCGTAAGGCGTAATACTATATATAAGCCTATAGCCGCAAAGGCTGGAAGCTTGCTTAGCGCGTAGAATCAAGAATCAAAATTTATTTATTTAATTAGATGTATTAGATCACTTTAAATACGTCGACTGTTCTTACAACTATGACTCTAGTGTGGTTTCGAAACGCGCCCTCCGATGAGAAGAAGCTATATGAAACTCATGGGTTTTTTTATCATGTTTTTATTTACAATCGTCAAAATATATATTTTTTACATTTTTTTTACAATGATTATAATATGATTCACATTTTGATGATTCACATAGAGGCTAGCGAGTCGCCTGGCGACTAAAATGTACGGTCGCACACTGAGTGCTTGGTGCAATCGCTTGACGTGCATCGAAGTAAACAAACTTGTGGTTATTATTATTATTTCTAGTAGGGGACGCCAGCGCAAGCAGAGTGGAGAGTAACTAGAGTCTCCTCTCTAGAATTCTACTAACACGTTTCCCCTGAGTGACACTTTAAAATACTTACAGTAAATATAAAATTATAACAAACTAGCTGCGCCCCGCAATTTCACCAGCGTAATTCCCGTTCCCGCAAGAATATCGGAATAAAAAGTAGCCTATGTGTTATTCCCGGTATCCAGCTACCTATATTCCAAGTTTCATCGCAATCGGTTTCGTAGTTTTGGCGTGCTTGAGTAACAAACACACATACATACACACAAACTTTCAGCTTTAAAATATTAGTAGGATTAGTAGCATTATCCCTTCTTTGAAATCAGATTGGATAACCAAACACTTATATAAGGAATCTTGGGTTTTGCTGACAAATATCACGATATATCACTAGTCGAAATCCATCCAGCCGTTTGGAAGATAAGAACCATTTTTTTTTACAAAGATACTCGAAAAACTATAACCTTTTCAGGGCAGTGGCAGTGCAAAAAGGCTAGAATCATAAAATATTATTGTTGTAAACAGCATCCGGCTTTTTATAAATAATCACCTCAATCTTTGAGAACTGTTGGTAGTTTTTCTTCCAATTTCCACAATACTATCGGACTAATTCATCTAAATGGTTGTAAAAGTTTAACACTAAGATAAATGGAGGGCAGCCACCGGTGATTTATATTTAATTACACTTACGATCAATTTAATCCGTAATAGTTACGACTGTATTAGAAGCACATTAATAACATACAGAAATACTTAACTCGAATTCAAATGAGTTTATTTTGTACATGATTAAGTCAGACAATACCATAAATGAGTGTAAATTTTAATTAATCAAAATAAGTTAATAATCAAAAAAAGTTAACTTTTCCAACAATAGTTTAGTAAACAAAAGTTGTTCGGCGAGAAGTTAGAACAACCCTTAACTGGACGTTAATAAATTTTCAAAAGCTTTATTTTAGCTGTCGTGGGTTCAAAACGGAACGAGAAGTAAGAATTAGGTTTTTTATTTTTTTTATTTTTCTAAATACCTCCCTGTCACGCCAGACAAATCTTTGTGATTTTTTGCCTGCATTATGTTTTTTTAGTATTATCTTCAATTTAAATTTTAAAAAAAGTCATTGATAAATAAACTATAATTAAAATTAGTCTTAAGCTAATGTGCCATAGTTAAACTTCAAAAATGTATTTTAAAAGTGATGTAATAAACCTTTTTAATTTCTTAAGGTGATCTGAAACACTTGCTCGTCAATGTATATAAAAACTTTCGACTTCTACCAACGGAACCCTAATAGAGTAGAAGGTTAAATCGATATGAAGCTACAGTCAATACAATTCTGCCGATAGCGAAGGAAAATAGCACGAAACTAGAAAATTACTTCGGCAACAATATTTTGGTTTATTTTTTGTTAAGAAAGTTTGTTAAAAGTTCTTGGAGAATTAAATTATAGTGATTCGATTCGACACGAGAAAGTTTTTAAACAATTATCTTTGTTTTTATGTTCTTACTACTACCTAACTAACCCTACTATTTTTATAAACTAGATGCGCCCTGCGGATTCACCCACCAGAAATAATATGTACCTACCTTACCCTTTTACATAAACTTAGATCAAAAATATAAACATAGAACTGTCAAATAACTAAGGAAAAAGTTAACAAAGAGCTGTCACTTTCAATCAAATATATGAGATTTTTGTTTTTTCAGTTTTCTATGAAAAGGTATAGTTAAAATTTTGTTTAACTTGGCCTGGGATTTTTGGAACCCAAAAAAAAAAAACGAAACGGAGACAAAAGCCAAAAGAAAAGCGGTTGAACGATCGAAATCACAACAAAAATGATCGAAATAGTAAAATTGCCGTGGCTTCGTGAATTTCTAATCCAATCAAATCATGTAGAATTTTAAAAAATGTCTTTCCTCGGGAGCGTACCTAGTTCGAAATACAAACAAAATCCTTTCCCAAAAATTTCCAAACCTGACTCGTCGATTACAAACGAATAAATCTTGCATCGATTAGACTGATTGACAATCGAGTTGTGATAAATCGATGTCCACTGTGCATTTGATTAATTGTCTTTGTTCGTCATTAATACTGGGTGAGTGTTTCGATTCATGTTTAATCGATATAAGTCTTTGTGTTTGTGTTTACAATAAACTGATGTGACTAGTTTTACAAATTAAATTACCTACACAAACATATAAAGATTAAATTAGGTAGGTACTAGAAATGTTTTCAAGGAAAATTATACATCTTTGAAAATTCACTTGCGACGTGGCTCAAATTCGCGTTTTGGCTTTTCACTACATATAATATTACACTCTACTGCCCTTACTTATAAACGCTAATTAATGCACTGCATAACAATACATCGTTAGTCTTTTACTGTCACATGAAGTTTCAAAGTTGGCAGACAGAGACAAACGTCACATAACTTAGTCATGTGTAAATAATATTTTATAAGTAAGGGAGTACGTGTTTTCATCCCAAGCCATTAATTTAAGCATATTAATTCATCGCTGAACTATTGTTAGTAAAAAGATAACGGTATCATCTAGGTACATCAACGCATAGCCTAATCCGCCGGTCCCATATTTTTTTCTAGGACCAGCGGTTTAGGTTTTCCATGTCACCCTATAAGAGATGTTACCCTATAATTTCCATTTTGAAACCTAAACCGCTAAACCTTAACGGGTTTCCATGTGGAGAACGTTCTCTACAATTTCTACACGGAAAGCTTAAGCCGCTGATTTAGTTTTGCGTTTTTTGTGAAGTGTAAACATTGATACGAGTATTAGAAATTGACTAAGGCTGAAATCCATAGTCCTTACTTTGACTTTACTACCGTCAAGTCTTTACTACCTCCTACTTCCTTCATCATTGCTACCTTGTATAAATATAACTCTTAAAATATTATTATTTTTAATTTGTAAGTACCTAAATTTTATCACTTCAGCACTTTTTGTCTGAAACAAAGGTTGACCTAGTTCAGGCACATATTGTAAATTGTTTTGTAAACTTAGCTGTATTTTTTATACATTACTGTTTTTTAAGATTTTTGATTAATAATTTTATTTATTTATCTATTTTTTTACTATATATTCTATATTTTTGTTAGTTTGTAAGGTATGTATTTACAATTTGAATTATTATCAAATGTTATCAAAATTTTTATATAAGAATTTCGGTTGCTGCGATACAAGCTATGCTTAGTGCAGAACCGATTCCTAATGTACCTAATGTGAAAAATGTTTGGTAAGATTCATATTAGTAAATAAATATTTGATTTGATTTTGACTAAGCAAATACATTGACTTAAAACAATTTTTGGTATTTATAAAGCGATCTTCGCAACTATTAAAGTTTTTGCCTAGTAAAGTAGAAGTTTTTCAAATTTAGAATGTAAACCAACCAAAAATAATGACCTCAACTTTGCTTCTCTGTTATGACTATAAAGTAATTTATATTTTATTCCTATATTACAAAATAAATTTCGACATGCCCATTTCTTCTTCTTCTTTTAAATGGCTTTTTTCATTCGGACATTTACCAGTGTAAAGTATTATCAATATTTGCAGGCTATTTGCATTGCACGAAACAGTCAAGTCGTCATAGTTAAAGTCAAGTCGAGGGGGTCATTGTAAAAAGGGGGCCATTTTTTACAATGTTTGTTCACGGAGCTTTGGAGAGAACAGCTAAAATCCATGTTTTGCACTGATTTTCACTTTTATTTTTACTTGTACACCTTCACGAAACTAAATTGATTAATATGTCCCCAAAATTAAACGATTTACACGCATTTGAACTAAGTTTCACAAAAATGAAAATTTAGCAACACATCTCCTCAACGCATTCCCCCGAAACTCCCAAATGCCAACTTAAAGTTTATGCTTAGTTTTCGCAAAGTACCTACGCACGATAGATTTTAGCCTAAGAAAGTGTTTTTGGAAATATCTATCATATCGGGACATATGCTGGTGAAACCCCGGGACTTTGCTTAGATAAATTAATAGCGTTCATTTTTTAAGTAGTTAAGTAAAACCTAACCTTTTTCTTGCGTAACCTTGAGTGAATATGTTTCTTTCAGGCCAGCATGTTATACTGTCGACCTCATGGTCGCTTCCCATCAGGTGAGATGAGGTCAAATGCTAGCCTATCTCATGTAGAAAACACCTCACACGAGCTCATACCTCCTTCAAAACTCTGTAGCCTAGTACCCGTCCATCGAATCGCCCAATATATAAATTGAATGAGCGCAAGTGTAACGCAACGTCGTGGTTGATTTGTGGGGGTGACGTCGCGGCTCATTGATTTATACTCCACTTTAGGTGTTAGCTGTGTTACGTACACGTTACGTAGGTAGCGACGCGTTGGGCTTACGTTCGCTCGATGGCTTCGGGTATTGTAGGTATCCTGAATACTTACTTGAAATATTGAAATTAAACTCATTTTCCAGTTTAAATCGCGTTCTTTTTATTATTTTCATCATGGTTGCAATATCTTTAGGTATACGACGTTTCGAAGCCTTTACAGATTCCTCTAAAGACTACCGTAAAATTACGCAAACTTTCAGCTTTATAATATTAATAGGATAAGTAGGATTAGTATTCACTCTTACTTTGAAGATCGCTACATTGAAGTTCCCGGGGACAGGCGGACATAAGCAAGAAATTCCATACAGTCAGTGTTGCCAACTGCTATCAAAGGCTTGTAGCTAGGATTTAACAGAAAGTTGCTAGATTGAGAGTTTTTTTTTCTCACTAAAAAGTAGCTAGAAGTAGCTAAATTTCCGGATGAAAAATATTGCATTTAAAATGTAGGTATAAGTTTATAATATTTACAAAATAAATTACTATAAACTTCAATAAAATTATGCTTTACATTACTGAAACAAATTTGTATCGCCTTACTAATATTATCCTATTTATAATATTACTAACTAATTTACTAATCTTTGTTAACAAATTAAATAAGACGATTAGTTCAGCTACACTTGATTTAGAATATTTTTCCCTGAAACCCACTTTTTTTACTGCGGTAGTTACAAAAACATCTCAAAGCCAAAAGTAGCTAGAAAAAGTAGGTAAAAAATTTAGCTACAAGTTTTAAAAAAATGTAGTTGCCTGACATCAAAAAGTTGCCAAATCTAGCCATAAAGTAGCTAAGTTGGCAACACTGTCCACAGTTTGGCAGTCCGCACCATGAAAGTGGAAGAGAATCGCTCGGTTCGTAACCGTGAATGAACAGATTCTATAACTGATCGCGTTCAATAATATCAGATGGCCAGCGAACTCAAACTATTTGTTCCTCGTAGCAGATGGCTGATTTAATAACAGGTCAATGAACCCAGCGACTCGAGATTTCGGACTCAGCTGCTGAAACATCTTTTTCTCTTAATCCGACCTAGTTCTTAAAAACAGATGTTCATACTAATAACAGTGGTGGCCATATTTCATGAAATCCGTGGACTATCTCGGGATCGCACCGGAGACACTTGATATGGGTTCAATCGAAAGGGGTGTCCATGCATAACGATTTTTGCGGACATTTCTGCTATGATAAATGATTGTGCAACCTGGGGCTTCCTTTTTCAACGTTTTCCTGTATATGAATGGATAAAACTCGTTACACTGTTTTATGCATTAGCTGTATAATATGTTTGTACTAGCTGCGCCCCGTGATGTCACCCGCGGGACCATATTGATAAAAGTCGGTCAGTTTCATTGGATATAGATCCAGATTATGCCCGACCTCAGCCAGCTGATTACATAACTCTATGGCTAATAAATCTCAATTGAAACAATTTATAGGTGGGCTTTAATAGGAATATTGAAATTGCAAATTCAGAAACACTTGGTATCAATCTTATATAATTTCAAATTAAACTAATAAACCTCATAAACATTTATAAAATAAATATCAAATCAACCCATATCATAAAAATATGTAAATAAAACAAATAAATATATTAAATGTAAAAGATGATGCAAAAAATCTAAGACAGGGGCCATCTAAAGACCACGGGTGGGCTATAAAGAGAGTTTACCCTTAAAACATTAATAAAAACATGGAATTTAAGCAAACGCTACTTAAGTTACATTGATATCAAAGCTCATATTAAAGTTATCAAAGGGTTTTTTTACAATGAGCCTTTTTAGTGGGGTGGGCCTTTAAATTATATGGTTATTTTGTTCGAACTCGGTGTATGAGACCAAAAAGAAACTAACACCTTCCTAATAAAACAAAAAAAGAACCATCGCAATCACACGCCTGATAGTAGGTAACCAAAACAATACAGAATTGATAACCCACTGATAAACATATTCTTAAATCGGATTAATATTATAAAAACAAATTTGAAACAATTGTTTCATCCATAAATACCGCGGAGATAAATATAATTTATTTCATGTGTGAGTCGAATAAATTACATTTCAGATTAAACATAATTTCATGACAACGCGAAGTGAATCCACAATATTCACAATTTCACCTCTGTTTCATGGAATTAACAATAAGGGGTGGAATCGGACGGGAGACTTTTAGATCAGGCGATCCCTTTTAGTGCAGGCAAGAAATTGTAAATCAGCGGCAGCTCATCATCATCATCAACCTGTTGCAGTCCACTGCTGGACATAGGCCTCTCCAATTGCACGCCACCTAGATCTATTTTCGGCTTCTCGCATCCAGTTTGTGCCAGCCGTCTTGTGCAAATCGTCGCCCCAACGTGCCTGAGGACGTCCTACACTACGGCAGCTCAAGTAAAAGGAATATCTATGTAGGTAGGTTGTGGCAGTAGAAAGCTACATTTAATTATGAAAACTATGGGTCTAGATTAGCATTATCTAATTTTAGATTAAAAATGTCATCGTGAACATCGTCAGCCCCCATAACACATTGATAGTTGTAAAGACTGGACATTTTCCCACGTTGAATCGAATCTTGACAATTTACACTTAAAACCTATGTATGTATGCTATGCATGCATATATGCATGCCAATAAAATCACCTAAGTAAGATGCGCTCCCACGTTTTTAGTGGCCCCTCGTTTGGCCCCGTAGGGTTATTTTACTAATTTTAGGACATTTAAAAACGTGGGTTTTTAGATTTTTTAAATCTATTAATATTTTATTAAAATAGAGTGATGAGTTTCTTGTGGTTTCTTGGCCTTGTAGGGCACGTTCCGAAACCACACTTCGTTTAAAGTTACACTCTAGTTTTAGAGAAGATTCAAAATATTAATAAAAAAATATATAATAATGAATCATGTGACCAACAACCAACGCTAAGCTTGTGTTACGGTGACTAGACAACGGATATACTACTTATATTTATTTTTCTTTTTACACGACTGCCAAAGGAAGTGTTATGTTTTTGCCGTGAGTGTATGTATGTATGTATGTATGTATGTATGTATGTATGTGACCTATTTTTGTGCCGTCGTAGGGCCTAAACGGCTGGGCCGATTTAGATAAACGATACGTCGTTTGATTCGTCATGACCGTGAGAGTGACATAGGGTAATAATATCAAAATAATAAATAAATAAAAATAATGATATAAAACGCTATTAACCAAGATTTGTAAAGACCATAAAAAACAGAGAAAACGCGTAACATTGTTCACTCAAACGATATGTTTTATTCTTTCGTAAATTTACATTTGAGAAGTATTGCTTGTAAAGTTTAACAATTAAATTTTAAAATAATTAATTATAAAATTATCGGAAGTCGTTTAAGTAGGTTGTCTTCATTAATATGTCACTTGCCTTCGGCTCGGGTGTCTTGTCTTTAATGACGTTTATATATTCTTTTTACTTACTTCAATTTATGGCTTAGCACTACCTCTGGATTTCAATATTCGCATGCGAAAACAATCCGCGTGTGAATAATGTATTCTAATAGTAATTCTAATGGTTAACTTCGAAAGTTATGTTGCTACTACATGACATTATGATTACGCAGGTAATTTTCGCAAGAACAACGGAACGTTAATTAAAAACTTTTCGATTTGACTCGTATAAATATTTATCTCATCTATGGATTTGACTTTGACGCCGAGTTTGAAGGAATCGAATCGGCAGAGATGACATGACATAAAATACTTAAGCAAAGAGAATATAATCACTACGTTTTATACTTAAGTATCTTCTTACTAGTTTGTGGACTTAAATAACCACTTTATTTTTCAAAGAAAACAATACCTACGTAAAAATCTAAAAGAAGTTGTCAGCAACAACAACCCGAGGCATTGCGCCCAAGATGCTGGCGGCGTTCCCGCGCTGGATAGGAAACCGCCAGCTCTTGTACTTATCACCCTGAGTAAGCAAAAACAAGCAATGCACGTCCTCGCTACTGGAGTATATACATCTAGAATTAATACATTTCTTCTGGTGTAATTAAATCTGATCTCTAAAAACTAAAAAGCGATAAATAAAAAAATATTTAAAAAATAAAAAACCCGACTGCTGTTTTAACAGAAAAGTGAAAAACAAGATGCTTCTAGTAGCTTTAGGAATGGTGGATGCAGTCGGGTGGGACTCCAAATAAAAGGTGACTAAGTTTAATAACACCAAATACTTATTGTTATGTAATTAGGTATACTATCTTTATGTTATTTGGAGTCCCACCCGACTGCATCCACCATTCCTAAAGCTACTAGAAGCATCTTGTTTTTCACTTTTCTGTTAAAACAGCAGTCGGGTTTTTTATTTTTTAAATATTTTTTGTTAAATACACACATATTATACTTAGAAATACACTCAGACCAGATACAAATATTTATTCTTAATGTTTTGTAATTTCGGGTTCGGGAATTGAACCAGCAACCTTCGAATAACAATAATCATGTAGGTATTTGTATACAAGGCCGCCCATTTGAACAGCTAAATTTATATATTTGTAAACCCAACAGACACAAATATATTTTAACATAGATAGGTATATGTTAAGTATATAAGTAAAATTACCTTCGGAAACAACTTCAATTTATTATTATCAAAGAAATACATAATACAGAAATATACAAAAAAAGAACTTTAAAAAAAAAGGAAACACAATTTAAAATAAAACTAAAACTAAAATAATCCATCCCCAAGCGTTCCCGCCGCAAAACTGCCCAAAATGCTAGCAGCATTCCCGCGCTGAACCGCAATGGACAATCGTTGCAGCAGGAACGCTCCGGAACGGACATCAAGCCCCCTCCCCCTCAACCATAAGTAAATAAAGTTATCTATCGATGTAATTGCAAGTCTTACTGAAATATCTATGTATATTAGCTATAGACTGATTTTAAAATTTCCAACTGCGATTACCTTATTAAAAGAATGCTGACGTTTAAAATTGATTTTTTATTAAATTTTAGGACCAATAAAGGTAAAAACTGTAAAGTTAGATTACTTCGCAAATGTTATGAGAGTGAAAAAACTAATAAGACGTCGGTTAAGACGATTGAAAAAGCTATCAGTAAGTAAATTCTTCTTCTTCTATTCTTCTTCTAAATTATCTGAGTACAAAGCTTGGTTGGTCGAAACTGGAATAAACAACGAATAGCCAAAGAAGTTATATTACTAGACCTAGAACGCTTACGTTGAACTAAAAAGTGTTCCGCTTAAATGTAGCGTTCTGTCCCTTTTCTAATAGTGTTATTAGAAAGGGACAGCATGAACAATGTAGCGGGACACGTTTTAGTTCTACGTGAGAATTCTATAGTTCTATTAATATAACTTCTTTGCGAATAGCAATTCTACGCATATAGGATTTATAAGGTAGAACGCGCCGTACCTACCGCCTTGGCGAGGACGATCTTTTTGTATGAAGAAAGCACGCAAGCAAACAAACGCGTTCTCCTTAGACCGGGCCGTATTATCTTTTGCTCGAGAAGTTCATGAGCTGTTCAATCGCAATAAACACATACCTCTTCCTTAGTGAAGAAAAAATTGCGATTAGTTCGAGGAAATATTATTCTTTGCCAATAGACAAATAATTGTAAACAACTTAACCGATTGCGATGAATCTTGGAATATTATAGGTAGCTGAAATCTGGAATAACACAAAGGCTACTTTGCCGATATTCTCGCGGGAACACGACTTACGCGGGTAAACCGCGGGGGTGACATATACATTTAAACTTTCGCGTATATAATTTTAGTATTAAAGATTATAGAAGGTAATAGCAAATTTAAAAAAATATTGCGAGCGAGCGGTGTTGGTCTAGTGGTAGATACCTCGACTTCAATTACGAGAGTCGTGGGTTCCAATCCAGGCCGGCCGCACACCTATGTCTTTTTCTTTAAGAAGAAGTCATGTGTCATGTGTTTTTTCTTTAAGAAGAAGTCAAGAAGTCAAGCTAATAACATGGCGCATGGTGAAGGAAAAACATCATGAGGAAACCGACATGTCCTAGGACTTACCACGGTCCGAAGACATGGGACATTCGACAATCCGGAGTAGGCTCTCGTGGCGTCTTACAGACTAACCTCTCAAAGAGGAGGCCCTTGCCCAGCAGTGGGACAAATTAACGGGCTGATTATATACTTAATATAATACCTACGCGGCCACGCAAGTTCCCCAAGTGCAACCCAAGTTCCACGCAAGTGGGAACTTGCGTCGCCGAGCGGTATAGGCACTGGAATATTGATCCAGGGACGCGAGTTCAAATCTCGCCGCAAGTGAATTTTTGAAGATGAATTTTGCCTTTAAAAATATTTCTAGTAAAATGCCTTGAGCAATAAAAACAAATTTACGAAATGCCTATAGCATATTCAAGATTTCAATATAGCAGTTTGTCTGAATTACAGCACGACTGAGTAACACTACGTTAAAATTAAATGGACTTTCAACTAAAATACGAAAAAGTTATTAAATACCAAACACCATTGTTAATTCAATAAACATGATTTTACAATGGCTCCTAGTAAATCGTATTCGGAGCAAATAGAAGTAATTGGATGTCAACGTTTATGGATGAAATCACATCAAAAGTAATTCGTTTAATATAATCCATACGAACGAAATACTTTGCGTTGGTCGATCGAATGACAGTCAGGGAAATAACACTACGTTATTCTTATATCCTTCCAATATTATAAATCTAAAAGTTCGTTTGTTTGTTTGTTCTCCCTCAACCAAAACGGCTCAACCGATTTGGATGAAAATTAACATAAGGATAGTTGAGGTAATGTAGCGTACTCTCCATCTCTCAACATAAAGACGCTTTTGATCCCGATAATCTTCGCGAACAAAAGTAGTCCTTATCTATCTCTGTACGAAAAATCATCAAAATCAGTTTGATGGCGTGAAAAAGCCTAGACAGACAGACAAAGTTACTTTCGCATTGATCTTCTTATTTTTTCGCTGGTCGCCTGTATAGTATGGCATTGAGAGTATATTTAAGAATGTGTACTATTCGTAGTATTCTAAGGCCTCTAACTTTACCTAACGATTGCTATCGGAGATAACAACTGGGACAACATGAAAGGACAACATAAGGTCAATGACCTCGGACTCTAAGAAACAGCTGATTTTGAAATAAACGTTACACTTAAAACTTTTCGAAAACTACTTCGAATTTCTAAAAGTCGTAGAACAAAAGTTATTCGTTTTGATGTGGAGAATCACCCCATGTACAGTTTTAAAATTGGAATCCTATAACCTTGTATAAAAGCAGGAACTTTCATTGAAGTTTATTATAGACCGATGGAAAGTGTGGGTTCTCGGCAGCCCTGAATAATTATGCCTTGATGTAGAAGTGAACAAGCGAAGATTTATTGAATTTACTTTGTAATAAGATTACCCACAATGAGCAAAGACGATCCATAAAATAGGATATATAATTATTATTATTACTAGGCTTCTACGTCCCGCGGTTTCTCCTTCATTTGTCTATTGATAAGCCGAACCTAGACATAGTACTTCAAAATACGCGCTCCTAAACAAAAAAACATTTTTGCTATTTATAAAGCGCAACTGACCAAAGTTTTTGCTTAGCAAATTCGAAATTTTTTAAATTTAGAATGTAAACCAATCAAAAATAATGACCTAAACTTTACTTCTCTGTTATGTATGACTATAAAGTTCTTTTTATTTTATTCGTATGTTACAAAAATAATTTAGACTATAAATTCCAATACAACAGTTTATGCTTGGTTTTTGCTAAGCTTAGTCTGAGCAAAGTCAAAGTACGCACTATAGATAGATTATGTAGATTTCAGCCTAAGTGGAAGTTGGAAGTATAGGCACAGCCAAGGTTTACCGTGTCAGCATATGAAAGTCTTAATAGTAGGTACGAAAACTTACAAATAAAGAATTGAATAAAATAAGAGTTTATTAAGACAAGCACACAACAACAAATACAAAACAGAAAAACAAAAACAAAGAGTAGACACATGATTAAAAAAAACAATTTCACAATATTATTTCTAACAAACTAGGAAGCCATGCGCGAACCCTAAATGGGCCGACCTCAGCCAAAAGCTGCAGCCAGTAAACATAAAAGTAAAGTAAAGTAAAGTCGTCCCCCTCGAAACTGGGACCAGGGACCACTTGTAACCTTTCGAATTTAGTAGTAATCAACTGGGCCCAAAGGTAGTTTAGACATTGGGATGAGTTGACTAAATATTAATATTCTCTAGGGGTGAAGTGGTCCCACTAAGAAGATACTCAAGTTAAAAAAGACTTGGTAAATTTTGATAATACACGTATAACTACTTAGACTGAATAATAATTTCCTAGTACCAATGTTCATAGTACCTACAACTGCGGCTTATCATCCAAAATCTCCAGCCACATTACAGGGAACGTCGTAGTAGAGCCCCGGGAACGCAGACCCTTGTATTACATAGTTGAATTACAGCCCTTTCTTATTTTACACTTTATGAGCTTGCGTTATGTACCTACTCCGACCTTTTTGGTTAGTTTGTTTTTCTTTTTTTGGTGGTGCTGGCCGTTGAGAATTTAGTAACTTAATACTACTATGTTTTTTAGTTCTTGACTAAGATCTGACATTTCGGTTCTTCGTAGTTTTAACGTTATGTTACGTAGGTACTCCGACCTTTTTGTTTACTTTTTTTGTTAACCTCAACGCTGGTTAACAGCTGCATAACTATGTTTCGTTTGTCTTTTACTGTGACATGAAGTTTCAAAGTTGACAGACAGAGACAAACGTCACATAACTTGGCCATCTGGTAATCATCGTTTATAACTTTTATAAGTAAGGGGTTAATGTTTAATTTTATGTAGAGACTAGCTGCGCCCCGCGGTTTCACCCGCGCAAGTCGCGATCCTGAGTTGTTCTTACACCTACCTACCGCAATGCAAAGTTCCACACTTAAACGGTCGCCCATTGAAGTAATGTTGAAGCCAACAGTACTTCCCTGGTCGTCCGTTTAAGTGTGGATTTTTGCACTGCAGTAGGTAGGTGAAGTAAGGCAATATTTGTATGTCAGTAACTGATGATGACGATCGATGACGATGAATGACGATCAATAACGATGGATGACGATGGATGCCGATGGTTCATAAACAACGAAATTACGCAATGTTTATCTTTTATCCGGATATCCGGATATCCGTACTTGATATCCGGATATCCGTACTTGATATCCGGATTAAAATATTAAGTAGCCTATACGTTAATCGAAGTTTTAAGCTATCTGCATACCAAATTTCATTGAAATCGGTCCAGCCGTTTCCAAGATTAGCGCGCACAAACGCACAGACAAACGGACAAAAAGTTAAACACAGAAATGGGGTCTGTTACGTTAATACATACCCCTAAAAATAGTTTTTTAAAATACCTTTAAAAAACAGACACCGCTAAGTTACGATTTTATTATAAGTATATAGATATAGATTTACTTAATTATTACAAAAATCGAAATGCAAAA
This sequence comes from Idaea dimidiata, assembly GCA_949358125.1. Lineage (NCBI taxonomy): Eukaryota > Metazoa > Arthropoda > Insecta > Lepidoptera > Geometridae > Idaea > Idaea dimidiata. Next base: position 20,794,200 of record OX442334.1, on the reverse strand, counting down.
ACGCAGTATCTCAATTTACAGTCCACCCGCTTCGCTTTTACGCAACTGAAGCCATAGGTAACACGTAACACCTAGTATTTTAATACAACCAATGAGACAAACATTCGAAATACAAGTTCGAGAATAGCAAATACCTTTCTTTTACAGCCCATGGAGGCTCACACATTCGCCGTTTCTCTTCACATTGCCAGTTACATAAATAATTTCGTACGTTCTCGCCACTTTTGTGGTCTATAAAAATGTCCCAGTAGAAATACTGTCCCCAAACATTTGCACTTCTATGCCTCATTTTGTTGGATTTTTAGATGTTTTTGGTGGTGTTCAAGATTTACAGCTTTCTTTTACAGCTGATATTGCGGTCTGGACCAGTTCTAGAAACTTACTCGTATGATGAAATTAGAATTGTGAAAGGTAAGAACCAGTCTTTCTGAACAAATAGAGGAAAGAGTCTGGGGAATAAAATGAGTAAGGACTGAAAACAAATTTGGTACTTAAAACTCTAATATTTTATTTAGTAAAGAAGGTTCCATTTTAAACGTTCGATGAAAGATTTCGTTCAATCTTTGGTTCAAACGCTCTCCAATGAGAAACCAAAACTTGTGATGGTTTACTTTTTGTGATCACATTACAATTGTCGTAACACAAATTTAGGCGTTCTTCGTAGGCATTATTACACCATTTAAATAGCTGTAAGATATTGTTTTAGTTTTGTTATGGACATCTCTTAGGTGCGTTTTAGGTAATTTTAGTAGAGCCGTCCTGCATCGAGGTGCAAAATTGAACGTTGTTTTTTTTAATTTAATGAGCAGGTTACTTTTAAAATTAAGACACCTGCACAGAGAACGAGTCCAAAACAATACAAAAATACAACAAAAAGGACCTTCGAAACATAAACAAGAGACGATCGAAACAGAAACAAAAGTCAATCGAAACTGAAACAAAAGACAATCGAAACAAAAACAAAAGACGATGGAGTACGAACCAGCAGTTCCATATTAGTGGTGAACACATTCAATTAAAAAAAATTGTTTTTGTATTGTATTAATTTGTTTGTATTTTAATTTAATTCTTTGTGTTTTGTTGATTTAATTTTTTTTGTATTTAGATTTAATTTATTTGTATTTAGTTTTAATTTATTTGTATTTCAATGTAATTTATCCAATAAATAATAGTAAATTAAAAAAAAAATGTAGAAACTAGGTGCACTACAAAAGTCAATATCTAAGGATATGAGCTAGCTAGATGTGATCTGAAAACTACAAGCCTAGGACAATTCTAGGCAATAAGCCTAATCAGTTTTATGTGCCCCTAGTGGGTATAGTATGGACAGTAGGTAGGGTAACTATGCATTTTGAAATATGTGAGATTTTCTACACCGCTGTCATGGGGCCCATCCCCTTTTCATACACTTTTCCTTCGACAGTCGTAAATATTTAGTTGTATTATTAGTTCAAGTATAAGTCGCTAAATTTCAGAATGAGTAGGTACAGTGAAGTGTCATGTTAAACAATATACCTAACTTTAATGATGGTAATGAAATTTTCTAATTTTTTTTATGGAAATAAATGTTTTTTTTATCTCGAGAATTCTTCATCTACTTTTCGTATTTCGGTACACTTAGTGTTAATTTCTTATAATAAAAACTTTCTTAGTGGACCTACACATCGCAAATAACATACCCTCCAAATTTCATGTGTATAAAACCAGCGGTCTAGAATCTAGACTGTGCACTGATAAGTAGGTAGATCAGTCAATGAATCAGTCAAGGCTCTTAATTTTTTAAGATGTAAGTAAAAAAATGAAGATACGTTATGGTCTGCAAATACACACCCGTACACAAATATTCCTAATGTCGAGCATTATATGTGCAAGTGGTCAAAATCGGAACTAATCGCTGTATTTGGTAAATTGTACCTAATGTTAGGCAGTGGCGCCCCCAGTCGTGTGCAAACTTTCCTGGCACGCACGGTTACAATATTTACAATATATAATTATATTTACAAAAGAAAAATAAATATAAGTAGCATATCCATTGTGTAGTCACCGTGACACAAGCTTAGCAGCTTACCATAGGGCTAGATGGCGCTGTGTGTTAGTCACATAATTTATTTATAAAAGGTATTATTTACTATTTCAACAATATTAAATTTTAACTTACAACCTAATTTAATTCCAGATAGATGCGCTATAAAACATCTAAACCACCTATCTCACTTATGATACGAAAATACACACCTGGCTTTGAAAATATCTAATCTGGATACTAAAAAATAATGGTCACCCTAACTGACAGAGCTGGCCACTCGTGTAGAAGGACCCTAATAAATATTTATGTTAGACCATTGACAACATTCTGCAAATATCTTTAATATCAACACATGTATGCCTACCAGGGGCGCGGCGTTATACTGTTTTTGCTTAAAATTCGAGTTAGCTACTTCTAGCTGTGAGGTGACGGTTTTATCCGCGTAAGTCCCATAGCCAACGATCATATGATGTTTTTAGTGGCTAGAAAAGTTAAGTAAGTTTTGTTAAGTTTATTAAAAAACAGTCAAGTGCGAGTCGAGACAGCGCATGAAGGATACTGTATCATTATCACAAAAGTATCTATCACGTTTATTTAAAGGTACTTAAAATTAACTAAATAATAAATGCCTTATATTTAAAACTTAATATTCTTAAAACAAAAATCACCCGCGTATTTCCCGATCTCGCGATTTTATCGATAAAAGGTAGCCAAAGTGTGATTTCAGGTCTCCACCATCTATTCATCGAGGCGAGCATTGTTCGGCGTACAGTAATGATTTTTGTAATTATATTGTATTCTCTCAATTTTAGTTTAAGTTTATAATGTTCAATATTCAATAATTTTTAAGTGTTTATGAGTTCCTATCCGTAAGACATCCATAATGTAAAAGCTATTTAATAAATTACTCTTAATATATAATTATAAATTTGCATGCTGATGTGACGTTAGCAGGGTATTCAATGTTACAACTATTTTATAATTACCTACCTATATCTAAGTAAATAAATTCTTTGAATCCTTGAATCTTTCGTTTTCACCCTTTGGGGACAGAGTCCTAATATAGCATATTTATTTCACTATTAATCTTTTTGTTGCAAAAATTTCAAAGTATTTTAGATGCAGCCAATTATTGTCGTCAGACCTATACTTTAGACAATTGAGACGACAGGGTTAGCAAGACTATAGACTATAGTAACTGTAGCTTGGACACGGTCCAATTTGATATCGTTACATTAAGTGTATAATAGCGAGCAATGATATTTGGATCACCGATTCATCATTCTTTATTCGCGTCGCAAGGGAATGGACTCAATTATCTGAGTGTGTTATTTATGAAGGGTTCCCTATGAATGGAGTGTTTTTCGTAATTTGTAGGACGGAATTGCTGAGGTAAAGCAGACGCCCTTGGTTTTAATAGATTTTTTTTTATTGTTGTGATCGATTTTAGATTGTTACAGAACATTTAAATAAAATAAGCATTATTAGCAATTAAGTTTTTAGATTGAATTAAGTTTTTTATGTGTGTTTCCGCAACTAGCCCTCTAACTAAGCCTTTTTGCCGAATACAGAAACGCTACTCAAAATTTGAACGGTACTTAAATATTTGAGTGGCTTCTAAGTTTAAAATTAATATTTCATGGGAATTTTGAGTTTGATAGTTGTTAATTGTATTAAATCAAATTTTAAATAGAACTTCTGTATTTGGCCTTATATTAGAATGATTATTTGCGATAAGATATTTGGCGTCGACATAAGGCAAAAAATAGAAACTTGATTAAGTAGGCTTTAATTCTTTGTTTTTTTAAATCACATTTATTTTGTATTTTTTATTGATTTAATATCAATAAAAAATACAAAATAAATGCCACTAAAATATCAAATTTTAGATAGAATTTCCGTAGAATCCTAAATAAGAATGATTTTTCGGGATAAGATGGCGTCGATGTAAGGCAAAAAATAGAAACATCTTTGAGTAGGCTATTATTCTCTGTTTTTGTTAAAATCATAATTAAATAAATAAAAAAATACAAAATAAATGGCACAAAAAATATTACAAAAAAAGATTACAATTAGAAAAACAAAACACAATTTAAAAAGAACAATTAAATTTAAATATTTATTCATTTACTATTTACGAAAATATATACTATTCATGTACCGGAATATCGGGATAAAATGTATAAAACATAGCCTATGTGTTATTTCTGGTATCCAACTACTTATATTCCAAGTTTCATCGCAATCGGTTCAGTAGTTGTAACAAACATCCAAACATCTAAACATCCAAACACACACACTTTCACATTTATAATATTAGTAGGAAGGATGTATTTTAATCGTGTATAAAATTAGTGATCCAAATTGATCGCTCGTAATTGTAGACATACTGGTGTAACTTTGGTGACCAGTAGGTATGTGCAGATAAAGCCTTAGATTTAAGACTGTGGTTCATCTACTGCTTGTAAGACGCAACTGTGACCGATTTTGGTCAAACCTTGCTTGGGCAACAGTATAAATAGAAGTAGAGTAGTTAAGATTATCGATATTTTGAAGAAAAAGAAAAATAGTTCAATTTAGAATATAAAATTGATGAATTACATCTCAGTGTACCTTGATAAAAGGTAGGACTGTAAAGTTAGCGAAACGTTGGTATGACATTGAAACAACCGTTAATAAATAAAACGCGGGTTAAACCCGGTAAATTTTGTGTTTAATCACAATGCAAAATTACGAAAACATAGGAAATTAAAACTCTTTATTTTTCGTGTATTCTATACAGGGTTACAGAAAAAGTCGTGCTAGATCCGTTGAGGGCGTGGAGTACCCATCATTTCTGACTTATTTCACTATGAAACACCCTACCCTAAACTTAACCCTTTTTGAGATATTCGACTTTTAATTTTTTCATTGAAAATTGCCGATATTTAAGCTACTAAATTTATTTTTGTTTATTTTGTGTGTCTTATTATTATTATTATTGCATTTTGACATGCGTAATAAGATGCTTAAAGACGTCAATCATTAAAATAGTACATTAGTTAATTGAATAGACCGTAGCAGACAAGTGAAAGTTAAGAAATAAAAAAATAAATTAGAAAGTTTATTTTTCTCTAAGGGATATCTAAAAAAAACTATATGGCAATTGTTCGGCAGATGTTTTTTAAAATATCTACGTTTCATCAGCTATCTAACGAGGTATAATAATCAAGTGTTTTATTCAAATACATTATAAAAAAAATTAGTTTCATAGGCGACAGTGGAGAAGAAAATTTATACTTAGCCCTAAAAAATAAAATAAAACAATAGGTAAGCATGAAATGTTATTTAAAGCTTTTCACACAACTTTTTCTTGTTTACAGTTCATGTTCAACATGGCCGCCTCTATTTCTGATACATTGTCGCATTCTTCTACGGAGACCAGTCTTCACTACTCCAGTGGTCAATGTGGTCCTCATTTTGTTAGCTGCATCCACAATCCTTTGTCTTAAGTCTTCCACAGACGAAACTGGATTCGGCTCGCTGTATACTAGACTTTTCATGCACCCCCACACATGAAAATCCATGGGGGTAATGTCCGGACTTCTTGCTGGCCATGGCAACGGCCCACCTCGTCCTATCCATTTGTTTGGATAATTTGTGTCCAGCCAGTCTCTGACACTTCTTCTGAAATGGGCAGGGCAGCCATCGTGTTGGAACCACATGTCCCTGATCAGGTTGAGTGGCAGATCATCCAGCAAATCACTCAAGTCTGCTCTCAGGAAATTTTCGTAGCTTTCCCCATTTAAATTATCCGGGAGAAAGTAAGGTCCAATCAAATGATTGGAGATAATGCCCATCCACACATTCACGCTGAATCTACGTTGGGACCCCTTCACTCTTTTCTTATTGGGATTCCTTAGTTCTTTTGGGGCCCAGTAATGGGCGTTGTGATAGTTAGTTATGCCATCTTTATCAAATTTGGACTCATCCGTCCACAAGATATTTCTTAGAAAATCTGGGTCTTCCACATCAGCATTTAGCATAAATCTGCAAAAGTCCATTCTCCTCGCGGGGTCTCCTTCTTCAATAACGTGTACCGGCGTATAATGGTATGGGTATAGGCCAGCAGTGTGCACGGTAAACCACACTCTCCATTGCGAAAGTCCCAGATCACGGGCAACAATATTAGTGGAAGTAGTCGGATCCGCTCGAAAGCGTTGCACTATCTCATTGTCCTGTTCTTCGTCGTCAATTCGTGGTCTTCCCATGTCTGTATTTCGTCTCAAAACAGAGCCAGTTTCACGAAGTCTTCGATAAACTCTGTCAAAAACGGCCACATCCGGCACTCGACGACCGGGGTAGCGAGTTATGTATTCGTTGCGAGCTTGCGCAGACACACAATTGCAGTATCCGTAACAAATAAGCATATCAGCATATTCTTCAGGTGTGTAGGACGTCATCTTCAACACTTCCGTATCGCAGGTACAAATCAGAGTCCGGTTAACAAGCACAGTAGTCACAAATCAGAAGAAACAGTCCAGAATCACAGCCAAGTCGAGAAAAAGAGCAATACAATGTCACATCTACTATGTACGAAGCACAAAAGCAGGCAGACTGACTGACAACCAAAACAATACCCCTTGTTGTATTCACAGCCCTAACCGGTCTCTACACATTTTTTCTTTCATTCGCACCTACATAAATCGTCACTTGTCTCGCTCGCACGGTGCGTCTTAACTTGAAGGACAATAGGCGCGGTACCGTTAGAACTACTACTACTACTGGAGCGTCCCTCTTTTCCACGAAATGTAATACAATCCCTAGATTGTTATACGTCGTTAGATAGCTGATGAAACGTAAATATTTAAAAAAACATCTGCCGAACAATTGCCATACAGTTTTTTTTAGATATCCCTTAGAGAAAAATAAACTTTCTAATTTATTTTTTTATTTCTTAACTTTCACTTGTCTGCTACGGTCTATTCAATTAACTAATGTACTATTTTAATGATTGACGTCTTTAAGCATCTTATTACGCATGTCAAAATGCAATAATAATAATAATAAGACACACAAAATAAACAAAAATAAATTTAGTAGCTTAAATATCGGCAATTTTCAATGAAAAAATTAAAAGTCGAATATCTCAAAAAGGGTTAAGTTTAGGGTAGGGTGTTTCATAGTGAAATAAGTCAGAAATGATGGGTACTCCACGCCCTCAACGGATCTAGCACGACTTTTTCTGTAACCCGTATACATTCGGATATTTTTGTAAATACACAATAATTTAAAAACGTTTTGAACTAAAAATGATTTAAGGCACAACACAGAAAAGCTAAAAACATAATATTTAGCCCAAAATCCTTGGATCCATCCAAAAATTGCGAAGTAAATAATAAACTAATTGTTCAGTATAATATAACTTAGGCACTTTACGTTTTAGATGACCTGCGGCCCAACCGTATATCTTCCGTCATAATTGGCATCGAAATCCCACTGAGCGAAGGAATAACCTGCGCGGTTCACACCGTAGCGTTAATTTTCATGCATTTGAAGGCGACGCCGTCGAGTTCACCTGTCATTGAAACCGGCAGCTCAAGAGACCTCGTTTTCAATGACAGTTAAACTCGACGGTGCCGGTCGATTACGACGGAAGTTTCGCGGTAAGAACAAGAAGAATTGGTTGCCTGGAAGAGATCGCCCATAGGCGATAAGGCCGCCCATTGTGCCACTTCAATTTTTAAGTTTTTCTATGTCTAATTCGTTGTTATTTGTGTTTTTGGTACAATAAAGTGTTAATCAATCAATCATGAATAAGAACAATTTATTGTTCAAACTATGTAGGTACATTTATCTTATATGTACAGTCTACTCATTTCGATCATACAACAATATAGTATAAAATTACATTACTTAAATCTATGTAAGTAATCCAATATTTATATCAGCACAACTATATTTGGTAGGTATTTATTTTTCATTATGGTCAAAAAACTTAGATATATTATAACTAAAAGACCTTGCTGATTAACCAAGAGTGTTATTATGGTTAGGGGACCATTACCTAAGTATTGTAAATTTACAGGTAAAAAATGATAGTTGTATAAAAGGAACTCATATAAAATAAATTGTTATTAACTTGGGGTATGGCTATGTTATATAAATTTATGCTTGTCACTTTCAGATAATGAGCGAAAGAATTGAATCCACAACTAGTAGTATAAATAATCATAACTACAGAGTATGTAGATACACAACTCTATATTTATCTACTGTATCATAGTAGACAACATACAGAGTGTCCCATCAATTGACTTACATTCTTTGTGCCACAATAATGTTATTCCCCTAGACGCGGCGCGCCGCAGAGAGAAACATAATCGAATTTCTATCGGCAAATCTAATGAGACGTTGCTCGTTTGTGGAACGTCCTGTATAAATGCATACAAATGCATGTGTACTCAATTTATGAAGTTGGTAGATTAGGTTAGGTTAAGTATTTATCTGTATATCCAGCTATCTTTAGCTCTCGTGACTATAGGCCATAGATACATAACTTAGGTTCCCTATTCTACTTCTTACTAATATTATAAACGCGAAAGTTTGTATGTATGTGAGGTTGTTACTCAATCACGCAAAAACTACTTAACCGATTGCGATGAAACTTGGATTATAGGTAGCTTGAGACTTGGAATAGGTAACAATAACACATTTTATTGCGATATTCACGCGGGATCGGGACTTGCACGGGTGAAACCGCGGGGAGCAGCTAGTAAATTATAACCTATTCTATCGATACCGTAGAAGCGCCTATTTGAATTTATTTTCGAAAAGATATTCAGCAATTTTTAAAATATCTATTACCTAAGATATTTTTCTTAAAATTGTGTCGGGTGAAGATCGCGTTGTAAATAAGTTTAGATTTTAATTACTTACTTACCTTAAAGTTTCGGCAAGGTTTACACGGCCGTGGTCCAGTGAATGAATGAATGAATAAATTCTTTATTATACACACCAATACAAATACGTACAAAGAAAACAAACACAACTTAAAAATAGTGACTGCGCTTACGGCTAAATATATTTTTTCATCGTGGTCAAGACAGGGTTTTCATTTTTACCTGAAATTTCATAAGTACATCTGGCTCTTGCTTAAACTCAAGGTACTTAATTAATTCACCCTCAATTTTTGTTCCCATGAAGTATCAAAGAAGGTGCACCTAAAATTACCTACGTAAGGAAAACGCCCAACAAAACTTTAGCTGACTCGTTCTAGAACTGGACCCTGCTTTGGTTGTACATAAATAATCCTTTCACGTTAAATTAATCTGCTATAAATCGTGGGATGGTGCCCTTTTTCTATTAGCTGGTAGGGTTTTAATTTTAAGTACAACCGATACAAAAATTGTGAAACATTTTTTATTTCTTGTTTTTTGTTGCTCAAGGCATATTTAAATTTAAACTTAGAAATATAGCAAGGATATATATATTCAATAGTTTCTCATGACAGGATTCGAACCTGTGTCCCGCAATCCAGGCGAGTGCTCTAACCACCGAGCTACACGGAATCTCGTGTCATGTTGTAATTTTCGAACATTTTCTTGTTACATTGGGAATTTCAATACATTAATTTGATTTTAATTATAGACTAAGTAAAATAAAATTGCATTAACAACGTTTTTTTTTAATAATTTTAAGTGCACAAATTTACACTCAACATTCTAGCTTTTCTGGCGCATCGACTGCCCGGTAGGTAAGTAAAGCAGGAATTCAAGTCATGTCCAATTGCAGTTAAAAAACACTATAATATAATATGAACAAATAGCTACTAGATCAATTCAATGTTTTCGGTGATGGATTTTCCGCCGCGCGCTGTTCCAATTGTGAATAACAAAACAAAAACAACAAAGGTATTTCGTTCACAACTGTACTTCAGCGAGCGTCATGTAAAATATGCCTAAATAAATCCTAAATGGTCGTTTCAGTAAAAATGTGTCACTGTACACTGTACGACTGTACGTACCTACAGTTTAGGTTTAGCCAGATGTCCTGAATGTTAAATGAAATAATTTGAATAGCGTGAAAAAAAGCTTCATTTTAAAATTTGTGATTTTAAAAACTTCGTTACGATAGATGTGAATGTTTGACCACTCTTTAACATGATCGTAATTTAAGCGGTGACATAGTCTAAGTTCGTAGCACAGACTAGTAAGAAGATACCAAGTATGTTCGTAGTAATGTCATCTAGAAGAAGGCAGTGGAACAAGGTCCGTTTTAGAACACAGATAAGTATATAATCCTTAGAGTATACATGAGCAAACTATAGAGCGCGCCTTTGGGTATTTGCTTACTGCGCAAAGTGTAAGCAGATGCTCTATACATAGATATTTAAATGTTGAAGTTGAACAGTGATCTGCGAATCATTTTTACACCGCGGCACTGAACATTTCACCGTAATTATTACTAGAATAAATTCTAACAAGAGAAACAGTCAATTTCCGTAGCCCTAGGTGACTGATGACATCGTTTTTGTAATTTTTGACTGTTCATACCGGTGATAAAAATGGGTTTTTCTTAACCAGTTAACAAAACTTAGTTATGAAAGTGCACGGAAGGGTGTTTACAGTTCATACTCGCATACCAACGCTCTATAGTTTGCTTATGTATGCTCAAAGATATAATCATTGTACATAATCATAGTATGACTTTGGTCAAACCCGAGATCTTTTTTTTAAATTTGTTAACCATTAGTTACAAGCATTTCGCTTAGTGCTGGGGACGCTGTCACATACTTTTACAGTTGAAACTTTAAAGATAATTTTTATATTCTTCATTTATGTATCCAAATTGTAATCTGTATGCATGTTTATTCATCTTAGTTTGTATGTATATGACCTTGTTAGTTTTTTTTGGCAAATAAACTTTATTAATATTATTATTAAGTCCGCTTTGCGCTACGACTTTGGTCTTGAGTGGTAACAATTCGCGGTCAAAGCCACTAAGAAATCCCTCTTGGTCGCCTTTTATAAAATAGTATAAAATTTCTTCTATGGTTTTCGCGATTTTGCATAATAAAACACTTTATTTATCCGGGTTAATCGCGTTTTTATTCATTGTTCCAAACGAACCGAGCTTTCGCCAACTTTACAGTTGGCTTTATCAAGGTTGCCAAAAAATAAAATAGTATATAACAATCAGTACTTACCTATACTTTTGGACTTTTGGAAATTCGAAGTACTTTTCGAAAATTTTAAGTGTAAAGTTTACTTGAAAATCAGCTGTTTCTCAGAGCTCGAGGTCATTGACCTTATGTTGTCCTTTCATTTAGTTTGTTTTACTACAATCAAAACTTTAATTACCTTTATTTTCAAAAGCAGCTGTTGTTTCAGTGAAACATAACCTCAACATTTAAAAAAAAAGTTTGTATTTTCAAAAGTCGTAGAACAAAAGTACTAAACTACGCGCATACCAAAATTCATGAAGATCGGAGGTACGATACTCAAGTTAACGTCGAAGAAACATACAAAGTTACAAAGATACAAGCACCAGACCCGTCTACACTGGACCTCACTCGCTTCGCTCGTTCGGTCAACTAGTAGTTCGCCCCGAACTGAGACCTCACGACCCCCTATCTCCCCAACCCCCCTACCGATCCGGCTCATCTTCGAACTCATAAATTCTATTGACCTAAACTACGCGCATACCAAAATTCATGAAGATCGGAGCTACGATACTCAAGTTATCGTCGAACAAACATACAAAGATACAAGCGCCAGGCCCGTCTACACTGAAACTCCCTCGCTTCGCTCGATCGGTCAATAAAGAATTTATTCATTCATTCAATTTCAGGCGACACCTGCGGGCGTAGTACAGACGACTCAGTCCAGTTTTGGCGCGAGTCCCGCCTTCGGTCAGACCGGATTTGGCGCGAAACCTGCGCTCAGTTTTGGGGCTACCACTACCGCTGCCAGCACAGGTAGGTACTTTCAGGGTTCCGTAACCAAAGGGTATAGACGGGACCTTCTACTAAGACTGCACTGTCCGACGTCTGTCTGACTGTCACCAGGCCGTATCTCATGAACCGTGATAGCTAGACAGTTGAAATTTTAATTGATGATGTTTTTTTTGCCGCTATAACTACAAATACTAAAAACTGAATACTACTATCGTACTAATAATAGGGGTTAAAGTATGAAATTGCCGTTTTATTGCAATAGGTTCTTTGAATTGACATAGAATCTTCATGGTTTGAGGTTTTCGAATGAAACTTTTTTCAAATGGTTTCTGTGATGTTCTTTTTTTAAAAAATGTGAAACATTTGAATATCGACTTTCAATTGTTTTTGTTATTCAATTTAGACAAGAAAGATGGATACTGCGAAAATTCGAGTGATTTTTAAATACGAGTTCCGACGCGGAACTAACGCGGCAGAAACAGGCCGCAATATCAATGCTGCGTTTGGAGAGGGGTCTACTAATGAACCCACCGTGCGATTTTGGTTTAAACGCTTTTGTGATGGAAATTTCGAGACCTCACACAGCACGAGAAACCATTTTGACCCTTCAGGAACTGCACTTAGAAACTATTCGTCATCCTCCGTATTCACCAGACCTTGCTCCAACGGACTACCATTTTTTTCGTGATTTGGACAATTATCTACGTGACAAGAAGTTTTCTTCCCAGGAGGCAGTACAAAATGCTTTCACACAGTTTGTGCAGTCTAGATCGTCGGAGTTCTATCGCAAAGGCATTAATAACCTTCCCATTAGATGACAGCAATGTATAGATAATAATGGCAACTATTTTGATTAAATAAATTTGTTAAAAATTTAAAAAATAAACAATTAAGATTTTCAGTACAAATCGGCAATTTCATACTTTAACCCCTAATATTCAAAATAAAACTCGTTTTTACAAATTTAACAAAAATTTATTGTGTTACATAATTTCTTTCTATTACACTAAGATGGAAATGAAATGCAAAATATAACTTTTCACCTTCTTACTTAAAAATAACCACATAAAATAATTCGTAAAGCGACCAATAAACTTATGTATGCCAAAACAAGGTACGGCCTAGGTCCGTAATTACAAATTAGTACGCCCCACTCGCGCCGGGTTGTACTTTATACCCTGTCAAAAGTGCAGCAAAGTGTGACGCTGGATAGGCGCTATACTGAAGTGAGGCACGAACTTATATCTATGCTAATATTTTAGAGGTAACGGTGGTAACATGTATGCATGTGGAGGTAGTGTCCGAAACCACTGGACCGACTTTGATAAAATTTAATATGAAGAAATATATTGAGTTTCATTAATTTAGGAGTAACACAGGCTACGTATATAAGATATAAAGTGTCAAGAAACCCAATTTTGTCACCTTCATTCGTCACATCGTTAGGTATTTCAAAACTTAAAAAATAATAACATTAAACTGTACATAGCAGTTGTACATAACATAAAACATTGATCATTCGTTCGATTAAACATTGCTATCTGTTGCTGTGAACCTTTAAAAAGAATTTTATAACGGGCATAGTAGGTTTGAGTCAAAATTTAAGACAGTCTCGTAGCTAGGTTACGAAGTAAGTAGTAGTACGTCGTAAAGCTGCCTTAAAATCTTTGTAGCACTGGCGCCAAGAAACTCTTAGATTTTTCTTCTATTATCACGAAACATAGTGATAATAGAAGAAAAATCATTTTACGATTTCACGTTGCACTTATATTTTTTGTTTTTTAAATATAAATAAATATATTGCACAACATTAACACAGCACAATCTAGCCCTAAACTACGCACTAGGCTTGAACTATGAGTACTAGACGACGGATGTACTACATATTTTACTCTTACTTTTTTTGTAAATACACACATAAAATATATTATGGAAAACACCCAGACTAGTTTTATTGAATTCAATATTCAAAAAAATATTGAATTTTAAGCATAAATACTTGCACCTGGCGGGAATCGAACCCGCAACCTTCTGCATTGCAGTCGGACCTTCGACCCACGTGCCACAAAGGCCGTCAATTTTGTCAATCCTCTACTACTATCTAAATTTGTTAACAAAATTCTAAAAAAAAAATAACAGCAACGTGATTATAACTCGAAAAGAGTACTTTATTTTTTTTGTATGTCTGAAAGAAATAAGATTAACCAACTTTAATAAAATAAACTAAATTCAGCGCTGTGCACTGTGAAGATCTTGCATAACACCATCCAAATCTAACGTCTGTAGTTGTTGTAGCCGTCTGTACCGTGCTCCGCACAGTTCGGACAACCTAATTAAAATATTTTCGCTCGCCTCATACAAAACGTGTGCTAGAATTTTAATTTATATTCCCGTTTTATATTACCAAAAATATAATCCCCCAGATTAATTATTTGGAGCGGAAGAAAATAATTAAGGTTCTTGATAATTAATTAAAAGACTCTTTTTTGGTGCTGTGTTTTTTTCCTTTTTAGACCTCTGGGGAATTCTAGTGGGCACGGTTTTATAGCTAGTTTTAAGCTCGCATTGCTTATATCTAGATATGAACAGTTGGAAATCATAAATGGATATTAACCGTAACATCTGTAAAAATAATGCGATGAAATGGAATGAGTTGCCTGAGTATGTCTTCCCGGATGTTTACAACTTGGGGGTCTTTTTAAGTCACGAGTGAACAGGTATCTCTTGGTAAGCGTGCAACATATAGGTGTATTTTATTTTATATATTTTCAAAGTGATTTGTAGTATCTTAGTTTATTACGAAAAAAACAAACTGAAAAGGCAAACTTGTCAATTCGAACTGAACGGATTCGGTGCACAAACAGTGCAACAAACTAATCTGTTCAGAGAAGAACTAAACTATACCTACCTCTTTTCAGAAACTTAATTCAAAAATATTCCGCGTTATTTCTTTCTTTGGTGTGGCTTCCTTAGTGTTAGAGTTTTCAAGTCACCCTAAGGCATCTAATTTGACCTAACGTTTGCTTTCAGAGATAACAACCGGGACCAAGTGCTGGACATGCCTTCAGAAACACGAAGGGGTTTGCGAAAAAAATCTTTGCCACACAATATCGGTCACCCATTCAAGTAATGACCGCGCAAGGCGTTGCTTAACTCACGATTATACAAGATCGGCGGGTGCAGTTAAGCTACTCCACCTCCAAAAAAAAACGTAAACGTATTACTCGTGCATTTAGTATTACTGAAACAGACTTCTGTTTGTTGTTTGAAGCGCGGTGTCTTGAAATTAATATATAGACTGAATGTAAGCTAAATCCTTTTGAATAATTTTGCTGACGTTACAAGCAATGATATTATAATTGCAATTAACATACAAGTAGTAGGAAGTATACACCTTAATTACTAAGTAGGTTACAGCATTATTGAAGCTTAATTAACACAATTTCATGAATATTCATAATTTATTCATATTAAAATTTTACCGAAGTCATTTCACTTGGTGCTATACCCAAGTAAAATGACCTGTTTAACCTAATTATAATATGTCTTTGCCGATATTATTTTTTACGACAAAGTAAATAAATACCTACCTATTGCAGCATGTTTATGCAGAGCGCAATCTAGCCTAATATATTCTGATACTAGCTGCGTCGTGTGGTTTCACCCGCGTGATTCGATTCCCAATCCCAAGGGAATATCGACATATAAAGTAGCCTATGTGTTATTCCCGGTATCCAGCTACCTATATTCCATGTTTCTTCGCAATCGGATCAGTAGTTTTTGCGGAAAAGAGTAAAAAAGTCACATACTTAAATACAAGATGTAACGGGTCGTCAAAAGTCGTAGAACAAAAGGTGTTCGAATAGACGTCTAGAACAACCCCCTTTTGGATTAAAAGGACTTACCCGTTACATCTTGTATATATATATATATATATACAAACTTTCACGTTTATAATATTGTATGATAGTAAGACAACATAACATAATCAGCAGCAGCAATCGTAAGTTATGCAGGTGAAACCGCGACGCGCAGTTAGTACACATCATAAATGTAGAATGATCTAGAATCTGCAACAGAATCAACCCCTAATCTTTAATGGCAGCATAAAATTCTGTATCAAAAGTTTATCCATAAAAAATATACAAGTCTATAAAAACATTGAAAAGTCATTCGGTAGGTAAATAGAATGACATTTTCCGTAGTAAATAATGTAAAGTATTTACTTTTTACTTCCGTTTTAACCGCCGAGAGGTGGTAATTATAAATTTGTATATATCTGTTTGTAGCATCGTAACCGTTCATATGTTACTTTTTATTTTGCTTTAGATATAGTTTAGTTTTTTATTAGTTTAATTTGATTTAAGTATAGTATTATCTTAGTTTTAATATTTTTGTTCATATACATTTGCTATACACATGGTAGTTTCTTTTTGATGTTCGTATATCTATCACAGAAAAACTACATAACCAGATTTCGCTAATTAATTTTTTGTTGTAATTTCCTATTATCAGGAGAAGGTTTTTATTATCATAAAATTATCGATATACCCGCGGGTTAGGGACTTACGAGGGTGAAACCGCAGGGCGCAGCTAGTACAATATAAAAATCAATCGAACATACCGGCACTGTTATTTTTCGGTGCACAGAACCTGACAAGTAAAGTCCCTACTTCTAAGTGATTACTTAAAAAATTTCCAGCAGGCAAACGACTGAGTCGTATAAAAGTTAAATTTTATGAGTAATGTTTTAATGAAGGTGAAACAAAACGCTTAGGTACGAGCCAATTAAGTTAAATTTAATTTTAAAATTAATAACTTTACGTTTTATTTGTTTAGCAATGTCTAATGAAAGGGGAAAACTTTAATTAGCAATAATGATGACTAATAGGTAATAAATTAATACCCATAAACATTTTAAACTCACACTATATTAACTCATAATTATATTTCCCGGGGACCCGGACCTCGCGACCAAGAAGTGAAAAAGCGCCTATGAAGCACAAATTACAAAGCTCCCACAGACTTCGTCCTTCTTGCTGAATACCTGTTTCTGCTCTACAGTGGCCTATCTGGCGAACCCCCAACATACTTCGCTCTGGGGTAGGGCGTTGTAGATCAAACCTGGTACGGTGGGGATACTCCTCGACTCCAGCCTCGATAGCAGGTGTGACTGTGGGGCGTTGAGTCAGAACATGTCGTACTTACTCTCCTGCCGTTTATCTCTGACCACCTGCACAAGAAAAAACCTTATGGAAGCCACAGGGATCTCTGTGGATGTAGCTGAATACTGGTCCACAAAAATGTAACTTACTGATATTTTTATGCCATTAACACGAAAAAAAGAAGATTGTAATAGTAGTCCAAACTAAATGAAAGAACAACTTAAAGTCAATGAAAGAAGCTGATTTTCAAGTAATAACAAACGTTATGTTTCTCTAGACCTCTAGAATACCGCCCTTTTAGAGCAAAAACTTTAGTATCTGCTTACTAGTCTGTGGAGCAAATTACCGTTTTTGAAATATCCTTTAAACGAGGGGTACTAGTTTGAAATCTCTCCGGTAAACAAAATGTTAACATTATTTTATGTTAGCCTTTCAAAAATAAACCTTCTTGATTATATTCGGAAAATAATAAAATGACAAAAATTCAACACAGAATCAATGTCAAATAAATGACACAGTCAAAAACTAAATCAATTTTATAAGACAGATAATTTTATAAAATAATTCACTACAAATGAAACACAATTAATGGACGATAATAAAAACAATGACGCTGAAGAAGAAATTAAGAAGAAAGAAGATATTAAACGAAAAGAAGAAACACCCTTCGATGGTGCGGGACCATCCGGTGCTATACATTTACCAGGTTATTTACAAATCCTTATTGTCTCGTCTTAACCGTTCATTGCCAAAATATTGGATTCCTGAAACGTAGAATTTCCCAAAATGTTTAATCCTATCCTCCAAGCGCAATTCTTCCGCTACACTCCCGTAATTTTTGCCATTTTTATAAGCATGGCAAATAAAGTGGCAACATGACGTATCTGCCCTAGTACCACACAGCTTTTCACTAATAACTTATAGTCGGTCAATCTTTCTTAAAAACATTTTAAACACAAAAATAACTAATTTTGAATATTTGCTCTCCATATTCTCTGTCAAAAATAAAAAAAAATAAGTGAAAGACTTAATTCGATACGTTAATTCGTTTCCGATTTATAGAAGTCACCTGTCTTCTTCACACAGCACTCGCTTAGTCCGGTCGCGCAGGTTGACTACAAAGAAAAACTATTGGATTTGTATATTATACATAATATACAAGCTTTACTGTAACAAATTTTCAGCCTATCATTGTTTTTGCAGGTTCCATACAATACAAATCAAAATCTGGACTCTCAAAATCCGAACACAATTTACGACAAATCACAACAACTGATGTAGCAAACGCACTAAATTCCCTAAGCTTCGGAGCCCAAAACCAAGCGATCAAACATTTTAACATTAAAGAACTTAAAATACCTATTTTAGGGAAAGATGATTTGACAGCTAAAGATACAGATTCTCCGACTCTACTAGACTTAAAGAAATTTATGTCATCTTGCTTTAAACCGAATAAAGACGTTCCTGTAGTTATAGATGTGCCATTACAAAATGTTCATACAGCTACAGGGACCATCCCAAGTAAAATACACGTGGAATCAAACCCCACTTGCAATGTACAGACAGAATGCTTACCCGTACCGACTGAGAGATCGAATGAAGTAATTGTAACTAATAAAATTGGGCCAAAAATGTCTAAAGATAAGAAAAAAACTTCAGGGAATATATCTGATAGATCAGAATTGGCTGTGGCCCAAAGGGATTCTCTGTCCAGTATTGGTTCGAATGTTTGCAGGATTTGTATGACTCGTGGTCGAGAAAGGTTAGCTGGTAACTTTGGTTGTTATTTCGTAGGAAAATATAGCCTTAATTTAGTGTTGCTTAAGTATCGATAGTTGCGTTTGAATGTCAGGAATCACAGAAACTATCGATATTAGATACACCATTTTTAAATAATAAAATAGGCTGTATTTGACCTCATCCCACCTGATGAGCAGTGATGAGGTTAATGTTGAATGCTTGCCTATTCACCTTACCTACTCATATTTAGTTCAGCTCCCAGATCATTTATCCAGTAGATGTCTGATATCCGCAGAAAATGATGGCACTATGCAGTAAATTGCTGCTTTGACGTTACGTGGTTATTACCGGTAATTACCTCAAAGCAGCAATGTACTGTATAGTGTCTGTTAATTCCACAGTTGTCAGACATCCACTCGATAGATAATTTGGGGGCTAGATATATCTAGGTATGTGTCGAGTGCCTCATAAAGAACAGTAGGTGTTCTCATAAAAAAAGAACAGTAGGTGTATCCCAGATCTCAGATACACCTACGGATCTGGAATCTAGTTTATGCACTTTTAACTTTCTAAAGTAAAGTTTCGCGTAAACGCAAACGTGATAGCTTACATAAAATCATACGTCGTCGGGTCAAATGTTGTCGATAAATATATTCCATGTATTGATAAGTCTGAAGAACTATCGACATCACTATACCTTTAGATCGTATCCTGAATGTTTTCGTGGAAGTTACCTCCGATTCATGAAAAATTTCCTCCGTAAACTTTGTTGTTTTACTACCTTAACTATCAATTCTGTTAAACAGACTGCTTTAGTATTTTTGCCAGACGATGTTCGTATCAATTTATTAGTGGCTGTAAAGCTTTTACACGTGAATTTAAACTCATTTGTTCGGTATTAATTAAATAAATTATTTAAAAACATATGAATGCCATTAGTTTTTGTCAAAATCGGGGACGCAACTCCTTTTAGCATTTCCGCTGTCTCATATAGTTTAGGACAGAGGTTCCCAAACTTATTGGAGACACGCCCCTTTTCGACCATAACAAAAAAATCCACGCCCTCCCCCATCCTCCAGTCTATATTTTCAAATCAGAATAAAAATGTCTTTTTTAATAAGTAATTTTATTGCTTATTTCATACAAAAGATATTTGGTAAGTAATATGTACTCACCAAATATCTTTTGTATAGATTTGACAACCCGTTTTTGAAATATTTTAAAGTGTTTCCTTATTTCCTACACTTGGGTGACTGTACTTAAAGAAATGCTTTCCAAAAATTTCGCACCCGACAGGACTTGAACTCTTGCATCTCTGGGGATCCGTCCCAACGCCTTTTTAACCGACTTCAAAAAAGGAGGAGGTTCTCAATTCGTCGCGTATATTTTTTTTTTTTTTTTTTTTTATGTTTGTTCACCGATTACTCGAAGGTGGCTTGACCGATTAAGATGGTTGTTTTTTTAATGGAAAGGTGGAAGCCCCGAGGTGGTCCCATAAAAATTTGGTGAGGATCTGATGAGGATCTTCGAAGTGAGGACCGGGAATGCTTCTCAAAAACCTGGATTCAATTCACTTGTTCACCGATTACTCGAAGGTGGCTTGACCGATTAAGATGGTTCTTTTTGTAATAGAAAGGTGGAAGCCCCGAGGTGGTCCCATAAAAATTTGGTGAGGATCTGATGAGGATCTTCGAAGTGAGGACCGGGAATGCTTCTTAAAAACCTGTATTCAATTCACTTGTTCACCGATTACTCGAAGGTGGCTTGACCGATTAAGATGGTTCTTTTTGTAATAGAAAGGTGGAAGCCCCGAGGTGGTCCCATAAAAATTTGGTCAGGATCTGATGAGTATCTTCGGAATGATGGACAGGATAGCTTCCCAGAATGTAATAAATTACTCGTTTTTGGACTTCTACCAAAAAGAATAGACCCCTAAAGAACTAAGTACAGATTGATGGGCCACCTAAAACCACCTTCTCATCAGCAAACTCCTCAATAATTAAAATTACGGTAACAATAGGTTATTGTTAATTTATTTGGCAGTCGAAAGTAGGTAGGTAGGTACTAAAAAGGGTGAAATAAAAAAATAATTTAAAAATTAAAAAACCGACTTAAAAAAAGAACAAAAAATAATTTAAAAATTAAAAAACCACAATAAAAAGAATTGATAAAAAAGACCAAAATAACCTCTACATACAGCGCCACCGACTAATTAATCTGTTTTATCATCTGAAGTCGGGCAGTTTTACTGGCTGTATGGTTCCATATTGTACTTAGTTTGGCTGCCCGACGTCAGATGATAAAACAGATTAATTAGTCGGTGGCGCTGTATGTAGAGGTTATTTTGGTCTTTTTTATCAATTCTTTTTATTGTGGTTTTTTAATTTTTTTCCAACATTTTTTTCATTTTGACTCGATTGAACATGCATCCGTGGCCAAATTGGAAAAAGGCTATCTTTAAGTATAGATTTGAAAATCTATCTTTAAGTATAGATTTGACAAGGTTTTCAAGTCTCGGCTTATCTTGACCGATTGAGATGATTATTTTTCCGAGGTGGTCCTATTAAAATTTGGCGAGTATCTGAGGAGTACCTTCGGAATAATGGACAGAATAGAAGATCCCTCATTTTTAGTGGAACCGATGCCATACAGTATCAAATGACCATCAGAACCCTGAAAATCATAATAAAATTAACAAAAAAAACACGACTTTGACTTCGTGGTGCACTATATTTTTATACGGCACTACTTGTTTTCTTATTATTTTTATAGATCTATCGATGGTAATAATGCAAAATGTACTCCCTCAATCTGTACTTTTGAATTCTCACCTGTACCCATTTGGACTGCTTATATTTGACGACATAGTGTTGAATT
Source organism: Idaea dimidiata (assembly GCA_949358125.1). Lineage (NCBI taxonomy): Eukaryota > Metazoa > Arthropoda > Insecta > Lepidoptera > Geometridae > Idaea > Idaea dimidiata. The sequence continues at coordinate 20,772,455 of OX442334.1, read as the reverse complement.
TTATTATTTAACTAGCTGCACCCTGCGGTTTAGCCGCGTAAGTTCTCGCGGGAATATCGGGATAAAAAGTAGCCTATATGTTATTCCAGGTCCCCAGTTACCTACCTTCCGAATTTCATTCAAATCCGTTTAGCCGTTTGCGTGATTGAGTAACAAACACACATACTTACAAACTTTCAGCTTTACAAAATTAGTAGGATAGGATTAGTAGGATGTCCTTCTATCTTTCTAAATAGCGGTCTCTGGTGGTTTATATGACCCATCAATTTATCCCCCGGGACTGTAGTCTATATGTATATAACAGACATTCTTACGTTCGCATTAATACTTTTAATCCTAATATTAGAAGGATTATAAAGCAAGGTACACAAAGTAACATCCACCATAAAGTTAAAAGAAACCCTCATTCCTGCGTTGTAATATAGTCATTGCGTTTAATACGAACATTCGCTCGGGTGAAATGTATATTTATTTGTGTATTTCCAATATTGCTTCTAAGTACCTATTGTGTACATAGCCGTTATCATATAAACAAACGATATGGTTATGTTTTTTAGGTAAAAATAAATGGTTTGTTATGTACCTTTCTATTGACTGGGACAGGTAGGTAAAGGATTTTTTTTACTTTTAAATTTTTGTTTGAAATTTTTTAAAGGAAAAATGCATATTCATAAATTCATTTACGTCGAGGTTTGAACTCTCGCGCCTCCGGATCAGCCAGTACTCCTTTAAAATGTTTCTAGGGGAAATGCCTTGAGCAAGAAAAAATAAATTACAAAATATTATCTATTTTTAACCGACTTCAAAAAAGGAGGAGCTTCTCAATTCGTCGCGTATGTATTTTTTTTTATGTTTGTTCACCGATTACTCGAAGGTGGCTTGACCGATTGAAATGGTTTGTTTTGTCTAAGAAAATACTTACTTGAATTTTTGGGTTTTTGCCGCTTCTGAATATTAATTATTATAATAAACTTTATAAGCTAACACCTTTGGAACACAGAATTACATATTTACCCGGGTTTTAAATGCGTGATTATTACTTTCCATTTTCTTAGAAGTTTCGAAATTATATTGTAAAGTAAAAACTTTGCCTATTTTAACATTCTAAAAGTTACTGTAAACTGCCGCCTCGTAATTATTTGTAAAAATAACGTTCCAGTGTACGCAGACTACAGAGTTATTCTAATAGTTTTGAATTTAAATTATAATATACCCCTTTACAACCGACTCATAGTCAAGCGTGCATCTAACTTTAAAAAAATCTGGCGCCTTTTTGAACTTATTTTCCAGAACGCAATCGACATCGATCGCTCGTGCATGATCTCTACCTTCCCTAAAAAAATATTACAACAAGTTAGGACCCATCGTCGCGTCACGGTACCTCGTCAGAGATGGCGGCGAATTTTGGCGGACGGAGCGCTCCACGTAAGTTATTGTAATTATTTTGTTTTCAATGGAATATTATGAATAAACTAATTAATTTTAATAGTAATGAATCATTTAGTGATATCATGACGTATTTTTGAAAATATTTTCATTATTGTTCGATTTATACTGCATGAAATTAAAACATGCACGATCGTGCGTGTTAGTAGTTATTTATACTTTTTTATTAGAAATATGATGTTATTTCATTTGTGTGTAAATTAAATTATATTTGGTTTTATTTGTTTATTTTAGGCGCCTTGCCTGGTGAAGATATATTAGAAGCCCTGGGCGACGGAAATGACTTTGATATCGAACTTTTTAACGACTTTCGATGACGAGGAACAGTTCTTCAACCCTAACGTTCTCCAAATCTAGAAAACCTAGATTTTCCTGAAGATAATGCTGAATACCAAAGAGAAAATCAGGTCGAAGACATTCCTGCACCAGAACAGCCGGCAGCAGCACCATCTTCGGTGGTACAACGTCCGAGTCGCTCTGGTTCCCTCCCTCGCCGCTGGAGAGTAAGAACGTTTGCAGATAAGCAGCATACCTATCCCAGCAGGCCTATTAAACCGGTGAGACAGCCAATTCAATACCTGCAAGATTATTTCAATGATGAATCATGAGAGAGTCACTAACTGTACGAATTTATATTTACAAAAGACTGGAACATAATTAAAAACTACAAAGACTGAGATACAGAAACTATTTGACATTCATATTTTGATGGGATGTATCCCATTCCCGAGACTGCCAATGTACTGGCGTAGTGGCATATCCCTAGATAAAATAACTAGCAAAATGAGCCGTGATCGATTCTTACAAATACGGAACGCACTACATGTAGTCGACTCCGATACAGCACCGCCGGACCAACAAACAAACCCACTATGGAAAGTCCAGCCTATAATTGATCAAGTACGTAAACGATGTTACAAGCAGAAAAGGATTCCAGGGTATTACTCCATTGATAAGTAAATGATCCCATGACATGTCCAAGAGACAAGTAGTGAAAAATAAACCACCACCACCAGTTGAACTCAAAAATTATGTTTTGAGGACAAGTGATGGGCTTCTGTTGGATTTCGATATTTATCAGGGAGCTAGAACAATGTTCGGCGAACATGGCGGTGGACAAAACATCGGCGATGGGTAAAATCATTTGCCCATATTTGATGACCTAAAATCACCTAGATTTTGCCAGCTGATTTTTCTAACCTGCAGTTTCTTTGCATATCTTTGTGTGATTCGGGGGCAGAATTGCTTCAAAGATTTTCATACCAATTGATCTCTAATATCTTATTTTTTTCTCAAGAATGTTCCTAAATGATAGATAATAACAATAACCACTATTTTATGTTAGTTTTGTATTGTTTACTCCAAAGTTTAATCACAGTCACATAACTGTGATTTATTGATAAAAAAAAGTTTAGTTTATGTTTAAGTTCTAAATATTCCTATTTCTAATGCTCGATAAAAATAATTAATAAGACTGTTTATTGTGCATCTTATTTTTTCTAAAAATAAATAATGTTGATTCTGAATTCTTGTTTAATTACTGCAATAAACTTAACAATACATAAAGATGCACAAACATGCCTATGACAAAAAATTCCTAAGATGCACGATCATGCAGACGATTTTCAGGAAAACTAGGCTTTTCAGAATTTTTCCATTATTTTTTCGGGGTACCTTACAACCCTATAAATTCACCCTATATAATAAATAACATAAAATCGAAACGTTTTTTAGCCGGTCGTAAAGGGTTATAATTTAAATTTTTATCCCTAGCTTACTCAAAAAACTACCAAGTCTTCGTAAGTTTGAATGCTTGTAAAATCAAAACTAATGGGATTTTTGACTATAACTAAAATTATGTATTTGTATAAAATAAACACGAGCTTTATTGTAACAAACTTTAAACCGATTTGGCATACCTATTAACATTCTTCATTTTGTTCGCAGATTAATTTCCCCGTGTAACTGCAAAGGGTCTTTAGCAAACGTACACCTAAGCTGCTTGGAAAGGTGGTTGAATCAAGTCGGGAGGAATCATTGCGAGCTCTGTGGTTACAGGTAGGTAATATACCTAACTATACTATCTAGACTACACTTACTAGGGTTGCCAACACTTTTTCTCGTATATAGTACTTAGTGTACTACTCTCACTAATATAGTATTTAGTGCTAAAAATTAAAGTACCTACACCCCAAAAATATATTATACCTACCATATTTTTTTTTAATAAACTTGTAGAATAATATACGATTTTAAACTAACATGGTTATTTTCACTACTAAAATTACTTAATAACGGGGTATTTACACAGAGAGACACAGTTCACAGTTCACGTTCACAGTCTCGTGAACAAGCTGGTTGGAATTACTAGCGAAATATCGAGCTCCGCGAATAAATTATTAAACATGGTAAATACCCCGTTATTAAGTAATTCTTGTAGAATAAGTCCAAGTAAACATAGATTTTTGGTACTTAACCTTTTTATTTCAGTAGTGTTCGCCTAAGGGCAAATTATTAAGTCGAACGAATAAGTACTATTAACACAGTAAAAATGTAATATCCCATTTTCACCCGTTTTTATCCAGGTGAACAAAATATAAGTACTCTCAAACTTTATAAAGTAGAAATATAGTAATTTTGCGTGCTTTATGTCTGTTATTTCAAAAGTATATTATGTTACGCAAAGCTGAAATGTAGTATAATAATATATTTTATAGTACGGTTGGCACCCCTAACTTACTGGTACCTATGAATTTTGACATGTACTTTAATACCATTTTATCTATCTACACTTACATTATAAGCTGAAGAGTTTGTTTCTTTGATTGCATGCTTGTTGGAACTTCCTTGTCGGGTCAAATAATGAATAAAAACGCGATAAAACCGGATAAATAAAGTGTTTTATTATGCAAAATCGCGAAAACCATAGAAGAAAATAAGGCTTTAAAATTTAAAACTAAACTCAAGTTTGAAATATAAGACAGATTTTCTCACTTTTCATATGTTTGTATGACCGTCCTTCCATCATCAATAACAAAGATATCCTTTAAACCCACAGTCGCTTTCCAACTTTTCTCGTTTGAAAAATAACAATAAAACACAAGAATACAAGCTCAAAGTTAACTTTTTATCAGATACGATACGGAACTGTTAAACCATTTAATTCCGTTGAAACGTTGAATTGTTAAAACTTATTTAACGGTCTCAACTCAATCTAGATTTCATTGAAGAAGTTTGGTTTTGTAGGATACTGTCTACTTGTTGAAGATTTAATGGAAATTCAACGGTGGTATTCTATAATTACGAAACGTAACTTCGGAAACTGCGGACCCGACCGAACGTCAGTAGGTGGTTATTTCTCGGTCTGGACCAATAATTCTCAATATATTCTTTGTTTTTTGGTCTTGAAAGTACAGTGATTATTGGTTCAGAACGAACAATAACTACCTACCTAGCGGTGTTGGTCTAGTAGTAACCCCGACTTTCATTCCGAAGGTCGTGGTTTTAAATCCCGGCCGAGATTTGAACCATGTGTTCTTCTCTATATGTTTTTCTCTAAGAAAAAATTATATGTGCGCTATTAACATCGATCTTACGATCAAAGAAAACATCGTGAGAAAACCCACGGCTTAAAATCACGCACAAAGGCCCAATAGTAGGGCTAATTGCGGAAACACACAAATTAAAAACTTTAACTTTACCTACCTACCTACTGACGTTTGGTCGGGTTCAAAGTTTCGGAAGTTACGTCTCGTAATTATAGCCCTTCTGAAATCGTATTGACGTACTATCATCCTACCTAGTTAGTTGGTACCTCGCACCTCTCTTACAGTTAAATATAAAGTTGTAATTGTGTGTTTTCTTGTTCCGCAATTAGCTCCACAACTGGGCCTTTGTGCGTGTTTTTAAGCCGTGGGTTTCCTCCCGATGTTTTCCTTCACCGATAGAGCGATCTTAAATAAAAACACATGGTGCATGACAGGGATTCGAAACCACGACCTGCGGATTGAAAGTCGGGGTATTTACCACTAGACCAAATTACCCATCTTTTATACATACACATTAGTGCATAAGTCGTGGGAAAACATAGGAAATTTACCCCTTTTCAAAAACAAGCAAGTTCGCATTACTAATTACTTAAATAAATAAATAAATTCTGTAAACAATACACAGCGCCATCTAGCCCTATGGTAAGCTACGAAGCTTGTATTACGGTGACTGGACATCTACATTTATTTATTTTTCTTTTGTAAATACATACAAAATTATACATAGTAAGACACCCAGACCAGATACAAACATTTATTTTTAAGCATAAATATTTGCACCCGACAGGAAACGAACCCGCAATGTTCTGCATTGTAATTAGGCATTCGCCCAACGCGCCACAAATACCGTCACTTCTTTCTATTAGAGTATACAACATTAGAAAATTATCGACATTCCTCGCAGTTCTCAACTAATACGAAAATAACTCAGAACTCAGAATGGGTAGTTAGTTATAGAGAAATTTAGAGAATAGGTAGATCTCCTAGCCAACTATCTTAAAAGCCGTTTAATTAAAAGACTAGTTTTATGAGCATAATCGAAAATCTTCCCTTGGCAAGGTTCGAACTTGTCGGATTGATAATATTTCAAGTAAAACTGCTTTTTACAATGGACAAATGAAACATAAAAGCCGTTTTACTAGCAAGCTAAAAATTTTTAACCGTATCGTCTAACACAACATTTATTAAACTTTTTCTCTGTTCCACTTCAGGTGTCGTATTTCAGAATAACCCTCCGACTTCGATTTAAACCGAGAGTTAATTGGAGTGGCAAAATTGAATAGTGACCACTATTTCACTTTACAGAAATGTAGAAACCGATAGTTTTGTTGTTTATCTCAATTTTGAGATCAGTTTCTCAATCAGATACCATGATTTACCTCTACCATGATTTTGATGAAAGAATTGTTTTACCCTTAGTGCAGTAAAGATATTTATTATTAACATATTAAGGTCAAAGTGAAGTCATAATTGGTTCTTTTTTTCATGAAGATGTCAATATCACTCATTAAGATATCCCCCCCCCCTCCCCTTAGGAGAGGGGTTAGGTCAAGTTAGGGGCTCCCTAGCGCCTCTAATTTGACCTAACGACTACTCTCAGAAATAACAAAAGGTACCAACTGCGTATCGTGCCTTCTGAAGCACGAACGAGCTCGAGAAAGTATTTTGCCACACACACACACATTATCAATGGGTGGATGGGTGCATTCAAGTAATGAATGTGCCAAGCGTTGCTTAACCCGCATGAGTATTCAAAATCTTCAGGTGCAGCAAGGCCAATAAGCTCCTCCCAATAGAGCGTGGGCAACACTTCGAAGACCTTTATTGATCCAGTATGTACGCAGATAAGAAAAATCAAAATTCTGATTAATTAATTTCCCACAGGCCTGCACTAAATATCATTAGGCGATTCAAATAAATGTACTTATATTGTTTGTGTTAATTGGATAATACGGATTCTAAATACAAATTACTGATTATAATTAAATACATTGTTTGTGTTAAACACATAATAATATTTGATTATCAATTTATCACTACATGACGGATTAAAATGATATTATTTTTTTTACTAATTCAGTTGAATTAAAAACTATCTCGGCTTTACAATGAAGGTACACATACTAATATTATAAACAAGCTACGCCCGCCGGTTTCACCCGCGTAAATCCTATTCCCGCGGGAATTTCGGGTTTAAAACCAATTGCGATCCAAATTCTGAATGTAGACAGATGGTGGTTTGGAATCCAATTTGTACATAATACACTTTCACGAACTGTAAAATCTATAAATCAAGAACTCAGTTTAAAATTCGAATAAAAGAAACCTAAAGTTAATAAAAATTCCTAAAGAATCCTTCTTTCAAAATGAAATTGAAATCCTAGCGGATTTTTACTTATTGAATTCCAGTTTAATTTCCCTAACCGAATTAAAGAAGGAGGTTCGCAATTTATACTTATACGACTTTATAAATTATAGCTTTTATATGCAACTAGCTGCGTCCCGCGGTTTCACCCGCGTAAGTCCCGATATTCAATAATTCGTTTTTTCTTTCATAAGAACCTTCTCCTGATTGTAACAAACACAACGCAAAAAATTATCTAAATCGGTCCAGCCGTTCAGACGTGATGTCGTTACCACGCAAAATAGGGATTCATTTTTATATATAAGAAGATTAGCTGCGCCCCGCGGTTTTAATATCGGGATAAAAAGTAGCCTACGTGTTATTCCCGGTATCCAGCTACCTATATCCCAAGTTTCATCGCAATCGGTTTAGCGGTTTTTACGGGATTGAGTAACAAACACATAAACCTGGTCGGTTAACCTGCTTTTTGGCGTAGCGTGGCGTGGCGTGGCGAGTCCTATAATGAAAACATAATATTTGTCAATGTCAAATGTTTGACATCTGTCAGGCGTCCTGTGACGGCTCACTATTTTATTATAAATACGTACAGAAATCGTCACCGTCGATAAAATGAATTTTCATCTATACTAATATTATACAGAGGAAAGATTTATTTTTTATAATGAATAGTAATGAGTATATTATACTCACAAACTTTCAGCTATCGTATAACAAAAATTGTCCGCCTAGACGTCTAGAACAACCCCCTTTCGGATTAAAAGGACTTACCCGTTACAAATTGTATAAATTTTTGACATCAATAATGTGAAAATTACTGTATTTTCTAACAAGCTTATTTGCTATTGTAATTAAACTTTTTAAACCAACACGATTGAAACAGACCTGAGGCAGAGTTGAGATAATTTATTTGCAGAATAGGTGTCCCAGTACCTGTCTACACTTATCCAAAAAAAGTATAAATTCGCAATTCACAATAGCAGTTCACAATTGTGTTGCAGTTACCCGGCCATCCGTACGCCGCGTTACACTATCCTGCAAGCTCTACGCTTGTGGTTCGGCAACCCTCGGAACCGAAGCCATTTGCAGGTGGGTACCTAGACGTACTATTGGTTTGTTGATGGGCTTGCAGATTGGTCCCTGTATTTTTGAACTGGCTGCAATAATTAACGGGTTAAGTTTTTAGATTAGGTACTTTAGATTGCATCGATGCTTATTTGTAAAAAAAAACGATATTTTATAAAAAATAATACAAAACCAAAACAAAAATCTATACTCAGATACCCATATTACTATTAAGCCAACCTTAATTAGTACGAAATTAGTAATTGATTAATTAGGCGTTACTTTTCGGAACTCCTTATCAACTATGTTAAAGTTAAATTTAGTTTTTAGTCCCGACACCTAATAAGATGGTTGGTCCCTCAGAACTAAATATTAATGTTTAACATCGTATGAAATTTTAACTCTCCAAAGAACGTTTGCCTATTGTATAGGCACTTTTACCCTCGAACCAATTCGGTACCCATTTTTGCTGCACCATTTGCGCCGAGCCTATCCGTCTTCACATTTTCCCGTTCCGAATGTATTTTTTTTTCTTTTTCTCTCTATTTTTTGGCGATACAAAATCGGGAACCGGTTCGGGTACCCGGTAGTTGCGTAGTTGGTATTTAATCGCCCAGTTTCGACCGTAAACGGTGTTTTATAGCCGAGACTTGTCACGGGATAGATTGCGGGACAGTAATAATCTTAGGGATTACTTTTGTGGGCCAAGTGATAGCTTAGGTGGTAATAATACGGACAGGAATTTAACGTGTTTGTTGGACATTGTTAAGGGGGCGATAAATCACCATAGTTCCCCCAATAGCCGATCCACTACCATCACATCACTATATCCCTATACAAGGTGTAACGGGTAAGCCCTTTTAAGCCGAAAGGGGGTTGTTCAAGACGTCTGGGCAAACAACTTTTGTTCTACGACTTTTGGAAATTCGAAGTACTTTTCGAAAATTTTAAGTTTAAAGTTTACTTGAAAATCAGCTGTTTCTGAGAGTTTGATGTCATTGACCTTATGTTGTCCTTTCATTTAGTTTCTTTTGTTTTACAATCAAAACTTCAATTACCTTTATTTTCTAAAGCCGCTGTTTTTTCAGTGAAACATAATCTCAAAATTGAGAAAAAAAGTTCGAATTTTCAAGTCTTACAACAAAAGGTGTTCCCTTAGACGTCTAGAATAACCCTCTTTCGGATTAAAAGGGCATACCCGTTACAAATTGTATATTCTCATAGTTCTATCCGATCCGGTATTTATCATTGACTATATTTTATAGAACCGGCTGAGTGTCCACTTCATACTTCATAGTCTCCATATGCGATACAGAACGAATAAAAGACAGGTCGGTTTTTTATACAAATGCCGTGTTAATGGCCTTACTACTCGGGATGATCGTACGAAGTAAGGACGTAAAAGTCCTCCCGAGAGGGAACCGGAAACATCGCTCAAATGATGATGTGCCAGGATCTGCCCCACTGCTAATCCATGTTCATCTGGATTACGGTTTTTTAACAATTTAAGTGTCTACTATTTAGTATTAATGCTGTATTTTGAACCAATTCAAAAGAATTAAGACGAAATAAGCAAAAAAATATGAAAGAAGGTGTTACCCAGACGATGTTTAACAAAGAAGAAAAGAGGAAGAAAAATGCTGCTCTAACTTGGGACGAGGGTAGAGTATAGAAGTAGACGTCAGGTTGACAAAGTATTTACTTCCTACAACCTTTTCACGTTTACTTGTCCTTATTTCCTCGTCTTGATACCGTCTTGATGTCACTATCTCCTGCTGATAGTTCGGCGTGTATTGGACCTCAGTTTTTATGTCATTTATCTTTTGTCGGTACATGCTATATAATTTTGTGGTGTTCATGTGAATATTTTCGTTCTACCTCTCTTTCTATTTTATTATATTCCAAACTAACTTGTGCTAGAACAATTTTTGTTCTACGACTTTTGAATTTTTTATTTTTTTTTTGAAAATTTCGAGTTTATGGTTCACTGAAAAAACAGCTGCTTTTGAAAATAAACGTAATTGTAGTTTCGATTGTTGTCGACTAAACTAAATGAAAGGACAAAATAAGGTCAATGACCTCGAACTCTAAGAAACAGCTGATTTTCAAGTAAACTTTAAACACTGAACTTTAAACTTTAAACACTAAACTAAAACTTTAAACACTTATCGACGCGAAGGAAATGGTTAGACTTGTCCAGCGTGTGTTCACAAATTGCAGACTTCTGATACCGCCTGTGCTTCACATCAGCCATGTGCTCTCTTAGACGAACGAAGTGTTGCCACTCGTCTAAGAGAGCACATGGCTTCTTCTCATATGAGGGCGCGTTCCGAAGCCATGGTAGTTATTTTGAGCTAGTTAGGGATAAAAATAATTATAATTTAAATTCAAAACTATTACAACAACTCTATAGTCTGCGTACACTGGAACGTTTTTATTGCAAATAATTATGAGGCGGTAGTTTACTGTAACTTTTTAGAATGTTAAAATAGACTAATTACATCTCAGTCAACCTTGAAAAAGCCAACTGCAAAGTTGGCGAAAGCTCGGGTCAAATAATGAATAAAAACGCGATAAAACCGGATAAATAAAGTGTTTTATTATGCAAAATCGCGAAAACCATAGAAGAAATTAAACTTTAAACTTAAAATTTTCGAAAACTACTTCGAATTTCCAAAAGTTGTAGAACAAAAGTAGTTCGCCTAGACGTCTAGAACAACCCCCTTTCGGCTTAAAATCGCTTACTAATTAAATATTTGATACTGGTCTGGTTGTTTGCTAAGTATCGTATATTACAAGTAAACATAATTATATTTACAAAAAAGTATGATTGTAGCATATCCGTTGTCTCGTACCCACAGCACAAACCTAGTGCTTAGTTTGGGGCTAGATTGCGCTGTGTATGTCGTGCAATATTTATATATTTATTTATTTCCCGTTAGTCAGTCAATCAGCAGGACTTTGAAGTTGTACCTACACTTATGAATAAGATTTGACGTCATCTCGCCGAAAACGATGAGGTCCACGACGTAGCATGTCTGCCTAGAATAAACCTATTCCGTTTAAACTTGTAGACTTCAAGGTTGTAGTTTTGGGAGAAATAGCGAAGCTGGCAACTAAACTTAGTTCAATAAAACTTCAGTTCTCAAGGTAGGTTTCTAACTCAAAATCACACTTTTGCCGCAAGCTTAAGTTTGACGAAACCACAACCCAACATTACGTCACGCTACGTCATGTATCGTGCGTGACAGAAACATTTTAAGATTTGTAACGTCTACCAAAAATATTGTTGATTTATTCCACTTAGGTACTGTAATTTTGAATTTCTTTTTTCTATTGCACGAGGCATTCTACTAGCAGCATTTTGTAAGGAGAACATCACCAAAATCCTCCCGAAGCCGCAATTTGAAGAAAAAAAACAACTAACTTCTGACTTTGCTATATATCAAGTCAAAGTCAAAACACCATTGACTTTTTTTGACTTTGTTATTCTCTCTACTTGCTATTATGTACCTACTTCGCACGATTAACGGCATCCCGTGAAGTGAGGTCATTTTCACGCATTCACCTATTTGTTAGTTAGGTCTGTACCTACTGAAAAAAAACTCTATCATTGAATTTTAAACATTCTAAGAATATCTAAATTACAAAACCCTATTTATTTACCTACTCCAACTCAATAAATAGGTAAGTACCGTAAAGGCAGATTTACATTAAGACAGTTACTGACTCCAAATGTAAGGCAAGTCATACCTGATAGCTTCCTGATGGTATAAATTGATCTGAAGTCAGTACAGCTCTGTCGCGTCAGTGCTGACTTCAATGTTCCCGAATGAATATTTTGAAGTCAGCTGACTCTCCCCACCACCTGTGCCAGCGGTACTAGCTTTGTCTAAACAACTAAGTCAGTACCTACTTGGTCAGTCGCTAACGCTGGCTTGTAGGTTGAACTCGTATCAAACATTTATAATCGGTGAAGAAACATAATAAAAAAAACATACGCGTCGAATTGAGAACCTCCTACTTTTTTTGAAGTCGGTTAAAAAGAAAATGACGCGAGAATTAACCGACAACGACAGCTTAATTTGGTTCGTTTATTCGATAAAATTAAATTTACTTCTATAAATTATTAAATCCCCACCTTACCGAAAAAAGGAAATGCGTAAGGCGTTTCTTTTTAGATTTCTCTTTTAACATCTCCGTTCACATTTCCAAAAGTATAAACATAAACATTTTCTCAACAAATAATTAAAATGCTTTATACTCTGCCGTTTCCGTGAATTTAAATTTCCTTACTGACTTCAATAACGTACTGTCAGAGTCTAATCATCATCATCATCATCAGCCTGTTGCAGTCCACTGCTGAACATAGGCCTCTCCAATTACACGCCACCTGGATCTGTTTTCGGTTTCTCGCATCCAGTTTATACTTGTGCCAGCCGTCTTGCGCAAATCGTCATTCCAATGTCACAGTGTAAAAATTATTACAACTACTTACTGTCTGCATGTAAACAGTGTCAAGACAGTTCCCTGCGCCAGTACTGATGCCGATACTGACTAGATGTAAATTTGCCTTTAGCGTAATTAGCCTATCGCCTGCAGAGTCGCTAGTCGATGTGACAGATTACGCTCTCTCTCAGTGTTGCCAACGCAATAAATACTCGTCAGAGTTAATTATTAAGTAAGTCTACGATTTGGGGAAATTCGCTCGGAAAATAGGAATGAAAAATTATTAGGGAATTAGGCTTCGCTAAGGATTGGATTGGAGATTTGACTTTCGGTTTCGAATAACCACTTTGAAAGAAAATATAGATACTTAACTATCTTGACGGCCACTGTGGCGCGTCGGGCGAACGCCTGACTGCAATGCAGAAGGCTGCGGGTTCGATTCCCACCGGGTGCAAATATTTATGCTTAAAAATAAATATTTGTATCTGGTCTGGGTGTCTTTCTATGTATAATATTATGTAGGTATGTATTTACAAAAAAAAGTATAATATGTAGTATATCCGTTGTCTAGTACCCATAGTACAAGCCTAGAGCTTAATTTGGGGCTAGATTGCGCTGTGTGTAATGTCGTGCAATATTTATTTATTATTTAGCTACTGAGTACATGTTTATCACCTAGGCTAGTAAGTGTACGTTGGTACCTTTTTTCTTATAATATGTAGATAGATGGACCGTGGACTCTCAGTAAAACAGTCCCGTTTTTACCTTTTGGGTCCGGAATCCTAAATAAGCAGTCCAGGCATGAGTATGGATAGAAAAAACTTCATCATATTTACACCTTGATCACCTAGGTTCATGGTTCAGGTTCATGGTCGTTTGTATGTTTGTGAATTTAATAGTCTTTTACGCAAAAACTACTGAACCGATTGCGATGAAGCTTGCAATATAGGTAGCTGGATACCGGAATTAATTACACATCTTACTTCTTACTAATGTTATGAACGCGAAAGTTTGTATGGGTATGTGTCTTTGTAACTCTTCCACGCAAAAACTACTGAGCCGATTGCAATGAAACTTAGAATATAGGTAGCTGGATGCTAGGAATAACACATAGGCTACTTATTATCCTGATATTCCCGCAGGAACGGGACTTACGACCCACGTAAGTCTAGTGTGTTTTATAAATCACAAGAAAATCACAGTTTATCCTTTCCCATTATCGAGAGAGTGAAGATAATTTACTAAATCTTCACATTATACACTCTCAAGTAAAATTTCTTTAACATTAATCACACGAAATTAACACCGAGGCGCTGGCTGACAGCAAATTCAATATGAGATGAGATGAATCCAATAAGTGCGTGTCACGTGTCACTCGTGTCAGCCATATTTGACACGGCAAGGCGGTGGCGCCATCTTGCGGTCATCCCGGCTGTTTTGATATATTATTTCGGGATATTTCAATGGCTTGCGTAGGCTTTAAGTACTGATATATTGAAAACCTAAAGCCTTAGATTACCTAGATGATGGGTATTTTTGACGTTCGAATTTTGATTCGTCTTTTTTAAGGTGTGTGGGAGTTTTGGCGATGTGTTGCTAAATTTTTATTTTTGTGAAACCTAGTCTAAATGCGTGCAAATTGTTTAATTTCGGGGCATATTAATCAATTTAGTTTCGTGAAGGTGTACAAGTGAAATGAAAGTGAAAAGCCATGGACTTAGTGTTGTCTCCAAAGCTCCGTGAACAATCTTTGTAAATGGCCGCCGCCGTGTTTACAAAATATGATTCCCTAGATTTGACTTTAACTGTGACGACTTGACTGTTTCGATGCAAATAACTTGCATAATATATTAATAATACTTGACACTGGCTAATTTCCTTAAGGCCATAATCGGTTCACAACCAGTAAGAAATAAAAAAATAAGGTGTGTGAGTAATTTACCGCGAATAATTTGAATTTGGAACTGGTGAAGCTCACAATCAGGCGACCTTTCTCCTCTCGTTCTGTTATTTGTTACTATCTGCGCCCCGCGGTTTCACCCGCGAAAGTAAAAAAGGCGTTTTCACGGGCGCGGGCGGCCGAGCGATTCTCGAGCGGTTGCACTTTTTCTTTCATTTCTCGGGTTCTACTAATTGGATTTTTGATGTAAAGTATACCACGACATTCCTCGAAAATAGAACTATCCAATATTGAAAACCAGATTTCAATAGGATTAGTAGCTTTTAATTGTATAAGGAACCGACAGAGATATAGAGAAACAGAGAAAAAGACAGACAGACATACATGAATTCCTCTAGACAACTTTTTTTAAAAAAATTCTCCAAGTACAGACTTTTGTCTTCTCTTCCTTAATTATAAGTATCTATACTTAGAAGATATACGTAGATATAGATGCGTGGTCAAACATTTGATTAAAAAAAAAGCGCGTTTGTCTCTTGATTTTCCTCCGTGTTATTTTTTGAATTTTGGACTGGTAAACTGTTGATGCAGTTAATTGTTGATCTTATAAACCGTTGATCATATAATTAGTTGATCAAATGGTGTTGATCAAGTGAATTTTGACTTATTGAATGTTGATCTTACGTAATGTATCCCGATCTAAACAACAAACGTATTGTATCTTTATCCAGTGGCAAAACAGCAGATTAAAATAGATATACCTGTTTGTATTTCTCTTAATTACGCGAGTGAAATCGCGGGGTGTAGCTACTATATCTAAGACTTAGGATGAGATTTTCTTATTTATTACGTTTTCTGAACATAAAATATTATTATCATATAAAGTATACCTAACCTACCTTATGTAATGTAGGTAAGATTTATTAAAATAATTTCCTTTTGTTTCTTCGTGTTCTACGACTTTGTGAGCAATATTATTTTTGCAAGAATTTAATGAACCGTAGACCGTATACTTATTTTTCGCCTCAAAGTATTTCATTTGAAGGATCTCGATGTAAAAAATAATAATAATAGGGGTTAAAGTATGAAATTGCCGTTTTATTGCAATAGGTTCTTTGAATTGACATAGAATCTTCATGGTTTGAGGTTTTCGAATGAAACTTTTTTCAAATGGTTTCTGTGATGTTCTTTTTTTAAAAAATGTGAAACATTTGAATATCGACTTTCAATTGTTTTTGTTATTCAATTTAGACAAGGAAGATGGATACTGCGAAAATTCGAGTGATTTTTGAATACGAGTTCCGACGCGGAACTAACGCGGCAGAAACAGCCCGCAATATCAATGCTGCGTTTGGAGAGGGGTCTACTAATGAACGCACCGTGCGATTTTGGTTTAAACGCTTTCGTGATGGAAATTTCGACTTAAAGAACGAGCCACGAGGAAGACCGCCCACACAGGTGAATAACGATGAATTAAGAGAGATAGTGGAAGCCGATCCTAGTCAAACTACCCAGGAATTAGCGGCATGGTTTAACGTTACCTTACCCACTTTATTGACTCACTTGCGTCAAATCAGTAAAATAAAAAAATACGAAAAATGGGTGCCTCATGATTTGACTGATCTGCAGAAAGAAACGCGTGTTGAAACTTGAGTTGCCTTGTTGAACCGGTACAGAAATGAAGGAATATTGGATCGAATTGTAACATGTGATGAAAAGTGGATTCTTTATGATAACCGGAAAAGAAAAATACAATGGCTGACCCCAGGTCAAATGCCACAACAGTGTCCTAAAGCAAAACTTACCAATAAAAAGGTAATGGTAACTGTTTGGTGGTCTCAGCATGGTGTTATTCACTATAGTTTCCTTCGATCTGGTCAGGCAATTACGGCAGATGTCTATTGTGCCGAACTCCGAACCATGTTGACAAAACTAGCAGTAAAACAGCCCCGACTCATGAATCGATCTTCACCATTATTGCTCCACGACAACGCGAGACCTCACACAGCACGAGAAACCATTTTGACCCTTCAGGAACTGCACTTAGAAACCATTCGTCATCCTCCGTATTCACCAGACCTTGCTCCAACGGACTACCATTTTTTTCGTGATTTGGACAATTATCTACGTGACAAGAAGTTTTCTTCCCAGGAGGCAGTACAAAATGCTTTCACACAGTTTGTGCAGTCTAGATCGTCGGAGTTCTATCGCAAAGGCATTAATAACCTTCCCATTAGATGGCAGCAATGTATAGATAATAATGGCAACTATTTTGATTAAATAAATTTGTTAAAAATTTAAAAAATAAACAATTAAGATTTTCAGTACAAATCGGCAATTTCATACTTTAACCCCTAATACTTCCCTATTCGTTTAAATACGACTGCGGTTTCACCCGCTTTTGTCCCGATTATTTCTTATCGGATGTTCACATCATGAAGAACACGTTCTTCAGATTGCAGATCGTCACGGGTGAAACTGTGTTTGTTTGTTTGTTTGTTCCCTCTTCACGGTCAAACGGCTCGACCGATTTGGATGAAAATTTGCATAGGGATAGTTTAAATAATGGAGAGTAACATAGGATATTTTGATCCCGAAAATCCCGCAGTATCGGGACTTACGCGGGTAATAACTATTCAATGAATGAAACTCTACACTGGGGTAGGGTAAGTGATGTAGAGTGGCATCATCATCATCGTCATCGTCATCCATCGTCATTGATCGTCATCCATCGTCATCGTCACTTGCTGATGAAATACAAACTTTACCTTACTTCACCTACCTACCGCAGTGCAAATCCAATGAAGCCAATGAAGCCAGGCGCTACCGCGCCTGGTAGATGATAAAACAGATTAATTAGTCGGTGGCGCTGTATGTAGAGGTTATTTTGGTATTTTTTATCAATTCTTTTTTTTTTTGGTGGTTTTTAAATTTTTAAATTAATTTTTGTTCTTTTTTTAAGTCGGTTTTTTAATTTTTTAATTATTTTTTAATTTCACCCTTTTTAGTACCTACCTACCCACTTTCGACGGCCAAATAAATTAACTTTAAAATTTAAATTAAATTAAAAATTAATTAATTGTTACCGTAATTTTAATTTTTGAGGAGTTTGCTGATGAGAAGGTGGTTTTAGGTGGCCCATCAATCTGTACTTAGTTCTTTAGGGGTCTATTCTTTTTGGTAGAAGTCCAAAACGAGTAATTTATTACATTCTGGGAAGCTATCCTGTCCATCATTCCGAAGATACTCATCAGATCCTGAACAAATTTTTATGGGACTACCACGGGGCTTCCACCTTCCCGTTAAAAAAAGAACCATCTTAATCGGTCAAGCCACCTTCGAGTAATCGGTGAACAAGTGAATTGAATACAGGTTTTTGAGGAGCATTCCCGGTCCTCACTTCGAAGATCCTCATCAGATCCTCACCAAATTTTTATGGGACCACCTCGGGGCTTTCACCTTTCTATTAAAAAAAGAACCATCTTAATCGGTCAAGCCACCTTCGAGTAATCGGTGAACAAACATAAAAAAAAAATATATATATGTCGCAGTCACATCAAATTAATGTGAGACGGAAATTGCTTCAAGAACAATGAGTTACACATAAAGCAATTCGGCAGAATCGTGACGTCATCGAGTGTCGCCTATGAGAGTAGCGTGGTGCATACATTCCGACAGATTGGTGATAGATTTTGTCCTGGGCGCACTCGTTACGTTACGGGACTGCTTTTCCGTTTCAGTCCTACCTGATAGTCTATTTATTGCATACTTACCTTAAATTTCTGAATAGATTGTTTAGTGATTATAATGTAACATCAATACTCCTATTTAGTGGAAGACAAACAATATTGTAAAACCAGATTGTGTGTAATATAAAACGTGATTAACGAATTTGTACTATTATACCCACTTACGCCCACCTAGAATATCTGAAAGGTCTGAAAAACATAGACTTTCCAAAGAGACTCCGTCATCAGGCGTGGGATCAAATAGTGCAAATATAGTGCCGTGTAACGACGGGAATAAAGTGTTTCGCTATGACGATATTGTGATAAGCAAAACCAAGAAATTGCGCTGAAGCTTTGAAGTATCCAAATGAGAAGAATTTACCTGCTCGGATTTAACCATGAGAAACGAAATTCAGATACGTGATAGTGCTGTGCAACGGTTAACTTTTACTAAGATGAGATAGCAACAGACAAGACAGTTGATCATTGTGGTTACTAAGGCATCAAAAGGGATAGAATTTACTTGGTTTTCGCAGAAAACATATCCACTATGAGCATAACGTGGACGCAATAATTGGAAGATTTATTTCTTGGCTAAAGTGATTGATTTACAAAGAAAAACACATATCAAGTATAAAGAAAATACAGAGAGAAAATCTTAAAACTAAAGTGGTACAATATGCGGCCTTATCGCCTTTGGGTGATCTCTTCCAGACAACCAATAGAGATTACAGTCGCAAGAAACTTTTGTAGCTACACTCATAAATCTAAACAATGATATCCAAGTTGAGCAAAAATGAGTGCGCTGAGTATGTTCGCCGTTTAATTCTACTATGTTTCACCTTTGATGAGTCGATAGAAAAATTGAAGTGTTCAACAGATCGTGGTTTCAATAGCCACCGCTGATTTGGCTTAAATCGATAGCTACCTGTTTGCAACGAATTGACTTTTTACAACGGCGATTATTATTACATGTGATCAACTCCAATAAGAACAAGGATTTGTCTTATTTTGAAACGCGAAGTACTTGATTACTAGCGTAACGAATTAATGATATCTGCTGGAATTGAGAAACAATTGAAATATCATCAACTAAGATGAAGTGTCATTGTTATGGAGGACTCAAGCACAAGCGCAGCTGGATTGTCGTAAGAGACTGGCATCAGACGACAAGAAAGTGTCACCTGTACCTGCTATGGCAAACTCGGAAAAAGACAGCATGAAAATGGCAACGTGGTGGTGTGTTACAACTGCAACGTTCCAGGTATACTGCGAGTCGCTGTACTGGCAGCGGACCTAAGTCTAGATACAACCAATGCATTGCGTTGCGTAGTGCAACCCTGTCAGGAACATTGTCACAAATTGGTATGTGTTATAATTTTTATTATGACTAGATGCTCAGTGTTCGTTGTTGAAAGAAACATAGCAAATTGAATGTGAAATTAACTTAGATACGTTAAAGGTCTTATACCTTTTTCTGTGCTAGGTAATTCAAAAGAAAATAGCAAAATATTTTGCGATTTGATTGTGCAATGTGCATATTACTTTATAGAATTATTTTCATTTTGTATTAGCCCGCTGATTTGTCCCACTGGTAGGGCAAGGGCTTCCTTTTAGATGAGTTGCGGTGTGGGACTCTATTGAGAGCCTCTGCATAATGTGTGGATTGCCAATTGTCCCACACCTTCGGGACTAGGACATGACGATTGTCTCAAGACAAAAAAAAGTACAAAACTAGCCCTAAATTGCATAAAATCAATAGCTAATGCAATTTGTAATCAAAGCCAAGTCCTTTTGTTTAAAGCTATTTATGGACAGAGAGTAACAGATTTCTTAACAACTCGATGCGTGATAAAAAAAAAGGGTCGTTTCACTGTTAGTCGAATTACGTCATCAGAGTACCTACACTACTACGCATAGGGCAAAAAGTTAGATTTATTACCTACCACTTTAAATATTTTGTTTTGCCAACTGACTGTTTCTTCGAACAGTAAATGTAAACTTAAATAGGGCCAAGCTTAAAGAGCTTTCTGATTTTTGAATAGAGAAATGTAACCATAGAAATGCCTTGTTCTTACAAAAAGGTGAATAAATTTGATATTAAAATTAGTTCACACTTAAGATGACATAAGAAAGTATTGCTCTTGCTTCAGACTCATGGTACTTAGTTTACCGTAACTTTTTGTAGACATGAAAATTTAAGCAGGGCGCATCTAAACTAGACATGGGGCGGGTACCCGGTTTGGATCCGGTACCCGGCGGATCCGGCACTTTTTTTAGGATCCGGCCGGGTACCGGGTAATGGTGCCGGGTATCCGGCTCTGCCGGGTAATTTGATAGACCAAAAATAATGAAACATATTACACTTTTTAAATTATTTATTATGCTGAACACAAACGGTAATCATTATAATTATGTTTTGCTCACTAATTTATCAGAAAGAACTAAAAAAACTAAATATATATTTTATTTTAATATTGGTAATTTAAGATGGGTAAGTTGTGATGTAAAAACGCCAATTTTTCTGCCCGGTTATCATTTAGGCGACTGCGTTTCTTGTCATAAATTAGCCCTGCTTCTGAGAACAGGTGTTCGCTGTATACAGAACTAGATGGTGTGCATAGATATTTCGCCGATACTTTTCGCACCCTGCGGGAACATGCGCTAGCCAGCCGGTACGCGGCGATTCGAGCTATCAAAGACGCCAGCGCCACCTCTATTTCACTTCAATTATAATAATAATAATAAACCCGCAGGGCACCTTGAGGCGAGGTGTCGGGGAGTAGCGACCCCGCGGGTTCCCAAGTGCTCCAGGGGGAAGTCACCGTTCCTCACCTCCGGCTTGCCTTAGTTGGCTGGTCGGAGTGAACACTGACGAGGAAGCGGCTTGCCTTCACCGGCTGGTCAGAGTGGAGTCGCGAGAGCAGTAATGCTCGGAGGATGGACGCCTCACGTCAGTGATGAGTTGGCCCGCTCCACAGGATCTCGACCTAGGATGGTTTAAAATCCAGTGAGGTCCCTCCATCCTTCAGCCTCTCACGCCCCTGTTGCCCCCTGGCTGTAATTTGCTCGGCTTAATTATGGTGGCCCAGTTTGTGAGATGGCGAGTCTCCGTCTGCCATTTTTACGTGTTTGTTGAACATTGTAACGGCAGGCGCCATATTCCCCATAGTTCCCCCCAATACCCGATCCACTACCAACCCAATTCCATAGCCCTAGTAGTTTTCACCCGTAGTTTATTCATAGTTCTATCCGACCCGGGGGTTGTCCTTGGCTGCATTATATAGTGCAGACAGGGATAATTGCCGGTTTGGTGTCCATCACATATTTTGAAATTAAAATGTTACTAAAACGGGCCTCTACGTGTTGGCTTCGGCCCCACGCACGCCTTCCAAAGGTCCGGGTGCTCCATAGCCCCGAGAATCTAAAATGGTAACAACAAATAATAATAATAAATCATGTGACGAACACACAGCGCCATCTAGCCCCGTGGTAAGCTGCTAAGCTTGTGTTACGGTGGCTAGACAACGGATATACTACTTATATTTATTTTTCTTTTGTAAATACATACATATTATACATAGAAATACGCCCAGACCAGATACAAATATTTATTTTTACCCAGCGAATATTTGCACCCAGCGGGAATCGAACCCGCAACCTTCTGTATTACAGCCAAGCGTTCGCCCGACGCGCCACAGAGGTCATCATTGCGCCTGAGCGGGCAAGGGAGACTCACGCGTCACGACGCGTGACCGCTGCCGGGTACCCGCCGGGTACCCACGAGTACCCGGCGCAAAATGTGTCGGGTACCCGTTCAGCGAGTACCCGGCAAAACCACTACCCGCCCCATGTCTAATCTAAACTACTTAATTTAGATGACACATCACTGTTGTTGAAATGTTTAATGGGAAACGTTCCTTGTGTTATTGTGTGCTTGCGGGCACAGTTGTTGGTTGTACGACAACCATTTTGTACAGGCAATCGTACATACCCATCTACAAGCGGGTATGTGCATGAATCATGATCATGTTAGAAAAATCCTAAGGGTCAAGTATCAGTTGACGTTGACGAAGTTAGTGCAGATTGTTTATCTGATTAACTTGTTTGGGGTACTGATTTTTATTTCAATGCTTTCACGGGTTGGAGACCGCACCAGAGTACTGTAAATTGTTGGCTTATAAAAATTGGTGCTCGTGGAGTACGCAATTGGAGTACGTGGTTACGCAATAGTACAGTAGCTTTGGGTAGTGTGGTCGGGTCTAGCCTTGTCGCGAAGACCATAGAGTCATGTGATGACTCGGCATTCCTTGTGCAAGGAAGTGCATCATACATGAGCAAATGCGTTTGCTGGGGCCTGTCATGGCTATCTATAACCCTGAAAGATCTTTTGTGTTGTTTCTCAATTAAGTACCTACTGAGTTTTTATTGATAACGAAAACGGAGACTTCAATGATGCTTGACCTCAGATGGAACTGAGATTGAACTCAGATCGACCTCAGATTGAAATTAGTTTCACCTCAGATGGAACTTAGACTGACTTATCAGATGAAACTCGGATTCATCTCAGATTAAACTTAGATTAACCTCTGATTGAAATTAGATTCACCTAATATGGATCTTATAGATTGACTGTTATTGATTTGAAATTGAAATCATTGAATATTTTGATGATTTAACTAATGAAGTACTTACACTGAATTCGTGTTGCAAATTTCAGTCATTAACACTTTGAGTTAAAATTGAAAGATGTTTAAGAAAAGCTAAGTTTGAAATTTTGATTAAAGAACAGTATCTATTAACCTGTTAAATACATTGACCGCTGAAAACACAAATGTGTGCGAGTAAGTTTATATCAAGTTAACCAGTGTGCATCACGCGTGGTAAGATTTCTGCCATGCAAGCATGAAATGTGATGTGTACTCACATCTAATGCGATATTAGAGGCGTATAATTTACGTACGGTATGTAAAAATCGCGTAGCGATTGAGATATTGCTATGGTCAAGCTTATGGTGTGCTCTTCAGTAGCACTCATATATGCTGCACGCCTATCATGTGCTTAGGGTCCCGATTGGCGGACATTACCCTGATAATACAGCACTTAAGGGTTTTGTTTATTCGGGTCTAGCTGCTAAATCGATGCCAGTAAAGTAAAATGGGAAGTTCATTTAACTAGTGACGCGCACTGATCTTGTACAAGTACTTATGAGGGTTTGGAATTCCCTGCACGGTCATGATTTCGATGGGTGACCGGTAATGTGTGTAGTAAAAATAATAACATTTTTTTTCAAGTCCTTTCGTATTTCGGAAGGCGCGTTGAGCGGTTGGTCCCAGTTGTTATCTCATAACAGTTGTTAGGTCAAATGGCCTTAGAGCAAACCGCTATAAATTAAAAGAATGAGAAAACAGCTTAAATAGCTGATGCAGGATTGGCCGAACGGAAGTTTTCTCTGGTATCTTTACCTGTTTCAGAATCAACCACACGAGGACGTGTGCGAATGCAGGATGGCCGTGTCGCAGTCACATCAAATTAATGTGAGACGGAAATTGCTTCAAGAACAATGAGTTACACATAAAGCAATTCGGCAGAATCGTGACGTCATCGAGTGTCGCCTATGAGAGTAGCGTGGTGCATACATTCCGACAGATTGGTGATAGATTTTGTCCTGGGCGCACTCGTTACGTTACGGGACTGCTTTTCCGTTTCAGTCCTACCTGATAGTCTATTTATAGCATACTTACCTACCTTAAATTTCTGAATAGATTGTTTAGTGGTTATAATGTAACATCAATACTCCTATTTAGTGGAAGACAAACTATATTGTAAAACCAGATTGTGTGTAATATAAAACGTGATTAACGAATTTGTACTATTATACCCACTTACGCCCACCTAGAATATCTGAAAGGTCTGAAAAACATAGACTTTCCAAAGAGACTCCGTCATATATATACGCGACGAATTGAGAACCTCCTCCTTTTTTGAAGTCGGTAAATAAATAAACACGAACATTAAACATAACAAATTGTTGCGAAACGGCCCTCAACTCAGCATAAATGCTAGTAATTCGACAAGCGCTGGACGTTATGATGGCGCTGTGTGTTAGTCACAGAATTTATTTATTATTATTTATTCCTTACGCTTTAAAATGACAACACATAATATGCCGCGATGAATAAAAAGTGTGCAGCGAGACGAATCTGTCACTTCGGTTGTACTCAGATCGGGTCATTGGTTCTTGACTCATGTCAGTCAAGAACCAATCACGTCAAAGAACAGCGTATTGCCGCCGGACCGTCCTTGTTGTCAAAACACAATCGTTAAAAATATAATCAAAGGTCCGATTACTTAGCCAGTAGCGTGGTGTGTAGTTTGTGTTTGCATACTTTGTATTTGAATAAGTTTTGGCGCTATTATTTGTCGTGAGTTAGCATGGAAAGGCTTCTTTCATGCTTATATCCGTTCACTGGCTTATACATTCCATTGTACTTAGATTGTACCCTGTCATATGCACAAAGGTGTCCAGTCCAGTTGATAGTATAGGTATAGTTGCTTACCTAATGAATTAAATACAATTTAATATTCTTTCAGGATTTACCTTGCTTACTAGTCATTTTCTTGCAATCGATTATTATAATAGGTACCTACTTGCAGTGTCCCGCGGCTATACCTCCGTAAGGCCTGTAAGGCTACCGCTCATCTTCCGTCGTACGTAATCGGCATCGAAATCCCACTGCGCAAAGGAATACCCTGCCGATTCAAACCGTTAATTTGCATGCATTTAAAGGCGACGCGACGCCGTCGAGCTTAACTGTCATTGAAACCGGCAGCCCAGGGGACCTCGCGGAGTTTGGCGGGAACGCGGTTAGGAGATGTGTTGCTAAATTTTCATTTTTGTTAAACCTAGTTCAAATGCGTGTAAATTGTTTGATTTAGGGGGCACATTAATCAGTTTAGTTTCGTGAAAGTGTACTAGTTTAAATGAAAGTGAAAATCGGTGCAAAACATGGACTTTAGCGTTATCTCCAAAGCTCCGTGAACGAACGTTGTAAAAAATGGCTCCCGTTTTACAATGAATCCCTCGACTTGACTTTAACTATGACGACTTGACTGTTTAGATGCAATGCAAATATTAATAATACTTGACACTGGCTAATGTCCAAATGGAATAAGCCATATAAACGAAGAAGAAGAAGAACAAAAAGAAGAGACCTCGCATTCAATGACAGCTCAACTCGGCAGTGCCGGCTTTAACATGCAAGTTAACGCTGACGTTTACACTGCACAGGTTATTCCTTTGCGCAGTGGGATTTCGATACCGATTACGACGGAAGTTGCGCGGTAACTTCGCTGATCCTGCGGAACTGTTCAAGAACTCTGTCTAAAAGGATTTTTAGAGGACGACCTACTCTTTAAATTTATTCTGTCTAAGACCAACGTTGCAAAGCTGTGCGTTGATTTATAGTTCAGTCGACTGACTGACTGAACTATGTATTAACTCACAGCGTAAATTGACTGACTATTCAGTCTCTAAGTTCGGTACAGTCATCAGCCTACCTGACAACAGCTAGACGTGAGTTCAGATTTTTCCACGTGTGCAATTTTTATAGATGTATTTTTCCTCATAACGTTTTAACTTTATTTACCTGTCTATCTATTAGTAAACACCTATTAAAATGTTCCTTAAATGAACTGTTATACCGAGTATCGCATAGAATAGACTTCGCCCTGCTTCGAACATCTAATTGGCTTAAAATTTGCATACATATGAGAACGTAGTTTCAATTACAACGTATCATAGGTGATCGGATCTAAGAACAAGCCCATGTTTATGTTTATTAAAGGAATTGCGCAGTTTCGAACTTAGTATAGTCACAGAATACGTAATAGTTGAAGGTATAGTTTGGTCATTGTTGGTGGCAAATTGACAGGTGTGCCAATGTCATGATAGATAGGTAGTAAAAAAAAAAAAAACTTTCGCTGATAGAAAGGGACTGGAGCCTTATTTTTGAATCGCTCGTTGCACTTCAGGCAATTTAAATAATTCGATATCTGATGATTATCGTTTTATGCCGGACTGCTGCTGCGAGTGGTTGATACCACTCGTTGTGGACGTGCGATTTACGTAGAAAAATTACAGAAATTGAACGAAAGTCAGTACAAATCGAGGTATTAAAATCGCTCGAAATGCGTCATTTGGTTCAAAAATAGAGCCCCTGGTCTCTATTAGAGACTAGAAAGAGAAAGGTCGCCTGATAGTAATGTATTTCAAACTCGTCACTGACGGATGAGCTTCTCCAGTTTCAAAGTCAAACTGTTCGGGAAATTACACAATGAATCAAAACTCGAATATCGTTTTAGAATACTCACCATCTAGATAATCTAAGGTTTCGCTGGCCATTTTCCATACGTAGCTGCATATAGGGACATTGGGCGTGATCTATGGATGGGGGCTTCCTCAAGATGTTTTGGTACACTGTATGAACAATAACAGCGCACATAGTTACTATTTCTTAAAGAAAAAGATATCGCTGCATATTGTAGGTAGGTAGTGTTTGGTTATTAGACGTTTTCAAGCCGCATTTATGTTGTGAAATGTTAAGAAGCATGGTTTTAGGCAGGTTTTAGGTGTGAAATTACGTAGGTTTTTTCTTGTGATTCATAATGTCTACGTAGGTAAGTACCTATACTTAAACACTAACCTACACTTACCTTTATCAAAGCTCAAGTCAATGCTCTCATTGACATCTCTCTTGAAATTAAACTTATTTTCGCGTTGCTTTTATAATTTTAAGCATTGTTGTAATGCCGTTCCTTCGTTTCGGAGCCTTTAAGGACTCAACATCGCGGAGACAGTAGAAAAATCTATAAATCTCTAATGTCAAAATGTCAATCAAAGTAAAAAGTTGTCAAAACGATAGCAACATTACGGACGTACTATACCATACCTAATAGATAAATCATTACAATAGGTAGGTACCTAACTAATATCAAATCCTCTAGTTAAACACACATTCGATGATTATAATCATTAAGTAGTTATCTTCATCCGTGTTCGTTCAGCTAGTTTAATTATTAAATTAGATCGTTTTAGTCTGAAATATTTTGAGTCTATATCTACTGCGTTCGCTGTTTTAGATTTAGGGGATTATTAGCTGACTTTAATGGTTTCGTTTATTGAAATAGCAGTTTACGTGGTTGTTTTCATTGCAAATATTATTTGAGTTTGGTATGTTTTACCATGCTTTAATTTGTTGTTTTATGATATATCATAGGTGATCGGACAATTTTAAATTATTGATGAGCTGCAGGTGATAAGTGAGGACAGTAAGAGGCATACTTTTGGACTACCTCTTTTCGTATGCATCTGCCACGAGTCGTTATAGGTCCCTTACTTTAGTCACTACACTTACTATTAACTCGATGCTGTACTCCACAGACGATACTCACGGAGTCGTCTGTCGAAAAAAAATAAACTAAAACATAATCAATCATATTTTTATTACTGAAGGCATTCTATCTACCACAAATAAGTTGGTGTTTCACATGAAGAAATGCATAATTAAAAATTCTCATGTAATGGGATTCGAACCCGTGACTTTCGCTTGCCGAGCGAGTGCGTTAACCAATAGGTATGTACGCCACACGAGAACCCACGTGTTATGGTGAATTAATGATTATGTACAATATCCTAATCCCCCATTGTTTATATACTAAGATCCAGCGAGGCAATCTCGACTTAAAATGCGACTATTCTTAATAACTTCTTTGTAGAAATATGAAAATGTGCCATCTATGTAGAAATTTGTGATGTTTTTGCGCTATCCGGTCATCTATGGCAATATTTCAAATTAAAGTAAAATGAATACCTAAGTTATTAAGGATAGTCGAAATTTCCTGAAGTCGAATTGCGTCGTTTTACCTTGCAGCGAAACTGGGGATTTAAATATTGCTTCTTATTTCAGTCTGACTGCCTGATATTCTGGCTGTTGTCCACCGTAACAGCTGGACTGCTAGCGGTCTGCATTGTCGGAACCCAATACTTTGTTATCGAGGGCAACAAATTTGGTAAGCAGCTTGATGGGGGCCTTAGAAAAGAAGAAGGTGTGTTTTTAAATTGTTTATTTTTTATTTATTTTTATTAGGAAACTAACTATGCGATTTCATCCGCGTAAGTCTCGATCCCGTGAGTATATTGGGATGAAAAGGCTTTGTGTTGTGAATTTTATATCTATCGGTTCAGCGGTTCTTGCTTGAAGGTGCAACAAAATACTCACTTTCACTATGAAATCAGTAGGATAAACTCTAGGACTTCTATCGATAGAATTGGTGGTTAATTAATGAGTAGGTACTGGTTAAGACCCCTATACGAGCTAAACTGAAAATTGCTGTCAGATTCATCGAAAACTGTTGACTGTTTTCTGAAGCAATGTTTAGAATATTTTCGTTTGTAGCGTTTGTTCCCTACATTTTTTTTAGCTTCTAGACAACAACAATTTTTGCTGAATCTGACATTGATTTTTCAGTATAGCTCGTATAAGGGCCTGTAATACTTACTTGAAAACACCTTCTCATCAGAACCTACCAGAACATATTTTTTCGAATTTTTATTTTATTTTTCATCACTAAGCTGAATTGATTGATAGGCTTGAAATTATTCCCAGGCATCTCCCATCGGATAACCGAAACCGCTATGGACTTCTTCATGGCAATAGTTCTCTGCGGGTACTCAGTAACAGTGTACTTGTTGTGGAAGGATCACTACGTGATGTGGAACAGGTGGCGGCGCGCCAACGTCAACGTTAGATTGTTGTTGGCGCCTGATACTAGCCCGGTACCCTTCTCGCCGAGGAATAGACCTTACAATGTTGTTTGATTATACGATATACTTACTTAAAGATGAATGTTTGATTGTTTGATTATTATTATCAGGGGTCAAATTAGGTAAACTGCTTAAGAAATACCAGTTAAAGTTAAAAAAATAATTTATAAAAAAACAAAAAACCCGACTGCGTCGAGTTTTTTGTTCCCGTCGTCCCGACTGTGAGTAAAAAATTACTCACAGTCGGGACCCATTCATTTCACCAATCTAATTTTTCCAATGGGTCCCGACTGTGAGTAATTTTTTACTCATTTATTATGTGTTCTGTGTGTATCGATTACAAAACTATTATTACTTAGCGTAATTTCAAATTACTGGGCTTGTTTTTTTCTTTTTGGTTTTTTTGTTGTTTCTATGCGTATTTTTTAATCGAGTTTTTTACGCAGTCGGGTTTTTTGTTTTTTTATAAATTATTTTTTTTATTTTACGCTTTTTAGTTATTTTCATTTATTGATGGTAGGTAAGTCTCGTAATCTTTTCATTTCATAAGGGGGTTATAATGTACTAGCTGCAACCCGCGTAAGTTCCGTTCCCGCGGGAATAAAAAGTAGCCTATGTGTTAATCCAGGTCCCCCAGCTACCTATATTCCAAGTTTCATCGCAATTGGTTCAGTAGTTTTTGCGTGAAAGAGTAACAACCTCACATACATACATACATACATACTTACATATAAACTTTCGCGTTTATAATATTAGTAAGATTCTATTTCAGTTAGGGTTTAGTTATTTATTGTTAAAATTTATTATCATTCTATTAACGTTTTTAGGTACCTAAGTGTTATTAGGCTTTTATTCAGTAGGTAGGTACAATTTATGTAAATATTTTTTTAGTAAGTATATATCAATAAATTCCTGTCACCTGTACCATCACGGCTAATACTTTGATAGTTCCAAGCGTAACTACGTAACAAAAATAAAAAGTTGTTCGTTAGTAATAAAAAGCAAGAATACCTAAATTTAAATTAACTTTAAACCGTTATATTTCCTAAACAATTCTTTAAAATGAAAAATGGTAAAAGAAACCTAATATTTATTTTTAAAAACCTATTCAACGATACCCATTTTGACATACTTTGACGATTTTGGATTTTTAATTTTGACAATATGGCGTCTGGTGTCGACATAAGTTACTTTGGATTACTGTGATGTCTTTAGTCACACTCGCCAGATTAAGACGAATCGATTGACGTAAGAATCATCAAAATCGGTCCACGCGTTTGGCCTCTAGAACGCCACATAGAAACATCCATACATACATACATACATAGACTGATAAACACATTACCCTCCTTTGCGTCGCGCAGTCGGGTAAAAAGTTAAAGTTTTAACTGTGTGCTTCCGCAATTAGCCCTACTATTGGGCCTTTGTGTGTGGGTTTTCTCACGATCTTTTCCTTCATCGTAAGAGCGATGTTAATAGCGCACATAATTTTTTCTTAGAGAACTTTTCTCTCGAAAAGTTGAGTTCTCTAGAAAAGTAGAAAAGTCTCTAGAAAAGTTCTCTAGTTTTCAGAACATTGAAATAGTTATTTACCACTGAAATGGCGACAGTTCTTTCGTCTTACTCAGTAACAGTCAACTTGTTATGGAAGGATTAAGTATTACGTGATGTGGAACAGGTGGCGGCGCGCCAACGTCAACGTAAGATTGTTGTTGGCGCTTGATACCAACCCGGTACCATTCTCGCCGAGGAATAGACTTTACAATGTTGTTTGATTAGGTAAGTATACGATATTATTATGGACGATTTTTGTTTCATTTTTATTAATAACAGCCGTATACACAAACGATCCTATGCATAGTCTCAGCTATTATTCACGGAGATACGGTATAGCATCCCTTAATCCTAACGATTAAAATGATTTGGAGGTAATTTATGTAAGTTAACACATTTTTCGAGATATGTTAAATATTTAATAGGAAAAAAAGATAAGTACATCTCTTGGCAATAATGTGTTAACTGTAAAGTTAATCATTAGCAAAGGCAAATCACTGGAAAGTGATCTTGTAGATGGCGTCTCAATCTTGCCTTAATCGGAAAATAGTAGACATAGGGAAGATTCATGTTCGTAAATTCGCCGCTTGAGATGGGGACTCGTGTGGCCTAGTTGGTTAAGGCGCTGCGGTATGCGGTACTGATGCAGAGACGCGAGTTCTAATCTCGCCGCGAGTGAATTTTGTAAGATGATTAATTGATTATCGAAAAAAACAAAATATTTCTTACTTTATTAAAGTCACAAAGATAATAAAGTTACTAACCTACTTTAAAATTACCTACAAACTGTGAAATAATTTAAACTGCACAAACACTAAGTACCTACTATTTCGTTGTTAGCACATAACATTAAATTCGTATTTGCGAGTCGTACATTTAATTACTCCCCATTCTAAGTAGAAACCGTAAAGCAAGATTTACATTTTACCTACGCTCAATATAAGGTAGGTAGGGAGGTACCTATACAGTAAGCTGCAGAAGTATAGGTACAGTCAGCATCATAAGTGGAAAACCATCAAAACAGGATTGACGTTCAGAGAGATATCTACTTGGATATTTATTATTTAATATGTAGGTAGGTAGGAACCTACGTATTAAATAATATAATATAACAGATAACTACCAACCCATTTTGTGCAATCCTCAACAAACTATCTTAACCATAATATTAATAGTATGATGATACAGTGTGATGGGCACTTATGGACTCAATGGTCATTCACCTTAGATTATTTATATTGTTAATTATCTTTGTAGTTAGTTTACCTGTCGCTGTCTGAATATACGTTATTAAAGTATGTTTACTTGTACTAATATTAATAAATAGGTATATTTTTGTGTATAAGAAGTAAGTTTCCTCGTGATGTTTTCCTTCTCCGTAATTTAAACTACCGTTACAATTTTATCGATGTTGGATTTATGCATTAACCGTGTGAAGTCGTTTTTTGAGAAACTTGTCAACGTGACGTTGACAGTGACAAAGAAATTATTTTGTAATAAAATGGCGGTTTCTATTTCAATGTTTGTCAATCAAAACATTGCGTCGTGAATGAGAGTTACGATTTTATTAAAACAGCAAAGGTAAAGCATAAAATACCTAATTATCTAGTGTATTGTAACAAAACGTGCGAAATAAATTAAGAAAAATGAGTTTCAACTTCGGAGGAGCTGCAACTACGGCTGCGAGCACCTTCGGCACAGCAACACCTTCAACAGGTAAAATCTAGTGTTTTGTTGCGAAATAAGCATTTATTTCTCCAAAAAAGGTTTTATTATAGAATATACTTCATCATTTTTGCTGAAATTGACGTAAAATCTAGTATTATTCGCAATTTTTCAATGTTTTTGTCATTCTAACCTATCTTTCCATTTGGCTACATTTTGAATGAAAAATCTCAGTATATTGTGAAATGTTTTGATAATTACTTAATTAATTTACAGGTTTTGCATTTGGAAGTGGTGATGCTTCAAAACCTGTGTTTGGAGCGACGAATACAGGTGTGTATATATATTTTATATTTTGTAAACTCACTGTAGAATCCTACTTCCTACTAATATTATAAATGTGAAAGTGTGTGTGTTTAGATGTTTGTTACTCAATCACGCGTCAACTACTGCACAGATTGCGATAAAACTTGGAATATAAGTAGTTGGATACCGGGAATAACAAATAGGCTACATTTTATCCTGATATTCCTGAGGAAAAGGGGCTTACGCGGGAGCAACCGCGAGGCGCAGCTTGTGTATCAATAAAAAAAACAAAAACAAAATTTATTTATTGCTATGAACTACCTAACATAATATCAAGCATGGGGTCTCACACGAGGCTAAACCTATATCGTGTGAAACCAAGTTTACATAAGCTTTTTACCATACAATGAGGTAAATTCTTGAGTCTATAGATATGTTGAATCAACAATGCAATATAAATGAACTGGTTGATATTTTTGTTTCATCCCAATCAATTCAGATTCTAACAATATATTTATGAAAACCTTTTAAACATTTATAAAAATAAGGACAAATTTGTATAAAACGGGAGACATGTTTTTTATTTCAGAAATAAAGATGATTTAACTGTGCCCTCAAGTAGGCTCCAGTGAACAAACTGTCCCCCTACTACATAACTCCCGTCGATTTGAGAATAATATGCTTTCGATAATGGGGTTGGAAAAATGGTTGACGTTAAAGCCATAGGCAATTTTTGCTTGCTCCTTGTGCGTTAGCTTTTTTTAACCCCATTATCGAAAGCATTGTATTCCCAAACCAACATCAAGTTAACTTGACAGGAGTTACGTAGCTGGTTATTCTGTAGCACATCTATGCGGTACTTTAACAAATTGCCTAAGGATGTGTGTGACTTGAAAAATACACAGTAAGCTTAAGATGTGACACAAATAGGGCCTACCTTATTGCAGATGCTCAAAACAAAAAAATTTAATATTACAACTTTAATATCAGTTTTTCTCTTCTTTCATGGTATTCTCTTGTTTTGCCTTCTGTAAGGTCTGCAATTTTCAACATTTGTGTGTTTCCACTGTAAATTGTCTTATGATTGAGAGGGTATCCTTTAGATATGTTCTATGTTATTATTATTTCTAGTAGAGGACGCCAGCGCAAACACTAGACAGGTGATCTGCCTCTCAGGTTGGGACCATTTCACCCAGTTCCTTAATCCTCTATGTTTGTCATTGTATTTCAGAAAACAAGGCAGCATTTAATTTCACAAGTCCAACAGCAAATCCACCTGCTTTTGGTACCAGCGGTGGTAGCTTCTCTTTTGGAGCTGCAAAAACTACAGCAGCAGCGGCCCCTTCATTATGTAAGTTCTACTCCAGCCAGATAAATATTGTGTAGAAATACTAGAGGTGATGATTCACACATATTACATGTTCCTTTAACATCTTACTAATATTATAAATGTAAAATTTATTTCAATCTAACATCACAGAAGCAAAATCAATTAATTACGAAGAAAGGAACACACCCAGTTTAACATTTCTCTGCTACAGTCCAATCTCCATCAAGCACCACAGCTGGGTCTACATTTGGAGCAAGCAAACCCCTCGGTTTCGGAGCACCTCCAAACCAAACTGTGGGGAGTCCCGGCTTTGGACAACCACAGGCACAAGTAATTCATTTTATTAGTAAAGACAGTGCAATTGCAGAGATCTATACTTAATAATATTATTATACTACTTCAGTGGCATTTTAAATGTCTTCTTTCTGAAGCCTAAATAGTTTTAGGGTTGTTGTCATCCAAATTCTAATCAAACTTTTAAATACTCTAGACCCAGTCAGCGTTCGGCTTGAACACAGCGCAGGCTGCGCCGGCGCCGGCGTTCGGTTCACCCGTGACACAAGCACAAGGTAACAACTCACCCCCTTACTTATAAACGCTAATTAATGCGCTGCATAACTATGCATTGTTTGGCTTTTACTGTCACATGAAGTTTCAAAGTTGACAGAGACAAACTTCACGTAACTTAGTCATATGTAAATAATATTTTATAAGTAAGGGAGTAAGTACATCACATTTAGCCAATATTTATAAGGATAAAATGTGTCTACATGCAAAATGTATGTAAGGTGCCACCGGTTAAGCAATCTCGACTTCGAGATATTTCGACTATTCTTAATAACTTGTGTACAAATTTATTAAACAGTGCCATCTTTGTAGAAATTAATGAAATTGCTATTGCGCTATCCGGTCATAGATGGCACTTTTTAAAATAAAGTAATATGCAGAAATTATTAAGAATAGTCGAAATTTCTCCAAGCGAGCTGGCCCCCGCTGGACGCCCCGCTTAGATGCATTAATTGTCTAATACTGGCTTAAATAGGTAAGTTTGGCACTATGATAAAAAACCACTAAGGTCGTACGTGCTTTGAAAAGCACATTAAGTAGTTAGTCGCAGTTGCTACCTCCAATAGCAGTCATTAAGTTTACTTAACGACTGCTATTGGAGGTAACAACTGCGACTAACTTTAGTTAGCGGTCTTAGAGTGACCTGAAACTCTAACACGAGAGGTGAGCCACACCACTACACAAAGAGAAGCAAAGGACCAAATATCTAACACTGGAGCCAAAAATAGATTCAGGTGGCGAGAGGCCTATATCCTGCAGTGGACTGCAACAGGGTGATGATGATGATAATCTAACACCCTCGGTGGCACGTCAAGCGAACACTCTGTTGCCTTAGCACTCTCCGCAGAAGACTAAGTTTGATTTTGAGCGGGCTCTCTGGAATTGATCATGTATTTTATAATTTCCAGCGTCAGCATTCGGCACCCCTCCCAGCTCCACGTTCTCGTTCGCTAAGCCCGCCACCACAAGTGGGTTTGCATTCGCCACACCTGCTTCAGGATTTTCGGCACCGCCAGCTGCCACTGTAAGTTATACATACATTATTTTATTATTATTACAAAGGAACCTGATTTAGTCGGTGGTGGATAAGTAAAAAATCTTTATAATTAAGACTTACTGAGGTCCCGACAGTTTTGTCTTGAATTACCTTAGTAACTGAGAATTTGCAAAACATTTTTATTTTTTTTGTGTTTTTCAAAGAACTAATTTTCCAAGCGAAGGAACTACTTCTAAAAATTCTTCAAGACAGCATTTGTTGTGCAAGCAAAATGCGCCCGGAATATGGTTGCAGGTTCAAGACTTGTCGGGTGTAGAATTTTGAAAGCAATAAAAAAATTACAAATTTTAATCATGGATTTTATATGTGTTATTCCCGGTATCCAGCTACCTATATTCCAAGTTTCATCGCAATCGGTTCAGCGGTTCTTACGTGATTAAGTAACAAACACACATACATACAAACACACATACTCACAAACTTTCCGCTTTTGTGGGCGTAGTTTAGATCCTCACGAACCCCTATCTCCCCTACCGATCTGGCTCATCTTCGAACTCATAAATTCTATTGAACTAAACTACGCGCATACCAAAATTCATGAAGATCGGAGGTACGGTACTCAAGTTAACGTCGAAGAAACATACAAAGTTACAAAGATACAAGCGCCAGACCCGTCTACACTGAACCTCCCTCGCTTCGCTCGCTCGGTCAATAAAGAATTTATTCATTCATTCAATTTCAGGCGACACCTGCGGGCGTAGTACAGACGACTCAGTCCAGTTTTGGCGCGAGTCCCGCCTTCGGTCAGACCGGATTTGGCGCGAAACCTGCGCTCAGTTTTGGGGCTACCACTACCGCTGCCAGCACAGGTAGGTACTTTCAGGGTTCCGTAACCAAAGGGTATAGACGGGACCTTTTACTAAGACTGCACTGTCCGACGTCTGTCTGACTGTCACCAGGCCGTATCTCATGAACCGTGATAGCTAGACAGTTGAAATTTTAATTGATGATGTTTTTTTTGCCGCTATAACTACAAATACTAAAAACTGAATACTACTATCGTACTAATATTATAAATGTGAAAGTGTGTGTGTTTGGATGTTTGTTACTCAATCACGCAAAAACTGCTGAACCGATTGCGACGAAACTTGGAATATAAGTAGTTGGATACCGGGAATAACACATAGGCTACATTTAATACCGATATTCCCGCGGGAACGAGACTTACGCAGGTAAAACCGCGGGGCGTAGCTAATAAATAAGAAGTCAAATTAGGTGTAAAGGTTGCCTTGCGGAAATCGTTTTATGTCAGACTGACCAGAAAAATGAAAAACCGACTTCCAAAAAAAGAAAATAATAAAAATTTCTCTTATATATTCTAAAACCATACAGTTTTAGTTTAGCTGCCCGCCAGTAGATTATGTAGCCGTAAAATTATTATTTATACCTACCTTTTTTTTTGAAGACGGTTTTTTGTTATTTTCAAAAACGAACATTAATTTTGACTGTAGTACAGCTCAAAGAAGTTAGAGGACTAGAATTAAAAAGTGTTCCGCTACATTGAGCATGCTGTCCCTTTCTAATAACACTATTAGAAAGGGACAGAACATTGAAGCACTTTTTAGTTCTACGTGATTATTCTAGTTCTAGTAAAATAAATTCTTTGGTATGGCTTAGCTAAAAATAGTAGAAAATAATGGTGGCACCACATTCTATGGCAAAACGGCCATGGCAACACTTGGCTTCTTGAAAAATAAAGCGTTGCTAGTGTAAATAAAGACATTTGCCAAGCATTACATATAATTATAATAGAATAATATAGTGTAGAATAGATTAGAAAAACATTTATTTGTTCTACAAAATGTAATAGAGCATTAGTCTATAATTTCAACAGCAATAAAGGCTTATTTTATTTTATTTATTACATATAATTATAATATTAAAATTTCACAGCCCCAGCCCCAACCTTCGGATCACCTCAAACTCAAGCCTCGAACCTAAGTTTCGGCGCCCCTGCAGCCAACCCTGCTCCCGCAGCCACCGCTCTAAACTTCGGCTCCCCGGGCCAAGCGACCACACAGGCCGGCTTCGGTTTCGGAGCTAGCGGGTTCAGTCCACAAACGACTTCGGCTTTGTCGTTTGGTGCTACACCTAAGACTCAAGGATTGAGTTTTGGTGCAACCACTACTACTGCAAGTAAGTGTTTAGTACTAGCTGCGCCCCGCGATTTTACTCTCGTAAGTTCCAATCCCGCAGTGATATTGTGATGTGCATTGGTAAAATAAAAAGTCTGTCCAAGTCTCCAGCTATCTGCAAACGAAACCAAGTTTCATCGTAATCGGTTCAACCCACGGCCTAAACCGCTGACAATAGAGAGCTGAAGGACTTATATGTATTATTGTTCTATAGTCATACCCATAGTATAGTATTTAATAAGTTTTAATTTGTTTCTAATTTATAAGTTAATTTAATAGATTTAATAAATAGGATAATTTTAGTTTCTATTTTTAGCCATTTTCGCCTGAGACACAGGGTTCTCCTAGTTCAGGCTTTTTGTGTTACTTAGATTTAAATCAAAATTTACCCTCTTATTTATAAACGCTAATTAATGCGCTGCATAACTATGCATCGTTTGTCTTTTACTGTCACATGAAGTTTCAAAGTTGACAGACAGAGACAAACGTCACATAACTTGGTCGTGTGTAAATAATATTTTATAAGTAAGGGAGTTAGTCTGTAAACAATTTTTGTACACAATATTTTGGAAATAAATTTATTTATTTATTTTTTATCTATTGTTGTATGACAGCTGCGTCGTTCGGGCAGCCCACCCCCCAACCCCAGCCGGCCGCAAGTTTTGGCGTCACTCCAGCTTCCGCAGCTGTGAGCCAACCGGCACCCACCGCTGTAAATTTCGGTAAGACTTAAGCGGGGAGCGCTTAAGATACCAAACTGATAGTTTATACGCCACCGTGCAGAGGGAACTTCAGGCTCTAGTCTCCCCCAGATCCACTAATCACCTTTTACGACACCCACGGAAATAGATTCTAGACTTATGTACTACATAACTAAACAAACAACTATTGGCTCCTAAATTAAAAAAAAAAAAACACGACTTCTAAAAAGAAACAAAAATAATTTAAAAAACAACCAAACAAAAGAATTGATAAAAAAGACCAAAATAACCTCTACATAGGTACAGTGCCACCGACTAATTAATCTGTTTTATCATCTGAAGTCGGGCAGCCAAACTAAGTACAATATAGAACCAACCAAGTAAAACTGCCCGACTTCAGATGATAAAACAGATTAATTAGTCGGTGGCGCTGTACCTATGTACGTAGAGTACATAGGTAATCGCGTTGCTTTTATTAAATCAAACATCAATACATGAGTACAAGTCGTGCGAGTTTAAAAAGTTTATAAGATACAACAAAAACCGGGAAAAATGTTTATTTTTATAAACTTCTAAATTTTAAATTTCCAGGTGCAATTTCTACAGCAAATAAACCCGCACCATCATTCGGAGCCAACTTAACTACAAGCCAAAGTCAACCGACAGCCCTCAACTTTGGAACACCTGCAACTTCGGCCACTTCTGGAACTCCAGGTCTAAGCTTTGGCACTACACCTGCAAGTTCTGCGGCCACTGGGCTTAGTTTCGGCACAACACCTGCAACTTCTGCAACTCCAGGTGTTAATTTTGGAGCTGCGCCTGCAGCTGTAGCCTCTTCTGTCGCTCCAGGTACCTATTTTTAGTTAAGGTTTTTTATTATGAAGGTTTTAGAAATATTTTTAGGGCAGAATGTTTTAGTACTTAGCGGAATTCGAACTCAACTCGACTACTGGTAATCCGAACCGAAAAATGCAGTATTTCCTAAGTGTTGGAAACACTAATAAATAATATTTAGAGCAACATTAACACCAAAACACTACAAAAATTGTAAGTTGTAAAAATATATATTTTAATATCTATTTCTCTAGTCTACTCTCACGTTTAATGATTGATCAATTCAGGTCTAAGTTTCGGCACGACACCTGCAACTACTGCCACATCTGCCGCCCCAGGTCTAAGTTTCGGCACTACAGCTGCAACTTCTACAGCTCCAGGTCTTAGTTTCGGGGCTACGCCTGCTTCGACTGCGGCTCAAACTACTACAGGTATGGATGCACACTACTACGCATTAGTTACGTTAATTAAATTCAGTTGAGTGCAGAATTCGAGAAACCTTTTTTTAATCAATCAATTCCAAGACAAGTCAAACTCGCGCGGCTACACGAAACGAAAAATAAAAAAAATAGTTAAGTAAATTAAATTCAGTTGAGTGCTGAATCCTGGAAACTTTTTTTTTAATCAATCCAGTTCAAGACAAGTCAAACTCGCGCGCCGAAGGCTTCGTATCTAAACATTATGCCACTATAATAATGAAAACACATGCTTTTGTTTGGTTGTCCTAAATTTTGTTTTTTCAACAGGACATTTTTTTTTTCAAATAAAACAGTTTTTTTTGCAATTGTAGGAAGCTAAAATAATTAGCAATAATTAACTTTTGCGTTTCAGGTCTAAGTTTCGGCACTACAGCTGCAACAGCTGGCACTACAGGTCTAAGTTTTGGCGCGCCCGCCTCCACCGCAGGACAAACGACCGCCGGCCTCAACTTTGGTACCACTTCTACTGGACTCAGTTTTGGAACAAAACCTGCTGTTTCTACTGGAGTTTCTGGTAAACTAATATCTCTATACAGACATGCAAGCTGATTTATACAAGATGTAACGGGCAAGTCCTTTTAATCCGAAAGGGGGTTGTTCTAGACGTCTAGGCGAACACCTTTTGTTCTACGATTTTTGAAAATTCGAACTTTTTTTTGAAAATATGGAGATTATGTTTCACTGAAAAAACAGCTGTTTCTGAAAATAAAGGTAATTGAAGGTTTGATTGTAGTAGACCAAGCTAAATGAAAGCACAACATAAGGTCAATGACCTCGAACTCTAAGAAACAGCTGATCTTCAAGTAAACTTTACACTGAAAATTTTCGAAAAGTACTTCGAATTTCCAAAAGTCATAGAGCAAAAGTTGTTCACCTAGACGTCTAGAACAAACCCCTTTCGGCTTAAAAGGGCTTACCCGTTACATGTTGTATAGCTGATTTTCAAGTAAACTTTACACTTAAAATTTTCGAAAAGTACTTCGAATTCCCAAAAGTCGTAGAACAAAAGTTGTTCGCCTAGACGTCTAGAACGACCGCCTTTCGGCTTTAAAGGGCATACCTTTACACCTTGTATAGCAAATTTGGTTTAGTAGAGTGTTATAGAGAAAATGTAACAGACAGACAGTTACTTTCGCATTTATAATATTAGTATAGAAATAGTTTAATTCGCCATTAAGATATTTATATTTAATAAGTCCAATGATCAAATCCAGCACCGAATTGCAATAGCCTTAGGGATATTCCTGTATTTTGTATAAATTAGAATTTCAACGTCATTGCAATTGCAAACAATACAGTCTAAAAAAACTATAACTTGAAACTGAACTGCAATCGAAACTTTTATGACTTAAAAATGCATGAAAAACGATAAAACAAAGCAAGTCCAAAGAAATGTTTATCGAAAAATGTGAAATGTTAATTTGAGAAACATAATATTTGAAATTAAAGATTCCAAACTACTTTTACTAGCTATGATATTGAATTATATTTTGAATAATTTTAATATGCCCTTGTTTGTAATTCAGTTAGTAAATAGAATTTGCAAATTTATTTGGGAACTGGCAATGGGCACATTGACCATTCTTCGAAATGATTCTTTTAATTAATTATCCAAAAGACTTTTTAAAAACTGAATTAAGTACCTCCTATATTATTATAGTCTATATCTATCAATACTTATAATTAAGGAAGAGTGGACAAAAAGTCTGTAATTGGAAGTAAATAAAAAAAAGTTATCTAGAGGACATAGAAATAGTAGTAGAACAACATTATATAATTTTTAAAATTCATGTCTGTTTGTCTGTTCCTTATACAATTAAAAACTACTAATCCGATTGAAATCTGGTATTCAATATTGGATAGTTCTATTTCTGAGGAAGGTCGTGGTATACTTTGCATCGAAATCCAATTAGTAGAACCCGAGTAATGAACGAAATTGTGCAACCGCTCGGCCGTCCGCGCCCGTGATAACACGTTTTTCACTAGGCGCAGCTAGTTTATTATTATTATTTCTTATCAGTTGTGAAACGATTATGGCCATTAGGAAATTAGCCTGTGTCAAGTATTATTAATATATTATGCAAGTTATTTGCACCGAAACAGTCAAGTCGTCATAGTTAAAGTCAAGTCTAGGGAATCATTTGTAAACACGGCGGCCATTTACAAAGATTGTTCACAAAGCTTTGGAGACATCACTAAGTCCATGTTTTGCATCGATTTTCACTTTCATTCCACTTCTACACCTTCACGCTAAACTAAATTGATTATTATGCCCCTGAAATTAAACAATTTGCCCGCATTTGAACTAGGCTTCACAAAAATGAATATTTAGCAACACATCTCGTCTACGCGTTCCCGCCAAAACTCCGCAGCTAGTTTGTTACTTGTTAATAAAATAAATAATGTATTTCAGCGGCCTCAACGATTGCTCCGTCCGGTATAACGGCGCTCGGTAAATCCACCGCCAGCACGGCGCCTTCTCTCACTGCTACCACGTAAGTACTACGTTATAGAATTCCTGTGTCTTCGATATACCTTGAAGGCTACCTAATCATAAGTATTTATAATGTAAATCCTCCGACTTTCATTCCGAAGGTCGTGGTTTCGAATCCCGGCTTACCGCGCACCAATGTCTTTTTCCTTGCGGAAAGTTATGTGCGTTAATAACTTCGCTTATACGAGTCTTATGTTTTAGAAAGTGTGCAGGACAGGTGCTTAACGCTAGTAAACTCATTAATAATCATTCATTTTTCAGCAGAACATTTCACAATAACAATAACATCCGTGACCTCTTGAACTTTCGACTTTGACAGGAAACTGTCACCTGACAATGACAGACAAATCATTCGTAATTAAGGTAATCCCACACACTACTGTCTTTGATCTCGGGTAGTCGAATCGATAAGAATCGATTCCCAATTTGCTTGTGTGGTCGAGCCCTTAATTACGCCATCTAGTGTAGAATAGATAAACAATCGAACGACCTCGAAACCATAGAGTTTACTAGAACCTCAACATAGAACATTGCTCTATGACTAGAACGCGCGGATTCTGAACTTTCCTAGACATTTCGGGAAAATTATAGAGCTTTCTTAGTTGGGATATAAAAGCTGCACCGGACGGTGCAGCCATCAGTGTTTATCAGTCGATTGAACAGCGCTCAAGTGATCGAGCTACGAGACTTCCAAGTGATCGGGAGAATCTATCAGTGAACTAAAAGTGTTTATTGTGAAAGTGCTATAGTGTTATCAGTGATATAGTTTGTTTAACTGCGAACGAGTGCGATCTCTGTGAACGAAAGTGCTATCAGTGAAGATAACAGTGAGAAAGTTTGTGCATAAGTTTGTTTCATATCATAGTTTTCAAGTCAATTTTCAGTGTTTTTTCAAGTTTCAGTAATCTTTCATAGTTTTTACAGTCCATTTTTAATTTAATAAATAGTTTGCAAACAATAGTAGTGAGTGTTTCAAAGTTCCCGACCAAC
Source organism: Idaea dimidiata (assembly GCA_949358125.1). Classification (NCBI taxonomy): domain Eukaryota; kingdom Metazoa; phylum Arthropoda; class Insecta; order Lepidoptera; family Geometridae; genus Idaea; species Idaea dimidiata. The sequence goes on along the minus strand of OX442334.1, from coordinate 20,729,020 downwards.
CCAGTACCGTGCTTTTTATTGGACCTTCGACAGCCGGATTCGCCGGAAACTGCGAAATATGTCACCGACCCTTCGATCAGCAGGTAAACCAGGTAACGCAGGTGTAGCTACTACAACTGCGGCCACTACGAACGCAGACGCCGTCGGGCTAACTCCCAACGGGACCACCGCCGTGTCCACGAACAGTTTGGGCGTACCCACCATGACGACAGCTGCCCCGGCCGGTATCACTAGCGGAACCGCCACCACAGTGGTGCCTGCTACCACGCTGGTTATGTCCAGTGTCCCCGGAGTCGCTCCCCTGAAACTCAAGAACTCTTCAGATGCGACTCTCACTCCAACCGATGCCAGGAGCACAACATCCACAAAGGATACCAATAAAATGAAACAACGCCAACTTGCCTTAGCCAAAGCCGAACGCAACCTATTGATCGCTAGGGCTAATAAAGCTCAAGCAAAAATCAAGAAGGCACAGGCAGAAGAAGAATTAGCCGATAGCCAATCAGAAATTGCACTTGCAGACATCCGTGTTGCCCAAATAGAAATGGATTGCAGCGATGACGAAGAAGACATACTTACTGAAGCCTCCGACCCTGGGAATCAAAACCTTGACCAGTGGCTTGACTCAACGGTCATCGAACATCACAGGCCACCTAAAGGTGAACTTTTTGAGACCCATACGACGTCACCGGCGGGAGCCGCGGCCCAAGGACCGCCACCGCTCCTGCAACTGCCGCCGTCGACTACCGGAGCTACGCCGCACGTTACGCCAACATACTGGCACCCGAACCCTACGTCGGCGCATGCTCCACCTACCGTACCAGAGACCAGAGCCGTGTCCTGGCACCCGAACCAGTCGACGGCACTTGAACCGCCAACATATTGGCACCCGAACCAGACGTCTAAAATTGAACCACAGGAGACCTTCAACAATGCGTCGGCACCTGAACTGATCCCGAACCTGACGACAGCGCCGTCTGCCCAGCCAGCTACGCTGCCGCCACCGTCGACCATGAACAACAGGGCAACCACAGAACCAAAAAATGATCCAGTCCAACAAAATAAAACAGAGATCCAAGATATTGTAGCGACAGCTATAACTAGTGCTGTCCAAGCAGCACACCGAGTCTCACGCTGCACTGAACTTCCCACATTCAATGGGGCATATGAAGAGTGGCTTATTTTCCGCGCTGCCTACCTTGAGACTGCTCCCACCATCTCATCTCTGGAGAACATGGCGAGACTAAGAAGAAGTCTGCAGGGACCAGCCAAGGAAGCAGTACAGGGATTATTAATCTCTGGAGCCGACCCAAGCAGTGTCATCCATACTCTGGAAACAAGATTTGGAAGACCAAATGCCATAGCAACTATTGAGATGGATCGACTCAAGTCACTACACCGACTCACAGAGTCACCTACTGATGTGTGCATATTCGCAACAAAGGTACAAAATGTAGTAGCCACACTACAGGCACTGAACTGCCAGCACTATATGTACAACCCAGAACTTACCAGAGAACTAATAAATAAATTAACCCCAGTACTTAAAGAACAATGGTATAAATTTGCTTTTGAGCAAACACAACAGGAACCTGATCTAGTAAAATTCAGCCGCTTCATTATGAGAGAAGCCCAGATCCGCAGCCCATTTGCACCACCAGAACACATTGAACCTGAAAGACCCTACAGACAGCAACACCATCACAGAACCTACACAGTACATGAACACCGATCCAAGTGTCCAATCTGCAATAAGGAAGGACATTCAACTACAAGATGCAAACAGTTTACATCACAGTCTGTAAACAACCGATGGAACCTGGCTGTAAAAAACAAATTATGTTTCCGTTGTCTTCATCAACTGGTGAAAAACCACAATTGTAAACCACACAGGTGTGGCATCAATGGCTGCATACACCGTCATCTCATCACAGGTTACTGCATGACCACAGTTCAACCAACATAGAAAAGAAAAATAATGAACATGAACATGTGAATTCTGCTTGGACACCTCAAGTTTCCTACTTGAAAATCCTACCTCTGCGAGTTTCTGGACCGGCGGGAGTGGCCGACACCTTCGCTCTACTTGATGATGGATCCACGGTCACTCTCATCGACAACAACCTAGCGAAGAAAATTGGAGCTTCCGGTCCTGTTGAACCTCTACATGTTGCTGCATTCCACAGTGAGAAATCTTCTCATCTTAGATGCCGTCGAGTAAAGTTCACTGCTAGGGGCCAGAACGGCCACACTGAACAAATTGAAGCCAGGACAGTGAACAATTTAGAACTCTCTCCGCAGCAACTACCTAAAGAAGTCAGTCAACACTGCAAGCATTAACGTGACCTGCCTGTCTACGGCTATGCCAAGCCGAAGATCCTCATCGGCCAAGATAATTGGCACCTTTTGCATGCTGCAGAAACCCGCATTGGTGAACAACATCAGTTAGTGGCATCCCGAACACCACTTGGGTGGGTCATCCATGGCCGGAACAGAGAAGAACCTTTGACCCATGTGAACAACATTCAACATCGAGTGGCCAACAACGACCTGGATGACACCATCAACACCACTGCTGAAACAAAGAAATCGAACAAGAAGTCCCGCAACAAGAAACGTAAACACAGACTCAGTCTACGATCGGACTCAAGCACAGAACAAAGTCCAGTTGTCGTACTGAACAGCGACACCCGTCGTAAGAAAAATAAACAACGACGACAGAACCCCGCGTCAACAATGAGCCGTAGAACACCTCGCCCCGTGAACTCAAGCGAGAGATCCAGCTTCCAAGAACTTCGTGTCACCGAACCTGCAACCATGCTGCCTGCACCAAAGGGAGTGCATCGCCGACAAAGCCCGCGGACGATGCACGGCGGGAGTATGTGCAGGACAGGTGCTTAACGCTAGTAAACTCATTAATAATCATTCATTTTTCAGCAGAACATTTCACAATAACAATAACATCCGTGACCTCTTGAACTTTCGACTTTGACAGGAAACTGTCACCTGACAATGACAGACAAATCATTCGTAATTAAGGTAATCCCACACACTACTGTCTTTGATCTCGGGTAGTCGAATCGATAAGAATCGATTCCCAATTTGCTTGTGTGGTCGAGCCCTTAATTACGCCATCTAGTGTAGAATAGATAAACAATCGAACGACCTCGAAGCCATAGAGTTTACTAGAACCTCAACATAGAACATTGCTCTATGACTAGAACGCGCGGATTCTGAACTTTCCTAGACATTTCGGGAAAATTATAGAGCTTTCTTAGTTGGGATATAAAAGCTGCACCGGACGGTGCAGCCATCAGTGTTTATCAGTCGATTGAACAGCGCTCAAGTGATCGAGCTACGAGACTTCCAAGTGATCGGGAGAATCTATCAGTGAACTAAAAGTGTTTATTGTGAAAGTGCTATAGTGTTATCAGTGATATAGTTTGTTTAACTGCGAACGAGTGCGATCTCTGTGAACGAAAGTGCTATCAGTGAAGATAACAGTGAGAAAGTTTGTGCATAAGTTTGTTTCATATCATAGTTTTCAAGTCAATTTTCAGTGTTTTTTCAGAAGTTTCAGTGATCTTTCATAGTTTTTACAGTCCATTTTTAATTTAATAAATAGTTTGCAAACAATAGTAGTGAGTGTTTCAAAGTTCCCGACCAACCCAGTACCGTGCTTTTTAGAAAGAGATAACAATAGTTTCGTCTATTTCTTCTTTAAATTATGTGAATGAATATAAATAATGAGGTTGTATAGCATACTTTGTGCCGCTTTTCAATAATGATTTGTTCTGCAATGGCGTCTCTATAACTTTAATAGACTCATTGTCTTATACGGTGAAGGAAAACATCGTGAGGAAACCCATAGCTTAGTTAGCTCCAGACGTATTGACCAGTTCTTTCCTCTGGGCATGGCTGACTAGGCTGGGAGGGTGGTATAGGTGCTGGGCAAGCCTACTCCACCTGACAATGTCCTAGGCAATGCAGCGCCATAAAATAGCATGGAATAAAAGTTAATTGCGTTGTATAAATCATCTAAAATTAGATGTAAAGGCCAATTTAATATTAGCATAGTATCTTTAAGACAAAGTAGTGAAATGAATTTATTGTTTGTGGATCTTGGTATAAAGAGATGGATACAAAATTAAAGAATATCCTAGCCCTACCACGTGGGCATACGAACATGATTCCTAAAAATAATCGTCAATTAGAAAAAAACACTTTTTTTTATAGTGAGGGTAGACTACTAAGAAGTCCCGTCACTTTACAGTACGATGGGTCGGCAGATAAGTTTAATAAGTTTAAGTGTGTATACTTACCTATAATTGGTAAACACATTTAACCATTGTGTTCTGCAAATGTTTTTTGTTATGTTATCTATCAATGTGTATTACTGTTGGTGTTCCTAATAAATAAACAAATAAATCACTTACATTATAAGTGGCCATGGCCACTTATAATATAAGTTGTGTATGGCCATGGCCAGTTTTGTATTTAACTGTACCTCTTTCGAAAAAATAGTCTATTTGCTACTACGTCTTTTAGCGATGTCGTTCTAATGCTTCGTAGATAATATTAGAAGTGGATTTCTTGCGAATTTTTTTGCTAAGTCAGCATTTACGGACTCGAAAAATACAGATAGTAATATTTTAACCGGGTCTTACTCGCGTATTGTTACTTTTAAGCTCTCTTACGTCGACGATTCGATCATGTTTACAATGATCTTGGTCGAAAAATACATTTCTGCAAAAACGTGGCCGATACTGAATAGGATTCGAACCATGCATCTTTTCTCAATCGCGCAGAAAGAAACTAGGTACTTGAAATTTAGTTTAATTAGTTTACCGACGTCGCTGGTTCCACTATAGTTCTAAATTATACGCGACAATGGTAGCATTTCTATTGTTCCTAGAACTATTTTAAATGGAAGATATATTCACAAAATACAGCGCACGGTCTATGAACGCCCAGTGCGGGCTTAAGCACTTAAAATAAAAATATAATCTATTGTTCCTTTTCCCTAAACTAAACTAAGTAATTTTGTCTAAGGTTTTCGCGATTTTACATAATAAAACACAAAGCTCAGTCGTTTAAAAATAATGACGCTATTCAATATACTTATGTATATTTTTTTAAACAAAAAAAAAAAAAAACCGGGATTTACTCGCGGTTTATTGCGCGCTTATATATTGTGTATTATTATGCAAAATCACGAAAACCGAAGACAAAATTATGTATTTTTTAATTTATTTGTGTCCAATAAAGAAACGAAATTGTTGTAGAACAACAACAGCGGCGCCCCCTCAACCGATAACGACAATAACATTCTCTGAGTTGGAAGAGAACATCAACAAATGGACGTTAGAACTGGAGGAACAAGAGAAGACGTTCATAAACCAAGCTACACAGATCAATGCTTGGGACCGACTGTTGATTGCTAACGGCGAAAAGGTAACTTTCTTTATAGATAGATAGATTAATACTTTATTTGCACAACCAACAACAATACAATCAGTTTACATTTAAAGTTAGACAAATACACAGAAAGCGTAAAAGTATAAGTTGTACAAATGGACGACCTTATCGCTAAAAGCGATTTCTTCCAGGCAACCTTTGGATGGATAAGGTTAATAAAGTTTGTGTGGTAGGCAGACAGATACAGAATATTAATATAGCATAAATAGGTGAAATAGTTACTTAAATAGATGAATAATATATACACTAAAATAACAAACATAAATTGATATATACAAGGTGTAACAGGTAAGCCCTTTTAATCCGAAAGGGGGTTGTTCTTGACGTCTAGCCGAACAACTTTTGTTCTTTGTCTAGTACCTACCCATAGTACAAGCTGTGCTTAATTTGGGGCTAGATTGCGCTGTGTGTAATGTCGTGCAATATTTATTTATTATAAATATAATTCCAACATATTTCACCAGCACTAAACTTGGTATGCAAATTTTTTTTAAGATTATTGAGAATCATTAATATTGAACGAAATAAATATAATGTCAACAGAAGATTATTATAATCTTACTAATAATGTAAACACGAAAGTTTGAATGTATGTGACTTGTTACTCTATCACGCAAATACTACTGAACCAATTGCGATGAAACTTGGAATATAGGTAGCTGGAAACCTGGAATAACACATAGGCTAACGCCACGCGGTTTCACCCGCATAAGTCCCGTTACCGCGGGAATATCGGGATGAAAATAGCCTATGTTTTATTCCCGGTATCAGCTACCTATATTCCAAGTTTCATGGCAATCGATTCAGTAGTTTTTGCGTGACTGAGTAACAAACATCTAAAAACACACTTTCACATTTATAATATTAGTAGGATTATTAGGTCCAGACCGAACAATAACTACATCCTGACGTTTGGTCGGCTCGAAGTTTCGGTCGAAGTTGCTTCGTAATAGCCCTCCTGGTACGGAACGCGTACGTGAGCCCGACTTGCACTTGGCCGGTTTTTTTTAATTCTATATTCTTTACTTTCAGATAGTGGACCTAAACGAAGCAGTCCAAACGGTGAAGAACGAGCAACAAAGTCTGGAACACGAGCTGGACTTTGTTCTAGCTCAGCAGAAGGAGTTGGAGGATCTACTCGCACCCATGGAGAGACAGCTGATGGAAACTCCGGGGGACCGGGTTCGAGACCCGGAGAGAGAACATATGTATGTATAACTAGCTGCGCCCCGCGGTTTCACCCGCGTAAGTCCCGTTCCCGCAGGAATATCGGGTTAAAAAGTACCCTATGCGTTAATCCAGGTCCTCAGCTCCCTATATTCCAAGTTTCATCGCAATAGGTTCAGTACTTTTTGTGTGAAAGAGTAACAACCTCACATACATACTTAGATACTCTACAAAGTTTATAGTCTGACCAAAACGGATATCAGTGGGGTTATTCCTGTAAGGGCCATACACAAAAGGCTCCAGAATCTTGCCATTCGGTTCGTTTTTGGTCTTCGAAAGTTTGATCACGTGTCGGAAATTCGCCGGGACCTCAAATGGTTGTCCATTCGTCTGCGTAGAAACTCATATTTTAACACATCTTTTGTTTGGAAAGTTTGTTACAGTAAAGCTTGTATGTATACAAATTATATACTAGTTTTTGTTGTAGTCAAAAATACCTATCAGTTTTGATTTTACAGGCATTTAAACTTACGATAAATATTGAGTCTCGATTTTATTTTTGTTTTTGACAGAGAATATGGAGTTAATATTCAAAATTAGTTATTTTTCTTCATTACCCTAAATTTGATTTACATCATTGCAATTGCACGCAACATACTCAAAATGAAACTGTAACTTGCAACTGGACTGCATTAAAACTTAATTGATTCTTGTTTCCTTTTGAATTTCAGGTACACGTTAGCTGAGAATCTAGACACTCAGTTGAAACAGATGTCTGAAGACTTGAAGGAGGTCATAGAACATTTGAACGAAACTAATATGGGACAAGATAGTAACGACCCGGTATGTATGTTATTGGACGCATTAAAACATGACCCTCCTTTTGCTGTACTCGGGTGAATGAGGCTTGGGACCATCCGTCGGCCTAAATCGTAGCACCAAGTTGACTAACCTGTGTTCTGATACGTAGACCTGTGCAGCCACTAAGGAAGATAGGTGGGATCTTGTTCCACTCCTGTCTTCCCTCCTCTAGATTAGACTAGCATCGTGTCGCCATCTATATGTTAATTAAGTAACAAAATCACCTACAAACTTTCACGTTTGTAATATAAACTAGCTGCGCCCCGCCGTTTCACCCGCGTAAGTCCCGTTCCCGCGGGAATATCGGGATAAAAAGTAGCCTATGTGTTATTCCAGGTCTCCCGCTACCTTTATTCCAAGTTTCATTGCAATCGGTTCAGTAGTTTTTGCGTGAAAGAGTCACAAAGTCACATACATACATGCAAACTTTTCCCTAATTATATTAGTAAGATAATATAATTTTTAACCTATCGTTTGTTTCAGATCGTCCAAATCGGGCGTATACTAAACACCCACATGTCATCGATGCAGTGGATAGACAACTCCATCGCACAGATATCTAACAAGCTCGACCACCTGAAGGCAACGCACGACACGCTCCGGAGAGACAATGAAAGATCTTTTCAGCTAACTTATAATTAGTGGTTTACTTATTCCCTATGCGTGACATAAGATGTGACAAAAGTTGAGTCCATGCATGGGGTCGTTTGTGAATACAGACTTTAGAAAAACTTTTCTTAAGGGTTTTTTAAATAGTTGAATTTGGTGATTTTGTAATGTTCAAAAGTAGTTTCTATAATGTTATGTCATTATGCTATTAGCGGTTAAGCTAATGGCATAATGACATAACATTTATTTAGAAGGGTTATGGTAATAAAAAATTGTTCTCTGAAGAACGATTCTTCATTCAAGAACGTTTCGCATCTATCACCACCGTTACATTTGTTTTATCTAAAATTAATCATTCCTACTATGCTAAGACATTAATTTTCAGTATTCGATTTCATAAAATAGTAAATTTCATTATAAAAATAATCTGTTTTCATTGTAAAAATAATCTATTGTATTTTGTAAAAATGTTAACATTTATAAAACTGAAGTAATTTTCATACAAATGTTGGTCTCATTTACACACTAGACTAGAGTTAAAAGACAGCCCGCTCGCGCTGTGCAGAGCCTGCGTAAAGATAGCGGAGATAGCCGTGCATGTTCTTTTGGAATGTCCTGCATTGACGGAGATTAGACTGGGAACGTTTGGTAAAGTCTCCCACAAATTTTTTAAAATCACATCTAGCAGCAAAATTTATGGAACAGCTGGTAAAAAGACAAAAAGGACCCACTTTACAAAATTTAAAATATTTAATAAACAATCCCACTGATAAAACACTGTAGTTTCACATTCTCTTCAGTTCTCAAACACAATATAACCAGCTTCCTATGTAGAATGCTGCACATAGTCTTGTTGTGTGATATCTGATCAGCACTGAGGAACATTGACAGTTTCTTAGCGTCCACTCGACAGTGGCATGTTCTTGACCGGTCTTCGGTGAATGAGTCTGTATCTGAGTCTGAATGGTCTACTGGGCCTGAAAGAAAATTAATGCTCATCTTTTTGCAAAGTCTAGGTCTAACTAATCCTACTAATATTGTGTTGAAAGTTTGTGTCTGTAAATGATCAGCTTATTGACAAAAAGCTGGTAGGTCTAGAACACCATCACGGGGTGGTGAATGTTGAGCCTATTGGCTTTATACCAAGTGCATTTTGGGGGGTGTGCTATTGATTTGCACAACCTGCGAGTTGTCTTATTGGTTGAGAGAAATAACCTTTGTCGATTGGACAAATTGTTTTTCATGCTGTCATGCTAGCCAGCTGTTTTTACTATCTCTATCTTATCGCTCTAAACTCTAAGCCTACTAAAATGTAACACCATTTTATGCTGGAGGTCCCCAAGACCTGTACCAAGTGTCATTCATCACTTGTCATTCCAACAGATTGGACTCAAAAAGAGGTATCTTCTAGATCAGCATGTTTCATCTTAGACTGCATCAACACTTACCATTGGGTGTGATAGTGGTTAAACACTGGCTTGTACGTATTGAAAAATGTTAAAATCCTTACCACCAAATTCGACGACTCTCAAATCTTTAAACATAGTAGAAACTTTAGCCATATCGGTCTTTATTTGCAAAGTAAGTAAACCGTCAGCAGAGGCACGTATTACCACATCAGTGGCCATACTTCTCATCCTATCTATAGTGGTTCGGAGCTGTTTTAACGTTGGTAGTTCTATTGAAATCTGAAACAAATTTTGGTACAAGTGTAAGTATTTATTATTTGGTTTTACATCGAGGCAAAGTGACAGGCGGCACCATTTCATGGTAGAAATACACGTCACCCGAACGAAACGTTTCGCTTCGTCATTCTTTGTTGGGACTGCGAGGGAATTGAATCGGTTGCCTGAGTATGTCTTCCCGGTAGTTTACAACTTGGGGCTCTTCAAGTCGCGAGTAAACAGGTTGCTACATCTTAGACCGCTTAGTATATAGTCGCTTTCCATCAGGTAAGATAGTGGTCAAGCGTTTACCTATTAACTATAAAGGTATAAAATATAATATATCAACGTTTATGACGATAAACAGTTTTGCTGGGCGTTTTCCGCACGTTTTCGGGTTTAATCGCGATGTGTTTTTCACTGTAAGAGGGACACTTATTATGAGCACATTGTTTTTTATAATGAAATACAACCTGAATAAATATTCTGTTTTTATTTCATGTTTCTTTTTGAGGTACCTACAGAACTCTAAAAACACTATTCATATGCAATGGTTTTTCGATTTCCTTAATTTGGAGTAAGCCTAGAAAGCTTAGGAGAATATTTGGAACTGTTTGTAGTCTATGTGTTATTTTATGACTCCGATTTTTTAAATACTCTTGAAGTGAAGTGAAGGAAAACATTGTGAGGAAATCTATGGCTTAAGTCCGCTCCAGACGTATTGACCAGTTCTTTTCTCTTGGCATGGCATGGGAGGGTGGTATAGGTGCTGGGCAAGCCTACTCAACCAACCATTGTACCAAGCACTACAGCACAAAAAGAGCAAGGATTCAAAGTTGTTGCGATATATAAATCATCTAAAATTAGATGAAAAGTCAAATTCTTGTTTCATTGCAATTGGTTGAGTAGTTTTTGCATGATTGAGTAACAAACTCGCATACATACATACACATTTTAGCATTTGTAAGAAGTAAGATAACATATTTACTTACATCAGGATCTGGTATTCTTGGTTCTTGGTAGTCTGACCATGATTTCCTAGGTATGACAATTGCAGGAATATCATGAGTAACATTTCGGGTTTGTTGGGAAGTTGCTGATGGCTGGAAATGGTCAATTAAAGAGGTTATTCCATAATGTGTTAAAATATTAACCGGTGCAGCTACTAAGGAAGATGGATATTGTTCCACTGCTGAACTTTTTTTACATTAAAGTGTTACCTACATCTTAGGTGATATCAATACTCACCATCGAGTGACAAAGTGATCGATCATACACTCATCTATCATGTTAAACACACAAAAGTAAATGTACTTTATACTCACTATTTCAATTTCTAAAGTAAGGCAAGGGCACTGTTTCTTAGTTAGCTTAATTTTGAGTGACTTAGCAGACTTTAGAGTTACGAGAGATCTTGCTAAATTACCTGTTGGATGGAATATAAAAATTATGAATTAACAACATTTCTTCACTATGAAGAAATTAACTTCAAAAGGAACATGAATTTAGTGAGTTTTACCTACCTACCTAATAAAATTAGTAAGATAGTTTTTGAGCTTTCTAGAATATATTCTTTTATTTGTTAATTTAGCAGGTAATTTAAATAGAATGTCTCTCATTTACTAACCAGAACTCAAACCTAAATAAATATCGGGATGTTCCTCATCCAATCCAATGAGTTGGTATTCAGAAAAGAACATATTTTGTGGTATTTCACACCACAACATAGGCGGTGCAGGGCCACTGTTTTCATCACTGACTATAAAGTAAATTTGGTCATCTGCCAGTCTTAAAATGCATTCTTTAGACAGCTTAGATATCGTAGATACTATATCTGTAAGGATATTAACCACAAAACTTTATAACATTAAATAAATACGGGCAAACCCTAAAGTGATCATGATCGACAGATTTACTTGTAAACTCTCTCATTGGAGCTGTGTCTATCATCACCGCGCGAAACTTCATTTTTACGAACAATAATTCTAACTTTTGTTCTAGAAAACTGCAACTAAAATTAATAGAAACAGTTAAAAATGACCTTCTTTTGTAAAGAAACAAAATCTACCGCGCGAAAGCAATGTAAACAAATAGCTGTCACTTTTCGTCATAGACACTTAAGTTTTTTTTAATGTTGCCATGACCATTTCTTTTTCGCTATTCGACTAATATAGATTAACAATTTAGTCGATTATAAAACTAAGATCATGCATGACACTGCGACGGTCTAGTTAGACGTACATTGTCGACGTGTATAGAAGCTTTATTAATTCAAATAAAATCAAGTCGAACGTCATTTCTATCACAGGAAAATTTACGGGCATAAAACTCTGAACTGTATTTATAGTAAAAATGAACGTGGAACTCGATTTTCAAATGTGTAATAGATTTTATGCTTTGTTTTACTCTGAATTACATGACAAGTAACTTTTACATTTAAAATCGGCGTAAATAGTCATAATAAAATTTCTGAAGTTTGGAACGGAACTTCGTTAATTTCATCACGGCAATATTATGATTATATTTATTTTCTCGAGAGATCTATGGTTTGTAGTTAGTCCTTCCCCATGCACACCGGATCTTAGATGATTGTACGAAGAGAGTCACGTCCCGCGTGTCGTAAAATATTTTTTTCTTCAATTTAAGTTCCCAAAAATAGTTTAGCACGTCTCTTCGTCATTTCTAGTACATAAGTAAATTTTCTAGGAAAAAGTAAACAATGTTACAATGTTAGCCTTATAATAAAGTTATGTGACTCGAAAAGTTCAAAATATTAGTCAATAAATAAAAGTGTAGTAGAATTCATTAGTAATTAAATAAAATGGCTTAATTTGTCACTTCCATCATCATCATTCCCATACAATTTGAGTAGATGGTAATGATGTTATGTTAATGGAGATGAAAAAATAGAATTTTTTGTCAATTTCTCAGCAAACAGTCAGCGTGTCAAGCTTTGGTAATAATAAAACTATTACGTTTCCTTCTAAGAATAATGTAGGTAGTAAAATATTTTTTGAAAATTTACATAATTTTTTTAAAGCTACTAAAAGTAAATTACAGCGACTCTGTTTATTCAACGTAAGATGTTTCATAAATTTTTAATTTGTATTTATTTAAAAATAATAAAATATCAATCAATAATAAAATGTTTAGAAGCTACCGCGATGGAAAATACATTGTTCAATGTGCAACATCAGACCCAAAGTTTCTTGCAGGAAATATTTTAAAAACCTTAGCATTTTAACTCTTCCCTCGGTATTTATCTACGAGGCTTCGGTCTATGTAAGGGCTGACCTGCCGAATTATGAAATGCTAAAGAGTAAACGTCATGAATGTAAATTAAAACCTATTGTGCGTAGAACAAAAAAAAAGGAAAACACTGTTTTTTGTATGGGACCTACAATATTCAATAAACTTCCAATTTCTATTAGAGTGTTACCATTCAGTGAATTTAAAAATCAGTTAAAAAAGTATCTTATTGGCAAAGCGTACTATTCGGTTGACGAGTTTTTAAACGAAAAGTAGAAGACATAAAGTAGTTATATTATTTACATTGACATTTTTGAATTTATTTTATTTTGGTATTTGGTTAATATTCATGTAAGTAATGTATAATTGACATTTATTTTCAGATAAAACTATATCATTTCATATGCCAAATAGGCCAAATATAGAGTTCAAAATATATATAATTTTTAACACTAACATCTGTACTGTACACCTATATTTATGAAATAAATGATTGATTGATTGATTGATTGAAAAGTTTTTGTTCGCATATAGTATATTTCAATTATTTAGTCGATTACTTTCATAATTTTAATCGATTCCAATTTTTGAAAAATGGCAACTAACTTCCATAGACAAACCAAATTGCTCAATATGGCGCTGACTGCCCATGTTGTTGACATTCTAGGTTACCGTTATTTATCTCTCTTTCTAACATAGTACTTTCTAGCTTTGCGAGACAAGATAAGCCAATATTCTTATTTGATTGTAACGAACAATAACGTATCGTGTGAATTTTTTAGTAAACTTTTATTTATTTTAGCTATATACTGTGCAATTTAACTTATTTTATTATTTAAAACTTTACTTCTATTTATAATCGTTTATATTTTATACCTAATTGCCCACGATTTATCTTCAAAGAAGAATTATTTACCAGGTAAGGTACGTGTTCGATCGATAATGTCGTCACTCACTATGAGTAGTATGAGTATCAAAAAGTGGGTGAATGAAGTTAAAATAAACTTTGTATACAACCTACCTTCAACAATACTTTGACTCGCGTAAAATGATCTACAAAACTGTTTAGGTACATACTCTCACATTTACACCACATAACAATTAGGAAAAGGCTAGATGAGTGCGAAGTAACGTATCCATATCGTTGACGTTCCTCGTACATTTTGGTAACGGTATTTTCTTTAAAATTTTAAATAGAAATCGTTATCATTTATATTGAAAAACTTGTTTGTTTACATCTCATTATGAAACATTCGAAATCCATCGAAGATTCTTAGACATTTCCGTTTATCAAAAAACGTTGGTGGCGTTGTTTGGTGGTTATCCGCGCGTGCATGGTAATGATTATGCAATATTGACGCAGCCATTTTCTGCGTTTGATAATAGAATAGCAGTATACAGCACTCAGTAAATACAATTGAAACTCACCGTAAAACTATACTCTGTATCTCACAGAGTAAAGTTTGTTGTTTTTGGACTTGATAGGCACGTCTCGATAATAGTTGTAAGTACAACAAAAAAATGTTTGTCATTAATTCATGGGATTTAATTTTCTACTTAATCTACTACTTACTTACCTCTAAAAGCAATCATAAATACGTGTAAGTTTAAAAGTAAGTATGTACTTAACTAAAATTAAAAAAAACGGACTAAGTATAGGTAACTAAGCCGCGCCTCGCGGTTTCACCCGTGTAAGTTCCGATCTCACCAAAATATCAGAATAAAAAGCCTAATAATCCATATCTTTAGCAATATGCCAAACAAGTTTCATCGCAATCGGTTTAGTAGTTTTTGCGTGATTGCAATACAAACATCCGAACAAACATGTAGGTTCCTATATTGTAGCATTTATAATGTTAGTGTTGTGTTATAAAATACATCAATACCATCGATTATCTGATGAGATATTGGCCAAAAGCTGATATATCTACTAAGTTTAATGCTTGGCTACGATGCACTATTGTCCATAATTTAGTGCCGACTACGAAGTTACATCGTTTTTTTTGCATAATCAATCATACATTAACATTCTCGATCCAGTTTAAAAAAACAGGCGACTGTAATGAGAGTAGAGGTCCTATACAACTTCTTTTTTTACTTAAGTATCATATAAGTGTAAGCTACTGTGTACTGCAATTATCCAATATACCTACCTATAACGTAGTTAGATAATAATATCTTATATCTATAGACAGACAGAATAATTAATTCATATTGATAACTAGCTGCACCCCGCGGTTTCCTCCGCCTAGGTCCCGATCCCGCGGGAAATTCGGGATAAAAAGTAGTCTAATGTTATTTCAGGTCCATTCGATTCAGTCGTTTTTGCGTGATTGAGTAACAAACTCACAGACATACATACATACAAACTTTCGCGCTTATAATATTAATAAGGGAAACACGTAAACAAGAATAAATAATAATAAATAATGCACTACATTGCACACAGCGCAATCTAGCCCCAAACTAAGCACTAGGCTTGTACTATGGGTACTAGACAACGGATATACTACATATTATACTTTTTTTTTGTAAATACATAAATATTATACATAAAACCATTTATAAATCCATTAATAGATTATTTCATAAAATTTAGGTAACATAGCACATTTAAAATGGTGGCTAACTTTTGAGGTACACTGGCCTCACCGCTAAAAGCGGTATCTTCCAAGCAATCGCCAACCGAGAATGATTATGTCTTTTATCCAACTCTAGCCCGTATATTTATGTATAAGGAGGCCCTTAATCCAATATTAATTACTAATGTACAATAATTATAGTTAATAAGTTGTACTTTTTAATCACTACACATTAGTAAATTAAGTAATCTATCTATCTTTAAGCTCCAAAGTTTTAGTCATGAATTAATTCTAATGAAAATTATCTTAGTCTTTCATAAACCATCAGACGAGAATTTATAAAACTAAATTTTAATAATTATACACAATAAACAACAAGGCTTGCATAAATATTTTTTTTTTCGTCATTTCAGCATGGAAGACGACAGAACAAAATCATTTGAGCAGTACCAAAGAGAAAAACTTAAGAAATTACAGAACAAGCTACGGATAGAAGAGGAAATTGATAACAAACAAGAAACTTTCAAACCAGAATTAGAAGAGTTTGCAGAAGACAACGAAGAAGAAAAGTAAGTACTTAACTAATTATTATTTGAAATAAACCTCATTTTTCTGTTTTAATCGCGAAGGAACAGCAGCATTGCAATTTGCAACGAGCAACGCTGGAAATAATAAAATCAACTCGATTAAAACCGGAAAATGAGTTTCATTATCAATCCTGCTATTATTATAAAGCTGGAAGTTTGTGGTATGTGTGTATGAGCGTTTGTTACTCTTTCACGCAAAAACTACTGAACCGATTGCGATGAAACTTGTAATATAGGTAGCTGGATACCGGGAATAACACATAGGCTACCGTCGCGGGAACGGGACTTACGCGGGTGAAACCGCAGGACGCAGTTTAATATAAACAGAAGTCAAATCTATAGGTACTTACTATTTTTCGCAAACCACAGCATAAAATTGTGCAGTGAAATTGCTCGTTATTTTTGATCAAATTGGAAATTGAATGGTCAGAACTTGTAAACCCTATGGTTTCGTTTCCTTTGAATGTCGAAACGTCGCCGTCGGGCAGTATTACTCGCTGGGTCCATATTGTAGTTTGATTGCCCGACTTCAGATAATAAAACAGATAATTCGGTGGCACTGTATTAGAAGTTATTTTGTGGCCTTTTTTTTAAATCGGTTTTAAATAAATAAAAAAAAATCTATTAAGTTTTACAGCATTATCTTGAAGAAAAATATGGTTTCTTAAGAAATATTTAGTGTAAAAATAAAAGTGGATTCTATTTTCAAAAAAATATTGCTTAATTAAGACGGATAGCCCTCCCAGCCCATTGCATCGATCACATTTTCTTACTTGTTTGTTTTTGCATGAAACATCCATATCAATCTAAACAAAATAAGAATGAGTCTATTATCAAAATAAAGTATTTTTCTCGTCAGTTTAGAAATAAGTAATTAAATTACACTACAATAATTAATTTACATCAGCTGTTTTATCGCATTGTATAATGTCCTAATTCATTGAGAAAAATAAAGAATAAAATGAATCGCTTTTATTATTTTGAAGTTCGCGGTCATAATAGGACAACCCCAACCTACTCAAGGGCGCAGAATGAACAGAAAGGGACACCTTGTTCGTTCTATATCCTGCTTGTTCATTCTCTAGTTCACTACTTCAATCCTTTTAATGTTGCTAGTTATTGAGATTTTACCTAAAAATTGGTAAATTTTGTTTTGTATTTTAAGGATATTTTTGTAAAATTATATTGTTAATTGTGTATTATTTATTATCTAAACATACATTTTTTCTCTTAATCGGTAGATATAAAAATTGATGCACATACAATACACCTAACAATACAGTACGGTTATGGAAATCCATACATTTTTATTGTACTTATTTATAAGATAAATTCTATAATTTAATTTTTAAGATAAATTAGTGGGATGAACGTTAATGAGATACCGAAAATGTTCTCACTTTGGTCAAAAAAGGCAACTTAAAACTCTAAACTTGCAACCCTCTAGTTAGTCTCCCTCCCTCCACTCCATTCCATTCATTCAAGAAACGCCAGTCCGGCTCCGCGCGCGCCCCGTAGTTGCCGAGATTCCACGCGATAAAAAAGAAAACTTTTCCCGCTAAAACTTGCAAAAAAATGTTCGTGTTTTTTCTTCGTAGTAAATAAATAGTTTACCTAAAATGGAGTACAACGATGATACAAAAGTTAAATAATAAGTGTGTTTTCTATCGATTGTTAGTTAAATAAGTGTAGTTTAGAAATGCAATATCAAAGTAATGACGATGAAGACTTGCAATATCGGATTTTCGATGCATCTTTCGATTTGCCAGCTGAGAAGACCAGCCGTAGACGAAAGTAAGTTCTATGCTAAGATTAATAAATTTTGCGTAAGTAGTAGTAAAAATAGGGTAAGCTACACCATCACTGTCCGAGGGTGGGTGTCGTAAAAGGCGACTATGGGATCTGCGCAAACTAGATAAAAGCGAATCTGGAGTTCTCATGGGGTGGGTCTTAGATACCTCTGACCACAATAGCCAAAAAAACTTCGGACCCTGAGCTCCCGAGAGGGATGCAACCAGTAACATTTATCAGATAAAGAGTAGGTCTTGGAACCTCCTCCTCAGGAATGCTCGCGCCCCGAGGGACGTTTTATCTGTGTTACCCACATTCGTAACTAAACTGAAAAGGGATCGTTCTATATAGGCTAGACATCTTATTAGGCCTAGGCGACCAATTTAGTTGAGTTAGGAATTCATTTTCTTATTTGAGGTTATTTTTATTGAAAAAAAAGCAGGTGTTTCATGGAATTCTTGGAGCAGAAAGTACTTACTTAAGTAGGTATATTCCTATGGTAAAAATGCGATGCCAGGAATAGCCAAAGGTACAGATACCTTACTACGTAATGTAGAAAGCATGTTCAGACAAATCTACCTTACATCACGCACGAAGCATTCTCTGCCCACAACCGGACGACAAACTACAATAAAGGACGTAAATATATAGACATACAAAACCGGAATCGTAATTTTTATCTCGCTGGAATCCCGCCCTTGGGGGGCCTTCTGGCTGCTTCTACATTCTACACGATGTTTTATTGTAGGCACTAGCTGCGCCACGCGGTTTCACCCGTGTAATTTTCAATCCTGGGGAAATATCGAGATAAAAGTAGCCTGTAGTTATGTAAATTTCCAGCTATCTGCATTGCATAGGTATCAAGATTCATCACGCACAAACTAAGTAGGTACTGAACCGATAGCAATAAAACTTATTAAGTTTGCAGGTAGTTGCAGACATTTTATCCCGAAATTTCCGCGGTATCGAGACTTACATGGGTAAAAAACCACCGGGCGCTGATAGTCGTCTATAATAATGATGAACAGTTCTTACGTACTTACCTAGGTTACCTAATGTGTAATGTGTGTAAGTATTAGGTACTATTATGTACCCGCGACTTCGTCTGCGTAGAAATAGTGCATAGCCGACATTTTCGGTCATTACTCGGGTTCCACTAATTGAATTTCGATGTGAAGTATACTACCACGAGATTCCTCGAAATAGAACTAAGTATCCAATATTGAAAACCAGATTTCAATCGAATTAGTAGTTTTTAATTGTAGGTAGGTAGTAGGTAGGTAGGTATAAGGAACAAACAGAGAACAGACAGATATGAATTTTTAAAATTATATAATTTTGTTTTACTACTTTTCCTAAGCCCCCTAGACAACTTTTTTTTAATTTACTTCTAAGTACCTACGTATAGACTTTTTGTCCTCTCTTCCTTTATTATAAGTATAAAAGAGACAGATACACAAAATAGAAGATTCTGTAACTAGGTACGACGAGTTCAAAAGTTATAAAATACCAACCATCGGAACTTAAAACTCTAGACAAAAAGGAAGCAATATTCACGTAATCTCATTCGCTGTTTTGAATGTAACGTTCATAGATTATCAAATAGGATAATCTATCCGCGTGCTTTCGGAGGCCTTGAAATACAAATAACTACCTATGTAGGTAACGTGTTGTTTAACATCATGTCCAAATCCCAAAATGTCCAGCGGGTGCAAATTGTTCAAATCCCAGAATGTCAATATCCCAATATGTCAAAATTTCAGAATGTCCATATCCCTAAATGTCCAAATCTTATTATCTGTAAGGAAGTTTAAAACCAGCCAAGTGCGAGTTGGACAAGCGACCGAAGAATTCTGTATCATTACCTATCACAAATCCTACTAATACACTATCACAAATCTATACTATAATAAAGGAAGAGAGGACAAAAAGTCTGTACCTGGAAGTGAATACAAAAAAAAGGTGAACAATATAATTTTTAAAATTAAAGAGAATTGGAAGAGATAAAGAACTTAATAAAAAATTACAAAAACAAAATATGCAATCACACAAACCAACTTGCGTCATCTTTGATGACTGAAGATTCTGGATTTAGGAGGTTAAAAAGGAAAGCTCCGCAAGACCTATTGCTATGACCTGAAACATTCTACAGAAATGGGTGAATCAATGGACTCATGCCATGCAAGCCGCTTCAAGAACACACATAATCTCTTAGCTAAATGTCTCATGAAAGACAGATTGCAAGAAAATAAGAGTTAAAAAAAAACTGACTGTTTTTCTGTTTGTTCCTTATAAATGACAATTAAAATCCACTAACCCGATTGAAATCTGGTTTTGATTTTACATAATAAAACAGAATGAATACCGGGTTTTACTCACGTTTTATTGAATAACGTCATTATTTTTAAACGATCGTGCTTTCGCCAACTTTACTGTAGGCTTTTTCAAGATTGATTGAAATGTAATTCGTCTATTTTAACATTCTAACTAAAGGAAATAATACCTAGAAATATTTTTCACTTCCTCAACCACACGAGTAGGAGTGGTTGAGGCACTGGACTGGAGTATTGATCCAGGGACGCGAGTTCAAATCACGCCGAGTGTGAATTTTTGAAGATGAATTTTTCCTTTAAAATATATCTAGTAAATATGCCTTGAGCAATAAAAACAAATTACGAAGAATCATACCTACTTCCAAAAAGGAAATAACTTATCATACCAACGAGTTTGCTATTCAAAACTTGTCGTACCTGTCCTTGAGAAGAATTCGGATTAAATTATGGATTAGCCGTGCCCGAAATTCTTAAAAAAGTTATTCTAAAGTAGCGAATGACTAAAGTAAGGAGTGTTAGAAAGAAAGAGATCTATAAACATCTCGAAACGTACGACATTAATAAAAACAACGCGATTCAGATCGGAAAAAATTGAGTTTAATTTAAAAAAACACCTAAAACTTACCTACCTAACTTGAACAAAACTATAAGTCAATCGCATTTTATAAGCCCCCTAATTTGTTCAACTAGCCTCCTCTTATATGATTGGGTAGTAAGACGCCACGGAAGCCTACTTCGGATTGGCGAATGCCTTCGGACCGTGGTGAGCTGGTGAGTCGTAGGACATGTCGGTTTCCTCACGATGTTTTCCTTCACTGTAATATTTACTTTTGTACCTGACGTGTCAAGGACTGGTCCTTGGTTCATGGTTCTTGCAGCCTTTTAATGTAGGTTTTGTTCTGCAGAACTATAAATTTAACTATTAAATAATTGCTCTTGAGTTCCAAAATCGGAGTCGTAATTTGCACCAATCTAATGGCACTCTGATGAGTGGATTAGACTAGACATGTAACCATTGGACAGACATGATCCAATTCTTCCGTCATTCATGCGTCAGTCAGGACTCTCCAGAATGATACGACTCTACTGACGGCGCAAGCATCTATCTAACCTTGGCTTTTAGGGCCAATAATGTATTTTTGGAAGACATAAAATCTGGGCACAACCGAGCCTTTATTCATCTTACGCAATGACTCAGCTTAACAGAATATTTAAACCAAACAAATAGATACCTCTTCATACATAAAACCTGTATCACTACGTCAGTCCTTTGTAAGGACCGTGAGAAGCATCGGTGCAATGACCAAGTGCAACCCCCTCTTGCCTCGGAGGTAAATGACCAGTTACGGAGGGTGGCACCCCCTCTTAATTGCTTCACGTGTATACCGGCAGATGGTAAGCAAGGTGCAAGCGAGGGATGCCCTTAAACCTTGTCGATATTATGCCCTTCCTTGACGATAAATTGTCGATTAAATCGATAGGAATGGGACATGACATGCATGTGTTGATTATGTCTTTCTCCTATACGACATTTCGTGTTGTAACTAATTTATTTACAGTCGTTTTAATTAATAAAATCCTAATATAAGTTTTTGTTATGGATAGTGTAAATGCTAGAGACATTTATCGCAGTTTGAATGTGGAGTGTCTGTATGTATATGTATAAATAGTCATATACATCGTTCGATTCCTTATTAAACACAATGAAATATCCTTTCTAACCATTATACTGGGTTACTGGGTTGGGTTCCTGATTTCTGTGTATCTTAACCGGATCGGTAGATCGGTTTCGTAGCCAACGAAAATCCCTTATACTCGAAGTTTCGTCATTTACGTATTTCTGCCCGCAGCTTAGTTCCGAAATGCTTATTACATACTAAGAAGTTGTAACTTAGCATGAGTAGTTAGTCATTCTTATATGAAGTGATGATAATTACTCATACGAACTATTATCTACAGACCGAAATACACCCATGTTTTTTTTTATATTTATAAAATACAACTTACTGCTCTGAAACAAAAACTAAAATATCGATACACCGCGTTCTTTATTGCCCAACCCCTATAATCCTATGCACAGCGATGCAATTAGGGCAAATGTTAGGACGATACTTTCACACGACTATTTTATTATAACAACTGACCCGAGGCGAATTGTCTTTAATAAAAAAAATTATTAATACTTTTTGCTTACTCCCTATATTACAATATTTTTTCATGAGCTTTTGACATTTCAGGAAGTTTATTTACATTTAAGTAACCTTGCCTAACAACCCCATATAGATATTTTAATAATTATATGAATTTATTACCTTTCATGGTTTTTTCCCAAGATAAAAGCTCTTTGACTTGGTGAGTTTCGTTGCTGAGGGAGTGCAAAAGGTCGTAGTTTTTTCGCTCTACTAGAACTACTATAAATGGTCTTTAGTAGGTTACCTAAAATGCCGTTTAAGTCTGTAGGAACACTTTGGATATAGGTAGGTACTAAATGGTTCGTTGGTACCTGCAGACATTATTGAAGGAACCAACCAAATGTGTTTGATATTAGTACACACATCACAAGATCTTGACGCGCTGCATAACACTGTGGACACACACAAGTTGACGTCTTAGAGCCAATGCGTTCATGGAATCCGAATAAATGCCCTAACATGCTGGCCTCGTATGTCAGCCAATCTCTGCAGCATTCAGATTCCTGGATCGTATATTGAATAAACCTAACTACCATAGTTCTCCGAGCGATGATCCCGATTGCATTCCTCTCGGGAGCCCAGGGTCCGTTCTAGACTTAACATTTAGCAACATTTTTACGATCGAGCAGTGAATTCGCTACCTTGTAAAACGAACTCCAGGTTAGCCAGTCTCCACAGATCCCTTAGTCCTCTTTTACGACACCCACGGGAAGAGATGCGGTAGCCCTAAACTTTAGATCTATACCAGGACGATAAACACGGCTTTAGATGACAATTTCAAGATTGAACATTCTATAGATGTAACTACCTCAGTGTTTGTTAAAAAAAACATTGAATAAATCGAAGAAATTCCAATTGATGAACTTTGACACGACAAAAACCGACCCATGTTATGTTAGATATTCATCATTTGTGAAAAACATCAGAAGTAACTAGGGCAGGTAACTAAAGAACCACGTCTGCTCACGTCAAACCATCGCGAATCTGTCTCGTGAGCAACAAAAGCAGTAGGCTTACTCGGGTTTACTCAATAAATAATAGCACCCTCGATTTCTTGGGGCACCCCTTAAAGAAACATTGTTACGTCTGCCAAGCGACAGCCCAGCTGTTCTATTCAAATGATTTTGATAAAAAATCTATAGGTACTGGGACCCTTCACCACGTGGTCGGAAATTCGTCTTGTCCACAAAGATAGTAGGTATTATTATTGAAGTATTGAGTAACTTGTGCATTTGATATTAGCTTATTTGTAAGTCTCAGTGCAGGACAAAGCAATTTATGGCGGTAATCATAAACTCTTATATGCTTCTGTCTAAACAGAAGAAAGATTTGTTATTTTCTAACGATTATGCTCCGAAACTATTGGGTCGATTTAAAAAAATCACCAATAGAATGCTAATATGCACATGGGTTTATAAAATTTGTAATTTATCTTTTTTTTTTGCTTTATTCTCTATACACTTAATTACCTTCCACTATATTCTTTCCTTTCCACTGAGGTTTATCGGCATAGAACTCTCAACAGGGTTAGACTCACCTTATTGTTAATTTGTAGTTTGACTGTTTTTTTTGTCAACGTTTCTTGTGTACTGAATTAAATAAATAAATGCACCGAAGCGAGAGTATTCATACTTCCTTCTGCTATGATTATTATGCTACTTTAATTAATGAAACATCATAAAGAATTAAATATTTCCCTATAATTATGTAAAAGAAGCTAAACCACTCGGCGCGTGCTATTACCAAGACGCCTGGTGCTACGTTCCTTGGATATATACGCACCTTCTTCATTGGTATGCATACGTACCCTTAGGATATTCAAATGAGGTTTTTACTTCTTCGGTATCATTGGGGCCCTATTTAGTTGAAATGTTGGAATACAACTCGAGTATTATGGCTTTTCTGTATTGAAAATAGCTGGCTGTCTTTGTTCGCGTTTTATCCTGTTGAGAATTGATACCTGTACAAATATTTAAGACTAGACGATCACACCTTTTCTCTGAAATTGCACGAGCAAACGATGTGTTAAATTTGTTCAATGCGCCTCAAGGAACACCTTTTTCTTCAAAGTCCAAAATCCCTGGAAACCAGCACTTTGTACGATTTATAACGCCAGCATTGGCGCTGTGTCCATAGAAGCAGATTCCCATAAAATATTTTTCAAATGAGAATTGAAACCTATTCTATAAAGCTATACATGTGAAATTTGTATTTAGCTCCCGAGAAAAACTTTTCCCAAACGAAACGACTCACCTAGGTCGAAATCCAACAAGTGGACCGAATAATCAACGAACTGCACTGAACTGCAGCCGCTCGCTCGCATACCTGCCAATGGAAACTCGCTGAGTTTTCCACTGGATCGAGACTAGGGTGAAATCGGGAAGGGCAGTTAGTAATCTAATAAATTTTAAAATATGTGGGCACTTAACTAAATTCTAATAGAAAAGTTAGTTCACACACTTCCCACGTACAATCAAACCATCAAAGCGTATCATGACTAGCCCTAAACATCACGAATTCAGCACCACATGTGCCTTATGATGAGCGTCACGGTATGTGGCTGACTAAACGCGTTGTTTATGGAAATTAATCAACAATAATTACCTACAGTTTACACGGTAGTACGAGCAACGTGATATATTGAGGAAAAAATCTGTTAACAACTTGATTAGATTTTTAGTAAGTACTGTAATTAGGACAACATCTTTCGCTCATCGTTTCGTGAAACAGTTTGTATTGTTTGTTCAACATACTTACATAGGTAAGGACAATGTACTGCATACATAACTGATGTGATGTTTCATTTAAAAACATTGATGCAAAGAATTTCTGCAGCCGTCACGCATTGAAAATTATTTCAAACTATTACAGTATAATAGTGGTAGTTCACTATTAGTACGAGAAACTGGCTAAATTGTCCTATATTGCTGACAGAAGCCATAACTAAGAAAAATAAAGAAGAAGAGGTTTATGATTTTTATCGAGATATTATGTTCTAGTACTAGAAGTGATGTGTCGAAACATAAACCATGTTCTTTTTACGCGAAATTGACATAAAAAGCCGCTACGTTACAATATCTGTCAATATTGTTACGTCTATCTTAAAAAAAAATGATCGGAATCGGTTCAGTCGCGTGAAGGAGTGACAAACATGTCAAACAAACACAAACAATGTCTCAAACGTCTCTGCAAGAGTTATATACCTTGCTTTACCTAGCTTACATGAATTTGAATATTATTCAAAACCCCTATACCAAGATAACAATGTCATTATCGTAAGACGGAACTTTAAGACATGTGGGTAGACGCTAAGGTGTTCGTACGCCCGCATTTGAAGATAGCAAGATGGAACATTTTTACGAGTTCGGTTAAATAAAAGAGAAACAAATGAATTTGTTATACTGGGTGGGTGTTAGGCAGCTTATTTTATTATAGAGGTTTAACTTCGGGTTCCGTACCCAAAAGGGATAGCAGGTTCCTTTAGTATGACTTCACTGTTCGCACCAGACAGATCACCTTAAACCGTGATAGCTAGACAGTTATGTACAGATGATGAATTTTTGTTGCTGCTATAACAAAAATTAAAATATTTTTATCAGAGGTGTGTAATAAATAGTCTTGATATTAAACAATGTAAATCCTTTAGTGGCTGTAAGATTAATTTTATTCTTTTGTAATATCTAGTATTAAGAGTTGTGGATATTGTGAAATAAATAAAATAAGATATTAATCGACCCAGAGTCACAAGTTAACTATTCGGGAATCGGTTTGTATGGACAAAACAGCCCTGTTAACTTCCAAAATAATAACTTAAAAAGTCACATAATAATAATATTGATGACCCACATACTATCTCTAAAAACTTCCATTTAAAAAAGTCAAATGCCGATACCAATAAATGATCCGTATAAATAAAATTTATGTCCTTTTACCATTTCTCTAGCTTTATTTAATCACGCCTGAATGGGATCAAAACTGATTGTAATTTATAGGGTTTTTAATTAAACATAAGGGTAGGTACGGTAAGTTACTGAGAATGCATTTCGGGAGCTTCAAGAGTAAGCCATGCATGCAGTGTTGACCTTAGTTTAGCTCTTGAATAAATAATAAAACATACAATGGTAGGAGGAAATCCAGAAAATCCCTGTGATGTTTCTGTTAAAATATAGCGCAAGCAGCTTTTAAGTGTAGTAGGACTAATTCTCACATAACTATAATCACAGCAACAGTTAGTTAATTGTAATTTCAGCCCCTTTGTGACAAGAAATATAACTAAAAAATAAGACAAT
Organism: Idaea dimidiata; assembly: GCA_949358125.1. Taxonomy (NCBI): domain Eukaryota; kingdom Metazoa; phylum Arthropoda; class Insecta; order Lepidoptera; family Geometridae; genus Idaea; species Idaea dimidiata. The sequence continues at coordinate 20,702,218 of OX442334.1, read as the reverse complement.
TTTGACATGATCGTTTTGAATCGTCTTACCATATTTATTGTGGTCATATTCTCGGGTTAGTCGCACTTTGGTCCCCAACCAAACTGGGACTAGAGAGTGTTAACACAAAGAAATTATATAAAATCATAAGCGAAAGTTCCCGAAATGCATAGTTACCATCGCACTGTTCGTACCTACTATGTAAGTACAGGTAGGTATATTTCCCACGATATAAAAAGGGGCATGCTATTCGGACATAAGGGTGGCGTGGCATCGTAAGTCATTGGTGCATATCCTTACGTGTGTCTGTCTGTATACTCCCTTGCGATGGCAGATGGGATGACAATGTTTTGAGGTGTATTCCCATCCCATAGTGTAAATTTGCGCTAGGCGCCCGCGCAGGCGGTAATGCTCACAGTACATTTAGAAACTAGCTTTGTTTAACATAGTTACATTTTACGGGGTCTTCGCCTATCGTAATCGCTTGTTGTTATTTAGTTTCTTACCTTCAACTAACCACTATTGGAGATCAACTTTCCTTATAGTCTTACTATACTCATGTGATAGGAATAAAAGGTACTACATTAATGTCATTATCATCCCAAACTCCTCACTTTAAAAACTCTCGCTTTTTTAACAATGGTTAAATACCTCTGTGGATCCTTCCTGTCTTCTGTTTACAGCAAATTGTTAAATAAAGCCTTCTTATAGTTTCTTTACCTGTCTTTATTATTGTCTGTGGCAATGCTGGAGGGACCAATCAACCCTTGAGTACTTCTAACAATAGCATCAACTCGAATCAAAAGAATCCGGTTCGGTTTATTGAAACAAAACATCTAGAAAACACTGTTACAAATAAAATATCACCCAAGTCAAAAGTTGGAAGTCAGTGTTTATACTTAAGGAAATGCTTTCCAAAATTTTTCGCACCCGACATGACTTGAACTTGCATCTCTGGCGATCCGTCCCAACGCCTTTTCCAATTTGGCCACGAATGCATGTCGGATGCGGAGTCAGTGTTTATTAAAATATCTCATTGAGGGCCTAGGCTTCAGGCTAATGCTAGGTTTTCCATGTTAACGTTAAAAAAACGATTCGTTTTTAAGTTATAGTGGGAGTATTTTGTTGCTTAATTAAATTTACATGCAGCTGTGAAATATTGTTTACAGTCGCATTTTGATTGGTTACATTTTCTAGCTTAGTTTGTTTAATTTTGCGAAAAACTAGAAGAAGATCAAATAGTTACTGCGCGTTTCCTCCATTAGGACCAAACATTTTTTATGGTTTTATGTTAAAAAGGATAGTGTACATCATATTATTTTCTACAAGATGAATCTCAAAATAATTGTTCCAAATTGCGAAACGTTTGACTTCGTCGATGAATTTGTATTTTAATGATTTACTTTGTATACCTTTAAAATACAGGCTTTACCTTACTGTTCGTAACTAAAATGAATCGCATTCAAGTACAGCAACTCAGCAAAACATCATCTTGTAGTGGATAGTCCACTAAAGTAAAGTAGAACATCGTATGGACACGATAAGCTACGAGTTAGAGCATAAATTGCGTTTTTATTCGTGATCGTTCACTGTCCAAAAGTAGAACTTTGTAAGTGCACAAAATATTATTAGCTTGAAAAGTGTTTTTACACCACGTCTCGTATATGTGATAGTTCTGCCGTAAAATAGAACGTCGTAAGTGCACTATAAATTGTTCACGTGAAGAGCGTTTTTGTTTGAGTGCGCGCATCCCCTTGCGTTGTTGCAGCTGCTCGGCAATCAACGCGCATGCGTGGGGGTCGCAGATGTCGTCGCACGCGCTCCTGGCACTACGATAAATCGATATTATAATGCGTACTAGTTCTTACGGCATATGTTTTCGTATGTGACGTCATTTTATCGAATTATAGTCTTTTGGGAACAACGGATGTTTTGATGTTACTTGTCCTCTTCTTGTTCTTCCTAGCTCTTTTTCACTTTAGGTAGGGTTGACTTTGCTTTGCTAGTTTTGTGAAATTATAACCGTACTAGCGTCGCCCCGCGGTTTTTCCCGCGTAAGTCCCGTTCCCGCGGGATAAAAAGAACTTGTCGGGATAAAAAGTCTATAAAAAGCCTATATGTTATTCCCGGTATCCAGATACCTATATTCCAAGTTTCACCGCAATTGGTTCAACGGTTTTTGAGTAACAAACACACATATACACTCACACGTACTTACAAACTTTCAGCTTTATAACATTAGTAGGGTTATTAATATTGATTTTTGAAACGCACATTGTTGCAAAGATCATAAATAAAGGCAAACAGTTCTAGTCTATTTTCGGTAGATTTTTTTTTAATAGCACGAATGACATCGTCCAAATATTTATCACATAGAAAATTAGAGAAAAAAGTTTAAAAATATTAAATTCCTAACACTCATACCCAATACCCAAAACACAACACAATCGAACAATTAATTAACAAAACTCCTAACAAAAGTGTCTATTAAAAATCGATAAAACCGAATTTAATCGACACTTTTATCGAGTCCCGTTAGCCAATAGTATCCGAAAATCCCGATAATTGGCAATCGATTTGACACGTGGTAGCCAGATGGCGTATCACCTGCTTTTGAAGGAGCTCCCGGCCATACTGAGTCGCGGAACTCGATCGGGACTGCATTCTTCGAGACTTATTCCCATCACTATTCGCGGTCGTTGACATTTCGCATGTTCCATTTATGAATTTGGTAAAGGTATTGGACATAGAATATGGAAATAGAATTTTAGTGAACCCAGGTTTTTTTTTCAATGGGAACCATAACTGGTGCCTTGTCATTGAAATTTTAATACAATCAGTCAAGAAAAGTTTACATTACAAACCTAGTGGCATGCAATTTATAGTAATTTTCACAAAACTATGCGTAGTCACAGGGGTACTATTTATTTATCTATTTTTTTCCAGTAACTGCTGCAAGACTGTTTTTGTGAAATTGACTCCATAATGCAACGACACTACCTAATTTCGTAATGTAAATTAGGTTTTACGACCTTCGAAAAGATAAATGCTTTACTTGCACAACAAACAAACAATACAAATACACATAAAACTTAAAAGTAATACGTAAATACCACATTTAAATTGATATTCTTAGAAAGGCATCTAACTATCCACCGGGATAAAAGCAAGAATTCTTTGTATCAATCCAACAAAAGAAAACATCGCAAAAATATTCCATAAACTATATCCAGGCTATTTTAAAAGCAATCATACGAACTGGAGCAATTTAAATCCTGGAACAACGAACTCTGACAGTAGGTACTTATAGAGGCCTCTACAGTAATATCATCACGTTTTGTATTGGAACTATGTATTATGTTTTAAAATAAAGAACTAAAAATATTGAACTGTAATTGTGATAAACTGCATTTTTCAATAAATGCTGGAGCATTTTGCAACAAAGATAACTTTGTTTTTGGTCACTAAATAAACAAAGTTCTCGAAAATTTTGAATACTCTTCAAAATTATTTGCCATAACCTAACCTAATAATAATATTGATAAGTTATAGCACAATATGATTTTTAGTTTTAATATTAAAACCAGATAGGTATGTAGGTGATGCGCAGTAATTCTTGTATATTACGTTTTCAAAACCGCTATGCAATCTTTTACATTTCATATCAAGACTAGGAGCGTCCCGCGATATCACCCGCATAAGTTACCATCCCGTGGGGATTTCGAAAAACCATTTCTTAGTGGATGTCTTCATATCACAATAACACACTTTTCAAATTTTATCAGCGGTTTAGGGTGCGTTAATATATTCAGTCAGACAAGACATAGAATTTTATATTAATAGATAGATAAGCTAGTTCTAGCTGTAAATTTAATTTAAAACAAATGCCACTTACCTCATTTCCTTTCACAACAGCCCCGAACAAAAAAAACTCGCTTGATTAACGCTTTCTCTATGAAAATATTAAATAAAGCTAAAACACCTTTCGTCAGCGCGTGCGCCTAATTGTCCGACTTATAATAAGAGAAGGAAGTTGAAAAAATAATAAACAGGGGTTGAAATGTCAGGCCATGTGCGGGGGAGTCATTGTTGGAAGTTCTAAGACATTAATCTTGGGGTGACCAGGTGAAAGACCCCTAGGGCGGTATCACAAAAGCAAATTGTAAGTTGCAAGGCGAAGTTTTCTTAAGATTTTTAGGTGAGCGTAATAAATGGACATTTTTGCTTATTTTTTAGGGTTAGCAAGAAACTCTTATAGTTTTGTCGTGTCTGTCTGTCCGCGGCTCAGCTCAGCCCCCAGATTATCACATTGCAGTACATTGCTGCTTTGAGGTAATTACCGGTAATAACCACGTTTTGTCAAAGCAGCAATGTACTGCGTAGTGCCTGTTATTTTCCACTGTTGTCAGACATCCACTGGATAGACGATCTGGGGGCAGAGTTGCTTAGTAGTACTAAGAAGCTGTAACTTTGCATGAGTATATTCATAATGCTGCCAATATCGTACAATAAAATGAATTGTAGGGTAAGGTACTAAATGACTACGTATCCTACAAGTTTTTTGTCCTATTTATATACTAATATACCTTTATTATTATATAATATACCATTATAAAATGGGGTAAGGTCCAGCGGGACAATCTTGACTTTGTGAAATTTCGACTAACTTTACTTTAAGTTAAGAATAGTCAAAATTAAAATTTCTACATAATATGGCATTGTTTTCGTAAATGTCTACATAATATAGCATTGTTTCATAAGTTTACACAGAAGTTATTAAGAATAGTCGAAATTTACCGAAGTCAAGACTGCTCCGCTAGACTCAAGTGATTTTTTTGTCGTCACCATCATGTTGAGTATTTAAAAAAATAGTTTCTGCAAATAAATATATACCTGCATATAACAGTCCATAATGCCTAATAAATAAGTCTGAAAGCTAAACTAGTAATTTTATTATATAAAATTCCTTTTGCTAATCAATATAATTTTCATCGGATACAAAATGCAAATTGAATAAGCACAATAAGCAGGTACATAATAAATAATATAGGTACGTACACTACGTACCTGTCTTCATTATGTTTAAACAGCTGTCTTTTGTCCATGTGCATAAATATGCATTCGTATGTAGGGTTAACAACAGATGGAAAAAAAAAGTCCGGAGAAAAGTCCTGATTTTCATTAAAAAATCCTTAGATTTTTTTTCACACATATTGACAATTTTATAAGTCTTTATATTATCGTTTTTATACAGCCGTTGTTTACGCGTTATTAAAAAGGTATCTAAGCATATCGAGTATGATAAAACTGATTATGTACCTACCAACTTCCGTTTCACTCTTTCTTTTTCTTCTTCCGTTTCACTCTTTCTTTTTCTTCTTCCGTTTTCACTCTTTCTATACGGAACCCTAAAAACAATATGACCGCGAAAACGAACGTCCATTAATTATTATTATCAAACAAACGCGATAAAATTAAGACAATTTAATGTATTGGACAAACAGACCTAAATGGGGCCTCGCAAAAAGTTCACAAATGTTTTGTATGTGTCATCCGAGACATGTGGGCTTTATTTGCTTTGGGGTGTGATAAAAAATGGTGGACGAAAAAATTTGTCGGAAGTCCTTTTCGGTTTCCGCGTAACTTTAAATGACTTAAAGGTGTTACATCTGATATTTTAGTCTCACAACATATACTACACCTACCTATAATAAGGGGGTGGGTACCCTTATTAGAAATCAAAGTCTTAGCCTATCATTGGTTATGGTTATTTTTTATATTATTTACGGAATTCTTCCGGTAGACAAAATAAATGGGTAAGTAAGTAAACAGGTTGGTTAACTGAGAATTAACCATCTATACAGATAAAACTCAAAGTCTTGTCTGACTTAATGACTGAACCATTATATCAACGCAGAGCCCAAACCGCTGCACTGGTCCTAGAGATATGAAAAAAGGGTTTTTGGAAACACCCGCGGGATCAAAACTTACGCTTAGTTGAAAAATAGTAGACAGAGGGAAAAAATCATATTCCTAAATTCGTCGCTCGAGGTGGGAACTCGTGTGGACTAGTTGGTTAAGGCGCTGCAGTACTAACGCAAAGACGCGAGTTCAAATCCCGTTGCGAGTGAATTTTTGAATATGAATTTCAAGGAGGAGGTCATCAATTCAGACGGACGTTTATTGTTTGTCTAATAAAGAACTCACCATCAATGACCAAGCCAAAATTCGCGTGAGAATGTCTATTAAATAGACAAAGAATTTTAATTTTTCGCGTTTCTCCCCTTTCCCGTTTACATTTCATCATCTTTTGTCTATTCTCGATCCCATGCCAGCCCTTTCTATTACTATTTGTCTTGTCTATGGACTAAAGGATTTTGTAACCTGTTTTGTACCCTTGGATTTTACTATGGAATAGAAATCAGGGGTTGACAACCACAACGCATCTTAAGTTATTTTAAAACGGCTACTTAAGCAATTAAGCAGCCCTTAAACTTCCAACAAACATTCAAATTTTGTTGGCCTCACATTTTAAATGGCGTTTCAGTATTCAGTACATAATAGTTATTTGTTAAATGTTTTGCAAGCCAAATTAGCTAGTCTCAACGCTTAGTTTCATAACAATCTGTTCAGTTACCAATCCACAGAGCTATAACATAATATTTATAATCGATAACCAAGCAATGTTAGGTATTTATTTACGTTTTTGATCTAAGTAGGTATGATCACGGTATAAGTGTACTTGCATTATCATTGCCAAGTTATCTTAAGAGCCTAACTCGAAAAATAAGAATAATGTGTTCCCAATTCCCGTTGAGCTCACTTGGCGCAGATGGTTAACGCGCCCCACTAGACATCAGGAGGCCGTGGGTTCAAGACCCGCAGGAATAATTTAATTTGGAAACAAGAAGGTTTATTCCCCAAATACAAGTTGTTTTGTGTATATATGGTACATAATTTACTCACAATAAAGATATTTGCTCAATTATTAAAGACATTTAAAATATTTGCTCCAGTTCTCGATACCATTTCCGAAATGTTGACCACCCCTGACAAATCATCTTTAACTATGAGAAACTTCTAAACCAAAGGGTTCAAATAATAGTCTTGTGTGACCCTCCATACTCGTAGAATAGGTAAGCTGTGAATAAGTAATCATTCATTACGATACGTGACCTATTTGAGCGGAATTACCAGTCGAGCACAGAACATTCGCATTATCAGTGGTTTCCAATGATGTAATAGCTTAAATTAGAGTATTTTAATTAAAACATTTGGCATCAACGATTTGAGGTACCTTTGGGTTTACAACCAAATCTGGAATGCAAAAGTTATACTTACTAGATACTATTGTTTGTATGTAACTAGTACATTATAAATATCTCAAAAACTATAAACTTACATTTTGTGACAAACGTAAAGTGTCAGACAATCTTTTACTGAGTTCAATTTGAATCCGATTTTAATAGCAATCCTAAATTCAATTTGGAACTCAGGCTTCAAACAAAGAGTTTGAAGTCGTATAAAAGTGTGAACTTTGTACTTCCGGCTTTCAGACCCAACCAACATAAATACTGTGAAGGTAAACATGAATAATCTGAATGGCCTATTATTCATAAAAACTTTTAGAGAAGGTGCTACCAATAAACCTAAAGTGAAACATTGCAATAGCAATCCGCGTGTTTGCATTAGCAAGTGATTGCATTAGCTATCCGCGTGTTTACATGCACTTTGGGCCAGTAAAACAATTTTGGAACCACAATCGCCTGAAGTGGTAAATAGTCACAAATAGTAAACACCAACAAAGAAGCTTGACATATTCTATTGCATGTAAAGTAAGCGAATTAGGTAATCTACCTGGTCACGTATTCCTTGACTAAATCGTCCCTTCGCTTCAGCATCGAAAGATTTTTATCGGAAAGGGATCTACAATTTTGCAGGTACGGTAAAGCTTTTAGGGTAATTTCTTGTAAAATTACCTACAACAAAAACGGCTTAGTTTTCGAAATCTAACAATACTGAAGTTAGGTTAAAGCGAGTTAGTTACAGAATAGACCTGCTTAAGTTCGTACATGCCATGTTGTTTTTCTCAGCAACACGACACCGGAATCGAGACGATGTGAATGTCGTCGATGTGGTGGCCGTAGTAACTTGATTATCTTCATTCTGTTGGAACTAATTGATTGCATCCTTTGCTGTGGAAAAAGTGCCTGGTACACTTCGATGCATGGCCTTTTTTTCATCGAAGTAATTTGGTGTCTTTAACTTCTATCGCAGTTTATGACGTTTGCTTGAAAAACTATTTTAAATGTACATAATTTTGTACAATATTAATAAATTAAGGATAACCATGTTTTCCTAAAGAAATAATAAATTTTCATAATAAAAAATGTGTAAAAACCGACATGTCCTAGGACTCAACACGGTCCGTAGACATGGGACATTCGCCAATCCGGAGTACGCTCCCGTGGCGATTTAGTGCCTAAATCCTAAGAGGAGGCCTTATTATAGCCTTAAAGACTAAGCTAACAAAAAAGGATAATCCAAAAGAACACAATCGAAAGTCGAAATGTATAATATCTATATTAGGCTTTGTCCAGCCTGACTAATTGGTGGATCCATTCACAGCCTAAACCGCTAATATTAGAGAGATAACATTTGCAGTGTTCTTTATATGATGTAAACATTCGTTATGAGATAATTTTTCATAAACTGCCACGGGGATACCAAGGGACATATAGGTACGCCACAATTTACGCTTTCTTGGGTTCAAGATCGAAGCTACATCCTGGAATTGCTTTTGTTCATTAGGTACTATTTCTACCTACCTACATTTGAATATAAAATAAAAATTAAAAAAATATATATTCACTACATTGCACACAGCGCAATCTAGCCCCAAACATAGCTCTAGGCTTGTACTATGGGTACTAGACAACGAATATACAAGATGTAACAGGTAAGCCCTTTTAATCCGAAAGGGGGTTGTTCTATACGTCTATGCGAACAACTTTTGTTCTACGACTTTTGAAGATTCGAAGTACTTTTCGAAAATTTTAAGTGTAAAGTTTACTTGAAGATCAGCTGTTTCTTAGAGTTCGAGGTCATTGACCTTATGTTGTCCTTTCATTTAGTTTGGTCTACCACAATCAAAACTTCAATTACCTTTATTTTCAAAAGCAGCTGTTTTTTCAGTGAAACATAATCTCAAAATTTTCAAAAAAAAAGTTCGAATTTTCAAAAGTCGTAGAACAAAAGGTGTTCGCCTAGACGTCTAGAACAACCCCCTTTCGGATTAAAAGGGCTTACCTGTTACATCTTGTATACTACATATTACACTTTTTTTTGTAAATACATACATATCTTACTTCTTTCTTACTAATATTACAAACGCGAAAGTTTGTATGAATGTATGTGAGGTTGTTACTCTTTCACGCAAAAACTACTGAACCGATTGCAATGAAACTTGGAATATAGGTAGCTGGGGACCTGGATTAACACATAGGCTACTTTTTATCCCGATATTCCCGTGGGAACGGGACTTACGCGGGTGAAACCGCGGGGCGCAGCTATTATAAATAAGTTCAATAATATGTTCATTGTCCATGGGAATGGCAAAACTTCTGAACAGTATTTAAGTTTCAAATGTCAATATGAATAGTTCATTCATAGCCTTTCTATAGGTATGGTCCAGTGAAATAGGAACACCGCGTTATCTTAAAACTAATTCGACCCGAGAGAATTCATAGCGATCACACGACATACCTAATAGGTAACTAGAACCATTTCGTAGAATTTAATGAAACATAACAATTTCTATTGATATAGGACAAAAGCATATTTTTATTGGGTAGTACATAATATGTAACACATAGAACTGGACTGGTCTCTATTATATTTATTACTAGCTGCGCCCCGCGGTTTCACCAGCGTAAGTCCCGTTCCCGCGGGAATATCGGGATAAAAAATAGCCTATGTGTTATTTCAGGTCTCCAACTACTTATATTCCAAGTTTCATCGGTTTAGTAGTTTTTACGTTAAAGAGTAACAAACTCACATACATACATACACACTAACATACATACAAACTTTCGCGTTTATAATATTAGTAAGATTTGGTCTCTATTATACGCCTAAACCGAGACTGGGGTTGAAATGCATCACTATTAGCTTACAACGAACTTCACCACCACAAAGTCAAACTGTTTTGGAAATTACTTACATACTGATCATAGACGGACAGAGGAGTTATAGTTAAAGGGCCCCTTTCTTACCCCTTAGATACGGATATTAGATTCTAAAAATGCATCTTAAGTTAATCTATACTACTCATAATGAAGGAAGAGAGAACAAAAAAATCTGTACTTTGAAGTGAATTAAAAAAAAACGTTTGTCTAGGTGACTTAGGAAAAGTAGTAGAACAAAATTATAAGGTAGTTTTTAATATTCATCTGTTTCTCTGTTTGTTCCTTAAAATAAAAAAACTATTAATCAGATTGAAATCTGGTTTCCAATGTTGAATAGTTCTATTTTCGAGGAACCTCGTGATATACTTTACATCGAAATCCAATTAATAGAACCCAAGTAATGAATGATCGAAAAAGTCCCTTATGCACTTCGCGGGTAACAGCTAGTTATTGATTAATACAGTAAATACCACAAACATTCTGTCAGTTCAGGACACACTGTGTCGCCACAACTAAAGTGATCAGATTATTTGATTGAGCTGTGACATCATCTCAAGAAACATGGTTTTACTCTAATGGCTACGTTAAACGCGTTTAGTAACATTATTCCAGCTGATCTGTACCCATAAAATATTATATATCTGTTAACGTCTGACATCAGTGGAAAATGACACGCACTATGCAGTACATTGCTGCTTTGAGGTGATCACCGGTAATAACCATGTCACGTCAAAGCAGCACTGTACTGCATAGTGCTTGTCACTTTCTGTTGTTGTCAAACATCCATTGAATAGATAAATGAGTGCTGGCTTGCGTGCTTGTGTGGCTCGTGTAGCTGTTGATTTAAGTGCTACCCTCAGCCTTCAACCCAGTTCAGTGCTGACATTGCAGAGTCACTCAAATTGGGCAGATTCGCGTTATAAAATTGTCCAAAATTAACTGTATCTCGCGGCTTCACACGCATAAGTCCTAATTCCGTGGTAATATCGGAATCAAAAGGAGCCAAAGTTGCTCCTCGATAATGTAGATTTCTATTGGTGAAATAGTTTTTGAAATTGGTTGAGCAATTTCGGAGCCTATTCGTTAAAACAAACAAACCAATCTTACCTTTACTATTTGTAATATTGGTATAAATAATATTTCAATATTGTTAACTTCAATCTTTATTTTAAATTTGACGTTAGTAAAATAACATTTAACATTCTAAAAAAACTTTTTAAACTCACACGATTTGTACTCATATAATATTTTAACCGTTTCAATCATGTTACAATGATCTTGGTCGCGTCTATTTATACCTGGTTTCACTTGTACTTATTGTCCAAAAAATGTGTCGGTACACGAACTACCCACATTTTATTTTTAATGTTCGTTATCAAATCAACATGAATTTAACATTCTTGTACCATATCTACTAACCCCGTGTAAATCCACCATAATCCGATTCGTCAACCATCCGCCAAAGATTAAGACTGATTCCATAGCATGTTTACACAAGTCTGGAATATAAAGTCTAGACGTCCGTCCGTCTCTATTCGATAAATCATAATATAACAATTGTGTTACTTCATTCACAGTGAGCACTGTTATTATCAAAGTGACCTATATGCGGATGTTGTTGTTTGAAATTAATTTTAACTCGATAAGCGTATGGTCGTGTAAAGTCATTTAGATCCGCTACTCAGCCAGGCTTAAGTTATACAACTTCAAACTTGCAATAACACCCCTCTTTTCCATAATTGAGGGGTAAAATTCTTTACACTAGATATGCCTGTGTATGTGTTGTTGTTATGAAAGTTTGTTGGTTACTCCTTCACTCAACTAGTGAACCGATTGCAATGATACCAGTTCTATAGTTTAGTTTGGTAGCTGGAGATCCGGATTAACATATAGGCGTCGTTATTTCCGCAGAAACAAGACTTAGAAGGTGCGCAGAGTCACTAATACAACTCTTCAGTTGTTGCATGTTGCCCTAAAATATAAGAAATCATACGAAGCAGCTTCTCTTACAAAAGTGCATTCCATATTAGTTACTTGAGTTGCACACATCCGAAATTTCACAACCACCCAAAACCATCAAGTCAGTGAACCCCAAACTACAATACGTTTTGTGAAAGCAACTAGAAGTGCTAATAACCAGGTCAGATGCCGTACGCCAGTCGAGTTAGGGGGACACACAGGAAACATGGACCGTGCGCAGTTTAACAGGACATTTCCTTAGGGATGTCTTAGGGGACGAATTCTTTCTTTGTGTTTCGCGCATCGTTAATTTGTCGAGGAAATTAATTTGAATAGAGGGAGACTTTTTGATTTACCTTTTTCCTATGAGGAAGTTCGTATTTTGCAGTGCATTTAAATTAAACCAAATAAGAATAGGATGTTGTTTTTGGACAAGTTTCCCTTGATTAGGACCATATGGCCCTTACAATATTTACCTCGCATTATCAAAAAAAGTAAACTCCCATTTCTTACGGCAACCTTCCGTAGTCGAAACTAATCTTCATGCTTATGACATGGCGTCTCGGGTATACCGTGCTTACCGACCTTCCGATATCAAAAGCAGGGGCTACTGTACCGTCAGGTGACCAGAAGAGCGTTGTTTGGGATCAGTTTTAGACAGACAGATCGTGTCCCCAAAGCTAGTGTATGGTTCTCTAAACCGCTCGAACTGACCTTTCATGCTTATGATACAGCGTCCCTGGTTACCTACTAAAAGGAAACGAAGACGGATCAAGTTCCGAGCTGTCTTCCTTAGTGGCTGCTTCGACCCACGTACCGAAACAGGGGGCGTATCTCATTGCTACAATTGTGTGACTGAGGCCTTAAGGCCTTAATCCTAAAACTTAACTTACTAAGACATTGTAGCATTTACAGCTTCAGAGAAGTTCAAAGTACCTTAAAGCTATTTATGTTGTACAACATATTTGATTAACGTTATCTGAGTTATATAATTTTTTTTATCAAACACTCCCATATTATCTGACATTGCCCTCTTTATAATCATCAAAAAGAATTCAGGGAAGTGTTATCAAAGTTATCATAGTGTGTTTTAGAGACAGGAAATACTAATATTGTATGTACAAGAATGTAATGTATTCCTACCAAAATAAAATAGTGTGTTTTTATTTTCTTCACGTGATTAAACCTGGTAAATAAAGTGGTTTATAATGCGAAATCGCGAAAACTATAGAAGAAATTACGTTAATCTAAGGTCCAAGTTTTACTGTTTTTCTTTTCATCGCGGTTTTGTAGGATTTTATTAATCAGAACTATTTTGGTCCAATTGAAGATAGCCACCCATCGCAAAATCTAAAATTCCCGTTATTCAAAATTAGTTCTACATCCGCACCACGTTTCCAAACCCTCAGTAGTTTTTGTATTGAAAAGTGCCGTTTTTATTTTGCGGCACATGGTTTGCCTCATCTTTCATGCTACTTATGTTTTCGTAAATGTACTTGGTTGAAACATTTTCGAATACCTACAAAATTTATTAACTCAGAAGTTAATATTCCCCAAATAAATTGCATCATCCATCTCAACATCGCTTTTCATGATGTGAGGGTAGGTCAAATGCAAGCCTATCTTGCTTAAAAAAACTTCTTAATTAGATATATTGAAATTCCAGTGTGAAGTAAAAGGTAGATGCTGACCTATCCTATAAAAAGTTGATAATATTTCTTTGTTCCTTTCTATTACAAACTTACAACACCTGCCTGCGCCTGTGTTGCCTCACACATTCTCATGGGTATGATTTCTGTACCTGATCCTTCGTCCTTTTCATTCTCCTTGTTTAGTCCTTTGGCATCCTTTTCTGGAATTATGGCGTCCCTTACAGAGTTTTTGTCGATCCCTACTTTATTGTACCCTTATTACGTGTTGCGTATGCGCACATTATACTTGTGCGTTAATACGTCAGTGTGCGTGTGGGAACGAAGGAGGGATATGTATTTTTTTCCTTTCGGCCAGTGTTGTTTTGGCTTCGTGAGATTCTGGATCTATGGAGATGTGACTTTGTGTGAATTGGCGGGAAATTGGGGGGATCTTAATGAAACAAGATTTAATTTTGTTGACAGTGTTGTGAAATTGAACTATGGAGTGGTTTTTGTTAGAAATCTGTTTATGCTTTGTTTAGAAATTTTGACGTGATGTTACATGAGTAAGTACTTCTCTAAGCTACTAATTAATAGTTTCATATACCTACTCAGGTTGTGATTATGTCCTTCTACTATAATATCTCCGAATCATTAAAATCGCGTATATGATTAAGTTAAGTGATTGTAATTGCCACCGCAAATTGATCATTATTATTCAGCGTCCATACTCATCGAATCAAAAGGTTCACCTTAAAATGACATTTAATTTCCTTAAAACAACGACAATCGAGAATTCGCGATGAATGGGGAAAAAACTTGTTTTGCGATATCAGCTGATGCCTCCATCGTGGTATGCATAAATAATACTGTCTCTAGTTTTTTTCATACACGTTCTTTTCATCTTACCTCACCAAATCAAGTATTATTTTTATTAATTCTATAACCGGTAAGTGTGGGTTGTCTTTTCCATAGTTATTTAAACGGTCAGGGCATGATTAAGCCCAAGACGAAGCATGAAACTGCGGAACCTCGATTTATTCTGCTTGTTTTGGGTTTATCTGATACAAGTAACTTCTTCGTTTTTTCATATAGTGCTGTGGCTCACCCATTGATAGAGTTATCAGGGCGCCCTAAGGCCTGTAACTTGACCCAACAACTGCTATCAGAGTTAACTAACCAACTTGATGACAACCCATCAGTTTTACAGTTCAGCATAAAGTACTTGGTCACAGCAGTTGATTCAAGCAATTCACACTTGCGGTTTAGGCTCAAGACGTCTTGATCGTTGCGGGGGCCTTAATTCTTGAAACTAGTTTCGAGAGGGTTTAGACCCTGTTAAAGCAATATAAACTCAGTTATCAGCTGGGTTCAGTTGTATATCCTTTGGCAGGATTTTATCAAGGGCTTCGTCTGTCCCTATTCTTCGAATCTTTATTGTGTTAAAGATTCTGGCGCCATTTTTTGCCAAAGCGGTAAAGTGATGCTGACAATGTGTAATTTTAGTCATTTATTATATTTTAGGCACTATCCACAGGCTAGAGGAGTTATAGTCAAATTGTGGTGTTTGTTAAAACTTGTCATCTGTACTTATTAGCTGAATGTGGCGTGGATTAGCGTAATCCTCTTTTGTTTGTTTTTAGTTTTTTACCATGACATGAATGTAGACCGACTCTTAGACCATGATATTCTTTTTCACTTTGTCAAATTTGTAATATAAGAACTTAGGAAGATACACGATATTCCACTCTAACCAATTCGTACTCTGATTTATTTGTCTGTAGTAAATCTTTTGATTTAAATGTCAAGCTAATTAATAAGCTTATTTATGTAGCCTACAGAGCCGTATTTCTTAGTCAAAAATAAATATTCGGGTTTCGGGTTTTTTGTTGCTCTGGGAAGTTTTTGAACATAGACTATCCAATATTATCCATAGCAAAGCAAGATACTTTGTGAAAGTTTTTAATAAGGATAATCAGGATGAAATTTAGTTGAATTGTTGTAGGAGAAAGTGCCATGTCTACCTTCTAAAATTTCTTTGGGCTTCAACAATATTTTTAATTCTGTGTTACATGTGTTTTTTGTACCTGTCTTTTTATTTTAAAAAGAGGCCCTCAGAGGCTCCACGTGTTCAGATTCCAAACAAGATCATAAGGATTACGTAATGCCTTGTTATTATTAAATTGGATACCATCAGGATGTCTTGCAAACCTTTGTGTAATACAAAACGTGACTGGAGGTTTTTAGTTGTTATAATATACTGAGTATTTGTCTCCTCGCAAAGTTACAAGGTCCTTGAACAAACATACATATTCTTACCTCACAGTCTAA
This sequence comes from Idaea dimidiata, assembly GCA_949358125.1. NCBI lineage: Eukaryota > Metazoa > Arthropoda > Insecta > Lepidoptera > Geometridae > Idaea > Idaea dimidiata. The sequence continues at coordinate 20,686,131 of OX442334.1, read as the reverse complement.
GGCCTAAGGAATGTCGAAAAATAAACATTATTCCGGTTTTATAATCTGTTCGTCCGGGGAAAACAAAAATGTTGTACGGGTAGAAAGATAAATAGTAATTTGTATCATCTATAAAGATTATAAAAAGCAGTGGCTCTAATAAGGTGCCCAAGAATAATACAGTCAATAATTGCTCAAAACAAATTGTTTGCGTTGCGATATAAAGACACTATTTAAATTTGTTGTCAAAATGCATACGAATTACTTACTGTTCTTTAGAATTAAGACTATAATAAATCTTTCTAAACGCCACAATTTAAAGACCCAATCAGGGCTTTGGTATGGCCTCGTCCGTCATTTATATTCCACAGACAGTTCCTTACTTCCAGCTCCATGTGATTCACATGATCACCGCAATGAAAACCCCATTAGTTTCTTGTGTCTTCTCATTGAAGGTCATTTTCCGAAGGCACACTAAATTGTTAATTTTAAGACGAATAAATAAAGCAATTTGGACTTTGACAGTTCCCGCGTTAGTTCTTTAACCTAGATAATTGATTGTTTCTTTGTTTTGTTCCAGTGATTCGGAGTCGAGCGATTACTCAGAAGACTCGGCGGTCTACGATGATGCGTCGTCTTCAACCAAAGGTTCTGGGCAGAGGAAGAATATCAATAAAGGAAGATGGACGAAGGACGAGGTATTTATTTGATTCTATTAGTTTTTAGGGTAAAGTGAAACAATTCAAAAAGCGTTCCTCTTGACTCTGACTCGGTTGGTCTCTTTGTCAATCAATTCCCTTTTTAACCGACTTCAAAAATGGAATAGTTTTCAATTCCCCTAGTACTTTTTAGGGGTGTTCATAAATTACCAGAATACTTTTTTTTAACTGAAAGGTGGGAGCTCCTAGTTTGGCCGCATAATTTGGTGAGAATCTGACGAGGATCTTCGGACAGGATTGAACAACATTTTTCGGAATATCTCTTTATAAGTGCCCTGTGCAATGTCATATCAGATGTTGGCTACAACTTCGCCGAGATCAGCAGATCACCCTATATTTCCAGCGACATCTGCTTAGTCCCAAGCCTTTGATCACATCATAACGTCACAAATTAAATATTTCCAGGACAAAATGCTCAAAATGTACGTAAGAATGTACACGGAGAACTGGGAGCAGATAGCTAGCCACTTCCCGGACCGATCTGACATCCAATGCCAGCAGCGGTGGACGAAGGTCGTCAATCCTGAACTAGTCAAAGGACCTTGGACCAAGGAGGTAAATATTATGTGGGCCTATGGTTCTATTGTGTGCAAGGATTTGCATGGAGTATTAAGAGCTGCGAAATCTAGCCTTTTTCTGAACAATTCCTAATTTATCAATCGATAATTAATGAGTTAATCCACTTTCTGGATATGTCAGAAATTTTGTGCCTTATCATCATAGGGTGGACCAGAATGTTTGATGTGAAACATCTATAGGCAAAGGGTAGGAGGCATAGGTATAGGCAAAACTTGACATGAGTTTACAAAATGATAAGGTTGACAAAATCATACAATAGAGCAAAAAAAGATTGGGAAGGTACCTTACATTCAAAATGGGGGGAAGGTGTTGATTTATTTCTCCTCTACCCCATCGTGTGGGGTGTGGGTTTTTTAAATCATCGTGGGTCATTCATAATAAACATTTTTTCATTTTATTTAAAATCTATAATGACGTAAAACCAAATGATTTACTTCCAAAAGAACTGTGAGCGAAATAACTAAACATAAATTTGGCGCCAGCTAGCTATGAATGAAATTCATTGTAAGTTACGTGCTTTGAATGTTAAAACAGGGATTTGTTACAATGATGTTATCTCCTTTGGGTACCTACTTACTACATTACTTTAGTTATAGTAAGTATGTTTTTGTACTCTGTTAGTCGGGGTTTCCCGAAATTATAGATCTTTTAAAGGTGTTCACCGAAATGTATGATAACGTAATCCTTCTAACGTGAAGATTTGTTGGGTTTCAAATAACTATATTTATTATTATTTAGGAAACATTTTAAACACTCACCCCCCTTACTTATAAACGAGTGACGTTTGTGACTTTGAAACTTTCTCCCTTACTTATAAAAAAACATTTACACATGACTAAAGTTTAGGACTTAGTTACGAGGGTAAATCCGCTGGAGTATTTTCCTTCCAGTGGATTTACCCGCAATAATTATTAAAAAAAACATCAAAATAAAGCATGCTTAGTGTATATAAATGCACGCCATTCAGTCTACAGTCTATGAATGCAAAGGAAGCGTGATTCAGAGGTCGTCAAACTGCAGATAGGCTTAGAATGTGGCGTAATTACACACTACGGAGTATTATACGGACGTCCAAGTCCATTCATTGATTCGGAGAAGGTGCACTGAGCTTGTGTTATTTACGTATACTATAGGTGGCATTGAGTGATAAGCACTTAAATTTTACAATTTTGGATAGTTGCATTTGATCTTTTTACGTCCATACATGACATCTGAAATTTGCTAGCATCTATCTCTTTTATTTACGCTATTGTGTTGATGTAAAAGCCTTTTAATAAACGTGGAGTAAGAGTAGTGAGAACATGCTTTGTCTTTTTCCGTGACAAGAACTTTCAAAGTTGACAGCATTCGGGAACGGGACAATGCGGGTGAAACCGCGGGACGCTGCTAGTAGTTCTATCCTATAAGTACTTAATATTTTAAAGAGGATCGATTTGGTGGTTTGTTTGACATGATTAGACTCCAAAACGACTGGACCGATTTCAAAAATTCTTTCACCGATAGAAAGCTACATTATCGAGGAGTAACAAATTCTATGTTTAAAGTTGACAGACAAACAAAACGCGTAATAACTATTCCGACCTTACTTCCCTTTTATTATCTCGTTCTCGACCTTGAATACCAGCTGAGTTAAACTATGAGTTGGAGTTAAACGGGTAAAACCGCGGGCCGCTGCTAGTAGTTACTAAAGGTATGTGATAATTTGAATGTGCCCTTGACTCGGGTCAAAACTTTTTTGCTAATATTTGCCACGTGTTTTTTAATGTTTGCGTGCCTCCTTCGAGCTTTATTTTCGGCTCCTTTGAAGGATAAATGGATGTATGTACCCATGGAAAGAAGTTCAGTCACGGTTAAATACAACTGTTTTTGACCGTGACTGAACGGCTCAAAATCCCTGTTGTCCGACAGGGATTTTGAGCTTAGGTCTAATTCACGCATTGAAAATTATTTCACTATTAGTACGAGAAACTGGCTAAATTGTCCTATATTGCTGACAGAAGCCATAACTAAGAAAAAGAAGAATTGTCCTGAAAGGCTCAGTAAAGCAAGTCTAGATAAATGTTTACTCCCTAGTCACTCCAATAACAACGTGCCAACAATTAATACAGCTTCGAAGTTAGTCATCGGTTGTAAAAACCATGTATTTCTCACGGGTATCACTCAAGGATTCTATCTGGTTAAACAGGTTGCGTCATAGTACCTACGTACCATAAAAACTTAGAGCTTTTCTATTTCGATTTGTCCTGTTTGCTTAACATCTTGACTCGCGACTGTATTCGACCTAAGCGACAAGATACATCGTCGCTTCGGTTGTTTAGATTAGAAGGTAACCGTTTTGTCGCGTTTGGTCAAATTTGCAAAATTCGCAGTAATTTTAATTCGCGATTGGTCTAATTTACATTTGGTTCAATTCGCGAATGGTCAAACTCTTGGTTTATGATCTAACGTTACTTTCAAAACAAATTTCTTCTATTTTTCGATATTCAAACACTGAACCCAGTAAATACTAATATCATAAAGGGTTATGGGGCAAATGCTCTCATTCAAAACTGGGACTGGGTTCAAATTTCCCCTCTCTAATTTGATTGTGGTCAGCCGTACAAACTTCGGAACTGAAACAAAAGTCGATCAAATCGAAAATAAAAGATGATCTCTACAGAAATAAAAAAAAAATGTGATAGTTTGTGTGTAAGTAAGTAAACGAATGTGTGTGGAATGGACAATTTACAAGAAAATTTTGTAAAAAAAAAAAATAGTTGTTTGAGACAACAAAACAAGATTTGAGAGGCCTCTCAGTTCGCTAAATGCTGTACAAAATTGAGGGAATTGTATCGTGACCAATTTTAATCAGTCGAAATGTAGTGTAACCCATTAATCAAAAAAGTTGAATGTAGTGATAGCAAAAAAATAAACTGCCTCTAAAATTGGCTTTGTTTTTTTTTGTGATTTTATTTATACTTCCTCTAAGAGATTAAATTTATTTTTATCGATTTTGGGTAATTAAAATAATAGATTTATATAGTTTAGGTACAATTCCATTTGTTTTTATGTACAAATTTATAATATGCGGTCTTGGTTTACTCTTACGTTTGGCGAAAATTTTAATCGCAGCGAAGACACACATCCTGAATTGGTAGTTTACAATTCAAAACAGGAATGTGAAACTTATTAAACAAAAATATTTCTAATTTGAACCAAGTGGCAAAACAAGGTGGAATTACTAGTATCAAAATATTATTTCATGCAATTCAATGCAAATTAAGTCATGTCTCTGCAAATAGTAAAATAGGTTACATACACACCTACTTACTGACAGAAAAAAAACATCTCTTTAATCTCCTTACCTAGATTTTTTAGACCCACCCACGCACCAGTTAACCTTGTGAAGTAACGAATTTTCGCACCAATAAATAATGATCGGCGATTTTCTTTAATTTTTTACCATCACGCTTTTTTTGTCAACAGTACCTACATACCTACAGTGTTAGATAAATCAAATTGTACTTTAGGCCAATGAAATAAGGTCTACTTTTAATCGATAGTTGTCACCATTGTTTTTTTTTTTTATTTTGTTTTTGTGCGTGGCATGAGTAAAGATCTTCTAGTTAGTATTTTTATTGTTTACAGACAGATAGATGTTTCATTTCAAATGTTTTTGTGTATTTAACGGAAGTTTAGGCCAATTCAAAGGCCTATTCAGGGGATTATTTCTGTATCAGAATTGTCAAAATTTTCATTTCAACTACAATGCAATTGCAAACTAAACAAGCAAAAAAAACTATAACTTACAAATGAACTGCAATTAGGGATGCTAATACAAGAACAACCCTCAGTATGCAAAAATTACTAAGACGTTTGCGATCAAATTTTAAATGTAGACCTAACAAACAATATTCACAATTAAACCAATATTTATAAAGAACTAGTTGCGCCCCGCGGTTTCACCCGCGTAATTCCCGTTCCCGTTCCCGTTCCGCGGGGATTAAAAGTATCCTATGTCCTTCTCCTGGTTCTATGCTACCTCCCTACCAATTTTCAGCCAAATCGGTTCAGCCGTTCTTGAGTTATAAATGGTGTAACTAACACGACTTTCTTTTATACAAGGTGTAACAGGTAAGCCCTTTTAAGCCGAAAGGGGGTTGTTCTAGACGTCTAGGCGAACAACTTTTGTTTTACAACTTTTGGAAATTCGAAGCAGTTTTCGAAAATTTTAAGTTTAAAGTTTACTTGAAAATCAGCTGTTTCTCAGAGTTCGAGGTCATTGAACTTATCTTGTCCTTTCATTTAGTTTAGTCGACAACAATCGAAACTAAAATTACCTTTATTTTCAAAAACAGCTGTTTTTTCAGTGATCTATAATTTCAAAATTTTCAAAAAAAAAGTTCGAATTTTTAAAAGTCGTAGAACAAAAGTTGTTCGCCTAGATGTCTGGAACAACCCCCTTTCGGCTTAAAAGGGCATGCCCGTTACATCTTGTATATATAGATTTAGTAAGTTTATAAAAGCTTTAAATCATTATCGATTATTGCAACATTCATTCACAATTCACAAACAACAAGCTTATATCAGAAAAAATCTGCCTTCGTACGTATAGATTTTTAGTACTCCAACATTTTTTTGTTTACTTGTTCCAGGAGGATGAGAAAGTGGTCGAGCTGGTTGCCAAATATGGACCAAAGAAGTGGACGCTCATCGCACGACATCTCCGGGGGAGGATAGGGAAGCAATGCAGGTGAATACTAGCTTCGTGTCACTGTTTCGTGATGATAGGCACCCATATACAACAGGGGATCCTGTAACATGTCTCCCACATACCTGGATTTATACACCTGTATAAATCCAGGTATGTGGGGAGTATCGGTGCCCTTTAGCCCTTATAAGGAACAGTAGTTGTATCTGGGTAACACGATGCTTTGTGCGGTTATTACTTGGATGGGTGAGACCAACGTATCACCATATCAGACTAGCCAAATCTGAGAAAGCAGTGTATATCGCAGGTCCGGCAGTATATAATAGGCTTCCCGATGATGTCAGGAACGCACCTTCTCATCTGTGCTTTAAAAATCGCCTAAAAAAATGGCTAATCGAACACACATTTTACAATTATAATGAATTTTTACCCGACTGCGCGACGCAAAGGAGGGTAATGTGTTTAACGGTCTATGTATGTATGTATGTATGTATGGATGTTTCTATGTGGCGTTCTAGAGACCAAACGCGTGGACCGATTTTGATGATTCTTACGTCAATCGATTCGTCTTAATCTGGCGAGTGTGACTAAAGACATGACAGTAATCCAAATTAACTTTTGTCACAACCAGACGCCATATTGTCAAAATTAAAAAATCCAAAATCGTCAAAGTATATCAAGATGGGTATCGATGAATAGATTTTTAAAAATAAATATTAGGTTTCTTTCACCATATTTCATTTTAAAGAACCGTTTAGGAAATATAACGGTTTAAAGTTAATTTACAATTAGGTATTCTTGCTTTTTATTACTAACGAACAAGTTTTTATTTTTGTTACGTAGTTACGCTTGGAACTATCAAAGTATAAGCCGTGATGGTACAGGTGACAGGAATTTATTGAAATAAACTAAAAAAATATTTACATTAATTGTACCTACCTACTGAATAAAAGCCTAATACCTACTTACTTACCTAAAAACGTTAAAAGAATAATAATAAATTTTAACAAAAAATAACTAAACCCTAACTGAAATATAATATTAGTTATACAAGGTGTAACAGGTAAGCCCTTTTAATCCGAAAAGGGATTGTTCTAGACGTCTAGGCGAACAACTTTTGTTCTACGACTTTTGAAAATTCGAAGTACTTTTCGAAAAATTTAGGTGTAAGGTTTACTTGAAAATCAGCTGTTTCTGAGAATTCGAGGTCATTGACCTTATGTTGTCCTTTCATTTAGTTTGGTCTACTACAATCATCACTTCAATTACCTTTATTTTCAAAAGCAGCTGTTTTTTCAGGGAAAAATAATCTCAAAATTTCCAAAAAAAAAAGTTCGAATTTTAAAAAGTCGTAGAACAAAAGTTGTTCGCCTAGACGTCTAGAACAACCCCCTTTCGGATTAAAAGGGCTTACCCGTTACAAATTGTATACTGAATAATCCACAGTATACATTATAACCCACTAATTAAATGAATAGATGACGAGACTTACCTACCATCAATAAATGAAAATAACTAAAAAGCGTAAAATAAAAAAAATAATTTATAGAAAAACAAAAACCCAACTGTAGAAAAACAGTAATTACTCATTTAAAAATTAAATGAGTAAAAAATTACTCACAGTCGGGACCCATTGGAAAAATTAGATTGGTAAAATGAATGAGTCCCGACTGTGAGTAATTTTTTACTCATTTAATTTTTAAATGAGTAATTACTGGGCTTGTTTTTTTTCTTTTTGGTTTTTTTGTTGTTTCTATGCATATTTTTAATCGAGTTTTTACGCAGTTGGGTTTTTTTAGAATTGCCTTTAATGATTTAATGTACTAAGTACTTAAATCTTGCCTATTTTTATTAATGAAATATGAATGACTTTTACATTATATCTATTATAACAATTAATTAAATAGTGTAGCAATTGTATAAGTTATGAATGACATGTAACCGTGGGGTTATTAATAAAGTTTTGTATTTGTATTTGTATCCATTTTAATAATAATTGACCTTTTCATCTAATTTTAAATGATTTATACAGCGCAAGCCTTTAACTCCCTTATTTATAAAATATTATTTACACATGACTAAGTTATGTGACCTTTGTCTCTGTCTGTCAACTTTGAAACTTCATGTGACAGTAAAAGACAAACGATGCATAGTCATGCAGCGCATAATTAGCGTTTATAAATAAGGGGGTAAATCCATGATTTTTGTGGTACTGTAGTGCCTGGGACTTTGTTAGGTGAGTAGGCTTACCCAGTATCTATACCACCCAGCCTAATCTGCAAGTCCAGAGCCCTTAGTATGAGCTTTGATAGTTTATCGTCTCGATGAAACTGGCAGTTTACTTCATAAATTTACATCAGAGCCCCTAGCGGTAACTATTATGAACTAAAATAATGTATAGAAGTGAACTGCCAGTTTCATCGAGACGATAAACTATCAAAACTCATACTAAAGGCTCGGAGGTAAACACAAGTCAATACGTCTGAAGCTAACTAAACCGTGGGTTACATCCCCATGTTTTCCTTCACCATGTTTGAGCATGACTTTGTTGAGCTTAACATTTGATTCGTCTTCACAGAGAACGATGGCACAATCACCTGAATCCTTCCATAAAGAAGACTGCGTGGACAGAAGCGGAAGACCGGATCATATACAACGCGCACAAACAACTCGGGAACCAGTGGGCTAAGATCGCGAAGTTACTGCCTGGCAGGTTGGTTTCGCGATATTGGACCCTACCATGATGTCTTATAAGTCGTCGCGAAGTCGTCGTGTTGTAGTTCAGCTAAAAAATAATTGATGTGTTATTTAAAAACACATCAAATTATAAAAAAAAAACCTTTTCATAAATCAAAATATATTTTAAAGTGATTCCTACACTTTAAACTAGTCCTGTCGGGTGCGAAATTTTTGGAAAGCATTTCTTTGATTAAGTATAAAAAACAAACTAAAAAAAAAGACAAGATTTTTTTACATTGGTTTTTAAAAGTAGTCGGGGTATTTTTTATTTAAAATTTACTTTATTTTTTTGAACGACAAAAGGACGACATAGCAACGACAAACGAGCATGGTAGCGCGGAATATTACTCGTACAGAGGTAATGTCTCGGACATATTCTACTTTCTTTTTACGTGAGATAAATATAAAAAGCTGATGAAACTCTGACAAAATTGTTACGTTATTCCCGGTATCCAACTACTTATATTCCAAGTTTCACTGCAATCTGTTCAGTAGTTTTTGCGTGATTGAGTGACAAACAAATATCCAAACATCCAAACACACACATTTTCACATTTATAATATTAGTAGGATTATTTACACATGACTAAGTTATGTGACGTTTGTCTCTGTCTGTTAACTTTGAAACTTCATGTGACAGTAAAGGACAAACGATGCATAGTTATGCAGCGCATTTATTAGCGTTTATAAATAAGGGGGTTAATGTACCTATTTTCTTCCCAGGACCGACAACGCAATAAAGAACCACTGGAACTCCACGATGCGTCGCAAGTACGAACCGGAGCTGTTAGACTACGAGCTGAGGAAGAAGCAGTCGCGGCAGAAGCACGCGTCTCTCGCGCACGCGGCGTCCGCACCGGCGCCGCAACCACACCTCATGGCGTACGACGCGAGGCGGGAGGACAGTCGGGGGAAGGTGCAAGTCGCTTATAACGACGTTAGTTCCGCTTGCTTATGTTTTATTTCACTTTTTTCCTAAGGGACCGTCTCCACGAGCGATATAATCGCGGTGATATAAACTTGTTTCTATACAACGCACCGCCGCGTTGACATCGCCTCGTGGCTCGACGATAATCTGCGCTACCATGATCGTTTGTCGGTGCCATGTCGTCCTTTTGTCGTTCAAAAAAATTAAGTAAATTTAAATAAAAAATACCTTACTTTTACAAACTACCTATTTTTAAAAACCACAGACAAGAAGTATGTTTTTCCTTTAATTATTTAATGTGTTTTTAATTTTTTTTTTAGTTGAACGACAACGCGACGACTTATAAGACATCATTGTAGGGCCCAATATCGTTGCAATTTTAACGCTCTTGGAGACGGTCCCTAAGAGTACAGTCCTGTGGGTCCATTCTTTTAAATCCATTACCTACAAACGAATTCAATTACAGTATGATTAAAGTAATATCTTTGGAAGAATATTATTTTTGCCGCATTGCCATTTAAGGCGAAGCATTTTGTTGTATTCTTTGATCGTTTCTTTTGCAAATTTGCAAACGGATAACTAATATAAACGAAAAACGCTATCCCCTTGACATTTTATTTTCAGCACATGACTGTGCTGATTTTTATGTACGTAAAAATCAACTGACCGAAAGTAAACTCTTCAGTTTGAATCTCTAACACTTTATATTTTGTTTGTTTCTTTTTGTTTGTCTGTCTTACATTTTCTTTGCTGTTTATTTGTTTTGCTGCAGTTTATAATTTACTAGCTGCGCCCCGCGGTTTCAACAGCTCAAGTTCCGCTTCCGCCGGATTATCGGGATCAAAAGTATCCTATTTTACTCTCCATCGCTTAAACTATCCCTATGTAAATTTTTATCCAAATTGGTCAAACAAACCTTTTGACTGTGAAGAGGGAACAAGCATACGAACTTTCAGATCTATAATATTAGTTAGGAAAAGGATTTGTATAATAAATAATGTAACTAGCAACGTTTAACATTCGTTTTAGGATTCCATACATTAAAATGTAAAAAGCAATCCTTATAAAATTATTTCCTTGTCTGTTATTACCATTTTTTTCTGTAACGGATAGTAGCCTAGCCACTTAATATTTATACCAGCTTCCCGGTTTCACTCAATCTATATCTTCACCTATCTGCATACCCAGTTTCATCACAATCAGTTCAATAGTTTCTGCATGAACGAGCGCCAAACATACTTCTTATTTAGGTACTTTACATATCTATATATATAAAAGAAAGTCGTGTTAGTTACACCATTTATAACTCAAGAACGGCTGAACCGATTTGGCTGAAAATTGGTAGGGAGGTAGCTTAGAACCAGGAGAAGGACATAGGATACTTTTAATCCCCGCGGGAACGGGAACGGGAACGGGACTTACGCGGGTGAAACCGCGGGGCGCAGCTTGTTAAAACATAAACAAAGAAAATCGTGTTAGTTACACTATTTATAACTCAAGAACGGCTGAAGTGATTTGGTTAAAAATTGGTGGGGAGGAAGCTTAGAACCAGAATAAGGATATAGGATACTTTTTATCCCGATATTCAACCGGAAACGGGACTTACGCGGGTGAAACAGCGGGGCGCAGCTATATAATGTTCCCTTTTAAAATCAAAGTTCTGACTTAGTTAACACAATAAAAAATCTAGCCCTAAACTAAGCTCTAGGCTTGTACTATTGGTAGATTAGATTAGATAAAATATTATTGTAAATTTAAAAAAAATACAAAACTAATTACATAAACAAATACTTACAGCTAATTATAATAAAGGTACAATGGCGACCTAGACACTGGCCTGGGTACTAGACAACGGATATACTACATATTATACTTCTTATTTTTTTGTAAATACAATGAAAAAATTCAGCATGTTTTTAGGGTTCCATACTCAAAGGTTAAAAACGGTAGGATCTTACTAAGTTTGTGATTCTTCTTTTTTTTCAGTCGATATGGTCAGACCAATTCAACGAGTCAACAGTATCGAACTCGTCCAGCACAAGTCAGAGTCAACCTTCGAAGCAGATGCTACAATGTAGACAGGTGCTCCGGAGTCAACTGTCCACCTTACAGAGGAGGAGTAGTCCCGATAGAGGGGGGCTGGTGGCTGCTAATGTTGAGATTGTGGATTCACCTTTCAAGTGAGTAAAGAATAGATATAGAATAGTGCCACTGCATAAGGGAACTACCCTTTCTGCCAAAACCTACCATTACTTACCAGTTTCATTTTTTTGAATCTATAATTTATCTTTTTTTATTTTATGTTATTCAATATTATGTGTGACTATAAACTTTGCATGCCGAATATTGGTTAAGTATGTGATACGCTAAGCCTAATACATAATTGTTACACCATGCTTATTGCAAATAAATCTTTGAATCTTCTTCGTAAGAGGCTTCGACTGTGGCTTGTTAACTCAAAGTCAAATATGTGATCAAGTAAGACGTATTTACTGGTACCGACCCCTAATAATTCTACTAATATTATAAAGCTGAAAGTTTGTGAGTATGTGTGTATGTCTGTTTGTTACTCAATCACGCAAAAACTACTAAACCGATTGAGATGAAACTTGGAATATAGGTAGCTGGATACCGGAAATAACACATAGGCTACTTTTATCCCGATATTCCTGCGGGAACGGGACTTCATCATCATCATCATCATCAGCCGGTTGCAGTCCACTGCTGGACATAGGCCTCTCCAATTGCACGCCACCTAGATCTATTTTCGGCTTCTCGCATCCAGTTTGAACGGGACTTACGCGGGTGAAACCGCGGGGCGCAGCTAGTTATAGGATAAAGGCAGAAAGAAGATTAAATGATGATGAGAGAAAATTCATATTATTTTGTCTTGTCGTTTCAGATTCATAAACCTGGAGTCTTTACCGTCGGATTCGCCTCTACACAACTACTTAACCAAAACTTCAAATATAGCCGACGATAGCCACGAAACAGGTAAGTTATTATATCATTTTAAAACCAACATTCACCTGACAGCGTCCCGGGCAAACAGCGCTATAAAATAGCAGGAATTAAAAAAAAAAAGTTGCTTGCGCTGTATAAATCATCTAAATTTAGATGAAAAGGCCAATTATTATTATATAATTTTTACCAACATTAAAAAGGTGGAGGTTCTAAATGTCTATGTTTTTTTACGGATTACAACTTCCTTAGGTGCCTTCGACTATTACTTAATACTAATCAGTAATAATAAAACACTTCATTTATCGGGTTTAATCACGTTTTATTCATGGTTTTAAACGAACCGAGCTTTCGCCAACTTTACAATTGGCCTTTTAATCCTTGAAAAAACTTCTTTTTACGCTTGTTATACAAGGTGTAACGGGTAAGCCCTTTTAATCCGAAAGGGGGTTGTTTTAGACGTCTAGGCGAACAACTTTTGTTCTACGACTTTTGGAAATTCGAAGTACTTTTCGAGAATTTTAAGTGTAAAGTTTACTTGAAAATCAGCTGTTTCTGAGAGTTCGAGGTCATTGACCTTATGTTGTCCTTTTATTTAGTTTGATGGTTTACAATCAAAACTTCAATTACCTTTATTTTCAAAAGCAGCTGTTTTTTCAGTGAAACATAATCTCAATTATTACAAAAAAAAAGTTCGAATTTTCAAAAGTCGTAGAACAAAAGTTGTTCGCCTAGACGTCTAGAACAACCCCCTTTCGGATTAAAAGGGCTTGCCCGTTACATCTTGTATAGAGAAGTACGCTTCGACTCACCCATGTAATCCTCTTAGTCATAAATACTCTGAATCTTGTAAGGGTTCCTTTTTACCTTGCCTTACGAACTATTACAATCGGTCCAGCCGTCTTTAACTATTACTGATTATCGCGATTTTGCATAATAAAACACTTTTTTCATTTTCTTTATTTATCTGTCAACCTGGAAAAAGTCAACTGTAAAGTTGGCGAAAGCTCGGTTCGTTTAGTTAGAACAATGAATAAAAACGTGATTCAACCGGATAAATAAAGTGTTTTATTGTACTATACTACTTTGACTTATCCTTTTACAGTAACATACTCAATAGAATCGGAACCGATAAAGGAAATAGTGGTCCCCTCCGTGTACAACTCACCAAAGAAGAAACACTTGGAGAATACCCCTCCCCCCATATTGCGACGACGGCCGAAGAAGGGGTATACCCCTAACCATAATGTGAGTTTATGTATTGTATCGACCATTGTATTTAAGTTTTATGTGTTTTACTAGAGCAGCTCAAAAGAAAATTTAAACAAAAACATCATATTTGAAATTAAAGATAGAAGGCGGGTTCCATAAAACTATTAAAAATATATGTAGACAAATCTATTTAAAAATAATTCACGGAAACTCGAAAATTGCACTTCGGGAAATTTCGACTATTCTTAATAACTTCTGCATTTTACTTGTCTTTATTTTAAAAAGTGCCATCTATGACCGGATCGCGCAAAAGCAATTTAATAATTTTCTACATAGAAGATTTTGTAAAAAAAAAATATTAAGTATAGTCGAAATTTCCCGAGATTGCCCCGCTGGGTTGAAGTTGAGATTATTATATTTTGAAATTATGTTTAGGGTTCGTTATGCAAACCGGCCTGAATGTAATAAAATTGAAACGATTTTTTAAATAATTTGAATGAGTGAATAGGCCATCTGGCACCCTACGCGCATCATCCGTCGGCATCGGCATCGAAATCTGTCTCTTTAGCTGCCGGTTTTAATGACAGTTTAAATCGACGGCGTCGGCTTCAATTGCATGCAGATCACCACTATCCATGGTTGCGCAGTGCAAATTTCGATGCCGATGCCGACGGAAGATGGGCGTTGGGGTCCCAGGTCACACAAAACGTATAAAAACGAGTAAAATCGCGGAACGTAGCTTAGGCATCTGCTAAGATATGATCTGTTACTTTTCCAGGTGTGGCAAGAATCAGTGAACAGAGCTTTAGAAGCTCGCGCCGATGTGGCCGCCGGTATAACGCCGATAAAGGCGCTACCGTTCAGCCCCTCACAGTTCCTCAATTCGCCGGCGCCGTTCAGCGGCGTGCCTGTCGAATCTACTCCTCTAAGACAACTAGTGACTAAGGCAAGTCCTATTAACTTAAAATAATTTTCTATTTTTTAAACTTACACCATTTAGATAGATAGATAATATTTTGTTTGATCAACAATAAAGACATTAAGTACAACACATTTAAAAATAAAAATTTAATTAACAAATCGCGGCCTTATCGCATAAAGCGATTTCTTCCAGGCAACTTTATTGGCATAATAAAAAAAGGGACGATTCCCGATTCACGTCCATCATTATTATTAAAATGACATTTGACAAAATGACAAATCTACATTTGGTTTCCTACCCTGCCTAGTATGCTTTTCTCTCACGTTTTATTTAATAGTTAATTGTATATATTACAGGATTGGAGTGCGAGTCCGTTGCTTCACACGCCGACACCCTCCACTAATAACAACATCACTCCGGGAACGCAAAATTTCAAGAACAACACGCCGAAGTAAGTTGGATTCTATGGTCACAATAGCCAACCCGGCGGACTTCTTATCGCCATCGTTAGGGTTAGAGATGCAAAAAAAAACTTATTGTGCCCGTTTCTTGTATGTTTGAATTGAATGTTGTACAAAATGTGTGCAAAGGCGATCAAAGTAGAAATGATGATTCTATGTATAATAAGTATTTACAAAAAAAAGTTCTAATTATGTAGTATATGTCTAGTACCAATGAATTTCTTCAACTACCATTGCTGACATAATAGTCATGATTATATTATATAAATTTTTGACATTTATTTTAATTACATTTCCAATATTTAGTTTCAATTTATTGTATTCCATTATGATAATACTAGCTGCACCCCGCGGTTTCACCCGCGTAAGTCCCGTTCCCGCGGGAATATCGCGATAAAAAGTAGCCTATGTGTTATTCCCGGTATTCAGCTACCTATATTCCAAGTTTCGTCCCAAAAGGTTTTGTAGTTTTCGCGTGAAAGAGTAACAAAATCACATACATACATACATAATACACTTACTTACAGTTGGCTTTGTCAACCTTGAAAAAGCCAACTGTAAAGTTGTCGAAAGCTTGATTCAACCGGATAAATAAAGTGTTTTATTATGCAAAATCGCGAAAACCATAGAAGAAATTATGATGAATTTCTCATTGTTAAATGTTTCTAGTATTAAATACAATTTGAATTTCGTTCCAGAACCCCAACCCCCTTCAAACTAGCCCTCGCAGAGATGTCGAAGAAGTCCGGGATACAGTACGAGCCATCAAGCCCAGGGCTGTTGGTAGAGGATATCACCGAGATGATCAAACGGGAGAACTCTGACAGCACACAGCAGCTGAACGACTCCATGATGTCTGCAGTCAACGAGGCTGACACCTTGCAGGTGAGTGATAATTACTTACATCATCATCCGAGCTTTGTTGTCAGTTACATCTCTCTCAAGAGTCAGAAGCAATGGGGCTTACTTTCCTATTTTTGCGTCTCCTCTTAGCACGGTTTTTGGCATACCGTGCAGTGAGGCCATGCCATTTGCACGCAAATTACCGCTTACGACGTCAAGCCAGTAATCTCAGAAACTACAAGTAGTAGAAGTCAGTAATTTTGCATAGGGGTTCCTTTTAGAACGTAGGTGCTCCCTATGAAGGGATATTTCGAAATTTACCCCCTAAGGGCGTAAAATGAGGGTTTAAGGGTTATACAAGGTGTAACGGGTAAGCCCTTTTAAGCCGAAAAGGGGTTGTTCTAGACGTCTAGGCGAACAACTTTTGTTCTACAACTTTTGGAAATTCTAAGTAGTTTTCGAAAATTTTATGTTTTAAGTTTACTTGAAAATCAGCTGTTTCTTAGAGTTCGAGGTCATTGACCTTGTCCTTTCATTTAGTTTAGTCGACAACAATCGAAACTACAATTACGTTTATTTTAAAAAGCAGCTGGTTTTTCAGTGAACCATAAACTCAAAATTTTCAAAAAAAAAGTTCGATTTTTCAAAAGTCGTAGAACAAAAGTTGTTCACCAAGATGTCCAGAACAACTCCCTTTCGGCTTAAAAGGGCATGCCTGTTACATCTTGTATAAAACTTTTTTGTTTTAGAGTTATACATGGAAAACTTGGGTATTAGTTTTATCGGTACATATGAATAACAGCGGGTGTGTTCGTCACAGGATTTATTTATTATTATTTATGTATTATAATTAACGTAATTTAATTTACATGCATATCACATCGCTATTATTTTCTACTAGCTGCGCCCCGCGGTTTAACCCGCGTAAGTCCCGTTCCCGCGGGAATATCGGGATAAAGAGTAGCCAATGTGTTATTCCCGGTATCCAGCTACCTACATTCAAAGTTTCATCGCAATCGTTTCTGCTGTTTTTGCGTGATCGAGTAGCAAACATCCAAAGACACACCCTTTCACATTTATAATATTAGTTGGATTTTCCCGTTGGTGAGCGAGCATCCTGAATCGGACTCCGCAAATCCTTCGCAAAAAATCCAAAACTTATAAATGAGCGACATCTCCGTCGTACCATTCCAGACGGTGAACGACTCCGGTATAGGCAGCCTGAAGCGGCAGTCGGAGTCTGCGACGAGCACGTCGTCCACCAGTGCCACGAGCACGAACAAGGAGAACGTCCCGAGCGCGACGCACAAGCGCGCGCGCAAGGCGCTGGCCGCCGCGTGGGGCGCCGCCACCAGCACGCCGCACACGCACCGCGCCCGCGACGCCGTGCCCGACGTCAGCTTCATCCTGGAGACACCGGTACATCCTACTTATCCTACTAATTTGATACTAGCTGCGCCCCGCGGGAATATCGGGATAAAAAGTCTATATGTTATTCCAAGTTTTCACCTATATTCCAAATTTAGCTCAGTAGTTTTGCGTGAAACGTAACAAAGTCACATACGTACAAACTTTCACGTTTATAATATTAGTAGTTTTTATCCTGATATTCCCGAGGGGCGCGGAGCGCAGCTAGTACACATAATCTTAGCCTTTATCAGTCTGCTGCTGAACATAGAGATACCACCATCCGACGACTCCCCGCGACCGCTACGAAGTTCACCGAGTAGGGGGTCGCAACGACACTCCATTTCTCGAGGACTTACGGCGAATATCTGTCCCTTGAGCTATATAGCCTGCCCGTTTCCACTTAAGGCTACCGAAAACTATCCTATTAAATAATAGAAAATTATACAATTTATCAATCAAAGATAAAGCGAGTGAATCCATAAATAAATTCCGAGCTAGTGAAGGATTCTAACGACTGAATTACGATCATAGGGAGAGATTCATTCATTAAACGATTCTATCACTAGCGCAACGATTGATTCGAGTGTTAGAATCATGAGCGACGCTAGTGATTCAAGACCCTCATGGTAAATCCGTACTTTATTCAAGAGTAAAGTATTCAATATTTTTTTACAACGAATAAAATGTCTAATGAAATCTTCTCCAATTGTTACAGAGTAAAACCCTAGCCGGTGACAGCTCAGTGATGTTCTCGCCACCGTCCATAGTGAAGCATTCTCTCCTTGAAGAATCTACAAGCCTACACAGTCTGATGTCCGCAGAAAATACTCCGGAACCTCTGAAATACGAAAATACCTACGAAAACCTAGACATCGAAACGGTCATATCGGAAAAAACTAAGGTACAACACCGGTCTACAACCCTAAACTCTAACAACCCCATACCTAACCTCTACCAACAATACAACGTCTTCAAAGACATAACTAACCTACAAAACCTAGATTCCTCACAATTTTCGCGCTTAAACCAAATCAAAGAAGAATCTGACACATTTTCACGCTTAAACTGTCCTAAAGATGAAAATTCAGCGTCTTTTTCGCGTTTAACTAACTTAAGCAATCTAGATACGGCTCAATTTTCGCGTTTAAAAGACGATTCTGATACGTTTTCGCGCATAAATCAAAGTAAAGAGACAGAATCTGGTAGTTTTTCGCGCAATAAAGAACAAGAATCTCCGACATTTTCGCGGCTAAACGCTGAAAGGTTACGTACTATAATTTCGTCCAATGATTTAGCGTGTGACAACTTGATTGCACCCAAAGAGGTTTTGGCCAATGCGTTGGCAGATCATATTTACAAAGTGACCAATCAGAAGCCTTCGACGTCCATGATAGATGATATTTTGACCAATAAGATGAAAGGGAGCGATTTGAGAGAGAATAATTGGTGGGCTGATAAAGATACGGGGCAGGATTTGTATAATGGGGATTATTATATATTTTCTGATAATATGCAGTAGGGTAGAAAGAAAGAGCCCTTTGTGAAACAAAAGTAAAGAGAAATAATGCTTTAGAATTCTGCTCGAGGCAGAATTTTCGTTAAGCATTTCTAAAGTGTGTGTCAACATTTAAAAATTATTTAATTTTTACCTACGACCTTCGTATCGGGACTTACCTACGTGGGTGAAACAGCGGAACTATAGCATTGTCCCGCTGTTTCAATAATTGTTTAAAATTGCTGAAAAGCCAAAAAAATGGATTTTAGCTGATAATTTACCGAAAAAGTACAAGTTCTCCATGAATACGCAAATATTCCTACTAAACATAAAAGTCGGTTAATTAAATCAAATTTTAGTTCGCAAACAGATATCTTTCCACACCAAATCAAAAGACAAGAAAAACAAAAGATTTCAAGTCTCAAGTGAAAACAATACTTTGCAATCTAATATTTTTTTTAAATTAATGAAGGTATGATCCAAAATATAGGTTTATTTGTCCGGTTCGTTTACTAGTACCGTACGAATATTTGTAGAACTTCGGTCCCAAACCGAAGATCGACTTAAAATGCCTGTCACTGTCTTACTGAATCGCGCCGAGCGAGATGGAGATTACATTTTCGACGTCGGACTTTAACCGAAGCACTCTGAAAACCGCTACTGATATTTTGTTTATAGGATGTACATCTCTAAAACTCGAAAGTTTAATTTTCAAAGATCTTGCGTGGCTAGAAATAATCGAGCTAGAATTGGGTATGTAAGATTTTTTTAAAGGTGTGAAAATAATAAAAACCATTTGAAGATATTTTGGTAAGATGCTGTATTTTCTTATTTTGGGCCCGAAATAGTAAAAGATTACAAAAAAATATCGAAAAAACCATTGACGAGGATGTGACGTCAGATGGTTGCAGCGACCATTAATATACAACCAGATATAGCACGACCCTATATTTTACGGCATGTTATTTCAGGTCGTACATCATTTGCCTCCCATATTGCATATCCAGTGCACGTCAGACAACAGTAGAAATTGACAGGCACTTTGCATTGCATAACTGCTTTGACTTAAAGTTAAAGTTTTAACTTGTGTGTTTCCGCAATTAGCCCGACTATTGGGCCTTTGTGCGTGATTTTAAGCCGTGGGTTTTCTTAAGATGTTTTCCTTCATCGTAAGAGCGATGTTAATAGCGCACATAATTTTTTCTTAAAGAAAAACACATTGGTTTGACTTAACGTGGTTATTACCGGCGATTATACTTTTTTGTACGGAGTGTTAAAAGGGGACCCTAGACTACAATTAACAGATCGTACATTATCGGGGGTGTGATTTATCTGGCCGTACGATACCTGGTTGTACAATATTGTACATTTTGTGACCATATGACGTCATCAACATAATATTTTCAAAAAATTATATAAAAAAACTACCGATCTAAATTACAAAAGAACAAAATTAGTTTTTTAAAATAACATATTCTTAAATCTTCTATCTATACTTATAATAAAGGAAGAGAGGACAAAAAGTCTGTACTTGGAAGTAAATTAAAAAAAAAGTTGTCTAGAGGGCTTGGAAAAAGTAGTAGAACAAAATTATATAATTTTTGAAATTCATGTCTGTTTATCTGTCGGTTCCTTATACAATTGAAAACTACTTTTTCGAATGAAATCTGGTTTTCAATATTGGATAGTTCTATTTTCGAGGAAGGTCGTGGTATACTTTGCATCGAAATCCAATTAGTAGAACCTGAGTAATGAACGAAAAAGTGCAACCGCTCGGCCGCCCGAGCCTGTGACAACATGTTTTCACTTCTGCGGGTGAAACTGCGGGGCGCAGCTAGTATAAAAATATAAACAAGATACTTTTTTCCTACTTACCCAATTAAATAGTCCCCTCATAGATAATGTTCTGTTCGCTTTTATTCAACCTTTTGGATTTTATCACAAACCGAAATTTAAAAAAAGGGTATAAAATTTTAAAAAAATAAAAATACAATTTTAATCGTTATCAAATAAATTTAAACAATTACTAATTTTTAACTAACTAATAAGCTAACAAGTTGTATATATTTTTTAATATTATTCTATACCAAAAGGTATTCGACCAAACAAATTGTTTGACAAACATAATTTAGTATTTAGGTAGTAAGCCAAAGATGATTTATTTCATCAAATGAATTTTAAATCGTTGTATTTTTTTAATTTAATATATTGGTAAAGTTTGTTTAGCGTTAATATATTTATTGCTTTTTTAACATTTTTATTGCCATGTTAGTCTCTTACTGTAAAATAATTGTTTCCGATTATGGTATGGTAGAAACGTGTCAAATAATCGTGTCAGGTAATCGATATTTTTGTGTCAAACGAATTTAGCAAATTTCAATATAAATCACAGATTTTTATCTGAAATCACTTTTTTTTTATCTGGGCCCACATTTTTTTTATCTGCGATCACTCGTTTTTATCTTAGATCCACCGGGTTTTTATCTGCGATCGCCGGTTTTTATCTGAGATCACTGGTTTTATCTGCGACCGCCCGTTCTTATACGTAATAAATAACGACACGGTATCCTGCCGATTTGAATTTGATGTTCATTCTGATGTCGATAAACAATAGACGAGAAGTTCTTTTTCTACTTTATTTTTCTATTTCGTAAGAGGCTAATGGCATATTTTATTCTAATGTTTGTAATTGAAATCTATACCTCAAGTTTACCACGCACCAAATTAATTAGTGTTATTAGGTTTTAAAATTTTAAATTAAGATTTCTTCAAGTATTACATTTAAATTTAAAAATAATTTAATTTAGATTAGGTTTGGTTGGTTTTTAGTAACAAAAAACAAGTACGGAAAAATCTTAGGGACTCGATAACAATCGTTTTCTAAGCAAATTTTGAATAAAATTAAAATGTATTTTTTTGTCTATATTTTAAACATTGACAAAAAAATCTAAAAAAAAAACAATCATAAGAAAATTATGTTGTTGTTTTCTAAGACATTCGTTTTAACTAAATAACTAAAATCCGCAAAAATGTAAAATTACCAAACTAACTTTTTCCTTTCCCTAAAGTCACCTACCCTTTTCCTTTATATTTATTTATTTTAGAATTTTAATAATATTAGTAACGTTGCTTTGTATTTTGCCTTAAAATAACATTTTGAAGAAAAAAAGATATCCCCACTAAATTTATACCTTGTAATATTGACTAGGTCACATCGGTTGTGTATTTTGTATTAATATTTATTTCGTCGACATTTTTTTGTTAAATTTGTAACAATTTTAAATATGAATCGGCAGCAAATATGTACTTAAGGATACTTTATTTGAAATAAAAAATGACATATCCCTGATTTTCCACACCTATACCTTGATTATTTCAAATTTTTAATAATTACGGCATTTTTTCCATTTATTAAGCCATGTTTGCCACACATCATGGCATTTTTTCCTACATGCTATCCCATTTTTCCTTTCCCACAATATTGACAGACCAGTGTTGAATCTTCAAAAAAAAAACGTATTTATTTATTTTATTGTTATTGCAATATTTGTTTTTTGTTACTATTTATGTTTTTGAAAATGTTTTAATTTATTCTGTAGTCGTAGTTTTTCTTGTATGGCAACACTTTGTATTGACATGTGTTTTTTTTTAAATATTATTTTAGTAGTTTAGTGTCTCTGTCAATATTGTTTGTAATCCAACCCACATTCCAAAAAAATCCGACGTCATTTCTTTATTTCAATAAATGTATTTGTCTAATGTAGCACGTTGATTTATTTTTTACCTACCTATTTTAAAATATCGATTGCTTCCATAATAGGTCCTTTTTGCGCTTCGTACATTACTTTTTATTTATTGGTTAATTTTGGATTTTAAGTTGTCTAAGATGTAGCACGTATATTTGAATACATCTGTTCACTGGTGACTTGTTGACTTTGTGTCAACGTCAAAATGAAACTATGAGATTCAAGTACCAGTTACATACAGTATGTTTTTGTTCAGGCAACCAGTAAGGATAATACTTAGAACCTCTGAAGTTACAAGAAAATGTTCATAGAGAAATAAGGGGACATCCATAAATTACGTCACATGTTAAAGGAGAGGAAGGGGTTCCACGAAGTGTGACATTGGGTGACAAAGGGGTGGGGGTCTTAAACTTCGTGACGTCATATTTCCAATTTAAAAATCATGAAATTCGTGTGATGTAATTTATTGATGAATGAAATTAAATGATGGTCTCCTATGAAAGTTTTCTCATAGCTAGTAGATAACTTGGTTTCATAGGCACTAGGCATCTTCTTTTCGTGTAGTGTTGTGGCTCACCTAGTGTAAGGCTAAAATTTATAGTGCGTACTTTGACTTTGCTTAGACTGAGCTTAGCAAAAACTGAGCTTGGACTTTGAAATTTGATAAAGAATTGGAATTTATAGTCGAAATTATTTTTGATTGGTTTACATTATTAATTTGAAAAGCTTCGACTTTACTAAGCAAACATTTTGGATAGTTGCAATCGCTTTATAAATACCAAGTCAAAGTTTTTGCTTAGCAAAGTTAAAGTACGGACTATAAATTTCAGCCTTAGAGTTTTCATGTCGCCCTAAGGCCTGGAACTTGACTTGACAACTGCTATCAGCTAAAACAACCGGGACCAACTGCTTAGCGTGCTTTCCGAAACACGGACCTGATCGAGAAAACGATTTATTCCCACTTATTTTTTCTGTCATTCATCCAAGTGATGACGGCGCCAAGCGTTGCTTAACCCACACGATCATTCAAGATCGGTCGGTGCAGCCAATGACCTCTCAAAACTGCTATTCAACTTTTCTTATAGACTGTGACTAGTCGGCAAATTAAACTGATTGTAACCGGAACCAATATATATTTTTTTGAAATTAAACTCATTTTAGTGTTCCGTACCTAAAAGGTAAAAACGGGACCCTAATCTAAGCATTGTGATAGTAGTACGAAAACTTTCGCGCGTTATTAGGTCGACTCGCACTTGGCCGGCTTTTAATTTTAATTGCATTACTTTAAAAAAGAAGTTTTGTGTCCGAAAAATGAGTTTAATTTCATATCAGCATCGCGAAGATACCGCGCACCGAGATAAATTTATTGATTTTGTTATCACGATACACCCTTGAATTCTAGATACCTAAAGACGATACTCTGGTCCCGAAGAAGTCAGCCGTGAGATCGATAAAGTTCGACCAGGATATGGAAGCGGACTATGTAATAGCCTCGTCTAAACCTACCACTACCTTCAATATGAGCACTTTTTTGGTAAGTTACTACAGCAAGGCAAAATAACATTAAAGTCGTGTGCGTGTATCAAATAATTTAGACAGGTCTTCTATAAGATTCTAGAAAATCGCTTGATAGTGAAGCATTACAAAATTGGCTCAGACGGCGAGCTTTCACACCTTTAAAAAACTAGGGTTAAAATTTGATCGTTGTTAGAATATGAACAAGAATGACGTGAAAATTGATTTGAATATAACAACAGAGCCCTTAGTATGAGTTTTGATAGTTTATCGTCTCGATGAAACTGGCAGTTTACTTCATACATTTTCCATCAGCGCCTCTAGCGGTAACTATTATGAACTAAAATAATGTATGGAAACTGTATGGAAAAAAAAAACAGTAAACTGCCAGTTTCATCGAGACGATAAACTATCAAAACTAATACTAAGGACTCTGAGTTACGCTATCGAGTCGCTGACTAACTATGAATTCTTTTTTTTTTCAGTTCGGTAAAGATTGGAAAACCTTTGCCTGTGGTAAGACAGAAGATCAACTAGAGCTCACAAGATGGGCACATCAGGTTTTGAAGAAAACTGCTCTAAAACCTAGATCACTTAACTTTTAGTGACACTCTAATCAATAATCAATAGTAACTAAAGAAATGTGTGATGTGACTTTTACCACAGATTATGAAAACGAGTGATCGTGTTCTAGTTTTAAAAATTAAAAGCTCGACTTCACGTTCGAATTTCTAACAAAGCAATTCGCATGCCACATTCGTGTTTCGTTTCGTTTACGAATTGAAATACGAACGATACAAGAATCGGTGCCGTTTTAAAAGGGACAATAAAAACTATAAGACAAAATTTGTGAAATAATTTTTCGAAAACTCATTTGGTCAAGATTCGATTCTAGCCACTGTAAATTATCAGCATTTACCTTTATTGTAAATAAAATTGTGTGATTTAAATTATAAGTTAATTTAAGATATTCTTAGTAAAAAACCGTAGGCCAGTGCAGCCTCAAATTGCGATGAAAAATATCGATATAATTATGGGTAAATTATATATTTTTCTAAGTATTTTTGTCACTAGAAAATATAGTGTTAAATTTAAGCTTTTGTAAAAATGATGTTTCTTTTCTAAGTACTTACTAGATTTAAAGTCGTACATAATTGGTGCAGTTCTCAATAAAAACAACTTACTTTGGTAAGTTTAGTACTTTTAAGTACCTTTTTTTTAAAGGAGATTGTCCATTTTCTTAGGAAATTTAGGCCACTGTATACATCAACTTAATCAGTTTTTGCATTATTTTCTATACAAACAACGATGTTTTATCTACATTATTAACCGTTTTACGTAGTAAATTTTTGGTTTCAAGGAGAACGGCCATTTTCTTGGCAGATTTAGATGACAGAGTTTGCCATCTTTTTAAGTTGAACTCAAACAATCAATCAATCAGAGTTTTGTAAGTACTCGGTTTACCTATTTCGATAAAGATTAAAAACAGACAAAAAAGGTAATTATGGTTAATTAATTTGACTGTCGCACTCAGAGAGGTTTTAATGGGTACTTAAACTATTACTTAGTAAAGATTTTCTATGTAAAATCTTTAATTAATTAGTAATAGTTTAATGAACCATTAAACGTCTATGCAGCGGTAACTGCCGCACTCAGAGACGCTTAAAGGTTACTTAAACTATGACTAAGTAAAGAAGTGAAGTAAGTATAGGTACCTTCTGGGTAAGCATGCTTCATCGTCGACCTCATCCTCGCTTCCCATCAGGTGCGATGAGGTCAAATGCTAGCCTATTACGTATAAAAAAATAAAAAAAGATTTAAAAAAAATAACTTAGTGATATAATTTAAGTAACCATTAAACGTCTCTGAGTGGGGCGGTTAATTTTACTGATAAAAGTACATAAAACGAAATATTTAAGTGGTCTGATTTTGGGCATTCTCCTTTATTCCCAAATGGTAAAGAAGCGCAAAAGTTAAAGTTCAATCTGTAGGTTGCAGATTCAATCCACGGAGATGTGTTTCTTTTTGTATAGGGAAATATTTTAGTTTAGTTCATAAGATAATTTTCTTTGTATGTTAAATTATTTTAACTGTATTTTATATTTTTTGAGAGACGATCGTTTTTTTTTAAGAATTAATGTTGTGTACCAAAACTTTTAATCCGAAAGGGGGTTGTTCTAGACGTCTAGGCGAACAACTTTTGATCTACGACTTTTGAAAATTAAAACTTATTTTCTGAAAATTTTGAGATTATGTTTCACTGAAAAAACAGCTGCTTTTGAAAATAAAGATAATTGAAGTTTTGATTGTAAACCATCAAACTAAATAAAAGGACAACATAAGGTCAATGACCTCGAACTCTCAAAAACAGCTGATTTTCAAGTAAACTTACACCATTTTTTTTCGAAAAGTACTTCGAATTTCCAAAAGTCGTAGAACAAAAGTTGTTCGCCTAGACGTTTAGAACAACCCCCTTTCGGATTAAAAGGGCTTACCCGTTACACCTTGTATACAATTTCATTTTTCTAATAAGAATTCATAAATATCGCCGAACGGAATCATTCGTGTTCCGATACGAAGGCCAGTGCAGCCACCAAGGTAAATTCAATGTTTTTAATTTTTCTGACAGTTTCTTGCGCCTATTTTTTTAGCATTAAGTTTGAATTAAGTTAAAATAATTTGTAGATATATTAAGAGGCAATATTTAAAGAATATTTACTATGTTTTTTTTTATGCAAATAACTTTATTTCACGTTTTTATTGTAATGTCTATTTTGATTTGAGGTTCGATCTAGAGTTTTTTTTTTCAAAATTATTGATTACATAAGTATTTTTTTGAAATTATTGTCCCTTAATTATTAGATCGCAGGTTTATCAGCTACAAAGTCATTGGATTCGTACAGTTTTTTTTCTTCAAAATACCAATTTCAATCGGTTTCTTTAAATATAATTTATGATAATTTTTCAATTCACATGGCTTAATAATTTTCATTTTTTTATAATGGGTCTCTATTGCGGTAAATGCATATAAATTAGCGAATTTATTGCGTGTAAATTGTTTAATTTCGATGGCATATTAATCAATTTAGTTTCGTGAGAGTAAAATTAGTGTACTTAGAAATTAAACTAATTGTTCAGTTTTAATCACGTGGTGTTTATTATTATTAGCATTGTATCAATGCTCATTTCGAGACTTTTAAGGACGCGACTCATGTGAAATCCCTTCCGATGGAATGGTTTTATTCATAACCGGTATCAAATAGATCTTTAAACAATGTATTATGTTATTGTACATGATACAAGAAGTGTCCCCTTCATTTCAAAAACAATAAAAAATAACTTTAAATACCACTATTATACAGGTAAAGTTACCCCTGTTTTACAAAATAAATCAATTTTTCTTCTAAATCCTTAACCGCTATATTTTCTTATAGGCATCATAATATTAGAAAATACAATACCTAGAACCCCTTCATCGCATTTTTTCAAAATATTATTTTAATCTTCGTTAATTAATGATTTTACGAGAAATTGTAGATTTTTCACGCAATTCCATCTCGCTCATTTATATGCAATAGGACAAGGACCGTTGTTTATCATCTATCGCCGCCTTAAAAGGTAGCTTCTTCAGGTTAGACTCATGACTTCGTAAGGATTCCAGAAAATTCAACGCGATTAAACCGAAAATTAAGTTTAATTACAATCCAACATCGCGAAAACCGAAGAAAATCCATTAACGAGTGTAGTAAAAATTAAATATAATTGCCAACGATACTAGCGTGTAACAGATACACACTTGCAATTGCAATAAAATTTCCACCAATTATGTTGTAGCCCAAATTATTCTATAAAATTATTTGATAATAAAACACAATATTTATCGGGTTTGACGTTTTATTGAATAACGGCATTATTACAAGGTACCGAGCTTTAGCATACTTTACAATTACTTAGCTTTTTCAAGGTTGACTCCAACCAACCAATCTTGAAAAAGCTAACTGTAAATTTAGCGAACGCTCGGTACTTTGTAATAATGCCGTTATTCAATAAAACACGAGTTAAACCCGGTAAATATTGTGTTTTATTATGCAAAATGCGCTCGCGTTTACGCGTTTCAATATACGTTTAGTGAACGCGAGTAAAATCCGGTAAATATTGCGTGTTATTAACTTAGGACAAAATTAAATCATTTCATAATAATGTAATATATTGTGCTGATCCAAACTTCCGTATATTGCTATATATTTCATTCTTTACTATCGATCGCTTTGAAGGAAATCGAAACTTAATATTCAGTAGACGCATTGTCTATTAATTCCCCTCTCCTTTCAAATTATTAGGCATGTGTTAAAAAAAGCCTAAGTTTTTGAAGTTTTTTTTTTTAAATATTAAAGTGTTTTTAAAAAGTGACTTCTCGCCATATTTTACTCAAAGACTTTAAGATAAGATGTTTTAATTTTTGACGCTTACCTTTAGTTCCATTGTAATTATAAGTTTTAAGATTTTAAATAAAGGATTGGAGATAAACTACTTGTTTTATTATTTTAACTTCGGTTAATTATTGTTTATTACCTTTTAGGGTTCCGGAGAGCTATTACGAAATGTAACTTCCGAAATTTCGGATCCGACCGAAATTCAGTAGGTAGTTATTGTACGTTCTTAACTTATAATTACTATACGTACAAGACCAAAACTCAAAGAAAGCATTGAGTATTATTAGCCACTTAAAACTTGAGGGCTACCTAAATAATAAGGTAGCTCCCAAATTTTAAGTGTGGTAGAAATGAGAAATATCGCGTTAGGAAATGACATTTGTTACGTAAAACGAGCCTTCGGTAGGTACAGCGAGCTTCGGTCAAACAATTTTCGAACGAACCATAGGGGAAATGAACAATAGAGGAAACAACTATTCGCTAGTGTAATATATCGGTCAATCGTCTTCGAGGAAAGGTGTTTCAAGGTAGCGTAGGGAACCTGATAATGCTACGGAATCAACCCTTTGGCGTAGGTAAGTCTGACTCGCACCAGCGGTTTTTTTTATAACGATTTATTATTGTTTGACCACTAGGTATATATCACCTGATGTACCTAAATGCAAGTGATGCGCAGCGTCATTGTTTCGTCTGTCAATGATGTATAGTTATGGTGCCTCTCCATCATCATCATCAGCCCTTATCGGTCCTCTGCTGAACATAGTCAGCTGCCCCCAAACGACGCCAGAAATAGCGATTGCGAGCTACATCCATCCAACGACTCCCCGCGACCACTACAATGTCATCGATCCACCGAGTAGGTGGTCTTCCAACACTCCGTTTTGCATTGCATCGTGGTCGCCACTCGAGGACTTTTACTCCCCAACGGTTATCTGTCCTTCGAGCTATATGGCTTGCCCATTGCCACATCTATTAATGTTGAACTCTTTTGTTTCTAATAAAACACTTTATTTACCGGATTTAATCGCGATTTATTCACTCAGCTCTTGCTCTTTCCGGCTCTCTGATGTTTTGCTCTTGGTTTCTTTTGTTGCCTCTCCTCTAAGTACCTAAGTAGTTTGAATTTATAAACGTTTTTGTCGAGAGATTTTTAACAAAAAATAAATAAGAATAAGAATAATAAAAAATAAATAAGTAAATTACGTTCCCGAATAAATATAAA
The DNA here is from genome assembly GCA_949358125.1 of Idaea dimidiata. Taxonomy (NCBI): domain Eukaryota; kingdom Metazoa; phylum Arthropoda; class Insecta; order Lepidoptera; family Geometridae; genus Idaea; species Idaea dimidiata. Next base: position 20,656,277 of record OX442334.1, on the reverse strand, counting down.
TTATAAATACTTAAATAAAAAAATTGATGAATTCGCGAAAAATTATTAAACTTGGTAAACACCCCGTAATAAGTAATTGTAGTAGAGAGATTTTTGATTGGTGGGGTATCTCGCTCCACTATGGTTAACAGTGATGAGGCCTGGCAGGCCGTTCGGACCTACGCCGAGGGCGTAATGTCCTTAAAAGAGGAGGCGGAGCGAGCACGTGAGCTGCTCCTCGGCACGCAGCGCCCCAGGCGAAATCGGCGAGTGGTCAGAAATGACCACTTGCCACCCTAAACGGCTCATGGCGGCGGACTCAGGGGGGTCCGTCGCCGTACGAGAGCCCGAGATGGCGGCGGCGTGTCCACGCCGCCTCTCGCGAGGGTTTTACCCTGTATGGGGTTTTTCAAAGATGAGGTCCGGAGCGGACCACCCGCCGCTGGGGCTAGCCGATGTACTGCTTGCAGCTTCCGGCGATGCCCTGGCATAGCGGAGAGAAGGACACCCTGGGTTTTTAGTGGGTATACCTCTGGCACACACCATCAAGACCAGGGGGGACCCCCACTCACCGGGCCGCTCTCCCCCGAGAGTGGCCCGAAGGTCTTAATAAGATTTTCCCAGGTTAAAAAAAAAAGGGGTATCTCGCCCACCAAGGCGGCTTAGCACTAAGCACTTGCGAGGTCTAAAGTTCGCAGAATAACCTACAAAATACGTAGTTTAGTTAATTAACAAGATCTCACCGAAACTTTTACAAATTAGCCATTGAAACGCTTCAGGCTCAAAGTATCACAGTTCAGTGCTTAATATAATCAGAAAATGAAACGTCTTGCGAAATTGCCCGCTCGCTGCCTGCCTCGAAACGCCGTACTATTAGCATGAAGCGGAATTAAATTGTTAGAATATTGGTTAGGGTGTTACTTGACAGCGATTAGCGACAGCGATTAGCGATTGGCGCAGGTAAATCACTGGAAAGTGATCCTGTAGATGGCGTCTCAATCGAGCCGTAGTCGAAAAATAGTAGACAGGGAAACATTCATATTCTTAAATTCGCTGCTCGAGATGGGAACTTGCGTGGCCGAGCGGTTTAAGGCACTGGGGTACTGATCCAGGGACGCGAGTTCAAATCTCGCCGCAAGTGAATTTTTGAAGATGAATTTTTCCTTTCAAATATTTCTAGCGATTAGCGATTTATAAATGACCAATAAAGTCTTTGGTATAGTCACCGGTAGATAATCATACTTATATTAAAAAGCTGAAAGTTTGTATGTGTGTAGGTATGTGTAATAACTAATAATTTATATTTATTTAGATGTTTACTTTAATATAACTTGCTTTGTTATTTTTAATTTTAGAGAAGTGCTTAAATTAAGTACATAAGTACTCTTTATATTGTATGTCCGGGACGAACAAACTGTTGATACCTTTAATATTTAATGTCACCTTAATGTTCACAGTTATTCAATAAATTTTCTTGATTCTTGATTCTTGTATGTATGTTTGTTACTCAATCACGTAAAAACCGCTGAACCGATTGCGATGAAACTTGGAATATAGGTAGCTAGACTTGGATAAACACATAGGCTACTTTTTATCCCGATAATCTAGCGGGAACGGGACTTACGCGGGTGAAACCGCGGGGTGCAACTAGTATCTTTATATTTATGGTCGATGTGACTGCCTATGCCAAGCTAGTATTAGCACCGTAACACGGGTTTAAGACCTCTGAGCTCTGTGGCGCGTTGGGCGTCGTCAAACAGGTGCAGGTGCAGGTACCTATATGCACCTGTAGTGCATAAGGTTGCATTACGTTGCAAGTTCGATTCCCGCTGGGAAAGAGTATTCTTGCTTGAAAATAGATAAATTAATTTTTACTTTTAAAGTTCGAAATTTGTTTTTTTTAATGCTTTCCAAAAAATTGTTTTTTTTTCTTGTCTGGATCCAAGCGCGGAGTTGTAGAGATTACTACAAAATCATGACTATACCCAGAGATATGTAAAAACTTCTAGATACGTAATAGGGCAAATTTCTTGGCTACACAAATGCAAGCTATCTAGCCAGAGAAGTCTTAGTTCCATCCCAGCTCACGTCACGATCACCCGCTTGTTAACACACAGTACATTTAGTTTACTTTCACAACATTATTCACAGACAACAATGCCTTCGTGCGTATTTAGGCGATGCACGAATTATACTTCAAAAACTGGCAAAAATATGTCATTTTATACGTAAGTAAAGCTGTATTTATTTATTTTAGTTTATTTATTGAAAAAGTTTTTTTTTCCAAAAACTCAACGAAGTTTTTGACTTTGACGTTTTATCATTCTCTTCTAACCACTATGAGATGTCATAATAATATTATGAGATGTCATAATAATGTTATGACATCTCTTTCTTACGTCATGCAAGTAGCATTGAGTCTTATGTTTTTAGAAAGAGATAACAATAGTTTCGTCTATTTCTTCTTTAAATTATGTGAATGAATATAAATAATAAGGTTGTATAGCATACTTTGTGCCGCCTTTCAATAATGATTTGTTCTGCAATGGCGTCTCTATAACTTTAATAGACTCATTGACTATACCTACTTAGATTAACGTCGTATCTTGTTTGATAATCTCATAGTGTGCATTGTTAAAATTAAGTACCTAAGTACCTATTTTTCTTACCTATATTTAACCCTTAAAATAAAACAACTCAAATGGAGATGGACAGGTCACACAGTCCGAAACACTAGAGAGAAATGGTCAAAAACCCTTACAGAATGGACACCACGATTTAATAGAAAGAGAAAAAGAGGAAGACCGGTTAGAAGATGGGCCGACGACCTTAAGAAAATAGCTGGACCTCTATGGATCAGAACAGCAAGGGACACACAACAATAGGAAAAGCTGGAAGAGGCCTTTGCGTCGAAAGATGCGCTGGAACCAGAAACCGATGTGGAAGTAGAATAGTTTACTTATTTAAATTTATATTTATTAATAAGCAGTACCTAATAATTTTAATTTAGTTTGTGATTTCCAGTTAAATAAAGGCATTACATTACATTACATATTTAACCCTTTACAGAAACAGATCAAAAAGGTAAACAAAAAAGTTAATAAATTTGATTAAAAGTGACAGCTCTCTGTTTACTTTTAGCTTAGAAAATTTTGTGTTTACATTTTTGATCTATGCAGAAGTAGAAGGGTATAGTACCTACCTACCTATTGCTTTTTTCGCCTTATGATGATCTCGCCCTTGCTTCACAGTGTGTCTAAAGAAAACTGTAATATCCATTTCTGTTACTAAGTTCCTTATCAAGAAAAATATATTTAAGGCAAGTTACGTAAATTATTCTGCTAACGCTTATGCCCAAACCCGCACCCTTATAACCCCTTCCGTCTACCATGCCAATCCAAAACCGACCCTACTCCTTCACAACAAAGTTAAAGTTCCTCGCACCGAACTCTCAAGTTGAAAGGTTGTAAATTGGAGTAATACAGCCCGCAGCAATTAAGATTGCATGTCACTGGTTCACTGCTTCTAAATTTAGTTTAAGTCCAAGTTCAATTTATCGCTCGGTTTGTCTCAGTAACATCTATCTTATTTAGCGGGCCCTGATTTATTTTGATGATTCGAATTCAAAGGCTTATTGTTTTGCTCCTTAGGGAAAGAGATACGAAGTTCCTCTAAGTGAATTAGGTACTTAGATGTAGACAACTAGCTGCGCCCTATCGTTTCACTCGCGTATGTCCCGATCCTATGGGAATATCGGGATAGGGGTTATTGTTTTGCTCTTTAGGGAAAGAGATTTAAAGTCCAGTGGGTCTTCTTCATATAAATAAAATTTAGTGAATTACTTAATCAACTAACTACGCAAGTCTTGATCCTGATATTCTTTTACCCTTCTTCAAGGTCCCATTTATCTTTAGGTACATAATAATATCAAATTCGGTTTAGCGGTTTAGCCGTGAAAACGTAACATACAGACAGAGTTACTTTCGCATTTGGAAAAAGGTGTCTCCTTGGGGGTTATTACTGTAAAGGAGTTGACTGAAATTTAATTTCAACATCATTGTAATTGCAAACAACACACACAAAATGACACTAAATTTGCAACTCAGCTGCAATCGAAACTTAATATAGACTTTATAAACATACCAAAATTTAAGGAAAACGGGAAGTAGATTATATGAGATTGAGGTCTGTACATATATATCTATCTCATATGTTTTCTATTTCGATCTGTCTGTCACCAGGCAGTGGAGTCGGAAACTAAAAAAACCGCCTCTCTTCTTATACTTAGAATTAAATCTTGCAAATTTTGCGAAAAACAAAAAGAATTAAATCTTTCGTAATTTGTTTTTATTGCTCAAGGCATATTTATTAGAAATATTTTTAAAGAGCAATCGAGCCTAAGTCCAAAAAATAGTAGACAGGGAAACATTCATATTCTTAAATTCGCTGCTCGAGATGGGAACTTGCGTGACCGAGGGGTTGAGGCGCTGGGGTACTGATCCAGGGACGCGAGTTCAAATCTCGCCGCAAGTGAATTTTTGAAAATGAATTTTTCCTCTAAAAAAAATATTTCTAAAGAATTAAATCTCTTTACCTACCTTTCTACTTATTATTTACTTAATGATAAAATTTCGATCTGTACAATCCTTCAGTAGTTTTGCCTACACACTTACGATTTAACTGGACAGTTCGACTGTGCAGTTAAAATTGTTAAGTCTAAACGGCCTCTGTGGCGCGGTTGCGAAGCCCGGACTGCAACGCAGAAGGTAGCGGACTCGATTCCCGCCGGGAACAAATATTTCAGCTAACCATACATGTCTGGTTCTGGGTGTTTTCTATATTTTATTATAATATGTATTTATTCACAAAAAAATGTATAATATGTAGGTAGTAAAACCGTTGTCTAGTACTCATAGTAGAACACAAAAACTTAACTCAGGTCTAAGCACTTTAAATACGAGTTAACAATAATTACTTAATCGGATTGAACCCAAAGCTTTTACAGCACTTCATCCAGAGCCATCAAACTAATCTCGAAAATGGGCGACAGCTTACGGTTCACCGACGACACTCGGCTGAGATTTGTGGCAAATAGCCCGTCCCAGGGTTATTACGTCTATATTGCTCTAACTTTGACTAACTGCTGTTATCAATGAAACTATGATCAAATTGCTCGGGGCGAGTGTGGTGGGTGTGTATTCTGTATATCGATATTCCACACGATTGTACCTACCCAAACAGAAAGACACCGTCACTGAATTATTACGTTTTTTGAAAGATGTACTAGTTAGGTAGGTATATCTTACTATAATATTATAAACGCGAAAGTTTGTATGTGTGTATGTGAGGTTGTTACTCTTTCACGCATAAACTACTGAACCGATTGCGATGAAACTTGGAATTTAGGTAGCTGGGGACCTGGATTAACACATAGGATACTTTTAATCCTGATATTCCCGCGGGAACGGGACTTACGCGGGTCAAACCGCGGGGCGAAGCTAGTATTATTATAGGTTCACCATTTCCATAAAAGTAAGGTAAGTAAATTTAACTTTCCTTTAACATTAGGTACTGTATATGTATTTTTAACGTACATGGTTATTTTCACTATGAATATTATTAGATAACGAGGTATTTACCTACCATGTTTATTTTATGTCTTGTGAACAAGCTGGTCGAAGTTACTGGCGAAATATCGAGCTCCTTGTAATTAAAAAATAAACATGGTAAATACCTCGTTATCTAATAATGTTCATATTAGATATAGATTTTTTTAAAGATCGGTTTGTAATGTCTATTACACCTTAACGTATAATTAAAGCCACCCACGAAAGAAATCCAAGATTTATTTAGAACTAGCTGCGCCCCGCGGTTTCACCCGCGTAAGTGCCGTTCCCGCGGGAATATCGGGATAAAAAGTAGCCTATGTGTTAATCCAGGTCCCCAGCTACCTATATTCCAAGTTTCATCGCAATCGGTTTAGTAGTTTTTGTGTGAAACAGTAACAACCTCACATACATACAAACTTTCGCGTTTATAATATTAGTGAGAAGATATGACAGGTTCCAGCTGCTACTTGTCACCTAATGGTCTCATTAGACCACACCACCAACACCATCATTACCATCAGTCGAAAGTAGGTAGGTAGGTATTGAATACGGCTGTTAGACATTTGTGATTTGATTACTCATATTATAGGAATCTAGATAATATAACAAACTCACTTATCCGTAAATACCTATCACAATCGCATCTTTAGAATGAAGTGCTTAGTTTTATATTTCTTTCTACCTACCGACCGCGTCATAGCGTGATACGATCAAGTAAACATCTATTAGTAACAGAATCCACGTCTCTTTAAATCCATGTAAATGTACTCACGTAGACTTGCTTCATATTTGGGAGTTCCTGTGGTCAGTACTCTCGTGAACAGATCGTTCCAAAGTTTCGGGATTGAGATCATCTCATGTTAAGATAGAGGAGTTACGACTACGCCCCTAGCTAGTACATAAGTACAGTCGCGTCGAATCCTACTTAAATGTTTACTAACATTATAAATGTGAAAGTTATTTTGTCAGTTTGTCTGTTATGTTTGTTAATTTTTTGTCTAAAGATTGGTGCTACCTTGAAGCAGGACATAGGCTACTTTTGAAGCTGATATTCGGCATCGGGACTTAGGGGGTGAAACCGCAGGGCGCATAGCCCGGGCGTCGTCTCGGCGAAGAAGGTCGATGGTGGTGCTTCGATAACTTGATTTTTAATGCAATTAAAAGTAAGTAGGCATCGATACATATGAAATTTGAAAAGTCCTGAATGATTTAGTGAGTAATGCCTAATGACTAACTTAGTTATCTTATGATGCAGAGCTCAAATCGTTGGTCTTTAAAGACATGAAATTTGGAGAGTGTGTCCTTTTGTCAAATATAGGTACCTAGACCTACCTATACATTCATGAATATGACAATTAAATAAACGTAAAAAAAATGTTATAGCTTATACAAGATGTAACGGGTAAGCCCTTTAAAGCCGAAAGGCGGTTGTTGTAGACGTCTAGGCAAAAAATTGATGTTCTACAACTTTTGAAAATTCGAACTTTTTTTTAATTTTGAGGTTATGACCTCGAACTCTAAGAAACAGCTGATCTTCAAGTAAACTTTACACTTAAAATTTGAATTTCCAAAAGTCGTAGAATAAAAGTTGTTTGCCTAGACGTCTAGAACAACCCCCTTTCGGCTTAAAAGGGCATACCCGTTACATCTTGTATACCTATACTGAGGAAACTAATTTATAAATTCTGAATAACGTCCACTAAGCACTTATGCTCCCCACAGTACGCCCTCCAGTGCGTCCTCCCCTCTACGCTTATTGCAGAATTCAGCAGAATTTTCATTAAACAACCAGAGAAATTGTTAACAACATTATAATTTATATTAACGACCGTACAGTCACTTCACTTAAGTATTTTTTAATTTATGCGCTCAAAAACGCCTGTTTTCTTGTTGCTAAAAGGTTTTATTTTAACGTTTGTGTTCTTGTGTCTCCTTGTACCTAACATTTATAACAAAAACATTATGGTTTGGTTTCATTTTAGTTAAATAGACCCCTATTTAACTAAAATGAAACCAAACCAAACGATAGAAAAAAAAATCCAAACTTCCCTCTAAATTGTACAAATAAGTGATATTACTCAGTCAATATTGTACGAAAAGTAATAAAACTTTGTATATAAGAACTGAACTTAGCTCAATACAGGCAGTGACTGTTTTGAATTTCAAGATTAACGTTTAGTTATCTTGAAACTAGCAATTGTTTGATTTTACGCAATAAAATTTTGCTTTGTCGCATCTTACGTCCTTCACTTACACATCTGAAATTCGCTAGCTTTATCTCTGTCACGCTAGGGGTTATTATAGGCCCTTAAGGATGGTTTATACTCGACCGCCGCGTGCCGAGTCCGAGCTTCGTTGTCTGTTGCTCGGCCGCCACTCAGTTGCAACAGACCGATCGACTGCTCGCCGAGCAATGGACAACGAAGCTCGGACCCGGCACGGTCTAGTATAAATCATTCTTTTGACGACCTTGCTCCATCTAGTCTCTAATTGGGACCTTCTTTTTTTTCTTTTCCCCTATCATGTTTTGGTCGCCATAAAGGAAGAGAGAACAAAAAGTCTGTACTTGGATGTAAATTAAAAAAAAGTTGTCCAGGGGACTTAAGAAAAGTTATAGAACAAAATTATATAATTTTTAAATTTCATGTCTGTCTGTCGGTTTCTCTGTCTGTTCCTTATACAATTAAAAACTACTAATCCGATTAAAATCGTTCATAACGATATTCTCACGGGACTTACGTGGGTGAATCCACAGGGCGGTGGTAGTTACAAAATAAAATTGCGTTTCGTAAACACCAACTAAAATTCAACATTAATGTTAGTTCATTTATGTGCGGGATAAAATAATATTAAGAGTTTTCTACAGAAAAAGGATAGGTCGGAAACATGGCTCACTCAAATAAAATCATGTCTCCACTCTCCATTCCCTCGATTTGTATCTGTAGTTAGTAGTTGTAAACGTACGGACCAACAATTTGATTTATTTTGTTATATAATCTACGGATTACGAGCAGCAGTGCGGGTTTCACGTACTTCCGATTCTGTAGGTAGGTATTTCTCAAAACTATTTCTTACTAGCTGCGCCCCGCGGTTTCACCCGCGTAAGTCCCGTTCCCGCGGAAATATCGGGATTAAAAGTAGCCTATGTGGTAATCCAGGTCGCCAGCGACCTATATTCCAAATTTCATCGCAATCGGTTCAGTAGTTTTTGTGTGAAAGAGTAACAACCTCACATACATACATACATACTTACATACAAACTTTCGAGTTTATAATATTAGTAAGATTGAATGCCTCCATCATACTTTTAAACTTATACTAACACAAGCACACGCACTTATACCGTAACACAAGATTAGCAGCTTACCATGGAGCTAGGTGTCGCTGTGTGTTCGTCACAGGTGTTTTTTTTAATACTATTTCCGTCCATTATAGTAGTAGAATGATGGTCTAGATCGCGTTGTAGATCATTTTACATTTAAATTACATCGGTCGTGGTCGCGAGCAGATTAAACATCATATAATCATTATGATGATAATTGCCTACATCATTTAAAGAACACACAATTCAAATGCCTTGATCCATCATTCAGCTTGAACACAGCATCTAACAGACTCAAATAATCCTAAAAAATGTGTTAAAAACGATACTTACTTTAATTAAAGAAATAAATCGAGTGGCTCGGAAGATCCAGCTGAGGAAGAACATTACAAACATACATACAAGTAAGCGCGAAAAACATAACCCTTCCCTTGCAGCCGGGTAAAAACTAACTCTACCTATAGTTAGCGAAAGCAATGTCCCACTTTCTTGCAAGTTTTTTCTATCAACCATTATTATTAATAACCCCCAAAGTAAAAAGAGGGGTGCTTTATGATGTCGTGTGGCCGTGTATCTATCTGTGGCATCATAGTTTCAAACGAATAAACCGATTTTAATATAATAATTAGTTGCGTCAGTGGAGTACTTATTTTTATTTCACTGACGCAACGACCTGAATTTAGTCTTGGCCTTCGACACAAGAGAACGCCATTTTTGCCGGTTTTGGGCCGCTCTTGCCATTCTGCTGCTCCTAATTCTCGCAGCTCTGCTTCCACGTCGGGCGTCCCCCAGCGATAGTTTAAAATATCAACCTGAAAGCCTATCGAAATTGTTTACCGTGTATATAAATATAATAATTATACAACATGTAACGGGTAAGCCCTTTTAAGCCGAAAGGGGGTTGTTCTAGATATCTAGGCGAACAACTTTTGTTCTACGACTTTTGGAAATTCGTAGTACTTTTCGAAAATTTTAAGTGTAAAGTTTACTTAAAGATCAGCTGTTTCTTAGAGTTCGAGGTCTTTGACCTTATGTTGTCCTTTCATTTAGTTTGGTCTACTACAATCAAAACTTCAATTACCTTTATTTTCAAAAGCAGCTGTTTTTTCAGTGAAACATAACCTCAAAATTTTCAAAAAAAAAGTTCGAATTTTCAAAAGTCGTAGAACAAAAAGCTGTTCGCCTAGACGTCTAGAACAACCGCCTTTCGGCTTAAAAAGGCTTACCCGTTACACTTTGTATAGGTAAGTAGTTTTATTAATCACCTTAACAGTTAACGACACCACATCTCACCGTGAGTAGACCAACTTTCCATGTGAGTATTCCGGCTCACATTTTGATTGATTCCCCTTTATGGTAATGACCTTTGGGAAACTGCTTTGAGGCCGCTGTAACGAACCTTTGTTGGACTCAACTGATCTGATCTTTGTCGTAATAAGTTACCTACCTTTTATAATGAGAATAGGTCGTTTCGGGTTTATGGTTTTATGCCGGTCTCTGTGGTGCGCCTGGCGATCACCCGGCTGCAACGGGTTCGATTCCCACTGGGAACAACAATGTATGTATGTTGGAAGTGTTTATGTATTACAAGTATTTATGCGGAACATAAATGTTTGTTTCTGGGTCTAGGTGTTTTCTACACAAGGTGTAACGAGGATGCCCGTTTAAGCCGAATGGGGATTGTTCTAGACGTCTAAGTAAACAACTTTTGTTCTAGGACACTTAGAAATTAGATCTTTTTATATGAAAATATTTTCACTGCTTCACTATAGAATAGCTGTTTTTTAAGGGAATTAAACTTTTAATTGAAGTAGACCAAACTAAATGAAAGGACAATTTAAGATCAATGACCTCTAACTCTTAGAAACAATCCGATTATAAATTAAACTTTAAAATTTTCGATAACTCCTTCGAATTGTTCTCTTCTCTTTAGAATTCGCTAAAATGGTCATCCTCGTTACACCTTGTATACATATACAGGGTTATGGGTTTAGAATCCAAAACCGTTCAGGGGGTGATTCTTCACATCAAAACGAATAAGTTTTGTTCTACGACTTTTTGAAATTCAAAGTAGTTTTCGAAAATTTTAAGTGTAAAGTTTACTTGAAAATCAGCTGTTTCATAGAGTTAGAGGTCATTGACCTTAAGATGTCCTTTCTTTCAGTTTGGTCTACTACAATAAAAACTTAAATTGAATTTATTTTCAAAAACAGTCGTCTTTTTTCAGTGAGATATAACCTTAAAATTTGCAAAAAAAAAAACGAATTTCCAAAAATCGTAGAACAAAAGTTATTCGTTTTGATGTGGAAAATCACCCCCTGAACGGTTTTGGATTCGAAACCCATAACCCTGTATACCTGCCATTTATATAAAAAAAGTATTAGGTATACTACTCGTATATGAAGGTAATTTGTCCGTTGTTTATTACGATCACGATTTAAACCATCAATCAACCAATTTTTTTATACTTAGTTTTTATTTGTTTTTGTATTTTTTTTAGGTGTTGCAATAAAAAAATAATCAATCAACCGCAATCTCTAACGGCAATGCTTGTTAAAGAACATTACGAAGTATCTATACATAAAATAATATTCTAAGTAATACGATTTTAAACTCACATTTTTATTTAACTACAAACAATATTTTATAATGAAACACGGTAAACAGTATTTACCAAGTTTAATTTGTTTTACGGATTACGATATTTCGCCATCAATTGCAACTAACTGGCCTGATCACGAGACAGTTGCAGTTGGTGGCTAGTTGCAATTACCTACTGGCGAAATATCGAGTTCCATAAAAACAAAACATGGTAAATACTCCGATACTAAATAACACTTGTAAAGTTTTCTATATGAAGAAAACAGCAAAAACCATTCAATAGCAGTACCAACACAATAAAGTTAATCTTGCAAATTCAAAACAGAAATATAATTTATTTGTAAAGTTGGTAATGAAATAGTCTGAGTGGAGTCGGGGACGTTAGCAAGTTCGTTATAAGCAGAGATATATACCAAGTTTATGAAAATAAGTCGACGATTATGATTGGGGTATACTGAGAGATGAAACCTAGTATAATTTTTGTAGAAATTCGTTTATCTTCGGTTTCACGATGCGAGTAATGAAATGAATCTCATTTCGTAATTTGTTTTTTTATTCCTTAAGGCATATCCACTAGAAATGTTAATGTTAAAGGAAAAATTCACTCTCGACGAGATTTCTGCGTAGGTACGTGCGCTCTACGCAGAGACGCGAATTCAAATCTCGTCTTCGGGTTTAAATCATCTCGGTTTAAATCTCGTTGTTTTCAGACGTTTCTGTTCTTTTTAGACCTCCAGTTCACGGGTAAATGAACAAAAAACGGGATAACGAAACACCCGTGTCCAGAGAATCTGCGTAAGTTGGATGGAAGGCAACGTACCTACATTGTTTTCTGGCCAGCCACCCTTCCAGAACCGACCAAAGAAGCTCGTTGATCTAGCTGCACCAGTCGATCTTGAATGGTCCTATGGGAATGGTCCTATTATCTGCGTAACAAACGACCGAATCGGATGCATAATTTGTTTGCGCGGGTAGCTGCACGCACATTGACGACGCGGTACGCTCCCACCTCGCATGCACTCACACTGATAAATCGACTGATTACAGACAGGTCTGGGGTTAAGGTTTTTTGCATGGCTCAGCCATTATTTGTTGATTTGTCCATGGATTGGTTGAGCCAAGGCACAAATATTGTTTGAGATCTTTCTCTATTCTGGTATTAGCTGATTCATTTTGATGCCTACCTAGTTTTAGTTAAATCTAATTTATGTGATTAAAAAAATCTTTTCAATAATTATTTGTAATTATGGTAAAATGGCTTTCAGACGTTTTGGTGTTTAAATGCTGTAAGTCTGAAAGTGTTTGTTATATCAATAAATAAATAAATGGGTTATTCAACGCTTGGCCCGGTTGTTAGAGGATGGATGGCCGATAATTTAAGTGGCAAAACAAATTTGTAGCACCTCCGTGATACATACAATAGGGACGTTGAGCAGTTGGTCCCGATTGTTCTCTTTGGTACCAATCGTTAGGACGTCTTAGGGTGATCTGAAGAGTCTAACACGAGGTACAAAAAAAGTACAAAAACAAATACAAAATCGTGTTTGCTCTTACATTTAAAAATATAATATAACGTGACAGAGGAGCTCCCACGCCTTCGGAGCTCCTCTATTAAGTTGCAAGGTGAGCCACACCAGTCCACGAATATGAGAAGACAGTGTGTATATTGTAACCTGAGTCAGTCAAGTATAATTTATTTTCGATTTACCAAAAAAAAAAAAAACAACGAAAGTGTTTTTTCTCCCATTGCATCCGAAACCTGTTCACTGTTCGTTGAAGCGCGAAATGGGACGAGCTGAGTTGTTACCAGTCTGTCTTCCAACAAAAAGAGTATTCTCAACTTTACTGAGACGCTTCCCCGGTAGACGGCTGGACTATGAAATTGTTTTTATGGAGTTTATCCAATATTGGACGTTGCTTGATTCATGCTATGGTATCTGGTTATTATACTTTAGGTTTATTCACCACGAATAGCTATTGCTAGCTAGAGGCAATACAACCAGCGTTTTGGGTACCTTTTTTGGGACTCATTTTGGATGTATAATTTTAGTTTATATATTTCGTTAGTTAGAAATTATAATGGCATGTTTTTAATAGACACGAAAAAGTGGAATTTTTGAATATATGGTAAAGGGATGAACGTTTTTATTAATCCTATTTCTTGTTAGTCTTTCTTTCGTTTTGCGTGATTTAGTTAAAGAACTATAACCTCATTTTTAATAGTAATAAAAAATAAAATTTTATTTTTACATAAATTCAAATCTAGGCAGAGCCTGAATCGGCGGTCGACCGGGATTCAAACCTGCAACCTTTAGAATAAAAGCCAGATTAGGTATCTACCACTAAACAAAATTTGCAATTCATTACAAAATTAGTACAAGGACTGTAGGTACCAGGTGCATATTTAAAAATTTGGTTTTCTCTATAATGGCTTAGTAATCGTTGATGATTTTGCTTAATATCACTAAAGCGTCCTAACTATTAGTAATTTCATGCAGAGTAACTAAAGAATTACTAAACCATTATTGATTAAATTAAAACTTTAAAATATGCACCTGGTACCCTAAGTCCTTTGCTGACCGTACATCCGGTTACAAAAATATAACAAAATCTTACAAATACCATAACACAAACATATAAACCTACCTACAGCATGTTTAAATTCGTCTCTCCCAAGTTTGTAACAACAATCACACAATACAGGGTGATACAGTAATCGAGTAACCGTCTCAGATCGAAATAAATGGCACCCAACTTCCGAAAGCGAACCTTTCCCGACCCTTTCTCGCCGTTTTCAATAGCATTTTCTTTATCGGTCATCTATGTCTACCTATCCATGCTTTTCTTTACGTTTCTTTCATTAGGGTGGAAGCAGAGTAGAGACTGATTGATCGGCTGATAAAACCTATTTATCCTAATGAATAAACTAGGAGTAAGTTTGGAGTAGTGAGAATGTGCTTTGTCTTTTCCCTTGATAAGAACTTTCAAACTTCACAGGACCAAAAGTTGTAAAATTACTCCAACCTTGTTTCACGTTTATTTATAAGGCCGGTCTTATTAGCCTTATAAATAAACGTGAAATACACGTTTATTTATGGCTAATAAGGTTTTGGGAACTAATAAAGCTAAAAGAAAAATAATCTAAAACTATCCGTAAGTATAATTATGCTTTCTGAGATAAAGTCATCCAATTTTCGAAATTTTTTTTTTTTTTTTTTTTGTAGCAATACTTACCTATGCGCCAAACATTGTTCGTGTCACAAAATTGGTCAATTTCATTATAGTCATTTATTTTTAAGGTACACTGAACTGCTTCTTTGATTCCCTGCTACGGAAAGTGTTGGTAAGGAGGGCCACGGTCACTTATTTGTTTATGATCATTTAGTTTATTGCTCAACTAGCTGCGCCCCGCGGTTTCACCCGCAGAAGTGAAAACGCGTTATTACGGGCGCGGGCGGTCGAGCGGTTGCACTTTTTTGTTTATTTCTCGGGTTCTACTAATTTGATTTCGATGCAAAGTATACCACGAAGTTCCTCGAAAATAGAACTATCCAATATTGAAAACCAGATTGCCATCGGATAAGTAGTTTTTAAGAAATGCTAAGTATAGAAATTATAGAAGAAGATAGATAGACTTACTTTGAATCAAATATCAGCCATCAGACTCACCAGTCTGCGGAACCTCTCCGAGAGTCCCACTTCTTTTCAGCTTTGTTGCGAATTTTATCGCGACGTTAGAGGTTTTTTTTATTTAGTGCGGTTTGGTGTACCGGACCCGAATCTGCTTGAGCTCCTTTAGCTAAATTTTCAAAGAATTTTCAACTTTATATTTGAGTTGTTAAGGCAGATAATAGTGTGAATCGAAGCTCTTCTTATGTTGGTAATGTGTTGGTATTTTTATGTGACCCTTTGGTCAAAGAAAAAAAACTTAAATGGTTTCTTTGTTACGAATTTGGTATAAATGATCCCATTTCTACAATATTATCGTTTAACTTATTATTAACTAGCGATGTACCCCGGTTTCTTACTTAACAGTTGTACTGGAAATCTCCTATAGAGTTAGATGGAACCTTGAAGAAGTACCAAGTGACGTAAGATGAAGTAGATTTGTATTTAATTAAGAATAAAAAATAAAAAGAATTATTAATATAACTTCGGGTCTAGATCGCGTTAGATAGAACACATATTATTTAAATTAAATTAATAAAATTTTAAAATACCCAGACGTTATTTATCGAACCCTTAGTGAAAAATAAATACTTTAAGAAATGAATTAAAACATCTTAGATTTCAATTTGTTTATTATTGTTAAATCTATAGGCGGTAGGCACAAACAACGTGTAACTAATATCACTACAAATTTGACTTGGATAAACTTTGATTCATGAGACACCGGGTAATTACCTAAATACTATACAATAAATTATTAATAGGTATCACAAATCACAGTCTAAAAGAATTTCCTAAAAGAGAAACCATAGTTGGGTTCCCATGAGCTCTTGGGCAAGAACGGTGAGACGGACTTGGAGAGTCCAGCGTTGAAGTCGAGCGAAGAGTCACGGTTGTGGAACAGGTTCAGCTTCCCTGTCGCTCCATAGTCTGTCTTCTGGAAGAGTGGGGTATGGGCCACGTTCAAACCGGCACCTATCTTATCCCTGGAATACACATATTAGATATTTAGTAACCTGATCGCAGGGTGAAGTGTGATTACAATATCAACTCTGTATAAAACCTTCACCTTAGCGCTGTACTGTGCACAAAATACTAAGCTAAATACGTATTAATGCCAAATCTGTTTTAAAACGCTTTCTGTGACATTGGAATAAAAACAAATGCCACCAGCATAACAGTACAGATTTCTATAAAAACTCACTTGAACATATAGTCGACACCCCCACCGTATGTGTTGAAGTTGGGCACTTGTGGGTGGTTGGGGGAGGTGCGAGCTGCGAATGCGTTCGCGTCCACCTTGTGTGCTCCGTTGTTGAATAGGTTCACGTTACCGGCTGCGGCGTCCCGGTGTCCCATTCCGGGGATGTTGGTGCGAGTCAGGGTAAGCCCGTGCCCGTTACTGCAACAGATCAAAGGATAGTCAGTAAGATTTATGTATTGGCTTTGGCTGGTCTTCATACATCAATCTTACTCTTAATCAGATATTTTCGATCTGACTTGTAAAACCGATCAGCTGGATACTTACACATTGTCAAGGGCAAGGCCAGCTGTCGCAGAACTGAGTTTGTGCTGGTCATTGAAGCCAGCAGCACCGATGGCGCTTATGATGTTCTTGTCGTTCCCGGCGAGTGGCACTTTCAGGTTTGCTCCGGCTGTGCCATCAGAGTTGAAGACAGCGCTTCCTTGTGCTTGGCGACGGCTGCGAGCGAGTGTCACCGGCTGCAGCTCCTCGAGAGCCTCCTCCGGCACCCAGTAGTACGAGTGGTCGTCCCAGACCAGGTGCCGAGCGCTGCACATAGCTACCAGCATAGCGCAGAACAATACCTTCATGCTGAACATTGTTATCGTAGATAGTAATTATAGGTAAACTTGAGTAGTCTTTACTACAAATGCTGCAAGTCGAATGATGTTCCTGGATTGCTCCAAGCTCTTTATATACAAAACTTCTGTGCTTCAGGAATCCCCTGAGAATTATCAATACAGCTTCGTACAGGAAAGCGAAGTTTAAAGATAACTCGTTCGCTCGTCTCAAATGCGGTATACATAATTATGAACTAGGTAGGTATATGTGTCGGTTGATAAGTGAAGGCGCGTGCCAAGTGGTTCCCCGAGTAGGTACGTTAGGTATCAGAGACAACATTAAAATGATTTATTATGTAAATAAATACCGAGACGATACATTTAAGAAGTAGGTAAGTTATATTATTATATTTCGTGACCATCTGCAAGCTATCCTATTCATTATTTATGTTAGACTAGCAGTGTCCCACGATTTTACCCGCGTAAGTTCCGATTCCGCGGAAATATCGGTATCAAAAATAGCATGTCTGCATACCAAGTTTCAACGCAATTGGTTCAGTAGTTTTTGCGTGATTGAATCACTAAAATCTAAACTTTTCCACATAATAATATTATATTAGTAGAAAGTACCTACTTATAAATAAATCAAGTTATAATTTGCATTATTTCTATAGCACTTTCGATTGCCACTAACAAGCATCAAAATTACAAAAAAAATGGTAAATAACGGGATATTTACCACGTTTTATTTGTTTAAACGGAACTCGATATTTCGCCAGTAATTGCAACTGGCTTATTCACGACACGGTCAATATCGAACTCCGTAAAAACAAATAAAAACATCGTAAATATCCCGAAATTAAATATTTTATAGGCACATTGTGAAAAGAACAGTATGAAGAGACGCGAGTAAATTTTTAAAAATGAATTTTTTCCTTAAAATATTTCTAGTAGAAGCATATTATTATGACTTTAATTCGTACAAATATCATAAAAATTGTCACCATAACTTCATTCTAAAGAGTTGCTTGCTCCATCAATCTGATGTGATCTGAATGATGATACCTACCTAGTTTCTAGGAGCCAATTCTAATGGTAGAGAAATCCAAATATTAGTATACTGCATTTCTGGAATGCTATTCTGCTCTTTATTCCGAAGGTTCTTATCAAATCTTCACCAACTTTAAATCCTTACTAACATTATAAAATGCGAATGTAACTCTGTCTGTCTGTCGGTCCGTCTATCTGTTATACCATCACGTCTAAACCGCTGAATCGATTTTGATAAATTTGATTTAGAGATAGATGGTACCTTGGACACCTTAAACCCTAAACCACTCACGCAGCTCAGTTTTTCTTCTAAAAAATCGGCTATGGAGTATTTCTACACAGACAAAGTCGCGGGTAACAGCTAGTTAGCTATACTTATTCTAATATAATTCCTTCTAATACTTTTCCTTACCTTGAAAAATAATCGTAAAACATACATAACACATACTTACACTTAATTTAGTAAAACACACACACACAAAAACATACATCCAAATTAATAACACCTCTAATGGAAGTTGGTCAAAAAGGGGATTTCTTGGTAGTGTAGTTACCCAAAACATTTTAATAGGTACCTTAGTCACGATTTTCAAAAAAATAATTATAACTCATTACTCATGGCTCATACAAGCTATTATGTATTCTGTGGTCATAAACCAATCAACAAAACAGTTAGTTAATTTATAGGTAGGTATCTACTTAAAGTTCTATGAACTCGGTTATTTCCTGTTAGCAATGCATTCTTTAGTAGGTACTAAAGTTATAATTTTAGAATACTAAAGGATTTTTAATTCCAATATATTTTTTAATGCGTCGCGACTAAGATGATTGTAACATGGTTTGAAAAGAAAGTAAAATAAATAACAATACGCGATAAAAGCCGTCATGCATAATAGAGTCAATTTCACAAAAAAAAAGCAACGGATGTGAACCTCCTTCTTTTTTTGAAGCAGTCTCGCAGACAGTTATGTGTTATTTTAAAAAAATAAAAATGCATTTCTCCTAGTTGAATATTTTTAATCTTCGAAAGCTTTAGCGAAATCTACCAAACTTATTTTCGAAAATAAAAACAATATAAGAAAATCTGCCATCACTCATCTAAATTTTTGACTGAACTAATAAATTTTAATGTATTACCAACCAAACTTTATTTTTATAATACAAACCGATTGTTCGGACATTTTGTTCGGAAATCTTTTGTTCATGAATTCAATAGACCGCAAGTTAAAATCATAATAGGAAGAGACAATATCGAACATAGACCTAAAATAATTGTTATTATCCAAATGATTTTTATACCTATAATTCTAGTTTACCTACTCGGTAATTTATAACATCAGAAATAAAGGCAGAAACAACTTTTTTACACACTATAAATGACCAATACATCACCTGATGGTAACTGATAATAATGGTCTAAAAGTTTTGGTGGGAACTCGTTGAGGAGATGTGTTGCTAAATTTTCATTTTTGTGAATTTAGTTCAAATGCGTGCAAATTGTTTAATTTCGGGGGCATATTATTAATCAATTTAGTTTCGTGAAGGTGTACAAGTAGAATGAAAGTGAAAATCGGTGCAAAACATTGTCAAGTGTTGTCTCCAAAGCTCCGTGAACAATCTTTGTAAATGGCCGCCGTTTTTACAAATGATTCCCTAGACTTGACTTTAACTATGACGGGAATATCAGGATGGGTTAGGGGTGAAGTCGTCCCCCTTTGATCCCGTTTTCCTACGGAATCGGGACCTACAAAATTTTAAAAATTTGTAAAATTTTAAATGTAAAATTGCTGCTATAGTAAAAAATAAAAAAATGTTTTGCCCCATCTAGATAATATCCACTTCGACGTCGAAAGCTCTTCAGAACATTATCAGAAAGTTTTAGCGACGGATATTGTGTAGGTACTTCTGAAAACTCTATTGTGTCTGAAACAATTCGTTTCAATGAAAAGATTGTTGGCAAAGATGCGCTTTCTATACCTACAACTAACGTTATAAACTGTCCTATCAGTACGAACATTTTTTTGTTCACCAGTACTTACGAAAATTTCATAGATTTGAAGTACTTATCTAAAATACTAAATAGTAGTGATAGGCGTCCAAAGTGTCCTATACCATGCGTAAGAAGTCGATATGCTCAACGTACATATAATTTTTTAGCACCCATAATCTACAATATTTTTGATGGAAAATGTAAATTTAGATTTCTAAGTAATCATCATCATCATCATCAACCTGTTGCAGTCCACTGCTGGACATAGGCCTCTCCAATTGCACGCCACCTAGATCTATTTTCGGCTTCTCGCATCCAGTTTGTGCCAGCCGTCTTGCGCAAATCGTCGCTCCAACGTGCCTGAGGACGTCCTACACTACGTTTGCCGAGACGCGGTCTCCACTCTAGAACTCGTTTACGTAGTTCTAAGTAACTACCTAATTAAATCTAAAATAAAGGTGTGGTTAGATTCGCTAAATTTTGATATAACAGAAACACTCTTGTACATGGAAACTTAACACAACTATTTCTTCTATGTTATTGGCTATTGTAACCATGAAAAAAATGTTTAATTTTAAGGCATGAACTGCCGGCTGCAACACAGCTTACGCTAAAGCAGTTGGTAGGGTTAATTTAACATACAATGTTCTTTTTTTCTGTGTTAAGAATAAAGATATTTTTTTTATTTTTATTTATATACTTATTATTAAACGGCTGCGCCCTGCTGCTTCACCTGCCAAGCAGAGCGGTGTTGGAGTGGTACCTCGACTTTAATTCCGGAGGTTGTGGTTTCGAATCCCGGCTGACCGCGCATCAATGTATTTTTCTTAAAGAAAATTTTGTGAAGGAAAACATAGTGAGGAAACCTATGGCAAATATATTATAAAGTCAAGCAAAAAGGCACATGTGGAAGGGCTAGTTGCGCAGGTGCAGGTGATAAGGTACGTACGTACGGTTATACGTACGTACTAAGTAAAGGTTATACTTAGATACCAAAGCTCAATATTGTATCTCCATATATTATCTACTAAGTACTAAGATATCCGGTCAAATGAACCCAGCACCACATTTTGGAAAGGAATTTCCATTAGGTTACACCCTCAACGAATATAATACGAGATACTATCTCGATCGATTCCCTACAAGCTAAACAAAGCATCTACAACAGTGTTTCTCAAAGTGAGGGATCATGCCCCTTCATAGATGCTGACTTCAGCATCTATGAAGGGGCCACTTTTTAGACTTACGGCGTAAGACTTCTTATTACTGTATTTATAGACAACTTTGCTAGTCGTCTATACGTCCCGCGTGAATTTCGAAGTTAGTAAGTACATACTTGCTGAACGAATCGTATGCCTTGTATTTAGAGACAAGTCGAGTGATTGCATGGACTAATTAAAGTTTTTCATTTTTCAGCTGACGTTAAAAATCATAAGAGTGAGATAAAAGGGGTGTGTATTAGTTGACATAATAACAAAGGTTCTAACGATCACACGACCTAATTTCATTGAATATAATTTCTTTTGTTATAATAACACTCACTTGAAACAATTATCAGACAATTTAATTATAATTCACTTTTTAAACTTACACTATTTCTGTTTATTTTTATTATTAGAACAAACAAACGCAATCCAGACCTCAAGTTCTAATAATAATTTATTAATCATAATTACTAGCCTCTTTTTTTTATGTGAATGTCGTCAAAAATCGCTTCCAAAATACGTCATTTTGACCTCAAAAAATTTAGTGCCGTTTGCAGAAATGGGTCATTTGAAATTCTCTTCATTAGAATAATTTACATTTTAAATTAAAATCAAAACCTACACCGCTTAAGTATTTCTTATTTCTGGCGTACCTATTTGTAAAAATAAAGTAGATTTTACTAATTTACTGATAATTTAAATGTAATAGATACCGGACAAAGCGTAGGATCCTTTTAAAGTTCCGTACCTAAATGGTAAAACTAGGACCCAATTTCTAAGATATGAACCGTGATAAACAGTTAAAATTTCAACAGATGATTATCTTAGGTATTTCTGTTGCCGCTATAACAACTAAGCTATTATTAACACATTCAATTATTATAAATTATGTACAGTAAATAAATTAATAATAAAAAATATACAACTAATTGCAAGGATTAGCACATATAAATTGAATAAAAATCTGACTTCCGAGATCTGGGTAATAAATTGAATATTAGCAATAAAAGCTCTTTATAAATTAAATTTAATCTAAACCACTGATTTGTTAATCCTTCTGATATAATAAGTATTTCTACAGTCTGAAAATGAGAGGCATACGACATAAGTTTGAGAACCTCAGACCAACAGCGTTTGAAACTTGCGGAATTTGTTACAAAGGCCTTCCTCTTATATTAAATTTCTGCTAACTCTGATGACACCATAGTTCTGCTAGATTAGGGCACCCTACCTTTGTCTTTGGCTTTGAATATTACAGGACTTGTTTCCAGTTTTGACTTTGACAGATATAGTGGTAAAGTTTTGAGATTACTGGTGTTAGTTTGAGGTTAGTGCACGAAACTAAATATTACATAATCCAAAGAGGAATCAAATAATAATTTCGGATTCGACTTATGTATGACGTCATCCATCCTACATCCCAATTACACAAGTATTTTACACAAATAATTTACTCAGGTTAAGTCATTTTCTAAAAAAAAGGATGCATGATGTAGCATGCGTTAGCGCCACACGTTAATTTTACTCAGAAAATTCGCAAAAAACACCAATTTTAATTTTAATTTTTTTTTTTTTTTATTTTTTTTTGACAATCGGCCAATTATTTATTAGACAAACTTAGTACATTATAAACAAACAAATACAAAAACAAACACTTAACTAAAAAATAATAATATAAATTTTAATTTTAATTAAATATGATAATTATAAAAAAATATTAGGACAAATACTTATGATAAATATTTTTGCTGGCTGCCCCAGGTACTTCGTTTCTTACTTATTTTCATCGTATATACCTTTTTACCACATTGTATAGACAGATATAGCTCAACCTAAATAAAACTCTTGGTTTCTTTATGTTATTTGCCTACTTGAGGGTCCCCGAACTGCACCAAATTTTTTCATCGTTTTCTTAGTCCAATATAATTGCTATTTTAGTAAGGAATGTAGGTAAATAAATTTCTTAATTTCTTCTATGGTTTTCGCGATTTTGCATAATAAAACACTTTATTTATCCGGTTGTCAACCTTGAAAAAGCCAACTGTAGAGTTGACGAAAGCTTGGTTCGTTTAAAACAATGAATAAAAACGCGATTCAACCGGATAAATAAAGTGTTTTAAATTTCTTAAATTAGAAATATAACTTAGCTACCTAGCTAATATTGAGATATTATGTACTAGTGTACCTACCAATATTTGTTATGAAATACACAATTATAGTATATAGAAAGGTGACTTCGATAACCCCAGCGTGCACTAATAACCATTTAATAATTTTATGAGCAATATCGTCGGGACTTTACTTTCCTGTTCGGTCGAAGCAATTCGCTCCGCTTATCTCAGTCAGAGGGGAATCCTTTAGTCCGATTCTCAGTATCAATTACTTGTATATAAAGAGACTTCGCATCTCCAGAAATATCACTCGACTTGCAATATTAGCGGTGTAGACTAGTATCAACTCTAAACTAAACTACAATAACAATGTTCAGCATGAAGGTATTGTTCTGCGCTATGCTGGTAGCCATGTGCAGCGCTCGGCACCTGGTTTGGGACGACCACTCGTACTACTGGTTGCCGGAGGAGGCTCTCGAGGAGCTGCAGCCGGTGACGCTCGCTCGCAGCCGTCGCCAAGCACAAGGAAGCGCTGTCTTTAACTCTGATGGCACAGCTGGGGCAAACTTGAAAGTGCCACTCGCCGGGAACGACAAGAACATCATAAGCGCCATAGGTGCTGCTGGCTTCAATGACCAGCACAAACTCAGTTCGGCGACAGCTGGCCTTGCCCTCGACAATGTGTGAGTATCCAGATCTCATTTGCTAAGATGACCAGCTAAGGCCAATATATCAATCTTACTGACTATCCTTTGATCTGTTGCAGTAACGGGCACGGGCTCACCCTGACTCGCACCAACATCCCCGGAATGGGACACCGGGACGCCGCCGCCGGTAACGTGAACCTATTCAACAACGGAGCGCATAAGGTGGACGCGAACGCATTTGCAGCTCGCACCTCCCCCAACCACCCACAAGTGCCCAACTTTAACACGTACGGCGGGGGTGTCGACTATATGTTCAAGTGAGTTTCTCTTAACATTTGTACTATTGTAATACCTGTGCCATAATAGGTAGTTTGTTTTTATTACAATGTCAAAAAACGCTTCTTTACCCAGGTCTGATATTAATACGTATCTCGCATAGTGTACTGTGCATTTTCATGATTGATTTTGACAAAGTTAAATGGTAAAGGTTTTGCTTTGGATGAAGGAACGCATTTAGATGGTAATCACACAGGCTAGCATTTGACCTCATCTTACCCGATATGATGCGAAGATAAGATCGACGGTGTAACATACTTGTCCACAAGAAACCTATTCACTCTTGACTCGATGACTCTAAGGTTGTAGTTAAGGAGGAACATCGACGCGGGCATCGACTTTATTCTGCCATAACTAAGTATCTGATATTATGTGTATTCCAGGGACAAGATAGGTGCCGGTTTGAATGTGGCCCACACCCCCCTCTTCCAGAAGACGGACTATGGAGCGACAGGGAAGCTGAACCTGTTCCACAACCGTGACTCTTCGCTCGACTTCAACGCTGGACTCTCCAAGTCTGTCTCACCGTTCATACCTAAAAGCTCATGGGAACCTAATTATGGTTTCTCGTTCAGGAAATTCTTCTAAACTGTGATACCTATTAGTCATTATTTTGTAATAGTATTTATTTTGTCATTAATTGTAAGGTAATATTTTTTGGTTTTAATAAAAAAATACCAATCTACACATTTTTATTTTTTTATTTTTACATTTATGGGAAACTAACATTGATAAATTGATAATCTATTAATAAGTATATACCAATATTATAAAGAAATAGAAATGAGAATGCCAATAATGGGTATCCATAATTTACTAGAAATAATTTGAATAACATCTATCTATATCTATCTATCTTCTTCTATATCTATATCTTCTATAGGTACTTAAAATAAAGGAAGAGAGGACAAAGAGTCTGTACTTGTAAGTAAATAACAAAAAAAGTGTTCTAGGGGACTTAGGATAAGTAGGTAGTGGAATAAAATCATATTATTTTTAAAATTCATGTCTGTCTGTGTATGTATGTTCCTTATACAATTAAAAACTACTAATGCAATTAAATTCTGATTTTTAATATTGGATATACTTTGCATCGAAATCCAATTAGCAAAACCCGAGTAATGAACGAAAAAGTGCAACCGCTCGGCCGCCCGTGCCCGTGATAACGCGTTTTTCACTTCCACAACGAAAAAGTGCAACCGCTCGGCCGCCCGTGCCCGTGATAACGCGTTTTTCACTTCCACGGGTGAAACCGCGGGCCGCAGCTAGTTATATTAATAAAACACAATATTTACCGGGTTTTACTCGCGTTTTTTTAATCACGGCATTATTACTAAAGACCGAGCTAAAACGCAACTTTTATTATGCGAAATCGCGAAAACCTTAGACAAAATGATAACATTATATTTATTTTTCTTTTCGTTTTGAAAGCGTTGAAAGAAGGTTAACTCAAATTAACCTAATCTCAAAACAACTTCGTTGACAAATCGGATTAAAATAGATTAACTCGCATTTATTTTTTTATAAAATGTTGAGATTTACTGGAATTAACTTTTGTAGTTTCGTTATGTTGAAAGCGTATTTTGATAGCCCTGAAAAAACAAATTCCTAATGAACCCTCAAAATATTCACTAAATAATAAGAGAAGCATTGCTTAAAAGGTACCATTATCACAAAATAAATAACAATAAATCATACTCGTATTATTCTAAGTTCAAAGTAATTTCATGTTACAATTTCGAGAACTACATAAAAAGGCTCGAGTTCCTATTTCATTGGATTTCAATAACAAATAAATTATAGGGGTCACTATGAAGGGCCAAAAGGGTATCGAAATACCGAGTATAAGAACGAGCAGTATATTTGGATCTTTAGTTTATTAAAAAACAACAAACAACTTACATCAATGATAAAAACTTTTTTTCTTGGTAGGCTTGAATTCTGCCGCGGCTTGATACCATCTAACGGCCGAAATAGCCAATTGGAATGATTCCTAAGCTTGCACCGGCTTGCCGAAATTGTATCGCCAATTGGAATGATTCCTAAGCAGGTGACTGCACCGGCTTGATAAAAAAACTATATTTTTTGTTTTATATATTACTAGCTGCTCCCCGCGGTTTTACCCGTGTAAGTTCTATGAAATATCATGCATATGTTTTACATATAAAACTTCCTTTTGAGTCACTCTATCTACTAAAAAACGGCATCAAAATCCGTTGCGTGGTTTTAAAGATCTAAGCATTCATACAAACATCCAGACAGGAAAGCAACTTTGTTTTATACCATGTAAAAGACTCGCTGAACCCATGGTTTCACCCGGGTAAGTTCGGATCCCGCGGAAATATTGGAATAAAAAATAGTTTTACTGTTAATTCCAACTATTCCATATTTCAAGTTTTATAGCAATTGGTTACGTGGTTTTTGCGTGATCGAGAAGCAAACATACATATAGATACACACAAACTTAGAGCTTTATAAATATTAGTACGATTTTTGTAAATTTTGTCATAGCTGTTTTATAATACCTGTACATACCTAGATTTGCAAATAAATGATTGATTTATTGATTGATTGATATATTTCTAAATATTGTTTCTAACATTTGGTGATTACACCAAACTAAGACCTAATTTTGATCCGTTTTTAATTTTTGGTAGCTTCAACGATTAACCGGTACCGGAACACGAATGAAATATTGATATTATTTAAGTCGGAAGAATCATGTGATAATAATACTACAGAAAATTATTGACCAAAAAAAATATTTAAAAAAAATAAAAAACCCGACTGCCGTTAAAACTGAAAAGTAAAAAACAAGAAGATACCTAAAGGTAAAGAAACCTTAAAAATCGTTCGACGCATCTAGGAGCCTTAAAAAATTGTGGATGGACTCGGGTGGGACTTCAACACAATTTGGTGTCATTATACTTTACCTTTAAAAGGAGTCCCACCCGACTGCATCCACAATTTTTTAAGGCTCCTAGATGCGTCGAACGATTTTTAAGGTTTCTTTACCTTTAGGTATCTTCTTGTTTTTTACTTTTCAGTTTTAACGGCAGTCGGGTTTTTTATTTTTTTTAAATATTTTTTTTATTTAACGCTTTTCAGTTATTAGAGATTAGATACAATTACACCAGAGAAACTCATTAACTCTGGATGTGTATACTCCAGTAGCGAGGACTCGAAATCGGTTAAAGATAGGCTATCTAAAAGCCTTCAATATTATAATAGCTATTCTTTTTGAGTTTTGCTGAGACGGCTATGAAGTAGGCAGGTATCCATCTTAAAATATAATTACCAAATCGGAAAACTTCGTCGCGACTGGTGATACAAAGGCTGGCGGTTTCTTGTCCTAGCGGATTAGCCTTGCTATCCATTATTCATAGCGCGACATTTCAAATTTTTAGTTAATTACTTATTGTAAACATAGTAATTGTTATTTATGTTATCTCTGACAAACTGACAAATCAAACATTCAAATTCCTTCAAAAGTTGAAACTCGGCGTCAAAGTCAAATCGAAAAGTTTTTAAGTAACGTTCCGTTGTCTTTGCTCGGTTTTTATGGTCAAGACAAATCTTGCTTTATAGCGTTTTAAATCTTTATTTTTATTTATTTATTATTTTAATGTACCCTATGTCACTCTCACGGTCATGACGAATCTAACGACGTATCGTTTATCTAAATCGGCCCAGCCGTTTAGGCCCTACGACGGCACAAAAATAGGTCACATACATACATACATACATACACTCACGGCAAAAACATAACACTTCCTTTGGCAGTCGTTGAGATGGTCACCGATATCGACCGATCGACGACATAGCTAACATTATTTTTTTGTCTTCTACATTCCACTAAGGGCTCAAGCATTAAGAAAGTCACATCTGCTAGCAATAAACAAGTAACATGAAACGAAGGATCCTTAATTCTATAGAAAATTGATAAAAGATAGTTTTAAACAATAGACCCTTAATGACTGCTTTTAGGGAATCCATAAATTTGATGTTTTATTGCCAACAACCCTGGGAACTGCGTACTTCATAACATGTGGTCTTTTATCTTAAAGGACTTTATAAAAAAATAAAATCTACTATGACATTTCGTAGAAACTAAAAAGGCGGAGCCAAAAATTGCCCAATTGAGAGTTTAACCTTTTTCTGTCCGAGGTGTGGTTTTCTTTAAGGTCCGCCTCGTCAACGCCCTGGAGGACTAGTGGGGAAAAGATATGAAAAGAGCGGAAGGACGCCGGGAGAAGGACATTCGGGTTTCGGACTTCGTACCCCCGTGTGAATCCGACGTCGCGACGAGTGTTGTAGAGCAGACAGCTCTAATTAAATTCAGTGCATCTAAACTTAGAATCATTTAAATATAATTTTGTATAAAGTTTTCATGGTAGTTAAGTTGTGGTTAGTAATTGCATTAGTGACGACTTGACCAGCGCTGTATACGGGTAACGCAGCATCGGTGAATCCGGTAATGTACTAAATTGGTTATAACCACATTTGCATCTATATTCACAATTCACAACTGTCTCGACTTAGTAATACTATCCTATATCATCATTACTTAATGAACATAAGTACAATAATTGTCTTAAGCTATGGGCTCTCTTGAGGTTGCCACTAAGCGTCTAGGGAAGCTACCTACCTGATGTAATAATACACATGGAGAATATATATATATAGATACTGATCAAATATTATGTTGTGGCATGAGTATCATGGAGTCCCTTGAAGTGCTTGACTTTGTAGACCTGACTAGACATGAGTCAAGAACCGATGAATTGTGAACATAGAGCGGATAAGATAATGTATATAGTATAAAGTTAGCTGACCTAATGATGAAGCGATGGTCCGCCTAATTATAAAAATAACAAAGTAAGGATGATTAATGAAATAACTGTATAACATATGCCTACATAAAGTACTTGGGACTTGTAAATATCTACCTACATGTTGTTTAAGAGAATTGCCGTTTGTCTATGGTGTTGAGGCTAAGATAGTAAAAGCCCTTTACTAAGAACCCATTTTCAGTCTGTCTGTTAGGCTGATGTTTGGCCCTACCGAACGAACTATGTTTGTTGGATAGCCGCTTATTTGACGATGAGATGTAGCGGAATAATATATTGGTCATATAATTACATTTCGCAATATTGGCGAGTAAAGCATACAATAATAAATAATGTAAATGAAATACTTGACTACCTAGCTACCGAGAGCCTTGATGTAAAGACTAAGCATATGCATTATCGATTAGAGTAAATAAACTAACAACTGATCAATGCATTTAACATAAATAGACTATGTGAGAGACCATCGCCTTAACATTAGACTACCTAGATAATAGATTTCTTTTATGTATATATCTTGAGTATATCTAGTACATAAGACAGTCTTACAGGAGTTTTTTATTTGGTTGTTCGCTTTCTCCTGTAAAATGACCTAGTAGCAGAACAACCACACGACTAATCCGGTAGCTCTGGATGCGTCGTGTTAAATAATCATTGAGTGTCGTAACATTTTGGTACAAAAACTGAACTTCAGATCGTAAATAAATCTAAATTTGATCTGACCCAATCGTTTTAATTAACTATACATTAAGGCTTCCTTTAAGGGTTAAAAACAGTGGATATTACAAGGTACATTTCAACTTGTCTAAGTAATGGCACTTACAATGAAATTAGTCATCAATATAAGCTTAGCGCCTTTATGCGTAAATATCCACTGTCTTTAGCGAACCTTTACCCGAACCACGATTTCTACAAGAGCGTAAGATCTTTGGCTATTATCCTAGAGAGATCGAGAAGTAGTTATTACTAGAACGAAATAATCATAGAATTCCCCTTGAACGATACTAAGTGAAGCATAGACCACTTATACACTGGATAGATAGGTATTATAGCTCTGTTAAATAGGACTGACAAGCTTATTGAGTTAGCCAAGATTAGACCTAAATGATAAGGCTTACAGAGAACGAGATGGTGAGGTGAGCCGAGCTACGTGCCAGCTACGAGAAGGTATATTCTGCAACGATAACCTATGTGTATCGCAGTAAAGTAATTTCACCTAAGACCTAACTCATGGTATCTGTTGTGTTGTTGGGATCAGTTGGCGTACATATAATTTGGTATTGTTTTGTAATATTATGAACATTCGGCGTCCCCGTGAATGCTGACGTTAGTACCTATCACTGCTACCCTAATAGTTATCCATGGCGATAACAGCGCCTATTTACGGCTCCACAGTGGTAGCCTTTCGGATCGGTTCAAGGCGCTCAAGACCCCGGTCAGGTCGACACGACAATAAAACCAATACATAGTCTGAGGCAGCGCGGCAGCGTTTCTGGGCACCTAATTACACGTCCTCTTACGACTGACTGTCGACCTTAACTTGGCCAAGTTAAACTCTATCATAATCACAATAATATTATAAATAAATTATAACCATGGTTCTAATGGGGCAGGCAGCCTAGTGCGCCTTAATAATCCGCGTCTCTACGCGTTGATATTCCGCATCTTGTAATGCGTTGATTAATAAAGCTTCGCAGCTATAGACAGTCAGATCGTGCCCCAAAAGTCCGCTCAGCGGAGCCGGTGAGCCCCGGTGTAGGGTTCCCTGTGTCAGAGTGTAAACGGTCGTGATATATATTGGTAAACCACCATCCTATGTACCTTTATATAGCTGACGAGTATTCTCGTACTAGTTCGTCTCGCTTGATCACGCGATCGGGTCCCTTGTTGTGGCTGGTTGTAACCTAATGTAATGCTTTTATGGTCATAATCACGTTAATAACACTCTTCCCCCTCCTTTAAACTCTTAAAGGAGAGGTACAGACAGCCACGAATTAGAACAAGCCCTGTGGAATGATTGAGTAAATGTTCTAGTCCTATGGACGATGTATTGGTACGACCACACGCGAAGTTGAAAATGATACGCACAATCCGATCTCTCCAACACAGTAGACTCCCAATGAGCTAACCTAACACATTTGATATACTTATAACTTAATAGACGATCACTACCACTGTACCACCACAGAAAATGGTGCCGCTGACCAAAGATTCAGCTACGTATTCGAAAATAACGATACGACTGGATTAAGATCAAAACAAATAAACACAACGTAGAAATCAAATTATTTTTATTTAAATAAAACACAACGTAGAAATCGTGTATCGAGTGTTTAATGTTCTGCTTTCAGAGATTCTGCGACGGAGGGGAAAAATCCACAGTGCATGATTTATAATGTAATGTTTTGTATAGATGCAAATCTAGGGGGAGCGGAAGAATCCAGATATCACCCATCATTTTACTGATCATTGTTAACATAGGTTTCATAACCTATAGACACATGTTTGTTGTACGCATTTCCCTAAATATTTTAAAATCACTATAAGGCATAGAATGCAGTGATGATAAATTTGTGTTATGCATAATTGTTAAAACCACCCATTGCAGATGTTGGACTGTTGTTGGAATGTGTTGTAGGTTATAAACATATAGATTAAACGGAATATGGCTAGATATAGAGGTAAACGTAAAGAAACGCGGGCTAGGTTGGGCAGCAGTAAAATTGTAGTAGCGAGAAACGATCGGAGGTTTTAGGTCATTGACAACGCGACGTCATGCTTGATATTGCAGATAATGAACAAATTCTAGGAGAAATTGAAATATTTAGATTTGAATAGTAATGACGAGAGACGTGAAACAGCTAGTGTTTCGGGGGAGCGAGTTAACATCATTACGATTAAAATCTCAGGAAAATCCTAGTAACCCGTTAGTAATTAGTAGTGTTACGACCACGACTATTTAAAATTATACGTGGCACAATCTACTATAAACAATTAATCTATTTTGATGACAAAGCACAAATGACTTTTTAGTATTTTAAATCGGTCTAAGAAATATACTAAGTTCGAAATACCAAGTGCATCGAGAAGGGTATATGTAACGTTAGAATGTGTCATAGGACATGCGCTTAAAGTCGTGGAACTATATTCAAAAGATTGGACTACAGTTGCCGACCTCGAAATTGATTTTGACGAAACTACTGGACCGAACAGTTCCAAGAGTCCTTACGATATAAATTGATTAACGCAGTATTATTCAAGAGAATCGGGAATATCATTGTTTTTAACATTTTGATAAACAAATTAAATTGGTACAGTCGTTGGCAATTCTAGTTGGAGGGATGTAGTGAACTCTATAATGCGACATTATTCAGTAGATATACAATGACTATAGTTCATGAATAGAGCGAATTCCTCAAGAAGTTTAAAGTAAAATATTGTCTCTAAGCGTAAGACGATTATTGCGAATATTGACGTAAGTATTCGACGGGATAGGCATACTGAACGACCTATTACCGCTGTGATGTCAGTAGTTAAGCTGAAATAGGCGAGGTGAAAAAAAAATATATATATAGAGAGAGAGAGAGAGATCATTGATATAGGCGAGTAGGCTATAAGATTAATGAATATAGGACTGAGCGCCCAAAGACAATTAGAAACTAGCCTATGACCGAAAGGCTGGCCATAGAGATTGTAAAGAAGACCGAGGTACCTACCTAAATATAAGCCCATAGAGGGAGAAGAAAAACTAATATTCCCTACAGATGAGAGAGTTAGTCGCATTATGATGTAGAGAGTAAGAGAGAGTAGAGAGTAATGTAAGAGGCCCTTAAGGCCCCATGTTAGTTATAAAATGCCTTCAGAAAAATACTTGGAAAGCTAGAGGCTCTGAATTAATGCACTAGGTTCGATCATCCTTTGTCTAACAATACAAATGAAGATTAGTAATATATAAATATATATATCAGTTACCACGAGATAGTTAATGGTATATAGGAATCTTATTGGATGATTACAGTTTCGCTGCTTATTAGAATACGATGAGGTTGGGTCAAAGTGCGAGCTTGGTAACAGAAAAGGTAGAGCGGTGTATACGTTCGCTTCAGTAATAAGGTCATAATATTACAACGATTTATTCTTAAGCTTCCTGTAACTTACATTTGCCTTACATTTGATTGACATTGATTGTAATTGTTGCTGGTTGTGCAAGTAAAGCATTGATCTATCTATCCATCTACGGTCTTTTACGAGTCAGACGACTTATTATTCAGATTACCTGAAGTCTATGTGTAGCAACTTGACAAATGCTTGAACAAACTTATCGATATGAGAACTTGATTTAGTGTTATCCCCAGGGATTTGGACGACCCATATGAAAGGCGGGTGAGGACTTTAATGAGATAGTTATTTTGGCGGAACAAGTGCAAGAAGCATTTGTATCACGCAGTATAAGAACTAATTGCTTAGTTCCAATAAAGTTTAGACTACATAGCGAACTGGAATAGGCTATTTTGATAGTTATGTAATTTGGAAATTACATAGGTCTTTAAGATAAGGCTATGATTGACTGGAAGGTGTGAAAGGGGAATACATAGGATTAAAATCTAGAAATAGCTTAAATTCAGGTTATGAAATTTTGATGATTAAATTCAGGTTGATTGATCGACTGATCAATTGTGAAACTGATTTAGGTTCGGAGAACGAAGGCTTGTCTACAGATTTCGCTGAGACAAAACGTAGTCAAACAGAACACTAGAGAGAAAGGGCAAGGAATTTGATCATATTATATAGTCTAATAAGAATGTCATAAGCTTATTATGCTCGAGTAAGAGACCTAGTCAGTCAAAGTTAGAACAAAGCTGAAGGCTTGTGAGTATGTATGTATGTTTGTTACTCAATCACATAGTCAGAATATAGGAATCGTAAATAATGAGCGGTATGCCCTGACTAACGAGCTGATGAATCGATGCGCTGCCGATAGTAAAATTGAAGTTTAAATATAGTGTTCTTATAAGGCTTCCAAAGAAAGCAATTGAACGATCGCTATTATGTGTGGTGTCGTATGGGCGAGGTATATGTTTAGCAGTGGACGATTAAGGACTAGGACGATGTTGATGATAATAAAGAAAGCATTTCCTTGAATCTCTACCGGAATAGTAACTTATGCGATTGTTAACGCGTTATTTACCTAGGAACGTATAGATAAACTTGATCTGAAAGAAAAGGTGTGTGAAATAGAAAGGAAAAGGAAATTTGAGGTAAAGTCACTTATCTAGATTGATACTTTTGAACAAATAATAATATTTGATGATTCGAAATACATTATGTTAACGAGATCTATGCATAGAATAGATTGTAAATAATTTTAGCTATCAGTTATTAAGAGGATTAGTAGAAATATATTTTAAAACAGAACTGAAAGGGGCAAATAAGTACGACAATTATAAACGTTTCAAAATCTATTTGGGGGAGTATGAGATGGTCACCGATATCGACCGATCGACGACATAGCTAACATTATTTTTTTGTCTTCTACATTCCACTAAGGGCTCAAGCATTAAGAAAGTCACATCTGCTAGCAATAAACAAGTAACATGAAACGAAGGATCCTTAATTCTATAGAAAATTGATAAAAGATAGTTTTAAACAATAGACCCTTAATGACTGCTTTTAGGGAATCCATAAATTTGATGTTTTATTGCCAACAACCCTGGGAACTGCGTACTTCATAACATGTGGTCTTTTATCTTAAAGGACTTTATAAAAAAATAAAATCTACTATGACATTTCGTAGAAACTAAAAAGGCGGAGCCAAAAATTGCCCAATTGAGAGTTTAACCTTTTTCTGTCCGAGGTGTGGTTTTCTTTAAGGTCCGCCTCGTCAACGCCCTGGAGGACTAGTGGGGAAAAGATATGAAAAGAGCGGAAGGACGCCGGGAGAAGGACATTCGGGTTTCGGACTTCGTACCCCCGTGTGAATCCGACGTCGCGACGAGTGTTGTAGAGCAGACAGCTCTAATTAAATTCAGTGCATCTAAACTTAGAATCATTTAAATATAATTTTGTATAAAGTTTTCATGGTAGTTAAGTTGTGGTTAGTAATTGCATTAGTGACGACTTGACCAGCGCTGTATACGGGTAACGCAGCATCGGTGAATCCGGTAATGTACTAAATTGGTTATAACCACATTTGCATCTATATTCACAATTCACAACTGTCTCGACTTAGTAATACTATCCTATATCATCATTACTTAATGAACATAAGTACAATAATTGTCTTAAGCTATGGGCTCTCTTGAGGTTGCCACTAAGCGTCTAGGGAAGCTACCTACCTGATGTAATAATACACATGGAGAATATATATATATAGATACTGATCAAATATTATGTTGTGGCATGAGTATCATGGAGTCCCTTGAAGTGCTTGACTTTGTAGACCTGACTAGACATGAGTCAAGAACCGATGAATTGTGAACATAGAGCGGATAAGATAATGTATATAGTATAAAGTTAGCTGACCTAATGATGAAGCGATGGTCCGCCTAATTATAAAAATAACAAAGTAAGGATGATTAATGAAATAACTGTATAACATATGCCTACATAAAGTACTTGGGACTTGTAAATATCTACCTACATGTTGTTTAAGAGAATTGCCGTTTGTCTATGGTGTTGAGGCTAAGATAGTAAAAGCCCTTTACTAAGAACCCATTTTCAGTCTGTCTGTTAGGCTGATGTTTGGCCCTACCGAACGAACTATGTTTGTTGGATAGCCGCTTATTTGACGATGAGATGTAGCGGAATAATATATTGGTCATATAATTACATTTCGCAATATTGGCGAGTAAAGCATACAATAATAAATAATGTAAATGAAATACTTGACTACCTAGCTACCGAGAGCCTTGATGTAAAGACTAAGCATATGCATTATCGATTAGAGTAAATAAACTAACAACTGATCAATGCATTTAACATAAATAGACTATGTGAGAGACCATCGCCTTAACATTAGACTACCTAGATAATAGATTTCTTTTATGTATATATCTTGAGTATATCTAGTACATAAGACAGTCTTACAGGAGTTTTTTATTTGGTTGTTCGCTTTCTCCTGTAAAATGACCTAGTAGCAGAACAACCACACGACTAATCCGGTAGCTCTGGATGCGTCGTGTTAAATAATCATTGAGTGTCGTAACATTTTGGTACAAAAACTGAACTTCAGATCGTAAATAAATCTAAATTTGATCTGACCCAATCGTTTTAATTAACTATACATTAAGGCTTCCTTTAAGGGTTAAAAACAGTGGATATTACAAGGTACATTTCAACTTGTCTAAGTAATGGCACTTACAATGAAATTAGTCATCAATATAAGCTTAGCGCCTTTATGCGTAAATATCCACTGTCTTTAGCGAACCTTTACCCGAACCACGATTTCTACAAGAGCGTAAGATCTTTGGCTATTATCCTAGAGAGATCGAGAAGTAGTTATTACTAGAACGAAATAATCATAGAATTCCCCTTGAACGATACTAAGTGAAGCATAGACCACTTATACACTGGATAGATAGGTATTATAGCTCTGTTAAATAGGACTGACAAGCTTATTGAGTTAGCCAAGATTAGACCTAAATGATAAGGCTTACAGAGAACGAGATGGTGAGGTGAGCCGAGCTACGTGCCAGCTACGAGAAGGTATATTCTGCAACGATAACCTATGTGTATCGCAGTAAAGTAATTTCACCTAAGACCTAACTCATGGTATCTGTTGTGTTGTTGGGATCAGTTGGCGTACATATAATTTGGTATTGTTTTGTAATATTATGAACATTCGGCGTCCCCGTGAATGCTGACGTTAGTACCTATCACTGCTACCCTAATAGTTATCCATGGCGATAACAGCGCCTATTTACGGCTCCACAGTGGTAGCCTTTCGGATCGGTTCAAGGCGCTCAAGACCCCGGTCAGGTCGACACGACAATAAAACCAATACATAGTCTGAGGCAGCGCGGCAGCGTTTCTGGGCACCTAATTACACGTCCTCTTACGACTGACTGTCGACCTTAACTTGGCCAAGTTAAACTCTATCATAATCACAATAATATTATAAATAAATTATAACCATGGTTCTAATGGGGCAGGCAGCCTAGTGCGCCTTAATAATCCGCGTCTCTACGCGTTGATATTCCGCATCTTGTAATGCGTTGATTAATAAAGCTTCGCAGCTATAGACAGTCAGATCGTGCCCCAAAAGTCCGCTCAGCGGAGCCGGTGAGCCCCGGTGTAGGGTTCCCTGTGTCAGAGTGTAAACGGTCGTGATATATATTGGTAAACCACCATCCTATGTACCTTTATATAGCTGACGAGTATTCTCGTACTAGTTCGTCTCGCTTGATCACGCGATCGGGTCCCTTGTTGTGGCTGGTTGTAACCTAATGTAATGCTTTTATGGTCATAATCACGTTAATAACACTCTTCCCCCTCCTTTAAACTCTTAAAGGAGAGGTACAGACAGCCACGAATTAGAACAAGCCCTGTGGAATGATTGAGTAAATGTTCTAGTCCTATGGACGATGTATTGGTACGACCACACGCGAAGTTGAAAATGATACGCACAATCCGATCTCTCCAACACAGTAGACTCCCAATGAGCTAACCTAACACATTTGATATACTTATAACTTAATAGACGATCACTACCACTGTACCACCACATCGTGTAATAAATCGGCCCAGCCGTTTAGGCCCTACGACGGCACAAAAATAGGTCACATACATACATACATACATACATACATACATACATACATACACTCACGGCAAAAACATAACACTTCCTTTGGCAGTCGTGTAATAACACAGTAGTCACAGAAACCTAAATCCACTGGTAATTAGTGTACATTTTCGTCGGCACCCTTAAAGATGGATTTACCGGAATAATCCTATTTATTTAGTCCTTTCCCGGGACTTTGGTACGATAAAATGATGTTATGTAGATTTGATTCGATCAATTGATTCGTTTTGAGGATAGTCGACGGTTTAATTTATTCTTTAGGGGTTAACTTTGACGTTTTCTAATGAGTATGGGGTGTCAATGGCTTTTCTATTTGAGAGGAAGGGATACGTAGTCATTCTCTATATACCAACGTTTCCTCACCTGGATAAAGACATTAGTTAGACCAAATACGTTTATGTTATGAAACCCATCTGCCATGACCATTAGGTATTGACCATGCCCCTGAGTATTGTTATCATTTTTTATCTCATATTATTTGTAACCGACTTCAAAAAAAGAAGGAGGTTCTCTATTGCGTATATATATGTCGGAGAATCAAGCCCGACAACTGAACGCAAGCGGGAGCCACGTGGTCCCGCTTGGACGCGGCCGTAGCAGCGGGCGGTCGAGCAGTCATTCTGACGATTGCAGCCGCACCGAGCGGACGTGTCTGTTCTGATTGTAATTAGCAATAAAGTTGTTTCGCTCAGTTACTTCGTATCATTTGCACTCGTTTGCTCGAGACTACCCACGATGGAAAGTAATGACGTCGAGCGCCCACGGAGCCCCATCCTGGAGCCTTCTGCGACATCAGAAGTGGGATCACCTCGAGCACAGCAGCCAGCATCTGCGCATTTGCAACCGCCACAAACCAATGAAGACCTGTTGCGAAAAATGTTCGAACTCCAAAACAACAGTATGCTGAG
This sequence comes from Idaea dimidiata, assembly GCA_949358125.1. Classification (NCBI taxonomy): domain Eukaryota; kingdom Metazoa; phylum Arthropoda; class Insecta; order Lepidoptera; family Geometridae; genus Idaea; species Idaea dimidiata. The sequence goes on along the minus strand of OX442334.1, from coordinate 20,617,394 downwards.
CCTGATCGAAGCAATAAAACAACCGGCAAAAACGAACAGTAAGAATATCAAACTACCCGAATTTGATCCGGAGAAACCCGATGCAGACGCACGAGCTTGGTGCAATACGGTTAACCTTTGTTTTGATGAAAATCCGTTACAAGGAGGGCCGCTAATAATAGCGCTCAGTGGTGCATTAAAGGGAAGTGCTTCGCAATGGCTGTCACATGTTTCTTTTCCCGGCATGCAGTGGTCACAGTTTCGAGAGTTGTTTACTGCCAGATACGACACCGTCGAAACATCGGCAGCTACCCTCATTAATCTACATGGTAGTAAACCGAAAGAAAACGAGTGCCTGTCGGTTTATGCAGCAAGACTAATAACAAAACTAACCTCAAAATGGCAAAATATGACCAAAGAAGAGATTATAGTATCGACTGTGTTGGCACATCTCACGCAGTTCGATAAGCGTTTGCAACGTTTGGCGTTTACGACCGAGATCACGTCGAGAGACAAGCTGCAGCGTGAATTGCAGGCTACCACGTTTATGAAAAGAAAAGCGCCACAAACGATGGATGAGACCCGCACGGATCCGAAACGTGTCAAGACAGGACCGCCAGCGAGGTGTTTTCAGTGCGGCAAAGTGGGTCATCGTGCGCAAGAGTGTCGCTCAAAGGAAAGGAGACCGATGACAGTGACGTCATCGTCCGCCATCAGCAACCCGCAGTCACGAGTCGTTTGCTTCCGGTGTGGCGGGTTGGGCCACTTTGCGTCGAAATGCAATAACAGATCAGGCGTTAACGGTGCCGGCGGCGGAAGGATGACGACACCGGGGACGAGCGCAGCGGGACCATCGCCCGCGGCTGAACGTGAGCGCCAGGTCAACGTGTGCAGCGTGAGCAGTCCACGTGGTCAACTAAGTAATAATAGTGAGTCATATTTGTTTTGTTTCGATTCTGGAGCTGAATGTTCCCTGATTAAAGAAAGTATCGCAGGTAAATTTTCTGGAAAACGAGTAAACAATGTAGTAAAATTAACGGGGATAGGTCAGCATAGTGTATACAGTACGCTTCAAGTTTTAACTAGAGTATCAATAGGTGATTTCAATTTAGAAATTTTATTTCATGTGGTACCTGATAGTTTTATGAGCGAGGATATTTTTGTTGGCAGAGAAATTTTGTCGCTGGGTTTTAATGTTAACGTGTCGTCGGATAGTGTTGTTTTGTCGTATCCCAAAAAGATTTTGATTTGTGAGAAATCGCGTGATAGTGGCACTTTAGATTTTGAAAACATAGATACCGATGTACCCGCAAATTATAGGTCGCATTTGATCACAGTTTTGCAAGACTATTCGACATCTTTTTCTCGAGGTGTAGCTACGTCTCGTGTAAATACAGGTTAGCTTGAAATTCGCTTGATTGATCCTACGAAAACAGTTCAGCGTCGTCCTTATCGCCTCGGCGAGACCGACCGGCAAGTTGTTCGAGAAAAAGTTAGGGAACTATTAGAAGCAGGAGTAGTTAGGCCCAGTTGTTCTCCATTTTCCAGTCCTGTACTGTTGGTTAAGAAGAAGGATGGTTCTGACCGAATGTGCGTTGACTACAGGGAGCTCAACGAGAACACTGTAGCCGACAGATATCCACTTCCATTGATTGAGGACCAAATTGCTAGACTAGGTGGGGCAAAATGGTTTACCTGTTTAGACGCCATTAGCGGCTATCATCAAATCCCTTGCGAGTCTTCCTCTATCGAGAAGACTGCGTTTGTTACACCCGACGGCCAATGGGAATATTTAACCATGCCGTTTGGTTTAAAAAACGCTACGTCTGTTTATCAACGAGCTGTCATGCGAGCTCTTGGAGATCTAGGCCATTCTTTCGTGGTGGCCTATGTCGACGATTTATTGATCATAGCGTCTGATGTAGAGCAGGGGATAGAGCGCCTTCGTATTACTCTTGAGACATTAACTAAAGCAGGGTTTTCACTAAATCTTCAAAAGTGTGTCTTTTTAAAGCGTAAGGTTGAATATTTGGGATTTATTGTCGAGGATGGTAGAGTCATGCCCAATCCTAAAAAGATAGAGGCCCTAACTCGGCTTCCACCTCCAAGCTCTGTCACGCAGCTTAGACAATTCATAGGTTTAGCATCCTATTTTCGACAATTTATTCACGGGTTTTCTAAGATTATGGCCCCGTTATTCAAGTTGACCAGTGGTAAGGGTTGTGAAATCAAATGGGAGCCTACTCATGAACAAATCAGGCAGAAAATAATCACCCTCTTGACTTCACAGCCTGTGCTACGAATATTTGACCCGAACCTGCCAATAGAAATTCATACGGATGCGAGTGCGGACGGGTACGGAGCTGTGTTGATTCAAAAAGCTGACGGAAAACAACATCCTGTTGCTTTTTACAGTCGACGCACATCTTCACCCGAATCTAGGTACCACTCCTATGAATTGGAGACCTTGGCAGTCGTGAACGCGGTCAAAAATTTCAGACACTATTTACAGGGCCGTAAATTTACAGTCGTCACAGACTGCAATTCTGTCAAGGCCACCAAGAGTAAGGTAGAGCTCTCTCCGCGCGTACATAGGTGGTGGGCTTATCTTCAGTCTTTTGACTTTGATATCGTTTATAGACAGGGTTCCAGAATGAAGCATGTCGATTGTCTCTCCCGTAATCCACAACTATCCCCCCCTTCAATTAAACCGATGCGCGTAGATCAGAAACGTGTGAATATTGCAGAACTTTCTAGCAACTGGCTTCAGGTAGAGCAAGAGAGAGATCCTGAAATTCAAAAGATTCTGTCAGATCTCCAGAATGAAGTGTTGCCTGAAAACATCAGAAGTACGTATGAAATCAGGTCAGGCATTCTTCATCGTAAGATACAGAGAAATAATAGAAATCGTTGTTTACCTATAGTCCCTCGTGCATTTAGGTGGTCGGTTGTAAATAACATTCATGAGTCTGTGATGCATTTAGGGTGGGAGAAAACACTCGAGAAAACCTATGAGTACTACTGGTTTCAAGGCATGTCTAGGTTTGTTCGAAAATTTGTCGATTATTGTATTACCTGTAGAATTTCCAAGCCAAGTACAGGTAGAGTTCAAGCGGAGCTACATCCGATTCCCAAACTAAGTGTTCCATGGCACACAGTCCACATTGACGCGTCAGGAAAGCTTAGTGGCAAGAATGACGTCAAAGAGTATGTCTTCGTCCTAATAGACGCTTTCACAAAGTTTATCTTGCTCTTTCATTCCCTGAATATAGATACCAGCAGCAGCATTAAGGCTTTGGAATCTAGCGTGGTTTTATTTGGTTCGCCTTCTCGCATAGTTGCTGACCAGGGCAGATGTTTCGCTAGTAAGGAATTTGCTAACTATTGTATGAGTCGCAACATTCAGTTGCATCTCATCGCAACTGGGGGCAGTCGTGCCAATGGACAGGTAGAGCGGGTGATGAGCACACTTAAAAGTATGCTAACAGCGGTAGAGTCGAGTAAGGATCGCTCTTGGCAGGATGCGTTGGGCGAGGTACAATTAGCGATGAACTCAACCGTAAATCGGGTTACTAAAGCCAGCCCATTAGAATTAATGATAGGAAAAGTAGCACGACCTCTGGGGTTAATGGCGATAGATGATAACAACGTTGATGAAGTTGATCTAAATGCGATACGGGAACATGCAGCTCAGAATATTAGTCGATCTGCAATGTACGATAAAGTCAGATTTGATAAGAGTAAGGCAAAAATTAATCGTTTCGGTGTGGGAGACTATGTTCTCATTGAAAATGAAGAAAGAAACCAAACCAAATTGGACCCTAAGTTTAAGGGACCTTTTAAAATTTTAGAGGTTTTGGAAAATGACAGGTACCTTCTAAAATCTTTAACTTCAAAGAGAACATACAAGTACCCACACGATAGAGTAAGAAGAGTACCGAACCCAGAGGGTCCGGCAGATGTAGAACATGGTTTAAATGTAGAGGACGGTGATGTTGATAGTGTCTAATTCATCATACTGTACCTAAGCGTTGTGGCGTTGTAAAATAAGATGTTTTTTTGCGTGTTATCCTCATTTTCGTCGTAGCGAAAATGAGATGAGTCGTTGGTGCGACGGCATGCTTTTGTGGCTATCCTTGATTTCGTAGGTGCGAAAACAAGATGGGTCGTTGGTGCGACGGCATGTTTTAAGGGTTTACCCTCGTCTCCGTTGGTGCGGAAATGAGATGAGCTGCTAGTGCAGCGCTTGTGATTTTTGATTATTGATCAATGTGAAAAGTTGAATTGTTACGATCTAGTAATGAGATGTGATTGTAGAGACATTCCAATAATGATGTAATTCGCTATGTTGTTCATGGTGTTGATTAAAAGTAATCATTGTCGTTATAACCTTTAAAATGAGAATTTCATTGTAAGTAGTGAACAGTCCTCAAATGAACCCTAAGTAGTCAGAATAGCCGAACAAAAGTACTGCGATCAAATGATTTTCCAGGTTGCCCACACGAGGACGTGTGAACCATCAGCGATGGCCGTGTCGGAGAATCAAGCCCGACAACTGAACGCAAGCGGGAGCCACGTGGTCCCGCTTGGACGCGGCCGTAGCAGCGGGCGGTCGAGCAGTCATTCTGACGATTGCAGCCGCACCGAGCGGACGTGTCTGTTCTGATTGTAATTAGCAATAAAGTTGTTTCGCTCAGTTACTTCGTATCATTTGCACTCGTTTGCTCGAGACTACCCACGATGGAAAGTAATGACGTCGAGCGCCCACGGAGCCCCATCCTGGAGCCTTCTGCGACATATACGATTATATATTTTATGTTTGTACACCGATTACTCGAAGATGGCTTGTTTAATGTAGATTTGAATATGAAAAATAAAAAAAAAGCATAAGATCATGGTCAAGTTCACCGCAGATTTAGTTTTTTAAGATACAAACGTCATATAAGCCATATAAAAAAACGCAAAACTTACAAATAACTAAAATAATATTTCAAGAAGTTCTTCATCTGGACAAAGTTTGAGAAAAACTGTTTCCAGACAAATTTGTTTACATAAGTTAAATTAAAATGGAATTAGGGAAATCAAGCTGCGTCCCGGTTTCACCCGCTTACGTCCCGATCCCGCGGAAATATCGGGGTAAAACTACAGTAATGACTATGTGTTAATCTAGGTGCCCAGCTACTCTTTTTCGGAGTAACAAAAATACTCATTTACTCATACTCACTTATTAAGCATATTTTGAAAAAAGCTTTCACATTTTATATTTATACCATTAGTGTTATTTTTTAACGGCAAAAACATTATTTCAGTCGATACATTTACGTGAGCACCCTCTCCGATTTAGTGCTTTGAAATGGAAAAAGTATGAGGAATATTCTCAAAGACGTTCGATATTTTGTGAACATTTACATTTCCCTCCAAACTCACGCCGAAAACCTCTAAGGAGTTTCTCGCCTGTTCGTTCTCGCGTTTGCCTGTTCTCCGTTTGGTGTTGGGACCGAGACGAAGGATTTCTCGGGATCACGAGTGAGAGAAAATGAGAGTGTGGATAACAGCATGTTCTGACGAGAAGTCTCGGCGAAACTTCTTGCCGTGAGTCTGAAGCGGGTATAAAGATGGGTACTAATTGATGATGTTACGGCGCGTAATGACGTTACATTACACAACGAGCGTTCGAGAAGCCAGTACGGGGTAATAAAGCGCTCGCAGCGAAGCTCACAACTGTGTCTTGCTCGCTGCGAATGGTACATTACGCGCTGTAACACCGGTCAGTACCCATAAGTGATTTCGCCCGCCGCCGCGTCACAGAGGCCGCCATTCTCTATGTATCTACTGTTTTGAGAATAGCGTCGTGCATTTCATTTCCATTGCCATTAAACAGATTGAGAGTGGAAAAACAAGGATCTTGTGTCCCCCATCCACTACGTTTACGGCGCTGTGGTGAAGGTGCTCAGTTTAAATTAAATTTTTAATTAATGTAAAAGCTTTTGAAATTTAGGATATTTCTTGCTAAATTATTGTCACAGTTTATAAAAGATTTTTGACCGACTTAGTATTAGTAAGAAGTAAGTCAAGATAGTCTAGTTGGTACTTATAGTAGGGACAATTATAGTTGCTTAGTTTAAATAAAATAAATAAATAAATATTGCACGACATTATACACATCGCAATCTAGCTCCAAACCAAGCACTTAGGCTTGTACTGAGCACTTAGGCTGTAGTTTGGGCTTTAAGCAACATCCTGTATTTGTTTTTATGAATTCGTGTTAAAATCTCATTCACTCAGTAAGTCTGAAAGCAAAAACATCTCAAGTGCACCTGATGCGAAGTTTTCCTTCGTTTAGTTAAAAACTTGAAGACCGCCTCGCAATGGAACTCTTGAAAAAAATCACTCTGTCTAGAATGGTCCGGATTGAGTTTGTTCAGAGACAATGTGACTGTAGAATTGGTTTAAGATAAGTATAGTTGAATTCGTAAATTTTGAATTCACAAAGTTTCAAATGCTATAAATGTTTCATTCTCTGTCTCATGTCTATAAATGATGAAGCTTTGAAGTAAGCAATTGTTTAATTACTAAAAGGTTGAATTCCTAAAATTTTGAATTGTCATAATGTTGGATTTCCTGTATTCAACATTAAGTATGTACTTACAAGTGTATCTAATAATAGTAAAAATAGCCACTACCGAATTAAGAACCTTCCTTCTTTTATGATGTCGGTTCATAAAATCACTGTTCTATCCCGTATCGAAGTACAGTTCATTAAAAAACATCGTGTGATACAAAGTTTAGGTAAAACGAAAAAGTTTTTTTTATTCTTTAGATACTATAATAGGTAAAATTTTGAAGCTCCATTTATTTTAATAGATTTTTATCGTGCGTTCGCATTTCGCATCATGATATTCGTTTCAGGTTCATTATTCTGGGGTTCTATGAAATTTGAGCCGCAGCACTTAATAATTGCAAACGCACACTTGTGCTTGCAACAGTAAAAGGTTTAAAAACAACGAAATAAAATTATTTGTAAATATTTTCTATACTTATTTGTATTAGTACATACTTAAAGCAGACACGATTACGTTTTCCAAAGCTTGTGCTCGCACAAACTTACCTTCATGTTTGAGACAATTCAAATGATGTCTGTTTTGATTATTGTTTATGAACACAATAGTTTTGTGACGTATTTTAAAACCCTTCTATATCTGTTTTGGTATCTAAGGCAGGCACAATTACGTTTTCCAACGCTCGTGCATTAATGTCGCCAGTGTTTGAGACAACCAAACGATGTCTGTTTTGATTGTGTATCTTGTTTCACAGACCATTGCTTGTTGCAAAAGTTGCTTGAAAGATATCGCTTTTAGAGGTATCGCTAAGGAAGCCAATTTATGCAACATTTCAGTTTTAAGCTGCTTTAGTTTTAATTTTAACATATAAGACAAATTTCTTAAATGTTTATCTTACTTCTATTATAACCGCAAAAGTTTGAATTTTTATCCCGATATTCCCTCGGGAACGGGACTTACGCGGGTGAAACCGCAGGACGCAGCTAGTATACTAAAAAGCATATGTGCAATTTAGATGGCTTTCAATTCCTCATTTTGCTTAGGCATTGAAAACCTTTAGATCCTAGACCAATATTTAGTGAGCACTAAAATGTTCGCATCAAATTAGTGGCTGCAAAATTCACAGACACGAAATGGTCAAAGCGGCTTTTAGTGCACAGCTTTTATGTCCATTAGTAATAGATAAAATTGAAGATAGAAGGAATATTTACAGATCATAATATATTGGTTAGACAATAATTTTGTGCATTACGTAAAGATGAGTACCCACTAGCGAGCTGCAACCATAATCGTTGCATGTATACTGATACAAAAGAAAACATAGTGCGTCTCTACGAGTCGCTCATGTAGCACGCATAGTAGCACGACCGCGAACCACGTCCACAGTATAGTTTTTACACAGTACATGCCATAGTAACGGTTACAACTCGCTAGTGAGTATCGGCTCAAGAAATAGATCCCATAGTGCGTCTATGGGATCTATTAAGTTGCATAAAAACCTATAAAATAATCATAATTTTCTAATAATATCCGGTGTGAAGTTGGCAGCCAAAGTAAGCAGTCGATAACCCGACTAAATTAAGATGTTATGTGAAAAATTCAGTACTTACATAAGTAACTTACATAAGTAAGTGATTTAAAAAAAAACGACGAAGCTAAGCATATGGGGAGATATCAATATTATCACTAGCTGTGTCGGTTGACTGAACATCCGGTGATGTGTCGCAAACGATGCCGGAAAATGTGCTACGTAGGTAGAAACTAGGTAGGTTATTCGTAAAAAGAATCGATTTTGATCCGGGAATCAGTAGGTATAGTAATTAACTACACTGTAGAGGCAAAACCTACACTTTTTATTACTTTTATTGCTTGAAACGAAATTAGTTTCTTAGCAGAACGGAATTCGATGCATGAATGATGCGGTCCGGCCTTTGACAGTGTTGATTTTATACAATACTAGCTGCGCCCCGCAGTCTCACCCGCATTAGTCCCCTTCCCGCGGGAATATCGGAATAAAAAGTAGCCTATGTGTTATTCCAGGTCTCCAGCTACCTACATTCCAAGTTTCAATTCAGTAGTTTTTACGTAAATGAGTAACTTACACACATACTCACAAACTTTCAGCTTTATAATATTAGTAGGATGGGCTGTCCCAGCCACGGCCCGTTCCAATAAGAATCATCCCTTAGACGGCTTGCTAAGCGCCTAGCGCCTAGTGGTTTGCATTCTTCTAGATACACAGCTAGGCGCCAAGCGCTCAATGCGGCCGGTCGCGAACTTTCTACACAGTTAGTTTTAGTCAGGTGACTTGCGCCAGACTCTAAGCGCTAAGCCAGCCAGCCTCCTGCCTAGTGGACGTAGCCTTAGAGTTCTTTGACATCTTTTTTGCGTCTTTTAGGTTGACTTGCGCTGCAGGGCTAACTAAATAACTAACGTGCTAACTCTTGTGATTGGTCTTGCACTGACACAAATGTCAGTGCACAACCAATCACAAGAGTTGCACTGCTATACTTAGCCAGGGCTAACTAAATAACTAACATGCTTACTCTTGTGATTGGTCTTGCACTGACACAAATGTCAGTGCACAACGAATCACAAGAGTTGCACTGCTATACTTAGCCAGGGCTAACTAAATAACTAACATGCTTACTCTTGTGATTGGTCTTGCACTAACACAAATGTCAGTGCACAACCAATCACAAGAGTTGCGCTGTTATACTTAGTCAGGGCTAACTAAATAACTAACGTGCTAACTCTTGCACTGACACAAGTCAACCTTAGTCATATTATTATGTAGATCTGATTAAACCAAAAGACGATCAGAGTAGACTGTTTGTTATTCCTGTTTTTAGCGTTTGTTGATTTAAAAGTACATAAAGTAAAAGTAAAATCCATTTATGAAGAGCTTACAACAACCCATCACATTTCACCACAGAAGGGTTAAGCCTACCAACAAAAGTTATCCAAAACAAACATAGAAAAATCGATATTATGAAACTTTATTAAGGCTCCGACACATCTAATACCGTATACTTGTACTCGCCTAAAGCGAGACTGTTCGTCTTCAATCTATCTCAACTCGAAGCTTCGTAAATCAATAAACACAACCCACTTTAGGAGTTAGCTAGACTCTTCCACGCAATATTGTTTGACTACTTACACTGGGGAGTTAAGACAACATATATTTAAAAAAAAAGTTGAACATCTAAATATATATAACTCAAAGGTGACTGACTGACTGACATAGTGATCTATCAACGCTCAGCCCAAACTACTGGACGAATCGGGCTGAAATTTGGCATGCAGGTAGATGTTATGACGTAGGCATCCGCTAAGTAAGGATTTTGATAAATTCTACCCCCAATGGGATAAAATAGGGGATGAAAGATAATACTTCGTAACGCTAGCGAAGCCGCGGGCAAAAACTAGTTACTTAATATAATAGAACACAATATTACCGGGCTTACTCGCATTTACAATGCAATGCAAAACGCGAAAAGAATTTTGCCCATATACCTAATTGTTCGTTTAAACTCAACTCAACCGTCGATTTCAGTATAATATGATTTTCATTTTAACTTGATAGGTATGCACATTCCCGCCATAAAGTGATCTTATAAGAGATCCACTTTTAGATTTTGTAGTACGGAACCTTAAGAAAAACCGAGCAAGTGCCAACCGAAAGCACGCGTTAGTGGGCACGGTGTCCTTTTTTTTTTCTCAAGCACCTCCGTGCTTCGGAAGGCACGTTAAGCTGTCAGTTCCGGTTTTTATTTCTTCTTCTTTTCGTGGCTTACCCAGTGTTAGAGCTTTCAGAGCTCTAAAGCTTCTAACTTGACCTAACGACCGCCATCCGCAACTGCTTAATGTGCCTTCCGAAGCACGGAGAAGCTCGAGAAAATGATTTTCTGCCATACAGATTTTCGGTCACCCATTCAAATACTGACCGCGCCAAGCGTTGATTAACATACACGACCATTCAAGATCGGCATTTACAGCTAGGCCAATGAGCTGAGGAGCTCGTTTACTTACTTACACACAATCACTCACATTTATAATACTAACATAAAAGTAAAACAAAAATGTGTCAAAGTTCACAGTTACAGTAAAATTTCCCTTTACCAAATTAAGCTTTGCCGTCGCGAAGATAAACAAACCGTTCGAATCTCTAGAATCGCGTAATCTAGTTTACTCTATTTCATTGTAGGTATCTAGGTATTTACACAGATTACATAGCAGCTGGTGCCTCGCATGGTATCCCTACATTTCGTTGGTATCTTGAGGTATCTAGAGTTGATGTTTTGATTTGTTAACAGATCAAATGTTTGTGTTGTTACGTCTCGATTGAGGGGTGTTATGTTTATTATTATGAATAATAATAGCTGTGCCTTGCGGTAGCACCCGCGTAGGTCCCGACTCCGTGAGAAAATTGGATTTAAAAGTAGCCTTTATGTTTTTCCCGGTATTCAGCTACCTATATTCCAAGTTTCATTGCAATCGATTCAGTAGTTTTTGCGTGAAAGAGTAACAAAGACACATACATACATACATATAAACTTTCGCCTTTATAATATTAGTAAGATAAGAAGATAAGACTGGCTGTTTAATGTAGCCTTTGTGTTATACCAGGCCTTTCTATCTTGCAAACCAAGTTTCAGGTGGAGCTCGAATAATTCAGCTGGAACCTGGAATAAATTTTGAACTACATTTAATTCCGGTTTCCCCACGGGATTGGAATTTACGCAAGGTTGAAACAGCATTGCGCTGACGTTTCGAAATTAAAAGTTGCATATTTTATGTATTATTTAATATAAGTAGCTAGTTCTAGCTATCTCTGTTTTGTTTATCACAGTCGGTTCAGTAGTTTTTTTGTGAAAAAGTAACAAAGATATTCTATACAGACTTTAGACAAACTTTGGCGTTAATAATTTTAGTAGGATAGGCTAAAGAAGTAGAATTATAAATATAGTACAGTGGGGCAAATGCGAGTATGCGGCAAATGCGAGTATGGGGCAAATGCGGGTATGGGGCACATGCGGCGATCATCAATAACCCGAAATTAACAATCATAGTGATAAAATCGCTAATCATGATAGGAGATATCTACCTATAGCGATTTTATCAATATAACTCGCATTTGCTTCACTTGACCATACTAGGTCTCTACTTCGGCTGAGTAAAGTCGCCGTCACAAATTAACTTTAAAATCTTTCCTAATAGTAAAACAAATAGGTATCCAAAGAAATTTCCACTGGTCAATTAAAACGGGTGTTAAAGTAGAAACCGTCTCGCTCGGTCAATACACGAGGCATGCTCATGAATATTCGCTATACTGAGATTTATAGCCATGTCCGTCTTGTCCGGATTTATGTCCACGCCGGACGAAGCCTCCGATACTGGCAGCGAGGATATAGCGACCGATCGTGGCTTGTATTGATCTTGCTTGGTGCAGGGAAGTTATTTTAAGATTTCTTTAGTTTTTTATTACGTAGTGTAGAACGTCCTCAGGCACGTTGGAGTGACGGTTTGCGCAAGACGCCTGGCACAAACTGGATGCGAGAAGCCGAAAATAGATCTAGGTGGCGTGCAATTGGAGAGGCCTATGTCCAGCAATGGACTGCAACAGGCTGATGATGATGTTTTTTATTGCTCATTATAGGCATGTTACAGTCATATTTAAACTTAGAAATATTTTCGCAAGAAGCGAACAAGGGGTGAGCACGGGGTGAGCTCACCTGGATAGCGAGAGGCACTGGTTCGAATCCTAGAGCTGTTACTTATGGGATTTTTTTGAGTAAGAGCTTAGTTTGGAGCTAGATTGCGCTGTGTGTAATGTCGTGCAATATTTATTTATATTTATTAATTTCGAATATTAGTTTTTTTTATATTGAATTTAAGATACTACACAAATCAGCTTTTTTGTAGTAAATTATCTAAATATATATTAATTTTAGATAATTTAGATAAAATATCTAAAATAAACTTAATCCCTAAAAATAACTTAAGGTTAAGGCATCAAAAAAAATGATATTCGAGTAAACAAACATAACCTTAAAATTTTCGAAAAATAAACGATAACTTCCAAAAGACGTTAAAAAAGTTGTGTAGAACTTGACTGAATCCTACCTTACTTTATATAACCCCTTTATATAACCCTGTAGGTATATTACGTTTTATGACAGTAAACATTATTTTATCTGTATCCCTATATAATATAGGTGTTCAGAGTTAGCAATGCATAAAAACCGGCATAAAACCTTACGTTTCACATAACGATGAGTCGGCACCCAATAGCAGTGTAACACGCGGGGCACTGACTCGGAAAACATTGTCATTTTACCTTGATCTATACTGTCTTTGAAGAGACTTGCTTCAAAATACGATTTTAAAAAGCATGGATAAAAATCGAAAATATGCAGGGTTGTTTGCTATCATACTTATTACCTATAATGATCTCATGGATAATAAAATTCTATAAAAATTAATTACAAACACTTTTTACTTTTTGAAAATGCATGCAGATTCAACACTTTTACAATCATTAAAAATCTTAATAAAACTTCGATTCTACCAAGGGCCTCTACTTTAATTCTACGAACGATCGAAAAGAAAATCTGTCAGTATACAAGGTGTAACGGGTAAGCCTTTTAAGCCGAAAGCGGGTTGTTATAGACGTCTAGGCGAACAACTTTTGTTCTACAACTTTTGGAAATTCGAAGTAGTTTTCGAAAATTTTAAGTTTAAAGTTTACATGAAAATTAGCTGTTTCTCAGAGTTCGAAGTCTTTCACCTTATCTTGTCCTTTCATTTAGTTTAGTCGACAACAATCGAAACTACAATTACGTTTATTTTCAAAAGCAGCTGTTTTTTCAGTGCGAACCATAACCTCAAAATTAAAAAAAAAACAGTTCGAATTTTAAAAAGTCGTAGAATAAAAGTTGTTCGCCTAGATGTCTAAAACAACCCCCTTTCGGCTTAAAAGGGCATGCCCGTTACATCTTGTATAGTAGACATTATGTGTGACTGATTTTTCTTACGTTCGCAGATTAAAGAAGGTACAGGCCATGAGTTGTGATGCATACATACCAAAATAGATCCGACTGGAAGACTCTTTAATTCCAGCAGTGGGACTGCACAATAATGGAATATCACTGTCCCTAATAATAATTGTTGTCTCTTCCAAAATGTAAGCATCAATGGATATATCACGTTGGATTTATAGTACGTATTGCGGTAGGCTTCGTAGGTTGTAAATTTGGATGGGATTTGACGTAACATAGTCTTGTAGCTACTACCACTGGCAGAATGGTTGGTTTTAGGAGATCTGGGGCTCTATTTTTGAATTGCAAGCGCCATTTCGAGCGATTTATAAACCTCGATTTCTACTGATTCTCGTTCGATTTCTGTAATTTTTCTGAATGAATCGCACGACCGCAACGAGTGGTATCAACCACTCGCCGCAGGGCTTCGAAATCAAACGAAAATCATTAGATATCAAATTATTTAAATTGCATGAAATGTAACGAGCGATTCAAAAATAAGGGTCCTGAGCGAGTATCGGATCATCTTTATTTATGGCAAACTATAGTGCTAAAATTACAACAAATGTAGGTGTACCAATAGTTATTGCGAAGACCTCTGTGCGACTGTAATGAAGAAGGTTGCGGGTTCCATTCCTGCCAGGGACGAGTATTAATCATGATATTTGTTATTGTGTTTCCATATCTATACTAATACTACCACCCGCGTAAGTCCCGTTTTCGCGGGAATATCGGGATAAAAAGTAGCCTATGTGTTATTTCAGTGGTCCGATTCTGTAAAAACATAGCATGCGACAAAAAGACGGGATGCATTGCAGAAGTCGATTTATTGCATGAGTAAAAATAAAATCTATTCTATAACTTAATTTAATTAATTAATACTTATAGGCTGAGGAACAAAGGGGTCTATTTAAATAAATAAGTGGTCTTTAAATTTGAAGGCTACCTAAATAATTTAAGTAGTAATTAAGTAAAATAATACTTACAGAATACGAAATAACGTACATCTGCACGTCGGCAGCATTCCGCATGCTATGTCCTTACCGAATCAAGGCCCTGGTCTTCAACTAACTATATTCCAAGTTTCAACGCAATTGGTTCAATGGTTTTTGTGTAATTTGATAATTTTTAGTGTTTCAATCGTGTTTCATATCCATATCTCCTTCAATTGCTATTTTTTGTGATCATTTGTCTTTAGATGCTCAATTGTTTTAGCGATAATCAGTTTTGTGTTTCCAAAGTTCATATTGCTTCGATATTTCTTCTTATTTCTCACCCTGACCCGCTAAAGTAATAACTTGAAGGAAAATAAGTATAAGTACTTGAGCCGTAATACTTCGTCGTAATGAAGGAAACTTTCACATTGGGATCGAAACTGGATTGCTGTACAAAAGTTTTTCTTACCTACTTATGATTAAGTACGTACTGGACGGACACTTTCATAGGAAAACTAGCTGCGTCCTGCGGTTTTACCCGCGTAAGTCCCGTTCCTGCGAGTAGCCTTTTTTCTTTTAAAAGGTCTCATCTATGTCTTTACCAAAATTCATCAAAATCGGTTCAGCGGTTTAACAAGCAGCAAGCTTAACAGAAAGACAGAGTTAATTATGCATTTATAGTAAGGAACTTCCTTACTATAAATGCATAGCCACATAATGGCTATGTATAAAGGCTATGTACAAACCCCCATGAGTTTCTTGTGGTTTCTTCTTATCGGAGGGCGCGTTCCAAAGCCACACTAAAATCAATACACCTAAGACGTAGCCAAATGATCATGTGCATTTAATGTTGTACAAGAATCTAAAGGAAATAAACTATTTTGATAATTTTTTAATTTTTATTTTTGTGACAAAAAATTACTTTCTCGAGCTTCTCCGGGCTTCGGAAGGCACGTTAAGTAGTTGGTCCCGGTTGTTATCTCTGATAGCAGTCGTTAGGTCAAATTAGAGGCCTAACTTAAATCTGAATTGAATTTGAATTAGGGCGACCTGACAACTCTAACACTAGGTGAGCTACACTAAAAAAAGAAGAATGTTAGATATCTGTAGGTTATAAATAACTACTTATTCATAATTTTCATATTAATAATTCAATATAATAAATAAAATAAATAATAAATAAATAAAATAGATTTATTGCAGGCACAGGGCCCATGAAACATAAAACTAGTAGTACAAAAAAAAAAGAATAACAATTACAGTTATTTATAGTTAACATACTAGGTATGCGGTAATTGATAGGTAACTCTATACTTAAAGTCAAAACCTATTTGGTTTGTGTTAACCGATTTCTTGTTTCGTTCCGTGTATATAGGTATGCCTGTAATTAATCTAATGTACCTATATACCCAACCACGGCAAAAAAATGAGGATTTTGATTTTTGCCAATATGAAGTCAAGTCTTAATACAAGACAAGAAGTTCCTACTTTCGATTTGATTGAAGACCCAACTTATAGCACTGACCACAATAACTTTATATTGTCCAAGGGAATGTAAACCTTCTGTACTAGAGATAAAGTCGTTGTGAAATGAAAGTATAAGTTTGTTGTTATAAGGTAAGTGCTTAATAAATGACGCGTCATAGTCAGCGGAGAGATTGAAGACTGTAGTTTAGTATCGGTCTCGTATATTTTGTTATATAAGGAACTAGCTACGCCCCGCATTTTCATTCCAGCGGTCCCGATCTCGCGGGAATTTCAGGATAAATAAATAAATAAATATTACACTACATTACACACAGCGCTATCTATTATAGCCCCAAACTAAGCGTACATACTATGGGTGCTAGACAACGGATATACTACCTATTATACTTTTTTTTTTAAAACAAGAAAAAATATCTAAAGAACAACATTAACACACCCATAAAACCTAGAGGGGTTTACCTTGGGCGTCCATTCCAAAATCGATTGATTCCATTCCCTTTCATTTCATTTCATTTCATTCCATTTCCAAATACATAAATACGATACATAGAATACACCCAGAACCAGAAACAAACATTTATGGTTAGTAGAAATATTTGTTCCCGGCGGGAATCGAACCCGCAACCTTCTGCGTGGCAGTCCGTTACATTTACCTATATGTATGACACATCCTGATATTATAAGAAGGTTCCATAAAAGGTTTTATAATCTTCTTATGAAATAATTCTCTCTACTAAAACAAACCGCATCAAAATCGGTTGCGTAGTTTTATATATTTAAGCATACATACAAACATCCAGACAAGGAAGCAACTTTTGTTTTATACTATGTAACTAGCTGCGCTTCGCGGTTTCACCCGGGTAAGTTGCAACCCGCGGGAATATCAGGATGTGTTAAACATAGTAATATAAACCTTCCTATTGAATCACTTAATATATGTATATATTATAATACCGAGTATTATAGTTTACTTTGTAAAAAATTAATTGAATCAATATTATTATTATTTATTTATTATCATTTATTATATCTCTAAATAAACCACATCAAAATCTGGAGCGTTTGAAGTTTAAAAGATTTAAGCATACATACAAACATCTAAACCGACACAGTGGAAAGAAACTTTGTTTTATTAAATACCATGTAATGATGATGATAACGCCTAGGACTGTAGAAAACATACGTGTATTAATTGTAATTAAATAATTACAATAAAAAGAAGAAAAATACATAACTTGAAATTAGGTGGCACAAAGTGCGGCCTATAGTAGAATTTACAAAACATGACTAAATTATTATGTGCGACGAATTCAGAACCTCTTCTTTGTTGAAGTCGGTATAAAACTTAAAAACTGAAACTAGCATAATAAGCGACATAAAAAGGCGACTATAAGTCGCTCATTATACCTTCTTATGTGTGTGTTTGTTGTCGATAACTTTTTTTCTTACTTTCTTTCTTTCTGTGTCCCGCGGTTTCACCGGCGTAAATCCCGATCCTATGAGAATCGGAGTTTACGCAGGATATGGAGAGCTAGTATTCAAAATTAGTTATTTTTCCTTATTGTCCCTATGAAAGTAGGCATACACACAAACTTGATTCAACCCAGTACCTGACATTATAATTTACACAAACTTATATGGGTATTAGTAGGTACGTAGGTAGTAGGTACCGTCAATATCGAAACTTCACGAACCCCTATTCTGTAAATCAAAAAACTCGAAATCAAAACCAATACGTTATCCCTAACGCCCGTTACGTACACATCGGTTACCAAACTTTATTAAATCGTTGGTAGGTACTAAAACAGCATTATAACACTTTGACTGCATA
This sequence comes from Idaea dimidiata, assembly GCA_949358125.1. NCBI lineage: Eukaryota > Metazoa > Arthropoda > Insecta > Lepidoptera > Geometridae > Idaea > Idaea dimidiata. The sequence continues at coordinate 20,599,561 of OX442334.1, read as the reverse complement.
AAACACAAACGTGTGTGTTTTCCAACCCCTTTTCGCGAGTGCGGCTAGCACATACGAGGCGTGTTTTCTTCCGACCGCCACCGGTGCATCTTGTGTTAATATTACTACTTAATATTATTGGTGGAGGATGTAAAAATTCACAAACGCTATAAACGAAAATATTCTAAATCGTCAGAAAATAATCAACAATTTTCAATGAATCCGACAGGGATTTTCAGCTTAGCTAGTATAGGGGTCTAAAGTTTCAACTATCATTTAAGTTTTTATTCAAAATAGTTTTTAAAGCCGTCAAGTTTTAATTAATTTTATTTGTTGAATTTAACGGCTGATGAAACACATACCTTGCGTTTTCACCGCATAATAAGGGATTGTGCTTTCACTGCATAATGAGGGTTTTCTTTCGGGACCAGCAGTGAAAGTGTTCGATAAAAATGCAGAATTGTTAAAATTCGTACATTCGATACATCTGTTCCGATTATTTACGATTAACGATTTCTGTTCTCTCTCGTGTATTGTTTTGTGGCTTCAATTCGCTCGATGGGGAAACATAATTGTTGCTATTGACATGTTAATTTGCTTTTGCAAATATTTTAACGTATTTTCACTTGTGTAAATAATGTTAATTACTTGATTAATACAATAAGTTTAATATTTTATTATTGGTTCGCTTGCGCTGAAATGTAGGGTAATAACCGTAACAGAGGATCGAACCGCACCGCCGCACCAGTCACATTAGGAATAATATGATGACCGTCACAGAATTTAACACTTAAGGTGCCATTCTCGCGATATTAGCTGCAGGGATCTCAATATTTCTCAGTAATCACAAAACATTCGCAAATACTAGTTTTGGTATTTTATTTTTCAATCTTTTATCTTCATTTTTGTAGTTTTCTTTATACGATTGGTTAACTTTTATAACAGAATAAAATTTATCTAAAACAACTCGTTTAAAACCGAAATTTTAATTTTACAGCTAAACGTGACGTATTTAAACCTCTATTTTTTCTGTATTAAAGCATAATAACATACACTTGAAATTGGTAGAACAGTTTTACTAAATTAGCAATAGTTATCTTGTTATTAGTAATTGTTTGATTTTACTCACTAAAACATTGCAGAGTCGCATCTTACGTAATTCTTTTACACATCAGAAATTTACTAGCCCTATCCCTGTCACGTCATTGAGTGACGTCACTGTGAGAATGGGGCCTTAAGAGTCGCTACGTAATTTGACGGTACGGCGCGGTGCGGGTTCGATAGTCTGTTACGGCTTTTGCATTCATTTTTGACTATTGTCTTAAACAGAGAAAGATTTGAAGCTTGTAGTCCGGGTTTAAAAGAACATGCCTACAGCATCTTTGCCCGTTGTAAAAAATCCCAAAAGGGGTGTCTCGAGGCTTTTCGGGTAGAGGGAAAAAAAATCTAACTTAGAATAGAGCATTGAGTTATTTAGGAGGATTAATTTGTAGAATAAGAATGGATCATTGCACTAATTGAAAAAAAAACTTAAAAAATACGCATAGAAACAACAAAAAAACCAAAAAGAAAAAAACAAGCCCAGTAATTTGAAATTACGCTAAGTAATAATAGTTTTGTAATCGATACACACAGAACACATAATAAATGAGTAAAAAATTACTCACAGTCGGGACCCATTCATTTTACCAATCTAATTTTTCCAATGGGTCCCGACTGTGAGTCACGATACCCATCTTGACATACTTTGACGATTTTGGATTTTTTAATTTTGACAATATGGCGTCTGGTTGGGACAAAAGTTAATTTTTATTACTGTCATGTCTTTAGTCACACTCGCAAGATTAAGACGAATCGATTGACGTAAGAATCATCAAAATCGGTCCACGCGTTTGGCCTCTAGAACGCCACATAGAAACATCCATACATACATACATAGACCGATAAACACATTACCCTCCTTTGCGTCGCGCAGTCGGGTAAAAAGACCTCTACCTGGTTGACTTCGTTTGAACACACGATAAAGGTCTTGGGCTCATTATCCAACCTTATCTAAAAAAAAAACTTTATCCACTATACTGTGTGCAGTAACGCTATGTGTAATGTGACAAATCCAAGTGGTCAAATTACTTCCTACACTAAACTAAAGCTCCATAAAGCTTTGTAAAGCGACCGAAGTCACGTACCGCAACTAGTTCAGATAAATGACCTCAAATAAAAAGCTAAGCAATAATTGCCCTTCGTATTTACCTTTATCTCGTGCCCTCGGTTTAATTACGTCACGAATTAGGGATTACATACTTGAGGTGTGTTCACATACGGATATTGTTTATTTTTTTTATGAGCTTACTACGGAAAAACTACAGAATTGATTGCGATCCATTACTAATAAATAAAATAAATAAATTATGTGACCGACACACAGCGCCATCTAGCCCCATGGTAAGCTGCTAAGCTTGTGTTACGGTGACTAGACAACGGATATACTACTCATATTTATTTTTCTTTTATAAAAATACATACATATTATACATAGAAATACACCCATACCAGATACAAATATTTCTTTAATAAAAGTGACTAACCTTTATTAGGTTAGTCACTTTATGTAACCTTTATTAGGTTAGTCACTTTTATTTTTTGACACATATTTAACACAGTATTTATCGGGTTTTACTCGCATTTTATTTAATAACGGCATTATTATATAAAACACGAGTGGTTTTAGTGCGACTGACTTAAACTTAGCTAAATCGCAGCAATGATTATTATTCTATTAAGTAATTATATTATTCGTGTAATTAGTGCACTTACGAAATTGCTGCGTGTTCGATATAAGTCCGAACTCCGAACATCCTTTGCTACCCCAGAGCACCCATTCTACAACGAAAACTAATCTAGAAAAAGATATTCTCATAAAATAATTCATTTTCAAACATAAATAACTTGGACACACATGACGGCCTCTGTGGCGGGTCAGGCGAACGCCTGGCTGCAATGCAGAAGGCTGCGGGTTCGATTCCCACCGGATGCAAATATTTATGTTAAAAATAAATATTTGTATCAGGTCTGGGTGTTTTCTATGTATAATATGTATGTGTTTTCAAAAAAAGTATAATACATAGTATATCCGTTGTCTAGTACCCATGGTACAAGCCTAGTGCTTAGTTTAGGGCTAGATTGTGCTGTGTGTAATGTCGTGCAATATTTATTTATCCTACTAATATTATATCCTACTTCCTATCCTACTAATATTTCCTACTTCCTACTTATTTATATTATATTATGAAATTGCCGATTTGTACTGAAAATCTTAATTGTTTATTTTTTAAATTTTTAACAAATTTATTTAATCAAAATAGTTGCCATTATTATCTATACATTGCTGCCATCTAATGGGAAGGTTATTAATGCCTTTGCGATAGAACTCCGACGATCTAGACTGCACAAACTGTGTGAAAGCATTTTGTACTGCCTCCTGGGAAGAAAACTTCTTGTCACGTAGATAATTGTCCAAATCACGAAAAAAATGGTAGTCCGTTGGAGCAAGGTCTGGTGAATACGGAGGATGACAAATGGTTTCTAAGTGCAGTTCCTGAAGGGTCAAAATGGTTTCTCGTGCTGTGTGAGGTCTCGCGTTGTGGTGGAGCAATAATGGTGAAGATCGATTCATGAGTCGGGGCTGTTTTACTGCTAGTTTTGTCAACATGGTTCGGAGTTCGGCACAATAGACATCTGCCGTAATTGCTTGACCAGATCGAAGAAAACTATAGTGAATAACACCATGCTGAGACCACCAAACAGTTACCATTACCTTTTTATTGGTAAGTTTTGCTTTAGGACACTGTTGTGGCATTTGACATGGGGTCAGCCATTGCATTTTTCTTTTCCGGTTATCATAAAGAATCCACTTTTCATCACATGTTACAATTCGATCCAATATTCCTTCATTTCTGTACCGGTTCAACAAGGCAACACAAGTTTCAACACGCGTTTCTTTCTGCAGATCAGTCAAATCATGAGGCACTCATTTTTCGTATTTTTTTATTTTATTGATTTGACGCAAGTGAGTCAATAAAGTAGGTAAGGTAACGTTAAACCATGCCGCTAATTCCTGGGTAGTTTGACTAGGATCGGCTTCCACTATCTCTCTTAATTCATCGTTATTCACCTGTGTGGGCGGTCTTCCTCGTGGCTCGTTCTTTAAGTCGAAATTTCCATCACGAAAGCGTTTAAACCAAAATCGCACGGTGCGTTCATTAGTAGACCCCTCTCCAAACGCAGCATTAATATTGCGGGCTGTTTCTGCCGCGTTAGTTCCGCGTCGGAACTCGTATTCAAAAATCACTCGAATTTTCGCAGTATCCATCTTTCTTGTCTAAATTGAATAACAAAAACAATTGAAAGTCGATATTCAAATGTTTCACATTTTTTTAAAAAATAACATCACAGAAACCATTTGAAAAAAGTTTCATTCGAAAACCTCACACCATGAAGATTCTATGTCAATTCAAAGAACCTATTGCAATAAAACGGCAAGTTCATACTTTAACCCCTATTATTTTTATTTTTATAATATTGTAAATCCGAAAATCTGTTTGTTTGTTTGTTCCCTCTTCACGGTCAAACGGCTCGACCGATTTGGATGAAAATTTGCATAGGGATAGTTTAAATGATGGAGAGTAACATAGGATACTTTTGATCCCGTAAATCCCGCGGGATCGGGACTTACGCGGGTGATAATATTTATTAGATGAAAGTTTGCATAGGGTTAGTTTAAGTGATAGAGAGTAACATAGGATACTTTTGATCCCGAAAATCCCGCGGGATCGGGACTTACGCAGGTGATAACTATTTATTAGATGAAAATTTGCATAGTGATAGTTTAAGTGATAGAGAGTAATATAGGATACTTTTGATAACGAAAATCCCGCGGGATCGGGACTTACGCGGGTGATAATATTTATTAGATGAAAGTTTGCATAGGGTTAGTTTAAGTGATAGAGAGTAACATAGGATACTTTTGATCCCGAAAATCCCGCAGGATCGGGACTTACGCGGGTGATAACCATTCAATGAATGAAAATCGACACAGGGGTAGGATAAGTGATGTAGAGTGGCATCATCATCATCGTCATCCATCGTCATCGTCATCCTTCGTCATCGTCATCGTCACTTACTGACGAAATACAAACTTTAACTTACTTCACCTACCTACCGCAGTGCAAAAATCCAAAAAAGCCAGGCGCTACCGCGCCTGGCATCATCAGTACTTCCCTGGTCGTCCGTTTAAGTGTGGATTATTGCATTGCGGTAGGTAGGTGTTCGAACAACGCGGGATCGCGACTTGCGCGGGTGAAACCGCGGGGCGCAGCTAGTTTTATTTATATAAGTTTTTTTAATGACTCAAATTGAGGCGCTTCATGTGCTAAAATTCATAAGATCACTTTCTCCGATCGAACCGAAGACGATTCAAAGTCCGCCAGGTCAACTAGTTAAATCCAAAGCAAACACTTTATATATTAACATATTAATCACGGTCGCTCCAATGAACAGTGTAAACGGGTCCTAAACAGACAATGTCTTAGCTCCCACCCGGTGGATCGGATGAAATACATCCACCATTAATTCTCCCATTCCTTGGGAGGATTAATTCCTCAGTCGGCGATCCATTAACTAAGTGACGGCTGTTGTAGATTTAGGTGGGACTAGATGGAACTGGACTTTGGGGAGTAGATGTGAATCTGGGGAATAGAGGTTCTAGATTTTTTATGTGACTTTGGGGGGAGATGTGACTCTATAAGTAGATTAACTTTGGGAATTAACTGAATGACTTTCGGCCGAATACAGAAACGCTACTCAATATTTGAGAACTAATTAAACAGAGAAGCAGCTTACAAACTCAAAAATTGCCATACTAATTTTGAATTTAGAAGCTACTTAATAATTTAAATACTTCTCAAATTTTAAATGACGTTTCTGTATTCGGCTCTTTGAGGAGTAGATTTTTTTTTTGTGTCTATGTTTATTTAGTCTGTGGACTAGATATGGGGAGTAATTATTACTAAGTACTATTAGTATTACTCTGGAGACTAGAACTACTTAAGTTTTTCCTCTCCTATAAGTTTTTATTAGACACTAGCTGCGCCCCGCGGTTTCACCCGCGTAACTTCCTATCCCGTAACGTTAATGATCCCTCACGTATGTCATACCAGGTGTTGCTTAACGATCATTCAAAGTACTAGGTATATAATATTTCTACCTCTAAACCAACCTGTACCAAGTTTATGAATATCGGGTCACCTGCTCTTTTTCACCCATCACGTATGTTGTACCAAGTGTTGCTCAACCCGTACGATCATTCAAAGTACCCTATATATTATTTCTACCCTGTACCAAATTTCATTCATATCGGTTTACGGGTTGTTGAGGTAGAAATAGAAATACACGACTTTATTTTTCAGAGCTGCCGTCCCGCGGTTTCACTTGCGTAAGTCCCGATCCCGAGGGAATATCGGGATCAAAAGTAGCCTATGTCATATCTGGATAATGTAGTTTTCTATTAGTGAAAGAATTTTTGAAATAGGTCTAGAAGTTTCTGAGATGACCCCCAAAATACATACATACATACATATTACCAACGTAACCTCTTTAAAATATTAATTACCAACATAAAACAAAATATTAAGAATCAAAAGTACAATGAGATATTGCAAAATAATTATTAAAAAGCACTGCAGTTTGGTGACACAACCGTCTCGCATGGAGCCGACCGATTGAGCCGCGCGGCATGATGCCTCACAGAGCTGGCTGGCCACCCTCATCATAGTCGCCCGCTACGTGTATATTATGTATAGTATATGCACGCTTGGTACTTATTAATTATTTATTGTGGAGTTATTTTAAAACTGTAATATCTCGTGAGATATTCATTGAAATCAAGTGATGTTAAGGACAATTATGTTTAAAATTAAATACTTTTAATGAATAACGTATTTATTTGGATAAGGATTAATATCATATTTACAAAATTACCTTCGGAAACAATGCATTGTTCTACAATAAATTTCATTACTCTAAAAGATGTTATATTGAGTCAACCTTAAGAGTTAGACATATGCTGTCGCGGACTATTTATTAGATCCTATTTAGAGGAAGAATTCTCTCATATATGGTTTCTATGTGACTTTGACCATTTACTCAGCGCACGCGACAGAATCTCGGAAAAGGGGGATTTTTTTCCCGTTTTTACAACATATTTCATGGATGCTCCGCTCCTATCAGTCGTAGCGTGATGTAATATAGCCTATAACCTTCCTCGATAAATGGACTATCAAACACAAAAAGATTTTTTAAAATCGGACCAGCAGTTCCTGAGATTAGCGCATTCAAACAAACAAACAAACAATCAAACAAACAAACTCTTCAGCTTTATAATATTAGTATAGATAAACGTTCTTTAAATCTATATTAAACGCAATTCATGGAAACGTTTTAGCAGATTTGATCCTTACATTTTTGTTGCTCTGGTACTTTCTTTTCAATTTATGTTATGGATAGTTGACCCGACCGGGAAACGAACCCGGGGATCTCCACAACTTAATATAGGTACCTCCTTAAACTACAATGTAAATCTATTTATTTATCGTTTTCTTCGCATCTGAGCCTGTTACCGGTTGCATCCTTCTCGGGTGCCCAGCTGTGGTATCATCTAATTAGCATCCACCGCTTGTAGTTGCTAAGTTGCAGTTCATTGCTGCTTTGTGGTAACGTGGTTGTTACCGGTGATTACTTCAAAGCGACAATGTAGAATACAAAATGTTTTTTGACAGTAAATAGCAACTTAGCGGTGGATGCTAATTAGAGGATACCACAGCAGGACCCGCTAAAACCATAAATTATGAAACTGGGACCCTACTGCTTAACTCCTGTCGAGTTCAACTCGACGTAGATTTGGAAATACGATGCTGTCGATAACGGGGTTGGAAAAAGCTCCCGCGCAAGGAGCAAGCAGAAATTGTCTATGGCTTTAACGTCGACAATTACTTTTTTAAAAGTTTTCAAAGTAATTTCCTTTAATTTTGTCCAATTGGGCTTTGGAATTGATGAAGATCGCCCGTCAGAGCCGAATTTGAAATGCTCGAATGTCTAACATTCTAGCATATAAATATAGGACCGTAATTACTAGAAAGCTTACTTCGTCAAAAAAAACGGTCCCGCTTGACATTAGAGAGATCCCAGTCCGTCCTTCTTTCACTTTGGTGTTCGTCGGTTAGTTAGATAAGGACAGAATGGGACCAACTGGGTTCAACAGGACCGTTTTGATATATCAAAGCAATAACCACCTTATTCTTAGAGAACATGATTGAAATTGATATTTCAAAAGTTGTAAAGTGCACAGTCTTCAAGGAGCGAAGACGACTATGTAACATGTCTCTGCCTTCTGGTCTCTTAATATAAGTGACCTGTCTAAATTTATTTGTAGAAACTTATTTAATAGTAAAAATATATGACGGCCCCTGCGGCGCCCGACTTCAATGCAGAAGGCTGCGGGTTCGATTCCCACCGGTTGCAAATATTTGTGCTTAAAAATAAATATTTATATCTGGTCTGGGTATCTTTCTATGTATAATATGTATGTATTTGTGGCGCCTCTGTGGCGCGTCGGGCGGACGCTCGACTGCAATGCAGAAAGCTGCGGGTTCGATTCCCGTCTGGTGCAAATATTTATGCTTAAAAATAAATATTTGTATCTGGTCTGGGTGTCTTTCTATGTATAATAATATGTATGTATTTACAAAAGAAAAGTTAAATATGAAGTATATCCGTTGTCTAATACCCATAGTACAAGCCAAGTGCTTATTTGGGGCTAGATTGCGCTATGTGTAATGTCGTGCAATATTAATTTAATTAATTAATATTTATCTAGGGCTACTCTTTCAATCTGGTTATCTATCGTATCCAGTGAAACCCTAAATCAATGATTAATTCCGTCGAATGTAAGGCAGGTCCTAAAAAGGTACCTTTTAAAAAATCAACGTAAAAGCTTTACCTACTTGAGTCCTGTTTGATAAACCTTTTTGCCTGATTTAGAAAAAGAAAACGTTATTATTAAAGTGTTTCAGTCGGGGCATTCCCGTCAAAAAATTCTTGGAATGAGGAAAAATAACTAATTTTGAATATTAGCTCTCCGTATTCTCTGTTAAAAATAAAAAAAAACAAGTGAAAGGATTACTGTAATACGTTAATTCGTTTCGATTTATACTCGTAGAAGTAGAAGTAAACGTGCGATGCGGACTCTTACTTGGGTGTGACGTCATCTCATATTCGCCCAGTCCGCTCGCGCTTTCATCGCAGTGTCACAGTACATGTCGTCTTAAGGACGCGACTCATGTGAAATCCCTTCCGATGGAATGGTTTTATTCATAACCGGTATCAAATAGATCTTTAAACAATGTATTATGTTATGGTACATGATACAAGAAGTGTCCCCTTAATTTCAAAAACAATTAAAAATAACTTTAAATACCACTATTATACAGGCAAAGTTACCCCTGTTTTACAAAATAAATCAATTTTTCTTCTAAATCCTTAACCGCTATATTTTCTTATAGGCATCATAATATTAGAAAATACAATACCTAGAACCCCTTCATCGCATTTTTTCAAAATATTATTTTAATCTTCGTTAATTATTGATTTTACGAGAAATTGTAGATTTTTCACGCAATTCCATCTCGCTCATTTATATGCAATAGGACAAGGACCGTTGCTTATCATCTATCGCCGCCTTAAGCGTTAAGTGTACGTTTCATAAGCGAAGAGCGTTGTAAATGCGGTCACGTGACTGTTAGCAGAACTCAATATTCATCGTAAGTTTAAATGCCTGTAAAATCCAAATTGGTAGGTATTTTTGACTGCAACAAACACTAGTGTATTTGTAGACACAAGCTTGAACCGTTGATCACGTAATCTATTGATCTTATGAACCGTTGATCACATAATCTGTTGATCAAATGGTGTTGATCAAACGAATTTTGATCTAATGAATGTTGATCTTAACATCTTACGTATGTATCCCAGCTTAACTGTAACAAACTTTCAACTGATTTGGAATACCTATTAACATTTTCATTTCCAAAAAATGTCCCTTAGACACCTACGTTTTATATACTCTCTGGGATATATTGACCCAAATTATAGATCCAATTTTAATAGTAACCATTTAACTGGATTGGTCTCTATTAGAGACTAGAAGGAGAAAAGACGATTGATAGTAATGCATTTCAAACTCGAGCCTAATCAGTTCCACAGTCAAACTGTTTTAGAAGTTTACTCACTAGGTGTGTGTGTGATCTTCCGAACAGTTAGGCTACGTTCGCATTGCCAGCTTGCTTAGCGCCTGGAGTCTAGCTAATCGCCTAGCGAGTCACCTAGAGCATCACGTGACAAAATACAAAAAAAAGTGAAGGTAAAATGGTGTGCCGGCGAGAGCCATCAAAGTACTAGTTCCTGCCCAGTTTACACGGATTGAACTAGCTTTTTTTGAATAATAATAAATATAATACTTAAATAAATCATGTGACCAACACACAGCGCCATCTAGCCCCGTGGTAAGCTGCTAAGCTTGTGTTACGGTGACTAGACAACGGATATACTACTTATATTTATTTTTCTTTTTTAAATACATACTACTGGTCTAGGTGTATTTCTATGTATAATATATACATAGAAATACACCTAGACCAGATACAAATGTTTATTTTTAAGTATAAATATTGCACCCAGCGGGAATCGAACCCGCAACCTTCTGCATTGCAGCCGAGCGTTCGCCCGACGCGCCACAGAGGTCGTCGAGATAGATAAGATAAAAAGAAATTAAAAATAGACGTAAAGATTTTATTCAGTCTATTATGAAAGTTTTGCACAAGACGAAACGGAGGGTAGTTTAATATTGAAAGAACAAATATTCCCTCGTTGTAATGATCGATGTCTCAAACTTATAATGATGTAAGGGTCGGATTTAGGAGATTTTTTACGTAAAGATAAAAAAAAATACCGCTGCTATAGAATTTTGACAAGTCTATTATAATAGACTAGAAGGTTAATGGTTTCCGAACTACGGGACCACTATTTTAAAAATTCCTTCACCAATAGAAAGTTACATAATGGAGAAGTAACATGGGGAACGTTTAGTTCCGATATTTCCATTGGAACGGGACTTACGCGGGTGAAACTGCAGAACGCATTTAGTATTAATATTGCAGTTTACATAATACATGATAATGATATTTAATACACATTATTACACATATGCCCCAAACTAAAGCCCGTATGTCAGAAACGACCATATCACAAAATAATGAGTAATGTTTTTTTTATCACGTGAGTCATCATTACTGATTATTCTATCTTTTTTTTGTTAACCTATTTTGTTCTACTGCTGGGCAAAAATCTGCATAACATCCTTCCAAGCAGTCCCGTCCTGGGCCAAATTTGGTGAATCTCCGTAAAATGCATCAAGACCGTCACGCTACCGTTTTCGGGGTCTGCCACGAAATCGTTCGTGTTTTCGTATTTTGGTCCATTTTCTATCTTATTTTATTTTAATTTCTTCTATGGTTTTCGCGATTTTGCATAATAAAACTTTTGGTTTTTAAACGACCGAGTTTTCGCCAACTTTTTTAACCTTGAAAAAGCCAGCTGGAAAGTTGGCGAAAACTCGGTCGTTTGAAAATCATGAATAAAACGCGATGAAACCCGGTAAATAAAATGTTTCATTATTTTATTTTATTTTTAAATGTCTTGTCGGAAACAGACAATTAAAGCGGCTACAGAAATAAATATAACTGTCGGTGAGATTCATCCTTGTGAGTGGAGACAAACAAACGGACGCCGGACGGACAGATGGACAGATAGCGGAGACTCAGTAATAATGTCCCGTTTTTAACCTTTGGAGGTGGGTGGGTCTTTTTATAACGTTTTGAAGTCCTTAGTACGTCCCTGAAACTTAAAGTTGTGCTAGAACTTATAAGTCACGTTCGAAAAATATCAAAGAGAACTTCTGAATGGGAATTTTGGGAAAAAAGGGCTTTTCTATGATACAATGGGCTATTCACAGTGTCCGTTTCTAATACGAATCATTTGATGTGATTTGAATTGTTTGATGTCTTTGATTTGTGGTGTATTCTAAACTTCTTAAAGTCCGTCTCCACTGTTTAGTTAGATGGACCCATATTATTTAAACAGTAGACGTCTGATAACAGTGAAAAATGACAGGCACTATACAATATACAAACACGTTACGTCAAAGCAGCAATGTATTGCATAGTGCGTGTCGATTTCCACTATTCTCCGACGTCCACTGGATAGAAATACGGGTGCTGGTTAAGACTGCGAGCCAGCGATGGTTGCTTCCAATCGCTGCCGCTGGAAATCGATGAGGAAGGCCTATTTTCAATAGTAGACGTCATACGGCTGATATGATGATGATGATGATATATATAGTTACTGAGTTACGAGGCGTCTTTGATCACGTATTCATTACACCGTCGCGTAACGTACCGACCAACCGTACCGAACTCATAAACATAGAACGTAACAAATTATTCATTGAATCAGCAGGTAGTCTCATGTTTTATTCGGAACTGTCTTGTTATTCGGACTCCGAGGGATTGGGTCCGCCAATAAATTCGAGAGGTTTGGACGGTTGAGTTTACACTGAAACCGCTCTAATATCTTACTAATATTATAAACGTCCAACTTTGTGTGTATTATACAAGGTTTAACGGGTATGCCCTTTTAAGCCGAAAAGAGGTTGCTCTAGACTTCTAGGCGAACAACTATTATTATACGACTTTGGTAAATTTGAACTTTATTTTAGAAAATTTTGAGGTTATGTTTCACTGAAAAAGCAGCTACTTTTGAAAAAAAAAAAAGTAGTTGAAGTTTTAATTGAAGTAGATCAAACTAAATGAAAGGACAACATAAGGTCAATGATCTCGTACTCTGAGAAACAGCTGATTTTCAAGTAAACTTTTCACTTATAATTTTCGAAAAGTACTATGAATTTCTAAAAGTCATAGAACAAAATTTGGTCGCCTAGACGTCTAGAACAACCCCCTTTCCCCGGAGAGAACCTCCTCGTTTTTTTAAAGTCGGTTAAAAATAGGCGTCAATCAAGACACATTGAAGGGTTTTTCATCCAAGCGTCTTTTGTTTTTCTAAGATATTAAAAATTTCGAATTTCATAATTCCATCGGATTCGATGCTTTAATGAAAATATTTAACATTACTAGCTGTGCCCCGCGGTTTTACCCGCGTACGTCTCGTTCCCGCAAGAATATCGGGATAAAAAGTAGCCTATGTGTAAATCCAGGTCTCCAGCTACCTATATTCCAAGTTTCATCGCAATCGATTTAGTTGTTTTTGCGTGAAGGAGTAACAAAGTCACATACATACACGTACAAAATGTTGCTTTTATAATATTAGTAAGAAGTAAGATAAAATAAATTACCAACGTTTCGGTGTAACAGACATCCTATTCGACTTGCAGAAAAACCTCTAAGGGAAGACCACTTACGATCTCCTATAGAATTGGAAATCGAGCCGAATATCCTATTTTAATTAATAATATTATAACTTTGGTTTAATTATATTAATAGGGTCGATCCATTTAATTAATACCTATGTCTTTTGAGAGACTTTGCTGGAATTTATTTTTAGCATCTGTATTTTTGGAGTTCCGTAGGTAAAAGGGACCCTTATAAGATCAATTACTTGTTCTTCTATTTGTCTGTGTATCACCACTGACACTGACTTCCTCAAGATCAGATGGACTTAGTTAGTGGAAATTTATTATTTACTTGAAGAAATCACTTCTTTTACTTTGACTTCATAATTTGATACTGATATATAAAATTTGTGGATTGTTTTTTCTTTGTATCTATTTCTAACCTTTTATAGGGGTCACAGCCTGAAATAAACTAATTTAAACACGTGAAACTGGCTGAAATTATTATTGAACGCTGACAGTCGAAAAAAAGTTTAATAAAATGCCGAGGTAATTCACCTTAGTTATAATCAATTAATTCATTGTTTTTGTTTATTAATTATTCACAATTGTAGTTAAAATATTAAACGTCTTATACTTGTGAAAATTACTTCATTAGACAATTAAATTTATTTTTTCCAGAATAGAAAATGAATGAATGATTTATGTTCGAAGATATAATCACGCTTATCTAGAAGAAGGAAGGCGGCAAGGACAACGAATGATTTAATAATAAAAAAAAAACATAATTATTTGATGTGATGATTGTATTAAATTCTGCTTTTATAGTAAATCTGAACATACGAGAATTACAATGCAGTATTGTTATTGCAGATGAATAAATTAGGTAGGCGAGAGCATCGTAGTGTGAAGGATATATTGTTTCAGTACCCAGCGTTGTACCTACATCATGTGTACGTTTACTATTGTAGTTGAACTTATAGGAATACTAGCTGCGCCCCGCAGTTTCACCCGCGTAAGTCCCGTTTCCGCGCGAATTTCGGGATAAAAAGTAGCCTATATGTTATTCCCCGTATCCAGCTACCTATATTCCAAGTCTAAACGCAATTGCTTCAGTAGTTTTTGCGTGAAAGAGTAACAAAGCCACATACATACATGAATAGATTCGCGTTTATAATATTAGTAAGATGTATCACGCAATGGTCTATTTAAGGTCGTACTATATCGTCAAATAAAATTAAATTGTGACAGGGATAGCGCTAGCGATTTTCAAATGTGTACAAAAATGACGTATGATGCGACTGTGGGCAATTATAGAAAATAAAATATTTGTTAAATATATATACAAGTTAAATAGACACCAGGTCAGAAACAAATGTCTAAGTACGCATAGTTGTCTTCGACGCCGCAGAAGGGACTTCGCTCGAAATGCACAGAGGCCGTCTCTTTGGCGCGTTAGGCCATAATGGCGGTCTCTGTGATTTGAACTCAAGTCTGCGGGCCATCGAGAATTTTATAAAAATATAAGGGATGATTTATATTATAGACCGTTTCCCGTGCTCGGCCGCCACTCGGTTGCAACAGACTTATCGACTGCTCGCCGAGCAATGAACAATGAATCTCGGACCCGGCACGGTCCGAAAATCATTCCTAAGAATTGTTGATTCTGACAGTGTCCTTCCGAGCAATTCACTTTTAAAAAAAAAATAGGACCCTGCTCTTTAGCATCCTTGTTGCAATACCTATACATGTATAACCTAAACATATTATTATGTCAAAGGACACTCCGCTATGCCCCACTGGATAAAGAGCCTAAATACATAGAATCCGGATATTTCAAGTATGTTACACTTACTTGCAACGAATTTGGGTCATACATAACTTTGAAACTCGTAGATTCCACGGTAGCGGTACTAGGTAATGTAATCTTCTTAAAAGGTGAAAATTCGTATACAATGTATTAGAATGTGTGTATGTTTTTTGTTCCGTTACGCTATAACTGCTGTACCGATTGCGATGAAACTCGATTCGTAGAACGCTGGAATAACATGGGCTCTTTTTATCCCGATATCCCTTCGAGATCGCACTTTGAACACGTCAGACTACGAGGTGCTGCTAGTAAAGTAATTAGACCCAACTAAAACACTACTCCAATTTAAGTTCTACTTAAACAAATATGCAGCTCCCAAACTGAAAAGTTATCTCATAGTTGTTAATTTTAAAGTTAGAAGCTGCTCGATTGATTAAGAAGCTCTCAAATTTTTTGGTATCTGTATTCGGCTAATATAGAATGTGCTTCTTAAACTTCTACCAAAAACATTCGCAAAAAGTAATTTACTCCGCGGGATTTAACCTAATCGTTTAATCAAAAGTCGACCTTGACCAGCTGAGTAATGAATTAAAATTAACATTCTCATGTGTAACTGATAAGAAATATGTTATTTACATAATATATTATGATATTACAGTCTCCTCAAATATGCAGTCTCGGGGAAATACTTGGCACGCGCCTTATCACTAACATTACCAACCTACCAAGTTTATTTATATATGTTTTCGAGCATCATTTGAGACGAACGACCGAGTTATCTCCATCTTTGAACTTCACTTTCCTGTACGAAGCTGTATTAATAAATCTTAGGGGATTCCTGTACCCCGGAAGACTTGTATATAAAGAGCTTGCAGCTATCCTGGAACATCATTCGACTTGCAACGTTTGTTGTAAAGACCTTTTCTTATTTACCTTTTATTACTATCTACAATAACAATGTTCAGCATGAAGGTATTGTTCTGCGCTATGCTGGTAGCTATGTGCAGCGCTCGGCACCTGGTTTGGGACGACCACTCGTACTACTGGGTGCCGGAGGAGGCTCTCGAAGAGCTGCAGCCGGTGACGCTGGCCCGGAGCCGCCGGCAAGTCCAAGGCAGTACTGTCTTCAACTCTGATGGCACGGCCGGAGCCAACTTAAAGGTGCCACTCGTCGGGAACGACAAAAACATCATAAGCGCCATCGGTGCTGCTGGCTTCAACGACCAGCACAAGCTCAGCTCTGCGACAGCTGGCCTTGCCCTCGACAATGTGTGAGTATCCAGCTAATCCGTCCGTTACAACCCTTTCATGTCCAGTCTTGGACTTAGACCACCCTTATCCTCTTCCAGTCCTAACGGTTTTTAACTGTTGACATCCAATCTCGTCTTGTTTGTCTTAAGATGTTGTTTTCCTGCTGATGGCAGGCTGCTGCTTCTGCTGAAGTATCTGCCTGCTGAAGACGCCACGCGCAATTCCATCAGCCTCTTCTATATCCTGCTAATAAACCTCTCTAATTCAGGCGTTCTACATTCATCAATCATTCTGATTATTCCATAATATCTTGCAGTAACGGACACGGGCTGACCCTAACTCGCACGAACATCCCCGGTATGGGACATCAGCTCGGCGCGGCCGGCAATTTGAACCTGTTTAACAACGGAGCGCACAAGGTGGACGCCAACGCTTTTGCCACACGAACCTTCCCCAACCAGCCACAGGTGCCGAACTTCAACACATATGGCGGAGGAGTTGACTACATGTTCAAGTGAGTATAATCAAGCTACAGTTTAGAAAATTGATCAAAATGTTTATGGTAATGACCACAACTAGTAGTTATTGAAAGTAACCAGAGCAACAAATCAGTTTTTTTTTAATTATACGTCATCTTGAAGCAATTTTCTAGACACACACTTTAGTTATACTGTTCTATGAAGGCTAGCAAATTTTTGCAATCCCTATAATAATAAAAACAACTTACAGAGACAGGATCGGAGCTGGTGTGAACGTGGCCCATACCCCCCTCTTCCAAAAGACGGACTACGGAGCGACAGGGAAGCTGAACCTGTTCCACAACCGTGACTCTTCGCTCGACTTCAACGCTGGACTCTCCAAGTCCGTCTCACCGTTCTTGCCCAAGAGCTCATGGGAACCCAGCTATGGTTTCTCTTTCAGAAAGTTCTTCTGAGCTGTATTAGTCCTTAATTTCTAGTATTATTAGCTGTATTTTACTTGATTCTCTAAATCTAGATATATAAACTGTTGCTGCTCCCCCATCTCCCTTCATTGGTCGCGGTTTTTGAGTACCTCTGGGCAGCCTAGCTAAAAAAATCTAAATGTTACTTTGAAATACTTTGGCACATCTTTATAAATACCTATATTGGGAAACTCTGTAAAAATGAATGGAATCTAACTTTGGCTGTGTATTTTATAAGTTTTTATTAGTTTCTACTTTAAATAAATAAGTTGTTCATAAAATGAAATACAACATTTTTTTGTACCTACACACAACTAATGCTGACTATGTGACTCAAAGTTGACTTAGATTTAGTTCACTTTTAAGTAGCATACTTGAACGAAAAATAAGTGGTACCTATAAATAATTTGAGCTGTATTGTATTATCCAATTGGACAGAAATGGTACAATCGGAAATAATAAAACACTTTATTTATCCGGTTTTATCGCGTTTTTATTATGAGATGGTCATCTCAGTCAACCTTGAAAAAGCCAACTGTAAAATTGGCGAAAGCTCGGTTCAAATAATAATAACACCGTCACGATCAAGTTGCAGCCATAATTCATCAATCATTAGCCCAACAAACCAAATTAATTACAGAAAGAGTACCCTATTATAAGTATAAACCTGAAGCAGTTTTAGAAAATCCATATTTTAAATTATATTGGGATAGGACCATTATTACAGATAAAACTATACACAACAATAGACCAGATTTACTACTTTTAGATAAACAGAAAAAAACCGTTTTTCTTATAGATGTAGCCATTTGTAATACCCATAATCTCACCACCACACACACAGAAAAAATAGCTAAATACATCGACTTATCAATAGAAATCAAAACACAATGGAATATAACCCAGACCAAAACAATACCTATCATCATATCCAGCACAGGCGTCATACCAAAAACCCTACATACTAGTTTAAATTCATTAAATATTAGTCCATCAACCTATATTTTATTGCAAAAAGCTGTAATATTAAATACCTGTCGTTTAACTCGCAAATTCTTAAATATACCGTAAAATTATTCCAACGCACTTGGCTTTGGCCCGTGCACTCCCATTAACCCCCCTGGAGGGGAGAGATATATATGAATCAACAAACATAATAATAATAAAATGTATTTATTGAGTTCTCCACAATAACAATAACAAGATACGAGTAAGTACTTAAAATAAAATTAGTGTCTATTGTTGTTTAGGCTATAGGTTATTGTGGAGACTGGAGCCTGCACTAAAGTTTTTTTTTTATAAAAACCTGTTTTACAGGTCTCCAGGCTTCCACCTTATGGATCAAGGTCACTTAGTAACAATAGTAAGAATAAAATAGATAATTGTAGTAGGTACTTATATACTTCTATCAAGCTGTTTCAAACAATTATAATTAGGTAAAAAAGAAAAACAAAAAGAGTGCTAAAGCGTGTATAGGAATAATTTATGTATGAAGTGTGTGGTGAGCGTAGGTAGTGTGTGAAGAGTATATTAATTAATATAATAATACTAAATTAACAAATATATAGGAGTGAGGTTGGGACATTTCTAGGAGATGGTTAATAATAAGGCTTAATAATAAATAATGAATAAAAACGCGATAAAACCGGATAAATAAAGTGTTTTATTATGCAAAATCGCGAAAACCATAGAAGAAATTAAATCGGAAATAAGCTTCATTATCGACAGTTTTTGGATGAATTCTGAAATATTTTGTATTTCAGATTAATCTTCTAACAGTAGTGTTTTAAGTTTTCAATATATTTTAATTATTTTTAGTTCATAAATCTAACAGAGGCGAGTTATTATTCAGAGATTTCAAGACAATATTTACCACTACTAACATTAAGTACACTGCTCAACATTTATGTTAATAAACACACATTTTTTAACTTAGTTAAATTTTACCGGTTCTTAATCGCGTATTAATAGCGTAATATGATCCAAACGTCGAGGTAAGAAAATAAAAAATAATTACGAGACATTTACGCTATTAAGACCAGGTAAATTTATTTATTATTTATTTATTTAGGAACACCAACAGCACGACACACAATAAATGATTACAATAATATAAATTAAATTAGAACTAACTAACGGCTCGTGTGTATGCCAATTATAGGTGTACACAACATTGGCCAAATATTTTTAATTTTTATGTCCTACCTATATGCAAAAAAAAACACAAAGAAGCAGTATACACTGCTCGTTAGTGTAAAGGCTAGGTACGTCGAAGGAAATCCTTACTGAGAGGGTCGTCAAATATTTGTTTTGAAATGTATTCGGAACATATTAATTTTGTATGTAAGTAGTTAAATAACTAACTTAATTAAGTTACTATTCATATTAGGGTTAGGTAAATTTTCTCACTGAAAAACAAGTGGACGGAATCGTAACTCATATCACTGTTGTAATTTTACCTACCTCAACATGTTACTTTTTAGTTTTCTCTTCAATAAAGTATTTCGGTCTGGAATGGTCTCGAAGCGTCGGGGTTTGAAAAATAATCTTAATATTCATTTTTACATAATATTGTAATTATAACATGACACGTAATTTCTGTGTAGCTCAGTGGTTAGAGCAGTCGCCTGGTTAGCGAAAGGACGCAGGTTCGAATCCTGTCATGAAAATTTTTCGGAAATATATTTCCTTGCTAAAAATATTACTAAGTTTAAAATGCCTTGAGCAATAAAAACAAAAAGAAATATTAAATTGGAGTGAAAGCGCATCTCATGTTGGTTATGTTTACTGTAAAGTGAACCACCTGAGCCAGTCAATAAGCTGCAAAGCTGACCGGTAGATGGCGCTGAAACCAAGCCTTAGTTGTAAACAATTGGCAAGGAGAGATATGGCCGAAAAATTATAACATGACACGTGGTTCCTGTGTAGCTCAGTGATTAGACCAGTCGCCTGGTTAGCGAAAGGACGCAGGTTCGAATCCTGCCATGGGGATTTTTTGGAAATATATAGTTCCTTGTTAAAAATATTTTTAAGTAATATTGTAAAATTCAGAGTCGTTACTGTTTGATTGACTAACTTAATGACCTTATCAATGAAGAACCACCGCTGGTCCCAGGGACATGAAATGAAAGGTTCGTGACTTATGTGGGTGACACCGCTGGACGCTACTAATCAAACTATGCCATGCTTTCCTTGCATCGGCCGACCTGGTTTAGCAGGCATTTGAGAGATTAAAATTGATTTTGAATTTTAATGATTTAAAGTTGATTAAATCAATCCATCAATCATATATTTCGGATAATTAATTACAAATCCATATTTAAAATTTACAAAATGTCCTATTACAAAATTTAATCATCACATAAGTACATATATATTATAAATAAATAAATTAAATTATATTAAAAATGTCATAAGCTAGAGGTCCCGATTTGAGATTGCCTGCGCCATGTTGCAATGGCTCAAATAGAAGCAGTCAAATCAAAGACTCTCATTCGGTAAAGTAATCTAACGGTCAATCGTCTTCGGCGAAAGGTGTTTCGATGGATAGTGTTTTGAAGTAGGGAACCCCTCTTGCTGATGGTACTTTAAAATAATAATTATTTAAAGTAAATTTTACTTTACATTTTATTTTAATTTAAGTAAATTTTACTTTCAATATTCATTATTAGTAAATTTGGATACCGATTTTGGATTTTAGCTCACCGGATTAGCAAGCTGAAGTGGCAGTGGGCTGGCCATATTACCCGTAGAACCGACCACCGTTGGGGTAAACGAGTTTTAGAGTGAAGACCGCGTCTCGGCAAACGTAGTGTAGGACGTCCTCAGGCACGTTGGAGCGACGATTTGCGCAAGACGGCTGCACAAACTGGATGCGAGAAGCCGAAAATAGATCTAGGTGGCGTGCAATTGTAGAGGCCTATGTCTAGCAGTGGACTGCAACAGGCTGATGATGATGATGATGATGAAATTTGGAAATCGTGGCCATGTAGAACGGGGCCGCCGCGGATCGGGGCCATAAGGGAGAAATCCATAAGAGCAAAGCGATTAAAATTGAGATGACCGATTTTTTTTAGTAACGAGTCACGAACATCTTTTAGGTAGTTAAACGCGCTACATCGAAGCCAATAAATGTGTCAAAATTATATTTCACGTACAAGTAGTGCTAAGTAGATTTATCGATTGCCATGTTCGTGTATTTACTTGTTGGAAACTCTCAACTGCAGGGTTTGTACTTTATGATGAACAGTCGAGTGTGAAAGCAATTATGAATTAATTTTTGCATAGCACCACCAATACCACCATGCTGAAAGTAGATAATAATACAAAGTGTAACGAGGATACCTATTTAAGCCCAACGGGGATTGTTCTAGACGTCTAAACAACTTTTATTCTACGACCTTTGGAAATTTCAATTATTTATTTTTGAAAATTTTGAGATTAAGTTTCACTGAAAGACAGCTGTTTTTAAATTACAGAGAAAGTAGCGTTAGGTTGCAATGTCATTTGGTTCTGAACTATTACCAAAGTTTCAGCCCGCTATCTAGGCGGGAAGTGACTCAAATTGAATTTGCAAGATTCCGCCCGGATCGACAAACAACCCATCATGCAAACAGACAAACAAGAAAAGTGAGAGTGTAGAAAGTGGGAAAAAAGAAACTATTTTACGGGATGTTCAGCTATCTATATATCAAGTTTCGTTCGTACGTTTTTTCACTTGAAAGAGTAACAAGCATGTTCACTTAAAGCCTTACTAATAAAAGGGGAATTAGGTCAGAGTAGTGAGAGCATGCTATGTCTTTTTCCGTGACAGACGGCCGAATACTGAAACGCTAGTCAACATTTGAGAACTAGTTAAATAAAGAAGCAGCGCTCAAATTCAAAAATCGCCATAATAATTTTGAATTTAGAAACTGCTAAATAATTTAAGAACCTCTCAAATTTTAAATGACGTTTCTGTTTTCAGCTGAGAGTCTTTCAAAGTTGACAGACAGAAACAAAAAGCGGAATAACTACTCCGACCCTATTCCCCTTTTATTCATAAGGCTATTTAAAACGTACAAACAAAGGAAAAACGCTTTTAAAAGCGACAGTACTTCGAGAATGTAGGTATCTACTTAAAACTATGTCAGTTTGTTCGTAGATTTTGAGAGCAGTGTAAACTTCTATCTTTGCGCTTCACATAAATGAAGATTGAAGACGGTTATGAAGTGTGTTCAATGTTAGTTTAATGTTTTAAGATGGCTTTTTGACTGGTGAGTGGTGAGTCGATGCGTAATTCTCCTTAGAACAAAAGAAATACTTTTTTTTCATTATTAAGTTTCGTTGTTTTTTTTTGTGTCAACCTCAAAAAGAACTAGAGTTGAACGCTACAAAAGGTCCTATAATTTAGTTGAAAAGTGTAAAATAAATTGATGGTAAACAAATGAATGAAAACAAACTTTCACCCTCAAAGAAATTCTGTCATTATGGTGGGCATCAAGAAGTAAATTTTATTTGATTTTTTGTTGATTTTTTTAATTTTTAGGGTTACGTAGCCAAATGGCAAAAAACGTAACCCGGTGTCTGTCTGTCTGTACCTACGTCCGTATGCTACATACACTAATTTCCGATAATATCAGAAAATACACTGTTGATACTTGGTAAGTAGATGTACCTATTCTGTGAACCGCATTAAGATTTTTACACAAAAATAGAAAAAAAAAACAAAAAAATTTGGGGGTTCCGCCGAAACGTCGAGGTAATATATAAATCTATCTATATATATAAAACTCTTTGTCCTGAGTGACTGAGGGATCAACGCACAGACTAAACCACTGGTAGTAGAGAGCTGAAATTTGGAGTCCGGTGTGTCCGTTATGCGATAAAGGCGTCAGATAAGAAAGGATATTCCGAAAATCCACCCCTAAGGGGGGGAAAGGGGGTGAAAACGTTTGTATGCAACTTCCAAGCCGCTTGACCTACAAACTTGAAATTTAACACATAGATTTCTGTGGGGTCGTAGATGAAACACTAAAAAGTTTTTTTTAGAAATTCAGTCCCTAAGGGTGTTAAATTGGGGATGAAAGTTTGTATGGGAATTGGTTTACCGCTTCACCTACAATCTTAAAATTTACTACGGATATTGCTGTAGGGACGTAGGTGAAGCACTAAAAAGTTTTTATTAAAAATTCTTCCCCTAAGGGTGTTAAATTGGGGAAGAAAATCTCTATGAAAATTGGCTCACCGCTTGACCTAAAAACTTGAAATTTAACACAGAGATTGCCATGAAGTCGTAGGTGAAGCACCTAAAAGTTTTATTTTTTAAACTCATCCCTTAAGGGTGTTAAATTGGGGACGAAAGTATCTATGGCATATGTTTTTTCCGAATTTGTTTTCGAGTATTTATCCGTTTCCCGTGTCGGTTTCAGTTCCGATTGCGGTTCCGGCTCTCAGTTTCCGGTTCAGGGGAACTGAGAGCCCCCAAAAAGGGGAGGGGGTTAATTTTGGTTTAAACTTTTTATTCAAGAGAATTGGTACAGGTATATGTACCAATTCTCCTACCTAACCTACCTACAGTTTTGTACATACAGTACAGTAGGCTGATCCTATGCCGATCACATGTTGAACCTAGGCTGATCCTATGCTGTCTATGCCGATCCTATGTTGAACCCCTAGGCTGAACCTATGCTGATAGGTTCAGCCTATCAGATTTGCTGATCTTATGCCGATCATATCCTGATCCTATGCTGATTTTCAATCAAATTTTTAACCTTTTTATTATCTTAATCGATAGATATAATTATTGATATACAAACAGTTCTATTTCCTAAATGCGGGCGAAGCCGCGGGCAGAAGCTAAACTCAAAGGTGACTGACTGACTGACATAGTTATCTATCAACGCACAGCCCAAACCACTGAACGGATCGGGCTGAAATTTGGCATGCAGGTAGATGTTATGACGCAAGCATCCGCTAAGAAAGGATTTTGATAAATTCTACCGCCAAGGGGATAAAATAGGGAATGAAAGAAAATACTTCTTAACGCGAGCGAAGCCGCGGGCAAAAGCTAGTTAATTTATATTTTTAATTTATAAAAAGTGTGAAACGCGATCGAGAACCGAGTTTTAATATAATTAGTAATTCCCTATAACTTAGAAAACTCATAAATCTTAGACTACAAATAATTAAGTTTTAATTTTGTCTAAGGTTTTCGCGATTTTTTATAGGTAATAAAAACAATATTTACCAGGTTTTACCTACTCCCGTTTTATTTAATAACGCCAGTATTACAAAAGTACCGAGCTTTCGCTAACTTTACAGTTCGCTTTTTCAAGGTTGACACTGTCAACTGGTACTTTTGTAACAATGCCAACTGTAAAGTTAGTGAAAGCTCGGTTCTTCTTAAAAATGCAGTTATTAAATAAAACGCGAGTAAAATCCGGTAATAATTGTATTTTAATTACTAAGTTTTCCTTGAAATTTAATTGTATGTAGCAGGTATGTACTACCTATGTACGTACACTGCCACAGAAGTTGACAAAATCTATCAGATAGTTTACCTATCAGTTAGGGCAAATCGAAGGGTCTATTTAATTAATCCGTACCTATCCCTGATTCCTATTAGTTCTCTACCTTTGGAGATTTCCTTTGTTTAATTAAGTTCGGTCTTAATTACGTATTGTAATTATCTACCTGGGAGATTTACGTATATTGGATTTAGGTATCTTGGTGATTTGTAGGTATAAGGTAAGGTACCTACTCGTGAGTTTTGTACCTTTATTTGTTTACTACAACCTGACCCTTGTTTACTATTAATAAATAATAATAAATAAATATTTTTATTTCAGGAAAAAGCACATATCTTAATCTAATCTAATTAAAACTAACAATTATAGGTAGGTAGTTGATATTATATATATATATATATATATATATATATATATTCCGTAACCTATTGTGCGTCCATTATGGCTATTTTTGCATATAATGTGGCGTCCACCTGCTTACGACGTCCAATATACGGACGTCAAATAGGAGACGGGTGGCAATGTTCACGAATTGTCATGCGGATCTTAGAAATGTCACAATATGAAAAAAACTGTGGACGTCTTTTTACTTTCAATCTAACTGTACTTAAAATGTACGTAGTTCCGATGGTTTCCGTTGCAAAACTTATAACGCTGTTGTCGAATAGGAAAAGTTTCATTCGTGGTCGTAATTGACTTCCGCATGAAATTTAGAAATGCGACGTTGCCGATTAGTGCAAAATGATTAGTAGGTAAACAAATAATAAACAACAAGTAGATTCCTGTTTTCTGATGCAATAAAACTGTTAGTTCCGCTCAGTGATATTCGGACGCCGTAAGTGCTCGGATTGTTTTTATATTGTGAAATGGCGTCCTCCGCCAACCGTCGAAGTGCAAGGATATTAAAATTGATACAAGGAGCCGAAGGTAAGTTCGAACCTACATACTCATAACTACTTAAGAAAAAACATCTAGGTATCTTGCCACGTAAGTATTAGGTACTTATTGTAAGGACTATCTTAAATAAAATCTGATAACTTTGAATTAGAGACTGATTGTGCCCAATTAATCTTACTAGGTCCTTCCTTAATCTTACTAATATTACTATTATAAACGCAAAAATTTGTATGTATGTATGTATGAGATTGTAATTCTTTCTCGCAAAACCTACTGAACGATGAACTTGGAATATAGGTAGCTGGATATCATAGAGCACATAGGCTATTTTTTAATCTGATATTCTCTCGGGAACAGGACTTTTGCGGGTAAAACCGCGGGGCGCAGCTAGTATAATATTATAAACGCGTAAGTATGTATGTATGACTTTGTTACTCTTTCACGCAAAAAACTACTGAACCGATTGCGATGAAACTTGGAATATAGGTAGCTGGATACCAGAAATAACACATAGGCTACTTTTTATCCCGATAGTCCCGAGAACGGGACTTACGCAGGTGAAACCGCGGTAGCGCTGCTAGTAATATTATAAACGCGAAAGTTTGTATGTACATTATGTATGTGACTTCGTTACTCTTTCACGCAAAAACTACTTAACCGATTGCGATGAAACTTGGAATATAGGTAGCTAGGTAGGATACCTTAGAGCACATAGGCTACTTTTTATTCTGATATTCCCGCGGGATCGGGACTTGCGCGGGTGAAACCGCGGGGCGCAGTTATTGGTACATATTTGTGTAGGTTATCTATTTGTGTAGGTCAGCTACAGACGTGGAAGCTCTTATTGCAGTGTTACCTAATTTTTGTACTGGAACAGGAATACCTTCACAACAATATGATTATATAATTTATATTGTAAGAGTAGTATAAATAATAATATGACCAGATTTGCAACTGTGAAAAACTTGTGTTACTCCCATGGTTCACGATCAAAGCTGTAAAAATCAAACTTGTGATTTTACCCGGCTGCAAGGAAGGGGTTATGTTTTTCGCGCCTATCTTATATGCCATGTCTGTAATATTCGTTATTTCTTCGTATCTTCTAAATCACGCGATTGTTTTATTGAGCGAACGAGCGAAACGAGTAAGGTCCAGTGTAGACAAGCCAGGCGCTTGTATCTTTGTATGTTTGTTCGACGATAACTTGTTCCGATCTTCATGAATTTTGGTAGGTAGTTTAGGTCAATAGAATTTATGAGTTCGAAGATGAGCCGGATCGGAAGGGGGATTGGGGAGATAGGGGGTCGTGAGGTCTCAGTTCGGGGCGTACTACTATTTTAATTAAGATTTCGTTAGATTTTTCTCATTTCTCTAATGTTCCTCACGTAGGTGATATTAAAATAAAAACAAAATAGCGACCATCAGGCCCCATATTGAAAAAAAGAAAAAATAATAATTTGAACTGACTTTGCCGTGTGGGTATTTGAAAATCATTCTTAGGTCTCTTTAATCATTTTTTCATTTAATGATATCATTTAAGATCTACAAGGATTAAAAGTTTGTTGGCAACCGTTCATACTTAGGACAATCGCAAGCTACTACTACTTAGCTTAATAACTCCGTTAATGAAATAATGCGATTAAAATACGATTGATATCATTAACCGTCTTTTATACCTACCTAATGCTGATTAAAATGTTCTTAAAATAAAAATATTAAAAACCGCCAAAAATAATTAAAAGAATATTAAAACTGAATCTATCTATCTATCTATATCTATACTTATAATAAAATCGTAACTTAGCGGTATCTGTTTTTAAAAGATATTTTGAAAAAACTATTTTTAGGGATATGTACTAATGTTACAGACCCCATTTCCGTGTTTAACTTTTTGTCTGTTTGTCCGTTTGGATGTTTGTCCGTTTGTCTGTGCGTTTGTGCGCGCTAATTTCGAAAACGGCTAGACCGATTTCAATGAAATTGGGTATGCAGATAGCTTAAGACTTCGATTAACATATAGGCTACTTATTATCCGGATATCAAGTCCGGATATCCGGATATTATTTTTTTTGCGTAATTTCGTTATTTTTGAACCATAGGCATCCATCGTCATCCATCGTCATTCATCGTCATCGATCGTCATCCATCGGCATCCATCGTCATCTATCGTCATTCATCGTCATCGATCGTCATTCATCGTCATCATCACTTACTGACATACAAATTTTGCCTTACTTCACATACCTACTGCAGTGCAAAAATCCATACTTTAATGGGCGACCGTTTAAGTGTGGATTTTTGCATTGCGGTAGGTAGGTGTAAGAACAAAGCGGGATCGCGATTTGCGCGGGTGAAACTGCGGGGCGCAGCTAGTTTAAAATAAAACAATTCAAGTAGTCACGGAAGACAGCTACTTTAACAGTCGGAACCGTTAAATATCTAGAATTTAGACCACCAATTTTTTAATAATGGGTCCAGACTGTTAAAGTTAGCTGTACTATTTTTCTTTTTCTACATTACGCCTGGTGTCTTCGAGCAGGTTAATATAGCGCATCACATTTTCGTATGACTTTCCTTCGAAGAGTGAATTTGTTGAGAATATGATAACGACACCAGATGAAACGTTAAAAAATCACAATTTAAGTTAATAAAATTGATTTTGACAGCTTTGATCGTAAACCATGAGAGTAGCACAAGTTACTGAGGGTTGACAATTTGGGTATACACTACTCTAAATTAGTCTAAATGGGTAGATACTGCTTGATTTTCAAGTTTGTTCTTATTAATTATGTTTATCTATACTAGCATACTAAAGTAACAGATTATTTCAGATACTGAGAATCCGAGAGAAACTAAGTCTAAAAAAACAAAGGATGAGAAACCAAGAAAAATATCATTTGTACGTACTATCTATTTATTTATTCCGCTGGTCCTATTTTGATAAGTTTAACTGACATATTATAAAGTAACTAGGTTCCTCTAAGTCATAGTAATATTTAACAACATTAACCCAGATGTTAAACCTTAAAGATTCGGATATTGAACAACTTGCTAATTTTATGGGGCACACACAGGCTGTACACCGACAAAACTATAGATTACCCGATGATGTGTATCAGACAGCCAAATTATCAAAATTATTGCTGCTCATGGAGAGTGGCAATGCAGATTCTTATAAAGGCAAATGTTTGGATGACATAAATTTAGATATGGAACAAAATTTGTTACAAAATGTAGAGAACGACGATAATAATGAGGGTATAGATACGATGTTATACCTTCTGAAAAACCAAACGAAATAGACTCTACAGACGTTAACCTTGTTATTCCTCCGAATTTAAATCTACTTAGTGATGTTACCAATGTTATAGATACGAAAACAAAGAAAAAACGAAACCTTGTTCCTTGGACCACACAACAGAAAAATATTGTTCAAAAGTTTTTTAGTAAACATATAAAAAATAAACAACCGCCAAAACGTCATGAATGCGAAGAACTTCGTAGTCAACATCCTGACATTCTGCACAACAAAGATTGGTTGAAAATCAAAGTCTTCATCCAAAATACCTATACTAAAAACAACTAATAGGCGGGTTCGGGATTCCTCTAAATAACGGATTACTGCATTTTTGGTGTGGTTGGCTTTTCCAATGTCGGTATGTCAATTAACTCTTTTTCCAGTGCAACCAGTGCATAGAGTAAAAATATGCGAATAATCGGACTCAAGCACACACAGGGTTCCTTACACGACCAGTATTAACATCTAGGTATCCAATGCTACTGAATCGCATGAGCGCACATACAATTCAGAAGCAAGTGATATTGGTTAAGTTGTTTTACCCTCCTTAATTTTTAACTTTTTATATTTTACTCAATCTTTTTCACTAAATTTCATAATTCTAGGTTAACCGAAGCTACTTTTTCAGTTTTAAGTCACAAACCTACTGGGTTTGTGACGTAAACTACACCCACTTCCCGTTGCCCTAGAACTATGAAATTTTGCTCTACAATCCTGCGCGATGCGAACGCGGTTTTCTGTCTGTCTGACGATGACGTTCGCTTCAAACCGCTCCGCGTCGCTCACGCATGACGACTTAACTTGTAAGAGCCTGCTTTTGCAATATTTCATAGTTCAGTTATAGTTTACTTTCATTAGAATTTTTAATTTTTTTATTGTAGCAGACTCTAATGGGCATTTATAACTAAAGGGATGGTTTGCTTACAGGTACGGATAGTTAAATGTGCATTCTCGATTCAAATATTTAGATTTTTTATAATATTTTTAAAAACAAAAAAAAAACGATCCTTTTTGTTAAGTATAAGAACCTGCACTTAGTTACTAATATAAGTAACTGAAAATCAACGATCTTGAGCCTGTTTCTACAGGGTTATTGTTAAAATTTATGAAAGTGGATCA
The DNA here is from genome assembly GCA_949358125.1 of Idaea dimidiata. Classification (NCBI taxonomy): domain Eukaryota; kingdom Metazoa; phylum Arthropoda; class Insecta; order Lepidoptera; family Geometridae; genus Idaea; species Idaea dimidiata. The sequence continues at coordinate 20,569,243 of OX442334.1, read as the reverse complement.
GGTTTACCTCCTGATATCCCAAGAAACAAATATCGCTCAAAAACTTTGGGAATTTCGAAAATATTTGCAAACATCTAATTGTCACTGTTATCGGGTTGCAAAAATATTCAAAATTACAAAAGTCGTAGAAGTTAGTCCTTGAGATGTCAGGAGGTAGCCCAGATCCGTTTTCATGATTTTTTACCAATAACCTTGTATAAATAAAATAAGTAACGCTGGTACAGACTGTAGGTCTTTTCTCATAATACCTATTTCTGTGTCATTTCTAAGCAGAAAAATATGTGTGTCTGCTTAGAAACGATAGTGAATATTCGTCTTTACCATATTTTGGTATAATATTCGAATTATACCAAAATATGGGAAAAGATGGGTGGCTATAAGTTCAATTTGTAAGTTCAAAAAAAGGGATTATTTAGTTTAGCGCGGGGTCTTAATGTTACGTCCGTATAATAACAGACCATATACGGACGTGAGAATACCCTAAAACTTTCACATTAAGTGTGATTAGACGTCCAAATATTGAAAATTCAATGTTAATGTTGATTGTCTACTAAACTATTATATTGCATTTTCATAATTACAAGGTGGTATACTTTCAGCTACACATGATGACCTTTAGAAAACTATTGTGCAATGGTTGCACTTGATGTTTTCATAATACGGACGCCAGATTATTGTAATATCGTTACATAACTCTTGTTTTAAGTTCGTAATTTAATTGGCATGTTTTGGTGATTTGTGCGTGTTCACACTACAGCGGTAGGTAGTAGTTTTATTTTAAAAATTGATTTAATTTCTTTACTTATACAAAAAGATATAATAGGTATGGACGTCCAAATGTCCTAAAACATTCATACTCACTGATATATACGTCCATATTTTTTTAATGTCTACACTTACCTACTTAATGTGGACGTGAGATTATCGAAAAAAAAACATATCATACGATAATTGAACCTAGAAGAACATAACCTTTTTGTTTTTTTTAAGTATCACATAAGTATTTCTGTTTGAGTGTACATTACCTACTTATTTATTGAGATCTGTTTCGGAAAATGGAGTCTATTGTTGATATTGACAGATTTTTAAACAAAGACTTGTTTTATCGTATTCTGACCAATAACCTAATATGGCCTTGGGAGGAAACTCATTTTATCATAAGATGGTACTGCTTTAATTGCCACGAAGTTGTAAATTTATACAATAGACCGTGGCATATTGTTGCTGACATGAATGTTTCTGAAAATATAATTTATTTTCTTGATCGTGTTGAGTTTTGGTGCTCTGATTGCGAGTTTACTATATAGGTATGATCATTATCTTAAAAGACGAGTGCTATTATTGTACCTAATCTTTGCAGTATTACGGTTCTTTGTGCCTTTTTATGAAAGGGTATATTTGTTAAGTACCTATAATTGGGTATTTGTTTTGTAGTTCGCTGAAATTTAATCATTATTTATATCTTAAGATTATGGACGCTAAATTACCCAAAATATTCACATCTTGCGTGATGTGACCTCCGTATAGTATTACCTATTTGACAACCAAATATTAAAGTAAGTACTTAAAGACTTATTAGACGTATAAAACTTGTTTCAGATTTTATTTAACTTCTATTTAATTTGTCAGGGCATATATTATGTTGTCTGTTTACACTTTATATTGCTGGTGATATTACTTTTAACTTGATTTAGTTATCTTAGAAAGTGTAAATTATATATGGACGCAAAAATATCTTACAACATTCGTGCTGAATAATATTTGCCGTCCGTATTTATAGGTTCATTTTTAAATTGTTCATACCAATGTGGCCGTGAGATTGTAGTTTAAAAAATATACTGCACGATATTTGGCGTCCATGTAACTATGAACATTTTGTTATGTTTTATTTCTAATGCAAAAGAAAAAAAACAACGTAAATTGTCACGTAATTAAGAGTAGTAATAGCAATTGAAATTGAACTTAATTTAGTTTCCTTAAGAAGTGTACATGATATTATATGGACGCAAAAATATCTTACAACATTCGTGATGAATAATATTTGGCGTCTATATTTATAGATTTGTTTTTAAATTATTGTTTGCGACTGAATGTTTTCTTTAAATTGTTACTTAAGTGTCATGTTAAGTTCCTACTAAATTGTTCCTTACGTTTTAAAAGAATTAGGTACCTGCCATACATAACAATATAGAATTAATAATAATATTTTTTTATTACTCAAGGCATATTTAAATTTGGAAATTTCCTTGCGAAAATATTTCTAAGTTTAGACTTCATCATTTAAAGATGTTTACCTAATAAAGATTAGTTTGATCTCAATATTTATTTTATTTACATCGTAGGTACCATTAATTATTTACCATTAGGTGGATATTATTATTAATCAGTCTAGTCGGTTGGGCAAAGGTCCTGTCTCCAAAATTGATCAAGCTATAGATTTGATGACATTCTTATCTATCCAATAGGTACTTACAAACGAAACATCCGTAATGATGATCCGTAAAGAGCGGCAACGTCGCATTATTTTGAGGAATTGCAATAGGAAGAAGAATAAAATACAAATTAAGTATATCACGGGAGTTCTAATAACTGGTAATACGGATAGGAGTCCTTATTGGTTTCCCTCTGTCTGGCAATATACGAATATTTGTATATCAAAATAGGGTGGAAATTAAAAAAAATAAGTTGGTCTCAATTTTCGACATCACTTAATTGACTAATATTCGCTGAGATAGTTTACGAAAATCAACTGCAAGTGGTGGACGTTACAATAATGCGAACTGAAAGGACGCAAGATCGGTATAGTGATGTAAATATATATATATATTATATATATATTATATATATATTTTCAAAAGTCGTAGAACAAAAGTTGTTCGCCTAGATGTCTGGAACAACCCTCTTTCAGCTTAAAAGGGCATGCCCGTTACATCTTGTATATATCTATACTAATATTATAAAGCTGAAGAGTTTGTTTGATTGTTTGTTTGAACGCGCTAATCTCAGGAACTGTTGGTCCGATTTGAAAATTCTTTTTGTGTTTGATAGTCCATTCATCGAGAAAGGTTATAGGCTATATTACAATACGCTACGACTAATAGGAGCGGAGCATCCATGAAAAATGTTGCAAAAACGGAAAAAAAATCACCCTGTTCCGAGATTCTGTCGCGTGCGCTGAGTAAACGGTCACAGTTACATAAAAACCATGTATGACAGAATTCTTCCTCTAAAAAGGATCTAATAAATAGTCCGCGACATCATATGTCTATCTCATAAGGTTGATTCAGAACAATGCATTATTTCCGAAGGTAATTTTGTAAATATTATATTAATCCTTATCCAAATAAATACGTTATTCATTAAAAGTATTTAATTTTAAACATAATTGTCCTTAACATCACTTGATTTCAATGAATATCTCACGAGATATTACAGTTTTAAAATACCTCCACAATAAATAATTACTAAGTACCAAGCGTGCAAATCTTACTAATATTATAAACGCGAAAGTTTGTATGTAAGTATGTATGTATGTATGTGAGGTTGTTACTCTTTCACACAAAAACTCCTAAACCGATTGCGATGAAACTTGGAATATAGGTAGCTGAGGACCTGGATTAACACATAGGCTACTTTTTATCCCGATATTCCCGCGGGAACGGGACTTACGCGGGTGAAACCGCGGGGCGCAGCTAGTAAATAAATAAACGGGAGTTTTCATAGCTACATTTAACTTGAATCATAACATACGTAAGTGGATGGTATCCAGCTTGATTATCCGAACGGATCTTCTTAACACTCGTGTCCCCTTGTTAGTTCGGATAATCGGCGCTCTGCTGTACCTAAGTACCTACATTTGATTATCCAAAAAGAAAATGATAAAGTTATGAAAAGAGTGGGGCTCGCTCTAGGACTAATCTGTATCGTCGCGAGAACCCATTAGGTAGGTATAAGTTACTTAAACATAAACATTTTAAATATACACGATTTGTTAACATAGTTACATTTTACCGGGTCTTTTAATCGCGCAAATTTATTTATTCTCTCAAGTACCTTGACGTTACTTAAACTTAGGCTTACAAAAAAAACCTAATCCCGTACGCAAAGTAAGTGAACTGTACGACTTGTTCTTATTACAAAAAAAAAACACCTGTATCTATGCTAATATGATAAAGCTGAAGAGTTTGATTGTTTGTTTAAACGCGCATAATCTCAGGAACTGCTGGTCCAATTAAAAAAATATTTTTCTAGGAAGGTTATTAAGCTACTTTGGATTTTTGTTTTGGTTAAACCGATTAGAATGAAATTTGGTACAGGGATAGTTTAGTGGTTGAAATAAGCTATAGGGTACTTTGAATAATCATAAGGGTTAAGCAACGCTTGGTATGACATACGTGATGCGTCACATACGTTACGGGATAGGAATTTATAAATGCGGGTGAAACCGCGGGGCACAGCTAGTATATATATAAAATACATTAAAGTCCTTCTAATTAGGTTTTTACAACCTATCTGTCATTCCCATTCCGGTGGAGTTTAATCCATTGACGGCAAAACATGTTACAGTAGTCTTGGGCCACTGCTATCATTCGATTCCCGCCGGGAACATTATATTTCTGCTGACTATAAATGTTTGTTTCTGGTTCTGGGTGTTTGCTAATTATCATGTATGTATTTACAAATAAAATAGTAAAATATGATGACGATGAATGACGATGAATGACGATAGATGACGATGGATGATTTGTAGGTGGTCAAAAAACAATGAAATTAAGCAATTTTTAATTTTTATCCGGATAAAAAGTAGCCTATATGTTAATCGAAGTGTTAAGCTATCTGCATACCAAATTTCATTGAAATCGGTCCAGCCGTTTCCGAGATTAGCGCGTACAAGCGCACAGACAAACGGACAAACAGACAAAAAGTTAAACACGGAAATGGAGTCTGTTACCTTAGTACATACCCCTAAAAACTGTTTTTTTTTTTCAAAATGTCTGTATCTGTATCCCCAATTTAAATCATAATAAAATGTGTTCGTTAGTTAGATTGTAAAAACTATTTTTTTTTAATTTTCAGCTGAAGGCACTGAAGCATCAAGTGTATCGAGTGAGTACATATCTACATAGCGGAAACCGAAGTAAAATCTTCAAGCCAGAATCTTCCATCATTTTAAAAGACCCGCCCGCGGCCGCAAACGCAAACAAAGTAATAATTCACGAAATGGGACCTCCAAAATGGGCAGCCACTAAGCCACTCTAGTTAGCTTCCTATTGAAATGACTTTATCCTGAGTACTCGCTAATTTCACTGAACAATGCCCTATTGTTATATTTGTTACAATAATAATTGCTAGTGGCCTGCCTCCGAGCGCATTTTTGAATGGAAACCCTTAACAGAAATAGCTTTTATGTAGAATTGCTTCTTCAAAGTTAGGCGACAAAAATAAAACGCTGAAAAATAGAGCAACCAAAAAACTCAATATAATAAAAAGTAATTATTAAAGTAATAAATACATAGGTTTAGTGGAAAGTGTCATCGTTAAAAGCGATTTATGAAAAAAAAAGATCTTAACCCAATCGGTCCCAAACCAACCCGTCTCCAAGTAATAAATAAATAAATATTGCACGACATTGCACACAGCGCAACCTAGCCCCAAACTAAGCACTAGGCTTGTAATATGGGTACTAAATAACGGATATAGACATACTGCATATTATTATTATTTTAAACAGAAAAATAAAAAATAAAATGTAGCGACGAATCAATGCAGTTCGTATTAATTGCGAAATTCATTGGGTTAAAAGTAATTTAAAATTTTATTTGTATAAATAATTTGTTTTACGTACCTACAACAATTAAATGAAAACCGTAAAATAATAATATTATTTTGCACCTAACTTTGATTGAATACTGAATTACGAGTCTGTACGGTTATTAAAATCTGTTTTACAAACATGTTTTGCATATTGACTAACCCAAACGTAATAAAATAATGTTATTCCGTTTAATGCGTATTAATTTACTGAATTTCATCAGTGCCTATTAGCTTTACTGAATTTCATCAGTGCCTATTAGCTTCACGTTTGTCGGTTTCAACAAGAAACCGACAAACGTGAAGCATGTTCAGATTAATTTTACCACTTTTTGTCTTTTCTGTCAACTTTGAAAATTCTTGTCTTGGAAAAAGACGAAGCAAAGCATTCTCACTACTCCAACCTTAAACCACGTTTATTTATAAGGCAATTAAAGTATCAGCCTATCCGTCCGTCTGTTAGGCTTAGTTTAGACACGCTTAGAACTAAGAATCTTAACATTACAAATTAATCACGCCGACTGAGTCTACAATTAATAAAAAAAAAACATTTTGAGGGTACCTCTCCCACATTATTATGTGAAATTGAGGGTGTTTTCTAGTCCTATCGTGTGAAATATCTTATAGCTGCTGAACACGATGAAAAAAAGTTTTAGGCAATTCTAATACAAGAATAACCTTCCATATAGAGCCGTATCATTTTCAGCAATTTTATAGCAGTTCTATATATACCTTGGAAAAGGTGTTTCTAAAAAGGCTCCGAAACGTCTAATCGGCGTTGCAAACTATGCTGATAATAAAAACATGCGATTAACCCCCTTACTTATAAACGCTAATTAATGCGCTGAATAACTATGCATCGTTTGCCTTTTACTGTCACATTAAGTTTCAAAGTTGACAGACAGAGACAAACGTCACATAACTTGGTCATGTGTAAATAATATTTTATAAGTAAGGAAGTAAAACTGTAAAATGAGTTTTATTTCAATTCTATAGTGTCAATAGTTCCATGGCGACCCTCTTTTCATTGCCTTCCGTGGCCCAAGAACAAAAGGTAAATAGAGAGAAGTGGCTTTTTTGTTTATTTTGCGAATTTATAATTAGGAAGTCTTGAGTTGGACAATAAATTGTACGAATAATGACTCTTGAAAGTTTTGCGGGCTTCCATTCGACTTAGAATAATAATAAATGTTTATGGAAGGACGCGTCTATTTATACTTAGGTTTTCTTGGGTTGGTTTACCTACCTACCAGTAGCGATCGGTTAGATTTTTGTAAAGAGTTTTGTAAATCTGCCGTCTTTATAAATAACTAGCCGTGGTTTCTTCTGTGGTATTCGCGATTTTGCATAATAAAACACTTTATTTACCGGGTTAAAACGCGTTTTATTCATGATTTTTTAACGAACCGAGCTTTTGTCAATTTTAAAACTTTTTCAAGGTTGGTAAAACCCAACTGTAAAGTTGGCGAAAGCTCGGTTCATTAAAGATCATCTTTTAACTAGCCGTGGTTTCACCTACGTAATTCCCGTTTCCGCGGGAATATCGGGATAAAAAGTATCCTATGTGCTATTCCTGGTATTTAGCAACCTATATTCTAAGTTTCATCGCAATTAGTTCTGTTTTTTTTTGTCAACTTTGAAAGTTCTTGTCTTGGAAAAATACTAAGCATATTTTCACTACTCCGACCTTACTCCACGTATATTAATAAGGCTAAATATGATTTATCTATATCTAATACTCATATAAAGGTATTAAGAGAGGATTAAAAGTCTGTATCTTGGAAGTAATTTGAAAAAAAGTGGTCCTAGGGGACTTGGGATAAGTAGTAGAACAAAATTATATATATTTTTAAATTCATGTCCGTTTGTCTGTTTCTCTGTATATCTGCCTGTTCCTTATACAATTTAAAACTAATAATCCGATTGCAATCTGGTTTTCAATATTGGATAGTTCTATTTTCGAGGAACGTCGTGGTATACTTTGCATTGAAATCCAATTAGTAGAACCCGAGTAATGAACGAAAAAGTGTAACCGTTTGAGAACCGCTCGGCGCTGGGCACCACTAGTACAAAATAATATAACTGATGTGAAATGAAAATAAATGTTACCTAATTATAATGTTAGTGGTTTAAAATATGATATTTATGGCATGTCAATGTCCAATAAAATGAAACATGGTATATACTTATTATAAACGCAACAGTTAAACAAACTAGAGTCTCTAATTAGCAGTGATATGACACGAAGTATTCGCACTAAGGTAATGCGATTTGATGCCATTATTAACCGACTTCCAAAAATGGAGGAAGTTTTTAATATAAGCCGTGTTTTCACTACGAAAGTGTCGTCAACTTCACAAAAAAGTTGCTGGACACTAGTTTTTATCAAAAAGTCGCTGGTGCTACGCATTTTTTTTTAAATATGACTATAACTTTTGCGACACTAGTTGATTGATTGATTGATTGATTAATTCTTTATTGCAACACACCACAAATAAATAATTACAATAAAAGGAAAATACTTAAACAACTTAAAAATTATGTGGCACAATAGGCGGCCTTATCGCTTAAAGCGATCCTTCCAGGCAACCTTTGGATGGACCAGAAGCGAAAGAAAGGTATGAGATTAAAGGTAGGCTGTTAAGACAAGAAAAAAACAAAAACTACTTGAATAATAATACAATAACAGTATGACACATACAAATTATTCATGAAAAAGAAGAACACGGCCTAATCGTTTGTGTATTTCTTTGAAATAACTTCCGTAGCCATCGACAACTCGCAACAATGTGTCGTGGCGACATGTCGCTGACTCCCAACTTCTATCTTAAACGACGATAATCTAAGAATATATTTAGCATAAACTTGGTCCGTATTCTCTTTAAAGCTACAGTTTTTTACTGTCCTAGATAAACTTAAGTTAAAAACTTCCATTGAAAAACTTTAGTCTCGCGAGGAGGTCATTTTGCAGCAATTTGGTACCGTTTTTGTTTTAAAGAAAAAAAGTGAATTTGTCCCGAGGCGTTCCGTAAGCAAAGCACTTTAGGAGCACTCGCGTTAATGTTATAGATTTGGATTACATTTTTGAGAAAACAAGAGATTACATTTTTTTTATTACAGGTTGTTTGCGATATTAGATTGACGTAAAACCCCCTTTTCCGGTTATATCGCGTTGCTTTTATTAAACCAAGAATGTTATCTATGCTTTACGTTTTGAGATCTTCACAGACGTCTTCTTTACCTAAAGAAATAAATCAAAACTAACCTAAAGATTTTTGAAATAGTTACGTAAAATTATGTACTGGAGACGTTCATAATTTGACTTTTTTAGAGTTTTATCGCAATATCGGCTCAGCGGTTGTTGCGGAAAGGAGTAACAAACCCACACAAACATTAAACCATTAAAATAATAGTACGATTTAAAAAAAAAATTGGAATACAATAACAAAACTATTTATTTCATCAAAGAATAAAACTGAAAAAGGCACTACTTATAATTATAATTTATGTTACACATAAATTGATTTAACTATGGTTATCACACTCAGCAACTAGTAAATTAGATGCTAGTTGCATTCTCAAATTTTAGTTAGTTAAGTTGTTGCTAGTTGCTGAGTGTGATAACACAGACATAATATGTGATAATAATAAATTGATTTAACTGTGGTGTTCACGCTAAGCAACTAGCAACAACTTAACTAAAATTTGAGAATACAATAAGCATCTAATTCAGGAATCTTAACAAGAAAACTACCCCAGCTGCAGACTAATGACCGAATTCGCTGAGTGCCGTTTCCATATTCATGCGGTCCCGTGAGTTCGCATTAGGTAATTGATAGCGCTATGGAGTGGACACTTCTATACCAGACCATACATCTGCGACCGGATTGAATATTCATAACATAGGGAGAAGAACACAAATAGCGGTAAGCATGCGGTAAACATGCGTTAAGCGCAGCGGGAGTTCCGTAAAGGTTACCGCCACCGGTTTATGAATAAACTAGCTGCACCCCGCTGTGTAACCTGCTTACTGAACACAATGACCGCCTTACTCAGTAAGAGTTAAATACGAAACTCTTACTGAACAACACGATCGCCTTCAATATCATGGATGTAGCAATCCTTTGAAAAAATGTTCCACGCCAACGGCGGTTGCGGGGCCTAGAACGATGATTCGATCGCTATTCTGTCACCAAAGATCGTCCCCCATTGGTCGATTCAAATGTCGATCATACGTAACTGTACGGAACATGTCAGTGTGTGCATCTGCTGCTGTGTGACCGTGGAACATGTTTTCCTTCAAATTTAATTTTGAAGTTAGATCTCCATTCTATTTATTTCTCGTAGGGTTTATCAGTAAATTGGTATGAAAGTCAAACTCTGCTATATTCCCTCTCCGTCCGGCTCCAACGTTTTTAATTACAGACAAACACCAGCTCATGCAATCTCATTATTAAATGTTTTGACCCAAATGTTTCTTTACGCTCCATTCGATTTTCGACTTAACTACCTTTCGATTTAAGTCTTAAATACAATGTGTGATTAAATATAAAACTTTATCGGAATTTGAGAGTTTATTTATTAAATTTCGAAGATCGTTGATTAATAGATGTTTAAAACTAGGTTATAAAACAATATTAAATTGAGCACAACTTTATAGCCGTAGGTAGGTACCAGACGACCTAACAGATCCGCCGCTGTTTGTTTGTGTTTTAATCACGTAGAGACTACTAATCCAATTGTAACCAACCAAATACCGCGGAAATACGTGTTTATATTGTAACTTGTGATTATCACGTATTAACTTGATCGTTGCGCTACCTACCGTATCCCTTCCTATTTCGATATTTGTACTTAGTATTTAAGCTAAAGATTGTTATTCCTCGAGAGGTTATTACTTGGATAATAAATCTACTATAAATATGGAGGACTAGTTCCTTACTCTATCTGGGCACCCAACAAACACAAATGTATGACTGTAATCATTACAAATGTGTGCAAATTCTTCCTTTTAATTAAACACATTTTTCCAAGGACACTCGTAATCACGAGTCCCGAGTCCCGACTGACCTTAGACCCAATGCGGGATTCATTGTTTCTGTACTCTCTCTTAATTAGTTTTCTGTGATTAAAATATTTGTTTTTGCATACATACATTTAGGTTTACTTACTCTGATACGAGCCATGTCCCCGGTTGCATCCCTCTAAGGAGCCCGGGGTCTAGTTGAACACAGTATAGGTAAGTTTTGACCATACCTACTGGAAATAGATTGGACAATGTTTTGCAACGCTTGCTGGACACCGACCCTCCTTTAGACCAAGCACTTTACCCACCAACGAGTAGGGGGAATTTCCGTCGGTCGTTCGCCAGATCACTTAGTCGCCTTTAACGACACCTACTTACAGTAAGATATGGAATAGTTCTATTCTGTGCCGTGGCTACACGGGCGACGATGGTACGAATAATTATTTCCATGCTTTTCTAATATACATCTTATGATATGGGGACCATAAACAAATACATATCTGACATGACTCTCAAAATAGTAGACTTAATTTGCCAGATCACTTAGTCGCCTTTAACGACACCTACTTACAGTAAGATATGGAATAGTTCTATTCTGTGCCGTGGCTACACGGGCGACGATGCTATGAATAATTATTTCCATGCTTTTCCTATATACATCTTATGATACGGGGACCATAAACAAATACATATCTGACATGACTCTCAAAATAGTAGACTTAAGTGGCAATGGTTAGGCCATATAGCTCGAATGACAGATAACCGTTGGGGGGTAAAAGTCCTTGAGTGGCGACCACGATGCAATGCAAAACGGAGTGTTGGAAGACCACCTACTCGGCGGATCGATGACATTGTAGCGGTCGCGGGGAGTCGTCGGATGGAGCTCACGATCGCTATTTGTGGCGTCGTATGGGGGAGGGGTTAGTCTTGATTCCCCCCGTTATTGTTTCCCCCGATAGTTATTAAAAGGATATTGTATAACAACACATATACATTAATTATCGATTTCCCCCGAAGGGTAAACCTATGCTCAACAGTGGACGGATAAAGGCTGAGATGATAAACCTTTGCCAAGTATTTAATTAGCTTAGTCTGAGCAAAGTCAAATTACGCTCTATTTTTTATAGATCTCGACCTTACACCGGTGTACTCTTAAGGTGACATATCTCACGGCAGGGATCTCCATATTCCTCAGTAAGTCGGTACAAAATATTCGGAAATATCATTTTAGTAGGTATTCCATTTTACTTACCTTCATTTTGGTAATTTTCTTTACATGATTGGATAATTTTTATGACAGAAAAATTATATCTAAAACAACTCGTTTAAAACAGAAATTTTCATTTTACAGCTAAAGTTGACGTATTTGAACCTCTATTTTTTTCTGTATTTAAATTTTATAATATACACTTGATATTGGTAGAACAGTTTCACTAAATTAGCAATCGTTATCTTAGAAATATTTTTAAAGGAAATATTTATAGTAAATATGCCTTGAGCAATAAAAACAAATTTACGAAACATTAACCGTTATCTTGTTTTTAAGAATTGTTTGATTTTATTCACGTCCTTCTTTTACACATCTGAAATTTGTTAACCCTATCCCTGTCACGTCATGAGGTGAGTATGGGGCCTTAAGTAGATAATTAAGTTATTCTAATAACCTTCTTTTATTATAAGAATTTTAAACAAAAATTAACATTAGCACCGGGAACAAAGTTTCAAAGATGAGAAGTTAAAATTCTTTATAATTTCCTAGTTCTTTGAGCTTCATTTAAGATAATTTTGTTTTTGAAGTTGGTATAATGATCGTCTAATTAGTAATTATGTTTATATATGTTGGGAGAAAATTGAGACAAAATATTACTTACCTAAGTCCAGATTGGCAATAAAATTTCATAGTAATCGGTTTTGTTTTTTAGTATCTAATGGAGATTAAGAAGAAGAAAAATGCCTATGTTACTCCTTAATCATCATCATCATCATATCAGCCGTAGGACTTCTACTGTTGAACATAGGCCTCCCTTATTGTTTTCCTGCGGTGGCGGTTAGAAGCAACTTGCATCTATCGCTGGCCACAGCCTCAACCAGATCGTCCGTCCATCGCGTCGGTGGACGCCCTACGCTTTGTTTTCCGATCTGTGGTCTCCACTCGAAAACTTTACGGCCCCATCGGCCATCCGTTCTCCGCGCTATATGACCGGCCCATTGCCACTTTAACTCGCTAATTCGTTACACTATGTCGGTGACCCTTGTTTCTCTACATATCTCATCATTTCTATTCGATCCCGTCGAGAAATACCAAGCATAGCCCTCTCCGTAGCACGTTGAGTGACTTTGATATGAATTTCGTCTTGTCCATGTTCATCCTGAGGCTTATCCTTTGGGAGACTCGATTAAGGCCTTCGCGCTTATTGCCGAGCTCTTCCATCGTCTTTGCCATGACTACGATACCGTCGGCAAACCGGAGGTGAGTGCTGTATTCACCGTTGATGTTGATGCCAAGTACTTTCTAGTCTAGGAGCTTGAAGGCGTCTTTCAGAGCGGCCGTAAACAGTTCCGGATATATGACATTTTCCCTGTCTTACGCCTCCCTTTAAAGGAATCGCCTTCGAACTTTGTTCCTGGACTCGGACTGACATTATTATACAAGCATTTCAACACTTCGATGTACCGATAGTCTATTCGGCATCTAATAATATGAGAATAACACCCACCTCTATTGTATGGATGACTTAACAAAAAACATTTACTTACTAGCCTCGTGCATTAAGTGATAAGGCCACCCATTATGCCCCCAAAATTTATGAGTTGTCTTTGTTATTATTTTTATTGTAGTTTAATTTGGTGTAATAAACCACAATATTTACCGGGTTTTTCTCACGTTTTGATTTATTAACGGCATTATTATGAGTACTAGCCGAGCTTTCGCTAACTTTACAGTAAGCTTTTTCAAGGTTTCAAGGTTGGTTGGTTGAGGCAACCTTAAAAAAGCTTAGTTAGCGAAAGCTCGGGCTTAAGTAATAATGCCGTTAATAAATAAAAACGCAAGTAAAACCCGGTAAATATTGAGTATTAATGTGCAAAATCGCGAAAACCTTAGACAAAATTAATATGGTGTGTTAAAAGAAATACCTAGTTAATCTCTATCTATATGTTTGGAGAGAAAGATCAGCCAAACTGCATCTAGTTGCTAAAATAATAAAAACAAAAGCAACTCGCTAAAATAGTAGCTTTTATGCTGATCTAAGCTATTCATAGAAGCTCGCGTGAGTTTAAATGTTTACTCTGTAGACTTTCGCAAAAATTTATTTGTGAATTTTCAGCAAGCGTTAATGGGGGAGACTGTGTTCGGTGGGTTGATCACTCGATCGCTCCAAAAGCGCATCTCCAAAGCTTCATGAAAATCTAATCGTCATGTGATCACACAGAGCATCTCTGAAAAGGCGTAGGGTTGCCAAAATATGTTTAATGGTTTTTTCATTGCTTAGAGACATGGAAAAACTATTAGAGGTCAGTGTCTTTTAAGTTCAGAGGAAGTGGTTCAAATTTATCCTGCTACTCCCACAACGAGACAGGTTTTTCTTCGGCGTTTGCGATGCTGAATGTTTAATTGAATAAAAAAGTCGGTTTTTATCGCGTTGTTTTTATTACTAAAGCATTTTTCAATGCCTGACTGTAAACGTTGTAAAACTATCGCCTTCTTCGTTTAGGTAATTTAGAAAAAATGTTAGACAGAGCTGAAGCATATCTGGATCAGGATAATGAATTTCGTCACAAATCCCCGTGAATCTCTAATGAATGAACTGGATAATGAATCTAGTAAAATCTTGTTCAGTCAAAGGTCCCACCTTTGACATAAATCTCGGTGAATCTCCTATCCTATATTTTGCCCTGCATTGACCAATCACCCTCTTTCCACTGATGCGGATTTGAAATTCCTAACTCTGTGATTGGTCAATTCTCCGCTCACTCCGTTTTAGTGGAAATGCACCGAGTAAAACTTTTGGGAGCTGCTAGTTTAAATATAAATAAGTATGAAATTGCAATCCTCGGCTAAAATTCTATGAATTTCCCGAGCTAATTGAATAGAAATCTACATCTTTACCATTTGCATGTGTCAGCAGCGTTCAGACCAGCCCTACTCCACAGCAATATTCCCCGGCATGCATTATTCAGTTTCATTACTTTCAAGCCACTCCTAACAATGAATCGAAGTGATTTTATTCATTCACGGTTATTTACAATTTTCAAACGTTTTCTTTCGAGTTTTCACTTAATTTTTCGGAGGTACTATACTTACTTAGAAATATGAGACTGGTAAAGTCCCGCTTTAGGCCCGCTTGTTTCTGGCTGGGTGAACAATTTAACTTTCGGAATTTAATAACATGTTGATTGCTTATATTTTTCTTTTATGTAATTAGGTATACGTTTGTCAAAACGTTTTAAAGTCAAAATATTTTTATTCAATAAGATCATTTCACATGATTGTAATATATTGGTTTTTCTTCGGAACTTCAGGACGGAAAAAAACTTATTAACCCTCAGTTTTTCGTTAGGCAGTTTCTTATGAAATAGTGTCATGACTTTTTAAAAAATGACAGTGTGAAAGTTTATAGATTTTTATGGACTAAAAAAATATATTACATCTCTGTGCCATTTTTGAAAAAATCTTGAATCTATTTCATAAGAAAGTAAAACTTTACCTGTGGTTAAATCAACGTTTTAGTTATCGGTCTTTAAAACCCTCGAGAAACGAAGCATAAACTTAGTTCCTTTGACTTTGACCTCTGTTTTACTATATGTACATTTTATCGGGTCTTAATCGCGTACTATTTTTTTTTCTTTTTTTTTCTTGTTTTTTTTTTTAAAATAGCACTTGATTAAGACCCGATAAAATGAAAATATGTTAACAAATCGTGTGAATTTAAAAACTACTGGTAGATGTGGCTCTTATATCAGAAAAAGCACTCCAAAAACATTACCCTTCATTTTGGCTTTGTCGTAGTTGGCTAATAAAGGATACCTAAGGGTGTTTTTGATCCAATAGCCCAATATAAACGAAAACACAAACAACGAACATTGAAACAAATAAAAATATCATCAAACGACCCACCTTATCTCTCATTCCAGATTTAATCTAGAAATAATATTAATTTATCAATCCAAAGTACCTTTTGTAAGACTTAGCTCTTAACATTGCCCTTGCTTCCTTCTACCTCATTCACCCTGTAACTTCCTTCATCCTTGATAACATTCCTGAAGCAACTTTTCGTGACCATTACTCCTCAAGACCTCGAACATGGAACTACATTGAAGAATAACACAGCAATGGTTATGTGGTTTATCGGTTCGGTTGTGTCGTTTAGTTGCATGGTAAGAGGAAAGAGGATTAACTTAATAGTCTGAAGAGATCTTTTCTATTGAATGGCGAAACAAATCTCGACGTACATTAATGGTATAAGGAATTCTGTTAATGTTCTTGGTACTGGATTCGGAATCAATTAGTGTGGATTCTTTCAGTGTTTCGTTTTGAGGATGTACACAGATTATTGGCTTGAAATCGGTCGATACATTTTTTAAATGAAAAATATTTGGCCATAACTTTGATGAGTGACCGATAATCTGTGTGTGGCATAAAAATAGTTTTTCGGACTTCTCCGAGCTTCGAAAGACAAGTTAAGCAGACGGTCTGCTTTTATCTCTGATAAAAGTCGTTGGGCCAAGTTAAAGACTTAAAAACTTTAGCAGGTACTACCTACTAGGTGGTACTGTACTAGGTGAGCCACACCACCAAACAAAAACAAAAAAATTCAATATTTATATTTTTCGAAGCAGTACGAAAAATATTTAGGTATTGTATCTTTAAAATTCAGACAATTTAAAAAATATGGAGAAATCGATAGAGTTACTTAGCGTCCACTATCGTCTTCCGTCTTCTTTAGTGCTACGCGAAACGACGAAATTTTGTGTGAGTCGTGTGTTGTGTGAATTTATGTAATACCGCCATCTGCTTTATTTCATTAAAATAAATAAAAAAAGTATAATATTTACTTAGTATATTCCTTGTCCAGTACCCACAGTACAAGCCTAGAGCTTAGTTAGGGGTATAACTATATAAAAATAAATTATAAATAAACAAATTTTTGAGACCAACACACAGCGCCATCTAGCCCCGTGGTAAGCTGCTAAGCTTGTGTTACGGTGACTAGACAACGGATATACTACTTATATTTATATCCTTGGTAGGTATAATTGATTACTTATTTATTAATTTTTGACGGCCCCTGTGGCGAACGCTCGGCTGCAATGCAGAAGGCTGCGGGTTCGATTCCTGTCAGGTGCAAATATTTATGCTTAAAAATAAATATTTGAATCTGGTCTCGGTGTCTTTCTATGTAAAATATGTATGTATTTACAAAAAAAAAGGAGGTATAATATGTAGTAAATCCGTTGTCTAGTATCCACAGTACAAGCCTGGTGCTTAGTTTGGGGCTAGATTGCGCTGTGTGTAATATGTCGTGCAATATTTTTATCGGTCGATATTTCAATCGGCAGTCGGTATAATTGGTCTCAAGTTAAATATATTTTTGTTACATCAAAACGTGTTGCTTTAAGCCGGAAAATTGGGGGATTTTGTGGAAATATCCCGTTATCTGTATAAATGGGGTTTAAAACGGACCTATTGACTTGTAATGTTTTTTTTTAAATAGACACAGATTTACCTACAGGAATGGAACGTCAAAAGTTTTGTTTGTAGGGTAACGTTTTTTTTTTATTTTCGCACATATTTTGTTCTAAACTAAAGAGGTTTCGTTTTACAGTCTCTTAGTTATGGAATTCTGTCATTGATATAGTTCATTTTGGGCCAGTACCACATGTATACAATTTGTAACAGGGAGACCCCTTTAATCCGAAGTCCAGGGCTTGCGGGTGATGTCCTAAATCCTTTGGTAAAAACCGCATCTAAATAGTTCTTACGGTTTAAGAGTTATTCAATTTCAAAGTTCACGCAAAAAACCTAGGAATCACTTAGTGATGCAACCCTAATAGCGGCTGTTGACCTAGAAAATCAGCTGTTTCGCATAAAACCGGAATCACAGGACGATTACATTTACGTTTTAAGATGCATTTAGAAGGGTTCCTAGATGCGTTTTAAACGAGTTGCTAACATAGACTGTCATCAGTTTTAGACGATACGATACCTACTCCTACGGTTAAAGTACCTACTAAAGATATTCGCCCACCATAACGGAGCATATTACTAAAACCGTAACCGTACAGTTTTTTTAGCGGTAGAGGTTGGTACCTATTTTGTTTTTTGTCGTTGGCTACTTAGCTCGTGATGTTAATGTGTCCCCTTTTTCTGTGTGAGCGGAGAGAACTGCTTGACCTACACGGTTACGTACTAAGTTTATTTCAGCAGTGCTAAAATACCAATCTTTGCCAGTGTTAAAAACTGATATACCTACCTAAGGGAATTCATAACGTAAGTGTTAATTGGATTGGCTTCCAGTCGTATACATACTTACCACGGACTGTGCCGGGGATTTACCCAAAAATAGATAAAATTTGGAATATGAAAGCAAGGTTCCGTATAATAAAATAATATCTTAATAAAATGTTTAGATACCTTGAGAGAGAGCATTCTGTGTGTCGTGTCGGGCGAACGCCCGACTGCAATGCAGAAGGCTGCGGGTTCGATTCCCGCCGGGTACAAATATTTATGTTTAACAATAAACAATAATAATTAATACAATAATATTTGTACCTGGTTTGGGTATCTTTCTGTGTATAAATTATAAGATGTATTGATTTACAAAAAAAAATATTGTGTGTAATTTTCCGTTGTTGAGTACCCATAGTACAAGCCCAGTGCTTAGTTTGGGGCTAGATTGCGCTTGTGTAAGGTTGTGCAATATTTATTTATTATTAACACGATTAAACATTATTACGTAACTAGAGGTACCCTTAGGAATTAGTGTTCGACGAATATGCACTTACGTTTTAAATACAGAAATCAGTGATGTTTTTTAAGTATGGTAGGTAATGGGTTTGACTGCTGTTCTGTGGAACCTTAAAATTCGTGTACCGCACGCGCGGGCGGCGTCCTTTGTGGCGTGCCGCCAAGCGGCTCTTTGGCGGTAGCCAAGACGCCGCTTGTCTATCATTCGCGGGCGGCGCTCTTTGACTCCTATGCCCTTTTTGCCGACGATTCGTGTCATTGGTCGGCGGCGCCGCCAAAGAAGCCGCCCGCCTCGAGCTGCGTTATGATTCGATGGAAGCCATTTTTGAAAAACCGCCCAAAAAGGAAGGTAACTTTTACGTTTTAAAGTATATCGATACTTGTCGATATTTTCAATAACTTAAATTTTTTGACCGAGTGAACGAAGCATCTCTGGTTCAAAACTGGCAAAATTTGCGTTTATCTGTCAGTTTGTGGGTTTGTTGCTACTTCTCTACAGGTCGTATTTTTAAACTGAATGCAAGTTCTACAAGTATGTAGATTTTTTGTCATGTTGACTTTTTGATCGAAAGGTGTGCCTCTAAGGGACAAAAAAACTTAAATACCTTTTATCGCTGTATGAAATTCAATACAAATCAACATTTTTGATTGATGAACAGAATAGTTCCTTAAAATGATGCAAGTAACGTAATTACTAAGATTTGGAAGTACTTACCATAGTATTTACCTTACTTTTGGACTAGTAGTATTTTAGTTTTAGTAGCTACTTATTGAGGAGCCTATTCCCTCTATGTACTGTGCTATTGGTCTAGTTACACCTGCCGGTCTCGAATGATCGTGCGGGTTAAGCAACATTTGGTGCGGCCATTAATTAGAATTGACCGCACTAAGCGGTCAAACAGCTGTTAGTCCCGATTGTTATCTCTGATAAAAGTCGATACATCAAGTTAGCGGCCTTAGGGCGACCTGAAACCCTAACACTAGGTGAGCCACACCACTATACGCGAATATAGGAAAAAGAAGCTGTTTCCTAGCAAATACATATTAGCTGACCGCCTACACGGTGACCGGCCATACATTGATAAAACGGAGAAAAAAATCGATACCATCGGTCGATATTATTTTATTAGCATCCCTTAACGTAGGCGGCCTGACTACTTACCTAACTTCCATCGGTCAGTCTCGTGCTAGAAGTTGCGAAATAAGGTCTCGTGCGTGGTGTTGCCTCTTTCGTAACTAAAATGAGTGATACCCGTGGTAATACGTACGTATTCCAACTATCACATGCAGCGTCATGAAAAAAAATATGTCGTGTGTCGGGCGTTGGGTCACGCGGCATTCTTTGCATTAGCAAGTATGGCGTTCACATCGAACCATATCGCAACAAGCGATAATGTGAGAATGTTTTGTTGTGTTAATTTTGTGTTTGTGAAACCAATGTGAAATATGTATTACTTAAAATGGATGAAGTGGAATAAACTACGCGAGTGAGTAGTACCTACTTTTTTTTTGAACTCGTGAATCAATAATTGACCTATCAATGTCTGTAGCAGCAGTTTTCTAGCCTGGTCAGCGGCGCCGGGTTTTTATAATCCCCGTGGGTGCTCCAGCTTTTTTTAACCGACTTCAAAAAAAGGACGGGGCTCTCTATTCGTCGTGTACATATTTTTTTTAATGTTTGTTCATCGATTACTCGATAATGATTTGACCGATTGAGATGGTTATTTTTTAATGGAAAGCCCCGAGGTGGTCTCATAAAAATATGGTGAGGCTCTGACGAAGATATTCGAAGTGATGAACGGAAATGCTTCTCAAAACGATGTATTCAATTCAATTGTTTATCAATTAGGTAGGTACTAAAAGATAGCTCAACCTATTGAGATGATTATTTTTTTTAATGGAAAGGTGCTCGGTACCCACTATTTACCTCTCGTGGGTGCTGGAGCACCCGAGCACCCACGGACTCGGCGCCCCTGAGCCTGGTTATTAATTTGTACCTATGTCCACATGTGGTAGGTAAGATAGCTAGGTAGGTATCCGGCGCACGACGCGGGGCGGCAGCACCGCACCGGTGTCACTCAACGCCTCAGAATAGGTACATATGAGATTGCGCAGCGCATGTAGTTAGTTATACGTATCTTTCTAGGGTTGTCACGTCATGCAACGAATTCTTGAATTATTTTTTTTGTATGAAAATATTTACATAAGCTTTTCTAAATTATTATTTCAAAGCCGTGACCTTCTGAGCACAAAACGAAAGCCTGGCGAGTACTACTGGGCTAGCCTGTTACACGTTGTATAGGTAATAATAATAATAATAAGCCCCCCAAAATCCTACCACACGTCCCGATCGACCATCTGATCACGTGGGGGGCGGGCAACGCAACAATATTGTTACGGGGCGGCTAACGTGGTAAAGGTAACCCCAACAACATGGAGACTAGATTAATGAGTAAACGTAAAGGACCGCTTCCCGAGGTCGAGCGTCGGGGCGCACTTGGAGCTGACGCTGAGTGCCTCAGCATACGGACCGTCAGTGGCAGTGGGTTGAGCAGGCGGGCCCCTGTCGGGTCACCCGAACAACACGACAGCCGACCATCATCCTCATCCCCATCATCTACTAAATCCCTTTTTCCATCTATTACTTCTTCTTCGCCTTCATATCTAATACCTATTTCTAATAATCCTTCATCCTCCTCCTCTTCCTCTTCTTTTTCGCGCCCCCATACCAGATCAACGGCCGAAAACGTTGTGCAGTCGACACTAACTGTCGCTAATGCTGCACCCGTTCAGGTCAAACGTGTGCGTCAACGATGGACCAAGGAAATGAATATATTCATCCTGCGCACATACTACATATTAACATCATTGGAAAAAGATACAATTTCATATTTACCTGAGTTACACATCAAATTTTCCGAGCGATTCCCTGACGTAGAAGTTAGCAGGCAACGTATAGGAAATCAACGTAGAGCAATAGTACGCAGCAAATTATTAAGCACAAACGAAATAGCAAAAGTCCGAAATGAAGCAGAAGAATATTTAAACAGCATAACTACACAGATACCTAATTTAGCCACAGCAACGAATAGTTCAGCATCACAAATAACACAACCTCAAGCACCAATACTAAAGCCACAAACACAAACCGGTCATAGAATGAGGTGGAGTTCGGAACTAAACGAAGAAATAATGAGAGCGTACTATAGAATCACATCAATTGAAACTGACAAAACATCATATCGAAAATTACTTCATCAGCATTTTATTCAAATATTCCCCCATTTAGCGCACATTTCTGAACAGAGAGTGTCTGACCAGAGGCGAATTATTATAAATAATAAACTTATAAACAGCAATAGACTTGAAGAGATTAGACATGAAGTAGCTAGCACACTTAATATCCCTGATACACTAATTGAAAACAATAATCTCACAACTATAGACCAATCTGAAATGTTTAATTTTGATAGTTTACTTATTTCAGAAACCGTAAATATTGGTACAATAGAGCAGCAAAACAATGAAACTGAGCAGGAGAGCCGACCCGATATAGATGTACCCTTCGATGAGGCTTTTAATTACTTCAAAAACACTGAACCGATTGGCAGACCATATATCCCGAAACAAAAAACTTCTAAAAAATTTGCTAAAATAGTTCATTACATAAATACAAAAATTTTGCCTAAATACATCGATGCAGATACTTCATTTGAGAAACAACAATTAATACTTTATGTTGCAGCATGGACTGCAGCTAAATCCAATGGCACCAAACTTAATATTCCACCAAGAATTTACAATTCACAACAAGCAAAACCGACCCGTAAACCAAACTGGCAGAAAAGACTAGAACGTAAAATCACAGATCTAAGAAAATACATTGGTAGACTAACACAGTTCATTAATGGCAATAGAAACAATAGCTCCCTCTTAAACGCAGTTAATAAAATATTAGAACAGTATAAACAGCACACCATTCACGAAGAACCTAACACCCAATTAATTGAATTTTTAGACACCCTAAAACAAAAACTTTCTGTCTACAGTAGTCGCCTTAAGCGTTACGTTGCATGTACCGAACGAAAAACACAAAACACACAATTCACAAACAATGAGAAAAAATTCTATCAAAATCTCCGAATTCATACAAGCAATACTAATAATTCCAACACAACTGACGTCCAGACACCTGACCCTGAAGAACTGCGAAGATTTTGGTCTGACATATGGGAAAACTCTGTAAGTCATAATAGTGAAGCCGTTTGGATTGAAGAAGAGGAACGCAAATACGAAGCTACTTAACCGATGCAATTTGAACATATACCGGTTGAAATATTTCACAGAGTTTTGAAAAAATTACACAATTGGAAGGCCCCAGGGCCTGACAACATCCACAACTATTGGTACAAAAAGTTTAGTTACATTCACCCTTACCTTTATCACCATATTAACAACTTTGTCCAAGATTCAAATTCAATGCCAGCCTATATTACGGAAGGGGTTACGTTCATGTTGCCAAAAGATTTAAATGACACCAAAAATCCAGCAAAGTACAGGCCTATTACATGTTTACAAACAATATACAAAATAATCACTACATGCTTATCAGAATCTATTTACACCCATATTGATAGTAACTCCATATTACACGAACAACAGAAAGGATCCAGAAAACTTAGTCAGGGCTGCAAAGAGCAATTAACAATAGACAATGTAGTACTCAAACAAGTTCATAAAAACAAAACAGATCTTTTTACAATGTATATAGATTATAAAAAGGCGTACGATTCTATCCCTCACACTTGGTTGCTTAAGACATTAGAAATTTATAAAATTCATCCACTTATCATTACATTTTTAGAACATTCAAGTAAAACATGGACCACTAAACTCAAATTAAATTTACAAAACACAAACATACAGACTGACAAAATAAAAATAAAACGTGGTATCTTTCAAGGAGACACACTGAGTCCGCTGTGGTTTTGCCTCGCGCTAAACCCTTTGTCCAATATTTTAAACTCTACAGATAACGGCTATTCTATGGCATATAGAACAAACTCCCCAGAAACTACAGAACCAGATTATGAAAACTTTAAACTGAGTCACTTACTTTATATGGATGATATCAAATTATATGCCAACACTCAAACAGAATTAGAAAATTTAATCAAACACACTGAACAGTTTTCCCTAGATATAAAAATGGAATTTGGCATTGATAAATGCAAAATAAATGCAGTTAAAGCAGGGCAAAGCCACAAGTCTCATTACGAGCTCCAATCCGGAGAAATAATAGAACCGTTGCAAGAAACGCACACATATAAATATTTAGGTTTCAACCAGGCACAACAAATTTTAGACAAAGAAACAAAGACTAAATTAAAACATGATTTCAAACAGAGACTCAATAGTATTATGAAAACTCAATTATACTCAAAAAAATTTGTTAAAGCCATCAATACGTTTGCAGTTCCCATTCTAACCTATTCGTTTGGCATCTTAAAGTGGACTAAAACAGAGTTAAAACAGCTTCAGCGTAATATTAATACAACGATGACTAAAAATAGAAAACACCATCCCCGAGCTTGTGTTCAACGGCAAACACTATCACGCAGTGAAGGTGGCAGAGGTATCATCGATATTTACAACCTCCACAATAGCCAAATTACAAACCTACGCCAATATTTTCATAATAAGTCAAACACCTCAAACCTCCACCTAGCAATAGCACAAAATGATAGATTTACACCTCTGAATTTAAATGACACCAACACCCAAATGAACGAAGAACAGATTAACCCACAGATTAAAATCAACGACTGGACCCGCAAGGCCTTACACGGAAGACATCGCCACGACTTATGCCAGAGTAACGTCGACAAAGCTGCGTCGAACGCTTGGCTGACTCGAGGCGAGCTCTTTCCAGAGACCGAAGGGTTCATGATCGCAATCCAGGATCAGGTTATTGAGACTAGAAACTACCAGAAATTCATTATAAAGATACCTCCCGACAGATTTATGTAGACGCTGCAATAGTTCCTCCGAAACCATACAACACATTACAGGAGCTTGTAGAGCAATAGTTCAGACTGATTATAAGCACAGGCACAACCAGGTTGCCAATATAATACACCAGCAATTAGCTTTAAAACATAACCTTATTCCTGCAACAACCATTACACCCTATTATAAATATGCACCAGAATCTGTACTAGAAAACGAGTGCTTTAAAATGTATTATGACAGAGGTATACTTACTGATAAAACAATACACTACAATAGACCAGACATAACTCTAATAGACAAAGTAAATAAAACAGCAAAATTAATAGATATAGCTATCCCAAACACACATAACATTCAGAATACAATAACCGAAAAATTAACTAAGTATTTAGAGCTAAAAGATGAGATAATGCGAATGTGGCACCTCCGTAATGTAATCGTTGTCCCCGTAGTACTTTCAACAACCGGAGTTATACCGAAACAGCTGCATCAGTCCTTAGAGTCTTTAAATTTGCCTACCTTCACTTACACCAACTTACAAAAAGCAGTCATTTTAAATACTTGTAGGATTGTTCGCAAGTTTCTACAAACCGATACAGTGAATCGCTCCCCAATTTAGTTAACAGCGACAGCGTTTAACATATCAATTTACTTGGCTTAGGCCCGTAATAGATATTAATTCCGGTTAAAAGCCGAGATGAAAGAAATTTCATATACCAAATAATAATAATAATAATAATAATTTATTTTCATTTTCCAATGCTATAGTTAACAGATAAGGGTGGGAGTCTTCTTGTAGGCAAAAATGCCTGTGCCAGAAAACTCCGCTCTTCAACATTGTTTTTAAAATAACATAAGCAGTTATTGTACACGTTCACAAAAATAAAACTGAACAATCAACAACAATTACAATAATAAAATATCATTTCAAATTCAATAAAACAAATCATTAGTAAAAAAGAGGGTATAAATGAATAATTATAAACGTCAGCATGCTAACGGACACTAACCGGTCCGCGCCCGGATCACACCGATAGGTAGTAAGTACAAACTATGAGTATAGACGTGTGGTCCAAGCGATAGTCCGGTAGCGGGACATAATAATAATTCGAGACACCAGTCTCACGAGAGACTGGGCTCGGTTAAAAACATATTAAAATAGGTACCTAAATGTGTTATAATTATTATTTAAGTAACAAGAAAAAAAAAAAAAACTCGCGTCCCTGGATCAATATTCCAGTGCCTATACCGCTCGGCCACGCAAGTTCCCATCTCGAGCAGCGAATTTAAGAATATGAATGTTTCCCTGTCTACTATTTTTCGACTACGGCTCGATTGAGACGCCATCTACAGGATCACTTTCCAGTGATTTACCTGCGCCAATGATTAACTTTACAGTTAACGCTTTTGGCCAAGAGATGTCACTCTTTTTCCTAATTAATATTTCGTAAATTTGTTTTTATTGCTCAAGGCATATTTACTAGAAATATTTTTAAAGGAAAAAATATTAATTTACTAGAAATAATTAAAAATATTTCTTTTTCGCGAGTTCAAATCTCGCCGCAAGTGAATTTTTGAAGATCAATTTTTCCTTTAAAAATATTTCTAGTAAATATGCCTTGAGCAATAAAAACAAATTTCCGAAATATTCAAACTTTTTTTTTGAAAATTTTGAGATTATGTTTTACTGAAAAAATAGCTGATTTTGAAAATAAAGTTAATTGAAGTTTTGATTGTAAACCATCAAAAAAAATAAAAGGACAACATAAGGTCAATGACCTCAAACTCTCAGAAACAGCTGATTTTCAAGTAAACTTTAGACCTAAATTTTTCGAAAAGTACTTCGAATTTTCAAAAGTCGTATAACAAAAGTTGTTTGCCTAGATGTCTAGAATAACCCCTTTTCGGATTAAAAGGACTTACCCGTTATACCTTGTATAAATAAAAAACTTAAAATTAAACATTAAAACACACAAAACCCAAAACCATACATAAACATACAAAATCAATCAGCAAATTAACAAACAAAATAAAATCAATAAAAAGGTCATTTAGTATTAACTATCACAATTTGGTCATAATAAATTTTTCTTCTGTTCAAAACATACGTAATTTAAACCGAAAAATTTGTTTTATTTCAATCACAAATAAATTTGGGTGTTTTTCCTAACGAAGGCGCGTGGGCCGACGGTCGCCTTCCAAATGCCAGAGCTAAAATAAAACCTATTATATATTTTCGATACGACTGATGTCGAGACGTACTCCGCCGGCCAGTAATAAATAGAAAGCACCTAACCGTTCAAACGCCACAAGAATACATCCATTTTTGGAATTGGTAAGCCCACTTTCAATTTAATATCGCTAAAAGGTGGAATGGAATGTTCGCGACTGAACCGTTAAGTAAATAAAATGTAAATTTTAGTACTCTAGCAATATTTGATGGTTTTCTATTACCTACCACCAACACTGTAGACTTACACATGCACCACAGTACATAGAACCTTTGTTCCCATTAGACCAAATTCCCAAAATACGAGATGACCGAAATGCCAAACTCCTTTTATACCAGACTAGCTGCGCCCCGCGGTTTCACCCGCGTTCCTATCCCGTAACGTTAATGATCCCTCACGTATGTCATACCAGGTGTTGCTTAACGATCATTCAAAGTACTATATAATATTTCTACCTCTATACCAACCCTGTACCAAGTTTATGAATATCGGGTCACCTGCTCTTTTTCACCCACCACGTATGTTGTACCAAGTGTTGCTTAACCCGTGCGATCATTCAAAGTACCCTATATATATTATTTCTACCCTGTACCAAATTTCATTCATATCGGTTTACGGGTTGTTGAGTTAGAAATAGAAATAAACGACTTTATTTTTCAGAGCTGCCGTCCCGCAGTTTCACTTGCGTAAGTCCCGATCCCGAGGGAATATCGGGATCAAAAGTAGCCTATGTCACATCTGGATAATGTAGTTTTCTATTAGTGAAAGAATTTTTGAAATAGGTCTAGAAGTTTCTGAGATGACCCCCAAAATACATACATATATACATGTTACCAACGTAACCTCTTTAAAATATTAATTACCAACATAAAACAAAATATTAAGAATCAAAAGTACAATGAGATATTGCAAAATAATTATTAAAAAGCACTGCAGTTTGGTGACACTACCGTCTCGCATGGAGCCGACCGATTGAGCCGCGCGGCATGATGCCTCACAGAGCTGGCTGGCCACCCTCATCATCGTCGTCCGCTACGTGTATATGTGCACGCTTGGTACTTATTAATTATTTATTGTGGAGTTATTTTAAAACTGTAATATCTCGTGAGATATTCATTGAAATCAAGTGATGTTAAGGACAATTATGTTTAAAATTAAATACTTTTAATGAATAACGTATTTATTTGGATAAGGATTAATATCATATTTACAAAATTACCTTCGGAAACAATGCATTGTTCTACAATAAATTTCATTACTCTAAAAGATGTTATATTGAGTCAACCTTAAGAGTTAGACATATGCTGTCGCGGACTATTTATTAGATCCTATTTAGAGGAAGAATTCTCTCATAAATGGTTTTTATGTAACTTTGACCGTTTACTCAGCG
Source organism: Idaea dimidiata (assembly GCA_949358125.1). Lineage (NCBI taxonomy): Eukaryota > Metazoa > Arthropoda > Insecta > Lepidoptera > Geometridae > Idaea > Idaea dimidiata. The sequence goes on along the minus strand of OX442334.1, from coordinate 20,540,807 downwards.
CACGCGACAGAATCTCGGAAAAGGGGGATTTTTTTCCCGTTTCTGCAACATATTTCATGGATGCTCCGCTCCTATCAGTCGTAGCGTGATGTAATATAGCCTATAACCTTCCTCGATAAATGGACTATCAAACACAAAAAGAATTTTTCAAATCGGACCAGCAGTTCCTGAGATTATCGCGTTCAAACAAACAAACAAACAAACAATCAAACAAACAAACTCTTCAGCTTTATAATATTATATATAAATATATAATAATAAAGTATAGAAGTATAGATTCTCTTAAAGGCTGAGGCTGGGGACAGCAGCAAAGAAACTACATACAAATGGTCGAAACGGCTCACTCACACAAAAATGCGACAACTCAAATGTCGACAAGATCCCTAAGGCTTAAATCTATAGTCCGAACTTTGACTTTGCTAAGCAAAAACTTTGACTTAAGACAATTTCTGGTATTTATAAAGCGATCTTCCCAACTATCTAAAGTTTTTGCTTATTAAAGTCGAAGCTTTTCAAACTTAGAATGTAAACCAATTAAAAATAATGACCTAAACTTTGCTTCTTTGTTATGACTATGAAGTTCGTTTTATTTTATTCGTATATTAAAAAATGAATTTAGAGGATAACTTCCAATTCAAAGTTTATGCTCAGTTTTTGCTAAGCTCATCAGTCTGAGCAAAGTCAAAGTACGCATTATAGGTTTACTTATTTATTTAAGACAAATAGTAGCTTACAGTATACACCAACACGCCCACTATTTGAAATTACAACTAAGGTATAATCTAAGATTTCTATTAACTAATAACAGTTTATCATCAAAAATGTCAATCTGTTGGAAGTCTTGCAAAAACGCATTAATCAAGGCCAATGCTCTGTTCGTCGGGGCATTGCTTGAATGCCAGGTACGACTTGAACGATTGGCAAACAACCGATGTTTTCTCCTATCTCCTGACCGGATAAAATTATCTGGAACGTATAGCTTTATCCTATCTAACACTGAGGAGTTATTGATTTCATTGTGGAGTAAACGCCAGTAATAAACAAATAGGTGGACTTTCCTTCTGAAAATTAGGGTGTCCAAACCTACCATACCACTTACAAACAAGGACGGATACAAATAGGGGTAATAACTAATAGATGCTTCGCGGTGCAGTCAGTACTGAGCGCAGCGTCACACCACGAGTCTGCACGTTTGCACAGACGTTTGTGTGCGTGTGTGCAGTTTCTATACTGCTCTCTCTATGTACTCTGCCTGCCTACAGTGTAGGCCGTGTCCTAGGTAACTGACAAAATATCAAATAGTCGTTGTATGCGATTGTGGCCCACGTTGTCACGTGATCTGTTTGTCAGTCTTTCAATTAACAGTACGGACGTGTATCATCTAGATGTCGTGTCTCGTCGCTCACGGGACACGCACGCTCTGTCCTCGGTGTACGACAAATGCGGTAACAAAAATCAATTAGTCGTTTTTTATTGTGGTTTGTGTTGTCGAGTGTTTTGTCTATCAGAAGGATCGATGATCAGACGGATAGTCGGTGATCCGTCATTCACCCAGCCGGGTAGTAATTAGTAAGGTAACCAACTGCAACAAGGTGACAATCAAATACAATGACTTTATGTTTGATATTTTTGCATCGCATCGCATTGCCGCGTTTGTCTTTAATCTAGGGTATAAGGTAACTTTCGAACGGATGGAATAGATTTTTTTTTAAATGATTGATTGGTACGCGTTGGCCACTATTTCACCTGATGGGAAGCGACGATGTGGTACCTGTTCACTCGTAACTTGAAGACCCCGTTCACCAAGTTATAGACATCCGGGAAAACATACCTACTAGTACGAATAAAGAATTACGATGCGAAACATTTGGTTCGGGTACTGTTTGAATTGCAACCGACCGATGTTGCAACTAGCCCTTTTTTACTATGTGAGTTTACAAATAGAAATAGAATAGAACACGATAGTAATCGTTTTGAAGAGACTGAGACTGTAGCAATTTTGCTGACTGACATTTCGATCTTCTTCTTTAAGGTCGCGCTAAGGCCTCTTGACCTAATGACTGTCACCTGAGATAATAACTAGAAACAACTGCTTAGCGTGCCTTCCTAAATAACTGAAATACATTATTGGTCATATTGATATTCGGTCAGGAGCCGAGTAGCTACTTATTAGCTACTTAGGTATTTGGCTAAATAACAATTCCTTGTCACCGAGCGAGACAAACATATTAGACAAGTACATATCCTAAGTAAGTAATACTCGACTCATCCAGATTAAAATACGAGTTTAAATCTCAATAAAGTTTCCACATTTTAGTTTTAATTGGCAACATTTTATATTTATCTTGTATTTCCAGGCTACGATAAATTTTGTAAAAGAGCAATCCTTTTGAAATTCAGTACGGGCTAGTCTCTCCAAATAAAAAAGTATTAGTGATGTGCTCGCTCGTTTCATTGCAGTATTTCATTGGAAATGTATGGTGGATGTTTCTGAATATTTTAAAATCCTATCGTACTTCTTAGTATTTTATTTTACATGGGATAAGCTTAGTACCTGTATACCTATTTGTTCTCATCATCACTCATAGGCTACTATTTATTGTATAAATAATACTAGCTGCCCCCGCGCTTTCACACGCGTAAGTCCCGTTCCCGCGTGAATATCGGGATAAAAAGTAGCCTATGTGTTATTTCCGGTATCCAGCTACCTATATTCCAAGTTTCATTGCAATCGGTTTAGCAGGTTTTACGTGATTGAGTAACAAACACACACATATATATACATACACATGCTAATGCTCACAAACTTTCAGCTTTATAGGATGTATTGCTCTAGTGAAAGGGGCGGGCGCCGCAACGGACAGTATCCTGAGAAAATATTTTTTTTTCATCTTATCTATTCGCAATGAGCTAGTACAATCCCTGTGTATTGGGCATGAACTAGCACTTTGCTGGCGCTCGCCGGCAATATTATTTTGCCTTCCTGTCAACAGAGATTTTACTTTTTCGGCTAGCTATGGGGCGGCTCCTCTTTGGATTCAAAAACACACCCGCCGGAAAAATAGTCTTTGCTCCCTAGGTATACAATCTACTATTTCCACACATGGTAAGTTATCAATGGCGCATCATTTTAGGACAATGAGCTTCCAGCTACGATCACACATTCCAAAATTTGTAGAACAAAAGTTGTTCGCCTAGACATGTAGAACAACGTATATAAGCAAGTGCTCCGTAAAGTTCATTATCCTAATATGTACCTATACTGCTGTAATTCACATCACTAGTTGGTAAATTCCTCTCGAATTATTTATGTATGAAAGTTGTTGGTGATTTAGGAGACCCTACGTGTTAGGTAGCGATCCAAACACCGAACTTTTCTTTAATAAAAAATGTTATTTGATTTACTTGGAATTTATATTGCATGTGCAGTGCTTTTAAACACACATACCATGCCTCTTGTCTTCGTGTATTACGTATTAGTATCATGGATCTAGCTTAGAATTAGACACTGTAGGGATAGCCCACAGTGTCTAATTCTAAGCTAGATCTAATTATAGATTAATGAATTAAAAAAAATATTTGTACGATTGACTTAGGTATGTGACTAGGTATTAAAAAAAATATTAAAAAATATTTTGAAATTAAAACAATTTGTACCTACTCATATTTTTAAAGTTCATAGAAGATAGATCCCTTAGCTACCGTAGTAACATTTTAGCGGGTCTTAATCGTGTATTAAGTATTATTTATTCTGTTACCTCGAAGTTTCAACCATGATACCGTGGTCTTGGTCGCGAGAAGACCCTCTACTACCGACTATAGTTTTTTTAAAGAAATTTTCCTATGTAACTAGTACTCAATATTAATAAAGAAGGTAAACAACCGGCTTAATACATAACGGATGTAATAAAATAAAACTAACGACATCTCAGATACTTCAAACATTTATTCGTTTCACAAATACTCTAAAAGTCCATACTTTTGTAACAAAACATCTATAAACTGACTAGAATAAAGGACATCGTCAAAGTGGTTAGCAAAGATCAAAGATCATTAAAACGACATTGATATAGAAAGAACATCAGCCCTGACTATTAATCAATTTCTTTTTTTCTTCTACAAATTCTTTTTTAATTAATTTATTAATTTTCAATTATTATCCCTTTAAATGCAATTTTGCAAGTTTAGAGTAAATACATAATAATTTAAAAACAATAATTACTTACTAAGATTTTTAGTGTCTTAATAAGTAAAAAAACTAATGTGAGGTGCGCGTGGGTTTTAAAAAAATTACAATGATTTATCAATTCAAATGCAAGTCCTGCATTTGAATTGATAAATCACCCTAGCTTATGAATTGCACTAGTTATTTCGGGCTGAGAGTAAGGCTTCTAGAAGAGTTCCGGTGGTTACACTAACTATTTAGAATGTTAAAATAGACGAATTATTACATCTCAGTCAACCAAGAAAAAGTCAACTGTACAGTTGGCGAAAGCTCGGTTGTTTAAACATCATGAATAAAACGCTATTAAATCCGGTAAATAAAATGTTTTATTATGTAAAATCGCGAAAACCACGAAAAGTTTTGTAATGTTCGAATTTTAATATTGGATCGCTGCCTATTTTTTTTGAGATTAGATGTTCTTTCTATGTCCATGTAACTAAGTATCATTGTTATACACTCCATTGAGTTCATTGAATGTTGGCTTTCTATTGACAAAGGTCTTAACTCCCAGAGGAAAATATTTTGGCATAACGTGAACCTACTTGAAATAGTAGGTGTTTCGAATATTATAAATGCGAATGTTTGTATGTTCGTTACTTTAATAACCTTTTTGTACATATTATTTCATATGCTTTCAAAATACATGCAGGGAGTCTCGTAATTCGACGTCAATATAAGCTGAAATAGGATTGGGTCTAAAGTAAAAACTTTTCAACATTTTTGAGAACTCCAACTTTTTTCTTCGAAAGTTGTTACTTATAAATTAACGGGTATTTAATAATTTATTTTCATCAACCTTGAAAAGTTTTTTTATTTTATTTTATTAGATGAGTGTTTAAAGTCACCCACCGGATCGCAAAGTACCAACGCAGGTTAAGCCACGGGGAAAAACTAGAATTATCTAGATAACTTACGAATATCTAAGTTAAATTTTAAAACATCAGTCTTTTAAAAGATAGTATTAACTAAAATATGGCAGTTACACTTCTTCATAAATAACAATTAAAATCGACAAGACAATTAACACATTTCAGCGAATAGCGTTGTATTATTATGATTTAAGAAGTTTTATATTGTATAAGTATGACAAAAATTGTATAACATTGAAATTAAAAACAAATTAGGTAGTACAAAATGAGTAAATTCTTTCTAAACGACAATACAATCAAATATTGAGAAGAGCATTGCTTAAATTATGATTTTAGAAGTATAATGTTGTATAAATATGACATAAATTGTATAATTTAGTAGTTAAAAAACATATTTTACAAAATGAGTAAAATTGTTAACAATTACTAGGTTTGACCTACTGACAACAGATTCTGTAGTTTAGAAGTAAAATTACTGTATACAATAATAAATTGATATGCCTATTAATAATAAAATATTTTACAATGACCGCGGGTGTTTATTTTATACATTTTTGTTTTATTTTATTGTTTATTTTAACTTGTCATAACGCAATAGGTTTCTTGTTATCTGTTATTATGATGTGGTGTGCGGCAGTGTCCTGGAACAATTGAAAATGTTCAAAGTATGTAGGTACAATTAAGGTGACGCATTGGTAATATTAAAACCTGTAGAGCTATCGTGCAAGTTTAGGCCGACGCGACGTCGACTCGATTCGAAGTCGATTTTTTTACATTTCATGTAAAAAAATCAGCACCGCGCAAACGCCGTTGTTAGCACCGGGTTCGTTATTTCTTTGCTCAGTGTGGATTTAGATGACGATGTCGACGCTAAATCCGCGGTAGTCGTTATGTTCACGTAATTCGAGAATGTCGGGTACCGTTTCATGCACTACCTTAACTCCGTGGTTTAATAATGTCGTTTTGCAGGCTAGTTGCATCAAAACGTCTTGACTTTATCTTTGAAGTGTTTTCTACACTTGGAAGACTAGTTTTTTGAAATATTTTGCACCCGGCTGGACTTGAACCTGCACTTTACTAATTGCGCGTTTACGGTTCTGTAAGGTTACAGGTTTAAGTCCTATCTGATGCAAAATTTTGAAAAACGTTTTTTCAAAAAATCTGGTCAAAATACAATACCATATTTATCTTGTTCCTAAAAAAACGCAATTGTGGAATAATGCACGATGTTGCAAAAACCCGCAAAATTGGGCTAGTGGGGTTAACCCGTGGATTTGCCTTCACAAAACGATTTCTGAAGACACCATTGTATGGGCATGCCGTAATCTATCAAACTTACGTCTCGGAAGAACGTTGACTGTAGCTTTTGATGTGCTATCGCTGTCATCAGACTCTGATCGAGTTTGGAAGCTTGTCTCTGTGGACAAAATAAGGATTTAAATTAATTCAATAAAGCTTAAGCTTCAGAGCGTTGTGCGTATTAGCCTAATGGCCAAGAATACCCAAGAATTTCTAAGAACCCCTGTAGAACTCGACTGGTCTCTATTGAAGACTAGAAGGAGGAAGGCTGCCAGATGTTGTAGCGATGTGAAACGAACGTCGGTCTTGAAGATCGACGTTCGTTAGACAGTTAAATTGTTCGAAAAATTTACTTGCACACCTAATAATTTAGATATATACTCATACACTTTAATAAAATAGTTGTCACAAAACTTGAATGTCGATGTTCTATTATTCACCATCTACATGATCGAAAGTCCCCTCTCCCCCCCCTTAGCTAATTCTTAGAAATCCTAGAAAACGAGTTTTTCGTTATTCTGTGATTCTGGGATTGGTTTAGTGGATTTTGCAAATTGGTTTTTAGGAACGTCGGACCGTCAAAAGATTCAACCCTTAGCGTGACCTACCCGGCTACATGTCCTCGGGTAGGTCACACTAGGTAGGTACAGTTGCAATGTTAAAAACTGAAGAGAACGGTTTTAAACGAAATATTTACGATCATATAGAGGAGAAGCAACCTACTGACATAAGAAAATTACATGATATACTTCCGACGATCAGTAAATACCATTTTTGGAAATCTCTATCATTTCCTCATATATTTCTTCAAACTGAATTCAAAGTGCTAACTTCATTAGTACTCGAAGCTAACAGCTATCGACAGTTCCCATCAACGCAACGAGGCTGGACAAACTTTGATGAATTTCACAAAGTAATTAAACTTCCTTTTCCCCTAGTTCGACATTAAAAAAAAGATAATTAGAACCCAGTTCAATATTGTAATTCAATTATCTTCAAGTTTGAAGATAAGTTTGTCTGTTTGTAATGAAATTAGGGCAAGGACTTAAATGTAAGTAGGAAATTAATTGGATATCTTCTTAAAAAAAAACTTTTGTTATAAACGGGAAAATTCCGATTCCATAAAAATGTTGAACAAACGAAAGAGTTTGTGTGTAGTATATAAATAAGCAAACCAGTCAGTTTATTACTCCTTTACGCTAAAACTCTTCCGATTGCGATAAAACTTTGGTACGGAACCTCAAAACAATAATCCTATATACTTAATTATTATAAAAAAATTGTTATAATTTCAACTCGATACCTCCACGCGTTCTCAACCAAGTGAGGGTTTCTGTGATAAGGGTCTCTTTTTTACCTTTCGAGGTACATAACCTTAAAAAGCATTCGGTTGTCCAATCAATTTTAAGTTAAAAAGCGAGTGATTTTTAAAGTGTTCCGATTTACCTCTTAAAGTACGGAACCGGAAAAACAATAACGCTACATAATTGACCACGAAGTGATATTAATCAAATTTTGGATAAATTCAGAATTATTCCGCTTTTAGAATTAACCTAGTCCACCTTATCAGCAGCAACAGTCGAAAGACTGCTATTATGCTGAGTTGGCGCCGTTTCGCAATAAAACTGTTGCCTGTGTGTTGTGTACCTACTTAGTGTACTTATATGTTTTTTATTGCACACTCGTGTGTAACGGGCTTGTGCCCCCTTACTTATAAACGCTAATTAATGCACTAATTAGCGTTTATAAGTAATAAATATAAACGCTAAGTAACAAAAAAGAGTCTTTTTTTTTAAGCAAATACTGTAACAGAAGCCTTAAACAACCTATTTGGAACGGTAACTTCTTCAGCGTAGCCATTTATCAAGATCTTATTAAATAAAATTAATGGTACCAGGTCTACCATTTACTGAGACGTAGACGTTCAACGGTTGAACAGTGTAATTGATCGATGATAAAACGTGAGATATATTGCGAACGATTCCGGAATAGGTCTTTGGAATACTGGTACTGATTCCCTGGTGCCACTTCGAGCTATTGAAATAGTTAGATTTACGCTGGTCTTTGTTCGTATTTAAATCGTTAGATGTGGCACGAGCGATAAAGGGATGATTTAATTTTATATTAGACCGTCACCCGGCCGAGCTTCGTTGTCCATTGCTCGGCGAGCAGTCGATCGGTCTGTTGCAACCGAGTGGCGGCCGAGCAACAGACACCGAAGCTCGGACCCGGCACGGCCGGGAATAGGTCTAATATAAATCATCCCTTAAAAGTAGAGCTTCTAGAAGGAGATTCGCCTCTCTTATTGCCTCTATGTTGCTTCCATGTTACTCTGTATCCATACATCTATAGGTACTTATAATATAAATAGAAAAAGTAAATCTGTCTATCTGCACTATTCTGCACCACTGACCCGATTGGATAGATGTAATCTTGGAGAAGGCAAGGGTAAACTACTCTTGATCCCGTTATTTCCGTAGGATTGGGGCCTACGCGGGTGAAATCGCGAGGCGCAGCTAGTAATTCATGTAAATAAATAAATATTGCACGAGGTTACCTACTTACAGTGCAATCTAGCCCCAAACTAAGAACTAGGCTTGAACTATGGGTAGACAACGGATATACTAAATATTATACTTTTATTTTTGTAAATACATAATATTATACATAAGAAGACACCCAACCCATACCCAACCCATAGGAAGATACCAATATTCATTTTTAAGCATAAATATTTGCACCCGATAGGAATCGACCCCGCAGTCTTCTGCATTGCAGTTAGGCACTCGTCCACCGCGCCACAGGGGCCGTAAGTGTTTATGTTTAGTTTACAAGTAAAATTAAGTGAATGTCACTAAGCCATCACTTACAGGATATTGGCTTGTAACTTGACGTCAAAGGATCATAGATTGTATTAGTTTAATGAAGTTTCTAAGGTAACTCGTACTCGTGGCTCTAGTGAAGGAGCTAATGTAGCATAACCTTATTATAATCTGCGCGTAGTTTGATAAAGTACCTATCGGTTTTGATGGCCTGAATTGCGCGTCGTCGAATAATCGACGGCAATGGATGGTTGCGGGTTCGATTCACGCCAGAAACAAGTATTAATCTATACTTATAATAATCTTTTTAACATTATAAACGCGGTATGTATGTATGTGAGTATGTTACTCTTTCCCGCAAAAATGACTGAACCGATTGCGATGGTACTTGGAATATAGGTGGCTGGAAACTTAGAATAACACATAGGCAACTTTTCATTTTCGAGGAACCTCGTGGTCGACTTTTTCGTTCATTACTCGAACGAAAAAGTCGACGATGCACTATTCGTACGCAGACGAAATCGCGGGTAACAGCTGGTAAAACATTACAAAACAAAAATTTATAATTAAAAATTGAAAATGGAATTGAAATTAATGCTTCAAGACATTTAGATTGTTGTGATGTTGTTTCAATATTTTATTACCCGGTTGCAAGGAATTGTAGTTTATGCACCGAGGTACTAAAGCCCTGTCTTATATAGCGGGCGTCAAATTGAATCCAATGCGTACGAAGGACTCTAGCTAGATAGTTAACTCCCGAGTGCAGCGAGGATGTTAAAAACTTAACTCCTGAGCGAAGCGAAAGAGTTAGGTACCTAGAACCTAGAAAAAATAGCCCAGTTTTTACCCGATTGCGCGACGCAAAGGAGGGTAATGTGTTTATATTTTTTTTTTATGCCTAGGTAGCCAGTTCGAAATGGCAGTATGCTAGCAGAACCTTAGTTCTAAATTTAAATTACTTTATGCCCTAGGTGTATATTGAGCATTTTATGCACCTAGGGAATAAAGAGTCGCTTTACGTTGACCTTTTAGGTCAAATAAAGTAACTTTGTGGAGCAGTAGGTGTGTAAAGGATTATGTTTTCGCGCCTAACTTGTATGTTTGTTCTATTCTTACTTAGCTCGTATCTTCCAAACCACTTGATGGATTTCTTTAACTAAGGTATCGTTAGATTCGTCTCATTTCTCCAATGGTTCAATAGTTCTTAGAAAGAAGATATAAAAATAAAAACAAAATCCTTCTTCCTTTATTTTTATCGGAACTAACGCGGGTGCAACCAGCTAGTCTAGATATAAAAAAAAAACTGAATACCATTCACAGTTTTTTGATATTTACTCGTACATAACAGAGTGCACGCATATCTACCTACTTGTGAAATAAAATGAAATGACTTTATTGTTTGTGGATCTAGGTATAAAGAGTAGGTAGTAGTACTATAGTTCATTACGTTCAAAATTACTGAACCATATTTTGTGCACTGTAGCAAGTTGGATATCACAAATGACATGCAATTTCAAAACGCCTATAGAAATCTGCTTCATTTAAACACATTAGTTTGTAAATGATTGTCACTAAAACCCCCGCAGAGCTACGTATGATGTAGGCATTGAGATAATTATGTACAGATCAATGGTTGTAGGATGTTATTTGGGAAATACTTAGCTATATTTTATGCTAGCTGCGCCCTGCGGCATAAGTCCCGGGGGCAGAATATCGGGGTAAAAAGTAGCCTACGTGTTTTTCCAGGTATCTAGCTGTCTATTTCCAATATTTCATCGCAATCGGGTCAGTAATTATTGCGTGAAAGAGTAACAAAATCACATACGTACATAAAATCTTCCGCGTTTATAATATTAGTAAGATTTAAATGTTTTGGTACAAAAGTCAGCTCATGCCATATACACCATCTAATGGACTTTTATGAGGTAGGTATCCTAAACTATAAGTAATAGCGGAAAATACTGAAAGGAGTCGCGCGTTTAAAAAATCATTTACCCTAGTCAGGAATCGAACCTTTTATGTGCAACGAGCACCTGAAACTTTACTGTGTAGATTCGGGTTGTATGTAGTTCAGCTTGCATAACAAAAATGTCAGTGGCACTTATTTAGTATATTTTGTACTATTTGAAGTCGGTTTTTTTTTAATTAATGTGATAGGATTACGCCGGGTGGCTTGTTTGAATCGGTTTCGATTATGTTGTGTGTCATTTTTATTTAATAGTGGAATTCTGTCCTCTCTCTCTCTCTCTGATTGCAGAACTCTAAAATCTGTCCAATAATAATTTGTACCGAACAATATACCGTGAAATTGTTCAATCCAGATTTTTTTTTTTTTTTATTTTTTTTTTTTTTTTATTTATTTATCATCAAACCATTTAATTAACTGTAAAAGTTACATTAGTAGTAAAAGCAGATAATTTATAGGTATTCCCGTTTTATGTCGTTGGAAATTATTGATTATTTTATGGTTCGATTTCAGTCTATTGATAGGTAGGTTAGGTATGAAATCGTGGCGAAGCGGCCTAATACGCTAGTTTAAGTTACCAGTAAGTAGTCGCGGGTTCGAATCCCGCTGATTAGACTTTTGGTATTTTTGTTTAAACAATGTGTTAAGTTGTGTTAGTAAGCTACAAGGAATTGGAGGAGACATTTGCCCAACAATGGGACATCATAAGCTACATTACGCATTTATTTATTATAGATTATCTTTGAATATACTGAAACGATTTCATTGAAAACTAGCCCGCATAAGTCCCGTTCCCGTGGGAATATCGGGATAAAATGTAGCCTATGTTTTATTCCCGGTATCCAGCTACTTATATTCCAAGTTTAATCGCAATCGGTTCAGTAGTTTTTGCGTGATTGAGTAACAAACATCCAAACACACACACTTTCACATTTATAATATTAGTAGGAAGTAGGATAGTAGGATTATGCATAAAATCTAAAAGTAAAAAAATCACTTACCAGTATCAAATCTAGGTCTGCTAGGCAGTCTACTTGGTAGATCTTGATTCTCCACGTGATCGAATGTTCGGAAGCCAAGCGCAAATTCTGCGTATGGACTTATCTCGAACATTTCTGCTGACAAAGGAGAGTGTCAATTTCATTATTAAGTCTGACCTAAAACAAACTTTGGCGTCCAGTGTTGAAAAGTGTATCAATTGATAGATAAATACATTTAAAAAATATATATTTTGAAAGCAAGTTTGTAAGTCAAGGCAGAGTTAATAAGTTCGACTTTAAAGTTGGGTATTTTTTTTAAAACGACGCAAAATTAAAAACAAAGTCAATAAATATAATATCTATTTATGACTTTTACAAAAAGAAAAAAAGGCATTTCAAATAGAAATCCCCACCAAATTAAAAACAAAAGAATATATTTGGCATTTACAAAAAAAAATTGTGAGGTGACTTACCGTTTTTGCTCCCTTTTCTCGCATGAACAGGCGATGTATAAATTCTAGGAGCGTGTGCGTATCTTTCCTTGTGATCAGAGTGAGATGCCACACTCTCGTTACGAGATTTCACTTCTTCAGTGATTGAATGTCGGTACTGGGACGTGAATGTTTGTCTGTGAATGAAGTGTTAACTAAGAAACTGTGGTTTTTTAATTTCGATAGCCTATTGTTTGTTTTCATCTATTTTACACTAGGATTTGCAATGGAATTTCTATGATATCAATACAGGATTTACCTTACTTGTTAAAATATATATATAAAATCTAGATATTAGATATACAAAGTGTAACGGGTAAGCCCTTTTAAGCCGAAAGGGGGTTGTTCTAGACATCTAGGGGAACAACTTTTGTTCTACGACTTTTGAAAAATCAAACTTTTTTTTGAAAATTTTGAAGTTATGTTTCACTGAAAAAACAGCTGCTTTTGAAAATAAAGGTAAAGGTAAGTTTTGATTGTAGTAGACCAAAGTAAATGAAATGACGAAATAAGGTCAATGACCTCGAACTCTGAGAAACAGCTGATTTTCAAGTAAACTTTACACTTAAATTTTTCGAAAAGTACTTCGATTTTTCAAAAGTCGTAGAACAAAAGTTGTTTGCCTAGAAGTCTAGAACAACCCCCTTTCGGCTTAAAGGGCTTACCCGTTACACTTTGTATATATAGGTCAATGCCTTATTACAAAGAATAAAACAGTGGAAAAATTACACAGAAATTACAGATTCCTTAGGACAAATACCCAATAGCCCACAACTGACCTGTGTCTTTTGAGCAGTATACAGATGAAGGCCATGAGGCAAACCACGAGGAGAATGGAGCTGCAAATGATGACCAGCATGTTCAAGTCGAGGTACTCTGATGGTGGACCTATTTCTTCTATAACGGAAAATATATTGTAGGTAAAACGTAAAGATAAATACAATTTAAGGCGGCGATAGATGATAATCATCGGTCCTTGTCCGATTGCATATAAATGAGCGAGATGGAATTGCGTGAAAAAATCTACAATTTCTCGTAAAATCAATCATTAACGAAAATTGAAATAATATTTATATAAAATGCGATGAAAGGGTTCTAGGTATTGTATTTTCTAATATAAAAAAATATAGCGGTTAAGGATTTAGAAGAAAAATTGATTTATTTTGTAAAACAGGGGGTTAACTTTGCCTGTATAATAGTGGTATTTAAAGTTATTTTTTATTGTTTTTGAAATGAAGGGGACACTTTTTGTATCATGTACAATAACATTAAACATTGTTTAAAGATCTATTTGATACCGGTTATGAAGAAAACTATTCAATCGGAACGGATTTCACATGAGCCGCGTCCTTAATTCGTATGATTTAGGCCTGATTTTTCATTCCACAGATAAAAGATATCTGTCGAATAAGTTCGAACCCAAAAAATTAAAAGGCTTTAAATTTTGATTCTTTATAATAATTCCTAATATCATAGTGACGTTTTCTATTTGGTGGTATTACATTTTATTTGCCAGATATCTCTATCTAGGGATTTGGAAAATCAGCCCTTAATCGTAAATTTTAAAGAACTTTAAATATAGCATATTTTATTGTTTTTGTTTGTACTACTAAATATACCCCGCTACCATGATCGTTTCTCGTAGCTTTGTCGTCCTTTAGTCGCCTAAAAAAAATAAAGTACATTTTAAATTTTTAAACAAAGAATACTCCGACTACTTTTAAAAACAACAGATCATTTAAAAAAAAAAATTAGTAGCGACTTAAATACGCACGACTTATAAAAGATCATGGCAGGGCGGATTATTTTAAAACGCACGAAGAGCAATTTAATAAGTTCGCGATAGACATTGTGAGTGTCGAGGAAATGGTGAGTTTAGTGTCAATAGTAGGGGTCCGATGACGACGCGCAGTAGACGCACGCGAAAGGAAGTTGTCCGATATCGATGTCATCCATCACCTATCCGCTATCTCCTAACTCGTGGACATAGCAGTTGCAATTACTAGCGAAATATCGAACTACGTTAAAAACAAATTGTAACAGTTGCAGTTGTTGCAATGTTTCAACCAAAATCAAGCTATTATTCACACAAATTTTAAAGCAATTCCACTGAGCCAATACAAAATGGTTTCAAATCTCACAGGACAGTAAGTCAGTAAAAATGATGAACCGTTTACACGATGCTTTTAACTGGCTTTCAATTAGCGCCGTGTGAATAGTCCTCTACTTAATTATACCAGTACCTACTCAATAGAAGGTCAAAGACAAAGATAATAAAGACTCAAAACCGCAACACCAAAATCTCATTTAAAAGTCAATGCGTATTCAAATACCTTCTTTAGATATAACAACAACAACAAAACGTCTTAAATGTAACAACAAAAGTTCTTGACGTTTTGTCAATCAAAACTTTTGCCATCAAGCAAGTACGAAATTAAGTTGTAAATGTCAACAAGTTCCCTTTCAAGTTTAAGTAGACAAGTTCATTTGTTAACTTAGAGCCTGGTTAGAGGAAATGAAATATGTTGCGTACTTGAGTTGCAAGAATTCCGTACATTAATAATTGATCCTTTATCTTTGTATGTGTTGCTCTTGTGTAAATCATATTGTCAATGAATGGCTATATTGCTAAACTTCATAATATCTTACTTGTAAATTACCTATAAAAAGGATGGAATAAAAGTTGCTTGCGCTGTAAAAATCATCTACACTTCGATGAAAAGGCCAATCATTAAAATGATTCGTTTGTTACTAACAGAGATTTACCTAAATCTCTGTTAGTAACAAACTAATCATTTAAATCGGTTTATTAACTAACTCACTTATAAAATATTATTTACACATGACTAAGTTATGTGACGTTTGTCTCTGTCTGTCAACTTTGAAACTTCATGTGACAGTAAAAGACAAACGATGCATAGTTTTGCAGCGCATTAACTAGCGTTTATAAGAAAAGGGGTAAGAAGTTATACGTCAACATACAAACAAGCACACAAGACATAAAACCAAACAAAGACCTTCTATTTTTGTACTAGGCCAAAATTAACTCATTCTCACCTCCATCCAAAGTCTTAGTAGCATAGCTATAAACAGTAGAAGCAGATCCCGCGTCGTTAGTAGCTGTAACCCTCAGTTGGTACCAACTGGCCGGTACCAAGTTAGCGACAACATACGACGTGGGTATCGAGCGGAGCGGCGGTGCTTGGTAGTGGGTGTCGATGTAGCTCCAGCCTAGGTTCACTTCCATTGGCTAGAGGGATGAGAAAAAAAGTTGTTAAAATTGTAAAGTTTGAAAAAATCGCAAAAAAAAATTAGATTGGAAAGATTGCAGAGGGTGAAAAGGATGAAAAAGATGCTAAATTGTCGAATATTGCAACATTTGAGACAGATATTATTTATATTTTAAAACTTGCAAAATGTAATCACTAAGTTATTTAAAAGTTGCAATAGTTTGTAAAAAAAACTTTGTAAATTTTACAAAACTTGCAAAGTTAGCAGAAATCGCGTATAGAGATTTAAAATATGTATCACTTTTGCTAATTATGCTTTTTATCAATTATGCTAAGACTGCAATATTGTATAAGTTGAAAATTTCCAAAGATCTGTTGCAGTCTTTGCATAATTTTATTATAAATATTGCAAAGATTATGTGAAAGTTGCAATGGTACCAAGAGTGGAAATATTGCAGAAATTATCTGAAAGTTGTAATAGTAATTAAAGATGCAAAGTTTACAGTAAAAGATAGATAGATAGATGAATTCTTTATTCACACCACAATTACAACAATGAAAAGAAAAGACATTAACAACTGCCTAAAAAATCAGTACATGAAAGTTGTCGTACCGGCTGACTATTTTATTTATTCAGTACACAAGAGACATACTTAAAAAATAATTAATATTAATTAATACTAAGGTATGTCTAACCCTATACAGAGTTCTCTGCCGACAGACCTCAGGGGAAAGGAAAGAACTATAGAGGAAGGTAACACAGGCTAATTAGAACTTTACCGCTTTATTCTCAGTTCGAATCCAAGCACCGCTTCCAAGCGGTCTATAGTCGACGTCCCATTTGGTGACGTCACACCCACCATCGTCCCAACCACTCAACTGAATGTAGACGTGTGTCGCGTTGCTCCAGAGCCAGTCAGTCGATGGGGGTGATACTGGTACTAAAAGGAACAAAGGGTTTCATTACTTATTTAAGGATATAACCTATACAAATAAAATTCAAAGTCCTGACTGATTGATTGATCGAATAATTTCTTCCATGGTTTTCGCGATTTTGCATAATAAAACACTTTATTTACCGGGTTTAATCGCGTTTTATTCATGATTTTTAAACGACCGAGCCATCGCCAACTTTACAGTTGGCTTTTTCAAGGTTGAGTGGTGTATAAAGTGTTTTATGATTGATCGAATGATTCAAACACATACTATATCAACGCAGACCCTAATCCACTGAACCCAAAGACATGAAATTTGGATAGTGTTTTCTTTGTTCTTCTTTATTCTTATTGAACCGGATACTATAAATATCTTTGGCATTACCATTAGTTGACAGGTGAGCCAGCGTATTTGGGCTGAAAGTATATACTTATATTTACAAACAGCGCCACCCACTGAATTCTTCAAGATATCAAGCGTCTTTGAAGTCTACCCCTAAGGCGTCTGCTTCATCGATGGAACAATTAATGATTTTAGTGCATTCCACGAACATTGGCTAGAAAGAGTCTGAGATCAGGTCAGGTCGTTTGGGAGGAAAAGATAGACGTCCTTGGTAGATAATAACAGGCTAAATAAAAACAACTTACTCGATCCCAAAGTGACAACATCCACATGAGCCGGCACTGAAGTCCCAATATTATCTGTTGCTGTGACCCTAATACTGTATTTGGTTCCACATTTGAGACCAGCGAGCGTGTGTTGTTGGATGCCAAGCAAACGGGTTTCTTTGGTCACGGGCCAGGCTTCTTGCCAGGTGCCGTCACCTTCGCGCCAAGTTAGGTTATAACCTGTAGATAGAGGGAGTGTTTAGGGAAATGAATTAAAGCAATTGTTTTTACATTAACAAGGATAGGAAAGAGACACAAAATGTTAATGAAGAGGAAAAGAAAAATGAAGGAAAGAGAAAATATTGCTATACTAGCTGCGCCCCGCGGTTTCTCCCGCGCAAGTCGCGATCCCGCGTTGTTCGAAAGGGTACACAACACAGTTATGAAGTAAGGTAAAGTTTGTATATCAGTAAATGATGATGGCGATGACGATCGATGACGATGAATGACGGTAGATGACGATGGATAACGATGATGATGATGCCACTCTCCTTGTGTCGATTTTTATTCATAAATATTTATCACCCGCGTAAGTCCCAACCCTGCGGAATTTTCGGGATCAAAAGTATCCTATGTTACTCTCCATTCTGTTAAAAAAAAATTGTATCGTATAAAATACAAAATCATTTATTTAATATACTAGGTATACCTACCTAAATTAGGACAAAAGTTAAAATGCATATTTTCGTTTATTATTGAAATATTTTTAGTGTTTTTAACACGACTGTTTTTAAGTGTTTGGTATTTAACATTTTGAGAATTTACCATTTTACGACTTCAACGTTTTGGCTCTAAAGGGAAATAATGATACCTATGTAAATATTCTTAACATTCCCCTTTGTGATGAGAGCACAAACAAATTATTTATTAAAAAAGTTCTCCTAACATTATTAAGAGCGCATTTTCTCAGAAACGACGTCGTGCGCCCCTCTTTGTACTTTTTTACTTAGAACTCACTTCAATTTTCTACATGAGCTGACAAATTAGTGAATAGATGTATAAATCCTATCCTACTAATATTATAAAGCTGAAAGTTTGTGAGTATGTGTGTTTGTTACTCAATCACGTATAAACCACTGAACCAATTACCATGAAACTCGGTATGTAGATAGCTAGTAGCCTAGGTAACACATAGGCTACTTTTTATCCCGATATTCCCACGGAAACAGGACTTACGCGGGTAAAACCGCGGGGCGCAGCTAGTGATTATAAACGCGAAAGTTTGTAAGTATTTATGTGACTTTGTTACTCTTTCACGCATAAACTACGGAACCGATTGCGATGAAACTTCGAATATAGGTAGGTGGAGACTGGCAATAACACATAGGTTACTTTTTATTCCGATATTCCCGTGGAATCGAGACTTAATTACGAACAGGATTTTGACCACCACTCACTCGATGGTAAATTAATATGCGACGTTGTGGTCAAAGAAGTAGCACGTTCATTTAAACAAAGTACATAAAAACGAATTTACTTACTAATCCCAAAACCACTGGAGTCGTTTCCCAGTCTAAGTTCATCCCATTCGATGACAATATAGTCCTTATACGGGGTGGCTCTTAAAGATGGCGGGTCAGGCAATGGTAAGACTTTAACAGTGTATACCACCGAATCAGATCCGTACAGGTTCTTGGCTAAGCAGGTGTAGTTACCGCTTAGGGATTGGTCTATGCCTGTGGAGAAAAGACATTGGTTATTAATCACAAGTCAATTAATTGTATCAAAATACAGTATAATTTAAAACGTTAAACATAAAAATGTAAGTAAAAATGTAATGTGTAATGTGTGTATGTAATGTGTATGTCATGTAAGTAATTTGTTTTCAGAATCTTATGACTTCATATGCCGAACTGGCCAATATAGAGAAACTCATGTTACTGTAAACTCACCACCTGTACACCTATATTTATGAATAAATGATTGAATTGAATTGAAAAAATAATAAAATAATAGCAAAAAAGTGACAAAAATAAAAATAATAACATAAATTTGTAGAAGAACTGGAATCAAAAGAAAAACATTAATTTTCAAAAGCAAACCTTTCATAATCTATACTTCTAATAATATAGTCTGTCTGCCTGACAACTTTCACGCCTGAAACGCTGAATCTATTTCGATGAATTTTGGTATATAGGTAGATGGGACCATGAAGAAGGATAAGTTACTTTTAATCGCGCTAGTCCCGTGTAATAAAAAAAACATGAAACTGTAACAATACCACAAAAACATGCAAGTTCCAACAAATATATCTAAATCAGACTAAAACCGGGATACAATGGAACCGTGTTTTTGTGCTCAACAAATGTGCCATTTGGGAAATCGAAACGTATATTTCTACTACTTTTTGCTCGTCTAGTTTTTGTATGGAACTAGGCTTACGCTTTTCACATGGGGCGGGCGATTCAAACAAAATCTTATACTATTACCCCCTTATTTATAAACGCTAATTAATGCGCTGCATAACTTTGCATCGTTTGTCTGTTACTGTCACATGAAGTTTTAAAGTTGACAGACAGAGACAAACGTCACATAACTTAGTCATGTGTAAATAAAATTGTATAAATAAGGGTGTAATTATTTAAATTAAACTTCTTCATCGGTTTGAATCGCGTTGGAATTATTATGCATAGCTTTGCACCGCGGTTTCACCCGCGTAAGAACCGTTCCCGCAGGAATATCGGAATAAAGAGTAGCCTATGTGTTAATCCTGGTCTCCAGTTACCTATATTCTAAGTTTAATCGCAATCGGTTTAGTAGTTTTTGCGTGAAAGAGTTACAAAGTCACATAAAAAAAACCTGTGACACACAGCATACTCACATACGTATACAAACTTTCGCGTTTATAATATTAGTAGGAAGATATTAGTAAGATAAGATTGTAAGATTAACGCGATTAAAATCAAAAAAATGAGTTCATTTTCAGAAAACAGATGACAAATAGTAGATTGTTATACAAGGGCGGTCAAGAAGGTCAAGCATTTCACCTGGGATATTTTTCATATTCCAATAGTTCGAGGGTGAAATGCGTAACGTTCACCCGAGGTATACACTCTACTTTTCATTTCGACTGTGAGGAAATTAAAATACTACTAGCAAATTTAATAAAACAAGTATAATGAGAATCAGTTAAATTATCAAGTAAATTTAGAACAAATTGTAAAATCCATATTTACTTTTTTAATAGATAAAAAAAAAGGTAAAATATACACTTACTGCCAACTTTAGAAAATGTTCTAATGTTAAATATAAAACTTATCTATTGGCTACAATATAATCGAGTCACGACGTGGCATCTATGCGGTCATGCCGACAAGAGAAAAAAAAAGTAATAAGCAATCATGGTGTGGCACTACAGCGAGTGCAGAATTGAAGTAAAACGAAAAAAAAAATAAGGCGTTTATTAATTTCAGATTATAATCTGACGTTTTGGTTCCTTGTATTTGACAATATTTCTCATAGACTTAGGAATAAAATATATTTCTATAGAAAGACGTGTCAAATGGTTGCATTAATTAAAAAATAAAGTTTACTTTCAACCCTAGAGTTGAAATGAAACACTTTGAACCCTGCTATGTACCCACGAAAATTGAACTTTCCGAACAGGAGAGATGAAAACTTATTTTATAGTTACATAACATAAACTTACTCATAATGAGCAAGCTGTCATCTCGATTCCTCGTGAACCTCGGATGGTGTGTGATGATGTTCTGGTTGTGGTACCACACAGTGCGCGGTGGTGGAGACCCAACACTCCTACATTCTAGCAGGAGGGAGTTCCGGACTGCCACTGTGATTTCACCGCCCAGTGAACCAACTCCAGCTACCACTATAGAGAAATAGTTTTTTATTAAACCCTAAAATTTAAACACAATATTTACCGGGTTTAACTCGCATTTTATTCAATAACGTCACAATTGTTAACTACCGAGCTTTCGCCAACTTTACTCAATTTAAAACGCGAGTAAAACCCGGTAAACATTATGTTCTGTTATGCAAAATCGTGAAAACTTCAGAAAAAATTATTAACCCTAAAATTGTCTAATGAAAACAGTTTCCAGAAAACAGAAATGCTTTTCAAACTTTTTCACACCCAACAGGACTTGAACCGGTCTGTCTCTATTACCAATTCGGCCATAGGTGCTCGTCTTGTCGAGTCGAATTTATGAATGTTAATGTATAGGAAACACTTTAAAATTAATCAACACGGAATTTATTGAATTGTACCTACAGCGCAGTCAGGAAATAATAGTGAATGTTTACCATTTAAGTACAGTATAGTCAACCAAACTGATCAGTTTTTATCAGATTCTATTCAAGTAGGTATGTTAGGACTTTAAACTTAATCCTTAAATCAAATTTTGGCTCAACCTCTCCATACTTTGGAAGACACAATTAAGCAGTGGGTCCGGTTATTATCTCCAATGGCAATCGTTACGTCAAGTTAGAGGCCCTAAGGACCTGCCCCCAGATTATTAGCAATGTACCATGCAGTACATTGCTGCTTTGAGGAAATCACAAGTAACAACCACGTTACGTCAAAGCAGAAATGTACTGCATACTGCCTGTAATTTTCCACTGTTGCCAGACGTCCACTAGATAGATAATCTAGAGGCTGGAAACTCTAACACTTGGTGAACGATACCACTACAAAAAGAAGAAAACCTTGTCTTCTTGTTATTCAGTGTAAAATAGCTACCTTACCTCTCTGCGAAGGAGTATTAGTGACTCGCTTGGTCTCCGGACCTTCCCCCACAGCGGTACTGGCTGTGACCCACACGTCGTACTGACGACCTTCGGTCAATCCCTTCAGTTCTAGGGTCTGAGTGCGGTCTTGGTCTGAGGATTCTGACTCCACTCTTATGGCTTGAGGTCCGTCGTTGCTGTTGGAATATACATAGAAGTATAAGCTACACAACAGGGCTTACACCTTAGATTACCTAGATGGTGGGTGATAGAACCACCGACCTTAATATCTGCTCTGAGGATAGAATAACGACGCCGACGTTCGAATTTTGAATCAAATATTTTAAATGGGTATTTTTCTAATGTTGAGTGCACAGATATAACTAATAGTTAATCTATGGTTGAGTGAGTGAATTCCGAACAGTTTAACTGTGGAATGGAGTTTTGGCGGGAACGCGTTGAGGAGATGTTGTGCTAAATTTTCATTTTTGTGAAACCTAGTTCAGATACCTGCAAATTGTTTAATTTCGGGGGCACATTAATTAATTTAGTTTCATGAAGGTGTACAAGTGGAATGAAAGTGAAAATCGGTGCAAAACATGGACTTAGTGTAGTCTCCAAAGCTCTGTGAACAATCTTTGTAAATGGCCGCCGTGTTTACAAATGATTCCCTAGACTTGACTTTAACTATGACGACTTGACTGTTTCGATGCAAATAACTTGCATAATATATTAATAATACTTGACACTGGCTAATTTCCTAATGGCCATAATCGGTTTACAACCGATAAGAAATAAATAACAGTAGAACGCTTGTAGAACGTATAAAAACTGGCCTTCTGGGCCGACATAGAAAAGCTTCAAGCATCAGGCGGCTTATCTCCTTCTAGTCTCTAATAGAGACCAGGGGCCTTATTACGTTTTTTTTACAAATCCAAATTCGTGGTAATTTCACTTTGTAGTGAAATTACCACGAATTTGGGTTTGTTTGCACGAATCACGTTTGTTTGTGCAAACGTTACTCACTCGAGACACAAAATACAGGGCTGTTATAAGGTTGCAGCTTCAAATATTTTGTAAATACAGATCTTAAGTTTAACGACCACTGAGGCGCGTCGTCAGACTTAAAGTAATGTTTACTTTGCTACTATTCGTAGCTCTGTGATGAAACATTATCCATTTCATTGAAATGACATTTTTTATATATATTACACGATTTCAAATATACTATATAAGATACGTAATAACAGTTCACAACAATAGTTCTATGGAACTACACTAATTACAACATTAAGTTGTACAACCCGACTGCACGACGCAGCTAAGGGTTATGTGTTTATCAGTCTATGTATATTATACACTAGCTGTGCCCCGCGGTTTCACCCGCATAAATTCCTATCCCGTAACGTACGTGACGCATCACGTATGTCATACTAAGCGTTGCTTAACCCGTATGATTATTAAAAGCACCATATATCTTATTTCAACCACTAAACTATCCCTGTACCAAATTTCGTTTAAATCGATTTAACCGTCATGTTTACCTATCACGTATGTCATACTAAGCGTTGCTTAACCCGTACGATCATTTAAAATATCGTATTTATACCCTTAAACTAATCCCGATCGTTCGGTGGTTCGGGGTGGAATGGTGCAATCGTTCCTGTTGACCCATCACGTATGTGTCACGCCAAGCGTTGCATAACCCGTACGATCATTTAAAATACCCTATATTTTATTTAAGCTCCTATACTAACCCTGTACCAAATTTCATTCCTATCGGTTCCGCCGTTCTTGAGATATAAATAGTGTAAATAACACGACTTTCGTTTTTATAGCTGCGTCCCGCGGGTATTACCCTCATAAGTCCCGACCCCGTAAGAATATCGGGATCAAAAGTAGCCTATCTCGAACCTGTCTCGATAAATGGACTATCAAATACATAAATAATTTTCCAAATCGGACCAGCAGTTCTTGAGATTAGCGCGTTCAAACAAACAAACAAACAACCAAAAAAACTCTTCAGCTTTATAATATTAGTATATATTATATTATGTTTGCTCCTATGTGGCGCTCTAAAGGTCAAACGGATGGACCGATTTAAATGATCGATTCCTAAGCCTAAGTCAGTCTATGGATTGTCTATGGATTTAAAATTAGTCGACGGGTTGTCTGTGAATTCAAAGTCTAATTCGAAAAGAAGTAGGTACCTAGAATAGGGTCATAGTAGACATTATGTCGTTGGTGTGAAATTATCGATCATTAGGTCGTTCGTTAGGAGGTTTTCGTTCGAAAAGCTAGTTAGGCCTCCTCATACTCGGTCGGATCCAACCTCCAATCAAAGTTATGGTAATTATACAGAGAATGTAGCTGTTAAAACCAATACTAATAACTAAAGTTAATGAACAAAATACCTACTAAATGTTATTAATTTACCATACAACGCAAATTTAATAAAAATCAATTTACTCCGCCTATGAAATACACAATATCATTTTCAGCGTGGAGCGGCATCGTTTTTCAAAGCGAATACCTATTGATAATAATTTGAACGTGAAGTCGGAAACTTTGGTTGCCAAGACAGGCTGTCAATGTGTTCCGCTTGATATACTGCAAAGTATTTCGTTAAACGAGTCAATTTTATTTACTTACCTACTTGAACAAACGTTGAAACATTCCGTGTAAGTAAGTATAAGATATACATTACCTACTTTCAAGTATACTTCCATAATTGGAAGCAAATATGTAATGTAAGTAAATGTACCTATATTTGTTACTCCTTCACTCAAAAACTCCTGCGATAAAACTTGGTATGCAGATAGCTGGAGATCTGGTTTGAGACTGCAGCTGCTATTTTATCTTAGTACTGCCACGGGTTCGGGACTTACGCTGGCGAAACTGCGGGGCACAGCTAGTTTATAATATAAGTTTTAGACGGTGCCGTTTAGTTTGACTGCAAGTCTAGAAAGGATATAAAATAGGTTTTTATTGATATGAAATAGAAACTCACCACTAAACTATCTCACTAACTGAAGGGTTAGAAGTAGTCAAAATAACAGTTAAAGTGGAATTTCCAAACAAAAAAAAACATCACATTCAAAATTTTAGGAATTCAATATTTTGGTACTAAGGGAATTAATGGGCTTCAACTTCGGCTTGGCTATCGATTCTCTTATCGGACGACAAAATATACATTTCGACTAGAGAAGACCTAAATAAACAGAAAATATTCTCTCATATTATGATGTCTCAAAGTGACACGTTTCGGAGAAATGGAAGTTTTATGTGCCAATGAAGTTAAAAAGTAATATTTCGAACGTTTTCTAAATTCCGACAACACCAGAGCACACTTTATATGTCTTTTCCTTTGTGACATCACTTTAGCTGTTCAAATCTCTACTCCCTTTCGGAATATTCCTCGTATATTTTCTCGATTCTCTCCTTCACACTCCTACAATGTATTTTTATTGACACATGTCCTGGCGGTAACAATGTTAGAACCAAGTTAGTACGAGTTTGATGTTGTTTCTATCATACTTAGATTACTTTGTTAGCGCGGAATGAATGGGGAACACATAAAAAGTAACATAAAATAATGTCAGTTATCATGATATCGAAAAGCGTAATTTTTCTCATCTTTGTTTTCGTTCTTAAGGGCCTATATAACCCTAATGGCGTGACAGGGATAAAGCTAGCGAATTTCAGTTGTGTAAGTGAAGGACGTAAGATGCGACTATGCAAAATTTTATTGCGTAAAATCAAACAATTGCTAGTTTCAAGATAACTAAACGTTAATCTTGAAATTCAAAACATTCACTGCCTGTATTGAGCTAAGTACAGTTCTTATACAAAGTTTTATTAGTTTTCGTACAATAGTCACTGAGTAATATCACTTATTTGTACAATTTAGAGGGAAGTTTGAATTTTTTTTCTATCGAGATAATTTTCAGGAATCGTGTTTTCACGACATTCACGTGTTAGTAAATTTATATTCGACTTTAGTAAATATGGTTTCAAAAACTTTTATTTCAAATAACTTTTGTAGTAATTCACCCTAGAAACATCAGTTCTGGCCTACTACGGCACCTTAATTATTGAATTGATACCCTGGAATAAAGTCGTTTGTGGGCCGAAGATGGCCCGTGGGCCGCAATTTGCCCACCACTGGTCTAGTGGTTTATACCTCGACTTTCATTCCGAAGGTCTTGTTTTTAAATTCTGGTCGACTGCGTACCAATTACTTCTTAGTTAAGAAAAATGTATCTATTAACATGCATCGCTCTTCGGTGTAGGCCAATTTCCTATACTTTTAAATACGCTTATAATAATTCTGTACACGACAGACATTGAACCTGCAGTCCTCCAGCCCCACTGTAGGTTGTGAGAGTTGCGAGTTCAAACACAAAGTAATATTTAAAAAAATTACACACGCAAAACACACATTTAAAAAACTGACTTAGCTATCCAGTTTATCATAAAAGTGAGCTTTTTTACCCGACTATGGCAAATCCAAAAGGAAGGGTATAATGTTTTAAAACACATGATTCTTGTATGTAAGTGTGCATGACTTACCTAGCCGAAGACTTGCAGTAGACAGTAAAATGCAGTAGCCTTCCATTCGGTTGCCGCGGATTCTTCCAACTGACCAACAAAGTGTTCGACGATTGTGACAATAGTTTAATCTCCGCCGGCGCTTCGGGGACTAAAACAAACAAGAAAGTTAGTTCATTGATTGTCAACTTTGAAAGTTCTTAGCGTAATATATAATATAAGACACGGTAAAGCTAAGGTTATATCCGCTGTCATCCGCACAGGCAAGCGGCTCGCTTAGCGCCTAAAGTCTAAAGAGTCACCTAACTAAAACGGACGGTCTAAAATGTTCGCGAAAGGCCGCTGCCTGAGAGGACGTAGCATAAGACCTCTTTAGTTACAACAGCATGAACAAGTATACCTAAATATATTAGGGGTTAAAGTATGAAATTGCCGATTTGTACTGAAAATCTTAATTGTTTATTTTTTAAATTTTTAACAAATTTATTTAATCAAAATAGTTGCCATTATTATCTATACATTGCTGCCATATAATGGGAAGGTTATTAATGCCTTTGCGATAGAACTCCGACGATCTGGACTGCACAAACTGTGTGAAAGCATTTTGTACTGCCTCCTGGGAAGAAAACTTCTTGTCACGTAGATAATTGTCCAAATCACGAAAAAAATGGTAGTCCGTTGGAGCAAGGTCTGGTGAATACGGAGGATGACGAATGGTTTCTAAGTGCAGTTCCTGAAGGGTCAAAATGGTTTCTCGTGCTGTGTGAGGTCTCGCGTTGTCGTGGAGCAATAATGGTGAAGATCGATTCATGAGTCGGGGCTGTTTTACTGCTAGTTTTGTCAACATGGTTCGGAGTTCGGCACAATAGACATCTGCCGTAATTGCTTGACCAGATCGAAGAAAACTATAGTGAATAACACCATGCTGAGTGGTCTCAGCATGGTGTTATTCACTATAGTTTTCTTCGATCTGGTTCGATCCGATTCTCCAAACAGTTACCATTACCTTTTTATTGGTAAGTTTTGCTTTAGGACACTGTTGTGGCATTTGACCTGGGGTCAGCCATTGCATTTTTCTTTTCCGGTTATCATAAAGAATCCACTTTTCATCACATGTTACAATTCGATCCAATATTCCTTCATTTCTGTACCGGTTCAACAAGGCAACACAAGTTTCAACACGCGTTTCTTTCTGCAGATCAGTCAAATCATGAGGCACCCATTTTTCGTATTTTTTTATTTTATTGATTTGACGCAAGTGAGTCAATAAAGTGGGTAAGGTAACGTTAAACCATGCCGCTAATTCCTGGGTAGTTTGACTAGGATCGGCTTCCACTATCTCTCTTAATTCATCGTTATTCACCTGTGTGGGCGGTCTTCCTCGTGGCTCGTTCTTTAAGTCGAAATTTCCGTCACGAAAGCGTTTAAACCAAAATCGCACGGTGCGTTCATTAGTAGACCCCTCTCCAAACGCAGCATTGATATTGCGGGCCGTTTCTGCCGCGTTAGTTCCGCGTCGGAACTCGTATTCAAAAATCACTCGAATTTTCGCAGTATCCATCTTCCTTGTCTAAATTGAATAACAAAAACAATTGAAAGTCGATATTCAAATGTTTCACATTTTTTAAAAAAAGAACATCACAGAAACCATTTGAAAAAAGTTTCATTCGAAAACCTCAAACCATGAAGATTCTATGTCAATTCAAAGAACCTATTGCAATAAAACGGCAATTTCATACTTTAACCCCTATTATTATTTATCAATGT
This sequence comes from Idaea dimidiata, assembly GCA_949358125.1. Classification (NCBI taxonomy): domain Eukaryota; kingdom Metazoa; phylum Arthropoda; class Insecta; order Lepidoptera; family Geometridae; genus Idaea; species Idaea dimidiata. Next base: position 20,512,317 of record OX442334.1, on the reverse strand, counting down.
ACTTGCAGTGCCAATACTATATGTATTTATTTTTAAGGATTTAATTATATAATTATTTAATTATATAATATTAGTCGGTTACTAATCTAGGATAAAATCTGATAGCCTAACATAGCGCCAACTACTAGGTAAGCTGTGACTTTACTTTGTTCAGGTAAACTTTCATACAAAGTAACATATAAATAGTCGCGTATACAAAGCGACAAAACTACTTCATCCCAGTACAACGAAATGGCTTTTAAATTAAAATCAAAACGGTCGAAAACTTTAAATTAGGCAATTGCTATGCAGTAAAGAGTTTATTATCGTGCTCAAACTTCGCCAAAGGTAGCGTAATTTATATTTAATGGTACCTGATTTAGCAATACTGGGAGATATTGGGCAATTTGCTACTGTTACAAGCTATTATGTGAGTTCCAAAATTACGACGTCGACAGTGATTTAACTGCTAGCTTACATTAACATTACATTAGTTACATTACAAATCTTGATTGAATCAATCAAAATTATTTTATTTACGTCATTTTTCACGCCATTCAAGAGCAAAAAGTCAAAAATCAAAAGTCAAGTTGTTTTAAGTTTTTTTGATCGAGATTTTTACGCACGTTCCACTAACGCGTCGTCCTGAATTTTTTAATTTTTATTTACAAGACCTAGTTTTATTGCGTGTAAATTGTTTAATTTCGGCGGCATGTTATTAATTTAGTTACGCGAAGTTCAACGAGTGAAGTGAAAATAAAAATACCAGTGCCAAACACGAAATTAGCACATTTTAAACAAATGTTCCATGGGGTTGGAGAAAAATCGTCGCCATTATTTCTGCAGCTTTCACGCATTGAAAATTATTTCAAACGATTACAGTATAATAGTGGTAGTTCACTATTAGTATGAGAAACTGGCTAAATTGTCCTATATTGCTGGCTGACAGAAAGCCATAACTAGCCATAACTAAGAAAATGAAATGAGATTTTTACGCAACAGTGTTACATTGTCAGCTAGCAGGTAAATGGAAAGAAAGAAAATAATGTTTATTATAACACCACACAACAAAATCGGACATACATCATGGTAAGGGCACAGTGGAGAGCATATCGCAATATCGATATAATATAATACATAGTGCCCGCCCATAATACTCAAGAGAGGGAGAGAAAGCCCTAGGTCAACCGGACGTACCTACCCTATATTTTTTTGGTCCAAATCCTAAATGATGCCGTTGACGCTGATAAAAATCAGCAGAAATATAGATATAATTAAAAAAAAAAAATTAAAATTCAAGAGACTCCCCATACAATGTTAGTAGGTCTCTGACTCGAATAAGCACCTATACAATAGAAGGGTCTTTAATTTATGGTCATCAATTATAGACCCACCTATAGTCGTACATGATGAGACTACCTACGGAACCCTCGGTGCGGGAGACATGAGTACGGAACCTTCCGTGCGGGAGTTCGACTCGTATTCGACCGGTTTTTCTTTATTATATTAAGCATTTTATCAATCAAAGATTTAGAAGTGTTTCCAGATCTCTTCCTTAGTGGAATACCCCTGAGAAAAACTCCTTGGGAGTTCTTCTAGCCTTATAAATTAAAGAGGAATAATTTTGGAGTTGTCAGATGCTTCGTCTTTTTTCGTGACAAGAGCTTTCAAAGTTGACAGACAGAAACAAAAAGTGGAATAATTACTCCGACCTTATTCAAGTTTTATTATTAAGGCTATTACAGTTTAATTACAATCCAATCCTCTGCGAAAACAGAAGAAAAATCAACAAATATGTTTTGAATTTTTTTCAGCACGAGTCATTTTGAGATCAGACAGTGGACGAGGATCTTAAAGGATAACGGACGTCAATTTAAAGCTATCTATAACAGCAATAAACTGTTTATTTCGTATAGATTGCGCGTTGGGGAATGCAAGACGTTGCAAATATATTTTATCTTCGGCCATATTTTATTAGCTGCTGTTCTTTGAAAATAAAATGGAAAACGGTTGAGCTACTAACATACTGACAGTTCCAACTCAGTTTATTGCAAAATATATTGGCGTATTTTGTTACTTTATTTCCTTTTAAGTTTAAAATCCAATCCTATTAAAATTCAAGTTTATGTTTGTTGAGCTTCATCACTTATATAAAAAAGCTACTAAGTAAACGAGTACGAGTATGACACTCTTAATTTTACGCAAAACCTAGTGAATAGACTTCGAAACTTTATTGTATATAGCTGATGATCAGCGACCTTACAGCGCGTAACACATTTTACCCCAAAATACTTTTTATCTCTATATTTCCCCCGGATCCATACCCAGAAACAAACATTTAAGTTCAGCATAAACACTTGTAATTGGCGGGAAACGAACCCTCACCTTCAGTCATTGTTCGCTCGACGTTCCACAGACGCCGCCGTAATCTATACTTCTCATTAACCTTTTGCATTTATAATATTAGTTTACGTAACCAATAAAAAAAGAGGAAAAATGTTATTTGTTTGTTATGAAGTAATGAATAGGCTCCGAAACTACTGGACCGATTTCAAAACATTTCTAATATTTCCACGAGATAGGGACTTACGTAGGTAAACAGTGGGACACAGCTAGTGTACCTATATAAAAAGTCAACCCAATATCGTTAGCTGTCGTGCGTACTCAACATCCGGTGCGGACCAATGCACAATCACCTTTACTTAAACAAAACTTAACCAAATGTAACTTTACTACCAACTAACTTATTTACTTAAGTAGCCACTTACCGTCCTGCTGTGTGGCACAAACTATAGGGTACGAGAAAGGTCCGAGTCCATAGTTAGAGAAGCCGGCGACTTTGATTGTATAGTTCGTATACTTTAGCAAGCCTTGGAGTCTTGACTCTGTGACTAGAGATGTTGAGTTTAGCCAGCGACCTGGAATTAACAATTGTGTTAGAAAGTTGCAAAAGAGTATTGTTGGGAATATGAGTAGGTATGTTCTCAAAAGTTCATTCAAGTTCATTTTTTTTTTCGATATATTGTTGTACTATGGTACCTATATTATTACATTTGAAGAAAGAAATTTAAGGCGGGGTTGTTCTAAAGGAAAATGCGAACAATTTTTGGAAATTCGAACTCTCATTATCAGTCACCCTTACAAGTAATGATCACGCCAGGCGTTGCTCAAACCACAAGATCGGCGGGAACAGCTCTTATGGAGCACAGCACTTTATATGGGGTTTAGAATGACCATACCTAGAGTAGCATACAGCACGGTGTTTTCAAGAAGAGCCCCCACCTTGCTTGTGTGGGCGAATGGGTTATCAGCCAGTATATTAGAATCAATGGAAATAAAACTTTTGGGCTCTCTTCTAGGTTTAGAACACCTTAAGTAGCATATAGCACGGTGAGTCCGAAGAGGTCCAGCTTGCTTGTGAGGCGGTATGGGTTGCCAGTCAGTTTATCCGTATACTAATTGAAAGAAGACACCAAACTTTTGGGATTTATTCTGGAGCTGAGAAAGGTATTACCTTGAGTAGCATACAGCACAGTGTATCCAATAAGAGCCCCAGCTTGCTTGTGTGGGGGTATGGGTTGCCAGCTGACACGCAATGCTGTAGACGTCACAGCACCACATTCAACCGATGTTGGGCCTTCTTCAGGGGCTATGAGACAAAAGGAATCAACCTATATTAAGTGGGTAGTCTTGAGTTTTTTTTTCGGTTTTCTCGTATTCTCTGCTATGTCACGCTATGTTTAAAACATACTTTAAAAGCGGTAAAATTCGGTTTTAATAATTGATCGCAACCGAGGACAGCTGTTGTAGTTTAAGGTGAAGCTTGTCGGTATCCTTTGACCATTTGGGAAGTCCATAGTAACCAAATCAATTCCAACGGGAAAGCACAATTATTCAAGCGCTTTCAGAGCCCTTTAAGCCATACATAGTGTTTTATGAAACAATGCAGTTTTACTTATCTTTAAAAATAAGTAAACACAACTAGGGTCTTTTTTCACCCTGTATTATTCAACAAACAAAATACATGTAACTCTTTTAATGTAAGTATTTTTAAAATTTCGTTACGAGTTTTTTTTTAGAAAATCCTTTACTTTTTGTTCCCAACTCGTTTCCTGGGTTGTATCATAAATCTGTACAAAGTTCCAAGTTGTTGCTCTGAAGTTGGCCATTATCATTGCAAAATTCTGAAAATGTTTTGTTTGCCGAAAGCGGTTTCGCAATTTTTGGGTTAGAAAGTGGTAAAGTTTAAAATAGTTAGCTAAGTTGCTAAGTCTGTTGTTGTAAGGTTAGCAAAGAAGACCAATTTTTTATTTTTTTTATTTACCTACGAAGTCGCAAAAATATTGTAAGTTCGTAGCTTTTAACTGGAATATATAGAAAAACAAATAAATATGGCACGGTATATCTACTATAATACATGTGGTAAGTACAAACAAATAATAAGAATCATAACTCAGTCTAATTACAAGGGATCCGTAACCAACAAGTGAAAAACGGGACCCTATTTCTAACTAAGACTTCAATGTTCGTCTGTCTGTTTATCACTATCTCTCATGAACCGTGAAAGCTAGGCAGTTGAAATTTGCACAACATATACTTAAAACTGAGCAGAAACGGAAAATAAATATTTAAGTAGGGCTTCCTTTCAACAAACGTGTTTTAATTATAATGTGTTCGCCTGATCATTAGAACTTTGTTCAGTGTACTGAAATATTTACCCGTAAAAAACTTTTTAGACAGCCTAATTCACTAAAAGAAACCTCCCTCCCACAAATCGCAGATAAAGTTCAGTCCCTAACTAGATTTCGCCGAACTAGAAAAGCGAAGAAACTTGATAATTATTTATCGACTTTCTTTGCCGACGGTACCGAGAGGTTTTTGTTCCGAGTACGCGTCAGTTTTAATTTAGGATAACGAGAGCTAATTCCTTTTGTGATCAATCTTACGTAACTGGGAACTGACTGCCTTTTATACTGTGCTTTATGAAATAATTGAGTTTAAAATAGTTTTTACTTTAACATTTATAAAATAAAGGTTCTGTTTGTAATGTAATTTAAATATTGTACCTTAACACAAAAACCATCAAATTTGTAGAAAGAAAAACCTTAAAACCAAAGGGATACCACGGGTGGCCATATCGCCTGTGCATGAGCCATCTGATTCAGCCAGCCAATGAACGTAGATGATTGCTATTTTTTCGTTACTTGTGGACAGTTCTTGATATTTAGAAATCGTTATGCAAGCCAACCTTAATCTATAAAGGGAGTTTTGGCAGGAACGCGTTGAGGAGATGTGTTGATAAATTTTCATTTTTGTGGAACCTAGTTCAAATGCGTGCAAATTGTTTAATTTCGGGGGCATATTAAACAATTTAGTTTCGTGAAGGTGTACAAGTGGAATGGAAGCTAAAATCGGTGCAAACATGAACTTAGTGTTGTCTCCAAATATTCGTAAACTATCTTTGTAAATGGCCGATTTGTTTACAAAAGATTACCAAGACTTGACTTTAATTATGACGACTTGACTGTTTCGATGCCAATAACTTGCATAAATAAAAGATTTGCTAATTTAATATCTCAGTTGGTCTCAATTTTACTCTAACATTTTCATTAGTAATATTATACTAACCGTTTCTCTTACAACAATAAAAAGTTAAAACATAATTTGCACTCAATTTAGCTTGGTACCTACGTCAATTCTCGCGCAAAATTTTATTTAACTGCTTAAATTACATAAAAACTTTGTCGAGCTTTCGGTAGGGTACGGAAGGAAACCTTCTTTCTTCTAATCACTTTTCAAAGTATGCAAAGTTAAACATAGACGGGTATTAGAAGCTGAAACTTTGTTTCTTTGTGTGTAAAATGCATAGCTCATTGGAGCCAATCGGGACCCGACCACCAAAGTGTTGTAGTTCGGCGTCATTGATGTCAACCTTACCTGACAGTAGATATGGCATCAGAAACAATCTACTAAAGTAAAGCTACCTCAGGTTTTTGTTATATTTTTAAAGTGTTTCCTACACTTGGATAACTATACTTAAAGAAATGCTTTCCAAAAATTTCACACCCGACAGGACTTGAACCTGCATCTCTGGGGATCCGGCCCAGCGCCTTTCCAATTTGGCACGGATGCATGTTCAATCGAGTCGAAATTAAGGATTGCATTTCTTATTGTTTTACGTTTTTAGAGGCACGTAGCGCCATCTACTGACAATATTTGCAGACTGCCAGCTTGAACTATTCTATTTTCCATAGAATTAAATTCAACGTTGAGATGTTGCTTCCGATTAACCGTTTTTGTTATATTTTTAAAGTGTTTCCTACACTTGGATAACTATACTTAAAGAAATGCTTTCCAAAAATTTCACACCCGACAGGACTTGAACCTGCATCTCTGGGGATCCGGCCCAGCGCCTTTCCAATTTGGCCAAATTGGAAAGGCGCTGGGCCGGATCCCCAGAGATGCAGGTTCAAGTCCTGTCGGGTGTGAAATTTTTGGAAAGCATTTCTTTAAGTATACTACCTCAGGTTTTTATATTTACTAAGGATATAAAATGAACATAGGATATGTTTGAGATATTACCTCTAGTACTAAAAGAGTTAATAATGATTGCTTATTAGACGAGTAATCTCGTATCTTACGTGTAAAGCCGCGAGATCCAGCTAGTACTCGTACTTACTAAAATTAAAAAGGCGAAAGTTTCTATGTATGTCTGTGACTTTGTTACTCAATCAAGCAAAAATAAGCAAGTGATATTCCCGCGGGATCGGGACCTACGCGGCTGAAACCGCGGGGCGCAGCTAGTTATAATTAACACAAGGTGAAGACTAGGCGGTGTGGGTCGGATGTCGGGTGGCTTCAATAAGCTATGACCTTAAGTATCAAGTGCTTTAATAATAATTTTAATTCTCTACTACTAAAGGGTTTACTTGTTTATCTTACTAACTTAATTTAGTTGAAAAGTTTGTGCGCTGATTAGAATTTTTAACGTTTGAAATTGTTGTTGTATGTTGTATACGGAAATTTAGCGTTCGAATTGTAAAAAAAGCTTAACTAAACAATAAAAAAAAGGTTAGCAAAATAATATAAAAGTATTACAAATATTTAAGTTTTATATCTGGGGTGAATACGGCCATTTAGGTTAGCGTTTTACCATTATCTCACCATGACTGTCCCGCCAGGTGTAACTAACAATGTGGTTAAAATGTAGCAGACTTATCTAGACAATACTTATATTTTTCTTCGGGTTTTATGATGTTTAATAATAGGGGTTAAAGTATGAAATTGCCGTTTTATTGCAATAGGTTCTTTGAATTGACATAGAATCTTCATGGTTTGAGGTTTTCGAATGAAACTTTTTTCAAATGGTTTCTGTGATGTTCTTTTTATAAAAAATGTGAAACATTTGAATATCGACTTTCAATTGTTTTTGTTATTCAATTTAGACAAGAAAGATGGATACTGCGAAAATTCGAGTGATTTTTGAATACGAGTTCCGACGCGGAACTAACGCGGCAGAAACAGCCCGCAATATCAATGCTGCGTTTGGAGAGGGGTCTACTAATGAACGCACCGTGCGATTTTGGTTTAAACGCTTTCGTGATGGAAATTTCGACTTAAAGAACGAGCCACGAGGAAGACCGCCCACACAGGGGAATAACGATGAATTAAGAGAGATAGTGGAAGCCGATCCTAGTCAAACTACCCAGGAATTAGCGGCATGGTTTAACGTTACCTTACCCACTTCATTGACTCACTTGCGTCAAATCAATAAAATAAAAAAATACGAAAAATGGGTGCCTCATGATTTGACTGATCTGCAGAAAGAAACGCGTGTTGAAACTTGTGTTGCCTTGTTGAACCGGTACAGAAATGAAGGAATATTGGATCGAATTGTAACATGTGATGAAAAGTGGATTCTTTATGATAACCGGAAAAGAAAAATGCAATGGCTGACCCCAGGTCAAATGCCACAACAGTGTCCTAAAGCAAAACTTACCAATAAAAAGGTAATGGTAACTGTTTGGTGGTCTCAGCATGGTGTTATTCACTATAGTTTTCTTCGATCTGGTCAAGCAATTACGGCAGATGTCTATTGTGCCGAACTCCGAACCATGTTGACAAAACTAGCAGTAAAACAGCCCCGACTCATGAATCGATCTTCACCATTATTGCTCCACGACAACGCGAGACCTCACACAGCACGAGAAACCATTTTGACCCTTCAGGAACTGCACTTAGAAACCATTCGTCATCCTCCGTATTCACCAGACCTTGCTCCAACATTTTTTTCGTGATTTGGACAATTATCTACGTGACAAGAAGTTTTCTTCCCAGGAGGCAGTACAAAATGCTTTCACACAGTTTGTGCAGTCTAGATCGTCGGAGTTCTATCGCAAAGGCATTAATAACCTTCCCATTAGATGGCAGCAATGTATAGATAATAATGGCAACTATTTTGATTAAATAAATTTGTTAAAAATTAAAAAAATAAACAATTAAGATTTTCAGTACAAATCGGCAATTTCATACTTTAACCCCTAATATTTTTCAAAAGAGTAAACTGAACTGAAGTGAACGGTAGGCATAGTAGAGTCATATTACTCATAATACGAGTATATACAAATCTTGCTGCGCCCCGTGGTTTTACCCGCGTAAGTCCCGTTCCTGCAGGAATATCAGGATAAAAAGTAGCCTATGTGTTATTCCTAATATCCCGCTACCTATATTCTAAGTTTCATTGCAATCGGTTAAGTTGTTTTTGCGTGAAAGAGTAACAAATTCACACACATACATACAAATTTTCGCGTATAATTATAACATTAGTAAGATGTAGAACTACTTTCGGCTTACATGGGTATCCTTGTATAAATTAAAATACAAGGATACACTAATAAAGCCTTGTATAAATTAAAATACAAGGATACACTAATAAAGCCTTGTATAAATTAAAATACAAGGATACACTAATAAAGCCTTGTATAAATTAAAATACAAGGATACACTAATAAAGCCTTGTATAAATTAAAATACAAGGATACACTAATAAAGCCTTGTATAAATTACGTACCTGTAACGTTGTTTGTCCGCGATGGACTCCTTAACTATTTAAAACCGATTTTAACTTTTCTTTTAAATGTGATTAATACTTTTGACCCCGATATTCCCACGGGATTAAGATTTACGTGGGTGAAACCGCCGGACCTAGCTAGTTTCAAATAAAATACCCGTTCCACCTGTGTTTTATTAAAACAATTTATTATTTCTGTGTATGTGTGTTGTAATGGCAAATAACACCCTTATTACCCGGTTGCAAGGAAAAGGTTATGTTTTTCACGACTATCTCGTATGTTTTTATAAAATATTTTTTAAGTACACATGACTAAGTTATGTGACGTTTGTCTCTGTCTGTCAACTTTGAAACTTCATGTGACAGTAAAAGACAAACAATGCATAGTTACGCAGCGCATTAAGTCGAAGCAGAAGAAAAATATTGTTTGTTGCGAAGCATATTCTGCATCAGCCACAAGTTTGGCTAATGTGAAATTCAAATACATGTTTTATTGAACCTTCTTCTAAGGTTTGCAAATAACAGAATCACGATTCATTAAGTTTTGTTCGATACTTTTTTACTTTGAAAATTGTGCTGTATTTTCTATATTTTACTCTTTTCTCCTCTATTATACTATATATCGAAACAATTTTTTATTTAATACAAAGGAAATAATCAATACTTTAAATTGCTTATGTGATGATTTTTAATATTGCTTAATTTCCGTAAAATTATCGAAAAATGATTTGAGACTTACGCCTTTTTAATTTCGTGTTAAAAGCATGAAAACCTTCAATCTAAAATCAACTGTATTACAACGCATCTAAGTAGACGTTGCGCCAACCTCAGTCCGCCGTCTGGCGCCGTCGAAGGTGGATCTATGTCAGTTTTCGCTCCCAAATAATTACGTAATCTATTTTAAATTATATTTCGTATAGATTCGAACTTTTTACATTTTTTCCGGCCAATATGAAAATAATTGTTATGTTATGACAGTCATGTCAAATCATACCTACTGTCATAAAACTGTCTAGCATTGTTGGTAAATAAAACGTAGTGATTATTTATCTTTCATATTTGATTGTTGTTGTACTAAAAAAAGAAAGACTAAATAATTACACAAGAAATAAATACTACAAAGATAATAAACAATATAAATAATCTAAGATGAATGACCATTGAGTCCAAAAATGCCCATCACACTGGTGGCATTACCCCGTTGAATCGCCAACGATACTATTTGTACTTAGTGTTGCAATCAGAGTAACTGTATTTACTAGCAATTTGCAATAAAAAAAGCTTTTTCCAAACGAAAGCTTGCTAAAACATCAAAAAGAAATCTAAATATCGTAAGAGAGGCGAAAAAATAAATCTATTTACCTTTTCCATTGTCAAAATGAAAATTGAGATAGGTACTTACCTACAAGGATTTTGCGGAATTAATATAATAAGTATCTACACTTCATCAAGGTAATGCAAGCTAATAATCGACCATTACAAATGAGAAAGTTACTCTATCAGGCTGTGGTTCATTTTCTCGCCCAAGCCGCTAAACCGATTTTGATAAATTTCGATTCAAAGATAGATGGTACTTTGGCAAAGGTTACTTTTGAAATTGATATTCCCGCGGGTTCGGGACTTACACGTGTGGAACCGAAGGGCGCAGCTAGTACTTACATACCTACTAATCTATATCTATTATCTATACTTCTGTAATCTATCTATATCTATAAAACTCTTTGTCCTGACTGACTTACTCACTGACTGAACCGCTGGTAGTAGAGAGATGAAATTTGGAAGGTGTGTTCTTTGTGATCTAGGCATCTGATAATAATATTATTACAAGTGATTCAACGAACAGTGGACCTCGTGGGAACTAATTATTGAAAGGGCTCTTTATATCATCATAATAGAGCAGAAAAATCGGATCACATAATGTTTAGATATCTAGTACATCAGTTCGCTTCGACAGCTCTGTTCGTACGCACGCACGTAGCTCGCTCCCGTTTGAGTATACATCGCGTCGATTTACTAATATATAATATTTAGGTACATTATAATTATTCCATTCTGTTTTGTGAGCCGGCTTTTGTATAATGCATTGTGCTAAGTGTAATAACGATGTTCCCGAGGCCCTGCCGTGCGGAGCCTGCCAAAAAGAGTTTGGATACTGCTGCGCCGCCATTACCGAAAAGGGATATCGCAAGTTGGGGCCGGATCGCAGGGCTTCTTGGAGATGCCCTGAATGTAGGAAGAGTAAAATAACACTAGCTGTAAGCCCTTCTACCGTTCCCGAGGTGATTGATTATCCCACCGGTGCGGGCGTGTTGGCAGATACCGATGCTGACGCTGGTCACTATCCCGCCCCGCAGGATGACGGCCCGGTTACGCTCGGCGCCTTACTACTTGAGATCCGAGCCATGCGACACCAGCTTACTCATGAGATGAGGTGTATAAAGCAAGACATATCTGATCTTCGTGCCTCCTGTGAGTTCAATAACTCTGTTCTGAGCGAGCATTCCGCTAGAATATCTGATTTAGAGGTTAAGTCCAAGCTGACCGACTCCCTTAAAACTAGCCTCGACTCTGCACTCCTTGAGATTGAGACCTTGAGAGCCAATCTCGCTCTGAAGGATCAGCGAGACCGGATCAACAATATTGAGGTGAAAGGTATACCTGTCAAAAAGTCGGAGAACCTATTCGTGATCATTGAGGAAATAGCTAAAGCACTTGGTCTCGAGTTCTCTAAGTCCCAGGTGAACTACATTGCCCGCGTACCCACGCTGAACCCCAAGGAAAAGTCCATCATTGTTGGTTTTCACAATCGTTACACCAAGGAGGACTTCGTAGCAGCGGCCCGCGCGAAGAAATATATTTCTACAGCCGATATTCCCGGGTTAATGAATTCTAATTCTAATTCAAGAATTTTTGTGAATGATCACTTAACACCTGCAAATAAGAAGCTACTTACTCTGGTCAAAAATGCGGCGATGAATAAGAGTTATAAGTATGTATGGGTGCGGCACTGCAAGATTCACATACGTAAAAATGATACTTCGAATGTTATTATCGTGAACGGTGAAGCTGATTTAAACAGGATCACATGAGCTGGTGTTTAGTTTGTATCGTTTCGTTTTCTATAGACATATTATTTACGTTATTAGTAAAGTGGTTGCTACTTGTGGCATTAATGACATGTACGTTTAATATGGGTAAAACTTGCCGTGTACCAACGTTTGCTCATACACTCGTACCCGGTTGTAGCACTGGGTTACAATTTCTTTTGTTATTCACGGTAACTTTATTTATGATTTTTAACAGTGTGTACATTTGTCATTGTAAACTTAATGAATGTATTTTGGCTCGGCTATGCATGTGCAGGTTATCATCATTCATTGTAATACTTTATCAATTCACTGCTTCATGTCTATCTATCTCTTTTGCGCCTGCATCTTGTGATGTGTACTCTCTGCTCGCTCGCACCTTACCTTACATTTTTTTGCCTACTGCCAGATATCGAGTCATTCAAGATTTCTACCTACCTAGTTATATGATTAGCTTACTTTATATTATAGATATTGTTGTCCGCTCGCTGATATCCTTGCTGCTCGCAGTTGTTACGTACCTTGATACATCACATAGTTTTTGTTATTGGTTTACAAATGGACTTTGAACTAAGTATTTACTATCAAAATACTAGGGGCTTACGAACCAAAACATCTGAATTCTATCGTAATCTTTGTTTATGTAATTATGATTTAATAATATTGACGGAGACTTGGTTATGGGAGGGGATTAAGGACTCCGAATTATTCGATGGTAGGTATATTGTGTGGGGGCGAGATCGTGACTATACTGCTACCGGTCAGAAGTTGGGCGGCGGGGTGCTGATTGCGGCGCGGCGAGACCTGCCCGTCACACCGCGGCCTACGCTACACTGCAGTGCGGAGGACCTTTGGGTCACCCTGTCTTTGCGTGACCATAACAAGCGCATTAGTTTAAGTTATCATATTTGCGTACTTTATCTAATTGGACAAAACCTGGGTAATACATTTAGGGTACAGTTAGCTAATTATTTGGATAATCTGCGTAATATTATTATTAGTAATCCTAATGATAAATTTATTTTAGTTGGGGATTTTAATATGAGCTCGATAACTTGGAGCCTAAACTCGGGTTCTGATAATTCCCTATATGCTTGTGATTACCCCCTTGATGATGAATCTGATGAGTCGTTATTGGTGGACGAACTTAATTTTTTAGGTTTAAAACAATATAACGGGATTTTTAATGCATATGGTAAGATTTTGGACCTTGTCATATCTAATGATTTGGTGTCGGTTTCAGACTGTTCTTCTAGCCCCTTAGTGCCTATCGATAACTTCCATGGTGCGCAACTTTTAACGGTAAGTTTAGCTTGTTGCAAGCCACTCGATCGCCCTAAATTTACTAAGTATTTGTATTATAAGGGTAACTATGATGCAATTAATCGCGAAATTGTAGAAATTGACTGGGATGGTAGGTTTCACGGTCTCTCACTAGATGACGCAGTCCGTCAGTTTTATATAGAATTCCGCCGTCTCCGAGATGCCTATATACCGAGTAGGATTATTTCCCCGGATCTATATCCTAAATGGTATTCTTTACCATTAATTAAGTTACTTAAAGAAAAATATAAATATTTAAAAAAATACAAAACCTACGGTAATAGGTCAGATGAGTTTACTTATCAACTTCTGCGTGACAGGGCTAAGGCTCTTGAGAAGACTTGCTATGATCAGTATATCGGTAACGTGGAAGATTCAATAGGTAGGAACCCAAAGTTTTTTTGGTCTTTTGTCAATTCTAAGTCGAAATCGCATGCTATGCCTAGTACTCTTAATTTTAATGGTAAAATGCTCATTACTGGCAAATCGATTTGTGAGGGTTTTGCTACTTATTTTAATTCTAACTTTTTGGATCCTGATAGTCATAGTAGTTCTCAAGTATTTCAAAATAGTCAATTATCTACATGTTCTGATTGCGCTACTATTACGATTGATGTTTCTCTAGTACAGAAGCTACTAAATAAACTTGATGCTACTAAGTCAGCTGGGCCCGATGAACTTCCGGCTATTTTTCTCATTAGATGTTCTAAATCCATTTCTATCCCTTTAAGTATTCTCTTTGAAAGGTCGTTAGCTGACGGAAGGGTCCCCGTAATTTGGAAAAAGGCGTTCGTAACTCCAGTTCATAAAAAGGGTTCTAAAACAGATGTAGCAAATTACAGGCCGATATCCAAATTGTGCATTGTATCCAAAGTGCTTGAGAAGTTAGTATATATGCAATTATACCCAGCACTCCGGCAGTCCCTTAGTAGTTCTCAGCATGGGTTTTTGCGCGGGCGCTCCACTGTCTCTAACCTAGTTCTCTTTAATAATTTTTTGACAAGTGCAATGGACAAACGTGAGCAGGTTGACGCAATATATACTGACTACAGTAAGGCATTTGATCGGATCCAGCATAATTTACTAATATATAAGCTATCTTCCATAGGATTGAGGGGGGACTTGCTCCGTTGGTTTACTTCTTACATTGAGAATCGCTCGCAAGCCGTTGTCGTTAACAACTACATTTCCAGCTGGGTTCCTGTGCCTAGCGGGGTGCCACAAGGTTCGCTTCTCGGGCCTTTAATGTTTATTATTTTTGTCAACGACATTGAGCGGTGTCTGCGTTCAGCTACGTTGTTATGCTTTGCCGATGACATGAAAATCATTGCAAGGGTTAAGTCGGAGTTTGATGCGTTGGCACTGCAGGCGGATTTACTTAGGTTGGAGGATTACTGTATCAAACATAATTTAGATCTTAATCCTACTAAGTGTAATGTTGTAACATACACTAGAAAACTTAATCCTATTATTTTTAATTACAAGCTAAAAGGTGATCAACTTAATAGGCTCTTAGTTATCCGTGATCTGGGAGTTATTCATGATAGTAAACTTATTTTTGACGAGCATATTGAGGCCATCACTGCAAAAGCATCCAGGGCACTTGGGTTTGTCATGCGTACTGCAAAGGATTTTAAGCAAGTTAAAACTATCAAAATATTATATTGTTCTTTTGTGCGTAGTCATTTGGAGTACGCATCGCAAATCTGGAACCCGCAATATAAGGTTTACGTTGATCGATTGGAAAGGGTTCAGAGGAAGTTCCTCCGATGCCTATGTTTTCGTACTCATGATTATTACAGCAGGGAGAGTTACACATATCTATGTAAGAAGCACCATTTGCTTCCATTGATTAATAGAAGGGCTATAGCTGACCAAGTTTTCCTTTATAAAATTGCTACTAGCTTGATTGATAGCCCTGAACTGCTCAGTCAGCTGTTTCTTAGAGTCACCTCCGTGGCTTTGAGATCCTACGACTTATTGTTTCTACCCAGGGCATCAACTAACTATAGGCAGAATGAGTTTCTTTATCGGGCGAGCATTGAGTATAACAGGCTTAGTAGGGAGTTGGATATTGACTTGTTTAATACTGGCTATAAAAGTATTAGGCGTATGCTTAGCCAGCAATTCTTCAATTCAATTCAGGTACCTACCTGATTTGAGGGCGCATGGTTGCTTGCGTTTGCCTAGTTAGTATCTACTTGACTGGGTGGATGTGGGTAGTCTGCGTTAATATTGTCTGTTGGTACTTTTGTTTTTATACTGATATCTTCATATATTTCTTTTTATTTTATTCAGGCTGTCTTTTTGTTTTTGCGTTGTTTCTATTTGTGAATGTTCGTAATTGGCTTTGTGTTATCTATACATATATATTTACTTTGTATTATAGCTGTGAATGTTCCTTAAATAAATAAATAAATAAATAAATAAATAATCCTTTTGTGGGAGAATTACCCCAAAAATTAAAATCCCCCACAACAAATAAAATCTATTTACTCATAGAACTTGTATACCTTTCAAGTTTCATTAAAATCGGATCTCATAGTGCGGAGATAGCTGTTACCGCTTTTAGTGGGAGAATCACCCCACCAATCAAAAAACCCCCACGACAAAAATAGTAAGTTTACACATCTACGGCTCAACAAAGTAATTTTACACACCTACTGCTCTACAAAGTAATTTTATTTGACCACTAGCTGCGCCCCGCGGTTTCACCCGCGGAAGTGAACGCGTTATCACGGGCGCGGGCGGCCAAGCGGTTGCACTTTTTCGTTCATACTCGGATTCTACTAATTGGATGTCGATGCAAAGTATACCACGACCTTCCTCGAAAATTGAACTATCCAATATTGAAAACCAGATTTCAATCGGATCAGTAGTTTTTAATTGTATAAGAAACAAAGAAACAAACAGACAGACATGAATTTTAAAAATTATATAATTTTGTTCTATTATTTTTCCTAAGTCCACTAGACCACTTTTTTTTTAATTACTTCCAAGTACAGACTTTTTGTTCTCTCTTTCTTTATTATAAGTATAGATAGATATAGGATAAGAAAAGGTCAACGTAAAGCGAGCCTTTATTCCCTAGGTACATAAAGTGCCATTATACACCTAAGTAGGGCATAATAGTAGTATATGCACCGAGGTACTAAAGCCCTGTCCTATATAGCGGGCGTCATGTTTAATCCAAAGCGTACGTATCTTGAGCGAAGCGAAGGAGTTATGTACCTTGAGTCCTGAGTGAAGCGTGGGATTCAAGCGCCCAAGATAAAGACAGGCTTTATTACCGAGGTGAATACTCTACTTTACACATCTACTGCGAGACAATAAAGAGGCTACAAAAATAAGAATTTAATTAACAACAAAATAATAGATTAATGCTACGTAGTATGAAATATATTTACAGCTCTATTTTAGCAGTATTTTAAAGGACAAATTTATCTTCAAAAATTCACTCGCGACGAGATTTGAACTCGCGTCTCTACGTGAGTGAATTTTTGAAGATAAATTTTCCCTTTTTTTTTTTTTTTTTTTTATACGTATCCCTTTAAAATATTTCTAGTAGATATGCCTTGTGTGCAATAAAAAAAAATTATGAAATAGCTCTATATTAATTAAATTTAACAATGATACATCAAAATGACAAAACCAAGCATCGGCTTTAGTCGATGAAATAAGTTGGGGCTTTATATTAACTAAAACTTTTTGCCTTACCCTTCCGTCGAAATAAAAATAGCCCAGTTTTTATTTTTTTATGTGTTATGTCTAGGTGGCCAGTTCCAAGTGGACGTATGCTACCTGAACCTTAGTTCTAAATTTAAATTACTTTATGCCCTAGGTGTATAATATCGCTTTACGCTGACCTTTTTGGTCAAATAAAGTAACTTTGTTGAGCAGTTATAGGTGTGTAAAGTAATTTAAATTTGGAACTAAGGTTCTGGTAGCATACGGCCATTTTGAACTGGCCACCTAGACATTTTTATTACTCTATTTTTCTTCTATTTTATTTCGACGGAAGGGTAAGGCAAAAGTTTTAGTTAATATAAAGTAAAGTAGAGTATTCACCTCGGTAATTAAGCCTTTATCTTGAAAAAGATAAAGACAGGCTTAATTAATTAATTATTGCGCTTGAATCCCACGCTTCACTCAGGACTCTAGGTACATAACTCCTTCGCTTCGCTCAGAAGTAAGTTTTTAAAACCCTCGCTGCGCTTGGGAGTTAACTCTAGAGTCTTTCGTATGCTTTGGATTCAATATGACGCCCGGTATATAAGACAGGGCTTTAGTACCTCGGTGCATAAACTAATATTATTTGACCAAAGAGGTCAACGTAAAACGAGTAATGACTCGCTAAATATCTAATGAGATATCTGGGAAGTAAAATGCGCGTTTAAGCCCTAGGGAATAAAGAAATTTAAATTAGGAACATTAACATTTCCTTGTATTACAGGTATTTAATAATAAAAATCAGACTGGTACATTCAGGCCCAGGGCCAAATGCACATTGCAAACAAAAATAATTGTCTTTTGGCCGCATGGTAAGGTGATAATAAATTGAAAATAGAAATATCGGAAATAGACGATCAATTTTGGAAAAAAGAGATGGAACCGAAGTTAACAAGTTTTTACATGGAATGCTTACTGCCTGAGTTGATAGATCCACGCCATCCCAGAAAAAGAACAATTCTCGATCCAGATTACATAACCGTCAAAAAGAGTGTTTGTCAAACCTCTTAATCTGAAATTCCATCGAGAAAACGACTACTTCCGCCTATTGAAAACCATTCAATAATTGTTACACCACCAGTTCAACGTAGGAAATTGGAATTTCATGACATGTAAATACTTAATTATTTGTAAATAAAAAGGAGTCAGTTTTGTTTACAAATGAAACTTTTAATGCAAGAGTAAATAGTAATAATATTAAAAACCTATTTGTGAAAACTGTAAAATGAAAAAAATAAGAATAACTCCATAGTTTTTCTTTTCGTTGCGCTGATATTTTTGTATCACAACATTTTTGATGAAGTTGCAACAAAACCAATTTTTCATCTCTCCCGTTCGGAAAGTTTAATTTTCATGGGTAGATATCCGGGTTGAAAGTAGCTCATTTCATCCCTAGGGTGGAAATTTAAAAATATTTTTTAATTATTGCAACTATTTGACAAATTTTAAGGGGTATTTAAATAATTAAGTAGCTCTCAAATTTTGAAAGGCCTCAAATTTAAAGTAGATTTAAAATTGATTAAAATTTGAGGCCACTTAAAATTTGAGTGAAACTTAAATAATTAAGTAGCTTTTAAATTTTGAATGGCCTCAAATTTGAATTGGATTAAAAAATGATTAAAATTTGAGGCCACTTAAAATTTGAGGAAAACTTAAATAATTAAGTAGCTTTTAAATTTTGAATGGCCTCAAATTTGAATTGGATTTAAAATTGATTAAAATTTGAGGCCACTTAAGACTTGAGGGCTACTTAAATAATAAAGTAGCTCTCAAATTATAAATATGAGGCGCCTTCTATTTTCTCATAGAGGGTAATAAAAAGTAGAGTGTATCACACTACTCTAGAATCCCTCACTTCGCTCTGGATTCAAAAAACCACCCTCACCGTAAAAATATTATTTTGCTTAATTGTAATACAATCTACTAACTATTCTCATAGTGGTCGATGAATATTTTTCATTCGAAAAATAGTATTCGCTCCCGAGGTAGACATTCTAGTATTACGGTATGAATCGCGTTTGTTGCCTCAGATGAGGGAGGCCGGAAGGGCTCCGAAACGTCGGGCTTGTATTATAAAGCCAACAAAACAAACGCGATTCAAACCGAAACACAGTTTCAGCACGCTAGCTAATTGGAAAGTGTATCAAATTGAATTTGCAAGATTCCGCCCGGACTCCAGACAGACAAACTAACAAGAAAAGTGAGAATGGCACGACAATGGTCAAGTCTGTAATAAGTCAAATAGGTAATTCGGCAAGTCCAGTATCGACAAGTTATGAAATTTTCCAAACATGCCATTAGCCTGGTCCACACTGTACGATCCACATGCTCCAGAATCTTTTATCCTATTTTCTCCCTCTCCGCTGCTTGAGCGCGAATAAGATAAAATATTCTTTAGCGCGGGGATCGTCCGGTGTGGATGCGGCCGATTATTCCCAGCTGTCCCCTCTAGCCCTGTCCCCGGGGTGACAATTCGTGGCGACTGTCCCCTTTGAAAGCTGGCTAAAGGGGACAAATGGAATTATGTTTCTCAGTTGTCACGGTGGGGGGGGGGGACAGATGGGAATCTGTTCTCCCATTTCTACCCCGCATGTGTGTGTTATAATAAAACTAGCTGCGCCCCGCGGTTTCACCCGTGTTCGTAATAAGTACCCTAATGTACCATTATTATTTTAATGAACTTTATAAACGCATACCACTTGCATTCATAGTACAAAATATTACTATGAATGCAAGTCGTAAGGGGTTTGTCGGTTAGGGGTGAAGTTTGTAATGAAGATCTCGAGAAGCTCTATCACTTATGCTAAGAAACTAGTGGTCTAGTGTCAATAGTTTCCGAGATATTGACGGTTCAAGTTTGACAGCTGTCAACCAAACTGATGATCTCGAGGAGCTATATAACTTAGGCTGAGAAACTAGTGGTCTAGTGTCAATAGTTTCGGAGTTAGGTTAGATCGTTTTTTGTTTTTACTTTGATCGTCTTTTGTTTTCCACTAATCTCTTCTATTAACTTTTTTTTCCCAAAAATTTACAAAGTCTTTTTAGTATCTTCTTAGTGGGACAACTTCACCTCTAGAGTATATTAATATGTATGTAGTCGACTCGTCCCAATGTCTAAACTACCGTCCCTGGTCCCAGTTTCGAAGGGGACGACTTCACCCCTAATCCAAAATATTGCTATAAATGCAAGTCGTATGCGTTTATAAAGTTCATTAAAATAATAATGGTACATTAGGGTACTTATTACGAACACGGATGAAACCGCTGGGCGCAGCTAGTTCTATTGTAACACCAACATGCGGGGTAGAAATGGGAGAACAGATTCCCATCTGTCCCTCCCGCCCGCCGTGACAACTGAGAAACATAATTCCCATTTGTCCCCTTTAGCCAGCTTTCAAAGGGACAGTCGCCACGAATTGTCGCCCCGGGGACAACTGGGGAAAAAATCCTAGTTGTCGGAGTAGGAATAATCGGACGATACAAGTTTTGAAGATACAAAACAAACAACTTGCAAATTATTAAATAAATATTATTGCACGACATTTACAGACAGCGCAATCTAGCTCCAAACTAAGCACTGGGCTTGTACTAGGGGTATTAGACCACGAATATAATACATATTATACCTCTTTTTTTTGTAAATACATACATATTATACATAGAAAGACACCCAGATCAGATACAAATATTTATTTTTAAGCATAAATATTTGCACCCGACGGGAATCGAATCTGCAGCCTTCCGTATTGCAGCCAGGCCCGCTAGGAGTAATAGTGTTCCGTGAGCCAGGCGGTCGCCCGACGCACCAATGAGGTCGTATTATAAAATACTTGACACTGGCTACTTTCCAAACGACCATTAGCGGTTTACAACCTATGAAAAAATATATAACAGTTTTGATTTCGCGCGCTTGGGCGCTAGATCAAAAAAGTTGCGATGTTCGAAAGTGCATACGTGTGCGTGTGACTCGTGGATGTAGGGGTAAGTGGGCGGGCCGTTCATGACATATTTTTTATTGGAGCTTCGTCTTAATTAGCTTTTATAAATAAGGGGTTAATGGTTGTCAATAGTGCGTTTTTTTAAATTTCAGACTATAATCTGACGTTTTGGTTCATTGTATTTGATATTTTTTCCACAGACAGAAGTGTCAAATCTTAGTCTTTAACCATTAATTCCAAGTAACTAGTCTCTACACTGGTCTTGGTCAATGAATCTGAATATAGATGACGTATTTTAGAGATAGAACTTCGACCCGCAGCATATTATAAAGCCGTAGATAAAGCCAAACTTGTAGTAACATATAGATCAACTAAAAACTATATCCTTCAAAAGCGAGCAACATAAGAACCTCAAAAAATTAATATTAACTCAAAAACATTGTTCATTACTTTAATCTTGATCAAACAAAAACCATTTCCACCGCTCAACAGCGAAATACGAGCTTTGTGCACCATTTTTCATGTCGTAGCTTATTTAAATTTCAAATTAAATCTACTGGAATAAGTTAAAATGTTAAACTTACCGCCTTCCCTGGTGTCTTGGAATAAAGGCACTGAAAATGGTCCAGTGCCTGCACTGTTAAAAGCAGCTACTGATACAGCGTATCTAGACAAAAAAAAACAGTGAAGTATATAATATGCAAATCGGAAGTCTACGGGGTGGTTCAATGTCATGAAAGACTTTATAAAACTGTTGTTGTTACACTGCGTAGGTGTATAGAGAACAAATAAATATAGGTAAAGTATAGGCAAGACTAAAGTCTATGACGTTGTCAGACGTTATGAAAGACTTCAGAACTCTAATAAATATAGACTGAAGTTCTGGCACATAACACCAACTCGGTGGACCGACGACATTGTAGAGGTCGTGGGAAGTCGTCCACTTCAAAACTGGGACCAGGGACCAATTGAATTTTTTTTTTATTGAAAATAAACTTATGAAAAATTTAAAAAACAAAATGCAGGCCATAAATCTCGAGGATCTCGAAATCACTTGTAAATAAAATAGTTCATTCCACACTCGCAAAATAACATAATGGACATTGGACAGTTTATCAATAGTTAACAAATATTGTTACACCCTTTCGAATTTGTTACTACGGTCTGGCATCAACGGTAGTTTAGACATTGGGACGATTAAACTACATATTAATATTCTCTAGGGGTATATTGGTCCCGATAAAAAGATACCTACTCAAGTGAAAAGTTGAAAAAGTCAATTAAAAGGTCTTGATTTTTGAAGTAAAAACATTTAATAGAAGAGATTAGTGGAATACAAAAGACGATCGTAGTGAAAACAAAAGACAATTGATATAGGCACAAAATATCACAGACAGACAGACTGTCAAACTTAAGTTACCTATTTATATTGTAGATATTTGATAAGAAAGGATTTTTCCATATTCCCACGGGTTCGGGACCCAGGTAGCTTATTTAAGTATAGGATAGGAGAAAGAGTAAAGTAGATGAGAATGACATACTGTGCCAAACTTAAAAGAGGAAGAATTGGATCAAAAAGATTGGTATTTACCTAACACCTTTTAGAAGTCCAGTAACTGTGGTTTCTTGTTTCGCATACAGGGATGTTGTTTTTATAGTCTTGTCACTCGTTTCTTCTGCTTCTGTTAAGTAAAAAAGCCAATGGATTTAGGTGGACTAGTTTGTAAGTAAGTAAGTAAGTAAGTAATTTATTCAAAAACAGATTATACAAGGTACAGAAATCTGAGCTATATTACAGAACTGAATTAGACCTTACTTTGTCATATAATATTTAAAAAAACTCTTTTCGACCCTTTAGAAGTTATATTACTAGAACTAGAATCCTCATTATAAAGTGTTCCGCTTCATTGAGCATGATGCTGCTCAAACATTCTAGTTCTAAGATAAGATAAGATGAGATGAGATGAGATGAGATGAGATGAGATGAGATGAGATGAGATGAGATGAGATGAGATGAGATGAGATGAGATGAGATGAGATGAGATGAGATGAGATAAAACTTTATTGTACCAAAAGATACATTTACAATAAATGAACATGACATTAAGAAACATATAGGTACTTAAACTAATTTTTATAACTATAGTACAATGGGCGGGCTTATCGCTAAAAGCGATCACTTCCAGCCAACTTTTGGATGGACAAGGATTGATGGAGGTGATGGGTGGGTTATTCAATATATTAAATAGAAAGTAAAGGAAATATTGATGAATATCAATAAAATAAAACACAACTAGTAACATAACTTCGAGATTCGAGCAAAAAAAACTAGGTCTAGGTAAACGTTTTTCTTTTTACAATATATGAAAAGTTTTTTTTTAAAGTAAAATAATTTAAGATGGGTTTTGTTAGGTAATTACGCTAAGAAAATGGCAATGCGCCACTGACGTCGATAAATTACCTAGTCTTTTAAAGTTTTCGTAAATTGTCCCAACTTCAATTCTCATAAATATTATATTGAAAAATGTAAACCAAAAATAGTGCCACGAACAGTATCTTTATTCGCTTTCAATTTAAAAAAGCAAACTTTGAAGCAGTCTCAAGAGACCAAAGTCTTACTTCAACAATACTTTGAAAATTTTTTCTAAATTAGGTAAGCAATAAAACGTTTACAAGAGCATCTTGTTACTAAATAAATGTTTTTCTTTCTTTCAATCTTTTACTTTGTTTGCTTATGAAATTGCTTTAAAAAATAAATTTATACCTTTTTTTAATTTACGCGACGACGACGTCTATTATTTACTTAAGATTATTTACTTAAGATTATTTACTTCAGATTATTTACTTCAGATTATTTACCTACGAAAATACCTTTTCAATTGTTTTTGTTTTCATAAAACGCTCTGTTTAGAGAGAGAAGCTTGTTTTGTGTTTGTTGATAAATATTAAACTGTTTTCTTGTTAATTTTGCTACGATCAACATGAATTGTACTCATTTGTGTAGGTATAACAGAGATGGTACGACGGGAGCAAAAATAGGTTATTTTAGCTTAGCTGCTTAGCTGATTGGACGTGCTTATAAACTTCCTCGATAAATAGACTATCAGACACTAAAATAAATTTTCAATTCGGATCAGTTCCAGAGATAAGGGCGTTCAATCAAACAAACAAAAAAACACACTGCAATTTTATAATATTAGTATATAGATGTGTAAGTAATTTAAAGAATAATATAACTTTACAACTAATGAAACTAAGCCGTCAGAGCCGAGTTTGAAATACTTCAATGCCAAGCGCTCATTGAGCTTCTAGTCTTATAAAGATACCTGTCTAAATTATTTGCCTAAAGTTAATCCAGGTTTCCAGCTATCTGCATACCAAATTAAATTACAATCGGTTCAGTAGTTTTTTCGGGAAGGATAACAAACATACCTACTACTAACGCACAAACTTTCACATTTATAATTGATAATATACTTGACAACGGCTATTTCTCAAAGAGCCATAATTGGTTAATAACCGAGAAAAAAAAAATTGTACATTTTTTTAATGACAGTTCCCGGAACAACCCCAATGGCCCCAACATAAGACCCGCCGAAGTCAAATGACTGGTATTATGTTGAGATAGGGACCATTCCACAGCTAATTATAAATAATTGCACCAATTAAGATTTTATATTTTAATTTTGTAACTTTTTGTTATTCCTACTTCTGTAGGCCATCTTCGAATTTGATGTTGATGAACCAAAGTCGAGCGATCACGGGGAGTCAACGGATGTAGGTCGCTGTTTGTGGCGTTGCATGGGGGAGACAAATGTTCAGCAGTGGACGGATAAGGACTTAGATGATGATGATGAGAATATAAATATGGATGTATATGTAAATAAATAAATAGTTTATTTCATAGTAAAAAGGTGCAGCACAATTCAGATTGGGGCTACCTTTTATGTATAAAGATACCTGTATTCCATAACTGAGAATGTGAATGTGAATATAAATAAGAAAGATGTCAACTCACCGTGTACACCATTTAATTGAGGTACAGACTTTAATCTGTATCCAATAATGAGGCCATTGTGAGCATCAGCTGGTGGTGGTAACCATCGAACTCTGAGCTCTCCGGGAGAGTCAGTTTGTTCGAGTTGGATACCAAGAGGAGGCGATGAAGGCGCTGTTAGGAAAACAGAATAAATTACAGTAAAGACAATAAAATAGCCAATGTTGTTTTCATTCGTAGATTTCACAATAATTCATTCGACCCGGTGGTTGTCCTTGGCTGCATTTCATAGTGCGGACAGGGATACTCGTTGACTTGGACTCCACTTCATAGTTTGCGAGTAAAATTGTTATTGTCGTGTTGGCTATACTTGTTTTCTTCGGCACCACGCATGCCTTCCAACGAATCGGTTTCCATAGTCCTGTGATACTGGACAAATAACAGACATATGAACGCCCAGTGCAAGCTTAAGCTATAACTTAAAATTATTTACCTTCTTCAGTAGTAGTAAATCGAACTGGAGTAGAATAGTGACTAAGGTCAGCCTGATTGCCTCCCGCAACTCTTGCTGTGTAACTCGTTGAAGGAAGCAAGTCGTCTATTTCTAGTGTGTGACGGATTTCTTCCGATCTACAAAATTAAGAAATTTGATTTATCTTCTGTTCTGCATCGTTGTCGAGTCTATCTTTGAGGAAGAGATCTAAGATGTACATTACGGATTGATAAAATGTTTAATCATAGGTAAAGGTAAGAATAAGTTCATCATGTAAAAATAACCAAAAAGCGGTTTTAATTAAGAAAAAAATATACACGTACTATAATTAATGTTACAAAACAGTTGTTACTGTAATAGTAATACTAATTAAACAAAATAATAATAGATAAAAATCTATTGTTGAAAGAGAGCAAGATTTTGAAAAATAACAAAAGGAAGAGGACTATGTAAAAGAAAGATATGATGTGGCAATGGAACAATGCGAGATTTACTTTATAAAGAAATCAGTAAAGCAAAATCGAAGAAGGAATACAGAGAAAGAGATATTTTATAAGATTCTGATTTCTAAACAGTCTAACAAGAAAAAACAACATAGACACAACAACATAATATTAAATTATGTCTGACCTGGTAATATTAATAGATCTAGCAGTACTCCATGACAGTCTCTGACTGTTTGTAATTTGTAATGTGTAATATTGTGCCAGAGATCGGGCCATATCCCTCCATGATAGTTTCACTGAACGACTTTTTAATGAATCAATTGATAAGTCAGTTGGTGGCGATGGAGGCTCTAAAACGAAAATCGAATATAAGAAAAATATCCTTCTAGAAAAAAGGAAAGCTAGCTAGCTTCTTCTTCTTTCTTTCTTTCTTCCTTGCCATAGAATATATTTTTCTATTACTATTTATGATATTTACGTTAAAATGAGAGTCAATTGTTATTGTGACAATTTCAAACTAAACTTTATTTTTCCACTAACAAGCTGAGTTGCTAAAATTTATATTTTGTATTTTTAAGTAGTAGATATTTTTTCGTTGATATAGGTAAGTACCTAATGAATTTTGTTTTATACATTCGACATTTTAATTACTCGGAATTCCAATCTTAGACTTCATGAGCATATAATAATAATTTTCTATATTTTAATACAATTTATATTTTCATTTTCGATGTTTTCAACATTGGAATTTTAAACGAA
The DNA here is from genome assembly GCA_949358125.1 of Idaea dimidiata. NCBI lineage: Eukaryota > Metazoa > Arthropoda > Insecta > Lepidoptera > Geometridae > Idaea > Idaea dimidiata. The sequence continues at coordinate 20,485,497 of OX442334.1, read as the reverse complement.
GGTATTAAAATTATCGGAATTTAAATTAATACCTACCCAAATATTTATATAGAAATTCCATTACTTGTCTTAGTTGTAGATCGATTGATAAGTTTTCTATTCAAATTTCCCATTTACGAAATATACAAACTTATGGAATTGACTATGAATATTAAAGATTTTAAAAAAGCTAAATGCCCTTCCGAAATCCCGACGAGTTTTTACCTATGCTTCGTAACCCATGGCCTATGCTTTGAGATATTTTTTTTCTTTTCTTTATATAAAATCTTGTCTTTTATGAAAATACTTACCAGAATATAATGGATAAAAAGATGATTAAGAAGCTAACTACTTACTCTTTCAAAATCCCTGCGCGTTTCAAATTTATGATTTATGCTTCATTACACTTTTTCCTCCATCCTATCATTCAAAATCTCATATTGTCAAAAAAACCTACTCCAAAATAAGGGGAAATACATTGTCATTACTTACCTAAAATAGTAAGGTATACACTAAATACATCAGCACCAAAAGGATTCCCTGCCCTGCACTGATACAAGGCACCATCGCTTGGATCAGTCTGTAGTAGTTCTAAAGTATTTGTAATACCATCTTCGGTTTTCATTTCAGATATTTTGACTCTGAAAATTTTAATTTGATTACAATAATAATATAAATATTTTTAAAGGAAAAATTCATCTTCATAAATTCACTTGCGGCGAGATTTTATGAAGATTAATTTTTCCTTTAAAAATATTTCTAGTAAATATGCCTTGAGCAATAAAAACAAATTTACGAAATCCAATAATAATTTTCAATGCTACTAGCAGGTTCTTTCTACATGTGAAGAATAAGTGTTTTATATTTCTCGATCAATAACTATATCGATATACTATAGTGCTAAGACCTTAGGCTCACACTGTTTAACTATTTAATTATCTCATTCAGATCAAAAGTTGTCTGCCACCTTTTGTACCAGTATTCTAATTAGCTGTAAGTTTTCGTTTATATAATCTGTTATTTAAAATTCGATTAAACATAAAATTACAAAAACAAATTAAATTACAACCAACACACAACAATAACTTAAAATTAAAAACTAAAACTAAACTTAAAAACTAAACACACCTACAAATCGAAAATACCCTCCAGGTTTTTATACTTAATAGGCTAACATTTGACCTCATCTCACCTGATGGGAAGCTACGATGAAGCATGCTTACATAGAAGATACATATTCACTCTAGACTTGAAGACTCCAAATTTCATTCCAGAGAATTCCACATTCCAGTTCCAATCTCCAGTTTTTATCAAATCTAGGTATTCTGTGTCCAAAAAGTTGCTTACCTTTGAGTCAACGGGTTTATAGGTTTCCCGTTCCTTGTCCACATGATCCTTATAGGATCATCGCCCTTGGCCTGACATTCAATGGTTACTTGTTGACCTAGCTTTGTAGTCAGATTTTGAGATACAACATCGAATGTCACTGGTTCTGAAATATTTTGGGTGTGATAATAAAATCGGCTTTAGATTGTAATTGATTCTATCTCTTCCTTTTTAAGTTGAAATTTATTGACGTCCTTTTTCATTTTATTAATAAAGTATGCATTGGTTTCAATTACAATGTCAATGTCATCCCCTAACAATTATGTTTCTGAAACTGATGAAACTCGTTTGTCAGAGCCTCATTGCCTCACTGTGAATTCACCTTCTAGTCTCCTAAAAGAGACCTGTCTAAATTCATTGATTGAAATTTGATTGACTTACTATTAACAGTAATCCAAACCGTTCTGCTCAGAGGTTCACCGACACCATTTTCCACGTGACACGTGTAAACTCCGGCGTCAGTTAGAGCGACGGAATCGAATATAAGAGATCCGTTGGTGAGGCTCAGAACGCCACCGCCGGCGATTTCCAGAACTGATCTCCATGTTTCTGTTACAACTGGAAAATTGAGGATGATTATTCACTTCAGTCGAAAAGAATAAAGCAATTGACTGTTCATACTGCGAATTTTTCCACAAAACACAAGTCACAAGTCACCGATGCGGGCAGGGGTACTTATATGTAAGCCGTTCTTGCACGAGAGTGCTACTAAAAAGACGTACAATTTTCGTGAGGGGATACGTGGGGGAATACTTATGAGCAGTCAACTCATTTTATCGTCTTTGAGTTAAGTATATGATTTTATATTAATAATTAATTTGGATTTTACATCTTTCCACCCCTTAACATTATCTGATTTCGGTAATTTTTGTGTACAATTTTCTCACAGTTTATGATTATTAAGCCATTCATCAATATTTCCTGAATTACATTAGAAATCCGTTCTACTCTAAGCACTTGTATTCGCTTATGTACGCTATATAATAAAACAAACTTAACCATAAATTTGGACTCTCATATTCGGTTTCATTATTCAAAACAAAAACCCATAAAAGCTATTTCTCATCAGAATAAAAAGACACAAAAAATAACAGAATTTAGCAGCACAAACTAATGAAACTACTGAAAATGTGAAAAACGAATAGTCACCATCTTTTTTTAGCCAGTGTGTTTGTGGCTGTGGGTAACCATTAGCACTGCAACCAATATGTCCACTCCTTCCTAGTAACAATGATGTATTCTGTGGTTCTTCATTCCATTTCGGTGCGACTGAAAATGAAAAACTTTTTAGAGATGTGAGTGAGTGTGCTATAACTGCGAATTAGCGTGAGCGATTCCGTGTAAACAAAAGAGATGGATATTGGACATACACCCAGTTGCTCAAAGAAAAACATTAATGCCGCATTATTTAATAAGTCATTAAAATGATGTTGCACAAAACAACTTTAATATGAGGTAATGGTCCATTAGTCCAACTAATACGACGGCACGCAAATCGGTCGTGTAAAAATGTGACATAAATGCCTTGTTTAACACTTTAATTGTCAAAAACTAAAAAACCATCAAAGTACAATATAGAGTCTAATGTTGCTTTCTGCAACAAGTTATCATATGTAATAACAAGGTAGATTAGTATTTAATGGGCACTTTAAAAGTTAAAGTTTGTGTCTGCAACTGAGTGATTGTGGGCCCTACCACAGTTTCTAATAAGTCGTCGCTATATCGTTCACTCGTGCGCACTCAGTACAATAAGGGCCTGTTGCAGTACCGAGTAATAGATTTCGAAAGTACTGGACCGATTTCAAAAATTCTCCCATCGATAGAAAACTAAATTTTTGAGGAGCTATAACTAATCATACTGCTGCGCCCCGTGGTTTCAACCGCGTGAGTCTCGATCCTGCGGGATTATCGGGATAAAAAATAGCCTATGTGTTATTTCAGGTTTCCAGCTACCTATATTCCAAGTTTCATGGTAATCGGTTCAACGGTTTTGACGTGAACGTATCAAACGCACATACACACATACTCACAGACAAAGCTTTATAATATTAGTAGGATAGGATTTTCCCGAGGAAATATCAAATTTTGATCTCGGTATTTCTACGGGATGGGAACTTACGCGGGTGAAACCGCTGGCCGCAGCTAGTAACTTCTAATCTTAAATTTAAGTATGTTTTAAGTTTAAGATTATAAAGTACATACCTACTGCTACATGATATTAAAGACACACAGAGAAATATAATATAATATACAAGTTCTTTCGAAGTAAATTTGTTTAGGGACCCTTATCTGATGTTTAGCTTGAGTTACGCAAGTTTCTAACTGTAACTGAATTTCGTTAGAACTTTTATTTTTGAGGGAAACCGTAACAAGTTTGTTTTGGGTGGATTCCACCTAAATATTTCGTGTTTTATTATGATTATTAGTTGTGGTTTGCGGTTTTACTCGAGTAAATCCTGACTCCGAGGGAAATTCTAGATCGAAAGTATCATCATCATCATCTCAGCCCTTATGCGTCTACTAGTGAACATAGGCTTCCCCCATACGAAGCAAACAGCGATCGCGAGTTACCTCATCCAACGTCTCCCTGAGTATAGAATAGAATAGAATAGAATAGAATTTAGAATTTATTTATTAATATGAAATCTTACCAAACATTTATTAAATTACATTAGAAATCGGCTCTACACTAAGCAGAAGCATGTATTGCAGGAACTGAGATACTAATACAATAACACAAAACATTTGATAATAATTCAAAATGTAAATATATACCTTACAGACTAACATACATATAAAATATAAATAGATCTAAAATTAGGTTTTAGGGCTTTCTATCTTCGGTCGCGCTTCCCTAAAGCGTCGGTAGACTATGCCAGCTGGCCAGAAGTCGGCGGCAAAGAAGACGTCCCTAAGCGGTGCTGGGAACCGAAGCACGAAAGATTTAAAGTTGGTTTTCCTTTGCGACACCAGTGCTTCTAGCTCAAAACCACCCGAGTATGTGGATCAGATGTGATAATACAAATCTTTCAAAGTTTCATTGTAATCGGTTAGGTAGTTTTGGCGTGAAGGAGTAAGAAACAAACTCGTTTATGTACTTTTTTGATACTCTCTGACATTCTCACATTTGACCAATCTTAATAAATGTTGGCTCGATGATAGATGGGACTTTGAAAAGAATATGGGCTACTTTAGTCTCGTTATTCTTGCCAAATCAGGATTTAAGCAGATGAACCCGCGGGATTAGTAAGGAAATCAATATCTAAAGTAACTAACAAGATAAAACATTAATAAAAAAAATATCAAAAAGGAAACACTATTAAATTACAAAAGCTTGAACAACGAGAAAATCGTAATTAGAATCCCGGATTATGTTACCCAATATTGGAACGACGCGTCCGGATTTTTCTTATAACGCCGGATCGGGTGCCGGATTTATTTAGGTAAAAGATTAATGAAGGAAATAAAATTGAACACCTTTCTTTATACAACTGGGATTAATGTTTGGATTAATTTATTATATAAGGTAACTACTTTGCTAAAAAGCAAGCTGCTGCTTTGTAAAATTAAAATTTATGTATCTCAGCTTTTACCTTCTTTTTGTATAGCCATAGTAGCGGTTGTTTTGAGGCTTTTGAGGTCTCCCTACGGTCTCTAACTTTACCTATCGACTACTATTAGAGATAACCACCTGCCTTTCGTGCCTTCCAAAGCACGGATGAGCTCGAGAAAATGTTTTTATTGCCATACATATTCCGTACTGCCATTTGCCAGGAACGGACGACAAAGCATCGTTTCTCGTTGCTTTGTCGTCGGTTCCTACCATATCATTAGAAAGAGAACCTTCTCAATCGGTTAAGCCATCTTTGAGTAATCGGTGAATAATTGAATTGATTACTGTGAGGAGAATTCCCGTTCATCACTTCGAAGATCCTCATCAGACCCTAACGCAATTTTTATGGGGCCATCTCGGAGGTCTCACCTTTCCATTAAAAAAACATCTCAATCGGTCAAACCATCTTTGAGTAATCGGTGAATATCCTTAAAATAAGTATGCGTATATACTTATTTTAAGGATATTCACCGATACGAATAATAATAATAAATATTACACAACATTTAAAAACATATATATTTACGGCCACTTACCTTTAATAAATAAATTAACAGTCCTGTTAACTTTGGCCACGTGATTGGCCGCAACACACGTGTATGTCCCGCAGTGGTCCAAAGATACGTTCTTTATAATAAGCACACTGAACACTTCCAGGCTTCTCTCAACTATCTGCAAAGTTACATAATTTTAAGAGGATCTTGGTCATTTTTAGGGTTTCATAGTCAACAAGATACCCAGTTTTTGAATTGATAACTTACAGGGTACTGAGTTTTATCGTGGTCAAAAATATGCTCGTGTCAATAATTGACAGCGTTATATAATAGTTAATGGAGGATATCCACAGCTATATACTCATAGTAAAAAAAGAATATATAGTGTCTTCAGAAGCGAAGTTGTTGTTTTTTGTTATTTTTCATACTACGGTTTTCGAAGAGCCGCCAGAGGAATGTAACTTATATCAATCGATACAGGCTCTTGAGACGAAAATAAAGGCCTATAAATCAACCAAAAACGTCTCAGAAACGGTCACTACGAGAAGTATTTCAAACTCAAAGCATTTTAAGTTATTTACCGTACCAATCTGGACCATTGTCCTTTATATTCTTGTCACGTAAAGCAAAGGAAATTAATTCAAACAATATCCTTCATTAGCAAATTAGAGATATTGAGGAAAATACTGTAGAACTGAGGAATGCTTGAAACGATTCCGTTAATTAAAGTATTTGGCAATTAAACTCAATGAGGAATCTCTCTGAAACGTTTAAAAGTCTCTACATTTGCAGTTGATTAAACGACTGGAGTTAAAATTTTAATGGTAGTGACTGAAATGTTTTACTAAAGCTTTCAAATTGACAACTTTACATAATTGATTTTTAGACAGTGTAATCAAAATTGGTCTCAAAAGTTCATTTATTTTGAAAAAAGTTTTGAGGAATAAAACATCTCTAAAGATTATTTAGAACTTCACGTAGTATGCTACTTTAGTTGCATCCCATAGTTCTAGTAAATAGGGTCCATTGTCATTCTAAAAATAAGTTTTATGATAAAATTGAAAATAAACATTTTAAAATCACAGTAGTAACACTTCGTATTTACCTTTAAATGACTAGAAATTTTCTTTCCATCCTTCAACCAAGAATAATAAACGGGTGAATCTCCTGTTTTCAAATTACAGTGAATCTGTACTATTTGACCCTCCTGAAGATCTGGAGCTAGAAGTATTTCTTCTAACTGTGGTGCTTCGACTACATGCATTTCAAATGACCTCTTAGCCATTTCTCCTGATGGACTTTTGACTATACAAGAGTATGATATACCATTGTCACTTTTACCAACTTTAGGAATGATTAGTACCCCTTCATTTGATACTGTAGCTTCCCTTTTAGCCCTTGTGACATTTCTTTTACTTTCTTTCTTGCTATCATTAGATACAGCAAGATCACTGTCGTTTAATATATTAGTAACTATTTTGACTCTTTCATTTTCAATGATGCCTCTCTTAGAACTAGTATAGTCCCCCTTAGCTCTTCTTTCACTAACTTCACTAAAAGTATCTCTAGATATCATAACGTCTCGTTCAGCTCTTAATTTAGGTTTTCGTCCAAAAATTTCAACGTTTGCTGTGTTGTTAGCTGAACGTTTGTATCTGTTTTGGGTTTCTGGTGTTATTTCTTTACCTTTGTATTCCCAGGTTATATCCCTAAAAATATTGAAGGCTGTGATTTAGTGTGTTCTGTGTAGGTACTTAGTTCCTATAATATTATCGATAATTAGAACGATATCATCAAATCAATATTTCTTGTAGTCTGGATTGTACCTATTTAAACCATTATTATTGGAATAAAATTCTTTTGTGTCATTAACAAAGGTCGGAATAGGTATATTGAAATGAAGACGAGTACTTCAAATGTACATGTTATTTATTTTTATTACGAACTCGGTATTTTATTCTGATTTTCGGAGTATAGGTACAGTGTCGAAGCACAGTATTCAAGTGTTAAATAATATTTTCATGAATCACAATTTACGCAGTTAATTTTATATTTAGTTGAAAATATAGGTATTATTTGTGATGTTCTTCATGGTAATTGTTTTCTGTTTTTTATTTATTTATACAAATTTAGACATAATTTGTTTTATTTTTATTTTATTTGCTCTTTTAAAATCACAACAAAAATAAATAAAATTTCCTTACGATGAAAGGCATAATAATAATTAGATATTATGACTACGTGATCCAACTACAAAAAAATCAATACAGGAACCTATTCCGACCTCTGGTCATTAACTTCAAAAATTTATGATGAAAGATAAAAAAAAAATTGTATAAATAAATTTAATATTAATAAACCTCCGGTGACAGGGTTAGAACCGATAATTAGAACCTCAATCCCTCGCTTGCCGGCCGAGTGCGTTAACCATTACGCACTATCGAGTAACAATCCGAATCCTGTCCAAGTAGCTCCCACTAAACTTCTAAAATCTATGTACCTAGGTGTTGTTGAATTATAGAAATACACCCACTACCTAGCTTTCTCAGGCAAATAGTACAGGAACAACAAAGTTACTATTTTAGTGCAGAATCAATATTACCTACCTTATTGGGTAGCCGTAGTAGGGACATTTCAGTGTGACAGTCTGGCCTGATTGCGCTTTGAATGGAGGTAGGGCTCTGATGTATGGAGGGCCTGAAACAGAGATTCATTTAACTATTTATAGACTATCCCCTTACTTATAAACGCTAATTATGGCGCTGCATAAACCATCATGGCAATGCATCGTTTGTCTTTTACTGTCGCATGAAGTTTCAAAGTTGACAGACAGAGACAAACGTCACATAATTACTGAGTCATGTGATAATAATATTTTATAAGTAATGGAGTAAAAGTTTTGCAAAAATAACACATTCTCTCTCAAAAAATATCATACAGATATATTTAGTTATTCTTTTTCGAAATAAAATATTATCGATATCATATATTACTTTATGATGATGGTTTATTGCGATGGACAACGCAATAAATTATTTAAACAAGCATATATTTTATTAATAATTATGCTACTAGAAATATTTATGAGGCAAAAATCATTTTCAAAAATTCACTCGCAGCGAGATTTGAACTCGAGTCCCTGGATATTTCTATTTTAATATTTCTAGTAAATATCCCTTAAGCAATAAAAGCACATTATACGAATCAATAATTATGCTTATATGATGATATAAATATACATTCCACAAATTAGGTACATTGGAAATCGGTTTTACACTAAGTATACAAAGCAATTAAATCAATATGAGTTTAATTAATATAATGAGTCAATTAGGACAATATCTGTTTCAAAATTTAGTTGCAAGATTCTACCCGGACAAACATATCAAATTACATACCCTATATAACTATGTCCAGTTGCATGTACATTGCAAGTTAAATTAACGCTTGTAATGATAGTTAATAAGACAATTTGTATATTCCAATCTAACAACAACTTGCTGGCTTGCTTGGCAATGCTTGAGTTATAAGTACATTTAGTAGTACAGACAGAATATGACTAAAGTAGATAGAGATAGATAGTAGATATCCATAGCTACAGCTAACGTCTACTTACAACGAAACGGCTTATCAACAGTTAGTTATTTTAGACCTTATTTCTAATAATCATTTGGTCCAGCGGTATCTTATATGGATTTGCATGACAGATACTATCGAGTTCGAAACCTGACTGCAGTAATTCTTTTTGATTTAATTTTATGTTTAAGTGATAATTTATATATTTATTTTTGCATTTGTATGATTTATCTTAGTATAACTTACACTTAACTTTAGAAATAAGAAAAAAAATGTTTTTTAACACTTTATTCTTACAAACAACGCCTTACAAGACTTATTGTATTGTGGGTGGTTCTATAAAAAAATTCTTACTTTGCAATAATGCCAATTTCGTGAATTACATGTATGGTATAGGTAGAAACGTATTTATATTATACATTTTCTAACAAATACACAATAACATCACTTGTGACATCTTATTTTTTAAAATGCAAACACTTTTTATAAAAACACCCAACATAACACTCAGAACACAACAATAAGAACAATATTTTATAAAGTAAAGGCCTACTTTAACTTTTAATTATTTGTTGAAGTCTATTTTTCATGCTATTCACCATATTGTGGCACAAATTGTTTCCACTCATCCACTCCCTAGTTGATGTCACTAGGGAGATTTTCTTTTGTTTCGCATGACCACTGATAAGTTCCAGTTTGAAGTCATTTGACCCCACAAGCCACCTTATGTCGTTACTGGGTCTCCGGTTCTCCATATATTTTAACCCATAGCCGGATTGTTTTTCTCTGTAAGTAGATAAACCAGGTTATTAATTTTAATGATTCTTTTTGAAATTGAATAGACATGACCATAGTTTCCCAACTATATTTTAACTCACCGTTAGATTTAACGAATGTAATTTAATTGTTTTCTTCATTATATAACACTACAACATATTTTAAATGAAATTTAAATAAAAATAAAGAAAAGCACAGTAACCACAATGGTTTATTCGTTTGAACGAAATGATTTTATGTAAAAAGGTCAGTTATTTAAAATTATGTTACAACTACCCACAATTTACTTTCTTTTTCTAAAGCAATAGGATGAAGCATCAATCTCAATAATACGACATTATATTAATATTTTGTAGGTAGATAAACAAGTAGCCGTTTGTTGGTATAGATTCATTATTTCATTACGTTTGTTAAAGTTGGATTAGCAGACTGGTTAACTACCTTGCTTTGAGATTCAATATGCGGTGGTTCGAGCCCCATTCATTCCTCTAATTTTTTTTAAAGATTTAGTGTTATTGTAATTTGATAATATAGGTATTGACGGTATTGTCAATCATAAAATATTTAGAATATGAATTTGAAATTACAAGTTGCCATCCGAGTTGATAGGTAATACAGTTTTTATTTTTCTGTTTGTTGCGCTAGTAGCGACACCTGTTAGCTATGCTTGTAACTAAATTGATAAACTAAACTTGGGTCGGAAATTCTAACGCAGCCATTGTTGTAAGTGGACGTTATAGCTGTAGTTATGGATATCTACATGGATACATAATCTGTATTCGGACTGTACATACTCCTACCTTCGTAAGTAAACAATCATACCAAAAACGCTATTTGTCATAATGTGCCACAGAGTTCTCTCCATGATGGGCCACACAGGCGAACAACCCTCCATTGTCTACTCTCAGATGTGACACGTTCAGTTGACTCATTACCTCACCGTCCTATGGCATTACTTGCCCTGTTGCGTAGATCAAGCAGTACTTATGTAAACATACCATAGACATTAATCCTGTCATAATGTGCCACAGTGTTCTCTCCATGATGGGCCACACAGGCGAACAACCCTCCATCGTCTACTCTCAGATATAACACGTTCAGTTGACTCATTACCTCACCGTCCTATGACATTACTTGCCCTATTACGTAGAACAAGCAGTACTTATGTAAACATACCATAGACATTAATCATGTCATAATGTGCCACAGTGTTCTCTCCATGATGGGCCACACAGGCGAACAACCCTCCATCGTCTACTCTCAGATGTGACACGTTCAGTTGACTCATTACCTCACCGTCCTATGGCATTACTTGCCCTGTTGCGTAGATCAAGCAGTACTTATGTAAACATACCATAGACATTAATCCTGTCATAATGTGCCACAGTGTTCTCTTCATGATGGGCCACACAGGCGAACAACCCTCCATCGTCTACTCTCAGATGTGACACGTTCAGTTGACTCATTACCTCACCGTCCTATGACATTACTTGCCCTATTACGTAGAACAAGCAGTACTTATGTAAACATACCATAGACATTTATCCTGTCATAATGTGCCACAGTGTCCTCTCCATGATGGGCCACACAGGCGAACAACCCTCCATCGTCTACCCTCAGATGTGACACGTTCAGTTGACTCACTCCCCCACCGTCTGATGTCATTACTTGCCCTGTTGCGTATCTGGAACAAGACATCTATGAGAACGGAGATCATTACGCGGTTTGCAGGGGGATTGAACAGCGCCCTGCTAGCTACTTATGTCACTCTGTTTCTAAGAAATCTCGGTAAAAACCATTGAAATTGTAGAATTTTGCGATTACTGTTATACAATTTGGGAGTTACAGTCACTAGTTTTAATTGGAATGGGTTATTGTCGTTTGTTACTGAATGACGTAAAAATAACGTGATTACAAAAATCTATTTTTTTCAAAGGAGATTTGTTAACAACTGTGTCACGTAATCAGCTAACTGCTACTACTAGACTTTTTATTACTATTTACTAGATGACTTACCACGTCTTATTTATATCAGTTACAGATGTGGAATTTTGTACCTAAGATCATTTTATGTTTTTTTTAAATATTATTTTATGATTTAGAAGGCGTAAAGTTTGATAGTTTTTGTCGTAGTCGACGCAGTTGTGTAGTGTTTGTATGATAGGGCGTTTAAAGTAATATTAGTAGATACCTCTACACTTACCTTGAATCTGTATTAGAAGAAATAACTATACCGTCTCTTTCCCACACAAATCGGGCTGGATGCGGTCCGCTAACTGTACATTGTAGATGTACCTAAAATATATTTTAAAATTAGTAATGATAAATAGCCCCATGTGAATATACCATAAGTTTTTACTGGCATGTCGGATTTGCAACTATACCCCCTTACTTATAAACGCTAATTAATGTGATGCATAACTATTCATCGTTTGTCTTTTCCTATCACACGAAGTTTCAAAGTTGACAGACAGAGACAAACGTCACATAACTTAGTAACTGTAAATAATATTTTATAAATAAGGGAGTTTGTTTATTAATCTAGCCTTAAGTAATGAATTGGAAACACCTTCTAAATATACATCGTGTTTCGAGAATGCGTAATTTAATAAACAGGTTATTTTCAAGTAGGCGCGAAATGATAGCTATTATTAAATAATAATTGCTATGCTAACAAATGTTTTTTAGCAGTGTAAGTGCTACTAATGCTAATGCTATTCACTTTCATATGTGACAATATTTTATTTTTTTTGAAATTTTAATCTTGATTAAAATTTGGTTATTGTACTAATGGAAATGATTTTTCACATTGTGGTTGTGATTTATCGCCGATTTCAATGAACTTTTTTACAATATAGGTATGTTTAGTCAGGTTACATTAGTCATTAACCGAACTATTCAAGATGGTGATAGCAATTTTTAAATCACACTGTGAAGATTGATGGAGTATCAATCTTCACAGTGTGATTTAAAAATTGCAAATAGCAGATGCTGTAAAAAAATCATAGGGATTACTATTGTTATTGTTCTAAAGTGCTATTTTTTGGAGCAATTAAAAAAATTTAATGCTATCACCATCTTGAATAGTTCGGTTTTGCCATTTATGCCATGCCAATTTTCAAGTAAACTTTAACTCAAAACATTGAAGCTAGTTTGAATTTCTATACAAAAGTCACTGAATAAAAGTTATTAGCTTAGACGTCTAGAAAAACCTCTACATTTTGTCTTACATTAACTTTCCTAAAACACAATGTCTGTAAGTATACCTACACTATTATTTACCACCAAAACTCCAATACCTAGTCACAAAGTATCTAACTATATGAAATGGAATTCTAAACAAAAGCACTCATAAATCTAAAAGTTGCATATTTTAAACAAACAAAAAAACACAAACGTTGCACCGACCGCCGCCCGCCCGTTCGTATTCTGTCACAGCATACAGTAGCAGAAGTTTTAACTCATAAATCTGAAGTCGTCGAGCATATTTCACTACATTTTACTACGCTGTATTTTTGTTTGCCATCTGTTTTAATGTGCACTGTGGTTATAATCTTTGATGGTCCTCTGTATTCGAGTCATTCCCACTTGTTCCGTGGAGTAGTTCTGTTGGTGGAACTACTGGTTTTTTACCATTATTTCTGTGATAAATTAGACTGCATTACTGTTTAAATATAGTCTTATATGAGCGAGTGGTGTCATGCAATCAAGACTATAGTAACACAGTCGAAACTACAAGCTAAAAGAATTTAAAAACTACGATACGCGAATACGATTCAAGAAAAAGGTTAACAAATCATTTAAGCTTAAAAAAACGTATAAGACTATGCTTTACCTTTACACCGAGCTTCAATCTCAACTCTTCCCTCCATTTCTGTTACGTAGATTTGTTGATAGTATTAGGCGCTTGTAATCAAGTTCTATCAATAACCTAACCTATCCTAGTCGAGATACTCCGTATTATTTTATGATCATAAAAGTAGTTTTAAACCATAAACTTCTTGAACCGAACTAATGGTAAAAATTCCCAGTAGTTTTGCCGACAGAACTACATAACAGAACAGATGAGAAAGAACTTTGTACACAGGTTTATGGGTTTTAATCCATTATAATATGTGTTATTCATGTCACCTCAGACAAAGTGAAGTAAATGAGATTATGTGAAGATTTTTTATGGCTTTCCTCTTTTATGATCGCTATTTTCTGTTTAATATACTTGAGGACTATAAAGTTGCAATTAAGGGGAAATATCGATTTTAATTTCTCATTCCTTATTAGAAGCACAGCACATAATCAAATGGACTAAATTACAAAAGTACACATTATAAAGCCTCGTTCTCACTAGGGCACAAATTTCCAGCGACACAATATGTCGGACATATTGCAACAGCGCCTGACATCGCCCGATGTCTCCATCCAGAAGCCTTGTTTTTGAATCTCTCGTTGCACTTCGCGAGTGATTCACACAGAATAAATACAGAAATCAATCGAAAATCGGTAGAAATGGCACATTTCATTAAACAATAGAGCCCTTCATCAGTTTCCATCGGCAGTCGGGAAATATCTGTCGAAGTCTGGCAACGTCGTGTGAAGTCGCCCAATGTCTTCGAGGACACTAGTCGCTTGACATATTATTATGTCGCCTAAATGGGTACTGGGCTTAAGTCAGTAATAACAAAAAGAGAGATGTTGATCTAGTGGTAGATTCCCCGACTTTCATTCTGAAGGTCGTGGTTTCGAATCCCAGCTGACTGCCCACCAAAGTCTATTTCTATGGAAACCAATAACTTAAAGTCACGTAAAACCAATGGCTTAGAGTCGCTCAAAAAAGCCCAGTTATAGGACTAGTTGCAGAAACAAACAGTAAAAAGTTTTAAGTTAGTAATTTAAAATGAAAAATCCAAAAAAAAACCCTCACATTGTTTAATAATAAAAATCTATCAGACAAATTAATGTTAAATTTGAAACTTACATCGACTCCCGGCATGACTGTAGTTTCTGAAAAATGTTGTGTTAGAGCCATGTTCAGGCTACGCTTGCGATGAAAATGTTTTACTTTTGAATCTGAAACCAAAATGGATCTGTTATTAGGCTGACAAATATTTACTGTCATTTATTCGTAAAATAAAATAATACTATTTTCTGATTTTCAATCACGTTGCTTTTATTATTTTTTGCATCTTTCATCGCCCACCTTTAAGAGTTTACAGTGCCTTCAAGTCACAAGTTTTAATTTCTTGTAAAATCCTGTTTTAGGGTTGATTTTTCAACCTACAGGTAAAGGATGATTTATACTAAACCGTCACCCGGCCGTGCCGGGTCCGAGTTTCGTTGTCTGTTGCTCGGCCACCACTCAGTTGCAACAGACTGATCGACTGCTCGACGAGCAATGGACAACGAAGTCCGGACCCGACACGGGCGGGTGAGACGGTCTTGTATACGAATAAAATCAAACATTACCAAACTCCTACCGCCCAGGCAATATTTAATATTTTCCGGTCCGGAAATTACGTTGGATAAAAAGACATTCTAAATGTGTTAGGATTTGAAGTATATTCGTCTGAGATTATAAAATATTTTAACCAACTTCAAAAAAGGAGGAGGGTCTCAATTTAACATTAAATTTTTATATGTAGTTTTTTTTTTTAATTATTTTAATCAAACGTGTAATATACTGCTCACCATTAAATTTAAGATCCCACCAAGATTCGAATTCGTAAGGCTTTTCTAGTCCACTCACAGTCCTGTAAAGAAGAACAGTTATTTTAGTAAGTAATTCTGGAGTTACACTTTTTAAACTTATACGATTTCCGTCCATCATTTGACGAGGTTTGATCTCGCGCCTCTGGGTTAGTACCCCAGCTTTTTAATGAACTAAATTAGACTAGTCTAGTCGAGTAAACCTCGGCTGCAAGAGTTTTTTGTATTTCTTGAGATTAATTTGTAAGATGTATTTTTCCTTTAATACATTTGTAAAAGGTAGAACAGTATAGGTAGAGTATTAAAAACCAAATTACGAAAGAAAACTTATCGTCTATACGAAATTTCAACTCAAGACCAAATTGAAAATTTTACAACAAGCAGGTATATTTACTGTTTTTTTAGTGTGAAAAAAAAAGATAAACGTTACTTTTTATGGTGTGTTAAAAATCCACTCAAAATTACAAAGATACCTTAACCGTATACGACTAAAAAAACTTATCGTCTACGCCATCCCACAAGACAAAATTCAAAAACACCAATAGCAAAATTTACGGTAAGTATTTAGACGACTTTCCCTGTTTGTAGTAAGATGTTAAAATACCACAAAAATATATCGCAAATTCCCTAACCGTGTAGGTACGTATAAAAAAAACGCGGTTCAATCATAAAGACATAACTCTTGGTTGAACAATATGTACGCAATAATAACAAGTGTGAGGGAAGTGAAGTACAAACGGCTACATTTGTCTACCGCTACCATTTGTTCTCGATTTTAACTCGATTCGTTTGATACACGGAATAATAGAAGCTACCATGGTCTCTTTTAATGAATAAATCAATTAAAATTCAAAAAACTTCTAATAATAATAAAAAAATGCAGGACCTAATTCGCCTTGATGGGAGTTTTAACTCCCCTTGGTAGTCTGGATTATCTCTAAGTTTTCTTTACTTTGTTGAAAACTAAGTAGCAGCTATCTATCTTGAAAAAGTATAATCATTTTCCGGTTTAAATCGCGTTGCTTATATTGATTAAATCATTTTATCAACGTTCTACGTTTCGATATCTTTAAAAGATTTATTCCTTAAGGGTAGACCGAGATGTAGATACCTAACCTAGGTATCTAATTTGACAAATTTTAACAATGAACTAGGCTTAAGTTTTAACTTTTTTAGTTTAAAAAACGTGAAATAAACTGTTACATTAATAGAAAAGAGAAGAAGCCTATTTTTGTGAGAAAAATCGAGTTAAGAATATTGAAAAATAACGTGATCAAGACCCTTGCAAATGTGTAATTATGTTTTTAAAAAGTTTAAATCGAGTTATCATAGTAGATTCTTGCCTAAGGAAAAACGTAGGAACCACAGAGGGCTTTAGAGCCACAATAAAACGAATGGCGTACCCCCTGTACATAACCCGCTACTCACGCACGCCCGGGGATAAATAATGTCACGTTATTTTATTCAAGTTGGTGCTTTTTATTTGATCTCGCCTTAACTAACGTCTGTATAGGGATTGCTTTGTTGGTAGATTTGTAAGTAGATTTTGAATAATTTTGTCTAAGGTTTTCGCGATTTTGCATAATAAAACACAATATTTAGGTACCGGGGTTTACCCGCGTTTTATTTAATAACGGCTTTTTTACTAAAGACCGAGCTTTTGCTAACTTTACAGTTGGCTTCTTTAAGGTTGACTGAGTTGTAATACGTGTATTTTAATATTCTAAAAAGTTACTATTTAGGTTAGAATTTTATCTCATAAGAATTTATTAATCGGGTTGCCAAACTTTGTACTTAGTTTGGCTGCCCGACTTCAGAAAAAAAACAGATAAGTCGGTGGCACTGCTTGTTGATGTAATTTTTTGTTTTTTTTTATAGTCGCTTTTAGATTTTTAAATTATTTCACCCTTTTTAGTTTACCTTACCTACTTTCGACTGCCACAAAAATCAACAAAATTGTAAGCGTAATTTTCGTAGAGAAGAGCGGTGTTGGTCTAGTGGTAGATATCCCGACTTGCATTCCAAGGGTCGTGGGTTCAAATCTAGGCCGACCGCCGCATCATTTTTTCTTTGAGAAAAAGTTATTTGCGTTAATAACATCACTCTTACAGTGAAGGAAAACATCCTGAGGAAACCCACGGCTTAAAGTTACGCAGACAGGTTAAACACTAAATAAGGCTAATTGCGTAAACACACACTTGAAACTTTAACTTTGCAGGTACGGAGATGGCTTAAATAAAGGGTAAATTCTACCATCCTCTTTGTATTGTAATTACTCAATAACTATGTATATTGAAGCTACAATATTTTCCCAATAAAGAACCTGAGCTCTAAACAAACAAGAAGGGAACGTTCACGTTAACGGCACCGAACAAGGCATCGAAAACCAATTAATTTTAATGACTTGCTTCATCATAATTTCCAGTTTATATTTTACAAGGAAAATATCTAAACTTTCGTAGGTATAAGTAATGTCCAAATTCTTACTAATATTGTAAACAAAAGCCACTCGACTAATTCCGATGAAGTTCGGTGTGGAGATAGATTAGATCTAGATTAGGTAATACTGAGGCTACGTTTGCTCCCGATAATCCCGTGGGATCGGGACTAACGAAGGTGAAACCACGGAGCGCAGCTAGTGTGTTTATTAGTAGGTTGTAACAAAGACTAATTTAATTGTAAATGGTGCTTCCTCGTAATTAAGACCATTGTCATACTATAGTCGAAACGTCGAGGTAAGAGTTAACTGAAAAAGTATATGAATTGGAAATATGACAAACTAGCAACTCTCCGAGAAAACTATGGGGTTTAACATTTAAGGTAGGACACTTTATTTATTGGGCTGATCGCGTTTTATTCATGGTTTTAAAAGAACCGAGCTTTCGCCAACTTTACAGTTTGCTTTTTCAAGGTTGACTGAGATATAATTTGTCTATTTTACCATTTTAAGAAAGTTGTGAAAAGTGAAAGTTTATTAAAGTGTTTTATTATGCAAAATCGCGAAAACCATTTATTTAAGGTAGGTTTAATAAAATATTGTAATATCAACAGATTTAATGGCTTTCATACCTGTCAACCAATGCAGCTGTTTTCAAAAACTCCCGCTGTTGAATGCTGTTGGTAGATATTGTAACTGAAACAAAAGAATATACATTCAAAACCTTAAACAGTCATACCACTTCATCCCGATCTCGAGGGAATATCGGGGTAGAAAGTAGATGTTAATAGAAAAAACTTTTTCACAAAAGCCGACACGGAAAAGTTAGGTTAAAGATATGAGAGATATGGATAGATTAGATATGAACAAGAGATGTAGGCGTTGGTGTCCCAATGGTAAGTAGTATATCCGTTGTCTAGTCGCCGTAACACAAGCGTAGCAGCTTACCACGGGGCTAGATGGCGCTGTGTGTTGGTCACAAGATTTATTTATTATTTAATGGTTATATGGGTTGATTATTAATCTTAATGAACTGTAATTGAATAACGGGAAGCTTAAATTATTTTCCGTTTTGCTTCTTGGAGGGGCTTATTTCCGCTCATAAGTCGCTTTTTTTGGAGTTGGGGTCGGACGGGGCCACTGCCGCTGGAGCTCGTTGATGATCCTCCGAAAGGAATTAAAGCAACCGCGGAGCGTTGGATGCTGGGTGAGTGGGTAAACCCTGGCTGCCCACTATATAAGACCAGTGGGACCCCCACGCTCTTTCGGAAGCGGCCTGATGATCTTTAAGAGATTCCCCTAGTAAAATAAAATATAAATAGGATTTAATGTTTTTTTCTTGGATTATTTTGTTTATTCGCGCAACGCAAGAGGACGATAAATTACCAAGAAACGATTGTAGTTTAGCACCATTATACTGAGGAGCTCATTGTTCCAGCTGTGCCTGGCAATCTTGAATAGTCGTGAATAGTCGTCGCAGGTAAAGCAACGCATAGTGCGGTCATTACTTGGATGAGTTAAAACATAACACTCCTTTTGTCATAGTCGAGTAAAAATTAATTACACAATTGTACACTCAAATAAAAAGCTTATTACATACCTACATTTACTTTCAAACTCGACTTAATCGTAACTATGAACTTTGTCGACGAACTGTACGTGACATGTTAAGTTTAAGTTTAAACTATTTAGTATCGTATGTAATTGCATAAGTTTTAATGAGACATCTCCAACTTGATTAATGCACGGTACTTAGAACAGTGCACAGTGAAGTTGCGACTTCAGACGACTAGCTTCTGTCGCATGTAGGGTGAAACGAAAATAACAAAAGTTATTTTAACGATTTTAATTGCGTTGCTTTTATGCTTGGATTTTCCATGCGTGTTAGAATCCGAAATACGGAAATCCTTAGGAGAACCAAAGTCACCGACATAGCACTCAAAATTTTTAGACTTAAGTGTCAATGGGCAGACTAACTACTTGTAGTAATATATACTCTAAGGGGCAGACCATATAGCTCAAAGGACAGATGACCACCCACTTGGTTGACCGACGATATTATAGATGTCGCGGGGAGTCATTGAATAGAGATAGCTCGCGATTGCAGTAGGCGGATAAGGGCTGAGCTGGATGGATAACTTTTATATATCCGTCCACTGTTGCTATTAGCCACCTCATTCGTCCACCTCCACCACCTCCATCCAACGACTCCCCACGACCGCCACAATGTCGTCTACTACGTGGTCAACACTCGAGGACATATATACTACCTAACGGTCACCAGTCCTTTTACTAAAATGCTTTAATATTAATTTAGCAATTTTCGACGCTCGACGTGACGTTTCAAAGTCTTTAAAAAGGAAAAAAAAAGAGTTTTTATTTCGTATCAACAATGCGAAAATCGAAGGAGTTATTACGATACGAAACCTCATGTCTGTACCAAAATACCGCTAACTACGATTATAGCGCCAAAACGTGTATAACCCAACTACTGTAGCACCTTTTTGTTCCTCTTAAGCAAGCTAAAATGCTTAGGTACTAAAGCAGACAGATTAGGCTTTCAACCGCTCTAAAACTGAATTATGTCTGGGTACCAAGTCAATGTGCGTTGGGGCTAAGATTTGTAATTCTGTCTACGACATATAGAGAGGTTGATGTACAAAACTCAGGGTACAAAACGACTGATGTTGGACTGACTTAAAATTATTGTAATTTTTACAGAGCGAAGTGCTCGCCCTGCTTTAAATATAGCAATATTTGCTTTCGTTTGTCTTGGTATGTATGTTTCAACACGTACCTATGTTTGTGGCTTTTCTTCTAAAAGTCGTACTTTTGAATCGATTGAGATGAAACTTGGTTTATAGTATTGATAATTGGTTACGAGATTCCTCTGAAAGTCGTAAGAATTTGTAGCGGAATTATAAAAATAAACTTTAGGATGGATGTAGCTATCTCACCTTACTAATGTTATAGTAATTTTAAACAATATTGTTTTGTTTGTAACGATTAGGCTTAGAAATTACTTAGAATAGAAATTAATTAAATTAATTAATTAATTATTAATTAATTAATAGGATTAGAAATTACTGGACCGATTAAAAAAAAACTTTCACAAGTAAAAAGCTACATTATCAAGGAGTAACATAAACTACTTTTGATCCCGATGTTCTCACGGGATCGAGACTTAGGGTTAAACGCGCGCCGTTCAATGTAAATCTTACATTGAATAAAATGTAAAATATTCAATATTATCTTCCTGGAAAGTTCCTCAAACAGAGAGAACAAACAGCAGTATACGTTTCGATTCCACGGTCATTATAAATTAAATTCCAATTGGATAAACAGATTTTACGCTTACATAATAACTCTGGTAAAAATAAACAATTTCAGAAGTAAGTGGTTCCGTACTTTATTGAGTGGGCAATGCGTCTTTGCTTCAAGTATTGACAATTTTTCTTTCTTTTTCGTGCCAAAGACTAATTTTATATGTTTAACCATCGGCATCCATCATCATCTATCGTCATTCATCGTCATCGATCGTCATCCATCGTCATCATCACTTACTGACATACAAATTTTGCCTTACTTTACCTACCTACTGCAGTGCAAAAATCCACACTTAAACGAAAGACTAGGGAAGTACTAATGATGCCAGGCTTCAACAGTACTTCAATGGGCCGATGGCTCAAAAATAACGAAATTACGCAATTTTTATTTTTTATCCTGATATCCGGACTTGATATCCGGATAAAAAGTAACCTATAATGTTAATCGAAGTCTTAAGCTATCTGCATACCAAATTTCATTGAAATCGGTCCAGCCGTTTCCGAGATTAGCGCGCACAATAAATAAATGTAAATGCACTGAGTAGGTATACCTGGCAACCATCTAAATTAAAATCCCACTTCGCCATGTTTCATCCTGCAACGAACAACCTGAACCCGAAGACAATTTAACAACCTCCAAATCGGCCACTGCTGGCCGACGTCGCGTAAAGTATGTTGCTTTTACTATACAAGATGTAACAGGTAAGCCCTTTTAATCCGAAAGGGGGTTGTTCTAGACGTTTAGGCGAACAACTTTTGTTCTACGACTTTTGAAAATTCGAAGTACTTTTCGAAAAATTTAGGTGTAAAGTTTACTTGAAAATCAGCTGTTTCTTAGAGTTCGAGGTCATTGACCTTATGTTGTTCTTTCATTTAGCTTGGTCTACTACAATAAAAAAAAAAGCTGTTTTTGAAAATATTCAAAAACAGCTGTTTTTCCAGTGAAACATAATCTCAAAATTTTCAAAAAAAAAGTTCGAATTTTCAAAAGTCGTAGAACAAAAGGTGTTCGCCTAGACGTTTAGAACAACCCCCTTTCGGATTAAAAGGGCTTACCTGTTACATCTTGTATAGGTCGTACATCTCAACCGATCTTCAAGAAACTTGAAGGATGGAGTAAAGTGCGGGTGTAGTCTACTAGTTGCAGAATTACAAGTATATTTGGTAAAAACATGAAAAGTACCTACGTACCTACTTTAATAGTTTTAAAAGATCATAGATTTCATTTCTTTTAGCAATATTCCGCCATTTCACCCGCGTAAGTCGCAATCCCGATGGATTTTTCAAAAAAAAAACTCTTACATTTTTTTTCCACAGATTGCTTACCTGCCGTCCTTTCTAAAATAAGTGATAAACCTTATTAGTCGGAAATAAGGTATAATATCCGGTATCTTCGATCCAAAGATTTACGTTTAATTTTAAAGGCTATAATTACTCATAGTATTTAGTTTAGTAGCAATCAGGAGCCTACATTGTTATTATTTACATAAAGGTTCCTATTGCTCGCGTCGCTAATGATCCCGTACGTGATTGGGTGGTTGCTAAATGAGCAAACACAGGCTCTGAATCTAATAGGTAAACGGACTCATTATTGCCTCAAAAAATCTCCTAAATTGTCCTGACGAGGACTGTATTACCTATTCTTTGTAATATTGCGTATTTCTTTTAGGATGATCCATTTATATCAAGAGTAGACTATCCTTATTCGAGCGACTGCAAGGCAAGGCTTAGCTAGCTAGGGGCTAGGCAGTAAGACGCCACGGGAGTTTACGCCGATTTAGCGAATATTCCATTATGTCTTCGAACTTTGGTCAGTCCTGAAGAACCGGTTTCCTCACAATGTTTTCCTTAACTGCAAGAGTGATTAAAGTATTGGAAATATTTTTAATTGTTTGATTTTAAAATTAGAAGCCGGCTGGACACTAAGTCTCATTGTACCCAGTAGATTACCCATCAACAAGAGAGGAGAACTCCAGGTTAACTAATCTTCTTCAAATCCGAAGTCGCCTTCTATGACACCCAAAGGTAGAAATGGAACACTTAGCTCTTTGGCTGAGGTAAACAGTGAAACAAATTAGATCAACACCAAATTAACTTTATTACCGTTTTCCCACTCTCCAAATTGAACCTTAAAAGCGAGATTAATAATTCGTTGTAAACAACCCCAAAGGGTTGACTGTGATGATTGAATAATATCATGTTTGTGGAATATATTCACGTATCTACAAATTGCCTCAATTGGGGGTGCTGTGTTTTATGTCAATATTTTAATATATACGCATTTTAATAAATCTTGTTCGAACAAAATGTTGACCTTATTTAGACATTAAAATTTAAAGTGAATCTACAAATTGCATCTATTGGGGATGCTGTGTTTTATGATTTTATGTCAACATTTTAGTAAAAAATAGGCAGAGAAATGTAACCAAAGAAACGCCTTGTTCCAAAAAAATGTTGACTAAAGTTTGACTTTACAGGGACGACTTGCATAAGGCTATTTAAAAATTAGCCAAATTAAATAATTTAGGCGAACATTGGACTATCCTCCTACTCTGAGCTTTCCTGGTCCCATTGTTGTTGTTGGAAAAAAAAACATAAAAATACCGCGTTTACTTAAAAAAAAAACCACAGATTATGAATTAATTTTTTTTTTTGCTAAATTTTCATTTTTGTGAAAATTTAGTTTTAAATTAAGTTTAATTTCGGGGGCATATTGATCAATTTAGTTTCGTGATGGTGTACAAGTGTAAATAAAAGTGAAAATCGGTGCAAAACATGGACTTTAGCTTAGTGTTGTCTCCAAAGCTCCGTGAACAAATATTGTAAAAATGCCCCCCTTTTTACAATGATTCCCTCGACTTGACTTTAACTATGACGACTTGACTGTTTTGTTCAATGCAAATATTGATAATACTTGACACTGCACTGGCAAATGTCCGAAAGGAAAAGCCATTTTCAAAGAAGAAGAAGAAGAATGGTTTTAAATAGCCGGCCAAAACAATTCGAAAACTGTCATTTTCGCTCTACATTTTGCGCTTGCTTCAAATGCAAGGTAATTTATCCCCACTTTTTGAACTCATAAACAATCAAAACTACTTGTTGTACTCGTATATGAAACATTACTGTAAATATTAAATAGCTTTACGCTATGGTGAAATTTTCAAACTCTGCTGAGGGCAATAAATTTTGAAATTCATTTTTGATTTAATTCACTGTTCACATTACCTAACAAAAATAATATTACGATGTTAATTTAGCAAGTGATGTGATGTTATTTATTGTTATTTATTATATGTTATTTATTATTTTATAAAACAAGTAGTTGTAGATGTGCCTTCTTTGATTTTTTAACATTTTAAACTCACACGATTTGAACTCATAATTATTTTTTATGATTTTTCTTTCAAAAATAAATTCCAAATTGTTGTTGTGGTATAAATATTGGATCCCTTACTTAGATTTGACTATTGTAATTTCATACTACATTATTGTATGCTCGAAATGAGTACACTGCAGCACTAATATACCTAGTACATATTTAAGACCAATGTACCTTCACAGTTTGAAAAATAAATTATTCTTATTCTTGTTTTAAGTTGGTAACAGAAAATGATATTCAGTTAACAACATCTCAAAATCAGACTTGACATTGTTCACCCTTAAAACACTCCAATTCAAAAAGTGTTTCAAAACAGGAAGACATCTAATAAAAGCATAAAAGCGTTTTCCTCAAAAGAGTACATTCATGAGTTATCTGGGTTACATCTCTGCCCTTTGAGACGTGCCTTTAGAAGGTTTTCGCGCATTTTTGTTTAGATGTTTTGGACTGAAATGTTACTGTGTTATTAATGGAAGAGAATTTTGTAAGTATTCATGCTGTTGATGTATGCTAAAGATCTATGCCCACCTTGTACTTATACTTAGAAAATAAACAATTACGACCAAATAAAGAAACGTAACATAAAACTATATTAAAACTAGCTGCGCCCCGCGGTTTCACCCGCGTAAGTCCCGTTCCCGCGGGAATATCGGAATAAAAATCGGGAGTATCCTATGTCCTTCTCCTGGTTCTAAGCTACCTTCCAACTAATTTTCAGCCACATCAGTTCAGCCGTTATTGAGTTATAAATAGTGTATATATGTATATATAGATGTTTCTACACAGCGTTCTAGAGACCAAACGCGTGGACCGATTTTGATGATTCTTACGTCAATCGATTCGTCTTAATCTGGCTTAATCTTAGTCACTAAAGACACGACAGTAATCCAAATTAACTTTTGTCACAACCAGACGCCATAATAGTCAAAATTAAAAAATCTAAAATCGTCAAAGTATGATATCAAGATGGGTATCGTTGAATAGGTATTTAAAAATCAATGTTAGGTTTCTTTTACCATTTTTCATTTTAAATAACAGTTTAGGAAGTAGATCGGTTTAAAGTTAATTAACAATTAGGTATTCTTACATTTTATTACTAACATTAGCTGCGCCCCGCGGTTTCCACCGCGAAAATGAAAAACGTTTTAATATCACGGGCGCGGGCGGCCGAGCGTTTCTTGAGGCGGTTGCACTTTTTCGGGCGGCCGAGCGTTTCTTGAGGCGGTCGCACTTTTTCGTTTGTTACTCGGGTTCTACTAATTGGATATCGATGCAAACCAGATTTCAATCGATTAGTAGTTTTTAATTGTAAAAGGAACCGACATATAAACAGACAAACAGACAGACATACATGAAAATTATTTAATTTTGTTCCACTACCTACTTATCCTAAGTCCCCTAGGACCTCTTTTTTTAATTTACTTCCAAGTACAGACTTTTTGTCCTCTCTTCCTTTATTATAAGTATAGATATAGATAGATAGAAGATCTAAATGATAGTTCACAATGTGGAATAATCCACATGATATTAACCTTCATGAAATTAATAGATTACGAGACTTACCGTCAATAAATGAAAATAACTAGAAAGCGTGAAATCAAAAAATAAAATAAAATATTCTTTTTTATTTCACGTTTCTTTTCATTTCATTTATAATGTGTTCTGTGTGTATCGGTTACAAAACTATTTGAATGATTATTCAGTATTACTTAGCATAATTACAAATTACTGGGCTTGTTTTCTTCTTTGTAGTTTTTTTTGTTGTTTCTGTACGTATTTTTTTAATACAGAAACCCAGCCTTATGGAACAGGAACTTGGTTCCAATAGACGTCGACATTTAGAGGTCTCCTTTCACATGCAATAACACTAAATTATTATCAGGACCTTTCATCGTCTTAGATAAAGTTTTCTCAGCTGAATAAGCGAAAGCAATGAAAAAAGGGAAATCTTTCATTAGATTCGACGGTCCGGCCTTTCATTTGCTTGCTATTTCTATGCGTTGACTGGTTTTTTGTTTGGTTGCTTTGTGAAGGTTTTTTTATTGCCGCCTTTTGGGGTTCTTTCAGATATAGAATGGGTAAAGTGGTTGGAAAAAGGTTTTTTACATTTTTCATTTTAGATGGTGTAAGTAAAACTTCTTTTTATTGTTAAAGAAAATGAAAATATGGCTCCTCGGTCCTTTCAATCACTCTTCAGTTGTTACTAAACTTTTTAACCGACTTCAAAAAAAGGTGGAGGTTCTCAATTCGTCGCGTATATAATATACTAATATTATAAACGTAAATGTCTATATGTATGTATGTCACGTTGTTTGACACTCGAGAATAATAAACATTATTCTAATTACTTATATTATAACTATTCAACATTATTCTAGTAAACATTAAAATAAGAAATAAAATCGGTATTAGATTTATTTATAAGCAGAGAAGATTTGCATAAGCGACATCTTGGTCGTAGTATCGGTCCGTCTCCCACAAAAAGGTGAACCTTTTAGACAGACTCCGTATCGATATTGTAGTGACAATTTAGGTTAGATACACATCAATGAACGGTAGATGGCGTTGCTTGTACGACAGTAGAATAAATTGAAATACTGTGACTATATGTAGGTATACATATACTTAGGTAGCCGTGTGACGTACGTCGTCCAGTGTTACCATACTAAGAAAATAATTACATTTGATATAATTTTCTAGCCACAAATCTTCTATTTAGAATTATATTATAAAATAATAGTTTGCAGTTTAGACTAACGTATCCTTTTAGTACTCATTCAAAATAATGTGAGACATTACCTAAGACAGCGACGAAAGGGTGTTTGAAATGGATTAACCACAATTCATTTCCACCTTGTCCCAAAATGTCACATATTTTGGTGCTGGAAGGAGACTTTCGAAAATATAGTATGACAACACAAAAAGAGCCCTTTTTCCTCTGCGCGTCGATCACCTCTAGACCCATTGCGAATTCCAAAAATAATTCTTAAATCTTAAATAAAAGCTAATTTATCCCGTAATAGGTGAGTTATAGAATATAATCTAATATTATTGTTTTCACAAGTGATATTTCCTCAGCTCACGTTTCGGAAAACACTCGGAAAAGCTGTGCTTTCGATTCCCACGTGCTCAAGCTTGGATCAGTATACCAGATTGGTTTCAGAAACCATGTTTCCTAGTAAAATCAATAACTAAACTAAGTGAACAACTACGATCTACGATCGCCTTGCATTTTTGAGTAGATTTTGTGTACTTAATTGTAAAAAACACATGCTCAAGTTACCATGTGGCAGTTCCTATTGGAACTGATTCTGATGCTAAATGTTTGAACCTCAGAATAGGATTTCAGTATATACCTAAGTAATTAGAACAAACTGTGTCTGAAATATTTCCTTTATTTTTTGAGAACTTAACCTAAAGATAACCTAACAAATTAAAATCAACTAAATTTAAGAACTAAATATAACCCTACTATTGTACCTAACTTATATCTAAGATACTAATCCTAAAATGTTGGCCGCCCTGCGACAAGTCTGTGTAAACGTCAGCCAAGGAAATTATTTATATTGTAAACTCATCTCTCGGTGGCTGATGTTCACACAGACTGGCCTGACAGTGCCTTTACTGATTTGTCTCTTCGACTGGTGTAATTCCAGGGTTCTACGTTCCGGTTTGGAACTCTCAAGAGCAACCGACCCAGGAGGACTCGAACTCTTAGCGAAATGACTGCCGGACCAGAAGCACGACATGCGTGGACCGTGGAAGATTGGTGCAGGCCACCTTCCTGGCTGTGAACCACTTAGATAACAAATTCTGACCTAAACCATCACCGCTTCAACAGGAGTTGCATCATCGCTACCAGATGAGTCAAATTTAATCATCGGTTGTACCCCTGAAATCCAGAGAGACATTACTGCATCAACCTATAGCTCGAACCTTTCTTAAAAACATGACCCAACCTTAATTAGGGAACAGTTTCATGTCTTAATTTTATAATCCGACCTTCAGTCTAAAATGATGTTGTTTTCCAAATTCTAAATTATTTACATAACTTACTATTACTAACTAAATTAAATCTATACTTCTCAAATACCTAATTAACTTATAAACTAGAATAATGAAAACTTATAGTTCTAAACCTAGACTTTTCTAAATAACTAACTAAATATAACTTACTACAGATAACCTGTTCTGAATTATAAAATCTTATAGATCTAGACTTTTTCTAAATAAACTCAATTACTTACTACTGTAATATTAATTAGGCTTAGTTTTAAATAAATTTATGTGTCACTACCTATATCGGTCTAAATCTTTTATTTTGACGTTCCCTGTCTCAATCACCGGATAGGTAGGCGACAGTATGTGACTTTGTCACTCTTTCACGCAAAAACTACACGACAGATTGCGATGAAACTTGGAATATAGGTAGCTGGGGACCGGGAATAACCCATAGGGTACTTTTTATCCCGATAATCCCGCGGGAATAGGACTTACGTAGGTGAAATCGTGGGGCGCAGCTGTATAAGTCGGGCAGTCAAACTACAATATGGACCCAGCCAGTAAAACTGCCCGACACTGCAGATGACGAAACAGGTCGTCGATGACACTGTATGTAGAGGTTACTTTTGTTCTTTTTTGTAAGTCGGTTTTTAAATAACTTTATTTCTTCATTTATTCGAGTTCTATCAGTTTTTACAATTTTTTTTCATTCATAGTTATAATTAGAATCACACATAAATCGATTATGAAAATATTTACCTATTTGTGCGTATTTTATAATATGGAAGTAGTTAGCTATAGTAATTAACTAGCTGCGCCCCGCGGTTTCACCCGCGTAAGTCCCGTTCCCGCGGGAATATCGAAATGAAATGTAGTCTATGTTTTATTCCCGGTATCTAACTACCTACTTATACATAGAAATATATTTAGCAAGGAAATATATTTCCAAAAAATCCCCATGACAGGATTCGAACCTGCGTCCTTTCGCTAACCAGGCGACTGCTCTAACCACTGAGCTACACAGGAATCACGTGACACGGTATAATTTTTCGGCCATATCTTTCCTCGCTAATTGTTTTACCAACTAAGGCTTGGTTTCTGCGCCATCTACCGGTCAAGCTTTGCAGCTTTTATTGACTGGTTCAGGTGGTTTACTTTACAGATTAAAACAAGTTTATTTGGCACTTTGCCAGTGTCTAATCACGTATTGTGTTACTTGCTGGGGTGGTGTACCAAAAACGAATCTGATCAAGTTGGAGGTTGCGCAGAGGGCAGTTTTGAAGGTATCAAGCTTCAAACCTTCTCGTTTCTCTACTGTAGACTTGTTCAGTTTCTGGAAAGTACTAACGGTTCGACAATTATTTGTGCTAAATATAATTCTTAGACAACAGTCCTTGTTACCGTTTCATCAAACACCCGTTTTGTCACGAAGACCTTTCAATGTTTGTACTCCTAATGAATTTCGTACCACATTTAGTCTCAGATTCTTACCATATTTAGGTCCCTATATCTACAACAAAATTAATAAACTACTTAATTTATACACATTAACTAAAAATAAATGCAAATTCGAACTTACAAAGTACCTACAATCTCTTTCATATGATGAGACAGAGCTGCTAATAAAAATAAAAATTTAAGTAGTAAGTCTTATAGCTATTATGTTCTTAAAACAATAAATAAGTTTCATTATTGCTATAAAACCCAAACACACCCTCTCACATACACTCAATCATCATACATTCTACACACAGAGAGGACTTCCCTCACGTTTAATTAGTATAAGTTTATATTACATTTCGTTTTTACTACGATTAAAGTGTTTTAGAGATAAATTATTAGCTTACTGAACAAATATTGTACCTAGTAGTAGTCTGTGGGGTTTGGCGCTGGATGCTGAAACACAAGCTCACGCTTAGTTTAGCAACAGTGGCTAAAATATATCTGGAAATGTATGTACCTAGTTTCTAGTACCTACTTGTTGTTTTCGAAATAAATTTATTATTATTATATAATGCAACAATGCTGTATATAAAAATAACACGATTAAAACCGGTTAATGAGTTTTATTCCAATACAAACTGGCGAAAATAGAAAAAAAACCTAACTTGTAAATTTAGAAAAATATTTAAATACTTACCAAACAAAATACAACAAAGAACAATCTCCAATAATTTCCCGAACGAATCCATTTTGCACAGCACTATAATTAAAATGACCACTAAAACCAGACTCACATCAGAACTCTTTAAAAAAAAATTTCAAATATCGAATGAAAAAGTTTCGAGTTCGGGTTTCGAAAATTCAAATTTCGAAGCGAGCGTTCCATTCGATGTTTCGCGCGCAACTGAACTTACTCGCCATCTGTTACTATGCTTGGATTCTACTACCATTTTATTTTAGCCAACGGATTTTAATAGAACTAATAATTTTGTATAACTACTTGTGTGTTTGTATAGACTCTAGCGCCACTACTACGTGTAAGGACAAGTTGGTAGATTCCATTGGAATATTATGTGTGAAGCTATATAGCATGAATAATAAATAAAATGAAATGGGGAAAAATTGCTTTACTTTGTTTGAGTTGTGCAGTTTGATCCGATATTTATATTAATGTTTGTTTTTTATTTTATTTTTGAGAGCGCGTATTGCTTGCGTTTGTAGGATTTATTTTTCTTATCTTTATAAGAATGTCTTTGACGACCTCCGTGGCGCGTCGGGCGAATACCTAGCTGCGATGTAGAAGGTAGCGAATTCAATATCCACCTGGGGTAAGTGTTTATGCTAAACATAAATCCTTGTTTTATATAATTTAAAATATTAATTCTGTGTATGTTTACAAAAAAATGTAGTCATAGAACATGAATAGTTTCTGAATTTGGGGGTTTGATTGCGTTGTGCGCACTGGCTGAACTAAGTTAGTTTAGCTTAGCAGTTTTACATAGATGTAACAACGTCCACCGCAAATTATGCCAGCTATGTTCTAAGCTAACTTATAAGAGTTAACTACAGTAGAAGTGCTCCTTGGTCTAGCTGTATCTGCCGAACGCGAATTGTCCTGCGGGTTAAGCAACGCTTGACGCGTTCATTACTTAGATAGGGAGTGATAATTTGTGTGGCAAATAAGTCACTTTTTCGAGCTCCTCCGTGCTTCATAAGGCATGTTAAGCAGCTCATCTTGGTTGTTTACCTTTATATAATATACAAAGTAATCGTGTTACATTTTAAACCTAGTCATCCATCACTAACGTTAATCTGGTCAAACATCCAGCTCATAAAAATCTATCTTTATAAAAAATATGAACTCATCCGAAATTCGATTAATAAAAACAATTTAATTTAAAATCGAGAATCAACAGTAGCGCTCCCTTTACATAATGTATCATTTGCTGAAAGCGTTCGACATAATCTTTATAACTCACTGTCGGAACGTTTTAATAACTGATTATTGGAAAGGAAATTGACAATTTGGGGAAACGAGATGAGAATTTTCGCCTATGCATATATTATAACAATGCCGATGGTAAGGGATTATTCAATTTTGATTAAAGAAGTTAATATTTAGATAAGAGGTATTTTAATATAAATTCTATTTAATTTCTTCTATAGTTTTCGCGATTTTGCATAATAAAACACTTTTAATTCTATTTTTCAATATAATTAATATCTATTGTGCGTTAATGACATCGCTCATACGGTGAAGGAAAACATCGTGAGGAAACCCACGGTTCAGTTAGCTCCAGACGTATTGACCAGTTCTTTCTTCTGGGCATGGCTGACTAAGCTGGGTGTGTGGTATAGGTGCTGGGCAAGCCTACTCCGTCTAAAAATGTCCCAGGCACTACAGCGCCATAAATAGCATGGTTTCAAAAGTGGCTTGCACTGTGTAAATCATCTTAAATTATTAAAATACCGAATATTTGGCCTTAATCTGCTTCGTAGCAGAATACTGTAGTACATTTCGTAGCACTATGGTTATCGTAGCTATTGCTATACTTGGCTGCGTGCGTGCGTTTGCACACGATTGCCAATTACATTTTTTTATTTTCTTTTTTGTTGACCGAATTTAAAAATGCTACTCACAATTTAAGGGCTACTTAAACAATTAAGCAGCTCCTAAACGTAAAGAATTCCATACTTGTTGTGAATTTGAAGTCTTACATTTATACTCCCTTAGTTTTATAATAATACTAGCTGCACCCCGCGGTTTCACCCGCGTAAGTCCCGTTCCCGTTTCAGTTCCCGCGGGATTAAAAGTAATCTATGTCCTTCTCCTGGTTCTAAGCTACCTCCCCACCAATTTCAAGCCAAATCGGCTCGGCCGTTTTTGAGTTATAAATGGTGTAACTAACACGACTTTCTTTTATATATATAGATTTACACATGACCAAGTTATGTGACGTCAAAGTTGACAAACAGAGACAAACCTGTTTGTCAACTTTGACACTTCATGTGACAGTAAAAGACAAACGATGCACAGTTATGCAGCGCATTAATTAGCGTTTATTTGTAAGGGGGTAAGTGTTGTTTCTGTATGAGGCTGTTAGCTGTTACCCAATAATTTGAAGTATTACTCGACGTATTGAAAGATGTTACAATATTTTAAATTTCGAACGTACTAATTTTAAAATTCTTAAAAAAAACTCGAGAATGGCAAACTGGAGTTTTGGCGGGAATGCGTTGAAGAGATGTGTTGCTAAATTTTCATTTTTGTGAAACTTAGTACAAATGCGTGTAAATTGTTTAATTTCGGGGGTATATTAATCAATTTAGTTTCGTGAAGGTGTACAAGTGAAAATCGGTGCAAAACATGTACTTTAGCTTAGTGTTCTCTCCAAAGCTCCGTGAACAAACATTGTAAAAAATGGCCCCCTTTTTACAATGATTCCCTCGACTTGACTTTAACTATGACGACTTGACTGTTTCGTTCGATGCAAATAACCTGCAAATATTGATAATACTTGACACTGGCAAATGTCCGAATGGAAAAAGCCATTTTAATGAAGAAGAAGAAGAGAATGGCAAACTGAGAGGCAAGAGCTAAATTGAAAATCCTTGGTGGATTCATCAAATTTTTTTATAATTTTCTAGCAAAATGTTTTAGAATATTTTTGTTTAAATTAAGCATTTGTAGGTGACATTGTTTTGTCGAGGGGACCATTATCATTGTAACATGATCGAAACGTCAAACTATAGAAAATTAAAAATAAAATCACGCGATTAAGATCCGGAATGAATGAAATTTTGAGACGCAGGTTCGAATCCTGTTACTGCGGAGTTTTTGATGGTTGTAAAATATTTCTAGTAAAATGCTTTGAGCGATAATTATTAGAAATATTTAATATCTCGGTCGTTAGTTTGTTCGTAAAAAACTAGTTGGCTCCCCGTTAGGGGATTATTTATATTAGACCGTCACGAGCGCGGGCCGGGTCCGAGCTTCGTTGTCCATTGCTCGGCGAGCAGTCGATCGGTCTGTTGCAACCGAGTGGCGGACAAGCAATGGACAACGAAGCTCGGACCCGGCCCGCGTTCGTGACGGTCTAATAGTATAAATAATCCCTTACTCATACTGAGAGTCCCAAAAACTTTTAATTGAATATGAATAGGATTATCTTTCAGATGGATTAAAGACATGAATATTTTCAATTAAAATATAAATCAGTTTTTAAAAGTTTTTCAGAGTTAATTAATTCAGAATTACTTACAGTTGCGAGCAATGAATTTGAGCTTTTTTATTTACTAAAAAGGTTAAAACATAATATTTACAGGGTTTTACTCGCGTTTTATTTAACAACTGAATTATTATAAAGGTACCGAGCTTTCGATAACTTTACAGTTAGTTTTTGCAAGGTTGACTGAGATGTAACCTTGAAAAAGAAACTGAGTACTTTTGTAACAATGCAGTTATTAAATAAAACGCGAGCAAAACCTGGTAAATATTGTGTTTTATTATAGGTACAAAATCGCAAAAACCTAAAACATAATTATACTAAAAGGTTATCAAGCCAAAAAAGGATTGCCCATTCACACGACGCTTTTTACCTGCTTCAGGAGATTACCTCGGCAACACGCACCGTCTAAAATGTCAAATATTTTTATTTGAGGTTAAAATAATGCATTTGTAATAGAAAATTAATTATTGCAGAATCATTGCAGTTACTTCCTGTAACCTTCCAAAAAACATATAAATCCGAATTGATAACCCTTTTAGGAAGCAATTTATTATTTCTTTATTCAATCTAATCAGGGACCTTACCGCGCAACTTCCGTCGTAATCGGCATCGATATCCCACTGCGCAAAGGAATAATTTGAAAAAGCCAACTGTAAAGTTGGCAAAAGCTCGATCATTTCAAAAATCATGAATAAAACGCGATTAAGCCCGGTAAACAAAGTGTTTTATTATGCAAAATCGCGAAAACCATAGAATAAATTTTACATTTCTTTATTTAAACTAACCAGTATAAGCGTCTGGTACCATAAACGGACGTATATAGTAGTGAATTCATACGCACCTGCGACCCGTTTAAGGCAGTTATATTACCTTTACGTGGCTATGACCATTATAGGAGCGCTTGGAGTCATTTTGTACCCTTAAAGGATAATTTTAGATATATTTTTCTTTTTTACAATATTTTGTATGATACAAATCATATTGTCTAAGTGACACTCCCAGGACGAATCGATTCACGTAAATAAAACTCATCAAAGTCGGTCCATCTGCTTTGATTCTAGGGCGCCTTATAGCAACAAAGATACATAGATTAATAAAGACACTATTTCCTTACGTCGTGCAGTCGGGTAAAAAGAATCGACCATTCACACCGATGCCTTTTGTAAATTCATACCTAAATAAATTCTATGAACAACAGCTAGCCCCGTGGTAAGCTATTAAGCTTGTGTTACGGTGACTAGACAACGGATATAATACATTATTTATGTAAATACATACATATTAAATATATAGAAAGACACCCAGACCAGATACAAATATTTATTTTTAAGCAGAAATATTTACAGCCGGCGAGAATCGAAACCGCAACCTCCTGCATTGCAGTCGTGCGTTCACACGACGCGCCACAGGTCGTCAAAACCGGCTTACCAGCTTAAAACTTTCCCTCGGCAATACACACATTCTGAAAGGTCCCATATTTTTTTTTTTTTTTTTTTGTTAACCTATACTGTCCCACTGCTGGGCAAAGGTCTCCCTAACTTCTTTCCAAGCTGTCCGGTCCTGGGCCAGATTTGGCCACTCTCCGTGGAATGCATCGAGATCGTCACGCCATCGTTTTCGGGGTCTGCCACGATTCCGATGTCCGTCTTCCGGCACCCATTGCGTAACGATCTTAGCCCATCGGTCAGGATGCATTCGACTAACGTGGCCCGCCCAATCCCACTTAATGTTGGCAGTTTTTTTACCTACATCGGCTATCCCAGTCTTTGATCGCAGAGTGGTGTTCCTTACGCGATCGATCCGCTTCACACCGAGCATGCTGCGCTCCATAGCCCTTTGGCAAACCTTTAGTCTGGACTTTTGATTTTCAGTCAAAGACCAGGTCTGAGCACCGTAGGTTAGGATGGGCAAGATACACATGTCGACGAGCCTACGTTTCAGTGATATTGGAAGGTCGCCTTTCATAAACTCCTTCATGGACCAGTAGGCTTTCCAGGCGTTTTCGATGCGGCGATCGATTTCTCGATCCTGCCTGTTTTCGAAAGACACTATCTGACCCAAATAGGTATACTCGTCGACATATTGTATCACTTGCCCGTCCACCACGACCCTACGTTTGGTGCTGTTGGTCATGACCTGGGTCTTGGACCGATTCATGGCAAGTCCAACCTCCAAGCTCGCTTTGCTCAGATCGTCGAGCATTTTTTGAACTTCGGATGCCGATGCGGCGAACAAGACGATATCGTCAGCAAACCTGAGATTGGTTAGTCTCTTGTCACCGACGACGATGCCTCGCTGCGCCCATGGTACTGCCAATGTCTTGAATATTTCCTCCAAAACGCTTGTAAAGAGTTTTGGAGAGAGAGGGTCGCCCTGCTTAACGCCCTTAGCTATCCGGAAAGGTGGTCCCGAGGTTTGCAACTTAATATCTGCCGTGCTGTTTTTATAAATAGTTTTAAGAATATTAATGTAAGTGTTATCAATTTGTTGTTCGCTGAGGGCTTTAAAGACTGCTTCATGTTTAACACTGTCGAAAGCTTTTGCATAGTCAACGAAGGCTATATAACTTGGTTTATTGTACTCGTTGCATTTCTCTATGACCTGATTCAAAGCTTGGAGGTGGTCTGTTGTTGCAAAACCTCGCCGGAAACCCGCCTGCTCAGGAGGTTGTCTCAGATCTAAGTCACCATCAATGCGATTTAAAATGATTCGAATGAACAATTTATAAAGATGGGACAGTAAACTTATCGGTCTGTAATTATTGATGTCGGATTTTTCTCCTTTTTTAAAAAGCAGTATAATATTAGAATGGCACATCTTAGCAGGTATCTTTCCAGTTTCCAGTATTTTATTGAAAAAATGTATAATATGTGGCAATAAATGTGGCGAGCCTATTTTGAGTGATTCTGTGGTGACACCATCTTGGCCTGGGCTTTTATCAAATTTCATATATTTGAGAGCTTTAAGAACCTCGGATTCAGTTATGTACGATATGTGATCAGGGAGAGAGTGTTCCGGTATTTCTATTGTGGTCGTATTGTCTGAGTATAAAGATTTGTAAAATTCCGTACATATTGACATTACTTTATCTCTACTGTTGTGTTTGTTTTGATTGTTATCCTTGAGACAATTAATCCAAGTTCTGCCCTTTGATACTCCGTTCTTTGCTATTCTTAGGGATTTGTTGTTTTCTATTGCTATTTGAATTCGACAGGTATTATAATGTCTGATATCAGATCTTATGCTCCGTTTCACTTGTTTATCAACCCTGCTGTACTCTCCAGTATTCTTTTGTAATAATGACCTCTCTTCCAAAAGCTGTCTAGATTTATCCCTTAATAAATTTGTTTTTTTCTTTGCTATTTTAATTTGCCTATTGCTATTCTGAATTGCGAAAACTATCGCATCATACTGCTCTTCTGTATCCATTTCCTCTAGTTTCAAATTTTTCAATCGATTTGATAGCTCTAAGTTAAAAATATCTTTGTTGTGCATTAGAATGTCTTTAGGAGGTCTGTTGTGATGTTTGTTGAAAAGTTGAGCTCTATGGATTTTGAAATCGAATCGTACTCTTGCTCGAACTGGCCTATGATCGGAACTGTAGTTAATTTTGTTTAGCACCGTTATGTCTTTAATAATTTGTAAGTCAGATGTTAGGATAAAATCGATCTCATTTCTGGTGTAATTATTAGGTGACAACCATGTCCAACGTCTATGTAGGGCTTTTTTGAAAAAGCTATTGGAGATGCGTAAATGATGACCGAACGCGAATTGGAGTAGTCGGGTACCTCTTTCATTTCTAGTGCCAATGCCGTACTTCCCTATAACTCTAGGACAATCCAGGTCTTGTCGGACGCCTATTTTCGAGTTGAAATCACCAAGTATTATGGACCAGGTTCCTCTGTTTTCATCATATGCCATGTTTAGAAGGTCATAAAATTCTTCCACATACTCGTCTGTGTACCCCGTAGATGTGGGCGCATACACTTGTATGAGAGTGAGGGTTTTACTTGATGTTAATCGAAATTTTAAAACAGCAATGCGTTCTGAGTAAGCCTTGAATTCGATGATGTTATCCCTCCACTTTTTAGCTACCAGGAAACCAACACCGTGTAAACCACTAGTTTCTCCATAGTGGAAAAGAATTGAATCATCTCGTTCTTCAGTCTGTTCCCCCACTCTCCTGACCTCAGCTAGACCGACTATATCCCATCTGACTCTACGTAAAGCTTCCTCTAAATCTAGAAGATATTCGGTTTTTGAAATTGAACGGACGTTGTATGTTAATACGTTTAGCGAATCGGTATCCTTTATAACGCGAGCCTGGGTCGTTTGATGGTGGGATCCCGCCCGGAGATTCACCTGGCCCCCGGCCCCAGGACTTTGCCGATGCCCATCAACCACACCAGCGCAGCCACTGGAGCTGCCGGGCACTGGGGGCATCGTTGCTATGCTTGTAATCATCATGTTAGGGGTTTAGACCATTTAAGTCCACCACGCTGGTCCAACCCAACCCAAAGGTCCCATATACATTTCTTTATTCAAACTAACCAGTATAAACGTCTGGTACCATTAACGGACATATAGAGTGAATTCTAACGCACCTGCGACCCGTTTAAGGCAGTTCTATTACCTTTATGTACGGCTATGGCTATTATAGGAGCTTGGAGCCTTTTTGTAGCGTTTATGGTTATTTTTAACCACTTCTTTGCATACATTAGGCTGTTAAGCGGTTGTCCCGTTTTTATGTGTTTTTTATTTTTATGTATTTTTTAGTAGCTGACCGGGCGTACTTCGTACCGCCAAATATTTTCAAAATAAAAATACGTACGCATACCGTATACATAATACATATTATGCCTACATTTCAGCGATACATTTTTATTGATAAATAGATAAATGATTATTCATAATAAAACACAATATTTATCGGGGTTTACTCGCGTTTACTACCGCCTCATATTTATTTGTATCAAAATGATCCAGTGTACCCTGTTAATTTTGTGTTTTCTTTTGCAAAATCGCGAAAATCTAAGACAAAATTATGATTTATGTTTGTGAATTTTCACAACACAAAAGGGCGCGTATTTTAAAGTTAAATCGCCTAAATAACGCTTTTCAGCTTTGTTAGATTTTACTCGAAAACGGTTGAACAAGTTTTGGAAATTTTGCAGAGTTTAGCTAAAGTTTTTGAACTGTTCGTTTGTTTCTCGTCTGGCTCTCTCTCTCTAGTACATATGTAAGGAATGATATATAAGTATTGGGTATATCCGTTGTCTATAGTCACCTAAAACGTAAGCTTACCATAAGGCTAGATGGGGATCGCCCTGTGTGATCCTATCCTACTAATATTAAAAATGTGAAAGTGTGTGTATTTGATGTTTGGATGTTTGTTAGTCAATCACGCAAAAACTACTGAACCGATTGCGATGAAACTTGGAATATAGATATGTGGATACCGGGAATAAAATATATACTTTTTATCCCGATAATCCCGTGGAATCGGGACTTACGCGGGTAAAACCGCGGGGCGCAGTTAGTATAAAATAACAAACTGTACCTCGCAGTTTCACTCGTGTAAGAGCTGATTTACATTGGGTCAGTGACAGAAGTCAGTGCCATACAATTTCCACCAAGTCAGTGACTGACCACGACAATCCCAAGACACTGACTTTTATCACTGACCTAATGTAAATCTGGTCTAAGTCCCGATACCGAGGGAATTTTGAACTAAAAAGTAGCCTATGTGTTATTCCAGGTCTCCAACTATCTATGTTCCAAGTTTTATAGCAATCGGTTTAGCGGTTTTTACGTGGTTGAGTAACAAACATACATACCTACAAACTTTCAGCTTTTAAATATTACTAGCTGAGCCCTTAATTTTACTAGTGTGATGTATTTAAAAAAACTAGCTGTATTTCGCAGTTTCACCCGCGTAAGGCCCGTTTCCGGCGGTATATCGGAATAAAAGTAGCCTGTGTTATTCCAGGTCCCCAGCTACCTATATTCCAAGTTTAATCGCAATCGGTTCAGTAGTTTTTGCATGATTGAGTAACAAAGTCATAGACATACATACATACAAAATTTCCCATTCATAATATTAGGAAGATGAGAAGTAAGAAGTAAGATTTATATATTTCAGTATAACAAATATTAATTCTTGTATTTTTTCTCGACTCGAACCCACTATAAAGATAGATATAACAATCAACTCACTACGTCTTAAACGTTACCAAAGAAACCAACTCAAGGCAGTAGAGTCGAAAATTGACTGTAACTTAATTAAAACGAGAACACAAGTAGACCCTATGTGCATGTACCAATTTCGGAAGACAACTGTGAACTAATTCTCCTATGTGGACCAGATGGCGCTGCATTCGCCCATTACTGTATGTCATCTCGTAACTACATAGGGGTGTGCTTGTGTCTTGATTGGATAGGGTTTTTTGTCGATTTATCGATATCGTTTATATTTAAAAAAGTGTTCAAGTTTAGGAAAAACAGGAGCATAAACGCTCCTGTTTTTCCTTAACTGTGGAACGCGGTGAGGAAATGTGTTGCTAAATTTTCATTTTTCATAGTTCAAATGCGTGTAAATTGTTTAATTTCGAGGGCATGTTAATCTATTTAGTTTCATGAAGGTGTACAAGCGTAGTGAAATCGGTGCTAAATATTGACTTTAGCGTTGTCTCCAAAGCTCAGTGAACAATCATTGTAAATGGCCGTCGTTTTACAATGATTCCCTCGACTTGACTTTAACTACGACTTGACTGTTTCGATGCAAATATTAATAATACTTGACACTGGCTAATTTCAAAATAGAATAAAAGAAGGAGAAGAGGTTCCGAAAAAAAAAAAAAAACCTATAAAAATGCTTTTGCCCAAAAAATCAATGCATACTGTGGGATTTGAACGCGCAACCTTCTATTCAATACCTATGTAATTTTTTTTCGTTTTCAAAAACAGTCGTCTATTGTTCAACTGTAAACTAATTCTCCTATGTGGACCAGATGGCGTTGCATTCGCCCATTACAGTATGTCATCTCGTAACTAGAAAGGGATTCGTTTTATCGATATATCGATGTCGATTTGTTTTTATTTCAACTGTTCAAGTTTAGAAAAAAAATAACAGTTAGCTTATGCATCAAAATTTAATGCTCAGTGCAAGATTTGAACGCGCAACCATTTATTCTATAGCCGGGTACGCCAAACAATTGCACCGGTTGATCTATAGAATGCAAAAACATTTTTTCGTTCTAAAATACCATCGTTTGTTTTTAGGTATTTGTAGGTGTGGGTCATGTGAGAAATAGGCTAAGAGTTTGTCGTTTACCTTAGAACTCGGTTTAGCCTATTCAATATTCAAAAACAAATTATCGATTTTGATTTATATTTGGCTTTTGATATATATATACCCTTTTGACTTTACAGAACTAATTTATAAATAATTTATATCTGTAAAAGGCTTTTTCCTAACCTAACTAACGGTTGACAACGCACGATAAGAGTGGGTTTATCGAAATTTTCGCGAAATCGGAACTTACGCGGGTATAACCGAGGGACAGCGCTAATATTATTATTATTATTTCTTATAAATAATAGATAAGAGTTTGGCCAGTATCTCACGTGATGAAAAGCGACTATGTGGTCTAAGATCTTACACGCTTACCTAGGATATACCTGTTTACTCGTGACTTGAAGACCTCCATGTTGTAGACATCCGGGAAGACATACTCAGGAAACCGATTCTATTCCCTCGCAGTACGAATAAAGAATGACGATGCGAAACGCTTGGTTTAGGTGACTGGTATTTTCGAAAGTTTGTTTTTTTTATTTCTCTTCACGGTCAAATGGTTCGACCAATTTGGATTGGCGTATGGATAGTCTAATAATGGTGAAAAACATAAGATACTTTTCATAATCTGATAATGCTACGGGATCGAGATTTGATTTATAAATGATTTGAAAACAAAATAGTATCCAGAAAAAAGGCCAAAAAAACACAGTAAAATAAAACATTCATCTGTATACTTTATGCAAAGCTCATCGAAATAAACCACACTAAAACCTTACTTGAATACACATGAACCGGCTTTGGCTGGCTTTAAACACGGTCCGGCTTACGATCGACAACCTTTTGAATAAGATACAAAGAAATATCTAAAGGAATACAAACAATTTACGAATAGCTACAGAGGGATGAGAAGAATAATTTATTTAGAAAGAAAAAAAACAAGACTGTGGTATAAATGTTATTAAGGAAAAATGCTTGGGTTTAAGCGGAGACTAGTTTCTGCTTTTTTGTGTATAGAGCACTAAAATATAGAAGTAAGACAATCATTCAATAGTAGGAATGTTTTTAAAAGAAATTAATAGGGTTTGTTCTCATAAAGACGGATTCTCAAAAAGACAGATCATCAACAAGAACACAACGCTCCCCTCTTGTGCTCGTGCTGTGAAATAACAATGAGTTGCTGGCTAGCGTCACGTTAAGTTTTTGTAGTTATCTATACTTATAATAAAGGAAGATGGGACAAAAAGTTTGTACTTGGAATAAATTAAAAAAAAAATTGGTCTAGGGGACTTAGGATAAGTAGAAGTAATGAACGAAAAAGTGCAATCGCTCGAGAACCGCTCGGCCGCCCGTGCCCGTGATAACGCGTTTTTCACTTCCGCGGGTGAAACCGCGGGGCGCAGCTAGTTCACAATAAAAATATTTCCATGATAGCCCAGTGAAAACTTGACCCTTTGACTGCTGCAAACAAACACCTTGTGTTTCCAATTTTAATTTAGTGATTGGCGATATTTCGGTTTGAGTTTAATTTTACGATTCGCGTTGATTAGCGATTTCAACGTCAGCAGTCAAAGCGTTGAGCACTTTGAATAATTGTTAAAATATAGGTAACGTTTGTTTTTAAACGAATATTTGTTAAATTAAAATTCGCAATATCGTTGTCATAAGCCGTAAATAACAACAAAAATGTATTGAAAAAAGTACAAAAAAACAATTTCTATAAAACACAGAACATTGTGTCACTTTGAAGTTAACTCGCAACAAAAACGGGTTTCTCTTTCTACCTTTTCAGTTACGGAACCCTAAAAAATACAAATGGAAACCATTTTAATGTACCAATATGGATATATCAAAAGTTTTCCTACAAAAACATGGTAGCAAATATTTCAGAAAGTCTAAACATTAGCTTAGTGAAAATAATATTAAGGTTTTACTTTACTTGAGTTTAGATCTATACTAACTATTTATAATAAAAAAGATGAGAGAGTTGCTTAATTGTTTGTAAGGAATAAACTCAGAAACTACTGGGGCGATAAAATATTTCACTAATTAGAAAGCTACAAAATCGATTAGTAACCGCCTAATTCCACGTAGTTCTACGAACAGCGGACCTTGCAATAGCATAGTTTATTGAAAGTCCCTACATTATAGTCCAAAATCCCAGTGGCGCTAGATCTACGTAATTATAGCATGGCTAAAATTTCGAATATTAAGTCTGCTATGTTCTTAAGACAGTATGTGTACTTACTAGCTAATTTTTCTCAAAAAGCAAGAGATTTTCCAGTGAAGAGCATTATGTGATTAATTCAGTACCTACCTTGAAGATAAAGGCCCTATTTTGTTGATTGTTTTACCGAATATCTGCACCCGAATGGACTTGAACCTGCAACCCTGCAAAATTTCAATGTGAATGCGTCTTCCGCATGCAATCGCTTCCGGTTCAATTCTTAATTCCGCTGTAAAAAAAAGTTTTTATCTTCTTTTTAAAATAACTAAAGAATGTCTATTTATAATTATTCACGTCACATCACCCACTCACGTTACAAGTACCCCTGATAATGACATTTTATCGATACGTTTTGTCAAATTTATCGATAAGTCGGAGCCCATCACTACA
The DNA here is from genome assembly GCA_949358125.1 of Idaea dimidiata. Lineage (NCBI taxonomy): Eukaryota > Metazoa > Arthropoda > Insecta > Lepidoptera > Geometridae > Idaea > Idaea dimidiata. The sequence continues at coordinate 20,441,245 of OX442334.1, read as the reverse complement.
ATACGGCTTGCTGTCTAAAAGCTATTAGCAGTTCGCGACGGAAGGCGCACCTGTGACTGTCATTTCCTACAAAGAGATTACGTAAGGCATTAACTTTAGATACTTACGTATAGACATGTCTATACAATTACACGGTTCATAAAGTCGATGAGAAACGAAGATGTTTTGTGGCCTTTTTATAGTTTTATCGATATATTTTGTGTTCGATTTTATCGACTTTGGACTTTACTATTTTATTGGCTGACTTAGTTATTGTATGAAAATATTAAACTAATATTATAAACGAGAAAGTTTGTATGCAGGTATTTATGTGAATTTGTTACTCTTTCGCGCAAAAACTTCTAAACCGATTGTGTTGATCTTGGAATATAGGTAGCTGAATACCGGGAATAACGGGATTTTGTTTTAAAACATTTATTATATGTCCTTTTTATCTATATTGCTTATCTTTTATAGTATACACCTTACCCATCCCCTTCCTTAAATCTTGTCTATTCATTGGTTGCCTGGAGCAGATCGCCCTTAGGCGATGAGGCCGCCCATTGTACCACACTAGTTTTAAGTTTTTTTGTATTTGTAATATTTGTTAATTTATGTTTTTGGTGCAATAAAGTATGTATTCATTAATTCATTCATTCAATAACACATAGGCTACTTTTGTCCCGATATTCGGTATTCCGATATACTCCTATACGAAAAGAAGACACACATCAAAAGCTAAGCGCCTAACTTGCATTTTGACAAGATAAACTGCTAGGCGCCAAGCGCTCAGTGCGGCCAGTCACGTACTTTCTGGACCGTTCGCTTTAGTTAAATGACTCGCTGCCTCCTGCACATGGAGATACAGCCTAAAAATAGCAAAACATCATTTTTTTTCTTAAGTTATTTATTAACCTCGACTCAACTATAAAACAAAATACTACCCACCTAAACTTTGAACTAGAGAGCGAAATAAAACTTCCATTTTCACGATATAACCGATTCCTTTTGAATTCTGCAAACGTTGAAACTAACTTTAAAGTTGGGGTAAGAGTCACCGCACCGACTTTATGCTTAAAACTCTGGGCAGCTTTAAAAGCAGAATAAATCTGCACCATAACAGATTGTTTTAGCAAAAGGTGTGTGGTACAAGTCATGGACTTGCTACTCTGTTCATGAATCTGACCAGTGAGATCCTCATTTTTTATGTACCCAATAAAAAATGTACTTGTACTAGTTGGAGGATTAAGACTCGGGAAAATATGTTGTTATGAGTACACAATAATATTATTGTAATCCCCTCCCTAAGAGCGATTGCAAAGAAAACGTGAAATTAGCAATCACTTCCTGCGATAGCGCAACGTCCCTTTACGCGTGATGGATGTAGTGCTGAAAGTACCCTTAATTGTATCAGCTACATTGAACCCTAGACTGAGACAGAAATTTGGCGTAAAATTGGCAAATTATCACCATGTTAACAATCACCATGAGCCGAAGGCGACACCTTTGTCTCTGGCAATCTTTGGGAGTTGACACAAGTAGATTGAGTATAAACTCAATCAACTTTTGACAGTTTTATGCAATGGTATTATTTTTAAGTAACTACTTTAAGCGAATTAACCAACTAGGCAACTCGAGTTGCCTTTCAAACCTCGCCGTGAGTGAATTTTTGAGAATATTTTTGTTTCTTTAAAATATTTTCTAGTAGGTATGCCTTGACCAATTAAAAAACATACGAAATAAATAACAACCTACTTTTACAAAAATGTTACTTTTGGATCTTTGCATCATACGACTTCGCATTTTTAACTTTTAGCTGGGCAAGCGTGGATACATCCAACTGCACAAAACGGCCTACTCATAAAAAACCAAGTACAAATATTAGTTGCGCCCCGAGGTTTCATTCGCGTAAGTCCCGATCCCGCAGGAGTAGCGAGATAAAAAGTAGCCCATGACTTGATATAGATTTACCGCTATCAGCCAGCATACCAAGTTTTATCGCAATCAGTAGAGTAGTTTTGCGTGATTGAAACACAAACAAACGTTTAAACCATCGCATTTATAATACCTAGTAGAAAAGGATTTAATTCTATAACTTGCCCCACACCCAAGTTCTTACTTTAAGTTAGACAAAGTTGAACTCTGTGATTATTCAATTATACCATTTGGAGTAAGATTGTATTTAGTACGCTTCAGTTAATTCAATTAACCCGAAGCGAGCTCTTTCTATACAAGGTGAAGCAGAAAATTTAATTTAATAGAGTGTTATCCTACTGCTAACGCTGTTTGGGTACAGTGTCAAACATTTTGGGAATCTAAATGATATTCATTTTTGTAAAAATATTTTAAAACTAGCTGCTACCCGCGACTTTGTCTGCGTAGAAAAGTGCATAGTGTACTTTTTGTTCATTACTCGGGTTCTACTAATTGGATTTTGATGTAATGATGACCACGACACGAGCGACGTTCCTCGAAAATAAAACTATCCAATATTGGAAACCAGATTTCAATCGGATTACTCAGTAGTTTTTATTTGTATAAGGAACAGACAGACAGACATTCACTTTAAAAATTATATAATTTTATTCTACTACTTTTTATAAGTCCTCTAGACAACTTTTCTTTTTAATTTACTTCCAAGTAAGTACAGACTTTTTGTCCTCTCTTCCTTTATTATAAGTATAGATATAGAAGATATCAGATAATTTGGTCAGCGAACAACATTTTAACACTTAATACACGATTAGAACTGTTTTGGATCCGTATTTATATTGGCTTCGTATTAACAAGTATTAGCTTATGGTGGCCAAAGGGCTAACTGTTACTTTGGCTAAGGAATATTTAGATATTTCCAAAGAGACAACCCAGCCAGTCGTTTGATTTTAAAACTAACACGATTAGAACCAGATTATTAGGTTCTTAACAATACTAGTAATAGCTTCGAATAAGTATTGCTATCCGAAGACGCAACGCGGCCAGCTGTTTGGGTACCATACCCAGAATGTGGGAGCCAAAAGGCTTAGTTCATAACCTAACCTATATGTTTTTAAGTGTTCTTGTGTGAATTGAAAATAATCCCTACTAATATTATAAAGCTGAAAATTTGTACGTGTGTTTGTTACTCAATCACGAAAAAACTACTGTACCGATTGCGATGAAACTTGGAATATAGGTAGCTGGATACCGGGAATAACACATAGGCTGCTTTTAATCCCGATTTTTATTCCCGCGGGACCGGGACTTACGCGGGTGAAACCGCGGGGCGCAGCTAGTTATATATAAAGCTGAATACTTGTACGTGAGTAATTGAGCACGCGTACGACGAACATTTGTGTTTGTTACTCAATCACGCAAAAACTACTAAACTAACTTAGGTATTTAGACACTTTGAATAACACTTAAGTTACTTTTTATCCCGATATTCCCACGGGATCGTTACTTGCGCGGGTGAAACCACGGGGCGCAGTTAGTAAGAAATATGCTGGAGTGTCTTCATATGACGTCAATGATCGACAGTGTGAATGGTAGATTACTCAAAAAATTGGTAAAGAAAAGGAAGTATGAACAGATCCCTTAGGAAAATAACCAAGATCGATTTCAAACGTGGTAAATTTCAAGAGAAATGTATAAAAGATTTATTCTAAAAGATCAGGAGTCATTCAAAAGCCGTTGAATCGCTAAATCCTTTTAAGATATTGGAATTGAATTTTTAAGATCTTTGAAAAGTTCCTCTTTTTAAGAAATCTTGAGCTTTTGGTGGTTTTATCTGGATTTTTAGGGTTCCGTACTGAAAGGGTAAAACTCGCACGTACGTTTTGGATTTTATACTGGGCGTATTTCCGTACATCATCTGAGCCGTCTTCTGCTGATATACGCCACAAATAGCGATCGCGAGCTACCTCCATCCAACCCCGCGACTTAATGTCGTCGGTCCACCAACCTAAGTTGTAGTACCTTGCTGCTTTAACGTAACGTGGTTGTTACCGGTGATTACTACAAATAGCAATGTAACGAAATATGCTTTTTGACCGTAAATAGCAAGTAGTAGCGGTGGATGCTAATTAGATGATACCACAGCAGGTATTCTTCTAACACTCCATTTTGCATTACATCGTGGTCGCCACTCGAAGACTTTTACTCCCCAATGGTTATCAGACCTTCGAGCTATATGGTCTGTCCATTGTCACTTCAGTCTGCTAATTTCGAAAGGTAATTTTGTTCGTATCCTCATAATAATTAGGCCATTGTACTTACGTGACATTATGGCGCGGGTTTCCTCACAATATTTTCCTACATCGATATTAATAGGTCACATTATTTTTTCTTAAAGGAAATTACAATGGTGTGCGGTAGATCAGGATTTAAAGCGACGACCCTCGCAATTAAAGTCGCTATAACTACCACTATGTCAAGACCGCTCTTAGCTCGCACGTAAATTCGCAATGACTAAACTACGTACAAAGATTAATTAATGCTATATGTATTTGACGATGCTAGATGGGGCTAGATGGCGCTGTGTGTTCGTCACAGGATTTATTTATTTATTATTATTTATTTGCACTACAAATAATTAGGATTAGTAAACAACAAGGGTACCTACCTAAGACAAATGTGTTCACTACTCCATTTCGAAAAACGTTTCGTCGAATGACAATTTATGGATGAGACCTCGTCGAAATACATAGAAAGCTTAAAAGTAAAAAAATACTGACTTTAAAAAACATAAAATAACATCACCTACATTTGTCAGTGCCATCAACTTATGTATTATCCAAAAATTGCTTCAAAGACGTCTCTTTGAGCGATAAAACCGCTATTTCTTCCACCTAGATTTAATTTGTTAATGTTGCTTGTTTTTGTAACTTTTATGGTGTGTACAATAAATAATTATTTAATCAATTCGCGCACTGAGTAGATCCAGTATGTAGTTTGGCTGCCGAACTTCATATAGCATAGATAAAACCAAAACCTAATTTTAGATCTATTTATATTTTATATGTATGTTAGTCCGTAAGGTATATATTTACAATTTGAATTATTATCAAATGTTTTGTGTTATTGTATTAGTATCTCAGTTCCTGCAATACAAGCTTGTGCTTAGTGTAGAGCCGATTTCTAATGTAATTTAATAAATGTTTGGTAAGATTTCATATTAATAAATAAATTCTATTCTATTCTATTCATAAGTCGGTGACACTGTATGTGAGGTTGTTAAATGTAACAAGAAACAAATCCGAATAAGTAACCTTTTTGTCGGTTAAAAACATAACTTACCAACGTAGGAAAATATCCATTAGGAAAGTCCATAAGGTAATTAGCTTCATAAATGTAATAACAACATTTAGAGAGTAGATACTATACCTACCTACCTACCTCTAACTACCTACCTCTCTAAATCTCGTACAAGAGGGATTACGCAAATAAATCATGAGGCGTATGTTCGCAGAATAGCCTCTTAGTTCATTGTTTCTACAGAGTAATATTGTTAGAAATTAATGTTTAGTACGTTTTGGGTCAGCATTCTGTTTAATAAATATAGAGATGTGTTCTCATTTTCTCTGTGCTCTTGGAGCTCTCAATTTTGGATTTTGTATCTGTTGCGATTTTCTTCTCTGTTGTTATTTTGATGATCTTTTTTGGTTGTGTTTTGTTCATCTTTTGTATTTTGATAACTAGATAGGCGTTTGGACCTTGAAATATTGTAAGTTTACATTATTTTTTAATATGAAAATTATTAAAAGAGGGATATTTACAATGTTTACCTACTATTTTTTTTACACGGAGCTCGATATTTCCCTAGTAATCTCAACTGGCTTCTTCACGGGACAAGTTAGTTGAAAGCCAGTCCATTAAGTCTCGTGAATAAGCCAGTTGAAATTACTGGCCAAATATTGTGCTCAGTGTAAAAACAATAGTAAACATGGAAAATACCCTTTTATTTAATAATTTTCGTAGTGAAAACAGCCAGATAAATGCATAGTCGTTATTTTTTAATATACGTTTTGGGTCAGTATTCTCAATTTGGGTTTTCTTTCTGTTGCGAAATACAACATTTTTAGAGCTTTCACTAAATATTATTGTAATATTAAAATAATAAACTGTTTTTGGTAATTTATACGACATTCAACGCCGGTAAGGATTTTTGGAATCGGTTCAGTAGTTTTGTAGCCTATACATTACAAACAAATAAATCTTCCTCATAATTAGTATTGATGATTGAAATAAATATTCGATATTCTTTTGATTGTAATTTTATTTGTCTTTTGGTTGCTCGTTATTTGTTAAGTAAAGTAGAGCTCTAGACTTCAACAAATTGTTGCGAATGACTCTAAACTAAACCTTTTTAGAATCACAATGAAAAGCGATTGATACACCTGCATCTAGTGAAATAAACAAAACAAATGTCTTCCCCTTATTTCAATAAAAGACAATCCGAATCTAACTCGATTTTTTGTCTACACAATAAATGTGACAGTGACAATTTTGCGATTACGAAAACCTATCCCCAGAACGCAGTGGTATACCTCGGTTGTGAATAAAACATGAGCTGGAAGGCTTCGGTCGTACATAGATACAGGTATTTGATAGCGAACGATTCAAAGAAGTGGTTTTTGAGTATTGTACGAGGAATTTTGGAAACTCCCACGGGGTCGTTACTTAAGGCTTCCAAATTCCGAGAGGTTAAAGTGAACAGGTGAATCTGTTCAGTCCATTCAGTCAGGCAGATGTGACTGAATTGCTCTCGAATACCTGATCAATTTAAATTTGTTTGACAGCTGCCATTCCGATTGTGTTTTGTTTTGATTTCGGTCGTCGTTCGGGTATACAGTACGAGTGATATCAACAACATGTAACTGGACTACAGCCCTAAACAACATTCTTATCGATTAACAAAATCGCAATAAACTTAAAAATAAGGATCAAATTCGAATCGTTGTCCGAGTATATCTACCATCTAGGTAATCAGCCCATAACTAGACTGGACACCCAAGGTTTTATGGGTGTGTTAATGTTGTTCTTCAGATATTTTTTCTTGTTTTGAAATAAAAAAATAATTAAAAAAAAACTACCCTCCGTAAGCCCAAAAAGTAAAGTTGTTAAAAATATTCCAATAAATAAAATCTTTCTAGACAGGAGAGTTGAAATTTATCAAAACCGGCACTAAAGTTTATCATTACAAGTTAGAGGCCTGTAAACAACCCGAAAGGCTTTCAAGGTCCAAACAATAGCGTCAAGAACAATAAATTTTCTGAGGACCATGTATAAACCATTGTTCTTAGGAAATTATGTTATCAACCCTGCTTTATACACAATATTGTTACAATTTAGATGTGTTAACTGAGATAGAGTGCGTGTCTATTCTACAGACATGATTTTTTGTAACATTTTTGATAATAATACAAGCACTAGCTGCGACTCGCGGCATTACCCGCCTTAATGCCGATCAATTGGGAATATTGGGATAAAATCTAGCCTATGTGTTAATCCAGATCGCTATTTATATGTATACTCAGTTTCATAGCAATCGGTTAAGTGGTTTCTGCGTGAAGGAGTAACAAGTAAGAAATACTGTCACGTATTATTTACTCACGCGATCTAGACCCGTCTTCTTTCTTTTTCGTATGTTTCTTCCCTGGTGTTAGAGTTTTCAGGTCGCCCTAAGGCCTCTAACGTGACCTAACGACTGTAATCAGTGATACCAACCGGAACTAACTGCAAAAGCTGCTACCCGAAGCACGGAGGAGCTCGGGAAAATGATTTTTGCCACACAAATTTTCGGTCACCTATCCAAGTAATGACCGCGCCAAGCGTTGCTTAATCTGCACGACCGTTCAAGATCGGCAGGTACAGCTGGGTCAATGAGCTCCTCAGACCATTGGCTAGACCCGTAGTTCTAATAATATGGCTATAGGCTTATTTTAATCCTGATATTTCCACAGGATCGGGACTTATACAAGAGAGACCATGATAAGCAGACAGTTAAAAAAACCAAAAGGTTGGCAAAAAGCACTGTTGTCAATAGCAAAGTGACACTTGGACAATCCAATTAGACTACTAAACCAGATAATCGATATTTTTTTCCTAAAATAAACTCGATTCTATCGAATAGTATCGAGTAGGTATAGGTACCTACTCGCATAAACATGGAAGCTCAATCAACGAATACAATTTTGATACGTATCTCATACATATTTCACTTTGCCGGATACAGATTCGTTATTGCAACCGTATTTGATATTGAATCAATGTTTTTACTATTGTGTTTGTTCGGCCGCTTTTTGGTCAGAATTTGTTATTTCTTTTTTTAATTTTATTGAAACTCTTTGACTTACTAGCGCTTCATGTAAGTCCCGATCGCCTGATCTTTTAAAAAACCCGTCATAAATATTTAAAAAATAAGTCATTACACAGTATAAAACATAGTCGCTTACCGCTGTTTGTTTATTTTTTTGATGCGGTTTTTAGTAGATAGAGTGATTCAATAGGCGACCTCTTTGGCGCGTCGGGTGAACGCTTGGCTGCAATGCAGAAGGTTGCGGGTTCGATTCCCGCTGGGTGCAAATATTTATGTTGGAAAATTTTATTTTTCTTTTGTAAATACATACATATTATACATAGAAATACACCCAGACCAGATACAAATATTTATTTTCCAACATAAATATTTGCACCCAGCGGGAATCTAACCCGCAACCTTCTGCATTGCAGCCAAGCGTTCACTTGACGCGCCAAAGAGGTCGCCTATTGATTCACTCTATCTACTAAAAACCGCATCAAAAAAATAAACAAACAACAAACATTACTGACAAATTAATGAGTAAGAAAACGGGTTGGTACTAGGACTAAGTATCTCATTAGGAGCGTATACAACTTGGAGTGAGTGAGAGGGCCAAAAAAAGTTGAAAGGACTGTGTTGAGGAGAATGAGGGAAGGATGACGTAAAAAAGAACAGATTGGAGTAGAAGAGAAAAACATGCTGTATACAAGGTGTAACGCATAAGCACTTTTAAGCCGAATGGGGGTTGTTCTAAACGTCTAGGCGAACCACTTTTGTACTAGAACTTTTGGAAATTCGAAGTAGTTTTCGAAAATTTTAAGTTTAAAGTTTACTTGAAAATCAGCTGTTTCTTAGAGTTCGAGGTCATTGATCTTATCTTGTCCTTTTATTTAGTTTAGTCGACAACAATCGTAACTACAATTGCGTTTATTTTCAAAAGCAGCTGTTTTTTCAGGGAACCATAACCTCAAAATTTGAAAAAAAAGTTCGAATATTCAAAAGTCGTAGAACAAAAGTTTTTCGCCTAGATGTCTAGAATAACTGCCTTTCGGCTTAAAAGGGCATGCCCGTTACATCTTGTATACTGACGCTACGAAGTGGGATAAGAGAAAGAAAAACTTTTTTTTACTAATATTAAGTAATAGCACCGAATGTAACAACATTAACACAAACACCCTACACTAGAAAGGCAACGAGAGAACAAACAAAAAGTGGAAATATAAAAGAAAACGAGATAAACTCTAGAATCGTTTTTTATAACGGATTTATTGGACCGGAGATTGTTTGCAGTTGTACTTAGCCAAGTTTGTTTGGAAATTGTTTAACGGAAAACAACAATTTACCTTCGTTAGCTATTGGGAGTTTCTAATAAGGTTAAAAGCTTGGTTTTACCAAACGAGTGGTTTGCGTTTGGGTTTGTGTGGCGTGACGTTTAAACTAATGGTTCTCCATCACCAGGTTCAAAATTCTTTGTACATAACAGAACCTTGAATCTTCTTCTTACGTGCTTATTCCACTTGAAGTAGGTTCAGCTCTTGCCGAGGTATTCTGTCAAGTTCAAAGTTGTCGGGTCGGCTAAGTACTACTTTAGAAGTTTGTCATAGTTCGACATCTTTTTCCACTAATTGAAAAAAATATGTCGAAGGATGACCCTCTCTGCTCTTTTCTGTCGAGCTGCACCAGTGGAAAATGACTGGCACTATGCAGTACATTGCTGCTTTGAGGTGATCACCGGTAATAACCACGTTACGTCAAAGCAGCATTGTACTGCATAGTGCCTGTCAATTTCTACTGTTGTCAGACATCTACTGGATAGATGATTTGGTGCTGACTGGGTTTAATAACAATTCATTTTTAGGACTCTCCATAGTTAGATCTAGATCTCGGGTTAAATACGAATTAACTAGGTACCTATTTAAAGTGGCTAACGAAGATGTACTTACCTAAGATCAGGCAAATATTTAAAAACTATGTGTCTATTAAAACCTACGAGGTCAATAAACCTATCACTACAAAGTAGACACCTTAACGATAGACACCACCCCACCCCATTTTTAATCTAAGATAAAGGGTGCATTGAGTGCTTACCGTCACTTAGAGTTTACACAATAACTTCGACATCAACTCCGCTCTTAATCCCAAAACAATACAGTCGATTTTCCCTTGATAATTCTTCTCATAAGCTTGCAAAATGAATTGATAGGCCACGTTAAAATTGCTATCTGATTCAACTCTATTATCTAAGGTGTAAGTTTTGAAATGCAAGTTATTGATGGTGTAGTAAGTTTGTATTTTCAGTATCTGTAGTGGAGACACGACAATGGGCTTCTGTTTTACTGGTGGCTGGACGGAGCCTGGATTTTCCGATAAGATACTAGTACCTGGAGATTCTGTGTTAAGATAATGGAAAATCGTTCTGAGTTGCCGCTAGGGGGTTGCGACAAAAGGTAGTTTGTTGTAATTTATAAATAGGTATGTGTTTAATGTTTAAGGGCTCATGTAACCCCAATAGCGAGACAGGGATAGCGTTAGCGAATTTTAGATGTGTAAAAGATGGACATAAGATGCAACTATGCAAAATTTTAAAGCGAATTTTAGAGAAAATTTTCTGGTATCGTCTTTTCACTCACAGTTTTCAAAATATTTTTTTCAAACTAGATTTATACCTAGCCCAGAAAAATCATTTCTGGGATACTGCAGATGCCTAATGTGGTGGATTCAACCTATCGTAGTACAGAGATTCTTTGTGGTTGGACCCTTTTGACTTAAGGTCTTGATTGAATTGTAATGTACATATGTACATTATTGTACATATCGGCGGTGTCGATAAATGTATGCTATCGATTGTTAGGACTGTGTCAATTTATGTCTTCAACCGTGTATATTTTAATATCGCAGGAAAATAGTTATCAAAAGGAATAAACATTTTTCAAGCTCCTACCCATCTATCTCTATACCAAAATTCATCAAAATCGTTTCATTAGTTTAAGCGTGAAAACGTAATAGACAGACTCACAGAAATACTCTCTCATTTATAATATTAGTAAGGACTATTAAAATCTATTTAAATTGAATCCTATATAACTATCGGAGTATACACCTTTGTATTTTAATTTTCTTTATAAAATGAGGCTTCATAATGTTGTTTTTATTATTGTCATAGGATACTGTTCTGATGTTATACACTGCAGGTCACAAAAACTAGCAACTAGCAAATTTGTCTTGGAAACGAATCCTTTTAAGTGTTATAGTATTATAAAATACTAATACGTATCTTGACTAAAAGATCAAATCTTATTAATGCATAGATTAAAACATTTTGCACTTGCAGACCATTCGCACTTTATACCTACGTTTATAGATGTATATAAGAATTAATTCAAAGATATATATCAGAATAAAGGTTTTACAATTACCTGAAATAAGACTCATTGCTCTTCAGGATTAATGCACACTTAATTAGGCATTTCAGAAGAGAATTTGTTCTTACTAAAGATTGCACTGAGTGCCCCATAATACTTTTGTTCTTACTAAATCTTTGGTTAAGACAATTATAAGGGCAACAATCAGTAAATTCAATTTTGTCTTAGCAGAGTCGTATTTAAGAACTTAGGTATGTAAATAGAATTGTTTAATGTCATTTTGTCTTTATTTTGCGTTGCTTGAGAACTATTTATCTAGCTAGTCTCTTGTAAATTCTTTGATAAGGGTTCTATGAGAATATCCTCACTGGCAATTGTCTTGTAAATTCTTTCATAAGTAATAATCTGCTGCACAAGTACAAGTCTTAGCGGAACCACTTGAAGTTAGAGATGGTAATGATTGTGATGGTTCCGTACAATATAGAAATGAATAGTTGATAGTTTAAGTCACGAAGCAGAAGATGATAGTAGGGAAGATGATTCGGTTAGAACAGATAATGTCTAGCTTCACCTACCTATTTATTAATTACTTATTCGTCATGCAATAGTTTTAGTAATAGGTAAAGGTTTTCAAGGCACGTTGATATTGAAAATATTAGAAACATAAGCGACACATTTTTCTGAAAATATCAAATGCGTTATTATCCAGGACCATTTCACGTTGCATTTAAAACCAAATGTTCCTAATACAGTCAACACCCATTACGACAACCATTATGATAATCTTGACTCAGCTTGGCGGTATTCACTATTAAAACGACATTAAACAAACAAAAAAATTAAAACAATACATGACATGAATCACCTTTGCAATCATAATATTGAAATTAGGTACTTAGATACCTACCACTTTGTATTTGTGATAGCTTAAAGCAGAACCTTAAAATAATTAAAATGGCCACAATAATTTGTCTCATCCAAGTGTTGTGTAAGACCGACATTCTTTGAAGTGACTTATTAAGTATTACAAAAGATCTTTTAGCCTTAAGCTTATCTTAGAGAAGAACAATAAGTCTTATAAATGGTCGGCCATATTTATTTTTTCTATACAATTAAATTTTGAAACAAATTTTATTAATTTTTATTTCTCTAAATATATTATGAAAAGAGCCCATGAAAATTTAAACAGTTATTTTCGAAAACTACTCGAAAAAAAATTCTTCGCAAGCTCATTACTTGCAACATCAAAGACATAATTAATTAAAAGCATGCTCGATATATTTACAATTATTATTAAAATGGCGATGAAAGTTTATTATTAAGTAAAAACTTAAGTTTTTAAAATTCAATATAATCTGTGGCATCAACACAGCATAATTACCGTTTAGAAAATACACTCACAATAAACTTACAGAGAGTGATACGAAGTCAAATCACTCTTACGATGGCTTTAGTACGAACTTTCGAAGAGTGATTGCCCTTACGACATTCTAATGTAAGGCTCATCTAAGTATAAAAAGTTCTTATTGTGGAATTAGCAAAATAGTTGTAAGATGGAATAATCTTAATGAAAACAACTGTAAGACATCAATAAGGGTGTTTTCCCTTATAAATTGCGCCCAAATCGACACTTACAGATGTCTGTAAGTGCCTTATAAGTGACTAAAATTTTTGGTCTTGGGATATTTCTAAGACAATATTTTGCTAGTTATGTACCTATATGAAAGTTTGTGTGATTGTATATACCTATGTATGTAAATGTACGTCTATATACTATTATCAATATGAATGGATATCTGTAAGTATAGAAGTAAGTAAGTATGTAAGTATAGAAGCCTTGCTGACAAAAACAGAAACGTTACTCAAAATTTGAGTTTACATAAACTTTTTGAACCAACACGATTGGAACTCATATTAACACATTTTCCCGGGTCTTAATACGTGATTTTAACTTATTCAATTTTCCTTGCCTCGACGTTTCGATCATGTTACAATGATCTTGGTCTCGAGGGGACTGGGGACTGTCAAATTTTAAGTGTCGTTTTTGTAATCTGCTCTAAGTACCCAGGACAACAACAAAATGGAAAATTCTTTACCACAAACTGCCGAAAATAAGGCGTACCTATAAGAAAAAAAGTGACATGATACAAAAAGTCCTAACTACTCTAAAAAAAAGTTTTTAACAGCTTCTTTCTAAAGGTTGCCTGGAAGAGATCGCTTTCAGCGATGAGGCCGCCTATTGTGCTTCCTAATTTAAGCTGTATTTGTTTCTATCTATGTATCTTGTAATTTATATGGTGTGTACAGTGTACAATAAAGAATTAATTCATCATTTATTGGTAATAAATTAATTACAAGTCGAAATTTCATTCATTCGTTTATTCATTCATTCATTTCTTACCAAAAATAGTTTTTTCCCCTCAAACGTCATTGGTCTTCGTTAGCCAAGTTTCCTTGAATGATCGAGTTTCCATGGCTTTGAGCCAACCTGTTACGCGAATGGTTTAATATAAGGCCACACACGAATGAACCGGAATCCTCATTTGTCATCCGCTCGAATTGTCGGCGTAATAGGGATTATAATTTATTCATTGAACAAAATAATTATGTCTCTGACGAAAGAATATAATTAATAGAACCAGGTAAAATTAATTAGAAAGTTAAGGAATACTAAACTTTAGAGGTTTTTGTATACTATAAAAACTTCGGAAAACTTATACTTAAAACACTTTATTTATCCGGTTGAATCGCGTTTTTATTCATATTAAAACCATGTAAACACCATAAAACCACGAACCGAGCTTTCGCCAACTTTGCAGTTGGATTTTTCAAGGTTCTAAAAATACTCAGTTCTTTCTTTCTTTTTCTATTCTTTAAACTTATACTTATTGACCTTAATAAATAAGGAAGGCTATGTCCGCATAGGCTGGCGCTTAACTTAGTGCCTAGCGCCTAGTGGCTTGCGTTTTGGCAAGATACCAGCTAGGTGCCAAGCGCTCAGGGTGGCCGGTCGCGAACTTTCTAAGACCGTAAGTTTTAGTTATTTCATTCATTCATTCATAGACTAGTAAAAAGATAATTCATTGCAACTTTTAAGTGTCCGAAATCCAGTTAAAATAAATAACCGAACTGTTGCCACTGCCTTACTTGCAGTAGTTTAACTGTTAAACCAATAGAGGATCTAAATATAAACAAAAGCAGATCGTATTAAAAAACAAAAGATTTAGTTTTTAGATAAGTATATAGTTTCAGTATTTCTGTTAGTGCGACAAGTCCAGTTAAAATAAATAACCGAACTGTGGCCACTTCTTTAGTTGCAGTTTAGGTTGGTAGTTAAAACTAAAGACTAAGGCCGGCTTGCATAACGGTTCCTAAACATGTTTAAGCTGCCTAAACGTGTTTAAAATCTGTCAGAATTTCAATAACTGTCAATGTGTGGCAACATATTATCAATCGTCCACCTAATGAAATAGAGTCCAATGTTCGATTTCCCATAAATTATTATAAAATTGATATATTTCAATAAGTTTTTAAATGGTGTTATGCAAGTCGCCCTAAATATCTGAGTTGAAACAAAAGACAAAAAACGTTATTTCAGGAATTACTAGGTGCGCCCCGCGGTTTCACCCGCGTATGTCCTGTTTAAGCAGGAATATCGAGATAAAAAGTAGCCTGTGAGTTACTCCACTTCTCCAGCTACTGTAGTTTCTGCGTGATTGAGTAACAAACTCACAGACATAAATACAAACTTTCGCGTTCATAATATTAGTAATATAATAAACTGGCTTGCAGTGCACCGGTGTACAATAGACGTCATTGGCAGACACGGCTTGGCCTTGTTGCGTTTTATTTTATTCACATTTATTATCCACTTGGATTTGTTTACTTTGCAACTGCATTTTATAATGAGGAAATGTGCAGGAAATTAGAAAAAATAATTAAGCTTCGCTTGCTTTTGTTCGTTTGTTTGTACCCACTTTTAGCGGCTGCACCGTCCTACATATCGGAACGTGAACGTACGAGATGAAGACGTAGGTATTTCATTCCTTAGAAATATCTCTTTGTGCTCCTTAGTGGTACAACTCAAACACAACCAATCAGATGAGCAATTCATATGTAAAACATTGTACTAAAAATTATTTCAATATTTAATGCTGTTAAATTTCAATTTTAAAATTTGATAAATGTTTTTTGCCATTTTTCGTATTATAAACATTTTTGAGTTAATAAATTTTCGACTGCGGTTCATTTGCAAGTTAATAATTTTTGAGCGCAAAGTTAGCAAATAATGTAAAATGTAATTTTGGTCAATTCTAATAGGTAGGTACCTACAGGAATTACTCCCCTATTCGATCAATCATGTCCCGGCAAACAACTTTGAACATCATTCAGCCATTAGTGCGATTTGTTTCATTATCAATATTTGTCTTGAAGCCGATAGTCATTTCACACATCGTCGTAACTGACAATCCTCTTTATCCTCATTCGAGGAAATCACTTTCTCGAGCTCCTCCGTGCTGCGGAAGGCACGTTAAACAGTTGGTCCCAGTTGTTATCTCTTATAGCACAACTCAAAAAACTGTTTAGAGACACAGTTTTCTATTATTGAATTCCAGTCATTTCCCGGCTATAACATTTAATTGCGTCTAAATGGAAAAATGTAACAAATAATTACAAAGGAACTATAGGCACTTAGTAATAGACCGGACATGTAACAAAGTTAAGGTTGCCACATACCATACACACATAAGTAATTTTTTTTGACAAATTACAACGAATTAATACTAATATTACAAAGGTAGATAGTTTGTGGGTAAGTAATAAAATAAACGAGTACGAAGTAAGTAGTAACAAAGTACTTCACGCAACAACTACTGAACCGATTGTGATGAAACTTGATATGCAGGTTCCTTAAAGATTTAAATTAACGCATAGGCTAGATTTATTCTGAAACTAGCTGCGCCCCGCGGTTTCACACGCGCAAGTCGCGGTACCGCGTTGTTCTTACACCTACCTACCGCAATGCAAAAATCCACACTTAAACGGTCGTCCGTTTAAGTGTGGATTTTTGCACCGCAGTAGGTAGGTGAAGTTAGGAAAATATTGTATGTCAGTAAGTGATGATGACGATGGATGACTATCGATGACGATGAATGACGATGGATGACGATAGATGACGATGGATGCCGATTATTCAAAAACAACGAAATTACGCAATTTTTATGTTTTATCCGGATATCCGGACTTGAAATCCTGATAAAAAGTAGCCTATATGTTAATCAAAGTCTTAAGCTATCTGCATACCTAATTTCATTGAAATCGGGTCTAGCTGTTTCCGAGATTAGCGCGCACAAACGCACAAACGCACAGACAAACGGACGAACACCCAAACGGACAAACAGACAAAAAGTTAAACACGGAAATGGGGTCTGTTACGTTAGTACATACCCCTAAAAATAGTTTTTTCAAAATATCTTTCAAAAACAGACACCGCTAAGTTACGATTTTATTATAAGTATAGATATCCGCGTAATTGAGACTAATACAGGTAAAATCGCGGAAGGTAGCTAGTCGTACGTGTAACAAATAACGATTGTAGCAATCATGAAGAGAATGAATTGAATTTTAGAAATTAGTATGTTATAAAACTAAATATATATAATAAATCTTACTAATATTATAAACGCGAAAGTTTGTATGTATGTATGTGAGGTTGTTACTCTTTCACGCAAAAACTACTAAACCGATTGCGATGAAACTTGCAATATAGGTAGCTGGGGACCTGGATTAACACATAGGCTATTTATTATCCCGATATTCCCGCGGAAACGGGACTTAAGCGGGTGAAACCGCGGGGCGCAGCTAGTATAATATTAGGGGTTAAAGTATGAAATTGCCGATTTGTACTGAAAATCTTAATTGTTTATTTTTAAATTTTTAACAAATTTATTTAATCAAAATAGTTGCCATTATTATCTATACATTGCTGACATCCAATGGGAAGGTTATTAATGCCTTTGCGATAGAACTCCGATGATCTAGACTGCACAAACTGTGTGAAAGCATTTTGTACTGCCACCTGGGAAGAAAACTTCTTGTCAAGTAGATAATTGTCCAAATCACGAAAAAAAATGGTAGTCCGTTGGAGCAAGGTCTGGTGAATACGGAGAATGACGAATGGTTTCTAAGTGCAGTTCCTGAAGGGTCAAAATGGTTTCTCGTGCTGTGTGAGGTCTCGCGTTGTCGTGGAGCAATAATGGTGAAGATCGATTCATGAGTCGGGGCTGTTTTACTGCTAGTTTTGTCAACATGGTTCGGAGTTCGGCACAATAGACATCTGCCGTAATTGCTTGACCAGATCGAAGAAAACTATAGTGAATAACACCATGCTGAGACCACCAAACAGTTACCATTACCTTTTTATTGGTAAGTTTTGCTTTAGGACACTGTTGTGGCATTTGACCTGGGGTCAGCCATTGCATTTTTCTTTTCCGGTTATCATAAAGAATCCACTTTTCATCACATGTTACAATTCGATCCAATATTCCTTCATTTCTGTACCGGTTCAACAAGGCAACACAAGTTTCAACACGCGTTTCTTTCTGCAGATCAGTCAAATCATGAGGCACCCATTTTTCGTATTTTTTTATTTTATTGATTTGACGCAAGTGAGTCAATAAAGTGGATAAGGTAACGTTAAACCATGCCGCTAATTCCTGGGTAGTTTGACTAGGATCGGCTTCCACTATCTCTCTTAATTCATCGTTATTTACCTGTGTGGGCGGTCTTCCTCGTGGCTCGTTCTTTAAGTCGTAATTTCCATCACGAAAGCGTTTAAACCAAAATCGCACGGTGCGTTCATTAGTAGACCCCTCTCCAAACGCAGCATTGATATTGCGGGCTGTTTCTGCCGCGTTAGTTCCGCGTCGGAACTCGTATTCAAAAATCACTCGAATTTTCGCAGTATCCATCTTTCTTGTCTAAATTGAATAACAAAAACAAAAGAAAAAAAAAAAAAACAAAAAAAAAAACAAAAAAAAAAAAAAACATTTATTTCAGACAACATTTCAGTCCATATACGTGTTAGTAATATGACTTATATAACTAGTGTTAGTAGATTTTATTAAATTAAATTGAGGAAATTAGACTACATTAATCAAAATAAAAACAAATAAAATAAATAAAAACAAATAAAAAAAAATATTTTTAATTTTTTTTTTTAAATTTATTATAACGTACCAAAATTAAGTGAAATTTCTTCTAGAATACGTATAGAAAGTAAATAGGGAAGAATTGGGAAGTAATAAAAACCAAAAATAGAGATAAATCAGGTAATCTTATCTTATTACTACTTATAACATAATTATCTTTCTAATGTTATGAACGCGAAAGTTTGTATGTAGAGGTATGTATGAATGAGACTTTGTTACTCTTTCACGCAAAACCTACTGAACCGATTGCAATGAAATTTGGAATATAGGTAGATATCCGGTTACCTATATTCCAAATTTTATGGCGATCGGGAATGACACATAGTCTATTTTTTACCGATATTCCCCCGGGAACGGAACTTACACGGGTGAAATCGCGGGGCGTAGCTAGTAGATAATAATTTAATTTGTACAACATAAAACAAATTATTAGATAGATAGATAATAACTTTATTTGTACAACATAAAACATTACAGCAAAACACAAATATTTACATTACATAATTATTTAGGTAATGTGCGGGTTCGATTCCCGCCGGGAACTAATATTTCTGCTGACCGTAAATGTTTGTTTCTGGTTCTGGGTATTTTCTATGTATAGTATGTAATATAAATAAATAAATATATTTGTATCTGGTCTGGGCGTATTTCTATGTATAATATGTATGTATTTACAAAAGAAAAATAAATATAAGTAGTAGGTATATCCGTTGTCTAGCCACCGTAACACAAGCTTAGCAGCTTACCACGGGGCTAGTTGGCGCTGTGTGTTCGTCACAGGATTTATTTATTATTTATTTATTATTTATATTTATATTATATTTATTTATATATATGTTAATATATTTACAAAAAAAACTATGATATGTAGTATATCTGTTGTCTAGTACCCATAGTACAAGCCTAGTGCTTAGTTTCGGGCTAGATAGCGCTGTGTGTAATGTCGTGCAATATTTATTTATTTATATGTTTAGAAAGTAAAGATAAAGTTTAAAATGTATAAAATGGCCGTAAAAAAAAAAGTCATTATATCAAAAAGTACAAAAATCTGCTTTTTCAATGCTGTTTTTATTATATCTTTATCCAATTAACTAACAACCGTTTTACCACTACTCATGTACGACAGAATTTAACGTTCTTTTCCGTGAACTCTATCAATGTTGAACTCTACAAAGTTCAGTAGAGTCGGTCACGGGCAATTAAAGTTCAGAACGAGAAGTACTTGTTCCAAGTGACTCTATACTAGTTACATGAGTCTACATTTATGGAAATAATGTGATACCTAGTGAACTCTCCTTACTTGTTTAATAAATAATAATAATAATAAAAAAAATCTGTACAATCTAGCCCCGTGGTAAGCTGCTAAGCTTGTGTTACGGTGACTAGACAACGGATATACTACTTATATTTATTTTTCTTTTGTAAATACATACATATTATACATAGAAATACACCCAGTCCAGAAACAAATATTTATTTTTAAGCATAAATATTTGCACCCAGCGTTTGCCCGACGCGCCACATAGGTCGTCAAATTATGCACCATAGTTAATTTACTACGTTATTTTTGCGAATAACTCGTTATTTATACCACCAAGTAAAATCTCATCTCAAGTAATACATGATTTAAAAAAAAATGAAAAAAGAAAACTGGTGTTTTTGAGCCCCTACAGGAGCGCGTCACGACGAATGTGCACGTGAGTGTGTGCAGTTTCCATACAGCTCCCTCTATACAAGATGTAACGGGTAAGCCCTT
Source organism: Idaea dimidiata (assembly GCA_949358125.1). Lineage (NCBI taxonomy): Eukaryota > Metazoa > Arthropoda > Insecta > Lepidoptera > Geometridae > Idaea > Idaea dimidiata. Next base: position 20,420,659 of record OX442334.1, on the reverse strand, counting down.
TTAAGCCGAAAGGGGGTTGTTCTAGACGTCTAGGCGAACAACTTTTGTTCTATGACTTTTGGAAATTCGAAGTACTTTTCGAAAATTTTAAGTGTAAAGTTTACTTGAAGATCAGCTGTTTCTTAGAGTTCGAGGTCATTGACCTTATGTTGTCCTTTCATTTAGTTTGGTTTACTACAATCAATTATTTTAAAAAACAGCTGTTTATTTCAGTGAAACATAATCTCAAAATTTTCAAAAAAAGAGTTCGAATTTTTAAAAGTCGTAGAACAAAAGTTGTTCGCCTAGACATCTAGAACAACCCCCTTTCGGATTAAAAGGACTTACCCGTTACATCTTGTATACTGTGTCTGTGTCTAATGTCTATACTGTCGAAATGATTGTTTGTAAATTCAAGACCGTAGATTCAAAACTATGCGGGTGAAAACGAGAGTACCTACTAAAAGTTCAAAATACTTTAAAATACAACACCACTCACGTCTCAGCAATGAAACATTTCCGCTACATTTCACAATCGTCACAAGAATATCGAAAAATCTAGAAAATATTCTACAAAGTGCAATCCTTTGATACGTAGCTATTTTGTATCGGGATATTTTAATGCTACTGTATCAGGCCACGATTGCAGAAAGATCCATGGGTTGAGCCACCGATAAAGGGAGTGTTAGTGTTGGTGGTATATCGATAAAAATGTCGATATAATATATCGATATCTTCTTGTTTTCATTTTTTTAATAACATGAATTAATGATTCTCTTGCGACAGGCAAAGCTAATTTACGCCTCAGGGTATTAGTATTATATTTTAAATTTTAAATAAAATGTACTAGCAGCGCCCCGTGGTTTCACTCGCGCAAGTCCCGCGGGAATACCGGGAATAAAAATAAAATACCAACACACAGCGCCATCTAGCCCCGTGGTAAGCTGCTAAGCTTGTGTTACGGTGACTAGACGACGGATATACCTACTACTTATATTTATTTTTTTGTAAATATATACATTATACATAGAAATACACCCAGACCAGATAAAAATATTTATTTTTAAGCATAAATATTTGCACCCAGCAGGAATCGAACCCAATCAACAACCTCCTCTGTGGCGATGCGCCACAGAGGTCGTCAAATATTTAATTAAAATATAATATAAAAAGTGGCCTATGTGTTATTTAAAATTTTCAGCTACCAATATTTCAAGTTTCATCGCCAACGGTTCAGTACTTTTTACGTGATTGAGTAACAAACGTACATACATACAAACTTTTGGCTTTATAATATTAGTAGGATAGTAAAATATATTTACTTAATCTATAAAATTCATGTGTACCTTCTTAAATCGTTTTAACGTTTAAATTAAAATGTTTAAGACAAGATGTTTATGAGAATTACATTAATAACCCAGTCTAGCACCAGAATCTAGCACAAAAAAGTCAGAAAGACAGCAGTGAAATAAGCAGCGACTTATCTTCCTAATTTCTGCCTGCTCAGCCTACGTATCGGAACACAGATTAGTCCACAATAAAGACTTGTGGGGGTAATTATCGATAAATCTAAGAAACATCACTAGAGCTTATCAAAATATTCATACAGTACATATAGTAGAGTACAGAGTACCGAATAGCAATTTGAACAGCTATAGCTCGCTTGCGTTGCAGACAGTTTTCTTTTCAATTTGAAACTGTCTCTTCGCTCCGAGCTGCGAAACAAGTGCGGAAATAAGGGTTCATAGAAAGGTTTAATATGGATATGCCTAGTAAGAAATAAACGTTGCCGCCGCCGCTAACGTCAATCACCAAAACTATTTTCTTTTCCTTTCAAACTTTCTTATCGGATGCCCACTATTGCCCACATGATAAAAAGATCACACTACCTAAATTTCAGATCGGTACTATATCAAAGCAAAAACTACCTTAAACTTAGAGAACATGATTGAAATTGATATTTCAAAAGTTGTCAAGTGCACAATCTTCTAGGAGCGAAGACGACGATGCAACATGTCTCAGAGCCCTTAGTATGAGTTTTAATAGTTTATCGTCATGTCAGTGCTTTACGCTATGCGTTGATTCTTCAGTCAGTCGGGACAAAGTATTTCATAGATATAATATTAGTACGCACATTAATCAATGAAATAAAAAGAAGCGGTGTTTATTTTTAATTAACTCGTTTTTCTCGTATAGTGGTGTAGCTCATTTAGTTTTCAGGTAGCCCTAAAGCTTCTAACTTGACCTAACGACTGCTATCAGAGACAACAACTGAGACCACCTGCTTAAGGTAAGATCTTTCGAAGGAATTTAAGAAAATGATTTATTTAATCATTTTTTTTAAATCATCAACATTCTCGACTTTCCCACTACCGCGACCACCGGGAGTACAGTCCCCGAAAAAAATGTAGCGTTGTCTGCTCATGGTGACTACAGTCACCTTTTTCTGTGACGTCGGGGTTGTTTTTTAAAGCCATTATTTGAGAAAAAAAAGATTGAAATAGTTTTACACGACGATACTAGATGGCTCCTTATTAAATTCTTGATCCAACGGTATGTAAAAGTCACTCTATGGCAAAGACAATTTCAAAGAAAAAAAATATTGAAGATGACATTCCATCATTCTGTGTTCCGTCATTCTATTCTATGGACGGTACAGTGAAATTCGTGAAAATATCGTAATTTTCCACTCTAATTTATAGATAATTGTACATAAAATTAATTATGAGGATATTTACTTATCGAAATATTATGGTTACGACTTTTTCAAAACGTTTTGAGTGAATAGGACAACGTGAAATATGGGTGCATCTTCAAAGAGGTTAGTTGAAAAGTCAAAATGTAATCTGTATATTATTTGGATATATTTTTGTAAAATAAATAATTCAACTTAAAGAGTGATTAAGTTAGTCATATTTAGAGACATTTACAACAAAATAAAGTTGAATTAAGTATTAATTTTCCTAAAAAAACAACTTAAATATCAAGATTCGAGGCCGGGGAGCACAGTCCCCACATATTTAAACTAATTAATTTTTAATATTTAGCTAAATATTTATATTTAGGTAATAATATAGTTTGAAAGGGCATAAAATAAACTTTATTTTGATAAAAAAATAATAAACAAAAACCAAAAAAATTATTTAAAAAAGACGAAATAAACAAATATTACGGAATTTTTACCTAACACCTAAATTAAAGGTATTTTTTATCCTTTCCACATTTATTACATAATTAGTTAAACATTTAAAATTATTCTGGATTCCATTAGCTTTTTGTCGGTATTTTTTATTTTGTTAAAGCTGTAGTAGTTTGATAACTGTGATAGTTTTTGTCGAGAAGGTCGCGGTCAGTTAGTGCAGAGTAATTTCGCGATTCGCGAAAGGACGCGTGACGCAAGATTCGCGGCGGCTTTGTATCGCGGTAGTGGATAATAGGTATAATAAAATGTAATCAACTTTCCGGGATAATAAGAGTTCCGAGTAAAAGGAATATTCACACTATTTCAAAAGTATACCACCTGCTTAAGATTGGCACTTTCCGAAGGAATTCAAGAAAATTATTTATTGTATCATTTTCTCAAAATTATCAACATTCTTGATTTTCATAATACAAGAAAATGTAAATTACTTCCTGCAATAAAAGAAATATCCACACTATTTCAAACGTATATAAAATTGGAAGGAAATCTAAAATTTTCTGTTTAAAGAGGAACGCGGAGAGGAGCTGCTAATAAAATGAGACAGCATAGAATAGGCTCTAATGGAATTCAAACAACGCGCAGTAGACAAGCAACGCTGGTTTGCGTTAGACTGATTTGATATTTAACTAACTGTTTTATTTGTTTTCTTCGGTTCGCATCTACTTGACATTTTATTATTTGTCCTTTGGTTAAAAGTCTAGCAGAGGGCTTCAAACCACTCACTAGAGGACCTAGAGGGCCGACAAGTAGGTTGCGTGCAGATTTGAAAAACTAGTGTTCCTGCTATGTACTTTTTTGTACACTAACAGTTATAGTTTTATGCTAAGAATTCGCACGAATTCTTTTCTTTTTTGTATTTATTTTTATCTTGTACCAATATGTATAGTTGTGTGTTTGCCCGAATAAACGTATTTTCTGTCTTTCTTTATTATTTTACCTTTACAACTGAAAAATAATATAGGTATTTCATTATTTTAATATACCCTACTTAACTTGACTATGTCAAAAAAGATTCGTTAGGTAACTACCTACGTGCTTATGATTTTTTTTTGAAAGATTACGTTATTTTAAGAAATAGATTTAGTATTTTTTTTTGGTTAATAACAAGTTATTAAGCTAGTTTAGTTTAGTATTAAAGCCAAGGATTTGTCAACAAAAACATTTGTTATTTTGTATTTTTTATAAGGATTAATTATTTTAAGAATTTAATTTCTTTTGTTTGTTTAGTTTGTTATTTGTACTGTGTTCTTTAATATATAAGTAGGTAAATATATCATAACGCACGGTATGATACGAGAATGCGCTATGTGGTTACATATTCATCCCAAGAGATGGTCTAAAGCGGGTGAAACGAGCCGCAGGTAGATTCATAATATAAATGGCCTGAATTTATCACAGAAAGCCCAGTATCATTTGAATCTTGTCCGACATTAGGTCGGTAGCCAGGGCCCTTTGAGACGTGACGCCATCCTTTCCTACGTTGATATTATTAAACATCCGGAAAATAATCAGATTTGGCCGGGAATGGGGGAATGAGAGACATTTTTTGAAGCGAATAGGTATGTACCTACTACCTACATTTATTTTTTTTGAGATTACTTAATCATTTTTGACATACCTAGTACCTAATCCAAACAAATATTATAAAACCGTTTTTTTTGTGTATATTTGATTGTTTGTTCCCTCTTCACGGTCAAACGGTTGGACCGATTTAGTTAAAATTTTGAAGAGGAATAGTTTAAGTAATAGAGAGTGACATAGAATACATTTGATTCCGATAATCCCCTAGGATCGGGACTTGGGAGCGGGTGAAACCGTGCAGCTAGTACTACTTATATATCCTTTATTTTGACAGGTGGTTAACAAAAGCTAACATTTGTGAAAGAACAATGCTAAAAATATGATTTAAATTATTCTACACTTCGTTGGTATTTTGTGTGTTTTAGGCCCGTTTTCACAAACGACCCTATGGGTGGACTCGACTTTTGCACCATTACGTTGGTTGTCATTCACAAGAGTAAAACAAATCATTAAGCTACGCATGGGGTCGTTTGTAAATTAGTCTTAAAAATAATTAAGCAGAGTTTTTATAATGTTTTAGATTCAAAATGTATGTTTACTTGAAGAAAAATTATATACAAGATGTAACGGGTAAGCCCTTTTAAGCCGAAAGGGAGGTTGTTCTAGACGTCTAGGCGAACAACTTTTGTTCTACGACTTTTGGATATTCGAAGTACTTTTCGAAAATTTTAAGTGTAAAGTTTACTTGAAAATCAGCTGTTTCTTAGAGTTCGAGGTTCGACCTTATGTTGTCCTTTCATTTAGTTTGGTCTACTACAATCAAACCTTCAATTACCTTTATTTCCAAAAGCAGCTGTTTTTTCAGTGAAAAATAACCTCAAAATTTTCAAAAAAAAAGTTCGAATTTCCAAATGTTGTAAAACAAAAGTTGTTCGCCTAGACGTTTAGAACAACCGCCTTTCGGTTTAAAAGGGCTTACCCGTTACAGCTTGTATATGAGGTAGGTACCCAGTACTTACACTTTCACACACTTGTTCAATTTCTTCATCTAACAGAGTCGAAATACAATAACTTCTGACCATCGTAACTCGGTCTCGAGGGTGACAAAGGGAAAATTTATGAGCGTTAGGACCTCTGGACTCATTTTTACTATCTACTTAGTTGGACCCCTAGGGGCCGAGTTAGCAATGTTCGGAATCCTTGGGTTTAATTCTAGTTTATTTGGGTGTGATGTGAGATGTATCTAATGTATTGTGGATCTCGGCTCTTGGGACTTTCTTCTCTACTATTTAATTTGTGTCATGTCAACTGTTTGAAAATGTATATTTTTGTCTTAGGTTTTAGCGATTTTGCATCATCATCAGCAGCCTGTTGCAGTCCACTGCTGGACATAGGCCTCTCCAATTGCACGCCACCTAGATCTATTTTCGGTTTCTCGCATCCAGTTTGTGGCAGCCGTCTTGCGCAAATCGTCGCTCCAACGTGCCTGAGGACGTCCTACACTACGTTTGCCGAGACGCGGTTTCCACTCTAGAACTCGTTTACCCCAACGGTTGTCGGTTCTAAGGCAGCGATTTTGCATAATAAAACACAATATTTACCGGGTGTTACTCGCGTTTTACTTAAATAACGGCATTATTACAAAAGTACCGAGCTTTCGCTAACTGTACAGTTAAGTTTTTCAAGGTTGACTAAGATACGTCCCGCGGTTTCATCCGTAAATTCCGCTCCCGCGGGAATATCGGAATAAAAAGCCTTAGGCTTCCAGCTACTTATGCTCTAAGTTTCAGTGCAATCGGTTCAGTAGTTAGTAAAAGAGTAACATTCACCGGGGTGAAATAGCTGGGTGAAGAATTTGGATTAAACCCAATTAACAGTAATCTATCATTCAGTTGATCTCAATATTCAATAACGCACTGAGGCACTACTTGAGATATATTATAGACTAGGCTTACCATAGGAGTAAAATTTGTCATAGTTCACTAATATTAAAACAGAAATATTAAATTAAAACAGAAACATTAATAAAATTTAAAAATGTCACGTCTGAGCGGTTGGAACATAGTAAAACTGAAATATAAAGTGTCTACTTTGGTGCGTTTTACTATAAGTTCATGACGGCAAGTGGCGACGGACGGCACGGTAGATTTTCGTAACTCGACGTTTCAACCATGTGACAATGTTCTTGGCGACGAGAGCACTAGCACGACCAAGACCAAGACCAGACCAATGTAACATGGTTGATACGTCGAGGTAAAAAATTAAATAACAACACTCGATTAAGACCCGGTAACTTTGTTACTCTTTCACGCCACTGAACCGAAAACCCAACTCCGTCAACTTTCCCATTTCAAAAACACATTACCCATCCTCAAGTCTTATCCATTCATTGGTTGCCTAGAAGAGATCGCCCATAGACGATAAGGCCGCCCATTGTGTCCGTCAGTTTTTAAGTTTTTCTATGCCTAATTTGTTGTTATTTGTGTTTTTGGTACAATAAAGTGTTAATCAATCAATAAACCGATGGCGATGAAACTTGAAATGTAGGTAGCTAGGTACTGGGAATAATACATTAGCTAATTTTTATCCCGACATTCCCGCGGGAACGGGACTTCACGGGTTCCCGCGGGAATATTAGGATAAAAAGTAGCCTATGTGTTAATCCAGGTCCCCAGCTACCTATATTCCAAGTTTCATCGCAATCGGTTCAGTAGTTTTTGCGTGAAAGAGTAACAACCTCACATACATACATACAAACTTTCGCGTTTATAATATTAGTAAAATTCCTATAAAGTACCTATGTCATCGTCATCTGAGCGATGTTCTCGGTTGCATCCCTTTCGGGAGCCTGGATCCACTGCGCTTGTATGTACATAACATGTTCGTAAATTGATGTGATATGACATTAAGGTAGGTAACAGTCGTGTTGCCGTCATAATCCAATACAAAACCACCTGCTCTTAAGTAGATCTTCAACTCCAAACCATACTAAATAAAAATCCGCAACATTTGAAGTGTCACTTGAGAGAAGTGTACCTAAGTTCGTACGCAATGCGAAGTAGCGAAGTATTGCGAAGTCAGCCAGCCGTGGAGTGTGCGGCGAAGCGAGAACACTGAACTGAGCGTAGATTTTGGGATAGAATTCGGGTTAGGCTAAAGTTTATCTTTAGGGCTTACTTAGTTGTAAGGTATTGGTATTTTACACGACTGATGGAGGGATGAACGGTGTTGGTCTAGTGGTAGATACTCCGACTTTCATTCCGAAGGTCATTTATGTCTTTTTATTTAAGAAAAGGTCATGTGCGCTAATAACATCGCCCTTACGGTGAAGGAAAACATTGGATCCTACCATGATGTCTTATAAGTTGTCGCAAACACGCCGCGTTGTCGTTCAGCTAAAAAAAAAATTTAAAACACATCTAATAATAATAAAAAAATAAAAAATCAACTTGAAAAAAGAAAAAGAGTTTTTTAAATTATCTGTGGTTTCCAAAAGTAGTCGGGTTATTCTTTATTTAAAATTAACTGAATTTTTTGAGCGACAAAAAGACGTCATAGCAACGAAAAACGATAATGGTAGCGCGTAATGTAAGGATGTAATAAAAAATTGTACCTATTGTTTTTTTTCCTCTTCCAATCAATTAATGTGCCGTGTATTCATGATGTATTTGCAAAAAGTATATATGTAGTCCGTGGTCTTAGCACCTAATTTAAGCCTAGTGTGTGTTATGTCGTGCAATATCTATTTAAATTTGTTTTATTTTATATCAATAATATGTTTTCTCTTTCATTTTAAGCCCGAAATCAGTCAAGTACAAGGTAGTACTCGTGCTACATGGTCAACATCAGGTGATATAGTGGTCAAACGCTTAGACGTTTTCTACGGTCATAAATCTTCCCTCGAATAACACAGTATAGTATCTATTTTTGTCCGTCACCTGTATTATTCAGATATCTACAATGTACAGGATAAAGCGCTTTTTCATACAGTCAGCACTTTCCGTGAAAACGACGTTACGCTTTAAAATCTGAGCTTTAAAATGTTCGGTACATACGCTAGTTAAGGCGAAGCTATGTTTTTAACAAAAGACAATATAATTGGACAGTCAGATTTTTTTTCGTGGCGTTGATGGCACATTTTTTAGCCATGTTAGATCCGCCCATTTCAGCATATTGAGAGACTCCTGGCTTTGCTTAATGCTGCCATCAAATCAGCCAGTGTACAGTAATTATAGTAATTAATTAATTAATAGTAATTAATTACAAAATTGAATTTGGGTTCATGTCTGGACTGTGTTAGTCTATTTAGCACGACAAGTTAGATTAGAGCGAACGAGCAAAACGAAAAAATAGGTGTACCTCACTTTTTTACACGACTGCCAAAGGAAGTGTTATGTTTTTGCCGTGAGTGTATGTATGTATGTATGTATGTGACCTATTTTTGTGCCGTCGTAGGGCCTAAACGGCTGGGCCGATTTAGATAAACGGTACGTCGTTAGATTTGTCATGACCGTGGGAGTGACATAGGGTACATTAAAATAATAAATAAATAGAAATATGGATTTAAAACGCTATAAACCAAGATTTGTCTTGACCATAAAAACCCGGAAAACGAGCAACATTGTTTATTCAAACGATATGTTTTATTCTTTCGTAAATTAACGACTATTAATATTAACTGATTAGGTTTGCGATGATATTTTAAATATATAATAATTAATAAAACTGCAGGAAGTCGTTAAAGTAGGTCTTCAGAGATAAGTATGTCAATCGGCTTCGGCTCGGTTTTCTTGTCTTAATGATTTTTTTACTTCCTTCAATTTATGGCTTAGCACGAACACTGGTTTGGTATTTCTGAATTTTCGCACAAGAATTCAATATTCGCATGCGAAAATAATCCTCGTATGAAAAGTGTTTTCTGATGGTAGTTTTTTTGCGGATTTTGTAATTATTCTAAAGTTATATTGCCGCTGCATTTTTGTGTAACGAAGGTAATTTTCGCAAAGACAACGGAACGTTAAATAAAAACTTTTCGATTTGACTTTGACGCCGAGTTTGAACTTTTGAAGGAATATGAATGTTTGATTTGTCAGTGATAACATAAATAACAATTACTATGTTTACAATAAGTAATTAAAATGCCGCACTATGGATAAGAGACAGCAAGGGTAATATGCTAGAACAAGAAACCGCCAGCCCTTGTATCACCAGACGCAACAACATTTTCGGATTTAGTAATAATATTTTATGATGAATAACTTCATAGCGATCTCAGCAAAACTCAAAAGGAATAGCTATTATAATATTGAAGGTTTTTAGATAGCCTATCTTTAACCGATTTAGAGTTCTCGCTACTGGAGTATACACATCAAGAGTTAATGAGTTTCTATGGTGCAACTGTATCTAATCTCTAATAACTAAAAAGCGTTAAATAAAAAAAATATTAAAAAAAAATAAAAGCCGGGTTTTTTATTTTTTTTAAATATTTTTTTTATTAAATTTCTGGTTAGGTAAAAGCCTATGCCAATAGAAACCACGACCTTCTTTAAAAAATTAAAATTTTAAGTGAAAACAACATCGCGCCTAAATCTATGTTACACCCGGCTTACGGCCAATCCGGATATTACAACCTCGCCTTAACATCTTAGGACTAAAACTGTGCATAATTAATATCTTTCAGCGGACATACACTGAATATTCATGTCGCAGACGCCTCGGCATAAAACTAAAGAATTAGTGTGTTTGCTTTATATTTTAAACCTTTCCTGGGGTTTTAATTGACTTTGCAATTTTTATTAGAGAAAGTAAATATTTAAATAAAAGTTTCGAAATATCGTAGGTATTCCGAGTCGAACCCGCGACTAAGTACTGGTAATCAGACCTAACGCGTTAGACCGTTTTGCAACGAGTACTAGTATCGGCTAAGAATTATCATTGTTATATTTTTATTTCTTTTATTGTGGAGTACCTACACACTTTTAGAACTACCCCCTTATTTATAAACGCTAATTATTGCGCTGCATAACTATGCACCGTTTGTCTTTTACTGTCACATGAAGTTTCAAAGTTTACAGACAGAGACAAACGTCACGTAACTTAGTCATGTGTAAATATTATTGTATAAATAACGGATCTAATGTCTAGATGAAAAAAAAATTGAATCGAAATCACAATTTATACAATTTGTAACGGGTATGCCCTTTTAATCCGAAAGGGGGTTGTTCTAGACGTCTAGGCGAACAATTTTGTTCTAAGACTTTTGAAAATTCAAAGCTTTTTATTTGAAAATTATGAGATTATGTTTCACTGAAAAAACAGCTGCTTTTGAAAATAAATTTAATTGAAGTTTCGATTGTAAACCATCAAACTAAATAAAAGGACAACATAAGGTCAATGACCTCGAACTCTCAGAAACAGCTGATTTTCAAGTAAACTTTACACCTAAATTTTTCGAAAAGTACTTCGAATTTCCAAAAGTCGTAGAACAAAAGTTGTTCGTCTTGACGTCTAGAACAACCCCTTTCGGATTAAAAGGGCTTACCCGTTACAACTTGTAAAGGTAGGTGAGTGCAACACACACACAATTGTATTTTTAATTTAAAAAACTTTAGGTATATTTTCTAAATCTAAACACAATTATTGTGTTTTTTTTTCTATTAAAAATATATTTAAAAAACTCATTAGTGCACAGTCGGCTGGCATTTGAACTCACGATCTTAAAAGATCTTTGAAATTTGGGATTCCCACCAATAGATCAACAACGCAAATAATAAAGATACCTGCATGTATCAAAGCGAACCTTTATTTTTTTAGGTGGAGAAAATGCTTCCTTATGCATCTTCCCGTCGCCCAAGGGAAAGCTACGGGGTGTGTGAGGCTTCCTTTGACCTGAGATGGTATGCAGCCAATTTACTCACTAATACTCCACGCACTATTGCCAGGGACATGAGTGCGGTGTGCCATTCTTCCACGACGTATCACAAACATAACCTAACCTATAATGTAATGTCATTTGATAAATGTTTAGTAAGATTCATATTTTGATATATCTTAAAGTGTTTCCTACACTTGGATGACTATACTTAAAGAAATGCTTTCCAAAAATTTCGCACCCGACAGGACTTGAACCTGCACCTCTGGGGATCCGTCCCAACGCCTTTTTCCAATTTGGCCACGAATGCATTGGCCAAATTAGAAAAAGTCCAGTCGGGTGGGAAATTTTTGGAAAGCATTTCTTTAAGTAAAGATTCATATTAATAAATAATATAAATAAATATCATAATTCAATTCAATTCATTTATTCACAACTGCTTGCACTAGGTAAAATTACAATAGGTGTTATAAAAATAAAATATGATGTCCTCTAGGCCCACCATAATAGGTATACAGTCAACTTATAAGGTAAGAATACAAATCAGGAGAATTATTCATAATAATGTCAATATTAGTTAGTTTGTTAGATATTTGTAATGTCATTCATTTACTACATAATATGTCAAATAAATTAAAGATATAAATCAAATAACTATCATTAAAATTAGATAATAATATTAAGTATCCCCAACAGATTTGTCATTAAGAAAGTGATCAATCTTATAATAAACTTTATTCCCTAGAAATTTGTGGATATCATATCATATAAGGTAAAGGTAAACTATAGTAAAACCTGTACAGCACAGAATTCAGTTGCTACAGCAACAATATACGTCAAAAGCACGCACTGAAGAAGCCTAGAACACGTCTGAATAGGTCTCGAGAACAACAAAGCTTTAGCTTTGTGAAGCGATATAAGGATACTTCCACAGACCATCTAGATTATAGAATTGTCATTTTGAATCGTCATAAACTTCCACAGGCTATTTGAGTTATAGAATAGTCAACTTAAATAGTCACCAACTTACATAATAGAATAGTCCCCAAAAAAACAGATACATTAATAACAATTATAAAAACAGATATAAATAGTTAAGTCGTCATTGTTTTAAAGTCAAGTCGAGGGAACCATTGTAAAACGGAGCTTTGGAGGCAACGCTAAAGTTCATGTTACGCATTGATTTTCACTTTCATTACACTTTTACGAAACTAAATTGATGAACATACCCCCGAAATCAAACAATCTAGGTAAGTATACGCATTAAAGTGGGTTTCACAAAAATGAAAATTTAGCAACACGAGATGTGTAGATTTCATAAAATAGAAAATTTTGCAACACATTGTGTTCTTTTTAAGTATTTGTAGGTATTTAGTGTGTATAATAAAGAATTCAGTTATTCATTCATTCGTTCTATGGTTGGTTTTATGATAGAATCTTCGTTTCGCCGAAATCACTCTACATTGACTGTTGGTTTTACGAAACAATTCTTTGTCGATATAAGCGTTGAACCTAAAGAACTTTGTACACGATTGTTTTTTTTTTGAATTGATAGTAATAAATTAATTTAATGTAGGTTTATAAACAGTCACAATATCTGTGCATCTGAACAGCACGGATCCAACAATATTATATATATTTTAAAACAGTCATTTCGCAACTATGATAGGTGAACAGTTATTGTAAACTAGCCGCGCGGGATTTCATCCGCGTAAGTCCCGTTTCCGCAGGAATATTGGGATATAAAAAGTAGCCTATGTATTATTTCGGGTCTCCAGCTACCTATGTACCAAGTTTCATTGCAAACGGTCTAGTAGTTTTTGCGTGAAGAGTAACAAAGTCACATACTTACAATACAAGTTTCGCGTTTATATTACTTCTATAAACACTTCTCATTAAAAAAATCGAAACAGTACAACAATAACTGTTGGATGGGATGAGTTATAGTTATTTTATTTCCTCTTATATAGCATGAGAGCAGTCATTAGTAGAGCCCGGGGAGGCAAATCGAGATATTGAATAAACATTTTTTTTAACTTTTTTTTACGTCTTCTAGCATTTCTCACATTTTTCTTTAATCGTACCTGTTGGTCTAAACACGATAACTAAAGAAATTAAATTTTAATTTAATACATTAGAAAAATGCCCTTTAAAGTTACCTTATAATATCCGCAACCAAACTAGCATTATTATGTTTTATTTGTTTAATATAAGACTAAGTTAAACTCTTTCAAACTTATACTTCTGAGGTGTTTCGATTTTTTTGATGGGAAGTGTATTAGTAAGAAAAGATGTTACAAAAATTCTTGAAATGGGTACTTCCGTCGGACACAACATGGCAGGAAACATCTGTCATTTTAAGAAATTGCCTGTCAAACTTTGATACGGATCTCATTTTGTGTTGTAACGGATCGTAGGTAGGTACTTAGGTAAGTAGGTAATCGATAAATATGTAATTTCTTCTATGGTTTTCGCGATTTTGCATAATAAAACACTTTATTTATCCGGTTGAATCGCGTCTTTATTCATTGTTCTAAACGAACCGAGCTTTCGCCAACTTTACAGTTGGCTTTTTCAAGGTTGACTGAGAGATGTAATTTGTCAAATTTTAACATTCTAAAACTTGACTAATCTATTTAAATATCTTGGGCATCTCATTGCCGAGGACCTTAAAGACAATGCAGACATTGTAAGGGAACGAAGGGCGTTGGCTGTGAGGAGTAATAATATGTTGACTCGTAGATTTGCACGTTGCTCTGACCAGACCAAAATTTCACTTTTTAAAGCTCACTGTCAGAGCTTCTATACGGCCAATCTATGGGTCAACTACTCTAAGCAGTCTCTTAATGCCCTTCGTGTCCAATATAATAATGCTTTTAGAATGCTGTTAGGACTGCCTTGCTTCTGTAGCGCTTCAGGAATGTTTGCGCTGGCGCACAAGGATGGCTTTCACGCAGTCATTTGCAAAAAAACAGCCTCCCTGTGCAGAAGGCTGCGTGGCAGTCAGAACAGCATTCTGAAAACTGTGGCTGTCAGGCTTGAGTCACCGATCTGGAGACACTTTCGTGACATTATCATCACCAAACACATTTTGGTGTATGATTGACATAAATAATAATTGATAAATAATTAAGGAAATCAAATTTAATTAATAATATAATTGCTACTAACACTAGTTCTAAGTTACTACTAACAAATGGAATTGTATACCTATCTACATATTCTGAAATAAATGACATTATTATATTATTATATTATATTAAAAAGTTACAGTAAACTACCGCCTCATAATTATTTGCAACAAAACGTTCCAGTGTACGCAGACTATAGAGTTATTGTTCTATAGAGTTATTGTTATTGTTGTTGTGAGTTATTGTTGTTATTGTGTTTTTTTATGATAAATATGTAACTGTACCAGGATTTCCGTATCAAAAACGAGGTGATCCGTCAGAAAAAAAAGGCTTCGACATAACTCACCGGATTAGCAAGCTGAAGTGGCAGTTGGCTGGCCATATTAGCCGTAGAACCGACAACCGTTGGGGTAAACGAGTTCTAGAGTGGAGACCGCGTCTCGGCAAACGTAGTGTAGGACGTCCTCAGACACGTTGGAGCGACGATTTGCGCAAGACGGCTGGCACAAACTGGATGCGAGAAACCGAAAATAGATCTAGGTGGCATGCAATTGGAGAGGCCTATGTCCAGCAGGGGACTGCAACAGGCTGATGATGGTGATGATGACCAGGATTATAAGAAGTGGATTTATTCATTTTGCAGGTAGGTCGAGCGAACACTCAACAATTATTTAATGCAGATAAGAAAAGACAACCCCTGGAGAGTAAAAGTTCTCTAGTGGCGACCACAACGCATTGCGAAACGAAGTGCTTGAAGACCACTACTCGGCAGATCGACGACATTGTAGCGGTCGCGGGGAGTCGTTAGCTGGAGGTAGCTCGCGGTTACTATTTGTGGCGTTTTATGGAGGAAGCCTATATTCAGCAGTGGACGGATAAAGGTGATGATGATGGTGTAGATAGGATTCTTCTTCTTCTTCTTCTTAGCCTTTTTCAACCGCGCGGGTGTAGGCCTCCTTCAAACCATGCCATCTTTGTCGGTCTTGGGCAACTTCGATCCACTTTACTCCTACTGTTTTCTTAACGTCGTCATGCCAACGCATCTGCGGTCTACCCTGTGGGCGTTTCTCGCCCCATGGTCTCCACTCTATTAAAGCTTTGCACCACGAGCCTTGTTTTCTGGCGACGTGGCCAGCCCACTCCCACTTCAGCTTAGCAACCCGCTTGGTTACATCTGCGACTTTGCTTTTCTGCCTCAGCCACTCATTTCGTTTTCGGTTCCTCAGTGTAACACCTACCAGTTTTCTTTCTATTGCTCTCTGGGCCACTTGGAGTTTATTGAGGATCTCTTTTGTGAATATCCAGGTTTCAGCTCCGTATGTGAGCACTGGTAGGATGCACTGGTCATGTATCCGAGCTTTTTGTTCGGCCTTGAGGTTCATCTTAAGAGCAAATTCAAGTTTGGAGTATGCCGCCCACGCCAATCTTATACGCCTGTTAATCTCATTTGCCTGATTGTCTTTCCCCATTACAATCTCTTGACCAAGATAAACATACTTTTCAACCTTTTCGATGACTGAGTTATTTACCATGATATTTGTGGTACTATTTGTACAGTTTGTCATGATCTTAGTTTTGGTAAGGTTCATCTCTAAGCCACATCGCCTGGAGGCATCGTAGATAGGTTTACAAGATACTATTAAATCTAATACTAAAAATAAATCTAAATCTTACGAAAATCCTAAAAACATCATATTCCCCCTAACTTATAAACGCCAATTAATGCGTTGCATAACTATACATCGTTTATCTTTTGTCACATGAAGTTTCAAAGTTGACAGACAGAGACATACGTCACATAACTTAGTCATGTGTAAATAATATTTTATAAGTAAGGGAGGTTAAATATAATACGAAATATAACCACAGTTAACCTAAAATTGGTGGGCCTCAACAACCTAAATGCTTCTCCTAAATGCTTAAATGCTAGCTGCATTCCCACTCTGAATTGCAATGAACTGCTTGTACCAGAATGACGTTGTAGGCTAGAAAAAAGCCCAGGTCTAAAAGAATATGGCTGCGGTGTCCTCTGCCCGTGGCAAAGGGCGACGAAAGGGGTTTCTCGTAAGGCTTTGAACGCGGCTTGTTATTGTTACCCACCCGACCTTAGTCAATCATAAAACAGGGTGCGATATAACAACAAACCTAACCATATAATATGTGAGGAAATCAAACCCTCAACCATCCATTGCACAAATTCCACAAATTGCAGCCGGGTTTTCGCCCCATAAACCATAGAAGCCTAGAAAAAAAAGGACTAATACTTGTTATTGCATTAAAATTATTCAATCTTCAGAGGTAGAAACCAAGTTAAATCGTAATTTTTCTCTCAAAGTCGTTTTAAACATAAATTTTCATTGAAATCGCGGTAATATGATAAAGTCAGGAGCCCGTGACGGATGAGAAAATATTAAATTATTTTATATTTTCTACTCTGAAATGGCGAAGTAGCTACTATTTTACAACATACGACTTTCTAGGCATACAAAAATCTTATTAATACTCGTATTATAAACGTAAAAGTTTGTATGCATGTATGTGACTTTGTTACTCATTCACGCATAAACTACTGAACCGACTGCGATGAAACTTAGAATATACGTGACCTAGAATAACACATAGGTAGTGGTCAAATATTAAAATTCCCGGACAGCCAAATATTGGTGGAGAGCTCAGGTGTTTACCATTAAAAATAAAGTTTTATAAATCCAAATCGATCCTATGTGTGATATAAAAGTTTTTCGGGGTACAAGATCAAAATTTGAGGTTTTCCTCGAAAACGGTAAGTTTTATCAAAAAAAAAGCTTATAATAATAATATTAAGCCCGCAGAGCACCTTGAGGCGAGATATCGGGGAGTAGCGACCCCGCGGCCTCCCGAGTGCTCCAAGGACACCGTTCCTCACCTCCGGCTTGCCTTAGTTGGCTGGTCGGAGTGAACACTAACGAGGAAGCGGTCTTCCGCCTCTGGCTTGCCTTCACCGCCTGGTCAGAGTGAAGTCACGAGAGCAGAAATGCTCGGGAGTTGAGTACATCACGTCATTGATAAGTTGGCCCGCCCGGCGCCCACAGGATTACCTACGGTAATTTAAAATCCAGTGAGGTCTCTCCATCCTTCAGAGTCTCACGCCCTTGTTGCCCACTGACTGTAATATGCTTGGCTTATTTAAGGTGGCCCAGTTTATGATTTGGCGAGTCTCCGTCTGCCATTTTTACTTGTTTGTTAGACTTTGTTACGGCAGACGCCATAATCCCCATAGTTCCCCCCAATATCCAATCCACTACCATCCCATTTCCATAGCCTGAGACCACCTGTAGCTTATACATATTTCTATCCGACCGGGGGATTGTTGTGGCTGCATCTTATAGTGCAGACAGGGAAGATCGCCGGTTTGGTGTCCATCATAAATCTTTGAATTTATACGTTACTAAAACGGACCTTTACGTGTTGACTTCGGCCCCAAGCACGCTTTCCAAAGGTCCGGGTGCTTCATAGCCCCGAGTATCGGAAACGGTAACAACGAATAATAATAATAAAAGCAAGCTATAAAATAGCAGAAATAACAAATGGTAGACGTATGTAATAAGTACGTAATACATACCTACGTCTATTCACTTGAACTGAATTGAATGAACCTTTTTTGTCTAAACTCTTAGGAAAAAAATCATAAAGATTTGAAAATTGAATTTTTTTTTTTACTTTTTTTCGACAAACCAAACAAACAAGTATGAACTACATAAAATACTGTTTTTATTTTTATTAAGTCGTGAAGTGTAAAAGAAAAATGAATATAAAATTTACGTATCAAATGTCTGTTTTCGGTAGGTTTTAAGATAATTTGATGTCTGAAGAGATTATTTGACTAAAAAAAGCAAAGCAGCTCCTTAGCTAAATTCGATTTTTCTTCTTCATAGTTAGTTACATAGATAGGTAGTACTTAAGGATAAAAAATGTAGGTAGGTACAGTCAGCATCAAAAATAATAACCACATTCAGATTTTTAACATCGCAATTGTGGGGTGTAATAAAAAAAAATAAAAGACCCGAGTTAGCTGGGCACCAGCTACGCACGTACCGCCGACGCAGCAGTAACAGCCGGCGCATGCGACCTAGATTTAAGTGCTTAGTAATAATTAGAATAGTTTTCTTTAAAAGTAATAATTAAAATTGTAATTAGTTTTAAGCTAGCATTTGACAAATAAATTGTCTCCTTTAATTCAAAATAAATAATTTTTTTTAAACGTCTTCCGACCGCCCATACATAATTGGCGCAGTCGTTGGTGGTCACGCGATCGTCAAACTAATTCGTCTTTCTGAGTTCCAGAATCGAGAGCCGGTATCCGGTACGATTCTGTCTTCAGCCAGTCAGTGACAGCGGTGCAGCGATCGGCGATTTTCAAGTCGCGAACCCGTGACCGAGAACCTACGGGCGGCCCACGGAAGACCAGCGTGCGGAGATCCGGAGAATTGGAGAACCCTACGCGCTGCTTAAAACTCGACGGGAGATGCAAAGGCTGGTTCGGTGAGTACTCTCGCTATTTAACCAAGATCCCTGCTCTATTTCCTGTCTTAGTGTAGTATTGTTTTTTTAATATTTATTGAGTTGAAGAGTGGTCATGTTTTAAGCTAAAATCGCGGACAAACATAGGTAATACTCATATTCGATTCAGTAATAACTTAATTAGTGATCACATTATGAACGTTTTTTTTTAATTATTATTCGTTTATTGCGTTGGAGAGTGTTCATGTTTTAAGCTAAAATCGCGGACAAACATAGGTAATACTCATATTCGATTCAATAATAAATAACTCAATAACTAGGTCAGTGATCACATTACGTATTTTTTTTCAATACTTATCATTGTTTATAAAAACACCACACAATGGCGGTGTTCAATTGCGACGACGTTTCACTTGTTAGGAATTTTATTCCTAATTATGACGGGAATCCCATAATTTTAAATTTGTATCTTAGGAGAATAGACGGCGTTATAGATCAGTTATCAGATGCCGCACGCACACATCCTGCGTTAATTTTCATCATTAAATTTAAGTTAAGCTGCTAAGGAGGCCCTTGATTACGGCGAAGCCGCTACAACCTGGGCCGATGTGAAAGAAAAGTTGTTAACTAGGATCGGGGGCCCTGAGGCTATGTTTTATGTAACAAAAGAGCTTACGCGGACCCGCAAATTCAGAGATGAGGATTCCGAGGCGTTTGGCAAACGCATACGGAAGATCTTAGACACAATGCAGTCAATCGGAAAACACTCCGACGAAAACTACTACGAGTATGAATGGATGGCAATTCAACAGTTTATCGTTAGTTTAGATTTTCATATATCCAATAGAGTAAGGATAATGCGACCAATATCATTGGAGTCCGCGATTGTGTTGGCTAGGCAGGAAGAAGCAAAAGGCGCGAATCATAGAACCCTCGTCGCAGGAGCCATGGTGCCCTACGCAGTAGCAAACGCAGTTCCCATAAAAAATGATCAAGGAATCCTTTTTCATAAACAGGGAAAAATTATGAATAAAAAAGATAACTATAACATAACAAATTCACACCTGACAACAACTGAACTAAAGGCATTTATTGCGAGCCCCGTAGTTTCCGAAGCGTCCTCAACACTTCCGGATAAACAAAACTCTAACCTAATAGAGCATAGTTTTGAATTAATTGGCAAGAAACAAAAGGTAAAAAGAGGTTCAATTTATTCTATTGTAAAATCAATAACTGGCAATCTAGATTACGAAGTTGCTACGAAATCAAAATTAGAAATTTCGAATCATAGAAATAGAAAATTTAAGATACAAAATTTATTTTTGCCGAGAAAACGATCACGAAAATCGAAGAAAAATTCTGTTGTACGTTCAAAATTCCACGAAAATTACGGATAGTTTAGGCAACCATTTTATTAGATATGTTATGTTATGCTTAAATAAATATATTTTTCTTTATTCTTCTATTTAGTTATGGACTTTATTATCTGAATTAAGTGTTTTTTTCTTTCTTTATATTCAATTCTAATTACTAAACTTTAGCTTACAAATAATCTTGACGAACTTTATAATTTTAGAAGACGTAGACCGTCTTGCACCCTAGTATAATAAATAGCCGGGACAATTTAGTCAAATAACTTTTAACTTTAAAATCATTGTACAACTTCAAACTGGTTACAGAAGTCAGTTTAAATAATATCCACGAGCTTGAAAGGTCAATTACTGTAAAAGCTTATAGCACTGAACACACTTTGACTTTTATATTAGAAATCCCATCCATTGACAATTATATATTCGACCTAATTCACCTATATTCCATTCCCGATAAAAATCACCTTACTATTATCCCCAATTCCAAATACCTCATTCTTGGTAGCGAAGAGTACGCCATACATGGACAATGACAACTGCAAGAAAATCTCCGATAGCAGCGAAGGAAGTTGAAGACGACGGAGACGACCCTGATTGGACAACCATGATGGCCACACCGAGCTGGACAACCCTGTTTCTATACATTCTACTCTTGGGTGCTGCAGCCTGGAAGATCTGGCAACGCTTAAGGCCTGCAGAAAAGAAAACCCCAGAAACAGATGAACCACCCAGTGAGGACACTGGTCGAAGCTGCAAGATCAGCTTCGCTCTTAAGGAGGGAGGAGTTAGCTGGGCACCAGCTACGCACGTACCGCCGACGCAGCAGTAACAGCCGGCGCATGCGACCTAGATTTAAGTGGTTAGTAATAATTAGAATAGTTTTCTTTAAAAGTAATAATTAAAATTGTAATTAGTTTTAAGCTAGCATTTGACAAATAAATTGTCTCCTCTAATTCAAAATAAATATTTTTTTTTAAACGTCTTCCGACCGCCCATACATAATTCCCGACTGCCGTTAAAACCGAAAAGTAAAAAACAAGAAGATACCTAAAGGTAAAGAAACCTTAAAAATCGTTCGACGCATCTAGGAGCCTTAAAAAATTGTGGATGCAGTATTCATCTTAAAATATAATTACCAAATCCGAAAACTTCGTCGCGACTGGTGATACAAAGGCTGGCGGTTTCTTGTCCTAGCGGATTAGCCTTGCTATCCATTATCCATAGCGCGACATTTCAAATTTTTAGTTAATTACTTATTGTAAACATAGTAATTGTTATTTATGTTATCTCTGACAAACTGACAAATCAAACATTCAAATTCCTTCAAATTTGAAACTCGGCGTCAAAGTCAAACTGAAAAGTTTTTAAGTAACGTTCCGTTGTCTTTGCTCGGTTGTTATGGTCAAGACAAATCTTGCTTTATAGCGTTTTAAATCTTTATTTTTATTTATTTATTATTTTAATGTACCCTATGTCACTCTCACGGTCATGACGAATCTAACGACGTATCGTTTATATAAATCGGCCCAGCCGTTTAGGCCCTACGACGGCACAAAAATAGGTCACATACATACATACACTCACGGCAAAAACATAACACTTCCTTTGGCAGTCGTGTAAAAAAGGACAGTCATTCTGAAAATAATTCTCTCTACTCTGTTATTTTCAGAATTCTTGTTTTGACAACCCACAATTGTGATGTAGCGATTTTGAAAATATAAATGTGGACATCGACTTTTAAAGCTGACCATACCACCTAATTGACCGAACGAGCGAAGCGAGTGAGGTCCAGTGTAAACGGGCCTGGCGCTTGTATCTTTGTATGTTATCGTCGAACAGACGATAACTTGAGTATCGTAGCTCCGATCTACATGAATTTTGGTTTGCGCGTAGTTTAGGTCAATAGAATTTATGAGTTCGAAGATGAGGGGTGTTGGGGAGATAGGAGGTCGTCAGGTCTCATTTTGGGGCGAACTACTAGTATTATAAAGCTGAAAGTTTGTGAGTATTGTGTGTATGTATGTGTGTTTGTTACTCAATCATGCAAAAACTACTGAACCGGTTGAGATGGAACTTGGAATATAGGTAGCTGGATACCGGGAATAACACATAGGCTTCTTTTTATCCCGATATTCCTGTGGGAACGGGACTTACGCGGGTGAAACCGCGGGGTGCAGCTAGTAGAGTAATAAAGATCAGGGTAAGGGTATAGGGCTATTTTATTGTAATATTATTTTTGGTAAGTACAATTAGGGCATTTAATCTATCTACCTATAGGGTGGGGCAGTATGTATAGCATACTGTCTTCTATCGTATTTAAAGCATGTGGTAATTAGGTACATACTAATTATCTTTAAAAACCTAACTTTGTGAAACGTGGCGGAAAGATGTTAAAAAACTAATAAAATTTATAAAAACTGTCACTCACGACGTTTAATAAGCAGAGTCATAAAATAATATTTACTAGAAATATTTTTAGCCAAAAATTCATCAGACGCGTGTTCAAATCTCGTCACTAGTAAATTTTTGAAGGTGTTTTTTTCCTTTATAATATTTCTAGTGTAGTCTATATAAATTTGTATTTTCCAAAGAATGTTTATTTATCCTTACTTTACTTACTAATATTATAAATGTGTACGTAAGCAAACAAGTTTGATTATTACTCTTTTACGCAAAATCTACTGAGCTGATTACAATGAAATTTGGCATGCAGATAGCTTGAAATCTAGACCAACACTCAGTTAGGTAAGTAACAAATTTTATTTCGATATCACCGCGAGATCGGAACTTACGCGGGTGAAATCGCGGGGCACAACTATAATAGAATAAATTAAAAAAAACGGATTTTTCCTTCGGAAGTACATACTATATGTACTTACGTCCAAACCCCGTAGGGTATGAATTCCTAAAAGTTAACATATTTTTAAAGGTCAATCAGTTTTTACTGGAATATTTTTTTATTAATGAAATGTTTTATGAATCAATAAATTTTTATGCGAAAAGTTTACGAGATTTCGAGAGTGAAGAATGCCTTGTTTATGATGTACTTTCCTACCAGAGGCGTTGCCGTATGTTGGCAACGCCTCTGAAAGGAAAGCTGATTTTTTCTAAATTATTTTAATGAGTTGAGGAGTACTTACACTTTACAGTACAAATAATTAAAACCAAAAGCAAAACTAAGTAGGCGGAAACTCGGGAACTCGGCTTTATTAGTTCGAATCATTGATGTCCTTATTAATAAAAGGGGAATAAACTCGGAGTACTTATTCCGGTTTTTGTTGGTTACAAGATTTGTTTATTATAAAGCTCAAAGTTTGTGAGTATGTATGTATGCATGTGTGATTGTTACTCAATCACGTAAAAACTGGTGAACCGATTGCGCACCTAGTAAGAGTATATAATATATTATTATGACATAATTATCTACCTACTTACTTACTACCTCAGGTGATGTCTCAAACATGATTTAATTAATGTTCCTTTTACGTGAAATAAATATGGAAAGCTCGTGCAGCCCTTACAATACTGTTAAGTCAATCGTAAAAGTGAATTAACATCGCTGTAAGAACTAAGATAAAGTTGATTAATGACGATCAAAACGTCAAAAGCATCATTGATTTTGTGGCAACGATACCACATTGGTTTTTTAGAACTGTCTTCTTTTTGATGCCAATCTACTGTATTAAGGTTGAAAGCAATGACATGAACGCAATTTAAATGCGACTTCTCCTTGTATACTATGTTCTGAGCTTCGACATGTGGCATGTTACATGTATCCATGACACAAAAACCCATAAGTTTATTGTGTATTCTTCTCTTTTAAGATCACATTCCGAAGACACACAAGATTCTCTACAGCTAATGATTCTAAATGATGATCAAGATCATGTCGTGATCTTGGTCATCATTTAGAATCATCATTAATATAATAACTTAAGATATTCACATTGATTTGTATGTAACGCTGTCTGCAAGTTATGCAGGCTTATTATCAAAAGCATAAAGTTTATTCTATCTTATTCGGTAGGTTACATAGCATTCTTACCAATTTTGATACATAAAAATGAGTTTAGTGCATTTCCGATATATCAGTTCATTTCCTCGAAGCTTCGACGGGTCATCAATTTGTACAGTGACATGCGGGCGGACCCCTACCAACGGTGTTAAGGTCTGTGAAACTCGAATTGTGTAATAGATTGCAAATATTGCTTTATAGAGACGCAATGCTGGTAGCATATTATTCACGGCTCCTTTGCGCTGGTTACGATCACGATTGGTTAAATTAATTGACATTTCCCGACTGCCGAAGAAGGTTTATGTTTTATTTTGCTTGTTGTATTATAATTATTTGTATCTATATGAATACATTTCTTGATTGGAAAATAATATACTAAATTTAAAGTGTATTTTATTCATCATTAGTGTTTGGGAAGTTCCAAGAAAAGGTATTTTGAGGTTGAAATATTATTTTATTAATATAACATATAATGGAGAGTTTCGCGTACTCTACTCTAAGTACAGTAGAGTGAATGAATGTGACGTCAAGACCGCTGACGCAGCCGACAGACGGACGAACGGATCAGCGGGAAAATTAGCAATGGACACATTTTCGCTTACGTTGATAATCAATTAATCACGCACAAGAGCAAGACAAAGCATTAGGCAAATCACGAATATGGTCGATTTGAAATACGACTTTTAGCGTCTTCGAGTCGAGATCGATTCGAAAACCCTTAGTAGGTACTCAGCTTCCGGGAGTGACGAGAGAGTTTTTATATCTTTCGCGACCCCGATTCTAAGAATTTAATCTTGAAATAGCTTGCTTAGCGGATTTTCAGATCGTTCGACGTAAAACAGTGCCATTCCGTATTGATACTCGACATCGAAATTTTATTGAGAATCGTGATTTTAGACGTGTAATGAAACATATTGGAAAGTATTAAAGAATTAACTGCGCCTCGCGGTTTTACCCGCGTAATTCCAGACCCTGGGATCAGAAGTAGCTACTGTGTTAATCGGGATCTTCAGCTATCTGCATACCAAGTTTCTTCTCAATTAACTTTGAATATTAGCTCTCCATATTCTCAGTCAAAAATAAAAAATAACATTCAAAGAATTACTTCGATACTTTAATTCGTTTCCGATTTGTAGAAGTAAACGTGCGATGCGGACTCGTACTCGGGTGTGACGTCATCTCACACTCCTCCAGTCCGCTCGCGCTCTGTGTCGATGTCACAGTACCAGTCTTACGTTTTGAATAGGGGAGCGTTGTAAATGACGTAACGGAGCCTAAATCATAATTCCGACCGTGTTTTTCCGATTGTAAAAACTCCAAATAGTCGCTTCGCCAACAGAAATTTCAACATGCATTCGTCTCGTGATTGGTAGCGAGATTCAATATTTATCGTAAGTTGAAATACCTGTAAAAAAAACTAGTATTTTTGTCTACAACAAAAATTAGTGTATTTGGATACAAGGTGTAATAAGTATGCCCTTTTAAGCGAAAGGGGGTTGTACTAGACGTCTAGACAAACAACTTTTGTTCTACGACTTTTTAAAATTCAAAAGACTTTACGAACATTTTGAGTTTGAAGTTTACTTGAAAATCAGCTGTTTCTCAGAGTTCGAGGTCATTGGCCTTATGTTGTCCTTTCATTTATTTTGGTCTACTACAACAAAAACAATTTCAAAAGTCGTAAAACAAAAGTTGTTTGCCTAGACGACTAGAACTACCCCTTTCGGCTTAAAAGAGCATACCCGTTACACTTTGTATAATACAAGATTTGCTGTTACAAACTTTCAACCGATTTGGCATACCTATTAACATTCTTCATTGGTAGTAGTTTTAGCATTAAGAAGTAACAGACGTACTACTTCGTTAGGATATATAATATGTAACTCGTAGCAGTATGTATATATGTAGATCCTGATTTGGATTATTCGACAGATTTCATTAATTTGCTGACAGATATTCTCATTGCTTTAAATGTGTGCAGAGTAGATATAGAGTATTGTACATTCTAGAATGGAATCGTGAATTATGTGATGGAATCGTCGTCACATAATTTGAGCCCAGCGAAACCAGCATGCCTGGTCTATCGTTCATTGTCTAGAATCTAGAAAATGAACGATAGATTATGTCTTGATAGATGCTTCATCTAGGCCATCTAGATAGATGATTAGAAACAAATGTTGGTAAATACTTTGTTCAGATGTGGATGATTCACAGGTTCGGTGATTTAGTCCGGTACTGAACTAGTAAGTCCTGTTTATCTGAACAGGTTCATACTATTGCGCTATTTAGTTTGGGAAGGTGTATAATTTGGTGACCTCTTAGCATCATCAATCTCTTCTCTTTTGAGTCGTCATCTTCATTGCTGAAGGTCGTGTCTAAGATGAACTGTCGATTACCTGGTGCATCATGCTCCCCCACGATTCCCTGTCCTCGGCTGCCCTAAAAGCTCCGGTAATTGGTAGGCCTGTGAGCGTCTTGACCAAATCAGTCCAACGGGTGGGTGAGCGACCTAGTGGTCTTTTTCCGTCGACCTTACCAACCACCATGAGCTTCTCGAGACTATTAGGGTTTCTACGAGCGACGTGAACGAAATATCCATCATCAATACAAGTTAGATTAATGCTTATACAAGATGCGGGAAGCGGGAAGAAGCGGAAGTGGGAGTGGTGGGAGTTTGATTAGACAAGGTAATTTTATAATAGTTTTTTTTAAACAAAGAAAAGATGATCGTCAATTAACAGTTATCCATACAAACTATGGGCTAAGTGAATAGTTTATAGAACCTATGTCTAAAAGTAATTTGAAAATTGTTCACACCGAATGGTCCAATGTGAATCATAATCAACGAAATGCCTCGCCCAAACTTATTATCGAATTTTATGTTGTTTTGTTTTACGTAAAATGTTCTGAACGAAATTAGCGGTGCGGCTACGTTATATCATTTGAAATTTAGAGCGATAATATTAATATTATTTGTCCTGGAACCAAATCACACAAAACATGAAAACCTTCCTCTCGGATCATTCTAGCTAGTGAAAACCGCATGAAAATCTGTTCAGTGGCTATTGAGTTACAGAAAAGCCGAGCCAAGCAGATGACGTAGAATTCTTTGTTAGGGTACCGTACTTGTACCCAAAGGGTTGGAACGGGACCCTATAATAAGACTTGTTTATCCATCCGTCTGTTCGTTTGTCTATCTCTCTATCTGTCTATCACCAGGCACTATCTCATAAACCGTGATAGCTAGATGCTTAAAATTATCACAGATGATGTATTTATTTTGGCGCTTTAACAACAATTGTACTAATTACTATATTATTCATTGTTATAGCAGCCAATTATATTTAAGTGGGGCTCCCATATGAAACGTTTTTTTTAAGTGAAAACTTTCTTTGCGCACCGCACACAATCAGTTTAGCACAAAACTACGACTCTACAAAGTTACTTTATTTGACCAAATGTAAAGCGCGTCATTGTGTCTCTAGGGCATAAAGTGCGCATTTAAGCCCTAGGACATTAAGTAATTTAAATTTGGAACATTGAAAATCATGAAGGCTCTGGTCAAAGAGGATATGATATAATCAATGCTGGCCACATAGGCAAAACATAAAAATTGATCCATTTTCTTATATTTTTATTATATATATTTTTATTATAGAAATGTAAGGCATATTTTTTTCGTAATATAAAGCTCAACTTTCTTTCAATGCTTAGCCTGATATCGTCAATTTGATACAACATTGATAATTATTTAAGAGCTTTAATATATTTCATACACTTAGCTTCAATCTATTATTTAGTTGTCAATTAAATGCTTATTTTTGTAGCCATATTGATTGTCTCGCAATAGATGTGTAAAATAGAGTATTCACCTCGGTCATAAACCCTTTCTGGTCTGCCCTTAAATCCCACGCTTCATTCAGGAATGGCGCCTACTATAACAGACAGGACTTTAGTACATCGATGCATAAACTACTATTTTAATAATATGTCAGATTTTCGAGCAACTTCCATAACGCAATGTAAACGCACACATTATTAGATTGGTAATATAATTATGTCGCCGAGTTTCGAGTGGCTCGCGTCAAAATAATTTAATTTTCCACCTTTTTGGCTCCCGAGTTGTTACGAAATTAATTTCGGTTTACGAAATTAGATGTTTCTATGCATTGCGTGTAGGGACTTGTGTTTTGTGTGAGCGAATTATTAAAAAAATATACACGAGCTAAAGTATGTAATATACTAGGAGTTCGCCCCGAACTGAGACCTCACGACCCCCTATCTCTCCAACCCCCTACCCATCCGGCTCATCTTCGATTCATAAACTCATAAATTCTATTTACCTAAACTACGCGCATACGAAAATTCATGAAGATCGGAGCTACGATACTCAAGTTATCGTCGAACAAACATACAAAGATACAAGCGCCGGGCCCGTCCACACTGGACCTCACTCGCTTCGCTCGTTCGGTCAATTATCGGACGTGGTGAGTTCTAACTGACTACGGTCCGAAGACATGTGACATTCTTCAATCAGGAGTAGGCTCCAGTGGCGTCTTACTATCTAACCCCTGTAAGAGAAAGCTCTGCTTGCTCTGTAGTGGGACAAATTAACGAGCTTTTAAGTGTAGGTAATGTATACATGTAATCCATCATTGTATTCATTGCAATTCCTAAATAATAGGTTTGGATTGTAAGTGACATTGTTTCCTTTCATTTTGCAGTACCTAGTTGAGGTGCGGTAACGTATAATACTCCTTAACTCTTTCTGCCTTGTTTGTCATTTCAGCTTAAAAAAAAGTAAATATCCGTTGTTGTATATTGGCTGTCTAGTACCCATAGTAAATAAAGCCTACTGCTTAGTTTGAGGCTAGATTGCGCTGTGCTGTGTGTAATGTCGTACAGTATTTGTTTATTTAGATTATCATAGATAAGGTAGGCAATCGGTGTTGAATGTTTTTCCGACTTTTTACACGACTGCCAAAGGAAGTGTTATGTTTTTGCCGTGAGTGTATGTATGTATGTATGTATTTGACCTATTTTTGTGCCGTCGTAGGGCCTTCAGGAACTGCACTTAGAAACCATTCGTCATCCTCCGTATTCACCAGACCTTGCTCCAACGGACTACCATTTTTTTCGTGATTTGGACAATTATCTACGTGACAAGAAGTTTTCTTCCCAGGAGGCAGTACAAAATGCTTTCACACAGTTTGTGCAGTCTTGATCGTCGGAGTTCTATCGCAAAGGCATTAATAACCTTCCCATTAGATGGCAGCAATGTATAGATAATAATGGCAACTATTTTGATTAAATAAATTTTTTAAAAATTTAAAAAATAAACAATTAAGATTTTCAGTACAAATCGGCAATTTCATACTTTAACCCCTAATATAAGTAGTATATCCGTTGTCTAGTCACCGTAACACAAGCTTAGCAGCTTACCACGGGGTTAGATGGCGCTGTGTGTTGGTCACAGAATTTATTTATTTATTAAGTATTTAAAAGAATAATTAATTTTGATTTGATTCGATTTGAAGCTAAGCTATATGAGCCGAGTTTAAAATGCTTTAATTTCAAGCGACTATATCATTTTAATATCTTTAAAGATACCTGTCTAAATTATTTGAGTAGATATACCTATTATACCTATTCTCATGATCTATTCAAGTATTCCTTAAGTAATTTGACTTGCAGTACCTGCAAACAAAAAATTCAGCTTGCTAGAATTTTATTATAAAACGGGCCAAGTTGAAAGTAAGCAGACAGTGATAGTTAAGTGCTTAATGTATCCGTGGAGAGGCAGTCGCGAAGCGCTGGAAATTGAAATTGCTTAAGGTTGAGTTTTGTTGCTGCGATTTTGCGACATTTTATTAGATACTACTAAAATTACTTAATAACGGGGTATTTACCATGTTTAATAATTTATTCGCGGAGCTCGATATTTCGCTAGTAATTCCAACCAGCTTGTTCACGAGACACAAGCTGGTTGGAATTACTAGCGAAATATCGAGCTCCGCGAATAAATTATTAAACATGGTAAATACCCCGTTATTAAGTAATTTTAGTAGTGAAAATAACCATGTAAGTTTAAAATCGTATATTTTATTAGATTTTATTCACGACTTCTATGTCAGATTAGATGGAATTTTGTAGCGATACTCATAATATAGTTGGGACCCGCGGTTTCACTCGCGTAAGTTACGATCCCATGAGATTTTCTTAAAATCCATTCTTAGTAGATCCCTACACACCACAAACAACACACTCTTCAAATTGAACCTTTCTAGGACTAGCGGCTTGGGCTTTGCTTTGATATACCTAATAAATTAAGGTCTGTCAGTCAGTCAGGACATAGAATTTTATATAATATGTAAGTATATTATTGTTTATAGACATATGTGAACAATCCTAAATAATAGAGTGCTTGAAAGCATTCTTAGAGCGTGCATATTTGGAAGTGGAAGATATAAATGCACCTTCAGGTTTGTGGGTCGGTTAGTCAATCAATAATGTGTCAAAGAAAAAAAAGTGTACTTTTAATTCATACAATACGATATTTGACGGGGTTTTGAGTCTCCTCGCAACCAAGACCATTGTAAAATGATTGGAACATCGTGGTAAGAGAATAAATTAAAATAGGCTATTAGGATCCGGTAAAAAGTGCTTAACTAAGAAAGGGGTTCTATCAATTTCCATTTGATTTAATTTTTTACCATGAATTATCCATTGATTCGTGAAGCCGAAAGAGCCAAGGACGCTGACAGCGTCTTTGACATTTTATAAAGTTGCAGCAGCCAAGCCTTACCTTAAGCAAAGTCTACTTTATGAGAGTTATTCAGTTTTAATATTTTGCCAGCGAAATAAGCTCTAATGGCAAACGTTTATGATACAACCTTTCATTAGAACACTTTATTAACGAAACGGGACATGGTTTTTTGCTTCATTTTTATTGTTGAAGAACTAGATTAATCAAATGTTGATCACATAAGGGGATTCAGCCATTAAAAGGTGATTTACAAAAAAAAAGCCTTTTCAAAAAAAAATTACGACATAGTATAGGTACAACTCAAGTCTAGCTTCTAATACATGCTATTTATGTGGTGAAATAATAAAAAAAAATTATTTTAATCTTAGTTAATGATTGATTTGACGGAGTTTTGGCGGGAATGCGTTAAGTAGATGTGTTGCTAAATTTTCATTTTTGTGAAACTTAGTTCAAATGCGTGTAAAATGTTTAATTTTGGGGGCATATTAATCAATTTAGTTTCGTGAATGTGTACAAGTATAAATAAAAGTGAAAACCGGTGCAAAACATGTACTTTAGCTTAGTGTTCTCTCCAGAGCTCCGTGAACAAACATTGTAAAAAATGGCCCCCTTTTTACAATGATTCCCTCGACTTGACTTTAACTATGACAACTTGACTGTTTTGTTCAATGCAAATATTGATAATACTTGACACTGGCAAATGTCCGAATGGAAAAGCCATTTTTAAAGAAGAAGAAGATTGATTTGACGTGTAATTTGGTACCTATAGATGCAATATTTTTTTCATGCAATTCCATCTCTCTCATTTCTGTGCAATCGGACAAGGACCAATTATAATTATCATCTAATAAACATTTTAAATTTGAACTCATAATTATTTTTCTCGGGTCTTAATCGCGTATTATTATTTTTAAATTCTCTTACCTCGACGTTTCGATCATGTTACAATGATCTTGGTCGCGAGGGGACTCAATCGAGGTGGGAATTATCATCTATCGCCGTCTTAATACGATTAAAATACGCAATTATAAAAGCCAGATTGTTTAATTCCGAAAAAGAAATCCTTTGGTAGGTAACTAACATTTACTATGTGTTTTCATTCTATTTAATTTAATATCTCACTTTGTACGGACAAAGCATTCAGGTCAGTAGTGTCTGTGCTCTGTACACATTTCATTTTCTCTTTGTGTGTTTTAAAAAGAAATTCCCGGGATATTTTTTGGTCCATTACAAAATTTTGTGGTGCAAAGCTCCTGTACTGTTTGCGCAAACATGCAGATCTGCTGTCCCAGTTACGTGTAGGTACTGTCGGGGGAATAACGTGAAATTTGAAATTAAAATGTAAGAAAATAATGAAAATATAATTATTAC
The DNA here is from genome assembly GCA_949358125.1 of Idaea dimidiata. Classification (NCBI taxonomy): domain Eukaryota; kingdom Metazoa; phylum Arthropoda; class Insecta; order Lepidoptera; family Geometridae; genus Idaea; species Idaea dimidiata. The sequence continues at coordinate 20,387,933 of OX442334.1, read as the reverse complement.
TTCATACATTACAATGACACACTATAAAATAAGTTACCTAATCGCTCATTTTCCGGTCATCTAAAAAGTAAAGTGCCTAAGTGCCTAAAATCAATATTAAAATATACCTGTACTGTAGAGAATTATGTACACTAAGTACGATTTATCAGACAATCCCCAGACTAGGCTGAAAAACTTTTTTTTAGTGGTGTGGTAATACCATCCTACATCACTCGATAAAACCACATCCCGGGTAGGTACCATAAAAACCAAATATTTAAAATAAAAAATATTTTTTTATGTTAGGGTCCTACACTAAGAACCTACAAGTTTGTACATCGCAGTAACTGTAGTACGACCAAAGAAGTTATATTACTAGAACTAGAATGCTCACGTAGAACTAAAAAAAAACCGCTACATTGAGCATGCTGTCCCTTTCTAATAACACTATTAGAAAGAGACAGAACGTTTCATTGAAGTATGTTGTCCTTTTTGCCTGGAAAAGATCGCCCATAGGCGATAAAGCCGCCCATTGTGCCAATGAAATTTTAAGTTTTTCTATGTCTAGTTTGTTGTTATTTGTGTTTTGGCACAATAAAGTGGTAATCAATCTATCAATCTAATCTATATCTATACCTACTTCTATCTATCTTCTATACTTATAATAAAGGAAGAGAGGACAAAAAATCTGTACTTGGAAATAAATTTAAAAAAAAGTGGTCTAGGGGACTTATTAGGATAAGTAGTAGAACAAAATTATACAAGATGTAACGGTAATGAACGAAAAAGTGCAACCGCTCGAGAACCGCTCGGCCGCCCGCGCCCGTGATAACGCGTTTTCTGCGGGTTAAACCGCGGGGCGCAGCTTCTTTGTAAACGACATAGTAAAGCACACATACAATTTTTCCTTAAAAACCCCTTAAAACAGTTTACTTCCCCGACAGTACCCACGATTCTCGTTCTCCGTATGTCCCTGTTTGCTCTAGCGCTGCAAACATTCGTGTATGTTTGAACTATAAGTTGACACATTTTGATGACGTTGTAAATACATAGAATGTACTAGGAATTCTCTTTAGAGGGTTATTCAATAGGTATGATTCTGATTATCCTATCCTTTCTACTAATATTATGAAGCTGAAAATTTGTATGTATGTGTGTTTGTTACACAATCACGCAATAACTACTGAACCGATTGCGATGAAACTTGGAGTATGGGTAAGTGGATACTGGGAATAACATATAGGCCTTTATTCCCATATCCCGCGAGAACGGGACTTACGCGGGTGAAACCGCAGAGCGCAGCTTGTATTCATTAAACTAGCTGCCTAGTGTTGGTCTAGTGATAGATACCCTAGTCTCCTCTTAGAGGGGTTAGGCAGTAAGACGCCACGGTAACCTACCCCGAATTGACGAAATCCCATATCTTCGGACCGTGGTGAGTTCTAGGACATGTCAGTTTCCTCACAATGTTTTTCTTCACCGTAAGAGCGATGTTTAACAGCGCACATAAATTTTCCTTAAAGAAAAAGACATTGTTCATTTTTCTACGTCTTAGGTGTATTGATTTTAGTGTGGTTTAAAATCATATATACCCTATCTTATGCTTAAATGTGCGGCTGCAGTGGCTGCGTAGGGCTGGGGGTTTCTCGTACTTTAACTAGTACAAAACAAATACGATATCTCAATAAAAAAATATTTAAAAAAATAAAAAAACCCGACTGCTGTTTTAACAGAAAAGTGAAAAACAAGATGCTTCTAGTAGCTTTAGGAATGGTGGATGCAGTCGGGCGGGAAATATTTTTTTATTTATCGCTTTTTAGTTTTTAGAGATCAGATTTAATTACACCAGAAGAAATTTATTAATTCTAGATGTATATACTCCAGTAGCGAGGACGTGCATTGCTTGTTTTTGCTTACTCAGGGTGATAAGTACAAGAGCTGGCGGTTTCCTATCCAGCGCGGGAACGCCGCCAGCATCTTGGGCGCAATGCCTCGGGTTGTTGTTGCTGACAACTTCTTTTAGATTATTACGTAGGTATTGTTTTCTTTGAAATATAAAATGGTTATTTAAGTCTACAAACTAGTAAGAAGATACTTAAGTATAAAACGTAGTGATTATGTTCTCTTTGCTTAAGTATTTTATGTCATGTCATCTCTGCCAATTCCTTCAAACTCGGCGTCAAAGTCAAATCCATAGATGAGATAAATATTTATACGAGTCAAATCGAAAAGTTTTTAATTAACGTTCCGTTGTTCTTGCGAAAATTACCTGCGTAATCATAATGTCATGTAGTAGCAACATAACTTTCGAAGTTAACCATTAGAATTACTATTAGAATACATTATTCACACGCGGAATGTTTTCGCATGCGAATATTGAAATCCAGAGGTAGTGCTAACCCATAAATTGAAGTAAGTAAAAAGAATATATAAACGTCATTAAAGACAAGACAACCGAGCCGAAGGCAAGTGACATATTAATAAAGACAACCTACTTAAACGACTACCGATAATTTTATAATTAATTATTTTAAAATTTAATTGTAAAACTTTACAAGCAAAACTTTTCAAATGTAAATTTACGAAAGAATAAAACATATCGTTTGAGTGAACAATGTTACGCGTTTTCTCTGTTTTTTATGGTCTTTACAAATCTTGGTTAATAGCGTTTTACATCATTATTTTTATTTATTTATTATTTTAATGTACCTTATGTCACTCTCACGGTCATGACGAATCTAAAGACGTATCGTTTATCTAAATCGGCCCAGCCGTTTAGGCCCTACGACGGCACAAAAATAGGTCACATACATACATACATACATACATACATACATACATACATACACTCACGGCAAAAACATAACACTTCCTTTGGCAGTCGTGTAAAAATACGCTTTGTCGATGACTCGTTACAATGTTTCAAAGAGACAGAGCGTTTTGTCACGGACTAGAAATTGTAATGTGAGATTTGAACGACAGGGATGAGTGGTACCCTAGGTACGTTACGTAACGTATGTAACCTAAATCCGGGGCTTTTGTTTTTTTCGCGTTAGTGAAATGTCGTCCTGAATTTTCATTTTTACAAAATCATGGTTTTATTGCGTTTAAATTGTTTAATTTCGGCGGCAAGTTACCAATTTAGTTACGCGAAGTTCTACGAGTTAAGTGAAAATAAAAATACCAGTGCCAAACACGAAATTAGCACGTTACAAACAATTGTCTCATAAGGTTGGAGAAAAATCGTCGCCATTTTTTCTACAGCCGTCACGCATTGAAAATTATTTCAAACGATTACAGTACAATAGTGGTAGTTCGCTATTCGTACGAGTATTTGGCTAAATTGTCCTATATTGCTGACAGAAGCCATAACTAAGAAAAAGAAAGAACCTAAATCCATGTATTTTGGGAAATGGACCCCGTACCGGACATGTTACATGCTTCAATCACAGAGCACACCAGAGAGCTGTATTTACTCGGCATATCAAGTTCGCGTTTCCATTGTAGCTTTTAAGTTTAAGCGAATTAAAGTTATTACATCACACGCTTTTTTTTTGTTTGTAGTTTTGTCGTCGTACTTGATGCGTAATTACTCATACAAAAACGAAGGGTTTTTTCACCACTTAACAATAGCTATGCTAATATTTCTTTTGTTTTATTGCTCAAGGCATTTTAAACTTAGAAATGCCTTGATGCGCAGATAAGGCTAAGGCTAACTAAGGCTTGGTTTAGTTTAAACCAAGCCTTAGTTGATAAACAATTAGCGAGGAGAGATATGGCCGAGAAATTATATCATGACACGTGATTCCTGTGTAGCTCAGTGGTTAGAGCAGTCGCCTGGTTAGCGAAAGGACGCAGGTTCGTGTCCAGTCGTGGGGGTTTTTCGGAAATATATTTCCTTGCTTAAAATATTTCTAAGCTATGCTTACACTTTTTCATGCATAGCAAGTTATTTTTTGGACAATCTTAACAAGTTTTTTTGAATCAATAGGTACTAGAAAACTTTAACTTTTAATAACTTTAGAATCTTTTAACTATCAATATATGTATAGAGTCTGGCTACCGATTCTTGGCCCAGGAATTATTTGCAAACTTTTACATAGCAACTCTATAATATGAACGTCAACGTCTGTCAAGATGACGAATTTTTTAGTAAGACAACATTTTTTGATACTTTGTGCCATGGGGTTGGAGAAAAATCGTCGCCATTTTTTCTGCAGCCTTCACGCATTGAAAATTATTTCAAACGATTACAGTATAATAGTGGTAGTGCTGACAGAAAGCCATAACTAAGAACATGAAATAAAATGATACTTTGTTCGAAATCCTCCTAAATTGATTATTTATTTAGTTATTTTGATTCATATAACACCCTAATAATTACGGAGAAATTGAGAATTGGTCTAAGTAAATTTATTCGATTAGTTAATAACTTTATTTTTCCTGAAATCGAGACGTTACACCAATTAGTATTTTTTCTACAGATAATCTAAAAGTGAAAGATTGTGTGTGTGTGTTTGCACGCTCTGTAGACGCGACTAAAAACTAAATATATTATTCTTTAATATAGAGTTCCGAAAAGTAACGCCAGATTCAATCATGTTGGGTATGTTAACTGTAAAGTGAACCACCTGAGCCAGTCAATAAAGCTGCAAAGCTTGACCGGTAGATGGCGCTGAAACCAAGCCTTAGTTGGTAAACAATTAGCAAGGAATTATAATGCATTATAATTGTATGGCCGAAAAATTATAACTTGATACGTGATTCCCGCGTAGCTCAGTGGTTAGAGCAGTCGCCTGGTTAGCTAAAGGACGCAGGTTCGATTTCTGTAATGGGGATTTTTTGGAAATATATTTCCTTGCTAAACATATTTCTAAGATTCAATCAATTTAAAAAAAACGAACTTCATTTCATTAAGCACAAAATCCACTGAAACAACGCGAACGCACCATTTCCCATGCAGTGCAGAGTCAACATAATGGATGAGCATTGCATTTGGCTAGCTCCCAAATTTACTGCCAAAGCTACTGTAGCTACCTACCTACCTATACGTGCTATCTACGTCTAATATACATGGTTATTGGTTGGGAATTAACTTTGCGATTTGATGACCCAGATTGCTGTATCGATTGCCATGCAACGCTCGCTGACCGGTAATGATTTAATAATTGGGGAGTTGGTCAGTTGCTGTGATATGGGAGTTTTCGGTAGGGTTGATTTTTAGGGTTCTGTACTTAAAGGATAAAAACGGGACTCTTTTACTAAGATTCGAATGTCCGTCAATAGGAAGGCTATTTTGAACTCAGCAGTTTAGATGCCGTGTATAACTTCTGTGTAGACGCTACACGGCACCCCGACCGACGCCCGTGTCGCGAGTTATTTTACACCATTCATTGATAATAAATATATGTACATAGATACAATGGTATTCTAGTCGCGAGAAAAAAACACGTGATGTATCGATAATATAAATAAGTAATCATTTACCATTTCGTTTCATATTTTTTTAAATAGATCTAGATGGCGTGCAATTGGAGAGGCCTATGTCACTGTGTGGTGGACTGCAACAGGATGATGATGACGATGATGAATCATTTATCCCGACTAGATCACATAAAATACGCTAGCGAACCGTGTAGAAGTTCACGGCACCGTGTAGAAGTTCACGGCACCGTGTAGAAGTTCACGGTACCGTGTAAATACACGGTTTATTTCCAAAATAGCCCAATATGCTGTATCTCACGAACCGTGTTGGCTAGACAGTTGAAATTTTCACAGATGATGTATTTCTGTTGCTGCTATAACAACAAAATAGATTAAAATGGATACTTAAGTGGGGCATCCTGTATGGAAGGTTTCTATGAATTTCGGTTTTAAATGAGTTGTTTTATATATTTTTTTATTTTTTTTTACATCTCAGTCAACCTTGAAAAAGCCAACTGTAAAGTTGGCGAAAGCTCGGGTCAAATAATGAATAAAAACGCGATAAAACCGGATAAATAAAGTGTTTTATTATGCAAAATCGCGAAAACCATAAAATAAATTATATTTTTTACTGTTAAGAAAGTTGACCAATCGTGTAAAGAAAACTACCATAATTAAGGTAAGAGAATCTTCTTCTATCTATAATTATTATAATAAAAGGAGAGAAGACAAAAAGTCTGTAATTTAAAAACAAGTTGTTTTATATTGGTGTTGGTTTTCAATATTATATAGTTCTATTTTCGAGGAACCTCGTGGTTTACTTAATACATCGAAATCTAATAAATAGAACCCAAGAAATGAACGAAAAAATCGGCTATGCTCTATTTCTACGCAGACGAATTCGCGGGTTTGGGAAAAATAAAATACCAAAATATTATTTTAAACTGGTTTTGTAATACCTTACTGAGAAATATACAAAGTGTAACGGGTAAGTCCTTTTAATTCGAAAGGGAGTTGTTCTAGACGTCTAGGCAAACAACTTTTGTTCTACGACTTTTGGAAATTCGAAGTACTTTTCGAAAACTTTAGGTGTAAAGTTTACTTGAAAATCAGCGGTTTCTGAGAGTTCGAGGTCATTGACCTTATGTTGTCCTTTTATTTAGTTTGATGGTTTACAATCAAAACTTCAATTATCTTCATTTTCAAAATCAGCTGTTTTTTCAGTGAAAAATAATCTCAAAATTTTCAAAAAAAGTTTGAATTTTCAAAAGTCGTAGAACAAAAGTTGTTCGCCTAGACGTCTAGAACAACCCCCTTTCGGATTAAAAGGACTTACCCGTTACAAATTGTATAGATCCCTGCCGCCAATATCGTATGTCACCTTAAACAAGGGAAACTACCGGTACAAGAGTTAGTCATACATAAATATAGATCTTTGGTACTTTACCTTTATCTTCTACTGTAGGTATTTAAACAAGTCAACAGTATCCCTGTAGATCACTCGTTGTGGTTTGCTCGTCGTAAATGTACTACTAGTGTTTAAAATAATGAAGTTATTCGTTTATCTCGGATTTCTGCTGTTGTTGGTAGTCACGCTCGTAAACGGGATGGTGAAAATACCACCGAGTTATTATGAGAAGTAAGTTAATCAATAAAACACTTTATTTAATGAGTTTAATCGCGTTTTATTCATGATTTTAAACGACCGAGCTTTCATCAACTTTACAGTTGGATTTCTTCAGGGCTTTTCAAAGTTGGCTTTTTCAGACAACCTTGAAAAAGCCAACTGTAAAGTTGGCGAAAGCTCGGTCGTCTAAAAATCATGAATAAAACGCGATTAAACCCGGATAAATTTATTTTGCAAAATCGCGAAAACCATAGAAGTAAGTTACTCGCCAAAGCTTTATTATGTTTAATAAATACCTTTTATAGTGTGTTTCGGAGACAGTAATAATTATTATAATTGGAAATGAGGTAGTTCTAGATAGCTAGACGACATTTTATTCGATATTTAACGTTATTAAAAAGATGAAACGAGAAAAAACAATAAGGAAGAAATTCAGAAATGCATAGCTACAAAAATGGTCAAGGTAGAGCCGTAGAGTAGCACCTACTGTATACATAAACATTAAACATACATTGTAGTATGCGCACCGGTGGAACATACAAACATAGTTTACATACACTGCCAAAAACATCACCCTACCTTTTGGCTTCGCCGTAACAGTATGTCGGGTAAAAAATAGTGTTTGACCTGTCACTCATCTGTTTTTGAAAGTTTTGGAAGTAAATACCTACATAGGTACACCGTACTATTTATGTTTACTCGTAGATACCTACTAGTGGTCCAAACTAAATGAAAAGTGGACTTTATTGACGGTCCATTACATCGATGTTATGATCACCGAGTATCTGTATGGTGCACCATTAAAAAAATAATTTTTTTTTAATGTTTACTTATTTATTTCATTGCAGGTATCCTGCCGAAGTGTTATTAAGATCCAGAACGGCAGGTTTACCGCATTCGAAGTTAAAAGCTGCATCGTAGGAAATAAAAATATATAATATATCTAGACCACTGTTTAATATCGTCTATCTACTTCTTTAAAATAGCGACATCTATCCGTTTATGCCAGTACTAGCAGCAGCCAGTGCTAGCCAGTGCCAGTGCTGGCAGTTTGTGCCGGTTATTGTGTGCATAGTTATTTAGTATGTTATATTGTACAAAGATGGCTGTGTTTTAGTTTTAGATCGGTACCTAACCCCAAAAGTACAAAAATGGTGTTTTATTTCAAATAGTTTTATTACTTATATTGGATAGGTATAATAAAATTGTCATAATTATTTATATTATGCATTATTTTATTAATAATTATTCTCTTAAAAATAAGTTCTACTGAAAATAAACAAAAAAATATTATAGCGCCATCTATCGAAATTAACAGTTACTACGAAGTAATTTAGCAACCCTATCATTCTATCGTAACACAGGTGTTAGCTAAACAGTTCTGAAATACAATGATAGATGGCACTGTAACAAATTACCTAGAAAATTAAATTATTTTAGTATCATTACATTTTTACTTACCTACCTTTTATTGTGTGATATGGAATCTTAGTCTAAGTAAACGCGAAAGTTAGTATGTATGTGACTTTGTTACTCAATCACGCAAAAACTACTGAACTGATTGCGATGAAACTATAAATATACTACTAGGTAGGAATATATTTAGCTTGTAACATGGAATAACACAAAGGCTACTTTTTATCCCGATAATCCCACGGGTTCGTAACTTATGCGGGTAAAAACGCGGAACTCAGCTCGTTATAATAATTAGTACTTATTATTTGACGTCAACGTCACGGCAGATTAAGTACGCCCAAAAGGGCCGAAGTATAAGTTTCCTCATACACGGAATGCCGAAGATCGTGCGAAGTGAAGACGTAAGAGCAGGAAAGCGGACCCCTGGCTCCCGAGACGGATGCAACTGGGAGCAGAGCTCGGATGATGATGATGATGATGATGCTGACTGCATAATAATATTATTAATGACAGGTAAAAAATCCTAGCCCATTACGTCAGTGAAAGTATATCTACCTATTGAAATACATACCTAAATACATAACATCATAAACCTTAATGTAAGTACGTTAAAAATAATCGTCTGAAAGTAAATCAAGTAAAATGCATTCCGTTGCAAAAACCGGTACCAAATTATGCAAATTTTAAGAGCACCGTATTACTTTTTATTAGTAGGTACCTAAGAGAATGTAATCCATCATTCACATTGTTTTGTTAACCGAGTTTTTGAGACTGAGTTTTAAAATAAAAAACCACAGATAATTAAAGAACTTTTTTTTTAGGTTGGTTTAAATTATTTTTTTTCTTAGTATTATTTGATGTGTTTTTATTAAAATAAAGTTTTAGCTGTTGGTTCTCTCTCATCAAGACTGAGCAATGAAACCAGTAACCATTGACTAGCATAGCATGTTATTAGTTAGAAATTTAAAAGCAACTCCTGAAATAGGTAGTAATCCCTTCCGATTGAATATTTTTATTCATAACCGGTATCAAATAGATCTATATACAATGTATAATGTTATTGTACATGATACAAGAAGTGTCTCCTTTATTTCAAAAACAATAAAAAATAACTATAAACACCACTATTATACAGGCAAAGTTACCCCTGTTTTACAAAATAAATCCATTTTTCTTCTAAATCCTTACCCGCTATATTTTCTTATAGGCATCATAATATTAGAAAACACAATACCTAGAACCTCTTCATCGCATTTTATAAAAATATTATTTTAATCTTCGTTAATGATTGATTTTACGAGAAATTGTAGTTTTTTTTAGTACTTATGTTTTTATTTTTTTAAATTATTTGATGTGTTTTAGTTTTATTTTTTTAGCTAAACGACAACGCGACGACTTCGCAACGACTCATGGCAGGGCCCAATATTAGTAGGACCAAAAAGCAGAATTTAAAACAGCACAATATCCAAATAACCAAGTAGTAAAACGTTCTACACGTTCGTAGTGTAGACAGACACCCTACCTCTCACCTTTCTTAGCTTCCTTTCCATCCAAAGGTTGCTTGGGAGAGATCACTTTCAGCGATAAGGCCGCCCATTGTGCTTCCTAAATTTAAGCTGTATTTATTTCTATCTATTTGTCTTGTAATTGATATGGTGTGTACAATAAAGAATTTATTCTATTCTATTCTATTAATGATATTTCCTCTTAGCCTCAATTTACAAGAACCCACTCCAAAAGGGAACTAAACAAAACGTTAAATAATAAAAAGACTATCATTTTAACCTATTGGCTTAAGTAATCACATTTGGTGCACTAGTTATCAGTATAATGGGCACTTTTAATAAGTCTATGGGGGAAAGAAACAGCACGATGTAAACTACAAAACCTAGCTAAGAGCAAAAGAGACAGTAGCGCTCTCATTTGCTTCCTATAGATATGCATTGATTCAAAAACATCCAAAAAGTAAAGGTGATCGGTATCAACGAACATTCAAGTTTGCATTGAAGTCTGTAGAGAGATGATGTTACCAATTTTATACCTATCTAAAAAAAAATATTTTACAAAAATTTATAAAAACGAGGTATTTGCCATGAAGGTAATTATTTGTTTTTTTTTTTAATGAAAACATTGTTAATTTTTGTTCGAAATCAAACCTGTTAGCTTAAAAAAATATTTAAAATTTAAAAAAAAAATTGGTAGACCCTACTAACATTATATAGAAAAATGTAAAAGTATTTTTATGCATGTTACTCTGCTGAATTTAATGTCTACTAAAAACTAACTGAACCGTTTTTAATAAAATATGATTTTCGTTTTCATCTATCTAACCAATGTGTTTTTCTATAAATACCTAATTATGTGCCCTATAAACATCGTTCTTACGGTGATGAAAAACATTGCGAGGAAACCGACATATCGCTAGTTGACAAGATAAATACAAATTTGAAGTAAAAAAATAATCGAACCACGAACGGCAGAGATACGAATATCTACGCGGTACTTTACTTACATAAAAAAAAACCTACGGCCAAAATTGTAAAACTTCTATAACGCAGTCGGTTAAAAAGTACAACGTACAAGCGAACCAATTGGCTGGAAACTGTGTGTAAATGTTAATCCTTTCAGTTAAAAGCCTATGTTCACAATCTAATTAATCCGTAATTTATTTACGTTCCAAATAAACAAACGGAACAAATAATTGTTTGGCTAAAACATTACTAGCATTTGGTACACAAAACGGTGTTAGTTAGCAGAAACTATTTCTGGACAACGACTTTAGGATATTTGTAAGGAAATTAATAACACAAATATTCTTTATAAGTTTGTGATAGTTGGTGTAATAGTAGTTTATGCACCGAGGTTTAGCACCTCGTCTTATATAGCAGGCGTCATATTGAATCCAAAGCGTACGAAGGACTCTAGAGAGTTAACTCCCGAGCGCAGCGAGGGTGTTAAAAACTTAACTCCTGAGCGAAGCGAACGAGTTATGTAACTAGAGTCCTGAGTGAAGCGTGGGATTCAAGTGCCCAAGATAAAGACAGGCTTTATTACCGAGGTAAATACTTTACTTTACACATCTACTGCGAGACAATAAAAAAGCTACAAAAATAAGCATTTAACTAACAACAAAAAATAGATTAAAGCAACGTGTTTGAATATATAAACAGCTCTACATTATTTAAATTTCACAATCTTACATCAAAATTATGAAACCAAACATCGGCCTTAGCCAAAAAAAAAAAGTTGGGCTTCATATTAACTAAAACTTTTTGCCTTACCTTCCGTCGACATAAAAACAAAGCCCAGAAAAATAGCCCAGTTTTTATTTTTCTAATGTTTTATGTCTAGGTGGCCAGTTCAAAATGGCCGTATGCTACCAGAGGCCCATTTACGTATCTTTTTGCAACATATTGCAAAGTGAAAGATCGTGTGTCAAACTCAAATTTTTGAGTTTGACACACGATCTTTCACTCATTTGCGATTGTGTACGCACCATTTGACAGTTTGTGTTACTGAAAGAACCTTATTGAAAGAGAAACAATATCGATACAACCTAATTGTATGAAAAACGTGATTACGTATGGATTGTTACAATGAAAGTGACAACTTGGATCACTATCAACTCTCAATGTTATTGAAAGAGGTCCGAGGCTGTTTCTCATCATTGAAACATTTAGTTTTCGGCCTTTTCTAGTCTGAAAGCCTGGAAAAAATAGTGTGGAAATTGAATATTTACGTGCTTTTCTGTGTTTTACCCTAAGAAAGAGTTATTTGTGAAATAAAAAACAATTTCAGAAGCAATAATGGCATGCGCCAGTTCTTTGGAATTTTACCAAGAAGTGACGGTAAAAGAAGGCCTTCATGGCCTGTCTGTGTAGAATAAGGGATGCTAGCGACCCTTTGGTACTGCTGCACAACGAGTTTAGTGCGATTCCGCCATACAAAATCCACTTTTGGTAAGCTATGTTAAACACTGTGATCACACTTCTGTCAGCTTCCAAATGAAGTACAAAAATACGAGATGAACTCAAAGAACGCAGTCTATCCAACTCTACATTGTGACTATGTACTTATACATACACTGACAAATCTTATTTATTTATAGTTCAGTTGGTTAGCTAGCCATAGCATGCTGAGTCGGTTTGAACCCCGCTCACATCATTATTTTTCAACACATCTTTACAGACTAAATTTTAAAGAACAAATGAAATTAGTATATCAACAATCTTTTTAGTTTATTTATAACTATTATAGCATCAATATGCTTCAGTGTCTGGAATGTCTGGAAGAATTAAGTGCATTCATAGGACACATTTTTATTGTCATTCATAAAAAAGTTACAGTAAGTGCCAACAGTGCATACAAAAGTTACCTACATTAGCAGACCATCTCTTAAGTTTAACTATATTAATGGATTTAGTCGGTGATTATTTAGTTGCGAAGTAAAAAAATGTGAGGTCTGCAATTTTAAAAGTTTTTAACATGGTCTGTTATCTTGTCTTAACATACATTTATTTTTATTTTACAGTGACATAATGAAGACACTACTGAGATGTCAGGAACATCCTGTGCAGAGATTCCCTAACAAGCATTATTGAAAATATACAATATACTTTCCTTACATTAGAATATTGTTTCAATATTAAATTTACCACTACCTGCCTAAATGAATAAATTCTTTATTGTACACTCCATATAAAATTACAATATACACAGATAGAAACAAATACAGCTTTAATTTAGGAGGCACAATGGGCGGCCGCTGAAAGCAATCTCTTCCAGGCAACCTTTGAATGGAAAGGAAGCTAAGAAAGGTGAGAGGTAGGGTGTCTACACTTGAAAAAGGTAAGTATAAATAAATATGTAATTAATTACCTATTATCTGTCTGATATTTTGGATTTAAAAAAACAACTAAGTACTACATATTTTAATAATTGAGATTTAATCATTACTGTGAGACAGTTATATAAATGAAGATAACTACTATTATATAAATTCTAGGGCTACATAAATAAAATAGCAGTTTTTAAATTCAATTTTATTTTATATTTGCTTTCCGTAATAACCATTAAATTTTTCTAGGGCTACATAAATAAAATAGCAGTTTTTAAACTCAATTTTATTTTATATTTACTTTCCGTAATAACCATTAAATTTTGAGTAGCTTTTCTGTATTCTGCTATACAACAAGCTGCTGCAATCACTCCAGGATTTCAATGTTGGTTGCTCCCAATCCGGTAACATCTCACACCGATCACTCCTTCACATCATGATGCGTTCTACTCCTCCAGGACAAGGTCCAGCACAGCAAGTTTACATCGTGATCTAAAAAATTACAATTAGTTTGTAAAATAGTAAACATAAAATAAAAGGCACTAGCTGCGCCCCACAGTTTCACTCGCGTTTGCCTAACTATTTCAATATGAAATTTTATCAAAATCAGTTTTGCAGTTTTGGTGTGAATATGCTATTGCGTATTGCGACAGACAGAGTTATTTCGCTGGCAGGGAGGTCTTAAAATTATACCATTACGATGACCATGCATGGGGCCATCCAATTACAGGCAAGTAAGTATAAGGGCAATAATAGATTTTTATTATAACCTAACTTATGGATTCATAAAATTAGTTTGTGCAATGAAGTCATAGATGAGATGTAAAACTAGAGAATAAAGTTGTCTAGTCAAAAATATCCAACTTATCTTGGGTTACAACGAAGTTTTGCTTTACTATATCGACTAAAACTTCAAAATATCAAGTGTGCGGTAAACTTACATTTTAGATTTTCGGAAGCGTTTTCGGGTGTTTTCGAGGTTCTACTTCTATGCGATGAGCTCGTAGCAGACCTAGAGCTCTTGGACTGTGTATTGAGGGAAATATCACTGTCTTTTAACAAAAATGTAGAGCATAAACCAGTCTTCGTTCGTTTATTAGTCGTATAGACAATTTGCTGAAAAACAAGTTAATAATTAGCTTGACGTGAATAATAATCATCTATACGTTAGTAAAACGCCCAAATGTTCACAATTCGCACTTACTTTTACTCTTTTAGCTTCAAAATTAAGTAAAAATAACCATTTATTATTCCATTGTTTTCAAACGAAAGATGATCTTCTTTTTTTAGACCGATATTTGCCCATTTCTAAATTGCCAACGTCAAACGAAAATGACATTTGAAACAGATGTAAAACACTGTTAAATTAAATATGCTCCATAATATATGACGCTGCACCGCAAAATTGACTCTTTAATTAAGTCGGGTTATCTGCGGCTAGTGTTGTGTTTGGGTTGTAGTAAATGTCGATAGCAAGGGCGCTGCAAGGTTATAACATTGCTTACAAAATCGCAAAATTTATGCAAGCAATGTTTCAGATTGAAAGCGCTTTCAGATTGAAAGCGCTTACAGTAAAAGTTACATAATAGGCCCACAGAACCTTAGTTCCAAATTGAATTACTTTATGCCCTAGGGTTATAATGTGCACTTTATGCACCTAGGGAATAAAGACTCGCTTTACGTAGACTTTTTTGGTCAAATAAAGTAACTTTGTAGAGCAGTAGGTGTGTAAAGTCTTTTTTGTCACATTTATATTTTCCCGGGTCTTTTTTACGTATTGTGTTTTTTTGTATTTTTTTTAATTTTCCTTAATGTTACGACTGTATTCCAACAGTCTTGATCGCGAGACCACTAAGACTGCACTTTGATTGTTTAACATTTTATGTTTAGCGTATGTTACCTGTACCTATTGCACCTAAGTAATAAAGATACACCTTTCTGTTTCGCGATTGTCCTTTGTGAGCTGAAAAAATTAGGCTCATTCGCCCCTAGGTGTAGGTAAAAAGTTGAATCTACAAAAAACTGTAAAATACAAATGCAGTGCTATTCTCTAATGTATCAGCCTATATAGAGCTCGACGCTGTTCCAGCGTCTCTAAGCAATACGACGCTCTAATTGGACGCTCACTCTGATTCGACGCTGTTTCAGCGTCGAATCAGAGTGAGCGTCCAGTCCTGACTGGGCATCAGAGTGAGTGAGCTTTAGGCTCTTACATTAGAGAATACCACTGCTGGTTGCAGCGCATAACAATTTTCCATCACATTTCTGGTAGAGCGTCGTCGTAAGTGGTCTAGGCCGTGTGTTCGATGTACCACGAAAATATTGTTTTTTTCTTTAATAAAAAAATATTTAAATAAAAATTACATTCCTCTCCGTAAATTACTTTAAAACCATTTTAAGTCACGTTTCGTTTAATAAGTAAGTACTAGTCGAAAGTAAGATTAATTATTTTCACCAAAATGAAATTTTAATACTGAAAATGAATGAAATTATTATAATTTAACGCAATTCAAAAGGCCACAAAAGGAAATATAAAGTCTAGACACAATAAATAACATGAATTTACATGTTTTTAATTGAAATTAGGCCTAATTAAGGACTATTAGGATTTAAAAAAGGTAAAACAATTTTAGCAGCTTTGAAATTAAGAGCGGGTTATAGAGATCCTTAATAATTATGTTTGTTAGGTACACATTTTTTTAAATCATATTTTCTGTAAATTGTACCTACATAGCCTGAGTAATAAACGTGGGGTAAGGTCAGGGTAATTTTACCACTTTTTGTTTCTGTCTATCAACTTTAGAAGTTCTGTGGTCTGATTCTGTAAAAACATAACATGCGACAAGCAGGCGGGATGCACGAGCATTGCATAAATCGATTTGTAGCATGAGTAAAATTAAAAGCTATTCTATAACTTCTTTTAATACTGATTGGCTGGGGAACAAGGGGAGCTATTTAAATAATTGTGTAGCCCTTAAATTTGAAGGCTACTTAACTAATTAAGTAGTAATTAAGTAAAATAACATTTACAGAATACGAATTAACGTACATCTCCTGCACGTCGCCTGCATTCCGCGTGCTATGTCCTTACCAAATCGAGCCCCTGGTCAAGGAAAAAGACAAAGCATGTTTTCACTACTCCGAACTTATTCCACGTTGATTAATAAAGCTAACAAAGAGTACCTAGTGCTTAGCAGGCTGTGTTTCATTGCCTGCGTAAGTCTCCTATTTTTAACCGACTTCAAAAAAAGGAGGAGGTTCTCAATTCATCGCGTATATTTTGAATGTATGTTCACCGATTACTCGAGGGCTTAACCGATTGAGATGGTTCTTTTTTAAATGGAAAGGTGGAAGTTTCGAGATGATCCCATAAAATTTGGTGAGGATCTGAACAGGATAGCAGAAAGCAGTTAATTACTTCGTTTTTAATCTTACTAATCTTTTTAATCTTTTTATCCTGATTTAGTTTATGTATTTTAAATGTTTAAGAAAATAGGTATTTTTCATTAGTTTTTTTTTTCGTTTTCGCGATATTGGATGGAACTTAAACTAATTTTCAGATCATTCTACTAGAAACAAGCTTGGTGCTTAGAACACACGCCCGCCACCCTCGCTTGGCGGTTCGAACCCCGTAACGGAAGCATTACTCAATAATCTTTGTATAAATTTGATTGTATAAACAAAAGCATAAACATAAGTTTACCATAGCAACTTTACATTAAGTATAATGTGTATTTTAGATTGTATTTTTAAAATTATGTGTTGTATTTATAAGAGCTATGGTATATCTGGCCCAAATTGCTTTATACAACATAGTTAAAAACTACCCTCAGGTCTGTATGTCTTATTATAGTCTCAAAGCCCTTTACATAGCGAGTAAGTGACAAAAAACCCATGTCTATAAATGCTAACAAAGGAAAGGGTCCAAAATCCGAATACGAATTCAAATCGGAAAATGTAAATGTATTTGACCAAGGGAATTACCTATCTGAGCCTTTATGTTTACCCGTCTTATTTATATTCATTAGCCTCCCCAGATAATGTCACTTTGATTTAACCAAGTTTCTTGAGAGAACTGTCTTCGTGGGGCGATTCTGTAGCTTTACTGAACTGTTGACAGTCGTTGGTAGTTTGATTGTTTTTTTTTCCGCAGCTTAGATTGGATTAGATAAAAACTTAATTATTGTTACCAAAATTATAAATATAACATAATATAGAGGTTTGAACTTGCGCCAAGTTCAAACCTCTACGCGAGTGCATTTTCGAAGAAATATTTTATTTTAACATATTTAACAACAAATGTCTTAAGCAATTTAGAGCAAAATATAACGAACTGTATACCTACCAAAATTTACAAAACACATTACATAAACAAAAACTGACAGCGAGCTATAAGAAAAGTACAATGGGCGGCTTTATCGCTTAGAGCCCACCAGTCCGCCCATCTTTTTCATGCAAACTTTAGCAGATGCAGATGCCTAAGCAGTTGTACCTACTGCCAATAGTTTTATGTTTATCATTTTAGAATGTTTAGCAAAATCCTCTAAAGGTGATAGTTAAGGTGATTGACTAAAATAATTTATCTATTTACTTGTAGTATAAGACGGTACTTATTTATTGCAAAAATTCATAGTCTAAGTCAACAGAAAATACCCTATTAATTTTGATTTACATGTGATTTCTTTTTGATTTTATTGCTAAAGGCATTTTAAACTTGTAATTATTTTTAGCAAGAATATACATATATTTCCAAAAAATCTAAAAATATTTATAAGTCCTTTGAGATTGTCGAAATAAGCGGTACGGTACTTATGCGGTACGAACGGCCGTATCTTTTTTTACGTAACCTAAAACTTTGATATTATTACAACTTCCATAGACTCTAGACCTGAAGAATGAGTATATTTGGTGTTAATCGCGAAAACCATAGAAGAAAATATATGGTTTTAGTCTAGTTCAAGTTCTTGACAAGCAGACAGACGGACAGACAGACGAATAACAAAATTATCCTATGTGGGTTCCTTTTTTACTTTTTAATGTACCTACGACGCCCTAAATAAATACCTGCCAATTTCGATTCACCTAAAATTTTAAAATCCGTTTGTGTTACAGAATAACTTAGTCTTTCCCTCATAAAGGCGCTCTGAATTCGGTTTTCATCATCAGTCGTTTTCAATTTTATTAAGTTTTGTCTTTGTAAATGACAGGCTTGAGTCTTTTGAGGGATTTGTTACCGGATATTGAAAACTAAATTATACACAAGCACTTAGATTAATTTAAGTTGTTACGTAGGCACTATTTTTTTTTACAAAATTCCGAGAAAAAAGATAAAGGCACATAATAAATAATAGTAAGGTTTAAGTATTTAAGTCTATTATTTTATATTTAAGTCTATTCTTTTCATTTCACACTAAAACCATTTAAAAAATAATTGCCTCTTCTAAGAAAAACAGCTGTTCTTTCAATTAAACAACTCTTTTAACATATTTTTATGTTAAGGTTCTCACTTGCTTATGTATGTTCCTACTTTATTTAGTAAATACAATCAAGTGGAACCTATTTATACCACACATAAAACACATAAAAAGAATTATAAACAACATAACACATAAAAAAGTGAAGGTACAGAACGGTAACATCATCTCTATACAGATCTAGTATAGAGCCTTTCCACTGAACATTCGTCTCAAGCACACTCACTTCCGGGCACTATAAAAATGTCCGTACAATTGTACTGAGCTATCACTTTAGTTGTGTGGAGCGAGGGACTCGCAAAAACTAAGCTTAAACAACATGAAGATATTTGTAAGTTAATTTATTATATTACAACACATGTTAAAGTGAATATATAAAGTTAATAATGACATCAAATATAAAAACAAAATATAATAATTAAATAAATAATTATTGCTCGTCCATAAACATAGCGCAATCTAGCCCCAAAGTAAGCACCATGCTTGTACTATGAGTACTAGACAACGAATATACTACATATTACACTTTTTTTTGTAAATACCTACAAACAAATGATACATAGTATCCACATAATTATTTTCTTTAAGATTATAGCATCTTTTTAAAACAATAAAGATGGCAAATTAGATACATCTCAGTCTAGATCATCTGTATTATGAAGATTGAAATTTAACACATGATCACATAAAAAACCTTCATGAGTTTCTTGTGGCTCCTGCTCATTGCTGGGTGCGTTCCGAAGTCACACAAAATTCATTAGATACGCGTCTTAAAACGCATCCAAATGATCATGTACTTGTTGTACAAGAATCTAAAGGAAATAACCTATTTTAAATTTGGAATTTATCCATGGGTACTAATAGAGCCGAAAATATCTCAAAACTTTTCTTTATCGTTTTAATTTTGGTACAAAATTCATTTTTATCTTAAATACAAATTTTTCCTGAAGTGTAAATAACAGAACACAATTTAATAATTAAAAATTTCTGATCGAAGTGTTTACCAACTTAATTAAATACTTAGAAACTTCTGTAGCTGGCGTACTGGAACGGTAATTTAGGGGTCTCTGGTTCGAATCTTGCTGAGATATATATATTTCTTAAAAATGGTAATTAAATAGATTCATTTTTCATATATTTTAACCCAACACGGCTTCTTGCGCTAACCACGAAAACTCATTGGCGTGAAATCGCTCCTTAATTGAATATTGAATTAAGGTTGAAATTAATACAAAGTTCTGAAGTATACTTAAATAAAATTCTAAATTATTGTAGGGATTAAATCCATTAAAAGTAAATAAATACACAATAAATTCTGAGTAAATTCTCCGTTGAAGCGACAAATATAAGCCTCTTTCGTTGGTTTTTGGAATATCAATTGAAAACTACGAAATGTCTTGCGTTTTCCTCCACATCAATTCAAATGCCGTTAGAATTTCAGGATAAAAGAAACATATTTTCCAAGGATGTAGATATATAGATATATATATTCTTCAGTCTTTCAGTATCTTCATAGAAAATTTCATCAAAATCAGTTCGTGATAATTTCAAAAAATTCCTTTCAATAATGCAGCAACCATTAATGCTGTCTATTATATAGGTACCATCAGTCAGGGCAAAGCATTTTAAAGATATAGATTGGTAATACTGATTTTATATATGATATTACAAAATCAATATTATAAAAATGCTTATAAAACTTTCTTGTGCCAACATTATTAAGAAAATTACAAAATGGCTATGTTGAATACCGACCGATAAAAAGCACTTCAGCGCCTTTCAAATTTACTTTTGAAAGGTTAAAGGAGTTAGATAATATAATATAAAATAAATTGAAAAAGTGCTCAAGCCCAATTCTAATAATAACCTTCTGTCGTGGAGATCATAATAATTTGACGAGAAGTTATGAATTGAAATTTTTAAAGGTAATCGTAAAACATCAAAATTGTTTTAAGTCTCAAGCATAGATGGCGCTGATATCATTGAAAAAATCAACTACATAAATACCTAGAGTTAACTAACAGTTCTGCGAACAATAGACCTCGCGATTACTTAGCACCGTGGCTAATGGGCGAAATACCTCACCAGTGAAATAGCTAGAACAACAAAAAAATCTATAAATTTAAAGTAACCTTAAATGTACCTACTTCCTAAGTTTCGTGATATCGTTAAGAAATATGACCTGTAGAGGAGAAAATTTAAAACAAGGTATGGACACAAAACTGACACATTATGATCTGATAACATGAACATACAGCATAAAAGCTAAATTACTTTGTAAAATGTTACTTTGACCTATTTACTTGACTATTGTAATTAATTAAATGAAAAAACTGCATTATTAAAATAACTTTGTAAAATAGCTTTTAA
The DNA here is from genome assembly GCA_949358125.1 of Idaea dimidiata. Classification (NCBI taxonomy): domain Eukaryota; kingdom Metazoa; phylum Arthropoda; class Insecta; order Lepidoptera; family Geometridae; genus Idaea; species Idaea dimidiata. Next base: position 20,366,806 of record OX442334.1, on the reverse strand, counting down.
CTAACTAAAATCAGTTTAAATTTGATCAAAACGTTACCCGTGTGCAATATCATGCTTGACACAATTGCTTGATCGTGTTTAGAGTGCTTAAGTCACGGCACGTGGACTTGAGTTGATTGAATATTATTACTTACATACAAAGTTTTAATCGTATTTTATTAAAACTTGTTAGTACGACTTTTTTCATTACTCCAAAATTCATCAAGAGCGTTTTTATAACAAACTAGCTGCGCCCCGCAGTTTCACCCGCGTAAGTCCCGTTCACGTTTCAGTTCCCGCGGGATTAAAAGTATTCTATGTCCTTCTCCTGGTTCTAAGCTACCTTCCCACCAATTTTCAGACAAATCGATTTAGCCGTTCTTGAGTTATAAATGGTGTAACTAACACGACTTTCTTTTATATATACATTTTATATATATATATATAGATAGATAGATTTAGTTTATTTATATCGAGTTTTTTGAATTTGAAATTATTGTTCCGGTTTTAGTCGCGTTATTATTATAATTTCGATCTGAGTCTACTTCTTAGGAAGTGGTCAGAAAAGATCTTGAAACGTAGTTCATTAACAAAACGCCTAATTAAATAAAAGCACCGCAATGGAACAACCAAAAATGGAACAAATATCTAACTACTGTATTATGAGGAAACAACCACATTCTGAGCTTTGCGTTCTCTTTGTCGACGTGTGTCAAAGAATACCAATTTGTACAAAGTCTACTGGCCGGGTAGCCGTGTCGAGTGTCGAGCAGTCTACCAGAACCTCCTTCTCTTTTGACATCGATTAAAACCAAACGTAACTATTAAAAATTAATGACAAAAAGTCGAAGCTACTTATGATTACAATGGCCTGATTTTTCATCCTATTAAAAAAAATATCTATCGAATTAGTTCGAACCTAACCAAATTTAAAAGTCCAAAAATTGTGATCTTCTAAATTTCGATTTTTTTTCTTTTTAAATATCAAAGTGACTTTTTTTGTTTGGTGGTGTTACATTTTATTTGCCAGATATCTCTATCTAGGGATTTGCAAAATCAGCCCTTAGAAATATAAATTTATACGGGTGAAACCACGCGACGTAAGCTAGCTACACGAAGCCAGTAACAAAATATATCATAATATAACATAATGTTACATTTGCACTCAATGATCAATGAACCGATTTTTTCTTAAAACGTATAAAAAGTTCACGCTTTGTTACCTCTACTCTTATTGTGCCATTGAACTGATTTTTGATGATACAATGCCTTATGTAAGATGACGTAAATTGATCAAAGAGCCTTAATTAATAATGATATAGAGTGAACATCGGGTTTGTGCTTGGTTATCAATAATAAACATTCAAATGTTGAAAACTTTGATGTCTTTATGGATTTTGGCTAAAAGTGTAGATTTTTTGTCTTTATAAATTATGCTATCTGTTGCTACACTATGGGTGTTTGACGGATTTTCGAATAATAAATCGCTATGTTATTTCCTTGACAAATCTGTTTTTGAAAGTTCCATGTTCATTTCTTTTAATTCGATTCAATTATTTATTCATAAGTCATATTAGGTTAGGTACTACAATGAGGTAGGTAATTATTTTGGTAATAAGATTTCATTTTTCTAAAGGTAACCTAACTTTCTTTCTTTAAAATCTATTTCAATTAGATTTTTCGGTTTAATCGCGTTTCTATAATTATAATTAATCATTTTTCAACCCCCGACGTTTTGACTATTTATTTCAATTTTTTTTACAAAAGCTACTAGTAGAAGTTGTCAAATTTTAGATGTTTTATCTATCTACCTCTTTTAAACATATTTGCTCAGACGAAGTAAATTGACGTAAGTTATTTTATTTTACGTCTGACCGAATTAGGTTTGGTTCGACGAACAGAAATGTCTATTGTTGCTAAAGTGCATTTAATTTGATGCGGTTTCCGTGGTTTTGTGTTTGTCGTGTTTGTCGGTCTTAGTTTCTCCGTAAACAGTTTGGTATAGTTTGAAGTTATTTCTAGGTACTGTAATAAGCTTTTGTAATATGAAATGCATTCGTAGAAATATAACATACAAACTAACTGTGTAAATAACGTTGAAATTCTTCGTTACAGACATACATACCTCAGAATTATTATCTATATACTTATAATAAATCTGTAGAGAGGTCAATTCTGTACATGGAATATATTTTCAAAATAACTATCGGGGGGTGTTTAGTTATCGATACTGATGTCAAAAATGCAATCAGTAATTTTTTTTTCTGTCTGTCTGTCTGTCTGTCTGTCTGTCTGTCTGTATATTCGTTATAGAAACAAAAACTACTGAACGGATTTTAACAAAACTTGGTACAATAATACTTTATACTCCTGGGCAGGTTATAGAATACTTTTCATCATGCTACGATAGATAGGAACGGAGCAGTAAAGAGAAAAGTTTCAAAAACGGGAAAATTTACTCCATTTTTTAAGCTTCCGTCGCGCGTGTGCAGCCTGAATGGTTTAAGTTACACAGAAATCATGTATGACGAATTTGTTCCGCTAAACATGCCATAAAATAATAAATATGTAAATAAAAAAATTAAAAATTAAAAAACCGACTTCAAAAAGAAACAAAAAATAATTTAAAAACAAACAAAAAAAAAAGAATTGATAAAAATGACCAAAATAACCTCTACATAGGTACAGTGCCACCGACTAATTAATCTGTTTTATCATCTGAAGTCGGGCAGCCAAACTAAGTACAATATGGAACCAATCAATAAAACTGCCCGACTTCAGATGATAAAACAGATTAATTAGTCGGTGGCACTGTACCTATGTAGAGGTTATTTTGGTCATTTTTATCAATTCTTTTTTTTTTTTGGTTGTTTTTAAATTATTTTTTGTTTCTTTTTGAAGTCGGTTTTTTAATTTTTAAATTATTTTTTTATTTTACCCTTTTTAGTATACCTACCTACCTAAAAATCAACAATATTGTTACCGTAATTTTAATTATTGAGGAGTTTGCTGATGAGAAGGTGGTTTCAGGTGCCCCATCAATCTGTACTTAGTTCTTTAGGGGTCAATTCTTTTTGGTAAAAGTCCAAAAATGAGTAATTTATTGAATTCTGGGATGCTATCCTGTCCAACATTCCGAAGATACTCATCAGATTCTTAACAAACTTTCATGGGACCACCTCGCAGCTTCCACCTTTCTAAAAAAGAATCATCTCAATCGGTCAAGCCATCTTTGAGTAATCGATAAACAACTGGATTGATTAATGCGTTTTGAGGAGCATTTCCGTTCATCACTCCGAAGACCCTCATCAGATCCACATCAAATTTTTATGGGACCATCTTGGAGCTTCCACCTATCCATTAAAAAAAGAATCATCTTAATCGGTCAAGCCGTCTTCGAGTAATCGGTGAACATACAAAAAAAAAAAAATTATACATACAGACGAATTGATAACCTCCTCCTTTTTTTTGAAGTCGGTTAAAAATATCCTGCGACAGCATGTCTATCTTTTATGGTTGACTCACAATCAATCAATTAATCAATCTATATCTTCTATACTTTTAATAAAATCGTAACTTAGCGGTGTCTATTTTTAAAAGATATTTTGAAAAAACTATTTATAGGGGTATGTACTAACGTAACAGACCATTTCCGTGTTTAACTTTTTGTCTGTTTGTCTGTGCGTTTGTGCGCGCTAATTTCTTAAAAGGCTAGACCGATTTGAATGAAATTAAGTATGCAGATAGCTTAAGATTTCGATTGACATATAGGCTACTTTTTTCCGGATATCAAGTCTGGATATCCGGATAAAAAATAGAAATTGCGTAATTTTGTTATTTTTTAACCATCGTCATCTATCGTCATTGATCATCATCCATCGTCATCGATCGTCATCCATCGTCATGAACAAATTTTGCCTTACTTCACCTACCTACCGCAATGCAAAAATCCACACTTAAACGGACGACCAGGGAAGTACTGATGATGCCAGGCGCGGTAGCGCCTGGCTTAAACGGACGACTAGGGAAGTTCAATGGGCGACCGTTTAAGTGTGGATTATTGCATTGCGGTAGGTAGGTGTTCGAACAACGCGGGATCGCGACTTGCGCGGGTGAAACCGCGGGGCGCAGCTAGTTGTTAAACTAAAATGATTTCTGAAATTCTAATCCTAATTTAATTCTGTCTTATTTAGTTAATTCTGTCTTATGTTCTCGCGATTCGACATTATGAAGGACAATATTTACAAACAATGATGAAGAAGGATAGTTTTAAAAATCCCAAGCACAGTAAGAACCCCCATGAGTTTTTTCGTGGATTCCTCTCATTTCATGCAAACTAATAACTTGATACAGTACCTATCAATAATAAGCGGTAGTATAAGCGGTGCGAAACCATTAACTGATTTGAATTAAGAAAAAAAAAACTTTTGAGCTTTGAAGTTTTTAAATTAGAATTCACTACGAGGCATGCTCGCTTATATTTCGTTATCAATGAATCATTCATAACTTTGATTGAATGGTACAAAAATACGCGCGTAAAATATTGCGAGGTCAGCGTGAGTTCACTACTTACTTACCTACTTATTTTTTTTGATCAGGTCAATGACTGATCGTCTATTCTATTTTTATTTTTGGCAGTTACCTGCGAAACGTTTAATGGTTGATTAAACCGTCACTAATTGAAGATTTTACATAGAAAATATTTACTTAGTGATAGTTTAATCAACCGTTAAATGTCTCTTGAGTAGGTACGGCAGTTCGGAATTTGTCTCGCAGTATCTGTACAGTGTCTATACATATGTCCAGTAGTGGACTGCAACAGGCTGATGATGATAATGATGATTACTTTTGCTTTTAATATTACCGAAATTGCCTTTACTTTATTTTTCGGAGCGCGGTGTCTTAAAAATATTATAAAGGTTAAGGACGCGACTCATGTGAAATCCCTTCCGATTGAATAGTTTTCTTCATAGCCGGTATCAAATAGATCTTTAAACAATGTTTAATGTTATTGTACATGATACAAGAAGTGTCCTCTTCATTTCAAAAACAATAAAAATTAACTTTAAATACCACTATTATACAGGCAAAGTTACCCCTGTTTTACAAAATAAATCAGTTTTTCTTCTAAATCTTTAACCGCTATATTTTCTTATAGGCATCATAATATTAGAAAATACAATACCTAGAACCCCTTTATCGTATTTTATAAAAATATTATTTTAATCTTCGTTAATTATCGATTTTACGAGAAATTGTAGATTTTTTCACGCAATTCCATCTCGCTCATTTATATGCAATCGGACAAGGACCGTTGATTATCATCTATCGCCGCCTTAACTAATAAGCGCCGAGGGGAAAACTGTTAGATAAACTGTGGTTAAACTATCAACACTTCAATCATACTTCACGATACGCTACTTAATCCACAAAGCTACCTTTCTATTTAAACCCGGTAGCTTCTTGCATATTGTGTAATACAGTTCATATAGGTACCTACACTTAGATACGTTATATCGAGCTTGTAAAACGACCAAAAGCTCAAATAAAAGTAAGAGCAAAGTGAATGTAAAACGTAATTCCTTGTTCGACCGGTTGAACCGACGTTTATAGCGACTTTAGTTAACTCTTCGTGTAATTGAAATGATGGTATTATTGTAATAAAATCCGTCAAGTACGAATCCGACCTGCGTACGAAGGGTTTCATGCCATTTTTACAAAAGTATCACGTTGCTGGGAAGGAGTCGGAGTCAAAAAAAATGTATGGGATAGGTAGGGCTTCCTTACAACATAAATATTTATTTTATAGTTTTTTTATTTGTTATTATATCGGCAACAGAAATACATCATCTGTGAGAGTTTCTACTGTCTAGCTATCACGGTTCATGAGATATGTACCTATACAAACAGACAGACAAACGAACAGGGGAATCTTAGTAAAGGGGTACCGTTTTTACCCTTTGGGTACGGAACTCTAATGAGGTTTTTGTTACAATAAAAACATTCACTTTTTGAGAATCGTTTCAAAAATTTGGTTTACTGGTGAGAGGTTTCTGTCGTAACAACTGAGGAGCTCATTGACCTAGCTACGTCGTTCTTGTATAGTCGTGCGGGTTAAGCAACGCCTAGCGTGGTCATTACTAGGATGGGTGACTGATAATATGTGCCCTACTTCGCCTTTCTCTATATTGACAGTGGTCTACAGGGCACACGGTTAGGTATAATAAATTAAAAGTTAATTTTACATATATAACTTAATAGGTAGGTGCTAAAACATTATTATTTTATCTTAATACATTGAAGAAATAATTCTAATAGAAATAATTCTAATACAATTGTAAAGAGCTTAAAGTGAGAAAATAAATCTCGTATTAATTAATTATTATAAATATATTAATGGATTTTTTAGGCCTCAATTCATATTGCATTATATTGGTGCCTCGGTTACTGCGATACAAGCTTATGCCAAGTGTAGAATCGATGTCTAATATAAATGTATTTTGGGAGATGTCTATGTTTTGCATTGACATTATTCGCAGTCTGGTATTTGCAGTAACGTAATACAGTCTATTTCAGTCACCAAATATATGGAGACAAAATAAACCTTTTTAAAAATTGATAGTGGCCAACTCGGTACACGATCGAATCGAAGCAAAAGACGATCGAAACGAAAGCAAAAGACGATCAGAAAAAGGAATCTGGACATCGTCGGCAATATGACATGACGACCTCTGTGGCGCGTCGGGCGAACGCTTGGCTGCGATTCGAAGAAAGGGTTCGATTCCCGCTGGGTGCAAATATTTATGCTTAAAAAGAAATATTTGTATCTGGTCTGGGTGTATTTCTATGTATTATATGTATGTATTTACAAAAGAAAAAATAAATTTAAGTATTATATCCGTTGTCTAGTCACCGTAACACAAGCTTAGCAGCTTACCACGGGGCTAGATGGCGCTGCGTGTATGTCACAGGATTTATTTATTTAATATTGCTCAGATGAGGAGAACTTTGTATTTTCCACTATCTTGACTTAACATCGTTCTTATTATAATAATTGGAAACAATGTCATCAATATTTAGGTAATGGAATAGTTCTTACAAATTGGATTAGCTTTTCACTACGGTTTAGCCAAACGCTCTATTTATTCTAACTGTAGTGGATTAATTAATTTGGGCCTAGTTAATTGGCGAAACTAAAATACGTACCTTCATCAAAGGACCTCCTATTTTAAACGCAAACACTTCGCGGAAATTATGGTACTTTCACATTTTATTTAGTAATTTAGGGATTGTTATTGTTTTAGGTAGGTATATTTAAAATAATAATTCTCTAAGGTGGGATTTTTGTAAGTATTCAGTTGATTTTAGTACCTACAAACTTTCAGCTTTATAATATTAGTAGGATTAGACAATTTCCTTTTCACAATTATTCTATGCCTCAGGGGATGTAAACTCACGACTTACAGACAGATTACCCAGCTGGTCGCACTTCCATCTTACTGCACTGGGGGCCGGGTTTAAAATAAAAAACAGTCAAGTTTGAGTCAAACTCACGTGCCAAGGGTTCCATAAATCCTAAGCCATGAGACTTAGGTTGTAAGAAAACCTCGGCGATTAATAATAATAGGGTTCCTCATTAGTACTGTACTGAACCTCTATCATTCTTCTCTCTTCCCCCTTCCTTTCTCTTCTTTGAATGAATGAATGAATATGAATAAATTAACTTTCCTCATTCTTCCAATACGTGATATTGGAAGAATGAGGAAAGTTAATTTATTGTATTAATCCAGATTAACACTAAGGAGAAAGGAACTTTCGCATTAATAAGTGAGATAGAAGGACGTTCCTAAGTGCATTGTGCAATGCCATAGGTACAATATTTATTTATCAAGTGCTAGCTACATAACTTTTAACTTTGCTCGGATATAAAGTTTAACAGGTGCATTTCAGATAGGTAATTGAATCATTTGACGAATATTCGAGCACATCTCTACTTTCATTAAATACCCACTTAATTAATTATTTTTTTTTTTGTTTTTTTTTTGTATTTGTTATTAATTATAGTAGTGGCAACAGAATAACATCATAGAGATGTAGCTTCGTGAAAGACAGGCTGACTCGAAAGGGGTATCGGTCTTACCCTTTGGGTACTAAACACTATAATGATTTATTTAACGGCTAAATACCTAAATTGCATTCTGGTCTGAATTCCCTAAAATGCATCATGTAAATGAAGGAACAAGCCAAACCAAAGTCATATAAACCAACAGTAATTTAAGATAAGATTTGTTTGTTCAGTTGCGCTCTGCAATACCCAGTTCCAAGCAGTTAAAACCGATTCAATTAAATAGATTACGAGCAATAAATCAAATCCTAATTCTAAAATTAGTTTACTTTGAAGATTGTTATCCAAATCTATTCATCGTATCTTAATAATATTTTCAAGGAAATCTTCGAAAATTCACTTGCGGCGAGGCTCGAACTTGAACTTATGCGGTTCGTACCGCGCGGCTCTATTAATAAGAAATAAGTTTCTCATATTCCTAGAACTTTCTGTTCTCGAGAAAACAGATTTGATTAGTAGATCCTTCTTTTGTTTCCATAGTCATTTTAAATCTAGGTAGAGTAAAACAACTGGGCAATGAGCGGCTTATATTTAAGTTCTTCTGACATCGGTCCCGCCTTACCCATGTACGCATGAAATAGTAGTATAAGTAACAGAAATTCGTACAGTGGTAGATTTTTTTATAAGTGCGAACAGACCTTAGCAGACAAATAATTTAGTTAATTTATAGACCACTGATTGAAATGATAATGAACTCAGTAATCGTTATAACATAAACTTACAAATATTTCCTTGTTACAGGTATGTTTATTATTGGCAGTAGCCTCCTGCCAAGCAGGGTTCGAAGCAGGAGGATATTCGAACGAAATCTCAGGAGAAGGACAGGGTCACGAAGGCCATGATTTCTCTGGAGGTCAAGGACATACATTAGCCCTAGCACAAGAACACAATTTAGGAGGTCAACAGCATTTCGGCGGACAACAAAGCTTTGGTGGATTCGGTGGTCATTTCGGCGGGCAAGAACAAGGAGGTCACGGAGGAGGTCAAGATTTCGGAGGAGATTCTTATTTGCAAGCTGCTCATGATTCTGGTAATGATCATGGTGGACAAAACGTTCAAATACAGACTTTCACACTTCAAGATGCCGGTGGCGACTACGGTGGTGGACACGACTTTGGTGGAGCACAAAGCCTAGGTTCTCACCAAGATTTCGGAGGGCAAGACTTTGGTGGTCACGGGCAAGAACTGGGTCATGATTTAGGTGGATACGGAGGTGGTCAGAGTCATGACTTCGGCGGCGATCAGGGTCATGGATTCGGCGGCGATCAGGGTCATGGATACGGAGGCGGTCAAGGTCATGATTTCGGACACGCTCATGCTTTCCCAGTTGGAGAACACACTGATGAAGAAAGCCCTGTACCTGTTCCTCTATACAAGCACGTTACTTACCCGATACACAAGCCCATCCACATCAATGTACCCAAGCCCATACTTATTGGTGTACCTCAACCTTACCCAGTGAAGATTCCAGTGAATAAGCCAGTAGCTGTTCCAGTGGAGACCGAGATTAACATTCCAGTTGAAAAGGTTGTGCCTTACCCTGTGGTCAAACATGTGCCGTACCCAGTAGAGAAGCACGTTCCAATTAAAGTAGAAAAGGTTGTACATGTACATGTGCCCCAGCCATACCCAGTGAAGATTCCCGTGTACAAGACAATCCATCATCAGAAGGATCACCACCACCATCATTAAACTTCAGTGCCAAATATTAGTTACTCGTATGTTGTTGATTATTTTTAAGTCATTTTCAACTGTATCCATGTTGTAGTTGATTTATTTATTGTGTAAGTATGTTGTTGTTGTTGTGAATATAAAATTGTTAAACATAATATTGTTGAATTGTTTATTTTTTGGAGCCTTGTAGTTTTAACCTCATAATTAGCGATTTATAGACGTAGGTATTTACGATCGACTCTATATGTGGATTCGGCTTTTGTAGAATTTCGTTGACGATGATTGTCACTAACAAGACAATGCATTAAGTTACAGTATCGCTTGTTCGTATTCACGAAAGTTAGACAATCCAGTAATAAATAAACACCAGGGCTAAGCGTTCAATAAATTGTTGCCTATTGATCTCTGCGGAATATCGGGTTAGCCGTAGTTATTCTATGCCGAAACTAAAGCTGCCTACTATCTAAATTTCATCGTAATCGGATTTATAGTTTTTAATTTACGTAGGAATTCAATATTTAGGGAAATATCAACATTCATAGGATACGTTCTGGGAATTCCATATATCGAGATTCCACATTCTAGGAATATCAACATTTTGAGATTTCACTTTCTGAGAAATTCAACATTTTGATCCTAAAATGTCGTTCCATCGCTTCTTTGGGACAAACTTTCCAAGTACCAAGAGTGACGAGAAACAGTCTTGATAAGATTGATAACACAAAATTTTCCACTAAATATTCTGAATTTAACAATGGCATAATTTTCATACAATACGGCAATGAAAACGTACATAATTATATCTCGTAACACCGCAGAAACAAGCCACATGAGCCTATATCGCTCTACAACAATATATTTTAGTCTAGAAGCCCGTGAGCCAGAGACCTTCGTTATTTTATAAACGTCGTTGTTATTGGGTTTACCACGATGTACAAGTGTCTGGCAATGAAGCGTGCGTTGACAATCTTTCAACTTTTACAAAATAACGAAGGTCTGGGGCTCACGGGCTCTTGATCTATTACGAAGTCTTGTTGACACATGGTACTGAACAGAACACCTGATAATATTCTGTATAAATTAATGGTGCTAGTTAACTTACTTTGGCAGTAAGTTACATAAGTGGGGGTTACGTTTATTAAAAAGTTATTGTCAAATCTTAAGTAGCGCTACGTGCCTCCAAAAACGTAAAACAATAAGAAATGCAATCCTTAATTTCGACTCGATTGAACATGCATCCGTGGCCAAGTTGGAAAGGCGTTGGGATGGATCCCCAGAGATGCAGGTTCAAGTCCTGTCGGGTGCGAAATTTTTGGAAAGCATTTCTTTAAGTAAATCTTAAGTGGTTTAGAATAAATATAAATAAACTATAAATTTATTTGTACAATAATTAAATGAAATACAACAGAAAAGGCAAATGTATAAAGAGTCATTAGGCTGCTTTTCCACCATAGATGTGCTATACTACGATGCTATGGATGCGTTTGATATCCACCAATCATATTCATTGGTGCACATAGCTTAGCGTATTTTCGTAGCGTAGATTTCACATCTTCGCAACATAGCTGCATAGTACATCTCTAGAGGAAAAGCAGCCTTATAGAGGCAACTTCACAAAGTGCGCAGTCTCGCAGCAGAGTTACTGGAAGCAATTTTAACTAAAAGATTAATGGTAAGTACTTACTATTTGTTTTGTCTACGAAATTTTATTGTGAAAATGATTCTAAATTTAATGGCACTAGTTTCGTAATGTATCTCGCTTTATCCGTTGTCTAGGTTTAGGTCGCACGACTATAGTGGTCGGTGTGTTTAGGCTTTGTATCCCCGGTACATGATTTACAGCTTCCTTGAGGGTAATTCTTTTAGAAAAAAGCACACAGTTGCAATGTGAGGAAATTAATATTGTAAGGAAGTTGTTGACGTTTTATTGTTGCATTTGTCTTGTTGTATGGAACCCTAAGGGACCGTCTCCACGAGCGTCAGAATCGCTGTGATATTACTTTGAACTTGCGTGGCCGAGCGGTTAAGTTACTGGGGTACTGATCCAGGGACGCGAGTTGAAATCTCGCCGTAAGTGAATTTATGAAGATGAATTTTTTCTTTAAATTTTTTCTAGTGTTATTACTTTGTTTCTAACATCGCAGTGGCTCGATGGTAATATCGCCGCAATTCCAACGCTCGTGGAGACGGTCCCTAATTAATGATGTTACGTTAAAGGTGGTCCCTCACGGCGATTATTCACTTGTAACGTAACGTTTTAGATTCGACTTTGAGACATTACATTTTTTTACATTATAATACTACCTTGACTTGCTTGAACTGTGCTTGACTGAATGCTTGACCATTTTCAATAGGGTATTTAACAATTTTCTAGTTCAAAGTTAGAAAGACGAAAGCTGTTGAAACGGGATAGAGTCCGACATAGTCGTCCACTTCGAAACTGGGACCAGGGACTAATTATACCTTTAGTTGATTATTTACAAGTTTCGATTCTCCATTCTTAGTGTGTCTAGTATCCATAATACTTAATTTGATGCTAGATCGTTTGTGCATCGTCTTGTAAATATTAATTTATTTTCATATTTAAGAAAAACCCCAATGTTTACTTACCACTTTCCCCTATTCACGAATCTTTAGGAAAATGTACATCAATATTTTCCCAAGACAGCGATACTCCAATTTACATCATTAAAATTGACGCAAAAATGATAACTCCTTTTACGATGAAATAAATCTAAACTAGGTCACACCAAAAGTGTGTGTGGTGTGCGCTGCGTGGCGTGACGTGACGTGTGACGTGGATGACATTCTACACACGCAAACCCTGACTCTATTGTACTAATACTTCGTTATTATGGTTTCGTATGTAATTGTAGACTACGATAATATGATACATGTTTTTGAAGATAAAATATCAAAGACAAAAGCACCCAAACCGTCAGATTTCAGTGCGAAATTTAAGAAAAACCTGCCAAGTGCGAGTTAGACTCACAGACGAAGGATTTCATTATTCATCGATTACAAAGAACACGTTTAATTTAAAAAATATCATCTTATGTTTTATAGTGGTAATAAAATACATCATTTGTGAATATTTCAACTGTTAACTTATCACGGTTTATGAGATGCAGACTGGTGACAGACAAATGTACAGACAGTAGAGTATAACTAAAAGGTCCCGTTTTCACCATTTAAATACGGAACCCAAAACTTACTTTAGAGTGCTTCAGCATAGGTACTAGTACGCACGTGCGTTTGTTATGCAAATCTTGGTTACATTAATTTGACAGTCGATGCAGCTCTGTGTGTTGTTGTACGTACTCGCGTACTGGTACACGTCACGCGGCTTGCATTCTCTTTCAGTTTCATACTGTAAAAAAGAGAGAGAGGGAGACAGTGTGTAGTGTTCCAATTTGACATTATTATCCGAATTTCATCATTAATTTTACTTTTTTTATTAATGTATAATTTATCTTTTTTTATTTTATGTTATTCAATATTATGTGTGCCTATAAACTTTGCATGCCAAATATTGGTTTATGTAATACGCTATGCCTAATAGGTACATCTATTGTTACACCATGCGTATTACAAATAAATCTTTGAATCTTTGAAAGTGTTGTTGCTATTGGCGATTCAAATTTCCACCGAGAACCACACGCCACGCAACGTTACGCGTTTGGTGTGACCCGGCTTTAAATCGGCTGTGTAAATAATGAGGTGACAGGCGCAAGCACGATACAGAGAAAGGAGACTGTTTTGATCGTTGCGTAATTCTTGATACTTGACGTTTAATGATCATAGCGACAATCCTTAATCGTGTCTTCAACTTATTATATAAGTTGCTTTAGACTTACAAATTGAATAGTTTAAGGCTGTGTTAAACGAGGTAAGTATAATGGAAATATGTTTGCACTTGATGGTGGAAGGCTTCCCAGTAGCTGTCACTAAGCGGACTTGTCCGTGTTACGATTTACATAGGTCAGTGCAGTCATTTAAGATCCATTTTATCTAACTTTCGACGAACATCAAATGACGCAATTAAAACTTCATGTAAAGCATGTGTTGTGGTGCCTAGATAACGGACATAATAATAGGGGTTAAAGTATGAAATTGCCGTTTTATTGCAATAGGTTCTTTGAATTGACATAGAATCTTCATGGTTTGAGGTTTTCGAATGAAACTTTTTTCAAATGGTTTCTGTGATGTTCTTTTTTTAAAAAATGTGAAACATTTGAATATCGACTTTCAATTGTTTTTGTTATTCAATTTAGACAAGAAAGATGGATACTGCGAAAATTCGAGTGATTTTTGAATACGAGTTCCGACGCGGAACTAACGCGGCAGAAACAGCCCACAATATCAATGCTGCGTTTGGAGAGGGGTCTACTAATGAACGCACCGTGCGATTTTGGTTTAAACGCTTTCGTGATGGAAATTTCGACTTAAAGAACGAGCCACGAGGAAGACCGCCCACACAGGTGAATAACGATGAATTAAGAGAGATAGTGGAAGCCGATCTTAGTCAAACTACCCAGGAATTAGCGGCATGGTTTAACGTTACCTTACCCACTTTATTGACTCACTTGCGTCAAATCAATAAAATAAAAAAATACGAAAAATGGGTGCCTCATGATTTGACTGATCTGCAGAAAGAAACGCGTGTTGAAACTTGTGTTGCCTTGTTGAACCGGTACAGAAATGAAGGAATATTGGATCGAATTGTAACATGTGATGAAAAGTGGATTCTTTATGATAACTAGAAAAAAAAATGCAATGGCTGACCCCAGGTCAAATGCCACAACAGTGTGCTAAAGCAAAACTTACCAATAAAAAGGTAATGGTAACTGTTTGGTGGTCTCAGCATGGTGTTATTCACTATAGTTTTCTTCGATCTGGTCAAGCAATTACGGCAGATGTCTATTGTGCCGAACTCCGAACCATGTTGACAAAACTAGCAGTAAAACAGCCCCGACTCATGAATTGATCTTCACCATTATTGCTCCACGACAACGCGAGACCTCACACAGCACGAGAAACCATTTTGACCCTTCAGGAACTGCACTTAGAAACCATTCGTCATCTTCCGTATTCACCAGACCTTGCTCCAACGGACTACCATTTTTTTCGTGATTTGGACAATTATCTACGTGACAAGAAGTTTTCTTCCCAGGAGGCAGTACAAAATGCTTTCACACAGTTTGTGCAGTCTAGATCGTCGGAGTTCTATCGCAAAGGCATTAATAACCTTCCCATTAGATGGCAGCAATGTATAGATAATAATGGCAACTATTTTGATTAAATAAATTTGTTAAAAATTTAAAAAATAAACAATTAAGATTTTCAGTACAAATCGGCAATTTCATACTTTAGCCCCTAATACTTATGGTGCCAAGACAGCGAATAAAAATACTCATATTTATTTTGTAAATACATTATGTATATGTAGTTATAAATGAAAATACCTGAGATATTTTCAGAAATACCTGAGTATTTTTTATAACATCATAAAGTTCTGTATTTAGTACTTTTGTACTTCTATTAGAATAAGGTATTGTAAAGGTTCAAATTCATTTTCTTAATAAAAAATCCAGAAATTTTCACTGAAAACTTGGGAAGTTTAAAATAATTTTCGCCTTAAAAATAAATAAACCTACCTACCCATTTAACTTGCCGACCTCGAATAGCATTTCGGGAACTTCTGTTAAGGTGGCCCTTGCGACTTTTATTATAACCAGTTAAGGAGTAGAGTAGGAGTATAGGAGTAACGTAGGCTACTTTTGATCCCCATATTACCGCAGGATCAGTAGACCTAAAAAGGTTCCTTATAGCGATTCTGCCCGCAATATTGCATTTAGACACATTCACGATAAATGTGCACCTGGTTCTCGCGGCTTTATTCTATGTCAGGTGAACGGTTACATTTTGCTTGCATAATATTGCATTTTGACACATTCACGATAAATGTGCACCTGGTTCTCACGGCTTTGTTCTATGACAAGTGCACGGTTATTGTGAAGGTGTCAAAATGCAATATTGCGGGCAGAATTGCTATAAGGAAACTTTTTAGGTCTACAGGACTTATACGGTTGATACTGCAAGACGCAGCTAGTTACTTTTACCTACATTGTACTTAAATAGCTCATAATTCTTTTATTGACTAAGAATATAGGTTATATTGGTCTTACATTGGTATATCTAGTACAGCCATATTAAGCCTTTTCGCGTTCATGATTTTTGGTAACAATCTTCTTATATAATATAAAATGAATCTTTATATCGCGTGGTCACGGCATCTCGCTTGAACGGCTGGACCGATTTCGATAGTTCTTTTTGTGTTGTGTTTGTTATGATCAGGAGAAGGTTCTTATGAAAAAATAATATCGATATTCCCGCGGGACCGGGACTTGCGCGGTTGAAACCGCGGGGCGCAGCTAGTAGGTACATAATAAATATTTTATTATTGGTTAAATCCTGTGATAATATGAATAATATAATATGAAAATATGAAAGAAACTTCCTACTATTGTGAAAGTGTGTGTGTTTGGATGTTTGTTACTCAATCACGCAAAAACTACAAAACCGATTGCGATGAAGCTTGTAATATAAGTAGTTTGATACCGGGAATAACACATAGGTTACATTAATTTATCCCGATATTTCTGCGGGAACCGGGACTTACGCGGGGGGAACCGAAGGGCGCAGGTAGTTTATTTTAAAATGTCAAGTATTCGGCATATTGATAGCAAATAATTTAAATGATCAATAATTAGAAATGGCATTTGAGTAAAATATATAATATATTTAAATACTACGCACCTAAGTTTAAAGTCTTGTGTTTTTGAAACAAAATGATCACCCGAATCGCTCCCCTGAGTATTGGATGATCAAAATAATATTTAGCCACGTAAAGGTAGGTACTATTGTAGAAAGAATTTTTGATCATGAAGTTTCTGAGCCTATTTGTTACAAACAAACAATTAAATCTATCCCCTTTATTATATTAATACCTATTAGATTACATTGTGTTCTTGATTTTCTTCATAATGAGTCTTTAACTTACCTTTCGAGAAACATGTAGGAACATCTTAATAAACACATTCTTTTGGATTTACTTTGGAAACTTTTAATTGGACCAAAGTGGGGATCCGAACACGGGTCAACTTTCAACGGTCCTAAATTAATAATTCAGAGCAAACCATTATTTTTTGAACTTCTGAAATAACGTGGCGGGTTAACTAAGAACCCTCAGCAGACTACCAACTTTTTGTAGGGCGATAGGTTGAACAATATTATAATAGTATGTCAGCTCGACACAGAAAGATTACATTGCAGTTTTTTGAGTGAAATAAAAAAAAAACGGTCAGGTGCCGTAACATTACCACAAAAAATTATAACTTAAAATATTTATTTATTTTATTTTTAGTTTTGTTCTTATAACGGCAACTGCAATATATAATCTGCAATATATCTATATAGAAACCCCCAGTTAAAATATATTTAGTTTATTCTATTTTACTAGTTATTAAAGCGGCAACATAAATGAGGTACTTACGTACATCAACTATGAGAAATTCAACTGGTCTAGCCTATTACAATCTCGTTTTTACCCTTTGCGTATATGGAATCTTGAAAATTTCTTCAATGTGTCATTTATTTACCACAGAAATGCTACATTTGAACAGCTTTAACTAGCTAGCAAGATTATTAGAATTTTAATACAATGTAATGTCACTGGAACCAGTGAATCAGCTTTGCCAAGTATGCCAATTAACAGAATCTAGATATTATACAATTTTTTTATACACTATAGTTAAGCGTTCGACCACCATCTCACCTGATGGTAAGTGTTGATAATATGGTCTAAGATGTACCACGCTTATCTAGAATAAGAAAGACGGGAGTGAAACAAGAACCGTTCAGTCTTCCTCAATGGCTGGACCGGAACGACTTATGACTTAGACTTTAATCCAATATTTTATGACATTACTCTTTTAAATATTTTTAGAATAAACTGACATCACAACTCACATTCAGCTAGTCTTATTTGTTAACCGATTTACTAAAAAAGGAGTTTCTCAACCCTCATCGCGTATTTTTTTTAGGGATGTTCACCGATTATTTAGTAGTCTACAGAAAGTTTCAAGTCTGCAGAGCTCTGACTAATATTCTTCTTTGTTTTTGTTCGAGGTGTTAATTAGGTTTCATTTAAAAATTGATGTCAGTATTTCTAATTACACTTTGGAATGGTTTATAAGTTAAATTTTTATCGACTTGTAATTTAAGCCGATAATAATAATGATTATGGTTTATTGCCTTTGCACGACTAATTTCCAAAAATAAAAACGTCCCAAAAGACGAATGTCCAAAGGCATGTCCAAGTGATAAAATTACCCAACCATAAAAATGTCCAATGATAAAATTGCCCATATATAAAAATTACCATAATTTAATATAGCCCAATTTAAAAAATGACCTATAGTAAAAATGACAAAACTTAAAAATGACCAGTAATAATATTACCTAATACTAGAAATGTCGAATGATAAATATGGCCAATAATAAAATTGTCCTACGATACGAATGTCCAAAGTAGCGAACTAAACTGACAAAACGGTGAGACAGTATGTGCTTTCTTTAATGTTTAGGCTACATATTAATAAAAGGCATATATCAAATATAAAACAATTATTATTACTTAAGCATTAGTCAACAATGTCCATTAAACTTCAAATATTGCACCTTATAATAAAATAAAACAAAAACAATCCTCTTAATATAAGTGAAAATAAGTATGCAGAACATAAAAGGAAGGGGGTTAGGTAATAATTATGTTAACATGCACTCTGATCGCTAGAGTCGCTTTTTTCGTTTGAATTTAACGAAAATCGTAAATGTATGATTTTTTTAATCATTTGCAGATCTGTAATTTCGTTATTATGCAGTAATTTCAAATATTTCGCATATTTTCGATCGAATGCAATATCAGACTTTCGCCGATTTTTTTGGGTTGAATAAAAAACGCTGTTTTTCATTTTATAATCGTATCTGATTGATTCTTTTCTCATATTATACAAAAATTTACATAAATTGGGATTTTTGGGAATTTTTACTGATAGGCGACGATGCCATCCTTCTAGGAGATTTGTCGTTCGGTGTTTATCATCCGAACAACTCAATAAAACGGTTGAAATTTTCGAAATCCACTGCTTTTCAAAATAATTTTTGAACATTCTGAACTGATCACAGTCGGGTGCCATGTTCAGTATTGTCAACCAGCAGTCTTTGATATAGTTTTCTGGTAATAACGGCAAGTTTCTAACTAGTTTTAAAACCTTTTTGCAGTCTTTTATGTCTATAAGTCCCAGCTGTTCTGCTTTTCTTGTAATTGCCTTTTGATAATGAAAGAAACATCCCTTAACCTGGACTTCTGGGAATACCTGCTGCACCGCATTGATAACAGCTAGCTCGAAATCACATTTAAATGTCTTCATATGAATGTTCAACCATGTCATCAGCAATTCAAAGAATCTTACATATGTACTTTGGGATTTGTTTGGTAATAAACCGTAGATTACCGGAACAACATTGTTTGTTTTTTCGTCAGACCCTAAATCTAAATGGAGAGTATAAAATTGGTAAAACGGTGGCGGAGCAGTGTTAAATGTGCCATCTCCCAAATAGAAACCGGCCTTTTCATTTTCTATAAATTTTCTTGCTGTAGGTGAGCAGAAAATTAAAATCTTTTCTTCTGAGGCATCATCGCACACTAAAAAGTTATTTGCCAGAATTTTTGGTACATAAACTTCTGACAACTTAGAAAATGATATCTTATTACATTCCAGGTAACGTTTTCGCAGTTTGTTCAGTCCATCTTCAACATTTTTGAAATCTGGCAAAACATCTACGTAAGAACTATTACTGGCCTTTAAAGGATCAGTGTGCTTTTCATACAAGCTTTGCACAGAACCCAGATCTTCACATACATCCTTTTTTAAAGCAACCATAGCCTTAAAGACTTCTTGTTTTTTCGGATCTATAGCACAAGTATGTTGAGAAGATCGTAGCACCCTATTTCTTTCGTGGTTTATGGTTACCGATGCACTACATTCCGAGCGATTTATACATCGCCATAAAGTGCTGCGTGATTTTGGATTTGTCACATTAAGGTTGTAACGCGATGCTCCCAGTAATAGGGTTTCCTTACCTTTTTGGTTTTTTAAAAATAATATTTCTTCGTCACTCATTATTAATACGGTGATTATTTTAATTTTAATACTAATTTCAGAGACGTCTCATGTGGCATACGTGACACATTGCAATTTGTATATCATTTCTGTAAATCAAGCAATACTTCATACAAGTGGCCAGTATCTATCACTATCACTCTAAAGAGTTTTTATATATAAATGTATAATACCGAAGTAGATTCGAGTCTATTTATTTATTGGACATTTTTATAACTGGACGTTATTATAGCTGGTCATGTATCTAGTCCGGTATATCTAAAGTTGGACATTTTTATAACTGGACGTTATTATAGCTGGTCATGTATCTAGTCCGGTATATCTAAAGTTGGACATTTTTATAACTGGACGTTATTATAGCTGGTCATGTATCTGGTCGGTTGTTTCGATAGTTGGACATTTTTATGGCTGGGCAAATTTCTGATTGGACATTTTTGAAGGCTTGGACCTTTTTATTTTTGGAAATTAGTCGTGCAAAGGGGGGGTGTCACAACTCCCTGACTGCCACAAAAAAAAATTAGTTTTCTGATATTTCAGTTGCTTCACAATCTAACTTAGGTCTTCAGGAGCCGATTATTTTAAAAGCAACTTAAAGTAGTATTTTATGATAGTCATTCTACCCATAATTCAGGAGATTCTGTTCGATTCTGATCTTTACTAACTTATTATGTGATTAACTAAATACATTCTATCCGATCCTATCCTACTAATATTATAAAGCAGAATGTTTGTAAGTATGTGTATATTTTTGTTTGTTACTCAATCACGTAAAGACCGCTGAACCGATTACCATGAAACTAAACATAAAACATATAGGAAGCTGGACACCTGGAATAACACATAGCTTACTTTATGTCCCGATAACCCCGCGGTATCAAGACTTACGCGGGTGAAACGCTAGTTTTTAATATTTTCATTGCGATTTGACCCCAGAATGATTAAGAGATAGATTATTATGGCAACAAAAACGTCCTTTGGGTTTACGACTCCTACGGAAAGAGATAGGTTGCTATTTTCTATGCCGGGATATACTACCCCAAAGCTCATGTCAGTTTTTTTAAAACCGAATCAACTAATGATTATTCGTTCTCCTTCCCATTGGGTACGTAACCTTTTTTCCCATCTAAAAGAAACAAACAAATATATTAAAGGGGATTCCCTAAAACGGTATTAGTTAGGTATTTTTGCTGTGTGTTTTTCCACTTCGTAAACAAAATGCTCTAAAGACAGTGGTTCTCAAAGTTGTTGGGCGAAGGCCCTTTGAATAAAGAACACTAAATTGCAGCCGCAGTATATTCTTGTAGGTACTTTCTTGTTTTTACACGCAAACGGAAATGAGCAGGTAAATGCATAGGGTAAGAGGTTGCATGTGCACTTGTCTGTTTGTCTGTCCATAATTGAACGTTTTTAGTTACCTGTGACAGTTCCAGAAGTTAACGAATGATAATGTACATCTAAATATATTATTTCTGTTACCATTTTAATAGTAATGTTAATGTCTTTTACTTATTTTAAGTGTGAGCATGGCAATATAGCATTTCTTTAAACATTTACTTCGTAAAGTAATCGAGCATTCGAGCAAAAATCCTCAAGTGGCGACCTCGATGCGATGCAAAACGAAGTGTTGGAAAGACACCTACTCTAGGTCGTCCCATTGAGTTAGGGATGAAGTCGTCCTCCTCGAAACTGGGACCGGGGACCACTTGACCCCTTTCGAATTTGATATTGTAGCGGTTGCAAGGAGTCGTTAGATAGAAAAAACTCGCGATCGCTATTTGTGGCATCGCTTGTCGTATGAATGAGGCCTATTTTCAGCAGTGAACGAATAAAGGCTGAGATGATGATAACCCCGAGAGGAATGCAACCGGGGACATCACTTAGATGAGAGGACGACTGGATCAACAACCCACAGTTTGAGAAACACTGCCTAGATTATATATTACTAGACGCACAAAAAACGTAACATATTCCCTTTTTCCTGTACTTATAATAAATGTGTTTAAGTTTAATTTACTGCGTTGTTATTAGAGCGTAACAAAAAGTTATATAAACAAGGGAGATATAAACATTATACGTTTATGTTTAAATGTTACGATTACGACACGATTAGGGGTTACGACACGATAAATTCATAACGATTTTAGAGTATTGTTGGACGGTGTTGGTCTAGTGGTGACCATATTTTGACTTTAATTCTTGAAAGGCTTGTGTGTTCGAATCTCGGCCGAAAGTGCACCATGTCTTTTTCCTTGTCGTTAAATGTGTGGTATAAACATAGATATTACAGTACTGAGATAAAAACATTGTGACGAAACCATCATTTTGTGGGACTCACCACGGTTCCAAGCATGACACATTCGCCAATCCGGACTAGGCACCCGTAGCGTTCCGCATTCTTTGGGTTATCATTATAATCCAAAGAATTAATTAAAATATTAATACATTCACCGCCTACAACATTCAAACACATTTATTAGCAACGTACCTACTTATAAAGTGAATGCATACAAATGATACCGTTAATTAGGAGCCGATGGTACACCCGGTGGTAGAGCCGGCCATTTGAGTTGTTTAGGGCGTAGTAATTGAACGTTTCTGGTCCCGAATGTAAATTTTGGGGTGGTATGAATAATCAATCGGTTTTGGTCCCGGTTTAGTGGAATCTAATGCTTACTTTAGAATCTACATAGTTACAGACCGAGCAAGTGAAGCGAGTTCACTCCCACCTGTTCTGTTGCGTTGCGTATGTTGCGTAGGTACTGGTTTTTTTTTTCATCAGTTCTGTTCACAAAAAAAAGGGTATGGAATATATACGATTGAAAACTACTTATAAATGTATTAGAAATATTTTCAAGGAAAAAATCATCTCTAAAAATTCACTCGCGGCTAGGATTGAACTCGTATCTTTCCAGAGACTGCACTGGCTTTAAGCAACTAGGC
Organism: Idaea dimidiata; assembly: GCA_949358125.1. Lineage (NCBI taxonomy): Eukaryota > Metazoa > Arthropoda > Insecta > Lepidoptera > Geometridae > Idaea > Idaea dimidiata. The sequence continues at coordinate 20,343,841 of OX442334.1, read as the reverse complement.
CACGCGAGTTACCACTAGGCTACGTTGGTTAAGGTGCTTTGGTACAAATCCAGAAACGTGAGTGAATTTTTCCTTTAAAATATTTCTAGTAGATATGCTTTAAGTAATGAAAACCAAATTAAGTAATACTTTTACATTCATAAAAATTTTATCAAGCCTAGGTTATTATTTAGACAGCGGTCGCCAAAGCGCCTAATGATATCAACAGAGCTACGTAACAGAAAAGGTTGAGATTGAACCCCTGTGCAAAACATAGCCTTATTTGACGGCCTCTGTGGCCCAGCGGGCGACGCTCGGACTGCAACGCAGAAGGTTGCGGGTTCAATTCCCGCCGGGAACAAAAATTTCTGCTGACCACAAATGTTTGTTTCTGGATCTAGGTGTATTCTATGTATCATATGTATACATGTATTTACAAAAAAAGAAAGTATAATATGTAGTGTATCCGTTATGTAGCACCCATAGTACAAGCCTAGATTAGATTAGATTAGATTAGATTAGATTAACTCTTTATTGTACCAAATTAAAACAAACAAAATAAAAATGACAAAATAAACAAATACATTAAAAATTACAATATAACCATTTAAATGACATATATACTATAAACTAATTTTTATTATTAATATACTTAACACTATATATAAAAAAAAACAATTAGGTACAATGGGCGGCCTTATCGCTAAGAGCGATCTCTTCCAGGCAACCTTTGGATGGAAAAGAAATGATTTTAGGGGATGGGTGGGTTGATGAAAAACCTGATAGGAAACCGGAATAAGGAAATATAAATAAAAATGTAAAATATAACATATGAACCTACAAACTACGTATAAATATAGATAAATACAAATAAATATATATATATCATACATAAACATAATATATATACATACATATAAATATACATCATACACATTACACATACATAAATACTTCTATATAAAAGACTAGGATATAATAAAGGTTGATTAGGTACATATCTATTTGTTCGACCTACCAGTTTGGACAAGACTAAGGTAGTGTTTATAAACACGGGATTTGAATATCGCCAAGGATTTAGATTGGCGGATAGACGCAGGCAGAGCGTTCCACAATTGCACACCGCGAGCGGTAAACGAATTATGGTAAAAAGTAGAGGACCGATCTGGAATCGTAAGAAGAAGAGCTTTGGATGAACGGACCAATTGAGAAGGAGGGTGACGAAAGTTGAAGCGGGACTTTAAATAAGAGGGTGAAGTAGGGAGAAAGAGAATTCTATATAGAAGAGAGAGAATATGAGAGTCTCTACGCAGGCGAATGGGCAACCATTTAAGCTTTCCGCGGTATTCCGAGACATGGTCATATTTACGGAGACCGTAAATGAAGCGGATGGCGAGATTTTGAAGCCGCTCAAGCTTATCTAGTTGTGCTTCACACAGATCGAGGAAGCATTCGTCTGCGTAGTCAAGGATAGGAAGCAAAAGAGATTGAGCTAACATAATCTTAGTGGCAGTAGGAAGGAAATTCCGCAACCTTCTAAGCGATGCATTGGATGCAAACATCCTCTGCCTCAACCCAGCAAGCTGCGGATCCCAGGTTAGATTGCTATCCATAGTGATGCCAAGGTTCCTAACCTGTGTGCTGAATGGCACAGCTGTACCATCAAGGACAATCTGGGGTAAACAAGTGCGATTTATTTGGTCAGTTAGTCTTTTGCTACCTATTATTATAGCTTGCGTCTTAGTAGGGTTCCGTGTCCGGATTTAAAACGCCGACGTTTTGTTCGAAGCTCAGATTGGTTGGATTTCCATCAACCAAAAAACGCGCAGAGACATCTTGCGGCGTGTAGATGCGTTATTACAGGATTTATTAAGGAAATAGGAATAGGACGGGAGCAGACCAACCTATCTTATTACGTGGTTATAACACAAAATATTTGCGCTAGGTGGCGCTAACATTGCCCCCGGCTTAAAACCAATATGGTTTTAGAAAATGCGTAAATCAAATAAGTGAAGGCAAGGCAATACCTAAATTGTGGGACCAATCAATTGAGTCGATGAAGCGTGCATCAAATTAAAATAACGAGCGAGTAAGCCATAGGGCTTAGCGAGTAATGCTTAAGAATAAAAGGGGAGGATAAAAGACTTGAAAATATTAACTAAGCGGCCGCCAAATAACAGCGGAGAATGCGAAATCTTAAACTAAAGCGGCTGCGGTAAGCAGCAGGGAATGCCAAAGGCATACCCAATTATTGCGTGGGTAAAGGACACAAACGAACAACTGGTCTTTTATAGACTCCAGTTGCTGTTCTGACCGAGACGACTCTACAGATGCCGTCTTGGCCTGGATAAGTAGCTACCACAATGCCAAGGGGCCATTGAAGAGGCGGCGTGTTGTCTGCGACGATAACCACTACTGAACCTAACTTAATAGGATTTGAAATTGTATTCCATTTTTCCCTAGTTTGGAGTAGATGGAGATACTCTAGTTTCCAACGTTTTGCGAACGATTGTACCAGTTGATCTAACAGAGCGTAGCGTTTCAGCAACGATGGTGGTTCGTCACTATCGTTACAAGTAGGAATATATTTTAATGGTGTTGACATTAAAAAATGCGCGGGCGTTAAAGCAGCAAGCTCAGATGGATCCTCACTTAACAGGGTAAGCGGTCTAGCGTTAATGACGCTTTCGATTTGCGTTAGGATCGTCAACATTTCTTCGTAAGTAAGCAATTGAGTTCCTATTACTCGTTGCAAATGCGTTTTAAAAATTTTAACATAAATTTCAAAATTACCACCAAAATGTGGGCTCAGCGGTGGGTTAAACTTCCAAGCTATGCGATTATTTGCAAGTTCATCAGAAAAAGATGCGTTAAAATCAGATGAGGTTACAAGATTATAAAGTTCGGATAGAGCGTTTTTAGCACCTACAAAGTTCTTAGCGTTATCAGAGTACATTACAGATACTGTACCACGTCGAGATACAAAGCGTTTAAATGCGGAAAGAAATGAATTTGTGCTAAGGTCAGTGGTAAGTTCCACGTGAACTGCACGTGTTACCATGCACACAAATATGCAAAGGTAACCCTTAATAGAGCGTACTCCTCGTTTACGAAACGGAATTATTGAAATAGGACCAGCGTAGTCCACGGCGGTATGCGCGAAAGCTTTAGAGTCGTTTACTCTACATGCTGGGAGGTCTCCCATCATGGGAAAGTAGGGTTTAGGTTTGGCTTTAAAGCAAATATTACATTTATGAACGATTGATCGAGCAATATTTCTACAAGCTAAAATCCAATATTTTTGCCTAAGGATAGACATTAGCGTTACAGGGCCCGTATGACAATTTTTTCGATGATAATAAGCAACGATTAGCTCAACGATTCGATCCTTTCGAGGCAACAGAATAGGATGCTGTTGGTCGAAGGTTAAATCAGCATTGCGAAGTCGGCCTCCCACGCGTAATAGACCTTTATCATCAAGAAAAGGCATTAGCTTTTGAATAGAGCGGACGCAGTGTTGGTTGGAAGCAAGATTCTTTAACTCTGCGGAAAAGTAGGAATTCTGGACGAATTTTAAAATGTAAATTTCAGCAATATCCATTTCATTTGCGGTAACATTCGAAGAAGAACGTGGTAATTTTTTAATAAATCTTAGAAGATATACTACTGCGCGTAGAAGCGATAGCCAAGAAGAAGAGCGGAGCGACAAAGAACCAAGCGGGTGCGGTTCTGAAGCGATCGATATGGCGTTAAGACAAACATTTATCTTGGATTCTGGTAAATCATCATCCAATGAAGCGGGTTCTATGCTGGTTAGCGGCCAATTACTAACATCCAGCGATAGCCAAGAAGGGCCTGTGAACCACAGAGGGTGAGTCAACAGTTGAGACGGGGTTAATCCTCGCGATAAACAGTCACTCGGGTTTTCAGTACCTGGGACATGGTAGAATTTACTAGCGGGAACAGCAGCAATCGTTTTAGTAATGCGAGTTGCGACAAAGGTTTTAAATCTATGTGGTGAAGCGTTAATCCACTGTAAAGCGACCATGGAGTCGGTAAAACAATAAATGTTGTCGATATGATGTCGTTTCTCGTAAGCGGTTACAACGCGGCGAACAATCTTTGCCATGAGAAGACAGGCGCATAATTCGAGACGTGCTATAGATATAGTTTTAAGCGGAGCAACCTTAGACTTGGCGCAAATCAAACGCACGATCGGAGAAGCGTCACGATCAGTCTGAGTCCGAATAAAAACTACAGCGCCATAACCCCTTTCACTAGCGTCCGAAAAGCCAATGATTGAAAACTTTGAATTAGCGTGGACATCTAAATGTCGTTTAAAGCGGATTTTACTAATACAAGGTAGCTCACGAGTGTAGTTTGTCCAAGTATTAATAATTTCAAGGGGCGGAGTTTCATCCCAACCCAGTTTTAGAATGTGTAACCTTTGAAGGATTAATTTCGCGTACAAAATAACAGGAGCTATGAGACCGAGAACATCATATTGTCGAGCGATTAATGATAAAATATTGCGTTTTGTTACAGGACGGCTGTCTAAATTGACGGTAAACATAAATTCGTCAGTAGCGGGAGACCATTGCAACCCCAAGACTTTCAAATTAGAACTAGGTTCGTCAAAGCTAACTATTGCTGAATGGCGATCGGAAGCTGGGAGTGATTCAAGTAGTTCAGGAGAATTACTTGCCCATTTGACAAGGTCAAAGCCCCCGGCTTTGAGCAGTTCGCGGAGATCGGTTTTGAGTTGCAGACAGTGCTCTAGTGTAGGAACTGAATAACAAACATCGTCCATGTACGAGTTGTTCTCAATAACCATGGACGCGAGCGGAAATCGGAATCGTTCCTCAGCGCAAAGCTGGCGTAAAACTCTCATGGCTAAGAAAGGACTGCTTCGAAGTCCAAAACAAACGCGGTTAAATTGATAAGTATCTAAAATTGGCGAAATATCAAACCGGTATAAGAATTTTTGAAACTTGCGATCGCATTCAGAGGTAATAATTTGTAAATACATCTGTGTGATGTCTGAAGTAAAAGCGAATTTGTATAAGCGAAAATCGAGTAGAATTAAGAACAAATCATTTTGCAAATTTGCTCCACAATGCAAAACATCGTTAAGCGATAATCCTGTATCGGATTTAGCACTAGCGTCCATAACCATGCGATATTTTGTGGTAGTTTTATCTAACCTAGCCACAGCGTGATGTGGGATAAAATAACCAGTGGTGTGGCTATCAGCGGTTACTAAGGAAATATATCCCTTGCTTAGGTAGTCTTTGATTATATTGTCATATTCCAAGCGAAGTGAAGCGTTAGAGATAAGTTTACGTTCTAAATATAGAAAACGTTTCTGAGCATTTGTAAAGGAATTACCCAAAGCGGCAGGGTCGCGTGAGAACGGCAATGAGACCGTAAAGCGGCCAGAAATATCACGAGAATAATTTGCGACGAAAAGTTTTTCGCACTCGCGGTCTTCGATGCTCAAGGCAGGGATGTATTCAACCTCTTCGAGCTGCCAGAATTTCTGTAAAGTAGAAATTAAATCGAGCTCTTCCTTCATGACAGAGCATAATGCGTTATTATTTATGACGGTAGCCAGAGAAGGCTCGAAAGCGGATGCGGAAGCGAGAGAAAGCGCGAGAACGGGTGCGTTGCCTATAGAAGGCGCGAGAACGGGTGCGTTGCCTATAGATGGCGTGAGAACAAGTGCGTTGCCTATAGAAGGCGCGAGAATGCGTGCGTTGCCTAAGGAAGGCGCGAGAACCGATGCGTTGCCTATAGAAGGCGCGAGAACCGAAGCGTTGCTTATAGAAGGCGCGAGAACCGAAGCGTTGCTTATAGAAGGCGCGAGAACCGATGCGTTGCCTATAGAAGGCGCGAGAACCGAAGCGTTGCCTATAGATGGCGTGAGAACAAGTGCGTTGCCTATAGAAGGCGCGAGAATGCGTGCGTTGCCTAAGGAAGGCGCGAGAACCGATGCGTTGCCTATAGAAGGCGCGAGAACCGAAGCGTTGCTTATAGAAGGCGCGAGAACCGATGCGTTGCCTATAGAAGGCGCGAGAACCGAAGCGTTGCCTATAGATGGCGTGAGAACAAGTGCGTTGCCTAAGGAAGGCTCGAGAACCGATGCGTTGCCTATAGAAGGCGCGAGAACCGAAGCGTTGCCTATAGAAGGCGCGAGAACCGAAGCGTTGCCTATAGAAGGCGCGATAATGCGTGCGTTGCCTAAGGAAGGCTCGAGAACCGATGCGTTGCCTATATAAGGCGCGAGAACCGATGCGTTGCCTATGGAAGGCGCGAGAACCGAAGCGTTGCCTATAGAAGGCGCGAGAACCGAAGCGTTGCCTATAGAAGGCGCGAGAACCGAAGCGTTGCCTATAGAAGGCGCGAGAACCGAAGCGTTGCCTATAGAAGGCGCGAGAACCGATGCGTTGCCTATAGAAGGCGCAAGAACGGGTGCGTTGCCTAAGGAAGGCGCGAGAGTGCGTGCGGTACCAGACGTGGACGTGAGCGCGATTGTACATACGGGTTGCTTCGTGAACCCGGAAAAAGCAGCGGAAGCAGAGATAGACGCTGTATAAGCAGCAGTATTTATTGGAGCATTGCCAATAATCATATAACCAAAAATGGTCTCAATAGCAGATGGTAAACCAGGGGGTCCGGTTACCCGTTTGGTTAAAACAATATCATTAAAAAGCGGCGCGCCGATTAGGATATCAACTGCGGCCGGCGTGTGAAACGCTGTGTCAGCCAGCGGTAAATTATTTAAATACAATAAAGCGGAAGTATCGATAAAAGCGGAAGGTAAATTATCAGTGATTCTCTCAATAACTAAAGCGTTTAATGTAACAAAGCGATTGTTTTGTTTTGAATATAAAGTTAATTCTGTGTTACCTTGTATTTTATTGGTTAACGACCCTATGCCCTTAATAACCATGTTAGATAATTTATTTAATTTTAAGTTTAATCGTTTAGCACATTCCAATGTGACAAAGTTACTTTGTGAACCTGAATCAATCAAAGCGCGTAGGTAATGTTTAGAACCGATAGAATCGACTGCTACTACTTGGACAGTTCCTAATAAGCAGCTAGTATTAGAATTTGTACCAATAACTTTATTATTAAATAAAGTTATACTTGAACTATTTTCAGGGGATTGAATAGTAATTAGTGCTTGAGGTTTCTCTTGAGTTTGTACTGCCTGCTTGTTGCTAACTTGTTGACATAGCATGGAATGATGTTTACTCTGAGATCGAGAAGTATTATTCGAACAATGACGGCAAGTATGAACAGATCTGCAAAAACGCACTTGGTGGTATAATGACAAGCAATTAATGCATGCGTTGTTTCTCTTCACAAAATCATATCTATTGTTAACAGACATTGTATTAAATTCTGGACATCTAAACAATTGCAAATGACTTTTTTGTTTACATAAAGGGCAACAAGATGACACGGATGTTACAAATGCATTGGTACTTTTTATGTTTTTACTGTAGGTACTTTGTGAAAGGTTTGTACGATACATAACTCTACTTTGCTCCTGTATAAATAACAGAAGGTCACTGTACTTAGGTATAGATGTACCTCGCTTGTGTAACTCAAACGCACGAGCTGTACTCGGGTCTAGTTTATTTAGTGCGATTTGTAGCAACAGAAAATCGCCCATATCAGGTAACTTTAAAGATTGTAAGCTAGAAACAGCGGTACAAAATCTTTCCAGGAAAACATCAATATTTTTTGACTCTGCAGTTGGAATACGTTTGAAATTTAATATTTGTTCCAAATAAGAATGTGCCAAGGCCCTTTTGTCATTAAACCTATCGACTAATGTCCTCCAGATGAGAACATAATTTTCAGCGTTAGGTATTATTCCAGCACATACTGACAAAGCACGACCCTTCAACCTCCCCATGAGATATTGAATTTTTTCATGGTTAGATAAATCAACATTATCATGTATGGTTTGCTTAAATGATTCATAGAAAATAGGCCATTGTATAGAATCACCATCAAAACTAACTATCTGCAACTCTGGTAACCTAGCCTTTGCTTGCTGCGGTGCAAGTTGACAACATTTGTCATTTGTTGGTTTGCCCACTGTTGGTAACTTTGAAGCAACATATTTACACTGGCAATATAAATCATCAAAAGCATTGATAGACTGGTAGTCTACAGAATACTCTGGGTCAAGTGTCAAATTTACTAAGTTTAATTACCGGTGTGAAGTTGGCAGCCAAAGTTAGCAGCCTATAACCCGACCAAATTAAGATGGTCATTTTTTCGAAGTGAGCAGCTACCGAAATAACAGATTAAATAAACAATAAAAAATAAATATATTTATCACAAAAGGTTAAATAAACATTAAAGATACTTAACCCTCTAACAACCAGTCAAACTTAATGCAAATGGTTGTGTAAGTAATTTTCTTAATCTAAATAGCTGATGGTGATTTACACCTAGCCTTCCCCGTCTAATCGCTTCAAAATCGGTCTAGTATTATAGGTAGTAATCCAAAGTACCTAGATAATGCCATTAGAAAGTGGCTACGGAGTTATTTAACCCTCTACCAACCAATTCAAATTGAAAATATATTTTTATCAAAAATTTCTCAGTCTCAGTGGCTGCTAGTGTTTTACACCTAGCCTTCCCCGCCTAATCGCATCAAAATTGGTCTAGTATTATAGATAGTAGTCTAGAGTACCTAATTAATGCCATGAGAAAGTGGCTACGAAGCGATTTAACCCCCTAACAATCAGTCAAACTTAATGCAAATGTTTGTTTAAGTAATTTTCTTAATCTTAATGGCTGATGGTGATTTACACCTAGCCTTCCCCGCCTAATCGCATCAAAATTGGTCTGGTATTATAGATAGTAATCCGAAGTACCTAGATAATGCCATTAGAAAGTGGCTACGGAGTTATTTAACCCTCTACCAACCAATTCAAATTGAAAATATATTTTCATCAAAAATTTCTCAGTCTCAGTGGCTGCTAGTGTTTTACACCTAGCCTTCTCCGTCTAATCGCATCAAAATTGGTCTAGTATTATAGATAGTAGTCTAGAGTACCAAAATAATGCCATGAGAAAGTGGCTACGAAGCGATTTAACCCCCTAACAATCAGTCAAACTTAATGCAAATGTTTGTTTAAGTAATTTTCTTAATCTTAATGGCTGATGGTGATTTACACCTAGCCTTCCCCGCCTAATCGCATCAAAATTGGTCTAGTATTATAGGTAGTAATCCAAAGTACCTAGATAATGCCATAAGAAAGTGGCTACGGAGTTATTTAACCCTCTACCAACCAATTCAAATTGAAAAAATATTTTTATTAAAAATTTCTCAGTCTCAGTGGCTGCTAGTGTTTTACACCTAGCCTTCCCCGCCTAATCGCATCGAAATTGGTCTAGTATTATAAATAGTAGTCTAGAGTACCTAAATAATGCCATGAGAAAGGGGCTACGAAGCGATTTAACCCCCTAACAATCAGTCAAACTTAATGCAAATGTTTGTTTAAGTAATTTTCTTAATCTCAATGGCTGATGGTGATTTACACCTAGCTTTCCCCGCCTAATCGCATCAAAATTGGTCTAGTATTATAGATAGTAGTCTAGAATATCTAGATAATGCCATAAGAAAGTGGCTACAAAGCGATTTACCACTCCAACAACCAGTCAAACTTAATGCAAATATTTGTGGAAGTAATTTTCTTAATCTCAATGGCTGATGGTGATTTACACATAGCTTTCCCCGCCTAATCGCAACAAAATTGGTCTAGTATTATAGGTAGTAATCCAAAGTACCTAGATAATGCCATTATAAAGTGGCTACGGAGTTATTTAACCCTCTACCAACCAATTCAAATTGAAAAAATATTTTTATCAAAAATTTCTCAGTCTTAGTGGCTGCTAGTGTTTTACACCTAGCGTTCCCCGCCTAATCGCTTTAAAATTGGTATAGTATTATAAATAGTAGTCTAGAGTACCTAATAAATGCCATGAGAAAGTGGCTACGAAGCGATTTAACCCCCTAACAATCAGTCAAACTTAATGCAAATGTTTGTTTAAGTAATTTTTTAATCTCAATGGCTGCTAGTGATTTACACCTAGCCTTCCCCGCCTAATCGCATCAAAATCGGTCTAGTATTATAGATAGCAGTCTAGAGTACCTAAATAATGCCATGAGAAAGTGGCTACAAAGCGATTTAACCCCGTAACAATCAGTCAAACTTAATGCAAATGTTTGTTTAAGTAATTTTCTTAATCTTAATGGCTGATGGTGATTTACACCTAGCCTTTCCGGCCTAATCGCATCAAAATTGGTCTAGTATTATAGGTAGTAATCCAAAATACCTAGATAATGCCATAAAAAAGTGGCTACGGAGTTATTTAACCCTCTACCAACCAATTCAAATTAAAAAAATATTTATATCAAAAATTTCTCAGTCTCAGTGGCTGCTAGTGTTTTACACCTATCCTTCCCCGCCTAATCGCATCGAAATTGGTCTAGTATTATAGATAGTAGTCTAAAGTACCTAAATAATGCCATGAGAAAGTGGCTACGAAGCGATTTAACCCCCTAACAATCAGTCAAACTTAATGCAAATGTTTGTTTAAGTAATTTTCTTAATCTCAATGGCTGATGGTGATTTACACCTAGCTATCCCCGCCTAATCGCAACAAAATTGGTCTAGTATTATAGGTAGTAATCCAAAGTACCTAGATAATGCCATTATAAAGTGGCTACGGAGTTATTTAACCCTATACCAACCAATTCAAATTGAAAAAATATTTTTATCAAAAATTTCTCAGTCTTAGTGGCTGCTAGTGTTTTACACCTAGCGTTCCCCGCCTAATCGCTTTAAAATTGGTCTAGTATTATAAATAGTAGTCTGGAGTACCTAATAAATGCCATGAGAAAGTGGCTACGAAGCGATTTAACCCCCTAACAATCAGTCAAACTTAATGCAAATGTTTGTTTAAGTAATTTTCTTAATCTCAATGGCTGATGGTGATTTACACCTAGCCTTCCCCGCCTAATCGCATCAAAATCGGTCTAGTATTATAGATAGCAGTCTAGAGTACCTAAATAATGCCATGAGAAAGTGGCTACAAAGCGATTTAACCCCCTAACAATCAGTCAAACTTAATGCAAATGTTTGTTTAAGTAATTTTCTTAATCTTAATGGCTGATGGTGATTTACACCTAGCCTTTCCGGCCTAATCGCATCAAAATTGGTCTAGTATTATAGGTAGTAATCCAAAATACCTAGATAATGCCATAAAAAAGTGGCTACGGAGTTATTTAACCCTCTACCAACCCATTCAAATTAAAAAAATATTTATATCAAAAATTTCTAAGTCTCAGTGGCTGCTAGTGTTTTACACCTATCCGTCTCCGCCTAATCGCATCGAAATTGGTCTAGTATTATAGATTGTAGTCTAAAGTACCTAAATAATGCCATGAGAAAGTGGCTACAAAGCGATTAAACCCCCTAACAATCCGTCAAACTTAATGCAAATGTTTGTTTAAGTAATTTTCTTAATCTCAATGGCTGATGGTGATTTACACCTAGCCTTCCCCGCCTAATCGCATCAAAATTGGCCTAGTATTATAAATAGTAGTCTACAGTACCTAGAGAATGCCATAAAAAAGTGGCTACGGAGTTATTTAACCATCTACCAACCAATTCAAAATGAAAAAATATTTTTATAAATAATTCATCAGTCTCAGCGGCTGCTTGTGTTTTACACCTAGCCTTCCCCGCCTAATCGCATCAAAATTGGTTTAGTATTATAGATAGTAGTCTAGAGTACCTAATTAATGCCATAAGAAAGTGGCTACGGAGTTATTTAACCATCTACCAACCAATTCAAAATGAAAAAATATTTTTATCAAAAATTTCTCAGTGTCAGTGGCTGCTAGTGTTTTACACCTAGCCTTCCCCGCCTAATCGCATCAAAATTGGTCTAGTATTATAGGTAGTAATCCAAAGTACCTAGATAATGCCATTAGGAAGTGGCTACGGAGTTATTTAACCCTCTACCAACTAATTAAAATTGAAAAAATATTTTTATTAAAAATTTCTCAGTCTCAGTGGCTGCTAGTGTTTTACACCTAGCCTTCCCCGCCTAATCGCATCGAAATTGGTCTAGTATTATAAATAGTAGTCTAGAGTACCTAAATAATGCCATGAGAAAGGGGCTACGAAGCGATTTAACCCCCTAACAATCAGTCAAACTTAATGCAAATGTTTGTTTAAGTAATTTTCTTAATCTCAATGGCTGATGGTGATTTACACCTAGCCTTCCCCGCCTAATCGCATCAAAATTGGTCTAGTATTATAGGTAGTAATCCAAAGTACCTAGATAATGCCATTAGGAAGTGGCTACGGAGTTATTTAACCCTCTACCAACTAATTAAAATTGAAAAAATATTTTTATTAAAAATTTCTCAGTCTCAGTGGCTGCTAGTGTTTTACACCTAGCCTTCCCCGCCTAATCGCATCGAAATTGGTCTAGTATTATAAATAGTAGTCTAGAGTACCTAAATAATGCCATGAGAAAGGGGCTACGAAGCGATTTAACCCCCTAACAATCAGTCAAACTTAATGCAAATGTTTGTTTAAGTAATTTTCTTAATCTCAATGGCTGATGGTGATTTACACCTAGCCTTCCCCGCCTAATCGCATCAAAATCGGTCTAGTATTATAGATAGCAGTCTAGAGTACCTAAATAATGCCATGAGAAAGTGGCTACAAAGCGATTTAACCCCGTAACAATCAGTCAAACTTAATGCAAATGTTTGTTTAAGTAATTTTCTTAATCTTAATGGCTGATGGTGATTTACACCTAGCCTTTCCGGCCTAATCGCATCAAAATTGGTCTAGTATTATAGGTAGTAATCCAAAATACCTAGATAATGCCATAAAAAAGTGGCTACGGAGTTATTTAACCCTCTACCAACCAATTCAAATTAAAAAAATATTTATATCAAAAATTTCTCAGTCTCAGTGGCTGCTAGTGTTTTACACCTATCCTTCCCCGCCTAATCGCATCGAAATTGGTCTAGTATTATAGATAGTAGTCTAAAGTACCTAAATAATGCCATGAGAAAGTGGCTACGAAGCGATTTAACCCCCTAACAATCAGTCAAACTTAATGCAAATGTTTGTTTAAGTAATTTTCTTAATCTCAATGGCTGATGGTGATTTACACCTAGCTTTCCCCGCCTAATCGCAACAAAATTGGTCTAGTATTATAGGTAGTAATCCAAAGTACCTAGATAATGCCATTATAAAGTGGCTACGGAGTTATTTAACCCTATACCAACCAATTCAAATTGAAAAAATATTTTTATCAAAAATTTCTCAGTCTTAGTGGCTGCTAGTGTTTTACACCTAGCGTTCCCCGCCTAATCGCTTTAAAATTGGTCTAGTATTATAAATAGTAGTCTGGAGTACCTAATAAATGCCATGAGAAAGTGGCTACGAAGCGATTTAACCCCCTGACAATCAGTCAAACTTAATGCAAATGTTTGTTTAAGTAATTTTCTTAATCTCAATGGCTGATGGTGATTTACACCTAGCCTTCCCCGCCTAATCGCATCAAAATCGGTCTAGTATTATAGATAGCAGTCTAGAGTACCTAAATAATGCCATGAGAAAGTGGCTACAAAGCGATTTAACCCCCTAACAATCCGTCAAACTTAATGCAAATGTTTGTTTAAGTAATTTTCTTAATCTCAATGGCTGATGGTGATTTACACCTAGCCTTCCCCGCCTAATCGCATCAAAATTGGCCTAGTATTATAAATAGTAGTCTACAGTACCTAGAGAATGCCATAAAAAAGTGGCTACGGAGTTATTTAACCATCTACCAACCAATTCAAAATGAAAAAATATTTTTATAAATAATTCATCAGTCTCAGCGGCTGCTTGTGTTTTACACCTAGCCTTCCCCGCCTAATCGCATCAAAATTGGTTTAGTATTATAGATAGTAGTCTAGAGTACCTAATTAATGCCATAAGAAAGTGGCTACGGAGTTATTTAACCATCTACCAACCAATTCAAAATGAAAAAATATTTTTATCAAAAATTTCTCAGTGTCAGTGGCTGCTAGTGTTTTACACCTAGCCTTCCCCGCCTAATCGCATCAAAATTGGTCTAGTATTATAGGTAGTAATCCAAAGTACCTAGATAATGCCATTAGGAAGTGGCTACGGAGTTATTTAACCCTCTACCAACTAATTAAAATTGAAAAAATATTTTTATCAAAAATTTCTCAGTCTCAGTGGCTGCTAGTGTTTTACACCTACATCTACCAACCAATTCAAAATGAAAAAATATTTTTATAAATAATTCATCAGTCTCAGCGGCTGCTTGTGTTTTACACCTAGCCTTCCCCGCCTAATTGCATCAAAATTGGTCTAGTATTATAGGTAGTAATCCAAAGTACCTAGATAATGCCATTAGGAAGTGGCTACGGAGTTATTTAACCCTCTACCAACTAATTAAAATTGAAAAAATATTTTTATCAAAAATTTCTCAGTCTCAGTGGCTGCTAGTGTTTTACACCTACATCTACCAACCAATTCAAAATGAAAAAATATTTTTATAAATAATTCATCAGTCTCAGCGGCTGCTTGTGTTTTACACCTAGCGTTCCCCGCCTAATCGCTTTAAAATTGGTCTAGTATTATAAATAGTAGTCTAGAGTACCTAATAAATGCCATGAGAAAGTGGCTACGAAGCGATTTAACCCCCTAACAATCAGTCAAACTTAATGCAAATGTTTGTTTAAGTAATTTTCTTAATCTCAATGGCTGCTAGTGATTTACACCTAGCCTTCCCCGCCTAATCGCATCAAAATCGGTCTAGTATTATAGATAGCAGTCTAGAGTACCTAAATAATGCCATGAGAAAGTGGCTACAAAGCGATTTAACCCCGTAACAATCAGTCAAACTTAATGCAAATGTTTGTTTAAGTAATTTTCTTAATCTTAATGACTGATGGTGATTTACACCTAGCCTTTCCGGCCTAATCGCATCAAAATTGGTCTAGTATTATAGGTAGTAATCCAAAATACCTAGATAATGCCATAAAAAAGTGGCTACGGAGTTATTTAACCCTCTACCAACCAATTCAAATTAAAAAAATATTTATATCAAAAATTTCTCAGTCTCAGTGGCTGCTAGTGTTTTACACCTATCCTTCCCCGCCTAATCGCATCGAAATTGGTCTAGTATTATAGATAGTAGTCTAAAGTACCTAAATAATGCCATGAGAAAGTGGCTACAAAGCGATTTAACCCCCTAACAATCAGTCAAACTTAATGCAAATGTTTGTTTAAGTAATTTTCTTAATCTCAATGGCTGATGGTGATTTACACCTAGCTTTCCCCGCCTAATCGCAACAAAATTGGTCTAGTATTATAGGTAGTAATCCAAAGTACCTAGATAATGCCATTATAAAGTGGCTACGGAGTTATTTAACCCTATACCAACCAATTCAAATTGAAAAAATATTTTTATCAAAAATTTCTCAGTCTTAGTGGCTGCTAGTGTTTTACACCTAGCGTTCCCCGCCTAATCGCTTTAAAATTGGTCTAGTATTATAAATAGTAGTCTGGAGTACCTAATAAATGCCATGAGAAAGTGGCTACGAAGCGATTTAACCCCCTAACAATCAGTCAAACTTAATGCAAATGTTTGTTTAAGTAATTTTCTTAATCTCAATGGCTGATGGTGATTTACACCTAGCCTTCCCCGCCTAATCGCATCAAAATCGGTCTAGTATTATAGATAGCAGTCTAGAGTACCTAAATAATGCCATGAAAAAGTGGCTACAAAGCGATTTAACCCCCTAACAATCAGTCAAACTTAATGCAAATGTTTGTTTAAGTAATTTTCTTAATCTTAATGGCTGATGGTGATTTACACCTAGCCTTTCCGGCCTAATCGCATCAAAATTGGTCTAGTATTATAGGTAGTAATCCAAAATACCTAGATAATGCCATAAAAAAGTGGCTACGGAGTTATTTAACCCTCTACCAACCAATTCAAATTAAAAAAATATTTATATCAAAAATTTCTCAGTCTTAGTGGCTGCTAGTGTTTTACACCTAGCGTTCCCCGCCTAATCGCTTTAAAATTGGTCTAGTATTATAAATAGTAGTCTGGAGTACCTAATAAATGCCATGAGAAAGTGGCTACGAAGCGATTTAACCCCCTAACAATCAGTCAAACTTAATGCAAATGTTTGTTTAAGTAATTTTCTTAATCTCAATGGCTGATGGTGATTTACACCTATCCGTCTCCGCCTAATCGCATCGAAATTGGTCTAATATTATAGATTGTAGTCTAAAGTACCTAAATAATGCCATGAGAAAGTGGCTACAAAGCGATTAAACCCCCTAACAATCCGTCAAACTTAATGCAAATGTTTGTTTAAGTAATTTTCTTAATCTCAATGGCTGATGGTGATTTACACCTAGCCTTCCCCGCCTAATCGCATCAAAATTGGCCTAGTATTATAAATAGTAGTCTACAGTACCTAGAGAATGCCATAAAAAAGTGGCTACGGAGTTATTTAACCATCTACCAACCAATTCAAAATGAAAAAATATTTTTATAAATAATTCATCAGTCTCAGCGGCTGCTTGTGTTTTACACCTAGCCTTCCCCGCCTAATCGCATCAAAATTGGTTTAGTATTATAGATAGTAGTCTAGAGTACCTAATGAATGCCATAAGAAAGTGGCTACGGAGTTATTTAACCATCTACCAACCAATTCAAAATGAAAAAATATTTTTATCAAAAATTTCTCAGTGTCAGTGGCTGCTAGTGTTTTACACCTAGCCTTCCCCGCCTAATCGCATCAAAATTGGTCTAGTATTATAGGTAGTAATCCAAAGTACCTAGATAATGCCATTAGGAAGTGGCTACGGAGTTATTTAACCCTCTACCAACTAATTAAAATTGAAAAAATATTTTTATCAAAAATTTCTCAGTCTCAGTGGCTGCTAGTGTTTTACACCTACATCTACCAACCAATTCAAAATGAAAAAATATTTTTATAAATAATTCATCAGTCTCAGCGGCTGCTTGTGTTTTACACCTAGCCTTCCCCGCCTAATTGCATCAAAATTGGTCTAGTATTATAGATAGTAGTCTAGAGTACCTAAATAATGCCATGAGAAAGTGGCTACGAAGCGATTTAACCCCCTAACAATCAGTCAAACTTAATGCAAATGTTTGTTTAAGTAATTTTCTTATTCTCAATGGCTGATGGTGATTTACACCTAGCCTTCCCCGCCTAATCGCATCAAAATTGGCCTAGTATTATAAATAGTAGTCTACAGTACCTAGAGAATGCCATAAAAAAGTGGCTACGGAGTTATTTAACCATCTACCAACCAATTCAAAATGAAAAAATATTTTTATAAATAATTCATCAGTCTCAGCGGCTGCTTGTGTTTTACACCTAGCCTTCCCCGCCTAATCGCATCAAAATTGGACTAGTATTATAGATAGTAGTCTAGAGTACCTAATTAATGCCATGAGAAAGTGGCTACGAAGCGATCTAACCCCCTAACAATCAGTCAAACTTAATGCAAATGTTTGTTTACGTAATTTTCTTAATTTCAATGGCTGATGGTGATTTACACCTAGCTTTCCCCGCCTAATCGCATCAAAATCGGTCTAGTATTATAGATAGTAGTCTAGAGTACCTAACTAATGCCATAAGAAAGTGGCTACGGAGTTATTTAACCATCTACCAACCAATTCAAAATGAAAAAATATTTTTATCAAAAATTTCTCAGTGTCAGTGGCTGCTAGTGTTTTACACCTAGCCTTCCCCGCCTAATCGCATCAAAATTGGTTTAGTATTATAGACAGTAGTCTATAGTACCTAATTGATGCCATGAGAAAGTGGCTACGAAGCGATTTAACCCCCTAACAATCAGTCAAACTTAATGCAAATGTTTGTTTAAGTAATTATCTTAATCTCAATGGCTGATGGTGATTTACACCTAGCCTTCCCCGCCTAATCGCATCAAAATTGGTCTAGTATTATAGATAGTAGTTTTGAGTACCTAAATAATGCCATGAGAAAGTGGCTACAAAGCGATTAAACCCCCTAACAATCAGTCAAACTTAATGCAAATGTTTGTTTAAGTAATTTTCTTAATCTTAATGGCTGATGGTGATTTACACCTAGCCTTCCCCGCCTAATCGCATCAAAATTGGTCTAGCATTATAGGTAGTAATCCAAAGTACCTCGATAATGCCATTAGAAAGTGGCTACGGAATTATTTAACCCTTTACCAACCAATTCAAATTAAAAATATATTTTTATCAAAAATTTCTCAGTCTCAGTGGCTGCTAGTGTTTTACACCTAGCCTTCCCCGCCTAATCGCATCAAAATTGGTTTAGTATTATAGATAGTAGTCTAGAGTACCTAAATAATGCCATGAGAAAGTGGCTACGAAGCGATTTAACCCCCTAACAATCAGTCAAACTTAATGCAAATGTTTGTTTAAGTAATTTTCTTAATCTTAATGGCTGATGGTGATTTACACCTAGCCTTCCCCGCCTAATCGCATCAAAATTGGTCTAGTATTATAGGTAGTAATCCAAAGTACCTAGATAATGCCATTAGAAAGTGGCCACGGAGTTATTTAACCCTCTACCAACCAATTAAAATTGAAAAAATATTTTTATCAAAAATTTCTGTCTCAGTGGCTGCTAGTGTTTTACACCTAGCCTTCCCCGCCTAATCGCATCAAAGTCGGTCTAGTATTATAGATAGTAGTCTAGAGTACCTAATTAATGCCATGAGAAAGTGGCTACGAAGCGATTTAACCCCCTAACAATCAGTCAAACTTAATGCAAATGTTTGTTTAAGTAATTTTCTTAATCTTAATGGCTGATGGTGATTTACACCTAGCCTTCCCCGCCTAATCGCATCAAAATTGGTCTAGTATTATAGGTAGTAATCCAAAGTACCTAGATAATGCCATTAAAAAGTGGCTACGGAGTTATTTAACCCTCTACCATCCAATTCAAATTGAAAATATATTTTTATCAAAAATTTCTCAGTCTCAGTGGCTGCTAGTGTTTTACACCTAGCCTTCCCCGCCTAATCGCATCAAAATCGGTCTAGTATTATAGATAGTAGTCTAGAGTACCTAATTAATGCCATGAGAAAGTGGCTACGAAGCGATCTAAACCCCTAACAATCAGTCAAACTTAATGCAAATGTTTGTTTAAGTAATTTTCTTAATCTCAATGGCTGATGGTGATTTACACCTAGCCTTCCCCGCCTAATCGCTTTAAAATTTGTCTAGTATTATAGATAGTAGTCTAGAGTACCTAATTAATGCCATGAGAAAGTGGCTACGAAGCGATTTAACCCCCTAACAATCAGTCAAACTTAATGCAAATGTTTGTTTAAGTAATTTTCTTAATCTCAATAGCTGATGGTGATTTACACCTAGCCTTCCCCGCCTAATCGCATCAAAATCGGTCTAGTATTATAGATAGTAGTCTAGAGTACCTAAATAATGCCATGAGAAAGTGGCTACGAAGCGATTTAACCCCCTAACAATCCGTCAAACTTAATGCAAATTTTTGTTTAAGTAATTTTCTTAATCTCAATGGCTGATGGTAATTTACACCTAGCCTTCCCCGCCTAATCGCATCAAAATTGGTCTAGTATTATAAATAGTAGTCTACAGTACCTAGAAAATGCCATAAGAAAGTGGCTACGGAGTTAAATAACCATCTACCAACCAATTCAAAATGAAAAAATATTTTTATAAATAATTCATCAGTCTCAGCGGCTGCTTGTGTTTTACACCTAGCCTTCCCCGCCTAATCGCATCAAAATCGGTCTTGTATTATAGATAGTAGTCTAGAGTACCTAAATAATGCCATGAGAAAGTGGCTACGAAGCGATTTAACCCCCTAACAATCAGTCAAACTTAATGCAAATGTTTGTTTAAGTAATTTTCTTAATCTTAATGGCTGATGGTGATTTACACCTAGCCTTCCCGGCCTAATCGCATCAAAATTGGTCTAGTATTATAGGTAGTAATCCAAAGTACCTAGATAATGCCATTAGAAAGTGGCTACGGAGTTATTTAACCCTCTACCAACCAATTCAAATTAAAAATATATTTTTATCAAAAATTTCTCAGTCTCAGTGGCTGCTAGTGTTTTACACCTAGCCTTCCCCGCCTAATCGCATCAAAATCGGTCTAGTATTATAGATAGTCGTCTAGAGTACCTAATTAATTCCATGAGAAAGTGGCTACGAAGCGATCTAACCCCCTAACAATCAGTCAAACTTAATGCAAATGTTTGTTTAAGTAATTTTCTTAATTTCAATGGCTGATGGTGATTTACACCTAGCCTTCCCCGCCTAATCGCATCAAAGTCGGTCTAGTATTATAGATAGTAGTCTAGAGTACCTAATTAATGCCATGAGAAAGTGGCTACAAAGCGATTTAACCCCGTAACAATCAGTCAAACTTAATGCAAATGTTTGTTTAAGTAATTTTCTTAATCTCAATGGCTGATGGTAATTTACACCTAGCCTTCCCCGCCTAATCGCATCAAAATCGGTCCAGTATTATAGATAGTAGTCTAGAGTACCTAAGAAATGCCATAAGAAAGTGGCTACGGAGTTATTTAACCATCTACCAACCAATTCAAAATGAAAAAATATTTTTATCAAAAATTTCTCAGTGTCAGTGGCTGCTAGTGTTTTACACCTAGCCTTCCCCGCCTAATCGCATCGAAATCGGTCTAGTATTATAGATAGTAGTCTAGAGTACCTAAATAATGCCATGAGAAAGTAGCTACCAAGCGATTTAACCCCCTAACAATCAGTCAAACTTAATGCAAATGTTTGTTTAAGTAATTTTCTTAATCTCAATGGCTGATGGTGATTTACACCTAGCCTTCCCCGCCTTATTGCATCAAAATTGGTCTAGTATTATAAATAGTAGTCTACAGTACCTAGAGAATGCCATAAGAAAGTGGCTACGGAGTTATTTAACCATCTACAACCAATTCAAAATGAAAAAATATTTTTATCAAAAATTTCTCAGTGTCAGTGGCTGCTAGTGTTTTACACCTAGCCTTCCCCGCCTAATCGCATCAAAATTGATTTAGTATTATAGATAGTAGTCTACAGTACCTAATTAATGCCATGAGAAAGTGGCTACGAAGCGATTTAACCCCCTAACAATCAGTCAAACTTAATGCAAATGTTTGTTTAAGTAATTTTCTTAATCTCAATAGCTGATGGTGATTTACACCTAGCCTTCCCCGCCTAATCGCATCAAAATTGGTCTAGTATTATAGATAGTAGTCTAGAGTACCTAAATAATGCCATGAGAAAGTGGCTACGGAGTTATTTAACCATCTACCAACCAATTCAAAATGAAAAAATATTTTTATCAAAAATTTCTCAGTGTCAGTGGCTGCTAGTGTTTTACACCTAGCCTTCCCCGCCTAATCGCATCAAAATTGGTCTAGTATTATAGATAGTAGTCTAGAGTACCTATATAATGCCATGAGAAAGTGGCTACGAAGCGATTTAACCCCCTAACAATCAGTCAAACTTAATGCAAATGTTTGTTTAAGTAATTATCTTAATCTCAATGGCTGATGGTGATTTACACCTAGCCTTCCCCGCCTAATCGCATCAAAATTGGTCTAGTATTATAGATAGTAGTTTTGAGTACCTAAATAATGCCATGAGAAAGTGGCTACAAAGCGATTAAACCCCCTAACAATCCGTCAAACTTAATGCAAATGTTTGTTTAAGTAATTTTCTTATTCTCAATGGCTGATGGTGATTTACACCTAGCCTTCCCCGCCTAATCGCATCAAAATTGGCCTAGTATTATAAATAGTAGTCTACAGTACCTAGAGAATGCCATAAAAAAGTGGCTACGGAGTTATTTAACCATCTACCAACCAATTCAAAATGAAAAAATATTTTTATAAATAATTCATCAGTCTCAGCGGCTGCTTGTGTTTTACACCTAGCCTTCCCCGCCTAATCGCATCAAAATTGGACTAGTATTATAGATAGTAGTCTAGAGTACCTAATTAATGCCATGAGAAAGTGGCTACGAAGCGATCTAACCCCCTAACAATCAGTCAAACTTAATGCAAATGTTTGTTTACGTAATTTTCTTAATTTCAATGGCTGATGGTGATTTACACCTAGCCTTCCCCGCCTAATCGCATCAAAATCGGTCTAGTATTATAGATAGTAGTCTAGAGTACCTAACTAATGCCATAAGAAAGTGGCTACGGAGTTATTTAACCATCTACCAACCAATTCAAAATGAAAAAATATTTTTATCAAAAATTTCTCAGTGTCAGTGGCTGCTAGTGTTTTACACCTAGCCTTCCCCGCCTAATCGCATCAAAATTGGTTTAGTATTATAGACAGTAGTCTATAGTACCTAATTGATGCCATGAGAAAGTGGCTACGAAGCGATTTAACCCCCTAACAATCAGTCAAACTTAATGCAAATGTTTGTTTAAGTAATTATCTTAATCTCAATGGCTGATGGTGATTTACACCTAGCCTTCCCCGCCTAATCGCATCAAAATTGGTCTAGTATTATAGATAGTAGTTTTGAGTACCTAAATAATGCCATGAGAAAGTGGCTACAAAGCGATTAAACCCCCTAACAATCCGTCAAACTTAATGCAAATGTTTGTTTAAGTAATTTTCTTAATCTCAATGGCTGATGGTAATTTACACCTAGCCTTCCCCGCCTAATCGCATCAAAATTGGTCTAGTATTATAAATAGTAGTCTACAGTACCTAGAGAATGCCATAAGAAAGTGGCTACGGAGTTATTTAACCATCCACCAACCAATTCGAAATGAAAAATATTTTTATAAATAATTCATCAGTCTCAGCGGCTGCTTGTGTTTTACACCTAGCCTTCCCCGCCTAATCGCATTAAAATTGGTCTAGTATTATAGATAGTAGTCTAGAGTACCTAATTAATGCCATGAGAAAGTGGCTACGAAGCGATCTAACCCCCTAACAATCAGTCAAACTTTATGCAAATGTTTGTTTAAGTAATTTTCTTAATTTCAATGGCTGATGGTGATTTACACCTAGCCTTCCCCGCCTAATCGCATCAAAGTTGGTCTAGTATTATAGATAGTAGTCTAGAGTACCTAATTAATGCCATAAGAAAGTGGCTACGGAGTTATTTAACCTTCTACCAACCAATTCAAAATGAAAAAATATTTTTATCAAAAATTTCTCAGTGTCAGTGGCTGCTAGTGTTTTACACCTAGCCTTCCCCGCCTAATCGCATCAAAATTGGTTTAATATTATAGATAGTAGTCTAGAGTACCTAATTAATGCCATGAAAAAGTGGCTACGAAGCGATTTAACCCCCTAACAATCAGTCAAACTTAATGCAAATGTTTGTTTAAGTAATTTTCTTAATCTCTTAATGGCTGATGGTGATTTACACCTAGCCTTCCCCGCCTAATCGCATCAAAATTGGTCTAGTATTATAGGTAGTAATCCAAAGTACCTAGATTATTCCATTAAAAAGTGGCTTCGGAGTTATTTAACCCTCTACCAACCAATTAAAATTGAAAAAATATTTTCATTAAAAATTTCTCAGTCTCAGTGGCTGCTAGTGTTTTACACCTAGCCTTCCCCGCCTAATTGCATCAAAATTGGTCTAGTATTATAGATAGTAGTCTAGAGTACCTATATAATGCCATGAGAAAGTGGCTACGAAGCGATTTAACCCCCTAACAATCAGTCAAACTTAATGCAAATGTTTGTTTAAGTAATTTTCTTTTAGGCGGGGAAGGCTAGGTGTAAAACACTAGCAGCCACTGAGACTGAGAAATTTTTGATAAAAATATTTTTTCAATTTGAATTGGTTGGTAGAGGGATAAACACCTCCGTAGCCACTTTATAATGGCATTATCTAGGTACTTTGGATTACTACCTATAATACTAGACCAATTTTGTTGCGATTAGGCGGGAAAAGCTAGGTGTAAATCACCATCAGCCATTGAGATTAAGAAAATTACTTCCACAAATATTTGCATTAAGTTTGACTGGTTGTTGGAGTGGTAAATCGCTTCGTAGCCACTTTCTTATGGCATTATCTAGGTACTCAAGACTACTATCTATAATACTAGACCAATTTTGATGCGATTAGGCGGGGAAGGCTAGGTGTAAATCACCATCAGCCATTGAGATAGCAGCCACTGAGACTGAGAAATTTTTGATAAAAATATTTTTTCAATTTGAATTGGTTGGTAGAGGGTTAAATAACTCCGTAGCCACTTTCTTATGGCATTATCTAGGTACTTTGGATTACTACCTATAATACTAGACCAATTTTGATGCGATTAGGCCGGGAAGGCTAGGTGTAAATCACCATCAGCCATTAAGATTAAGAAAATTACTTAAACAAACATTTGCATTAAGTATGACTGATTGTTAGGGGGTTAAATCGCTTCGTAGCCACTTTCACATGGCATTAATTAGGTACTCTAGATTACTCTCTATAATACTAGACCGATTTTGATGCGATTAGGCGGGGAAGGCTAGGTGTAAAACACTAGCAGCCACTGAGACTGAGAAATTTTTGATAAAAATATTTTTTTAATTTGAATTGGTTGGTAGAGGGTTAAATAACTGCGTAGCCACTTTCTTATGGCATTATCTAAGTACTTTGGATTACTACCTATAATACTAGACCGATTTTGAAGCGATTAGACGGGAAGTATTAGGTGTAAATCACCATCAGCTATTGAGATTAAGAAAATTACTTCCACAAACATTTGCATTAAGTATGACTGATTGTTAGGGGGTTAAATCGCTTCGTAGCCACTTTCTTTTGGCATTCTTTAGGTACTGTAGACTAATATTTATAATACTAGACCAATTTTGATGCGATTAGGCGGGGAAGGCTAGGTGTAAATCACCATCAGCCATTGAGGTTAAGAAAATTACTTAAACAAACATTTGCATTAAGTTTGACTGATTGTTAGGGGTTAAATCGCTTCGTAGCTACTTTCTCATGGCATTATTTAGGTACTCTAGACTACTACCTATAATACTAGAGCAATTTTGATGCGATTAGGCGGGGAAGGCTAGGTGTAAATCACCATCAGCCATTAAGATTAAGAAAATTACTTAAACAAACATTTGCATTAAGTTTGACTGATTGTTAGGGGGTTAAATCGCTTCGTAGCTACTTTCTCATGGCATTATTTAGGTACTCTAGACTACTATCTATAATACTAGACCGATTTTGATGCGATTAGGCGGGGAAGGCTAGGTGTAAAACACTAGCAGCCACTGAGACTGAGAAATTTTTGATAAAAATATTTTTTCAATTTGAATTGGTTGGTAGAGGGTTTAATAACTCCGTAGCCACTTTCTAATGGCATTATCTAGGTACTTTGGATTATTATCTATAATAATAAACCAATTTTGATGCGATTAGGCGGGGAAGGCTAGGTGTAAATCACCATCAGCCATTAAGATTAAGAAAATTACTTAAACAAACATTTGCATTAAGTTTGACTGATTGTTAGGGGGTTAAATCGCTTCGTAGCTACTTTCTCATGGCATTATTTAGGTACTCTAGACTACTATCTATAATACTAGACCGATTTTGATGCGATTAGGCGGGGAAGGCTAGGTGTAAAACACTAGCAGCCACTGAGACTGAGAAATTTTTGATAAAAATATTTTTCCAATTTGAATTGGTTGGTAGAGGGTTAAATAACTCCGTAGCCACTTTCTAATGGCATTATCTAGGTACTTTGGATTACTACCTATAATACTAGATCAATTTTGATGCGATTAGGCGGGGAAGGCTAGGTGTAAATCACCATCAGCCATTAAGATTAAGAAAATTACTTAAACAAACATTTGCATTAAGTTTGACTGATTGTTAGGGGGTTAAATCGCTTTGTAGCCACTTTCTCATGGCATTATTTAGGTACTCTAGACTACTATCTATAATAATAGACCGATTTTGATGCGATTAGGCGGGGAAGGCTAGGTGTAAAACACTAGCAGCCACTGAGACTAAGAAATTTTTGATAAAAATATTTTTTCAATTTGAATTGGTTGGTAGAGGGTTAAATAACTCCGTAGCCACTTTCTAATGGCATTATCTAGGTACTTTGGACTACTATCTATAATAATAGACCGATTTTGAAGCGATTAGACGGGGAAGGCTAGGTGTAAATCACCATCAGCTATTTAGATTAAGAAAATTACTTACCCAAACATTTGCATTAAGTTTGACTGGTTGTTAGAGGGTTAAGTATCTTTAATGTTTATTTAACCTTTTGTGATAAATATATTTATTTTTTATTGTTTATTTAATCTGTTATTTCGGTAGCTGCTCACTTCGAAAAAATGACCATCTCAATTTGGTCGGGTTATAGGCTGCTAACTTTGGCTGCCAACTTCACACCGGTGTTTAATTGATCAACTATGTACTTGTAGTCTGTGCGAAGCTCTTCGATTGTAGCAACACTAGTTAGGAATAGCTCTCTTGTAAACTCATCCATCAACGCAGTTTTAGAACGGTTATAAATTTCTTGCATTCTAGCAAAAAGCACTTCACGTTTGCCCGTCAATGCAATCTGTTCGATTTGCTTTTTGTTTAGCTTGGTAGCAGAACCCTCACCTTTATTGGTACTCATTTTTAATTACTAAAGTAATAAATGCAATAACTCAAACAAACGTAGGCAAAGTATGAACTTACTAATTTCCAAACTATTACTGCAACATATACCGCTTTTAATATATTAGCTGACGTGTGGAATTCGTTTGCAAAACACTGTTAATTAATGTAATATTATGCAGAAGAAACCAATACTTAGGTATTCGTAATGGAAAATCGTTTCGAATGGTTGTACTGGCTTATAAATTTTGGGGGAAAAAATGGAATTTTGCTTATATTTAAACAATAAATGGTTATCGTTCACAAAACAACACAGCGAAATAGGTTATGTTGGAATTTAAATTGAACAAGATGGCGTTAAATTTTTCTTTCTATTAAGATTTTTATTAGAGATCACTGCCATGCGAGGACGAAATACTTAATATATTTCATAAAATATTATATTTGTTAAAGGAAGGACCAGAAGTTTAGAAAGATTTTCTAAAATTCAGCGGGAAATAGCGTGTAATTATGATACGCGTGGCATGTGTGCACATTGTACTAAAATGACAAAGCAATTTCTGTATGAAACACTGCTTGGCGTGGAGCGTATTTTGGCTTTTTGACCAAAACTCTGAGCGTATCTCGGCTCGGAGGATCAAAAACTATGATGGGGCGCAGCCTCTACTAAGTTCAGCAACGCCTAAGCCTAGTGCTTAATTTGGGGCTAAATAGCGCTGTGTGTAATGTCGTGCAATATTTATTTATTTATAGTACATGTCACATAGTACATGTTTTGTTTTTATTTTTACAAATAGAAAAAGTCAAACATATTAAAATAAATTTATAACTAAATTACATAGTCGATTAAATAAACCACCCTTGATCGCCCCTGGCGCAAAGGATCCAAGAATGCTAGCAGCATTGCCTTTTTTATGATTAGAATTAATTAATAAATTGTTAGAATTTAATTAATTTAATTACAGTTGTTAATTAATATCAAGTACATATAAATATTATTAAGCCCTGAAGTCTGATTGGAGTCTTAGTAAAATTGTCCTGCAACAATCCTTTGGATACTAAAACTGACCTTGGCTTCAGCTTAGAAATGATTATTGAAAAAAAAAAAACAATATTTGGACTAGGGACTGAAACAGGCGCATACAACTAGTTAATTACAAACATTTAATTCGTTCGCAGAACTTTGAGAAACTCTGAAACTACACAAGTGCCAAAAGGCCCTGTGGAGCTCAACATTTACAACACAATCCAGTGCATTTGCATTTGATGAAATTTCAGTTTCAGGAAACTCCAAAAGTTCTGCAACTATTTTCCCGGCTGTAACGTAATACACAGAATTTGAATAAAATTCTGTATCGCATGTGAAAATGAACAAGAGATTTTTTTGTCGGCCGATTAGTGGTCTTTGTTCAATTCAGGGTAGATTTTTGAACCTTCTCTTGGGCTGAAATCTATAGTCCGTACCTACTTTGTCTTTGCTAAGCAGAAACTTTCACTTAATACAATGTTTGGTATTTCGTAATTTATATAAAGCGATCTTCGCAACTATCCTTTTATTTTTATCCTAAGTTTTTGCTTAGTAAAGTCGATGTTTTTCAAATTTAGAATGTGAACCAATAATAAATAATGACCTATATTGGTTTATCTGACCTCTGTGGCGCGTCGGGCGGACGCTTGGCTGCAATACAGAAGGTTGCGGGTTCGATTCCCGCTGGGTGCAAATATTTATGCTTAAAATAAATATTTGTATTTGGTCTGGGCGTATTTCTATGTATAATATGTATGTATTTACAAAAGAAAAATAATTATGAGTAGTATATCCGTTGTCTAGTCACCGTAACACAAGCTTAGCAGCTTACCATGGGGCTAGATGGCGCTGTGTGTTCGTCACAGGAATTGTTTTTTTTTTTATTTATTTATCTGTTATGACTATGAAGTTATTTTTATTTTATTCGTATATTACAAAATGAATTTCGACTAAGTATAAATTCCAATTCAAAGTTTATGCTCAGTTTTTTCTAAGCTCCGTCTGATCAAAGTCGAAGTATGTACACACTACTTATAGATTTCAGTCTTAGACTTCGCTCAGACCTAAAATAAATAAAAAGATCTTCATAGTCATAACAGAGAAGCACTGTAGGCGCCGATAGGTTTATTGGTCTGTGACTATAGGTCATTATTTTTTATTGGTTTACTTTCTAAACTTGAAAAGCTTAGACTTTGCTAAGCAAAAACTTTAGATAGTTGCAAAGATCGCTTTATAAATACCAAAATTGTTTTAAGGCACAGTTTAGTCTTAGCAAAGTCTAAGCACGCGATCTATAGATTTCAGAATTAGAGAGAGCCTACGAAAAGTTGCTAATAAAAAAGGTAATAAAAAACCAAGAAAATATAATAGGTTTTTTTAATGGTTTCCGCGATGCTGCTGATATGAAATTAAAGTTATTTTTTTTTCAGTTTTAATTGAGATGTTTTAATTTTATTAAGATTTTTTAAACGCTTCACGTTTCTAGGTATTTAGACCTCTTGCTGTTTGTAAATGCTTTATTACAAAAGTAAAGCAATTAGAAGCGACAAAAATGAGTTTCATTTCATAAATAAATATCAGTCGACAAAACTTAAACAAAATAGTTTGACTCTATTTTCATATTTTTAAATAAAATCATGCATTTAGAGAGGCTGCGAAACCTGCGAAATATAGCCGATTAGTGATGGGGCTATATCGATAAATCGGCCCTTGATTTATCGATAGGCAAACATTTGGCTGCGGTAATTGCTGTCGTTGTAACAAAACAACAAAGCCGATAACGATCCAGGAAATGTTCACAGTTAGCTTTAAAATAACAGTTGCAAATGCACTGTTGTTAATATTATGAACAACTTTTTATAATGGATAGGTAGGTATTTTATCCCACGGTCTGTTATTTAAAGAATAGCGGTCTCGCCTGATAAATAAGATGAGGTTAGGGAAGGAATCATTTTCATAAGGGGTTTTTTTTTCCTTCGCATTCGTTTTTGTAACAAACTTCGCCATAGTCGGGTAAAAACTAAATTTCTTATTGGCGGTATCACTTGATTCTGTAGTCACTGTACAAATAAAAAAATAAAAAATGAGCAAGTGCGTGTCTTGTTGGGGCTCGAAATTTTACTTTTTCTCTCTTTCAATTACTCGTGAATTTGAAAAGACAGCTCATTTGTAATAATATGACGTATCTAAGTATAGTAATTTGGCTGTTGGAGGTACACATAATTCTAAAAACTTACCCTTTAAGCCAATACTTCAAAAACGAAACCCTTAAAAGAAAAATAGTTTTTAAAAACCCACAATGATTTTAAAACAGTTATCTAACGATACCCCACACGATGGTGTAAATCAGAAAAAAAATCATCACCTATTTTACATGTAGGGAAGGTACCCTAATAAGGAATAAATTTTTATTTGATAAATAAATATTTATTCCACCTTTGCTCAGCGGGCTATGGAACAAGCTATGCTCGGCTTTTCTCTGAGGGATCGCATCAGAAATAAGGTGATCCGTCTGTCAGAAAACCAAAGTCTTCGACATAGCTTACCGGGTTAGCAAGCAGTGGCAGTGGGCTGGCCTTATTAGCCGTAGAACCGACAACCGTTGGGGTAAACGAGTTCTAGAGTTGAGACCGCGTCTCGCCAAACGTAGTGTAGGACGTCCTCAGGCACGTTGGAGCAATGATTTGCGCAAGACGGCTGGCACAAACTGAATGCGAGAAGCCGAAAATAGATCTAGGCGGCGTGCAATTGGAGAGGCCTACTATGTTCAGCAGTAGACCGCAACAGGCTGATGATAACGATGATGATTTATTTTATTGTATTGTTTTCTTGTCGTGATCAAAATGTATACTAGTGCAAAATTACAGCTTCTTAGTACAAACCGTCTCTGAGCTTAAGCCGCGGACGGACGAACGGACGGACATGACAAAACTATAAGGCTTTCTTGATGACAACGAAAACCTTCAAAATAAATTTCAACTCGTAGTGGTTGTACCGTCTGACGTACCTATCGAATGAAGCACGGTGGAGCGGCGCGGGCGTGTGCGGCGGATTGCTGAAACGCCACTTTATTTCTACGAGAACTACATAAATAATTAAGCATTTTAAATTAAAATTAAGTAAGTTGGTGCGGAAAATAAAAACTATCCTGAAAAGTCTCATAATTAAAAAAAAAAGGTTAGAGCGACTAGAAAACTCTATCACTAATGCCCGGTTTCTGAACATCCTGACATAAACTCTCACTACCTATTGATTCAACAAAAATCCAGTTATAGTCGTCTCCGTTTTTCTATGAATGTGACAAGCTGTCACTGTCACTCTGTTCGGAAACGCATTGACGCTAGTTATCGAACCAATAGCGATATCGAATAGATAAACCACCGACAAACAGACTTCAGAAACTGGGCATTAGTTAGCCTCACCACTACACAAGTAGAAAATGAAGAAAAAGAAGATAGAATTATTTCCTTTTCGTAAATAATTCTACTACTTTATTCAAACACAGTTCGCTTTGAAACATTATCAAAAACGACAGCTAAAAAGACAAAAAAAAAGCACACAACGAAATCCGGGCTCGAATAGGTGTAGGTATTGCGGAACAATGTGTTATTTAACTGTCGAAAAAGTAAAAGCCATTTTATATCGAACAAAAGGTCAAAAAGGAACAAATTGAATAAACTAGATTGCCTTTATCACCTTTTAAAAAAAGTTACCCAGTAAAAAAGTAGAAGAATCGCACCGACTTTCTAGATATTAAATTCTTTCAATATTACATTCGGGGGACATTCACAAGCTTTTGTTGAGAATAATTACTAGTAAAGACTTTACTTCTCTGATACGAAAATTATTTTAAAGCCCGACTAATAAGATATTTAGATACTAATGTCGGCTCTCAATTTGAGCACATCACCGTCAGCTAAAAAAAGTTTAAAGTTTCGATCTCTGATAGCAGTCTTAAGGTCAAGTTAGAATACTTAGAATGACCTGAAAACGACTTTAGACTACACAGACACACCCTGTTTCAGAATCATTGTCCAAAAGTCTATACCTAAACCTATCATTTATCCAAACCACCTAAACCTATCATTTATCCAAAGAAAAGTAAACAAATAACATAACTGTCACTTTCAAATGTATGAAGATTTTGTTTTGATCTAAAAGAAGACTAGACTCAGTTATTGGCAATGTATAATAATCCATTACAAGATAGAACGCTTTTGTTTTGCTTATTGTACTTACTAAAAATAAACATTAATTATTAAATAATATATTAATTTTAATGTACAGTGACATAATAGGCGGACTTACCGCTGTGAGCGGTCTTTTCCAGACCACCTGTGCATGGTAAGAATTACACCAATGAGTTTTAAAACAAAAGTAAACACTTAGACGTATTTACTTCACCAATATTAGGACAGATTGACATTCATTGTATCGAAATTCAATAACCAATTGAAAATTAAATTCTTTTGTACAACCCAATCACCAATTACGCGGAATATATCTTTAAAAATTGATATTATTATTAAACATAAAAATCAGTATTTTAAGTGAGTAGGTACTATATGGATATTGCAGTACTGTAACTTTAAGAAAACTAGCTTTTGAATTAGTTATTAATCTTAGTTTTTGAAGAAAAAACGCTTTGCTAAATTTTGCATCCGACAGGTTTTAAACCTGCAACCCCTCCCAGGTCATATTATTATTCAAGGCAAAATGTGATTATGTTTACAAATCTTGTGAGTTTAAGACAAACTTAAATATAATACCTATACTGCGTTTTTTAATTGAATGCAAACATTTGACACTTTTTCAAATTGTCAAGTACAAGGAACGAAAACAACTGATTGATTATGGTCTGAAATTGAAATTTATGAAATTTATTGATAAATCGACTAGCATTTCGTGATATATAGCATATCACCAGCACCACGATATCACTGCCCTAGTAGTTACATTTTTTGATTCGATGTTTGCTGAACTCGAAACTATGATACCTACTTTTCTTGATTAATTTTCATTTGCTTACCCAATTTACCGCACATATATCACCTTTTCTGTACCTTAAGGTTTGCTGAAAGACATTTCTTTTTAGGGTGAAGCTCATGTAATTGTAGTGTATGTACAAGAATTAGGGTCCGACCGAAACTGGTTTTCCGACCGAAACCAAAACCGAATATTCGGCAGTGTCTTCAGTTTCGGCCGAAACCAAAACCGAAACTCACGTGATCAAGTATGAAAATCTTTATACTGAAATTTGGTACATTTTACCCATTATTCTGCAAAAATTAGGACTTAAAATGGAAACATAGTATATTGAGTTTGTTGTAATCATTTATTTAATACTAGCTGCGCCCCGCGGTTTCACCCGCGCATATCGCGATCCCGTGTTGTTCTTACACCTACCTACCGCAATGCAAAAATCCATATTTAAACGGACGACCAGGGAAGTACTGATGGTGCCAGGCGCGGTAGCGCCTGGCTTCAACAGTACTTCAATGGTAGATGAAGTAAGGCAAAATTTGTATGTAATTTGTAAGTAAAAAGTAAGTATAGATAGATAGATAATATAAAAAAATATTTTTTCAAAGCAAGTTCACATGAAGTTAGGTCAATTTTGGCCTATACTGAAACTGCCGCTGAAACTTGATTTTTGCCGAAACTCGGCCGAAACCCAAACCGAACTCTCGGTCGGACACTAACAAGAATGTACATTCAAGTTGATTATTAGTTTTATCGATATATCGACTAGCGTGTCACGATCTATCACATCACTACCAGCACCATATGTCCGGACTGCCCGGACGATGCCCAGTGTATTTTGATTCAATGTTTGCTGAACTCGGAAGTATGGTCTTTTTACCCTAAAATTTTATATTCCATTTTGTTGTCTATTTGTTTTAAGTGTTATTTTCAGCTACAGTAAAACCTGGTTAAGTCAGCTCTGGGTACACTTCTACTGACGATAACTAGGGACGATGAGGTTAATTAACTCCGTTACTAGATAAATAGGTTACTGTGATACAAAACTATCAGTTTCACTGTCTACAGTGTGTTCGAGTACGATAATACAAGCCAAATGTATATAACCAACTTCTGTTCTACGACTTTTGTTAGCTAGATCTCTAGAACAAGTCCCTTTTTATTAGTTTAAATTTTTGTCCCTGATACACACAGTATAGTTTGATTTTTGTTGTAGTACAAAAATTTGTTCTAGAATAAAATCTAATTTCGTATTTTACCTCATCTGTGGCACCACCCCACTAATATTATATACGAGAAAGTTTGTATGTTTGTATGTATATGACTTTGTTATTCTTTCATGCAAAACAACTGAACTGATTTCAATGAAATATGGACCGTCTGGAGAGGTCTGGAATACATACATAGGCTACTTTTTAACCTGATGTTCAAGACTTATGCTGATAAAACCGCGAGGCGAAGTTAGTCTGTTATAGTTCGTTTTTTGTCGTAGTACAAAAAGTGTTCGCCTAGACGTCTAGAATAACCTTATTTAGTATGACGTTACCCTAACTCTACCACATTGTACAGCTGTTGTTTTTAACAAGGTTACCCTAACATCGGTTTCCATCTGTTTAACCAATCATTTTTCCAGTTGCAAAACGGCAATTAGTAATTTTCTTTATTTATGTAATCTGAATTTTTAAATAGAATATTTTGAGACCTCATTGGTTTTATTAATATTAGGGGTTAAAGTATGAAATTGCCGATTTGTACTGAAAATCTAAATTGTTTATTTTTAAAAATTTTAACAAATTTATTTAATCAAAATAGTTGCCATTATTATCTATACATTGCTGCCATCTAATGGGAAGGTTATTAATGCCTTTGCGATAGAACTCCGACGATCTAGACTGCACAAACTGTGTGAAAGCATTTTCTACTGCCTCCTGGGAAGAAAACTTCTTGTCACGTAGATAATTGTCCAAATCACGAAAAAAATGGTAGTCCGTTGGAGCAAGGTCTGGTGAATACGGAGGATGACGAATGGTTTCTAAGTGCAGTTCCTGAAGGGTCAAAATGGTTTCTCGTGCTGTGTGAGGTCTCGCGTTGTCGTGGAGCAATAATGGTGAAGATCGATTCATGAGTCGGGGCTGTTTTACTGCTAGTTTTGTCAACATGGTTCGGAGTTCGGCACAATAGACATCTGCCGTAATTGCTTGACCAGATCGAAGAAAACTATAGTGAATAACACCATGCTGAGACCACCAAACAGTTACCATTACCTTTTTATTGGTAAGTTTTGCTTTAGGACACTGTTGTGGCATTTGACCTGGTCAGCCATTGCATTTTTCTTTTCCGGTTATCATAAAGAATCCACTTTTCATCACATGTTACAATTCGATCCAATATTCCTTCATTTCTGTACCGGTTCAACAAGGCAACACAAGTTTCAACACGCGTTTCTTTCTGCAGATCAGTCAAATCATGAGGCACCCATTTTTCGTATTTTTTTATTTTATTGATTTGTCGCAAGTGAGTCAATAAAGTGGGTAAGGTAACGTTAAACCATGCCGCTAATTCCTGGGTAGTTTGACTAGGATCGGCTTCCACTATCTCTCTTAATTCATCGTTATTCACCTGTGTGGGCGGTCTTCCTCGTGGCTCGTTCTTTAAGTCGAAATTTCCATCACGAAAGCGTTTAAACCAAAATCGCACGGTGCGTTCATTAGTAGACCCCTCTCCAAACGCAGCATTGATATTGCGGGCTGTTTCTGCCGCGTTAGTTCCGCGTCGGAACTCGTATTCAAAAATCACTCGAATTTTCGCAGTATCCATCTTTCTTGTCTAAATTGAATAACAAAAACAATTGAAAGTCGATATTCAAATGTTTCACATTTTTTAAAAAAAGAACATCACAGAAACCATTTGAAAAAAGTTTCATTCGAAAACCTCAAACCATGAAGATTCTATGTCAATTCAAAGAACCTATTGCAATAAAACGGCAATTTCGTACTTTAACCCCTATTATTATCAATGCGAAATTTTAAATGTTATTTTGTATCTTATAAAAACAAGCAGTTTTGTTAAAAAAAAATTACTAAAACACAATGTTTACCTGGTTTTACTCGCGTTTTATTTAATAACATTATTACTAAAGACCGAGCTAAACACGAGTAAAACCTGGTGAATATTGTGTTTTATTATGCAGAATCGCGAAAACCTTAGACAAAATTATAATAAATATACTAAAAAATGCGAAAACCATAGAAGAAATGAATAAATATACCTACTGTTTAAAATAAAACCAACCTAATCCAAACTTTAAAAACAAAACCCTTACTCATTAACACCTTATTAACAAAAACAGTTGATCATCTAGTGTTTTAAATAATAAGTATACAATACACACTGTACCTTTTGTTTTTATATAGTTATAGTTATTTCTAAATAGTTCGATATTTGCTGTAGTAGTACAAAAGTTGTTCACTTAGACGAAGTCTAAAATAACCTCATTTCCCGTTTTTGATATATTTTAAAGTGTTACCTACACTTGAATGACTATACTTAAAGAATTCGATATTTGCTGTAGTAGTACAAAAGTTGTTCACTTAGACGAAGTCTAAAATAACCTCATTTCCCGTTTTTGATATATTTTAAAGTGTTTCCTACACTTGGGTGACTATACTTAAAGAATTCGATATTTGCTGTAGTAGTACAAAAGTTGTTCACTTAGACGAAGTCTAAAATAACCTCATTTCCCGTTTTTGATATATTTTAAAGTGTTTCCTACACTTGGATGACTATACTTAAAAAATTCGATATTCGCTGTAGTAGTACAAAAGTTGTTCACTTAGACGAAGTCTAAAATAACCTCATTTCCCGTTTTTGATATATTTTAAAGTGTTTCCTACACTTGGATGACTATACTTAAAGAAATGCTTTCCAAAAATTTTTGGAAAGCATTTCTTTAAGTATAACCTCATTTTGTATGACGTTACCCAAATTCAAACACCATAGTGTTTGTTTATAACAGCTTTTCAAGTATAGCGGTTATAAACAGGGTTACCCTAACTTCGGTTGGACCATCTGTTTAACCCATCAATTCTTCCAGTTGAAAAACGGCAATTAGTAATTTATAATTTATACACAAACCAGTAAAATTCGAGGTCTTTTCGTGTTTACCCTCTCGCATTTTCCTTATCGACCTACTCTTAATTTCCCTTTTAGATGTCCTCGTATATTGTCAACTTTTTATTGGGCGATTAATTCGTTGACACTTTATGAGTAAGAAAATTGCTCAAGCGTCATTTTTCTTATATTTTACAGGAGGTCACAATATAGTAGTGGCCATTTGTAGTATGACCAAAATACGTTGAAGTGGTCAAAATAACAATCTTACTAACATTATAAACGCGAAAGTTTTTATGTATTTGACTTTGTTACTTGTTTACGCAAAAACTAGTTTACCGATTGCGATGAAACTTGGTATGCAAATACCAAGTTTCATCGCAGAGACCTAGAATATTTCATAGGCTGCTTTGCCCTATATTCTGGCGGGATCGGGCCTAACACGGACAAATTTGCGAGGTGCAGATAGTTTTATCATAAAACGACGAAACGAAATAATTCTCCTTTCGATCTCTATCATTGATAAAAACAATAGCTAAACAAAAGTCAACAACCTACCACGAGCCTTATCGACCATCCCTCGAATTTCCCTTTAATTATTGCTCTTCCTTTAATAAATCATAAAAAGCACAAACAGTAGGTACAAGAATTTAAATGTATTCATGGCCACGTTTCTGAACACAATTTAGGAACATATCATCGGATATCTCCGAACTAAACCTTTCCGAGTAAATCTTTTAAGATTTATGGCCAAACGAATTTAGCTTTCGCGTACACTTGGGTAGCTAAGTAGGTTTTTATTTTAGTAGGTTCCTAGCTATAGTTGCTGCTACCTACTCAATAAGATTTAAAGTTATCTTATGTGATTCGTGGGTGGGTCAAGGGTGATATGCGTGCCAGTGGTCTCACTACACGGGATGCCGAAGATGGTGCTAAGTGGAGACGCAAAAGCAGGAAAGCGGACCCCGGGAACATCGCTCGGATGATGATGATGATGTGATTGAGTACCAGATTATTCACCTTGTGAAAAATGTTAGATGCCTTACCTACCCTCTTGCTCTACCCAAACTTTGGCGCAATGCGCTCACAAACAGTTTTATTTAATCCGTTAAGGCTAGCGTTCGACCACTATCACATCTGATATTAAGTGTAAATGTAGTCTAAGATAAAGCAAGCTGACCTAGAAGATACCTGTTCAGATTAGTTTAAAATCAACACCAGGTGATACTACTGCCCACGGGCGTTTTTTCATAGCAATGCGGCTCGATTTTCCAATCAGCTTCTTCTAGACATAATATTTTCGAAGTCCACTAATGACTGATTTAATCCCAGTAGAAGCCCAATATATGTATATAATATATATCTATATAATTATGTAATAGTAATTCACCAAACAATATAAAACCATTTCAAAACATAAAAAAATAAATAGATATAAATTTTAATAGTATAAGCAAACCTTTATAGAGGAGTATCTCCTGACACCGGGTTACCAGCTCAAGAAATTGGCAATGCAATAAGTACACAAAATATTCCAATACTTCAGCTATTTGTTCATGCAATTGTAAACTCAAAATCGATGTATTAAGGTTGGTTTTAGACCGAAAAGTAACAGTCAAAATAACAGGGAAATATTATGGGAAATGAAACGTTTCGAAAGGAGATTAGATATTTTTCGAAGAGAATTTTGATCTTAAATAGAAAACGCTTAAAATCTAGCTAGAGGCCATCTCAAGATAATAAAACAATTTATATGAATCCGTTTTTAGGGTTCAGTACTCTAAGGTTAAAACGGCGCACTTCAGGCCTAAATTAAGCAACTAGGCTTATACAATGGGTGGTAGAAGACGGATATACTATACACAGTGTAAATTTAAACTTGTTCAGCATAAATAAATACTTGTCTCCGGCAGGAATCGAACCCAAAACCTTCTGCATCGCAGCCGGGTGTTCGCCCGATTTGTCATAAAGGCCATCGTCGACCAACTAAGATTTCAAAAGAAAACACAAAGTTTAAAAAATAGGTTACCAGTACAGTCGGGTTCAAAACTGACTCCCCACCACAAGGTTTATAATTCATTGTACTTTAAGTGCGAACGATAGTTATTACTTGTTGTACCTTTCTTTGATATTGTTTGTTTTGAATTAAGACTTAATGTAATTCAGCACTTACTGACTTTCCAGTGGACGTCTGACTCAAATAAATATTAGAGTTGCCACTTCTCGTAAGAGTTAGGGAAGAAGGTAATGTTTAAACCACTAAATAGTGGCAAAGAGTTTCAAAGTTGACAGACAGAGACAAACGCCACATAACTTGGTCATCTCTTAATCATCGTTTATAAGTAAGAGGGTAAGAAAATAAACACAATTAAATTGAGTAAAGAGTGGGAGAAAGATTAAATTGAGTAAAGAGTGGGAATGGATTTACCGCCAATTAAGTGTAATATTTGTTTGTTTGGTCAATAAATCTTCTTTTTTTTTAGATAAAGCCCCACTTGTGGTGGCAACCTACTTTTAAACTTCACCGTACCTCCACAATATCCGTAGTGACGTTTAACTACGCAAGTGATTATTCCTCAACACGGAGCTGTGTTTCTGGTTGGAGGTTTAGACACGTTCGAAGGTATTTACATGTGACGGTTCATACGATAACATTTGACTTTCAAGAAGGGAAGAAAAACACTCCTTAAACCATTATGGTCAGAATGGGTACAGTATTTATTATGTAATTAACAAATATAAATGAATAAATAGGAAAGTTTTTGTTAGTGGGAAACCACTTTTGAATTTTACATTGTGACGGTTTTATACGATAACTTATAGATAATAGATATAGATGGATAACCTTCTTCTGACGAACATACACAGACAAAAATTTCAATCTGTGGCACAATGGGCGGCCTTATCGCCTAAGGGCGAATTTTTTAAAGGTTTTCATGGTGTAAGTGTCAAGTCACGATGGAGACTAGGTACCGAACATGAACTTCTTCCATTGGTCCGAAGAAGGGTTGGTGTCAGAAAGGCGGCCGGCATTTTTTCCCAAATCATTTGCATCGTGCCTCCGCCACCTTAAAATTATCACCTGGTTTGATGGAGAATTTTGAACCTAGTGGTGAGAAACCAGTTTTGAATCCGACTGTGCACACAAGTATTTATCTGTGTGTCTATAATGTATCTGTCAGTAGCATTCTAGCTCACCAATTTACAAAATTTAACTACCAATTTCTCTCCGGTACATTTGTAAGTCCATCCATTATAATAACTAAGTTAGTAATTATATTCAGCAAACATAACTCTAGATGATTCATGAAGACCGTAATGACTAGTTCTACGTCAAGATTAGATAGAACAAAATTAATGGACTAGCGAAGCGGTGACGACAGAATATTCTCGTGTAGTAGTTGCTAGTCGTCGACTCATTTCAGTACATTTTACTTTGAAATTTTAGTAGATTTTTGTTAAGTTTAAAATGAATGATTGGCTTTTTTATCATGAATCGATTATGGCCATTTGAACTAAGACTAAATTTAAATTTCTACAATATATAATAATAAATAAATCCTATGACCAACACACAGCGCCATCTAGCCCCATGATAAGCTGCTAAGCTTGTGTTACGGTGACTAGACAACGGATATACTAGGTACTTATATTTATGAACTTTAAACACAGTTAGCTTTATTGGATAAAGCTAAAGTTAAGTAAAGTTAGCGATACGTCGGTACATTGTAACAATGCTAGAGATGATATATATTAGACGGTCACGGTTCCGAGCTACGTTGTGCATTGCTCAGCGAGCAGTCGATCGGTCTGTTGCAACCGAGTTGCGGCCGAGCAATGGACAACGAAGCTCGGACCCAGTCGGCGCTCGTAACGGTCTAATACAAGATGTAACAGGTAAGCCCTTTTAATCCGAAAGGGGGTTGATCTAGACGTCTAGGCGAACACCTTTTGTTCTACGACTTTTGAAAATTCGAACTTTTTTTTGAAAATTTTGAGATTATGTTTCACTGGAAAAACAGCTGTTTTTGAAAATAAAGGTAATTGAAGGTAGACCAAACTAAATGAAAGAACAACATAAGGTCAATAACCTCGAACTCTAAGAAACAGCTGATTTTCAAGTAAACTTTACACCTAAATTTTTCGAAAAGTACTTCGAATTTTCAAAAGTCGTAGAACAAAAGTTGTTCGCCTAAACGTCTAGAACAACCCCCTTTCGGATTAAAAGGGCTTATCTGTTACATCTTGTATAAATCATCCTCAAATTAATAAATAGCGAGTAAAAAATATATCTATGTTTTAAACCCGATTTTACGCGAGTAAAACCCGGTAAATGTTGTGTCTTAGTATAATGCAGAATCGGGAGAACATAAAGCAAAACTAATTTACTTACAGTTTACCTAGGTTTCTCAAAAAACTACGAATGAAACGATCTTCACGTGTTTTACCCGACTGCAATGTTTGTTCACCGATTACTCGAAGAAGGCTTGCCCGATTGAGATGGTTCTTTTTTTAATGGAAAGGTTTGGAACGGAATGAAATAGTTGGCCCCGAGATGGTGCAATCAAGTTTTGATGGGGATCTGATGTGGATCTTTGAAGTGATGAACGGCAATTCTCCTTAAAACCCTGTATTCAATTGTTTATCGATTACTCGAAGATGGTTTAAGCGATTGAGATGGTTCTTTTAATAGAAAGGTTGAAACTCCAAAATGGTCCCATAAAATTAATCGGTGAGGATCTGATGAGTATCTTTGGAATGATGAACAGGACAGTATCCCAGAATGCAATAAATTACTCATATTTGGAGATTTACCAAAAAGACTCGGTCCCTTAAGAACTAGATAGGTACCTACTAACTGATGGACCACTTGAAACCATATTCTCATCAGCAAACTCCTCAATAATGAAAATTACGGTTACAAATTTATTTTTTAGTGGCAGTCGAGAGTAGTAAGTACGTGCACTAAAAAAGGTAAAATAATTTAAAAACTAACTTAAAAAAAGAAACAAAAATTTATTTATTTATATAGTGTAGCTTGGCTGCCCGACTTCGGATGACGAAACAGATAAGTCGGTGGCACTGTATGTAGTGTAGAGGTTGTTTTTGTTACTTATTTAAGTTGGTTTTTAAATGTTTAATTATTATCATTATATTACCTAATAAACTAGGTTAATTCATATTTAGGCACTAACTCGTTCTAAGTAAGTTTTAGGGTCTTACTATTTACGTATGTACATTATTATATTAAGAGTACGAATCGAAGAATTTGTAGATTTGATTGTCAATATAATAATTTTCTCTGTAATTACAAAATATATTTACTTTGGTATGTAAAATATCCTTCTTTTGCCTTCATTTTGGTAGTTTTGGTTACGAAATTAGTTACCTAACTTTTACAACACAAAAAAACACCATTTATAAACAGATTTTTCCATATTACAACGAAACGAAATATATTTGAACTTTGGTATTTTTCTGTATCGATTAGTAGAAATCTGCACTTCAAATAATAGGTGTACTTAATTGGCAATATATTTAATACACAACGTAAAATACTGTTTTGGCGCTTACAAGACATCGCTACTCAAGCTAGCTATACCCAATACCCATAGTGAACTTGTATGAGTTTTTAGTTTATCAATCCTTCCTCTTAACCCAGAACTACCAACCTAACCTACATAGCAATTGTTTTGATGTTCCTCTTGCTTAATCATGGACTAAACTACAAGGTTCAGTACACGAACTCCACCTATTGTTAGGCAAGTATATTGTTTAAGTTATTAAAAGTTATCGTACTATTCTAGCTAAACTGTGAAGGTAGCCCATTGTGCTCGCTCGACTCGCTCAAGCATTTCACCCCTAGTAGGAGTCCGAAAACCTGTGCGGAATAACATTACGTTATTAAGATTTTTACGTAAGTACCTACTTTGATGTCAATGCATTATGTTAAAGTTTAATTTCTTTATTTG
Source organism: Idaea dimidiata (assembly GCA_949358125.1). Taxonomy (NCBI): domain Eukaryota; kingdom Metazoa; phylum Arthropoda; class Insecta; order Lepidoptera; family Geometridae; genus Idaea; species Idaea dimidiata. Next base: position 20,301,025 of record OX442334.1, on the reverse strand, counting down.
ATAGATGTAAGATTTAACAAATTATTTTGTGGATATACCATCAACTTACAACTACAGGTCTAGATCAAGTTTGTAGATTATTATTAAATTACCTCGACGTTTTGGCAATATAAAGGTTGAAGCTCCATGATGCCGTGGTAACATAGATGACTTTATTGGTACAACATTAGACAAGAACACAAAATGATTTGTACAATTTGTACAACACACAATTTGTACTAGATTTTACTCGCGTTTTATTAATTAATGGAATTGTTACAATGTGCCGAGCGTTCGTTATCTTAACAGTTAGCTTTTCAAGGTTGACAGGCATCCGTTGCATTGTTGAAACAATGCTATTAATGAATAAAGCGCGATTAAAACCCGGCAAATATTGTGTTTTATTAAGCAAAATCGCTAAAATATGAGACAATACAAAACATAAACAATATAGAGTAAAGACAAAACTTAAACGTAAGTTGCACAAAAAAGCGGCCTTATCGTTAAAAACTATTCCCTTAGACCCTTAGTTCTACTAATAATTATGAATAGAAATAAAATAAAAATCTACCATTGCTTTTGGCTTTTCTTAAACGTTATCCCCAAAACAATCTGTAACGTAAGACCACCTATCATGACCTCACGGTGTCCTAATATAGTTTGTACAATTTTTTCCCTGTATTTATCCGGCCTTATTAAGCCAAAACAGCCGAGAAACTTAACTGTAATGATTACAATAGAGGCGAAACGTTTGTGCTTGTGGTTGTTGGGCTATAGAATTGAGATTCTTTGTTATCGTATTATTACAAGTTGTAACGGGTATGCCAGTCGTAGAACAAATGTTGTTCGCCTAGACGTCTAGAACAGACCTCTTTCATTCATACAGTATTTATGGTCAGCAGAAATATTTGTCCCCGGCAGGAATCGAAACCGCAACCTTCTGCGTCGCAGTCCGGATTTTTAGATGTGTACAAAAAGTACGTAAGATACGATACGATAAGATACTATGCAAAATTTTTGACTAAAAAATCAAATGTTTGCTAATTACAAGTTAATTAGACAGTGTAATAGTTAATCCTACTAATATTATAAAGCTGAAAGTTTGTGAGGGTGTGTGTATGTATGTATGTGTGTTTGTTACTCAATCACGTAAAAACCGCTGAACCGATTGCGATGAAACTTGGAATATAGGTAGCTGGACACCTGGAATAACACGTAGGCTACTTTTTATCTCGATATTTCCGCGGGAACGGGATTCACGGGGTCAAACCGCGGGGCGCAGCTAGTATCTACATAGCTACATAATGAAAAAAACAAACCTGATAAAATAATGGTTTCAAAGATCAATAACAAAACATTTCTGAAACACGTGTTTTAACTTTTAATACTTATTTTCCTGCGGAGATTGAAGCATTTATGTTAGAACTAGCTACGCCCCGCGTTTTCACCTGCGTAAGTCCTGTTCCCACAGGATTATCGGGATAAAAAGAAGCCTATGGGTTATTCCAGGTTTCCAGCTACCTTATTTCAAGTTTCATCGCAATCGGTTCAGTGATTTTTGCGTGAAAGTAAATAAACTCACATAAATACGTACAAACTTTCGCGTTTATAATATTACTAGCAGTGCCCCGCGGTTTCACCCGCGTAAGTCCCGTTCCCGCAAGAATATTGGGATAGAAAGTAGCTTATGTGTTATTCCCGGTATCCAGCTACCAATGTTCCAAGTTTCATCGCAATCGGTTCAGTAGTTTTTGCGTGAAAGAGTAACAAACTCACATACATACGTACAAACTTTCGCGTTTATAATATTAGTAAGATTTCAAAATTTTCTTACTATATTATTATGGGTACGCCAGGAAAGGACTTAAGGTACCAGGTGCACATTTTAAAGTTTTATGATTTTCAATAATTTCTCAGTGATTGTTGATAATTCTGCTTCATATTAGTAAAAAGCGTCCTAATTGTTAGTAATTCCATGTAGAATATCCAAAAATTACTAAACCGCTATTGATAAGATTAAAACTTTAAAATATGCATCTGGTACCCGAAGTCCTTTGCTGACCGTACCATGAATGCCGAATTATTCGCATGTTTATCGTAGCAAAATTGGACAGCGCTTTTAGACGCCATTTCTGTAGCCCCAGTAAACGGTCATTCCAGGGCTAACACACGCCAGTGTAATCTTTATTTATTGCTGCGTACAAACTAACGTTTTGTGATACCTGGCTCGGCGCGATTGGGGCTTAACACTGCAATTGTTTTCTGACTGTTGTTGGTGTTTCCTCTACGCGTGGGATTGGCGGAAGGGCTTTTGAGTTAAGGGTTATGCCGCGTCTTTTAGTCATACTTCCGCTCGGCGAATTTTCAGTTTTTTTTTAAATAATCTTTACTAGGAGTTTGCCCCGAACTGAGACCTCACGACCCCCCTATCTCCCCAACCCCCCTACTGGCACATCTTCGAACTTATAAATTCGTATAACCTAAACTACGCGCATACCAAAATTCATGAAGATCGAAGTTATCGTCGAACCAACATACAAAGATACAAAGTTACAAAGATACAAGCGCCAGGTCCGTCTACACTGGACCTAACTCGCTTCGCTCGTTCGGTCAATTAGCGTTTATATGTTAAGGGGTTAAAGATAAACGATGATAACATGTAGGTATGTAAGTCTGTATATTGGGGGTAATCTCCAAAGCTACTGGACCGATTTCAAAAATTATTTCACTAATAGAAAGCTACATTATCGAGAAGTAATATAGGATCTTAATACGCACACGGAATCAAGACTTACTTAGGTGAAACCGCAGGATGCAACTAGTAATAAATTCCTATGGCTCAACTTGACACAGCCCAATCTAGCCCACAACTAGAACTAGACTAGTATTAAGGGTACTAGGCAACGGATATACTACTTAATATTATACTTTTTTGTGTAAATACTTGAAATATTATACATAGAAAAGACTCGAACCAGAAAAAAAAAATATTTTTAAGCTGGTGAGAATCGAATCCGCAACCTTCAGCAAGAAGTCGGGCCTCCGCCCGACACGCAACTGAGGTCGTTTAAAAATGAGCAATTTGAAAAGGAAATACAGTGATTTGAAATAAGCTAACCTAGGTTAATTATTGTTTTACACTGACGCTATATGACTATTTGCTATTGGTAAGCTAGCAGGCGCTGAACGTTATATTAACTGAGACGATTGCTTGCTTTAGCCACTATAAAGCCGTGTTTTCATTACGGAACTAGTGTCGCGAAAGTTATAAGTCATCATTGCAAAAAAGTTTACTGTTTTCTGCTTACTGGAACCAGTTTACTAGAACTCCAGTTCCAGTAAACAGCTGCGCGATTTTTTTAGTGAAGTTGAATATAACTATCGCGACTTATCTAAATATTTTCGTAGTGAAAACTAAGCTTAAGTGACCTAAAAAATTTAACACTAGGTGAACCACTACACAAAAATAAAAGAAGGTATTACAGTAAAAACTTTTGTGACTATTTTTTTTTTAGGTACATGTTATATTTGACCTCATCTCACCTGATGAAAAGCAATGATGAGGTCAATGGTGTAACTTGCTTGCCTAAAAAAACTTATACCGTGCATCATAGATGTAAATAAATCTATTTAAAAATAATTTACGGGAACTCGATCATTAGACTAGGTACCTTATCTTAATTAAAATATAAATCCAAAAGATTGTTTGTTTGATCCGTCTTCATGGGTTAACGGTTCAACCGATTTGGATAAAAATTAGCATAGGAATAGTTAAAACAATTACCAAAATACCAAAACCTGTCTATTTATGAAAATACTAGCTGAGCCCCGAGGTTTCACCCGCGTACCTAAGACTCAATCAAAAGTATCCTATATTGTTCCCATGTTTTTTAATGTTGCTTCGGATTAAATTTAAGTTATGTTGAAGAATTGCAATAAGTTGTTGAATTTGTTAATTTGATGTAATCTTTGAGTTTTTATAATATGTATAATTTACTTTTGTTAGTATTAGTTAAGCTCACATAAAACCTATTTTACCTACTCTTTTTTTTTAGTCGTGAATTTAGTTTTATTGGCTTTCAGTTGTTAATTTGTGTTGTCTATTTTTTAAATTATAGCTGTTGGATTTCCAAATAGTAAATAAATAAATATTAAACTCAATATTATTAAGTTTAGGTGATTGATCACCTAAACTTTAGGTGATGGAGAGTAATTGTTTAGGAATCAATATGCAAGCCGGCCTTAGACTGTCATATTGTAGAAATATTGAGTGACGCTTATGTTAGCGTCTTTAAACGACTATGATCATGACCACGGGTACCAGTCGTTTGTTAAAACGATAAATTCTGCTGTAAATTCCACTCGACTAATTCAATCCCACAAAACAGCAACAAAGAAAAAAACGAAAGACTTTAAAACAGTTTAAACAGTAAACAATGTAAACAATTTACGAAACAATTGGGGACTCACCTTGCAGTCACTGTAAAGCGGATGAGATTTACTGTTTACCTACGGGAACGTTGGGCAACGAAACTGGCATTTAACTACGCTACGTGCCTCCAAAAACGTAAAAACAATAAGAAATGCAATCCTTAATTTCGACTCGATTGAACATGCATCCGTGGCCAAATTGGAAAGGCGCTGGAACGGATTCCCAGAGATGCAGGTTCAAGTCCTGTCGGGTGCGAAATTTTTGGAAAGCATTTCTTTAAGTATAACTAATATTTAGTTTTTGGTCCCGACACCTGGCTAGTATCATATCTACGTATCGTGCTGTGTACAGCGTGCAAAGATCACCACCCTTCCACCGCTCTTTGCATGCGGCAGAAAATTAGTTAGATTAACAGCAATCATTAACCGTGCATCGACGCGTTTCGGCTTTAAAAAGCCATCAGTAAGAACGTATAGACTCCAACCGATCTGTGTGGGCGACAAAAATTAGTAACGACGCCCTTTACCTGACACTGTTGACTCGCCTAAAGCTGGAACAAGAGAATTTAAACGAAATAAGTAGAAATAAGTACTACAATTATTCTTGTACTATTTAGATAAAGCCATACACGTTCGTAATCCCCAGACTAGCTGCTGCTAGCAAGGCGTTATGCAGCGTTTATAAGTAAATATTTTTTTATGCAGCAATATAGCTAGCCAGTGGCTATGCATTACATAACGAAATTTTTATACCGTAAGCCGTAACTCAGTAAATGGTACTACTAATATTATAAATGCGACAGTAACTCTGTCCGTCTGTCTGTCTGTTACGCCCATGTTACATGTGGGGAAGGTACCCTAAAAAAGAGTATATTTTTATTTTATTGTAGCACTTTTTCGGCGTGAACAATATGTAATAAAGGTTTCTTGTAGACTACGAAATCCTAAAAACCAGCTAATATGAAGTATTTCTACGGAGACAAAGTCGCGGGTAAAAACTAGTGTCTTTTATAATTTAAAATCGCCCATTCTCTAGCCAAATTCCAGCTTTAAGAATTCTCAAGGAGCGTTGACAGAAATTGGCCCCGACAAAATGAGAGTGATAATTCTGTTCCGCCGTGACTTGATTGTCAACATCTACACTATAAATAAAACTCAAGACTGTTTGTTTGTCAACGATTGGACCTGGAAAATTTGCAGGAAATTCGACACGACATCGGACGCCTACGTTCTTGCGGGACAGTAGTACCAAAGTAGAATAGAAATCTACAGATTGAGGTAACTTCCTAAGGTATACAAATTTCATCATCAGCCTGTTGCAGTCTACTGCTGGACATAGGCCTCTCCAATTACACGCCATCTGGATCTGTTTTCGGCTTCTCGCATTCAGTTTGGGCCAGCCGTTTACAAATTTACAAATTTAGTGGTATTAAATCATTGGAACCAACTTTTCATTAGAAAACCCATGGAGGAAGTTATATTTATTACAACCAGCATCATTCCGCCCTCCCATGATTTCTTATAAGTCGTCGCGAAGTCGCTGTGTTGTCGTACACTTAAAAAAACCAAAGTCGTTTATAAAAACTACGGGTGTTAAGAAGGTACTCAAAAAAATATAAAATAATTTTATAAATGTTTTACGACATTACACACAGCGCCATCTAACCCCAAACTAAGGAATTTGGCTTGTATGTACCTATGGGTTCAAGACAACGGATAGCTGGTATACTTACATGTTCTTACTTTTTTTTGTAAAAACATACATATTACCTATACATAGAAAGATCATATACAAATTATGTTTGTTTTAAGTTCTCAGACAAATTCTACTCAAGTCTTAAGTTGATAAAATATTTCGAGGCACTTTTATCCTTTAAGTTCGAAAATAATATTATGGTAATGTTGGTTTTAATAAACAACAAACAAATACAATAAAACTTTTAAAGATATAAACCAAAAGTTTTGAGTTAGAACTAAGTTGGTTACTTAGATTTGATTTTTGGATTAACATAATAAAAGTTGAAAATTTGTGGCAGTAGATCATACTGAGTTATAAAACAAGCGATCAATAGGACTTGCGCATGGGTTCCGTATCATTACCACAAGGAGTTGATGTTATCTATAACTATACTTATAATAAAGGAAGAGAGAACAAACAGTCTGAACTTGGAAGTAAATTTAAAATAAAGTTGTCTAGATGACTTAGGAAAAGTAGTAGAACAAAATCATATAATTTTTAAAATTCATGTTTGTCTAGAAATATTTTTAGCAAGGAAATATATTTCCAAAAAATCCCCATGACAGGATTCGAACCTGCGTCCTTAGCTGTGTAGCTCAGTGGTTAGAGCATTCGCCTGGTTAGCGAAAGGACGCAGGTTCGAATCCTGTCATGGAGATTTTTTGGAATTATATTTCCTTGCTAAAAATATTTCTATGTTTAAAATGCCTTGAGCAATAAAAACAAAAACAAATATTAAATTGGAGAGAAAGCGCATCTCATATTGGGTATGTTTACTGTAATGTAAACCACCTGAACCAGTCAATAAAAGCTGCAAAGCTTGACCGGTAGATGGCGCAGAAACCAAGCCTTAGTTGGTAAAACAATTAGCGAGGAAAGATATGGCCGAAAAATTATACCATGTCACGTGATTCCTGTGTAGCTCATTGGTTAGAGCATTCGCCTGGTTAGCGAAAGGACGCAGGTTCGAATCCTGTCATGGGGATTTTTTGGAAATATATTTCCTTGCTAAAAATATTTCTATGTTTAAAATGCCTTGAGCAATAAAAACAAAAATTAATATTCATGTCTGTCTGTCTATTTGTCTGTTTCTCTGTCTGTTCTCTATACAATTAAAAACTACTAATCCGATTGAAATCTGGTTTTCAATATTGGATAGTTCTGTTTTCGAGGAACGTCGTGGTAGGTATACTTATTACATAGAAATCGAATTACTAGAACCCGAGTAATGAACGAAAAAGTGCAACCGCTCGAGAACCGCTCGGCCGCCCGCGCCCGTGATAACGCGTTTTTTCACTTCCGCGGGTGAAACCGCGGGGCGCAGCTAGTAATAATCACAAAGCTCATATTCAAGTTATTAGTATTAAATCAATGACTTTATTCAAATACAAATTAAATAATATCACAAAACATATATCATAAATGATCTCCACATTAATCTTACTAATATTATGAACGTGAAAGTTTGTATGTATAATTATGACTTTGTTACTCTTTTACGAAAAAACTACTAAACTGATTGTGATGAAATTTGGTATAGAGGTAGCTGGGTTACCGGTAATAACACATAGGCTACTTTTTATCCCGATATTCACGCGGGAACGGAATTCATTTCCTCAGCTTTAATCTCGGCAGAAACAGGGCTTAAACTCGAATCCAAAATCAAGTAGGAACTTAACTGAATCTAATACCTAAAAAAAAAAAACAAATCGTACCTAACATCCTACGAGTCAAAGAAAATCCAAGTAAATTTAAGGAAACAAAAGGAAAATTTAAGGCAGTATTCAAATGACATGGAGAAGTAAAGCAGCGGACCGCCATAATTGTACCCAATTTGTCCTATAAATCAGAGACTTGTAAGCTTCAGGAATTCGATATTAAAATCCTACTTTTATTATGAATATCCCTTTAGGCTGGGTATGTTTGGTATTTATTTCGCCTTAGAAGCTTCGTTTGGTATCCAATGGCATTCATTATTCAATACTACCTGCGGCCCACGGTTTCATCCGCGTAAGTCTCGTTCCCGCGGGAATATACGGGATAAAAAGTAGCCTATGTGTTATTCCTAGTATCCAGTTACCTATATTCCAATCATCGCAATCGGTTGAGTAGTTTTAGCGTGAAAGAGTAATAAAGTCACATACATACAATATACATACATCCAAACTTTCGCGGTTATAATACTAGCTGCGCTCAGCTGTTTCAGCCGTGTAAGTCCCGTCCGGAATATCGGGATAAAAAGTAACCTATGTGCTATTCCCGGTATCCAACTACCTAATGTTCCAAGTTTCATCGCAATCTGTTCAGTAGTGTTTGCGTGAAAGAGTAACAAAGTCATATACAAACTTTCGCATTTATAATATTAGTCAGAAGTGAGCTAAGATGTTTTTTGGAAGGCAATGAGTTTAAGGCTTTGTTGATAAATCTAATTTTTTTATACGTAATAGGCTAGCATTTGACTCAACCTCACAATGAGCCTTATTTTTGAATCGCTCGTTGCACTTTGGGCGATTTAAAAATCCTGCTGATTTGCGTTCGATTTGACGACCTCTGTGGCGCGTCGGGCGAACGCTTGGCTGCAATGCAGAAGATTGCGGGTTCGATTCCCGCTGGGTGCAAATATTGATGCCTAAAAATAAATATTTGTATCTGGTCTGGGCGTATTTCTATGTATAATATGTATGTATTTACAAAAGAAAACTAAATATAAGTAGTATATCCGTTGTCTAGTCACCGTAACACAAGCTTAGCGGCTTACCACGGGGCTAGATGGCGCTATGTGTTCGTCACATGATTTATTTATTTATACATTATTGATGTCAAACTCCTACGGCTAGTGGTTAATACTACTCGTTGTAGTCGTGCGTTTCACTTAGAAAAATCACAGTAATCTAACGAAAATCGGTAGAAATCGAGGTATTTGAATTATTATTGTTCGAAGTAGCGCATTTGATTCGAAAATAGAGCCCCTGATGGGAAGCGACGATGAGGTCGACAGATGTAGCGTCAAGCATGCTTGAAGACTCCAAGATTGTAGTTTAGGGGAAACCGGGGAAACTTTATGTGAAAGTAAATAACTAAGCATCGATTTTTCGACTTACTTACGATGACACTTTATATTAAATGCTTCTTGTCCAATTTTGATGTTTTTCAGTAGCATAAGAAAGTCAACTAAAACTTTATTAGATTAGTTTAATAACTCTTCGTTAAAATTTTCAAGTGTTTAAAATAAGAAGGTAACTATTAAGGGTCGGTTTTTCATACCCCTAGATAGAGATATCTGACAAATAAAATGTGAAAAAAAAGATAAATTTGAATTTAGGAGATCAAAATTTGAATGCTTTTAAATTTGGTTGGGTTCGAACTTGTTCGATAGGTAAGTTTTATATCTGACCGTAGAGGGTTTTTTTTAAAATCATATTTATCATAATACTAGCTGCGCCCCGCGGTTTCACTCGCGTAAGTCTCGTTCCCGCAGGAAAATCGGGATAAAAAGTAGCCTATGTGTTATTCCAGGTCTCCAAGTACCTATTCCTAGTTTCATCGCAATCGGTTCAGTAGTTTTTGCGTGAAAGAGTAAGAAACTCACACACATACTTACCTACATACTTACATACATACAAACTTTCGCGTTTATAATATTAGTAAAACAAGTAAGATATTTAAAGTATAGACCACATCGTCGTTTTCCATCAGGAGTTATAGTTGACCACGCTTACCTATAATTCAAAAAAACAGCGACCAAAAACTGTTGAAAAACCTTTAATTTAAAAAAGTAGGTACTTAATGAAAAAAAAATGAAAAACTGCCTTCAAAAAGGACAAACAAACTAACTGTGATTTTCCCACGGGATGGTCCGCGGCACGCTGATAGTTAATAAATAAAAGTTTTTGATAGGGATACAAACATATTAAAATGTAATGTAGACGTACTTATTACCAACCCATGCTTTCAAACGTTAATTGAATTTTAATTTCGTTGGCATTACTTATTGACACGGCAATATCAATTAGTTATCAACTTAATTACAGAGATATGTGAGTGTAGGGGAGAGAGGGGCACAGTTTGTGAAGAAATAAAATATATAATTTTTATATATCAATTTTATATTTATTTTATATACAATTATAATAAGTAACGAGGACACCCTATTAAGCTGATAGGGGGTTGTTTTAGAAGTCTAGGCAAACCACTTTTGTTTTACAACTTATAGAAATTCAAAGTGGTTTTCGAAAAAGTAATTTTAAAGTTAACTTCAAAATCAGCTGTTTCTTAGAGTTAAGAGATCATTGACCTTTCATTTAGTTTGGCCTACTACAATCAAAATTTTTATTGAATTTATTTAAAAAAAAAACTGTTTTTCAGTGAAACAACCTCAAAGTTTTCAAAAAAAAGTTTGAATTTTCAAAAATCGTGAAACAAAAATTGTTCGCCTAAACGTCTAAAACAATCCCCTTTCGGCTTAAATAGCTCCATGGCTCCATTACATCTTGTATAGAGTAATATAAGCAGAAGTACGGTTTTCTTAAATAATTATTCCATCTAATGATGATGTTTATATATCATAAAAAGATGGCCAGAAACAAAAACGAATTTTGAAGCCCAAATAGGCCAGGCGGAATCTAATTTTCTGTTGCGGCTGGGAGTTCGGCCAATTCTATACCTTCATATCGAAATATAAAATAATTGTAGCCAGGTAAAAAACAACGTGTGTGCCAAATTTCAGACAAAGTCGCTCAGTCGCATTCGCGTAATTTTCAGACAAATATCCAAACTTAATTTGAGAATTCTATTCTCAAATTAAGTTATTAAGGATTCTTCCTATGTTAATTATAGCCCCAGTCTCCCTTACTTACTTATTGAAGGTTTCCTAATTGAAACACGCGATAAATCAAGATGGGATCATGTAGGATCTGTCTGTACTGGCGCGGGGAATTAATATTCGTGTCGATTTAAACTAAGTAATGCCAAGTTACTTTATGTACTTAGTTGTATGAGTAAGTAAGTAACCGCAAAATAATATATTGGTGCTACGAGTACAATTGGTAGGTTATTACTTGACAAGTTGTAGGTAAGTAATAAAATAATTTGCGAGGAGCTCATTGGCTTAGCTGCACCTGCCGATCTTAGATGGTCGTGCGGGTTAAGCAGCGCTTGTCGCTTTCATTACTTGGATGGGTGACCAAAAATGTGTATGGCAAAAAACACTTTCTCGAGCTCCTCCGTACTTCGGAAGGTACGATAAGCAGTTGGTCTCGGTTGTTATTCTGTTATCAGTTGTTAAGTCATATTAGATGCCTTAGGGGCGACCTGTAAACTCTAACACTAGCTGAGTCACACCATCACACGAAAAGAAGTTGCAAAGAAGAATAAAATAATTTATTAGTACCAAAAGTATACGATTGAAAGTTGATCGAGTGGTAGGTACGTGAAGTTTCATTCTGAAGGTACCTAGTAGGTTCGGATCCCGGTGAAGTTTGAAGAAAGATACCTGTGCACTATTAACCCTTTGACAGTAAAGCTCAATAACTTCAGAAAAAATAAAAAATATTAATTAATAATTGGCATAAAACAGATAAATAAGGAACAGAAAAAAATAATACGCGATAAAGACCTACAAGGCTACCGTGGGTTAAACCACAGCGTTAATTTGCATGCATTTGAAGGCGACGCCGTCGAGTTCAACTGTCATGCATTGAAACTGGCAGCTTAATAGACCTCGCATTCAATGACAGCTCAACTCGACGGTTCCGACTTCAAACGCAAGCAAATCAACGCTGTCGTTTTTACCGCGCAGGTTTTTCCTTTACTCAGTGGGATTTCGATGCCGTTTACGACGGAAGCTGCGCGGTAACTTTGCTGGCAAATGTAACTATAATAAATATAATACTTCTAAAGAAAACTTATAATCTAAAACAATACTTTGTCTATTACTAGTGATCAAGCCTAGGCTTCAAGGTCTTGAACATCGTCGTAGGGTTGCAAGCTTGTCGGTCTTTTATCGGATACATTTCGGGGAGTGTGCCACGGAACGGCATCAATTAGTTTTACCATCTCCCTTCTACCATCGGACATCCAGGCAAACTGATAAGCGGCACGTTCATGGTAGCAATACCAGTCACCCGAACCAAGCGTTTCGTATCGTCATTCTTTATTCGTACTGCGAGGGAATGGAATCAGTTACCTGAATATGTCTTCCCGGATGTCAGGTATCTCCTAGGGAAGCGTGTAGCATCTTAGACCACATTATCGCTTTCCATCAGGTGAGATAGTGGTCAAACGCTTACGTATCAACCATTTCAACCCTAAGCTGTATCTTAAAGTTAAGCACTGGAATCTTTAATTGATCTCAATACATTATTAAGGTTAGGATGTTCAGCACTAAACTAATTGCTTCTTCAAGATCAGTGAATTTGATTTCTCGCTTGAGGTTGGATCCGCAACTATTGCTGATACGTATCTATCAAAGACGATAAAGCCAATTGACTGCTCATACCGCGGATTTTTCTATAAAACACAACTCACAGATGCGGCTGTGGCGGGAAATGAGGTAATAAACTTAGAAATATTTTTCAAAAACTACCCATGACTGGATTCGAACCTGTGCCCCCTTGCTAACCAGGCGAGGGCTTTAACCACTGAGCTTGAAAATATATTCCTTGTGAAAAATAATTCTAGGTTTAAAAATATGCCTTGAGACAAAGAAATATTAGTGAGGTAATAATCAAATTATGTGACTGGCCATTGTCTTACCTATCTATATTTGGACTCTTTGTGATTGGCCAATACGTAACAGACCTATCAATACTTAGACTATTTTAGCCTTATTATTAAACGTGGAGTACCTAAGGTCGGAGTAGTGAGAACATGCTTTGTCTTTTTCCGTGACAAGAACTTTCAAAGTTGACAGACAGAAACAAAAAGCGGAACAACTACTCCGACCTTACTCCCCTTTTTTATTAATATGACTATTGTAACGTACAATTGGCTATTTGTGATTAGCTGTTTTTGCACGACAATGCTACTGAAAAGACGTACTATTTTCCTTAGGAGGCAATACTTATGAGCAGTCAACAGGTTCTATTAGCTTTGGTATCTAACTACGGCGGCGTACCTCTTAAATGTTGGGAGATATTTAGTAAATAAACCGCCGGTAACATATGGAGCGATTCTGTTTACCTATTCACTTAGATCGATCACTGAAAGGTAGCATGAACGTGATTTACAAGTTGCGTGCGTAGTTTTCTTAGTTTACCCGTAGTACAAGCCTAATGCATAGTTTGGGGCTAGATTGCGTTGTGTGTTTTTTTTTTTTAACTTTATCCCTATAAAAGCATTTAGAAAGGAGATCAAAATTAACAAAACTCTAACCGTAATTGTCATAACTTTGCTGATAAGAAGTTTCAAAAGCTTTATCAATCAGTAGACATCTAGTTTTTATTTAGGGGCCGATTCATTTTGGTAGAAGTCCAAAAATGAGTAATTTATTGCATTCTGGGATACCATCCTGTCCATCATTCCGAAGATACTAATCAGATCCTCACCAAATTTCTATAGGACCACCATGGAGCTTCCACCTTTTCATTAAAAAAGAACCATCTCATTCGGCAAAAGCATCTTCGAGTAATCGGCGAACAAACATAAAAAAAAGTATACGCGACGAATTGAGAACCTCCTCCTTTTTTGAAGTCGGTTAAAAAGGAAACTGAAACTCACTCGTTTCAAAAGAATAGGCACGAGTAGACGCAATATCGGATTCACTCCACTAACAAACCGATATTCACCGCTTACCCACAGACCCTTTATAAAATAAGCCAATAACCACCGACGCCTTGTTAAATCCCACATTTTAATATTGAATAGGGAAGGGAAAATTTCCCACTATGGGTAGTATACTATCTCATCCCTTCAATCTATCGATAATATCTTAAAGTCGCCTTGAAAGAGCCGAGCATGACTCGACGTTTTCTACCAGTTACCACATATTTTCTAGTACGGTCAGCAGAAAAGTTACCTGTGACTTACGACGTATTGAGATCGTATCTAGAAAGTGTTTCGTGATTCTCGATCCCTTTCGTAGAGTTAATTTATTGGAAACATCGAGGGATAAGGCTTTTTTTGATTTATCTTTTTCATTTTTTTGTTGTGACAAAAAGTTGGTGAAGGTTGCTGTGAGTTAGAAATAGTTTTGTAGACTGGTAGTTTTATCAATATACTAATGAAATGCTCTGTTCTGACTCACAGATTGATAAATCAAAACACAGCAAAACCGCTGGTACTATAGCACTGAATTTTGAAAAGTAAGGTCAATATAATAAAACACTTTATTTATCCGGTTTTATCGCGTTTTTATTCATTATTTGACCCGAGCTTTCGCCAACTTTACAGTTGGCTTTTTCAAGGTTGACTGAGATGTAATTTGTCTATTTTTAACATTCTAAAAAGTTACAGTAAACTACCGCCTCATAATTATTTGCAATAAAAACGTTCCAGTAAACGCAGACTATAGAGTTATTGTAATAGTTTTCAATTTAAATTATAATTATTTTTATCCCTAACTAGCTCAAAAAACTACCATGGCTTCGGAACGCGCCCTCACATGAGAAGAAGCCACGAAGAAACTCATGGGGGTTCTCTTTTGCTCAGAAATTTAAAAAACAATTTTTACATCAAACTAAGAATTAACAAATCCAAATAACAAAAAATACTAAGTCCTACAAAAATGGCTAACGGTATCTTGTGGTCTTGCAGCTGTTGTTGGCTGGGCCTGGGACTTGATCAAATGAAGTACAGGGTCCCAGACAGGTGGCACTTTCCAGCCATCTTCCCTATTGAAATTATTAGGGTGTTTCTGAATTTCAATAGCTTCCCGAAGCATCCTGGGTACATACCGCTTCTCTGTAGCCAGTACCTGTGCTTTATCGAAGCGAAGGAAATGGTTAGACTTGTCCAGCGTGTGTTCACAAACTGCAGACTTCTGATACCGCCTGTGCTTCACATCAGCCATGTGCTCTCTTAGACGAGTGGCAACACTTCGTTGGGTTTGCCCTATGTAACAGGCGCCACACTCACAATCGATCTTGTAAATGCCTGCTTCCTCCAGGGGTATCTTACACTTGACTGGTCTTAACAATTGTTGGATCTTTCTGTGTGGCTTATAGTAAGTTTTAATCGAAGCTCGTTTCAAGATTCCTCCAATTTTGTCTGTGACTCCCTTGATGTATGGAAGGATAGCCGGGACTCGATCAACTGTAGGTGGTTTGGGGCGGCTCCTGTGAACGTGGCGCGGCACTTGGAGGTTGTTGCGACGTAGGACTTGTTTGACGTGCCTGACCTCCTCCGCCAGGTGGGCCCCGTCACAGATGCCATATGCTCTCTGCAACAAAGTTTTACCAACAGTAGCTAACTGTGAAGGATGGTGGTGCGACCGACCGTTGAGATACCTATCCGTATGCGTGGATTTCCTAAATACAGTGTGTCCCAGTGACCCGTCAGCACTTCGAAGGACTAGGGTGTCTAAGAAAGCTAATGTTTTCTCATTTTCTAATTCCATCGTGAATTTAATTTGGGGATTAATCGAGTTAAGATGGTCTAAAAATAAGTGAACCCGATTTTTTGGCAGTATAGCAAATGTGTCATCTACGTACCGTTTGTAGATCTTCGGTGCTACCGGTGCACCCTGCAGGGCCCTCTCTTCAAAGTCCTCCATAAATATATCGGCTACCACAGGAGAGACAGGTGACCCCATAGCAACACCGTCGATCTGCATGTAGAACTGGTTGTCCCACAGTAAGTAACCATTGGTGAGGCAAAGTTCTAGTAAATCCGCATACTCCGAAGGAATATTATTCTCGATTAACTTCTTTTTGACAATATCTATGCACCCTCTTATAGGTAAGCTAGTGAAGAGGCTCTGCACATCGAAACTAACCATTATCTCATCATCATCCACCTTAAGGTCTTTCAGGTGACTGATGAAATGGTATGAATCCCTTACAAATGAACCCGTCGTGCCGCGGAGTGGTGATAAAACCTTCGTAAGATGTTTGGCCAGTAAGTATGTTGGTGAATCTATCTGGCTTACAATAGGTCGTAATGGAACATTTGGTTTGTGTATTTTAGGCAACCCATAGATCTTAGGGGCTTTTGGGCACATAGGTGTTAGTGCCGACACGTCTAAACCTAGTTTTTCCGAGTGTTGTTTAAGTAAATCTTTTGTCTTTTTCGTAATTTTTGAGGTTGGACTTTTGCCAACTTTTTCGTATGTTGTATGATCCGACAAGAGCCCACTCATTTTGTTGTTGTAATCCGACGTATCCATCACAACCGTTGAATTTCCCTTATCCGCCCGCAGGATGGTGAGATCCTGGTCCCTACGTATGGTATTTAACGCTATTTGTTGTTGTTTGGTTAGATTCGATTTCGGCATTTTCGCGTTCCGCAGGACACATGATATATCCTGTCGAATTGCCTCCAAATCCTCCCTCGGTAGGTCGTTTCTTTCTAAGGTTCCTTCAATTCCGCATATTATAGTTTCGTATGGTATTTTCCTCGGTGTGATCGCGAAATTCAAGCCATTTTGTAGTACCTGCATTGTAGGGCTATCCAATGTTTTGCTGGACAGATTGACAACTGACGTGACTGACGTATTTGACAGCTGCGCGTGATTGGTCGTTCGTCTCGCGTTCCGTTTTTGTTGATTTTCTAATTTTTCGTACTTTCTAATATGATTTTGTTTTGACTGTTCAAATACCTGCTTATACCGTTTGTTGCATAATTCGATTGCTTTTTCGTAATCTGTACTCGTCAAATCTGCTTGCAGCCCACCGGACAGCACCTTTTCCTGTTCGCTAATTTTGAATAAATTGTAACGGACCGTCTGTATTAATTTTACGAGTAACTTTTTACTTGCCGTTTCTAGAATGCTGCCGCCCCCCGGTATATGCCTTCTAGGTGTTATCCTCACACATACCGGAATGATGTTATTATCACGGCACCTCTTCAGAAAATTAAGCGAAATGAGATGTCGCGCGCGCCTCGTCATGCAGCCTTCCAAACGACGTATTTTATTTGCTGTTTCCGGACCGTACCGGTCAACATAATTTCTTCTATGGTTTTCGCGATTTTGCATAATAAAACACTTTATTTATCCGGTTTTATCGCGTTTTTATTCATTATTTGACCCGAGCTTTCGCCAACTTTACAGTTGGCTTTTTCAAGGTTGACTGAGATGTAATTTGTCTATTTTTAACATTCTAAAAAGTTACAGTAAACTACCGCCTCATAATTATTTGCAATAAAAACGTTCCAGTAAACGCAGACTATAGAGTTATTGTAATAGTTTTCAATTTAAATTATAATTATTTTTATCCCTAACTAGCTCAAAAAACTACCATGGCTTCGGAACGCGCCCTCACATGAGAAGAAGCCACGAAGAAACTCATGGGGGTTCTCTTTTGCTCAGAAATTTAAAAAACAATTTTTACATCAAACTAAGAATTAACAAATCCAAATAACAAAAAATACTAAGTCCTACAAAAATGGCTAACGGTATCTTGTGGTCTTGCAGCTGTTGTTGGCTGGGCCTGGGACTTGATCAAATGAAGTACAGGGTCCCAGACAGGTGGCACTTTCCAGCCATCTTCCCTATTGAAATTATTAGGGTGTTTCTGAATTTCAATAGCTTCCCGAAGCATCCTGGGTACATACCGCTTCTCTGTAGCCAGTACCTGTGCTTTATCGAAGCGAAGGAAATGGTTAGACTTGTCCAGCGTGTGTTCACAAACTGCAGACTTCTGATACCGCCTGTGCTTCACATCAGCCATGTGCTCTCTTAGACGAGTGGCAACACTTCGTTGGGTTTGCCCTATGTAACAGGCGCCACACTCACAATCGATCTTGTAAATGCCTGCTTCCTCCAGGGGTATCTTACACTTGACTGGTCTTAACAATTGTTGGATCTTTCTGTGTGGCTTATAGTAAGTTTTAATCGAAGCTCGTTTCAAGATTCCTCCAATTTTGTCTGTGACTCCCTTGATGTATGGAAGGATAGCCGGGACTCGATCAACTGTAGGTGGTTTGGGGCGGCTCCTGTGAACGTGGCGCGGCACTTGGAGGTTGTTGCGACGTAGGACTTGTTTGAC
This sequence comes from Idaea dimidiata, assembly GCA_949358125.1. NCBI lineage: Eukaryota > Metazoa > Arthropoda > Insecta > Lepidoptera > Geometridae > Idaea > Idaea dimidiata. Next base: position 20,282,734 of record OX442334.1, on the reverse strand, counting down.
GTGCCTGACCTCCTCCGCCAGGTGGGCCCCGTCACAGATGCCATATGCTCTCTGCAACAAAGTTTTACCAACAGTAGCTAACTGTGAAGGATGGTGGTGCGACCGACCGTTGAGATACCTATCCGTATGCGTGGATTTCCTAAATACAGTGTGTCCCAGTGACCCGTCAGCACTTCGAAGGACTAGGGTGTCTAAGAAAGCTAATGTTTTCTCATTTTCTAATTCCATCGTGAATTTAATTTGGGGATTAATCGAGTTAAGATGGTCTAAAAATAAGTGAACCCGATTTTTTGGCAGTATAGCAAATGTGTCATCTACGTACCGTTTGTAGATCTTCGGTGCTACCGGTGCACCCTGCAGGGCCCTCTCTTCAAAGTCCTCCATAAATATATCGGCTACCACAGGAGAGACAGGTGACCCCATAGCAACACCGTCGATCTGCATGTAGAACTGGTTGTCCCACAGTAAGTAACCATTGGTGAGGCAAAGTTCTAGTAAATCCGCATACTCCGAAGGAATATTATTCTCGATTAACTTCTTTTTGACAATATCTATGCACCCTCTTATAGGTAAGCTAGTGAAGAGGCTCTGCACATCGAAACTAACCATTATCTCATCATCATCCACCTTAAGGTCTTTCAGGTGACTGATGAAATGGTATGAATCCCTTACAAATGAACCCGTCGTGCCGCGGAGTGGTGATAAAACCTTCGTAAGATGTTTGGCCAGTAAGTATGTTGGTGAATCTATCTGGCTTACAATAGGTCGTAATGGAACATTTGGTTTGTGTATTTTAGGCAACCCATAGATCTTAGGGGCTTTTGGGCACATAGGTGTTAGTGCCGACACGTCTAAACCTAGTTTTTCCGAGTGTTGTTTAAGTAAATCTTTTGTCTTTTTCGTAATTTTTGAGGTTGGACTTTTGCCAACTTTTTCGTATGTTGTATGATCCGACAAGAGCCCACTCATTTTGTTGTTGTAATCCGACGTATCCATCACAACCGTTGAATTTCCCTTATCCGCCCGCAGGATGGTGAGATCCTGGTCCCTACGTATGGTATTTAACGCTATTTGTTGTTGTTTGGTTAGATTCGATTTCGGCATTTTCGCGTTCCGCAGGACACATGATATATCCTGTCGAATTGCCTCCAAATCCTCCCTCGGTAGGTCGTTTCTTTCTAAGGTTCCTTCAATTCCGCATATTATAGTTTCGTATGGTATTTTCCTCGGTGTGATCGCGAAATTCAAGCCATTTTGTAGTACCTGCATTGTAGGGCTATCCAATGTTTTGCTGGACAGATTGACAACTGACGTGACTGACGTATTTGACAGCTGCGCGTGATTGGTCGTTCGTCTCGCGTTCCGTTTTTGTTGATTTTCTAATTTTTCGTACTTTCTAATATGATTTTGTTTTGACTGTTCAAATACCTGCTTATACCGTTTGTTGCATAATTCGATTGCTTTTTCGTAATCTGTACTCGTCAAATCTGCTTGCAGCCCACCGGACAGCACCTTTTCCTGTTCGCTAATTTTGAATAAATTGTAACGGACCGTCTGTATTAATTTTACGAGTAACTTTTTACTTGCCGTTTCTAGAATGCTGCCGCCCCCCGGTATATGCCTTCTAGGTGTTATCCTCACACATACCGGAATGATGTTATTATCACGGCACCTCTTCAGAAAATTAAGCGAAATGAGATGTCGCGCGCGCCTCGTCATGCAGCCTTCCAAACGACGTATTTTATTTGCTGTTTCCGGACCGTACCGGTCAACATAATTTCTTCTATGGTTTTCGCGATTTTGCATAATAAAACACTTTATTTATCCGGTTTTATCGCGTTTTTATTCATTATTTGACCCGAGCTTTCGCCAACTTTACAGTTGGCTTTTTCAAGGTTGACTGAGATGTAATTTGTCTATTTTTAACATTCTAAAAAGTTACAGTAAACTACCGCCTCATAATTATTTGCAATAAAAAAAAAAAAAAAACGTTCCAGTAAACGCAGACTATAGAGTTATTGTAATAGTTTTCAATTTAAATTATAATTATTTTTATCCCTAACTAGCTCAAAAAACTACCATGGCTTCGGAACGCGCCCTCACATGAGAAGAAGCCACGAAGAAACTCATGGGGGTTCTCTTTTGCTCAGAAATTTAAAAAACAATTTTTACATCAAACTAAGAATTAACAAATCCAAATAACAAAAAATACTAAGTCCTACAAAAATGGCTAACGGTATCTTGTGGTCTTGCAGCTGTTGTTGGCTGGGCCTGGGACTTGATCAAATGAAGTACAGGGTCCCAGACAGGTGGCACTTTCCAGCCATCTTCCCTATTGAAATTATTAGGGTGTTTCTGAATTTCAATAGCTTCCCGAAGCATCCTGGGTACATACCGCTTCTCTGTAGCCAGTACCTGTGCTTTATCGAAGCGAAGGAAATGGTTAGACTTGTCCAGCGTGTGTTCACAAACTGCAGACTTCTGATACCGCCTGTGCTTCACATCAGCCATGTGCTCTCTTAGACGAGTGGCAACACTTCGTTGGGTTTGCCCTATGTAACAGGCGCCACACTCACAATCGATCTTGTAAATGCCTGCTTCCTCCAGGGGTATCTTACACTTGACTGGTCTTAACAATTGTTGGATCTTTCTGTGTGGCTTATAGTAAGTTTTAATCGAAGCTCGTTTCAAGATTCCTCCAATTTTGTCTGTGACTCCCTTGATGTATGGAAGGATAGCCGGGACTCGATCAACTGTAGGTGGTTTGGGGCGGCTCCTGTGAACGTGGCGCGGCACTTGGAGGTTGTTGCGACGTAGGACTTGTTTGACGTGCCTGACCTCCTCCGCCAGGTGGGCCCCGTCACAGATGCCATATGCTCTCTGCAACAAAGTTTTACCAACAGTAGCTGACTGTGAAGGATGGTGGTGCGACCGACCGTTGAGATACCTATCCGTATGCGTGGATTTCCTAAATACAGTGTGTCCCAGTGACCCGTCAGCACTTCGAAGGACTAGGGTGTCTAAGAAAGCTAATGTTTTCTCATTTTCTAATTCCATCGTGAATTTAATTTGGGGATTAATCGAGTTAAGATGGTCTAAAAATAAGTGAACCCGATTTTTTGGCAGTATAGCAAATGTGTCATCTACGTACCGTTTGTAGATCTTCGGTGCTACCGGTGCACCCTGCAGGGCCCTCTCTTCAAAGTCCTCCATAAATATATCGGCTACCACAGGAGAGACAGGTGACCCCATAGCAACACCGTCGATCTGCATGTAGAACTGGTTGTCCCACAGTAAGTAACCATTGGTGAGGCAAAGTTCTAGTAAATCCGCATACTCCGAAGGAATATTATTCTCGATTAACTTCTTTTTGACAATATCTATGCACCCTCTTATAGGTAAGCTAGTGAAGAGGCTCTGCACATCGAAACTAACCATTATCTCATCATCATCCACCTTAAGGTCTTTCAGGTGACTGATGAAATGGTATGAATCCCTTACAAATGAACCCGTCGTGCCGCGGAGTGGTGATAAAACCTTCGTAAGATGTTTGGCCAGTAAGTATGTTGGTGAATCTATCTGGCTTACAATAGGTCGTAATGGAACATTTGGTTTGTGTATTTTAGGCAACCCATAGATCTTAGGGGCTTTTGGGCACATAGGTGTTAGTGCCGACACGTCTAAACCTAGTTTTTCCGAGTGTTGTTTAAGTAAATCTTTTGTCTTTTTCGTAATTTTTGAGGTTGGACTTTTGCCAACTTTTTCGTATGTTGTATGATCCGACAAGAGCCCACTCATTTTGTTGTTGTAATCCGACGTATCCATCACAACCGTTGAATTTCCCTTATCCGCCCGCAGGATGGTGAGATCCTGGTCCCTACGTATGGTATTTAACGCTATTTGTTGTTGTTTGGTTAGATTCGATTTCGGCATTTTCGCGTTCCGCAGGACACATGATATATCCTGTCGAATTGCCTCCAAATCCTCCCTCGGTAGGTCGTTTCTTTCTAAGGTTCCTTCAATTCCGCATATTATAGTTTCGTATGGTATTTTCCTCGGTGTGATCGCGAAATTCAAGCCATTTTGTAGTACCTGCATTGTAGGGCTATCCAATGTTTTGCTGGACAGATTGACAACTGACGTGACTGACGTATTTGACAGCTGCGCGTGATTGGTCGTTCGTCTCGCGTTCCGTTTTTGTTGATTTTCTAATTTTTCGTACTTTCTAATATGATTTTGTTTTGACTGTTCAAATACCTGCTTATACCGTTTGTTGCATAATTCGATTGCTTTTTCGTAATCTGTACTCGTCAAATCTGCTTGCAGCCCACCGGACAGCACCTTTTCCTGTTCGCTAATTTTGAATAAATTGTAACGGACCGTCTGTATTAATTTTACGAGTAACTTTTTACTTGCCGTTTCTAGAATGCTGCCGCCCCCCGGTATATGCCTTCTAGGTGTTATCCTCACACATACCGGAATGATGTTATTATCACGGCACCTCTTCAGAAAATTAAGCGAAATGAGATGTCGCGCGCGCCTCGTCATGCAGCCTTCCAAACGACGTATTTTATTTGCTGTTTCCGGACCGTACCGGTCAACATAATTTCTTCTATGGTTTTCGCGATTTTGCATAATAAAACACTTTATTTATCCGGTTTTATCGCGTTTTTATTCATTATTTGACCCGAGCTTTCGCCAACTTTACAGTTGGCTTTTTCAAGGTTGACTGAGATGTAATTTGTCTATTTTTAACATTCTAAAAAGTTACAGTAAACTACCGCCTCATAATTATTTGCAATAAAAACGTTCCAGTAAACGCAGACTATAGAGTTATTGTAATAGTTTTCAATTTAAATTATAATTATTTTTATCCCTAACTAGCTCAAAAAACTACCATGGCTTCGGAACGCGCCCTCACATGAGAAGAAGCCACGAAGAAACTCATGGGGGTTCTCTTTTGCTCAGAAATTTAAAAAACAATTTTTACATCAAACTAAGAATTAACAAATCCAAATAACAAAAAATACTAAGTCCTACAAAAATGGCTAACGGTATCTTGTGGTCTTGCAGCTGTTGTTGGCTGGGCCTGGGACTTGATCAAATGAAGTACAGGGTCCCAGACAGGTGGCACTTTCCAGCCATCTTCCCTATTGAAATTATTAGGGTGTTTCTGAATTTCAATAGCTTCCCGAAGCATCCTGGGTACATACCGCTTCTCTGTAGCCAGTACCTGTGCTTTATCGAAGCGAAGGAAATGGTTAGACTTGTCCAGCGTGTGTTCACAAACTGCAGACTTCTGATACCGCCTGTGCTTCACATCAGCCATGTGCTCTCTTAGACGAGTGGCAACACTTCGTTGGGTTTGCCCTATGTAACAGGCGCCACACTCACAATCGATCTTGTAAATGCCTGCTTCCTCCAGGGGTATCTTACACTTGACTGGTCTTAACAATTGTTGGATCTTTCTGTGTGGCTTATAGTAAGTTTTAATCGAAGCTCGTTTCAAGATTCCTCCAATTTTGTCTGTGACTCCCTTGATGTATGGAAGGATAGCCGGGACTCGATCAACTGTAGGTGGTTTGGGGCGGCTCCTGTGAACGTGGCGCGGCACTTGGAGGTTGTTGCGACGTAGGACTTGTTTGACGTGCCTGACCTCCTCCGCCAGGTGGGCCCCGTCACAGATGCCATATGCTCTCTGCAACAAAGTTTTACCAACAGTAGCTAACTGTGAAGGATGGTGGTGCGACCGACCGTTGAGATACCTATCCGTATGCGTGGATTTCCTAAATACAGTGTGTCCCAGTGACCCGTCAGCACTTCGAAGGACTAGGGTGTCTAAGAAAGCTAATGTTTTCTCATTTTCTAATTCCATCGTGAATTTAATTTGGGGATTAATCGAGTTAAGATGGTCTAAAAATAAGTGAACCCGATTTTTTGGCAGTATAGCAAATGTGTCATCTACGTACCGTTTGTAGATCTTCGGTGCTACCGGTGCACCCTGCAGGGCCCTCTCTTCAAAGTCCTCCATAAATATATCGGCTACCACAGGAGAGACAGGTGACCCCATAGCAACACCGTCGATCTGCATGTAGAACTGGTTGTCCCACAGTAAGTAACCATTGGTGAGGCAAAGTTCTAGTAAATCCGCATACTCCGAAGGAATATTATTCTCGATTAACTTCTTTTTGACAATATCTATGCACCCTCTTATAGGTAAGCTAGTGAAGAGGCTCTGCACATCGAAACTAACCATTATCTCATCATCATCCACCTTAAGGTCTTTCAGGTGACTGATGAAATGGTATGAATCCCTTACAAATGAACCCGTCGTGCCGCGGAGTGGTGATAAAACCTTCGTAAGATGTTTGGCCAGTAAGTATGTTGGTGAATCTATCTGGCTTACAATAGGTCGTAATGGAACATTTGGTTTGTGTATTTTAGGCAACCCATAGATCTTAGGGGCTTTTGGGCACATAGGTGTTAGTGCCGACACGTCTAAACCTAGTTTTTCCGAGTGTTGTTTAAGTAAATCTTTTGTCTTTTTCGTAATTTTTGAGGTTGGACTTTTGCCAACTTTTTCGTATGTTGTATGATCCGACAAGAGCCCACTCATTTTGTTGTTGTAATCCGACGTATCCATCACAACCGTTGAATTTCCCTTATCCGCCCGCAGGATGGTGAGATCCTGGTCCCTACGTATGGTATTTAACGCTATTTGTTGTTGTTTGGTTAGATTCGATTTCGGCATTTTCGCGTTCCGCAGGACACATGATATATCCTGTCGAATTGCCTCCAAATCCTCCCTCGGTAGGTCGTTTCTTTCTAAGGTTCCTTCAATTCCGCATATTATAGTTTCGTATGGTATTTTCCTCGGTGTGATCGCGAAATTCAAGCCATTTTGTAGTACCTGCATTGTAGGGCTATCCAATATTTTGCTGGACAGATTGACAACTGACGTGACTGACGTATTTGACAGCTGCGCGTGATTGGTCGTTCGTCTCGCGTTCCGTTTTTGTTGATTTTCTAATTTTTCGTACTTTCTAATATGATTTTGTTTTGACTGTTCAAATACCTGCTTATACCGTTTGTTGCATAATTCGATTGCTTTTTCGTAATCTGTACTCGTCAAATCTGCTTGCAGCCCACCGGACAGCACCTTTTCCTGTTCGCTAATTTTGAATAAATTGTAACGGACCGTCTGTATTAATTTTACGAGTAACTTTTTACTTGCCGTTTCTAGAATGCTGCCGCCCCCCGGTATATGCCTTCTAGGTGTTATCCTCACACATACCGGAATGATGTTATTATCACGGCACCTCTTCAGAAAATTAAGCGAAATGAGATGTCGCGCGCGCCTCGTCATGCAGCCTTCCAAACGACGTATTTTATTTGCTGTTTCCGGACCGTACCGGTCAACATAATTTCTTCTATGGTTTTCGCGATTTTGCATAATAAAACACTTTATTTATCCGGTTTTATCGCGTTTTTATTCATTATTTGACCCGAGCTTTCGCCAACTTTACAGTTGGCTTTTTCAAGGTTGACTGAGATGTAATTTGTCTATTTTTAACATTCTAAAAAGTTACAGTAAACTACCGCCTCATAATTATTTGCAATAAAAACGTTCCAGTAAACGCAGACTATAGAGTTATTGTAATAGTTTTCAATTTAAATTATAATTATTTTTATCCCTAACTAGCTCAAAAAAAATCTCTGCATTGTTGCAGAGAGCATATGGCATCTGTGACGGGGCCCACCTGGCGGAGGAGGTCAGGCACGTCAAACAAGTCCTACGTCGCAACAACCTCCAAGTGCCGCGCCACGTTCACAGGAGCCGCCCCAAACCACCTACAGTTGATCGAGTCCCGGCTATCCTTCCATACATCAAGGGAGTCACAGACAAAATTGGAGGAATCTTGAAACGAGCTTCGATTAAAACTTACTATAAGCCACACAGAAAGATCCAACAATTGTTAAGACCAGTCAAGTGTAAGATACCCCTGGAGGAAGCAGGCATTTACAAGATCGATTGTGAGTGTGGCGCCTGTTACATAGGGCAAACCCAACGAAGTGTTGCCACTCGTCTAAGAGAGCACATGGCTGATGTGAAGCACAGGCGGTATCAGAAGTCTGCAGTTTGTGAACACACGCTGGACAAGTCTAACCATTTCCTTCGCTTCGATAAAGCACAGGTACTGGCTACAGAGAAGCGGTATGTACCCAGGATGCTTCGGGAAGCTATTGAAATTCAGAAACACCCTAATAATTTCAATAGGGAAGATGGCTGGAAAGTGCCACCTGTCTGGGACCCTGTACTTCATTTGATCAAGTCCCAGGCCCAGCCAACAACAGCTGCAAGACCACAAGATACCGTTAGCCATTTTTGTAGGACTTAGTATTTTTTGTTATTTGGATTTGTTAATTCTTAGTTTGATGTAAAAATTGTTTTTTAAATTTCTGAGCAAAAGAGAACCCCCATGAGTTTCTTCGTGGCTTCTTCTCATGTGAGGGCGCGTTCCGAAGCCATGGTAGTTTTTTGAGCTAGTTAGGGATAAAAATAATTATAATTTAAATTGAAAACTATTACAATAACTCTATAGTCTGCGTTTACTGGAACGTTTTTATTGCAAATAATTATGAGGCGGTAGTTTACTGTAACTTTTTAGAATGTTAAAAATAGACAAATTACATCTCAGTCAACCTTGAAAAAGCCAACTGTAAAGTTGGCGAAAGCTCGGGTCAAATAATGAATAAAAACGCGATAAAACCGGATAAATAAAGTGTTTTATTATGCAAAATCGCGAAAACCATAGAAGAAATTATGTTGACCGGTACGGTCCGGAAACAGCAAATAAAATACGTCGTTTGGAAGGCTGCATGACGAGGCGCGCGCGACATCTCATTTCGCTTAATTTTCTGAAGAGGTGCCGTGATAATAACATCATTCCGGTATGTGTGAGGATAACACCTAGAAGGCATATACCGGGGGGCGGCAGCATTCTAGAAACGGCAAGTAAAAAGTTACTCGTAAAATTAATACAGACGGTCCGTTACAATTTATTCAAAATTAGCGAACAGGAAAAGGTGCTGTCCGGTGGGCTGCAAGCAGATTTGACGAGTACAGATTACGAAAAAGCAATCGAATTATGCAACAAACGGTATAAGCAGGTATTTGAACAGTCAAAACAAAATCATATTAGAAAGTACGAAAAATTAGAAAATCAACAAAAACGGAACGCGAGACGAACGACCAATCACGCGCAGCTGTCAAATACGTCAGTCACGTCAGTTGTCAATCTGTCCAGCAAAACATTGGATAGCCCTACAATGCAGGTACTACAAAATGGCTTGAATTTCGCGATCACACCGAGGAAAATACCATACGAAACTATAATATGCGGAATTGAAGGAACCTTAGAAAGAAACGACCTACCGAGGGAGGATTTGGAGGCAATTCGACAGGATATATCATGTGTCCTGCGGAACGCGAAAATGCCGAAATCGAATCTAACCAAACAACAACAAATAGCGTTAAATACCATACGTAGGGACCAGGATCTCACCATCCTGCGGGCGGATAAGGGAAATTCAACGGTTGTGATGGATACGTCGGATTACAACAACAAAATGAGTGGGCTCTTGTCGGATCATACAACATACGAAAAAGTTGGCAAAAGTCCAACCTCAAAAATTACGAAAAAGACAAAAGATTTACTTAAACAACACTCGGAAAAACTAGGTTTAGACGTGTCGGCACTAACACCTATGTGCCCAAAAGCCCCTAAGATCTATGGGTTGCCTAAAATACACAAACCAAATGTTCCATTACGACCTATTGTAAGCCAGATAGATTCACCAACATACTTACTGGCCAAACATCTTACGAAGGTTTTATCACCACTCCGCGGCACGACGGGTTCATTTGTAAGGGATTCATACCATTTCATCAGTCACCTGAAAGACCTTAAGGTGGATGATGATGAGATAATGGTTAGTTTCGATGTGCAGAGCCTCTTCACTAGCTTACCTATAAGAGGGTGCATAGATATTGTCAAAAAGAAGTTAATCGAGAATAATATTCCTTCGGAGTATGCGGATTTACTAGAACTTTGCCTCACCAATGGTTACTTACTGTGGGACAACCAGTTCTACATGCAGATCGACGGTGTTGCTATGGGGTCACCTGTCTCTCCTGTGGTAGCCGATATATTTATGGAGGACTTTGAAGAGAGGGCCCTGCAGGGTGCACCGGTAGCACCGAAGATCTACAAACGGTACGTAGATGACACATTTGCTATACTGCCAAAAAATCGGGTTCACTTATTTTTAGACCATCTTAACTCGATTAATCCCCAAATTAAATTCACGATGGAATTAGAAAATGAGAAAACATTAGCTTTCTTAGACACCCTAGTCCTTCGAAGTGCTGACGGGTCACTGGGACACACTGTATTTAGGAAATCCACGCATACGGATAGGTATCTCAACGGTCGGTCGCACCACCATCCTTCACAGTTAGCTACTGTTGGTAAAACTTTGTTGCAGAGAGCATATGGCATCTGTGACGGGGCCCACCTGGCGGAGGAGGTCAGGCACGTCAAACAAGTCCTACGTCGCAACAACCTCCAAGTGCCGCGCCACGTTCACAGGAGCCGCCCCAAACCACCTACAGTTGATCGAGTCCCGGCTATCCTTCCATACATCAAGGGAGTCACAGACAAAATTGGAGGAATCTTGAAACGAGCTTCGATTAAAACTTACTATAAGCCACACAGAAAGATCCAACAATTGTTAAGACCAGTCAAGTGTAAGATACCCCTGGAGGAAGCAGGCATTTACAAGATCGATTGTGAGTGTGGCGCCTGTTACATAGGGCAAACCCAACGAAGTGTTGCCACTCGTCTAAGAGAGCACATGGCTGATGTGAAGCACAGGCGGTATCAGAAGTCTGCAGTTTGTGAACACACGCTGGACAAGTCTAACCATTTCCTTCGCTTCGATAAAGCACAGGTACTGGCTACAGAGAAGCGGTATGTACCCAGGATGCTTCGGGAAGCTATTGAAATTCAGAAACACCCTAATAATTTCAATAGGGAAGATGGCTGGAAAGTGCCACCTGTCTGGGACCCTGTACTTCATTTGATCAAGTCCCAGGCCCAGCCAACAACAGCTGCAAGACCACAAGATACCGTTAGCCATTTTTGTAGGACTTAGTATTTTTTGTTATTTGGATTTGTTAATTCTTAGTTTGATGTAAAAATTGTTTTTTAAATTTCTGAGCAAAAGAGAACCCCCATGAGTTTCTTCGTGGCTTCTTCTCATGTGAGGGCGCGTTCCGAAGCCATGGTAGTTTTTTGAGCTAGTTAGGGATAAAAATAATTATAATTTAAATTGAAAACTATTACAATAACTCTATAGTCTGCGTTTACTGGAACGTTTTTATTGCAAATAATTATGAGGCGGTAGTTTACTGTAACTTTTTAGAATGTTAAAAATAGACAAATTACATCTCAGTCAACCTTGAAAAAGCCAACTGTAAAGTTGGCGAAAGCTCGGGTCAAATAATGAATAAAAACGCGATAAAACCGGATAAATAAAGTGTTTTATTATGCAAAATCGCGAAAACCATAGAAGAAATTAAGGTCAATATGTTATGTAGGCATTAGATTTTGCAAAATTCCTATGAGATCGGGACTTACACGGGCGAAATCGAAGGACACTACTAGTCTTTGATGTGTTTTTCGAATGCATTTTTGTTTAAAATCTATTAAAAACTTACTATTAAAAATCTGCTTAATGCTCCCAATGAATGTTAAAGTGGGTACCTAGTGCTTATTATGGGACACCTATAAATCCAATAGTGTAAGAAACACTATAAAAATCTTGTTTTTTTTTTATGTTTCTTGCCAACCATACCTTCTGACGTGGATTAGATTAAAATCGACTTTCGCAATCCAATTTAAAGGGTCTTCTCAAAATATTTTTTAAATCTTATTTCCCTTCAGAGTAACCAAAAACCTCCATTATCTGAACTTGAAATCCTTTGTAAGAAGTAAGTAGATAAGCTAAATTTAGAACTATCTTATTTCTTATTAGTTGTGAACCTATTATAGCAATTTAGAAAGCAGACAGTGTCAAGTTTTATTAATTTTTGCAAGTTATTTGCATCAAAACAGTTAAGTCGTCATAGTAAAAATTAGTAAAGGAGTAAAGGAAGTCATTGTAAATGGTGGCTCTTTACAATGACAGTTCACGCGAGCTTTGGAGACAACACTAAAGTCCATGTTTTGCACCGAATTTCACTTTCATTACATTTGTACACCTTCACGAAACTAAATTGATTAATATAATTAAACAATTTACACGCATTTGAACTAGATTTCGCACAAATGAAAATTTAGCAACATATTTCCTTAACGCGTTGCCGCCAAAAACTCAGAAATATCTTTCTCGGACAAAATTCTATACTATTTTATACTAAAATGGTTGTTAACGCTACAAATAATTAAAAAAAGCAGTCAAGTGCGAATTAAACTTTTGCACTGTGGGGTCCTTAAATACTTAGGTATCAAATTATCATCATTATTTAAATAGGACCAACTAGAAGCTAACGCCTTTCTAAATCAAAAGAATTTATGCGATCGGCACTCAAAACTCAAAACGATCAAAAGAATTTATGCGATCGGTCTGAGAAATATGGAATCACTAGCTGCGCCCCGCGGTTTCACCCGCGCAAGTCTCGATCCCGCGTTGTTCGAACACCTACCTACCGCAATGCCAGGCGCTGCCGCGCCTGGCATCATCAGTACTTCCCTGGTCGTCCGTTTAAGTGTGGATTTTTGCACTGCGGTAGGTAGGTGAAGTAAGTTAAAGTTTGTATTTCATCAGTAAGTGACGATGACGATGACGAAGGATGACGATGACGATAGATGACGATGATGATGATGTAACTCTACATCACTTATCCTACCCCTGTGTCGATTTTCGTTCATTGAATAGTTATCACCCGCGTAAGTCCCGATCCTGCGGGATTTTCGGAATCAAAAGTATCCTATGTTACTCTTCATCCCTATGCAAATTTTCATCTAATAAATAGTTATCACCCGCGTAAGTCCCAATCCCGCGGGATTTTCGGGATCAAAAGTATCGTATGTTACTATCCATCATTTAAACTATCCCTATGCAAATTTTCATCTAATAAATAGTTATCACCCGCGTAAGTCCCGATCCCGCGGGATTTTCGGGATCAAAAGTATCCTATGTTACTCTCCATCATTTGAACTATCCCTATGCAAATTTTCATCCAAATCGGTCGAGCCGTTTGACCGTGAAGAGGGAACAAACAAACAAACAAATAAACAAACAAACAAACAAATAAACAAACAAACAAACAAACAAACAAACAAACAAACAAACAGACTTTCGGATTTATAATATTAGTAGGATTTACACCAAAAAAAAACATACAAATGAAATAGATGATCTCCTCCGTTAATAAACTTGATCTTGGTCGCGAGGGGACAAGAACCTCCTTCCTTCCTCCTTTTTTGAAAGTTGCTTAAAATTAGTTTAAGCAATTTCATTCTGTCTGGACTTTTATTACGAAATTCGAGGAGCTCTTTGGCCTACCTGCGTCAGCGGATTTGAATGGTCTTGGAATTGGCGCGGTCATTACTTGGATGATTGACCATTGATTTGAGTGCCAAAAATCACTTTCTCGAGCTCCTTCGTGCTTCGGAATGCACCCTAAGCAGTTAATCCCTAAGCAGTTGTTATCTCTGATAGCCGTATTTACGTCAAGTTAGAGAAACCTGAGGATAACCTGAAAACTTTAATCCTAAGCGAGCTACGTAGCTTTCTATTCGTCGTTCCGCAGCATTCTTTTCGTCAGACTTAGGCTGAAATCTACAGTCCTCCGGACTTTGAGTTTGTACGGACTGACAGACTGACGACCGAATACTCAAACGCTACTCAACATTTGAGAACTAATTAAACAAAGAAGCAGCTCTCAAACTCCAAAATTGCCATACTAATTTTAAATTTAGAAACTGCTCAATAATTAAAGAACCTCTCAAATTTTAAATGACGATTCTGTATTCGGCTGTGAGCTTAGTAAAAATAAGCATAAAACACTGTAAACTGGAATTTGTAGTTGAAATTCTTTGTGTAAAATATGAATAAAATAAAAAGAACTTCATGGTCATACATACCACATATAGATATGACATACATTAGAAATTACCGCTCAGGGTCTTATTTGGTGCAAAGGATAGCTATTGCCATACAAAGAGGCAATGCTGCCAGTATTCTCGGGTCCTTTGCGCCGGGTACGGTCAGGGGTGGTTTATTTGACTGACTATAATTATGTATTACGCATATTCTATGTTTTGTGTTTGTACTTATTCTATGACATTTTTAATATCGATTTGAAATAATTAGAAATTAAAAAACAGAAAAAAAGCGTTGAGGAGCCTCGATGAACTGCACGCAATAAGATGTAGCAGAATCATTGTTTTATGACCAAAACAGAAATAACTAAAGAAACACTATTAAAAACTAAAACCTGCCTATAAATCGCGGCACGGCCAACTTAACTTTTTTATAGCCCATTGTAACGTAAGAAAGTTTCAACCGAAAAATACCCGCTGGCATATGGCGAAAACTAAGTTTCCTTCTTTTTACCATCCACTTCTATTTATCTATCTTGTACTATACTTAGTGACCGAGCGAGCGAATCTCTGCATCATGTCTGGCAAAATTTGATTTCGTCTGTCATTATCAAGTAAGTATATTGCTAGAAATATTTTAAAGGAAAGATACATCTTTACGAAGAATTCTCGACGTAATATCTATCATTTTAAAGAGGCTTCAACAAATAAACAAACAAAAACAAAAAAACAAAACAAAAGCTCACCTGGAATCTCCTTTTCATCAAATGGGTAACATTTAAATGTCGCGAAAGTTATAGTCATTTTTGCAAAAAAAATGCGTAGCATTAGCACAAAACAAGTCGTATCGAGCCACTTTTTTGTGAAGTTGGCTATAACTTTCGCGACACTACTTTGGTAGTAAAAACACGGCTTCAAGGTTTGCAGTTTGTATGCTTAGATCGTATCAATAGTTTTACTCGCAAGATCTACTGTTAGCTCAACTACCTAAGTCCAACTCAAAGAATTAAGTCGGGTACTTAATTATAAGACACGAGAAGGTTAATGGTCGCTTGTTGGTGAAGCATTATAAACTCGGCTCTGACGGGCTCGGCTCCTATGACTTTAGAAATGATTCATCATTTTTACGTTACGGAAATTACGTTGTTGTAAGAATACTCACTATCTATGATAATCTAAGGTCCAACTTAGAAGAACGATTGAAACAAAACATTCCCAGATGTAAATAGTATTGACGACGGGATATTAACAAACGGGAACTACTCGTAATAGAACAATGACGATGACGTTCGAATTTTGAGTCGTCATTTTTAAAGGTTTGTGAGTAAATTTCCGATCAGTCAGCCGTTGGGGCCAAAATAAAAAAAAATACTATCAGGCGGTCTTAAATAAATTTTAATTGATTTTTCCTTCTAATCTCTTTAATAAATAAATAATCGATTGAGTTCTCCTTCTAATCTCGAATAGACACCAGTCCAGCCCCCAGATAGGATAATCTGGGGCTGGACTGGAAGAGGCTGGGCTGGATAGATATCCAGTGGACGTCTAACAGCATTGGAAAATAAGGGCACTATGCAGTACATTTGTGTTTTGAGGTATTTACCGATAATAACCACGTTACGTTAAAGCAGCAATGTACTGCATTATGCCTGTTATTTTCCACTGTTGCCAGACGTCTACTGAATAGATAATCTGGGGGCAGTTCTATGGTCCAACTAGTAGTTTTAAGCATTTTAACCACTACTTACAACCACTCATTTTGTGAACATTTGTAAGTCAAGCAACATAGTCGATTGACCACTCTACATTTCTTTCAATTCTCCAACTAAGACCAGTGGAAACTATTGTAATTTCATATAAAGACAAGGGTCAGGCTACCGAAATTTGACCAATTTAACAAGACCCCTACGAGTATTATTTCCTTCAGTTTATTCGAATAGTATTTATTAGTGCAAGGCCAAGTTGTACTGGTTGCAGAATAGACAGGTCATGACAATATTGTGTGTTTTTTTTTCGTAAACTGCAAAGTGTGAGAGGTACCTACCTACTTAAGTTAAATATATTAGTTTAGGGCAAGTGTGTCTGCTTAATGTAAGTAAAGTGAAAAAGAAATGAGCTTTTTTGATAATAATATGGGTGACTAGTTCTGAGCCGCGAGGTTTAAGCCGAAAATCCACAGCTGACTATCGGCAGGCTGAACTAAACCCAAATAACTCTTATTCCAAGAATAAATTGCTCATGATTTTAAAGTAAGTAATTTATTTTTAAATATTTAACATAACACAATTTTTCATGCGCCCATGAAATCCATGAGTAAAAATGCGAGCGACTCTCAGCACTGCTCTAAAGCCTAAAGCCGTGTTTTCATTGAGGAACTAGTGTCGCGAAAGTTATAGTCATCTTTGCAAAACAAATGCGTAGCACCAGCAATTTTTGGATAAAACTAGTTCCATTAAACTGCTGCGGGACTTTTTTTCTGAAGATGACTATAACTTTCGCGTCACTACTTTCGTAGTGAAAAAAACAGCTTAATCCACATTACAAAACTAGTGTCATGCATTATATAGTCAACTTCACAAAAAAAGCAGCCTCGCGGTATTTACTGTAAGCAATTTTACCAAATAGATAAATACCTTAGTACCTACCTTAGAGTCTGCGTTAAAACTGCGTTTTATTGTGAAAATAACTATTAAGCCATACATGCCACTAGTTTCGTACTGTAAATCCCGCTTAACGTTTTAAGACCCGGTGAGCAAGTGAAAAACTGCACTTTGATTATAGAACCTGTTTGAGTTTGCAGTTTATTCTTCAGCAAGATATTTGCAAACTGTATGTATATTACTATTCACATTTTCTCTATCATAACTTAAAATGATTACCTTACCGACGTCGACGGTCGGTACATACAAATATTTATTTTCGATTTGAACCCGACTCTGGTGGCGTTTATTTGAATTAAATCTTTGTTTGTTAGCAGTTAAGGTTCATATTACCTTCAAGGAGGAGTCTCACAACGTTCCCTTGCTGGCTTCTACTGATTTTAAGTGGCTAAGCTTTCGTCGCCTAGCAATAGGAACTCATAGATGTTTGATTAGACTTTGAAGATTGTTTAATATCTGTTACCTATATATGACGTAGGTAACGCGTAGTGTTAAGTGACTATCGTATATTCTATGAACGGGATTATTGTTACTATTCGTAACTAAAAGGAATCTTTTGCTTCTTGTGCTTTGAGGACCAGAAAAAGCCGTTTTGATCTGTAAAAACATAAGATAAGCCATGAGGGACCTTGTTTTTAACGGCGACGTCGATATGAAATAGTCGTGCGAGTTAAGCAACGCTTGGCTCGGTCATTACTTGGATGTGTGATCGTGATGTATGTCAAGAATGATTATTGTTACTCTTCCGAGTTTCGGCGCGGCATGTTCAACAGTAAATGCCGGTTTTGTCTGTGATAGCAGTCGTTAGGTCAAGTTAGAGGCCTTATTGTGACCTGAACAACTATAACACTAGGTGAGATTTCACTATATGGTTGTTATCTCTAAAAGCAGTCGTTAGGTTAAGTTAAAGGTCTTAGAGTGACCTGAACAACTCTAACACTAGATGAGACACGCTGTAATAATTCTGCGAGTGAATTATCGGTCAGAGAGCGGGGGAGCGGAACAGTCAAACACCTTTGGAGAATTTAAGTATTATATTAGACTCAGACTATAATATATACTGGCTATTATGATTACTCAGATATGAACTGTCTGACAAACCGATGAGAACTATATATATCTAAAGTTATGGTCTTTTTACAAATAAACAACATAATCACTTAACTACAACAACAATCTCATTAATAATTATATTTACTGGGTGATACATTGATACTCTACAAATAAACAGTATCGTTAACTAATTATGCTTGTTTAGATAATAAATGAGTTTTGGGAAAGAATCGATAACGACTTGTTATGATCTTACATTCTTAATGAATAAGGACCTTGTGACTGATATTATGTTGTTGGTACATTACAACCCTCCCTTCTTAAAAAGAAAACATATTATGTTTTTTGTCAACTAATTATTAGTTTACATATTATTTAAAACAGTTATCTTTTAATATCTATATCATTATTGAATCTTATTATCTATTGAGTATAATAATATGTTCTTATTATTTATTTCTTATTACTTATAAAGTATTTTAACATTTATTCAATACAATCATATGTGAAATTTGACTATTCACATCTTTTTTAACTGAGCTATTCTATGACTTCTACGCAGAGGTGAAGTAGTTATTACACTCTCTTCAGAGTCTTGCATATCTTCTAATTCTATATCATTCGTATTATTAACACGAAGGTTAATACAGTTCGTAATTCTACTACAACAATTTCTAGCATCTTCTATCGCTAAGGTTCTACTCGTGGTATTACAAAACATTTTTCTTAATACTAAATATTTTACTAATCTGTAAACACCATATACAAAAATTATTTTTATGATCGATCCAACTATGTATACAAAATATGCATTATTAATTACTTTATTGAACGTAGTTTCGTTTTCTATACCTTTTATAATTTCATCTATTTCCTCTAATTTATGACTAGCTTGACCTAAACTGTCTAGATCTAATCGTTCATGTATTTGCAAAGGTGTAATATTTAACATTGTTATATTTTTTCCTTTGATTTTCTTACAACAGTCATCTAAAGTTATATCTAAAGATGGTAAAAAGGAATTGTAGTTGCTCTCTAAACCTTGAATTTCTGTTTGTAAAACTATATTGGCGGTGTAAAGTTTACAATTATTCGAAATTGACAATATTCCGGTATTTTCTAACTCTATATCTACTGGTTCTTTATTTTTACAATTTAGGGTACTAATTATTTTTCTTGGTGTAACATACAACCAATTGTTAGTACTTTACATTTTAATCCACTGTTCATTTTCAATTACACTCATTCTAGTATCACATTGTAATGGCAATTTTATATTATTAAACATTAGTTCGGTTTCACAAATTCTATTACCATGTACAGAATATATAGGTGTATTCAACTTACATATGAATGTAAATTCGTTCGTAATCTTTTTACATGATTTTGATAAATCGTCGATATGTGCATAATGTAATTTATTACTGGAAATTATGAAAAGTTTAAAATTAGGTAACACAAAAATAAAAGAATTATAACCACTATTCTTAATTGGTACAGGTACTACATTATATAAATCATAAGAAAGTTGAGTAATCAATGGGATCTTAATAATAAATACAAGTTTTTCATTCATACAATAAGTTACTAAATTAGACAGAGTTAATAATTCAGGCATATTCAAATGATTCAACTCTAGTGGATATTTCGTTTGTGGAGGTAAGTGCGGTACTGTCTTCCGTAACTCTACTGCAAATTGCTCTGGAGTAATTATAAATGGATGAATCACATTATTCCTGGCGAATAATATTGTATTTATAATGGTACCAATTTCATTGTTTACTTCTGTAATTACAAGAGTTAGAAGGGATAAATGTTCATCTAAGTCTTGTTTTGTTGTAATATCAAATAACTTTATATCAACACTTTTAGTATGATTTGTCAATATTTCTAAATTCTTATTAAATATTTTTTCGTTAATTGTAAGATCAGTAATACTATTATTAAAATTTGTAATTGTAGTTCTGACAATATGCGACTGTGTTTTTAATAACATAAGCGCATCATGTTCGTTTTTATTCAATTTTCCAATCTCTTCATCGTATTTCTTAGCGTCATTTACATCTAGTGTTCCGAATAACACTTTGAATAAACTACCTACTCCATCAATGTAAGATCGCTTTACTCTTTTACTTTTTCCAGTTAATTCACTAAGAAAATTGCCTTGTTGATGTAATTGTGGAATTATTTGTTCTAACACTACCAATGACGTTTGACACATCGCTAATTTATTAAACTTGTCATGATCACAAATTAACTTAGTTCTCTCGTAAATGCTATCAACTAAATTTATTTTCTTATAAATATCTGCCAAATCTAAATATGTAACTAAATTCCATTCGCTATCAAAATGATTAACCTTTCCTATATGTTCAAAATAAATTCCTGCTTTACCTATCTCAGTTATATTGTAAACCTTATCATTGCTTAAGACGAAACTTGACAGCTTCAGAAGAGCTACAATGATGATCCAACCGTGGTTATTCATTCTGAAACAACAGCATGTTTCAGACGGTTAGTATGTACCTTTACCTTTTTATTTTTTATCCATAATGTAACATTAACTAGTGAATGTACTTCCATTATTCTATATGGTCCTAACCAATAAGGTGCTAATTTCTTCGTTGTTCCTAACTTGTTTTGATCATTACTTAAATAGACTAAATCATTAACCTTATACCTAACTTCCTTACATTTCTTATCGTAGTTAATTTTGTTTGTTTCTTTTGATTTAACTAAATTATTTCTAGCTATCTCATGTGACTTTTGCAATTTCAAAATTAAGTCATCAATATAGTTTTCATAAGTGTATTTAAATTCCGTTTCCTTAATAATGGAACTTGGTAAGGTAGGTCTTATGCCAAACACTAATTCAAAAGGGGTAAACTGAGTAGACGTATGAATATTTGTGTTGTATGAAAACATAGCGAAATCTAACCATTTGTCCCAATTAGTTTGCTCATTGTTTACATAGTGTTTAAGATAATCAGCTAAAGTACTATGACTTCTTTCTAATGCACCGTTGGACTGAGGATGATAAGCACTTGTGTTTATTTTTTTCATCTTAAATAATTTTGAAACTTCTTTTAACAAGTTTGAAGTAAATTCTGCTCCTTGATCGGTGAGGAGAACTTTAGGAATACCAAATTTACAAACGAAATTTCGAACAAAACAATCTGCTACGGTTTCAGCATCATGTTGAGATAGTGCGTATGCTTGTGAGAATTTTGTAAGATCATCTTGAAGAGTTAATACATACTTATTACCACTTTCTGTTAAAGGAAGAGGACCTACTATATCTAAAGCAATTTTTTCAAAAGCTTGTGTAGATGTAGAAGTTATCTCCATAGGTTGCTTACTTCGTTTTCTATTGAGTTTGTTTTCCTGACATGACTTACAACGTTTAATGAATTCCTTAATATCTCGTTTCATATTTTCCCATTTATAACTATTCTTTATTTTCCTATAGGTTTTATGAAAACCCGCATGACCTGAAATATGATTTGAATGGCTTTCTTCGAGGATCGTTAGAATTTCATCTTTCTTGGGAGTTTTAATGAATGAATGATAGACGTTAATTTTTATTGACGTATCACGGAATAAATATCGTATGATAGTGCGTATTTTATGCCATTTTAAGGGAATTTTTGATATTTCTGAAAATGTAATTTCTCTCATGTTTAATTCTAAAACTCTATGTTTTAGGTTTTTTATTGCTTCGAAAATATCTTCATAACTAACATTTTCCCAATTATTTTGTTTAATAAAACAGAACAAAAGAATTTTATTATCTTTTTTAATTGGAATTGTATCATATAATTTTGGAACTTTAACTTTTAATTCGTCTAAATACGGTATATAATTATTTAAATTTTTATCATTTGTCTCATCTAAATCGCACGACGTAAATATTATTTTATCGAGATTTTTAGGTACTTCTCCATTATTTTCCTCAATGTTATTAAATAAAATAGGTCTTCTTTTAACTTCTTCTAAAAAAAATGAATATGTCTCTTTGCTTTTAGTCGTAATTGAAACGTGTTTTTCTTTAATTTCATCTAACTCATTTACTTCGTCTGGTTTTATTCTACTTAGAGCATCGGCATTATAATTTAACTTTCCTTGTTTATAGATTATTTCATAATCGTATTCTTCGAGTAGTAGACGCCATCTTACTAAACGTGAACCTGGATCCTTTACACTAAATAACCATACGAGGGGTTTGTGATCCGTGTATATCTGAAATTTCCTACCATATAGGTACGGACGAAAATGTTTAACTGACCAAACTATAGCTAGAAGTTCTTTCTCTGTAGTTGAGTAATTTATCTCTGCTTTATTAAGCGTTCGACTTGCGTATGCTATTGGAAGGTCTTTTGGAGGTGATCCTTGTGATAATACGCTTCCTATGGCAAAATTACTCGCGTCAGTAGTTAAAACAAACGGGTCTGAAAAGTTCGGATACTGTAAAATAGGCTGTTCACATAGTTTACGTTTTAGTTCCTCGAAGGAATTCTGTTGTAAACTTGTCCAAACAAAAGATACATCTTTCTTCAAAAGTTTAGTTAGTGGTTGTGTTAACTGACTAAAGTTTATTATGAATATTCTGTAGTATCCTGCTAAACCGAGAAAACTTTTAATATCCTTAGGAGATTTGGGTATAGGGAAATTCTGTACAGCTTCGATCTTTTTAGGATCTGGTTTAACACCATTTTGCGTAATTAAATGTCCTAGATACATGACTTCGGTCTTTAAAAATTCACATTTATCTGGCTGTAATTTCAAATTATTTTGAGCTAAGCGTTCGAAAATTTCCTTTAGTTTCAAATTATGATCTTCTAAAGAACATCCGTAAATAACGATATCATCTAAATATACAAAACATTTAATACCTTGTAATCCTGTTAAAACATTATTCATTAACCTTTGGAATGTCGCGGGGGCATTCTTCAAACCGAAAGGCATTCTTGTATACTCATAGTGACCTAAGGGGACACTGAAAGCAGTTTTAAGTTGATCTTTAGGGTTCATTTTTATCTGGTAAAATCCTGATGTTAAGTCAAGTGTAGTAAAATATTTACTATGACCTAATTGATCTAGAATATCATTGATTTGGGGTAATGGATAGACATCTCCAACACTGATTTCATTTAATTTCCTAAAATCAATTACTAGCCTCCATTTCTTTTTTCCGGACGCGTCGGTTTTCTTAGGTACTATCCAAACAGGTGAGTTCCATGGACTGTTTGAAGGTTTTATGATTCCGTCTTTTAAAAGCTTATCTATTTGATTGTTAACTTCCTCCTTTAATGCTTCAGGATAACGATACGATTTAGTATGTATTGGCTCACTAGACGTTGTCGGAATCTCGTGCGTAACTATATCAGTAGCTGTTAATAAATCTCCTTCTAAATGAAATATCTGATTAAATTCTTTACACAATCTCATAATACTTTCTTTCTCTTCTTTATTCATATGATCAGTACGCAATGTTTTTTCTAACTTTTCTAAACGATCAGAACTATTAATACCACTACTATGTTGGTTTATTGATTTAATATTTACTATCTCTGACTCATCTTTATTTCCTAATGGTTCTAAGTGTACACTAGTCTGTTTCAACCTTTTAATTTCATTCGTAGTATTAAGACACAAAGTTAATGCTTTCGAATTTTTTACTTTTACAATACTCGGACATATAAATACTCCTTCTGTTAACTTTACTTTATTCGCTATAATTCCTTCATATAGATCATTATTTATTACATTCACACTTATCACCCTTTCACACCTTGGTTCAATCGTAATATAATCATCGTTTTTCTCACAACTTTCATTCTTCTTCTGTAACTTGTTATATTCTTCAAAACTTATTTCATTTTTTTCTACTTCACATGACTTATTATTTCCTTTATTTTTATTTTTCTTTGCCCTAATGCACTTTGTATCATTTCTCTCATTTTCACCCGATTTCTTTACTACTAGTTTTTCACAAAATACTTCCTCTTTTATACATTTATTTTCTATCTTACTATTCGATTCTAAATATTCTATCTCACTACTCAATTCGTCGTCATTATGCTCGATTTCTAACCGATATCCTAATAATTCTATCATATTACTTCCATAATTAATCACAGCATTCATTCCTTTCAGAAAATCACTGCCTATCACTCCTTCAACCTCAATAGGAAAGTTGTCAGGTACCACAGAAAGGGTATGACGAACTTGCTTTTGTCCTATTTTAAAAGTTAGAGACGTGTAGCCTAGTGTTTCGGTCGGAGTTGCTTCTTTATCTATACCTCTTAATTTTAATTTCTGATCTTCATAAATGAATGTGTTTCTACGTAATGCTCTACTTTTAACTAAAGTGACCTCAGCACCAGTATCATTTAAAAATTTACCTATCCCTGATTCTAACTCGTTTACTTTCAGAGTTACATATGAAGAAACACCCGTATCTATTAACATTACTCGGCCTCTATTACACGAACGGTCCCTCGGTTAGCCGATTACCTTAGACCTTGGAAGTTTAAATTTTCCTTATTATTACGGTTACCGTTATTCGGTATTGGGGGACGGTTTTGATAATTTTGATTTCTATAATTACTAGGTCCCGATGGACGAGTCTGATTATTCTGACTTCTATAATTGCTAGGCCCTGATGAGTGATTCCTATAATTGCTAGGTCCTGGCTTGTTGAACCAACAATCACGCACTACGTGACCCTTTTTGTTGCAGTTAAAGCAGGTAGGTACTTGAACTGTTCCAATAGCAGGGTTACTTTTACACTGAAAAGCTAAATGACCTAACTTTTGGCATTTTGAACAACGTTTTTGTTCAACTGATTGTGACGACATTTCATGCCTAGATTTTATTTCTTGTTCCTCAGAAATGGCTATAGATACTGCTTCTTCTAGAGTAGAAGGCTTTTGCGATTTTAATAAAATATGCAATTGGGAACTGAGCCCGTTAATAAAAATGTTTAGAGCTTGCGATTTTAGCAACTCTACGTTAGCTTCGCGAGCTTCTTTGCTCAGCTTTGGATTTAGAGATTTAATTAATTTGATATAACAATTCTCAACTCTATGCGAGTAGCTCAGGACTGGTTCATTTTGATTTTGTTTGCAGGAATTTAATTCTAATTGCCATTGAGCGAAAGTCCTCTTCTCCGAATAGTTTTCTAATAAGTGGTTCTTTAATTCGTCCCAATTTTGGAAACTTCTATTTAATAATGTTGATCTGAGGTTGCCATCGATTTTTGAGAGGGCAATTGCTACGAAGGCTACGTCATATATAGGATTTAATAGCATATGCGCATTATTGCAGTTGTCTATGAAAACGTGTAAGTTCGCTTTATCTCCATTATAGCGAGTGATCATCCTTTCAGCTAGGGAAATATCTATGAATCCACCTGAATTTATCACTTCTGTCTTTGACATTTTGATATTTAGGTAATTAAAATTAAAATTAAACACAATAACACAACTCACTTTGACTTGTTACTGCGGAGTTCTTGGTTCTTGTCTTTCTCTCCTTGGCTCATCTGCTGTTGCACCGCTTGAGATTCGCGAAGAACCTCTACTCTCTCGACTTGATGACGTGTTAGCACGATGACTCGACGCTGCCTGGTGATGTCGAAACGCAATTGACTGGAGACCCACTACGTTCTTATATCGACATTGGAACACCCAGCCGTGAAATAGGTTATACTCGAAAGTGTTTCCTTGATTATCTTTTGTTTTTCACTGTACTTATCCGTCCTTACTCAGGAACGTTCCGTTTTAACCGGACGCGATCCCACTTCTGACACCAATTTGTAATAATTCTGCGAGTGAATTATCGGTCAGAGAGCGGGGGAGCGGAACAGTCAAACACCTTTGGAGAATTTAAGTATTATATTAGACTCAGACTATAATATATACTGGCTATTATGATTACTCAGATATGAACTGTCTGACAAACCGATGAGAACTAACTAACAGTTGTAATGTTCCTGCTTATATCTAAAGTTATGGTCCTTTTACAAATAAACAACATAATCACTTAACTACAACAACAATCTCATTAATAATTATATTTACTGGGTGATACATTGATACTCTACAAATAAACAGCATCGTTAACTAATTATGCTTGTTTAGATAATAAATGAGTTTTGGGAAAGAATCGATAACGACTTGTTATGATCTTACATTCTTAATGAATAAGGACCTTGTGACTGATATTATGTTGTTGGTACATTACAACGCCACTATACGATTGTTTTCTCTGAAAGCAGAAGTTTGGTCAACTTAGAAGCCTTGCTTAGAGTGACCTGAAAAACTCTAACACTAGGTGAGACACACCACTATACGGTTGTTATCTCTAAAAGCAGTCGTTAGGTCAAGTTAGAGGCCTTAGAATGAACAACTCTAACACTAAGAGAGACTTGACTATACGGTTGTTATCTCTAAAAGTAGCCGTTAGGTCAAGTTAGAGTCCTCAGAGTAACCTGAACAACACCACTAGATGTGACTTGGTGTGTCAACACTAGGTGTGTGTGACACACCACGTCACACCTAGGAAAACACGAAAAGACGTTTGAAGAAGACACGGAGACACGTTTTCACACGAAAAGAAGCAAAAAAACCTATAAATTGGTGTATAGGACGAGGACCTACACACTGAAGAGGAGAAGTTAAGTAGATAGTAGTCATTAGGTCAAGTTAGAGGCCTATTGGCGACCTGAACAAGTGAGCCATACATAATAAGAAAACAAGAAGAAGTGTACAGGTGCCTTAAATACTCAAGGTCGCCATTAAAAATCTTTCCCACTCAAAGTAAATAAACCAAATTGCCTACTGAAACTTAAATTGAATTTAAAAATTCATGTTAATTCCTTTAGAAAAACACTTTTGGGGTGACACTTAATTGAATCTTCTGGAAACCTTGCGGCTACAAAAGTTTTTCGTCCCTCAAGTAATACTGAAAGAACTTTCAACTGTGCGAGGAAGTATTTTATTAATCGTACGTACTTATCTTAAATTCGTTCTCTTTAGTTAGAATCTTGTTTTTTTTCGGATTTGTGGATATTTTGAAACTTTTTTTAAATAAAAGAGGACCGCTAAGTGTTTCTAAATATACCTGAGTAAAGTCCAGCGGGGGAAATTTCGACTATTCTTAATAACTTCTGCATTTTGCCATAATTATTTTCAAAAGTGCCATCTATGACCATACAGCGCAAAGCAATATCATAAATTTCCACAAAATACACTTTTTAAATTCACACGATGAACATATTTACATTTAACCGGGCCTTAATCGCGTACTATAATTTTTTTTCTTACCTCGACGTTTTTAATCATGTTACAATAATCTTGGTCTCGAGGGGACTCGAAACGTCAAGGTAAAAAAACTATAATAATAATACGCGATTAATACCCGATAAAATGTAATTAAATTTCCACAGCAGTTAGTAAGAATATTCGAAATTTCCCGAAGTCGAGATTGCCCACTGGACCTTACTGGTTTTTATGTTTAAATACGCACTTTTCACTATCAACTCACGTACACGTACGTACACAATAATATCTATCTATGCAAACATATTTGTACAAACCTGGAAAGAATCCCCGAGATACGTACATAGTACAGTTTGTTCGAGATAAGAATGAAATTGTACCTAATGTTTACTCGAAGGTGTGTAGTCTGAGAGGTTGTAGCGAAATTTCAAAAGAGGTTTGTAATTGCAATAGCTGCACCTGCTGACCTTGCATGGTCGTACGGGTTAAGCAAAAATGATTAGTACATTCCTTCATCATCATCATCATCTGCCGGCTTTTATTTTCGGCTTCTCGCATCCAGTTTGTGCTTGAGGCCGACTAAATGTTTCTCTGAGAGATCGCATCAGAAATGAGGTGATCCGTCAAAGAACCAAAGTCATCGACATAGCGCACCTGATTAGCAAGCCGAAGTGGCAGTTAGCATATTAGCCGTAGAACCGACAACCGTTGGGATAAACGAGTTCTAGAATGGAGAATGCGTCTCGGCAAACGTAGTGTAGGACGTCCTCAGGCACGTTGGGAGTGACGATTTGCTCAAAACGGCTGGTACAAACTGGATGCGAGAAGCCGAAAATAGATCTAAGTAACGTGCAATTGGAGAGGTCTTATTCATGAAGCGTATCAGCAGACACACACGTTATAGGTACTTTTGGTAGGTACGGTAGGTATACATACGCCCTCTTTCTACATTCTACTTATTCTCCTTTTACGACGGGTAGGAGATACCCTTGGATATGATTGTGTCGCTACTATAAATGCTAGTTCCTGGCAGGAATCGGACCCGCAACCTTTAGCGTTGCAGCCAACTGAACATTCGTCCAATACGCCACAGAGGCCGTCGAAAGAACATGAAGATTGTGTCGTTGACTCACGGACTATACTGTAATGTTTACACAGATGTAGGTATATCTTTCACAAGGTACAAGTAAAGTCACTCTATTTGAAATGTCGAGTATGTACCGGCTTGATGAATATTTTAATGATAATTTCTTACCTGTAGGTTGTCAGGGTTTCCCTTTGTATTGTTAACTAGCTGTGTCCCGCGGTTTCACCCGCACAAGTCCCGATATTCAATAATTGGCATTTTTTCTTCCATAAGAACCTTCTTCTATTGGCCGTAGCGTGATGTTATAACCTTCCTCGATAAATGGACTATAAAACGCAAACATATTTTTTTATTTCGGACCAGTGGTTCCTGAGATTAGCGCGTTCAAACAAACAAACAAACAAACTCTTTAGTTGCATAATATTAGTACCTATTTATGTACGTTTTGCCCGCATAAGTCGTAATTCGGTTAGAATATCGGGATAAAAATATCGTTTTACACAGAAAAATTAAATTAAATTGACTTTTATTTTAGGCGAAGCGTACACACATTTTATCAATGGTAATATTTACTAAAACAGTTTTTCGAAAATCCAGTTGGTTTGTTTGTAAATTTGTGTTTTTGTTCTAACAATGTTAATAGGTATGCCAATACTGTTTAATGTTTGTTACAGTAAAGCTTGTATGTATATAAATAAGAGAACACTAGTTTTTGTTGTAGTCAAAAATACCTATTAGTTTTGATTTTACAGCCGTTTAAACTTACGATAAATATTGAGTCTCGCTAACAGTCACGTGACGTCATTTACAACGCTCCCCTAATCAAAACGTTTGACGACATATTGTATTGTGACATCGACACAGAGCGCGAGCGTACTGGGCGAGTGTGAGATGACGTCATACCCGAGTACGAGTCCGCATCGCACGTTTACTTCTATAAATCGGAAAGAAACAACGTATCGAAGTGTAATTCTTTCAGCTGTATTTTTTATTATTGACAGAGAATATGGAGAGCTTATATTTTAATTAGTTATTTTTCCTCGTTTCGAATATAAAATGAACACTGCAAATGTTAGACTGACTGTTTTCGTGAACAAGCCAGTTGCAGTACATGCAGAATATTGAGCTTCGTAAATAACAAATATAAACATGGCAAATATATCTTTAAAATAGGAATATTTGTAGACGGTATCCAAAATCCAAAAAAGATTGTGCTGTGTGTAATGTCGTGCAATATATTATATTTGTAATAAAAACAATCAAGTAAGTTTGAAATCGATATTTGTAGTGAAAACAATTATGTAGGTATATTCAAAATTTTGTAATAAAACAATCGTTACAACTTAACCAATTTACTTAAAATCTAGATAAATTATATCCCTAAGGTTTTTTCATCGAACTTATTACGAGCTAATTTCTTCTATGGTTTTCGCGATTTTGCATAATAAAACACTTTGTTTATCCGGTTTTATCGCGTTTTTATTCATTATTTGACCCGAGCTTTCGCCAACTTTACAGTTGGCTTTTTCAAGGTCAACCTTGAAAAAGCCAAGCATAAATAAAGTGTTTTATTATTACGAGCTGTTTCAAAATAGCCTTAATAAGAAACGTGGAGTAGGATCATAGTATTTTTCCCAGATTTTGTTTCTGTCGGCAACTTTGGAAGTTCCTGTCACAGAAAAGACAAAGCATGTTCTCACTATTCCGACATTACTCCATGTTATTATTCTATTTAAGTTTTGTCCTCATTAAGCAGCAACTAAGAAAAGTTAAAAACAAACAAAAGAACAGCTGTTGTTTGTCAATAAATTCAACACAGACATACCAAAAATAAAACCTTCTACGACGAGACCTTAAAAATTCATTAACAAGGCAGTTCGAAACCGAGTCACGTGACCACTTTAAATACACGGAGTTAACTCGCTGTATAGAGCAAAAGCCTGTGAACGCCAGACCTTCGTTATTTTGTAAAAGGTGAGAGTTGGTAAGCGCATGCTTGCAAACACAGGTAAGAACGATGGACCATTATGACGTTTTCAATTTAATTCAATTATTTAGTTTGGGTTACAGTACCCTTAATATTACTTACATAAAGGGTGTCTGGCAAGTGGTTGCCACGTTAAGTGTCTGGCAATGAATGACGGGACTTTTAATGATATTCTGAACACTTTTTTATTGGGTGATTTCTTACAGATCTATAGTAAGTAGGTACCGTTTATCTGCTGAAGCCACTGTAAACCAAACTTCATAATGATCCATCGTTCTGTGTTGAGAGCATGCGGTCGCGGTGACAAGCTTACAGCTTTTACAAAATAACGGACGCCTGGGGTTCACAGGCTCTTAGACTGTAGTAAGAACATTCACAAACTTACTACATTTGGCGGCGTCGGAGCGCTCTATATGAATATTTATGCAGCATATAAGACGCTGTACAAAAGTTGTGCGTTTCAGAAAATATCAGATATTTCAGGGATAACGTCAGATGTGACCTTGTAAGGGAAAGATGACGCCATGTCGCTCGCGAGAAAAGTTTTGTAATTTTTACCCGCCAAAATCAATGAAGGTTGTTCTTTGAAAGATGAGTACTACAGGCTACAGCGGGACTTTTTAGGGTTCTGTACGCAAAAGGTGAAAACTGGAACATTTTTACTAAAACTCTACTGTCGGTCTGTCTGTCTGCTGTATTTCATGAACCGTGATAACTAGACAGTGGACATTTTCACAGATGATTTCTGTTTTTGTTTTGCTTGCTTTCCGTGCTGTTTTCATACAAAGAAGCTCGTCCCCACCCCGACCCGGACACTGTCCGATCTATTATAAATTATTCCTAATACAATCCTATCATATCCTACTAATATTATAAAGCTGAAAGTATGTGAGTATAAGTGTATGTGTAAATGTGTGGATATGTGTTTGTTACTCAATCACGCAAAAACTACAAAACCGATTGCAATGAAACTTGAAATATAGGTAGCTGGATACCGGGAATAACACATAGGCTACTTTTTATCCCGATATTCCCGCAGGAACGGGACTTACGCGAGTGAAACCGCGAGGGGCGGCTATTATAGTTCATCATAAAAATACAATAGACAAAAATGAACCGAAACTAAATGAAATAATGTGATAACACAACGCAAAATGATTACGTATCCCGAGCAAGGCATAAGGCAAATCTCTGTACTAATAACTGTTACTTAAGTTAATAAAAGTTGAAGATAAGCCGCGGACCCACTACCAAAGTTGTTACCAACTCGATATCTATCTTAATGCTCAAATTAGGTGTAATGTTTGGGGTGTATTGGGTACGGAATATTTTGATAATAATAATAAATCCTGTGACCAACACACAGCGCCATCTAGCCCCGTGGTAAGCTGCTAAGCTTGTGTTACGGTGACTAGACAACGGATATACTACTTACTTTTATTTTTCTTTTGTGAATACATACATACATATAATATATAGAAACACACCCAGACCAGAAACAAATATTTATTTTTAAGGATAAATATTTGCATTGCAGCCATGCGTTTGCCCGACGCGCCACAGAGGTCGTCAGAGGTCGATAATATGCATACGCCATTGGTGTTAGATCACTGCAGAATAGAATAGAATATAAATAATTTATTGTTCATAACATTGCACACGCTCGCGCATAACTCACGCATCTACGGTTCGCAGACGATTTAGTCTTAATCGCAGAAACACATGAGAGTTTGCAATCAATGATTAAAACGCTGGACAAGGCTAGTCGAGAAATAGGACTCTTTTTGAACATCTCGAAAACAAAAGCTATGACTAACGGCGAACAGATACCAATACACGCAGAAAGGGATATAGAGTATGTCAGCGAATATGTCTATATGGGCCAAACAATTTCTTTTCAAGATGCCACTGCCAAAGAAATTACCAGACGAATTGCTCTCTCGTGGAAGAAATAATGGATGCACTAAGACATTTTCAAGAGCCAATCACCTATGCGTCTCAAAAAGAAGTTGATGGACAATACCATACTGCCTTCACTGTTGTACGGCTGTCAAACATGGGCCCTTACCAAAAACCTAGTCGCAAAGGTAAAAACTTTTCAACACGCCACAGAAAGATCGATGCTCGGAATTAAAATAAAAGATAGAGTGAGAAATGAAGAAATTAGAAAGAGGACGGGAGTACTGGACGCAACAACGATGATGTGCCGCTTAAAGTGGAGATGGGCCGGGCACATGACCAGAGCTAGCGACGGTCGATGGGGAGAGCGTATCCTCCACTGGTATCTAAGGGACGGCGGTAGAAGCAGAGGACGCCTTAGGCGCAGGTGGAGCGACGACATCGTCGAGGCAGCCGGGAGCACGTGGACGAGACAGGCACGGGACAGAAGAACTTGGCAACATATGGAGGAGGCCTTTACCCATATTCGGGTGCCAAACTATAAATATTGAAAATAATAAAATAATTATCATATTAATAATAAATTTGCATGCATACAAAGATAGAGTAAATAGATATAAGTAGTAAAATGAAATGTTAAATAAGTTGTTTGGAATAAAGGCTTTATTTATTTATTTAACATTGCACATCAGCAGATAATAGTGCTATTAGTTAGCCTCAATAGGTACTACCCAGGCCATACAATAATTATAAAAGTAATATTTTACCCGGGTCTTATCAGCGTATTGTTACTCTTAAATTCTCTTACCTGCCTCGACGTTTCGATCATGTTACAATAATCTTGGTCGTGAGAATAGGAAGACAATAAGAGAAAACGTAAGAATTTTAAAGTAATAGTAATTTAAGTAATTTGATACGCAAATAAGACCAGGGTAAATATTAATATGAATACAAATCGTGTGAGTTTAAAAAGTGTTTAATAGTTTTCAAATTGTGGTAGTATAGGTATATACATACTCGACTTCATTCCAAAGCACTTTTTAAACTCACACGATTTCTGCTCTTTACTATTTTTATAAAAAAAACTTAACTTTCATGACCTTTGGGGTTACTTCCAAAGGTCATGAAAGTTAAGACGAGTGCTCCTTCAAACCGCTAGACCGATTGTGATAAAACTGAGTATGTAGAAAGCTGGAACCTAGAATAATATAAGCTATGAGTTTCTTGTGGCTTCTTCTCATCGGAGGGCGCGTTCCGAAGCCACACTAAAATCAATACACCTAAGACGTAGCCAAATGATGATGTACATTTAATGTTGTACAAGAATCTAAAGGAAATAAACTATTTTGATTTTTAATTTTGATTTTGCTACTTTTCATCTCGATATTCCTGCGGAATTGGTACTTACACCTGTGAAAACAAGGGCTGCTGCTAATAAATCCGTATGCATTCTTCGTTTTTGTATATCACGAAATGTTTTGTATATCACGTGATGTACACAAATATACATGATATACTTTTTTTGTCTAACTTTTCAAATGAAATAACGCGTCTACCTAAAATAAAATTTCTAAAGTTCCGGTGTACCACAAGCTTTACAGAAAAATGTCCCAAAGATTCAAGTCGGAACAATTTTCGCATGATTTCCAAGTTTAGCGAATATATTAACTTCTTTATCAGTTATTAGAGTGGGAGAGTTGCATAGTTACTTTTAATACAATTTGAATTATTAATTTATAATCTAAAGTCAACCGGTTCGATTCTGTGGTGTGTATCTTACTTCTTACTAATATTATAAACGCGAAAGTTTGTATGTAAGTATGTATGTATGTGAGGTTGTTACTCTTTCACGCCAAAACTACTGAACCGATTCCAATGAAACTTGGAATATAGGTAGCTGGGGACCTGGATTCACACATATGCTACTTTTTATGCCGATATTCCCGCGGGAACGGGACTTAGCGGGTGAAACCGCGGGGCGCAGCTAGTTCATTATAAAAATAATTGGAATGGGTAAACGACTTTTTAAAATAAATTCATTTTCCATGTCTTTGCGGTTATGCTTTTTAGCATTTTATTAATGCTCGACCTTTTAGATCTTTACAGATTTCTTACTCAAGGTAGACTAAGATATAATTTTCAATCCAATAGCGCGGATATAGAAGAAAAATCTACTTCGTTTTTGCAAAAATCAGATTCGTGTACCCACAATCAACTGGTTCGAATCCTGGTAACTTTTTCAAAAACAATGCAGTTGCTTAATTTCAAATCAAAATATTTTTGATGTGATCATGTGATTCACAATGTCGCATTATAAACCACTAGCTACGCCCCACGGTTTCACCCGCGTAAGTCCCGTTCCCGCGGGATTATCGAAATAAAAAGTAGCCTATGTGTTATTCCCCGTATCCAGCTACCTATCTTACAAGTTTCACCGCAATCGGTTCAGCTGTTTTTAAGTGGTTTATTTTAGGTCACCCATCCAAGTAATGACCGCGCCAAGTGTTGCTTAACCTGCACAACCATTCAAGATCGGCTGGTACAGCTAGGCCAATGAGCTCCTCGGGATAAAAAGTAGCCTATGTATGTAAAAAGTAACAAACACACATACACACATACTTTCAGCTTTATAATATTAAGTAGGATTGGTACAGGAGTGGCATAGTGGAACGAACGCACAACCTTCTTTCAGTGAAGT
Organism: Idaea dimidiata; assembly: GCA_949358125.1. Classification (NCBI taxonomy): domain Eukaryota; kingdom Metazoa; phylum Arthropoda; class Insecta; order Lepidoptera; family Geometridae; genus Idaea; species Idaea dimidiata. Next base: position 20,247,895 of record OX442334.1, on the reverse strand, counting down.
CAGTTGAAATCACGGTCCATGCTAAATACCTACAGGCGCACCATAAAACGTGCTATCAATCTCAAAGAGGATGTTCCGCTCCATTAGAGGGATTTTTCTTTAAAAGCCACCGACGTTCTTAGTAAAGGGGGAGCGTTTACATGCGTTTGTGTTTAGTACACGATTTTTAGCGAAGAAATGCTACAAAATATCACAACAATCAGAAAAAACAATTGATTTTATTTATTCGCTTAATTAACTTGATTGAAGATAATTTAAGAATTGAAGTAATTGAATACCGGGAATAACAGATAGGCTACTTTTATCCTGGTATTCCAGTGGGAACAGGACTTACGCCTAAAAATATATTTGTTATGTAATAAAAAAAACAAGAAAATGAACAAAATTACTTATCTCCAACATCTAACAAATACTCTCAAATTTAAAATTAAAGGTTGAATGCTTTTTGCTCATTTAGATCACAAAATGAACCTCTTCAAGTCGTAAAGGGGTTTCAAACCCCCTTTAAACCAAGACAATTATAACAAAGTTATAGAATTTCTATTTTTTTCTTAGTGTACCTTAACTACCTTGTATTTTAACTCTTACATTCTTAGAAATATTTTTAGCAAGGAAATATATTTCCAAAAAATCCCCATGACAGGATTCGAACCTGCGTCCTTTCGCTAACCAGGCGACTGCTCTAACCACTGAGCTACACAGGAATCACGTGACACGGTATAACTTTTCGGCCATATCTTTCCTCGCTAATTGTTTTACCAACTAAGGCTTGGTTTCTGCGCCATCTACCGGTCAAGCAAGCTTTTTTTTTATTGACTGGTTCAGGTGGTTTACTTTACAGTAAACATACCCAACATGAGATGCGCTTTCTCTCCAATTTAATATTCGCGGTTAGCGAAAGGACGCAGGTTCGAACCCTGTCATGGGGATTTTTTGGAAATATATTTCCTTGCTAAAAAAAATTCTATGTTTAAAATGCCTTGAGCAATAGAAACAAAAAAGAAATCTTACATTCTTGTTCATTCATTGGTTGTCTGGACAAAATTTTCCTTGTGTGATAAGGTTACCATCTTGTGTCAGGTTAGATTTTTTGTATACATATAATATTACTAGATGCGTCCCGCGGTTTCACCCGCGTAAGTCCCATTCCCGCGGGAATTTCGGGATAAAAAGCCTATGTGTTAATCCAGGTCCCCAGCTACCTATATTCCAAGTTTCATCGCAATCGGTTTAGTAATTTTTGCGTGAAAGAGTAACAACCTCACATACATACATACAAACTTTCGCGTGTAAAAAAAAAAAAGCAAGAAGTAAGATTGTTTACCCTATCCTATTCTACTTAATATTAAAAAGCTGAAAGTTTGTGAGCTCATATGTGTAAATGTGTGTATGTGTATTTGTTACTCGTTCACGTAAAAACCGCTAAACCGATTGCGGTGAAATTTAGAATATAGGTAGCTGGATACCGGGAATAACACATAGGCTATTTATTATCCCGATAATCCCCGTTGAAATCGCGGGGTGCAATACACACATGGGTACTCACAAACTTTCAGCTTTATAATATTAGTTGGATGTGTTTTTGAACAATAAACCGATTATTTTTGTTAACAACTAAGTGAGACACAGCTGTCACATAAGGAGCCTAATTTACATTACAAAACTAGTATCATGCTAATATGCAGTCGAGTCAATCTCACGAAAGCAGTCTTGCAGCAGACTGGAAGCAATTTTCTCAAATAGATATGGTACAGCTGTGGTATCATCTAATTAGCATCCACCGCTACTAGTTGCTATTTACTGTCAAAAACATATTTCGTATTCTACATTGCCGCTTTGAAGTAATCACCGGTCACAACCACGTTACATCAAAGCAGCAATGTACTGCAACTTAGCCACTAGTAGCGGTGGATGCTAATTAGATGATACCACAGCAGGTGTGTTTACGCTATTTGTGAAAATGACTATAAATTGCATGCCACTAGTTTCGTAATGTAAATACTGCTTAAGGAAATGATATAATCGACGATGTTTGCGCTAATATTCCTGAATATAAACATCTAAATTCCGCAACCTTCCGGCTGTTACTTTTACAAGAGTTAGAAAAGAGTCAAACGACGAGCGAAAGTGTTGTAAAGTTTGGTGTGTACTTACAATTACTTGAATTAAAAAGTAGGTACCTAAAGTTGTCATTTCCTGGAACCTGTTTCGAGTTTGTACAGTGGAAAAGTTTCAATGTAAATTGAGGTAAATGATATTGCAGGCAGGTACAGTATTTTCACTGTAGAGTTTAAAATTCTATATCTATAAAACTCTTTGTCTTGGCTGACTGATGGATCAATGAACAGCCTAAACTGCTACTACTACTGCTACTGCTTACTATCGTAAAAGGCTGAAAATAGTGGGTCTTGTTCATAGTTTTGAAGGGTTGGGGTGAAGTCGTCCCCTTCAAAACTGGGACCGGGGACCACTCGACCCCTTTGTTTTGAAGGCATCTGATAAAAACCTTTTTATTTAATTTTTCATGTTCTGAAATTAAATTCATTTTTACACGACTGCCCAAGAAAGTGTTATGTTTTTTTGTTTGAACCGCGTGGTACTAATTAATTTTAGTATTACTTTTATGCTGATTGAGTATAAGGAGTTTTACAGGTCTCTTCTTCGGAAAACTTGTAAAGGTCTCAAAACGTTCAGCATTAAAACAAAACTAAACGTAACTAGGAGTTCGCCCCGAACTGAGACCTCACGACCCCCTATCTCCCCAACCCCCCTACCGATCCGGCTCGTCTTCGAACTCATAAATTCTATTGACCTAAACTACGCGCATACCACAATTCATGAAGATCGGAGCTACGATACTCAAGTTATCGTCGAACAAATATACAAACATACAAAGTTACAAAGATACAAAAATACAAGCGCCAGGCCTGTCTACACTGGACCTCACACGCTTCGCTCGTTCGGTCAATAAACACTACACTATTAAAATAAAAATAAACTTTAATTTCTTTTCAACATTGCGACAATCGAAGTTAAATCGACTTTCTTCTCTTATCATCGTCGCGACTTCCCACCCAGTACTTTAGTTTTGCTATACGACAATATTTGAAACTGTTGTTTAATCTCAGACAATTAAGGGCCCAAAAGTCAAAGAAAGCTAACCTGACTAATCTGTTGCTACCAAACCTCGATTAAAACAATTCACGTAATTTTTCACGTCATACAGTAGCAAACAAATTGACTGGCAATTAAAACCGGCGACTCTTGCCGTCAAAATCTGATTGACAAAATCTGTGAGCTCAAAACTGATGTGAAAACTTCAATTTCAATGATTCGATTTGGTAGTAACAGAGTTACATAATCGGCTAGCTGAGGTTCCGTCCTACACATTTTCTTACTGTCTGTAACACAAACGAGGCTCCATTCTTGTCACTCGGATGATCGATCGCGCATTATTGTTTCGGATCGATTGTACCTACCGGTATACAGTTTCTAAACAATAACTCTTAACTGATTTAGTGGGAGGGCCCTGTTAGGTTATTCCTGGACCTCAGTGTAAAAGTTACAAATCGAGTTAGTTTAAAAGGTTTATCTTTTTAAACTAACTCGATTTGTAACTTTTATTTACTTTATTCCTGCCCCCATATTATCTATCAAGTGGACGTCTGATAACATTAAAAAATGACAGGCACTATACAGTATACTATATATAAATATACTATATAGTATACTTTGACGTTGTCAGACGTCCACTAGATAGATGATAATATGGGGACTGGTGTTATAAATAGAACCGGCCCGCCGCTGCTTCAGTCTCCTCGTGAAAATACGTAATTATCACTTCACGTCCACTTTCCGAGGTCAGCAGTGGTATTCTCTAATTTAAATTTAGTATTTTTTAATTATCTTCAGTGCAATTCTCTAATGTAACAGCCTAGAGCTCCACGCTGTTTCAGCGTCGACGCTCTGATTGGACACTCACTCTGATTCGACGCTGAAACAGCGTCGAGCTCTAAGCTGTTACATTAGAGAATTGTACTGCAGATAATTAAAAAAATACTAAATTTAAAAAAAAGGCATACAATACATAGTAGGTATATGCATTATGCACACTCGATTCAGCGCTTATTAACAATTGCGTTACGCAAGAGCTTCTTGTTTCGCCTAATGGTGTGGTCACTTAATGATAGATAATTTAGGTCGACCTAAGACCTCTAACTTGAATTAATGATGACTGAATACCCATGGGGTATTAACGACGGAAATGCCACTAATAAAAAATCCCCTACAACAAAAAAATAATCGAGGTCTATTCATAAAACCAAATATTATGTCTGTTGTATACAAAGTTTCATGAATATCGGTTTAAAAATACGAACAACAAACAAGGAACATACAAAAGCTAATTATAAGAGACTTAAAGCACAGAGGCTTCGTTCATTAAAATTCTTATAACCTCATGAATAAAAGGAGAATAAGGTCAGAATAGTTATTCCGCTTTTTCTTTTTGTCTGTCAACTTTTGAACGTTCTTGTCACGGAAAAAGACAAAGCATGTTCTCACTACTCCGACCTTATTCCCCTTTCATTAATAAGGCTATTGAAGTTTAAGCTGTTCTGTAGTACCTATACTACACGTATTTTACCTCTTTACAATTTCAAAGTGATTAAGCAGTGAATTGATTCCTGAGTGACCACTAATGATTGATTGATTTACGTCCATGCATTGTTACCTGGAATTTAGGGTAACCTAGTTTATTTAATGGTCCGTTTTGGGTTGGAAATGGATTATTTCATTATATTTTTTTTTTCAACTAATATAGCAGCGTCCCGCGATTTTACCCGCGTAAGCCTGATCAAGTGAAAATATTGGGATTAAAAGTAGTCGGGTACTCCTCGATAATGTGGCTTTCTATAAATTGAAACAAAATTAATATTTCCTATAGATAGATAGTTAAGCGTTTAACTATACTATCTCACGTAAAGTGGTAATTATGGTGTATGATGTAGCACGCTCATCTAGAAGATAGGAAGACCGCAGTTAAACTGCTAGCAATCAGATAAAAGGGATAGAAAAAAGCTTTTTCTTTTTGTATTAAAAATCACGTGAGCTAAGCCATCTTAATTGTTTCAGCTTAGATTGCGTAGATGGTGGGGATTTTTACAACGACGTTCGAATCTTGATTCATCTTTTTACTGTGTGTAAGTAATTTCCCGAACAGTTTCACTTTGGAACTGGTGACCTCGTCCGTCAGTGACGCGTTTCTAATGCGTATTTAAAATATCAGGTGACCATTCTCCTTTGAGTCTCTAATAGAGACCAGTCCAGTTCTATAATGTGTTTAAAAATAGTTATATATGTAAGAAATACCGTATGATATTTTCATATGAAACATCTTCAAATATCCAAACTTTCGGAACATCTTCATCGACCCATCAATCAAGTATCTACTACGATATATAGCTTCGAGGTCTAGCGAAACTTTCCACGATCCATATAAAGTTTCAGATCGTCCCAAAATCAGTTTTCAATACACGTATGGGTACGGTTATTCACCGCAGAATTATTGGTTCTGATTTATTATTATATTACCATCTTATTTGATACGGGTTTTTTCAGATAAATATGTTTAAATTAATGTGGTATAGAAGGGACATCTGTTGCTGTGTTATGAACATTTAGAGAACTGACCCTAATTTAGTAAAAACTTTCTATTTACTATCTTTAGCAGTTATGGCAACCTAAGAAGTCTTTAGCATAGGTCTTTAGGTCTTTAGCATAGTTTCTAGTACTGGTAGTAATCAAATCACAATATTGCTATAGAAATCGCTTTAAGCGATAATGCCCCTTATTTGTTCAACATCTATTTAAGTTTATTTATTTTATAAATCTGTTATTTTTGTAATGTTTTTGTTGTTGTTCAAATAGAGTATTATCTATCTATCTATATCACTAGAACTAGAATGCTCAAGTAGAACTGAAAAGTGGTCCGCTTCAATTGTTTTGTCTCATTCTAATAGTTTCATTAGAAAGGGACAGCTCAATGTAGCTGGTGCATGACCCTTTAAAGTTCTACGTGAGCATTCTACTTCTAGTAATATAACTTGTTTGACATAAAACGAGGGTAAACAAAATCTATGTTCCACCCTGTACCATTATCCGATTCGGATGATTTTTAGTATTGAGTAATTTCATAGAGTATCGAGCTTTTCTTTTAAGATTTTTTTACTGTTTTTGTTATGTTTTGTTGCGATTTTAAATAAAAATAAATAGTGTTTTATTATGCAAATTCGCGAAAACCATAGAAAAAATTAAAAATAAATAAATCCTGTGACCAACACACAGCGCCATCTAGCCCCATGGTAAGCTGCTAAGCTTGTGTTACGGTGTAATTTTTTCTTTTGTAAATACATACATATTATACATATAAATACATGCAGACTAGATACTAATATTTATTTTTAAGCATAAATATTTGCACCCAGCGGAAATCGAACCCGCTACCTTCTGCATTGCAGCCAAGCGTTCGCCCGACGCGCCACAGAGATGTTGGATATTGAAAGGTCACAAAACGCCGGACATTGAGACAATGCTACAAATAATAAATAAAATGTGTTTTATGTGAAAAAACAAAAAAAAACTTAGACTGAAAATACTTAAGCTCACCTCTCTGTGGGTCAAATACACGTAAACTATCACCATAATCAGAAAATGGTATCGGGTGGATGAGGTCTTTTTATTTTTATCCTCGTTGTATAGAGAAATTGTAACAACTTGACTGTCAAGTAATCCTCTTAAATATTACATGAAAAAAAAACATGCCTAAAAATGTTCTCTCTTTCTACCGTAAATTAAAGCCTTTGTTTTCAGATTATTTTATTTCTGTTGACAACAAAATGAAATTCGTGAACGGAACCCAACATGTTATGGGTCCTGTTTTATTGTGAAACGAAAATTACGTAGTCTTTTACAAATATAATGTACTAGTTGCGCCCTGTGGTTTCAACCCGTTCCCGAGAGTATCTGCTTTAAAAAAAATCTTCGCGTTAATCCAGACCTCCAGCTATCTACACGTCAACTTTCATCGCTATCGGTTCAATAGTTTTTGAGAAAAAAGTATCAACATAATTTCTTTTATGGTATCCGTGATTTTGCATATTAAAACACAATATTACTGGGTTTAATCGCGTTTTATTCATGATTTTGAAACGACCGAGCTTTCGCCAAACTTACCTTGAAAAAGCCAACTGTAAAGTGTGTGCACGTGTAGTGGTAAATAAAGTGTTTTATTAAGAGTATCAACTGTACTAATTGCTTACATACCTGCATCTTACTCACCACCTGCCAATCGTAAATAGTCGTGCGGGTTGAGCAACGCATGGCGCGGTTATTACTTAGATGGGGACCGATATTTTGTCCCCATCTAAGTAATAACGAGCTCATCCGTGCTTCGGAAGGCACATTAGGCAATTATTGGTTCCGTTTATAGGTAATCTCTGACAGCAGTGGTAAGGTCAACTTAGGGCGACCTGCCACCAGATTATCTATCCAGTGGATGTCTGACAACGGTGGAAAGTAACAGGCACTATGCAGTACATTGCTGCTTTGACGTAACGTGGTTATTACCGGTAATTATCTCAAAGCAGCAATGTACTGCATAGTGCCGTCATTTTTCACCGTTATCAGACGTCCACTAAATAGATAATCTGGGGGCAGAAATATCATGGGCCGCACACGGGTCACCACCGGCTACAACCACAAAACGCCCCCACCGGCATATTTCCTGTAGTTTTCAAACTTTTATATGCGGCGCACACTTGTGGTCGGTGGCGGCCACTCGCTGCTTTAACATAATGTATGAAAAATCATGTGAACTGGCCACCGGTGGCTGTGGTCTTGGGCCCGTTTTTGCCGAGCTTTACACTACGTAAGCCACACCACTACACAAAAAAAGAAGAAGACTTACTGACTTCCCCTAACTTATTTTCCAAAATTTAGTTTTTTTTGTCACTAAATCATTAAATTTAAAGAAAATGTTTTCCAAAAATTTGTACCCGAGAAGACATGAACCTGCATCTTTGGGGAGTCCGGTCCCAACGCCTTATCTATATTGGCCACAGGTCGTCTATTCGAGTTGTAATTAAGGATCCCATCTCTTTTTGTTTTGCGTTTAAGGCACGCAGCGAAATCTACCGGCCTTCTTTGCAGACTGCCAGCATGCATTTAAATGCAAGCTGGCATCATGCAGCTGCATTTTGTTTTCTTTATATGTAGCCATTTAAGTTTGAGAAACACTAAAAAATATCAAAATTACATCATTAGTTATAGATGTAAACAAAGTAGAAGAGTCATACGTAAATGTCGGGGAAAAAAAATGTTATTTACTATTGTAAGTATATTTTTTGTAGCGAACATGGTCTCTGAGATTTATTAGTACAGAAGAATAATAAAATAAAGGGATCTCAGTAAAATTTATCACTGTCTTGAATTATTATGTTCTTTCATGTACTGCGATAATGTACCTGCCTATTGGATTAGGTTCCATCTGAAAGAGATTTTTTTGATAGCGTTCTTAGAAAAAAAAACAAGAAAAAAAGATTTTACAAACAAAACCCCAAAACCAGTTACCATCGAACCTGCACCTCTTGCTTGGCGAGCGACCGCGCTAGCCACTGCGCCATATAGGAACTCTAGTACTCATATTAAAAAAAAACTTTTTTATATTCACAAAACCAGTACTTTGCAATGAGTATCAGGGCTCAGCAATTATGTGAATAACATAGCTTAGGAATTAATGTTAGCTTTCAAAATGTGCTAAACGTGCTGAAAAATGAACGATTTAAGATGCGACTGCATTCACAAGAAGTAGCGTCTAGATTCGCGTAAGTACAAACACAGTTTACCTAGTATTTGGTGGCTGTTGAAGCTACAAATATTTCGTTTTAAGTTTTGGCGACACTGTACAAAATAGAATACGCTGGTGATGCGGTTTTTGGATATAATAAGGCCAATAGGGTAAACTGTACACGGTAATTTTTGAAATATTTGTCAGGTAAAGATAAAGATGAAAGACAAGTAAGAGCAAGAAAAGTAACAAATTTTTTAATATTTGAAAGTGCTTCCTACACTTGAATGGCTATAATTAAAGAAATGCTCTCCAAAATTTTCCACGACTTTCCAATTTGGCTTAGTTGGAAAGGCATTTTGACGGATCCCCGGAGATGCAGGTTCAAGTCCTGTCAGGTGTGGAAATTCTTGTGAAAGCATTTCTTTAATTAAAGTAACAAAGTGTTATGTGATGACAAGTGAAAAGGTTTTTTTTTTTTTTCTTTATTGACATAAATGGACATGGAATCAACTTCAACAGCTCTTACAAAACATTAGAAACAACAAATAAATATAACTTATAGCCAATAACAGATTCCTAATTTCAATTAAATACAGTTAATATGGTTGTCGGAAGTAAATACTGTACATTACAATAATTATATTTAAATCAACCATATACTACTTACATAGATAATACAGATAAACATTATTATTACACAATACATGATAATTACTAGCATAATAATAATAATTGAGAGTTCAAAACAATTCAGTGAAATTTTAGTTTAGTTAGTAGTGGTCTGAAAGTAGTACAATCCCATACAGTGGTCAACTGGTCATGGCACTTGTGGAAGAATTAGAGATAGAAAGAGCAATAGGCGACTTTTCGTATTGAAATAATGTAAGCTAGTTGTGACTTAATGTCAATATGAATGCAATTTCATATTATGAATTTAATTAAAAATCAAACAAAGAAAATCGATAATTTTTATCGAAAGAGCGAGACGAAGAATAAATTTTAAAATGAACAAGACCTATTGTTTATTTCAAAATCAATTCATCTCTGTCTGTGTTATCTTTTGTCAAATAGTGTTTTGTCTTTTTCTATTCCTATTTGATATCTATATATCTAAATCTTCAGCGTAAATGGTCAATTTTATTACAGCAACCTATAGACATCCATAGACAATTGATTGGTTCAGGAAAAACGGCATCTGGTATTGATGTTCGTATTGACATAGCATGAATTATGACTGCATTAGTCTTTCTCTGATCGGTTAGGGAAAGGTTAAGGAAAGGAGATTGGACAAAAACTTTTATGTATCAATAGAAAAGACAAAGTGATAGCTAAAACCAAATTTGTGTTTATGGAAAAAATACTTTAGTTTCTAAATTCCTGTTGTCATAGAGGGGGACAGGAATTTAGGGGGTAACCCCCAAAATCTACTTCTAGCTGGCATATTAGTTTTTTTTTTTTTTTTTTTTTTTTTTTTATTTAAATAAGAAAAATACATTAAATTGTTACATAAATTACATCCATAAAACCACTTTTGGTTTGTCTTGGACGTAAGAGGATTCCTCTTTCCTTACAGTACTTAGACCCTTATCAATTTCATATCAGAAAGTATTCACTATAGGTACCTACTGTTGCTACCTTCATAAAATAGCATCAAAAATAATTAAACAATAAACAACATAATTATGTGCAGGAAGGCAGGTAGGTTTACTAGGATTACTTGCCGTCGCGAAGTTATTCACAACTACCCACCTACTTCTTAATTCTGTCAGTTCTCTTAGAATCTATACTTTGTACAGGGATATTGGTACATACTAGTGTTCATAAAATATTTTAATTATATAAGTTATATATTATATAAGTATACAAGATGTAACAGGTAGCTGGCAGGATAGCTGGCTATCTAAACAGCGCCCGTTTCACTTGCGTAAGTCCCGTTCACTTAAGCGCACACGACATAAGCTATGTAAAAGGGATTTTTTTTACCATTTTTGCAACATTTTTCATGAATGCTCCGCTCCTATTGTCGAAGTGTGATGTCATATAGCCTACCTTGATAACCTTTCTTTCTAACCTTTCAAACCTTTCTTGATAAATGGACTATAAAATACAAAAAAAAACAGTTCGGACCAGTAACTGTAGTTCTTGAGATTAGCGCGGCAACTTGTCACAAACAAACAATCAAACAAACAAACCCTTCAATTTTATAATATTAGTAAAGATCAGTGTAGATATTAATGTAAAAGGTTTGTGAATAACGATAAACTTTATTTTGGTATTTAACGTTAACAAAAACGCGGATAAGCACAGCTTGTAGTCCATAAAGCCAACTATCCAAATCTGAAGTTACTACACTTGACTAGATTAGGTAGTAACTACCTCTTCTTGATAACGTTTATGAAGGCTCATTAACGAATCATTAGTTGAAGTAGTCGATTCACTTGAGGCAAGCTTTGATGGTAATCAAAGCTTATCTTAAGTAGATTAACGATTAATGACATTTGTATTACCTATGTAGCTAATAGCAGCTGCGCCCAGCGGTTTCCCGAGTAAGTCCCGTTCCCGCGGGAATAAAATTGTGGCCTATGTGTTATACTACGTCTCCATCTATATTCCAATTTTCATGTCAATCGGTTCAGTAGTTTTTGTATGAGAGAGTAACAAAGTCATACATACATAATTGCAAACTTTAGCGTTTGTAATAATAGTAGGATAAGATTTGTATTTTTGTATTAATTTGTTGACTTCTGGGGCATGGTTGTAATAATATTGTTTGCTACTCAGAAGGTGGGGATTCGATTTCTGGAATGCAAAACCTTTTATTATTTTTTAAAAGATTTGTTGCAATAATTATTACAAAGTTATTACAAAATTTTATGAGACAACGAAAAATGCTGAAAGGAGTTGCATGTTTTGGAAAAACTCAATTGACATATTATTTATATTTATTAGAAAAAAAAACATTATCCCTAGCAATAAATCGAACCCTGTATTTTTGCAACATAAAAACAGCTTACATTATTGTTCCAATCGAGAGTGTGACTGATAAATATCAAATCCAGGAAATAAACATAGTATGTGAAATCGAGAGAAATGTCTATTTTTTAATATTTTCCCTTCAATATTTAACGTGGTGAAGTTGGTCACAAACTGTTATTACACTTATAACGACAACTTTGAAAAAACATATATATTATAAACACTAAATAGCTCCATTTTGAGGAAAATATCAAATCATCATGATACTGCTTTCTCTCGTTTTGCATCAACACATCCACACCCTAAAAGGTACATTTTACAGTAATTAAGATATTAAAGAGGCGGAGTGTTTTAAGCACTCATTTGGAAGCGTAAAAGCCTAGAATTTCCAGGTTAAGTTTAAAAGGTGAAGGATAGTATTATGCTGTAATGCGGATTGAAACGAACGGTTTGGTTTTGTATGCAAACAGTTGAATACCATCCAGTGTTAATTTAGAGAGTGTTTCTGGGAGTTTTGAAAGTGTGACTTTGTTTTGAAGAAGTTTTGAGTAACTATCTCCATTTACATAAAGTTTGAACATGCTTTTATACACCTTAACTTAGATAAAGTGGCTTGTACTTACCGCTATACCACTATATACCTCATTAAGGTACAGAAGAAGTGTCGGCGACGTTATAAGGACTTGTAATTAGCTGTATTAGGGTTATTTATATATAATTATAGCAGCGCCCGCGGTTTCACCCACGTAAGTCCCGATCATGTGTGAGAATATCAGGACCATAAGTAGCCTATAACTTCCTCGATAAATGGAGTTTTTTCATCAGTTAAAAAGGACCAAATAGTTTTTTCATATATTTTCGCGATTTTGCATTGTAATGAAACACAATATTTATCAAGTTTTACCGCGTTTTATTCATAAACGTCATTGTTTCAATGCTCGTATCGAGGCGTTTCGCTAACTTCAAAGTAACTTATGTAACAAAAGTTTATTGAGTAAATATTTATTTATTTTACCTATTTATTTATTTATTTAGTCATAGTAAGCGTCTTGCTAGTAGTCAGTCTACCATGATTAAGCTAACTGTAAAGTTAACGAAACGGTGGTGAGCATTGAACAATGCCGATAGTAAATTTAACCCTATAAATATTGTGTTTTATTACAAAGACAAAATGATCTCTATTTATCCCTTAACCCTTCAGACCTCGAAAAATATATGCGAAAATAATAAAGCGAATGGGATATATGCACCAGCGTGTGCACGCGGCTCCACACGCATCATCGATGTTTACAGCACACTTCATATAAATAAAAACCTATAAAAACTAAACTAGAATACCTACGGTATTGCGTAGCTCTAAAGTTTGCTTACAGAATGTTACCAACTGAGTCAGAGCCTGTAGTAGGCCTGTAAAACTTTGACAAAGTAATTTTTTATTATTCTCCCTTTCTTTCGTTATTCTATTTATTTTTTGCAAATTGCTGAAAACTTCAGTCATTAATTTTGACAAAACTTTCTTTAGTTTGCAGCTTTCAAGTACAATAGGTACCTATATAAAAAAAATAGGTTGTAATAGATAATTAACATATTTTTTAAAAGAAAATAGTAATGGAAATCAATGACGTTGTAAAATATTGCCAGAATTCACGAGTAGACCCCGTGACTGCTTATGCATGCTGCCACAAAGGCTCATAGATGTTATTACTTGTACGGAAAGACAAGTCAACTCTTGTAAAAAATCGACCAGTTACGTGAGGAACAAAATTTCAATGTCTTGCCATGGTGTCTCCGCTCGGCCACGGCAGAGTGTGAAAACGCAAGAAGTAAGGCTTGATGACGTCGTTATGGGTAATATGATAGGCGTGCAAAATGACTCCCTGCACAGAAATCCGAGGATAGTTCCGAAATGGAGACGTTAAAATCGGACTTAAGGAATGTAACTGGGAACATCGCACGAATGATAATGATATCAGAGCAAAATGGAATAGTATATTTCGTTCCTAAAAGCAAATCTCCTAAGTGAACTAAGCATACTTTCAAATCCTCGTAAAGTATTATTCGATCACCTAGATGATTTCGTTGATGATCGAAACTGAAATAAAAGTCGAACAAAACAGAAACAAGAGACAATAAGTTTAAAACATTCCTAACAAAGTACCATTTATGCATAGAATTGCTATTATTCATAGCTTAATGTAGTTTTACCAAATCAAGCCTTAGTACATAGGTAATCAGCCCGTTGATTTGTACCACAGCAGGGCAAGGACCTCTTCTTAAAGGGGTTAGGCAGTAAAACGTCAAGGGAGCCTACCCAAGATTGGCGAATGTCCCATGACTTTGGACCGTGGTGGGTCCTTGGAAATGTCTGTTTCCTTACGATGTTTTCCTTCACCGTACGAGCGCTGTCTTTAGCGCATATAACTTTTTCTTAAAGAAAAAGACATTTTTACGCGGTCGGCGAACCTACGACTCTCGAAATCAAAGTCAGAGTATCTACTACTAGATCAACATCGCTCCAGTACTAAAGCCATAGGACCTCCTCCTCAGACCTTCCCTCGATGCTGAGGATCTGACTCCTTTGGTGCAGTCGATTGACCGTCTTTTTCCAGTGCCCTCTATCGGTGGCTTGATGTAGCGTAGTGATGAGTGGTACATCCAGGTGTTCGATATTTGGTCCAACGCTTGGGACTCTACCCACGTAGCCTTCTTCCCCATTAACCTTTAGATTAAAGGTAAAATAAAACCTGAATAAAATCATCGGTTGTTTAAATTACTGTGGCGTGTCAACCTTTACTTTCTACTATTGCGTGACATGTTTATTCTTATTACTCCAATCACTTAAATCAAAATAAAACGCGTATATTTTAGTCCATTGAGTGCTTAAATATTCGGTCCAATTTCATACAGTATTCGTTCAACTGCACGCGGCAAACTTTTTGTCGGCGAAGACTTATCGGTAGTTAAAATCGGCCCACGACAGGACCATACAATGACATGCGGTTGTGATATGTTTTGGTTTTGATCTTCTTTTTTTTTCGATTTTGATCGATCGTTGTACAGTCGAAATACTGATTATGTTTCCACCGTAGATATCCATAGCTACAGCTAGCGTCTACTTACAACGATGTGTGCGTTAATCATACAGTGTAACCTGTGCTTGTAACTTGCACACATACCTACACAAACAAACGGCTTATCAACAGTTAGTTATTTTAGACCATATTACTAATGTTCCGGTGGCCTAATGGTAAGTAGTGAGGATTTGCGTGTCAGACACTATCGAGTGTATAAAAATGACCATCGTCATAAAAATTATTAGCTTACACTCGTTTAAACGTTTTGTGTGGCCCCTTAAATGTCCTAAAAGAGTTATTTTACTATTTTTAGTACATTGAAAACCGGGGGTTTTTAGATTTTTTTATTCTATTTATATTCTTTTTGGAAATTACGAAACCCTACACTGGGAGTGGGCCGACAAGGCACTCACATTTTTTTAAAATGTAAGTAAGCAATCTATCTATATGTAATTTGTCAACAGCTAGTTTAACGTCTGCCATCACTCCTACTTCCAATTTTAATACATGTTCCTGTAATTACAACAACAATTACATCCAATTTGCTAGTTCACAAACTAACTTCTCTGTTGTATTTACGAAATTATTAATTGACAGTAATTGAACTTGAAGCTAGTTGATTATTTCGTAAACGCCTCAATTAGTAACAGATCGAAAGATAATTATATTGTAAGTTGGCCTTCTAGTTTTGGTCTCAGAATAAGAATAATTTATATATTGCACGAACTAAGCTCAATATAAGCTTATACTTTGGGTTGCTTTGCTAGATAAAGGAAATACTACATTTTATACTTTTTTATGTACTTATGATACATAGAAAACACCCAGAGCCAGAAACAAACGATTTCTGGTCAGGCGAAATATTGGTCCCCGGCGGGAATCGAACCCGTAACCATCTGCGTCGCAGTCCAGGTATCGGCCGCCGCGGCACAGAGGCTTTCAAAATTGTTCCTTCCTACATATGTACGCACACATGATCACGTTCATACGTGAGATAACTAAGGCTTCACTTACGGCACGTAGACTTGCAATAACCTTAGTTCATGGAATCTGCATTAGACTGCACTATTTAGTAAATTAACAATCTCGCCTTAAGCACAAGCTGACATACCTACCACAAGGTATACATTATTATCTATTCTACTAATAATATGTACTAGCTGTGCCCCGCGGTTTCATCCGCGTAAATTCCTATCGAAAAACAAAGTAGTAACTGCGTGTTACACTAGGTCTTCAGCTAATATATTTCAAATTTTATCGCAATCGGTTCAGTAGTTTTTGCTTGAAAGAGTAACAAAGTCACATTACATGCAAACCCACTTGCAAAATTTTGCTTGGATCATATTAGTATGATGTGACTTTGATACTCTTGCACGCAAAACTACTGAACCGATTTCACTGAAACTTGGGATGGAGACCAGAATAACACATAGGCTACTTTTATCCCGATTATTCCCACGGGAACGGGACTTACCGCAGGGCGCAGCTAGTTTCGCATATAAGCTTCGTACTCATAGACACAACTCAGCTATATCAAACCAGCTAGAAAGCATTCTTTGTAAAGTTCCTCACAGTTGACAATAGAAAGTTTTGCTTTTGAACTGAAACCTGCAATTTTAACTCAAATGCAGTTTACACAGCCTTTCAAAGGCTTCGAAATATTGATAAAGTAGCAGTGCTTCGCGGATTGACTCGCCT
The DNA here is from genome assembly GCA_949358125.1 of Idaea dimidiata. Classification (NCBI taxonomy): domain Eukaryota; kingdom Metazoa; phylum Arthropoda; class Insecta; order Lepidoptera; family Geometridae; genus Idaea; species Idaea dimidiata. The sequence continues at coordinate 20,231,299 of OX442334.1, read as the reverse complement.
ATTTCTCAATCCATTGAGACTAACGGGTTTAAAGTATCTGTGTGCTAGGTGATAATCTACCTGCGTGCTGAAGTATTTTCGCATGATTGACACACAATTTAAACATCTCAACAAATAAACATTAAATAATATTATTATTCTTTATAAACGAGTACGTTTGTGACCCTTTTACACAAAAAACTACAAAACCCATTGCAATAAAACTTGGTGAACAGATAGCTGGATATCTAGATTAACGCAGATACTACTGTTGTGGACTGTAACTTGAATAGTATAGGCGCTTGAAAAGAAGTAGAACGTTTGCTATTTGACTTTAATATCGTTTTATTTTCCAATTTAATTAGTTTAATACATTTATGCGGCCATTGGTGCCGGTGAGAGTATTCAAAAGGGAAGAGTGTTGCCACGATAGATATAATAATAAAAGTTACATTTTTATAGAAAAAATGTTGCCAACTTATTTTACATTATTTGACATTTTCATGTTGTTAACGACTACTTTTTATCCTTACTCGGGTAAAACCGCGGGCGTGGCTAATATCAAATAATAGATATGAAATAGTAGAGAATGTTCATGAGGCAAGAATCACATTCCACAAGATCGAGGCGCTGCTTCTGACACATATTGCCGATATTCGACAGGCCTTCGTTTACTGCTAGCGATGTGGAACAATTGCTTTTATTTGATTTTTTTGTATATTTCTTATCCAAGTACTTACGCTATGCTATATGATTAACTCTCAGTCTAGTAAAATATAATATTTACCAGGTTAACCGGGTCTACCGATAAAGCTGAATGTTAAATAGCGAAACGTTTGTATGACTTTGGAAAAAATCAAGTAATTCATAAAACGCGACTAAAACCCGGTAAACTTTGTGTTTTATTACAACGCAAAATCGCGAAATTAAAAGAAAAAACTAACTCTCAGTCTCTACATCAATAGTTATTTATTGATATTTGACATAATTCTAATTCTTATTACTAATATAGTTTTTAAGGAAAATTGTTACTAACATATGGATCAATGACATCTGAAAATAAATGTTTTTTTAATAGTAAAAGTAAGTTAGTCGTTAAAAGAGACGCTAAAAAGGTGTGGTTATCAAAACGCCATTTTAAATTTTCAAGATTCCTAACTTACAACGACCTGCCCCCAGATTATCTATCTAGTGGAAACCGTCTGAAAACCGTGGAAAATGACGGCACTATGCAGTACATTGCTGCTTTGAGGTAATTACCGGTAATAACCACGTTACGTCAAAGCAGCAATGTACTGCATAATGCCTTTTATTTTCCACTGTTATCAAACATCCACTGGATAGATGATCTGGGAGCTGGTCTGAAATTACCAGGAATTGGGAAAATTGAGTGAGGCTTGGGTGGTTCATATTTTTTGGCATATTAATTGTAACATTTTATCTGTTCATCTTTTCTAAACCATTTGACTTTGACTTGGAATGTTGGGCATCTTGCGTCCCGCAGTATAGACAGGCAATGTTGGAGGCAGTTTCTTAACCGTGTGGAATAAGAAACCCTAATAATGCATCTAAGTTAACCTAAACTACCTATAATAAAGGAAAAGAGGACAAAAATAAGTACTTATAAGTAAATTAAAAAAAAATTGTCTAGGTGACTTAGGAAAAGTAGTAGAACAAAATTATATAAAAGTTAAAGTTTTAACGGTGTGTTTCCGCAATTAGCCCTAGTATTGGGCCCTTGGTATGTGATTTTAAGCCGTGGGTTTCCTCACGATGTTTTCTTCACCGTAAGAGCGATGTTAATAGCGCACATATTTTTTTCTTAGAGATAAAGACATTGGTGCGCGACCGGAATTCGAAACCACGACCTTCGAAATGAAAGTCAGGGTATCTACCACTAGACTAACACCGCTCTAATTTGAAAAAAGGAAACAAGAATCTGACGACCGACATCCTCTTCACCAATATGAGCTCCCACCAGCCAGGCTAAAAAGCCGCAAGAACTTTCTGCGCAGCACTCAGGCTTTGGAGAAACGGCCAGCTGAGGAGAGGGTGGTGCGATGGAAAATGAAACACCCTGTACCCCCAGGGTTTCTGAACCCTCAGGAGAAGCTCCCTCCTGGGTCTGATCTGCAGTGGTCCACGTGGCAGTCACTTAACAGACTCCGTACTCAAGTGGGACGCTGCAGACAAAACATGAGCCAATGGGGGTACATTCCGCCAACGGAAGAGCAATGTGATTGTGGAGCTCCATCGCAATCCATGTTGCACCTGCTCCAGTGTCCATTGTGCCCGACCACCTGCACAATGGATGACCTCATGGAGGCCAACGATGCCGCGATTGCTGTGGCGGAGCATTGGGCAGGCACAATTTAGTTAGGTCGAACCGACTGATACGAAAAGAAGAAGAAGACCGCTCTAATTATATACCTAATCAAAATTATATAATTAGTAAAATCAATGTTTGTCTGTCTGTTTCTCTGTTTGTTCCTTATGCAATAAAAAACTACTAATCCGATTAAAATTTTGTTTAATCGGATTCGGAAGATTAGAATCAATATTGGATAGTTCCATTTTCGAGGAACCTCGTGGTATACTCTACATCGAAATCCAATTAGTAGAACTGGAGTAATAAACGAAAAAGTCGGCTATGCAGTATTTCTACGCTGACGAAGTCGTGGGTACCAGCTATTTTATAATATACAGTAATCATAATGCATGTGGATTAAAACTACGGGTACATTTGCATCACAATGAATACGTCATCGTGTTAAAAAGTACATGAATTTACTGTACAAGAGTTTAATTGTATGTTAATTTATATTATCTTAATTACTATGTTTCTGACAAAGAGTTAACAACAAACTCTTTGTAATGCAGTAAAATTAATAATACATTTTCCCTGTAGTTTTAATGCCATAACGTCAAATTAAATTAAATTAAATTAAATTAAATTGTCACAGGGATAGCGTCACCGATTTTTCGTTGTGTACGTATACGTTAAAAACAAACGATTCGACTATGTCAAATTTTAGATAAGTCAAAAAATATGTTGAATTTATTCAATAAACATTTAATACCTACAATTATGAAATCATCGCATTCATGGCCAGTTTTAAAGACATGCAACAAAACATTTCTGCATGAAACACGTGTTTTCCATAACAATTTTCTATCGTATTTATTTTAACAATCGTGTTTCGACTATGGGGTGATAATAGAATTTTAATATTATACTAATTTTTTACTATGACTTTTTTACTATGGTAATAAATTTCTCCAGGCGAAACATTGACTTTGACACTAGATGTAGCATCAGAAGCAAAACAGCGGGCCTAGCCAACAATGTTTTCGAATAACGAAATCGCTAATCGACAGATTTTTTTGTATGAAATTTACATAAGGTCACGGTTGATTTTTCGCGTGTTTATGTCAATTTCATACAAAAAAATCTGTTAATTGGCGATTTCGTTATTCGACAAGAATTTTGGCTAGAGCCGCAGCTGCGCCCGCTGTTCAACCTGCGACTTGGAATATAGGTAGCTGGATACCGAGAATAACACATAAGCTACTTTTTCCCGATATTTATGCACAATCGGGACTTAGGTAAGCGGGTGAAACCACGGGGCGCAGCTAGTTTATTTTCACTGCGAAAACTTTCAGACGTTCTGAAATCAATATTTATTGGAAGTCCAGCCTTCGCCGTCAGAACCGATAGCCTCACCATTTCCTTTGTAAAGTACACTATTTACTTCAAAATAGCTGTATTAGAGTAAACATCAGGTGTCCAAACAAACTCTATAGGTTACTAAGAATAAACTGAATGTGGACCTTATCTTTTTATTGTTCGATAGAAGGACTTCAAACGGAGTTTCTTTATTGTAGTTCTTTGTGGTGCAAAGAAGAAACTGTTTAAGCTTACCTTTTTTAATGTCAAACGGTCATCTACCTTATATTATATACTGTCTATACTTACTTTATAATAAACACTCAAGAACATAGTTGCAATATATAGGAATATATATATACTAGCTGCGCCCCGCGGTTTCACCCGCGTAAGTCCCGTTCCCGCGGGAATATCTGGAATTATGCAGTCTATGTATTATTCTGGGTGTCCAGCTACCAATATTTCAAGTTTCATTGCAATCGGTTGAGTAGTTTTTGCGTTAAAGAGTGACTTTTTTCAAATGGTTTCTGTGATGTTCTTTTTTTAAAAAATGTGAAACATTTGAATATCGACTTTCAATTGTTTTTGTTATTCAATTTAGACAAGAAAGATGGATACTGCGAAAATTCGATTTTTGATTTTTGAATTTGATTTTTGAATACGAGTTCCGACGCGGAACTAACGCTGCAGAAACAGCCCGCAATATCAATGCTGCGTTTGGAGAGGGGTCTACTAATGAACGCACCGTGCGATTTTGGTTTAAACGCTTTCGTGATGAAAATTTCGACTTAAAGAACGAGCCACAAGGAAGACCGCCCACACAGGTGAATAACGATGAATTAAGAGAGATAGTGGAAGCCGATCCTAGTCAAACTACCCAGGAAATAGCGGCATGGTTTAACGTTACCTTACCCACTTTATTGACTCACTTGCGTCAAATCAATAAAATAAAAAAATACGAAAAATGGGTGCCTCATGATTTGACTGATCTGCAGAAAGAAACGCGTGTTGAAACTTGTGTTGCCTTGTTGAACCGGTACAGAAATGAAGGAATATTGGATCGAATTGTAACATGTGATGAAAAGTGGATTCTTTATGATAACCGGAAAAGAAAAATGCAATGGCTGACCCCAGGTCAAATGCCACAACAGTGTCCTAAAGCAAAACTTACCAATAAAAAGGTAATGGTAACTGTTTGGTGGTCTCAGCATGGTGTTATTCACTATAGTTTTCTTCGATCTGGTCTAGCAATTACGGCAGATGTCTATTGTGCCGAACTCCGAACCATGTTGACAAAACTAGCAGTAAAACAGCCCCGACTCATGAATCGATCTTCACCATTATTGCTCCACGACAACGCGAGACCTCACACAGCGCGAGAAACCATTTTGACCCTTCAGGAACTGCACTTAGAAACTATTCGTCATCCTCCGTATTCACCAGACCTTGCTCCAACGGACTACCATTTTTTTCGTGATTTGGACAATTATCTACGTGACAAGAAGTTTTCTTCCCAGGAGGCAGTACAAAATGCTTTCACACAGTTTGTGCAGTCTAGATCGTCGGAGTTCTATCGCAAAGGCATTATTAACCTTCGCATTAGATGGCAGCAATGTATAGATAATAATGGCAACTATTTTAATTAAATAAATATGTAAAAAAAATAAAAAATAAACAATTAAGATTTTCAGTACAAATCGGCAATTTCATACTTTAACCCCTAATATTTAAAAAAGAAAAGATTTATTTCATTGTTTGTAATGAATATACCACGAAACTACTAGGTCGATTTCAAATATTATTTTGCCAATCCGAAACCTTTACATTATCGAGGAGTAACACAGGCTACTTTTGCTCCCGATATCTTTAATCTAGGACTAAATATTTTTTAATTAGATTGATTTCATTTTATTTTTGAATTATTGTTGTTTCAAATTTTATTTTTAATTATATTTTGAGCTATGTATTAAATTATTTATCTAGGACTAAAGATGTTTTAATTGTGTATACTATCTTTTTTACCTAGATCCGCAAACAAAAAATGATTTCATTTCATTTCAGCATACTACGCCAAAATCGCTTTCATCTTTAGATTCAAACCGCCCGCCCACTAGCTATTTAGCATTAAAATTTAATAAAACCACATTTATCTAATTTGTATTTATCTGTATCATCGTAAAAGTTTATAGTCTATGGGAACCAGTCTGTTTATACACCGAAAAGTTAGAACGACTTTCTTGATGTTAGGTAAGGACGTAATGTTGGCTTTTCTTCGGGGTCTAATAATGTAAAAATGAAGATAACCCGAATAAAAATGGTAAGAGGTATTTTAGATTACAGACTTTCGGTCGGACGATAGCTAAAGCTAGACGGGCAGATGGATTGACAGCGGTTTCTCAGTCATTTAGTGGTAGATACCCCGACTTTCATTCCAAAAGGTCGTGGTTTCGAATCTCGGCTGCGCACCAATGTCTTTTTCTTTAAGAAAAAAATATGTGCGCTATTAAACATCGCTCTTACGGTGAAGGAAAATATCGTAAGGAAATCCACGGCTTAAAATCACGCACAAAGGCCCAATTGTAGCTGTAGTAGTAATAGGCTTATTGTGGAAATAGACTGCAGTTAAAACTTTAACTTTTAGGGTCCCGTTTTTACCCTTTGGGTACAGAACCATAAAATGAAAATTTTTGTGTTAAATAGCACGCAACGCCCAGCTATCTACATACCAAGTTTTATCGTAATCAGTTCCGACTAGCTAGCGGGCTAAAACTTTGAAAATAGTTCAGAACCAGATGACAATGCAACCTAAAGCAAAAAGATAAAAAAAAAAAAATTCACAGATTTAGAAACCACATCATAAAACCCACTTTTTTTAATGTCCTACAAATATTGAAATAACTCCGTGGAAATAACTCTGCAAGGCCAAACGAGAGGCCACTCAAAACGTGCGAGAGCATCTTGACGATTTACACCTACCTATGCTATGCATGCCAATAAAATCACCTAAGTAAGATGTGTCTCTACTTTTATTGCAAACCCCACGTTTGGCCCCGCAGGGTTATTTCACTATTTTTAGGACATTTAAAAACGTGGGTTTTTACATTCTCTAATTAACATAAAATTTCTTGTATTAGTTTTTACGACAGAATACATTCCACTGCGATCTGAGCCCACTTGGCACAGTTGGTTACGATATTTTTTAACCGACTTCAAAAAAAAGGAGGAAGTTATCAATTCGACTGTGTGTATAATTTTTTTTTTGTATGTTCACCGATTACTCGAAGACGGCTTGACCGATTCAGATGATTTTTTTTTAATGGATAGATGGGAGCTCCAAGATGGTCCCATAAAATTTTGATGAGGATCTGATCTTCGAAGTGAGGACCGGGAATGCTCCTTAAAACGCTGTATTAAATTAAATTGTTCATCGATTACACGAAGATGGCTTGACCGATTGATATAGTTCTTTTTTTAATGGAAAGGTGGAAGCTGCAAGGTGGTCCCATGAAAGTTTGGTAAGGATCTGATGAGTATCTTCGGAATGATGGACAGGATAGCATCCCAGAATTCAATAAATTACTCATTTTGGATAGTACAGATTGATTGAGCACCTTAAACCACCTTCTCATCAGCAAACTCCTCAATAATTAAAATTACGGTAACAATATTGTTGATTTTTAGTTAGGTAGGTATTATTATTATTTCTAGTAGGGGTCGCCAGCGCAAGCACCAGACGGGTGATCTGTCCTCTCATGTTGGGACCATTTCACCCAGTTCCCCAAGGCCCCTATAGGTTTTGAGTTAACTGGTAACTCACGGTGAAGGCGACCCACTGAATCTACCTGTTGCTTTGCAGAGTTTTAACAACTGCCCTATTGTAATGTCACTCAGGTCCCCTTCAGATAGGGTATCTGAGTTCATTATTTCTCTCCTGGCTTTAGCGTATGCGGGGCACTCCGCTACCAAGTGATAGCTAGTTTCATCTTCTTCCAGACAGCTAGGACAAACGGGGTCTTCCCTTTGTCCTATCTTTACTAGGTGTCTGTTCAGCTGGCAGTGTCCTGTGAGGACTCCTATAATGATTCTAATATTGTTCCTACTTAGTTTAAGTAGGTGTTTGGATTTCTTTTTGTCCAACGCTTTTATAATTATCTTGGATTGCCTTAGGCCACTTGTTTCTACCCATCTCCGGTTGAATTCTATTTTCATTCTATGCTTGATGACACCTTTCGTAATCCCATAGGCTATGGGAAGTCTGGGTTCGGGTCCCACAAAGGTTTCATCCGCTCCTTTTCTTGCAAGTTCATCTGCTCTTTCGTTACCAGTTATGCCTTTGTGTCCTGGAACCCAGGCCACGGTAACCTTAGCTTTGCTACCCAACCTGTTCAGAGCTTCTTTACATTCTCTGACCAGCACTGATGTAGTTTCTTCTTTGTCTAATGCTTTTAATGCCGCTTGGCTGTCACTGTATATGACCACTTCATCCATAGTGTAACATGGGTTCTCGCTTATAGTGTTTGCGCATTCCAGGGTTGCAGTTATCTCTCCTTGGAACACACTAGCGTATTTGCCCAGTTGTATGGAACTTTCTTGTTCTGTTCCGTTCTGATAAATTATTACCAGACCGGAGCCAGAGAGCTTTGTGGAATCTTTCCTGGAGCCGTCCGTGAAGCAAGTTGTTCAGTAGCAAGTAGGTAGGTATACTAAAAAGGGTAAAATAAAAAAATAATTTAAAAATTAAAAAACCGACTTCAAAAAAGAAACAAAAAATAATTTAAAAAACAACTAAAAAAACGAATTGATAAAAAATACCAAAATAACCTCTACATAGGTACAGTGCCACGGACTTATTAATCTGTTTTATCATCTGAAGTCGGGCAGTTTTACTGGTTGGTTCCATATTGTACTTAGTTTGGCTGCCCGACTTCAGATGATAAAACAGATTAATTAGTCGGTGGCACTGTACCTATGTAGAGGTTATTTTGGTATTTTTTATCAATTCTTTTTTTTGGTTGTTTTTTAAATTATTTTTTGTTTTCTTTTTTGAAGTCGGTTTTTTAATTTTTAAATTATTATTTTTTGAACTTAGTATAATCTACATTTTAACACAAAAAATTAGAAATTCGGCGACCAGAATATGTGTTCTCTTTAATCTAAATGATTTATTAGCGTCAGAAAAATCCATGCTATTCATGATGCTGTAATATTGCCCTAGAAATATTCCTAAAATATGGTCTTGAAAATAATTGCTTCTTAAATTTTAAGCTAAAATAATTTTCGTTTTCATTCGTATGGGAATCACCTGTGGAGCTCACAGACTTTGGACACACAGATCCTACAAAGCGACGTTACCTTTGTAGATATTTCTAACTTTGTGCTTTGCAAGCGCTGGTCAAGTAAGTATCATCTGTCTGAGCATCTGATATAATTTATATCAAGTTTGTACCGAATTTTAACTCATAATTATTTTTCCCGGGTCTTATTCGCGTATTATTATTTTTAAATTCTCTTTATAATCTTATAATAAATAATCATTGTAACATGATCGAAACGTCGAGGTAAGAGAATTTAAAAATAATAATACGCGAATAAGACCCGGGAAAAATAATTAGAAGTTTGTACAGTCTAATTTCTTTACCCTATTCCTTACTTATCTCTAAAATTAGTTTGATTGATTAATATTTATGTACTTACTAGCTGCGCCCCGATTTCACCCGCGTAAGTCCCGTTTTCGCGGGAATATCGGGATAAAAAGTAGCATAGTTGGTAGCAAGAGCACCGGAGTAGTGATCCGGTGGCAATTGAAGAAGGCGATTGAATTTTTGAAGTTGTATTTGTCCTTCAAAATATTTCTTGTAGAAATGCCTTGAGCAATAAAAAACAAATTACGAAATGTTAACTAGTAATAATATATTCTAGAAAATTCATTCTACGCATGGAGATAAGACCAAAGCCTCCACCATAAATACAGTGATACGGATTCTGATCCTCATAAAAGCAACCGCGGTTTCATATTCTCTCACATCGGCTGGTTGATGTTGAAAAAGAACGATCAATTATTAACCAAAGGGAGGGAGGAGGATTGACATGACTGATATTGAAAGTGAAAGAGTTCTGATGTGAAAGTATTCAATTGGAGCTAGTGTCAGTCTGGAACGGGCATAAGATTATTTAGACCTGTCATCATTTTACAATTTCTAAACTAAAATTTAGGTTTAGTTTAGGTAAATGAACAACAGAAATGCTACCATTGACTCTATGTACCGGTGCATACGTTCTTAAAACAAATTCAAATTTACACTCCTCCTGAACCAGTAGTCTTTATAGCAACGGTGCAGAGTTCGGTTTTGCTTCTGTTTACATTTATAATGGCAAAGTTATTTTTGCAACAGATGTCAACCGTACTAAAGTTACAAAGTTTAACTTACTATAGGAAGTGTTGAATCTGTTTACTCAATGCTAAGCTTTCTGATGATAGTTTCAAGTTTACTTAATGAAAATTTAACGAAATTTCTCGCTAAGTAGCATAAAACTTTTGTGAAATTCTGTGATCTTTAGCTGTATTTTATTTACAGCGTGTCTCGAGTACGAAATTTAAAACTCGTGCTAACCGATGACGCCACGTTACGAAAAGTAAAGTAAAATGTAACACTGCGCGAGAATTCATGCAGTCAGTATGTACTGTTAGGGGGATCTGAAACAAATCATATAGGTATATAAAAATGAATTCCTATTTCCCTCGATAGGACCGATTTTGCTAATTCTTTTTCTGTTGTGCTTGCTATAATCAGGAGTAGGATCTAATGCTAGAAATTTTTAAATTTTCGATAAAGACTTACGCGGGTGAAACAGCGGGGCGCAGCTAGTAAGTAAATAAATACATTTTGTACGACATTGCACACAGCGCAATCTAGCCTCAAACTAAGCACTAGGCTTATACTATGAGTACTAGACAACGGATATACTACGTATTATACTTTTTTTTGTGAATACAAATTCTCCATAGAAAGACCCAGACTAAATACAAATATTTATTTTGTACAATACGTATTAAATGAATGAATGCTCGCAGTAACATGTTACATTACATCTTGTAACGTTAGTCAGTATCCACTTTTGATGTGATGAATCTTAGGATTTCAAAATTCGTAGGACAAAAGTAGTTCGCCTAGACGTTTAGCCCATCACTCTTTCGGCTGAAACTACCGTCCCACCGTGGGTGGCCAGCAGTACCCTGCTGATACATCCGCATCTAAATTATCAATGGGCCTTCAATTAAGTTTGATTGAAATCGGTTGATTGATGGATTAATTAATGCTTTATTTCAACACACCATTAAATAGTTACAATAAAAGGAAAATACTTAAACAACGTAAACTTATCGCTTAAAGCGATTTCTGGTTCTCTCGGTTTAGTAGTTTTAAAGATTTACTTCTATAAACTTTTCCTTTTTAATCCCCGACAACGGTACAAAAGAGGTGTTAAATTTAAAAGGCGTCTGTCTGTGTGTCTATGAGTCTTTGTATCTGTGGTATCCTCTAGTTCACAAACTGATAAAGCGCTTTCGATTAATTATAGTTTTGTACCTTTAATAGGTGACATATAAACAAGTGTCAGAGTGAATAAAATAAAACAACATAACCTACTCACATAGGGTTCTGCGTCTAATTAAACTTCCTAATTAAAAATGAAAAAGTAGTTTCCCCTGCATGTTTTACCGGAAAACTAATGAAGTTTTAATTTAGTTTGCATTATGCGACTCCAACTAGACGACTCTTTCGGAATATGAAACTGGTGTTACATTAGCAAAAATGTAAAAAAAAGTTTTAAAATGTTCGCTTCATTCGCTGAAGCTAAAATCCGAAGTCGACTTACCGATCGTTATACTGCTCTGTTATACAGATATTTTTTTAAGATGAGCGTTTAAACACTATCCCCCCTTGATCTTCTTCTTAAAGTGTAGTGGTGTGGCTCACCTAGTGTTAGAGTTGCCAGGTCGCCCTAGGGCCCCTAACTTGACCTAACGACTGCAATCGGGATACTATCTCATCCGAAGGTAAAGATTTAGCACGCTTATCTAGACGAAAAATACGGCAGTAAAAAACATCTAACCCGTCTTTCTTAGTGTCTGCACCAATATCGATTCAATTAAATTCAATTAATTTATTGCGAACTAGCTGCGCCCCGCGGTTTCTCCCGCGCAAGTCGCGAACCCGCGTTGTTCGAACACCTACCTACCGCAATGCAATAATCCACACTTAAACGGTCGCCCATTGAAGTACTGTTGAAGCCAGGCGCTACGGCGCCTGGCATCATCAGTACTTCTCTGGTCGTCCGTTTAAGTGTGGATATTTGCACTGCGGTAGGTAGGTGAAGTAAGGTAAAGTTTGTATTTCATTAGTAAGTGACGATGACAATGATGATGATGCCACTCTACATCACTTACCCTAACCCTGTGTCGATTTTCATTCATTGAATAGTTATCACCCGCGAAAGTCCCGATCCTGCGGGATTTTCGGTATCAAAAGTATTCTATGTTACTCTCCATCATTTAAACTATCCCTATGCAAATTTTCATCCAAATCGGTCGAGCCGTTTGACCGTGAAGAGGGAACAAACAAACAGACTTTCGGATTTATAATATTAGTAGGATAGGATAAGGGTACAGTTTGGTGTTACATAGTACATAGTTCTTAAAAACTATAAGATCGCCTCACTCAGCCACTGAGCATGCAATTTAACAGATTTTATAAGCTTAGTTTAGTTATTTCAAGATTCAATGATACAATTTTATTTTTTATTACAATTGTCTCTGGAACCGAATAAAAATCTATCCATAAAGTAAGAAAATATTAGTTTCGACCCGTGTTCTATAGTGGCTGCCCAAGCCTACGTAACAGACGGTTCACTTGACGATACGACGTGCGGATTTTTCGATTAATTCGTTTTGTTACTATATAGGTATTGAGATAAAGAAGATTTGGTTTAATGCTTATACTAAACACACAAACGGAAGCATATTTTCAATTCCAACAAATAAATAAAAATATTGTAAACCAAAGAATATTCATCGAAAAGATATTAAAAGAATAAAGTTCACTTAAAACTTTGTATCCTGGATACTTGAGACGGCAGGTAGGTAAGCACTCGTTCATTTAAATCGAGGTTTCTATTGCCGAAGTTTGGCTATCGCGTCACTTTGATGTGCCGACTTTCAGATTTATTAGACGCACCTTTCGGAATTTATCTAAACGCAATTCGTTTACGAGATTCAAGGCTTCAAGACGGATGGGCGGGCGTTTGTTTTATGGACAGACTAGCTCATTCCACGCGATTTTGTTTACGTAGATTTATATTATTGTAATATTATGAAAAAAATATTGTAGTAAAAAAGGGTCATTCATCTACTCTTTGGAATAATCAAATTAAAAACCTCACCGAGCTTCCAATACTGACTGTTTTCCTTAATTTCGAAGATTGAGTTGTGTGAAAGAATAAGGCACGACCTTCAGTAGTGAACAATGTGATCAAGAGGAAGAATATGAAAAGTTTTTGACTACAATATTGCATATCTTCATTTAGACATCTCGTTAACGAATTGTATCTTCATTAGCATCCAAGCGACGTTTTCAAAAAATCTTTCTTATCGCACAAAGAACATACTTATGTTTACACATTTTCCCGGGTCTTAAACCGCGTGATTTTTCTTTTTAATTTTTCTTACCTCGACGATCCTGTTACAATTATCTTGGTCTCGAGGGGACATACTCCCTACATTTCAGCCTTCTCTACAGTATACTTAATTTTCGTTTTCGTCTGCTATTAGCATTTTAGGCTGTCCGTTGATCCATCAGTCAGTCAGGACAAATCCTTATACATATATAATAGCTTTTGTTAAAACTTGCTCGAGTTTATAATTACACTGACTGTAGTATTCAAAATTTCTAAGGGAATATTAGACAGTGCTTTTAGTAAAGTACACCTTTCAAACCTATAGCTATAAATAAATTCATATTTGTAACCACAGAAGCCGTTTGCGCCAGATGTTTATAAGAAATTTAAGCATCAGGTGTGGTACCGTAAAATATGGATCAAATCGTCTTTGATGAAGACGGTAGAGTAGGAAAATGTTCGTCGAACGAGAACCGAAGTCATTCAGCTTGATTTTATAAGGATATTTATTGGGTCAAGTGTTTTATGGTTGTGCTATATGTGGAAAGCTTTCCTCGCTAAGGTTTGTTTATTGAACAGAAAACAGCTGTTTTTAACCCCGGCGGAAAAGTAGTAGATTGTTAGACAAGGACTGAATGTGGTGGCCGAAGTGTGAGCGCCAATAGTTCGAGGGTGAAATGCTTGATATTTCTCCGAGCTAATCACTCCACTTTTCATTCCGCCTGTGAGGAAATTAAAGTACTACTCACACATTTAATAAAACAGGTATATATTGAGAAGTAGTTAAAATATGAAGTTGAACTAGAACATGTTGTAAAAAACAAATTCAATTTATTTTACTATAGGCATTTTAAAAAAGTTGAAATATACACTTACTGCCAACTAGAAAATTAAAAACTTAGGCATCTATTGGCCACAATATAATCGAGTTGGTCACGTCGTGCATCTATGCGGCCATGCCGATACGTGAAAAAAAACGTAGGAAGATAATGGCATAACAGCAAGAGGCAGAATAGAAGAGTAATCCAATTATCAAAGCCAAACGAAAAAAAAGTGCGTAGTACGTTTTTTAATTTCAGACTATAATCTGACTAGTTTCTTGAGAAAGAAGTGTCAAATTATTGCACTAATTAGAAAATGTAGAATACTTTCCACCCTAGGGATGAAATAAGCAACTTTCAATCCTGCTATCTACCCATGAAAATTAAACTTTCCGAACAGGATAGATGAAAAGGGTTTTATAAGTGTGACATGAATCACCAACACATACAATAGTCATGAATGTGCACATCGTCGATGTGAAGAACTGCAACGTCGAAAAAGTCACTACTTGTATCATATGGGGCTTAGTGGTGTAGCTGTGCGTGCACGCCGATCTTATATTTCGTGCGGGTTAAGCTAAGTCTGGCGCATTCGTTACTTGGATGGGTGACCGATAATGCATGCGATATACCAATAACGATAACCATTTTTCTCTAAACTCAAAACTCTAACACTGGGGGTACACCACTTTACGAAAAGAAATGGATTATAATTTACTATTAATGACTTCATCTCCAAAAGACAGGAATACTATTTGATTCTTGGAATTTCATAGATAGTGAGTTTTAAGAACCAGAACTATGTTCAAATTTTGTTCCGACTTTTATTTTTATTTATGTGAAAGGTTTCCCGAACAATTTGACTTTGAAACTGATGAAGACCTTTAAAGTCGGGTTTGAAATCTTTAACGATTAAGCGATATTAGCTTTCAAGTATTTTTAAGAGACCTGTTTAAATTCTTGCAGTAGGGTAATGGTGGTCAAATTTAAACTGTAAACTCCATTCGACTCTTCATTATCGGCTCGAATCATTGTCTCGAGGCCTTTTTTATTTTGTTTCCGTGAATTGATTTACGTTGGTCGGACTACGGACTACGTTGCCCTCAATTTGGTTTTCTTTGATTTGTTTCCTTTCAGAATGAAATGGGTTGATTGCTTTTAGCTGTTCGATTTTAACGAATAAAATTTAGGGTAAGTTTAATGTAAATTCGTTAAATTTGTAAAGATTTGTTGAGATTGGATTTTATTATTTTAAACAGTTTTATTTTCAACCAGCGAAATGTTATTTAAGACTAAATAAGATTGAATAAATATATTTTTTAATATCAACATATTTTTGCGGTTTCCAGGTCAAGTTATAGACCTCAGAAACCTGAAAACTGCACAAAAAGAATATAATAAATTAAATGTCAAATCTGACTACAAAAGGGTACCTATACAATTGTTAGCTGCTGCAAATCATAGACCAAAGGGGTTGTTTGCAAAAAAAACTCAAAATATCTCAAATATAGTCCGTTTATTAAATCCAAATAGTCAATCACTGTATATCCCTGATCAAGTGCTTCAGTCTCAAGTACGAGCTCATCTCATCGACCCAGGCCCTGAGTTCGGAGACCCTGGCGTAGACTCCAGGGTAGTCAGGTCTGGCGCAGCCGAGGCCCCAGGATACGACGCCGGCTAACTTGCCGTTGTAGACTAGGGGACCACCGCTGTCACCCTGTTCAGAGAATAAAAGGTTTTGAAATACGTTTAAGACGTGATACAACGAGATTTAATCTGTTATTTACACCTCCAACGGCCAGGCACTTGTGGCGCAAACGAAAGACGCTTTATATTAGAATTGTAAGTGTCGCAGGTTCAAATCCTGTTGGGTTCAACATTTTGGAAAGCATTAAAAATATATTTTTATTTACTTAAGGTAAATTGTTTCGCCATCATATACTCACATCATCACATACTGTATGTACTATATTACGAATATGAAACTCTCCGGAAAGACATTTTAGTAAAGGAAAAGTTACTTTAGAGTTTATTTCAGCCGAGTGTTGCGGCTGTGTAAAGTCAGCTCATATTTGCGTACAAAATGCACTGTTGTAAGTTTTACCTTAGCTGTTAAAGTACATCTCTGAAATGTTATGAAGTGTTATTCTATAAAATTGGAACATCACTTCTCTAGTCACTTTAATCGTCATTCAGACACCACTTACGATTCGAAACGACTTCGAATTAGTTCTCTCACTCTAGTTTTAGTTTAGACGCAAGCTACTGTTCTAACACTCATTCGAATTATCTATGATTTTTTAAGCGTCAAGGGAAATACATAACTGCAGCCGTGTAAAAAAGGGTTGCTATAAGTTTAAGGTGTTTGTCTGTACGTCTGTCTTACACACTAAAGGATGAGGCTATTTTAATACAGTTTTATCTGTGGTTGAAAAGTGATTTATGCGACTGTTCTTATTTAAAATGCCTATTTGAAAACCCAATTCGGAAATTTTAAACATTTACTATCTGTCCTTTTTATCTATATTTCTTATCTATCATAGTATATATCTTTTATAGTATACACCTTACCCATCCCCTTCCTTAAATCTTGTCCATTCATTGGTTGCCTGGAAGAGATCGCCTTTAGGAGATAAGGCCGCCCATTGTACCACACTAGTTTAAAGTTTTTTTGTATTTGTTAATTTATGTTTCTGGTACAATAAAGTATATATTCATTCATTCGGAACCCACATTGACTTATCTACAGAATCGACTGGTTGATGTCTGTTAGCATCGAAACACAAGTATTACAATATTCTAAAGAGATGCTTTAATTAGATGTACCTGGCATGCATCCTTTCCGCCTTCAGCAGCTCCAGCACAAAGCATTCTTGGTGTAATGCTGTACATAGGTTTGTAGGCCGACTTACATACTTCGTTGCTCACTTTGGGAACCAGTACTTTTTGTAACGTTGAAGGATAGCCACCGCCCTCCTGAAGCAAAGAAATGTTTGTTTATGTAATGAGCCTTCTGGCGTCGCTTACAAAGCCTAATTTACATTAAGAAACTAGTGTCGTACATAATTCGGTTAATTCCACAAAAGCAATCTCGCGGCAGTTACTATGAAATTTATTTTATCAAATAGGTAAATAATACCGCTCTGTCTAAGAATATGTGTTTTTTTTTAATGATTGAAAATTGCATGCTACTAGTTTCAAAATGTGATTCCCGCTTATGGCTATTATTAAATGAGCTTAGAGGGCTATTCGGGAAAATAAAAACTGATCCGTGCCCAAGTTTAATACTTTCAAATTGTCATGTGCTAAGGTTCATGAACGGCATCAATATTGGAATTTTTGAAATCGGCACAGTTGTTTTTGAGTTTATTCATTACAAACATACAAAAATACAAATCTTTCCTCTTTATAATATTAGTGTAGACTAATATTATAAACGCAAAAGTTTGTATGTATGTGACTTTTTTACTTTTTCAGGCAATAACTACTAAACCCATTGCGATAAAACTTGGTATACAGATAGCTGGAGACCTAGAATAACACATAGGCTACTTTTATCTCGATATTCCGGCGGAATCCGCGGGAATATCAAGATAAATGCGCGGATCTTACGCCGGTGAAACCGCGGGGTGCAGCTAGTAATTAGTCTAGACTACATAAGACGCTAAATTCTGCTCTGAATATTCTCGTTAATTAAGATATAAACAAAACAGTCGTAAACTTTATTTTGTTAATTCCGTTGCTGAATTAGAAAACAAAATGCTTTATAGCCGGTACCTGTCTTTGTTCGTGTTAGAAATTCCATTGTTTTAGTTTTTGAAAGGAATTAAATGAAGACCGTATTTCCGATTCGTACCACTGGGTCTCTACTGTACCTACCTCGACAGTCCAATATGCGACAACTAATGCTACGGTATTGGAAGTAACAACAATCGAAACAGGAATGAATGAGAACGAACGAATTAAAAAAAATTACAAATGACAGTTACAAAATGTTTGCAAAAATTGCTTAACGCTAAAAATTGGTTTCGTCCATAATGACTTGATATTTGTATTGTGGCTAGTAGAAAAAGATTATCCAGTGACATTAATTCATTGTACAGCTTCTAACATTAAGTAGGGAATTACATTCCTTCTTCCAAGGCATAAAGGGATGATGATAAAGACTATCATGATCAATCATCATCATCTTAGGCCCTATCCGTCCACTGCTGAAGGTAGGCCATCCCCACACGACGCCACAAACAGCAATCCAGAGTCACCTCCACTCAACAACTCCCCGCTACAATGTCATGGGTCCATCAAATAGGTAGTCTTTTATCATTCCACTGCATCTTGACCTATCAAAACAAGACCTATGAGTAAACATAACGTACCGAAATATGTCCCCAACCAGTAACTACGGTGAGCTCTCCATTCTGTACATCTTCGCCCTCATCGAACATTGCAATCGGCATCACACGGGCGTTGTAGGTCAGTGGAGTTGCGAGCCAAAGGACTGCAATGTCGTTATCCATTTGAGAATAGCTGAACCGTGGATGCCAAGCCATGGCTGCTACGGAGACGATTTGTCCTCCACGAGAGTTGGATGAGGAGCCGGCTCTGATGTGGTAGTGTTGAGCTTGAGTTCTGAAAATTAAAAAGTAGGAACATACAATCCAAAACCCTTCCCGTCTACGTAACCGGAGGTTCGTAACCAGTTGCCGTAAAGGTAAATTATCTTTATACAAAACCAGTTACTAACGAATACGTTTTTTTCTTTATATGATAGTGAGTTACGAAGTAAGAAATTTGGTGGTGAATTACGAGAAAATAATTTTAATTTTTCCTAGGTAATCCAGCTTTAGATTTCATATCAATCTTTATTTTCATGCATCGCAGTAGGTACTCAGAGTGGTCAAAAGAAAATTCGAAATATAACGAAATGGTGAAACCACGCAACTGGAGTTTTTTGTTTAAAATTAGAATTAGATTTTTAATAACAATTAAGAATAACTTGAAATTGGTAATTCTATAGTTATACTTACCTCTAACTTTGAGTTTTTGAACGGATAGAATTACACAAATATTTTCATTAGTCGAATTCGAAGAGAATTCCAGATAGCACATTTAAATCTCTGTTTCAAATAATCTTGCCTACTTAATTTGCGGAGGTACATATTTTATATTTATTTGTTTGGACATCCAAAAGCTATTAAAAAATACGTACTTTAATTGTTTATATCCGAAGGTTGTTTATTCCCTCTTTATTGTTCTACAGATTTGAATTTATTTAAAATTTGTATAGAGATAGTAAAAATAAGATGGAAAGTACTTTTAATCCTGATAATCCCGCAGTATCGGGATTCTGCAGGATTATCAGGATCAAAGTAAGCCTAAGTCCTGACTTAGGCGGGTGAATCGCAGGATGCAGAAATGCAAAGTCAATTACTGGATAGAGCACTATGCCTTAATTAATTTCAAGAACTACAAAGTCCAGATTAAGGCACCTACGAAATAATTACAATAAAAGAAACATTTACAATAAAAGAAAAAAAACATGACGTTAAGAAACATACTTAAACTATTTTTTATAAATATTTATACTATTTTTATTTTGGTGTAACACATTTTGGAAAATACTCCAAAAGTTTGGGTCCAAAAATAATTAACAATTTTCGATGAATCGGACAGGAATTTTCAGTCAGTAAATATGTCATACCCACCAAACGAAAAGAAACACCTACTTTGTAAGCATTATGAGATCAAGCAACGAAACCGGATGTCCTCACTCCAATATTCCATTCTCTACGAATTTAGCCTCATATACTAAGCTGAATACAATTTATATTATGTGTTATTTGATAATACAAGGGTCCAGTAAACAAGGTAAGTATGCTTCACCCTTCTCAGGGCATAATTTATCATGGATCTCATAATTTAGCGAGGAATTTGGGCACCGGCGACAGCGACGGCGGATCAGAGGCGATCAAAACGTCACAACAAGGTTTATAAACTAAGGCAAGCGAGAAGTGAGCTAAGAAATTGTTGTCCTAATTACCCGACTGCGCGATGCAAAGAAAGGTTATGTGTTAAACAGTCCATCGGTTTGAAGTTCTTACTTCATACCAAATTGTTGTCCTAATTACCCGACTGCGCGATGCAAAGAAAGGTTATGTGTTTATCAGTCCATGTATGGTTGTGTGTATGTTTTACCAGCTGCGCAAAACTGTGGAGGTTTCACCAGCGTGAGTTCCGAAAATTAAAAATTGTTTTTGAAAACTCACAATGATTTTAAAAGAGCTATCAAACGATACCCCACACGATGGGGTAAGAAAAAAAATATCCCCCGTGTTTCATGTGGGGGATGATTTTAGGACTTAGGTACCCTAAAAAGGTTTATATATTTACTAGCTTCTGCCCGCGGCTTCGCCCGCAATAAGAAATTTAGGAAATATAATATCAAAATTGGATAAAAATTGGGTTAAAAAATTGGATGCAAAATCAGCATAGGATCAGGATATGATCGGCATAGGATCAGCATAGGATCGGGATATGATCGGCATAGGTTCATCATAGGATCAGCATAGGTTCAACATAGGTCCAGCATAGGATCAGCCTAGGTTCAACATAGGATCAGCATAGGTTCAGCATAGGATCAGCCTAGGTTTAACATAGGATCGGCATAGGTTCTGCATAGGATCAGCCTAGGTTCATTATAGGATCAGCATAGGTTCAACATAGGCTCAGCATAGGATCAGCCTAGGTTCAACATAAGATCGGCATAGGATCAGCATAGGTTCAACATAGGATCAGCGTAGGATCAGCCTGGGTTCAACATAGGATCGGCATAGGTTCTGCATAGGATCAGCCTAGGTTCATTATAGGATCAGCATAGGTACAACATAGGATCAGCCTGGGTTCAACATAAGATCGGCATAGGATCAGCATAGGTTCAACATAGGATCAGCGTAGGATCAGCCTGGGTTCAACATAGGATCGGCATGGGATTAGTATAACCCGCGTTGTTCGAACACCTACCTACCGCAGTGCAAAAATCCACACTTAAACGGACGACCAGCGAAGTACTGATGATGCCAGGCGCGGCAGCGCCTGGCTTAATCAGTACAGTAGGTACAGTAGGTACAGTAGGTGAAGTAAAGTTTGTATTTCATTAGTAAGTGACGATGACGATGACGAAGGATGACGATGATCATGATGCCACTCTACATAACTTACCCTACCCCTGTGTCGATTTTCATTTATTGAATAGTTATCACCCGCGTAAGTCCCGATCCCGCGGGATTTTCGGGATCAAAAGTATTCTATGTTACTCTCCATCATTTAAACTATCCCTATGCAAATTTTCATCTATTAGATAGTTATCACCCGCGTAAGTCCCGATCCCGCGGGATTTTCGGGATCAAAAGTATCCTATGTTACTCTCCATCATTTAAACTATCCCTATGCAAATTTTCATCCAAATCGGTTGAGCCGTTTGACCGTGAAGAGGGAACAAACAAACAAACAAACAAACAAATAAACAAACAAACAGACTTTCGGATTTATAATATTAGTAGAATAATATTAGTAGAATAGAAAGTAGGATAGGATAAGGTAAATTAGTTATAGTTCGTTTTTAGTTAGTTTTATTTCTATATACTATTTAGTTTTATATCACGCGGTATAGCTGCGAGCGGTATAGGCACTGGAATATAGATCCAGGGACGCGAGTTCAAATCTCGCCGCAAGTGAATTTTTGAAGATGAATTTTTCCTTTAAAAATATTTCTAGTAAATATGCCTTGAGCAATAAAAACAAATTTACGAAACTTTTAGTTCTATTGTATTTGACATGTAACTTATTGACCGAACGAGCGAAGCGAGTGAGGTCCAGTGTTGACAGGCCTGGCGCTTGTATCTTTGTAACTTTGTATCTTTGTATGTTTGTTCGACCATAACTTGAGTATCGTAGCTCCGATCTTCATGAATTTTGGTATGCGTGTAGTTTAGGTCAATAGAATTTATGAGTTTGAAGATGAGCCGAATCGGTAGGGGGGTTGGGGAGATAGGGGGTCGTGAGGTCTCAGTTCGGGGCGAACTCCTAGTTTATACGTTAAGTGTGTTGTTTTTTATATAGGCATTTTGTTTATTGTAGCAATTTTTTGGTATCAAACAATACCTATGTATATACTCATGCAAAATTACAGCTTTGAGCAAAGCCGCGGACGGACGGACGGACATGACAAAACTATAAGGGTTTCTTGTGGACTACGAATCCCTAAAAAGTTCTCTAAACTTGAGGTTTAGGAGCAAATTTGGACAATCTTTTTTTAGAACCATCCAGTAGTCTTTAGGGACATTGAAGTTTCTTAGTAAAGTATTTTATTAGATTTACGGAATTTAATCTAGTGTCTAACCATAATATCATATTTTCAAACATTTATTCGCTAAAATGTAATTTAAAAAAATATTAGAACTAAGACTTTGCTAATATTAAAATACAAATCCCAAGTCTCAAATTCGTGGGTCTCCGACCCTTTATAGTTTACTGAAAGATCATTTAAGGTTTATTGTCCCATCCTTTGCAAACAAATACATCTTCAGAACTAGCTAATAGAGTTTTCTGTTTAAATATATACCCTATTATACAGTAATAAGATTAGTTTTGAAGTTAGCACCATCTCTTAGAATCTTTAGTACAATTATCTCTGGTAAATTAAAATCATTCCCGGGAGTAACTTTCATATATTTACTATGAAACTAATTTTCTACACACCATGTTATAAATTATTGTGTAAGAAAATAATGGAAATATTTGTTCCGATTTTTTGTGTGTGATTTTCTAGAACAATTTGACTTTGGAATATAATGAAGGTACTTAAGCCGTCTGGGCCGAGTTTTAAATAGTTGACTGTCTAGCGACCGTTAACCTTCTAGCATCTTAAAAGAGACCTAGACGTGGGCGTCATTTAACGTAACTAGTTACAATAACTAGAGACGCGACATGTAGCGATTTTTGTAACGCGTTACTGGAGCGAGACGGTATCAACGACTTGTAACCAAATTACTAGGTGCGAGTCGTGATTTTTTGTAAAAAGTTATTCGTAGCTAACTCAATTCGTATTTAATTTATTGATTTAACTGTATAACTAACTAGCTTTAAACAGTTAGATAGTGATAGTGTTAGATAGTTAATAAATTTTAATTTTCTAAGTAACTGTATAGGTTGTGGAGGTATTTATGCAAACAATTACTGCAGCTGAATAAAACTAGTAACAAAAATCACTAGTTTAGAAACAGGTTACGCTAGTTTCGTTACGTTTCTTGAAAATGCCGTAACGACCCACGTCTAAAGAGACCTGTCGAAATTCTTTGTGACGGACATTAACTCAAGATACAAGCGATTAGTGACTTTGGAGACCAGAGTTACTGTTCTAGAATATTCTAAGAAGCATAGTTATGGGTGTGTTTGTTTGAACAGAATTCTTTTAATTTACTTAGATCTGCTTAGTGCAGCTCAGGTGGCAACGGGCTTAGTGGAGCAAGGCTTGTTAAGAACTTAACAAACGCATTCCTTGTACAAACTCTAGCTAGATGTGACTTGCACAGGCTCGCTCACGGTAACTAGTTAAAATAGATAATAGGCTGCGATTTGCATGGATGGCCTTAGAAACAAAATCTTTTCGAAAGGAAAACAAAAAAGGCTGTCTTAAAAACAAGAGACTGTGCGAAATAAAACCTTGAAAACAGAAACAAAAACCGATAGAAATAAAAACAAAAAAAGGTCATAATAAAAGCAAGAAACGGCTCGAAATAGTAGCGTAAAACCTATGAAATAGAAACAAAATCCGATCGAAATGGAAACCAAAGAAGGTTGTCAAAAAAGCAAGAGACGAGTATTTTTTTTTACAATAGACGTTTGAAATAAGAACACAAGACGTTTTTACTTTAATAAACATTTTAAACTAACACGATTTGAACTCATAATTATTTTTCCCGGGTCTTATTCGCGTATTATTATTTTTAGATTCTCTTACCTCGACGTTTCGATCATGTTACAATGATCTTGGTCGCGAGGGGACTGGGTATTTAAAAATAATAAGACCCGGGAAAAATAATTATGCGTTTTTACTTTGTTTCTAAGTCTGACTTACCCCACAACACAATGTGCAGCAGTGACTATAATGTCTTTATCGACGATTGCCCCTCCACAGGAATGTCTTCCTTTATACAGGAGGGAAACTTGGTACGGCGCCTCCGTGATATCAATGTCTTGACCGCCGACGATCCTCACATCTTGTTCTGGTATTGGTGTTGTGGCTGGAACATGGATTAGAAAGGTAGAGTTGTGGGTGAAAATGGCTGTTCACTGAGCCAAAAAGATCCAGTGAAAGCGGACTTTTCTTCCTGTATACAATAGTGACAGGACTTCTGACAGATATTTATGACAGATATCCTACCACTGGTCCGCAGACTTTTTGAGCTTAAATGCACAACTATACATCAGTCGAGGAATAAAATATCATAGATATTTTATTACGAAAACGAAAACGGCTAAAACAATTCGAAAATGACTTCGAAAATGTTGCCTTCAAAAAAATTGCTAAATTACCAACGAATTGTTGCAAAAGTTTAAGAAAATATTGATATTTCTTGAAATGTAAATATTGACTAGAATAAGATCCCATGTTATTTGTGCAACCACCAGGAATATGGAAGAAATTTTCAGCTAGTAAGTACTAAAAATCCCTGACTCTGGCTAAAAGTTAAACCTTAATAAAAGAAAATGTGAAACAAAAGATAAATGTAAAGAGAACTCACCTACAAACCCAACCAGTACAAAACCTAACACAAAACCAATCATTTTGTTAAACCTGAAAGTACTGGCCAACTATTCAAAGGGTTCTCCCTTATTTATACTAACAGAAGACAGAGATTAACACAATAAACTGATATTAAGAACCTTCACACTAATTCTTAAGAGATGACTGATAACAAGTAAGTATTCATTTTTGAGTATTTGTTAATAATGGACAATCGTCGATTAGTTTAAGTGGTCGGTCTTTGATCTAGTAGTTGGAATTATCTTTAGATTGATTAGTATCGGATAATAGACAGTGGCACGTGGCACACGTGTGAGAAATCCTGAGAATGGACAAAGACGGTTCCTGAAAACGGTTATGGTCTTCGAGGTAAATCCAAGGCCAAGGTTGGTATCGCTCAGTCATTAGTCGCTCAGGCCTTTTGTCGACCTGACATCTTTACCACTAGGTGAGATACATCACTATAAAAAAAAAGATAAACTATAAAAAGATAAGATAATATAAAGATAACCCCGGAAACTATAGCGCAGTAATTAGACAGTAGAAAATGAAAAAGTTTAAGTACCTATGTGGTAGCCACTCATACTCGATGAAATATTAAAATGCTACTTAAACTTTGAGAGAACAATCAAGGAGCTCTTAACTGTGCTGCTCAAATAATATTACTATAGCTCTTAAATCTTAAAAAACATTAAAGTATCTGGCCGATAATTGATAAAATATCGATGCACTGGGCGTAATTATAATTCAAACATAGCAAAATACCTTAAACATTAAGCAGTTTTTTAAGTTAGACTAACATAAACTAAACTTTTCAGCTTCATATCATTTCTTGAACGTGCATTACTAAACTTAATAGTAAGTTAACGTTATTATTTTAATATCTATTCACAAGTTCATATTTCTATACTCCTGTATAAAAGTATTTAACCTTGATTCACTAATAAACTGCGCATTAAACCAGAAGGGCCTGAAATTTCATAATTGCAGTATAAGTATTTCAAGAACTATGCCCTACATACCTTGACATCCATATTCCTTATCTGATAATTAAATAATCTTCAAAATAGTGCTTCTTTTTAGGTTAAGGGCAGAAACAAAATCAGTTTATTTATTTGATTGCTATACGCGTTGTTTGTTGTTAAACAAAATGTTATTTGTTCCGTTAAGATTTGGAAAAATTGTAGGTCATTAGATTTAGAAATCGACTATAAACTTTTAATCGAGCAATACAGAGGTAACAGTTAGTTACTATCAGATTCATTTTTAATAAAACACTAGCAGAATTCCGCGATTTTATCCGCGTAAGGGAAAATCACATAGGAATTTTGAAAACATACCTAACCTACCTAATATTGTATACATACCTAACCTACATACCACAAAAAGTACATTCTCCAAATCTAATGTCTCTAGGACCAACAATTTGGGCTCTGCGTTGATTATAGTTCAGTACCCAATTTAGTTAGTCAAGATTTTGAAACTTATTAAACTTACACTAAAAAAGAAGGGATGTTATAAGTTACAGGTGTATGTGTACCTGCGGGGTGTGTCTCACTCGTGAGATTTATGTCATGACTGCGCCTTGCTGTTTCACCCGTGTAAGTCCCGTTCCCGCGGGCATATTGGGATAAAAAGTAGCCTATGTGTAATTCCAGGTCTCCATGTACCTATATTCTAAGTTTCATCGCAACCGATTTAGTAGTTTTTGCGTGAAAGAGTAACAAACTAACATACATACAAACTTTTGCGTTTATAAAATTAGTAAGAAGTAAGATATGTCAAAATTAGACATATGTCGAAGAAACATGGCGGATTTCCATAGAAAACGCCATTTTTCGACATATCTCTAATGTGACATTAAATCTCACGGCGCGAGAATCAAGGACCGTATCCAGCATCGTAGCTCCCAAAACGATAAAGCGATTTTGATAATATAGTTTTTTAAGTACATACTCGTAGGTTGATACCGACAAAAAATCATTAGTCTAAAGCTAAAAGCAAGGCTTTATTCATCGCTGCTAGTTTTTAACGCATTAAACTCTATCCCAGATGTTCTAATCAGTCGCTCAATTTGTCTTATTTCAAATTATCATCGGTAAGTTTACGTTACGCCTATCACCCTAGCCGACTGAGTCTATTAAATGACTGGCTGCGCCCCACGGTTTCACCCGCGTAAGTCCCGTTCCCGAGGGAATATCGGGATAAAAAGTAGCCTATGTGTTATTCCCGGTATCCAGCTACCTATATTCCAAGTTTCATAAAAATCGGTTCAGTAGTTTTTGTGTGAAAGAGTAACAACCTCACATACATACATACATACAAACTTTAGCGTTTATAATTTTAGTAAGATTCGGGATAATCAATAACATTTCAAAGGGTGATCATCTAGACGAAGAATGTCACCAGTATCTTGGAGACAAAGTAGGTGCATACTTTGTCTTGGAGGTGTCTTTTAGGTCGTACCTAGCTTAATAATAATTTTAAAATGAAGGTTATTCTATAATTTTTATAGTTTACATGTTAATTTAGAAAATAATAATAATAAAACCAAAATAAAAAATACACATTAATCAAATAACCCGCCCCTTATTGTTGAGTTCCTTACGCTACTTCGAAACACTATCCATCGAAACACCTTTCTACGAAGACAATTGACCGATAGATTACTTTACCGAATGTCCTGGTTCCCATCACACTTGCAGCATTGCCGCGCTGAATGGCGATTTAATTATATTATACGTAAATCACTCGAAACTGGATCCAATAGATGTTTTAAAACGAGCCCAAGTCGGAAATAGAAGTCAGGGAAAAATATCATAAAATATACAAAAATGCATCATTAAGAGTGGAATTGCATGTGGTATTTGGTTAGCACGCTACGACGAAGACGCAGAAACGCAAGTTCGAGCCTCGCAGCGAATAAAAATTTGAAATTCTTTTTTGACTCGAAAATTCATAATTACGAATAAAATGAAAGTTTAAACAAATATTATGACAGCCTATTCAGCATTAAGCCTGATTACATCGATTAAATCACTTTTTATAATTGCTACGGATTTGCGGTCTGTGGGAATTAAACGGTTTCAACTTTTAATGGAAATGAATCAATGAATCCGTTTAAATTGGTTAAAATTGTGTAAACCAACTGAAATGATTATTTCGTTGAAAGGATTAAGCTGTAGACATACTACAGACTAGCGACTTAGCTAGCGTTTTTGTGTTTATAGGTTCATCATCATCATCCTATCGATGTCCCCGGTTGCATCTCTCTCGGGAGCCCTAGGTCCACTTTCCTATTTATATTAAAAGTACTAGCTGCGCCCAGCGGTTTATCCCGCGGAAGTGAAAAACGCGTTATTACGTGTGCGGGCGACCGAGCGGTTCTCGAGCGGTTGCCCTTTTTCATTCATTACTCGGGTTCTGCTGCAAAGCATACCACGACGCTCCCTGAAAATAGAACTATCGAATATTGAAAACCAGATTTCAATTGGATTAGTAGTTTTTAAGTGTATAAGGAACAGACAGACGTACATGAATGTTAAAAATTATATAATTTTGTTCTACTACTTATCCTAAGTCCCCTAGACCACTTTTTTTTTATTTACTTCCAAGTACAGACTTTTTGTCCTCTTTTCCTTTTTTATAAGTAGTATAGAGTAGTAGAGATATAGATGTCACCACTTCGCATGATATTGAGCATTCTGTGTAGTGAGGAAGTTATATCAGCCCTTGTGGCGTCAAGCCAGCATTTATGCAACACTATTGCAGTTTCTTCCAGCTTCTTCCAGCAGTGAGATCAAGTTAGAGGTCTTAGGGCGACTTGAAAACTCTAACACTAGATGAGTCACACCATCAAAGAAGAAGAAGGCGACATCAGAAATAAAAGGTACCATTAACATAACATTTTTAAACTTAGAAATATATTTAGCAAGGAAAATATTTTCTTGTATTTTTTGGAAATATATGCCTTGAGCAATAAAAACAAAAAGAAATATAACATTTTTAGTTAAACATTTTCTAAACAGTAGAATTGGCAAACTTTTAAACTAGCACAATTGGAAGTCACATTCGCACATTTACCACCGAAGATGTGGGTAGTTACTGAACTACCCACACTAAAATCAATTACGTACATACATTAACAACAGGTACGCCAAGGTTATAAACAGAGGACGACTACGCCCACCGCAGCTCCAGCCCCCTCGAGACGCAGATCAATGTAACTTGATCAAAACATCGAGGTAAGGAAAATTTAAAAATGTTAAAATCACGCGATTGAGACCTGGAAAAATGTGTAAATATGAGTAGATATGGCATCATAAGGAGAACAATTCTAACAAGCCATAGAAGTCCCGCTGTATCAAATTAAATTATACTTTAGACATTGATAATTTTGCATAGTCACATCTTACGTCTTTCACTTACACATCTAAAATTTGCTAGCTTTATCCTTGTCACGCTATTAGGGATAAGTACTTGATATCATTTTTACGACAGACGTAACAATATTGATTGAGACTTCTCCTCTAGTCTATATCTGTACTCTATCTATCTATACGTATAATAAAGGAAAAGAGGACAAAAAGCCTGTACTTGAAAGTAAATTTAAAAAAAAAGTGGTCTAGAGGACAGGATAAGTAATAAAACAAAATTATATAATTTTTAAAATATAATATGTCTGTCGGTCTGTTTCTCTGTCTGTTCCTTATACAAATAAAATCTACTAATCCGATTGAAATCTGGTTTTCAATATTGATTAGTTCCATTTTCGAAGAAGGTCGTGGTATACTTTGCATCGAAATCCATTTAGTAGAACTCGCGTAATGAACGAAAAAGTGCAACCAAACCGCTCGAGAACCGCTCGGCCGCCCGCGCCCGTGACAACTTAAAACGCGTTTTTCAAAGAGAATTAATGGCATTTTTCACTTCCGCGGCCTACTACTAGTATAAAATATCTCAACTATATCTCATATCATCATAATATTTGTATAAAATAGCGCCTTATCCTTTTAAGTACAAGTACGGAACCCTGAAACTAATTGACAAATATGAAGTTTAGTTTGTAAACTTGTGCGAGTATCAAAGCGATTGAAGTGGTTTGAGCAAACATGAGAAGTACATTAAACGGTAGGTGTGTTTGTTACTAACATCTTCACACGACGTGCTTCGAAGTTCATAGATAGTTTTCTTATGTTGGTTGGTACCCGGAAAGTGACGGATTCAAACACACATTATCAGAGTAACATATTTAATGACCTCATTATGTTTTTACAGTTTTTAGCTTATACAAGATGTAACGGGCAAGCCCTTTTAATCCGAAAGGGGGTTGTTCTAGACGTCTAGGCGAACAACTTTTGTTCTACGACTTTTAAAAATTCGAACTTTTTTTTTTTAATTTTTGAGATTATGTTTCACTGAAAAAACAGCTGCTTTTGAAAATAAAGGTAATTGAAGTTTTGATTGTACACCGTCAAACTAAATAAAAGGACAAAATAAGGTCAATGACCTCGAACTCTCAGAAACAGCTGATTATCAAGTAAACTTTACACTTAAAATTCTCGTAAAGTACTGCGAATTTCCAAAAGTCGTAGAACAAAAGTTGTTCGCCTAGACGCCTAAAACAAACCCCTTTCGGATTAAAAGGGCTTACCCGTTACACCTTGTATACTAGACTCAGCTGGAGTAAGACAGGGTACTGATAGTAAAATCAGCAAGTTACCACGTTTGCGATGGGAGATCGTTAAACACAGTTTTAATCACGTAGATAATTTACATAGATAAATCCAACTACAGTAAACAATGCATCTGTACGACCTAAGGTACGACCGCTACATTAATTACGTTTGTACTTATATAAAATTTTAATTTCATGTGACTATAATAAGTCTCAATTTTGCGAGAAATTTTGACAAGAAAATTGTCTGTGCCATTCCAGATTTCAAGCTATGCGGCCAGCATAAAGTGCCCATTATTTATACTGGACGCATTTCTCCGCTGAACATTCATATCACACACCTACTTAAATCTTACTAATATTATAAACGTGAAAATTTGCATGTCTCTATGTATGAGTCTGTGAGTTTGTTACTCAATCACGCAAAAACTACTGAGCCGATTGTAATGAAACTTGGAATATAGATAGGTGAAAACCTGGAATAACACAAAGGCTTTTTTTATCCCGACATTCCCGCGGGAACAGGACTAACGCGGGTGAATCCGCCCGGCGCAGATAGTATACAAGGTGTAACGGGTAAGTCCTTTTAATCCGAAAGGAGGTTGTTCTAGACGTCTAGGCGAACAACTTTTGTTCTACGACTTTTGGAAATTCGAAGTACTTTTCGAAAAATTAAGGTGTAAAGTTTACTTGAAAATCAGCTGTTTCTGAGAGTTCGAGGTCATTGACCTTATGTTGTCCTTTTATCTAGTTTGATGGTTTACAATCAAAACTTCAATTAAGTTTATTTTCAAAAGCAGCTGTTTTTTCAGTGAAACTTAATCTCAAAATTTTCAAAAAAAAAGTTTGAATTTTCTAAAGTCGTAGAACAAAAGTTGTTTGCCTAGACGTCTAGAACAACCCCCTTTCGGATTAAAAGGACTTACCCGTTACAAATTGTATATCTATTTCTTTATATTTTATGCTACACACTTACACAGACCTTAATTGTAAACTAACCATCATATTTATAAAGGCTAATTAATGAGCTGCATAACTAGGCATCCTTTGCTTTTCACTGTCACATGAAGTTTAAAAGTTGAGTTATACGTATTATTGTAATAATGCTGTTATCGCTCCTTTACAAATATAAAGACCTATTTAAAAAAAAAGAACTTATTTATCAAAGACTATTAACGAATAATGATTATGAGAACAAAAAAACGTTGTTAAAATACAAAACTGTCTATTTTATTGAGTTTCAAACCTCAAGGACCCCGTCTTGCCCCCCTCTTCCTGGAACAGTATTTCCAAGAAATTAAAATTAAACGAGTAGTATGGCTGAGGGTGACATTTTAACTACAGAATGAGGTCTTCCAATTGAGACATTTTAACAATAGAAAGAGGTCATTCCTTGTAAGAATTATTCCATAGAACCCATATCATCGAATCATAGAGGTCTTCAAAGGAGCGCTAGTGCATCAGCACACTGTGCCGAGCACAAAATGCATTCAAAATTCGCCTTTGTTACCTTTATCTTTGGAAATTATTTGCAAAATGAATTTTCTTCATAAAAGTCCAAATAGTCGTTAGTATACAATAAGAGCTTACGTCGTTGGATCTTTTCAATAAAATTGAATAGAAGGCCTTCGTAGTAACTTTAATAGATTCTTGATGATAATGAGCTTCGTTTGAAGAGCATGTGTTGCCAAAAGGGTTTTCAAAGATTATTTTGTATTGAAAAACTGGATTATGGGGTGTTATTATGTTACTTATTATACTTCCTATATAAAATAAGTTAGGTAATATAATTTTTAATAATATTACCCTATTGTTTTTTTTTAAAGTAAGTAAACAATCACTTGATACTTGTGGTCACTTTTTCTTTAATAAAAATCAAACCAGTCAAGTGCGCGGGTTCCGTATTTACCTATACCACCATAAAAAATAGTCTTTTGAATTGTATGTGCGCCCATACATCTCAGGCGACTAGCTTCAGAATTTGTAGGAAGTTTTTGTGTTCTCTTGAATTCGAATTTTAAATTTATGTTTTTTTTTTATACTTTCATTATTTTGTCTGCAGATTTCAGGAGCAGAAGGTCGTAAGTCTATAAACGATTCAATCTTAAAATTGTGTAAGCTATTACGGAATCTGGCTTTACAAAAATAAGGTGGGTACATTATACCCTTCAACCATCAACACATTTGAATCGTAATTCTGTAACCATTTGAACAAATTGTTTTGGAACAATGAAAATCCAACGGTGTAGTACACTCCACACGTCACTCCGACATAATAAATCTGTCTCATTCTGATTTATTGTATGTTTGTATGTACGTGGTAGGTATGTGAACCTACATTATTTAACTAGTTGACATTTTGATATTATTTTAAACAGATACCGAATTTACAATTTGAGTAAATTATAAGTTTATAGGTATATTAACATATAGATAACTTACACTTAAACTAAAATGTGAAAAGACGTCTTGTCGACGCCCTCACAAGACATCGTCCCCAAGATCGCAGCATTTTCTCTCTGTATAGCAAGACTAATTAATAGATAGGAATCCACCAGCTCTGTGATCACCAGTCGCCTCGATCAGACGTCCTGACAACTCTTTCAAAAACATCTAAATATTTGAATAAATTAAAATTATAGTTTTTTCCTGGCAACTCTAAATACAATTTACCTGTTGACAACCATTGATTTTAAAGAGGTTAAAGACATGCGAGTAAGTACGTATACTTGTAGATCGACGACTTTTTCCACTTTAGTGACACCTTATACGCGATACCCTGGACTGATATAAAATTTTTCAAATACTTTTCTCGTGTGTCACCGAACTTGGAGCCGAGTAACTTCACGATCTTATAAACCGCGTATAAAGTTCATAAAGTAAAGTGCTGTACCCATTAAACATTCTTTAAAGTAGTCGAGGTATTTTTTATTTAAAACTTATTACTATATATTTTTGAGCGACAAAAGGATGATAAAACAACGAGAAACAATCATGGTAGAGCAGATAGTCAGTTCCAAAGTTTAATTCCCTTTATAAAACCCGCTAAGTATTTTTATCTGCGGAAATGGAAGTATAAAGTTTTTGGGAAATCGTTTAGAAATTAAAAAAAAACACTCCTAGTCAGTTGCAAAGTTCCATTCTCTTTTTAAAATCCGCTAAGTATTTTTTTGTCTGTGGAAATGGCTCACAAAGCTCACAATTTTCTTGCCCTTTGCCCCGCGCTAGCCACAAATTACTTTCATTGTGGCTTGTGACAAAGTGATGTATCTCGGATTGAATTCCTTTTCTATTATGGTCGATACCAATTTTGGTGGATTTCTATAGAGCTTTGTTAAGAATAAAAGAAGTTAAGCATTTGTCTTGTTCTGTTTTAGGGGATTTTTTTAAAGTTAAATATTTTAATTTTCGTTGAGAATTCTTCGGGGAAAGTCGTAGTAAAATTGTATTGGATATTTTTTATACTTAGGTAGGTCACAAACTAAGACATGAATTGACTTTGAGGGTAGCATATATAGGGCACATAAAGCAGACCGTTATATGAACATTATCGTTGCAGGTTAGGTTAGGTTAGAGGCCTTAGGGCGACCTGAAAACTGTAGGTGAGTCACACTACACGAAAATAAGAAGAACAGGCACCATTGATCTACTATTTGCACTCCTCAATTTTTCATATTCTCTTCAACGGTCAACCTGGATGCAATCAAAGTTCATTATTTAAGATTGACAGCTCATTCATTTTAAAAGCGGTTTAGGTGAAACTTTTTTTTTAAATATAAATAAATAAATCCTGTGACGAACATACAGCGCCATCTAGCCACATGGTAAGCTGCCAAGCTTGTGTTACGGTGACTAGACAACGGATGTCCTACTTATGTTTAATTTTCTTTTGTAAATACATACATATTATACATAGAAATACACCCAGACCAGATACAAATATTTATTTTTAAGCATAAATATTTGCACCCAGAGGAAATCGAACCCGCAACATTCTGTATTGCAGCCAAGCGTTCGCCCGACGCGGCACAGAGGTCGTCACATACAACATAGGTAGGTACGTTTATATACTTGCAAAAACATTACCCTTCCTTTTAGCTTCACCGTAATTGGGTAAAAATACAACAAACTCAAACTTTCCAGACTCCAAAGCAACCCTACCTAAAATATGCTGAAGCAGAATTGGTGCTATATCTACCCCTCCCAAGAGTAAATTGCATATTTCAGCACTGTGGCAGTAGGCAAGTAACTTGTAAACATAATAAGTCATAGCAACTATAATAAAAGGTAAAAGTCACCAATTATAATTCCGCTGAAGTTTACTTCTCCAAATCTCCTCCCGAGTCTCTGCAGACCGTCGACATTTGAGTAGCTTTTACAGTCGTTAAGCGGCATTTACATTACGAAAATAGGGGCATAAAATGTATAGTCATTTCCACAATAAACATAATAGACACAGCGGTACTATGTTAACGGTAATAGTTGACCGAACGAGCGAAGCGAGTGAGGTTCAGTGTAGACGGTCCTGGCGCTTGTATCCGTGTATTTTTGTATGTTTGTTCGACGATAACTTGAGTATCGTAGCTCTTATCTTCATGAATTTTGATATGCGCGTAGGTCAATAGAATTTATGAGTTCGAAGATGAGTCGGATCGGTAGGGGGGTTGGGGAGATAGGGGGTCGTGAGTTCTCAGTTCGGGGCGAACTCCTAGTTAATGACAATATTAAACACAACAGAATTAGCGAAATCGGTCCAGCCGTTCAGGCGTGATGCCGTGACTACGCGAAATAGGGATTATTTTTTATATATAAGATTTACTTTTTATTTTTGGGCGACAAAAGGACGACAAAGCAACGAGAAACGATCATAGTAGGGCGGAATGTCGTCAGCGCTTCAGCAGCTTTTTATATTTATTTCGAATTAAAGGAACATAGAATATAGTGCTACTAAGTAGAAAAAGTCTGCAGACTGCAATGACTTTTCCGGCTGATTCCGCTTTACTTCGATATTTTCCTGACCTTACCTTTGACCGATAACATGAATGCTCCAAAAGTACAGGTTGGACGAAATTTATTGTCGCCTCGACTGATTCCGTGTTACTTGACTTCCTGTTAGCATTTTGTGAGAACAACAAGTTTTTCTGTTTAGATTTCTATTGTGTTGTACTCATTTTAACATCGAATATTAGATGATTTATACCAAGCAAGCAATTTTTATCCACGCTATTTAATGGCGTTGTAGTGCCCGGAACATCGTTAGGTAGAGTAGGCTTGCCCAGCACATAATATACCACCCTCCCAGCCTAGTAAGCCATGCCCAGAGGAAAGAACTGATCAATAGAATAACTAAACCGTGGGTTTCATCACGATGTTTTCCTTCACCGTATGAGCGATTTTATTAACGCACATAACTTTTCCGCGAGGAAAGAGACATTGGTGCGCGGTAAGCCGGTATTCGGAACCACGACCTTTGGAATGAAAGTTGGGGTAACTATACTACGAAACCAACACCAATGTTATGTACCTAAGTACTTAAGATGAAGCATTGAGAAATTAAAAAGCTAACTAGCTCGGGTTGCGACTTCGGGAGCGCCCAAACAGTACTTCTCGTTTAATCTGAAGTATATTGCTAATTAGGTAAAACTGTATTACCAAATAAAGTGAACATTACCACTAATCAATGCAAGAACCATTGTTCAAATATATCCCCTTTCGTAGTAAAATAGAAAACTTTGTTTTTAAAGGGTTGTTTCGAGGTTAACTAATCGTGTGGGTATGAAATGAGTGAAGTTAAAAGAAAGTTAAATCAAACACCAAAATATGGTTTCCGTATGTTTTATAATTGCCAAGATATATTGACAAATAAATCTGCAAATTATTCGATTAATATTCAAGTTTAGATTAGGAAAGAAAATAGGAAAAGAAATAGAATGATGTTTGGAAATTCAAAAGACATTAAACTTCGACAATATGTATTGCATACTTAACGTGCTCGCGCTTCCTTAAACGGTTCCAAGACGGTTCGATCCACGGTCTTTACCCACTACCGCGAAGCCAAATATTAATGACTAGCTGCGCCCCGCGGTTTCACCCGCGGAAGTGAAAAATTATCAAGGGCGCGGGCGGCCGAGCGTTCTCGAGCGGTTGTATTTTTTCGTCCATTACTTGGGTTCTACAATTGGATTTCGATGCAAAGTATACCACGACCTTCCTCGAAAATAGAACTATCCAATATTTTTGTTTTTAATTCTATATGAAACTGACAGAGAAACAGACAGACAGACATGAATTTTAAAAATTAAATAATTTTGTTCTACTACTTATCCTAAGTCCCCTAGACCACTTTTTTTTTAATTTACTTCCAAGTAGGTACAGACTTTTTGTCGTCTCTTCCTTTTTTATAAGTAGTATAGAATAGATTTTGCTGTAGAAGAAAAAGATGTCTACTAAACTAAAATATATAAAAACAAAAAAAATATGTCGAGAAATTATGTAACAATTATTGTCAGGCGCTGCAGCGGCTTATTGGAACACTAGCTGCGCCCCGCGGTTTCACCCGCGTAACTTCCTATCCCGTAACGTTAATGATCCCTCACGTATGTCATACCAGGTGTTGCTTAACGATCATTCAAAGTACCATAAAATATTTCTACCTCTAAACCAACCCTGTACCAAGTTTATGAATATCGGGTCACCTGTTTTTTTTCACCCATCACGTATGTTGTACCAAGTGTTACTTAACCCGTACGATCATTCAAAGTATCCTATATATTATTTCTACCTCTAAATCAACCCTGTACCAAATTTCATTCATATCGGTTTACGGGTTGTTGAGTTAGAAATAGAAATACACGACTTTATTTTTCAGAGCTGCCGTCCCGCAGTTTCACTTGCGTAAGTCCCGATCCCGAGGGAATATCGGGATCAAAAGTAGCCTATGTTACATCTGGATAATGTAGTTTTCTATTAGTGAAAGAATTTTTGAAATAGGTCTAGAAGTTTCTGAGATGACCCCAAAATAATAGGGGTTAAAGTATGAAATTGCCGTTTTATTGCAATAGGTTCTTTGAATTGACATAGAATCTTCATGGTTTGAGGTTTTCGAATGAAACTTTTTTCAAATGGTTTCTGTGATGTTTTTTTTTTTTAAAAATGTGAAACATTTGAATATCGACTTTCAATTGTTTTTGTTATTCAATTTAGACAAGAAAGATGGATACTGCGAAAATTCGAGTGATTTTTGAATACGAGTTCCGACGCGGAACTAACGCGGCAGAAACAGCCCGCAATAACAATGCTGCGTTTGGAGAGGGGTCTACTAATAAACGCACCGTGCGATTTTGGTTTAAACGCTTTCGTGATGGAAATTTCGACTTAAAGAACGAGCCACGAGGAAGACCGCCCACACAGGTGAATAACGATGAATTAAGAGAGATAGTGGAAGCCGATCCTAGTCAAACTACCCAGGAATTAGCGGCATGGTTTAACATTACCTTACCCACTTTATTGACGCACTTGCGTCAAATCAATAAAATAAAAAAATACGAAAAATGGGTGCCTCATGATTTGACTGATCTGCAGAAAGAAACGCGTGTTGAAACTTGTGTTGCCTTGTTGAACCGGTACAGAAATGAAGGAATATTGGATCGAATTGTAACATGTGATGAAAAGTGGATTCTTTATGATAACCGGAAAAGAAAAATGCAATGGCTGACCCCAGGTCAAATGCCACAACAGTGTCCTAAAGCAAAACTTACCAATAAAAAGGTAATGGTAACTGTTTGGTGGTCTCAGCATGGTGTTATTCACTATAGTTTTCTTCGATCTGGTCAAGCAATTACGGCAGATGTCTATTGTGCCGAACTCCGAACCATGTTGACAAAACTAGCAGTAAAACAGCCCCGACTCATGAATCGATCTTCACCATTATTGCTCCACGACAACGCGAGACCTCACACAGCACGAGAAACCATTTTGACCCTTCAGGAACTGCACTTAGAAATCATTCGTCATCCTCCGTATTCACCAGACTTTGCTCCAACGGACTACCATTTTTTTCATGATTTGGACAATTATCTACGTGACAAGAAGTTTTCTTCCCAGGAGGCAGTACAAAATGCTTTCACACAGTTTGTGCAGTCTAGATCGTCGGAGTTCTATCGCAAAGGCATTAATAACCTTCCCATTAGATGCCAGCAATGTATAGATAATAATGGCAACTATTTTGATTAAATAAATTTGTTAAAAATTTAAAAAATAAACAATTAAGATTTTCAGTACAAATCGGCAATTTCATACTTTAACCCCTAATACATACATATATACATGTTACCAACGTAGGTTACGTTGGTAACATGTATATAATTATGTATGTATAATATTAATTACCAACATAAAACAAAATATTAAGAATCAAAAGTACAATGAGATATTGCAAAAGAATTTTTAAAAAGCACTGCAGTTTGGTGACACAACCGTCTCGCATGGAGCCGACCGATTGAGCCGCGCGGCATGATGCCTCACAGAGTTGGCTGGCCACCCTCATCATCGTCGCCCGCTACGTGTATATGTATATGCACGCTTGGTACTTATTAATTATTTATTGTGGAGTTATTTTAAAACTGTAAATCTCGTGAGATATTCATTGAAATCAAGTGATGTTAAGGACAATTATGTTTAAAATTAAATACTTTTAATGAATAACGTATTTATTTGGATAAGGATTAATATCATATTTACAAAATTACCTTCGGAAACAATGCATTGTTCTACAATAAATTTCATTACTCTAAGAAATGTTATATTGAGTCAACCTTAAGAGTTAGACATATGCTGTCGCGGACTATTTATTAGATCCTATTTAGAGGAAGAATTCTCTCATAAATGGTTTTTATGTAACTTTGACCGTTTACTCAGCGCACGCGACAGAATCTCGGAAAAGGGGGATTTTTTTCCCGTTTTTGCATCATTTTTCATGGATGCTCCGCTCCTATCAGTCGTAGCGTGATGTAATATAGCCTTATTGGTTCCGCCGTTCTTGAGATATAAATAGTGTAACTAACACGACTTTCACTTTTATAGCTGCGTCCCGCGGGATTTACCCTCGTAAGTCCCGACCCCGTAAGAATTTCGGGATCAAAAGTAGCCTATAACCTTCCTCGATAAATGGACTATCAAACACAAAAATAATTTTTCAAATCGGACCAGCAGTTCCTGAGATTAGCGCGTTCAAACAAACAAACAAACAATCAAACAAACTCTTCAGCTTTATAATATTAGTATAGATAGAAAATGTTTGTGATCACTGATCATAGAACTGGACTGTCTCTATTAGAGAATGAAAAATACCGCTTGGTGGGGTTTTTTTTTATATTTGCCCAGCGGGCCGAATTCAATTCGTTTCACAGTTTAACTGTTCGAAAATTTACTCTAAATTTACGAAAATTTTACATCATTAAAATTGTTAACTCAAAATTCGACGGTCGTTGTTCTATTACCTACCATTGAAGTACATTATCCACCTTGATCGTTTGTCGTTACTTCGTCGTCCTAGTAAATTTTAAATAAAAAATACCCCGACTACTTTTAAAACTACAGTCAATTTTAAAATAAATATTTTATTTTTTTGAAGTTTCTTTTTCTCCTTTTTTAATTATTTGATGTGTTTTTTTTTGTAGCTGAACGACAACGCGACGACTTAGAAGACATCATGGTAGGGCCCAATATCTTAATGCAATAATATAGGTCTATAATGTTACGAACCATTTCTCCGAAAGGTAGAATTAAACGGAACAACAAATTCAATGAAAAATAAAATAACAAACAGATAAACAAACAATTAGAGAATAATAAAATTCAAAACGCAAACATCGCATTAATATTCAAAAAACGAACTCTCAAACAGCCTGTTTTGAATTCCGAACGATGACCGCCATTTTTTTCTCAAATAATATCACGGCAATAGTTCGTTTATTTAGTATCTATTTATCTGCGAGCTATCTAAAATGGTTGGTGTATTTTCCGGTAACCCATTAGCTAGAACCTTGATGGTACGGCGGAAGATGTTTTCAGCTGCTCAGTCAAGGGTACATCGGTTAAATAAATCTTCTATGGTACCCTGTGACCAAACAAACCTATTTGAAAATCTTACATTATAATTTAGTAATTGAAATTGAAATAATTTATTCTCAGACAAAGTCCAAGTAATGTCTCGTGTTAGATGAAAAAATAATTAGAAGAAAAATAAAATAGACTTAAAATAATAACGAAATAAAAACAAGAAACCGGAAACCAAGAGTAAATATTTTGTGTTCACAGTAATCAAATATCCATTATAACTTATTCAATTTGGATGGGCTTTAAGTTACAGGTTGAAGACGCATTGGTTGAAAAAAATCTTACGCTATACTATTTAAGTGATATACATACATCCATACAGGTAATGAATGGTTTGTTAACATAGTTACATTTTACCGGGTCTTAATCGCTTATTATTGAAACATAGAAATATTTTTAGCAAGGAAATATATTTCCAAAAAATCCCCATGACAGGATTCGAACCTGCGTCCTTTCGCTAACCAGGCGATTGTTCTAACCACTGAGCTACACAGGAATCACGTGACATGTTATAATAAATTTTTCGGCCATATTTTTCCTCGCTAATTGTTTTACCAACTAAGGCTTGGTTTTAGCGCCATCTACCGGTCAAGCTTTGCAGCTTTTTATTGACTGGCTCAGGTGGTTTACTTAACAGCTTATTATTTTTTAATTTTCTTACCTCGAAGTTTCGATCATGTTTCAATAATTACAATGATTGAAAGGTCGAGGTAAGAAGATAAAAAACAAAACGTGGTTAAACCCGGTAAAATAAAACTAGGTAATTAATGGGTCTAAATAAAATAAGTGAAATGGCTGTCGTTTTTTTATATTGTTCTCACGTATATTGTATAAAACAGGATACACACAAAGTGACTTTGTTCCGAGTTCAGAAAATACGGACTCAATGAAAAACGTGAAGTCGATGACTTTTAAGTGTTTTTAATAATAGACAGGACAGCCAGCAATTAGTACTGAAGCAAAGCGAAGGATAAAATAAAAAGTACCTATTAGTATATATTATACATACGACACATGAGAAAAAATCTGCACCCATATCAGGCTTACAGTCTATCAAGTTATACTAAACTAATTTAATTTTACTTAGGTATAATTAATATTATATATCTTTAAATATAAAAAATGAATACTTACCTATTTCCCTTGGTCACGGAAACACAAGTGAATGGCTAGACCGATTTCGCTAATTCTTTTTTTGTTGAGTTTGCTTATTATATCACGAAAAGGTTTTTACTATAGAAACAATGCTGAACCAATTTTAATAAATCTTACGCGCGTAAAACAGCAGGGGCGCAGCTAGTAATTAATATTTAAAGAAAGCTATTAAATCGCTCGAAAATAACAGATATAAAGAAAACTATACGATCACTAAAATGGAAATGGGCCGGACATGTATGCAGAATGGATAACAATCGATGGGCAAAAAGAATAACAGAGTGGATACCAAGAGACGAGAAAAGAAGCAGAGGAAGACCAAAGAAAAGATGGTCGGACATATTCGAGCAAAGAGTTGGACCAGACTGGATGTCGAAAGCTAGAAATAGAGAAATATGGTATGAAATGGGGGAGGCCTACGTCCGAGAGGCGACTACTACGAATAATAAATAAATATATATATTGTACCTATACTTAAGATTTAAAAAATAATAATAATATATATATTGTTAGAAAAGAAAAATGTATGTAAATAGTAGTAGAAATAAAAGGCTTTATTATTATTATTATGTCTGTTATACGTCCAGTATCACGGGGCTATGGAGTCCCGGACCTTTGGAAGGCGTGCGTGGAGCCGAAGCCAACACGTAGAGGCCCTTTTCAATAACAATTTTACTCGCAAACAATGAAGTGGACACCAAGCCGACGATTATCCCAGTCTGCATTATAAAATGTAGCAAAGGACAACCACCGGATCGGATAGAACTATTGACAAATCTACGGATGAAAACAAAATGGGCTATAGTGACGTGATGGTAGTGGATTGGCTACTGGGGGAACTATGGTGATTATGGCGCCTGCCGTAACAATGTTTAATAAACACTT
Source organism: Idaea dimidiata (assembly GCA_949358125.1). Classification (NCBI taxonomy): domain Eukaryota; kingdom Metazoa; phylum Arthropoda; class Insecta; order Lepidoptera; family Geometridae; genus Idaea; species Idaea dimidiata. The sequence goes on along the minus strand of OX442334.1, from coordinate 20,188,523 downwards.
AAAAATGGCAGACGGAGACTCGCCAACTCACAAACTGGGCTACCCTAATCAGCTGAGCAAATTACAGCAAGGGAGCAACAGGGACGTGAGTGGCTGAAGGATGGATATACCTCCCTGGATTTTAAGTCATCACTGGTATGCCAGTGAGCGGGCCAACTCATCACTGACGTGAGGTGTCCATCCTCCGAGCATTTCTGCTCTCGCGACTCCACTCTGACCGGCCGGTGAAGGCAAGCCAAAGGCGGGGGACCGCTTCCTCGTCAGTGTTCACTCCGACCAGCCAACTAAGGCAAGCCGGAGGTGAGGAACGGTGACTTCCCCCTGGAGCACTCGGGAACCCGCGGGGTCGCTACTCCCCGGCACCTCGCCTCAAGGTGCCCTGCGGGCTTATTATTATTATTATTAAATCGCTCTTACGGTAAACATCGTTCTTGCAAGGCATGGCTGACAAGAGAAGGTTGGGTATAGCTGTTGGGCAAACCAACTCTACCTAATAATACCTTAGCACTACAACGGTATAAATAGCACCAGATTAAAAATTGCTTGCAAAGTATAGTATAAACTATCTACAATTAGATGAAGAAACCAATTATTATTATGTACAATACAAAATTTTGAAACAGAGAACAGAGTATACATTTATCTGCCTTTTAATAACCAAAACACCTACTTCCACCTCCTACGCAAACTCATCGACGCGATATTAAGTCGTAATGTCCCATCTAGAGTAGAAAGTTTAATACTTTCGTGAAATGAAATTGCGTTTGCGAGCTCCTTTGGCATCGTTAAAAGTTAACCTAATGCGTATTGACTTTTACTCGTTTTTGTTCTTTTCAGATAAATTTAGAACTGTTTTTGGAATAGGTCAAACGGGGGGCGGTTCTCGCTCGCCGTGAGATTTATGTCATATTAGAGATATGTCGAGCGGATGTTCATAGAAACCAGATATTTTTCGACATATCTCTAATATGACGTAAATCTCACGGCGCGAGAAAAAATATCGAAATCGGGGCCATCTCAAACGGGGCCGTCGCGGATCGGAGCCACAACGGAATCGCCGTCCAAGACGGTCTCTGTGGAACATCGTCGTGGCACTCGTGAGTGAATTTGGATCCGTTTTTCTTAGTGGCTATACTGGCCTACGTATAGGACTGTTTCGACTTTCTTGACCAAACTGAGATATGAGCATTTCAACAAATAACCCTTATGAAAAGACGATTGTGCTCTGCTGTGCAAAAAACATTGCATATTATGCAAATCAATTTCAAACTATTTTTATTCTCATAATTATTTTTCCCGGGTCTTATTCGCGTATTATTATTTTTAAAAGCTCTTACTTCGACTTTTCTATCATTGTAACACGAGGGGTCCCCTCGCGACCAAGATCATTATAACTAAATTTAGGTAAGAGAAATTTTTTTTTAAATAATAATACGCGAATAAGACCCGGGAAAAATAATTATGAGTTCAAATCGTGTGAGTTTAAAATGTTTATTTTATTCTTTTAAATACTGTTACATATTTTTTAGAAACGTCAAGTACATAAACTAAACTACCGTGTAAGTATTCGGAACGCGACGAAGGACGCGTCTAAGAAGAAGACACAAGATACTCATGGGTTTTTTTTTTGTTGCAATGATCATGTTATTCACACTGTCGCATATTTAGGGCTATAGTGGAACCGGAGCAAAATTCTACCATAATCTTTACCAACACAAACAGTTCGACGGTTAAAATAAATAATAATTGTAAAAGAGAAAAGAAAACAAAAATACCTACCCAAAAATAAACAACCTGCAACCTATGCTATTTATTGCAGGTTATTGTCAGGGGATGGAAATCATGACTTTAAAAACAAAAAACAAATATTTACATCTATAACTCTGCTCTGTTCTGGAAAACTGCTCCATGAACGGCGAAGGAAAATATCGTAAGGAAACCCACGGCTTAGATAGACCTAGAATCAAGAATCAAAATTTCTTTATTTAATTGGATGTATTCGATCACTCGTGGACGGCCTCTGTGGCACGTCGGGCGTAAGTCAGGTGCAAATATTTGTGCTCAAAAATAAATATTTGTATTGGGTCTGGGTGTCATTCTATGTATAATATATATGTTTTTACAAAAAAAAAAGTATAATATGTAGTATATCCGTTGTCTAGTACCCATAGTACAAGCCTAGTGCTTAGTTTGGGGCTAGATTGCGCTGTGTGTAATGCTGTGCAATATTCATTGCACAGCAATGTACAACGAACGTAGACGGTCCTGGCGCTTGTATCTTTGTATGTGTGTTCGACAATAACTTGAGTATTGTAGCTCCGATCTTCATGAAATTTGTAATGCGCGTAGTTTAGGTCAGTAGAATTTATTAATTCGAAGATGAGCCGGATCAGTTAAGGGGGGTTGAGGAGATAGGGGGTCGTGAGGTCTCAGTTCGGGGCGAACTCCTAGTTTATTATTTACTTTACATGAGTTGAGTGTTCTTACAACTATGACTCTAGTGTGGCTTCGGATCGGATCGGTTTCGGATAGTCGTATTGATTCTTTCTCTTTTCTGGGCGTGGCTGATTATGCTGGGAAGGTGATATGGGTAATTTGAGAGGCGCAGCTAGTGTCACTCATATTGTCAACACTAAAACTAGGAGTTCGCTCCGAACTGAGACCTCACGACTCCCTATCTCCCCAACCGGGAGTACCGATCGGGCTCATCTTCGAAATCATAAATTTTATTGACCTCATCTACGCGCATACAAAAATTCATAAAGATTGGAGCTACGATACTAAAGTTATCGCCGAACAGACATACAAAGATACAAAGTTACAAAGATACAAGCGCCAGGCCCGTCTACACTGGACCTCACTCGCTTCGCTCGTTCGGTCAATTATCAGCATTACCCCGTTCAATGGCAAAGCGTTTAGCGTTAAATAGTCTCCAGAATTTCGGTCTCGCGTTTACAGTTCAATCTGCAGACGTCTCATTAATTTGTCATCATCACCAAAAAATAAAAAGGCAAAATGAATGTGTCGGAAAGCGGCCCGAATATTTCTTCGTTTATGTTACACACGGTCCCTAAAGAACAAACGACGGAAGTGTTACGAAATGAGAAAAAATGCCTCTGAAATAGGTATCTTGTAAAGCCCTCGTGTCCGGGAGATTTTGGTCGGACGATCGCCTGTCAAAATTTAGCATTTATACTTATATATGTAATGAAGTAGGCGAATATCCGCCTGCAACTCAGAAGGTAATTTAAGTTTCTGTTTCAGATAATGGAAATCAGTGCATCACCGAAATAGCAGTGTGACTTTGAACCTTACCTAACCTAACACTTACACATTAAAGAACTTGATGGAAGTCAACCACACCGCTCTCTGTTGCGGTGGCGTTCTTCAGGGCGGGTAAAATTTAGACCTCTATTGTTTTATTTTACACAAAGAGCTGACTGAAAAGGAAGAACTGAAAATACTTAATATAATATAATATTCTATTAGTGCATCTTTGATTGAACCTGCTGCTGCCAGACAAAGTCAAAATAGTTTCATAATATTTATTTTCACATGATGATGACAGTGTATTTCAACATGGTTTCAACTAACTTCAGTCTTGTCCGTCCGGAGTTCATAGAAACATCTATGAACTCCGGACTGAAGTTAGTTCAAAATGAAATACTTGATAAATGATTCCTATAAGACTTAATAATCAAAATTTTTACTAAATTGTAAATGCTTTATTTGGAAATTATCAATTTAAAAATGTATTTAATTCAATCGTATGATACAAAGTTTTTAGTTCATGAGAGCCCTCATCTTTTATTTTCCTTCTCTTTTTGAATCGTTATAATATTGTGACGTCATCACTTAAGGGTAATGCGAATGTTGAAAAGGATCGTAACAATTTTGAGAGAGATAGGTGTCATTTGATAAAATAAAGTAGTTAGATCTAGAAGACGTCTCTGTTCTGGGGAAGTTGCAGATGGCAACATCACCTAGGCTCTCCACCATATGTTTGCATTGTGTTTAGTAGCACTCTCGTGCAATAATAAATAAATCCTGTGACGAACACACAGCGTCATCTAGCCCCATGGTAAGCTGCTAAGCTTGTGTTACGGTGACTAGACAACGGATATACTACTTATATTTATTTTTCTTTTGTAAATACATACATATTATACATAGAAATACGCCCAGACCAGATACAAATATTTATTTTTAAGCATAAATACTTGCACCCAGCGGGAATCGAACCCGCAACCTTCTGCATTTCAGCCAAGCGTTCGCCCGACGCGCCACAGAGGTCGTTATTGATATTGAAATAACAGTCAATCACAAAGAAGTAAGGACTAAGTATAGGTAAGGCATTGGCCTATCACAAAGAGTCTAATATACTTAGATAGGTAACGCAATGCCCAATCACAAAGTTTGATTATTGCCTCAAATCCTGCTCTCAACGGTGAGCTGTGTTTTGTAGAAAAAGTCGTGGTATGAGCCGGCAATTAGCTTTATCGTCTTTGTCTTAAAGATATATACAATCTATTCGATGAAAGATATTGACCGTATCTTTTCACCAACTACCATCCAAGCTTTCATTGTCAAGCCCGTCCGCCGTTTTAATTACTAATACAGTAATTAACCGCCATCGCATAACTCGTCATGTATCATCGATGCGGATATGCCAGCTTATTTGCATTTCAACCCGAACGCAGTTTACTCATGTCGATTAAAAATCAATGTAGCTTAAAAGTATCATTATCGACGCGGTTTTGCGGTTATTTCTTTAGGTATCATGGTTTTTAAATTGACACGCCTTAGCGTTAAACCACTTCATGGTAAATCATGATGGGGTCTAAAATATTGCATGCTCAACTAGCTAGGAGATGGAGAGATGACATTGGAAGATCCAGCCCGTCTACCCTAATGGCTGCATCGGCCTGCGTTTACGAACACGGAAGATAAAGAGGTAATTTTCAAAAATAACGTCGCCTATTTAACTCCTCGAGATTTAAGGTAGTGGATATTCTAAAATCAAAGTTCGAATTTTGATCAGACGTTTTTAAAGGTGTGTATTAAACACACACCTTTAAAAACGTCTGAACAAAATTCCCGAATAATTCGACTTAGGAATTGATGAGACTCGTTCGTTAGAGCCGAGTTTGAAATGCTTCACTTAAAAGCGACCATTACCTTCTAGTGTCTTATAAAATACCTGTCTAAATTCTTTGCCTCTAAGTTTATTACGGTTTGGTTTAACTTAGATACCATAAACTTCAAAGTCTCCAAAACTTTTAACCACAAATTCGTTTTTAACAATTTTAAATGCTGAGAGCGACTGCATTTGAGATTTATAAGGGCCGACAAACCGACAAACCTGAGGTCTCGAATCGGGCTACCGCGTCGAATAACTCAACGAGTCAGGAATTCCGTTTTTACATTGCACTGCGAATTCCGACCAGCAGCGCATAGAAAAATCCCAATGTAAATATTCCTTCTAACTTTCTAGCCAGTTGCTTAGTTTGGAATGAAGTTGGGTTGTCTGAATTTAATAGATCTAGCTTGAGTTTGATGTTCTTTAAAGTTCTCTAGCCTGAAATAGTCTTTTTAACAAACGTGGAGTAAGGTTAGTAATTTTACCACTTTTATGTTTCTGCCTGTCAACTTTAAAAGTTCTTTTCACGGAAAGGACAAAGTATGTTCTCTCTACTACGCCTTAAGCGACCTTAAGCGGCATTTAGTACGTTACGAAACTAGTGGCATGCAAATTAAAGTACATATTTTAAAAGAAAATGCGTAGACAAAGCGGTACTATTTATCTATTTGCTGACATAGTTTCTAGTAACGCTGCGAGAAAGCTTTTGTGAAATTGACTCTATATATTATTAAAATGCATGACTCTAGTTTCTCTGGAAGTACTTTAATTAATTTACTTAGAGTACTTAAAGGAAGTAAAGCCTAGTGTACATAAATTAGGCTTTACTTTACGTTTATTAATAAGGCTATAAAGAGTTACGTGTCGTTCTACTACTGCAGTCTTGGAATAATCACAATGGCCTGTGCGTGCGGTTTTTTAATGATTTACTGCAGACTGTCAGAATTGATGCCATTTTGATGGTGATGGCGTTGTAAATTCTTTATATTAACGTGTCTCGTTCATATAAAGAATTGTCAACGTCATAAGGCATTCCTTAGGTGCTAAGATGATGATAGAGGACTTTTATTTTTGACGCGTCAGTAGAACGTCTTCCTGAATTTTTATTTTTGCAAAACCTAGTTTTATTGCGTTTAAATTGTTTGATTTCGGCGGCATGTTATCAATTTAGTTACGCGAAGTTCAACTAGTTAAGTGAAAATAAAAATTCAAGTGCCAAACACGAAATTAGCACGTTACAAACAAATGTTCCATGGGGTTGGAAAAAAATCGTCGCCATTTTTTCTGCAGCCTGCATTTTTTTGAAAATTATTTCAAACGATTACAGTATAATAGTGGTAGTTCACTATTAGTACGAGAAACTGGCTAAATTGTCCTATATTGCTGAGAGAAGCCATAACTAAGAAAAAAAAAGAAAAGAGATGATGATGATGACATGCAATCGCCATTTTGTTTGGCGCCTTGGTGAGTGGTTAAAATATTTTTTTTTAGTAAGTGGAACTCTAGAGGTTAAGGCCATTATAAAAATGGAAACGCTTTTTGTAATGTATTCGTAGATTGAATTAAAATAGCCTGCCAGATGGCCGAAGTAGGTAGTTATTGTTCTTTCTGGACCAATAGGTAACTCTGAAAAAACTCTATTCTTTCAAATTTTGGTCAGCCCCCGCGCCCTCGCTGCCCAAAATTTGAAAGAATAGAGTTTTTTCAGAGTTACCTATTGGTCCAAAAAGAACAATAACTAAAAATGTGAAACAAAACTACAAGTTTCCAACGAGTGCCAGGACACTCTTCGCATCGGGGGTTCTAACCCAAAGATCAAAGAATATATTTTGGATTATTGGTCTACAACGTACAATACCTAGAATGTGAAACAAAACTTTATTTAATATTTTAGTGCTAACCATTAGGGTTTATTAATTACAGTTATTATAGATCTTTAGTCATTTCGTTAGGTGCACTGTTAGAATGAAGTTCGTTAAGCAACCAGTATCTTTACAATTTGAAAATATCAACTTTTCGTCTGATCAACAAAATTTTCGTCATGGAAAACTATTACCAAATACAGTTCGCGGTATAATATGCGGTCCATCGAACTGTGGAAAAACGAATTTGGTTATAGGTCTACTTTTGCATGAAAATGGTTTAGAATATCGTAACGTTTATGTATATTCAAAAACTCTTTATCAACCGAAGTACAAGTACTTAGAGCAGGTATTACAAAGGGTTCCTGGTGTTACTTTCTCAAAGTTTTATGAAAATCAAAAAGTAATCACTCCAGAAGTAGCAAAATGTAATTCAGTAATTATTTTTGATGATGTCTCTTGTGAAAATCAAAACAGTATGCGTAATTTTTTTGCAATGGGCAGACACAAATACATAGACTGTTTTTATTTAAACCAGACATATAGCAAAATACCAAAACAGTTAATAAGAGACAATGCAAATTTAATAGTATTGTTCAAGCAAGATGATATAAACATGAGACACATTTATGATGAGCACGTTAATACTGATATGACATGGCAAGAATTCAGAGAAATGTGTGCTCAGATATGGAAAGAACCTTATAGTTATGTTGTAATAAACAAGGACTGTGAAAAAAACAAAGGTTGTTATCGAAAGAAATTTGATACGTTTGTTTTATTTCATTAGCGGACTTATGAAACTGAATAGCATAGCTATTATTTAAATCATTGTTCGTCGATCCGTGGTTCAAAATACATGTTTTGTCAGTGTTTTTAATAATGTCCTACATTCCCTTTTTTCGTCGGTTCGCTGATGAAGAGGAACGTTTACGCAGTTTTGAAACTTGGCCGATAGGTTTGAAACAGAAACCAAAAGAAATGGCTGAAGCAGGATTTTTTTATACCGAAAGAGGTGACAGAGTCATCTGTTTTTACTGCGGCGGAAGAATGAAAGATTGGGGCCCCCACGATATACCATGGGAAGAGCATGCACGCTGGTTTGACAAATGTCCGTATGTATTGGTAATGAAAGGAGAAGACTATGTAAAAAATGTACAAAATGGAGGATATGAAGAATTCGAAGAAGAATGCAGTCAAATTGAACCTGAAACTCTGCAAATAAAAGTCGACGCAATACCATCGTCAATTATATGTAAAATTTGTGTGCAAGAAGAATTAAATACGTGTTTCATACCTTGTGGTCATGCTGTGGCGTGTGCAAAGTGTTCTCTATCTGTCGGAGTTAAATGTCCGATTTGTAGAAAAGTATTCGAAAAAATTATTAGATTGTTTTTATAAATAAAGAAAAAAGTAATTTTTTTAATAAGTCTATCTTTTTTATACCTTATAAATAGCGGAGAATATTACTCGTACTATCATTTTGTGAGGTTACTTACAACCAGCAAAGTCGAATATGATGAAACAAAAATTAAAAAAACGATTTATAAACGCTGTTAAAGGAAAGGGTGAATGCATAATTCATTGCTTATGGTCATGCTGTGGCTCTCTAGGCGATTTTTATTCGATTGTATTTCTATGTAAATAATATTATGTTATTAAATTTAGAAATTGACTATAAATAGCTAAATACATAAACTACGCTATCATTTCACATGAATACTGTTAATAGTTCAATCGACTCTGATGCAATGGAAAAAAATCTAAAAAAACAAATTGTTGAAGCTGCGGAAGCTGTTAAAAAGAAGGTTCGAAAAATGCGAAATATTGAAATGGAAAGAAGTAATATTTTGGAATCGGTTTTTAAACCAATCACAGAACCGCTTAATAAAATGGTAGACAGTTCTTTATTAATAGAGTCTCCGGTCAAAAGAAAATCATTTAATTTTTCCAAAGCCTTAAAAAATGATGTTAAATTCAATACTTCAAGTCCATTAGGTAGCGATAAAACTCTAAAGAGACAATCTAACGTTGGATTAAATAGTATTGCGTCTATAAGCCCAAAAGAATATAGTGAGTCACAGGATAGTGACAATGACGATTACGATGGTGATACAATCAAAATGGATAAAGAAGAAGACGAATCTTTTAAAACAGTGTCTTCGGGTTCAACCGATGCAAATTTAGATATTTCTTCGTGGTCCCTTACTCCGGATGCTTCAGATAGTTTAGATAGTGTTCCGTTTGGTGTTAGAAATGATCGCGGAAATAAACTCATGATGGGATCTTCGCGTGTGGTGTTGACCGATGGTTATATTCAAGTTGGCACAAAGAAGTACAAATTTACGAATGGAATAAAAGAATTACTTTTTAAAAAAGTCCCTAACTTGGACGTAATAAATAATGAAGATTTGACTCATTATAAGTTAATGTTACAAGAAACAAATGCTCATCGAAGAAATTTTAGTCCAAATCAACCGATCAAGAGTAATAAAGGTCGGAAATACTTGACTATTATAAAACCACTTTTCAAATTACGTAAAGTTTCAGTAAGCACTGATAGTAGTCAACCTGATACAACACATCAAGGAAAAGGTTTACCACTTATGAAAACTTGGAAGAAAAATGCTGACTACGTTTACTGGGACGATCCTAATGAATTAGTAGATAGATTAAAGCTTTTGATTGCTTCAAAAGATGCTGGTAACACTGGGTTGGATAATGAAATAATTTCTATTATAGAAGAATTGCGTGAAAGCGGGATTATACCATAATAAATAGCATGACTTTAAAAAGTTATTTCATTTCAACTTTATCGATGACACCTGTCAGTTCACCATGATGGACAAGTTTGGACATCACATTCATAAACGATTGCGTTTACCAGATTTTATAGAAAGTTTTGATAAAATCTTAATGAAAGCCGAAAGCGGAGAATTTGATTTACATAATACAAGATTAACCGGTATTATAATTCCACTGAAAAATTCTGATGCTGTCAACAAGGAGTACGTAGATACACAAAATGAATTGTATATAAAGAAGGAAGAGATCACAACAATAGTAAATAATTTAAAAACAGTTGTAAAAGAACATTTCGATAATATTATTGCAGATTATTGTACAAAAGCTGATTTACTTAGAACTAAAAAATGAGTAAACTTCAAATTGTGAATGAAATTCATAAAGCTGTTCGCAAGAATTTTAATCGACGATCAGTATTATTAAAGGGCATCGATGACTTATGGCAAGCAGATCTAATTGATTTTCAAAGTTTAAAAAGATATAACCGTGACTATAGATATATTTTGGTGATAATAGATTGTTTTTCTAAGTTTTCTTGGGCTATCCCCGTTAAAACTAAAACAAAAACTGAAATCGCAAATGCGTTTCAAAGTGTATTAGATAAAAACCACCGAAAACCCATTAATTTACAAACTGATATGGGCACCGAATTTTACAACGATGAATTTAAAAAAGTAACAGCAAAGTACAACATTAATCATTACTCTACATATTCTGTTAAAAAAGCTTCTATAGTTGAAAGACTAATACGGACATTGAAAAATAAGTTATTTAAAGTTTTTAGTTTTAATGGTAACTATAAATGGATTGGAGAGTCATTGACAAGTGTCATATCAAAATATAACAACACAATACATCGAACAATAAATTATAAACCTAAAGATGTTAACCATTCAAATCAAAATGCTGTAATGAAAAATATTATGAAATTCCAGAACTCTAATAATAAGCATACAAAATCCAATAAACTAAAAATCGGAGATCATGTTCGTATAAGTAAATATAAAAGCTGCTTCGAAAAAGGATATACCCCTAACTGGTCTACAGAATTGTTTTTAGTTAAAAATGTTTATCTTTCTGTACCAGTTACGTATTCTATAGAAGATCTGTACCACCATCCAATATTAGGACGTTTTTATGAACAAGAACTGCTGAAAACCAACTGTCCGAACGTATACCTTATTGAAAAAGTTTTAAGAAAAAAGAATAATAAACTCTTTGTCAAGTGGTTGGGTCTTTCTAAAAGTGAAAACAGTTGGATTGATAAACAAGCTATATTATAATTCTGTTTTATTAGATTTATAAAAATATAAAATTGCGAATGACAATAGAAATTACTTCATTTATAATTCAGCTATGCGCGGTAGAGGTCTCGTAAATAGTATTATAAATAAATTACCATTTGAATTGCATTTACCTGGTTATAATTATTGTGGACCCGGTACACGATTAAAGAAACGATTACTAAGAGGGGATAAAGGAGTTAATGAGCTTGATAACGCATGTATGAGACACGATATTGCTTATAATAATTCAAACAGTTTGAAAGATCGACACAAAGCAGATTTAGATCTCATAAATATTGCAAAACAGAGAATGAAATCAAAAAACGCTGGAACAGGTGAGAAATTGGCTTCGTGGCTTGTGAACAAAACGATGAAAACTAAGGTCAAGTACGGTGCAGGCGGGAGATCATTCAAGTCGTTGGTTTCAAAAATACATAAAAAATTGAAAAGGTCAAAACCGAAAAGTGATGCTGCAGCAATAAAGGAAGCTTATTCTGCAGCTAAAAAACTCATTAAAAATAAGAAAAAAGTTCATGTGCCTCGTGTTATACCGTTACCGAAAATAGGAGGTATTTTACCGCTCATTCCAATATTCGCTGGACTATCCGCATTGGGCGCAATGGCTGGAGGCGCAGCAGGAATAACGAAAGCTGTAAACGATCATAAATCAGCTAAAAAGAACTTGGAAGAAGCTCAACGTCATAATAGAATGATAGAATCAATTGCTCTTGGGAAAGGCCTCTATATAAAACCCTATAAGACAGGAAATGGTATTTTTATAAATAAATCAAAAAACTAGTTAAAAGGTTACCCAGACGCGCACTTACTGATCTTGACATTTTAGATTATGCTAATCAACATGTTCCATACTTTAGGGGTGTTTTTATGAGAAATAAACTTCCGTCAAAATCGAAGGATATTGAGTGTGGGATTGTTAATTTAGATAGTTCAGAAAATGATGGAACTCATTGGGTAGCCTATGTAAAACTATTCGAAAATTGTGCATATTTTGATAGCTTTGGTGATTTAAAGCCACCGTTAGAGTTGGCTAAATATTTGAAATATCGCATCACATATAATTATTGTAGATATCAAGACTTTAATACATCTAATTGCGGTCATTTATGTTTAAAGTTTCTACAAACGTTTTGGAAAGAAGAGTTAGGTGATAAGTACGCTATTGTAAATCTAACAAACAAGAATTTTATATGTTAAGTGTGTGGTTCTTTAACTTACGAGTGTTTTTTTGTTTTTTTTTTTTTTTTTTTTTGTTTTAGTGATAGATTATTAATCATTATATTGACTATATAATTATAAAATTGTTTTAATTACGTTCATTTGTAAAATGTCTTTCACGTTGTCTATAACTGGTAATACCTCGATTTTATCTTCTACTTTTTATCCACCATTGCAATTTGACGGTGAATTCGAGTGTGCCCTTCTGTATTTGTCAACATTCAATTCGATCCCTAACATTGATAAACGAAATAATAAATTTTATTATGACAACAATGAAGTCTTAGAAATACCCGAAGGTGCTTATGAACTCCAAGATATTTCGGACTATTTAAAATCAAACGTAAAAAATGGTACAAACATAAATTTATTTTGTAACAATAACACGTTGAAAACTTTTCTTTTTTGTTCTAAAAACATACGATTCGACAAAAATGATTCTCTTGGAAAATTATTAGGGTTTGATAAACAAACTCTTAAAGCCAATATAATACACGAGTCGCAGCTTCCAGTTAACATTTTATCTACAACAGTGGTAAGAATCGAATGTGACATAGTGAGCGGATCATATATTAATGGAAAATCAAGCCATATAATTCATGAATTTGCTCCAAACGTTCCACCAGGGTATCGAATAATAGAAGTACCAAAAAATATAATTTATTTTCCTATTAATCAAAATAACATAAGTACTATAAATATCAGATTGTTAGACATAAATAATAATTTGATAAATCTACGAGGTGAAGAAGTTCAATTGTATATGCACATCAGAAAAAATGATAGACTTTAATAAATACGGTAATAAGAAAATAAAACACATCAGTACTCATCGATCAATCCGTAAAGGAACAACTAAGAAAAATAATAATAATAATATTACAAAAGAAAATAAACAGTTCTTAAAATTAATCGGACTACTAAAATGAACATCTTAGATATAACGAGTTCACCGGCATACGATAATACCATAGATGGTATAGAATATCATTCATATAAGCCCTACATAACAAGTTTCAACGGAAATGACGAAATTCGCATCCCTATTAACCAACAGGATTTATACATATTACCATCAGCAAGTACTCTCTATATCGAAGGAACGGTAAACATTGTAAAAGGTGTTGGAAAAGAAAAAGTTAATACTATCGAGTTCACGAATAATCCAATTCTTTTTATGTTCCAAGATGTTCGTTATGAACTCAATGGAGTAGAAATCGATAGAATAAAAAATGCAGGAATGACAACAACAATGAAAAATTTGCTATCTTTAAATGAAAATGAGGCTAAAATGGCTAAAGCTTGGGGTTGGGATGTAAACGGGACAAAGACAACTCATGGTGAACACTTTTCTTGTTCAATACCCTTGAAAAACATTTTAGGCTTTGCTGAAGATTATAAGAAAATTATTATGAACTGCAAACATGAACTAATATTATTACGCAGCAATACAGATTTAAATTCTTTGAAAATTCCAACCGGCGAATCACTCGAAGACATTACAATTCAAAAATTAGTTTGGCGCGTCCCACACATTAAAGTGTCTGACAAAGAAAAAGTATATTTATTAAAAATATTAGAAAAAGATCGTCCCCTCCATTTAGCTTTTAGGAATTGGGATTTATATGAGTATCCATTAGTACCAAAAACAACTAAGCATACTTGGGCAATCAAAACATCGTCGCAGATTGAAAAACCGAGATATGTAGTATTAGGCTTACAAACAAATAGAAAAAACTCGTCAGATAAAGATATATCACGATTCGATCATTGTAATTTGAGAGATGTAAAAGTGTATCTTAATTCTGTCTATTTTCCATATGAAAATTTAAATATAAGTTTTAAAGATCAGAAATTTGCGTTATTATATGAACAATATATCAAATTCCAAGAATCCTATTACGGACGTAGAAGTGAACCACTGCTAAGTCCAAAAGAATTTAATGAAAAAACTCCACTGTTTGTCATCGATTGCTCTAGACAATGTGAAAACCTAAAGTCCGGTCCAGTAGTCAGTGTACGTATTGAGCTTGAATGCGATTCAGAGATACCTGATCACACCGCTGCATATTGTCTCATTTTAAACGATTCCATCATTGAATACAGACCGTTGAGTAACATAGTGAAAAAGATAACATAAATATGAATTCCAACACAAGTGAATTTGTGATTGTGGACTTACAAGGATTTAAGGATAAAGATAATAAATTTATTATAAAAGAATTTGCCGTTATAAGAAACGAATGTACGCAAACTTTTCTTGTGAAACCTCCTTTCCATTTTAAACACTTATCGGTGGAAGAAAAGAAACAGGTACGATGGATAGAAGCTAATCGTGGAATTTATTGGAGTGAAGGTTTTATCGACTACAGTGAATTCAAACGTAATGTTAAACCGTATCTGAATTGTCAAAATGTTTTAATTAAAGGAACTGAAAAGATCAAATGGATTAAAGATCTTTGTGAGAACTGTGAAGTAATTGACATTGGAGAAAAGCTAGGCTGTCCTAATCTTTTAAAATTATATAGTCAATATGAGGAGTCTAATGTAAATTTAAATTGTGTTCATCATAAGAAAATGTGTGCTCTAAAAAATGTTATGTGTATAAAAAAATGGTATATTGATAACCATACTAAATTTAATTTATGTAAATATTTTAACTCTGTATCTTGTACTTAATATTTTTACTGAAATATATTTCTATCAATCATTACTTTTGTATTATTATTATTTCGTCTATGCAAATAAGGTACCTATTTCATAAATAAAATACATTATTTGAACAAATCAGATAAGCAAGGATTTATTTCAAAATAATCTATGACTAATACATTTTTAAATAAAATTAACTAAAAACAGATTATCTTTATTAATTTAAACAATACTTACTAACTAAAATATACATTAATTAATTATCGATTATAGTTTCTGATATATTTTTGATCACTCTCTCCGTTTGGTCTAATATATTGTCCACAAAATCTTTTACTACATATTGAGCCGAAACAACAACGTCGCTTTCATTTTCACAGTTTTCATCACTAATGTCAATTATTTTAATCTGTATTAACCGCCTCCCTTTACAGGGCTCGCGGTTCAAAACAAATGAAGACTTTCGTTGGATGCTACTGTAATTATTCTTAGTCGTCTTCTTTAATTTTCGTTTTAGCTGCTTTGGTGGTGTTTTCTTTAAACTTTTTACAGGCAAGTTTTCCTCATAATCCGAATCTGGAAATTTTTGCGCACATTGAAAGAATAGATCTTGGGTGTCGAGTCCTAAGAGTCCCTCTTGTATTTCCACATCATTTCTTAGTACCATGTCCGACATTATCTGAAACAATAAAAATAACACATTAAGATACGTAAATAAGTAGTATTTCGAATTGAAAACAGAAAAGTCAAAATTTGAAACTTACCAACGTGCAATATTTATTTATTTAATTAGCTCAAAAGGTCTTGCCTCTGTAACGTACAAGTAAAGAATAATCCACTAACATTATAAACACTTAATGGAAGTTAGTGTTTACTCGACAAAATCATGCATTGATGCAATGATACTTGATATTGCTATTTTTACAAAGAAACAGCGCAGGTGTCTGTTCTCGAGTTTCATTCCTTTAAAGCAAACAAACGTGTTGCAACATGCTGGTCGGTATCATCAAACTGCTTTGTTTATAATATTAGTGGATAGGTACCTAAATAATTATTTCATTTCGAAAGAGATAAATAAAATGCAGCTTTTATAATATAATAATATAATTCTTATTTAACTTAAACTATAATTACTTATAGCTATAACATCGTGTATTGTTCTAAAAGCTGGCTCTCTAGCAAAAAAGTAGTTACCATTTGATTTTTACAAAAATAACTTATAGGTTTAACATCGCGTTTAGTTTACCGCAGGTAGTTTATGCGTGGTATAGGTATACCTTGTATTTTTATTTTCACAAAATAGTAGGTATTTTTACAAAATAGTATTCTTAATTTTGAATTTATGACGTTGATTTGGAAAGGGTTCAGAATGAATACTTAAGAGCCACTCATAACTCATGGCATTGTTTTGCCTACATTATTATAACTAGAGTTACAATAATAATTATGTCAACTCGATAATAAGCTACAAAATAATGTTTTACACTCCTAGAAAAGCAACATGACCCAGTGCTTTTGTAGATATCTTATCTGATGATATTAGACGTTTATCATCTTTACTGGATAAAGCGACTTTGTCAACGCATTGAGTGAAAACTTGATGTTTTATTGATTTAAACAATTTATTTTTTTTCCTTAAAATTGATTGAGAAAATAAAGTTTTTCTATAGTCAGACACTTCTAAATCGCGAACGACACATGATTTGACACCTTTAGCTTTTTTTATTTCAGTTTCGACAGTTTTTAAACAATAAAGTTTTGACCGTAATCCTATAAATTCCAAAATAATTTTACCACCCATTTCATCCTTAAATAACCCTGGTACTTTTTTATTAATCAAAGATAAACCATACCCGTTGTCTATTGGAAAGTTACTAGTGTCAAAATAATTAACAAAATGTTCTTTTAAATCTTTATAGAAGTCATTTGTTTTAATATGATAGATAAAACTATCTGTATCGGTATAACACATTTGCAATCGATCACCATAATGTGGTTTCATTACTGAATAATGAAAATCATACATGTGAGCTTTAGAAAGTTCAAGTACCGAAAACCCAATGTAAATTGGTTTATCTAATGCTATTTGTGTTGGCTTCAGTTGAATAGCTGCTAGGTTTTCGCTAAAAATAATGCTACTGTGGTAATAAGGACTGGATATTAATTTCCTTGCAGAATTTTTCTTTTTAGTTAAATTTAGACTATCGTCCCATGTATTAACCAACTTCACATCCACTTTCTTTGCGTTGTTTTCTAATGTTTTACCAAATATACTGTTATTAAGTAATTTAAAAAAATCTTGTTCAAACGTCGATTTAGCTTGTTGTCTCAAACGCGTATTTAATTCAATATACTGTTTTAAATAATCATTTTGACGGAATGTAATGACTCTATGAACTTTTTTTAATATTAAACCATGTTTCAAACATGTTTTTAAATGAACGTAATGAATAACGTAATAGAATTTATCATATAGATTTGGGATTAGTTTAACAGTTTTTGAACCTGGTGCAATGAATCGCTGTGAAGCTAGAGGGTAATCTGAATGGGTTAAATGCAATGATTTTGGATAGCTTAAGTCAACCTCAAGAATAAAACCATATTCTGCGTTATCCGGTACACTATTTACGTCTAAACTAGTGATTTCTTCTTTAGATAGAAATTTAAATTCAGATAACGGCAAAGTTAAACTTAAACTATGACCATACAGGTTATTGCAATCTATATATATGAGGTAAGATTGTGGAATCGAATGATCATAATCCAACATATATTTATTATTCGCTCTGGCATATCTATGTGAAACTAAACAAATACCGCCTCTAATTCCTGATTGTATCATATTATAAATAGATTCATCATTTATCAATTCTAACTCGACTTGTGTTTTGTATAACATCGCATCGAAAGATAAACTCGGAGCGGTAATATAAAACGCTGGGTCTAATTGATAAAAGCTTTTACATGTGATACGGAACTGTTCGAAGACGTCAGTTAACAATAAAACGTCCGTTTTTAAATATAAGTCTGTATATTGACCCATATTATTTAATCTAAATTGTCTCCAAATTAATTGCGCATGAGCATAATCTTTTTTAGATATATGCACATTCGTAAGAGAATTATAAAAATCTTTTTTATTTGGGAGTGATGTTTCATTGTAACGATGTAAATTATTCATATAATCGTAAGGATACACTCCTTTTCGAGTAAGAAGGTGAAACTGTGCATCATTCGAAAAATGTTTTTTTAAGTGCACAAATTTTTCATTATGCATTGTTTTCGCCAATTTATCAATACTCGTATTTAGAAATTTGAAGGAATCAACGAAACGCAACAATATTAATTTTCCATCAGGAAAAGACATGTACTTAGTAAATGATACATAATTCTCTTTAGTTTTTGGGATAATTTTTATAGACCCTGGAGCTTCACCTAATTTTGTGATAAATAAATGACAGTCGTAACCAGATAAATTATGGAAAAAAATTGGTACAAAATTTGGAATTTTGTATTGTAGATTGCAATAATTATGGGCAGCTCCCCTAAATTTTCCAGTTATATGACAATGGTCTCTAACTTTATCACCATATAAAAAATTGTTACATATGTGACACCTCGATGCGTTTTTAAAATTATGCTCATCAAGATCAGTAAAAATTATAGGCACATTTCGACACAATATATCATGAATTTCGCGAACGTCGTTAAATATGTTAGATACGAATATGTCTACACAGTCCATGCCTCGATATGTTACAAATTTATTGTACTCTGAATTCTCCGAACAAACAATGTAATAAGCAAATGCAATAGGTACATGTCGATGGGTTGTAGAAGTATGTAAACCTCTAATTTCTTCATTACAACTCGCTTCAAGCAAGCTCTCAAAGTCCGCATAGATAACAAACGGAACGTTTTGTTTTCTGTCATAATGTCTAAACTTTATTTTGGAACCCTTTTCGGGCAAAACAGTAGCTAAGCCGCTGCAAGTGTGCAAGTCTACTAGTTCGGCACTTTTAAAAAACACTAAACAAGTATCACATAGAAACAGTTTTTTATGATTTGCAGTAATTTGATTTCGTAATAAACGCGACAAGTTTTTAATTAAACAATAATGGGACTTTTTATCATTTTCTAAATAAAGTAAATGAATAATTCGTCGATTAACAGTGTTATCAGATTTATATAGAGGACCAATAACAGTGTTCTTTTTACTCAATCCGTAAATTATAAAACCTAAACCAGGATTATTATTTTCAAATATAGATATATCAGAAAAAGTCGCTGGAAATGACATGTTTTGTAAGTTCAACACATCACGAAAATTCGGATAGGATGAAACTCTATCAACATGTTTTTTTGTAGGATATAAATAAGCTAAAATACTATACAAAAAGCAATACTTATCGGTATTACGAACGTTTATACAAGCCTTTTTGCTTTTTATTTGATTAGGTAATTCAATGTACGTTGAACCACCGATCGGTTCGTATTTATTTACGTTAATCTCCAGGTGAATACAATTTAAAAATGACCAGCCGCTGTCACGACCTTCAAATTCCTCCACTTGGTTTTTCAAAGTTTGAAGCAGTGAAGAAAATAACATATCGAATTTATAATTACTGTAAATAGGTGTATTTTTCGTACAAAATGATTTAATATCTATGTGATCATCCTTAAACGTTATAAAACCTGCGTAAAGTTCAAAATTAACTTTTATGCAAATATGTAACTTTATGCAATCATTTAAAAGACGTTGTAATTTACCACGAATCGATTTTAAAAATAATTCAATACTAGATTGATTCGTCTCCTGAGCCAAAATTCTATAAGATATAATTCTACATTTAAATGCAGATTCAATGGTTTCAATCCCCTCGCTAACCAAAAGACTTGAAATTTTTTGTTTGTGAACCCTGCTTCTTAAATGACCTACCCAGGATTGATTATTAATTACTAAGTCACACGTCTTACAGAAAGGCATGGTAATAGAGTAAATGATCAAGGACGTAAAATAATTATTTATTTATTATCTTATGTAAATCTTATAAATTTTACAAGATGAAAAAGATAAGTGATTAAAATCTGGAAAATTGCATAGAGAGCCTAGCTAGCTTACAGTGTTACAATATTAAACTTATAATCTTATATATATAACATCGCTCTTACGGTGAAGGCAAACATCGTGAGGAAACCGACATGTCCTACGCCCTTGCCCTGCAGTGGGACAAATTAACGGGCTGGTGATGATAAATCTTTAAAATTTAAAAGATAAGTCATAAAGATGTTATAAAAAAGCCTCAAGTGTTACAAAATTATAATAATTATTTTTAAATCTTTAAAAAGAATCTAATTTAATTAGAATCTTTAAAAAATTTTGCCTCTGATGCTTTAAAAACATCAAAAGATGTGACTAAAAGTTTTTGGAGTGGATCCCAACTCGGGTGCCCCTCATCCAAAATCAGTTTTAAAGACGATAAAGCTTTTTTATACCGTATCTCAGGTTTTTCGTTAATAATGTCGGCCTTATTATAAAGCCTGAGCTCTAGATAATAATCACCGCTGGAGTCAGCAGTACGATACACTTGACCATTTGCGACTCGTGTCGCAAAAGCAGAGATCAGGGGTTTAGCTCCGCCGGCCTTTGTTTTTCCTTTTTCACTGAAGGTTGCTTTATCTCCATCAATTATAGAAAATATATTGGATTTTCTGTAAACAAAAATAAAAATAATTAGTTAGATGAAATTGGACTTCGCAAAGCTATCTGGAACCGTATAAAACGATTGGTATCGACTGACTACCTGAGGGGATACATCTGGACGTTTTAAGTTGTACAACAATGAAATTACGTTACGATACGTTCAGTTTCAATGATAAAACAGAAACTAAGCAGGAACTTACTTCGAACAAACGGCTTCAGAAGTTTCTTTGCTGGCTTTCCTCTTAGTCGCCTTTTTGACGCTGGCCTGCTTCTTATTTTTCTCAGGTACTGCAGCGATCCAACTGTCTGTGACCTCAGAACTGCTTTCGTAATCAGACCTAAAAAAACAAAAAACAAAAATTACATTATATCACATATCAAATAAAACTTTTTGAATCGTGAAAAATAAAGAAAGATCGTATGTACTCACTTACATGATTGTTTTTAGCTTTGAAAAAAAATGTGATCTTCAAAGTAGACAAGTGGCTGGATTCAGCTGCTTTGTTCCTTGCTTAGAGGTCAGCTTCAGCTTGAAGAGTAAGAAGTACTTCTTATCGACCGTAACTAGGGTAAATAACGGTAAGTAAGCTGCAGGCTCTCGGCGCAATTTTCCAGATTTTAATGACTATTTCATGACATAAAAGCGTATTTATATCGTAAAAAAACAAATTGTCAGCAAATAATTATTTTACAACCAAAAACTTTTAGTCGACCGACAAAATCATGTAATAAAATCAATAATAATAAATTACGTTAAACGTGGAATGTTGATCGATTTATTAGTTTTCCGTCGGTATAAACAAAGAAAATTATTTAAAATACTATTACTTACTTTATTTTAAAGCCATTAAGAATCATTTTCTAAAAGACAAAAGAATACAAAAACGATCACGTTGCGAAAATTTTATTTTATAAATATCGTAGAGATAGAGGTAAAAGATTGTTTGGATTCCTACCAAATCCGTTTGATGTAATGTCTACTCTATTAGTTAAAAAATGAATATCTTTTTTTAGTCGATGGCTTAAATGGTATAGTGGTAGATATAGCAATTTCCATTCCGAAGCCGTGGGTTCAATTATTTTATAGGTAATATTATAAAGTTAGTATGCCTGTTTGTTACTCTTAACTTAACTTAAAACTACATAACCAATTGAGATTAAACTTACTTATTTTATTCTTTTGTTTTATTTTTACAATGGTTAAAATGTATTTCTATTCGATAGAATGTAAATGTTTTACGGGATAACCTAAGAGAAAAGGTATCAAATTAATTTTGGATCGAGACTTATGCGAGTGAAACAGCAATTTCCATTCCGAAGCCGTGGGTTCAATTATTTTATAGGTAATATTATAAAGTTAGTATGCCTGTTTGTTACTCTTAACTTAACTTAAAACTACATAACCAATTGAGATTAAACTTACTTATTTTATTCTTTTGTTTTATTTTTACAATGATTAAAATGTATTTCTATTCGATAGAATGTAAATGTTTTACGAGATAACCTAAGAGAAAAGGCATCAAATTAATTTTGGATCGAGACTTATGCGAGTGAAA
Organism: Idaea dimidiata; assembly: GCA_949358125.1. Classification (NCBI taxonomy): domain Eukaryota; kingdom Metazoa; phylum Arthropoda; class Insecta; order Lepidoptera; family Geometridae; genus Idaea; species Idaea dimidiata. The sequence goes on along the minus strand of OX442334.1, from coordinate 20,166,282 downwards.
CCGCTTGATGCAGTTAGTATAGAATAAAAAACAATATGAATTTAACATTCGATAAAACGCCTAATAAAATTTTCAGAGAATCAAAAACTAAGTTTATAAAATTTTTTGTTTCTCTTTATAACAGAACATCAAATTAAGATGTGTAGTCAATTTACTTACTATTAATTTTACGATAGTTAAAATAACTGGGGCAATTAGTTGATACGTTTCGTATTTTTATGAAATTAAAGAAATTTATGTTTAAGCCTAAAAGAAAAATGATAGCAACGCCCAGAGAATGACGTGCTAATATTAATATTTGCTTAAATGTTTAAAATATTTCCGCGGAATCTGGACTTACACAGTTGTCCTGCGGGACACAGCAAGTACTTCGATTAGCAGTTCTATGTTTACATTTTTTGGTCTAAAAACGCCGAAGGCTGTGAATATTTATGCGCAAAAACTAAATATTTGTACCTATCTGGTCTAAGTTTCTTTCTATGCATAATATTATAAGTAGTATACCCGTGGTCTAGTACCCATAGTACAAGTCTAGAGCTTAGTTTGAGGCTAGATTGTGCTGTGTGTAATGTCATGCAATATTTTGTTTATTTATCTAGATATTGGTATGAGTTCGGGATTTCTAAAAAGCAAATACCTACTTCTTTTTTCTAAATCGGTTAAGAATATTATTCGATTTCGTAATAAAGTTCCCAAGATAATATGATACAGGTAGGTAAGTTTTCATAACAACAAGAATGAACTTGTTTTATAAATGATGAGTCGACATTGAGTGCTTACTTAATGCTAAAAGTGCCGTATTTTATCCACCGTATTTTATCGTAGGATTATTAATTTATAATTTTGCATGTGTCAAGTACCGTAGTGTTCCTTGTCTAAACACCCTAACTTTCATATCACTTTAAGCGATAAGGTCACCCATTGTGTTACCTACATTTTAGTTATTTTGTATGTATTCAATTGTGGTGTGTTGCAATAAATAAATTAATCTATCTATCTATCTCTTCCTTGGAATAGCATGACTTCATTACCAGAACAAATATTTTTTGGAAATTGAAAACCTCCTAAGTCGGTTAATAGTGTTTCTGGACATTTGCTCATGACTTTACAACTGGTAAGTTTTCAGTTCGCTTAGGTATACAAAATTATACACCGCCTGATTCCTCGTGGGAAATAACACCCAGTTTTCATTATGTTTTTGTGCAATACTGTTTTAGTGGTGGTTTTTTAAGTTTTAGTGTTTATATTCTTCTAGGAAAAAATAAAAAAATGTAAGTACGAAATTTAGATAGATATTGATTTTGTATCGTACTTATCAATTTCTATTTAAATATTAGTTCAATGCTGAAAGTACAACCAACAGTTGTATATAGTCAGATATAATTTATTTCTGTTTTATTAATTTCAAGTTAACAAGAAAAGTACGCGGTGGATTTGTGTTATTTAAGAATATAAGTAATTAATTCTTCCGACTGATTGTTTTAAAACGAAATGTGGTTTACACACATAGGCAGTGTTTACCAACAGAATATTATATGAAATATATTTTTTAATCGGTACTCATTATTATAAATTCATAATATTGGCTAAAACGATCTTACCATGGGCGAAAAGTATTCATATGGACGGAATACATTTGGTCGAATATTATATGAATTTTATTTTTAATCGGTGCTCGATTGTTCCGATTGATTGTTTTAAAACGAAATGTACTTCTTAATATCGGTTTAAAGCGGTCTTACACCCATAGGAGGTGTTTACCGACCGAATATTATATGGAATATATTTTTTAATCGGTACTGGAATCTTTCGGCTGATTGTTATAATTCATGAATATCGGTTAAAACGATCTTACCATGGGCGAAAATAACACATACAGACGGTGTTTATTTGACTGAAATATCATGAATTATATTTTTAATCGGTTCTCGATTGTTCCGACTGATTGTTTTAAAACGAAATGTGGTTCATAATATCGGTTTAAAGCGGTCTTACAAACACACATTGGCGGTGCTTAAAAGCGGTCTTTACCAACCGAATATTATATGAAATATATTTTTTTTAATCTTCTGACTGATTGTTCGATTTAATTCATAATATTGGCTAAAACGATCTTACCATGGGCGAAAAGTATTCATATGGACGGAATACATTTGGTCGAATATTACGTGAATTATATTGTTAATCGGTCCTCGTTTGTTTTAAAACTATTGAAATCTGTAAAAAGTTGCACGTATAAAATTGAAATACTTAATTAAATAACAGAAATACTACCGCAATGGAAGTTGACATGACTATAAACAACAGGAGGTTAAAAATTTAAATAAACCTATGATAACAATACATGATCATACAAAAGCGTGGTTTTAGCCTGGAACAAGCAATGAAGTTTTTGTTTTACATTCTAGGTAGTGTATACCAATAATCCAAAAATATATTCTTCGATCTTTGGGTTAGAACCCCCGATGCGAAGTCATGCCAGTGTCCTGGCACTCGTTGGAAACTTGTAGTTTTGTTTCACATTTTTAGTTATAGTTCGTTCTAGACCAATAGGTAACTCTGAAAAAACTCTATTCTTTCAAATTTTGGGCAGCGAGGGCGCGGGGGCTGACCAAAATTTGAAAGAATAGAGTTTTTTCAGAGTTACCTATTGGTCGAGAACGAACAATAACCTACTACTGGCCGACATTATTTTCAAGTGCGAAGTAACATATTCTCTCGTAAATAATGGTACCATTAGAACTAGGTGCGAGGGACCCTCGGCATCGTCTTCCATCCGTCAAGTTTTTACCCTATTTCAGCTCTTAAGGCCTCTATATTAGAATATTTTCGTTTGTAGCGTTTGTAAGTGACATTCGGCGCTACTATGATGTCTTATAAGTCGTCGCAAAGTCGTCGCGTTGTCGTTCAGCTAAAAAAAAAAAAATTAAATACAAATCACTAAATAAAAAAAAAAAACAGATTTTTTAAATGTCTGTGGTTTTTGAAAGTAGTCGGGGTATTTTTCATTTAAAATTTACTTTATTTTTTTGAACGACAAAAGGACGACATAGCAACGACAAACCAGCATAGTAGCGCGGATTGTTTCCGACGTTTTGATGTAGATATTAAATAAAAATGTCGAAAGGTTTGAGCCTAAGCCCATTTTAGACAAAAAAAAAACAATTTTTCTCTAAAATGTCCTAAGGCTTCGAAACAGTAAGAAATATTTGTCATCAAACTACACCAAAATGTAGGGAACAATGTCATTTACAAACGCTACAAACGAAAATATTCTTAAAACATAGCGTCAGAAAAGAATCAACAATTTTCAATGAATCTAACAGGGATTTTTAGTTTATCTCGTATAGGGGCCTTAAGACTTTTACCAAATGTCTTTGCAATGATGTTGGTGATATAGTGCTTTATGTTTGGAAATTAGGTAATTTATAAACACAGAGGTCTTATGGAGTAACAGAGCAAGATATTTGGTTTTTTTTTGTCTAGTTTGACTTGAAAAAATCCTATTAATATCATTAAGTTTAAAGTATATCTAGGTAAGTAAATAAATGAGTATAATTGGATACATACTCGTACCTACGATCTTCCGTGTAAAGTAAACCAAAATTCAAAAACGAAAAAAACTTTTGGTACCGAAAAGTCATGTTTTTCATTACGAAACAGTGTCGCGACAGTTATATAGTCATCTTTGCAAAAAAATGCGAAGCACCAGCGGTTTCTTGATAAAACAAGTGTCGAGCAACTAATTTCTTAAGTTGATTACAACTTTTGCGACACTACTTTCATAGTGAAAACACAGCTTTAGACTTCCAGAGCAACCTCCTTACAGCTTAAATCACCCTTGCCGAAACATCCTTCCTTTTCTTAGTTATGGCTTCTGTCAGCAATATAGGACAATTTAGCCAATTTCTCGTACGAATAGAGAACTAGCACTATTGTACTGTAATCGTTTGAAAAAATTTTCAATAGCAGAAAAAATGGCAACGATTTTTCTCCAACCCTATGGAACAATTGTTTGTAACGTGTTTGGTACTGGTATTTTTATTTTCTTTTAACTCGTTGAACTTCGCGTAACTAAATTGGTAACTTGCCGCTGAAATTAAACAATTTAAACGCAATAAAACAATCCCAACTAACAAATCAACATCAAATGTAGCTATATATCGAGAACAGAGCAGTCGCATATCCGTGGTAGACACGTTTCTGCAATGCGAAAATGGCCCCACTTTTAGCACTTTTAAGTAATACAATGTATCTACAGTAGCTCCACTTAGGACTAATCGGATACATGTTGGTGATAGATCTGTGTTATTTTTATCTTGTTGGTGTTATATCAGTGGCCTTAAATCAGTTGTAACACAATAAAGAAGCAGTAGGGTCACAGCGACACCGATGTATCAAGTAATTTGATGATATATTGGTGATTGTGATTCTATAATAACTATACATTGTTGGCTAGTATTTTGGCAGAAAAATATCAATAATAACTTTGGTTAAGGTTTTTATATAATGTTAGAAGTTACATTTCAATGTCCATTTTGTTTTAAAATTTGTGCGTGTATTTAAAAAGTCATAAATAGTATAAAATCACATGCGCTTGGAATTCTGTTGATAAATTAATGGTACAATGTTAGTGTTTTTTCAGTGGGCCTCTCTAATTTATACTTTTTAATAAAATAAAGATGATTTAAATTATGAATTGATTTTGTAAGCAGCATTATACAATTAATCAGTGTTATCAATGCTACTAAACAAACGATTTACAACATCTTGCAGCCATTACAATATTTAGGGTTATCTGAAAGCAAGAAGATAACTAAGTCCGTCCTAATAAAACTTATAAATTCCTCAGTCTTCTTAATCTGCACTCAATCAGGAAAAAATGGTAGCCGAGAAAATGGAAAAAGCGATTAAAAACACAAAACTTAATATAAAGTAGTTGTCTGATTAATATTTTGTTAATTTGGCGACAAAAACTATGCAATAACGCAGAAAGGTCCAGTAAATGAATTTCTGTGAATGTATATGTGTCTATTTAGGTTTAAATTAGAAATAAAAACGTTTTTATGTCAATAAAGATATATGAGCGCACACAGATCTTCTTTGTAACTTATTAACGTTATTAAAGATCCCTTATCAAATATTTATCACTAGTGTTAATAGATGCTTATATAAATCATATCTGAGATATAAGAGCTACAATGACATCCATTATATCACGTGTTAGCTACAGTGGTGATCAATATATAATTAGCTCGATTTTAGTGATCTTAAAGCCATATTAGTTTACTATTGCGTTTTAATGGCATCATAGAACCCATTGTGCAACATAATTGTTCTTTATTCAAGTTAAAAGTTTCAATTTACTGCTGTGTTATATAAGTTGTATAAAGTAGCTGACAAAACGTTTATGTCGTTAAGTATAAAGGCAATTAAGCTGTTTAACCTTATACAGCTTTTAAGCGTTTTATAACACAGATATACAATAAGCAGTTATAGAGTTATACGTATATACAAGTTAAATATCATTACTTAGTAATAAAAAATTGCCTGTTAACTCAATTTTGCTAGTTGGGATGTTTTGTAAAAATGAAAATTCAGGACGACATTTCACTAACGCCTAAAAAACAAAAGTCAAAACATCCTAACTTCAGTACTCATATTATCTATCTGTTGACGTCTGACAACAGTGGAAAATGACAGGCTCTATGCAGTACATTGCTGTTTTGAGGTGATCACCGGTAGTAACCACGTTACGTCAAAGAAGCAATGTACTGCATAATGCCTGTCAATTTTCACTGTTGTCAGACCACAGACTAGTAAGAAGATACTAAAGTTGTCAGACATCCATTGAATAGATAACATGGGTGCAGATTGCAGATCTCTTTATTCTGAGTAAAGTACGTAACGGAAAAATGAACCCTGATTTAATAACCCTTGGAGTACGGAACCGTAAAACCTAGTATATCTAAAATTTGAAAATGTACAACGCGTGAAGTTAACTCAGCGCCTTGCAAAGAGAACCCCTCCAATCAAATTTCCCAAAGCAAAGTGGTCGTGTTTTAATCCAAATCTGACCCACGTTTTTAATCCAATTAAGGCCATCTCTTCACGAGGTCACAGGTTACACTAGAAAAATTCACACCCAAGATTAAACTTTTTAATGTAGAGAGGAAATCGTTGTTGAAACGATTTTTTTATAAATTGCCATCCGTGTTATTTTACTTTGTTTAGTATTATCACTGTTTATAAACTTTTAAATTCACACGATTTGTTAACACATTTACATTATACCGGGTCTTAATCGCGTACTATTTTATATTTTCTTACCTCGACGTTTCGATCATGTTACAATGATCTTGGTCTCGAGGGTACTGTCAGTCCCAGGATTAAGACCCGGTATAATGTAAATATTAAGGGTTAAAGTATGAAATTGCCGATTTGTACTGAAAATCTTAATTGTTTATTTTTTAAATTTTTAACAAATTTATTTAATCAAAATAGTTGCCATTATTATCTATACATTGCTGCCATCTAATGGGAAGGTTATTAATGCCTTTGCGATAGAACTCCGACGATCTAGACTGCACAAACTGTGTGAAAGCATTTTGTACTGCCTCCTGGGCAGAAAACTTCTTGTCACGTAGATAATTGTCCAAATCACGAAAAAAATGGTAGTCCGTTGGAGCAAGGTCTGGTGAATACGGAGGATGACGAATGGTTTCTAAGTGCAGTTCCTGAAGGGTCAAAATGGTTTCTCGTGCTGTGTGAGGTCTCGCGTTGTCGTGGAACAATAATGGTGAAGATCGATTCATGAGTCGGGGCTGTTTTACTGCTAGTTTTGTCATCATGGTTCGGAGTTCGGCACAATAGACATCTGCCGTAATTGCTTGACCAGATCGAAGAAAACTATAGTGAATAACACCATGCTGAGACCACCAAACAGTTACCATTACCTTTTTATTGGTAAGTTTTGCTTTAGGACACTGTTGTGGCATTTGACCTGGGGTCAGCCATTGCATTTTTCTTTTCCGGTTATCATAAAGAATCCACTTTTCATCACATGTTACAATTCGATCCAATATTCCTTCATTTCTGTACCGGTTCAACAAGGCAACACAAGTTTCAAAACGCGTTTCTTTCTGCAGATCAGTCAAATCATGAGGCACCCATTTTTCGTATTTTTTTATTTTATTGATTTGACGCAAGTGAGTCAATAAAGTGGGTAAGGTAACGTTAAACCATGCCGCTAATTCCTGGGTAGTTTGACTAGGATCGGCTTCCACTATCTCTCTTAATTCATCGTTATTCACCTGTGTGGGCGGTCTTCCTCGTGGCTCGTTCTTTAAGTCGAAATTTCCATCACGAAAGCGTTTAAACCAAAATCGCACGGTGCGTTCATTAGTAGACCCCTCTCCAAACGCAGCATTGATATTGCGGGCTGTTTCTGCCGCGTTAGTTCCGCGTCGGAACTCGTATTCAAAAATCACTCGAATTTTCGCAGTATCCATCTTTCTTGTCTAAATTGAATAACAAAAACAATTGAAAGTCGATATTCAAATGTTTCACATTTTAAAAAAAAAAAAAATCACAGAAACCATTTGAAAAAAGTTTCATTCGAAAACCTCAAACCATGAAGATTCTATGTCAATTCAAAGAACCTATTGCAATAAAACGGCAATTTTAACCCCTATTATATCACAGTTTAGTTTAATAGTTGGTGCACCTTGCGGCGCTCTTATGCTGTGCGCCTTGCGGCGTGTTATTGTAAACAAACTTATGACAACACAAACGTCACAAAAGCTTTGACTCTTCTAGTTTTCTATTTCTTTTCACATATTGATGTAGTTTACCCAGTGTTAGAGTTATCAGGTCACCCTAAGTTCTCTATCTTGACCTAACGATCGGTATCAGAAAGAATAACCGGGATCAACTACTTAACTTGCTTTCTGGAGCACGGAGAAGCTTGAGAAAATGTTTTTTTGCCACACAAATTATTGGTCACTCAACCAAGGAATGACCGTGCCTATGATTAATATCCGACGATGACATTGTAGCGGTCGCAGGGAGTCGTTGGATGGAGGTAGCTCGCGATCGCTGTTTGTGGCGTCGTATGGAGGAGGCTATGTTCAGCAGTGGACGGTTAAGGGCTGAAATGATGATTATTAATATCTTCTAGGGAACAGTATTTTCAATGACATACACACACACGACCCGAGACTTGACATATTCGGCATTGACGTTTTCGGCATATTATACAAGATGTAACAGGTAAGCCCTTTTAATCCGAAAGGGGGTTGTTCTAGACGTCTAGGCGAACACCTTTTGTTCTACGACTTTTGAAAATTCGAACTTTTTTTTTGAAAATTTTGAGATTATGTTTCACTGGAAAAACAGCTGTTTTTGAAAATAAAGGTAATTGAAGGTTTGATTGTAGTAGACCAAACTAAATGAAAGAACAACATAAGGTCAATTACCTCGAACTCTAAGAAACAGCTGATTTTCAAGTAAACTTTACACTTAAATTTTTCGAAAAGTACTTCGATTTTTCAAAAGTCGTAGAACAAAAGTTGTTCGCCTAAACGTCTAGAACAACCCCCTTTCGGATTAAAAGGGCTTACCCGTTACATCTTGTATAGATAATACTTTATTTGATCAAAAACAAAAACAACAGATTTAAAAAATATGTGTTCATATTATGTATGCACAGAACTTGTGGTCCGATATAATTATTACTGATAACTAAAAGTCTTTGGTCACACTCGAAAAAAATCACACCGTTTATGAAATGTGTACGAGCAACGATAAAAAGGGACCCTTATTAGGGTCTAAGCTCACTACGTCATATACTATACAGGCTATTTGAAGGACGCCAGCCTTAAACATAAACAGTCTTATTAATGAACGTGTAGTAAGGTCGGAGTAGTGAGAACATGTTTTGTCGCTTTTCATGACCAGAACTGTAAAAGTTGACAGACAGCAAGAAAAAGTTGTATATGAAATTACTTGGGTCTTACTCCATGTTTATTAATAAGGCTAAAAGGGCTAAATTTACAAAGGCTAAATTTACATTACGAAACTAGTTAAGTATCACACACATAATTGAATTAATTTCACAAAAGCAGTTTTTCTGCAGTTGTTGGACGGAATTTTATCAAATAAATAAATAGTACGGCCGCATTTTTTTTTTGTGAACCGACTATTAAATTGCTTGCATGTGTGGTAGTTTCGTAACGCGAATTCCGATTTACAACTTTAAGATCTATATAGATTTTAAGAGTAGGCAAGCAATCTGTTGCTTATATGGGCTTAGAGTCAAGCGTCACTATAAAAAAAGGGTCCCCTTTAAAAATTCAGCTGTAAAATCAGCAGTAGATGACTCCACGGAGATAGCAAATTACGCAGAGGAAGCAACCAAATGAAGCGAGAATACGATTATTTTGCTCTGAGACCCCGCGGAAATTTATGCCGAAATGTTCGCCTTTTATTTAACGAGTCTGCTGGGGGGCTGTGATGAGCGAAGCGTTTTTTTGCGTAACAAACATTGTTGGTGTAATTTGTAACTTTACGGCAACTTTAATGTGAGTTATAACTTTATAATTTATAATAATGTCATTTGACGACCTATGTGGCGCGTCGTGAGTATGCTCGACTGCAATCAAGAAAGTTGCGGGTTCGATTCCCGCAGATTGCAAATATTTATACTCAAATCATTTAATAAATATTTGTTTCTGGTCTGTATGTTTTTCTATGTATAATAATATTAGGTATGTATGTACATACTAAAGAAACATAAATATAAGTATTTTATACGTTGTGTAGGTATATGTTTAGGTACAGAATTTATTTATTACAATACCCTCTTTTCCGTCGTTCCCTCATTGATGAGGATTATTAAACCCTTGGTATGCTATCCGGCAAACGTCTTCCTCCAATGGTTTCTGTCGGTCACCTGATGAAAATGCCATGCCAACAGGTGTTTTCAGTTGTTCAGTCACTAGGTCTCACCATTGTTTAGGGCCCTATCTTCGTGGTCATTTACCCTGAACTTTCCCAGTCACCATCAGGCGCTCCAAATTGTTCCGACAATACGACTTAATGTCAAATAACAATTTAATTTCAACACAAAATACTTTCACCCAAAATTAACACCTTGTGATGATCCTGTTACCCTTTTTTTTCTGGTGGAAAAATGCAGCCTTACGCACTGTACCGCCGCCCCGCCGCGGGCATTCGGGCGCGGCGGGGATGTGTGGAGCTCCTAGCTAGCGTAAGGGTGGTAAATGTACAGTGGTTTACCCACTAAACAACTCCAGCAGTTCCTAGCACGCCTTGATGTTGGAGTCAAACGCGGGGGCAAGTTCAAGGACAAGAATCTATTTTAGTTTTTTGTGCAACGGGCATTAAACCGGCTGCCTCTTCCTTCAAGACTTCGCTATCATCATCGCCATTTGCTTAAGGTGTATTAAGCAACTGGAATCATCACCTTTTATCGCTAATCGCTCAGCTCACCACAGAGTCCCTCCTCAATCTGTACCCGTTATCACCAAATTTTTATTTTCTCGAGCTCCTCCGTGCTTCGGAAGGCACGTTAAGCAGTTGGTCCCGGTTGTTATCTCTGATAACAGTCGTTAGGTCAAGTTAGAGGCCTTAAGGCGATCTGAGAAACTCTAACACCAGGTGAGCCACACCACTACACGAAAAGAAGAAGAAGAATCACCAAAATGATACAAATTAGCATATCTGTGATTCAAGTTAGCCTGCATTTTGTTTGTTGTATAATTTGCCACTTCTTTGTGACATCGCATACTTCAGACATATTGTACGAGATGGAAGCAACTTTCACCCATAAATATAGGGGATAAATTTGCAAACCGGTTTTTTACATGGAACGTTACATCACGGTGGTGAATGGCACATCCACACGATGCCGATTCTCAAGCTATTCCACTAACTACTGTTAGCGCGGTAAAGTACTACTGTTAGTAATATCTGGTCATCAAAGATTCGAACTTAAATTCAAAGAATAAGCACCATTGACCCGGCAAAGAAGAATAATTCAAAATGGCTGCCAGATCAGTAAGGCAGTCAAAAAGGTACCTTCAATCACACGATGTTATTATAAAACTGATATTTAAGTATTAAATTACAATTAAATTGAAAGCTATAATAATGTTGGATGTTGCAAAACAGACGATAAATAAAACTAGCAATAATTCACCTCCTGATATTACCGCTGTAATTCCGCTTCATAATAATATAGCGCTGCGTTACAAAACTGAAATTAAAAATAATATACTTATTTCTTCGCGATCGTTTTGAATCATCATTATTCATCAGCAATTAGTGTGTCTAACGTGAAATCTTATGAGAAGAAGACACAAGAAACTCCTGATTTTTTGTGCAGGGATTATGTGATTTACATTCACACTATCGGCCGACATAGAGTCAGTAATCAGCAGAGCCCTGTAAGATAGCTAGCGACAATGTTTACGTTTCACCTAAATAATAAAAGGCTATTTTGCGTTCCGTTTCATTAATAATTCATGAATAATTATTATTCGTTGGTTAATGAATTTGGTGATTTTTACAATGTTTTTGATTTATGGTGCTATTTTCAAGTATTATAATTTGCTTACAATTTGTTGTTAAAGTATTTTCCCGCTAGCATTTGTTTTTCAATTTAAATTACGTAGACTGGCTTGGTTTTGTCACAGAATGTGTAGAGAGGATACTTTATAAAACTTAACTGTTCTCCATTAGAGACTAGAAATAAAAGGTCGTCTGATAGTAAAGTTTTTTTTATCTCGGCCCTGGTGGACGAGTTTTAGGGTTTCTCCCTTATGGCCCCGATCCGCAACGGCCCCGTTTGAGATTGCTACGATCGTACATTCGAAAGTTAAACTATTCGGAAATTTACTCACACACTTTTAAAGAGATGATTCAAAATTCGAACGTCGTTGTTCTATTACCCGCCATATGTGTAATCTATGGGATACTCCTTTAGTTATATCATCAGAAGAGCACAGGACCTGAAGTAAATAACCATTCGTAGTCTAAATAACCATCTTAAAAAAAGTTGAAGGGACTATGGCGGTTGGGTGAATAAAGGAGAAAAGGAAGTGCACAAAACATTGACAGGGAACAGGTGGAGGAGGAAAAGATGCTGTGTCCACTCCAAATAGGCAGATGAAGATTTTCTGACTATACTTAGGTATATTTATACGTACTTTTATATGCTACTAGCGGCGCCTCGCGGTTTCACCTACGTAAGTTCTGTTCTGGCGAGATTATCGGGATAAAAAGTTTATGTTTTATTCCAAGTCTCCGCACGACTACTTTTATTTAAAGTTTCATCACAATCGGTTCTGTAGTTTTTGCGTGATTTAGTAACAAACTGACAGACAACTACATAAATACATACGAACATACTTTTGCGTTTATAATATTAGTAAATTTGTATAGGCTAAATTTCTGAGTTTACCACTTAGAAATCTACCGCTGAAAGTTTATTCAAAAATATGTTCTTTCACTAATGGGAAGCTACATTATCGAGGAGTAACAAAGGCTACTTTTATCCCGATAATCCCACGAAATCGGGACTTTTTCGTGTGGAATCACGGGACGCAGCTGGTATAACAATAAACAGAGAAACAAAGTATTGTTGCAAGAGCTTATTCATTTTATATTTTTGTCCCAAACCCATACATTTGACCCAATTTGATATTAAATCGGTTAAATTGTTTGACCCTAAAGGTGGAACAATATATGTACAGATAATGTAACAAGGCACACCCCCTTCTATATTTCACGCTGTGGTTTTGCTGTCTGTCCCAAGACTCCCAAGCATTTCAATTTACGCCTAAATTGTTTATGGTTACAAGATTTTGGTACTGCTTGAATCTATGCAGTGTTGAAATTTGTGCATGCTTATTAGAAAGGTACAGTTAAGACTTAGACTTAACATAGCTATAAAACGATAAGAAAATTTTGATAATACAAAGTGTTTTCACAACTTTGTGTTGATTTTCCTGACAAATTCATTTTCCGGTTTTAATAGCGTTGTTTTTATTATCAGCTTTGTTGCAATACCGTCTCGACGACGTTTTGGCGCCTTTGCAGATTCCTTCCTCAAGGTAGACTGATATGTAATTTGTCATTCCTTTTACTCTGTTTCAAAATCCTAGATCAAAAAAGTAAACTAAGAACTGAGACTTTAAAAATATTTGATGCGTTTTGTTATCCACAGCGCGGGCGGAACAGAGCATGGTGAGGGGCTAGTAAGTGTGTGCGAGTGCGCAATCGATTTAACTATTATTTAATACCAATTGACATATTATATTGTTTGAATTTAGAAAAAATATATACTTTTTTTTCTAAAATTCAATGCTCCATACGAAGCGTGAACCCACGACCTGCCCTTCTCTAGCGGGATGCACTAACCGTGAATAACTATGAGTTCAAGCGACTTTGTATTTTTATTAATGTTAGCCTGTTTTAGCGACTCCTAAGTTTTATCAAGTTCATAAGTTCTGTATTATTAAATAAAAAAAGAGAAGAATATTGGCCGATGGGATGTGTTACATATTCTATATACCTTTCTATTGAATCACATTATCTACTATAATTGATTGAATTAGGCGTTACTCTTTAGAACTCCATACCAACTATGTTCAAAATTAAAATTTAGTTTTTAGTCCCGATACCTGACTAGTATCACTACGTATCATGCGGTCTGCCGCGTGCAAAGAACACCTTCCTCCTCCCGCTCCTTGCATGCGGCAGAAAATTAGATACTATGTTAATATTAGTGACACCAATAATTAACCGTGCATCGACGCGTTTCAGCTTTGAAAAGCCATTACATCATCTACTAAAAAAACCGCAACGAAATCCGTTGCGTAGTTTAAAGATCTAAAAACATACATACAAACAGTCAGACAGCGGAAAGAGATAAAGCGCAAGCATTCATGTGTTTTTTACAAGGTAATAAGATTTGATACCTCAAACTGAACTCTGTCGTTTGAGGTCGAATCGCAATTATTCTTTTTTACCTACGACGGAAAGAAGCAGGGTATGTGCGTTTTGAGAGGTTGTCTGTTAGTGTGTGCGCAATTTAATGTTCCCCTTGTTTCATTTAAAAGATAATAAAATAAAACACTTTATTTATCGGGTTTAATCGCGTTTTATTCATGATTTTAAACGAACCGAGCTTTTGCCATCTTTAGAGTTACCTTTTTTAAGGTTGACTGAGATGTAATTTGTCCATTTTAACATTGTAAAAAGTTACTGTAAACTGCCCCCTCATAATTAAAAAAAACTGCAGGTATTTGTGCCACTAGTCTATTGGGTGCGGCTCTAACGCAGAGGGTTCGATTCTTGCCAAGGCACAAAAATTATTATTTACAGTTAAGATGAAAAACTTGATAAATCTTAAGATAAAACCGCACAAACCCTATATAACTGCATACAACATTCGAGGACGTGTTAACCCATTCCTATTTTAAAACAAGATTTTCCTAGATATTCTCCTAAAATATTGAACGCCAGTATTTCGTGGCGCAGCTGCTGCGACGGAATAGAATTCTGTACGTCATAGCTTTTCGGCGACTGTTCGGAACGAGTGGTGAATTTTGATGCGGTTCGCTGAAGAACAAAGGGTGGCGGAAGTAAAGCATATGAAATTAGATAAAGCATAACTGACCCGGCTTTCTTCGTATCACCATCGGTAATAAAAAAATCCACTGCCAGCACAATAATGCACTAGTCAAACTTACTTAGTAAAGAAAGAAAAAACGTATAAAAAACTACACTACAAATAATTTTGCAGACAGAAAAATCTTGGATTAACTAATAGAAACTGAACTAAACCAGAACTAATAAGCCAATTTCAGAGAGACTTAAAAAGTATGTTGGTACATTACATTTTTGAGAGCAACATAGGCTAATTTTAATTTTGCGCACGTCTTTTTGTTTTTTTATACACAATAGGTTAGCATTTGACCCCATCTCACCTGATGGGAAGCGAGGATGAGGTCGACGATGATGCATGCTTACCTAGAAGGTAAGCATGCACTCACTCTAGGCTTGAATACTCCAAGGTTATAGCTTTGGGAAAATAGCTATGATGGCAGAGAATTCCACTTTTTGGCAGTGCGTACAAGGAAGGTGGAAGCGTGAATAAATAAATAAATATTATTATCGTATAATAATATTTATTACGAATATTATTATAATAAATATTATGATATTTATTTATTTATTTATTACGTAATATTATTAACTAGCTTGTTTTATTATTAACTAGCAACTGCGCTCCGCGGTTTCACCCGTTTGACTCCCGTTCCCGCGGGAATATCGGAATAAAAAGCCTATGTGTTTTTCCAGGTCTCCAGCTACCTGTATTCCAAGTTTCATCGCAATAGTTCCAGTAGTTTTTGCGTGAAAGAGTAACGAACTCATACGAACTGACAAATACAAGATGTAACGTCTAGATGGATCTAATGTCTAGATGAAAAAAAAAATTGAATCGAAATCACAATTTATACAATTTGTAACGGGTATGCCCTTTTAAGCCGAAAGGGGGTTGTTCTAGACGTCTAGGCGAACAACTTTTGTTCTACGACTTTTGAAAATTCGAAGTACTTTTCGAAAATTTTGAGTGTAAAGTTTACTTGAATATCAGCTGTTTCTTAGAGTTCGAGGTCATTGACCTTATTTTGTCCTTTCATTTAGTTTGGTCTACTACAATCAAACCTTCAATTACCTTTATTTTCAAAAGCAGCTGTTTTTTAGTAAAACATAACTTGAAATTTTTCCAAAAAAAAGGTTCGAATTTTTAAAAGTTGTAAAACAGAAGTTGTTCGCCTAGACGTACAGAACAACCGCCTTTCGGCTTAAAAGAGCTTACCCGTACATCTTGTGTAATATAAGTAAGATAAGATTAATTAAACACTTTATTTACCGGGTTTAGTCGCGGTTTTATTAATAATAAACCCGATAAATAAAGTGTTTTACATACCTACTGCTCTACAAAGTACTTTATTTGACCAAAAAGGTCAACGTAAAGGGAGTCTTTATTCCCTAGGTGCATAAAGTGCTCATTATCCACCTAGGGCATAAAGTAACTTAGATTTGGAACTAAGGTTCTAGTAGCATACGGCCATTTTAAACTGGCCACCTAGACAAAACGCATAAAAAAATAAAAACTGGTCTATTTTTTTAATTTTTCTTTTATTTTATTTCGACGGAAAGGTAAGGCGAAAAGTTTTAGTTAATATAAAGCCCCAACTTTTTTTTCATCAGCAAAGGCCGATGTGTGATTTCGTCATTTTCATGTAACATTGTTAAATTTAATTGATATAGAGATGTCAACATACTTCATACACTTAGCATTAATCTATTGTTTTGTTGTTAATTAAATGCTTATTTTTGTAGCTTCTTTATTGTCTCGCAGTAGATGTGTAAAGGGGAGAATTCATCGCCGTACTAAAGCCTGTCTCCGTACTAAAGCGATTTAGCATTATTATGCTAAATCGCGAAAACTATAGAAGAAATACGATAAGATTATTATTTTCGGGTGTAAATATTGTATCCGAGACCGTGATATGACATCACTCGCGCCCTCAAAAGTATGAAAGTCACGTATAGAGGCGGGAAGCTACGTTTTTCATCGCGCATGCGTCGAACACTTGCCTCACAACGTCCGTCACAGCTCCCAGTATACGAGAAGTGATCGCGTCAGTGTAGTCAACAACGAACGCGAGGAACGTTCTTTGTTGACTGCGTTGCCAAAAACTGATGTGATTCCTTCAACGAATTTAGATGAATCACGGTTGGTGATTATAATATCTAAATAGAAGACGTTTAATTTTTATTTTAAGTGTTTTATTGTTGTTATGTTGAATGTATTACCAGCTTAATTTTATATTTTTAATCTTTGAGCTGAATTTTTGATTATATTGAGATATCTAACAAACAAAATAAAACACCACCGAAAAAAAAACGTCACTATGATATTTAAAAAGAAAGAAAATCCAAATTTGGAAGATCAAAATTTTTAGGCTTTTAGAATAGAATAGAAATCATTTATTGTTCATAACTATGTACATCAGCAGATAATTAGTGCTATCAATTGGGTAGTCACAATAATTTACCACATAGGGCATACAATATAATAATAATTATTTACCATTAAATTATTACAAAAACAAACAATAAAAAATAAAAAAGTCAAACTATATAACAAATGTCAATTAATCTATGTTAAAATAATGAAAATGATAATAAAATAATAATAGTCAGACATAAATCATACACATTATTTAAGTTTAAAATATTCGTCAAGATTATAAAATGTTCTGTCAATGAGCCAATTCTTTAATTTAATTTTAAATTTAGGTCCATTTAAAGACTTAATGTCAGCAGGCAAATGATTAAATATAAGTATTGCCATGATTAAAACACATTTATGAAACATCATAATATTATTAATCCTAGTAAGACAGAGATCATTAATACATTTATTACGTATGTTCTGGCGTCTATCTGATCTTGCAGTGAAATACTTAAGGTTATTTTTAACAAAGAGACAGATTTCTAATATGTAGATGCCAGTCAACGGTAACAAATATTTATCTTTAAATAACTGTCTGAGAGAATCAGTGCTGTATATTTTTTAGATAGTTCGAATACATCTCTTTTGCAAAACGAATGTCGACTCAACATCCGCTGAATTGCCCCAAAATAAAATGCTTGACTTTAATTGTGGATACACATAACCAAAGTAGGCATTACGTGTGATACTTTCGGAGGTAACCCCGACCAGCATAGCGAGTAAATAACAATGACTGGATATATTTTTTATTAATTATGTCAATGTGGGCTTTCCAGTTCAAATGTTCGTCGATAGTAACACCTAGAAAATTTGTGTAACTAACATATTCGATATTAGTTCCCGATTTGACAATGTTGACATTTGTGCGCCGAGTTTGATAATTCTTTATATGCATTAGTTTCGTTTTAGAAGCATTAACTTTCAAGTTTAGGACTTTCAACCGGTTTACAAGCGTTTCTAAAGTTTTATTTATACTGTGTTCAAGTTCATAGTAAGAGAGCCCCTCACCAGATGTAAAAACAGTAGCGTCATCGGCAAACATGATGCATTGATGAGTAACGGCTTTTGGGGGTCATTTACGTAAATTAAAAATAAAAGAGGACCCAAAATACTGCCCTGTGGTACACCTAGCTTTACGTATTCATATTCAGACTGCACATGTTCAATTGTTTTGGTATTTGCATTGTTTGTGTCAATTATTGTTGCTTGTTTCCTATCCGCTAAATAGTTTTTGAACAATTGTAATGCAAGTCCCCTAACACCCAAACTTTCCAGTTGATTTAGCAAAATATCATGAAATACGGAGTCAAACGCCTTAGACATATCCAAAAACAAAGCCACCGCAGGTATTTTTTTATTAATTTTCTCCCAGACCTCTTTGAGCAACCTAAATTTTGCTGAAGTTGTTGATTTGCCTTTCTGAAAACCAAATTGATTTTTGTGAATAACATTATGCTTGTTTAAGAACCCCAGAAGCCTATCATATATGACAGTCTCAAAGATCTTAGAAAAAGCTAGCAATAATGCAATTGGCCTATAGTTGCCAATATCTTTAACAGATTCCTTTTTGTGAAGCGGTTTGACTCGTGCTATCTTTAAAGCGTCGGAAAAAATACCATTTTCAAGCATAAGATTAATTATGTGTACTAAAGGTTCTACGACATACTCAAAACATATGTACTTTAAATTTGGTTCATCATCATCAGCCTGTTGCAGTCCACTGCTGGACATAGGTCTCTCCAATTGCACGCCACCTAGATCTATTTTCGGCTTCTCGCATCTAGTTTGTGCCAGCCGTCTTGCGCAAATCGTCGCTCCAACGTGTCTGAGGACGTCCTACACGTTTGCCGAGACGCGGTCTCCACCCTAGAACTCGTTTACCCCAACGGTTGTCGGTTCTACGGCTAATAAGGCCAGCCCACTGCCACTTTAGCTTGCTAATCCGATGAGCTATGTCGAAGACTTTGGAAATTTGTCGAAATTTGGTTGGGTTCGAACTTATTCGACAGATATATTTTATCTGTAGAATGAAAATTAGGCCTTAATTAATTTATTACCGTTAAAAAATGAATAAAAAGCGTGGACGTGTTTTTTTTACTCCAGCAACGTTAGACGTCGGCCTCGGCTACATATTGCCGCTGTCAGAGAAGATGTACCGGCGACTGTTGATGTAACAGAAGACTTTTGTTGTTAACGCGTTAGTGGAACGTCGTCCTGAATTTTTATTTTTACAAAACCTAGTTTTATAACGTGTAAATTGATTAATTTCGGCGGCATGTTATAAATTTAGTTACGTGAGGTTCAACTAGTGAAGTGAAAATAAAAATACCTGGCCAAACACGAAATTAGCACGGTACAAACAAATGTTCCATGAGGTTGGAGAAAAGTCGTCGCCATTTTTTCTGCAGCCTTATATAGATACAGCAGATAGTATATATAGATTAAAAAACTCAAGAATATAATCTTATTACTAAAAACAAAAATACAACAAACAAACAACAAAACAAATTGCCAAACAATACTAAGTATATTTGGCAATTCAACTTTAACCCCCTTATTTATAAACGCAAATTAATGCGCTGCATAACTATAGATCGTTTGTCTTTTACTGTCACATGAAGTTTCAAAGTTGACAGACAGAGACAAACGTCACATAACTTAATGATGTGTAAATTATCTTATCTTATCTTACTTCTTATCTTATCTTACTTCTTATTAATATTATAAATCCGAAAATCGGTTTGTTTGTTCCCTCTTCACTGTCAAACGGCTCGATTTGGATGAAAATTTGCACAGAGGCCACCTACAGAATGACGAGTCGATCGGTTGAGATTTTTTTTTTATTGAATGAACCGACTTCTTGTTGTTATTGTTGTTCGTTTGTAGAATTAAGATAAAGGCCATGATTGATTGAATGAACTATATAACACCACAGAGCCCAAACCGCTGCGCCGGCCGGTTCTAGAAGCATGAAGTCAAAGTCAAAGTCAAAAGTCAAACATATCTGTATTTAATTGGATGTATTGATCACTTTAAAGGGACTTTTGTTTTTGACGCGTTATTAGAATGTTGTCTTGAATTTTCATTTTTACAAAACATTGTTTTATTGCGTTTAAATTGTTTAATTTCGGCGGCAAGTTACCAATTTAGTTACGCGAAGTTCAACGAGTTGAGTGATAATAAAAATACAAGTGCCAAACACGAAATTAGCACGTTACAAACAATTGTTCCATAGGGTTGGACAAAAATCTTCGCCATTTTTTCTACAGCCTTCACGCATTGAAAATTGTTTCAAACGATTACAGTTTAATAGTGGTAGTTCACTATTTGTACGAGTATTTGGCTAAATTGTCCTACATTGCTGACAGAAGCCATAACTAAGAAAAAGAAAGAAAGAAATATCACTTTAAATACGTCGAGTGTTCTTACAACTATGACTAGTGTTGCTTTGGAACATGCCCTCCGATGAGAAGAAGCCACAAGAAACTCATGGGGGGACAGGAACTCTAAGGAGTGTGTTTTGGTTTTTAGGTATTAAATACGATGGTTTTTCGATACACTAACGGGATTGGGATTACGCGGATGAAACTACGGGATGCTGCTAGTAATACATAAATCTATCATCATTTTCTCTTATTTCTTTTTTCCGTAAAAACACTCAAAAAACAATAAATTAATCTTCTGTTAAGCTTGTCATGTACATAAACATGTAATTTCCGATTCACTTACGAAACAAAATATAGGAGAACAAAAGGCAAACTTCTAATCATACGCTGAATTATTTGTTTGCGAAATTACTGATCATAGATAACAATATAAATTACAAAGTTCCATTGTAATTTATTTTCCTTTAGATAAAATGTCAAATCTTTCAGTAGAGGGTATGTGATGATAACATCGGTAAATAATAATGAATAAAACACATATTATAATATTTAGGAAAAACCCTAAATCTCGCAACGACTGATATTTCGAAGATTTATTTTTCCTTTGTGAAATGAACGAATGTCATTTATTTGCACGAAATATGGTCACAACAGTTATAAAAGAATAAAGTTCAACATATTTCACCAGCACTTAACCTGGCATGCAAATATTAATAATAAAATATTTTTTTTTTTTTATTTAATAATAAAAAAAATACTAGAGTTCGCCCCGAACTGAGACCTCACGAGGATCCATTTACAGAGATTTTGTTTTTTGTAGGATTTAACACCAAAAAACGCTTTAAGTTTTTTTTTTTAATTTACAATATTAAAAGATTTATTATTAAACGAAAGACAAGAAAAACGATAACACAACAAGAAATTATTCCTTACTAGCTGCGCCCCACGGTTTCACCCGCGCAAGTCTCGAACCCGCGTTGTTCGAACACCTACCTACCGCAATGCAATAATCCACACTTAAACGGTCGCCCATTGAAGTGCTGTTGAAGCCAGGCGCTACCGCGCCTGGCATCATCAGTACTTCCCTGGTCGTCCGTTTAAGCGTGGATTTTTGCACTGCGGTAGGTAGGTGAAGAAAGGTAAAGTTTGTATTAATTTCACCAGTTAGTGACTAAGGATGACGATGATGACGGATGGCGATCAATGACGATGGATGACGATGACGATGATGATGATGCCACTCTACATCACTTACCCTACCCCTGTATCGATTTTCATTCATTGAATAGTTATCACCCGCGTAAGTCCCGATCCTGCGGGATTTTCGGGATCAAAAGTATCCTATGTTACTCTCCATCATTTAAACTATCCCTATGCAAATTTTCATCCAATAAATAGTTATCACCCGCGTTAGTCCCGATCCCGCGGGGTTTTCGGGATCAAAAGTATCCTATGTTACTCTCCATCATTTAAACTACCCCTATGCAAATTTCCTCTAATAAATAGTTATCACCCGCGTAAGTCCCGATCTCGCGGGGTTTTCGGGATCAAAAGTATCCTATGTTACTCTCCATCATTTAAACTATCCCTATGCAAATTTTCATCCAAATCGGTCGAGCCGTTTGACCGTGAAGAGGAAACAAACAAACAAACAAACAAACAGATTTTCGGATTTATAATATTAGTAGGAAGTAGGATTTACGATAATCGACCACAATTTGTAACATAAACATGAATTATTTTTACATTCATCATTAATGGACGTTTACTTTCCCTTCAAAAATGTCAGATCTTAGAGTATATATCGCAAGCAAACGCAACGATATCGCGATCCAGGATGTGGCGCTATCTAGTTGTCCTTTTAGGAAGCTGTTTTTTTCGGAAGTTGTCGTTTTAGGAAGTTGTCGTTCTCAGCCTGAGGGCTATCTTTCAGCAAACATTTAGAACTTAGTTGACCGAACGAGCGAAGCGAGTGAGGTCTAGTGTAGACGGGCCTGGCGCTTGGATCTTTGTAACTTTGTATCTTTGTATGTTTGTTCGACGATAACTTGAGTATCGTAACTCCGATCTTCATGAATATTGGTGTGCGCGTAGTTTAGGTCAGTAGAAAGTAGAAGATGAGCCAGATTGGTAGGGGGGTTGGGGAGATAGGGGGTCGTGAGGTCTCAGTTCGGGGCGAACTTCTAGTTTATTGACCGATACTTTGCATCTAAATCCAATTAGTAGAACCCGAGTAATGAACGAAAAAGTGCAACCACTCGAGGAGCGCTCGGCCGCCCGCACCCTTGATAACGCTTTTTCACTTCTGCGGGTGAAACTGCGGGGCGCAGCTAGTAATATATAAGCTTTTAACTGACCGGGTAATGGAGACCTTTCGAAATGCGGTCTTCATTTTTGTTGCAAGCACACATTTCAAATACCATTTGCATAATAACACGGCAGACATTCTAATGGAATAGCTGACACATAAAATTGAGCAAATATTGCAGGAAGTATAGTGTGGAACTTTGTCTTTTTAAACGATAAACGTGGCAATGCGATGCGACGCCAAAATGTCACAAACTTCTTGTTGTATGTACGTTGAGAAACAAAGTCACATACAGACATACAACAAACTTTCACGTTTATAATATTAGTAACATTTTTAACGTCAAAGTTAATATGACAGACAGAGAAGTAAGTAATTACTAGACTCTTCTATAGATACGGCAGTAAGATAAGTTTCCGTGGCAAACCAAGAGGGCGCGCGGTGATGGTGAAAAATTGAGTGTTTCACAAATAAGTCTCACAGGTTCCTAGATCTATAAGTGATTTACTAAATCTAACTTCCTACTAAAAAGCAAATCGCCAAACGCCACCTTTTTTTTCAAATCTTCCTAAGATCGTCAGGAGAGCAGCCCGGTGAGTGGGGGTCCCCTCTGGCCTGGGATGGTAGGCAGCCAGAGGTATACCCACCTAAACCCATTGGTGCCTTTCATGCCGCTGTGCCAGAGCAACAGGCTACTCTCCTTTATGGAGAACCAGTCTAGCATTGGGGACTCGATCCGTCTTAAACTCGATCCCTGACGTTGCCCTTAGGGGTGTTTTTTGCTCGGGTACAGCGGCCCCTGCTGATATACCAAAGGTGGGGACACTATAACATATTGAAATAGCTTTGAGAAGAACGGGTGTGCCAGAGCAACGCAGAAAGCTGTTGGCAGTACATCAGCGTGCAAAATAAATTACATAATCATGCCTCAGTTAGTTTTGGAAAATTTGGGCAAAATTCGTTGAACTTCAATGTATTTTTTAAAGAATAGTTATTAATCGTATTTCCAACCAGTAGCTTCAGCGCTTAAATTTTGTAAGGATAAATCGAGTATAACTAAAAACATAAAAAAAGTATTGATTTTTTTTGAATCCGAATCTAGAAACGCACAAATAACCTCATATTATACAGTGCCACTAACTTATCTGTTATAGATAACCTCCTCCATGTTGGAACCAATTCATTTACAAGAAAAACTTCTACAGAACATACGTCTAGGTGATCCACAGCACTACACGAAAAGAAGAAGAAACATTCTTCGGTGTCTAATTGAAAGTACAACGAGCAATTAGATGGAAGTACGAAAACCATGTGCATTTCAAATCTGGCTCGTTGCCAGTAAGATTTCACGGTGACGAGCTATGTTAGCTAGATACCTACCTATCGTCTTCCTTCACTGTCTGCAGCTAGGTTTTATGCAACAGGTAATCAGTTCTAGTTTATAATTATTTTGTTCCTTCTTCTAGATCTTAGCACGTTTACTAACTATAAGTTAAGATCGTAGTTACTTAAATGCATGTCTTGAATGGATATCAGTAGGTATAATTTTGAGTAAGTAAATAGTAAATAAAATCCTGTGTTAACCTATCCAACACACGGCGCCATCTAGCCCCATTCAAAGCTGCTAAGCTTGTGTTACGGTGACTAGACAACTGATATACTACTTACATTTAAGTATTAACGGATATTTAACTACTTTTATTAAGTATTGGAATCTTAAATTTATTATTTAAACCGGCCAGCGAGTGTAATCTCCTTTCTTATAAATGAGTCAGTTATCTGACGGATGGAAATCGATGTCCATCCATCATAGGTGGCCTATGTTCAACAGTGGACGTTCTACGGCTGATATGATGATGATGATAGACTAGGTACTCTAGCTAGTAAATGGGACAAATGTCGTTTTTTAGGTATGTTTAGAATAAAGACACAGTTAAAATACCATTTTCTAAACCTCATTTTCAAATATTATTTACCGCTTACCGTGTCCGTTTTCCTATTCCTAGATGTGCGTGTTACATCTTAAACCGTATTATCACCAACCATCAGATAAGATAGTGATTAAACGCTTATCTATCGTTTGTTAAAAACATACTTTTCTTACATACTTAAATGATATTTTACTGAAGACGAAAGGTCGAATTCGATGAACCAAAACGTCGAATTCGATGAACCAAAACGTCAAATTCGATGAACTAAAACGTCGTCGATCTGACGATCTGATATCTTTTGATATATTTTTTTTTGTATTTTCCTGTAAAAATTTAAGACATAAAACAAAACTGAGACGTCACAAAATGTCACAAGTTTTCACGTCTTGCTGCGCGCTTCATTAATTCAATGAATGCGAAAACTTTGGGTTATTCGTATGAAAAGAAATCCCCTTGTTCCTGCTTAAATTTTCGTAATTACGGAATAGCTTTGTTGGCAAACTGCGCTATGTAAGTAAAAATATATATTATTAAATACATCTACCTTTGATTTTTCTATTACTTTTAAGGGATACTTCGTTTTAAGCGTAGGTCAAGGAAGTAGTATAACATATTATTTTATTATGATACCAGCTTCACACCGCGATTTCACCCGCGTAAGTTCCGATCCCGCGAGAATATCACGATAGATTATACATAATATAAATCTCTCTATTAAATCGCTCCAAATCAATGTCTTAGTTTTTTTGCTACCTTGCGTTGCGTAGTTTTAAAGATCTAAGCTTTACAAACAAACATCCAGACAGCGGGAAGCAACTTTGTTTTATAGTATGTCATTTGTATGTCAAAATTAGCAAAGCTTTTTTCTGCCTTCACACCATGCCTGAACGGAATAAGACAGCTTTCTCTTTGGCTTTCTATCAAAAAATCGGTATTTGAAGAAAGCGTTTGACTACAAGCCCATCGTATTATCTATCAAGCGTATTATCTACTATAGCTTCGCCCCGTGGTTTCAACCGCGTAAGTCCCGTTCTCGCGGGAATATCGGGATAAAAAGTAGCCTATGTGTTATTTTCGGGTTCACTACTCCATTTCGAAAAACGTTTTGTCGAATTGCAATTAATTTATCGATGACACTCGTCGAAAGTACAATAAGTCGAACGTTAAATTAATCGACTGCCCAACATTTCGAACAACAGTTGATCGATGCTCCACTTCATATAAATACTTTCTACCGATGGTATAATAATTCATCAAGGACCACTTTATCAAATGACAATAAAATTAGTCGATGCCTTATTTGATCGATGGATAAATAAGTCGAAGCTTTATAAAATTTGATCGGATGCACTTAGGATTAGGATATATGTAAGCAATAAATTCAAGTGTTTGGTTTAAAGTACGATCCAGGTGCTTTCTTAACAAGTTTACAGTAGAACTATTATTAGTACCTAGTTCTATGAACGCCCAGTGCGGGCTTAAGCACTTAAAAATAAAAATATAATTTAAGTTTATAGTAATCTACTTTATTATAAAACGTAATATCTCGGAAACTATTGACACTAGACCACTATTTTTAAGCATAAGTGATAGAACTCCTCGAGATCTTCATTTTGTATGACAGCTGTCAAACTTAAAACGTCAAATTGAGTATTGATTGACGTTTTTAGTTTTAAGACCGCTAGAAGACCGCTTGGGCCGTCATCGATAAATTGTCATTCGACAAAACGTTTTTCGAAATGGAGTAGTGAACCCATTCTTTTTTAGGTATCTAAAAAAGACTACCTATATTCCAAGTTTCATCGCAATCTGTTTGTTTACTTCGATGCACCTAGTTAGTCATCTAGCTAGTCGCTTGGCGCGCATAAGCCTCCTGCCTGTGCGGTCGTAGCCTAAGGGAGGATTCTTCATTAGACCGGGACGTGAATGGACCGGGCCAGGGACGGCTACTTTTGTATGTAGACAGCTTTTGTTTAGAATATCATCCGTGCCACGTTCGTGCCGTGCTATTGTCATACAAAAATAACCCGTCCCTGACCCGGCCCGGACACGCCCGTCCTAATGAGAATCGTCCCAAACACTCCCCATTCATAGTTATTAACTTTGCACAGACTTACAGTTAACAATTCAAGCCCAAATTAAAAAGCCAAAAGGTCCAAACAATGTCGGTAAAAAGCGTCGTAAAAAATGAAACTTTTTCACCTAAAAATTGTTAATCTCAAAGCACAGTTAAAACTTTTTAAAAATTGAATGGCTCCCTCTCGCAGTGGATCGTGTATGAAATGGCTTGAAACAATGGGACGTTGGTGGAGCCATGGACAATCGGCTAGCTTCAGATGGCCTCGATATAAGAGCTTTTGAATATTTAGACCAGCCACAGTGTAAATGTAACTTTTTACGGCAATGATCTACTAACCTTATTTCTACTAACAGGATTCATTTTAGCGTTTAAGCGTCTTAAGTAAAAGTGAGCAAAACACCGAAGGTAGGGTACGCATATTTGTAGATAAAATTTTAAGCGTTTTAAAGTTAAAGTTTTAACTTTGTGTTTCCGTAATTAGCCCTGCAACTGGGCCTTTGTGCGTTATTTTAGGCCGTGGGTTCATTCCCACGTTCATGATGTTTTCCTTCACCGTAAGAGCGATGTTAATTATAGTGCAAATATTTTTTTCTTAATGAAGAAGACATTGGTCGGCCGGGATTTAAAACCACGACCCTCGGAATGAAAGTCGGCGCTTTTAACTACTATATCAGATGTCATATTATCGAAACTCACTTACCTAGAACCAGAGACATGTAACATAGTCGTCTTCGCTCCTAGTAGACTGTGCACTTGACAGATTTTGAAATATCAATTTCAATTATGTTCTCTAAGGTTAAGGTAATTTTTGCTTTGATAATATATATCAAACCGGTCCTGTTGATTCCAATTGGATCCAGTCTGTCCTTATCTAACTAACCAAACAATACAAAAGTGTAGGTATTCTATGTAGGTATCATATGTATGTATTTACAAAATAAAGAATAATATGTAGTATCCATTGCTTAGTAGGTACTCAGTACGAGTCTAGTGTTTAGTTTGGGCCTGGATAGTGCTGTGTGTAATGTCGTGCAATATATTTTATTAGAACTGCTATAAAGCTATTAAGCGTAATTAAAAAATTTAATCCTATTAAGCCTAATTTACATTACGACTAACGTCATGTACTAAAGAGTCAATTTCCCGCAGCAGATACTGGAAGCAGTTTTATCAAATAGACAAATAGATAATCGCATTTTAGATAAGTATAAAGAAATTTAAATTTTAGATATAGGTATAGAAAATTACTATTAATTTCATGCCACTAATTTCGTAATGTAAATCCCGCTTCATCAACCAATCGAACTTGTCTATTTTCGAATTACGAAAGGCGCCACAAAAATAAAGGGTTTTCATTGGTTAATTTATGCACGGATTCGCTTTGCGGTAATTCAAGAGAAAGTTTCTTTGTTTAAAATTGAATTCCTAGCTCGGAATGGTGAAATGTTTTATTTTGCTTTAATTTTTTCAGCATTTCCAACGAGGTTAGACTCTTTAACTTTTTTTATTTGTAACTAGTTGCGCCCCGTGGTTTCACCCGGGTAAGTTCAGTTCCCGCAGGATTATCGGAATAAAAATAATACATAGAATAACCTATTTGTTATTCCAGGTTTCCAGCTACCTATATTCCAAGTTTTATGGAAATCGGTTGGAAATCAAGTTTTATGGAAGTTTTTTGCGTGATTGAGTAAAGTAAAGAGTAGAGTCACAGACATACCAACATACTACTTTTTATATCACGATATTCTTGCAGGAACGGGAGTTACGACGGTGGAACCGCGGGGCGCAGCCAGTTATAAAAACGAATGCGTGAAGGCTATTAAATTACCAAATATATTCGCGTTCCGTACTTATTATCCTATCAAGGTTGCCTGGAAGAAACCGCTCTCTCGCCTATTGTGTCACTCTAGTTTTAAATTTCGTTATTTTAATTTACTTATCATAATTGTATTTTGGTGGCATAATAAATCGCTAAATAAATAAATAAATAAAAAAATTATCACAATTTGGTAACGAAACCTAAAATAAACACTAGACCAAACAAAATCCCTGAAAGGATCTTACGCTAATTTATCACTAGATGGCGCCAGTGGTAAAAATACATCGCGTTATCGTTGCATTTATACTTGAACAAATCACGTTTTTTTGTATGGAAGCGACTAATTATTTAATTTATTTGTTTAATTTTGGTTATTTAAAAAACAAAAATACATCATCTGTGAAAATTTTTACTGTAAAGCTATCACGGTTCATGAGATACGTGGTGATAGACGAACAGACATGAAAGTTGCCAAAGAAAACAAAATTAAAAAAAAAAACATTTTTCGCAGTGACGTAGGTAGGATTCTTGTGTATATTACTTGGTATAACATAATGATAATACTTACCCCAGAGCTGTTAATTCTAGCCCCAATCAAGGGGTAAAAAGTAACAGACGGTTTAAAAGAAAAAGTAATATATTTACGACAATATTCATTTTACGTTTGATATAAGTTTGTATCACGATACCTTGATGATTAATAAGTACATCATTCGTAAATACCAGCCAGTCGACCGCGCAAGCTACGTCGGCTTCAACTCGAAGCGACGACGTCGGTTTGGGACACACACTGCGCAAAGGAAAAACCTGCGCAAAACCTGCGTGGTGAGAACCATTGCGTTGTTTTGAAGGCATTTGGGCGAAATAGGGATTTATTTTTATTTATACGAAAATAAAAATAAGTATTGCACGACATTGCTACTAGGCTTGTACTTTGAGTACTAGAAGACGGATATACTACATATTGTACTTTTTTTGTAAATACATAGGTACATATGAAACACCCAGATCAGATAACAAATATTTATTTTTAAGCATAAATACTTGCAGGAAATCGAACCCGCAACCTTCTGAATTGTAGTCCGCTGTTTGTTCGACGCGCCACAAAGACCTTAATGAGGCCAGAGCAGAGGCCTTATAATATCGGAGATACAATTAAAATGTAATTTTTGGTAATTGTGACCCCGCTCTCCCCTACATTTACACTGATTAACGCAAAGCTTGGTTTTTTTTATGTAAATCAGTTACTTAATTAATTATTTAATTATATTTTACATCATATATTACTATTTATTACTATATTTATCACTAATATTATATAGCTAAAAGTTTGTGAGTATGTGTGTATGTGTAATGTATGTGAGTTTGTTACTCAATCACGCAAAAACGGCTGAACGGATTTGGATGAAATTTGGAATGTTGGTAACTGGAGACCTGGAATAACAGATAGGCTACTTTTTATTCCTAGATTCCCGCGGGAACGGGAGTTACGCGAGTGAAACCGCGGGGTGCAGCTAGTAAATAATATTAGTAAGAGTAGATTAAGCATTGTGTGAGATATCCCACGGTCATGCGTGGGTTGCTATCCGCGTAAATCATTTATTCAAGAATTTGATTAAGTAGTTGATTATGTCCTGATATCATTCATCATGTGTAATTTTTTTAAATTTAATTTTATAAGTAAATAAACATAAAATTATAGACCTCTCCTTTATACCACAAGGCTAAAATCATCATGGACTAAAGGTATTAAAGACCTGTATTAGTAATTAAAATAAATTTTAAATCTGTTTATTATACAGGAACACAATAAATCAAACAAATTACAAAATTAAATTAAATAAAACTAAAATTATTTTATTAAGACTTAAGTTTAATATAAATTTGACAAGAGCTACAAAAACATAAATAAAAAAAAACAAAAACAACAAAAATTTAAAAATAAAATGTAATAAAATAAAAAAAGATTTAGCCAAACAAGCCGGCACCCAACGTCCCCGATACAAAGCTGCCAAGCAAACCAGCTGTGTTGCCACGCTGGATGGCAATCGACAGTCTCTGCATCAGGAACGCCCCGAACCGTCAAATATAATATGATTATAATATAGTTAGAAATATTTTTAAAGGAAAAATTCATCTTTAAAAATTCACTTGCGGCGAGATTTGAACTCGCGTCCCTGGATTCCAGTGCCTATACCGCTCGGCCACGCAAGTCCGCAAGATGAATTTTTCCTTTAAAAATATTTCTAGTAAATACGCCTTGAGCAAACAAATTTACGAAATATAATATAGTTATTATATATTATTATATTTATTCACTGAGCATCGGTTGGAAACCGAATAACATGCCTGCCACTGTCCTTTTAAATCGCGCTGAGCGAAATGGAGATATCATATCCGACATCGGATTCGGACCAAAGCTCTCTGAATACCCGTACTGACATTTAAAACCGTCTGTAGGTAGGCTTCGAAGATCACAAATGTCGCGGAATAAAAATCCTGAGTACTGGAAAGAACTAGTTAAACTATACATTTTTTTCCATCAAACCATATCTTTAAACCGTCACATAACAGAGTTAGGTATCAAGTTAGTTAAGGGCCTTAAATAACCCTAATAGCGTGACGGGGATAAAGCTAGCGAATTTCAGATGTGTAAGTGAAGGACGTAAGATGCGATCTCGCAAAATGTTTGTGCGTAAAATCAAACAATTGCTAGTTTCAAGATAACTAAATATTATTCTTGAAATTCAAAACATTCACTGGCTGTATTGAGCTAAGTTCAGTTCCTATACAAATTTTTATTAGTTTTCGTACAATATTGACTGAGTAAGATCACTTATTTGTACAATTTAGAGGGAAGTTTGAAATTTTTCCCTATCAAGAAAATTTTCAGGAATCTTGTTTTCACGACATTCACGTGTTAATGAATATCCTCAACTTTAATAAATATGGTTTCAAAAACTTTTATTTCAAATAACTTTTGAAGTAATTCATCCTGGAAACATCAGTTCTGACCTACTACAGCCCCTTAAGTATTCCAACGTTTTTAAATCTTAGCCGTTGAATATCTTTGTTCCGTGACCTTTTAGAGGTATAGTTTGAAGACAAAAAATGTGTGGTTTAGGTGTTCTTTTGAATTGTATACAAATCCAATAGCAGCATGACGTTATAGGTATATAGTTTTAAACAATTTTCTTTTTAAACTTCACTGACCCATATCTCCGAAATGAGTCACCTTAGGACATCAAATAGAATGTTTTCTGTGAGTTAGCATACTACTAATGTCGATTTTGAAAAATGACGATGTAAAAAAATGACGATTTCCTACATAACGTCGACAAATAAAAAAGACTTAAAATAATTTTGTCGATGTATAAAAAGGACGACGTATAAAAATTACCATCGGTATTTAAATCTACTCTAAAATATCCTTATATTTATCTCATATCCTTATATTTTTTTCATCAGACGATAACATATTAAAAACAACAAAATTCACCACTAAATCGAATAATGTTAAGTGGAGACGAGATTTTTTATTTTTCTACGGCTAGGCTTCAAAGAGAGAGTCCTCTAAAAATATAATAAATAAATAAATCCTGTGACGAACACACAGCGCCATCTAGCCCCGTGGTAAGCTGCTAAGCTTGTGTTACGGTGGCTAGACAACGGATATACTACTTATATTTATTTTTCTTTTGTAAATACATACATATTAAACATAGAAATACGCCCAGACCAGATACAAATATTTATTTTTAAGCATAAATATTTGCACCCAGCGGGAAAACTGCAAAACTTGTAGGAGATAATCTTTCTTGCTGATTTATCGTTCGTTTCTCGATGTTTTATCGTTCACTAATAGCGCGAGAAAATAAAATAATTAATACCTAATAAGAAAATCCCTCACAAGGTACTTTAAAAATCTACAAATAACAAAAATAAGTAAGATGATCGTTTTTTATTTATTTTATTTTTTTTATTATTAATCATAATTTAAATTACTGCGCATGTGTGAACGATATGACTTTTTAGAGACTGCGTATCATCGTCAAATCTTCACTACACATTTAATTGTAGAGTGTGGAAGAACATAAAGATGGTCTTTGTACAATGCACATAACGTTGAGTGACTCATTTTCATGTTGGTTAGTAAGACGAGTAACAATTTAAATTTTAGGGTCAAAATAATAAATAAATAAATGCTGTGACCAACACACAGCGCCATCTAGCCCCATGGTAAGCTGCTAAGCTGGTGTTACGGTGACTAGACAACGGATAATATGCTACTTATATTTATTTTTCTTTTGTAAATACATACATATTATACATAGAAATACACCCAGACCAGAAACAAATATTTATTTTTAAGCATAAATATTTGCACCCAGCGGGATTTGAACGCGCAACTTTCTGCATTGCAGTCAAGCGTTCGCCCGACGCGCCACAGAGGTCGTCAATAATTATTCTAAACAAAAACCAAAGATTAACTTTAATAACAAATCATATTTTTATTGTGTTAAATAAATCTGCGTTATTATGAAGGACGCATTTTGAGACATGCTCAGTCAAACCATCACTCAACATAATATGATGGAATATGAGCTTTGGTACAATTGATAAACTATCGGCCCAATACAGATAAACGCAACTTAAGCAGTTAAGCAGTACCTAATCTCAAAAACTAGTATATCTAAAATAAGGTTAGCCATTGCCATACAGCGCGGCAATGCTGCAAGTGTGATGGGAACCTTTGCACCAGGAACAATAAGGGGCTGGTTGTTTGATTAATTCGTTTTTTGTTTTTATTATTTAAAACGAAATTTACCTATTAAATTATAATTTTTAATAAAATATATATTTAGGCTTAAAATATAGAAATTAAACAAATGGGTCTGATGAGATAAAAAAAAAGTTCTTTAAAAAATCAATAGATTATTTATATTTTGTTACTATACTTAAATAAATAATAGAAATACTGGCAAATTATTAAGTCAATCTTAAATTTAATAAAGATGTTATTAAAACATTTAATTCGACGCCGGACGCTGATAACTTGAACCCACAAATATCTATATCCGTTCTGAAGAAATGACCAGAAAATGACTACCCACGTAATGTTCGAGGCAGACACACTGTTATACGAAAATTATAATGCGCATATTGGTAGGGCGGACGTCTCTATTTCGGAAACTTTCCGGAACTTCGAGAAGTTTCTAAGTATTTTTAGTGGGCTTAGGTAGTTGAGAACTATCGATTTGGTCTTCCGGTCGTTTTCTAAGCAATTTAGTTTTGAAGCAACGAGATGATAAGTTTAATAAGGGCTTCTATTTGCAGATAAAATAATGAACTTGAATTTGAAATACTGAATAAATTAGTGCCAATGTGCCTTAAGTGCCAATGCTGAATTCTCAAAATGTTGGAAAACATCTAGAATCGTGTTAAATATTTGGTATGCAAATATAATATTTAATTACAAAATGAAAATGTTTGATTAAGGCGAAGGACTGACGTCACTAAACCTAAATGTTAATTTAAATGTGTATTTTTACTAAATGTTAACTTAAATGTGTATTTTTCTGCTAACTTTTAGCACTGTGTTGTTAATAAACATGTTTGGGACATGTGTGGCCAACTATTTAAAAACAATGTCTATTTATAAAGAATTCTAAGCTTATACAAAAAATCTGCTTGTAACATTTGTAGTTCGTTTTCATTAAATTTTAATTTTAATTTAGTAAATAAAATCAGTTAAGTGCGGAATTCGCTCACGAAGGGATTCGTACCATTATCACTATTGAGTATCGAACCTTAAAATTATGACCAGTGGGTCTGTTTTCTTCTATCTATACTTATAATAAAGGAAGAGAGAGCAAAAATACTGTACTTGAAAGTAAATTAAAAAATAAGTGGTCTAGGGTATAGGTGCAGAACAAAATTATACAATTTTTAAAATTCATGTCTGTCTGTTTGTCTGTTTCTCTGTCTGTTCCTTATACAATTAAAAACTACTAATCCAATTGAAATCTGGTTTTCAATATTGGATAGTTCTATTTTTGAGAAATGTCGTGGTATACTTTGCATCTAAATCCAATAAGTAGAACCCGAGTAATGAACAAAAAAGTGCACCCGCTGGAGAACCGCTCGGCCGCCCGCGCCCGTGATAACGCGTTTATAACTTCCGCGGGTGAAACCGCGAGGCGCAGCTAGTTCTAAATAATTACAAACAAAATCATTACAATATGATCAGAGTGACATTGTACTGTATGTATCCGGGCCCCGACCGTCGCTTAGCAACCGAGTGTTTGTTGTATGGGAGCCCCTCTTCTTCTTCTTCTTCTTTCAAATGGCTTTCCATTCAGACATTTGCCAGTGTCAAGTATTATAAATATTTGCAGGTTATTTGCATCGAACGAAACAGTCAAGTCGTCATAGTTAAAGTCAAGTCGAGGAAATCATTGTAAAAAGGGGGCAATTTTTTACAATGTTTGTTCACGGAGCTTTGGAGACAACACTAAGCTAAAGTCCATGTTTTGCACCGATTTTCACTTTTATTTACACTTGTACACCTTCACGAAACTAAATTGATTAATATGCCCTCGAAATTAAACAATTTACACGCAATTGAACTAAGTTTCACAAACACATCTCCTTAACGCATTCCCGCCAAAACTCCTATTTTGTTTTTAGTTGTTTATTTGCTGTGGCAGCGGCAACAGAAATACATCAACTGAGAAATTTTCAACTGTCTAGCTATTACGGTTCATGAGATACAGCCTGGTGACAGACGGATGGACTGACTGGCGGACGGATGGACGGACAGCGAAGTCTCAATAATAGGGTCCCGTTCTTACCCCTTGGTTGATTGATAACAATCAAAACCTGTCAGTCAGTACAGTCACATTACTGAAACCCCTTATTGTAAGCAAAGATCTTAAGAGTTTAAGTAAAATCTGTGGCTGTTTGATTGTTGAAAAACTATTCATTAATCAAAACTGAGGCATATTTTGATTGTTGTATAATTTAAAATGCGTATGAAATTGATATTAAATAGTTCCGAAAAGCAACACTGTCAATCAAATTTACCCCAAAAATTTGATTATTCACCGTCAAAAGCAGAATTAACATAATAATGCGAACGACAAAATTTAATTGTTAAAAATCTTTTATATTTAGGGCATCCAAAAATTAAGCCATTTATTACACAACGCGGTTTACAGTCGACTGATGAAGCCATTATCGGCGGTGTTCCTCTAATTGCGATGCTAACACTTTGGGCCCAGTGGTACAACGCGGAACAATACAAATATTTTAATATACCTAGGTTTAAAAGTTGATATTGTAGAATTAAGCAGGAATGAAAGGTTTCTTGATTGATTGAATCTTCTTTATTTTAAACTAAATGAACAGAGTCTCGGCTTAGCTCGTATATCTCTTCAAAACAGTCCTCCAAAATGAGCTCCCGCCTTATTTTAACTGATTTCTCCTACCACAATCAAGTGGGCGGGGCAAAGTGCCCCACTAGTCTACAACCTAACTTATAACTAAAATTAAACAATGGCTTGGCGTTGGCGGGACCCTGGTTTTGGGGCCGGCGTTGGCTTGGCTTGACCGCTTGGCTCGACCGCTTGGCATGACTGGCGGAAGGCTGATGTTACATTCGGCCATCCTGTAACAATTGCTCCCGCAATGGGAGAAACATACTGAATTAGCTCTCAAGTAGGTCAATAAGATCTTCAGTTTCTAACTGCTCATCACAGCTACTAGCGCTATCAGATATAGGCGCAACACTCTGATACGGTCGCAAGGCATCAGCTGAGACTAACCCCATAAACTTTTTATATCCCCTCAAACCTTTGATGCTTCTGATCCTATATCTATCATTGCCAACAACTTATGTTATAATATAAGGTCCTGAGTAAAGGTCGTCTAACTTTGTATTGATCTTAGCGGCACTACTAGCTGGGGCCTGTCGCCATAAAACTAAATCTCCCTTATTATATATGTGAGCATTTTTACGACGTTTATCAAAATTACGTTTCATTCGAGCACTAGCTTTTTCGATTCGAGCATTAGCCTTACTACGTTTTGATTGAATGGATTCTTCTGTTCGGCCAGGTATAGTTACATCACATATCGATCTACTACTGCGAGAAAACATTAAATCATACGGCTTAAAACCCGTGGTATTATTTAATGTATTATTTATTCCCCAAATTACATCTGGTAAATTATTAACCCAGTTATTAGCAGCCTCACTAGGATCTGTGGCACGTAATGCATTAAGGATAGTCCTATTGGTCCGTTCTACTTGGCCGTTTGAACGGGGACATGCAATCGTTGTCAAAGTATGTTTAAATTGCTTATCAGAACTAAATTTTTTAAAATATCTACTGGTGAATGCTTTTCCGTGGTCACTGACAACTCTATCTGGATATCCAAATAAACAGAATATTCTTTTCAAAGCTCTAATCGTTTCCACTGAATTAACTGTCCTAGTTGGTTCTGCAATAACAAATTTTGAAAAAGAGTCCGTAATAACTAACATATATGCATAACCTTTTTTTGTTCTACAAAATGGACCTAAATGATCGATGTGAATTGTTCGAAATGGTTCAGAAGGTTTCGGAATAGGATGTAATAGACCTTCTTTTTTTCCGTGTTCTCCTTTACCGTAAGCACAATGTAAACAAGCTGAAATGTATTTAGTAATAAAACGAGTCATTTTAGGAAACCAATAATCGTTTTTAATTAGATCCATGCTACGTTTTAGACCAACGTGACCAATATCATCGTGGTGCATTTGAACGATTTTCCACCTAGATACGTTGGGCACCACTAAACGATTTCCCAAAACAGTTTTTCTATATAACCTATCGTCTACGAGTACATAATCTTTAGTAATATCTAAACCTGCCGAACCGTTCTTCAGTTGACTAATTATGTTTCTTAACCTATCATCTTGATACTGAACCGTATAGAACCAATCTGTAATCTCAAGTCGATTTATGTTGTGTACATCTACTGGATTTCTACTAAGTGCATCCACATGTTTCATACGATCTCCCGGCCGATACTCGACACTGATATCATAGTCTTGAATCGATAACCACCATCTTGCAATACGAGGAATTATATCTCGTTTGGTTAAGGTGGCGCGCACGGCTGTACAATCCGTAACTACCTTAATATGTTTACCTACGATATAAATCCTAAATTTACGCAAAGACTCCACTACCGCGAGTGTTTCAAGTTCATAACTGTGATATATATTCTCTTCTTTGGATGTTACACGACTAAAATACATGACAGGTCGCAAGGTATCATCATGCTGTTTTTGTAATAATATACCCGCTATACCTACTTTACAAGCGTCTGTGTGTATTTCGGTTATCAACGTAGGGTCGTACAATGCTAAAACCGGTTTTGAACAAAGACATTTCTTCAACTGTTCAAAACTATTTATTTGTTCACTTTTCCAATTCCATGGCACATTTTTCTTTGTCAAATCAGTTAACGGACGAGCTATGAGTGCGAATTTATAGATAAATTTTCTAAAATAACTACAAAGACCGATAAATTGGCGTATCTCATGCACATTCTTAGGTACGCGAAATTGTGAAACCGCGCTTAATTTCGATTGAGCCGGTTGTACGCCATCTTGAGAAATTTCATGCCCTAAATAAGTTACTCTATTTTTCAAGAATGAACACTTTTTCATGTTGAGTTTAAGGTTCAAATTTTCAAATTTTTGCAAGACTTTTTCTAGTATCGTCATTCCCGATTTAATATCAATTGAGGGTAGTAATATAATAATATCATCAAGAAATGCCAAAATATCCGAAGATATATGAAGATATGTCGTTCTTATTACCGTTATCATTTGAATTTAAAATTGAATGTACGATTTTGTTTATCAACCTCATAAAAACAGATGGTGAATTAGCTAGACCAAACGGAACGCGAACATACTCATAATGCCCTTGTTGACAAATAAAAGCGGTTTTGTGGGTGTCTTCAGGTGACATTAATAATTGATGGTACCCTTGTGACATGTCTAAACAGCTAAAGTATTTTTTGCCCGCTAATTTAGAAATATGATCTTCAATATTGGGAAGAGGATATCTATCTTTTACAGTCACAGTGTTAAGTGCCCTATAGTCTACACATAGCCTACTGTCCCCATTTTTTTTTTTCACTAATATTACAGGAGCTGCGTAAGTTGATTCGGATTCTTTTATTATACCTGCTTCTAGTAGTTCAGTAATTTTCGTTTGAACAATGTTTTGTTCGCTATGAGATAATCTATAAGGCTGACGATATATAGGTTTATCTGTTGTGAGTTTGATTTTCATTTGTAATAAATCTGTGGCGGTCGCCCACAGCACATACTAGATGGCGTTACTAGTATGAAATCCTGGATCGCGATATCAACATTCTTTCCAAGATAAGCTCATATACAACTACCGACGAGACATCGTCGGGCCGCGGCCTACCGGGCAAAACCACCTGCCTGGTGGAAGATCTTCCCATTAGAGGTCACCACATCATACCCTCCAAAACTGGTGACCCCGCACATGGACAACGAGCGCAACCTTCGCCGACATGAGCTTTCAACCCCGCACTACCCTTACCAACCCCCTGCAAATGCATCCTGCCAGAAGAAGCCGACAACCACTTCTAGCCACATCGGTTGGACCACGACGCCTGTATAGACACAAGCACTGGTTCACCCTCCAACGGCTACACCGCATCACAATTGGGCACCTACAGCATGCTGAGTACATCCGGTACCTCATCGACTGGTCATCGACACACTGGATCTTCACGTGCTACGCCCCTTTACACGTCCCGACTCACCGTGGACATCACTGTTCCGACTCACTGGAACAGCATCTTTCCCGACTCACTGTGGAAAAAACTCAAGACTCCGACTCACTGGAGCAGCAAGCATCCCGACTCACTGGGATATCCGTCTCGACCCAATGTGACGCACGTCAACTGGCTCACTGGCTAAAAGAATCTGCATCGACCTCCGGTCTCCGAGGGGGAGTGGTGTGGCGGTCGCCCACAGCACATACTAGATGGCGTTACTAGTATGAAATCCTGGATCGCGATATCAACATTCTTTCCAAGATAAGCTCATATACAACTACCGACGAGACATCGTCGGGCCGCGGCCTACCGGGCAAAACCACCTGCCCGGTGGAAGATCTTCCATTTGGAGGTATACACCACCTCATACCTCCAAAAATCTGTACACCCAAGGTCGTTTGTACTACAAGCAAAACTATGTTTAAATCGCAATAATAAATTCATTAGATCCTTACGCTCGCTATTATTTAAATTCCCTACTTCTATTTTATCTAACGGAACACCACCAATGCTTGGCTCTAAGATTTCGTTAATGTTTAAAACTGGGCTTGGCTGAACACACGATAAATTAAAAATAATAGGCATGGCTTGGTCACTAACCTTGCTTGGCTCACAGCTCTCCGCTCGTGTTAAGGTTTGTCCGGCGTTCCACTCGATGGGATTGTCGCCAGTGTTGACAATCTTGATATGCCCTTCACCGCCTCGCATCAGTGTAGCTGGCAGAGAGTACGAGGCTCCTTGAAACTCGAAATGACGTGGAGTAGTGCAGACTTCTTGGTCCTCGCGGTTTCCCAGGACTTGGACTCGGATGATTGAAGTACCAGGTGGTAAAGTTTCTTTGTTCACAGTAACCACTCGAAATTTTGTCGGTTCTTCTACTAAATTAATCTCCGTTGTAAAGTCTAGATCGTGGTGTAAAATGGCAGTTCCATTGCGTACGGTTAATGTCACATTCTCTGAGTTTATCAACGGTTGGCCGATCAATAGACAAATCTCATTCATTTCAATATCAGTCACATAAGCCTTGCACGACACTTGTATGTCGTCGATTTCCAATTTAAAGGTCACTTCGCCGCGGCTGGTTATCAATCCGCCAGAAAAGCTTCTGAACATGACCGTTGTTGGAGCTATTTCAAGCGATAAAAGTCTTGATATTCTCTCGCTTATAACGTTAACTTGGCTTCCTGTGTCGATATAAGCCTTGATGAAAATTCCATTGACTTTCACTGTTTTCTTATAGATATCATTGTAATCGTGAATCAATTTGATCTCCTTAACGTTGTTACTTACTGGCACTGGTGTTGGAAGTACACTGGAATTGCGACAGCGTAGGGCAATGTGTCCCTGTGCACCACATTTGAAGCAAATACGTTGATCAGGTTGTGTACAATTACGTAATACGTGGCCCGTTTTTTTGCAGCGCGGGCAAGGATCAATTTCCGGATTTATTTTCTTTTCTGGTAATGGTAACGGTTTGAAATCCTTACTTGTCGCTCGAACTTCCGGTGTTGATCCGCGATAATCATCAAGGGCACACAGAAATGATTCATAAAGTTCATCTGGTCGTTCGCATTGGAATGCTCGCGCGTTCGGTTGCAACGATGTGGGTAGTCCTCGAATTATGCACGACACACTGGCGCTATCTGATAATTTGCAACGAAAGCACAACGAGACTTTATCTTGGTAATATTTAGTCATAGTCTCGTTGGGTTGTTTCTTTCGTTGCATCATCTCGTCCAATAAAGCACTGTAATCCCGATGTTTGGGAAAAGCTCGTAACAACATTTGTTTCCATTGCTCCCACGAAAAATCATACTCGTCCAATCTGTTGTACCATTTACGTGCTTGACCGCGCAGTTTATCTTGAAGGTAGAATGCTTTAACTATATCGCTCCAGCCATGTATATCACCCAGTTGTTCTATTTTCTTCAGCCATGCCGATACGG
Source organism: Idaea dimidiata (assembly GCA_949358125.1). NCBI lineage: Eukaryota > Metazoa > Arthropoda > Insecta > Lepidoptera > Geometridae > Idaea > Idaea dimidiata. The sequence goes on along the minus strand of OX442334.1, from coordinate 20,124,821 downwards.
TGCAGTCCTCTCCGTCAGGATCAAATTCAGGAATCAGCGACGCTGCTCGGTGATTTTTAGGGCCGAACATTGCTGATTCATGGTTGAGGTCACTAATCGCCTTTTCGACTTCGTTTGCGAGCAAATGCTTCAATATTTTTCGTGCGGGTGGTTGCGGAACGTCGTCGTTTTCTTCTTCTGATGAGTTAGCATTTTGACCGCGGCGTGAAGAAGACCAGCCTGGAGGTCGGACTCCTTGTCCAATATCCTCTGAATGTTGTCGTTTCATCCCACTTCTGAATGTAGAATTAAGCAGGAATGAAAGGTTTCTTTCTTGAAACTAAATGAACAGAGTCTCGGCTTAGCTCGTATATCTCTTCAAAACAGTCCTCCAAAATGAGCTCCCGCCTTATTTTAACTGATTTCTCCTACCACAATCAAGTGGGCGAGGCAAAGTGCCCCACTAGTCTACAACCTAACTTATAACTAAAATTAAACAATGGCTTGGCGTTGGCGGGACCCTGGCTTTGGGGCCGGCGTTGGCTTGGCTTGACCGCTTGGCTCGACCGCTTGGCATGACTGGCGGAAGGCTGATGTTACAATATAGATGGACTTACTGAAGAGAAATTGCATGATTGTTGAGACTATCGTGACTGATGACAGGTTTGTTAGTATTTTTAGTGGTTTACGACTACTTCTATATTCTATAAAAGTCTATTTTTGCATTAGTCTACTTTTACATTAGATCCCTTTTAGTGTCCCTACCTATCTACTTTTGACTGCCACTGAAAACAACAAAATTGTAACAGTAATTTTATTTATTGAGGAGTTTGCTAACGAGAAAGTGGTTTTAAGCGCTCCATCAATCTGTATTTAGTTCTTTAGGGGCCGATCATTTTTGGTGGAAGTTCAAAAATGACTAATTTACTGCATTTTGCGATGCTATTCAGTCATTATTATGAAAGTATAAGTAACGAAGACCCTGCTTTAGGTCAAATTAGAGGCCTTGGAGTGACTAGAAAATTCTAAAACTGTGAGTGCCATAATATGACACCACTAGCACTAAGATAAAAAAAACGTTAACTTTTTTTATCTTCTATATTAATATTATAAAGCTGAAGAGCTTGTTTATTTTTTTGTTTGAACGCACTAATTTCAGGAGCTACTGGTCTAAATTGAAAAAAAAAAATTTGCTGTTTATAGTCTATTTATTAAGAAAGGTTGGAAGCTATATCAGATCACACTACGACCAATAGGAGCGGGGCATCCATGAAAAATGTTGCATAAACGGTAAAATGCCCCTTTACACAGCTTCGGTCGCGTGCACTGAAGTACGACGCAAACGTAGTGATTATATTCTCTTTGTATTACGCGTGCGCGGCGACGTGAACGGAACTTACGCGAGTGAGACCGCGGGCGCTGCTAGTCTGAAATGAAATGTCGTGAGTTAAACTATGTTATTTGTTGTTTTATAGTCATTTTAATATGTAGTGGTAGGTATAATGTTTCGTCAATTGTGTGAATTACGTACAATGTACAATAATATACATACGAGTTACCCAGTGATACCTCAAAAAATTTATTTCCTTTTGTTTTACTTTTTGATCTTCTTGTATGTTAATTGACTAAACAATACAATATAAAAGACAATGCATTATTCAAACTGTGCTAGTTTGTTTTTAAATTTATCATGTATTTATTTTATGTAATATTGTGCTTAAGCGCATATAGCGAGGCAGCAAGAATTCTGGCAGTGTTTCCAGCGCCATTCTTGAGTCATCAGATAACCTTTCGACCAATAACAGAAGAACTTGCAAGACTCGGTCATGACGTCACAGTTATAACGCCTGACCCTGCGTATACAGAAGGCAATAGACCAGCAAACTTTACAGAAATAGATGTCCATAATATTTCATACAGCCTCAAATACAAATTCCATTTCGGAGTTACTTATAAAAATAACGATGTATATACACAAATATTTACATTTTACAAAATTTTATCTGAAGTTTTCGAGAAACAAACAAACACTGAGAGTGTAAGAAAAGTTTTTAACGATACCAAAGGTTTTGATTTAATTTTAGTAGAAGCATGTGTCCGAACCACTCTAGTTCTTGGTCATATATTTAATGCCCCAATGATCATGGTCAGCAGCTTAGCTCCACTAGAGATGTATTTATCTTTTTCGGGAGTATCTCTACATCCAATAATTTATCCTGGCATTTTCCAACAAAAATTACATGAAATGACGTTTTTTGAAAGAATTCACGAGATATTTAAGCATTATTTGTTCGAATACGAAGTAAATAGACAAGAAAGTGATGACAATGAGTTAATAAGAAGGAATTTTGGTGATAATGTACCTCCCTTAAGTGAGTTGAAGAAACAAGTGCATATGTTGCTTATGAATGTGCATCACCTTTGGGATAACAATCGTCCTGTACCTCCTAGTGTTGTATATTTGGGAGGTTTACATTTAAGATCTGTATATGTGTTGGAACAAGTATTGGATAAGGTATGTAAACTATTATTAAATTGACAACAGTTGGATTTTATTCATGTACTCTTACTTCTTTGCTGCTTTTTGTTTTCATTTCCACCGCTCATATTTACACTAAATAAATCGATGTTTCCATGTTACGAAATAAACTACAATAAGCGAATTTTAAATAATCTAAGATAATTTAAATCGTAGAAACAGTTCGGAAAAGAGTTGGCACAAACACATGTGAATGAAATGCAAGGGTTTCAAGTACGCTCAAATTGTTTGAATATGTACTGGTAATTTGTACCAACTCTTATTACTTAATAAAAGTATTATAAAGACTATAATTTTAACAAATAAATAACTAACAAAAACAAAAACCAAGATTTGAAAAAAGTTATTTTACTAATAAGTTTCTGTAACTTGCTTGCTAGACCCCCTAATGCAGCTGCTCTTAAATACTGCTTCCATTTTTTTTTCAGAACCTTATAAACTACTTGGATTCGTCTAAAAATGGAGTGGTTTATGTAAGTTATGGATCAAATATTGAAGTTTCACTTCTTCCTCCACAAATAATTCAGATCATTTTAAAAGTTCTGTCTCGATTGCCTTATGACGTTTTACTGAGGTGGAATAACGACAGCCTGCCTTTTCAAAGTGACAATATTAAAATAGTAAAATGGACTCCGCAAGCTGAGTTACTTAGTAAGTAATATTCGTAGAAAATATTTTGCTATTGCTCGTGCAATGTTTATTTATTATTATACTTCATTTTCCTTTTATAAATAGTGTCAACAAGAAATCGTTATAGTTTCGTCATGTCTATCTGTCTGTTCATCTGTCTGCGGCTAAGCTTAGAGACGCTGAGTACAAGGAAACTGTGATTTTGTACGAGTTGTTTTTTTACCTCACATGTAAAATGGAGGATATATTTTTTCTTGTTTACTCCATCGACTGGGGTATTATTGGATAGGTGTTTTTAAATCATTGTGGGGTTCCGTTTTCGAAATAAGTTAAGTTTTCAAGGTCTTGTTATAGAGTTACGTGTACCAACCCACATCTAACAGCCTATAGCTATACTTGGATACGTCATATTTATTCATAATAAATATGAATAAATAAGTAAATATTGCACGACATTACACACAGCACTATTAAGCCCCTAACTAAGCACTAGGCTTGTATTATGGGTACTATAAAACGGATATACTGCATATTATACATTATTTGTAAATACATACATATTATCCATAAAATACGTTACAATGTTAAATACGTTACCCAGATCCATAAACAAACATTTATGGACAGCAGATACATTTGTTCCCGGCGGGAATCAAACCCGCAACCAGAAGGTAACCAGAAGGCGACGCGACGCCCGGAGGCCGTCAAAATAGTAGTCCATTTATAATGAAGTTAAAAGAAAAATTATCATAGCTGAGCAGCTTTTTCATATTTACGAATATTTCCAGAGCACCCAAAAATAAAGCTATTTATAACACAAGGCGGTTTACAATCGACGGATGAGGCAATTATCGGTGGTGTACCCCTTATTGCGATGCCTATACTTGGAGACCAGTGGTATAACGCAGAGCAATACAAACATTTCAATATAGGATTGAGGGTCGATATGGATGGACTTACTGAAGAGAAATTAAACAACGCTATTCAGACTATCCTTGAAGATGATAGGTTTGTTTAGATGCTTTTAATTTAAAAAATAACTATATATTTGCAGAATTTTACGCATACCGTAGTAGCTAGTGGCGAATAGTTTAATATAGGTTACATTAGGTAAGGTAACATAAATTATATCAAAAAACAGGTAATGGGAAGCAACATCTCAACGTTGAATTCAATTCTATAAAAATAGAATAATTCAATCTGGTAGATGGCAATGTTTGCCAGTAGATGGCGCTGCGTGCGTTAATGTAAAACAATAAGAAATGCAATCCTTAATTTCGACTTGATTGAACATGCATCCGTGGCCAAATAATTGGAAAGGCGTCGTCACCCGGAGATGAAGGTTCAACTTCTGTCGGCTGCGGAAATTTTTGGAAAGCATTTCTTTAAATTATAGGTTAAATTGTTTAGTTTCATGATTGATAGAAATTTCTTTGTTTTAGCTATCGTCTGAATGTAGAAAACCTACGTAACGCACTCTATGATCGTCCTCAAAAACCACTCGATCGAGCAATCTGGTCCATAGAGCATGTACTAAGACATGGAGGAGCCAAACATCTGGAAGCAGCAGCTGCGAACACTTCTTGGGCTGTGTACTTGGAGCTTAAACTATTGATAGTGTTGTTTGGTTTTGGAGTGCTTGTAATGTATATGATTATAGTATTCAGTAATACCTTATACACTAGTTTAGTTTCGAAAAAAATAAAGACTGATTAAGTATCTATTTGATTTTATGTGTATGTGTATCTTTGGAGGTTTAGCTTTAGCTGTCCCATAGGTGATTCTTCTTCTTGGAAGCTAGTCTTTGTCTGGCTGTCATCAGTCGGTAAGCTATGCTATGCTGAAAGGGCAAACGGAAGCATATTTTTCTAGAAACAATCACTTTCTATATCTAACTATGTTTGTTGTTTCAATCTTACTAATATTATAAACGCGAAAGTTTTTACGTATGTCTGTATGTATGTATGTGACTTTGTTACTCAATCACGCAAAAACAACAAAACCGACTGCGATGAAACTTGGAATATAGGTAACCAGGGGCCTGGAATAACACAATATAGGCTACTTTTTAACCTCATATTCCCGCGAGATTGGGACCTACGCGGTTGAAACCGCGAGGCGCAGCTAGTAGTCTACATATACAGAGTGTTTGGAGGATAGCCATTTAAGCCGAAAGGAGGTTGAACTTAACCCGCCGTCGGTCGCGTGGGGTCTTTATAAAAACGAGGCTTACAAAATACTGATTTTTTTATAGGAATAGTGGTATACTTACAGAGTTTTAACTCAAAATTTTCGAAAACTACTCGATAATTTGTTCTCCTAAATTTATAGAACAACCCCCTTTCGACTTGAATGGCAGAATTTAAAAAGATTTAGATTTTGATGTTTGAAGGTTCCGTAGGTACCTTGAAAAATGAAAAAAGGGACCCTTGTAAACAACTCTTGTCTGTTTTTACCCAAGACTGAACGGAGCAGTACCTTTATGCGTTTGTGTAACTGTTAGTGTTTTATTATTATGAAGTGTTTGCTTTCATAAACAATTGACATATTATACTTAGAAGTTTATTTCCGAGTGTATTTGCTAAAATTACTATATTACGAGGTACCTAAGCATAATAATTTTAACAAATAACTACATACACGATTTACGGTAAATCGTAAACATGATGACGTATATTATAACCTTCTTTTATAACAAGCTGCGAACGACGACGGTTTCATTCAACCGCATTGGTTTCGATCCAGTGGAAAAAATCGGGATTAATTAAGTAGGTAGCCTCATATAGCCTCATATGGATCAAACCACTTCCACTGCATCCAACTCATATAAATCAATATATTATAATAATATATTATATTATAATCAATATATTATAAGTATATATTAAATAGTCAAATAAACTTCACTCCATTAAGAATTTACGTATGTTACAGGAAATGTATAAAATTGTATACAAGAATCAAAATTGGCATGCTCCTGTAAAGGAAATGCAACAAACATTTTTTATTAATAAAAGTGAAAATCACTGACTCACTCACTGATCACGAAATCTCAGAAATCATAAGTATTAGAAAGCTGAAATTTTGCATAAGGGTTCCTTTTCAGACGTAAGTGCTCACCAAGGACGCATTTTTCGAAATTCACCCCCTAAGGGTATAAAATAAGGGTCGAAAGTTATATGAAACTTTTTGTTCTTAGAGTTACTATTAGACACATGAAAGTTGAGTATTAGAAAATTATATAATGGGTAATAAAACACTTTAATTACCGGGTTTAATCGCGTTTTAATCAATCAATCAAAGTTAACCACCACTTCTTTTGAGTCGTCATCTTCATTGCTGAAGGTCGTGTCTAAGATGAACTGTCGATTACCTGGTGCATCATGCTCCCCCACGATTCCCTGTCCTCGGCTGCCCTAAAAGCTCCGGTAATTGGTAGGCCTGTGAGCGTCTTGACCAAATCAGTCCAACGGGTGGGTGAGCGACCTCGTCTTTTTCCGTCGACCTGACCAACCACCATGAGCTTCTCGAGACCACCACTAGGTTGGTAAATATAGTGTTTTATTATGCAAAATCGCGAAAACAATAGGAGAAGTTAAATAATAGGTAAGCATTATACTTATTGTTGTTTTCTCTACACCATTATTTTGAACTGAAATTTAATCTTACTTCTTAATAATATTATAACGCGAAGGTTTGTATGTATGTCTGTGACTTTGTTACTCAATTACTCAAAAACTACTCAACGGCTTGCGATTAAACTTAAAATATAGGTAGCTGAAAGCCTGGAATAACACATAAGCTATTTTTCCGACGATCTCTCGGGAGCAGGACTTACGCGGGTGAAACCGCGGGGCGCAGCTAGCACATACATAACTCATGGAGATAGCCTAACCTACAAATTATTTGATTTTTATCCTTACACATAGTAGTAATACCATTAAAATTTTAAATTCTCACGTTTCTTGCATAATTTTATCTAATTAAATTAGCTATAAAACTAACAAATACTCTTTTTATTTTCACATTTTCAGTATATTTTATATTGGTAACATGTAACTACATACCATTCAAAATGAAGATTTTATCTTGTATATTTTTAATCTATTTCGTGTATAATAAACTGGGAGAATCGGCAAGAATTTTGACAGTCATACCTACAGCTTCTATAAGTCATCAAATTATTTTTAGACCACTAACACAGGCATTAGCTAAAAGAGGTCACGAAGTTGTAGTGATAACTACCGATCCTGCCTTTTCAAAAGAAAATGCACCAAAAAATTTAAAAGAAATCGACGTTGGAAAAGCCGTGTATGAAGCTAAGCAATATGAATTTTCCAGTACAGCTCAAGGTAATTCTAACGACATCTACATACAAGTAGAAAAGTTTTTCAAACTATTCGTTAGCCTCTTCGAAGTGCTAATAAAAACAGATGAAATTCAAAATCTTCTGAATGATAGAAATCAACATTTTGATTTGGTTATTATAGAGACTTGTGTCCGTCCAGCGTTAATATTTTCCTACATATACCAAGCGCCTGTGATTTGGGTTAGCAGTGTTGGTGCTTTTAGTATGATGCCTGAAGTTATGGGAGCATCAATGCATCCCTTAATATATCCTAATATATTCCATCAAAAATTGTACAATTTGACAATTCTTGACAAGCTCAAAGAACTTTACAACCATTATAAATTTGACAAAATCATAAGAAATCAACTACAAGATGACAATGCTATGTTAAAAAGAGTTTTTGGCGAAGATGTACCTACAGTTAGTGAAATGTTTGATAACGTTCAAATGTTGTTTGTTAGTACGTATCAGATTTGGGACGGAAATAGACCAGTACCACCAAATTATTTGTATATTGGAGGAATTCATACGGACGAAGAGAAAAAAGATTTGCCAAGTGTAAGTAATTTAACAAAATTAAAAAAATAATTAATCATTTTGAAGAGAGCTTAAGCCAAAGGCAAATATTTTGTAATTACAAGCGCTAATTATTACATTGAAATACATGCAGTTTTGTATGCTTTAAAATATTAAATCGTGATAGATTTAAAAAAAAATGTAAAAAAATCTGTTATGGTAATCACAAACACATATGCGGATGAGAACCACATTGTTACATGGCACTCCGATTAACGATATTTAGTTCTTGAAATGGGAACTAGGACACTGAAATCGCATAGGTACAAGCGAGACACTAACCTTGATACAGCTTCCCGATATTCTTACGTATGTCAGGCAAGTCCAGCTCCTGAGATCCACGACGAACGAGCTCGGTGTCCGCACCTATAGTTATTCGTAAGGCGAGAAAGTTCAGTTCCAACCACGACACTGTTGGAGGTCTCACCAAGTTCGGTACGATAAAAGTCCTAGGTATTTGGCATGAGATAATCCCGTGGGCTTTGAATAAGGCTTTTATAAACGTAACAGGATGAATCTATTTGATCAACAGCTTTCGTTCCCAATCTCATAGATTAAAAAACAAACATTGACCTAACAACCGCAAAGAGATCCAATTGTGTGCGGTAAATTTGAATATATAATTAAATCGATAAAAATATATCAAATAATTACTTCTAATTACAGGACCTAGAATCTTACATAAATTCATCGAAAAACGGAGTCATATACATGAGTTTGGGAACAAATATAGTGCCATCAATGTTACCGCAAAAAATCATCCAAACCTTTCTCAATGTACTATCTAAGTTGGCTTACGACGTTATACTGAAATGGGATAAGAAAGTTCTGACTGGGTGTCCTAAAAACGTCAGAATCTACGAGAGCGTCCCCCAAATTGATTTATTGAGTAAGTACCCTAACTATTTACATAATAATTTAGGTATTTTTGTTGGTATTGAAAAAGGTCAGTTTGTGTAAAAGGAAAAAAATGTAAAACTATTTATGATTCTAAGCCCCGAGCAAACCGCCGCCGCCGGGTGACCCGTCTGATCCTTTGGGAGTTTCCGGAAATCCCTTCCTATTGCTCATTTACGAAACATAAGAAACTCAAGTAATTTTGTGTTTATCTAGCGATTTCGGTTGTGTTTAGATCGTTTTGGTTTTTTACTGTTGTGATTTCCTTCTAATGTTCTAATTCCGGGACTGGATAGCCAATATGACAAAATATTCTACGGTTGGAATGTACACACAGGGGTCAAAATGTCTATATGGACTGACTATCTATGTGGCAAAATTTACCAAAGTCAAAATGTGTTCGGGTCCAATCGAACAAGTGTCATAAAGTAAAATAGCTAACATGCATGTTAAAGTGTTTAAAGGTTAAAACGTACATGAGTCGAAAGGTAGTAGTAACCGGATAAGACAAATATAATATCGGTACAAATATACATAGATGTAAGCGAAAACTAGCTATATCACATCTTATAAGCTTTCACCCGCAGTTCCGATTTCGCGGGAATATCAGGATGCGCATCAAAATTCGTTGCGCAGTTTTAATTAGAGATCCAACAGTATAATGTTATTATTTGTATAAAGTTTCTTCTATGTAAATTGGTTAAAATGTGACGCTAAATTGTTTACATAGTCGGAAAATAATTAAATTTACATATTATAATTACATTTTCTTACACCCAACCTATTGATAACTTGTTGATAACACACTAAGTGTTTTTTTTTTCATATGACAAGGGCGTAGTATTGCAGCCAGTGTCAAGTTTTTTTTCAAAGTGGTGCGCCGGTTCAGCGTGTAATCATCGCTAAAACCTAATATATAGTTTTTTTTTTTTCAGGACATCCTAAACTAAAGTTATTTATAACCCAAGGCGGGCAGCAGTCAACAGATGAGGCTATATCTGCTGGAGTACCCCTTATAGCTCTCCCTATGATAGCCGACCAGTGGTACAATGCTGAGAAATATGTCAAACATGGAATAGGTCAAAGGCTTGATATGGAAACGTTGACTGAAGAAAAGTTCTTGAACGCTATTAAAACAGTTATTGAAGATGAGAGGTACGTTAAAAATAGGTGTTTTTAGCTAAGTCCATATTTAGAAATAAAAATAAATTAGATTCTATAATATATACCTATATTCTATCATACTAATACTCGTAATAATTCTGTGAACTTGGCGAGCAGTTTATTAGAACAACCTCAGTTGTTTACACCTTAGAAAAAGTATGAAATTTTTTAATTATGAGTCTGTGATGAAATATTGATTCAAAGGGTACCACCAATGTGGTAGATAGATACTTTATAGGAGTGAACTATTTACTGTATTTAGAAGACACACACACAACACACTCATCACATAATGCAACCATCAATGCAGAAGGCTGCGGGTTCGATTTCCGTCAGGTGCAAATATTTATCTTTAAAAATAAATATTTGTATCTGGTCTGCGTGAGGTTATCGGGTGTCTTTCTATGTATTCAATGTATGTATTAACAAAAAAAAGCATAACATGTAGGAGGTATATCCGTTGTCCATAGTACCCATGCCTAGTGCTTAGTTGGGGCTAGATTGCGATGTGTGTAATGTTGTGCCATATTTATTATTTTTTATTATTATTTTATAAGCCATGGAGCTGATGCAAAAAAACGTCAAAAATAGAAAGTGGAAGGGTCGGTAATATCTAATGGAAAACGCGTCGCGTATTATCGGTCGTGTAACGCCATACGCCACATAATAAAACATTCAACTTTTTACACTCAGCCGATGATGCGTTAGTGCGAATGATACGCTCAAAGCTTTTCCATCAGATATTATGTACTGACCCAAAAGGAGTTTTATTTCATCTATTTTATGAAGAAGTACGCTTCGACTTGGCCATTAAATAGACCATTTTAATTACTGAGTTATTTCAGCTCAGAGCGTTCAGTTGAGCGATGTTGGTCTAGTGGTAGATACCCCGACTTTTATTCCGAAGGTTGTGGTTTCGAAACCCGGCTTATCGCGCCAATGTCTTTTTCCTTGCGGAAAAGTTATGTGCGTTAATAACATCACTCATACGGTGAAGGAAAACATCTTGAGGAAACCCACGGCTTAGTTAGCTCCAGACGTATTAACCAGTTTTTTCCTCTGGGCATGGCTGACTAGGCTGGGAGGGTAGGTAGGTAGGCATAGGTTCTGGGCAAGTCTAATCCACCTAACAATGTCCCGGGCACTACAGCGCCATAAGATGGCATGGATTAAAAGTTGCTTGCGCTGTTTATATCATCTAAAATTAGATGAAAAGGCCAATTAAATATTATATATTATATTATATATTTCAGTTATCGTCGCAATGCGGAGAAATTACTTCAGTTGGTTAAAGATCAACCGGAAACACCGTTAAACCGTGCTGTGTTCTGGACAGAGCACGTCATAAGGCACGGGACAGCACGACATCTCCGTGCCGCTTCAGCCAACATGTCGTGGGCTGAATATTTGGAACTGCAATTAGTTATGACTGTATTGTTCGTGCTATTCATAGGTGTCGTTGCAATGTGTTATTGTCTAAGATTGTTTTTGAACTTCGTTAAGTTTCAAATAAAGTTTAAACAAGCTTAGTTTTAGAAATATTTACTTATGTTATGACAACTCTCCCGTGACGAGATTTAAACCTGTGCACCTTACTTGCCGGGGAGCATGCTAGCCACTGCGCTACATGTAAAATAGGATGAATATTAGGCGAAGTTCTAAATTGAAATTGTACCAGATTGAAATTGTTTTCGATTACAGGTTCGATTCCCGTCTAGAATAACTATTTATGCTTAAAATACATTTTGTTTCTGGTCTTAGTATCTCCATAATAAATACCATTTTATTTACAAACTATTCTTAGACTACCATGGGGCTAGATGATGCTGTGTGATGTTCACATAATTTATTTATTACTAACTGTACCCCGCGTTTTCATCCGCGTAAGTCCCGTTCTCGCAGGAATATCGGGACAAAAAGTAGCGTATGTGTTATTATTCCCGGTATCCAGCTACCTATATTCCATACATCATCGCACGGGGTTCAGTAGTTTTGCGTGAAAGAGTAAGAAATTCAAATACATACAAACTATCGCGTTTATATTGTTAGTAAGATGGTCAGATTAGCAACGTGTAAATAAACCCTAAAACAGAACTAAGACCTCACACAAATAGATAAACGCCGCCATTTTATTATCAAATCTCAGTAAAGTGATACAGTAGACACTTTAATGACTGCACTCCTCGCTCTTACCGTAACATAGGAAACGCATTACCTACCGAGGGAAGTTGCTAACATATCCTGTTTAAGCTAGACAGATGGAAGACTGAACACTGATACTGTAGGACTAATAGTGAGCCGCGGTTTTGCTCGTGTATCACGGTAACTTCGCCCTGGTTGATCTGCGAATGATTTTATACTAGACTTTCACCAGACCGTGCCGCGTCCGAGCTTCGTTGTCTGTTGCGCGGCCACGACTCGGTTGTGCAACAGACCGATCGACTTCTCGTCAAGCAATGGACAACAAAGCTTGGGCACTAGTTTCGTAATGTAAACTAGGCGTTTATGGTCGCACTAAGATGAATGACGACTTAAACGTTAAGAGCGTCATTCAGTTTGCGGCAACGAACTCGAATATTATATTATGGAAGTGCAACCCTTTTAAAAAATGTTCCACGCAAACGGTGGTTGCGGGGCCTAGAACGATGATTCGACCGCCAGTCTGTCAATAAAGATCGTCCGCCATTGGTCGATCCAAAGGTCGATCATACGTTATACTATATGGAACATGTCAGTTTGTGCATCTGCTGTGCTGTGTGACCGTGGAACATGTTTTTTTTCACGTGTCGCGTGAATAAGCTGATAGAAATTACCAGCGAAATATCGAGCTCCGCGGATAAATTATAAATAAACATGGTAAATACACGAGGTATTTACCATGTTTAATAATTTATCCGCGGAGTATTAAGTAAATTTAGTAGTGAAAACAACCAGGTAAGTTTAAAATCGTATATTTACAAACTTTTACCATTAGGATATTAGTAGGATGGAAAGTGGAGAGAGTATGATATGTTTTAAATTTCGGCGAGGCGAACAACTTTTGTTCTACGACTATTGAGAATTCGAACTTTTTTTTGAAAATTTTGAGGTTATGTTTCACTGAAAAAACAGCTGCTTTTGAAAATAAAGGTAATTGAAGGTTTGATTGTAGTAGACCAAACTAAATGAAAGGACAAAATAAGGTCATTTTCAAGTAAACTTTACACCTAAAATTTTCGAAAAGTACTTCTAATTTTCAAAAGTCGTAGAACACAAGTCGTACGCCTAGAAGTCCAAAATAACCCCCTTTCGGCTTAAAAGGGCTTACCCGTTACATCTTGTATGTTCTTATAATACGGTTGCAGCTAACAACAAACACGGGTCCTAATGAAACAACTTCGCTTTATTCGTCACAAGTTTTACGAGTTCACTAAACATAGCGTTTGTTTTCATCAAACTTCTGTTACTGTTTGACTAGCTTGTTTTCCACGTATTCGATGTGATTGCCTGTTTGTGTTTCTTGACTCTATTGACACGTTTTTAGGTTAATTTGTTATTATGGGAGACGGCCCGTCGAATGTGTTAAAGAACTCACAAGCATTTTCACGCCAAAAAAGGACAATTTGAGGAGATCTTTTGTGAAAAACGAGGCTGATATTTCTATTCGCAGACATCTCGACGTTTTGAAGCTTTTAGAGACCATCCGTGCACCAAAACCATGAGTCTTTCCAGACCTCCTGTTCACGAGTGGGTGTTGAACAAAAAGAACGCAATTATAACCGAAAAATGAGTTTTATTTCTCGATATTCTGTCAGTTTATCTGTGACTTACGTTTATGCATTTTAAAACTACTGAACCGACAGCAATTTCACTTTATTGAATACTTCGGTTCTAAAGGAAGCTCGTAGTATACTTAATAACGAAGTTCAATAAGTAGAATTCGAGTAATTAACTGAGGACTGAGCCACCCACCCGTGTCAACTTCTCAATTTTGAACTGGATCAGGACTAAGGGTGGTAACATAATGAAACAGGTTTCCGGTACTGACAAATCTGTGCGGGTCGGTACCGACCGACTAGTGCAGGTATAATATTTATATGTTATCATATGCGATTACATATTATAAAGGTACAGGATTAAACTTGTCGGTACCGACTACCTGGACCGAGCCGTACGGGCCGGTTTTACCTGTTTTTTAGAACAAATTCACCTGTTTCATAAACACTTTAACACTGGATTAATAATTACTAATCCGCACAGGTTTGTCGTTACCGGAAACCTGTGGGGTATTCAAAGAGGTCCGAATCCGATGTCGGAAATGATATCTCCATCTCGCTCAGCGTGATTCAATTAGACAGTGACAGGCATGTCAAGTCGATCGTCGGTTTCGGACCGACGCTCTCTGAATACCCCTTCTGTTTCTTTATGTAATCACCCTAACGCAGATGAAACGGCAGGACGCAGCTAGTTCGTCATAAACTCATCCATTCATTCATCAAGTAAAATAAAATGAGGGCTTACACTTCCAATCGAGTGGCTTAATAAAGTCAACTGTCGCCACCATTCGCTTCGATTCGAGACTGTCCGTCGACATGACAAGGGTCGGAGCTAGACAATGAGGAAATTAATCTGTTTCATACTTCCACTGCGACGGCGACGTTTTGGTTGATGGGAAAAAATAAGGGTTAGGTTTAAGAAAATTAGCAAGAAGTAACGGAAGTAGGCTGCGGTCTTATTATTGCGTTGCATCGAGGCCGCAGCGTCGCTAATTTATTGGGTTCCCTACGCTACTTCGAAACACTATTCATCGAAATACCTTTCGCCGAAGACGATTGACCGAAAGATTACTTTACCGAATAGTTGTTTCACCGATTGTTCGTTTCCCCTATGGTTCGTTTCACCGAAAATTGTTTGACCGAAGCACGCAGTACCGAAGGCTCGTTTTACGTAACAAATGTCATTTCCAAACACGCAACCTCCTTTAATTTACTTGATACATGTGACCATAGAAATAAGAGGTAGTAAGTAGTACAACTAGAAAGTTCACTGAGGCAGTAAAAACGAGCCGAGGGAGAGGGCTTAAACTTTACACGTCCTTGTCTGAATATAGCTCGAGAGCTAGCTCCAATATTTGGGTTTCTAATTGGCCCTCTAATTTTAAGTAGCCCTTTAATTTTAAGAAACTTTCTTGAAATTTGAGCAGATCTTCATATCCGTATATTAGGAGAGGTATATTACAAGTTTTTAGCTGCCTCAAATACCTACCCAAATATTGGCGCTAGCTCTCGCGCTATATTCAGACAAGAACGTGTAAAGTTTAAATCCTCTCCCTCGGCTCGTTTTTACTACCTTAGTGGACTCTCTAGTTATACTACTACCTCTTATTTCTATGGTCACATGTGTCAAGTAAATGAAAGGAGGTTGCGTGTTTGGAAATGACATTTGTTACGTAAAACAAGCCTTCGGTACAGCGAGCTTCGGTCAAAAATTTTTCGGTGAAACGAACCATAGGGGAAACGAACAATCGGTGAAACAACTATTCGGTAAAGTAATCTTTCGGTCAATCGTCTTCGGCGAAAGGTGTTTCGATGGATAGTGTTTCGAAGTAGCGTAGGGAACCCAATTTATTTGTTATCATCGCTACAGTCGCAATTTAAAGTCGCAAAGTCACAAATTAATGATGATTAATTATTTGTACCTGTGTATTTGTTTTTATTATTTATACAATTTGAATATTAATTGTAATGTACTGTTTTTAATTTCTTCTATGGTTTTCGCGATTTTGCATAATAAAACACTTTTCTACTGATTTTACTTTCTGTTCTCTTCTCTTTGTACACTTTACTATCTTAAACTATAGGTTTCTATAAACTATCTGTTATGTAACAAATATGCTAAAATTGTACCTGTAACTTTCTTTATGAAACAATAAACTTTATCTTTTATCTTTATAGGTAGGTACTCTTTCCTTTTCAATTAAGGTCTGTGGGAGGAAACTCTGACAGGGTTAGACTCACCTTAGTACCTACCTATATAGGTACTAAGGTACAAGTGAAATACAGAGGTATGTAACCTCTGTATATCACTTGTGTACTAAATAAATAAAATAAATAATCGAAAGTCACACGCTTTCTAATTCCCTATTTCAAACAAACAGTTGATACCAAAATTATATTTTTTGATACTTTGTCTTCCTCTTCTTCGTCGTGTCACTGATATTTGCTGTTTTTTTTTATGCAGATGTAAAATTAAAATGTTTATTAGTACTATTTTTCATATCCTCAAACTCGTATATCATTAAGGTTTAAGTGACAAAGAAATTGTGTTCCGTAAAAATATAATATATATTTATTATACTTAAATATTATCAAACTTAGGTTTTTTAGATGTGACCATACCAGAGTTAACGGCACTCTTGCAATTTACTCGCAATGTTTTGGACATGAAAGCTGGTCATTTCGCTTCACTCCACCCACATATCCAGCGCAGCATCTTCAATTCCGTGACAAGCAGTTCCTGCTAATGTCGCTTATACATCAGCGACCCAACCAGGAACTGCTTGACACGGAATTGAAAATGCTGCGCTGGATATGTGGAGTACAACTATAATACAAAATGACTAATAACTATTTTTATAGACCTGGGACCCAACCGCGCATCTTCCGTCACCCGTCCTTCTCGAAATCTATTTATATATGTTATAGCGTCCCCACCGTCCCACCTTTCGGTATATCAGCAGGGGCCGCTGTACCCGAGCGTACACCCCTAAGGGCGACGTCAGGGCGAATTTCAGACGGTCGGGTCGAGGGGGGGAACTACGGGTCCCACTTGGTTTGGGTTGGACTTGCCCGGCATCCCAGAAAGGCTGCATCTATCGGTGGCTTAGTAGGGGACGCCGTCAAACATTGAGGTCGGACTCGTGGGGGTTGTGGTTGCAGTCGCAGAGGGTGGCATCTTCCGCCACCATCGACATCGAAATCCGTACTACTAAAAGTGCGCACTGCGCCGTTCAAACCACAGCGTTGATTTGCATATAATTGAAGCCGACGCCGTCGAGTTGAACTGTCATTAAAACCAGCAGCTCAAAAGCAGCTCGTTCTTGTTCTGTCACCATGTTCTTGATCCTATTCTTGATCCAGTTCTTTCAGCATGGCCCTACATTTTAGAATCATAGATGACACCAGTCATCTCACGTCACTTGGCCCAAATAGCCGAAATGCAAACTTGACATCGCAATGGTGTCGCGTGAAGCTCAGATCCCAATTGCTTAAATAATTAAATGGAGCCACACTCATGGCTGGCCGGTCTATTTTCGATCAATAAGTCTTTGGGTCAAACGGTAGGCACCTACAGAATTATTACTAGAATAGTCAGTTACTTACTCGTAACTCAGTGAAAAGTAGCTACAGGTAAACAAAGATTGCTTTGTAAGTGAAACAATGGCCCGTCAAACCTATTGTGTTTTGTTTAACATTGCAAGAACGTTCGGAAAACACTGATACTGGCTTCGCTGTTGAAGCTTTAATATTACAGTCTGACATCCTTAGGTATCTAGATATTATAGACTAGTGCTAGAAGATGTCATGTTAAACATAAAAATATCGGTAAAGTGCGAGTCCGTGTGCGACTGTATGTGGGCTTGTACATAATGGATAACTAAAAATTAGAGATCCTTCTATTGTATGCGTGCTCATTCGAACCAGAGACTTGCTTATGCAGGTTTTTAGTTTTGTGTGAGGAAACCCTATAGAAAGTGATCGTTTAAAGGTTTATTTTCACCTTTTGAAGTACCGAACCCTAAATGTATATAAAAATCGTTTTAATCATTTGAGAGGTAACGTTTCTTAGACAGAACACAGAAACCTCAAATTTAAAATATCCCTTTTTTCCGTCGGAGGTGCAAAAGAAAACATCACAAATTCGATTTGATCCCTTAAAAATAACATTTATTAAGCTTAGCATTTCACAGTCAATTCGAATCTAATTTTCTTTCACCTTCGTGTCTAAACTAAATTTCTTCAGATACCTCACCAAGTACAATAAAATACGTGTAACGACTACTATTAAGACTAAAACTACGGCTAGTAATATTGAAACTAATTCTAATTCTAAGTACTCTGCCCAGGATATGTTGGCGGTTGGTGCGCGAAGGTGCTTCGCTCCTCCGTGCCGAAGCACGTATTCGGTCCACCAGATAGCACGATCGAGAGGGCTTTGAGGCTGGTCGTGGGTTATTTCTCTAAGCTTTACTACGTTTTCTCGGTAGCTGAAACATAGAAAATCTTTTGTTAGATATCAAAATATATAATAATCAAGAAAATTATCGAAATCAGTCCAGCCGTTCAGGCGTGATGGCGTGACCAAGCTAAATAGGGATTCATTTTTATATACAAGATAAATAACAATAAATAAATAAATAAATATTGCACGATATTACACACAGTGCTATCCAGCCCCCAAATTAAGCACTAGGCTTCTACTATGGGTACTAGACAACGGATATAAGTACCTACTACATATTTTTCTATTTTTTGTAAATACATAACATATTATGATGCCTACATAGAATACACCCAGATAACCAAAAACAAACATTTAGGGTCAGAATAAATATTTGTTCCCAGCGGGAATCGAACCCGCAACCTTCTGCTTCGCAGCTCGGGCGTCGCCCGCCGCGCCACAGAGGCCGCCATTAATAGTACCTCATAAAAGTCTTTGTGAACGATAAATTCAATTCTTTTAAATTATTTTAAAATTTGAGATAGACTAACCTTTTATAATAACATCTTTTCATCAACGATACTGTCTACCCTTGTTTCTCTTGTTGTACCTAGGACACCAGTCGGTTACGATGATATTAGAAAAGTAGTAGAACAAACTGGATTAGGTAAGCAAGAGATAGTGTCACATGGCGAACACTTATTTATTAATTATTTATTTAAGACAAATAGAGTAGCTTACAGTATAAACCAACAAGCCCACTATTTTAAATTACAACTAAGGTATAATCTAAGATTTCTATGAACTAAAAACAGTTTATCATCAAATATGTCGATCTGTTGGAAGTCTTGCAAAAACGCATTAATCAAGGACAATGCTCTGTTCGTCGGGGCATTACTTGAATGCCAGGTACGACTTGAACGATTGGCAAACAACCGATGTTTTCTCCTATCTCCTGACCGGATAAAATTATCTGGAACGTATAGCTTTATCCTATCTAACACTGAGGAGTTGTTGATTTCATTGTGGAGTAAACGCCAGTAATAAACAAATAGGTGGACTTTCCTTCTAAAAATTAGGGTGTCCAAACCTACCATACCACTCACAAACAAGGACGGATACAAATAGGGGTAATAACCGAAAATGCGTTTTCAACTAAAAGGGAGTATATTGTCTCCCTAGGATCCCAGATAATTGAGCAATATTCAAGCTTGCTGCGGACAAAAGCATTATAAAGCAGCATAGGCACTCCTACCTCAGAGAACTGAGAAGCTGTACGCATGATAAAGCCCAAAGTCTTATTGGCAGATTTACATGTCGAGAGAATATGGAGGAGATTAACCTATTATAAAAATAAATACTTGGGAAACCTATTAACCTGGGATTTCCAATAACTTCTTCAATAGCGCCTTTGAATTCGTCATGAGTTAACGTTTCGATGCTGAGTTGCATTCCTATTTTGAGATGGACGTATTTTTCAGCATTAAACCATTGATCGCCCAACATCGGTATGGCTAGGAGAGGCACTCCAGCAATTAGAGCTTCGTCAGTTGACTGCAGGCCAGCTTGTGTGATGAATAGTTTTATTTTTGGATGTTCTGTAAGTGAAAAACATTAAGTGAGTAAGTAAGTTAGTTAGTCGGTCAAGCTGACCAAGACATAATAATATCGATCCTTAAAACAACAAATGTCGTAAAAGCCATTTTGGTCAAAATGACTTTTAAATGCAGTTTTGTTCAGTTTTTGAAGCTCTATCGATCTGTATAATTGAAATGGGCAAATTCGCAAAAAAATGGCGTTTACGTCCAATATTTTTTTAGTTTTTGTTCAAATATTTTTATAATTTATGACGTTAAAACCAATATTGAAATCGAAACCTGCAAATTAAGGGCGTAAAAGACACAAATTATTAGTAATGTGGTTAATACTACATTTTTCGATTATATCGAAGTAAGTAATATCTAAGACAACTTGTCTCAAAATCCAAGACTTTTTAAAAAAGGCTTTTACTACAATTTTATAGAATTGGTTTTACAAATCAAAAACGTTTATAATGTCGTAAAGGACAATATTTCATTAAACCGTATTATGTTAATGTTTTAGAGCACACAGATTTTTGACCGAACGAGCGAAGCGAGTGAGTTGTATCTTTGTAACTTTGTATGTTTGTATCTTTGTAACTTTGTATCTTTGTATGTTTGTTCGACGATAACTTGAGTATTGTAGCTCCGATCTTCATGAATTTTGGTGTGCGCGTAGATCAGGTCAATAGAATTTATGAGTTCGAAGATGAGCCGGTGGGGGGGTTGGGAAGTTAGGGGGTCGTGAGGTCTCAGTTTTGGGTGTACTCCTAGTTAGGGTAGCTACTTTCAAGAAAAAGCACCTTAACAAAATTGATTGACCGAACGAGAGAAGCGAGCGAGGTCCAGTGTAGACGAGCCTGGCGCTTGTATCTTTGTATGTTTGTTCGACGATAACTTGAGTATCGTAGCTCCGATCTTCATGAGTTTTGGTATGCGCGTAGTTGACCGAACGAGCGAAGCGAGTGAGGTCCAGTGTAGACGGGCCAGGCGCTTGTATCTTTGTATGTTTGTTCGACGATAACTTGAGTATCGTTGCTCCGATCTTCTTGAATTTTGGTGTGCACGTAGTTCAGGTCAATAGAATTTACTAGTAGTTCGCCCCGAACTGAGACTTCACAACCCCTATCTCCCCAACCCCCCTACCGATCCAGCTCATCTTCGAACTCATAAATTCTATTAACGTAAACTACGTGCATACCAAAATTCATGAAGATCGGAGCTACGATACTCAAGTTATCGTCGAACAAACATACAACGATACAAAGTTACAAACATACAAAATTACAAAGATACAGGCGCCAGGCCCGTCTACACTGGACCTCACTCGCTTCGCTCGTTCGGTCAATGAGTTCGAAGATAAGCCGGATCGGTAGGAGGTTGGGGAGATAGGGGGTCGTGAGGTCTAAGTTCGGGGCGAACCCCTAGTTTAGATCAATAGAATTTATGAGATTGAAGATGAGCCGGATCGGTAGGGGGGTTGGGAAGGTAGGGAGTCGTGAGGTTTCAGTTCGAAGCGAACTTCTAGTTAGGGTAACTACTTTCAAGAAAAAGCACCTTAACAAAATTGATTGACCGAACGAGCGAAACGAGTGAGGTCCAGTGTAGACGAGCCTGGCGCTTGTATCTTTGTATGTTTGTTCGACGATAACTTGAGTATCGTAGCTCCGATCTTCATGAATTTTGGTATGCGGGTAGTTGACCGAACGAGCAAAGCAAGTGAGGTCCAGTGTAGACGGGCCTGGCGCTTGTATCTTTGTATGTTTGTTCGACGATAACTTGAGTATCGTTGTTCCGATCTTCTTGAATTTTGGTGTGTGCGTAGTCAGGTCAATAGAATTCATGAGTTTGAAGATGAGCCGGATCGGTAGGGGGGTTGGGGAGGTAGGGGGTCGTGAGGTTTCAGTTCGAAGCGAACTTCTAGGGTAGCTACTTTCAAGAAAAAGCACCTTAACAAAATTGATTGACCGAACGAGCGAAGCAAGTGAGATCCAGTGTAGACGAGCCTGGCGCTTGTATCTTTGTATGTTTGTTCGACGATAACTTGAGTATCGTAGCTCCGATCTTCATGAATTTTGGTATGCGCGTAGTTTAGATCAATAGAATTTATGAGTTCGAAGATGAGCCGGATCGGTCGGGGGGTTAGGGAGATAGGGGGTTGTGAGGTCTTAGTTCTCACTCGAACGAACTCATAAATTTTATTGACCTAAATTAAGCACATACCAAAATTCACGAAGATCTGAGGTACGATACTCAAGTTATCGTCGAACAAACATACAAAGTTACAAGCACCAGTCCCGTCTACACTGGATCTCACTCGCTTCGCTCGTTCGGTCAATTATTGCATAATTTTCTAACTAGTAGTTCGCCCCGAACTGAGACCTCACGACCCCCTATCTCCCCAACTCCCTACTAATCCGGCTCATCTTCGAACTCATAAATTCTATTGACTGACCGAACGAGCGAAGCGAGTGAGGTCCAGTGTAGACGAGCCTGGCGCTTGTATCTTTGTATGTTATGTTAAATTATACTAGGAGTTCGCCCCGAACTGAGACCTCACGACCCCCTATCTCCACAACTCCCTTACAGATCCGGCTCATATTCGAACTCATAAATTCTATTGACCTAAACTACGCGCATACCAAAATTCATGAAGATCGGAGCTCCGATACTCAAGTTATCGTCGAACAAACATACAAATATACAAAGATACAAGCGCCAGGCCTGTCTACACTGGACCTCACTCGCTTCGCTCGTTCGGTCAATTAACTACGCGCATACTAAAATTCCTGAAGATCGGAGCTACGATACTCAAGTTATCGTCGAACAAAGATACAAAGTTACAAAGATACAAGCGCCAGGCCCGTCTGCACTGGACCTCACTCGCTTCGCTCGTTCGGTCAATTAAAACTTAATTTTCTAAAATTTAACTTCTTTTCTTGCAAAAATGTATACTTTCGATGAATACTTTCAATTTTTTTTGATGTTGATTTAGTTGATGCTATTTTTGTAGTTGTAATTTGTAGTTGTTTTTTAAGTTCTTAAAAATTATAGTTCTTACCATACTTTAGATGAGTTAATTCATGGTAAATGTTAAATTTACAGGTAAATAAAAAAAAATGTGTCACATTTATTACAAAAATTTTAACTTTCGTTAATTATCTTTGTCCTTTATTTCAAAAAAACCTTAATATGAATATTCTTAAAGTCTTTTACTCCAAGTAGGCGTTACCTGGTTAACCTGCAAACCTTAACCTGGTACGAAATTTAGGGCGTAAAGGCCAGTGAAGACCAAATATTTTTGTAGTAAAAGCCATGCTATCTCGTAAACTAGCGTAGACCCCGCAATTTTAGGCTTGTAATATTGTACACATGGCAATTATAATAAAATAGAACTTTAATTTGTTATTATAGCTTTAATACTTTTGAAGATATTGTGAAAACAAAGTTACCCATTTTAGTTTTTTGGCTCTCCTGAAAAGTGGCTATTTGGCTTTTACAGCCTTTGTTGTTTTAAGGATCGATATGGTTTGTAGAGTTTGTCTATACCGATTTTTTTTATAGCTGTTCGGAGCATTTCTGGTAACATTTTGAAATTAATCTTATCTTATCTTTTTAAAAGATTTTGCACGGTTATAATCCAAAACCTTACAAGAAACTACCCAACAACCCTACTTCTTTGCAAGATATGCTAAGAATTGCGTGCATCCTGTAATTTCAAAATGTTACCAGAAATGCTCCGAACATCCAATTCGGTAAAGACAAACTCTACAAACCATATGTCTTGGTCAGCCAGCTGACCAGCTGAGGTTTAGGAATAAATTATATTAGAACGTCACGAGCGCGGGCCGAGTCCGAGCTTCGTTGTCCATTGCTCGGCGAGCAGTAGATCGGTCTGTTAAAACCGAGTGGCGGCCGAGCAATGGACAACGAAGCTCAGACCCGGCCGGCGCTCGTGCCCGTCTTATATAAATCATCCCTTAGTCGGTTTACGCGACCGGTAGGTTACAGAAAAGCTTTCAAAACGGTTTAATATTTGAGGACATTAAAAAATCAGCTAAACAGTCAGCAAGTTATTGCCAAACGGACATAAATAAAAAAAAAATGTTAATAATTTAAATATTATAATAGAAATATATCTACAAAATACTTAGTTTTTCTCCCTTTTTTGAAGTCGGTTAAAAATAAATAAAAAAATAAAAAACAACTTACTCAAAAGATCAGGCTGAGGGAGCCACTTTGAGATCCTGATATTACTAGTTCTTCCAGGCAGTTCGTCCTTGTCCCACTTCCAAAGAACGTCGTAGGGTAGTTGAGAGAAAACATTTACCATCATTTGGATCTTTTCTGGGGGTAGATTTGAAGGGTTGGTGTTTGTTCCGAAACTCATATAGATCACTCCGTTTCTGGATGAGTTGAGGTATGTTTCAAGATCCTGGAAAAAAGAAATGTTAATGTAATGTGTAGAAATGTAATGAAAATGTAGAACAACGCACACGCACTCTCTATCAGTAATTTACCTTTGAAACGACTTCCGCAAACAACGTCGCGGGTAAAAGCTAGTTCTAACAATTCATTAAAATGTAGCGTGACAACAACAAAAAAACTATTTTACGATAACACGATTACAAAAAACTATAAATACCAAAAAAATGTAAGCGGATAACAACGGCGATAATTCAAAAGATAAAGATATATTTGGTTGTAAGTTGCTACAGATAATAATTATCAAGATAATAGAAATATGTAGGTAGTACGGTAGACCGATATAGATTACAGTAACATTACAAAAATTACAAATATATTTTTAAAACTAAGTATTTATGTTTGCGATTACGATTTGCGCAAGACGGCTGGCACAAACTGGATGCGAGAAGCCCAAAATAGTTCTAGGTGGCGCGCTATTGAAGAGGCCTATGTCCAGCAGTGGACTGCAATAGGCTGATGATGATGATGATTTATGTTTTAATTTGTTTTACTCTTAAGTGTCTCTTGAGAAATGAAAAAAATACGACAATTAATTCAAAAGTAAACAATAATCTATTGGTTGGAAAACCATTAATAGTATATTTATCTCAATAATTCAATGTAAATATAATTTATTGATACTCTATTTAAAAAAAAACCTTTTCCTTGGCTTGGAAAAATATATTTTTTTTTTGTTCAAGGTTCTACTAGAAATATTTTAAAGGAAAACTACAGGAAGAAATACATCTTTTTAAAAATCCACTCTTCACTTCATATCTCGCCGCGAGTGGAATAGGTATGTGTTTTTTTTTGTCTTTTCCTCAAAATATTTCTAACTAGCTGCGCCCCGTTCCCGCGGTCAGCGTGTAAGTCCCGTTCCCGCGGGAATATCGGGATAAGAGGTAGCCTATGTATTATTCCCGGTATCCAGCTACCTATATTTCAAAGTTTCATCGCAATCGGTTCAGCGATTTTTACATGATTGAGTAACAAATACACGTGTGTGTGTGTATTTGTTACTCAATCATGTAAAAATATAAGTACACACACTCAAATACTCACAAACTTTCAGCTTTATAATATTAGTAGGAAGTAGGATAGGATGTAAGCATGTTTTTTTCCATTCATCTACTGATGAAGTACCCAGAAATCTGTGATAAATCATTGATATAAAGTTGATAAATAGCCAGATATTAGTAGATAATAAAAAGTATAGCAGTATAACTACTGAGATAACTCTCAGACATCATCCCACAAAGGACCTTTCTTCTAGTTAAATAGTAGTCAAAAATTGGATTAAAACAACAAATTATTAGAACTTCTTGTTGAATGAATGAATGAATGAATAAATTCCTTATTATACACACCAAATACAAATACATCCAAAGAAAACAAACAAAACTACGAATACGATACGTTAGAGTTTAATTTACATTAAAAAACTAATATCATGCAATCTAGAGTCAGTTTCACAGAAACAGCCTCGCAGTGGAAGCAATTTTATCAATTAAGGCGGCGATAGATGATAATCATCGGTCCTTGTCCGATTGCATATAAATGAGCGAGATGGAATTGCGTGAAAAAATCTACAATTTCTCGTAAAATCAATCATTAACGAAGATTAAAATAATATTTTTATAAAATGCTATAAAGGGGTTCTAGGTATTGTATTTTCTAATATTATGATGCCCATAAGAAAATATAGCGGTTAAGGATTTAGAAGAAAAATTGATTTATTTTGCAAAACAGGGGTAACTTTGCCCGTATAATAGTGGTATTTAAAGTAATTTTTTTTTGTTTTTGAAATGAAGGGGACACTTCTTGTATCATGTACAACAACATAAAACATTGTTTAAAGATCTATTTGATACCGGTTATGAAGAAAACTATTCAATTGGAAGGGATTTCACATGAGTCGCGTCCTTAAATAAATAGTACCGCTGTGACTATACAGGGTTATGGGTTTCGAATCCAAAACCGTTCAGGGGGTGATTCTTCACATCAAAACGAGTAAGTTTTGTTCTACGACTTTTTGAAATTCAAAGTAGTTTTCGAAAATTTTAAGTGTAAAGTTTACTTGAAAATCAGCTGTTTCATAGAGTTAGGGGTCATTGACCTTAAGATGTCCTTTCTTTTAGTTTGGTCTACTACAATAAAAACTTAAATTGAATTTATTTTCAAAAACAGTCGTCTTTTTTCAGTGAGATATAACCTTAAAATTTGCAAAAAAAAACGAATTTCCAAAAATCGTAGAACAAAAGTTATTCGTTTTGATGTGGAAAATCACCCCCTGAACGGTTTTGGATTCGAAACCCATAACCCTGTATAAATTTCTGTGAAAATTGCATAAAAATGCATGACACTAGTTTCGTAATGTAAATCTTGTTTTTAAATATCAAGAAATTTAATTCTACGAAAGAACGAAAAAAAATGTCACCCAGAAAGTAAATAGATAGATAGATAATACTTTATTTGATCAATAACAAAAATATTACAAAAACAACACGTTGACAATTAAAATTTAAAACTAAATAAATGAAAAAAATTGTCAGATTTTAAAATTTACAACTCGTAAAAATCGCAATCAAAAATAACCCTGCAGGTGAACAAAAATATTCAACCAAGTGCGGTCAATTTCACATGTTTTAAGGATGAACAATTGAAATAATTAGTCTATAGACCAGGAACTGTATTCCGGTATAAATATCTGTAGGTACAATATTTTTCTGTATGACGTCATACCATTAAATTCTGGTCCTCAAAAGTAGCAGTACAGATATTTATTTGTTTTTAATGACATTCGTTCCTTTTTATTTGGGTAGCGTCAAATTTTGATACAGATATTATTAATACTCCTATTATTAATGTATTTCGATCATTTACGATTGTCTTTATGTTTAAATATAATTAATTATAATTTATTTATTGGTACAGAAATTAAATAAGGGTTAAATAACTATATCTACTGGTAAGTATAAGTATAGAAATTCTCACAGTATAGGTACATATTTGAGTACTGACATTTGACTATACCGATATACAGCCCTGCTATATACCGTGGAATCACTTGAAGGTTAAAAGTAAATAAACATCAAGTCATTATTTCATGATCACGTTTGTATCGCATGGCAGCATGATTTGTATCATTGACGTCAGTAACTTAGAATTATCTTGCATATTATGATTTTAAGTATTTCCGTATGTAGTACTTACTTATCAGTTTGTAGTTTTTTGCTATCGATTTCGTCGTCTTTACTCTTAGTAAATGATTGTATTCGTGTGAACTATAAGTATTTGTTTTTATAGTAGGTAATAGTAGGTATAACTAGCTGCGCTCTGCGGTGTCACCCGCGAAAACCCGATTCAGCAGGAATATCAGGATCAAAAGTAGCCAGTCCTTCTCCAAGATCTAGGTAGGTAAAGTAAGGTAAAATGACGATGATGATGGATGGATTATGATGATGATGCCACTCTACATCACTTACCCTACCCCTGTGTCGATTTTTATTCAGATCTGTCTCAATTTGATGAATATCGTAAATCCCGATCCATTTTCTATCACACACAAAAGTCCTATGTGACTTTCCATCAATTAAACTATCCCTGTGCAAAGTTTCATCCAAATCAGCCGAACCGTTTGGCCGTGAAGAAGGAACACACAAACAAATAGCCCTGGTTGGGTGTTCGAAAATGCAGGATCGCAACTTGCGCGGGTGAAACCGCGGGGCCCAGCTAATAATAATATAAACTAACATAAGCTAAGAAGTTAGATTACTTTATAAAACGTTACGTCAGCGTGGTCTAATTTTATTTATTAATTAAAAGATTATTCATTGCCGAGTTACTAAGATAACAAAAATAATTATATACATCGTTAACATAAACGAACTAATAATAAAATTAACTGTCACATTTATTATAGGTTATCGGTACTATTTACGAGTATTTTGACTTCTAATTAAGTATTTTATACTCTAATATGTACTCCTACCGTAAGTTGATATTTTATGTAAATACGTATACTATAACGTTTTGCCCCGGACCCTTTTGAAAACCGTTCGTGGAGCTGAAACCAACACGTAGGTAGAGGCCCTTTTCGTTGTTGTTATTATTATAAAAGAAATAACAATATAAGTATTAGAAACTCTTGATAGACAGAAAAACAGACAGAAATCTGCATTTATGAAGGTGGTGACAAACGGCCTGAAAATCGGCGGCCGGCCGAACCTTCTGCATTGCAGCAGTACAAATAAATATCCAAGAAAATAAATATTTGTATCTGTTCTGCGTGTCTATGTATAATATGTATGTATTTACAAAAAAAGTATAGCCGTTGTCTAGTACCTACAGTATAGTGCTTAGTGCTTAGTTTAGGGCGAGATTGCGGTGTGTGATATGGAATAAAAACAAAACCGAACTCCGCTCTTCCACCAAGTTAAAAGTAATTAAATGGATGTGAGACTACCTTTGGTAAGTCCTTCGGCTGTATCTTATGTATCCCACCGATGTATACAATATTTGGTGGCACCGGTCTATTTCCATCCCAAAAGGAATAGAAGTTTAAGAACAATAAATCTACGTTGTTCTCCAACTCACTCAATGCTGGCATATTCTGATCAAAACTGTTCCTCAACACTTCATTCTCAATCTTCTCACGACTCACGTAGTCGAAGTAGAGCGAATAGTAACCATAGAACTCGATCACCTTTTCCCATAAAGTAAGGTTGTAACTCCTTTGCCTGATACTTTGAGGATAGAATATGAAGTGTGATGTTGCTCCCAGCACTTCATGATTTGTAAACCATCCACCAAAAGTGCTCACTTGAATGACTGGAACTTTGTGGAAATGTGATAATATCAACGCTGGTCGCACCCAAGCTTCAAGCAACAAAAGGTCAAATGTCTCATTGTGGATCACTCTTTGCATTTCCGGTGTCTGCAACTGCTTGACAAATATCTCCAGGATTATGTTATAGGATATACGAAGTAATGTGCTATGGTCTTGGAAATCACCTTTTGAAGCGGCCAGGAAGTTTTGATTCCATATTTTATATGATAAGTCGTGAACATCTATTTCGGTTATGTTTGGAGGAGCATTTCCATCAAATGCAGGATCGGTAGTTAGTACTGTGACGTCATGGCCTCTTTTTGCCAACGCTTGAGTAATGCACCTACCCGCCACTTGGTGAGAGAAGGATGGTGTTGGAAAAATTGCTAAAATTCGCGCACATATAGCCACACTAACTAAAGAGAAAAGAGTTAACACTGATTCGAAACGTACCATAACTGAATGCACTAAATAAAATAATAAATTAAAATAGACAAATAAAAAATTTAGTTATTATATTCAATGAGGTCAGCCCCGTCTTTAAGGTTTATTATTGTGGTTTATCAATATTTTAAATTATCTTGTCGAACGGATAACGCACATTTACGTGCAATGGAAGGGGCCCGACCAGCTTAAGGTACCAACCAACCATCTTAACCTACTTAATTGAGGTTATTAGACCGGTTTGTGCTTCCACGCAAATGATTGGTCAAATTTGAATTAGACATGATCAGGTTCCTTATAAAAGTTTCTATAATAAGCCGAAACATAAACCGGCCGCTATTGACATCATGCTGCCGTAATTTTAAATGACTTACGGCTGTTTCCTCCGCTTTGTGTATTGCCATTACACTAAGAAAATTCTCAAACCGTTCGTAATTGTGGTTCCCTTATATTTAAGCCATTTTTCTGAAATCTGTCTAAATTGCCAGTAAGAAATCTAATTGACATAATTTCTAAATTAAGTCCCGCTGATTGATTGTTATTTTATTATCAATCGTCAATCAAAACAAAATGTCTTAAAAATTGCTTTTTTAATAAACGCACTAAAGTACAGCGGCATTTTTAGCTAACATGGTTTTAGTCATGGTTGTTTTTTTTTATATTTTAGCCAAAAAGTAGGGTACTAAATAAAATTGTTAACAGGGACAGTTATTATGGTTATGTATTTTAGTTACTCTTACACAAGCTATAACTAAAATCTCTGATATCTAAGAAAAAAGTTACCAACAGTTTTGATGCTACCTGTAATAATTCCTTTGGTAATATGAATACCATATTTGGCGGCGCAGGTCTCTTTCCATCCCAAAAAGTCAACATCTTCAAGTCAACATGTTTTCCAACTCACTCAAAGCTGGCATATTCAGATCAAAACTATTCCTCAGCACTTCAGTCCCCATCTTCTCAAACTTCATATAATCAAAGTACTACAAATAGTACCTATAGAACTCTGACACCTTTTCTCATAGAGTAAGGTTGAAAATCCTTGATCTTGTACTGTGAGGATATCATGAAAGGTGTGTTGGTGCTCTGATCATTTGGTAATTCGTGTAAAAACGACTCCAACTGCACTTTGTTGAAATAAGAAAATATCAACGCTCTGGTCGCACCCAACCCTCGAGTAACAAAAAGTCGTCTCATTGTGGATCTCTATTTGCATTTCCGGTGCCTGCAGCTGCTTGACAAACATCTCAAGAATAACATTATAGGCTATATACGAATAGCAGAGTTAAAGGTAATTTGATCACTCCAGCCAGAGGGTAATATGACATTCCGTGTACATTTTATTTCGGTTATATTTGGAGGAGTTTTATGGCAAATTCTGGATCTGAAGTCAGTATTGTGACACTATGATCTTTCGTCGTGCCAGCTCGTAAGTAAGGCACCTAAAAGGCCACTTGATGAGAGGAGCATGGTGTCGTGAAGATCGCTAAAATTTGCGCACTTGTTGAAATGCACTTAGTGAAAACAGCAGAATTAACACAGAAATTATTATTTATATTATAGATGTTTAATGAATAAAAATGTTAAATGGATCAAATTAATAACTAAGCATGACACAAATCACGAGGTACATATTTCAAAAACGTATAAACATCGACTCTTCCTATAAACAGCGTTTATAAGAAATACTATTTTAAACGAACATGCTTGCTGGCCACTTTGTATATTAGAACGACTTTGCGATGCCTAAGGATGAAGTGCAAATTTGATTTGGCTATGTGGGCAAACAATTCTCGTACAATTTTCAATGTCTACAGAACACGACCTAGAAGGACGTCAACGACCACTGCAAACCGTCAAGCAATAAAAGTTTTATTTGGAAATTATAAAGGTAAGCAATATTGTTTTACCGTACGACTTATGAGGTCGAATGATAACCTATTATTTTTATGGTTATTTGTGAATATAACTTGCGGAAAAGTGATGTGCGTTAATAACATCGCTCATACGGTGAAGGAAAACATCGTGAGGAAACCCACGGCTTAGTTAGCTCCAGACGTATTGACCAGTTCTTTCCTCTGGGCATGGCTGACTAGGCTGGGAGGGCGGTATAGGTGCTGGGCAGGCCTACTCCACCTAACAACGTCCCGGGCACTACTGCGCCATAAATAGCATGGATTAAAAGTTGCTTGCGTTGTATAAATCATCTAAAATTAGATGTAAAGGCCAATTATTATTATTTGTGAACACAACAGAAACCTCACACACCCAAGAAAACAGTAATCGACAGTTTTGATACTACCTTTGGTAATTCCTTTGGCTCTATTTTGTGTATCCCACCAATGTATACAATATTGGGCGGCACAGGTCTGTTTCCATCCCAAAAAGTGTACACATTTAGCAACAATAGATCTACATTGTTTTCCAACTCGCTCAATGCTGGCATATTCGGGGCAAAATTGTCCCTCAACACTTCAGTCTCAGTCTTCTCCAAGGCAACGTAATCAAAGTACATCGAATAGTAAGTGACGAACTCGGAAAGCTTTTCCCATAAAGTAAGGTTATAAGTCCTGACTCTCATGCTTTGAGGATAATATATAAGGTGTGTTGGTGCTCCCATCACTTGGTAATTTGTGTACCAACCACCTAGAGTGCTGACTTGGATGACTGGAACTTTGTGGAAATGTGAAAGTATCAACGCTGGACGTACCCAAGCCTCAAGTAACAAGAGGTCATACGTCTCATTGTGAATCACTCTTTGCATTTCCGGCGTCTGCAACTGCTTGACAAATATCTCAAGGATGACGTTGTAGGCTATACGAATAACTGATTCAAAGGTGTTTTGATGACCTCTTGAAGCAGCCAGGAAGGTTTCTCTCCAAATATTGTATGATATGTTATGGACATCTATTTCGGTAATGTTTGGAGGAGCATTTTCGAATGCTGGATTTGGAGTGAGAACTGTGATATGATGACCTTTCCTTGCCAGCTCATGACTTAGGCATCTAAACGCTACTTGATGAGAGTAGGCCGGTGTTGGAAAAATTCCTAAAATTCGCGCACATTTTGCCACACATAATAAAGATAGCAAAGCCAACACTGTTTCTAAACGCACCATCGTGAAATGTACAGATTTTCACAAAAAAACATTTTTATACTAGGTGTTTACAGTAGTACAAACAAGGTATAAATCAAATTAGTAACTTGGCGTAACGCAAATGACCTGGGGACTATTTTAATTGAAATAATCCTTTTTTTACTAAGATATTTTAAAGTGTTTTCCCACGATAATTTTATTTAGAAAAAAATTACTACAAACATTATTTTTGTTTCAAAATTCAATGCTCCCTGTCACCTCCCCTACTATAATGAGGCGCGTTAATCATCTGTGCCAAGCGAGTTCAAGTGACAGGCTTGATGATACATTATTTATATTTTTCGAGTAAGGTAGGTATTATACCTAGTGGTGCCAACTACTGCATTTTTTTTGCAAAAACCCAATGTTTTACTGTTTTCCAATAATTATCATTGAAATTGGTGCATCGAGAGATATGGGCCTTATTTGAATATTTTATTTCTTAGTCTTATTCTTCTTAACCACACTTTAGATAAAAAAATATTTTTGTTTCATAATTCAATAGAACTAACTTAAAAACTAAGAATAATTCATTCCCTATATTCAACCCTGCCGCTTGAGCTCGCTTGGCGCAAAAATGGAAAAACATAGATTCAGGGATATCATTTTTGCTAGAGGCATACCGCTAATTTAAAATGACTATACAATATATTGTATTACTACGCATTTTCATTGACAGGCTGATTCTTTCGGATATCAAGAGCCGCCCTAGCCTATACTTCTGCCCCTCTCGTCTTGATAATTGTGTAGGAGCCTTTTAAGAAATGCTTTATGCTGCAAGTGAGCTAAATAAATTATAGTGTTTTTTTTTATGTAATTGGTAATTAGTTTTCTGTGGTCAATAAAAACTATTTTCATTATTCTTTTTTTTCATGGAGGTATGTAATTTAAAACAAGGTGCAAGAATTATTGCAACATGAAATTTATAAACTTAACTTATTTATTTAGAAAATAAATTATGAGAAGTAGCCTTTGTAGTGCTTTGTATCCCATGCTCTGCTTGAGAATATAAAAACACCATGTAAAAAAATTCCATATGTTCAGACGGATATACAAGGTGTAACGGGTTAGCCCTTTTAATACGAAAGGGGGTTATTCTAGACGTCTAGGCGAACAACTTTTGTTCTTCGACTTTTGGAAATTCGAAGTACTTTTCGAAAAATTTAGGTGTAAAGTTTACTTGAAAATCAGCTGTTTCTGAGAGTTCGAAGTCATTGACCTTATGTTGTCCTTTTATTTAGTTTGATGATTTACAATCAAAACTTCAATTATCTTTATTATCAAAAGCAGCTGTTTTTTTCAGTGAAAATAATCTCAAAAATTTCTAAAAAAAAGTTTGAATTTTCAAAAGTCGTAGTACAAAAGTTGTTCGCCTAGACGTCTAGAACAACCCCTTTTCGGATTAAAAGGGCTTGCCCGTTACAAATTGTATACAAATAGATCCAATTTAGAGAATTTGCGTTTTTGATTATAATAGAACCGGTACCAGAAATTTTCACGTTTCAGGATTTAACCACTCAACGAGGTTTGACAATTACTTTACTATCAATTACGTTTTTTTTTACCGTTGAAAGATCAATGTCACATCTGACAGCTTATCTGGCTTATCTGTCTGTTCTGTCCTTGGATCACGAGCCGCCTATAAAATACTAGTTACTACTAGTTATAATAGTAGTTACTACTATTTTATAGATGGAAACGAAACACTCTGTGCGTGAGTTTTTTCGCACTAAATAATTATTCAAGTTTTTGACTTTTATCATATTTTGATTTATTTTTAAAGTGTCCTACACTGGGAAGACTCATTTTTGACTAATTAGTTTTAAAGTGTTCTCTGCTTGTATGACTATTTTAGCAGAAATGCTTTCCAAATTTTGCACCCGACAGGACAGACGAGTTTATAATTTTTGTCAAAAAGATTGACCTTTGAGTTATTCACAAACTTTCGGTCTGATACTGTCATGATACGCCCTTCCAATGCTTTATTGAGTCCTGCTGGCGAGACGGAGATACTCTTTTGATCTCCGGTATCAAACCGAATGCAGTGAATAGCCTGCTGTGTTATTGGTATGACGACGAAATAAAACACATACCTTTGGCAACTTCTTTGATTTCGATTGATGAATTCCTCCGATGTATATAATATTTGGAGGCACCGGTCTGTTTCCATCCCATATCGTATAACTATTTAAAAACATCAGATCCACATTATTCTCCAACACACTTAACGCAGGCATATTTTGGTCAAAATTACTTCTCAACAAGCTGTTTTCCATTTTCTCCATTTTCTCAAATTGGAAATACATCGAATAGTACGAATATAGTTCTGAAATTTTCTCCCACAGCGTCAGATTATAGACTCTTTGGCGTGTAACCATAGGATACAACAATGGATTGGCCGAAGCTCCAAGCGCTTCGTAATTCCTGAAGAAACCAAGGAATGAGCTCACTTGGATAACGGGAACTTTATGAAAATGTGAGAATATCAATGCTGGCCGCACCCAAGCTTCTAGGAGTAGCAAATCGTAAGTCTCATTGTATAGAACTCTTTGCATAACTGGTGTTTTCAGCTGCCGCACTATGATTTCCAGTATTGTTGTACAGGCTGTCGTAACTTGCGATGGCAAATCAGCTGTTTTTCCACTTACAGCGGCTACAAAATGCTGTCTCCACAGTTCGTATGACATGTCATGGACATCTATTTCAGTGATATTTGGGGGAGCGTTTTCTTTATCGAAAGCAGGATCTGTAGTTAGCACTGTGACGTCATGTCCACGTTTCGCTAATTCTTGGGTGAGAAATCTGAATGGTATTTGGTGGCTAATAGAAGGTGTTGGGAATATTGCCAAAATTTTTGCACTTTGCACCAGGAAACACAAATCGAGTAAATATAATACTACTATTATTCGAGACATGATTGAATGATAACTACAGATGCGACGTCAAACATTTATATGGTTTGACTGATCATATCGCATTATTAGGCATATTTATACGACCGCCCTATGATCATAACTTATAATTATCCTATGAATAGTGAATAGAATTACAAACATGATAAACGATTGTGACGTCGCGTCGCGTCGCGTCGTTTCGTATTGTATTTTAGTGCGACTTGTAAAATAAGGTATTTCTCTTAAGGACGCGACTCATGTGAAATCCCTTCCGATTGAATAGTTTTATTCATAACAGGTATCAAATAGATCTTTGAACAATGTTTAATGTTATTGTACATGATACAAGAAGTGTCCCCTTCATTTCAAAAACAATAAAAAATAACTTTAAATACCACTATTATACGGGCAAAGTTACCCCTGTTTTACAAAATAAATCATTTTTTCTTCTAAATCCTTAACCGCTATATTTTCTTATAGGCATCATAATATTAGAAAATACAATACCTAGAACCCCTTCATCGCATTTTATAAAAATATTATTTTAATCTTCGTTAATTATTGATTTTACGAGAAATTGTAGATTTTTTCACGCAATTCCATCTCGCTCATTTATATGCAATCGGACAAGGACCGCATGATTATCATCTATCGCCGCCTTAATACTAATAAAACAACATGTCCGGCAACGACTGAAGACAGTCATTTATTATGTTATTAACCACAGACTAAAATACTATAGTGAAGTATCAATACAAATATTTTGATAAAGAGTATTTTATGACTACCACCTCCACTTATCAAAATATTAAAAATTCTAATAAAACAGAAATATACATTAAACAGCCTGAATTCCTAGTTTTCCAGTCAATAACAACCTACTGTATCTCAGTATGGGTTGGTGCTGCTAAAACTGAATTTATACAGGCTGAAAGAGCACAGAGATCACTGTTAAAGATTATGAACTTTAAACACTATAGGTATGACACCACCGAACTGTACATTATCAGTGTTAGAAAATTATTTGTTCTACATGTGATTTTAAAGACACATAAAACCCTTCCGTTTGAGTCAAGTACACTTGAAAAAAGAACTACTCGTCACGTTATAAAATCAAAAAGTGTAAGGACTTCATTCGCTACACGCCAATATAATATGCTAAGTAGCCACCTGTACAACCAAGTTAACAATGTTTTGAATATCTACCCAAATTAGTTGTTGATATGGATATTGCTTAAAGACACCTTCATTTTTTTCGAATTTCAGGTTTGTCTCGATAGGCGTATCAACAACCTTACCGTTAGACATATTAAATTTATTCAAAATATGCTCCACAAACTTCTCTTGATCTAATGAAATACAGCCATTTTCATACATTTTTACTCTCATACCTAAACATAGTTTTAATTATCCTAAATCTTTTATCTTAAAATTAGACAATAACATTGTTATTACCTCAGTTACCATGTGTTTACTATTAGAAAAAATTAAAAAAAAATCTTCAACAAATACTATGATCTGCTCCATTTTACATTTTTTGCTAAATATTATAAACATGGTTCTAATTTTGACTTCAGAAAATCAGATTTCTACAAGCAATAATTTACTATTGATTACATTCCAAGCCCTAGCTGATTGTTTGAGATCATAAATAGCTCTCTTTAATTTCAGAACACTGTTATCTTTGCAATTAAATATAGGTGGAACTTCCTTGTAAACATTTTTTTAAGTCACCGTTTAGGAATGCTGTAGTGCAGGTCAGTAATTTTAAAGTTAAGATTAACACTTAACGCGAATAAAAGTCTTAAAGTTGAGTGTCGAAGTACTGGTGAGTATGTCTCAGTATAGTCTACACCCTCCTTCTGGGTAAAACCCTTCGCAACTAGTCTCACACCTATACCTCACTTTATTATCACTCTCATATTTTTTCTTTAACACACACTTACATTTTACTACCCTATCAGCTTCATTCCTATCTACCAATTTCCACGCTTGGTTATCGTTAAAAGCCTTCAGCTCATCTTCCATAACCTGTTTCTACTGTTCACCCTCAGGTCCATTTATAGCTTCTTCATAGCTGAGTTCCCATCAGTTTCCAGCTGCTCCACAACACAAAGATTGGTCATAAGAGTAAATAATAAAGTTAGTGACAATAGTAGGGGACCGATAACCAGACGTTCAACTCGTGTCAGAAAGCAGGTAGTCCGATATGAACGCCTCTAACTGTCATCACCTACCCGCATTCTCCAGTCTCGTGAACAAGCTGGTTGAAATTGCTAGCGAAATATCGAGTTCCGCGAATAAATTATTAAACATGGTAAACAAACACCCCATAAGTAATTTTAGTAGTGAAAATAACCATGTCAGTTTAGAATCGTAAATAGATAATCCGTTGTAAATACCAACTACCTACCACAGTTTATCTAATAGCTACAATTAATTAATATGACACAATTATTTTGTGTCAATGATAACAAAATTTTCAGGGATCTGTCGAAAAAACGTACACATATTAGTATAAATCACAGACAGAAT
This sequence comes from Idaea dimidiata, assembly GCA_949358125.1. Lineage (NCBI taxonomy): Eukaryota > Metazoa > Arthropoda > Insecta > Lepidoptera > Geometridae > Idaea > Idaea dimidiata. The sequence goes on along the minus strand of OX442334.1, from coordinate 20,086,602 downwards.
TCATGCCTATGGTCAGCAATTCATAGTAATCCACACAACAAAGTCCGAAATTCTTTGTACTCTTATTGTATGCCTACCTATCTTCCTATAATATTCCCAGCCACGAATCAGATGCTGTTAAATTAAATGCACCTTGAGTTCGAAGAGTCTGCGGTCTAGTTCTTAGAAGTTTGATTTGTTACAGCGCTCACTCAATAAGAAGATTATGAGTCTAAGATTGTTATTAAAAACAATGGTCATTGGGGAACCGCTTTGAACCAGAACTGTAGAGTGTAGGTACAAGATTTCCGGTTTGAAAATAATTAAGATTCAGGAATTTATTTACAAAATATGACACTAACTGCTATTGTGCATATTATCTTACAGGATATGCTGTGCTATATGTTACGAAGTTAAAAATAAAAACAGACACTGCTAACTTTTTAACAAGTTATCTAGCAGTAGTTGACGAACTAACAAAATAAAAATACGCTATTGAAATCAACCATGCTAAAAGAAAACACGGTGAGAAACTAACACGTATGTACTAGAACTCGTCAAGGTTCGAAAGCACGATAATTGCTAATCCGGAGTAGACTAAAAAATTATCAGGCACTACAAAGTTATAAAAGTTTAACTGCTAATGTACGTACATCACGCACCGGTTGTGTGATAGATAAAAATATCGTGAAAACTCCGAATGACTATACAAGATACCAAAAAAGCTCAAACAAGCGTTTAATTATAATTAATTTGCCTGTAATCTTTCTGCAAGTAGTATGATTTTGCACTTTTAAGTGTTTATCAATATTGATAAACAATAGATAACCTAATTGGTAAAACGACAGTTTGTCTGTTTAATAGTAGGTAATATACAATATACTAATTCCATTCCGCATTCTGAGATTATCGACGACCACTGTAACGCGTCGGGCGAACGCTTGGCTGCAATGCAGGAGGGAGCGAGTTCGATTCCCGCTGGGTGCAAATATTTATGCTTAAAAATTAAAAATAAATATTTGTATATGGTCTGGGTGTATTTCTATGTACAATATGTAAGAAAACAACAAACAAAAGAAAAATAAATATAAGTAGTATATCCGTTGTCTAGTCATCGTAACACAAGCTTAGCAGCTTGCCATGGCGCTGTGTGTTGGTCACTGAATTTATTTATTTTATTTATACACCAATTAGTATCCGTTGGATAAAATAGGGTTCAATTTTTAAATAGGGACCAAGCAAATAGTAATATTTTACTTTACCTATATTAAAAACTAGCTGCGCCCCGCGGTTTCACCCGCGTAAGCCCCGTTCCCGCGGGATTATCGGGATAAAAGTAACCTATGTGTTATTTCTGGTATCCAGCTACCTATATTCCAAGTTTCGTAGCAATCGCTTTAGTAGTTTTTGCGTGAAAGAGTAACAAACTCACATACATACATACTTACATGCATATAAACTTTCGCGTTTATGATATTGGTAAGAAGTAATATTCAGAGATTTACTTACCCCACTTGACTTTACAACTACTTCATTATAAATTAAGTACAGAGACAAAAGCAGATTCTACAAAATACCTTTCATCTGCTGAAGAGTCTCAGAACTGATTTCTTTGATTTCAGTTGCTCTCTACTGAATTTTCAGAAATTCATTAGTGATAATTTTCTCATTTTATTAGTTTCAACTCGTAAATACTTTTTTCTTAAACATGCTTGAAAATTTGAGCATTATTTTCAGAGATATGTAAAAACTTCTAGATACGTAATAGGGCAAATTTCTTGGCTACACAAATGCAAGCTATCTAGCCAGAGAAGTCTTAGTTCCATCCCAGCTCACGTCACGATCACCCGCTTGTTGACATACAGTACATTTAGTTCACTTTCACAACATTATTCACAGACAACAATGCCTTCGTGCGTATTTAGGCGATGCACGAATTATACTCCAAAAACTGGCAAAAATATTTAATTTCATACGTAAGTAAAGCTGTATTTATTTATTTTAGTTTATTTTTTGAAAAAGTTTTTTTTCCAAAAACTCAACGAAGTTTTTGACTTTGACGTTTTATCATTCTCTCCTAACCGCTATGCGATGTCATAATAATATTATGACATCTCTTTCTTACGTCATGCAAGTAGCATTGAGTCTTTATGTTTTAGAAAGAGATAACAATAGTTTCGTCTATTTCTTCTTTAAATTATGTGAATGAATATAAATAATGAGGTTGTATAGCATACAATTTGTGCCGCTTTTCAATAATGATTTGTTCTGCAATGGCGTCTCTATAACTTTAATAGACTCATTGATTATTTTGACCTTTTTCGAGTAATTTAAAAATGGAACATGGATCATCTACTCCGCAAAATGGCGACCAAAGAGGTAACTTAACAAAGGTTTAATTTAAATTTCGAACTGGCTTGCACATAGAAAGCTGTATAGTGAAAAAAAAACTTAAATTTTAAGAATTGTCCATTCTTGCATTTTCATCTATACTTTTCTATACTAATATTATAAAGCTGAAGAGTTTGTTTGATTGTTTGTTTGTTTGAACGCGCTAATCTCAGGAACTGCTGGTTCGATTTGAAAAATTCTTTTTGTGTTTGATAGTCCATTCATAGAGGAAAGTTATAGGCTATATTACATTACGCTACGACTAAAAGGAGCGGAGCATCCATGAAAAATGTTGCGAAAACGGGAAAAAAATCACCCTGTTCCGAGATTCTGTCGCGTGCGCTGAGTAAACGGTCAGAGTTACATAAAAACCATATATGAGAGAATTTTTCCTCTAAAAAGGATCTAATAAATAGTCCGCGTCAGCATATGTCTAACTCTTAAGGTTGACTCAATATAACATCTTTTAGAGTAATGAAATTTATTGTAGAACAATGCATTGTTTCCGAAGGTAATTTTGTAAATATGATATTAATCCTTATCCAAATAAATACGTTATTCATTAAAAGTATTTAATTTTAAACATAATTGTCCTTAACATCACTTGATCTCAATGAATATCTCACGAGATATTACAGTTTTAAAATAACTCCACAATAAATAATTACTAAATACCCAGCGTGCATTTATTATACACGTAGCGGGCGACTATGATGAGGGTGGCCAGCCAACTCTGTGAGGCATCATGCCGCGCGGCTCAATCGGTCGGCTCCATGCGAGACGGTTGTGTCACCAAACTGCAGTGCTTTTTAAAAATTATTTTGCAATATCTCATTGTACTTTTGATTCTTAATATTTTGTTTTATGTTGGTATAATCTATACTTAATACTTAATATTATTATTATTATTTATAATATTATAAAGCTGAAGAGTTTGTTTGATTGTTTGTTTGATTGTTTGTTTGTTTGTTTGTTTGAACGGGCTAATCTCAGGAACTGCTGGTCCGATTTGAAAAATTCTTTTTGTGTTTGATAGTCCATTCATCAAGGAAGGTTATAGGCTATATTACATTACGCTACGACTAATAGGAGCGGAGCATCCATGAAAAATGTTGCAAAAACGGGAAAAAAATCACCCTGTTCCGAGATTCTGTCGCGTGCGCTGAGTAAACGGTCAGAGTTACATAAAAACCGTATATGAGAGAATTCTTCCTCTTAAAAGGATCTAATAAATAGTCCGTGACAGCATATGTCTAACTCTTAAGGTTGACTCAATATAACATCTTTTAGAGTAATGAAATTTATTGTAGAACAATACATTGTTTCCGAAGGTAATTTTGTAAATATGATATTAATCCTTATCCAAATAAATACCACCAAACTGCAGTGCTTTTTAAAAATTATTTTGCAATATCTCATTGTACTTTTGATTCTTAATATTTTGTTTTATGTTGGTATAATTAATATTATAAAGAGGTTACGTTGGTAACATGTATGTATGTAGGTATGTATTTTGGGGGTCATCTCAGAAACATCTAGACCTATTTCAAAAATTCTTTTACTAATAGAAAGCTACATTATCCAGATATGACATAGGCTACTTTTGATCCCGATATTCAAAGTGCGGGACGGCAGCGATGAAAAATAAAGTCGTGTATTTCTAACTCAACAACCCGTGAACCGATATGAATGAAATTTGTACAGGGTTGGTTTAGAGGTAGAAATAATATACATATAGGGTACTTTGAATGATCGTACGGGTTAAGCAACACTTGGTACAACATACGTGATGGGTGAAAAAGAGCGGGTGACCCGATATTCATAAAACTTGGTACAGGGTTGGTTTAGAGGTAGAAATATTATATAGTACTTTGAATGATCGTTAAGCAATACTTGGTATGACATACGTGAGGGATCATTAACGTTACGGGATAGGAAGTTACGCGGGTGAAACCGCGGGGCGCAGCTAGTCTTATATATACCGCGTAAGTCCCGTTCCCGTTTCAGTTCCCGTTATCGCGGGAATGTCAGGATAAAAAGTATCCTATGTCCTTTTCCTGGTTCTAAGCTACCCGATTAAGAAACAAATCTTATCAAACAAAATGAAAACCAGACTAAAATTTTGTGACAATCATTCCAAACCACGATATTCTTAGTATAAAGACTATACGAGTAATTTATATACATACGTTTACATACATATGATAAAACAGTAACGAAATCATGTCTGTACATTGATTACTTTTTGAAAAAGAAAACACGAATATGCCATAAAATATGCATGCAACAGATCACGAAAATATGATTTTCGAAATTTTTTGTCTGGTATGTTTGTCTGCCCGGTTGATTGCTTGTTCGCGATTCACGTAAAAACTACTGAACTGATTTCAATGAAATTTAGTATAAAAGTAGCTTTTAAGAAATTGGTTGAAAAGTAGGATACTTTTAATCTTGATATTCCGATAATTCTTGATTTTGCTTTTCCGGAAATAAGTAACATTTCCCCCTATCTAAGATGAAAATAATCGTTCGACCAAAACGTATGTACTTAGGTACTGGAGAAGTCTATTGTGTGACAAATAACTGTTCTTCCGGATAATTCTGAAATCAAATAATTAAACACAAACTGCAGTGCTATTCTCTACTGTAACAGCCTAGAGCTCGACGCTGTTTCAGCGTCGAATCCGAGAAATACGACGCTCTGATTGGACGCTCACTCTGATACGACGCTGAAACAGCGTCGAGCTCTAGGCTGTTACATTAGAGAATATCACTACGTTTCATAAGGCGGTTCATTAGCTAAAAAATACGTATAAAAGAAGTTTATCTTTAACGCGCACTAGATGGTACCACTAGTAATATTAAATTACGATGATTTATGAGAAAGAGGTGAACTTGTGACCAAAAGGCTTCAAAACCCTGAAACTTGGTCGTAGGGTTGCAAGTTTGTCGGTCTTTTATCGGATAAATTTCGGGGAGAGTGCTACGGAACTGCACTATTTGCGCTGCAACTTGGTTTATTATGTTAACTTTAAAATTAAAAAAAATCGACATAACTTCGATAACTTCGATTCAATACTTCGATATAAATGTCGATTAGAATAGTTGAAAACTCTTGCTTTGTAATACGGATTTCGATTTTGCTTAATGCTACAGAAAAATACATACAATGTAAGATTCGGTAAATATTGAATCGAGAGCGGTATGTTGTGGTTCTGAGACATTATACTCAGCGTGAGTTTCGGCAAACGTTGGATTGAGAGCGGCAAGCTGAAGCCTCTTTCCCTGTTGGCGCGGGCGGCGTGGCCTGTGAAACAAGTTTTCACATTTATAATAAGCCCAAGTAAAACTGCTAGTGCCATACATCACGCCCTAATTGTGTGTAAGATATGTCAGTGACAGATTATTATAACGTGAATATACTGAATGACTATACAAGATAATAATAAAAAGCTCAAACGAGATATTTAACAAACGTTTATTATAAACAATTTCCCTACAATGATTCTGCAAGTACTATGACTTTGCACCTTACAATTATTTAACATTATTGGATAACCTTATCGGTAAAACAGCACTTTGTATGTTTAATGAATTAGATAGTACGAGTAGGTACGCAGACATCAATGAGTATCAATTTGTTGAAACAGGGTTCTGTATTTATATCTAGTAAATGTTGTTGTTTCATTTCATAAATTTATGCTAAAAATAACTCGTATTGTAGAACTTAATTTTAGTTTTTGTATTGTATGGGTTCTGGTTCGGGATCACAATCTCAAAATTAAGTAGGCTGAGACATGTAAAAAATAATTACGATTTTTATACCTAAATATATTTCAAAATTATTAGTTTTAGCTTTAGTAACCAAAGGGCTGGCTGCTGCTTTGGCCAACGAATAGATATTGAATCCACAGACTAGTAAGAAGATACTAAAGATTGAATCCAAAAAGGCAATGCAGTCAACCTTTTGGATACCATACCTCCTTTCTGCATTATTGATTTTAATTATTTTATTTAGAACTAGCTGCGCCCCGCGGTTTCACCCGCGTAAGTCCCGTTCCCGTTTCAGTTTAAAATTTAAAATTACATAGAATACTTTTAATCCCGCGGGATTAAAAGTATTCTATGTCCTTCTCCTGGTTCTAAGCTACCTCCCAACCAATTTTCAGCCAAATCGGTTCAGCCGTTCTTGAGTTATAAATGGTGTAACTAACACGACTTTCTTTTATATATATAGATAATGGTGGTGTGCATATATTAAATCTTGTAAGTTTATAAATAAATAACTGACTTGCAGTAAAAAATTAAAATTAAAATCCCTTTACAAATACTTTAAATTTGTATGTATGTAGGTATAATATACAGACAAATAACATAATTTGTGTGTAACTATACAAAAAACGCGATTGAAATAGAAAAAGCAATTTAATTTTGTTACAATATTTTTACATAAACACCCAGCGCAACCTTAAACCAACCTTCAAAATAAACAAATTAACATAATCAACCACTAAATCTATTAAATTACGCACGGAACCCGAGTATTTAATTGCTCGATGGAGAAACAAATTTTATAAAACATATTGAAACTCAGACTATAATATTTTGTTACAGTCATCCCAAACCACGATGATACGTAACTATTTTTCGTATAAAAGATCTAATAGACTTCCAGACATACCATCATTACTGTGATGTCAACAGCCACAATGTCACGTACATTTGTTTTAACTTTTCTACTTTCTTTGGGTACAGTTAACTGTGCCAGGATACTGGCCGTGTTTCCAACACCGTCAATCAGTCACCAGCTGCCTCTAAGACACATCACTCAAGAATTGGCTCGACGAGGACATCAAGTAGTAGTCATCACAACCGATCCTGCTTTCAAAAATGGAAGTGCACCAGAAAATCTAACCGAAATCGATGTCCACGATATATCTTATGGTATTTGGAGAAATACTTTCGTCGCAGCATCTACAGGAAAAGAAGCAGATCTTCCTAACCAAATGTATGCTGCATACAAATCAATATTGGAGATATTTGTTAAACAGTTGCAACTGCCTGAAGTACAAGCAACGCTCTACAATGATACTTTTGATTTGATTTTCACCGAAACATGGATAAGAACTCCTTTAATTTTTTCACATTTTCATAAAGTTCCTGTGATCCAAGTCAGTTCCTTCCACGGATGGTTTTTCAATCACGAAGTTCTTGGGTCTGCAACACATCCAATACTATATCCTTTGCCTGTGCGCCAAAAACACAACAATCTTACTCTATGGGAGAAAATGAGACAGTTGTATAGATTCTATTTGATGTACCACCAAGCCACGAAATTTGAAGAAACTGAAGTTGCAGTTTTACGAAAGAATTTTGCTCCTGATATGCCGACTTTGAGTGAATTGAACAATAATGTTCATATGTTATTTATGAACGTCTACCCGATTTGGGATTCTAATAGACCTGTTCCTCCAAATGTTCTTTATATCGGCGGAATACATCAGTCAAAACCTAAAGAGTTGCCAACGGTAAGATTAACAATTTATATAAGCTATCTAGAAGATTTAGTTTAAAATTCTGAAATCATTTTGTATAATATATTTAAAATAAAATGCTAAGAAACATATTTTTACCTTCAGGACCTGCAATCATACCTGGATTCTTCTAAGAATGGTGTAGTCTACATCAGTTTTGGTACCAATACCGACCCCTCTACTCTACCTCCTCATAAAATCAAAATGATGTTGAATGTGTTTTCTCAACTGCCTTACGATGTTCTGTGGAAATGGGACAAGGATGAGTTACCTGGAAAAACTAGCAACATCAAAATATCGAAATGGTTACCACAATCAGATTTATTAAGTAAGTTTAAATTAAATACTTGTACTTGTTGCCCAAGCGAGGTATTTGCGATTTTTTTATTTAATTAATATTTTACATGCCAAAACCTGTATTGTGTATAAATGGTTATCAATCAGGAATTAAAATTTCTTTATTTAATTGGATGTATTCGATCACTTTTTATACGTCGAGTGTTCTTACAACTATGACTCTAGTGTGGCTTCGGATTGCGCCCTTCAATGAGAAGAAGCCACCAGAAACTCACGAAGGTTTTTTTGTGATAACATTTTTATTTACAATCGTCAAATAATTTTTTTTTTTTTTTTTACAATGATCTTAATATGGATTCAATGATCATAATGTGGTTTAATTACCTACCTACATTGCCCAAAAACTACTGAAATGATTCAGATAAAACCTAAAACTTAATTTCAGTTCAAGTACTGAAATAGCATTCTTATTCCGATTCGCTCACTCAATCAGAACATTGGTGGATGGCGTTGGCGTTTTCAGAAGGTTTTTAACAATACATAATTTATTCTTTCCAGGACATCCAAAAATTAAACTATTCATTACTCAAGCCGGCTTACAATCTACTGACGAAGCCTTAACCGCTGGAGTACCTCTTATAGGTATACCAATGATTGGAGATCAGTGGTACAATGCTGAGAAATATGTTTTGTTCAAAATTGGTCTCAAACTTGACATACAAATATTGACTTATGAAGTACTGAAGGACTCTATCGAAGAAGTTATTGATAATCCTAGGTAATTTTTATGAAATATTTATTTAAAAGTTAAATTTTCTTTGATGCTAAATATTAAATTACAAATCTTTCATAGTTGCCTTTTCTCCAACAAAAACTGCAGGCGTCTTCTAATAAATACATTTCCATTTACAGCTATAAAGAAAATGTCATAAAGCTAAGAAACCTGGCCCATGAGCAGCCTCAAAGCCCACTAGAGCGTGCCATTTGGTGGACGGAACATTTACTGAAGCATGGTGGTGGAAAGCACCTTCGACCACCCGGTGCTAACATGCCCTGGGCGGAATATTTAGAATTAGAATTAGTTTTAGTGTTACTAGCTATATTGTTATTAGTACTTGCATCTCTCTCAGGTTTAGTATTTTACGTGTGGAAAAAATTAAAAACATTACGGTTTTTAGGTAAGAAAACTAAATATGATTAAAGTTTCTACTTCAACGGTGTGTGGGTGTCTGTCGCATTTTGTCTCAAAAACGACTAAACTGGTTTTTATTAATTCTCATTGTATTTTTAATATTAATTAGTTTTTTACCGCTTAAAAATACCACTCCTGGGGAAAATTCACAGCAAAATTTAATTGCTCTTGCGTCGATACGTCGTGTCATAAAAACATTCTTGGTTAGGTAATATTGCAACATTTTTTTGGTTTGATCATGCTGATACTCTTAAATAAGTTTTTCTGTTTTATTTGATACTCATTTATCTAAATAAGTTGTAAATTTTTGTTTTAATTTAATTTGTATAAATGTTATAACCTTATTGTTTTATTATATTAATAAGCAGTTTAAGTTCAAAATGATCTAATAGTTTTTTGGTATTTACAATAATAATGCCAGTTAATCTTAAATATAAGGGTAAATTATTTAATGTTAATATTAGGTTTATTAGTGTTTTTATATACATTAACTACAAGGATTGGCAGTTTATTATTCCAATCTATCACTCTTTTTTGTTTTAGATTTTAACTAATTAGTATTATATGTATATTAGTTTGTTAAAATTTTAAATAATTTAGTATGTTTTTCATTTAAAGTTAAGTTTTGAGTTAGTATACCTACCTTGTTCCTATTTCAATAATAAAAGTTTCATTAATTATTTAACATTGATTATTCGAAAAAATAAATTGAAATATGCCTTGCAACAGATCACGAATATTTTAATTGTTGAATTTTTTGTTTGTATGTCTGTCTATCCTATCTGTGTGTTTGTTCGTACCACGTTAAAACAATTGAACTGATTTTAATGAAATTTGGTATGAAAGTAGCTTAAGGAGCCGTAGTAGGCCAGAACTGATGTTTCTAGGGTGAATTACTACAAAAGTTATTTGAAATAAAAGTGATTCTCTAAATTGTACAAATAAGTGATATTACTCAGTCAATATTATACGAAAACTAATAAAACTTTGTATAAGAACTGAACTTAGCTCAATACAGGCAGTGAATGTTTTGAATTTCAATATTATCATTTAATTATCTTGAAACTAGCAATTGTTTGATTTTACGCAGTAAAATTTTGCATAGTCGCATCTTACGTCCTTTATTTACACATCTAAAATTCGCTAGCTTTATGCCTGTCACGCTATTAGGGTTATATAGGCCCTTAAGACCATGATTGTGTTGCCAACGGTGAAATTCAGACTTTGCAGTTAAATTTGTATACTTGTATTCATCTAAAATCAGCTTCATTAGATAAGACGACTACATAGTTTCTTTCTTATATACAAAAAAATAATTATATATATTTATTTACTATCAGGATCTGCAATCATACCTGGATTCTTCAAAGAATGGTGTAGTCTACATCAGTTTTGGTACATAAAATAAAAATGATGATGATGAGTGTTTTCTTAACTGCCTTACAATGTTATGTGAACGTCGGACAAGGATGCGTTACCTAGAAAAACTATCAATATTAAAATATCAAAATGCTTGCCTCAATCCGATTTATTAAGTAAGATTTAATTATGTAATACTAATAGTTCGAACAAGTAAGAAACAATCATGCTTGTTTCTTACTAGCCCGAAATATTAGTTTTAATGATGAAACTAAAAATTAAGACGGATGAAGTTCTGAAATAACGCTCACTACATATCCGGATTTGCCTGTTAGGTCAAGCAAAACTCACTATTGAGTATTCAATCTGATCTCAAAAAAGTTTAAGTTGCGTGTTTCATCAATATTTTGGGAGTCATCCAAGTAAACGGTGTTGGACTATTTCTAATATTTTTCTATTTCAAAAATTAAACCGGCAATTAAATTAAATTAAAAAGGAATACCTCTTATCGGTATGCTGAATAACATGTTGTATTAAAAATTGGTCTTAACCTTGACATGGAAATAGGAAGGAAATCATGGAATACTGAAGGAGTATATTGAAGAAATTATTGAGAATCCTAGGTATTTTTGCTATGAGTATGGAGTTTAATTTAGCTCTTATTGAAGCCAATATTTCGTATTATTAATGTTTCATATTTGCTTTTGGCTCTGACATAAACTGTAGGCGTCTGCTATCTAATAAATTTATATCATACAACTTAAGAGACTTGACCCATAAGTAGCCTCAAAGCCCATTAGATCGTGCCATCTGGAGGACGGAACATTTACTGAAGCATGATGTTGGAAAGAACCTTCGACCGAAAAAGATAAAAAAGAAGAAACAAACAAAAATATTTACATATACAAACGTACTTACAAGTTTTTCCATTGAATAATAATAGCTGCGTCCCACGGTTTCACCTGCTGAAGTCTCGTTCCCGCAGGAATATCGGAATAAAAAGTAGCCTAAATGTTATTCCCGGTATCCAGCTGCCTATATTCCAAGTTTCATTGCAAAACGTTTAGTAGTTTTTACGTGAAAGAATATCAAAGTCACATCCATACACACCTGCATACAAACTTTGGCGTTTATACTCGTAATAACAAATAAATAAATAAATTCTGGGACAAACACACAGCACCATCTAGCCCCATGGTAAGCTGCTAAGCTTGTGTTACGGTGACTAGACAACGGATATACTACTTATATTTCATTACTTATATTTCTTTTGTAAATACATACATATTATACATAGATATACACCCAGACCAGATCAAACATTTATTTTTAAGCATAAATATTTGCACCCATCGGGAATCGAACGCGCAACCTTCTACATTGCAGTCGGGTCTTCGCCCGCTGCGCCACAGAGGCCGTCATAATATTAGTAAGAAGAGTAAGATTAAGAAGAAGTAGGACTGTAGTGCCATATATCAATATAATTACGCACTAACTGCGTATAAGGCACGTCTGTCACAGATAAATAAATGTAACGTAGAAAATACTCAATGACTATTCAAGATAATAAAAAAAACTCAAATTAATGATTTCCTTAAAATGATTCTGCAAGTAGTATGACTTTGCACTTAAGATTAAGTAGCAATATTAAGAAATATTAGATAGCCTTATCAGTAAAACAGCGCTTTGTATGTTTATTTGATTAGATGGTAGGTACCCAGACATACATGGCTATAAATTTGTTGCAATAGGATTCTGTATTAAAATATCTAGTAAATATTTATGTTTTATTTCATTTAAGCTAAAAATAATATCTGTTTGTTACAATATATAAATGCCCATATAATTGAAAAAATAAATAAAGGTTTTGTAGAACTTATTTTAAGTTTTTGTACTGTTACTTTCGATCACAGTCCCGAACTCACGTAGGTGGAGACAAGTTAAAAATAATTAGATGCTTGTAAACATATTATTTCCAAATTATTAGTTTTAGCTTCTGGTGATCAAAAGGGCTGGCTGCTACTTTGGCCAACAAATAGTTATTGAATCCAAAGAGGATATGCAGTTGTTTAAAAATAAACGACATGCAGTTTAAAAATAAATTTTAATCCATACACAAAAAACCTACACAAATACTATATTTGTATGTATGTATACACTGACAAAAACACATTTGTGTGTAAGTATTAAAAAATGCGATTGAAACCGACAAAGGGGTTTAATTTTGTTCCAATATTTTTACATAAACACCCAGCTCAACCTTTAACCAACCTTCAAATCATTCAAATCAACATAATCAACCATTATATCTATTAAATTACGCACGGAACCCTAGTGTTTAATTGCTCGATGGAGAAACAAATTTTATAAAACATAATGTAGGTAACTCAGACTATGATATTTTGTTACAGTCATCCCAAACCACGATGATACGTAACTATTTTTTGTATAAAAGATCTAATAGACTTCCAGACATACATCATTTCTGTGATGTCAACAGTCACAATGTCACGTTCATTTGTTTTAACTTTTCTACTTTCTTTGGGTACAGTTAACTGTGCCAGGATACTGGCCGTGTTTCCAACACCGTCAATCAGTCACCAGCTGCCTCTAAGACACATCACTCAAGAATTAGCTCGACGAGGACATCAAGTAGTAGTCATCACAACCGATCCTGCTTTCAAAAATGGAAGTGCACCAGAAAATCTAACCGAAATCGATGTCCATGATATATCCTATGATATTTGGAGAAATGCTTTTATCAAAGGAGCCACAGGAAAAGAAGCAGATCTTCCTAATCAATTGAATACAGCAATAAGTTCAATGTTAGAGATATTCGTGAAACAGTTGCGAGTACCTGAAGTGCAAGCGACGCTCTACAATGATACCTTTGATTTGATATTCATAGAAACATGGATAAGAACTCCTTTAATTTTTTCATATTTTCATAAAGTTCCTGTGATCCAAGTCAGTTCCTTCCACGGATGCTTTTTCAATCACGAAGCTCTTGGGTCTACGACACACCCTATACTTTATCCTTTGCCTGTGCGTCAAAAACACATCAATCTTACTATATGGGAGAAGATCAGACAGTTGTATAGATTCTATTTAATGTATTACCAAACTGCGAAATTTGAAGAAACTGAGGTTGCAGTTTTACGAAAGAACTTTGCTCCTGATATGCCGACTTTGAGTGAATTGACCAATAACGTTGATATGCTATTTATGAACCTCTACCCGATTTGGGATACTAATAGACCTGTTCCTCCAAACGTACTTTATATCGGCGGAATACATCAGTCCAAACCTAAAATGTTGCCAACGGTAAGATCAACAATTTGCAAAAGCTAGAAGATTTCTTTTAAATTTTAAACTCATTTTGTATATTTATATGGTTCTACTGATATTAAAATTTAGCTGCATTTAATATCAGTAGAACCATAAAGGCTGGCGGATGGCAGAAGATAATCTATTTTTCTAACAAAGTTACACAAGTCCTAGCATAAAATGCTAAGACAAATATTTTTACTTTCAGGACCTGCAATCATACCTAGATTCTTCTAAGAATGGTGTAGTCTACATCAGTTTTGGTACCAATACCGACCCCTCTACTCTACCTCCTCATAAAATCCAAATTATGTTGAATGTGTTTTCTCAACTGCCTTACGATGTTCTGTGGAAGTGGGACAAGGATGAGTTACCTGGAATAACTACCAACATTAAAATATCGAAATGGTTGCCACAATCAGATTTATTGAGTAAGTTTAAATTAAATACTTGTACTCCTTGTTAAGTCAAGGTTAAAAGCAAGTTCGGAAGTTTCCCAAGCAAGTGAAGTGTTCGCAATTTTTTTATTTTACTTGCCAAAAATTGTATTGTGAGGATGTGTTGATGGTTATAAGTTTATTACCTATATTGCCCAAAGAGTACTGAAGTGATTCAGATAAAACTTAAAATTGAAGTTCGGTTTAAGTTTTGAAATAACATACTTCTTATTCCGATTCGCTCACTCGATCAATAATGAACACTAACTTAAAAAGTTTTAAATTGCTTCATCCACCAATGTTTTGAGTCCTCCATACAAGCGTTTTCAGAAGGATTCTTACAATACATATTTTTTCCAGGACATCCAAAAATAAAACTATTCATAACTCAAGCCGGCTTACAATCTACTGACGAAGCTTTAACCGCTGGAGTACCTCTTATCGGTATACCAATGTCTGGAGATCAGTGGTACAATGCTGAGAAATATGTTCTATTGAAAATTGGTCTCAAACTTGACATTGAAACATTGACTCATGGAGTACTGAAGGACTCTATCGAAGAAGTGATTGATAACCCTAGGTAATTTTTTGAAATATTTATTTAAAAGTTGAACTTTCATTGATGCTAAAACTATGTTGATAAAAGAGAAAATCACTGACTCACTCACTTACTTAGACATTACGAAATCTCAGAAACTACAAGTGGTAGAAATCTGAAATTTTGCTTAGGGGTTCCAAATGTTGCCCTTAAGGGTGTAAAATGAGGGCCGAAGGAATGTGTAAAACTTTTTTGTTTTTAGCGTTAGACATGTGAAAGTTGGGTATCAGGTTTAGTGTTACATTTATGAATAACAAGGGGTAAACCATTTTTTGAAAATTCACAGTTAGTATTAAATAAATTACAAATCTTTTATATTTGCCTTTTCTCTAACAAAAACTGCAGGCGTCTTTTAATAAATACATTTCCATTTACAGCTATAAAGTAAATGTCATTAAGCTAAGAAATCTGGCGCATGAGCAGCCTCAAAGCCCACTAGAGCGTGCCATCTGGTGGACGGAACATTTACTGAAGCATGGTGGTGGAAAACACCTTCGACCACCCGGTGCTAACATGCCCTGGGCGGAATATTTAGAATTAGAATTAGTTTTAGTGTTACTAGCTATATTGTTACTAGTACTTGCATCTTTCTCAGGTTTAGTATTTTGCGTGTGGAAAAAATTAAAAACATTGCGGTTTTTGGGTAAGAAAACTAAATATGATTAAAGTTTCTACTTCAACGGTGTGTGGGTGTCTGTCGCATTTTGTCTCAAAAACGACTAAACTGATTTTTGTTAATTCTCATTGTGTTTTTAATATTAAATTAGTTTTCTACCCGTTCAAAAATACCACTCCTGGGGAATATTCAAAATTTGATTGATCTTAAGTCGATACGTCGTGTCGTATTAACAAATTCTTGGTTAATTTTAAAACAGTTTTTAGCTTTGTTCATTCTGATGCTCTTAGGTAAGTTTGCCCTTTTTTGTGATACCTATTCATGGAAATAAGTTGTAAATTATTGTTTTTAATTTATTTAATTACTAGCTGCGCCCCGCGGTTTCACCCGCGCAAGTTGCGAACCCGCGTTGTTCGAACACCTACCTACCGCAATGCAAAAATCCACACTTAAACGGACGACCAGGGAAGTACTGATGATGCCAGGCGCAAAAAAGTAAAGTTTGTATTTCATTAGTAAGTGACGATGACGATGACGAAGGATGACGATGATCATGATGCCACTTTACATAACTTACCCTACCCCTGTGTCGATTTTCATTTATTGAATAGTTATCACCCGCGTAAGTCCCGATCATGCGGGATTTTCGGGATCAAAAGTATCCTATGTCACTCTCTATCATTTAAACTATCGATGTGCAAATTTTCATCCAATAAATAGTTATCACCCGCGTAAGTCCCGATCCCGCGGGATTTTCGGGATCAAAAGTATTCTATGTTACTCTCCATCATTTAAACTATCCCTATGCAAATTTTCATCTATTAGATAGTTATCACCCGCGTAAGTCCCGATCCCGCGGGATTTTCGGGATCAAAAGTATCCTATGTTACTCTCCATCATTTAAACTATCCCTATGCAAATTTTCATCCAAATCGGTTGAGCCGTTTGACCGTGAAGAGGGAACAAACAAACAAACAAACAGACTTTCGGATTTATAATATTAGTAGGATTGCATATTTCCATGTTTTTAGGCAATAATTACAAGGACTGGCGGTTTATTATTCCAGCCGATCACTCCATTTTTAGTTTTTAGCCAATTAGTATTATATTTTAAATTAAAATTTCAATTGGTTTAGTATGTATTATATTTTAAGTTAAGTTTTGAGTTAGTGTACCTTGTTCCTATTTGAATAATTAAAGTTATCATGAATTCCTTAACTATTCATGTATTTAGTGCAGTTAAAAAATGTATTATTAAAAATAACTAATATTTTAAATATGAACTAATTAAATTTAAGAACTTTACACAATCAAATAAAAGTAATCAGTAACAAGTTGATGATTTTACACATTTAGTATACATTATATTATGTTGTTTATTTACTTATTTATTGAGGTAGGTAGCGTCTCCCAGTTCACACTGTATAACTACTTAGCTATTAAGATTTAAATTGCCGGAACAAAGTCTTTATCAAAATCCATTTGTTTTCTACTACATACAAATTGAAAGTAGCAATAACTAACACTATTACATCTCAATTCAATGGAGAACAGCCAAACGGAATGTGAGCCATTATACCCCTTTTTATGTGCACTAGATTTAATCGAAACGCTTTGTTTTTATCTGTGTTGAGTTGAAATAATGATACTCTACGGGTCTTTAACTACCCTTGTTTCCGGATGTAGAGGTAGAATTTGTTTTCATGTGAAATAGTTGGTACAAGTACTATCTCTATTGGAAAACTGTTTTTAACCGACCTTATAATTAACTCGGTACCGGTTATTTATAACAGTAGTTTATGCAGCGAGGAACTAAAGCCCAGTCTTATATAGCGGGTGTCATATTGAATTCAAAGCGTACGAAGGGCTACGAATGTTACATCAAAATGATGAAACCACACATCGGCCTTAGCTGATGAAAAAATGTTGGAGCTTTATATTAACTAAAACTTTATGCCTTACCCTTCCGTCGAAAAAAAATAAAAAAATAATAGCCAAGTTTTTTTTAATGTGTTTTGTCTAAGTGGCCAGTTCAAAATAGCCGCATGCTACCAGTTATATTCTAGCAATGAGCACTTTATGCACCTGGGGAATAAAGACTCGCTTTATGTTGACCTTTTTGGTCGCATTAAGTAACTTTGTAGGGCCGTATATAGATGTGTAAAGAATATAAGATAAAGAATATCGGAATCAAAGGTAGTTAGTTGGTCTATGTTACTACTCGAAAATATAGCCGTCCATGAGTGTTTGAATTTTTTAAATCCGTCTAGATGTTTTGGAATCTATTCGTTACAACAAACGAATATATCTTTCCTCTTTATAGTATTAGTTTAGAAAGGCCAGGCGCTTGAAATAAACATATTGTTGTTTATATCTAAATCTTTACTACTGGGTATTTAGCTGCAGTACAAGTAAATAATAATAACTAGCTAGATCCCGCGATTTCGTCACCAGCGTAAGACCCGATTGCGAAAAACGCTTTCGGGTATTATCATTGTATGATGAAATTAAATTTTGATCGCCTTGCATTTATTGTTTTTAGCTACGAGGAATAAATAGAATGGAGATCTAACTTCACTTTTAAATTAAAAATAAAAAACATGTTCCACGGCACACAGCAGCAGATGACCACACTGACATGTTCCGTACAGAACGCAAAACATGACTAGGATAGAACATGACTAAGGTAGAACATGACTAGGGTTGAACATGACTAGAGTAGAACATGACTAAAGCAGATTATGACTATTCTTCTTCTTCTGTCGTGTCAAAGACTCAAATTACATGTGCCCAGAACTTGGCGATGGACACAGCAGCGTCCGACGCTATCATCAAGTCCTCCGCTGAACAGGTCGTAGGGCATTTGGAGCAGATCGTAAGGTGCTCCATCGTCTGTTCGGCCTCACCACAAATGCATTGCATATTGTCCTGCACCGCGAAACCCCACTTTGCCATATTGGTCTTGCAGCGACCAACCTGGGCACGAAGACGGTTCAGTGACTTCCAGACCGGCCACTGCAATTCGGCGCCAGCTGGGAGGTTTTCGGAAGGGGAGATAAAGTCCGGTGGCGAGGGGTATTTGGTTGCCCATTGGTGGAGTTTAAATTCTTGGGGGGAGTTAGCCAAGGAAGGTGTGGATAGTAAAAAACTTTTCCGACTACGTAGACGCGAGGGCAAAGCTTCATGGCCGTGCAGTGGGTGGCGTGGGTCCAACTCTTGTATTTGTTTCTCCGCTGCAGAAGCCAGATCGCGGCGGACTTCAGGTGGAGCTATGCCCGCAAGAGGGTAAAGTTTATTGAGTTTAGTCGGTTTGAGACAGCCCGTGACGATGCGGCATGTTTCATTAAGCGCAACGTCGACCTCCTTGGCGTGGGCTGAGCGATGCCACACGGGGCAGGCATATTCGCCAGCAGAGAAGGCCAGAGCCAGGCCAGTCGTGCGCAACACGTGTGGGGCTGCTCCCCAAGAGGTGGTATTATGACTATAATCGAACATGATACACTGCACAACCCGTATTACGTATGATCGACCTTTGAATCGACCAATGGCAGTCGGTCTTTATTGACAGACTGGCGGTAGAATCATCGTTCTAGGCCCCGCAACCACCGTTTACATGGAACATTTTTTCAAAGTATTGCTGCTTCTACATATTTTTGAGTTCGTTAGTTTTCAGTCTTGATGTAATGCCGTTCTTACGTTTCGGAGCATTTACAGAAACTTTCCTCAGGGTCCTGAGAGAATCCTTAGGACCTTAAGGAAATAATGTTCTTTATATTATTATATAGAACGTACTCTCCAAATTTCAGCTCTCTATTATTAGCGGTTTATAATAATAATAATAATAAACCATTTATTTCAGGCAACAAGGCCCATAGATAAATACCTTATAGACTAATATTTATATTGGGCCCTACCATGATGTCTTATGATGAGTCGCCGAGAAGTCGTCGCGTTGTCGTTCAGCTAAAAAAAAAAATTAAAAAAATAGAAAAAAAAAAATTTTTTTTCGACAAAAGGACGACATAACAACGACAAACGAGCATGGTAGCGCGGATTATTAATTATAATTGAAAGTAATAGTAACACAAAGGTAAATAAAAAAACCGAATTGAAACACAGGCATTGCTAAAATAGGCAAATAGCAAACGCAGTCATAAATTGTTATGTTATCGGTTTCCAGAAGACTGAGTACCATTCCTGAAATATCTAGCCGAGCTCGAAATGTGGCTTTTATTGCTTTGGAGTCTGTTATACCTACAGGTTAGGGTTGTTTAGCTGTTTCTGGACTTTAGTGTCTTTATGTCTAACTGGAATTTCGGGTATGACTTTTGGCGACCTCTATAGTGAATTGAACGTAACATCGCCTGTCACACAAAAGTTTGCGAGTTGTAATACCGCCTTGAAACACATTTGTGTGTTCTACTATTTGTAAAGTATGGCTAGAGTTTTCAGGTGACCCTAAGGCCTCTAACTAGACCTAACGACTGCTATCCGAGATAAAAACCGGTACCAACTACTTAACGTATCATCCATAACACGAAAGTGCTTCAGAAAATCATCCTGCGACACACATAATCAGGCACCCATCCAAGGCTTAACCCATAAGCGTTTTTTAACTTGCACGACTATTTTGTATCATCTATAGATATTTCCAACCAACTGATAGAAATATCTGTAGATGGTTTTTCGAAATTCGGATAAAACTAGTATTAAAATTAAAACAACTATAAAGTGTGTTGTGAGGATGTATACCTCGGAATAAATGTACCCTATAACGTACTTTTGGAAATACAACATTTTCGGAATTAAAATTTTAGGAATTTATTATTTTGGATCTATTCTTGGTTTAAGATCCAAATTATATTTTAACGGTTTTATATGTTATTATAAAATATGTTATACTTATGTCTAGTTATTTAGTCTGAAGCTAGATGCAATGTGCGATGTTCTGCAATTTATATTTTGTTTGGTCACCATCACAGAAATCTTCAGAGCAGACACACATAAATTATTTTTATGGAAGTCAAAAGTGCAAAAGAGCGCCGTATGTTATCCGAAGCCAATATTTCAAGCTAAATGTTCGAGAACCTAGTGTGGGGCATTAATCTGTGTTTGAGATTTTTGTGAAACCTTTTGGAGAAAATGGTTTTAATAGTGTTGTGGGCACATAGTCATCACGTCACAGTGTCGAGAAATAGATAGATAGACTAATACTTTATTTGCACAACCAACAACAATCTGAATAATCATTAAGACAAAGTTTCAATATTTAAAAAAAAGTAGGCACACCCGAATTAAGAAACTTTTCCGTTTTTGAAGTCGGTCTAAAATGTGTTTTTTTATGATTGATAAGTAAGCATTATGTCACACCTGATGGAAAGCGACGATGTTTTCTCAGATAGTACACGCTTATCTAATAAATTCACTTTTTTGATTTACTCTAGTTCTAATATTTTCTGCAAAAAGATGACTGTTGAAAACTTTAAGTACCTACTCAAAAGAACTATTCATCTGTAATGAATTAGTTCCGAAATTATATTAATAAAGCTATCAGCGTCCCGCATTTTACTCCCGTAAGCCCCGATCCCTCGGAAATATCGGGAAAAAAATAGTAAGTAAAAAAATAAGTCTATGTCTTTATCCATATCACCAGCAATCTGCATATTACCAAGTTTAATCACAATCGAATCAGTAGTTTTGAAAACTTTAACTTTAGGTGAGTGAGTACGAAAATAAAAAGTCAGTGCCGCGTGCCCCTTTTTTCTTTTCATGTTAGGTAAAGAATCTTTTTACTTTACTCTACGTACGAATGAACGAACGAAAAAGAAACTGTCATCCAGAAAAAAAATCTGTCATTAAAGTAGGCATCATCTAGAATCCTCACGTGTTTCGCTTTAATGTAACGTTTTGTCCCTTTCTAAAAGTGTTACTAGAAAGGGACAGCATGCTCAAATCCCCTATCAGTTGCTTCGATTTAACGTTGTTTCCGAATTATGGGCTTGTTTGTTCATTGCCAATTACACTCAGTAGTATCCTTACTTAATATTATAAATGCGAAAGTAACTATGACCGTCTGTTACGTTTGTGCGCCTAAACCGCTGACCCGATTTTAATAAATATGGTACAGAGAAAGATGAGACTATAGGCTTCGTTTGAACGATAGTCTCGCGGGATCGGGACTTACGCGGGTGAAACTGAAACAGCGAAAATGCTCAATGTAGCGGAACATTTGTTAGTTCTACGTTAGGATTCTATTTCTAGTAATATTACTTATACTATGACTTCTTTGGGCAACATCCGTTCGAAAATGAAATTTTGGTTAAAAAAAGTATTTTCTCGTATAGTTTTCGCGATTTTGCATAATAAAACACTTTATTTATCCGGTTGAATCGCGTTTTTATTCATGGTTTTAAACGAACCGAGCTTTCGCTAACTTTACAGTTGGCTTTTTCAAGGTTGACTGAGATGTAATTTGTTTATTTTATCATTCTAAAAAGTTCCAGTAAACTACCGTCTCATAATTGTTTGTAACAAAACGTTCCAGTGTACGCAGACTATAGAGTTATTTTAATAGTTTTCAATTTAAATTATAATTATTTTTATCCCTAGCTAGCTCAAAAAACCATGAATAAAAACGCGATTCAACCGGATAAATTATAAGTGTTTTATTAAAAAAAGTAAGCCTGATACGAGAGTGAAACAATGACACATAGCTAAGCTAGTTCAACAATATTTTCTTTCATTTCTATCGGAGCTAATAGAGCTAAGTTATTAAGTGTTTTTCTTGTTCAAATCCCAAGAGTCCAATGGAAAATTTAGTTCAATCGAACTAGAGAGAGAACTCGTTTATTTCCTAATATTGTTAACAACACGCCCGAGACCGTTTCCATAAGAAAGATGGACTTGTTTTACGTCTTTTTGTTTTTGAAAAAAATATTCTATTTTATTTATTTACTAGCCCGTCGCACTTCGTATTGCCACAGAGGTCAGACCGTAAAAAAGACTTAATTGACACTAAGTAGAAGGAAGTTCCCCTTACTTTCTATATAACGTTGAATATTAACTGGCCGTATTCAAAATTTACCCCCTTACTTATAAAAGATAATTAATGCGCTGCATAACTAAGCATCGATTGTTTTTTACTGTCACATTAAGTTTCAAAGTTGACAGACGGAGACAAACGTCACATAAGTTGGTCATGTGTTAATAATATTATAAATAAACGCTAATTAATGCGCTGCATAACTATGCATCGTTTGTTTTTTACTGTCACATGAAGTTTCAAAGTTGACAGACAGAGACAAACGTCACATAACTTAGTATTTATAAATAATATTTTATAAAGTAAGGAAGTTTAAATTAAATAAAAAACCGGCCAAGTGCGAATTTGACTCGCGTGGGTACGTAAGGTTCCTTACCAGCATTATCACAAAATTTAATATTTAAAATAATTTAATTCTGTTATTTATTAATAGGTAAATTAGTAGCAATAAAACTACATCATTTTTAAAAATTTCGACTATCACTGTTCATGAGACACAACCTAATGACTGACAGATTAACAGTGGAGTCTTATTAAAGTGAACCGTTTTACAAAACCCTAAAAACTAAAAATAAAGTCCTTATAAAACGTTAACAAATTGACCGGAACATTTAAACAAAAAGGAAAATAAAGACAGGTTGACTCCGAGAGAAATACGGCGTGAAACATTATAGTGTAAACTGAGTTACAGCTAACAAACTGGGCTATTCGACCGTGGACGGGACGGAATTGTCTGAATTATTTGTCTGAAGTGTGTCATTTTACAAATTAAACTGTCAAACTTTTTGGGTGAATCAGACTGGGGATTTTTGCACTGTAGCCTTACGTGACTTGCGCCAGGATTGGTTAAATATTTAACTTCTAGAGTTTGTTCAACACGGTATTGTTTGTATACATTCTTGACACAATAATATCAAAATAATACAACTTTAAACATTGTTGATGTATTTTAAAAGAAGTAATCCACCAATCACTTACCTATTTTGATGAATATTGATCGACGTACCGAGGTGTAATGAAATATGTTACACGGCGTTACATAATACATATTCAATTCATATTAGTGAAGATGTTTGACGGTAAAGAGTGAAGAACAAATATATAAACTTTCACATTTAACATTAATTTGGATAATTTCTTCTATGGTTTTCGCGATTTTGCATAATAAAACACTTTATTTATCCGGTTTTATCGCGTTTTTATTCATTATTTGACCCGAGCTTTCGCCAACTTTACAGTTGGCTTTTTCAAGGTTGAATAAAGTGTTTTATTATTAATTTGGATGTTGAACGCATTTCAAGTTTCTAAAATCACTAATGTCCTATCCATTAACCTATCGCAAGATACGTTGCCAGGTATGCTGAACAATTTTTCTTCCCGTAGCCCACCAACGCACACGTAGAGGTTGGCCTTTCCTCACTATTTTTCAATTTTATTTTGGAATATTTGACTATTCCTTATGATAACAGAAGGTATTCAAAAACAGATAAATAGGTGGGTATTCCTGATAAAAAAAATTTTTAGCGGACCCCAATGGGTTAAATTACGCTTTCATAAATTAGCTGGTTAATATTGTTAATTATATTTAATGGTGGCATAATGCAAGCGTAATTATACTACATTCGCTGCATCCGAAGAGATTTTACTAAGGTAGTCTCGCTTCTGTACGTATTAGGGCATCGAAACATATTTAGAGCTATAAATAAAAGAAAAAATAATAACAACGCCACCTACCGGTAGCCGTGAGTGCGCGCGCGCGCACCCCCACGGCTGTCAACCATCTCATTCGTTTCGAGTGTTTGGGCATCGACTCACTTCGTTCGTGATTTATTATTTTTTTACAGTTTCTAGTTTAAATATCTAAATATTTTTTCATAGGACAAGTATTTTTAAATATGGGTAAGCGAAAATCTAAAGAACGTGATAGAATTAGGAGAAAAATACGTCGGTTGGAACGACGGTTGTATAGCAGCAGTGATGATGGTACGCATGTCACCTGATTTTCCAATATTTTTTTAATCTACCCACATTTAGATTTATTTTTTTGCTAAGCGCAAAAGTGAAGGTTAATAAACTTAACCGTGTTTTTATTATGGATATACCTATTGAACCCGGTGCATTTGTACATCTGCACCGAATATACAGAACTACGATGCGATTGTAGTCTATAAAACAATGCCTTTTGTATGAACCGTGATGTGATTACGGTCGGCGCTACCTATGTTCCTACTAACCAAATATGACGAACCACGATGCGATTGTGGTCTTTATATTCATGCCCTAAGAGCCGTGATGCGATTACGGCCGGCATTTATACATATACATGTTCTACATGATCTCTCTCAATATAAGGGTGTTTTGAGTAGTGATGCTATTACTACCTACACGCTTTGAGATAAGTTTTGTATCGGTTTTTCCAGATTACGAATCGGATAATGATATTCGATCAGTAGTGTCACGGGTGACTATATCGTATGAGCGAGCCGACCCGGAAGAACGTTCTTCTAAGGACGTAACTGATAATGAGGAGCCACCGAACGATAAAACGTCGGAAGAGGTTATTGGTGATACGTTACCTTCGGATATTTTGGATGCCCTAGGGGAGTCCAAAAATAAAACCGAATCTTTCGCCCCTAATATTAATCCAGAGATATCTGAACGGTGGGGTAAGATCATAATAGATGGGCTCAGTAAGGAGGCGTTAGATAAGTTGCAGGACATAAAGATACCTGAAAATTTCAAACTGTTAAAAGCCCCTGAATTAAATCTTGAAATCAAGGCTATTCTATCTGGTTCCACAAAGAAACGAGATAAGAGAATGGAGCGAATGCAGAATCAATTAGGAAAAGGGATTGCAGCAATTTCCAGTCTTATGTCTACGTTATTAAGCTCTGAATTTAACAAAACTGAAATTATCAAGAGAATATCTGAAGCCGGTCAGTTTTTTGTGATTTACACTGCCGAAATACAGCAGCCAGGCGTAAACTAATCACGTATGGTTTAGATAAGAAGTTTTCGGATATGGTTCAAGGTGTGAAGCGTGACAGTCTTTTATTTGGAGAGAATTTAACAGAAAAGATTAAGTCCAGTAAATCGGCTGAAAAATCAGGCCTTCAAATAAAGAGAAAGTTTAACGCTCAGCCATCGACATCTTATTACCAGACTTCAATAAACACACAACAGGAAAACTTGAGAGGCCCACCCAGGACTTCATCTCTGAGAGGCAAGCGTGGGGGGGCCAGGATCCAAGCCTCGTCTCACTCGTCGCACAGGCGACCAGTGATGACCCAACGGTACAACAACTCAACCAAAGCCTACGAGAACCGCAAAACTCAAGTTCGCAAGAAATAGAGGTACGTTACGCGGGTAGATTAAGATTTTTTGTCGATGTTTGGAGAACTATCACAAAGGACCCTGTTGTTCTTGAATACGTTTCGGGTTATAAAATACCCTTCGTTACACCAGTCTATCAAAATTATGAACCAACCAAGTCGCTTTTTACATCTATTGAGATTAATCACATAAAAACCGAAATATCAACTTCTTACTTCTGGTGCAGTAATAAGGTGTGATGATATAGCTGATCAGTTTATTTCACCTATATTTCTTATTCCTACGAGTGATGGCTCTTACAGATTCATTCTGAATCTTAAAAAATTAAATAAATCTGTTGAAACACAACATTTTAAAATGGAGGACATCCGTACTGCTTCCAAATTAATCTGTAAGGGTGATTGTATGTGCAATATCGACTTAAAAGACGCATATTTTTTTGTACCTATACATTCATCGTCTAAAAAGATTTTCTTTATATAAATAAATCGTTTGAAGACTGTCGCATGAAAATTGGACGAATTGTTAACTTTTTACAAAGTCTGGGTTTTTCAGTAAATGTAAATAAAAGTGAATCTATATGCTAGCCAACAAAAAACGTTCTTGGGATTTGAAATAGATTCCGCCAACATGGCACTTAAGTTACCTTTTGCTAAACGTCAGAAAACACTAAAGTTAATAAAAAATATTTCTGGCAAAAATTCTTTAAGACCAAAGAAGGCAGCACGTAATTCTAACAAATTTATATGATTTCGACTTTCTGAAGAACTCCAAAACCCATTGGCTGTTTCATTATAACAATATACCCCCCATCCAGAAAGAGATGCATCGGAAAAGATCTCTAGAGTGAAATTATTACTACGAAATGGTTTTATGGAAGACAAAATATTAGCCCTCCACCAGTCAAAATCAGGTTTTAGATTTGTACTTATAGGCATAACAGTATCATAATCGTCATTAGAACGCTGTAGGGCGAGATACTTTTCCCTTTCGAATAGCTTTGTGTAAACCCAGCCATAATCTATTGCTGGACAAATGGAAGTCAGTAAGCCAAGAAATTTAGCAAAATCTCTATTAAATGTTTCGCGAATGGCCTTTCAAATACAGAAATTATTTTAAGAATAGATAACATGACCGCTATTTCTTATATAAATAGAATGGGTGGTGTACAATACCCCCATCTAAATAGTATTTCCCGGGAAATTTGGCAGTGGTGCGAAGAACGCAAATTGTTTATCTTTGCCTCTTATATTAAATCTAAGGATAATAAAGAAGCAGATCGCGAGTCCAGGTCTACAAATATATATAGATACTGAGTGGGAGTTGTTAGAATCTGCTTTTGAACAAATTTGTAACAGATTTGGTTCTCCTGACATTGACCTTTTTGCCTCACGCTTGAACGCAAAGTGTCCTCTTTATGTATCGTGGAAAAGAGACCCTAGCGCTTTTAACATAGACGCCTTTACATTAGATTGGAGGAACTATTATTTTCGGTTATTCTGAAATGTATACGCAAATTGATGGACGATAAGGCTACGGGGATATTTGTTGTTCCATATTGGCCAAGCCAACCGTGGTTTCCGTTATTTCAAGACCTACAAGTTTCAGAACCGATTTACTTCAAACCACATTATGAACTTTTACTATCTCCTTGCAGGAGCAGTCATCCACTATGGCAAAACCTTACCCTGGTGTCTTGCCGCTTATCAGGGAAGCTTTTTCACGACAAGGCTTAAGTTTAGAAACCATTAATATTATGAATACTTCGTTATCCCACAGCACATTAAAGCAATATGATACAGCGTATAAAATATTACGGGAATATTGTCAGATTAATATGATTAATGACTGTTATTCCATTTCAAATCCAGTTTCTCTTAATTTTTTATCCCAATAATTTCAAACAGGTGCGGGTTATTCTACTATGAATACAATCCGTTCGGCTCTTTCTCTTATCCTAGGAAAGAATTTTAGCTCAGATGTCAATGTTAGCAGGTTTCTTAAAGGTGTCTTTAGAGCCCGACCGGAAGGTCGGGTAGGTCGGGTTGGAAAGGAATTTCCAAGGTACCAAAATACCTGGGATACTAATATTGTATTGGATTTCATCAGTCGATGGTATCCAAATGAGAATTTATCTTTGTCAACTATCACAAAGAAATTGGTAACTCTGCTCGCATTGTCGACTGCACAACGAGTACAGACGTTATCCTTAATTAGACTTTCTAATATATTCATTAATACTAATGATATTGATATAACTATTGTCGATTTAATTAAAACTTCGGCACCTGGTCGTACTCAGCCACATTTAATCATACCGTTCTATAACAATAAAAAGGAAATTTGTCCAGCTAAAACATTGTTAAAATACATAGAATTTACTGAATCCTTCAGGATTAACTCTAATACAGACAAATTGATTTTGACCACTAAAAAACCTTTCCATAATGCAAGCGCTTCTACGATTGGGCGCTGGATTAAGCAAGTTCTACAAGAATGTGGTATTAACACAAACTTGTACTCAGCACATAGCACCCGCCATGCAGCATCATCAGCTGCTAATCGTAGGGGCGTTTCCATCGAAGTTATCAATAAAACCGCAGGTTGGTCAGGAAACTCTCTTGTATTCACAAAATTTTACAACAGGCCTATAGTTAATGATAACAATTATGTTTTGCTAATGCTGTTTTCGATAATGTTGAAGTTTAATAAAAGGTATTTATTTGATTACGTTTATTGACATGTTTTAATGTCTGAAAAGATTTCTCTATTAGGTATACTCTAAACATCTACCTTAGTAAAATCTCTTCGGATGCAGCGAATGTAGTATAATTGAAGGTTAAACAAACTTACCTAAGTGAAGTTTGACCGTAATTATACGAATCGCTGCATCCGAAGAGATTTTCGTTCTCCCATCCCGGAACTCATTTTGCAGTGAGTCCACCCGAATAGTGAAATCTTAGGTGTGCTCTAAAATGAATGAGATGGTTGACAGCCGTGGGGGTGCGCGCGCGCGCCCTCACGCCTACCGGTAGGTGGCGTTATTATTATTTTTTCTTTTATTTATAAATCTAAATATGTTTTGATGCCCTAATACGTACAGAAGCGAGACTACCTTAGTAAAATCTCTTCCTTAGTAAAATCTCTTCGGATGCAGCGATTCGTATAATTACGGTCAAACTTCACTTAGGTAAGTTTATTTAACCTTCAATTATATGGGCATTTCGGTGGTATACTCGTCTTTTACCATTTATTACAAGTAGCCCGGAAGAGACCCAGTTTTGGAGACCTTTCCAACTACAATAGTCGAAAAGATGAGCAGAAAGGGAGATCCAAAGCCATAAACTTAAGGTGGAACCACACCAAGTTTAATTGATTTTACGAAATTTTAAAAAGCAGCTCTGAAACACTCAAAAAGGACTCAAGCACTTCTCAGGCTAAACAGATCTATTGTATCCATTGGTTTCAACCAATGGATACAATAGATCTGTTTTGAAGAAATCGCTTTCAGCAATGATGGCCGCCCACTTTCAGCTATGTTTTTATTCTTATGTATTTGTATTTTGTTTTCTTGATGGTTCAGTTACTTATTTGTAAAAAATATGTTTACACGTCATCAAGTTATTATCTATCTCTCTAAACCTCTGATGTGAAGGCATCGTATTAATAATTAAGCCTCCGATTTTGAATCAGAACCTTGTGCTGAATTTAAAAGAGACGCATTAAAGTCCTGACCATCCATAGTCTCACCTTTAGAGCATTGAGACAACATACCATATGTTGTTGGGTCCCCGATTGTAGAAGGATATTTCTGCCAAAATCAGGTAAGTTCGTCACGAGCGAGATCGTTGACGAGAAGCCTGATGTCATAGCCAAAATCAGCCTCTATGGCCAAAATTATAGTCACATCTAAATTAGTAATTCCACTAATATTATAAAACTTAAAGTTTGTGAGTTGGTACCTTATGTATGTGTGTTTGTTACTCAATCAAGAAAAAACTACTGAACCGCTGAAACTGAAAAGCTGGAGATCTAGAATAACAAATAGGTTAGTTTTTATCACGATATTCCCACAGCATCTAAATCCTACTAATATTATAAATGGGTGTGTGTTGTTTGTTACTCAATCACGCAAAAACTACTGAACCGATTGCGATGAAACTTGGAATATAAGTAGTTGGATACCTGGTAACACATAGGCTACATTTTATCCCGATATTCCAGCGGGAACGGGACTTACGCGGGTGAAACCGCGGGCGCAGCTAGTTAGTAATAACTTACAAATTTTACCTAGTCATCTTAAAGCTTTTTGTAACGTCTAAACTCCATAGCGTTTTTTATGTATGAAAAACACACGTCCCTTACAGACGGATATGTCGAAATCATAAAGGCTTGATGACAACAAAACAATTAAAAACACTTATTGCTAGCCTAGATAACTTATTGTTAATCTGCATAAATCTGCACATCTATTTGCATTAGTCTTCGGTCTGCGAGTTATCATCTGATCGAAAAATCCATAGCCTACCTACACGCTAAACCTTCCAACTTTTAGGGTACGTCGCATAAACTTCCCTTAATTTTAGTTGGTATTTCCCGAGTTTACCTAATTTACGTTTGGCCAGGAAACCTGTTTACGCTACAATTTTTAAACAAGTTGCTCCGTGGAATGAAACGGTTTGCTGAAGGGACGTTGTCCTCTTGTTAACTTTGTTTAAAGTGCTGACGAAATTGAGGGTCCCCGATCTGGTAGGACTTCGACGGAAAGTCGAAAGAAAAAGTTTTGTTAATTCCCATGGGAAAAGAGAGAGGTGAAACGAAACACAAGTGTTTAGAACGAAATAGAAAAATATAAATATTTGTCTTAGAAATATAGCTTTAAGCACAAAATAATGATTATATCCTAAGTACTAGCTGTGCCCTGCGGTTTCAGGATAAAAAGAAGCTTATGGGTTATTCCCGGTATCCAGCTACTTATATTCTAAGTTTCATCGCAATCGGTTCAGTAGTTTTTGCGTGATTGAGTAACAAACATCCAAATACACATACTTTCACTTTTATAAAATTAGTGGGATAGTACGTTTTCTAATTTCAAACTGTAGTCTGATGTTTTGGTTACTTGGATTTGTCATTTCTTCGTCACATAGAAGTGTCTAATCGTAGACTACAATTAAAAAACGAAGTATGATAAATCTAAAGGCGATAACATTTATCATGTCTATGACATCCTTGATGATCTTGATCAAGTACATATCACCTAATAACAGATGATTTCCTAAAACTATTTTAAAGAAAAAATACATCCACAAAACACAACTCACGGTCGACGTCAAGCGGGATTCGAATCGACAACGCATTTCAACTCAATCCGGGAGTAGTTACTTAACCAATTAGTCTACCGGCGTCGGTGACTCATACGCTGAATTACTGTTTCTGTATTTTACTATCTATTACAACTTAGGCACGTTTGATGATGCGACGATGATATTTAGATGTCTTAGATGTTTGCCTAGTAACCAGCAGGCTCGTCTTTTAAAAATTAGTAGTAGAGGGTGACTTCGCCTCTATCTACTTTTTTTTTTTTAAAGTAAAAGAACGAAAGTTGTTTTTTAAACTAGACGATCAACCCCTATTTGATTTGATGTTGGCGCTACCCTCACCGGAACAATAAATCTGACAAATATTATAAACGTGAAAGTTTGCAAGTAGGTATGTATGTCTATGTGTATGTGACTTCGTTACTCTAGAACGCAAAAACTACTGAACCGATTGCAATGAAACTTGGAATATATAGATAGAGACTGGAGAATTTAGAGAACTTTTATCCCGATATTCCCGCGGGGCTTACGCGGATAAAACCGCGGGGCGCCGCTAGTTGAATGAATTAATGAATTTATTCATTAATATGAATCTTATTAAACATTTATCAAATAACATTAGAAATCGGCTCTACACTAAGCAAAAACTTGTATTGCAGGAACTGAGATACTAATATTATAATGGATAAAATATTTGATAATAATTCAAATTGTAAATAACAATTACATTTATAAGGTATAGTATAGACTAACATACATATGAAATATTATATAGATCTAAAATTAGGTTTTAGGGTTTTCTATTTTCGGTCGCGCTGTTACTGTATACTGTTACTGTATAAATGAACTGCAGTCTTTCTGAGATTTTGTGAGAACACATTTTTGGTTGGTAGTGAAAACAGCCATTTTATGGCTGTTTTGGTTTAAAAACCTATTATGTGAAGTTATTAGTTTAAAACAAAGTCGAAACCTTATTTTGAAATTAATTGCCTATAGGTATTTAGGTGAAATATCTGAACATATTATTTCAAATGAAACCATTGCATTATGAAATTGTGACGACCGAATATAAATTCAACCAATGCATTTGCATAGCAGCCATCTGTTACGCGGTCTTCCAGTTGAAATCAAAGATGTAGGTTTTGCTATAGAAGGGACCAAAATACGAAATAATAATAGTAAAACTGGTCCGAAAGGGGGTCGATTTACAAGTCTAGGCGAACAACTTTTGTACTACGACTTTTTTTTTGTTGAAAATGTTAATTTTATATATCACTGAAAATACAGCTGTCTTTGAAAATAAATTCAATTATAGTTTTGATTATAGTGACCAAACTAAATGAAAGGACAACTTAAGGTGAATGACCACTAACTCTAAGAAACAGCCGATTGTTAAGTCTAATATAATAAATTTCTCAACAGGTTTTAAAGAAACTTAGGAAATAGAAAAATCGGGGTTAAATTCTAGCGTCTGTACATCTTTGACTAGGTATTCTGTGGCAAAACGCAGGTGATGCCAATATTCAACAACTTGTAGATTTTGTAGAGAATTTCTAATTACCATTGATATAATAGCGGCGGTTTTATTGCAACTCAATGGGAGTATTTGTTAGTAACGCGCTAATTGTGTTAAACAGCAAACCTTTAAAATAAATAGATGGATAGATTAATAGTATGTTGTATAATAAAAATAAAATTACAAATGTAAGTTTTACATTACAATTTGTAATTTAATGCTACCAGGCCAAACCATCGCCATAGTCTCGGGCAGCATCAGTAGGTAAGGTTACTTTACTTACCCGGTCGGCCGTTTAAGTGTGGATTTTTGCAAAGTGGTAGGTAGGTTCGGCCAACTTGGACGAAGTCACGGTATCTAAATACAAATATGCTATTAAAAGCCAAGAGCACAATATTCTTGATTCATCGTGTACATCGCCCTCGTATCACATTGTGAACATAGCTATAATTACCACACCCCGCCTGGTGATAGAGCACGCTCCGTTCAAGAAGAGACTTTACTTGGACGAGTTTATGCTGAAATAGATCATTTAATTTTTTCCCCATTTACTAATTTGGCAAACTCTTAGGAACGATATAAACGTTATTAAACCGTACTTAATTGAGTTATAATTACAATTCTAAAATAATTTAAATCACTTCCTGCATACAATAATATTGAAAGTAGCAGAAAAAAAAATAAACCGCCCGGCAACACCGCAAAATATTTCCAAAAAAAAAAAGTTTTATACATTTTATATAAAAAAAACAGTCAATTAATATAAAATCTAATCTTAGTAGTCCTTCGGCAGCATGACAGAGTCCTATAGCTACCAATGCAAATGGTTAGACTCGTAGAGAGAGTAACTTTTTGACGCTACGTGTCATATCGAGAACGATTGCCTTCTGAATCTGACCTTTGTCCAAACTGTCAAGCCAGGCCGCTATGAATTTGCTTTTGAATTTAAAAAAAATACTTGTCGAACCTGACATTGCTCGTGGACCATAACCACAATTGATATATTTAATAACTAGATAACTATAAGACTTCATACAATAAGACTTACTCCATTCTGAATAAAATCATCCAACGCATTCAACTTTGCAAGTAGCAATCCAACTCCTGAGAGATAACGGCGTGAGCAAGAATTAATTAGCCAACTAAAAACTTGACTCATTCCGCATACTGCCGACCAAATGTTGGTACGTTATGTTCAGGGACGAAGTTGAGATTAATTCATTTGAATTACGTGCGAGGAGGAACAGTAACTGTGTTTGAGTTGTTGATCAGAATTGCATTATGGATTGGGATGCGACCGTTGGTTAACCCTTTGTAACCAAGTTGGTACACATCTCTGCTGAGCTGAGTATTTGGTTGATGTTTTTTATGCTTTCTTACCCCAGCGTGCCCGCCATTATGCTTAGAACTCATTTAATATGACAAATAGATACATAAAATAAAACTCATTCTCCGGTTTTAATCGCAATGTTTTTTTCCTCAGGATAGACCGAAATTTAGTCTAAATTTTATAATTAGACAAAAATTTATCTTAATTTTATATGTGATGTTGAGTTTTCTCCTCTTGGTGACCCGGTATAAATGAACACCCTGTCCCATAACCCACGGGAAAAAAATATTATATATTATTGTATTATATATTATATTATTGTATAAATGCTCGTGAAAATGATTATAATTTTTCTCGAACACGCACACTATGCAGGTAGTTCCTTGGTTGTTATCTCAAGTTAGAGTTGTTAGGGCAAGTTAGAGATCTAAGAGTGACTTGAAAACTTTAACACTAGGGGGGTCATGTCACTATAATACGAAAAGATAAAGAAGAACTTGAAACGACTTGGCCGTTTCGCAAGCTGATTTCAAGCAAAGCAAGCCATTTCGCTTTGTTGGATACAACTATTATTAAAGCAAAATCGTTAACTAGGTATAAGAAGTAAGCCAAACTATCTTAGGTCAATGACCTAATTTCTCCCTGGCACCCAATAAAGTTAAAAACTTCAAAACTCCGAAATTCTCTTGGAAAACATTAAAAGAAAAGCTTTTTTCGTCTGCACTGCAGTTGACAGCATAAATCATGAAGGTCCTGATTGCTTTGCTATAGCATTAACTGCCATAATTCTAAAAAATAAGGTTGCTTTTTCTATAATTGTATTTTTATGAGATTAAGCTGACCAAGGAATGCTCTGTGATAGATAACTACTATACGTGGGTACACATTAATAGGGAATTTATTAATTCCTGTGCCGATATCAGAATGGTCATTTAAGGAAAATTCGACTCAAGCAACTCTTATAAAACAATTTCAATAATACAATTAACAGTTTTTTTTTAAATTATAGACTGCGATTTGACTCAGTTTCATGAAGAAAAAATATCAAATACAAAAAACCATGACGTCAATTTATAGCCTGAAATAAAAAAATACGCAAAGTAGATTAAAAACTATTCGACTAAAACAATCCAAAGAGTTTTACCGAAAAACCTTTAGGATTGTATTTGCCTATAGAGTTTAACATATACAATCACATATGCACATAAACGTATACCTTAAAGTCCCTTGCCTGCAAAAGTCCTGCACTTTCAACGACAGTTTACACACGGCCCTGAAATCAGTGGTAGGAATAATCGTCCCTAAATGGTGAACCATAAAATTCGAGTCACAATTTATAAAACTGAACGATATATTGTGCAATCTAAATCTATCTAAGTGTGCAACCCCACTGCACCACATCGCTACTGATTTTAGGGCCGTGTATGGGCCTTTGTTTTAGGCTTTTAGGTTATTTGTAAGAAGACCTAAGTCTAAAAATCATTCAATCAAATAGGTAACTGTACAATTATGAAGTCCGACTTTTTAAAAAAGTTTACTCATTACCCACATCACCTTAAGGACGCGACTCATGTGAAATCCCTTCCGATGGAATGGTTTTATTCATAACCGGTATCAAATAGATCTTTAAACAATGTATTATGTTATTGTACATGATACAAGAAGTGTCCCCTTCATTTC
Organism: Idaea dimidiata; assembly: GCA_949358125.1. Taxonomy (NCBI): domain Eukaryota; kingdom Metazoa; phylum Arthropoda; class Insecta; order Lepidoptera; family Geometridae; genus Idaea; species Idaea dimidiata. The sequence continues at coordinate 20,050,653 of OX442334.1, read as the reverse complement.
AAAAACAATAAAAAATAACTTTAAATACCACTATTATTCAGGCAAAGTTACCCCTGTTTTACAAAATAAATCAATTTTTCTTCTAAATCCTTAACCGCTATATTTTCTTATAGGCATCATAATATTAGAAAATACAATACCTAGAACCCCTTCATCGCATTTTTTCAAAATATTATTTTAATCTTCGTTAATTATTGATTTTACGAGAAATTGTAGATTTTTCACGCAATTCCATCTCGCTCATTTATATGCAATAGGACAAGGACCGTTGCTTATCATCTATCGCCGCCTTAAAAAACGTCAATTAAAAACAAAAACACAAATTACAAATAACACAACTCTAAAACTATGATATATGATCTGAAACTTTTGGGTTTTCCCCAAATCGGACCACAATTACAAAATAATCCTTATATTTCACAAAATATTTCAACTAACTAGATTAGATAGAAACTAATTTAGTTTTATGTGGAGGAAACTAAAACAATATGATTAAAATATGTATGAAATACTAGGAGTTTCCAGTGGTTTTTATCATTTGTTGACCCATTAGAATAAAGATACTTCGTATTTTGGACCCTACAAAATACTTCGTATTTTGTATTCGTTTCCATCGTCTTTTGTTTTACTTTGATCGTCTTTTAATATTGTTTGATCCAAATACAGAAACTTGGCTAAAAATTTAAGTTGAACTTTAATAATTTCTATATTTAAAATTTCTTTAGGAATTTTTGAGTTTGAGATTGGTTTAATTGTTTAAGTAGTACTGGAATTTTGAAAAGTGTTTCTAAATGATTAATACCTACTTATTTTTGTTCGAATTCACTAATGGGAGTACTGTAAGTAATAACAAACAGGCATATCAACAGTTACATCTATTCTTATTGTAGTACTAGAACACGATACATTCTCGTTTGTCATATTTGCATTGTAGAACTAATTCTGTTCAAACGCAAAACTATGTAGGTACTTCGCTACTAAATACAAATTCAGATATTTCAACTCATTTTGGCCAGCGGTTTCTGTGTTTTGTACTTTGATTTAATATAATAATATTATTTGGAAATGCTTCGAATACTTAACTATTTATTAAAGTAAAATAAGTTTTTATTAGACATTTACAATATTATAAAGTAGGTACTAAAGTTTAAAATAATTAATTAATGAGAAAAAATTAAATAAAATACAAAAAGCCTTAAAACTACAAAACAACATAATATTATTATAATATTATTTTAATAGAATATAATCCCTTTGTAGTGTGTAGGAGAATTCATGCAATTTTCATTTACTAGCTGCGCCCCTTGGTTTCACCCGCGTAAACACTAATCCCGTGAAATTACATAGTGATCAATAGTATCCAATCCATCACTTTAACTATCATTACCCAAATTTTCATCCAAATCGGTCGACCATGAAGACAAACATGGGTACGAACAAAAATATTGCACATACTAACTGTTGGATTTATAATATTAGTTTGGATTCTTTTCTTCGTTGTTCCATCTCATTTGTTTTATCGTTGTTGTTTTTTTCATATTTTGTTTGAATTTTTCTACTTTTATTTTTTTCTAATGTTTCTTGCTGTTTAGATGTGTACTTTTCCAAACAAGGGTATTCTTATTTCTTAATTTGTTTTTTATTGTTCCAGTCTGCATTTCTACCAGAAATATATTAAAAGAAAAATACATCTTCAAAAATCCTTAGCACTGGGTCCCTAAGACCACTGGGTTTAGGAACCTAAGGCCCCGGTTACCATTGGGTCTCTGGGTCCCAAAGACTTGTCGGTTCGTCTTGAATCTTCAAATTCTTGAAGAATCGTTATTTTCCTCTAAAACAGTGTAGTAGATATGCCTAGAGCCGTCAATAGTAATTAAATTAAGAAGGTTTGAGTTAATAACATTGCATTAACAATTTTGTAAAGCAAACAATAAAAACGGTTAAAATTAATAAATTCCTAGATAAGAACTGTCATTTAATGTGGTCATTTACATTGAAAATCACTAATGTAATTTCGCAGGCATGTGCAATTATTGAGCATTGTGCATAATATTCTGAATTTTAATAAAATTACCTGTTTAATACTCAATAAATCATCGATAAACTCATAATGAGGTAGTCTTAATTTAATGTTTTGACAAATGTATTCAGATTGGAAATTCTAAATTGCTCGTTTTTTTTTTTCGAATTTCTATAAAAGTTCATTTAAAATCATTTGTCAACTCATACATAACCAAGAGGTAAAGTTAAAGTTCTAACGTCGCGTCGGGTGTCGAATAATAAAAAAATATTTCAAAGTGCAATAAAAAGTAATAACAATTTTTCAAAGTGCTTGGAACCGAAAATCATCTTTAATTTTTTAAATCGGAACAGCGGAAACTAAAAAAAATATTAGGCAAGCATTTGCGTTGTCGGGTAATGCAGTTTCCATAAAAGAATACCGATTGCAATTTGGATAAATTTGTTGATATGCATTTGGTAATAATATTATAGTTGGTAGTGCGTATGCCTGGCGTGGTTTTGTCTCTACTTGGTTGCTATTTTCGAAGAAGCATAAAGGTAATTTCTTCTGTGGTTTTCGCGATTTTGCTTAATAATAGTGGTTTATGCACCGAGGTACTAAAGCCCTGTCTTATATAGCGGGCGTCATATTGAATCCAAAGCGTGCGTAGGACCCTAGAGAGTTAACTCCCGAGCGGAGCGAGGGTGATATTCGCTCAGGAAGTTATGTACCTAGAGTCCTGAGTGAAGCGTGGGATTCAAGCGCCCAAGATAAAGACATTATCGAGGTGAATACTCTACTTTACACATCTACTGCGAGACAATAAAGAGGCTTCAAAAATAAGCATTTAATTAACAACATAACGATAGATTAGTGCTACGTGTATGAAATATATTTACAGCTATATTAATTAAATTTAACAATGTTACATCAAAATGACGAAACCAAACATTAAAAAAAGAAGTTGATGCTTTATATTAACTAAAACTTTTTGCCTTACCCTTCCGTCGAAATAAAAATAGCCCAGTTTTTATTTTTTAATGTGTTATGTCTAGGTGGCCATATGCTACCAGAACCTTAGTTCTAAATTTAAATTACTTTACACACCTACTGCTCTACAAAGTTACTTTATTTGACCAAAAAGGTCAACGTAAAGCGACTCTTTATTCCCTAGGTGCATAAAGTGCACATTATGCACCTAGGGCATAAACACATAAAAAAAATAAAAACTGGGCAAATTTTTTCTATTTTCATGGACGGAAGGGTAAAGCAAAAAGTTTTGGTTAGTATAAAACCCCAACTTTTTTTTTTCATCAGCTAAGGCCGATGTGTGGTTTCGTCATTTTGATGTAACATTGTTAAATTTAATTAATATAAAGCTGTCAATATATTTCATATACGTTGCATTATTCTATTTTTTTGTTGTTAGTTAAATACTTATTTTTGTAGCCCTTTTATTGTCTCGCAGTAGATGTGTAAAGTAGAGTATTCACCTCGGTACTAAAGTCTGTCTTTATCTTGGGCGCTTGAATCCCACGCTTCACTCAGGACTCTAGGTACATAACTTCTTCGCTTCGCTCAGGAGTTAAGTTTTTAGCAACCTCGCTGCGCTCGGGAGTTAACCCTCTAGAGTCCTTCGTACGCTTTGGATTCAATATGACGCCCGCTATATAAGACAGGACTTTAGTACCTCAGTGCATAAACTACTATTATGCCCTAATTGTATAATGAGCACTTTATGTACCTAGGGAATAAAGACTCGCTTTACGTTAACCTTTTTGGTGAAATAAAGTAACTTTGTAGAGCAGTAGGTGTGTAATAGTAGATTGTATACCAAGGGAGAAAAGACTATTTTTACGGCGAGAGTGTTTTTCGAATCCAGAGAGAAGCGACGGATTCTAGAGTAGAATCCTTCGCTTCTAGAGCGAATCGAGAGATTCAAAGTACCTCACTCGAGCTAAAAATAGTATTTGCTCCTGAGGTAGACATTCTACTTTTCATCGCCCTCTATGAGAAAATGAGTACATTTGACTTGTTACTCCAATGTTTCAAAGACTAATCCTAGTCTATTCCAAGACTATTATATTCCAAGTCTTCTACTCTACTCTTAGTCTACTCCTAGTGTATTCCTCTTCTATTTATATTCTATTTCTATTGGAACTCTTTGGTGATAGAAACTTTTTAAAAATATACACATTCCAAATTCAAATCGCCCCGGCCAATCAGTAGCCGGGGAGTCATGAGGAGATGTGTTGCTAAATTTTCATTTTTGTGAAACTTAGTTCAAATGCGTGTAAATTGTTTAATTTCGGGGGCATATTAATCAATTTAGTTTCGTGAAGGTGTACAAGTGAAAATTAAAGTGAAAATCGGTGCAAATCATGGACTTTAGCCTAGTGTTCTCTCCAAAGCTCCGTGAACAAACATTGTAAAAATGGCCTCCTTTTTACAATGATTCCCTTGACTTGACTTTGACTATGACGACTTGACTGTTTCGTTCGATGCAAATAACGTGCAATTATTGATAATACTTGACACTGGCAAATGTCCGAAAGGAAAAGCCATTTTATAGAAGAAGAAGAATCAGTAGCCGGAAAAGTAAAATCCCTGCTAACAGGGAGGCAAAACGTTTTGCCGGCAAGTTAGCGTGAGCGTCAGCAAAGGGCTAGTTCCAGCCTAGTTTACAGGGACTGGATTATCTCTTTTCGAATAGATGTGATGAAAAACACTTTATTTGCCGGGTTTAATCGCGTTTTATTCAACTTTATAACGAAAAATGGGCGAAAGCTCGGTCGTTTCAAAATCATGAATAAAACGCGATAAAACCCGGTAAATAAAGTGTTTTATTGAGCATAAAGGTAATATTTTTCTTTTTTTATTACAAAATGTTTTAAGTCTGTAGTTTTACTGTTTGCAATAATAAAATTATTGCTTCCAATAAATTAAACAGATTATTTACCAATGTATCAAAGTTCACTGTTTAAATTTGGTTGTTCACAATTTAAGGACAGAGATCTGTATCTTCATATTTGAATTAAAAACATTTATCACATTTTCTTACATATTACATTCACAAGCAAAAAATAAAAAAAAAAACGCGACTGCAATTGTAACTGAAAAGTAAAAAAACAAGATTAACAAAACGCGCCTTAGATTAACCAGTTATAGTCAAGCTGGTCTAATTTGGCTATTCCTCTGATCTCGTAGCTTAGGAATACTTAAAGATAAAGAAACCTTAAAAATCGTTTGATGCTTCTAGGAGCCTTAGGAATGGTGGATGGAGTCGGGTGTCACTCGCGCGGTCATGACAAATCTAACGACGTATCGTTTATCTAAATCAGCCTAGCCAAATAGGTCACAAACATACATATATACTTTCAAGGCTAAACATAACACTTTTTTTGGCAATCGTGTAAGCTACGATGCTACAGACAGATACACAAACATTTAAAACTTATAACACTAAGAGTGCAAATGTGTCCCCCAGTTTGATTCTGATACGAAGGTGTGTGAGGAACCCGTTGAGTTTTAGTTGGACAATTGCTGATTGTTAACAAACTGTAAGCCAGTATGACTATTTGCATAAAGTTGGTTAGATTAGACAAGACGCGACGAGTGACAGTGCGTTTATCTACACAAAAATGGCGTAAAATCTTACTAATATTATAAACGAGAAAGTTTGTTTGTATGTATAAATATTGAATATACTCTTTCACGCAAAAACTACCAAGCCGTTTGCGATGAAACTCCAAATATAAGTAGCTTGATATCGGTAGCGGGTGAAACCGCTGGACGCAACTACGATCCTTGCTTAAGAGCATTACTCCAAAGCAGCGCGCTTCGATTTTAGGTAAATTTACTCACACAGCTTTACAATTCGCGCACACACAGCCGTTTGTGTTGGAGCGCGTATACCATGTATCATACGACGATTGTTCATTTACAACTTTGATACTTGGACAACTTTTCTTAGATAATAGGTAATGTTTTCGTTTTTATGTAAGAACTTAGTTTTTGTAGTTTATTGGTTTTAGTTTTTTCGTAAATTATAATTCAGGTAAGTATTTAAGTTTATTGTATTATATGAGCAATTAAATTATTACACTTTTAAACTAGGAGTTCGCCCCGAACTGAGACCTCACGACCCCCTATCTCCCCAACCCCCCTACCGATCCGGCTCATCTTCGAACTCATAAATTCTATTAAACTAAACTACACGACATACTAACATACAAAGTTACAAAGATACAAGTGCCAGACCCGTCTACACTGGACCTCACTCGCTTCGCTCGTTCGGTCAACTATTCATAGTTATTAGGAGTTCGCCCCGACCCCCTATCTCCCCAACCCCCTACCGATCCGGCTCATTCAAGTTATCGTCGAACAAACATACAAAGATACAAGCGCCAGGCCCGTCTACACTGGACCTCACTCGCTTCGCTCGTTCGGTCAATTAAATTAAACGGGGCTTGATGGCGTATACAAGATGTAACGGGCAAGCCCTTTTAAGCCGAAAGGCGGTTGTTCTAGACGTCTAGGCGATCAACTTTTGTTCTACGACTTTTGAAAATTCAAACCTTTTTTGAAAATTTTGAGGTTATGTTTCACTGAAGAAACAGCTGCTTTTGAAAATAAAGGTAATTGAAGGTTTGATTGTAGTAGACCAAACTAAATGAAAGGACAACATAAGGTCAATCACCTCGAACTCCAAGAAACAGCTGATCTTCAAGTAAACATTACACCTAAATTTTTCGAAAAGTACCTCGAATTTCCAAAAGTCGTAGAACAAAAGTTGTTCGCCTAGACGTCTAGAACAACCCCCTTTTGGATTAAAAGGGCTTACCCGTTACACCTTGTATACACTATAGGTACTTTATATTTACTGTACCTTGACATTTTACATATGTGAGGGTTATTGTGAACCCTCACGATATAACGGGATGTAAGACCATCTCCCTGTAACCTGGTCGAAACGTCGAGTTACAGTAAAATACGAGATTAAATCCAGTTTGCTTTAATTATGATAAGTTTATCTTACTAATATTATAAATCCGAAAGTCTGTTTGTTTATTTGTTTGTTTTCTCTTCACGGTCAAACGGCTCGACTGATTTTGATGAAAATTTGCATAGGGATAGTTTAAACGATGGAGAGTAACATAGGATACTTTTGATCCCAAAAATCCTACGGGATCGGGACTTACGCGGGTGATAACTATTTATTGGATGAAAACTTGCATAGGGATAGTTTAAATGATAGAGAGTAACATAGGATACTTTTGATCCCGAAAATCCCGCAGGATCGGGATGCGGGTGATAACTATTCATGAATGAAAATCGACACACGGGTAGGGTAAGTGATGTAGAGTGGCATCATCATCATCGTCATCCATCGTCATTGATCGTTATTCATCGTCATTGGTCGTCATCCATCGTCATTGGTCGTCATCCATCGTCATCGTCATCTTCACTTACTGAGATACAAACTTTACCTTATTTTACCTACCTACTGCAGTGCAAAAATCCACACTTAAATGGACGACCAGGACCAGGCGCGGCAGCGCTTGGCATCCTGGCCTAGCATCAGTACTGGCATCAGTACAGTCCAGCCTGGCATCAGTACTTCCCTGGTCGTCCGTTTAAGTGTGGATTTTTGCACTGCAGTAGGTAGGTGTTCGAACAACGCGGGATCCCAACTTGCGCGGGTGAAACCGCGGGGCGCAGCTATTAGTAAATAAAAACATATCGTGTATAATAAAATTTTAATATCTGTCGTCTCGCTGTTTCATAGACCTAGCTTTTCGGGGATCAACAATCTCGGGTAATGGACATTTGTTATAAAAACTGATTATTCGGTGTTCCATACTCGTTCGTTCTAAAATTTATTGCCTCTGATTATTCTTTCTGTCTTCAATTTAAAATCTTTGCGAAAACTATAAAACCGACATCCATGACAAAAAGTTGATATTTTCGCGCAGCCGCCATCTTGGATTAACATTTTGACAACACTATCGGCTTCACCACCCTCGAAAACCATGAAAACGACACCCATGACGAAAAGTTAATATTTCCGCGCAGTTGCCATCTTGGATTAACATTTTGACAACACTATCGGCTTCACCACACACAAAAACCATGAAAACGACACCCATGACGAATAGTTGATATTTTCGTGCAGTCGCCATCTTGGATTAACATTTTGACACCACTATCAGCTTCACCACCTTTGAAAACCATGAAAACGACATCCATGACGAAAAGTTGATATTTTCGTGCAGTCGCCATCTTGAATTAATATTTTGACAGCACTATCAGTTTCACCACCCTCGAAAACGAAAACGAGATCCATGACAAAAAAGGTGCTTTTTTTATATTGTCATCTGTTTCTGAACTATTCCCAAAGTTTTAGCCCCCTAGCTCGTCGGGAAGTGTCTCAAATTGAAATTGTAAGATTACGCCCGAACCGACAAACAAACAAAGAAACAAGAATTGCGGGTGTATAAAAACGTGGGAAAAAAACAAGAAATCCACATTTCTTTTCATAATAAAATTGAACTTCATTCATTCATTATAATAAGCACTCACCAAAATTTTGTTATTTTTTTTAATGAAAAAGTATCAAGATGCGTCAGTTGCGCTAAAAACTCGCCAAACTATTGCAATATTTACGTAGCGCGTGACGCCGAAATTGACATACGTCCTACCTCTGCAAGGCCTCGGCCGGTTCTGACCGCTGGCGTAGTTCAGCGTTGGTTATATAGTAGAAAAAGTAGTTCATTGTAAACTTTATTGTAAACTAACCAAATATTTTATTTAAAAAAAATATATACCATGTTTTAGATCGTAAATGTCTACATTTACTAGGTCAAAAAAAAAACAAAATTACTTCATCGTTCATCCTAAACTAACATGTTTTAAATCATGAAGTTTGGCTTAAAATTACAGTATTGGGTATACTTTTCTTGAATGAAAACTCACAGCAATCGTGTTTTTTTTTGAGCTATGTACTAGTAAATGATATGATTGTATTAAAAGTAAGACTGTTTTATGTTTATCTATAACGGTTCAACTACAATCTCGACCCAAACTATACCGTCAACGCGCTTTTTTAAAAAAGAGCTGGAATAAAAACTATTCTAACAAGAAAACCATACGATCAATTAAAAATATTTTTCGCCATGTAGTAGATTATGAAATTTTATATAATATGAAATCAATATCCCATGTACAAATTAAGCAGAGTATTATTATTTTCTCGTCGAAAAAAACATCAATAACGGCTAAACGCTCTTAAACATAAATTATCAAATAATTTGTCATATTACGATGTTTACTTTTATGCCAAGTAGTTGGATACCGGGAATAACACAATGGTTTATTACACCCGATATCCAGCTACCTATATTCCAAATTTAATCGCAATCTATTCAGTAGTTTTTGCGTGAAAAAGTAACAAAGTCACAGTCATACATTCAAACTTTCGCGTTTATAATATTGGTTAGATAATTTGGATAGGTTTAGTTATCCATGTACTTTCACTGTACGGAGTACATCTGCCCGTGTTTTAACTCTAGTTCATGCAATTTTCACTTAAGGTGGCAATAGACTAAAGTCTTCCTACTGTACAGAGAGGACTTGGAGGTCCTAAAATAATATATTATTTATTACATAATATGTCAATAACAAAATATTGTTATGTTTATGTCAATAAAAATAAATATTCTTATTCTTATAAGCCTTTCAACCTATCACGCACTACGTATCTCTACGCACTAACTCACAAATCTAGACACCCATAACCAATGTTGCTCAACACTAATACCTTTTAGGTCTCGGCAATTTACCCCAAAATTGTTGATCGTGGTCAACCATAAATTATTTCGGACCATAAACTCAGCATACCGCGGGCACCGGTTAATTCGATTAATGATCTGAAATACACTTGGTTACTATGTCGTATGAAACGTTATTTGCTACGAAAATTACAGTGGCTGCTGTTTTTATTTTATTATGTGGATTGTTTTTGGAATTTCTACTGTATTAAAGTAATTTTATGGAGATTGCGCCTGTTTGTAAAAAAACGTAAGGAGCAACTAGCAATGGTATGTTCCAGTAGAAGAACGTACGCGAGGTTTTATTTGACATAACCACAAAATATGATTTAGATATAGTTTAGTTTTTAATTAGTTTAATTTTGATCCAATGTATTTTTAAGTTTGTGTGTGTCCAATAAATTACCACAAAATAAACGATAGTCGCAAAGGGATTTTATGTTGCGCCCCTGCCGAAACTTATCAATTTACTTTTAAAGTAACACCTTTATTCCAGTCTTCTTCTTTCCGAGTATTGTATTTGCCCTGTTTTCTTAGTCTTTTGGCTGGGGTGCCAGTACATGTCAGCACAAGTTTAAAAAGCTTCACTGCTACTTCGTGGTAAAATGGAGTAGATATTTGGCATTGTGGAAGCAGCTTAGTACCACACAGCGGCCTAAATCAAACTACTAAGCGTACTTGCCCATGTTTTTATTTGTAGGATAGCGTAGCTGACCACTAGCTAGCGTGCTACCTATAGACAGCTATTTAAACATAAGTATAGCACATAATACTTGCATGTACATACGAGTCACTTGTCGTTACGACCAAACGGTGCCAGTTACTGTAGTACAGTTACTCGGTACGCTAACTCACTCAATAACAAAAACGATTTCGAACTTATTTACATTTTCCTACTCTCTATGTGTGTGAGTGAAAGATTTTTCACATAAAATCCGAGCAAAGGAAATATAATAAACAGATAAGGCGAAAATTTGACGAAATAATGCTGTAATTATAAAATACATCAATCATAATAATCCAAATTAATTGAAATAATATATTGGAGTGCTTTCGCAAGCTTTCACGGTTGTGTGTACTCTAATAACATGACTACATTTTCGTAGGGTTGCCGCTTGTTGGATACTTGCACATTTTACACAAACGGAAACAATCAAATTTGGTATTTTAAATCGATTGATTTAGACGATACCCCAGCAGGATTAGACCTGTATGTCTATACGACTTGGTTCGATTATAGTTAGTTGATCGGCACCAGTTCCTTACAAAGTAAATTAAATTCCTCGCCCAGAATTGCATGCATGTTTGCGTGCAGGCTTTGTGGCCACATCTAGTTGCATTGACATCTTTGTTATTTGAATGGATACACATAATGGACTCGCCCGTCCGTATCGGGACGAGGCCACTTTATTCCAATATACCCACACCCAGGTTTGTCGTCTTTCATAAAATTGTCAGTGGCCTTAGGATGTATGTGTCTTAGTGAGCAAATTAATCAAAAATAATTTAGTTATGTTAGTTGTTTGTGCAAGGGGAGTGTTTGTGTGCTGTGGTTATTTTTGCCTGTTGGATCTCGTCTTGTCTTGTGTTGCTACTTACTCAGGTATTTACCTAATTAATATTAGTTGATTCCAGTACAGCATAGTAGTACACAGAGTAGTACAGCATCAAAAATTAGACCTTTTTCTTATAACAAACTGACACAGAAAATCAAAGTAAGCTATATCTTATTACGTAAAAACTACAGATTCGATTCCGATCCATTGTTAATAAAAGTGCCTAACCATATAACAATATTACTATTCAACTATGTATTAAGTAATTTGACTGTCTATCTATAAAGGAGTTTTAACATCTTATTTGTACATACCTATTTCACTCATTTTTATTTAGAAAAGCAGTTAGTATGTTATCATACCTTCAAACATATATACTTGTACAATGTGCATTAATCTAAAGGTTTCGGTTATTTTGTTTATGATGAAGTTATTTTATCAATCAATTTAGCTTGTGGGTTTAGGTTTGAATTTGTTTAACTTTCTGTAAAATAGATTTGAAAAGAAACTTACTTTTGTATATGTGTTCGTACTTTGTTCTTTTATAACATTTTAAACGTAAGTACCAAACTGTAATGTTTTTTCGGAACATATTTACTCCTATTGGGAAGAGCGTTAAAGACAGCGACACAGTTTGTAACTAATGCTGATCTTTTAACGATTGAACAATCTGTAAAACAATTTACGTTCTGAATAAATATTTTTGATATTTTTTTTTTTGAGAACCGAATCCAAAATACCGATTTGTTCTAAAAACTGTCCAAGCGATTCATGATTTTATGCGATGGTTATGAGGTACTAAAAATACAATTTTAAGCCCTTATTATTTTTGGAAGTCGGTATAAAACTAAAATGTTATGAGTTTTCCGTACACTCGTGTAGATACGGAGAGAGTTTCTAATATTAACATAGTATAAAATATTGAAATATAGTTATATTATGCCATCGTATCTTTAATCTCGAAATGTATATCAATGCCTTTTTCCACATTCATTTAAAAGTTTTTTTTTCAGAAAGTGTAGTACTTGGGAAGCCGAGCTAGATCGCTAGTTCTACAACAAAACAACAAACAAAGTGCCAACCCTACTAAAATATAGACGTTAAACAGAGAAGATGAACACAGTTAGCTGTCTTCATAAAATCGTGACGTGTAGACAAGAGATGCAGCATGAGCCTGTCTCTTTCTTACTCTAAGCTTGATTTGTGTAAAACTCTGTCGTCTCGTGTCGAATGAAGTCTAGTTATAAAACATAACTCTTGGTATGAGATTCCCAAACTTTTAAAAGATAAATACACAATACTAATGTATGTCCGATTTAGTTTTAGCTTAAGTCTTTTACTTTAATAATAGTATCTTTAAGACAAAGTTGTGTATACCTATAACTCTGTGTGAACACATTTAACCATAGTGTTCTGGCATTGTTTTTGTTGAGTTATCTATTAATGTGTATTACTGTTGGTGTACCTAATTAAATAAATAAATAAATAAATACTACTATTGTTAATGTAAAATATGCAGTTTGAAAATCGTACAACTTGTCGCCACTCACCGACCTTATGGCTCTTGTTGTTATAAAGAAGGTGATTAAAAAGTATTAGGGGTTAAAGTATGAAATTGCCGATTTGTACTGAAAATCTTAATTGTTTATTTTTTAAATTTTTAACAAATTTATTTAATCAAAATAGTTGCCATTATTATCTATACATTGCTGCCATCTAATGGGAAGGTTATTAATGCCTTTGCGATAGAACTCCGACGATCTAGACTGCACAAACTGTGTGAAAGCATTTTGTACTGCCTCCTGGGAAGAAAACTTCTTGTCACGTAGATAATTGTCCAAATCACGAAAAAAATGGTAGTCCGTTGGAGCAAGGTCTGGTGAATACGGAGGATGACGAATGGTTTCTAAGTGCAGTTCCTGAAGGGTCAAAATGGTTTCTCGTGCTGTGTGAGGTCTCGCGTTGTCGTGGAGCAATAATGGTGAAGATCGATTCATGAGTCGGGCTGTTTTACTGCTAGTTTTGTCAACATGGTTCGGAGTTCGGCACAATAGACATCTGCCGTAATTGCTTGACCAGATCGAAGAAAACTATAGTGAATAAAACCATGCTGAGACCACCAAACAGTTACCATTACCTTTTTATTGGTAAGTTTTGCTTTAGGACACTGTTGTGGCATTTGACCTGGGGTCAGCCATTGCATTTTTCTTTTCCGGTTATCATAAAGAATCCACTTTTCATCACATGTTACAATTCGATCCAATATTCCTTCATTTCTGTACCGGTTCAACAAGGCAACACAAGTTTCAACACGCGTTTCTTTCTGCAGATCAGTCAAATCATGAGGCACCCATTTTTCGTATTTTTTTATTTTATTGATTTGACGCAAGTGAGTCAATAAAGTGGGTAAGGTAACGTTAAACCATGCCGCTAATTCCTGGGTAGTTTGACTAGGATCGGCTTCCACTATCTCTCTTAATTCATCGTTATTCACCTGTGTGGGCGGTCTTCCTCGTGGCTCGTTCTTTAAGTCGAAATTTCCATCACGAAAGCGTTTAAACCAAAATCGCACGGTGCGTTCATTAGTAGACCCCTCTCCAAACGCAGCATTGATATTGCGGGCTGTTTCTGCCGCGTTAGTTCCGCGTCGGAACTCGTATTCAAAAATCACTCGAATTTTCGCAGTATCCATCTTTCTTGTCTAAATTGAATAACAAAAACAATTGAAAGTCGATATTCAAATGTTTCACATTTTAAAAAAAAAGAACATCACAGAAACCATTTGAAAAAAGTTTCATGCGAAAACCTCAAACCATGAAGATTCTATGTCAATTCAAAGAACCTATTGCAATAAAACGGCAATTTCATACTTTAACCCCTATTATTTAGTCGGTGTGCAATAGTGTGCATGCTTTATAGAACTGATTTTAATGTAGCTGCATCTGCCAATATTGAGTCATCATACAGGTTAAGCAATGCTGGCGCGATCATTACTTGGATGGGTGACCTATAAGTAATTTAATTGTGTAGCTAAAAAAATATATTTAAATCACTCTCTTGTCCATAATATTTTATTATAAAGTTTTATTTATAAGTTTAATGTATTAGTTGCGAATAAATTATTTCTATTTATAATATCCGTCTGTGTATCATTCAAAACTACGTCTATAAAACTTGAGAAACACAGGTACAGTATTCCGATGGTTACGGTAAATTCGACTCGAGAGATACAAAACTAATTTCAGCAAACTAAAACTAATATTATTGTGGTATAGCTTTTCAAGGAGCTCCCACTAAACATATTTATGTACAACTGTGATTAGTCACGGTGTAATTGGTAGTTTGCGTACTAAAGTTTGACGTTCTGTGTATTTGCCGTATTGCGGTTTATGACCTTTTGCGTTCATCTCGTACTTAATTAAGGTGGGAGCGTTTGGTACACCTGCTGGTACGATATTTGGCACCTTTGTAATAATATACAGAAAACACCATGTCGATACTATTTTTTTTTAATAATTCATCTGACCTAACGGTCAGTCGACCAAAGGGCAGCGATTAGAAACTAGTCAACACAAAGAAAGAAAATACGCGATAAATATTTTCTTTTCTTTTGACAGAACCACTTACCCAATATTTATTTTTTAATATTATTTATTTATTATTTCTACTACTACTAGAAATATTTTAAAGGAAAAATATATCATCAAACATTTGGTTGAGAAGTTTAAAAAGATCGCAAGCGTTTATAATAATAGGGGTTAAAGTATGAAATTGCCGTTTTATTGCAATAGGTTCTTTGAATTGACATTATAATCTTCATGGTTTGAGGTTTTCGAATGAAACTTTTTTCAAATGGTTTCTGTGATGTTCTTTTTTTAAAAAATGTGAAACATTTGAATATCGACTTTCAATTGTTTTTGTTATTCAATTTAGACAAGAAAGATGGATACTGCGAAAATTCGAGTGATTTTTGAATACGAGTTCCGACGCGGAACTAACGCGGCAGAAACAGCCCGCAATATCAATGCTGCGTTTGGAGAGGGGTCTACTAATGAACGCACCGTGCGATTTTGGTTTAAACGCTTTCGTGATGGAAATTTCGACTTATAGAACGAGCCACGAGGAAGACCGCCCACATAGGTGAATAACGATGAATTAAGAGAGATAGTGGAAGCCGATCCTAGTCAAACTACCCAGGAATTAGCGGCATGGTTTAACGTTACCTTACCCACTTTATTGACTCACTTGCGTCAAATCAATAAAATAAAAAAATACGAAAAATGGGTGCCTCATGATTTGACTGATCTGCAGAAAGAAACGCGTGTTGAAACTTGTGTTGCCTTGTTGAACCGGTACAGAAATGAAGGAATATTGGATCGAATTGTAACATGTGATGAAAAGTGGATTCTTTATGATAACCGGAAAAGAAAAATGCAATAGCTGACCCCAAGTCAAATGCCACAACAGTGTCCTAAAGCAAAACTTACCAATAAAAAGGTAATGGTAACTGTTTGGTTGTCTCAGCATGGTGTTATTCACTATAGTTTTCTTCGATCTGGTCAAGCAATTACGGCAGATGTCTATTGTGCCGAACTCCGAACCATGTTGACAAAACTAGCAGTAAAACAGCCCCGACTCATGAATCGATCTTCACCATTATTGCTCCACGACAACGCGAGACCTCACACAGCACGAGAAACCATTTTGACCCTTCAGGAACTGCACTTAGAAACCATTCGTCATCCTCCGTATTCACCAGACCTTGCTCCAACGGACTACCATTTTTTTCGTGATTTGGACAATTATCTACGTGACAAGAAGTTTTCTTCCCAGGAGGCAGTACAAAATGCTTTCACACAGTTTGTGCAGTCTAGATCGTCGGAGTTCTATCGCAAAGGCATTAATAACCTTCCCATTAGATGGCAGCAATGTATAGATAATAATGGCAACTATTTTGATTAAATAAATTTGTTAAAAATTTAAAAAATAAACAATTAAGATTTTCAGTACAAATCGGCAATTTCATACTTTAACCCCTAATACAAGGTGCACCTCGATCCCTCTGGAATATCGGGATAAAAAAGTAGCTTATATGTTATTCCCGGTATACAGCTACCCATATCGGTAGCTGATAAACCGATTGCTAATATTATAAACGCGAAAGTTTGTCTGCTTGTTTATCAGCTACCCATACGGGTAGCTGGGTAACCGATTGTGATGAAACTTGGAATATCCAAAGTTTCATCGCAATCGGTTTAGTACTAGTTTTTGCGTTAAAGAGTAAACAGTCACATACATACAGACAAACTTTCGCGTTTATAATATGAGTAAGAAGTAAGATAAGAAGTATGATAAGATTAGTAGGATGCTATTAACAATAAAAACCGGAAAATGCATTTTGCTTTACTACCTATAATCTATAATCCTATGAATTTATTACTTAATTTGCATTATGTCCTATTAATCTTAACCTTAACAGAGTAACTACTACTACAAAAAAAAGAAAAATACGTGAAGTACTGGAAAGAAATAAAATCAAGAGCGAGTCGAATTCGCGCACGAAGGGTTCCGTACTGTTAACATAATTTTGTACCAAACCATGAAATAAAACACTGGACTAAGCGAAGACTTCGCTAATTTATAACTAGGTGGCGCCAGTGACAAAAATACCCCGCGGTATCATTGCGTTTATATTTAAAAAATCATGTTTGTTGTACCTATGGGACACCGCTCAAATATTGGTTTAATTTTGTTTTTTATTTAATTTGTTTTTATAGCTGCAACAGAAATACATCATCTATGAAAATTTCAACCATCTAACTATAATGGTTCATGAGATACATACAGACTGCGAAGTCTAACGAACTCGAATATACTACAATATGTAAGTACCTACATAGCAATCCTTTGAAAAAATGTATAACGCAAACAGTGGTTGCGGGGCCTAGAACGATGATTCGACCGCCAGTCTGTCACTAATCGTCCGCCATTGGTCGAATCCAAAGTTGATCACACGTAATACTGTACAGAACATGTCAGTCTGGTGTGTGCATCTGCTGCAGTATGACCATGGAACATGTTTTTTTCGAATTTAACAGAGAAGTTAGATCTCCATTTTATTTATTCCTCCCTACGAGGAATAAAGGAGAGGACAGGGCGGGGAGGTCCCGTTTTTATCCTTTTTTTACGGAACCCTAACAAGAATTTCAAATGACGACTCTTATTATATGAAGTAAGAAGGCGATTACTAGATAGTCTTCGCCTAGGTAGCTTTTATCTACCTACCTATAGGAAGCTGTCGTCGACCGTAGAGTAGCAATACAGTCTCGACAATAGAAAGGGACAAGTGCACTCCTAGGAAAGTCGCTGAACAAGGGTATATCTATACAGGAACTGTCTTCACTTTGCATTTTTTTTCTATACCGTGGGGTCAAATTGTTTTGACACCTGAATGTTACTAACCAATTGTTCGTAATACAGCCTCGACAATAGAGGGGGACAAGTGCCCTCGTAGGAAAGTCACGGTTATATCAATATATGTCAAGGTTATATCTATACGGAAACTGTCTTCACTTTACAGTTTTCTTCTTTTCCGTGGGGTCATATTATTTTGACATTTGAATGTTAGTAACCAATTGTTCGTAGATAATACAGTCTCGACAATAGAGGGGGACAAGTGCACTCGTAATTTATTCGCGGAGCTCGATATTTCGCTAGTAATTCCAACTAGCTTGTTCACGAGACTGGAGAATGCGGGTAGGTGATGACAGTTAGAGGCGTCCATATCGGACTACCTGCTTTCTGACACGAGTTGAACGTCTGGTTATCGGTCCCCTACTATTGTCACTAACTTCATTATTTACTCGGTCCTGCATTCGACAGACCACACTCACGGTATCTGTTCGCAAACTTTTTGTAGTGTTCTTCATGGGTTTGCATAATTTAACTACCGGATTCCAGGCTTTCGACAATTGAAACCCATCTTCCCTGTTGAAATTACTATACTTAGTAATTTCAATGGCTTCACGTACCATACGGGGTGTGTAATGGCGTTGTGTCGAAAGTACCTGCGGCTTGTGAAACTCAATCCAATGATTTGGTCCGGCATCTAATAGGTGTTCCGCTATAGCCGACTTCTGGATATCATTGTTTTTCACCGCCTTTATATGTTCCTTAATCCGACAGGCCACCGTGCGTTTTGTCTGTCCAATATAGGCCTTTCCACAACTACAATCAATTTTATACACACCGGGATTTTCAATTTACAATCAATTTTATACACACCGGGATATGGACGCCTCTAACTGTCATCACCTACCCGCATTCTCCAGTCTCGTGAACAAGCTGGTTGGAATTACTAGCGAAATATCGAGCTCCGCGAATAAATTATTAAACATGGTAAATACCCCGTTATTAAGTAATTTTAGTAGTATACAGAAACTGTCTTCACTTTACAGTTTTCTTCTTTTCCGTGGGGTCAAATTATTTTGATATCTGAATGTTAGTAACCAATTGTTCGTAGATAATACAGTCTCGACCGATACAGATAAAAAAGTCGCTGAACAAGGGTATATCTATACAGAAACTGTCTTCACTTTGCAGTTTTCTTCTATACCGTGGGGTCAAATTGTTTTAACACCTGAATGTTACTAACCAATTGTTCGTAATACAGTCTCGACAATAGAGGGGGACAAGTGCACTCCTAGAAAATTCGCTGAACAGGGGTATGTTTTTTATTATACAGAAACTGTATTTTATTTGCGATCTTCTTATTTTTCGTATAGTGGATAAACGCTAGCACCTGGTGCTAGCGTTTTGAGTAGGTAGTTGTATCCAGAGAGCTTCGGTCTGAAATCAATATCAGAAAGATTAACTGCGTCTCGCTCAGTGCAACTTAATAAGGCAGTAACAATCGTGTCAAAACAATGGTTTTGGTTTTGGACCAAAGCTCTCTGAATGAGGTTGACCTAATTTTTTTTTTTTTTTTTTTTTTTTTATTTATTGAATAAGTAATTTACATAACAGTTAAATAGAAAGACGCCACATAAACTAAATGAAGTTTCACCGGACGTCAGTGCCGTCGACTTATAAATACAATCACTTAATTAAACTATACTGTTTAGTTTCGCAACTATAACTCAACCTGTCTAGGTCAGTATCATCCGCAATACAACAATATGTCTCTTTAACAATTAGGTATGTATGTACCTTCACATTGCGACAATAACAGTGACCAGATACGCAGGTGCAGTTACATTTGACCACCCGCTTCACTTACCATCCAAAGCACGGATGAGGTTGTATTGAAATCTATTACTTGATGGTAAGTGACTGGATTTTGTGAAACTATTAAGACTAAAGTAAAAACAATTAATGGTTAGATGGTAGAATTCTTAAAGATATATATAAAAGCTTAACTTAATATTTATGACCTGTGTTATACTTCAAACACAATATTTTCGGAAATATTATCATAAAAGAACAAAATTTGTTTACGTTTACGTCTAAAAACAACCTTCTAGATAGGAAGCTTCGAAATAAAGCTGTCTTCTAAGAAGTATATAAAACAACGAAGCCAGTTCCATAAATCTTAGATCAATGGCTGTATCCAAGTGGCCGCTAAGTGAAGTCCAAGCACGCCACTATTTCTATTGCTAGCCTGCTTTATATTACAGGCTACAGCTGATGTCATAATAAATTGTTTTGAACAAATTGAAGGAAAGAGGGAGTGTGCTAAAGTAAGTGCATTATTTATTGCTTAAACAAAACTTAAGTGAAATATAGAAAAAACTGAGCCTAAAGTAAAAAGTTTGCGTCATTAAATATTTTTAAAATATCCCTGAGTCATCTACTACTTACTAGTACTTACATAATATCTCAATGATATAATAATATTGCCTAAAATGGCTCGTTTTATAAATACCTATTGTTTTTCTTGAATACGTTTTAAAACTAACGACATTGTCCAAGGCCTAGATCCTCATCATCATTACAATACAATAAACTCGCGTTCCGGAACAATTACTTTTTCGTTAAATTTGTCCTTTTTTGCGTAGGTAATATTTTTTCATGGTTATTAACCATCAACGCGATTGTCCTTCATCATCGCCGAAACATACTTTAGATTTTGAAATATCTTTCGAATTCTACTTCTTCTTTTTGTATAGTGGTGTGGCTCACCTGGTAAGTTTTAAGTTCTAAGGCCTTTGACTTCACCTAACGACTGTTATCAGATGTAAGAATTGCATAACAAGCCTTCCCCGATGCAAAGAATTAAATGTTTTTTTCGCCACACAAATCTGTCACCCATCCAAGTAATGACCGCGCCAGGCGTTTCTTAACCCACTCAACCATTCACGATGGACAAGTCTAGCTAGGCCATTGAGCTCCACATTAAATCCTACTTGAAACGATTACTCTAGATTCTCTTTCAGATCCGTTTATTTTAGATGAAATAAATAAAAAAACTAAAGTGAGACCTAAGGTGAAGTCATTGAATAAAACGTCAAAAGCTTCTGTGAGTTTACGGTAGTTAACGCAGTGGCAGGTTACAACTGCCTTCCATCTAATGCCGTATCTACTGTTAACAGTGAACGGAATATAAGGGTAGAAATATTCCTCACGCTTCAAAATGACACCACGGAAAAATAGGCCGCGATGATTAAAAAGTGGGGCGCGACACGAAGCTGTCACTTCGGTTGCACTCGTGCGGAAAGTCATTGTAGTGTGTGGTTTGCGTGTGCATACTTCAAAACTGTGTGAGTTTTGATGATGTTAAGAAAACCTTTCAAAATGGACCAGCTATGTTCCACAAATATCAAACTTGCCACTTCAAACAACTTTTAATACGAAATTGTTTCATTCCTAAAAGAAGATACCTATATGAATTATTCAATAGATTTAGGTGATCTAAAGCCACTATGTTAGTATTTTTGTTTTATTTCCGCTAAATTAAAAGATATTGTATGTTAAATTTTCAGAGTTAGGAGCACTACACTATTCTCCTAAAAAAGGAGAGATTGAGCCGCCATTTTTTTAGGTTTGGAGCTCATAACTGTGAAACTTTATTATACAATATCTTTTAATTTCGCGAAAAATAAACGAAAATACTAACACCATGGTTTTAGATCACGTAAATCTGTTGAATGATCCATATCTTGTGTTTAGGAATGCCTTTAAAATTTCAGTAATGTACCTAATGTAGGTCTGAGCTCTATCTAGGGAAAAACGCCAATCTTCTTTAAGTCAGTTAGTATTGAGAGGCTATTTATATGCTTATATTCGTTCACTGACTGTTAAGGTTAAAACCGTACTTGCATTTTTCTTAACAAAATAATTTAAGAAAATAAATGAGCTGATTCGTGTATACTATACATACCTACAGTAAATGTGGATGCTCTAAATTGATGCCTCTGAATCTCGGATTGTCCGAAATATTGGAGAAACTTGCCGTTGACATTGACTTATTACAGATTACGTGTGGTCTAAGCTAGAGACTTTAGAATAAACAATTATGTAAGCGAAAGATTAGCCCACATCATAATAATATTAAAGTTGCCGCAAAACGGGGCTATTTGGGATACTAGGAGTTCACCCCGAACTGAAACCTCACGACCCCTATCTCCCCACTCCCCCTACCGATCCGGCTCATCTTCGAATTCATAAATTCTTTTGATCTAAACTACGCGCATACCGAAATTCATGAAGATCGGAGCTACGATACTCAAGTTATCGTCGAACAAACATATAAACATACAAGCGCCAGGCCCGTCTACACTAGACCTTAGTCGCTTCGCTCGTTCAGTCAATAAATAAATTTTGATTTTGATTTCGCTGCGTTACTAACTAGGAGTTCGCCCCGAACTGAGACCTCACGACCCCCTATCTCTCCAACCCCCCCTACCGATCCAGCTTATCTTCGAACTCATAAATTCTACTGACCTAAACTACGCGCATACCAAAATTTATGAAGATCGGAGCTACGATACTCAAGTTATCGTCGAACAAACATACAAAGATACAAGCGCCAGGCCCGTCTACACTCAAATATTGTACTAGTAGTTCGCCCCGAACTGAGACCTCACGACCCCTATTTC
Source organism: Idaea dimidiata (assembly GCA_949358125.1). Classification (NCBI taxonomy): domain Eukaryota; kingdom Metazoa; phylum Arthropoda; class Insecta; order Lepidoptera; family Geometridae; genus Idaea; species Idaea dimidiata. The sequence goes on along the minus strand of OX442334.1, from coordinate 20,028,170 downwards.
CCCAACCCCCCTACCGATCCGGCTCATCTTCGAACTCATAAATTCTATTGACCTAAACTAGGAGTTCGCCCCGAACTGAGGCCTCACGACCCCCTATCTCCCCAACCCCCCTACCGATCCGGCTCATCTTCGAACTCATAAATTCTATTGACCTTAACTACGCGCATACCAAAATTCATGAAGATCGGAGGTACGATACTCAAGTTATCGTAGAACAAACATACAAAGATACAAGCGCCAGGCCCGTCTACACTCAAATATTGTACTAGTAGTTCGCCCCGAACTGAGACCTCACGACCTCTATTTCCCCAACCCCCCTACCGATCCGGCTACGCGCATAAAAAAACTCATGAAGATCGGAGCTACGATACTCAAGTTATCGTCGAACAAACATACAATCATACTAAGATACAAAGTTACAAAGATACAAGCGCCAGGCCCGTCTACACTGGACCTCACTCGCTGCGCTCGTTCGGTCAATTATTCTAAATTCTAGGGTGTTCTTCTCTCTACGCCCAGAGACGCGCGAAAATTTAAGCTTGAATTCCTTGGTCGTTTCAAACATCCCAAAAAACCCGATTAGCCCCATTTCACTGTATTGAAAAGTAGTCCTAATTTGAGAATAACTGATTTTCAGTTTTAATAGCTTTTTCAACGATTGACCTTTCGAAGTTTTTTCAGACTTTTAGAGCGGGAAGGGAGTAAAAAAATAAGAAGTAAAAAATTTGTTACATAGTCTACTTACCTGTATACCGTGAGTAGTTTATCTATGTAAATTGCCATCGGCTCAGAAATATTTTTATACAACACTAGTTGGATAGATAAAGACTAAATGGCACAGTATGCAAACTCTTTTTTTTTTTTTTTTTGAATTAGTTAATCGTTTTTATGTTTTCTCTTAACTTGTACCACACACTGAAGGCGCGGTTTCCGAAATAGCTGCTGTTACCAAAACTCTTCTACTAAATCAGAATACTAAATAATTCTTTGGAAGGATTTTGGAGATGCTGATTTTACTCAAATATTATATTTTATAGCGGAATAGCCAATGTCCTTTTTTGAATGCCATCTATCTCTCCGCTAAACTACTAAATATAATAATTTGGAAATGTATATAGGTATAATGTGAAAATTGCATATTACGCGTATAAAACAAACACGCTTCCCGCTGTTTCTTGTATGCTGATTTTTTAAATTACGCAAACGCAACGAATTTGGATCCGGTGTTTATAGTAGATAGAGTGATTGTATGTGTATAACACATCCTGACTGATATTTCCACAAGACTTACGCGGGTAAACGGCGGGGCACATAATAACAAACAGACAAGCAGTCCCGTCGCGACCAAGATCATTGTAACATGATCGAAACGTCGAGGTAAGAGAATTTAAAAGTAAAAGTAAGCGAATAAGGTCCGGGAAAAATAATTATGCGTTCAAATCGTGTGAGTTTAAAATGATTATAACAAACAGAGTCAAAACCACTTTGTACAAATAATAATATAATAAAAAAAAAACTATTACTGAGACTTCCGCTATAACAACTAATACCAAAAAATAAAAGCCGTCCGTCTGTCCGTCTGTCACCAGGCTGTATCTACTGAACTGTGATAGCTACACAGTTTGAATTTTCACAGATGTTAGGTATATTTCTGTTGCCGCTATAACAACTAAAACTAAAAAATAAAAAAATATTTAAGGGGTAGTATTGTCGACTACGAATAGTCGGTATCTACCAACTAGTCATGCAATTACTTGTACATATTACATATAAATACCCAATTAGATGCTTATATTTATTTATAGTATCCTACTTACACAAATAATCATTATTTATTTGACGTTTTACATAAATAGGTTGTAGGTAGGTATCATCTATAGGTAGGTACTTATCTATACATATAATAAAGGAAGAGAGGACAAAAAATCTGTACTTGGAAGCAAATTCAAAAAAAGTTGTCTAGAGGTTGAGACTTAGGAAAAGTAGTAGAACAAAATAATATAATTTATAAAATTCATGTCTGTCTGTCTGTTGCTCTGTTTCTCTGTCTGTTCCTTATACAATTAAAAATTACTAATCCAATTGAAATCTGGTTTTCTGGTTGAAATCGATATTGGGTAGTTCTATTTTCGAGAAAGGTCGTGGTATACTTTGCATCGAAATCAAATTAGTATAACCCGAGTAATGACAGAAAAAGGGCAACTGCTCGAGAACCGCTCGGCCGCCCGCGCCCGTGACAACTAACAACGCGTTTTTGACTTCCGCGGGAGAAACTGCGGGGCGCAGCTAGTCATTTAATATAGCAAACAATAGTGACGGAGGAGTGTGGTGAACTTGGATTTGTTATACTCGTATTAAGTTAATTCTTTTGTAAACAATATATTTCAATTAAAATATATACTTATATTTCTTTTTGATTCTCAATACTTGCCTATCTATTTCTATACTAATATTATAAAGAGAAAGATTTATTTATTAGTTTGTAATGAATAGAAACACCAACAACTGAAGCGAATTAAAAAAATCCTTCACTAAATAGTAAGCTACATTATCGAGAAGTAACATACCTACGCTACTTTTAATCCCGATATTCCCATGAGATCGGGACTTACGTGATTAAAACCGCAAGATGCAGCTAGGTTGAATAACCAACCATACACTTATCTAAATATAGGCTTGTTAGGAAAAGATGAAACTGTTTTTTTTCAATTAGAGGCACTACTGATAGGCTGCTCTCGTAATTATCTCTCAAGCACATAATAATGATGGATACTAGTTGCTATCTTTAAATAGATTCTATTTACAACCAACTAGTTATTTGATTCTGTCTGTGGAACATAACTGGCGTGTATTATTGTTTTTAGATATTATAAACTGTATAGGTATTGTTCTGCTTTGTATTTACATACTAAAGTGACAAATATAAATATTTGTCAATTTAAGCTTAACTACCTATGTGTAAATTAAAATTTGAACGTTAAAAAATACGTAGTTGTGATTTTTCATTACGGAAAAGTTCCTACAGATTCGTTTGTTTATTTTATTCGTAAGGTTAATGAAACATAATGAAGGTAATAGTTTCGTGTCTAATTTTGTGCTTAACAAGTGAAGCGGCGAAAATTTTAGTTGCGATTCCAACGCCATCAGTAAGCCATCAAGTCGTATTTCGTCCATTGTACCAAGAGCTAGCAAAAAGAGGACACGAAGTTACAGTCCTAACTACAGATCCTGCATTCCCTAAAGGGGAAACACCAAAAAATCTTACAGAAATTGACGTTCACGATATATCTTACGAAGAATGGAGGCATCAAATTCTAAGTTCTGAAACAACAAGTGGAGACAAAGATAAACTTTACAATCAAGCATATACTGTTTTCAATATAGTTGCTAAATGTTTTGAGAAACAAATGCAGATAGATGAGATCCAAAAAGTTATTAAGAATAAAGTCAAATTTGACCTTCTTATATTAGAAGCTTTTGCTAAACCAGCGCTTTCATTCACTCATATTTTCAAAGCCCCTACAATACTCATGAGTTCTCTTGGCTCAATAAGAGATGAAATATATCAAATCGGTGCTCCAACGCATCCCAAGTTATTCCATCCATATTGTTTGCACCAAAGAGTGTACAATTTAACTTTATGGGAGAAAATTGAAACTATATACAAAGTATATAGATTAGAAAGGTTTTTTACAGATTTAACAGTAAAAGAAGATGAGATGCTTAAACGAATTTTTGGTCCAGGTATGCCTTCTATAGAAGAATTGAATAAAAATGTTGATATGATATTTTATAATATACATTCACTTTGGGAGCTGAATAGACCTGTGCCGCCAAATGTGATATACATTGGGGGAATTCATAAGAGACCTGCAAAGGAGCTACCAAAGGTAAGTTGGAATCCAGTCTTTATCTGTAAAATGTTTTGGTCCTGACTGTTTGACTCACTAAATATTTATAATAATAGATAAGTAATGCTATATTCCGATGACACGTGAGCGAAGCCGCGGGCCGAAGGTAGTATACAAATGAATCAAATTTAAAATCTATGGCATGAAGTGTCGTTATGGTGGAGTCTCTGTTGAGGTTGTGGAGTTGACTCTTCAAATTTTTCGTAATTTTGTAGTATCAGAAGGAAGATCTAGTATAAAGGCCCTTGTGGGAAAAACGACATACTAGTTAAAAGACAAACAGTTGAAATTTAAAATAATTAAAACGTCTAAAATTATTAAATGGTTAATTGAACGAAAGTACAATAAATCAATAAATTCATTTAATTCAGTATTTTTCATTGATAATACTACAAATAAAAACTTTATTTATTTATTTTTAAAATATAAAACCTAGTTTTTTGAATGTTTTCGCGATTTTATATTGTAATAAAACACAATATTTTCCGGGTTTAACTCGCGTTTTATTTATTAACGGCATTTTTTCTATACCGTACTAACTTTTTACCGACTTTATAGTCGGTTTCTTGCCGTTAATAAATAAAACGCACAAGTTAAACAAGGAAAATATAAAACTCTTTGTAGTAGGTAATGTGACGTGGCAACTAAAATGCAAAAATACCTAATGGATTTTATTTGACTAAAAAAAAACAAATTGAGATAAGCTTCAACTATTTAAAATTTAGAAAATTATTTGTGTTAGGTTTGTGTTTTAATGACTGTATCATGTCAATCATATTTTTATCAAGCTAAGACGTTTTAACCACTTCACGTGGTGTGTTGCGTCTAGTTACAATATCTCACGTGAGAATCATGTCAGTAGGTATGATTTTTTAGGTTAGTCTATGATTAGACTAAGCAAAAATTCATACATACTTATTAATATGAAATTAATTGATTTACTTGATCAAGAAAAAACTTCTCTATTTAAAGTAGTTACATTCAATAACAGTGACAAGGCTTCCCAGTAAGTAATCAAAGATAATTGTTTTGGGAATGTTTCGCTACTTCCTTAGTGAATACCATAACTAGTAATTATGGGAAACTGTAATAGTTGACTATATGTTATCTCAAAAAAATGATACCGACTTATTAAAATGAATGACTTGAATAATGAATAAAAATTCTTAGTCGATGAATACGATGTAATTGACTTGACAACACTTAGGGATCGTCTCCACGAGCGTTAGAATCGCGGCGATATTATCGTCAAGCCACTTATTTCTATACAATCTCTATGAACGTGTCTCCACACGGTGATGTTAACGCGGCGGTGCATTGTATAGAAATATAGAAATACGATTCTAACGCTCATGGAGACGGTCCCTTAAAGCTGGAATGGAAGCATCCTCACAGGGAGCATTAGCATGTAATCTAACGCTACATATTTGAGAATTCCATCAGTGAAAGAGAAAAACTGAGCATTACAACAGAAGAAAAAAAATTTTCCGGTTTCGCGGCTTTGTAATGAAATAAAACTCATTTTCCGGTTTATATTTTTTGCTCAACTTAAGCTTAATTTAAAAAAAAATATCGTTTTACTAATATGTTAAACGCGAAAGTTTGTATGTATGTAAGTGACTTTGTAACTCTTTTACGCTAAAACTACTGAACCGATTTCGATAAAACTTGGAATATAGGTAGCTGGATACCGGAAAAAACACAAAGGCTACTTATTATCCCGAAAATTCATCGCAATCGGTTCAGTAGTTTTGCGTGTAAGAGTAACAAAGTCACATATATATACAAACATCTACACATACAAACTTTCGCGTTTATAATATTAGTAAGATAACCTATCATCTATTTTCAGGAGCTGAAATCTTACTTAGACTCTTCAAAGAACGGAATAATATACGTCAGTTTTGGCACAAATGTCAGCCCATCGCAATTACCTAAAGAGAAAATAGAGATCTTTGTAAAGGTGTTCTCTCAATTGCCGTACGATGTTCTCTGGAAATGGGATGCTGATAAATTAGAAGGGAGAACTAATAACATTAGAACAGATAAATGGTTGCCGCAGTCTGATTTACTTAGTATGTACAACATATTTATTTCACTTTGATTACTAGATAGTTTCCACTGCTGACATAGGTATCCCCCATACGACCAGCCACAAATAGCGATCGCGAGCTATCTCCATCCAAGGATTCCCCACGACCGCTACACTTTGTTGTCGGTCCACTGACTTGTGGTCATCACAACACTCCGTTCGCAATGGCTTCATCAGTTCCAAAGTCAAATTGTTCGGGAAATTACTCACACACCACACACATTCTACAAAAAAAGAGTAAACGAGCATTTGATTATTTGTCCTCTCTGTAGGTACATTTTATTTTATGTATTTATGTATGCTTATTTACATTCATATGTGTATGTATCGTGTATTTTCTTCTTATTTCTATGCACTTTCATTTATAATTTTACTTCTTGACATTTCTACTTTTCTTTTCTCCTTTGTCTCTGTACATTTTATTACCTTACTCTATAGTTTTTTTTCTTTCCCTGAGGTCTGCAGTTGGCAGAAAAAAATGTATAGGGTTAGACTTACATTAGTATTAATTTATATTAAGAACGTCTTGTTATTTATGTATGTCTCTCGTGTACTGAATAAAAAACAAATAAATATATAAATGTCGAAACAAAACCTCGAACGTGGTTGTTTGAATACCTACCATCTAGGTAATTTAAGACTAACTACCATGACCTTACACACTTTCATGATGATAATTATAGATAATGTAGATAAAAATATAGATAATAGTCTTAAGTAAAAATAATAATAAGTCATTCCTTCACTATCTTTTATAACAATCCAAAATTATTTTTAGATGTCATTATAAATCTAAATTATTATATAGTACTAGAATCAAAAAAAGCTTATGTATTGCCTCCTCGATATTGTAGCTTTCTATTGGAGATTTTTTTAAATCGGTTTAGTAGTTTTTTTGCTACAAATAAACAAACATGTAAATTTTCCTCTTTATGATATTTAGTAAAATAGCCGAAAATAGATCTAGGTGTCGTGCAATTGGAGAGGCCTATGTCCAGTAGTGGACTGCAGCAGGCTGATGATGATGATAATGATGATGAGTAAAATAGATTATTAAAATTTGTTTTAATTTCAGAGCATCCAAAAATAAAACTGTTTATAACCCAAGGAGGTCTACAGTCAGCCGATGAAGCTTTTATAGCTGGAGTGCCATTGATAGGAATTCCCATGTTTGGAGACCAATGGTACAATGTGGAACAGTTCGTGCATCATAAGATAGGTCGTCGAATCGATATGGAGAATCTTAGTGAAGAATTATTGTCGGATGCCATCAATGATGTTCTCAATGATGAAAGGTAAAAACTTAATTGACTAATAAATCACTATATTTATCGGGTTAAATCGCGTTTTATTTATGGTTTTAAACGAACCGAGCTTTCGTCAACTTTACAGTTGACTTTTTCAATGTTGACAAAGCAACCAACCTTGACATGTCAACCAAGGTATGTCAACCTTGAAAAATCCAACTGAAAAAGTTGGCGAAAGCTCGGTTCGTTTAAAACCATGAATAAAACGCGATTAATTTTAAGCGCATATAATGCATTTTATTGATTTTACATATTTAAATAACTAGCAGAGCTGTACCTCACGGTTTCACCCGCGTAAGTCCCGATCCCGCGGGAATATCGGAATCAAAAGTAGCCATTACAAAAGTATGTACCATTGTACCTTCTTCTTCAAGATTCCATGTATGAAAAGTCGAAAAACATTTATCGGGTTTGTTGTGTTTTATTGTATACACAATGTTTTAATTCTGTCAACTTTCAAATTCAAATTCAAAAGCTTTTATTTAATAATCTTAAAACTAGTTTTTTTCCCCTTATTTAAGTATATTTATGACATCGGTGTCTGGTGTCTGTCAACTTTAACATTTCATTATTATGACGAAAGATACTAATCAGCTCAATACTTCTTATCTTGTATCTATCTATCCTTGTTCTATCCTCAAAATGGTTATTACCTAAAAGTTTTTTTTTTCTTCAATATAGTTACCGGAAAAACGTGGCAAAACTACGCAGTGTAATGGTGGACCAGCCGCAAAGTGCATTGGATCGTGCTGTATGGTGGGCAGAGCACGTCATAAAGCACGGAGGAGCAAAGCACCTCCGTGCACCGACCGCTAATATGTCGTGGACAGAGTATTTGGACTTGGAACTGCTATCAGTAGTCCTTCTGACGTTGTTCACATTGATCGCTTTAGCTGTGATTCTTTCAGTAAAAGTTTTGAGGTTGTTGCTGTGTTCTAAAATTAAAGTTGAATAAGGTTTTAAATATATCGTAATTTGATTTTATTGCACAAGGCTTATTTACTATGACACAAAAAAGAAGACCTTACCGAATACTGGCAACATCAGAAACTTGAAAATAACAGAATGGCAGAAAGCCATGTCGTGGGGACCATGATCATAGAGAAAAAAAAAGATTTATTTACTAGGAAATATTTGAGTAGATTTAAACTTACATGGTTATTTTCACTACTTAAATTACTTATTTACGGGGTATTTACCATGTTTAATAATTTATTCGCGGAGCTAGATATTTTGCTGGTACCTAGACTATTATTAAACATGGTAATTACCCCGTTAATAAGTAATTTTAGTATTATTTGAGTGTGTGATATTTTGGAGTATTTGGACTTGAAACTGCTATCTATGGTACTTCAGACGTTGTTTACATTGATCGCTTTAGCTGTGATTCTTTCGGTGAAAGTTTTGAGGCTGTTACTGTGTTCTAAAATTAAAGTTGAATAAGGTTTTAAATATTTCGTAATTTGTTTTTATTGCACAAGGCATATTTACTGGAAATATTTGAGTGTGTGAATTTTTGAAAATGAATTTTTCTGTAAAAATATTTTTAGTAAGGTCTTAAATATTTTTGTTTGGGTGTTTTCTATGTATTATTTTATGTAAGTTTTTACAAGAAATATATATTATGTAGTGTCTAGTACTCATAGTACAACCCTAGTGTTTAGTTAAAGGCTAGATAGCGCTTTGTAGAATGTCTTGCCATATTTAATTATTTATTTAGAAGAAAAAAAAAACAATCAACCCATCTTCTTCTTCCATTTTATCAAAAATCCTAAATACGCATTTTTTAAAAACGCATTTCTGTAATCATCATAAACCTACGGTTCTTTCATGGTAATCATAATTATTAAACACAATAATAATAGTAATGCACCTTCTGGTTTAAAAAATATGCTTTCAAGTTTACATACAAAACCGATTAAAAACTTCTTTGAAAGCCGCTGATATTATTATTGTATTCGGTTATATTCGGAAAACAGCGCTTTAATAGTTTATATATGAACTCTAGCTCGCAATCACTGTTCACATTGACCATGTACCATCTTAGCTGATTTCACGATAGACGAGTTTATAGTCAATCAGCAGAGGCCACTGCTAATATTAATAGTCCTACAAGACGACTGAACCACTGACATCTATCTATATCTTTTCTATTCTATACTTATAATAAAGGAAGAGAGGACAAAAAGTCTGTACCTACTTAAGTAAATTTAAAAAAGAACCAAATTAGATAACTTTTATAATTCTGTCTGTCTGTTAGTCTGTTTCTCTGTCTGTACCTTATACAATTAAAAACTACTAATCGGATTGAAATCTGGTTTTCAATATTGGATTTATTGATTCTATTTCTATCTATTTTCGAGGAAGGTCGTGGTATACTTTACATCGAAATCCAATTAGTAGAACCCGAGTAATTAACAAAAAAGTGCAGCTGCTCGAGAACCGCTCGGCCGCCCGCGCCCGTGATAACACGTTTTCACTTCTGCGGGTGAAGCCGCGGGGCGCAGCTAGTTAGTAATAATAATGGGCAACTATTATGACGTATTCTGAGGCGTTCGGATACCGAATACGTAATGGTCGGTACATAATTTGACGATAAGTACGATGCAGTGCGAGTTTGATCGTATGGTACAGCTATTAGATTTCAAGGCTTGATAATAACTGATATGTTAATAATGATGATAAGCCCTACTTCGGCTGTGCTAACAATAGTCTCCATTTAAGGAACAGTGGACATCGCCACGTGAACAATTTAAAGCAACCTTCAAATCTATTGTACCTACTTTAAGTGTACATAAATCACATGTCTGTTTAATATCTTACTTCACATCATAGGTAATCATGATAATCAGAAGTATTAGAAATATTTAAGAATCAAATAACATAACAGATGAGTCGGTGGCACTGTACGTATGTAAGTGAGGTTGGTTCGTACTATTTGAAGTCTGAATTTAGCTTTAAATTTTTTTTTTTTAATCGGTTTAAAAGTATGAAGTTGTGCCTCCATATACCATATTATGTATATGGTAGATTACAGTCACGAACAATAATATGTATCTATACATTGTCAAATTGTCTTTTACGTATTCTATATTCTTGAAAACTTGATAATACCTACACCTATTTTATTATTGCTCTCGACTGTACCTACCGTATCACATCATTCCATCAAGTACTTTTTGGTACACGAAACCTTTCCGGTATTTTATGACTCTGAACCATATATTTTAATACGACTCTACCTACTTGTACATTTATGTGTCATAAACACACAATTATTCAAACCATAAGAGCCCTTCTGGACAATGTTGTTTGTAATTTTCATAGCGTTTTTACGACACCTTGTTTAAAATTATTAAGGTCTAACCTACTGTGGATATATCTAAGGCAACTATTTAGACATTTAACTATTTTAGACTTAACATAAAAGCATATTATTAATATACAAAGTGTAACGGGTGTGCCCTTTTAAGCCGAAAGGGGGTTGTTTTAGACATCAAGGGGAACAACTTTTGTTCTACGACTTTTGAAAATTCGAACTTTTTTTTTTGATAATTTTGAGGTTGTTTCACTAAAAAACAGCTGCTTTTTCAAAAGCAGCTGTTTTAATAAAGGGAATTGAAGATTGTCAGTAGATGGCGCTACGTGCCTCCAAAAACGTAAAAACAATAAGAAATGCAATCCTTAATTTCGACTCGATTGAACATGCATCCGTGGCCAAATTGGAAAGGCGCTGGAACGGATTCCCAGAGATGCAGGTTCAAGTCCTGTCGGGTGCGAAAAATTTTTGGAAAGCATTTCTTTAAGTATAGTTATCCAAGTGTAGGAAACACTTTTAAAAAAAAAAAAAAAAAAAATATAACAAAAACGGTTAATCGGAAGCAACATCTCAACGTTGAATTTAATTCTATGAAAATAGAATAGTTCAAGCTGGCAGTCTGCAAATATTGTCAGTAGATGGCGCTACGTGCCTCCAAAAACGTAAAAACAATAAGAAATGCAATCCTTAATTTCGACTCGATTGAACATGCATCCGTGGCCAAATTGGAAAGGCGCTGGAACGGATTCCCAGAGATGCAGGTTCAAGTCCTGTCGGGTGCGAAATTTTTGGAAAGCATTTCTTTAAGTATAGTTATCCAAGTGTAGGAAACACTTTTAAAAAAAAAAAAAAAAAAAAAAAAATATAACAAAAACGGTTAATCGGAAGCAACATCTCAACGTTGAATTTAATTCTATGAAAATAGAATAGTTCAAGCTGGCAGTCTGCAAATATTGTCAGTAGATGGCGCTACGTGCCTCCAAAAACGTAAAAACAATAAGAAATGCAATCCTTAATTTCGACTCGATTGAACATGCATCCGTGGCCAAATTGGAAAGGCGCTGGAACGGATTCCCAGAGATGCAGGTTCAAGTCCTGTCGGGTGCGAAATTTTTGGAAAGCATTTCTTTAAGTAAGGTAATTGAAGTTTTGATTGTAGTAGACCAAACTAAATGAAAGGAGAAAATAAGATCAATGACCTCGAACGAGAAACAGCTGATTTTCAAGTAAACTTTTCAATTAAAATATTCTAAAAGTACGTAGAACAAAAGTTGTTCGCCTAGAAGTCCAGTACCCCCTTTCGGCATAAAAGGGCTTCCCGTTACATCTTGTATAACAAATGCGCAGTCACGGGACGCCTGACTGATGTGAAACATTTGACATTGACAAATATTTTTCATATAGTGTGGCGATGTGTCGCCACGTCTTGTATAGCCACGCCAAAAAACAGGTTCACTTCTGCCTATATGTAGATGTTTCATATCAAAATTAAACACCGTCTTTAAAAAATCTACAAACTTTTTCCATTTAGTGCCGATGACGCGACCGGTGGGCCTATTATGTAACTTTTTGCAACATATTGCAAAGTGAAAGATCGTGTGTCAAACTCAAAAATTTGAGTTTGACACACGATCTTTCACTCATTTGCGATTGTGTACGCACCATTTGACAGTTTGTGTTACTGAAAGAACCTTATTGAAAGAGAAACAATATCGATACAACCTAATTGTATGAAAAACGCGATCACGTATGGTCGTTACAATGAAAGTGACAACTAGGATCACTATCAACTCTCAATGTTATTGAAAGAGGTCCGAGGCTGTTTCTCATCATTGAAACATTTAGTTTTCGGCCTTTTCTAGTCTGAAAGCCTGGAAAAAATAGTGTGGAAATTGAATATTTACGTGCTTCTCTGTGTTTTACCCTAAGAAAGAGTTATTTGTTAAATAAAAAACAATTTCAGAAGCAATAATGGCAAGCGCCAGTTCTTTGGAATTTTACCAAGAAGTGACGGTAAAAGAAGGCCTTCATGGCCTGTCTGTGTAGAATAAGGGATGCTAGCGACCCTTTGGTACTGCTGCACAACGAGTTTAGTGCGATTCCGCCATACAAAATCCACTTTTGGTAAGCTATGTTAAACACTGTGATCACACTTCTGTCAGCTTCCAAATGAAGTACAAAAATACGAGATGAACTCAAAGAACGCAGTCTATCCAACTCTACATTGTGACTATGTACTTATACATACACTGACAAATCTTATTTATTTATAGTTCAGTTGGTTAGCTAGCCATAGCATGCTGAGTCGGTTTGAACCCCGCTCACATCATTATTTTTCAACACATCTTTACAGACTAAATTTTAAAGAACAAATGAAATTAGTATATCAACAATCTTTTTAGTTTATTTATAACTATTATAGCATCAATATGCTTCAGTGTCTGGAATGTCTGGAAGAATTAAGTGCATTCATAGGACACATTTTTATTGTCATTCATAAAAAAGTTACAGTAAGTGCCAACAGTGCATACAAAAGTTACCTACTTTAGCAGACCATCTCTTAAGTTTAACTATATTAATGGATTTAGTCGGTGATTATTTATCTTGTCTTAACATACATTTATTTTTATTTTACAGTGACATAATGAAGACACTACTGAGATGTCAGGAACATCCTGTGCAGAGATTCCCTAACAAGCATTATTGAAAATATACAATATACTTTCCTTACATTAGAATATTGTTTCAATATTAAATTTACCACTACCTGCCTAAATGAATAAATTCTTTATTGTACACTCCATATAAAATTACAATATACACAGATAGAAACAAATACAGCTTTAATTTAGGAGGCACAATGGGCGGCCGCTGAAAGCAATCTCTTCCAGGCAACCTTTGAATGGAAAGGAAGCTAAGAAAGGTGAGAGGTAGGGTGTCTACACTTGAAAAAGGTAAGTATAAATAAATATGTAATTACCTATTATCTCTCTGATATTTTGGATTTTAAAAAACAACTAAGTACTACATATTTTAATAATTGAGATTTAATCATTACTGTGAGACAGTTATATAAATAAATTCTAGGGCTACATAAATAAAATAGCAGTTTTTAAACTCAATTTTATTTTATATTTGCTTTCCGTAATAACCATTAAATTTTTCTAGGGCTACATAAATAAAATAGCAGTTTTTAAACTCAATTTTATTTTATATTTGCTTTCCGTAATAACCATTAAATTTTGAGTAGCTTTTCTGTATTCTGCCATACAACAAGTTGCTGCAATCACTCCAGGATTTCAATGTTGGTTGCTCCCAATCCGGTAACATCTCACACCGATCACTCCTTCACATCATGATGCGTTCTACTCCTCCAGGACAAGGTCCAGCACAGCAAGTTTACATCGTGATCTAAAAAATTACAATTAGTTTGTAAAATAGTAAACATAAAATAAAAGGCACTAGCTGCGCCCCACAGTTTCACTCGCGTTTGCCTAACTATGTCGTCTTTCGTTCGTCGTCAGTTTTGGTGTGAATATGCTATTGCGTATTGCGACAGACAGAGTTATTTCGCTGGCAGGCAGGTCTTAAAATTATACCATTACGATGACCATGCATGGGGCCATCCAATTACAGGCAAGTAAGTATAAGGGCAATAATAGATTTTTATTATAACCTAACTTAAGGATTCTTAAAATTAGTTTGATCAATGAAGTCATAGATGAGATGTAAAACTAAAGAATAAAGTTGTCTAGTCAAAAATATCCCACTTATCTTGGGTTACAACGAAGTTTTGCTTTACTATATCGACTAAAACTTCAAAATATCAAATGTGCGGTAAACTTACATTTTAGATTTTCGGAAGCGTTTTCGGGTGTTTTCGAGGTTCTACTTCTATGGCTGATGAGCTCGTAGCAGACCTAGAGCTCTTGGACTGTGTATTGAGGGAAATATCACTGTCTTTTAACAAAAATGTAGATCATAAACCAGTCTTCGTTCGTTCGTTTATTAGTCGTATAGACAATTTGCTGAAAAACAAGTTAATAATTAGCTTGACGTGAATAATAATCATCTATACGTTAGTAAAACGCTCAAATGTTCACAATTCGCACTTACTTTTACTCTTTTAGCTTCAAAATTAAGTAAAAATAACCATTTATTATTCCATTGTTTTCAAAGAAAAGATGATCTTCTTTTTTTAGACCGATATTTGCCCATTTCTAAATTGCCAACGTCAAACGAAAATGACATTTGAAACAGATGTAAAACACTGTTAAATTAAATATGCTCCATAATATATGACGCTGCACCGCAAAATTGACTCTTTAATTAAGTCGGGTTATCTGCGGCTAGTGTTGTGTTGGGTTGTAGTAAATGTCGATAGCAAGGGCGCTGCAAGGTTATAACATTGCTTACAGAATCGCAAAATTTATGCAAGCAATGTTTCAGATTGAAAGCGCTTTCAGATTGAAAGCGCTTACAGTAAAAGTTACATAATAGGCCTACGGTTTATCTGATATGACTGTAATATGATGTCACGCTGTTTCACGGGATAGTTTGCAAGCCTGACATCAGATGTAACAGATAAGTTGATGACACTGTTTGTTGTAGTAAATGTTTATGAAAAATATCCGTAACATTCTGAAGGGGAATGTAGTTCAAATTAAGTCATTAATCTGTACGAAATGTTTTCGGAAGCTATTTTTAGAAGTCCAAAGATTAGTAATGTACTGCATTCTGAAATGATTTCCTACTAATCATTTCAAAAAATCTTATCAGATATGGGTAACCGTGTAGTTGACTACGAGATGATTTTGAATCTTCCATCATTGTCACAAGCCCTTCTTCTCTTCGGTATATTCACCATAAACTCTTCAGTGAGGGGTATGTTAGACAGGGATCTAGGAAAGGTCTGTAAAGAACTTGAAACGCAGGGCACTGTTAAAAAGCTAAAAAAATAATGAAAGCAATTCGATTGCAACCGAATTAATAAAGTATTTAAAAAAACCCTATTGCAGTTTCAACTGAAGAGTAAAAAAACAAGATTAACAACACTAGCCTTGTGCGTCATTAAAGAACAGACAACCGAGCCGAAGGCAAGTGACATATTTATTATGAAAACACCTACGTAAACGACTTCCTTTAATTTAATAATTACTTATTTTGAAATTTAATTGTAAACCATTATAAGCAATCGATTTTAAACGTAAATTTACGAAAGAATAAAACATAGTTATATCGTTTGAATGAACAATGTTGCGCATTTTCCCGGTTTTTTATGGTCTAGACCAATCTTGGTTTATAGCGTTTTAAATCTTTATTTTTATTTATTTTTTATTTTAATGTATGTAATTATAACGTAATAATTTATCTAAATCGGCCCAGCCGTTTATAGGCCATACGACGGCACAAATATTAGATCACATACATACACTCAAGGCAAAAACATAACACTTCCCTTAGCAGTCATGTAAAAATAAGTAAATTTCACTTTCATTTCAACATAGCAAAAACAGAAGAAAAATCTAAATGATATCCTATCGATAATAGAAACGATTACTCGTAAAATGTAAATTTTACTCGAGAGAACCCGATTTAATAGAACTTTAGTATCAGCCAAGTATTTTAATATAAGGATTACAATTTATTGGATGTCGTTAAATTATATTTATACAAGTTGTTTCTTAGGTAAATTAAACGCTTTCCCGTTTTATTGTTAAAACAATGTTGATTAATTTAAAAGGGGTTTCAGAGTTTGTTCTAAAAACAAACAGACAGACGAAACTACTGACTTTCGCATTTATAGTGACATTTAAAACCGGGCCTTAATTGCGTATTATTGTATATTTTGTTACCTCGACGTTTAACTATGCTACGCGATTAGGATCCGGTGAAATGTCTCTATATTAACAAATTGTGTGAATTTAATACTTATAGGTTTCGCAATCATAATTTAATAGCTACGTCCCGTGGATTGACCCGCATTGGGATCAAAAGTAATCTATGTTAACGTATATATAATGTAGCTTTCTAGTATTAAAAAAAATTAAAAATAGTTCAGTAGTTTCGAAGCCTATTCATTACAAACAAACAAACTCACAAACAAACAAATATATCCTCTTTATAACTTTAGTATAGCGTATGTATTATTCACAAACGACCCTGTGCGTGTACTCAGCTTTTGTCATATTTTCGCTGACGTTGATTGTCACTCGCGAGAGCAAGACAGCAGCGTTAAGTTATACATAGGGTCGTGTTGTTATACCTAGGGTTATGTTTATGGTGTCAATATGGTATTAAATAAATAAATAAATCCTGTGACGAACACACAGCGCCATCTAGCCCCGTGGTAAGCTGCTAAGCTTGTGTTACGGTGGCTAGACAACGGATATACTACTTATATCTATTTTTCTTTTGTGAATACATACATATTATACATAGAAATACGCCCAGACCAGATACAAATATTTATTTTTTAAGCTTAAATATTTGCACCCAGCGGGAATCGAACCCGCAACCTTCTGTATTGCAGCCAAGCGTTCGCCCGACGCGCCACAGAGGTCGTCAAACCATTAATAATAAAAAGTAGAGTAAAATCGGTTTAATGAGAACATGCTTTGTCTTTTTCTGTGACAAGCAAAGCTATTCACACAGTTTCGGTCCCTGCCATGTCTGTCAATGTCTTATTGAACCGTGCTGAGAGAGACGGAGTTATCCTTTCTGAAATTGTCATCGGACCGAAAAGCTGAGAATAGCCCTAAAGAATTTTCAAAGTTGACAGACTGCAACAAATAGTTGTAAACTACTCGGACCTTACTCCACGTTAATTAATTCGGAGAATAGGTACCTATACTTTAAGTCGAGTCTTGGCGGGAACTCGTTGAGGAGATGTGGTGCTAAATTTTCATTTTTGTGAAACCTAGTTCATATGCGTGCAAATTGTTTAATTTCGGGGGCATATTAATCAATTTAGTTTCGTGAAGGTGTACAAGTGGAATGAAAGTGAAAATCGGTGCAAAACATTGACTTAGTGTTGTCTCCAAGGCTCCGTGAAGATTGTTTGTAAATGGCCGCCGTGTTTACAAATGATTCCCTAGACTTGACTTTAACTATGACGACTTGACTGTTTCGATGCAAATAACTTGCATAATATATTGAAATACATATGACACTGGCTAATTTCCTAATGGCCATAATCGGTTCACAACCGATAAGAAATAGAACAAATAATACTTGACACTGGCTAATTTCCAAATGGCTATAATCAGTTAAAAAATAAATAAAAAAAATACTTTAAGTCATATATATTATTACGACTTAAAATGTAGGTAGGTATTTACCATAAACTTTTCTGAAGAAGGCATTGTTTTGTGACCTTCTTAATTTATATTAAAAGTAGGGTATACCGAGCGCTCATACGCCACTGAATCAAAAATATATTAAGGCTTAAATCCTCTGAAATATGAAGTTTGCTTATTACGAAAGCAATATGGGAAAGTTAAATGGGAAATTAATCCTGTGGCACAGTTTCAGCTTGAAAACCGTGTGATAAAACTTGTTAAGCCTAGCATTGGTTAGGTTAGGTTAGTTACAGATACGAGCGTTCGTTGTTCTGCACTATACAGCGTGTTCCGACGATGACCATTTAAGCCGAAAGTGTGTTGTTCTAGACGTCTAGGCGAACAACTTTTGAAAATTCGAAGTAGTTTTCGAAAATTTTCAGTTTAAAGTTTACTTGAAAATCAGATGTTTCTTAGAGTTAGAGGTCATTGACATATTTTGTTCTTTCATTCGGTTTGGACAACTACAATTAAAGCTTTAATTACCTTTATTTTCAAAAACAGCTATTTCTTCAGTGAAGAGATATGAGAAAGTTTCACCCCTCTTTTTTATATTGTGAATTTGCGATCTTAGAAGAGATTCGGGCGAGTTTACCACCATATACTATAAAAAAAGTAAAGTGGCACCAAGCGAAAACTTGCTTAATGCCAGGTTACCACTAGCTATTTGAAAAAGTGGTAAGCTCGCACTAGTGCCAGAATTTGAGCGTGCCAGTTGCGAAAGTTTGTATGCATGTAAGTATGTATGCATGTGTGTGATTTTGCTACTCTTTCACGCAAAAACTACTGAACCGATAGCGACGAAACTTCGAAAATAGGTAGCTGGATACCGGGAATAACACAAAGGCTACTTTTTATTCACATAATCCCGCGGGAACGGGACTTCCGCGGGTGAAACCTCGGGGCGCAGCTGGTAATTTAAGTATTTAAGTGTTGCTCCCATACACCGGGTTTCTTTGTTGACCATACATTTACCCTCAAAAATATTTCCAAGAATTGACCCCAACCCCTTGTCAAAATTAACATCGTCTTAAGAGTTGAACAGGGGTCTTAAGAGTTGAACATTAGTATTAAAATTTTCAAGTTACCGTCTACCTACTTAATTAAGTTTACAAAATGCCTTCATAAGCCAATAACTTGGAAGTAGTATTATGTGCGGATTAAATGGGACAAGAAATATGTAAGTTACTTTGAGGGGGTTATTACAAAACGATGACTAAGCGTAAATGAGGGTTTTGAAGTATTTTTCTTGGTACACAATAACTTTATTTAAACATTACTTATACTGACTTCCTTTGTTGGCATCAATAAGTCTCTTGGTGCTAATGGCAATCTGAATTCATAATTTTAATCACAAACACTTGATTAAAATAAACGCATAAGGCCTGGTGTCCATGCATGCCACGTAATCTAGTTACAAACTAAGCACTAGGGTATACTACGGGTACTAGACAACAGCTGATATCCTACTAATATTATAAAGCTGAAGTTTGTGAGTATGTGTGTTTGTAACTCAATCACGCAAAAACTACTGAACCGATTGCTTCAGCATTGCAATCGGGCATTTGCCCACCGCGCCACAGAAACCGTCTTTCGATACAATAGAATGATGCTCCGCTTTTTCCGGTGTTAAAAGATATATAGCCGTATTTGCGTGACGCCCATTTTACGCCACGCCACGAAAACACACGCCACTCGTTTGGTGTGACCCGACTTTTAACCTCAATAAAATGAATTCACGCAAAGGCAGCACAGCATCTAGAATGCGAGTGCATTCAGTTGGAATTTCTCTTGTTTTCTAAAGTGTTTTTCTCACTTTTATTTGAATTGCAAAGTAATTAGGTGGATCGTAGTTAATAAGAAATGAGAAGAAAGGAAATTATTCCATGAAATGAGTAGACTTGTGAATATGAGGATTGAAAATAGGTAGCTAGGGCATTCACCCCATCATTGAACTTATAGTTTGTAATGTGTATAGTATGGTAAATAGGTAAGTAAATTTATAGTAAGTATGTACCTATTTACCTTAAATAAGTAAATAAGTATACATACTATAAGGTCAAAGCTGCATTGTGCATTATATTTTTTTCATCTGTATTTGTACCTTGTTTTACGTCAGTCAATATCTTATCTTACTAATATTATAAACGCGAAAGTTTGTATGTATGTATGTATGTATGTATGTGAGTTTGGTACTCTTTCACGCAAACACTACTGAATCGATTGCGATGAGACTTGATATATAGGTAGCTGGAGATCTGGAATAACACATAGGCTACTTTTTATCCCGATATTTCCGCGGGAACGGGACTTACGCGGGTAAAACCGCAGGGCGCAGCTAGTTTAAACATAAAGCAGCCCTCTGTTTACTGTATTATAGTCAAAGATGTAGCACGTTCATCTACAACACGGTACTCTCATGGTAGTGGAACACGATACGTCTCTTTGTGGTTGTGCCGATTTTTGTAGAAATCTCCACACAAAGATTCCATTTCAGTAAGACCAAATTGGGTGGGTGGGTAGTCACCAAATCAAAGCTTTCCCTGAAACTCCTTTATCTCTTCAAGACGCCATAAATAAGTGCAATAGACCAAGCATGAGCCAGTGCCTGTCAGACTTGCGTCAATTATTAAATTTCAATTACTTTTGACGACGTATGTACTGTATGATCATATAATTAAAATAATTATTTTAAAGCTTAAACTGTACTTTTAAATAGGTCATGATGGCATAATGTTAGCCCGCCAAAATGTCCTTCTGTAGGACATAGACAAACTCTTAGAGGGGGACACCCTACGAAGGTCGATTCCACATTCGCTAATATCCCATGCCTTCGGAAAAAGGTGAGTCCTAGGACATGTCGGTTGACTCTCATGTTATCGAGCTATGTATAGCGCACATTATTTTGTTCTTAAAAAATAAAGACATGTGAATACCGCCCGCTAGGATTCGAACCTACTAAAATCATGATAGCCCTTAGAACTAGAAACAAACATAATATCCGCTAAGGCGAGTAAAAACGCACGGCCGTTCTCGAACCCATTCGCAGCATTTTCAATTTTATGGGTAGACCTAGGAGCCTAAATTATAAAAGACCCATATTTCCAAAACTCATTAATTTTAGAGCAGTAGTTTAGGAATTATTTCAAGTCAAAATTGATCAAATTTGTTGATGATCGGTCAGTTAATGATCGGTCACTTATTAACTGACCGATCATCAAAATTCTAAGGTTCTATTAGCAGACCTACAAGCTCCAAATTTGGAACACAGTTAATGTTTACTCTATAAAGCAAGGAAAAACTCTGACGTTTAGAAGTTTTAAATTTTATATTTTCTTAATATTAGCCTAAATTTGCAAGTAGCCGCGCGGAAGTCTTAGTAACTATTGTCAAATCAACGCTTAAATGAGATACATGGCGCTATGGGGTTTTAGGGTTATATTTCTTTATCGCCTCTTTTCCTACAAACTCTTTGTTGGCAGATATTAATCAGTTCGTTACCTGGCTGATAGTTATCTGACAGGTTGTCTGGAAGATAAAGCCGGCAGGTGAGGCAAAAGATATTGTACCCGAAAAGAAAAAAAGGAAGAATACGTACCTACAAAATGAAATGAGATCCTATCAAAAACATATTTTGTAAAAAAAATAGCAAGTCTCGCAACGGTATTCTTCTTTAAAAAGTAGTAAAGTCGAATGTCAACCAAGTCTGTTAATAGTACCTACCTAGAAGTGACGTGACTACGTACACGTTGAACGAAGTAATTTAATCACTTTTTGTTTATGTCTGCCAACTTTGAAAGTTCTTTTCACGGAACAAGACAATGTATGTTCTCACTACAACGATCTTACTTCACTTTTATATTTTACAAGCTGCGCCCCGCGGTTTTACCCGAGTAAGTCCCGTTCCCGCGGGAATTTCGGGACAAAAAGTAGCCCAGGTTTCCAGTTACCTACATTACAAATTTCATCCAAATTCATTTAGCCGTTTTTGCGTCATTGAGTAACAAACATCCAAACAAACACACTTTCACATTTATAATATTAGTAAGATTAAGGGCTAATTATTAATTCCACGGATTAAAGATATCTGTCGAATAAGTTCGAACCTGACTAAATTTCTAAGCATTAAAATTATGACCCTCTAAATTTAGATTTTTTTTAAACATCATGGTGACGGTTTTCATTCGGTGGTGTTACATTTTCTTTATCAGATATCTCTAGCTATTGATTTGAATAATCGGCCCTAAGGCTAATAGGGATTCACGTAAGTTATGTTACCCCAAACTCCCGACCAACAACGTTTATCAGGAAATCCAGGAACACTCATAGATCTCACAAGAGGAATTGAGATAGGGCAATGTATCCCCGGCTAGCGATTAGTGTGATTCACAACATGGCAGATAAGGTTAATAAAATACTTACTTTGCTGCGTCTCGTTACGGTAAATGTTTTTTCCTACATATTATCTTATTTCTTACTCTTACTAATATTAAAAACGCGATGTATGTGACTTTGTTACTCTTTCGCGCAAAAACTACTTAACCGATTTCGATGAAACTTCGTCTGTATGTAGGATATTTAGGTATAGGTAGCTGAATACAGGGAATTACACATAGGCTACTTTTTATTCCGGTAATTCCGCTGGAACGGGACTTACGCAGGTGAAACCGCGAGACGTTGCTAGTCCTACTAATATTATAAATGTGACAGTGTTTGTTTGGATGTTTAGATGTTTGGATGTTTCTTACTCAATCACGCAAAAACGGCTGAACGGATTTGGATGACATTTAGAATGTAGGTAACTGGGGCCTGGAATAACACATAGCTTACTTTTTATCCCAAAATTCCCGCGGGATCGGGACTTACGCGGGTGTAACCACGGGACGCAGCTAGTATCAAATAAAATAACCTTTACTTTCTTTGAAGTCGGGCAAAAAAAAATCAAACAAGGCGCAAAAAAACTCAATTGCATTAATCGCGGGGAAATATAAAAGTTTTATTAATTTAAAATAAGATAAAACCTTAAATAATGTAGAAAGAAAGTCTAAAATAAATCTACGAAATTTATGAGCTTATTTTTTGGGCCATCTGCAAAAGATTACCCAATCTTAAGTTACGTTGTTTCAATATTAAATACGTGCCAAACTTGCTAGAAACTTTCCCTTTTTCCCTTAGGAGAAAAACAGCATAATCCAACTAATATTATAAAGCTGAAAATTTGTGAGTATGTGTGTTTGTCACTCAATCACGCAAAAACTACTGAACCGATTGCGATGAAACTTGGAATATGGGCAGCTGGATACCGGGAATAACACATAGGCTACTTTTTATTCCGATATTTTTACGGGAACGGGACTTACGCGAGTGAAACCGCGGGGCGCAGTTAGTGCTCGATAAAATACTCTAGTTCATACTCCCGTAGGAGAAAAACAGAATAATATACCTATGTGAAGACACCTTACTACAATACGAGTTCTAAGCGAACCTACGTAAACCATTGTTTATCGTCAGGTTAAAACAATTTTCTGAAAGCTTCCGGTAGATGAAATTACATTAAATTGTGGATAACAAGTAAACTGAGGGTTAGATACTAAATTTTACCATATTTTCGTCTATGGAACGTTTACAAAAATAACGTGTATTTAAGTAAACGTAAAATTGCGGGGTAAAGAAAAGTTGATCGTAGAACGAAGACGTGGCTACGAAATATTAGAGAGAATACAACTTAGGGTACCAGGTGCATATTTTAAAGTTTTAATTTTTTCAATAACGGTTTTAGTAACTGTTGGTTAAAATGATTTTTCAAATCCCTAGATAGAGATATCTGACAAATAAAATGTAACACCACCGAATAAAAAACGTCACTATGATAATAAAAAGAAACAATTTCTTCTATGGTTTTCGCGATTTTGCATAATAAAACACTTTATTTATCCGGTTTTATCGCGTTTTTATTCATTATTTGACCCGAGCTTTCGCCAACTTTACAGTTGGCTTTTTCAAGGTTGACAGTCAACCTTGAAAAAGCCAACTGTAAAGTTGGCGAAAGCTCGGGTCAAATAATGAATAAAAACGCGATAAAACCGGATAAATAAAGTGTTTTAAAAAGAAACAAGATTTGAGGGCTTTTGTATATGGTTGGGCTCGAACTTATTCGACAGATATCTTTTATCTGGGGAATGAAAAATCGGCCCTAAAGCTTCCAAGGTGTTAGTTATTAGATGCAGAATAACTAAAAATTAATTAACCGTTATTGAAAAAATAACTCATTAAAATAGATATGTACTTACCTTAAGTACTTACAATGATATGTACCTTTGTTACCTAAAGTACAACAATTTGTACCTTGTTACCTTAAGTCGTATTTTGACTGTACAGGAATAACGAGTGCCGCCAAACTATTCAGCTTCGCGAGATAAATAATAAATAAATAAATTATGTGACCAACACACAGCGCCATCTAGCCCCGTGGTAAGCTCCTAAGCTTGTGTTACGGTGACTAGACAACAGACCTAATATATATTTTTCTTTTATAAATACATACATATCATACATAGAAATACACCCAGACCAGATACCTGCTTGTATGTATGTATCCTGTTTATGATTATCTATTGAATTAACAGCCATGCAATAAAAAAAAATATATTTCATTATTTATTACTATGCTTCATACTGCCACTGCTCATTCGATTTCCGTACCTCTATGGCGCAGAAGGTTGCGGGTTCGATTTCCGACGCGTGCTAAAAGTAAATATTTGTATCTGCTCTGAGTTTTTCTAAGGGTATCATGTATGTATTTCCAAAATAAAAATAAATATAAGTATTATGTCTGTTGTCTAGTCACCGTAACACAAGCTTAGTAGCTTACTGTGGGGCGAGATGGCGCTGTGTGTACAGACAGTATTATATAAATAGTGTCGTAGTTATAAGTTCTAAGCTAAGTTCTAGCTCCAACTAAGTTAAAGTTACATTGTTTGAACAACTTAACTTAGTTTGTTAGATGAGATTCGAATATGGGACGTGTTAAAGATTTATCTAACTACTTAATTAATATTAAGTGAAACGTATCTTACGAAGTCAAACTTAAGCTTTATCGTTGCTTAGGTTTTATTTTATAGCCAAGTTAAATTGTTTTTGATTGATTTTGTGGTATCATTTTCCTTTACAACAACTAAACGTAGAAACGTAGAACACAACAACTATTATAATTTGGAAACGTTTTTATCATAATTCGATTAACACCTACCTTTTATTGTGTCTACCCAACTCCTCCTTTAAAGGTTATGATTATACCTACCGACATTTTGGTATGCAATTTATCTTCGATCTTATTATTGATGCAAGTACTTCCTGTGTGGTTCTTATTTTTATAATATTGGGACGATGGATATGTCTACAGTTATGGTGTGGTATTGTTTTGTTTTTGCATTGATATAGATCTTATTAGTATTTATTTCATTCATTCAGATCATAGTATTAGCGTTCTACAAACCTTAGTGGTTTATTATGCTATATTTAATAAAATCTTGTTATTTAAGTTCTTTTATATGATAAGAAAGGCAAAAAAAATATATATATAATTCATCATTTTACGCCCGAAGCCTGTGATAGGTTCCGAAACGTTGAATCGGCATTGCAACAATGATGACTTTTAAAAAAACTCGATTAAATCCGTACAATAAGTTATCTTTCAATACAAAGTTGCGAAACCTGAATAAATTTTCATTTAACCCACGTATGCCATTTTACCCTTTTCGAAAGTCTAAGCAAAATCATTTTCTCCTGCTATCATTAGGTATCACCACATCATCTCAGCATTTATTCGTCCCTGCCTCATAGGCCTCCCCCATACGACGCCACCAACAACGATCGCGAGCTACCTCCATCCAACAACACGCTGCGACCGCTACAATGTCGTCGGTTCACCGAGTAGGTGGTCGCCAGACATTTCGTGTAGCATTGCAAATTGAGCGCCGCTCGACGAATTTATGGCCTATATATACAAATATTATTATGAAGCTAAATAGTTTATTTGTTGGGTTGAACGCGCTAATCTCGGGAAATATCCAACTGAAAAAATATTTTGTTTAATAATCCAATTATCAAGGAAGGTTATAATCCCCATATTCCCACGGGATCTTAAATTACGTGGGCGAAACCGCGGGATGCAGCTAGATAATCCATATGACCTGTCCATAGTCATATTTTTATGCTATACCTACGTAATTTTCAACAGTGTCTCACATTTATTAAACACTATCTGCGCCCCGCTGTTTCACCCGCGTAAGTCCCGTTCCCACGGGAATATCGGAATAAAAAGTAGCCTATGTTGTATTTCAGGTCTCCAGCTACCTATATTCTAAGTTTCATCGCAATCGCTTTAGCGGTTTTTACGTGATTGAGTAACACACATACTCACAGACTTTTACCTTTATAATATTAGTAGGATAAATGCGAATACATTTTTCAGGAAAAATAGGGACTCTTACATTAGGTATAGGTTAACACAAATTGTATCTACTAAAAATGTTAAAAACAAACAAACACAAGTATTCATTATCATAATTATTTACTTAAACATGTAATTAATTTAACAAAACATTTTCGTGAAACAACAAATCATGTCCCTTAAAATTACAGATAACATTACATTTATACAAGTAAGTATATTAGTTTTATAAATATTATTACAAAAGGGTGTTTTCATAGCAAAAGGGACGTTCCGGTAGCGTATCGAAAAGCTTCTGTTACAGCTACATTACACTATTAAAATGAGGAATAAAATACATTACCTCGTTGGACGGTGAAACTTATATTGTAGATTTCTTGTCCTAGCGGATTAGCCTAGCTATTCAGCGCGAAAACTCCGGGGGGTTTTGGGCTTAAATTTATGGATTTATCTGGCATTCTGATCCAGAACAATTTGGATACAGAGATCAAAATTGTTCTGGATTTAGGGATACAGGGATCCAAATACAAGGATCAGAAAGTACGTCAAAAATATAGATTATTGGTTAAAAAGTCAAAATTACAGCCAATATAAACATTTAGAACGTCGCAAAAGTTAATTTCAATAAAGAAAATGCTCGTAGTAGAGTCCACAAGGAATATTAGGGTAAAAAAAAGCTCATACCCATCGGTATCGACAAGTACCGATATTACCGGTACCTGCCGATAATACCAGTACTGGTAATACCGCTACAGGAAACTAATTTTGCTATGAAAGCACTCATTGTCCCAAATCCCTATCTATATATTTTGTTCATCTATGTACAAACCGACACCTAACCTTATCTAAGTTTATATAATACTATATACAATGAAAATTAAAATACTTAGGAAATAGGAAACAACCAATAACTTATTTACCTAAATTTAAAATATATGTGCCTACTTAAGGTACTCCTTTTCAATGTTTGATTTTAAACTTAAGGACCTACCTATTTAAAAACAGTATTTGATTAGGGGTATTAAAAATGGCAATAAATTGTAACACCAATGAATACGACAGTCACATTTTTTTTTAATTAAAATAAACATATTTTTTATCTGTATAGATTAAAAAATTAACCTTAAGTATAATAAAGGGTTATTTTGACGAATGAGATTTTAGATAATTTTCTGATAGGTACCAGACATAGGCTTCTAAACCAAACAACTTAAATCGTGTTTTTTTATCGTTTTTTGTTATTATTATTTTTTTCTCCTATCGTAATTTTATATTATTTTTCTCGTCTCACCTATTTTTTTTTATGAAATAGTCTTTTGACATTTTTTTTTCTCTAGCTTTAGGTTTTTTTATTCGATCATCTTTGGTAATTCTAACCTTTTGCAGAAAAAGTTTGAAATGTCTGTCAAAAAAATGTACTATGGTGATAAAAAGCCTTAAAATGCAAATAAAAATATGAATTTATTTAAAACATTGACGGTTGGCATTTCAATATCGTTTTCCGATTCCTGTTTAGAAACACTCTAAGAGCAATTTCTTGTCTCCGTTAAGTGGTTATGATAATGGAAGAATAACAATCAAATGTTCAGTGATTCGTTAAAAATAATATGTCTTTATAAGTAAGTTATAGGTATCTGATGAAAAATAACGATGGAGAAACAATTTTGTATTGTCAATTTCTACGTAACGAAATGGTACAATTTGTGTGTTTAAGGTCTAAGACAACCTCACCTGCTAGCTTGGTGTACGTGCTGAAGAACGGAAGAGGCTGTGAAGCAGACTTTCCTTCCAGGGTTGAGAGGTCAGACAGCAGTCGATCCCGTAAAAGTCTACGTCACAGTGAGCATTCACGTGTAACGTATCATTATATTCGACTTTGAGCATTACATTACAATACCAGTAAACGGATATAAGCATGGAAGAAACCTTTCCATACTAACTCACCTCAAATAATAGCGCCAAGGTTAAGCAATTGGACCTTTGTTTATATTTTCATTAATTGTGTGTTGACAACGAGGACGGCCCGGCGGCAATACGCTGTTCTCTAATGTGATCGGTTCTTTGAATGACCCGATCCGAGTACAACCGAAGTGACAGATTTGTGTCGCGATACACTTTATTTTGAAGCGTAAGGAATACTTCCATGCTTTTATATCCGTTCACTGTACAATACTACCTCCCTGACTAATAAGAATTACCTTGTAATGTAACATTTTAGATTTAATTTACTATTTACTGATGTTTCAAGTTGTATCAAGATCATTCTCATCGTTGCCATTAGCTGTGAGTTTTAGAATGTTGTACGTATTAATTAGTAAAATAGGTACAGCCAGCATCTAAATTCAATGACCACAATCAGATTTTCAAAATCATCAAAATTATTGTCAAATCTGGACGACATTTTTAAAATAAAACAGAAAACAGAAAGTTATTTTCAGAATGTCTTATTAATTTCATAAATAATTATGTCTTCCTAATTTATTTACTTCTGCAGTAACATGTATTTGTCCACTGCAGACCTACGAGGAATAAATGAATGAAGATCTAACTTCTCTAAAAAAACCGTGTTCCACGGTCATACAGCAGCAGATGCACACACTGAAATGTTCCGTACAGTGTGTATTACGTACGATCAACCTTTGGATCGACCAATGGCGGACGATCTTTAGTGACAGACTGGCGGCGAATCATCGTTCTAGGCCTCGCAACCGCTATTTGCGTGGAACATTTTTTCAAAGGATTGCTACTTCCATATATATTCGAGTTCGTTGCTGCAGACACTTTTGATGTTAGAGAGGCATATGAAGCCTTTATTAAGTATGTATTTTTTTCATTTTTGCATATAAAATATGCAGCAGGCTTTTGTCATCGATTTAAAGTTACAATAGTCGGAAGTAGACTACATTTTTCATAAAACATTTTTAACTTTTAAGTCTCTTTTGACCTGTACAAAAACGACGCCATTAACGAGCAAGTACAGTTGTAGCAAAACTGTAAAGTTTTCTTCAATTCAGTTTTAACGACAGTCTGAATTTAAAAAAGCATTCACTGGAATCTGAACTTAATTGCAACTAAGTAGAGTACGATTTTCTTCTACATAGTGCATTGTCTAAAACTGTTAACGCTGGGATCGAATTTCAATCGCAGGATAGAAAGAGATAAATATTTTAAAAAAGTTTTCAGAAGATTAAATGTTAGTGAACGGAAATAAAGTTGTTTATTCCTTGTTTATTATTGGATCGGTCGAATTCAATTGAGTTTTTTGTGGAGAAGACTTTTTGCCATTTTTAATAGACTATTTTCAAATTTACTTCAAGAAAAAGCAACGCAATTTTTTAAACCACCGTGACCGGACAGAACAACTGGGGTATTATTATAATTGTATGTTTAAGTTATATTGGGGTGATGATTTTCGCAGACTATGTATGTTTGTATGTCACTGAACTGATTTCATTATAATAAGTTGGTACCGATATATAGCCTATAGGTATGTTTTTTTTAATTTTATTCTGTTTAATTTAACAGCAACCTCAGTCCACATTAACAACAAGAAACAAAGAAAGAAAATAAACCATTATGTTAATTAAATCATATAAATAATCATTGATTTATCATAACATAACATTAGGTCTGTCAATTTGATACTGAAATAACCACAACAGAATTATGAACTTCCTCCTATTTTGAAATCGGTTAAATATGAAAGCTTCGTGCAAAAACAAGTAAATTGAATTTTATTCAAAACAAACAAATCGTTATATTTTGTACATCACCTAAATTTAAATGTACAATCACCGACAGCTTTGTTAAAATTGCTTTCAATTCTAATAAACAGATGGCGCTAGTATCGTATTGTTAATCGGAAACAATTCGATTCGAAATACGAATGTTTTTATAGACAGAATGTCGTCATTTATTGTATTTTAGATTTTTCAAGTAAAGTTATTTCGTTTTGAGACGGTTGGCTAACAGCTGAATACAGAAACGTCATTTAACATTTGAGAGGTACTTAAATTATTGAGCAGCTTCAAAATTAGTATGGCAAAATTTGAGTTTGAGAGCTGCTTCTTTGTTTAAGTAGTTCTTAAATGTTGAGTAACGTTTCTGTATTCGGCCGTAAGTTTGATAACGGATTTATTTACTTACTAGCTGCGTCCTACGGTTTCACCCGCGTAAGTCCCGTTCCCGCGGGAATATCGAAATATAAAGTAGCCTATGTGTTATTCCCGAAATCCAGCTACCTATGTTCCAAATTTCGTCGCAATCGGTTTAGAAGTTTTTGCGTGAAAGAGTAACAAACATACATACATGTAAACTTTCGCGTTTATAATATTAGTAAGATTTTTGGTTGGCTCTTGTTTTAGGTTATAATAATTGTATTTTCAAGATTTTATTGCTGTTAGTCAAATTTGAACCCTCGACCTGCGGATTCAAGCCATCAAATTGAAGTTATAGAAAGCTTTTAAATTACAATTATTTTTATCCGAAATAAAATAGGTAGTTACTAGAAATGTACCTAGTACTGTTTTTGTTAGTTGGTCTAATTTGTCTTTTTTTGTCCTATTTTTTTTTGTCCTAATTTGTCCTACTAGATTTATAGGGCTAGGACCTAGTGTTAGAGATCTTAGGCAGTAAGACGCCACGGTAGCCTACACTGGATTGGCGAATGTCCCATAATTTCGAGCCGTGGTGAGTCCTAGGACATTTAAGGACTTGACTTACGAGTACTTGAACTTAGAATTTTTATTAAAATTTAAACCAAACTGCAGTAAGAAAGGCCATAAAAGTAAATTTTCTTAAACAACCGCCGTCGGCAACTGAACATTAATCACGTTTGCAAAAAGCTTACAGTTTCCCTTAAAAAACTTAAACTGTAAGCGGAAACTAGAACCGAGTACTTCCTTACGAAAACAACTTTATCGTCTAGGGTTTAAAGTTTAAAATCCTATTTATTATTCTTTTTCATTAAACGCTGTGAAGTTGTTGGTATACAACGATGTAACGATGACACACTTAGGGCGGATTCGACCAAACTTGGAGAACTTATTTAAAGAACATTTCGCCTTTTTTTTTGGGAGTAATTTATTTTTAATAAACATAATTCCAAAATTGGCGACCTTATACGGAGAATAACCGCTATTCAAACTAAAGTTAAATTTTAACTTGTGTGTTTCCGCAATTAGCCCTACTATTGGGCCTTTGTGCGTGATGTTAAGCCGTGGGTTTTCTCACGATATTTTCCTTCATCGTAAGAGCGATGTAAAACTATTTAGGTGGATTAAGACACAATTCCACAGATATTTCAATGGCGGCCGCATGTCACTCAAAAATGATAGTGTTATGATAGTATGACTGACACAATATTATCCTACAAAATAGAAAATATTGAATTTATTCCGCTTAGGATGAGTAACACGTCATTTTATTTTTGTAGGTTAATAACAGTTCCATCTTTATACCCGTATAGTTTAACCGAGTATAATGGACAAAATAGGTAAATCGTCGTATAGTAACTCGGGATTAAACTCAAATTTGGTCGAACGTACCTTTGAACACAAAAAAAAACGAAAAGTTTTTGATATTTATGTGACGTCATAAAATGTTTATTGTTAAAGTTTGGCATTTTCATTTAGAGTGCCCGTTGTGAAATACGATACTTTACAGGAGAGAAGTAGGTATTTATTGTGATAAAAGTAATGTATAACCAGATGTGACCAAGACCATTGTATGATGGTTGAAACGTCAGAAACGAGATAAGAAAATTAAAAGTAAAATCACGCGATTAAGATCAGGGATAATATGAAATTATGAGTTCCAATCGTGTAAGTTTCAAAAGGTTATTAACCAGGGTCCTGATTCGGTAAGGACATAGCATGTGGAATGCCGGCGGAATGCAGGCGACGTGCATTATTTCGTATTCTGTAAATGTTATTTTATTTAATTACTACTTAATTATTTAAATAGCTCCCCTTGTTTCTCAGCCAATCAGTATTAAAGGAAGTTATAGAATAGCTTTTATTTTTACTCATGCAACAAATCAACTTATGCAATGCTCCTGCATCCCACCGCATGTTATGTTTTTACAGAATCGGGCCACTGGTGTGCTTCATAATTCCTTATCAGTACATAATTGAAAGAAATATTTTGCCTTCTGTAGATATTTTCCGACGTGCAATCAGACAGTTTTTAAATCGCGGACGATAAATTGTACAGCTCAAAATTGATGATGCAACTCATCTGTCCCCAAATTACAGATCGATTACAAATAATAAATTTCCAGGATACAACTGAAAATATCGACATATAATTGGTCTCATGTGGTCCGTTTAAGCGATATAAAATTGTATTTAACCCAATTGAACTTCAACTCACGGAAAGCGATAAAAAGTCGATGATCTAGCGTTATTTGCCAAGAAGAAAATCTGAATTCACTTTAAATTTGAAGATCCGAAGATTTAGAGAAGTACGAGATTTGTTCATAAAGAAGGAAAGAAGCTTCTGAGACTAAAACGAATATAAAAATATTAAAAATTCTAAATTTATTTTCCCCATCGAATAATTTAGGGATAAAATATCTAAAGATTGCCCCTTGAATTTTACGGCGTTCTGATAAAATTCAAACGTAAAGACTGTATTCGTACATCATTGATGGCATTCGATAACTTGATACAACTCACTTGAGACTTGATAAGTCTGCGAGACCTTCATTGGGTGCTTACATAAAGAAACAGGTGTCCGGTACTGACAAGTATGTGCGGGTGGTACGGTACCTAGCGGTCTAGAGTTAACTTGTAAGTATTAAAAAAAACCGGAAAAAAAAATCTAAGAAACAAGTGAAACCGGAAAATACTTGAACCCGAATCGCTCGGTTCGTGTTCGGTACCGAGAAGATTATGGGATGATTTATATTAGACCGTCACCGGGCCGTGCCGTGCCCGAGCTTCGTTGTCTATTGCTCGGCGAGAAGTCGATCGGTCTGTTGCAACCGATTGGTGGCCGAGCAATGAAGCTCGGATACGGTACGGCCCGGTGATGGTCTAATATAAATCATTCCTAAATCTGTTACTTTAATGTGAACGTATAAGCTAACATAAAGAGCGGTGTTGGTCTAGTAGTAGAAAAGTACCCCGAGTTTTATTCCGAAGGTCGTGGTTTCCAATACCGGCTGACCGCACACCACTGTCTTTTTCTTTAAGAAAAAATCAAGTCCGCTATTAACATTGCTCTTACGGTGAAGAAAAATATTGTGAGAAAAATATTTCCTCACAATATTTTGGCAAAATACCCAGTTGTAGGGTTAGTTGCGGAAACACACTGTCAAATTTAGCTTTAAGATACTTAACAGGAATATTATACCTGCCTGATCGGTACCGTACCCGTACAGATTTGTCTGTACCGCAAACCTGTTTCTTTACGTAAGCACCCTTTGTCGTAAAAACAGTCGTAAACTGAATCATGAAATCTTTGAACATAAAAATATCTTCCAGTTGGTGTCTGCTCGTGATTGGTGTGAAATGTTCTGCGGTGGGAATTTTACTCGCGGGCAAATATTGTAACTTTATTGGCTCGAGTTACCGGTTGAAATCTTAAGCATTGGGTTCTGCGTTTAAAACTGCACTGATAAGTTATCTGAAGAAACGTCTTTGTACCGAGAATTTTAGCGGTACTACTATATTTTCTACATTTATTAGAGGTATCGGTAGGTAGCTACAGATTGTGACTTGTCGAAATTAGTTATTCTAAATTCTCAATTATTTTTAGGATTCAATTTAATAATGCTGAGATATTGATGTAGGTGATGTAAGCAGGCTTATCGGTACCGATATTCAATACCTATATAATTAAGTAATTACACTTTTAAGTAATTAGGTATACTTTTAATATCAGAAGTGTACCAATTTGACAAGCCTGTCAAAAAAAAACACAAGAAAAAAGCTCGACTGGTTAAAAAAAAACAAACCGAACGAAACAGAAACACTCATAAGATTTTAAACTAACAAGAGTTATTTTTAATACTAAAATAATTTACAACTGAATTATACAATTAGATTATAATATCTAGTGACGACGGTGTTGGTAAGGTTAGCCCATAAAAGCTGCCGGTACCTAGTATGTTCTGCTCTTAAAAAAAGCATGTGTGATAACTTCATGGCCAATCGCAAAGCTGACTGTATATTTCTCGCTCGGGTACCTACACTCAGGGTCCCGAGTTCACCCGATCGAGCCTTTCACCTTCTGGCGTGACGGATCAGCTTAACTTACCTACTACAAACTTACGAAAAAATCTGTGTTCGATGCGCCAAAAGAAATTTCCACTCGCCACTTAAAAATTGTAAAAAATCTATAATGGTTCATAAGACAAAAAAAGGAGCTTAAAACTTACTAATATAATAAACGCGAAAGTTTGTTTACCTTAATGTGACTCTTCACGTAAAAACTACTGAACCGATTGCTATGAATTTTGAAATATGGAAATATACAGCTACATTTTAAAATAATATATTTTAAAATGTAGCTGGAGACCTGGAATAATACATAGGCTACTTTTTATCCCCATACTCTCACAGAAACGGGACTTACGCGGGTGACCGCAGGGCGCAGCTAGTTTTAACATAAATACCAAAAGTGAATTTATATCTCACAAAGTCCAAGTTGAAATTGAAATATTCAGTAATACTAAAGAGCAGTCCTAATTTTGAGCAACGACAACAATTTCGAATCATCAAACATTTTGTGTACCAACCTAACAGAATACACTAGCGTTTAAATGGGTGCTTGCATAACAAAACATTTTCACGGTTCGTATTTAGAAAACGGTAGGTACCGATCAGTTGATACTGATTTTTCTTTTTGTTTCTATTGCTCAAAGCATTTTAAACTTAGAAATATTTTTACGAGTAGCAAGGAAAATATATTATTTCCAAGAAATCCCCATGACAGGATTCGAACCTGCGTCCTTTCGCTAACCAGGCGACTGCTCTAACCACTGAGCTACACAGGAATCACGTGTCATGATATATTTTTACGGCCATATCCCTCCTTGCCTCTGGTGATACTGATTGTTACCGTTATATTAATATTAAATATAAATTTATCAATAAAAGGTAAAGTTAAGGTAAGGTTTAGTTTAAAGGTTTTATGATTAAGTAATAAGTTATACTGTAATGTATTTTACAAGAACGACATTAAAAATAATTGACTTCAATAAAAAATAATTTTGTGCTGAATGTTGCAATTGCATAAGACTTCATCTGTAAATATTGACAGATGTGCTAGAGTTTTCTAAACAAGATAATATTTTAATTATTTTAAATACCAAACATTAAAATTTAGTTCGCTTACCGATAAATCATTATTTGTGTCGTGCTACTAACTTGCTATCAGTACAATCACAATCAATCTCAGTCAGAGACACTATCGGAATGAATCGACTATCATAACAGTTTTGATTAATGTCTACTAAGTACCGGTACTGTACCAATTATTACCAGAAGCTGTATTTTGACGATTGTAATTTACCAAATTATTACAAAAAAGATAAACCCCCATGAGTTTCATGAGGTTCCTTCTCATCGGAGGGCGCGTTTCGAAACCACACTAAAATCATATTTATAAGTTGACGAATACAAATGATCATTTATTTGGATACAATTTATATGATCTAAATGAAACAAACTATTTGACTATAAACTATAATAAATACCGGTACTGTACGAATTAGTACCGGGACCGAAAAACTAGTCATTATACAAGCACCCTTACGTAACATTTAATAATTTCGCTAACAGTAACAGTTCGTTTTAGTGGCAGCGCGTACATTGCGCGCTGGCTATGTGTCAGCTTATTAGGGAGAGAAGCACGGCGAGCAATGAATGTGATTGTAGCGAAGCGCCTCCTCTCTGCATGGCTAGGGGATTTTCACCTGGGAACAATGAAATAATTTGTTAATTATTGAAATGTACTATCGCTATATTAGATAGATAGAACTAGCGGTATCCCAAGGTTTCACCCACGTAAGTACCTATCTGTATCCCGCAGGAATATCTGGATAGAAAGTAGCCTATGTGTTGTTTCATGTTGTCAGATGTATTTAATTTAATTCCGACGGTACCGCCGATCGGTTTCTTATAGGCTCATCATCATCAGCCTGTTGCAGTTTACTGCTGGACATAGGCCTCTCCAATTGCACGCCACCTAGATCTATTTTCGGCTTCTCGCATCCAGTTTGTGCCAGCCGTCCTGCACAAATCGTCACTCCAACGTGCCTGAGGAGGTACATATAGGCTACGTCCGCATAGATCGCTTGGCGCTCAATACGAAAGGTGGCGAACATTTTAGACCGTTCGTTTTAGTTATGATTACTCGCTAGACTTTATGCGCTTAGCAAGCAGCCTGCCATAGGCAAACATGGTTATGAAATCGTCACATCATCGGTTCCCATTAAAAGTGAGGTGAGGTCAGGCAACTTTGCACCTTAATGTTTAAGGTATTGACAGGAGGCAATATCTCAAAACTGCACCTGTGTGGGGGTGACATAAGTCAATCTTATTCAAAAGTAGTGTGTGCTTAAGACCGCATGGCAGAAGTAAAAACTTCATTAGCAATCGCAAAACTCAAAAGCTGGCTGTACTTATATTATTATTTCTCGCTCGGGTACACACAGCGGTCCTGAGTTTGACTGACTGAGGCTTTCACTTCAGATCGTGACGGATCACTTCAGGCTAACTTACGAAAAAATCAGTGTGCGTTGAGCAAAAAAAAAGTTTTCACTTCAATAAAAAAAACGAAATAGACTTTTTTTATCCAACCCACTATACAACCCACAAGGGGGTTAAAATGGGGTGTAGAAGTGATAAGTTCTTTCGTGTAGGCGGAAACCTTAAATTAAACCATCCATAACAGTAAAATATTAAATTACTAAAATGATAATATTTTAACCCTCGTAAAGGGTCCGCAATTATTTAATATTATATACGGCTTTGATACTTACTTACTTAGTAGGTTAAGTAATTAACATAAATTCTTTCAGAACATTTTGAGTGAAGGTATGTAGGTACGGACGTACATACCTTCATACAGTTAATGACAAAATTCTTTTCCTTTTTGAAATAAATAATAACGAGTAAAATATTTTGTACTTATGTATTTACATTTATGCTTTTTATTCTAATATTAACTGCTTAAATAAAATAGGTAGGTATGTATAAATAAAAAAAATAAAATAAAAATGTTTTTTATTGTTTTTGTTGGATGTAGGCCCATCACTTACTAAATGTTGTAAGTTAATTAAGTATTTTCCTCCTATTTTAATTTTTTTAATTGGGGTGTGTTGCAAATAGTTGCAATAAAGAATCAATCAATCAAACACTAATTTTTAACAATTTTTTTTTTAAATTTTAAAATAATCACAAAAGTACCTACATAAAAAATAAACGATATAAAAACATTAAATTAAAATAAACAAATGAAAACACTACAATAATAATTCAAAATTAGTGCACAAAACATCGATTGAATTCGCAAAAAAAGTAACTTTTGACAGTGACTGTACATACTGAAAATTTTAACTTTTGCGTTTTACGTAATTACCAAGAATTTTCAGAGCTTTGTGATTAATAAAACTGGGAAATTTTCAAGTTAATGTAATTAGGTTGATTTAAGGTACGCACAGACAGACTAATGTGGCGGCCTCAAGCGGATTTAGGTACTCAGAAAGGTTTCTAGATAAAACCTTCATTACAGCGTATTCAGTCAAGTTACAATTTTTTTGACGTTAATAGTTATTACTAGCTGCGCCCCGTGGTTTCACCCGCGGAAATGAAAAATGCGTTGTCATTGTCACGGGCGCGGGCGGCCGAGCGGTTCTCGAGCGGTTGCACTTTTTCGTTTATTACTCGGGTTCTACTAATTGGATTTCGATGCAAAGTATACCACGACCTTCCTCGAAAATAGAACTATCCAATATTGAAAAGAGATTTCAGTCGGATTAGTAGTTTTTAATTGTATAAGGAACAGACAGAGAAACAGACAGACAGACATGAATTTTAAAAATGTTATAATTTTGTTCTACTACTTATCCTAAGTCCCCTAGACCTTTTTTTTAAATTTACTTCCAAGTACAGACTTTTTGTCCTCTCTTCCTTTATTATAAGTATAGAAGAAGATAGAAGATAGATAGATAATCCGTGTACCTACCAAAGAAGTTATATTACTAGAACTAGAATGTTCACGTGGAACCAAAAAGTGTTTCGCTTCATTAAGCATGCTGTCCCTTTCTAACAACACTATTAGAAAGGGACAGCACGCTACATTGATGCACGTTGTTAGAAAAGGACGTCATGATCAATATAGCGAGACACTTTGTTAGTTCTACGTGAGGATTCTAGCTCTAGTAATATAACTTCTTTGGTATCTACCTAGGCATTTATTCCACTAAAAAGTTTTACCCGCGGCTAAAATACAAACATAAAAAATCGCTAGTTAAAAATAGTCGTCATAACATTTTTTTCCCAAACAAACATATCTGTCAATGTCAAACATTTGACATTGACAGATATATTTTCATATAGGACTCGCCACGGCCTCGCCGTGCCAAAAATCAGGTTTGCCCCGCCTATAGATGTTTTAATTCAAAATTTACGATAGGTATGTATTTTTTCGAGAAATATTTCTAGTAGATATAATAATAATTATATAATAATTCTATTCTATTCTAGATATGCCTAGAGCACACTAAAAAAAATGACGAAAAAAGAAGACTTCATATAGCCTTCAAGTTTTAGGCTAGTTTTTATCTTTATTAGCTGACTAGCTGCGCCCCGCGGTTTCACCCGCGTAACTTCCTACCGTAACGTTAATGATCCCTCATGTATGTCATACCAAGTGTTGCTTAACGATCATTCAAAGTACTTTATAATATTTCTACCTCTAAACCAACGCTGTACCAAGTTTATGAATATCGGGTCACCTGCTCTTTTTCACCCATCACGTATGTTGTACCAAGTGTTGCATAACCCGTACGATCATTCAAAGTACCCTATATATTATTTCTACCCTGTACCAAATTTCATTCTTATCGGTTTACGGGTTGTTGAGTTACAAATAGAAATACACGACTTTATTTTTCAGAGCTGCCGTCCCGCGGTTTCACTTGCGTAAGTCCCGATCCCGAGGGAATATCGGGATCAAAAGTAGCCTATGTCACATCTGTATAATGTAGTTTTCTATTAGTGAAAGAATTTTTTAAATAGGTCTAGAAGTTTCTGAGATGACCCCCAAAATACATACATACATACATGTTACCAACTTAACCTCTTTAAAATATTAATTATCAACATAAAACCAAATATTAAGAATCAAAAGTACAATGAGATATTGCAAAATAATTATTAAAAAGCACTGCAGTTTGGTGACACTACCGTCTCGCATGGAGCCGACCGATTGAGCCGCGCGGCATGATGCCTCACAGAGCTGGCTGGCCACCCTCATCATCGTCGCCCGCTACGTATACGTATCTATATGCACGCTTGGTACTTAGTAATTATTTATTGTGGAGTTATTTTAAAACTGTAATATCTCGTGAGATATTCATTGAAATCAAGTGATGTTAAGGACAATTATGTCTAAAATTAAATACTTTTAATGAATAACGTATTTATTTGGATAAGGATTAATATCATATTTACAAAATTACCTTCGGAAACAATGAATTGTTCTACAATAAATTTCATTACTCTAAAAGATGTTATATTGAGTCAACCTTAAGAGTTAGACATATGCTGTCGCGGACTATTTATTAGATCCTATTTAAAGGAAGAATTCTCTCATAAATGGTTTTTATGTAACTTTGACCGTTTACTCAGCGCACGCGACAGAATCTCGGAAAAGGGGGATTTTTTTCCCGTTTTTGCAACATATTTAATGGATGCTCCGCTCCTATCAGTCGTAGCGTGATGTAATATAGCCTATAACCTTCCTCGATAAATGGACTATCAAACAAAAAAAGAATTTTTCAAATCGGACCAGCAGTTCCTGAGATTAGCGCGTTCAAACAAACAAACAATCAAACAAACTCTTCAGCTTTATAATATTAGTATATATATAGTATATAGTATAGATATAGATGATATAAAAGCCTGTGTTTACCTATACCTGGAGCTCGATTCGATAAGGACATAGCATGCGGAATGCCGGCGGAATGCAGGCGACGTGCAGCAGATGTGAATTAATTCGTATTCTGTAAATGTTATTTTACTTAATTACTACCTAATTAGTTAAGTAGCCTTCAAAATTAAGGGCTACTTCATTATTAAAATAGCTCCCCTTGTTCCTCAGCCAATCAGTATTTAAAGAAGTTATGGAATAGCTATTATTTTTACTCCTGCAACAAATCGACTTCTGCAATACTCATGCATCCCGCCTGCTTGTCGCATGCTATGTTTTTAGAGAATCAGGACCCAGACTATAATAACGGTATTAAAACCAACTTTAAAACAAACTCCTTTCGATCATTATAAGTACCTTTATTATAAAAATTGTTCCGTAAAGTACAGTCTTATCCCTTGGCACCAGATGCGAATAAGCACCCATAACCACTTCTCCTGAGAAGGCTCTCCAAACGATATAAAAATCTATTGTAAGCACCGTGGGTAGGCGCATAGGCAAAACTGATTGTAGTACAGTTTCTCACTCGCTGCACATCGTTGGACGAAAAATGTGGAAGCGGTGCAGAGACTATAAACTTCACTCTCTCTTTCCCATTTATGGGTTAGGGGCGGGCGATAATAAATAAAATATCTTTATTTCAAGTATGTACCCATATAAAAATTGAATAGTCACAATAGAAATTAGATCGAATTAACAATCAATCAGTAAATACCCACATAATCTACAGAACTACCTGTCTACTGAATTTATTCCAAAAAATAAAAAATCATAATTATCAAAAAAAAACTATCGCGTTAATATTAGGGGTTAAAGTATGAAATTGCCGATTTGTACTGAAAATCTTAATTGTTTATTTTTTAAATTTTTAACATATTTATTTAATCAAAATAGTTGCCATTATTATCTATACATTGCTGCCATCTAATGGGAAGGTTATTAATGCCTTTGCGATAGAACTCCGACGATCTAGACTGCACAAACTGTGTGAAAGCATTTTGTACTGCCTCCTGGGAAGAAAACTTCTTGTCACGTAGATAATTGTCCAAATCACGAAAAAAATGGTAGTCCGTTGGAGCAAGGTCTGGTGAATACGGAGGATGACGAATGGTTTCTAAGTGCAGTTCCTGAAGGGTCAAAATGGTTTCTCGTGCTGTGTGAGGTCTCGCGTTGTCGTGGAGCAATAATGGTGAAGATCGATTCATGAGTCGGGGCTGTTTTACTGCTAGTTTTGTCAACATGGTTCGGAGTTCGGCACAATAGACATCTGCCGTAATTGCTTGACCAGATCGAAGAAAACTATAGTGAATAACACCATGCTGAGACCACCAAACAGTTACCATTACCTTTTTATTGGTAAGTTTTGCTTTAGGACACTGTTGTGGCATTTGACCTGGGGTCAGCCATTGCATTTTTCTTTTCCGGTTATCATAAAGAATCCACTTTTCATCACATGTTACAATTCGATCCAATATTCCTTCATTTCTGTACCGGTTCAACAAGGCAACACAAGTTTCAACACGCGTTTCTTTCTGCAGATCAGTCAAATCATGAGGCACCCATTTTTCGTATTTTTTTATTTTATTGATTTGACGCAAGTGAGTCAATAAAGTGGGTAAGGTAACGTTAAACCATGCCGCTAATTCCTGGGTAGTTTGACTAGGATCGGCTTCCACTATCTCTCTTAATTCATCGTTATTCACCTGTGTGGGCGGTCTTCCTCGTGGCTCGTTCTTTAAGTCGAAATTTCCATCACGAAAGCGTTTAAACCAAAATCGCACGGTGCGTTCATTAGTAGACCCCTCTCCAAACGCAGCATTGATATTGCGGGCTGTTTCTGCCGCGTTAGTTCCGCGTCGGAACTCGTATTCAAAAATCACTCGAATTTTCGCAGTATCCATCTTTCTTGTCTAAATTGAATAACAATAAAAATTTAAAAACCACTAAAAAAAAGATTTGATAAAAAAGACCAAAATAACCTCTACATACAGCGCCACCGACTAATTAATCTGTTTTATCATCTGAAGTCGGGCAGCCAAACTAAGTACAATATGGCCAGTAAAGCCAGCCAGTAAAATTGCCCGACTTCAGATGATAAAACAGATTAATTAGTCGGTGGCGCTGTATGTATTTTGGTCTTTTTTATCAAATCTTTTTTTTTAGTGGTTTTTAAATTTTTAAATTATTTTTTGTTCTTTTTTTAAGTCGGTTTTTTAATTTTTTAATTATTTTTTTATTTCACCCTTTTTAGTACCTACCTACCTACTTCCGACTGCCAAATAAATTAACAATACCTATTGTTACCGTAATTTTAATTATTGAGGAGTTTGCTGATGAGAAGGTGGTTTTAGGTGGCCCATCAATCTGTTCTTAGTTCTTTAGGGGTCTATTCTTTTTGGTAGAAGTCCAAAAACGAGTAATTTATTACATTCTGGGAAGCTATTCTGTCCATCATTCCGAAGATACTCATCAGATCCTGAACAAATTTTTATGGGACCACAACGGGGCTTCCACCTTTCCATTAAAAAAAGAACCATCTCAATCGGTCAAGCCACCTTTGAGTAATCGGTGAACAAGTGAATCGAATACAGGTTTTTGAGGAGCATTCGCGGTCCTCACTTCGAAGATCCTCATCAGATCCTCACCAAATTTTTATGGGACCACCTCGGAGCTTCCACCTTTCCATTAAAATAAGAACTATCTCAATCGGTCAAGCCACCTTCGAGTAATCGGTGAACAAGTGAATTAAATACAGGTTTTTGAGGAGCATTCCCGGTCCTCACTTCGAAGATCCTCATCAGATCCTCACCAAATTTTTATGGGACCACCTCGGGGCTTCCACCTTTCCATTAAAAAAAGAACCATCTTAATCGGTCAAGCCACCTTCGAGTAATCGGTGAACAAACATATAAAAAAAAAAAAAAAAAAAAAAAAAGAAACGCGACGAATTGAGAACCTCCTCCTTTTTTGAAGTCGGTTAAAAACAATCGAAAGTCGATATTTAAATGTTTCACAATTTTTATTAAAAAAAAAAAAACATCACAGAAACCATTTGAAAAAAGTTTCATTCGAAAACCTCAAACCATGAAGATTCTATGTCAATTCAAAGAACCTATTGCAATAAAACGGCAATTTCATACTTTAACCCCTATTATTACTTTTAGCTTAGCGTTTTTTGCATGGCTCAGCCACTATTTGTTGATTTGTCCATGGATTGGTTGAGCCAAGGCACAAATATTGTTTGAGATCTGTCTCTATTCTGGTATTAGCTGATTCATTTTGATGCCTACCTAGTTTTACTTAAATCTAATTTATGTAATTAAAAAAAATCTTTTCAATAACTATTTGTAATTATGGTATAATGGCTTTCAGACGTTTTGGTGTTTAAATGCTGTAAGTCTGAAAGTGTTTGTTATATAAATAAATAAATTAGTAAGATAATAAGTAATAAATAAATCATGTGACGAACACACAGCGCCATCTAGCCCCGTGGTAAGCTGCTAAGCTTGTGTTTCGGTTACTAGACAAAGGATATACTACTTATATTTTTTTAATTAGGGTAGGGAGGATGTTGAAAGTTTTACTCATTAGTGTGTTATGTCGACACACGCAACTTTGTGTTAAAGGACTAATAAGCCCTAATGAGGTCGCAGCTTAATGTGGATTGGGCGTGCTTGAAGGGTTGAATTGATAAAAATAACTTATTTATAGGGCCTCGGGTCTCTTTCGTAAAAATAAAAATAATGCGTTATTGAAATTCAATCTGTAGATCAAACATTAAAAAAATATCCGACGTTGAGAACTTCCTTTTTTGGGAGTCTGTTAAAAGATAAGCTCGCGTGACATTACTAGTATTACGCTTACTATGCCAGCTAGAGATAAACCGGTTGCGGGTTTAGATCCCGGTATCATTGAATTTTTAAGTAAAATATTGTTTCTTCTATGGTTTTCGCGATTTTGTATAATAAAACATTTTACTTATCCGGTTTTATCGGGTTTTTTTCACGTTCGCGTTTTTAGAATGTTAAAAATGGACAAATTACATCTCAGTCAACCTTGAAAAAGCCAACTGTAAAGTTGGCGAAAGCTCGGTTCAAATAATGAATAAAAACGCGATAAAACCGGATAAATAAAATGTTTTAAAATATTGTTCTAAAGTACCCACATGGGATTTCAATGGAACAAAATTATATTTGCAACCTTAAATTTATATTCTCAATACTGAAAAATTTAATTTTAGTCAACACAAACAGTTTGCGTCCCGGAACATTGAAATTTGAAAAAAAAAAAAATGTTTATGTAGGTGTAATTTTGAAATAAAATCTAATGAAATTGTTAATTGTGTGTGGATCGAGATTTAGGTATATAGTCACACAACAAAAGAACCTCTGGTCTTAC
This sequence comes from Idaea dimidiata, assembly GCA_949358125.1. Lineage (NCBI taxonomy): Eukaryota > Metazoa > Arthropoda > Insecta > Lepidoptera > Geometridae > Idaea > Idaea dimidiata. The sequence goes on along the minus strand of OX442334.1, from coordinate 19,983,188 downwards.
CACTTGGACACACAAACAATAACACAATTCTAACGTTCCTCTATGCAAGAGCCCTACGTCTAAATAGCTATGTATACTTAATGGCTTTTGACCCGGTCGAAAGGGTTATGGACTGGAATGGTTATCAATTTCAAAGGTTGAATAACACTGTTCTTCACGTGAATTTATCTTAGTGCTACGATTTGGGAGTGAGATGAACTCGAATTACAAAAACCCGGTCGTGGAACCTACAAATTAGGGCGGTTTTATAAGCACGCAACGCGGGGTTGCCTGGCCGAACTCGCGTGCGTGAGCGTTTTCTTTAAAATGGGTGATAGACGTGCGAGCAAGTACGCAGACTTGTGACTCGACGACCGTGCAGCCGAGTAATTTAATATTTGTTAATTTAAAAAGCGTAATTTGTTTTTGTAATTTTATGTTTAATTGAATAAATGATTTCAACTACATTTATAATTAGTTTCTTGTGGTAGCTTTACATCAGAGTCTGCGTTCCAAAACCTAATTTCAAGATATGTCAAAGTGATCCATGCAAATGAATAGGTATCTGCGACTGAATAAAATATATTGGAAACAATTTGAAATTGAATTTTGAACTCGTTACAGCTCGACATTTCGAAAGTCATTGCCAAACAAGAATACACTGACACTTGAATAAATCTTGACTTTTGTTTGCAACGCGTTGTTGGAACGTGGGGAGTCTTGGCGGGAACTCCTTGATGATGTGGTGCTAAATTTTCATTTTTGTGAAACCTAGTTCATATGCGTGCAAATTGTTTAATTTCGGGGCATATTAATCAATTTAGTTTCGTGAAGGTGTACAAGTGGAATGAAAGTGAAAATCGGTGCAAAACATGGACTTAGTGTTGTCTCCAAAGCTCCGTGAACAATCTTTGTAAATGGCCGCCGTATTTACAAATGATTCCCTAGACTTGACTTCAACTATGACGACTTGACTGTTTCGATGCGAATAACTTGCATATTATATTAAAATACTGGACACTGGCTAATTTCCTAATGGCCATAATCGGTTCACAACCGATAAGAAATAATAATTGGAACGTGGTCATGAATTTTCTTTTTTTTTTTGTGAAAATTAGTATTCATGTATGTTAATTATTTACTTTAACAGTTTAGGCAAGTTAACAATTTAGTTCCGCGAAAGTTAACGAGTGTAGTGAAAATAAAAAAAAACAATGTCAAACACGGAATTAGCGCGTTAGCAACAAATGCTCCCATTGGATGGAGATGGAATAAAATCGCCGCAAACTTAGTGCATTCTTACGCATCTTTTTAGATACGTACGTACGTAGTGTTGTTACATACGATTTAATAGTACTTTATTAACACGTTAAACTGGGCTAATTTAATCTTGACGTAGTGTAGGACGTCACGTTGGAGCGACGATTAGCGCAAGACGGCTGGCACAAACTGGATGCGAGAAGCCGAAATTAGATCTAGGTGGCGTGCAATTAGAGAAGCCTATGTCCAGCAGTGGACTGCAACAGGCTGATGATGATGATGAATTTGATCTATATTGCTAGCAGACCGACCATAGCTAACTGAACTGAATAAATCATGTATGTATATATTGCAAACTCTTCGCAGTTTTAGGTCTACCAAAATCTCTTGGCAGGAGTATTGAGTAAAAACATGTGCGTGTATTGTCTCTGGCCACGCTCAGTGTATGGTTTCTTCGTAGCAAATATAACAAGGATTGCTATTTAGAAAAGTCGTTACCACCAAACTCTATCTACCTACTATCTGTAATAAATATTAAAGGGAATTAAAATTTGTTCGAAATTTTACTTTCTATTTCTTTCAATTACTCGTTATTTTAAAAGGCTGCTCTGTTGTGATAATTTTCCTTAAAACTTCATTATAATTATGTACTAATAATACTATACATTGACGTATTTAAAGTATGGCCATTTGGCTGTTAGAGGGTGGTATAATAAAAACGTAAAACGAAACGTCATCGCCGTAATTTTAAATTTAAAAAAGTGTACACTGCACACCCGATTTATACCCGAAGCTCCCGAATAATGAACACATTGGCTTTTTTTGCTCCTGATATCCCAACAGGATTAGAACTTAATTTACATTACGAAATTAGTGTTGTACATTATAGTCGTATAGTAAATATCAAAAAAATCATTTTCACTAACTGGAATCAAACGATAAAAACTAAATGATAAATAGTATCGTTATTTATACGCACTATTTTTCATGAAAATGATTGCATGACATTAAAGCTAGTTTCGTAATGTAAATCCCGCTTTAAGCGGATGAAACAGCGGAGCGCAACTAAAGTAACCAAAATAAACCTTGTTTTAATACCAGAGCCCGTTTATCGAAACACGATACACAGACATCTCGTTATTTAGTTAATTTATTACCTACTGTTTTCTTGAGAGGAATTTTCAATTTTATTTCTCGAGAAAAAGAAACGAAAGTAAATTGACGTCGAAAATCAAATGAAGCGAAGCGGCGAAATTAAAAATTTGGCTGTGAATAATTTTAATTTATTACCTACTAAATGCGCCCTGTGGTTTTACTCGGAGTAATATAAATCTAACGGACATGATATCTCACGGCTGATTCCGCGGTAAGTTTTCAAATTGTCATTCTATAAACCTAATTTACATTATGGAACTAGTGTCGTGCATTATAGAGTCAATTTCACAAAAGCAGTCTCGCAGCAATTACTGGATCAAATTTTTATCAAAGAGAGAAGTAATACCGGTGGGTCTAGGCAAAATTCATCTTCAAAAATTCACTTGCGGCGAAATTTAGCGAGAGACACGAAACTAGTGGCTTGAAATTTATATTCATTTTCACAAACAACTTGCGTAGATATTTCGTAATTTGTGATCCCTGGATCGATCGCGAGTTCAAATCTCGCTGCAAGTGAATTTTTGAGGATGAATTTTTCCTTTAGAATATTTTTAAGAAATAGGCCTTGAGCAATAAAAACAAATTACGAAATATCTACGCAAGTTATTTGTGAAAATGATTATAAATTTCAAGCCACTAGTTTCGTAATGTAAATCTCGCTTAGATCTAATTGATAAAATATATGACGACATTGACGACCTCTGTGGCGCGTCGGGAGAACGCTTGGATTTAATGCGGAAGGTTGGGGGTTGGACTCCCTCTGGGTGCAAATATTTATGCTTAAAAATAAATATCTGGATCTGGTCTGGGTGTCTTTCTATGTATTATATGTATGTATGTACAAAAGAAAAATAAATATAAGTAGTATAGGTACCGTAACACAAGCTCAGCAGCTAACCATGGGGTTAGATGGCGCTGTGTGTTGGTCACAGGATTTATTTTATTTTTATGAACATGTCTAGAGACATGCTACTTGGAAGGTGGTTTTTATCCATTAAGAAAGTGTTTTAGTGTTATTAACAGAAATACATAAAGACATTCTAACTTTAAATCCCTCGCTATTAAAAAAGTGACAAAGATTTTGCGTGTCAAATGTATTTTTCTTTAGAACTAATAATTTTGAGAAATTTAAATCTTTATAGGTTTAAATTAAAATATTTTTATATTTAGGTTTGATTAAAATTCTAATAATAATATATTTTAGGTGGCTAGGTGTCTGCTACTCAATTTACGTCTCATTTTCACTTTTCATTAAATTCAACGATCGACTTTGCATAATATAACACAATATTTATCGGGTTTTACTCGCGTTTAATTTTAAAACGGCATTATTACAAAGTACCGAGCTTTCGCTAACTTAACAGTTAGCTTCATACAAAATTTCATCGTAGACGATTCACTACGATGAAATTTTGTATGAAGATATGATGCTGAGGTGCTAGAGATCTCGATTAATTTACAAATATGATACTTGCTTTTTATCCCGGTATTACTACGGAATTTACGCGGGTAAAATCGCAGGGCCCAGCTAAAAGTCAAAGCTAAAGTTAAAGTTTTAACTTGTGTGTTTGGCCGTGGGTTTGTCACGATGTTTTCCATCATCGTAAGAGCGATGTTAATAGCGCACATACATTTTTCTTAAAGAAAAACACATTGGTGCGCGGCCTGGATTTGAAACGTCGGGGTATTTACCACTAGACCAACACCCTACTATTGGGCCCAGCTAGTTCAAAATAAAGCTACAAAGGTTCTAATGATATCCCCCAAGTGTCATTCCAGCTGTCAAAAATCGTCTGCTAGCTATAAATTGGAGAACAATAAATAACGCCTTAAGGAAAAGCATCGAGTGCTAAAATTATGGTTTTCGATGCTTTTATAACTCCGTTACTGCAACAAATTGATCGGAAGTGCTCTTTATACGCCATTTGATCGTCCTGGAGTTCGCTGTCGATGTTTTGAGAGCCATCGTAAGCAGTACGATCCTTGTATGGTACTAGATAATGGACATCAACCTTACGGGTTTGAGTTTGCATCGATGTAAAGGAACAGACTAGCACCAATAAATTACATAAATGAGTCAAAACGCTTTCACCGTAGGTAGGAACTCGATTTGAAAAAAAAAAAACAGCTTTTTACAGAAAGAAATCCTGGGACCATACCTATGCATAATATTTTTTAAATTAACCTAAATTTTAAGCTTTCCGTTAGGTTGAAAGAATATGATGTATTCTAATATCTAATATTATTAAAAAAAATGTTTGTAATGAATAGGTTTCGAAGCTACTGGACCGATTTCAATAATTCTTTCACTAATAAAAAGTTAAATTATCGAGGAGTAACATAAACTATTCATCTCGATATTTCTACGGGATCGGGGCTTACGCAGATTAAACCACGAGACGCAGTTAGTCATAAAAAACAATAGTCCACTTACAATGAGCCTAGAACTAAAAGCTAGTTACGTTGTTATACAACCATAGTCGTTTCTCGTTGTTTTGTCGTCTTTTGTCGCTCAAAAAATAAAGTAAATTTTTAAACAAAAAATACCTTGACTACATTTAAAAACCACATTTTTAGTAAACATAAAATTACAAAAACAAATTAAATTACAACCACAACAATAACTTAAAATTAAAAACTAAAACTAAACACACCTACAAACCCTACCTTTTAAAAATAAAATAAAAATCAACAATAATTACAAAAAAAAAAAAAAAAAAATTAAATCAAATCTAATTACAAAAAAAAAAAAAAAAAATTTTAGTAGGTTTTTTTGTTATTATTATTAGGTATTAACTTATGTTTTTTTTTTAATTTATTTTTTAGATGAACGATATAGAGCGGCGACTTATAAGAGATCATGATAGAGCAGATACTACACCTCCAAACACTATGACTGGTATTATGTATTTGTTCGAGGTTCACTTTTTTGTGATTATTTGTTAGCTTTTTTGTAAATTTTCTGTGTTCAAATTCATGTAAGTAATTAAAGAAATTAAAGAACATAAGTTTGATAACTATATTGGTATACAATTGTTAGATTTACTTGAGAAAAAAAAAAGTTTTTTATATTTCAATTTTTGTTATTTATATAAAAAACACTTAGGCTTAACTATGAATGAAAACGCCTCAACTCATTAGTGTGGTGGTATTCCATTGTTATAATTTACAATACAAAATTAATCCTCTCAGTAAATTAACATAATTTTAGGGCATAATTCGAGGATGTTTCCACGCGGCTCAAAGATTTCACACGAAAAACCCCAATCAATTTCCGAGGGCAATAGAATTTTGTGGAAATCACTCCATTCCCAAACTCATTTAAGAAGTTTAATCTTCTACCAAATAAATTAATGACTACAAGTAGACTCACTGACAATATACAAAGAAGACATGCTTAACTTTATCAGGTAGGCCTCGTGCCACTTTTAGACGTAAGAGTAGGCCCTTGCGTCTAAAAGTGTTACTAAACTACTACTAGAGTTTATGGTAGTTAAACTACGGAGTTTGCTCTGTGGGTAGACTATATGTAACTAATTTCAAAAAAGGAGGTTCTTAATTTGTTAGTCGAGTTATATATGTATATATATTTATATATTGACTTGACAGATTGGGATAGGTAGGTAATTCATTTTTTAATAGAAAGGCCGGGTTACACCGGCCGTGGTCGCGAGAAGACGTAAGCTAAGAGGCTAATCGATAAACATGTCATGTCTCTACTTGGCTGAAAACAATATTATTCGCAACAACCCTAGACTATATTTAGCTCAATGGGCGATACGACCCCCCCCCCCCCCCAAAAAGTAATTTAGGAACTTTAATGTTTATCAAATAAAATCACGACAACAGCAATTGATTTTTTGTGAATTTATTTAACAGTATCACATGAATTATTCATAATAACTGCCTAAGCAGAGGTATTTTATAGGGTCGTAACGAAGATACTTAAATCACTGTTAAGTAGAGCTAACGCGTTCAATATATATTTTTAGATTTTTATTTACTTTTTGCGATGCTGATCTGCAATTAAACTGATTTTTCGATTAGAAAGACACAAAGAAAGAAGAAAACCTAAGGAATAAAAACATACAAAAGAAAGAACAACATTCGATAAAGATTAAATAAATCACATGTGATCAAAACGTCTGAAAAGATCTCAAAACGTTGTCAAAAATGCTTAGTACAATAAAACAACGCGATTAAAACCGAAAAAATGTTCAATTTAATTTTCTTTTGTTTTTTTTTTGTCCTATTGTAGGAATTAAATACACTAACGCTTACTTAGTTTTAAGTATAAGAACTGGATTATGTGATTAGTCTAAGGTTGCGTCTGCACCTGACCATGAGCTGAAACGTAAAAATGTTTACCTAAAGGTAGTTTCCTTACTGCTGTGCCCCAGCCTAAGCATTGCATTCTATGTACTGGGCTGAAACTCAGTTTGGACATGGCGTAACAAAGCAGGCATCTCAATCGTTAGGTACAGACTAAGAGGACGAAGAGGACTAAGAGGACGAAGAGGATCAAAACTCCATTGGAAACATTTCATTTTATTACTTCTTGATTATTTTTTCTAATATTTCATTTGTTATAATGTTTATTTTCCTGCAAGTACCGAGGTTCACTCTATACCACGGCCATAACTCTCTTTAAGTCGTAAATTTTGTAACATTTTGACGACGTGCTTCAGAAGTCATAGGTAGGTATTTATAGTTGCTTTTATACAGCCATTCCGGAATTTTTGTGTGAGAGTAAACATGTTTTCTGGGAATTACGTCTGAACCTGGCACGGTTATCGCCGATTCATTGACTTATGGTTATAGCGTTGAGAATTTTACCAAAGAGCTTTCTAGATCAAAGTAACCTAAATGACTGTTTGAGAGCAAATTCGAATATGGCTAGTTGCACTTGTAATCCATTTTGTTGTCCAATTGTGAATTATGCTTGTTGGAAACACCAACAAAATATTGTCTATTGGTAGTTTTTTATTTTTGTAATAGTAACAAAACCGCCATCCTTTTTCTTACTTCAACTTTTGTACATGCCTAGCGAGCTAGACGCTCTTTAGTTTAATTAATAAAATTATTCTAATTACCTCGATTGTATCGCGTTTTGTATTTAAAACTTCCCGACAAGAAATCAGTAAGTTACAGTCCGCAAGCTCTAAACAATGCTACCGTATAAACAAATACCTAACGTCTTTGCTTAGAAGTGGAATAACGTCATTTTAATTAATAATATGTCGTGTAGGCCCTGCATAGAATAGCTCCAAATATGTTCGGTAACGTTTAAGGCGGCGATAGATGATAATCATCGGTCCTTGTCCGATTGCATATAAATGAGCGAGATGGAATTGCGTGAAAATATCTACAATTTCTCGTAAAATCAATAATTAACGAAGATTAAAATAATATTTTTATAAAATGCGATGAAGGGGTTCTAGGTATTGTATTTTCTAATATTATGATGCCTATAAGAAAATATAGCGGGATTTAGAAGAAAAATTGATTTATTTTGTAAAACAGGGGTAACTTTGCCTGTATAATAGTGATATTTAAAGTTATTTTTTATTGTTTTTGAAATGAAGGGGACACTTCTTGTATCATGTACAATAACATTAAACATTGTTTAAAGATCTATTTGATACCGGTTATGAAGAAAACTATTCAATCGGAAGGGATTTCACATGAGTCGCGTCCTTAAAACTAAGAGCTTGTTCACACGAAGACAAATCGTTTTTTTTTACCAAAGAAACTTTTTATTTAATATTAAAAATTTAACACGCTTCATGAATCGTGAAAAAGACTGCTACGGATACGTCTTTTAAACATCACGATTCGTTATTTTGTAGAGTTTTATCAGGTTTTATCGATTTGTGAAAAAACACGATTTCGTATTCAATGTGAACGTCCATCCGTCTTGATGTACCTATCGTGTTTTTTAACGAATCAATGACGTATCCCGTGTGAATGTGTTCTAAGGAATTTTTAGGGAAGACTAGAGTTTTTATTGCTCCCAAGGAGGGTCGATGCAACGCGTTAGTGGAACGTGGTCCTGAGCTTTTATTTTCGTGAAACCTAGTTTTGATGCGTGTAAATTGTTTAACTTCGGTGACATATTAACAATTTAGTTCTACGAAAGATAAGAGTGTAGTGAAAATAAAAAAAAAACAAGGAGAAAAAGGGATTTAGCTCGATTCCAACAAATGATGCCCTGGGGTTGCAATACGCCGCCATTTTTATCACTTCCTTACGCATTGCTAAAATTGTTCCAAACGATTTGATATAGTCAACTATTAAACACGTGAAACTGGTCTAAATTTCTCTTTATTGCTAGCAGAACGACCGACCATAATCAAGAAACTAAATACCTTACCTACTTTAATGAGGTTTCTCAGGTTTCCTAGAGGAATACTACCGGGACAAAAACTTCGCTCGGTTGAGAGATTAACGGCCGAATACAAAAACGTTATTCAACATTTAAGAACTACTAAAACAAAGAAGCAGCACTCAAACTCAAAAATTGCCATACTAATTTTGAATTTAGAAGCTGCTCAACAATTTAAATACCTCTCAAATGTTAAATGACGTTTCTATATTCGGCTGATAGATTTGTAGTTTTAAATACATTTTGTGACGACTGTATAGACAACTCGGGCGAAATAGATCGGAAGGTATGATATTTACTTCAGATGACATCTATGTCATTTAGTATTCTGCCCAGATTTAACAATCCACCTACATCCGAACAGAAATTTCAATTTTGAAACATTGAATATTGCAAGTGTCTGAAGTGGATTGAGAACTTCGATCTGCGGTTAGAAAACCTGTTGACAATAAACTTTTAGTCGGCCGATAGTCTTTCATCTGAGTTTAATCTCTAATTGGCTAACATAAAAAATCAAATCATATCAAATATTCAAATCAAATATTGATTTATTAATATTAATCTTACCAAACATTAATCAAATTACATTAGAAATCGGTTCTACACTAAGCACAAGCTTGTATCGCAGCAACCGAGATACTAATATAATAAGAAGAAACAATGAGGGTAAAAATATACCTAAACGTTTATTTTTTAACTTCTTAACATTATACGATTTTGATGTTTTTTCTTATACTTACCTCTTACAAATTTATTTTTATTTAATGTAAAATAAACTTTTACACTTAGGAAAATTAAGTTTATGGAAAAAAAAATACACACAAGAAATATCATTGAAAACAGATAATTTAAAGGGGTGGAAAATATGATTTTCTTTTTGTTTTGAGAGTATCAAAATATATATTTAATCGCTTCATGAATGAATATGATTATTAAAACGGACAAACATAAAAATAAGAAAAAACATTTACACACGAGAGATATCATCGAAAACGGATAATTAAATGGGGTGAAAAATAGGTTTTTATTTTTGTAGTGAGAGTATTAAAATAGATCCAAATAGTATTATTATTAAAACGGACAATAAATAAAAAAGATTGGAAAGATGATTTTAATTTCATAAAAGCAGCGCGAAGACCGTAGTTAAATCTACGAAACAAACTATCGACCGATTTAAAGTTTTTAGTCTGCTACGATATCATATGAGTGAAGGAAAATCGAAGCCCGTTTATAAAACAGGGAAAAATAATGTGAGCGAATGTAAATTCTGTAACGTGTTCTTGAAATTGAAAAATCCGAAAAGGTAAAGATCGGAATAGATTGTTTTCTCTCAAATTTTCCGAGATTTTCACGAAACTGTCGCTACGGAATATATTGTTTGACTTTGAACTAGCAACGCCCCGTGGTTTCGACTGCATAGTTATGTAATAGTATAAAGCTAAGCCGCGTCCACTTATCGGCCTCGTACACATGGGACGCATCGCATCAAACGGATCGTAATATTTTTTTAATAGAAAGTCGCACAAGTCGTCGTGCGTCCACCAATCCACATCGTACGGACCGCTCGAACCTGCTCATCGGCAATGCCGACGCCATTGCTTCGTGCCGATAACGTCATTCGATTGCTCAGTTGGCTTGGTAGTTGCGTCGGCAAATGCGACCGCTGCCAATCAGGTGGACGCATTGTGAAAAAATCATCCGTTTGATGCGATCCGTCCGATGCGTACGATGCCGAAAGGTGTACGATTAGCTTTAACAGACGATCGAATCTACTTCGGATTTCACGTCGTACCACTGACATTGGTGACGTTAATAAGCGACGCTTATAACGTATTCTGTATCGTTGACCATCGGAACACAAAATAGCCGGTTCATAATTTAAAGATTCGGTGAGGTGCGGGTTCGATACTATGTTACGGCTATAGTACTAAAATACATAGGACCTAAAATTTACGTCCAAAACGCATTGGTTGTATTTGGATGAGTTTATTTTAAACTCATTTTTTGTTTAAAAGCAACTCGATTAAAACCAAAATATGAGGACCTACCTATTCACAATGTTTCACTAACTGCACACCAATCATTAACTATAGTTAGATAGATTAAAGCCTTGTGGTGAGCATGTTGCCATCAACATAGTTTATCAATAGCAATCATGCGCAGCACTGCGCTGCCCACAAGAATCTTTCTCCTATGAGATTCTTGTGAGCTTGATAATCTCTGCACCGTTCCTACGTTTTACGATCAGATGTGTGCAGCGAGTGAAAACAGTACTTGGAAAATTCAGGCTACCCACCTCTTAAAACATGGACAGAAACTGCAGACGTGGCGACATCTGCTAGCGAACACGTGTAGTTACCAGAGTCCTTTCGATTCGCGTTCGCAATGTAGAGTCTTGAGAGGGCCCCGTTAGATGTCGCCTCTGTCTTTACGCTGTTGACAAAATAAGTAAATATTAGTAAGGTACCTATATTACGCAACGCCATCTAGCTTTCAACTAATAGACCTATCAGACGACGCCGATTTACGAACTGATTTACGAGCTGAGCAGTAAAAAAGCATTGTGTAAATAGCCCACCCGTTGTCTGACGGTCGTGGCGATCCTTTTTTACTTCAAGGTGGGTACTCATGAGCGAGCTGTAACCGTAACTTCTGTTACGATATTGTTTATATAACAAAAATGGAAAAGGGGGTGTATATTTCCACGTTTAAAATTGTTTTACACGGAGCTCGATATTGTATAATTTAAATAATATTTCTAATTCTAATGAAAATGAAAACAACCACGAAAGCTTAATTACCTACCTACTATTTGTTTGTGGTGCGTGTGTTGCAGTATTTGGTGTATTGATACTGGAGTGCGAGTAGCATTATTGACTTGCACTTAATATTTGCTGTATTTTATGATGATGTTATACTTTAATGTTCGTGGACGACGTTGTTTAGCTTAATTTTATATCTAACTACCTATTGTTTCTCGTTTTTAAGTGAACTATGTATAAGTTCTTGAGAAATAAAGTTACTTTAACCTGACTTCTGTGATACAGTATCGAGGTTGTAGTAGGTATGTCTACGAGTGCCCTACGACAGACAATTGTCGGCTCGCTGTAAGCTACTCTTGTAGCGCTCGTAGCAGACTCTCAAACCAGTCCACACTACTGCTTTACGTGCAACGGTTACGGTTACAGCTCGGCCGTGAGTATCCGGCATGTTCGAATTGGAGTCACTATCAAATAGCTTATCTTATAATAAGACCAATTTTGTAATACACAACTTGTCGCGAAGAAATATTTGCAAAAGTAGCTAAGGTTTTTAAAATCGCTCTGCAAGTACCTACCTACCTACCTACCTACCTAAATGAGTTGGAAGAGATACAAATTACATAGTATACATAGTATACATTTTTTAATAATTATGATGATATTATTTTTTTATTATTAATACCGCGGTTTCACGGGGAATAACGGACTAAAAAAAACCTATGTGTTATTCCCGGTATCAACTACTTATATTCCAAGTTTCATCGCAATCGGTTCAGCAGTATTTGCGTGATTGAGTAACAAACACACAAATACACACATGGACACATACTCACAAACTTTCAGCTTTATAATATTAGTAGGATCTGCCTAAAACAAATGAACTTATCATGGCAGACTCATTAATTGCGCAGAATTATATGGAATTGTTACATTACAATGACATAATATAATGATGTATTTAATAATAACCTATACATGTACATTGTACTCCCACAAAAGGTAAGAGAAAACTTTTATTTGACTCATTGTAGAAGAATTTTTCAAGTTAAAGTTGACATTGTATAAAATTTTAATAATTATTAATTAGTTATAGTTAAAGTTCACATACCCTGAACGGGTCAAACACGGAACAGATCATAAGTTACTTTTTAAGACCTTTGCTGTAACCCGTTGTTTATGAACAAGATAAATTGAATTGAATTGAATTGTGTAAATATTTGTCACACGGCAGAAATCAAACCCAGAACCTTCTGCTTTGACGTACGTAGTTAAATTGGGTTACCGAGCCGCAACTGTCGTCCGTAATCCGTCCTTTACAGAGTCACGATCTTCACCTCCAAAGAGCGCCTGAGAAGGTGTACTAACTCGATTTCCTCATCACGTGCCTCCAGTTAACCTTTATATACTGTTAAAAGAGAAAATCTTTCACATCCTACTAACATTATTTAGGCGAAAGTTTGTAAGGATGTGTGTTACGTCTCTGTGCAAGAACAACTGAACTAGGCTTGTATTATGTGTACTAAACTACTATATCCATTGCTTATTATCTAATAAAGGTACTTTACTTACTATTAAAAGAGAAAATCTTTTACATCCTACTTAAAATATTAGTTAGTGAGGAAGTATCTTATATACTTCTTTGAGAAAAAACTACTCATCCGATTGGAGTAAAATTCGGTTATAATGATTGCTGGATATGGAGACTGGTTTCTTTTTACCCAAGTACGGTAAAGCTAAAAGAATGGGCAATATTTTAGGCAGGCTATGTCTAAGTTTGTAAGTTCTACCATATCGCCTAAACTAATAAACCGATTTTCCCCTAAGTTGACCATTTTTATACCAATACATTTCTCGATTTAAATCTGAATTCATGGTTTACCCTTTTAACGACCGAAAACCGAAACGCAACTCAGTATTTGAGTTTTGTGCAAACAATTAAGCGGCTCTCAAATTAAAAAATCCCCGTACTGATTTCAAAAGAAGCAGCTCAATTATTTCAGTACATGCACTTCAAATTTTAAATAGCGTTTCTATATTCGGTTAGACTTTCTTTTTACACGACTGCCAAAGGAAGTGTTATGTATTTTACGAAGTTGTTTTGTAGTTTTTTTTAACTTTATTTTTCTATTAATTAAATGTTTTTATAGGATCAAAACTTACGTGGGTAAAATCACAAGGCGCAGCTAGTTAACAAGTTTCATAATATAATTAGGCTTCATTATCTAAGAGCCAGCAGGAGTCGCAGTGATGAGAAAATAATTGTATTATGCAGTGCTACTACGTCAAGGATTTCCTCTTTTTTCAAAATTACCTGTATTTCGGATAATCGTATGAGTTGATTTTCGTTTATTAGAAAATAATGAATACCTTAATTCATCTGTCAAACTTACAATAACAAGACACAATCGCAACAGAAACAAAGATCGTCAAAGTTTTCTTGTTGCGTTTTGTATTTATCAACTTAAAATATCTTCCTACTACGACTACCTACAAGGGTTAAGTAGCCTGTAGGCTCAGCGCACATACAGCATAGCGCGCCGAAGATACTAAAATAAAAATAGGACAATTTAAATTAAACCTAAAGGCTTATGACATTCAGTTGAAAATAGTGAACGCTCGCTCATGACAGCTTGCGTCGCACGGCGCGGCGCTCCCCTCACCTAAACACGCTATATTCAACTGAATGTCAAAGAACTTAAGATATAATTTAAATTGTTATATTTTTAGTATCTTTGTCGCGCCGCGCTCTGTGTGTGTAAAGGTCATGCATCGCACATTATTCCAACACAGCAACGGCACAGCTCCAACCCAGCGATTTCCTTGTCATTCGATTTAGAGCATTAAATCGTCTCTTTTTATAATACATGTTATAATAAAAACATCAACATAAAAAAATCGACATAGCGCACCGAATTAGCAAGCTGATGTGGCAGTGGGCTGTTGAATAGACAACCGTTGGGGTAAACGAGTTCTAGAGTGGAGACCGTGTCTTGGCAAACGTAGTGTAGGACGTCCTCAGGCACGTTGGAGTGACGATTCGCGCAAGACGGCTGGCACAAACTGGATGCGAGAAGCCGAAAATAGATCCAGGTGGCGTGCAATTGGAGAGCAACCTATGTCCAGCAGTGGACTGCAACAGGCTGACAGACTGATTATGCGAAAATCGACGGCGGGCTGTCTGCGTGCTTTTCGCTACTATTAAGCTCGGCTCGCAGCTCTGCGTGGCATTGCACGCCACGCAGAGCTCACACATATTGAGTGACCCAGCTTTTAATTGAGATTAAAGCAATTTCAAACCCAAACACTGGCAAACCCAAACTGGTTAATTATAACAAAAACTAGAATACGAAATACCGTACAAAAACCGAGTCCTTCGCCCTTTGAAACTATTTCGTCCCTTAATTAAATTGTTAGTTGAATCAGTGTTAGATTGGAGATAAGAAGTTTTGGAAGACTGATTAAAACTTCAGAAGTTTCTCGTGGTGTGACTTCTTTGAGGAAAATGATTAGATTAAATAAGTTTTGTTGCTGAGCTAAACAAATTAGTGTATCAAAAATGGAAGTATGTTGATGCTTTGTTTGATTAAAAACCACTCGATGTCTTGTGGCAGTTCGAGTTGGTTTTTAATTATTAACTTTGACGTTTGATTGAATTTTGACGTAATTGTATCTCAAATGTTTAAAAATTTTCATTTCGTTATTGGAGAATTAATGCCGCTTTTTGTGGTTTAAACGGGGAGTTGAGAGTATTTGAGACATCATGTAGTTATGGAGATCTGAATGGCTATCTTCTTATATATAAAAACTAGCTGCGCCCCGCGGTTTCACCCGCGCAAGTCGCGATCCCGCGTTGTTCGAACACCTGCCTACCGCAATGCAATAATCCACACTTAAACGGTCGCCCATTGAAGTACTGTTGAAGCCAGGCGCTACCGCGCCTGGCATTATCAGTACTTCCCTGGTCGTCCGTTTAAGTGTGGATTTTTGCACTGCGGTAGGTAGGTGAAGTAAGTTAAAGTTTGTATTTCGTCAGTAAGTGACGATGACGATGACGAAGGATGACGATGACGATGGATGACGATGATGATGATGCCACTCTACATCACTTATCCTACCCCTGTGTCGATTTTCATTCATTGAATGGTTATCACCCGCGTAAGTCCCGATCCTGTGGGATTTTCGGGATCAAAAGTATCCTATGTTACTCTCCATCATTTAAACTATCCCTATGCAAATTTTCATCCAATAAATATGATCACCCGCGTAAGTCCCGATAACGCGGGATTTTCGGGATCAAAAGTATCCTATGTTACTCTCTATCACTTAAACTATCACTATGCAAATTTTCATCTAATAAATAGTTATCACCTGCGTAAGTCCCGATCCCGCGGGATTTTCGGGATCAAAAGTATCCTATGATACTCTCCATCATTTAAACTATCCCTATGCAAACTTTTATCCATTAATATTATCACCCGCTTAAGTCCCGATCCCGCGGGATTTTCGGGATCAAAAGTATCCTATGTTACTCTCTATCACTTAAACTATCCCTATGCAAATTTTCATCTAAGAAATAGTTATCACCTGCGTAAGTCCCCATCCCGCAGGATTTTCGGGATCAAAAGTATCCTATGTTACTCTCCATCATTTAAACTATCCCTATGCAAATTTTCATCCATTAATATTATCACCCGCTTAAGTCCCGATCCCGCGGGATTTTCGGGATCAAAAGTATCCTATGTTACTCTCTATCACTTAAACTATCCCTATGCAAATTTTCATCTAAGAAATAGTTATCACCTGCGTAAGTCCCGATCCCGCAGGATTTTCGGGATCAAAAGTATCCTATGTTACTCTCCATCATTTAAACTATCCCTATGCAAATTTTCATCCAAATCGGTCGAGCCGTTTGACCGTGAAGAGGGAACAAACAAACAAACAAACAAACAAACAAACAGATTTTCGGATTTATAATATTAGTAGGATAGGATGAATGCCTATTTTGCGTTGTCACGGCATCACGCCTGAACGGCTGGACCGATTTCGATAATTATTTTTGTGTTGTGTTTGTTATGATCAGGAGAAGTATCTTATGCTAGAATTATTTGAATTTTGGATAAAGACTTTCGCGGGTGAAACCGCGGGGCGCAGCTAGTATTAAATAGGCCTGTCGCCTTCGAGATAGAGGTTTTGATGCCTATATCGGAGCCTTCCTGGTGCAGAGACTTTCAAATGATGTGCAGCGTAGCAACGCTGCCAGCAAATTGAGTACTTTTGCACCCAGAACAGTGGTTGACGGCATCAAAATGATTAAACTTTTGTTTATGTTTTTGTTGTTCCGTACCCAAAGGGTAATAAAATAGGACCCTTTTACTAAATCAAGACTCTATCGTACGTCTGTATGGCTCTCCTTTATAGATAAATAAACTTGCTTTGGGGACACGATCTGTCTATTTATAACTGGTCCCCGACGGCGTTCCTGGGAATTGCCTGGCGATACAGCGGACCCCGCCGGGAATGTCTGTAGATGCTATTAACTTATATAGTTGATTCAATTTGTGGCTTTTTTGTCCGTCTGTCTGCCTGGCTCCAGTCTAGTTTCTTATGATTCGTGATAGCTAACAGTTGAAATTTTCACAGATGATTAACTGTATTTCATTATCTGAAGTAAAACAACTTAGAATAAAACAATAAGTGGAGCTCCCATACAACAAATGCGATTTTTTAGTGATAATCAACTCGCTGTTTTTACTTGTATATTTGATAGTTGAAAATTAAGTTATTTAATTAAGTTAATATTAGTAAGTTCTATGTAAGCTAACGTAAACTTTAACTGTTATTTTAAGTAACATCAATTGTTATGCACCAAGAGTTCGTTTCCCAAGCTAGAGTGTAACCCTCAACAAAGTCAAAGTTCGTGCTTACTTACTCTGTTAAATAAAATAGGGCAGATGTAACTTGACGTGACTAGCGTATATTCATGGGAACTACTATTTTAGTAACAACTATGAATGTAATATTAGAAGTTGCGCCCCGCGGTTTTAAATGTAAGTCTCGAACTCGCGGGAATATCTGGATATGAAATGGGAACATTAAAAAGCGTACAAATACACACAACCTCTCACTCCAAACGCATATACACTGCTCCGTTCCGTCGTGGGTGAAAATAGCAAATGTTCATTCTCGATAACGTTTACTCATTTAATAATTTAGACATAAACTTTCACCTCAAGATTACTTAAAAATATTTTTTTATAGACCAGCTCTGCCCGCAATTTCATGTGTGCTAAGTTCAGAATTGAGATCAAAAGAAGCATTTATTTCAGTAAATTCCGCAAATAACTTAATATTGGCTTAGCGGTTTTAAAAGTTGTTTTTATAACACACCGAGGTCACGTTGTTTTTAAAAGGTTTTATTTTCTCTCACCTTTTATAAATCTGAAGCTAGATTTCCACTTAGTATGGAATGGAAAGTATATTTATCTAGTTGGTAACGGTGACGGTTTTAATCTAAGTCAAGGAGAATCTAAAGTATCAAGGTCTAATAAATGTTATCTTAGCTAAAGTACGGTTTAAGCAAATAAATATTTTTAAAATGTTATATTTTAAGGCGGGTACACGCTAGGTAGCTGTGAACATCTATCTATATCTTCTATATATATATTATCTATATATATAAAAGAAAGTCGTGTTAGTTACACCATTTATAACTCAAGAACGGCTAAATCGATTTGTCTGAAAATTGGTGAGGAGGTAGATTAGAACCAGGAGAAGGACATAGGATACTTTTTATCCTGACATTCCCGCGATAACGGGAACGGGACTTACGCGGGTGAAACCGCGGGGCGCAGCTAGTAACTAATAAACATAGCGTGTGTCGAACACGCTATGTTCGTGGTTTATGAATATGAAATTTTATTTTGATTCTTCTGTATTTGTAGTAAAATGCAGTGGGATAAGAAACGCGGTTTTCACATTTTTGATAACGTTCCTTATACAGCTTTCTAATATTTCTGACAAAATAGTCGACGGGTACAGTCAGCAAAGAATTTACGTAGCCAGACACGTTTTTATTGATATACTAGCTTTGCCCCGCGGTTTCACCCGCATAAATTCCTATCCCGTAACGTATGTGACGCATCACGTATATCATACCAAGCGTTGCTCAACCCGTATGATCATTTGAAGTACCCTATATCGTATCTATACCCTTAAACTAACCCTGTACCAAATTTCATTCTAATTGGTGCGATCGTTCATGTTGACCCATCACGTATTCTATGTGTCACGCCAAGCGTTGCTTAACCCGTAAGATCATTTAAAGTACCCTATATTTTATTTAAGCCCCTATACTAACCCTATACCAAATTCCATTCCTATCGGTTCCGCCGTTCTTGAGATATAAATAGTGTAACTAACACGACTTTCGTTTTATAGCTGCGTCCTGCGGGATTTACCCTCGTAAGTCCCGACCCCGTAAGAATATCGGGATCAAAAGTAGCCTATAACCTTCCTCGATAAATGGACTATCAAACACAAAAAGAATTTTTAAATCGGACCAGCAGTTCTTGAGATTAGCGCGTTCAAACAAACAAACAAACAACCAAACAAACTCTTCAGCTTTTTAATATTAGTATAGATTTTCGAAAGCAGTTTTATGATTGCATAACCATAATGTTAGTGTTTTTTCTTTAAAAAAAAAACTAAGAACTACAAGTAAAAAAATCTAAATGCATACCATCGCAATTTCTTCATTAGTTCGTATGTGATTGAGTAACAA
Organism: Idaea dimidiata; assembly: GCA_949358125.1. Lineage (NCBI taxonomy): Eukaryota > Metazoa > Arthropoda > Insecta > Lepidoptera > Geometridae > Idaea > Idaea dimidiata. The sequence continues at coordinate 19,963,867 of OX442334.1, read as the reverse complement.
TCATACTAGTAAGTGTACTAGGATAAAAATCTGGATAAGTACCTACAGTAGGTAGGTATAGATATGAGGTACCCTTTTTCGGAATCTTAGATCAAAATGTAAACATAGAATTGTCAGTTATCAAAGGAAAATAGAAGCAAAGAGCTGTCACTTTCAAATAATTGTATGAGTAACCTGTTTACATTTTTAATCCAAGATGTATGGTAGGTATGATTCCTTAACTAACTGTACTTTCCTCATATTTGTCGGTAGCTGTATCGTGAAGGTTGTAATCTAAACCCCGTAAAGCTCCTTATTAAGCACAAAGGCAGGTAAGTACAATATTATTACACTGAATTTCTATAAGATTTCATCAAAGGAACCTCGATCGATATTACAAATTGACACGCTTTGAATATTAAGGTCTTTATAAGAATTAGAATAAAATGTCAAATACACTTTCAAAAGTCTAGATTAGTAATAAGCGCCTTGGCGCACGATACTAAGTAAACTGCAAACTGTTTGATTATTATTCTATATAAAGAATTAGCGAGAAATAAAATAAAATGGAGTAAACTGTGTTTTAAGAAGGCGACTTGCATTATGTGTTCTAAACATGATTGAACTCATACTTGAACACAATTATCCGGATTTCAATGTCAAGCAACGCGATTGGAAAAAAAAGAATTTTATTTCAGTTGTCAATGTGTGGATGTGATTGTGTTTTTCTTTTACAACTTTTACAAACTTTTACTTATTTTAACAGACAGACTGACATACAAAGTAGTAATCATAGATTATTGCTCTGGTTCCAATAAAGTTCTTATGCGAATATTAAACCACATGATCAGTACAAAAACAAACCATGAGTTGCTTGTATCTTCTTCTCACTAGAGGTCACAGTCCGAAGTCACTCTAGCTATATAAACTACCTACAATGACTTAATGACGATTCAAACCTACATGTAACATTTACATGTAGGTTACCTACAGCCGAATACAGAAACGTCATTTGATATTTCAGAAGTTCTTAAATTATTGAGCAGTTTGTAAATTTAAAATAAGTATAACAATTTTGGAGTTTGAGAGTTGCTTCTTTGTTTAAGCAGTTCTCAAATGTTGAGCGTTTCTGTATTTAACCGATACTGTCATACTGTAGATTATGTTTTTTTTTTATTTAACTCAAAAGCAATTCGTCAATAAATCAAATGATTTTGTATTGAGTCAAATCATTTTCACTTTTAGTCCACTTTTACGATGGTAACCCCCATAACCATTTTACTTAAGACTTGAGTTAGGTAGCAGAGAATCCAGTTTCCCAGGACATTAAACAGATACTTTTAACGAAGCACGGTCAGGCAAGTGTTAACTTAATAATAACTTTAGAGCCTGGAAAATTAAGTAATTAAGGACCTAGTTTCGGTACTAAAGTTGAAATTTTAGAGTAAATTTTTACTACTAATATGATTGAACAGCGGAATCTTTACCATGTTTTTACGGAGCTCGATATAAAACAAAATCTATGATTTAAAACTAACATATTTTCACTACAGATATTATTTATTAACATATATTTAATTCAGCAAGTTTTCATTTGTATTTACTTACCTCGACAATTCGACAATAATTGCAATTTCAATGTTTTTATTTGTTGTTTTCTCGATATTTTGAAGAAAATCGAAAAAAAACTATAAGTCTTTCTTGTTGACTACGAAACCCTATAAAGCCGGTTGGCTTGCAATGTGAATTAGCCAGGGTCTCGTGAACGAGCCAGTTGCAATTACTAGTGAATTATATCGAGCTCCATAAAAACGAATTAAACATGGTAAATACCTCTTTATTAAAATATCATATTTGTAGTGGAAACAACCATGTTAGTTTCAAATCGTAGATTTCTTTTTATTTTCCGAGCAGAAGTTTAATGCAAAGATAGAGCAGTTTGTTACAACGTAAGAAGGATTTTATTTCACTATCACATTTTGCATGCGCATTGATTTACCCGCCATAAAAAGAAATGTGTGCAATCTTGCCCCTTCCGGCAAAGTTTTGGGCGTCTATAAATATTTATAAATTTTTATTTAGCCTATATCTACATACAAACAAAAATCGAGGAAAGAAACTTATGAACAAAGTTATTCCTCTTATTGTTTGTTTGTGGTTTGGATTTAGGTCTCACAACTCCATTACATCTTCATCCATCAACGCGAACAGCAAACTATGCTTGGCCGATTTGCATTCGACTATTTGGCGCTATGTGTATAGGTTATTTAAAAGTAGCAGCACCCCGCCGTTTCACCCGCGTAAGTCCCGATCCCTTGTTATTAAAGGTTTACAGCTAGCTATATTCCAAGTTTCATGGTAATCGGTTCAGCGGTTTTTACGTGCTTGAGTAACAAATACACATAGACACATACTCACAAACTTTCAGATTTATAATAATATTAGTAGGATAAGGCCCAACGCATAACGAGCGCGGCGCGGCGAAAAAACTAAAAATATAACAATTTAAATTAAATCTTAAAGTCTATGACATTCTGTTGAAAATGGGCGCGCCGTGTCTTGCGTCGACCAGCTGTCATGAGTGAGCGTACACTATTTTCAACCGAATATCATAGAGCTTTAGGTTTAGATTAAATTGTCTTATCTATGTGCGCTGCGCTTAAGGAAGGCTTGGGCTGTAAAAGTTATGAACTCTTATACATATAACCGTCGAAATACGAAGGTAGGTAAAGACGATATTTTACTCGAATTACGCAAGAGATTTATAAAGGTCTTGTAGTTATTTAATTAACAGAAGATAATAAGATATAAATTTGATGGGGAACTTTGTTAATTTATTGCATTAGCTGAATTAAATTGGAGTCAGGAATTGTTTCGTTCATTTCAATATTATTGACCGAGCGAGCGAAGCGCGTCTCTTTTTCAAGTCTGGCAAATTTTCTAGATGTCGTAGAGGAGAACCACAATGAGTTCCTTTATCTTTTAAAAGGTAAATGTTATGTGGACTAATTTGTATGTCCCCCGGATGGGGTTAATTTGTAATCTGTTAGGTCAAATAACTGTTATTTTAAACTTTATTAATAGACTAGCAAACCTCATTGGCTAAGGGACACTAAAACTAAAGGATAGAGAAACCCATTTCGAAATCTGTTGCGTTACAACTCGTTTGCACAGTGCGTTAATATTATATGTTATTAATGTTATACACATCGCGTCGGATAGAACTATGTATAAACTACGGGTTATAACTACTTAGACTAAGAAAATGAGATGGTAGAGTGGGATAATGGGAGAACTATGGGATTATGGCGCCTGCCGTAACTATGTTCAAAAATGTAAAAATGGCAGACAGAGACTCGCCAACTCACAAACTGGGCCTAATTAAGCTGAGCAAGTTACAGCCAGGGGGCAACAGGGGCGTGAGAGGCTGAAGGATGGAGGGGCCTCACTGGATTTTGAACCATCCTAGGTAATCCTGTGGAGCGGACCAACTCATCACTGACGTGAGGTGTCCATCCTTCGGGCATTTCTGCTCTCGCGACTCCACTCTGACCGGCCGGTGAAGGCAAGCCAGAGGCGGGGGACTATTATTATTATTATTATTGAACAATACTGAGTTAGTAGTTAACAGCAAGACTTAATACTGTTATCTATATTCTTATATCACTACGTCGTTTAACGTCCTTAGCCAATTTACTAAACGCGGAATTTTGTGATACCCGATTGACGAGCCAGATATTTTGCAATAAATATATGTATTTTATTCCTCAAGATATTTTCACAAAATCCTTGTAAGATTCACGTATGTAAGTAATTGTATTTGGACCCGTCTAACTGGGTAATTTCTGCGTGAGATGACGCCACTTACCAAAAAGAAATTCAACCTAGCGTTTACATACATTTTGCTATAAATGATTTTAGACGTTTTTATATAAAACTAATGGATTTTTAAGACACCAACCTAAGTAATCTTGTTTCATACTAATATTATAAACGTGCAATTTTGTATGTATGTGACTTTGGTATTCAATCACGCAAAAACTACTGAACCGATTGCAATAAAACTTGGAAAATACGTTTTAACGTTATTCATCGACTGCATCTGAAGGCCCGCAACGATACTCATTAATTTTACGATAGACGTAACAATTTTGTCCGTGCTGTAGCGGCTTTTCGTATTTATTTCGCGTGGACATAAAGACCATTGAATATATTTGAGACATCACCTCTAGAACTTTGTGTATGTACTAGTTCTCAAAGATACCTGTGACGGAACTGTTCTGATGATGGAGCTAGAAATTATCCATATTAAGTTGACTTTTAAGCTCATAGTCATGTCAAGTTTTGGCTCACTGAAATCATCATAAGCACGATCGATTATCGAAGAGACCTCACGATAATAACTCTGTCTCAGTTCGAGGCGAACTATACTAATTCAAGTTATGTTGTCTTTTAAGCTTTGTAATTTCAATGAGGCTTTAAATGATACAGATTCATACCTGACTCCTCCCCTCTTAGTGTCGTAGTTAAGCAGTCGACTCCCATGCTTCCAGTTGACCTGACGTGTCGGCTGCGGGACTTCACTCACGACGCACCTCAGTTCAATGATAGAACCTTCTTTGTAGAATTTGTCTTGCAGAGGTCGACCTCGTTCGTCAATTATTTCCACTTTGGGCACTGGTGACAAAGAAATTTGAATATTAAGAAACAAGTTAGATAACGTAAGTACACATTTAGTATCTTTTTACTAATCTGTAATACACACTACACACTGCAACCCTGCCTGCCGGCCTGTGCCGACTTTCCGAAGGCTAACGAATGATCTTCCCCTTAATAATTGGCTTTTTCATCTTATTTCAGATGATTTATGCAGAGCAAGCAAGTTTTTATTTATGCTATTTATGGTGCTGTAGCACCCAGGACATCGTTAGGTTAGGACATCGTTAGGTGGAGTAGGTTTGCCCAGCACCTACACTACCCTCTCGGCCTAGTCAGCTATTTCCAGAGAAAATAATGGGTCAATAAGTCTGGAGCTAACAAAGCCATGGGTTATTCCATTTAATACTCTGTAACTCGATGCCTATTAAAAAGTAATTATTATTGAATATAGGATAAAGAAGACTGTGACTGTCTAGATAAGAAAGTTTTTACAGGCTAATAGGCACTTCTTTACATTATTGAACAGAATGATTCGAATCTTTGCCTAAAACAATAATTAATATTCTCTCAAGTCTAAAGAAACTGCCTTAATTCGCTAAATGTAAATCATTGTTTTTACGACACCCACGGGGGAAACAATGTTAGCCTTATTCTAACTAGACCTACACGGCTATACCAAAGCCAATAAGACCATTTAACTATAGTCTTTCACCCTATGTTAACCTTAGATTAACACAAAAAGGGTAGATACGGTACTAGGTCACTACAAATTAGAAGATAAAGCTTTGTCTAGCTAATACACTAACTTTCGCGTTGGGTGATTGGGTTCCCTACGCTACTTCGAAACACTATCCATCGAAACACCTTTCGCCGAAGACGATTTACCGAAAGATTACTTTACCGAATAGTTGTTTCACTTGCTATCTCGTTTGCGCTGCAGTCTTCAACGTCTTACTATCTATGTCCTTGATTAATTTTTTTAGCTAATTCAACGTAAAGGAAATAATATTAGTGTATTTATACCGCATCCTCCCTTTTTTGTTTTAATCTTAGATGCTACTGATCTTTTTTTTTCCATAAGCATCAAATTAGCGAATACAAATGCAGCCATGCAGTTAGTACAAAGGCCTTCTGTGGCGCATGATGTCCCAAATCAAATAATATAACTAGCAGCTGGCAGTTTCACTAATTTAATGTCTATTGTAATAAATTTTTAGGTACATTCAGACCCCTATTATCAAACTTTTGTTTTATTTAATCCTAATGTAATCTATTAGACTGCAATCTGTTGGAAAATTCTTTGGCAAAAAAAGTATCTATGAAAATTAAAATTTCAAATCTGTTTATATCACATCATGTTTGTAAATAGGTATCTCTCTGCTAAAGGATCATTCACACGCTGCTGATTTTTGACCATTTTATTAAGCCAATTACATTAAACGAATGCAAAATCAAATCTAACCGACCAACGACTTACGAGAGCTACCGCGCAAGTTCAAGTCGACGACGGCCATGTCATCAAAAATAAAAAGCTACGATGTCATAGAAACACACAGCAGACTATTTATTTTTCCGTCGGGGCTAAAAATGATCGTCCTTGGACACGACGTTTTGTTACTTACTGACTTAATTGAAATGCTTTAAAAACACCATGCTAATTGTCCTGAACACTGTTTCTTGTACTTGACAGTTCACTAATTGTACTATCAAGAATGAAACAGTAAATTAGGTATTGTCTTATGAAAAACAATTGAATGCTGAACCGTGAACTGTTGTTTTTGTTACAACAACAGCTGTTATTGTTTAAAACAACCAACGGTTTGTTGTTGATAATCAATTTTGTATTGTTTCTATTGTCTTTTCGCCTTTGAGGTTTAAATTTAATATTGCCATTCGAAGATAAATCAGGAAACCTGACTAAGAATTTTTAGAAGAAACAAGTAATTCTGCAAGGAGAAGACCCGCAAACATACTTAGACCTCTTTAAAATCCTCTACGACGATAAAATACTATATTCAAATAAACCTTTAGTTCTGCCAAATTTCATTTTCATCTGTTCAAAAACGTGACCCGTAGATAAGAAGCAACATGGAAGCAACATACTGACAGACAAAAACAAATGTTGCCAGACATAAACACGCTTTCGTCAGACTAAAACCCTAGATGCTCGCTTTTATAACACACAGTATACATGGAGGAAAAAAATGTTCCTTATTTCGAAGTAGTACAACGAAGAAAAACTCAAACGCCAGAACGTTTTGGCCGATTGCCATAATTTTCTTATTTTATGACATATCAACGTAAAAACGAAATACAGAACAGATAATATGTCAACGAATTTGGCCAAGTGCTATATTTTGTCTGTGGAATTACCTATAAGCAAGATTTTGCACGTTTGACCTCTCTAGAAAATGTACCTACAATAAGCCTACGATAAGAAATGCTCAGTTATGTTCATCCAATGCTTATTCTAAGCTACGAGCTGAGATTATTTATGTAGGTACGCAATATGAAGGTTCTCACAGACTGTTCGATCTAGTTTGTTGCTGGTGATTTAATTCTAAAGCCACCAAGTGTTTATTTTGTGGTTAACGTTGAAATCTAAAATATTGTTTAGTTAAAATGAAACTCATTTCCCGATTTTGATAGCGTTGCCTTATATATGTACGTACATTTTATGTACTAATTGTACATTAAATGATTATTTATTATATAACTTATTATTACATTATGATTTACATATTATAATATCTTAACTTACCTACTAATATTAAAAACGCGATAGTTTGTATGTATGTGACTTTGTTACTCTTTTACGCAAAAACTACTAAACCGATTGCGATGAAACTTGGAAGATAGGCTAGATACCGCGGAAACGGGGCTTACGCGGGTGAAACCGCGGGGCTCAGCTAGTAATGTAATAAATGTGAAAGTTTAGATGTTTGTTTTTTCGAATGTTTGTTATTAATCTCGGAAAAACTACTAAACAGATTGCGATATAACTTGGTATGCAGATAGCTACAGATGTGGATTAACACATAGGACTACTTTTTAAGGGTACCAATTGAAAAATTCGTAGACTTAGTTGACCATTAATATCTCGCTGTTACAAAACATACGGAATCCGCATTTTAGCATTTAATTTATCCTTCTTTAGTCTTCATTTTAGTAATTTTATTAATAGTATAAGTATAAGTATAGTTTTATAATAATAGTTTTACACGTTTAGTTAATTTTTACAATCCAAAAAAAAACAATCATTTTAAAAATACTTTTCCATTTCACAACAAAACAGGATAAGTTTGAATATTGATTTTGCCTGTAAAAGCACTGATTAGTAGTAATCTGCACTTAAAATTGGTAAAAATAAACAAACAGTAAGTATGATATTAAGTAGATTATTTTATTTTATTATTAGAAACACGCTTTACCTGGTCGATTTTAACTAAACCGTTAAAAGGTTCCAGTTAATCTCAGGCTTTAGACTTTGTTTATCAAAGAGTCACGTCGACTGGAGATTTTGTATCGGCCGATGTTTAATATTTCTGTGCGTAATTGGTAGCGCAACTTGCCCGACAAATCAAAGCCCATCACGGTAGAGTTTTGATGATTAATGTCTTCATTTTTTCTTGTTTTTGCGATTTTGTATTGAAATAAAACACTATTTACCGGGTTTTACTCACGTTTTATTTTATAACGGCATTATTACAATGTACCGAGCTTTCGCTAGCCTCACAGTTAGCTTTTTCAAGGTTGACTGTAATTTGTCTATTTATTCTATATTCTAAAAAGTTACTCTAAACTACCTTATCTAAATTATTTATTGTATCAAAACGTCCCAGTGTATGCAGACTTTAGAGTTATTGTAATAGTTTTAAATTTAAATTATGGTTATTATTATTCACATGAGGAGAAGCCACTAATAATAATGCCGTTATTATTTTTATTTATTTATTTTATTTATTGAGTACACAAAAGACATACATAAAAACAAGATATTTAGACATAATTTTATTATTGTTTTATTATGCAAAATCGCGAAAACCTAGGACAAAATGATGAAATAACAGCGACATCTAGTCACAAACTGAGCACTAGACTTGTAATATGGGTACCTACTAAATAACGAATATACATGTATACAAGTAGTATTCATATCATGCTTTTCTTTTAAATACATACATAGGTAAAACATAGACACCCAGACCAGAAACGAATATTTTATATAAACATAAATATTTGCACCCGGCGGGAATTAAACCCGTAACCGAAAACCGTCAAGTAAGTTTTATTTCAATGGGGTTTATAATAAGCCACAGAGGTTCTCACTAACAAGTTTTTAAGTTTGTTTTAAAATCAAAAGTCTGCAGTGTTCAATTCCTCTTTAAAATATTGTATTTGAATAATACATTTTCGACAAAATGAGTTGAAATAAGTTTGCGTTAGGATTCGCTTTACCCCATGATTTCATCAGCACTAGTGTTTAAAAATAGAGCTAAAATTTTGACAATCAGTTTATGTAACTGTAAACATAATATTATCGATATATGACTGTTTTAAATTTGTAACTTTTTAATAATGTTCTGTTTTCAAACAATATTTAATATCTATAGCTGTACTTAATTATTTTATGTAATAACACCAATGAATACCTTTATTATATAGTCTAAACGATTTGTTTCTTTAATAGCAGTAGCTATTCGGAAATGCCCTAATTGTGATCTCACTCCTTGTGTTGGTTTAAGTTAGGTAAGATAATTTATGACATAATTTGACCTCAGCCCTTGTACAGCTGCAAATAACCATTGACATTATTTTTATTTTTTGAACATGTTTTGCTATCAATTAATTATTATCATTTATTATACTGACAATGCCTCTTTACAGCAGCAACTGAAACTCATTTATTTTGTAAACTCAATTAGGTATGTATTTTATTTTAAACCAATTATTTAGGTACCAAGTGTTCCAAATAATTTATTATTGTAGTGTTCCTATGGTCTGAATAAATGAGTATGAGTATATTCTCAATAAATGATCTGAATCTGAATCTAACTTGCTAACAACTGCTGTCAGAGATAACAACCGGAACTAACTTCTTAACGTGCCTCTCGAAGGATCATTATCTAAACATGGAACTCACTGAATAGCTGCTAGATAGCTATGCTGTAGGTTGGCTGATTTGATGACAGCAATTATATGCCAAAGACCTCGCACATCTATACAAGGTGTAACGGGTAAGCTATTTTAAGCCGAAAGACAGTTGTTCTAGACGTCTAGGCGAACAACTTTTGTTTTACGACTTTTGAAAATTCGAACTTTTTTTTTGAAAATTTTGAGGTTCTGTTTCACTGAAAAAACAGCTGCTTTTGAAAATAAAGGCAATTGAAGGTTTGATTGCAGTAGACAAAGCTAAATGAAAGGACAACATAAGGTTAATGACCTCGAACTCTAAGAAACAGCTGATGTTCAAGTAAACTTAACACTGAAAATTTTCGAAAGGTACTTCGATTTCCAAAAGTCGTAGAACAAAAGTTGTTCGCCTAGACGTCTAGAACAACCCCCTTTCGGCTTAAAAGGGCATACCCGTTACATCTTTTATAATATTTATAAAGAAGAAAGGTTTATTTGTTTGTTTGTTAGTTTGTAATGAGTGGGCTCCAGAACTATGTTATTACATTATCGAGGAGTGATATAAGCTATACTTTTCATCCCGATATTCGAAAGGGATCAGGACTTATTGCACGACATTACACACAACGCATTCTAGCCCCAAACTAAGCACTAGGCTTGTACTAGGGGTACTAGACAACGGATATGCTGCATTTTTTTTTGTAAATACCTAGATACGATACATAGAATACACCCAGAATCATATACAAACATTTATATGGTTAGAATAAATATTTCCCAGCGCGAATCGGACCTGCAACCGTCTTCAATTTAAGTAACTGAAATTATTATTTCAGTATTTCCAACATTGATCATTTTTAATGTGGTGTGAGTGTGTCTATTTCAGGCTACATAATATTATCTTTAAAATAACATAAGTCTTTGACTGAGAAATTCTCTTTCATAACTAAAGTTAAACCCACGTTTGCTGTTAATTATTAAACCATGTAAGTATAATAATTTACTTACCGACTATTCATGTAACAGAAATTCGTTGATTTCACCAATGAAAGATTAAAGACTCTAAGTGAAAAGGAGATTCAGAGTCCTTTCATGTTGTTCATTGTATTTATTAAGGGACTTTATATCGGCTAATTCTTTCTGAACAGAGAACTTAGTAGGTATGTATGTTTGAGGTGATTTCAGCTATTTATAAATAAATAATACACTACGTTTCACACAGCGTAAATCAGCCCCAAACTAAGCATTAGGCTTGTATTGTGGGTATTATGGATATATTCATCATCATCAGCCCGTTAATTTGTCCCACTGCAGGGCAAGGGCCTCCTCTTAGAGGGGTTAGACAGTAAGACGCCACGGAAGCCTACTTCGGATTGGCAAATGTCCCATGTCTTCAGACCGTGGTGAGTCCTAGGACATGTCGGTTTTCTCCCGACGTTTTCCATCACCGTAAGAGCGATGTTATTAGCGTACAAAACTTGTTCTTAAAGAAAACGACATTGATGCGCGGAATGGTTTCGAACCCACGACCCTCGGAATTAAAGTTGGGGTACCACTAGACCTATAACCACATAATATTATTTATTTCTTTTTTTTTTGTAAATACATCCATATGATACATAGAAAGCACCTGACTGTGACTCTTGGTGGATTCAAAATACTATAGAAATTCGTTATAATCTTAAATTTAAGTTTGATAAGACTCAAAGTTAGGTACAGCTTATTAGTAAAGACCCGACTTTTTACGATTTATAAAATCAAGATTTGCTGCACCGATTGCGATGAAACTTGAAATGTATACTAGAGCTATTCATCTGCCTGACCGAACAGATTTGCTCTCTGCTTGGCCTTTTATAAAATTAACTACAGACACAAATTCCTCGAAGTTGGTTTTTCGTACTGGCGAAAAAATCCCGAAATATAAATTCTTAATTTCCAATGATCTCTCATAACTTTACAGAATGGCAAACGCATTGCAGCTAGACTAAAATATTAATGCAAAGAATTACAAAACTCGTGCCAAATGGAAGTTGGACGAAAACAAAACTATAGTTGTTAATAGTTAAACTTTGTAACTAACTTTTTACTTTTGTCTAAGGTTTAACGCGATTTTGAATAATAAAACACAATATTTACTGTTTGATATTTATATTATTTTAATTATGAGACGGTAGTTAACAGTAATTTTCAGTAACGAATTACATCTCAGTCAACCTTGAAAATGGGTAAAGTTGAAGCGCCTGGCATCATCAGTACTTCCCTGGTCGTCCGTTTAAGTGTGGATTTTTGCACTGCGGTAGGTAGGTGAAGTAAGGTAAGTTTGTATTTCATTAGTAAGTGACGATGACGATGACGAAGGATGAATGCGTAAAGTAAGCGAAATTTCAGAACTTTTGTAATATTGCCGTTATTAATAAAAAAACGCGAGTTACACCCGGTAAATATTGTTATATTAGCTTTTTACTATTATATTGTACTAGCTGTGTCCCACGGTTTCACACGAGTGAGTCTTCACATAGATCGACATCAAAAGCCTTTGTTAATCCTCGATAATGTAGCTTCTTATTGTTAAAAGAATTTAAAGTTTAAAGAAATCGGTTACCTAAGTAGTTTTAGTGCCTATTTATTACATACAAACAAACAAACAAATAAATATTTAATAATATATTATAATATTAGCATAGATATAGACGTACGGAGACGAGACCCTTACGCTGAAATCATTAGTGCGTATTTTGACTTTGCTCAGACTGAGCTTAGCTAAAACTGAGCTTAAACTTTGAATTGGAAGTTATAGTTGAAGTTCATTTTGTGATATACGAATAAAATTAAAAGATCTTCATAGTCATAACAGAGAAGAAAAGTTTAGGTCATTATTACAGAGTAGAATCCTGAGGCAATGGATGACGGTTCACCAGAGTGGGAATAAAAAGTGACGCAGTATTTTATTTAGTTACTTTAAATTTACAAAGTTTTTTTTGTTTGTATTAAGTACAGTCTTTTGTAATTTTCTATGGGTCGTATGTGCCTGATAATATTATTATTATTTTCCGTTTTATATGTTTTTATCTCTCTTTTTAAAGAGGTGGATTTTACACGGGCCAAAGCCAAGTGCGTTTTTTGAGTTTTAATTTAGGGTTGAAGGGACAAAAATTTTCGAACAATTCGACATGTGTTTAGTATAACCGCTTTTTGTAACAAGATATACATAGACTTCGGCAAATCAAGTGTAGTTAGGCTTGTGTGTAGCGTTTTGGGGATCACTCCTGTAGCTGAAATTATAATTGGTATAGTTTTTACGTTAGTTGCTTTCCATTGTGTTCTTAACTCTATTGATAAATCTGAGTACTTGGCAATTTTTTCAGTATGTGTAGTCAGCATATTGTGAGTATTACAAACGGCGATGTCTATTAAAAATACAGATTTAGTGGGTTTATGAAAGACTGTGATATCAGGGCGATTGAAGTGTATGGTTTTGTCTGTGATGATGGTTCTGTCCCAGTATAATTTATAATCACTATTTTCATGGACGGCATTTGGTACATATTTATAGTAGGGGACTTTTTCACTAATGAATTTATATTTAAAAGCAAGGTATTGGTGTATGACTGCTGCAACCTGGTCGTGTCGGTGTTTGTAATCTGTTTGGACAATACATTTGCAAGCACTAGTTATATGTTGGATCGTTTCAGAGCAACTATGGCATCGACGGCAGGAGTCTGTGGTTAAGTTTGGTAGACGGATTATGTGCTTTTGGTAGTTTCGAGTTTCTATTGTTTGATCTTAAATGGCCAGCATAAAACCCTCGGTTTCAGGGAATAGTTCTCCTCGCTGCAGCCATGCGTTCGACGCTTCTTTGTCGACATGTGGCTGCTCGAGGTCTTTCCAGTGTCTCCCGTGCAGGCTTTTTTGCTTCCATTCTTCAATCTTATGCTGTGAGTCTTTAATTTTTTCGTTTCGTTGAGGGTTAAGGTCGTGTAGATTAAGCGGCGTGATTCGTCTGTCTGCTAGGGTTACTAATTTGTGTAGTATTGAGTTTTCCGAACGGCTGTGAAAATATGTCCGAAGAATGGTTATTTGTTTATTATGTAAGTTCATTATGTCTATGATGCCTCGTCCGCCTTCCTTTCTTGACAAGGTAAGTCTTTGGATACACGACCTTGGGTGATGCTTTCGGTGTGCTGTCATTTTTGTATTGATTGTAGTTTGTAGTTTAATGAGGTCGGTTTGGGTCCAGCTAACTACTCCAAATGAGTAAGTTAAGATCGGGATAGCAAACGTGTTGATGGCTTTGACAAGATTTCGGGAATTTAGTTTGGATCGGAGGATACTATTGAGTCTGTGTTTGTATTTTAATGTTATGTTAGCCTTAGTTTCTTTTCGGTTTATTTGAAGTGCCTGTTGTAAGCCCAGATATTTGTAGAATTCGTTATCTGCTAAGCCATCTATACAGCCACCAGATGCTAGTTTAAAACTGTTTTGTGTTACTTGGCCGTTTTCTAATGAAAAAGTTTTGCATTTATCTATCCCGAATTCCATGTGTATATCCTGTGAGAATATTTGAGTGATGTCTGCTAGATGGTGAAGATTAGGTTTTGAATGGCTGTAGAGTTTGATGTCGTCCATGTACATGAGGTGGGTGAGTGTAGTGTTTTCAGAGGCTATATTGATAGTAAGTCCGCTTTGAGTAGCTGTTAACATTTTCGACAAGGGATTGAGGGCCAGACAGAACCAGAAAGGGCTGAGGGCATCACCTTGGAATATTCCTCGGCGGATAGGGATGGGTTCAGACGACTCGCAAGAATTACCGATTAGCTTAAGTTTGGTTTTCCAGTGAGGCATAATATTTTCTAAGAAGTTTACTATGGTGGGGTTTATTTTATATCTTTTTAACACATAAAGTAGCCAAGAGTGTGGGACAGAGTCAAATGCTTTTCGGTAATCTATATACATGGTATGGATATCTTTTTTACTGGTACGTGCTTGTTTCATAGCCACTGCATCAATGATTAGTTGCTCTTTGCAACCTTGGGAGTTTTTGCGACATCCTTTCTGTTCTTCGGATAGGATATTGAATTTCGTAGAGTGGTTGTGAATTAATTCGGATATGCACGATGTGAGGAGTTTGTAGATAGTCTGTAAGCAGGTAATTGGCCTATAATTAGATGGATTCTGGTGGTCGTTGCCTTTTGGTATCATATAGGTTACTCCTTCGGTAATGTATTTTGGCATTGATTCAGGATTTTTAATAAAATTATTGATGTGTTTGTAAATGTACGGTCGAAGGTTAGTGAATTTTTTCTACCAATAATTATGGATATTGTCAGTTCCTGGCGCCTTCCAGTTGTGGGCTTTGTTCAGTACTTTTGCAAATATGGCCAATGGTATGTGTTCGAATTCCATGTCTTGAATCGATTCAGTTTTTTGAGATTCGTCTTGGAGCCATGCAGCTGATTGGTTGTGCTCTACGGGCTTTGACCAGATGTTAGCCCAAAACTGGTGGAGGTCAGCCGGCTGAGCGACTAATTGGGTACTTGGTGGGGCGGTTTGAGTGTGTTGTGTGTCTGAGGTAAGTTTTCTATAGAACTGTATTATTATTATTATTGTTGATTGGTCTGAAAAATTTAGACTTTCATAAGCAAAAACTTTAGATAGTTGCCAAGATCGCTTTATAAATACCAAAAAATGTTTTAAGTCAAAATTTTTGCTTGGCAAAGTCAAAGTACCTATGGATATAGATTTCAGCTTTAGTGGAAATACAGTGATCTAAGTTTCGAGAAAATTATTTTATGGCCTAGTATCAAAATAAAATCAAGAGGCCTCGCTCGCCAAGCCAACAATCAGGTTAAACCCATAGACATTTAACATCAAAAAGAAATCCGTCAAAATAAATCATGTATTTGTCAATAATATTTGTAAAAAAGCGTCATAAAAATTTAATGGGTAGGTAGGTACCTAATAATTATTATACCATTTTCACAGACACTGGCCTGTCAGTCCACGCTGACGAGTGTAATTAATTAAATTATCAAGAAAGTAACTTTACATTTCCTAAAAGTTGCCGAATTAAGAATTAATGGTGCCCGTAATTTGAACACTGAACCTATAGATCGAAGAGTGGTATTTATTTGTGAAGCAAGAGCAGTTCAGAAGGGAAGTTGGAAGTTGGAACCGCGGGATCATCGCAATAAAAAGTAGCCTATGTTTTATTCCAAGTCTCCAGCTACCTATTCCAAATTTCATCGCAATCTGTTCAGTAGTTTTTGCGTGAAAGAGTAACAAAGTTACATACATACATACTTACAAAACATATATAAATTCAAACTTTTGTGTTTATAATAATAGTAAGAAAGATTTTGATTCCAGTTACTTGAGAATTATGGACTGAAAACTCAAAGAATGTAATATGTTGCTACAAAACAACCGATTTCCGGGAAAACTTAATTTCATGGATGTACAAATAATATGTATTTGAAATGGGTTTTTTAAAGCCACAGAGTACAAAGTAACATAAGGTAATTTCATTCGGCCGTAAGGAATTCGGTAAATTCGGCCTACAACATCTTTGATCTGACTTTTGAACAGAACAAAATATTAGAAATACATATTTTTCTGTGAATTGACTTAAGTAAGTTTATTTACAAAAAAATATTACTAAAGAAACAGTTTACAAAGAGAAATGCATTAACTTAAATCACAAGAATTTATGATAATATTATATTTTCTCCTTTTTTATCTTTATTTTATTATAATTAAATTTCTTGCACGATAAAAGTAAGAGATATTATACTTTAATTTGCTTTAGGCAGATAAGTACACTTCTATTCCATGTGTCTAAGTACATTTTGTTTAGCTTTTAGTATTCCTTTTGTACCTACATATTTGCAAGTAATGAGCGTTCAGTTCGATAATGTCTAGCGTACTTTTTTATTTTATTTATTTAGTAACGAAAGCACTTAAAACTATAAATACAAATTATTGCCAAACTGCTAAGCAGTTTGTCGGTATGTATTATAATAACCAGTGTGTCAAAATGTCAAGTTTACCAAAGTGTCCGTCCAACAAAGTCTGGTGTCTCAAAATAATCAGTCCTAAAATGTTTAGTTCCCAAAATGTCGAGTCACCTAAAACGACCAGTATCATAAAGTCTAGTTTCTCAATTACCCACTATTTCCATATAGGTATAGAGACAAAAGACGTTCAGAGTAGAAACAAAAGACGACCGAAGTTAGATCTAGATAAATTAAGAGATGTTGCTCGTTCAGTTTTAGAGTGCCACATATTCAATAAAGAATCATCTTAATCGGTCAAGCCATCTTCGAGTAATCAGCGAACATACTTTAAAAAAATATATATACATACAGACGAATTGAGAATCTCCTCCTTTTTTATTTGTTACGTTTATAATTAAAATAATATCAATCACTGAAAGAGGCCTAAACTGTACAGTAAATAAACGTTTCGATGGTAGTATTCGAAAACTAAAACATTTACAGCACGCTGATGAGGGATTCTGTTCATTAACCCAGAGATTCTCATCAGATCCTCGCCAATTTCTTATGCGAGCAACTTCGAGGTATACCCTTTACAATAAAAAGAGAAATATCAAAATCGAACCAGTCTGTAAAAAGTTATGCGTGGTCCTACATTAAAAACTGGATGCGAGAAGCCGAAAATAGATCCAGGTGGCGTGCAATTGAAGAGGTGACCAGCAGTGGACTGCAACAGGCTGATGATGATGATTTATTAAACAAATATATATACGCCTTGACTTGAAAACCTTACTCCGTATTTTCGTCGGTTAAAACATGAGAACTTATTCTATTTTCTACAATACAATTTCAAATGGTTCTATGGATGTTAGTCAAGCGAAGAAATAAAAAACTTGTTTTTGTTTTATTATATTATCAATAGTCTTAATAGCCAATGCCATTTAATTGTTAAATTCAACCACAACAATAAGTATATTTTTCAAAATCAATTCGACAATATTTTTTTCGGAAACCGTTTAAGGAAACGAATCACGAAACCGTGAAGTGGCGGAGAGAATAATAAGAAATTTATTTCGCATTAAAATTTACTGAATAAATAATTCGTCCAATTTCCGATCAAAATAGATTTCTGAAGGATGTTGATTATTATTTAAAACGGAGTGAAAAAAATAAGACGTCATTTATCATCATTCTTGAAATTATGTGACCGGGAACTCATTTCATAAATTTAAAAAGTATCAAATGCGCGCTAGGCGTTTTGTCACTAGCGAAGGGATTTTTGAGTTATAAGGAATAATTCTGCTGTACTTTAGCTGATAGGCAGCAGCCACATAGACAGGCGGCTTGCTTAGCACCTAGCGCCTAGTTGCTTACATTCTAGACAAGATACACAGCTAGGCGCCAAGCGCTTAGTGCGGTCGGTCGCGAACTTTCTAGACCGTTCGCTTTAGTCAGGTGCTAAGCCAGCCTTCTGCCGCAACCTTAGGTAGGTACTTTTACTGTAACTTACGATAAACAAATTAGTTGTTCGGATACTGAGCTTTCATTGATGTCATCTTTCTTCTTTCTTATAAAACTAGATGCTTCCCGCGGTTTTACCCGCGTAAGACCCGATCTCGCGGAATTTTCGGAATAATAAGTAGCCTATGTGTTATACCAGATTTTCAGCTACCTATATTCCAAGTTTTATTGCTATCAGTTTAGTAGTTTTTGCGTAAAAGAGTAACAAAGTCACATATACAAATTCTCGCGTTTATGATATTAAGGAAGATTTATCGAGGAAGTTTAATGGCTACTTATGAGCGTATATAACTTACTAGCTGCGCCCCGCGGTTTCACCCGCGCAAGTTGCGAACCCGCTTTGTTCGAACACCTACCTACCGCAATGCAATAATCCACACTTAAACGGACGACCAGGGAAGTACTGATGATGCCAGGCGCGACGATGATGATGATGCCACTCTACATCACTTACCCTACCCCTGTGTCGATTTTCATTCATTGAATAGTTATCACCCGCGTATGTCCCGATCCTCCGGGATTTTCGGGATCAAAGGTATCCTATGTTACTCTCCATCATTTAAACTATCCCTATGTAAATTTTCATCCAGTAAATAGTTATCACCCGCTTAAGTCCCGATCCCGCTGGATTTTCGGGATCAAAAGTATCCTATATTACTCTCCATCATATAAACAATCCCTATGCAAATTTTTATTTAACAAATAGTTATCACCCGCGTAAGTCCCGATCCCGCAGGATTTTCGGGATCAAATCCCGCGGGATTTACGGGATCATAAGTATCCTATGTTACTCTCCATCATTTAAACTATCCCTATTCAAATTATCCTCTAATAAATAGTTATCACCCGCGTAAGTCCCGATCCCGCGGGATTTTCGGGATATAAAGTATCCTTTGTTACTCTCCATCATTTAAACTATCCCTATGCAAATTTTCATCCAAATCGGTCAAACAAACAAACAGATTTTCAGATTTATAATATTAAGTAGGAAGTAGGATAGGATAGGATTTATTTCAGATAGATAGATAATAACTTTAATTTGTACAACATAAAACATTACAACAAAACACAAATATTTACGTTAAGTACATAAAGTAAAGACATAGCTTAGATAACATCATGCTAC
This sequence comes from Idaea dimidiata, assembly GCA_949358125.1. Taxonomy (NCBI): domain Eukaryota; kingdom Metazoa; phylum Arthropoda; class Insecta; order Lepidoptera; family Geometridae; genus Idaea; species Idaea dimidiata. The sequence goes on along the minus strand of OX442334.1, from coordinate 19,944,457 downwards.
GAGCAATAGGAGCGGAGCGTCCATGAAAAATGTTGTATAAACGACAAAAATGCCCCTTTACACAGCTTCTGTGCCGTGCACAGAAGTACGACGCAAATGAAGTGGTTATATTATTCTCTTTGTACTACGCGTGTGCGGCGACGGGAACGGGACTTATGCTAGTGAAACCGCGCTGCTAGTTATTCTATACTCACCAACGACAGTAAGATGTACTCTTCTAACCAACGGCGGGTGCGTCGATATTTGACATTCGTAGTATCCTTCGTCCCTTTCGCTCACGTACTGGATGAGCAGGCGCCAGTCGTTCGGCTGTTCGAACGCGAGGGAGTATCGCGAGTCGGCTGAGTAGGTGTGTCTGCCGAAGGAGAGAAGATGGAGCTCTTCGCCTCGACGCCGGACCCACGATATCTGGGGAGGGAAAAGATATTGGTCAGTTATTTTACAGTTTATCTAGAAATCCTATATTCTAACGATTGGTTCTTACCAATGTTATAAACGCGAAAGTTTGTATTAACTAAGTATGTGTAAGTATGTACTAGCAGAGCCCCGCGGTTTTGCCCGGTTACGCGGGTTAAACCGCGGGCGCGGGCGCACCTAGTTTTTTATAAGGAGAAATGTATCATCATTTTTTTTTCCCGTGACATAACTCAAACCTGTTCCCCTCACTTATCGCGCAAGTATGCTAACTACTGAGCCACACGGGATCCCACGTGATGCGGTAAATTAACGATTATGCGTTCTGTAACACTGCGAACTCAGGTTGGCCGATGCAAGGAAACATGGCCAAGTGGGGATTACATCCAGGCCGAATACCATTTACAATTACGGAAGTGATGCAGAAACAATGGCGCTTCTAATGGGCTACCCACCGCGTCCTGTTAGTTGATCTAAAGCCAGTAATTCGTCTCTAGGGCATATTGTGCACATTTAAGCCCTAGGGCGTTTGGTAATTTATATTCGGAAAGTTAAAATTGATCTCAACAGTGCCACAGACAATGCCTTCACCGAGTGTCGGGCCAAGACTCTATAGTATAGATACGAGTTTATGCCGTTGAAACGCAGAATAAGAAGAGAAATCCAGTCGCGAAAATTACCCATACTGAAGTATGACAGAATAACAGGAAAAGAGATTTCTGTTGTAGATACGTACATGTCTCCCATATAATATTATGTGGAAATATTATTTTGTACTCCCTGATAGAAATACCTACCTACTTCTTTACACCATTGTGAGTAGGTATATCAGTCCGTGACCGAATAAATTAAATGTCAACATGTATCCTAATAAAAGTTCTGCTAGCGTGCCTCTCCAACTAATTTTCCTCTAGAAATTGTGTGGAATGCCCTAAAATATTTTCTAGTCGTGTGGCTGTCATTACTTTCAGGCAGCTGTCGAGATTATTTAGATAAAACTTTGAATATTAAAACCTTTTCTCATAGTTCATTATCATAGTGAATGATGTTTGTTTATTATAGTAAAGTTTTACATTATTGTTTTGTTTGTTGGTTGAATTATTTTCAATGCTAAAATGTTTTGTTGTTTTGGCTCTAGTAATTAACGGCGCGGCCTCTGTGGCGCGTTGGGCGACCGCCCGACTGCAATGCAGAAGACTGCGGGTTCGAATCCCGCTGGGTGCAAATATTCACGCTTACTGGTCTGGTCTAGTGGTCTCGTGTTTATTTATGTGTTTACAAAAAAAAAGTATAAAATGTAGTATTTTCATTGTCTAATACCAATAGTACAAGCCTAGTGCTTAGTTTGGGGCTAGATTGCGCTGTGTGAAATGTTGAACAATATTTATTGTTATTGTTTGAGACCAAGAAAGTGTAGTACAGTAGGTTTTCCTACAGAAGTTGTTACCGTGGTGAAATCCCGAATCGCGCTAGAGAAATTAGTTGTAAGACTTGTTGTCTAATATCGGAAAAATCTATTTGAATGGAAAATGTTAGATAATATGTTTGTAACTGTAATTACATATTTTCTCAGGTAAATATATCTTCGGAAACCCGCTTGCTACAAGGTTTGAACTTGCGTCTCTTGCTTGCTAGGTATCCCATGTAGCTACATGGTAAGTTTCATATAAACAGGGGTTTATAAGTTTAAGGTTTCTGTCTGTTTATCTGTCTGGGGGATCGTATATTTGATAGGTGACTGATTCAACATTGAACATTATCGACCAGTAAAACTTTCCAGCGCTTTTTGTAACATTTTCAACTCACCGTTTTCTCTCCCAAATCATGGACTCGGCAATGCAAATGGACTCTACTGCCCAACTGCGAAGTCACGTTGTTTGTGGACGCGTCATCTTCGAAGAAGGGGAGAGGCTCGGAAGTCGTCGTAGAGGCTCCCTCTTCGAGGTCCTCTTCTATCGTCTCCGTGAACACTTCGTGCCAGAAGGGGCCTTGGATGACTCCTTTGTCACCGGTTTTGAAATCTACAAAGATAAGATATAAATAAGTATTGGATAAGTCAAACGCTACGCTGAGCAGTGTTGGTCTAGTGGTAGATACCCCCGCTTTCATTCCGAGAGTCATGGGTTCGTATCCGATTCGTATCAGACTGTGCATCAATGCCTTTTGTGCGCTAATAACATCCCTCTTATGGTGAAATAAAACATCGTGAGGAAACCGACATGTCACAGGACTCACCACGGTCTGAAGACATGGGACATTCGCCAATCCGGAGTAGGCTTCCGTGACGTCTTAATGCCTAACCCCTCTAAGAGAAGGCCCTTGCCTTGCAGAGAGACAAATTAACGGGCCGATAAAAAAAATAGTTCCTCCATGTCCTGAATGCTAGCGAGTGTAGCAAGTCACGAGACATAAAACTAACGTTTGTTTACTTAGATGCACGCCAAGCGACAGCTAGGCGCTCGAAGCGAGACCGTTTGTTTTAGTTAGGTGACTTATTTGCAGGCGACTCGCTAGGCTCTAGGCGATAAGCAAGCCGTCTGCCTATGCGGATGTAACAGCACCTCCACACAGGTGCGGTATTGTATCCCGTTTTTTCGATATTATGTCCCGATTAAGAAATCGGAACGCAATACCGCTTCAACACGTGTGTGTTCACTCACTCACATCCGTGAAAATGTATGCGGCACACCGCATGCGTTTTTACCCGGCTGCGAGGAAAGGGTTATTGCAATTTCGATTTTAGTATCCATTTTTTATGAGGACCGCAACAAATTTACACACTGCTGCCACGTTACCGCAAAAACGCAAGCGATATTACCTTATGCATTTTTTGATAAAAATGCTTCCCTGTGGCTGTAATATTTTAAAAAGTTTTAATAATTAAAGACAATCTAAAAATACGTTCATTTTTAGTTCTAGTCATAGTCATGTTTAACCTCATTTCTCTCAAAGCAGGTGGTTGAAAGGTTTTCTACCTATAAATTAGAGTCGGGATTCGGGTCACTGCGTGAGGCACGTCCTGACTCACGTAAGTTAAGGTAGGTACAGTCATTTCTAGCGTGTAAACTTGTTATATTTTAACTAGTTTTCTCCATCTGTATTTATTTATACAACTTTTAAACTTACATGGTTGTTTTTACTACAAATATTATTAAATAACGAAGCCTGAAATTCGGTAGATAAATTTTCTAAATCTATGAAGAACACTGTGAGAAGTTTGCGAACCGATACCGTAAGGGTCGTCTGTCGAGTGCAGGTTCGAGAAAACAGTGAACTCAGTGTCAATAGTAGGAGATCAATAACAAGACGCAGCCAGCGAGTAATAAAGCAGGTAGCAAACATGGATCTCCTGTCTTGTGAACGAGCCAGTTAAAACTACTGGCGAAATATCAAGCTCCGTAAAATAACAAATTTAAACATGGTAAATGCCGGAATGCTCTGTAAATCATATGTTTTGATTTTTCCGATTTACTTTATGTTAAAATGAGATTATTGATCAGTGTCCTTTATACTTACCATAACTTGATACGTAAATACGTGCAATGTAGCGTTAACAGTTTGGGCATATCTGCAACGCAAAATACTGGTTTACACAAAGTCCCGTGGCCAACAAACTTGCAACCGGTGAACAAGACGGCGGCGTGGGTGCGCTTATGCAAAGTCAACTGTTATGAGTGCTTACTTTACAAAACAAATATTTTCATCATCATCATGGTGTTCGAGTTCAATTATCAACTCCTGGTAGAGGTACTCTTTATCAAACTACGTAAGTTTGTATTATGTGTTGAAACCGCTCGATGATTGTTAATTTGCGTCACTCTACTGAGTGATATTGGATACTTCCAATATAAATAACAAAAATAAAAACTTGTTCGTTGGTAATAAAAAGCAAGAATACCTAATTGTAAATTAACTTTAAACCGTTATATTTCCTAAACAGTTGTTTAAAATGAAAAATGGTGAAAGAAACCTAATATTTATTTTTAAAAACCTATTCAGCGTATCTTGACATACTTTGACGATTTTGGATTTTTTAATTTTGACAATATGGCGTCTGGTTGGGACAAAAGTTAATTTTTATTACTGTCATGTCTTTAGTCACACTCGCCAGATTAAGACGAATCGATTGACGTAAGAATCATCAAAATCGGTCCACGCGTTTGGCCTCTAGAACGCCACATAGAAACATCCATACATACATACATACATACATACATAGACCGATAAACACATTACCCTCCTTTGCGTCGCGCAGTCGGGTAAAAATAAGGTTGCGGGTTCGCTTCCCGCCCGCGTCGGGCGTAATTTATGCATAAAATACACACTTGTTTCTGGTCTGAGTGTTTTCTGAATATTCTATCGTACATATCAAAGTAAAAAGTATAATATGTAGTATATCCTTTGTTAATAGACAACGCATATACCACATCTAGCACTAGACTTGTACTATAAAAAAGTATATAAAATACTTTTTATTTTTTTTAGTCTAGTGCTAGTTTGAGGCAAGCTTGCGCTGTGCGTGACGTCGTGTAATACTTATTAAGCAATTTATTATAAACTTGAAAAAGTTTACTATAAAATATTTAACGATTTTTTTTTCAAAACATAAATATCTTAGATTAATCTATGTCCATATAGAAGTTTTTGTATCAGATTATATCTGTATTAAACGAGATTATTCAAGTTTCTAATAAGTAACATAACTTATTTAAGTTATTAGTTACTAAAGCTTTCAATAATCTGGAATATATTACAAGGTGTATTTACATAAATTTAGGGAATAATTTAACTTGTCATCATCTTCTATCACCCAAAACTTTAACAGCTATTTTAGTACTACGAGTAACTATAATATTGTCTTTTATTTACATTGAGATTTATATTATATGTTTTTGTATGAATCTTAAAGTCGATTGTCCACCGTGAACTAAAAGTTTAGCTTAGCTTTCCATAGTTGAGCCACTTTTTAATACATGCCGTAAATTATGCCACCTTATACTTGTTTGACTCAAACTTAGTTTAAATAATTAATACCCCATACGTTTCGAGTAGAAAAAGTAGTTGTTTTTTATATAGAATACAGCTAAAATACGTTTAAAAAACATTATCCTATTATGTACTTGTATACCTATTTATTTATTTTTCAAACTAGTCATTTCCTGACTGACTGGTCGAATAGTTTATGACCGCACAACCTAATCCGCTGATAATGGAGAGCTGAAGTTTGGAGATAGTATTTTTATATAATGTAGGCATCCGATAAGAACGGGTTTTTCGAAACTCGCGGCTAGTTAATAAATATGACTGAGTTCCTATCGACTGTAAAAATCTAGGTACCCGCGGATAGATTATCTAGATACACGCGTAGACTATATCCATCTAAACAGTATTTCATAAAATGTCCACGTTCTAACTCCAACCGTTAGTCAAGTCATTACATTTTATGTACACATTAGCTCGTATCCAGGCAGACCTTGAGTATTGTCGACTACCTTAAGGAATTCATTAACGAATCCAGCCAGCCTCACGTAGGTTCAGTCTCAGGAGGGTCATTATTTCAGCCCATTTGTTCCACTTAATCAGAGACAATTAGAGGAAGTCATTTGGGGCAGGTAGAGGGTTTTTGTTGGCACGCTCGTTTTGGTGAACTACTTAAAGCTTTGAATAACAATTATTTATTTTAGAAAGGTGTTTGACCTAGATACAGTGGCGTGTACTTTGACCTGTGACCTGCATGTCTGGATTTAACCAGGTGTAGAAGAATGTTGGTGACGTTATAGTGCACGTATTTATGTATCGACTTATGTTGTAGATACTGAGCGAGTACTAGCGGAGTCACTTACTTATTTGTGATGTGTACTTTGACCTGTGACTTGTATACGTTCAGTGACGGCGACCGCGACGCTTCATCTGGATATATCTAGGATCAAGTTGTGAGCGATTCGTTTTAACTTATGGAAGGGATTCTGACCCGTATTCCTTGTAGCTGCACCAGTATACTTGCCGGTTCATGAATAATTCTACCATAGTATTTACTTTAGCCGTGCCCCGTGTGCACAGCTTTGAAACCCCCAATCTTCAGAATAAAAGTCTGGGTATAAAATATATCTACTACTGCACTTATAGCCATACCATAATCGAACCTCTCCGCCGCATCATTAGTAATGATATTGTACAACTGTCATGATGACGTGTTCTGTAGCTTCCAGCCACAAAATACAAATAAGTTAGTACATAATTTGACGGTTCGGTGCGATGCGGGTTCGCGCGTCTGTTACGACTATAACACCGCTTTGCTAATTTGTATCTATTGAATTATTTATCAAAGTTAATATATCTAATTAAGCTCATCAAGCTAAACATATTCTGATCACTTTGTACTCAATAGGGTATTAATTGCAATTAATTTTAATCCACCTTCATGTCAAAATCTGATCAAGCCCATTGCTCATTTCTATTCAAATCTGACGATTAACGATGTCAATGTTAATGACGTTTAGTTGCCATTGAATCAATGTCACATTGAATTGATAATGACTATTATCAAAGACGATTTAACCAGTAATTATTTATCTATGCTATTATTAAATCAGTTCAATCACTTTCACAGTAACACACCCCTAACTTAGTTTGTTTGGATTCCTAATTAAGTGGCTAGTGATTGAATTGTTGTCAATCGGTTTAGGTGGGTCTTATAATTATGTAGATTTGATCGCTTTTGATTGATTATTGTGAATGTTGTTATATTTGGAACTATTATTAGTTCTACTTATAACAACACTTATATTTGCAATGTCAACCTTTATACAGATGTTTCGACAATGACCATGTAAGTCGAAAGGGGGTTGTTTTAGACGTCTAGACGAACAACTTTTGGAAAATCGAAATAGTTTTCGAAAATTTTAATTGTCGTTTCATTTCGTTTAGTCCATTACAATCAAAACCTTAATTAGCCTTCATTTTCAGAAACAGCTGTTTTTTTCAGTGAAACGTAACTTCAAAATTTAATTTAATTTTTAATTTACATAAGTCGTAGAACAAAAGTTGTTACTTAGACGTCTAGAATAGTCCCCTTTCGGCTTAAATGGTCGTCCTCGAAACACCCTGTAGAATATGCAATGTCCATATTTTGTCTAGATAAGTATTTTCATAATTATGATAACTATACAAGATGTAACGGGCAAGTCCTTTTAATCCGAAAGGGGGTGTTCTAGACGTCTAGGCGAACACCTTTTGTTCTACGACTTTTGAAAATTCGAACTTTTTTTTTGAAAATGTTGAGATTATGTTTTACTGAAAAAACAGCTGTTTTTGAAAATAAAGGTAATTGAAGGTAATTTGATTGTAGTAGACCAAGCTAAATGAAAGGACAACATAAGGTCAATGACCTCAAACTCTAAGAAACAGCTGATCTTCAAGTAAACTTTACACTTAAAATTTTCGAAAAGTACTTCGAATTTCCAAAAGTCATAGAACAAAAGTTGGTCGCCTAGACGTTTAGAATAACCCCCTTTCGGCTTAAAAGGGCCAAACCGTTACATCTTGTATATTTACTAGACTTATTGACTAGACTGTATCCTGGTTTCAATAGCGCGAGACCCAATCTCATTAGAACTTCGAAAATCCTCCGAATATTCTTTGTAAGTACTGACTAACTAATTCGTCACATAACATCCTCGCAAGCAGAAAGCAGAAGACGAGTAGACCAGCAGGAGACATAATCTCAAATCCACCGCGACCTCATCTGGCTAAGCATCACCATCTATCACCATTCTGTAAATATACCTGGTATCTGCGGAGCTATGACACATAACGTCCTCGTGAGTAGAGAGCAGAAGACGAGTAGACCAAAAGGAGACATTTTCTCAACTCCACCGCGACCTCATCTGGCTAGGCATCACCATCTATCACCATTCTGTAAATATACCTGGTATCTGCGGAGCTATGACACATAACGTCCTCGTGAGCAGAGAGCAGAAGACGAGTAGACCAGCAGGAGACATCTTCTCAACTCCACCGCGACCTCATCTGGCTAGGCATCACCATCTATCACCATTCTGTAACAAATAAGATAAAGTATTTATTTTATAAAAGGATATCTAAGGAAACCCATTACAGTATCTAACAAAAATATTAAAAACAGTTTTTTAGAAAAAAAAATTGATTGACCAAATTTTAAGGGGACATTATGATCAATGCAAACCAAATATTGATTTTAGTATAGAAGATGTATAAAATACATGAATTGCATTAGCAAGTTACCAGGCTATAAACATTATTTGTTAGCTCACTAATTTGACCCACCGTGGGGTAAGGACCTTTTCTTTAAGGAGTTAAGAACTCCGGATTGGAAAATACCCCATGCCTTCGGACTGTAGTGAGTCCTGGCATAGAAATGTATAATTATTTCTAGTCTCTAGATCACCCGTCTGGTACTTGCGCTGGAGTCCCCCAACGCCCCAGACGGGTGAACGGGCCTCTCATGTTGGGACCATTTCACACAGTTCCCCAATATCCTTTTAGGTTTTGAGTTAACTGGTAAGTCACGGTGATGGCGAACCACTAAATCTACCAGTTACTTTGCAGAATTTTAATAAATGCCCTATTGTAATGTGACTCAGGTCATTTTCGGATAGGGTATCTGAGTTCATTATTTCTCTCCTGGCTTTAGCGTATGCGGGGCACTCCGCTACTGAGACATGGAGTTTATAGATAGCTATGTAAAAATAAGTCATTAGCGTGTTTGTATTATTATTAAAATCTTAAATAATAATTACAAAACATAATTGATTTTAAAAATAAATATAATAAAAATAGCTTTATTTTCCTTACTCTTACGAAACATTGAGTAATAATGATTAGGTAGGTATGTGTTAGTTGGTATTTATTATTTGAATATATTAGTAAAAAAACCTTATATTTGTGTCTTTTTTCTGTTAATCGTTTATTTGTATTTGTTTTTGTTTTATTAAGCTTTGATTGGGAAGGACCGACAAGCGGTAAAAGCCTCCTCCAGTTTTATTCAGTGCTTCCTTTCTTTTGCTAGTCTCGTCCATAATTTTCCGGCGGTCTTTGCTATATCGTCAGCCCATCTCTTTGGTGGTTAAACAAATAATTGATTTATCTAATAGAAAAAAATACTAAATAAATATAAGAAAAGAAAAACAAAATATATCTTAGCAGAGGTTTGAATAAAGCCTATTTAATCAAACAAACCTGTTCAGTATTCTGAAGGTAAACTACCTACAAAATGGACCCGATTACCTCCACACGTCTATACTTACTATATTGAGTGGAACTACATAGACGTATCTAGAGAGATTCCCAGAAGGATTACAACATAAAACAAAATGATTTATTCCATTAGTTGAAGCACTCATGTGTTTACGTTTGGGACTCAGTATGTACAGATTTGAATCTGATAAAGCCTACTACAGATTGGTATTAGTGCTTACTTGAAAGCTTTTCTCTAAGCGGCTAGACTAGATTAATCAATCAATAGATACAATTGGTTTTTATGACAAAGTCTACGCGCTTTTTTTACTCTTTATATCAAGACAAATTCGCATATCTATATTAACCGTCCAAAATCCCATACCTACTTAATTTTAATCAATAGTTAGATTTTACTATATATATTTAAAGGATAAAATCATCTGCAAAAATTCGCTTGTGTCGAGGGTTGAATTGTGGCTAAGGCTTGTTGGTAAAAGCACTAGGGTATTGACCTAGAGGCGCGAGTTCAAGCCATGCCACAAGCGCATTTTTGAAAATGATTTTTTCCTTAAAAATATTTTTAGTAGCCTTGAGCAATATATTAAAAATACTAAAATAGTTAAATTTTAAAAATAAATATTGTCATTATTAAAATATAACTGTTGACAAATAAATAACATTTATTTTGAACAAACTGCGCCCCTGCGTTCCACCTGCGTAAATCCCGTTCTCGCGGGATTATCGGGATAAAAAGTATCCTATATGTTGTTCCAGGTCTCCAGTTAAAAGCTGTTTTTATACATTTAACTGTAATTACAAATCGTGCTTTGGGCTAATAACCCAAAAATAAATTCTAATGTCTCGTTTGTCAAAGAAAAAGTATTTTAATGAAAAGAGCTCAAGTATAAACATAACCTAACAATATAGAAGTAATTCAGTAGTCGATAGTCTAGCTAGGTAATTCTGAGTAGTTGCAGTCAAAGGATTTCAAACAAACTAAACATAACAATGTTAACAGCTCAATAAAATTGTTTACAGCTTTCTTCTTTTCGTATACAGGTGTGGTTCACCTAGTGTTAGAGTTTTCAAGTCGCCCTCAGGCCTCTACCGTTGACCTAACGAAAGCTATCAGTGATAACAACCGGGACCAACCGCTTAACGTGCCTTCCAAAGCACGAAGAAGCTTGAGAAAACTGATTTTTGCAACACAAATTTTCGGTCACCTATCCAAGTAAAGACCGCGGCAAGCGTTGCTTAACCCGCACGATCATTCATGATGGGCAGATATAACTAGGCCAATGAGCTACTCAACAGTTATAATTGTTAATATTTAATATCCTTTAAACTATATTACTGTCTATCATTATTGTCTAAGGGACCACCTCCACGTAAAGTGGATTCTCAAATTCATTAAATTTTTCAATAATAATATGTAGATTATTTCCTAAAGTATTTCTCCAATGTTCATACATTATGAGCATTTCTGAAAGCAGCATATCTTACTTCTTAACTTCTTACGAATATTATAAACGCGAAAGTTTGTATGTATAAATGTATGTGACTTTGTTACTCTGTCACGCAAAAACTACAGGACCGATTGCGATGAAACTTAGAATATAGGTAGCTGGGAATCTGAAATAATACATAGGCTGCTTTTTATCCCGTTAATTCTGCGAGAACGGGACTTACGCGAGTGATAGCGCGGGGCGCAGTATACAGTAAACGCAAAAGTTTTGTATGTATGTGACTTTGTTACTCTTTCACGCAAAAACTACTTAACCGGTTGCAATGAAACTTGAAATATAGGTGGCTGAAGACCTGGAATAACTTATGGGCTACTATTTTCCCGATATTCTTGCGGGATCGGGACCTACGCGGGTGAAACTGCGGGGTACAGCTAGTACATTATACATCTCAATGCTCATTAAAATGCATTACATCATGCTACGCACTCCACTGGGGTTAGAAAAGATTTTGACTTGTTGTTTTCTTGATGAAAATAATTTCACGGGCTGTGCCAACCACCATGGAAAGTCGCTCAACCTTCATATTCTCATACTCATGAGTGCCAGTTGCATTCCCCTCGAAAGTCCGGTGTTCGCTTAAACACCAAATATCATTCAAATTTCCAAGTTATTATTAACCATACCTACTTCTAATAGATTTGGTCATAACTTGTACTGTCGGTTGCTTGCCTGACACCAACCATTCTAGGGACCAAGAAATTTATCCCTCACCGAGCGGGAAAAACTCAAGATTCGCCAAAGTTCCTTTAGATCAGTTAGTCGCCATTTACAACAGACAGACTTGATAAAGACCACTGATAAAGAGTTGAAAGTTCTCAAAAATTTTAAAAATCAATCGTCGTCGACATGAAGAAAAAAATTAAAGTCCTTAAAATTTGTGGAGCGTCAACCTTTAATAAGCGGCACTGCCCACACAGCCGCAATCATCGTCCAATAATTTCGTAGAAATAAACAAAATGGGTAGCCATAAATATATTAGAACGTAGATACCTAAATAGTTGGGAATGTTTGTCGGAAATCGGTTTTTCCCTTTGATTTATGTTGTCTATTTTTATTTACTCTGTAACCTTAATCAAGTAATGTTTTGTTGGAAATAATGTTATTGGCTACTTTAGATATTATAGGTTGTAATATCTACTTTAGACTATAAGATGTATTAGCTGTATGGATATAATTTTGTTTTTTTTTTAATACTTAATAGGCTAGCATTTGACCTCATCTCACCTGATGGGAAGCGACGATGAGGTCGATGATATAGCATGCATGCCTAGAAGACACCTATTCACTCTGGACTTGAAGACTCTAAGGTTGTAGTTTAGGGGAAACAGCGGAGCGGGCAGCGAATCATAAGTGGTGGAGTAACCGAGTGGAAACTCGGCCACTCCACCACTTATGATCGGTATTACGTATACAACAATTTTTTAAAAACCAAATTTAGATAAGAGATATTACAGTTCTTGTTGATGTAGAAATTTCAAATTGTAGGTGCCTCGGTGGAGTAGCTCTGTAAAATATTTTACTTATTTGATACTTAGATAAGTTGCTTGGTAGTTACATCTTAACCCCTAACGGAAAAAGAGGGTTCGACTTTTAATTACGTAACAGATAAGTCGGTAGCACTGTTGTATGTTTGGAGATGAGGTTATATTGTTCTTTTTGAATTCGGCTTTTTATTAATTTGACAAAAACATATCTTAAATCTTTAGCCCTAATAGAATTATTAACTTATACGTAAAGGTAGATTATCTTATTGTTTTGTTGCCTGAGGCAAAATATATATAGTTTGTAAACAAACCCGTACCTTATTTTGTCGATTACAAAACATTATTTTAGAATTGGAATACCTACATTTTTTTAATTTAAAAAGGGAAAGCTTTTTTATTCCTTTTCATTATTAATATTCAGAAATAATTGAATAGGATACTAAAATAACAGATTAAATATACAAGGTCCAGCAGACATTTTTTTAAATTAATTTTAACAATAAAATATCAAACACAGTTGGGTGGGATCCATTATTACGTAAAAACAAGTACATACGTAAGCAATCAAACAAACTACCCTGACGGCGCTGATTCATAAATGAATAAAACACAATCGAAAATTAAAAGGTCTCTCAAAACCAGTGCAACTAGGCCCCTGGGTCCAATGAGCACGCTTACAATAGAAGGGTCTTAATTTTTTGGTAATGATTCACAGACCCACATTCAGTCGTAGATGAGTATGGACCCACGGCGCGCGATTTCAACTCGCACTTGACCAGTTTTTTTGTCTAAAAGAGCTTCCACGCCTACGCGCTGTGAAAAATCGAAAAGTCGCAATCCATAATTTCAACCTGATGCTATAGGCACCTGTAGTGGAAGTCCGTAAGACGTACAACGGATTTATAGGGGTTGCAGGTTCAAACTCTATCGGGTGAAAAACACTTTTGATTAGAAAACAACAGAATTAGCAAAAAATTGACTTAGGCTGCGGAAGTAGATACATTCCGCCATGAAATTATCAACAAATTTCAAAGAACACAACGAGAATTTTGAGAAGTTATGTAATTTAGCTTCATGATGAGTGCCAAATATTTTTGTAGGCGATTATGTTTAGGGTTTCATACCTAAAAGGTAAAAACGTAACCCTTTTAAGACTCCACTGTCCGCCCTATCTGTCTGTCACCATGCTGAATAAATCAAATCAAGCGAAGCTGCCATACAAGAAACCTGTTTGTATTTGTGTGAAATGGTACAAAACACAACGTACGTGGGTCCGATTCGCAGTTATCCGATCTTTTAAACTTTATCGATACTGACCAAGCAACAAGATATTTGTAGTCCGTCTGTCGGCACTTTGCGAGCAATTCATTGGGTTTTTATACCTATACTGTTTGTTTAAACCAACGTTAATTTTTGTTGTACTTTTTTTGTTTGGATCGATTTAATTTTCATTGGTATTTCGCAGTTGTTTTTATGGTTATTTGGTCTCCGTTTATGGGTTTTTCGCAGCGTATATGAATATAGAACTAGACTAGTGTGTTTTAGGAGTAGAAGGAGTATGGTCGCCTGATAGAGATGCATTTTAAATTCGTCTCTAGCGGACGAGCTTCAGAAGCTCCAACGTCAAACTGTTCGGGAGATTCCTCACACACCTATAACAAATATGAATCAAAATTCGAACGTCCATCGTTGTTAAAGAATCTCAACATCTTGGTAAGGTAACCTAAGCGATATTCCTTCGTTTATTTCGAAAAAGTAAATAAAAAAATAACCTTTATTTTAATAACCTTACTAATAAAGGAAGGTCGGAGTAATTTTTCCACTTGTTGTTTCTATCTGTCAACTTCGAAAGTTTAAAAAAAGAAAAAGACAAAGCACATTAGGTCACTACTCCAACCTTCCAGACCGTAATAAATAAAATAAATAAATAAATCTTTATTATCAGGCACATACGACCCATAGAAAATTACAAAAGACTGTACCTAATACAAACAAAAAAAAAAAACTAATAGTTAATAAAAAAAGTAATAGTTCTAGGAATTATGTTCGCCGTAGAAATGATTTTAATTCACTCCGCTATTATTATTGAAACATGTTCACATGTCCGGCGCTCTATGTATAATTTACATAAGTAGTATAGGATAGAGCTTGCCTGGCGTAAAACTACAAGCAAGTACAAAGAATCGGTGACAAAAATCTCCTAGATAATCATGTATCAAATGTATGTACGAGTACGTAAATGTCTATGTATGTTTAAATCTACATGCAAAGTGCCCTCGAATACCCTGGCTAAATGCCAGATAGTAATCAACACCTATGTTCAAAGTGGCATACGTATAACACCAATCGAAACGTAAACCACGTTAGGGTGAGTTATCGTGGCAATAGAGCTTGCGTGTTTCAGGAAAAAGGCCTTTATGTAAGGCTGCGTCTGCATAGGCAGGAGGCTCGCTTAGCGCCTAGAGGCTAGCGAGGCGCCTAGCGACTAAAACGGACTGTCTCGCATCGAGCGCTTGGCGCCAGCTAGTCGCCTGACATGCATCGAAGTAAACAAACAGTTGTTTTAGAAGACACAAGACTCGATAGCCTCTACGCGTTAAACAAGCCTTTTGCATATTATGCGGCCGTAGCCTAAGACCTATTTAAATTTGAGGTTTTGTTTTTAAGGTTCCGTACCCAAAGGGTAAAACGGTACCTTATTACTGAGACTTTGCTGTCCGTCCGTCCGTCTGCCTGTCACCAGGCTGTATCTCGAGAGCCGAGATAGCTAGATAGTTGAAATTTTCACAGATGATGTGTTTCTGTTGCCGCTGTAACAGCAAATGCTAAAAACAAAAACTAACAAATATTGAAGGGGCTCCCATCCAACTAACGTGTTTTTTTGCGATTTTTTTTTGTAATAATCGGTACGGAACCCTTCGTGTGCTCGCATTCGCACTTGGCCGCTACAATACCACAACACATGACCATTGGGCAGTGCGTCTACCATGCGTTGTATTTTTGTAGATGTACGTATATTTTCCCTTTAAAAATATTTCTAAGAACGCACAGTGTAGGTGTTTACTTTGGTAATTTTGAGTTTAAGAACTGCTTACAAACTGAACAATCAAATAAACCACTATTACATTAGGACAGTCAGAATACGACTTGAGATACAAGGTGCATGTTTTAAAGTTTTATTTTTTTAATAACGGTTCAGTAATTTTTGGTTATTCTGCATCTTAAAACTAACACTTCGGAAGCTATATAAATACAAATATTTTATTAATAAACACCGTTACAAATCAATCACAATACTCATAATAAATAATACATCATCACGTTATTTCCATTACAATACATTTTTTTCATTACATTACATTATATTAATTTAATTACATTTTATTTTAATCATATAATTTAATTTAGCTAAGTCTTTTGATATATTCAATGTCGGTATTCAATGATATAGTGATATAAAACAGAAAAATCAATACTTAGGTTATTGTTAAAAAAATAAAACTTAAAAGAATGCGTATTCTGACTGTACCATACGATCACGAGAAATATTTCGTTGATCGAGAAACTAGCCAAATGATAGGTAAAGGCAACATTTCATCTTTACCTACTCTGCCTTATTGTTGCAAAATGTATAATCGCACCAGTTTCAACAAAATATAGTACTCTAACATAAAGTAGAAGTTCCTTATAAATAAAAAAATCCCTAAACAATAATTCTTCTCGGTAAGTTTTCAAAACTATCGACTTTTACAAAGTTGCGTAAGTGAGAAACTAAAATGTTCTCAGAATACATCAAAAAGTTTCAGTATCAGTATTCAGTAGTTTCTGAATTACTCAGAATCCCGAGAATTTGCCCGCGTAAGCCTCGATCCCGCGGGAATATCGGGACAATAATGAGGAAAAATAACTAATTTTGAATATTAACTCTCCATAGTCTCTGTCAAAAATAAAAAAAAAGTGAAATAATTACTTCGATACGTTAATTCGTTTTGTATAGCTCGCGCTCTATCGTCCTTATTCATTGGTATTTTACTGTCACATGAAGTTTCAAAGGTAACAGACAGAAACAATCGTCACATAACTTAGTCTTGTGTAAATAATATTTTATAAATTAGGGTGTATAATGTGTCAGTATACATGGTCTTACGTTTTGAAATGTAAAAGAAGTCACCTGACTGTTAGTGAAACTCAATGGGCCCTGCCATGATGTCTTAAAAGTCGCCGTGAAGTCGTCGCGTTGTTGTCAAGCTAAAAAAAATAATTAAAAACACATCAAATAATTAAAAAAAAAACAAAAACCAACGCAAAAAAAATATTAAAATTGCCTGTGGTTTTTTAAAGTAGTCGGGGTATTGTTTATTTAAAATGTACTTTATTTTTTTGAACGACAAAATAACGACATAGCAACGACAATCGATCATAGTAGCGCGGATTATTTATCTTAAGTTTAAATGCCTGTAAAATCAAAACTAAAAAAAACATAACACTTCCTTTGGCAGTCGTGTAAAAAGGCACTTTTGGCCACGCTATATGAAAACATATCTGTCAATGACATATGTTTCACATCTGTCAGGCTTCCAATGACGGCTCACTTCTTTTATAATTTGTTTGTAACGAATAGACATCGAAACTCCCAGACCTATTTTAAAAAATCATTTACTATCAAAGACTAACTATACTTTTAATCCCGATATTCTCACGAGGTCGGGACTTACTGCGGACAAAGCCAGTCAAGAATAAGTTAAACAAGAACTTGACGAAAATTAAGTTATCTAGACTAGTACGAATTAAGGCAATCTTATGTAGCAATCAAACAGAGAGTACAAGTAAAGTAATTAAGGATCGTGATAACAAAATTACATTTTTATTAGATCTAGAGTCGAAGGTCTTCTTGTAACTTTCTGAAGTGTACGTTTGTGCAAATAACGTAGTTTGTATGTTAACGTTATAGAATTACTAAGAAGGTAGACTGAAATAGACCGACTTTAATCTCTTTCGATCTATCTAGAAAGTGTCGGCCACATACTAGGAGGTTACTTTATTTCAATGAAAAACATTTTATCGTTTGTTTGTGTATTTTCTTACCACGGTTCTATTTGGTCCGCAACTCTAAACAAATAAGGGGTTCCCTACGCTACTTCGAAATACTATCCATCGAAACACCTTTCGCCGAAGACGATTGACCGATTGATTGTTTTACCGAATAGTTGTTTCCCCGATTGTTCATTTCCCCTATAGTTCGTTTCACCGAAGGCTCGTTTTACGTAACAAATGTCATTTCCAAACACGCAACCTTCTTTCATTTACTTGACACATGTGACCATAGAAATAAGAGGTAGTAGTACAACTAGAAAGTTCACTGTCCTTGTCTAAATATAGCTCGAGAGCTAGCGCCAATATTTGGGTAGGAATTTGAGGCAAGCTGAAAACTTGTAATATGCTTCTCCTAATATACCCCAATACGGATAAATGACCTGCTCTAATTTAAAGTAGCGCTCAATTTTAAGTAGCTCTCAAATTTTAAGTAGCGCTATAATTTTAAGTAATTAATTATAATTTGAGAGTTTCTTAAAATTAAAGGACTACTTAAAATTAGAGGGCTACTTAAAATTTGAGGACTATTTAAAATTTAAGTAGGTCTTCATTTCCGTATATTGGGAGAGGCATCTTACAAGTTTTCAGCTTGCCTCTAATTCTTACCCAAATATTGGCGCTAGCTCTCGAGCTATATACAGACAAGGACGTGTAAAATTTAAGTCCTCGGTTCGTTTTTACTGCCGCAGTGAACTTTCTAGTTGTACTACTACCTCTTATTTCTATAGTCACATGTGTCAAGTAAATGAAAGAAGGTTGCGTCTTTAGAAATGACATTTGTTACGTAAAACGAGCCTTCGGTCAAACAATTTTCGGTGAAACGAACCATAGGGGAAATGAACAATCGGGGAAACAACTATTCGGTAAAACAATCTATCGGTCAATCGTCTTCGGCGAAAGGTGTTTCGATGGATAGTGTTTCGAAGTAGCGTAGGGAACCCCAAATAAGTAGGTAACTATATGGTCCGATCTAAAATATTTTTTGTAGTAGCATAGTTGATAAAAAATGTTTTGTTTAAAATTATCGATCGATCGATCGAAAATTAAAAGTGATTAGTGAAAACAAAAACATGCATGTTTTTGTTTTCACTAATCACTCACGTAAACCAAATAGGAGACGATTTTTCTAATGCTTTAATAATTATATTTTATCTGCTTAGCTGAATACCTATAAGTGACTAAAAGCTAAGGAGGTAATTAAGTAGTTTTTGTCGTAAATGTTCAGTTTGTAAACAATCAAACTGTCAACGCATGTGATATGCAACGAAATAGAAAATTGTCTTATCAGATTTCTAAAGTAGTTAATCTGGTACAGTATCGAATCAGAAACCACGATGAGTATTCGGACGTAGATTTTTAGCCATCGCGTCGTTGTGACCTCGCCCTGACAATCGAATATACTGCCATTCTGCCATTCAACACAGCTGCGATTGCGATTAACACTCTTTTAGATTGGTATCCAGAGAGTCAAGTCCCAAAAATGATCAGTTTGCGGACGAATGGAGAATGGAGATCGATATGACAATGTGTTTAGATCATTGCGATAGACTTTTGGGTAAGTACATTTTTTCCTCTGTTTTAGTGTAGAGTTTGTAGTCATTCATCAACGCCTCATGCTTCGATGGGTGACTGATGAAGTGTGTTAAAAAACTTCTCAAGCCTGTTCATGATTCAGAAGGCATGTTAAACAGTTCTGTCGGTTCCGGTTGTTATTTCTGATAGCAGTAGCCAGATCGAATTAGAGGCCTTCGGGCGACCTGAAGTTTGTAACTCACCGTCATACGAATAGTAGGATTGTTAGGTGGGCGTCATTTTCAATTTTAGTCATATTCTGGTTTGGTCATATTTTTTCACCTTTACCTAGTCATATTAAGTTATCTTCTGTTTTAGTCAGGTTCTTATAATCATGACTAAATAGTCATGATTATAATGAAGTCAAAATTGCTTCCAGCGTCTTCTAGATCACGCATTTCTTAAGTAGCTTTTAAAGTAGATCGTTTTTACGGAGTTTCCTATGTCTAGGATCCTATATAGCTATTAAGGAGACTTCGTAAACATAACCTCAAAATGTTCAATAAAAAAGTCAAATATCTAAAAGTCGTTGAACAAAAGGTTTGACTTACACGTAGAGAAGTTGTCTTTTACTGAATACTAGCTGATTTCCTATTCTATTTCTAATATACCAGATACGGTAAAGTTGAACCTAAGTGCATTAGGCATCCAACTCGTACTTTGTACAAAAACCCATTACACGAGTAAACTAATAACTTTGCAGTAAATCCTGTTTGTCGTAAAAACGTATTTAATACAAAATCAAGCAATTTACAAACAAAAGCCGAGCCAAAGAACGGACGACATCGAAACGTTGGCAAAGTTCTAAAATTTAATCCATATCATAACCCATAATCTAGAATACCTACCTATTGAACCTAAGCTAAGCTATCTACAGTTTTCGATTGGTTCAGGAAAAAAAAGAGCAAATATGCAAATTGGTTGTGACCCTGCATTATCCGCAATGCGTATATACAAAATTTTATTCATCGCTAAAACCCGACAAAATATATTATTCGTTATCTTTCCCTCGGGAACGGTACATTTTGTTCCCGCGAACGTGTGAAGCTATTGGCTCTTAAATTATTATGGTTCACACGTGGTCTTAACGTTTTTAACAAAATTAAGTTTGCGGTCGCATACAGAACTTCGGCGCTCTTATATCAAAGTTGCAAAGTTACGATGAGCGGTAAAGTTAAAGTTGTGTAGTTGAAATAGCTAATTATAAATGTACCGTCTACCTTTTATAATGAAGTTAGGTTGTCATTTGTTTCGGGTCTGTAATGGCTGTTTAATTAGATATGGGTATAGTTAGTGGAGTCTTAGTTACTTGGCTTTGTAAGTAGGCCGGTGATATTGGTTTTGGGTTGGAATAATCGAAATAGGTAATTTATTAAGGAGGAGAGGAGCTCATTGGCCTAGCTGTATCTACCGATCTTGAACGGTCGTGCGGGTGAAGCAACGCTTGGCGCGGTTAATATTTGGATTGGTGACTAAAATTCATGTGCCAAAAAATCTTTTTCTCTAGCTCCTCCGTGCTTTGGAAGGCACGTTAAGCAGTTGGTCCCGGTTGTTATCTCTGATGGCAGTCGTGAGGTCAAGTTAGAGGCCTTAGGGCGACTTGAAAACTCCACTAGGTGAGTCACATCACTACACGAAAAGAAGAAGAAGTATTTACTATATATGGCCGCCTTTTCCCTTTTTATAAAACACAGTAATAACGAATATAAAAGTGTCGCAAACAAGTTAAATTACATTAACCTACAATTCCCAACTATATTTCTCGTCTTTCTCAACTTTCCGTCGTAATCGGCATCGAAATCCCCCTGCGCAAAAGAATATGCGATATGTATGATTTGCGTGCATTTGAAGACGGCACCGTCGAGTTCAACTGTCATTAAAAGCGAGGTCTTTTGAACTGCTGGTTTCAGTTATAGTTAAACTCGACGGCATCGCCTTCAAATGCTTGCAAATTAACGCTATGGTTTAAACCGCGCAGGTTGTTCCTTTGCCCAGGGGGATTTCGATGCCGATTACGACGGAAGATGCGCGGTTGGGCCACAGGCTTACACTTTGATATCGCATAGAAATAAGCTGGATTCAATATCCTTATAGATCAAAACCTACCTTTCCTATGAAAAGCGGTTTAGCTGCTTTGGAGTGGAGAACACTCCATACGTAATTCACAAACACCTACAGCAGTGATCTTTTTCAAAGCTTCATAAAGTCAAGGTATATTGATTTTACAACAAGAGCGAAATTTTATACCTACAGCTTATGTCATTTTAAGTGAGAATGATAAAAACCGCTGTCGGAATAATGTAAATTTTTTGCCACCGTTTTGTTAGAACAAGGCGTTTCTAATGTAATGTTATACTTGATCACCCGCAGTCCAGTAAAAAGCAAATGGCCCCGTATTCTTTGATCGTAAACTTCCAAAACAGCGCGTTAATTTTTAATTCTTTCGTATTTTTTTAAGGGATTCAAATTTTATGTCGGTGTTAACATAGGCCGTAAAAATCTGTTCCCGCCTGAAACAATGCGCTCATCTTTCGTCGTGCGTGACTTATCAGTGGAAAATTGTGAATTATCTCTAATAGATGGCGCTTTTACAAATTAGGTAACATGAAATAAATTAACCTTATAATATGTAATTTAAATTTGGAAGGGCGTAATTAATGGCTTATTGGTAAGGAGTTCGTTCGTTAGCAAAAAAAAGTATTTTTTTATGTTTGCAGTGTCGGATATTTAAAAATAAATACGATAGTAAATAATTATGAAAAACACGTGTTTCGTTCCTATCACAATTTAAATATAATTTGACGTTATGGTATACGCTCTTCTTGTTCTTTAAAATGGCTATTCCATTCGGACATTTGCCAGTGTCAGGTAGGTATTATCAATATTTACAAGTTATTTGCATTGAACGAAACAGTCAAGTCGTCATAGATAAAGTCAAGTCGACGGAATCATTGTAAAAAGGGGGCCATTTTTTACATACGCCCTTAACATGTTTCAAAGTAATGGAATAAAAACTAACATTTATATTACTTGTATCTTTATTCTTTTCTAAGAACGTTAAATAATAGGGGTTAAAGTATGAAATTGCCGTTTTATTGCAATGGGTTCTTTGAATTGACATAGAATCTTCATGGTTTGAGGTTTTCGAATGAAACTTTTTTCAAATGGTTTCTGTGATGTTCTTTTTTTAAAAAATGTGAAACATTTGAATATCGACTTTCAATTGTTTTTGTTATTCAATTTAGACAAGAAAGATGGATACTGCGAAAATTCGAGTTCCGACGCGGAACTAACGCGGCAGAAACAGCCCGCAATATCAATGCTGCGTTTGGAGAGGGGTCTACTAATGAACGCACCGTGCGATTTTGCTTTAAACGCTTTCGTGATGGAAATTTCGACTTAAAGAACGAGCCACGAGGAAGACCGCCCACACAGGTGAATAACGATGAATGAAGAGAGATAGTGGAAGCCGATCCTAGTCAAACTACCCAGGAATTAGCGGCATGGTTTAACGTTACCTTACCCACTTTATTGACTCACTTGCGTCAAATCAATAAAATAAAAAAATACGAAAAATGGGTGCCTCATGATTTGACTGATCTGCAGAAAGAAACGCGTGTTGAAACTTGTGTTGCCTTGTTGAACCGGTACAGAAATGAAGGAATATTGGATCGAATTGTAACATGTGATGAAAAGTGGATTCTTTATGGTAACCGGAAAAAAAAAATGCAATGGCTGACCCCAGGTCAAATGCCACAACAGTGTCCTAAAGCAAAACTTACCAATAAAAAGGTAATGGTAACTGTTTGGTGGTCTCAGCATGGTGTTATTCACTATAGTTTTCTTCGATCTGGTCAAGCAATTACGGCAGATGTCTATTGTGCCGAACTCCGAACCATGTTGACAAAACTAGCAGTAAAACAGCCCCGACTCATGAATCGATCTTCACCATTATTGCTCCACGACAACGCGAGACCTCACACAGCACGAGAAACCATTTTGACCCTTCAGGAACTGCACTTAGAAACCATTCGTTATCATTCGTCGTTGGAGCAAGGTCCGTATTCACCAGACCTTGCTCCAACGGACTACCATTTTTTTCGTGATTTGGACAATTATCTACGTGACAAGAAGTTTTCTTCCCAGGAGGCAGTATAAAATGCTTTCACACAGTTTGTGCAGTCTAGATCGTCGGAGTTCTATCGCAAAGGCATTAATAACCTTCCCATTAGATGGCAGCAATGTATAGATAATAATGGCAACTATTATGATTAAATAAATTTGTTAAAAATTTAAAAAATAAACAATTAAGATTTTCAGTACAAATCGGCAATTTCATACTTTAACCCCTAATACATACACGGACGGAATAGTTTTGCAATTTTCTCACAAATCCTTTCCCCATCTTCTAAAGTTTTTCGTTTATTATTTAGACCTACCTACCTATAGATATATTGTTGTTAGTCGTACATTTCCTTTCTTACGTAATTGCGCAATTTATCGTAATCTATCAAAGCATCGGGACTTACGCGGGAGAAATAGTCTAACTATTTCTCCAATAAATGACATCATTAAGTACAAATAGCTCTATCCATCAAACTCGAGTGAATGCAAACAGTTTCAAAGCAAATCAAGGCACAATACTACGTAAACAAAGATAATACCACAGTACATTATTAAAGATTCAGTAGTCTAACTTGCCGATTTCCTTGCAGCCCCTCTGTGATTTAGCGGGCCACGTTAAAGCTATGAGTTCACCTTTCAGCATCGTACGCATCGCATTGGATGATGTTTTTACAATGCGTCCACCTGAACGCATTTCCTGCCGCAACTACCAGCAATCGAATGAAGTCATTGGCACGCATCGCAAAAGTTGACTCTTGGAGCAACGGCGTCGGCATTGCCAATGAGCAGGACCCTAATACGAAACAACTTCGGCCGATACTACCAGCAATACGAAACAACATCAGCCGAAACTTCGGAGCCGATCAAAAGTTAGTAGGTGGTTATAGTTCGTTCTGGACCAATAATTACTATACGATCAAGACGAAAAAAAAAATGTATTGAGTATTATGGGTCTAGAATGAAGGATAACCACCTACTGACGTTTGATCGGCTCCAAAGTTTCGGCCGATGTTGTTTCGTATTGCTGGTAGTTGCGGCGGGAAATGGGTTACAGAGTTCGAGCAATCCGTACGAAGCGGATTGTTGGACGTACTTGCATGACTTTCTATACAAAGTATATTGCAATCCGTTTGATGCGATGCGTCCGATGAAAAAATAGCAGTCGTTAGCAGTTAGAGGCTTTAGTTCGATCTGAAAGCTTTAACACAAATTGAGCTACACCACAGTAAATTCGAACCCTACAAAAAATTTATTCCAACCTATTGACCGGGACGTAGTGTAACTTGTCCATCACTGCGCACATTTTTTCGTGAAGTGGTGTGGGTAACCTTGTGTTAAAGTTTTCAGGTCGCCCTAAGGATTCTTACTTAACCCAACGATCGCTATCGGAAATGACACCAGGACTAAACTGTTTAGTGACGTCATTAGTGCCCTGAAATCCCCCAACAAGCTACGACGCGGCGTACCGTATTTCGGCCGCTATTCTATAAAGTTACATTACTGGTAGAAAGCCCACCTCGCTCTCTGTGATATTCTCCAACTATTCTGTGATATACATACGTACGCTAATTTGTGGCTTAATAGGTAGGAATACATAGAGGCGCAGGAAACTTGCTTTTGTACCTAGTCATTATTATACAAGCAAAACCACGGAGTCTAAAACAAGATATTATACCCTGGAGATTCCTTTTCCTTCGTATGTAAGTGCTGAACGTGGTTACCATTAGTCTAAGATGTTGTGTTGTAGAACTTAGAAGATCCACGTTACACTCGCTGGTCGCTCAGAAAGGGTCTCTGCTAAATGGTATCATTAAACGAAAAATGATTGATGAAGGTAAGCCTAAGAATGATTTTTACACACCTACTGCTCTACAAAGTTACTTTATTTGACCAAAAAGGTCAACGTAAAGCGACTCTTTATTCCCTAGGTGCATAAAGTGCACATTATGCACCTAGGGCATAAAGTAATTTAAATTTGGAACTAAGGTTCTGGTAGCATACGGCCATTTCGAACTGGCCACCTAGACATAACACATAAAAAAAATAAAAACTGGGCAAATTTTTTCTATTTTCATGGACGGAAGGGTAAAGCAAAAAGTTTTGGTTAGTATAAAACCCCAACTTTTTTTTTTCATCAGCTAAGGCCGATGTGTGGTTTCGTCATTTTGATGTAACATTGTTAAATTTAATTAATATAAAGCTGTCAATATATTTCATATACGTTGCATTATTCTATTTTTTTGTTGTTAGTTAAATACTTATTTTTGTAGCCCTTTTATTGTCTCGCAGAAGATGTGTAAAGTAGAGTATTCACCTCGGTACTAAAGTCTGTCTTTATCTTGGGCGCTTGAATCCCACGCTTCACTCAGGACTCTAGGTACATAACTCCTGAGCGAACACCCTCGCTGCGCTCGGGAGTTAACCCTCTAGAGTCCTTCGTACGCTTTGGATTCAATATGACGCCCGCTATATAAGACAGGACTTTAGTACCTCGGTGCATAAACTACTATTAAATACCTATTCAACGATTCTCCCCGCTCGACATAGTTCACTGTCATGTTTTTTATTACACAATACGGCGCCTGGTGGTCGCCATTTTGTTTTTATTTTTATGTCACCTGTTTAAGAATTATCGGAGAAATGAGACGAGTCTATTCGTCTCATCGAGTGGTTTGGAAGATACGAGCTGAATAAGAATATGACAAACAAAGCCCATACAAGATAGACGCGAAAAACATTACCCTTTCCTTGCAGCCGGGTAATATTAGGCATCATTTCGCAAAGAAATCAATTCGCCTGGCTTTAGATGTGCGTTGGCTTCGGTCGCTTGTCACCCGCTGTGGGATACAATATCATCGCAACGAATGGATCGAATTTTATGATTTCAAAATATGACAATTTTATTACAGCACTGTGAGGAATACCGCCATGCTATTTTATAAGGTTTTGTGGTAGTGTTATTTTTACTCTGTTTTACTAGAATTATCTAATTATGTGCCTTCGTCCATTAGAAATAAGGTTTAATTTGTTATGGGACAACATGATATTAACTATTATATTATAGACGGCGATGGATGATAATTATCGGTCCTTGTCCGATTGCATAGAAGTGAGCAAGATGGAATTCCATGAAAAAATCTATAATTTCTCGTAAAATCAATAATTAACGATGATTCAAATAATATTTTCTAACAATGCGATGAGGAGGTTCTAGGTATTGCATTTTTTAATATTATGAAGCCTATAATGAAAATATAGCGATTAAGGATTTAGAAAAAAAAAATTGTATACAGGGGTAGATTTTGCCCGTATACTAGTGGTATTAAAAGTTATTTTTTATTGTTTTTTAAATAAAGGGGGCACTTCTTGTATCATATGTACAATAACATAATATACCTATTATATTTGATACCGATTATGAAGAAACATATTCAATCGGAAGGGATTTCAGGTCGATTCACATCAGTCGCGTACTTAAGGTGCGAATACTCAACTACATTAAAACTGACACTGAGAGAGACTACACCCTCAGACTCACCTACAGCTGCAGCTTACCTATAACTCAGACTCATAGCTGTATACTTATAAAGATACGAGCTGCGCCGATCCTGATCCCGCGGATCCCGAATATCTGTATAAAAAGATGAAAAAAAAAGAAAAAAGAAAGAAATTGAGAAATTGTAGATAAGATTATAAATAACTAGCTGCGCCCCGCGGTTTCACCCGCGTAAGTTCCTTTCCCGCGGGAATATCGGAATAAAAAGTAGCCTATGTGTTAATCCAGGTCCCCAGCTACCTATATTCCAAGATTCATCGCAATCGGTTTAGTAGTTTTTGTGTGAAAGAGTAACAACCTCACATACATACATACAAACTTTCGCGTTTATAATATTAGTAAGATGTCAATTAGTTCTAAATTATAAACTTAACATAGATTATAGTTATGTATAAAAAGTAGTATAAATTAAATAGTGATAGCAATTAATAATGTACCTTTTTATTTTAATTTTGACATTTAATTTTAAATTGTATCTATTTTTATTTATTTGTGTTTTTAATAGACGTGTATCTAGGAATTAAAATTATTTTATGAAAAGTACATTGGTTAAATTTTAAATTACCTCAATTATGAATTTTGTATACGACCTATGCTGCACGCAACGGTATCATGAATGTAATATCATCTGTAATAATTATACTTATGAAAGAAATAAATAAGTACTTACTCAATACCTTTATGGTAGTTTTCTAAAGCACCATTCGTTATGTAAGAAAATATGGCCTAAAACTGAGGTCCAAACTAATACAATTACCAACTTTAATTGTGTTTCACCCCGGTCGGTGTCGGGAGTACACTTCTAATGTATTTTTAATTTAATTTTCTTTTGTAATTTATGACCACTGTTCTACTTTGTTGATATTATACTGGTTACGCTGCATTACACTTGTTATAATTATGTTGGTTTGTCTTAGATTTTTGCGATCTTGCATAATGAAACACAATATTTACCTACCGGGTGTAACTCGCGTTTCATTTATTAACTAGCTGCGGCCCGCGGTTTCACCCGCGTTAGTCCCGTTCCCGCGGGAATATCGGGATAAAAAGTAACCTATGTGTTATTTCCGGTATCCAGCTACCTATATTTCAAGTTTCATCGCAATCCGTTCTGTTGTTTTTGCGTGATTAAGTAACAAACATCCAAACACACACACTTTCACATTTATAATATTAGTAGGATGGCACTGTCACAATGTGCCAAGCTTTCGCTGATTTTACAGTTAGCCTTTTCAGGGTTGAATACTTAAATAAAACGCTCGGTAAATATTGTGTTTCATTATAATTATGTTAATATAATATACGTAGATTAGTGCAGCTACTGAGGAAGACCTTTAAAATCAGCTGTTTCTTAGAGTTAGAGCTCATTGACCTGAATTTGTAATTTAATTTAGTTTGGTCTACTACAATCAATATTTTCTGTCTTTATTTTGAAAAAACAGCTGTTTTTGAGTGAAACACGTTCTAAAAATTCTGTAGAATGAAAATCGTAGAACAAAAGTTGTTCACCGTGTAAAGAAACCCCTTTTCGGCTTAAATAGTCGTCGCCCCTGTATATGTTTTTACCAAGACAGAGGTAAAGTTTCATTGCAAACGTTTACAAAGCAATAACAAACACATACAGCCGGTGTCATTGTCCTTGATTACAAGCATTACCTACACGGATTGTCTCTAACTTTGTACAGT
This sequence comes from Idaea dimidiata, assembly GCA_949358125.1. NCBI lineage: Eukaryota > Metazoa > Arthropoda > Insecta > Lepidoptera > Geometridae > Idaea > Idaea dimidiata. The sequence goes on along the minus strand of OX442334.1, from coordinate 19,915,784 downwards.
ATTGCACATACACACAGGAAATTTACTGTACTTAAGTTAATGGACACCAACACTGGTAAGGTACACAGATCAATACCTAGAACAATGAAACACAATATATACCGGGTTTAACTCGCGTTTTATTTATTAATGGCATTGTTACAATGTACCAAGCTTTCGCTAACTTTACCGTTTTTATTTGTGTTTTTTTTACGACAGGAATCTTCTTAAGACCATCAGGCCGCTCCCGGAGGAGAGCGACTCGGCGTGTGGGGTCCCTCTGGCCTGAGATGGTGGGCGGCCAGAGCTTACCCACTAAACCCCTCGGTGTCCAGCGCTCCGCGGTTGCTGAAGCTCGTCAGAATTTCTATTGGAGGACCCCAACTCCTAAAACCCGTTGGAGATCGGGAAATCCCGCTTCGAGAGGCGGAGTGGACACGCCGCCGTCGTCTCGGGCTCGTGTACTGGCGACGAACTCCTCCTAATCCGCCGCCAAGAGCCGTTTAAGGCGGCATCAGGTTGTTTGCGCGACCTCGATGCCGGGTGCGCCTTTGGCGTTGCGTACCTCGGAGAAGCTCTCGAGCTCTCTCCGCTTCTTCCTTCTGGGACATTACGTCCTCGGCAAACGCTCGAACCACCTGCCAGGCCTCGTCGCTGTCGACTATACAGCGAACTATAGCCGGCAGCATCAAGTCATTTCCCACGACGGTTTCCAGCTCTTGGCGCTCTAAGGACCAAGCTGGGCCTGTCACAGCTGGACGAGCAGTGGTGACCGCTCTCCGTGGTCCACCTCTCTGCGTATACGGCACAGGAATTTGCCGAAGCATCCATGTTCAAGGTTGACTCAAGCTAACTGCATAAAGTTAACTGTAAAGTTAGCAAATGCTCGGCACATTGTAGCAATGCCGCTAATAGATAAAACGCGAGTAAAACCCGGTGAATATTGTGTTTCATTACGCAAAATCGCAAAAATCTAAGACAAAACCCTAATATTATTTTCTTAAACGACTTGAAATTGGTGCGCGACCAACCGGGATTTTAACCCACGACTCTCTGAATTGAAATTGGGGTATCAACCATCTGTTTTTTCCATCGATTTCTAACCAACTCTCAAGCACAACAATCAAAGTAAAGTCAAACGTTATTCAGTAACAAAACGTTTTGTTGCTACAGACAGAGAAACTAACCAATAACAATGAAGAACCGACCTAAGTACACACAATCGCACTTGTACACAAACGCTACCATCGTAAATTTCCTCACAATTAACTTAGGATCGCATTGTTTTTGATTAACTATCTGTCCCGAATTGCTTGGGCAGACAAAAACCATAGAATAAACCGGGATAGAATGGCTGGAAAACTGGGAGTTCGGATTGGGTACCCAATATTGTTTAATTGGGATTATCAGCTGATAAAACGAACTGAAATGAAGAATCGTATTTTTCTTACGGTCGAACAAGTCGATTACACCCTTATTTATAAAATATTATTTACACATGACTAAGTTATGTGACGTTAGTCTATGTCTGTCAACTTTGAAACATCATGTGACAAGACAAAGATGCATAGTTATGCAGCGCATAGTTTATAAATAAGGGGGTAAATAAACAAATATTGTACTACATCATACAAAGCGCAATCTAGCTCCAAACTAAGCCCTAGGCTTGTACTATGAGATATTTAGACAACGGTATAGTACATAATTATTATACTTACTGTTTTTTTTTTGTAAATACATAAATATTGTACACTAGCTGTTACCCGCGACTTTGTCTGCATAGAAATAGTGCATAGCCGACTTTTTCTTTCATTACTCGAGTTCTACTAATTGGATTTTAATGTAAAGTATACCACGAGGTTCCTCGAAAATAGAACTATCCAATATTGAAAACCAGATTTCAATCAGATTAGTTGTTTTTAATTGTATAAGAAACAAACAGAAAAACAGACAGACAAACATGAATTTTGAAAATTATAAAATTTTGTTCTACTACTTTTCCTGTGTACCCTAGACAACTTTTTTTTATATTTACTTCCAAGTACAGACTTTTTTTCCACTCTTCCTTTATTATAATAAGTATATATATACAAGATGTAACGGGTAAGCCCTTTTAAGCCGAAAGGGGGTTGTTTTGGACTTCTAGGCGAAATACTTTTGTTCTACGACTTTTGAAAATTCGAAGTACTTTTCGAAAATATTAAGTGTAAAGTTTACTTGAAAATCAGCTGTTTCTCAGGGTTCGAGGTCATTGACCTTATGTTGCCCTTTCATTTAGTTTGGTCTACTACAATCAAAACTACAATTACCTTTATTTTCAAAAGCAGCTGTTTTTTCAGTGAAACATAACCTGAACATTTTCAAAAAAAAGTTTGATTTTTCAAAAGTCGTAGAACAAAAGTTGTTCGCCTACACGTCTAGAACAACCGCCTTTCGGCTTAAAATGGCTTGCCCGTTACATCTTATATAGATAGAAGATAAAAATACACCCAGGCCAAAAACAAACAATTATTTTTAAGCATAAATATTTGCAGCCGGCTGGAATCGAACCCGCAGCCTTTTGCATTATCCCGTGTAAATGTCCTCTGACGCATTTGAACTCCTCATAATAATAGTAGTAAATGTGTATCAGTTTATTTTATTAATATCTAGTTTTATGCTCACGGGTAAACAATCTGAATAAATAGAACCTTTCCAAGAATGTTTAAAAAAACGTCTTTCTTTAACGAGAAGATCCCAATACAATACAAAATAACAAACTATAAGATTTACTCTGAATGACAGCACAAGATTAATCTCTGCAAACGCTATGCAGTATTTCTGAAACAATTTATTATATGAGAGAAATAGTTATCACTGCGCAAAATGGCGGCATCGCACGATATGTCGTTATATTAGACCAGCAGAGCCTTAAGAGGAAAGGACGTTCTCCATATTGAACGAATGTTTCTTCTCTGCAAAAAGTAAAAAAAACTATTTTCTATAATTGACCGAACGAGCGAAGCGAATGAGGTCCAGTGTAGACGGGCCTGGCGCTTGTATCTTTGTATGTTTGTTCGAGGATAGTTGAGTATCGTAGCTCCGATCTTCAGCGCGTAGTTTAGGTCAATAGAATTTATGAGTACGAAGATGAGCCGGATCGGTACGGGGGTTGGGGAGATAGGGGGTCGTAAGGTCTCAGTTCGGGGCGAACTCCTTGTTTATAGCGAGTACATATGGGAGAGGTTAGTTTTGACCTCATCTCACCTGATGGGATGCGACGATGAGGTCGACGGTGTAACATGCTAACCTAGAAGAAACCACAGCAAGCAAATACTTTTATCCCATAAAACCTATATCTGCCATGACCATGCCCTTTCATATTGATTTCTTTTTAATATTTTTTATGTTAATATTTCCTAAAGCATTTTCACTAGGAAGCTGCCTGTACCTCTCACCTGGACAGCGATAAGCACAGGTTCGAATCCTGTCACGAGGAAATTTTTGATGATGCATCTCCTTCTAAAAATATTTTTAGTATAATTTTACTTAATTTTACTTCTATTCTAATATAAAAAATGAAAAGAAAAAACTGAAACAAATAGCCATGGTCATGACAGATATTATACATATAATGACATAAATATATTTGTTTAATGTCTTTATCCAAAAAGGAAACAGTTGACTATGTTTGTATTGAAAATAGAGTAGGTATCTTTTCCTCTTAAGCCGAAATACTCGTAGAATAGGGATCACAGCGACCCAATACTCCGTTAATTGGGATTATCAGCCGAAAAAACAGTTCGGAATTTTTGGAATGAAGCAATCTTTTTTGGGGCGTCGATAGATTTTTACAGCGATTGAGTTACAGTTTTACTCTCTTAAATAATAAAGCTTGGAAATTTTCTCGTCACTGGTTTTTACTTAAATTTTTTCCCGAGGCTTTCGTGGGCGTCCTAATATAATAGAACTTAGATCTAATTTAATCCAAATTCTATTTTTAAGGCTTTACTTACTTATTGTATAAAAATGAGAAAAAAGGTATAAGATTTCGGTAAATAGAGTAGGCGGAGTAAAATTATATTTTATTTTTTGGGCTTCTGTTTGACCATTTACTCACAAAGGCGACGCGATTATGTGATTTAGGATCTAGCAGGCTTACCTACATTCTTAAAGTTATATGTATATTAATTTAAAATCACTTATTCTACGCCCCATCTACCTAACGATTGGCGAATAGGTTTTTAGGCCGAAATCTATACGTTAGGGCGTACTAAGACTGTGCTCAGAGTGAGCTTAGCAAAAACTTCGCAAAATTTATGCTAAGCATAAACTTTGAATTGAAAGAAAACACATTTATTCAGACACGCACACAACCTTCACAGTAGGTACAATTAACACATTTATTATAGACATAGGTATACCTAGATAGTAAATTATTATCGAGTTGAATTTATAGTCACAAGCTTATGCTAAGACCTATGTTTTCAAAGTACAAATATTTGGCCGTGCATATTTGCGTGGGAATTTTGACCGTGGTCGCGGGTCTTTCCGCGTTAAACATGTAACCCGTTTGCCGAAACGTCGGGGTAATTATAAATAAATTTATATTTAAATTTATAAAAAGTGCATAAACGCGATCGAGACCCGAGTTTTTATAAAAATAGTAATGTACAAATATTAGTTTGTTTTTACGCAAAACGTTTTCAGTCATGATTTCTAAAAAAAAAGAATTTTTCGATTAACACATTGCATGAAAATATTACTGAGGTTCATAACTTATTCAACACTGATCTGATTTCATAACGGGCCAAGCGTCTCCTAAATCAACAAACCCTACGTCCTGGTTAAAAAGTAAGGCTTCCTTTTTTTATAAGTCGGTCAAAATCTGAATAAATGAGAAGTTATATTTTCATTGGTATTTAGACTAAACTTTCTCAGAGTACTTGAGCTAACTGAATTTAGGTCACGAGGTACGATGCATTAAGAAATTCGTAAAAAAAATATTTTGAGGTTTTTAGAACTCCTTTATAAGTCATTAAATGATTTAAAAAAAAAATTACATTGACAGATGTGCTCTCATCATCGCCACGGCCTGTATCGCCACACCTTCAATGAAGTTAACCCCCGCCTATAGATGTTTCACATAAAAAATGTTGGACGAAAATCGTAGAAGTTTAAAAAGTGTAGTGTATTAATTGTCACAGTACTGCCACAATATTGTAATCAATGACACAGTAGTGTCACCAATAGCACCGTACTTTTTAATCCGATTTGACGTAAGCGACCCCAACCGATATCCAACAGTAATCCATTAAATAGTCATAAAAATGAAATAAAAAAAAACCTTTTAACATCATTTAAACTTCTTTACACGACAAAAGAGAAAAGAAAGTTATAATTTCACCCTTAAAACTTTTAACTCCATCTTTTAACAATGTTTCTTAACTGAATTCAGAAACAATGTCACCTTAAAATTATTACGGCCATTCTTTACGCGTTTTGTTCTGTGAAAATTTGGCCCTTTTATTGTACGTTATTAAATATGATACACGATAATGGGCCTTATTTCAACTCAATTGACTCAAGATCGAGTAATTAATTTCGTCTTAAATACAAGGTATTACGCCTTATCAAGTTAAGTTCTTAAATCTAATTGGAAGTGCTTGATCTTTTGATAATTGTATCGGTGTATTTCCTTTTATTTATTTTTAATTTAAGGAAATCCTTTGTTTAAACAGTTTTTGAGTTTTATGGGTACGATTGGGTACGACTGAAACCTCTAAATTGCTATTAGATATAACAACAAGGACTAACTGCATAACGGGCCCTCTGAAACTTTTGAGGTCACCAATACATCGAAGAAAACCCGCAGATTGCATTACTTAGTAATACGACTAGTTATACGTTACCGCATCTTAATCGCGTATTAATATTTATTTTCTTACTCTTCCTCTGTCACTTCGCAAACCATCTATTGTAACATAGTTGAAATGTCGAGGTAAGAAAATAAATATTAATACACGTCTAAGACCTGGTAAATGCAACTATCTGTTAACAAATCGTGTGAACTAGAAATATTTAAAAGGAAAAATACATTTGCAAAAATTCACTCACTGTGAGGTTTGAACTCGGGCCTCCGCATCCCTACCACCTAGATTTCCCCTTGTAAAAAAAGGCTATTTTTCCTTTAAGATATTTCTAGTAGAATTGCTTTGAGCAATTAAAAAAAAACGAAATAATATATTGGCGTGATTCTCCGAAACCACTGGACTGATTTCAAAAATTCGTTCACCAATTGATAGCTACATTATTGAGGAGTAACATAGGTTACTTTTTATCCCGATATTCTCACGGGATCGGGACTTACGCGGGTGAAATTCCCACATAAAATCATCGGGCGCAGCTAAATGAGCTTCTCAAAACCCGAGGACGAGTTAGAAAAAAATATTAGAATAGTATAATAGAAATGTTAACGCTAAATAATGTCTCTGGTAACGCCAGAGGAAGGACCGAGGACCCCTACTCGGGGGATAAAAAAAAAACCTGAGGACAATATGAAGTTTCTCTTTGAAGGGGTTCCATAGAATCAAGTCAGTACGGGAATAACGTTTTTTTTTTTCAGTATCAAATTTCTGAGAGACATATTTTGTCTCATCAGAGTATAATGAATATTTGATGGACAGGTGTTTCGTGATAACGCAAAAACGTGTTTATTTTTGAGAGTAAACATTCTTTACCTACTTGTACACTTATGTGGATACAAGCTGCGCCTCGCGGTTTTGCGTCCCGATCCCGCAGGAATATCGGGATAGAAAGTACCCTCTGTGTTACCCCAGGTCTCAAGCTATCCATATTCCAAGTTTTATCGCAATCGGTTCAACGGTTTTTATGTGATTGAGTAACAAACGCACTTTCACTCAGCTTTATAATAATCTATCTTCTATACTTATTATAAAGGAAGAGAGGACAAAAAGTCTGTACTTGGAAGTAAAAACATAAAAAAGTGGCAGGATAAAAGTAGTAAAATAAAATTATATAATGTTTTAAATTCATGTCTATCTGTCTGTTTGTTCTTTATACAATTAAAAACGACTAATTCGATTAAAATTTGGTTTTCAATGTTGGGTAGTTCTATTTTCGAGAAACCTCGTGATATACCTACTTTGCATCGAAATCTAATTAGTAGAACCCCAAGTAATTAACGAAAAAGTCGGTTATGCACTATTTTTACGCAGACGAAGTCGCGGGTAACAGCTAGTAGTAGGATATACTTCGAAACACCGCTTACTTCTATGCTGTAGTGAATTTTCAAATAAATTCTGTTTTGAGTTTTTAACATACAGACTCACAAACTTTCAGCTTTAAAATATTAGTAGGATTTCAAAACAGCTCTACTATAGATATTCAAATTTCAATTTAAATATCTACCTACCTGATCCCTAATATGGAGTTGAACGCACCCGGACACGTTAGAGGTAAGGAAATTCTCACCATCTGGTCTAACCCCAGCTGAATCGAGCCGTGAGTCATTTAAATTCTCGAGATAGGTGTAAATTAATTTATAACTGAATTAAATAGGTTTCGTTCATGCGAATAAAGTTCAAAGGTTCCTTTGAAATTAAAATTAAGGTTATGCTTTCATTTATAAAGAAACTTTTTGAAATTCACACGATTTGTTAAATATACCTAGTTACGTTTTACCGGTACTTGATCGCGTATTATTGCTTTTTTTTTCACTTCGACGTTTCATGTTACAATAGCCTTGGTCACGAAGAGAGATGTATAAATATTTTAATGGTAAATTAATTTATTTTATATCACGTATTTTACATGTCAAATAATATAATAAAACTAAATTTAACAAAAATAATTTTCATCATAAAAAAAACGAAACATGTTTTGTTTCATTTTAATGAAACTAACTAAAAACGAAACTGAACCTAATTTACCTTAAAAAAACCAATAAAATAAAAATACATTAATACAGAAAAAAAAGAAAACTTAAACCGCTATAATTATTTATTATAAGTATTATCGTTCTTACTAATATTATATAGGTGAAAGTTTGATTATATATGAGACAAAGTGTGTATGTTTGTTATTATTGCACTACACTCAAACATCGTGAAACTGATTGCGATGAAACTTGTATGCGGATAGCGGGAAACCTGGGATAAGGGTAGGTTCTTTGAGTCGTTTTGAATCATAAGCGGAATGTCAGTGTTGACAAATGAGACTAGTAAAGTGAAGTGATGTCGTTGGATGCGTGGAGGTGGTTCGCAATCGCTATTTATGGAGTCGTTTGGAGGCTTAGTGTGGAGGCCTATAGATTCAGCAGTGGACGGATAAGGGCTGAGGTGAAATAATGTTTTATGTACTGTTACTTATTTACTTTTCCAAATTGTTTCCTTTCGTACGAGTTTCGCTAGCTTGGTCTATATCCCGCCTAAGCAACTTCGTTCCTAGCCCTTATTCATCCTGACAACACCTAGATACATCCTGTTTATGCGCGGTCAAAGCGAACATAAAACGCCAAAACAGTAAATCTAAAACTCCCCAATAACAAACTATTTATTACTTCAAGAAGATAACAAATAATACGTTTGACCACGATTAATCTAGAGATAGTCAAAACATGTTGCCCTAAAACGCTGTGGATTGGCTGACATTGGCACGGAGCCAAGTTTCAGCCAATGACAAAACGCGACGATTTGTCAAATAAAACTGCTGATTCGTCGGTCGAATGACGTAAGAAAATTGTGCGTGCGAGAACGAAGAAATTTTAGTAGATAAATAAAGGAAAAATGTAGTGACTTATACCGTTACACCATAGCATAAATACATTCTCTATGTAGGATTAAAGTGTGAAAATGAATAAAGAAAACTACTGCTTAATTCTATTAAGTCACAGTCGTGCACAAAGGGTTCCGTATACCATTATTACAAAAAACAACACGTTTGTTGATACATCATCATCATCAGCCTGTTGCAGTCCACTGCTGGACATAGGCATAGACGTTTGCCGAGACGCGGCAAACGTAGTTTCCACTCTAGAACTCGTTTCCCCCAACGGTGTTGATACAACAAAGGTTTTACAACAAATTATTACAAATATTTGGTAAGTATTTTTCTCTTGCATACAATTTGTCGATAGAGTGACAACAGTGAAAATTTCAACTGTTTAGTAACCACGGTTCATGAGATACAGCCTGGGAAATGAACTATCGAGGAAACAACTATTCGGTAAAGTAATCTATCGGTCAATCGTCTTTGGCAAAAGGTGTATCGATGGATGGTGTGCAATAACGCACAACCGCATTTTACTTTATATTTTTTTCTTACATAACTTGTATAATTAATATAGATACAAGTTACGTAAGAATAGATTTAAACTTCACTGACAAAACTTTTACCAACATTTTAACAACACCTGAAATTACACCTTTGTAATATCGAACATAGGTAAGGGTGGGTGTGCAATTATGTGACCGACCGTACATAACTTGCGGCATACCTATACTACAATAGGTATATATATATTAAATTGGATAGGTATCTATATACTAATCATATAAGGAGGTAACAATGGTTACATGTATGTATGTGAGTATGTGTATTGGGGGTAATCTACGAAACTAATATACGAAACCGATTTCAAAAATTCTTTCACCAATAGAAAGATACATTATCGAGGACTAACATAGGCTACTTTATATATACCGATATTTCACGGAATCGAGACTTATGCAAGTAAAACTGCGGGTCCAACAAAAAAAACAAATAAATATTGCTCATTCATAACTGTATATTACGAAACTGTGGTCATTTTTTTACGCTTTCTATTTCTATGTAAATCTAGAAAGCTAACAAAGTTTTGCATTTAGATTAAAATTTTCATTCATATCTAGCGTATTCCATTTCATATTTTATTAAGAGTTAATAAACTATTCGTGTTTATCTTCTTTATTAGCATTATTAAGTTAAGGATAATGGTTTGTAAGGGATCAATTATTTTAGACCATCATGGGTCCGAGCTTCGTTGTCCATTGCTCGGCGAGCAGTCGATCGGTCTGTTGCAATCGAGTGGCGGCCGAACAATGGACCACGAAGCTCGGACCCGGCCGGCGCTCGTGACGGTTTAATATAAATCATCCCTAAGTCGTGTAGCCGTACAGAATAGGGCTCCTCTATTTCTACCCGTAGCGTAGGTATCTAAACAGGCGACTAGGAACTAAGCGGGAAGATTAGCGAACCTGATTTCCTATCCTCGCGGTTGCGGGTAAACTAGTAAACTAAGAGTTCACTCCGCACAAGGGGCGGGTAAACAACTTGGTCTCAATAAAGATTGGTGTCAGGGAGGTATCCGTCTGTGAAAAATATATTGCTAAATCCCTTTTAGAATACTACTAGCCTTTGGGTAATAATTGACCCTTTTGAGTATAGATAAGCAAACTATAGAGCGCTGGTATGCGCGAGTATGAACTGTAAGCATCGGTATGAACAGTCGAAAAATGACAAAGACGATGTCATCAGTACCTAACCTAGGGTTACGCGAATTGGCTGTTTCTCTCGTTCGAAATTTATTCTAGTAATAATTATTGTGAAACGTTCAGGGTCGCGGTGTAAAAATGATACGCAAATCACTATTCAACCGCAATATTTGAATATCTATATAGAGCATCTGCTTACACTGCGCAGTAGGCAAATACCTATAGGCGCGCTATAAAGCTTGCTCTAAGAGTGACCCCATGTGCTTTTACCGACTCTAACTACGGCCATTGAAACTATGGAAGAAGAAGGTACTTATACATGAATCGGAACCTACGTCAGTTCCAAGTCCGTAGGATTATCGTGGCTTACGTCACCTGTACAATGATAACATCATCTTAAAATCATGAATTACTTTTTATCGCGCAACAAATCGTGCCTCTTTCTCGAAGCTCTATTTCTTTTACAGGTATGTTTAATATTTACTTTATTTTCTTAGAATAATACAGTCAATTATACGCTCTACGAATTTCGTATTAAAGTTGAAAATACAACCGAGACAGTTCAAAGTTCAGAGTACTAAACAGAGCTCCTAGGTATTTACGTTTATAGTTGAAGTTATTATAATGGAATGTATAATTTATACATTGTCTTCTCTGGAATGTTTTGCTAGAAATGTTGTCACAATTTCACTGTAACAAACACGACGGTCGTAGGTAAAAAGATGTAATATTTGTTGGAATATTATTACATAGACGTAGTTTCTGGAAGAATTCTAAGTAAACATTTTGTTCTGCATACAAACGACTTTAAAGGTGCATTAAGCAAATCTCCGGCTGCAATTCAGAAGGTTTCCCGCGGGAATATCGGAATAAAAAGGTTAGCAGCCCTAGAAAACATTCTTATCGATTAACGAAATCGCAATCGACAGATTTTTTTTGTATGAAATTAACATAAGTTCACTAAAAGTCACGTGACTTCTCGCGAACTTATATGTCTACTAGCTGCGCCCCGCGGTTTCACCCGCGTAAGTTCCGTTCCCGCGGGAATAACGGGATAAAAAGTAGCCTATGTGTTAATCAAAGTCCCCAGCTACCTATATTCCAAGTTTCATCGCAATCGGTTTAGTAGTTTTTGCGTGAAAGAGTAACAACCTCACATACATACATACATACATACAAACTTTTGCGTTTATAATATTATTAAGTAAGATTTCATACAAAAAAAATATGTCGATTGGCGATTTGGTTTTTGATAAGAATGTTGTCTAAGACTGTAGTTCTGCTTATTTTAAGTTTTGTCTATATTCTATCTATTTGTGTTTTGTTTTCTAACCTTATGTATACAAACTTATTATTTCTTACTAACATTATCGCGAAAGCTTGTATGTATGGATGTCCGTGGCTCTTCCACGCAAAAACTTCTGAACCGATTGCGATGAAATTTGGAATATATAGGTAGCTGTATACCGGCAATAACACATGTGTTACCGGGATCAACCTGCGTGTTATTTCAGGTTTCCAGCTGAAGTTTCATCGTAATCGGTTCAGTAGTTTTTCGTGATTGAGTAACAAAGTCACAGGCATACAAACTTTCGCGTTTATAATATTAGTAAGAGTGGCTGCGCCCCGCGGTTTCACCCGCGTAAGTCCCGATCCTGGAATAAAAAGTAGCCATTTTACTCTAGGTCTCCAAGTGTAAAGGGTAAGAAAGTTACATTTAAGTATACAAACTTTCGCGTTTATATAATATTAGTAAGAAGTAAGACTAGCAGTGTCTTACGGTTTCACCCGCGTAAGTCCCGATCCTGCGGGATTTTCCAAAAACCTTTTCTTAGTCTAGACAAATAGATCAATAAAAAACACGCTCACTAAGTTTTATGTCTCTAGATATAACGGTTTGTCCTCTGCGTTGATATTATAATATGTGCCTATTAGGTCATTAATTCAGGACTTTTAATTTGATTGTGTTAGGTGACTTAGGCGGGTAAATCCCGATCACGCGGAAAAATAGGGATAAATTTTAATCATCCGATAATTCACCCTACCATATCTCTATCGTAATTTGCTGCTATATCATCCAGCTATAAAAAATACACATCAAATAATAAAAAGATAACAAATTATTTTATAAAATAAACTAGATTTTTTTAATTATCTTTTGTGATTTTCAGAACTGTAGTCTAGGTTTATTTTATTTGAAATTAACTTTATTTTTTTAAGCGAAAAAAGGACGACATTGTAACGAGAAACGATCATGGTAAGGCGGAATGTTGCATCATATTGGTGTTTTTTTTAATCGGTCTAGTATCGGTTCGGAGCCAATTCGCTACAAATAAACAAATAAATCTTTTCAATATTAGTATGCATAATATATTGTTATTACTGTCAATTATGTCTCTTTTTAATATTAGGGGTTAAAGTATGAAATTGCCGATTTGTACTGAAAATCTTAATTGTTTATTTTTTAAATTTTTAACAAATTTATTTAATCAAAATAGTTGCCATTATTATCTTTACATTGCTGCCATCTAATGGGAAGGTTATTAATGCCTTTGCGATAGAACTCCGACGATCTAGACTGCACAAACTGTGTGAAAGCATTTTGTACTGCCTCCTGGGAAGAAAACTTCTTGTCACGTAGATAATTGTCCAAATCACGAAAAAAATGGTAGTCCGTTGGAGCAAGGTCTGGTGAATACGGAGGATGACGAATGGTTTCTAAGTGCAGTTCCTGAAGGGTCAAAATGGTTTCTCGTGCTGTGTGAGGTCTCGCGTTGTCGTGGAGCAATAATGGTGAAGATCGATTCATGAGTCGGGGCTGTTTTACTGCTAGTTTTGTCAACATGGTTCGGAGTTCGGCACAATAGACATCTGCCGTACCGGTTCAACAAGGCAACACAAGTTTCAACACGCGTTTCTTTCTGCAGATCAGTCAAATCATGAGGCACCCATTTTTCGTATTTTTTTATTTTATTGATTTGACGCAAGTGAGTCAATAAAGTGGGTAAGGTAACGTTAAACCATGCCGCTAATTCCTGGGTAGTTGGACTAGGATCGGCTTCCACTATCTCTCTTAATTCATCGTTATTCACCTGTGTGGGCTGTCTTCCTCGTGGCTCGTTCTTTAAGTCGAAATTTCCATCACGAAAGCGTTTAAACCAAAATCGCACGGTGCGTTCATTAGTAGACCCCTCTCCAAACGCAGCATTGATATTGCGGGCTGTTTCTGCCGCGTTAGTTCCGCGTCGGAACTCGTATTCAAAAATCACTCGAATTTTCGCAGTATCCATCTTTCTTGTCTAAATTGAATAACAAAAACAATTGAAAGTCGATATTCAAATGTTTCACATTTTTTAAAAAAAGAACATCACAGAAACCATTTGAAAAAAGTTTCATTCGAAAACCTCAAACCATGAAGATTCTATGTCAATTCAAAGAACCTATTGCAATAAAACGGCAATTTCATACTTTAACCCCTATTATTAGTATAGGTAGTTAAGATATTTTTATTACTTTATAATTTCTTATCTATTCAATTGTAATAATATCTTTGTAATACTTTATATTAGATACATTTATATTTACACATAAATGAAATTAATAGTTGAATAAATTAATCACAAAAGTTTAATTGTTGATGATTTCTTTTTTAAATAAATGACATTCCGCCGTACTATGATACCTAGTTCCTCGTTATTTTATCGTCGTTTTTTTTAGCGGCGACATTACTACGACTTATAAGAATTCATGGTAGAGCAGATTATATCAGAAAAAAAAAACGAGTTCGTTTGGTGATACGATTAAGTCCAGTAGTTGATGATCCGCACCCGAAGCTATCCACGTAAATATCGGTTGAGGGCTCACTACCTGCAGAACGTATCGTAAACACCGATTCCCGACAAAAATAAGCGAAGTGGAAATAAATATTCCTGGTTTATATGAAAATCCATATTTTACTTCGATGGGATATAAAGAGAAACGTAAAGTTAAGGTGGGTATCTGCAAAGTTATAGTTTACTTATCTTTTATTTAGACACTTTGGAATAAAATAAGATGTACTTAGAACAAACATTGAAGCGAAAGCGTTGACAAGTTTAAAAATAGAGATATTTTAAAGGAAAAATATTAGGGGTTAAAGTATGAAATTGCCGATTTGTACTGAAAATCTTAATTGTTTATTTTTTAAATTTTTAACAAATTTATTTAATCAAAATAGTTGCCATTATTATCTATACATTGCTGCCATCTAATGGGAAGGTTATTAATGCCTTTGCGATAGAACTCCGACGATCTAGACTGCACAAACTGTGTGAAAGCATTTTGTACTGCGTCCTGGGAAGAAAACTTCTTGTCACGTAGATAATTGTCCAAATCACGAAAAAAATGGTAGTCCGTTGGAGCAAGGTCTGGTGAATACGGAGGATGACGAATGGTTTCTAAGTGCAGTTCCTGAAGGGTCAAAATGGTTTCTCGTGCTGTGTGAGGTCTCGCGTTGTCGTGGAGCAATAATGGTGAAGATCGATTCATGAGTCGGGGCTGTTTTACTGCTAGTTTTGTCAACATGGTTCGGAGTTCGGCACAATAGACATCTGCCGTGATTGCTTGACCAGATCGAAGAAAACTATAGTGAATAACACCATGCTGAGACCACCAAACAGTTACCATTATCTTTTTATTGGTAAGTTTTGCTTTAGGACACTGTTGTGGCATTTGACCTGGGGTCAGCCATTGCATTTTTCTTTTCCGGTTATCATAAAGAATCCACTTTTCATCACATGTTACAATTCGATCCAATATTCCTTCATTTCTGTACCGGTTCAACAAGGCAACACAAGTTTCAACACGCGTTTCTTTCTGCAGATCAGTCAAATCATGAGGCACCCATTTTTCGTATTTTTTTATTTTATTGATTTGACGCAAGTGAGTCAATAAAGTGGGTAAGGTAACGTTAAACCATGCCGCTAATTCCTGGGTAGTTTGACTAGGATCGGCTTCCACTATCTCTCTTAATTCATCGTTATTCACCTGTGTCTTCCACACCATCGGTCTTCCTCGTGGCTCGTTCTTTAAGTCGAAATTTCCATCACGAAAGCGTTTAAACCAAAATCGCACGGTGCGTTCATTAGTAGACCCCTCTCCAAACGCAGCATTGATATTGCGGGCTGTTTCTGCCGCGTTAGTTCCGCGTCGGAACTCGTATTCAAAAATCACTCGAATTTTCGCAGTATCCATCTTTCTTGTCTAAATTGAATAACAAAAACAATTGAAAGTCGATATTCAAATGTTTCACATTTTTTAAAAAAAGAACATCACAGAAACCATTTGAAAAAAGTTTCATTCGAAAACCTCAAACCATGAAGATTCTATGTCAATTCAAAGAACCTATTGCAATAAAACGGCAATTTCATACTTTAACCCCTATTATATCTTTAAAAATTCAATCGCGGCGAGGTTTGACTTACGTCTCTTGGTCAGTCGGGCTGAAATCTCATCATGAACAGTGATATAGCTAAACAGTAACATCTACACAGATGATGCATTGAAGACAATCCGCGCTACCATGCTTAGTTGTCTTTGCTATGTCATCGTTTTGTCGTTCAAAAAAAAAAAAAAAATACCCCGACTACTTTTAAAAACCACAGACAATTTAAGAAATCTTTTTTTTTTTTTTTTAAGTTTTTGATGTTTTTTTTTTTTAGCTGAACGACAACGCGACGACTTCGCGACGACTTATAAGACATCATGGTAGGGCCCATTATTATGATACTTACCTACCTATACCGTTAAGATTGTGATGGAATCACATAAACCGTCTCGACTGAAGCATTTCGCGGAACGTATGGCGTGATAACTTGATGAAATCCAATAGTCATTTATTTTTCATGAGCGTTTCGAAGACTCTAATATATTGATGGAATTTCGACCGGACACGTCGAAACACGTTGTAAACTTCCCGAGAAGACTGGCCGGAATTACGACCGGTAGGTATAACCCATTTGCCGAAACGTCTAGGTAATTTTAAATTTAAATATTATTAAATTTAAAAATGTGTACAAACGCGATCTAGACCCGAAATTCTAAAAATAATAAATAGAAATATTATAATGAATAATATAATGAACAAAAATCGTGTAAGTTGAAAAAGTGTAAACACATGGTTTATTGAGCTTTGCCTTAGTCACCTATACCCCTACCATGAGTAATACGTAAATTTGCTTACTGTCATGTTACCAGTTTGACCTGGGGCACAGTGCGTCTGCCCTATTTGTTTTCGCACAGTTTCAGCCGCACCGATATTTTGCGTTGCGGTCATAATCAACGTTACCATAGTTTTTCATTATACTTGTGCCATGACAGTGTACGTATTTATGTAGTAACACATTCTAAGGGTACTAAGTAATATTATAGGGTGAATCCCTTTCGGGAGCGCAGGATCCGCTTAAAACCCAAATTCTTTAAAGTCGGTACAATATTGATTTGACAATGTTTTTCGGTCAGCGTTTTTGTTCAAAATTATCTTATTTTTTAAGTTTAATGGCTTTATGTGATCACAAATTCTGCCAATAACACGTAGTGAAGAAAGTACAAAAGATTTAGGATTTTTCCTCAAAAAAATATCTTAATGTCCTCTCTAACGTTCTTAAAAATTAAATTTCTGTTACATCTCATTTATTTATGGCTGGTAGGTAGGTACATAATAATTTTGAGACAGAAGCAAGAGGCAATTTAGCGTGAAAGATCTTAATAACTCAAGACATGTTTGACATAATACCTCCTCTATAAGCGACTTCTTAAAAACCGAAGGAGGTTCTCGATTCGTCGCTATTTTTTAACCGACTTCAAAAAAAGAGGACGTTCTGGATTCGATTGTGACCGTATTTTCTTTTTTTAAGAATTAATTTATTTATAAGACGAAGGCAAAAAAATATGGTTAGCTTAAATATTTGTCCCGTGGGAATCAAACGGACATATTTGTGTATTGCGGCCGAGGATTCGTTCGACATGCCAGACAGAGAGTGAAAACCTTAAAAAAGGTGGTTAGTTCACACAATGTTATTTTGCTGGCTTGTATGTAAGATTAGCTTTGTGAAATGCCTTGAAAATGAACAACATGTGAATAGTCCACAAATCAAATAAATATTAAAATGTTTGAAAAAAGAAGATACATCCACAAAAACACAGCGCACGGACGAGGTCGAGCGGGATTCGAACCAACAACGCATGTCAACCCAATCCGGGAGCAGCGTCATACCAATAGTCCACCGACATTGGTAACTCATACGCCGAATTGTGGCTTCTGTATTTTTACCATCTACTACAACTTAGGCATGTTAGCGCCTATGAACGCCAAGTGTAGTTAAGCACTCAAAATAATAATATAATAATATATGAAGTTGCACCACACACGCCATCTAGCTCCAAACTAAGCAACTACGTTTGAGCTATAGCTACTAGACAACGAATTCACTACATCATATTATACGTTTTATTGTAAATATTTAAATTCATATACACATCAAGAACCCAGAAACAAAGATGTACGATTAGAATAACTATACTTATCCCCGGCGGGAATTGAAGCCACAACCTTCTGCGTTGGTAGACAGGGGTTCGCCCGATGCGCCATAGAGGCCGTCAATCAAATCCTACTGGATTAGATTGGAGATTTCCATTCACAAAGTAATTAAATCCAACAGCCACAATAAGTCGCTGTTAACCCACTGTTTGACATAAATCCTACTGTTCCATACAAGGTAGATAAGACACCTAACTCAATCACGACTCACAAAAGATATCCCGCGGCATTCGATAAATAAACCTTTACCTTGTTATTTTAAAATTACCGACTTCACATAGAAAAAATAACTTTATCTACTTACGATTAGTAGAAATTCTGTTGTTCATTTACCTAAACTAAACTAAACCTGAATTTCTAAAATAAAATTAAACAATTTTATGTTTAATTTTAAATTAGAAATTGAACCAAAAAGCTATTCTGTTGTTACGCTGAGTTAAATTTAGTACCACAAACTGAATAGTTTAGAACTGTCAGTCCAAATTTAAGTTTAAGATGGAACCAAAAGAATAGGAAACTTAATTTTAGAAATTTTAGGTTAAATTTTAGGATTTGGAGACAACAGAATTGTTGCCAATGCCACCGACTTTTATCTGTTATGTAATGAGAAGTCGAGCAGCCAAACTACAATCTTTAAAACTACCCGACTTCCGAAGTCGGTGACATTGTATATAGGCAAGGTGATTAGTGCTTTTTGAAATCGGTATTTTTAATTGTTTAAAGGTAAAATAAATAGCAGACGAAGTTCACTGAGACAGACTACGATTATAAATTTATAATACAGGCGAGACTTCTTTTATGAAACGCACTATAACTATTACAGTGGATAATAAATAGTGTTATTTATCGTCGTAGAACCTTACATCTTCTGTTATACTGTTATAAATTGCAAGGATAAAGGTAGGTAACTCGTAACGGAGTTAATTTTAGATTTTATCGATGCCTTTGATGTAATGCCTGGGGCTCCGCGGTACCTGCTTAGTTAGTGGTTTTACCGAATATGTAATATTTGAGTTAGGTAGGTAACTAAAATTATTTACACATAATCGTCTCTCATCGTCTCAGCGTTTATCCGCCTACTGCTGAACATAAGGCTCCCCCATACGATGTTACGAATAACGATTGCAAACTACCTCTGTCCAACGACTCCCCGCGACCGTTTCAATGTGGTCAGTCCACCGAGTTGGTGGTCTTCCATCACTCCGACCTGTCGTCACTCGATGCATCGTCTCTACATTGATTTTATCTCGCCGAGCAATGGACAACGAAGCTCGGACTCGTGGCGGTTTAATATAGATATAAATATTAAATCTTCACATCGCTTATGTAAAGGGCGTCATCATCATCGTCAGCCTGTTGAAATCCACTGCTGGACATAGGCCTCTCCAATTGCACGCCACCTAGATATATTTTCGGCTTCTCGTATCAAGTTTGTGCCAGCCGCCAGAGGGCGTTATATTGAATCAAAACATAACGAAGGACTCTAGAGTTAACTCTAGGGTGTAAAAACTTAACTCCTAAGCGAAGAAAAAGTTTAGGTACCTTCAAATTGCGTATACAAATTATCACTACTCGTATCATAGATAGATACATTCATGAAACACAATATTTGCTTTGTCTTTCCCATGGCTTCTCCATTCAACGTGCGAATATTCAATAAAAATATCCTTGAACATTTTATTCTGTTTGCGTGCGGCGTTGTTAAATAGGTGAATAAAAGGGATCCCGGGATATTGTGGATGTGAGAGAAAGCTATATTCCCACGGTTTTAAAATCTCACTTTTCTTGTTTGTTTGTTTGTTAGTCGGTCCGGGCGGTTCTTTTATTTTACTCTTTATATTATGACTTCAAAGCTTAGATTTTTTAAATGTTGTTTTTTATTTGTAATACCTATAGTGTTTCCTACACTTGGATGACGCACGAATATCGGAATTGCAGGTCATGTCCTGTCGGGTGCAATTTTTATAATGGATTTCTTCAAAAAATAGTTTTTTTGTATAAATTTTTAAAACCAAACAAGGAATTTGTATGAAAAAGGTTCGATGCCGAGTGGTGCTTATATTTTACATGCTTTTATTGACCCTGCCTGTTAGTTCGTTTGTAAATTGTCGTAATTTAAATTAACTTTCAATTTTCTCCACATACCTTTTCTCAGAAAATTCATGAAACGAAATATGTAGTTCTTTTCTATCTTCTATCTATACTACTTATATAATAAAGGAAGAAAGGATAACAAGTCTGTAAATTAAAAAAAACTTGTTTCTGGGAGAAAATAAACAAATTTTTATTTATTTATTAATTTACGCAGACGAAGTCGCGGGTGACAGCCATTTAAATAATGATAATGTTATCATTATCATTTATGTGTTTTATATAAGATATAAGTACCTATTATCATTTATAAAATTTGCATCTGTTTAAAGGTGACCAAAAGGTCATGTTGTAACCTTTTGGTCACCTTCTTACGGACAAAAAAACAAAAATATATAAATTTCCACAAGAAATATTCGACATTCACTATAAAATTACGTTATCGCACTATAATTTCTCGATTTGGAGAATCATCATAACAGATCTAAAAACGGCTCTATTCTCATGAATAATTTGATTGTTATTAAAAAATGTAGTTCTGGAGCCCTACCAAGTGTTTTGAGTGATACTAGAACATTAAACCAGAAATTCGGGTAGTGACTTAAAATCGGTCGACAACACGACAAGCAGCGAGGCGCCAACTAAGTAAACTGTGGTAAAAGCAGTTATATTGTGTCATAGAATAAAACAAGTCGCTTTAGACGCATTAGATACTTAGCTATACATAGCTCTTAAGTGATGATATGTACAGTGTACACAAATGAGAAATAAATAAATAAATCTTCTTTAATTTTTTATGGCTACAAAAATTAAGGGTTATTACTTTCAATTTGAAGCAAAAGCGTGATTCACTTACATAAGTGAGAGCGAAAACGAGAGCATATTCTTCACTATTTACTTAGAACAAAGCGTTTCTATATTTTTCTAGATAAAAGGGACTATGATTTTTCGAGTTCTGGTTCCGATGAAACGTCATACTGGACCACACTGAATTTGATTTCGCTTTCTAAAAAATTGTGATTTCTCCATTTGGTAGGTAAGTACCCACTATTAATTGTAGAGTTCCGTACCCAAAAGGGCAATAACGGAACCATTTTACTATGACTCCACTGTCCGTATGTCTATCTAATCTAGCACAATGCTGACAATGAGATACGTCTCATGATCCGTGATATCTAGACAGTTGAAATTTGTTACAGTTGATATTATTTCTGTTGCCACCTTGAAATCCTGAAAACAAAATAAAATAAATATTTAAGTGGGGCTCCCATACAATAAAAGGTTATTTTTTTAAACAATTTTAAACTAACATGGTTATTTTCACTACTAAAATTACTTATGAACGGGATATGAAGTTAGTGACAATAGTAGGGGACCGATAACCAGACGTTCAACTCGTGTCAGGAAGCAGGTAGTCCGATATGGACGCCTCTAACTGTTCATCACCTACCAGCATTCTCCAGTCTCGTGAACAAGCTGGTTGAAATTACCAGCGAAATATCGAGCTCCGCGAATAAATTATTATACATGGTAAATACCCCGTTAATAAGTAATTTTAGTAGTTATTTTTTAATGTCAAGGAGCGATGAAATAATTTTGATCTGCGTTCGCCCTCAGAAAACTTTCCCACAACTTAACAACAATACGAAGCTGGGTCTTGTTATTATAACCAAAGAAAATGCAAGAAACTTTGACTCTCGCAATTGTCTTATTGAAATGAGAAACTAAGATTGTTTTTCGAAAACACTAATAACTTAAATAAATATAGGTATAATGTACATTCGGGTTCAAAATTGGTTTCCCACCAAAAGATGTTAAAATCTTTGGACCCACTAGTGTTTTAAAATTGTATTTCCAAAATGGATATGTATCATTTTCTTCTTATTTCGATGTACTTTAATTTATAATTTTATTTTTTACTTTTGTACTTTTAATTTTCTCCTTTGCCTCTGTACACTTTATTACCTTCCTCTATAGTTCTTTCCTTTCCCTTGAGGTCTGTCGGCAGAGAACTCTGTATAGGGTTAGTTACCTGAGTTTGACGACCTCAGTGGCGCGTCGGGCGAACGCTTGGCAGCAATACAGAAGGTTGCGGGTTCAATTCCCGCTGGGTGCAAATATTTATGCTTAAAAATATATATTTGTATCTGGTCTGGGTGTATTTCTATGTATAATATGTATGTATTTACAAAAGAAAAATAAATATAAGTAGTATATCCGTTGTCTAGTCACCGCAACACAAGCTTAGCAGCTTACCAAGGGGCTAGATGGCGCTGTGTGTTCATCAGAGGATTTATTTATTTATTTATATTATGTCTTGTTTTTTTTTTAATATGTCTCTTCTTGTGTAGTAAATAAATAAAATCAAATAAAAATGAAAATCAGAAAAAAAAAATCGCCGAAGGAATGGTGAGATCGCGTAGACAAATGGAACGGATGTTTGCCCAAAAAGCAAAAGGTACGAGTTCTAATGCATTTTTAAAGTAGGTAAACTAGTTTTGCTTAGTGTATTGAAAATAGAAATGAGAAATCTAAGCATGCCAATATTGAATAACGTAATTTTACGCCCTGCTCGAGTCGCAGGATTTACACCTCAATGCTTTAAAAAATCACTAAATGTTAAACTCTACGGTGGGTATCGACTTTTAAATTCTTACTGTACCTATCGTTAGGAATATCGCCAACAATTTTGCACTGCAACTTTTTTTAATGTAAAAACTTTTACCTACAATGGTTCTTTGTCTAAATACACGTTTCGTTTCACGTAACGTGTGTTTGTTTTGTTATTCTACATACAATGTGATTCAGCGAGGTTAACGTGATTTCTTATTATTTATTTATTTATTTAGTAACACCAATCAAAACCAACAGTAAACATCGAACTTCGGATAAAATAACTCAGACACCATCTAGGTAGAATATAGCCGGAAACTATACACCTAACATCTAATGTAAATTTGTAAACAACCTATATTCCTGAATAAATAAATTATTATAATTGTTATTATAAAATTACCTGAATGTTTATCCCGATATTCCCGCGGAAACAGGACTTATGCGGGTGAAACCGCGGGGCGGAACTAGTAAAATAATAAAAATATATAATACGTATTATAACAGCTTAGTTACTTATCACAATTAATTCTTTTTTCCACTAGAGCGTAAGACCAATTTTTCCACGTAAGCCGCAAATCACATGCATTATTGTCAGTTGTCGATTGCAAAGTCAAAGACAAAAATATTTATTTCATAGGATGCTTTGTAAATTGTACAATACAATGATCACTTGGCTACGTCTTAAATTTCAAGATTTTAGTGTGGCTTCGGAACGCGCCCTCCGATGAGAAGAAGCCATAAGAAACTTATGGATTTTTGTTGTGATCATATTGTGTTAAATTACAATCGTCATAAATAATACAGTCTGTAATTTGAACAGGAGCGATCAATATTCATGATCTTGGATTCTATGCATACCATTGCTTGTATTTTGCCAAGAAAAAATCGTCCATGTGTTGGCACAGCATCTTGTTAAATAAATAAATATTGCACGTTATTACAAACAGCTTAAACTAGCTCCAATTTAGGTACTAGGCTTGTACTAGGGGTACTAAACAACGGAAATACATAATACATAATATATTTTTTATTTTAAATACATACATATTATGATACATAGTAAACACCCAGCCAAGAATTATTATTAAACATAATTATTTACGCCCGACTAATCGATGCGACCAAAGATATCAGGCAAACACTGCAATGCAAAAGGTTGCAGGTTCGATTCTCGCCAAGAACAAATATTTCTGCTGACTAGAAGACGATCATGTGAAAATGTCTTCATGAACTTTTGACTTTTAGTAACATTGCTGTAACACGTTGTTTAAAACGTGGAACAAAAGATGCGTGGAATCCTGCCGTGAAAAGTAATATAATGAAATGAATTTGGGTTATTTTGAATGTCCTGAATACCTACGTGATATTATATTTGATGTAGGAAATTGATTTCAACCTGAATTGAGGATATAATGACATCAAAAGGAAGATAGTTGTAAACAGCCAGTGTAGTAGGTACTACAAACTCAATGATGCTTTGACGTTTTAAGGATGAATTAAACGAGTCCGAGCCATTTCCAATGAGGAAAGCACGGACGAAGCACGGGTGTCGCGTTTTCTTAATACAAAAAAGCTACGATACGGAGACGGCTCGGTCTAGTTTAAATCATCCCTTCATTATCATCATCAGCCTGTTGCAGTCCACTGCTGGACATAGGCCTCTCTAATTGCACGCCACCTAGATCTATTTTCTGCTTCTCGCATGCAGTTTGTGCCAGCCGTCTTGCGCAAATCGTCGCTCCAACGTGCCTGAGGACGTCCTACACTACGTTTGCCGAGACGCGGTCTCCATTCTAGAACTCGTTTACCCCTTAATCGAATCAAATAACCGTTTATCTTTTTCGTAGAAAAAGTCTTATTTCATATTTAGTATATCCGTTGTCTAGTACCTATGACGTAATCCTAGTGCTTAGTTTGGCACTAGGATTACGTGTAATATCATGCAATATATTTTTATTTATCTATCTGTTTTAGCCCCCTAAGCAATGCTCATTTGATTTTCACTATAGTTGACAGATAGAAACAAAAAGTGGTAAAATTACTCCGACCTTACTTCGCGTTATTAATAAGGCTATTTCTATTTAGCCTAACAGAAACGTGGAATATGTTGACGACATCACCTCCAGTATAATTAGTACACTGTTTTATGTGGATACAGGTAGCCACCAGGTGCATATTATATAAAGTTATTTTTTTTCAACGATGGTTTTTTTATATTTTTGGTTATTCTGCATCTAATAACTAACACTTCGGAAGCTTTAGTGATATCAAGCAGAATAACCAACAATTACAGAACCGTATTTTTTTTTATAATTAATGAAAAAATAAAGTTTTATATTAAACTTTAAAATATGCATCTGGTACCTGAAAACGTATTCTGTCTGTACCTGCACTAAAGCGAAATTAAACGTAAAGAGTTTAGTTTCGTGACTATCTCTTTAGGAATTAACAACCTGTAAAATTGGAAGGTATTTCCGTAAATTATATTGCGCTGTGGAATATCACGGACGAGTCGAAGCATGCTTCTCTATACAACGAAACTATAAAAACCTTCCATACACTCATCTTGCTTTCTTACTAATATTATAAACGCGAAAGTTTGTATGTATGTATGTATGTATGTGAGGTTGTCACTCTTTCACGCAAAAACTACTGAACCGATTGCGATGAAACTTGGAATATAGGTAGCTGGATACTTTTTATCCCGATATTCCCGCGGAAATGGGACTTACGCGGGTGAAACCGCGGGGATGCAGCTAGTTAATAAATAATGGTGTTTCAGTGTTTTTTTTTAAGTAAATTGCCTTTTTGTATAATAAACATTTAAATTAAAAACAAAAGATAAGTGGAAAAGATGTGTCTCAATGTGTTGATCAACCACTTTTGAACCCTACTGTAGGTACACTTAACAATCAACCACCCACAGATAACTAAAACAATAAATATCTAACTCCTTCCTAACCAAATTAGACTTTACCTAGTAAACCAACAAACTACAAGATCCTAGCACAACACTAAATAACTTCAAGTCAAAATATAAAGAAAACATAAACAAAGAAAAGTTGTTTTAGGAAGTACCTACGCAGACTAAGGATAATTTCTATTGCTCAGACTTTACAAGGTGTATCGGGTATGCCCTGTTAAGCCGAAAGGGGGTTGTTCTAGACGTCTAGTCGAACAACTTTCGATCTATGACTTTTAAAAACCTAACTTTGTTTCCCGAAATTTTTGAGTTATATTTCACTGAAAAAATTGCTGTTTTTTGAAAATAAAGATAATCAAAGTTTTGATTGTAGTTGTCCAAACTGAATGAAAGAACATAAGAGGGTCAATGACCTCTAACTTTATTAAAACAGCTGATATTCAAATAAATGCCGAACAGATTGATTTTATTGCATGCGGGAAGAATGAATTATGTAAAGTAGCACAGTGGACGATCTGCTATAACATTAAAAAATAATAATGGTTTTTACCTACTCTATTGCATTGGGGGATCCTGTAAAATAGCTGTAGTTGTTTTTGAAATAAATAAATAATAAATTTAAAACTTAAAATTTTCGAAAACTATATCGAGTTTTCAAAAGTTGTAGAACAAAACTTGGTCGCCTAGATGTCTAGAACAACACACTTTCGGCTTAAATGGTCATCGTCGGAACACGCTGTATAATAATTTCCAGACACCGTGTCGTATTACTCATGCATTTAGTATTACTGAACTTTACTTCACTTTGTTGTACGCAACGTGGTGCCTGGAATTTATTATCATAGAGTCTGAGTTCTATCGTTCAATTTAGAAGCTAAGGAAGAATGTATTTTCGTCTTAGTTTTACGCGCACTGATAAGTCGCGGTGTAGGCGATATCCCAGATGATACCCCAATCGTGAACCAAATAAAATCCTTACAGAAACTTAATCTAGCATAAAGTCGGTTGTCTGCGTATGTGCATCCAAATTTCAGTATACAATATCACAATAACATTTTTGTTTCCTTACAAGCAAGCATTGAGTTTGAGACAGTAGAATAACAGCAACGAAAGTTTCGAAGAAAGATTTGACATTGCTGAGTGGTGGGCGCGTGGTAGATAGGTAGTTAGGTAGAAATAATTTTACAGGAAAAATAAATAAAACAACGCACGCTAAGCGGGATGCGAACAAACGACGCAACTCACGTCTCTTGAGACTAGAGCTCAATTCAATCCGGGAGTAGCGACTTGACCAATTTAGTCTATCGGCGTTGGTGACTCATACGTCAAATCTTTGCTTCTGTATTTTACCATCTACTACAACAACCAAAGAAAAATATATGCTTTACTATTATAAGTTATAATAATAAGAGAAATATATGCTTTACTATTATAAGTAATAATAATAAGAAAAATAAATATAATAGTAAAGCATATATTTTTCTTTGGTTTTCGCGATATTGATATGATTAAACTCATTTTTCGTCATTAACTTTATAATACTAGCTACGCCCCGCAGTTTCACCCGCGTAAGTCCCGTTTCCACGGGAATATCGGGATAATAAGAAGCCTATGTGTTATTAAATAAATAATAAATAAATCCTGTGACGAACACACAGCGCCACCTAGCCCCGTGGTAAGCTGCTAAGCTTGTGTTACGGTGACTAGACAACGGATATACTACTTATATTTATTTTTCTTTTGTAAATACATACATATTATACATAGAAACACTATACACTATGCTTACATTATTCCCGATATCCAGCTACCTATATTCCAAGTTTCATCGCAATCGGTTCAGTAGTTTTTTCATGAATGAGTAACAAACACATATACACATACTCACAAACTTTCAGCTTTATAATATTAGTAGGATTCTTATGTTATCAAGTTGTTGAATCAAATGGTCCCTCACACGACTAACTCTCCTAACTTAGTTTTACCAGTTCCCCAAAACCGCGGTTTTACAATTAACTAGGCAATATCAAATTTAGATACAGTATAACCAGTGAACGGATAATATGCATGGAAGTATATTATCCTTACGCTTTAAAATGACACCACGTAAAATAGGCCACGTTCATTTTAAAGAACCAATTGATGACATCGTTGTCAACACACAATTCGTGAAAATATTATATTAGTGTACCCGTACACATAAATTCTAGTATGACCTCGAAACGTTGGGAGTTTTGAAGTTTATATAAGTTATACCCAGTGAACGGATATAAGCATGGAAGAAGCCTTTCTGAACTGACTTTAAATAATAGCGCCAAAACTTACTCAAATACAATGTTTGCATACACAAACTACACACCACGCTACTAGCTAAGAAATTGGACCTTTGCTTATATTATAAGCAAAGGTCCAATTGCTCAGTTAGCATGGAAAGGCTTATTCCATGCTTATATCCGTTTACTGTGTATAACTTATATAAACTTCAAAACTCCGAATGTTCCGAGGTCATTCTAGACTTTCTGTGTACGGGTACACTAATATGTAAAATGTCCACTCATTGTTCTAAAAGGCATAATTGACAAGAAATTGACAAAAACACAAATGAAATTTGCTTAATGCATCTAGAAAACCCTCCAAAGCCACTTATCACAGAATAAATAATAGTACCACGTATAATTAACTTAAATGTTGTAATTATCAATCCCTCTTGTTAGTTAATGAACTACATTGAATTGTATCGAAATAAAAATACAATTCACTTGAAATTAAAGCACTAAGAGGCACGATATTGTAACGTGTTAGTAATAATAAACTCAGCACCTTTTGATTATTCTTTTTAAATCACTTTTCTCGAAACTTCGATTATGTTTACGATCAATTTATTGGAACAAAACCAAGAACAAACAACTGGCAGCTCAGAAACGAATTCTTGAAATCAATTTTAAAGTAATCGTTTTCTGTTTAGAACACCTGAGTCTGAAGCAGACGGAAAGATACATAAAGTCTTAAAAGCCAAGTGACACAAATCGCGTCACGTGACGTGTCTTTTGTCTCTGTTACTTCGTACGACACTGAAAGAGAGAAGCTACACGAGACGGGTGGTTAATTCTACAATAAAATAGTAGTCCTAAAAGCCAAGTGAGACAAATCGCGTCACATGACGTGTCTTCGGTCTCTCTTACATGGATGAAACTGAAAGAGAGAGCCTACACGAGATTCATATCAAGCGCTTGATAGCTTATGTTCTAAGTAATTTCTAATTGACGCCAAACTTCCAATTGGATTTTGTTGTCATTTCACAATATATTATAAATAAGGGATAGTTTTTTACTTTTTAAAGCACGCAACCCTAAAAATGTATAAAAAATAGAGCACGTCTTTTAAAAAAAGTTAAGACTTGAAATTAAATTAAAACGCGAATACAAAAGAAAAATATTATCAAGATTAAGAATAATCATAAAATAAATAATTATTTTACTAGGAACCCACTTAATTTGTCTAATTACAATAAATGTTAATATATTAGAACCGGAAGGAAGGCAGAAGGAAGCATCCATCAAAGGGCACTTAATTAGCACTTAAAAGCTTGCAAAGTTCATTTTATAGCACATTAAAATGTAGAAAATTAAACTCTAAGCCTAACGAGTGTTTAATCACTTTTTATGCGAGATAAGCTTTTCTTTTTATGCTGAAATGGAAATGGTTTTTTTTATTCATTTTATCAACTTAATTTATCATCATCTGAGCAATATTTCCTTTAAAAATACAATAAAGCTAATTGACTGCTTATACCACGATTTTTATACAAAACACAACTCATCACTGTTACGGGCAGAAGGTGAGGTAATAATCAAACTTTGTGATTAGTCATTTCGTTAGCTATCTATACTAACTGCCGTATTTATAGACGAGTCCAGTAATTATTTTACTTGTCTGAGTCCTGATCTTTTATTTTATGTATAAAAGATATATATCGATATATATATATATATAGATAGATATCTTTTAATAGCCTTCAATTTTGATCTTCTAAATTTAGACTTATTTTCTTTTTCTTTGCTTTTCTTAATTTTTATTCTTAATATTAATTCCTAAAATCATTGTGACGTTTTCTATTCAATAGTGTTACATTTTATCTGCCAGATATCTTTATCTAGGAATTTGAAAAGTCAGCCCTTAGAATATTATGCCTGTCACATTTTTTTCTTGCATTGAATTTTCTTCATAAGAACGAGACAAGGCAATACTTAGCCAAAGTAATTACGTAGACACGTCTATAAATATGGGTGTAAGTCTCTTTGTGATTGGTCGACCTTTCTATACCTAGACTCATGGTGATTGGCCATTCTTGCACGAGAGTGCTACTTTTTAGTGGTACTACTTTCGTGAGCGGTGGTTGTCATCAGTCAATCGGGTAAATGATAATATTGTGTTTGCCAATTAGCTATAAATCATCCAATTTCAATTAAAAAATGCAAGAGGAAAAAACAATTAATTTTTTTTTAAATTTCGCCTCGTAATTAACCACAGATGCCAATATCAATTGTAGATAGCGAACGCGACTATTACTCGATACATAGAAATAGTAATACAGAGTAACTAGAAAGTCTACTTCGTCAAAAAAACGGTCCGGCTTGATGTTAAAGAGATCCCGGTTTGTTCTTTTTTTTACTTTAGTGTTCGTCGGTTAGTTAGATAAGGACAGATTGGATCCTACTGGATTCATCAGGACCGTTATAGTATCAAAGCAAAAACTACCTTAACCTTAAAGAACATGATTGAAATTTATATTTCAAAAGTTGTCAAGTGCACAGTCTTCTAGGAGCGAAGACGACGATGTGACATAATATGTCTCTGACTAGATAACGCTCTAATTACCGTCTCCGGGGGATAATTTGATTCCATGTATTGTGGGGAGAGTATGACATCTGTCTGGCAGCCGTCTTGACAAATCACTGTGATTAATAGCTCATTTTAAATACTAATTAATCTACGCCATCGTCGTTCGAATTTCTAATTTTGAAGTAGTTCGTGAAGATCTACTGTTCAGTTCTGTTGGATTCTGTTGTTCAGAAGGGATAAAGGAAGAAATGACTGTTTATTCCTTTTAGTAGAACATAATGGATGACAAGATGATGAATATTTTCATTTACATTGCAACGCAACAATAGCGGGTTAGACTAAGGCTGAAATCTATAGTCCGTACTTTGACTTTGCTAATCAAAAACTTTGACATAAGAGAATTTTTGGAATTTATAAAGCGGATTTCGCAACTATCAAAAGTTATTGTTTCGTTATAGTAAAGTCGAAGGTTTTAAAATTAAAGTGTAAACCGATCAAAAATAATGACTTAAACTTTACTTCTCTTTTATGACTGTAAAGTTCTTTTAATTTTATTCGTATACTAGCTGCGAGCTAGTTCTCGGTTCTCGAGCGGTTGCACTTTTTCCATTATTACTCGGGTTCTACTAACCCTTCGATGCAAAGTGTACCACGACCTTCCTCGAAAATAGAACTTCCCAATATTTAAAACCAGATTTCAATCGGATAAGTAGTTTTTAATTGTATAAAGAACCGAAAGATAAACAAAGAGACAGAAATGAATTTTAAAAATTATATAATTTTGTACAACTACTTTTTCTAAGCCCTCAAGGAAAGCTTTTTTTTAATTTACTTCCAATTACAGACTTTTTGTCCTCTCTTCCTTTATTATAGGTATAGAAGATAGATTACAAAATGAATTTCGACTATAAATTCCAATTCAAAGTTTATGCTTAGTTCTTGCTAAGCTCAGTCCAAGCAAAGTCAAAGTACAAGACACCTTAGTCTTAATACCCGGCTGAGCGGAATGGGTTATGTTTATTTATAAATAGAAATTAGACAAAATAAATGAAGTAATAAATTAAATGGACAGAATTTCAAACTATTCCTAGTAGGTTTTATCCTACAATGTGAACTAATAGTTTTTAGTGCTTACAAAATATAATACATTAAAGTTCTACTTTAATTTAGTCCTTTTTTACTTACTCTCATAGTTCACATTTCTGATACTACAACCGAATTGATTTACTACTCCATTCGATTTAGTCTATTAAGTCCCACCAGTAGATCTGAACGGTATAACATCTCGAACTACTCCCAAACATCTTAATAATCATTAAAAATTAATTAAATTAATGAACGCTAAAATTCGAACGTTAGTTGATATTCAAAAGTTGTTAGGTTAAATTGGAATTAAATTTCGGGACAAAACAAAAGTTAAGTAGATTTTATCCAATTAGTGAGCCGGTAGATACAATCCCTTTATAAATAATGTTAATCCTTACTTATTGAGGATAGTAGATGGATAAGGTAGATCTAAGAATAGATAAATCGTTAAATATAATACATAGTCAAACTCATTTTCCGGTTTGAATCGCGTTGTGTCAAGTAACTGTTACATTTTATTTACCATATAGCTGTTATCCGCGACTTCGTCTGCTTAGGAATAGTGCATAGTGATATTTAAGTAAAACGCTAGATTAAAGAAACTGAGTATTATTTATTGAGTACCAAAATGTATGGACATTTTATAAACAAAGAAACAAAAGCTATATTCTACCATATTGCCTTTCAACGACAAGGGCTACCAACATAAAAGTGTTGCCAACTTAGGAAAGTATTATATTTTAGGTACTATTACAATACATAGCCGATTTTTTCGTTCATTACTCGAGTTCTACTAATTGGATTTCGATAGAGTTCCTGCCGCCCTGATCGTACCTGGCCCATGGAGCTGGCAACCTGACGGTTGTGAATCGTCTATCGAAACTATAATAGTGTGTTTTCGAAACGCGACCTTCAATAGAACAAGACAAAAGAAAAATTTCTTTGATTTTGCATCATATAAATCTACACGCACCAATTGAAATACATTTAATTCAGTTTGGAAATGTTTGGTAATTTCTTGGAAAATAACCAAAAAAAAATCAAACCAATTTGGAGATAAATCAAACAATGCTGAGACGTTGTAAAGACGATTCACTTTTTTAAGTGCCTTGCGCGATTGCAAAATTAGGAAAAAAATATATATAAGGTGAATTTTAAATCGGTAAAGCTAAAAACACAGTAACGTAACTCCCTTACTTTTTACAGCACTAGACAATCTTTTAGAGATGGGGTAACCATATAAACTTGCTGCGGTTTCGGTCAATCCAAGTTTACGTACTATTTCTTACTCGACTGCATACCACGTTGTTCAAACAAGCAGACACCTTTGTTCTTGTTTTATGTGACAAGTGACAACGATAATGCTTACTACTTGCAGACTGTTGTAGATAAAAACTGTTAAGTAATGAATAAACCGGTTTCGTTCAGATATAGATATATTAATAGTACCTACATAAAAAGGTTGTGACGATCTGAGGAGTATCTTCGGAATGATGAACAGAATAGCAATCCAGAATACAGTAAATTACTCATTTTTATACTTCTACCAAAAAGAATCGGCCTCTAACGAACTAGGTACCTACTGATTAATGAAGCATTTGAAACCGCCTTCTAATCAGCAAACTCCTCAATAAATAAAATTGGATAAATAAATAATATAACAGAGACGTCCTATTAAGGTTACGTTTTTTTTTAGTGGCAGTCGAAAGTAGGTCGGTAGGTACAATAAAAATGGTGAAATAAAACAAAAGAAAATAATAAGAAAAAAAAATATTATACATACAGTACCACCGACTTATCTGTTTCGTCATCTATAAACGTAGAGTTTATTTTTGCCCTGTTTTTAAATTATAATTTTTCACTCTCAGCTACAATAACGTTACGTATTTTGTGATCTACCTACTTATACAATACTATTTATATATTTTCATGATTCATTTCACTTTTTGCCTCAATTTAATATTTTTATCAAATAAAGTCGCTATCCAACAAATCGAACTAAAACAATCTAACTAAAAACGAATATCAAACCTACTGCTCTGATTACGATAAAAGTTAGTTTTGGTTAGTTGAAACCTCAGAACAAAACAAAAGTAATTTTCATCCCGATGTCCCGAGTCCCGGGAACCGAGTAGTAAAACCGCAAAGCGCAGGTAGTAAAATAATCGGCCAAGTGCCAGTCGGACAAGGTCACGAAGGGTTCCGTACAATTATCTCAAAAAAATCTCGTTTGTATGGGAGCCCCAATTTAGTATTAATTTCCTTGTTTTTAGTATTCGTTGTTATAGCGGCAATAGAATTTCAACAATCACGGTGCAGCCTAGTGACAGACAGAATTATTGAATGAATGAATAAATTCCTCAATGTAGTTTAAGAATTTATGAAGTTAATTTCTTCTATGGTTATCGCGATTTTGCAT
Source organism: Idaea dimidiata (assembly GCA_949358125.1). Classification (NCBI taxonomy): domain Eukaryota; kingdom Metazoa; phylum Arthropoda; class Insecta; order Lepidoptera; family Geometridae; genus Idaea; species Idaea dimidiata. Next base: position 19,881,780 of record OX442334.1, on the reverse strand, counting down.
AATAAAACACTTTATTTATCCGGTTTTATCTCGTTTTTATTCATTATTTGACCCGAGCTTTCGCCAACTTTACAGTTGGCTTTTTCAAGGTTGACTGAGATGTAATTTGTCTATTTTTATCATTCTAAAAAGTTACAGTAAACTACCGCCTCATAATTATTTGCAATAAAAACGTTTCAGTGTACGCAGACTATATAGTTATTGTAATAGTTTTCAATTTAAATTATATTTTTTTTTTTTTTAATAATTATTTTTATCCCTAACTAGCTCAAAAAACTACCATGGCATCGGAATGCGCCCTCACATGAGAAGAAGCCACGAAGAAACTCATGGGGGTTCTCTTTTGCTCAGAAATTTAAAAACAATTTTTACATCAAACTAAGAATTAACAAATCTAAATAACAAAAAATACTTTAAAGTATTTACTAAAAGAGAACCCCCATGAGTTTCTTCGTAGCTTCTTCTCATGTGAGGGCGCGTTTTGAGCTAGTTAGGGATAAAAATAATTATAATTTAAATTGAAAACTATTACAATAATTCTATAGTCTGCGTACACTGGAACGTTTTTATTGCAAATAATTATGAGGCGGTAGTTTACTGTAAATTTTTAGAATGTCAAAAATAGACAAATTACATCTCAGTCAACCTTGAAAAAGCCAACTGTAAAGTTGGCGAAAGCTCGGGTCAAATAATAATTAAAAACGCGATAAAACCGGATAAATAAAGTGTTTAATTTATGAAGTTTTTAAATTCACACGATTTGTTAACTTAGTTACATTTTACCGGGTCTAAATCGCGTATTACTATTTATTTTTCAATATTACAATGATCATTGTAACATGATCTAAACGTCGACGTAAGAAAAATAAATAATAATACGCGATTAAGACCCGGTAAAATGTAACTAAATGTATGAATTTAAAAAGCTTATAAATTATTTAATGTACACACAATTTAAATTACAATACAAAGAAAACAAACGTACACAACTTACTCGTATAATTAGGTGGCACAATAGTCTTAGCGTTTAAAACAATATCTTGCAGACAACCTGGAAAATTTGATCTGTCTAGCTGTGAAAGTTTATAATATAATACAGCCTGCTAGCTGATTTGATTACTTAACTCCGTTCCAACAAATCGAAATTGTTAAAGCCACGTCATTTTACGCGTCATTCAGTAGCAAAAATATTGCCATGGCAATCATAAAGAGTGACTATAACAGTCAAATTGTATAGTACTCGTGATCGCAAAAATCTACAATTTAAATTGTTGCAATCGAGATTTGTTAGCAACAGAGTTACATAATCAGTCGACTAGTGACAGACAGACAGACGGAGAGCGGAGCCTTAGTAACAGGGTTCCGTTTCTACCCTTTCTGTACGGAACTCTTATAACCAAACCTGACAATGACAAATAATGGACCCGACCCGTGCCCATGTATTGAAATTGTATTGAAAGTATAAAATATCTTTATATCGATACTTTGTTACAATATCGTTTGACACACGCAAAATAATATCTACCGCGTGGAACATTGAGACCTTTTATTGAAATATTATAAATATGGGATATGATGTTAAAGGAAAATTGATGTTTTCCAATTGAATTCGTTTTTAGGGTTCTGTTGTAAATATGAATTTGTTTATAACCGTATTCGTAAACGACCCTATTCGCGAGTAATGTTTTGTCTTGCTCTTGTGACTGATAATAATCAACCGTGGCTCCAAATGTATTTTATACTACTTATTTATTATATACAAACTGCGCGGCCGGCCCTTCTGGATGGCGTTTCTTGCGCATCTTACGGCGCGAGAAACGCCGCCAAAAGACGCCCTTCCGTCGTAATCGGCATCGATCAGTTTTTTTTTTTCGAAACTTGGCTTCATACAACCTACTTACCTCTAAAGATTCGTACGGAAAGATCAAACGGGGCTCTGAAACAAAAGATAATACATATCAGTTAGTTTTTTTTTTGTCCGACTATTGGACCCCTTGTTTATAGAGAAGACACCCAGACCAGAAATTGAGGAAGAAAAATAGTAAAAGCAATCGATAGTGGGTCTCGTCGACCCCCGACCAAGTTTTACTTTAAAGAAGACTTGTTTGTGTTCCGATAATTAGATCAATGCAATTCCTAAGCAAGACGGAGAGTATCCAACTCTATAACATTATATTTCAATCTAAATATGTACCTTAATTACGAAGTACGTCTACACGAAATTAACGCCTCAAGGCCTTAGCTAATCTTACATTTGGTATGTTTAACTTGTGCGTAAGACTGACTTTCAAACTAATCAATCATATAGGTAACTATACTATTTATAAGTAAATATTTACCTCAGACTATACCAAGTGTGACGAGCATACCCATTTAAGCCGAAAGAGGGTTGTTCGAGATTTCTAAGCGAACATCTGTTGTTCTACAAATTTTGGAAATTCGTAATGGAATGGAATGGAAACTTAACTTGAAAATCAGCTGTGTCTTAGAGTTAGAGGTCATTGACCTTAAGTTGTCCTTTCTTTAGGTACCTACTTACAGAAATAAATATAGCAAGCAAAGATATAAAAAGCAGTCGTAGAAACTGTTGCCGATTATAGCTTAAGATAACCGTTCAACTGCAAAAGCAGCCACCGTTGGCTGCATTGGGTCCACAAGTAAACCACAGTTTAGAAATAAAATAAAAAAAGAAAATTTATCCGTGCGATCAAAATGGAAATTTATCCTAATCAAAATTCGAGCCCAGAAAAACAGATATATAAAATTAATACGGATTACTATAACGGAAAATAATGTTTCTAATATTTTCTTCGTTTGAAAAGTATGATGTTCATAATTTTCGTTGAAAGATGTGCAAACAATTTATATGAATTTGTGAGTCAACAAAGTTCAAATGTCCATCAAGCTTAATGCTATGTTTGAACAAATCCCTTCATTCCAATGACAATGAAGCCAATTGACGGCTCATATCGCGATTTATTTTTACAAAACACTACTCACCATTGCGGGCTGGGGTGAAGTAATAATCAAACTTTGTGAGTGGCCAATTACAATATCTATCTATACTGGGCCTTATTAATAAACGTGGAGTCAGGTCACAGTAGTAACACCATGCTGTTTTTTTTCCGTGACGAGAACTTTCAAAGTTGAAAGACAGAAACAAAAAGCGGAATAACTACGCCGTCCTTCCTTTAATATAAGGCTATTTGTAATTGGCCGATGCGTTACCTATTTATCCCCAGACTCTTTATATTTGGCACTTCTTGTATGTACGAGAGTGCTACTAAAACGACGTACTATTTTCATGAGGGCGGGGGGGATTCTTAATGAGCAGTCAACTGCTTTTATTGTCTTTGGTTTGAGCAAATCCCTTAATTCAATCCGCCGTACCGCCTCAGCGGTTTACGTAGAACGTTTTATCATCTTATTTTTTGCAATAAAAATTCGTTCTGTAACTTAGTTTTCGTAAATAAATTATAATGGAGAGAGAGCAAGTTTTTTGGGGTTCTGTTTCTTGAGAGTGAAATTCAGAACCCTTGTAAGATGGTAACGATTGGCGTTTGTCTGACAAAGTACCCTTTTCTCGATGACAGGTAGAGATGGGAAGCGGTTTGTAGCCAAAGCCAAGGTCTGTTAGACATCATTAGACGGGCAGAAAGGTAAGTATAAGGGTTAAAAGAAAAATGTGGAAAACAATGTGTTTAAAAATAGTAAACTGGTATGTTTCAACTTATTTCTTGACGGCCCCTGTGGCGCGTCGACTGCAATGCAGAAGGCTGTGGGTTCGATTCCCGTCGGGTGCAAATAATTACTTGTTTCTGATCTGGACACCCACATTCCTATTAGGCATACCTAATAGAAATATTATTAGTGGAAAAATTCAGATTGAAGATGAAGATGAATTTTTCCTTTAAAATATTTCTAGTAAACTACCCATGTAGCATATCGGGCGAATACCCAGTTACGAAGCAAAAGGTTGCTAAATGAAATAGCATCAAATGGCTACCTTTTTCATGGATGTTCTTCAAAATCGTTATCTACGTATTTCCATGTTCTCTTTTGAACTGATAAACTGTACATAACTGAAGTCACAGCATAAATATCGCTGCTCTCCCCAGTAGGTTGACTGTTAAGATCCTGCGCGCCTTGAAATCTCAATAGAATGCGGTACATTGAATAGTGTTAGTATAGTAGCATGTACGTTGCAATTGGCGGAGACGAATAAAACACCTAAAGTACCCCATACTTTATTACTGATCACTAGGGAATATCAAGATAAAAGTATTTCTATGTCTTTAATAAATAAATAAAAATAAGTAAATAAATTTTGCACTACATTACACACTCGTTGCTCATTGGCCTAGCTGTAACTGCCAATCTTTAATGGTCGTCCGGGTGAAGCAACGCTTAGTGCTCTCATTAGTGGGATGGGTGACCGATTATTTGTGTGGCAAAAAAACACTTTTTCAAGCTCCTCCGTGCATCGGAAGCACGTTAAGCAGTTGGTCTCGGTTGTTATCTCTGACAGCAGTCGTTAGGTCAAGTTAAGGCCTTAGGGCGATTTAAAAACTCTATCACTACGTGAGTCACATCACTACACAAAATAAAGATGCTGGCTTTAGTTTTTAAACAGAACTAGCTGCGCCCCGCGGTTTCACCCGCATAGGTCCCGATGCCGCTAGAATATCGGGATTAAAAGTAGCCTATGTATTATTCCAGGTCCCTAGCTACCTATATTCCAAATTTCATTGTAATCGGTTCAGTAGTTTTTGCGTGAAAGACTAACAAAGTCACATACATACTTACATACGTATACATTCAAACTTTCGCGTTAAGAATACTAGCTGCGCCCCGCGGTTTCACCCGCGTAAGTCCAGTTCCCGCAGAAATATCGGGATAAAAAGTAGCCTATGTATTATTCCAGGTCCCTAGCTACCTATATTCCAAATTTCATTGTAATCGGTTCAGAAGTTTTTGCGTGAAAGACTAACAAAGTCACATACATACTTACATACGTATACATTCAAACTTTCGCGTTTAGAATACTAGCTGCGCCCCGCGGTTTCACCCGCGTAAGTCCAGTTCCCGCAGAAATATCGGGATAAAAAGTAGCCCATGTGTTATTGCCGGTATCCAGCTACCTATATTCCAAATTACATTGCAATTGATTCAGTACTTTTTGCGTGAAAAAGTGACAAAGTCACATACATACATACTTACATACATATACATACAAACTTTCGCGTTTAGAATATTGGTGAAAGATACAGGTAAGGCAACCTACTGTTTGATCTTTGTACAATGCTGTGGGTGTATAAAATATGTGTAAAATAGTTTCAACCGTAACCCAAGCCGTAGCTAACCTCCGAACAGCGGATACCTCACACATACCACAGAACACACTCCATTTGTTACACAAAGGTACTCTAGTTCATTGTACGAATAAGTTGGCAATAGATCCCGGGCAAATGGCCAACTCCCTGTTACTTGTCAAGGGTCGGATACCTACTAGGTATATTTTTGTTTATCAGTACCTAAATAAAATGTTTTTCTCATAATTTATTGTCTCTTGGACTGTTAGTTGGTAAGAAAGTGGAAGTGAAATAGATCTAAAGGTTATTGAACGAGCAGGCGAAGCGCCTTTGCTTCAAGTTTGGCAGAATTTGCTTTCGTCTCTCAGTATATATTTTTTATTATTGATAGGTAATCGTTTCACCACTATCTCACCTGATGGAAAGCGACAATGTGGTCTAAGATGTTACGCGCTTACCTAGAAGATACCTGTTCACTGTTCACTAGAAGACCCCAAGTTGTAGACACCCGGAAGACATACCCACTCAGGTAACTGATTCCAGTCCCTCGCAGTACGAATAAAGAATGACGACGCGAAACGCTTGGTTCGGGTGACTGGTATTTCTACCATCAGTTTGCCTGGATGTCCGATGGTAGAAGGGAGATGGTAAAACTAAATGGTGCAGTTCCCTGGACACCCCCCGAAATGTATCCGATAAAAGACCTACAAGCTTGCTACCCTACGACGATGTTTGCATGTATCTCCTCTAGAAGTCATACTGCTGAACCGATCTTGATGGTATGCAGATCTATGAATATATATATTTATTTTCGATTGGTTGGGTGTTTCTCCCACAAAGCCCCTGTTACTATCTATAGTAACAGGGGCTTTGTGTAGTATCTATAGTATCTATAGTAATAGATATAGAAAACAATCCAAACATAAAAACAGAGCCCTTTATTTGCACTTGATAGGTTTTTCGAGGTTGCAGGGCATGTTGCAGTACCAAGTAAAATTCCTTTGCCTTGGATGACGCCAGGTAGCAGAATGCGAGAATATTTTTAACCGACTTCAAAAAAAAAGGAGGAGGTTATCAATTCGTCTGTATGTATAATATTTTTTTTTTTTTGTATGTTTACCGATTACTCGAAGACGGATTGACGGATTAAGATGATTCTTTTTTTAATGGATAGGTAGGAGCTCCAAGATGGTCCCATAGAAATTTGATGTAGATCTGATGAGGGTCTTCGGAGTGATGAACGGAAATGCTCTTCAAAACGCATAATTCAATCCAGTTGTTTGTCGATTACTCGAAGATGGCTCGACCGATTGAGATGATTATTTTTTTAATGGAAAGGTGGAAGTTTCGAGATGGTCCCTTAAAAATTTGATGAGGATCTGATGAGGGTCTTCGAAGTGAGGACCGGGAATGCTCCTCAAAACGCTGTATTCAATTCAATTGTTCATCGATTATACGAAGATGGCTTAACCGATTGATATAGTTCTTTTTTTAATAGAAAGGTGGAAGCTACGAGGTGGTCCCATGAAAGTTTGGTAAGGATCTGATGAGTATCTTCGGAATGATGGACAGGATAGCATCCCAGAATTCAATAAATTACTTATTTTTGGACTTCTACCAAAAAGAATAGACCCCTAAAGAACTAAGTACAGATTGATGGGGCACCTGAAACCACCTTCTCATCAGCAAACTCCTCAATAATGAAAATTACGGTAACAATATTGTTGATTTTTAGGTAGGTAAGTATACTAAAAAGGGTAAAATAAAAAAATAATTTAACAATTAAAAAACCGACTTCAAAAAGAAACAAAAAATAATTTAAAAAACAACCAAAAAAAAATAATTGATAAAAATGACCAAAATAACCTCTACATAGGTACAGAGCCACCGACTAATTAATCTGTTTTATCATCTGAAGTCGGGCAGTTTTACTGGTTGGTTCCATATTGTACTTAGGTTGGCTTTTATCAATTATTATTTTTTTGGTTGTTTTTTAAATTATTTTTTGTTTCTTTTTGAAGTCGGTTTTTTAATTGTTATATTTATGAAATATATTATCAAATTGTTCCTTGTTTGTAACACATCCCTAATTGTTGTTTCAAACAAATCCTTTGTAATGTTAATACCTATGATTTTACTTTTTTTTACAATATCCAAAACTCTCTGAAAACAGGCGATGAATACTAAAAAAATATTTCAGTTTTCTGAGTTTTTTTTATCGAGCACAGTTCATATCGTGGTTTTACCCAAATGTATCATCATTAGGTTTTTTGAACTACAACATAAAGTACGACAAAAGTATATTTTTATCCGACCAAAAAAAATGAGTTTACGATTAGGTACCCTTGAAACAAAATAAAGGTAAATTTCGGAATTCCAACGAGGACCTCGTGAACCACGGATAAGGTTTCAATACAGGTCAGATTTCAGCTTATAAAATGTTTCAAGACTATTTGATACATAATACCAAAGACCATTAACCACTAATAATTTATCTATGATAATATTTACAGTGAAATAGAATACCTACATTTTAATAAAATATAATATTTACGCGGGGAACAAATATTTCTGCTGACCATAAATGTTTGTTTCTGGTTCTGGGTGTTTTCTATGTATCATGTTATGTATGTATTTTCAAAGAAAAGATGTAGAATATCCGTTGTCTAGTATATAGTACAATAGTATTCATAGTACAAGCCTAGTGCTTAGTTTGGGGCTAGATAGCGTTGTTTGTAATGTCATGTAATATTTATCATTTATTTAATAAGGTAGGTTACCTTATCTAGCTTATTAAATATATCAAATTTCACATTTTAAATGAGAAAAGTTAGGATTATAATTACTTAGTACAAGTTAGGGGATGTCAATGAGGCGACTGTCACCGAGTGTTTGTTTTAAAACAAACTAAGTGTGAAATTTACTATAAAATAAAACTAGCTGTTACCCGTGACTTCGTCTGCGTAGAAATAATGCAAAGCCGACTTTTCGTTCATTATTCGGGTTCTACTAATTGGATTTCGATTTCGTATACCACGGAAGTTCCTCGAAAATAGAACTTTCCTATACTTAGTAGTTTTTATTGTATAAGGAACAAACAGACATACAGACATGAATTTTAAAAATAATGAAATTATGTTATACTACTTTTCATAAGTCGAAAATAGTTAAAATAAGTTTAGTTATTTTATTATGATATTTAAAATATAGAATAATTCCAATTGTTAAAGCCGTCTTTGAATAACCGGTTAACTGAATTACTGAAGATATATAAATATACGTGACAAATTAAGAACCTTCTCCTTTTTTAATGTCGGTTAAAAATGACAAGGTGTTTATCGCTTAATGCCCACAAACGAAAAACAAAACATTCCTCGTTTAGCAATTACTTGCATTACTTTAACCTAGGATCGCTAAGGTAGGTACTTCTTGATATTTGTTATTATCTACATAAGTTTCGCATTTATAAAATCAGTGGGATAGTAACAAAAAAAGTATTTAAATAAAGATAATTGAAATCTATAAGCTGACACTTAAATTTAACGACTCCAAATACCGTTCCGAATCGCAATCGAAACCATTTAAAAACGGACCCATTTAACTAAAGAGCCATTCACAAAGTAATCGCTGCTTAAACATTCACATAACATTATCATTAATTCAATACACATCCAATCTTCAAAAGGAATCCTTGAAAAAGTCGACACAAAGTAAGTCCCAATCTCACTCTGAGCGAGATTATCGATAAAAAATAACGACATCCCATCCCTAAAGCCACTAAAAAGGTTGAATCTTGTCACCATTCCGCGAAAGCCAGGGGATTACGTGCGTGTTTGGATAAGGGGTGATGCAGACTGCATGAGTTAACTGTCAGCCGATGGTTTGCAGTGTGTCCGTCAGGCTTTAAGGCTGAAATCTACAGCCCTTACTTTGACAAGCAAAAACTATGACTTAAAATAATTTTTGATATTTATAAAGCGATCTTCGCAACTAGGTATATAAAGTTTTTGCTTAGAAAAGTCGAAGTTTTTCAAATTTAGAATGGAAACCAATCAAAAATAATGACCTAAACTTTGCTTTTATGTTATGACTATGAAGCTATTTTTATTTTATTCGTATATTACTAAAATAATTTCGACTATAAATTTCAGTTCAAAGTTTATGCTTAGTTTTTGCTAACCTCAGTCTGGGCAAAATCAAAGTACGCATAGATTTCAGCCTAAGAGATAAGGATCGTTCTCCATACAAACGTAGTCGACTGTTTCCTTTCTGGGTAAAGACATTAGCAAATTATGTCTATGCCATAAAACCTACAGCTGTTGACACCATGCCCCTAAGTATTTTTTTTTTCTTACAATATACCAATTAGATAAAATATGAAAAAAATAAGGATATGTAAAAAATACAAACTTAGGGGCATGATCATCTATACTGTCCTAATATACCTAATTTTATAAAGCTGAAGAGTTTATTTGTTTGAACGCACTAATCTCAGGAATTACTGGCCCGAATTGAAGAATTCTTTTATAGTCAATTTATCGATATTGACATTTATTTATTAATAGAATCTTACTAAACATTTATCAAATAACATTAGAAAACGAGGATGGTTATTTTTATTATTTACTAGCTGCGACCCAAGGTTTCACGTAAGTCCCGTTCCCGGTATCCAACTACTTATATTCTAAGTTGCATTGGAATTGATTCAGTAGTTTTTGCGTGATTGAGTTACAAACATTCAAACACACACACTTTTACATACCTATACATATAATATTAGTTGGATTAGTAGGATAAATTATATTTAAAGCTATTACATCGGACGATTGCAAATCGGCTGTCTGCGTTTGATCTCGTTGACTCGTTTGCATTACTGTTCTCTTTGCATTTTTGTATCGAGTTATACAAAGGTGTACATTTAATGGAATATTAGCTATGTTTTTATATTAAAAATATCAGTGTTTCCTTTATATTTATAATATTATTAGCTGACCCGGCGTACTTCGAGTTTCAATCGGTCACGGTAGGATAAGTTATAATAGTTTATTCAAATATAAGCTGTAAACACGATAATGCAACGTTCTTTTTGTATCTAATGAGTTTGAGAATAAGGACTTTTAACTAAACAATAAAGAATATTACAAACAAGATATATAACCCTTTTCTTGCAGTTGGGTTAACATATCTGTTCTATATAATATATTTGCTCTATATAATATTGTATTCAGATTTCTCTATGAAACAACGCGTGACAGATTGCGGTTGAGTGTTACATTTAAGATCCGTCTATTTTTTTTATTAAATCTACAGGTAAATAGTAAAACTGCTTGCTGACTTTACTAGGTAGTAAAATCAAAAACATAGTCAAACTCCGTAGTTTAACTACCCCAAACTCTAGTTTAATAAGTAGGCTCTTACGTCTAAAAGTGTCACGATGCTTACCTTAAAAAGCCACGATAACGTGGAACTAGTGAGAATAAAATTTAACACTAGTTCCATAATTTTCAGGTTTTATTTAAAGGGAACAAGTGATAGATAACAAAATTCAACATTAGATCCATTTATTTTTAGATTATTTTAAAATGGAACAAGTTACTACAAAAAAAACATCAGTAGTAACATTATGGAACTGTGGCAACGAAGCACGTCCTCTGGGCCCTGATTCGCTAAGGACAAAGCATGCGGAATGCAGGCGACGTGCAGAGATGTACGTTGTTTCGTATTCTGTAAATGTTTAATTTATTTAATTACTACTTAATTATTTAAGTAGCCTTCAAATTTAAGGGCTACTTAATTATTTAAATAGCTCCTCTTGTTTCTCAGCCAATCAGTAATAAAGGAAGTTATAGAATAGCTTTTATTTTTACTCGGGCAACAAATCGACCTATGCAATGCTCCTGCATCCCGCCTGCTTGTCGCATGCTATGTTTATACAGAATCGGGCCACTGGTATATGGTTCGTGGTTATATATTTGGTTTTTCTAATGTGTAGGTGACATTGACTCCTTTAAAAGTAGCTGGTCCACAATGGCCCTAGACCGCGACAAGTTGAAGGAATGGAGAATGTATAGGAGTTGTCCAGCAGTGGGACAGTTTACGCTAATAATAATAATAATGTGTAGGTAACCACTAAGACAGGATTTTTAGGAAAAACCGCGGGATCGAGACTTACGTGGCTGAAACCGCAGCTAGCAGTCAGCTGCGGTTTTGCAATATAAAAACTTATTGATAAGAAACGAAATAGAAAAATATTTCCGTATTTCAATTTATCAATAAGAAATTTTCTTGTACACGACCACAGTGACAAATTAATCCTCTTAGCTTTTGCTGGAGAGAAAATTAACCCTATTGATGGATATAATAAGGGTTATTATCGGATAACTATTAGTATATTGGTTAAGTACACCTATTGACTAGAAGTTCGATATTTCTTCTTTTAAGCTACCTAATTACTGATCTATTCATAAACGATTAATATTATATTTATTTTAAGCCTTTAAGCTTGCTTTGGGTGTTTATAGAAATACTAGCTGCGCCCCGCGGTTTCACCCGCGTAAGTCCCGTTCCGTCTAGAGATAACAAATAGCTGTTGTGTTGTCAGCTCCATATATTCCAAGTTTCATCGCAATTGGTTCAGAAGTTTTTGCGTGAAAGAGTAACAAAGTCACATACATACATACATACAAAGGTTCACCTCTAAATATCGTTCAGTTCGATAATGTCTAGTGTACTATAATAACCAGTGTAAATAAGTTAGGATATATAAGGCTAGAAAACAAACCACAAATGCCATAGAATAAAGACAAAACTTAAAATAAGCAGAACTGGCGTTTTTATCCCGATAATCCCTTGGGAACGGGACTTACGAAGGTGCAACTAGTATAAAGTTATATTCTTCACATCTGAACAATGTTCCTGGTTCGCTAAAACCACTTAATACTTGGAGTTGGCACAGTAGGTAAGTTTGACCATACCTACTGAAGTCGTAGAACAAAAGTTACTCGTTTTGATATGGAGAATCACCCCCTGTACAGTTTTGGATTGGAATCCCATAGCCCTGTATAATAATCTCCCGGGATACAAAATCAAAAGATATTTTATCGGACAAAGTAAATTAAGTCAATTACTGCACATGATCGAACAGAAAAGGCAATTTCAGATTTAATCGTTCTCCAAATTCGTTCTCTTCTAAAAGGCAATTTCATTTAAAAAAGGGTCTGGACATAATTAAATACAGAAAAAAAATCTCAAAGAGTACGATCCTATCTGTAGGTAATTCATCTATACTAATATAATATATTTGATATATTTGACGACCTCTGTGGCGCGTCGGGCGAACGCTTGGCTGCAATGCAGAAGGTTGCGGGTTCGGTTCCCGCTGGGTGCAAATATTTATGTTTAAAAATAAATATTTGTATCTGGTCTGGGTGTATTTCTATGTATAATATGTATGTATTTACAAAAGAAAAGTAAATATAAGTAGTATATCCGTTGTCTAGTCACCGTAACACAAGCTTAGCAGCTTACCATGGGGCTAGATGGCGCTGTGTGTTGGTCTCAAAAATTTATTTATTTATTATTCATTATTTTATTTATAATAAAGGGGAAATTTGTTTCTTTGTAATAAATAGGCTCCGACTACTAGACCGATATCAATAACTCTTTCACCAATAGAAAGCAACAATAAAAACTAAAATAGGGAACACAGGAACCTACGCGGGTAAAACCGCGGAACACAGCTAGTTTATATTAAACACTAACACCCTTATTATAAAATATTATTTACACATGACTAAGTTATGTGTATGACGTTTGTCTCTATATTAAACACTAACTGTTACTCCCTTATTATAAAATATTATTTACACATGACTAAGTTATGTGTATGACGTTTGTCTCTATATTAAACACTAACTGTTACTCCCTTATTATAAAATATTATTTACACATGACTAAGTTATGTGTATGACGTTTGTCTCTATATTAAACACTAACTGTTACTCCCTTATTATAAAATATTATTTACACATGACTAAGTTATGTGTATGACGTTTGTCTCTATATTAAACACTAACTGTTACTCCCTTATTATAAAATATTATTTACACATGACTAAGTTATGTGTATGACGTTTATCTCTATATTAAACACTAACTGTTACTCCCTTATTATAAAATATTATTTACACATGACTAAGTTACGTGTATGACGTTTGTCTCTATATTAAACACTAACTGTTACTCCCTTATTATAAAATATTATTTACACATGACTAAGTTATGTGACGTTTGTCTCTCTCTGTCAACTTTGAAACTTCATGTGACAGTAAAAGACAAACGATGCATACTTATGCAGCTCATAAATTAGGGTTTATAAGTAAGGGGGTAAAGTTCGAACAAACAGACTAACATTCCCACCCATAGTAATAACGTTAAAACCCGTCCTAAGTACTGAATATATGAGTCGAGTACATTATAATTAGCTTCCCTAATGTCGGCCATAACAGAATGTTATGATTATGAATATGAAGCAGCTTTTAAACCTTCAGTTTTACTGCTTCGGTTCAAAACGCACTAACGTGAATTGGTTTCAATACTGTTTAATAGACCATTGAGATATTTATGTACTAGAACCTAATTAATCTTAAGCACTTCCATGTTCCTTTTACTTGAAATAAATTAAAAAAGCCGCTGCCAGCACTGACATGTCAGTTGTAACGTCTATCTTAAAATAAAATGAGCATCGGTTACCCATGACGAATTGAAGAATCAGTGAATTTGGATATTGTCAGTTTATCTATTGTGGTATTTCATTAATCCTTCTTTTGTCTTCATTTTGATAATTGATTGAATTAGGCGTTACTTTTCGGAACTCCATAACAACTATGTAACTTAAAAATAATATTTGGTTTTTAATCCTGACACCTGTAAAACATACACACACACACAGGTTACAGGTGTTACAGGTGTCCGGACTAAAAACTAACTATTAATTTTAAACATATAGGTAAGTACTTCATTTTGGTAATTTTGTTCGCTCATTATCTAGGTCATCTTTACGCAATTTGTCACTTTTACAACACGAAAAAAAACGTAAAGCCTTCCACAGAGAAGTCAAATTCAATAATTGAATTTGACTTCTCTGTGACCTGCCTGTAATTATTACAGGCAGGTCAACAATCCGGTCAGGCAGATATTGTGTAATTGAATTAGGTGCCTGATCTGTTCAGGCGAAGCTGAAGGTAAAATAATTTATGGTGTATACGATTTTGAGGTAATATGTGAGCTAAATGTAGGGCCCTTCATTTCTTTCTGTGGGTTTTCTAAAAGAATCTGGCAGAGACTAGCGATCCTGGAGTTCTCTCCGCGCGGTGGCGTGTAAACTACTTGGTTTCAAAGGGTTTGGTGTCAGACGGACGGACGTAAAACATTGCAAAATCTATTTTCAGTAGGTATAAAAACATTGAAAAGTTAACTAAAGACATTAACCGAGCGAACTTGCACGCAAAATTATCATTAAATATAATTAATAATGTTTTAAAATATTTGCAGATAAAGGCTTAAGCAGGCTTAATCACAGAATTCGAGATAATAATTTGCAAAATGCTTTAAAATTAAAATCTTATCTTACAAAACCTTTAAAATTTAACATAATTAAAACAATTTTAATAAGTTATGCCTAACCAAGCCCAAGGGACAAATTACAAAAGACGTGCTACTTGTAAGTACTGTAGGTTACTTCAGAATAACCTTCTTGTCATATCTTTGTTCTAAAACGGCAAGGTTATTAGTGATCCAGTACATTTGCTACTTTAGGTGGCAGAGTAGGCAGCTCTTTGTATTTTGGGTCGGACTTAAAGTCCGTACCTAAAGAGTAGAATGTAATAATTTGCGTTAAATATTCTGAAAAGTAGAAATAGAAATATCTTTATTCATGCCAAAAAGAAGCATAATATAAACGCATGAAGTTTTAGAAGTATTTATTTATTTTATTTTAAATAAAATAAAATAAATAAATAAAAACATACAAAAGTAGGTATACCTAAAATGGATATGTACAACTTAAATAAAAGTACAATTTAATAATAAATAATAAATAAATCCTGTGACCAACACACAGCGACATCTAACCCCATGGTAAGCTGCTAAGCTTGTGTTACGGTGACTAGACAACGGATATGCTACTTATATTTATTTTTCTTTTGTATATACATACATAATATACATAGAAATACACCCAGACCAGATACAAATATTTATTTTTAAGCATAAATATTTGCACCCAGCGGGAATCGAACCCGCAACCTTCTGTATTGCAGCCAAGCGTTCGCCCGACGCGCCACAGAGGTCGTCAAATTGTCATAAAGTAAATACATATGGCGTAATTACAAAGTAACAGGTTACAACTGAACCCTAGGTGGGCTATGTAATAGCCTGGGTTAAGGGTAGCAGCCCCAATTCCTTGCCTCAAAAGTAAGTTTCATCGAATGTTTTAGACCACCCTATGCACATATATTTTACGCTATACACTTGTGCGGTGATAAGTCGTGGTGGAAACTCGTTGCCGTAGCCTCGCGACTTTTTCTGACTTATTTATTATTAATTATTTTGTATCTTTATTTGCACAACATATACATAGGAAACAACACACACATATATTTAGTTTTCCCGGGTCTTATTATACTTTTAAATTCTCTTACCTCGACGTTTCGATCAAGTTACAATGATTTTGGTCGCGGAAAAATAATTATGAGTTCAAATCGTGTGAGTTTAAAATGTTTAACACACACATAAACAACAGTAATATCACAGAACCACATAGAACTGACTTGATTGACTTGACCACAGAATAGGCGATACTTCACAATTCACTACGCTACGGTGACGCGCCTCAGCCGGGACTTATCAGTGCGCGTAAAACCGAAGAGTCCGCTGTAGCCCAATATTCATCAGGACCAACAAAATTAATAGATTAAAAAAATCTAAACAAGTTTTTAAAATTAGAATAGATTTTTTTTTACATAATAAGTAAGAAAAAACAACTGTATCATGTTACAATTTACAAAACAGCTGCCCACCACACACACACCCAGCCAACGTGAGACTAAGTTCGTCTACACACCCCTAACAAGCCCAAAAATGTTCTTACAATTTTAACAAAGGATAAAGCGGTCGCTCATTACGGAAAAAATACCTAAAACACGATGTTATCTGATTCCTTACCCTTTTCACTTTTTCCCTGCCCTTGGGAATGTCGAAGTGGTTTTTAAATTGTTTACTTTGTAATACTTTAGCGCATTTCAACAGTTTCTTTAATTGGGAATGCGTAATAGATTGTTTCTTTTTTTTTAGTCTAGTAAACCACAGAGTCACACAGAATGTTCTTCCCAAAAAAAAACACTTTGCCTTTAATATGACTAACTACGTTCTACGGTTTCACCCGCGTGAGTCCCGAGCCCGTAGAAACATCAGGATAAAAAATAGCGCAAGTGTTATTCCATGTCTCCAGGTGCCTATATTCCAGTTTCATAGCAACCGGTTCAGTAGTTTTTGCGTGAAAGAGTTACAAAGTTACACATACACGAATAATGTGTTTATAATATTATTTAGTAACGAATTCGCAAACGTTGAAAATGTAAAATTTTGGTTCTGCAAATGGTACGGTCAAATCTCCACCTTCGACATAGAATAACTAATTTCCAGAATTAGTTACGCACTTCGACTTTAATAGGATTATATACCTTTTGATATTCACCAGTAAAATCAACATGTATTGTGTAAACTGTAGAGGGTACAGTAAACGCACCTGTACCATCTCTACACATCTGTAATAAATAAAATATTTAAACTTCACTCTAGGTTTTTCAGGTCGTCTATGTTACTCAAACCCAAAATAATTGACCTAAACCACAATTGACAATTCAATATAAAACAATTATTACTTTCCAATTGTAATTTCAATCAACTTTCGATGAATTTAATAATCAATTGTCAACAAAATTGAAGTCATAATAATATTTGTATTTGCTTACAAATTCATGTTAAATTAAATGCAAATTATGTTAACGAAATTATAATATGCAAATTAATATGAAATTTTTGAGCATACACCCTGACTTTGCACCAATGTATAGTGCCTTTTAAATTTCAATAAATAATGAAACCAAATTCTCCAATGAATAGGTTTCTTCGAGACATGCATGCTTTAACGTCGATTGATTGATTGATTCTATTAGGCGTTACTTTTCGGAACTCCATATCAAGTGTATTAAAAATTAATATTTATTTTTAGTCCCGACACCTGACTAGTATCACTACGTATCATGCAAGGAGCGGAAGGAGGGAGGTGTCCTTTGCACGCTGGTTTAAAATGAAAAAATGATTGTTTTAATTTATTTGTGTGTTGTAAAAGTTTACTAATTCTGAAAACAAAACTGCCACAATAAAGGCAAAAGATGGATAAATTAAGTGCCAAATTACGGTTATCGATCTACAAATTTTTCGATTCGTCTTGTTGACCTCACCTCATCCTATGAGGTGAGGTCAACTCTTAGTAAAGTATTTACAATTATAGGGTCCGTACCATCACCACAATAAAATAACATTAATTGTTTGTATGAGAAGCCCATTTTTTATTCATTTGTTGTTATCGCGGCAACAGAAATTTATCTTCTGTAAAAATGTCAACTGTCTAGCATAGCATGAGATACAGCCTAGTATGATAGACGGACAGTATAGCCACAGTACATAAAAAGGCTAGAGCCTGAGGCACAGCAGTATGGAAACTGGAAACGACCTACAAATGCTCGAAGGGGGTTTCCCCCCTTCGAAGGGGGTTCGAAGCCCCTAAGGGGGTTTCGCGTCGATGTCAGTACTGAGTGCCGCGTCACGACCGCGTCACGACCGCGTCACGATCGCGTCACGACCGCGTCAGGACCGCATCACGACGAGTGTGCACGTGTATGTGTTCCTGTTCAGTTTTCATATTGTGTGTCGTTTCCATACTGATCCCTCTATGTAATGTGGTAGAGCGTTAGTAAAAGGGTACCGTTTGTACCCTTTAGGTAAGGAACCATAAAACATGTGATCTTGGTTGTCGAAGTTTACCTTTAAACGCTTTTAGAGTTCGGCGTTGAATAATAAAAGAAATTTTTCTATGAATGGAAAACTTCTGGGTCGGCAAATTCGAATTATAAAAAAATAAAAGAGTAAAAAAAGGTTTTTGAATCGACTCGAGCTTTCTATGATTCAATAGTTTCGGATTAGGTTAACCTTTTCGCTTGAATTTTTCCTTGAACTTTTAATAATGCCTACCTCTGAATTGAAGGTTTTACAAAAATTATGACTTTAGCTTTACTTCTAAACTAAAATTATAAAGAGGATAAATTAATTTTTTGGTTGTTTGTTTGTAATGAATAAACTACTGGACCGATTTAAAAAATACTTTAATCGCTATAAAGTTACATTATCGAGAAGTAACATAGGCTACTTTTGATTCCGATATTCCCACGGGATTGGGACTTACGCGGGCGAAACTGCGGGACGTTGCAGTTGAAGTAAAAAAAAATAAGTTTTGTTTTATAATTTTGTCTTAGATTTTCGCGATTTTGCATAATGAAATACAATGCATGTTGAAAACTGAGTACATTGTAACAATGCCATTAATAAATAAAACGCGAATTAAACCCGGTAAATATTGTGTTTCATTAGTTTCGTTTTAGACAAAATGTTTGGTCAATTAGGAACTATGTACTTCAGGTTGACTTTCATAATGTGATGTCAAACGGCTATGTTTTTAAGATTTCGTATATTCGTTATTAGTACATAACTAAACTACAAGAAACCCTTATAGTTTAGTTACGTTCCAAAAAGCTGTAACTTTGCATGAGTATACCTATACAAGGTGTAACGGGTATGCTCTTTTAAGCCGAAATATGGTTGTTCTAGACGTCTAGGCGAACAACTTTTGCTCTACGACTTTTTGAAATTCGAAGCACTTTACGAAAATTTTAAGTGTAAAGTGTACTTGAAAATCAGCTGTTTCTTAGAGTTTGAGATTATTGACCTTATGTTAAAAAAAGTTCGATTTTTCAAAAGTTGTTCGCCTAGACGTCTAGAACTACCCCATTTCGCCTTAAAGGGGCATACCCGTTACACCTTATATACCTACCTACCTAACTATCAATAACAGAGTCTTGCTTAAGTTGTTAGCTGTAACGACGAAGTACATTTAAATCTTATAGGTAGCTACCATACAGCCAATGATAAAAGATAACTATACATCATTCCGCTTAGTTACGTTTCGACTTGTTTATGTCAATGTCTCTATAATTAAAGTTACTGAAGAAAAAACAAGAAATAGGGAGTTATTTGCTATTGAAATATCATTTGTCAAAGGTAACGAATAGGTATTACGTACAAAGGAAAACAAGAGCTAATAAATTCTAGAAACAATCATTCATTCTCGATTGGTAGGTAATTTTATGTTAGTATTTGTCGATATAGACCTATAAATTACTTCATAAGGACTGGGTTTGAGGAAGCAGTATTAGAAAATGTGAAGAAAAAAAAACAAAACACATATCGCCAAACTCATTTCTAGCTCCGAACTACTAGGCTTGTATTATGGATGGCTTGTACTAGACAACGGATTACCACATACTTATAATACCATTATAAGCATGTGATTTTTTTGGGAAATACATGCTTATCCTACTATTATAAAATTTTGAAAGTGTGTGTGTTTGGATGTTTAGATGTTTGGATGATTGTTTCTCAATCACGCAAAAACTATTGAACCGATTGCGATGAAATGCGATGATTCATAATAATAGACACACACAGAACCAGAAGTCAACCATTTCCATCAAACAACAGCTGATGGATTTCATGCACTGCCATCTACATCAAATGCACCACATATAATGCAATGGCTACCCACTGCATTATAGGTGGTGCATTTGATGTTGCCGAATTTTAGGCACAGAAATTAGATCCGAACGTCCACCGCCTACTACTACTAAACTGTGTTAGTATAGCTCAGTTTCGCTCAGTTGGGCCAGTTTGGCATACATGTGCGTCCACCGCAAATTATACCAACTATACTTAAGTACCTACTTGTATGAATAGTAAGTAAAAGAATTTAGTTAGCTTTGCTCGATCTGCTTAGGATTTATTTATTTAAAAAGTACAGTCATAATGAAACACAATATTGACCACCTCAACCTTGAAAAAGCTACTGAAATATTAAGTCACATTGTAACAATGCCGTTAATAAATCAAAAGCGACTAAAACTCGGTAAATATTGTGTTTCATTATAATGTTGAATCGCGAAAACATAAGTCATAACTAAAGGTACAGTTTGCATCTCTTTGAGAAGTCTCCACACGCTACTTCCTAAATGCCACTCCTGATAAAACAATTTATAGATCGTTGAGTCTAGAAAATATGAGGTAGATATTTTTTTTTTGATGGAAAATAATTATTATCGAATGAAATATTATTTGATCTTTTGCTACAAGTATATTTACTTACACAAAATGTTCTATTTATTGTCAGTTATATTACGGGTCTTTCAGACAATTATTTATTTTGTCTTTGTAGGGCTTCAAATATTTGTTTTACCGTTTCTAGATAAGTTTGGTATCGTATAAAAAAGAAATATAGTCACTTAGTATCACTATTAGTTTAAAAAAACACGCTACTGCACTACCAGCGCGTCACATACCTACTGAAGAAGACAAATCTTTTTTTTTGGTCCCGAGCTGGTTTTCAAATTAAACAGTTTATTGTGCCCTACCATGATCTATTATAAGTCGTTAAACATTTAAAAACCAACTTAAGAAAAAATAACAAAAATAAAGTCTACATACAGTGCCACCGACTTGTCGTTTCGTCAACTGAAGTCGGACAGCCAAACCAAGTACAATATGGACCCGGCCAGTAAAACTGCCCGACTTTAGATGACGAAACAGATAAGTCGGTGGCACTGTATTTAAAAGTTATTTTGGATGATTTTTAAGTAAGTTTTTTTTTTTTTAATTTTAATTATTGAGGAGTTTGCTGATGAGAATGTGATTTCAGGTTACCCATCAATCTGTACCTAGTTCTTTAGAGCAGATTCTTTTTGGTAAAAGTCCAAAAAATTAGTAATTTATTGCATTTCTGGGATGCATCCTGTTCATCATTCCGAAGATACTAATCATATCATCACCAAACTTTTATGGGACCACCTAAGAACTTCCACCTTTTTATTAAAAAAAGAACCATCTCAATCGTTCAAGCCATCTTCGAGTAATCGGTGAACCTCCTCCTTCTTTTCAGTCGGTTAAAAAGCACGATCTCATTTCTAACAAACAGTAAATATCAGTTGGTATAAACTAGAATAGGCACCGTTCGATGGAAGCCGTCAGTGACCCACTATTGTAAGGTATTCAATTCACTCTAGATAGACTATAGAATTGCGACCTAGAACGCTTTATTAAATAAGTCTTTCACTCTTTGAGATGTCGACTTCAAAACTAGTTTGAAAGTTACGAAGGAAATTTGTCTATTGAAGTTTAGAAGGAAGCGTTTAGAATTTTTTAATAGTTCATCTGAAATGTTCAAAGTTGGAATGTTGATTGAACTACGTGTGTGCTATTATAAGGAATTTATTCAATGCAGCGCCAATAAGTGATTTTAAACAGCAGCCGTATTTTAAGAAAATCATTGGTGATTATGTAAAAGCTGAAAAGCTGGATTATTGCAAGGTGGGCGCCTATTTCAAAATAAAATTTCTAATACATGACTCAGCCTTGTTGAATATTTTTCAAAAGTGTTCCACAATAATCACTGGTAATTTTCCAAAAACAAAAAAACTTGAAACAGCTTTAACGAAATTTTGCGAAATTATTAAAACTAGCTGTGTTCAACGGCTATGTGACTCCCTGTATGAATAGTATACTCGTAGATATCATAGCTCAGAATGACATATCGGACCGACAATACTGAGATTTACGTAAACCCATTCCGGACACAGGTTGAATCGAAGATATGTACCTACCTACCGTTCGCCTATGGACTGCCACATCTATAACCGGATACCCATGACACGAAGACTTACGTTTTAATATGGATTTTATCAGAGAGACGAGGGACGGACGACGACAAGGAAAAAGAAGGTAATGCGACAGCAGAGGTTTTATAGAAATGTAATATTTAATGCTATTTCCTTTGCAAGGTCCTTATTTCCAACCTATTATACTAAGCAAGACCAGGGGCTCGATTCGGTAAGGACATAGCATGCGGAATGCAAGCGACGTGCAGGAGATGTACGTTAATTCGTATTCTGGAAGTATTATTTATTACTTAATTACTACTTAATTAGTTAAGTAGCCTTCAAAATTAAGGGCTACTTAATTATTTAAATAGCCTCCCGCCTGTTTGTCGCATGCTATGTTTTTAGAGAATCAGGGCTGAGTAAGTCAAGTGGTAAACTGTTAAGTTGAATATTCCTTAGTTTGGCTTGTATTATGTGCAAATAAATAAATAAGTATTGAAAAACATTGCACACAAATCCATCTAACATCAATAACTTGGCTACACAACTCATTATTTACTTAATACTTTGTCGGTACATAATAATCAGCCTGTCAATTTGTCCCACTGCAGGGTAAGGGCCTCCTCTTAGAAGGGTTAGACAGTAAGACGCCACGGGAGCCTACTCCGGATTGGCGAATGTCCCATGTCTTTGGCCCGTGGGGAGTCCTAGGACATGGCCTTTGTTCCTAGCGCTCATAACTTTTTCTTAATAAGAAAGACATTTGTGCGCGGATTCGAAGCCACAGCCCTCAAAATCAAAGTCAGGGTATCTACTACTAGCTAGACCAACACCGCTGTCTGTACATACATACTTTAATACCTAAAGAAGATACCCAGAACCAGGAACAAACATTTATGGTCAGCATTAATGCTTGTTCCCAGCGGAAATCGAACCCCCAACTTTCTGCATAGCAGGTCTTCACACTCCATTTTTGTAAATGAAAAAGATATTGGAATGAATGCGGGACTTACATTACGAAACTAGTGTTAACGAAACTATAATAGAACTGCAATTTATAGTCATTTTCATAAAAAACTGAAAAGAGACAGCGGTTCTACTTATCTAATTGATAAAATCGCTTCCAGCCAAGACTGCTTTTCTGAAATTGACTCTATAATGCTAGTTTCTTAATGTAAATAAGACTGAAAGCCTGGGTATCTACCATTAAATCAAAACCTCTTCTTATAACCGATAATTAGATAATCAATGCAAATCGAATAATAATAGGAACTGCGTTCTCATCTCTACCTATCACTCAAAGTAATCAAACCTTTTAAACCCGATGGCACTCTAACGTGGTACTCATAAAAATGTCCCGGAAAAACTGCTAAAATTAACTAAGCTCTTTCCGATTCGAGTAAAAACGCTGACTCGACTTCTATCCATTCGTCGGTTTCAAGTTTCAATAGAAGTAGATTCGATTGTGGGTATCGGCGTCTTCTGAATGCGATCCGTTTCATTGTGATCGAATGCATTTTTTAATTCTAAAGGTTTAGTAGTAACCAGTGGGGGAAATGTGATTATCACTAAAGATGTGTAGAATGAAAATTAGAAGAAATATCTTGGAATATGGTACAGGTACCTATGTGTTACTATGGCGACCTTGCTCCAAGACAGATTTCTATTAAGTCTGACACTCACTCCAAAGTCGAAACATTATAGGTACGTTAAAAAAGCTAAAAAATTAATAAAAACTAAGCTATTAAAATCGAACAACACATTAGCATCCCAAAAATCAAAGAATATTGTAGTATTTCCCCTTATCTGCAGAGGTTTTCTAAAGGCTTTATTAAATTGTATTTTACATAGAAACGAAATATTTTAAACACAAAACTTAAATAAAACAACATTTCTATAAAATAATTCAAAACAAATAAACTCAGCACGTAGACCTGTTAAAATTTCAAACACAAACAAATCTAAAAAGGCAATTCACAATAAAATGCCAAGAACTTATTTTTTAATGTAAACAAAATAACCAGATGGTATCGTTTTCGCTAAAGGAAAATTCTGTTGAAATTTCGTGTTGAAAAATAGAAAAAATATCTCGTAAAACATCCACGTTGGGGGCAAATTCATTCATTTCCGTTGCGTCAACGATTTTTATCTAGATGTTGACTTCGAGAATAGGAAAAACGTTTAAGATAAGATATTTAGAGATCCGCTGTGGATAAAAAAGTTAGACCATCAATATTATGAAATATAAATCATTCTTTTCCGCCATGGTAGACTGAGCTGCTTGGCACGTCTACTTCAAAGTTTTTTAGCGTTAACACTTAGGGGACGTAAGTAAGTACTAAAAAATATTCCACATATTTTTGCGTGGATTATCAATTTAAAATATATTGATATTTATATTGACACAAGCATTAAATTTTTTTTTTATTATTTATTAAGCCTACTCCATCTAATAGTATAAATATTACATCTAATAGTATGATTAATATTACTTATTATTTTACATTTGATCTCCTAATTATTATTTTCATGATGGATTATAGATAGGTATATTTATTTAGCAGTGTAACATAATCATATTATACATAATTAACCCGTTAATTTGTCCCACTACAGAGCAAGGGCCTCCTCTTAGAGGGGTTAGGCAGTAAGACGCCACGGGAGTCTAACCCGGATTGGCGAATGTGGTGACTCCTAGGACATGTCGGTTTCATCGCTCTTACGGTGAAGGATGTTTTCCTTCACCGTAAGAGCGATGTTATTAGCGCACATAACTTTTTCTTAAAGAAAAAGACATTGGTGCGCGGTCGGCCTAGATTAGACCCTCGGAATGAAAGCCGGGGTATCTAGTACCAGACCAATACTGCCTCTGACTTATAATACAATATAGTAAAATAGTAAATCTTAACCTAAATTAAAACTAAGCAATTCAAATCAAACTATATTAAAGGCTTACAATTCCATGAATAGCATAGTTTATAGCTGCCAGCGCAGCATAAATCATTTTTAATTAATGTGCTAACAGTTCAAGAGTAAAATTTCCTATACCGACGTCATATTCTTTTAGACGCAGGCTTAGGAGTATAGATTTGCCTATAGAATCGTTTGTAAGGGCAATCGATTTTAATTTATTAAACTTAAGGTAGTTAAACTGTAGTTGAATCGACCAATATGCGAACTGACTATAGGTGAATCAACCGTAGTTATGTTGTAAGAGTAAAAAAACTTTAGTCTATATATTTTACATAATTCTAGGTTTTAATTTCAGTTAGCTTTTAATTATTATTATTGTCTTTTCGAATTTATTATGTAGATATCTGAAATGTTAAAAGTAGTTCAAACGAAAAAGGTTACATGGTATTTCCAAAAATATTGTACGGAACCTTAGGAGCTAACGTCCGACTCCATACATCTTTTTTGTGATGTCGTCACGGGCCATTATTCAAGTGACAAGCGGACAGCGCGACGTTGATAAATACATTTTGTTAAGAATCATCTCTGTCTCACGAGAATTGCGTGATAATAACAAATAATGAAATAAATAACATCCCTTCTTGAACTTTTTTAGACGTGTAACGTCGATCTCGAACCCGTAAATCATGATCCGGGATAAATGGTGGCCCGTATCCATAGACTTATAAATTACTTCGACAGACAGGCTTTGAAGAAGCAGTTTAAGAAGACTTATTACTTATATGTGAACATTGACTAACTTACTTACTAAGTAGTCCTACTAAGGTACATGAGTCGGTTAAAGGAAAGTTAGCAGTTTCTTACAGCAGAAGCCTAAAATATAATGAAAAAGCGGTTTCTTACAGCAGAAGCCTAAAATATAATGAAAAAGCGGTTTCCTACAGCAGAAGCCTAAAATATAATGAAAAAGCGGTTTCCTACAGCAGAAGCCTAAAATATAATGAAAAAGCGGTTTCTTACAGCAGAAACCTAAAATATAATGAAAAGTAGAAAAGTCAAAGTCACTACTAAAAACTTCAAAGGGTCGAAGGATTAATTATTATTTTCTTGAATTATTGGTTCGAAGGATTACTGCAGTCAGTCATACAAAGAAGTATCCGGCAAGCATTCTCGGGACCTTTGCAAGAGGCCGTATTTAAGTAATGAAGTTAACGAAAATTTCATTTCAACATCATTTCAATATCATCGCAGTCAATTTTCAATCTCAATTTTTACAGTTGTCGAATAACATTTGCCATTTCTCCAAAGAAAAGTTTATCTTAAAATGTCAAATAATATGTTATTTGACGACCATCAAATTTGAGTTCGAAAATTGACTGCGATGTTATTGAAATGATGTTGAACTGTAATTTTTGTTAATTAAATACGCGAATACGGGCTCAGGTCGATGGACCTGATATAATAAGTAGTAATCAATAACCAAGTGAGCCACACCACTATATGAAAAGAAGAAGAAATAATTAAAATATCGTTTACGAAACCCAATCTCTGTGTTTAGTACGATATTTATTAAATTTATCTTTTGTTTTTGCAATTTGGATTGAAATTAAACTAAAAATTTGTTGATCGCGTTGCGTATATTATTCTTAACTTTTTATCAATGCCCAACATTTCGAGATTTTAATATATCTCTTCTTAAGGGTAAGCAAAGAGTTTTATGGTGATTTTTCTTAAGATTTAATAAATTGATTGATTGAATGAATTGGTTTAATATCAAATCATATCATTATTTACTTTTTTTTTAATGATTCAATTTTTCAATAATAACATCTTAGACAATCTGTTTTTCCTATACCTCAAAAGTATCTATACATAACAAACGTTTTAGTCAAGCTGTAGTCAGAATTGGACAACAGCCAGTTCAGGAAGTTACGATCAATTTTAATATCCAAATTGTGGTCTAGTCTAGAAACTAGACTAGTACTACACTGAAACTTAGGTTCGACCACGAACGACTATGTAAATGTGATGTGGACGTTAACTTTCATTTTAGTGATCACTACTGCTCGTGAATTTCATTTTAGCGGATCTTGTAACAAATGTGACTATTCTTCAAGGTAAGCTGAATGAAAAGCTAGCTGATTACGTAACTCATTCAAACAAATTTGTTGGATTCACGTAATGAAACGTGAAAAATGTGTGACGTCATTCAGTGGCAAACAAATTGTCACCATTTCAAACGAGATTTTTTAACAACACAGTTTGCATAATCAGCTAGCTGAATCAATCCTGTTTGAAACTTTGAAGTATTTTTGTTTATTTCGAAGCACTTAGCTAGTCACCTGGTTAGTCGCTTGGCGTGCATCGAAGTAAACAAACCGGTTGGTCATAGAGATATTTTTAGCAAGGAAATATATTTCCAAAAAAAAAATGCCTTGAGCAATAAAAACAAAAAAGGAATATTAAACCGGTTGGTTTTATGTCACTTTGTGGGGTTCGTCAATCAACTAACGAACACACATAAATGTATACATACATATACACAACTCATACATAATAAATAACGAACACATATTGATGCGCTCGGCCTGGTCGAATGGAAACGCGCAGTATCGCGCAGCTTCTATTGTTCGAGCCGTGACGTCAGGCTAGCGAGCCGACCTCCGCGCGCCGCAGGCGCACGGTCCGGCAGCCGACATGCGGCAGTCAGAACCTATTCACGACGCGAAGCGCACGTCTCCCTTTTCTATCGCTCGCGTTCGCTCACTCATGTTGTAGTTAAGATAGATTTAACGTAAATATTAAATAAAGTTCAGTGGACTATTATTACTCAGCGTTATCATTGAATGAGTTACATTAGCCCACAAGTGGTGACCCCGAGTTTGGACACAATAAAATGAGTGAACCACAGAAACATGAAGCTGGAGATGAAAGAGGAGGACAAAGCGATGACAGCAGCGATTCCGGTGACTCCCAAAATGGCGGAACACAAAACGTGAACGTTCATCGCGGCACCGGTAGCAAGAAAAAAATGTGCGTTTCCGTTGTCCGCGACCGAGATTCATCCAGAAATCGGACTCATAACTTAAAAGTTCCCACGTTCTCGGCTGAAGACCCAGAAATTTGGTTTGCGTTGTTGGAAGGTCAGTTCGAAATATATAACATTAGAGATGACGCCATTAAATTTAATAATGTAATTACAAACCTAGACATACCAACGGCAAGAACAGTAAAAGACATGATAATCAACCCCCCAGCCAATAATCGTTACCCAGCAATAAAAAGGGAATTAATCAAGAGGTTATGTACGTCCAAATAGGAGAAATATCGGCAATTAATATCCAACAACGAACAAATTGGAGACAGAAAACCAACCCAGTTCCTTCGTCATCTACGAGATTTAGCAGGCGCCAATATACCAGAAGAATTCCTGCAAACAATCTGGTGCAGTCGTCTACCAAAGAGTACTCAAACTGTTTTAGCGTCGCAGGTAAACCTTTCATTAGATGAATTGGCGGACTTAGCCGATCGCATACAGGAGATATCGGCACCTGGCGAACAGGTAGTGGCAGCAGCGTCTACAAGCTTCGACGACAGCAACAAAACGAATAGCGAGATAACAGAGCTGAAGAGAATGGTGGAAGTGCTGGCACTAAAGCTGGAAGAACACACACGTTACACAAAAACCAACCGCTCGAGACCACGACGTCAAACAACAATACGCAGCGAAACACGCTCAGCATCTAATTACCGAGAATTTCCTATTTGTTTTTATCATTTCAAGTACGGCGACAGGGCCCGAAGATGCCAGAAGCCTTGCGATTTTAAACCGGGAAACGCCAAGGGCAGTCAGTAATGGCGACAAGCGATTGCCCAACAACGCCAGGTCGCCTCTTTGTGACGGACCAAAACACATCTGTACAATTTCTGGTCGATACGGGCAGCGATCTCTGCGTTTACCCACGATCCCTGCTACATGAGCGACGAGCACCAACTACCTACCTGCTGACCGCGGCAAACGGCACGACCATCAACACCTACGGCTACGCGCACCGTAACCTGGACTTAGGACTTCAGCGAACCTATCAGTGGCAATTTGTAGTCGCGGATGTCACAAAGCCAATCATTGGGGTAGATTTTTTAATTTATTATAATTTGGTAGTAGACTGCAAAAATAAAAAAATAATAGACAATACAACAGCATTTTCATCGCCGGCAAAACTAGTTTTAGATTGTAATAAAATCCATTCTGTAAAGGTTCTGACTGGCGATACTCAATATCATCTTCTATTAACACGAGAGTTTCCAGAAATCACGCGGCCAGCCGGTACACACCGTAACATACCACATAATACTGTACACCACATCCGTACAACCCCCGGACCACCAGTTAGTAGCGCCCCGAGGCGATTAGCACCAGACAAACTAAAGGTGGCCAAAGCAGAGTTCGAAACAATGTTGACAAATGGAACGGCAAGGCCTTCTGATAGCCCATGGTCGTCACCCCTTCATCTAGCACCCAAAAAAGAAAACGGGTGGCGTCCCTGTGGTGATTATCGGCAGCTTAATGCACGTACAGTACCAGATAGATACCCCATTAGGCACATCCACGATTTCACACATAATATCACAGGGTGCAAAATATTCAGTACAATCGATCTCGTAAAAGCTTATAATCAAATACCAGTCAGCGCAGAAGACATTTCAAAGACAGCCATCACAACTCCATTTGGAATGTACGAATTCCCATACATGACATTCGGATTACGAAATGCTGGACAGACATTTCAGAGATTCGTCGACGAGGTCACAAGAGGACTGGATTTCGTCTACTGCTATTTAGATGACTTTCTGATCTCAAGTAGTGACGAGGACCAACATCGCGACCATCTCCGCCAGGTATTCAGTAGATTGCGGGACTACGGGATGGTCATCAACATATCGAAATGCGTTTTTGGGGCTAGCGAAGTCACTTTTCTAGGGTATCGTATCTCAGAAAGCGGAACGAAACCACTAGAAGACAAAATACACGCCTTACGAGAATTCCCAAAACCTAAGGACGTCAAATCGCTTCGTAGATTTTTAGGCATGGCCAATTTCTACAGACGGTTTCTACCCAAGGCCGCCCAAATACAAGCCCCACTAAACCGCCTCCTAACGGGTATAACCAAGGGCTCCACACCTATTAACCTCACGGGAGGTGCGCTGAAAGCCTTCGTAGACACAAAAGAAAGTTTATCCAAGGCAGCTCTTCTTGCGCACCCCGATTGTCGAGCCGAACTAGCACTAGTCACGGACGCATCGGATATGGCACTTGGGGCAGTGTTACAGCAACGACATCATCGAGACTGGCAGCCATTAGCATTCTTTTCAAGAAAACTAAGCCCATCGCAGCAAAAATATTCCCCTTACGACAGGGAACTGTTGGCAATCTACGAATCCATCAAATACTTCCGACATATGGTGGAAGCCAGACATTTTACAGTATACACGGACCACAAGCCGATCAGTTTTGCGTTTCATGAAAGGAAACATAACTGTTCGCCAAGACAATACAGACATTTAGATTACATCTCACAGTTCACAACAGACATAAAACACATTTCGGGCAAAGATAACGTGGTAGCAGATACGTTGTCCCGAATCGATGAGCTAACTATACCGATTAAACACGAAGAATTAGCAAAGGATCAGAAAACAGACAGCGAGCTCCACGGTTACCTTACGAACCGAACCTCATTACGCATTAACAAGATGACTCTGCCGGAAAACCAAGTGGAAATATATTGTGATATAAGTACAGCGACACCTAGACCTTTTGTCACAAAACCGTTTAGGAAACAAGTTTTTGAGAGCTTACACTCCCTAAGTCATCCCGGGGCAGCCGCAACCACTAAGCTAGTGTCTGAAAGGTTTGTCTGGCCAGGTATGAGAAAGGACTGCCGAGAATGGGCCAAAACTTGCCTGCCGTGCCAACGCTCAAAAGTAACTCGACATGTTTCTGCACCGACAGGAACATTCGAAATACCCCGAGCCCGTTTCACACAGATACACATAGACCTGATAGGCCCCCTACCGATTTCTCAGGGAATGAAATATTGCTTGACGGCTATAGACCGCTTCACCCGATGGCCCGAAGCCATCCCGCTCCAGGATATAAAGGCAGAAACAGTAGCGAAGGCACTTCTATCAGGTTGGATCTCGCGATATGGTTGCCCGGATAATATTGTCACAGACCGCGGTGCGCAATTCGAATCAGCTTTGTTCAAACGATTATCCCAAATAGCCGGATTCCAACATAAAAGGACTACAGCGTATCACCCGGCAAGCAATGGCTTAGTGGAACGCTTCCACAGACAGCTGAAAGCCTCCATTACATGCCACGGAGACAGCAATTGGACAGAAACCTTACCATTAGTGCTGCTCGGTATTCGAAGCGCATACAAACAAGATCTAAAAACTTCTTCAGCGGAACTCCTGTATGGTGAACCATTAAGGCTCCCCGGGGAATTTTTTCATCCAACTGCAACTAGTACCACCGATCTAACAGACTTTACTGGGCGCCTTAGAGCTATGGTCGAAAAGCTAAAGCCAGTACCGGCGTCACAGCACAACAAGCAGAAGGTGTTTATTTTTAGGGACTTAGCAACTACAGAACAAGTCTTCCTACGTGACGACACTTCGCGTGCTCCCCTACAGCCATCTTATACAGGGCCATATGCAGTGCTGAAAAAGGGTGACAAAGTATACAAAATACTCATTAAAGGCAAGCCAGTAACGGTGACGATAGATCGCTTAAAACCGGCATATATACAAAAAGACGTAGAAAACGGGGGCAACTTTTCCTCCAACGAGGCAACACAGGAACCGGTTACCGAAAAATCAAAACATACTACTCCAACGCCCGCTGTCGACAAACCAACATATACAACTAGATTCGGTAGGCACATCAATCGCCCCAAATTTTATCGTCCCGAGTAGGGCTCTGGGGGGGGAGTGATGTGGGGTTCGTCAATCAACTAACGAACACACATAAATGTATACATACATATACACAACTCATACATAATAAATAACGAACACATATTGATGCGCTCGGCCTGGTCGAATGGAAACGCGCAGTATCGCGCAGCTTCTATTGTTCGAGCCGTGACGTCAGGCTAGCGAGCCGACCTCCGCGCGCCGCAGGCGCACGGTCCGGCAGCCGACATGCGGCAGTCAGAACCTATTCACGACGCGAAGCGCACGTCTCCCTTTTCTATCGCTCGCGTTCGCTCACTCATGTTGTAGTTAAGATAGATTTAACGTAAATATTAAATAAAGTTCAGTGGACTATTATTACTCAGCGTTATCATTGAATGAGTTACATTAGCCCACAACTTTATGACTGACTAGCTGCGTCCCGCGGTTTCACCTGCGGAAGTAAAAAACGCATTGTCAGTTGTCACGGGCGCGAGCGGCCGAGCGGTTCTCGGTTGCACTTTTTCGTTCATTACTCGGGTTCTACTAATTTTATTTCGATGCATACCACGACCTTCTTTGAAAATAGAACTATCCAATATTGAAAATCAGATTTCAATCGGATTAGTAGTTTTTAATTGTATAAGGAACAGACAGACAGACATGAATTTTAAAAAATATATAATTTTGTTCTACTACTTATCCTAAGTCCCCTAGACCACTTTTTTTTTTTCAATTTATTTCCAAGTCAGACTTTTTGTCCTCTCTTCCTTTATTATAAGTATATATAGAAGATAGATATCAACGCAGGAAATCCGCTTGTCCTAGAAACATGAAATTTGAGGAATGTTTGTGGTTTGTAGACCTACATAGTATTCACTGAGAGAAGATTTTTGTAAAATCCCGCGGGACCAGAACTTGCGCGGGTGATATTGTGATTAATATAAATACTGACCCTGTTTTAGTCTATCTATATCTATATTTATTTATCTATACTCTATCAACCGATAAAGGTCTAAAGGAAGATAGGACAAAAAGTTTGTACTTGGAAATAAATGTAAAAAAACTTGTCTAGGACTTAGGAAAAGTAGTAGAACAAAATTATATAATTTTAAAAATTCATGTCTGTTTGTCAGATTCTCTGTTTGTTTCCTATACAATCAAAAGCTACTTTGACAACCTCTGTGGCGCGTCGGGCGAACGCTTGGCTGCAATGCAGAAGGTTGCGGATTCGATTCCCGCTGGGTGCAAGTATTTATGCTTAAAATAAATATTTGTATCTGGTCTGGGCGTACTTCTATGTATAATATGTATGTATTTACAAAAGAAAAATAATTATAAGTAGTATATCCGTTGTCTAGTCACCGTAACACAAGCTTAGCAGCTTACCACGGGGCTAGATGGCGCTGTGTGTTCGTCAAAAAAAAAACTTATCCAATTGACATCTGCTTTTAATATTGGATAATTCTAGTTTCGAGGAACCTCGTGGTACCACTTTACATCGAAATCAAATTTGTAGAACCCGAGTAATGAACGAAAAAGTCAGCTTTGCACTATTTCTACGCAGACGAAGTCGCGGGTAAGAGCTAGCTATTTAATAAAAGTTGCCTACATTTGTAACCGACCTATTTATCTTCAAAGTTGAAGATGATATTGAAGTAGGTAATACAGTCATTAACGGCGGCGGTCAAAATTAACGGCCTCTGTGGCGCTGCGGGCCACTCCCGGACTGCGACGCAGAAGGTTGCGGGTTCGATTCCCGCCGGGAACAAATATTTCTGCTGACCATAAATGCTTGTTTCTAGTTCTGGATGTTTTCTATGTATCATATCGTATGTATTTACAAAAAAAAGTCAAATAAGTAGTATATCCATTATCTAGTACCCATAGTACAAACCTAGTGCTTAGTTTGGGGCTAGATAACACTGTGTGTATTGTCGTGCAATATCTATTTATTATTTTAATAAAGAGTTTTCGTAAAAGAAAATATGAATATGCAACAAATCCATCGAATTACCCACAAGTCCTAACGCCCGGACTTTGAATTAAGTTTCAAAACTCAATTCCGACGACAGTTTCTTGCAAAGCTGCCGGCAGTCGGACAGGTTTATTACAATATCTAGAATTGTAGGACTTGAGTTTTAATCAAACTAATCATAGCTTCGTTGGTGCAATCAACTGCAATTGTCGAGGTTACTCTCGTACTTAACTAAGGTATAGTTTAGTTAGATTGTTAAGTACCTATAGAATTACTCTCGTACTTAACTAAGGTATAGTTTAATTGTCAAATACCTTTAGAATTAATTATTTGTATTGTCGGAGAATATCTTCTTTAACCTTCATTTAAATATTAGATACCTAGATAGTTTTACAATTATTTATTTTAATTTATTTTATTTTTTATGTACCTACGTAGATTTACTCATACAGACCTTTAACATAATAGCAGCGCCCGCGGAAGTCCCGATCTTAATCGGTCAAGCCATCTCCGAGTAATCGGTAAACATCCCTAAAAACCGCGACAAATTGAGAACCTCCTTCTTTTTTTGAAGTCGGTTAAAAGATTCTCCAGCTATTTGCATACTAGTTTTAACGTTTTAACGCAACGAAGTCAGTAGTTTTTGCGCCAAAGAAAAACAAACATGTTCATTTACTTACACCACACAAACTTTATATTTCTTTTAGGATTTCCAGTAGAATACCCGGCACATCTCTGTGGGTAGCGGCTTATCTCCATATCTAACTACAACACAAATAGGTAGGTACGTACATATAATAAAACTGGACAGAAAAATAATAAAGGAACACTAATAACTCACGTTTCGCTTCAGAAATTTCGGATTTGGTCGCGCAAAAATGAAATCTTTCACGGCCCAATTCTGCCCAAGGGAAATAAATCTGATTGTTGTTATTATATTTATAAATAGTTGTATTTTTGGCTGTACCGAAGACAAACGAAATAGGTAAACGTTTCTTTAGTATTTATCCATGCGTTTATTTCTTTTTGTACCTTTTGTCCTGTTTTATCCAGTATGAGTGTCGCAGGATCAGTTGTATTTCTAAATAACTACTAATATTTTTATTGTGTAAGTAATTGTCTGTTACGTTTTCATGCCTCACTACTGAATCGATTATTATTTAACGCCTGTAAGTAAAACAGTACATCACAGTAAATCATTATGGATATATCAAACCAGTTTAATCATGCGTTTAATTAGTAACTTCGCCTTTTTATGAAATGGCGCCGTTTAATAAAAAGACTAGAATGATTCAGTAGGAACGACATTAAAAAATAATGATCTTACCAGATGCTTAGGTCTTTAATTTCACGACTTAAATATTGATTTTTGATTTGCATCGATTATTCTCATTCAAAATATCCCACATTTTTGACCCATTCTTTTTTCTAAATACTTTTATTCTCATTAAATATACTTATCCTACTTTTTTAAAACTTTTTTCTAAATTCTTTACCGTTGTTTTTTTTATCAAAATTCATCAAATCAAACTTTTCCATAAAACCACAATAGGTACACTTCACACCACCTTACTTCCGTTAGTTCAGTGGGATAATGTAAGTCTCTATACGTGTTGTAATGCAAGGGGCGTGGCTTCGACGCCAGCTCCAATAAAACCAGGGTAAGTGAGGGTATTAATCTTAGAGGTAGATACAGAACACACAACTTTTTAATCGGGCGATAGTTCTAAAAATATATTAATTAAAATTGTTATAGTTTTTCTTCTTTTTCCGCGATGTCCAATTGAAATAGTAGTTTTTTTTTTAAATTATTTAGAAATATTGTCGTTGCAACCAAAAGTCTGTATATATAGAAACGTTTTGATACAAATATTAGATGTGACGGTAGTTTACAGTAACTTTTTAGAACAATATGAATAACTTACAGCAAACCGCGGTTTTACCGGCGTTAGTCCCGTTCCCGTGGGAATATCGGGATAAAAAGTAGCCTAAGTGTTATTCCCCGTATCCAGCTACCTATAATCCAAGTTTCATCGCAATCGATTAAGTATTTTTTGCGTGAAAGAGTAACAAAATCACATACATACATACATACATACATACCTACAAACTTTCGCGTTTATAATATTAGTAAGATTAGAAGTAAGATAAATAATTATATCTCAATCTACCTTGAGTAAGAAGTCGGCAAAGGTTCCGAAACGTCGTCAAAAATATTGTATGTATAGAATATCATTCATAATTCATAATTCGTTTATTTCATAATCATGGGTTTGTATAGATCTTACGAAATACTTAATAAAAGGTTCGCATTTTTGGGCATATGAAAATTGTATTTTAATTAATTTACGGAAATATGGAAAATTAAGTCACAGACGTAGATATATCGAGATGTAAATAAAATAATCAATTAGGTCAATGAGTTATATAGTTAATTTTATACATTAAATTAAAAATTACTTAGACATCATATTCTATACATGTCAAATATAAATAAACTATTAAAGAGAAGTCTATCCGTTGTCTATAGTTCCCATAGCACAAGCGTAGTTGCTTAATTTGTACGTTAGATTTCGCAGTATGCAATGTCCTGCTGTTTTATATTTTGTAAGTACCTACTATTTTTCATTTATTTTTCAAAAAAAGTCTTCTATCTGTATTCGCCCTAAAAGAAAACGTAGGATCCTTTGACTTTTACTGGTTTTAAAAGCTATCTCTGGTTTTTATTTTTTCTTTGTAGAAGTAATTACTGAACGGATTAAAATCGAATGAAGATTTAAAATCTTTAATCTATCCCAGACGAACGTTTAAATTTAGCTTCGAAAGAAATTGTAAGAGAAGCATCTTAATATCTGTTTTAACTACTAACTGAATATTTATTTTAAAAAGTTGAGATCAATTACAAAACACATAATCCGCGCTAACATGCTCGTTCGTTTGCTATGTCGTCCTTTTGTCGGTCGAAAAAATTAAGTAAATTTTAAATAATAAATACCCTGACTACTTTTAAAAACCACAGACAATTTAAAAAAAATCTTTTTTTTTTTTAAAGTTTGATTTTCTTTTTCTTTTTAGTTATTTGACGTGTTATTAATTTTATTTTTTTTAGCTGAACGACGAGTTTTGGCGGGAATGCGTTGGGGAGATGTGTTGCTAAATTTTCATTTTTGTGAAACTTAGTTCAAATGCGTGTAAATTGTTTAATTTCGGGGGCATATTAATCAATTTAGTTTCGTGAAGGTGTACAGGGGATGTAAGGGGTGAACCAGCATCTCTTGCCCCAGCCAACCTCACCTGCACGCGGTGCATCCTGCTGACTAACGGACGAGGCTCTGGCGACCGACTGTTGGCGGTATATCCATCCCAAGAGGCGTAACTAAATGCAACAGACCGGTGATGGGCAGCAGCATCACCGGTTCGAGTAGCTACGCCCTGCGATCGCCAACCCGCATGCCCAGCGAGGCGATTATGGGCAAATCCTCCGAATGCAGAGAAACCACAAGCCACGGCCCCTAGTTCCTGGCGGCCCTGCTATTCCTGGTCATGGTGGCGACCATGGTAACGGCGGGGCGGGGGGTGCCAAGAATCTCCGGGCTACGGGAGGCCACCATAACCGACTGACCCTGGCGACGTATAACGGACGCACGCTAAGGCTTGACTCGTATCTGGCGCAACTCGAGGTGGAACTTGGGAAAATTAGGTGGCATATACTGGGGTTGAGCGAAGTCCGAAGAGAGGGGGAGGACACCATAACCCTGGAATCCGGCCACCTAATGTACTTCCGTGAGGGAGACCAGCAATCCCAAGGTGGCGTTGGGTTTCTGGTAAATAAGTCCCTATCTGACAACGTTGTGGAAGTATCGAGTGTGTCGAACAGGGTAGCGTACCTTATTGTAAAGCTCACCGAGAGGTATAGCCTCAAGGTAGTGCAAGTGTACGCACCGACCTCGACACACTCGGACGGCGAAGTGGAGGATATGTTCGATGACATATCGAGGGCCCTCCACTTCACTACAAAGACCCAGTACACCGTTGTTATGGGGGACTTCAACGCAAAAGTGGGAGTACAGAATTGCAGCGAATCGGTAGTAGGATGCCATGGATTTGGAAGCAGGAATCATAGGGGGCAAATGCTCGTCAACTTCCTCGAACGAGAAGGGCTCTTTTTGATGAACTCCTTCTTCAAGAAGCAGCCTCAAAGGAAGTGGACATGGCGAAGCCCTGACTCTATGACCAAAAATGAGGTCGACTTCATCATGACGGACAAGAAGCATATATTCAGAGACGTCTCCGTGATCAACAGGTTCAATACCGGTAGCGACCACCGACTTGTCCGAGGCTCTCTGAATATCAACTTTAAGGCCGAACGTGTCCGTCTGATGAAGTCCAGACTCCGACCAACTCTGCTCCAAATCATGGCAGGATCTGAAACGTTCCAGTCAAACCTGGTGAACCGATTCGCTGCCGTGGAAACCACAACAGACGTAAACCAGGACCTCGAAAATGTGACTCGGATCCTCAGGGAAGAAGGTACGAGATTTTGTAATATGCAGCGTAAGGGCAAAAAGTCTAAGCTTTCAGAAGGGACTCTAGGGCTAATGAAGGAACGACGTGAAAACCCACCCATCACTTCGTCGGAAAAGCGGACTCTAAACCAAGAGATCAGCAAACACGTACGACGTGACCTCCGGCGCTTCAATACTCTTTTAATTGAAAGAGCGATCGAGCAGAACCGGGGGTCAAAAGTGTTTGTACAATCTCTTGGAAGAAGCCACCTGACGAAGTTGACCACAGCAGGTGGAGAAGTCGTTGCTTCGAAGCCGGCAGTCCTTTCGGAGGTAGAAGACTTTTATGCCCGATTATACGCATCGCATGCATCTCAACCGAATCCCGAAAATGAGGATCCTAGAGCAACATTAACACGCCATTTCACCGAAGACCTGCCAGAAGTCAGTATTGACGAAATCGAGATCGCTCTTAGACAGCTCAAAAATGGAAAAGCCCCTGGAGAGGATGGTGTTACCACAGAGCTGGTGAAATCAGGAGGTAAACCCGTACTGAGGGAGCTCCAGAAGCTTTTTAACGCTGTCCTGTTCGAAGGGAGAACTCCAGAGGCGTGGAGTAGGAGTGTGGTCGTCCTGTTCTTCAAAAAGGGAGACAAGACCCTGCTGAAAAACTATCGACCCATATCCCTTCTAAGCCACGTCTATAAGCTGTTCTCTAGAGTGATCACGAACCGTCTTGCGCGAAGACTTGACGAATTCCAACCACCGGAGCAGGCTGGGTTTCGGAGCGGATATGGCACCATAGACCACATCCACACAGTGCGGCAGATTATACAGAAGACCGAAGAGTATAATCAGCCCCTGTGTCTAGCATTTGTGGACTATGAAAAAGCCTTTGACTCGGTTGAAATCTGGTCTGTTCTGGAGTCCCTGCAGCGCTGCCAAGTAGATTGGCGATACATCCAAGTGATGAGATGTCTTTACGAGTCCGCCACCATGTCCGTCCAAGTACAGAATCAGCAAACAAGGCCCATACCGTTGCATCGAGGAGTGAGACAAGGGGATGTTATTTCCCCGAAATTGTTCACAAATGCAATGGAGGATATGTTTAAGACGCTGAACTGGAAAGGACGTGGCATTAATATTAATGGCGAGTATATCTCTCACTTGCGATTTGCAGATGATATCGTCATTATGGCAGAAACGCTGCAGGACCTACAACGGATGCTGAATGACCTGGCTGACTCTTCTGTACGCATTGGCCTACGGATGAACATGGACAAAACCAAGGTCATGTTCAACGAACAAGTTCTACCGGAACCTATTGCGATACGCGGCGCCGTTCTCGAAGTTGTTCAAAAATATGTTTACCTAGGGCAAACATTGCAGTTAGGAAAAAACAATTTTGAGGGCGAGGTGAACAGGAGAATTCAGTTGGGTTGGGCAGCATTTGGGAAGCTACGTCGAGTTTTTACATCGTCAATCCCACAGTGCCTAAAGACGAAAGTCTTTAATCAGTGCGTCCTACCCGTCATGACATACGGAGCCGAAACGTGGACACTAACGGCACGGTTGGTCCACAAATTCAAAGTCGCTCAGCGGGCTATGGAACGAGCTATGCTCGGCGTTTCTCTGAGGGATCGTATCAGAAATGAGGTGATCCGTCAGAAAACCAAAGTCTTCGACATAGCTCACCGGATTAGCAAGCTGAAGTGGCAGTGGGCTGGCCATATTAGCCGTAGAACCGACAACCGTTGGGGTAAACGAGTTCTAGAGTGGAGACCGCGTCTCGGCAAACGTAGTGTAGGACGTCCTCAGACACGTTGGAGCGACGATTTGCGCAAGACGGCTGGCACAAACTGGATGCGAGAAGCCGAAAATAGATCTAGGTGGCGTGCAATTGGAGAGGCCTATGTCCAGCAGTGGACTGCAACGGGCTGATGATGATGATGATGATGATGTACAAGTGAAAATAAAAGTGAAAATCGGTGCAAAACATGGACTTTAGCTTAGTGTTCTCTCCAAAGCTCCGTGAACAAACATTGTAAAAAAAGGCTCCCTTTTTACAATGATTCCCTCGACTTGACTTTAACTATGACGACTTGACTGTTTTGTTCGATGCAAATAACTTGCAAATATTGATAATACTTGACACTGGCAAATGTCCGAATGGAAAAGCCAATATAAAGAAGAAGAAGTAGCTGAACGACAACGCGACGACTTATAAGACATCATGGTAGGGCCCTTTATCACTATGAGTAGGTAGTGACTAAACTCCAAAATGGCGACCTAATTCTCTACCCTGTTGCAAATAGAACTAACCAGTACCTAACCACTTTAGAAGCTCTCAATAGGCAATTTGTCATTGAAAGACAGCCTTCTAAAATACAGCGACTCAGCAAACCTCCAAATCGCTTTTTCACTAAATAAATAAAACTTTTATTTACGAGGCGTTGGGGCTTTTCAGTTACTGCATTGGATCTAATGTACTGCTTTGATTTGGGTTCGATAAACTTTATTAGGTTTTGGAAAACAAAGGATATTTTACTGGGAAAAACAACTCTAAATCTACTTCCTTAGGTATTGTATCTCTTATATATTTATAATATACCTACGGGCTAGTAATTTAAGATCGACCTATCTAGTAATTTAAAAGAGCGCTTACAGAGCGCGCGCGAATTCCCTGTTTTTTTTGTTTATACGTTGGATTAGTTTAGTTAGTAGAAGTTGCAAATTGCAAAAAAAAAACCTATATTCAATTTAAAATCTTTTAAAACTAAAATTAAATCTAAAAACAAATTAATCAAATAACCTTTTTTAATCAAATAACCCTTTTTGTTCTTGCTCCTAAAAATTCCCATCATACTTGCAGCATTGCCGCACTGAATGGCGATGGTTAACCTTTTAATTACCATGTTATAATAATGACTTTAAATTTTATTAATAATTATTACATAAGTGCATGTCAATATAAAATACAATAAAGCAAACACAAACAAAACATTAAAATACACAATTACCTAAAAACTAAAAGAAAAATATAAATGTCAAAAGTTTAATAAATTATAAACAAAAACTTACAGCTAATAAAAACAAGACAATGACTTTAACAAACATTATTATTTTTAAAACTTTGGGACAAGATCGCGTTTATATATTTTTAAATTGAAAATCACGTCTCAGCGAGACTTGACGTAGGCACTTGTTCAAGAGTTTACAGCCGCTACAATACATTCTGTTTTTATGACTGTGCCCTTAATTTAATATTTTTCTCTAAAAACAACACTTCCTTGGGCAGTCGTGTAAAAAACTTGATCAAAATCTCCTAACTAAAAATTTAAAATTGGGAGACACAAAAATGAATGTAACTAATTGACCAAACCACTTCTATTAGACCGACCTATGGCAAAGGAACCAAGAACACTTGCACAATGTATTAGATTTCTATTGCTACTTAATTGGTATAGTAATTAGCAATTGCGACCCTTTGTACCAGAAATTAACCGGAGCATCTGTCCAATTATTATTAAAGTTTCATTAGATAATTAGGCACGTAAGAGCCAATCGTCCACCACTAAGTTATGTTATTTTTATTATTCAATTGCTTCGTATTGTTGAGCTAGTTTTTCATACATGCCAGTGATATGCTCGCTTGTTTAAGTAAACAGCCAATTAGCTTAGCTCGTCAGTTTATGAAGCAAGTGAGCATAGCTGGCAAAGCTCACTTCCTTGAAATTTGAACGAAAAACAATACGTTTTAAAACGTTATTAGTAGGGATTGCAAAATCCGGATTTTTTTAAAATCCGGTTTTCAGAATTTTCCTTCGAAAAAAAATCCGGATAATCCGAATTTTTCGAAGTTTTAAAGTAATTTGATAAGACTGAAATAAAACAGCATAAGTCATTTAAAATCTGCGTTTATTTAGATCTTTAGAACATTATAGAACAATAACAAGATAAAATCTGCATTTATTCTAATCTAATCACTAATCAAAATCACAAATCAGTCTTATTTAAAAAAAACGAGATCTTAATACCATGAATACATCCAGTGTTTTCGTACACAAATTCTCAAAATCGTAAGCCGCAGCCCGCAATTACCCATTGAGAAGGTTTTTGATGAGGTAATGGTTCTAGATGTTCCATTAATTCATATCGAGTAGTTAAAGAGCCTATCCTACTGGTAGAAATCTAAAAGTGAGTAATTGATTGCAATTTGAGGAGTTATTCTGTTCATCACTCTGAAGACCTTTGTCAGATCATTACCAAATTTTATGAAACCGACTTTAAGCTAACTTTTAAATAAAAAAGAATTATAGTAATCAGATTTCATACGGCCGAAATATAGTGTAGCCCTTTTTTGCCCCTTTGTGGGGGATGTACCCCTCCAATCAAAAAACCCCGACGACAATTCTAATACTCATAGAACCTGTATACCAAGTTTCATCGAAATCGGTTCAAAAATGCTACCTGTAGAGGAGTATCAACAAACAAACTGACAGACTTGATGCAAAGACACTTCGCTCGCTTGCTCGGTCAATAAAACTCCATAAAATTTAAAAGTTAAGGCGAAGATTTCCGATTTCAATAGTTAGTAAGTATGGCAAATTGCCATAGCAACACAAAAAAATATTTAAAAAAAATCGATTATTATATTAGACGAAAATAGAACTAGTTATAAAAAAATGAATCAGTCATACATATCCCTTCTAAATGTCAATACCTACAGTTTGAGTTATTTTTTCGAATTAAAAATTTAATATTTTGTGAATAAAGCAGAAAAAACATTAATTTTTTTATCAGTTTTCATAGTTTTTCCAAGATTTTTTCTATCGAGCGAAGTTATTCAAATGGTGTTTTCAGTCTGTCACGTACCTAGTAGGCTTCTTGAACTACAAACATGTAATTTGTTTGATTCGTTTGTTGATCGTAAAAAAAAAAGTTTACGATTATGTACATGAAGTCGAAATAAACATAGTAGGTCGATATCGGAGATATCGAAGTTAAAAGCCTTAAGATGAAAAATGTATAGTATAATAGAAGCAGGGGTCTTAACTTAATCTTAATAAACCATATTCACTATAAAACCTACTCGATAAGCAAGCAAGCAGCGTCCGTAAAAGATTACTTAAGTAATAAATAATTGTTAGTAGGTATCCTTTAGTTATTTGATATTTCTTAGTGACAGGATACATGTCAATTAAATTGTTTGGATATGTAGCAAGCGACACCGACGCGGTCATGGGGTGTCCCAGTGAGTTACACTTAGAAGCCATAAAGCCACACTATACAGGAAAACGTCTGTTTTACCTGTTTGTATGTATACATAAAAATAGTATAAAAATGTATATAGGTACTTACTTGTTTGTGTAGCGTGCGTGGGTCGCTTGTACGTATGCACATGTACGCTCACGAATTCACACGATCTAATAGAAAACAAATTTCGACAAACTCAAGTCACAACCACTACCTACGAAACTAGCTGGCCGACTGACTAAGTGAGAGCGGGGCGCGCGGGGCGTTGTATCGCGTCGCGCGGGATGCGTGAGGGCCCCCGCCCGTCTCGCCGCGTTGCTTGCTTGGTTTATTGCCTTATATGGGCATAAACAGAGTTTACAGAGCCAATCACGGGTTTCGCGTCAAATTCGCTCAAACAAAGTACAATAGCCTATCTATATTGTTCGAATTTGGGGTTTAGAGTAGGTAACACCGATCTACTATTACTTAGAATGAAA
This sequence comes from Idaea dimidiata, assembly GCA_949358125.1. Classification (NCBI taxonomy): domain Eukaryota; kingdom Metazoa; phylum Arthropoda; class Insecta; order Lepidoptera; family Geometridae; genus Idaea; species Idaea dimidiata. The sequence continues at coordinate 19,837,336 of OX442334.1, read as the reverse complement.
ATTTTTGGATAAATGTGTAATATTATCCGTTAAACTCAATTTTGTCTACAATCCGAAAAAACCGGATTTGAGTCTTAAAAACCGGTTTTAAAAAACTTCAAAAAATCCGGATTTTTCAGTTATTTTCGAATTTCGAAGAATCCGGATTGCAATCCCTAGTTATTAGTTAACTGTAATTTGATTTAAGTAAGTGAATGAAAGAAAAAACACGTTTGTGGTATAGGAGCCCCCACCTATTTATTTTATTTAGTTTTTAGTATTTACGTATATATATATTATAATAGTATAACGGCAACAGAAATACACCATCTGTGTAAATTACAATTGGCTAGCTGTCACAGTACATGATATACATTCTGATGACAGACAGACAGACAATGGAGTCTAAGTAACCCTAAAAAAATGGGTTCGTTGCGTTTCCCCCCAATGTCGATTCCCCCTGTGTCGATTCCCCTTGTTTCGTTTCCCCCCGATAAATATAATTGAAAGATAAAACTACCTAACAATAAATGTACTGTTAACATAAAAAGATTTTGTCTTGAAAAGGATCATCGTGTGTCTGAAGGTTTAATATTGTTTATTGTTTACAGTTAAAACTAATCTTAGGTTGAATTTTTTAGAGTAAAATTATGTCATTTTATCTAGGTAGTTATGTAAGTCTTGTATTTATTTGTACCTACCGACTAGTAAGTGACTGATGTAAACCTAATACTTAACATCAATTCGAACCTCCGTGGTTTTTTAGATGTTGTTTTTTTTGGTTTTTTTTTATACGCATTGTTTTTTTTTGATAAATAAGTAAAAAAAATATTTAGTATACTAATTGATAATATAGAAAATAGTAGCTTAAGTAATATTAAGAGTTCCTAGTCTAACTCCTATTGTTGATTTTTTCATTGTTTAATCGTTTTTTATCCCTTTATACTAAATTTAAGTTATTATTGTGGAATTTGCTTGCCTGAATGATATTTTTTTTTAATACCGTTATTTTAAATGTAAATTGTAATTGTTTATGTTTTAATTGTGTTTATTATCCTTTTATATTAATTTTAAGGTGTTTATCATTGTTGATCTTGCCCGCCATAATGATCAAAATTGTTTATTTTATACCGTTAAAACTAATTGTAAATAATTATAAATTGTAAGTTACTAAACCACAATTATAACAGGGTACTAAATAGTAAAGTTACTAATTTCAAATGAGTCATATTAAGTAGTATTATTATATAATAGTTGATTTTACCACTTTGTGTGTTAATATTGTTATTAATATTTTTATATGTTTTTGCTATGAAATCTTCAAATTAATAAATATTTGTAGAAACATTACTACTGCCTTTTTCAACATTTTTACAATAAGTTGTTATTAGTTATATGATTGTAGTTAAAATAAGTGAGCAAATAAAGCGTTAATTTGTCGATTTAAGTTTATCTCTAAAATAAATATTTTCTAATCTAGCTTATTAGGTAATTAAATTAAACTGTTGATTGATTGATTAACACTTTATTGTACCAAAAAAAAACACAAATTATAACAAGTTACATTTTAGAACTTAAAAACTAAAGTGGTACAAAGGGCGGCCTTATCGCCTATGGGCGATCTCTTCCAGGCAACCAATTGTGGAAAATTGTTATTTAAAATTAACAATTTTCCACAATAACTTGAAATACGCTTTTACCGTTGACTGTATAAATAAGAAAAATACATTAATTAAATTTTTATCGGGGGGAAACGAAACAAGGGGAAACGACACAGGGGGAATCGACATTGGGGGGAAACGCAACGAACCCAAAAAAATTCACTATCAAACCTCTGGAACATTTACTAAAAAGGTAGTTTACTGAAAATATTTCAATACGATAATTTTTTCTTCTATTTTGCCCTAAATTTTTCAAAAATTTTAACCTAGAGACCAGTGATAACTCCATAAAATTGGAAAGCTACCAAAAATGCTGGTGTACTATGTTATAGGAGCCATTTATTACACGGCTGGGTTATGACCCGTTTAGTTATTTGACAGCGTTAGACTAATAAATTAGTAGGTGGTAGTGCCCAGTGTGCGGGAAAAGTTAAACTTTGCTTTTAGGCAGACTATTTAATACTAGCTGTGCCCCGCGGTTTCATCCGCATAAATTCCTATCCCGTAACGTATGTGACGCATCACGTATGTCATATCAAGCGTTGCTCAACCCGTATGATTATTCAAAGTAGGTACCCTATATCTTATTTCAACCACTAAACTATCCCTGTACCAAATTTCGTTCAAATCGGTTTAACCGTCATTTTTACCCATCTCGTATTATGTCATACCAAGCGTGGCTTTACCTGTACGATCATTGAAAGTATCGTATTTATACCCTTAAAGTAATCCATGTACCAAATTTCATTCTAATTGATGCCATCGTTCCTGTTGACCCATCACTTATGTGTCACGCCAAGCGTTGCTTAACCCGTACGATCATTTAAAGCACCATATATCGTATTTATATACCCATAAACTAACCCTTTACCAAATTTCATTCTAATTGGTGCGATCGTTTCTGTTGACCCATCACGTATGTGTCACGCCAAGCGTTGCTTAACCCGTACGATCATTAAAAGTACCTTATATCGTATTTATACCCATAAACTAACCCTTTACCAAATTTCATTCTAATTGGTGCGATCGTTTCTGTTGACCCATCACGTATGTGTCACGCCAAGCGTTGCTTAACCCATACGATCATTTAAAGTACCCTATATGTATTTATACCCATAAACTAACCCTGTACCAAATTTCATTCTAATTGGTGCGATCGTTCCTGTTGACCCATCACGTATGTGTCACGCCAAGCGTTGCTTAACCCGTACGATCATTTAAAGTACCCTATATCGTATTTATAGCCTTAAACTTACCTTGTACCAAATTTCATTCTAATTGGTGCGATCGTTCTTGTTGACCCATCAAGTATATGTCACGTCAAGCGTTGCTTAACCCGTACGATCATTTAAAGTACCCTATATTTTATTTAAACCTCTATACTAACCCTGTCCTAAATTTCATTCCTATCGGTTCCGCCGTTCTTGAGATATAAATAGTGTAACTAACACGACTTTCGTTTTTATAGCTGCGTCCCGCGGGATTTACCCTCGTAAGTCCCGACCCTGTAAGAATATCGGGATCAAAAGTAGCCTTCCTCGATAAATGGATTAACAAACACAAACAGAATTTTTCATATCGGACCAGCAGTTTCTGAGATTAGCGAGATCAGTTTCTGAGAGAAAGTCTGTTCGACCGGAATTAATTCTTACAAAATATTATTACTTTGAGTTCATTACGAAAGTTACTTACAAAACGATAACCAAATTTAAATTGTTATCGAAACTTGACCGTTACCAAATTGTTATTAACTTTAAAGTTGTTAGTCCAATAAGATACAAGCGCCAGGCCCGTCTACACTTAAGACTAAAAATTACGTTTAAAATGACTATGTTGAAAATGATGCCTAAGGCTGGGGTTCCAATATAATTATTATTCTAGTGCTAGTACTAGCTGCGCTCGGCGGTTTCACCCTCGTAAGTCCCGACCCCGTAAGAATATCGGGACCAAAAGTAGCCTTCCTCGATAAATGGATTAATAAACACAAAAAGAATTTTTCATATCGGACCAGCAGTTTCTGAGATTAGCGCGTTCAAACACAAACAAACAATCAAACAAACTCTTCAGCTTTATAATATTATAGAATAGGTAACTAAATGTAGGTAGGTAGAATACATAAAATCCTTATTAGAATACTTAATGTGGTGCGATGATTTGGATGCAGTCGACGTGCATGCATTGAATGCATCCATGCGAATTCTAATTCCAATTATTCTAATTCTAAATTCAATTCTAAATATCTTACTAATATTATAAACGCGAAAGTTTGTATGTAAGTATGTATGTATGTGAGGTTGTTACTCTTTCACGCAAAAACTACTGAACCGATTGCGATGAAACTTGGATATAGGTAGCTGGGGACCTGGATTAACACATAGGCTACTTTTTATCCCAATATTCCCGCGGGAACGGGACTTACGCGGGTGAACCGCGAGGCGCAGCTAGTATAGTAATATATTTTCAATGGTAAATTTAAAAACGTGATGTATACAAAGGACGTGTCGAAAAGTCTGTTCGACCGGAATTAATTCTTACAAAATATTATTACTTTGAGTTCATTACGAAAGTTACTTACAAAACGATAACCAAATTTAAATTGTTATCGAAACTTGACCGTTACCAAATTGTTATTAACTTTAAAGTTGTTAGTCCAATAAGATACAAGCGCCAGGCCTGTCTACATTTTACACCAAAAATTACGTTTCAAATGACTATGTTGAAAATGATGCCTAAGGCTGGGGTTCCAATATAATTATTATTCTGGTGCTAGTACTAGCTGCGCTCGGCGGTTTCACCCGCGTAAGTCCCGTTCCCGCAGGAATATACGGATATAAAAAGTAACCTATGTGTTATTCCTGGTATCCAGCTACCTATATTCCAAGTTTCGTCGCAATCGGTTTAGTAGTTTTTGCGTGAAAGAGTAACAAATTCCTATACACACATACAAACTTTCGCGTTTATCTTACTTCTTACTAATATTATAAACGCAAAAGTTTGTATGTATGTATGTGAGGTTGTTACTCTTTCACGCAAAAACTACTGAACTGATTACGATGAAACTTGGAATATAGGTATCTGGGGACCTGGATTAACACATAGGCTACTTTTTATCCCGTTAATCCCGCGGGAACGGGACTTACGCGGGTAAAACCGCGGAGCGCAGCTAGTAATATTATAAGTATATAAGTAAGAAGTAAGATATACCAATATTCTCTGAACACAAACGAACAAATGCTAAAAAGATTGTCAGTTTTCTGAGTATCTTTTAATCGAGCGAAGTTTCCTAATCGTCTTTTTAACGAAATGATTCCTTATTAGGTTTTTTAAGCTACGGCATATATTTTTATCCGATCAAAAAAAAGAGTTTTCGATTACTTACCATTGAATCAAATAGGGGTCAATTTCAAAACTTCCTACTAGAACCTCGCCTTTTGGGCCCTAATTTTCAAGTAAATCATCTTATTTTGCTTGTCATATTATTATAAGCCTCTTGTTAGACAGGAACGTGATAAGAGCAAGTTTAGAGGGGGAAAGTCAGACTTTTATGAGACAAAGATTTATACATAAAATATTTAAAAATAATTCTTTATAAATTCACTTGGGCCGCGGTTTGAACTCGCGTCTCTTGGTCAGTACCAAAGCGTCTTAACGACTAGCGACTGGACCACACGAGTTCCCACCTCGAGCGGCGAATTTAAGAATTTGTGTGTTTCCCTGTCTCCTATTGGCATTTATACGCAAGAGGCATAAGGCACATACTATATGACTCAATTCTAGAAGAAATGTTTAATAGTAATAAAAACGAAATAAAAAAGGAATTACTAAAATTACTTACATTATAATGTTACTAGCTGCACCCCGCGGCTTCACCCGCTTAAATTTCGTTCCCGGGATAAGAAGTAGCCTATATGTTTTTCCAGGTCTCCAGCTACCTATATGCCAGGCTTTATCGCAATCGCTATAAATCTCGATATTCCCGCGGGTTCGGGACTTACGTGGGTGAAACAGCGGGGCGCAGCTGGTAATGTTTTAAAGCCGAAAGTTTGTGAGTAGGTCTGTTTGTTACTCAATCACGTAAAAACCGCTAAACCTATTACCATGAAACTCGGTATGCTGATAACTGGAGATCTAGAATAACACAGGCTACTTTTAGTCCCGATATTTTTGCGGGATCGGGACTTACGTGGGTGAAACCGCAAGGCGCACTTAGTTAAACCAAACAAAATATTGCACAAAATGAAGTCGAGGCTTGACAAAAACACTTCTTTTTCTAGGAAACTATCTAAAAATTGGAATTGCAGTGTCCGTTTGGCTACGGTCCCCGAATAAAAAGAAACACCAAAAAAACCTATGACCTAGCTTTTAGCTGGACCCATCCCCTGCCACACACTGTAAAGCACAAATGTATAGTTTTTAATTTCAAACACACAAACGCAGGGAATTATTTGTAAACACGGCGGCCATTTACAAAGATTGTTCCCGGAACTTTGGAGATTGTCTCCAAAGTTCCGGGAACAATCTTTGTAAATGGCAAAGATTGTTCCCGTCGCAATCTTTGCTAAAGTCCATGTTTTGCACCGATTTTCACTTTTTCTTAACACTTGTACACCTTCACGAAACTAAATTAATTAATATTATGCCCCCGAAATTAAACAATTTACACGCATTTGAACTAGGTTTCACAAAAATGAAAATTTAGCACCACATCTTCCCAACGCGTTCCCGCCAAAACTGGGCCTGCACGGCTCCTTGGATTCTTCTTCATCTTCGTTTATATGACTTATTCCATTTGGACATTAGCCAGTGTCAAGTATTATTAATATTTGCAGGTTTTTACATTGCATCGAAGCAGTCAAGTCGTCATAGTTAAAGTCAAGTCGAGGGATTCATTGTAAAACGGGAGCCATTTTTTACAACGTTTGTTCACGGAGCTTTGTAGATAACGCTAAAGTTCATGTTTTGCACCGATTTTCACTTTCATTTGAATTTGTACACTTTCACGAAAATAAACTGATTAATATGCGGGATAACTGATTAATTTCGGGGAAATTAAACAATTTACACGCATTTGAACTAGGTTTAACGAAAATGGAAATTTAGCAACTCATCTCCTAACCGCGTTCCCGCCAAAACTCCGGTTTTTTGGATTGCGATTTTGTTCAACATTGGTATTTTATTGTTTATTTTTCTATTAAATTGTTTTTGTTGTCAAATGTGTCGTGTGTTTAAAGCTAATAATAGTAGTGTATTGCATTGAGATACTGAAGCCGTATCTTATATAGTGGGCGTCATATTGAATCCAAAGCGTTCTAAGGACTCCAGAAGTTATGAACATAGAGTCCTGAGTGAAGCGTGGGATTCAAGCGCCCCAGATAAAGACAGGCTTTATTACTTACCGAAGTGAATGCTCTACTTTACACATCGACTGCGAGACAATAAAAAGGCTACGAAAATAAGCATTTAATTAACAACAAAACAACAAATTAATGCAAAGTGTATAAAATATATTGCAGCTCTTTATTGATTAAATTTATCAATGTTACTTCAAAATGACGAAACCAGAAAACAGCCTTAGCTAATGAAAAAAAATGAGGCTTTATATTAACTAAAACTTTTTGCCTTACCCTTCTGTTGAAATAAAAATAGAAGATAAAAAGGTTAGTTTTTCTTTTTTTATGTGTTATGTCGAGGTGGCCAGTTCGAAATGGCCGTATGCTATCAGAACCAGAGATCCAAATTTAAATTACTATAATCTATAATGCGCTCTTTATGCACCTAGAGAATAAAGACTCGCTTTACGTTGACTTTGGTCAGATAATGTAACTTTGTAGGTCCCTAGATGTGCATAGGTTTTTTTTCTATACTATTCAATTCATATTTTAGGCCCAAGCAATGAAGCCTTCGATACATCTCTGTCCAAAGGATCTATGTTACAATCACGGTTTCATAATTTGCCGTCGTCTCGGAATTTGGCGGCCAATTTTGTTTGCGGAATCCATAATATATTATTTTGTCAGAAATTGAGTTGTACCCGTATTGATTGTCGATGATTCTGTGGTTTTATTTCTTATAATAATATTTGATTTACTACCTGCAGCTGAAGGTTAAACAAGATAACATGGTTTGGATAAGGAAATCGTTCTTACAACATCAAAAAATATTATGATTTTTTGCAAAACAAGGTTTACTCTTGGTTAGACTAATGATTAAAAAATGCCATTTTATATTTGCCAAAATCGTAGAGGCAACAGAACTTCCAGCCTTTTTTAACAGTTGAAATCCCCTTGAAGGTCAGTCTAAATTACCCGAAAGGCTGCATGTTGTAACGACTGTATGTAGTGCCTTCTACTTTTGTTTTTGTTTCGGCCGTTTTTTGTTTCTATATCGAGCGTCTTTTTTTAAGTTTAGATCGTTTTCTTTTCCGGTTTTTGTCTATGTTTCAATCGAATTTTGTTCAAATTTGAATTCTTTTGTTTCTGTTTCGATCATCTCATGTCTCTGTTCCGTTCGTCTTTTGTTTCCATTTTGATTATCTTCTGTTTCAGTTTTTGGCTATGTTTCAATCGGATTTTGTTTATGTTTTAATCGGATATTGTTTATGTTTCAATGCTTTTTTTGTGTCTAGGTCGCCTTTTATTTCTGTTTTGATTACTTTTTTACTCTTATAAAAAGGTAGTGTGTTTATTTTTACCATTGTTAAGCCATGCGTACATTGAATCTACGTACGCTCTAGTTGACGCTAATATAATCACATACTTTGGTAAAGGAAAAATAATTATTACGATCCGACCTCAGACGGCGAGAAATCAGATAGGTAACTTACACAAAAAACATGTAGGTAATAAAGATGCTTGAAATGTAATTTAGCATGAATTTCATTCGTTGCCTTTTAATATGATGATCGATTTATACCTAAATAGCTCTATCTAAAATAAAATGTAAATATATGCAAAAATATTTTACGAAAACAATTTATTCCAAAGTCAATAATACAAACTGCTGCTATCCACATATTTAACCATTTTTGTAAATTATTCTGACTTGCAAATTTATAATATTTTCTTTCTGTGCCTTTAATAAAGTTAATTATAATATTGCTGTGGCACTGAAGATTTGTATTTTTAGGGTTCCATAGAGTAAAAAACCCTATTACTGAGATTACGCTGTCTGTATGGCCGTCCGTCCGTCACCAGGCTGTAGCTCATAAACCGTAATAGCTCGACAGCTATCACAGTTCATGAGTTGAATGAAAGTTGAATTTTTCACAGATGATGTATTTCTGTAGCCGCTATAACGGCAAATAATATAAAACAAATTTAAGGGGGGGGGGGGGGGTGTCCCATACAGCAACGCCACTGGCGTTCCATTGGCGCCATCTAGTGTTAGACTGGCACCAGTGGTAAAATGAATGTTTTAACTTTCGTGCGATCAAGGATTGGTTGGTATTGAACAAATGGAAACCTTACAGATTCGTGTTCAATAAAAATGCTTTTCTTAACTCTTGATAGATTAGGATTGTCAGTCAATACTGAACTTTATGTTCTCATTTAATAATAATATTTATGGTCTACTCAAACAATTAAGCAGCTGCTAAACTTAACATTTCGCATACAAAATGGCGGACCCAACCTTACAGAAATATGGGCTTACCATAAACATGGGCTGACTGAAGGCAGACCCAGGCTGAATCGCGGCTGGCCGAGTTTTTTAAGTATAACTTACTTTTCTTTCCACCATATTAGTCTTCTTACCAACGATCCCCTCTTAGTTTAATACCACTCTGACGAGTAAGGGATGATTTATATTAGACCATCACCCGGCCGAGCTTCGTTGTCCATTGCTTGGCGAGCAGTCGATCGGTCTGTTGCAACCGAGTGGCGGCCAAGCACCAGACAACGAAGCTCAGACCCGGCACGGTCTAGACCGTTTCTCATCCCAAACTCTGACGTGTGTTTGGCCAATGCTGGATTATGTGTAATTGTGTAAGCGAGCCGGAATAGTATGTCAGTCATCGATTTTGGTGTAAACGAAGGGTCATATCTAACTTATATTATAAACGCGAAAGCTTGTATGTATGTAAGTATGTATGTGAGTTTGTTACTCCTTCACGCAAAAACTACTGAATAGATTGCGCTGAAACTTGGAATTTAGGTAGCTGGAGACCCGGAATATACTTTTTTAAGCATAAATATTTGCACCCAACAGGAATCGAACCCGCAACCTTCTGTATTGCAGCCAAGCGTTCGCCCAACGCGCCACAGAGGTCGTCCCCTAATTCCCCTATGTCATTTTTTTTAATAAAATTACATATTTCGTTTACTAATTTATCTAAACTAAAAATGCAAAATTCAACCGAAAACGCTTTGATCATAAAACATGAGCTCAAAATTTAACGTCAACAAAAAATATTTTCAACAAATTATCGTTTCATATAATTTCCCTCAGTTGATAATGGTTGGACATTAATATGCAAAGTGTGTTTGTCTGTATGTTAATCAAGTTGATATTAACCGGGGTTTCATTAAATATGCCCCCGATGGAGGTTCCGACCTTATTTAACTTTAAACTCATAGTTCATTTTGTTACATCATTATTCGTGCTATCACATGTGAACTGAAGATCAGAAGTGGGATTTACATTACGATACAATAGCATGCAATTCATAGTCAAAATAATAGGGGTTAAAGTATGAAATTGCCATTTTATTGCAATAGGTTCTTTGAATTGACATAGAATCTTCATGGTTTGAGGTTTTCGAATGAAACTTTTTTCAAATGGTTTCTGTGATGTTCTTTTTTTAAAAAATGTGAAACATTTGAATATCGACTTTCAATTGTTTTTGTTATTCAATTTAGACAAGAAAGATGGATACTGCGAAAATTCGAGTGACTTTTGAATACGAGTTCCGACGCGGAACTAACGCGGCAGAAACAGCCCGCAATATCAATGCTGCGTTTGGAGAGGGGTCTACTAATGAACGCACCGTGCGATTTTGGTTTAAACGCTTTCGTGATGGAAATTTCGACTTAAAGAACGAGCCACGAGGAAGACCGCCCACACAGGTGAATAACGATGAATTAAGAGAGATAGTGGAAGCCGATCCTAGTCAAACTACCCAGGAATTAGCGGCATGGTTTAACGTTACCTTACCCACTTTATTGACTCACTTGCGTCAAATCAATAAAATAAAAAAATACGAAAAAAAAAACGCGTGTTGAAACTTGTGTTGCCTTGTTGAACCGGTACAGAAATGAAGGAATATTGGATCGAATTGTAACATGTGATGAAAAGTGGATTCTTTATGATAACCGGAAAAGAAAAATGCAATGGCGAACCCCAGGTCAAATGCCACAACAGTGTCCTAAAGCAAAACTTACCAATAAAAAGGTAATGGTAACTGTTTGGTGGTCTCAACATGGTGTTATTCACTATAGTTTTCTTCGATCTGGTCAAGCAATTACGGCAGATGTCTATTGTGCCGAACTCCGAACCATGTTGACAAAACTAGCAGTAAAACAGCCCCGACTCATGAATCGATCTTCACCATTATTGCTCCACGACAACGCGAGACCTCACACAGCACGAGAAACCATTTTGACCCTTCAGGAACTGCACTTAGAAACCATTCGTCATCCTCCGTATTCACCAGACCTTGCTCCAACGGACTACCATTTTTTTCGTGATTTGAACAATTATCTACGTGACAAGAAGTTTTCTTCCCAGGAGGCAGTACAAAATGCTTTCACACAGTTTGTGCAGTCTAGATCGTCGGAGTTCTATCGCAAAGGCATTAATAACCTTCCCATTAGATGGCAGCAATGTATAGATAATAATGGCAACTATTTTGATTAAATAAATTTGTTAAAAATTTAAAAAATAAACAATTAAGATTTTCAGTACAAATCGGCAATTTCATACTTTAACCCCTAATATTAGTATATGAATCCGTTGTCTATAGTGTCTATATAAAAATTTACTCGCGACGAAATTTCAACTCGCGTTTCTGCGTCAGTACCGCAGCGCCTTAAGGACGCGACTCATATGAAATCCCTTCCGATTGAATAGTTTTCTTCATAACCGGTATCAAATAGATCTTTAAACAATGTATTATGTTATTGTACATGATACAAGAAGTGTCCCCTTCATTTCAAAAACAATAAAAAATAACTTTAAATACCACTATTATACGTTAGAAAGTTACCCCTGTTTTACAAAATAAATCAATTTTTCTTCTAAATCCTTAACTGCTATATTTTCTTATAGGCATCATAATATTAGAAAACACAATACCTAGAACCACTTCCTCGCATTTTATAAAAATATTATTTTAATCTTCGTTAATGATTGATTTTACGAGAAATTGTAGATTTTTTACGCAATTCCATCTCGCTCATTTATATGCAATCGGACAAGAACCGATAATTATCATCTATCGCCGCCCGAGAAATGCCTTAGCGCTGATATTCAGGGAGAACACTATTGAGGTGAGTGGTTTCGAATATTGTTATAATACTATTTACCTTTTTTGAGAGAACACTAGTACAATAATTAGAAACGATATAGATATTTTCATAATTCATGTATTGCGAAAAAGTGTAATACAATTGGTGTTACGTTTATTATACAGATCACCTTACTCAGCCATTTGGCATGCAATGTCTTTGAATTCAATTCGTCGTTCAAATACGTACAGCAGCTAGAGGATATACTTTTATTTATATAAATAAAAGATTTAGTTTAAAGCTAATGCTTTATTATCTTGTACGAAAAAGTTATACTTACTACAGAAAGCACAACAGCAAATATTGTGTCCCAAAACTTGGTACAAGCTAATAATGGAAAGTAGCTCAACTTAGTATAACGTTTGTATTGTCACCCCTTATAGTGGAGATAATGAAAAGTGTGGTCTGACTTGGTCTGACGACTTCAGTCTGGAATAAAGTTTTTTAGTACCTACTATTAGCTGTTTTAAGCAAAGATTTAGTCATTTTTTGCTATCCGCACTCAATCGCATCAAAGGTTGCCTGGAAAATATCGCTTTAAGACATAAGGCTGCCCATTGTGCCACCTATTTTTGAGTTGTTTTTGTTTTGTCTTAGATATTCCTTATTGATAACCGGTTATGAACATAGAAAACAATGTATGTTTTCTTGTAATTTTGGTGTGTATACTAAAGAATTTATTGATTAATTAATTCATTCAACCGCATTGAACATGACGTTACAACTTAAATGTTTAGTATCACGGGGCTATGGAGCCCCGGACCTTTGGAAAACTTGCGTGGAGCCGAAGCCAACACGTAGAGGTCCTTTTCAATAACAAACTTTAAAGTGGCCATCAAGCCGGCGATTATTCCTGTCTGCTCTTGAAAACTATTATTTCTCAAATAATGCGCGGAAATTAAACTAGTACAACAAATACAATTTAGAACTTTTAAAATACAATTACGTATTGAATGTACAATTCTTAAAATTTAAGTTTTTTTTTTTTCACTAAACATCTTTCTATGTGCAAACCAGTTCGAAATTTAAATTAAACCTTTGATAAGTTACCTCTTTGGTCGCCATTTTGCGGAGTAGAAGATCGTTCCATTTTTAAATTACACGACAAATATGATTTAACATAGTAATTTATTTGGCCTAGAGTTTTGGCGGGAATGCGTTGAGGAGATGTGTTGCTAAATTTTCATTTTTGTGAAACTTAGTTCAAATGCGTGTAAATTGTTTATTTTTGGGGGCATATTAATCAATTTAGTTTCGTGAAGGTCTACAAGTGAAAATAAAAGTGAAAATCGGTGCAAAACATGGACTTCAGCTTAGTGTTCTCTCCAAAGCTCCGTGAACAAACATTGTAAAAAATGGCCTCCTTTTTACAATGATTCCCTCGACTTGACTTTAACTATGACTACTTGACTGTTTCGTTCGATGCAAATAACCTGCAATATTGACAATACTTGACACTGGCAAATGTCCGAATGGAAAAAGCCATTTTAATGAAGAAGAAGAAGAATTTATTTGGCCGCTAAACACGACATATATGGATTTTAATACAACTATTGCCGGCCGCTGCTCGACTAGTACAGCAAGTCGATTTATCTCGAAGAAGGTAGTCAAAATAATGCTCAAATTTCCAAGCATGTTTGAGATTTTTTGTTTTTTTACAATTCGTTATGTTTTTAATTTCTTAACGAACGTCAAGACTTCACGACGGATTATGCGGATTAGGCGGATTATGTTCTATACTAATATTATAAATAGGAATAATTTATTTGTTTGTAATGGATAAGTTCCAAAACTACTGGACCAATTTCAAAAAATATTTTAACACTTGAAAGCTAAGAACTTAGGCTACATTTGATCTAGAGATCAAATGTAGCCAAAGTTTCGACGAAATCGGGACTTACACAGATAAACCCGCGGAGTGCAGCTAGTGGTCTTATAACATTTGTAGTGCGAGCTACTCTATGGTCAAAAGACAATCGAAATCCAAACAAAAGCCGATCGAAACAGAAACACAACAGACACAGAGAGAGGGAAACAATAGACCTGTAATTACTTTTATTCTTTTTTTTTCACTTAAATTGTCTACGATGAAATAGCGCTCTCTACTCCGAAAATTAAAGGGGAAAAGATGCGCCCACCCCACAATAAAGTAGAATAAGCCGAGGCAAATTTTTATATTTCACAGTGTCATTGAATAGGCCCTTAAAAATTATGTCGGTGGTTCATTCAACCATTTCTCATTTTGAACCCAGTTTGTAGAATGGATTAAGGTCTAGAACAAACTAGACACTTTTTGGTTGCCAGACAGTGATATAATCAACTGGGTTTTTGGGTTTCGTATTTAGAGGTAAAAAAAGGGATCCTTTTACGAAGATTTTATTACACGTGTGTCTGTCTGTCATCAGGCTGTATCTCTTTGTACACATTTTAAACTCACACGATTTGAACTCATAATTATTTTTCCCGGGTCTGATTCGCGTATTATTATTTTTAAATTCTCTTAGCTCGACGTTTCGATCATGTTACAATGATCTTGGTCGCGAGGGGACTCGTAAGAGAATTTAAAAATAATAATACGCGAATAAGACCCGGGAATAATAATTATATATTTCTTTGTGCTCACATAAGCCATGATATTTAGACAATTGAATTTTTTACATGTGTTTTATTATTAGATTTAAACTCGAGTTCAAATTTCGTCGTGAGTGAGTTTTTGAAGATGAATTTTTCCTTTTTAAAATATATCTAGTAGATATGCCTTGAGTAATAAAAACAAATTACGAAATAATGTGTTTTATTTCTGTTGTCGATATTAACAACAAGCAGTAAAATGTGTATTTAAGTGGACATCATCAAACGTGATTTGTTTGTGACAACGTTAGGTACTTACTTGCTGTTTTTTTTTATAGATTCTTATCAAGTATTTTATCCGTTGTCTAATATTATTTAGGGTCGATTTTTCGAAAATCAAAATTTAAAGGCTTTTAAATTTGGTTGGGTTCGAACTTATTCGACAGATATCTTTTATCCGTAGAGTGAAAAATCAGGTCTTAGTGGACTACTGAAACATTTACTTACTCAAAATTTCGAGGTAATTAATTTTAAACAGCGGCTTCTCTCTCTCTCCAATTTTAAGGGCTGTTACAATTTCGGCCGATAGACTGAACGGCTCCATCGGCCGATGTAAAAGTTGTAAGCAGTCTGCTGTCCCACTAAAAAGTGACTTTATTTTGGCTTAGGATGGTTTGTGTGGGTTTCCCTTCGTAAACCATGAAGGATTTTGATAATTTTAACATATCACCTTTTTATTTTTTCGGATAAAATTTAAATAATTACCTCGTTATTTTGGGCAAAATAGCATTAATAACCACTTATATGCTCACTGAAAACTTTATTACTAACTAGCAGCATCCCGCGGTTTCACCCTTGTATTACAATCTCGTTTAAAATTGCATACGAGCCTTTGGATTCTGAGAATCATTAGGGCCAAATACAGAAATACTATTCAAAATGTAAGAGGCAACTTAGAAACAGTTAAGCAGCACCTAAACTCAAAATGTCCATTCTAATTTTGAATTTAGAAGCTGTCCGAGGCGTACGATGCCAAGAGGTGGACGCTTAACCTAAATGTGTGAAAATGAGTAATTTGTTTTTAATTAACCTTTTTAGTTTTTAAGATTCAAGTATAAATGGATGTTTCCTATTAAATAAAATTAAAATTAAAAAACGAACCCTTCTTCGGCAGTCAGATAATGAAGATGGCTTCCTGTAATGATAAAATTGAGGCTTGGAAACATAAAAATAATAAAATAAAAATGTCTTAGCTCCCTACACCAAATAAAAGCGATTTGTTTGTTTACAAAGCAATATAGTTTTTAACAACCGGTGGATCCATTCAATAGCCTTTCATAGAGCAAATATCGAACCAATAAAACTTTGTTTACAGAAAACTATAATACCAGTGTTTGTGCAGTTTATATCCGGGATATATATAACCCGGTGGGTTTGGATGCCATTATATAGCTTCTATTACGTAGACATAGAGTTGAAATTTGACTGTCAATTATTGGTAAACGAAGTATATATAAAACTAGCTGTGCCCCGCAGTTTAGCCCACGTAAGTCCCGTTCCCGCAGGAATATCTGGATATCAGTTATTACAGGCTTCATCTCAATCGATTCAGCGGCTTGCGCCTGAAAGAGCAACAAAATCGTATATATAAAAACAAAGTTTCGCGTTTATAATATTAGTAAGATAAACAATTCGGGGCACAGTCAAACAGTCAAGCTAAGGGGCCTACTAAAACGCCATATTAGCTCTTATTACGCAGTATTGGAGTTGAAATTTGATAATTGGTCAGAATTACTAATATAAAATCTTCAGGGTACGGTCACACAGTCAAACTCGGTGCAGCTACACTTATAAACAACCAACAATAAATGTCTAGTACCCATAGTACAAGCCTAGTGCTTAGTTTAGGGCTAGATAGGGCTGTGTGTGATGTCGTGCAATATTTATTAATTTAATGCTCTGAGAGAAAAACGTCCTCGATGAAATAGTGGAAACCGAAACTAAATAGTTTGATTTATACATTTTTACAACATAAAAAGTATTATGAGCAGTTTATCCGTTGTCTGTTCAACCCATAGTGCAAGCCTAGTTGCCTACTTCGGGGCTTCATTAGATTAGCTGTGTGCAACTTTTGCAATATTTATTTATCACCTGCGTAGGTCTTGATCCCGTGGGAATATCGAGATCAAAAGTAATCGATCTTACTTCTCGATAATGTAGCTTTCTATTAGTATAAAAATTCTTTAAAATTGGTCTAGCACTTTTGGAGATAACCCCCCTATAATATACATACATACACACATATTACCAACGTTACCTCTTAATATTCTCTTAATTTATATTTATTGACTAGCTGCGCTCCGCGTCTTCACCCGCAGAAGTGAAAACGCGTTATCACGGGCGCAGGCGGCCGAGCGGTTCTCGAGCGGTTTCACTTTTTCGTTCATTACTCGCGTTCTACTAATTGGATTTCGATGCAAAGCATACCACGACCTTCCTAGAAAATAGAACTATCCAATGTTAAAAACTAGATTTCAATCGGATAAGTAGTTTTTAATTGTATAAGGAACCGCCAGATAAACAGAGAAACAGACAGACAGATATGAATTATAAAAATTATATAATTTTGTTCTACTACTTTTTCTAAGCCCTCTAGACAACTGTTTTTTTATTTTACTTCCAAGTACAGACACTTTGTCTTCTCTTTCATTATTATAAGTACCTATAGATAGATGTTTTATCTACGCGGTAGCTTAACAAAATGCACTAAAAATTTCAAAACAACAAAGTTTTTACAACACTTCTGTATTTGATGGTACTCGACGCACATTCGGCGTGAAAAGGTTGTTGTACCTAAGTGGTAAACCTGATTACATGTGAGTGCAAAACTTTGTTTAAGTTTATTTTGTTTTGTACTAAAATTATAAATTTCAAGGCTTGTGACTCTGAGTGTTCTCCCGAACGAGGGCTATTGCGAAACGTTAATTCCAAAATTTCGGACCCGACCGAACGGCAGTAGGTAGTTATTATACGATCTAAACCAATAATTACTATGCGTTCAAGACCAAAAAACAAATATTTTAATTAAACACTCTATTTACCGGGTTTAATCGCGTTTTATTCATGATTTCAACCTTGAGAAAGCCAACTGTAGAGTTGCCGAAAGCTCGGTTTGTTTAAAAATCTTAAATAAAACGCGATTAAACCATGTAAATAAAGTGTTTTATTATGCAAAATCGCGAAAACCATGGAAAAAATTATAACAAATAATTTATTGAGAATTATTGGTTTAGAACCAATAATTACTACCTGCTGACGTTCGGTCGCATCTCAAATTTTAGAAGTAACGTTTCGTAATAACCTTTCAGAGTGTCACGTAAATGTATTTGCGCATAAGTGACAGAGATAGAGAAGTCAGTCATCATCTTAGAACTTATCCGTCCACTGCTGAACATAGCCCCCTCTCCTCCCAAATATCCCCTCCCCCTCTCCCCTATATTCCAAATTTGATCGCAATCGGTTCAGTACTTTTCGCGTGAAAGAGAAAGAACCTCACATACATACATACATACTTACATACATACAGACTTTCACGTTTATAATATTAGTAAGATACAGTATGATTACATCGTAGGTAGAATTACTACCCGTCTAGGTAATCTAAGCTAGTATGTATAAGGTACGAGGATTAAAGAACATTTGAAATCCGAACCCGAATTTGTAACATCACAAATATTCCAAATTCAAATCACTCGAACCGGACGGGACTAGAGGTACACGTTAATTTACAAAATACAGATCTGAAAAGCCTATTTCATACTTCGCCACGCAATGAATAGATTTAATTAAGATTACAAGAGATCTGAAGATAGTTGGATTGAACCATACAAACGTTGCAGACTGGGCATTTCTTGTCGGTCGATAATTGCTAGTTAAAAATAAACAAGGAAGTTGGGTCGGATCTTGCTCAACTCCGTTTTCCTTCTTCTGGATGAGTGTGTTTTATCTTAGATCATTTTCCATCCAGGGAGACAATGTTGATATAATAAAAAATAAAATATTAAGATTGGCTACGCGCACTGATACGTTTTGACTCGTCATCATAACGTTCAGAATTCCTTTGTGACTATCGCCTATTGCCTTAGCTATGGTTATGTCAAAGAAATTTGCAATCTCGTGCTGGCACGCGTTACGTCAAGTTAGAGGCCTTAGGGCGACCTGAAAACTCTAACACTAGGAGAGCCACACCAATATTCAAAAAGATGACGAAGAAGTATGCGTGTTGGAATATCAATACCACTTTTCCATAGCAATTATACGCAGTACTGCGCCCGTCCATAAGACTATAATGAGTATATAGACCGAAATACTCTTTCCAACGCTCCCATGTTTTACGACAATAAGCAGCGAGTGATTAACTGTCAGTAAGTTAGTAGTCTTGTATCGGCCGATTAAAAGTTACACGTGTGCTTTAATCTACCGATTACTATCTCGTTTTAACATACAATTTACATAACGGAGTAAACAGGCTGCAATTCGCTATTTTTTCCTCTGATGTTAAGAGGTTGTTAAGCAAAATGTCTATGGTTTTTCTTTTTTGCTTTAGAATGTCAAATTCAAGAAAAACTGCTGTTTTTGACTGTGCGAAATAATCGATAATTACATAACATAATCAGCCAGTCAATTTGTCCCATTACAGGGCAAGGGCCTCCTCTTAGAAGGGTTAGGCATTAAGACGCCACAGAAACCTACCCGGATTGGCGAATGTCCCATGTCTTCGGACCGTGGTGAGTTCTAGGTCATGTCGATTTCCTCACGAAGTTTTTCTTCACCGTAAGAGTGATGTTCTATTTTTTTTTTATAAACCTTACTAAGTCACAATCCCTCCTAATGAATATTATTAGATAACGAGATATTTATTTACCATGTTTATTTTTATTTACAAGGAGCTAGTTCAGACAAGCTGAACAAGATCAGCTGCAGCTGATGTCTCGTAAATAAGCTGGTCAAAGTTACTGGCGAAATATCAAGCATCTTTTTTAAACAAAATTAACCAGGGTAAATATCTCGTTATCTATACTAATATTATAAAGCTGAAGAGTTTGTTTGATTGTTTGTTTGTTTGTTTGAACGCGCTAATCTCAGGAACTGCTGGTCCGATTTGAAAAATTATTTTTGTGTTTGATAGTCCATTCATCGAGGAAGGTTATAGGTTATATTACATTACGCTACGACTAATAGGAGCGGAGCGAGCGGATCCACGAAAAATGTTGCAAAAACGGAAAAAAAAAACACCCTGTTCCGAGATTCTGTCGCGTGCGCTGAGTAAACGGTCAGAGTTACATAAAAACCATATATGAGAGAATTCTTCCTCTAAAAAGGATCTAATAAATAGTCCGCCACAGCATATGTCTAACTCTTAAGGTTGACTCAATATAACATCTTTTAGAGTAATGAAATTTATTGTAGAACAATGCATTGTTTCCGAAGGTAATTTTGTAAATATGATATTAATCCTTATCCAAATAAATACGTTATTCATTAAAAGTATTTAATTTTAAACATAATTGTCCTTAACATCACTTGATTTCAATGAATATCTCACGAGATATTACAGTTTTAAAATAACTCCACAATAAATAATTACTAAGTACCAAGCGTGCATATTATACACGTAGCGGGCGACTATGATGAGGGTGGCCAGCCAACTCTGTGAGGCATCATGCCGCGCGGCTCAATCGGTCGGCTCCATGCGAGACGGTTGTGTCACCAAACTGCAGTGCTTTTTAAAAATTCTTTTGCAATATCTCATTGTACTTTTGATTCTTAATATTTTGTTTTATGTTGGTCATCTCAGAAACCTCTAGACCTATTTCAAAAATTCTTTTACTAATAGAAAGCTACATTATCCAGATATGACATAGGCTACTTTTGATCCCGATATTCCCTCGGGATCGGGACTTACGCGAGTGAAACTGCGGGACGGCAGCCATGAAAAATAAAGTCGTGTATTTCTAACTCAACAACCCGTGAACCGATATGAATGAAATTTGTACAGGGTTGGTTTAGAGGTAGAAATAATATACATATAGGGTACTTTGAATGATCGTACGGGTTAAGCAACACTTGGTACAACATACGTGATGGGTGAAAAAGAGCGGGTGACCCGATATTCATAAAACTTGGTACAGGGTTGGTTTAGAGGTAGAAATATTATATAGTACTTTGAATGATCGTTAAGCAATACTTGGTATGACATATGTGAGGGATCATTAACGTTACGGGATAGGAAGTTACGCGGGTGAAACCGCGGGGCGCAGCTAGTCTATGTAATAATATTCATAGTGAAAATAACCATGTAAGTTTAAAATCGTATCCCTACTAATATTGTAAATGCAAAAGTGTCCCTATGTATGGACGATAGTTATGAATTCACTCACTAAATGAAAGTCATATTATGTTGATGTTTAATGTATATGAAAAGGCAGAAGGTAATTAGCTCATGTCAAACGGAATAGGCAATTGCACTGTAAGTACAATCTAAAATTCGCCTGAAACTAGGTCAACAAATCCTATAGACCTGAAATAGGTCTGAATTCTACTGAATTTAGATTTTAATTTCTAGTAATCGAAAATTTATACTGATACTAATGCTGAAAATTAACTCTGGTTCAAGGCTGCGGGTTCGATTCTCGCTGGGTGCAAATATTTATGCTTTAAAGTTTATGTTACAAACCAGAAACTCTTATAGTTTCTTCATGTCTGTCTGTCCGGCTGTCCGCGGTTTATTGCAGAGTCGCTTAGTACTAAAAAGCTGTAATTTGGCATAAGTATACATATTGATAATTGGTAAGAAAATAGCATACTTAATAAAAAAAGATATCATTTTAGGGTACCTCCTACATATACAAGGCGTAACGGGTAAGCCCTTTTAAGCCGAAAGCTTTTAAGTTCTAGACGTCTAGGCGAACAACTTTTGGAAATTCGAAGTAATTTTCGAAAATTTTAAGTTTAAAGTTTACTTGAAAATCAGCTGTTTCTCAGAGTTCGAGGTCATTGACCTTATCTTGTCCTTTCATTTAGTTCGCATTTTCAAAAGTCGTAGAACAAAAGTTGTTCGCCTAGAGTCAAGAACAACCCCCTTTCAGCTTAAAAGGGCATGCCCGTTACATCTTGTAAAATGGGGATTTTTTTTTCTCTCGTTTAGGTACTCCATCATATTGTATTGTTAGATAGCACTTCGAATTGTTAGATAGCACTTCTAAAATCATTGTAAGGATTCAAAAACTATTTTTCATTTTAGTGTCCGTTTTTTAAATATTAAGCTTTAAAATGCTAGTTTTTAGAGTTATTTAATTTTAGAATATTATTAAGTGCGATTTATTTCTGATTTTTGTAGTCAAATACTAGAAACTAAAAACCACATAGTATAGTCTAAAAAATTATACGTCCTAATGAAAATAAAACTTAAAAAAATGAAAATACGATAAAAAATCAAAACGTAAGAGCGGGCATCCATTCCCCTTAAGAAAAATATTCCACCGCCATGTTAACACTGCTTTTAGAAAACAAATCAAATAGACCCGATAATTAGTAGTTTAGGAATTTTAATATTTAAAACGTACGTAGAACACGCACGACCTCCTTTCCCTTTTAGGTAGTTAGTTACCTATAATAAATAAACGATTTCTTAAAATAAACAACCCTTAATTAAGTATAAACTAAGTAATTAATACGTTCGGTATGAAGGAAAATTTACCGCTCTTTCTATTTTAAATGTAAGTAGGCTTGGGTTTTGGGGGAAATTCGTCCACCTCGATACTGGGACCAGGGACCAATTATACCCTTTCGAATTTGATAATAGTCAACTGGGCCCAACGATAGTTTAGAAATTGGGACCATTAAACTACATATTCATATTCCCTAGGGTGTATTAAATAAATAAAATAGTTTTTATTTCAAGTAACGAATCATAGTATGAACAGACAATTTTACAAAAGAAAAAGAAAAATAAATACACATAAAAAAACAAAAAAATGAAGACAGTTAACGGTCCCCACGTGTTATAACAGTGTTGCATGTAAGGAAATCCCTTTCTCTCGGCGATCATTTTCAGGACGGTGTTGGAGCTGGCCCGCGTTCTTCGCACCAGGGAACCACATCTCTTAAGCATTGTAGCATGAAAACAGTCGGTGCGAAAGGTTGCGAACATATGGGACGCACTACAACACCTAGCCAAACCCAGCATCGCCGTTATTCAACTGAACGCAAAGGGTCCTGTACGCCGTTTTAGTGTACTTTGCCCATAGGCTACACGTATAGAGAGAAGTACAATATGCTATTACAATACGCGGGTATTGGTCCCAGTAAGATGATACTCAAGAAAAAAAAGACTTGGTAAATTTTAAAGTAAAAGAAAGAAAACAAAAGAGAATTATTATAAATCATAATCTGTAATAGCGATACAAAGTCCGGCAATGGTTTTTAAATATTTTCCTTTGTAAGTTATCCTAAATACAAGATGTAACGGGTAAGCCCTTTTAAGCCGAAAAGGGGTTGTTCTAGACGTCTAGGCAAACAACTTTTGTTCTACGACTTTTGAAAATTCGAAGTACTTTTCGAAAATTTTAAGTGTAAAGTTTACTTGAAGATCAGCTATTTCTTAGAGTTCGAGGTCATTGACTTTATGTTGTCCTTTCATTTAGTTTGGTCTACTACAATCAAACCTTCAATTACCTTTATTTTCAAAAACAGCTGTTTTTTCAGTGAAACATAATCTCAAAATTTTCAAAAAATAATTTCGAATTGTCAAAAGTCGTAGAACAAAAGGTGTTCGACTAGACGTCTAGAACAACCCCCTTTCGGATTAAAAGGACTTGCCCGTTACATCTTGTATAAGACCTATAACGAGAAACAAACTGTGCCTTTCTAAGAGATCTAAAGTTTTTTGCAAAAACACTGAAACGTCAATTGCAATAATACGAATCACTGATACGGCAATTGCAATAATGCTGTTTATAAAAATAACGCTTTTAAAACCAGAAAACGATTTTTATTTAGATTTAAACATAAACATTTTTCAAATTATCAAAAATTCTAAAGTGACAGGATTCGATCATGTGCATTTCACTTTCCGGGCGAGCGGGCTAACCACTGCGCCACACGGAACCCACGTGGCACGCTATTTTCCCTATTTGTCGATTATGGCTCAAGGATAGAGATAGTGCTAGTCTAGTTTTAGGGATCGATTTAGAACGGTATGGTCTAGTGGTAGATGCCCCGACTTTCATTTCGAAGATCGTGGTTTCGATTCCAACCCGTGTACCAATGTCTTTTACTTTAACATCGCTCTTACGGTGAAGGAAAACCTCGTAAGGAAACCCACGGCTTAAAATCACGCACAAAGGCCCAATAGTAGGGCTAATTGCGGAAACATAGTTAAAACTGTAGCTTTATAGAGCTGGGCTAGTCAAACGATCACTATCTCAGCCCAGCTGTTCAGCTGATGGCAAGTGTAAATATGGTCTAAGATATAGCACACTCACAACCGAAGCCGGCAGAGACATAAGATCCGACCCGTCTTGCCTCTGCAAAAAATTCCTAATTAGTTCCTAGTCTTCTTCTTCTTTAATATGGCTTTTCCATTTGGACATTAGCCAGTGTCAAGTATTAATAATATTTGCAAGTTATTTGCATCGAAACAGTCAAGTCGTCATAGTTAAAGTGAAGTCGAGGGAACTATTGCAAAAAGGTTTGGAGAAAACGCTAAAGTCCATGTTTTGCACCGATTTTCACTTTCATTTACACTTCCACACCTTCACGAAACTAAATTGATTAATATGCCCCTGAAATTAAACAATTTACACGCTTTTGTACTAGGTTTTACAAAAATAAAAATTTAGTAACACATCTCCTCAACGCTTTCCCGCCAAAACTCCTAGTTCCTAGTCGACTTTTTGAAGTCTAATGCCCTTATCAATAAACGTGGAGTAAGTTCGGAGAAGTGAGAACATGCTTTGTCTTTTTCCGTGACAAGAACTTATAAAGTTGACAGACAGAAACAAAAACCCTAAAAAATGGAATAACTATTCCGACCTGACTCTCCTTTTATGAATAAGGCTATAT
This sequence comes from Idaea dimidiata, assembly GCA_949358125.1. NCBI lineage: Eukaryota > Metazoa > Arthropoda > Insecta > Lepidoptera > Geometridae > Idaea > Idaea dimidiata. The sequence goes on along the minus strand of OX442334.1, from coordinate 19,812,498 downwards.
GAGTCCGGTGACATAAATATACCAGAAGCGCAAACCAGGTATACCTACGTAGTATTTATTATCAAAGAATATTACACCGTACCTTTTTTGGGACGTAGCTTTAATGGAACACTCTTTACCTCACATGAGTGTGCTTGCACATTGTACAGTCAAGTGCAAAATTATTCAAACATTAGCTTGTTTGAAAACTCTCGGCAGGTTTGAATTTCGACCCTTTTATTATATTTTTTTTTTTAAATTTTACTCACTTCGGTTACATTTACAGGTGTCAAATTTGCATCTAACCGCTGAGTCGCTGAGATCAAAGAGTTTGATATTCGGTTAGAAATGATATCCATATGATACCAATAAAATGGTAGTATGTACTTTTATTTTACGAAACATTTGGGATTACTTTTTTTTTCAATTATATTTAATTTATTTATTGTCTCTATGTATAGGATTATCATCCGATATTTCAATTATTTATAAAACAACTAATAAAAATAATTTATTTTTTAAACCATTTTTTATAATAAAAAATATATTATTTGAATGGTTAAATTGTTGATATAGTTATGCTGTCGTTTTGTGATTTAATGACCCAAGACGTTAAAATTAAACAGCAATCTGTTGTTTAAATGATGAAGTTTGTTTATTTCATCGTATTAGGTACGGACGCTTAAAAAGCGAACAAGTATCTTCTAGAGGTACTACATCTTAACCTGCCCCTAAAATCCGCATGTGATTCACCGCTTAACTATCAATAACAAAAAAAAACAATGTCGTCTGTCAATCTCTTTCCACTCGTAGTTTTTGGACAAGAAAAGGTAAATTTTTTGCTCGTTAGTGTAATGGCAACATTTATACAAGTGGAAATTAGGTTGTTTCTTAGAAAATATTGCTCGAGTAATTCGGTTGGTAAATGATTTATGTGAACCTAAGTGGAATTACCAGTACAGGTAGTTATTTAGTGATTTCATGTTGTTTCACCCGCGTTTTTCAACAATAGATAGATACAATAGAAAGGTTACCTGGCATAGATCGGTTTTAGCTTTAAGTTTTGTATTTATGTTTATCAAATATATTTTAAATGGTGCGTGTACAATAAATAATTTGTTCATTAATTGATAGATATGTAGAGTAATCTTGTATTGTACAGGAAACTAAATAAACACGTAAAAAATGACAGAAATCAAACTTGAAACGAATCAATGGACAATTTCTTTTAGGTAGGTACATTGGGTGTTCTTAATGATAATGACAATGATAAGTATTTTGTTCCTAGCCGAGTATTAAAGCTTAAAAATATACATATTATAATAGAATTTATGGAGGGAAAAGATACAATACATGTTAAAGTATACAGTATATCTAAATAGGAGAAAGAAACATCGCTCATCTAAAACAGCACAGACCTAATTGCATTATTACAACTTTTAAAGAGAGTTATTGAAGGAGAATTTTTTTTAAAAGAGTTGTCGGGATGTCTGATCGAGACGACTGGTGATCACAAAGCTGGCAGATTCCTATCTCAGCGAGTTAATCTCGCTATACAGAGAGGGAATGCTGCCAGCATCTTGGGGACGATGTCTCGTGAGGGCGTCGACGATGGCTTCTTTTCGTTAGTTTAAGAGTATGTTATGTCTTTTAATTGTATTGCATTGTATTTTTTTTGTTGTAATGAATAAATGGATAGAGCTATGTAGAAGTTTGTTAGTTTTTGAACCCTTGGAGTAGGTTAAGAATTTAAAGATATCAATACATTTAAATACAACTGTTATTAAAACTACCGATTGTAACTATTAAATTTTCACAAAACTGACATGTAATCAACCAATTTCAATTGTTTCAATCGAGATTTGCTTGCAACAACAATATAATCAGCTAGCAGGTCATCATATTGCACTGCTTTGCTTTCAAATGGCGCTGAGTGTAATGTCGCATAGTAAAACTAATATTTAATTTAGGAGAATGGTTATTTTAAAAGCATTGAGGCGTTTAAACAATTTCACTTTCTCTTTCAGCATGGTTGCGTCTAAATCAGAGAAGGGTCAATTTTTGGGTGTTTGAGAAGGACGAGTACGCTTCCGGGAAATGTACCTTATACGGAGAATCTACGGTTCAGTGAGACATTTGAACCGCGAGATCGTCACAAAAAGGCTTACGTAAGCACAAGAAATTGTTAGTTTCGTAAATAAACTTTTCGTAAACAATCAATCAAGGTGAAGGATTCCTGCCTAGCTAGTTACTTCAGCTACAGATTTAGGAACCTACTTGTGAAATGAGAAATGCCGACTACAGACTTGTACAAATGAATTTATTACAAAATTACAATGCTTTACTGTACTGTCCTACTTATCGTGTCTATTGCTAATGTGGAAGTGAGCGAGCGGGCGGGTGCCGAGCCTTTTTGATGCGTGGTAGGTAGGTGCGCTGAGCCGGTTTAGTTCGGTCATCAGGCCGTGAGCGTGTGTGCGTGTGGTCACACATGCCAGGCTTCGACATGCTGCCGCCCCGGGCTGGAGTCCAAGGAGGCCGGGTCTGCAGGGACGTCAGTCTCCTCGTCTCGTGGTAGTGAGCATAGTCGGTTGAAGGCTCGTCGTAGAGTCCCCGAAGATGTCATCACGTCTGCTACTCGAGTGACGCCGTCTGGTCCCGGATACACGCCTGTTACTCGCCCGAGTAACCATCTGTTTGGAGGTACACGATCGTCTTTCACCAGTACCATCTCGTTAAGCTGCAACCCTCCTCCATCTTTGCGCCATTTCTGTCGTATTTGCAACTCTGAAATGTATTCCTTATAGAATCTTTGCCAGAAGTGGGTTTTCAGTTGTTGATCTCTCATGTATCTTGACATAGAGTTCATCTTAGTGACATCTAGTACCTGAGGAGAAGGCAAAACTGTTAATGTTCGTCCAATGAGGAAATGAGAGGGAGTGAGGACTGATAGATCTGAAGGATCTGAGGATAGAGGTGTTAGAGGGCGTGAGTTTAAAATAGCCTCTATCTGCGTAAGTACTGTATTCATTTCTTCATAAGTGAGGCTAGCGATAACAAGTATGCGTTTTAAGTGATGCTTGACTCGCCCTACACTGCTCTCTACTAGACCGTTGAAGTGTGGGCTATAAACAGGAGAAAATTTGAAATTAATAGAAAGTTCAGAAGCGTATGAACCTAAATAATCTACATTTAACTGTAAAAATCGCTTTAATTCATTGTTAGCTCCTACAAAACAAGTGCCGTTGTCTGAGAAGATGTTGACAGGTTTCCCTCTGCGGGCGATGAACCTATTTAGTGCTGCAATAAATGTTTCTGAACTCAAATCGGCTACAAGTTCCATGTGTACTGCTTTGATAGCCATACATATGAAGATGCAAAGATATGCTTTTATTAACCTGCTACCTCTACCTTTTTTGTTCAATATCATGACTGGCCCTGCGTAATCTACAGCTGTGTTAGTAAATGGATAGTCGGCATGCAGCCGCTGGACAGGTAAATTTCCCATGATTGGTTGTTTGGTTCTTCCTGAAAAACGACAACATATAACACATTCGTATACAGTTTTTCTAGCTAAATTCCTACCATGTAATGGCCAAACTTTATGTCGCATGTTAGCTAGTAGCAGCTGAGGGCCTACGTGCATGAGCACTTTGTGATAATGTCTGAAAATAAGTTTAGTTAAATAATGAGATGAATGTAATAGGATTGGATGTTTCGTATCGAAATCGTAGTATGAACTTGATAACCGTCCTCCCACACGTATGAGTTGATCTTTGTGAAAGAATGGTGCGAGTTTAAGTAAAGTGTGTTTTGAAGGTAATTGTTTGTTTTGTTTTAGTAAGTGATATTCTTGTGTGAATGTTTCTTTTTGTGAAATTATGCATAACGTTAAAAAAGATGAATTGAGTTCATGTAATGTTAAATGATTTGTATATTTTGTGTTAGAGTTGCGACAGTTATGTGTGAACCGTAATATGTAGGCAGTGACACGCTGAAGTTTACCATAGTCTGAAAATTTGTGAATGAATTCGATTGATTTAACTTCTGAAACATAATGAGACTGAATTTTTAATTCTGGTAGTTCAACTTTAGTCAGATTGGGTTGAATTGGCCAGATAGCTTCTGAATATTTCAGAAAGACCGGCCCGTTCCACCACAGTTCACTGCATTTTAACTGTTTGGCATCCTTTCCTCGTGACCCTATGTCTGCGGGATTGGAGTGTGTAGGTACATAGCGCCACATATTAGTTTCTGAAAGTGTATGAATTTCATGAATTCTGTTATATACAAATTGTTTCAATGACGCTTGTTTATTTGATTTTATCCATGCTAAGACAATTGTGGAATCGCACCAATATGTACATTTGTTTATATTTAGTCGGAAGGACGTTTTAACCTTTTCAGCCAGACGGACTGCCAATAGAGCTCCACACAACTCTAACCTTGGCACCGTCATCGGCTTAATAGGTGCAACACGGCTCCTAGCCGTCACTAAATGTGTAGTTACCGAATTATCACTAGTAGTTGATCGAATATATACACAGGCACTGTAACTTTGAATAGAAGCGTCACTGAAAATATGAAGGTCCATTAATGTGGGATAATCACATATAATGTGTCTTGGTATTCTAATAGTGTTGATGTTTGAAAGTGATTTGATGAAATTGTGCCAAGCGTCTTGAATTTCAGTGGGAATTGTTTCATCCCATCCAATTTTTAAAGACCACAATTTCTGTAAAATAATTTTTGCTTTTAAAATACATGGATTGATTAAACCTAAAGGGTCGAACACTTGGGACATTGTGGATAAAATAATGCGTTTTGTTGTGTGTTTGTGTTCTGTGATTTTGACTGAAAACAGCAAGTTGTCTTCCTTGCAAGCCCACAATAAGCCTAAAGTTTTTGAATATTCATGTTCACTTAAATTAAGGAATTCTTCACTGCTGTTTTCACCCACTAAATCAATTAATAATTGTGAATGATTAGAGTGCCATTTTCTAAGGTGAAACTGGCCACGCTCTAACTGACTTATAACACCCCTGCAAATGCTTATCAGCTCAGAAATGCTGTTAGCGCCGGTCAAAAGGTCATCGACATGACAGTCGTGAATAATAGCGTCTGAAACAGCTTTGTGAGTACATTCCTTGCCAAGCTGAATTAAGCATCTGGTGGCGAGATAAGGTGCGGATGCTGTACCATACGTGACTGTGTTTAGTTTGTATTGTTTGAGTTGTTCATGGGGTTCAAAACGCCAGAGTATTTGTTGTAGAGGTCGTTGGCTTTCAGTTACAGTCACCATGCGATACATAGCCTTGACGTCAGCTGCAACCACAAATGTATGCTGTCTGAATCTTATTAATATACTAATTAGGTCACTCTGCACGATGGGACCCACTCTTTGGATATTATTGAATGAAATACCTGATGTGGTTGCAGCCGAAGCGTCAAATACAACCCGTAGACGAGTTGTAAGACTGGTCTCACGTATTATTGCAAAATGTGGTATTATGTATGCGAATTTGTCTTTGTCTGGTGATGTGTTTTCTGTCATGTGACCTGATGAAATGTATTCTTTGATGAAAGCGGCGTATTCTTGCTTAAACGCTATGTCGTGTTTAAATCTACGTTCTAATGAAGTGAATCTAGACAATGCTTGCTCATAGGAGTTACCTAGTACTTGTGGTGATTCCTTAAGAGGAATGGTGACTATGAACCGGCCATCGGCATCGCGTTCAGTAGTCTTTGAAAAATGGAGTTCACACTCTTGTTCCTCTTTTGAAGAGGGTTTGTGTATTGTAACAGTTTCAAGTTCAAAGAATTGATTTAATTGATCTTGAAGTTGACTGTCATTGTTTTGTGTAATGAAATGATTGCAGTGGACTGTATTGAGTGAATGTATGGGTCCGGACACGATCCATCCGAACCTGGTCTCGCATAATGTAGGTTGTTTTCGACCTAGCGAGATTGTGTTTTGATGTATTATACTCCAGAATAAGTCCGCTCCGAGTAGCATATCTACACGAGACGGGGTGTGGAATGAAGGATCCGCTAATGTAATATTCTGGGGTATGTGTAATGATGTGTAGTTGACTTTAGCAGTCGGTATGTTTTGTGTAATGTGAGGAACGATAAAACAACTGATGTGTTCAGTGTATGAATTGTGTAGTGAAGATATGATTGCTTCACATCGTTTTGTAATGTATGATGACTGATGATTTAGTCCGATTACTGAAGTTGTACTTGATATAGTCTGTAACTTGAGTTTAGTGCATAGTTCATTGGTGATGAAACTAGATGTACTCCCATTGTCTAATAGGGCACGTACTGTGTGTTTGTGACCATCATGATCACTGATTTGTATGAGTGCTGTTGATAGCAAAACTACACACTGATTATGTGCAGCTGAAAGAATCACATTGTCATGTGTTTCTTGATTTAATGTGTGTGAATGATTCTCTGGCTGAATTGCGCAGAGTGCGACATCGCTAGTCGCGGGTGTGTGTGTGAAACTACTGGATGGAGTTTCATTAGTGACCAACTGTGATCGTTGGTGTGTATTTTGAGGTTGGTTTAAATGAAGTAAAGTGTTGTGTGATTTGTCACATATTTTGCACGCACCTAACCTGCAATTTTGCGTATTATGACCTGAGCGCAAGCAGTTGAGGCATAATTTTAGAGCCCTTGCTTTTTGAATGCGATTTTCTATAGGAAATGACTTGAATTTCAAACACTGATAAATAGCATGACTGTTTTTACATAAAGGGCAAGTTAGCGCCCTTGTAGATCGCGGAGGTGAGCTGTTGAGAGTAAACGACCTGTGTCGCACGTGAGTAACATCACTATGACGACGTCGTTTTATTGAATCTAATAAGTCAGCTTTATTTTTAAGAAATTTAGTAAAATCTATGAGTGTCGGTAGCTCGTTAAGTGCATTTCGGTGAGTTTCCCACTCGCGACTTGCTACTGAGTCTAACTTCTCTGATGCTATATGAATTATGAGTATATCCCACCCATCTACCGGTAAGCCGAGTGCCTTTAACGAACGTAAATTTTTATTAATAATATCGACTGTAGTACGATATGCTTCGCCCGACTCCCTTGACATGGGTTGAATACTAAAAATGGCTTGTAAATGATTATTAACTAGAAGCCGTTTGTTGTTGAAACGTTCGCATAATAATCCCCATGCTACGTCATAATTATCTGGTGTAAATTCTAACGAATGAATCACTTCAGCAGCACTGTCACACAAAGCAGCGCGCAAATAATGAAATTTACTGATTTTAGGTATTGAATTATCTGTGTGTATGAGTGACAAATATGTGTTGTAAAATACTAGCCAGTCATGATACTGGCCAGAAAATGTAGGTAATTTTATAGTTGGCAGTTTGTGTGTAATTGGCCCACCTTTACCGCGATGATCAGTACAACCAGAACCTGCAGCCGATCCGAAGTCTGCAGCGATGTCTTTGCCGGTCAACGCCTCCTTAGCAGCGGCGATTGCTCCGAAATACTGACTCTCGAAGTCCTCGCGTTCTTTGTATTGTACATCTGCAATTTCACATGAATTTTCTATGTCAGTTTGAATACAATCAAAATCCGAGTAAAGTTCTTCGATTTTAGATAGTCTTATTTGTAATTCGTTAATTTGCAATGAAGTTAATGTGTCACAACTGTTAATCACTTCTAAATATGCTTTAAATTGAGTTAATCTCGCTTTGTAACTACCACGTTTTTTAATCAATGATTTAGACTCCATGTTTATTTTAATTATAACTGAAAACAAATATTAATCACACACAGAACAAATGAAATAAAAAATAATGAATTGCCACGATACTTAAATTTTAAGCGGTGCGAAAGAAGTGAGAAATGCAGCACGAGTCAAGCGATAGAATAGGGTAGGTAACCACGCTGCATGCGCGTGATCGCGCTCCACGTCAGTAGGTACCGCGCGGACAACGCCCTTAAATTTGAAGGCTGGAATGCAATAAATTGGTTGTATTAGCTAAATGAAATAATGAATACAGTAAATAGGTACACAGGTCAGGGTGTATACACTCACGAAGAAGTTGATAGAAATAATCCTTGACGATTTTTGATGAAATAATGAATTAGATAGGTGCTTTTGATGAATTTGCGTAATTATTACTAATAATAAGTAATAATCTAGCGACGATGACTTGGTATGTATGTATAAATTGCGTATGAATTTGATGTAGGACAGCTGGAATTTGGTGAGAAATAGCAATTAATGCGTATATGAGTGAAATAGGGTAGGTAATGATTTCGACGGGATAAATTGGAACGAACTCACAGCCAGTTGCTTCCCCAGGTTATGTACTATTTCTCCAATACGTAATGACTTCTTGACACGTGTATGGTGGTTATCCTCTTCGTCTTTTTGTGTTGCGTACGTGGTCGATTTCCGCTTTCGTTTTCAACACCGTCAGCATATTCCAAGTGGCTCGATGAATGTGGCTCGATGGATCATTATGAAGGATTCCTGCCTAGCTAGTTACTTCAGCTACAGATTTAGGAACCTACTTGTGAAATGAGAAATGCCGACTACAGACTTGTACAAATGAATTTATTACAAAATTACAATGCTTTACTGTACTGTCCTACTTATCGTGTCTATTGCTAATGTGGAAGTGAGCGAGCGGGCGGGTGCCGAGCCTTTTTGATGCGTGGTAGGTAGGTGCGCTGAGCCGGTTTAGTTCGGTCATCAGGCCGTGAGCGTGTGTGCGTGTGGTCACACATGCCAGGCTTCGACACAAGGGTTGTAAAAAGAATGGTGGTGGTTTTAAAGTATTATTAGTATTACTTATATAAATATACTTATATAAAATCTAATATCATATTGCGACAACAAAAAAAAGTACACTATCTGTGAAAATTGCAACTGTGTAGCTATCACGGTTTATAAGATACAGCCCGCTGCCCGATTCTGTAAGAAAAAACTGCGAAGATTCTACATGGTTCGTCAGTCATTTTACTCCTCTTAGGGCTGATTTTCCAAATCCCTAGATAGGGATATCTGACAAATAAAACGTAACAATACCGAAAAAAAAGTCACGTAAATTTAGAAGATCAAAACTAGAAGGCATTTAAATTTGGTTGGGTTCGAACTTATTCGAAAGATAGGTATATTTTGTCCGTGTAATGAAAAATCAGGCCTTAATTATCTAAATGTGAAACAAAACGTTATTTATCGATTATTCAAATATACCCATACGAATAAGTAATATAAGTACTAATAATATAATACATCTAATCAGTTAAAAATATACCTATTAATAGTATTTTTATCGCGTCTATAATACCAAAAAAGAGTAAAATGACTGCTGAACCGTGTACAAGTAAGCTATCTACACGGTTTTTACTAAAGGAAATCGGGCAGCAGGTGACAGACATACAGATAGATAAACCCTAAAAGTATGTAAAATAATAATATAGTAATCTAGATAGTGGTTACATGTTTGTGCCGTTTGGGGTGAAAACTATAAGCCCGTGGGGGCCGGCCGCTCTGGAGCTGTACATTGTACAGCTCCAGATCCAGCTCCAGCTCCAGCTCCATCCACCAAACGTTTAGCTCTCTGTACAGTGTACAGAGAGCTAAACGTTTGGTGAAGGCATCGGGCGACCGGAATGCAGGCTTTTATTTTGCCCTAAAAATAAGTATTTGCATACAACGGAGCAATGCAGCCAGTATTCTGGCCACTTTTCCCTCCACCAAAGGTTTTTTTGTGATCAAATAAATACAATAATACCTTAACAATAATAAGTTGAAGTAAAACTTGAGGTATAATGGTATACGCACACACGTCCACAAGCCAATGTAATCTGTTGAAAGATCTTTTATTTATTGACAATAACAATAATATCACAGGATTATCCTACGATACAATAGATTTAGAAAACTTGTGTGGGGCTTGATAAATAAATAGGTAACTCGACACATAATAACAAAATCGTTTCTATTTATAGCATCTAACATAAAGTACTCCTCCCTTGCCTGGAAGAGATCGCTTTCAGCGATAAGGCCGCTCATTGTGCCTCCAAAATTATTAGACAGGGACATACTATCCATAAATTCGCGGCTCGAGGTGGAAGCTCGCGTAGCCTAGTTGGTAAGGGCACCGGAGTACCTACTGATCCGGAGGCGCGAGTTCAAACCTCGCCGCGAGAGAATGTTGGAAAATGTTTGTTTTTTTTTAATATTTCTAGCAGAAATGCCTTGAACAATAAAAAAAACATAGTTACTTTTATGTTACTTAATGAGACATAATAATCATGTACTAAGAACATAATTAAGACACAAACATCCGCTTACTATTTCAACGTAGGTCTAACTGTCATGTGATTACGATATATTCGTACTTCGTGCCAAATGGGTTGCGGGTTCGATATTTAATTTAATTCGTTTAGAAGTTTCTGGAACACTAATTGCTGTATTAATGTATGTTTTCGGTTGGCGTCCGGATGCTTTTGAGAATTGATCGTTTTGAGGGCAATCTGTACAGTTCGAGTATTGTAACATTTCTCTAAATTGTAACTTAGGACTATCTCTGTAATATGGTAAATTAGCTTAAGTCTCGTTTTCGCGGGAATGTCGGGATAAAAAGTAGAATATGTGTTATTCCACTTCCCCAGCAACCTATATTAAAAGTTTCATCGCAATCGGTTTAGTAGTTATTGCGTGATTGAGTAACATACACACATACAGGCATCCATACAAACTTTCGCGTTTAGAATATTAGTAAGATTATTTAATAAAAGACTATAAACAATTGTGATAATAGTACAGAACCCTGCGTGAGCAAGTCCAACTCGTACTTGGCCGGGTTTTTATTTAAATGTCCACCAGACAATTATTTTCAAACCCTTCAAAAAAGACAGACCAATCCGGATCAATCACCCCCTGACTCAATTTTAATGCCTCTGTGGGTAGGTGTCGAAGTTGGGTCAAAAGCAACTAAAGTAATTGCCATTAATCATTGATGACCTCTGTGGCGCGTCGGGCGAACGCTTGGCTGCAATGCAGAAGGTTGCGGGTTCGATTCCCGCTGGGTGCAAATATTTATGCTTAAAAATAAATATTTGTATTGGTCTGGGCGTATTTCTATGTATAATATGTATGTACAAAAGAAAAATAAATATAAGTAGTATATCCGTTGTCTAGTCACCGTAACACAAGCTTAGCAGTTTACCACGAGGCTAGATGGCGCTGTGTGTTCGTCACAGGATTTATTTATTTTATTTATTTATTAATACTGTAACTTTATTAAAAGTAAAAATTCCCGTAAAACTTCTCGAAGTAACAAAGTGTGTGCACCAAACAAACCCAAGCACCCTAAATCGACTCTTAATTAGGTACCCTTTACAAACAAGTTAGCTAAAGAAACGCAATATGAACGAAGCAAAGTAGAAAAACTCGAAGTTCTTACCCCAAAATTAATTATGCATGCTTTACCCGGTTTAGGAGAATCTTAGTACAAACTTAACACCTTGTTTGTCGCCTTTTATGTCTCGACCTAATTAGGATAGTGTTTTGTTTTTAAGAAACTTCGCTGGTTTATTCTTATTAATTTTCAAGAAGTTTACGCTTGCTGTAACTTGGTTGATCTTCAATGTTTTGTATAAATTATTGCTATTTTTAAATTGGGTAGCACCACAAAGCATTAAAAAAGGAGTCCCATTTACATATTTTTACAAATACAAGAGGTGATGTCTCAAATATTATCATCCCATACAGTTTATTTATTTTGTTTATTTATTTAATTAATTCAGTACACAAGAAACGTTCACAAAAAAACAGTCAAATTACAAATTAATACTAAGGTGAGTCTAACCCTGTTGAGAGTTCTCTGCCGATAAACCTCAGTGGAAAGGAAATAATATAGTGGAAGGTAATTAAGTGTAGAGAGAATACAGCAAAAAAGAAAAAAAGAAATATTACATTTTTTTATTAATCCTACATAATATACTATAATTTAAACAGTTCCACTAAATTGAAAGGTTAATTTTTAAGAAATCGTTTACAGCGACAAAACCGCCCATTTTTAAAACTTAAATTTAAGCTGCTGTAATTAATGTATATGTAATACAAATCTAACTATAATATATCTTCGTACCTTTCAAGTTTCTTTTACGCGAAATAATCATAAAAAGCCGCTGTTGTGTTAACAATATTGTCACCGAGTACGTCTATCGTAAAATAAACATGACAAACGCAGTGGATCCTAAAATAAAGTAATGACGCTTAAAACCTCAAAGTGATATTAAACTTGAGGTAACGTTACTCAAAGATTTAAAGAAACTTAGATAGTTAGTTAATAGATAGATTAGTTCTAAGCTATTTATATTAACACATTCATTTTATTATAAAATACCTATGTATGTTAGTCTATAAGGTATATATTTATGGGCCTTTGTAGCCTGAAATAAATGAATTTATTATTTAATTATTATTATTATTGAAGCTAAGCGTCCACCTTATGGTATCGTAACCATATTCTTTGTAAAAATATGTTGTAAAAATAAACATGACAAACGCTGTTGCGGATCCTAAAATGAAAGAAATGACGCTTAAAACCTCAAAGTGACATTCAATTTGAGGTAGCGTTACCTAAAGCTAAGCGTCCACCTTACGGCATCGTACGTACCCATAATATATTCTTTTATAGAAATCGGTTCCGTACGATGCAGATCCGGATGCGGATCCGTACCATGCATGGACGCACTTGTGTGACTTTCTATACAAAGAATATAACGATCCGTTTGATGCGATGAGTACGATGCCGAAAAGGGGACGCTTGATGCCATAGTAGGTTGAGATCCATGACCTACCTACTTAGGTCTTCTTTGGTTAGGTTAGAATCTAGACTTTCCCTACTCTATTACAATACTGTTATAGCGACCTAGCGAAATTAAATAAAGCTTTCTAAGAAATACTACTAAGTATGACTTTATCAATCTAACCTTTAGCGTTAAATATTGAATTCCCAAGTCTATATGTTTTATTTATTTTCGTGTTTATTATGAGAGGAATATACAGAACGACAAACTGTTATAGACATATAAACAATTTTAATATTCTGTTTGTGTTTTCTTGATGGCCATGTTTATAGTGAGGCAATATAAACTAATGCATATCCTTATGTTGCTACTAGCTGCGCTCCGCGGTTTTACCCGCGTTTATCCGTTCCTGCGGGAATTCGAGGATAGCTTATGTGTTATTGCCGGTATCCAGCTACCTATATTCTAAGTTTTACCGCAATCGGTTCAGTAGTAAAAAGAAACAAAATCACATATAGATATACATACAATAAAAACTTTCGCGTTTATAATATTAGGAAGAAATAAGATTAAAAAAAAACTATTTTTTTAACATTTAAAGGAGTCCACTAACGGAAAAAAATTTTTGGGAAAAATAATTGTTAGTGCTTAGATTACACCTAGAAAAAGAAGAAGAAAAAAAGGCCTTAAACGTAATGCCTAATTAATTTTTAAAAACGAGATAACAGAATAAAATGACTATGTTTATAGATTATCTTACTAATATTATAAACGCGAAAGTATGTATGTATGTATGTGAGGTTGTTATTCTTTCACACAAAAACTACTAAACCGATTGCAATGAAACTTGGAATATAGGTAGCTGGGGACCTGGATTAACACATAGGCAACTTTTTATTCCGATATTCCCGCGGGAACGGGATTTATGCGGGTAAAACCGCGGGGCGCAGCTAGTTAGATTATAAATGTAACATTATTTGTATTACTACTTTTGAATACCCTCAGATTATTTTATATTAACGAATCGTATTTCAAACCACCCGCGTCCTAACTTCATACGACACGAAAGATTAAATACCCAGCCACCCTATTCCACCATTTCATAAAATTAATGAAAAATAAATAAAACGCGAGACAATAAGACTGGCTGTAAATCGTAAGCTTCCGTAAAGATGGCGCGATACGTTTCACCCCGTTTATTGTGTACACGTTTTGTTATTTTAACCGGATAAACTTGGTGTTAATATTCATTGAATTAAGGAAATGAAGTTGTGTTTAAAACAATTTAGGAAGTCGGGTATAGGGGCGAATGTTTTTCTGTGCGCTTTATCTCCCGCATTTCTTTAGCTTTTGCAGTTAATGAAATACAACCGTATTTGCGAGTATCAACTCGCAGGTTGCAATTAAATCGAATCTACGATTGACTAAGGGCGACCTCATCTGGTGAAATGAGGTCTAATGCTAGCCTATCCCTATGCCTATGTAAAAAGGGCTAATTTTTCAATCTCCTTACATAAAACGAAATATCTGTCGAAAAACACAAGAATGATTTTTCTGTTTTTTTTTCTGTTTTTTTTTTCTATTTTCGCGTGTTTTCTTGATGTAAGAATGACAAATGTCAGTCCATCCAGACAGAAGAAAGAGTCTGTAAAGACTCCAAAACGTAGAAACGATACTGCAACTATACTGACAAACGTAAAATCAACGTGATTAAAACCGAAATTAGAACCGAAATTGAAACCGAAAAATTGAAACTATTAAATATATCTCCACTCTTTTACACCTGCTTACCTACTGTTTGGAGAACAAGACCTTTTGCACCAAAACCTCCGACATTACCCAACTCTGCGTAGGTATCGGAAACTTTCCAACGCTTTGTGGTACATTAAAGGAAACTTCGAACAGAACATATCTAGGAGCCCCGTTTCTGGATTTACTCAGAAATCGTTAAAGGAACTCAACACGTATTCATTCTAATTTTGAAACATCCGGTAGTCACGTACCGAGTAGAAGTTTGCCAAGTTGATATTAAATTATCAAGACTTGTGCCCTTTTGTGCTGTGCGTCAGAATTGAGGCAAATATTAGGGATGGAGACTTGTTCATCGGCCGATCAATACAGCAAGATCGAGTACTGTAGCACACACGCACGCACGCTGTTGCTGTATACTACAAGACGTAGGGAGGAGGGCTTTAAGAAGTATTTAGAACCTAAATGTAAAATCCCTGTTCTTATTTGATTTTATTTAAATTCAAGCACATCCTGTTCTAAGAAGTATTTAAAACCTAAATCCAAAATCCCTGTTAGGTTCATCAACTTTTTGATTATTACCTGACGTCGTTTTTAATTGAGGCCTTTGTAGGTGACATTGTTTTCTTCATTTTGAAGTCGATTTTTAACAAAAATCTCCAGATAAACCCCCCATTAGACTAAATTATCTTGCTATATCGCTAAACGTAATTACGTACAGGAATGATGAAACCAAACTTCTGCGTTCAAATTACACAGTCGACACGCTCTATCACCTGATAAAAAAGTATGTGGTCTGTTTCCCGTAAGACTTTGTGAAAACAAGCGTGCGGGATATTTTATTTTGAAAGTTTAGAATGAGCTTCGGTTGTCGGTAACATTAGAAACATAGTGAATATACAACGCAACACATGTCTTTCATTCTGTTGGAAATAAAAGTAAAATATTATACGAAAGTTATACTTCTTGATGTTTCCTTTGTAGGAGTACTAAACCTAAGGCTCATGATTACATAATTTAAGTTGATAATTTTAACTGCATTATTAGTTACTAGCTGCGCCCCGCGGTTTCAGCCACGTAAGTCCCGCGGGAATATCGGGATAAAAAGTAGCCTTTGTGTTATTCCCAGCATCCAGCTACCTATAATCCAAGTTTAATCGCAATCGGTTCGGCAGTTTTTGGGTGATTGAGTAACAAACACACATACACACATACTCACAAACTTTCAGCTTTATAATATTAGTATTTGTTGTTACCATTTTGGATTCTCGGGGCTATGGAGCACCCGGACCTTTGGAAGGCGTGCGTGGGGCCGAAGCCAACACGTAGAGGCCCGTTTTAGTAACATTTTAATTTCAAAATATGTGATGGACACCAAACCGGCAATTATCCCTGTCTGCACTATAAAATGCAGCCAAGGACAACCCCCGGGTCGGATAGAACTATGAATAAACTACGGGTGAAAACTACTTGGGCTATGGAAATGGGTTGGTAGTGGATCGGGTACTGGGGGGAACTATGGGGAATATGGCGCCTGCCGTAACAATGTTTAACAAACACGTAAAAAATGGCAGACGGAGACTAGCTAACCCATAATATTAGTATTATTATTAGTTATGGTATAGCGTGCACATTGACTGGTCAAAAATAGTTTTGTTTAAGTATTTTAAGCTTGAAGTAGTTTTGATCGTGTTGCCCGGCTAAAGTATAAAATGTTAACAAAATAGGTTCTTATCCTATCCAGGAATTTACATGTTTTTAAATAAAAAAAACTTTGGAGTATTTAGAAATGCGCAATTTAATAACTTACAGAATCCAATGTCGTATCGTTGAGAGTCATCCGTATAAATTTTAACCGACTTCAAAAAAGGAGGAGGTTCTCACTAAACGACTTCACTTAAAAAAAAAATAACGTCTACTTACAATGTCACCGACTTATCTGTTTCGTCACCGCCAGAAATCGGGCAGTTTTAGTGTCTTGGTCTATATTGTAGTTTGGCTGCCCGACTTCTGACGACGAACAGATAAGTCGGTGGCACTGTATGTAGAGATTATTTTTGTTTTATTTTGAAGTTAGTTTTTTTTTTCTGATTACTCACGACAGAATAATGTTTGATCTGTTTAAAGAATTTCGAAGCTAGAATCTTTAAGCGACACATGACCGGTTGCGCGGGAAATTTACTCAGTTGTTATGCCAGTAGGTAATACTTACATCCTATACTAATATCATAAATGCGTGAGTTTTGTTTTTTTTTGTGTTTCAATCACGCAAAAACTACTAAGCCGATTGCGTTCACAAGCTTGGTATGCAGATAGCTGAAAATCTGGATTACCACATAGGCTATGTATTCTCGCGGGACGGAGACTTGTGCAGGAAATTTCGCCGGGCGCTGCTAGTACTTTATATTTGACCCTTATTTATTTTGAAAGTTGTTCCTACACTGGGAAATCCAGGGGGTCTGTGTAAAGGATGTTTTCAAGTTCAGTCGAGTGCAAATTATTGGAAAGTATTTCTTCAAAAAATAGTATTTTATATATTCCAAGATATTCACGATTACCTTAAGAGCACCTGAATTGAAGCACAAAAAGTTTAATGATGACGAGTAAAACTGGCAAGAGTACAGTGGCATGAGTTCCGACTCGCTTAACTACAGTTTGGTACGCCTCGGAGCACTGAATTCAGTGCTCCGAGGCGTACCAGGTTAATCTGGAACATGTATGAATTCTAACCAGCAGGGGCTTCAAAGAGTTTTAGTCTGAAATCGATTGATTGATTGATTAACATTTTATTGTACCAAAATGTACTTTGTGTCAAAGCTTACATTTTAGATCTTAAAAACTAAAGTGGTACAAAGGGCGGCCTTATCGCCTATGGGCAATCTCTTCCAAGCAACCAATGAGATGGGTCGATATGTCCCAAAAAATGTCCCAGTCTCACTCACCGCGTCTTAATAATATAGTGACAAATATGTCTAATCGATATTCGGTTATAAAGCAACCGGACAGAAGTGCTCTAAATACCCCCCATTACATTTTGAAATGGGTTCTTGTCACTTTATTTGATTTTATTTAAATTCTCGCACATCCGGTTCGGTTTCTACTCACTTAAAGGATTCTCTGGAATTCCTTTATAACCCGTCGTAGTTCAGTTCTACCCGCATTCCAATGTTGTGTGAGCGAGCATGGACTGTACGTACGTCGTACATACCTATGTAGCGTTATTGGATAATAATTGGCATCTTTCAAGTGCAGAATATACATACCTACTGAAAACCAAGATGGATATGGGGCGGCGTAATGTTTAAGGTTTTGTCACACATAGTATGTGTGACAAAACCGCTGCAGTCTTTTCGAATCCGCTCTCGGACCAAACTTAATGGTTATATAGGTAGGTGGCTTCATTAGCGCCTAGCGCCTATCGGCTTTTATTCTGACAAGATACATCGCTAGGCGCCAAGCGCTCAGTGCGGCCGATTGCAGACTTTCTAAACCGTTCGTTTTAGTTAGGTGCCTTGCTGCTAGCCTGTAGGCACTAAGCGTGCCTCCTGCCTATGCGGAAGTAGCCTTTTGATTACCTGTGGTTTAGCTCACGTCTATATCTACCTTAACTGAATTTGATACTCGATACAGCTCTGATGTGAATTCTACGTATGTACCGTACATATACATACATTTGTTTGAGAAACTGGCGGTGGAAGAAATACTATTAGCGTCTTTCTTTAACATTTATTTTAAATAGCTTGCATAGTTAGTGGTGAAAAGGTATTATATTATAAACTGGCTCAACCATGCGAAGTTTAGTGCGAAGTAAGTTAAGCTATTTTTATTTTATATATTTTAAAGGAAAATAGTACACAGTGGAAAATCAGCTTAAAATTTAACACATGCTATGTCACGCACGCAAGGTTATACTAATAACTTCGGTCTCAGACCGAAAAAACCTCCTTTCAATATGAAATGAAGAACATTTCATGCGAAACATAAACAACGAACGTCTCAAGCCGTAATATGATCTGAATAAAATATCACTCTATAATGAAATGCCTCTCAGAATATCTCCGGGGGATGATATTTAGATAACTACCTATGTATTTTGATAACTATGAGTTAAGTTATGTATGTAGATCGACCTATAGATAATAACATATATATTTTTACGAGTAAAATCTAAAGAGTGTACTAGACAAGACGTCTGCGTGCGACTGGGGGCACCACTGCCATAGCATTATTGTAGTTTAGATTAGTTATACTGTGAGCTTTTGTATGGTCAAGGTGTGGGTCTTAATTAGCTCGCCCAATCAAGTCGTCGGTACCGGAGTTTGCAGGAGAGGGTCTAACCTCTATCTAACGCATGAAGAGAGTGTTTCAAGGCGGAGGCCGACACTTCCCGGTCTGACTGACAGAGAGACACAGCGCGCTTATCAAATGTAACTATTAATAAAACCTTATAATAGTCCGTTTAATTTCGCGCCCACATCCTGAGAATCGTAAAACTATTGTAGAGGCATCGATTAGCTCCGATTTTGACCACGCCAGAGATAACTGGGACTCACTCGCACCAAGTGCGGTACTGTGACAAGCACCAAACTACCAAAGTACCTGATGTGTGGTGTTGATCTAGTGGTAAATACCCCGATTTCTGAAGGTTTGGATCCCAGCAGAGAACGCACCAATACAGCTATTATTATTTCTTATGTGCATTCACAACATTTGCGCGTACGGTGAAAGCAAACGTCGTGCGTGAGAAAACCGACATATCCTAGGACACACCATAATTCGAAGGCATGGCAATCCGCCAATCCAGATTAAACGGCATATTTATTTACGATATCAGTACAATATATATTAAGTTTAAAGTTGAATTATTACAGCTGAAGTACAATATTTTCTTAAAAAAATAAAAAGTACATTTTAGACCAAATGTCATTAACAATTACATACAGTAGTTATATTTACTAAGTAGTTAGGTTATTTGTAAAACGATTTTTCCAAATTGCAATCAGTTTTATAGAAATATACGAAACCCTGAGCGGCGCGAAAAAGGACGCACTTCCTTAATTTTTTATTTATGAATTAGAGCCAAAATTACCGCGAATATTTGGCGAAAATCTGAAAAATAATAATCCCATTAAGACCAACCCAACAAAGCTTAGCAGGAAAACGTTAAACCTCCCTTGATTTTCCACAATAAAGTACAATAACTCATTTTACACATTCACAAAAATAAATTTCAGTAGGAAAATGTTATATCCCATACCTTATGTAAGTCCTTTCTTATTTTATTATCCTACTTCTTTGTTCGTATCTACCTACACGAATTTATTTATAACTAGCGGTGTCCCGCAGTTTTGCCTTGGGGGGTAATTTTGCCCTAAATTTTATTTCAACATCATAGCAGTTACAAATAATCCCTACCTACATTCTTGCCAGTTAAATAAAATATATAAATAAATAAACATTTAACTACATTACACACAGCGCAATCTAGCTCCAATCTAAGCACTAGGCTTGTATTATGGGTACTAGACAACGGATATACTATATATTATACTTTTTTTTGTAAATACATTCATATTATACATAGAAAGTTGTTATTGTCATAGTTGCAACTGAACTGCAATTAAAACCTTAATGACTCAAAAATGTGTGGAAAGCAGTATGTATTCACAAAATATTTTTATCGAATACTGTAAAATGTTATTTGTCAGCCAAACATATTAAATTTGGAATTAAAGATTGCATGGTATTGAAATGTTTTATGGATAATATTAATACGAGAATAGCCATCTGGTAAACTCCTAAGTCAGAGGAATATCGAAAATATTATATAAACAATTTTTAAAAATAAATTCTAAAAATACATCTCCAAAAATTCATTCGCGACGAGGAATAAATATAATAATAGAAATTCCTTGAGAAATAAAAAGCAAAACACATAGGTAATATGGAGAAAAAAATAGTATTTAAGTAGGTAACCAAGATTTATCTATAAACGTTCAGTAGTTTATAATCTCATCTGGTATGTTGCAAAAAATTATACACGTAAAACTATATCATCTTATATCACTCTAGGTTCTAAATAAGCAAAATTATCACCAAAATGTTTATTGGGTAAAACATACTCACAAACTTTTCCATATTTATTTACACATTATAACTTGATTACCCGGATTTCTTTGTTCCAATGTTTCTACATTTATTTTTAACCTAAAGCCCAAACGAAGTTACGTTAACTACCAGAACCCAAAATTACGAATAGAGCCACAAAAAGATGTCCCTTTAATTTTACAGAAAGATTTTAAAATGTTCCTGCAAACCCATATATTTTACAGAAGCCAAATTATGAGGTTGCTCGGTTGCTGGGTTTTTTTTCTCTCTTCTGGAATGAACTTAGTTTTTTTTTGTCTTTGTTGGGTTGTGAATGTTTTTGTAAGCGAAATCATTTTGTTATAAATAACATGTCGTTTATATCAAATGCAATTAGGTCGTGTGACATTAGAACTTTTAAATTTTTAAACTTACACGATTTCCGTTCATTATTGTAGTCTTCCCGGGACCACGGCCGGTGTAATCCGTTTGCCGAAACGTCGGGGTAATTTTAAATTTATTTCTAAATTTAAAATAATTTAGTTGATATAACGCGATCTAGACCCGAAAATCTAATATTTATTAGAACTTTTGTTATTATATCAAACACTAGCAGCGCCCGCGGTTTCACCCGCGAGAATATCGGGATCATAAGTAGCCGATTACAAAAATTCTGTCATCAATCAATTTCTCGCTACATTATCGTGGAGTACTTTTTAAGTACGCGACTGATGTGAAGCTGAAATCCCTTCCGATTGAATATTTTTCTTCATAACCGGTATCAAATACAATCTTTAAACAATTTATTATGTTATTGTACATGATATAAAAAGTGTCCCCTTTATTTCAAAAAACAATAAAAAATAACTTTAAATACCACTATTATACAAGCAAAGTTACCCCTCTTACACAAAATAAAACAATTTTTCTTCTAAATCCTTAACCGCTACATTTTATTATAGACATCATAATATTAGAAAATGCAATACCTAGACGTTCCAAAATTTGACGAGGACATCGAATTAAAAAAAAAATTATTTTAATCATCGTTAATGATTGATTTTACGATAAATTATAGATTTGATCATGCAATTCCATCTCGCTCATTTCAATGCAATCGGACAAGGACCGATAATTATCATCTATCGCCGACTTAGCCCGATAGTCTCTTGGAATCGGGACTTATGCAAGACGATGCATTTTAAAACATAAACGCATCACTCGTTATGTAACTAAATGTACGAACAGCTCCACATCCTTCGTGGCCAGTATAATGCATATTCTATTACAGAAGTTTCCAATTTTGGCAAGCTGCTACTGTTGTTTCAAATTTTATGTCATTCTCTATTCTGAGTGAGAATTTTTAAGTTATTACTTTTAAAGTAGCGCCGCTCAGCCGCTTTAAAGGAATTTTTACAACGCTTCGCGTGGTTTTCTAAATTGGGATAATGGTAGGGCCACAACAAACTGCGTAAGTTACACGCCATGCAATCACGCATGCACGCGCATTATGAGCGCTCGATGTCCAATGTTGCTGAAATTGCGATAAAATTGCGTTAATCCAGCATTCATGATGCTATGAATAGTAAAAAATTGGAACATCTGAAATAAAATATAAAATACATATCACCAACAATATAGGTACCGCGCTACCATGATCGTTTCTCGTTTCTATGACGTTGATTTTTCGTTCAAAAAAAAAAGTAAATTTCATATAAAAAATACTTTTAAAAACCACAGACAATTTGAAAAAAAACTGTTTTTTTTTTTTATAATTATTTTATGTGACTTCGCGACGACTTATAAGACATCATGGTAGGGCCCATTATTTACTCTAAAACACGATAATAATAAAAAATCCAATAGAAAGTAATAATGACAATGACGTGTGTTAGAAATGTAAAATAAATAAATAAATTTTGCACGACATTTCATACAGAGCAATCTAGCCCTTAACTAAGTACTAGGCTTGTACCATGGGTACTATTTCTAGAACGTTTGTTTTAATTAGGTACTCGATAGGTGACTCGCTCTTTCCGTCCGGTGTGTGCATAGCCAGGCTTGCTTAGCGCTTAGCGGCTTGCATGCTGACAAGATGCATATCTAGGCGCCGCCGAGAGCACTGTACGGCCGGTTACAAACTTTTTAGACCGTTCGTTTTAATTAGATAACTCGCTAGCCTCTAGGCGCTAAGCAAGCCTCCAGGCTATGAGGATGTAACCTTAGGCTCTGTTTTGAGTTACTGAGCCAGCGAAATAAGCAAGTATTATTTGGTATAATGATAAGAGGTATTAAACAATAAATTATCTAAAGCGCTAGAATCCCCCAGACCTCCCAAAAGGCTATCGTAAAATCCGCACTAAAACTTCGCTAAAACTATTCGTATAAATATTCTATAAAAATAACCCTCTTCAGTTTACTTAAAAATAAATACCTACCTAAATAAAGTTGTCAGCCTTCATATAGATGGACGGACGTGTATATTGTATAAATATGTCACAGTGGACAGTTTACACAGATAGGCTAGATGGATAACGACCCAATGATGCTTTTTAACCGACTTCAAGAAAGAAAGAGATTCTGACGTCTAGGCAACTTCTGCTCCTCAAAATACCGCGTCAAAATAACTGCCCGAGTTCAAACTACAGCGGATTTTTTTACAGTTTTTGAAGTCGCATTTTAATCTATTTGACGACTTGATATTGATAGAAAACAAATCTTTGTTTAAAAACTTAAGGAAATTTAAACTTAAAATGACCATATTTCGTAAATTTGTTTTTATTGCTCAAGGCATATTTACTAGAAATATTTTTAAAGGAAAAATTCATCATTAGCGAGCGGTATAGGCACTGGAATATTGATCCAGGGACGCGAGTTCAAATCTCGCCGCAAGTGAATTTTTGAAGATGAATTTTTCCTTTAAAAATATTTCTATTGAAATGACCAGTCGCGAAGATGACGAGTTGAGCAAGCGTGACGGATGACTTTGCGTTTATGACGACTTGCTACTAATCTAATTTAAACCTAAATATAAAATAACAATGCATTTTCTCCTCTCAATCAGTCCAACTTTCATAACATGGCAAAGTAAACTCGGCTTCGCGCTCAGTATCACAACTCGCTGTCAATTAGTTTTACTATAAGTCACACGTTCTAGATCGAGAGTCTAGCGGCTGGCGTCTAACGTTGCAGATCATTTCATTTTATTGTAGCTCCGTATTTGAACTGGCTCAAATAGAAGCTTGAAATATTATAGGAAACTAGCTGTTACCCACGACTTCTTCTGCGTAGAAATAGTGCACAGTCGACTTTTTTGTTCATTACTCGGGTTCTACTAATTGGATTTCGATGTAAAGTATACCACGACGTTTCTCGAAAATAGAACTATCCCATATTGAAAACCAGATTTCAATCGGATTAGTAGTTCTTAATTGAATAAAGAGCAAACAGAGAAACAGACAGACTGACATGAACTTTAAAAATTATACAATTTTGTTCTATTACTTAAGTCCCCTAAACAACTTTTTTTTATTTACTTCCAAGTACAGACTTTTTGTCCTTTCTTCTTATATTATAAGTATTTTTTAATTTACTTCTAAGAACAGACTTTTTGTCCTCTCTTACTTTATTATAAGTATAGATGAAGATTCTGGCTGATGTTTCATTTTTACCCGCCATCCAAAAAAAGGATTAGTTTATCTATTTGTATCAGTCCACGGAGAGTATTGAATTATAGAGAGCAACTAGCTGTTTTTGTTAATAAAATTACTATCTTTTTAATTACAAATTTTAAGAAATTATTCTATAAAAGCTAAGTTTTATGAACAAAAGTAATCCTCGGACTTCAGATTTTAAATTCAAATTAGAATTAAGTAGGTATTATATTATGAATAATTAACAGCTTATTCATAAATGAAATATCTAGTTGAAAAGTACCTACCTATACCTATTTGAATAAATTAATTTTATGAACATCACACAACGCCATCTATAGCATCTCGCTAGACTAAAGCTTGTCTTGTCGTAACTTGACAAAGGATGTATAACATTTTTTTTTTATTATAAGGACTTGTACAATAATATCTTACTAATATATTAAACGCAAAAGTATGAATATATTATATTATGTCTGTATGTGACTTTGTTACTCGTTCATGCAAAAACCACAAAAAACTCTTTCTACTGTCTAGCTAAATAAAAATTCCTACCGTCTAGCTATCACGTTAGATTAGATACAGTATAGTGACAGACAGACAGACCAAAAGCGGAGTCTTAGTTATAGGGTTCCGTTTTTACCGTTCAAATACTAAACCCAAACAGATACATCATCACACACACCTCTTTCACCCTAAAAATACATTATTTCCAAATAATAATATCAACAGTTTAAAACGTGTTAAAAGTACAAACAATCCCTTAAACAGACAAGGAAATCGTCTTAAGACAGTAATCTTTGTCTCAAACACGATAATTGAGGCTTTACAGTCACTCTATCGCAATGAAAATTACACTCATCCTACTGTGTTATTGACATTCTGTGGCGCCGAAAACCCTTCGGCCACAGTATAGGTCCCATTCTCAGTTTACGATCGGAGTATCGTTGGACATCTCCGTTTTATGACTCAATAAGTAAGCAACAATCCCACTGCGCTTATAATCTTACTGTGTCAAGTACGTATTCTCTCGAAATTTTATTGTGGCAAATATTTTGTGTTATTGCCAGTTATTGTAAAGTTAGAATTGTATGCTAGACTAGCTGCGTTCGGCGGTTTTACCCGTGGGAATAACGGGAATAAAAAGAGCCTATGTTATTCCTCGATAATGTAGGTTACTATTGGTAAAACAAAATTGAAATTGGTCCCGAAGTTTCTGAATCTATTCGGTACAAATAATTCCGCAGTTTCACCCGTGTAAGTCTCGATCCCGTGAAAATATCGGGACCAAAAGTAGCTTATGTTACTTCTTGATATAATTATTAGGAAAGAGTTTTTGAAATCGGTCCAGTATTTTCTGAGCTTATTCATTACCAACAAACCAATAAATATTTCTGCTTTATAATACTAGTTTAAACAAACCGCACACTGGGACCTATAGTTTGCTGTACTGGTACACCAACCGATACACTGGGACGAGTATGCTTGTTAATCATTCACGCAAAAACTACCAAAACCAAAATGAAGCTAGGTAGGACGATCTGCTACCTGATTGTGTAACTCTGTTTCTAACAAACCTCAATTGAAAATGTGTTATTCACGTCATTTTTTACGTCATTCAGTAGCAAACAAATTGCCTTTACAGTTACAACCAGAGACATGTCACATCGTCGTATTCGCTCCTAGAGGACTGTGCACTTGACAACTTTTGAAATATCAATTTCAATCATATTCTCTAAGATTAAAGTAGTTTTGCTTTGATATATCAAAACGGTCCTGTTTAACTCAGTTGGATCCAATCTTCTTATCTAAGTAACCAACCAACACTAAAGTGAAAAAATGACAGACTGGGATCTCTGTAACATCAAACCGGACTGTTTTTTGACGAAGTTAGCTTTCTAGTTACTGTGTAGTACTATTTACATGGTTACAACTAATTCTGTAACTGTCAAATTATATATCCGTAGTATTAAAAGACAACAACCGTTGTTGCAACTGAGAGTTGTTAGAAGCAGGGTTACGTAATCAGGTAATAGATCTTCGTTAACATTTATATTACTGCGCGAGATACTTACGCGGTCAAATCCGCGCCCCGCGGTTTTACCCGCGTAAGTCCATTATATGATCTTTATTAATTTACCTTACCCTAATAACTTTAATGAATTGAGGTAGGTAGGAATTAAGACAGGTAGGTAGAGTAGGTATCTATGAATAAAAAGATAAGGCTCTTTTAATCAACTAAGTAAACAAAAAGAGTGTTTTTTTTACTTTATAATCATATAATGGACTTACGCGGTTAAATCCGCGACCCGCGGTTTTACCCGCGTAAGTCCATTATATGATCTTTATTAAATTACCTTACCCTAATAACTTTAATGAATTGAGGTAGGTAGGAATTAAGACAGGTAGGTAGAGTAGGTATCTATTAATAAAAAGATAAGGCTATTTTAATCAACTAAGTAAACAAAAAGAGTGCTTTTTTTACTCTAGACGTAGGAATCCCTAAAAATAAGCAGAAACTAGAATAACCACACGTAATAAAATTTGCTAAAACATGGCTAAAACAGCGAAAATTTCTTTAAACAGAAAAATCGTTAAGAAAATAAGACACACGAACGAGTAAACTTGAAAAACCTTTTCACGAATCATTAGGTAACAACCTCACCGTGAAGTTTAGTTATTTTGCAAAACAATAGACTATTTTACTCTTATTGTGTAATTTTGCGTAAAATCATTAGGGAAGTGCCTTACGTGACCTTTTATTCGGTTTAATTAGCTCAGATTCGCACTCGAGTGCAATGAATCCTCATCGGCGGGCGATTGAATTATCCGGTATCGATAATATAACATTTAAACCTCGAAAATTAAAAATAACTAAGGTTAAAATATCGATGTTCAAGACATCGAAAATTATAATAACGAAGGGCCATAAAACCGAAAACCAAAAAATATTTAATTACGTACCAGATCCAAAAATAATATTAAAACTAAAATAAAACTACTTACTTAAATTAAAATTAGTTTATATTTTCGTATAAAACCTAAGTTAAAAATATGGAAAATGAAATACTTAATCTATAAAGGTGACATCGAAAGTCTTAAATATTGAATCACAGAACTTCGAAAATACTAAATATTTACTTTTATTGCGTAAAATGTAATTTTGCGTAAAATCATTAGAGAAGTGCCTTACGTGACCAATAAAAAAATAAAAAAGTGATAAAAAAACAGAACGGAGCACCCCGACCAGGATAGGTTAGGATTATATTTAAACATGATTACACGCGGTTGATATAATTATTTTCGATGTAATCAATGTAGACTGATTGATTACATCGAAATTCATTATTTCGATATTTATTCCTATTCTTTAAAAACATAACCGCGGAACTTTATACTTGTACTTATGAATATCTGTACAAATATATTTTGGTATGAACAGTGGACATAATGATATTGTGGACTTTATGATAAATGGACATAATGATACTGAGGAGATTAAGATATTGTGGACATTTCGATACTATGGACTTTAGGACACAGTGTACATTTTGATATAGTGGACTTTATGAGACTAATGGCTATCTACGTGTAGATGGTATAGTACATTAAATAAATGATGTTGGACCCTCCCGTTCCAGTAAGCAAGGCAAGTAAGACAGCAAGGTATTTGGCATTTTCATTAGCTAATATCAAGTCGGCCACCGAGCAACTACTTATTAGAACTAGAGCGACATACTAGGAGATGCTGTATATCTTGTTCCGGTGCTCCACAATCGCACTGCACGAGATTCTAAAGATTCTATAGAAATTTAACCGACTGACCTAGATTAATTGTCTCTAAGTGCATCTCCTTTACAATAGTACCGGCGGGAAGGTTAGCTTGCTTGCAGCAGATCTTCTAATGACAACTAATTGAAACTGAAATGTGAACTTCGAGGGAATTTCTCTGATCACAAAGCTTAATTTGAACGTTATAAAGGCAGTAGGATGGTAATTTTCAAAGGAGAATAATGAATTTTGGTCTCGTTTTTGTATATCGTGTTTTATAAGACGGGTCGGATCTTCTCCCACTGTCCCGACTTCCTATTTCTAGATGATCGCGTTACATCTTGGACTAAAACTTACCATCACCTATCATGAAAATCAACATTTTTCTAATGCCTAAGAAAAAAATAAAAATTGAAAATTATGTATCAATTAAATGCGATACAAATATCTTTGAGTATACATAAGCAAGCTATAGAGCACTGGTATGCAAGAATGAACTGTAAGCACCGGTATGAACAGTTAAAAAATGACAAAGACGATGTCATCAGTCACGTAGGGTTACGGGAATCGACTGTTTCTCTCGCTATAATTTATTCTAGTAATAATTATTATGGTAAAATGTTCATTGCCGCGGTGTAAAAATGATTCGCGGATCACTATTCGACCTCAACATTTGAATCTAGATATAGAGCATCTGCATACACTTTGCGCAGTAGACAAATACCCGTAGGCGCGCTCTATAGCTTGCTTATGTATACTCTAAGGATAAAATCATTTGGTTATGTTTTAATATGTAAAAAAAACACCTAAATGAATGAAATGAATAATTTATTTTGAACGAAATTCGAAAATCAACCAATAGGTTGATTTAAAGTTGATCCTTTTAACATTTTATGTAGAAGAGTTATTTCTCATTAACTTCGGATGTTCATGTTCATCTAACTCATTAAAAAGTTGTTTTACACCACTGAACTCATTAAGTATAGGAAAGTTTGTATCGTGATTATGTCTATCGAAATTGCTAGTATGAAATTAAACTCGTTTTTAGGGTTTCATAGTTAATTATAAACCTTTATAGTTTCGTCATGTCCGTCTGTCCGCGGCTTATTTTAGAGAAACGCCTTGTACTAAGCTGGTATTTTGCATGAGTATTCATATTGATCACATCAAGGAAATAGTACTTACATTAAAAAAATATATTTTATAATTATTTATTTTATAAAAATATTTTTTTTAAAAGTTATATTCTAAAAAATTTCCCATGACACGCAAAAAAACAAATCCTTGTTCGAATCCTGTCATGGGTAATTTTTCAATATATATATTTTCAAAAAAATTAAAAATATAGATTGACTCTTTTTATTTCTGTTTTTTTTTATTGCTCAAGGCATATTTAAACTTAAACACACCAAGAATTTTTTTTGAATAAATATTTTCAACAATTTTAATGTACTATTTTCTTGGTGTGTTTAAGTTTAAATATACCTTGAGTAATAAAAAAAAACAAGAAATTTAATGTGTAATTTTTTTAATATATGGGATCATTTTGAAAGAAAAAGTGTCATTTTTTTTTTCAAAACGTACGCTCAATAACAAACAATTGTACACTAAAACCGAACCCGTAAGTACCTATTCAATCAACCTAATGACACTACCACACTCAACATGCTACTTTTATCACCTAACTTTATCCATAAAAAAATCTAAAACCCATTTCACAAAAAAGTTCTTCCGACTATTCTATTCAATGAAACTTTTGAATTAATTTATGAAGCCTTTATAAATATCAAAAGCTAAAAGAAATATAACTCGAATGAAGTCTGTCGCTTTACAGTAGCGACGCACTTCTGAGTGAAGCAAAGGTCGTCTTTTTTTTCGAATGTAATTTTCTTTGTATGAAGACCAAGCAAAATAATTATAATCGGTCAAGCTATCTTCGAGTAATCGGTGAAAAAACATACTGAAATATATACACGCGACGAATTGAAAACCTGCTCCTTTTTGAAGTCGGTTAAATAGTCCCTAAGTGCATTTATGGTTTCTTCGTAGCAGGGCTACGTCGTAGAGCGGTTGAGATGGCTGCGTAGCAGGGCTACGACGTAGCATAAACTCAAGCGCAATGATAATAGTAGTTTATACACCGAGGTACTAAAGCCCTGTCTTATATAGCGGGCGTTATATTGAATCCAAAGCGTACGAAGGAGTCTAGAGAGTTAACTCCCGAGCGCAGCAAGGGTGTTCAAAACTTAACTCCTGAGCGAAGCGAAGGAGTTATGTACCTAGAGTCCTGAGTGAAGCGTGGGATTCAAGCGCCCAAGATAAAGACAGGCTTTATTACCGAGGTGAATACTTTACTTTACACATCTACTGCGAGACAACAAAAAAGTTACAAAACTAAGCATTTAAGTAACAACAACCCAATAATATATTAATGCAACGTGTATGAAATACATTTACAGCTCTATATTAATTAAATTTAACAATATTACAACAAAATGTCGAAACCACACATTGGCCTTATCATTGATTAAAAAAAAGTTAGGGCTTTATATTAACTAAAACTTTTTGCCTTACCCTTCCGTCGAAATTAATAAGAAGAAAAAAAGCCTAGTTTTTTTTAATGTTTTTTTTCTAGACGGCCAGTTCGAATTGGCCGTATGCTACTAGAACCTTAGTTATATCCTAATTAGATTAGCAAGCATACTCGTATACCTAACTTATGTTAATTCTAGTCTAAAATCTATGTATGTATACTGGTGGTTATGCCTCAAATTGACTGATTTCAATGTACCTACTAACTTTAATTTCTTATACATATTATGACTAAACACTTATCTTACTTCTTACTAATATTACATACAAACTTTCGCGTTAATAAAATTAGTGAGATTAACAATTAATTTATTTGAATTTAGTTTATTGTATAGAAACAATTGGCAAACAAAGCATAAGGGCCATACCACCATATCACTTATTATTATTGATAAAATGTATATTTAGAAAAATATAATGTTCTAACGAGGTGACCTTGTAGGTAATTTCGTTAGAACATCGGGGAGGCAAATTGTCGGAATTTTGGTTGGTGGGGTATTTCTCCCACACTCCATAGAAAAAAATCCTGATTTTATTTCTTCTGTAGATATCTCCGCACTATGAGATCCGACTTAGATGAAACTTTGTATACATACAAGTTCTATGAGCTTACGGATTTTTAGTTGTCGTGGGGGATTTTTGATTGGTGGGATATTTCTTCCACAAATGGGGTATTTAAGCGCTTGTGCTTTAAATACAAACTAATTGTTTCAAAACAGTCCGTGTTCGCATGGTGCTTGTGAGGTTAACTGTTCGCAGAACTACAAGTAAATTAAATAAAATTAAAATTCCAAGACTATTTACAAAACTTCAGAAATCATTATTAAAAAAACCGACCAAATATTATTTTGATTTATTTAAGCGCTCTAGGATTTTGATCTCCTGTTTATGGTAACACCGATTATTCAGGTAGGAAACAAGTGACTACACAAAAAAAACCCTTATAATCTTGATCACTTTTATATTACTTTCACTTCCTGCTATATTTCTTAATCCATACTAATTCACAGCACAAAATAACATCCCCCCGATACCCTAATTCAATTAAATCTGGTCCCTGTGACCATTATCACGTTACAAATAAGGGTAAGTTCTAACATTTCCTAACATTTTTACATAAGTTAGGAAAGAAGGGCCACCAAATGGGTATACTATGGTAATTTATGTTTCCGTAGAGTCATTCTCACAAAAGAAGTCCCGTTACTGTTGCTGAGATTCCTTTGATGAATTAGGGCATTTTGTAGGCAAGTTGTAGGGTTAGTTATGTCTTAGATTTGTGTAGAAATGTCGCGATTGTTGCGTTAAAAAGCATAGATAAATAAGCCTTGTAGATATTTAAAAAAAATCGCTTAAATATCATTTTGAACAAATCCAAATGCATGTTTGTCACTCAATCACGTAAAAACTGCTTAATCGATTACCATCCTTCCATCCTTCTACCATCTCAATCAACCTTGAAAAAGCTAATAAAGTTAGCGAAAGCTCGGTACATTGTAACAATGCCATTAATAAATCTCTCACATTCACTCAAATAAGACGAGACTAAAACCGGGTAAATTTTGTGTTACATTAAGTATTAGGGTTGTATTTGATAGATGTTTTAAGTGTTTTCGTATAAATAAAAGAGAGTTACCAATATTAATCAAACAATACATTGAGTAATATCTTTCTTTTTGTCTATTATAGATAAAAAACTTATATTTGGGTACATTCATCTTCACTCCCTTAAACCTGTGACGGTTTGTCTGGAAGTTGGAATTCTTCAAACAATGGGTATAAAACACTTTATTTATCCGGTTTTATGGCGTTTTTATTCATTATTATGCAAAATATTTTATAATTTATTATGCAAAATCGCGAAAACCATAGAAGAAATTATAATGGGTATAAAGTTATGCTATCACACAGTTACATCTATTGATATAAAAATAATCTTAGCCTTTCATACATTGTAATCAGAGGACATAGCATAGGAATACAGTGCTCCAAACTAATTTTGTGAAATGCGGGTAAGTACACTTAACATATTTTCGAAACATCTACTTGAGCATAATACAAAATATTGATTAATTGTAATATTCCGTTCCCACAGGAATACCGGGATAAAAAGAAGCTTATGTACTATTTACATACCGAGTTTCATGGTAATCGATTAAGCAGTTTTTACGTGATTGAGTAACAAACATGCATTTGTATTCGTTCAAAATCATACTTAAGCGTTTATTTTCAAATATCTACAAGGCTAATTGATCTATGTCATTTAACGCAACACTTTTAATGGCTAAAACTAATGTGAACTTACACGATTTCTTCTCATGTTTACACTTTTTTGAGTCTTATTTATTTGACCGCAGTCTCCTGATGACCAAGACAATCGTAATATAGCAAAGTTATATACTTTGGAGATATTTCGAGACTAACTTACACATGTAACTTCTCAGTTCTCAGCTTCTAGTGCTTGAAAGTTGCACGGACCAAGCGTTTCATAGAACATAACTGGAATCTTTGAATGTGTTAATTATATCACAGTACTGTCAAGAACTTAAGTTCCACTGGTTGTAGTAACAGTTGAAGTCATAACTCTTATTCCTTCGAATTAATGGGCAAAATTAGTAAGATAAATAGCTACTTCTTTATCATAGTGAGAACGGAATTGAAATATTTTTATTGCAAAACAAAAAAGCTGCAGTCTTGGGACGTTTATTAAGAACTGAGGCTAGTTAGTTAATGCGAACTGAAGTCATGCTAGAGCACGGACCGTTTACGAAGAGGACATGGCTTTATCAGGTAGGCCTCGTGACATTTTTAGACGTAAGGGCCTACTTCCTAAACTAGAGTTTGGGGTAGTCAAACTGCGAAATTTGACCACATATTTTATTTTACCACGTAGTAAAGTCAACATAGGCAGAAGCCAGCAGTTTTGCTTTTTACCTGTAGATCCTACTAATATTATAAAGCTGAAAGTTTGTGAGAATGTGTGTATGTGTATATGCGTGTTTGTTAGTCAATCACGCAAAAACTACGGAACCGATTGCGATGTAACTTGAAATATCGGTAGCTGGATACCGGGAATAACACATAGGCTACTTTTTATCCCGATATTCCCGCGGGAACGGGCCTTACCCGCGGGTCGCAGCTAGTGACAGATCTTATATCTCACACTCAACCGCAATTTTTCACACGTTGTTACATAGAGAAATCTGAATACAACCTCTCTTCTACTCTATATCTGCTCTGTATGCTAGAGTAACCATTTTTTGTCTTATACTAAGACAAGTTACTAGTTATATTTTAAAGGAAAAATTCATCTTCAAAAATTCCCTTGCGGCGAGATTTAAACTCGCGTCTCTGGATCAATATTCCAGTGCCTATACCGCTCGCTGAATTTTTGAAGATGAATTTTTCCTTTAAAATATTTCTAGTAAATATGCCTTGAGCAATAAAAACAAATTTACGAAGTTACTAGTTTACTAGCTAAAGTTAATAATTTTCTTTATTCTTAATTCTTTAATGTACACACCATATAATATACAAACATAGCTTAGGAGATTACATGTACATAGGCGAGCTTAACCCTAACAAGAGTTCTCTTCCAGCAAACCTTGAGGCATAGAAAAGGCGATAGATGTGCAGGCAATTGGTGTGCAAATGGTTTAAATATACAACAAGAGTAAAAAAAAGAAAAGAAAATGTTGATAAATTATATGTATAAAGTATATACATATACACATGAATACTTACATACGTATGATACGATATTAATAAAATAAATTTAAATATAAATATACCTATATAAATACGAAATACATATACCCACCTAAATAAATCCTAATAAAATAAATATGAAATATACATAATATAACAAATAAATATATGTACCCATATACATGTAATTAGTAATTAAAGATGTATTAACTTGAATTGCATGACAGTAATGTTGAATGTAATATTATTATAATGTTGAATGTAGTATTGATTATAATGTTAAATGTAATATTAATAATTATTGTAATGTTGAATGCAAAATAATTGTCACATGAAGGGAAGAACTATCATCTGACATACAGTTAACGCTAGTTCAGATGTTAGGGTTCATAATTTTTTGTGAACATTTAATTATTGCAATAAATGATTTATTTATTATTTATTTATTATTATTTACATACATATAAATATAACTGTACATTTACAAAGTTAGATAGTGTTCTCTCACTCTGGACTTAAATGCATCCAGAGTTTTGCTAGCGCGAATGGGATGAGGAAGGGCATTCCAAAGCTTGACCGCCCGCACAACAAACGCGTCACCAAACCTTGCAGCATTGTGAGATGGACATGACAGTATAAAAGTTTTAAGCGTTCTACATGAGCCGTCATTGGGAGCCAGGAACTTAAATTGTTCTCGAAGGTACAAGGGATAATGAGGGTAGAAGATAATTTTATATAGGAAAATAAGGATGTGGAAATTGATGCGTTGTCTGATCGGAAGCCATTTTAATTGACGTCGGAATTCAGACACGTGATCAAATTTACGTAGTCCATAGATAAACCTGATGCAGAGATTTTGGAGACGTTCCAGCTTATTAAGAAGATCCTCATTAGCATTAAGGAAACACACGTCGGCGTAGTCGATGATAGGAAGAAGAAGAGATTGAGCGAGATAGATTTTAGTTTCAATGGGCAGAAACTTTTGGAGACGCTTTCATGACTGAAATGAGTAGTTCACCCTTTGGCTGATTTGGTTGATGTGGTTTATCCAAGATAATTGCCTATCAAATACTACTCCCAAATTCTTGGCATGGTCAGAGAAAGAAAGTGGCATGTTGTCGAACATAATTGATGGTGCGGGAGACAGATTATCTGCAGCAGACAACTGGTAGGAGTTAAGTACCTAATAAGAGAATTTGGGTTTTGGAGGGATTGACTAGCAGTCCATACTCTTTCGCCCAGGTACTAATTTTGCGCAGATCTTCGTTGATGTGCTCCACTCCACCAGGGAAGTCATCGGCTCTGAAATGATGATATATCTGGAGATCATCCGCATAAAGATGATAGTTAGATGATATGACTTTAGTAACCGAGTCTATGAAGATTGAAAACAGAAGAGGGGAGAGAACCGCGCCTTGAGGCACACCCGCAGTGATGTTACATCAGTCAGATTGTGAGTCTTCCGTACGCACACACTGCGTGCGGCCTAACAGGTAAGATTTAAGCCAAGTGATAACTGGTTGGGAAAAGTTTAAAGACGAAAATATTGTGGAGAGAATGTCATGGTCTACCGAGTTAAAGGCACTACTGAAGTCTAGAAGCGCTAATATATATATAATTTTACTGTGTTTTTCAGCAATTAGCCCTACTATTGGGCCTTTGTGCGTGATTTTAAGCCGTGGGTTTCCTCACGATGTTTTCCTTCACCGTAAGAGCGATGTTAATAGTAGTTTACTAGCTAATTTATTTTTATAAATTTTAAGGTTAATTAGAGGAACAAGTACCTATGCAGTATCTATAACATAGCCTTATTGATAAGAGGAGAATGAGGTCGGAGTAGTCATTCCGCTTTTTGTTTCTTTCTACCAACTTTGAAAGTTCTTGTTACGGAAAAAGACAAAGCTTGTCTCACTACTCCGACCTTACTCCACGTTTATTAATAAGGCTAAATGTGTACAGAACGTTAAGAAATACAAAATTTATTTAAGTATTCAAATATTGTAGTATACAAGTATACAATTACAAGTAACAATTTATTTCCCACGCTGAACATGATCCAGCTAGTACAACCTTAGTACGTCTTTATTAATAGGTTAATTCTTCTAATCGAATAAACGACTAACTCACATCCTCGTCGCCAGTAACATTTAGCGTAATAAAACACGGACGATGGTTCAAGAACTGTACGAACTGTAAGAACGGTACATTGAAAAATACTATAATTGGTATACCTTCAAATATCTAACAAAAATGACAACTTAAATTTGATGCAAAAGGAACAGGAACTGCAAAACTTGATTTGTTCACGAAAATATTTGAAATGTGAGCTTAAAATTGTACTTAAGCCATTTTCAGTGAGAGTGAGTGAGTCGAATTTTAATGCGGAATTTGTTTCGCATTTTGTTAGTACCAGGCGTTTATATGTTACATTTCAAACGACAAAATACAAATTCTTAGGTAGGTATAAATGCTCCCGGTATATTCCGACACATCTCTCTCGCTACACAAAGATAAGCGAGACTCATCCTTTGAGCCAAGAAACTGTCAGGCGAGGCGGACACAAGTAGTTGCTAAAAGGTCCTTAGCGAGACATACTTACATACTTGTACCTACCGCTACCGTAGGAAGGTGTAGTTATTATACAGTAGCCATAGCAAGTAGGTACATACCTGCTATGCGGATATAGTTACCAAGTTGAATAGATATCTATTTATCTATATTTATCTAGGTAGACATATTTATTTTGTATCTTTTTATAGGGACCTCGGTCTAAATTAACATTAAAATTTATTGCTTATCCTATCGATTTGATGCGCGATTCGTCAATTCAATTTCACATTAAACTATTTTCTATATTTTCATTTTTGAGTCAATAAAGTTTCATAATAAAACACTTTATTTACCGGGTTTAATCGCGTTTCTGAAAAGCCAACTGTTAATTTATCATGAGAAAATGGCGAAAACCATAGAAGCAATAAATTTTCGATTACAGTTCAAATTAGAAGTTATAGTTTCATTTTGATCGATTTGATTGCAATATATTGATTGCTGTTGATATTAAATTTTGATCAATTTTAATACAGATTGTCCCTTAAACTTTTATACACTGTTCACAATGTTGTTAGGATAATAAAAGTAACAAAACAGAACCAAAAAACTAGGTATAAAATTAATATATTAGGCAATTGAAAAGGAACATAAGGCGATCTAAGTAAAAGAAAGACGTATGAAGGAGACAATAAAGACGATTTATATATCTGTTTAATTTATCCATCCCAACTAATTTCTGCCAAACCAGTACATTTTTAAGGGTCTGCGTACCTCAAAAGGTAAAAATGGAACTCTTATAAGATTAGCCACTTATCCGACTTTTTTTCATTTTGGTACTATGCCTATGAATTCAAGAAAACTTCGTGGTTAGCGGATGAGACCCGATTTTCATAATAAAAACGCATCTGGTAAATACCATTAAAAAACTGTAAGTATATATTTACTTTGTAGAAAAATATAATATTTCTGCGACAAAACTTAGATATTTCTCTTGGCTTTGCCGTTTAATCTTGTTATTTACCAAGTTACATTATTTTAGATTCAATTTCTCAAAAGCAGTCTAGCAAGATTTACTGGAAGCAATTCTATCAAATAGACAATTGTACCTACCGCTCTGTGTCTACGCATTTGTTTGTGAAAATTACTGTAAATTGCATGCCACGAGTTTCGTAATTCCACTTTAACTACACCTTTTCGATTGGATGAGAACCTAATCAGCTTTTCAAGCAAAACCAGTATCTTTCTTACTTCTTATCTTATCTTATATATCTTATCTTATAATATTCTAAACGCGAAAGTTTGTATGTATGTCTGTGAGGTTGTTACTCTTTCACACAAAAACTACTAAACCGATTGCGATGAAACTTAGAATATAGGTAGCTGGGGACCTGGATTAACACATAGGCCACTTTTTATCCCCCTATTCCCGCGGGAACGGGACTTACGTGGGTGAAACAGCGGGGCGCAGCTAGTATTTTATTATATAATATAAAAAGGGAAGGTAAGTTAACTCAAAGAAACTT
Organism: Idaea dimidiata; assembly: GCA_949358125.1. Classification (NCBI taxonomy): domain Eukaryota; kingdom Metazoa; phylum Arthropoda; class Insecta; order Lepidoptera; family Geometridae; genus Idaea; species Idaea dimidiata. The sequence goes on along the minus strand of OX442334.1, from coordinate 19,774,085 downwards.
GACATTAAATAAAACTAGACTGATTAAAATATTAAAATAAAATTAAAAACTAAAATTGGCCACCCGAAGCATCGTGCCTATATGATGCTGGTGAAGTCCCAAGGCTTATCCGCTGGGACAAACCACCAGCCCTGGTCAGCAGACGCTTGGAAAAGACGCGCTGATAACTAGGGCATATTATCAAGAAGAAAATAAAACAAAACTTTTGTTACTAAAATTACTTAATAACGGGGTATTTACCATGTTTAATAATTTATTCGCGGAGCTCGATATTTCGCTAGTAATTCCAACCAGCTTGTTCACGAGACTGAGACGTTATTAAGTAATTTTAGTAGTGAAAATAACCATGTTAGTTTAAAATCGAAAACTTTTGTTATTGTAAAATATTCGCTAATTTTACCAAGAAGTCAAAATATAATATCTTACTTTATTTTCAACAATTACAAGATCGTTATTTTCCGGAAAATTGATATTTTGATATTTTTCCTAAACGCTGATTAGGTAAATTAGATTCAGAGGGTACCTATATACAATTTAATAAAGCCATAGCTTGGTTATTCTATAACCCATGCTATTTATGTCGCTGTAGTGCCGGGCACCTATTATACCACCCTTCCAGCCTAGTCAGCTATGCCCAGAGGAATAAATTGGTCAATACTTCTAAGCTATGGGTTTTCTCGCGATATTATAATGTATATTTCCGAAATGTAGCTATTTAAATAAATAATCATTTTATTTCAAATTAAAAGTTCACATGCAATTATTTAGAAGGTTGCTTCTTACAAATGTTCAATGAGTCTTTCTTGCCAAATATAGCCTAAAAGATTTATAATAAATAGGTCTAAGAAATAATGCAGTCAAAGATGACATTTTTAATCCGATTATGTTAAATTTATCGTACCTAAATTAAAATAGTATAAAATAAATAAGATCAAGTGATCAGTGGTTTTAAGGACAGAAAATTCATCTTACTAATATTATAAACGCGAAAGTTTGCATGTTTGTATGTCTGTGAGATTGTAACTCAATCACGCAAAAACTACTGAACCGATTGCTATAAAACTTAAAATATAGATACCTGGAGATCTAGAATAACACATAGGCTACTTTTAATCCCAATATTTCCACGGGAACGGGACTGGTGAAACCACAAGGCGCAGCTAGTATTTAATAAATATCGAATATCCCTAATTGACTTACCTACTGTAAATTGTGTAAATAAATTGGATGGTATAATAATTTATTCGGTAACCCTTTAATCAAAACGGCAATCATCGATGGAATCTCGTTCTGATAGATTTTTTAATGATATTATTCATTTTGGGATTAATCTTTTTCAAGCTTAGGTATATCATAATTCATAATATAAGTATAACAGTTAAGTAGTTTTAATGAAATGATTAATATATACACGCTTAATTAAATGAATACTACATTACGAAATTAGTAGGTATATAACACATACAATTAAAAATAAATAAATGCTGTACAAATAGGCGACCTTATCGCTCGAAGCGATTTCATCCAGAAAATGTTTTTTTTTTATTAATCAACGCTAGGTATGTACTTATTTAAACTGTTTACTATTCCATCTGAAACATACCATAAAATAATTCATCTAAGACTGCAAAATTGCCCTTTCTTTTAGCTTCGCAGAAGTCGGATAAAAATAACAGACAACGTGCCATAAAGATAACAATTTACTTACCCAGAAAAAACAAGTTCGCAACACAAAAAACACTCACTGGTTTTTAAACAAATTAACGAGAAACACTCACAAGTTTTCAGCACAAACACTGCAACGTAACTTTAACTTCAAACTGTTATTCCGATATTCCCGACTTTCGTAAGGAGAACGATAATGAGTACCCACCCCACACGTAGGGCGCTTTCAAACGGCGACGAGCGACTGCGTATATTCGTACCTATTACGCCCTCTGACGACTTTTCCTAGGAGTTACGACTCTAAGATTTATTGAACAACTTTGGCGTAAAAAAATTGTATTTGTATATTTTTTTTGTTGTTCTACAACAGATGTTTTGTTTTTGATTTAAATTAATAAGGTTTTTTTTGGATCGCGTCGTAAGTTATTGCAGTTTGGTAGAACTCAATCAAAAGTTGGAACGCGAGAATTTATCGAACTTTGTGTTAAGGAAAGTGTTTCTTTTTTTTATATAAAACCAGCAGCGCGGTTTACCTGCGGTTTTTCTTTAAGTCTGATCCTGCAGGAACCTACAAATTACAATGAATTTATTATTTGTATTTTGTAGGTTTATAATTTATATTTATTATTAAAATTAGGACGGTGTGCCTGATTTCAAAAATACTGCCATTTTTACGTGTTTGTTGAACATTGTTACGGCAGGCGCCATATTCCCCATAGTTCCCCCAGCACCCGATCCACTACCAACCCATTTCCATAGCCCAAGTAGTTTTTACCCGTAATTTATTCATAGACCTGCATTTAAAGTGCAGACAGGGATAATCGCCGGTTTGGTGTCCATCGCAAATTTTCAAATTAAATGGTACTAAAACGGGCCCCACGCACGCCTTCCAAAGGTCCGGGTGCTTCATAGCATCAAGTATCAGTAATGGTAATAACAAATAATAATAAAGATAATAAATGAGTGAAAATAATAATCAGGAATATAATTTAATATATTACCTACCAAAATAAAAAAAAACAAATATGTTAAATTAAAATATAAATAAAATAGAACCAATATACAACTAAATTGAAATTAACATACACATTAATAAACCTAAACTAATCAAATAATCCACCACCCACAGTTCCCGGTGCAAAACTGCCCAAAATGCTGGCCGCATTACCCTGCTGAATAGCGATGGTCAGTGGTCAGTAGCCCCGTGGGTCAGCCATAAATAAATACTATAAATTACCAATAAATAATTAAAACAATAATTAATTATTATTATGGATAATGATGATAATAATTTATTTACCAAAAAGATTACAAAGTAATACTACCAAATACATCATAAAATAAAAATAGGGAAATAAATTAATTTGCTTAGAGTATAGTAAAACAGCGACCCCTGCACTAAGATAAACTTGTATTGCATAGACCATCTGATTGACATACAAAATATCATGAGATCTCGGAAACTAAATACAACCTCAAATGTCGTTAAGTACTACCTGCGCCCCGTCATTTCACCCGCATAAGTCCTGTTCCCGCGGGATATCGGAATAAAAAGTAGCCCATGTGTTATGTGACGTAAAAATGACGTATATTGTGTCTTAGTGAGTAAAGTTTGTTTGCAGTGTAATTGTCATGCATTTGGATACCTAGTGTTAACTCTGTCTATTTAAATATCTTAGTGATTTGTCCCGATAAATCCGCGTGACCGGGTCTTACGCGGGTGAAACCTCGGGGCACAGCTAGCAACAAATAACTCTCTCAAGCATACCATGAAAGTGACATAATCCCTCGACATGTTAGCGCATCAATAACATCTCGAAATAGGGTCAGAAGCAAAGACAATGAAACCAGTTGACTGCTCATGAGTATTTCACCCTCACGAAAATGGTACGTCTTTTAGTAGCACTCTCGTGCAAGAACGGCCAATCACAAAGGTCTAGGTATAGATAAGTAACGCATCGGTCAATCACAAATAACCTTATTAATAAATGTGTGGAATAAGGTGGGAGTCATTTCACCAAGTTTTGTTTCTGTCTGTCAACTTTGAAAGTTGTTGTCACGGAAAAAGAACAATGCATGTTCTTACTACTCCGACCTTACTCCACGTTCATTAATAAGACGATTTGAGATTGGCCGATGCGTTACCTATCTATACCTAGAGAGTCTTAGTAATTGGCCGTTATTGCACGAGAGTGGTAGGTACTAAAAAGACGTACTAATTTCGTGACGGGAAGTATTTAGATAGATAAATTAATTCTTAATTGCAACACACTACAATAAAAAGAAAAAATAGATAAACAACTGAAAATACGGTGGCTCAACGGGCGACCTTAACGCTGAAAGCGATCTCTTTCAGGCAACCTCTTGATGGACAAGAAGTAAAGAAAGATACCTAAAAGGTAGAGTGTTGAGACAAAAGAAAAAAGTAAGTAGGTACTTGAAAATATTACAATAATAGTTAAAACATACAAATAGTAATGAAAAAACAAACAAATAAAATACTAATACATAACACGTATAAGTATAATAAAACACTTTATTTATCGGGTTTAATCGCGTTTTATTCATGGTTCATGATTTCCATAAATAAAATAAAGTGTTTTATTATGCAAAATCGCGAAAACCATAGAAGAAATTACGTATAAGTATATGTCATGTATAATACTTATAAGCAGTCAATTAGTTTTATCGTCTTTGGTCAATAGCAAGCCAGTAGTTAGATTTTGCTATGTATTGAACAGGACGACACATGCGGTTTCCAGCTCGAGACGTCCATGATTGCATGCCTGTAATTGCGTGCCGGATTTTCATGAAAATTAGTGAATAAATAATAAATATTTCACAACGTTATACACAGCGCAATCTAGCTCCAAACAAAGCACTTGGCTTGTACAGACAGAATATGATTAAAGTAACCACCGTAGATATCCATAGCTACAGCTAACGTCTACTTACAACGAAACGGCTTATCAACAGTTAGTTATTTTAGACCATAATTCTAATGATCCGTTGGTGAAGCGGTATCTTATATGGATTTGAGTGACAGACACTATCGAGTTCGAAACCTGACTGCGGTAATTCTTTTTGATTGAATTTATGTATTAAGTGATAACTTATATATTTATTTTGCTTTTGTATGATTTATCTTAGTATAAGTTACACTTACAACTACAACGTATATCCGTTGTCTAGTCACCGTAACACAAGCTTAGCAGCTTACCACGGGGCTAGATGGCGCTGTGTGTTCGTTACAGGATTTATTTATTTATTTATTTATTTATTTACTTAACCTTAAAAATAAGAAAACAAAATGTTTTTTAACACTTTATTCTTACAAACAACGCTTTACAAGACTTATTGTATTGTGGTTGGTTCTATAAAAAAAATCTTACTTTGCAATAATGCCAATTTCGTGAATTACATGTATGGTATAGGTAGAAACGTATTTATATTAAACATTTTCTACCAAAATACACAATAACATCACTTGTGACATCTTATTTTTTTTAAATGCAAACACTTTTTATAAAAACACCCAACATAACACTCAGAACACAACACTAAGAACAATATTTTAATAAAGTAAAGGCCTACTTTAACTTTTAATTATTTGTTGTGAAGTCTATTTTTCATGCTATTCACCATATTGTGGCACAAATTGTTTCCACTCATCCACTCCCTAGTTGATGTCACTAGATTCTGGAGATTTTCTTTTGTTTCGCTTGACCACTGATAAGTCCCAGTTTGAAGTCATTTGACCCCACAAGCCATTTTATGTCGTTACTGGGTCTCCGGTTCTCCATATATTTTTACCCATAGGCCGGATTGTTTTTCTCTGTAAGTAGATAAACCAGGTTATTAATTTTAATGCTTCTTTTTGACATTGAATAGACATGACCATAATTTCCCAACAATATTTTAACTCACCGTTAGATTTAACGAATGTAATTTAATTGTTTTCTTCATTACATAACACTACAACATATTTTAAATGAAACTTTAAAAAAAAGAAAGAAATGCACAGTAACCACAATGGTTTATTCGTTTGTTGTGTGAAATGATTATATGTAAAAAGGTCAGTTACTTAAAATTATGTTACAACTACCCACAATTTACTCATTATATTAATATTTTGTAGGTAGATACACAAGTAGCCGTTTGCTGTTATAGATTCATTATTTCAATACGTTTGTTAAAGTTGGATTGGCAGACTGGTTAACTACCTTGCTTTGAGATTCAGTATGCGGTGGTTCGAGCCCCATTCATTCCTCAATTTTTTTTGAAGATTTAGTGTTATTGTAATTTGATAATATAGGTATTGACGGTATTGTCAATCATAAAATATTTAGAATATGAATTTGAAATTACAAGTTGCCATCCGAGTTGATAGGTAATAAAGTTTTTATTTTGCTGTTTGTTGCGCTAGTAGCGACACCTGTTAGCTATGCTTGTAACTAAATTGATAAACTAAACTTGGGTCGGATATTCTAACGCAGACATTGTTGTAAGTGGACGTTATAGCTGTAGTTATGGATATCTACATGGATACATAATCTGTATTCTGTCTGTACTATGCGTACTAGATAATGGATATACTACTTTTTTCCGGTGTTTTGTTCCGGTGGGTTCGCCGCAAGTGAATTTTTGAAGATGAATTTTTCCTTTTAAATATTTCTAATAGTTATAACCTTGTATAAAATTCATATAGAATAATAATTACTATTAAAAAACTAGATGGTTCTAAGATATTCAATAAAACATCTTAGAAACACTAGTTTCTTCATATAATTTTTTCAATATTTTTTCCATAGTAAACACCTTTAACAATCATATAAACATAATATGTTTTCACGTTTATGAAAATTGTATCGTATTTCTAGATTTTCATAATTTTTATAACCACGAACAGCGAGGTTTTCGCAAATTTATCGAACCTATGACTATGGTGAACTGTTAACAAACACTGACGATTTTCCATTTCACCTCAAAAAAAAAAACAAAACTAGAAAACCTCAAAATATATAAGTACAGTTAGGTATATAAGGCAATCTCTATCATTGTTTTCGTTCATATATGAAAAATAGTAAAATTCTCTTTTCCTACCGACTTTGTCCTGAAAAACATCCCGTTCACTGTTTGGAAAAACACTGCATTGTACCGGAAAATACTAGACGATCGGTTTTGTTAGCGATGCTCTTGAATATTGCAGATCTCAGTTGAGTAGACTGAACGCGGGTTTATACTTCTCATTTTTTTTTAGAACATTTAAAAACATGGGTTTTTGATTTTTAACCGACTTCAAAAAGAAGGTTTTCAATTTGTCGCGTAATTTATTTTATGTTTGTTTACCGATTACTCGAAGATGGCTTGACCGATGGTTCCTTTTTTAATGGAAAAGTGGGACCCCTTAGGTATATTTAAATCTATTATTATTATTTTATTTTTTTATCTTTCTCGTGTGTCTATTTGATTGTCCGCTGTCAATAAAGTACCTATGGTAATTTAGTGTTAAAAGGCACATGGTTTTTTGTCCTGAAAGTGCTTATGCGGAAAGTTAAATGAAAGAGAGTTTAAAAACGTGGGAAAATAAACAAACAAACAAACAAGAATTGTGAGTGTATAAAAACGTGGAAATAAAAGGGAATGTTACGTTACTTATGTTACTTGTTACTTATTAGCGCACATTACTTTTTCTTAAAGACAATACATTGGTGCGCGGTCTGTCTGGATTCGAACCACGAGCGACCCTCAAAATCAAAGTCGGGGTATCTACCACTAGACCAACACCGCTCCATTAATCCGAATAAGATCTTCAATTTATTTACAACTATTATTTATATTATCTAGTTTAATTTAACAAATATATTTCTTCAAAACAAACTGCATCCCGCGGATTTCCGCGGAGTACCGATTCCGTAGGAATATCGGGATCAAAATGTATGTAACCTATGTTACTCCTGAATAACGTAGCTTTCTATAGGTGAAATAAGTTTTTAAATCGGTCCAACAGTTTCGGAGAGTACCCCTGTACCGTCTACGCGGTAATTTTAAATATCGCGCCATATCCGGCGCCACCAATCAAATCTCTCAGACACTAAGGCGCCTGGTCAACTCGAGGCTGGGCCAATTAGAATTCGTCTATTTTGACGTAAAGCGCTCGCATTGGTTAAAACCGAGCCTACCGTCACTGTGAGTGACACCTACCTACAACAAAAAATATTGTCTACGCTTCTAATAGTGGACGTTTGGTCCGAACAAAATCTAAAATTTTCCTCGTAATAAGTTTGTCTGCGATAGTGTAATCATAAAACCGAAGTGAAAACGTCATCCTCTACGTGTAACATCGTATGCGGCGCCGCTCGTGAGTGCATCTAAAACTTGAGTGTATCACGAACCAACAACGTGTACCTACTTACTCGAGGAGTGAAATCCAGGACATTACAAGGAGGCAACTCCAGGTGCGTAGCGCTTTATATTCAATTTGCCTAGTTCAGGAAGACCGGGAACCTTAGACCGTGCTGAGAGAAAGAAATTTCCTTAGAACCAATGTATTTAACATACAACCTCCAATATACACACTTACATACATTGTTACCATCGTTTCCTTTTATAACATTAGTATAGATAATAAAATAGAAGACATGCATATAATCGTTTTGAATCGTCTTGGCAATCTTCGAAACGCGAACTTCAATAAGAATAAGACGCAAGAAACTTTTGATTTTATTTTCTGCAGTGATCATGTGACTCATATTTGTCGCATAATATTTAGAACAATAGCGAAATACATGTATAAGTATTGCACGACATTACACACTGCGCTATCTAGCCCCAAACTAAGCACTAGGCTTGCACTATGGATACTATGCAATGGATATTATAGGTACATATTAAACCTTCTTTGTGTAAAACATTCATAATCAATCATACATAGAAAGTCACCCAGACCAGATACAAATATTTATTTCTAAGCATAAATATTTGCACCCGGCGGGAATCGAACCAGCAATTTTCCGCCTTGAAGTCGGGCATTCACACGACGCGCCACAGAGATCGTAAAATATGGGCGTGTAGCCCCGGGATAGAATAGGGTTATCCCACCTCTACACGAGAATGCTGTAAATCGCAACTAAAGCGTGGTCCAGATTTGTATCATTTGTTCGAACCGACCGTATCCGTCTCACCGACGCGTTTTATAATTGCTTATCTGGACGGGAAACTTTGTCATATGATCGCGTATCATCTACATCGGGATACATACGTAAGATCAACATTCATTAGGTCAAAATTCACTTGACCAACACCATTTGATCAACAGATTATATTATGATCAACGGTTCATAAGATCAACAGATTACATCAGCGATCATGATACGCTTCCGCGATACGGATACGGTGAACGAATCGAGCAAATGATACAAATCTGGACCCGTCTTAAGGTACCTGGGGGAAACTAGTAAACCTTGAGTTCTCCCGTGATCCCTGGCAGTGTCTATGCCAGATCTATTTAATATGGTCAATAAAGACTTAGCTACTGTGTCGATCCCAAATAACTTAGGGTTTTAGCGGTTAGATAGGAGTCATAGCTTAGATAAGATTAAGAATTACAATATTTATAAAATACTAACTGCACCCCGCGGTTTAACCCGCGTAAGTCCCGTTCCCACGGGAATATCGGGATAAAAAGTAGCCTGTGTTATTCCCGGTATCCAGTTACCTATAATATTCCAAGTTTCATTGCAATCGGTTCAGTAGTTTTGCGTGATTGAGTAACAAACACACATACACATACTCACAAACTTTCAGCTTTATAATATTAGTAGGATCATGCCATTATTAAATAAAACGCGTAAATATTGTGTTTTATTATGCAAAATCACGAAAATTAAATATCATGTATATAATATAGCATTTTCCCATAGATTATAAATGATACTACCTAACGTTACCGTAGGAAAACAATAAAATTCCACGTATATTTGTTCAAATAAAGAGTTTTTCTGTGAAAACAAACATTACGTACATTTTTATAATGTTTTTGAAACCGTTCGGGAATGGCATTTCGTGCGGTGTGCCGCCGAGGTTGCATCTATAAAATAAATAATTCATCGATGCCTTAGTTTTTAGACGATCTTCTTAGCACGATCCAACTATTTGTATTCCCACCTACCGTGGACTTTGATAGGGTTGCCAGTTGTAATTTTGTAAGTGACTACTTTTCAATTTTTTTAAATGTCATTTCTGTTCTCGAAATAGGATGACAAAGATATTGTCACATAAATGTTATTCCAACATGTTTATTTCACTAGCAATTAATTTGGTATGCAAATTTTATCTAACATTTTTTGTGGAATCAGTGTGGCAACTGTGTTGCTAAGTTAAGTGATAAAACATTTAGTCGATAAACTAATATAATTAGGTATTGTAAGTAGTAGAAATAATAGGGGTTAAAGTATGAAATTGCCGTTTTATTGCAATAGGTTCTTTGAATTGACATAGAATCTTCATGGTTTGAGGTTTTCGAATGAAACTTTTTTCAAATGGTTTCTGTGATGTTCTTTTTTTAAAAAATGTGAAACATTTGAATATCGACTTTCAATTGTTTTTGTTATTCAATTTAGACAAGAAAGATGGATACTGCGAAAATTCGAGTGATTTTTGAATACGAGTTCCGACGCGGAACTAACGCGGCAGAAATAGCCCGCAATATCAATGCTGCGTTTGGAGAGGGGTCTACTAATGAACGCACCGTGCAATTTTGGTTTAAACGCTTTCGTGATGGAAATTTCGACTTAAAGAACGAGCCACGAGGAAGACCGCCCACACAGGTGAATAACGATGAATTAAGAGAGATAGTGGAAGCCGATCCTAGTCAAACTACCCAGGAATTAGCGGCATGGTTTAACGTTACCTTACCCACTTTATTGACTCACTTGCGTCAAATCAATAAAATAAAAAAATACGAAAAATGGGTGCCTCATGATTTGACTGATCTGCAGAAACAAACGCGTGTTGAAACTTGTGTTGCCTTGTTGAACCGGTACAGAAATGAAGGAATATTGGATCGAATTGTAACATGTGATGAAAAGTGGATTCTTTATGATAACCGGAAAAGAAAAATGCAATGGCTGACCCCAGGTCAAATGCCACAACAGTGTCCTAAAGCAAAACTTACCAATAAAAAGGTAATGGTAACTGTTTGGTGGTCTCAGCATGGTGTTATTCACTATAGTTTTCTTCGATCTGGTCAAGCAATTACGGCAGATGTCTATTGTGCCGAACTCCGAACCATGTTGACAAAACTAGCAGTAAAACAGCCCCGACTCATGAATCGATCTTCACCATTATTGCTCCACGACAACGCGAGACCTCACACAGCACGAGAAACCATTTTGACCCTTCAGGAACTGCACTTAGAAACCATTCGTCATCCTCCGTATTCACCAGACCTTGCTCTAACGGACTACCATTTTTTTCGTGATTTGGACAATTATCTACGTGACAAGAAGTTCCCAGGAGGCAGTACAAAATGCTTTCACACAGTTTGTGCAGTCCAGATCGTCGGAGTTCTATCGCAAAGGCATTAATAACCTTCCCATTAGATGGCAGCAATGTATAGATAATAATGGCAACTATTTTGATTAAATAAATTTGTTAAAAATTTAAAAAATAAACAATTAAGATTTTCAGTACAAATCGGCAATTTCATACTTTAACCCCTAATATTTTCAAGGAAAATTTATTTTCTCCCAAAATTCAATCGCGGCGAGGCTCGAACTGGCGTTACTGAGTCTCCGTAGCAGCATGAAACTTACATAACACATGTGTTTAATAAGTCTAATAGATATGCGTAAAGTATTTTTTTAATTTAGGGATTGTATACGATTTTATCCAATACCTAGATGGTGGTTTTCAGTACAAATATTGTTTAAGAACGTGATATTTACCATAAATATATAATTCCATTGTCTATACTAATATTATAAAGCTGAAGAGTTTGTTTTTTTGTGTGTTTGTTTAGTAGTTAAACGTGCTAATCTCAAGAACTACTGGTCCGAATTGAAAAAATATTTTTGTGTTTGATAGTTCATTTATCGATGATGGTTATTAGCTTATGATCTTGATATTCCCGCGGGATCGGGACTTACGCGGGTAAAACCGCGGGAACTTCATAATACTCGTACTCGTGCTTTTACCACATTGTAAGAACTTAAATAATATTTAATTATCATGACCAATGAAACACATATTATTCAGATTATTTAGGTTTCGCCTAACAAAAACACGAGTATAAAACTTAGCTAGTTCAGTCGACAGCCCTAACAAAAAGGGGCCAATGCGTGCTTCGAACAAATATTTGTATTCTTGGATCCCTAGGTGTTTATTCGTGTGTCGTGTGCTACTGATTTTATTGTCTCAGTAAATGTATACTATGACACGTTTGCGGTCGCTCTAGTGTCACGTAAAAATATGCTATTTATAAGTACAACTATTTTCCCTATAGAGGTAGGTACCTGTTCCTAGTTATAAATGTCATTGGTGTGCGGTCGACCTGGATTCAAAAAATCCAGAAGCCGTATTTTTTAACCCCTAGAATAAATATACTTACATGGTTGTTTTCACTACTAAAATTACTTAATAATGGGGTATTTATTTACCATGTTTAATAATTTATTCGCGTAATTTCAACCAGCTTGTTCACGAGACTCGACTCGTCTCGTGAACAAGCTGGTTGAAATTACCAGCGAAATATCGAGCTCCGCGAATAAATTAATAAACATGGTAAATACCCCGTTATTAAGTGACCCTGGAATAAATTCGTATACGCAAGTTCTTGCTCTCGCTCGTTGTGTGTGTATGTAAGCGAGACCACGCACCCATTCGTTTGCCTTTCGCATGCGAAAGGGGTATCTAACGGTTTAAAAATACCACTCCAGGTCGACCGCACACCAATGTCTGTTTCCTTGCGAAAAAGTTAAGTGTGCTATTAACATCGCTCGGTAAAGGAAACCCACCGATTAGTTTGTGCTAGACATCTTGCACCCGTTCTTTCCTTTAGGCATGACTGACTAGGCCGGGTGATCGGTATTGTCATTAACCCCCTTACATTATACCGGGTCTTAATCGCGTACTATTTTATATATTCTTACCTCGACGTTTCGATCATGTCACTACTACTACGTACTACTGTGGCGTACTATTTTATATTTTCGATCAGAAAATATAAAATAGTACGCGATTAAGACCCGGTATAATGTAAATATATTAACAAATCGTTTGAATTTAAAAAGTTTATTAACCCCCTTATTTATAAACGCTAATTAATGCGCTGCATAACTATGCATCGTTTGTCTTTACTGTCACATGAAGTTTCAAAGTTGACAGACAGAGACAAACGTCACATAACTTAGTCATGTGTAAATAATATTTTATAAATAAGGGAGTAAGTACCTAGAGTACCTACTACAGGTGCTGCGCAAACTTAGTCCGCCTAACAATCCGCACAACCACGATCGTTCCTCGTTGTTTTGTCGTCCTTTTGTCGCTTAAAAAATAAACGTAATTAAAAAAAAAACCCCGACTACTTATTTTATTTTTTACCGACTTACCGACTTTTTTTATTTTTTTTTTTAAAGTTGTTTTTTTTGTATTATTATGAGATGTAATTTAATTGTTTTTTTTTAGCTGACCGATAACGCGGCGACTTCGCGACGACTTATAAGTGATCATGCTAGGGCGAAATGTTCCAAACTACAACACCAATAAAAGCATGACATAAAAGTTGCTTGCGCTGTGTAAATGATCAAAAAATTAGATCAAAAAGCCAATTATCGTTATTGTATTCGAACTCTTCGATTTTAGTTCAAAATATAACTAGGATCATTTACATAGATAATATTTTCCTCTCTACCAATGGATTTTCCCGCAAAGTTTTCATTCTGCGAAAATAATATAAAAACCTGACCTTGTCAAACAAATAAGTAGAAAACATTTCCATCTTTGATCCAAAGTCTTCGAGTATCCAAAAAGATCCCTAAACAGATGTGTAGGAAAGGAGAAAACAAGATACAAATATTATTTTATTACACTGAATGGAATAGAAGTCTGAATATATTAGCAGAGAAAATCCTTGAAAAAAAACCGAATGTAACACTCAAGGGTAAAGAAAAGGTTGGTGTGTTTGTCTGTGAGTGTATTTTGTACAAACTTACAAAATTATTTAATAATAACAGAAAACTACTACCTACTTTGCGTTACTGCGAATTTTTAAGTTTTGTAAAAATGACCAAATAAAAAAATTAAATGTATTAAGAACAAGCTGCACCCGCGGTTTCAGTCGCGTAAGTGTCGATTACGAAAATAGCCTGTGTTAACCCAGATCTCCAACTATCACCATACCAAATCACATTGCATTCGGTTCAATAATTTTTGCGTTATTGAAACACAAACACTTTCGCATTTATAGTATTAGTGAGATAATTTTTTCTTGCAATATGCCACCCACACTATTTTCCAGATGCCTTATTTATTAAAGTGTAATGAAGCATCTCACCTCACATTTGTTACGGATTGATAATATACGACTGAAAATTATTTTCAACGAACTGCTAACAAATCACTAATGTACAAATTCTTAATTTGAACTGATGGCGATGCTCCCCTACAATTCATAAAATAAAATACGGGGACAAGTTTTAAAATAGTTCACAGTCCACCGGTTGTGGCCAAACGAGTGGTGTCGGAAAAAAAGTTGTTTTAAAGTTAAAGTTTTGCATACGCATTTAGTTTGGTCCCAGTTTACCTAGTGGTTGGCGCCTCGGTGCTTTGAACAGTGGCCCACATGTTATGCACATTTGTTCTCCGGAATATATTATGTGACCTGTCACATGAGTTGTAGGTACCGGACCAAAGAAATATTATTACTAAAACTAGGATATTTCATAATTTGATTTTATTGCTCAAGGCATATTTATATTATATTTTATATATTTATTAGAAATATTTTAAAGGAAAAATTCATCTTCAAAAATTCACTTGCGGCGAGATTTGAACTCGCGTCCCTGGATCAGTACCCCAGTGCCTCAACCGCTCGGCCACGCAAGTTCCCATCTCGAGCAGCGAATTTAAGAATATGAATGTTTCTCTGTCTACTATTTTTTCGACTTAGGCTCGATTGAGTCGACATCTACAGGATCACTTTCCAGTGATTTTACCTGCGCCAATGATTAACTTTACAGTTAACGCGTTCAGTTCTGTTCCTGTCTAATAGTATTACTAATAATACGGTAAAATATATCTTCAGCGTGTAAAATCAGAGGACGCCAATAGTAGAAACTCAATATTATTCTAACTAGTTCCTTGTTTTTGCCAATACACTAGGTTTTACCGCAGTCATTTTCTAAAAGAGTTAGTGGTTGATGACATTGAGGTTTAAAGTACTGAAATTCTAATAATGGTGGGACCTATATAGCCAGGGTCTAAAACAATATGGCTATACGGTACCCTTTGCCCTTCAGAAGGCGACCAAAAGGGGTTTCTTGAGGGAGACTTCGGACGCGGCTTGTTACAACCGGTTTAAGTTGTAGCGCGCGTTGTATCTATTTCTAAGCGCTCATGTCCGTGTTCCGATACGTTGACCGGTGCAGCCTCGAATTATTATTATTATTAATGTCAAAAATAAATGGTCAGACCACCGTAGTATTCTACTATCATTTTATTAAATGCTTACTCGTAAGTCTGCAGTAGGCGTTCACATAATTTTTTCGCAAGGAAAAAGACATTGATCAGCCGGACTGCCAAACACATTACCCTTTCTTTTGGATTCGCCGAAGTCGAGTAACAATACAAACTGGATACAAAAACTTAACGCACGGTCGACGCTTAACGGGATGTCATGCATTACGTATGTTTTTATAGATGTAGGTACTTTGTCCTTTAAAATATTTCTAAAAATACCGTGTTAGCAGACCCTAAAAATTATTTTTTAACCTAGTCTGGCACAAGTCAGCATAACAAACTCAAAATTAATTACTAACACATGACGTTACACGTCGCCCATTTACTTCTTCCTATTTGGTTTTTCCAAGTTTAGTTTGTTGGTTTTTACAACTCGTATAGGAATTTAAACAACAAACGTAACTATCATTATCCCAAAGTAGGTCAAAGAAACCAAAATGACATACCATCTAGTCATAGGAACCCCACAATTTTCAATTTAATTATTACTTCTTAATATTATCAAACACACATTCGTTACATTTTACATGGTCAAATTACAGTTAACGCCTCCCTTTAAGCAACACCACAGTTTACATAAGCGATCGTTGGTAAAAATCATCCCATAAGCCATTAGTCAATGAGTTTTTTATTTATTTCTTATCGGTTGTGAACCGATTATGGCCATTTGGAAATTAGCCAGTGTCGAGTTTTATTAATATATGCTGTTATTTGCATCGAAACAGTTAAGTCGTCATAGTTAAAGTCAAGTCCAGGGAATCATTTGTAAACACGGCGGCCATTTACAAAGATTGTTCACGGAGCTTTGGAGTCAACGCTAAAGTCCATGTTTTGCACCGATTTTCACTTTCATTGCACTTGTACACCTTCACGAAACTAAATTGATTAATATGCCCCCGAAATTAAACAATTTACACGCATTTGAATTAGGTTTCACAAAAATGAAAATTTAGCAACACATATTCTCAACGCGTTCCGCGTAAAAAGGTTGAAATAAAAAAATAATTTAAATATTTTAAAACCAACATAAACATAAAAAACAACAATAGATGTTATTTTTGTTCCTATTTTTAGGTTGATTTTTGAATTTTTAATTTTTATTATGTACTTACTCATTTACTTTCCATACATTGTTGAAAAGTCACAAATGTAAAGTTTGGTCCTTTCACAGGAATAGGCTTAACTCTTAGAGTATTAATACTAAGGCTTAACTCCATAAAAATCACCTTCGCATCTCACAACCAACCAAGAACATTGTATACGTACATACCTAGAGTACGTAGGTAGGTATTTATTAACATTACGACAGCATTTCAAAGTTTAGGTACATTAAAAGACCTTCTAAAGGACTACATTTCGTCTAAGCCCATCTTAAGACCCGAAATATATTGTTAAACTTTCGGGTGCTACACTTCGGGGGTTCCTGTGAATGCACCTTTATCAAACTTGTATACATCAAAAGGTTACCAGAACCTAAATCTCGGGCTTGAGATTTCAGGGCAAGAATACTCTGACAGAGTGATTTTAAGTGTAGAACCTTTTTAATCCTAGATTATAATAGATATAGGGTATTCTAACAAATACGTTCGGATTTGGTTCAGACTTTTTTAAAGGCGTTTAATTTTATGACCAGCAGCGGATACTGTTGTCATTTTCCGGTTTAAATCTTATTTTCAGTATAAATGCAATGCCGTTCCTACGTTTCAGAGCCTTGGCTTTTTTCTTAGGGTAGACCCCGTAGGGACGGCTAGCAACAAGACTGAAATTATAAAAAACAACACGAATAAAACCTCAAAATGAGTTCCATTTCAATTCAACATCGCGAACATAAGAAAAATCTATTAAAATCCAATAATAAAAAGCTGAAAGTACCTATGTTTTTCACTCGATCACGTAAAAACCGCTGAACCGATTGCGATGAAACTTGGAATATAGATAGATGGAGACCTGGAATAAAACATAGGCTACTTTTTATCCCGATATTTTCAGGAACGGGACTTGCGGGCGGGTGAACCACAAGGCGCCACTATTACCTAATAAACTCTCTGGTGTTCCTAATATTAATAGGATAGGATAAGGATTAAGTTTCAAAGCAAAAATTCATTATGTATTTTCTAAACTGTCACAAACTGTAGCAAGAAACTAAACCCGGAAGCTTTATTGTAACTACATTTCTAATTTAATTTAACGTCGCGTCATCCCATTAGAATGTAGACTATAAAACAAATCTAGTACCTAAGAATTTTGTGTAAATAAAGAATAAGTGGATTTAAACTTATTTTCCTATTTTGATCGATACTGTTAATATTTTTAGCACTTTGTCAATGCCTATGTTTCGAGATTTTTACAAATCTCTACTTCAGTTTAGAGTACACACTGAGTGTAATTTTAATCCAACAGCGAGAAAACAGAAAAACAGAATGTACAACGATGTTGGTTTAAAGTAAAGTAAAGAAATAGATATCACTTTTTAAATGTTTCAACACTTACCGTATTTTAAAACAACGTCGACGCCATGCGTAGCTTAATGCTTGCCTTGCTCTTTTGAGTGATATGATAATCGACGTCAGCGAAAATGTGACATAAGCCGATTCGAGTCTACGCATAGTATCCATTGTGAATATGCAATAGCCGTATTCACAAATGATCCTTAAATGCTTTGTCTTGCTCCTGTAAGTGACGATCAACGTCAGTAAAAATGTGAAAAAAGCTTAGTCCACGCATAATGATATGGTCGATTGTGAATACGACTGTTAATATCTGTTGAATTGTTAGAGGATAAGTGACCGGCGATGCTTACTTGTTAGAAAAAACTGACGAACTAAGCTAAACTCAGGGGTCAGTGGACAGTCAACTTTATACGGGTGAAACCTACAATGAATAAATAGAATGGAGATCTAACTTCTCTATTAAATTCCAAAACAAGATGTTCCACGGTCACACAGCAGCAGATGCATACACTGACATGTTCCGTACAGTGTGTATTACGTATGATCAACCTTAGATCGACCAAAGGCTGACGATCTTAAGTGACAGACTAGCGGTCGAATCATCGTTCTAGGCCCCGCAACCACCGTTTGCGTGGAACATATATTCGAGTTCTTTGGGTGGAGCCAAGGGATAGAACTAGTTATTTTTTAACTTTAAAATTCAAGACAAACAAACAGGTAGATTAATTCAACGATACTTACGTCTAAGGCAGGAGTATGATAAAGTGCGTTGCGAGACTTTCAAAATGGTTGTTAAACATTGCGTTCAAGGTTTGCTTCAAAAACTTAAATTTTATTAGAAAGTAGACGGAATATTTTTATTTTTTCAAGAAGAAAACCACAGGAGACTGTCTCACGGTGTGCGCGTGAGGAGCTTCCTCTGGAATGAAGCCGTATCTTTGAACCACTGCAATTAAATTCGTTTACGATAGTTCGAATTCCGCATTTTTGCTCTTGCTTGTTGTAGATGTGCGAGAGCGAGACTGACCTATTCGTAAACCTTTCGCAAATGAGTGGGTTTTTGACGGTTCAAAATATCATTTCTGAAGTGGTGGAAGGTCAGAGGTTTACCCACTAAAACCCCTCGGTCTTCTTCTCCGCTATTAAGGCCAGGGACACAGAGGCCTGACATAAATGTCATCTGCTGTCCTATCGCGGGTGCTGGTCTCGTCTGACCCTCGATGTGGGACAAAATTCCTCTCAACAGGCCGCGTAAGATAGGCCGCCGCCAAATACTGTCTTATTGCCGTCTCTAGGATTAGATGCTTATAAATTCTTTGCGTTCGTTCTTTTACGACGTTGTTAATAATATTCACAGACATGGCTGTAAAGACAGAAATCTTAAGTAGGTACCTAGGTCTCTACTCCCTAGGTATTTACTTAAGAACTTATTTAACATTTACATCTGTGAAATGAAAAAAAAGAAAAAAAAAAACTTTCGTCGTAAAATATTACTTTCCGGTTCAATAGACCATTCATATATTACACAATCATGATTGTTGCAAAAAAAACCATTTGAGTTGACATGCCTTTGAAGTCGGCTCCATGTCCTTAACAACCAAATAAAAATAACGTAAAGTCAAACACAGTGTAATAGTAAAAGCAAAACTAGCAGTAGGTGAACTGACGCGTTACTCTTGATTGAGATACTTTTATGCTGTCTAAGACGCCGTGAAGGCTTAGCAGACACAAGGTTCACAACTTCGGCGTTCATAAGGTTGGCTAGCACTGTTCCTGAAGGACGGGGGTCGCCGCCAGGGCAGTTTCCGTACATCACGTTGTGTTCACAGTCCTGAAATGAAAGGAATTTAAAAAAAATGCAGGACAACTAGGCTTGTACTCGGATAATAGCTGTACTTCATATTTTTGCAAAAATTTTCTGGTAAACAAATTACATCACTTAATAACATCGATCTTACGATTCATCGTAAAATGCTTTCGTTAAGGGTTATATCCAACTTTGACCAAAAAAAGTACATGTCAATTTACTTGGCCAAGTCGTAATCGGTGATCATAATATTTAAAGGAAAATACAATGTTCTTTTAGTTTGTAGGAAGTCGGTTAGAGTATTCTAAAGTCGCCATAATAGACAAGTCGAAGCTCAAAAGTCAAAATGGAGCTACCATTTTGACTTTTGAGCTTCGGCTTTACCATAACCCTAAAGAACAATTGGACGCAACGAGAAATCGAGTCAATGTTCAGTACAAATGGGCGGCAAATTTGGGGCAGTTGCCGTTCACCATGTTTGATATTACGTCGTAGTACACAAACGAATCTAATTAAAGATATTACTAGGTACGGCTATGGAGAAACAGATGCGATTAATCGCCCTATAAAAAGCAATGAGACGAGTGAATTAACACAGTACAAGTTTTACTAAAGGTTCGGTATATGGCAGTGGTCTCACCGCCGGCGATGAACTAGAAACGATAAACTAGTTGGCGATCAGCGGGAAGCGAGTGTGCAGTTTCGATAGTTTTGTCGCCGGGCGATAAGCGAGTGTGCAAGTGCGATTATTCGCAATGATTAGTTGATATCCATACGTCTACTCTATCTTCTACTCATTTCTCAGATCATTTCTAACTTTGACTGATCTAGCAAGCGAGCATCGCTAAGCGAGATTTATTTAAAGCTCTTGTCGCTCAGTGACAATACAGTAAAGCGACTCGTCGGCAGTGTGAACAGTCTATTAATATGTGCATCTTTTTCGTTTACACGAAATATATAATATAATAATATCATTGTGAGTTTCTTGAGCGAGAAAATTGCCGATAGTTAAGACATTTTGTCGCCATTGATGGGGCCACTGCCTATACTTCGTTATTGAGCTTGAAATAATATTGAGAAGCAGCTGTCAATGGCTACTTGATGGATCGTATGAGGTCGTGCAAGCCAATCGACTGTGATCCGTATAGGAAACAAACAGCCGTATCTTGCGATGGCGTGAATGTCTGCCTGGATTCTCTCTCTTAGATTGTATACATCAGAAAGAATAAAGTTGTAAACAGCCAATGTGGTAACGCTACCTCAATCTCACATTTCAATCATAATTTTTAGATCCTATCTCAATTGGGGCTCCCATACAACAAACGTATTTTTTTGTGATATAATGGTACGGAACTCTTTATACATGAGCCGACTTCCACTTGGCCGGTAATCTCAAATCACAATAGCAGTGGAATATTTATAACAGAAGGTGGTTTCTACATTAAAACGAGTTTTCCTGTAGATTTTCCCAAAGCTGTGGGCGCGAGATTACTCCAAGTGATACTGCTATAAAACCCGCAGCTATAATATAATATACTTTTATCCTCGATACAATAAATCAAATCCGACCAGATTCAGAAACAAAGCCTGTTCCCGCGACATATCCCATATTTTGTCGTTGAAATTTATTAGGACGCACCTTTTGTACAAACGTCAATCATTGTAGAGATTCAGTTTCTAAACAATATCGTATTTAGTTGATTGCAAAGCAGTGGTCTGAAATAATGTGAAAAACAACGCGTCATTTGTGTTTTGTACACTTAACTTACTCATAAACTTTATTGACTTACTTCTAAATGATTATTAACAAAGACTGTTCCCAGACTGATGCCCATTTGGGCAACGCACGACTTCTGTTCTGTGTTTTTTGTTTCTTTTTGTTTTGTCATTTATGTGTAGTTGTAGGTATGCTCATCCGAATAAACTTATTTTCTATCTTTCTTTCTTTCTTACCTGAAAAACAGCCCCTTCAGACACAATGACTGAAAACTTCTGTAAAGTTAGGGCGTGGTCGCGGGAACATTTTGAAGAGGGGTTGTCAAATAAAACGTTTAGAGTGCAACGTCTGAACTGAGTTCTTGCACTGAAATAAATAAGATAAAATAAGAAATATACAATAACTTAGAAGTGGAAAGTACAATTTAATATTTAATAGCATATAATATTTTAATGCTCCTATTAGATTCTAGGTAAAATTATTGTTAACTTACTGCAACTTACATTTAAACAGGGTTATCCATAACCAAACATTGCAGGGGGTACTTTTCTACATCAAAACGAACGACTTTTGTCCCACGACTTTTTGAAATTCCAAGCAGTTTTCGAAAATTTTGAGTTAAAGTTTACGTGAAATTTTTGCTGTTTTTAGAGTCAGAGGTCTTTAAAAAATAACTTCAAAAAACAACTTCAAAAAACACAAGTCGTAGAACAAAAGTTGTTCCCCTAGACATCTAGATCAACCTCCTTTCGGCTTAAAAGGGTGTCCGCGTTACACCTTATATAAACGGACATACCAACAGAGTTTGAAATGCGTGTCATAATGAGTCCAGTGCTGGGACGCATTCTTCAACTCATCCACTTTGTTTATAAATATATTGTAACAAGTTTCCCAGTGGCCGCCAGATGTCTCTATACAGTTCGGTACGTCGTCGTAACCTATGATAATAGAAAATGTGACTGTTTCATAATGATAGGCATTAAAAACGATAGGCAGTAAAACACAAAGAAGTCCCAAAAATATTATAAAGTTGAAAGTTTGTGACTATGTTTGTTACTCAATCCCGTAAAAACTTCTGAACCGATTACCATGAAACTCGGTATGTAGATAGCTGAAAACCTGGAATAGCACCTAGGCCCGATATTCCCAATGAAACGGGACTTACGCAGGTAAAACTGCGGGGCGCAGCTAGTAGTATTGTAAATACAATTTTCTTCAAAATTCTAGAACAAGTTTTCGCCAAGACATATTGCATTTTCACAACTGTATTCCTCATATATTATTGCTTAGAAACCTCACGATTTAGATTAAATCGAATATGCTTCACGTAAGAAGCTCAATATATTTTCTATTTACCCCAAGTAACTTATTAGGATATGTGCCTAGCATTTTATGAATATAAGGAAAAAAATATAAATCCGAAATATCTTATAGAATTTCCTTGCCTATTTCGCGAACACTACAAAAAATATAAAAATATCCTTTGAATAAGTGAAGTACATCGTATTCGTGGCAATGTTTTCGATGCTATCTTACCAAACAAAACTAGACTCTAGAAATTATGAGATAGAGTTTGAATTGGCTTACGTGTGAGATACCACTCGTCATCACAGACGTTGTTGACTACGTGCATATGACCCTTAATGCTCTCTTCGTTAAAACGCGTTTCAGTGACGTCGGTGCATTCACTGTTCCAATCTATAGCGCAGTTTGTTAAATGACGAATTGCTCTAGAATATAAAACTTACAATTACACACAAAAAACCGCCAAGTACGTTGGACTCGCGTAAGTTCCGTACAATTATCACAATAAACAGGTAGGAACGCATTTGGCACGTTAGAAAACGCCAGTAGTAAAAATACAACGCTGATTTCACGTTTGTTTTATAGGAGCCGCTTTCAATATTTGTTAATTTTGTTTTTAATCAGTGTTATTGCAAAAGAAATACACCATCTGTCAAAATTTCAGCTCTCTAGCTATCACGATTCATAAGATACAATGGGCCTCGATTCGGTAAGGACATAGCATGCGGAATGCCGGCGAACAGCAGGCGACGTGCAGAAGATGTGCGTTAATTCGTATTCTGTAAATGTTATTTTACTTAATTACTACTTAATTAGTTAAGTAGCCTTCAAAATTAAGGGCTACTTAATTATTTAAAGAGCTCCCCTTGTTAATCAGCCAATCAGTATTTAAAGAAGTTATAGAATAGCTATTATTTTTACTCCTGCAACAAATCGACTTCTGCAATGCTCATGCATACCGCCTGCTTGTCGCATGCTATGTTTTTACAGAATCGACCCACTCTCACCAGGCTATGCAGAACCATAGCTTGGTGGTCTGGAGGTATTCAAGTCATGCTTGAAGTTTCCCTGCGTGATGGAATCCGAAATACGGAAATCCGTAGTAGAATCAAAGTCACCGAAATAGCTTTTAAAATGAGCAGACTGCGGCAATGGGCAGGCGATATCGCAGATATGCATCGACCTCGAATGAGTGGTGTCCTAAAAGTCCTCGAGTAGCGACCACGAGGCAATGCGAAACGGAATGTTAGAATACGACATTGTCACGGTTAACTCTGATAGCAGTCGTAGATCAAGTTGAAGGCCTTAAGGCGACATAAAAACTGTAACACTATGTGAGGCACATATAATGTTCGCGAAAAGTCATGACTTTTCGCGAACTTATATATGTCAATTTCATACAAAAAAATGTGTCGATTGGCCATTTCGTTATTCGATAAGAATGTTGTCTAGGGTAACTGTTCGTAAATTAATTCGCACAGCTTCAGAAAGTTTACTCAAAATTCGACCGTCATTGTTCTATTACCTACTATTTAGGAAATTATAAGCAACGCATGGCGCGGTCCTTACTTGGATTGGTGACCGAAAATTTGTGTGACAAAAAAATCATATTCTCGAGCTTCTCCGTGCTTCGGAAGGCACGATAAGCAGTTGGTCCCGGTTGTTATCTGTGATAGCAGTCAAGTTAGAGGTCTTAGGGCGACCTGAAAACTCTAACACTAGGTGTGTCACACCACTACACGAAAAGAAGAAGCACATACCCCTTAGTATAAACCGTCGGGTAAAATAACATCAGCCTTACCTACACCATTCAAAGACCTTCGCAGGCATAGGCGGCGATTTCCTAGAACTGTTATAGATCAAAGCGGATTGTAGAGTGCAGTTTAAAGAGTATTGTTCAAAATCGTCGCAACTGAGGTTTTTCAAATTAACAACTCTGTCACTATCCTTGTTTACAATTGGTTCAAATTCTATTTCGTCAACTGTTGTTTTGTGTTTGTTCAAAGATTCATCATCGTCGTATATGTCTGAAAATATTAAATTATTTCTAATATTGTTTTTACCTACACGATAAAAAAGCGTAAGGCCGGGTTTATTTTGGGTACGTTTTGGTCCGAATTTCATTCGTGCGTTAACGTACGAATACGTACGAATAATCCCATCCTTCCAAGTACTATGGAAGGGCGTGGCGGCATACAAATTAATCGTACGTATATGGGCGAGGCCCCATTAGTGCGTTGCGCTGCGTTGCGTCGCGTCGTCGCAACGGAACAGCGCATTGTATGCCACATCTGCGTTGCGACGACGCACGATGTCGCAGCGCAAGAGGGTATGCGCGCCGTCGCAGCAACACTGGCTGCGTGGCTTTCTCCTCTAGCAGTGGATCTCTGTCCGTCGTCGCAGCGGAGCTCCGACAACGCAGCGCATCACCTTCCCTCTCGCTTCGTCTCTCGTCCGTCGCTACGGTCTAATGGGTCATGTCGTAAAAAATATATGGAAACCGACGCAGCGACGACGCTGCGACGACGCAACGCAGCGCAACGCACTAATGGGGCCTCGCCCTATGGCGACGCAACGCCCGCCGTAGGTATACGTACGACGTTATACCTTAGTCAAAATTCAACCCTTGGCTCTAGGACATCACATCTTTGGTATATGCAGTATACCAATATTCCCATCTGAGCGATGTTTCCGGTTGCATCCCTCTCGGGAGCCCTGGGATCGCTAAAACACTAAATTACGGAAGTCGGCACAGTATAGGTAAGTCACCATTGATCATACCTACTGCAATTGGGCAATATTTTTACGGTCAACCACCTGCCTGATACCAACCCTCCTAGGGACCAGGAAGTTTATCCGTCACCGTGCGCGGAGAACTCAACTGTTACTTCTGCACACAAAAACTACTGAACCGATTGCAATGAAACAGCTGTAGTTCTGACATACAGCATTTATAACATTATACTATAACATTTAAACAATTTTCCTCTCGATATTGCCAAGGAATCCCAACTTAAGCGGATTCTTGGCCTTTTCATCTAATTTCAAATAATTTATACAGCGCAAGCAACTTTTAATCCATAATATTTCTAATCCTAGAAACCGCCGCCTAGTCAGCCATGCCCAAAGGAAAATTGGTCAATACGTCTGGAGCTAACTAAACCGTGGGTTTCTTCCGATGTTTTCCTTCATATGTGGTAACATAATATTAAGGCAATTCACTCACAAGCCGTGTGTAGCACTTGTACTTGTACATTTATCAAAAACAGCACGAGAATGGCTTTCATCATTCATGATCTCCATTAAACTTTAATTTACCATAGTTCGTAAAATTTTATACGTTTTTCGTTATAAATACTGCCATTATACTGTAATGTCATGTCTGACTTTGATTTGACACGGTTACGTTTAAAGAGAAAAGTCTATATTCAAGAATAATGAATATTAAAGTTTGTACATGTTGTTGGTAAGAAGATCGGTAGCGTGGTCGTGTTTTTACTTGCTTTTTCAGGGTTCCGTAGGGGTTTCGTAGGTACCCAAAGTGGAAAAAATGAGACCCTATTATCAAAACTCCTCTGCCCGTCTATTGGCCTGTTACCAAGCTATATCTCATGAACTAATATATATGAGTTAACTAGCTGCGCCCCGCGGTTTCACCCGCTAAGTCACGTTCCCGCGGGAATATCGGGATAAAAAGTAGCCTATGTGTTAATCCAGGTTCCCAGCTACCTATATTCCAAGTTTCATCGCAATCGGTTCACTAGTTTTTGCGTGTAAGAGTAACAACCTCACTTACATACATACATACAAACTTTCGCGTTTATAATAGCTATATTAGTAAGATATAGCTAGATAGTTGAAATTGTTACAGGTGATGTATTTCTACTGCCGCTAATCGCTACAACAATCCTACTAATATTATAAAGCTGAAAGTTTGTGAGTATGTGTATATGTGTGTTTGTCACCCAATCACGCAAAAACTACTAAACCGATTGCGATGAAAATTGGAATATAAATAGATGAATACCGGAAATAACACATAAGCTACTTTTTATCCCGATATTCCCGCGGGAACGAGACTAACGCGGGTGAAACCGTGAGGCGCAGCTAGTAAATAATAAAAACAGAACAAAACAAAAATTAAAGTTCGGTCTCATAATATCTTTGTAATATGGTACGAAACCTATCGTGCGCAAGTCCCAGTCGAACTTTACCGGTTTTTTTCGGTTTTTAAAGTAGAATAGTCTATTTGTCTTGATACATAGCCAACCGAGTCACATTACAATAATGTAGCTTGTTTCATGGACTTTATTTGAATTTACAGATTTCTTGCGCGCGCGGTTTGAAGCTCATATAAATCTCTTTGGTGACAATACTGTCGACGATGTAGCACGCTCATCCGCTAGTTGATACAGCTATTGTCTTACTTATAAAAAAATACAAATACCTACCGTAAATTGGGGATACTTTGTGGCAAACTGTTGAAACCTACTTTGTGACAAGTGTTTCCGAAGAATTTTTGTTTATAATTATTGTTTATAATAAACAAAATAATTGTTTTTTTTTTAAGATCATCACATGCGTTCAAAATGAAATGTTTTATGATACCCCTACGTCATGTTGATTGTCAAAAAGTGGGATGTCGGTTAAAGTTCCCTAGACTTGACTTTAGCTGTGACGACTTGACTGTTTCGATGCAAATAGCTTGCATAATATATTGGAATACATGACACTGGCTAATTTCCTGATGGCCATGATCGGTTCACAACCGATAAGAAATAATAAAGTCGTTTAAATAAAGAAACCAGAACACATAGAAATGCATGTACTAAAAACTGTTTCCTTTTTATCCGTGAAAATCTCCTTTTGATCATAAGTTGTGACAATTCACAGCCAAGTAATTTCTCTATTGGCAACACCCAAGGGAAATTCATAGGACACTCGAGTAAAAGTCTAGCCTAGCTCTACTCTAGTCTAAGGCTACGTCCACACAGGCAGGCGACTTGTTTAGCACCACCAGCGCCTAGTGGCTTGCATTCTGACTAGTTACCGTGGACGCACTGAAGATGGTTTGTTTTTAAAAACAGATGCAATTAATAATTATTTCTTTTTGTTGCTCTACAAATACCTTGCGTTTTGTGACAAAAAACTCACATGCTTGTTAACTTCTTAGGCGCCAAGCGCTCGGTGCGGCCGGTAGTGAACTTTCAAGACCGTGCTATTTAGTGGCTTAAGTGCATTTTAATCCTCGGCCCAAATGCCAAATTGCGATTGCAGAAAATGGTAATCGTAGATTGTTACCATACCTATAGCGTCCAGGGATCAGATTACGATTGTAGGAGAGGAAAGTATTGGTAGACTGGGACAATATAATTTAAGTGGACGATGTGACGAGAGTCATGGTACAAACCTTTTGGCGACTTACATCTATTAGGAAATGTTGAATTTACATAATTAAATTGTCGAAAGTTATTTGTACCGAGATATTGGAATGATGATATTTACAAATTAAGTACTACCTAGGCGGCTCGCTAGACTCCAGGCGCTAAGCAAGCCGTGCGGCCTGTGCGGACGTAGCCTAATCCAAATGTATTCAGTACACGACACAGGCAAGGATTAAGATCTGCATAGTTCAGAATTCCATAACTTAGTATTCTGATAATAACCTGAAAGCCTGAAAGCTTAGGAATTATGGTAACCAGATGAAAATAGAAATTATTATGCAGGTTCCAATAATAAGTTGAATTTAAAACAGTTTACTGTAGCGAGGAGAATTAGTAGTAGCTCAGTCTTATTGTCGCAGGCTACCAGTTATATAACGAAGTGAATAATTTATAGATTTGGTTGTCAATATATCTCAGTAATTTTAAAACATCTTACGGAAATCAAATTTTAGTATTTAAATTATCCTTTATAATTAACTTTGGAAGTTTTGCTTACAAAATTAATTACTTTTCAACACAAAAAAATAAAAACAACTTGTTAAAAACGACCTGCTGTGGTATCATGTAATTAGCATCCACCGTTACAGTGGCTAAGTTGCAGTACATTGCTGCTTTGACGTAACGTGGTTGTTACTGGTGATTACTTCAAACAGCAATGTACAATACAAAATATGCTTTTTGACAGCAAATAGCAATCCACTGCGGTGGATGCTAATTACATGATACCACAGCTGTACCTATCTCTTTAGGAGCCAATTCTTTTGGTAGAAATACAAAGTTGACTAATTTACTGATTTCTGGAGGCTAATTCTACTCATCATTCCGATGATACTCATCAGATCATCTCCAAGATTTATGGGACCAACTCGGGCCTCTCAATTTTTAAATAAAAAATGAATCATCGAAATCGGGTTTCATAACTACTGACGTGAACTATTGGCGACAAACTGCTACGCAGTTTGGCAGGGATTTGTAATTCATAAATTATTTTTAATACAATAAATAAAAAAAATCTGGAGTACGGCGTGAACACATAACAACAAACATTATGCAAGGAAACAAGCAATATACGGGTCGAATTGAGAACCTCCTTCTTTATACATTCTCGCTACCCTAAACATGTTTGTTCTTTTACTGTTCTGTACTGGTTTATATTACTGCCAGAAATCATTAAATTTATCACGACGTAACTTCCAAAATACGTTAGCAAACAAGGAAGAGAGAAACTCAATAAATCACGGCTACAAAATGCTGTATCAAAAAGAGTTCAAACAAAACGGCTACATAGATAGGTACCTATCAAATGAAACGACATCTTCCAGAGAAGCCTGAATCAAAACACGAGAGTGGAAAATGAACCAGTGCACAATATTACGCGCTTCCTTCGACAACAATCAAAGGAATCCGGTAGAAGGAACAATAAAAGCAGTGGAACATGTAAAATGTAGATTGTTCTCGACGATGGTTGAACAAACATGGCTAATATGTGAGACCGGGTACCGATTGGATGTCATCCTTGAAGCTAGGAACTTAGCGGGCTGTGGAAAGGATTCTATTAATAATAGAAAGGAAAATGCAAAATGTTGTTGGACTTTACGTTGCTTTAGGCTAGCCTGTTTAGTACTAGGGTAGTACTATGAGTACTACAACGAATTGTACATATGCATCATAATTTATGTATGTACAAATACGTACTTTATGTACACACTACACACCCAAGAATAAAAAACAAATATGTAGGTAAGGTCATAGTGTCGCTGGAAAGAATAATAAATATCTACTTGTCCTCAGCTAAAATCGAACCAGCAAGCAGGTAGTAGCCGGGTGTTCGCTCGTCGGGCTCAGAAGATCGTCCCGCCACCTATAATGAAAGCAGGCTAAAGCAAATGGCGGGACTTTTTGAGATTTCTAAGGACTTAAAGGCAGGTGGTTCAAAGTATAGCGAATAATAATAAATAAATTCGGCACCACGCCTCATGAGGTTGTGGGTGACCATCACTCCTTTTATTTTGGTTTTAGTGCAAGCAACAATTAAAATAAGACAATCCCGATTTTGACGATCTTGTCAATATTTGTTGACATGCAAACAAATAAGCAATTTTATTGACTTGTAAAGTCAGTTTTATTTTGTGATCCATCAAAACTTTATAACTTTTCTAATGAGTAGGAATATCTCGTCGATAAATTTTATTATAAGGTACGTACGGGAACGTTCTCAAATAAACAAGTTACCTTCTAACTGCGAGCATTCATTTCTAATGTAACGAAACAATTGGTGACACCGGAAAAATCATTTTTTTATTGTATGATTGATTATTTTACTGAGTAACAAATATCTAAAGCGTACTAAGGCAATAAATACTAATTACTTACTAAGTACTAAGCGTACTAAGTACTTTACTAAGTAAGTAAATGTGACGTCCTATCGTCACGTAGTAGTAGGTAAAAGTAAGTAGTAGGGTACTTGAGATAAACAACTATTGATATTTAGTATATATATAGCTGTGGTCGCACGTCCGGTTGCTAGGACTGTCCGCAGCTTTCTGCCACCCACATGCTTCCGGGGTACGTCCACATCTATAGTCTTTATTGTTATACATCACACCTTTCCCTTTTTCTAAATTTTAGAATAATTAACAATATTATTAAAAGCTAATAATCAGTCAACATGACGACAGTTACAAAGATTAATTTCAACTAAAACTGTAACAAAAACGAACAAATTAAATTAATTTACGTTAACTTCAAACAAAACAAAACGAAAAAAATTAAATTAGTTTATGTTAACTTCAACCAAAAACACTAGTATGTAATTCAATTTTCTTGCTAAGTATTATAATAAAACTAACAATTAAAACTAATTGTTTCTTTCAATCACTTTCTATTTCTAGATCAGATTTATTATCCTTACATATCTTCCACTGGCCTTCAACTCGTTTTAAATGAATAAGATTTCTTTTTATTTCCTGTCCCGTTTCGTCATTTATTATATTATATTCAGGCCCTTTAGAACTAATAACAGTGTGTGTCGTGGGATTAAAGTTTGTAGTTAATTTGTTTTCTTTTACCATATTCTTGACGTACACTTTTTCGCCAATCCCTATATCCGATTCCTCAGCCTGCCTTTTCCTGTCTTCATATTCTTTCCCTCTTTCCTTCATTAGTTTGTCCTTATCCCTAAAGTCTGATCCTGCTGAGGTATTTATATCTGTAAGAGATGGTATTTTATCCCTAAATTGCCTACCAAAGAAAAGTTCAGATGGGGTTTTTCCAGTGGTTGAGTGTGGGGTACTATTGTACATAACAAGATAAAGTAATAAGTCATCATACCAATTTGATTTTTGACTTTGGCTTATGCGGAGACGTTTTAAAATATCTCGATTTTGGCGCTCAACTTCGCCATTCTGTTGAGGAGAATAGGGAGTGGTAAAATAAATCTTAATTCCTAATTCTCGACAAAATGCTTTAAATTCTTCACTGACGAACTGTCGTCCATTATCTGCAGTTATGCTTACTGGTGCTCCTAATCTGGAGAAAATCTCCTTTAACACTTTGATTGTTTCAGCAGATGTAATTGTTTTCATTGGTTTGATTTCTTTATATCTGCTGAAATAATCAACTATAACAAACAAATAATGTCCGCTAGGTAGCGGACCAAGAAAATCTATAGCAACGTCAATCCACGCCTGTGATGGCAACTCACGACGTGCCATTGGCATTGGACGGTTAGGCACAGATACCAAGGTGCAGCCTTTACAACTTTTTACCAATCTTTCAGCATCAGCATCTATTTTTGGCCACCACACTTTAGTACGTAATCGTGCCTTCATCGCCACAATGCCGGGATGCCCCTCGTGAGCTGCTTCCAATACTTGTGAACGTAATTTCAACGGTATAACGATTTTGTTTCCCCTTAACAGAAGTTCATCGTGTATCCACAATTCTGTATGGAATACCCTAAACATGTTGATAGATTTATCCCAGTTATCAGTTATCAGAGCTTCCTTAACGAGTAGTATATCTTTATCACACAAAGACTCTTTAGACAGTAAACTCATTTCTATAGCATTCGGTTTCGCAAGCTGAACTATTTGATTTATGTGATATTCGTTCTCAAACGGCTGGGGGTTACTTGCGGCACAAAGACGAGACAGGCAATCCGCGATATTGGTCTTTCCAGGCTTATATACGACCTTAAAATTGTAGGCTTGAAGGCGTAATACCCACCGCTCAATTCTGGCACATGGTTTTGACCTTGTACCGAAAATAACCTCCAGCGGCTTATGATCGGTTACCAATTCGAAAGATTCTTTGCCGTAAAGGTACATTTTAAAATGTTCCACTGCCCAGACTAGGGCAAGCGCTTCTTTCTCTGTTTGACAATATCGTTTCTCTACTTCAGTCAAGCTTTTGTTCCCGTATGCTATTATTCTTGGTCCATTATCGTCAGATTGAATGAGCACTGCCCCAAGCCCTACAGGACTAGCGTCCGCCATTACTGTAGTTTTGTCTTTTGGGTTATAATATCCTAGAGTATCAATATTAACTAACGACCTTTTTAGCTCAACAAATGCTTTTGATTGTTCTGATCCCCAATGAGAAACTACACTAGCATTCTTTCCTAGTTTGAGACACAATAGTCTTCTAAGAGGCTCTGATTTAGTAGCCATGTTGGGAATCCACTTATTGACGTAGTTAAGAAGGCCTAAAAAACTTTGAACTTCTTCTAGGGTTGTGGGTTCTCTAAACCTTTCTACAGTTTTTACATATTTGCTAAGAGGCTTCACACCATCAGGTGAAAGCTCATGACCAAGGAATGTTATAGAATTGACATTAAAGACGCATTTTACTTGGTTCAAAAGGATATTGTTTTCCTTTAGAACGGCCATAACGCGCTTGAGTCTAGTGTTATGTTCATTATTGTCTTTTCCATAGACAACAATATCATCTATGAAATTTACTACTCCTTCGCACGGTAATAAAATTCGTTCTAAAATTTTTTGGAAATGCTCAGGTGCACAAGAAATGCCAAACATTAAACGTTTATAACGATACAAACCACGGCCTGTTATGAACGTGGTAATGCTTCTAGAATTCTCACTAATTTCTACTTGATGAAATGCGTCTTTGATATCGAGTTTAGAAAATACACAAGCATTTCTAAATTTTGGAAGCAGTTGGTCCATAGTGGGCAATGGGTGATTTTCCCTTAAGATAGCCTTATTGGCAATCCGCATATCGACACAAATTCTAACGTTCCCGTCAGGTTTAAGCACGGGCACTATCGGCGAGACCCAATCTGGTG
Organism: Idaea dimidiata; assembly: GCA_949358125.1. Classification (NCBI taxonomy): domain Eukaryota; kingdom Metazoa; phylum Arthropoda; class Insecta; order Lepidoptera; family Geometridae; genus Idaea; species Idaea dimidiata. Next base: position 19,740,655 of record OX442334.1, on the reverse strand, counting down.
GTTCATTAAGGGGTTCAATAATGTCTAACTTAACAAGTTCGTCGATTTTTTTGTAAATTTTTTCCTCTAATGGAATGGGGACTCGCCGACAGGGTTGTGCTACGGGTTTGATATTTTTATTAATAGCTATTTTAAGTTGCACATTTTTTATCTTAGGAAAACTACTTTCACTTACTGAATTAATGTCCAATCCGAGTTTAAGTACATGTAGGGAGATCGCGGTGTCTTTTCCTAATAAATCCCTTGTGCCATCTTTAATTACGTAAAAGGTACCGGTGCGAACGAGGCTACCTACGCGTATATCTGCTTCAAACGATCCCATGACTGTCAATGGTTTATCGCAGCCATAAGCTACAAAAGTTTTGTTTGGCTCCGAAATTTGGTTTCTTACTTCAACTTTGGAGTTCTTTAAACGCTTCCAAGTTTGGTCGCTCAAAATATTGCACTTACTCCCCGAATCTATGATCATATCTACTTTTACTCCTCCCAGATTACAATTTACTGTGACATCATCATCAATATGGAATATATAGTGAACGTTAGATGACGATTTATTTACCATGTTACCAGCAGAAATATCATCATTCGGTTTTTTAGAGTATGGTTTTTTTGGAGGATTTTTATTTGACATAGAGGTAACAGCTTTCCTTTTACTCGCTCGTGTTTTACACTGCGTCCGGAAATGACCTACGTATCCACATTTTAAACATTGTTTAAATTTAGCAGGACAAGTATTACAATCATTAGTATGTTTCAAACTACCACACCGTGAGCATCCTTGTTCGGTGCCAGAACTGGACCTTTTATCTATGATTTTATTTATGGTTGTTGTCAGGGGTTCTTTGTCAAAATCTGTTAATTGTCTCTCTACTGCTTCGATAGCGTTCGCTAATGTGACAATTTTATCAAGGGTAACGTCATCTCCCAAAGTAAGTATCTTTTTCCTGAGGTCTTTAGAACTACATTTCTCTACAATTTGGTCGATGAGGTTATCGTTCTCGTTCGCAAACTTGCATTTAGTACTTTGCCGCCGCAAACGTACTAAGAATTTGTCAAATTTTTCACCGTTCTCTTGCTTCAATAATCGGAATAAATGTCTTTCGTAAGTTTTGCTTTGTAGTGGAGAGAAGTATTCATCTAGTTTGTTGATTGCAGTTTGATATACATTTTCGTTCTGTGTGATAACATTATCCGGTATATTGTGGTAAATATCTTGAAGGCCAAGTCCTCCTGTGTGTAAGAGGGTAGCCTTCTTTTTTTCGGCATCGGTAATGTTCAATGCAACTATGAAGATTTCGAATCCACGCTTCCATCTTTCCCAACGCAAACCCACGGAAGCAGGATCGCCTTCGCAGTCGAATGCTTCAAGCGGAGATATTTGGGACATTTTTGAAGCGACCTACAACAATTCGGTCTTTGTTAGTACCAACCGATTAAAAATCAGTTTACTACTTGTATTATATGCTGTTACTTTTTTTTTTTGTTAGTACCAACTGTCATCAGTTTACTACTCATTTTAGTATGGTATTTTTTTTTTTTTATATAGTTAGTACCAACTGACATTATCAGTTTACTACTTTTTTTTTATTGTTAGAGACAATCATCGTCGTCTTCCTTATCATTAGTATTGTTGTTGTTGTATTTGTCGTTGTTTTTTTTTTTTTTTTTCGATGGTAAATTGATATTAAACTCAATAATAATTATTCATATTTGCAATCTAAAGTAGCTATGCGTAATGCGTACACAGGAACTTTATAAAAAAATAACGAGTTACGTCCTAGTCTACCCCTGAAGGAAAGGTACATAAAGATCTCAACGTAAGCCTTCTAAATAATTAGATCACAAAAACACCCTGATACAACTACTTTATGAGGACACCCGCAGTTTGTCGGTACCGGAAACCTGTTCCTTTATGTAAGCACCCGTACCTACGCACTACGCACCGCTGCTTACTGCAGCTCATCCAGCTTCGACGCGAGTTTGCCGATGCTGCGCTGGCCAGCGAACCGCGCGCGCCTATTGCTATTGTTGTGTTATAGATTTGACATATCCAATGTATTAGGTAGATCAATTATTGTAAGATGTCAACACATCTGCTCGTCAATAGTTATTATAGTAACCAAATCGTAAGGTATGCTTCGATAAACAACGATACGATCCTAATTATCTACATAAATAGGTACTTTTAGCACAATACAATGCCCTCCATGCAAGCGGTCATCGAATAGTTCGGTGTAATAAATACCTATGTATTATTTAAGTAGAGGTATGATGCATAAAAATAAATAAAATAATGTCATTTTGTCAATGTCAGTCAATGGTGAATAATATTAACTTAAATTATTATTATTTATTAGGTTAATTTCAGTTATAAAGGTTAATTAATGTTAGGAATTCATGTATAAAAGTTCATACGTAGGTACTTACTATTTATCTTTACATTGACCACTGGCACTAGACACATCACACGGCTATTAATTATGTAGTATTTTTTTTTGTTGTTTTTAGTTTTCTACTTACTCACAGACTCGTCGCCACGTGTGACGTCCTATCGTCACGTAGTAGGTAAAAGTAAGTAGTAGGGTACTTGAGATAAACAACTATTGATATTTAGTATATATATAGCTGTGGTCGCACGTCCGGTTGCTAGGACTGTCCGCAGCTTTCTGCCACCCACATGCTTCCGGGGTACGTCCACATCTATAGTCTTTATTGTTATACATCACAGTAAATACTAAGCGTACTAAGGCAATAAATTCTTGTTGAAATGATATTTAAAACGATATAGTTTGAGAACACGAGCCAAGGTGGACTCATTTCCTGAATCTTGGGAAACGTTTAATTCCTTACTTAGGTCCCTATTCCCCGGGCATTTTTATTTATCGATCTTCAAACAAGAGTGAATCGGTTCTTAAAGGGAAACGGGCTCCATCATAGATTATAGTGTTAGTTTCCTTTAAACAGTATTCAAGCGTATGCCTTTAGCTGGATTAAAAAAATTGCTCCTGAATTATCAGCTATGCACGATTTCAAACTTGCATGGCTGTTTTTACTACAAATATGCTTAAATAGCTAGTAAATATTTACGATGGTTAAAAAAAAATGGACGAAATTACACACAGCGCAATCTAGCCCCAAACTAAACACTAGGCTTGCACTATAGGTATTAGTCAACGGACATACTATGGTATTTATTTTATAGTATATTTTTAGTAAATATCCAGACATAATGATACATCGAAATACTCCCCGACCAGATACAAATATTTATTTTTAAGCATAAATACTTGCACCTGGCGGGTATCGAACCCGCAGCCTTCCGCATTGCTGTCACATAGGTCGTTTAATATCAAGCTAGGTGAAAAAAAACAAAATTAAACATGGTGAATACCCCGTTATTTAATAATATTTGTAGCTATGGAAGAGTTTATAGATGTAAACTCTTCCATAGCTGATCTACGACTATTTTTGCTTACGTAGTATCCTGACAACGCTGTTTGCGTAGCCCAAAAAGGGCATCAAAGACCTTTATTAAATCCAATTTGTCTCGCGTTTATTGAAATAGATTTTGTAACATCTTGAATACATTAGGTACCTATATGCTTACTTACTTACTTGCGCGTTATTAATATTTCCAGAGCAAATTATTTCATCATAGAATTCGTCTAAATTGTAATGAGAATTATAATAATTATTGTAGGAAAATTGGTGTAAAATTAACTTTGCCGAATATTTAAACAGAAAGGAATTTGCGTAACGCTCGTAGGCTGTAATTTGCAAATATATTTTTTGTATTTTTCGTTGTTTCGTAATGCTAACTTTTTTGTACCTACATTTTAAATTATTAAAGATCTAGGGAGTACACGTAGATATGAAAAGAATTGAAGAGTTCTCTGTGAACCATTGGTACTAAAGAAGCATAACCAGAATTCAGTGTTACAGAATAGCGGAAAAAAGCGCAGGAAAAAACATTTTGTGCGAAAAAAAAATGTAGACTACTGGTTTTTCTAAAATTCCGCGGGAAAGCCGCAGGACGCAAGCTTACAGCGAGCCCCCGATCCGTCGAGGACGCGTACATACTAGAAATTCTAACACGGATACGATTGCAAAATGACGGTTAGCTCGCACGTGAGTACCTTGTTTAACTGACCGTGTTAGTATAACGCAGCCTTAAGGGGACAGGATATCTACTCATGTCTCAATAGAAACGTAGACTACTGTTTTCTCCATACATTAAATAAAATATTTTTATGCTCTAAACCCTGTATCTGCCAACATAGGGTAGGTATACAAGATGTAACGGGTATGCCCTTTTAAGCCGAAAGGGGGTTGTTCCAGACATCTAGGCGAACAACTTTTGTTCTACGACTTTTGAAAATTCGAACTTTTTTTTTGAAAATTTTGAAGTTATAGTTCACTGAAAAAACAGCTGTTTTTGAAAATAAAGGTAATTGTAGTTTCGATTGTTGTCGACTAAACTAAATGAAAGGACAAGATAAGTTCAATGACCTCGAACTCTGAGAAACAGCTGATTTTCAAGTAAACTTTAAACTTAAAATTTTCGAAAACTACTTCGAATTTCCATAAGTTGTAGAACAAAAAGTGTTAGCCTAGACGTCTAGAACAACCCCCTTTCGGCTTAAAAGGGCTTACCTGTTACACCTTGTATAGTTATGCTTATGATTTTTTTGCAATATTAATTTTTTTATTCAAAATTAATTAGAAAAGAAAAAGAACAAAACATTGGGGTATTTCAGATAGAGGTTTTAATACATACACGTATTTGTTCTAAATCCAAATTTACATTATGAAACTAGAATCATAAAATTATAGAGTAAATTTCACAAAAGCAGCCTCCAGCAGTTACTTGAAGCTATTTTAATCATCAAATAGATAACTAGGAGTTCGCCCCGAACTGAGACCTCACGACCCCCTATCTCCCCAACCCCCTACCGATCCGGCTCATCTTCGAACTCATAAATTCCTTCGAACTCATAAATTCTATTGACCTAAACTACGCGCATAACAAAATTCATGTAGATCGGAGCTACGATACTTAAGTTATCGTCGAACAAACATACAAACATACGAACATACAAAGATACAAGCGCCAGGCCCGTCTACACTGGACCTCACTCACTTCGCTCGTTCGGTCAAATAGTACCGCTCTGCCTACGCATCACATTATGAAAATGACTATAAATTGGATGCCACTAGTTTCATAATGTAAATCCCGCTTATGTCTTTATTCGGGAAGGTCGACAACGTTTGTATGGAGAACGAGTAGGTATTATAAATAAATAAATAATCGTTTATTGACAAAATAAATAACAAAGTACAATCATCAACAACGAACCTCAAATCAGGAACAAGTCCTGTAAGAGCGTCCAGAAATGGTTACCAAACTAACTTAAAAAAAAAAAACAAAATTCATGTGCTACCGTGGAGGGAGATCCATGCTATCATTTCCTCTTAAACCAGCATGGAACTGTGAAACTCTACGTAGGTACCTAACTAAGTTAGCCAAAGTTTTTATAAACATAATAGCTTAGAGCTTACTCCACAATGTAGTCACGGGCAATAAAACGTGCGAGTTTAACTTAAGTTAAAGTTTTCACGGACTAAAAACTGTTTACTCCCAAGACCGCAATATACTCGTACAAAATAAGTTTCACAGTTTTAGGTGTTACTTAATTTATTTTTTAAATGGAAGAGTTTACTTTTGAATTTCACCAGGCAAGTATTAGATTTGTACAGAATATAATAATATCTTTTACACTTTTTAAACATTGCCCAAATTAAATTAGGTACTTAGAATAAAACGAACTAAAAAGTGATCCGTCACATTTTTGCAGGGAGCCTAGAACATTGGCCGCATTGCCACGCTGAATAGCAATGCTGATCCTGTGAGCCAAATAGAGTACAGCATTCTGTGGCTCGATTCGGTATGGACATAGCATGCGGAATGCCGGCGGAATGCAGGCGACGCGCAGGAGATGTACGTTAATTCGTATTCTGTAAATGTTATTTTGCTTAATTACTACTTAATTAGTTAAGTAGCCTTCAAAATTAAGGGCTCCCCTTGTTCCTCAGCCAATCAGTTTAAAATAAGTTATAGAATAGCTATTATTTTTACTCCTGCAACAAATCGACTTCTGCAATGCTCATGCATCCCGTCTGTTTGTCGCATGCTATGTTTTTAGGGAATCAGGGCCCTGGTCTCACGATGTTTCGCTAATCGCTCCGACAGATATTTAAAAATGATTCCAGCAGCAGGCCCCCACGGTCCTATGGTCTTTACTTATTACCTCTTTTGAAACAATATGGCGTCTGGTTGTGACATAAGTTGATTTGGATTACTGTCATCTCTTTAATCACACTCGCCAGATTAAGACGAATCGATTGACGTAAGAATCATCAAAATCGGTCCACGCGTTTGGCCTCTAGAACGCCACATAGAAACATCCATACATACATAGACCAATAAACACATTACCCTCCTTTGCGTCGCGCAGTCGGGTAAAAAAGGTCCTTATTTTTTTTAAATAACTTGTCCATGGGCTAACCTAACCAACTCAAATGGCGTTATGTGTAGATAAATCAGGATAAAAAGCCTATATGAAATGTTTGTCCAGATTTCCAACTATCTGCCTACCAAGTTTCAACGCAATTGTTTCAGTGGTTCTTGCGTAAAGAAGTTATAAACATACTCGTTAATTTTTTAACTATTAAGGACCGGGAATTTTTTTGGGCGAATTTGTCATAAAATTACGTCAACCGATTAAAATATTCAAAGTGAATTATGTCAAATGTTTTTAAATAGGTACATAAGTTGTAGACCTACTACTATATTATTTATATATTAACTTTCTAAACAAAATCTTCAAAATATACCCTACAAACATACTATATGTAGAAAAATACACATGCCTACTGCGTAATAATAAATAACATTAAATACCCTCCAAATATTTTATGAACCACTGAGTAATCCAAACTCAACAATTCGTAAAGAAATTTATTACAACCCTCATAATTTTCACCGAACGCACACGTCGCCTTATCAACCACTTAGCTTAGGGTACAAGAGATTTTTTACGTTAAATGGCTCAGCAATTTGAGATAAAATTAGCGTTAATGATAGAAGGCAAATGGTTGCTGAAACCGGAATTACTGGGAGGCGTTGATATGTTCAATTTATGATAGCGATTTAAAATATTATATCCCGCCTGATATTATTTTTGGCATTCTAGTAACACAGTTAACCTAGTAGTTGATATCTCGGTGTTTCTAATGAGGTATTAGTTTATTAGCAATTTTTTAGGGCTACGTACGAAAAGGGTAAAAGCAACCCTCTAACGAAGACTCTACTGTCCGTCCGTCAGCGTCTGTCTGTCGCCAGGATGGCTATTCGAAAAGGGCGATGCAAGCGACAAACAGGCGAAATGCAGACAAGATGTAAACAATGTACGTTATTTCGTATTCTACAAGGGTTAAATCTGCAACTCACTGGCAAGTCACCTGCTTGTTGCCTGCACACGTGATGTCGGAGTTTGGGCAAATCTATTGGCTGCTGTTAAGCTGCCAATCTCCGATTGGCCCGCTATCTACTCGTATTGGACTCTAGCCCATTCAAGGAGCCGAAAGCTACTCCCTTGTCTCAGAGCCAATCAGTATGAAGCAGGTTTGAAGCATATGTTATGTCTTATAGAATAGGGTTTATTTTTGTCATGCAACTGCACTGCTCCTGCATTACAAATGCTTTAGATATGCAATGTCCGTATAGAATAAATGGCCAGGATGTATCTCATGTACCGTGATAACTAGACAGTATTTTTTTACTTTTCACAGATTCTCCCATCCAACAATCCTGGTTTTTTATGATACTGCTATAGAACCTTTCGTGGGCAAGTCTGATTGGTACTTTTTTTTTATTCTTAATAGGTTAGCATTTGACCTCATCTCACCTGATGGGAAGCGACGAGATCGACGATGTAGCATGCATACCTAGAACATACCTATTCACTCTAGACTTGAAGACTCCAATATTGTAGTTTAAGAGAAACAGTGGAGCAGGCAGCGAATTCCACTTTTTGCCAGTTCGAACAAGAAAGGTCTCGAACGTAGGTTTACTGATTGATTTTGTATAATTATTTATTGTTTAGGGTTTTGTGTGTTTTAATGTTTTATTTTAAGGTTTTTTTCATATATTTTTATTTAATTTATTTCTTTATTTAGTTAAATTATGATATACGTTTGTAATATTATTTAATTTGTATTTGATTAAATAGTTTATTTCTTTAGATTAGGCAAACTGCAAAATTTTGTTCGCAGAACCGCTAGTTTTAAAATAATAAAGCTGATTAGTTAAGGAAAACTTCTATTTAAATATATTGGCCCTTACCATGGTCTCCTTATCGCACCTAAATCGGACCTAAATCTTTCAGCTTTTATTTGCAGCAAATTTAAAACTTTAAACAACAATTCGTAAAAGAACTGCATCTCTGATGACTCGATGATCTGATGAGCCTATTTAGCCTATTTTGGCTATTGCAGTAGATGATAGAATGCAGGATAGATAGATGCAGTTTGATTACAAGATTCTGGCTCTCTAGGCTGAAGTCTCACACAACCCTAGTAATGCAATTATGTATGCAGTTATGACATTTGTTTATTTGATTTTATTTGACTTTCTATTAGTACCTAAATAAAATGTAAAAATTTAGTTCATAGAAATTAAATGTAATGTACCTAATGATATGACATAATTCCATTTTTTATTACTAACATATAGCTTTAAAAAAAAAAGGTTTCTAACAAAGGAAATTTAATTTAATTATAAAAAATTAAACATTAACTTATAAAAAAAAGTTTTTTTTAATTATTATTATATTTAAAGTAGCCGGAGTTTATTGTTTTATAAGAATTTATTTTATTTTACGTGAACGATAAAATAACGAGAAACGATTGTGGTAAGCACCATCATTATTGTTATCGATAACATACCTAGGTACCTAACGAAATATGTGTAATATAAAATTTAAACAATATGTTTTGTGTGCCCTGCTGGTGCTACACGTTCTATTGAAATTGATTAAATTGGTATTTTGTCTATGCTAAAGAAATTATACATATAACTACGTTATTCATTGTTTTACGGACAGTGCTACAAATTATGGAAATTGCTGAAAATTTTACAACACGATCAAGGACCGTAACCGAAAACTTAACAGCCATAGCCGATGTAACAAACACGAATTCAATTATACTAAAGGATTATAATTTTGTAGCTCTGAGATTTATATTAATTATACTAAATATATCAGTTACTATACTATTATTTGTGACGCTGATTCTTGGAATTCTCACTTGGACCAAGGCACCGCGGTGGCGAAGTTTTAGAAATTATGTGCATTTAAACATCATTTTTTGTAACACAGCTTCATTCATTTCAATGAAGTTGTTTGAATTAATTAGTTTCAAATTTTCATTTTATTGTTCATTTTTTTTAATTGATGCAGTATTTTGTTGGTTGCTCAAATTCACTATCATTAGCTACATGGATATAGTGATGGTTTTTCACATAACTGTCACCAGAAGAATATTAATTTGTAATCTGTTTGCTTGGGGTATTCCCTTTGTTATATCTATCGTAGGTGTTACGTGTGGTGGATCGATTCCGATAATTGAATTTAGACTTATCAATTTTGTGTTTATACTAATGTTACAATTTTCAAACTTCTGCATTTATTTGAGAGTCATGTATGAATTATTAAGTACAGCAGACACACTCTATTATGTTCGGTAAGAAAGTTCAAGTTGCAACTTTTACTTTTATAATGAGCGGTGCTTTAATATTATTACTCTCGATAGTATGGATTACGACGTTAGGATTGGGTTCATCTTCATTTTTTGTATATTTCATTCTAAGTTTTTTCTTAATATGTCAAGCAATATTATTAAGCATAAGCTTTCTTATTGTTAAATCGAACAGAATCGTTTGGCATGTGTGCTACAGTTGTTGTTGCAGTGTCTGTAGATGAAACAAGATTTGTTACAATTAATGACATTTAAGTGGTAATACTTTATTTTAATTATTTTATTCCAAATATTAATCCAAACGTATTACATACAATTAATTTAACTGTAAATTTACGGAAGAATAAAACATGTCGTTTGAAATAAACAATATTGCTCGCCTCTCCGGTTATTATGGTCTAGACAAATCTTGCTTTATAGTGTTTTAAATCTGTATTTTTTATTTATTTTTTATTTTAATGTACTCTATGTCACTCTCACGGTCATGACGAATCTAACGACGTATCGTTTATCTAAATCGGCCCAGCAGTTTGTGCCGACGGCACAATAATACAAAAAAAGGTCACATACATACATACATACACTCACGGCAAAAACATAACACTTCCTTTGGCAGTCGTGTAAAACAGAAAACAAGCTTTCATTATGTTTAGGTATGTCTAATGCATTATATTTTGTCTACAACTTAATTACTAATAAAAATTATGATGTCATCGCTCTCTTTTATTACTTCTTCGCATTTCTCGTTACTAAATGTCTTGCCTTTCTAAAAGGTTCTAACGTGGAAGTTGACAAACTGTTTCAAAATAAGAAATTCACCCAAAGATACAAGCAATGAAATATGGGAACGTACTATGAAACACCAATGATAGAACTTATTAACGGGGTATTTACTATGTTTAATAATATTATAATATTATACGCGAATAAATTATTAAACATGGTAAATACCCCCTTAATAAGTAATTTTAGCAGTGAAAATAACCATGTAAGTTTAAAATTGTATACCAATTATAGACATTTGAAAGTTTCTATTTCCCGACCTGTGACTGCAATCAAGCACAGTTCTGGCAAATACCCAACTCAGTAATTAAAATTACTACCACTTGGAAGTTAATAAAAGTCCGAAGCACATGGAACCATTAAGAAAAATAATGGAAGGCACGGAGACGATCGTGATTAAACCTATATACCTACTATATAAGGCAGGGATCGTCTCCTTGGAAACGTATATAATACGTACCTACTCATATTTCAGGCAAAGGTTAGGTAGCACCCAGACAGCCTAGGAAAAATCTAATTTGTAAATTCATATCCACATACCGACGATGTCGGAAAATTGATATCTACCCACTTTGTAATATTAGGTTGGTACATATTTACCTAATAATTTTAATTTTATTAAGAGAAAATATTTTTTTAGGCTCAGAAACTACTGGACCGATATCAAATACTTATTCTAAGTTAATTGCCGAGGAGTAACATAGGATACTTTTGATTCTGATATTCCCACTTGACCGGGACTTACGCGAGGAAACCGCGGGACGCAGTTATTAACATATATTTCTCATTAAAATTTGTATCATTTATTTTGAATGTTTGATAATTTGTGCCAAGATCCACAGGTAGATAAAAGAAAAAATTCCGGGAAAAAACATACCTACATATTTGGATAGAATACCTTTATATTTTTATTAAGTTAACTTAGAACCTTTATGTTTATACAGCTGGAAGGGACCATAAACTTCACTACCTGGTCCCTTTACATTTCAACTTGCTAGGCCTACCCGTTCCTGAGGAAATCGGTAGTGAACATACAGCCAGACAATCGAGTTATCTTATGAAGATTCCTAATTTTTACCTTTTGAGGTACGTAATACAAAAAAAATGGTCTAATGTAGATTTTTTTCGTGAACACGAGGTCGTATTTAGGTGTGGTCATTTGTAAATGTGACCATGTCTCACTGTGGTCATAAAACACCAAAATGGTTTCCAATAATAGAATCCATATAAAGCCTGCAGGGTTCTTGAGCCGATGTATCGGGGAATAGCGACCAGACGGCTTTCCGAGTGCTCCAAGGGGAAAGTAACCGTTCTTCACCTCCGGATTGCTTTAGTTGGCTAGTCGGAATAAACATTGACGAGGAAGCGGTCCCCTGCCTCTGGCTTGCCTTCACCGGCCGGTCAGAGTGGAGGCGCGAGAGCGGTAATGATCGGAGGATGGACACCTCACGTCAGTGATGAGTTGTCCCGCTAAACAGGATTACCTAGGATGGTTTAAAATCTAGTGAGGTATCTCCATCCTTTAGCCTCTCACGCCACTGTTGCCCCCTGGCTGTAATTTGCTCGGTTTAATTAGGGTGACCCAGTTTATGATTTGACGAGTCTCCGTCTGCCATTTCACGTGTTTGTTGAACATTGTTACGGCAGGCGCCATACTCCCCATAGTTCCCCCCCAGTTTCCAATCTACTACCATCCCATTTCCATAGTTGAAGTAGTTTTCTCCCGTAGCTTAAACATAGTTCTATCCGACCCGGGGGGTTGTCCTTGGCTGCATTTTATAGTGCAGAAAGGGATAACCGGTGCGTGGTTTGGTGACCATCACAATTTTTTAAGATTGTTAAACAACCGACCTTTCGCCAACTTTACAGTTGGCTTTTTCAAGTTGACAATTTTTTAAATTAAAATGTTACCGGAACAGGCATCTACGTGTAGAGTGTTTATTTTTTTGCAAACAGACAAGGTTTGATTCTTGGGTAAAGTGATAATTTTTTCAAAAATCTGATAATGCACAATGCACTAGGAATTGTACCAAAGAGTAAAAATGGGTTGTTTCGGCTCCACACACGCCTTCCAAAGATCCGGGGCTCCATAGCCCTGTGATACTGAACTTAATAAAAAAACATTTAAATTGTCTGTTGATTGTTTGTATAGGTTAAAATTAATTCACTGATACTAATCTTGTACAAGATTTATGAGTCGAACGCCGGATAATACCTACTGACATTATATTAATACTAGGGACACTGAATTATGGTTTTAATTTAATTTCCTAAGACAACAAAGTCTTGGGGGAGAATATAAATAGATATTCAACATCTTTCCCGGGTCTCGCGATCCAGATTGTTGTAACCTAGCCGAAATGTCGAGGTAAGAAAGTTTAAAAGTAAGTAAATAAGACCCTAAAAAATTATAAAAATCAAAAGTTCAAAACGTAAGCTTAAAAAGTTTTTAGATAGTTACACAATAAAGGAATGCTTCCTGTAATTCCGACTCCTGTTACTTTGATTCCTGCCTTAAATATTGCAAATCTATTTACACTGTGCCGACCCCAAATAATGTGGAGATTTAGCGGACCTAGGACTCTAGAGAGGAGGGAACATCGCTCAGTTGTAAAGTAAATAAGTGTTACTGTTTGTTTGTTAACTCCATATCAACTATGTTAAACATTAATTTATTAGAACTATCTTTAATGAAAAGATATATTCACAAAAACACAGCGCACGGTCAACGTCAGTGGACTAAATTCCCCGGATTGGATTAAGATGCGTTGGTTCGAATCCCGCCTGACGTTGACCGTGCGCTGCGTTTTTGTGAATATATCTTTTCATTAAAGATAGTTCTATGAACGCCCAGTGCGGGCTTAAGCACTTAAAGAATAAAAATATAATTAATTTATTATTTAGTTTTTAGTCCCGACACCTGACTAGTATCACTACGTATCATGCGGTCTGCCGCACGGTTTGAGCTTTGCGTTCAAATATAGATCAATCAGTTAATTAGTCATGACTTTTAATTTTATATTTATATGTTTTAGAAAATGTGTGTAATTAGGCACTGTATTGTATACAGGTCCGAGAAAATTTATATAATTCCTAAAATCAGCCGGAAATGTAAGTGTTTACTACACTTGAATGACTACATTTTTAAAGAAATGCTTTCCAAAAACGCGATATCTCAACGTTGTACTTATTAATTTCAATGTAAATTGAAAAATGTAAGCTGGCAGTCTGCAAAGAAGGCCGGCAGATAGCGCTGCGTGCCTTAAACGTATACAAATAAAAGATGCGATCCTTCATTTCAACTCGACTAGACGAGTACTGTGTCCAAATTGATTAAGGCGTTGGACCGGAGTCCCCAAAGATGCAGGTTCAAGTCCTGTCGGGTGCAAATTTTTGGAAAGCATTTCTTTAAAAATGTTCGATAAGGTTATATTTAACCTCGCACCTACCACCCCAATGTCTTTTTTAAACAAAAAATTTGAATCTGGGATTAATTTGAACTTAAGATTAAATATTATAATGTTTTAATATGTACTCTTTGAATCAACACTTCCACGGAATTTTATACAAGGTGTTCCGAGGATGACCATTTAAGCCGAAAGAGGGTTGTTCTAGACGTCTAGGAGAACATTTTTGTATAATTTTTGTTCAACGAGTTTTTTTTTTTTTTTTTGTAATTTTGGAGGTTATGTTTCGTTGAAAAAGCAATCCACCAAGCGATATAGGTAATATATTTAAACATTTAATTTATGCCATGTTCCTTCTATTTTGTTAATTATTTACATTTCTACCAATCGAAAATGGAATTTCCACGAATCAATTTAGTAAAATCATCAACAATATTATTTAAAGTTACCCATTTACAGAAACAACCTTTGTTTCAATATTGTTTAATTGTTATGTAAATTTTTATTGATTTTGGTATGAGTAGAAAATCTGCCATTTACCGTGATCGTTTCTCGTTTCTTTGTCGTCCTTTTGTCGCTTAAAAAATAAAGTAAATTTTAAATTAAAAATACACCTACTAAACTTTAAAAAACCCAAGATTTATTTTCTTTCTTTTTATTTTTTATTTTTTTAGCTGAACGACTTAGCGACGACTAATCTTACTAATATTGTAAACGCCAAAGCTTGTATGTAAGTATGTATGTATGTATTCCGGTTGTTACTCTTTCACGCAAAAACTACTGAACCGATTGCGATGAAACTTGGAATATAGGTAGCTGGGGACCTGGATTAACACATAGGCCACTTTTTATCCCGATATTCCCGCGGGAACGAGACTTACGCGGGTGAAACCGCGAGGCGCAGCTAGTATAATTATATAAGAGATAATGGTAGGCCGGATTGTTTTTGCAAACGTGTAGTTTATTTTAAATTGAAAAAAAAACGACTCTAAAAAATACAATAAGAACCTCCCCGACATATAGTACCACCGACTTATCTGGTAAGTTATCTGAAGTCGGGCAGCAAAACTACAATCTTGACCCACCCAGTAAAACTGCCCGACTTCAGATAACATAACAGATAAGTCAGTCGCCCGGTATGGGGATAGGGGATATTGTTAATTTTAAAGACGGTTTTGTAAGTTTTTCTTTTGTTTTTGTTAGTCTTTTAATTTGTTTTTTTTTTGTTTTGATAGGGAACAAGGCCTTGTGAGGACGCCTTCGAGGACATTTTTTATTTATAGGTTAATTTAGTTTTATGTTTAGTTTTAATTTTAGCTTTTAACGTTTTTTCATTGTTTTGTTTCTTGTTTAGTAAATAAATTTTAAAGTCCGTTTTTTATTATTATTTTTTTTTCATCCTGTTTCGACAGCCACTGAAAATCATCAAAATTCGAAACGGTATAATCTTACAATTTTTGATTATTTTAATGATTGTGAAGTTTCCTGATGAGAAGGTGGTTCCAGGTGTTTCAATATCAAATTGTATCTGGTTTTTTACGGGCCGATTCCATTGGTAGAAGTCCAAAAGGTAGTATTTTACTGCATTCTTAGATGCTATTCTGCTTAGGGATTGCAATCCGGATTCTTCGAAATTCGAAAATAACTGAAAAATCCGGATTTCCTGAAGTTTTTTAAATCCGGTTTTTAATACTCAAATCCGGTTTTTTCGGATTGTAGACAAAATTGAGTTTAACGGAGAATATTACACATTTATCCAAAAAATTTCATTCTAAGTAATAGTAGATCGGTGTTACCTACTCTAAAACCCAAATTCGAACAATATAGATAGGCTATTGTACTTTGTTTGAGCGAATTTGACGCGAAACCCGTGATTGGCTCTGTAAACTCTGTTTAAGCCCATATAAGGCAATAAACCAAGCAAGCAACGCGGCGAGACGGGCGGGGGCCCTCGCGCATCCCGCGCGACGCGACACAACGCCCCGCGCGCCCCGCTCTCACTTAGTCAGTCGGCCAGCTAGTTTCGTAGGTAGTGGTTGTGACTTGAATTTGTCGAAATTTGTTGTCTATTAGATCGTGTGAATTCGTGAGCGTACATGTGAAAAGCGACCCACGCACGCTACACAAACAAGTAACTAAGTTTTATACTATTTTATTTTCTTTTTTTACTCTTGTTGTATATTTAAACCATTTGCACACCAATTGCCTGCACATCTATCGCCTTTTCTATGCCTCAAGGTTTGCTGGAAGAGAACTCTTGTTAGGGTTAAGCTCGCCTATGTACATGTAATCTCCTAAGCTATGTTTGTATATAATATGGTGTGTACATTAAAGAATAAAGAATATTTTTATGTATTCATACAAACAGGTAAACTAGACGTTTTCCTGTATGGTGTGGCTTTATGGCTTCTAAGTGTAACTCATTGGGACGCCCCATGACCGCGTCGGCGTCGCTTGCTACATATCCAAACAATTTAATTGACATGTATCCTGTCACTAAGAAATATCAAATAACTAAAGGATACCTACTAACAATTATTTATTACTTAAGTAATCTTTTACGGATGTTGCTTGCTTGCTTATCGAGTAGGTTTTATAGTGAATATGGTTTACTAAGATTAAGTTAAGACCCCTGCTTCTATTATACTATACATTTTTCATCTTAAGGCTTTTAACTTCGAAATGTTCGATATCGACCTACTATGTTTATTTCGACTTCATGTGCCTAATCGTAAACTCATTTTTTTTACGATCAACAAGCGAATCAAACAAATTACATGTTTGTAGTTCAAGAAGCCTACTAGGTACGTGACAGACTGAAAACACCATTTGAATAACTTCGCTCGATAGAAAAAATCTTGGAAAAACTATGAAAACTGATAAAAAAATTAATGTTTTTTCTGCTTTATTCACAAAATATTAAATTTTTAATTCGAAAAAATAACTCAAACTGTAGGTATTGACATTTAGAAGGGATATCACTGATTCATTTTTTTATAACTAGTTCTATTTTCGTCTAATATACAAGATGTAACAGGTAAGCCCTTTTAATCCGAAAGGGGGTTGTTCTAGACGTCTAGGCGAACACCTTTTGTTTTACAACTTTTGAAAATTCGAACTTTTTTTTTGAAAATTTTGAGATTATGTTTCACTGGAAAAACAGCTGTTTTTGAAAATAAAGGTAATTGAAGGTTTGATTGTAGTAGACCAAACTAAATGAAAGAATAACATAAGGTCAATAACCTCGAACTCTAAGGAACAGCTGATTTTCAAGTAAACTTTACACCTAAATTTTTCGAAAAGTACTTCGAATTATCAAAAGTCGTAGAACAAAAGTTGTTCGCCTAAACGTCTAGAACAACCCCCTTTCGGATTAAAAGGGCTTACCTGTTACATCTTGTATAATAATCGATTTTTTTTAAATATTTTTTTGCGTTGCTATGGCAATTTGTCATACTTACTAACTATTGAAATCGGAAATCTTCGCCTTAACTTTTAAATTTTATGGAGTTTTATTAACCGAGCGAGCGAGCGAAGTGTCTTTGCATCAAGTGTGGCAAAATTTGCATTAATCTGTCAGTTTGTTTGTTGGTACTCCTCTACAGGTAGCATTTTTGAACCGATTTCGATGAAACTTGGTATACAGGTTCTATGAGTCAATTGTCGTCGGGGTTTTTTGATTGGAAGGGTACATCCCCCACAAAGGGGCAAAAAAGGGCTACACCATGTCTCGGCCGTATGAAATCTGATTACTATAATTCTTTTTTTATTTAAAAGTTAGCAACTTAAAGTCGGTTTCATAAAAATTTGGTAATGATCTGACAAAGGTCTTCAGAGCGATGAACAGAATAACTCCTCAAATTGCAATAAATTACTCACTTTTAGATTTCTACCAGTAGGATAGGCTCTTTAACTACTCGATAGGAATTAATGGAACACCTAGAACCATGAACTCATCAAAAACCTCCTCAATGGGTAATTGCGGGCTGCGGCTTACGATTTTGAGAATTTGTGCACGAAAACACTGGACGTATTCATGGTATTAAGATCTCGTTTTTTTTAAAAAGATTTTGATTAGTGATTAGATTAGAATAAATGCAGATTTTATCTTGTTATTGTTCTATAATGTTCTAAAGTTCTAAATAATCGCAGATTTTAAATGACTTATGCTGTTTTATTTCAGTCTTATCAAATCACTTTAAAACTTCGAAAAATTCGGATTATCCGGATTTTTTTTGAAGGAAAATTTAGAAAACCGGATTTTAAAAAAATCCGGATTTTGCAATCCCTAATTCTGCTCATCATTCCAAATGTTCTTATCAAGTCTTCAACAAATTAAAATATTTCCTTTCTAATAAAGTCGTATATGCATATTATGTATATCCGTTGTCTAGTCACCGTAACAAAAGCTTAGCAGCTTACCATGGGGCTAGATAACGCTGTGTGTGGGTACAGGATTTATTTATGAGTACAATATGCTGTCGTACATGGGTAGGTCCAAATGAAAAGCATTATGTATTCATTCACATCTTCAGCTATCTGCACACCAAGTTTCATAACGATCAGTTTAGTAGTTTTTGCGTGATTAAAACACAAATAAACAAAAAACCTAAACTGTCCTCAGTTTCAGGTTTAGCACCTTAAAATACATATAAAATGAAAGAAATTAGAACTAGGTACCTACCCCAAAACTTGCCTACTAGATTTATAATAGACTGGCTGCGCCCCGCGGTTTCACCCGCGTAAGTCCCGTTCCCGCCGGAACATCGGGATTAAAAGTAAAAGCCTGTGTGTTATTACAGGTATCTAGCTACCTATATTCCAAGTTTCATCTCAATCGGTTAAGTAGTTTTAGAGTAACAAAGTTTATATTTTTATTCTTTTTATTATGAAACTATTTATAATCTGTAACATAGTCATGATTCAGCAATAAAGAAACTAATAATTTTAATACGCGAATGAAATTAATCAATAATAATACATAGGTACATACTAATTATAAAACTAAACATCTTAAACTTAAACATAAACTCTTACTAATATTATAAACGCGAAAATTTGTAAGTATGTATGTATGTAGGTGTGTGAGTTTGTTACTCTTTCACGCAAAAAATTCTGAACTGATTGAGATGAAACTTGGAATATGGGTAGCTGGATACCGGGAATACCACATAGGCTAATTTTTATCTCGATATGCCCGCGGGAACGGGACTTACGCGTGTGGAACCGCAGGGGCGCAGCCTATAAATACATATAAGTAATCCAATTAATATAACATAATACAAAGAAAGTTAAAATTTAAAACTAAATGAACGACTCACCCTAAATCGTACTCGGCGCAAAGGATCCCATAACACTGGCAGCATTGCCGCGTTGTATGGCAATGGCCAGCCTTTGCTCTAGGTATAAATCGGAGCGAGGGTCACCTGTCTCCCGCAATCTACGGCCTATTTCCCCCTATCTCCATAAGAAGAAACTTAAAACTTAAATTATCATTTAGAAACTAATTCAAAACTGCCGACCTCTTAGAAATTTCACCCAAACCTAACCTAACCGAAACACACAAAAAGTATACTTATCTAAATAATTCAGAACTTTGAAATAACCAACATTATTTAAGTTATCTAGTATATTTACTTACCACAACTAACCAAAATTAAAGCCCCTATTAATAAACGTGGAGTAAAATAGAACATTGTATTCCTAGAGAAGAACTTGCAAAGTTGACAGACAGAAACAAAAAGCAGAATAACTACTCCGAAATTACTCCCCTTTTAATAATGGGCTTTATGAACTACACAAAAATGTATATCTAAATAAATCAGAAATTTGAAATAACCACCATTAATTCAAGTTATCTAGTATATTTACTTATGAAATAGATAATCTGGAAATACATCAGCAAACTTTCTCAATTACCAACTCGAGTTTGAATGATGGAAGCATCCCTATTTAATGTAACAAGTTTTGGACGGAAATTCATCGTAATTAAACGTTTTTGTTGGCCATTTGTATTCTTTATACAATTTTCTTTAGTAATGGCAGACGCATTAGTTATATTATAACAGATTACAAATTATTAAATAAAGGAGTGTCTCGTAAACAAGCAGTTAAAGATATTGGCGAAATATCGAGCTCGGTTAATAACATATTTAAACATGGTAAATAATGGTAGAAAATAATGGAGGCGCTACTTTCTATGCCAAAACGAATTTGCTATGACAACAATTTACATCTTTCGTGTGAAGAAATAAATGTTACTCCATGATGTTTCTAGTGAAAAATAAGAACCAGAGACATGTCACGTTGTCATCTTCGCTCATTGAAGATAGTGCACTTGACAACTTTTGAAATATAAATTTCAATCATGTTCTCTAAGGTTAAGGTAGTTTTTGTTTGTTTTGTTGTTGTTGTTGGATCCAGTCTGTCCTTATCTTACCAACCGACGAACACTAAAGTGAAAAATGGACTAACTGGGATCTCTCTAACATTAAGCAGGACTGATTTTTTGACCAAGTACGCTTTCTAGTTACGAATTACTACTATTTCTATGATAAGAATTCGTAATTATTTTTGAAATTATGTATAATATAGGGGAGACCTAGAAGAGTCGTAACAAATTTTACGTTCGGCAACATATCTCGGTTAAAAACAGCCCTATCATACTGGATCTTACAATTACACAAACCTGAATCTTTTGAATTTGTGATCACAAAACAAAAAAGATATAGAAAAAACGTCAATAAATAGAAGAAAATTGAGATATCTGGGACAACTCAAAGTATTCCAATTCTCCTAATGCCGAGGTTAGTTGTAACAATGGGCGAGGTAAGTTGTAAAAAATGTTAATTTGGTAAAAATTGACAGGAAAATTAAATGAAAACAATTATTTTTCAAGAATAAAACGTACTTTTATAACAAGTACCTACTCAATCTGAATAATTAAAAAAAATGAAATTAACAATTAGCAGAAATAGTAACATTGTGATGCGATCTAAATTAAGAAAATTTCAACTTTTATCAGCCTTTGGCGTAAGTAAATCAATCTTCAACATTTTTCTTATTTATATACCGACTAGCTGCGCCCCGCGGTTTCACCCACGTAAGTCCCGTTCCCGCGGGAATATCGGGATAAAAAGTAGCCTGTGTTATTCTAGGTTCAGTGGCTTTTACGTGTTTTAGTATATGATGTATGTTTGTTAATCAATCACAACCCGCGTCAAATCATCTCCGCGGTTTCAACCGCGTAAGTCCCGTTCCTGCGGGAATATCGGTATAAAAAGCTTATGTTTTATTCCCGTTATTCAGCTACCTACATTCGAAGTTTCGTCGGAATCGGTTCTGTAGTTTTTGTGTGAAAGAGTAACTAAATGTCACATACATTCATCCATACAAACTTTCGCGTTTATAATATTAGTAAGTATAAATTAAATTATCTCAAAGATATTTTTACGATGTGTGTTAATAGTATTCATAATATAGTAATAAAACTACGTATTTACAAGTGTTAACTTTAAAACCGTCAGCAGTAGTTTGACTGATTATTCTTTTATCATTTATTCATGTTCGGTTTTCACGACAGTGATTCGTAATTAGACTTAATTTTAACCGACTTCATAAAAGGAGGTTCTGTTGTGTCTATATTTTTTCGGTTTTAATCGAGTTAGTAATTTTTGCATCATTCAAAACCTAAGTTTTTGAGTCAAAATCTTTCTTCATACTTTTATACTAAAATTATAAACGTCAAAGTTTGTATGTAGGTATGTCTGTATGTGACTTTGTTACCCTTTCACGCAAAAACTACTGAATCAATAGCGATGAAACTTGGAATGTAGGTAGCTGTATACTGGGAATAAGTAGTTTTTAATTGTATAAGGAACCGACGGATAAACAGAGAAACAGACAGACAGACAAGAATTTTAAAAATTATATAATTTTGTTCTACCACTTATCCTAAGTCCCCTAGACCATTATTTTTTTAATTTACTTTCAAGTACAGAGTTTTTGTCCTCTCTTCTTTTATTATAAGTACCTATAGATACTGATAAGCAATGCAAACTTAAATAGTTAGTTGTAATTATGGTGTAAGTAATTTCATTTTTACAAGTCACTGTGAATTGTTGTTATGATAATATACTTAGCATAGATTAGGTAGGTACCTATCTAGATAGGTTATATCGCCAACTCATGCTATGGATGCTACTTTGTCTTGTCGCTAGGCTTAGTTTTTGGGTTCATAAAATTACAAAGACTTAAGAGTAATTACTAGTTGCAGCCTGCGGTTTCATTCCCGTAACTCCGTATTTTGGAATCCTACTAGTATTATAAAGCTGAAAGTTTGTGAGTATTTGTGTAAGTGTGTTTGTTACTCAATCACTTAAAAATCGCCGAACCGATTACCATGAAACTTTGAATATAGGTAGCTGGAAACCTGTAATAACACATAGGTTACTTTTTATCTTGATAATCCCGCGGGATCAAAACATACGCGGGGGAAACCGCGGGGCGCAGCTAGTGTTAGAATAAAAATGTCTGTGAGCTAATCAAATCGTAAGGTAGAGTTGTATTGTAGTCGGTTCAGTAGTCGCGGCGGAAGCCCTTCGAAAATTCCTTTGTGACTATCTCTATATTATATTATGCTTGCGTCATAAGAATTGACTCTCGCCTTGACTTATCAATGAGCGTACTGAGACGCTAACATTTATCTACGCAAGTGATTGATAACATATGTTTTATCACATTAGAAGCTTTATAAAAACCAGTATCGCTGATCATTAAATCAAATAAATATCTCATCACTTTAGCGTGGCAAGAAAATCTAATCAAAATGTACATGCTTAAAATTTTATTCGTAAGTGTGTTGTTAAGTTTGTGTGTGATTACCGTACATTCAGCAAGAATTCTGGCATGGTTTCCAACACCTTCTATAAGTCATCAGGTTGTATTCAGACCTGTGACACAAGAACTTGCTAAACGAGGACATGAAGTCGTCGTGATTACTACTGATCCAGTGTTTCCATCAGGACTAGCACCAGCAAATCTAACAGAAATTGACGTTCATGATATCTCTTACAATATATGGAAAGAGCTTATATTTAACAGTGACCTGACAAAAGGAAGTAAAGATGATATTGTGTCACAAACACGTGCTCTATTCCATATGGGTTTCAAAGTATTCAAAGCACAAGCAAAGACAAAATTAATTCAAGATGTTCTACGATCACATGAAACGAAGAACTTTGATTTGTTGATTCTGGAAGCAGTTCCTCGAAGTATAATAGCTGTATCTCACGTTTTAAAAGTCCCCGTAATTTCATTTAGTTCGTTTTTTGGATTTTGTGGTATCTACGATGTAATGGGTACACCATCGAGACCTCCACTACTATACCCTATGTTCTGGAGACAGAAGCTCAGCAACTTGTCAATAACAGATAAAATTTTGGAACTATACCGACACTATTTACTTGAAAGTATTTATACGGAGGCAAAAGCATCAGAAAACCAAGAAATTAAAGATGTCTTTGGTCCAGATACCCCGGACTTAAAAGAGCTTGATAATAACGTTGACTTGGCATTTTTAAATGTACATCCTCTTTGGGAGATGAATCGGCCTATTTCACCTGGCATTGTGTATTTAGGAGGACTACATCAGAAACCACAGAAAGAAATACCTGAGGTAAGAAATCTTTTAATTAATATTATCATTTTTTGGAAATCATGATGCTGGCGTATTATTAGGCGACAGAACGCGAGGCGCAACTAGTAAATGAATAAACATAATAGATAAACAACGCTGTCCATAAACAGCTTTTTTGAATAGATAAACCATACATTCAAAAACGCTGTTTATTTTCTAGTATTAATAATTCTATATATTATATTAATATAATTATGACTTGTATACCAATTATTTTCGATTTAATTTGACAAAAACACTATTTTGTTTTAAATCTATTCTTTTTTTCTAAACACGTTTTTTGTGCATGTTCGTTCGCATCACTCAACCGGATGATAGGTTGTTTACATTATTTTATTAACAAAGTTAAAATATCAACGGTCATCGTGAGTTGCGCGAAGCATTAGGCATGTAATTTGTCTTTAATTAATTAACTTATCTCAGCACTTAGGTAGGTACCAATATTTTGCGTTGATACGTTTTATGGAAATTTAATTTTCCCTCTTTTAATAATTACAATTTTATAGGTAATTTAAAAGTTAAAATTAACATTTTTGGATGACACTTTAATCATCCAAAAATGTTAATTAGATTTAATCCACTTTTCTTTAAAAGGCTCATCAAATAAACTTTGTCATAAAATACTATTTTGCAAAACATATTAATTGTGAAATATTCGTCATTCTATTCGTCAATAGGCCGGACCAAGTCTGGTCACATTATGTATGACAAAAACAGCAGTTAGTAGAATACTAAATCTCTACTTACCCTATTTTATAATTTTATTATAAAGTCTCAGTTATGAAAAAGTACACCTAGGTAGGTACTTCTAAAGTAAAATGCAGTACTTAGGTACTTCATTACAACGTAGTATCACAAAATGCTTATCTATAAAAATTGAGAAAACAATAGGCACTAAGACTTGTAAGATCATTATAGGTAAATACTTGTAGTCTGTGTCTCTATTTAAACTTATGTCACTCCACACTTTCGTCCATAATTATTAAAATTCGCCTTGCGAAAAGAAGTCATACAAAAACAAAATGTATCTAGTGAGCTTATTCTTATATTTTACTCTGGGTTTAGTGACTGTAAATTGTGCTAGAGTACTCGCGTGGTTTCCAACACCTTCCATAAGTCATCAAATAGTTCTACGGCCATTGACACAAGAGCTTGCAAAGCGAGGACATGAAGTCGTGGTCCTTACAACTGATCCAGCATTTCCACCTGGACAAGCTCCAGAAAATCTGAGAGAAATCGATCTCCATGACATCTCTTACAATGCTTGGAGGAAGAAAATGTTGTCTGGCACGATGACAACAGGAAACAAAGAAGACGCGGTTAACCAAATGGGCTCTATGATAAACTTACTAACAACAATAACCGGTACACAGTGGGAATCAAAAGAAGTACAAAACATCGTTGGTAATAAAACTAATAATTTTGATCTGCTTATATTAGAAGCATGCAGCCGATCTACCTTTGGTTTGTCTCATTTAATGAAAGCACCACTGATAATATTCAGCTCCTTCGGTGGTTTTGGCCGAGTTTATGATATTGTTGGAGCACCTTCCAGACCAGCACTGCTTTATCCTACACAAATGCGCCAAAAATTGAATAACTTATCACTAAAAGAAAGGTTAGAAGAACTCTATAACTTTTATAGATTTGAATACGTCTTCGAATCATTGGAAGAGCATGATAACAAAGTTGCAAGAAGAATGTTTGGTGAAAATTTGCCAGATTTAAGGGAAATAGAGAAAAACATGGATTTACTGTTTTTAAATGTGAATCCTTTGTGGGAACTGAATCGACCTGTGCCTTCCAGTATTGTGTATCTTGGAGGAATGCATCAGAAACCTAAGAAAGATTTACCAAAGGTAGGTAATAAATAATTACTAGTTTTTTATAAAGAGTCTTGCACTTTTATCTGTTCTGCTATTAATGATAACAGTACTTAGATAGAGTAATTATACTGAAATACCCAATTCTCCTGTCTAAAACCCCTGTTAGTGAAGAGATCGCCTTAGCGTTCGTTAAATAATTCAAAATCAGTTCCCTACAAACTAAAATGCGCACACACACACACCATCTCACCCCAAACGCATACACTGCCCCGTTCCGTCGTGGGTAACAAACAATCTATTTTATTAAAATAAAATAAAATAAATAATAAATATACTTATTTATTTATTTATATAATCTTATATATAAAAATGAATTCCTATTTTGCGTGGTCACGGCATCACGCCTAAACGGCTGGACCGATTTCGATAATTATTTTATTGTTGTCTTCTTTATGATCAAGAGAAGGATCTTATGAAAGAAAAAATGTTTAACCGATTTTGATAAACCTTACGCGGGTGAAACCGCGGGGCGCAGCTAGTAAATAATAAATTATATTCTTCTTTATTTTTATAGAGCTCAGGTACACACGGGCTTAGGCTTTGTAGCAAAATAATACATTTATGAAGAGTTTTTAGGTACCTGTACGTACTCGTAAAATTTTTTATTTTTTTTAAATATTTGCTTAAAATTGCGTTTGACACTTGTACATGATGAGACAAATCTAATAATTATCAATGATAAGAATAAAAAAATTACAAAACTACGCGCGAATAACATATTATTATCCCCTTCTTGCAGTCTAGTAAAACGTAGGCATACAATCCGTACTTACAAATAAAATTCAAAGTCCAATTTTTAAAGACTGATGATCAACGTACAGTATAAACCGCGCTGGTCCTGGAGACATTAAAATTTAAAGATGTGTATTGTGAAGTGTAGGTACAAGATTCAAACTTACGCAGATGAAACCAGGAAACACTGCTGGTTTGACACACTTTTTAAACTCACACGATTTCTGCTCATTACTATTTTTATAAAAAACTCGGGTCTCGATCGCGTTTATGCATGTTTTTTAATATAAAAAAATATATAAAATTTTAATATAAATTTATAATTACCCCGACGTTTCGGCAAACGGGTTACACCGGTCGTGGTCGCGGGAAGTCAGTCTTTGCGCGACCACCATAAACGCGATCGAGACCCGAGTTTATATAAAAATAGTAAATGCTAATTTGTTTATAAAAACACAATCTTAACTCGTGAGATCATTATAGGCACATTGTTTGTGTCTGTAGTATATAAAGATAGATCTTAAATTAATCTCGTTCATTGCAATGTAATAACTCCTTGTGTAAAGAGACATCAATAAAATTGTGTAATAAAAGATGTACCATGCGAGTTTGTTGTTGTGTTTTACTCTAAGTGTAATGACAGTGAACTCGGCTAGAATACTCGCATGGTTTCCAACCCCTTCAATAAGTCATCAA
Organism: Idaea dimidiata; assembly: GCA_949358125.1. Lineage (NCBI taxonomy): Eukaryota > Metazoa > Arthropoda > Insecta > Lepidoptera > Geometridae > Idaea > Idaea dimidiata. Next base: position 19,713,635 of record OX442334.1, on the reverse strand, counting down.
GTAGTCTTCCGACCTTTGACGCAAGAACTTGCAAACCGAGGACATGAAGTTTTGGTCCTTACAACTGATCCTGTTTTTCCACCTGGACAAGCACCAAAAAATTTGACAGAAATCGACCTGCACGATATCTCTTACAATGCGTGGAGAAAGACAATGTTATCAAGTGCGGTTACAACAGGAAATAAAGACGACTTAGTTAGTCAAATGGGCTCTATGCTACCTTTACTCTCATCAATAGCAGGATTACAGTGGGAATCTAAAGAGGTACAGAATGTTTTTGGTAATAAAACCAATAATTTTGACCTATTAATATTGGAAGCATGCGGTCGACCTACCTTTGGCTTATCCCATATACTTAAAGTACCAATGATCATCTTCAGTTCCTTAGGTGGTTACGGTCGAGTTTACGACATTTTTGGAGCACCTTCCAGACCACCCCTACTTTACCCTACAGCCTTGCGCCAAAAATTGAACAACTTATCATTAAAAGAAAAGTTGGAAGAGCTTTACAACTTTTATAAATTTGAAACAGTCTTCGAATCAGTTGAAAATCACGATAACAAAATTGCTAGAAGAATGTTTGGTGAAGATTTGCCAGATTTGAGAGAAATAGAGAATAACATGGATTTATTGTTTTTAAATGTGAACCCTTTGTGGGAACTGAATCGACCTGTACCTTCCGGTGTTGTGTATCTTGGAGGAATGCATCAGAACCCGAAAAAGGAGTTACCGAAGGTAATTGAATCTGTTTTATGAATCATTGAATATTTTTGTAAATTTGGTTTTAACGTTACTATTGCGAAATGTCAATTATTACACGACGTTTTTGAAACGCTGAGCACAGGAAAAATGGCAACGTGCGAAACATCACTCAGGGAACGGGATACTTAATCCGAAAACAACCCAGTGTAATTACATTTTATAGGTATTTGTTCTGATTGGTTCCTTTTACGGTGATTCTTAGAACGTCGAAGTTTTACTATTTGACTGTAATCCGTCCTGGTCTCGCACTGGTATATAATCTCGAGTTAATTTTATGTCTAATAAATACATGGGTAAGATTTACCTATAACATGTAAACCATAACAAAATATTAAATTAGCAGAAAAACCGACAGACTCAAACAGCGACTTTGCTATATTTATTCTATTCAATGATATCTTAAATCAACATTAATGGAGTGAAGTCGACCCATACAAAAAATATTCGACATTACCGTCTTAAGTAATATCTTAAGACGGTAATGTCCAAGAACCAAGAAGCCACGTATAATCAGTGTAAGTTTTTTTTTGACATTATGCAGACGTTTACTTTTGCTAAAATGTAATAAATAGTGCCAAATTTTCATAAAAAAATGTATTTATTCAACTTAATCTTTTGTTTGTCGTTAAGTGTAGTGACAGTGAACTCGGCAAGAATACTCGCATGGTTTCCGACTCCTTCAATAAGTCATCAAGTAGTTTTCCGACCTTTGACGCAAGAACTTGCAAAGCGAGGACATGAAGTCGTGGTCATTACTACTGATCCTGTGTTTCCATCCGGACAAGCACCAAAAAATTTGGCAGAAATCGATCTTCACGATATCTCTTACAATGCTTGGAGAAAGGAAATGTTGTCCAGTACGGTAACAACAGGAAATAAAGACGACTTAGTTAGTCAAATGGGTTCTATGCTACCTTTACTCTCATCAATAGCAGGAATACAGTGGGAATCTAAAGAGGTACAAAATAATGTGGCTAAAAATATTCAAAATTTTGATTTGCTGATATTGGAAGCAAGCGGTCGAGCTACCTTAGGTATATCTCATATAATCAAAGTACCACTGATAATTTTCAGTTCCTCCGGTGGTTATGGTCGATTATATGATGTTGTTGGAGCACCTTCCAGGCCTCCACTACTGTACCCTTTAGCTCTAAGACAAAAAATAAACAATTTAACACTATTGGAAAAAATTATAGAGCTATATAAGTTTTATAGATTAGAATATGTTTTGGAATCAGTTGAAGAGCATAATAACAAAATTGCTAAGAGAATGTTTGGAGAAAATTTGCCAATTTTGAAGAAAGTAGAGAAGAACATGGATTTATTGTTTTTAAATGTGAATCCTTTGTGGGAGTTAAATCGACCTGTACCTTCCGGTGTTGTGTATCTCGGAGGAATGCATCAGAATCTGAAGAAGGAATTACCAAGGGTAATTAATAATTACTAGTATTTAATTAATAGCATTGAGCAAAGTCGGCATAAATAGTATGGAGCATAGTGTTTTTATTAATTGTATTATATTCTTACATTCGAAAATGAGTTTTTTTATAGTTAAGAGAATTTCAGTAGAGAAACAGACAGACAAAAACGGCGACCGTACCTACTTCAATTAACATTGATCTGAGTAAGTTATGATGATAATTATCTTTACCGTACCTATACGTAGCGTTTTGTGTCTATAATCAAGTATTCTTCACGCAGAAAAAGATAAATTTATCTTGATTATAGATTTCAGTTTTTAAACTATAATATGTTGATAAGAACGACCTGTGTCACAAATTCATATCACGTAGTAATTGCGCACATTACCTTTTTCTAACATTTAAATAATCAAGGTGAACTAGTAATATCAGTGTATATCTTATCGAACTTTTAGCCAGACGTACTCACATTTGTTCAATTTGATTGAAGAATTGTGTAATGTTAGTGCTAGATTGTAAAAAAATAAAATATGTATTTTACCAATTTAATCTCGTGTTTACTATTGAGTGTGACGCCAGTGAACTCAGCGAGAATACTCACATGGTTTCCAACACCTTCCATAAGTCATCAAGTAGTCTTTCGGCCTTTGACCCAAGAACTTGCAAAGCGAGGACATGAAGTCGTGGTCATTACGCCAGATCCCGTATTTCAACCCGGACAAGCCCCTGAAAATCTAACAGAAATAGATGTTCACGATATGTCCTATAATTATTGGCTTGAGTTGTCCGCTACATTAGCAACTGGGGATAGTGACGATACCACTACACACATGAGTAAAATTCACCGGCACTATCAGAATGGCAGAAATGCAATGGAATTCAAAAATTGTTCAAAATATTGTTGGGAGTCAAATAAATAGTTACGATCTTTTGATAGTCGAAGCTTGCGGTCGAGCGACCTTGGGCTTATCTCACATTGTCAAGGTTCCATTAATAGTATTTAGTTCCTTGGGTGGATATGGTAAAGTATATGATATATTGGGAGCTCCTTCAAGACCAGCACTGTTATACCTTACACCATTTCGGCAAAAAATATATAATTTATCGTTAGTGGAAAAATTAGAACAATTATACTTTCACTATAGATTCGAGAGCATGATGGAAACAGTCGATAAACATGATACTGAAATTGCTAGGAGAATCTTCGGTGCAGATTTACCGAATATGCAGGAGCTGGAGAAAAACATGGATTTACTATTTCTCAATATTAATCCTTTGTGGAATCTCAATCGGCCTGTGCCTGCTGGTGTCGTTTATCTTGGAAGAATGCATGAAAAAGCTAAAAACGAATTACCAAAGGTAACCCCTATTACTTTTACTTCCTTTTCCTTTCTTACAAGGAGAGATATTTTCAATATTTTGTTATTAGCGTCAGCAGGTAACATTAGCTAGCTGAATATTAGAACACCTATTTTAAATTATTATTTAATATGCATAAAAAAAATTATAACAAGTTATCCTATATCGTTAAAAACGAGATATTTGCCATATTTTAATTAGTTTTTCATGGAGATCGATATTTTGCCAGTGATTTCAACCAGCTTGTTCACTAGACAGACATTTAAAAAATAGAGAGACGAGAGTCTCATAAACAAACTAGTTGGCAAAATATCCAGCTCAATAAAAATACAAAATAAAACATTATAAATGTAGGAAATAGTTCTCATTTAATTATTTACCTTTCTGTTCCCTTTCTTGAATATTTAATATTCAATTTTTGTACAAATTAGTTATTAACTGCTTGACCCCGAGAAAAATTGATATCAAGTGCCAAATCTATCTGCAGTATTATGCTGACCCCAAAAAATTGTGGCTTTTGCGTTCTCCGGGCAAAAACGATACAGAGGGATGCAACCCCGAAAATATCATCCGGATGAGCAGTACATATTTTACAAGTAATTAAGATAATTGTTATTTACTCACGATCCATGGACAAAGTAGTGGACGAATCGCTAGTCTTTAATATATAACCTTAGGCCATACTATCAACTCTTTAATTAAACAGGTCGATATCTTTGCTGACAAACGGCTAGCATACTAATAAATAACGTTTGTGGTATTTTTTAGTGCGAATGGCCGTGTTTAAAAGGGCAACAAAGCGTTCAAGGTAAACAAAGTGATCTAGTACGTTGTCTTCTCGCGAGATTTGCGTCTTACCTATATATTGTAATGTACATTAAAACAATATTTATTAATCATCACGCAGCTGCTATTAGGAAGTCAAATAATTGTATGAGATAAAATGTATCTCGCGAATTTAATATTGTGTTTTACTCTGAGTGTAGTGACAGTGAATTCAGCTAGAATACTCGCGTGGTTCCCATCACCGTCTATAAGTCATCAAGTAGTCTTCCGACCTTTGACACAAGAACGTGCAAAGCGAGGACATGAAGTCGTGGTCATCACTACTGATCCTGCATTTCCAAAAGGACATTCTCCTGAAAATTTAACAGAAGTCGACCTTCACGATTTGTCGTACACTGCTTGGCGAGAACAAGCCATGTCCAGTGAAATAACAAGCGGAAACAAAGACGATTTAAGCACACAAATTGCTACTTTCCTTCCATTAATTGGAAAAGTGACAGAAATGCAATGGAGTTCGAAAGAAGTACAAAAAATCGTAAATAATAAAACAAATAATTTCGATCTTTTGATTTTGGAAGCATTCGGTCGACCAGCTTTGGGTTTATCTCACATTCTCAAGGTTCCACTGATTGTATTCAGCTCTTTAGGTGGATATGGAAGGGTGTATGAAGCTATGGGAGCACCTACAAGACCGGCGTTGATTTACCCCACAGTTTTTAGACAAAAAATAAATAATTTAACGTTAAAAGAGAAACTAAGAGAGCTGTATTACCACTAAAAATTTGAGAACATTATGGAAGCCAACGATCAGGATCATGATAATAAAATTGCTAAAAAAATGTTCGGTGCAGATTTGCCTGATTTGAAGGAATTAGAGAATAACATGGATTTGTTATTTTTGAATATTAACCCTTTGTGGGATCTTAATCGGCCTGTACCTCCCGGTGTTGTGTATCTTGGAGGAATGCATCAAAATCCGGAAAAACAACTACCAAAGGTATTCAATTCCTGTAAAACAACTGTAGGGTTACGTAGTTTTAATAAAATACCACTGATCGTAATTTGGAAAAGTCATTACAACTAATAATTGTCTATAATAATTGTAATTGTTGTTAACTTTTAGTTGTATGTCAATTTGAACGGAATTAGTTCTATTAATTAATTGTCGTTTTGAAAAAACAAACTGAAAAAATATAAATAAAAAACATAACCATTTCCTTGCAGTCGGGTAAAAATGAATCCCTATTTCGCTAATTACTTTATTGTTGTGTTTGTTTTTTTTTTTTCATAAGAAGAAGGTTCTTAAGAAAGAAAAAAAATGAAAATAGGACTTACGCGGGTGAAACCGCGGGGCGCAGCCAGTCTGTAATAATTTTCCTACAAACTTCATTGTATTCACGTACCTGTATCGTGAATACATAATGCCGATAATGATTTCTAAGTACATGTTTAACGAGGTAGGCAGTAGAAAAAAAATCATCCACATTTCTCATATTATATTATGGAAGAGGTACTTACCGATCTTTTTTATTGTACCCAATGATATTTAACCACCATTGTACCACTTTGTCGGCGTGATCAATATGTGAAGGTATCTACGAGTACAGGGGTTCATTGTTGACTACAAAACCCTAAAAAGTAATTTCTATAAGAGTATAAAGATTTATTTTCTCAGTAGCGTAGGCTTAGCGTAGGTATTGTATATATTATGTGATGAATGACGCCATGATACCGTTCAAGGTTAGGTACTTGTTTTGAATTCTACCAAGAATCAAATATTACAAGATTTGTCGAGTTAATAATTTGCATAAAGTACAATATCTAAGTATCTCCCTAAGTATCTAAATGCGTGAGTGCTTGTATCAATAAATTAACAAACAATAGCAAAGTTATCTGTATTAATTTATATCACGCTTACCTATTCAATGAACTGTATTATTATAATTATCTGTACTAACGGTTGAAGCCATAGGACTATTTCATGACGTTTATATTTATTTTTAATGTAATTGACATTTTTGTATTGGTACTGTAACAATAATTTGTATGTGTTTGTCTGGATGCTGTGTGCTTGTCTGTTTTGACACTATCTCAGCAATAACTAGTTAGTATAATATTTTGACATTGTATCTACACGTATATCAATAATTTAAATTCAAATTTTCTAACATTATATTCACGTGCCTAACCATGGCGAAATAGACGCACTATTATTGTTTTTGTAAGATCTAATTATTATTTACTCTATTTTGTGTGAATCAATAAATGATTATGATTATGATTATGATTATGCCACTTTAATTGACACAGAAGTAGGTACAGACATTATAATAATCATCTGGTTGTTCAGTACACTTATAAATACAGCTAGTCATGTCATAAGATATATAGGCGGCCTTGCACCTAGAGGACTATCATTCAGCATCAGTTATCGAACAACATACGGAAGTAATTAAAGTAAATTAGCGTAACATGATGTTTGCTAAACTAGTGCTGTGTTTTTCCATAAGTGTGGTGATAGTGAACTCGGCTAGAATACTCGCATGGTTTCCGACTCCTTCAATAAGTCATCAAGTAGTCTTCCGACCTTTGACGCAAGAACTTGCAAAGCGAGGACATGAAGTCGTGGTCATTACTACTGATGCTGTATTTCCACCCGGACAAGCACCTAAAAACCTTACAGAAATAGATCTCCACGATATGTCCTACAATCATTGGAGAAAAATAGTATTTTCAGATGAAACCACTACAGGGCATACAGCTGATCATAGGTCACAAATACGACAGTTCATATATGCTCTGTCTAACATATTTGAGATGCAACTTAATACCAAAGAGGTTCAAAAAGTAATTCGTGAAAAGAAATTCGATTTGTTAATTCTCGAATATTGTTGTAGAGCTGGGTTGGCCTTGCCTCATGTGCTTAAAGTGCCAGTGATACTTATAAGTTCTTTAGGTGGTTACGGAGAGATGTACGACATTATGGGTGCGCCTTCCAGGCCTTCTCTATTGTACCCCACAGCATTAAGTCAGAAAATAAATAACTTAGATTTCACTGACAAAATTATAGAAGTTTACAACAACTACGAATTTGGTAAACTATTTGAAGCAATAACTGATAACGACAGAACAGTAACAAAGAAAAATTTCGGTGAAGATATTCCTGATTTGGACGATCTAAAGAAAAATGTTGATTTTTTATTTTTGAATGTTAATCCGATTTGGGAGTTGAATCGGCCGGTTCCCCCAGGAATCGTATATATGGGAGGAATGCATCAAAAGCCGGAAAAAAAGTTACCCGAGGTATTTTTAAGTGTTTTAAGTGGTAATATTTAGTTAGAATTTTGAATTTTGAAATTTTGGTTTTAAAAGCAGCTCAATTATCTAAGTAGGGTCTATTTTTAGTGGCGTTTCAGTATTCTTCGCTAGATTAAATTAGGCAACTTTATTATAAATATAAATGCTTGGTAAATCAGAGGGATATAACTGAGAACCTCGCTCGGATGATGATGATGATGATGATGATTGTAAGCATAAAAGCTTTGTGGGCTAAATTTATTTTCACCTAAAATTAGCCAAAGTTAGATAAGGTGGAAATTAATTGCGCCATACCACCATCAAAGTAGAGTTAAAGCGCCGATTGGGTAAACGGTGTGCCATCATTATTATTGGAGAAATGGTATATGATTAGATTTTTTGATAGAATGAATGAATAAATGTCATTTATTTGCATTAGTAGGTCCTAACCAGAACATTTTTCTTTTTTTCGTGTAGTGTGGCTCACATAGTGTTAGAGTTTCATTGTTACCCTAAGGCCTTAACTACAGCATAATATTATATTTTTATCCATTCCAGTGAACGACCTAATATTCAATATCATATCCAATGGCGTTCCCAGCCACTCAATCTCGTCGGAATTTTACAGTAAAATGTCTTATATTTCAAGCATATTCTGAATTATGTCATCTCTGTGATTATTATAGCCCGATGAGTTGAACTTGGTTTTGCCAACATTGATCACCAGTTTTAAGTAATCACATCAAAGCAATGTAGGTGGTTCAAGAACACTTTTTGTTACAGGAATTGAAATCTTACCTGGACTCTTCGAAACATGGAGTAATTTACATCAGCTATGGCACCAATGTCAGCCCATCACTTCTTCCTGCTGAGAAAATTCAACTGTTAGTGAAGGTCTTCTCTAAGCTGCCTTATGATGTTCTGTGGAAGTGGGACAAGGATGAACTGCCTGGCAAGACTGATAATATTAGAATTTCGAAGTGGTTGCCACAGTCGGATTTGTTAAGTAAGTTTCTTCTTTCTTTCTACCTCCTACTATTTGCAGTCAAATTTTTCCCTATCATATTGCGCCGTGCATCGTCGTCTTGGAGCTTTTATGAGTTCTCTTTCCGTCTTTATTTAGTGTTCTAAGGTCTTCGTTATGTCACTCAATAGAATTGTATATCTTAAAAGCATTGCTTTTTTTATATATGAACTTGCTGAACCCCAGTTTTAGCCGCATAAATCTCTGTCCCGAGGACTATCAAAAGCATCATATGTTATTCTCCATCAATTATTATATCCCTACATAATATTTCGTTAAATCGGTCCAACCGCTTGATCGTGAAAAGGGAACAAACAAATATACAAACAAACTTTTGTATCTAAAAAATTAAAATATCGATAAAAAGTTTCTTGTGCAATGCTCAGGAATAACACTGTTATTAAAAGTCAAGGCACGTGTTTGATTGCATTAAATATATTATCAGGCAAACATCTAAGTCGATGTAGTAAAGCTATTTTGCTTTACAGACTTAAAATATTAACTTCCACTCACCAATAATCAATTCATAGTTATACTCCATCGCTGACTTATGATGGAACCAAAAGCTTACATAAAATATTATTAATTTGATAATTTCTCTTTTTAGGACACCCTAACGTGAAACTGTTCATCACCCAAGGGGGACTTCAGTCTACTGACGAAGCCATCACCGCTGGAGTACCACTGTTAGGCATGCCGATGCTTGGTGACCAGTGGTACAACGTTGAACAGTACGTCAAGCACAAGATAGGTCTTAGAGCTGATATGGAGTCGCTTACTGAAGAGCAATTTAAGAATTCTATACAGACTTTGATCACAGATGGAAGGTGAGTTCTTCTACTCAACGTCCTACGAAAAATTAATGAGGATTTTATAATAATGACCCATATATTAATATGGTTGTAGTTGAGGTTGTAGTTGATTGTACAATTAATATTGTAAGCAGCAATATGTAGAAGAATATTCAGCTTTTCTGAAAAGTCTTTCGACTGCTTTGTGCTCTAACTGCCATTTCATTTTCGGCAGAAATTCAGTTTTCTAAGAAGAAATACGCAAAAATTGAATTATCGATCTGTACCTACCTGGTGGAAAGCTAACAATTGCCGTACAGGTCGGTAATGCTGCCGGGGTACTTTTGTGTTGGGTACAATTCGGGGCTGGTTAATACTGGTTATTCAATTAAATAAATTTGACCTAACGAATAATTTCATTGCAGTTACCGCAAAAACATCGTCAAACTACGCAGTATAATGCACGACCAACCCCAAACTTCTTTGGAACGTGCTGTATGGTGGACCGAATATGTTCTTCGGCATGGAGGAGCGAAGCATCTTCGAGCCCCAGCTGCAAATATGACCTGGGCGGAATACCTGGATGTGGAACTTTTAGCAGCATTAGCTGGTATCGCTCTTACTGGACTTGTGGTACTAGTGGTCGCTCTCAGTTTAGTGTATAAATTTATAAAGAGCCAGTTAGGTTTTTCTGCTAAGTTGAAGAAGAGCTAATTTTGATGATGATAGCCTTAGGTTTTATGTGATATTTTGTAATGTGTTTTTCAATGTTCTAGGCATATAATTTACTAGACATAAGTATTTTAAAAGAAAAATTCAGTTTTAAAATTTTACATTGCGGCAGCGAGACGAACCCTGAGATGCGAGTTCGTGCCTCGCCGCGAGTGTATTTATTAAAATGTACTTTCCCTTAAAAATATTTATTTTTTGTGTGATTTTAGGTTCTAGAAAAGTTTGAAAAAAATCAGTGTGATTGTAGTGTGTTTAGTCTAATTTTTATGAATCTTTGTTTTTAGATAAGTTTTTGAAATTCAAATTATGATTTTTAATGACATTTGTTGTTTATTTTTATACCTATTCCTAATTGATAAGAAAATATGAGTTTAGACGAACCATATTCGAATCATTAGATCTGTATTTAAAATATTATAAATAAATAAATTGCATGACATTACATACAGCACAATTTAGCCCTTAATTAAGCACATAATCATATGGAAAATCAATAAATACCTTGATTTATGCTCAAAATGTAATCGCTACGAAATTACAAGCATTTCAGTATAATCTTTCAAAATGGATATGAATTAAAAACAAAATTTAAGCTTTAATTTACTTCTTACCTAAACCATGGAGCAGAAAAGGAACTAAACAGACTTGTGTATTGATTAACACTATGTTGGGTTTATAAGTAACGTTTTGCCTTAACCAGCTGCTATGTAATGCAAAAAATGTTATGCAAGGTTTATAAGTAAGAGGATTAGTTTACAACTTGGCCAAGCTGAGTTTGCGTCTCGCGTCGTTTACATCACACTGAGACGCTTCGGTATAGTCTGCAAAAAGGTATTCGCTATGACTTTAAAAAACTCAACGTGCCTGTAGACGTCCTACACTACGTTTGCCGAGATGCGGTCATACATAGGTACATTAAAATATAGGTACACAAAAACAAAATGCAAACTTAGCTTGGTGCAGTTGTAGCTAAGTTTCGCGTAGGTATTTGTGTCGTCTATGCGAATCTAAGTTTTTATAGGACCATATAATTACCAATATTTACCAATGGGAACGTTGCCAATAGGAAAAAAACTAGGACTTCGTGGTTTAAATTGATGATGATGTTGCAGATTTTCTAATGGATGGCTTTAACCTTGTAATATTGACTATCATTAATTTTTTTGCAATAGAAGATCAACAAAAACTGTACGAGTTTTTGTTAATCATTTGTTGATGTATTTTTGCACGAGGTATCTTACTAATATTATAAACGCAAAAGTTTGCATGTATATTTATGTATGTGGCTTTGTTACTCTTTTACGCAAAAACTACTGAACCAATTGCGATGAAACCTGGAATTGAGGTAGCTGGAGACTTTTTATCCCGATATTTCCGCGGGAACGGGACATACACAGGTAAAACCGCGGGGCGCAGCTACAGTCATTTTAGATACACGATCTGTTAATTTCATTATTTTAATACAGTCTGGACACGAAAAGTGTAACTTAAAGTGTGTAACTAAAAGATTGCTCTCATTAGCTAGCATATTTTCAAATACGCATGAAAAGTTGCTTAATTCTAAGTTAGAAAAGTAATCTATTAAGAAATGGATATGCACTTTTATAGAAACTGTACCTACGTAAAGGAAACGAGACCCAGGGAAACCTAACCTAGATTTCCCTTTACGCACCTACTTAGCGTAGTTATTTTAAAGCGCCGGATTCCTCGGTATGGTTTCCTACAACATAAGAACAATAATACCTATGTCAATATACTAATATAATAATGTATGTCAATAGCGCACAAAACTACATTTTTCTTTAATAGACGTCGTTGAGCGGAATCAGGCAGGGATTCGAAAACCACGACCTTCGGATTTAAAGCCGAGGTATCTACCACTAGACCACCACAAGGGTAACACCGCTCTCTAGAAATAATAACGTGACGAACAAACACCACTGATATTACGTAAGATGATTACTTCTTTGATACTGTACTCCTACCACGAGTTACGATTATATTAGGTACGAAGAGTTGGGTATAGCACACATTACACAACGCCATCTTGCCCTTAGCATCTTGATATAAACTCAAAGTTAAATAATTTGACTGACTGACGGATCAACGCACAGAACCGGTGATAGTAGATAGCTAAAATTTGGAAAGTGTATTAGTCTGTAGGCATCCAAATAAGAAAGGTTATTTTTCCATTTCTCAACGTGTGAACTATGTAAATAATTACGTCAAAGATTTTAATCATAATAGATATTATTTTAGAACGCGTTTGTTTTTAATACGAAATAGGCTAGCGTTTGACCTTATCTCACCTGATAGGAAGCGACTATATGAGGTCGATGATGTACATGCTTACCTAGAAGATACTTATTTACCATTTTACAATGTCTTTTGTCCTTTAAAATAACCACGTTATTTAAAAAATACATATTAGAGGTCTTTACAAACCCCTTGCTGAATCCTTAATGTAAGAAAACCAATTAAAATAAAAAAACTTAGCTTAATTTTATTTCAACGTAGTGCAAGCCGAAGGAAAATCTATATCGTATATCCCACTATTATTATTTTGTTTCGATTACGCAAAAACTACAGAACCAATTACCGAGATAGAAATGTGGATTATCCCATAGGTTTTTAATCCTGCGTGGGTATTTGTTCATAAGTTTAACACTTAACTTATGGTAAATGCGCTTACTTACTGTACAAAAACATATTTTATTAATAAAACGTACAGACGTTCGATGGAAGAATAAGAACCCACCCCTCAACCTTAATCGGGATATATGATTCTGTTAACAGAAACGTATGAGCACTAAATTACATGTTATTTGTTTTTTATTTGAACATTTCTGAGCTCATGGTAGAGGCACTTACCAAGTGTACAAAAAGACATTAAAGTAATAAAACCTACATAAATATAAAAACTCATCCCTAACCTTAAATCGGGATATGTGATAGATAACAGAAACGTATGAGCACTAAATTGAAATTTATCTTACGACTGTCACGAGTAAAATCTTGATTTACATACAACCGATTGGAAGGAATTTGATGGCGTCTTTCATGGAGAGACAAATATTGGGATTTGTAGCCTATAACCACTTTTATGGAGGTACCTTTCGAGTATAATAAAGCTGTTACTCCTAAATAAGTATAGCTAAGAAAACAAAAAAAAAAAAAAAAAAAAGTATAGCTACGTACGAATATTTTAAAATAAACCCTCTGCTGAGTATAACTTTTCCAAAAACTACGACAGGACTTTAAGTTTCTTTTTTCCATTTCGATTTTCCATTTTCCACCTAAATTGAAATTAACTATGAGACAGTTTGAGATATGTCTACATTGCACTCAGCGCAATCTTGCTCCAAACTAAAAACTAGGCTCGTTCTATGAATACTAGACGAGATACAAATATTTATTTTTAAGCATAAATACTTGCACCCGGCGAGAATCGAACCTGCAACCTTATGCGTTGCAGTCCGGCGTTTGCCAGACGCGCCACAGAGGCCGTCATGTAAAACTTGTTTAAACTACCAAATTTTAAGTAGCAGTTTTGTATTTGGCCGTTAGCTAGGTTGTAAAAATTCTTATACCGCGTTGCACGGGGTTGGTTGGTTACCCAGTAGATTTCACCACCTTTCACCCGCGTAAGTCCCGAATCCCGATCCTGTGGAAATATCGGGACGGAAAGTAGCTTAATGTTACTCGTCGATAATGTAGCTATCTATTGATGAAAGAATTTATGAAATAAGTCTAGTAGTTTCGACGCCTATTCGTTACAAACAAGCAAATAAATCTACCTCTTCTTATATAGTATTATATAAGAATTAAAGATGACTAGCTGCGCCATGCGGTTTCACCCGAGTACGTCAGGATAAAAAGGATAGCCTATGTATTATTCCGGGTCTCCAACTACCTATATTCCAAGTTTCATCGCAGTCGGTTCAGTAGTTTTTACACTACACCCTTATTTATAAAATACTAGCTGCGCCCCCCGTGCAAGTCGCGATCCCGCGACTTGCACGGGGGGCAGGTGTTCGAACACCTACCTACCGAAATGAAAATATCCACACTTAAACGTACCTACGACCAGGGAAGTACTGATGATGCAGGCAGGAGGCTTCAACAGTAATTCAATGGGCAAGGTGAAGTAAGGTAAAATTTGTAAGTCAATAAGTGACGATGACGATGACGATGGATGACGGACAACCCACGACGATGGATGACGATCAATGACGATGGATAACGATGACGATGATGATGATGCCACTCTACATCACTTACCCTACCCCTGTGTCGATTTTCATTCATGAATAGTTATCACCCGCGTAAGTCCCGATCTTGCGGGATTTTCGGGATCAAAAGTATCCTATGTTACTCTCTATCATTTAAACTATCCCTATGCAAGTTTTTAACCAATAAATAGTTATCACCAGCGTAATTCCCGGTCCCGCGGGATTTTCGGGATCAGATGTATCCAAACAAACAAACAAATAAACAGACTTTCGGATTTATAATATTAGTAAGATTATTTACACATGACTCAGTTATGTGAGAGAACCAGACGTACATAGATACTTGCAAACTTTCGCGTTTATAATATTAATAAGAAAAATAAGATTCACAGATGGCCAAGTTATTTTGTTTGTTTCTGTCTGTCAACTTTGAAACTTCATGTCGCGGTAAAAAGCAAAGTTTATTTAAGTTATAAATACAGTCTATGAAAATTAAATTCAATGGCTGGTTATTATGGTGCATGCTAGCTAGTGTATACGAGTAAGAAAACCCAGTATCTACAGTATCTAACTCGCACCATTTGAACTCAAAAAGTACGAACTCGTTCGTGCGAGTGCTATGGGTTACATCATGACAGAGAACCCGTGTCTAACCAACACTAATGGGTACCACTTATATAAAAACAAAGCGTAAAAACTCATATCATGAACGAATGAAACGGAATACCTAACCTACCTACTAAGTATAAATTGTATTCACTTAACTAAGTTCCTAGTATACTCAGTCAGTTCCCAGTTCCTTCAGGAAATGGGATAGTTTTGTTCGCTTCAAGCTATTGAGGCCGACTTCCGTGTTGCTACGTTCACACTGGCAAGTCCAAAGTTAGAGTTACGCGGTAAGTTGGTTAGCAACAACAGTAACTTGAATAGTTTCAGATTGTTGATGTAGTCTATTTTTGTAGGTAAGTAGGTACCATAATGAAGTTTTGTCCTGGAATTAAGAAGTACTTCGACGGGAAGGTTTACAGCGGCAGTAAAAACGAGCCTAGGGAGAGGACCTTAAACCGAGTTTTTGTATTTGGAACAAGTTATCTTATACAAGGTGTAACTTGTAAGCCCTTTTAATCCGAAAGGGGATTGTTCTAGACGTCTAGGCGAACAACTTTTGTTCTACGACTTTTGGAAATTCGAAGTACTTTTCGAAAAATTTAAGTGTAAAGTTCACTTGATAATCAGCTGTTTCTGAGAGTTCGAGGTCATTGACCTTATGTTGTCCTTTTATTTAGTTTGATGGTTTACAATCAAAACTTCAAATATCTTTATTTTCAAAAGCAGCTGTTTTTTCAGTGAAACATAATCTCAAAATTATCAAAAAAAAAGTTTGAATTTTCAAAAGTCGTAGAACAAAAGTAGTTCGCCTAGACGTCTAGAACAACCTCTTTCGGATTAAAAGGACTTACCCGTTACAAATTGTATTTTAATTATACTAAATACTAACACCCATTGAAGAGAGTTCAATTTTGTATGACAAAGTTTTTGCAGTGAACCTTCCAGGTGTACGTAGTACTTCTTAATTCCATGGGTTTTGTTCATTATTTTTCTTTATTTATTACTTACCTAGCTGTTACTCGCGACTCGTCTGCGTAGAAATAGTGCATATCCGACTTTTTCGTTCATTACTCGGGTTCTTCTAATTGGATTTCGATGTAAAGTATACCAAGATGTTCCTCAAAAATAGAACTATCCAATTTAGAAAACCACATTTCAATCGGATTAGTTGTTTTTAATTGTATAAGGAACAAACAGAAAAACAGACAGACAGACATTAATTTAAAAAAATATATTTTTGTTCTAATACTTTTCCTTAGTCACCTAGACAAAATTTCTTCTATGGTTTTCGCGATTTTGCATAATAAAACACTTTATTTATCGGGTTAAATCGCGTTTTATTCACGCTTTTCGCGTGAATAATTCGCGTTTTTATTTTAATTTAGATTTGTTAATTCTTGCTTTGATGTAAAAATTGTTTTACATTTCCGAGTAAAATGAGAACCCCCAGGAGTTTATTTGGCTTCTTCTCATGTGAGGGCGCGTTCCGAAGCCATGGTAGTTTTTTGAGCTAGCTAGGGATAAAAATAATTATAATTTTAATTAAAAACTATTAAAATTACTCTATAGTCTGCGTACACTGGAACGTTTTGTTACAAATAATTATGAGGCGGTAGTTTACTGTAACTTTTTAGAAAGTTAAAATAGACAAATTACATCTCAGTCAACCTTCAAAAAGCCAACTGTAAAGTTGGCGAAAGCTCGGTGCGTTTAAAACCATGAATAAAACGCTATTTAACCCGATAAATAAAGTGTTTTATTCCCCTAGACAACTTTTTTTTTAATTTACTTCCAAGTACAGTACCCGTACTGTGAGTTTTTCGTAAAAAGAACGCAAACGTGGTGGTTAAGTTAAGAAAACTGGTAACTTCGATATCGTCCGCTAGGGGCGCTTTTTGAGTTTCCATACAATTTACGCGTCAACTTTTTTTTTTTTTATTTCTTATCGGTTGTGAACCGATTATGGCCATTAGGAAATTAGCCAGTGTCAAGTATTATTAATATATTATGCAAGTTATTTGCATCGAAACAGTCAAGTCGTCATAGTTAAAGTCAAGTCTAGGGAATCATTTGTAAACGCGGCGGCCATTTACAAACAATCTTCACGGAGCCTTGGAGACAACACTAAGTCAATGTTTTGCACCGATTTTCACTTTCATTCCACTTGTACACCTTCACGAAACTAAATTGATTAATATGCCCCCGAAATTAAACAATTTGCACGCATATGAACTAGGTTTCACAAAAATGAAAATTTAGCACCACATCTCCTCAAGGAGTTCCCGCCAAGACTCACGCGTCAACTTAACCATCACGTTCGCGTTTTTTTTTACGAAAAACTCACACTACGGGTACAGATATTCTGTCGTCGGAATTTGTGCAGTAACTTCGTAATTACATTACCAGCTAGGTAGCTACCACGTACCTTCTTACCAAAACCACCTAATATTAATAACCTAATCCATCACTAAAGTAGGTAAGCACCAAATTCTTATCAATCAAATATTCCAGAATAACTTATCTGCATAATAAGATTCGAATAATAATTATTATTATAACACAGACGAAAATTCTACTTATATTACAAAGGTGAAAGTTTGTGTGCAAGTATGATTGTTGGTACTCTTTCACGCTGAACCGATTGCGATAAAACTTGTTAGGCAGAAAGCTGGACACCTGATCTAACATAAAGGCTACTTTATATCCCGATTTTCAGGCGGCGGTGGGTGGGTGGGGCTTCCATACAACAAACGTGTTTTTTTTTTTTTTTTTGTGATAGTCCAACACGCACTTTGACGAAATCTTAGAGTAAGAAGATCTGCGTTTTTCCTTAGAGCTCAGACCTAAGGGGTAGAGGTACATTGATGAAATTTTAAAGGCATTCTTATAACACAAGATATTTATGGATTATTCAACTGATTTACGTGATCTGAAGCCACGGTGTTAGTATTTTCGTTTATTTTCCGCTAGATTCTAATATTTTTTATATTAAAATTTGACGCTCCGGAGCACCAAACCTAAAAATGGCGGCTCAATCTCTCCTAACTTAGGAGAATAGTGTAGTGCTCCTAACTGTGAAACTTTAACACACAATAATATCTTTTAATTTAGCGGAAATAAAACGAAAATACTAACACAGTTGCTTTAGATCACGTAAACCTATTATATAATTATAATCCATATTTCTTCTTTCAATAGGGAAGATGGCTGGAAAGTGCCACCTGTCTGGGACCCTGTACTTCATTTGATTAAGTCCCAGGCCCAGCCAACAACAGCTGCAAGACCACAAGATACCGTTAGCCATTTTTGTAGGACTTAGTATTTTTTGTTATTTAGATTTGTTAATTTTTAGTTTGATGTAAAATTGTTTTTTAAAATTTCTGAGCAAAAGAGAACCCCCATGAGTTTCTTCGTGGCTTCTTCTCATGTGAGGGCGCGTTCCGAAGCCATGGTAGTTTTTTGAGCTAGTTAGGGATAAAAATAATTATAATTTAAATTGAAAACTAACTATAACTCTATAGTCTGCGTACACTGGAACGTTTTTATTGCAAATAATTATGAGGCGGTAGTTTACTGTAACTTTTTAGAATGTTAAAAATAGACAAATTACCTACATCTCAGTCAACCTTGAAAAAGCCAACTGTAAAGTTGGCGAAAGCTCGGTTCAAATAATGAATAAAAACGCGATAAAACCGGATAAATAAAGTGTTTTATCATATTTCTTCTTTTAGGAATGAAAATAAATCGTAAAAGTTGTTTGAAGTGCAAAATGTGTTATCTGTGGAACATAGCTGGTCCATTTTGAACGGTCTTCTTTGCATACTTGTAATGGCAGTCGAATGATGATCTACTCATATCCAAGCCATCCAAGTCTCAAGTTGTCAACCCTAACGAACCTCATTTTGAGTTGTGATTAAGGTGAGGCAGCCCAATTTACTTATTTATGAATGACCCTATTCGGGTCACAGTGTTGACATAGTTTAGTGTAATTATTATGTAAACTCATGGTAGTTATGTGTAGTAGTATTACTTGCACTATTTATGTTATACATTATTTTAATAAGTTATGTCCTCAATAAATAGGTACCTGGGATTAAAACTTATGTAGACTTCAAATGTACCTACCTACTTACTTAGGTATGTGGACCTACCTACTTATCTGCAGATATATAGGTTAATAGCGCCTACTCGTATGTAAGTAGATAGATACATAATTTAAATAAATAATCACAGTTCAAAATGCAAAACAAAGCATTTTTATCATTACGACATTGACTTTAACCTGATTAAACGGTGTATATTCTGTTCTTAACTAAGTATTTAGCAAACAAAAATAATGTTTTTCGTTATTTTTAAAGTGGTGTTATTAATACTTTTCTATTGCAACGTTGTTTTTGCTACAGATTTGTACGAAGGAACAGATTTTAGTGCACGAATGTCTTACACTGAAGTCAAGAAACACGGACTTTTGTTTTTCAAAAGAGAAGCGGCAGTTGTTTTTTTTTATCCTGAAGGCACCGTAATTTCTGGCATAGCTTGTACAGATTTGACTCCTGGATAAAAAAGGCACAGCAATTATAGAAGAAGGTGGAATGAATTCCAACCACGTGAAAATAAAGTTTATCAGTGAAAGAAGTGTGGGGTTGAAATATACTGTGGAGATTTTTACTCGTTCTTTGAAAATGTTAATTGGTGATAAAAATATGTAAAGGAGCCTTGATCTTAAAAATAAAGTGATCGTTGTGCTATCGACTATGACTACTATACTACTACTACTTATTAGCTAGGTACTATTATTCAATAGGGGATAATATAATTTACCTACATTGAATAAAAGATAAATTTACATTTTTAACCCCGTATTTTACTATTATAGATGAGGGGTTTAGATCACCACTCTTCTTCACCCGCGGCTTGTAAGGCTCCTCCACTTCAGCACGTGAGCTCTGCGGATTTAGCTGATCTGACCATCACATAGACGACCTTCCACGTCGTGACCTCTTGTCTACTACGTTACGTTTGCGTAATACCGCGGCAGTGCAAGGCGGCAGTACTAGAATTATAACAGCAGCTGTTCGAAGCCATGGTTCTTTCGTAGTGTCACTGTCATTATTTGTTAAACGTCAACGTCAAATAATTTTATTTGTCGGATTTGCGTTTTGCGATCGATTCGTGAAGTCAGGCACAGTAAAAACCATTGTTTTTTAAGGAAAATTTTCATTTAAGTCGGCGTTCACATAGTCTGTAGAAACTCGTCGTGTCTGAGAACTTGGAAAATCGCTATATTCTTACCTAAAATGTCGTAAAATGGGCACAACAATGCGAAAGAAAACTCAAGTGTCTTTCGTGATTCGCGACGAGGAGGAGCGTCGGCACAAGAATGGTGTTAGTTCGCTGCAATTAGACCCAATACAGGGACGGCTGTATTCCGCCGGACGTGATGGCATTATTCGGGTGTGGAACACCGCTACTGGTGTCCAAGACAGGTACATACAAAGTATGGAACACCACACCGATTGGGTGAACGACATAGTGCTCTGCTGCGGTGGGAAGAACTTAATCAGCGCGTCTTCTGATACCACAGTCAAAGTATGGAACGCGCCGAAGGGTTTTTGTATGTCAACACTGAGAACTCACAAGGATTATGTACGAACGTTAGCTTACGCGAAGGACAAGGAGCAAGTAGCCAGCGCGGGGCTAGACCGAGCTATATTTCTATGGGATGTTAACACTTTAACAGCTCTGACTGCTAGTAATAACACTGTGACTACATCAAGTCTAGTTGGTAACAAGGAATCAATCTATAGCCTCGCTATGAATCCCCCGGGCACCGTCCTTGTCAGTGGTTCTACAGAAAAGGTATTAAGGGTCTGGGACCCTAGAAACTGCTCCAGATTAATGAAACTAAAAGGCCATTCCGATAATGTCAAAGCATTAGTCGTAAGTCGAGATGGAACACAATGTGTCTCGGGTAGCTCAGATGGTACAATAAAATTATGGTCTCTAGGACAACAGCGTTGTGTATCAACGATCAGAGTCCATTCTGAAGCAGTATGGGCCTTATTAGCAACAGAAAACTTTACTCATATAATTTCTGGTGGCCGTGATAGGCTAGTCATTATTACTGAGCTTCGTAACCCTGATAACTTCATGATTATTTGTGAAGAAACAGCCCCAATATTAAAACTGTGTTTCACAGCTGACCAGCAAGGTATATGGGTGTCGACATCCGAATCTGATATTCGATGTTGGAAGCTACCCCCTTTAAACATAATGTATAACCATAACAACTATAATACGAACAATGTATTTCAAACACAACCTATTCATCACATTCCCGGCGGGCCGGCTATTAAACATTACTCGGTACTCAACGACAAAAGGCACATATTAACAAAAGACACTGAAAATCATGTAGCTTTGTATGATGTTTTAAAAGCATGTAAAATAGAAGACTTAGGAGAGGTTGATTTTGATGAAGAAGTCAAGAAACGATTTAAAATGGTTTACGTTCCAAATTGGTTTAATGTTGACTTGAAAACAGGAATGTTGACAATTCATTTAGGGCAAGATGAGACTGATTGCTTGTCTGCATGGGTGAGTGCTAAAGAAGCTGGTCTTACTACAGAAACAGATCAAAAGGTGAATTTTGGAGCACTATTACTACAAGCTTTGTTGGAACATTGGAATCATGCAAATAGAGTAAACGAGGCTGGACAAAAAGTTATTGGGAACAATTATTTTAGTGTGCCATTGCATACCCCATTGATTTTCAGTGAAGTTGGGGGCAGAACTCTTTATAGATTACAGGTAATTACTGTATAATCCATAGTAACTTTGTATAATCATTAAACATAGAAATCTTGCAAAATTATTGTGATGAAAGGATACCTAGTCCTCATTATTCTCTATACAAACATAGTTGACTATTTCCTCCCTGGACAAAGACACTTTGAAATTTTGAAACTCCTCATCCCAAAAGAATTAGAAATGTATGTTTCAATAACACATCAAAAATATGTACCCTGCGAGATTAAAACCCACAACTACTGCTAATCCGAACTAGTGCATTAGAACAGCGAATTGAACTGTAATATTTACTTGGTAGAAGTCACTACGAGGCCTTACTTACAAAAATATGAGGAGATTATTTCTTACTTTTAACTTAACGGGTAATATAACTACATACTATACTATTATAATATACCCGTGGCACGGCAAAGCGGCCTAATGCACTGGTTCGAATTAACTGTATTTGTGAATCCTGCCGAATACGAATTTTTCAAAGCTTTTTTTTCACAAACAATATCTCTTCTCTTTTATCTTTTTATCTCCTGCAGGTAATTTATTATTCAAATATTTCTACATCAATTCCAGGTTGGCGATGCTGGAGGTGAAACCGAAGGCAATTTACTAGTCGAGACCGTACCCTCTTGGGTTGTGGATGTGGCCATAGAAATGGTGTCTCCAAAGCTGAACAAATTGCCTTTCTATCTACTGTCACACTCAAGCTGTCAGAGTAAACAAGACAGGCAGAAAAAGGTAAGTGTAATACAATTTATGTACTATCTGTAACAAAGTTAGTAATTATAAAACTGGGCCATTGCGAGTCGCAAAGAAGTTTCCATACCCATACCACAAAATATCACTTTGTATTGGAGACCTACAGACAAATATTTGAAAGAAAGAAGAAAATACGTTTATTCAGACAGGCACACAACTTACACAGTAGGTACATACAATAAAAACAACATAAAAAATTATAATAATAGGTATATAAAATTAAAATAATGCCAAACAAATAATAAAAAAATAAAAAAAAAACAAACAATTTAGGAACTCAACAAAAACAAATTAATATTTCGTAAAGTGGGAACTTGCGTGGCCGAGCGGTATAGGCACTGGAATATTGATCCAGGGACGCGAGTTCAAATCTCGCCGCAAGTGAATTTTTGAAGATGAATTTTTCCTTTAAAAATATTTCTAGTAAAAACAAATTATAATAAATAATAGCAAACTACAAAGTTAATGAAAATAATTATTTCTAAGCCATGTGCCCCCGAAAATGTTTTTATTTTATTCTGTTTTTTTTTATAAGTATTTGTTCTTATTGCAGTAACAGAAATACATTATCTGTAAAAAATTCAAGTGTGTACAAATGCTTTACAGAACTGTGATAGCTATCAACAGTTCACGAGACACAGCCTTATAAAGAGCCTAGCTGCGCCCCGCGGTTTCACCCGCTAAGTCCCGTTCCTGCGGGAATATCGGGATAAAAAGTAGCCTATGTGTTAACCCAGGTCCCTAGCTACCTATATTCCAAGTTTCATCGCAATCGGTTTAGTAGTTTTTGCGTGAAAGAGTAACAACCTCACATACATACATACTTACATACAAACTTTCGCGTTTATAATATTAGTAAGATGAACAGTATTCTTAAATAATAAAATTGATTTCCAAATTTAGATCATTCATTTTTTTTTAATTAATGTAAGCCTACGATTGTCCGCATTCCACCAAATAATCAAACCGCTCGCCCCGCTTTCCATTGAGCTCGCAGCATGACTACTTTATTGATCCCGAGTTTTTACCTAGATCAAGGCTAACGCTGTTTAACCCGTTGCAGATTAGTCCTACTAATAATTTAAATAAGAAATTTTGTCTGTGTTACTCCTTCATATAAAAGCGTTTAAACGATTGCGACGCAGTATTCGCGGAAACCCGAAACAACACACAGCCTACGTTTTGTTCCAACAATCCGGGTCACCCGGGACAGGACCTAAACCTTTATAAAAACCAATTTCAGGATCGTCTAGTAGCAAACGACTTCATTCAAGTACGTAAAGTGGCTGAACATGTCGTCGAAAAGATCGTCGGCGGAGGCGACGCGAACGGTACTAGCGCTGGCAGCCAGAAGGGTAGCACTAATGAGGACAGTGGGAATGATGGGGCAGATGAGAAGGTGGAACTACTGTGTTGTGATCAGGTAACTGTGATATTAATTACTCAACTCTATCCAATAGGAAACACTAATAAGAACAGTTGGAATTATGGGGCGGATGAGGTGGTGAAATATTGTGTTGTGATGAGGTACCTATGACGTTCATTAATCTACCGCAAAGATCGTTCGTCACAGGCGAAATGGTACAAGCGTATGGGGCATTATAGAATGGACTAATGAGGACAGTGGGAATAATGGGGCTGACGGCTGATGTGAATTTCATTTAAACATTTTTGACCCTAGAAGATCTTATTTTAATCCTTATATTTAAATGAATAACCTTACTTTTCAGGTGTTGGATCCAAACATGGACTTGCGAACGGTACGACATTTCATATGGAAATCGAACGTAGAATTCACACTACACTATAGAATATTGAAGCAATGAGAGTACCGCACAGTCCGGCTCGCCAGGACTCATTTGAAGAAATATTGTTACTTGAATTGTATGTATGAATAGAATATACGTATAACGGCTGACCTGGCGGACTTTGTATCGCCAACGGTCGTATAGGAAACAAACTTGACACTGGCAGTTCACAACGAAAAAAACCCGGCCAAGGATGGAGAAAATTTAAATTTTATTTATTTAATTTTCCATAAAGTTTTCTCAGTTCTATGAATTTTATCCTAGTCTAGACAATCGAACATGAAAATCTGTCCAGCCGTTTTTGTGTGATGCATTGCGAACTATCACAACTTCGTTTAATTTTTAAAGACTGTACGAAAAGATGTTCAATATTGATGAAGATAAATAAAATTTGAAGCTTATTGGTATTGTTTTGATAATGCAAGCCAGAGTTTCATATCAGTGGAAATATAAAAGTAGATATACGCCGTAAGTTCAATGTTCTAAAAAGTTTTCAATTATAGTTCTATTAGCTTCGCCACGCGGTTTCATCCGCGTGAATCCCGATCCAGCAAAGCAAGAACATCGAGATAAAATTCCAGTATGTTAATCCAGAAAAAGATCTGCGATAAAGCGATGAAACACGCATATGCGAAAAGCTTTGTAGCTATTCGGATATCGAGTTTCAGCGCTTTTTAGCGTAACTTATAAAGAAACTTCATTTACCAATATTAGTAGGCTAGCACCTTTCAGTCAGTCTTTTTAGTTTAGACGAATGTTTAATGTCGTTCCCGATTGTTGCAGACATAATCCCTTATTTGTGTAAGCCCCTTTTGATTTTTAGTTATAAAAAGGGTAATAGGTATTAGAGTTTTCGTGCTTTCCCGTTAATTTATTCAATTTTGTGAAGTCCACTAATAAAAGTGTCAAAGGTTCAAAGACGCCCAGACGCTTTGCCTTGCAAGGTGTCCTCGGCTATAGTACAGTTGGAAATCATTTCTGCGAAAAGGATCCCTCTTAAATTTTTTTGTTAGGTACGGTTTTTAATAGGGAATTGGCCCCAATCCTGTTTTATACAATGACTTACCTATATATTATATACTTATAAAAAATTATGTCTCAATAGATATTGAAATATACACTTCGTAGCACATTTCATAGAAAATCCTAACTAAATTAAACGAAAATGTATATAAAAATAAACGTAATGATTAATATTATACGTTTAACTCTGTCGATGTCGGTATGTTCGGTTTACAACAAATCGCTAGAAAACGCTAATATTCTAGAAAGCATGTTTACTTGTATAGGTCTCGTAGACGACGGACTTTTGTCTGGCAAGTCGTTGTCTTTTTTGTCGGACTAAAGTCCGCAGACCGTGCTGATTACGTCATTCTGTAGCTAACAAACATTGATTGAAATATTAAAAAAATATCACGTAATTTTTACCCAACTGCAAGAAAAGGGTTTATGTTTGTAATATTTGCGATTACGGATTTACGAGAATTTTAATCGAGATTTTTTAACAACATAGTTACATAATGCGCATTTAACCCTGTCTCTTACGCTTTCACGTATAAACCGCTAAACCGATTTTGATGAATTTTGGTATAGAGATAGATTGGACCTCGGAGAAGGACAAAGGATACTTTTTATCTTGACATTCCCGCGGGAACGGGACTTACGCGGGTGAAATGGCAGTTCGCAGCTAGTAGTTACATAATCAGCTAGCCGCACAATTCGCAAGTCTGGATAAGCCTAGGCTTGTAATTTTACAGGAGACTCAAGGATAATTTCCTCTATTATTTTCGCGATTTTGCATAATAAAACACCGGGTTTGATCGCGTCTTATTCATGATTTTTAAAACGACCGAGCTTTCGTCAACTTTACTGTTTCCTTTTTCAAGGTTGGTTTAAAAATCATAAATTAAACGCGGTAAATAAAGTGTTTTATTTTAGACTCCAGGACTTTAGTATCATATCATTTTTAGCGAAGTACATTATTATTAATTTATATTAAAAAAACCGGCAAATAGATGGACATTTGTCTGTGCAAGTCCTTTAGCCAGTGCCACCTGTATTCTTGCGTTAGTAACAAATTGTTAGTGTTGAGAATTTTGTAGCGTTGATGCCTAGTGCCACAAATCATGAAGTCAGATATAAAAGCTTATTGCTACATAAGCCGACACTTGTATACTACAAAACGACATAGGTTTGAAAACAATCGCAGTAGGTATAGAACAAGTGTTTTATGTTTTAAATTGGTGATTAAATTGCCACTAACTGCGCCCCGTGGCTTTACCCGCGTCAGTCTCGTTCCTTCAGGAGTTTCGGGATAAAAAGTAGCTAAATCTCTAGCTGTCTGCAACACGCTTATACGCATATAGTTATACAGTTTGTAACGGATAAGTCCTTTTAATCCGAAAGGGGGTTGTTCTAGACGTCTAGGCGAACAACTTTTGTTCTGCGACTTTTGAAAATTCAAACTTTTTTTTTGAAAATTTTGAGTTTATGTTTCACTGAAAAAACAACTGATTTTGAAAATAAAAATAATTGAAGTTTTGATTGTAAACCATCAAACTAAATAAAAGGACAACATAAGGTCAATGACCTCGAACTCTCGGAAACTGTTAATTCTCAAGTAAAGTTTACACCTAAATATTTCGAAAAGTACTTCGAATTTCCAAAAGTCGTAGAACAAAAGTTGTTCGCCTAGACGTCTAGAACAACCTCCTTTCGGATTAAAAGGGCTTACCCGTTACACCTTGTATATCAGCAACCAAGTTTCATCGCAATCGGTTCACTTTTTTGCGCGATTAAACACAAACATCTAAATTTTCGCATTAATAATATTAGTAGAATATTTTTTTGTACCATAAATAGAGTACGTGGTGGAGAAAAGTTACGTAGGTACCTTAAATGAAAATGGCATTTTGTGAGTGTACGATGAATTGATGATCAATGATAATAAATTTAAAGTGTTAGCTTTAAGACAATAACCCGAATTTACAAACGACCCTAAACCTACTAAAGTGAATGCTTTGTCTTGCTCTTGTGAGTGACAATAAACGTTAGTCAAAATGGGACAAAAGTCGAGTCCACGCATAGGGTCGTTTGTGAATACGGGCCAGTCCATGTGTGCTTGCGATGCGGAACAAAAAACATGTAAAGTGCGTTTTTTTTAATTTTAGACTATAATCTGACGTATTGGTTACTTGTATTTGTCATTCTTTCTTAAGAAAGAAGGGTCAAGTCGTAGTCTACAATTAAAAAACAATGTATCTATTAAATCTTAACATTTAATGAACTGAATGATTGAAATGATTGCGTTTGTACAGTATCGGAGATTGTAAAAATGATAGATTTCGTTTACTTTTAGTTGTATTTTTAATACTGCGTTAGAGCCATAGTTGTTTTATGGCGTCATATATTATGTTTACACGATTGTAATGGGTTGCTATGACACTGTCGCCGGACAAAAGTCCGTCGTCTGCGTTGAGCCTTAATATAAAGGCGCATTATAATTCCAATGAGTTTGCGAAGTTGTAGTACATTTTAACTTCGAAACGGCAAAAAATCTTTTGTCTATGGATGAATTAGTAATGGAGAAAAAGTTACGGTAAAAGGACTAATCGTTATGTTTTGCGATATTTGGGATGATCAAGAAATTCTAGGTGTAAAGCGCTGACGACGAATTCTATGGGGTAAATAAAAAAACAAAATTAAGGTTGCTATAAAAACTACTACCAATTTCTTCTCCTTTCTCCCAAATATCGGAAAACACCCCGATACAAAATAGGTCACCTTTCCTTAATTCAAAATAAATTATTATTTAATTTATAATTAAATTTTATTTTATTTATTAATATTTTAATTATTCGTAAAAATGTAGAGACTCCTAACAATTCAGCTACTTATACCAACTATGCAAATTAATTGACGTAATAATGCGCCTTGTCACACATTATTTGCAGTTATTATAGTCTAGGGATTTAATGTTGGTTTTGTTATACGATTGTGTGACCGCGGAGGTTTTTCGAGAAAATTTTTATATCCGATATTAAACTTACATTTGTTTTCATTACAAATAATATCAAACAACAGAGTTTTTACCATGTTTAAATTTGTTATTTACGAATCTCGGCATTCGGTCTCGTTAAAAGTTGAATTGCTGGCTAAATATCGAGCTCTGTAACTATGAAATGCAAACATGGTAAATAAATACCCCGTTATTAAATAATATTTGTAATTTTTATTCGTTGTCATACTATGTCCATTGTGTGGTCAGCCCAATTTTATTGGTATCTTAAAAATACTTATGATTTTTAAATGCTTGAAAGCGACGTTTTTGAAATAGTTTTTGTTTATAGAATTGACATTGTACGCGTAAAATATCTAATTGAAGTATGATTAAAATTGTTACATGGATGCAACAACATGGTTTAATTTATATGTGAGCTATTTTATATACTTACTAGCTGCTTCCAGCGTTTTCCCTGCTTAATTTTTGATCCCGTAGGAATTTTGGAACCAAATCATTTGTTACTTACTCCTCGATAATGTAAATCGATAATAATACGTTATGATGTTAAATCATAGCTGTTTATTGTCTTTATTTTTTCGAGTCCTTCGTTGCGCTTGCCATTTAGGTAAGTCGTCACCCGTGACAGAAGATTTATCCCCTTGTTTAATAATCTACTATTCCTCTTTATAATTAGAATTACCCACGACTGAACGAAGCAGTGTATTATATATGCGTTTAGGGTGAGAGGTGGTGTGTGCGCAATTTAATGTTCCCATTTATCTTAATATTAGTACCTACCTATGTGTATATAATAATAAAAATAGCTCGTGTCAAAATCGACTCAGTGGTTTTAGCAGGTTTCAGAGCTTAGTTTCAGAGATTACTCTTTACAAAAAAATACGACTAGATGGCGCCACTTGTCAAGTTAAAACACGCTAATATTGCGTTTTATGATTTTACTAGGATTTATAATATGATTTATTATAGGATTTACATACTGATACGTCTTAACTTAATTAATTTTTGGCTCTCTTCAATTGTTATTTGTTGTTTGAAGAGATTTAGAAAGTAGAATAATAAAATACATTTTACAGCACGACGACCATTTCAGCCGAAAGTCTAGACTTCTAGGCCGACAATTTTAAGTTTAAAGTTGACTTGAAAATCATCTGTTTCTTAGAGTTAGAGGTCATTGACTTTATTTTGGTCTTTGTAATTGTCCAAATGGACAATTACTTTAAAACTCCAACTTTAATTACCTTTATTTACAAAAACAGCTATGTTTTCAGTGAATTAATAAGTCTAAATTTTTGAAAAAAAAAAAAGTTAAAAATTTTTAAGTCGTAGATCGAAAGTTGTTCGACTAGACGTCTAGAACAATCTACTTTTGCCTTAAATACTACTATAAGTGCTTCTGCTATTGTTAATGATATTTTTCGCTTTCATAAGTGATAATTATTATTATCAATTTCAATCTTGAATCATGGTCTCTTAATAATTGTGCTAATGAAAATGTTTTTTACATTGTGATTGTAATTAATCAGCGATTCCTATTCCTATAAACTTTCCCTCACACTTTGGATCGCTTAGGACTGTCAATGTCTAACTTTACTATTGTAAAAATCAGCTATGTACTATGTTTTTGATATATTTTAATTAAAGTGTTTCCTTGGATGACTATAATTAAAGAAATGCTTTCCAAAAAATTCCAAAAAACAACCGACAAGACTTTACTGCATCTCCGGGGATCCGTCTCGACGCCTTTTCCAATTTGGCCACGGATGCATGTTCAATCGAATCGAAATTAAGATTGCATTTCTTATTGTTTTACGTTATCGGGTAAATTTTTGGAAAGCATATCTTTAATTACAGTAAGTAGACATGGGGCGGTTACCCGGTTTGGATCCGGTGCCCGGCGGATCCGGCACTTTTTTAGGATCCGGCCGGGTACCGGTGCCGGGTATCCGGCTCTGCCGGGTAATTTGATAGACCAAAATAATGAAACATATTACACTTTTTAAATAATTTATTATGCTGAACACAAACGGTAATCATTATAATAATATTAGTAATTTAAGATGGGTAAGTTGTGAAGTAAAAACGCCAATTTTTCTGCGCGGTTAGCATTAGCAGGCGACTGCGTTTCTTGTCATAAATTAGCCCTGCTTCTGAAAACAGGCGTTCGCTGTTTACAGAACTTGATGGTGTGCATAGATATTTCGCTGATACTTTTCGCACCCCGCGGGAACATGCGCTAGCCAGCCGGTACGCGGCGATTCGAGCTATCAAAGACGCCAGGGCCACCTCTATTTCACTTCAGTTGCGCCTGAGCGGGCAAGGGAGACACACGCGTCACGCGTTACCGCTGCCGGGTACCCACGAGTACCCGGCGCAGAATGTGTCGGGTACTCGTTCAGCGAGTACCCGGCAAAACCACTACCCGCCCCATGTCTAACAGTAAGGTATAATTAACCCATCCTTTAATATTACAAAGCTGGAAGTTTGTATGTATGTTTGTTACTCACGCAAAAAGTACTGATTGACCAACTTTTTTATTTGAATTTTATTTTAATCCCACGGGAACGTGACCGCAGGTTAAACCGCGGGCCGCTAGTTAAAGTAATAAAGCCCTGGAAAATATAAGGAAAATAACCTATTTATAATACTGTGCCACACTTAAAAAATACAAAAAAAAAACAAATTGATTTTTCTATTTTATTATTCACCATTATTATCTATCACAAATACAACAAAAACCAGAACAAAACCACTATTTACAATAACACTAAAGTAAATTGAGTAGGTACAGACCGAACGGGCGATGAGAACAAATATAAATGCATGCAGCTTCCGTAATTTGTTTATTTTTATTGCTCAAGGCATTTCTATTAGAAATATTTTAAAGGAAAAATACATCTTCAAAAACTCTCTCGAGGCGAGGTTTGAACTGGCGCCTCCGGATTTATACCAACTAGGGAGCCTTTTTATGGCCAATAAATAAATAATAAATTGTGTAAACAAACACAAAACGCCATCTAGCCCCATGCTTAGCTACTAAGCTTGTGTTAAGGTGACTAGATAACGGATATACTACCTATAATTACTTTTGTAAAGACACCACGACCAGATACAAATATTAATTTTTAAGTTTAAATATTTGCCCCCGGCTGGAATAGAACCCGCAACGCATTGCAGTCGGGCATTCGCCCCCCGCGCCACAGAGGTCGGCAATAATATACATACCTAATAAAAATAAGATAGATAAAATTTAAACTCCTAGAACCAGAAACAAACACTTTATACCCAGCATAAACATTTGTGTTTGAGGGGGGAATTGAACTCGCAACCTTATTGTCTCGCAGCCGGATGTTCACCGAACACGCCACAAAGGTTGATAGCAAATCCTATCGGTTAGAAATCGCTAGCTATCGCTCATTCGGTTTGTATCCAACTTCGTTTCATTACTTACTATATTATTTACATTATCATTGAATAACGGCCAAATACAGTACTCATATTATCTATCCAGTGGACGTCGAACAGTGGAAATTAACAGGCACTATGCAGTACATTACTGCTTTAAGACGGCGATAGATGATAATTATCGGTCCTTGTCCGATTAAATGACATATAAATGAGCGAGATGGAATTGCATGAAAAAATCTACAATTTCTCGTAAAATCAATCATTAATGAAGATTAGAATAATATTTTTAAAAAGGCGACGAAGAGGTTCTAGGTATTGTATTTTCTAATATTATGATGCCTATAAGAAAATATAGCGGTTAAGGATTTAGAAGATAAATTGATTTATTTTGTAAAACAGCCTTTTTAACTTTGCCTGTATAATAGTGGTATTTAAAGTTATTTTTTATTATTTTTGAAATTAAGGGGACACTTCTTGTATCATGTACAATACCATAATTACATTGTTTAAAGATCTATTTGATACCGGTTATGAAGAAAAATATGAAGGGATTTCACATCAGTCGCGTCCTTAACCTAACGTGTTTATTACCGGTGATTACCTCCATAGTGCCTGTCCACTGTTGTCAGACGTCCACTGGATAGATAATACGGGTGCAGAAAAGCTACTCAATATTTGAGTTCAATTTAAACAAACAGCTCTCAAACTCAAAAATGCCCATATTTTCAATTTAGAAGCTTCTCAATTTATAAGTACCTCTTAAATTTAAAGTGACGTTGTTGGTACCCGAATAATGGAGTAACTTCTAAATTAAAAACGAGTATGGTAACCGCCTAATTCTTTAAGTAGAACTCAAATTTTAAATAGCGTTTCTGTATATTAAGTAATTTAAAATCAACAAACCAAACCACAATAAATAAATAAACGAATACACTTGTCATTTTTAAAAATTAAGTAGGAAAGGGTCAACTGGGCAATCTCGACTTCGGGGAATTTCAACTATTCTTCATAACTTCTGTGTAGAATTTTATGAAACATTGCCATCTATGTAGAAAATGAAATTGCTTTTGCGCTATCCGGATCTTTTTAAAATAAAGTAAAATGCAGAAGTTATTAAGAATATACGATTTTAAACTTACATGGTTGTTTTCACTACTAAAATTACTTAGTAACGGGGTTATTTATTATATTTAATTATTTATCCGAGGAGCTCGATATTTCGCTGGTAATTTCAACCAGCTTGTTCACAAGGCTCCGCGGATAAATAATTAAACATGGTAAATACCCCGTTACTAAGAAATTTTATTAAGAATAGTCGAAATTTCCCGAACTCGAAATTGCCCCGCTGGACCGTAACGGAAACTTTTTACACATGAGGTGCACTGTACCCAAAATAACGAAAAACCGCGTTTTTTTAGCGGGAACTCATTAAAGAGATGTGCAGTTGCATAATTTTCATTTTCGTGAAACCTAGTTCAAATGTGTGTGTATTGTTTAATTTCGGGAGCATATTAACAATTTAGTTTCGTGAAGGTGTACAAGTGTAATGAAGGTGAAAACCGGTACAAAACATGGACTTAAGCGACTCCAAAGCTCGCGTGAACAGTCATTGTAAAAAGCCACCATTTACAATGACTTTCTTGACTTGACTTTTACTACGACGACTTGACTGTTTTGATGCAAATAACTTGCAAATACTAATTATACTTGACAGTGGCTACTTTTCAAATGGCCGAATTCGGTTCACAACCGATAAGAAAAAAAAACGAAAACCGCTTAACTGCAAAGACTAACTACTGGATCAACGCACAGCCTAAATCGGTGACAGTCCTGAACTGATATTTGGAGTATGTTCTTATGGTGTAAGTAATTATTCAATAAGTACCGTAAATTAGGTAACAATTAGATACTTTGTGACAAACTGGGGATACTTTGTGACAAGATTATTCAAAGACCAATAATAATAATAGTTTTTTTTAAAGGATCATTGGATGCGTTCTAATAAATGAAATGATACGGCATGTTCATTGCCAAAATGTGGGGTGTCACAAAGTAAGGCATACTGTCACAAAATAACCCTAAATTACCCGCAGGATCGGAAGTTATGCGGGCGAATCCGCAGGACACATTCTAAAAGACTTTGTTTTTACTAAACTTTTACTTTACTACATTGACGCACAGCCTAAACCGCTGAGAGTAGGGGCGACTTGCATAATATAATAATAAATCAATTTTAAAATAATTTATGGGAAATCAAACACTGGACTCTATTTCATTAAGTGGACGATTGATAATATGTTGCCACACATTGACAGTTCTTGAAATTCTGACAGATTTTAAACACGTTTAACAGCTTAAACATGTTTAGGAACCATTATGCAAGCCGGCCTAAAAATCTAAAATTTAGATTAAGAGTTCTTTATTAGGAATCCGATAAGGGTTTTAATTCCCACAGGAGTGTTGCGTGTGAGACCGCGTGTCACAGCTAGTCTAGCACTATGACTGCGCCCGCGCCGGCGTCACCGTCGCTAGCGGCCGGTCAGCTCGCGTGGTAGAGGCCCGCCAAGGCGTCCTGTAGAGCGCGTAAACAGGGAAGCGTTGACGTGTACCCTCCAGCCTTCTCTGTGTCGTTTTCTGACCTGAAATAATAATCTATACTCATAATATGGCAATCTACCGCACAAGACCGCGAGCTATGGAAGGGGAGTGGAGAGGCCTTTGCCCTGCAGTGGGACACTACAGGCTCCTAATAATAAATGTATAATAATAATAATTATAATAAAGGAAGAGAGGACAAAAGTCTATACTTGGAAGTAAATTTTAAAAAAGTTGTAGAGCGCTTAGAAAAAGTAGTAGAACAAAATTATATAAATTTTAAAATTCATGTCTGTCTGTCTGTTTCTCTGTTTATCTGTCTGTTCCTTATACAATTAAAAACTACTATTCCGATTGAAATCTGGTTTTCATATTAGATAGTTCTTTTTTCGAGGAAGGTCGTGGTATACTCTGCATCAAAATCCAATTAGTAGAACCCGAGTAATGAACGAATAAGTGCAACTGCCCGCTCGCTAAATATTGCACAACATTACACACAGCGCAATCTAGCCCCAAATGTAGTAGACCTAAAAAGGTTCCTTAAAGCAATTCTGCTAGCAATATTGCTTTTTAACAGATTCACGATAACTGTGCACCTGGTTCTCACGGCTTTGTTTTATGACAGGTGCACGGTTATTGTGAATCTGTTAAAAAGCAATATTGCTAGCAGAATTGCTATAAGGAACCTTTTTAGGTCTACAGGCTTGTACTATGGGTACCAGACAACGGATATACTACATTTTATACCTTTTTTTTGCAAATACATACTATACATAGATAGACACCCAGACCATATGTAAATATATATTTTTAAACACAAATATTTGCACCCGACAGGAATCGAACCAGCAGCCTTCTGCATTGCAGTCAGGCGTACGCCCGACGCGCCACAGGGGCCGTCAAAATAATAATAACAAACATTTATTCGAAGTTTTGACAGGAAAGCGGTGAGATGTGTGCTAAATTTTCATTCGCGTGAAACCTATTTCAAATGCGTGTAAATCGTTTAATTTCGGGTTCATATTAATCAATTTAGTTTCGTGAAGGTGTATAAGTGTAGTGAAAGTGAAAATCGGTCGGAAAATCGGAAACATGGACAGCGTTGTCTTCAAAGCTCCGTGAACAATCAATGTAAATAGCCGCCGTTTTACAATGATTTCCTCGACTTAACTTTGACTATGAGGACTTGACTATTTCAACGCAAATACCTTGCAAATATTAATGTTACTGTTAATGTGACACTGGCTAATGTCCAAATGGAATAGAGCCATTTAAAAGAAGAAGAAAAAACATTTATTTTCAGACCAAGATCCATACATAGGTGCAAACTATTAAAATTATGAAAATCAAACACAATAAAAACAAATAACAGATGCGATCCTTAATGTCAACTCGACTAGACGAGCACCTGTGGCCAAATTGGTTAAAGCGTTGGGCGGACTCCCCAAAGATGCAGGTTCAAGTCCTGTCGGGTGCAAATTTTTGGAAAACATTTCTTTAAAAATTTAGTCAGTTAGTGTAGGAAACACTTTAAAATATATCAAAACGTAGGTGGCTAGAAAAAATAATACGTTTTTAGCCGTAGGTAGAGGATAATTATTGTCAAAACACCTAAAATTTTTATAATAAATTTCTACGAACCTGACATGATGTAAGTAGCCGTTATGAGTAATATCTTGAATGTTGGGTGGGTCCGGGCCGCACCTGTCGGGAACTATCGGGGCTTCGTATCTGTACAGAGGGCCCTCTTCAACCAATGGTATAGTATCTTGGAAGCCTCGGGTGAATTTCACTCCAGATGAGAATTGGGTAACCTGGAATATTCAGATTGCAGTTACATCACCTTACCATGATCGTTTTAAGATGTGTTATCGTCCTTAAGTTGCTCAAAAAATTTAAATTTTAAATAAAAAATACTCCCACTAGCTAGGAACTTGAAAAAACCACAAATTAAAAAAAAGCATACAAACAAGATAGGCGCGAAAAACCAAACCTTTTTTTTTATTTACTTTTTGATGTTTTTTTTTTACTGAACGCCATAGCGGCTTCTTAGCGACGACTTATATTATAAGAAATCATGGGCATCGTTCAGCTAATAAAAAATATATAGCAAAAATTTTTGAAAAACCCATAAAAAAAAAAAATACTAACTTCATAAAAAAAATATAAACGTAACTATCTGTGTTTTTTCAAAGTCGTATGTTTTATTAAAGGGTATGGTTTTATTAAAAATTATTTTATTTTTTGTGCGACAAAAGCACACATTGGAGTTCTACTAAAAGAGTACTATGGCAAAGATGCACATACACACTTAATTAAATTAGGTTTGTAAGTTAGTATGTATGTATTTTTGTCTGCGCTCTTACAATGTTTAAGCTACCTACCAGTTAAGAAGTAGAAATAGACATGAAAGTTACCTTTGGTAATAATACAGGTGCAATTTCTTCCTGTTTACTGGCAATATTCTGTGCAAATGTGTTAAGTATATCCTTAGCGTCACCTTCTGCAAACATCAGCTCGTCAATCAGTGCCTCTTTCTCTCTTATTTTCTGTTTCTTGGCCTCCTGTTCGAGTCGAACTATTTCTGAACGACGAAGCTCTTCCATTTGTTTTTCTATTTCTAATATCTCTTCCAGTTCTAGTTCTTCTCGACCTGGAAATTATAAATGTTTTTACATAACTAAAAAGTGTTTGAAAATTACTACAGCACTCATTTCAAACATTGCATTTGGGCAGAAGTGGTTGTCGATTTACAGGATTGCTTCTCGCCATCATGCCAGTATCCCCAGGCTGCTACACGTGGCACGACATCTCGCCATTTCTGGCGACTAGTCCCGTTGTGAGTACACTTACTGCAGTTGACTCAGTAGATTTGGTGATGAGGTCAATCAAGCTGGGTCAGCCCAGCGAGGTCAATCAATTCAATGGAAGATTGACCCCGAGGCTACTTGCCTTTGACCTTAAGCTTAAACTCACAGACACTCCATAGATTCTTCATATCAGGAGATGTGCCCAAAGAACTTCAATATTCACAGCCACACAATCGACGAAAGTCTGTCTCGTATATGAAGTTCTTTGAGGATTCAATTATTAGTGTGGAATGCCATCCAAGGTATTTTATAACAACCATTTGTTAGCCATTTATTTATAATCATTTCAAACATTCAGCATAATAATAATTGCTGATGTAATAAAAAAATTGTTTCAGGATTTGTGACAAATTGTAGAATATGTAATGTCTCCCTGTGTACAGTCAGAAAATGACTGAGGGAATCAGGTACATTTTTAAAATGGTTTTTTTTTTCAATAATGGTTTATCTATTGTTGATAATTCTGCTTGATGTCACTAAACCATCCTAACTGCTAGTAATTTCATGCAGAATAACCAAAAATTACTAAACCACTATTAAATAAAATTAGAACTTTGAATATGCACCTAGTACCCTAGGTAGTTTGCTGACTGTACTATTGCTCTCTACACCTATCAGTGTAAATTTTTGAAGATGTATTTTTCCATGATATTGTTTGTAGTAGATTTTCATAGCTAGAAGATTAAAAATAAATACTTAATAATAATCTTACCAATTTTAACCTTGTTCTTCATAATCAACTCTTTGTTATCTCTTTTATACAGTTCAATCTTCTTATTAGTATTAACAATATCAATGTTATTTGTTAAATTATAAACTATTGTTTCAATTTCTTCCAAATAATCATTATATTCGCGGAGTGTAGAGAAATCTTCCTCCTTCTTGTTGTAATCTTTTAGAACACGTTTCCGGATATCTATCTCTTTTTCGACCATGGGGTCTTCGAACATTTGGACACGGAAGTTGCTTCGGCGTAGTGGTACATTGCAATCGGGGCATGATCCTGAGCCTAGCAAGCGAAAAAATTAAAAATCAATGTTGTTGAAAAGTAAGGTCTTGTTTGAGTCTAGTACATTTTATAGCCAGTAGAAATTGTAATGTACCTTTTAAGAATAGTAGATCGACGCAGCTTTCACATAACGCGTGTCCACAAACATTGACCATCAATTTCAATGACGGATTTCTATATTTTGTTGTTTTACAACGTGGGCATGCTTGGTCGTCCATGGTTCGCGATTTTTGTTTCGATTATAAATGGATAGAAGTGCTAATAACTGTGAAACATAAGTAGGCCGTAAGTATTAATTTATATGTATTATCACAACACAAATAGGTAATCTTCCATAAAAAAAAAGAAAATAAATTACAGGCAAGAAAAAATCTGCACGACCACGACGCGTCTTGTGATTGATAGATTGAATGAAAAAAACAGTAAACAATCAATCAAAAAAGAAACAAACAAAGGTTGCTAGGTTTACAAAAAAATTTGCAAATTATTTATTTAAAAGTTTCACAAATATAACGCAAGTTTGGTAATCAAATAGAAACCAACTACTTGTTTTTTTTTCAGTTTTCGTAGAACGAAAAAAGGGAAATAAAGAAATTATTTGAAATAACTTAGTGGGCGAACTATAAAAAAAAAATGTTTTTTCTTTCGTAACCCTTATTACACGACTGCCAAAGGAAGTGTTATGTTTTTGTCGTGAGTGTATGTATGTATATAATATGTGACCTATTTTTGTGCCGTCGTAGGGCCTAAACGGCTGGGTCGATTTAGATAAACGATACGTCGTTAGATTCGTCATGACAATAATAAATAAATAAAAATAAAGATTTGAAACGATTTAAGACGCATCTAGGAGCCTTAAAATGGTGGATGCAGTCGGATGGGACTCTTTTTAAAGGTAAAGTATAATAACACCAAATAGTGTTTGAAGTCCCACCCAACTGCATCCACCATTTTAAGGCTCCTAGATGCGTCAAACGATTTTCAAAGTTTCTTTACCTTCAGGTATCTTCTTGTTTTTTACTTTCAGTTTTAACTGCAGTCGGGTTTTTATTTTATTTAAATATTTTTTTGGATTTGACACAGCTTTCTTTCTTTAAATTTTGAAACACTTTCAAAAAGTGGTAACACCAAGACCTGAAAATTTGACACTGCAACTTTGGTACCGTCATTTGTGCGATTATATTGTTCTCCTTTACGAAAAAGTGTCCAATGAAAAGAGTGCTTTATATGGTTGTTTTAACTTTTCGACGAATAATATTTAAGCTTTTAAAAAGTAAGCCAATGAACTTTAAGAGCAATTTGTCATATAAAAAATAGATATAATTAAAACATGCCTTATTTGTTATGAACTTGAAAAATTCTATTTTTTATTCGTTATTTCTTATTGGTTTTCTCGTAAAGTAGCTATAGTTTTTGTAAAAAAAAGTTCAATAAAATATGAATGTAGCTTTAAGGCAAGTCCTTACGAGGCAACCGTTTAGAATATGTGATCGATTTGCGTACAAAAACCTAATAAATACTCTGCCTGTAACCTCACATTGCCCTGGTAAACAATTTCGAAGTTACAGCGATGACCGCGGTTTGGAGACGAGAAAGTTGCCACAACTAATGGAGTTTCCGCCGGTCATGTGGCCTTCGGTTGTTAAATTCATCAAAAATTGGATGTTTGCAAATTTTTTAATCAGACCTTATTTTGATCATGAGTTCAACTTGCATGAGTTCATTGAAGTGTCTAAACATGCAGTGCAGGTTTGTAATTTATGTACTATCTGCTATTTTAACTCTGTAATACTAAAACCCAAAGATTTTCTAAGAAAAAAAACCTTTTTAAAGTGTACACAATATGTAGCAGTATGAAATTCTGTCATTCCTGTGTAAATTTTATACTCTTTATATTGACAAAGATGAATTGATGATGTAACTATGTTTATATACCAACCTACCAACCTAATAAGTAGCTGGCCTAGCATAGCAAACACCTGTGGCTATGACTATCAATCATTTTTTAGTAGCCGATGTTCAAACATTGGATTCCTTCTTTTAGAGTAAGTTAGCTTTTAAAAGTGATATGATGATCAGTGTAATAGTTAAATAAATACCCTAATCTGTTTGTAGACCAAAATAAAGGAATAAAATATATACTTACTAAAATTTCTACCAAAAACTATGATCTGTTATTTTGGTACTTTGTATTTGACATATAGTATCTTCAGGAAGATGTCTCAAAACAAAGAAAATACTTAGTACAACAGTTTATGAGTGTTCATATTCACTTTAAGAATCATCACTCATGGTTCCTGTCAGGTTGTTTCAGAAGCCCTACAGGCCAGTGACTTCAAGTCCCTTGAAGGTCTAGTGGAGAAAGATGCTATTGCAGCTCTAAAGACCGCAGTATCCAAACTCTCGGTTACACAGAGGCAGTTGTTGTCTATTGAGAAGGAAGATATCTTTTATGCCTTCCCTTATCAGGTATAGTAAAAGAAAAATCTATTATTTACTGGTAAAACTCCTTTACTTAAGCCCTTGGGAGTAACTTTGGCCAAAATCTATTTTTTTAATTAAGCCTTACACAAGTAGCAGAAATAAAACTAAGACCTGTAGACCTGTTCTAGCTAGGTCTACATATTAGAGTTCAAGACATTTACTATTTAGAAAAACCCTGTAAATGCAGTGAAGAAGTAGTTTTAGATTAATACAGGATGGAACAAAAAGACATGGTTTAAGGAAAAGTACCCTTAATATAGCCATATTTTGCTGAAAGGAAACATTCCTTTATACAGAATATACTTATGAATAGAATAGAATAGAAAAACATTTAATGGCAACAAACACACATAGGTACAAACAAAAAAAACACAAAAGAATAACCAACATTTAACATAGGTACCATAAAAATACAATAAATAAAAAAAAAACAAATAACAATAACAAAAAACCATGAAATGGTCCAATCAAAAGTGTCCCATGAGCTGAGTGCCTGCTGTCAACGAGCATCTGGCTCTGCATATGTTGTGGTTCCAGAAGAATCCACAACACCGGTCTTCCTGCAGCTCAACCGGAAGAAGCATCAAACTAGCAAGCGTAAGCTATCGAGTTAGTTGATTATAATCAATACTTATAATAAAATCGTAACTTAGTGGTGTCTGTTTTTAAAAGATATTTAATAAAAACTATTTTTAGGGATATGTAGTAACGTAACAGAACCCATTTCCGTGTTGAACTTATTGTCTGTTTGGCAATATATACTTTTTATATCTGGACTTGATATCCGGATAAAAGATAAAAATTGCGTAATTTCGTTGTTTTTTAACCATCGTCAACGATCGTCATCTATCGTCATCCATGTAGCGCTTTGCTTCAACAGTACTTCAATGGGCGACCGTTTAAGTGTGGATTT
The DNA here is from genome assembly GCA_949358125.1 of Idaea dimidiata. Taxonomy (NCBI): domain Eukaryota; kingdom Metazoa; phylum Arthropoda; class Insecta; order Lepidoptera; family Geometridae; genus Idaea; species Idaea dimidiata. Next base: position 19,671,951 of record OX442334.1, on the reverse strand, counting down.
TTAAACAATTTGTAACGGGCAAGTCCTTTTAATCCGAAAGGGGGTTGTTCTAGACGTCTAGGCGAACAACTTTTGTTCTACGACTTTTGAAAATTCAAACTTTTTTTTTTAAATTTTGAGATTATGTTTCACTAAAAACCAGCTGCTTTTGAAAATAAAGATAATTGAAGTTTTGATTGTAAACCATCAAACTAAATAAAAGGACAACATAAGGTCAATGACCTCGAACTCTCAGAAACAGCTGATTTTCAAGTAAAATTTACACCTAAATTTTTTGAAAAGTACTCCGAATTTCCAAAAGTCGTAGAACAAAAGTTGTTCGCCTAGACGTCTAGAACAACCCCCTTTCGGATTAAAAGGGCTTACCCGTTAAACCTTGTATATGAATATACAAGATGTAACAGGTAAGCCCTTTTAATCTGGGCTTACCCGTTACACCTTGTATATGAATATACAAGATGTAACAGGTAAGCCCTTTTAATCTGAAAGGGGGTTGTTCTAGACGTCTAGGCGAACACCTTTTGTTCTACGACTTTTGAAAATTCGAACTTTTTTTTTTGAAAATTTTGAGATTGTGTTTCACTGGAAAAACAGCTGTTTTTGAAAATAAAGGTAATTGAAGGTTTGATTGTAGTAGACCAAACTAAATGAAAGAACAACATAAGGTCAATGACCTCAAACTCTAAGAAACAGCTGATTTTCAAGTAAACTTTACACCTAATTTTTTCGAAAAGTACTTCGAATTTTTAAAAGTCTTAGAACAAAAGTTGTTCGCCTAAACGTCTAGAACAACCCCCTTTCGGATTAAAAGGGCTTACCTGTTACATCTTGTATATGAATATTTATATACATATTAAGTATATGAATTTTGTTGAACAACGCGGGATCGCGACTTGCGCGGGTGAAACCGCGGGGCGCAGCCAGTAATAATAATAAAATACAAAACAAATAGGCAAATATACGAATATAGAGAGAGAATAAACATATCGAGATTGCAAAATCACAATGGACAATAATAATTATCAATGTAAATTATAACACCCCTTTACATGTGATTTACGGAATAAATGATTTGATTTGATATAAGTTAGTACGTATATACGTTATATTAAAAATCATTAATACTGCATTTAAAAATTTTGGTAATTGCTTTTTTTTTTTTTTTTTTAATTTTACTTTTAAAAAGTAATAGGGTTTCCTATAACCACGGTCTTTTTTCCACTCGGTAAGAAGTAGTTGTAGATGTACCTTCTTTAATTACTACAAAGACCTTAGTTAATCCTCAAGTACCTTGAGTTTAAAGTAAGAGTAAGATTTATTCCTGTGATTTCGAGAAAGCGTGAAAAAGGCGACAAATTAATGTAATTTTTTTTTTACTATTTTGTTAGAACAAGGCGCCGTTCCCGCGGGAATATCGGGATAAAGTAGCCTATGTATTAATATAGGCTACTTACCTTAGCTACCTATATTCCAAGTTTCATCGCAATCGGTTTAGTAGTTTTTGCGTGAAAGAGTAACAACCTCACATACATACATACATACAAACTTTCGCGTTTCTACTATTAGTAAGATTAGTCTGGTGAAATTAGTAAAAGATCTATTGTATTTTGAAGGTGGGAGTAATGTTCGATGAATCCGATAAAAGATGGGTGGAGATCACAATGTGCTACCATGTTCTTAAAGGACTTAAACAAATGAAAGAGACTGAAGATCTACCTCCCATTTCATTAGGGTAAGTTCAAATAATTTAAAATTTTAAAGGTATTATTGGACATTTTCCGTATTATGTATCCTCATTATTGGGAAATGCTACCATCTTCTTTTTCTTGTCTAGTAGAGTGGCTCGTCTACTGTTAACGAGTTTTCAGATCGCCCTTAAATCCTCTAACTTCACCCGATGACTGCTATCAAATAAATATGCTAATGTGCCTTTCGAAGCACAGAGGAGCTCGAGAAAGTCATTTTAGCAAAACAAATTATCGGTCACCCATCCAAGTAATGACCGCGTCAAGCGTTGCTTAATCATTCAAGATCGGCAGGTGCAAATGCAGCCCATTAACTAAACTGTCACTGATATTGCCACAGAACTGGGCCATGCAACTTTTTCGGGCGCAACTGGTTTATTACAATATGTAATCAATCAAATTATCTCTTTTCAGTGCACAGCCGGAGTTTCAAGACAAGATATTCATTCTAAACTACAGATTTATAAGGGAATTCACGAAAGGCGTCGAGGATAGTTGGTGGGTGAACATAGTCAATCACTTCCAGCCACATTCTTTGATGAAGAAATAGCATGTTTTATTATACTTAGTGTCTGCCAGTCATGTTAAGAAAATAAATGCAAATTGTTTTAAAAATAATAGGTGTTGTTTGCTTTCTAGTCTTCCGGTTTTTGTTTAAGGGTTAAGTCCTTTCAGCCAGAATTCACTGAACTAAACTATCTCAACAAACTCATTTCCCGGTGTTAATAAAGTTGTTATTAATTATTTTTAGCATTTTATTAATGCCCTACATTCCAAAATCTTTATAGTTCTCTTCAGGGGTAGACAACACAAAATAAATATCTTTCAGGGGTAGACATAGCGCAAAATACTGAAAGGAACTGCGTTCCTCATTTTGATAAACAATAGTTTAATATGTGGGTAAGTATTACTTTGAACAATTGATTAATGTGGAACAAAATAGCATTTTTTTTTATATTTATTTTCACAATAATGTCCTGGTTAATTTCTGGTTGTGTTAATGTATTTTTATGAACCCTAAAATGCCATTTTAGGTTTTCTAACAATTAGGTAGGTACACGACTTTCAGCAATTTTCGCTATATCTTTTAGTTTAGGAAATCCATCTGAAGGCAGGTCTAAATGCTCCACACACACCCTGTATAGGGTAAAATAATAAAGTAAACCATAGAAGAAACTAAGTAACAGTGTCTCATATAATTTATTTTAATGAATTGAAAAGGGCAATAAATCATTAAATTATAATTATTGTTGATTGATTCGTTTTATATCAATAACATGTAAGTAGGTTTTCTTAAAACTAAACAAACAAAATAAGTAATAAAATATAATGTCTTAGATTAAATTATAAATTAACTTAAACACAATCATCATTAATATTTTAAAAGTTAAGTCACGCAAACATCACCATAATCTTTGAAATATTCGGATAAATCCTTTAACTTGTTGCATAGTAAACTTGTATCACCTGAAAATAATGTAAAATAGTAATGAACAATTCATAGTTGCACGGTGTTACACACAGCGCCATCTAGCACCAAGCTAGGCTACATTGTACTATGGGTAGTACTAGACAACAGATAAACCTACTACTTACATAATTAATTTAACTTGTATTGTAAATGCATAGGTACAATAATTATGTATGATACATATAGACACACCCAGTGCTAGAAACAAAAATACTTGTTATTAAGCGACGTAATTTTATTGATGGCTGAGGGGTTAACCAGCAACCATTTGCACAACGTGTCACAGGGGCCGTAATTGTAAAATTATGTCGAAAGTAGATTCTATCCTACACTGTGTTGGAAAAAGGTCTTAGAAAAGTTCCTTTTAAAAAAATGCACCTACCTAGTACAGGATCATAAAGAGATCTCTTCTCGGTCCCACATTGCAATTTAATAGGCCTTTGCTTTTTTACTGACTGCTCTACATCTGAAAATAAATTGGTAAGTCAATAAAGGTTGTACCTATACAGCGTGTTCCGACGATGACCATTTAAGCCGAAAGGGGGTTGTTCTAGACATCTAGTCGAACAACTTTCGATCTACAACTTTTAAATAATCTAACTTTTATTTCCAAATTTTTGAGTTAATATATACTATAATACACTGAAAAAAATGCTGTTTTTGAAACTAAAAGTAATTAAAGTTTAAATTGTAATTGTCCAAACTGAATTAAAGAACAAAATAAGGTCAATGACCTCTAACTCAAAGAAACAGAAATTTTATTTTTTAATTTCCAAATGTTGTAGAACAAAAGTTGTTCGCCTAGACGTCTAGAACAAAACACTTTCGGCTTAAATGGTCATCGTCGTAACACGCTGTATACCTACTAGCAGAACCCGCGATTTCACCCGCGTAATTCCCGATCCCGTGGAAATATCGGGATTATCAGTACCCTAAAACCTTCCTCGGTAAATGGACTATCAAACACAAAAATAGTTTTTGAATTCGGATAAGTAATTCCTAAGATTAGCGCGTACAACCAAACACTCTCTTCAGCTTTATTATTAGTATGGATAACTGATAAACCCAAAATGACTTTGAAAAGAAGCTGGCGTTAGTTTAGCTCGGTTGCTATAAACATTTTAAATGAAATTAATGGCTAAATGCGTCACTTACGGCTACTTACTTGACGCTAGCGCCATCTACCGCTAAAACATAAGAACTCATGCCAGTGCAGCGTGGTTCTACCGCGCAACTCCCGTCGAGTTCAACTCGACGTCGTTTTAGGAATACGATGCTGTAGATAACGGGGTTGAGAAAGCTACCGCACAAGGATCGAACAGAAATGTCTATGGCTTTAACGTCGACAATTTCTGCTCGCTCCTTGCGCAGTAGCTTTTTTCAACCCCGTTATCTACAGCATCGTATTCCTAAAACGACGTCGAGTTGAACTCGACGGGAGTTACGCGGTAGGGTTCCCAGGAAGAAGGACGACAGACAAGCGTGGAGAGATATTAAAGGATACCTACAGGGCATACCTATGCCCTGCAGTGGACAAATAGATGAAGAAGAATATTATAAAGGTGGAACTCCAGATGTTTCTTCGTATTTTATGACGGAAAATCGACTGAACTGATGAAACTCGGTATGCAGATAGCTAGATAGAGATCTAGATTAACAGAGGCTAATTTTTACCCGCGGGATCGGGACTTACGCAGTAACCGCAGGCCGCTGAGTAATTAACTAATACTTACCACAATGAACTAAATCTATTAACTCCGAGACAGGCAAGTCATCTAATATTCTCATACAAAGTGCGTTGACATACAGACTAGCACCCGGTACGATTTTCATTGTATCACCTGCAAAAATGTAATTTATAATTTAAGTAGGTACGTACGCGCCACCTTATCTTTTTCTTTATTCAGATAATAATATACGCTTGACTTTTGTTCGCCTGAAAGCGACACTATAATCTACGATAGAGCGCGATTACTTATAAACAACCTTACCGCGTAACTCCCGAGCAGAAATTGTCGACGTTAAAGCCATAGACAATTTCTGTTCGCTCCTTGCACGTTAGCTTTTCCCAACCCCGTTATCGAAAACATCGTATTCCCAAATCGACGTCGAGTTGAACTCGACGGGAGTTACGCGGTAGGGTCCCAGATTGTGATTTTTAAAGGTGGGTACTGATACTGACCAGTGTTACAGCGCGTAATGTATCATTCGCAGCGAGCACATTGATTGAATGTCAAAATAATTTGACATTACATAAATAAATATTGCACACAGCCCCAAACTAAGTACTAGGCTTGCACTATGGGTATACTACTACATAATACACTTTTTTTTTATAAATGCATACATAATTATGATTCATAGAATACACCCAGAACCAGAAACAAACATTTATGGTCAGCAGAAATATTTGTTCCTGGCTAATCTAACCCGCAACCTTTTGTGTCGCAGTCCGGGCTTCGCCCGCCGCGCCACAGAGGCCGACATTGCTTTGGTAATCACCTGTTTTTAGTTCATACGTAACATCGTTGGCTATACTAGTAGAACATTCTATCTGAAAAACTTCGTAAGCCGACTGAGAGGATTGTGCTGAGCTGGTAACGATGAGGTTTTTGTGCACGGAGTAGTCTTCGATTGTTGGTATTGAAGAGTAGATTGATGGGTGGGATGATCTGAAAAATAACAGTTTTCATAGTTGAAACGAAACTCATTTTTCTGTTTAATAGTGTTGCTTTTATTATTTTCAGCATTGTTGCAATGTCGTTTCTATTTTTCGGAGTCTTTACAGACTCTTTTCTCAGAGTTGAGTGTGAGCAACGCGATTCAAGCCAGAAAATTTGTTTGATTTCAATTTCAGTTAAAATGGTTTTTGCTTGCAGCTTATGTGAACACGTGAATAATTTTTATTTGACATTGATTGGATGTCTAAAATTTAATATCGACATTGTTTTAAAAATACATCTTGGTTGAGTGATTTTAAACAGTTTTTACTATTTATTACAGTTCAACTTGGTTACAATAATATCTTGTCTTGACTAATTATTATACCTCTACCTAGTAATGGCAAAGCGGTTTTGGCATGTTGTTTGGATTACCAGTAGTATTGGGTTCGAATCCCGCCGAGTACGAATTTTAAAAGTATTTTCTTAAAACTAGAAAATTATATTTTTTTTTTACAAAATATTATGTGTGATGTGTTTAATATCCTGCTATATGTGTTTATTCTTTATTCCATTATTTCTGTACCTCCTTGTTGACCTGCCAACCAAGAGGCACAGCTAGTTTAAACAAAAAAAACTTACCTATCCAAATAGATAGTACACATATCCATAACAAATACACATAAGTCAAGCTTGCATCTTTCAATCTGCTTTAAGACATAGTTCTCTGTAACACAGTGGTATATCTCGATGTTTTCAACGGGACTGTCAATGCCAAGCATGCATTTTGTATTGCAGATTTGACAACCATGACCTGCATAAAAGATAAAACCTGAAAAAAGACACAATAGTAGGTTCATTGGAATCTTATTCTCATCTGAGCGACATACCCTGTTCCATCACTCTCGGATGCCCTGGTCCATTATAATAACCCTTTACAATACCAACTGCAAATATGTTTGGTAATATTTTAACCTCCTAATACCATGTACTCTTCTAAGTACAAGTATGTTTCATTAATGTGTAAAGATTTAGCAACTTGTATTCATGCCGTCCATACAGTTATGAAGTTGTTTTAGACGTCGGCGGGTAAACTAATCGGTTCCAAAGAGGTGTCAGGCAAATGTCCCACTATAAAAATATAGATATATACTTAAATCTTGTTGTAGGTATTATATGTAATCAGAAGAATTGAGGAAGCCGTATCCTGTGCCAGGGCTACACGGTAGTTTCTATTGAATAACATAAAATGTCACTTACAATAAGAATCCTCTGGTACAACATCCAAAATCCTTCTCAAAATTTCTTTTAAAACTTTACTTGCAGTGTTTTTAATCACAAACACTGTAAATCCCAGTTGTTTCAGATTATCTCCTAAAGAATCACAGTCCACTGAAGGCGTAGCTAACTTACTTAGGTGTAAATACCTATCGTTAGCTATCAAAATTGCTACTTTTGAAGTAGGTTTGTAATAAGTTATCACTGTTTTAGTCTGAAATGACGCCAAAAGGTCTTTGTACCGACCAAGTGAGCACCCTCGTCGGTCTAACGCTCTCATTAAAATCTCTCCAGGCTTACTTGTATTTGTAAACGAAATGCTGTAACAGGAAAATTAAATTTAAAATCTTGCAAGTTTTGTACCATTTGGTTTTAGGAAAACTTACTTCAGTTCGGCTAGGTTCGCTATTCTTTCACACTGTTCTGTTGAGAATAGAAGCGCTTCTTTATATTCTTTGTAGGTTAAGCATTGCAGCAAAGACATTTTCGTCTTGCAATAAAACTAAAACTTAAGTTGAGAGAACGATTTTCCTTGTTTACATTTTTATATGAGAGGCGGGGAGGCGGGCGGAGGATCTTCTTCTTCTTCTTTAAAATGGCTTTTCCTTTAGGACATTTACCAGTGTCAAGTATTATCAATAATTGCAGGTTATTTGCATCGAACGAAACAGTCAAGTCGTCATAGTTAAAGTCAAGTCAAGGGAATCATTGTAAAAAGTAGGGCCATTTTTTACAATGTTTGTTCACGGAGCTTTGGAGAGAACACTAAGCTAAAGTCCATGATTTGCACCGATTTTCACTTTAATTTTCACTTGTACACCTTCACGAAACTAAATTGATTAATATGCCCCCGAAATTAAACAATTTACACGCATTTGAACTAAGTTTCACAAAAATGAAAATTTAGCAACACATCTCCTTCACGCATTCCCGCCAAAACTCCTTGTGCTTAGTCTGATTGTTTCAATTAATTGTCCAATCAGGAGTAGCTACAGATTAAATAATACCGTGACGTTCTTTATAACGTATATAATTTCGCAAACTTTATAACAATTTAGAGTAAGTTGTTTGGTTATTGAATTTTGTTTTGTTGCATTATTATTATTAACTTTTTTATTGTTTTGTCTAAGTATTTTAAATATTAAAAATATGTCTTGTCTTGTAGAACTCATCACTTTTTCTTAAAAATTGGTCGCGGAACGGAACGTCAATTCTGTATACTCTGTGGTTACTTCATAGTGCTGCCAGAAAAATGAAATTAAACAGGACTTGTAACTTTTTTCACATTTCTGACTTTCCATGCCTCATAAAAAGTAAATTACAAAGTAATTGTTTATGTAGTTTATTATAACACTTCACTTACCGGGTTTAATCGCGTTTTATTCATGATTTGACTGACTGAGCTCAACCTTGAAAAGCCCAACTGTAAAGTTGGCGAAAGCTCGGTCTGTTAAAAAACTTGAATAAAACGCGATTAAACCCGGTAAATAAAATGTTTATTTATGCAAAATTGCGAAAACCATAGAAGAAATTATGTAGTATCCTTTGAAATTTATGTTCTCTCAAAAAAAAAAAATTAAATAATTATTAAGAACTGTAATTAAACGTTACGATATTAAAAAAGTTTTAACGATCGAATAAAATACATCTTTTTGGTCAAAGGACCTGGCAGCACAAGAGGTAATGTCTCATCTCACATCACATCAATCAATCAATCAATCGAATCAAACAACAAAAATGGCCATCGGTGTTGATACTTCAAAATGGAAACCTAGATTTATACGAGGAACTCCAGCTCTAAAATTTAGCAATTATCTTGGTTTTAGTATTGTTGGAGTAGGACTTATGTGTGGCATTTATTTTCAGTAAGTTCTACTCGAAAATTATTATATTCGTTAACTAATAAATTTTTAGGTTATACAAAAGTAAACAAATAATTTTGTTGCAGTTATTCTAAATCCACTACGGGAATTAAGAAAGTTACTGAAGGGTTATACGAGGATCCTATTGAGGAGGTTGAAAGACGTATGATGATAGCCAGTGGCCTCCCGAATCGATCTGGTGACACGATTAGAAGACTCGTAAGAGAAGACAGTCGACCCGATAGACCTCACAAATAACTTAATGAAATGAATTTAGACGCATTTAGGTAACATATAATATAGTGCATTAGACTCTTAAAAACGAATATAGTTAGTTAGACAATTAAATATTGCACTAAAGAAGTATTATCTCGTTTTATTTGCCAGAAAAGAACAAAGTTCATGTATAGTAAGAAGCAAGTATTTTGAGCCTTTGTCCCGTGCTATGGATGACAGTTCAGACTTTCAAGAGAAGAAAAATATAGCTGCTCCAAAGAACTTGCCAAAAACAAGTGTAAAATCGAAAAGGGCAAGAAAAATTAAAGGTCAGAAAGATATAAGAAAAGTTTTGGGTTCAAAGAAAAATGAATTAGAATCTTATTCGAAAGATTTTGATAAAGTTTGTAAACAAGCTGGTATTGGTGTTGACTCAGAGCAATTGCAAGTCGCTATAGCTCTGTCAAAGTCTTTACAGAAAGATTCTGATACTAAAGTTGAAAATGTACCAAGTACATCAATAGATAGAGTAGGAAAAATAAGATCAACTTTACTTGAATATGGATTTAAAGTACCGGAAATCAAAATAACAAAGACTAAACGAGGTAAAACCACTAAGAAATTTTTTAAATTACTACAGGCAACTGATGATGAAAAACAGCAAATTATAGCTAATAAATATTCTAAATTACTATTTGAAGATATTAGTTGTGAATGTTGTTTTAATTTTGATAATACAAAAGCTGGTTTGTATCATTTAGCAACTAGCACTACCTACAATGTTTTGAGAGATAATAAAATATTTTATGTTGATAAACTTATAGAAGACACGAAAAACACTGGTATTTTACTGAAAGATTGGTCACTGATCCCTGGAAGACCCATTAGTCCCAAACCAAATGTTCAAAATAAAATGAATATCAGTGAAATAGAATGTTCACAAGATGAGTTAGACATTGTCTTAAGTGGTACACATAAAAAATGCCAAAATATAATAAATAACAAAACAAAATGTACAAAACAAATTCATTTTGAAATTGAAGAAGAAGATAGAACTGAAGCAAAAGATGATTTAAAAGATAGAGTAACAGAAGATAATACCAAGTCCCATAGTATGGATCCTGCAGATTCTTCAAAAACAAATGAAATAAAAGATCTGATTGAAACTTTTCCATCAAAACAATACAGAAGTTGCTCCCCAGATTTATTTGATGATGAAGAAGAAGATAGATCAAAGAGCATTGTGTTTCAGGAAACTGAGCAAGTAGTAGACAATGCACTCCACTTAGGCAAAAATCATGAAGTAATAAAAACAAAGGAAATGGTGGATGATTCGCCTGTTTTAGTAGAATACCATAAACCAATAGAATGTGTGGCTAAAAGTCTAATACTTCGATTCCCTGTTATTCATTCACAAGCTACTAAAAGAAACACAAACGATTTTATGGAAATCACTGATTGTGTAGAAAATGGAAAGGCAAGTAATATAACAAAATGCATTAATTCACAGTTATCTCAGAAATCAGATCAAACCAGAAGGAGATCTAATGATTTTATGGAAATAACCAATTGCGTCGCATCAGCGGAACCTTCAATACGTGAATGTGATATTGATCTAACTGAAAGTTCAACATCAAGGAAAAACTTAACTTTAAGTCAAAAAAGATCACTATCTATTGACAAAATTAATGAGACTCATATTGACTTGACACAGAATAATACCATCGAAATAATAGATGTTAATGACACTGGAAACAATTTAGACTTGACTCAATCATCGGACAACAGTGACAATTTGCCATTCGTGATTTTAAGTACTAACAGATCAAATTCTGCTGATGAAACTATAATCATGGATCCTAAAGAATACGAAAATGTCAACAGTGAAGTTCCAGAAAATGATGTTTTAGATTTAATACAAGAAAATGGGGTTGAGTGTGTGAAATCACCTTGTGGTAATTTTTTTGAAGAGTTTATTCATAATCATTCCGATAGTCCAGAAAATAATTTAAATTGTATGGAAGATGTTCAGGATAAAGTAAATACAACGCTATCAACTTTGAATAATGTTAGTATTCAATCTAATACTAATAATATTATTGATTCTCACGCAAATAAAAATGACTCTATTGACTTAACACAAATTGAAAATGTTAGTTACAACAATTCTTGTTTAAGCAAAAATAATTTTCATAATGATAAAAATGATTCGATTGACCTTACTCAGCTGCATGATAATCCAAATGATGTTATTCAAAATAATCCTGTCCAATATAAAGTTAAAGATGGTGCAGAAGAATGTAATGACTGTAATGATATCGATTTGACACAAAGTTCAGATTCGTCTAATAAAACTTCGCAAAAATCATTAGAAATAATTAATCATGAGGATGACGATCAAATTTTGAAGAGAAAATCTACAGATAGTGAATGTGTAACAAAGAGATATAGTAGTTTAGGCAAAAGATGTGGCGTTTCTATTGATTATGATGAGGAAAATCAATGTAATGTAACAGATATTTTAGATAAAAATAAATCACAACCAGGAGTAAGTACTGCAAACCTAAATGATGTTGATGTTGACCTAGCAGTTATAAATGACGATTTTGACTTAAATTACAATTGCAGTCAGAACTCTGAGGTGTTTGATATATCAGATAAGGAACTAAACTATTCTCTAAATAAATCGAAATTAGACACCCCGCGAGTTGAAAACTTCAATTTTGGTGGTATCTCTATTTTAGATGATCTATCCAAAGCAGATAGTTACAGAAAATCAAGTAGTACTTACAATTCTGAAATTATCCATCAAAAAACAACAATAGAAATAAATGATGATGTACCGCCAATAACAAATGGAAGAATTAGTGAAATCTGTACGTCTCAGAAAGCTAGTACCAGTAGGACATTAGTAGAAACTCATCAAATATTAACAAAAGAAATAAATAATGAAATATCGCCAATAAAACATAGAAGGCTTACTGAAATCTGTACGCCTCAAAAAGCTGGTACTAGCAGTATGTTAGTGGAAACACCTGTTAATAATACTAAGTTTATTGTTAAAACTGTTAACGTCACTCCCATGCCAGAGTACGAACTGATGTCGACGCCACAAATCCACAAAGAATTAGATAAATATGGGATAAAACCTTTTAAAAGAAAGAGAGGTAAGAAAAAATTAAAGTCCATCTACAGTAATATATTATAAAGAGGAAAGATTTGTTTGTTAGTGTGATGGTTTGTAATGAATAGGTTTCAAAACTAATAGACTTATTTCAAAAAATCTTTCACCAATAAAAACTACTTTATCAAGTAGTAGTAGCATAGGCTACTTTTAAACCCGATTTTCCCACGGGACGCAGCTAGTCATTCATAAGGAAAAGAAAATACATCTTTTAAACCATTGGAACGATGTCATGACTAGAATATTGATATTGAAACAATGTCGAGATAAATATTTTGACATTAACTTTAAAACTGTTAAATTTTTTGACATTGAAACTAAATTAGGTACATTGATAACATCCCAAAATAAATTACTTTTATATTGGGATGTCTGCGTGCAATCTAATTACAAAGGTTTTTTACAATAGGTACCTTTACCTTTAAAATATAACTAACTTGCAACTTCCTCCTTTGATTTTCAGCTATACAACTTCTATCACACTTATACAACCAAACACACCCAATTCTAGAATACCCTGACGATTTACCATCCCCATCCAAGAAACAAAAACCCAATAATATGGCACAACCCAGGAAATTATTGCCTGCGGCAAGAAAAGTTTCAGAAATTACAGATACCAGTAAGCCTAGAGAAATAAGTAATGAAAACATTACTTCGAATTTAGATAAAGAAATTAAATATGAAGTTACAAACGATCCTGTTATCAAAGAAGTGATTTCAAGCCCTGATGAATGGGTGTTTCAGAAGAGAGAGAAGGCAAAGGTAAGGATCTAACTAAACACTAGTCGTTAGATCTTTGATAAAATAACCTTAGTGTCTGCACGCTTTAGATATGTGTAGTAATGGCAATGTACCACAGAACAGTCGATAGTCACAAATGGGTGACTCGTCTATTCTGTGGCTTAAAGCGATTACGACTGAAGCGCAACTCAGTACTTGAGGGTTACTTAGCAGCCATTAGACTCAAAAATTCGCAAACTAACTTTGAATAAGAAATTATTATAATCTTACTAATATTATAAATCCGAAAATCTGTTTGTTTGTTTGTTTGTTTGTTTGTTTGTTCCCTCTTCACGGTCAAACGGCTCGACCGATTTGGATGAAAATTTGCATAGGGATAGTTTAAATTATGGAGAGTAACATAGGATACTTTTGATCCCGAAAATCCCGCGGGATCGGGACTTACGCGGGTGATAATATTTATTAGATGAAAATTTGCATAGGGATAGTTTAAATGATGGAGAGTAACATAGGATACTTTTGATCCCGAAAATCCCGCGGGATCGGGACTTACGCGGGTGATAATATTTATTAGATGAAAATTTGCATAGGGATAGTTTAAATGATGGAGAGTAACATAGGATACTTTTGATCCCGAAAATCCCGCGGGATCGGTACTTACGCAGGTGATAACTATTTCTTAGATGAAAATTTGCATAGGGATAGTTTAAGTGATAGAGAGTAACATAGGATACTTTTGATCCCGAAAATCCCGCGGGATCGGGACTCACGCGGGTGATAATATTAATGGATGAAAATTTGCATAGGGATAGTTTAAATGATGGAGAGTATCATAGGATACTTTTGATCCCGAAAATCCCGCGGGATCGGGACTTACGCGGGTGATAATATTTATTAGATGAAAATTTGCATAGGGATAGTTTAAATGATGGAGAGTAACATAGGATACTTTTGATCCCGAAAATCCCGCGGGATCGGGACTTACGCAGGTGATAACTATTTAATAGATGAAAATTTGCATAGTGATAGTTTAAGTGATAGAGAGTAACATAGGATACTTTTGATCCCGAAAATCCCGCGGGATCGGGACTTACGCGGGTGATAATATTTATTGGATGAAAATTTGCATAGGGATAGTTTAAATGATGGAGAGTAACATAGGATACTTTTGATCCCGAAAATCCCGCGGGATCGGGACTTACGCGGGTGATAATATTAATGGATGAAAATTTGCATAGGGATAGTTTAAATGATGGAGAGTATCATAGGATACTTTTGATCCCGAAAATCCCGCGGGATCGGGACTTACGCAGGTGATAACTATTTAATAGATGAAAATTTGCATAGTGATAGTTTAAGTGATAGAGAGTAACATAGGATACTTTTGATCCCGAAAATCCCGCGGGATCGGGACTTACGCGGGTGATAATATTTATTGGATGAAAATTTGCATAGGGATAGTTTAAATGATGGAGAGTAACATAGGATACTTGATCTCGAAAATCCCGCAGGGTCGGGACTTACGCGGGTGATTACCATTCAATGAATGAAAATCGACACAGGGGTAGGATAAGTGATGTAGAGTGGCGTCATCATCATCATCATCGTCATCCATCGTCATCGTCATCCTTCGTCATCGTCATCGTCACTTACTGACGAAATACAAACTTTAACTTACTTCACCTACCTACCGCAGTGCAAAAATTGAAGTACTGTTGAAGCCAGGCGCTGACGCGCCTGGCATCATCAGTACTTCCCTGGTCGTCCGTTTAAGTGTGGATTATTGCATTGCGGTAGGTAGGTGTTCGAACAACGCGGGATCGCGACTTGCGCGGGTGAAACCGCGGGGCGCAGCTAGTTATTTAGTATAATTATTTATTCCGCCATATCATCCAAACTTTTGGAGTTTACTCCTTAAGAATCGATTTTCATATATAAGGCGCCCGGTATGAGAAAAATCCGAGGGGTAAAACCTACTAACAAGTAACGAAAATCGTGTCGTTTTTGGTGCGCACCTTTAGTGCGCAACTTTCCAATTTGGCTGTGAGTGTAGATACTCGTACTTAAGGAGTAAACTCCAGTCGTGCGTCGGAGCTGACACACACATTGTTTTTTTAATTTAGGTATTTTTATTGAAAACATTTACCTTTACAGTTACATACCTGCCAGCTACCCTTACACATAGCCTTCCACAATTACGTAACATCACGCCGAGGGCTCCGGGAAGCGATATTATGTTACGAACCGGTCAATATTGATGTTATTCACAAAGACCTTGTTGGTTACGGCCATAAGTATGATGCTAAGGTAAGCTATAGTAGCCGCAACGCAAACAAAATACGTTAAGGCACGGATACGAAGAAGGCTGACGATCTAAACTAATCCTCAAGTTCTATGTCATTTAGTTGAAAATGTATGTAATCATATAATATTTAGTATGTAATCATATAATATTTAGTATTCATAGCTCCATCTTTTCTTATAAAATTTTATTTAAAATATGTATATTATATATTAGGATTACCTACATTTTAAATATGCCGGGAATGTGTGTCTTCTGTGGAAGAGTGGCATGGTGGTTCACCTTTTGTCAGTGAAATTAAAATAATTATAAACTTTTTTTTTTTTAATATTCCATCTCATCTTCAACTGTTACATTAATAAATGTGGACAAACTTAATTGGCTATCAATATGTAAAGTTAGGTTACACAAATCGTGTTTTATAAGCTGTGTTTTGTTCCATATAAATAAATAAATAAAATAGTGTACGATCGCTCAAGACAGCTTGTCGACGCACGGCGCGGCGCGCCCCTCACCTAAGAACGGTAATTTCAACCGAATGTCATAGTATTAAGGTTTAGTTTAAATTGTCTTACCGTATTCTGTTTGCGTTGCGACGTAGGTATAATTGCTAGGCTAGCATGGCAGCATGAGAAACATTTTGTATCCTTGTCTCAAAGGACGAGAAAAAGAGACGGAACCTTTACGTCGATTCGATAAAATATTTCTCTGTGCTGAATGTGCAGCTGGGTAGGGTTAAGAGCGCATACTATCGGCGCAAATTCCATAGAAATTTTTTCTATTTGTATTATTTTTCTTTAATAATTATAGTGGTGTGGTTCGAGCCTTAAGTTAAATCGAGTTTAAGTTTTTTAGTGTTAATTATTGTAATGTATAAATTAAGTAATTCAAATATGTTTTATCTCACACAGGATCTTCTAAAATTCCTAGACAAGAAATGCATAACGGTCAAGACCACAGACAATGATGCAAGAAATGAAAAAAGATGATTAATAATTAAAATATTTTATTACTGCCTCAAATTGTGTAATATTGTCTATTTTATATTAAAAAATACATTATTATCTAAAACTTTTTAGTTTGATTTTGATGTCAATATCACAAAATTTCATAATATCCAATCTTAAATAAGAGATTACTTAGAAAATCACATTAAATTACTATTTAACAACTTGTATACAGCACTTAAAAATAATAAATAGGTATAAGTTACCAACTAAGAACTTATCCCACCAGCGTCGCTTCCATACAGGAGTATTTTCCTGAGTAATAACAGAAAGAAAATACTTATACTTGTAAAAACAGTGCTAATAGGACATGCTCTTAAGTCTTCAAAACCAGTATCATACAAAATGTACAAAATAATATACAATAGTATTGACAAAATGTTTTTTTTTAATATTTGGAGCCACAATCTCCGGCCGGAATCATTTAATATTTGGAGCTTTTTTTTAACTGAAAGTACTAAAACTCTACTTAAATTTTAAGGGTTACATAAAAAATAAAGCAGCTACTAAACTCAAAAATTCCAACGCTAATTTTGTTTTTGAAACTAATCAATTAATTATGTAGCCCTTTAAGTTAAGCCAACCTGTTTGTTTACTCCGATGCACCTAGCTAGTTGCTTGACGATTTTGTTTGCAGCTGTTTTTTTAATAAATGAATACTTTACAAAATATGGCCACGATACCTCCTATAAAATGGCAATTTGGCGGGCACATTTATAACTGCAATAGTAATAAATATAACAGTTAAAACCTAAGATAAATATGCTAATGTCATTTCTTGGTTAGCAAGCCCGCTTGCTGTATCGCCTGCCTTGTCGCGTTGTTGATGTGCCGGAAACGGTCTGGGCCGAGCTGAATGCCTCCGTACCTGAAAAATATTTAAAACACTATTAATCTCCTTATTAAAAAAAAAACTTTTTTTTTTCCAAAACTTAAGAATTATTTATATTAGACCATCACAGGTCCGAGCTTCGTTGTCCATTGCTCAGTGAGTAGTCGATCGGTCTGTTGCAACAGAGTAGCGGCCGAGCAATGGACAAAGAAGCTTGGACCCAGTCAGTGCTTGTGACGGTCTAATATAAATCATCCGTTGTATTATCTGATTCCAGTGATGTTTATAATTATCTCACAAAAAACAAAGCTTTTTGTTTTTTTTAAAGGAAAAAGCTGAGGCCTGGACTAGTGTTTAGTTACCTATATCTGTTGTCTAGTACCCACAGTACTGTCTAGTTGCTTAATTTGAGGCTAAATTGCAACTACCTACTATATTCATTTTAAGATTCTGTAATTTCAACTGCCAACCTTTGAGTAAAGGTTAAAAACGGGACCCTATCACTAAGACTCCGCTCTCTGTCGGTCAGTCACCAGGCTGTATCTTATGCTCATGATACAGTCGGGTCTATGACTGAAAGACCGTTGAAATTTTCACAGATTATGTATTTCTGTAGTCATTATAACAACAAATAATAAAAAGAAAACAAGTATTTTTAATTATTTACTGCTGCGCCCGCATATGACCCGATCTAGTGGAAATACCGTGATAAAAGTAGCCTAGTTTTTCCAGGCTATCTATAGGTATTCCAAGTTTCATCGCAATCGGTTCATTAGTTTTTGCATGAAATAGTCACATTTTGACATCGTATTTTCAAACTTTTGCATTTATGATGTTAGTAAGATTACACTTACCATCTAGAGACAACAACCAGTGTATTCTTCTGGTCCAAGATCTGCAGTAGATGCAGCATCCTGCCCCCCGCATGCGCTTCACCGTCGTCGTCACAGTCCTGCACTATGGTCGTGCCTTTAGCCGTCTTCCGTTCTATGCGGTAAGAGTACATATTGTGGGTTGCATTGAGGATCTTCTTGTTCTGTTTTAGTTTTGTTAGGACGGCACTGGGAAGGAAGAAAAGAGGAAGCTTTAGCAATTTGCATTGTTTACGTTTATATAGTACGCTAATAGCGCCCCGCTTGTTTGACCCGCGTAAGTTCCGATGTCGCGGTAATTATGGGGATCTATGAAGTATGTCCTTCAAAGTCCAATTACATCTCCTATTTATAACAAAATAACTGCACCCCGCGGTTTCACCCGCGCAAGTCGCGATCCTGCGTTGTTTGAACACCTACCTACCGCAATGCAAAAATCCATACTTAAACGGTCGCCCATTGAAGTACTGTAGCGCCTGGCTTCAACAGTACTTCAATGGGCGACCGTTTAAGTGTGGATTTTTGCATTGCGGTAGATAGCATTTCAAATATTAGTTAGGAATATGAAAGAACTCCTAAACTAAACTATAGTAAAAACCATATCAAAATCTGTAGCTATTATCTGTAAACAGGCAAATTTCTGTTTCTATATGACACATTGGCCAAATACAGAAATGGCACTTATAATTTGAGAGCTACTTAAATGATTGTGCTGCTTCTGAATTACGAATTATAAAGTTTAAGCAGTCTTTAGGTACGATTACAGTATTCTACCAATAAATAAATAAATAGTTCACTACATTTTTTTTTACTATTTTATATTATTTAAGTAAACTTACTTAACATCCTCTATACTGTGTACTTCAGCGGCATGTCCTTGAAATGAGCTCTTTCTGTCAACTATAACTTCTCCGTGTATTATTTCAGGGCAGTTTATATCCAGCTGTAAATCAGTATAAAACTTATTTTAATAAATAGTTACATACAGATTGGTAGGTAAGACACTAAAAAATTTACTTTTTGAAGTAACATGACTAAAATCACATAATCAGTCAGTCATTGCCAGTCCCCTCGTGACCAAAGTCATTTCAACATGAATGAAATGATGAGGTATGAAAATTAAAAAAATTAAATCACACGATTAAGACTCGGGAGAATGTGAAATTGTATACCTACTAAATCAACAATTATACTGACAAGTGCAGGAATCAATTGCATAACTTAATAGTTATGATCAGCTTACCAAACTAATATCCAAAGACTTGACAGCTGGTGGTTTACGCTTTTTCTTCTCATCCTCATCTGGCTTCATAGTCTGTAATATTTCCCTTATCTTTTCCACCCATTGGAATACTACAGTCTCTCCTACATAATCTCTGAAATTAAAATAGATAATAAGGTATAAAAATTTGTTGAGATGTTAGGTATTGTAGAAATAAATCAGACTTTAACTGTTGAAGTGATTTCATAATTCTATTTACTTTGTATGTGTTTGTTCATTTATTTATTTAACAAACACTTTCAGACTTACAGCAACTTACAGCATTTAAACACCAAAACGTCTAAAAGCCATTATACCAAATAATTATTGAAAATAATTTTTTAATCACATTGAAGATTTCAGTGAAACTAGGTAGGCATTCATTGCTTTTTCAAGCAAATACAACTAAGCCGATTGTGAGACAATCGGTATTTAAACCTGTCCAGGTTAACAAACATGTCTAGTTGGCTGTTGGTAAGTCAGTAACATACAATTACCTATTTTACGGCCAAATACAGAAATGTTACTTAACATTTGAGAACTACTTAAACAACAACCACTTCGGCGGTTACTAGACTGAAAAAATACCATGCTGACGCTTTTACTTAGGAGTTGTTAATTTGTTTGTGTAGCATTTCTGTATTTGACCATTAGACAAATTATTTACTTTCTATACTTACAAGTAAGTCTCATCAAGCACACTGTAAAGCTTGCCCTTTTTGCTCCTATCCATCCAAGGTGCTGATATCTCATACTTCGGAGGAGACAGAGTTGGGTAGTCCACTGGCATGGTTACATGAAGTTGGACTGAGAGTTTCCCATCTTCTACTGTTATTGTGAAAGATCTGGCAGTTTCACTCTCGGTTACAAAGTCTGAGCCATAGATTGAGCCGAGTGCTTCAATCTCTTCTGCCTAGAAAGATACAAATTTATTTGTTTTTAAGTATCCTTATTTACAAAAACTTAAGAAAACATTTAATATACTTAATAGTATAAGTTAGTCCCATTAAATTAACATAATATGATTTAAATAGGTCTTATAACTTGCTACTTAATTACTACTTAAAACATTTATCTGGAGTGAAAAGTCTAAATGTAACTTGAATCAAGATTAATATAGGTGCCTATAGCAAAAAAGGAAAATTAAATCACTTTAATTACGTACTGTTTTAGAATGAGTATACATTTTTGAAAATCATAATAGAAAAAAAAGTTTCAAGACAAGATTTGTGTGAAACTATGGTAGTATTACAATCATGCATTGGTACTTATGTGGTAATTATTTAGAATAGGTACCTACTAAATACACATCACGGGTCAGGAATGGTAAGATTGCGAAAAATAGATCACGCTACATAATATTTATACAGACGAAATCATAAATTTTGTAAATGTTTCATGCAAAAGATTGATAAATGTAAAATAAATCTGGATGCTACGTTCTTGGTAACGAAATCTGAGCCATAGATAGAGCTGAGTGCTTTGATTTGTTCTGCCTAGAAAGTTCCGAGTAAGATGAGATTAATGATTAGGTACGGTACGGTACTACACTCGTTAATGATTGTGCGTGGTATTTATTTAGGAACAGGTACATAAATACCACGGGTCAGCAATAGTAAGTACCTACTTATCCGAAAAATAGATGTTACTAGATATTGATACAGATAAAAATTATAGTAGTAAAGTTCCAAGTAAAGAATTTAAATGTTTCATCTCATGATGCATGGTATTATTTATCTGTACGTGTATTTTTAACTTACTTGTTTGTTTAAATTATCACTGTCCATTTTAGATTTTTAACAGTTCTTCTACACGAACTTTTATAGAGGAATTTATTTTATTTGTAATATTATTGAATAAAAAAATTAAAACAATCACAATAACAACACTATGATAACAAAACGACTTCTAACTGAGGAAGGACACGACCTCTCGTCACGAACTTTTCTGACACTTTGATTGAATATAACTGACGTGACAGTGACACTGAGTGCCTGATCGAATATTTTTGACACAACGGTGTTGCCAGTATTTTGTGTGATTTGGAGGCTTGCTTGTTTAATAGATTCGCACGGCTTGTGTTTTTACACAGTCAGTATTTTTGTGTTTTGTATGCATGCATGACTCATGACCGGACTCAAACTCAAAGAATGTAGGATGAAAAGTGTTTCAAAACTATTAAAAAAAAACGTCTTAAAACAGTTAGGCAGTATCTAAAGCACTGAGCCTCATTATAGTTAGATAGCTATTTACATAGCTATAGATTTACTAATGGATATTCGTTAGTTTATTAACATACTACGAGACGTCGTCGTAAGTTTGTAAATTTCAGAAAATGAGTTCGTAAAATAATTAAATTAACAGATTATAATTAAATAGGTCTTATAGCTTGCTACTTAAGTACTACTTTAAAACATATAACTGGAGTGAAAAGTCTAAATGTAACTTGAATCAAGATTAATATAGGTATATTATTAATATATAAAACAGGAACGTAAAATCGCTTTAATTACGTACTGTTTTAGAATGAGTATACATTTTTGAACATCATAATAGAAAAAAAAGATTCAAGACAAGATTTGTGTGAAACTATGGTATTACAGTCATATATTGGTACTTAAGTGGTAATTATTTAGATTAGGTACCTACTAAATATTCTATTCTAAACTACTAAATACACATCACGGGTCAGGAATGGTAAGATTGCGAAAAATAGATCATGCTACATGATATTTAAACAGACAAAATCATAAATATTATAAATGTTTCATGCAAAAGATTGATAAATGCAAAATGAATCTGGCTGCTACGTTCTTGGTTACGAAATCTGAGCCATAGATAGAGCTGAGTGCTTTAATTTGTTCTGCCTAGATAGTTCCGAGTAAAATGAGATTAATGATTAGGTACGGTACGGTACTACACTCGTTAATGATTGTGCGTGGTATTTATTTACGAACAGGTACATAAATACCACGGGTCAGCAATAATAAGTACTTATCCGAAAAATAGATGTTAGTAGATATTGATACAGATAAAAATCATATAGTAGTAAAGTTCAAAGTAAAAAATTTAATGTTTCATCTCATGATGCATGGTATTTATCTGTACTTGTATTTTTAACTTACTTGTATGGTTAAATTATCACCGTCCATTTTAGATTTTTAGCAGTTTTTCTACACGAACTTTTATAGAGGAATTTATTTTATTTTATTTGTAATATTATTGAAAAGAAAAAATTAAAAAAACACAATAACAACACTATGATAACGAAACGACTTCTGACTGAGGAAGGACACGACCTCTCGTCACGAACTTTTCGGACACTTTGATTGAATATAACTGACGTGACAGTGCCACTGACTGCCTGGTCAAATCTTTTTGACAACGGTGCTGCCAGTATTTAGTGTGATTTGGAGGCTTGCTTGTTTAATAGATTCGCACGGCTTGTGTTTTTACACAGTCAGTATTTTTGTGTTTTGTATGCATGCATGACTCATGACCGGACTCAAACTCAAAGAAAGTAAGATGTAAAGTGTTTAAAAACTATTAAAAAAAAGTCTTAAAACAGTTAGGTATTATCTAAAAGCACTGAGCCTCATTATAGTTAGATAGCTATTTACATAGCTATAGATTCACTAATGGATATTTGTTAGTTTATAAATTTAATACGAGACGTCGTCGTTGGTTTATAAATTTCCGAAAATGTGTTCGTAAAATAATTAAAATAACATAATATAATTAAATAGGTCTTATAGCTTGCTACTAAAGTACTACTTTAAAACATTTATCTGGAGTGAAAAGTCTAAATGTAACTTGAATCAAAAAATATTATAGGTTTAACTACGTACTGCTTTAGAATGAGTATACATTTTTGAACATCATAATTAAAAAAAAAGTTTCAGGTAGTTAAGACAAGATTTGTGTAAAACTATGGTATGGTACTCATACATTGGTACTTAAGTTGTAATTATTTAGAATAGGTACCTACTAAATACACATCACGGGTCAGGAATGGTAAGATTGCGAAAAATAGATCATGCTACATGATATTTAAACAGACAAAATGATAAATATTATAAATGTTTCATGCAAAAGATTGATAAATGCAAAATGAATCTGGCTGCCACGTTCTTGGTTACGAAATCTGAGCCATAGATAGAGCTGAGTGCTTTGATTTGTTCTGCCTAGAAAGTTCCGAGTAAGATGAGATTAATGATTAGGTACGGTACGGTACTACACTCGTTAATGATTGTGCGTGGTATTTATTTAGGAACAGGTACATAAATACCACGGGTCAGCAATAGTAAGTACTTATCCGAAAAATAGACGTTACTAGATATTGATACAGATAAAAATTATAGTAGTAAAGTTCCAAGTAAAGAATTTAAATGTTTCATCTCATGATGCATGGTATTTATCTGTACTTGTATTTTTAACTTACTTGTATGGTTAAATTATCACCGTCCATTTTAGATTTTTAGCAGTTCTTCTACACGACCTTTTATAGAGGAATTAATATTATTGAAAAAAAAATTAAAACAATTACAATAACAACACTATGATAACGAAACGGCTTATGACTGAGGAAGGACACGACCTCTCGTCACGAACTTTTCGGACACTTTGATTGAATATAACTGACGTGATAGTGACACTGACTGCCTGATCGAATCTTTTTGACACAACGGTGTTGCCAGTATTTTGGGTGATTTAGAGGCTTCCTTGTTTAATAGATTCGCACGGCTTGTGTTTTTACACAGTCAGTATTTTTGTGTTTTGTATGCATGCATGACCGGACTCAAACTCAAAGAATGTAGGATGAAAAGTGTTTCAAAACTATTAAAAAAAAAGTCTTAAAACAGTTAGTCATTATCTATAAGCACTGAGCCTCATTATAGTTAGATAGCTATTTACATAGCTATAGATTTACAAATGGATATTCGTTAGTTTATTAACTTACTACGAGACGTCGTCGTAAGTTTGTAAATTTCAGAAAATGAGATCGTAAAATAATTAAATTAACAGATTATAATTAAATAGGTCTTATAGCTTGCTACTTAAGTACTACTTTAAAACATATAACTGGAGTGAAAAGTCTAAATGTAACTTGAATCAAGATTAATATAGGTATATTATTAATATATAAAACAGGAACGTAAAATCGCTTTAATTACGTACTGTTTTAGAATGAGTATACATTTTTGAACATCATAATAGAAAAAAAAGATTCAAGACAAGATTTGTGTGAAACTATGGTATTACAGTCATATATTGGTACTTAAGTGGTAATTATTTAGAATAGGTACCTATTAAATAAACACCACGGGTCAGGAATGGTAAGAATGCGAAAAATAGATCATGCTACATGTTATTAATACAGACAAAATCATAAATATTATAAATTTTTCATGCAAAATATTGATAAATGTAAAATAAATCTGGCTGCTACTTTCTGGGTTACGAAATTTGAGCCATAGATAGAGCTGAGTGCTTTGATTTGTTTTGCCTAGTAAGTTCCGAGTAAGATGAGATTAATGATTAGGTACGGTTCGGTACAAAACTCGTAAATGATTGTGCGTGGTATTTATTTACAAACAGGTACATAAATACCACGGGTCAGCAATAGTAAGTACTTATCCGAAAAATAGATGTTACTAGATATTCATACAGATAAGAATCATATATTAGTAAAGTTCCAAGTAAAAAATTTAAATGTTTCATCTCATGATGCATGGGTATTTATCTGTACTTGTATTTTTAACTTACTTGTATGGTTAAATTATCACCGTCCATTTTAGATTTTTAGCAGTTCTTCTACACGAACTATTATAGAGGAATTTATTTTATTTGTAATATTTTTCAAAGAAAATTAAAATAATCACAATAACAACATTAATAACGAAACGACTTCTGACTGAGGAAGGACACGACCTTTCGTCACGAACTTTTCTGACACTTTGATTGAATATGACTGACGTGACAGTAACACTGACTGCTTGATCGAGTATTTTTGACACAACGGTGTTGCCAGTATTTTGTGTGGTTTAGAGCCTTGCATGTTTAATAGATTCGCACCGCTTGTGTATACAGCCAGTATTTTTGTGTTTTGTATGAATGCATGACTCATGATCGGACTCAAACTCAAAAAATGTAGGATGTAAAGTGTTTCAAAACCATTAAAAAAATGTCTAACAGAACTAAAACAATTATCTGGAGTGAAGTCTAAATGTAAGTTGAATCAAGATTAATATAGGTACCTATATGCAAACAAGGAACGTTAAATAGCTTTATTACGTACTGCTTTAGAATGAGTATACATTTTTGAACATCATAATAGAAAAAAAAGTTTCAAGTAGTTACGATAAGATTTGTGTGGAACTATGGTATTACACCCATACATTGGTACTTAAGTGATAATTATTTAGAATAGGTACCTACTAAATAAACACCACGGGTAAGGAATGGTAAGATTGCGAAAAATAGATCATGCTACATGTTACTTATACAGACAAAATCATAAATATTATAAATTTTTCATGCAAAATATTAATAAATGTAAGATGAATCTGGCTGCTACGTTCTTGGTTACGAAATCTGAGCCATAGATAGAGCTAAATGCTTTTATTTGTTCTGCCGAGATAGTTTCGAGTAAGATGAGATTAATGATTAGGTACGGTTCGGTACAACACTCGTTAATGATTGTGCGTGGTATTTATTTACGAACAGGTGCATAAATACCACGGGTCAGCAATAGTAAGTACTTATCCGAAAAATAGATGTTACTAGATATTCATACAGATAAGAATCATATATTAGTAAAGTTCCAAGTAAAAAATTTAAATGTTTCATCTCATGATGCATGGGTATTTATCTGTACTTGTATTTTTAACTTACTTGTATGGTTAAATTATCACCGTCCATTTTAGATTTTTAGCAGTTCTTCTACACGAACTATTATAGAGGAATTTATTTTATTTGTAATATTATTAAAAAAAAATTAAAACTATCACAATAACAACACTATGATAACGAAACGACTTCTGACTGAGGAAGGACACGACCTCTCGTCACAAACTTTTCTGACACTTTGATTGTATATAACTGACGTGACAGTCTGCCTGATCGAATCTTTTTGACACAACGGTGTTGCCAGTATTTAGTGTGGTTTGGAGGCTTGCTTGTTTAATAGATTCGCACGGCTTGTGTTTCTACACAGCAAGTATTTTTGTGTTTTGTATGCATGCATGACTCATGACCGGACTCAAACTCAAAGAATGTAGGATGAAAAGTGTTTAAAACTATTAAAAAAAATGTCTTTAAACAGTTAGGCATTATCTAAAAGCACTGAACCTCATTATAGTTAGATAGCTATTTACATAGCTATAGATTTACGAATGGATATCCGTTAGTTTATAAATCTACTACGAGACGTCGTCTTAAGTTTATGATTTTCGAAAATTTGTTCGTAAAATAATTAAATTAACAGATTATAATTAATCAGGTCTTATAGCTTGCTATTTAAGTACTACTTTAAAACATATAACTGAAGTGAAAAGTCTAAATGTAACTTGAATCAAGATTAATATAGGTACTTACATGCAAAAAAGAAACGTTAACTCGCTTTAATTACGTACTGCTTTAAAATGAAATTTAACATTTAGAAAAAAAGTTTCAAGTAAAATTTGTGTGAAACTATGGTATTACACTCATAGATTGGTTGAAGTGGTGATTATTTAGGATAGGTCCCTACTAAGTAAACACCATGGGTCAGGAATGGTAAGAATGCGAAAAATAGATCATGCTACATGTTATTTATACAGACAAAATCATAAATATTATAAATTTTTCATGCAAAATATTGATAAATGTAAAATGAATCTGGCTGCTACGAAATCTGTGCCATAGGTAGAGCTAAGTGCTTTGATTTGTTCTGCCGAGATAGTTCCGAGTAAGATGAGATTAATGATTAGGTACGGTTCGGTACAACACTCGTTAATGATTGTGCGTGGTATTTATTTACGAACAGGTACCTACATAAATACCACGGGTCAGCAATATTAAGTACTTATCCGAAAAATGGATGTTACTAGATATTGATACAGATAAAAATCATATATTAGTAAAGTTCAAAGTAAAAAATTTAAATGTTTTATCTCATGATGAGGCATGGTATTTATCTGTACTTGTATTTTTAACTTACTTGTATGGTTAAATTATCACTGTCCATTTTAGATTTTTAGCAATTCTTCTACACGAACTTTTATAGAGGAATTTATTTTATTTGTAAAATTATTGAATAAAAAATTTAAAACAATCACAATAACAACACTATGATAACGAAACGACTTCTGACTGAGGAAGGACACGACCTCTCGTCACGAACTTTTCTGACACTTTGATTGAATATAACTGACGTGATAGTGACACTGACTGCCTGATCGAATCTTTTTGACACAACCGTGTTGCCAGTATTTTGTGTGATTTGGAGGCTTGGTTGTTTAATAGATGAAATGAAATATGAAATGAATAAATGAATAAATTAATAGATTCGCACTGCTTGTGTTTTTATACAGCCAGTATTTTTGTGTTTTGTATGCATGCATGACTCATAACCGGACTTAAACGCAAAGAATGTGGGATGTTTCAAGTGTTTCAAAAATTTAAAAAAAAAACGTCTTAAACAGTTAGGCATTATCTAATAGCACTGAGCCTCATTATAGTTAGATAGCTATTTACAAAGCTATAGATTTATTAATGGATACTCGTTAGTTTATTAACTTACTACGAGACGTCGTCGTAAGTTTGTAGATTTCAGAAAATGTGTTCGTATAATAATTAAATTAACAGATTATAATTAAATAGATCTTATAGCTTGCTACTTAAGTACTACTTTAAAACATATAACTGGAGTGAAAAGTCTAAATGTAACTTGAATCAAGATTAATATAGGTACCTGCATGCAAAACAGGAACGTAAAATCGCTTTAATTACGTACTGTTTTAGAATGAGTATATATTTTTGCACATCATAATAGAAAAAAAAGTTTCAAGACACGATTTGTGTGAAACTATGATATTACACTCATAGATTGGTTGAAGTGGTGATTATTTAGGATAGGTCCCTACTAAGTAAACACCACGGGTCAGGAATGGTAAGAATGCGAAAAATAGATCATGCTACATGTTATTTATACAGACAAAATCATAAATATTATAAATTTTTCATGCAAAATATTGATAAATGTAAAATGAATCTGGCTGCTACGTTCTTGGTTACGAAATCTGAGCCATAGATAGAGCTGAGTGCTTTGATTTGTTTTGCCTAGAAAGTTCCGAGTAAGATGAGATTAATGATTAGGTACGGTTCGGTACAACACTTGTTAATGATTGTGCGTGGTATTTATTTACGAACAGGTACATAAATACCACGGGTCAGCAATATTAAGTACTTATCCGAAAAATAGATGTTACTAGATATTGATACAGATAAAAATCATATATTAGTAAAGTTCAAAGTAAAAAATTTAAATGTTTTATCTCATGATGAGGCATGGTATTTATCTGTACTTGTATTTTTAACTTACTTGTAAGGTTAAATTATCACCGTCCATTTTAGATTTTTAGCAGTTTTTCTACACGAACTTTTATAGAGGAATTTATTTTATTTTATTTGTAATATTATTGAAAAGAAAAAATTAAAAAAACACAATAACAACACTATGATAACGAAACGACTTCTGACTGAGGAAGGACACGACCTCTCGTCACGAACTTTTCTGACACTTTGATTGAATATAACTGACGTGATAGTGACACTGACTGCCTGATCGAATCTTTTTGACACAACCGTGTTGCCAGTATTTTGTGTGATTTGGAGGCTTGCTTGTTTAATAGATTCGCACGGCTTGTGTTTCTACACAGTCAGTATTTTTGTGTTTTGTATGCATGCATGACTCATAACCGGACTCAAACGCAAAGAATGTGGGATGTAAAGTGTTTCAAAACTATTAAAAAAAACGTCTTAAACAGTTAGGCATTATCTAATAGCACTGAGCCTCATTATAGTTAGATAGCTTTTTACAAAGCTATAGATTTATTAATGGATACTCGTTAGTTTATTAACTTACTACGAGACGTCGTCGTAAGTTTGTAAATTTCAGAAAATGTGTTCGTAAAATAATTAAATTAACAGATTATAATTAAATAGGTCTTATAGCTTGCTACTTAAGGACTACTTTAAAACATATAACTGGAGTGAAAAGTCTAAATGTAACTTGAATCAAGATTAATATAGGTACCTACATGCAAACCAGGAACGTAAAATCGCTTTAATTACGTACTGTTTTAGAATGAGTATACATTTTTGAACATCATAATAGAAAAAAAAGTTTCAAGACACGATTTGTGTGAAACTATGGTATTACAGTCATGCATTGGTACTTAAGTGGTAATTATTTAGATTAGGTACCTACTAAATACACATCACGGGTCAGGAATGGTAAGAATGCGAAAAATAAATCATGCTACATGTTACATAATTATACAGACAAAATCATAAATATTATAAATTTTTCATGCAAAATATTAATAAATGTAAAATGAATCTGGCTGCTACGTTCTTGGTTACGAAATCTAAGCCATAGATAGAGCTGAATGCTTTGATTTGTTCTGCCTAGAAAGTTCCGAGTAAGATGAGATTAATGATGATTAGGTACGGTACGGTACTACACTCGTTAATGATTGTGCGTGGTATTTATTTAGGAACAGGTACATAAATACAACGCGTCAGCAAATAGTAAGTACTTATCCGAAAAAAAGATGGTAGGTACTAGATATTGATACAGATAAAAATCATAAAGTAGTAAAGTTCCAAGTAAAAAATTTAAATGTTTCATCTTATGATGCATGGTATTTATCTGTACTTGTATTTTTAACTTACTTGTATGGTTAAAATATCACCGTCCATTTTAGATTTTAGCAGTTCTTCTACACGAACTTTTATAGAGGAATTTATTTTATTTGTAATATTTTTCAAAGAAAATTAAAATAGTCACAATAACAACACTAATAACGAAACGATTTCTGACTGCGGAAGGACACGACCTCTCGTCACGAACTTTTCTGACACTTTGATTGAATATAACTGACGTGACAGTGACACTGACTGCCTGATCGAATCTTTTTGACACAACGGTGCTGCCAGGTTTTAGTGTGATTTGGAGGCTTGATTGTTTAATAGATTCGCACGGCTTGTGTTTTTCCACAGTCAGTATTTTTGTGTTTTGTATGCATGCATGACTCATGACCGGACTCAAACTCAAAGAATGTGGGATGTAAAGTGTTTCAAAACTATTAAAAAAAACGTCTTAAACAGTTAGGCATTATCTAATAGCACTGAGCCTCATTATAGTTAGATAGCTTTTTACAAAGCTATAGATTTATTAGTGGATACTCGTTAGTTTATTAACTCACTACGAGACGTCGTCGTAAGTTTGTAAATTGCAGAAAATGTGTTCGTAAAATAATACAATTTATCTGTCGTTTAGAATCCTAAGAAAGTTTAAAAATTTCCTAGGAAATTTATAAATTTACGTTTCTTATTACTTTACGGTGATATTATATAAGTGTGCTGCTGTAGGTGTGTGGTCGTAAGACTCGTTAGCATGTGGAAGCAGTAGGTGGCATGTCTGTCTGTACCTTAACATACACCTAACTTTGTAATTACGCAAATCCACAAAGAAATTAGTACTGTAGTAACCTACCTAATACTGTGTAATTGGTCAATGGTCGCGTATTACATGCAAATGGATTCTTTTTAATAGAAATATTATGTTAATACGAGGGTAGTCACACGTAACGGAAACCGTAGAATTCATACATTCAGTTTAAATCGGACATATTACCCAGTATTTATTTGTTACATGTTTACACGACATGCGAAGCGACATTTTAAGCTTAATGGTCTAATCACACGTTTCGCGTTGGCCAAGTCATTGTCTCTCTTAGACTTAATTGTTACAAGATTTTACTAAAACATCTTTTTTGTAGATGACTAACTGTGATCTATGCGATGAATATCGGGATAAAAAGTAACCTGTGTGTTATTTCCGGTATCCAGCTACCAGTAGTTGGATACCGGAAGTATTCAACTACTGGTAGCTTCAGTAGTTTTTGCGTGAAAGAGTAACAACCTTACATGCATACAAACTTATATACGTACAAGCTCTCGCGTTTATCATATTAGTAAGAAGAAGCTGACTGTTTCACCCATTCGGGGATATCTGTGGTTTCACCACTATCTCCCCTGATGGTAAGCGAAGGTCGAAGATGTAGCACAGCACGCTCAATTAATAGGTAGGAAGCGGCCTTCATAAATTCTCTTTGGCGGCCTTCTGTAGTGTCTATACCGGTAGGTAGTTATCGGAACATAACGCCTTCCACTCTTCCAAAATAATGACACCTTAAAGGTCTAGTTAATAATTTTAATAAGTACTTACGCCAGCAGCAGAGCCTGGGGATAGAAGGTACCGAGGTAGGTACCTTTTATACTTCAAGGCTGCGGCCGCATTGCCAGGAGGCCTGCTTAGCACTTGGAGCCAAGCTAGTCCCTTGGCGAGTCACCTAGCGCGTCGCGTGACATAAACGACTTACACAATACACACGGCATTAAAACCAGTGACGATATCGGGACAATGGTGGTAGGGACAATCGTCCCTAAATCGTGAACTCGCCCGAAGCGATATTAAAGTTAGAGAAAGTGATTTAGGGTGCGATCTAGGGTCCTTCCCACCACTTCCCCGATTTCGACACTGAATTACTTCGTTTACGGTCGTGTATAGGCCGTCATAGCCTCCAGGCTCTAAGCAAGCCTTCTGGCAATGTAGACGTAGCCTTAGTGTGAGTTTTTTTATAAGTAGGTAAAAACACTTAAAAACCCCTCGTAATTTGCGGAAGTTAGGCGGGATTGTTGCTAATGTCCAATCGCGTACAGTTAGTTGGTAGTTTATCGTATTTCTTCTTCTTCTTCTTAAAATGGCTTTTCCTTTTGGACATTTGCCAGTGTCAAGTATTATCAATATTGGCAGGTTATTTGCATCGAACGATACAGTCAAGTCGTCATAGTTAAAGTCAAGTCGAGGGAATCATTGTAAAAAGGGGGCCATTTTTTACAATGTTTGTTCACGGAGCTTTGGAGAGAACACTAAGCTAAAGTCCATGTTTTACACCGATTTTCACTTTTATTTTCACTTGTACACCTTCACGAAACTAAATTGATTAACATGCCCCCGAAATTAAACAATTTACACGCATTTGAACTAAGTACACAAAAATGAAAATTTAGCAACACATCTCCTCAACGCATTCCCGCCAAAACTCTATCGTATTTAGGTACTTACATTTAATTCTATTACTAGAAGAAAAAAAAAACACTACGTAACTATATTTGTTCTCAGCGGCGGATTTTACGAAAAAAGCTAGGAAAATAATAAAGAGCACACGTCTTATTTCTCACAGTTTTACTTGTAACTAGAGCTATCGGAAAATAAATTATTTTATCCACAACATCTAATATATACACTAGATAAAGGAAATAGGCAGTATACTTAGATATGCCAATTAACATATAAATTATAATTATAGATACCTAAGTATAAGAATTTAATAAACACGGCACGTACTAATATTCAACGACTTCGCCTCAGCTCAGTTGATTTTTTCAAAAACGGGTCTAACTTTTATATTTTTTTTTAAGTTTCACTAAAGCAGGTAAGTAGGTACATAAGTACCTACCTTACCTTGTTGGGGAAATCAACATTATTTTTTAATTTACGGAAATATTTGCAATAAAATCAAACAGGACTGAGGCTTACTTGCGACATTATAGTTTTAGAATAGGTACATATTATGCCACAGGTTTTTAAGGACATCGCAATACACTTTTATAAACATAGATAAATTATCACAGAATTACAAAGACATAATTTATAAAATAGATACCCACCTATTTCAAAGATAGGTAGGTTTTATAGGAAATCTAAATGCCTATTTACATCGCATTTGCACTAAAACGTGAATGAAACGAATGGAATGTTAAATAAGAATAATCTATTACAGATTAGAGGCGATCTTTTCAACTTTTGAATGTTCGCAGTTTTCACCGATCGAGCTTAAGTGTTGATTATTCAAAAATAAAAAGTAGATACGTACATATTGGTATGTACTTAGACAATACAGTTAAGAGCCTGTTCACAAAAAAATAAACGGTGAAATTAAAATAATCGTAATCGTATTAGTCGTAGCAATCTCGTCGCGAGTGAGTTTTAAAAGATTATTTTTTCCTTTAAATATTTCTAGTAAAATAATCGTGTTTAATTATGCAATAGGTATAGGATTTAAAAAAAAAAAAAAGTAAATTTTAAATAATCATTCCAAAAAAATTAAACGAGCTCTTAAGTGTTCATCATGCATGATTAATGAATACTTACTTGTTTACAAGATAAGTACGCGTAGTAATGCAGTTAGTAATTTACTTTTTACACGAATAAAATTAACTTGATTTAACTGGATCTTTTTTATCTTAGTAGTTAATTACATAACATTATGCTACTATTAATGCAGATCTAGATTTACTTATATACATTTAATTTAAAAGTAAATTATGATCACTGATTGTATTTATTTACATCCTTACTAAGTACTTAATAACTACATTTTTTTTAATATGGCAACTTTATTGTTTAAACAAATCAATTACGGATATTTTCTAAAAAATAGAAGAATTGTTTTTAAATTACATTAGAGTACGTATTATGACTTTGTACCTATACAACACAACGGAAACAAATCAGTTTTTCGACTTGATTCCTGGACTAATTGATTCGAAAGCGTCGTTTGATACACTATGATTGGAACAAAAGCTAGCCGGTGAACTTCTGTTACTACCCTCCTTTTCGTGACTCTGATACTCTATCATACTTCCACTAGGCTGCCGTAGAAAGTTTTGAAATCCTATCGGATTAACGTTCGTCATTTTATCCGGTTTTTTCAACAACTCTTCAATAGAATAAGGATTTTTCTTCTTCTCTTTCGGCTGATCTTCTGTCTCAGGTCGATCTGTACTATCATCGCTGGCTTCAACTGATATGTGCTCGGAATTCTCAGATTTCACTTCCTCATTCATTCTTAAGAGTTCGCTGTTCATATTCGCGTAGGGAGTGAATTTATTATCGTATGGCATCATGATTCGTTGCCATGGTGATATTGGGTAAGGTTTAAGTAACCCTTGGGCTTGTACTTGATTGGCTAAGAGCCAAGATGTGGCTAATCTCCTGTCGTATAGGGGTTCCGTTTGTGGCGGGGGCACTCTGATGGCCGAGTGGGCGAAATAAGGGGAGTTTTGAGGGATCGGGGTGGGTAGAGGTGTTTTCAAAGACATGTAGTCCATTAGATTCGGTATTTCGGGTTGTGGGTACGATTCTGAAAATAAAATAAGTACATTTTTTTAGTAAAAGTAGGTATATAAAATATAGAATATATTTGCATTTCTCTTTAGACAAGTTTGTTTAGGATATTATTATAATTCAAATTAATTTAGTCAGGAATATAGGAAATGTTGTAAATTTTTCTACTCAAATGTTGGGTGTAGTTCTCCGGCTACATTTTACCTAAACAAGGTGTATAGTATACCAAAGAAGTAGGTAAGATATAATTTGGAATATAGGTAGCTGGATACCGGGCATAACACATAGGCTACTTTTTATCTCGATATTCCCGCGGGAACGGGACTTACCCGGGTGAAACCACGGGGCGCAGCTAGTATAAAATAATTTTAAATAATGTAGTTTGACTGCATACGAAGAGCAAATCGTAATAATATATTTAGCAGAATATAAACAGTAGGTAACCGTCTGAATAATCCCATAATTAGGTGAAAAGTCTAAATTTTATATTTTAATGTAAAAACTCTCCAGTCTCTTAAAACCAAAGGCTATTTTTTACAATTTTCTTATATTGTCATTAAGTTTTTATGTAAGAAACTCCGCCGCCCGCCGGCCTCTTAAAAACATAGGCATGTACCTACTTTTAAAGCTATTTACATTGATCCAGTAACGAATCCAGTTCAGGCGCCGGATACTGGATTGACACTGTTTACAAAAATTGGGGTTTTGTTGTCGGTTAATTTTCGCGTCATATTCAATTATTAAACTTTTGATACGACTTGAGGTCACCTTGAGAACTACAACGCAGCGCCATATGACTGACTTGGTTGTTAAGATATTTCCAGTACTGCACTGGAATTTAAAAAATCTATTACGAATATTAAATCCAGCGCTGAAATGGCAGTAAATCAGTTTTTACTATTATAATATAATTCCAATGCTGGATTGCCTCGATCATTGGATACAGTGACTGGATCAATGTAAATCAGCCTTTATAATAGAACCCAAACTATCGCTAGTTAATATTTTACACCTGTTTTATTCAGAACCAGGTGTGAATTTTTTATATCAATAGTAAATCAAATTGTAACAAGGTACTCGTTTTGTACTTAAAGACAAATTAAATAATCACTGATTAGTTTAAACGATTAAAATAATGAGGTTGGAGTGAAAATTCATTTGTTAATGATGGATGTAAATTTATTAATGTTTTTTAATAATGTTGTCGTTTAAAACAGGTGTAGACTAGGTAATACAAAATAATATATTCGTTTATATGTGATGATAGGTAGGTGATGAAAGTGATGGATGATAGATACATGATTAACCATAGTGCCTACATGATTAAATAAGCCTTCAGGGAGATATCCTAAACTTTAAGGGATAGAAATATTTTTTACAGAAAAATTCATCTTCAAAAATTCACTTGCGGCGAGATTTGAACTCGCGTCCCTGGATTAATACTCCAGTGCCTATACCGCTCGGCCACGCAAGTTCCCATCTCGAGCAGCGAATTTAAGAATATGAATGTTTCCCTGTCTACTATTTTTCGACTACGGCTCGATTGAGACGCCATCTACAGGATCACTTTCCAGTGATTTAAGGGATAGCTAAAAATGCTGAAATAAGTTGCGTCCTCGATTTTGTTAAAAACTAAACTGACGTATTTTCATTTTTTTTAAATCATTAGGCTAGCCAGAAATCGAACCATGTCTTTTTGCAAAAGAAAAATCACCCTATATTATTGTATCGATCGATATTGTATTGCTGATATTGTAATCTATGTTTTAATCCAGATTTTAACTACCTTCATACCAAGTTCCATCGCAATCAGCTAATTAATTTTTGCTTGAAGGAGTAACAAACATAATAGTAGTTCTCTGATAGCAGTCGTTAGGTCAAGTTAGAGGCCTTAAGGTGACCCTTAGGAACCTGTCGTGTACGAATTCCACACTTGGCCGGTTTTTTTTATTATACTCACCATGTCTATCATCATCGCTCCACGCCAGCCCACTGTTCCTCAGGATCCTATTGACCGACGACACTGAAGGGATAGAGTGCGGCTCACAAACTCTCGCGCTCAGCAACCGCTCCCGGATCTCCCAGGCGAACATCCCGGGGTTCTCTTGTTTGAGACGGAGTATCTTCTTTACCACTGTTGGTGTTGCTACTTGCTGTAATGAAAGAATATTGTGGTTAAAGCATTAAAATTCACTAGCTGCGTCTCAGTTTCACCGCTTAAGTACTACTCCCGCGGGAATATTGGGATAAAATGAAGAATATAAGTTAATCCAGCTACCTGCCTACCAAGTTTCGGATCGATCGCAATTGGTACAGTAGCTTTTGCTTGAAGGAGTATTAAACATACCTACTTACTAACTACACACAAACTTTCACCACTAAAATATTAGTAGGACTAGAACTAGAAGTTCAAGCATACTCCTTTGTTTGCGAAATAAATAAAACTAGCTGCTGAAGGGCTGACAATATTGTTACGTTTGTCTTAAAAATGAAATGGCAATCGTAGCGGGTATGACGAATAAGGGATGAATTATATTAGATCGGGGAGCAGTCGATGGCTGTTGCAACTGAGTGGCAGCCGAGCAACAGACAACGAAGCTCGGACCCGGCGGGCTGGAGACTTGACAGTCTAATATAATTCATTCCTAAAACGTCAAAAGCATCATTGAGTTTGCGTTATCGTTGTAGCTGTTTATGAGCTGTTTACAACTGTATTCCTTCTAATGCCACAGAGATCAATGCCTCCACAATTGAACACACCATTCAGCAAAACAGTTGAAAGCGTGAACGTAACGTTTCACCCTAGATCTAATGACAGTTTAATGTATCGATGGCAATACAGTTTCTTGTCGTTGAACATCATTGCAGGCGTGAGCGTGAGGCTCTCTGTTGCAATGGGAAAGTTTTATTACAGAACAAGGTGTGTCCGGTGGTTTCACCCGTGTTAAGAACCTCGGAGGAAAAAAGAGGGCTGTTATAAGTTTGAAGGTTATGTGTGGCTTCGTCGCTCATGAACGAATGAAGCATAAGGTAAGTATTTTTTTTTTGTTTCATAACTACATCGTCTTCTTTTCACTTAAGGACGCGACTCATGTGAAATCCCTTCCGATGGAATGGTTTTATTCATAACCGGTATCAAATAGATCTTTAAACAATGTATTATGTTATTGTACATGATACAAGAAGTGTCCCCTTCATTTCAAAAACAATAAAAAATATCTTTAAATACCACTATTATACAGGCAAAGTTACCCCTGTTTTACAAAATAAATCAATTTTTCTTCTAAATCCTTAACCGCTATATTTTCTTATAGGCATCATAATATTAGAAAATACAATACCTAGAAACCCTTCATCGCATTTTTTCAAAATATTATTTTAATCTTCGTTAATTATTGATTTTACGAGAAATTGTAGATTTTTCACGCAATTCCATCTCGCTCATTTATATGCAATAGGACAAGGACCGTTGCTTATCATCTATCGCCGCCTTAATATAACAGGAGAAAGCCGCGAAAAGAAGATAACTACATACTTAGATATTCTAAGTAACGTCGGCATGTTTGTTTGAGCCTGTTTTCTTACATATTATTGTCCTCCGCTAGCAGATAATCCGCGCTAATATCCTCGTTTGTCGTTGCTACTTTTGTCGTTCAAAAAAATTAAGTAAATTTAAATAAAAAAATACCCCGACTACTTTTAAAAACCACAAACAATTTAAAATTTTTTTTTTTTTTTTTTAGGTTTGTTTATCTTTTTTCTTTTAATTATTTGATGTGATTTTAATTTATTTATTTTTAGTTGAACGACAACGCGACGACTTCGCGACGACTTATAAGACATCATGGTAGTATCTTACCATTATGTCCTCCTTCACAGCTAACCACTCTCATATTTTTCCTAATACAATGTGTGTTTGTTGCTCTTTCACGGAAAAGCCGCTAAACCGCTAAACTTGGAATAACACATTGGTTACTTTACTTTCCGATATTCCCGGGGACTTACACGCGGTGAAACTACATGGGGTCCTGCCAGTTGAAACAAAATTTATTTACAACCGACACCTTAAGAAACCTACTCCACCAATTTCCGGAAAAAACACAATGTGTTTGATAGAATCAATAAGTAGAGCCACTGAACAATTATCTAAACCCAAAAATCCATTTCAATTCACTTTTTTTACAGCCAAAACGCAACTTCCTTTCACGCATATGGTTTTAAAAAAAATAATTATACAACTTTTAAGTAGGTTGTCAGATTTTAATGTGGAAATAGTAGGGTAAGAGTTTCAAGGCGTTAATTTTAGACGGGAACATGTAATTAGACCATTAGCCTATCGATAGACTATTGAATGCTCGATTTTCGTTCCTTTTACCTTTTTTTTAATCGAAGGATGCGCTGCGGTCGGTTGTTTTGGTACTGTAATTATATTGATGCGTTCAGAAAATGCTTCTGTCAAAATATTTAAGTAAAAAATGTCAGATGTAGGTAATTAAACGTTAAAAAAATGTATTGGAAATATCCATTCTCTATAATATCGGTCGTTGCGGAAATCATCCCGACAAATAAATACAAACACAGTACCATCCACGGGTACAATTTAATCCTATTATTCAATTTAATTTATTTTTTTATATTTAATCCTTCCTATATACCTAGTATTTATTTTTAATGCTTTATCTAGGCCTATCTATATATATTAGAAATTCTTACTAATATTTGTGTTGTATCTTTGCAACTTACTTTTACTAATATTATAAACGCGAAAGTTTGCATGTTGGTATGTAAGTCTGTGAGTTTGTTTTTGAATCACGCAAAAACTGCCGAACTGATTGCGATGAAACTTGGAATATAGGGAGCTGGAAACCTGGAATAACATACACTTTTATCCCAATAATCCCACGGAAACAGGACTTAAAATATTATAATAACGCGTTGAAGTCTTTTCTTAGACGCATTAGATACCTAATGCAAAAATGTTTTGCTTTAACTAGTTTTTAAATTTAAATTTTGACAATATTTACAACTAGCTGCTCCCCACGCTTTCACCCGAAGATTTATCGAAATCGGTTCAGCATTTTTCTTTCATTCTTCTCCTGGTAATAACAAAAACAACAAAAAAAGAATTTGCAAAATCGGTCCAGCCGTTTAAGCGTGATATAGGGATTCATTTTTATAAGATTACTATAATATTTGCCCACACCTATATTAGTAGCTTAACATGATAAAACAAGTTATTATTAGTGTATGAATTTTTCATTACCATGCACCTAGCTATCTTTGGTAGTTGAGAACACTCGAGGACTCTATCTAACGATAAACATTATTATGAGAATTCGTGCGAACGTCCCAGGTGTATATATGTAATAGCTCTGCACCACGGCTTTGCTCATTAGAAGCGATAAGTGTTGCTTTTGATAACTAGTAACTTCTATTCGAGCTACCGACGAGTTATCTTGTTTTGTCAGTTTTAGGGTTCAGGGTTCCGTTCTCCAATGGAAAAAAATGGGAATGTTATACTGAGACTCCACAGTACGTCTGACACCTGGGCCTCGATTCGGTAAGGTCATAGCATGCGACATGCCGGCGGAATGCAGGAGATATACGTTAATTCGTATTCTAAATGTTATTTTACTTTATCACTACTTAATTAGTTAAGTAGTCTTCAAAATTAAGGGCTAATTAATTATTAAAATAGCTCCCCTTTTTCCTCAGCCAATCAGTATTAAAAGAAGTTTAGAATACTAGCTATTATTTTTACTCCTGCAACAAATCGACTTCTGCAATGCTCATGCATCCCGCCTGTTTGTCGCATGCTATGTTTTTAGAGCATCAGGGCCCATGCTGTATATCATGAAGTCTGATAGTTAGACAGTTGAAATTTTCACAAATAATGTAGGTTTAAACTTTAAACTACTCTGTCTTTTAACTAGTCTGTTTGTGTTTCTTATCTTAAATACTTATGGTCTATTATAGGTTACTTAACTCCCTGTAAAGGCACCGAGTAGGTACATACAAACTATGTAATCTTTTGTTTGTATCAGCTGTGGTATCATCTAATTAGCATCCACCGGTACTAGTTCCTATTTACTGTCAAAAACCAAATTTCGAATTCTACATTGCTGCTTTGAAGTAATCACCGGTAACAACCACGTTACGTCAAAGCATCTATGTACTGCAACTTAGCAACTACTAGCGGTGGATGTTAATTAGATGATACCACAGCAGAACTGATATAGGAACCTTTAACCGTACTTTACTTTTAATGATTGTGTACACCTTTAATTGATAAGCGCACTTGTCTATCTTTCGAAAAATGCGTCTTTCTGTATTAGCTATAGTGTATCTTACTGTTGGTGAACCTAATAAATAAATAAATAAATTTAAACTTTACCCTTATAGATTCGGTCATCCATTTTATAGATAAGTTTCAAAGTTTCAAACAAGTGAGCAAAGTGGGTTAGGGGGCAAGTCGTCTACCTCGAAACTTTGACTAGGGACCAATTATACCCTAGTTGGCATAGTTTGTAGTAGACACGATTGTGAATGAATGAAATGTATGAAAATTTAGGTCTACTAAGCGTAAGCAGTTGAGCTAAACTTACTTAGTTTAGTCGGCGATGAACGTTTGAGCAAATGCAAAAAGCCAAACATCACTAAGAGCAACCTTTACAGGTCTGGCGCTTCTGTACCGCTATCCCTGGATTCGTGTTTAGCGTTTATATTAAAGTGACTGTCAAGCAAAACCTATATGCAACAAAAAGTATTCGCTCGATTTGAAATGTATAATAGTCCAGGTCATGGTTCGGGGCAAAATCACCTCGTACCGAGCTATGCGTAACGTACACGGTCAAAAACCTGTTAACCTATACTAATATTACGATTAAAACTTAACACTTCCTGGGGCAGTAATGTAATAAATAGGTAACGTTGTTAACAAGTTTGTTTGCTCTGGGTAATCTCCTAAATGAAGATACATTAATTTATCTTTGTTTTGTAATTTAAGTCTTTGTACGACTATCTGTGGCCCGCGGTTTCACCCGCATAAGCCCCGATCCCGTGTGAATGTCTAAAAATCTTTACTTAACTACAACCTACGTCCTATGAAGAACGGACTCTTTAAATTTCAGCTCTCTGCTATCAGCAGTATAGGCTGTGCGTTGATTCACAAACATTTGCATACAAGTCAATCAAGTAAGACACTGGTCAAACGATCATCGACGAAGAAAAAAAATGGCATATTTTGCCCGTGCATTGAGCGCTTAAGTAACAGGTATTGAGTTGCGTGTACGCCGCGTAATCCCCGCGAAGAGACAACGCGCTCGCGTCACGGCCCGTTCCGTTCTCCGCTACTGTTTTTGCAGCACCACTCTTGCGCATCCATCATTCCTTGACACATCCAATATCAGTTTTTGCCCGCTACGCCGCAAAATGGCTACCAGTAACTTGGTAACTGTCTACTAACGCGTGCACGATTAAAGTTTCTTATTACGGATTTCTATTAGACTTTCCAGCTGATGGGGTGAAAGATAATGTCCTAGGGCGTGAGACTGACCGTTAATGACAGATTGATTCGATATTAATAAGAGGAAGACGTTTGTTCTACAGTTAATGCGTGTGCGCACCTACACCTGCCTAGCTGACATCAGTGACTTGTTCCTTAATGGGTCATAGTACGAAAACTCATTAAGATTGTC
This sequence comes from Idaea dimidiata, assembly GCA_949358125.1. NCBI lineage: Eukaryota > Metazoa > Arthropoda > Insecta > Lepidoptera > Geometridae > Idaea > Idaea dimidiata. The sequence continues at coordinate 19,629,360 of OX442334.1, read as the reverse complement.
CTCCGTTATGAAGGAAGTAACTGGCTTGTAATTATGTGACGTGTGGGCGGAAGAATGTGATGTGTCTAGGACATTAGCGAGATGGAGCACGGAATTGGCACATCTGCCTGTCCCTAGGATTTTACAATCATTCACTATTGAATTATTATTGGAACTAAAAAAATAGGTTTTTATATACAATTAATGGTAATTAATGAATCAGTACCTTAATAAATCAGTACCTTCTTAATGAATTAAGAAGGTACTGATTCATTAATTACCATCAATTATTATTCATTTATTAACTAAAAATTAGATATTATAGTTGAAACTATAATATCTATTTTTTTAGTTCCAATAATAATTCAATAGTGAATAATTGTCTCATTAAGAAGGTACCGGACACTTAATTCATTAAGGAGGTACTGATTCATTTATTTTTATAATAATTGCAACTGGGATATTGACTCATTGTTCGATTGGTCTTATCTAAAGACTATAATATATAAACGCAGAGAAGGGTTTATTATATTTGGAGAGTGTGTTGTAAAGAAAGTATTTTTTGAAATTCTCTTAGTATTAAAGTAACTCGTAACGCGGGCGAAACCGCAGGAAGCTTTTAGTGATTCATAAAAAAATCAGTAGATTCCTAACTGAAAGAAAACAATAGAACAGAACAATACAATACAACAAAACGAAACGAAATAAACATAAGCAATAACGTAAGAAATCTTAATTATCAGAAGTTATTAATATCTATCTACGTACCTACTATCCCGCTACCGCTTTATGGACAATCAAATATGTCTATTACAGACATTAAAAACTCCTTATAAAGTGTAGATTCGTTTTAAAGCCTTATTACTAAGCCAATATTTCGACTACCTATACAGTAAGTACGCCGCTTTGTCATTACATGCGATCGTTCGGGATTTTCACAACTTAAGTTGGATTTGCAGCGATAACGTTCGCTTTATGGTGTATTTCTGGATTATATTGTCAATATTATTACTCGCTTCTTAATACCGTAAAGCTGGCTTATAAAACATATTGGAATATATCGCCGATATGGACAATCAGACACTTTATCGGTACCAAAGGTTTTGTCGCACATCGTGCTTTCTGTTTTGTTAACTGCGAACGCAGACTCTGAACTTTCTGGTAGGTGTTTGTTTTGGGCGCGATGCGATAATAATTCATTTATTTATTTTTGGGAAACCAATAGCTATTAATTCATACTAATATACCTATTAACAGTAAATAGGAAAGCTAACAATGAGAATCCACATCTAAGTAATAGTCATTATTCATAATTGTTTTTCCTGGGTCTTATTCGCGTATTTTGATTGCGTTATTAATTATAAGTTCGAATCGTGTGATTATTCCATTTTAAAACTAAATGAAACTAAAAGTTAATTAAAATACTTAGATTAAGTATACTCTACCTATTTAAAATGGCAAATTGCACCTCGCTACTAGAGTTGTAAAATTTCCTTCACTTCCTACTATTACCTACTATAAAAGTTTGTGTAAAAGTAAAGAAGTAAGTAAGTAAATGTTTGATACGCCTTCACGCAACAAACTACTAAACCGATGGCGATGAAACTGTAGGTACTTAGACACCTCGAGACCTGGAATAACACATAGGCTACTTTACCTCCCGATATTCCCGCGGGATCAGGACTTATACGGGCAAAACCGTGGGGCCAAGCTAGTAAACGGACATAAAGACGTAAAGGAAAGAATAAAGGGCCGGACATCTTTCGGTAAAGACACGTAAAGGGCTAAAGATACGGGATTATCAACTCGAATTTGGGACTTTTAAAAATGATCGGCTGATTTGAAATCTTCAATCCGTGGAACCCTTAAACGATAACTCAATCTGTTTTGAAACGTTTATGAGTTTTGAGTAGTTAATGTTCAGAAATATTTTATGTGAAATTTGTGCGAAGTAGACGCCATTTTGAATCTAGGCAGTAATTTCTTGCCACCTATAACTAGATGTCAATGCGTGTAGGATTATTACCTAGTTACCGCACCTACACCCAATTTAGTGTTTTCTTAAGACGGCTAGCGTGCTGTAATATTAGGTAAGTACCTACCTGTAGCTTGATGTAATGATCTCCTAACTGCAAGACCTAAATCGTTCAGTTAATAAAAAAAAAAAAAGGAGAATAAAAAAAAAAAAACAAGTTAGCTGGCCACCAGCTACGCACGTACCGCCAACGTAGCAGTAGCAGCCGGCGGTTTTTTGATATTCTACAGAATCAACTGTGATAGGTACATACCATGCTCATATTGTGCGAAAAAGCTAATTTGAATCTTCGTCTTGCAGACGGATGTTCTCCTTTAAATATTAAAATTATTGTTTTCAAATCAATAAACTGTCCGTCAAGTACAACAATACCCTTTAAACTTATCATTTCCTTTCAACATTGAACATAAAAACTTTGAAGGTAAGCTTGAAATTTGACTGCATCGTGTTTGGAGCTCATAACTCATGTGATCCCCGCCTTTACCACATTATTAAGGTACAGATAACATCCGCGGTAGGTTGACAACGCCCTGACACCGGTTGACAGGTGCCATTCGCTCCCATGACCCTGAATTAGGGTTGGTACCTTCACGTGCCGCTGAAAAAACTATATCTACCTACTGAATTTTACATATACAATTTTGTATTTAAATAGTATAGAATAGTGCAGTGGTCAAATTAAAAAACAGATTAAATTAATTGGTTTTTTTTTAAGTTTTAAGATACCTTGGCATTGACATGTCAAAGTATCTTAAATTCATTAATTTTAATAAAGACAATCTTTAAAATTTTTACAAAATAAGAAAAATAAAGTCGTCGAACGAAAATTTGCGTGTTTGTTTGGACTGGTTGCAATCCTATCGGTTTCGGAATTTTAGAAATTATTTTTTCAAACTCTAATTTTCTTAGTCTTCATAAGATCTACTCCAAAATAGTTTTTCTTAATGTGATCTACACTTGGGTTTTGTAAAGAATCAATGGGAAATTCGATTTTTGAACCAAATTGTTGGTTCAAAAATCCAAAACAAATGAGTGCGTTGAAATCAAAAACAATTCTAGGTAGGTATTACAAATAATTATAATTCAACAACTTCAATGCGCAACAACCCTAACCCTCAAAGTGTCGGTGGTTGACCAATCGCACTATTAAACTTACAAATGACGATCGATCAGACGATTGTGTTCTGGAAACGGCCTAATTACAACCAAACGAACAAATCCCTCAATTTTTGATCTTCATTATTCAAACACAAAAACTCTATAGAAATTGGTTTAGCCTTATCGTGTTATCAGGCTTATTTGTTGTCACTTGTCTTTGTATAATATATTATTTTGATAAAGCTATATCTTTTGATCATTAGCCGTTTGCGTCTTCGTCTATTTTTGGACCGGGGTTGGAACCAAAGCCTTTTCTAGGACGTGAACTATCGACATCTTAGTTTCATTACAATCGGTTTAAGAACTTAGCATTGGTACTTTGTCATGCATTATTATTAGGTACTATCTGTAGTATAACGAAAGCAGAAAGAAAAAAAGTGTAAGCACATAATACAGTAATTTTAATCGATTTTAACAAACGAGATTTTTAATTCGTCAATATATTTGTTTATTTATTTATGCAGGTTTATACATCTTCCCTAAACATTACATAACTATTTAGTTACCTACCTTTTGACGCGGGACTAACTCTATTTTTACTATTACTCTACTTTTCGTACAATTTGCGAAAAAATAAAGACAATAACCTGTCACACTAAAAGATAAACGATACATAGTTTATGCAGCTGTTATAAAATGATTTGCTTACATCCATTTAATAATAGTCAATGGGTAGAACCCTATTGACTTTTATTAAAAGATATCTTAAATTATTCTACCAATATTTCAAAGTCTAATAATAACTTCTATGTTTTACAATTTCACGGAAAGACGAATCGATAATAAAAAATAATTAAAAAATAAAACTACAATTCTCCGGTGTTGCTTGCAATTAAAAACACGAGTACTGGAATAACGTGTTGCCAGTTTTGAATATTTGATGTTACCACGTTATATTGTTTGACAAAGCTGTTAATGTCACTTTAGCATGTCATCCAGGGTTAGATGGCTATCTGGAAAATTTATTGTTATCAGTAATAAAATAACAAAGACTTTGAAATGTAGATAGATGGAACTCTGAAGAAAAATACGGGTTAGTTGTTAATAAGTAATTTATAACTTTTTTACTTGACTACGACAGCACAAAAAGAAAAAATAAAGTACTTTTTTAAAGAAATATAATGTTAAATATTTTTACCTGGAAAAGAGCGCCCTAGGACACTAAGTCTGATTTTTATTTAACGTTTGATTCAAGTTTTGTGTGTAATATTTCATTTTATTTTATTTACGAAGGAGATCTCAATTCGACCGATATTGTTTTTATGTTACAATTTTAATTTAAAAACTGGCAATATTCAACCCGTAAAATCGCGTGTTATAAAAATCTTCGAAAATCTTATAAAAGTTCGTCCTACCTATTTAAAATATTAAGAAAACGATACTATTTCAATAGTTTAACCTTTAACCTTAAACCCCTGGTATATTATTTAACAAAACACAATTGAAATTGCTCTGTTAGATGCATAACCGTGTTATTTAGATAAAAAAATTGTCCTCTACCCACGGAGGGCTGTAATTGAAAAAAAGTACCGCATTTAATTGCCAGTATTCGTGTTTTACTATGAACATTTTATTGTGAACTTGTATTTTTGTAACCGACATACAACGTAAAATACATACGTAGGAACATACCTACATGGTACAAATAAGCACCTATACTTATAGATAGATACTGAAATACCTAAAGAATATTTAAATAATTTAATTAATAAATTAAAACCCCTGTATTTTTCTACTATTATTATTTACCATTATTATAGCAAATTCAAAACACCTTGCGGGATTTAAACCCACGAACCTTCCGTTCTCTCACGTAGCGTTTAAGTTTATTAATTTCACTTTTCCTTTATGATGATTGATACCTTAGAGTATAGATAAGCAAACGATAGAGCGCTGCTGGTATGCGAGTATGAACTGTAAGCACCGGTATGAACACTCAAAAATGACAAAAACGATGTCATCAGTCACCTAGGGTTACGGGAATTGACTGTTTCTCTCGTTAGAATTTATTCTAGTATAATAATTATGGTGAAATGTTCAGTGCCGCGGTGTAAAAATGATTCGCGGATCACTATTCAACCTCAACATTTGAAAATTTAAGTATAGAGCATTTGCTTACACTTTGCGCAGCAGGCAAATACCCATAGGCGCGCTCTATAGTTTGATTATGTATACTCAAAGATTGAGACCAAAGCAGTCAACACTGCAGGACAAAGCTAGTTCCCCATGTAAGTTTACAACAGTAACCATGTAACCACGCACGTTATATTATAACCAATGGTCGTATACTAAATGTCATTGGGTTTCGCAATGCACTGTGAACCTCCTAATTGGTCGTAACATGATCCTAATAACATATTGTTCGTTAGTTGTTAGAGGTAGGTACATAGGTAGGTATAAACGATACATAGTTTATGCAGCTGTTATAAAATGATTTGCTTACATCCATTTAATAATAGTCAATGGGTAGAACCCTATTGACTTTTATTAAAAGATATCTTAAATTATTCTACCAATATTTCAAAGTCTAATAATAACTTCTATGTTTTACAATTTCACGGAAAGACGAATCGATAATAAAAAATAATTAAAAAATAAAACTACAATTCTCCGGTGTTGCTTGCAATTAAAAACACGAGTACTGGAATAACGTGTTGCCAGTTTTGAATATTTGATGTTACCACGTTATATTGTTTGACAAAGCTGTTAATGTCACTTTAGCATGTCATCCAGGGTTAGATGGCTATCTGGAAAATTTATTGTTATCAGTAATAAAATAACAAAGACTTTGAAATGTAGATAGATGGAACTCTGAAGAAAAATACGGGTTAGTTGTTAATAAGTAATTTATAACTTTTTTACTTGACTACGACAGCACAAAAAGAAAAAATAAAGTACTTTTTTAAAGAAATATAATGTTAAATATTTTTACCTGGAAAAGAGCGCCCTAGGACACTAAGTCTGATTTTTATTTAACGTTTGATTCAAGTTTTGTGTGTAATATTTCATTTTATTTTATTTACGAAGGAGATCTCAATTCGACCGATATTGTTTTTATGTTACAATTTTAATTTAAAAACTGGCAATATTCAACCCGTAAAATCGCGTGTTATAAAAATCTTCGAAAATCTTATAAAAGTTCGTCCTACCTATTTAAAATATTAAGAAAACGATACTATTTCAATAGTTTAACCTTTAACCTTAAACCCCTGGTATATTATTTAACAAAACACAATTGAAATTGCTCTGTTAGATGCATAACCGTGTTATTTAGATAAAAAAATTGTCCTCTACCCACGGAGGGCTGTAATTGAAAAAAAGTACCGCATTTAATTGCCAGTATTCGTGTTTTACTATGAACATTTTATTGTGAACTTGTATTTTTGTAACCGACATACAACGTAAAATACATACGTAGGAACATACCTACATGGTACAAATAAGCACCTATACTTATAGATAGATACTGAAATACCTAAAGAATATTTAAATAATTTAATTAATAAATTAAAACCCCTGTATTTTTCTACTATTATTATTTACCATTATTATAGCAAATTCAAAACACCTTGCGGGATTTAAACCCACGAACCTTCCGTTCTCTCACGTAGCGTTTAAGTTTATTAATTTCACTTTTCCTTTATGATGATTGATACCTTAGAGTATAGATAAGCAAACGATAGAGCGCTGCTGGTATGCGAGTATGAACTGTAAGCACCGGTATGAACACTCAAAAATGACAAAAACGATGTCATCAGTCACCTAGGGTTACGGGAATTGACTGTTTCTCTCGTTAGAATTTATTCTAGTATAATAATTATGGTGAAATGTTCAGTGCCGCGGTGTAAAAATGATTCGCGGATCACTATTCAACCTCAACATTTGAAAATTTAAGTATAGAGCATTTGCTTACACTTTGCGCAGCAGGCAAATACCCATAGGCGCGCTCTATAGTTTGATTATGTATACTCAAAGATTGAGACCAAAGCAGTCAACACTGCAGGACAAAGCTAGTTCCCCATGTAAGTTTACAACAGTAACCATGTAACCACGCACGTTATATTATAACCAATGGTCGTATACTAAATGTCATTGGGTTTCGCAATGCACTGTGAACCTCCTAATTGGTCGTAACATGATCCTAATAACATATTGTTCGTTAGTTGTTAGAGGTAGGTACCTAGTCAAACGTAGAGTGTGGAAAATAACTGTCTAAGTACTTGAGTGTGAATTTCTATTTCAAAGAAAAAGAAATAAACTGTAGGTTCTTAGATTTTAACGTTCCGTTACCAAAAAAGTAAAAACAAGACGCTTTAACTAAGACCTCGCTGTCCGTCTTTATGTCCGTCAGCCTTATACAGCCTGGTGGCTGAATGTTGTGATGAACCGTTTATAACAAAACACTGTATTTACCGGGTTTAATGATTCATGATTTTTAAAAGAACCATGCTTTCGCCAACTTTACAGTTGGCTTTTTCATTGTTGACTGAGATGTAATTTGTCTATTTTAACATTCTAAAAAGTTATTGTAAACTACCGCCTCATAATTATTTGTAACCAAACGTTCCAGTGTAGGTACGCAGACTATAGAGTTATTGTAATAGTGAACCGTTTATAGCTAGACAGTCAAAATTTTCACGGATGAGGCGTTTCTGTTGCCGCTATAACACAAATATCCGAGCATTATATCATCATCATCATCCGAGCAGTGTTCCCAGTTGAGAGCTCGGAGTCCGGTGTCCTACGTTAAAGTCTCCAGTTTCCAAGACCTTTAGAATATTTGAGAGGTTTTTTTGCAAAAATGACTTCTTCATTCTGATTCCACTAGCAGCATACGTCAGCCATCGAACCCAGAATTAAGCAACTCACTTCATTATATAGATAGGACAACGAAAACAGGGGCTCGATTCGGTAAGGACATAGCATGCGGAATGCCGGGGCGGAATGCAGAAGATGTACGTTAATTCGTGTTCTGTAAATGTTATATTACTTAATAACTACTCCATTAGTTAAGTAGCCTTCAAAATTAAGGGCTACTTAATTATTTAAATACCTCCCCTTGTTCCTCAGCCAATCAGTATTAAAATAAGTTATAGAATAGCTATTATTTTTACTCCTGCAACAAATCGACTTCTGCAATGCTCATGCATCCCACCTGTTTGTCGCATGCTATATTTTTGGAGAATTAGGGCCCAGGTATAATAATATACCATATTGTAATGTATGCGAAATTATCATTTTGTAATCTTAAAAACCTCTAACCTTTAAACATTTCAAATAATAATCATTACAGCAATTAGGTCACTATGAGAACTTAATTACTTAATTGCAATCGGAGTTGTATTACAAAAATTGGTGTTGTAAAAACATTTTCTTCATACCAAATATAACTGCGCAAAAACTTTACAATCATTCAAATCAACGAAAACATTTGAAAGTCAAGAAGACTAACGAACTGAATTAAAATTAAGGGCGTTAACAGATTGCAGACTTTTATCGGCCTACAAGAGCCTTATTTTTCAATCGCTCGTGCCATTTTGGATGATTTAAAAGCTCGATTTTTGCTGATTTTCGTCCGATGTCGGTAAGTTCACTATAACAAAGAGTGATCACCTGCTACTAAATTAAGACAATGGACCTATTTTTTTACAGTTTACACTGAATAGCCTGAAGAGTCAAGAAGAAGAAGAGAAGATGGTTTGAAGAGAGTATGGACAGCATGTTCTTTAGGATGTAGGAGTCCGATAAGAAACGGTTTTCCGAAATCCCACGGGATTAGGACCGACGAAACCGCGGAGCGTAGCTAAAGTTTACATTACAAACCTTTAACGCCTTAACCGCCGACTACTAAGAGTGCTAGATTTGCTGAGTCGTGTCTAATCATCATCATCATCACCAAGTACCTATCTATTTCACAGGCATTGATTTAGAAAACTGCTCTTCGTACTCCAATCAAAGCTCGAAGTATTAAAAACACAATCAAAAGTTTTTAATCTGCGGGGTATCTTAATTGCATCAATATAGGAGCCACCTCTATTAACGCATTTTATTCTATCGAACTTAATGCTTCTGTGGCTATCGATTCGGAGATTATAAAGAAAAAGCGTATCTTAAAGTCAATGTCCATTGTACCCGGCCCAATGACTACCGCATCTGTACTAATTACGAGCTATATAATAGTCCGTAGGTACGTTGTATTTTTTTCTATGTAAATAGGCAAAAATAAGCCGGTAATTTCCAAAGGTTACCATTAAATGTGGTTACTTGCCTAAGTCACAAAAACATGAAAGTAATCCTTGATTGCATTTCGGCCGGACAGGCACATGTGGCGCAATTGGTAGCGCTTTACAAAGGTTTTGTAAGGTTGTAAGTTTAATTAGTCCTATGGGGTGCAAAAATTAAAAAATATACTTCCATCATGGAACTGTTAATAGTACTAGTGGCTACGAAGGACTTTTACTAGTCATCGAAGTGTAGGAAAAAATAAAATTAAGGTAGGTATTTATTAGTCGCTAATAGCAGCAGATAATAATAGTCCATCATATCTACTATGGGCGTGGACCTTAAGACTGATTGGTGAAACCGTGAAATCGTAAGGTTTTGCGTTAGGTATCGAACAGTTAGCGGTAAATATTTGTTAGGTATTTGTATCGTGATTTCCCACACTAAACATTCGTTATGTTATTCATTTGGTTGTATTTGATACGCTTCATTTTACAAATAGGCGGCTGACTTAAGCGTTCTATAAATATTATAGGTAAGTTTACAATTAAAGCATTCAATATATCGCTGAAAGATATATATAAGTCAAAAGGAGAATGTTGTTTTCGCCTAGAAACAAGCGCTGAGGCGCCAACTTCGAGGTAAAAAGTGCTCTAGACAATTTTAGGTCTAGATAATTTAGAGATTATATTTGACTTGAAAAAAATATTGAGCTATTTTTGAAAGTATAAACATTTAAAATTTAGAATCTAATAGTGCAAACTAAACATAAGACTAAGAAACTGCTGATTTTCAACCCAAAATGATGGAAAAATAGTTCGCTAATCCAAAACTCAAAAAAATCGTTTACACATCTAAAACAACGACCATTCGCGTAGGTACTGCGGTCCATGAAGCACATTGTAGAAAAATGAAACTGCTGAAGGTGACGAAGCAGTCGTTTCAGAATCTTTAAAAAGTGACTTTGGAAGCTTTTTAAGAGCACGACCATCTATTACTACCTACTACTTTACTATTGATATTTTAAACATATCTGGAGTAAGGTCGGAGTAATTTTACCACTTTTTGTTTCTGTCTGTCAACTTTGAAAGTTCTTGTCACGGAAAAAGACAAAGCATATTCTCACTAATACTCCACGTTTATAAATAAGGCTATAAATGATTAATACTACCTTCAGGCTATATTTAAGTACCTATCTAAAGACTTCATTAGGTTAGTCTAAAAACATAAACAAATCTAAGTTAAAATATTGTACAGCATAAGCAAGATTTGCATGAATCCATGAAGGCATTCGTTTTCCATCCATATGTTATTGCATTTATGATGGATAACCAGTATTTATGGATAAATGATGGTAATTAGAGGCCGAGGATGGGCGCCAGTTTACGATGGGGCGGGACTGTTCATCAATACTTTCACACTGAGCTTTTAACTGTTTGATCGAGTGTTTTGGCCGACCGGTCACCGACACATCGGTCGGAAGAACATCTGGCTGCAAAGTTTGAGATTGCGAATTCGATTCTTACAGTGAATCAGATTTGTGTCTTACGGTCACGTGGTTCGACGGCGTGGTTCAAACAATTGAACTAGGCAAGTGAACTTTTTTTTCAGTTATCTAGTTCGATTTCGATTATCGAACCTTTTCTTTTTAAAATGTAAATATAAATAAATAAAGGGTATCCGGCTAAAATTGTCTCACTATAGTACGCGTCGTCTCTTATGGGTTTAGGATTGGCAAATATCCCACACCTTTGGGCCGTGACCTGGTGCCTTGGACATGTCCTGGACCTTGGACATGTCGCTATCGTCACGATGTTGTCGAACACCGTAAATAAATATGAAATAGCAAAAAAAATGATTTTTTCATTGAAAGTATGATATTTATTATGTTTCGATTACGATATGATACGAATGTTTTTACAAGAAAATAGTATATTAAGCAAGACACTAGATATGTATAGCATTGAATATCTTACTACTTACTAATATTATAAACGCCAAAGTTTGTATGTATATTACTTTCTTACTCTTTCACGTAAATACTAATGAATCGATTGTAATGAAACTTGAAATATAGGTGGAGACCTGGAATAACACATAGACTATCGAGCTTTTTATCCCGACATTCCCGCAGGAACGGGACTTATGCGGTCGAAACCGCGGGGCGCTGCTAGTAATTATATACTTCTAAATATATAGTTGTCGCAAAAAACATCCCACAGGAAAACTTTTAGTAAAACGTTCATAAGAAAAAAAAAACCTTCAAATTACGATAACCTTATACCTAAACGTGGAGGTTGCATTTACATACGGTCAGTTTTATGATGATTTTAATTATTTGTGCAAGTTTACCTTTAAATGATTCATCAGAGTTCGGTCATCAATTTTGGTGCTTCAATTATTGTTTTAAATCCGATCTGAATTAGGAATAATTTTTATTAAAATAAACATTCGCGATTGAGAGCACGAAAACACAGAAAAAAGTCTGCATGCTTCATCTTAGACTGGCATTTACATTATATCAGGCGTGATGATGGTCAAACTCTGGCCTATACAGTATACATAGGAAATAAAAAATAAAACGAAATGTAATTCTTCGCCTCTACAAAAAGTAGAAATGCACATTCGAATTCTGCTGTAGTTGATTTTGGGAAATTCAATATTGTTATAATCTCTCTAAAATTATAAATCAATCTTGGAACTTGGTATACAGATACTTGGTTGCATAGCTGGAGATACGCGAGAAAAACCGCAGGGCGCAGCTAGTACCTATTTCATAATTATCTATATCGGTTTTTAATTAAAAATAATAACTGTAAATTACAATTATTAGGTACAATCAAAGAATTTTGAATATTGTTGTTGTTGAACTTTTATGTCTCTTGCTTGTCTCTTGCGTTTGTTTGTAACTTCACTAAACGATTGCTGTATACCAATAGCAAAATTACACTACGACTGCTGTTACAAATGTAACAGTAGTGTAATATTACGTTGTGTACTATAGTACCTACCTATAGGTAGTAGGTCTGTGTACGAGTCAGTTTCATTCTAAAACCATTAAGTAGTGAACTATACGTTCTATAACGTTGATTAGTAGTCAATTAAATGTTCCCATAACAGCTACAATAAAAGTATTCGGTGATTTGGTAGTATTTTGTTGTAATCAATTTTTGGTCGGCGTCCGTCTGTAGGAGCAAATGGTCTTTTTATTGGCGTACCGAATTTAGTGAGGTCGGCATCGAATGTGCTTACCGGACTTCGTTTGGGGTTCCGTTGGATTACGACAGAAACGGTTGGTAACCCTAGAATTGACATCCCTAATAGTTAGATGGACAAAATTGTATATTACCTATTTGTTATACGATATACGGTGTAAGTATACGATTCTTAAAAATCAAACGTCAAAATAGTTTATTTTCTTTAGATTCTTGTACAACAATAAATGCACATGATCATTTGGCTACGTCATAGGTGTAGTGAATTTAGTGTGGCTTCGGAACGTGCCCTTAAGATTCATACTGTAATATAAGTGTACTGTACAACTCTGCCAACACATGTTTTTACTAATTTATTTATTTATTTTTGAACTCATTTTACGTATGTAATTAACAGATTTTTTTTGCATAGAGTTTAGCAAAAAATAGTTTAATAAGTACCTGGTAAAGTTACCGTTGTCCTAGGTGAATGACAAAAGCGACGCTTCTCGAAAATATCAATTGAGTACTTATATGTAATACTAGCTGCGCCCCGCGGTTTCACCCGCGTAACTTCCTATCCCGTAACGTTAATGATCCCTCACGTATGTCATACCAGGTGTTGCTTAACGATCATTCAAAGTACTATATAATATTTCTACCTCTAAACCCTGTACCAAGTTTTATGAATATCGGGTCACCCGCTCATTTTCACCCATCACGTATGTTGTACCAAGTGTTGCTTAACGCGTGCGATCATTCAAAGTCAACCCTGTACCAAATTTCATTCATATCGGTTTACGGGTTGTTGAGTTAGAAATAGAAATACACGACTTTATTTTTCAGAGCTGCCGTCCCGCAGTTTCACTCACGTAAGTCCCGATCCCGAGGGAATATCGGGATCAAAAGTAGCCTATGTCATATCTGAATAATGTAGCTTTCTATTAGTGAAAGAATTTTTGAAATCGGTCTAGAAGTTTCTGAGATTACCTCCAAAATACATACATATATACATGTTACCAACGTAACCTCTTTATAATATTAATTACCAACATAAAACAAAATATTAAGAATCAAAAGTACAATGAGATATTGCAATAGAATTTTTAAAAAGCACTGCAGTTGGTGACACAACAGTCTCGCATGGAGCCGACCGATTGAGCCGCGCGGCATGATGCCTCACAGAGTTGGCATCTTCGTCGCCCGTTACGTATATAATATGCACGCTTGGTACTTAGTAATTATTTATTGTGGAGTTATTTTAAAACTGTAATATCTCGTGAGATATTCATTGAAATCAAGTGATGTGAAGGACAATTATGTTTAAAATTAAATACTTTTAATGAATAACGTATTTATTTGGATAAGGATTAACATAATATTTGAAAATTACCTTCGGAAATAATGCATTGTTCTACAACAAATTTGATTACTCTAAAAGATGTTATATTGAGTCAACCTTAAGAGTTAGACATAATATGTCTATATTATGCTGTCGCGGACTATTTATTAGATCCTTTTTAGAGGAAGAATTCTGTCATATATGGTTTTTATGTAACTCTAACCGTTTACTCAGCGCACGCGACATAATCTCGGAACAGGGTGATCTTTTTCCCGTTTTTGCAATATTTTACATGGATGCTCCGCTCCTATCAGTCGTAGCGTGATGTAATATTATAGCCTATAACCTTCCTCGATAAATGGACTATCAAACACAAAAAGAATTTTTGAAATTGGACCGGCAGTTCCTGAGATTAGCGCGTTCAAACAAACAAACAAACAATCAAACAAACTCTTCAGCTTTATAATATTAGTAGTATAGATATGACACTCGTCGTAACGCGTCATTCAGTACTGACTGCACCGCGAAGCATACCTAGAGGTCCCGCCGACGCGCATGTTTGTGTTAGTGAGCCGTTTCGACCATTTGTAGGTAGTTTCCTTACTGCTGTGCCCCAATTTCAGCCTTTCTATGTACTGTGGCATGGTCGCTGTTATGCCGCAAGTCCTGTCGAGCACCTTGTAGGACAAACATTTATCGCCATTTGCTATATTATACTATATTAACAGTTATTTACACAGACTGTAATTGACCAATACATTTAAGTTCTACTTGTAATTGCAAGTTATACTAAGTTTAATAACCGACAATAATTCCAACCCACCACAAACTTTCGGATAACACACGGAACCTTTCAATTCAAATCCGAAGCGTGACCCTGTACCCGTGTCGAAAGGGCATCTCAAGAAGCCGAAACCTCGGTCCCGGTTGAAAATTTTATAGTTTATAATTACTAGTGATTGCCGCCGAGAACCAAACGATTCGCCCGTTTCTAGATTACGACCCGACCGGTTACAAATCGAGATTTTAGATAATTATGTTAATAAACCGTTCTACAATTGACAGGTATTAAAACGACACTTAACGTTTCGGTGGTCCTTGTCACGGTTGTTTTGCGTGTAATGAGCTTTATTAAATACCCTTTTTTGTACTCGTTCCGAGTGGTTCGATAGTTGTCGTTGAGATCTTAGATATTTATTAATTTGTGAAGTGTGATGAATTGTATAGGACGTGTTGAGGTGTTTCGGTGGACTGAGTCCGAAACAAAAGTTAACTACACAAATAACAGAATGTACACTGAGTTAATAAGTACGAAAACGATAATTAAGCAGAACTTTGCTTTGAGTCTACCAAAAAAAAAGTTCATATTAATGACAACATGTCATTCTTACTTTCTTACTTATAATATACCGCTAATACTACACGGTTCACGCTTAAACCGCTGAACCGATTTTGATTAATTTTGGTATAATGAATGGGACCTTGAAGAAGGACATATGCTACTTTTGATCCTTTCCCGGGGGTTCAGAACTTAATCAGTCAGTTTTGTCACGGGTTAAACCACCATTCCCAGCCAGCTATTTATAGAATAATCGAAAGTCGAACTAACCTTAGTCTTACTCCCTCCAATAGAGCCAGGCCTAATGGATCCCGTCTCGTAGAACCTGGTGAGGATCTTGGAGACGCATCCATGCGAGACGAGCAGCTGCCTGCTGATGTCACAGGGTCGGACCCCCATGATGGCGAGCTCCACTATTCTCTTGCGAACACCGTCGGGCAGTGGCCGGCCGTTGACGAAGACACCGCCGAGTTGGTTCACGCCTGCTTGCCCTAAAATTAAATAAATAAATATAAGGCTATTCCGTAATTTATTTTTATTATTCATGGCATATCTACTAGAAATTTAAAGTTAAGTTAAGTTTCAAAGTTAAATAAATAAATATTAGTCTATTTCGTAATTTCTTTTTAGTATTCATGGCATATCTACTAGAAATTTGAAGTTAAGTTAAGTTTTTAAAGTTAAATAAGTAAATGTCAGGCTATTTCGTAATTTCTTTTTATTATTCATGGCATATCTACTAGAAATTTAAAGTTAAGTTAAGTTTTAAAGTTAAATAATAAATATCCGGCTATTTCGTAATTTCTATTTATTATTCATGGTAGATATGCCATGAATAATAAATAGAAATTACATATTTTAAAAGAAAAATTCATCTTCAAAAATTCACTCGCGACGGGATTTCAACTCGCGTCTCTGTGTGCTTAGACTGCGACCGTAGTACACACAAAATAAGAAAATATAGCATCAAATGAAAATATGTGAAAAGGGTTGTAGAATTATGATAAATTAAATTATTTGTCATACCCCATTGCCAAGTGTCAGAAGAAATTTGATTCGAAAAGAATTATAGTAGGTATATAGTTTACGAAATAAAATTTTTTGGACACATGAAATTTTCTTTCGTTCGTTCGTTCGTATATAAAGTATGTAGCTCTCCAGAAGTGCGTGATTTGCTACAATAATAGAGCGTAGAGTTTACGGTCGTTCATAGTTTTATGGTCATTGATTTCAAATAAACCCCGAATTATCCGTGTTTCCCTTCTGTGATAAGTATTATTACATTACTTTTTGTATAAAACTGCTTTAGCAGTTCCCCGTCTGTCCTGTTCTCGTAGAGATTTCTAAAAAAACTTCTTAGTGGGTAACCTGCGCATGACAAAAAACATATTTTACAAATTCCATGTCCCTAAGGAAGGAAGTAAAAGGAAGAAAAGACCAAGTCACAAGTCAGTTTTTAGTCGGTCAGTTTTGTCA
Organism: Idaea dimidiata; assembly: GCA_949358125.1. NCBI lineage: Eukaryota > Metazoa > Arthropoda > Insecta > Lepidoptera > Geometridae > Idaea > Idaea dimidiata. The sequence goes on along the minus strand of OX442334.1, from coordinate 19,612,615 downwards.
CTTACTTTCAGTCAGTACAGACCTACAAAATATTTTAAGTGTCTTATATCATACTCGTAATAAACTCTATAAACACGGTCAGCAATTACAAAAATCCCTCCAATTTTCAAGTCATAAAATTAAGCAAATTATAAACATAACAACTCAACAAAATTGCAATCAGATGTTGTAAAAGCTAATAAAATATGGCTACCCTAATGACTCTATAAAAACTTATCATTTTGACGTCAAAATAATAATATATCTCAATTGTTGAAGTAAAGCGACTTCGCAGACTAGATACTTTATGTCGGTCGATTCTTAGTCAACAGCAATCACCACAAAACCTGACAGTACACTGTTAACCGATCTTTATCATGGTTTCATGAAGCCTGTTACAACACTTTCTTACTCACAAATAACTTAGCAGAATTACTTTTTGTAAAACTATTATTTTTGTCTCGAAACATCTTCAGAATTGTTTACAAATAGATAACATTTTCGCACAAAGGAAAGTTCAACAATTATCCATAAATTGAATTAGATAGACACTGAAGTTATTATGCTAATGCACCCAGCGCTATATAAAAAAACAACGAATATTCTTTATTACTTGAAAAAATCTACTATCTCTAGCTAAACTGGAAGTCAATTATTATTTCCCGGAGGCAGGCCAGCCCTAAAACTGGGATTTTACTTGACTTTAGGGCGTGAGTTTTTTCACGATGTTTTCCTTCGGAACGCAAGCGGGGTATCTTATTTTAATAATTCCACCACCACCAAACCAACACCAACGATTATCTGTCGATCGACTATCTAGCGTCTGAAGGAACCCTAAAGAGTGAGCGACTGAACGATTGCAACTCAGTTACTAATGTGCACCTGCCTATATATTTGGGTACATTTTGATTGCCAATTCCGATGCTACCTGCCGACAACACAAAGTACTCAAATGATATTAAATTCGTATTAGGATGCCCTAGATGTCTTTTTCTATTAAATAAATCAAACACAAAATGACAAATAAGTTTAAAAAAACAATAGATTACAATTGTGTGTCTAATTTAAGTTTTGGTACAATAAAAGTATCATATATTATCTATTTATCTAAAGATTATGTTTGCATTTGACTGCCTTTCCACAAGAAATGTTGGGAGATGTGTAGCTATATAGAATTGCTTTATTTAAATTTTTTATCTTGCTCCGCCAAAACTGCGTTTATAGGGCTATAGGTAAATGAAAGGTTTCTATTTTTATAACAAACACATCCCTCCATCTTATGTAGCGTACATAGCGTACCTACATGAGAAAAGGGGGTGTAGTCCTGAACTTCGACTTGTTTCGACTTTGTGGATGTCGAAGTAGCATCTGTCGAATCATTGATCTTCGAAGATTAGTAGGTATTGTCAAAGTAACTATGCTTTGTCGACCTAAAACTTGTCGAAGTATGTACAGTAGAAGCAAAGTCTTATCGATTTATAATATATTTACGAAGTTATGTATCGTGTTGCAGTAAACAACTGTCGAAGTTCAGGAGTAGGTACATACCTACACTCGCAAAAAGGTTTTGTTAACCGTCTATCTTCCAAACTTACGCGGGAGTATTGGCGGCACACAAATAGTAAAATATAAATGAGTTGATGTTATCTTAAATTATTTATTTTACGAGAAATTCAGAAATAATTAGATTCGGCGATGTTTTAATAAAGGAAACTAAGATAAGATAGCGCGGAATTTTAAATGACTTAGAAAATTGGTTTTCGTGGGTTTTAATTATAAATAATTATATATTTATCGTATGAATTTGATATAGATATTTAACTAGCTGCGCCCCGCAGTTTCACCCGCGTAAGTTTCGATTCGAATATTGGGATAAAAAGGATGTCCAGCTATCTGCGTACAAAATTTCATCGCAATCGACTCAGTAGTTTTTGCAAGAATTTACAAACATACCTCCTCGTTTACTTCCTTAAGTACACACAGAGTCACATTACTAATATTAATAGTCGGTTCTTCTTCTTCTTTAAAATGGCTTTTCCAATCGGACATTTGCCAGTGTCAAGTATTATCAATATTTGCAGGTTATTTGCGTCGAACGAAACAGTCAAGTCGTCGTAGTTAAAGTCAAGTCGAGGGAATCATTGTAAAAAGGGGGCCATTTTTTACAATGTTTGTTCACAGAGCTTTGGAGACAACACTTAGCTAAAGTCCATGTTTTGCACCGATTTTCACTTTTATTTACACTTGTATACCTTCACGAAACTAAATTGATTAATATGCCCCCGAAATTAAACAATTTACACGCATTTGAACTAAGTTTCACAAAAATGAAAATTTAGCTAAACATCTCCTTAACGCATTCCCGCCAAAACTCTTTTAATAGTCGGTTATAAAATTGGATGTTATCTGTGGTTCGATTAAAGTTTATAAATATGGCGGACAGTAGTTTTCATTCAGCAAAAACTCCGCACAACAGTATCTTTCAAGTACTAAATAAGTAATTCTCCTTTAAATCTCATCTGATCGTAAGATCTAAAGGTGTAATTTCAAAGAATTAATTCCATATCTATAAAAGCCAAACGATTCAGCTCTTTCCCCTTACAAAAACGACGTACAGCGAATTCGAACTCATCTAGAATCAAAGCCTATTTAAACCCAGTACCTACGCAAAGTGCTACCGTTAAAACCGTCCATTATAAAGTCATAAAACAATCGCCGAACGCCGAACGATTTATTACCTTAATGCCATAAAATTAGCGTTCTAATTTGTCTGTAGCAATTTACTTTTACGACGTTTTCCTTAAAGGTAACACCGCTCCTGCCAATACGCCATTTCACGGGTTGTCGCAACGGAGTGATTCCAAAGATGCAAATTACATTTCTTGACTTTACGAGTCTTCTTTGAGATCCATCTCCGTAATGACAGTTGGTAGTTGTAAGAATATAAACTTTATAAATTGTATTTAAAGCTTAATTTTCAATGGCATTAGCTTAAGATTTAATACTAAATACGCGGAATAAAGATGCATTTACGCTAGTGCATCATTCTGGGAATCGGATAGGCTGTAAAATTTCTGATTCAGTATTGATTAAGTATAAAACTATTAGTTTTATTTGCAAAAACGTATATTTTTAATTTCAAGTGACTAAAAGGTGGCTACTGGCTTAATAAGGTCGACAAAATTTCCTTGCAAAGAAACAATTAAGTCATACATTTTACTTACCAGGACCGAAATATGATTACGATGATTCAATTTATATTACAAAATGCCTTTCCGTCATTTTTGAATTATTCGGGCTTAGATCATGTTTCTTTGAGTTGTTTTCATTCACAATTGAAAAAATATATTTTTATTAATAAACCTACAAAGAATCCAATAACAGTACGTTAATAATAGTACAACATTTTCTTAAAATATCCTTTTTTTTATAGTTGATAGGTAAACGCTTGCATGACCTCTATCTCACCTGATGGAAAGCGACGATGTGGTCTAAGATATAGCACGCTTACCTAGAAGAAACCTATTCACTCGCGACTTGAAGATCCCCACGATGTATACTGCTGGGAAGACACTGCCAGTTCCGTGGCACACTCCCCGTAATGTATCCGATAAAAGACCGACAAACCTGCAACCCTACGACGATGTTCAAGGCTTTGAAGCCTTTTGGTCACAAGTTCATCGTCCCCGATGAGCCTCTTGGCTTTCCTCTCAATTGACTCCAACGCCTCCAGCTGGTATTTTGCCGAACCGTCCCAAAGGTGGGAGCAGTACTCCATGCACTATCGGACTTGTGCTAGGTATAAGTCAAGCAATTGACTCGAACTAAAGTACCGTCTCACCTTGGCAAGCACACTCAGCTATTTCTTTCCTCATATTCCTCACGATTTTACTACTAATGTAGGGTATAGGGTCCAGGCTGGACCCTATCAACTCAAAGAAACACGATCTAAGCCCGAATAACTCAAAAATGACAGAAAGGCATTTTGTAATATAAATTAAATCATCGTAATCATATTTCAATTACATTTGGTGTGCCTACAAATATCAAAACCTTCATCGGTTTTTCGGTTTCTTAAATCCTGTTTATGTATCAAGAAAAATTGAAATTATTCTTATAATTTTAACATTACAACTTCGTCACAATTGTTTCTTTCTGTCAACATGAAGACATCACATTATTTATGCTTAAGAGTATGCAAATGGGTTTTAAATTGTTTTGTTGGTTTTTTTGACGCCTAAGACCGAAGGGGAAACATTAGCATTTTCGGGAATATTATTCTTACTAGCTGCGCCCCGTGGTTTCACTCACCTGATTCAGTGGAAAACCCACCCTAAGCGGGTGTTCGGGGTTTTTCTTTTAAATATTTTTTTTATTTCAGTATTCAGGGCTATGATAACTAAGCTAGGGCTATAAGCGAGTGTGCAAGTACGACGAATTACACTTATTAGGTACACTCGCGTTTCTTGAAAGAGAAAATTGCCAATAGTTCGACTCCCAAACTGAATTCCGACAAATTATGGATATTGGATAGTTCTATTTTCGAGGAACCTCGTGGTATACTTTATATCGAAATCCAATTAGTAGAACCCAAGTAATTAATTAAAAATTCGGCTATGCACTGTTTCTACGCAGACGAAGTCGCGGTTAACAGCTAGTATTCAATAAAATATCTGTTTAGTTTTACGGTAAAACACATTTTTAGTCTTTCCAGACCCGTGAACAAGAAGTCTGGAAAGAACTTGAATGTCCGTAAGGATTGAGGAGCCAAGTCATGGTCTTAGAGTAAAATCACACCCTTATTTTAGTAGTAATATAACTGATTTTGTAGGACAAATGCTGGATTTTCTCGAAACTCGAAAATACTAAACTTATTGTAATAATGGGTACGCGATTCGATAGCACGCATATTAATACATAATAAGCGTGGTATCGAAAACGGTATGTTCATGATTGCTTTATTTTATTACCGATAAACGAAAGCTAAGCTACCTGTCTTAAAGGGTACCTGGTACCTGTGTTTATGTTAGGTAGCCTTTACATTATCTATGGTTGAAACTTGAAATAAAAGTAGATTGAAGTTGTAATGCTTTATGGTGGGCATTATGACTTCTCTGAAGATTTATTAGCTAAGTTTCTAGAGTTACAAAAAGTTTTTTAAGTAATAGAAAAGTTTTTTTATAACTCAATATTTATTTCGAAGGTGTTTTATATAACATTTTAAACTAACATAGTTGTTTTCACATCAAATATTATTTAATAACGGAGTTTGATATTTCACCAGTACTTTCAACCAGCCTGTACACAGCATGGCAGACATGGTAATTACCCCGTTATTTAATAATATTTGTTGTCTTATATAGGTATTACAGCTAGCTGATTACGTGAAAATTTGTAGCTAACAAAATATCTAAAATCTATAAATTTAAGCCCGAGTGGCGAACCATAGCCCAAAATAGACCCGAATGGAAGAGTTGTAGGGAGGCCTTTGCCCAACAGTGGGACGATTTAGGCTAATATAATAATAATATAATAAAATATCTTGATTGAAACAATTAAAATTGTTTAATTCACGTTATTCTTGACGTCATTCAGTAGCAAAAAAATTCCCATTGCCATTAAAGCAAGTGACTGTAACTGTAAAATTGTATAACTATCCGTAATCGCATAAGGTAACAATTTCAATTGTTTCAATCAAGATTTGTTAGCAACAGAGTAACATGATAAAGTCTATGAGAAATAGTCCTAGATATAGGTACTATATAAGAAAAAAAAACAAAGTTCGATAGTTTAATTGTTATCGGTTAGACTGCCAGAAATTGCGGAACTTACCACTTGGTTTTAAATTATATTTTCCTAAATTGAAAATTCTTGTCGGATTCATCGAAAATTATCCAGCATGACCCGCATGAAACCGCGAGGCGCTGCTAATACTCCAATAAGAGTAATTATAAGGCTTTTATAAGGTACCTATGGACAAAAAAATATGTCCATACCTTATAATACTTAAACTATAGAGTACATGGAATATGAAAGCAAGATAGTAAAACAACAAACACTTTTAGTTTTATGGCTTAATTCTGCAGCGAAGGTTTAGCTTTCAATATAAATTCTGAAACTCAATTTCTCACGGAAACTATAAACGGAACGTTCGATTCATATTTACAAGCCGTAGGTATTGAGCTGATACTTAAAATCCTAATCTATTTGACGCTTATTTGATAAGACAAAGTTGCAAAGCTTATATAATCTGTTACTTTAGTATTTCCGTATTACCTAACTTATCTAGGAAGTACTTAAACGAAAAAAAAAAGGATAAATACATTACTTTGTGCTGACAAATGAGACGATAAAATTGTGTCAAGAGTGATTGCTATCTCGTTCACGCTACAGTCTTGAACGTCTAACTATCTCTGTAATAGACGCAGATTTATCGTCTCATTTCGTCTCATTTGTCGTGACTAAGTAAAGTACTTTTTTCTTTTTACAGCCTGCGCACACATGAGCAGTCAGAGTTCTGCGTTCTAGTGACCGTTGACCGCTCAAGAGTTCCAACGCACACAAGCGGCGCGTTCAAATTATCGCGTTCTAGTTTCGTTTGGGCCTTTGCACATGCAACATGTCACTAGAAAGTACATCGTTAGACGAAGAATTACCTATTGATCTTGACCTATTGAAAAGAAAAGGAAGTATTGGGTGCACCCATTTAACACAATGCGAGAAAAAGAAGGCGAATTTAGGAGTATTTTTCGCGATTTACTTAAAGATGATAATTTCTATCAATTAAATATTATAATAAACTCCTTTCTCTAACCGATTCAATTATTTTTTCCGTGTTTGCAACCAAAGTTTGGCCGGCGTTCAAGCGTTCTCTGTCTCGGCGTAAATATAACTCTTGGAACGCGGCGTTACGCTTTGACCACCGCGATCTGACCGCCCGCTGTGTGCGTTGTTGTTATAGACTAGGTACATTCTAATGAACGCCGAACGCGGAACTCAGAACTCAGAAATCCTGACCGCTCTTCGTGTGCGCAGGCTCTAAATCAAAGAGGTAATCGATGAAATTTTATAGTATGTTCACACTAGCAGGATCTTGCGATTTCATCCGCGTAAGGCCCGATACCGTAGGGTTTTTCAAAAGCCCTTTCTTAGTGGATATCTACACACCACAATGAACACACTCTCTAAATTGTATGTCTCTACGACCAACGGTTTGGGCTCTGCGTTGATTTAACGTAGGTCATTAAATCAGTGAGGACTTTGATTTATCAACTTTTATACATTTTGAGGTATTATAAGCAAGCATATCACTGTAGTTCTGTGAGTAGTAATTAAATAAATAAATAATAGTTGACTTTCCGACAATCATGCAAACACAAACTTCTGAATTTCAACCTGTTTGCTTTACTTTACAAATCCATGAGTTTTATGATGAAAAGGTGATTTGAGGGGCCTTACTTTAGTTCCAAATAACTCGTGAAGTCGAGAAAAAGAATTAGGTACTATTCTATGGCTGATTGACTCTATGTTTAAATCGTATAAAATTGACGTATCGTATCAGTATGACATACGTGACGAGTAAACATGACGGTTAAACCGATTTGAACAGGGATTATTTAGTGGTTGAAATAAGATGTAGGCTACTTTGAATAATCATACGGGTTAAGCAACACTTGGTATAACATACGTGTTGCGTCACATACGATACGGGATAGGAATTTATGCGGGTGAAACCGCGGGGCACAGCTATGTTCCATAAAACACAATGTTAAGTATTACAGATTGCTGGATCGCGAACGCTTCCAGTTTTACAGTGCGCGGCTAGTCGTAAAACTTTTGACTTGTATTTTTTTGCTTATGTGAATACATCGGTCGTATAAAGGTCGTATATTGGCGATGTTATTGCGGTTTTTACTGCTTTTGACTGATTTTAGTTTGCCGTCAATTATTGGTACTAGCTTGGTGGTAGATAGGTACTTTGGACGTTTGGTGATTTAGATATTTATTCATCTAAATGCATTGTCCTAGTGCTCACCACGTTTCGATGGCATGGGACATTCGCAAATCCGGTATAGGCTCCCATGGTTTTTAACTGCTTAATTAGTTTGGTATATTTAAGTTTTTATATACACGGTAAAAACAGTTTTCTTAGAATAAGACAAAATTACTCCGACGAAAGCATATTCCTTTAATTCAACAAAATGATTCACTCATATATATTGAAAGTAACATTTTCTTGGATTTATCTCCACCATAATCTTGGTTATATTGTTTTGCAATAAGAGTATTTTTAGTTATTGTGACAAAATATTGAATTTTTAATTTAAATCATTATATTAATTAACAACAAATAAATCTTTTCTTAATATGGTTTTTCGCCATAAACAAACTAAGACATAATGTTTTTTAATCAAGATTAGATCCTTTTTTTACAAAATATGAATATTTTTAAATAAGTAAATAAACTCTTAAAAGGAAACTGTGTTTTCTTGAGAATAACAATATTATTTTTAATCGAAGTAATTAACGTTTTTGGAATAAAAACACATTATATTCATTGAAATACGTTATCATCTCGTATCAAGAACTATTATTTTTTCATTTCAATCATTTTATTTCTTGTTAGAAAAAAATATCTTATTGAACTGAGGATAGCAATTGTCGGTTTAATTTAGTATTATTTTAAACTTCTTTCATTGAAGATGATTTAGTTTTTAAATTATACTGTATATTCTTGTATTAAGTACAGGTATGTGATTCATTCAAAATGATTTATTTATTCGAACTTATAGTACGTTTTTTTAAATTTCAGACTATAATCTGACCTTTTGGTTTATTGTATTTAACTTTTTTTTTTGAGAAATATGTGTCCAATCGTAGTCTGCAATTAAAAAACAAAGTTTATTCTTGGTTTTCTAATTGTATTATAACATCGATTTGACACAGCTTTCTAAAGAAAAAGTGTCAAATGCGAACAGCCAAAACGTCAGATTGTAGTCTGAAATTAAAAAAACGTACAAAAGTTCACATAAATAAAACATTTGGAATGAATTACACACCTGTTCTTAATACAAGAATATACAGTACCTACAATGGTATTTAGAGCCCCTAGCGCCGCAAAATTAAAATAAAATGCAGAGAGAAATAATTTTTTAATTTTATCTTTGGTAAGTATGTATTAATTAATAATAATAAGAACATTAGCATTAAATATTACATTACATTACATTACGTTACATTACATGTTACATTACATAAATGATAATAGTAAGACGAGATCACATTATTAAATTAGTTGATCATTACAATAGCCGGAATTTTATCTATACAAGGTGTAACGAGGACACCATTTTAAGCCGAAAGGAGGTTGTTCTGGACGTCTAGGCGAACATCTTTTGTTCCATGACTTTTGGAAAATAAGACTGTTTTTTGAAAATAAAGGCAATTTAAGTTTTTATTGTAGTAGACCAAACTAAAAAAGGACAACTTAAGGTCAATGACCTCTAACTCTAAGAAACAGCTGATTTTCAACTAAACTTTAAACTTACAATTTTCGAAAACTACTTTAAATTTCTAAGTCGTAGAACAAAAGTGGTTCGCCTAGACGTCTTGAACAACCGCCTTTCGGCTTAAAAGTCCTTGTTACACCTTTAAATTGGTAATATTCAGGAACATCGTTATTACAGGGGTTCGTAGTCAACAAGAAGTAGATAACTTAATGTGTATCATACCTACCTTTCAAATATACATATTTTATTTTTTTGAAGGTGGTTCACTTTCAGTGTTGTTTGACTGTCTTTTGGGATCCCCAAATTTGTATATATTAAATTTCTTACTTTGTCCACAAGTTTTCCTTTTGCTATTGTTGATCTGTTATTAATAGATTGATAGATTTCCATAGATAGTATGTACCGATGGTTACAGAAGTGATGGTTTTCACTGCCAAAGTATTGGACTCTTCATAATATGTATTTTACTGTAAATTAAGATTAACACAAAAATATATGAAATATTCCATGAATAGTATTTTATAAACTGTAAATATAAAATATAAGAATCATAAATACCTACCGACAATGTATGTGTAGATATGTCACTACAATTTCAGTGTGCTGATTCCTTTTGGTATGGTTCCAAATGTTTTATAATAATTTAAAATACAGGCCCCACCAGGTGTGGTTGTCAAATGACCAAATGTCCTTGTAATGTTTCTATTATTTTTATTTAATGGAATTAATTCATTGTCCTTGTTGTTATTAATTAATGTACTGGTATTGCTTAATGAAGTAACGGTTGTCTCAGTTGCAGCCTGAAACCAAGAAAATGAGTACAGAATATAAGGTCATAATCACTATCTTGTATTGTCAAGTAAAACTACAAGTTGTAGAAAATATCTGTACTTACAAAAAAAAAATCTTTGAAAACGGTTCTTAAACCAAGAATTATGTGTAAACAGTCAGTAAGCTGTTATGGCAAAAAGGGGAGCAGAAACAATCAACTTCGGGCTCCAGTTCTCAATTTCAATCCCGGCAACCCACCTCAATATATGGATCTGTAACCAAACAAAATTGTCAAAACAAAATCATTGGTTTTATTAGATAAGGCATACCATACTAGCCCTTCAAGCCAAAACTATACAATGAGATGTATGCTCAGTCTAAACCAGCCCAGAATATATCTGGTTAGGTACTGGCTCTCTGCATGCGACGGATAGCCCCTCCATATAGGGAGGGCGTGTATGGATCGCGAAAAGACGGCAGCATATTTTGTATTATTTGATTGTAGATTGTATGCCCTTAGATTGCAGATTGCATGCATATTTGTGGAAAAGATAGGCTGGTTAAATAAATAACTAGGTATAAAACCGTTGCAACAAAGAATGATGTAACACTCACCATCACACATAAAATTTTGTATTACGTTTTCTTTAGTTATCCAGGGCTTAAAAACCTCTGCGATATTTTTTATTGGATGCCATCCATTCCAACAAAAATCGAATTAAAATCCACGATCTTTCTGATATTTACACACTTTTTATTAAAATATTAGGATAAGCTGCAAAAGTTTGCACACAAAATAAACGAATTTCAACAGAATGCAGTTTCAACAGTTTCAATAACTTATGTTCAAAAAAATATTATTTCGTATTTGTAGAAATTAAATTCAAGTCAAAATTATGTTTAATTGCATGTAAACAAGTAATTTTGATTTAATAAATCTTATTTTTGGTTTACATTCAATCAAATCAACGTTTTATAAAGTCAGATTGAATGGTCATAATCTTTATTTTAGTAATATCGTCTTCTAGGTTTAAAAGAAAAAAAATATTCTTATGAAAACCTTTTGAATTCGGTTGTAGAATGGTATTTCATTGAGGTTAAAAAATATATTCTTGCAAACTAGTAAAAATAATATTGTGTTAAATTAATAAAATTGATTTTAAAAACAAAATAATTTTTCATTTGGTAATATCACGTGATTTTTGTTTCACTTAAGTTTATTATTTTTTAGATCAATTTAGCGTTTTCTTGGTTTTAGACAGAGTCTTTTTGACTTGAAATATTTTTGTACTTGATTTAAAAATACTCCATTTATTTTAGTCAAATAAAACAATACTTAAATTAAATGAATTGGAATTTGAATTTACGAAATTAAGTAAGAAAACATGACTTTTTGATTTAAATTAGGCTCACTTTTGATACGATGCAAATATGCTTGAGTTAAGCTAATATTTCTTTGAAATGCCGAGAAAACTAGATTTCTTTGTTTGAGAAATCCTTTTTACCTGTGTACGAGGCGCGCGCATTGATATTTGATGGGTATTTAAAAAACTCTTCATAATACTTTCTTGCGTGAAAATCTGCAAATGGAAAGAGCAACAATGGAAAGTTTCTACGAAACTTCTTTACACTGAACCAAAAAGAAATTAGTTCTAACTTTTTGATACTGTTTATTGACATTCTGAAAAAATAACTTAGATATGAATGACAAATAAAGACATAACTTGGTCAAAACCTGGTCAAAACAAAACAATATTTATGAGGAGGAAATTTGAGACAAAAAATTGAGAACCATTTACACATTTTTATTTGCATTTCATTGCTTTTCTAAATTGACGCATATTTGTACCGATAATGGACCGCTGCCGATGCGAAGATAATGCTCAGGCCGTGAAAAAGCTTCGATTTTACACCGTTGGAACACATAGACCGGATGACGTTGACAATTATGATAGTAAGTACAAAATAAAATAAAATGCATCAAATCTGCTGCACATTCGCCGTGTAGTGTGGCAAACAGCTTGCCAAGAGGGCACAGACTGAAATCGTATGGCTATGTTGACTAAACGTGCGCCTGCGTCGCCCCGCCCCCGCTGCCGAAAACCTTCGTCTACTCAATACTCCATAGTTGTGACCCTCGGTGGAACCCCACATTGCACGTAGCACGATATAATTAGACTTTTCATCGGTTTTCGCGATACTGATATAAAGTTGGACTATTTTCTGGTTTTAATCGCGTTAATTTTAATATTCTTTGGCAGTTTTCAATAGCAAGTGAATCCTATGAGAAATTCCTTTTTTTTGACGTTCAGGGTCTGGCTACGCAGTTGTATGGATGAGGCACGGTCCAGACTATACCGACCTGAAGTTCTCCAAACCTAAGGCCTGGAAGGTACTCCAAGAGCATGAGAAACCGGAGAACCTGGTACCCAAAGAGTGCAGGAAGGTCGATCAAATGTGGTGCCCTTTCATGACGCCGGTTAAAATTTAAAAACGATTGATATGGTAATTAAATAAATTCCCTTGTTATCAGGTACTTTTTTTTTAATTCATTCTTTTATGGGTAGGGTATTTGAAAAACTCTTATTGCTACAATGACCAAAAAGAAATTCTTAAGCATGAAAATATATGTATTAGTTTACGGAATATAAAACAGGAGTTGTAAGATATTGCTATACTATTCCTGTTATATATTTCGTGTATGAGACTGATCCACGGATTTTGGTACGAAATCTCTTTATACATTTAACAAAAGCCGAAAAAGACCTAACTTTTGATTGACGTTCCGGATAAATAACGCATGACAATAACAATAACATTAAAAAACAAAATGTCAAAACGTTAAAATCATGTCAAAACAAAGATTTTACTTAGCTACGAAGGAAATTTATACATCGAATCATAGATATGTCAAATATGACACCGTAAGCTCTTTAAATTCGTGTTTAATTAATTCAATTCATCAAAATCTCCATCAATAAAATCCCACTGATCCCACGTCTTCTCGTAACTATAAAAACTAATTTTCACTGAATGCATCTATTTCATAAACTTATCATTAATTATACGAAATTTTGCCCGCGTCGAGTGCCCAAAATCAGTGTTTCGAAATCATAATCCTGTTCTACGTCGTTCAAATGTTTACGAGGACCCTAAACTAGTTTTTTAAGTTAAATTAATTAAGAATAATAAAAGGAAATAAAGTTTTATGATATAAAATTGTAACACAGTTGTAAACATCAGACTAGAAAATCGAATCTGATATTTAAGATTCGTTTGATATGCGTAGAGATTGACGTAACATATATGACCGTGTAACCACGGCGTAGAATAGGGTTATTCATATAACTTCTTCTTCTTTTCGTGTAGTGGTGTGGCTCACCTGGTGTTAGAGTTTTTCAGATCGCCTTAAGGCCTCTAACTTGACCTAACGACTGTTATCAGAGATAACAACCGGGACCAACTGCTTAACGTGCCTTCCGAAGCACGGAAGGCACGCACGTTTTACTCATATAATAACTGGACGGTCTCTTTTAGCGCTATAAAGTGCATTTCAAACTCGTCTCTAACGGACGAGCTGCACCGGTTCCAAAGTTAATCTGTTTGGGAAGTTAGGTAGGTAAATAAATAAAATTTTGAACGTCGCGCGTCGTTGCTAGAATACCCACCATCTAGCAAGGTAATCTAAATCTTATCTTTAAGAAATATTTTAATGGAAAAAATCATCTTCAAAAATTCACTCGCGACGAGGTTTGCTCGCGTCTCTGCGTCAGTATTGCAGCGCCTCAACCAATTAGGCCACACGAGTTCCCATCTCATGCAGCCAATTTTAAAATATAAATATTTACCCTGTCTACTTTATTTTTTTACAAAAGCTCGATTGAGCCGCTACTCTGTCTTTTTCCGTGAGTGTCGTAAAAAGCTTCTACGGGATCTGTAGGAGACTAGCGAACCTGCAGTGCTATTCTCTAATGTAACAAACAGCCTAGAGTGAGCGTCCAATCAGAGCGCCATATTGCTCAGATTCGACGCTGAAACAGCGTCGAGCTCTAGGCTGTTACATTAGAGAATAACACTGCTGGAGTTCTCTTTGGCGGTGGCGGGTAAAATGTTTGATCCCAATGAGGATTGGTTTCAGACAGGTGGAAATACCGGGACAAAAGTATTACACGTGTTTATCTAGTTTAACCGAATTACAGCCGATTGATACACATCTAATATCGCAATTATAATATTAGTTTAGATTTGTTAAACTTAACGCAATTATACTTTTACAAGGTTGCGACTATTATCTTTTAGAATTAGTTAAAAATAAATATCCGAATGGTTAACCCCTTATATAGGAAATAGGGCCTTATAGTAGGAAGTCAGTTAAACAATAGACTAAACTTCAGAAACGAAAAATCGCTTTTTCAAAATGACTCTTAGTAAAATTAATAAAAAAACCAGTAATACGAAACGGTCACAAACATTTTCGATCAATATATCTCTTTTCGAAATCAAAGTCGGTAGCTTTATGCCTGTTTAAATGCGGTCTCAGATCTTAATTAACATTATCACGAAACATTAACGTTAAAGAGCCGAGCTCTTCGGTTATCACTCTACAAGAATTTACCTCACGCATTGAAATCATAACCGTTTCAAAGAACTTTTTTAGGGCTGTCTCTACGTTAAAAGTTAAAGTTTTAACTTATGTGTTTCCGCAATAAGCCCTACTATTAGGCCTTTGTGCGTGATTTTAAGCCGTGGGTTTTCTCACGATGTTTTCCTTCACCGTAAGAGCGATGTTAATAGCGCATTTACATTTTTCTTAAAGAAAAACACATTGTCCGGCCTGTCTCTATGTTCCTACTAAAATGATGAAGGTGTAAGTAAATGATTGTTTGTTATTGATTCTTATCGTAAAAACTACTGAACCGATTGCCATGAAACTTGATATGTAGATAGCTAGATATCAAAATTAACATATAGGCTACTCTTTGTTCCGATGATCTCGCAGGATCGGAATTACTCGGGTGAAATTGCAGGCGCAGCTATTTGATAATAACTTGACTCGAACGACGATAAAAGCTGAGCTGAGCTTTGCCTTATGAAAACGCACGCTTAGGCCATTGCGGAGGGTAGTAACAGTTGGAACGGAAGCCTCCCATCGAGCCATTGTTCCTTTAGTACTAACTCAGATGGCAACCAAAGGTTTAATACCCTTAGAACTAAAATCCAACAATTTTATTGTCTTAAAAAGTTTCACGCATATTGTACGATCCTTAGGCTGGTTTATGATTTAAGTGAAAATAGTAAATAGTGATAAAAATAATTTATTGGAAAAAAATATGGATCAAATGCTAAGTGCTGAAATTGAGGGCTAATATAAATTGAGTACGCGACACGGCGGTGAATTACGAACTAAACTTGTGCAGAGGTGCAAATATGATGACTTAACACTTAAAACGAGGTGAATGAGGTCAGTGTACATATAATTTTACTATATTTTACTTCTTACTAATATAATAAACGCGAAAGCTTGTATATATGTAAGTGACTTTGCTACTCTTTCACGCAAAAACTACTGAAACTTGGGATGTAGGTAATAGCTGGAGACCTAGAATAACACATAGGATGCTTTTTAGTTTAGTTTTATGCGGATTTGCTTTTGCACGCGGGATTTCCATACCAATTTCTCACGCAGGCGGGATTAACGAAGACAATCTCGCGTAGCGTGAGAGAATCCGCTTGACCCTAAAATCGCCCATACTCTTCGCTTCAACGACCCCTATAAATAACAAAAACAAAACCTCCTAAAAACAGAAAACGGTAGTCCGAAGAAAAGAGAAAAAACCCCAACCCTGGTGACTTACCACTGTCCCAGAAACCATTAACGGTAATTAAGAGGATCGTCGACCAAATCTTGCATAGAGATAATATCGATGCGGTATCAAAGTGAGCCCACCCGCGTTACCTACCGACTTCTCTAATACATTATACATGCTTAACCAACATTAGTTTCTTATTAACATCTGCTGACACCGAATTTACCGCTCTAAAACCTTTTTAACTAAACTGGCTAAACTAACTTAAACAAGTCACATTTTGAACTTTATCGTACTTAGTTTACGGGTCATTAAAGTTCAACTTTTGATTATTAGCAATAAAATATATTCAAAAATTGATACAAATCTCGCAACTTATAATTTCTATGAATGTGATGATATCGGAGCATAAAAGAGTTATAGATGAGTCTCTAAACTTTTAGTTTTTGGATCCCACACGTTGTTTCCGGTTTATTTTAAAGCTTTTAATTATTGTAGTGTCTGATTTTTTTAAATTTAAATTTGGTAGTTATACTTAGTTAGCTAAGTTATGGGTTTAGTTTTAATATCCGTTAATGTTATTTCAAAGGTAAGACACCGAATGCCTAGAAATAAACTTTCCATGCCTTTTTTTACTTTTTAATGGCTTTTCTGTCAGCATTAAAGGACGATTTCGGCCAGTTTGACGTGTTTAATAGTGTACTATCAAATCATTTAAAACAATTTTAGTAATCCGTGAAGATTAAAGTAAAATTCGTGACATTTTTAACCAACCCCAATGTGTTGGTAATTCCGTGTTTGACACTGGGTTTTTATTTTCACTACTTTCGTTGAACTTCGCATATCTAAATTGATAACATCGCCTATATAAACTTATTTGTACAAGTATACTTATTAAAAGAAGAAACAGAATAGTTTTATCATACAAATTCGTGGCCTAACCGCTGAAATCAATATTTTTTCATCCAACCTTTCGATTTAGTGGTCGTTCACTTATTATGAAAATCTAATATTTAAATGAACTTTATACCTGTATGTGGCATCCTGTTCAGGTATGAATCTGAAAACAACAACAAAACACAATTATTATTTACACTGTAATAAATAATCTATATATATAAGACGCCTTGAACGTCTTATATATATGTCTTGACTGACTGACTGATGGAAAAGCTATGAAATTTGAAAAGTGTGTGCTTTGAGTATATGATATAGGTATCCGGAAAATAAAACATTGTTAGAATTTCCAACGGTATGCGGCATTTGGACTTACGCGGGTAAAACCACAGGACGCAAGTAGTCTTCCATATGTTTGCATTTTGCAAGAACTACTTATTTTCTTCATAATTATAATTAAAATATTTAAATGTTAAGGCAGGTACAATTACATGCTTGTAATATTTTACTAGCAGTGCACGAGCAAGGAACCCAATCTGATTTCGTGATTGACCTCGTTTCCGCACATAAAATCTTACCAATCTTAATAATATACCTATATTTTTAAAAGCCCTATAAAATTTTAAACTTTACGCTAACATTAAAAGCCGGGTTCTCTCGTAAACACGCTAATCACAAACGGCGATCTGCCGAAATACGTAACAAAAAAATGACATCTTTATCGGACTTTCCCTTTACGTTTTCACGTTAGTTCTCGTGTACAAAGTCACAATTTAAGTGTGACGTTATAGCATGAACGCAACGGTTGTGATTACAACCGGCCATTACCGTACGATAACACCCTTAAATAATAATTTATTCAAATTAAAAATACTTATCAAAATATGATGCGGTAGTAAATCAGAAATTAAGTGAGCGAGTGCGTGTTGGCTGTGGAAATCGATGTTATCGGTGCTTGGGATCACCGTGAAAATCCAAAAAAGTTAGGAGTAAAGTCGCGGGCCTCACGCGAATATCATTTTAAAATGCGTGGCTTCCGTCGTGGCGTCGCCTTAAGTTTGCTACACTACACACAGGCCTGAAGTCTTTACCTACTAAAATCCGGGAGCGACCTAGATTAACTTTCTTAATTACACTTAATTACTTCACATTTTCGGGCAGTGTGTAGCGGCATTTACCTACTGAACGCGCCTTAGCGTGGATTCTAACAATTGAAGATTGGTCTTTTAAATAGCTTCCGTTTAAGTTTCTAATTTTTTATCGCGTTCCTTTGCCCTTTTTGCCCAACGTCCTTGCTACAAAGTGATTATAAACTACCTTATAAAACGCTTTGATCTCACTAATGGCTGAGTTATTAATTTTTGGATAATTTACTGTTTAGGCTACCTATTCCTTTTATACTTAGCAGTTCAATTTTACTCATTTTAAAATGTTGAAAGTTTACAGTTTATAGTTGCAAACGTAGTGTAGGACGTGCTCAGGGGCTCTATTTTTGAACCAAATGAGGCATTTCGAACGATTTTAATACCTCGATTTCTACTGATTTTCGTTCAATTTCTATAATTTTTCTACGTGAATCGCACGTCCACAACGAGTGGTATCAACCACTCGTTGCAGAAGTCCGGCATCAAACGATAATCAGCAGATATCGAATTATTTAAATCGCCTGAAGTACAACGAGCGATTCAAAAATAAGGCTCCCGGCACGTTGGAGCGACGATTTGCGCAAGACGGCTGGCTCAAACTGGATGCGAGAAGCCGAAAATAGATCCAGGTGGCGTGCAATCGGAGAGGCCTATGTCCCGCAGTGGACTGCAATAGGCTGATGATGATGAAAGTTCTTGACTTTGAACATTGAGTCGATTACGATAAAACTTAATATGCAAATACTGAATAATACGGAGACCTGTAGACGTTGGTCACTTTTTGTCCCGAAATTTCGGGACTTAATGGATCCCATGCTGGATATGCATATGAAATTCAAACTTAATCAGACTGATTGCCTCTGTCTCTGTGATTGGCAGATTGACTGCCGCTGTGGCGCGGCAGACGAAGGCTCGACTGCAATGCAGAAGGTTGTGTGTTCGATTCCCGTTGGGTGCAAATATTTATGCTTACAAAAAAAGATTTGTATCTTGTATGTATAATAGGTATGTAGCTACAAAAGAAAAGTTAATATAATTAGTATATCCTAAAGTCACCGTAACACAAGCTTAGCAGCTTACCATGGCGCTAAAGGGCAGCGTGTGGTGGTCACTGAATTTATATAATTACTGGTATATTTACTAACAAGCCTGAAGGTCTAGGTAAACTGTGTTTCAACGCACAGCTTAGAAATATGAAATTGGGTGGGTGTGCTCTTTGTTAAAGTACAAGAAAGGATTTTTGGGAAACCCCATGGGCGAAGATACTAACGCAAGTGAATCCGAGAGACACAGCATTATTAGGTATGACAGCAACAATATTTATGGCTACAGCTTCATTTATCGACACAACAAGATGACAGGAATTTTATAAAATCGATTATATTGATGACTTTACTATGAAGTGTGAAGCAAAGAAGTTATATTACTAGGTGTGAAGATCCTTTGTTGATAGACTTTATTTCAAATGCTATGTCTAATTGGTGACAGGCGTAAAGTACTAAAAACTGTGCGTAGTATCTTCAAATTACGTAATAGTAGTGGAAGATATGGTATAAGAGGTATTTATGAGTCGCCTGCGCAATGGTGTGTAATTTCTTTGATTTTCTGTATCGTAACATAAAACCATCACTTAAAACTTACACTAGGTACCTAAAAATTTCTTAAGCATTTGCCCTCACAGAGCCAAATAGTATAAGCACTTCCTCCTGTTCTGTGGACCGACGACATTAAAGCGGGCGTTGGATTGAAGTAGCTCGCGATCGCTTTTTGTGGCGTCGTATGGGGAAGGCTTAATTATGTTCTGCAGTGGACGGTGATGATGACTTACTCCACCATTAAAGTGCATCAAACATGCTACAAATCTGTTCAATTATTTTCAAAAAACTTCGAAAATGGTTGGTAATTTTGTAAAATTTTGCTAAAGCTTTGGAATTCTAAAAAAACCAACAGTTGTTGAACATTAAAGAAAAAACAGGGTTATGGCATGTTTGTGTTGTCCCATTTCATCGTAAAATAGGGATACATAGGTCACAAACAACGATGCCATATAATATGTAGAACACAAATCTAGAGTATCACTCGTTGCAAATCTGACAGTCTTTTATCCTTAATTATCATGATCCGAGGGATGTTTTTGGTTCCTCTCGGGAGCCCAGGGTTCACTATTACCTATGTGGCTAACTTATCTGATAGAATCTACTTTATTTCTACCTTTACAGGAGCGACTGCCGTCTGACATCCCAACCCCGAAGGTAACGTTTGCGCCAGAGCCTCGTGCTTTTTTCATCAGGTGCACCAAGCTAGCAGGTGAGGTTAGCTTGGGCCAAAAGATCTTGTGGACCCCATACACACCCCCTGACAGTTTTCCACCCTTAATATAAACTAATATTAAGATACCTATATCAAGTCTTTTAAAAGCCTACACTAATCTATTAAACCAATCAAAAATGGACAAACCGATAAAACAAGTTTTCCGGACACCCTCTATAAAAGTAACAAAATGTTTGAAATATTACCGGGTTACCCACACGCTAGGTAAGAAGCCTAACCAAGGTTACTCGAACGTATCTTAATAATCTACGAGGGGTATTATTCTGTTAATTACGGGCAATTCAAGCGGTGTTTGTCTTGTGATATTTTCGATTTTCGATCCGGTGTCGTTTGTTCAAATCGCGACTGCGTAACAGCATGGTACTTACGATGAGGGAAAATATCGCTTGGAAATCGACATATCTGCGCTAAGCGCCGCTTAGGGCGCTGTTAAAAACATATTTCGAAGATGACACGGGCCTAAATAAAGGACTCGCCATTGTCCGAAGGCATGGACATTCGCCAATCCGGAGTAGGTACTCGTAGAACAAATTAGAGGGATAAAGTTATTCATACTTACCGTTGATCATCAACCAAGTCTCGTAAAAGTTTCTACTACGTAAGTAGTTTTACAAATTCTTCGTAATTTTGCAAAATATCGATAAGCAAAAGAAGCTGCTAAACCTTTACTGAAATTAAAATCATTTTTTTTTGTATAAAAATGGACTTTCTTGAGACTTGTATGAGACGATTGCATTGTAGGAAGTCAATAGAATAAGTCCATGGTGTAGGGTGACCATTCTAATTTTCATTCGGCGTGGGGTGACCATTCTCATTTTGCGTGAATAAACGCGTGCGTGATAATATTAATTTGTGCATATTTTTACAGTTTAACTTTTTGTCGTGAATATTTGAACCCTGCTTAGGGTTAACTTGATTATTGTTTTGATGCTTCAGTGGTTTAACCTTTTTTGTACTTATTTCAGGCGTTTATTGGGGTTAGTAATCGACGATAGTTCAACTTTGTAGTTGCGCTAGTGTTTTTGTAATCGATTCAGCAGGGGTCTATGATGTATGAGAGATGCCACCACTGCTCGACCACCGTGGACACCGCTGTTCACACACTCGAACTGTGTGGGGCATGGCGTGAGCAGCGGGACGAGCTGCGAGAGGTGGTGGGGCGTGATCTGTCGCTCCCCACAATAGTATCTGCGATGGTGACTGACGAGGCGGCTTGGCAGGCCATGATCCGATTTTCTGAGGCTGTTATGATGGCCAAAGAAATATCGGAGCGGGAAAGAGAAGTAACCACTTCCAATCCCACGCGGGCACGCCGTTCGGGAGGGAGACGTCGCGGAGGACGTCGAGGTCGTCGCGACGACCTCATGCCGCCATAAATGGGTCCCGTAGGCGGCAGACTCGGGGGGGTCTGTCGTCGTGCAGCGGCCCGAGCGAGGCGCACGTGGTTCCCGTGCGCCGCTCAAGCGGATTGAGGGTTATAGCCTCTGTGGAAGAAGGTCCGTTCACGGATCTACGCCGTCGGGGCGCGGACGAGTACGAACGTGTCCCCGCGTTCGACTCCTACACCAAGGCGTGCGAGGAACCGGTGGAGTTTTAGTGGGTAAACCGCTACAGGGAGCCCCACACACCGTTCCCCCCGGAACGGTGAGGCAGTGCATAAGACGCATTTCTCCACCTAAAAAAAAAAAAAAAAAAAAGGGGTCTATGATGTACCACGGTCTACCAATATTAAGTTTATTCGGTTTTCTTAGTTTTATACTTACATTGTGGTTTAGTTTATTTACATTTTGGTATTTTTTTAATAATTTTAGTATTTGTTTATATATCGGCAAGAAAAATACAACATCCGTGAAATTTTCAACTGTCTAACTATCACGTTTCATTCGTAAGATACAACCAGCTCCATGGCTCCAGACAGACAGATGGATAATGGAGTCTTAGCAAAAGATTCCGTTTTTACCCTTTCAAAGTCAAAGTCAAAATAGTTTTCATCGATAAGGGATCTTAACATCATCGTTTTGAAACTTCTTTATATATATTATATATAGCTGCGCCCCGCGGTTTCACTCGCGTAAGTCCCGTTCCCGCGGGAATATCGGGATTAAAAGTAGCCTATGTGTTATTCCCGGTATCCAGTTACCTATATTCCAAGTTTCATCGCAATCGGTTTAGTAGTTTTTGCGTGAAAGAGTAACAAACTCACATACATGCATACATACATACAAACTTTCGCGTTTATAATATTAGTATATATATATAAGGAATTATAAGATAAGACATTTAAAATTTAATGTGTTTTCGCAATTGCAGCCACCAAAGAGAAAAGGTTTCCATTAAGTACGGACCCCTAAAAAAACGATAAAAAACAAAGCGTCTAGGTAGAAAATTCAGCAGAAAATAAAGTTAAATACTCGATAAGCGAGATAGGGAGCTGAGCGCGAAAAGACAAGTGGGTTAATTGAGACCTACCTGTGGGAGGTCTCGGCCGTTGCTTATGCTAATCAATTCACTTACTTTTTACCACCAATCGCCACCGGAATAGCTTTTATATTAAACCTTTTTATTCCGGGTTCCGTGAACGGAAAATTCATTCGGTTTTATAAATATTGATTGGGTTCTTGTGAGTAATTAGGTTTTAGGGAATTGTTGTCATTTTAATTTTGATGGGTGCTTCTTTTTTGGCTTACAAATTTATAGACCCGCGGTTTGATTCGCGTAAGTTTCGAATTCTTGGGAATTCTTGGGAAAATTTGGGAGATAAAGACTACTATAAATCCCGATTCACCGATTTTGAAAGTATCTTCTTCTCGAATGCCTACATTATACAAGGTGTAACCGGTAAGTCCTTTTAATCCGAAAGGGGGTTGTTCTAGACGTCTAGGCGAACAACTTTTGTTCTACGAATTTTGAAAATTCGAACTTTTTTTTTTAAATTTTGAGATTATGTTTCACTGAATAAACAGCTGTTTTTGAAAATAAAGGTAATTGAAGGTTTGATTGTAGTAACTGTAGACCAAACTAAATGAAAGGACAACATAAGGTCAATGACCTCGAACTCTAAGAAACAGCTGATCTTCAAGTAAACTTTACACCTAAAATTTTCGAAAAGTACTTCGAATTTCCAAAAGTCATAGAACAAAAGTTGTTCGCCTAGACGACTAGAACAACCCCCTTTCGGCTTGAAAGGGCTTACCTGTTACATCTTGTATAAAAACACAGTTTCCCAGCTCTTTACTAACAGTTTAGGGTGTGCGGTGCGTAGATCCAATCAATTAGGAAATCAGCAGTGCCAGTCATTTTCGACTTTTTTGATAAGATATATGTGATAAAGTTATTATCAATGTTCTATTCTTTTTTTTCTAGCATTAGCAAATTGGATTATTAGATTAATATTATATTATCTATTCGTATAAATACCCATAATCGATATATATAACGTGATTTTTATCACGTCCAGAATATCAAAGGCGTAAAATAACTGGCGAACCGTGTAGAAGCTACACGGCATCTACACGGTTTTTTCTTACAGATATAAATATATATATATATGTATAGATATAGCCATATAATAAATGGGAATAATTATGATTACTTTTATAATAAGCATCTAGCTGTGCCCCGCGGTTTCACCCACAGTTACCGATACTCTAAACTAAAACTCATCAAAATCGGTTCAGCATTTTTTTTTCAAGACTAAACCTTGTTGTTTTGAAGCCTTAGGACATTTTAGACAAAAATATATATTTTTGACTAAAATGTGCTAAGGCTTCAACCCCTTTCGATATTTTTATATGAAAATCTACACCAAAATGTACGTAACAATGAATGATATTTACAAACGCTACAATAAAAATACTCTAAAACATTGTGTCTGAAAATAATCAACAATTTTCGATGAATCCGACAAGGATTTTCAGTTTAGCTCGTATAGGGGCCTTAGTTTATGAGATGATTTCAATCGATTACTCACAATTACAACTTATAATACGTGAAACAATAAATAAGTAACGTAATTAATACCTCTACATATTACAATTTAATACATCAATCAGTTTCAAAGAACTAGAACTCAAGCTCGTAAAATTTATAATAAAATTAATTTGACGGAAAATTAATACCTTCTACTTGAGATATTTGTTACGAATGCCTTTTTGCATATAGGCTAATATAATTAAAAATAAGTATTAGTTTTACTACAGTACATTCCAAAGGCTTTGCAATATTCGTTCATTAACCTAATAATCAAATATTACAAAGCAAATAATGGACTCCAGTCCACCCGTCTTTCTTAGTTTGACCACTACCACCGTTTAATGGAACAAGATCAAGATGGATCTTGTTCCACTGTCGTCTTCCTTCTTCTAGATGAGTGCTACATCTTAGATCTTGTTGCCACTTACCATCAGATAAGATAGTGGTCAAACGCTCATCGATAATTTAACTTAAGTCAATGTCCGTTTTTTACACTGTAGTTAGAATAAAACTAGACACTTTATTTTTATGGTCTTAGTTAATTAAAATTAATGCAATTTAGTGGTAAGTTAATGTGCTCATACATGCATAAATTCAACGTTAATTCAAATTGCTGTTTTGTGATTCATGTCGTAATGTTTTATAGGATTAACTCTTGTAATCTGCCGTACCATGATCATTCTTCGTTGTTTAGTCGACCTTTTGTCGCTAAAAAAAACTTTATTAAAATAAACACTTTTTTTGTCGGGTTTAATCGCGTTTTATTCATGATTTTTAAACGACCGAGCTTTCGGCAACTTTACAGTTGGCTTTTACAAGGTTGACTGAGATGTAATTCGTCTAAAGTTCTAGTAGTATTATACTTTAAAAAATGTTAAAATAGACGAATTACATCTCAGTCAACCTTGAAAACGCCAACTGTGAGGTTGGCGAAAGAAATCATAAATAAAACGCGATTAAACCCGGTAAATAAAGTGTTTTATTATGCAAAATCGCGAAAACCATAGAAGAAATCAAAAAGTGTATTTTAAATTAAAAAATCGTAACAGTCGACTACTAGGACCAGTTAGGGCTACAATATTTTACACGGAATCCTATGACACGTTGAACCTTACCGTTTTTATTTTATTTTTCGGTAAGCGTATAATTTAGTCCGCGACTGTCAGGTTAAGATATCTCGAGAGCTTTTCAGAAATTCAAGCACTTTTTGTTTATTTATTTGTTTGTTTTGTTTCTTTTTTGAGCTTTAGTGTCTGTGCCAATTTATTCAGCTATATAAACAGTGGTACATAGGTTTTGGGCCACTCTGCTCCACTTAATAATGTACCGGATACTACAGCGAGTCATTTACGACTTTAAGCCGCCATAAATACCGTAAATTAAAAAAAAACGCTTGCTCTGCATAAATCATTTAAAAATTACATGAAAAAGGCAAATTATTTACTACTGATCAAAATAAATATAACTGTTTTAATCTAACCTAGCAGAGTCCTGCGGTGTTACTCGCGTAAGTCGTGATCTACTGGAAAAAGAATAATAAAAGTAATCTATGTCATAATCCAGGTATCCAGCTATCTGCTTACCAAGTTTCTATTGGTTTAGAAGTTTTTGTGTATACTCGTACAAACAAACATCTAATCTTTCGCATTTATAATATTAGTTGGAAGTTGGTTTCTTTTTAAGTAAAAGCTATTTCTGTCAAACTTTTTCTAATTAATGGCACGAAACGAATTATTAAATAAGCTAATTACATTATTCTGAATCAAATCACATCACGCCGGAAATAGATGTCCGAAAAAAGATTTTGACATTATAAATCTACCGAATAACATGTGATGATATGAATCGATGGAGAATTATATGGCAAGAGGTATAAACGTAATTATTTAGTTGTGTGGGCGTTAATAAATCAAATATTTCACAATATGTAAGCGGTAAAGGATGAATATATCTTCATTAAGTGTAAACTAGTCGCGCGGATGGCGAGACAGCGTCAGCTATGGGAATTGGATGACAGTTACACCGTGGAGTAACTGTTACGGGGGACTTGACGAACTCTACGCTGCATGGCGGGTGTCTGCGACGCTAAGTTGCGAGATAATATCTAGCCTTAAACAAATTAGCAAAAACTAATCAAATTAAGAAATCCTACTAATATTAACTCTACGCTGCTTGGCGGGTGTCTGCGACGCTAAGTTGCGAGGTAATAACTAGCCTTAAACAAATTAGCAAAAAGTAATCAAATTAAGCAATCCTACTAATATTATAAAGCTGAAAGTATGTGTGTTTCTTACTCAATCACGCAAAAACTACTGAACCATTTGCGATGAAACTTGTAATATAGGTAGCTGGGGACCTGGAATAACACAGGCTACTTTTTATCCCGATATTCCCGCGGGACAGGACTTGCGCGGGTAAAATCGTGAGGCGGAGCTAGTTAAAATATAAAACTGCAAAAATAGAGTTGTCGGCAATGCCCACTGAGACATTGTGCCCAAGACGCTGGCGGGATTCTGGCGATGCATATTTTTGTGTTAATTTAAGTTCTCCGTTTCTCTGTGTTAAATTATTATATAATAATAATTAGATACAATAAAGCATTAATCAATCAAGTTATCGATTATATTATATTTTATTCGAAAGTTATGGTAAATTAAATACATCTTTTCTTTTTTATATATAAAAATGAATCCCTATATCGCGTGGTCACGGCATCACGCGTGAACGGCTGAACAATTTTGCTAATTCGTTTTTTGTTGTCTTCGTTATGATCAGGAGAAGGTTCTTATGAAAAAAATACTTTTAAATATCGGGACTTACGCGGTGAAACCGCGAGGCGCAGCTAGTATAATATAGATGTAACCAAATGTATTATCTCCATTACAGTACGGTGTGAGTGCGTCTACACTTGCGCCTGATTCAGATAGCGCGACAGTGACCGAGGCATTTGCATTTATGTGCCACACACTGAGACCACCCTTTACTCGAGATGTTTCACCTTGTTTATCGACAACACCTTCGGTTTTAGTTTCTCTATGAATTCTATTTATTTACTGCGTAATTAATAGGTGTTAGTTAGTTGTTTGTATGCCTTGCGAAATGACTAGTGAGTAGTGGTGATAAATAAGAAATTGTTTATGGTATACTAGCTGCGCTCTGCGCTTTTACCCGCGTAAGTCCCGTTCCCTCGGGAATATCGGGATAAAAATGTTATTTCGTAAATTTGTTTTTATTGCTCAAGGCATATTTACTAGAAATATTTTAAAGGAAAAATTCATCTTTCCTTTAAAATATTTCATTGAAGATGGATTTTTCCTTTAAAATATATTTCTAAAAATGTTATGTTAGGCTAAATTCCAAGTTTCATTGCATTTTGTAACATAGACATCCAGCATGAATGAATTTTTTAAATTCCCTCGCGATCGAAGGTAAAAACTTAGTATACAGTTTCATATTTTTAGAGTACATCTACAATTAGAAAACCAATCTTCAACTATTGTCAAAGCGTTAGAAAAACTTTGTGATTTTGACTGACATAAGACTACCACAAAGTTATAGACACCTCAATGTTTGGATCCGATTTGAGATTCACCTTATTAATAGGCCTTGACTTTTGTTTTTGACGCGTTAGTGGAATGTTGTCCTGAATTTTCATTTTTACAAAACATTGTTTTATTGCTTTTAAATTGTTAAATTTCTGCGGCAATTTACCAATTTAGTTACGCGAAGTTCAACGAGTTGAGTGAAAATAAAAATACCAGTGCCAAACACGAAATTAGCACGTTACAAACAATTGTTCCATAGGGTTGGAGAAAAATCGTCGCCATTTTTTCTACAGCCTTCACGCATTGAAAATTATTTCAAACGATTACAGTATAATAGTGGTAGTTCACTATTTGTACGAGTATTTGGCTAAATTGTCCTATATTGCTGACAGAAGCCATAACTAAGAAAAAGAAGAAGTTAATAGGCCCTAATAGGCTTACTATAGTTTCCAACTGTTCGTATCTAAATGGAATCGTATTTTAAATAGTAGGTAACTTAGCATGACCCCGTAAACCTAATATTTACGTGTTAATAACAAAACTCGAGCACCGAACAATATTAAAATATTTCAACTCGTGAATTCATGATGCATGTTAATTTTTGTGCGAATTCATTAAAAATTTTGTATTTTTAAAAAACCGTGCCGGTATCAAAGTGTTTCATGTGGCACGAAAATGCAAATTTGTTTAGGTTATGCCATTTTCTCGATGTCAAACTAAATAATGACTTGGTTTTTGTGTTGCGCATTTTACGAGTTTTAATTAGATATTTTAGTTGACGTCTTGTTGAAGGTTAGACCGAACAACGTTCTGTATACAAGTTAACCCGACGGTTTGCAAACTAATCATATAGATTTAAACCTATATGTTTCATTATAATATTTGGTAAAATACTTACGTTTATGTTAAACATAATATATATAAAACAAATTAAATTAAAATATCAATAAATTAAATTAACATAATACAAATAAATAGGTAAATTTCATTTTAAATATTAAAAACAAAAAACTAATTAATCAAATAACCCGCCCCTTATTGTTTCTTGTGCAAAGGTTCCCATCACACTTGCAGCATTGCCGCGCTGTGTGGATTAAACTAACTTCCTAATAATTATTTATTTGGTCGATTATAAGACTGATTGATATTCAGTTATATTGCTTTTCGTTTATGATAAAATATGTTTTTTTTAATAATTATGATTTTTTAGTATTATGTCGTCAAAGTTAACATTATGTCGTCAAGTTACCTGACTTAGCCTACCCTAGATTTTTCTTCGGTTTTCGGGATGCTTACATGAAAATCCCCTAAAGAAATAGAAACATTTACTCGCGACCCTCGGTGCTTTGGAAGGTAAGTCCGAAGGTTTGGAAGCAGTTGGTCCCGATTGTTATCTATCAATGATAGCATTCGTTAGGCCAAGTTACAGGCATTAGGGCGACCTCAACAACTCTTAACACTGGGTGAGCCATACCCATACACGAAAAAAGAAGAACTAAAATATGCAAATAGTACCTACAAAAAGTTTTCCTATTCTCCACCATCCAAACCAGCTTAACTCACTTAGATCAGTCCAACTCACCAGGTTTTCCAACAAAGTTGACATAGTTTGCAAAAAACGGACATGTATGAAAAACTGGCTCGACTATGTGGAGCTAAGCTATACTGAATTAGTTTATTCGG
Source organism: Idaea dimidiata (assembly GCA_949358125.1). Lineage (NCBI taxonomy): Eukaryota > Metazoa > Arthropoda > Insecta > Lepidoptera > Geometridae > Idaea > Idaea dimidiata. The sequence continues at coordinate 19,582,976 of OX442334.1, read as the reverse complement.
CAGTTCGGCTTTAATCACGTGTCAGTAAAATTTTACCGCCCGATCGCTACCGCAATAGCGGCAGGTCTGTTAGTGTTTCATTGTAACAGTATTACAAAGAACTAAATGAATATTGAATATCAGAAAAACAGTTAAATTCAAATTAAAACCACAACAAACGTGTCTTTGAAACCGAAATATTTGGATAAATAAATAATTCTTTGATTGAAATATGACTAAGTACTCAGTAAGCTGTAGTTGTGAATAAATCGTGCGGTTTACCTAATAACTCCTCAAAACATCGTGTATCCGCATTTTTTGTGTTTATGTATAAATATCAATAATTGATAAATACAACTTTTAATAGAACATAATTTATACCACTCCAAGCACCTGCCCACCCGAAACATGGAGGATGAATCTATTTCCTCACGCATCGTTGCTGGTTTTGTCTACAATAATAAATCTGTTGTGTCAAATCTCCCCTAATAAAACTTACAAATAGTGACTTCTAGTAGAAGCTAACGATTAAAAAAAAAACAATTATAAACCACTCGGCTTCTCGCCGAGCAATGGACAACGAAGCTCGGACACGGCACGGCTCTGTGACGGTCTATTATAAATTATTCCTTAGAGAGTTCCTGTATTCACTGATATTCGAAAATGTAAAAGTAGCAGGTTCAAGTCCGTGGAGTGCAGAATATGGAAATGCTTTTTCTTAACTCATTTTCCTAATGTAAGAAATTCTTTAAAATACCTAGTTTCAGGTTTTTAAATACAACCTACATCAATAAAACTCATTCCACTTTTGATACCTACCTAAGCTTATACAAATCTTTGCCTAGAATTCAACTTGCACTTTCCAAAACAACATATCTACATTGTCTTAAAATTTTTGACAAAATTGCGTCTTCATTACACAAAATTAGCCATTATTCTTTCTGTAAGACCTCAAATCTCACATAAAACGTTTTGCCAAAGGGTTTTAATGCAAGGATCTTGTTTAAATAATTGGTTAAGATGATACCCGACAGCGGTCGCTCTTTCATTCTATAAATTATATGGAAACACATCGAAATAACAAATTGCTTCGTACCGTCTGTACGTAATTATATGAATTTTATGTCATCATTAATTAGGTAATATGCTTTCTTCCTAACAAATTGGGTAATGTGGCGGGGTGGGGGAATACCTTAGGTACTTAAAAACTACATTAACATTACCCTTTATTATTATTTTTTTTGTGGAAGTAAACTCGGTATGCTGATAGCTGAAGATTTGGAATACAAACGCGGGAACCTACGAAGTGTGCTAGTGATCTCTTAAGGACGCGACTCATGTGAAATCCCTTCCGATTGAATAGTTTTTTTTCATAGCCGGTATCAAATAGATCTTTAAACAATGTTTAATGTTATTGTACATGATACTAGAAGTGTCCCCTTCATTTCAAAAACAATAAAAAATAACTTTAAATACCACTATTATACAGGCAAAGTTACCCCTGTTTTACAAAATAAATCAGTTTTTCTTCTAAATCCTTAACCGCTATATTTTCTTATAGGCATCATAATATTAGAAAATACAATCCCTAGAACCCCTTCATCGTATTTTATAAAAATATTATTTTAATCGTCGTTAATTATTGATTTTACGAGAAATTGTAGATTTTTTCACGCAATTCCATGTCGCTCATTTATATGCAATCGGACAAGGACCGTTGATTATCATCTATCGCCGCCTTAAGCTAAACCGCCTTCATTTCTAGATGAGCATATTGTAGTATTTTAAACTAACATGGTTGTTTCACTGCTAATAGTATTAAATAACAACATTTACCACTTTTACCTTTTTTTACAAGGAGCTGGATATTTCGCCAGTAATGTCATATAATATTACCTTCTCTGATATAGGTAAAGTATGGTAGTAATGGTACCATACTTTACCTATATATATAATAGTGAATAAAGTATCGGTGTACGGTTAAAATTAGAAAATGTTATTGAGTAGGTTAATCACTAATCTAATACAAGTCTTAAACTCGTTTAAACTTTACTTATTGAGCATCAAAAAACAATAATAAGTTCTAATAGTAAGTTTATGCACCTAGGTACTAAAGTCCTGTCTTATATATAAGGCACTACTTTTGTCCTACAACTTTTGGAAATTCGAAGTAGTTTTCGAAAATTTTAAACTAAAAGTTTACTTGAAAATCAACTGTTTCTTAGAGTTAAAGGTTGTCCTTTTGATCTTAAGTTGTCCTTTCTAGGTTTGGTCTACTACAATCAAAACTTTAATTGGTTTATTTTCAAAATCAGCTGTTTTTTTTCCTAATGAAACATAACTTCAAAATTAAAAATAAAACGGAGTTCCAAAAGTCGTAGAACAATAGATGTTCGCTTAGACGTCTAGAACAACCCCCTTTCGGCGTAAAAGGGTATTCTCGTTATACCTTGTATAAATAGTGGGAGTTTTGTTGAATCCAAAGCGTAACGAGCGCAGCGAGAATGCTATAAACTTGAACTTTTAAAAACTTAACTTGTGTGTCCTGAGTGAAGCGTGGGATTCCAGCGCCTATGATTGACAGGCTTTGGTACCGAGGTGAATTCTCTACTTTACACATCTACTGCGACACAATAAAAAAGGCTACAAAAATAAGCATTTAAATAACATCTAAAATCTAAACAATAGATTAATGCTACGTGTATGAAATATATTACAGCTCTTTATTAATTATTAAACGTATCAATTTTGTATCGAAAACACGAAACCAGGCATCAGACTTAGCCACTGAAAAAAAAATTGGGGCTTTATATTAACTAAAACTTTTGCCTTACCCTGTCGTCAAGAAAAATGACGAAAAAGAACTCACTTTTTTTTCTTTTGTTAGTTCGAACAGGCCGTATGCTACCGGAGCCGTAGTGATTACATCCTCTTTAACTAATTGCAACGTTCTAAATATAAATTACTTTATGCTCCAGTTCTTAAACGCACACTTTATGCCCTAGAGAATAATGACATGCTTTACGTTCACCTTTTTGGTCATATAAAGTAACTTTGTTGACCCGTAGATATGTAAAAAAAAATACTTACCTACTAACAGGACTTTTCAGTCACTCTAGAGTTACACAATTTTGACACAATAGTGCACTGTTAACAAACCCTCGAGGTAAAATTTTATTGAAGCAATTGTATTCAGTGGTAACAGAAGCCTTAGGCATTTTAACCGACTTTTAACACATCATTTTCACCAAAAAAGCTAAGCTACGTATTAACGAAAGTACAAAAACTGGGTGTTAATTTGGTGGCCAAAATACCTTCTTATGTTAAATGAAAACAGGAAGCGCGTGAAATAAAAAAAGTAATGATTTACTGCCAAATATGTCTTTTTATAAATATAGGGTAAAATTATATTTAATTTTACCGATAACACTTTTTTAATATAACTTAATTATGGACAAACGAATAAAGTCAAAATATAACTAAAGTGCAAAATGTGGTATCGTCTATTTGAACGACATTTTTTTATTTATTTTTAGAAATAATTCAGTGTAGGTAAATCGAAACGTAGGTAATAATAATATTAGTAATTTGCGACTCAACGGCTTTATTATTAACAACAATTATAATATTTTAATAAGCGATGGTTTTGGAACCTCTTTTAGGTTTTAGATTTATGACTTGTATCAGTATGTAGATAGCCCGCAGAATGCTGTAATCATATCAGCATTTTACTAGCTGGAAAATTAATTCCATTCTAGGTATCTAAAGACAATTTGCAACTGGGTAATTTTTTCAAATAACAAAACCTCACATTTCTTGCGCGTCCGGGTCGTATTCCCCTTAGGGGAGCATATTATGTCTAATTTGGTGATAATTTTGTGCAAATTTGTTCACACCATCACGTATGAAGGAGTTAGTTGACAGAGACCGAAGCGGCGCTGTCGGTCATAGCTTCAGGCACTTTAAAGGCGAAATACACAGGCGAGAGAAATATAAAACTTGAAGAGAACTTAAAGTCCCAGAAGGAGATGGCGGGATGAATCAGGCTCTTACAAGACAGAAGAAGAAGAGGAGTGGAAAAATGGGAGCTAGAAGAGGTTTTGCCTTACAATGGAATAGATTATGCTAAAAATAAAGTAATGATCACTCCGCGCTACGATGCTCGTTAACTTTGTCGTTAGTTGCTATGTCGTCTTTTGTCGTTAAAAAAAAAGTAAATATTAAATACCCCGACTACTTTTAAAAACCACAGACTATTAAAAAAATATTTTTATATTTTTGAAGTTTTTTTTCTTTTTTAATTATTAGGTGTGTTTTTTTTAGCTGAACGACAACGCGACGACTTCGCGGCGACTTATAAGATATCATGGTAGGGCCCACTATCTTACATGATAGAAAGTGACGCGTCTATGTATTTAGCATACTTTTATCTACTTCGTCACGCGACTCCCGAAGTGATGATTCCCGAAAATAGGTTAAAGGTTTTGCTAAGCGTTTTCCATGGATAGCCTAGGATTTGGGCCGTTGTAAATCATTCTAATGAGACATGATTTTATTAGAGATGCTTTAGCGCACATAATTCCTTTTAAAGGATGCCGGGATCAAAAACCACAACCCTAGGAATGAAAGTTTCTAATTAGTGTACCTTACATAGACTCAAGCTACTGTGTCGAAATTTATAAAACTGAACAAAATCGAACCTAATTGTTTAATTGATTTTCCAAATCTTCATCTTCCTATTCATTCATGTGACCAGAACTTAAATATGCATTGAAAATCTCCCGCTTCGATGTCATGAATGAAGCCTTTCAATTAATAAAATTACAACCGATCAATCTTACTTAGACTACTTAAGCAGCATTTTAGCGCATAATGTATCTAATTACAACAAATTACAAGTGAAAATGTGTTGAAAGTGTGAGGATTGGGTGTTAAATTGTTGCTTTACTGCAGAATAAGTGCAGTCTTGGGAAAATTATTTGTTGCGCATGCGTGTTTTTTTCTGCCGCCCGCGCATGTGTTTTTTCGTTATTATAAATTTAGTACTGGGTGACTACACTTAACTAAAATATGATTTTACTGCTTACTTCTGCATTTCTTTTTGGAAACATCCTATTACGAATTTTAATTTAACTTGTTATACAATTTACGAGTTAATTTAGTTTAATTGCAAGCGTTTTCTTCGTTTTTGTGGAAAGGAGTTTGAAAATTATATTTACTTTAAAAAATATATATAGGTAGGACATGGGACATTTGGCAATCCGGAGTAGGCTCCCGTGGCGTCTTACTGCTTAACCCCTTTAAAATGAAGGGACAAATTAACGCTGATTATTTATTAAGTTATTAAGTAACTTCACAATAACATTGTAATATAGCGGGATTTAAGGAACTTATACTAAATTTGTCTTTAAATAAATGGTGCAATCAATATTTTTATCTATCTATCTATTGTGTACTAATCGTACTAATATTATAAAAGCGAAAGTTTTAAGTATGTATGTGACTTTGTTACTCTTTCACGCAAAAACTTCTTAACCGATTGCAATGAAACTTGTAATATAGGTAGCTGGATACCAGGAATAATACATAGGCTACTTTTATCCCGATTCCCGCCGGAACGGGACTTACACGGGTAAAACCGCGGGCGCAGCTAGTTACCTACATAATTTTTAATAAAAACAATGAGATCTTAATAAAAGCTATCGTACGTACTTAGCCAATTAAAAACAATTAAATAAAACAATAAAATTAACTTGTTTAAAGCGAAAACACAACAAATACACTAATTAATGTCATTTTTAATTGTTTTCTGCATATAATATGAATAATTTTTATAATCTGTTGGAAGAAATAGATAAGATTGTTGGTAAGTTTACGACTATTGTAATGTTAAACTATATAAAGTAATTAAGGTCGATGTGAAATACGAAAAGTGACGTTTGGAGATAAAACAATAACAGCTAAATACAATAAATTTAAAATTAGTTTGGTAATTTTTGAGTTTGGGAGCTGCTTAATTTTATAATTTAAACTGTACAATTTAAGTAGAACTTAAATCTTGGTAGCTTTTCTGTATCCGCCTGTTATGGTTATAAAGTCTTTTAAAAATAATAAATTGTTTAAATCTAACAATTTAGTATTTGGCGATTTACCTAAAATAAATGCAATATATTTAGGGTGAACCATTTCGATGGGCTTTTAGGGGGACATCCTAACTCAACTGTAAGAGATAGCAAACAAATCTGAAAGGAGTTGCGTCCCTGATTTTGACAAAATCAAAAAGCCATTATTGGATTTTTGTTCAAAATACAGAAACAAAATATTACGAAAATTGTCTTTTTGCAAAAAAAATAAACATCCTATGTTATTGTACCGATCGATAGTGTTGCTAATAGAGATCAAATCTTGGAAACAAACATAATAATGATGGTAAATCGGAGGAAATTACTATTTTTTTTTAAACTTAATACCTAAGTATTTTAGTTCGTTTAATCACTAGTATCCTTAATTGCCTCAGGTGGGCAGAAATAAACTATATAGATTGTGGAGACCCTGAAAACATTTTTCAAAGTAGATATACCATAGAAAACTGGCAGGTAGGGAGGTAGGTAATTATTTATCCCACGGGGAACCAGTGTGACGGACACGGTTCGTGGTAATTGTAAATACTTACACTTAAAATTACCATAACTATAATTACACATATAATGAGATAATTATATAGTTATTATCTGTGGATAGTTGGTATATTATATAGATGTGTAGACGAGGGCACATGGGAGGTGAGGAGGTTGTACTACACGTGTTTTTTTTGTAAGTCTTTGTTTTTTATATATCTTGTTCGTTGATGTTGTTAGTTGGAGTTGTTCGAGGGTCTAAGTTCAAAAAAATATAAATCTAGTCTTAAATTGTGGAAAATTTAGTCTACTTTTTAAATGCTCTGAGAAGGTTCTATCAAAAACTAGTCCTTTAGGGTTATAATAGTGAAAAATTGAGTTTTTTTAATTTTGACAAGGTTGCGTTCGGCGCTCGAGGTCACAAACTTGGATTACTAAACTTATGAGGCTAAAATCACAAACACGTCTGCAAAAAAATTAGATCGACCGGATTTAACGCAAACGCTAACGTATAACGTTACTGGACTTATGATGTTTCTATAAACGATTTTCATAACAAATGTGCCTGTATTAACCCCTACACTGATACCATCAGGACAAGTGCTACCCCCTTTCCGGTGCCGGTCGAAGGGTAATCGGTTGGTTCACCGGGTAATTATAATCAAATGTGATGGGTAACCGTGGATGAAGAAACCGTCAAAATAGATTTTCGGTTGTTAAAAAGTTTTGTTTTTGAATTGTTATAAATGCTTTTGTTTTAATTTGTTATCCTATCCTACTAATATTATAAAGCTGAAAGTTTGGGAGTATGTGTGTATGTGTGTTTGGTACTCAATCACGTAAAAACCGCTGAACCGATTGCGGTGAAACTTAGAATATAGGTAGCTGGATACAGGGAATATCACATAGGGTAATTTTTATCCCGATAATCCCGCGGAAACGGGACTTACGCGGGTGAAACCGCGAGTATTTAATAGTTCAACGGGATACCTGGCTGCTCAAAAAAAGTTTATAACATTGTTGTAATGTTTTCTTATATTATAATCATATGAATTACCAAATAATATAATAGACAATAATAAAAAATAGAGGTGTATAAATAGAGTATAAATGGTGTAGAGGTGTAAAAATAGAGGTGTATTAACAATATACAATATATATTTTATAATATATACAATATATATGTAGTTGTTAATACCTATGTGTTGGCCAAAGTATGACAATGCGACTGCATTGTCTATTCGGATAGCAATTTGGGGAAAATACCTACTCATTTTTTTATATATTAATTTAATTTTATATACCTACACCTCTTTTTTTATTATTGTCTATTATATGGTTTGGTAATTCATTTGATTACAATGTAACGAAACAATAACAACAACGGTATAAACTTTACCAGAAGCTGGAAAGAGAGATGCAAATCAGAAGAGCGCGTTGATGTCTTTTCCTAAGCTTACTGATCTTATCTGACGTTCGAAATGCCGATCTTTCCCAAAGCTCAAATTACAGATCGATATTTGAAGGGTTTCGCGACAAACCTATTAAATATCGACCTTGGCAATTAATCAACAATTAAAACATTTCAAACATGCCTTGTTCATTTTCAATCGAAAACAATTTATGCTTATTTCTGCTATAACATTTTATTTATTGCAAATTACGGCTTGGTCTAACTTAGTTGCTAAATTTGGGGTTAGATTGCGCTGTGCCCAATGTCCTGTATTATTTTTTTAACAATTAATTGTAATATTTTAACTTTTGTTACATTCAAAATCATTTCAATTTATATGCCTAAGTTTTACTGAAATAGGATTTCGTTGAAAAGGGTGTTGCATTTAGAACTTTATTTTTGTGAAATCATGAATTTAAGAAAGAAAATAACAAGTAATATTTTCCAATAAATTACTTAAGTTACTAATATACCTAATTAGATTCATCATAATATACAAATCACAGACCCGTGGCGTTTTACACCTTCTAATTTAAAATTAAAATAACAAACTGATACCTAAGAAATACGGATGAATGCCTGTAGCCAACTGTTTTTTTTTAAACTACTTTCCAGAATAAAGTCGAAAAGTAATTCAACTTAAAATAGTCCAAAACCTTTTACCTGACGTAAAAGTATGGGTAACAAAGAAAACAATTACAATGAACTTTGATTATAAACGCACACAATGAATTATAAAATAAACACGACTTTTAGGACAATCAAATCTATTTCATTATTTAATTGGGTAATCAGTTTGTTAGTTTTAGTTTTCTATTATTTCTACACAAATTATTCTAAAACTCTGAGAAGCTAGATAACTATTTGCTTCTCTTAAAACGAACACCGAATCAAAAGTATGAAATAAAAAAAAGTTAAAAATAAACAAGACAAAAATAAAAGTGTATAATCGTCACGGGTAAGTAGTGAAAAGCGGAAAATTGGGCGTATGCGGTAAGTTACTTATTACTACGTATTTCTTAATACATAAAGTACACCCACACGAAAAAAACGTTTTTTTTTAATTACTAAATAAATTGAAGAAAAAAAAACTTACCTAATACACTGCAAAACAGTTCAGAAGCTAGCGCATAACTATATTCCCTTCTAACAAAACGAGCACCGAATTAAAAAAAAAAAGTCCGTTCGAAAAACAAAAACCCCGTAAACTGTAAGGAGGAAAAATCGTCACGGGTACTGAAAAGCAGTAAATTGGGCGTATGCGGTATACGTGTGCTGTTCCGTGGCACGCGTGAAGACTGCGCCCGACTCGCGTCCGTCGCACCGACCGTGGATGCCCCGCCTACCGCGACGCCAGTGGGGACGATACACCTCTTAGCTTCTTCACACTTCCCTACTAGAACCACCAGTATACTCCGACCCACACGACCCCCCACCGACAAAACGATCTCTTTCTACACACACCGTTTTGAAAGCTCTTGCGTTTCTGGTAGCCGTAGATAATGGATTCTTGCACCGGTTTGAACGATTTGTAGCCTTACTGCTTTAGGATAGGGAAAGTTGGAGTGTAGTTTTGTGGTTGTTGGTTGGAGGTTCTGGTGTTTTGCGGGGCGGAGAGCTAAGAGTGCCAAGTTGATAATTCGTAGAAATAGCTGTTAGGTTAGGTAGGTGGGTTAATATTCGTAGCGGTATTGTGACTTAAACTTTATTCAATTGGTTTGTTACATACAATACATACGATCTTGTTAAGTTTTGATAATGAATTGTTTGCTTTTTTAGGGTAACCTTAAAAGAAAGAAAAGGAATCCTTATTAGTTTACACTTTTGTCCGTCTATCTGTATGTCGGTCTGTCTGTAAGATTTAACACTTCTTCCTCTTCCTCATCTTCCTAAAGTAAAAATGTCAAATACAAAAAACCAAAATGTCAGTTGTAGTATGAAATTTAAAAAAAAACAGAATAGTTGAGTTTCCATTTAGATCTAACTAATCTTTTATCATTCGACGAACTCTGTGGCGCGTCGGGCGAACGCTTGGCTGCAAGGCGGAAGGTTGCGGGTTCGATTCCCCTGGGTGCAAATATTTATGCTTAAAAATAAACATCTGGATCTGGTCTGGATGTATTTCTATGTATAATATGAATGTATTTACAAAAGAAAAATAAATATAAGTAGTATATCCGTTGTCTAGTTACCGTAACACAAGCTTAGCAGCTTACCATGGGACTAGATGGCGCGGTGTGTTGGTCACAGAATTTATTTATTTATTTATTCGTTCGTAAGCTACCTAAAGAAGCCAACGACAGACTTTAAACTTATAACATCCCTATTTCATTACGGGACAGACGGGGGTTAAAAATAAAAGTTTTTACACACCTACTGTTCTACAAAGTAACTTTATTTGACCAAAAAGGTGAACGTAAAGCGAGTCTTTATTCTCTAGGTGCATAAAGTGCTCATTATGCTCCTAGGGCATAAAGTAATTTAAATTTGGAACTAAGGTTCTATTAGCACACGGTCATTTCGAACTGGCCACCTAGACATAACACATTAAAAAAATAAAAACTGGGCTATTTTTCTTCTTTCTTTCTAATTCTTCGACGGAAGGATAAGGCAAAAAGTTTTGGTTAGTATAAAGCCCCAACTTTTTTTTTCATTGGCTAAGGCTGATGTTTACTTTCGTCATTATGACGTAACATTATTTAATTTAAATAATATAGAGCTGTAAATATATTTCATACACATTGCATTAATCGATTGTTTTGTTGTTAGTTAAATGCCTATTTTTGTAGCCTTTTTATTGTCTCGCAGTAGATGTGTAAAGTAGAGTATTCACCTCGGTACTCAAGCCTGTCTTTATCTTGGGCTCCATTCCATGCTTCACTCAGGACTCTAGGTGCATAACTCCTTCGCAACCTCGCTGCGCTCGAGAGTTAACTCACTAGAGTCCTTCGTACGCTTCGTATTCAATATGGCGCCCGCTATTTAAGACAGGGCTTTAGTACCTCGGTGCATAAACTACTATTAACCTAACGTAAATTAAGCACAAATTAAAGCACTATATACCTACATTTCTCAGTTACAGATAGATCTACAGTGACGCCCTCTGTCGTGTGGTTGTGCTGACCACAGCTACAGTGCAGTACATAGTAAACACCTATATAACATCTACAATTCCATTGTTTATCAGATCCACAGTATTATATAACAGTTCCTAATAACAGTAAAAGATACTTAAATTATTCTGTAGAAGAAAATCAGACCTCTTTAAAGATAATTAAACTCTAATAACTTTACAACAAGTTTGAATTTTTAACAGACTTCCCTAAAACTAATAGCCCATGAAAACACTGGCTTTTTGCTTCTCAGTTGAATTTATGTACAGAAATCAGTTAGTTTAAGTGTACGTAACAATGTCCTGAGTTAGGAAGAAAAATAAGGTACTTAAGAAAGAGGTTCTCGATATATATTTTTAACTTGTATGTTTTTTATTTTGTAAATGCTGAAAAGACGCAAGATGGTTGGCACAAACTTGATGCGAGAAGTCGAAAATAGATCTAGGTGGCGTGCGATTGGAGAGGCCTATGTCCTCTCCAACGCCGAGCAAGACCAACCACGAATCGCTTCGGTACAGCCCCGATTGATTCGAGTCTGGGAGTTCGTGCTGCGATGCCGAACACTCCGGTGTACATCTCCCGCCTGCACTACACTGTCGGGGAGAAGGACATCGTCGAGTACGTGCGCCGGAAGTTGGGCGCTATACGCTGAGGGTGCATATGCTGGAGTCGCATTGGAACGTCAATTTCAAGGCGTTTTTGGTGCGAGTCCCGACGTGCTATCTGCCTCGCGTTATGGCCGAACGGCGTGGTGTTCCGTCGCTTCCGCGGACAAATCCCACAGGAACACACAAAGACTAAAGTGTAGTGTAATGGAAGTGCTACTAACATAGTTCTAAGTTATCTATTAACACATTCATTTTATTATAAAATACCTATGTATTTAGTCTATAAGGTATATATTTTTATGGATTTATTAGGCGTCTATCTATATTGCATTATATTGGTTCCTCGGTTACTGCGATACAAGCTTGTGCTAAGTGTAGAATCGATGTCTGATATATGTAATTTGAGAAATGTCTAATAAGTGTCATAGTTAATAAATAAATATTTGAAAAAAAAAAAAAAATTGATAATGATGATGAAAAAAATAATTAACTGACATTTCGGATCTTATAACCAAAAATAATAAAGGTAGTTAATTTTGGTAATAAGAAAAGTGTTTTTCTTTCCTATCCTGTCGGGTGCGAACTTTTGAAAAGAAATTGTTTAAAAAAAGAAAAAAAAAGTAAATGTTGTCTACTATTTAGTATTAAAACTCTTGTTAACAGTAGGGTATCATATCATACCCTGAACTATTTCCAACATGAAGATACTACATATTTTATCGAGTGTAAACCAGTAATTGGTGTACCGAAGTGTGCTTTGTCATGGGATACGCCTGTCTGTTTTATTAGCGTTTGGTGCAAATTCTAACATTCTAGCGAGTTCCAATAGCATTACCCAGAGTTCCAAAATATTTATCCGATTTAGATCTTACTAATTTTATAAACGCGAAAGTTTGTATGTTTGTGACTTTGTTACTCTTTCAAGCAAAAACTACTGAACCGATTGCGATAAAACTTAGAATATAGGTAGTTGAATACCAGAAATAACACATCACATCCCGATATTCCCTCGGGAACGGGACTTATGCGGGTCCCGTTCCCGAGGGACCCGCACTGCACTGCACACCCGCACCCGAAACTTAAACCGCGGGGCGCAGCTAGTAAAACATAAAGCCGAGATGAAATTATAATGAACTTGGAAATTCAAGAAATTTGGTCGTTTCTACTTTCGGATGACTTAAAGTACCATATTATTCATAAACATCTACATAATATAAATAATTTGATTAAATAATTGATTAATCAAATAATTTTAAATAATTGATTTTATTTTGTTTAATTTTTGGCTGCTTAAGCGGCTTCCTATAGGTTAGTTTTAAGTTTGACATTATTAATTATAAATCATTATGTAAAATAGTTTTAGGATTAAAGTCAATAAATATGTTTTATATAAATAATATGGTACTTTGAATCAGAAATAAACGATCAGAAACAAAATAGATACCTATATAACTTATCATTTTAGTTCGTCTCCATCCATTGCTGAACATAGGCTTCTTCCATACGACTCGCAAATAGCGATCGCGAACTAGATCCATTCAACGACTCCTCGCGACCGCTACAATGTCGTCGGTCCATCGAGTAGGTGATCTTCCACCACTCCGTTTCACATTGCAACGTGGTCGCCACTCGAAGACTTTTACTCCTCAACAGTTCTCAGTCCTTCGAACTATTTAACGTCCCCATTGCTACTTCACTCTGCTATTTTTTTAACTGTAGATCTATAAATTGGGTATCAGGCTTGGTATACATACGCCTCTTGAGACGCGTCACAGACGTCCGTTCCACCCTTATCTTACTTCTTACTAATATTATAAACGCGAAAGTTTGTATGTATGTATGTATGTGAGGATGTTACCTTTTCACGCAAAAACTAATGAACCGATTACGATGAAACTTGGAATATAGGTAACTGGGGACCTGGATTAACACATAGGCTACTTTTTATCCCGGTATTGCCGCGGGAACGGGACTTAGCGGGTGAAACCGCGGGGCGCAGCTAGTACTTAATATATTCCTGGACAGGATATCCAAAAAGGCTGGCTACATTCCTGTACTCGATTCCACCTATCCTTCCTTATCTACCCTCTTATTTACCCGCTCACATCGACATCTTCAACCGCAACGGCTAGCGGCTGCATACCGCGGCGTAAGTCACGGTGTTTAACCAGGGGACTGTCGCGGTCATTACGCACTATGACCACTCGACGCGCTACCGGCACTATCGCTACACCAACCTGAAATGGGTTTATTACATTAAATAGATGGAGTTAATTAGATATTTGTTTGTAACTGTACCTATTTACATTTTTCCCGGGTTCTTAAACCCGGGTTATCAATTCTCTTTTACCTCGACTTATCGGCTATGTCTTGGTCGTGGGTCAGCTCAGACCCGAAACAAATATTATCTTACTTTTCTTACTAATATTATAAACGCGAAAGTTTGAATGTATGTATGTATGTGAGGTTGTTACTCTTTCACGCAAAACCTACTGCACCGATTGCGATGTAACTTGGAATATAGGTAGCTGGATACCGGGAATAACACATAGGCTACTTTTTATCCCGATAGTCCCGTGGGAACAGGACTTACGCGGGTTAAACCGCGGGGCACAGCTAGTGTAAAATAAATCCAAATCGTGTAATTTATAAAAGTTTACTGCACCTGTACCGGTCCTTTTGTCTCTATCTAAAGCTCTATTAGATTAAACTAGAATAAACAACAAATAGTTGTTCTATGCATAAATCCATAATATTTAACCAGGGGGTTGCATTTAACCCTGTCATTACGCACTATGACCACTCGACGCACTATATATACAGCAAGTTGAAATGGGCTTATTACATTAGTTAGATATGGAGTTAATTAGGTATTTGTACCTTACGTTAAGACACAAATCCTTTCCTTGTACTGTGGTTAAGAGCTTTAGGTAAGGCTCTATTAGACGAAGCTGGACGAAATAACGAATAGCAATTCTACGAACAAATCGTCTTTGTTCCAAAGACTCTTGTTCTAAAGTTGTTCAATCGAAATGACGGTTTGTGCAGAAAAACCATACAAAATATGGCCTTTAAGGGGCCGTAGTACGCCAGAACTGATGTTTCTAGGGTGAATTACTATAAAAGTCATTTGAAATAAAAGTTTTTTAAACCATATTTATTAAAGTCGAGGATATTCACTAACACGTGAATGTCGTGAAAACACGATTCCTGAAAATTAGCTCGATAGAAAAAAATTCCAAACTTCCCTCTAACTGTACAAATAAGTGATATTACTCAGTAAAACTTTGTATAAGAACTGAACTTAGCTCAATAGGTACAGGCAGTGAATGTTTTGAATTTCAAGATTACCGTTTAGTTATCTTGAAACTAGCAATTGTTTGATTTTACGCAATAAAATTTTGCATAGTCGTATCTTACGTCCTTCACTTACACATCTGAAATTCGCTAACTTTATCCCTGTCACGCTATTAGGGTTATAGAGACCCTTAAACACAAATCGTCATTTACTCGAAAGGATAAAATGAAAGACATGTTAGTTGTCAATTTTATCGTGCAGTTAAAAAAATAAAACCTCATTATTTTTTTCAATAACAATCGTCACGAAACTTGAAATTGTCAAAGGTGTCGGTAATTATTTGAGTAAGGAAGCGTTGTCGGTTTGTCCGTTTTGGTATCTATATAGCGATCTGTTATCTGGGGGCACCCTCTAATAACAGGGGAGGTACTGAATGTTGCGTAATTATACCACTGTCCCTGCGAACTTTTACATTTTATTCAGGGATGATCATTGAGTTATTACATTGGCACAGTACATAGAGGGAGCAGTATGTAAACTGCACCCACACACATGGACATAGTCGTAACGTGGCGTCTTTACCGCGAAACCTTCCTTACGGGTCTAGTCGACGCGCATGTTTGAGCGAGTGAGCCGTTTTCCACCATTTGAGGTAGTTTCCATACTGCTGTGTCCCAGACCCCAGCCTTTCTATGTACTGTGACGTAGGTGTACTAGTATAAGAGGTGATGTCCCAAACATACTCAGGAATGAGGGCTTCTTGTTGACGAACCCTAAAAACGAAGGCCCTATGACCCTACTATTAGTTCTATTTCAAATCGGGCCACTAACTTCGAATCCAAATTCAATGATCTTCGAAGACTTTTACTTTTAAAGAAGTACCTACCTAGAACCATTAGCCCAGTCAAAAATCATTTTTGCCTTACAAAATGTGGTGTAATTTTTTAATTATTTTATGTTGTTTGTGTACGTTAGGCTAAAATATTGTTTTCACATAAAATAAAAAAAAAATCTACACCACCTTTTACAAAGCGAAGTAGCCACTAAAAAAACTCCTAATTGACTGGACTAGTAGTAGAAAATACACGACCGAACGAACGTAATAACCTTTTTCGCCAAAACAAAGTAAGCCTAAGGTTCTAAAGATTAAAATGTAAAGTATATCCAAACTTAACACAAAAAACATATCGTGTAAACCAAAATGTGAAGTCACACGCATCTGCTTTCTGTCCCAGGTAGCAATTACAACACAACACAAAAATAACAAGAAACCATAGCCATTTCGTGAACTTACCTCCTACGGACCGATTTGCTTCTGAAAATTACCCAAATGAGTTATTGCGACCGAAAAATGCCTCATTACTTGTAAAAATTAACTTTTAAAATGTTATAAACCGCTCTAAGGCATCTGTATCGGAAACTCGTAAATTTTAGGGCTTTATTTTCGATTTTTATGAAGAGTTAATGGGGCTTTTAATTTGAATAGCCTAACGTATCTATAGTACGTAGCTTCTTTTCAATTTCATATTTTCCCGGGTCTAAATCATAACAGTCTATGAAAGCTACTATAATACATAACTATCTTCATATCTTCTGTACAAGGTGTAACAGGTAAGCACTTTTAAGCCGAAAGAGGGTTGTTCTAGACGTCTAGGCGAACCACTTTTGTTCTACAACTTTTGGAAATTCGAAGTAGTTTTCGAAAATTTTAAGTTTAAAGTTTACTTGAAAATCAGTTGTTTCTCAGAGTTTGAGGTCATTGGCCTTATCTTGCCCTTTTATTTAGTTCAGTCGACAACAATCGAAACAACAATTACGTTTATTACGTTCAAAAGCAACTGTTTTTTCAGTGAACCATAACCTCAAAATTTTCAAAAAAAAAGTTCGAATTTTCAAAGCGATGATATTGAAATGATTCTGAAATTAAATTTTCGTGAACTTCATTACGGGAATACGGCGTCAGGACTTGGAATTTAATATATTATAGAAATAAATTAAAATTGTTATAGAAATTATAAAAAAATATATAAAAAAAAGCAAAAATAATCGGTGAACATCCCTAAAAATATATATAAACGCGACAAGCAGAGAACCTTCTCCTTTTTTTGAAGTCGGTTAATAAAATACCAACTTACGCAATTCCCCCCAAACTACAACATTGGATTCTTAAAGTCTAGGTTAAAGAGTTTCTTCTAGACAAGCATGATACAACCTCATCGTCGCTTAAATTCCCATCAGGTGAGATGAGGTCAAATGCCAGCCTATCTTATGTAAAAAAAACTACTCAATTAAAAACCAAACTTGACCCTTAAACCGCTAAATTATCTTCTAAACATTCCTCTAATTGGAATTAGAAACTACATCAATCGCAATCTATTCATATGAAGCTTTCGTAAGCTGTAGAAGAGGACAGCTAACGATCGACGGACGAGTGCGACAGAGACAGACCTACACAATCGATACGACTTTAAAACGTAGGCGTGTCCAAATAGATAAGTTTCGTTTTAGCATTGAAATGTGTTTCTGGTTTGCATGTTTTGGTTGAGTGGTTAAAAGGACACTAATGAAATCTTCTTAATATTTCCATTTTAAAAGATTGCCTGGAAGATATAGCTTTTAGCGATAAGGTTGCTCATGGTGCCAACTACATTTTAGATTTCTTTTGTATTGTAATTTAAATTGTGTTTACAATATAGAACTCATCTATCTGTATGTATTTATAAAAGAAAAAATAAAGACAAGTAGCTGTTTATCCGTTGTCTAGTTAAAACAGCGTAAAAAAACAAAGTCGTAAAAGCCCCTACAATCTAAAGTCGGGCTTGTGAATTACAAAAAGATCATTCTACGTAAAAATGTACGATATCAGAACTTAAAAAAAAAAAAACTAAATATAATTGCTAACCTTTAAGTAGACATTAATGATAATGCTTAGTAACACAGCTAGCTAGGTAATTACACCGTTATTCATTTGTCTTTTTTCATTTTTTTCCTAGCCTTGTCGTGTTTTTTTACTGCGTCGTGACACGTGGTACGGCAATAAAAAGCGACATTAAGCGAACACCTTTAGATTCCTTTCTACTTGTCCACTAATTGATTATAAATTATGTTGAATGTAGGAGCTGGTATAGATTTGGGTACACTTTTTTATTTCGTTGTAGAAAAAGAAAATAATTGACGCAGAATCATATTACTTTCTAAAATTTATATGATTCGGTTTACCTATCATTCTTGCCTAGAACAATGTCATTTTCTGGTGATGGGAAAAGTGCCAATGAATTAAAAAAAAATATCAAAATTGAACGTTAAAAAATAAATTTTAAAAGGTTTTCGCGATTTAGCATAATAATAAAATACAATATTTACGAAAACCATGTTCTAGAACAATGTCATTTTCTGGTGATGGGAAAAGTGCCAATGAATTAAAAAAAAAATATCAAAATCGAACATTAAAAATAAATTTTAAAAGGTTTTCGCGATTTAGCATAATAATAAAATACAATATTTACGAAAACCATGTTCTAGAACAATGTCATTTTCTGGTGATGGGAAAAGTGCCAATGAATTAAAAAAAAAATATCAAAATCGAACATTAAAAATAAATTTTAAAAGGTTTTCGCGATTTAGCATAATAATAAAATACAATATTTACGAAAACCATGTTCTAGAACAATGTCATTTTCTGGTGATGGGAAAAGTGCCAATGAATTAAAAAAAAATATCAAAATCGAACATTAAAAATAAATTTTAAAAGGTTTTCGCGATTTAGCGTAATAATAAAATACAATATTTACCTGGTTTTATTTAATAACGGCATTATTACTAAAGACCGAGATTTCGCTAACTTAACAGTTAGCTTTTACAAGGTTGACCTTGATTATTACCTATAGATATATATAGTAGGATAATATGTATACAATATTATTTAATCTTACTTCTTACAAATAATTTAAACGTAAAAGTTTGTATGTATGTGACTTTGTTACTCTTTCACGCAAAAACTACTAAACCGATTGCAATAAAATTTTAAATATAGGTAACAGGACGTTAATAATAATACATAAGCTACTTTTTATCCCGATATTCCAGCGGGAAAGGAACTTACGCAGGTAAAACCGCGGGGCGCAGATAGTTTTTTATAAAAGTTAAATTACTAGTACAGATTTATTCAATGTAGGTAATGTAAGGCTTATTATTATACAATAATTTTTTGCAAATAATTTAAAACTAACAATAAACAAATAATAATATTATTACATAATATTACAAAGTAGTTTGTAAACCACCTGTACACAATTCCTAAATTCCCATATTAAAGTATTAGAATATTTGTTTTACAACAGCATTTGATTGCATTCAATTATGTTTGTAATTAATTGAAATCGCCCGAAGCACCTGTAGGGCGCGTTTTAAGCGTATTAGTTTCTTATGTACTGTGTTATTCACTAATTTATTGGGTAATTAAAACATGGCCCGAGAGTTTGTCAAGAGACACAAATAAATAAACCTACTGCGAAAGAGGTTACAGTGATTTCATTTTTTGGAAAAGTATTACTTTTCAAAGTCTTAATTTCTTTTATGAAATTTATGTCTGTGGTTTTTGCGATTTTGCATAATAAAACACTTTATTTTTCGGGTTGAATCACATGAATAAATCATGGGTTTAAACGAACCGAGCTTTTGCCAACTTTTGAGACGTACTTGTCTTTAGTAAATACTACGCTACTATAATTTTATGTACGAGGGTAGTAATCCATGTACATAAAATTATATGAAAAAGAAAATATGGCTCAAGGAATATAAATTAAAGAAGGTATCTCGATGTTCATTTAAATATGACTGACATTTGTACAATATTTTTACCCAAAACCTAATAAAACAAATTCAGTGTTCCACAAGGTAGCATACTGGGTCCAATGAGAATGGCAAACTAAATCTCCGTCTATCCAGCAAGCCGAGTAAGAGTACTGAAAAGATCTCGTTGGAAAATGCTTAATATTGGTGATAAATGCAACCCGATTAAAACCCAAAAAAAACCCATTTCAAATTCATAAATATTTGCGCAGTGATTGCTTTTCCAAAAAAGTACATACCTGCAGCTGACCTTTTCACAACTGATTTCCCGTTCTTTCATAAAATTAACAGTACCCTAAATAAAGTGATAAATATCACGAGAACTGCCTTTCATTTACCCAAAACACTCATAGACTTTAAGTATTTAATTACGTATGTTTATTACATAGCTACCTAATTACATAAACCTTATCAATTATAACATTGACTCGCGAATGAATGATAATTTCTTTAAGTAGGTACAGTTGAGGACAAACTGCCACCGCCTGGGGACACTCGCAGACAAAATAACACATCGTTTATTTGCGTAATAGCGGCGGGCGCAGGCGCGGGCGCACGCGTCGTGTCTCAGACGCCCGCGCCGAGCTTCGAGACACGCGCCCAAGATTTCTTTTTTTTCTTCTTAATAATTTGATTACAAAGTTTTCTTTGCGAAACTTTTTTCTGATAAGTAATATGGAGAAATTAATGTGTGTAGTTAATACTTACAATCAACAAAATATCAGAATTAATCTGGGCATGAGAATTTTATTAGCTTGCTATTTCGTCAAAAAGTCTTAACTGAGATAGACCGTTGAATATATCGACTCGGTATTTAAAATAAACAAATATTCACAGCAAGACAATTTATTTTCTAAATGGTAACGTTGTAATTTTATATCAAAATAGGTAGGTATGCTAAGAATATTTGTAACAATTAAAATTGAATTATAATATAAACTTAAGTGATGTGTTTAGTAATTCCGGGAGAGATAGATCAGCGGGAGAGATGGACCACGGTCAAAAAACTACTAAGATGTTTTTTTTTTGAAATGGCGACACTACAATGTTTCTGGCACCCATTGCTTTTGGTATACGCACGAACAACGATGCGTTTTTGTTATTAATTTAATAATATCAGTGTATGAACGTGTTGGAGTAGATACTTGAAGGTATTTTACGCGATTTTGCGTTTTCATTAAAATTTACAGTATTAATTACGTCTTTGTATTTATGAAACTGTATATAACCTCAAGATATTTTGATTCGGCTTGGATGTTGCGATATGGATTTCGACAACTTTGTTATGATTGACAAAAATATAAAGTCACGTTATTTTTTTCCTAATTTTTTATAATGAGTATGTTAATAACACAACTACTTTCCTATCTAAATAAATGTTTTGGTTTATTTACTTTATATCTGAAGTTATGAATTTGAAACAAAATGTGATCTATCTCTCCCGAAATGCTATTATTTAAATCGATGAATTTAGCCCCAAGTTTAGTTAGTATTATGTCATTGGTTAAGACACCATTTTAACAATATAATTGGTACCTCTACCTTCCTATTTATAAACGTATGCAATTGACACCAAATCAAGTGTGCGGGGTTGTTCTAGCGGTTGAAACCCCTCCTTTTATTTCGAACATTATGGTTTAAAATTGCGACTTATCGCGTACATTTAGGAAAAAAATATGTACCTATTACATTGCCTTACACTCATCGTGAAGAAAAACATCACAAGGAGACCCGCGTTTTAAAATCACGTAGATACAATTACCAAATTAAGAAGCTTTGTGAAAAAACACCGCTTTAACACCAAACCAAATAAGAAGCTTTAAAATTGAGTATCCGATAACGAGACATTATTTCCTAAAAA
Source organism: Idaea dimidiata (assembly GCA_949358125.1). Taxonomy (NCBI): domain Eukaryota; kingdom Metazoa; phylum Arthropoda; class Insecta; order Lepidoptera; family Geometridae; genus Idaea; species Idaea dimidiata. The sequence continues at coordinate 19,561,196 of OX442334.1, read as the reverse complement.
ATATGTAAATAAGTTATTGATGTCTCAATAAAATTATGGTTAACGTTATTTTACCAGCGATATTGTGTAATAATTACGTTGTCAATCGTTTTAAACGTCGTAAAAAAGGAGATGTTCGCTGTTTCCGAACATGGGGTGTCAGTTATGTTCATGACACTTCCCAATATAGGCACATTTTGGCGTCAATTATTGCTTACTAAAACTTAAGGCGATTTAAATAAATGTCATATATTTGCTTGGAGACTTCCGGGTTATATTTATGTTTCAGCGTGAACACTATTTGTTTGCCAATAAGGTATAGCATGGTTGATGTTTCCTTATTAAAACACTCAAATTTATGTATCCATGGTTATCTGTACTAATTATAAAGAGATAACGTTGGTAACATGTATGTATGAACCTATGTTGAGGGGAATCTCCGAAACCACTAGACTAAATTTAATAAAATACGAAATAATAATTAAAATGAAGATACAATTTTTCTTTTAAATGTAATGAAAGGAGTGCGAATTAAAGTTCATTTCTTTTAATTAAAATCAAATTCATTAAAACATTTTTTCATTGAATTAAATGCATTCTATAATTCAAAAAGTGCAGTGCCTATATAAAATTTAAACGAATACTACAATTAAACAAAAACTAAATTTAATTCAAAAAACATTGCAACTAAACTGGTAACAGTTTTCAATATCAGGTTTAACTTAAATTATAAAGAACTGAGGTACAATTACGCCTCAAATTGCCTTCGACATTTATTATTTTATTTGAGGCAACACTGTCGGAACTCTGTCTCTCATTTGTTAATGAACGGAAGTTTTGGTCAATTGGTCCGAATTATTGGTCAGGATTAAAAGATTACAGAACATTGGTTTATTGTTTTTGGACACGTAGTTCGTAAGTAATAAGTTTGGTAATGTCAGGTTTTGGAGAAAAAAGGATTGTGCTTTGAGAATCTTCCACATTATATAATTTTGGTTATATTTTTTTTCAAAACCATAACTTCAAAAACCATAACACATGTATGTATAATATACCCACTGAATGTGCCATTGTAATGAGGTTTTTATTTAAAATTACATAATTTAAAATAACATATAACAGAAAAATATAAATTATGAGTTATATTTCATTTATATCTCAAAAAGTATGGATAAATAGGGCATTATATGAAAAGTAGTCCGATATAGGTTACTCTCCCCTATGTACACACATAACCTATACATACGCATTTATACCTACATAGACTGCCAAAATCATTATACCCTTCCTCTTTATCTAGGTTCGAGTCGGGTAAAACAGGAGAAGGTACTCAATCTGGTTGTAGCTTTTTTTTTCGGAATCTATTTTCAAAATATTATTTGAAATTCAAATTAAATACCTACAAATCAATTCTGTCACAGAGAAACGAGTCTAAATACTGGTAAATAATTAAAAAAATAAAATCTAATAAAACTGTCAAAGCATTTTCCGCTCGAACCGTCCAAAAATTTCGTTTCACCAAACGACAAAAAGTCCAAATCTACCTGTCCATCACGAATCTTATCTAACGTCTCATTTAAAATGATAAAAACTCAAAGCACCGGTGTGTCCAAGTCGAGACCACATATTATTGGACGAAGCACCCTGAGGTTCGTGGGTGCGCGGGCGCAAGTTCACCTGCGCACGAGCACGCTTCAAAAGTACCACCTATAATTCAAAGTAATTTGGCGGTGTTACCACATGTCGATAATGCTTCCCGACTTTAATGTCCCGATTTAAAAGGTGACCAGTTTGTCGAAGTAACGATGGCTAATCGTTCTGTTTAATAATCACTAAATAGAACTGACTTATTATATCTCGTAAGTCTTGTAACAAGAATGGTAATCGGGGAATGGCATCTCAATTACTTAAACTTATAAGTAGCGTATAAGTTACGTTTGCAGTTTGTATGAACGATTGCAATAACCGTTTGACCGGTAATCGAATTCATTATGAGTATTATGACCTATTGATGAAGTCGTGTCGTTATCGCGACTCTTTTATTAAACTTCATTATCTGAACGTTTACGAACATAAATAGGTACCTTTTATTCAAATTTTTATTTGATATAAAATTTGTGAAAATGATTTAATAATGCTATCTTGTGTGGTATTTATTAGCAAGGGGGAATCCTTTGGTCGCTTGTACTTAAAATCCAATCAATCAATTCTACGTTTTGCCTAGACCTAACGAGGTATCGGTGCCTATTTTTTGATATTTATACCATTACCTATCAGTTAATGAGCAAGAAAAAAACAAGCGATATTTGAACACACGGTATAGCAAATGTATTATTTTTCCCTTTTTAGGGTTTTGTAGTCAACAAGAAGGGTTCCGTAGTAGAACAGGTTGTACCTTTGGTAGGAAAACCCAACTTGTGGGTAGATTTCTTACAATCTATCAAGTTTGAATATCGAACGAACCGCTGACACATTGACACACACTCGCCGCCTTTGGGCGAGAACACCCGTTTGCGCATCATAAACTATCGTCCGCGCCGCATATCACGCGGAGGATGATGATGGACCTCATCATCATCCTCTCGACACACCGTTTGCAGTAGAAGATTGAAAACTAGCAGCCTACAGATATATGCTACAGGATCGTGGATCAGATGCTAAAATTGACTCGATAACGTCGATAGTACAGGTCAGTGGTTTACTCCTAGACAGGTATAGTCTTACTAATATTATAAACGCGAAAGTTAGTATGTATGTATGTAAGTTTGTTACTCTCTCACGCAAAAACTAATACTGAATCGATTGCGATAAAACTTCGCAATCAATTCAGTATATGTAGCTGGAGACCTGGAATAACACATAGGCTAATTTCTTCTATGGTTTTTGCGATTTTGCATAATAAAACACTTTATTTATCCGGTTTTATCGCGTTTTTATTTATTATTTGACCCGAGCTTTCGCCAACTTTACAGTTGGCTTTTTCAAGGTTGACTGAGATGTAATTTGTCTATTTTTAACATTCTAAAAAGTTACAACTACCGCCTCATAATTATTTGCAATAAAAACGTTCCAGTGTACGCAGACTACAGAGTTATTGTAATAGTTTTCAATTTAAATTATAATTATTTTTATCCCTAACTAGCTCAAAAAACTACCATGGCTTCGGAACGCGCCCTCACATGAGAAGAAGCCACGAAGAAACTCATGGGGGTTCTCGTTTGCTCAGAAATTTAAAAAACAATTTTTACATCAAACTAAGAATTAACAAATCTAAATAACAAAAAATACTAAGTCCTACAAAAATGGCTAACGGTATCTTGAGGCCTTGCAGCTGTTGTTGGCTGGGCCTGGGACTTAACACATACACACACACAACAACACATCACATAGGCTACTTTTTATCCCGATATTCCCGCGGGAACGGGACCTACGCGGGTAAAACCGCGGGGCGCAGCTAGTTATTTCATAATATAATGGATTATCAAAAAAAACCGACGGCACAACTAGTTAACTTGATAAATGACTAAAAAAACTACAGTCTTATTCAATCGAACATAAATAAATACAATCAAAGACCAGCAACGGTAAAGAATATGTAAAAGCTCATCAAAATACCAATCAAAATATCACATTTCAACAGCCAACGAGTCACGGTGAAAATTACAATGTGAAGACGCAAGAAACAGCGTGGAATATTGTCTTATGCACTAATGACGTGCTTTTCTGCGCTTTAATTGCGATCAAACACACAAACAATCATTATTTTCTACTTACATTACAGTTCACAGCCTTTAATACAAAGAAATAAAGGGTAAAATCAAATAAATCGAATGTAGACCATAAAATGGCGCGACAACTGATGCAGCATCCGTTGCCATGAAAAATGTATGAACGCTCATTTCAAAACTTAGTAAAAACTGCGTATTGAAGTCGATTTTGATCTGTGCTCGTGAAAGGTATCATAACTGGCGACCCAACTAGCTTTAAAGGCAAAGTTTCGATAAAGAAATTCTTTGTGAGAAAAAGTCATAGCATAGTCGTTGAGTTTTCCCAACGAATTTAAATGTTTCTTGGTACAGATTTGATATCAATAATATTGATCTTAACGTAGTTTTTATACATACAAACAATTTTGGACTCAAGTGCTTACTAAACTATAATGTATTCTGTGACTAAAAATAGATTTGGTGAAGTTCAAGCCTAAAAAGTTTAAAATGGCATGTTTTAGACAAGAGGCAAAGAAAAGATAAACTTACCACCACCAATTTAACTTTAGTAAGTTTTTTATAAAGTTAAGTGAGACAAAAAACTTAAAAAATATGGTACCTTACCCAGAAGGCTGGCTACTTTACCTCTTTCGAGATCAATACCCTAATCGTTGGCTAAAGTAGAGGCCAGCCCTTCGGTCGTTAGTAATTAGTACCTACTTACCTATTGCCATTTCATCAAAATTGTTGGAACCTACCTACAGAATAAAACGCAGAAAATCAATATTGTCTTCTAAGTTATTCACTCTACTTTCCGCTGGTTTCTTTTTTAGTCTAATTTCATTCCTTACTCAAAACGAAAAAACAATCAAGTTTTAAAAAGACCAAATAAGTAGAATACCTCGGTCATTCCTCCGCGACCATATCTCTTTTACAACTTCAAGGATCGATCCCGAACTAAAAACTTTTCATCAACAATACAGTTCTACTTTTTACACCCTTCCCGTCTCGCATTTTTCTGACAAAACTGATTGTTTACCGGAAAAAATTACGTCAGTTAGTCGAAATGGTTCGCATAAATAAAAGATGTGAATCTGGGAATTTTGATTCGGGGCTTTTTGTAGCGTAGAATGTCGATTGTGAACAGAGAGACGGAGGTATAAAAAGTACAATGTTTGGTGGATTGGAAGTGCGATGTCAAGTGCTCTCGAGATTTATATAAGCCGTTTTACATTGCTGCTGATTGAGTCGTATTATCGATTCGCAACGATAGCATTGTTTTTTTGATAACTAAAATAATATTCAATAGTACAATTTTGGATAACTTATATAATATACAAAACTGAAACAGAATTTAGGAGGGTGAAAACTTTTCTTTTTATTACCCGGCTGCAAGAAAAGGGTTATTGTAAAATGGTATGGCTAACCTGGTGTTAGAATTTTTAGGTCGCCCTAAGGCCTCTTACTTGACCTAACGGCTGCTATCAGAAATAACAACCGAGTCCATAAACTTTTCAATGTGCCTTCCGAAACACGAAGGAGTTGAATGCATTGAAACAACTTGTCTATAAACATTAAAAAAACACTTAGTTAAACAACCTCTAAAATGAAACTCTAAATATATTTCTCCACAAATGAAGCAAGACAAATGGTCAACGGCTACCATTTCCGGGCACCGCTTCGTAAATACGTGAAATTGGTTCAAATTGTTCGCGTGCAACGCAAATAATGGGCAAATTTTCACACATGCTGCCTAAATCACCAGTTATTTAGAACTAAGGTGACCACACATATTGATTACCTCCATTTTGTTCTGGCTCTGCTAATTTTGTTAAATTTAACAAAAGTATTTTGGGTACCGCACCTAAAGGGTAGCCAAATACATGATTTTGTAAGATTTTAACGGCCGCGGACTATTGTTCGAAATAGGTACGTATATAGAACGAACAGGGATAATGATATATTCTAAAACTAAATCGTCTTAGCATCCCTTCAACATTGTTAATGTTTTGGAAACAGTTCTACAGTTTTGGCAATTATGTAAAAAAATAGAAAATGCAAAAGCTGAAGCTTTAAGCTAAAGGAAAACAAGGCAAAAATTGCCCGAAAAGGCAATTTTTGCCTTTTCAAGTAAAATCTAACAATGTTGACGAGATGTTGAGGCTGTTTAAATGTAGAATACGTCTGTAGTAATCGCCGAACCGCTCAAGTTAGTCAGTCCAAATCCATGGTGACTTTAAAGTGGTGACCATCAAATGGTTCCACGTATCCGCGACCGATACCAGACCGCAGACATTTACCTTATACGGTGCCGTAACGATCATAAAAACTAACATGGTTTCTATACCATTCCTTCGATTTCCAACAACGAGTATTTCGGTCCATACGAGACAAAAAGATTGAAAATATCTGCAATGAAATTTAGGACTTATTCTTATCGGTTGTGAAATACTATTATACTACTCTTTGGTTCTGGACCGATTATGGCCATTTGGAAAGTAGCCAGTGTCAAGTATTATTAATTTTAGCAAGTTATTTGCAATTTGCATCAAAATAGTCATGTCGTCGTAGTAAAAGTCAAGTCAAGGAAGTAAAGTAAATGGTGGCTTTTTACAATGACGGTTCACGCGAGCTTTGGAGAGAACGCTAAAGTCCATGTTTTGTAACGATTTTTACTTTCATTACACTTGTATTCACATTCACCTTCACGAACTAAATTGATTTATAGCCATCCGAAATTATACAGTTTACATGCATTTGAACTAGGTTTTATAAAAATTAAAACACATCTCCTCACCGCATTCCGGCCAAAACTTATGTAGGACTTAAGTTAAAAGTTATAGTTGTAACTGGATGTTTCCGCAGTTAGCCCTACTATTGGGCCTTTGTGAGTGATTTAAAGCCGTGGTTTTCCTCACGATGTTTCCTTCACCGTAAGAGCGATGTGTATAGCGCACATAATTTATGTAGGACTTATTAATATCTATACTACTAATAATAAAGGAAGAGAGGATAAAAAGTCTGTACTTGGACATAAATAAAAAAAAAATGCTCTAAGGAACTTAGAATAAGTAGTAGAACAAAATTATATAATTTTTAAAATTCATGTGTGTATGTCTGTTTGTCTATTTCTCTGTCTGTTCCTTATACAATTAAAAACTACTAATCCGATTGAAATCTGGTTTTCAATAGTTCTATTTTCGAGGAAAGTCGTGGTATACTTTGCATCGAAATCCAATTAGTACCTAATACCCGAGTAATGAACAAATAAGTGCAACCGCTCGAGAACCGCTCGGCCGCCCGCGCCAGTGCCATGACAACGCGTTTTTCACTTTCGCTAGTGAAACCGCGGGGCTTAGCTAGTACAATAATATTCATCGAAAAGGATGTAGAAAACAAAATGTAGAGTAACTTTTCTCATGTGGGGAGGATTTGAACGACAGATCGGTTATTTTATTAATTTCGGCCGTTGTAGTAGACACCAAGGAATTTACTCCGGATTTACGAATGCTTTCAAACCGTGGTGTAACCAACATGTAGGCTGGTAAGCCTGAACCCGAACCCACAATCTACGCAATAAATGTTATTATACCTAATCTAAAGATACAAAATCACAATCAATGAAAAAATGTTTGTGCAAAACCCTTACCAATATAAAATTATCACAATTAATTACCAATTTTCATTTTTAAAAACACGCAATCTTCTTTTTTTTTTACCATAATAATCGATCTTTTAACACCTTTAGATGATAGCAAGAGAACTAAATTGTGATAGACGTATAATTTTCACACTTCTGTTCAAAATTTTAAGACAAATTGAACATGATTGTGATAATGAGATAAATTGATCGAAGTCTATCAAATAAAAATAAATTTGATGGTTTACATAATAGATATCACGATACAGTATGTTCTAAAAACAGGAACAAAATAGTTTTCTATTATATTTATTAAAAATTAACAACGATTATACCTACAGCGCCGTTAGCTATTGCCCTATCGAATTTCGTCTGTGGTTGAGTTGTTTATGTGTGATTTAACAATTTATCAAATGTCCTGATCCCGCGAAAATATCTGGTTCTCAAGGAGCCAGCGACCTTCTTCAAGGTCAAATTTATCTCTAAAACAAAATTAATCATAATCGGTTTACGCGTCAAAACATAACAGATAGATGAAGTTAGCAAATAAACTGACACACGTAGACACTATTCCTTCTCCTAGTATTGGTTCACGCCGACTATTAGAGAAGAACATTACTAAGCCTTTTATTGTGACATCCTGTGATAACTCGCATGCGTCTAATTGTCGGTCGCGTGCTGGAGCGCCTGCTCCCGCGCCGATGTCCGCCGCCGGCGCGGCGACGCTAGCGGTGTGGTGCAAACCACGCACCTACTGCCACGCCACGGGTGCTCGATCGCCCATGGTGGCGCGATGCGCCCATGCCCAGCCGGATTAAGCTAAAAATTAAGTATACATACAGCTACAAATCAAGGTACGTATAAAACCAAAAGCTAGTCGGGTGCAGGTAATCCACAGTTTGCTTTAGATAGCGCCTCGGCGCTTATTACTGTTACAGGAATACAAGCGATCGGTCATATATGTTGTAGAAAATTTGACTCTTCTTGACATTGCTTTTAAAAACTTGTTTTCCGAAAACATTAAGCTTGCATACAATATACATTTAGTACATCCCACCAAGCCACGGCACACGACAACATACATTTCCAATCAAATACAAATTTTCAGAAATACTGAGGTATCGGCCAATTTGATACTTAAGTCCCTAATTATTAGTATTTTTTTAATTTCCTACTAAAAGGCTACAACGTAAATAATTTATTTCACACTTACCTTTACCTACCTACCTACGATATAATTCTTGACCAACATTATAAAAACAAAAAGTCGAAAACTGCTTGAAAACGAAAGTAGGTAGGTACGTGTTTGATGTAAATTATCTTAACATGAACAGAATGTATTTTAAATTTGACTTAAAAAATTAAGACTTCAAAAGAAAAAAAATGCAAAAATTATTTAACTTGCTCCCTAATAGCTGGGAAGTCGAAAAAACTTGACGCGACATCAAACACTTTAAATGTGGCGATTTTGGGTTCGTAAACCCGTTTCATAAAATTGATTGATGGACTAATTTCTCATCGCGTCACACGACCAAGAGCAAGAAAAGAAATAAGTATAGAAAAAAGTTTGTATATAACGGTCAAAAATTTTGCAGGATTTACAAAGATGGTTTAGTTAGATTTTTCTTCAGTTTTAACGATGATGGTTTTAATCGAGTTACTTTTTTTAAAGCCCGACGACGTTTCGAGGACCTTTCATTATACAAAGCTATTCGTGGAACTAAAGTGCCCGAGTACTACTATCGGTTATTAAGTGGTAGGCTTGCCCAGCACTTATGCGGGTGGTGTAACCTAGTCTAGAGAGAGAGAAATGTACTTGTCAATTCGTCTGGAGCTAACTAAACCGTAGGTTTCACGATGTAACCCACTGGCAAATTCATGTAGGTAGTTGAACATGAACCACCTGCGAATGGGGCTGCTGAATAGACTGGGACATTACGAATCGATACTGCACGACGTGCAGGCACAGAATACATAATAGTATATCACAGGTTGAAATGCGCTGAAACTTATATTACATTGGGTCATTTACTCTTTTCAAACGTCTCTGCAAGTCTGCACACTTCATTACTGGCTCTCAAATTAAGAGATCAGGTTTCACGTCACGTTAAAAACACTTATCGCAAATTGGACCGCGTCAATGAATTATTTATTCAAATTGGTTTGACGCAAAGCAAACAAAATTGTCTTTAAGCGTCTGACAAATTACCTCCAGTTATTTAGTCGTCAACTAGTACCGCCGCCGTGTGTTCGCCCCGGGCGGGTAACAGACAACTTGCAAAAGAAATTTATGTAAATGACAGCGAAAACTGTACCAAATCCGTCGTGTGGTCTGGAAGAAATTGATGGAGAAATAGACTAAAGATAACCGTGACTTTGCTTTTATTACTTCTCTATTAAAAACAAAGAGCGGTATTGGTCTAGTGGTAGATACCCCGACTTTCATTCCGAAGGCCGTGGTTTCGAATCCCGGCTGACCGCGCAGCAATGTCTTTTTCCTTGCGGAAAATAATGTGCGTAAATAACATCGCTCATACGGTGAAGGAAAACATCGTGAAGAAACCCACAGCTTAGTTAGCTCCATACGTATTGACCAGTTCTTTCCTCTGGGCATAGCTGACTAGGCTGGGAGGGGGGTATAGGTGCTGGGCAAGCCTACTCCACCTAACAATGTACCGGGCTCTACAGCGCCATAAAATAGCATAGATTAAAAGTTGCTCGCGCTGTATAAATCATCTAAAATTAGATGAAAAGGCCAATTATTATTAAAAACAAAGTGGGGCGGTTGCTACTTTGTCTAACAAATAAGTATTGCTATCCAAAGAAGCAATGCACCAGTTTTACTTCTGATGGTCAGTGTTGATGGTCTAAGATAAAGCATGTGACCTAAACTATACCTAGACACAGGTCTTCTCGAAGTCACGTATCGCACCCGTTTGTTTCGTACTCGAACCTTTCTGCTCCAGCGGCCAATTTTGACAATTCTTCATCATCATCATTTCGGCCCTTAACCGTCTATTGCTGAACATAGGCTTCCCCCATACGACGCCTCAAATAGCGATCGCGAGCTACCTCCATCAAACGACCCCCGCGACCGCTACAATGTCGTCGGTCCACCGAGTAGTGGTCTTCCAACATCATTGCCTTCTTCAGACTACCAAATATTCGATTCAACGGACTTAAACATAAATCTAAACGTTGCACATCCTACTTGCATTTTTTGCTTCGTTCCTCTGTACCTATAGCCTATAGGTAATAAAAGTGGAATGAATTCCTATATATTCGGAAAGTGACATGACCGGTTCGCGGAGCTGCGTCAATTTTTTGTTTAGAAAGAACTTGTTATGATTTTGCGTTATGAGAAGAATACTGGAGTCAATTAGCATTCGAGTCAGTTTTATTTGGGAAGTAGCTACTTGACTCGATCCCTTTTGAAAATCCAAGTATCCTTTCTTAGTGGATAAGTTGACCATTTTAATCACGTCTCTTATAGTTTTAAATTTTATTTATTACTATGAAATTTTAATGTATATTTAAAAAAATGTAGACACTAAAAGCGCTCCTCGATTTTACCCGCATTATTACTATCTTGTGTTAATTCAGATTTTCAGTTATATATGTATTCCAAGTTTCATCGCAATCGGTTCTAGAGAACCGATTTTTGCGGGTCATAAACATCCTCAATCTTCTCAAAACATTCTCTTGGTGCTCTACCATCTACATATAAACGCCACTAAATAACAAAGATTTGACAAAATTACTCCTAAACTGTAACTACATTGCAGCGTCCATAATCCCCCACACCCGTGACAAACAGACAGACGTCGACGTGTGAAACTCGAGAGATTTTCCGTGCCGATGCGTGTGAGTGGCCATATCGCGCCCTTGTCGCCTCATTGTAAGCTGTTTGTGATATTATACGGTTCACTTACTGCAAGTATACGTTACACTGGTATAATAAGTGTAACGTAAAGAGTTTGAGAGCTGCTCAACTGCTTAAGTAGAAACCAAATGTTGAGTAGCGTTACTCTATGCAAACGTAAGTGGAAGTTACTACCTTGTCATTAAAAGAAATCCTCAAACTCGGAGTACTTAGAACGGAGGTAATTTAGTACCGCACCAATCAAAAATCCCCTACGACAAAAAACCATATGCTCAGAATGCATAGAACTTGTATACTTCATCAAAATCGGTTGGGAAATATGTCCTGTATACCATATTGAAATATTATGTAGGTTAAGATCAATGCCTGTAGGAGAACCATCATACTGACAGACGGAAGAAAATTTGGCTAGGCTTAAAGCAAAGACGCTTCGCTCACTACGCTCGCTTGGTCAATAAACTTCTCTGCTGTTTTTCGTATGTAGGGAAAAGTAAATGAATATTTAAAGTCCGTATCTAATTGTAAAAAAAATATTGTTTAAATTTTTAGCTTAAGTAAATATAATGTACTGTACATTCATGCGAAACCGCGGTCTCACACAGGTCTCTCAATAAATCATTCATTCAGTTATCAATCACTAAAATCACCGTTCAATTTAAAAACGACTGAACTTAAAGCCGCTACTTAATTTAAAGTCGAAATGAATGGGCGGCGTCATATTTAAGTTGTAGTTAAGTAAGGGCTCACACCCCCGAGCTGTCCCATCGTAAACCTGTGATTTGAAATCTGTTACTTTGGGAAGGTACTGTCTTTGAATTTAAGAAGTTTCATCGTGACGTGGTAGTGAAGGTGTGGAGAAGGCTTTTTAAAGATACAAGAAAAAGCTGTTCAAATGCGAGTCACACTCGTGACTTTTATTTTGCACTTTTTTGACAGCATTACATAGGTATAAGACATTTAATTATATCAATTGAGGGCGTTCCCTTTATTTGACATTTTTTCTCCAGAAAAAAGATTCAAACCGTAGTTTATAATTTAAAAAAACCCAAGTATATGATAGCTACTTGGTAATTCCCAGGAGTTATCTCCACTCTCGGACGTCATAATGTGTGTCCACCGCTAAAGGGTACATCAGGCGTAACAAATCTCAAATGAATCACAAATATCGGTGCATTAATAAGAATGAACTAATCATATCGTGCACAGCTTATATTAATAAGGTATCTTGTTGATTTTCAACTTAGGAGCCTGTTTCTGAAACGTTGTTTGTTGTTTTATTTAATGTCCCAGAAGAAAAATAGTGGCTGTTGCGACGCATATTCTGAATCAGCCACAAGTTTGGCGAATTCCGCCGTAATGTTTTATAAACATCACGGCGGATTCACTTCTTTCCGAAGTCAAATAAAAATAAAATAAATTATAAGGTAAACTGTGCCACTCTGCCACAAAAAAATAACCCCATGAGTTTCTTATGGCTTCTACTCACAGAAGGGCGCGTTCCGAAGCCACACTAAGTCTTTAGATTTAAGACGTATCCAAGTGATCATGAAGGAACATTTGTATTGTACAATCATCTTTTATATGAAAGATGATGACATGTTTTAAAGATGATATATGACATCTTTTATTGAAATAAATAATTTTGACTAAATATAAGTACACTAACTCAACTAACAAATGAACAAATCCAAATTCATAATCATAGCAAAGCAACCCCAACCTGTCACTCGCTCTCGCTATCGGGGTCCAACCCTTGCAACGCTCGAGGGTCAAATCCGACCCGACCACCCATGGGACATTATCTAATCCGAATTAAACTATTAAAAACGTTGCCGAATGCGTCCGGAGATAACAAACTATCGATGAAGGACAATAAAGCCAATTGACTGCTCAGCTCATATCGCGATTTTTTCTACAAAACACAACTCACCGTTGCGAACAAGGTGTGAGGTAATAATCAAACTTTGTGATTGGCCGATGCGTTACCCATCTATACTTAGACTCTTTGTGATTCGTCAAACGTCGTAACTTATTCATGTGTCAATAATATTTTATAAGTAAAGGAGTTTGTGATTGGCCGATATGTTACCTATCTACCTAGACTCTTTGTGATTGACCGATGCGTTACCTATCTATACCTAGACTTTTGGTGATTGGGTTCTTGCACGAAAGTTCTACAAAAAAGACGTACTATTTTCGTTAGGGGAATACTAATGAGCGAGCAGTCAACTGGTTTTTTTATCTTTGCTATCAATGAAGCGGATTACACAAATATAAACGAAGTTAGGTTACCGAAGTTAATTCGGTCGCGTGCCGTTTTGAACTGTAATCCCTTGTGCTTCGAAATGGTGCCAATCAAGAGTTATTTTACCGGAAGATTCAGTGTTGATTTGAAACTGAAATTGTTTAGATGAGATAAAAAATGGGGCTGGTGATTGGTTCTCACAGATATTAAAGTTAGGGTAGGAAAGCGATGATGGGTTATTTTAATTAAATCTAAGTTAGGATCTTTTTAGGTAAGTACCTTTTACATTAACATTAGGACATGCATAATAAATCGTTACACTAAAAAAAAGTGTCACATATAGGTGACCTACCTAATAAAACAACTTCAAAATAAAAAGAGTATTTTTTTATTTGTGGCTTTTAAGTAGTCTGGGTATTTTGTACCTACCTACATATTCAAAAATTATTTTATTTTTTACGCTACTTTTGGACAATAAAATAACGAGAAACGATCACGGTAAGGCAGATAAAAAACATAATATTAAAAGTTACTCGCAACCTGTTTAAAAAAGGATTTGGATTCTTCAACATAAAATAAAAAATATTATAATTATTGATTATAATTTCGTCTTCAAGAAAAATATACTTGAAAGCGTAATTTTAGCTTTAACTTTGACTTTTACTTTCGATAAAGAAAATGATATAAAGGCAGCACGTGAATGCTTGTCGTCAGGAAGGATAAATGTAATGTAGTGCTTAAGTCATATCTATGATGTTACGTTACAAATGAATGCTTGCGGTGAGGGAGCACCTTTAATAATCATCTTAAAAATAAAGATTAAAAAAAAACAACCACTTCGATAAAAGTTTAAAGGATACGACCTCCGAACCTAAGTCATACATAAGTATAGTTAAAAACACTGTGTGGTTAAAATTCATTAGAGTAGGTAAGTTTTACCTAAGTTTAGGTAAAACTTACCTTTTGACTAACCAAATTATTATTGTGATGAGCCATATTGGACTCACTTTAATGTGTTTATCTATCTATCCAAATAATTACAACCGCTACTTCATTATACGCACATTTGTGGAGCTCGTAAACACTATTAAACCACAATGGGAAAGAGCATAACATTATTTACAACTTGTCACCACATCTGTGGTAGTACTGTACGTACAAACTATTATAAAAAAACCTCTCATCTTCAATGAAAATGGCATAGATTCGAGTTGTGTAAATGTATAGAGGGATCATTATTGACTGGTCGTGGCAGTGCAAGTGTTAAAATTGTAGCACAGACAAGACATTATAAATAATATGGGTAATTGGGATGTGTGGTTCACGTTGCGTCACCTTTTCAAGATATAAAATTGTGGATAATCTACAAAATGAAAAGCTGCTTCATTTTGTGTAGAGGTGTAGCTCACGTAGTTCTAGACTTTTTAGAGTTTGTTACGTAGATATGTAATATGTAAACTCAAGTTCAATAGTGGTGCTTAAAAGGAGGAGGGAGAGGGGATGTGATGATTATCACTGACACCATGCATAAGTCTCCAGCGTAGTCTGGGCATGACTCTCCAAGATCTACTCAGAGAAATGGTTATTGGAGAGACGTGAATAATCTTTCTGCCACAATAGCATAAAATGGTTTTCCTCAGAACCAACTCAATAAATTGGCACCACACGTCATATCAATTAATGTAGAGGATTCCAGCCTATTTTTTATGCCATACACAATAAGAAGAAGAATACAATTACTTTTTTCACTTTTTGATATAATACTGTTAGTAATATGTAACTGTGTTAGCAAATAAATTGAATAATTAACGATTTTAACAATATTAAAATTGCAATTTTGCGTTACAACAAGATAAAATATTAAAATACAATTTTGGTTCGATCTATGTTCTGCTTTCTTTTATTTATTTAATTTTTACTAAATTTTGCCGTATCTTATCCATATTAACCTTTCCTCGCCAGAGAGCGTTTGATTCGATTACAGTAAACATTATCAAATATCGTATAGCAGTAGGGTGATAACATTAGGGTGGCATATTGCAGCGACCGAACTCTCTATTGTGTAGTCACCCTAAATTGTTTACATGTGTTTTTATTGTCACACTTCAAATAGTTTATAATAAAAGCCGCTCTTTTAAATTTTTTTATTTGACAAGACTCTTACGGTGAAGGAAAACATCGTAAGGGAACCTAAATGTCCTAGGGACTCGCCAAGGTCCGAAGGCATAGGACATTCGCCAAACCGGATATGCTCCCTTGTCCAACAGTGGGACAAATTAAAGAGCTAATTATTTATTTATATTATTATATGTGCCCCACAGTCTTACCCGCATTCATACCTATCATTAGACGTAGATTGGATTAGGTAGATATTCGTGAATTAAGATCTTCATAAAACAACTTGCCCCTACATAAAACAGAAACAAACTCGTCTAGAGCATTTTGCTTTGAAATTCACATCACAAAGACCGTGGCAAAAACTACATTTCTGATTGACTCTACCACCGGCTCACTTCCCAATCTTCATATAATATCTACTAATAGATAACAAGAGATAATACCTTTTTAGCTTCATAAAAAAACCTTTGAGACAATAAAACGTAGTAAAGAAACCTTTAAGCCAACAAAACGTCTGCGGAACCGTTTTGTGTAAATCAAGCTCTCGACGGGGGTCGCTACCGACCGCTTGATGATTTCATTTAACAGTTTAAAATGTCATCAGGCAAATGTCTTTGTTACGATGTTGTTTTATTTAAGCTGGTGATTGTTTTCTGGCAATTTTCTTTGCGTATTCATTTACCTTTAAGGTTTATCATAAAGAATGAGGTCTGAATCCTTATTTTTTTATCGCTCGTTGCTCGTTAGACGATTTAAATAATTCGATATCTGTTGATTTTCGTTCGATGTCGGACTCCTGCGGGGAGTAGTTGTTACCAATCGTTGCATTCGAGCTATTCACAAAGAAAAAATAAAGAAAACAAACGAACATCAGTAGAAATATGGTTTTAAAATCACTCGAAATAGCGCTAATGATTCAAAAATAGAGCCCAGAGTATTTTGATAACAAACGGTAGAAACAAAACCATGGAATGGGTAAGTCTAACATGTAACTTAATTAAATCGAGTCTAAATTACGTGTTAGACTAAAAAGTTAAATATGATAGTGGAGCAACTTCTATCATCATATTTAACTTTTTAGTTCTTGAAAAAATGTTTCTAATATTCTTCACCCGACAAAATTCGAACCGAATTTTGCTATTCGGGATAAAAACGAAGAGATGTAGTTCCTTTAATGGGCATGTTTATTATATGCATTAATTATAAACTTGTTAGAGTTGCATTACAAGTTTATAATTAATGCATATAATAAACATGCCCATTAAAGGAACTACATCTCTTCGTTTTTATCCCGAATAGCATCCACTTTTCAGTCAAGTATTCCGTAAATATTTCTCTTAAGCAACATAAGAACTTTTGCTTATGGTAAAGAAACTGTGCGTTAAAACTCAGCACAAAACTTCCGTTCTAATAAACATTTTGTAAAATCACGATAGTGTAGAAAAGTATCTCGTCACGAAAAGTTTTATAAAAGCTATTGTGCTTTTTAGTTCGTCTAGTTGATAATTCTTCGTTAAATTAACCGATTTGTTTAGAAAATTATCTATTTCAAGCAATACCTGGCAGGCAGAATAAACGAGCGCCTGACCAAATTCTAACGACTACACGCTTATATTTCATTGCTCATGCTTTTCAATTATACTTATCAAACGGCAAATCGGGCTACGAAAATAAAATACTCAACTATGATCCGAAAAGAAATTAATTTCCCATTAAACAAAAACAAGAATTAGATCGAGACGCCACGCCACATCTAATAAATTCTGCCTTTTGACATTTTATCGCATAAAAACACAAACAACGGTAAAAATTAAAAGGCGCCCTTAAAAACTAAGATTATTAAACAGACTGCAGACTTGTTATCGGCCGATAAATTTTTATTAAGTAATATAGAAAAAAGAAAATATAGATTATAGAACTTATTAAAAACTTAAAGTTAAGTTAACTTTACATGCGTAAATCGAGGTGGTATGCGCTATTCAAAAGTCGATATTTTTTTTCTTTAAATTTTTACCTAGTAAGTACTACCACAGTTTAGGTAATCGTTGTAGAAAATACACAAATCTACACATATAAAATTATAAGTGCTGACTGAACTAATATCAACGCACAGCGTAAGCCATTGGACCTAGAGGAGGCTGTGTTCTTTGGGATGTACTTATATCCACGGTCGAAATATTACCACGAGATCGGGTATTGTGCGAGTGAAACTGCGGGACACTGCTAGTTAGTTATAAATTGAATGGAAATATTAAGTAGGTATAAATAGTTTTTAGAGAAATACAAAACGAGAAGAATCTCAATTCGTTTGTAAGTAGGTATAATCTTTAGTCTGCTTAAGCCGGGCGATCCCCAAGCTCTGCCTCTCTGCCACACGCACGCGGGTGGTTTGAACATTTAGTTCGCAGCGGGGGTGCGTGTGTGACGACATGATGATCTCGATACATCCACTATTGTTCATTAATATGTTGATGACATTATATGTATACTACTTCAGCGGTTAGAGCATCTTGTTTGTTTTTCCTATTACGTAGTAATGTGATGTGTAGGTCAATTTATACTATGTAAGTACTATATGTACATATAGGTAACTAGGTAACCAAACTATAATTTTTACCCACCCAGTAAACTTGCCCAATGTCAGATAGCATAACAGATAAGTCAGTTTTTTTTTTAAATAACTGTTTTAACTCATGTGGGTTGTTTCAATAAATGATAAAGGTAAAATTAGTTTCAAATGCCTTAACGCTAAACTGTGCCTTATGGTAGACGCCAAAATGGTTATTAACTTATTTCTTCGAATATTCATCAAATCACTTCAGTGCGAACATCAAAAAAGTTGTCGCCAAACCTTATCAAGGGTATAATCATTATCTTTTGATTTAAAGGCACCGCTTACACGCTTTATTACGTAGCAAAAAATATTGAATGACGTAAAAAATATCGACACCGGAGCCGGGACGTAAAAAAGGCCCTTTATAGTTCCGGTGCGGTTCGTTGATATATTAGTAGTTTTTTGTGGTAACTAGATAAGCGTTTGACCGCAATTTATCGATGCGATATTTCTACCTTTCTATCTCAATTACTTACAAGAATATTGTTTAATCGTTTGTTCTATTTCGGGTATCGTTCACCGAATTCTGGATTGAGAAATAATTAAATAGGTATAGATGTCTATACCTATTTAATTATTTAGTTACTCGCAATCACAATCAAGCACAGTCTTCGATTTCCTTTTCCATAAGAATAATAATAAATTTTACTAATATTATTAATGCGAAAGATTGTATGTATATAAATGTATGTATGTATGTGACTTTGTTACTCTTTCACGCAAAAACTACTGAACCGTTTGCGATGAAAGTTAGAAAATCCGTAGTTGGCGACCTAAAATAACATATAAGCTACTTTTATCCCGATATTCCCGTGGGAACGAAACTTACGCGGGTGAAACCGCATAATAAATGAACTCTAAAGACAACGGATCTACTACTTATATTTATTTTTCTTTTGTAAATACATACCATAATAATTGTTATACATATACAGATTGGTTTATACCTTCTTATTTAGTGGACTTCGCTTTGTAAGGTATTGGTCAAATAGGGTTAGTCGCATTTGTTCATATTCGCGTTTGGCCATATTCTAATTTGGTCATCATGGACATAGTTACTGCAATTTAAACCGTATTGTCACTTTAGTGACATTATGGTCAAATGCCGAACTACCTACACCATACAAAAAGCGTTATAAAATACCTCGTTCGATCCAATAAATTAAGAATATTTCTTCTGATACCCTTCACGGTCCAAATATTTCGACACACAAATGATAAAATCAATTTGTTAAGATTTTGGTATTTCAAGAATGTATCATTTTACCCTTTACTGCTACTGTTTAAAAAGTTTAGTAAAAAAAATACATTGACAGGCCGTTAACAATGTAAAAAAATTGAACAGTTGAATTTAAATAAATTAAAGACATCCATATTTGTATGCAATCATATTGATCAGTATTTGGAGTTACTTCTGAATTTTGGGAATAATTTTGGGTACTTTGTTTGGGAATTTATGTTGCTCACATGACGTGAGCAGCTCACGTTCGCGGAATAAGTTCCACATGTAACCCCTATAAACTGACGTTTTGGTTCCTTGTATTTGACAATTGTTCTATAAAAAGATGTGTCAAATGGTTGCATTTAATTAAAAAATGAAGTGTAGGTGGTTACTGAGTTTGACCACGCCTCATCATCACCACCGGTATTTTTTTAAAGCTACACATTTAGTCTCTGTTGGTAAAACTAGATATATCATAGTTATGTTTAATTTAAGATAGGTGAATTTTTCAATATAGAGCACCGCGTTCCTTTAAAAAAAAACCGGCCAAGTGCGAGTGGGACTTGCGCACGAAGGGTCCGTATCATTATTGCAAAAAACACGTTTGTTGTATGGGCCCCCCTTAATATTTGTTAGTTTAGTTTTTAGTAGGTACTTTGTTGTTACAGCGGCAATAGAAATACATCATCTGAGAAAGTTTCAACTGTCTATCTGACAGCGAAGTCTCAGTAATAGGTCCCCGTTTTTACCCTTTGGGTACGGAACCCTAAAACGCATTGGCTACAGCGCTAAAACGGCGTTTTTACCTCTAACATCTATTAACAGTTGTAGGAATGAGATACAACAATGCCATAAACAAAACAAAAATAGCAATAAAAATGAATTTACGACATAATTCTCGACTTAATGGCTTGTTTATAAGTAATAGAAATTAATTGGATCCACAAATAATGAAAGAATAATTATTAAATAAGGTAGGCGAGGTATTTTGTGAAGTTTCGATTGAGATTGTATCGCGGACTAACCACCTAATTCGGTTGAATACAAAACTACAATGCTCGATCGTATTAGAGACGAAGAGCTAACAATGGATAGATAGAGGTAATGGATAATCCTTATAATATTTTAAATATGAAATTATATAAGCAAGTAAACGAGTACCTACCTATTGTATGTTTGTTAGTCCTTAGTCACGTCCTTGTTAGTCACGCTAAAAGTACTGAACCATTTGCTATGAAACTTGATAATCAGTTCTAGATTAACACTTAGACAACTTTTTATAATTCCCACGGGGTCGAGATTCACGCAGGAACTCTTCAACACATTAATGATTGTCCATAACACTACCGCAAAGATTTTTTCGGTAAAAAAGACAATGAAATAAAACGTCAACATGATAGATGAAATGTCATTGTACAGAAAAGACAAACATTTTAACACAGTATTTTTTGGAAACTTATAAATAAATAAATACAGCACAACATTACTCACAGCGCAATCTAGCTCCAATCTAAGCACTAGGCTACTACTGTGCGTACTAGACAACCGATATACTACATATAATCCTTTTTTTGTTGTAAATACCTACATCATAATATGATTCATGGAAAGACACCCGGACCAGATACAATTTTTTATTTTTAAGCATAAATACAAAACTCGGCGGGAATCAAACCCGTAACGTTAAAACTAAATGTCAGTTCTAAACGTATTTAGATCTACACAGGGAACGTACAGGTGTTATTTATCAGTTATCAGGTAATCAACATCGGAACTAAGGTTAAACCACTCTAATACGAGGACCTGACGATCAAATAACCTAATATTGCTATTTTTAACTAACAAAACTTTCATTTGTTGACATTTTTGTTGTAGGTACGTATGCTATTTAGTTAATTAAGATGTCATTCGTGTATTATAGTGAAATAGAAGAAGAATGTTTTATTCATTAAATATTGTTTGACGAAGTGATTGAAAGATAATGATAAAGTTTGTAGTTTTGCCGTAAGTGTTAGTTTAGTTAATTTTTTTTTACATAATAATGTCAGAAATTAAATGCTAATTTATGCCATCGTAATTGCATCATATTAAGAAATCAGAAAGTATAGCTTTTTCGAAAATTGAATGTTCCTATAAGAATTTTAGAATATGGGCATTCCTGGTGGATACTTCATTTACATCCCTGATTTTAAATACATCCCTAATGGAACTAAGATGGAAAATAATTTCATTAACAAGTCATGGCTTTCATTGGTTTCAATTCAATTCAAAAACTTGCTCACAGCACTCTTACAGGCGGTATTTTCGTGATACGTAATGTGGGGTATTGCTATAAATGTTTTGTAAGTAACCTTGCGTTTATAGATAACCAGCTGCCCCACGCGGTTTCACCTGTGTAAGTCCTGCGTAATTTTAGACAAAAAAATATATTTTTGTCTAAAATGTCCTAAGGCAATAAGAAGTTTTTGTCTTAAAACTTCATCAAAATGTAGGGAACAATGTCATGTACAAACACTACAAACGAAAATACTCTAAAACATTGCGTTAGAAAATAATCAATAAATTTCGATGAATCTGACTGGAATTGGACAGTTCAGCTTGTATAGGGGCCTTAAAAATCGACTTAGACAAAAGCGCAACGTAGCACATCCAAATAAAACAATCACAATAAAATCGTAAACAAATTACAAATTGTACCTCAATTAAGTATTAAGTCATTGATTAATAACCAATAGATATCTAAAGACCAACATTTCTATAAAACCACTCTTATCTGCCACATTTAATCAAATAGATAAACTTGTTAAGGGTTGTTTTTAGGGTTGGTATCGGAACGTTTAAGGGCGGAAATTTGAAAGGGCTCTATTACCCTTTTCTAAATACACCTGTAGTATATTAAATAGTCACCAATTTGGAGGTTTACTTAGAGAAAGATTTCTCACATTTATTACATTTTTTTATTGTGGTAAATTGTGACAAATTACTAACAACTTTAGGATAGATGTTATTGTTTTATTTTATCTTTCTCGAAGTTGGCGGAGATATAACGTAGTTTGACTTTTTCATACAAACGTAGGTACATTAAAACTTCTTACTTCTTACTAGTATTATAATCGCAAAGGTTGTATGCATGTAAGTATGAATGTTTGTGAGTTTGTTACTCTTTCACGCAAAAACTACTGAACCGATTGCGATGAAACTTAGAATATAGGTAGCTGGATACCGGGAATAACACATAGGCTAATTTAAATCCCGATATTCCTGCGGGAACGGGACTTAGGCGGGTGAAACCGCAGGGCGCAGCTTGTTTATTATAATCCGAAGTGTGTTTGTATAATATTTGTTCTCTCTTTATGGTTAATCGGTCCGACCTATTTGAGAAAAAAAATGATTTGCATAGGAATACATCAAGCATACGTTTGATCCCGATAATTCCGCGGCATCGTTTACGAAACAGCCTTATAGTTAGACTGCGCTATTTTATAATACCTAAAGAATCCTACTAAATGTTTAGATGTTTGTTTGTTCGGATGTTTGTAATTGAACCGTGCAAAAATTTCTTAACCGATTGCAATGAAACTTGATATGCAGATAGCTGGAGATCTGATCAACTTTTTATACTAGGTAACTATATTTTCGCAGAATTTGGACCTACGCAAGTGAAACCGCGGGCCGAAGTAATCATGAAGTGAAGTGAAACATTTATTGTAGCAAAAATCTAGGCTATTCACTTCTGTGCGTTTGTTAAAAAGCAACAATATTAAACTTACATTCTTACATTTAAAAGTTCGTGTTCTAAAAATTATCAATTCAAGAGAGACAAAACGACAATTGTTTATCTAAACCGCATTTTTTTCGCGCAATATTGCGCAACTTTACACGTAACACGTGGAAGTGAAGATTTTACCCGACGACGACGACGTTGATTATAGGCGCTGAGTTAATGTCTTAAGGCGGTACATACACGGCCAGTTTTGTTCACCAACAAAACAGACAACTCACTCCGTAATGTTGGCCGTAGAACAACCTTTCGTGAACTATTTTCAAAGTGATTACACACACTTTGGGGAAATAAGTAGATATTTAAAAAAAAAATGCTTTTTTGTGTTCTAATTTAAGAGGGATTTCAATCCGCTACCTCCTGATTTCTAGCCGGATGAACTAGCCGGGCTTAACTTGTGAAACGCATTCTCTTATAACACGACTGCCCAATTAAGAATTATGTTTTTGCCGTGAGTGTTCCTATGTTTTCATTCTTCTTAACTACTTTGGATTGGTATGATTGTTGGCAGAATCTAACTAATTTTAAACTGGCTTTGTTACTCAGCTTTTTCACACATACTCAGGCTAATTTGATACAAAATCTCAATGAGGTGTAGAAGTCTCTTTAGGGCTCCGTACCGTACCCAAAGGGACATTATTCTTCTTAACTACATTGGATTGAATTCATTGTTAGCAGAATCTAACTAAATTTAAACTGGCGTTGTTATTGTTACTCAGCTTGTTCACACATACTCAAGCTACTTTGATACAAAATCTCAATATGTGTAGCTCTAGAAGTCTTTTTAGGGCTCCGTACTGTACCCAAAGGGACATTATTCTTCTTAACTACATTGGATTGGAATGATTGTTGGCAGAATCTAACTAAATTTAAACTGGCGTTGTTACTCAGCTTGTTCACACATCCACAGGCTAATTTGATACAAAATCTCAATAAGGTCTAGAAGTCTTTTTAGGGCTCCGGGGCGTAAAAACGGTAACATTATTACTGAGACCTCGCTGTCTGTCTGTCTATCACCATGTATCTAATGAACTGTGATAGCTATACAGTTAAAATTTTCACAGATAATGTAGGTATTCGTGTTGCCGCTATAACAACAAATAGGTACTGAAAACAAAATTAAACAAATATTTAAGAAGTCTCCCATACAACAATTGTTTTGGATTGATTGATTGATTGGAATCGATTGGTTGCCTGGAAGAGATCGCCCATAGGCGATAGGGCCGCCCATTGTACCAATTTAGTTTTTAAAATATAATATGTAAGTTTGTTATAATTTGTGTTTTTTGGTACAATAAAGTGTTAATCAATCAATCAATCAATCGTGTTTTTTTTGCTGTTTGCCGGTAGGTGAATGTTATATTTAAATAATGGTACGGAACCCTTTGTGCGCGAGTAACACTCACACTTGCCCGATTTTATATACAAAATAGGTTAGTAACTTTCAATTTTCTGATTAAACTTCCAGGACACGTTAACACACAGTACTTATACCTACACATACAATACGCAGCACCTACACGTCCAGTATTTGTACAGTTTCCTTCACCGCCAACAAATCTGTTTGTTTTGTTTGCGTTTGAATGGCAGCCTTAACTGAATGTCGATCATACTTAGCTATTAGCTCCGGGCGATC
Organism: Idaea dimidiata; assembly: GCA_949358125.1. Classification (NCBI taxonomy): domain Eukaryota; kingdom Metazoa; phylum Arthropoda; class Insecta; order Lepidoptera; family Geometridae; genus Idaea; species Idaea dimidiata. Next base: position 19,536,371 of record OX442334.1, on the reverse strand, counting down.
CGGACATCGCTTCCTACATTTCAGCTTTACTTTTTTGGTCATACTATTTACCTGATTTTGATATTATTTTTTTAGGATTCCCTTTTTTTTAGTTTTTTTAATAGTTTGTTGTGAACATTTAACTGACAATTTTTTTTAACGATTTATGTACGTTTGACCACTATCTCACCTGGTGGTGAGTGAGGAAATGATCTAAGATGGATTTAGCACCTTATCTAGAAGAACAGTGATAACAGTGGACGTGGGTGGACGTATGTATATCTAGAGCCTTATTTTTGAATCTCTTGCTGCACTTCAGGTGATTTAAATAATTCGATATCTGCAGATTTACAGATCGTTCGATGTCGGACTCCTGCAGCGACTGGTGGATACCACTCGTTGTGGTAGTGCGAAAATCAATAGAAATAGAGGTACTTATATAAATCGCTCGAAGTGGCGCATTTGGTTCTAAAATAGAGCCCCTAGTTACTGATCTAAAAAATGACTCCAACCCCTATCAAAAATTAGTCGATATTGATCAAAGAAGAACAATACCTGCGATACAATTTAGGTAGGTTATACCTATGTGATGCGTAGTAAAGTTAACGCAACTCCGAAAGAGTTCAAATAGCTTGAAACATAACAAGTAAACAGTAATTACGTACTTATTACCTAAATAACAGTTTAGTAATCGTGTGAACTTCTCTTTATGCCAGTCATTGGCATGCGAGTGCGGGTTGCCAACACTTTGAAGTAAGTCGAACGAAAGTTCAGTATTTCGTATAAAAATCTTTTTGACTTCACACGATTTGTTAACATAGTTACATTTTACCGGGCTATTATAATAGTACTCGATTAAAACCGATTAAGATTTAGTTTTCTTTATATCGATTGAGATTCATATTTTTTTTTCTGTATATCTTTTGTTCCATTTTGTAAAGATGATGAGATATTAGTACCATTTTATTAGTACAATAAAGCAAAATCTCATCGTGTAGTAAATAATGTAAATTTATTAAATTTGGGCACCTGGAACTGAATTTTGTTTATCTTTTCAAAACAAAACTGGTCAGGGACTCTTTTAATTCTCGTTGTAAGTAGATTGAAGTGATGTTGGTCTTACAAATTAAGTATTTCAAATATTTGTATATACTTGACTAGTTTAGTGGTAGAGTTTAACCCACTGTTTATCGTTTATTTTTTTTAACTAAACTAGCTGCGCCCCGCGGTTTCACCTGCGTAAGTCCCGTTCCCGCGGGAATAACAAGATAAAAAGTAGTCTATGCGTTATATAGATCCCCAGCTACCTATATTCCAACTTTCATCGTAATCAGTTCAGTAGTTTTTGCGTGAAAGGGAAACAACCTCACATACATACATTCAAACTTACGCGTTTATAATATTAGTCAGATGTAAAGTACAGCTATACTCTGTGCTTCTGCTAGCTACTCTCCTATGATATAAAGTTAATTAAGATGTTTTCCAATACAAGTTGCTTTAACAAAAACAAAGTGGACCCCGTCGATGCAGGTAGCTAAGAATTTCTCACATTTCCTTGACAGATGAAGACTGAGCTGTGGTTTGATTTATTTTATTTTTATAGATTACTAGCTGCGCCCCGCGGTTTCACCCGCGTAGGTCCCGTTCCCGCGGGAATCCAGCTACTTATATTCCAAGTTTCATCGCAATCGGTTCAGCGGTTTTTACCTGATTGAGTAACAAACTCACATACACTAATACACACATGCACACATATTATACTTACCAACTTTCAGCTTTATAATATTAGTAGGATTTGATTAAAGCTATCACGGTTCATGAGATAAAGCCTGCATGAAACATAAATAGATGGACAGTGAAATCTTAGTAAAAGATTTCCGTTTTTATTAAAAAAAAAAACAATCGCCAATGGAAAGATTAAAAATAATGGTGGTTTTGTAAGTTGGAATCCTTCGGAGCGGCGCGGCGCGGGTGCACATCGAGTCCAAGGCTCTTCGCTCATTTCGCTCGTGGTCGATCCAACCTAACCTACCTGCATGCATTACTTGACTCATATCTGATCGTGTAATGCACCAATTACACTAAACTAGAGCACACTACCATTACATATATTATTGTTTCACAATACTTTACTGTGTATAGCTATTTAGTTAGTAATTTAGTTTAAAGTTATTTGCAAGCAACGTTGTTTTACCAGGGTAAGGTTTGAGTCGAAGGTCTATACCAGGGTAAAGAGTTTCTGCTTCTGTCATTAGGCAAAGGAAGCATAGGTACTAAAAGTATTTAATCTTTTGATTATAAGTCCCGCTCCCGTGGGAAATCAATCCGATGTGCTAATCCAGCGGCGAGAAACGGTGTGATGTTCCTTTGACATAAACATAATATGTAACAAAGGAAATTTGTAACGCCACCGCCGACTAATCTTTAGCCTAGCTGCCATACTTACCAAGTTAACACTAACCAAGTTAGCTAAACTAACTTAGTTTAGTTGGCGATGGACGGGCGGCTTTAACCTGTTCTTGTTTTAAATGCCTTTAAGGACTGTTATAAACATTAATACTGCCGTTAACAAGATAATATTAACACTTACTTGCTCACCTTTTAATGCCAAATCGATATTCACTATGCAATTGATATTGTTTTAAAATCGTTTAAAAGTTCGTTATTCGGTCAGTGGCGTTAACTATCTCCTTCTACTTGATATGTTACTTAATGTAAGTGGCCTCGTATTTCTTAATTGACTTTAAAATAGGCTTTTATTTTTTATTCGCTCCATATTCGCAGTAGGTATAACAATAATTATTGAAGGCCTCTAGGCGTAACTCGAATTTCATTCATAATCTTACATAGGCAATTTGGTTAGACATGAATATTTAGACTCTGCATATAAAAATAAATACTTATAAATATTACAAGACGTTACACACAGCGCGATCTAGCCCGGGTAAAACCGCGGGGCGCAGGGGGGCAGGCGGGGGTTATATTTTCTACATTAGCTGCGACCTCTAGTGACGACCTCTGTGGCGCGTCGTCGGGCGAACGCTTGACTGCAATGCGGACGGTTCCTTTAGTCTCTGTAGATCTAGTGATCAAGATCCAATTGGTTCTATTGAGAACCTTTTTTCCCAATAAATCTATTTTAAAAAACTACGTCACAAATTGGATCTATTGCATCTATGTAGAAAATGATTAGATCCATATTGGTTCCATTAAGAATTTTTATTCTCATTATATCTATTTTAAAAAATTGCGTCACAAATTGGATCTACTGAGAATAAACTACGAAACTGACGTTATAATTATAAGGCCTGATTTTAAAATACAAACAACTTTTACAATAACTGGTAAATGAGAAGTCAGAATTTAACAAACCTTTTTACCTATGATTAGATAAAAATCTTATTAATTGCCATAATATTCATCATATAAATTGAAATAATTTAAACGTAATAGGTAATACTAATAAAATTCATTCATCTAGAATCAGCTCGAAGCAAAGCAAGAACTTTTTAATCAGAGTGAACAAATTATTGTTAGAGCAAAGTAATTAATTTTGGATTTTGATGACCTCTGTGGCACGTTGGGCGAACGCTTCTGTATTGCAACAGAAGGTTGCGGGTTCGATTCCCGCTAGGTGCAAATATTCATGCTTAAAATAAATATTTGTATCTGGTCTGGGTGTATTTCTATGTTTAATATGTATGTATTTACAAAAGAAAAATAAATATAAGTAGTACATCCGTTGTCTAGTCACCGTAACACAAGCTTGGCAGCTTACCATGGGGCCAGATAGCGCTGTGTGTTGGTCACAGAATTTATTTATTATTTACCAGCTGCGCCCCGCGGTTTCTCCCGCGTAAGTCCCGTTCCCGTTCCCGCGGGGATTAAAAGTATCCTATGTCCTTCTCCTGGTTCTAAGCTACTTCCCCACCAATTTTCAGCCAAATCGGTTCAGCCGTTCTTGAGTTATAAATGGTGTAACTAACACGACTTTCTTTTATATATATAGATTTTATTATTATGGACTAGCTGCGCCACGCCGTTTTCATCGCAATCGGTTAAGTAGTTTTGGGTGAAAGAGTAACAAAGTCACATACAGACATACATATATCAAAACTTATGCGTTTATAATATAAGTAAGATAGGAACATAATTATAATGTGCCAATTTATTTACTCTTATTTTCCTTTCGTTGGTTTTGTTTTGCTGTAGTATAATGTTTTTGTGAAAGTATCCACTTGTTTCTTGGTCTTTTTGTTGCGTAATTTGATAAGTAGGTACCTACCTACCTTCCTACCATGTAAGTATAGCGCTTTCTAATCTTAATTTAGTAATTAATAACTTCCAACAATATCTAGATTCTAGATCAATTCGTTACCTAATTATAATAAGGAAAGAGGGAATAATTATCTCTTGGGTTTTATTTCTTTCGCATTACTTAATCAAGGATGTCGTAAATGTTTACTGAATAGGTTACTAAGATTGCAGATACGTAAAGTCATTATAACTGCCTGACACATTATCACGACTAGCACCGCCCGCGGTTTTACCCGCGTAAGGGATGATTTAAATAGATCGTCAGGGCAACGAAGCTCAGACCCGTGACGGTATAATATAAGTCATCCCTAAAGGGATTACTTACAGACTAAAGGTCTCAATTCGTTAGAATCGCGGCGATATTACTTTATTTCTAACCAACGCACTGCCGCGTTAATATCGCCGTGTGGAGACACGTTCATAGAGATTGTATATAAATAAGTGGCTCGACGATAATATCGTCGACGTCGGAGACGATCCCTAAGTCCCGTTCCTGTCACGCGCGCATAATATTTAAGCGCATGCGACAGAAGCTATGCAAAGGGGCAATTTCTTCCCGTTTTTGCTCCACTCCTATTGGTTGTAATGTGATGTTATTATTAGCCTATAACCTTCCTCGATAAATGGACTATCAAACACTAAAATATTTTTTCAATACGGACCAGTAGTTCGTGGGCGTTGAAACAAACAATCAATCAAACGAACTCTGTAGCTTTGTAGTATTAGTGTAGATGAAATAGGTGCCTACCTAATAGCGAACCTTATCTTTGAGGCATTCAGGTGAGTATATGGACCAGAATTTCTTTGAGCATTTTAATGTATAACGTTGTCATCAAAATTACACCATAGGCCAATTTTGACTAATACAATATTAGGTGCCATGTTCGAAGTTAAAAGAATTAAAACTCGTTACACAGTGCGAGTTAGCGTGCGAGCTGCTGCCTTGCCTAGCCTAGTCTACTGGCTAGACAGTAGCTGGCTGGCTAGGCAGTAGCTAGCTCTCCCGAGTATTTAGTAGCTGTCTAGCTACTAGATACTCGGGAGAGCTAGCTTGTCAGCTAGTAGTACTTCGTTAAAGTAGGTAGTAGGTATTATTATACCAAATTATTTTTTTAAAGCTACTTGGGTATGTATTTTTAACTACACCAATGTATTTTAGCGGGAGCCAGCACTAATAACGAAAAATACAAAGTTATTAAGTAGATAGGTATCCTGTACTGTTAACTTGAAACATAACGACAGTTATTTTCTAATGAATTACCTACCTAAGTGTTTGGTTTTTAAAGTAAGATTATAATTTTGTTTGTATAATTGTCTACATCTGAAAACTTAGAAGTCCAATATGAACATTATAACTTAAATTACGAAACAGCTAATTACTATTTTTATTTTTATTTTCAGACGATACCTATATGAAGATTTTCATATCCTATAAGCCTTATTTTTGCGCAAAAATAAGGCTCCATGTAAATTGATCGATCTATTTAAATTATTCGATATCTGCAGATTTCCGTTCGATGTCGGACTCCTGCGGCCAGTGGTTGATACCACTCGTTGTGGTCGACGATTCACATAGAAAAATCACTGAAATCGAACGAAAATCAGTAGAAATCGAGATATTTAAATTGTTCGAAGTGGCGCATTTTGTTCAATAATTAAGCCCCTTAACTTTTATACTTAAAGGTCATTCGCGTGTAATGTAACGTAACAGATTCGAGCATAACATTACAGCGCGCACCTAGTGAGTCCAATCTATAATGTTACATTACAAGAAAAAAAACAAATGACTGCTCGCGGTGAGACACCTTTAGTTATTAAATACACAGAAGTGATACTAACTAATAAAACATACAGACTATAAAGAGAGACGGGAACCCTTAAACAAGAGAAAAAAAAACATCTTCGAAAAACGTTTTACACATTTATTCATATCAGCCTCAACATAATAATAGTCACTCCAAATGATACATACATTAACAAAAGCATATAAAAGCTAAACAATTAATAACAGTTATTATTACTGGAGTCCGCGCATCTTTAGACGCTATGCGGCCAGAGATATAGACCAAGACAGCGGAATATAGAAAACAGAACTTTCGTAATTTACATTGATGTAACTCTTTAATCTGTTCTTTTCTATAATCCACTGTGATGATATATATCTCATAATATAATGAATACGGGTACCCCAGCCGAACGAACACAACCTGGAATACGTGAGCGAACTTCCAACAATTTAGCCATAGGTACTACAATACTAAAGATCACATTTTACACTTAGCCTATAAGGTACTGTTGTGACGTATTTATACTTTACAAATCAGTGCCAACCGTGGTGTTCTGGTTGGTGATGGTGGTGGTGCTCTTCCTCTTTCTTAAAGTAAATAGGTACGTGAACCTTTACGGGGTATGGGACCTCCTTTGTCAAGGGGAATGGAACCTCCTTGTAGACTGGGTAAGGCTTGTCGATGGGCACTTTCACTTCATAAGGCACCTTCTTTTCGACGGTGTAAGGGATCTTTTTGTAGACATCATAAGGTTTGGGTACTGGTACCTTGACTGGGACTGGGTAGGGCTTTTCAACTTCGACCTTGTAAGGCTTGTCGACTGGCACCTTAACCTCATAAGGTACTGGTTTGTGTACAGTTACTGGGTAAGGCTTCTCGACGTGCACTGGGTAGGGCTTAGGCACGTATACGTTGTATGGTTTGTCAACAGGAACCTTGACTTCGTAAGGGATCTTCTTGACGACTTCGTAAGGCTGGGGTACTTTGACTTCGTATTTGACAGGGAAGGGCACCTTTCTTTCAACGGTGTAAGGCTGAGGGTATGGTACCTTTACTTCATAGGGTACTTTCTTTTCGACAGTATAAGGAGTGGGTACCTTAACTTTGACTTCGTATGGTTTGTCAACGGGAACCTTGACTTCGTAGGGCACTTTCTTCTCGACGGTGTAAGGTTCAGGGACATAGACTGGGTACTTGACGTACTCCTTCACGGTGACGGGGACCTTCTTCTCAACGGTGTAGGGTTGGGGTACGGGGACTTTCACTTCGTAAGGGACTTTCTTCTCGACGGTGTAGGGAACATGTTTCGTGACGGTATAAGGGACGGGGACTTTCTTGATGACTTCGATAGTTTTGACGTGTTCGGTGTGGTGGTGGTGGTGGTCGTTGGTAATAGGTTTCCAGTCACCGCCGCTGGAACCGTATTCTTGTCCTTGACCAAAGCTCAAACCTTCGCCGTGACCACCGAAGCTTTGACCTCCGAAGCCGCCGCCGTTGCCGCCGCCGTAGCCGCCGCCGTAGCCGCCGCCGTAGCCGCCTTCTTGTCCGTAGCTTTGTCCACCGAAGTGGCCTCCTTCCTGGCCACCACCTAGGCTGTAACCACCTCCCTCATGTCCTCCATAGCCGCCCTCATCGCCTCCTCCGAAGCCTCCGCCGTATCCGCCGATGTCGTAGATGCCTCGTTTGTCTTGCTTCTTCTCTTCGGCGACTGGTTTCGGTGCCTCCTTCTCTTCCTTGGCATAGGCCACAACGGCCAGAGAAACCGCTAATACAACCTGGGGACAAACAGATAGGTAACATAAGTAACATAAAAAAGTTAGTTTTTGAGATACATAACAAAACATAATCTCTTAGTGATGTGAAGAATAAAGATCCATTAATTGATTTGATTCTTGTTTTAGTAACACATATAAAAATATGAAGCGCCATGAACGCTGGATGCACATGAATGAAAAACTAGCTCGACTATAACTGACTAACTTAATTTAGTTGGCGATAGACATTCGCCTTCAGTAGGTACCCACTATTTAATAAGATCGTGGTTAAAGTTTAGTCTAAAATTTTAAAACTTGACTGAATTCACTTTTATGCTGACAAATGCCGACACCCTGACATTTGTCTGATCCAATGCACCAATGCAATTTCATCGTTACTTTCATTTTCAAATGTCAGAGAGATATTTGAGTAGCACTAAAATATTGATTTAATGTTGGGCAATACTAACATCGTCATCTATAGGTACCTAAATGATGCATAACAAAATGAGATACGTGATTGTACACAACCCGTAATCTGATGATGTTACGACCATGCGTCTGCGCACGGAATATACGAGTAGAATTGAGAGCGAAGTAAAAGTGTCTATGATCTAGTTTTGTAATAGATTTAATTCTCTATACAGACAGAATAGCAATTGTTGCACTTTCTAAATCTCTGTGTAGATAATCCACGCTTCCGTCACTTGGAGTAAGTAGGCACCTACTTATGCAAAGCGTGTTATAGCAAGTCCACTTAGAGTAAATAAATATGTTCTTTATGGTAAGTAATTCCATTTGTGAATAAATATTGCACGACGTTAACAGCGCTATCTAGTCCCAAACTAAGCACTAGGCCTGTACTATGAATACAACGGGTATACGAGTACTTTACATATTATATCCTTTTTTTCTTCTAAATACATACATAATATCTGTTAAATATTTAACACGCGTCATACCTAACTCAGGTGAAGTATACAAGGCTTTTATATAATTATTATTTGTCATATGAAATATTATGCAAATCTCACTTTTTAGACTTACACGATTTTCGTCTATGATTATAATTAAACTACTTGTTAAAAACAACCGGAAGCGTAATAGGCTGTAGTTAAAAGTTATCAATCAAAGTGTATTAGCCTAGTTGTGTAATTAAATGACTGAGTATCCACAAGGAAGCTAGTTAATTGGCGCCATTTTCTAATAAAGAGGCTGCTAACTTGGCTAATTATAATTAGGCTAGTTGGCCTCACACTTGGCGCCAAAAGAGATTGTCTGTAGATACAAATTTTTAGTAATTACTAGTTGCGTCCTGCGGTTTCTCCCGCGTGAGTCACGATCCCGCGGATAAAAAAGCCTATGTTACTCCTCGATAAAGTACCTTTCTATTGTTGAATGGTTTTTTAAATCGGTCCAGTAGTTTCGAAGCCTATTTGGTATTAATAAATATTTCCCCGTCACCGACTTAGGTCTCAAAATTTGTGGACTTAAGTGCTTAAGAGCAGGCCATTTACATAGCTCGAAGGACAGATAACCGCTGGGGAGTAAAAGTCCTCGAGTGGCGACCACGATGTAATGCGAAACGGGGAATTGGAAGACCACCTACTGACGACGTGGAAGTGGACCGACGACATTGCAGCGGTCGCAGGGAAGTCGTTGATGGAGGTAGCTCGCGATCGCTTTTTATGGCGTCGTCGTATGGGTGAGGGCCTATGTTCAGCAGAGGACGGTTAAGGGCTGAGATGATGATGATGAATATTTCCCGTTAATATATAATTCCCTCCTAATATTAGTATTAGAAAAGGTATAGATGTTGACATACATAAAGGGTAGGTATTATTGATCTGATTACGTTAAGCAGTGAAATGATAAAGGAAACAGGAACAATGTTTTGACCCAATTCTGTCAAACAGTGTATTGTAACAAGTAGGTAGGTACCTAAGTATTTCATAACAATGTTTATGACTTGAGTATCGTAGTTATGAAACTGTCTATTAACGAGATACGATCGCGGCACGCTAAATTCGAAGTTAGTAGGTACGCTTTTATTAGCTTAATACAAGCTAAGCTAAGCTAGCTAAGTTACCCGCAGAAGTCCCGCGCCAAGTTAGAAATATCAAAATTTTGTATTTTATCAGGGGATTAAACTGTGCTTTGGATCCATCAGTCAGTCACAGCGCAAAGCATTTTATAGATATAGATTGCACCTAGGTATATGAAGGTCATGTGTTAAACCCTACCTACCACGGACAAAAACTCAAAATAGCTTTATTCTTTTTTTTAATGTTGCCTGCAAGAATTCTAAAGTCATTTTTGCATCTCTATTATTTTAACATCTCTATTTGAACATAGAAACATTTTTAGCAAGGAAATATATTTCCAAAAAATCCCCATGACAGGATTCGAACCTGCGTCCTTTCGCTAACCAGGCGACTACTCTAACCACATTTTTTTTTTTTTGGAAATATATTTCCTTGCTAAAAAAATATTTCTATGTTTAAAATGCCTTGAGCAATAAAAACAAGAAAGAAATATCTCTATTTGAGTTAAAATTATTGTAATTGGACAATGAAGATGGCACTTGCAATAATTAATTGTAAAACTAAACTGTGATTATTATTTACTATTATAATTTTATTATCCGGTTAATATAATAGTATTAATTTTATTCTACAATACGAAACTGTTTTAATTAATTTACATTTAATAATATAGGGCATTCTGATTAATAAATGTAAATTAGGGCGCATGAAATTACTTCTCATGCGTATTTATTTACGCATGAGTAAGTAATTTCAGACGGTCGGTTTTTTATTATATAAGTTTTTTTAAGGATTTATCGTTAGAAATTATTAGCTTGACAATTTAGGTCCTTCAATAGGGGAACATGGTAACATCCATTAGTGTATATAGATAAAAAACATGTTCTAGGTAGGTAGGTACCGTACATCCCAATTTAAACGTTAAAACAATGGAAAATAACAAAATAACACATTATTACCCAATACAGTTTTGGATATTATTTCAAGTGGCCATTACAGCTAACTGCTCTACATGTTTGGTTATGCAACCCAAGGTCATAGTGAAAGGCCGATTGTAAACAAAAAGGTAAAGCAAACTAGAGACTTTTGTCCGACGACTTTTATCGTTCTAAAGATGGGTGCACACACTAGGACCACAAGTTTTTGAAGTTACAGTAAAGAGTTTACGGATGTACCTAGCTGGTGAGTAGGTGCCCGGCTTTGAAATCTGTTCATGATGCGAATAAATAGGACAATTTTTGAGCAGATGGCTTTACAATTGTTTGTAATTTTGCAAGAAGTCACTTACATAAGCTTAAAAACAAATTGCGAATTGTTAAGAATTATAATTTCAATGACGTTGTCGCAAAAACATTTAATTTTTCAAGTCTCAGGAGAGAAAAATTAAAGAACAAAACAGTCGGATAGACAAGCGGACACGCGAGTGACCTTATAAGGGTTCCTTTATAAAATCACTCGCTTATTTAAGTTTCGTACATTTTGAGGTACGAAACTTAAACTTTTCCGAGACTCTCAAGTCAATTCTAATTTGATTCTAAAGAAATTAAACTGCAAGCATTCAGCAATAGAAATAGTGGTCAATCAATACCAATTATATTAAAAAAAACAGGTTATCAAAGTAAAAGCTCGCATAAAAGAGTACATTTACATAAAAACATAGGAAACGGTCACCGAGTACTACACGATACAAGTTCTACAATCCACATGCTTTATATATCACTTCGAGAGTCCATTGGCTTTCGGAGAAATACGTCGATTTCACTCGGAAGTATCTCTCATAGTTAGTAAGGCAGATAAGTTGCCAGCTAACAGGCTTGCGGAGATTGATTAAGAACTTCCTAGATTTATCTAAGTTGTTATTAAGTATTGGTAATTTATCTGTTTCTTTACTAAATATTTAAAAACGCGGTATTAACTTTAGTTTTAATAAATACCCCGTTTTAATAAAGAAATAGCTGATTTCACTCGAAAGTATTTCTTATACTTATTTAGTAAGAGATAAGTTGGCAAATAACAAGCTTGGAGATTGATTAAGTATTTCCTAGACTTGAGACTATCTAAGTTGTCATTAAATGTGGGCAATTTATCTTTTTTTTTATATTTAAAAACCGGGTTATTTTAAAATCATTTACATATTATAGTGCATTTACATAATATTTTGTGTGCATGTAGTGCCGTGGTTGTATGTGTGTAAATTTCTATCTGTACATAGATAAGCTATAAAGACTTTGTTCTGAATTACTGAAGGATCAACGCAGTTTAAACAGCTGATAGGAGGGACCACCCGACAAATTAGCCACCCGACAACAAAATATTTAAGGAATTCCCACGGAATACTTAAGAGGAATCGCGACATCTACACTTTTTTAAGCATACTATACATAAATATATATTTATTTACTTAAATAATGAAAAAGGTTTCTAAAAGTGCTTACCTACACTAAGGAAATATTGTTTTAAAAAAATTGCTTACAATAACTCACGACTACTGGTAATCAGAACCAGCATGTTAAATCGCTTTGTCACAAGTACCAGTTAAGTCGAAATTAAGTGCAAACTATTATAAGCATAATATTAAAAACAGTGATGTGGTTATTGGCCAATGGTCAAAAGCAAGAAAATTAAATTTCAAAATCAAATCAATAATTTCAATTGGTAGCAGAAAGATGTCAAATGAATGCACAACAGTAAACCCGTGTCAATAATTAAACTGTTAGTTCTACTTGGTATTATGTATGAGTGTTATATCACCATTCATCTGTTACCACATACGTGAGCCAGCGACTGCAATTAGACGGAACGTCGGACCGCATCAATAGATTCGTGTTACAGAGTTCTTGGTTCATATACCTAAGTAAACTGTTCAACTCGATTAGTGAGTAATTATAGTTATGCTTGTAAACACAGACATTATGTTGAAATTTTAAATAAATCAAATTTTTATGGATAATTAGTTTGATTTACTATTAGATTTAGTCTCTTCGAAGTACCTTATTAGTTAACAATTTTCCAAAAGTAGTCTCTATATATTTATAAAAATATTTTAAGACTGAGCGTAAGACAATTTTGTAGTCACCTTTCAGATTACGTGCCAGCGCGTTATAGCAATACTTATTTATTATAAATCTTATTATTCGTTTATTATAAGCACTTTTATTAAGCATTATTGAGCACTTTTGTTGTACTAATTCTAAGTACTTTTGTACTTAGAATTAGTACAACAACTGTGCTTTAGTATAAAATACATAATATACTTAACGGCTCTGTACTTAAGCCGTAATGGACCTAGTTAATTTACATTTTACTTAACATTAGTTGTGTTACTTTTAATTCATTTAATTAAGTTTGATATATTATCAATTTTATTATACTAAACATTGAAATTAGTCTAGAGCATGGTTATATGGGCCAACCAAACATAACTTTAATTTTAAATGCGCTAAAACACCGTGGCGAACAGCATAAAACCAATAACCCTGTACAAACAATCTAGTTACTGCACGTAAATATAATAGGTAACTGGTTTATAGTTTTATAACAACATTATGACCGTATTAGATGATTATTTTGACCGAAATAACTCTAATGGTCATTTAATAACTCCAACCTAGTTGACTGGTCAATAATTACCATCGGCTTTGATTGGTTATGTATGATTATTGATTACATACACTTGGAATATTAATGGTCAAATACAGAAACGCCACTTTAAATTTGAGGGGCACTTAAATAATTTATCAGGAACCAAATTTTAAATTAGTATGGTAATTTTGGAGTTTGAAAGCTACTTCATTCGTTTTTGATATTTTTTAAATTGTCTCCTACACTTGGATCACTATACTTAAAGAAATGCTTCCCAAAAAATTTCGCACCCGACAGGACTTGAACCTGCATCTCTGGGGATCCGTCCCAACGCCTTTTCCAATTTGGCCACGAATGCATCGGAAGGCGTTGGGGACGGATCCCCAGAAATGCAGGTTCAAGTCCTGTCGGGTGCGAAATTTTTTGGGAAGTATTCATTTCTTTAAGTATAGTTACTTCATTGTCTAAGTAAAAGACTTTGATTAGCATTTCCGAATTCAGTTGTTGGAATAATAAACGTAATAACTGAAACAGGAAACGGATAATGAGTTTAATTTCATACAACATCGCAAAAACCGGAGAAAATACTAAATTAACATTATTAAAAAATACTTTTCGAATTTCAACCTCACGAAATGTATATTTGTAAGGAACCGAGTAATTCGGCCGAGTACTCGACTCGGCAAATATTTGGTACTCGGTTACTCGGTAAAACTAGTGCTCGGCACATCTCTAATTAAAATACATTTGAATGTTTAATCTTCTAAAAAAAGTTTTCTAGGGTACTAAGAAAAAGTAGAATTATATAATTTTCAAAATTCATATCTGTCTGTCTGTTTATCTGTTTGATCTTTATACAATTAAAAACTACTAATCCGATTAAAATCTGGTTTTTGGTAATTCTATTTTCGAGGAATTTCGTGGTATACGTTACATCGAAATCCAATTAGTAGACCCCGAGGAATGAACAAAAAAGTCGGCTATGCACTATTTCTACGCAGACGAAGTCGCGGATTACAGCTGGTCTAGAAATAACATTTTGATTGAACTAAGACAACGAGAGTGCGTTGAAGTCTTTTCTACTAACAGTATTAACAGGTACGGTAGGCACTTTGTAAAAACAGATAACACTATAAAAGTCTTTCAAAAAACCTAATAACCTTTTAAAAGAGATATATATAAAAGTAAAGCTTTGGTACTCCAGAACTATATTTACTTTCCTTCTACTTATAGATATTTTTATATATGTTTCAATGTAAAAATGTGAGATGAAAGTGTAATAATTTAAATAGCGGGCCTTGAAATATATTGTATCAAAACAACAGACGAAATGTGTTTACAGCACGAAACGAGCATGTTTTGTTTGGTAACATTTCATCATTCCATCTTTATTTTAGACTAGCTGTGTCCCGCGGTTTTATCCGCGAAAAGCCCTGGATGTCTACATAACATAAGAACACACTCTCAAAATGCCAGCTTTCTACTATCAGCGAGCGGTTTTACCTGTGCATTGATCAGTCAGTAAGCACAAAGCCCTTTATAGTTTTAGATATTGCTTAAACGAATTATTTATTTATAAATAATTTAATTAATTTTTATTTCATTATTTATTTCTGTTCTGCGGTGAAGTTCTAGATTCGATTTCTGTCGTGGTTCAACAAAGAGTGCAATGTCGATATTTTATTTTGATAGTTGTTAAAACTTTTTCAATGATATTTAACTAAACACTTTTAGAAATAATGTTGAACTTAATTATTGTTTACGTTTTTATTTTAATTATATTTTATAGGGAAATGACCTGTTTGTACGGTACGAAGGCTGCTATTACCCTCGCCTAAGTACCATCTGAGAACGTCAATTTTATACACTTTCTCGTCTCAAACGAAAGTGAAATGAAAATGCCATATGTTGTGGGAAATTTACCCGGACGCTGTACGTGTAAATATACTACTTACACATTCCAATTAAATCTGTTAGTAAGAAGTTTTCTTATCGACTGCTTTTACTGGGACCCTTCCTTTTCGCATAAACTGTATTGGCATAACAAATGTGAGGTTTTTTATTCTTATTGATACTTTTGGCATAAACCCTGATGGCATAAACATTTTAGCATAAAAGGTGTTATTTCTAAAAAAAAACACGATTAAAACAATGAGGTCAACATAATAATATGTCCATGTTAGTATCAAATAACAAATGTTTGGTTTCTGAAGATTTTTAATCTGGAATACTGAATCTGAGATGAATTATTTATTTTACATGACTTGGCTTTTGACACAGAATATGTGCGTATTTTTTTTCATGAAAATATAGTGGCATTGTTTATATTGTTCGATGACTTTTATATACATTTTCATTTTCTAGGATTCGACGATTATGCTATGTGTAATAATGAGGCACGTTTGCAAAACGATTTTTAAACATGTTTAAACCATAAAACGTATTTAGGAACTGTCAAAATGTGACAACAAAATAGTAATCTACTTAAGGAAAAGAGTTCAATGATCTATTTTCCTTAAAAAAAAATTACTTTAGTTTTTATATATTTTAAATGGTCTTAGGCAAGCCACCTTAAGTCTAGTATTTAATTAAATGAGTACCTAAAAGCTGACTAAAACTTTCTACTGTCGAGGAATTTACGATCCTTATTTTCTAAACGTGAGAATACATTTTGAATGTAAAAGAAATCTTAGTTTATTTAATTGTTTTTTTAATGAGTATTCTTTATGTGAGAAATATAAACTGTAACAGGTGTATTGTAGTCTTATTGAGCTTTGTGAAGGGAAATGGAGGCATACTTTTGTACCAAGCGTTCTTTGGAATTAAATTAAGTTTAATAATTGTTTGTTTACACTCAGTAGAGGTCTACAGAATCTACAGTACAGTTTTAAAGTTGTTATTTAACAAATTACATTTAAACCAAAGTAAAAAAAAAAGTTTAGAGGTTGCAAAGTTCTGCAATCCCTTTAGGAATTTAAAAAAATATCAATTTAGAGCTTTATAGTTACACGAAAATGATTTATAAATTAATTAAAATAAAAATTATTTCTGTCTTTTGTGCAAACAATTCAATGTTTTGTTACAATTTCGATACACATCAAATTAAAAAAAACATAATCGGTTAACAATATATAAACAACAATAAAAAAAACACCTGTTACATTTCTAAAATCCACAACCCTCCCGATCACAATTCGAAAAATAACATTTTGAAAAAAATCACATCCTAAAAATCCTTTTTCGAAAAAAATATCGTTTCACTTCTTCACATCACTTTGTAAATTGTCACAATCCACTGAACTCACCAAGAACTTCATGTTTGTCTGTGTCTTCGCCCCCGAAGACCGGTTGTGAGACTCCAAGAGCCACAATCACCATATATACCGTCCCTCCCACTTGGCACGCTAGAAGGGTAACATGGACCTGATAATACGATTAATTGTATCAAGTACGTATCAGGTTAGGTTTTTTTTTATTTGACTTCGGTTTTTAGGACACTGGTAATGTCTAATTAGGTAATTGGTGCGATGGTTTACTTTTATGTTTAGTAGCAGTTAAACTTGCATTATATACTTATGAATATTAAAAATGCGCGAAATAATTAAATAGTAAATGAACTTTATGATGAATGAATTAGTACTTAGTTACTTTAGTATTTTGTTTTCTTTGATGATAAAAATTCTAATATATTTAAATGTTTTGTTTTAATTTATTTTAATCGTATTTGCATTTAAGCTGAAAGCATTCAGGTATTGGGCCCTACCATGATGTATATTTTTTATTTAAAATTTACTTTGTTTTTTTTGAAAGACAAAAGGACGACTTAGCAACGACAAACGAGTATGGTAGCGCGAATTATCTTCCTACCTTTACACAAGATCAGGAGTCTTATTTTTGAATCGCTCGTTGCATTTCAGCCACTTTTTGTTCGATGTAAACTCCTGTAACGAGTGATTTTCTATTATTGTTATTCGACTTTACTTCGGTAATTTAGCTAATCTGACCAAGGAAGGAATATAATAAGATACCTAATATTATTATATTCCTAAGTAATTGTCACGAAAAAGAACAAATAGTGGCAGACACTCACCTCAAGACCTCAATCCACCCTCAAAGGATTGAGGATAGATTGAGATCACCTCCTCACTAAATCACCTAAATCACCTTTAGAATATGAGTTGGAACCAATAAAGTCATCTTCATTGCTGAAGGTCGTGTCTAGGATGAACTGTCGACCACTTGGTGCACCATGCTCCTCCACAATTTTCTGTCCTCAGCGGCCCTTAAAGCTTTGACAATTGTTAGGCCTGTGAGCGTCTTGACTAAGTTAGACCAATGGGTGGGTGAGTGACCACGACCCACTCGTAGATATCGTAGATGGATTTTTACTTGACAACGAAACCTTAAAATACAGTTTTTAAGCAATTTAAAACATGAAATATTTGCATACAATCATCCATCATCAAGCAGAGGTAATAAATTCAATTAATAGGTAGGTACAGCTACTAATAATAAAGTATAATGTTTAAACAATAAATCATCCATCGAATGTGTTACTTCTTAATGAAAAATTACAGATTGCAAATTTTGAAATCATGCACTCACTTTAAGAATCCTTGAGTGTCGATAGAAGGTGAAGGAAACTATTGAGAGGAATAGTTACTTACCGATTTTTATTAAAACTTATTGGGTACCCAGTCAAACCTAAAGAGATAACCAAGAAAAAGCTTAGATATACTCAAATTGAATGTTAGGTCGCTAATTTGTGCCACCACGGGCGCGAGCCTACGGGTAAGATGGCATGGGAATCACGAGACCCTACTCCGAATTAGCGAGTGTCCCCTTCAAAAAAATATAATTTACTTATACAAACGTACAAGTAAATTATTACGTTACAAAGAAATTTTTAAAAGTAGTGTGGCACAATGGGTACTGAGTCCTGAGACACTTTCTTTCAGCGTAAGCGTGTTGTTAAGTGCACAATTTTATTTCTTAAAAAAAAGTTCGACCGTCGGAATGAAAGTCAGTACCAATAGAGTCTAGTAATGGTCTAGTGTTGCCGCGACTATTGGCATGGTTATGGTTGACATAAATTTTATATCATAAACATAGTTTCCCCAATGTTTTTATCAAGGGATGAAATTATCATCTACGTTTGTATGTAGAACAGAATAGGTAACCTTTCCCCATAAATGTTTGTTGGATATCTTTAGGTAAATAGGTTTTTTAAATATATAAATATAGCTTCTATTTCTTACTAAATTACCTATTTTTGTTGGTAGGTCTTTGGTACCTCACCTACTTTTTACTAGTCGTAATTTTATTGTTTTAATTTTATATAGGTGCTAGCTGCGCCCCGCGGTTTCACCCGCGTAAGTCCCGTTCCCGCGGGATTATCGGGATAAAAAATAGCCTATGTGTTAATCCAGGCCCAGCTACCTATATTCCAAGTTTCATCGCAATCGGTTCAGTAGTTTTTGTGTGAAAGAGTAAAAACCTCACATATACATACATACATACTTATTATTAATATTAATAAGACTTCACGTTTTTTCCTTGTTTGTTTGTTGTATTGTAACCTAAAAACGACTAGTCGTGTGCAATACAGGGTATCCTAGTGTGGCGACTAGTGCTCGTTATATAAAACAAGACTTAATTTTCGCTCTCTTAGTTACAATTATCACAATTCACATATTCCTCTATTATGCATGTTAGACTAAGTTTTATTTCTACCTACTTTCAACGAATACAGTTATTTGTATTTGTAAATATCTCTATTAAAATTGACTTACACCTTATTATGTATGTATATTACCTACTTCAATTAAACACCAGCAGAGTTGTGAAACTATTACTTAATCATAGACTGCTCGAGCTGCGTAGAGTAGAAGTAAAGTAACATTATCTCGACACTGGCAATTGATGTTCCGTGTTCACTTACTTACTGGATTTTATTACAATGTTGGATAGTTAGGTGTTAGCTAATAATTTATCTATGGTGTTAGATACTAAATAAAGTTGATCGGAAAGAGATATTTAGACTTTTTAAATTCACATAATTTGTTGACATATTTACATTTCTTCTATGGTTTTCGCGATTTTGCATAATAAAACACTTTACACACTTTTTTCAACACTTTCGACACTTTTTTTTTATAATGTTAAAATAGACAAATTACATCTCAGTCAACCTTGAAAAATGCCAACTGTAAAGGTGGCGAATGCTCTGTTCGTTTAAAACCATGAATAAAAGCGCGATTCAATCGGATAAATAAAGTGTTTTATTAAATTTACATTTTAACGGTATCATTGTAACATGGTTGAAACGTCGATAAGAAAATAAATAATAATACGCGATTAAGATCCAGTAAAATGTAACTAAGAGATATTTTGATACCTATTTCTTCACAAAATGCTTCATCTTGAGAAATATGGGATAATTTCTATTAGACCGGGCCGTGTCGGGCCGGGCCGGAAGACAGCTTTGGGGCTAGATTGCGTTGGATGTATGTAACGTCCCGCAATATTTATTTATTTTTGTATTTTTTTGTATCCTACTTTTTGTGGCTAAAATTTTTGGCAAACATCTCGTAAAGAATGAAATGTCGCTCTATATTATTAGTAACATAATTAAATCGTTTTATTTAACTTATATTCCTGCCCATCGAACTAATTCGTAGCGCTAATCGGACAAGTCTTTATTCCGTAACGTATGCCGGTATAGCAGCTATGGAAGATGGGTCGAAAGTATTGAGTTCGAAAATTGTTTGTTTTTATTATTTGTTTGGCATTCTTTCATTTTATATGTTATTAATTTATTATGTTCTGTTTATTGTATCTACTGTGTAAGTTGTGTGCCTGTCTGAATAAACGTTTTTTCTTTCTTTCGTTTCTTTCTTTGCCATTTTTCTCTCTTCTAGATGAGCGGAGATATATTCCATCGTTCTTTACCATCCAGTGACCAAATGCTCATCACTTGATCATAAAAAAACCATTATCTTATTTTCTATAAATAAATAAATTATGTGACAAACACACAGTGCCATCTAGCCCCATGGTAAGCTGCTAAGCTTGTGTTACGGTGACTAGACAACAGATATACTACCTATGTATTTTTATTTTGTAATTTATTATACATACATATTATACATAGAAATACTCCCAGACTAGATACAAATATTTATTTTGTTACTGGCGGGAATTGAATCCGCAACCTTCTGCATTACATTCGGGCATTCGCTCGCCGTTCCACTGAACACATCAAAATATCAAAATAAAAACAAGGTTTTGTGTATCGTGCATGATTTTCCAATGTAATTTCGCTTTATTTATGTACTATCTTCGAAAAACCCTTGTTTGATATTATCTAAGATTGATTGTCTGCCATTAATCTTTAGTATTTATAACATTGTATTTAAATCGATGATTAAAATACACACCCAACCCATAATATTAAATATGTGAACTAAAATCATTGGATATCATGTATTTAAATATTATTTTAAAGTTGTCTATTTCAAAATCATAGATTAATGTAAGTGCCGTAAATAAGTAAGGTTTCACATTGAACTTTAGGTGCATCTTGATCAAATGCTGTTATGTCGAAACGAATTCAGGTTTCACACTTGCCTACATAAATAAAATAGGCAAATAAGATTATCCTACTAATCCTACTAACATTGTAAAGATCGAAGGTTTGGGTGTGAGTAAGGTAATTCCTTCACGCTAAAATTACTGAACCGATTACGATGAAACTTGGTATGCAGATAGCTGGGGGTCTAGATCAAAACATAGGCTACTTTTGTCCCGATATTCTTGCGGGATCGGGACTTACGCGTGAGAAGTCGCTGGGCGCTACCGTAGGTAGGTATACTATTTTTCATTAAAATCTAGATCCTACTTCCTACTAATCCTACTAATATTATAAATCCGAAAATCTGTTTGTTTGTTTGTTTGTTCCCTCTTCACGGTCAAACGGCTCGACCGATTTGGATGAAAATTTGCATAGGGATAGTTTAAATGATGGAGAGTAACATAGGATACTTTTGATCCCGAAAATCCCGCGGGATCGGGACTTACGCGGGTGATAATATTTATTAGATGAAAATTTGCATAGGGATAGTTTAAATGATGGAGAGTAACATAGGATACTTTTGGTCCCGAAAATCCCGCGGGATCAGGACTTACGCAGGTGATAACTATTTCTTAGATGAAAATTTGCATAGGGATAGTTTAAGTGATAGAGAGTAACATAAGATACTTTTGATCCCAAAAATCCCGCAGGAACGGGACTTACGCGGGTGATAATATTAATGGATGAAAATTTGCATAGGGATAGTTTAAATGATGGAGAGTATCATAGGATACTTTTGATCCCGAAAATCCCGCGGGATCGGGACTTACGCAGGTGATAACTATTTATTAGATGAAAATTTGCATAGTGATAGTTTAAGTGATAGAGAGTAACATAGGATACTTTTGATCCCGAAAATCCCGCGGGATCGGGACTTACGCGGGTGATAATATTTATTGGATGAAAATTTTCATAGGGATAGTTTAAATGATGGAGAGTAACATAGGATACTTTTGATCCCGAAAATCCCGCAGGATCGGGACTTACGCGGGTGATAACCATTCAATGAATGAAAATCGACACAGGGGTAGGATAAGTGATGTAGAGTGGCATCATCATCATCGTCATCCATCGTCATCGTTATCCTTCGTCATCGTCATCGTTACTTACTGACGAAATACAAACTTTAACTTACTTCACCTACCTACCGCAGTGCAAAAATCCACACTTAAACGGACGACCAGGGAAGTACTGATGATGCCAGGCGCGGCAGCGCCTGGCTTCAACAGTACTTCAATGGGCTATTTTTAGTACCTAAGTACTTTGATGACATCCGACTATATAGGAGTCTTCTTGGAGTCTTCTTGGAGTGGATCTTGGCCCTATCATGCGCTATGTCTTGCCATAGTTATTACGAGGAAGTTGGTTGCCTTCGATCACTCAACAACACAATTACGGTGTAAGTAATTTCTCTTATTCTGGAAAAGGGGGACTCGCAACACAGGCTAGACCTAGTGCAAGTGACGCTGCTATTGTAATATGTTTATATCTATCATTTTGGAAAATAAAACTACATATTTGTATTATTCAAAGCATTTCGATTTTCACCCATCCGCTATGTAGGGGGGGTTAAAAAAGCAAAGCCTTGATTTAGCCAAAGATATTTAATTGCATAACTCTGTACACTTATCAACCTTGAAAAAGCCAACCAGTCAACCTTGAAAAAGCCAACTGTACAGTTGGCGAAAGCTCGGTCTTTTAAAAATCATGAATAAAACGCGATTAAACCCGGTAAATAAAGTGTTTTATTATGCAAAATCGCGAAAACCATAGAGGAAATTATATACACTTATATCCTGAATTTTAGATCTTCTGTGACACACCAGACTGTTCCAGACAGCCACTTTTTATCCTGATATTCTCACAGAATTGGGGATCCAACTGACTAGAACTCTGAGAGCTAGCATTACATAAATATTCATCAAAATCTTTGCACCTGTTTAGTTAAGTAAGTACCTAGAAACATTATCTGTCGGAATGCAATGAATATTCATATTATGTAACTGTAGGTAATACTTAGGTACTTACCAACTGAGATACTTTTTCATAATTAATATATTGCAATCTCACCTACCTACATACCTACTTACTGTTTGTTTTACTTTCACTAACATACAGTCTAGTTAAAACGAAATGTTAATTTTCCAAAATGGAAATTTGAAGTAATTAGATGTGCCGAGACTACCTTAATAATGCTTGCATTAGACATTTTGAATAGATTTATGGTTACCTTGATCGCTTTACGAAAAAAATTGAAGTTAGAGGATGTTATTTCTGTTTAGTTAGATATAAAAAGAAGTAGCTACTACTCTTTTATTTATAACTTGTAGTGCCCGTTGGTTTACCAGCGTTTATACCCCCGTTCCCCGCGCACCAATGACTTTTTATATAAGTAAAAGTTATGTGCGCTTTTAACATCGCCTCTGTTTACGGTGAAGGAAAACATCAATTCAATTCGATTCAATATTTAGTTAAGGCGTCTGTAGATATAGCATCATGAGAAAACCCACGGCTTGAAGTCACGTAAAAAGGCTCAGTGTAGGGCTAATTGCAGAAACACATAGTAAAACTTTAAGTTTTACCCCCATTCCAGTTAGAATAGATACCGGGAAACAATGAACCCTACGTATAAATTAAGTAGGTACTATTTGTTGTGTGTCCAATTTCAGCCAAATTAAGTTTAAACAATCAAACATCTGTCATTTGGTTTAACCAACATCTCGTCAGTTGACGTGACAATGTAATCCAAGCAAATGAAGCGCGATTGTAGAAAATAGGAAGGTGGCAATGGATAGGTCCAACCAAACTTGTCTTCTTAAATGGCTGAACCGATTTACGTATTGGAAAACGGAAAAGCCCATTATGTATGAGTTAGCCAAGAGCGGTGTTGACATGTCGCGGCTGAAGCCTGCTGCCCAATTATTAATTGTTTGGCACCACGGAACCTGATACAGTGAGTCGTTGTGTGGGGCGTGAGTCAAAACGTGTCGCACCTACCTTCCTGCACTTTATGCCCGACCACCTAAACAAAGAAATGCCACCGTGGTCGCTGTGGATGTGGTTGAATACTGGTCCACTAAAATTTAACTCATTTACTGTTATTTTTATGCCATTGACACGAAAAGAAGCACCATCGAGGGATCTCATGTGGGTTATGTAAGCCCACAAACTGTGGGTTAACAAAGTGCCAAATATGGGAGCAATTTAAATCCTGAAACCAAGCCAACCTAATTAATATAATCATGTAATTGATCCAGGTTGCATCGTTCGGGTTGCAAAGTCGCAAGACAAGTCAAACCGGTTTGTCCAGAACCTTATTTCGAATCAAAATGTGAATGTAGAAAAGTAAAAGTGGTTGTGTTATTGTGATTTTGAAGTGTTCGTTCGGCCTTGAAACTAAGATGGGTGGTGAACATTGAGGTTAATATTATTTACTTATAGAAGTGACGTGACAACCCAAATAAATAATGTATGGGGAAATTGTGTATGTAGTGGATTTTGTGGTCCATTGTAGTTGAACACAGTCAGTTTACGATACGTGTCATTCATTATAATATCTGTGGTATAAATGTGCAAGTTCGATGTGAAGCAAAAATATCTGGAAACTTGATAGAAATTCTGGATGTTTATGAATCCATATAACGTATTTCAAAGTAAAATAGACGGATAAGGGTTTTTTTTTCCTTTATATACGAAACTATAAAGTATCTAAGTGTTTTTATATCTATTATAATTATAAGACCCATATTACGAGCAAAGTCTCATAATCATAATAGAATAGCTTAGTTCGTAGCAATTACCAACATTTATTTTTTAAATAGGCGACGCGACGGCGCCTGTTGCCGGGTGGTGATTTTTGCTATACTCTCGCAATAGCTAATAAGGGACGAAACGATGGGGTATTAGAAATAGCACGCTGGCCTAGAGGATACGCATACTCGCGTGACTTGTTCATAGGTGGTGATTCTGGAACGTATTCCGACCAATGATACTTAGTTTCAGCGCAAAGATTTGCTCGCGATGTCTGCTCCATAGACTCTATTTTGTCTCTATCTCAAGGCATATGATTCTGGTGACCCACAGAGCAAGTAAGTGTTATTATATTGTTACAATTTCTTCACAAAATTATCAAATTTCGCAAAGACTTTAATTTTAGTATTACAACGTGCAGTGCGCCTACGAACTTATCTGTGTTTTGAATAGATAGATCTAATTTTAGTTTGTACTTTTTTAATCTTGGTAAATATGGGTTAGATGGAGGTTAGATGATTACTAAGTACCTAATATTAATAAGTAAATGAAATTATTGTGCTAGGAAAACGTGTGAAAACCGGTTGGCGATAGGCTAGGGCCGACTCAAAAACTACTAAACCGATTGTGATGAAACTCGGTGAGGAGATAGCCAGTTACCTGAAATAACACATTCCATTTCATTCGGTTCCATTTTCAAACTAATAACTTCCTAGTTTCTTTTTTTTCTTGTTACCGTATTATTTCAACCGCTCTTGGTCAATCCCTGGCGCTGTGTGTTCACAGAAAAAAAAAAGAAAAAAAATAGCCAATGGCAAGTTTTTTTTTTCAAGGCTTGGACCGATCGCGTTGCGAAGTCCGCCAGGTCAGCTAATTATGTCTAAAAGATTAACTGCTATTGATATATTATTCACAGGTAGTAACATAATATGTTATGCAAAACCACAGCACTAAATTCAGATATAAAAGGTGCGTAACATCTTGAAATATGTAATAAAAAGATCACTCATCATCATATAAATCATTGCTCAGTAACGCCTAATGCTACATAGTGAACGAGTAGTGCAGATTGTAATATTTGGAGCAGCAAGTAAACGAAGTAAATGTACGTAACACATTCGCCTGCTTTTCATACTTTACCTACGACTAGCCAACTACTAGGTAAACTAACTAAGGTAACCATAATTGTGTCAAGTATGAACTTGACACAATTGTTAAGGCTCTACACTACAACGACTATAAGTTAGGGCCAAAGATTCTAAAAAATTGAAAAAAGAAACAGATAGATACTGAATTATTTTTTATCATATTTACTTTGTTATTGATCTAAGCATTATTTCGCACACTTAAAAAATAAATAATAAATAAATAAATTCTGTGACAAACACACAGCGCCATCAAGCCCCATGATAAGCTGCTAAGCTTGTGTTACGGTGACTAGACAACGGATATACTACTTACTTATATTTACTTTTCTTTTGTAAATACATACATATTATACATAGAAATACACCCAGATCAGATACAAATATTTATTTTTAAGCATAAATTAATAATAATATAATAACCTTCTGCATTGCAGCCAAGCGTTCGCCCGACGCGCCACAGAGGTCATCAATAAGGTATGTTTATGACAAAATGCTTTCAAAAATCGATCTCGTACCGTTGCATTGCGGTTATCGTGCTAGAACGAAATGTTCCGAATTCGAGTCCCGCGAAGATCCAATTTTAAGAAAGATATTTTTCGAAAATATTATTTATCAGATTCCAAACTGCAAAAAATTGTGGTAACATTATTTCAATTTCATTTTTATTGACGGACATAAGGTATAGTAGGTATATTGATTCCTATCTCATATTCGAACATCGCTTAAGAAATCATTTCGATAACTTTACTATCATGGGATTAGCTTACGTATAGCTTTGCATAGGTACCTAAGCTTTACCTTTAAGCTTTAATTCTCCATCACACTGCTTGCGATGTTGAGGTTCACTTCGAAGTATGGAGAACATGACTTCGTCAACCTCCACCTCATCTTTATTCGTATGGCTCCTTTCGAACTTCAGGCTGATACAGTGCGTATAGTGCGTACTTCTTTAGCTTAGTAAAAAGTTGGTAAAGTTTATGCTTAGCAAAGACTTTGCATTGGAATTTATAGTCGAAATTCACTTTGTTGATCCCGATTTTGGTTTTACTTGCTTCCCAACACCTCGTGAAAGGCTGAACTACGAAGGGCGTGAAACCATGAAAAAACTGAGTATGAGTAAATGAGTATACATGAAGCTATACAAAAACGCTGAAATAAGACATGAAAACCTTCGTGTAGGTGATGCGACGTTCAAAGGAGTTGCCACTTTCAAGTACCTGCACCATCACGGACACTAACAAAAGAGAAAAGGAAATTGATATCAGAGTCCATTACGCATTAATACCTACTTACACGACGACCTCTGTGGCGCGTCAGGCGAACGCTTGGCTGCAATGCAGGTTCGATTCCCGTTAGGTGCAAATATTTATGCTCAAAAATAAATATTTGTATCTGGTCTGAGTGTATTTCTATGTATACTATGTATGTATTTACAAAAGAAAACAAATATAAGTAGTATATCGGTTGTCTAGGCACCGTAACACAAGCTTAGCAGCTTACCATGGAGCTAGACGACGCTGTGTGTTGGTCACAGAATTTATTAATTTATTTATTTATTATATATACAATATACTTGCAAAAAAAACCCGGTTCTACGCTCTATTATTTCTTTTAAAATCATTTTAAGCAATAATTTATAAATATATTCAAACATAATGATAGCCAACACTTACTTGTTTATATTTTTGCGTAACAACCTCAATAACTCCACTAGGGTCATTCATTATTTTATTAATACACTTTACGATTTTTGTTTCCTATTCTGTATTTTATATCTTTTAATTAATTGTATAACATAATCCTGCGGTTTCACCCTCAAACCTCGTCGAAATATCGGGATGAAGAATATCAATGATTCAGTACAATAATCCTTATATTAAGTATCATCTATAATTTCGTTCAACCCAAAGATTTGCAATAAATTTTATGTATCTGAAGCGATGTTCCCGGTTCTCTCTCGGAAGCCCGGGGGTTCGCAAAAACCCTTATTATTTGGATTTGGCACAGTAGGTAGGTAAGTCATCATTGACCATACCTACTGCAAATAAATTTGGCAATATTTTAACGATCGGTCGCCTGTCTAACACCGATCTTCCTAGGGATAATCCTTCATTAAAATTTTCAGCAAGTATTTTCCTTTATTCTTCTTTAGTCTTCTCTATTTTATTATACTCTTCAAGCAATTATAATTAGCCAACTTTGTGCCATGATACGATTTCTGTAACTTTTTAATATCCGCTATAGTAGTTACCTACCCAATAATGGAATATAATGTGATATCTCAATCTGTTATACAATCAATGTATTGGTTTCAGATCTGTGACGAGCGAGCGACTAGTGAAAGCAAATGACTTATATATTTAACACGACAATAAACTTAGTTAAAGATTAAATAAATAATTAAAGATTATCGCTTCCTTACGTACCTACAGTCTACAATCTACACTTACGTATTTCTTATAAATTCTCAGTTAAAGAAACATCATTACCATAACCCAGGCATATGGAACAGGGATACCCCTTTCTCTTACCGTGGGTGGGTGTCTTAAAAGGCGACTGAGGGATCTGGGGGAAACTAACGAACAAATTGTTCCCCATCAGCGCGGTGGTAAGTATGGCAGCAGAGGTATACTTATTATATGGGCTAAACTGAAAATCCGTGTCGGTTTCATCGCAAATTGTTTGATTATTTCTTATCATAACAGAATGGTGTTGTAGTTTTTTTGTGTATAGATTCTAGGGGATATTGTTTCTAACATTTTATTAGTATTTAAACAAATAGCCTATCCAAATTGTAAGGCCAAAACAGTCAATTTTTGGCCCAATTGAGGATAGATTTTGAAACAATAGCAATAGTTTTTGACTCAAACCTGCACTAAAATGTTGGCACCTACAATCCATATACGCAAAGAAATATTTAACAACATTCATTCATGAAACAATCAATACCTACCTAATATTCGAAGAACCTGGCAGAAATTTTGAGTTAAGCTCGTATATACTTACCTCTTAATAAAGGGGGAAACAAGGTAGCTCCCAGCTGTAAATCAAAAGTAGAAAATATTTTGCTTCACTGCGGGATTGACTTTATTCTTCTATTCTGCGTCGCAACAGGCTATTTGCCCACCGCGCCACAGAGCTCAAGCAATGTTATATAACGATCAAGTACCTACTTATGTTTATATGTCAGTATGTATAATATTATAACAGCAAAATGTAATCATGTAGCAATCGTTAATGGCTTTTTAATTTTGTCATTGTCATAGGTATTGCTATAAGTTTTTGAAAGTAGCGCGATTCTATAGCAAGTGTGAAATAGGTAAAACATACCTACCTACATGAGGAGCTCATTGGCCCAGCTGCACCTGCCGATTTTGAATCGTAGCAACGCTTGGCGCGGTCATTACTTTCATTGGTGTTGCTGATGATCTACGAGGAACAACAAGTTCGTTGGTGATGATGAATTTATTATTAATTTACTTACCTACTTACATTTTATTTTATTTACTATACACCCTACCTTTTTATCTTCCGTAATTTCTTTTCCATCCAAAGGTGTTTTTTAAGATATGGGTGTTAGTTTATTGTAATTTTTGTGGCGTTTTCAATAAAGAATCAATCAATCAATCATTTTCTCGAGCTCCTCATTGCTCCGGAAGGCACGTTAAACAGTTGGTCCCGGTTGTCATCTCTGATAGCTGTCCAATCTTGAGCTAACAAGATGACCTTTAAGGTCTTCGGGTTGCTCTAAAACCTCAAGAGGCGTTAATTAGAACGACCTGAAATCTCTAACACTTTAAGTAAGCTTAAGTTAAATCAATTGATTTAACTGATTTAATTGATTTAACCTTAAAAAGTTGTAAGTGAACACACTTACAACTTTTTAAGGTTACTTTTCGCTTTTCACTGTTATATTTTTATTACGTACTAGCTATGCCCCGCGGTTTCTTCTGCGTAAGTCCCGTTCCCGCGGGAATATCGGGATACAAAGTAGCCTATGTGTTATTCCCGGTATCCAGCTACCTATATTCCCAGTTTCATCCAAGCCCATCAAAATGGTTGACCCTGTATAGGATGTAGCACACTGACCTAGAAGACAGATACTATTCAGCATTAATATATCTTCTATCTAGCCAGTAGACAGTGATATAAACAGTAAGTATCATACAACAATTATTAGCAACATTACTTAACAGATAAAATAACGACTTAGAAACCAGCCCAACCTAGTATTTCCCACACTAAACCTTTAAAATAAGTAGTTTTATCTTACACGATAAAATCAAAGCAAAATGCTCTAATTAAAATGATTAAATAGAACAAAAACACCATTCATTTGTCTCTAACGAAAGTTTTTTGTACTTGTACAGTCGGCTGTAATAGACGGTATCCACCTTGTTAGTGGATACCTACACACCACAAAGAACACACTCTTCAAATTTCATGTTAGAGACCAGCGTTTTATGCTCTTCATTGATATACAATTTGTAACGGGTAAGTCCTTTTAATCCGAAAGGGGGGTGTTCTAGACGTCTAGGCGAACAACTTTTGTTCCACGACTTTTGAAAATTCAAACTTTTTTTTTGAAAATTTTGAGATTATGTGTCACTGAAAAAACAGCTGATTTTGAAAATAAAGATAATTGAAGTTTTGATTGTAAACCATCAAACTAAATAAAAGGACAACATAAGGTCAATGACCTCGAACTCTCAGAAACAGCTGATTTTCAAGTAAACTTTACACCTAAATTTTTCAAAAAGTACTTCGAATTTCCAAAAGTCGTAGATCTAAAGTTGTTCGCCTAGACGTCTAGAACAACCCCCTTTCGGATTAAAAGGACTTACCCTTTACACCTTGTAAATAGTCCAGTCAGTCAATCAGAGATATTGTATTTTACATACCTATCCCATCTACATAATATCATAATTACCTTTGTTTTGTATTAGTTTTATTTAGTTTTGACTCCGTAACAAGTAGGTAAATAAATATATACCTATAGGTACCTTATTCGAAGTGAACAAAACTTACCTAAGTTTTTAAAATTTACGCAATAACCCAAGTCGAAAATAGTTGACAAGCATTACATAATTCTTAAATTCGTCGATCGAGATGGGAAACTGGGAACTCGCGTGGTGTAGTTCGTTAAGGCGGCGATAGATGATAAGCAACGGTCCTTGTCCTATTGCATATAAATGAGCGAGATGGAATTGCGTGAAAAATCTACAATTTCTCGTAAAATCAATAATTAACGAAGATTAAAATAATATTTTGAAAAAATGCGATGAAGGGGTTCTAGGTATTGTATTTTCTAATATTATGATGCCTATAAGAAAATATAGCGGTTAAGGATTTAGAAGAAAAATTGATTTATTTTGTAAAACAGGGGTAACTTTGCCTGTATAATAGTGGTATTTAAAGTTATTTTTTATTGTTTTTGAAATGAAGGGGACACTTCTTGTATCATGTACAATAACATAATACATTGTTTAAAGATCTATTTGATACCGGTTATGAATAAAACCATTCCATCGGAAGGGATTTCACATGAGTCGCGTCCTTAATACGCCGCGGTATGTACTAAGACGCAAAGACGCGAGTTCAAGACTCGTCGCGAGTGAAGTTTTGAAGATGTATATTTTTCACGATTTTTTCTTAGAAATATTTTTAGTAGATAGACTAAGACCATAAAAACAAATTACGAAATCTTGTAGATAATTCTAGCGGAATTCAGCAATATTAATTTCTATATTTAGCTGTTATTAAAATATATCAAAATAGATTGATTGTTCTTACGTGAACGATAGATGGACAGCATAGTTAGCCGTCGGCGTTACGTAGGAATGTCTAATAAATAATTGTCTATCCATTATCTGTCTGTATGTTGGTAACGTAACGTAATAATTATAATACTGGATGGGTGTTATGAAATGGTGCTCAAGCTGGCGTAGACGCATGACGATTAATCGATAAATTTTGTTTTTTTTTTAGCATTTCCTACGCTTTGGAAGATTATTTATTGAAGAAATAATTTCTAAAAATTTGCTCAGAGGCAGCTGTCCTGTTCAAGTTATGTCGTGTGCAAAATTTTTGAAAAAGCGTTTCTTCACAACGTAGACGCATGACGATTTATATTTTTTTTTTTTAGCGTTTCCTACGCTTTGGAAGATTATTTATTGATGAAATGATTTCTAAAAATTTGCTCAGAGGCAGAGGCAGCTTTCCTGTTCAAGTTATGTTGTGTACAAAATTTTTGGAAGAGCGTTTCTTCAAAAAATAGCAGATAAATCTTGTAATACGAAGATTTATAATGAAAAATATGTTGAGGAGAATATAAGTCCTTGAATGGTGTCCATGATGGATTGCGAAACGGAAGAAAGACTTACTTGGTGGACCGACGACATTGAAGTGGTCGGGAGTCGTTGGATGAAAAGATGTTTTTATTAATATCTGAGATTTTTTAAAGTACTTGGAGTATTTTCGTTTAAAATTTATTAAGAGCGACAAAAGGACGACAAAACGAAACGATCATGGTAGGGCGGATTATGTAGGTGGAGTTTTGGCGGAAACACGTTGAGGAGATGTGTTGCTGAATTTTCATTTTTGTGAAACCGTCAAATGCGTGTAAATTGTGTAATCAATTTAGTTTCGTGAAGGTGTACAAGTGTAATGAAAGTGAAAGTCGGTGAAAAACATAGACTTTAGCGTTGTCTTCAAAACTCCGTGAACAATCTTTGTAAGAAATGTTTTTGCCCACAGTTTTACAATGATTCCCTCGATTTGACTTTAACTATGACGACTTGACTGTTTCGATGCAAATAATATGCATAATATATTAATAATACTTGACACTGGCTAATTTCCTAATGGCCATAATCGGGTCACAACCGATAAGAAAAAAAAATGAGCTTAATCCAGTAACTTTTTTCAACCAAATAAATATGATGACTGTTTCGATGCAAATAACTTGCAAATATTAATAAAACTTGACACTAGCAAATGTCCAAATGGAAAAGCCATATTGTATTGAAGAAGAAGAAGATTATGTAGGTTAAGATCAATAAAGTACCCTAACAATTGCAGTTGAAGTTAAGCAATATTTTGCGATATGATGTTTGAAGTATTTCGAATTTGCAATTTCATTTCGTTGCGTGTTTTAGTTGCGTATCAACTATTTAAATTTAATTTAATGTATAATAAAAATATTTGTTTGACAAAATATTAACCTAAGCTTGTTATTACTTTGTCATACAAATATTTTTGTCACTAGTAGCTTCAGAGGTACAGAAGCAGATGTTTATCCCCACTATTTCCCTGAAACATTACAACCCTTCAAAGTGTTTAGCGAGCATCTGCAATATTTTCAACAAAAAAAAATCTTAATATTTCTTGTTTTTTTTATTGCTCAAGGCATATTTAAACTTAGAAATATATTTAGTAAATTAGTTTTTATTGCTCAAGGCATTTTTTCTAGATATATTTTAAAGGAAAAATTCATCTTCAAAACTTCACAACGCGGCGAGATTTGATCCAGGGACGCGAGATCAAATCTCGCCGCAAGTGAATTTTTGAAGATGAGTTTTTCCTTTAAAATATTTTTAGAAACATATTCACAAGGAAATATATTTTCAAAAAATTTCAATGATAGGATTCGAACCTGTGCTTCTCGTTTTCCAGGCGAGAGCTCTAACCACTGATTACTGGATAGCTCGCCTGGATAGCGAGGGGCACAGGTTCGAAGTTCGAATACTATCATTGGAAATATTTGAAAATATATTGTGAATATATTTCTATTGTTAAACCGATTGGCATGATTGTTACATATACTTACGACTACGTGATACATAGGTACTCCAACTTGGACTAAATAAATAAAAAATGTACAAAGAATGAAGCGACGCTTTTAGAAGTGCAAAATGAAAGTGGCTCTAAATGTAAATCAGTAAATTAGGTGGTGTCTAAGTGAATTTTAAGTAAGATTAGTAGTAGGTAGATGCTTTCATGTACTTACATGAATTTTAACGGTTCTAATTTATTAGCTTTTAAGCTGAAAACCTTTTGGGCATTATATTCTGATTCTTGTTTTCTATACGTATTCTTATATATACGGGTTCTTCTACAAATGATGATAAGTGAAGAAGTAGCAGATTTTGTTATTAACTACCTAGACCCGCAGTTTTAGTTAATCTGGATAAAAGTAGTCTATGTGTTAAGTTAGATCTCCAGCTATCACTATTCTAAGTTTTATTGCAGTCGGTTCAGTAGTTTTTGAGTGAAGGAGTAACAATCATCATTTATACTGACTTCTACATAAACTTTATTGTTTTCTTAATATTATTAGAATAATTACCAAAATCGTCTAGAATTTTCTTTTGTCCGGCGGCTAGGGTTGCCAACCGTACTATAAAATATAGTATAATACTATATTTCAGCTATATACTTTAGAAAAAACATAAAGTACGCAAAAATACGGTATATTTGTATTTTAGAGCCTCTAGGATAGAATCTGGTGAAAGTGTGACTTTTGCTGTGTTAATAGTATCATTGGTTAACATGATTGATGAAAAATGAAAATTTGAATGATCGAAAAATGCCCTTCGGCGAACTAAGTATTGTACTGAAATAAATAGGTTAAGTGTCAAAAATATCTGTTTTCTTGTACCTATTCTACAAGTACGACACTCAATTTTTGTATTTCCATCTCTTGCAAACAGTTGGTTAAAATACTATATTTATGAGGCATACTTTATTTTTTAGCACCAAATACTATGTTTTAGGAACAAAGTGTTGGCAACCCTACCGGCGGCTGTTACTGACTTACATAAGTGCGTTAAATCTATGTAGGTAAGTCAGTAACATAATCTAACTTAATTATTTGACACACCCATGTAATAGGGGTTAAAGTATGAAATTGCCGTTTTATTGCAATAGGTTCTTTGAATTGACATAGAATCTTCATGGTTTGAGGTTTTCGAATGAAACTTTTTTCAAATGGTTTCTGTGATGTTCTTTTTTTAAAAAATGTGAAACATTTGAATATCGACTTTCAATTGTTTTTGTTATTCAATTTAGACAAGAAAGATGGATACTGCGAAAATTCGAGTGATTTTTGAATACGAGTTCCGACGCGGAACTAACGCGGCAGAAACAGCCCGCAATATCAATGCTGCGTTTGGAGAGGGGTCTACTAATGAACGCACCGTGCGAATTTGGTTTAAACGCTTTCGTGATGGAAATTTCGACTTAAAGAACGAGCCACGAGGAAGACCGCCCACACAGGTGAATAACGATGAATTAAGAGAGATAGTGGAAGCCGATCCTAGTCAAACTACCCAGGAATTAGCGGCATGGTTTAACGTTACCTTACCCACTTTATTGACTCACTTGCGTCAAATCAATAAAATAAAAAAATACGAAAAATGGGTGCCTCATGATTTGACTGATCTGCAGAAAGAAACGCGTGTTGAAACTTGTGTTGCCTTGTTGAACCGGTACAGAAATGAAGGAATATTGGATCGAATTGTAACATGTGATGAAAAGTGGATTCTTTATGATAACCGGAAAAGAAAAATGCAATGGCTGACCCCAGGTCAAATGCCACAACAGTGTCCTAAAGCAAAACTTACCAATAAAAAGGTAATGGTAACTGTTTGGTGGTCTCAGCATGGTGTTATTCACTATAGTTTTCTTCGATCTGGTCAAGCAATTATGGCAGATGTCTATTGTGCCGAACTCCGAACCATGTTGACAAAACTAGCAGTAAAACAGCCCCGACTCATGAATCGATCTTCACCATTATTGCTCCACGATAACGCGAGACCTCACACAGCACGAGAAACCATTTTGACCCTTCAGGAACTGCACTTAGAAACCATTCGTCATCCTCCGTATTCACCAGACCTTGCTCCAACGGACTACCATTTTTTTCGTGATTTGGACAATTATCTACGTGACAAGAAGTTTTCTTCCCAGGAGGCAGTACAAAATGCTTTCACACAGTTTGTGCAGTCTAGATCGTCGGAGTTCTATCGCAAAGGCATTAATAACCTTCCCATTGGATGGCAGCAATGTATAGATAATAATGGCAACTATTTTGATTAAATAAATTTGTTAAAAATGTAAAAAATAAACAATTAAGATTTTCAGTACAAATCGGCAATTTCATACTTTAACCCCTAATATTATACCTACTACATACCTGATAAATCTTTGCGATTTTTGTTATGTTCATTTCGTAATTTCTTTTTGTAAACGTTTAAATAAATGAAAAAAAACAGCGGCCCTCGGTTTCCCGCGTAAGTCCCAATCCCATGCGTATTTCGAAAACCCCTTTCCCTAGGACCAGCCATTTGGACTCTGTTGATATATACTTAGTTTAGTAATGCAGCAAGCCAATCAATCAGCCTTTGAATTTTATGTGTAATAGATTGCAGGTGCAGGAAGCACTAATATGTATTCATATTTTATTAATAAACTGGGCTAGACGTTATTAAGATCTAGTAAATTGTTGTTGCCTTAGTGTGACGATTATTGATGTTAAGCAATATACTATGCATATCAGAAACGCAAAACTGGCTAGTTAGATAAATTACCTATGATGTATTATACAATACCTACATAGGTAATCTAATACTTAACCGATTTAGATGCTGTCCAAATGAGCTAATTAGTCCTCGAATGATTATTTCTTAAGATACTTAGGGACTTTTATTTACTTTAACAACGTTTTAGTGGAACGTGGTCCTGAATTTTCGTTTTCGTGAAACCTAGTTTTAATGCGTGTAAATTGTCTAATTTTGGTGTCTCGCGAAAGATATCGAGTGTAGTGAAAATAAAAAAAAAACAGTGCTAAACA
This sequence comes from Idaea dimidiata, assembly GCA_949358125.1. Lineage (NCBI taxonomy): Eukaryota > Metazoa > Arthropoda > Insecta > Lepidoptera > Geometridae > Idaea > Idaea dimidiata. The sequence goes on along the minus strand of OX442334.1, from coordinate 19,499,524 downwards.
CGGAATTAGCGCGTTACAATTCATTGAAAATTGGACCTCTCGGATTTTTGCCATCATTCAAAGCTGCGACGGACATTTCAACAATATGCCATTCATAATGAGCCTTTCAAGTAAAAAAATATTTCGTTAATATCTAACACACAGCTTTTTTTTATTTAATTTCAACATCGACCCGTCCTTGTTGAAAGACCCTTTACAATGAAAATAACACCGTTTTCCCCCCATAGGGTAGAAAACGGATATTTAGGTTCCAGCGAAGCTTGACCCACTTGGTGAAGATGACATCTTGGATTTTGCGTGTGGTAACACTGTTTCGACTAGTTTTGCATCGCCCAATCACGTGCAAGCGTTCCCCTCCCCTCGCTCGCGAGACGTCACAGCGCCGGGCGCCGTAGCGCTTCATCAGTACGCATAATAGCCGGCAAGGTTATGAAAATATAGTGGGTCAAGCTTCGCTGGAACCTAAATATCCGTTTTCTACCCTATGGGGGGAAAACGGTGTTATTTAGGTGTCCGAGCTCCGCTTGACCCACTTGGTGAAGAATTGTTTATCTTCTGCCGGTGCTGTGACGTACTGTGATGGGGACAAATTGAGATCTATAAATCAATTTTTATTTACAATGATTCAGTCTTTTAACATTAATATTATGTTATGGCTAGTACCTACTCCAATAAGTAATAATCAGGAAAGAAATGGGAAATATTTAAATACTAACTAAATTAAATGTTACACAGGACTAATCAGACTGGTCAGCCTTCTTCATGACCTCATCAAGGTCCAAGTTTCTATTCAGCCAGTTATGGCTTTTCATTGCCGATCTAAAGCTGCCTAGCATGTCATCTATTTTAGCCACATACCACATACTTATGTAGTGCTATAATTCTCGGAGCTAGGTTAAATTCATGATGTAAGAAACATAAATATTGTGCTAAGTCTTTAGCATCCACATTACATTTACATCGTTACATCGTTAGCCCATTGTTGCCATTTCTTCTACGCAGGTTTGTAGGTTCTGAGAGTGGATTTACGCCAAGCATTTTCTACTTGGTTACGGTGTTCAGGTGACCAAGTGTTTATAAGATTGGTTCACCCTGTATTTTCACAGCTGGTGGAGACCTGCCCGTTCTTAGATCTATCAGGTGATTGTGGAGTTGTCGAATTCTAATTGGTGGTTCCAAGGCTCGTTGCTGTAATGTTGTGATCCAGAACGTCTTCTTCCACTTGGGTACCACGAGAATGTAGGTTCAGGAGCAGATGTTGAGATGGCGAGGGACGCGTGGTGCTAGACCTGGTGGCGAAAAAATTATACTACCATGGTCGACTGAAAGAGTCCACATAGAGGCACTTCTGAGCTCTCACATCCTCGGAGACATAATTTCGACAAGCGCTGACCGTTCACTGGCAAAGAGATCTATCACGGAAATTCCGAACTTGTTTGTTATTTACCTTCACTATTTCGTTCGAGAGAGTCGATTCTGGTAGTTTGTTGAATCTGGAGAGGCTGTCCACAATAATGTTGCATCGTCCCGGGAGATAGCGCGCAATAATGTGCGCTTGATACATTCTTGCCAATCGAAATTTTGAAAGTGATTAGCAGGGATTGACTAGACTTTGTGCCACCCTCTTTGGTGATATAGGCTACTACAGTCCTGTTGTCTGTTTGGATCATGACGGTTTCGGTTTTAAAGGCATGGCCAGCTATTTTTAGTATTTCTGCAATAGTCCATATTCCTTTGAGTTGCTGTGCTAGTGTTTTTGTTCTTTCTTCCATAATTTGTTTAGTTTCACACCGTTCCCCAGCCCAGGCTGGATGAGTCGGTGCTTACTAAGACTGTTCGTCTGTTGTACAGAATAGGAGTTGTGAGGGTTATATTTTTCAGCCACCAGATCAATTCTTGACCCGCTATGCGTGGAAGTGCAAACTTTCTGTTGGGCATCTTTGGGTAAGGTGATTCGCTTTGCATTGAATCAAACGGGTGTGTAGTCTTCCGTATGGGACGACGCTTGCAGCTAATGTTAAGTTTCCTAGAAGCATTTCCGCTTATTGCCACGTCCATCGATTCTTTCGTAAGGTTTCTTATATGATGGCTATAATATATTTCGAGCAACTTTTTCTTGAGGAAGACACTTGCTGATGGTTTCTGTGTCTCATATTAATCCGAGGCCATGCAGTTTGTGGGTGTGAGCACAGACTTTTCTTGGTTTACACACAATCCTAGATTTACAAGACAATCCAGAACAAGCCAAGTCTGTTTTTAAAGTGTTTCTGGATTTGTGTGCATAAACAGGAAGCCGTCCAAGTAGACGAACACAAGAATTTTTGCTTCTGAAAAGATTTGCCAACCAGTTACTTACAGTGGCGAAGGCCCAAGGTGCCGTGGCTAACCAAACGGTAGGCATGTCATTTCGTAAGTTACTCCATCGTAAACGAATGCAAGGAATCTGCGATGTGTAGCTGCGGTGACTATGTGAAAATATGCGTCGATCTTTGTCATATAGTCGGATTTATTTAAGCAAAATGGAATTTAAAAATGGTTAAGAATTAACATTTTGGAGGTCGTATATATTGATTTAATTTATGAAGATCAAAAATTGGTCTATTTGACCCATTAGACTTTCTCCTGAGGAAGATAGGGGACAAGATAGAGGTCTTACTGCGACACTTGCTTATCGCCCCTAATTGTTTAAGTTTCCGGATTTCCTTAGACATGTATTGTGAGGGGACTTCTTTATTTGAAATCTGGAGCAAGTGCTTTTGTCCAATCTATACAACGGAGGACGACTTATAAACGGAATATGATAAGCCGATAGAGTTGAAATGACATTTGGCGGGGCCCCTAATTCTTGCCAACGTGAGCTGACCTGTCCAGCCTGAAAACTAGTGTTTTCTTGGTTTGAAGCCTCGTGAATTATTCTGCTTTGGTGGAACTGACTTTCCAAGCACTGATGTGGTTTTTGGGCCCGTATGATCTCCAGCTACGTGTCGATTGGGCACTATATTTGCTTTTGGTATTGAGCGTGCGGTTATCTCCCTCCGGTCTATTTCTTGTGAACGTTGTGGGTTTATGAAATTTCCCTGAAAATATTTTGGCTATACCCCCTTGGTATTTTACCAACTCGACGGCGGTAACTCGAGTAGGAGTTCTGCCAAGGTTTTATTCGAGGGTTTGTATATAGATCTACGCTCCTTAATTATTTCGGACCTTTTCCACAAGTATATTGTGATGATTAGTCAGATGTTGTTCTAAAGGTTGATTCTGATGACAAGACATGTTTGTTAAATGTTTTCTTACTTCGGGTGTAGCATTGTTGCATATATTTTATCTTGAAATGCTTTGCTTTGTTGGAGTAAGCCGTGGGTAATGGCGCCCAAAGAGAGAGGTCCATTTTCTCTTTATATATTTACCAATTGCCAACCTGGAGTAGCACACCGCTCTCTACTCGACTTTTATATATGTTATAGCGTCCCCACCGACAGCCAAATGCAGGCATTCCGTGCGGGGTCCACTATACTCCAGCGAGCATCCCGAAGGGCGGCGTCGGGGATCGAGTTTAAGACTCATCTAGTCCCCAATGCTAGACTGGAGTAGCAGGAGCCAATTAGCTATTCACTTTTAAGGCAGTGAATACAGTAGAGGCCTGAAATTATTTTTTGGACTTCAGAGTAGCGAATGTTACGCCATCCATTATCATTGAAACTTTGGCATTGCCTGCCTTGTGAAGTAAGCTTCTTGCTGGCTTTCGAACTTTATGTCTTTAGCCTCTGCTTCCTTTGTTGTGGGTGTAAAGTCGAGGAGATGCTCTTTGTTTCTTTCTTCCTCGCTTGTGTCTTCCTTCTCCTCTAAACGTAAGGGAGGCGGAATCTATCCGCGTGAAGAAGAGGACACGGGGGAAGCTAAGGATGAAGCGGCCTCTGAATTAATTCGTAAGTTATTTCGCACAATTTACCCAGGATTTCGTTGTGCTGGCACTTATGGTCTGTTGAAGACTCAGCCGTATGTTTTCTGGCGAGGTCAGATGGTGGTTCGTCTCTTGTAGGACTTGTCCCAGACCGCTTAGACGACGTCGATTGTGAGCTAGTGTGATAGTGCGTTGTTGGCGTCTCCATTCAGCATCGGAGATGCCTCGTGGCGAGATATTAGAGAATTTTCAAGGGTCTCCGATCTGATGAAATTTATTATAGGCATTCACAGGGTGAACTTTTGTCATTATGGTTAAGGGCTGGTAGAACAGGGCTCTGCCGAGAGGCCACTTTTTCCCATATATCGACGTTCGCTGAACCTGGGTGTTTTTTTTTTTTTTTTTTTTTTTTTTTTTTTTTTTTTTTTTGCTAAATATGCTTGCTAGTTGTATAGTGGGGATGGCGAACCGTAGGCAAGCTTCGGTTTCGGCCGAATTGATCAACGTAGGATCTATTATTAACTTCCCAGTCCTTTCAATCTTCGGGATACAACATGTCAAACGCTTCTAGGAGGTTATCAAAATACTCTCTGTCAGTTGGCCAATTAAGGCACCCATAGTTGTAGTAACCATCTGCAACGGACCATCCGCAGTCATTAAGCAAGGAAACGACAGTTATGTCGCGTGATCAGCCGTTGAGGCGATCTTGCAGACGACGTCGCGTGACGTGTCGTATGTCTGAGCAGACGACGTCGCGTGACGTGTCGTATGTCTGAGCAGACGACGTCGCGTGACGTGTCGTATGTCTGAGCCGACGATGTCGCCTGACGTGTCGTATGTCTGAGCAGACGACGTCGCATGAAATGTCGTATGACTGAGCAGACGACGTCGCGTGACGTGTCGTCTGAGCCGACGATGTCGCCTGACGTGTCGTATGTCTGAGCAGACGACGTCGCATGAAATGTCGTATGACTGAGCAGACGACGTCGCGTGAAATGTCGTATGTCTGAGCCGACGATGTCGCGTCGTATGCTTTAACCAGACGACATGTCGCATCACATGTCTTGAGCAGACGACGTTGCTATGTAGACGATGTGTTGTCTGTTCGCTCAGGCGACCTGTAGTCTGCGAAGTTATTAACAAATAACTTAACCTCTGAAATTCCAGAGAGATTTCAAACTTGTACACCTCGTTTAATGGAGGTAGTTATCATTACAATCATAGGGCTTTCCTAGGTTTTGATAACTGTTACTCGACCGTCCTGAGAGCGGGTCGGCAAAGCAAAATATGCTTTAACCAGACGACATGTCGCATCACATGTCTTGAGCAGACGACGTTGCTATGTAGACGATGTGTCGTCTGTTCGCTCAGGCGACATGTAGTCTGCGAAGTTATTAACAAATAACTTAACCTCTGAAATTCCAGAGAGATTTCAAACTTGTACACCTCGTTTAATGGAGGTAGTTATCATTACAATCATAGGGCTTTCCTAGGTTTTGATAACTGTTACTCGACCGTCCTGAGAGCGGGTCGGCAAAGCAAAATAGGGCTGTCCTATTTGTATAAAATACTGATTATTATCTTTAACTTTTATTTATCTGAAATGGAGTAGTGTTAAATTATTTTTAGTAGGTACTAAGAGCAGTGTTACACCACAAAAATCCAAAACGTACTGATGAAGCGCTACGGCGCCCGGCGCTGTGACGTCTCGCGAGCGAGGGGAGGGGAACGCTTGCACGTGATTGGGCGATGCAAAACTAGTCGAAACAGTGTTACCACACGCAAAATCCAAGATGTCATCTTCACCAAGTGGGTCAAGCGGAGCTCGGACACCTAAATGGGTATTTCGCGCAACTAATTAGCAATTATAGGTACTTGATAGTAAACAAAGTAATTTATTATTTCATCAAAAGTCGCACAACCTAGACTACTTACTCTACTAAAATTACGGCCACTATGTGTGACGAAGAATTCCTACAAGACTTAAATCTTCAATATGAATCTTAATGCCTTAACAATAAACTTCATTTTCTTTAAAAACTTTTTCAATTCTAGCAGTTCATACCTCTAACTGACAAAAAAATGCGGTTGCTGTGTTTTAACATGTGATTTTAAGGTATTTTCAACCTTAAAACAATGGAGAATAGTATAATTAACCTGCTGCAGTAGACTTTGCAAGGTTAATGATACCACTTCATGCCACTTTGTGAAGAATTAGTTCTACTGACTGTTGCGTTAATCTAGACCGGATATGATGAGAAAAGTGGGTGAATAGTTACACTATAATTTGTCATTATATACCTACCTACAGCGGATTGAATGCAATTCAAATTCACAGTTTATTTATTCAATAAGATATTCATATTAATCGTTTTAAAACGTCAGCAAACTACGCGACTTCCAATGTGGAGAAGACACAAGCAACTCAAAGACAAAGCCTAACGGCCGAATACAGAAACACTACTCAACATTTGAGAACTACTTAAACAAAGAAGCAGCTCTCAAACTCCAAAATTGCCATACTAATTTTAAATTTAGAAACTGTTCAATAATTTAAGAACCTCTCAAATTTTAAATGACGTTTCTGTATTCTGCTGCAAGTATATTAAAAGCTCCATATAACTTATGATCGCCTAGTACCTGGTATCTAACCTACAACTCTTACCGATAGATTCGAGTTTGTATCAGGGCAACTATTCTATAATTAAAATGTCTCCAGCTCTGTTCAATTTCTTGAGAAATACTCTTTTTTTATTATTTCTCAGTCTCGCAAAAGCTTTAGATGTGCTTGTGTTTTTTAAGTGCAAGTGTGTGTTAAAAAATTACCAACAATTGCTAAAACGTTTTCGAAAAAAATTGAGCACAACGGAAGCAAAATTTAGACATTTAGTTTTACAGCCTGTAAACAGCCGATTTTCGTACCCTGTAGCCTGTAGCATGGATCTTAAAAAACATGACTACTGTACCGAAATACTACGTACGTAGGTACCTACATATCGTAAAAGCCGACGGGCAGGGAGCACCGAAACGACTATATGAGCGTAGTCAAACGCTCAAAAAGGCGTATCTTTCGAGTAACGCAGTAGATTACCTACCTTCTTACAAGCAAGTACCTGCTAAACCATTCAATAACCCGCAACAATAGTGGCATCAAAGTTCGATTGCCACTAAACCCCATGTACCGAGAGAGAACAATATCTTCGGCCCGCCAATCAGAGAGAGGGCGCGTCCGTATACAGGGGGTACCTAAAGGGGGTGGCAACGGAACTTTGCGACGAAATTCAATTAAACTTGAGCACCCGCCTTATCTGATCTCTCTGTAGAGGCTTAGCTACGTAACGAGATTCATTAGGGATGACATTCAATGAAATGTGGTATTTGTTTATGTTTTCTCGGGTTTTTTAACATAATAAAACTACTTAACATTACACCAACAGAACTGTTTTTAAAAGAAAAATATATTACACAAAAACACAGCGAACGGTCGGCCGACGTCGAGCGGGATTAGAACCGACAACACATCTCAACTCAATCCGGGGGTAGCGACATACCAGTTAGTCCACCGACGCTGGTGACTCATACGCCGAATTATTGCTTGTATATCTTTACCATCTACTACAACTTGGGCATGCTAGCGCCATCTGACAGCATTGAGTTACATCAATGGTTCTTCTTCTTCTTCTTCTTCTTCTTTAAAATGGCTTTTCCATTCGGACATTTGCCAGTGTCAAGTAATATCAATATTTGCAGGTTATTTGCATCGAACGAAACAGTCAAGTCGTCATAGTTAAAGTCAAGTCGAGGGAATCATTGTAAAAAGGGGGCTATTTTTACAATGTTTGTTCACAGAGCTTTGGAGACAACACTAAGCTAATGTCCATGTTTTGCACCGATTTTCACTTTTATTTACACTTGTACACCTTCACGAAACTAAATTGATTAATATGCCCCCGAAATTAAATTGATTAATATGCCCCCGAAATTAAACAATTTACACGCATTTGAACTAGTTTCACAAAAATGAAAATTTAGCAACACATCTCCTCAACGCATTCCCGCCAAAACTCACATCAACGCTTAAAAACAGTTCCAGCCCCTTCAATCTTATAGGTTTATCGATTTTTTTTTCAAATTGGACCTTCTATAATGCTCCTTGACTTCTTTACACTCTTCTTCCAAGGTTTCTCACACCGGCGCCGCTCTGAAAGGAAAGATAATGAAAATCCGGTAGGGACCAATTACCTACCTTGTTGTTCAAGCAGCGGCACTAGTGGCATATAATATTGCAATAATCACTAAGTTTAAAAACGGAATGTACAAGTTTTAAATCTTAAGCAGCAGAGCTTAAGCAACTACAGAAAACACTTATTCTTCGGCGGCGTTTTACATGAGCTTAATTATATATCTAATCGGTAGGTACATTTCTTTTTTAGTGTTCCGTGCCGTAAAAGGTAAGTAAATAAACGAACGTCTTTAAGATCACTTTCTTGTCCGTCTGTCTGTCCGTTTCAACTTAATTATTCATTTTTGCAAAATTATAGGCAACCACCTTTCCATTAAAAAAGAACCATCTTAATCGGACATCTTCGAGTAATCGATGAACAAACATAACAAATATAAACTTACGCGAGGGATTGAGAAGCTCTTCCTTTTTGAAGTTGGTTAAAAAATAAAGGGGTCACCATGTCTTTCAAGAATATAATTTTTTAACAACTTTTGTCTTAAGTGACAACCCTAATTCTTAAGCCAATCTCGCCTAAATCCCCATCCCTCTGAGCGCGGAGCGTCAAGCGAGACTCGTTCCCACTAAGCTCAACCTGTGACGTTATCTAAACCCACTTAAGGTACACCCTGTATTATACGACGACGGTTGAATTAAATTCTGTCTTCTGGATATAGAAAGAAAGTATGTTTTTAATTGTATTGGTTAATTTTAGGTTAGCTTTGAAGTAGGTAGAGAGGTAAGTACATCATTATAATAATGTATACCTACAAGTTACACCTTTATGGAGTTGTCAGCTTAAATCACTGAATTTTGAAGAATTTCCCTTGATTGAAATTCTGACTCTTAAACAAAAGTTCATAGCTACTTTTTGGTAATTTTGTAAGCCACGGGTTTCTTTGCGATGTTTTCCTTCAACATAGTATTTAGTTTAAATATATCTAATGATTAATGACGAAGACTCACGAGGGTCGCGGTCCCGTTAATAAACATCGAAAAACCTTTTATTTTTAATGAAACATCATAAAAAGAAACACTTAAGAAAATTCAGCTGTCAAGACGAAGCATTTGAAATAGAAAACTTGTTTAGGTGAAAAAAGAAACTGCTTATAACAATGACCTAAATACCTTATATAATTAAATCAGAGACCAGTAAGTCTAAGTATAAACCATTTCATGGAGAGGTCGACCGTAGCCTGCGAAGTGGTGATAAGACGTCATGTCTCCACGGATCCGAGCACCCAAGGGAATAGCGGGTACAATATAACTATAGCTATGTACGTCTATGTAGGTAGGCATATCCGTTTTGTAGGTTAAATACCTAAGTACTTTACACTTCTGGAGCTTTATTACAATACTAGCTGCGCCCCGCGGTTTCACCCGTAGAAGTGAAAACGCGTTTTCACGGGCGCGGGCGGCCGAGCGGTTCTCGAGCGGTTGCACTTTTTCGTTCATTACTCGGGTTCTTCTAATTGGATTTCGATGCAAAGTATACCACGACATTCCTCGAAAATAGAACTATTTAATATTGAAAACCAGATTTCAATCGGATAAGTAGTATTTAATTGTATAAGGAACAGACAAATAAACAGAGAAACAGACAGACAGACATGAATTTTAAAAATTATATAATTTAGTTCTACTATCTTTTCTAAGCCCTTTAGACAACTTTTTTTTTAATTTACTTCCAAGTATAGACTTCTTGTCCTCTCTTCCTTTATTATAAGTATAGATAGATATAGATTGTGTCATTTTAGATAGTGTTCCGTGTTTCAGATTAGGTATGTACGGAAGTTATCGGTAGGTACATGAAAAAGTCCAAAATCTCGTGTAAGTCGTTTGCTACGTTAATTTTATTTTACCTTAGGATTCTGTATGTAATAAAGTGGCCATAGTTTATTATTTATGTTATCGTGCTAGCCTACGATTTATACAAGATGTAACGGGTAAGTCCTTTTAATCCGAAAGGGGGTTGTTCTAGACGTCTAGGCGAACACCTTTTGTTCTACGACTTTTGCAAATTCAAACTTATTTTTAAAAAAATTGAGATTATGATTAAGTAAACTTTACACTTAAAATTTTCGAAAAGTACTTCGAATTTCCAATAGGCGTAGAACAAAAGTTGTTCGCCTAGACGTCTAGAACAACCCCCTTTCGGCTTAAAAGGGCTTACCCGTTACATCTTGTATAATACCTATTAGTTGTAAATAAGTAGGTATGTAATGTGCAAGTAAACGAGTAAGTTCGCATATAAGTAACGCCTTCACACAAAAACTACTGAACCAATTGTGATGACTGTGAACTTGGATTATTACTTACATTAGGTACTAGCTATGAAGTAGGTAGGTAACATATTAATATTTTACACATGGCTTTCTACTTAAACGTAAGTGAGTACTTACGACTGCAAAATGTCTAACAAAGCAATGAACCGTAAACAATATTAAATCCCCTCATTATGAATTCAATAACTTTCCATTACAGTTTAACCACAAACTATCGAGTGTTCACTCTCGATAAACAATAAATTAAATTAAATGCGTTTAAAAACCGACATTAAATTCGTATGTCAATTTTACTGAAAGGATTTCGTTCAAAAACCGCATTGCTAATCTATTTACAGACGCCAAACGTCCCAAGTTCCTTGCTACGTCACGCGAAATATTGCTAAAGTTCTACTATTTACAAGTTTATAAGGCTCAAAATGTATTGTTTGGGCGTGTTGTTAGGTTGTTCGATGTTCAAATGTGAGAGGGAAAAATGGGAAAATGGTGACAGGCTGAGAGCCGTGATAGCGCGCTAAAAGCGTGGTGTGGTAGGCTGGTAGGTGTTGAAATGATAGGGCTGCCGCAAGCGGTATATTTTATAAAATGTTTTCAAGCCCTTTATCGCCAGGTTTAAAAGCAGGGTGTAAATTATTTTCAGAATGCTGCCGTGAGACCAAAAAGGTTTTAATGTGATCGATCAAGTTAGGTAAGTACCTAATTACTGTGGTATCACAGTGTATTAAGATATTTATCAGTAACAGATAAGTTCACGTCTACAAAAAATCATTAGCCCTTACTTACCCATAGAAATAGTACTACAGAGTAACTAGAAAGCTTCTACGTCATAAAAACGGTCCAGCTTGATGTTAGGAGATCCCAGTCAGTCCTTTTTCACTTTAGTGTTCATCGGTTAGTTAGATAATGACAGACTGGATCCAACTGGGTTCAACAGGACCGTTTTTGATCAAAGCAAAAACTACCTTTACTTTAGAAAACATGGTTGAAATTGATATTTCAAAAGTTGTAAAGTGCACAATCTTCTAGGAGCGAAAACAACGATGTGACATGTCTCTGCCCTTACCTGATTTCTGTGATTTGTAGGTCTAAAACCTTCGTTTGTTATAAATATGTCAGAATTGAAAAAGTTCCATTTGCTTTTAATGTAATAAGTGGACTTTAAAGTGCACAACTTTATAGGTACCTAAGAGTAGGTACTCTATAGATAATAGTAGTCTATGCACCGAGGTACTAAAGCCTTGTCTTATATAGCGGGCGTCATATTGAATTCAAAGCGTACAAAGGGTTCTAGAGAGTTAACTCCCGAGCGCAGCGATGGTGTTAAAAACTTAACTCCTGAGCGAAACGAAGCCAATTAACAATGTGACATCAAAGTGACAAAAGCAAACAGCGGCCTCAGGCAAAGGAAAAAAATAATTAAGGTTTTATATTAACTAAAACTTTTTGCCTTACCCTTCCGTCGAAATAAAAATGGAAGAAAAATAACCCAAGTTTTAGTTTTTTTTATGTGTAATGTCTAGGTGGCCAATTCGAAATTACCGTATGCTACTGGAACCTTAGTTCCAAATTTAAAATACTTTATGCCCTAGGGTTATAATAAGCACTTTATGCACCTAGGGAATAAAGACTCGCTTTACGTTGACCTTTTTGGTCAAATAAAGTAACTTTGTAGAGCAGTAGGTGTGTAATAGTAGTTTATGCACCGAGGTACTAAAGTCCTGTCTTATATAGCGGGCGTCATATTGAATCCAAAGCGTACGAAGGACTCTAGAGGGTTAACTCCCGAGCGCAGCGAGGGTGTTAAAAACTTAACTCCTGAGCGAAGCGAAGGAGTTATGTACCTAGAGTCCTGAGTGAAGCGTGGGATTCAAGCGCCCAAGATAAAGACAGACTTTAGTACCGAGGTGAATACTCTACTTTACACATCTACTGCGAGACAATAAAAGGGCTACAAAAATAAGTATTTAACTAAAAACAAAAAAATAAAATAATGCAACGTATATGAAATATATTGACAGCTTTATATTAATTAAATTTAACAATGTTACATCAAAATGACGAAACCACACATCGGCCTTAGCTGATGAAAAAATAAAGTTGGGGCTTTATACTAACCAAAACTTTTTGCTTTACCCTTCCGTCCATGAAAATAGAAAAAATTTGCCCAGTTTTTATTTTTTTTATGTGTTATGTCTAGGTGGCCAGTTCGAAATGGCCGTATGCTACCAGAACCTTAGTTCCAAATTTAAATTACTTTATGCCCTAGGTGCATAATGTGCACTTTATGCACCTAGGGAATAAAGAGTTGCTTTACGTTGACCTTTTTGGTCAAATAAAGTAACTTTGTAGAGCAGTAGGTGTGTAAATAAATAAATTTTGTGACCAACACACAGCGCCATCTAGCCCCATGGTAAGCTATGCTCTAATGGTGATGACTAGACAACGGATATACTTCAAATATTTATTTTTCTTTTGTAAATTCAAACATATTATCTTATCCTATCCTACTAATATTATTAAGCTGAAAGTTTGTGAGTATGTGCGTGTACGTGTGGTTGTTACTCAATCACGTAAAAACCGCTAAACCGATTGCAATGAAACTTGGAATATAGGTAGCTGGATACCGGGAATAACACATAGGCTAATTTTATCCCGATATCCCCGTGGGAACGAGACTTACGCGGGTGAAACCGCGGGGCGCAGCTAGTTTTACATAGAATTACACCCTGACCAGATACAAATATTTATTTTTAAGCATAAATATTTGCACCCAGCGGTGATCGAACCCACCACCTTCTGCATTGCAGCCAAGCCGTCCGCCCGACGCGCCACAGAGGTCCGGTCGTCAAAACTTTAAAGTTCTCTAAAACTTTTTACTTGGTACGTGATTTACATTTATCCATTTATATCGTATCTGACTCAAATCTGACTGCACCTACCATATCATACCTTGCCTTTTGTCGTAACTAACTTTCTATGTTAGTGTAGGTACCTACTTTTTTGCGATGATTAGGTTCTTTAAAAAACCTGTATTGGGCTCTAAGAGTGAATTGTTTCGTATTGGAAACTACATCGATTTATGCACCTAATATAAAAAAAACTTTAAAAAAAAGATAAAATAATATATAGGACCTATTAAGTCTATGGCGTAGTCAACGGCCGCCATCTTAATTTTTTTTCATGTATTGTCGTATGATGTTCAAACCTTCATATTTGGACAGAGTAGACCTAAATAAACAGAAAACATGCCATCACTGATGTCCTTCCACCACATGGATTTAATTTCTTCTTTACTCGAGTCAACGATTGCCCTTACTGGTTACCTGAAAAATAATGGTTGGTTTGTTTTGGCAACCCTACGTTACCCACCTAAATCCATTGCTGCGGTTGAGTGGAAAAATTAAAAAGAAAATACGTCGGCTATATTGGCCCCGCAAGTTCAATTAAAGCCATCCCAGATTGTGGGTTCATTTGTGACAGCATTCATTCAGATGGATTTTATTTCACAATCCGTTTCACACTTCAATAAATCGTTTTTATTTTTGTAGCCTTCCTACCTGCCTATATACAGATATTATGTGGGTACTTATCTAGGGTGTAAGCACTGTGACCTGTGTAAATTAATATAACGTGACTGAAGTAGATATCTTGACTTAAGAAACGATTTATACTTTCTTTGGAAAATTTAACGCAGCTACTTATTTTGCTTCGTACCTCAATATTTTTCTCAATTTAAACTTCAGTAAATTAAGTCGTACAACATGTAGGTACCTAGATAGTATTTTAATCGAAGGCCACGACCGCAGCTTGTCACCCATCAGCCCGCATCACTATTATATTATGCTATCCTACTTCCTGCTAATATTTATGTGAAAGTGTGTGTGTTTGGATTTTTTTTACTTAATCACGCAAAAACTACTGAACCGATTCCGATGAAATTTGAAATATAAGTAGTTGGATACCGGGAATAACACATCTTTAAGCTATTTTATCTCTCATTTTATACCAATATTCCCGCGGGAACGGGACTTACGCGAGTAAAATGGCGGAGCGCAGGTAGTAATTTAATACTCCTACTTATTATTTAATTTACGATAAGGTCGCCTTGGAGAAATTGGGCAGTGGAGGAGATGGGAAGTAGAGCGGGATGTTACGGATAGAAAGGCAGAAAAAGGGGCAGGGTTTATGAAAGAGAAAGGGGTGATAGGCAAGGGAGGGAACGTAATGGTGATGGCACCACTATGTAAATATCCTACGCATAGTTTCGTGTGTGAACTGAGTTAGGTACTAAGTGTTTTAAAAATGAAAATCCTCCAAAAATCTTGTTTATGAGTTGTTGTAAAATTCGCTGCTATTTACAATGACTCCTCCGACTTATGTATAACTGCGACACGCACGACCTATTATACTACTCTTTACGCACGACTTGGCTGTTTTGTTGCACTGCACACCCACCTGCAAATAATTTGGAAATATAATATTTGACACAGGAAATATATTTGAATGGCCATAAATAGTTCAAGACTGCGAAAAATAAAAAATAACGCCTTATCATATCATGCGGTCAGTGTCAAATAACTTTTGACTGTCAATGTCACAATTGGAGTCTTGGCGGGAACTCCTTGAGGAGAATATGTGGTGCTAAATTTTCATTTTTGTGAAACCTAGTTCATATGCGTGCAAATTGTTTAATTTCGGGGGCATATTAATCAATTTAGTTTCGTGAAGGTGTACAAGTGGAATGAAAGTGAAAATCGGTGCAAAACATTGACTTAGTGTTGTCTCCAAGGCTCCGTGAAGATTGTTTGTAAATGGCCGCCGCGTTTACAAATGATTCCCTAGACTTGACTTTAACTATGACGACTTGACTGTTTCGATGCAAATAACTTGCATAATGTATTAATAATACTTGACACTGGCTAATTTCCTAATGGCCATAATCGGTTCACAACCGATAAGAAATAATAATGTCACAATTGACTGCAGTTTGTGTTGCCAAATGAGCTTAAGAGTTTTGGCGGGAATGCGTTATGGAGATGTGTTGCTAAATTTTCATTTTTGTGAAACTTAGTTCAAATGCGTGTAAAATGTTTAATTTCGGGGGCATATTAATCAATTTAGTTTCGTGAAGGTGTACAAGTGTAAATAAAAGTGAAAACCGGTGCAAAACATGTACTTTAGCTTAGTGTTTTCTCCAAAGCTCCGTGAACAAACATTGTAAAAAATGGCCCCCTTTTTACAATGATTCCCTCGACTTGACTTTAACCATGACGACTTGACTGTTTTGTTCAATGCAAATAACATGCAATTAATTAATAATACTTGACACTGGCAAATGTCCGAAAGGAAAAGCCATTTTAAAGAAGAAGAAGAAGAAATGAGCTTAATCTATCAATCTGGTAACTTTATTTCAACCCCATTACTTAACTATTGGTATAACGTTTTTACGTATGTATACTATTTTAAATATTATGTTAATGTGACAAATAGTTATTCTCTTACATTTGCGTAATATAACCTGCTTTTCAACTTGAAAATCAACTAGTGAAGAAACAAAAGTAAACCTTATCATAACATTAGACAGACGGTAGTTTTTCGTGGAAACTATTTGTAACATTTGATAAAGTCAGCTATGGCAACACTTAAATGAGTGAATTTTGATTATTTTTTGTGTGTGGACAGTGTACTTTGCTTTGAATTTGTTGTTTTTATTATAATTTTGTTGTTATTACAACGATTGTTATTATTATAAATTTCAGTCACAACTGTGACAAAGAGGACGTATAAGAAAATGCCGCCAAAAACTGCAGACAAAGAAGTTAAAAACAAAACAACCAGCCGGCAACGAAATTCACCGGTAGGTTTGCTCTATAACAACTTTACAAATAATAAATATATAGAACAGGAACATATTTGAGCAGGTATAATTTTTGAAGTTTGTCTAATGAAATACATAAACATACTTTCCGCATAAAGTTAAAAAAGTTAAACTTTTGTTCTGTAATATGTTTCAAAACCAAAATGGTAATGTGTCTAGGATTTGAAATCCTGTTATTATAATTATTACAATATGTATTCACATAAATAAATAATAATGCGTATATTAGTCTCATAATTACAAAAAATAGTTCATTGTAGGTACCTTCATCATAATTACTTTTTGTTGTTAGATAAAGTGAAGGATTGATTATGGCGCATATACATTAAAATAAGTACCTCTTTGCTTATGTTAGGGGTTGCACTTTAACCCCAGATAGCTAACCATCTGTTTATTTCAGTAATATTGCCTTATCTCTAACTTTTTTTTAAAATGACGTGTCACTTTATTTAATTTATCTTATTAATCTGCGCATCTTAGCTGTATAGTTATATATATATTTTTTGGTTTTCAGTATATCAAGATTATTTTATTCAGTGGCATTTTATTGAGCATACTATGTTACTACAGTATAAAATGGATAACCACCCCACCACCACTACCAGAATTGGATATGAACCAGTACTGGGGCACTTATCCTTTGGAACAGAAACCTGATACTTCTGTCAGACCTTTTGATATTGAATTTCCCGAAGTGGTAAGTATTTTGGTGTCAGGTAACAGTCTATACTAATATTACAAAGAGGAAATGTGAGTAACAATGTATGTATTTACTGGACTGATTTTAAACAGTCTCTCACTAATAGAGAACTACATTAACCAGTAGTAACATAGGCTACTTTTGATCCCGATATTCCCTTGGGATGGGGACTTACATGGGGTATTATAGTCACAATTGGTTTAATTTATTAAGTAGCATAGAGTTTATTATGCTCGTTTCC
This sequence comes from Idaea dimidiata, assembly GCA_949358125.1. Classification (NCBI taxonomy): domain Eukaryota; kingdom Metazoa; phylum Arthropoda; class Insecta; order Lepidoptera; family Geometridae; genus Idaea; species Idaea dimidiata. The sequence goes on along the minus strand of OX442334.1, from coordinate 19,482,297 downwards.
TGGCAATGTTTTCATTCACCTTAGGAGCGATGTTAATAGTGTACATCATTTTTTTCTTAAAGAAAATGTGAGTATAATACAGTAAGTACCTTTAGGTACAGGTCCACAGTCTGATTTATAAATTACAAGGTTGTATCTTAATTTTAGGCAAACCAAGTTACTCTGCAATGATTTACATATTATTTTAAAGTTAAGCAAACAAGGTTTTGGCCTTTTTTAGTGTTCCATACTATAGTATACATAACTGGACTGTCTCTCTATATAACAGAATACATATGTATTTCAGATAATAGATGACCTAAAACAAAGGCTCCTCCACTATAAAAAGCCTCCTTTACCAGTAGACAACTCCGGTTCCACTTACGGATTTAACTCCAATTTCCTGACACAAGTTGTGGACTACTGGAGAAACAGATACAACTTTAAGGAGAGAGAGAATTTCTTGAATAAATATGACCATTATGTGACAAATATACAAGGATTGGATATACATTTTATGCATGTGAAATCGAAGGAAGAAAATCTTAAAGTGAGTATGTTGCATAACTATTGGTAATCAGAGTCCGTTTGGATGAACACATCATTTAGTACTAATTTTGAATTTAAAACCTAGTCAATTATTTAAGTACCTAGCCTTCAAATTTTATATGATGTTACTGTATTCAACTGAAAATGTCTTAAAGCCTCTAAACAGTGGAATTTCATATCTTGTAGATACATTGAGTCAAAAATTGTTTTTGAAGGCAAAACGAAACTGTATCAAAAAGCAATGACCGGTTATTTCCCAGGTGGTCCCTCTACTTTTGCTTCACAGCTGGCCGGGGTCTTTCCGACAGTTCTATGAAATGATCCCGGAACTGACTAAACCAAGGGAAAGTCAAAGCTATGTGTTTGAAATCATAGCTCCTAGCTTACCTGGTTTTGGATTCTCAGAGGTTAGTAAATGAAAAGTTTGCCTTATGAACTGTGAAGCATTCATGTGATATAAAAAATCTAATAAAAATCGGGATGAATAGTAGCCAAATTTACAAAATACGAATTAACGTACATCTCCTGCACAAGCCCCTGTGTGTTTTTAACTCAATATAATACTTTCTATTTCCATTCTTTTTCTTTATTATGTTATCTAGAAGTTTGCAGGTTCGATTTCTGCCCGACTCCTTGTGATAGGTCGTTAAATATTTACCTTTTTGTTCTAGGCTACAACAAGGCCTGGTCTAGGCATGTTGGAAACATCAATAATCATGCACAATTTAATGAAGCGCCTCGGGCACGAGTATTATTACATCCACGGCTGCAGTACCGTCGCTGGTACTATGGCGACGCTCTTCCCTCAAAGTGTGAAAGGTTTTCATGCAGTCACGCCCTATCTTAACAATCCGCTGGCTCATCTTTATGTTTGGCTTGGTGAGTTGCCATGAATATGTTGCAGGAATTGGATAAAATTCCGAGCCTAATTGTAATGTGTAAAATATTGTTTTAGTGATTATTTAATACATACATATTATTTTATTATACACAAATGAATTGTATACAATTCCTAAAGTTAAAATTCAAAGTTTCGACTGTGTGTTTCCGCAATTAGCCCTACTAAGGGCCTTTGGATTTTAAGTCGTGGTTTTCCTTCACCGTAAGAGCTGTTAATAGCACACTAAAAATTTTCTTGAAGAAAAAGACATTGGTAATGTTTACAATTCCTAAAAGGGGCTAGGAAATGTATTACATTACATTTATTATTGAGTTAAAATCAGTCCCAGGTCCGATTTTTCTGTCACAAAAACGACTGGTTCTTTTTTTAGTCACCCAGAAAAAGATATTTCCGATCGCTATTTAGGAAATTTGTATAGTAAATTAAATGTATGTAAATAATACCTAAAATTGTTTATTTTTTACAACTATGGTTAGTGAGGTCAATTTTTGCCAATTGCAGGTTCGTTTTGGCCAGATTTCATAGAGACACCAGAACTGCAGAGTCATCTGTATCCTGTGAGAGAGAGACTGCTAACAATGCTAGAAGAGTCGGGACCATTCCACTTGGAAGCCACTAGGCCTGACACTATTGGTAAAACGATTTTATAAGCAGCTTGCTGACCATAATATGTGTTTGTTTTTATGTTTGTAATTATGTACATCCGTTCCACGTTTTCACAGACGTGAGTCCAGAGCCCGAGGGAAAATCGGGAAAAAAGTATATTACTCCTCAATAATGTATACAATTTGTAACGAGTAAGTCCTTTTAATCCGAAAGGGGGTTGTTCTAGACGTCTAGGCGAACAACTTTTGTTCTACGACTTTTGAAAATTAAAACATTGTGCTCTTCACCTTGTTCAGGGTGAAGAGTGAGAAGCTATTGCTGACATTTTACTGAAAACACGTTTAATTAGTAGCTGGCATGACTAAATTCCTCTATTTCTTGACCTATTTCCTGTAAAGTTTCCAAGTTTGCCGCCAGGTGGGGCGAGTGACGCGAATTTCAGCTGAGAGCCGCTGAGAGCGGCATCGACATTTTCTTGTCATTGCGTTGTTGAACATCGCGCTGTCAACACGTTGACTATACTTTGTTCTAATTAGTGAGGTATTTCTGTTGCAGATTTATTTTACTAGATTGAACTTAGAAGCTGGCAGACACCGGAGGAGAAGAATAGACAGCACACTGGAGTGGAGACAGCAAAACGTCGTCGAAGTCATCGAGTAGTTCTGACGGTACCGATATTTCGAAAAGCTTCAGCAGCTGCTTCCGAAAATCGGACGGTTCTGAATCCCGTGCACCGTAACTTCGAAAAGAGTTTCAGCAACTCCTACCGAAAGTCGACGATTCTGAATCGCGTGCACCGTAATTTCGAGAAGAGTTACAGCTGCTCATACCGAAAAATCGTGTGCACTTCGAAAAGTAATGTTAAAGTAAAGAGTCATGTAAGTCGGAATATGTTTTCCAATTCATTATAATTGTTCTAATTCTCTATTACCTCTGATATACATCTGAGAAATGAGATTTTTCCGTTACTACTTACCTACCCTACAATTTGGTTAACAAATTTTTTTCTGTGGATTATAATCCCAACAACTGAAAAATGATATTTTTCCATTACTACTTACCCTACCTACAACTAAAAATAAGTTTTTTCTTTAAACTTGCTAACCTATAACTGATAAAAGTAAGAACTAAGAATATTCATCATAATATTCTTCTTGTGTAGTGGTGTAGCTCACCTTGTGTTAGAGTTTTAAATGTCCCCCTAAGGCCTGTAACTTGGCCTGGGGCGGTTGCTACCTGAGATAACAACGTTGACGCATACCGAGGCACGAAGGAGCTCGAGAGGGTCATTTCTTTTGCCACAAAATATCTCGTCATCTATCCCAGTAGTAACCGCGCCTGGCGTTGCTTAGGCCGCGCGGCCATTTAAGATCGGCAGTTTGAGCTAGGCTTAAGTTGAGAATATTCGTAGCTACATTTGTTTATAATGCCGGATAAAACTGCAGCATTTCATTCCTTAGATTGCTGTAGTTACAAGGTTTCAATGAACCTGATATAAATGAAAATTTCCGCCCGATAACATTTATTTTATCTCAAATTAAACTCCTATTTTCATGTTTGAAATCAAATACTACTTATATTTATTTTTGTCCACTCGACACTAGTTTACTAGTAACTGTTTAGCTCATACCTTCAACTTTTAAACCACAAAGCTATTATTAAATATTTTGTAAAATTGAAATATTATTTAAAGTCTTGTATCCATTTCTTTCGAAAATCTATTTTTAAATATATTTATCGGAACCTTCAAAGTCCGGGCAAAGTTCAATAGTCTTGAAAAGTTTCGCATTTTGTAGTAGAATCTCAGTTGAAAAATATAAGTGTTTCTAGTGGTACAAAGACTCCTTATTGACCTTCGGACTAAAACGGTTGAACCGATGATGTATAGTAGTATACATATCTTAATATTTTTAAATAGAATACTGAATTTCTTCTGAACCTGCAAGTAAAAATTACACATGTCATAAGCACAGTTCTATGTGAATGTAAATTAATCAATTGCGTGAAGATCATCGTATCTTCTGCCTTTGGAGATCATAAGCAGGAGCTTTTAGGCCCACACGATATAAGAATTATTGCAAAAATTCGCAGCAGCTAAAATAACAAACAACGTACGTAGATTTTATTTTTTAGGATTTAGGTTATATTGAGGGTACCTACAAGAAAAATACTGAGATTTCGAGACGAGCTTCAGCAGCTTCGATCGAATCATAGTACCGGTACCTACAAGAAAAATACTGAAATTTCGAGACGAGCTTCAGCTTCGATCGAATTACAGTATTTACTGCAGAGGATAATACATATTTCGATGGTTTCAGCAACCGCTTCAGCAGCATTAATCGAAATAAAAACCAAAATTACCGACATGTGGAAAGACTAAGTGTAGTTTTCTTTATTCATCTTCCTTCTGGACGGTGTTTTTTATGACAGTAGCCCCAACTGCGTTCTAGTTACCTTTGGGAGCACTGCTGTGTGGGAATGACAGCTACAAATAACCTGTTATTTTAACCTACATGATAAGCATATCATGGCTTACATTAGAGTCAATAAGTTTATATTTATTCTCTGATTCAAAAAGCGAACGCACAAGGTTTGTTCTGTGACTGATTGTGCTTACGGCGTCTTTTATGACAGTAGCCCCGACTGCGTTCTAGTTACCGTTGGAGCACTGCTAGACCCATTTATCAATCGGGAGTATGAGAATGACAGCTAAAAATAACCTGTCATTTTAACCTACATGAAAAGCATATCATGGCTTACATTAAGAGTCAATAAGTTTCTATTTATTCTCTGATTTAAAAAGCGAACGCACAAAGTTCGTTCCGTTACTGATTTTGCTTAAGAGTTGTCTTGACGACTGGGTCAATTCAACTGCATTCTCGTCGCCGGGAAAATCGCAGAGACTACTGTAATACGTTCTAGAAATTTGATCTACCAACAATCATAGTTCTGTTTAGATCTGAACAACCTCGCGTAGTAGGTACTCTAGTACGTGATGTTGGATTTCAGAGAGCTAAGATGAGCTGCCCAACATTATAGCGCCTTTAGCAGGCGGTGGCTCTAGCAACACGGATGAATCTGTTTTCTTTTTGTCTTACTCATCTTTTTTATTCAATCTTCGTGACGTCTGATGTCTGAGACGGTCCTGCCGAATATCATAACGCCTTCAGCAGGCGGTGGCTGTACGAACATCAGTAAATATTTCTTCCCATCGAGTTCGTCATTCATGATTAGAGTTCGTCATTCACCTGCTCGGCTATTTAGCTGCAGCATCTGAACGCACCTCGGTACTTTAAAGCTTTTCGATCTCGAGAGCAGAGCCCTCTGCGGGCCCTGTGAGATTTTGAGCCTTAACGAGACGCTCTGATCAACAACGACTTACTTAACACTTTCTTTAGGTTCGATGGAGGTTTGTCTGATTGTCAATGGCGTTTTATCTTCATCTGTTGGACAACCGCCTAAGCATCACTTCTTTTGAGATAATGACGTAAGTTTTTTAAGCCTGCTTGAACTTATTTGTTATCTTTGTTATTTGAAACCCGAAATAATAGATCTGGCTAAATTCTTAACAGATTTGACCTAAACCAATGTCTTGATGGGACTTTGGACACCAATCACTTGCAGAAATCAAACAGATTTTTTGGTACGATAGAGATACTAATCTCTCTGTCGCACTGGACCCTAAACATTGGATAACTTGAAATTTTCTGATGGTCATTCATTAGAAAATAGCTCCCCTTTTTACTTTGGAAACGCTTATATATCGGCAAAAGTTACGAAACTCCAAATTCCCGAATGTAAAATATTTTTCATTACATTCCATAGTTAGACGAAACAGAATTGTTTTTGTACGTCTCAGAAGAACAAAAAAAGAAGGGGGGCAAACATTACAACTTAACGCTACGAAACGCCTGCCAATTCATAAGCCGAATGGCACGACGATTGTCGATGTCGATGTAAACTGTTTTGTCGACAATATGGATACCTAGATTTGCACGTGTTTCCAAAATCGAATCGCATTAGGATTTCAATATTGTTTTGTCTAATATAACCTTTTAACTCACAGGAAGACGATTGCGATAGTCTTGTCACGGTGAATAACGAGTATCATGGGTTAGTGGACAATTCGCATAGGCATTTCTGTGCGAATTTTTCAGATGTGTTTACACAATTAATTATAGAAAAGGTGCTTACATGATATATTGATCATTGGGTAAGAATTAATAAGAATGATTTTGCAGCTATACACGACACCGCAAGAAGTTCTGAGATGTTCCACGATGACTTGATTAAATTGGTAATGTAATGTTCCAATATTTATTTGTCAATTGAGAATTGAACACAGACTAATACTTTTAGTAATATGTTATTATTTAATATATTTATTTAATCAAAGTGTAATGTAAAATAATAACATAATAAGTTCAGCTATTATTTAACTATTTTTGAATCTTAAAATATTCTTTGTATTTGTCCAGATGCCTTCTAAAGGCATTAATTGTTCCTCTCGTTTAATTCGATGCGAAGACGTATTATCAGTTCTCATCAAATCAAAATCTATTTTCAATGTTAAAATATTATAACATTGTCTATTCTTTACAATAAATGCTATTGTAGTAGTGGGTCTTACTGGTAAATTAATAATACTTTTTATCTTTATAATATGTAACAATCGTTTTGGTTTGCTATTTATGTTAAGATATTTATACTACATAATGACATATAATTAGGTATTGGATTACCCAAGTACGGACAGGTACTACAAAGTAGTTTACCTAAATTCAACTGACAAAAACTTCGATATGACATTAAATTTTTAATTTTTGCTGCCTACATTTCAGCTTTTATTCAAGTTTGTTTGCCTCTTAAAATACCTACCAGGTGATACCAGACACTTCTCACTCTTCACCCTGAACAAGGTGAAGAGCACAATGAAACGGTTTTACCTTTCCAATAAAACCAGCATTGTGCTCCGAGCCTTGTTCAGGGTGATTTCAATTGCTACCTGGTGAGAATCAATGACAAGAAAATGTCGATGCCGCTCTCAGCGGCTCTCAGCTGAAATTCGCGTCACTCGCCCCACCTGGCGGCAAACTTGGAAACTTTACAGGAAATAGGTCAAGAAATAGAGGAATTTAGTCATGCCAGCTACTAATTAAACGTGTTTTCAGTAAAATGTCAGCAATAGCTTCTCACTCTTCACCCTGAACAAGGCTCGGAGCACAATGCTGGTTTTATTGGAAAGGTAAAACCGTTTCATTATTTCTGAAAATTTTGAGATAATGTTTCACTGAAAAAACAGCTGCTTTTGAAAATAAAGATAATTGAAGTTTTGATTGTAAACCATCAAACTAAATAAAAAGACAACATAAGGTCAATGACCTCGAACTCTCAGAAAATGCTGATTTTCAAGTAAAATTTACACCTAATTTTTTTGAAAAGTACTTCGAATTTTTAAAAGTCGTAGAACAAAAGTTGTTGGCCTAGACGTCTAGAACAACCCCCTTTCGGATTAAAAGGGCTTACCTGTTACACCTTGTATAGATTATTTTTTAATTGGTACTGTTATGTAGTTTTGAAGCTTGTCTGTTACAATGAAACAAATAATCATTTCTTTATCTATAATATTAGTATATAAATAAATATGTAATAAATCAGTTGCCTAGTACGTATAGTAGAAGCCTAGTTGCTTAGTCTAAGGTTAGATTGAATTGTGTAAAACATCCTTCAATATTAAAAATGTAATTTACCAAAATCTGCTTTTTCTAGGTGCAACACTATCCGATTCACCAGCCGGTCTAGCCGCCTACATGCTAGACCGATTTACGTCATCCAAAAACCGAGAGGCATACGACGGAAGAATGCCTGAACTATTCTCATTGACAAACCTATTGGACAATATCATGATATATTGGGTGACCAATTCTGTGACCACTAGTATGAGAGTTTATAAGGAGACTTTGAAATCCAGGCTTGATTACTACTCATATATTGATAGGTAAGTGAATACTGTAAGTTGTACGAATGAATATATAGTTTAGAATTAGTATAATAAAATCGATTGAACATGAATTCAAATGATGATGTAAACACCTGACTTTATGAGAGAGAGAGGATGGCCTGGCCTATATTGTAGAAAACTTTTTGCCTGACTAATCACGACTGGTTTACATCAAAGCCTATGATTTTTGCAAATAGTTAAATGTAAATCAAGCTTCAGGCACTTCCTTTCAATCAATTTCCTTTTTTTACATTGAATGTCTATTTTTGCTTAAATTATTTATTTTTCTCAAAGTCTTGTATGGTATAAAGTATAGTTTGCAACTCTGAATATAGTACGGATTTACATTGAGGACCACAAATCCCTCGCGTCGCTCAGAATTCTAAAATTTGAAACACTGTCTACACTCGTGATTCAATCATCATGAATCACTCCCTACGTCATTGATCTATGGCCCTTGCTTTATATCCATTCACTAATTGCATTACTGTTCTAGTTGTATAACCCACGTACATCACTTCCTCGTTCCACAGTATACCAACGAACGTACCAACCTGCGGTATAAAGTTCAGCCACTCGACCCTCTACCAGCCGGACTCCGTCCTCGGTACCAAGTACACCAACTACCTGCGGACTACTGTAGTGGACGGCGGAGGGAACTACCCGGCGGTTGAGAAGCCAGATGTATTGGCTACTGATGTCGTGGAAGCTGTCGAAGTGTTCTTAAAGTTTCATGGGTAAGTTTCATTGTTAAAATGTGTAAGCGTCCGTAATGTCGGCCTTGACGGCTTCTGTGGCGCAGCGGGCGAAGCTCGAACTGCAACGGAAAAGGTTGCGGGTTCGATTCCCGCCAAGAACAAATATTTCTGCTGACCATGAATGTTTGTTTCTGGTTCTGGGTATATTCTATCAATACTTATAATAAATTATAATAAAATCCTAGCTTAGCGGTGTCTCACACTTTTTTTAACCCGCGGGGTGTCTTCCTGCGACCACGGCCGGTGTAACCCGTTTGCCGAAACGTCGGGTTAATTATAAATTTATATTTAAATTTATAAAAAAGTGCATAAACGAGATCGAGACCAGAGTTTTTATAAAAATAGTAATTAGCGGTGTCTGTGTTTGAAAGATATTTTGAAAAAACTATTTTTTGGGGTATGTACTAACGTAACAGAAACCATTTCCGTGTTTAACTTTCTGTCTGTTTGTCCGTTTGTCTTGGCGTTTTTATCCGGATATCAAGTTCGAAATAAAAATTTGCGTAATATCGTTGTTTTTTAACCATCGTCATCTATCGTCATCATCACTTACTGACATACGAATTTTTGCCTTACTTCACCTACCGCATTGCGGTAGGTAGGTGTAAAAACAACACGGGATCTCGACTTGAGCGGGTGAAACCTCGGGGCGCAGCTAGTCTATCATATGTATGTATTTACAAAAAATAAGTATAGTATGTATTATATCCAGTGTCTAGTATCCATAGTACAAGCCTAGTGCTTAGTTTCGGGCTAGATAGCGCTGTTTGTAATGTCGTGCTATATTTATTTATGTGTTGCGTGTGCGTACTTTTTCTGCTGCTTTTTTAACTGTTTTTGCACCAGCGTTTTCGTCGCTATAAATGAGGTGAAAAACTTATGTTTCACTCGGCAGCAAAGTTATTTTCCATCTCGTAGCTTTAAATCCTTTGCTACACTCAGGATTTAATATTTGAACCACGAGCGAACTTTCGTTTGAACAGGTTTCAATTGGAATACTCGTACCAAAAACCAACTTTGCAGCCTTGCATAACGAATAACTTTTTTTTTCAGGGAGCCACAATTAGCTCCAACTTCAGAGATCCCTAAACCAGCTTTAAAAACCCCTCAAACAGTCTACGATTTTACCGTCAACGACATCCACGGAACACCTGTCAAACTAGAAAAATACAGAGGAAAAGTTCTAATAATTGTCAATGTAGCTTCACAGTGCGGCCTAACAGATACCAATTACAAAGAGCTTAATTTGCTCAATGAAAAATATTACAAGAAAGGTCTACGAATACTGGCTTTTCCTTGCAATCAGTTTAATAGTCAAGAACCGGGATCGGCTAGAGACATATTGAACTTTGTCAAAGAGAGAAAAGTGTCTTTCGATTTGTTTGAGAAGATCGAAGTCAATGGTGAAAACACTAACCCCCTTTGGAAGTATTTGAAGAATAAACTCACTGGGACTTTAGGAGAGTTTATAAAGTGGAATTTTTCAAAGTTTGTTGTTGATAAGAACGGGGTACCAGTTGAGAGGTTTGGTCCAAATGTTAACCCGTTGGATATCGAACCTTATTTAGAGAAATATCTAAGTTGATCTAAGTTTATAATTTGTTGACACTGATATGGTAGAAAAGTATAAAATACTTATCGTAAGACTGTTCTTTTTATTAAAAAAAATGCATTTATCTGTTAAGTCTTAAAATATTATAAGAGCTCGAATAAATTAAACTTAAATAATTATTGTGATAAAAATAAAAATAAAATGGTTTTTTAATTAAATTGTTTTATTCAATCAATCATACTAACGAAATCAAGCCGCTTATAAGCTGGAAAGAGCCAAGTCACACCAAAAGTTTATATTGCACGTCACGCAGCACGCACGTTACAGTGCGGGCACACGCAAGTTATGGTGCGGACACACGCGCGTACTATTCGTCTCGTGTCAGACTGTATAGCATGTCTCTTACAATTGAATATAATGTAAAAGATAGGCAGACAATATAGCACCTATATTACCTATCCAGTGGACGTCTGACAACAGTGGAAAATGACAGGCACTATGCAGTACATTGCTGCTTTGAGGTAATAACCACGTTACGTCAAAGCAGCAATGTACTGCATAGTGCCTGTCAATTTGCACTATTGCCCGACATCCACTGGATAGATAATACGGGTGCTGGTGTGACGCGGCTTTTCATGTAAAAACAAAGTAGATATACTAGAAACATTTTCAAAGTAAAATACATCTTCAACAATTCACTCGCGGCAAGGCTCGAACTCGCGTTTGTGCGTTTCCGTCGTGCTAACCATCAGCCTGAGCTGCCTTGAAAATATTTCTAGTAGATTAGATAGATATACCTAACGCATCCTACTCTATTAAAGCTGAAAGTATGTGTGTTTGTTACTCAATCACGTAAACCCCACTAAACCGATAGCGATGAAACTTGGAATATAGGTATCTGAAAACTGATAACACATAGGCTACTTTATATCCCGAAAACCCGCGGGAACGGGACTTACGCGGGTGAAACCGCGGGGCGCAGCTAGTTAAAAATAAATTCCGAAATAAGTGTAGGGAGTTAAACAGTCTGCCTGCCAAGTCTAAGCCGGGACAGTTCTTGAATGGTGCTCCGGCTGGTATCGCTGCCACACTGTAGCTCCGGTATGGCTGCGATCAACTGTAAAACATATTATCTATACTTATCTTCTATGCTTATAATAAAGAGGACAAAAAAGTCTGTACTTGTAATTAAATAAAAAAAAAAGTGGTCTTTTTTAACCGACTTCAAAAAAAAGGAGGAGGTTCTCAATTCGTCTGTATGTATATATTTTTTTGTATGTTCACCGATTACTCGAAGACGGCTTGACCGATTAAGATGATTCTTTTTTTAATGGAAAGGTGGGAGCTCCGAGATGATCCCATAAAAATTTGATGAGAATTCAATAAATTATTCATTTTTGGACTTCTACCAAAAATAATAGACCCCTAAAGAACTAAGTACAGATTTATGGGGCACCTGAAACTGACCTTCTCATCAGCAAACTCCTCAATAATTAGAATTACGGTAACAATATTGTTGATTTTTAGGTAGTTAGGTATACTAAAAAGGGTAAAATAAAATAAAAATTAAAAAACCGACTTCAAAAAAGAAACAAAAAATAATTTAAAAAACAACCAAAAAAAAGAATTGATAAAAAGACCAAAATAACCTCTACATAGGCGCAGTGCCACCGACTAATTAATCTGTTTTATCATCTGAAGTCGGCCAGTTTTACTCGTTGGTTCCATATTGTACATAGTTTGGCTGCCCGACTTCAGATGATAAAACAGATTAATTAGTCTGTGGTACTGTACCTATGTAGAGGTTATTTTGGTCTTTTTTATCAATCCTTTTTTTGGTTGTTTTGTATTTATGTGACATTACATTACAGACATGAATTTTAAAAATTTATATAATTTTAAAATTCATGTTTGTTTATCTGTTTGTTTATTTGTCAGTTCCTTATACAATTAAAAACTACTAATCCGATTGAAATCTGGTTTTAATATCGGATATTTCTATTTTCGAGGAAGGTCGTTGTATACTTTGCATGAAAATCCAATAGTACCTAGAACCCGAGTAATGAAATGAACGAAAAAGTGCACCCGCTCGAGAACCGCTCGGCCGCCCGCGCCCGTGATAACACGTTTTTGACTTTCGCGGGTGAAACCGAGGGGCGCAGCTAGTGCTGTAATAAAATACTTCATTTATTGGGTTTAATCGCGTTTTATTCATGATTTTTAACCGACCGAGCTTCAACCTTGAAAAAGCCAACTGTAAAGTTGGCGAAAGCTCGGTCGTTCAAAAATCATGAATAAAACGCGATTAAACCCGGTAAATAAAGTGTTTTTTTATGCAAAATCGCGAAAACCATAGAAGAAATTATATTATGCTGCCTTTTACTGTCCTTTTCGCATAATTTTGATTTTTTTCGACAGCCTATTTCGGTCCTATTCCCGCCGAGGATGACTATCAATGTTTGGTTTTAGGTGTTTTCTATATTATATGTATCCTATTACATAATATGTAATTTACAAAAAAAGAAGGTTAATATCGTATATCCGTTTGTCTAGTATGCATTGCATAGTACAAGTCTAGTTGATTTATTTGTATATTTTTTACACGTGCAAATCATCATGATCCTGTGAAAGCATCGGAATAAAATGTGACCTAGCTTCATAATAAATTGAATCAAAATAGGTCCAGTGGTTGAGGAGATTCCAACATACATAATACTCGAAAGTTTGTATGTATTACATGTGACTTTGTTACTCTTTCACGCAAAAACTACTAAACCGATTGCGATGAAACTTGGAATATAGGTAACTGGATACCGAGAATAACACATAGGCTATTTTTACTCCGATATTCCCGCGGGGACGGGACTTAAGCGAGTGAAACCGCGAAATGCAGCTAGTCTCTTCTAATATAAAACTAGCAACGCCCCGCGGTGTCACCCGTCACACTCACGTAAGTGCCGTTTCCGCAGGAATGTCAGGATACAAAGCCTATGTGTTATTCCAGGTCGCCAGCTACGTAAATTCCAAGTTTCATCGCAATCGGTTCAGTAGTTTTTGCGTGAAAGAGTAAAAAAGTCACATACATAACTTACATACAAAGAGTCACGTTTATAATATTACTAGCTGCGCCCTGCGGTTTCACCCGCGTAAGTCCTGTTCCCGCGGGAATATCGGGATAAAAAGTAGCCTATGTGTTAATCCAGGTCCCCAGCTACCTATATTCTAAGTTTCGTCGCAATCGGTTCTGTAGTTTTTGCGTGAAAGAGTAACAACCTAGCATACATACATCCATACAAACTTTCGCGTTTATAATATTAGTAAGAAGTAAGATTCTCATGTCATAGTGTTAGTTCTCATACTCCTCTCAAATGGCTTGACCGACTTTTATGAAATCATATACTTATGCATATTCAGTAGGTCTCAGAATAGGCTATTATCTATTTTTCATACCCCTAAGTATTAAGGGTTGTCCACCCCTAACTTTTATTTTTGAACATTTTTTAATTCATTTTAAATGTGGTATTAAAAACATACACTCCCTTATTTACAACCCAACCCTTTTTCAACCCTTATTTTTTAAGTCATTTTAGTTATTTAATCGAACTTTAGTTGGGAGACCTAGAATAACACATAGTCGTCTACTTTTTATCCCGATATTCCCCCGGGAATAGAACTTACACGGGTGAAACCGCGGGGCGCAGCTAGTATTAGAATAGAAAGTTAAACATTTGGGGGGTGGGTGGTAGTAAATGACGTGTCAAAGATGTAGCACGCTGGTCTACGTAGATGCATAGAATTATACAAATAAAGCATCACAAAACCAAACGTTTATTGGAAGTTTTACAGAATTGCACTATAAGCGATCTTAGTTCTGGAGTGTGAAGTGAAGCAGTCAAGTCTTCGTACGTGCTCGTACGTCTCGAAGGTACATACGTCATGACTCGAGTTGAAAAGTAGTGTCATTTTAACTTACTACCCCCTTACTTATAAACGCTAATGTGCATCGTTTGTCTTTTACTGTCACATGAAGTTTCAAAATTGTCAGACAGAGACAAACGTTGCATAACTTAGTAATGTGTAAATAATCTTATCTTACTAATATTTCTTACTAATATTATAAATTCGAAAGTCTGTTTGTTTGTTTGTTGTTCCCTCTTCACGGTCAAACGGCTCGACCGATTTAGATGAAAATTTGCATAGGGATAGTTTAAATGATGGAGAGTAACATAGGATACTTTTGATCCCGAAAATCCCGCGGGATCGGGACTTACGCGGGTAATAACTATTTATGAATAAAATTAGACACAGGGGTAGGGTAAGTGATGTAGATTGGCATCACGATTATGGTCATCGTCATTGATTGTTATCTATCGTCATTTATCGTCATCATCAACATCACTTATTTACATACAAACTTTACCTTACTTCACCTACCTACTGCAGTGCGGTAGGTAGGTGTTCGAACAACGCGGGATCGCGACTTACGCGGGTGAAACCGCGGGGCGCAGCTAGTATTTTATAAATAAGGGAGTGTTACTAACGTAATTTTACAATAAATACTAGCTACATACCGCTACGCTAAATAGGAAGGACAATAAATAGGTTTGTTAAATAATTTACAAAAATTTACATAAAAAGATTATTTATTAAACAGTGAATACTTACTGTGGATTCCATACACTCTCGATCACATATCAAAAGTAATATTTCAAATAAATTGTACCAAAACCTAATTTTATACTATAATAATAAATAGATATATAAATGCCATACATCATTGATGATTTAGGAAGAGAATAGTATACTTTACATATTTAAAAATCAAAATAAATGTAGTATTTTTATTACGGAATTACGGAATAAACTATAAACCTTTTGAGAAGGAACTCTAAAAATACAATTTCTAAATAGCGTACTTAAAATATTACTCTAAATACAGTACATAAATTTATTAATTATTTTATGTAGGAAGTTCAAACATCTAGTTTTAATAGAAACTAGTTTCGAAGTCGAAATCATTCAATAGATGGCATCAAAATCAACACTTATATCTGGCCAGCAGATCTAAAAGCCAAAATTTGAGTGTCATTGTTTTTTCGCGATATAAACTCGTTTAATACAGGCGTTAGGTCAAGTTAGAGGTCTTAGGGTGACCTAAAAACTCTTATTTTAAGTGGGCTTTACTACAACACGAAAACAAGAGACAGAAGTTGGTATCTTGGTTACTGCGATACAAGTGTGCTTAGTGTAGAACCGATTTCTAATGTAATTTTGGAAATGTTTAATAACTTTTATAACAATAAATAATAAAAAGGTAGTGTTATTAATTATTTGAATATTTATGCTTTGATTAAAAATAATATTTGAAAAATGTTGACTTTTTTTTCATGTTGCCATCTATTAAAATGAAATGTGTAAACTATTCTGTGTAAACTAATCACGAACTTCCCTCATTACTCATACATCCACTACAATTTAAGGTATGTCTTTAATAACCTCAGCCAGCTGTTCCCGTGTGTACATATGGAACATGGACGTGGGAGTCATGGTGACCACCTCCACATTGTTCTCAGAGAGTTTCTCCTCCATTACTTGCTTGAGGATAGTCAAGGCAGACTTGATGGCTTCTTTGAGGGTCATTGATTTGTGGTACACTTCCTGTTGACAAGTTAGTTTTTCACTAGAAATGCTTGTGTCTTATATTGGTTTATTTTGGTAACTTACAGATCTTAAACATTGTTTTATTGAGAAACAATGTAACTAAAAATGCACTTGTTTAAAGCTAAATTCTGTTTTTGTCTTTATTGTACTGTAAAAATCCTCCCATGATGGAGGTCAAATCTGGGCCCCTCGCTTGCCGAAATATAGCCAATGTACATCTCTGTACTAAAATGTATCAAAACCGGTTCAGCAAATTTGGTGTGAAAACGTAACAGACAAGGGTTACTTTTGCATTTATAATTTTAGTAGGGATTAATAAACTCTGAAGTAATATCCACCCTACCTCTCGTTACAAACTTGCATTTTGAGCCATGGGGTTATCAATCTATAAAGTTATTTAGAAGGTTTATATCTGTATACTACCTTCAAACTCTGCTGAGCACCCTCACTGCCGGAACCGATCGCTTTTGCATCATACTGGACGAATGTACCACTGGGATCCATATGGTACAATTGAGGGCCTTTCTCGTCAATACCTAAATCATAACAAAAAATATTTAACTCTTTGTAACTTGAATTCCTAGTTTAATGTGAATTACTCTATTGACAAAAACAGGAAACAAGAAAGACCACTGCAGGCAACAAAGTATCTAAATTGGGAAGTGTCTACGGAGGCCTTTACCAAAAGGCAAACAGACGAAGAATTGTTATTACATTAATATTAGGTGTAGTTAAAAGTTGTAGAAATCTGAATAACAGTAGGCTATTCCAATTATCATAAGACAGGGTTAATAAAGAATTTTTCGTTTTTTTTTTCTCCTTAATGTCATGAGATTCGATCCTCTTGAATCTGGTTATGTGGATGATATATGGTTTATTAAATGGTTTATTTTCTTTGATTTTCCACTATAACAAATAATACTAGTAGTAAAATAGTATCACCTGCAAACATAACAGCAACTCCAAACGGCCTGGACATAGCAGTTCCACTATCATCATCACTGTCTCCAAACTGGATGGCCAAGTTAGAGACTGCCTGAGCACAGGATTCAATGCCCATACGCTCGTTATAAACAAACCAATGGTTCTGGGATTCCACTCGAGCTCTTTCTACCAACATTCTGGAAATATAAAATTTGATATATTTTAATTAGTTAGGTTATTTGTTAGGGAAGATGGCTGAAAGAAAAATTTATGTGTGGTGGCTCCGATTGGTTATTATTTGTTCTTTCCTTCAGGGACTCAAATTTAAATTTTTTATGACAATAATTTTATGCCATTATGAACTTTACTTTCTAGGCATGTCACTTATGGACCACCCGCGATAGCTTTCACTGGGCCATTCTCGGTACGCTTGTTCATTTTGCACTATAAGAGTGCAATACAGTGTAACTGTCTTACTTACCTAGAATCAGCCATAAGTCCAGACACAGCACAAGCGATATGCCGATCGACTTCTACTATCTTTTCAATCGTAGTTGACTCCATCAATGGCGAAGTTATACGCTTTTCAACAGCTAACACGACGCCTTCCGAAGTACAAATGCCTATCGCTGTGGAGCCCAGTTTAATGGCTTCAATAGCATATTCGACTTGAAACAGCCGCCCTTCGGGGCTGAAAGTGTTGACTCCACGGTCATATTCAGAACGAGTCAAAAACATCTGCAAAAAACAAAGTTTTTAACAACCGGTACCGTAAGGTTAGAACGCCATGACAAGGCGGTTTGTGAATTCGTATATTTTATTCGTTTACCACCACAATAAATTAAATTCACCTTAAATAGTTGTAGGTATTTATGAACTTGGTAAAAACAAAGCAAAATACTAGTTTGCTAAAGGTTTTCGATTTTTCTAGCGTCGAAAATCCAACACAACCAAACAATGATTTTCAAAATAAAATGTCAGTCATGTCTTTTCTTTTCTTGTAATCTGTCAATGTCAAATTCAAATGTCAGTTTTGTGTCACATCATTTGAGTTTTCGAGATTTGGCGGGAACACGTTGAGGATTTTTGTGAAACTTAGTTCAAATGCGTGTTAATTGTTTAACTTCGGGGGCATATTAATCAATTTAGTTTCGTGAAGGTGTACAAGTGTAAATAAAAGTGGAAAATCGATGCAAAACATGTACTTCAGCTTAGTGATGTCTCCAAAGCTCCGTGAACAAACATTGTGAAAAATGGCCCCCTTTTTACAATGATTCCCTCGACTTGACTTTAACTATGACGACTTGACTGTTTTGTTCGATGCAAATAACCTGCAAATATTGATAATACTTGACGCTGCCAAATGTTCGAATGGAAAAGCCATTTTAAAGGAGAAGAAGAATTTTGGCGGGAACGCGTTGAGAAGATGTGTGCTAAATTTTCATTTTTGTGAAACCTAGTTTAAATGCGTGTAAATTGTTTGATTACGGGGGCAATCGTCAAAAATAGTTTCGTCAAGGTGTACAAGTGCAATCTGGTGTGAAAGTGAAAATCGGTGGCAAACCATTGCAAAACATGGGCTTTAACGTTGCCTCCAAAGCTCCGTGAACAATCATTATAAAAAATGGCCACCGGTTTACAGTGATTCCTTCGACTTGATTTTAATTATGACGACTTGACTGTTTCGATGCAAACAACTTGCAAAATATTAATAATACTCGACACTGGCTAATTTCCAAATGGCCATTATCGGTTCACAACCAATAAGAAATAAAAAAATAAATGACTCGGTTTTCAGTCTTTTGCAATTTTGATTTTGCTTTGATCAAGTTTTGATTTACGCCCATTTTACGCCGTACCTACGCACGCACGCGTAGCGATTGCTGTCGCTGTCGCTAAGTACTACAAAATTTTACGTAATAGAATAGGCTTACGCTTACGGAATCTATTTTGTTTCGGAAAAATTGTACTGTTTTCTTTTTTCAAACAAGGAAAATTGGGATTACAAGAAAGAAATCAAGTTTTCAACTTATTATCTTTTTATTATCTCGGCTCGGCCTTGAATACACACAAATTTGCTGTGCTGTTATCGGGTTGAGCAGTACGCACCGTGAGTACGCACAATCAATAAACTACACGAAAGAAAAGACAACAATCGACGTGGAAGAGATTCAAGAACACCTAATTAATTACTTACGAAAGTGAGACCTAAGTACCTAGACCTACAAATTTTTATTAAAATAGACTTGCACTTTTATTTTTATAATAATACAACTCGAACACTTGGACTTTATTATAATAATAAGTACAACACAACACTAAGTACGTATTTTTGGAAAACTTACTTAATAATTTTAAAAGCGCAAAAGTTTGTATGTACCTATGTATGTGACTTTGTTACTCTTTCACGCAAAAACTACTGAACCCATTGCGATGAAACTTGGATTGTAGGTAGAACTGAAATAACATATTATTATAGGCTACTTTTATCCCGATATACTCGCGGGAACGGGACTGACGCGGGTGAAACCGCGGAGCGCAGCTAGTATGTATAAATAATATCAAAGTTTATTCTACCCTTACAGCTACTACAGTTGATGCTACATGAAATCAACCTCCTTCGAAGATCGTTTCGATTTGTTTCATATAATCAGAAGCGACGTAAGGGACGTACTTCATAGTATGACTTACAACAAAACCCTTTATTATTTTCCTTTGAAGCAATCCCCATAGAAACTTTTACTCGCAATTTACATAAAATACCTTCGATCAAATTACATACATCATAGGTATACAAGGTTTAACGGGTTAGCCCTTTTAAGTCGAAAGGGGGTTGTTCTAGACGTCTAGGTGAACAACTATTGTTCTACAACTTTTGGAAATTCGAAGTAGATTCCGAAAATTCTAAGTTGAAAGTTTACTTGAAAATCAGCTATTTTTCTGAGTTCGAGGTCATTGACCTTATCTTGTCCTTTCATTTAGTTTAGTCGACAGCAATCGACACTACAATTACGTTTATTTTCAAAAGCAGCTGTTTTTTCAGTGAACCATAACCTAAAAATTTTCATAAAAAAAGTTCTAATTTTCAAAAGTCGTAGAACAAAAGTTGTTCGCCTAGATGTCTAGAACAACCCCCTTTCGGCTTAAAAGGGCATGCCCGTTACATCTTGTATATAATCTCTTTGATGTGATTCTCTTGAAAACATAAAAAAACGAATATCGACTAAAACGTTGGTCACATCACATCACTACAGGCTTACGCGTGGAAGCGCGGTGCGCGGGGGGTTTTGCATGCCCGCCTCTCAAGCCTGCTTCACCCCCGCGATGCGTAATATGTTTTAATAAAAATAAGCAAAATCGACTCACTGATGAAATGTGATTACTGGATTTCAGCTTCGTTTGCAAGATCGAACTGTACATTGAACCATTTTAAAACCTAAATATTTAAAAATCTCGCCTGGTAAGGAACGCACATAAGAAACGCACACTGCTAGCACTCTATCACGACTTACAAATGCTCGCGGCGCGGCGGGCGGGAACATCGTACTTTAGTATAGAATCTTCTTACTAGTCTGTGACCCGTGCCTAAGTTCCTACTTGCGTTGCGGGCGCAACTACTGGTATGGTAATACTAGCTGCGCCCCGCGGTTTCACCCGCGTAAGTCCCGTTCCCGCGGGAATATCGGGATAAAAAGTAGCCTATGTGTTAATCCAGGTCCCCAGCTACCTATATTCCAAGTTTCATCGCAATCGGTTCAGTAGTTTTTGTGAAAGAGTAACAACCTCACATACATACATACTTACATACAAACTTTCGCGTTTATATAATATTAGTAAGATATATTAGGGGTTAAAGTATGAAATTGCCGATTTGTACTGAAAATCTTAATTGTTTATTTTTTAAATTTTTAACAAATTTATTTAATCAAAATAGTTGCCATTATTATCTATACATTGCTGCCATCTAATGGGAAGGTTATTAATGCCTTTGCGATAGAACTCCGACGATCTGCACAAACTGTGTGAAAGCATTTTGTACTGCCTCCTGGGATGAAAACTTCTTCTCACGTAGATAATTGTCCAAATCACAAAAAAATGGTAGTCCGTTGGAGCAAGGTCTGGTGAATACGGAGGATGACGAATGGTTTCTAAGTGCAGTTCCTGAAGGGTCAAAACCATGTTTGTCAACATGGTTCGGAGTTCGGCACAATAGACATCTGCCGTAATTGCTTGACCAGATCAAAGAAAACTATAGTAAATAACACCATGCTGAGACCACCAAACAGTTACCATTACCATTTTATTGGTAAGTTTTGCTTTAGGACACTGTTGTGGCATTTGACCTGGGGTCAGCCATTGCATTCTTTTCCGGTTATCATAAAGAATCCACTTTTCATCACATGTTACAATTCGATCCAATATTCCTTCATTTCTGTACCGGTTCAACAAGGCAACACGTAAGTTTCAACACGCGTTTCTTTCTGCAGATCAGTCAAATCATGAGGCACCCATTTTTCGTATTTTTTTATTTTATTGATTTGACGCAAGTGAGTCAATAAAGTGGGTAAGGTAACGTTAAACCATGCCGCTAATTCCTGGGTAGTTTGACTAGGATCGGCTTCCACTATCTCTCTTAATTCATCGTTATTCACCTGTGTGGGCGGTCTTCCTCGTGGCTCGTTCTTTAAGTCGAAATTTCCATCACGAAAGCGTTTAAACCAAAATCGCACGGTGCGTTCATTAGTAGACCCCTCTCCAAACGCAGCATTGATATTGCGGGCTGTTTCTGCCGCGTTAGTTCCGCGTCGGAACTCGTATTCAAAAATCACTCGAATTTTCGCAGTATCCATCTTTCTTGTCTAAATTGAATAACAAAAACAATTGAAAGTCGATATTCAAATGTTTCACATTTTTTAAAAAAAGAACATCACAGAAACCATTTGAAAAAAGTTTCATTCGAAAACCTCAAACCATGAAGATTCTATGTCAATTCAAAGAACCTATTGCAATAAAACGGCAATTTCATACTTTAACCCCTATTATTATCCCCTTTTCTATCTTTCGACTATTTCTTCCCTATCTCCATCACTTTTTACCCTGAAAATATAGAGATTAGATTACCTATGAAATGTTTTGTTACTATTTTCAAAAAGATGAGAATCTTTCATCGAGATAGGCCTAACTACTCATTATCCTTTTGTATGCATTCTTGTATTTCGTATTGGTGTGGCTCACCTAGTGTTAGTTTTCAGGTCGCTCTAAGACCTAACTTGACCTAACGACTGCTACATAGAGTAACTTAAACATAAGACTGCCTATGAAAGATAGCTAACAACCGGGGCCAATTGCTTAAAATAATTTGTTTGGTACCAATGAGTCTATTAAAGTTATTTACATATCTCTTTTTGGTACACAAATTTTTGACCACCCGTCCAGGAAATGACCGCGTCAAGCGTTGTTTACCTGCACGATTCTTCAAAATCGGTGGGTGTAGCTTGGCTAATGAGAGGAGCTTATTGTATGCATTAATAACAATGAAGTGGGCCTAGTATTAGCACTGAATCCGACTTCAAAAATGGTGTTTATGATTATGCAAATCGGTTCAGCTGTTATGTTTTCGTTTAATCTCATATTGAATGAGTAGATTTTAGGGAGATAGGTGGAGTATAGGCACAGTCGTAATATAATCAAATCAAATAATTTATTCATGCAACATAGGTACATAGGATGTTAGGGCTAATACAAATTTTGGTCAGCTATGTTCTGCCATTTCGGCGTATGAATGTGAGTGAGGTTTGCGGTAATGATGTAGGTATACAGTGTATATATGTGTAGTCTGTACGTATACGGTATACCTATGACCTATCTAATAAACAAAGGTAATCAAGAATGTGTAACAGCTACGTAAATAGAAGATATTATACGGTACCTACCTACTTACGTATATTTAGAAACATAATTTCTGCAAAGAGAAATGCGCTACCCGGGAAACGGCGTGTAACGCAGTGGTTAGCGCGCTCGCCTGGATTGCGAGAGGCATAGGTTCGAATCCTGTCACGGGATTTTTTTTTAAATATCTCCTTACGAAAATATTTCTAAGTTTAAATGTGCCTTGAGCAATAAAAACATGAGAAATATTACCCACCTATAGTTAATCAGTGGTTATGGTTAGTCACCATGTTTGCTTTCACAAATACAAACGAAGACCAAGAAGGTGACTCAATCACTTGACAAGAGTGGACATTCTAAACATCATCGGAGAATTGTATTACTTACTGTTGCTTCTCGTTAATTTACAGACAGCCTATTTCAGACAGACTATAAATCGGGTCTCAAGTCAAGTTCTCTATTTGAGTCGACGACTCAAACACAAGACATTGGGTAAGATTGTGTAAGACACACTTACATTTTGTCAATGACAGAAGTCAGTGCCATACAATTTCGACCCAAGTCAGTGACCACAAAAATTCTATGGCTTCCTCTGACTTCTATCACCGACCTAATACTCTAATACGTTATATTAAAGTTCAATTAGATGTATAGGAGTACTTACACTTCTTCTTAGCGTGTCAGCATTCAGCTATTGATTTTTTATCATCATTTTTACGGAATTTCCAGTCAGCAGACACAGTCTTCTTTTATTCATTACCTATAGATATCTATGCCTATAGTTTGAGAGCGGTATTGGTCTAGTGGTAGCTACCCCGACTTTCATTCCGAAGGTCGTGGTTTCAAATCCCGGCCGCGCACCAATGTCTTTTTCTTTAAGAAAAAAATTTGTGCGCTATTAACATCGCTCTTACGACGAAAGAAAACATCGTGAGAAAACCCACGGCCTAAAATGACGCACAAAGGCCCAATAGTAGGGCTAATTGCGGAAACACACAAGTTAAAAACTTTTAAAATCTATAGTTTAGCCCTACAGCACACATCGAAAAAAATCTTGTTGGTACTACTTACGATATCCTCTTTCGATTTCGATTCAAAAGGTGCTGCGTTAACAAGTAATTATTACTCTAAGGTTAACAAGCACTTCACAAGCCTGCAAAAAGGTTAGTGTACGGTCAGCATTAACATTCGATCTATTCGATAACCACAATTCACCACATTCAGATTTAAAAGAAAATAAAAAAGATAATATTTTATAACGATGTAAACCGATTTTATAAATCTAAATGCGGTTATCGAATTTCGATGTTGACTGTACATATGTACGCTCCAGTAGGTGCTGTAGGATAGATATTATTATACAAACTTCAAATGCAGTGTTCACTAACAATAGTTGGGTAGGGTCTATTTGCACCTATAAAAAGTAAACAATTCTTCTTTTGTGTGTAAAATGGAACAGTGCGATAACATTTAATATAAACACTACAATATTTATTGAATTCCGTTAGTAAGGTACCCGCCTGCAAGCAATTAGACGTGATGTAGAATAATTTAAAAAATACGAATAAAATATATTACTTATCTCTTTTTGAAGAATCGGTTACAGTGGGTAAGCATTTTTTCTTTCAAAGAATATACTGTTAGGACGAGGGAGTCAGTTGCCTGAGTTTACATTTTCTGGCCTGTACCTGTACCATAAGTTGAAACGTAATGTACTGTAACGTTAACAGCTTGGGCATGTCCGCAAAATATCGGCTCGCGCGCCCAAAATTCACGACCGGTGAAGCAGGGACGACGCGGAGCGGGGGCACAGTCTACAAGGTCAAACTGAAAAAGGAGATTAACGTTACCGTGCTCGTATTTACGAATCAACTCACGATAATAATACAATTTGACGGTCTTCATGTGAACGTATATTAAACGACTTCTCTAGTTGATTGTTTGTAGTCCGGATACCATTTATTCTCAGACGCGAAGCTTACTTAAAAGATGAGACGAGATAGTGTAACACAGAAAAAGAAAAAGTGACAAAGGGATCTCGCGTCTCCGTCTGAGTGAGCGGCCGTTCAAACCTATTGTAGGTCTTAACTATGTTATTGCACGATTTATCTTAAACATAGTTGATTGGTTCCAGAATTTATTGAAACATCAAACTTACTATACGTTACTCTATACCTACTATAAAAAATGATTATATTTATAGTTAGTCCATTTCCATTTTAAATTGAAATAAATAAAATTTCGTTACAGAAATGAAAAATGGGAGCCCATAACGAAGTACACTACTTAGCCGATATTCAAACTATTACAAAAGGAGAAAAAGAATTCAATATCAAATATGACAGCGGAGAATCTGCGAAACTTTACATTCTCAATGATCACGTTTTCAGATTTTATATGTCACCTACTGGCGAATTCAAAGAATACCCAGTCCCAAATAATCCTGAAGACTTTGCTAAGATTAACAGTAAACGAGTGTCAGACTATGATACTGCTCCCTTTTTGACATCCGAATTAGAACAAAATGAAGACCAAGCAACCGTGACAACGAAAGAAATTGCAATTATTTTCGATAAACTTAAAGGCACATTCAGTGTAAAAGATAAAAGAAGTAATAAAACCGGTTTAGTAGAAGATCAGTCATTAAGCTATTCAGATACTAGTTCAGTTCAGAGGCTAAAACAAAGCGTTGATGAATATTACTTCGGTGGAGGCATGCAGAACGGTAGATTTACACATAAAGGACAAACTATTCGAGTATACAACTCTAATAACTGGGTCGATGGCGGTGTTTCATCTCCTTGTCCATTTTTTTGGTCTTCATGTGGTTACGGAATACTAAGGAATACCTGGAAGCCAGGTAAATACGATTTTGGATTTGTAAATAAGAACATTACTCAAATAGATCATTCAGAAGATTACTTTGACGCTTTCTATTTTATAAATGCAAGACCAGAAGATATTCTGAGCGATTATTATGAACTCACTGGTCAACCAATTCTCATGCCAGAATACGCTTTCTATGAGGCACATTTAAACACTTTCAATCGAGATTATTGGGTTAATGTCAATTGTAGCGAGAAAGGTGCCATCAAATTTGAAGATAGCAAATGTTATAAGAAGTATCAACCTAAAGATATGAAAGGCAAAAAAGGTATTTTAGAATCCCTCAATGGCGAAAATAACAATTATCAATTCTCAGCCCGAGCA
Source organism: Idaea dimidiata (assembly GCA_949358125.1). Taxonomy (NCBI): domain Eukaryota; kingdom Metazoa; phylum Arthropoda; class Insecta; order Lepidoptera; family Geometridae; genus Idaea; species Idaea dimidiata. The sequence goes on along the minus strand of OX442334.1, from coordinate 19,456,267 downwards.
ATGATTGATAGATACAAGAAACACGACATGCCACTTGGTTGGTTTATTCCAAATGATGGATACGGATCAGGATACGGCCAAACAAACAGTTTTGAAGGTGATCTTAAAAATCTACAGATGTTCATAGAATATGCAAATGCTTCTAATGTCGAAGTTGCACTTTGGACCGAATCGCGTTTGGAGCCGGAAGATCCGGAAAATCCAAAGAAGGGAGAAAGAGATTTGTATAGAGAAGTCGGAGTCGGTAGCGTGGCGCTGAAATGCGATGTCGCTTGGATTGGAAGAGGTTACTCTTTTGGACTGACTGCAGTAGAGAACGCTACAAACTTGTTCAAAAAGCAGGCACAGACAAGAGTGAGACCGTTCGTTTTGATGGTGGATGGTTGGGCAGGTACACAGAGATATTCTAGTATTTGGAGCGGAGATCAGTATGGTGGGCAATGGGAATATATACGGTTCCATATCCCGACCTATATAGGATCAGGACTTTCTGGTATACCAATCGTAGGTTCCGATATGGACGGAATCTACGGAGGTGGCATTCAAGAAATTCAAATCAGAGATTTTCAGTGGAAAGCATTCACACCACTTCAACTAAATATGGACGGATGGGGAAGCGCACAGAAAACACCGTTTCACTATGACGAAGCAGCTCAAAAAATTGTAAGAGCGTATCTGAAACTAAAATCGACTTTTTTACCATACAACTATACTATCGCTTATGAATCTACCAAAGGTCTACCGATGGTGAGAGCTATGTTCTTAGAATTTCCAAATGAAAAATCTGCGTACACAAAAGATTCTCAATATCAATACATGTGGGGACCGAGTATATTGGTAGCGCCTGTATATGAAAAGGCTCTGAACATTAAAAATGCCCTTATTCGAAGGAATATCTACTTGCCAAACCCTAAACAAACATGGATTGATATATTTACGGGAGATAAATACCCAGGTGGTAAAATATACTACAGTATTAAAAGCCCTATATGGAAAATCCCTATTTTTGTAAGAGATGGTGCAATTATACCTTTAGTAAACCCTAACAATAATCCCAGCGAAGTAAATAGAGGCGTAAGAATATTCCTACTATATCCTAACGGAAAAACTGTATTCAAAGTCTACGAAGATGATGGCAAATCTTTGGATTACCAAACTCGGCAAGCCTCTCGTACAAAAATATCCATAGAGGGTCCTACTACTAATAGAGGTAATTTAATTGTACAAATCAATAAAACCACGGGAAATTACAGAAATATGGTAAAGGAAAGAACTACGGTTTTAAAAATTATGTCGTCCACTCATCCACAAATAAAGGCAGCTATAAACGGAGAAGCTGTAGATATCATTAAAGCCAAAGATTTAGATACATTTGAGAAAAACAATAACGTTTCATATTTTGACACTAAATTTATAATCAATCCATACTTCAAAGATTTAATCGATGGAAATAAATTACCAAAATTTTTACTAATCAAAATTGGAAAAGTCGATATTACAGAATCAAACATTATTGTTAAAATTAATGACTTCTATATTGAACAAGAGGTTATTGGAAAAATGGATATAAAAGACAACTTGGACACTCCTAAGAATTTAAATGTAGTCGAAGATTTGACTTTACTATCCGCTATAACTTTAGTTTGGGACAAAATAGAAAATGTACATTATTACGAAGTAGAAAGAGATGACGTTATATTTAGTAATATTTTCGATGCAACGCCGATGCATGTAACATTTGAGGATTTGGAATTCGAAACAGAATACAAGTTTAGAGTCCGAGCAGTTTACGAAGGTGGAGTTTCAAAATGGAGTGACACACTTATTGTGAAAACTAAAGAAGATCCGTTGAAGAAAGCAGTAAAACATGTTAAAGTTACTTGTTCTATTCCGAGTCAGCCAGGCACTCCCGTCTCTAATTTGACCAACTTGGATTATGAATCTGACATATGGCATACGAAATGGGATTTGCAAGTAGACTTTAAAAAAGGGGAGTATATTACGCTGAATTTCGATTTAAATAACGTATACAAGATAGAACACGTACAGTATTTGCCAAGAGACGATGCTGGTAATGGTAATTTTTTGCACATTCGTTACCGTCATTCAAAAGACGGTAGTAACTGGAGTAAATTTTCTGAAGACATATTTTTTACACCTGACAATACTACTAAGGAATTGTATTTGAACAATATAGCCCTTCGATATTTTCAAATCGAAATATTGGCGTCTGTTGGCGGATTTGGTTCTGGACGTCGTGTGATATTCTATACAGCCCATGATTAAAAATGGAGTTAAATTGAATGTTTTGTATCGTACCTACCTATTAATTTCATACGTAGAAATTGGTAACAAGCATTTAATTATACAGCAGCTATTAATTATAAAGTGGCTTGACATGTTCTGTTATCTTCTATATTTGTAACGTAGTATTTTTAATTTAGGACAGTACTACCTATTTAACATATAAAATATATTATTTTTTAATTATTTAATGTGACAAAGATAATATTGAATCTAGAATTAATAAAACCGTTTATAGAGGCACTCTAATGATAATATCATAAATAATAATTATGGTTCTAAGATTAAATATAATACGCCGCGGGCAATGTGTATAATTTCGCGGTTAGGATAAGGCGTCGTTAGTTTACAAACGCTCACACTGAAATCATTTAAATTGCCTTTTTTTTTTTTTTTTTTCGTGGGAAAATCTGATTAAGACCATCAGGCGCTCTCGGGGGAGAGCGGCCCGGTGAGTGGAGGTCCCCCCTGGTCTAGATGGTGTTTGCCAGGGGTATATCCACTAAAAACCCACGGTGTCCCTCACGCCGCAATTGTCGGGGTCAACGGGACCTGCATAATACTACCGTTGACCCCGACGGCGGTTGGCCGCGGTCGGCCCCCTCTCACAAACACTTCCAGACACCCTTTTTTAATAAAAAGGGTGGGAAATGCGATACCCTCTCCGAGAGGCGCGGACACGCCGCCGTCTCGGAGCCCCTAAAGCCGGTGGTGAATCCCCCCCGAGATCACCACCAAGGGCCGAGGTGTTGGCAGCCAGGCCCCGGCAAATACCACGATGGCCCGGCACCCTCTTGTAATTTTTTATAGTGGTTGTTTTCCACGCGGCCCATCCTTGCGGAAAGGGCCCCCGGGCCCGCTGACGCGGGCTTACGGTTGGCAGCCAGGCCCCGGCAAATACCACGACGGCCCGGCACCCTCTCGTAATTTTTATAGTGGTTTTCTTCCACGCGGCCTCTCCTTGCGGAAAGGGCCCCCGGGCCCGCTGACGCGGGCTTACGGTTGGCAGCCAGGCCCCGGCAAATACCACGACGGCCCGGCACCCTCTCGTAATTTTTTATAGTGGTTTTCTTCCACGCGGCCTCTCCTCAAGGAAAGGGCCCCCGGGCCCGCTGACGCGGGCTTACGGTTGGCAGCCAGGCCCTAGCAAATACCACGACGGCCCGGCACCCTCTCGTAATTTTTTATAGTGGTTTTCTTCCACGCGGCCTCTCCTTAAGGAAAGGTCCCCCGGGCCCGCTGACGCGGGCTTACGGGTTAGAAGCCGGGCAAGCCCTGCTTCCCACCTCGTGCGCCTCTTGGCTTCACTGCCCCTCTTGCAGCTACTGAGCCCTCCCACCACGACAAGGTGGACGCACATCGGGAGGGCATTTAAATTGCCTGCGACACAAACTCTTGTCCACTATGAGCCTGTGTCAAAGTTTTTACTGCATTTATTACTAAGTATTAATTAATACGTAATTAACAATTTATTTTTCTGTTTTATTTTAAATATTATTATATTATTTTATGTTGCTATTAAATGAAACTTATTTTACTTTTTGTTTTATTATTACACTAGCTGTTACCCGCGACTTCGTCTGCGTAGAAATAGTGCATAGCCGGCTTTTTTGTTCATTACTTTCAGGTTCTACTAATTGGATTTCGATGTAAAGTATACCACGACGTTCCTCGAAAATAGAACTATCCAATATTAAAAACCAGATTTCAATCGGATAGTAGGATTTTGAATTGTATAAGGAACAAACAGAGAAACAGATGGACATGAATTTTAAAAATTATATAATTTTGTTCTTTTACCTTTCCTAAGTCCCTAGACAACTTTTTTTTAATTTACTTACTTCCAAGTACAAGACTTTTTGACCTCTCTTCCTTTATTATTAAGATAAGATAGAGTACTAACTGCGTCCCTCGGTTTCACCCGCGTAAGTCTCGTTCCCGCGGGAATATCGGGATACAATATAGCCTATGTGTTATTCCCGGTATCCAACTATCTTCAGCCCAAGCTATCACTTGTTGGAATTATTCTCCTTTATATTGTCTGTTCCATATCCACTGTCCAGTATAACGGGGCTATGGAGCCTTCTCGTGCGTGCGTGGAGTAAATGTCAACACGTAGAGATCCGCCTCAATAACAATTTTACTCGGAAACTATGAAGTGGATACAAAGCCGGCGATTATCCCTGTCTACACTATAAAATGCAGGATCGGATAAACTTTTTATTAAAAAAAAATAGGTTTTACAACAAACATTTATTGTATAGAGAATAAAATTACGCAAAAATAATTATTGCTTCCACGAGATTCACAGTCAAGCTAATTTAAAATAAATTATAATTTAGTCTTTTGATATTTAGGTAGAATTATCTTATAAATAATGTTACAGGTACATAGAATTATTATTATTATTATAGTCACTTAAAAATTGAGGGCGACTTTGGTGTACTTAGTTAAAACCCAATGCGATTGTTGTAGTGGATAATAAAACCCAAAGTCTGATTTAAACCATAATTTAATTTAGCTTTTAATCAATTTTTATTTAGTTCGTATTGAAATTACAGCTTTATTTGATTACTAGCTGTTGTACCCGCGACTTCGTCTGCGTAGAAATAGTGCATAGCCGACATTTTCGTTCATTACTTGAGTTCTACTAATTGGATTTTAATGTAAAGCATACCACGAGGTTCCTCGAAAATAGAACTATCCAATATTGAAAACCAGATTTCAATCGGATTAGTAGTTTTTAATTGTATAAGGAACAAACAGAGAAACTTTAAAAAAATTTAATTTTGTTTTACTACTTTTCCTAAGTGCCCTCGACAACTTTTTTTTTAATTTAATTCCAAATACAAGACTTTTTGTCCTCTCTTCCTTTTTTATAAGTATAGAATAGATGTAAATAGTATCTAGTAGGTACCTATTCTTAATACATGGTGACATTTGTGATATGGATAAAACAAACATATTAACTTAAACATTCGAATTATTAATTTCTTCTATGGTTTTCGCGATTTTGCATAATAAAACACTTTATTTACCGGGTTTAATCGCGCTTTATTCATGATTAAACCCACGCGATTAAACCCGGTAAATAAAGTGTTTTATTATTTGAATTATTGACAACATTTTACTTTAATTAGTGTGTAAATGTAGTTCAATAATTATTCTGTTCAATTTTTGACAATACTAAATTGATTAAAAAAAACAAAACTTACAAGTTGGTCTTAGCTTTAACACCTTTTGATCGCCTTTGTTTTTAAGTGAGCTCAAAATTGACGCGAAAACGTCGTAGATCCCTCTAAATCTGTTGCATATCCTCAGCATTTCTCAAAGCTACTATAGTACAAGTGGCTGCCTGGGTATCAAAAACACAACTCACAGACAAATCTTCTAACACACAACTGTATTCATGATCGGGGTACCTCGTCCTAACGTACTGTGATCTCGGGTCTTCTGATAGTAAAACTTCTATGGAAGATTTGAAGGATTGAGCCCGATCACCTGGAAATTAAGTAAATAAAAAAATAAATATTCCACGTCATTACACACAGCGCAATCTAGCCCCAAACTAAGCACTAGGTTTGTGCTATGGGTACTAGACAACGGATATACTACATGTTATACTTTTTTTTTGTAAATACATACATATTATACATAGGAAGACACCCAGACCAGATACAAATATTTATTTTTAAGCATAAATATTTGCATCTGGCGGGAATCGAACCCGCAGCCTTCTGCATTGCAGCCAGGCGTTCGCCCGACCCGCCACACATAATTATTATTATAAATATTATTTTTACAGGACGTTCCACACAGCCCCGTCTAGCCCCAAACCAAGGAACTAAGCTTGTATTGTGGGTATGAGACAATGAATGTACTTATTAAATTTTTACTTGGTAAAGTCATATTTGACGACCTCTGTGGCGCGTCGGGCGAATGCCCGACTGCAATGCGGAGGGTTGCGGGTTCGATTCCCGCCGGGTGCAAATATTTATACATAAAAATAAAATTTATATCTGGTCTGGGTGTCTTTCTATGTATCACATGTAGGTATGTAAATACAAAAAAAAGGTAAAATAATAATATGTAATATATCCGTTGTCCTACCCATAGAAGAAGCCTAGTGCTTAGTTTGCGCTGTGTGTAACGTCGTGGAATCTAAATTATTATTATTTATGATAAATAGAATACACCAAGAAACAGACATTTTATGGTCAGCATAAATACTTTACCAACAGTATAAAGTTACACCGCAGTCGAGGGTCCGCACGACACGACGCGTCACGTAAACCGTAACATGAAGGCTAACGTCCGCACAGGCAGGCGGCTTGATTAGCGCCTAGCGCCTAGTTGCTTGCATTCTGACAAGATACACATTTAGGCGCCAAGCGCTCAGTGCGGTCGGTTGCGATGTTTCTACACCGTCCGTTTTAGTTAGGTGACTCGCTAGCCTCTAGGCGTTAAGCCAGCTCTCTACCTATGCAGACGTAGCTTTAGAATTAATTTTTCATACATACATGCAACATCTTACTAATAATAGGGGTTAAAGTATGAAATTGCCGTTTTATTGCAATAGGTTCTTTGAATTGACATAGAATCTATATGGTTTGAGGTTTTCGAATGAAACTTTTTTCAAATGGTTTCTGTGATGTTTTTTTTTTAAAAAATGTGAAACATTTGAATATCGACTTTCAATTGTTTTTGTTATTCAATTAAGACAAGAAAGATGGATACTGCGAAAATTCGAGTGATTTTTGAATACGAGTTCCGACGCGGAACTAACGCGGCAGAAACAGCCCGCAATATCAATGCTGCGTTTGGAGAGGGGTCTACTAATGAACGCACCGTGCGATTTTGGTTTAAACGCTTTCGTGATGGAAATTTCGACTTAAAGAACGAGCCACGAGGAAGACCGCCCACACAGGTGAATAACGATGAATTAAGAGAGATAGTGGAAGCCGATCCTAGTCAAACTACCCAGGAATTAGCGGCATGGTTTAACGTTACCTTACCCACTTTATTGACTCACTTGCGTCAAATCAATAAAATAAAAAAATACGAAAAATGGGTGCCTCATGATTTGACTGATCTGCAGAAAGAAACGCGTGTTGTAACTTACGTGTTGCCTTGTTGAACCGGTACAGAAATGAAGGAATATTGGATCGAATTGTAACATGTGATGAAAAGTGAATTCTTTATGATAACCGGAAAAGAAAAATGCAATGGCTGACCCCAGGTCAAATGCCACAACAGTGTCCTAAAGCAAAACTTACCAATAAAAAGGTAATGGTAACTGTTTGGTGGTCTCAGCATGGTGTTATTCACTATAGTTTTCTTCGATCTGGTCAAGCAATTACGGCAGATGTCTATTGTGCCGAACTCCGAACCATGTTGACAAAACTAGCAGTAAAACAGCCCCGACTCATGAATCGATCTTCACCATTATTGCTCCACGACAACGCGAGACCTCACACAGCACGAGAAACCATTTTGACCCTTCAGGAACTGCACTTAGAAACCATTCGTCATCCTCCGTATTCACCAGATCTTGCTCCAACGGACTACCATTTTTTTCGTGATTTGGACAATTATCTACGTGACAAGAAGTTTTCTTCCCAGGAGGCAGTACAAAGTGCTTTCACACAGTTTGTGCAGTCTAGATCGTCGGAGTTCTATCGCAAAGGCATTAATAACCTTCCCATTAGATGGCAGCAATGTATAGATAATAATGGCAACTATTTTGATTAAATAAATTTGTTAAAAATTTTAAAAATAAACAATCAAGATTTTCAGTACAAATCGGCAATTTCATACTTTAACCCCTAATATTATTAACGCGATTTTTTTGTGGTGTGACTTTGTTTCTCTTTCACGCAAAAACTACAGAACTCATTGCGATAAAACTTGGAATATAGGTAGATGGGGACCTGGAATAACACAAAGGCTACTTTTTATCCCGATAATGAGATTTACGCGGGTGAAACCGCGGGGCGCATCTAGTATGTATACAAGGTATAACGGGTATGCCCTTTTACGCCGAAAAGGGGTTGTTCTAGACGTCTAGGCGAACAACTTTTGTTCTACGACTTTTGAAAATTCGAACTTTTTTTTGAAAATTTGAGGTTATGTTTCAAATGTTTTCAGCAGCTGTTTTTTTCACTGGAAAAAAGCTGCTTTCAAAAATAATGGTAATTAAAGTTTTGATTGTAGTAGACCAAACTAAATGAAAGTACAACATAAGGTCAATGACCTCGAACTCTAAGAAACAGCTGATTTCCAAGTAAACTACACTTAAAATTTTAGTACTTTTCTGAAGTACTTTTCGAAAATTTTAGGTGTAAAGTTTACTTGAAGATCAGCTGTTTCTTAGAGTTCGAGGTCATTGACCTTATGTTGTCCTTTCATTTAGCTTGGTCTACTACAATCAAATCTTCAATTACCTTTATTTTCAAAAACAGCTGTTTTTTCCGTGAAACATAATCTCAAAAATTTCAAAAAAAAAGTTCGAATTTTTAAAAGTCGTAGAACAAAAGGTGTTCGCCTAGACGTCTAGAACAACCCCCTTTCGGATTAAAAGGACTTGCCCGTTACATCTTGTATAATAGAGTAGGATTATATTTACCTATAAGATCGTGTAATCTCGTAAGTGCGTCACTAGTAAACACAACTTGGAAGGTTTGAGACGGAGGATCAGATATCCAGGCGGCTATCCTGACGCCTGTCTGTGTGGAAGTGGGCGCGGGCGCAGGCGGTGTGAACCGCTCCTGTCCGTCGGGTGCCCCTCTTTCCGATCCCATCCGACTCGGTTCCAGGGGCTCTAAGGAACAATTTTATCATCATCAGCCTGTTGCAGTCCACTGCTGGACATAGGCCTCTCGGCTCTCCAATTGCACGCCACCTAGATCTATTTTCGGCTTCAATTTTATACACGGACTACAATGGTCTAACCGTAGAGACTCTGGCTTTCATTCCGAAAGTCGTGGTTTCAAATCTCGACCGACTGCGCACCGAAGTTATTTTGTTTAAGAAAAAATGCGCTTTTTATTTTTTTTTAGCCTATAGTATCTCACTCTTAGGCAAAGCCCCAATGAGAATATTATGAGCCTATGAATACTAATATTATTAAAGAATATTATTCCCTTATTATGAGAATAAAAAAACATAACACTCTTGGGCAGATTAGACTAGATTAGATAGAACTTCATTGTACCAAAAAATTACAAATAAATTACATAAACAAATACTTATAGCTTATAAAGGTACAATGGGCGGCTTTATCGCTAAAAGCGATCTCTTCCAAGCAACCTTTGGATGGACAAGAATTGTAGGAGGGGATGGGTGGGTATAAACGCGTGAAAGGAAAATTAAAGAGAAATACATATAAATAAGTAGTGTAATAAATATCTATATGGGGCTCCTAAACAACAAACATAGAAGGCAGGCATGCTTAGTATACGGTATGCGTATTAAAACGTATTTTTCTTAGTTACGGTGTCATCTTTTGCACGATTGGAACACGAAGTTGCCAGGACTCAAGTTAAAATGTGATCCAATGGCGACTGCACTTGCAATGGCACTTCCAATGTAGAAGTGGTACAATATAGTATTGGCCCTTTGAAAAAGTGATAGTTTACCTGTGGTTTAAAAATATAATAATAAAATAATAATAATAAAATATCTTTATTGTAACACAGAAAAAAAAGTACATATATACTCCCTTACTTATAAAATATTATTGTTATGTGACGTTTGTCTCTGTCTGTCAACTTTGAAACTCCGTGCGACAGTAAAAGACAAACGATGCATAGTTATGCTGCGCATTAATTAGCGTTTATAAGTAAGGGGGATAGTGTTCGGTTACCTGCGTTGGATGGTGACTCTGGAGAAGGTGACATCGGTGTGACGATATTCTGCGTCGAGGGCGGTGACCCGGTGTCTATGCCGATCGGGTGCGTTAGACGGGGACTTACGCTGAAACACATTCTTTATTTAAAAAAAAATGTTACAAATCTTACAAATAAACATTTTACTACAAACAGATCTTTAAACCTAGTACCCACTTATAATCTACACACAACTTTCTTAACAAAGAAACAGGCACAGTTAGACATTCGCATTTGCAATTTATTAGTTACTTTCCGAAATTCTGCACCCGAAGGTCTTGCTTGCACCTTCTATTACGATGTACTTAATTCGTTTTCCACTTCTGCCACAAGTCTTTTTTTTACAAACAATACAAGTAACTGATGGCATAAATAAATAATAACACTTCCTTTGGCAGTCGTGTAAAAAAATACTGCACGACATTACACACAGTGCAATCTAGCCCCAAACTAAGCCCTAGGCTTGTACTATGGGTACTAGACAACGAATATACTACATAATATACATATCAAGTCTAAGATGTAGCACGCTCATCCAGAAGATAGGAAGACAAAAGCTTTTTTTTTCTTTTTTTTTCAATTTTCAAATTTTCAAGAAGCCACATCTTGTGGCAAAACTAATGGAAGAGCTGAACTGATTCTCCCACTAATGTAAATGAACCATTACGCAAAAAGGACCCAAATCTAAGGCGGTCTATTTGCAGTAAACGAGCCCGTAAACAATTACAATTACAATACAACAGTGAAACTAGACGCGAAGTAGAAAGATGGAAAGAAAGAAAAACAACATTTTTATAACTAACGGGCCCGGTGCGAAGTGTATCTTCATCAGTCATTTAAAGAAATTGACTCTGGCAGGAAACATTGTAGTTTTTTTTAGTAGAGAGATCTTTTTCTTCTTTTCGTGTCGTGGTGTGGCTCACCTAGTGTTTGTTTTAAGATTGACTTAAGGCCTCTAACTTGACCTAACAGTTGCTATCAACAACCGGGATCAACAGCTTAACATACCTTCCGAAATACAGAGGAGTTCGAGAAAATGATTTTTGCCACACAAATGTTTCAGTCACCCATTCAAGTAGTGACTGCGCCAAGCATTGCTTAACCTGCATGACGATCAAGATCGGCAGGTCCAGCTAGGCCAATGAGAGAGAGATGAAGAAAGAGATATTTTACCTTCTTCCATTGTAAGAATCATCATCAACTTGTAACCCTGGGGCAGTTTCAGCTGCATCACTGATGCCTTCGGTGGGTGGTCTGGATGACAGCTGCTCTGTGGTGGGATGGTCATACTGGGGTATATAAGGCTTGATGTCTAGAACTGGGGTGCCATTTACCATGTCCACTCCAAGAAAATGGATTCTGTGACCTGTAATAGTTAGAAATATATGTATTATCAAAAATTCTCTTATGGCGAGGTTTGAACCCGTTATACCAGCAACTATATCTGTCATATCATATCTTTTTCTGGTCTAAATACCAAAAATATGGTTCAAGGGTACACCTCTTCATATGCCTATTCTGGACATCTTTGAAATGTATGTGTAATAAATAATATGCTATTTGTATAATATGAATGTACTGTACATCTACCTTCAATCCTCTGTATCTTAACCAGAGACAGGCCTATAGGGCACGGTCTGTGCGGCGACCTAGTTGACAAGACGCCACGTCTTTCGCCGCCGAGACGTGGGGGAGTCACCTTCGCAGGCACATTAGTACTATCTGTACCATGGAAGTGGAATATTATCCTGGAACAAATCAAATGCTACTTATTACTGCAAAAATGGTATTTGATTAGATTTAACTTTAGAAAAGTTTTGAAATTTCAATATTCTGATGTAACCCTTCAGAGAACACTAAAAACAGAGAATTTTATAAAAATCAACTAGCTGGTACCGGCGATTTCACCCACATCCATCCCGCATTAAAAAAATCCTTTCCTAAAGGTCAAACAGAACACACACTACAAATTTCAGCTCTCTACTAACAGTGGTTGCAGCTGTGCATCGATAAAATTAGTACCTAAGGCAGGAGAAAGCATTTCGTAAAATCTAGATCTAGAAGTGACCTAAAATCATGTATCTTCAAGGTGGAATTTTGGAAAGTAAGCAAATGATTTTCCAACTTTCTTTATATTAACAAATCGAGAAGCAAAAAATTAAAAACCACTCCAAAATAATACTTTACAACACAATATCAAACTAAAAGCAAAAAACCTACCACATATGTGAAAAATCCTCAAGCCCAAACAGAGCATGTTCAGGGTTATTAAACACATTCATATCAATAACTACACAGCCTTTAGAGTTGGCAAGCACAGTTGGCTGGCGTGGCACAGCTCTTTTGTTTTGAAATGTCGTCTCTATTACTCCTATAGGCCGAAATGGTAACCCATCCCTGTCTCTGGATGATGAGGCTTGCTCTATTGCATTTACTATTGTTGTTGCTGAAAAGTACAAAGTTCAGTTCAGAGAGTATTATATAGCTTGCTGAAGTTGGAATCCTTAACAAAATCATTTATTGGTAAAAATTAAAACCACATTTATTTTTACGATCTCTGTGGTGTGCCACGAACTCCCCACTACAACACAGAAAATTGCAGACTTATTTCCATATGAGGTCATGAATACTAATATTTGTTAAGAACTATATCTGTTGTCTAACACCTTTACCACAAGCCTAGTTGCTTATCTTAGCCATACTCAACATTTGTTAATTGTATTATGATAGAACATTAAAAAGCACTCCTGTTGTGTTGATCAGTAACGGTGATAAATGCAGTTAATTTGTCAATTCATATATTGAGTAAGCTAGAGACAACGCTAAATAAAGGCTAAATAGTACCGGTTCAGTTAGGTAGCCTGTGGTTGTGATATAGTATTGTATTAATACCTTTGTCACCACATGAGGAGCAACGCATTCCATCCAGTTTCGACTTAATACTTTTGATTTCCTTAATGTGCTCATGTTTTAAAGAAGATATCTGCTGTCTGGAACAAGATTTATTCATAAAACCAACAAAACTGAAATTTATAATTACATTTATGGATGCAATAGTTTTAAAATCGTCTTTATTGGATTTACCTCAAGTTCTTTATCTCTGTTCTAGCCAATACGATTTGGCTTAGATAATGTTCCAAGTTTTCAGTCATTTTCAAGCACCGTAATATCGTAAAATAACGTTTTTTCAGACAATTCGATTGAAAATATCTTTCTTTCTTTCTTTTTCTTAGTTATGGCTTCTGTCAGCAATATAGGACAATTTAGCCAAATACTCGTACGAATAGCGAACTACCACTATTGTACTGTAATCGTTTGAAATAATTTTCAATGCGTGACGGCTGTAGAAAAAATGGCGACGATTTTTCTCCAACCCTATGGGACAATTGTTTGTAACGTGCTAATTTCGTGTTTGGCACTGGTATTTTTATTTTCACTTAACTCGTTGAACTTCGCGTAACTAAATTGGTAACTTGCCGCCGAAATTAAACAATTTAAACGCAATAAAACCATGATTTTGTAAAAATGAAAATTCAGGACGACATTTCACTAACGCGAAAAAAACAAAAGTCGATTGAAAATATCTCTAACGAAAACAACGGAGCAGAACTGACAGACATGACAATTAGGTACTTTGACAGCTGACGTTGATTGAAAAAACAATGACATTTAATTCGTTTAAAAACAATAATAACCGATTGTCATCGAGCCGGCACATTTTAGAACGAACCTTTAGTGAGGTACTATTCTATCAATTAATCAAACAATCTTCAGTCTTTTTTTCCATACAGTTTATTTATTCGATCGCAGACTCCGCACCTCGTGCGAGGTCTCGGGAAATTGCACCCTGCGGCTTCCCAAGTGCTCTACATAATAGGTACTCGACTTTTTGCTTCTGCTAAGAGAGTTGGGTTTCAGGCTTCAATTAAACTTCACATTTTATCAAACAAAGTGTCTAAAAAAATCTTCTTATAAATGACTATATTCCATTTGGACATTAGCCAATGTCAAGTATTATTAATATTTGCAAGTTATTTGCATCGAAACAGTCAAGTCGTCATAGTTAAAGTTAAGTCGAAGACATCTTTGTACAACGGCGGCCATTTCTTACAATGATTCTTCACGGAGGCTTGGAGACAATGCTAAAATCTTTGTTTTGCACCGATTTTAACTTTCATTACACTTGTACGCCTTCACGAAACTAAATTCATTATTATGCCCCCGATGTTAAACAATTTTCTCGTATTTGAACTAGGTTTCACAAAAATGGGTCACCACGCTGGTCTCTCATGTTCGCAGTGGCTGGCAGAGTGCAGACTATCTCGCCAAGCCACATCATTTATCATCACGTGAAAATCCAGGTTACAGATGCCGGAAAATTAGTTGAAAAATATCTGGTGGAGGGGGTAAGTTACATACAGTAGGTACATTACATTAGCTTGCCAGCAAAGTACCTAATACTGTTTAGTAAAAGTAGTAAGTAGCCAGTGAAAGTATACCGGCAAATTAGTTGAAAAGTATAAATATTTTATGTTACAAGTGAATGCTCGGAGTGAAGATGTACCATTAGGAGATCATTCAAAAAGAAAAAAGACAGTACAAATCTATTTTTCTATCTATATCTATACTTATAATAAAGGAAGAGAGAACAAAAAGTCGGTAGATGGTCGGTAGGTACTTGAAAGAAAATTAAAAAAAAAAATGTCTAGGGGACATAGAAAAAGTAGTAGAAAAAGATTATTCAATTTTACAAATTCATGTATGTCTGTCTGTTCCTCCGTTTGTCCTTTGTGCAATTAAAAACTACTATTCCGATTAAAATCTGGTTTTCAATATCGGATAGTTTTATTTTCGAGGAACGCCGCCGCCGCGCGGAGACGATGTCGAGCGCCGAGTTGACGTTTTGCTTTACATCGAAATGCAATTAGTAGAACCCGAGTAATGAACGAAAAAGTCGGCTATGGCTACGCACTATTTCTACGCAGACGAAGTCGCGCGTAACAGCTAGTAATAATATTTTTTTAGAGTTTTATTTTTTCAGAGTCGTTTGATTCGTTTGATATACTATTTACCACCCACGACTCCCACTCACTATTGCGGTTTGCCATTTGCCGCACACGTGCTGAGATTTTGTGATATTTTTACTCCAATTTATTTAATTTGTAGCCGACTCACAACATTGTGGTGCGTTTTAATTACGCTAAAAATTGTTATCAACAATAAATATTCATTGGATTTCGGTGGTGAGTCTCTCTATCAAATTATTTTGACAAGATGGGGTGGGGCAAATGTCTAGAAAAAAGACCGCCACGTGTCCTACATTTTAGTTTTTCTAGTAAATCAAATGTATTTCGGAGATAAGAGATAGTATACGCCTAGAATTATGATTATTATCGGCATTTTAGAATATATTTCGATGTACTGAAAAGTTTGATCCGTGCTTTGAAATGCATAGCATTTTGATAAAGCATGATCGATTATTTTTATTGCCGGCTCTGTGCGGCTTATTGAGTTGTTGCTTTTATGATTCACTCGGCACATGTAGATATGGTATGAAACACTACAAATTAGAGCAAATGTGGTTGAAAATACAACTAGATTTGGTAGGTTGCTAATACTTACCCACTCAACAAGTTTCAAAGTATTTACCTACCCCCAAATTACTTGTCGGCTTCATCTCATTGCATGCAAGTAAACCATAAAATTTCTTTATCTGGATGCTAAAGTAATACATACTTAAGTAAAATAACTTATTACTTACAACTGATAAAAATTGGTGCATATTGTTCTAATCTTATTAGATTGAAATTCCTACCTACCCACTTCTTCATGGGAATTTTTAGGTTTTTACTTCACTAAAACTAAGGTACTCGCTTTAGGTAGCAACAAAAAACCTTATTTTTTTTATTTGCCACTAAGACAATTTGTAGGGAGTGGTTGATATTTTTTGTTTTCCTCCTACAATTTTTTGCTCTCCTTTTTTTGTTTTTATTTTTAACTACCCACTTTAACCAGACCCACCATTGGCCATATTTGATTTAACCTGTAAAAATTCACAGATCTCAATTTTGTTTTATCTGAAAATTCAGGGAAAATGTACAGATCAATCTTTACCCACTGTAGGTAAAATAATTCGTGGAGACTCTTTGTTTGATGATGCAAATAACAGAAGGCACCGGCACCCATATTACCTATCTTAGCACATTGATAACTCAGTTTTGAAGAGCACTATGTAGTAGATTGCAGCTTTCAAGTAACATGGTAATCACAAGTGATTACGATTACTAATCACCATTGTTTATCAATCACCAGTGATTACCTCAAAGCAGACTGAGTTAACAATGAGTTAGATAATATGGACGCTGATAGACTGGAAGCTTTTTTAACTATAGATAAAACTAATTTGAGCTGAATTCTCACTGCCTGAACTATTAATTTTTTATATATTAGGTTCCCACTTTTGATTTATCTGCCATAATAGACCATATCTCTATTTAAAAATTGATTGTTTGATTAACACTTTATTGTACCAAAAAAAACACAAATTAGGTATAACATAGTTACAGATTAGATCTTAAAACTAAAGTGGTATAAAAGGTGGCCTTATAGCCCATGGGCAATCTCTTCCAGGCAACCAATGAAAGGAAAATATTTTCATAAAAGACAAATATGTTTATATAATTATGACATTAAAATATGCTCATATCTTGTAAAATCAACAAACAAATTAGGTACTCAATAGTTTCACATGCATAAAAGATCCTGTCCTAAATAATAAACTTATACATTTTCTTTTCTCCTTTATTCCCAGTACACTCCTTACTCTATTAATCTTCACTTTCCTCCAAGGTCTCTCGGTAAAAAACTATAAGGCTAGCTTACCTTAGTAATCATTTGTATTGTGTCTCTTCTAATGTATGTTTCTTGTATACTAAAATAAATTAACTCAAAAAAAGCCAAATACCTAGTTAAAGAAATTATGGACTGCATCTCTTTTTTTTTTGCGACCGAGGCACGTAGCGACATCTACTGGCTTCTTTGCAGTTTACCATTATCCTATAGAGATGCAGTCCACAATTTCATCATGGCAGAGTGAAATGGGCACCTGTAGCATAATTGGCAAGCATTTGACATGGTATGTGTGTTTTTGGAAAGGATTTCCTCAAAAATCAATCTTTCAAGTGACATGTTCAAAAATAAATCAAGCTACTGAAACTTTAGATAAATTAATAATGTAATCTTTCCAGGTAGTAATTGATGGCCATGGTGTCTGAAGCTAAAGTGAACGGTGGAGAGCTGGAGGCTCCAATGGAGCTGCCGCCCGCGCTAGCCGAGAAGCCAGCCGGCCTTCCGCCGGGCAAGTACTCTCTGGTGGGCTGGGACATGGATACCACCGGCAGAAGGCTCATTGATGAGGTAATAGTTCGTCCTTAGTATTTGAATGACTATTTTATAATCATATTTGACCTGCTGCCATTTGTGCCTATGAAAATGTTTAGAATACTGAGCTAAGTTATCATCAATGAGCAACTAGGTGATGTCATAGGCCCTGAGTTGCTAAGTTTATTAGAAAATCAGCGTAAAAGTACAGTGCTACAAGTGCATAGTATAACAGTTTACTATACTACTAACTTTATTTATATTTTACTGGGGTTTAATCGCGTACTATTATTTATTTTCTTACCTCGACGTTTCGATCATGTTACAATGATCTTGGTCTCGAGGGGACTGGAGTTGTGGCGGGTGTCCTCTATTTATAACCGTCTTTGTTTACTCTCCGGTGGTGGGTAGGTAAAGAAGTTTTTAAAGTATGTGCGGTAACTGCACTACCCATATTTTCTGTTACACTAGTTCGTAAACAGTTTAAGGCACGCGTCACACCACACAAAGACTAAAGGGCGCCACACTACACTCACGATATTGGAAGAAGCGATTGGAAAAAACTATGACATGAAATTGGGTGTGTAGATTGGCATTTAACGAGGGTTCCATATTTTCCTTTAGATGTAACGAACCCTAGGAACAGATTGAAGAAACGCACAATGTTATTCTAATCTAGCATTTTACCTGTAGCTATGAGACTGAAGAGTAAGCCAATTGTTGTCTATCAATTCCAGATATGTCAGATAGCAGCGTACACGCCCCAGCAGAGCTACTCGCAGTACATAATGCCGTACGGCGACCTCAACCCGGGCGCGCGCCGCCGCCACAACGTGCGCGTCGTCACTGTGGGCCGCTACCGCATGCTCAAGGATACCAATACTCATAAGGTGAGAGATATACCTCTAACTAAGGCTTAGTAGGTTATAAGAGTCTAATCTTACAACTGAATGAATGTTGGGAATGTGACTGTGTTACTCAATCACGCAAAAACTTGGAATATAGGTAGCTGGAAAGGCTACTTTTTATCCCGATATTCCCGCAGGATCGGGACCTACGCTGGTGAAACCGTGGGGCATAGTCCGTTAGTGGGGTTCCGTGGGTACATGTACAAAACAGATGGGCTAAATTATCAATCTTTTACCACAGATTCTGAAAACAAAGTCTGAAGTGTCTGCCCTATCCGACTTCCTGGACTGGCTGGAGAAAGAGAAAGGCGACGGTAGCGTCATCCTGATATACCACGAGCCACGCAGACTCAGCCCCACTATGTTACTCGAGGCTCTTACTAGGTAAGCTTCACCTCTCTTGTGTTTTAGATGTAGTTAGAAGCAAACAGAGGATCTTACAATATAACCAGGAGAAACATAATTAGTCATGTTAAACAAAGTGAAGAAGTATTTTATGGCACTTAAATAATTGGATTAAGTAGATTGACAGCTAATCAGAGGGTAACTAACTACTGTCACACATAGCACTCAATCAAAATGTGCACTCAGGATGATGTGTATTTTGTATTTGTTTGTCGGGCTGGTTTCCGTAAGTGGACGTCTGAGCGCCTATTTTGCGTCGGGATGATGTGTCTAACTAAAGGTTCCATTTTAGACCAAGTACAAACGCACCATATGATAATATATTATAGCAACTGCAGTACAAATGCAAGCTTCCACTTTGTCCCCATTGTATAAGCGGTTCTTGTGTGCCTGTGAGCATCTTTAGATCATGTTAGATGTGACATAACTCTGTTCGAAATTGGGAACTACTATTTTAAAACTTCAAATTTCCAGGTACAAGCTACTGGACAGATTCCAGTCCATAGTAGCTGGGTTCGCAGATAGCTACGCGCTAGCAGCTGAGAAGTGCAAGGCCACCGTCAAGTCTGTGTCGCTGCGAGTGTTGGCGCGAGTGCTGCTCGATGCTGACACTCTGGCTGTGGACTCCGCACTCGAGAGGGCCACCACCGCCTACAAGATACTGGAACATTTAGCTCAAGGTAGTTTTATGTTGGAAGAAAAGACAATGGTAGGAGCGTTAAAATATAGCTAGAGTCTCATTACCTACTAGTTTCTAGTATCTCACCTTAATCAATCTCTCCTTAACTAACTTATAAAAAAATAATTTATAATAAACAAAAAACCCGACTGCGTAAAAAACTCGATTAAAAAATACGCATAGAAACAACAAAAAAACCAAAAAGAAAAAAACAAGCCCAGTAATTTAAAATTACGCTAAGTTATAATAGTTTTGTAATCGATACACACAGAACACATAATAAATGAGTAAAAAATGACTCACAGTCGGGACCCATTCATTTTACCAATCTAATTTTTCCAATGGGTCCCGAAATTTCAAATTACTGGGCTTGTTTTTTTCTTTTTGGTTTTTTTGTTGTTTCTATGCGTATTTTTTAATCGAGTTTTTTACGCATTCGGGTTTTTTGTTTATTATAAATTATTTTTTTATTTTACGCTTTTTAGTTATTTTCATTTATTGATGGTAGGTAAGTCGCGTAATCTATTCATTTCATTAGGGGGTTATAATGTACTAGCTGCGCCCCGCGGTTTCACCCGCGTAATTTCCGTTCCCGCGGGAATAAAAAGTAGCCTATGTGTTAATCCAGGTCCCCCAGCTACCTATATTCCAAGTTTCATCGCAATCGGTTCAGTAGTTTTTGCGTGAAAGAGTAACAACCTCACATACATACGTATGTGAGGTGGTTACTCTTATACATACATACTTACATACAAACTTTCGCGTTTATAATATTAGTAAGATTCTATTTCAGTTAGGGTTTAGTTATTTATTGTTTAAATGTATTATTCTTTTAACGTTTTTAGGTACCTAAGTGTTATTAGGCTTTTATTCAGTAGGTAGGTACAATTTATGTAAATATTTTTTTAGTTTATATCAATAAATTCCTGTCACCTGTACCATCATGGCTTATACCATGGCTTATACTTTGATAGTTCCAAGCGTAACTACGTAACAAAAATAAAAACATGTTCGTTAGTAACAAAAAGCAAGAATACCTAATTGTAAATTAACTTTAAACCGTTATATTTCCTAAACGGTTCTTTAAAACGA
The DNA here is from genome assembly GCA_949358125.1 of Idaea dimidiata. Taxonomy (NCBI): domain Eukaryota; kingdom Metazoa; phylum Arthropoda; class Insecta; order Lepidoptera; family Geometridae; genus Idaea; species Idaea dimidiata. Next base: position 19,435,613 of record OX442334.1, on the reverse strand, counting down.
AAAATGGTGAAAGAAACCTAATATTTATTTTTAAAAACCTATTCAACGATACCCATCTTGACATACTTTGACGATTTTGGATTTTTTAATTTTGACAATATGGCGTCTGGTGGTGACATAAGTTACTTGGGATTACTGTCATGTCTTTAGTCACACTCGCCAGATTAAGACGAATCGATTGACGTAAGAATCATCAAAATCGGTCCATGCGTTTGGCCTCTAGAACGCCACATAGAAACATCCATACATACATACATACATCCATACATACATACATACATCCATACATCCATACATACATAGACCGGTAAACACATTACCCTCCTTTGCGTCGCGCAGTCGGGTAAAAAGACTTTTAATAGATTAAAACAAAGGTGATGAAACAGGGAGTGGCTTCCAGAATATTATTGACATGTCATCAAAACCCTCTTGAGATGCCCTATGCCTAACATAGTTGCGAGCGAGAACTCATATGGACCTACGTCTGGTTACATAATAACTAGGTAGTTTAGTGTAAAACTATTGAAGTAAAAAAAGTTACTAGAAGAGAATGGTGGAAAAGAAATTAAATTAAAATACAAAAAATAAGTAAATTAAAATACAATAATGTAATGTAGTAAAAATAAAATAATTAAACCTTTTATAATATGCAACCGAGACCCATTAATATACATCAATTAACAAATTAAGCACGCTTAACATTAATATTATAAATTAATTTCAATTTCATATCAGCATAATAAAATCTGAAGAAAAAACAATGTATGAACAAAATTAGATACCTAAAATATTTAACATGACGCGTCACGTAGCGTCGTGTGAATAGCGTCAGTTGCTGGCAAAATATCGAGTTCCGTAACGTCGAAATAGTCCAGGTATTTAGGTACATATCGGTTCCATCGTACTAAAATTGTCAAACAGCAACACTCAATAGACATATCAATACAATACTGCTGCCCCGACTATAATGAATGTGTGTTTGTTTCCAGGTGAACAGCAAGAGGTAGGTGGTGGTGGAGAGGGCAATGCCACTAAGGACATGGTGGAGACGGCGCGCGCCTGGGCGCGGCCCGTGCACACCGAGCTGCAGGCCTTGGACGACTTGAAGAAACTGCTCGAGAGGTATACAATATACCACACACTGTAACATTAGAAAATTAAAAATGTATCCATTGGCCACAATATAATCGAGTTGGTCACGCCGTGCATCTAAGCGGCCATGCCGACACGTGAAAAAAAGTAGGGAGCAATCATGGCATAATAGCAAGTAGCAGAATAGAAGAGTAATTCAATTATCATAGCCAAACGAAAAAAATAAACCCGGCCGACTACCCATTAAAATTACGCTTTCTGAACAGCAGCCCTAGACAACATTGTTATCGAATAATGAAATCGCCAATCGATGGATTTTTTGTATGAAATTGACATATTATAAGTTGGCGAAAAGTCACGTGACTATTCGCGAACTTATGTCAATTTCTTACAAAAAAATCTGTCGATTGCGATTTCGATAATCGATAAGAATGTTGTCTAGGGCTGCTGGAGAGACGAAAAAATCTATTTGCAGTACCTACAATATGTGATCAATAGTGACTTGTCTACTGTGCTTGAACCCCAATTATTTGTGGTTTTAGCAGACCCTGTGCTCCTAACTTCGATTCAAACAGGAACATCACTTAATGATAAACTGTCGTCTTGTCCATGTACGAGTATGTTCTAGAAGGTCAAATTTACTACTGTGTCCTGTTCTACGTAAAGTACAAACCTAATTTCTTCTATGGTTTTCGCGATTTTGCATAATAAAACACTTTATTTAACCGGTTTTATCGCGTTGCGTCGCGTTCAAGGTTGACAGTCAACCTTGAAAAAGCCAACTGTAAAGTTGGCGAAAGCTCGGGTCAAATAATGAATAAAAATGCGATAAAACCGGATAAATAAAGTGTTTTAAGTACAAACCTCATTAAAAAAAGCCATAGGATGATTTCATAAGGAAAATACCATCATTAACCCAGATACAACAACTACTGACCTTTTTAAGGTCCCGCATACCCGGATTTGTCTGGATAATGCAGGCTAGAGACCTCAGTGCCTACTGCCTGTATCTGGTTCAAACCCCCTGTCGGTACATTCCAGACAGAACACGTTCCGGCCCGTGTTCGCTCCCCTGCTGCGGTCGGCGCGGTCGGAGCGCAAGCGTGTGACGCAGCTGCGGCGACTGCTGGCCGATGCGGGGCTGCTGTACGACCAGCTGCAGCAGGCGTGGCGCGACCAGCAGGTGGCCGGTGAGTTGAGGGCATCTGTTAGAATAGACTAGGCATACCAGTGTGGACGTCACAGCGTAAGCAAGTAAACGCAATCGCAAAGCATGTGAATGTGCAGAACATTTGGTGCTTCACTTGAGCTCACATAATATTGAATCGAGCAGCAAGCCTCAACCCAAACCACAGTTGTTTGTTGTATGTACTCATACACATATAAACGTCGCCTCTCAACGCATGGCTTACACTGAGGCAACTTTGTGCATGGCCATTTTCCGATATAATTTGGCTCTCTGCTCTGATTTAAGTCGCGGCTAGCTTAGAGTCACGGCACGGTGTTTACTAAATGAGCCTCGGCCGAGCGGCTGCCTTAAATAGAGACCCGGCTATTCAGAGAACTACCTAGGCTCACGTGTGTTAACTACTTCGAGCTTAACCCTTTTGTCTATAATCAAATAACTACATAGTGGTGTGTCACTAGACTAACTCCAAATGTTACCTCCCCAGGTCTGGAAAAGCAGCTGGCTGCGTTATCCGTATCGGCAAAGGACGAAGACATACAAGAGCTTATAGAGATATTTGACTGCCATTTCGACCCTGCCAAAGAACCGAAAGGACCGAAGCCTCGCCCGGCCAACGTCAGGCCTCGAGCGACGTCCTCGGCGGGAGAGGGGGAGGCAGAGGGCAGCACCACTGACTCGCAGAACAGCTCCCCACACCATTCACCAAACAAAAATAGTAATGGTGAGTAGGAATTATAAACACGAAATCTATACCAATATTATAAAGAAAATAGTTTTATTTGTTTGTTTGTAATGAATAAGAATAGGCTCCTACACTACTAACTAGACTGATTACAAAAATTCTCTCACCAACAGAAAACTATATTTTCGATAAAGTAGGCTACTTTTCAATACCTATATTTCCTCGGAATCAGGACTTACGCGAATGAAACCGAAAGCAGCTATTTATTTTATAACAAGCAATGCAATATCAAAAAAAACTTCCATGGTGGGTTTCAAACACGTGCTCCTGGCTTGCCAGATGAATGCTCTAACCATTGAACTACACTGGATCCCAAGTGACAAGGTGAATATTGAATGCCTTCAGCAATCAAAATAAGGAATAATAAAGATGAATGGCCCCAATTCTCATAATTACTAAGTGATGAAGATGGCTGGAGAAACTACTAGTCTATATTTAAAATGTATATTTGTTTGTCTATAGACGTGCCGGCGACAGATCCTAGTCAAAAGTTGTCTTCAGGCGAAGCCGTGGCCGCCAACTAAAGTACACAAGCTTACATTTTTCTACCACATAACATTTATTTAGCGTAACGACAAGCCATAGAAAAACGAAAAACAAACATTTATTCATTAGATTTAAGTCTAAAAAGCGATTCAAATTTCCAGTTGAATCTAGAGAATATCTGATTTTTTCAAAGCATAAAATTTATTACTTTATTTCCCACAATAGAAAGGGATTTACTCTTATTGTAGGGACAGATTTACTCTGAGAAGTTCATTCAATCCAATCACTTATTCTTGATTGAACCTTCAACATTATCTAGAGGTAATGTCCCAATAGTACTAGTGTACAGATGGGAAAATCTATAGAACCCATACATGTGTTTTGTTAAATACCTGCTAGCTGATTATGTAATTCTACTGCTAACAAAACTCGATTGATATTAATAAAATCGTTCCTTTTACGTCAGTTTTTGCGATTACGGATATACAATTTGACAGATACACCCGCTAGTTTTAATTGCAATGGCAACTGTGACTATCAAATATCGTAAATGCAAAAAATGTGAAAGGTATAATTGCAGTAGTTTCAATAGATATTTATTAGCAACAGAATTATGTAATCAGCTAGCAGATAAAAGTTACCACTGACTAATCTCAGATGTTCTTACAATTCTACTGTTAATTCAAATCTCATTGTTAAGTCTCCATTTTGGAATTGAGCGTTTATTTTATTGTCATGTTTAATCTGTGAACGAGTTTACACAATTTAAGTTAGTTTTGTTTACATTCATGCTCCTGTTACTTTATGCTTTCCGCGACTTTTCCTATATTATATTATTATATAGTAGGAGTGCCTTAGCTACTCGATGTTTTAAGATTTGTATATCCATTAAAACGACGGCACAATGCGTTTGAAGTGATTATAGTGGCAGGATATAAATGACAAACCCTGGCGTAGTAGGTTGTCAGAGATGATTGCGGGTTCAATTTCAGCTGTGAAATGAATAATTTGTTTTGTTTCCTAGTAGGACAAAAGAAAATGGATATTGTATTTGTTGTTTTGCACCCATATTACAAGCCAGGTTGCTTAACTTCGAGATTAAATGGCACCGTATATATCTTTCGATATTTAAAACAGTACGTAGTTTGCTGGTACTATTTTTATTTCATGCGCATTGTTCGTTTCCATTATCATAATTAATATTATATTGAGCCGATTTTACACGGACATGTTAGTGCAATTATGTTACGTCTTATTATATCGCGATGTAACATTTTGCAGAGTTTTTTACTATTTTTAATATAAACAGCAGTTTTACGGCTTGAAGATAGCTAATATTTATTAAGTTTTTAATCGGGACGTTTTAGTTTGAAAAGTTAAAAGAAGGAAGTACAATTTATAGTACTTGTTTATTTATTTTAAAAGTAAAATAATAAAGAATAAAACTATTTATTTAACTTTTTACTTGTGCAATGTTTTGAGGGATGGGACTGATTTTTACATCCACAAGTTATTATTATTTTTCCCTTTTTGAGTTCCTCGTGCTGCAATATTCGCGCTTAACTAAGCTGTATTTTGTTTGCCATAAAAATAAAGAACATAATATTATTTTATTATTAAAATTAAAGATAAGTTTTTTTTCCGTTTACCATTTTTATATTTTTAGGCTGCATAAAGTGTGTACCTATTAACTTACCTCTAATTTTAGTTAGTAACATAGACTGTACATATTAATTTAATTTCTTATTTTGTTCAGATCTCTAATAAATATGTAAGTCTACAATTGATTTGTTTCACTTATTTTCCCAGTCGGTCACCTGATGTGATTCCCACCTATGGGTGGTTACATAAAGAAACAGGTTTCCGGTACTGACAAATCTGTCCGGGTCGGTACCGACCGACCAGCTGTGGTTTCATCTAATTAGCATCCACTGCTACTGGTTGCTATTTACTGTCACAAAACATATTTCGTATTCTACATTGCTGCTTTGAAGTAATCACCGGTAACAACCACGTTACGTCAAAGCAGTAATGCACTGCAACTTAGCAACTACTAGCAGGGGCTTTTGTTTTTTACGCGTTAGTGAAATGTCGTCCTGAATTTTCATTTTTACAAAAACATTGTTTTATTGCGTTTAAATTGTTTAATTTCCGCGGCAAGTTACCAATTTAGTTACGCGAAGTTCAACGAGTTCAGTGAAAATAAAAATACCAGTGCCAAACACGGAATTAGCACGTTACAAACAATTGTCCCATAGGGTTGGAGAAAAATCGTCGCCATTTTTTCTACAGCCGTCACGCATTGAAAATTATTTCAAACGATTACAGTACAATAGTGGTAGTTCGCTATTCGTACGAGAAATTGGAGAAATTGTCCTATATTGCTGACAGAAGCCATATCTAAGAAGAAGAACTACTAGCAGTGAATGCTAATTACATAATACCACAGCAGGTATAATATTTATATGTTATCTTATATATCCACATATAAAGAAGCAGATGTAAACTCGTCGGTAGTCGGTACCGACAACCTGGCCCTAGCCGTACGGTCCCGTTTTACCTGTTTTTACCCGACTGCGCGACGCGAAGGAGGGTAATGTGTTTATCGGTCTATGTATGTATGGATGTTTCTATGTGGCGTTCCAGAGGCCAAATGCGTGGACCGATTTTGATGATTCTTACGTCAATCGATTCGTCTTAATCTGGCGAGTGAATGGACTTAACAAATAAACAGGACTGATTAGTTGAACATTTTGCCTTACAAAAGACAGAGGCTAATCCGAGCCGAATGAGATAGCAATCGACGATGTAGTGTGTCTCGTTCTTTCATCTTGCCAGCCTACAAAAATTATCATATTTAAAAAAAAAATCATTAAAAGAGGTTGCAGTTATTGTACGGCCAGATAAAGCACGACCCGATAATGTCCCTATAATACACAACCTGTTAATTGGACGCCAGGGTCTCCTTTTAACACTCCGTACAAATTGTATAGGATCTTACACGAATATCCTGGTTTCCATTTATCAGGTCGTAAATTATCGGGTCGTGTAATAAGTGGTTGTCAAGTACATTATTGGCTCCCATTTCCTTTTTATTATTTTAATGGTAACCCAAGCGTCAGTGTCATGGTGGCATCATGGCGGTAAAATATTAATTAAGTATTTAATTTATAAAATTTCTGCGTTAAATTGCATAAAATGGTGAAAACGTGTTGTGTTTTTACTTGTACAAGTGAATCATATGGTGGTTGCAATATATCATTTCATAGGTAAGCCAAAATATGTTTATTATTGTATTCTACAAATGTTTTGTTCTATTACAAGAATTTATGGTGACTATGATTTTTGGATTTTTGTATTGAGTTCGGGTAAGTTTTTTTTTACTGTAATTTTATTATTTCAGCTTTCCGAAAAATGAACAAATACGACAAAAACGACTCAGCAGTATGGATATGACTAGAAAATTACAAAAAAATCAGTCGTATGCAGTCGTCACTTCGATCTTTCCTGCTTTTACTCCCGTCGATTATTGAAAGCCGATTAATACCAACAATTCCGCTGGTAGTACGAATACTGTTAAATATTTTACTACTTACCTGCTGAACATGAGTGATAATAAGTAATTAGTCAAAAAGTTTTATTTTTGAAATTTCCTCTAGCTTTACATTTGATGAATTTTGAGGGAAGTACTATATTAAATTTAACGTAATTGACCGTCATGTCTGTTAAAATTTGATTTCGTCAGTCAGTATGTAGTATGTGTCTTTGTGTGTATGTATTTTCCTTCTTCTTCTGCTGCTGCTTCACACAAAAGAAAATTAATTTAATTTCTTCTTCTTTCTTCGAACCTGTGCCTCTTGCATGACGGGCGAGAGCGCTAATCTTTGCCTCACGGGAACCCGTCGTGATACGGTGATTTTTGATGATACATTTCTTTTTGTAAAATATTTATACTTATTAATCAAAGTGTTCAAAAATTAATAAGCATACTATAACAATTAATAAAACTGTTTTATACCGTGTTCTTTTGTATTTCATTAATCCTTAAAGAGCGTCTATTGCTAATGGAAATCTTCAATTTGCCAACAGAGACTGAGATGTAAGTCTCAGTAATATTATAAACGCAAAAGTTTGTATGTATGTCTGTGACTTTGTTACTCAATCACGCAAAAACTACTAAACCAATTGCAATGAAACTTGAATATAGGTAGCTGAAAACCTATAATAACACATAGGATATCCCGATAATCTCGCGGTAACGGTACTTACGTGGGGGAAATCGCAGGGCGCAGCTAGTAAATAATACAATTGCACTTGCATTATTAAATGTAACATCTGTCACATAAAAAAAAATCTTATTGTCACCCTATTAGAAAATGACACAAGTCCTTTGCTACAACCATCTTGCTCAGCTCGTTTTTATTCTGACAGATTTTCCTCCAGTTATTTATCTTACCTCCATGGGCGAGTGTGGTTAAAGACATGACAGTAATCCAAATTAACTTTTGTCACAACCAGACGCCATATTGTCAAAATTAAAAAATCCAAAATCGTCAAAGTATGTCAAGATGGGTATCGTTGAATAGATTTTTAAAAATAAATATTAGGTTTCTTTACATAGATACACACAGAACACATAATAAATGAGTAAAAAATGACTCACAGTCGGGACCCATTGGAAAAATTAGATTGGTAAAATGAATGGGTCCCGACTGTGTGTCATTTTTTACTCATTTATTATGCGTTCTGTGTGTATCGATTACAAAACTATTATTACTTAGCGTAATTTCAAATTACTGGGCTTGTTTTTTTCTTTTTTTGTTGTTTCTATGCGTATTTTTTAATCGAGTTTTTACGCAGTCGGGTTTTTTGTTTTTTTATAAATTTTTTTTTTTAGAACATTAGCTGTTTCATCTATATCTATACTTATAATAAAATCGTAACTTAGCGATGTCTGTTTTTGAAAGATATTTTGAAAAAACTATTTATAGAGGTATGTACTAACGTAACAGACCCCATTTCCGGGTTTAACTTTTTGTCTGTTTGTCCGTTTGTCTGTGCGCGCTAATCTCGGAAACGGCTGGACCGATTTCAATGAAATTTGGTATGCAGATAGCTTAAGACTTCGATTAACATAGAAGCTATTTATCCGGATATCCGTATAAAATATAAAAATTGCGTAATTTCGTTGTTATTGAACCATCGGCATCCATCGTCATCTATCGTTATCCATCGTCATTCATCGTCATCGATCGTCATCATCACTTACTGACATACACATTTTGCTTTACTTCACCTACCTACTGCAGTGCAAAAATCCACACTTAAACGGACGACCAGGGAAGTACTTTTTTTTATTTTTTTATTTTATTATCACAAACACTGATGATGCCAGGCGCAGTAGCGCCTGACTTCAACAGTACTTCAATGGGCGACCGTAAGTGTGGATTTTTGCATTATAGTAGGTAGGTGTAAAGCCGCGTATCGACTGCGCGCGGCAAACCATCGAACATTGGCTCGCGCGGCGGCCGCGCAATATGTGGACGAGTCTGCCGCGCGCGGCAGCTCGAACATTGGCGCGCTCGAACGTGCCGCGCGGCGATCCAGTTCGTGTCGGTTTTTGGTTGCGCGGCAAAGGAGCGTCAGTGTGTTGTGCGCGCGCAATTGGGACGGACCTTTTTTTTATTTAGACGCGCGGCAAGATGGATAACGAGAAGTGCCGGCATTTGATTAGATTATATGGCTTAAAACCTCATTTATGGAATAGTAAATGCACTGAATATCATAATAAATCTGCATGGAATGAAATAAGCGTAGAAATGGGCCTGCCCGTGCCAGAGTTGAAGAAAAAAATGACTACCCTTCTAGCATCTTATAGGAGGGAGAAATCTCGGATTAACAAGAGCCTCGTTACTGGTTCTGGTAAGTAATTATAGTAATTTATATACTATGTAGGTAACTATTTCCAAAAATTCAAAATCTCGAAAAATTAACTAGAATTTGAGGTTATTTTTTTAATCGAGTTTAATAGCACAAAAAAGAAATAAAATCTTGTATTGGGATACCATTTCGACGTTTAGGTAATCGTAAATTAAATGTAATGAAATAAAACAAGTAACTAAAGTATTTTAACTAAAGTATTTTACTATTTTTTAGGTACCAGTGATGTTTACATCTCCAAATGGTTCGCTTACGAGGACTTTGATTTTATGAAGGATAAAAATGTACCCAATGAAACATTAGATACCTTTGAGGAAGACGTAAGTTAACTTTCAATATCTGTTTTGCCAAGGGATTGCACCATTTGTATAAAAATGGTAAGCTAGATGTAAACGTACATCTTTTGCATAGTTTGTGGCTCTTCGTGGAGTATTTAAGATGGGCAGTAATGACGTGGGCGTAGAATCATTTCTCCAAGTTCCTGGTATAAAATTTCCCTCCATCTCAATGTCAAGAGTTCCGGGTGGTGTATAAATTAATTGCGTCATTCTATTTCTTCTCAAATAGTTATGTAAATGAACAGTGGCTAAAACGACTTTCTTGGCTATTTCTGGCTCCAGCAACATAGGTTTTCTTAATACTCTGAAAACTGAGCTGAGTATACCAAAAGCATTCTCAACAACTCTACGTGCTCGAGATAACCTGTAATTATAAACTCTTTCTTGAGATCCTCGTTGGGGCTCCCCTGGAAAAGGCTTCATTGTATATTCATTTAGTGCAAAGGCTTTATCTGCTAGTAGTACATACGGTACCTCCAGAGCATAAGGAACTTGAAGTATTGAGGGTCGGGGTATTTTTAAGGTTTTTTCTTCCAATTTTTTGTATAGACTAGTATTCTTGAAGACACCTCCATCAGAAATTCTACCTTGACAGCCCACATCGACATAGCGAAAATTATAGTCAGCGTCGACTATAGCCATTAGCACAATACTATGGAAATGTTTGTAGTTGTAATATTCGGTGCCACTCTGCACAGGGGCTTGTAACATTACGTGCTTTCCATCCATGGCGCCTATTGCATGAGGAAAGTTCCATTTTTCTTCAAATTCTTGCGCTACCTTCAACCATTCTTCCTCGGAGTTAGGGATCTGTAACAATAAAATAAATATATAAATTAATAATGAGTAATATTCTTCTTTTCAGACTCAAAATGAGAACACAAATGATGATAGTGGTCTGGAAAAACATACACAATCTGATAATTCAGCGAATACATCAAACGAAACAGGACCAAATACACAGCAACCAGTTGATGAAGTAAATAACCCAAATGTTAAAAAATCGAGAAAAAAAAAGAAATCAAATTCTGCAGATGAAGAAATGCTTCAAAAAGCGTTTGATATGTTAAGTGAAACATCGTCATCAATAGCGTCGTCGTCATCTGACCAGCATTTTACATATGGCCAGCATATTGCCAACGAGCTGCGTAAATATGACACACGCACATTAGCACATGTGAAGCACGCAATTAACAATATTATTTATGAGGCTGATCTAGGGATGTATTCTCAATATTCTCAGAGTGGATATTACACCCAAGGTTACGAAAGTACAATAAATCACTCCCAGTCTTCGCATTATTCAATATATTCCTCAACACCGTCACCGCAGCCTCCAACACCGTCACCGCAACCCCCAACACCGTCACCGCAGCCCCCAACACCGTCACCGCAGCCCCCAACACCGTCACCGTGGTTTTCTATTCCTCCGCCTCCACCACCACCTCCGTCAGTTTAAATAATTTAAATAATAAGTAACTGTTTTAATAAAAGTACAAATGTAAAAAAAAGTTGATTTACTTACCCTGATCCAATCTTTCAGCGCCTGACATAATGCACTACAAACTTCTGGTACTATTCGTGAAATTGACTGTTTTGATACTCGAAAAAGATATTGTAGGCTTGTATATGAGTCTCCAGTAGCCAGAAATCTTAAAGTGATAGCAAGTCTTTCGGTCACTGAAATGGCATCTCGAAAGTTAGTGTCCATTCTTTTTACATGGGGCTCAATCAATGATTTTAAAAATTCGAAATCATTTGTTGTCATTCTTGTGAAATTTTTCATTGTTTCTTCGATAGCTTCGTATCTCATGTCTTCCATTAATCGCGAACTACCATGTAGCATTCTATTCATATATATTTTTTTAATCCACCAACGAGGTTCTCGTCTCGAACGCTTATGAATAATATGATGTATGATGATAAAAGCCGCAGCTGCACGTCGCTGGCGTGATACGTCCATGGTTGCCGCGCACAAAATGATGGATCGCCTGCCGCGCGCCGCTGCCGCGCTATATCAAAATGTTGAGCTTTAAATTGGCTCGCGCACCAAAACGTAGGTTTGGCGCGGTCGAACATGGCTCGCGCGGCAGCCGCGCGCAGTCGATACGCGGCTTAAGAACAACGCGGGATCGCGACTTGCACGGGTGAATCCGCGGAGCGCAGCTAGTAAACACTAAATCTGGATCAATAGGTACCGATCCGCACAAGTTTGTCGGTACCGGAAACCTTTCTTTATGTAACCACCCTATGTCAACATCAATTTTCGAGGTGCAGAAGGAAAGGAAAGTCTCTTTAAGGCGGCGATAGATGATAATCAACGGTCCTTGTCCGATTGCATATAAATGAGCGAGATGGAATTGCGTGAAAAATCTACAATTTCTCGTAAAATCAATAATTAACGAAGATTAAAATAATATTTTTATAAAATGCGATGAAGGGGTTCTAGGTATTCGGCTAAGGATTTAGAAGAAAAATTGATTTATTTTGTAAAACAGGGGTAACTTTGCCCGTATACCTAATAGTGGTATTTAAAGTTATTTTTTATTGTTTTTGAAATGAAGGGGACACTTCTTGTATCATGTACAATAACATTAAACATTGATCAAAGATCTATTTGAAACCGGTTATGAATAAAACTATTCAATCGGAAGGGATTTCACATGAGTCGCGTCCTTAAGCCCACCTAGTAGTTAGCGCGTCCGAGCTTGTGTAACACAGTGCTCTTCGTGCATTGAAGGCAATATCTTTTTACATGAGAGTCAAAATGGAGTGTGAACCACAGTGAATCAAATTATATTAATTACCAAGAAATATACGTAATACCTATTATAAATTACATGGAGCAAGAGAGAATCAGCATAAAAATAAACCAAAAATAAATAATGTTTCTGTATGTGGTAATAATATTAATATTAGGGGTTAAAGTATGAAATTGCCGATTTGTACTGAAAATCTTAATTGTTTATTTTTTAAATTTTTAACAAATTTATTTAATCAAATTAGTTGCCATTATTATCTATACATTGCTGCCATCTAATGGGAAGGTTATTAATGCCTTTGCGATAGAACTCCGACGATCTAGACTGCACAAACTGTGTGAAAGCATTTTGTACTGCCTCCTGGGAAGAAAACTTCTTGTCACGTAGATAATTGTCCAAATCACGAAAAAAATGGTAGTCCGTTGGAGCAAGGTCTGGTGAATACGGAGGATGACGAATGGTTTCTAAGTGCAGTTCCTGAAGGGTCAAAATGGTTTCTCGTGCTGTGTGAGGTCTCGCGTTGTCGTGGAGCAATAATGGTGAAGATCGATTCATGAGTCGGGGCTGTTTTACTGCTAGTTTTGTCAACATGGTTCGGAGTTCGGCACAATAGACATCTGCCGTAATTGCTTGACCAGATCGAAGAAAACTATAGTGAATAACACCATGCTGAGACCACCAAACAGTTACCATTACCTTTTTATTGGTAAGTTTTGCTTTAGGACACTGTTGTGGCATTTGACCTGGGGTCAGCCATTGCATTTTTCTTTTCCGGTTATCATAAAGAATCCACTTTTCATCACATGTTACAATTCGATCCAATATTCCTTCATTTCTGTACCGGTTCAACAAGGCAACACAAGTTTCAACACGCGTTTCTTTCTGCAGATCAGTCAAATCATGAGGCACCCATTTTTCGTATTTTTTTATTTTATTGATTTGACGCAAGTGAGTCAATAAAGTGGGTAAGGTAACGTTAAACCATGCCGCTAATTCCTGGGTAGTTTGACTAGGATCGGCTTCCACTATCTCTCTTAATTCATCGTTATTCACCTGTGTGGGCGGTCTTCCTCGTGGCTCGTTCTTTAAGTCGAAATTTCTATCACGAAAGCGTTTAAACTAAAATCGCACGGTGCGTTCATTAGTAGACCCCTCTCCAAACGCAGCATTGATATTGCGGGCTGTTTCTGCCGCGTTAGTTCCGCGTCGGAACTCGTATTCAAAAATCACTCGAATTTTCGCAGTATCCATCTTTCTTGTCTAAATTGAATAACAAAAACAATTGAAAGTCGATATTCAAATGTTTCACATTTTTTAAAAAAAGAACATCACAGAAACCATTTGAAAAAAATTTCGTTCGAAAACCTCAAACCATGAAGATTCTATGTCAATTCAAAGAACCTATTGCAATAAAACGGCAATTTCATACTTTAACCCCTATTATTTGGTATATAAAAATGAATCCTTATTTCCTTTGGTCACGGCATCACGCATAAACGACTGGACCAATTTTGATCATTCTTTTTGTGTTGTGTTTGTTATGATCAGGAGAAGATTATTTTGACTGAAAAATATCGATATTCCAGCGGGATCGGGTCTTACGCGGGTAAAACCGCGGGGCGCAGCTAGTTATTTATAAAAACCAATAGGAATGACTAGGAAAAGATGCTATGAAATAAAACAAAGTTAATCTTATTAAAATATTAGTTTTTATTTTCCTAGAAATATCATACTGTAATTGCATCTTGTTTTGTCCATCCTTCTGCTAAATGCTCTCTGACTGCTTTGTCCAGTATCACCTGAAAAAAAAAAACATTTTCAATCTTACAAATATTAGGTACTTACCTACTAATATTTATTTTTATTACTTCTCACTAATATTATAAACTTGAAAATTTGTATTTCTGTATTAAAAAGTAGCCTATGTGTTATTCTAGGTCCCCAGCAAACTATATTCCAAGTTTCATTGCAATCGGTTCAGTAGTTTTTACGTGAAAGAGTAACAAAGTCACATACAGACATACATACATATATACAAACTTTATATTAGTAAGATTTCCGTCTACTTTGCCAAATTGACGAAAATGTATGAAAATTTCCTACTGGTCTTTGGGGAGAATGGCAATGAGTATCGACGGGGATATTCCGATAAAATATTTCTATAAGCCTTATTCAACCAATATTTACAATAAGTCCTATTGGTAAAGAAACTCTATGTATGTAAAGTTAGAAGCCCTAGTTTTCTAAATGGCAATCGGACCTTACCTCAATATCTCTGCAGCCTTGCATAGCTCGACTTAGGACGACTTCAAAGAAATCCATGTGTAGCCTGTGAGACATCTCCATTAGAGCTATACTGCCTGAAACCGACAATAGATTGTATTATAGACCATAAAGATAAGTCGTGGCCCTCTTGTAGGCAAAGCAGAGGCGTACGTAGATACGTACCTCACGGAAAGACACGTCATGCATCTGCTGATGTATCTCTTATACCTACAATGTAAAATAAATAGGTATCTACCTATGTCTTTTACATGAATCAACGCGCGTTTTGTGCAACCCCTTTTAGTTATTTGGAATTTTGAAATTTCAATTAGTCAACCAATAATTAGTGTCACTTTGTAAGCTCGCCCTACGAGAACTGGGCTCTAGCTTGGGGACAGATCTGTTTGGTGCCGAAGGGTATAGCTGCAGAAATGTCTGTTTGATATATAACCTATATCAAACAGACATTTCATCGAACAGTTAGGACGCTAACTACCCGTCAGACCAATGTAAAGCATAAAAAATATTCGTTGAGTATAGAACATCGGCACGCGCCTCACCAGTACTCGGCAGCGAGGCCACAGTGAGCCACACCCCTCCCTCCACACTCACCAGTACTCAGCAGCGAGGCCACAGTGAGCGACACTCCTCCCTCCGCACTCACCAGTACTCGGCAGCGCGGCCACAGTGAGCCACACCCCTCCCTCCACACTCACCAGTACTCGGCAGAGAGGCAACAGTGAGCCACACCCCTCCCTCCACACTCACCAGTACTCGGCAGCGAGGCCACAGTGAGCCACACCCCTCCCTCCACACTCACCAGTACTCGGCAGCGAGGCTACAGTGAGCCACACCCCTCCCTCTACACTTACCAGTACTCGGCAGCGAGACCACAGTGAGCCAGACCCCTCTCTCCACCCTCACCAGTACTCGGCAGCGAGGCCACAGTGAGACACACCCCTCCCTCCACACTTACCTGTACTCGGCAGCGAGGCCACAGTGAGACACACCCCGCCCGCCGCTTCCTCCACATGCGCTACGTCCAGCAGCGGCTCCGCCCCCCCGGCAGCGCCCCGCCACCACATAGACGCGGAGCTGGCACACGCGTAGGCTCGCAGCGGGATGCCCGCGTCGATCAGTGCTAGAGTGGCTGCGTTCACGCTGGTGCAGTAGCAGCTACCGTCTGCCTGGTAAATGGAAACAGAGGTTTGGTTTTATTTGAGATATGAATGTCTAATATTGCAGGATCTTGCTCACAGCGTAATCTAGCCGTTTGGAGCAAAATAAGCTGTGTCCATGAGTATATGGAAATATTAGGGAGTCTGTGCTCAAACTAAGCAAGTAAGTTTGGGCACATCCTTCCTAATATTTCCATATACTTGTGTGTACTAAACTACGTATTACTATTAATATACTTTTTATTTTATAAATAGTTTTTTTTTATCATAAATTTCATGGTCTATAATACTTGTCCATGGCGGGATTTAAATCCACAACCTTATATTTTTCAATTACTAAAAGTAATCAATACTTTTAGTAATTGAAAAATATCCTACTATCCTACTAATATTATAAACTAGCTGCGCCCCGCGGTTTCGCCCGCGCAAGTCTTAAGCTATCTGCATACCAAATTTGATTGAAATCGGTCCAGCCGTTTCCGAGATAAGCGCGCACAAACGCACAGACAAACGTACAAACATTAAAATGGACAAGCATCCAAACGGACAAACAGACAAAAAGTTAAACACGGAAATGGGGTCTGTTACGTTAGTACCTACATACCTCTATAAATAGTTTTTTCAAAATGTCTTTTAAAAACAGACACCGCTAAGTTACGATTTTATTATAAGTATAGATGTGAAAGTGTGTGTATTTGGATGTTTAGATGTTTGTTACTCAATCACGCAAAAACTACAGAACTGATTGCGATGAAACTTAGAATATAAGTAGTTGGAAACCGAGAATAAGACATAGGCTACATTTTATCCCGATATTCCCGCGGGTACGGAACTTACGCAGGTGAAACCGCGGGGCGCAGCTAGTATTTTTAAGGACTTATTACTTTCTTTAATTTACAAGAAATTCTAGTGGATTACACAGTAAGAATCACCCCACAGTCGTGATTAATAATGGTAAATTTACTTACCATTATCACAAACACTTACTTGTAAAACTTCAATATAGACATCAATTTGTGAGCGAGGGTATAACTCCGTTTTGATAGCTGCAGTTAGAGCTTGTCGTAAATGTAAGGACATCTCTGTAGACTTGCGGTCACCTCGGGGCCTGTTCTTTCTTTCACCTGCAATTTATAAATTAGTTTTTTAAGTACCCCCAGTACTTACATCAGGGCTACAAATAATTCAACTTCCAAATAATTATATAAATGTAAAATGGAACATACCAGTTTGTAATCAGAAATCCCTTAAGATGCTGCATTAGCATTAAAACCATGTTGTAACTTGAAGAGATTTAGGGACCTACCAGTTGGCCATTTTAAGGGTTCCACAACACAAATAGTAAAAAAGAACTATTCTAAGATTTAGATTTTTTGATGTAGTAAGCTTTTTAGTTATTACTGTATTTCTATATCTATGGATAAAAGTAACTCACCAGTGGAAAATGTAGCCATACTGTACTGACAGTTAACAACAACTCCTTCAGTTGATATTTTGGATTTAGATGCCTGAAAGTATACCATTCATTTTTTGAAACATACTATGTCAAAATAGATTCATCCATTTGTAGGCTATGATGCCACAGACAGACACATAAAAGGGAAGTAAACAGAGGAATCTTGGGGGTAAATAAATCCACTACCACCTCATCTATAGTTCAAATCAAATCAAAATAGTTTATTTCCTTTAGATTCTTTTACAACATTAAATGCACATGATTATTTGGATATGTCTTAGGTGTATTGATTTTAGTGTGGCTTTGGAACGCGCATGGGGTTTTTTTTGTGGTTATGTGTTAAATTACAATCGTCATAATACAGATATTATCCATAATTCGAACAGGAGCATTCTGCTTTGTCATTCATTTATTTACTTGCTGAGGGAATAGAATAAGTTGCCATTCTATATTTCCTGTTTGGGTCTTCAAATCACAAGTAAACAGGTATCTTCTAAATAAGCTGCACCTTAGAACACAATCATTAACCATCCAATTCACTTACTGATAAAGCCACACCAAACCACTCACTGATAAAGGATGAGTACCAATAGGATGGCTGGCACAAACTGGATGGGAGAAGCCGAAAAGAGATCCAGGTGGCGTGCTATTGGAGAGGCCCATGTCCAGCACAATAGACTGCAACAGGCTGATGATGACCCATACGTTTTCCTAGCTGTACTCAACGGTAATGTAGGGTGGGTACCATTGAGAATTACTTTTGTTATTAGATATCCTAGCAGCACATAACAAGGATTCTATTGTTTAATTGAATGATCAAAGAAAGTGAGATTCAGCGGTGAGATAGGTTGAGGTCTTGTTCCTTCATATTATGTTTATGTTTTTACTATAACTTGAGTACAAGGCAAACTATTAGGTATCTTAATTTACCTGATGTGGTCCATAAACAGCAGCTAAAACTTTAGTATTCCCCTGCTCCAGATATGCACTACCATCGGGCTGCGTAAAGACACCGAGTCTACATCTAATTCGACGAAGTTCATTTGGTCTTCGCCCGTCGAGACGTAGTCCTTGACTTGATAATAGATCTGGGCCAGGCATTTTGGAAAATAAAGCTGTACCTATTATTATAATTATGTTCGTTTATTTAGATTTTTAGTATTAAATATAATAACATAACCTCAAAATGTAAACAACAATACGAGCTTTAGTGTTACCAAAGATAATAATTTAATAGTTGTGTAAAAACACCTCTACCAAACCAATCTTATTGTTTTTTTAGTTTGTCAAATATTATAAAGAGTTTTATCTCGTGCGATACTGTTAGCTACTAGCATAACACAGTTATGTTGTGGTACCTAAGGGAATGGTCCCACAACATACTGTGCTATTATAGCTGTGTTCATTCATACAACTTCTAATAGTAATCTTGCATTTTGGCTCAGTTCAGAATTCAGAGATCAAAATCCGCTAGATCTAGCAGGATGACCAAAGCTGGCAATATTAGTGACGCTTTTTTTTTTCTGAAAATGATTGACACGTTTTTAATTGACATTGGAAATATTTTGCTTTGCTACAGACATAGGTAGTAAATAAAATTTTCAAAAATTGTCTTTGTGTACTTACGTTTAATTTTTTTTAATTGGACGCTTAAAAAAAACAAAATTGTCTACGGTCATGATGGCCGACAGGTGTTGAAGTGTAGTGATTATTTTTGTTGTGTAATTTCTGTTTTGGGTTACAAAACTAAACATTCATTGACTGTGAATTGATAAAAACTATGTAACCGACGCCAGACGTTGTACAAAGGTAATATTGACTATTACAAAATAAAAAAATGGAGATGTATCGGTCACTGACCATTGTCTTGTCAAATTGTCACCCCGGTTGATGCGTGTGCATGAATGTGATTACAAAAATCGATCAAGATTTAATTACTTTCATCCTAACATCGTGAATCTTCATTTCCACGTAGTACACTTTAGTAATACATCTGTTACCACTTTGGAGTACTTCTATAAATATTTGGCGGTAACTAGCAACAAATAAATCGATATTTCCGTAAATAGATTTGATTGTTTTACTAATTTCTCACACGTAACGTTACAGTAAAGAACAATGGATGTCGACGATTCGGCAGTTGACCTTAGCGTGAGGTAACTATATGTACTTACATTAATAATAATATCATAAAAACCCTAATTTACATTAAAACAGGTATGGGTATCTCAAATAAATTATAATTTACAGGTCATTGCCTCCTGAACTCTCAGAGTTACGGGCCCTGACTGCAAGTGGATTGACCATAACTCCTGCACAGCCTCCACCACATGTAAGTTTATATTAGAAACCAGTTGAAGAAATGTAAACAAAAATTTGTGTGTAATAAAAAGAGTTACACTACATTTTTATGACCCTATGATACATTAGCTAAATAAGCAACATAAATTCTGTACACTGCTGAAAGGGCTTTTTTAATACCTTTTGGCCAACTTACTGCTGGATACGGAAATGCCTCTTAAAAATTGAGGGCTATTTAAATCATTAATGCATATCACATTTACATCTCATAATTAATATATACCCCCTTATTTATAAACGCTAATTAATGTGCTGCATAACTATGCATCGTTTGTCTTTTACTGTCACATGAAGTTTCAATGTCATGTAAAAATAATATTTTATAAATAAGGGTGCTAAATTTTAAGCTGCATAATACTATAATTAAAGTTGCCCTCAAATTTTGAGTAGTGTTTCAGTATTTAGTCAATTGATTATGACTCTAATATTGATTTTATTCTCAATTTCTTGGCATACATTTTATTGCACATTTCTTACAAATAATATTATGTGATGGTATAAAATATTTAAACCGTAACTGAAAGACACCTTGAAAGGTTATTGTATTAAATTGGCAGCATCCCCTTGCTCTACCGTGTAAGTCGAAATATCAGGTTCAGAAGTACTCCAGATCTCCAGCTATTATAGATACTAACTTTCATTGATATTGATTAAGCAGTTTTTGCATGATTGAGCAACAAACATATACATATATAAACACAAACTTTCACCTTTATAATATTTGTACGATTCTAAGTGCAAAGTGACCAAGGTATACCAGACTAGGTATAAACTGAAACAATGAATAAATTGATATCTTGTGTTTATTAAAATTATTCTCATAAAATGGCACACATCCATAATGAGACCTTGAACACAAGGAAACATATACCCACCTATTTATTTACCAACTACTACATACTTTGACTAACCAAGTGACATGTTTGTTTTTTCCATTGCTACCTAACAGATTGATAGAGTGTCTCTGGTATGTTAACTTTATAATTAAAATAATTGATAAGTGTGTGACCGCTATATCACCTGAATAAATGATGATGTGGTCTAAGATGCAACACAGTCATCTAGATGAAAGAAGATAGCATTGGAACAATATCTGACCCATCTTAGTGGCTCTTTCCTTAGGGCATGCACCTTAAAAAACAGATACTGGAAGCCTTCAGCAATCTTAGCAGATTGCTGGCTTTCTGGGTCCATCTGGGATGGTTGGTGTAAGCCTTTAGCTGTAAGCCAAGGTTTAGTTATGGGATCAAAACAGGCTAAGTGCGGGAAAGTAAGTGTCAGTAACAAGCTTAGCCTATTCAGAGGGGCTATTAAATTTTACGGGCAATATAGCAGAATCTAGAATGTAACTTTTAAAACTTTATTAAAATAATTAAGTCTAGCCTACAATTCCATAGTTGTCATCATTATTTGTCATTGAGATCTAAATGGTTCGATCTCACAGATAAATAAACGTGACCCCTCTAATAAACATAACTTAATGAAACAGGGTGCCAGCGGCAAGCGGGTGCTGCGCCCCCGTTCGGAACAGCGGAGCTATGCCGAGAGCCCGGACATAGTGCTACTGCCGGCCGCGCCGCCGCATCGCAAGCCGACTGTCACCGCTCCTGCACCGTTCACAGGTCTGTTTTTATAAATAAGACGATATAGTTTCGTCGCCGATGTGCCTCGCGGCAAGAGATTATGGGTTCCAAACCCGATCTTCTCGGTCTAATCTTTTAGTAAACTCATTAACTGCTGAAAACACATACTTACATTGTGTTTTTTCCCATGTTCGCCATTGCGGTAGGCACACACGAGGCGTGTTTTCTCCTAGACACGAGTAATACTTACCATAATAACGTAATACAGCCAAAGTGTAAAATCAAATTTTGGAAACCTTCAATAATAATAATTTAAAAACTAAAAGCCTTAGTTCTTGCCGAATACTGAATTAAAAATTAGCGATTTTTTTAGTTTAGAAGCTGCTTGTTTAAATTGTCTTTTAATTTTGATATCTGTCCCACCCAGATGTGAGCAGCAAACTGAACTCGAGCTCCGTGAACGTGTCGATAACTGCGAGCGCGTGCCCCACCAACCTGCCAGCCCCAGAGTCGCCCCGGGAACCTCGCGAGGAAGAGTCGGACGATGAGAACGAACCACCGCTGCCGGAGATACTGCCTCCGCACAGGGTAATGTAGCTTATACTTTTGCGATAAACCATCGATTTCAGATAGCTGAAGATGTGGATTAACTTAAGGCTACTTTTTATCCGGATGTAGTCAAATAAATATAAGATGTGTAATAATATGTTTGTAGGAGTTATCCAGCGCGGAGATATGGGAACGCGAGCGGCGACTGCGCGGACTGCGCGAGAAACTGCGCGCGGAGGAGACGAGGCTCGTGTTGCTGAGGAAGATACGCCAGTCGCAGCACCAAGCTGTACCGCCGGCCAAGGTAACATACCTACATGGCTTTAGTATTATACCCGTAACGTTGTGTAATACACAGTGTTATTTTATTCCGATTAAAATCCGTGCAGGGGGCAGTTTTAAATATCCAAAGGAACAAATTTTGTTCTACAAGTTTTGGAAATTCGAAGTAGTTTTCGGAAAATTGGGAGTTGCAGGTAAGTGACCTTAATGTGACGTTTCATTTGGTTTTAATTACCACAATAATGTAATAATCAATTGGCAAAACAGACAAAACAAAAATTTTTAGTGAAACATCCTCAGAATTATATAAAATTTAGAATTTCCAAAGGTCGTAGAACATAAAGGTGATCTTAGCGATAGAAGAGAAGAAAAACGAGTTGGAGCGTTGACAGATTTAATTTAGAGAGAAGTTGATTTATTATATCGGTCTGGAGCAAAGATAATTTCCCGCTCTGTAACTCGCGTAAATGCGCTCCCGTAACTCCATCGACACAACGGTACACGTTGTGTCGATGGAGTTACGGGAGCGCACTTTCAGTTGTTCAGTTTTTAGAGTTGCGGCCAAGATGCGCGGTGAGGGCCGCCTCACCTTCACCGTTTTTTATATTGCTATAAAATATAACCTAATTTGTTGTTTTATCGCTCAAGGCATATCTACTAGAAACATTTGTAAGGAAAAATTTATCCTCAAAAATTCACTTGCGACGAGATTTGATCGCAGCGAGGTCAAATCTTTGAAATTTTTTAAAGATGAATTTTTTACTTTAAAAAATTTCTAGTGCAATAAAATAACTTTACACACCTACTGCTCTACAATAGTAGTTTGTGCACCGAGGTACTAAAGCCCTGTATACTATAAGACAGGGCTTTAGTACCTCGGTACATAAACTACTATTGTATACATTATTTTAGTCTGGATTTGAGAGCCAAGTCCCACTTAATGAGACATCTGAAGTGCATTATGTGCAGTAACATGTACACGTATATCCCCTCAGGAGCCGGGGTCGGGCACGGCGCTGGCGGGCAGCGGCTGCGTGGTGCCGCCCGGCGTCACCGTCACGCCCGCGCCGCCGCCCGCGCACCAGAACAAGGTACTTGCACCCGCTACTGCCATGTGTGCCGATGTTCCCGGTTGCATCCCTCTCGGGAGCCCGGAGTCACCTTTCCTGCTTTTGTGTGTGTGTGGCGATTGGTCTCTACACTACATTTGGCAAACCCCAGGCTACTAGTGATTTGTTTGGATGGCCAAAGGTTGCCTGCGAGACATAGTTTTAGTTCCCATTTGTTTTATAGAACTAACGTCAACGGGATAAAAAAACGTCAAATTTATCTTATTTTTTCCATAGAACTACACACTTGTCTTTTCATCCGGGTTTACTTATAATTAGTTTTTCAAAACAGATTCATAGGCAATTTGTAAACGTCATGTTATCAGTTTGATGATCAGAAAGGAGTCCTGTTATCTTGTTCTATAGAACAATTTAAGAAAAATAAATACTGAATGTTTGACAATTGAGAATGTTTTTTCTTATTTTGTCCCAGTGACGTCGGTTCTATAGTCTACCGACGCTTTAAGGAAGCGCAACCGAAGATAAAAAACCCTGAACCTAATTTTAGATCTATATATTCTATATATATGTTAGTCTCTAAGGTATACTATATTTACAATTTGAATTATTTTCAAATGTTTTATACATTATTATATTGGTATCTCGGTTCCTGCAATAGAAGCTTGTGCTTAGTATAGAATCGATTTCTAATATAATTTGATAAATGTTTAGTAATTTCTTCTATGGTTTTCGCGATTTTGCATAATAAAACATTTTATTTACCGGGTTTATTCACGAACCGAGCTTTCGCCAACTTTACTGTTGGCTTTTTCAAGGTGGACACGAATAAAGCGCGATTGAACCCGGTAAATAAAGTGTTTAATGTTTAGTAAGATTCACATTAATAAATAAATATCATCCTCATCATCATATAATAGAACTGAGGGTAACTACTGGTTTTAAGCAATAATGTCGCACTTTGTTCCACCTAGTTTTAAGATGTCCCTTGTTATTTATTTTAGTATGAGCTAATGACCCTTGTACGTTCCCCTTAGGGCTCGCGCGGCGGGTCCGGGTCAGGGTCCGGGACCGGGGCGGGGCCGGCCCCCGGCGCCGGCGGCGCGGGCCCCGGCAGTCGGCGGGGGGCCAGTCTGCCGGGGGGGGCCACGCTCACGCCGGGAGGATACAGGTCACAGGTCTGTAGAATAGTGTATACATATATGTTTGTTACTCCTTCATGCAAAAACTACTTACCAGGGACCCGGGTTTTAATACGAAACAAAACTTTGGAGCCAATCAAACGTTAGTAGGTTATCGTTCGTTCTGGACCAATAATTACTATACGTTCAAGAAAAAAAAAACAATGTATTGAGAATTATGGATCCAAAATGAAACATAACCACCTACTGACGTTTAATCGGCTCTATAGTTTCGGCCGATGTTGTTTCGTATTAGGGTCCCAGATTACGGTGAAACTTGGTATGCAGTTAGCTGAGAATCTGGCTACTTTTTATCCCGATTTTGCCACGGGATCTGGGGATAATCTATACTAACACACAGGACACTCTTTATCCCGATAGGCCCACAGGATCGATCAGGACTTATGCGGGTAAAACCGCTGGTAGTTTCGAAATAAATTCGTGGAAGCGTTAGAATCGCGGCGATTTCTATACAATCTCTATAAACGTGTCTCCACACGGCGATGTTAACGCGGCGGTGTGTTGTATACAAATAAGATAATATCGCTGCGATTCTAACGCTCGTGGAGACGGTCCCTTGTGGCATTCTTTTTATGTTTTTTTATGGTCGAGAAAACGCAGCCTGATGCATCGTCTTGCCGGGAGAGCGGCGCGGTGTGTGGGCTCCCTATGGCATAAGGTTATAGAAGGCCATAGGTTTACCCACTACGCCTTGGGCTCTGCATTGACGTATAGTTCAGTCGATCAGACACGACTTTCAATTATTGTTACATGTATATTATTTATCGTTACAGACCTCGACGACAGGAGGCGCGAGCATCACGCCGTCAGTCACCATAACACCAGCGCCGCCTCCCACCAACCACAGTGCCTCTGCTAAGGTATGCCACTAAACTAAACAGACTGTTCTATACAAGAATTTTCTGTAGACATAGGTGATGTTTTCCATGCACGAAGCTCGCTCACAGAAGTTGTGGCTGGAAAAACATTGTACAATCGTTTTGCAGTAGGTGTGGTCAATGATGACGTACCTACTGTACCCTAATGATCCCAATGATAAATCATTTGGGATCGGTGTGGGGGACCAGAGGGTTTGCCAAAGCATTTTAATGCTCTTAATGCTCTAGATTTTGAAATGGGGGACCCTGTGGTCCCCCACAAAATCTACTATTTACATACAAGTAGAACTTTTCCATTAAATTCCGATAATTTCTGTTCACGCAAGCCGGCTCAGGATAATTCTTCTGTAACAAGTAGCACGAGTGATGCAGTGAGTATGAAATGTGATTTCATTTATATATCTATTTACTGTGCTATTCGTTTATCAAGTAAGTCGTATATTCAAAGTTTACCTAGAAGATAGCAACCAGTAAAGGAAAAGACAGTCCTCGATCCATCTATAAGCTCCTCTTGCAACTTTAGTTTTTGGGGTTCGTGACTCTCAATACAAAAAGAAAACGTTTCAACCTAGCTCTCTATAAAGTAATTACACAAATAAATGTTTCCAGAATCGGATAACGTAAGGGATGCAAAAGAACTGTATCTTTTTACCCTCATTGTATGTAGATATCGTATAGACTCTCCCGTCGTTAATCCTCTTAATACCTATATTCCCTATGTTTCAGGCAAGTTCCCGTAGTTCAGAAGACACACAGACTCCGGCGCAGCGACAGGCCGCCGCTAAGCTCGCTCTTAGAAAACAACTTGAAAAGACATTACTACAGGTAAATGAATACCCTTGTAATTAAATAATATTATTGTGTTATTTTTAAAGTGTTTCACTTAGAAAGTACTTTTCTGAAAAATACTTTCTTTCAGCACCCAACAGAATTAGAATCAGCAACCATTACTAATCTGTCGTATTGTTATCTGTTTCAGATTCCACCCCCCAAACCGCCACCGCCGGAGATGAATTTCATACCCTCCCCGAGCAACACGGACTTTGTCTACCTCGTGGGGTTGGAGCATGTTGTGGATTACCTCACTAATGAGGACCGGTATGTACAAACTACGTTTATGTAATACTAGCAATTCTGCAAACAGGAGACCTGGCAAGTGCTTTAGACCCTATATCTTTCGTGAAGATGTAATGTAAAAAAATAGAGAAGCAACATACTGACAAATGGACAAACATTTGGCCAGATTTGAAATAAAGATTGCTTTGCTCGCTCTGTCAAATATAATTTAGATCCTGGTCACGGCACCAAATTCTACAAAAGTGTGTGTTTGTCTTTCTTTACATCTGCCTGTGGCTTACAAATGTATGAAGCGATTTTGAAATAGTTTTTTGGTTGATAGGGGACTTATGTTCTTAGCTATGTTTGTTTGTTTGAAAGATATGTGTCATATTTTAATTTTCTTACATTGTGTCGTATATTTTCGTCCAGCATGCCGCGGTCGTCAGTGCCGGCGGTGTGCGCTCAATGCGGCTGTGACTTCACGCCGGTGTGGCGCTGGGAGCGCGGCTCCACCCGCCGCAGTGACGCCACCTTCAGCGCCGCCGCCGGACGCCGGCTGTGCGAGCTGTGCGTGTCCGGGAATGTTAAGGTAGGAGGATCATCACTTATGTTCACCACATTGCAATTGAATGAGAGTGAAGCCTCATTGGTCAGCCTAATGAAAATGGTTTCTGAACGTGCCTAAATCGATAATAGTAGACAGGGGAACATAAATATATTTTTTCATCCCCTTTGTTCAAAAAAGAGGTAGTCTAATCCTGACAAACCATTTTGCCTCCCTGATAACAGGGATTTTACTTTTTCGGCGATTTGAATTTGGAATATGAACATTTTTAAAAAGTATCAATCACCAAAGAGTTCCAATCACCGAACCGCGTGTCTGATAGGTAAAATGTGATGGGTGATTAATCGTACAGGTTAAGCAACACATGTGTCTAATAGGTGCCGATGGGTGTTCGACCACACAGGTGAACGTTAGTGAAAATGGTAGGTTTAGTAAAAAATGGAAGGTTTGGTAATAAATGGTTGAAAATGGTCGTTAGCGCTGGACGCGAACATTGGAATAAAAAGTTGAAGTAAGGTACCTACTCATTTTCTACCTCGGGAGCAAATACTATTTTTCGCTCGAGTGAGTTACTTTGAATCCCTCGCTGCTGCGATTCTACTCTACATTCCTCTGTGGTTTCAAAAAACACTCTTGCCGGAAAAATTGTAATTTCTCTCTAGGTATATTCTATTAATATTCTATTTAATTCATTCAGATTAAGATCCATAATAATAAAACTTCAAGGTTTTTTAACGAAGATAACTAATAGTAGAAAAAACATACTTCAATATTTTGTGGCGTTTATACTTCCACCAACTAACCAAACGATCAACACATTTTATAGTCTCTGTCCTGACTAAAATTAAAGTAACCACATGTCTATATCGGCAGCGTGCTCTAAAACAAGAGCACACGGCCAGGCTAAAGACGGCGTTCGTGCGCGCCCTGCAGCAGGAGCAGGAGATCGAGCGGCGGCTGGCGGCGCCGTCCCCGCCGCCCGCCGCGCTGCCCGCGCCCGCCGCGCCGCTCGCCGCGCCGCACCCCGCGCACCAGCCGCCGCCCGCGCACCGACACCACCAGGTGACGTATATCTATCTATACAGGAGATCCAGCGGCGGCGCTCGCGCACAAGCCACCATCAAGCTGATGCACGCGTATACAATGCACGAACTGATCCTGATCACGGCACCAAATTGTAACAGACAAAAATGTTCAATGTCAAATGTTCAAAAAAATGATGTCTAAAATAGTAAACTCTGATTTGAATAATTAAAAATGTAATTTAATCATTCCGCAGACACTATTATTTACTTCCTTTTTTACACAACTTTACAATATTGGAAACGGAAGGTATACCATTTTCCAAGGTACGAAAACCTGCGGATATGTTTTTTTCTTCAATGTGACCCCGATAACTTAATACTTGTGCTTTGTGTCAGCAAGTAAATACTAACTATCGTCTCTGCCTGTAGTCGAGCAGCGGTCGGTCGTCACGCGGCAGCGTGGTGGGCGCGGCGTCGCCCGCTCTCCCCGCGCCGCCCGCTCCCCCGTCGCCCGCACCGAACAAGTCCACGCCCGCACTACCGCCGCCCAGGTACCTTACCTACCTTCTTGTTCCGTGCCACTTCAAGTAGGGTCGGCTCTCCTTATCTCGCGGCGGGCGTCAAGACTTTCTGTCAAGGGTTGTCGGATCGGGTACTCCTTCTCCATAAATCGAATTAGACTCTAATGTAAGAAATTTAGTTTATTGTGATTGATGTCGTGATACGAAATTGTGATTCAATATTAAAAGTTTGTGTAACCTAGTTGACAATTTAACCTACTTTCGTGAAAGTGTAATTGATAATTCGTTTCAAACATGGATTTTTCATGTTACTTATAAATCTTCCAACAGTGTAGGGTCTTTCTTTTTGATAATTTTTTTGGATTTAAAATTATCACACAAAACGACTTTTAATGAAAATGAAATTTGATATTCCAGACCGCTATCATCATCAGATTCTCTCCGAAGCCACCACTCAGATCGTGCTCGTGATTCTGATGTACCTGCTAAGAAAGGAAAGAGTAAGTACATCTTGGCTTACATTTGCCTGATATATTTTACGAAATACGTATTAAAATTAACTGTATTAACATTGTAAAGAATATTCTGAAATAAATGACTCATTTTTACATTATATTAACTATAATTTTATTCGATAAGAACAATAAATATTATGTTTTTGTGATTATAGGTTCATCATCGAGCGCAACAAGTCAAGGCAGCAGTAGCAAACAACACCAGGTTTGTTCAGCATCATAATTATACAGCTTGATAATCGTTGGATCAAACAAATCTTTTCATTTTTCCCGGGTCTTATTTGCAAAATTTAGTAAATCAATGTTCAGTTTTAATTATGTTCTTGTATTATTTCTTGTTATATTTACAACCTAAAAAGGAGGCGAAAACAGATTTCATTAATGATTTTTATCCATTCTCAGCAACTGGCAGCAGCGGCGGCCGCACAAATGGCGTTCGAGCAACACAGCGCCGCCGCCATGCAGGCGTTGCAGCACCAACTGCTGAGAGGTTAGGACCTTCTTTTTATTAACAGTGAGCCGGAATAACACTCGCGTGAGAACCGGTTTCGCGTGTGTTTCCAAAGCTTAAAAAAAATGATATTCGGAGACAGAATTCAGAAAAAATGGTTTTTATTTACCGTTTAATGCTATAAACGTCCTTTTTTATGTAAGACTAGCTGCGCCCCACGGTTTCACCCGCGTAAGTTCCATTCCCGCGGGATTATTAGGATAAAAAGTAGCCTATGTGTTTTTCCCGGTATCAAGCTACCTATATTCCAAGTTTCATCGCAATCGGTTTTTTACGTGATTGAGTAACATACACACATACTCACAAACTTTCAGCTTTAAAATATTAGTAGGATTTGCTACAATAAAACAGTAAAAATATGTAATATAAGTTTCCAAACATTGTAGGACAGGTGTTCAAAGATGTAAATACCCAGTATTTTTAATATATTGCAACTGATACAAGTTTTTACATGTGTACATTTAACCGGGTCTTAATCGCGTATTATTGTTTATTTTCTTACGTCGACGTTTCGATCATGTTTCAATGATCTCGGTCTCCTCTCGACTAAGATCATTATAACATTATCGAAATGTTATGTTAACAAATTGTGTGAATTTAAAAAGTTTACTGATACAACTGTCTCAGAGGTAACAAAGAAATTTAAGGGTCTTTTGGCTTTCCTTGGGGAGTTGGGTTGGCTCGATTGAGCTTAAATTCCATCCGGACGCAAAATAGGCACTCAGACGTCCACTTGCGACCAGCCCGACAAACAAATACAAATACAACTATATCAGAGTCGGCAGACCCTTTGTCGAGCAGTGTGTTTCGTGTAATAATAAACTAGTGTTGATCTGTGTATTGTTTGTGTTACAGGTCTGAGCGGTGCGGGCGGGTCGGGCGGTATGAACGCGGCGGCGGCGGCCGCCATGATGCAGTTCTCTCCACTACTCTACACGTACCAGCTGGCCATGGCACAAGCCTCCGCGCTCGGGAAACGATGTAACTACAATACATTTCTATTTAAAACCCTAACGATCATTCTTTACAGCCTATAATGGTTTTACCAACCTTACGGTTGTAGGGACATCAATTTGTCTGTCTTACCTTACCTTCGCCTCCCCGGCGGGATTCGAACCCGCAACCTTCTGCGTCGCCGCGCCACAGAGGCCGCGTAGTCGATGTTATACGGAAAACTCCTTTGTAAATAAAAATAAATAATTAAACACTATTCTTTCAGTCTTCTAGTTAGCAAAAACCATAGTTGGCGTCCTAAATTAAAACAAAAAGGGTTCAACTGTAACTAGTCACGTAACTACTGTACTACTAACTACTGTACACTGTAACTAGTAACAAGATAAGACGATAAAGTTGTGCCGACGCTTATCTTTCGCGTTGAGTGAGCGTTATCACTTTCGCGCTGCAGTCTGGAACGTGTTTTTAGCTTATTTTACGAATAAGAAATGTTAGTAAATACCGCATCTTCCCTTTTTTGTTTTAATCTAAGGTTGGTTGGTGCTATGACTTGCCGACAGCAGACTGAGTAGCCGAATAGTCGGTCCATTACTAACATAATATACAAAGTGTAACGGGTAAGCCCTTTTAAGCCGAAAGGCGGTTGTTCTAGACGTCTAGGCGAACAACGTTTGTTCTACGACTTTTGAAAATTCGAACTTTTTTTTGAAAATTTTGTGGTTGTTTCACTGAAAAAACAGCTGCTTTTGAAAATAAAGGTAATTGAAGTTTTGATTGTAGTATACCAAACTAAATGAAAGGACAACATACGGTCAATGACCTCGAACTCTAAGAAACAGCTGATCTTCAAGTAAACTTTACACTTAAAATTTTTGAAAAGTACTTCGAATTTCCAAAAGTCGTAGAACAAAAGTTGTTCGCCTAGATGTCTAGAACAATCCCCTTTCGGCTTAAAAGGGCATACCCGTGACATCTTGGATATGCATCGTGAGGTCGAGGCGCATGGCGGTAATATAAATAGTAACCTGGTACGTGCCTTGTGTTACAGCCGGCAAGAGTAGCGGCGGCGGCGGCGGCGGCGGGAGCAACGCGGCCGTCGCGGCCGAGATGCAGCGCATGGCGGAGGCGCAGCGACAGTATCTGCTGGACATGATCCCCGGGCAGCACGCGAGGAACCCCTGGAGCAAGAACTAGCTGGGGTTCGTTGTACAAAGAGCCTTTTCAAACTCCACTCTGATATAATAAAAAAAACCGACTTCAAAAAGAAACAAAAAATAATTTAAAAAACAACCAAAAAAAAAAGAATTGATAAAAATGACCAAAATAACCTCTACATAGGTACAGAGCCACCGACTAATTAATCTGTTTTATCATCTGAAGTCGGGCAGCCAAACTAAGTACAATATGGAACCAACCAGTAAAACTGCCCGACTTCAGATGATAAAACAGATTAATTAGTCGGTGGCTCTGTACCTATGTAGAGGTTATTTTGGTCATTTTTATCAATTCTTTTTTTTTTGGTTGTTTTTTAAATTATTTTTTGTTTCTTTTTGAAGTCGGTTTTTTAATTGTTAAATTATTTTTTTATTTTACCGTTTTTAGTATACTTACCTACCTAAAAATCAACAATATTGTTACCGTAAATTTCATTATTGAGGAGTTTGCTGATGAGAAGGTGGTTTCAGGTGCCCCATCAATCTGTACTTAGTTCTTTAAGGGTCTATTCTTTTTGGTAGAAATCCAAAAATGAGTAATTTATTGAATTCAGGGATGCTATCCTGGCCATCATTCCGAAGATACTCATCAGATCCTTACCAAACTTTTATGGGACCACCTCGTAGCTTCCACCTTTCCATTAAAAAAAAACTATATCAATCGGTTAAGCCATCTTCGTATAATCGATGAACAATTGAATTGAATACAGCGTTTTGCATTCCCGGTCCTCACTTCGAAGATCCTCATCAGATCCTCATCAAATTTTTATGGGACCATCTCGGAGCTTCCACCTTTCCATTAAAAAAAGAATCAGCTCAATCGGTCAAGCCATCTTCGAGTAATCGATAAACAGTTAAATGATTGATTAATGCGTTTTGAGGTGCATTTCCGTTCACCACTCCGAAGACCCTCATCAGATCCACATCAAATTTTTATGGGACCATCTTGGAGCTCCTACCTATCCATTAAAAAAAGAATCATCTTAATCCGTCAATCCGTCTTCGAGTAATCGGTAAACATACAAAAAAAAAATAAATATTATACATACAGACGAATTGATAACCTCCTCCTTTTTTTTTGAAGTCGGTTAATAACTAGCTGCGCCCCGCGGTTTCACCCGCGTGAGTCCCGTTCCCGCGGGAAAAACGGGATAAAAATTAGCCTATGTGTTAATCCAGGTCCCCAGCTACCTATATTCCAAGTTTCATCGCAATCGGTTCCATAGTTTTTTCGTGAAAGAGTAACAACCTCACATACATACATACATACATACCAACTTTCGCGTTTATAATATTAGTAAGATAATGATAAATGTTTATTTGTTTCTCCACAATAAGAAATTACATAAAATATGGCTTATTTATTAAGTTCAGACG
Source organism: Idaea dimidiata (assembly GCA_949358125.1). Lineage (NCBI taxonomy): Eukaryota > Metazoa > Arthropoda > Insecta > Lepidoptera > Geometridae > Idaea > Idaea dimidiata. Next base: position 19,402,502 of record OX442334.1, on the reverse strand, counting down.
TTCAGAAAATGAGTTTTCAATTGTTTATTGTGGAGACTGGAGCCTGCACTAAGGTTTTATGCAAAATCTGATGACTGAGCTTCGTCTGCTCCAAAGTCAAATTGTTCGGGAATTACACCCACACCTTTAAATACATACAAACATAGACTGCCTAAAACATTACTCTTCCTTTTTGACTTCGCCGTAGTCGGGTAAAAAAGTCTGAATCAAATTTGAACATTGCTGTTACCCATTATCTTAAATGTAAAAAAATAATAAGACATGACACTGGCTACTTTCCAAATGGCCTTTCTCGGTTCACAACCAATAAGAAAAAAAATCAGATAGTGCCACTTCTTCTTCGTTTAAATATGGCTTATTCCATTTGGACATTTGCCAGTGTCAAGTATTATCAATCTATGGAAGTTTTTATTTGCATTGCATCGAAACAGTCAAGTCGTCATAGTTAAAGTCAAGTCGAGGGAATCATTGTAAAACGGGGGCCATGTTTTACAACGTTTGTTCATGGAGCCTTCGAGACAACGCTAAAGTCCATGTTTTGCACCGATTTTCACTTTCATTTAAACTTGTACACTTTCACGAAACTAAACTGATTAATATGCCCCCAAAATTAAACAATTTACACGCATTTGAACAAGGTTTAACAAAAATGAAAATTTAGCAACACATCTCCTAACCGCGTTCCCGCGAAAACTCCATAGTGCCACTTGGGCACGAGGCTTTACAGAGACCCAACTATAGCTTATAATGTAAACTGATTTCAATTGTTGTTGGTTGTGCAAATAAAGTGTTAATCTATCTATCTATAGCTTTGAGGACACGACCTGTCTATAACTGATCAGGATCAAAGTTTTTACTATTGATAGTCTACAAGTTCATTGCAATCGGTCTAATCATCAGTCCAGTTGGTTCTTAAGTAATACGTTTTATAGAAGTTACTTAAACTTACGCTTTTCTTTTTACAGGAATCAACAACAAATCATTACAACGGAAAAGTAATTATAATTGATTAGTTAAGTTATCATTAATTAAAATAATAATAAGCTAGGCCTCATTTAGGAACGTTTTTAAGTCGCACTTCAGTTAAATAATTAATACGTTGTCTCTTTCACTCTCCAGTTACTAATGCTCAATGTTGATTTGACTGTACAGTTTTATCTAACGATAAATCGACTAAATTGACATTTTGAATTTAAACTGTACAGTTCTTAATTTTGCCTACACACGTACGATTCATTTGTACAGTTTGACTACACATAAGGCCCCGAGCTATATAAGAACTAAACTGAAAATCCCTGTCGGATTCATCGAAAATTGTTTATCATTTTCTGACGCAATGTTTTAGAATACTTTCGTTTGTAGTGTTTGTAAATGACATTGTTCCCTACATTTTGGTGTAGATTTAAGACACAAATTTCTTATTGTTTCGAAGCCTTAGGACATTTTAGCAAAAATATTTTCTGTCTAAAATGTGCTAAGGCTTCAACACCTTTCGAATTTTTTATCTAAAACCTATATTCCATCGCAATCGCAATCAGTTCAGTAGTTTTTGCGTAACAAAGTCACAGACATAACTACTTTTGCGTTTATAATATTAGTAAGATTATCTAGTAAGCTTGACTGACTTGTATTCATTGTGCAATCGACCTATGGACTGGCTTAGTAGAAATTACTCGAAGATCCGCCCCCCTAACGCGTAACTGCCGTCGAGTTCAACTCGACGTCAATTTGGGAATACGTTGCTTTCGATAACGGGGTTGATAAAGCTACGAGCGAGCAGAAATTGTCTATGGCTTTAACGTCGAGAATTTGTGCTCGCTCCTTGCGCGGTAGCTTTTTTCAACCCCGTTATCGAAAACATCGTATTCCCAAATTGAGTTACGCGGTAGAGGGGCCGTTCTCTAGTACACATATTATGTACATAGCCTAGTTGCAACGTTCTACAATATTTATGAAAAATCGGTTCTATAACTAAAGTATCACTGAGGAACGTTTCTAAGTGCGGATATTTTAGACGATACGTGAGTTCGTGAAAAAAGCACAACATTTGAAATACGTAATTGTCTAGACAAATGAGGTTAATTAAGTGCCGACTGTTCGGGAAGTATGAAATCGTAATGAGGGGTTTTAGAAATACGACTGGTTCCAGTACGGCTCGGTAGATGGCAGCACTTATCTATCACATATACTTAATAACTGGCTTTATAACAGATAAATTTGATATCTACTTAGATATCTAAATGTTTAATATTACTTATTATCATTAGATAAAATATTATATGTCTACATGTGATACAATGCCAAATAATAATTTGATATTGTTTTTTTTGTAAGAAGATCCGACCCGTTTTTCTCACTGGCTGCACCGGTTTACGTATCGGAACACGTCATGTAGTCCGCTTGGTGCTACGACTTAGGCTGGTGCCTCCACCAAGCGGAATAAATTACGTCTTTCGAAACGTGCAGCCAGTAATGAAAAGGGGTCCGAGCTCTTAGAACTGCTGAAGCTATAGTTGGATTTTGATCTAAGTATATTTAAATTTAACGAAACGACAAAATAAAACAATAAAATAAAACAACATTGACCATAAAAATGCATTCTTGTAATGTCAATGACATATTTAGATTTTAATATTATCTTACAATAGACTTTTCCTATAAAGTCTGAAGAAGATATTTACTTTTATATTTTTGTCTGTATCTATGTGATTTTTATTCCGGGTGCTCTACTAGCTTTTTTCGAACGATAATTTCTACCGTTCGAAATTTTAAAAAATCTTAGTATTTCAAGTTATATTCTTATTTTCGCAAATCCTATCATAAATGACGGCGCCATCTAACGAGTGTTTTGGAACTAGTTTAGGGAGATATAACGATGAACGAAACTCCCTCATTGAATTGCAGGTTAAAATATGACTATATTTTTTCGGATTTTTTATATTGATTTCTTCGCCTGTACTTTAATCCCCTTACTTATGAACGATGATTAACACATTACCAAGTTATGTGACGTTTCTCTATGTCTGTCAACTTTAAAACTTCATGTCACAGTAAAAGACAAACGATACATAGTTATGCAGCTGTTAACCATCGTTTATAAGTAAGAACGTGAATGTGTTCTGCTGCATGAGTTGTTATTATTAACCATAATCAACATTTTTAATGAGTTTAATCAAATGGGTCATGTATTTAAAAAAAACCAATGCATACATTTTTATTATCCTGAAAAAAATATAGGCATATTTTGAGCGCATTTAAATCGGATAAGTAATTATGATTGGTGTGAGTGAAGTTAAAATTAGATTTTAATACATTTGATCATTTTGTATGTGTTAAGGATAAATAAATGGCTATTATATGTAATATAAATGCGGTTTTATTTCAGATTAGATACTTAATATAAAGTAGGTATATTGGATATATTGATTTATCATTCTTTTAACATGATCGATGATGCCACCAAATTCTGTAACAAAAGGAAAAAGTTATTAAAAAGTTACATCAAGACTAGAGCCAAAATATAAACTGAAACCGATATCGAAGAAAAGGCTACTAATTGTTAGGGTCTTGTAACCAAGGGTCCCTTTTTACTAAGACTTTATTATCCGTCCGTATGTCAGCTGGTTTGTCTATCACTGGGCTGTATCTCATGAACTGTACTAGCTAGACAACAAATATTAAAAATAATAAAAGAATATGGGTTAGGCGCAAGTAGGGCTCCACTACGACAAACATAACCTGCTACCTACATAGTTTAAGTAAATAAGGCTAAAATCTACAGTGCGTGCTTTGACTTTGCTCAGACTGCGCTTAGCACAAACTAAGCATAACTTTGAATTGGAATTTATAAGAAATATTTTAAAGGAAAAATTTATCTTCAAAAACATCTCGATTAGTCGAAAATTGTAGGCAGGGGAAACATTTATATTCTTAAATTCGCTGCTCGAGATGGGAACTCGTGTGGCCGAGTTTTTAGGCACTCGAGTATTGATCCAGGGACACGAGTTCAAATCTCGCCGCGAGTGAATTTTTGAAGATGAATATTTTAAAGAGAGAAGCAAAGTTTAAGTCATTATTTTTGATTAGTTTACATTCTAAATTTGAAAAACGGCGACTTTACTAAGCAAAAACTTGGGATAGTTGCGAAGATCGCTTTATGAATACCAAAAATTGTCTAAGTCAAAGTTTTTGCTTAGCAAAGTCGAAGTACGGACTATAGATTTGAGCCTTGGTTTAGTTAGCGGTAGGCGTTCGGCTTTAGGTAGATTTAGCACGCGTGTAGAGTACGTGACGTGATGTGATACCTTATGACCGTCCAAGTAGTCGTGGTTGTCGTCCGCCGCCAGCAGCTGCACCGCGTCCACTATCACTTGCGCCGCCTTCTTCACGTTCTTAGAGAACATGGCGAGGACTTCCGTCACTGACACCTGGAGATTCACACAACAAAAAAATCGTAAATAAAAAAGGTGTTATAAGAGAAACATAAGAGCAGAAGAAACATTTTGTCGATCGAGAAAAATGTTCAGAATCTTTTTCTCAAATGTTAAAAAACTGCTGCTAGACTCGAATCACTAGTCGCAGGCAACATAACAATGAAAGGCATTTTTTTTTACAAAACTTAATTTCTAGTTAACGAAAAAGGGAAGTAATTAACAAACACTTTTACAAATAAAATTTTGAGACAATTAATTAATTAGGTAAATAAAATAACAATAATAAAATGTAAACAAAAAACTCATACATTTTATTTGAAAGTGACAGCTATTTATTGACTTTTTTTATTCTTGATCTTAAGAGTCTGAAACAGGCTTTATGCTGTTAAGGTAAATAATGAACTTACCGACGTTTCATTTTGTCTCCAGCAGTCGTAGTCAGTAACCAGAGCTACAGCCGCGTAGCTCAGCCCAGCCTCTTTGGCGAGCACCACCTTAAATTAATAATAAAAGTCGTAAAGAGTCGTAAGTAAAAAATAGTGGAGAAACATACGAATCATCAAATATTGTGGTCAGGGCGGGCGGTAAGAACTCGTGTGGGTAACCAGTTAGCAGGCTAGTTCGAGTTTCGCTGGGAGTGAAGTTTCAAAAGACGTTTCCTTTGCTAATAAAATTATTTCTTAAAGCCACATTTTTACCTGAATGCGCGACGCAAAGTATTGTCTACTGCGAGCGTAGCACAAATGCTCTATCTGCGTAGAATCGTAGATGAAAAAATATGAAGATTTTTTCAGTTAACTACGAAGATAAAGCGCTTAAGTTCCGCTCGCTGGTCTGTAGAATAGTTACCTCTGGTACAGTAGTCATATTCACAAGATGGCCACCCCATTGTTTGTGCATCAAACTTTCGGCGCGACTTGAAAATCTAAAATGTAAATAAAAATGTTTATAATATTTCTTTTTTTTATTGCTTAAAGCATTCAAACATTTTACAAGTATAGAAATGCATCATCAAAAATCCTTCAGTGACGAGGTTCGAACCCTTACTTTTCATTTGCGGTAACCAAGTGAGAGGTACGGAGATGGTTGTAATATGGTTATCGAGCGTTTTTTGATGCATTCTTGCTAAAGTGTCTTTATATAATTTAATGTAGTATAATGGAAATAATGTAAGGAAGGAAACAATACATGCCTTCTACTTTCACTAGCCCGTGAGTCTTGTGAAACGAATCCCTTCACTCTCGGAATGGAACATACACAACGGTCCCGATAAGTATTCATTCCACATACGCTATCTAGTAAGCCAATAAAAAGCACCGTGTAATTGGACGATTTGATTTTTTTTACAAAACAAAAGTCACCGTCGTCGCGGGTAGGGGTCGAGGTAATAATCAAACTTTGTGATTGGCCATTACGTTACCTATCTATACTAAGACTCTGTGATTGGCCGATGCTTTATATATCAGTTTTTGTGATTCGCCGATGCGTTATCTATCTATACTAGACTCTTTGTGACTGGCCGATGCGTTATCTATCTATTCTAAGATTCTTTGCAATTGGCCGATGCGTTACTTATTTATACTTAAACTCTCTTTGTGATTGGCCGTTTTTGCACTAGAGTGCTAAAGAGACGTACTATTTTCGTGTAACAATGTTCGTGTACTAACCTAGGTCCCTGGATGACGACAGCAGTGCCAGTCGAGTGCACTTTGTACATGCGCGCTTTAGCCGCGTTATACAGCGCTTGTCTCGCCCGTGGACAGAATGCGGGCGACATCGGTAGGTGACACACTCCCCGTGGACCGCCTGGGGTGTTGTCGTAGAATGTGCAAGCTCGGCCCCATGTTCTGGTTGCAATGAATTGAAAGTGAAACAAACATTACAATAAAACCACTGTTACTTTAATTGCCGAAGTGATATAACTCTTCGAGATTTTATATTGGTTGACAGCCGTCCATTTATACCCTCGGAAAAGATTGCAGTACATGATAGATAGTTTCCTTGCAGACAAAATGGGTGAAGATCTCGAAGAGGTATATCATATATCTCTTCGTGATCTTTACCCATTCACCCAATCCAACATAATGATAGTTGAGTGGGTGGGATGTATGTTATTTATTTATAAGCAGAAACCACTAAAGAAGAATCAGGACTATTATTACGTGAGGCCTAAAATAATCATCGTATCGTAGCCGAGGATTCGCGTTAGAACGCGCCAAGAACAGGCTACTTTTGTATAAAAACAGCACGAAAAAGGCACGGACGACATGCAAAACTAAAGCTGTCTATAATAGAAGTAGCCTGTTTCTGCCCCGACGCGTTTTAATGAGATTCACCCCTTAAAGTAGTAATATCACCTGTCAATGAAATCATCCAGTATGACGAGGTCTCCGGGCGCGTATTCCTCTCGCAGCGAGCCTGTGGCTGTCGTAGCTAGCACGTGCGTACAGCCTGCCTCCTTCAAGGCCCAGATGTTGGCTCGGTAGTTCACGTCACTGGTCGAATAGCACGGTGTTATGACCAAATTATGTTAAGACACTCGGACCGAGTTAGCTGTGCAGCCAGGGCGTTCGTTATGGTATATTATGAAACTACGAATTTATATTTTTACGTCGATTTCAAAGACTATAAAGCCAATTGACTTCTCATAATGCGATTATAATAATAATAATAATAAAATTTATTTTACCAATAGAAATACAGTAATTACAAAGCAAATGGTTCCACACTAGGCTAAGCCTGTATCGTGGAATCCATGATTTTTTCTACACAACACAACTCACCGTTGTGGGCAAGGGGTGTGGTAATAATCAAACTTGTGATTGGCCATTGCATTTTCTATGTATACTTAGCCTCTTAGTGATTGGCCGATGCGTTACCTATCTATACGTAGCCTCTTAGTGATTGGCCGATGCGTTACCTATCTATACCTAGACTCTCTGTGATTGGCCGTTCTGGCACCAGAGTGCTAATAAAAAGACGTACTATTTTCGCGAGGGGAATACCTATTTATGAGCGGTCAACTATTTTATCGTCTTTGGACGATCTTTACCTAAATAGGTAGGTACTTATAGTTGGTGACACAACATAATTCGATTAACAGAACGCAGCTTATAGAGGTATTCAAATGAGCTTGGTTAAAACACTTTGGTCATGTCAACGCGACTATAAGTAGGTATGTACTTATATCCTATAGTCATGTTGACAATGTTAGATCTACATAGATAGATAGATGATTTGTACGGATGTGTGTAATATTCGTTCGTAAATAGAAATACTGAGGTATATATTGGAAATAAAGCTTAGGAGTTAAACTATCTCATCAAAATTGGTCTAGCAGTTTATGCGAGAAACGTTACAAACGTTTGCGTACCCAAGTCTTAAACTTACACAACTTTCGATCCATATTCTGGAAATACAAGAAAAATATCGTAGAGAGGGAGTTAGTATAGCAGAAAGTCGTCTCATCGAAGGAAGTCCATGTGAGGAGTTTCTGCAATAGCGCACGCAGCGTCTGCTCTCGTGCATAAAAATCAGATATAGGTAGAAGGTATGAAATGAAAAGGCTCTTAATCGACACTTATAACATTAGTTAGTTAAACCTTGGCTGAAACTGATGTTTCCTTCCATGCCTGGCCAGCAAGACACACGGCACTCCATTGATTTGACCCTCGATGAGCACGTCCGAAGGTTTTCCAAAAGGAGTGGTGACGTCGCGCTCTATTTGGTTCTCGAAAAGAGACGGGTCGTCGAAACCGGAGCCGCCGATTATACCGATCTGAAGATTGAGAGAAATCTACGTGAATATCGGTTTGTGGGTTTAGGGTTAGGGGTTCCTAGTATTTGCATGGGTTTAAACGAATTGTTTTAATATATCTATTCATAATGGGAATTGCCTTTTGAGACATTCACAATAACTGTCTATTGCCTTTTTAGTAGTCATAATCATCTGGAAGTCCACAGGGCGTAGAATTTTATTGTACCTACCATGGGCAACGGAACGTCAGGATTTTACGAAGTTTTACGTTTTATCTGGAATTAATCTTTTTAAAATTAGGTATAGAATATTCAAAGCCCTGATTAATTGACTGACAACGCACAGCCCAAACCGGGGGACTTGAAATTTGGAAGGTGTATTCTTTATTGTGATGTGTAGGTAGGTATACCTACTAATAAAGAGTTTCTATAATATTATAATGTTATTATTGTTTACATAATATTTGAAGAAATAAAATAAAACTAGGTAATTTAAATGCATCAATATTTTATTTATTAGACATTTACAATATTATAAAGTAGGTACTTACGTATAATACTCTAATGTAGGTAGGTAAAATGAGTAAGTTTTTAAAAAAGACAATCATAAACTTGTACAAACAAACGTACTAACATCGCGGTCAAAGAGGAAACCCTACTTTTGTCATAGTCGGGTAAAAAAAGATCAAACAAACAACCTTTTAATTTAGGTAGGTACCCTATTTACGTAATACATATTTCTTTGAAATAAATTATACCTCTCTTAATTTTGCCATTCAATAAATCTTAAATGCACATCTACTTTCGAACAATACTTCGTTTATTTATCTTCAACTATTTACCTATAACAGCATTCTCATAAATTTTATTCCTTTAGCCCCTGCTGGAATTTCAGTTCTTTAGTAGTTTCATGGGCCTTTTGTAAGTTTTGTGCAATTTCAAAAAACCTCTTAGATTCATCTACATTTTTCTCACAACCATCCCCCTTTTTAAACATGACACTAACATTAGCGCAGGCATACATATTACCAAGTTCACACGCTTTCTTTGCAAAGTTGAACGCTTGTTTCATATCTTTTTTGATGAGGTAGTCTAGATTTTTGTTTTTCTCTGGGTTGTGAGGGTTGAATTCTTTTGGGTTCTTCGGTACTCCAGTCATATACATTCCGGAAAGGTAGTGGCAGGCCATGTCGTCATTACCGTCGCAGCTTTTCTTCAAATAGTTGTATCCTGTTAAATAATTACTTTTAGCTTATTTTTGTTGATGTAACAGTTTGTGGATTGATGGCTTAAGTCATTGTTACACCACTCAATTTGTCGGCCACAATCTATTCAACAGACCACACCTATCGTACACATTAAAGAAATTCTGTTTCATCAACATTCTGTTTTGATGTGTGCTAAGTGTGTGTGCTGTGTGCTAGGTAAGGACTAAGGAAGCCTGATCATTGATCAATCAAATATGCATTATGGGCTATATAAAAATATATTTTCTAGATGCTTTGGTCAATCGATAAGCAGCACCGGTTCATGGTAGATATACCCATCACCCAAACCAAGCGTTTCGAATCGTCATTCTTTATTCATACTGCCAGGGAATGGAATTGGTTGCCTGAGTATGTCTTCTCGGATGTCTACAACTTGGGGATCTTCAAGTCACCAGTGAACAGGTATCTCATAGGTAAGCGTGCAACATCTTACACCACATCGTCACTTTCCATCAGGTGAGTTAGTGATCAAACTCTTACCTATCTATAATTATTTTTTTAAAAATGTAGGTTACAGGGAATTGAGTACCTATTGTCTCAGATGGACATATGGTGAAACTAAGATGTAGCATACATACGTAGAAGATACCTTATTTACTCCTTTACACTTTTGGGGTTATTAGATGCGACTTTTGAAAAAGTGATTTACCTTTAGGAACATCTCTCGGTATAGTGACGTTAGGTCCAGTGGCTGTCAGCAACAATCCAGCGTGAAGACAAGCCCCGGGCTCATTCAATTCACAACCTTTTTCGAAATACTTCAGCGCCTCCGCAGGGTCCGATTTATGTTGACCCCGCCCGATTAACGTATAATTTCCAAATTTCAAACATGATTTCCCGAACTTATAATCTAAACAGTTCGTTTTGTACACTTGTGCCGCTTTTTCGAAGTCTTTCTTGATTGCTTCTAAATAGTCGCCCAATAAATGGCATACTTCAGGTTTTTTCTCCTTGTAACAACCGAAACGATACTCGATACCAAGGTTCTCGATGTATTCCTTCACTTCTTCTTCTTGTTTTAAGTCATAGGCCATTGTGATTTCGTAATTTTAAATTTTTATCTTCACATCACACGAAAAGGTTAGGTTAGGTAACAGGGGAAATGTCAAACTGATAGTGTTATCAATTTTGTAAACAAAGTCGTCATTGTACTTTTTATAGTGTCGATAGGAAATCAGGTCAAATAAATCAGCATAATTAAGTAATCAAATGGAAATTTTATAAATATAAATTATTGTGAACAGAATTTATTTCAGTTGGGTTAGATTACAATTAAATTTTGCTAACCTTGAGTTTCATGGAATCCCCCATTGCAGATTGCAGAATATCACTGAAGTTATAATAACGCGCAACGATAAAAAGAAGTGAAAAGTACACTTTACTAAACTAATTACTAAAGCATTTCAATAAAATAAAAATGATAGAATAGAAACCTAGAACAAACAAATTGTTTAGAGCTATTTAACATAATATCAATAAATATTTGACACCGGAAGCGGATTGTTATCAAATAATCCATTTGGGTTAATTATCTGTGGAGTCTGTCCTTAGTGTGACCCTGTGTGACCAGTAATAACTGGCATTTTTACTTGATATATTATGATATATATATATATTATTACTTGGCATATTTAAGGTGATCTGTTTAAACAGCACGCTGTATCAATTAAAATGTTATAATATCTAATGAATTGTATCATTATGTTAGAAATAAGTCCCCATCGCACAGTACATAGAAAGGCCTGGGGCAGTGCAGTACCTATGGAAGCTACCTACAAATGCTCGAATACATGATCTCACTTACACAAACATGCGCATGGACGAACCCCTACGGGGGTTTTGCGTAGATCTATGGCAGCACAGTGCCAGTGCTGCGTCACGACCGCTTCATGACGAGTGTGCACGTGTGTGTGTGCAGTTTCCATACTGCTCCTTCTATGTACTGTGCCCATACGTCATAAAATTAATTAGCAAAGTTTGAACAATTAATTCATCAAGTAAAAAATAATCGTTTACTATTATTATTTCATTTCTAAAATCTAAATGTTGTTCACAGCATATTACTAGAAAAACTAGAACAAGTAGGCATAAGAGGCAACGCTCTTGACCTAATGGCTTCTTATTTAAAAAATAGAACTCAAATAACTGTGCTTGATAATTATAACAGCAACACGAAAACTGTTGAAAAGTTTTATTCCAGTTCTAATTAAATCTTATTGGGTGTTCCACAAGGGAGTGTCCTTGGGCCCCTTTTATTTCTCATATACATCAACGAGTTACCATCTGTTACAAATCATTTAACTGTCATGTTCGCAGATGACGCCACTGTTTACATATCCAAAGGCAATATGTCGCATTCTCAGTTCCAAATAGAAATCAATAATACACTTAATTTAATAATAAGTTGGCTAAGTAAACTAAACTTAAAAGTAAATATTCAAAAAACCATGTTCATGCAATTTAAAAATTATAGAGCAAAACCGCCAAAAATAAATGTCATACATGATAATGTTAACATTATTGAAGTAAAAGAAACGAAATTTCTTGGGGTTATAATTGACTGCCATTTAAGTTGGAAACCACAGATTAAAAAGGTTAACAATATATTATCCAAGTATTGTTATAGGAGTTTTGGCGGGAATGCGTTGAAGAGATGTGTTGCTAAATTTTCATTTTTGTAAAACTTAGTACAAATGCGTGTAAATTGTTTAATTTCGGGGGTATATTAATCAATTTAGTTTCGTGAAGGTGTACAAGTGAAAATAAAAGTGAAAATCGGTGCAAAACATGGACTTCAGCTTAGTGTTCTCTCCAAAGCTCCGTGAACAAACATTGTAAAAATGGCCCCCTTTTTACAATGATTCCCTCGACTTGACTCTAACTATGACGACTTGACTGTTTCGTTCGATGCAAATAACCTGCAAATATTGATAATACTTGACACTGGCAAATGTCCGAATGGAAAAAGCCATTTTAATGAAGAAGAAGAAGAAGAAGAAGTATTGTTATAGCTTATCAGTAATAATAAATATTTCTTCCCGAAACATAGCAAAAGTTGCTTAATATGGGTATGTTTATCCTCATTTAACCTATGGCATAATTTTCTGGGGTAACTCCGTGGAAGTGAAATCTGTATTTACTTTGCAAAAAAGGTGTTTAAGAAGAATGTACAACATGCAAGATAGAAAGTCATTACGTAGTGTATTTAAAAATGAAAAATTCCTAACCTTGATATCTATATATATTTTAGAAATATGTCTATTCGTCAAAAATAACCAAGATTATTTCTTTAGTATTACCTCATCTAGATCTGAAAGTCAACGTAACAAGCATAAATATAACATAGTCATACCCCAAGTTGATAACAATTTATTTTATAAGAGTTCCTTTTACACAGCTATAAAAATTTATAATTTTTTATCTGTAAATTTAAAAATACTTAATAGTCCCCTTTTCCAAAAAAAACTAAAGACTTAGTTAATCAGCAAGGTCTTTTATAACCTATCTGAGTATTTTGACCATAATGAAAAATAAATAGGTACCAAATATTGTTGTGCTGGTATAAATATTGGATTTCTTACATAAATTTAAGTACCTAATGTAATTTTATACTACATTATTGTATGCTCGAAATGAGTAGACTGTGCACTAATATAGTACACATTTAAGACCAATGTACCTACATAGTTTGAACAATAAAATCTTCTTATTCTTAAAGAATTGATGATACATTCATCAGCTGGCAGCACTTTCAGTGCAGTGGCTGTCACTCTGTTGGTCTGCCGTCAATGTCATTGCAATTCTGGTTCTCTCTTTTTTTTAGTCTGTAGTCTACCTACGTGATTTGAATATTTGTTTTGGCGGAAAGTGGTCGTGCGTGAATTTGTAATATTTATATAGAAACAAAAGCCTTACAATGTCTGAAGAGAAAGAATTATTTACTACTAAAATGAGGAAATCAACAAGAACTATTCATAACGTTAGCGATGCTTTGGTTAACGCAAAATTCGCAATTTGTAAGTACCTCCCTAACTAAAAGTTTATCTTTCCGATCTTTGTTCATAAAAATCTTATCATATCATTACATTTTATTTATTCGTTAGCACTAGCTAACGTGAACGTAAGTAGTTAAATAGTAATTACCTAACCATACGTTTTTATTTTCAGCACTTAGAGATGAGCAGGTATGGGGAGGAGGATTGTTTATTTTTTATCACGTATTCGCTTATCTCGAAGATGCGAAAGAAAGGTTACAAATGCCTGAGATAGATAAACTTTTCGTTCATCCCTCATTGTATCGGTAAGTATACACAAACTTATTTTAACATAATCCATAGGTCACAATCACAGATCAACTAACTGAAGTAAAGAGTGCCCTTTTAAGCCTTTAGCCCTATGACCTATGCTGCAAGATTGTTTGTTGTTACATTACTATGAGAAATCTCACCTGGTGTTAGAGTTTTCAGATAACCCAAGGGCCTAAAACTTGGCCTACGACTGTTATCAGAGATAACAACCGGGACCAACTGCCTTCCAAAACATGGAGGGGCTCATGAAAATGATTTTTTGCCACATAAATTTTCAGTCACCCATCTAAGTAATGACAGTGCCAAGCATTAAATACGTGTACAACATTAAATTTATATAAACCATAAAAATTAATATTATGTTAGTAAAGGCAGTATGTTCTACCCTTGGTATTTTGAAATAAATCTGTTTTACTTCAAAATAGAATGTCTTATTTGTTAAGCTTTCTTTTGTGTGTAATATAATTATGATTTAATAGACAATTCTGTACTTATATTTAAAATTATTATAACTATAGATAACTGCTGAGAATAGAAATATTGTTTGCATAACTTTCTTAAAATCCATTAGCATAGCAGGTTTTATATTCCAGCCCCATCCATCAAATAATACAAAACTACCAGGGGTTGTAACAAAAGCAATCCAACTTTCCAATTCCAGTAAAAAAGCTTTTGAAGAAGACTTGAAACATTACCTCGGCAATGACTGGCGTTCCACCCCTGTAGCTCCCGCTGTAGATAACTATATACAGCACTTGTATGAGCTTGAACAAGACAAGCCGAAGCTGCTGATGGCATATATATATCACATGTATCTTGGTCTGCTAAGTGGTGGACAGATATTGGCAAGGAAGCGACAGATGTTTGGAGAAAGTAAGTCTTTCTTTTTTGTATCAATCTTCTCACTAGATGTTAAGTGTGCACTCCATTAAGCATGGTTAAAGCCATAATAAAAGGAAATCTTGTATTTATTTTTTCCCAAACTTACAAACCTCACTTGCACAAAATCCTACTAATATTATAAAGGTAAATATTTGAGACTGTGTATGTGTTTGTTGCTCCTTCACACAAAACCTGCTGAACCAATATTATGTAGATAGCTTTTTATCCCGTTAATGATATGGGATGTGGACTTATGCGGGTGAAAGGCCGGATTGCGCAAGCAGGATGCTATTAGAGCTAGCAGTATCTACAAATAACACCATGTTAGCAAACCTTCTGAGTTCAATATTTAAACTAACTTGGCACAAGCCCTCTACGATTATCAAATACAATAACTTGTTACATATTATATCAAGGTTATCTATAGCCAAAAAGGTAACCTAAAGGTTTTCAAGTGATTAAATCTTTGTTAACAGAAAATTCTAAAGCGAAAATATACAAAGACAACTTAACAGACTTTAGCGGAGTAGATATTGCAAAACTGAAGACAGATTTCCGAAAAGCAATGAACGAAGTAGCAGATACATTGACCGAAGAAGAAAAACAAGCTCTAATAGACGAAGGGAACCAAGTTTTTGTTATGAACAACATGATTGTAAACTCCATCAGTGGTCAGAATGCAGTAATTTTCAATTATCTTTACAAACTATCAGCTTTTGCTTTGTTAGTAGCTGGAGTTGTATATGCCTATAAGGCACATGTCAAGTAAGAATAATATGTTATACCTATCAAAGAGGTTTGAAAATTTATTTTATATTATTTAAAAAAAAAAACTCAGCTTTTTTATTCTTAATTTTCTCTTCGTGTAGCGGTGTTGTCTCACCTAAGTGTTGAAGTTGTCAGGTCGCCATAAGGCCTCTAACTTGACCTAACGACTGCATCAGAGATTACAATCGGGACCAACTTGACGTGCCTTTCAAGCACAGAGAAACTCAAGAAAGCTATTTTTTGCCATACATATCGGTCTCCTACCGAAGTAATTGCCGCGTCCAGTGTTGCCTGACTGGAATAAATATCTAGTCTTAGCTACACTGTAAGTATAGAGCATTTATAAAATTCAAAATGGTGAATAAAAGAAAAGTTTTCAAACCCCCTTTCTAACAATAAGTTCTAAAATACAATTGTTATACATAATCTTCGTTTTTTAAGTAGAAAACTAGTGCTGTGATTTGTTGAAAATGTGTACCTATCTTTTGTCTTGTATCGCTCATGTTTCACTAATATTTTGTAGTTTAAAATAACAAAACCAGAGGTTAAAAATCAGGTTATCTTTACTTTTTTTAAGGTTTGATCATTGTGGTTTTTTAGTGCACAAATTGTTATTGTGTTGTTACACGAACGGATTATAAGTTGTGTTGTATTTATAATATAAAACGTTTTTATAGTTAGGTAAATTGTATTTTTTTATTTCCCTTCACGTTTTACCTATAAAATACCTAGGTACCCAATCAATAAATGTATTAAATCTATAAAATAACATATAAAAAAGTAGTGTTAGTTACACCATTTATAACTCAAGAACGGCTGAACCGATTTGGCTTAAAATTGGTGGAGAGGTAGCTTAGAACCAGGAGAAGAACATAGGATAGGACTTTTTATCCCGATATTCCCTCGGGAACAGAACTTACGCGGTGCAAACCGCGAGGCGCAGCTAGTATCTACATAAAAAGATCTTACACTTGTATCTGCTTTTAAGGACCTTATTATACTAGCGGTTTACGTGCGAAACTCACCCGGAATTCGCTAGTGTGATAAATAATATCGCTCCGCTCTTAAGACCGTTTTAAATATCGAAGAAAATAATAAAACAAACCATCTTAATTACTTATAAAAATATTTATTTAATTAATTAATTAATAACTGCACAAAGCAGTAGAATTGATTGTATTTACACAATAATTAGCTAATTTAATTGTAGGTAAAAATAAAACTACGCCTTGAATCATCTAAACGAGGGTAGCGTGGGCGGCTCCATTGCCATGTCTATGAGCTCGTCTATGTCTTCAGAGTTGAAGAATGACATCTCCATCTAAAATAGAAAACACAATTATTGATTTTCCTTCTGTTTTCGCGATGTTGGATAGAAATTTATCAATATTTTCCGGTTTTCTGAGGTTTGTATAGGTTTCGAAACGTTAGGAAATTGGTAAAATGCTTAATTTATTACAAACAACGGGGTTAAAACAGAAAAAATTAGTTAAATTTTCATCCACATATAGAACAATTTTTCACTCGTTGTATGACGTGGGAGCAGTGCAGAGAGTGTTTCGCTCTTTCTCCCACTCAAGAGTGACATATCAACGAGCGGAGATATTTGACAGTTATCTACTTATGCTTCGAAGACCGGAAAGTTGTTGTTTCATTGCCTTCTTCCATTTCTAGATGAGCGTGATACATCTTAGACCATATCATCACTTACCATCAGGTGAGATAGTTGTCTAACGCTCATCTATAGTAGGTAAATAAAAACAAAAAAGGGAAAAAACGTGAACTTTCAGTTAAAAAAAAAAAATTCTAACAGGCTATTGTGATTGGCTACAAAGTAATCGAGTTGGCCATCTAGGTGGCCATGCCGATACGCAAAAATAAATAGTATGTAATACTGGCATTGCAGCGAGTGGCAGAATAGAAGACAAACTTAAAAATAATTCACTAACAAAAAACCCATTTTTTCACGTTGTTTGCTTCATCTGTATTGTTATCGATTAACGAAATCGCCAATCGCCAGATTTTTTTTGTATGAAATTGACATAATAATATAAGAAAAGTCACGGGACTTTCCGCGAACTATGTCAATTTCATACAAAAAAATCTGTCGATTGCGATTTCGTGAATCGATAAGAATGTTGTCTAGGACTGCTGCAGTGGCATTCTGATTTACGCGCGCATGCGGCATGCGGGATCGGTGAAGGTATTCCCGCGTCGCGTCGCGCGAGAGTGTGAGAGCGGTAACGTGTGAGGAGCTGGAGCCTTATTTTTGAATCGCTCGTTGCACTTCAGGCGATTTCAATAATTCGATATCGGCCGATTATCGTTCGATGCCGGACTCCTGCAGCGAGTGGTCGATACCACTCATTGTAGACGTGCGATTCACGTAGAAAAATTGCAGAATAAAACACTTTATTTATCCGGTTTTATCGCGTTTTTATTAATTATTTCTCTTTCTGCCAACTGTAAAGTTAGCGAAAGCTCGGTTCAAATAATGAATAAAAACGCGATAAAAACGGATAAATAAAGTGATTTATTATGCAAAATCGCGAAAACCATAGAAGAAATTAAAATTGCAGAAATTGAACGAATATCGGTAAAAATCGCTCGAAATGGCTAATTTGGTTCAAAAATAGAGCCCCTGCGCGCCTGTAGTGTATACAATGTACCATGGTGTTGGTGTCGTGGCAGGGGCGGCAGTGCAGGCGGCCCTCGCGGCACTCGCAGCGCGGCGCGCGCGCGCCTGTAGTGTACGTACCATGGTGTTGGTGTCGTGGCAGGGGCGGCAGTGCAGGCGGCCCTCGCGGCACTCGCAGCGCGGCGCGCGCGCGCCTGTAGTGTACGTACCATGGTGTTGGTGTCGTGGCAGGGGCGGCAGTGCAGGCGGCCCTCGCGGCACTCGCAGCGCGGCGCGCGCGCGCCTGTAGTGTACGTACCATGGTGTTGGTGTCGTGGCAGGGGCGGCAGTGCAGGCGGCCCTCGCGGCACTCGCAGCGCGGCGCGCGCGCGCCTGTAGTGTACGTACCATGGTGTTGGTGTCGTGGCAGGGGCGGCAGTGCAGGCGGCCCTCGCGGCACTCGCAGCGCGGCGCGCGCGCGCCTGTAGTGTACGTACCATGGTGTTGGTGTCGTGGCAGGGGCGGCAGTGCAGGCGGCCCTCGCGGCACTCGCAGCGCGGCGCGCGCGCGCCTGTAGTGTACGTACCATGGTGTTGGTGTCGTGGCAGGGGCGGCAGTGCAGGCGGCCCTCGCGGCACTCGCAGCGCGGCGCGCGCGCGCCTGTAGTGTACGTACCATGGTGTTGGTGTCGTGGCAGGGGCGGCAGTGCAGGCGGCCCTCGCGGCACTCGCAGCGCGGCGCGCGCGCGCCTGTAGTGTACGTACCATGGTGTTGGTGTCGTGGCAGGGGCGGCAGTGCAGGCGGCCCTCGCGGCACTCGCAGCGCGGCGCGCGCGCGCCTGTAGTGTACGTACCATGGTGTTGGTGTCGTGGCAGGGGCGGCAGTGCAGGCGGCCCTCGCGGCACTCGCAGCGCGGCGCGCGCGCGCACTGCGCGGAGCCCGCCGCGCGCGCGCCCGCCACCGACGACAGGCGCCGCGCCACGCCGCGCTCGCCGCCCAGCTTGCCGCCGCCGAATATTGAACCTTAACACCACCACGATACGGCCGTTTAACCTCTATCATTTATTTATAACGATAGCAGCCGAATAAAGAAACGTTATTTAAAATTAGAGAGGTACATAAATTATTGAGCAGCTTCTAAATTCAAAATTAATATGGCAATTTTTGAGTTTGAGAGCTGTGTTTTGTTTAATTAGTTCTTACATGTTGAGTAGCGTTTCTGTATTCGGCCGTTAGTCACATATTTCGTAATTTGTTTTTATCGCTCGAGGCACATCTACTAGAAATATTTTAAAGGTAAAACTCATTCTCAAAAAATCACTCGCAACGAGATTTGAACGCAGATACTCAGAGACGCAAGTTTAAATCTCGTCGCGAGTGAATTTTTGAGAATGTTTCTTTTCTTTAAAATATTTGTACTAGGTTACATGCCAATTTAATTATACTTATGCTTATAGAGTACGTAATATTATTATATTAAATAATAACAATTAAAAATTAAAATGTGATATTAAACGTGTATTCAATTTGATTTATTGAACTTAATTTAATCAATTAGAATTATTGTAAATAACAATAAATAGTCTAAAATATGATATTGTTCAATTACATAATGCAATATAGCATTCGATTAAGTGACTGAACTATATATCTACGCAGAGCCCAAACTGTTGGTCCTAGAGACTTGCAATTGGTAGAGTGTGTTCTTTGTGGTGTGTAGGGTAGTAGGGATTGATTAAGAAAAAAAGAAAAATTACAAACTATTACACCTTACACACAACAACACATAAATTCATTTCAGAATATTAGGTGAATGCAGACTACAAGCGACCCACGGGTACTGAAGGAATTAAATGCTGAGCACTAACCGTTAGTCTCCAAAGCCAAAGAGGTACAAAGTCCGAGCTTCTCTTTAGGCAGCTTAACTTGTTTCCTGAGACCGGCGTCGCCCACCAGACGTTCGTAGTCTTTGTTTGTATACGCTAAGGTACTGTCCACGCCTACAATATATCAAACTCATAAAATAAACTCTAATTTATACAATCGTTTTGAATCGTCAGCATTATTGTGTTTTTGTACCAAGACTTCCAATGAGAGGAAGGCACAAGAAACTCATTGGGTTTATTTTGTAGTGTTAATGTGTTTTACATATTTGAAACTATAGTGGAACTTTACTAACGATCCACACTATAATCATCACTAAAATTGTTTAGTAACTCTGACTAGATAAGTTAGTGAAAGTTGTAAATGAGAAACACAATCACGTCCACAAACACACAACCCGCCCGGTATCTTTGTCTGACAGATTGAAAAATGAGCCCCTTATTATAAGTAAGTACTTACCGAACAAATATTTAGCCACACGTTTCTTGGACAGCATGAAGTCATCGTCCATCAGAATGTGGAGAGTCACAGAGTTCTCTATCAGGTTGTGGTAGATTGTCGAATAGTCCAGCTGGGAATTGAGTCAAAAATAAAATGTATAATCAAATCAACGAGACTTAAGCCACAGTACATAAAGGGAGCAGTATGGAAACTGGACACACACACGTTCACACTCGTAACGCAGCACGCAGTATTGATTTTACCGCGAAACCTCCTTAGGGGTGATATATATTAGACCGTCACCCGGCCGAGTTTTGTTGTCTATTGCTCTTGCTATATGAGCAGTAAATCGGTCTGTTACAACAGAGTGGCGGCCGAGCAACAGACAACGAAGCTCGAACTAGGCACGGCTGGGAAACCGTCTTATATAAATCATCATTTAGCGGTCTCGTCGACGCGCATATTTGTGTGCGTAATGAAATGAAATAAAAAATGAAAAGAGATGAAATGATAAAAACAGTGAGCCGTTTCGACCGTTTGTAGGTAGTTTCCTTACTGTTGTGTCCTAGACTCAGCCTTTCTAAGTGCTTAAGTTTACTATCGGGCGAGTTAAAGTTCCTTTACGTTATACAAGGTGTAACGGGTACCTAAGCCCTTTTAATCCGAAAGAGGGTTGTTCTAGACGTTTAGGCGAACAACTTTTGTTCCACGACTTTTGGAAATTCGAAGTACTTTTCAAAAAATTTAGGTGTATAGTTTACTTGAAAATCAACTGTTTCTGAGAGTTCGAGGTCATTGACCTTATGTTGTCCTTTTATTTAGTTTGATGATTTACAATCAAAACTTCAATTATCTTTATTTTCAAAAGCAGCTGTTTTTTTAGTGAAAGATAATCTCAAAATATTAAAAAAAAATAATTGAATTTTGATAAGTCGTGGAACAAAAGTTGTTCGCCTAGACGTCTAGAACAACCCCCTTTCGGACTAAAAGGTTACAAATTGTATAAATTCAAGAAAAAAAATACCATAATAAAATAATATTTTTTACGCATTTTAACGACATAATAACGGTATTATCACTAAAGACCGAGCTTTCGCTAAGTTTACAGTTAGCTTGCAGTTTGCAGTCAACCTTGAAAAAGCTAACTGTAAAGCTAGCGAAAGCTCGGTCTTTTTAAATAATGCCGTTGTTAAATAAAACGCGAGTAAAAAAAATATTGTGTTTTATTAATAGACTAGCTGCACCCCGCGGTTTCACCCGCAGAAGTTAAAACGTGGGCGCGGGCGGCCGAGCGGTTCTCGAGCGGTTGCACTTTTTCGTTTATCACTCGGGTTCTACTAATTGGATTTCGATGCAAAGTATACCACGACCTTCCTCGAAAATAGAACTATCCAATATTGAAAACCAGATTTCAATCGGATAAGTAGTTTTTAATTGTATAAGGAACAGATAGATAAACAGAGAAACAGACAGACAGATATGAATTTCAAAAATTACATATTTTTGTTCTACTACTTTTTCTAAGCCCTCTAGACAACTTTTTTTTTATTAACTTCCAAGTACAGACTCTTCCTTTATTATAAGTATACATATAGATAGAAGAGTATCCAACCTTCATGAACGTAGTATCGCACTTGGAGCACGGCATCAGTATGAAGGTGCGCGTGACGCCCGCACGGAACGGCAGCCGCGTGGCGAAGCTCAGCGCCGAGAACATGTCCGTGCGGACAGACTTGTTGCCGCGGGACAAGTCCGACTTGTCTGGAAGAGGACATCACGCAATTAATCAATGAAACGGATTTCATTCATAACAACCATAATTTATAATAATAACATAAGTAAATTGATTATCGTTTTTTAAAATGGTCCAATATAATATTTCTTTTTGTTTTTATTGCTCAAGGCATTTTAAACTTGAAATATTTTTAGCAAGGAAATATATTTCCAAAAAATCCCCATGACAGGATTCGAACCTGCGTCCTTTCGCTAACCAGGCAACTACTCTAACCACTGAGCTACACAGGAATCACGTGTCAGGATATAATTTTTCGGCCATAACAGTCATAATTATAATTAGATACAATCCCTCCTTGCCAATTGTTTTACCAACTAAAGCTTGGTTTCAGCGCCATCTGCCGGTCAAGCTTTGCAGCTTATTGACTGACTCAAGTAGTTCACTTTACAGTAAACATACCCAACACCTTTAAAATATTTTCAATTTTATTAATAACCTTACCAATAATGAATGTATCCAAGTGCTGTGTGATGTCGATCTCGTTAGTGAACACATGGTTGTTGACATAAAGGGCGCGCGGACGGCGGTACACGCCGCGACCGCCGAACCCTACCACCGCGTACCTGGCGGTAAACAAAGACATGGTGTGCTGTGTATAGTGCTTTAAGGGACGTGGTAACCTGACTACCACCTCTATCCACCGACTCCCCGCGACCGCTACAATGTCATCGGTCCACCAGTAGAACTTTTTAAATTCACACGATTTGTTAACATATACACAATCATACACTTAAGGATGTACAATTTGTAAAAACAATTACCTACCTAATGCTTATCTATCGCAATGGGTAACTCTGTAATGATAGATTTAAGTAATGGAAAATAAATAAATAAATAAATATTTACAACTAGCTGCGCCCCGCGATTTCACCCGCGTAAGTCCCGTTCCCGCGGGAATAACGGGATAAAAAGTAGCCTATGTGTTAATCCAGGTCCCCAGCTACCTGCTCTCGCCGAGGAGGCGGTCGAAGGAGGCGGAATGCTGTTGGCGGTGTCACTCGACATCGCCAACGCGTTTAATACACTCCCATGGGCGTGTATAAGGGAGGCCCTGCGCTACCACCGCGTACCCGAATACCTGCGTCTCACACTCGAGGCGTACTTGTCCGACCGGACAATCGCCTACGAGACGCAGGAGGGGGGGCGGCGGTGGCAAATGTCTTGCGGTGTACCACAGGGGTCAGTCCTCGGACCGCTCCTGTGGAACATCGGCTACGATTGGGTGCTTCGCGGTGCCCTTCTCCCTGGCGTGGCCGTCACGTGTTACGCGGACGACACGCTGGTCACGGCCAAAGGGAGGTCCCACCGCGAGGCCTCGATCCTAGCCACGGCGGGGACAGCACACGTGGTGCAGAAAATACGGCGCTTGGGGCTGGAGGTGGCCCTAAGCAAGACCGAGGCCATCTGCTTCCACGGTCCACGTGTGAGGCTCCCTGGTGACTTTCACCTCACCATCGGCGGCACCCGAATCCCTGTCGGGTCAACCCTAAAATACTTGGGGTTGACTCTTGACAGTCGGTGGACTTTCAGGGCTCACTTTGCCCGGCTTGAGCCGAAATTGATGGGAGCGGCTGGCGCTCTGTCCCGGCTCTTGCCGAATCTGGGCGGACCAAGCGTCACAACGCGGCGCTTCTCAATGGCGTTATACGGCGCGCCAGTGTGGGCCAATAGTCTCTCGGATGGCGTCATCGGCACACTCCGCCGCGTGCAGAGGCTGATGGCCATCCGGGTGACGCGGGGATACCGCACGGTGTCCGCCGAAGCAGCCGTCGTCCTAGCTGGGTCCCTGCCCTGGGACCTCGACGCGAAATCCCTCGCGTCACTCTACGAGTGGCGCGAGGGGGCGCGCAGTCGTGGCGACCGCCCGTCGCTCAGGGTGGTGGAGGAGCGGCGGAAAAAGTCACGCCAGGCCCAGGTCGCAGTGTGGCGGACGCGGCTGCAGCAGCCGACGGCGGGTCTTTGGACCATAGAGGCCATCCGGCCTAAGCTGGAGGAATGGCTGGGCCGAAATCATGGTGCCCTCTCGTTCCGCCTCTCGCAAATACTGACGGCACACGGGTGCTTCGGCACATACCTGTGCCGAATCGGTAGAGAGGCGGACGAAAGGTGCCACCATTGCCCCAGCGCAACAGACAGTGCGGCACACACGCTCCTTGAGTGCCCAGCCTGGGCACAGGAGCGCACTGAGCTGGAGCTTGTCGTCGGGCCCGACTTGTCGTTGCCGGCCGTGGTTTCGGCTATGGTCGGCGGCGACGAGGCATGGCAGGCCGTCAGGCAGTTTGCGGAGGCCGTAATGAGCCGGAAGGAGGCAGCGGAACGGGACCGCGAGGCCCTTCGCGACCCGAACCGCGTAGCGCGCACCCGGCGTAGAAGAAGGGTCAGAAATGATCTTCTTCCGCCCTAAGCGGCTCTTGGCGGCGGACTCGGGGGAGTCCGTCGCCAAACAATGAGCCCGAGATGGCGGCGGCGTGTCCACGCCGCCTCTCGAAGAGGGATTTTTTCCCCACCCTGGTGGGTTTTGGAGAAGGGGTCTGACGAGACCACCCGCCGCTGGGGCTCACCGATGAACCTCCGAGAGGAATTCCGGTGGGCTCTAGCAATTGCGGAGCGCTGGACACCGAGGGGTTTAGTGGGTAGTAAACCTCTGGCCGAAACACGGCCCCAGGCCAGAGGGACCCCCACACACCGGGCCGCTCTCCCCCGGGAGCGGCCTGAAGGTCTTAAGGCGATTCCCCTCGTTAAAAAAAAAAAAAAAAAAAAAAAAAAAAAAAAAAAAAAAAAAAAAAAAAAAAAAAAAAAAAAAAAAAGGTCCCCAGCTACCTATATTCCAAGTTTCATAGCGTACTTACGTACTTTAAACATTAATCACGTACTTCAAAAAATTATTTACCTACCCACCACCGGACAGTAAATAACGACGGTTATAAATAGAGGACGACACCTGCCGCTCCACAGCTCCAGTCCCCTCGAGCCCAAGATCATTGTAACATGATCGAAACGTCGAGGTAAGAAAATAAATAATAGTACGCGATTAAGACCCGGTAAATTGTAAATATGTCACCAGTAGGTGGTCGCCGCAACACTCCGTGCAGCTGGCATCGTGCGACCCATGAGAGGACTTTTACTTCCCAGCGGATAGCCACTCACCTATTAAACTTACACGATTTGTACTCATATTTCCAATTTTCCCGGATCTAGGACCCTAATACGAAACAACTTCGGCCGAAACTTCGGAGCCGATCAAACGATAGTAGGTGGTTATTTTATTATTTCTTATCGGTTGTGAACCGATTATGGCCATTTGGAAATTACCCAATGTTAAGTATTATTAATATATTATGCAAGTTATTTGCATCGAAACAGTCAAGTCGTCATAGTTCAAGTCAAGTCTAGGGAATCATTTGTAAACACGGCGGCAATTTACAAAGATTGTTCACGGAGCTTTGGAGACAACGCTAACTAAAGTATATGTTTTGCACCGATTTTCACTTTCATTCCACTTGTACTTCACGAAACTAAATTGATTAATATGCCCCGGAAATTAAACAATTTGCACGCATTTGCACTAGGTGTCAGAGAAATGAAAATTTAGCAACACATCTCCTCGACGTGTTCCCGCCAAAACTCCAGAACAGGTGGTTACTGGTTATCGTTCGATCTGGACCAATAATAAAGACCCATAATTCTCAATCCAAAAAAAATGTATTGAGAATTATGGGTCCAGAATAAAGTATTTACGTTTGATCGGCTCCGAATTTTCGGCCGATAACGTTTCGGAATAGGGGTCCCTTATTCGCATATTGTTTTTTAAAGTTCTCTTACCACGGCAATTCGATTTAAAACTACACTTTGTCGCGAGATGACACTAACGAGACGCGAATCAAATTAAAAAAAATTGCACAACAGTACACACTGCGCAATCTACCCCAAACTAAACACAAGGCTTGTACTATGGGTACTAGATAACGGAAATACTACATATAGTACTTTTTTTTTTTGTAAATAAATACATATTATACATAGAAAGACGCCCAGATCAGATACAAATATTTATTTTTAAGCATAAATATTTATTTGCTCCCTGCGGGAATCAAACCCGCAGCCTTCTGGATTGTAGCGGAACGTTCGCCCGACGCGCCACAGAGGCTGTCAAATATAAACATCACTCACCTATTATCAGAAAGCCCGTTGGCCTGAAGTTTAGTATCGAACGCCTCAACAAAAAGGTCCATATTCTTGTTCTTCCTAATATTCCTGTTGCAATACGCCGCCTCTATGACAAACACTACGTCGGTTGAGTGCGGGACGTAATCTAACACGTGGAACTCGCCTTCCTCTACGATGTCGCCCTTTGGTGTTGTGCATCTGAGAGTAAAGAGTTAACAAACATTTAAATATAAAAAAAGGAATATTGTCATTGCTTGGATTTAAAATATCTAACTACATTCGACCAAACTTTAGTTTATTTTCGAATATACTACGATTTACCGATTTAATCCCATTTTTTTCATGTAATAACGAGGTATACCTATTCTTATACGAGTAAAGAGGACTGCCCGACTATAAACTGGCAAAAGTATAAAGACACCTATCTCGTTCTTAGCGGAACTTATTTAACGTTTTCTATTTTGTCGCATAATATTGCGTCAGTCATTCTGTCTTATTGTTAGAATTGTGCCATAATCCACCAAAACAGTTGATATACCGTATATGGGTGGCTACACAGACTAGTAAGAAGATAATAAAGTATGGCTAATCTTGAAATTAGTTTCTGATAAAATATAAAAAAGTATCACTCCCAATAAGGCCCATATACCCAAGTTACGTCATATCCGTCCTATGACATTAATGTAACCACAATGTAACTAGGTGGAACAGATCAAATTTTGAACGTTGTTGGAATCATTTGGTTAGACTATGCCGATTCTCAAGACATTTCAGAATGTCTACAAACAAAAAACAAGGCTAACAAGTCAGGCTAACTAAGCAAGGCTCTTGGAATCGTAAAAATAAAACTAAGAGATTTGGCGAAATAGCGTTGGCGTTGGCTAAGAGATTATTTATATTAAATCGCGAGCGCCGCGCCGGCCGGGTTCGAATTTCGTCGTCCATTGCTCGACAGCCACTCGGTTGCAACAGACCGATGACTGTTCGCCGAGCAATGGATAACGAAGCTAGGACCCGTGACGGTCTAATAGAACTCATCCCTTACGCATTGCAGGCCCTGAGGAAGACATGTCGGATGTTGTATTATTCGTGAGTCAGTAAGTATGAGTCAGATACGCACTGGTGGCAGTGGTCCGGCATCTTGGTGGGCACGTGTTGGTGTGTACACAGCTGCAGGTACGCGCCGGCCAGTCCACACGCTGACATGCCGCGCTCGCACTCCAAGTGGAGGGAGTCGGACGGTATCTGAAATACGGAACGTCACATATTAAGAAAACATAATATTTCTGAACACAATCGATGTTTAGAAGAAAAACATAACATTTTAATTTAAGGATTTTAAATTCGTGCCAAAACGGCCGTGGGTGTAGTGACTAGGACAAAATGTCAACTTTTAACGTTTCCAGACGCTCATTTAATAATTGAACTAATTTGTGATTTTGGGAATGTATTCTAACTACACTGTGTTGTCTTTAGTGCCCTCACTGTCAACTAGTAGCCAGTGAGGGCACGTTCCAGGGGGCTAGTGGTTAGAGCCGCAATATATTCGTAAAGATACAATGACAGTTAACTGAAAAGAACTTCCCACTATGGGTATCATTATTTAACTCGGTGTTGTTTATGGCCAGTCAGTGATAACTAGTAGTGTGGGCACGTCCCCTGTGGTCTAGTGGTTGGAGAGCTACAATATACTCACGACAGAGAAGCAAGGATGCAACGGAGACAGTTTACTGGCAAAGAACTTCGAGCACTGGGTATCATTCTTTAACTCCGTGTTGTCTATAGCCTGGCCAGCCCCGGTGAGCGACCAGCTAGTGGCCAGCGTAGGCACGTCCCCTGTGATGGAGTGGTTGGCGAGCTGCAGCTCGTCATGTTGCTCGTTGTTGTAGGTGCCTAGCAGACCGCCTAGGCTGGCGTAATACCACCCTGGAATACCAGTTTTATTTGGTTTATGGGGGGCAATGCTGCCAGTATCCTCGGGTCCTTTGCACCGGGTACGATCAGGGGTGGTTTAATTGACCGACTATAATTATGTATTATGCATATTCTATGTTATGTGTTTGTATTTTGTGACATTTGGACTTTGTGATGTAATAAATTTAATATCAACCTAAATAAAGTGTTTTAGTTTATTTATTTTTACATTTTAGGGAAACCAACAGAAACAATACAATAGAAAGAGGAAGTAAATTATGGGAATCCACATATAGAAATATTGTAAATAATTTTGCAGTTGCTTATGGGCTAAAGTTAGGTTTAAATGTATATTATACTAACTGCGCTCCACGGTTTCACGCGCGTAAGTCCCGTTCCCGCGGGAATATCGGGATAAAAGTAGCCTATGTGTTATACCTAGTATTCAACTATCTATATTCCACGTTTCATCGCAATCGGTTCAGTAGTTTTTGCGTAATAAAGTAAGGAAGTCAAATGTATACATACATACGTACAAACCTTCACGTTTATAATTTTAGTAAGATTGTAAGCTTATTTATGTTAAAGATTCATCAGTAAAAAACTGCTTACTCAATAGCGTCCGTGTCGATCTATTAAGACTGAAGTAAAGATGTAAGATTTGAGAGTTATTTACTTCAGGAATACAATAAATATTTCACGCGACTTCGTCAGCGTAGAACATAGCCGACTTTTTCGTTAATTACTCGGGTTCTACTAATTGGATTTCGATGTAAAGTATACCACGAGGTTCCTTGAAAATAGAACTATCTAATATTAACCAGATTTCAATCGGATTAGTAGTTTTTAATTGTATTAGGAAAAAACAGACAGAAAGATGAATTTAAAAAATTATATAATTTTGTTCTACTACTTTTCTAAAGTCCCCTAGACAACTTTTTTTTTAATTTACTTCCAACTACAGACTTTTATCCTCTCTTCCTTTATTATAAGTATAGATAGATAGAAGATAGATTATTTCAAACAACATTTTTCTTGACAATATTAATGTAGAAAATGCACTCACCAGAGACTTCAAGCTTGCACGTGTGGAACAAGAAGTTGCACTGTATATCCAGCCCGTTGTTCCCCTGTACGGTCAGCATGTCCGTCTGTCTGTCCACTATCAGTCCATCAATTAACGCCGGCAGACTCAGTACCACTTTGTTTACCGATACTTGCTGAAATTATAAAAAAAAAATAACCATGAAACTTTAAGAAATATCTTATTATAACTATCGTATGACAGAGCCTCTGTCTGTAAAAGTAAAAACAGGCCAAATTAAAGTAGGATTCTCGCACTAACGGTTCCGTTCCGTACCATTATCACAAAAAAAAACACGTTTGTATGTAATCGTATACTACGATTCGACACTTCTTTCTATTAAAACAAACTCATTCTTTCTATAAATACAAACTCTTCAGCTTTATAATATTAGAGTAGATGATTATGATTAAGCTCGCACCTAAATTGATTAAGCACTTTTTTTATTTTTTATTTTATGATTAATGGCTCATGACATATTACTTTTATCATTTAATAATAGCAGTTGACTATTTTAAATCACATACAAATAATATATTTGTGGCGATGTATCAATAAAGAAGAATGTTCTGCTTCAGTCACTTTGGACACGAATAAAGAAAAGATTTTACATCTAAGTTTGCACTGTTGTGCGATTTAGCGATGTCGTTCTAATGCTACGTAGATAATATGAGAAGTGGATTTATTGCGAACAAGTTTTTTTGCTACGTAGGCATGGACGGATGGACCCAAGGAAACTAACCTCTCTATACAAGTCGATATGTATCAGAGTCCTGTGCGTCAAGACGACCAAGTTATACCTCCCTTGATCATTACTCTCCATCAGTACAGTGAAGTTATTCAACTTGTAGTCTTTTGTCAGTAAGAAAGTACCAGTTTGTGAGACTGTAAACACTTGCTTGTCGAACGTTACCAGAGTGCCTTGGCCTGTCATCATTGCCATACCTAAAAAAAAAAACAAATTACGCAAGTGTGAAATTTTAAAAATGTTGTTAAAGTCGCGAATCGTTGTAAGTAGACGTTGTAGGAAGTTTCACAAAGTTTCGCAAATTACACAAATGTAAAAAGTTTCATAAAGTTTCGCAAACAACACAAATGTAGGAACTTAGGAACTTTCACAAAGTTTCGTAGGCTTCACAAATGTAGAAATTTTCGTAAACTTCAGTAATGTAAGAAGATTCATCACAAAGTTTCGTAAACTATACAAATGTAGGAAGTTTTACGAAAGTTTCGCAAAGGTCAAAAACGTAACGATCATATGAAATTTTATTAAATAAACCTTAAACATACTTTGAATTCGAATGAACATCTTTCGAATGAAGAGGTAACTCACCATCAAAAGGCGGTACTACATTATTCAAGTCCATATAAGGTCTTATTTCATAGTAATACGACCAGAGACTTTTGTTGCTGGTCAACCATTCGTCCATGAAGTCTCTGACAGCTTTGTATTCGGATATCTCGCTGAAATCCGGGGTCCTATTGAAGGCATGCCAGGAGAAAGGTAGCTTCTGTTCGAGGACTATCTCACCGACTCGTGGGTCGAATATGAAGTTTGTTTTGGGGGTACGATGGCTGAAATGATAGAAAAAAGTATGAGGTACTTTTTTAGAGTTTGGTATTATCACAATTGGACAAGGAACCCTAAAAAACAGCATTTATTTTTACCACTGATGAAAGTACAACAATAGATGGCGCCAGTAGTAAAACTGAATCGCTCTAACGTTGATGTATAAAGTATAAAAATCACGGTTGTCGTATGGGAGTCTCACTGAAATATTTATTCTGTTATTGCATTTGTTGTTATATCGGTAACAGATTTAGAACATCTGTAAAAATTCCAAAATTCTAGCTATCGCTGTTCGTAAGACGCAGTACAGACAGACAGCGGAGTTTTAGTAAAAGTGTTCCGTTTTTACCCCTTGTGTATGAAACCCTGAACAACAA
This sequence comes from Idaea dimidiata, assembly GCA_949358125.1. Lineage (NCBI taxonomy): Eukaryota > Metazoa > Arthropoda > Insecta > Lepidoptera > Geometridae > Idaea > Idaea dimidiata. Next base: position 19,371,239 of record OX442334.1, on the reverse strand, counting down.
AATTACATAGGTCAAATGTAAGTATGTTAACAAATCGTGTGAAGTTAAAAAGATACCCTTTCACCCTTTTTAACCTAATGCAATTTGGCTTCTTACATGATTAATACAGCGCAAGCAACTTTTAATTCATGCTATTTATGGCCTTGATGTAGTGACCAGGATATTGCTAAGTGGCTTGCCCACCACCTATATTATCCTTCTAACCTAGTCAGCCATGCCCTGAGAAAAGAACTGGTGAATACGTTTGTAGCTGAATAAACTGTGGGTTTTCTCGCCATGTTTTCTTTCACATGGTGGTAACATAACGGCACCTAACAACAAAAAGTTACTTACATTTCCTCATACTGCAAGGCAGTCTTGGCCATATCCGTGAGTTTAGCGTAGACAATCTCACCGACCGTCTCGATAGCCTTGCCTATTAGGAAGTAATCGTACCACCATTTCAAACGGATGTACGCTTCTTGGTACTGGAAAGAGACAAATATTTGAAAACACGAAAATAAAACCTTGATTTTATTTAGTAATTATAGACCTAATTTCTTCTATGGTTTTCGCGATTTTGCTTAATAAATCACAAATAATTATGAGGCGGTAGTTTACTGTGGCGGTCACATATTTCTGTGTGTCAGCACATACCTTCATATTCTATCGCTACTGAGAGAATACATGTTAGTTGCACTAACTATAGTTACCCTTTCCTATCGTGATAATTGTACGTAGTATAAGCTACGTAACTAAGTACGTAGCTAAGTAGTATAGTTAAGCTATAATTTGTAATTAGTCGAGAGGTTATTACTTGGACAATAAATCAGCCACTAACATGGACGACTAGTTTCCTTACTCCACCTGGACAATCCACAGCGGTGACCCCGACGTGATCCAGTATCGTCCAACATCGTGGTAGTGTACTTTTATGTTGTAGGCAAATGATAACCAAGGGCTTTTCGGATTTAGTACAGGACCATAGAACCATACTCTGGTTAGACCTCGGAAGCCAGGTGGTCTATTATAAATTTAAACTTGCTAAGTTCACTAGTTCTTGAGAAAATGGGTGGAGACACACAGACCGCGGACACGTATGTGTTTTTATAAGGGTTCCTGTTTATTACTTTTTAAGGTACGAACAAAAAATAATTATTATGTGTACAAGTCATTAAGCTAAAGTTCTACATAATACATAAATAATAAATTCTGTGACCAACACACAACGCCATCTAGCCCCATGGTAAGCTGCGAAGCTTGTGTTACGGTGACTAGACAACGGATAACGGATCTTTTGTAAATACATACATATTAAACAAAGAAATACACCCAGACCAGATACAAATATTTATTTTTCAGCATAAATATTTGCACCCAGCGAGAATCGAACCCGTAACCTTCTGCATTGCAGCCAAGCGTTCGCCCGACGCGCCACAGAGGTCGTCAAAGAGTCGTTACATTTATAATATTAGGGGTTAAAGTATGAAATTGCCGATTTTTACTGAAAATCTTGATTGTTTATTTTTTAAATTTTTAACAAATTTATTTAATCAAAATAGTTGCCATTATTATCTATACATTGCTGCCATCTAATGGGAAGGTTATTAATGCCTTTGCGATAGAACTCCGACGATCTAGACTGCACAAACTGTGTGAAAGCATTTTGTACTGCCTCCTGGGAAGAAAACTTCTTGTCACGTAGATAATTGTCCAAATCACGAAAAAAATGGTAGTCCGTTGGAGCAAGGTCTGGTGAATACGGAGGATGACGAATGGTTTCTAAGTGCAGTTCCTGAAGGGTCAAAATGGTTTCTCGTGCTGTGTGAGGTCTCGCGTTGTCGTGGAGCAATAATGGTGAAGATCGATTCCTGAGTCGGGGCTGTTTTACTGCTAGTTTTGTCAACATGGTTCGGAGTTCGGCACAATAGACATCTGCCGTAATTGCTTGACCAGATCGAAGAAAACTATAGTGAATAACACCATGCTGAGACCACCAAACAGTTACCATTACCTTTTTATTGGTAAGTTTTGCTTTAGTACACTGTTGTGGCATTTAACCTGGGGTCAGCCATTGCATTTTTCTTTTCCGGTTATCATAAAGAATCCACTTTTCATCACATGTTACAATTCGATCCAATATTCCTTCATTTCTGTACCGGTTCAACAAGGCAACACAAGTTTCAACACGCGTTTCTTTCTGCAGATCAGTCAAATCATGAGGCACCCATTTTTCGTATTTTTTTATTTTATTGATTTGACGCAAGTGAGTCAATAAAGTGGGTAAGGTAACGTTAAACCATGCCGCTAATTCCTGGGTAGTTTGACTAGGATCGGCTTCCACTATCTCTCTTAATTCATCGTTATTCACCTGTGTGGGCGGTCTTCCTCGTGGCTCGTTCTTTAAGTCGAAATTTCCATCACGAAAGCGTTTAAACCAAAATCGCACGGTGCGTTCATTAGTAGACCTCTCTCCAAACGCAGCATTGATATTGCGGGCTGTTTCTGCCGCGTTAGTTCCGCGTCGGAACTCGTATTCAAAAATCATTCGAATTTTCGCAGTATCCATCTTTCTTGTCTAAATTGAATAACAAAAACAATTGAAAGTCGATATTCAAATGTTTCACATTTTTTAAAAAAAGAACATCACAGAAACCATTTGAAAAAAGTTTCATTCGAAAACCTCAAACCATGAAGATTCTATGTCAATTCAAAGAACCTATTGCAATAAAACGGCAATTTCATACTTTAACCCCTATTATTACTCGGTAAGTAATAGTTATTAGTATTTTCTTACCTTTTCTCTAACATAGACCACATGTTTGGTCTTCAGGAAGTTTTGCCAAGCGTTCCGGAACTCAGCGTACAGTTGCATGAACTCGTCCTTGAAAGGTATATATTTCTCTATTTTACTCCACACGGTTTGCCATATTTTGACGCTGTATTTCTTGATATTGGTTATGAGGTCGTTGTTCACTAGATCTTTGTATATTCTAGAAGAAATTAACGAAATACATAAAGTTTTTACTATTATGTTCAACTAGCACCTGCATAAAATTCGGTCCCAGGAGATTTTAGAAAATAAAAGTATCCTTTGTTACTCTCCATCACTTGGACTAACCATATTTATGCATATTTTCGGTCGACCAAACAGTTTGACGAGTGATGAGGAAACAAACAGTTTGCATTATCTTTGGAAGGGCGGTGGCGGCGAATTGCGGCTTATTTTACAATTACGTCAAGGAATAATATTACTTTTTTGTCGCAGGGTAGAATCCCGCTAATATAGAAATTTAAAAGCATTTTTTTATAAACAATTTTTACAAATAATGTTGAAAACTAAATTAAAAACAAAACACTCACTTATCCATTTCATGTCCAAAAGTCGAAACATAATTGAAATACGGCGAATCAGTCAATTCCTGCGTTCTATTATAGAAGAAATCCATTATTCCTTTACCAATAGTAAACACAAAAGATTCCGTATAATGCAATATTTTAAAGAACAGCGGTTCTATCGACTTCAACAACTCATGCCAGTATTTTGCCAGTCTATTCGTCGCATTCACCCATGTCACTTCCCAATATTCTAACAATTTCATATGGAGATCACGGATAAAGCTGTCGTATTGCAATATCATGGCTTCAAGCCTTTCAGATACTAACTCCATGAAATCTGCGTCTAAAACTTTGTTGACAGATTGGAGGAAATTCGCATATGCTTTCTTTATAGTATCCACTACGTATGTAAGTGAATCCTTGATGCTACGGCTCGTATTGCCCATCATCCCCCACATGTCGTTTACGATTCCCGGAAGACTTTCCAAGTGGTTCGTTATAGCCATTTCGTCCAAGACGCTGTATGTGAATTCGACAATATTTTTGACGTAAAAATCGTTGTTATTATATGATTGGTTTAAAAACTTTTCGAACTCGTCCAAATCGTCTTTTATGACGTGCAAGTCATTTAAGTCGTCTAAGAATTCTCTGATACGGGGTTTGGCATCGGACCATATATTTTTCAATGCTAAGTGGGATTCCATCGGTGCCTCTTTTATTATGATTAAGCTGTCATTTATTTGGCCGTATAGTAGTTTTAGCCCGTAGACGGCTGCGCTTTTGACTTCGGCGAATATTTCCGGTCTCCAAGCGATTCTGCTGGTCAATAGTCGGGAATGGTTCAGTCTTATGTACGAAGCGAGGTCTACTGTGGTTACGTCGTCAAAATCTCGCCATGAGTCGAATTTAGCAGAACGGGCGTCTATTATTTGACCTATCATGTGGTATGATATGTCTGAAAATAGAAAAATATAGATAAATGGATACCGAAGTAAATGAAAATATTTATCTTAAGTTTTGTAGTCTGAAATCCGCCGTTTTGATCGATTTTTGTCAACGATGAAGGTATAAAGGAAAGTGTCAAGTTTAATTTTCTTTGATCAAGATAGATTATCTCACCGGATGGTAAGTGATGGTCTAAGATGTAACACACTTATTTAGAAAAAGTGTAACAAAATCCGACTCGTCGTACCCGCCTAATATTGTCAGCGCTGCATCGGCTTTTGTATTTATTTCTAGTAAAAGGAACATAGAATTTGTTCGAACATCGCTTCCAGTACTAGTACATATCGTCAGCTGAAAGGCTACATTACTAAAGCGCCAAAATAGTGTTTTTAGGAAATGAGGTTTAAAGTTTTTTTTTGTCATTGATCAACGTAAACCTTAATTTTTGAAAAAGATAAACGGTCAAAAGATGCTGTGATTGAAAACCGACATCGATCGACGCAGAATCCAAAAAAACAATCCAATGCGGCGCTTTAGCAATGTAGTCTTTCGACCGACGATGTTATCTCACCATCGCTACTGTTGAAGTGCGCCTGCACCAGCGACTTGTCCACCACCGACAGGACGGCGAGGCCGGTGTCGTGCCCCGTGGGCCGCGCCACGGCGCAGCGCACCGTGTACGCGGGGTAGCTCAGCTCCCACGTGCCGTTCGCGCGGTAGAAGTACGTCTCGTTTGCTCGCTGGGGGGTGAGGGGGGGGGAAGGACATAGTGCTGATAAATATCCTAAATACAAGTCTTCATCAATAGTTAGTTTTAATTTAGTGATGGTGTACAAGTGTAATGAAGGTGCAAAACACGGACTTTAGCGTTGTCTCCAAACCTCCGTGAGCAATCATTGTAAAAAATGGCCGCCACTTTACAATAATTCCCTCGACTTGACTTTAACTATGACGACTTGACTGTTTCGATGCAAATAACTTGCAAAAATTAATAATACCTACTTAACACTGGCTAATGTCCAAACGGAATATAGCCATATATAAAAGAAGAAGAAGAAGTCTTCATCAAAACGAATCTATGCATATTGAATTCAATGTCCTATCATTTTTATCATATTAGTCATTTGTCTGTTTGACAAATGACTGAACTTTATATTATATATAAAGTTTATATTATACATAAATTTTATATTATATATAAAGTTCATACATAAAATGTGTACTTTGTGCTTATGGTATGTCTAAAAATACATCATTAAAAGTCGGGCCTTGGCCGAAAAACAAATAAGAGGTACTTAGATACATAACCATTGATTAACAGTGTCGGTTAGGGCATGCGCCCGGCAAGCAAGAGACACGGGTTTGAGTCCCATCACGGGACGATTTTTGATGATATTTTATTTGTATAATATTTCTAATTCATAATAAATATATTTTTTTAAAGACAAAGCTTACCTCCCAATTAATAAAACTCCTATTCATATCGATCAACAATTTATTGTTCCGCAACTTTTCATGGAACAAAGTCTTCTGGAATCTGTAGAGGTTGTTGAAATAATACCATTTACTATGTATGTTTATATCTGACTTCATATCTAGGTCTAAATTAGTGGATGGATGTTTACAAGTTAAGGCGAACGAATAATCGCGTTTTGGACCGTTTGAGTTGTCTGTCAAAATCGATTTTAGTTTGAGATATTCGTTTTCGTAATCCGAGTATTGCAATTCCAGTGATATGTTGGACATCACTGTTGGCGTGCTTATGTACTGGCCTTTGAGATTTACGTCCTGAAAGAGAAATAAAAAATATTAAACTTGGAGAAAAGTTGTATGTGCGATTCAGAACTTTGTGCTACTAACGCCATCTAGTAGTTAATGTTGGCGTTTGTCACAAACTTTTATATTTAGTTAAAAAAATGCTGACAGTATTTGAATTCAGGAAGCGAGTAGAAGCATTATAATGAATTTGTAAGGGTTGCAGGTTTTAATGCTGTCGGGTGTAGAATCGGAGTTCTAAAGGTGATTGATTTTGGAGGGGAAGTACATTTTACAATTCTGAAAGAAAAATGAATTTGTATGCTGGAAACCGGACATCTGGGGGATAACAGATGGCAAAAACTGTTGAATGGAGTTGCATCCCCGATTTTGGCAAAAACTAAAATAGCTAACCTAACCTAACCATCAAATCCTGGAAACAATGTATAATTGTAACACATACCTTTCTAAACGAAGGATGAGCCAACGCCAAATCAACTTTATGCAAACTACCCTCTTTCAACGGTGGATTTTCCCACACCCCTCTCAATTCGGCCGTTTTATTATCTTCCTTGACATTCCAGTTCAAAGTTGCTTTGCCATCGAGCAATGTGTCTTGTAAGTGGTATAACCCGACCAAGTTGAAAGAGCGGAGAGGCCAACGCACGTTCATTATTAGCTGTTGAGATTCTGTTTCGACCTGTAAAATAAAATATATAGGTAAAATATATTAAAGATAATACTTAAGCGGGTATTGAAGGTGAGACCAGTCAAGTTTTATGCCCTAAGAAGTCTCTTGACTGGAAAGAGAAAGGTCGCCTGATAGTGATACATTTCAAACTCATCTCTGACGGACGAGCTTAACCAGTTACCCAATCATCTAGGTAATCTAAATAGACGAACTTATGCTAGACTGGATTTAAAATTAGCGACTGGAGTTTGCTAACAGGGTGTTATTTGTTTACATTTTGGACCATAAATTAATTATGGTCAGCATAAGAATACTTATCCTCAGCGGAAATCGAACCTGCGACGTTCTGCGTTGCAGTCGGGGATCGTTGAATATTATTATTTAACTAACCAATTATTTTATTCTTAAAAGTTTTTAATTGATTGAATGAGTTTAAAACATTGTAATTTACTTATGTTAAAGCGATCTAAGGATATTTTTTAGACTTAGAATAGTATTATTTCATGTAGGTACTCGATCTATAAAAATAAAACATAAAAAAAAAATAGTCGGGGATCAATCACCCAACGAGCTAATGAGGCCGTTAAAATACCCAACTACACGTAGAAAAAACCACATAGAGGGCACATTTTAAACTTACACAATTTTTGTCTGTTCGGATTATTAGAATTACTAATCTAGATATTGTCTTTGATACGCACAATAAAATCCACTATTACCGGATTCGCACGACGCCCCAGAGTTCGTTATAAAATGTTATAGATACATTTTTTACACTTACAGTGGTCATATTAGTGATATGAATATCATAATTTATCCAGGTATCCTCCGCCCATTTGACTTTACTACCCTGCTTCAATTCCTTGTCTATGGCCTCGTATTCGTTGTCGAACATCCAAGTCCGGTTCCCGTGTATAAGGGTCAGTTTCAGGTTCTTTCCTATGTCGTACGTGAACACGTCTAGTTTGCCAGTTACGTTGAATTTTGTTGCGTTTTTGAGGTGGAATACTGTCGCTTGTTTCACGTCCTGGAGAATTGAAGGAAGGGTTTATAAAACTATCCACGTCTGTCGCAAGTGGAGCTAAGACCTTAAAAATGTGTTGCATAAAACAAGAAAAAAGAAATGCTGATTTCTTTTTTTCCTTTTTTTTTCCACAAAACCATAAAAAGGTCTTTCTTAATTGTCTATGAAAAACCTACAAACAATGCGTTTGCAATAATATATAAATAAATATTACGCTGTGTGCAACGTTACAGCGTAATCTAGCCCCAAATTAAGCATCTAGGCTTGTATTATGGATATTAGATAACGGATATACTATATATAATACTTTTTTGTAGATATGTAGAAATAGAATACACCCAAAACTAGAAACGAGTATTTATGGTCAGCTTAAATACTTGTCTTCGGCGGAATTGATCACGCAATATTCTGCGTCGCAGCCGGGTACTCGATCCGCCACAGAGACCATCAAAACTAGTGGTAGTCAATCTTGAAAAAGCTAACTGTGAAATTAGCGAAAGCTCGGTACTTTGGAATAATGCCGTTATTAAATAAAACGCGAGTAAAACTCGGTAAATATTGTGATTTATATTATGCAAAAATCGCGAAAACCTTAGACAAAGTTTTCTAGAGATAGTAATGAAAACTTTAGAAGAATTACTTACCACATTCCCCGGCGTATCGTACTCATGTATATACCTAACTCCAACCGGAGTATGAGCGTTTTCCACCTCTATATCCGTGGTCGCAACATCCAAATTCCTATCACTCTTCCCGAAGGTCTGGTTAAAGGATCCCTTAACAAACCTTTCACCATCGAAGTCAATTGTGGCGTTACCATTGCTGGTGTTGTTCCCTTGAATGTAGTAGTACTGAGTGTTGACCAAGTGTTGGGTGTGTAATGGTACGGAGAGCGATATGTCGCCCGTACGAGTGTATTCGTCATTGGTCTTGGTGTAAGAATGTGTTGTGTTGATGGAGGCTGATTTGTTAGGCCAGAACAGATCGATTTTGTTGTCGGAACGTTCGTCTAGATTGTTTATCTGTGGAGAAACATACAATCTTTATGTACTAGAAATATTTAAGGAAAAATACATTAACAAAAATTCACTCGCGGCGAGATTTTAACTCGCGTCTCTCTCTGTCTCACTCTGTCATTTTTGAAAATATTTTTAGTAAACATGTCTAGAGTAACAAAAATCAAATTACGAAATACAGTCTTTAAATCTTTATTTTATTTATTCTTCATATCGTAGCAACTTTGCTCAGACTTAGCTTAGTAAAACTTGGCAAAGTTTATGCTAAGCAAAAACTTTGAATTGGAATCTATAGTCGAACTTCATTTTGTAGTACAAATAAAATAAAAAGATCTTGGTAGTCATAATAGAGAAGCAAAGTTAAGTTCATTATTTTTAGATCGGTTTACATCCGAATTTGAAAAACTTAGATCAAACTTTGGATAGTTGCGAAGATAGCTTTATAAATACCAAAATTGTCAAGTCAAAGTTTTTGCTTAGCAAAGTCTAAGCACGCTCTATAGATTTCAGCCCTAGTGTAAGAGTTGTCAGGTCTAACTAAGGTCTCTAACTTGACCTAACGACTGCTATCAGAGATATTAACCTAAACCAAGTGCTTAATGTACCTGCCGGAGAACGAAGGAGCTCGGGAAAATGAACATTGTTTAACTTTGACAATCTTTAGTTTAATAATGTTATGTCAATCTTACCGCCGAATACATAATTGTATTCGGATTGCTCCATTATAATAAATCCCTGCCGTCTTCTTCTTCTAGATGAGCGTGATACATCTAAGACCAAATCATCACTTACCATCAGGTGAAATAGTGGTCAAACGCACATCTATCGTGTGTAAAAAACATTTACTTACATCAAATATAGATTTAAGCCAGGGTAGTTTCTGGAAAGGGGTAGTGAAATTGAAATGTCCGTCTGTATGTGCCATTCCGCCGTAACGTACGTCCACTTCGCCGATTTGACGACGGCCTGGTTTGAAAATATCGCCCCTGAAAGGTAAAGAACAAATTTTATTAACACGTTTGAAAACATTTACATGGGATAGATCGGTAATTTGCGTATTAAAATTGTCCAAAATTCAGTTTCTTAATTGTGGTCTTTCTGCCAGCGATTAGGGGAATTTTAGCCAGTTTCACGTAACTAACAGTGCCCTTTAAATTCGTTTATAGCAATTTTAGCAATACAATAAAAATGATGGGGAATTTTATTGCAACCCCATAACAGCATTTGTTGGTACCGCGCTAATTCCGTGTTTGGAATTGTTTTTTTATTAGCACTCGTTAACTTTTGCGGAAGTAAATAATTAATACGGTACCGAACTTAAACAATTTACACGTATTAAATTAGGTTTTACGAAAATTAAAATTCCTGAATTTTTATTTTCGTGTTCCATTAACGAGTTCCTATGAAATGTGTTGTCCAAAAAATTGAAATACCATTATTCAATTTTCTTTTTTGTTTTTGTTTTATATTTTTGTTTGTTTCCAATAATTTATTTGTATTATGATTAATTTATTTGTGTTTTACTAAATTTATCTGTAAAGTTCGCGAAAGCTCGGTTCGTTTCAAACCATGAATAAAACGCGATTCAACCCGATAAATAAAGTGTTTTAATTTATCTGTATTTTAAATTAATTTATTAGTTTTATTTTGGTTTTTGATTTAATTTATTTGTATTTTAGGATTTGTATTCATTTGTTATTGTACCTAACTTAATGGCTATTTCCTAAAAAGGAATATTAATGAGAAGTCAATTGGCTTTATTGTCTTTGGTCTATACTGACTTGACTATCTCATATCCATGGAGCATGTCAACTTGATACGAGAGCTTGCCGTGCAGTGTACTGTCGGACGCGTGTAGCGGCGAGTTGAGCGTGTAGTCTATGAAGTTGGAGCCGTTCGAGTCCCACTTGTACGATATGAAGTTGTCTATGTGTTGGTAGCCGGTCGATGTCCAAGTTATGGTGGAGTTTGAGTCGAAGCTCTCTGGTAGGATTAACATCTGAAACAACATTGTAAAGAGATATTATCATTTTATTTACCATGTTGGAGGTTTTGACTGCAGGTGACGTTTCAAACATCATCGCCTGAGTATTTTTAATTACTTTCTCTTTTAAATTACGTATTCAAACTACGTTTTTAAAATCATTACCCAAAAAAATATTTTTTTAAAAAGAAATTATAATAAAATAAAAAAAAATATAATAAATTATTTACAGAAATCCTCCGAAATTCTGTTTATTCCGTCGACTTGGAACCACGAAATTTTGCAAAGAGCAAAGTCATGTTGAATAAATAAATAAAAAAAAATGAGAATTAAATGGTCTCCCCATACAAACCTGTACGCGTAGACCTCAAGTTTGAATGGGCACTCATACAATAAACGGGTCTTTAATTTCTGGTTATCAATTACATACGAGTTCGACTCGCACTTGACCGTATTTTTATTTTTTAGTACAGTACTTACATTCCCTTTAACTCCAGTAACAATCTTAGTGACATCAGTCCTATACTCCGCCTCCAGTCGTTTAGTGAGGTCCGTCTGACTTCCCATGAACACTTCCACGTCCAGTGAGTGAACGTCGACGTTAGGCTTCGGGAGGATCACGTTGATGAGGAGGTTGATTTGTTGGTTGACTAAGTAACCGAATGAGGCGTTTGCGCCGATTCTGGGGAAATGAAAACCAATATGATATGAGATTTCTTATAATAATGAATAATAAATCCCGTGACGAACACACAGCGCCCTCTAGCCCCGTGGTAAGCTGCTAAGCTTCTGTTACGGTGACTAGACACCGGATATACTACTAATATTTATTTTTCTTTTGTAAATACTTACATATTACCTATACATAGAAATACACCCAGACCAGATACAAATATTTATTTATAAGCATAAATATTTGCACAACCAAACCAGCAACCTTCTGCATTGCAGTCAAGCTTAAACGCCCGACGCGCCACAGAGGTCGTCAAACTTGGTATATAAATACCTAGTACTTTGAATTAATAGAATTCTTTAGTCATGGAAGTTTATTGATTGGTGAGGTATTTCGATCACTAAGGGGGATAAGTGTGAGGTTTACTGTTCGCAGAAGTACTAGTTTTGCTCAAGGTATTTAAAGCACAGATGAACAATTCTTCTATAAGCGAGATCCATTAGGTGATCGCAAAACACTTACTGCCAAATATGATCCAAGTCCATTTTGAACCCGGCGTCAGTTTTCTCCATCTTCTGTGGGGACACGGAGCCACCGAAGTAGATATCTAGGTCCACGCTTTTGTGGAGGTCTTTCACTAGTTGGCTTCCTATTGCCTGGGAATAAAGTTCAACAATAATGAATCACAATATTTACCGGGTTTTACTCGCGTTTTATTTAATAACGGCATTATTACTAAAGACCGAGTATTCGCTAACAGTACAGTTAACTTTTTCAAGTTTGACTGAGATGGTCGTTTGGTTGGTTGTCATCTCAGTCAACTTTGAAAAAGCTTAGCTTAGTAATAATGCCGTTATTAAATAAAGCTCTAGTAAAACTCAATAAATAAATAAGTAAATATTTTGATTTATTATGCAGAATCTCTAAAACCTTAGAAAAAATTAAGTTCAAGAATATTCATAATTCTTCTCGTTTGATTGGTAGGTTCGTCTACTAAGGGGGCGAGGTGCTTTTGAGGTCTTCTATACTAGTTATTGTTAGAGGTACCTTTATAAAAAGATCTCCGATGAGGAAGCTCCATTTCAGATCACCTTGGCCCTTCATATCCGGTAGTTCATATTGACATAATAAGTACCCAGTTTTTGGACCGAACCTGAAATGACACGGAAGTAAAATAACGTGTCACTTAAGGTAGATTGTGTGGTCGAGTAGTTAAGATACCCGCTTGTCAAGTGACTTCGATTCTTTTCACTAACTCCACTGTTTAATAAGCTTCAAAATAACATTTGCATACCGAGCACATAGTGCTAGTGAAATTTGTTATAATTATATTTGTGTGACATTACTGTAACCATATTTCGAGCAAATGAATGACATTCATTCACTTGTTTTAAAAACACAACTAAACTAGCCTGTCCCCGAATTATCTATCCACTGGACGTCTGACAACAGTGGAAAATAACAGATACTATGCAGTACATTGCTGCTTTGACGTAACGTGGTTATTATCGGTAATTACCTCAACGCAGCAATGTACTGCATAGTGCCTGTTATTTTCCACTTTTGTCAGACGTCCACTGGATAGATAATTTGGGGGATGACATAGATTTGTCATCAAAAAATACCTTGATACTTTAACGCACACTGCACACGACAAGAAGAAGAATATAAATAACGATTATTGTGTTCTAAAAACCACACCGTTTGTATTTTTAGACAAATAACTTACACAAAATCAGTATTTCCTTTGATAAAACTAAGTCTGTCGAACGGCGTCGCCGCTTGCACGCTAACCACCTGACGTAGTTCCGGATAGTTGTCGACGCGGGACTTGAAGTAGATGTCCTTGGTTTGAGAGCTAGGTAGATCCACCTAAAACAATTAAAGATAAATCCTCATACTCAGGGTGTTCCCCTGAGTGTTTCATACTCGGGTTGCATACTTTTTAAAAATCCGGGACTGTCTTAAACACAGTGTTCGTAAGTCTTATTGACCATACATACTACAAATAGATTTGTAGTACTGTCAGTGTTAAGTTATTTTTTGTTTTTCGTGATTGGACTGATTTCGATGACAACGTGCGCCGCCGGGTCACTAGTTAAAGAAACTTACAGCTACGTTAATATCAGTGAAGTTAGCCTCTCGCTGCGCTCTGGCGTGTACAGTGGCTGATACCGCGCCGGTCACGTGTGCGGACGCTGTGAACACCGCGCCTGTACTGGAGTACTTCACGCGGATGTTGATGGGGTCTCCTTGTCCCTTTGGTACTAGTTGGAGGGATATCTGGAAGAAGAAAACAATTGGTAAGATCCATGTTACAAACTATATCCATACTTCAACGAAAGATAACTTATTCCGTAAATTTGTTTTTATTGCTCAAGGCATATTTAATAGAAATATTGTAATTTAATTGTAATTTTTCCTTTAAAATATTTCTAGTAAATATGCCTTGAGCAATAAAAACAAATTTACGGAATATTTAATAGGAAAAAGAGTGACATCTCTTGGCCAAAGCGTTAACTGTAAAGTTAATCATTGGCGCAGGTAAATCACTGGAAAGTGATCCTGTAGATGGCGTCTCAATCGAGCCGTAGTCGAAAAATAGTAGACAGGGAAACATTCATATTCTTAAATTCGCTGCTCGAGATGGGAACTTGCGTGGCCGAGCGGTATAGGCACTGGAATATTGATCCAGGGACGAGAGTTCAAATCTCGCCGCAAGTTAATTTTTGAAGATGAATTTTTCCTTTACAATATTTCTAGAAAGATAACTTTATCAAAATAGCTTCATTCGTTCGTAGGCTACGATGCCACTGACAAATACACAGGGGCACAAATAAGACCTTAAACTTATAATACTTTTTTCAGTCGGGGGTTAAAAATGATTGCTCCCGCTTAACTCACTGATTGACTGATGGATTAACGTACAGCCTAATGTGTTGATAGCAGAGAGCTAAAATTTGAAGTACGTGTTTTTTATATAGGCATCCGATAAGAAAGGGTTTTTAAAAATTGTAAAAATTACATTTAAAAATTATATTATCAACGCACACTAAAATCAATACACCTAAGACGTAGCCAAATGATCACGTGCATTTATTGTTGTACAAGAATCTAAAGGAAATAAACTATTTCGATTTGATTTGAAAGCCTTAAAAGCTAGTCCGAGAGACTGCAATTCGGAAGAATGTTCTTTGTTAAGTATTCGTATACCTCGTGGTATTCACTGAGAAAGGGTGTTCGGAAATTCGTGAATCGAAGTTTGATAGGGTACATAACCCTTATATAAACACTTATTACTACACTTACTTCAAGAGGATCTCGTTTTAGCACTTTCCCACTGATGCTGTATTCAGTGGAGTCGGTTACGAACGAACCTCGGATATCGTCTTTTTCGAATTCTGTTATTATTTTCATTGCCCTGTGATATAAAAGAAAACGACCATGTTAGTTAAAATAGGTCATCGAGGGTTTCGTACATATTTATACGAAAAAAAAAACCTCAAACTAATTTCCCTTTGGCGAAGAGACTTTTTTGCTTAGGCAAAAAATGGGTAGAAAATAATGGAAGCATCATTTTCTGCGCCAATACGATATTGCTATGGTAACACTTAAGGCAAAAGTTTACGAGAACGAAAGTAGGTAAAGAAGTTTGTTACGCAAACACTACTGAACCGATTGCGCTGTAAATTAGTACATTCACAGCTATATTAATATTTTACCTGGAACTTGGAATACCCTAGGATCTAGGATACCTGGAATCTATACTAGTATTGAAAAGAGGAAAGATTTATTGTTCTGCTTGTACACTGCTGGACCGGATTCACCAACAGAAAGCTACATTATCGTGGAGTAACATAGGCTATATTTGATCCCAATGTTCCCGCGGGAACTTACACAGGAAAAACCGCCGGACGCAGTTAGTAATAGATAACTTAACCCATAGAACCTGTACTTATAATCCCACTTACCTATACCCCTGATGCGGCGTACTCAAAGCTATACTTAAAGAATCAACTCTCTTATCCGCTTTCACAGAGTAGTACAAGTTATCAGTGTTAAAGTCGACGGTTATAGATCTGTCCTTGTCTTCCTCGCTGTATTGGAAGGAGAGGGCGGAGGGCGAGAGGACGGGGGGGAGCGCGCCGCGCGACTTGAAGCGGATGTGGCGGGAGGGGGGCGGGGCCCACACTACGTCCGCGAACAGCTGGGAAATACACAAAATATATAAATAGAAAACAAGAAATATAATAGAAAACATTTTATTAACACGAAGACACACGGCACAAAATAAATAAATATTGCACGACATTACAAACAACGCAATTTAGCCCCAAATTAAGCCTAGTAATAGTATTGCAGTATAACCGATATACTACACATTATACTTTTATTTATCTTACTAATATTATAAACAAGAAAGTTTGTAGGTATGTACGTGAGTTTGTTACTCTTTCACGCAAAAACTACTGAACCGATTGCGATGAAACTTGGACTATACCAATATATATATATATAGCTGGATACCGGGGATAACACATAGGCTACTTTTTATCCCGATATTCCCGCGGGATCGGGATTTACGTGGGTGAAACCGCAGGGCGCAGCTAGTAAATACATACATATGATACATAGAAAACACCCAGACCAGAGACATTTTTTTTCTTTACCCTTAATATGCTGATCCCCATCAGCAACACTAACGACACGATGAAATAAGTAGCAAAAGAACCAAGTTCAATTTTGTCTAAAGTAAAGATCTTTTGTCTAAAGTAAAGTTTTTCCTCGTGTTTGTTTTTTTTCCTTGTAATTTGTTTTACAATAAAATAAATAATTATTTATAAGTAAGTCAGATTATTCAAATCAAATAATGCTATTTTAGTTTTGTTCAAAATCAGACACACAGCTCGTTTGAACATTTTTTGATATCTCTTATAGCTTAAAAATGGGTCCTTTTGCAGTTTTAAACAACCACCCTGTAAAGAGATACTTACATAATTATTAAACTTCCCCTGCTGGATCTGTATCCCGCCACCGATAGCGCTCTCGACGTCTGAGAAATCTTTCTTGAACTCCATCCGTATGAAGTAGTCTTCCAAGTAGTCTGAAGTTAGGTTCAGACTGCCAGACGTTTCCACGAATGGGTCGTCTAACTGTTGGTAAAACAATAAATAGATGATTTCTTTTATGGTTTTCGGGATTATGCATAATAAAATACTTTATTTATCGGGTTAAATCGCGTTTTATTCATGGTTTTAAACGAACCGAGCTTTTGCCAACTTTACAGTTGGCTTCTTCAAGGTTGACCATGAATAAAACGCGATTCAACCCGATAAATAAAGTGTTTTATTAATAAATAGATACATTCCGCGCTACCATGCTCGTTTGTCGTTGCTATGTCGTCCTTTTGTCGTTCAAAAAAGTAAATTTTAAATATAAGTACCCCGACTATTTTAAAAACCACAAACAATTAAAAAACCGTTTGTTTTCCATTTTTTTTAATTATCTGATGTGTTTTTAATTTTATTTTGTTAAGCTGAACGACAACGCGACGACTTACAGGACATCATGATACATTACCACTAGAAATATTTTAAAAGAAAAAATCAAACAACAAGAACTAAAGGAAAATAAATGGTAACGTGTTTAGACAGGAAAAAAGAAAGTAGAAGTAACAGAGTCATGTATGCAGGATTACTATAGATAATTTGACAAAGTAATCCATATTTGGGACCCCGGACGTCGTGGGTCGGGGGAGGTCGTGGCGAGCAGATCTTAGCCACTTCAAGCCGAATTGCAGCCTTAGACAACATTCTTATCGATGAACGAACGATTCATTTTGTATGAAATTGACATAGGTTTGCGAACTTCTCGCGAAATTATAATGTCAGTATTATACAAAAAAAATTAGTCGATTGCGATTTCGTTAATCGATAAGAATGTCGTCTAGGGCTGCAGTTCGGCTTGAAGTGGTTAAGATCTGCTCGACAGTTTTTTTTTTGTATGAAATTGACATAAGTTTGCGAAAAGTCACGTGACTTCTCGCGAACTTGTATGTCAATTTCATACAAAAAAATCTGTCGATTGTGGTTTCGTTAATCGATAAGAATGTTGTCTAGAGCTGCTGGCCGGAGATCTCAGAGACCGCAAAACGTGAAGAGAGATGAGGGAGTCCTTTGTAACAGCAGTGAAACAGTTCAGGCTAATAATAAAAACACATCTTACCTCTAAACTAGCAGTAGCAGTGACTTTGAATGATGGCATTGCGATATCAGCTGCCATTTTCCACAGGGCATCGTCTAATCTACAATTAGAAATATGTTATTAAAAAATCGACATCAGATAAGCCGTCTAAGTGATACCGGTAGTTTTATTATATTAAGCATTCTATCAGCTTCTCACCTTTCGAGATCTTGAGATCTTAACCACAGTACATAGAAAGGTTGAGGCCTGGGGCACAGCAGTATGGAAACTACCTACAAATAGTCGGAAACGGCTCACTCACACAAACATTCGCGACGACGAGCCCCTAAGGGATCGTCTCCACCAGCGTTAGAATCGCGGCGATATTCTAATCGAGCCACTTATATGTATATGATCTCTATGAACGTGTCTCTACACGGCGATATTATCGCGGCGGTGCGTTGTTTAGAAATAATATCGCCGCGATTCTAACGCTCGTGGAGACGGTTTCTAAGGGGGTTTCGCGTAGATGACAGTACTGAGTGCCGCGTTACGATGAGTGTGTGTGTGTGAATGTGCAGTTTCCATACTGCTTCCTCTATGTACTGTGTCTTTCCAGACCTCTCAGGGTAAGCAGACTGAGATGTAAAGTGGCGCATTGTAATCCAACATCGCGAAAACAGAAGAAATTATGTAGATTGTTCTTCTGAATACTCTTGTTTCATTTATTGGTTGTCTGTAATGGTTAGTTTCATTGCTATTTTTATTAAAACTCGGGTCTCGATCGCGTTTGTACACTTCCCGGGACCACGGCCGGTGTAATCCGTTTGCCGAAACGTCGAGGATTTTTTTTTATTTATAAAAAGAGTACATACGCGATCGAGACTCGAGTTTTAATAAAAATTGTAATGAACAGTATTCATGTGAGTTTAAAAAGTGTGATAGTTAGTTCCATCGGTCGAAACCAGTAAAAAGTTAGTTTACGAAGTATAAGTTACCTCGCAGAGGCAGTAGCTTCGAGCGCTGGTAACACAGCTAAAGGTGTGGCCAGTCCGATGCTACCGATGTAAGACTGATACGTGTCATCTTCACCGGCTTCGTACATGTAGTACATTTTTGATGATATCTGTGAGATACAAAATTATTTAAAAATGGAATCGAATTGATAAAAACACAAGGCACAAAATATAAATAAATTAGCCAAAATGTGGTTTGTGACTCATCCACTTTCTCCGTGGCTGCCGGTCAGCGTAGAGTTGAGTGGGAACTCGCGTATCGCTTGCACCGCGACCTTAGCCAAGGTCATATCCCCTTACTTATTATAAGCGGTTGTATAAATTACTAGCTGCGCCCCGCGGTTTCACCCGCGTAAATTTCTATCCCGTAACGCTAATAACCCATCACGTATGTCATACTATTAAGCGTTGTCTAATCATCATTTAAAGTATCCTATATCTTATTTCTGCCTTTAATCCAACCCTGTACCAAGTTCATGAATATCGGTTCAGCCGCTCTTTTTTAATTAACCCAGCTTAGCTGAAGGGCATTATTTTTTGTTTTGATATGTTACCTATGATAAAAGTGTTAAATCCAATACAAAAAAATTATAATTTAATTGGGAAAGGTTTCAAAAGGTTTGCTGAACAGAAGAATAAATTCTAATAAAATAGTACAGTAAATTGAAGCTAACCTCGTGCCAATAAGTGCCATTATACAGCAGGACTAAGCAGGTGATGTTAAAGGAAGTTCCCATTGTAATATCCACCGTATAGACAGACTTCAGTTCCTTTACTGCAGTGAATGGAGTTACCAAGTTCAGTGTGTTGCGCATTACTGTGTATTCCTGAGGGAAAAACAAGATTTATGGTTAGAGACGACATTGTAACTTTGTCAAAATTTGACTTTAGGAGGTTTATTCCACTTTCTTCACCTAGGTGAAGACTCGACGCACTTGCACTTGGACGTGGGTGAAGAAAGTGGATTTTTTGGTTCACCCAGTTGGACAAAGGCGACTTTGTTTTTTTTCTTCAATTAATGGACTTTCATTACCCACATAAGGTATGCTAATATACAAGATGTAACGGGTAAGCCCTTTTAAGCCGAAAGGGGGTTGTTCTAGACGTCTAAAAATGGAAATGAAAGTGACTGTGGTTTGTATTTTTTATTATTCCAGACTTACTCATTAACTGAGCTCAAAAATATGAGCTCCTCTCGCTAACCTCTATACTGGGTCGACCAGTCAGTACCCTTATCATCTATTCAGTGGATGTCTGACAACAGTAGAAATCGACAGGCACTATGCTGTAACATGGTTGCTTTGACGTAACGTGGTTATTACCAGTGATCACCTCAAAGCAGCAATGTTCTGCATAGTGCCTGTCATTTTCCACTGTTGTCAGACGTCAACAGATAAATAATATGGGTACAGTACTTACTGACTACTTACTGAAGACAAATATATACTTACTTCTAATATAAAAATGTCCGTCAACACAATGGGAGGTTTCCCTGGCAAATGTAATGTGGCATTCACCTCCAGAATGTCTTCTTCATCGGGGCCGACAAACTGAAATTAAATAAATAAATATTGCACGACATTAAACACGGCGCTATTTAGCCCCAAACTAAGCACTAGGCTTTTACTATGGGTTCTAGATAACGGATATACTAAATATTATACTTCATTTTGTAAATAAATACATATGATATATAGAATACACCCAGAACCAGAAACAAAGATTTATGGTCAGCAGATATATTTGTTTCCGGCGAAAGTTTTTAATAAATGCAAGATCATTTCCATTATTCATTTTAAACTAAGTAAGTCCCGTTCCTACGCAATATCGGGATAAAATGTAGCCTATGTGTTATTCCCGGTGTCCAACTACTTATATTCCAAGTTTCATCGCGATCGGTTCAGTAGTTTTTGCGTGATTGAGTAACAAACATCCAAACATCTAAACATTCAAACACACACACTTTCACATCTATCCTACACTTATAATAAAGAGAGGACAAAAGTCTGTACTTGGAAGTAAATAAAAAAAAAAAGTGGTCTTGGGCACTTAGAATAAGTAGTAGAACAAAATTATATAATTTTTAAAATTCACGTCTGTCTGTCTGTTTCCCCTGTTTGTTCCTTATACAATTAAACACTTCTAATCCGATTGATATCTGGTTTTCCATATTGGATAGTTCTATTTTCGAGGAAGGTCGTGGTATACTTTGCATCGAAATCCCATTAGTAGAACCCGAGTAATGAACGAATAAGTGCAACCGCTCGGCCGCCCGCGCCCGTGACTACTGAGAACGCGTTTTTCACTTCCGCGGGTGAAACCGCGGGGCGCAGCTAGTTTATAATAGTAGGATTTACCGCTGGGCGCAGCTAGCATACGTTTGATTTACCTTCATAAGATGAGCATCGAAGGCGATGGTGGGATAGTACAGCGTATCCAGCACCACCTTGGCGCTGGTGTCGAAGTTCTCCACGAACATGTCGTGGTTCCCGGACCCGTGTCGGAACCGGTCCTGTATCACGTCCAGCAGACCTTTGCCGATGTCCAC
This sequence comes from Idaea dimidiata, assembly GCA_949358125.1. Taxonomy (NCBI): domain Eukaryota; kingdom Metazoa; phylum Arthropoda; class Insecta; order Lepidoptera; family Geometridae; genus Idaea; species Idaea dimidiata. The sequence goes on along the minus strand of OX442334.1, from coordinate 19,350,086 downwards.
TAGCTGGATAGCTACGCCGAACTGGAACAAAGATTGCAAGTTTAAGGGGCCGTAGTAGGCCAGAACTGATTTTTCTAGGATGAATTACTACAAAAGTTATTTGATATACAAGGTGTAACGGGTAAGCCCTTTTAATCCGAAAGGAGGTTGTTCTAGACGTCTAGGTGAACAACTTTTGTTTTACGACTTTTGGAAATTCGAAGGACTTTTCGAAAAATGTAGGTGTAAAGTTTACTTGAAAATCAGCTGTTTCTAAGAGTTCGAGGTCATTGACCTTATGTTGTCCTTTCATTTAGTTTGATTTACTACAATCAAAACTTCTATTACCTTTATTTTCAAAAGCAGCTGTTTTTTCAGTGAAATATAATATCAAAATTAAAAAAAAAAAGTTTGAATTTTCAAAAGTCGTAGAACAAAAGGTGTTCGCCTAGACGTCTAGAACAACCCCCTTTCGGATTAAAAGGGCTTACCCGTTACAAATTGTATAAGTTTTTGAAACCATATTTATTAAAGTCGAGGATGTTTGCTAACACGTGAATGTCGTGAAAACACGATTCCTGTAAATATTCTCGATAGAAAAAAAAAACCAAAGTTCCCCCTAAATTGTACAAATAAGTGATATTACTCAGTCAATATTGTACGAAAACTAATAAAACTTTGTATAAGTACTGAACTTAGCTCAATACAGGCAGTGAATGTTTTGAATTTCAAGATTAACGTTTAGTTATCTTAAAACTAGCAAATGTTTGATTTTACGCACTAAAATTTTGCGTAGTCGCATCTTACGTCATTCATTTACACATCTGAAATTCGCTAACTTTATCCCTGTCACGCTATTAGGGTTGTATAGGCCCTTAAGGCCCCATACTCACCTAATTTATTTAATCGTATGATACACAAAGTAGGCGAGGAGATAATATAAACTCTAAACAATTTATCAAAGAAATGTCAAAATAATAATTAAGATCCCAATTACAATACAATTATGAACTTTAAATGTCGATGTTCAGGTCCCGAAGCCAAGTGATGAAGTCGGGCGTCAACTCATTCAGGTCGCCGCTTGAACCCCGGTATGAGTTCAGTAGGACGTAGGATGCGATTATACAATATTTTAGTGAGTAAAATCAAACAATCCCTAATAACAAGATAACTACTGCTAATTTAGTAAAACTGTTCTACCAACTCTAAGTGTATGTTATTATGCTTTAATACAGAAAAAGTAGAGGTTTAAATACGTCACGTTTAGGTGTCCAATTAGCGGTACACTTTTTGGTTCTACGTGAGCATTCTAGTATATAATATAACTTCTTTGATATAACCAAATATATAAATGTTTACCTTATGTTTGGACAGTCGTATAGACAACTCAGTATCAAGTCCGTTCCCGAAGATGTTCTTCAACACGAGCCCGTTCTCCTCGAACCCCTCGAGCGGAGTGTACAGTTTGTACAAGTAGACGAAGTTCAGTGGAGACTGCCACTGCGATATGCCGGTGAAACCGAAGTCCATGTTACTCCAGCCCACTCGGAAATCCAGCTGGAACATTGGAAACCTTACTTCTTACTAATATTACAAACGCGAAAGTTTGTATGTATGCACCATACATACAAACTTTTTGCGTAGGAACTCACATACATATGTGAGTTTGTTACTCTGTGAAAGAGCTTTGTTAAAGCAAAACTACTAAATCGATTGCGATGAAACTTGGAATATAGGTAGCTGGAGACCTGGAATAACACATAGGCTACTTTTTATCCCGATGTTCCTACGGAAACGGGACTTACGCGGGTAAAACCGCGCTCGTATATTATAAACGCGAAAGTTTCTATGTATGTATGTGAATTTTTACTCTTTCACGCAAAAACTACCAAAACGATTGCGATGAAACTTGGAATATAGGTAGCTGGATACGAGGAATAACGCATAGGCTTCTTTTTACATGTTATTATTGAATACTACTAACCTCTTCCGGTGCCCTTTTCGCAGTAATCATAGCTCGGTTCAAATATTGTATGGGAAGGGCCACGTGACCAAATATATGGAAGTCTTGCATCGTATTCAACTTTAGGAGTACCTCGATACCTGGAAAGAGTTTTGGCGGGAACGCGGTGAGGAGATGTGTTGCTAAATTTTTATTTTTGTGAAATGCGCGTAAATTGTTTAATTTCGGGGGCATATTAATCAATTTAGTTTCGTGAAGGTGTACATTTTACAATTGTAGCGAAAGTTAAATCGGTGTAAAACATGAACATTAGCGTTGTCTCCAAAGTTCCGTGAACAATCATTGTAAATGGCCGCCATTTAAAAATAATTCCCTTGACTTGACTTTAACTATGACGACTTGACTGTTTCGATGCAAATAACTGGCAAATATTAATAATACTTGACACTGGCTAATGTCCTAAAGAATGTAGCCATATAAAAGAAGAAAATACTTGAGAAATAGCCAAGATTTTATATAAAATAACTGGTCAAGAGCAAGTCGGAAGAGTTCCGTTCAATTATCACAAAAAAATTACGTTCGTTATATAGGAGCACCCACTTAAATATTGATTTAATTTGATTTTAGTATTTGTTGTCACATGGACAAAAGAAATACATCTGCGAATTTTTTTTTCTCTACCTACGACCTGACAGACAGACAGAAAGTGAATCTTAGTAAACATGTCCCGCTTTTACTTTTCGTGTGAGAATCCGACCTGTTTTCTAGTTTTTCTGCGTTGAATTCGCCAAATTTTTGCATTAGTGGTGGTGATTTTAATATTGATGTATTTTAATGAATTGTGTTTTAGATAAATTTTAAATAAGTAGCTTTATTACAATACACGACCTATGCTGCACCCAATGGGTATCATGAATGTACTGTAAAGATTAATGTCACCTGTAATAATTACTCATGAAAGCAATAAATAAATAAATAGGATAAATGTAACCAATAGGAAGGTGAAGCTAAATCTAGCTACATCAATTGATAAATTATTTAAATTGACCACCTTATCACTACTAAAATAAGGACTATTATTGCTAAATCGTACCAGTAGTTGTGTTAGGTGTAACAACCATAGCTACTAAGTGTCTATCCGCCTCAATGAAGCCAAATCTGGCCGTCGTTTGAGAGAAATCTGGATTGGGACTGGTGACGTTTACAACGAGCATACAATTAGTTATCCTGCGCATGTGACCTGGAAAAAAAAGAACGTTAAACTTTGTGTGTATATGTATCTTCTTCCTCTTATACATAAAAATGCATCCCTATCGTCGCGGATAAAACTGCAAGGCGCAGCTCGTACTAAATAAAACTGGGCAAGTGCGGGCATTGTTGGGTTTCGTAGTTTTCAAAAGTAACAGTGATTACAATCTGGAAAAGTCTTCACAACGAACATCTACCTAGTACGTAATATTCAAGGGGGTTGTCCATTGCTCGGCGAACAGTCGATCGGTCTGTTGCAACCGAGTGGCGGTCGAGCAATGGACAACGAAGCTCGGACCCGACACGGCCGAGAAACGGTCTAATATAAATCATCCCTAAAACGTAGGAACGCCATTGCTAGTAGATCATTACGTACGCGGGTCGCATAATACGTCTAGGCCCAAACTAAGCAACTTGTCAACAGTCTTGTAATATGGGGCTACATACCATTGACGTAGATCTTTAGTACTTTCTCCTCTAAATCCAAGTAAGTGATGCCTTTTATATCTCTCTTATGGCCCAAAACGAATTCTGTTTTCAGGTAACCTTTTCTGTAACCCTGAAAATGAAATATACAATATTTTACTAGAAATATTGGAAAGGAAAAAAACATTTTCAACGAAATGCGCCCTGCGATGAGGAAACCACAAGAAACTCTTGGAGGTTTTTTTAATTTCACGACTGTTAAAGTTAACGGTCGATGTCATCTTCAATGAAAAAACATATTTTATATTCGATTTTAAAAAATAAAACATGATAAATATACCCTGTTAATAAGTGAATTTTAATTTATATTATATTTATAAAATCCGGGAGCGTGTTACATCTTACACCGTTTCTATAGTACATACCATCAAAAGAGAAAACAAAATATATGACTTACTTGGAAGGGTGAAAGTAGCGTGACTTTACCAGTGATATTGTTCTCGGTTCGACCACGATCCAATGTCCAAGATGAATTTATCATCAGCAGACCATCTTCGTTGTACTGGAGACAAAACAAAATATAAAGGTAATATTATTTTGACGACCTCTGCGGCGCGTCGAGCGAACGCTTGGCTGGAATACAGAAGGTTGCGGGTTCGATTTTTATGTATAATATGTATGTATTTACAAAAGAAAAATAAATATAAGTAGTATATCTGTTGTCTAGTCACCGTAACACAAGCTTAGCAGCTTACCATGAGGCTAGATGGCGCTGTGTGTTGGTCACAGGATTTATTGGTGTGAAATTTCCCCTCATGGACTTACGCCGTCGTAGCTCCAAACCACAACGGACTAGTCCGTGTTTCGATAAGCAGACAAGTGCAACCACTAATGATGACGGACTCTACTACCGTCCTAATTAAGTCTTTCTACTACCGTCTAGAATTGTCTAAAACTTTATTTCTATATCCGCGACTTGGTCTGCGTAGAAATAGTGCATAGCCAACTTTTTCGTTCATTACTCGGGTTCTACTAATTGGATTTCGACGCAAAGTATACAACGATGTTCCTCGAAAATAGAACTATAATTATAGTATAAGGAATAGACAGGATGAATTTAAAATATTATATAAATTTGTTCTACTTATTTTACTAATTCTAAACTTTTATTTCTGTACCAGACTTGGTCTGCGTAGAAGTCGTGCATAGCCAACTTTTTCGTTAATAACTCGAGTTCTACTAATTGGATTTCGATGTAAAGTATACAACGAGGTGCCCCGAAAATACAACTATAATTATAGTAAACAGAACAAACAGACAGACAAGAATTTAAAATATTACATAATTTTGTTCTCCTACTTTTCCTAAGTCCCTAGACTTTTTTTTTAATTTACTTCCAGTACAGACTTTTTGTCCTCTCTTCATTTATTAGAAAGTATCATGGGACTAATCCTGAAAATCGTGAAAGATCAATTTCAGGATTTATAAATTACAATTCCGATTCAAATGTAAATGAACTGCAATTTAAACTTCTTTGGTTTTTCATGTAATCCTACTGATATTATAAAGCTGAAATTTTGTGAGTATGTGTGTATGTGTGTTTGTTACTCAATGACGCAAATATAGGTAGCTGGATACCGGGAATAACACATAGCACATAGACTTACGGGGGTGAAACCGCGAAGCGTTACAAGCCTAGAGCAGAGTAATAATACAAGCCTGGAGTTTAGTTTGGGGCTAGATTGCGCTGTGTGTAATGTCGTACAATATTTATTTATTTAAAATATTTTAGAGTCAATTATTTATTTATTATTATTTTCCTATTAAAGTTCAGTTGCAATCGAGCCTTTCATAGCTGGATAAGTGCCTAGGACAAATCCATATAACCTAATCCTAGAAAATATAACATAATTTATTTTATGGTTTTCGCGATTTTGCATAATAAAACACTATATTCATCGGTTTTAATCGCGTTTTATTCATGATTTTAAACGAACCGAGCTTTCGCCAAATTGGCTTCTTCAAGGTTGACTTAACCTTGAAAAAGCTGTAATAAAAGCTATAATAAAAGACTGTATTTTATTTAAATATAACATACCTGAAAACTAAGCAGAGTATCAGCACTCTTCTTCCAAACAGCCCTATGTTTCGCAATAGCCGCCGCTTTAGGCAAGGTAGGTATGGTCGAGTTGACGACCGCGTTAATTTCGCCGTAAAACTCGTTGGGTTGAAACAAGTAGTCAGCAAGGAGACTGAAGGCTAGATGGTCTTCCTGCCAGTTCATACTGCCGTTTAGGGCTTGGAGGTTGTCATGGTAACGCCACCTGAGGGAAACGTAGGGTTCAAATATACAGAGTGAAATTCTAACATAACATGAGCTTTTTGTGAGTTCTTCTAAAAACAAAATATTTTTATTCTTTTAAAGGTTTATTGAATGATAAATAATTAAGAAACAAAAAAACAATTGATTAATTGATTATAACTAAGGTCCTTGAGTCCAAAAGTGCCATCACACTGGCGGCATTACCTTGTTGAATAGTCAACGATATATTCTGGGCGTTCTATTTAGAAACGTCAAGTAAACTATCAGGTCTTCGGAACGCGACCTCCAATGAGAAGAAGAGACAAGAAACTCATGGGGGTTTTATTTGTTACTTTTTTGTTGCAATGATCATGTGATTCACATTGTCGCCTAATTAGCGCCCGAAAACTCATTATCCTCCTCATTCAAATTCAATTCAAAATTATTATTTCCATAGTAGGTATGCTTGTACATACAATACAAAGGTACATGATCACTTGGATACTTCTTAATTCTAGAGATTTTAGTGTGACTTCGGAACGCGCCCTCCGATGAGAAACCCCAAGAAACTCATGGGTTTTTGTCTGTTGCAGTGCACTGCTGGACATAGGCCTCTCCAATTGCACGCCACCTAGATCTATTTTCGGCTCCTCGCATCCAGTTTGTGCCAGCCGTCTTGCGCAAATCGTCGCTCCAACGTGCCTGAGGACGTCCTACACTACGTTTGCCGAGACGCAGTCTCCATTCTAGAACCCGTTTACCCCAACGGTTGTCGGTTCTACGGCTAATATGGCCAGCCCACTGGCACTTCAGCTTGCTAATCCGGTGCAAATATGAAATTTATAAGCTGCTCAAATGAAACCACACAAATAGGAAATTAACCAGCTGCTCATTTATTTAAGTACACCTTAAAAATTGAGTAGCGTTTCAATATTCGGTTGTTAACCAGACAGTTACTTACATAAGATTAAAACTAGTATCCGTCCACCCAGCAAAAGGCGTGTTCATATTAGAGAGCAACGCGTATACAGTCTCGTTCTTGGCTTCGGAATACATCTTGACACGCCACAGTATGTTCGCGGCGTTAGACCAGCCCATACGGACGTGCCATTCGCAAAACCAATCTGTAAATAATTAACTGGTATTAATTAATTATACCAATTAATCGGATCGGACCCGCGCACGAAAGGATTCCGTACCATTTAAAAAAACACGTTTATCGTATGGGACCTGCACTTAAATTTTTGGTGTTATTTGTTGTTATGGTGACAACGGAAATACTGCTCATCATCAGCATAAATAATAAAATGTGTTTATTTTTAAATATCGATTTAAAATTGTCCTATCAGAGTGATAGGAGACAATTTAAACAGTCTACTTATTGTCTAACTGTAGTTCCAACTTCCCATTGTATTAATAAAACCTACCTTTCAACTCTAACTTCCCGGGTAGTAGGGGTAGTTTAACCAGTACTATTTATTGTTCAACTATATATCTTACAACCCATTACATTGATAGAACCTACCTTTCAGTAAGAACTCGAACTCCCCATTAACCATCCTCCCCGGGTAGTAAAGGGTAGCATAACCACCATGATGCCAATCTCCCTTGTTATCCAATTGTATATCAATGCTGACTTTCTGCGAGGGATCTCTGTTCGCGTCCCAGTTAAAGGCGGCGCTGAGCCGTTTTTGACGAGCTGTTACCCAACGTTGGTATGATAGATGGACGTCACGAAGTCTAAAAAGTATAGGAGCTTTTTACATTATCGTGATGATATGTTTACCGAAATCGGCTGTGATTATTTTCTATTTGTATGTATTCACAAAAATAAGTATTACATGGCGCATATCCGTTGTCTAGTATCCATTGTACAAGAATAGTTGCTTAATTTGGGGCTACATTGCGCTGTGTACTAAGTATTGCAATTATAGTATTTAATACAATATGTCCCAGGTACTACATTCATGAATACATCCATAACAATATAACAAACACTTACTAACCAAAGTGTTTGTCCACATATTTCTTATACAGTACCTCCCAGGCTCCACACCCATAAAACATCCATACATTAATAGAAATATCTAACTACAAACACTTACAAAGTGCATGTAAACATATTGTTATCCAATATGTCCCTGGCACTACATTCATGAATACACCCAAACATCAATAAACTAACTACAAAAAACTTACTGATCAAAGTTTTTGTTTATATCACCCTAAAAACATCTGTACATCAATATAAATAACTATCTATATCTTCTATACTCTACATGTACTTTCTATATATATCTATCTTTTATCTATAAAAAGTGGTCTAGGGGACTTAGGATAAGTAGTAAAACAACATTATACAATTTTTAAAATTTATGTTTGTCTGTCTGTTCCTTATACAATTAAAAACTACTAATCCGACGGAAATCTGGTTTTCAATATTGGATAGTTCTATTTTCGAGGAAGGTCGTGGTATACTTTGCATCAAAATCTAATTACTAGAACCCGAGTAATGAACGAAAAAGTGCAACCGCTCGAGAACCGCTCGGCCGCCCGCGCCCGGGGTAACGCGTTTTTACTTCCGCGGGTGAAACCGCGGGGCGCAGCTAGTTAAATATATGACCACATATTTATACAATATGAGAACTAACTATTAATATGTACTTACTGATGAAAACTACTATTAATATGTACTTACTGATCAAAGTGTATGTCGACATTGACATTGGTATTGTTATTCAGATCAGCGTTCAAGTTGATGCTATAAGCTTTTCCACTGATGTCTATTTCGGCGTAGGTAGTGAAGTTTTGTTCGGAAAGTAACACGTAGCGTACTAGCGTACGGTATTGGTTTTCGTTGTATTCACCCTGAAAATAAAAACCCGTCAAGAGCGAGTCGAATTCGTGTGTCGACGGTTCCGGTGACTATGACATAGTAAAGAAAGAATAGGAGTCTAACTGAGACCGATAAGCGAGTAAATTACCTACTCCTATGTTGAGGCCCAGGGTTGTCACTTTTATTTTTAATAAATACGATTTGCGTATTATTAGACTTGCTACGTCCACCCGTTACTGAGAAAATGGGTGGAGATAGACAGACAAGCGAGTGAGTGCGAGTGTTTATCCTTTTTACCTTTTGAGGTAAGGAACCGTAAAACACTTAGGAGCGTACCCTGTAAGCACTTTTACCATGCGTATAATGTTTCTAAATGCAATGTAATCTCTGTTTAGAATATAATTAAATGTATTTACAAAAAACAAGTGAAATATGTGGTATATCCGTTGTCTAGTACCCATAATAGAAACCAAGTGCTTAGTTTGGGGCTAGATAGCGCTGTTTGTAATGTTGTGCACTAACATCGGTCTTACGGTGAACAAAAACATCGTGAGGAAACCCACGGCTTACAATCACCTACAAAGGCCCAATAGGAGGGCTAATTGCGGTAACACACAGTTAAAAAAAACTTTAACTTAAAAACTTTATGTCTTGTAATATCATTTAGTCACTTACCTCCCCAATAAAAGTAATCTGCCGATTGTCCTGTGTGAACCGTCCATCGATGGCAATGTTCTTGAAATGGCTACTATTTATTAACACTTTCAGATGATGCGACGCCATGTTGCTTTTAGATTGGTCTTGGTAACTTGCGTCTATGTTGAAATCTATGCCGGTAAACCAGACACCCATGGCGTTTACCTTAAAAAAAAACAAATCATACTAACCATAGTAATATTTTACCCGGGTCTTATTCGCGTATTGTTACTTTTAAATTCTCTTACCTCGACGTTTCGATCATGTTACAATGATCTTGGTCGTGAGGGGACTGGTAAGTACGCGAATAAGACCCGGGTAAAATATTACTATGAGTACAAATCGTGTGAGTTTAAAAAGTTACTCAACATTTGAGAACTACTTAAACAAAGAAGCAGCTCTCAAACTCAAAAATTGCCATACTAATTTTAAATTTAGAAGCTGCTCAATAACTTAAGTACCTCTCAAATGTTAAATGACGTTACTGTATTCTTTTATATGTTACTTATTTATTTTTGTATGATTTCTGTACTATGTTTCATAAAAATTCAGATTAGTCCTTGGACTTATACTTGCCTTTTGAATGAATGAATAAATGAATACAAACTTTATTGCACCAGAAACATAAATCTATACTAATATTATAAAGCTGAAGAGTTTGTTTGATTGTTTGTTTGTTTGTTTGAACGCGCTAATCTCAGGAACTACTGGTCCGATTTGAAAATTTATTTTTGTGTATGATAGTCCATTTATCGAGGAAGGTTATGGGCTACTTTTAATCCCGATATTCTTACGGGGTCGGGACTTACGAGGGTAAATCCCGCGGGACGCAGCTATAAAAACGAAAGTCGTGTTAGTTACACTATTTAAATCTCAAGCACGGCGGAACCGATAGGAATGAAATTTGGTACAGGGTTAGTTTATGAGTTTAAATAAAATATAGGGTACTTTAAATGATCGTACGGGTTAAGCAACGCTTGGCGTGACACATACTTGATGGGTCAACAAGAACGATCGCACCAATTAGAATTAAATTTGGTACAGGGTTAGTTTAAGGCTATATATACGATATAGGGTACTTTAAATGATCGTACCTACGGGTTAAGCAACGCTTGGCGTGACACATACGTGATGGGTCAACAGGAACGATCGCACCAATTAGAATGAAATTTGGTACAGGGATTAGTTTAAGGGTATAAATACGATACTTTATTAGATCGTACGGATTAGGCAACGCTTGGTATGATGTACGTGATGGGTAAAAATTACGGTTTAATCGATTTGAACGAAATTTGGTACAGGGATAGTTTAGTGTTTGAAATAAGATATAGGGTACTTTAAATAATCATACGGGTTGAGCAACGCTTGGTATGACATACGTGATGCGTCACATACGTTACGGGATAGGAATTTATGCGGGTGAAACCGCGGGGCACAGCTAGTTAACATATATTACAAATACAAAAAACTTAAAACTAGTGTGGTACAAGGGGCGGCCTTATCGCCTAAGGGCGATCTCTTCCAGGCAACCAATGAATGGACAAGATTTAAGGAAGGGGATGGGTAAGGTTTATACTATAAAAGATAAGCTATATAGATAAAAAAGACAAATAATAAAGGTTTAAAACAAAAATACAAAAAATAAAAATAATAATATTAAACACATATCTACAAATTACGAATAAAATTAATAATATGCACGCCAGACAAATCTTATAATCGTTAAGGTTAAGCAACGTTTGGCGCATTTACTACTTCAATAGGTGACCGATAATTTTATTTTGATTTCGACCTATCATTATCCTATCCTAACCTATCACTTACTTGAAATTCATTAGGTTGTTTCTCATGAACTTTAGCACTAATAGTGCAGGGATGCAGGCCCGGGAGCGTCATATTGAGCTGTGAATCTAAAAACAACTGAGTTCCGGGCGGATAGAACAGGTAGCCAGATATGATGATTTCCCGGGATTTTGGATTGAAATTCAGAAGCGCCATTGCTGTGTATTTTGGTCCGATCTGTAAAACAACAAAAAACAATATGCACATGACACGGTGAATTAGTGATTATGCATTTTCCGTTTCTTTACTAAGGTCCGATTTGTAAGTTTTCTACCGTTATTTTCACAGGCTTGGCGGTGTCGTTCTTTCTCCAATTTTATTAAGTGTAGACGGGCCTGGCGCTTGTATATTTGTATGTTTGTTCGACGATAACTTGAGTATCGTAGCTCCGATCTTCATGAATTTTGGTATGCGCGTAGGCTAATAGAATTTATGAGTTCGAAGATGAGCCGGATCGATAGGGGGTTGGGGAGATAGGGGTCTTGAGGTCTCAGTTCGGGGCGAACTCCTAGTATTTCTCATTTTTATTGGTTAAGACATTCATCGACAGGGAAATGCCTAATTATTAATAAACCGTGAATTCCCGTGTGACATAATGGTTAGAGCACTCGCCCAGCTAGCACGGGTTCAAACCCTGCCACGGGAGGATTTTTGATGATGCATTTCTTCTCGTAAAATAAACATAGAGACAAACAAACTCCAAAACCAACTCCATTAAAAACGTATAACGCTTACCCCTTCAAACTGGAACTTCAAGTCGACCAGCTTCGGTCGTCGCAGCGTCAAGCCAGTCTCAAGCTTGACACCGTTCAGTTTGTCAAACCGAACGAAACTAAATGCGAAAGCCGGGTCGTCTTTCTTCTCACGTGAATTGCTTACGTTGAAACTTAGGTCGACGTGGTTTTGAGTTTTCTGAAAAGAACACAATATTACGTGAGTATGTGTGTATTGTGTGTTTGTTATCCGATCACGTACAAACCGCTAAACCGATTGCGATGAAACTTGGAATATAGGTAGCTGGATGCCGGGAATAACACATAGGCTACTTTTTATCCTGATATTACCGCCGGTACGAGACTTACGAGGGTGAAACCGAGCGCAACCAGTACTTATATAAGTTAGAAAAAGATAGCTAGCCCCAACCGAATTGAGGACCTCCTTCTTTTTTGGAATCGGTAAAAATAGGTTTGATTTGCTCGCGTTTGAAGGTAATATCACACATAATGAGTTATCGATTTTCGATTTAACAATCATTCCAGTAAGCTAGAAATTAAGTATTGTGTGATAAGACAGTTCTTTTGATTGGCTTGGAAACCGGGACTATGTACTTAAATGGCCTGAAATCATTACCCTTAATATCTTTCCAAAAAGAACAACAAAAAAGATTTTGATCGCAATCAAATTAGACATTTGGATAATTAAAAAAAAAAGGTTTATATATTTAGGTTTGTTATCGAAAAATCTCGAGAACCATGTAACGCGCTGAGCGAAATGGAATGAAAGTAGTTTAAACCATTCTAAAATTTTGATTGCGATTAAAATCTGTCCCTGGACCGCGCATCATCCGTCGTAATTGGCATCGAAATCCCACTGTGCAAACGAATAACCTGCGCGGTTCAAACCATAGCGGTAATTTGCATGCATTCGCGAAGGCGACGTCGTCGAGTTCAACTGTCAACGAAACCGGCAGCTCGAGAGACATTCAATGACAGCTCAAATCGAAGGTGCAAGCTTCAAATGCATGCAAATCTACGCTGTCGTTTTCACCGCGCAAGTTACTCCTTTGAGCAGTGGGATTTCGATGCCGATTACGATGGAAGTTGCGCGGTAACTTCGCTGATCAAAAGATCTTGAAAGGGACCGGTATGATTTGGTCCTAATGTTCTAAGCTCTGTTGCCCAGCAAACGTGTTTCGATACGTAGAAAGACGGTTCGGAAAATGTTCATCTCTTCTCTTACGAATAACCATTGAACGAATGAATAGAACATACAGATGTCGGGATGTTCCAGGGCGATTCAATAAGACAGTGGCAGAAATGACAAGTCGATCATCGGTTCCTGGCCGAAGCTCTCTGTATAGTCCCTCAGTATCTTCTAGGTAGGTGGCTACACCATTGCTAATTACCATCTGATAAAGACGTAGTTTAAAACCACAATCAAGGCTAGCCGCTCAATAAGGTATTTATGGGTATCATTGCCCCTTCTTAAGTGAAGGAAAACATTGATCTTGAAGAAACCTACTACTTAGTTGGCTTCAGACGTATCGAGCAGTTCTTTTCTCTCTAGGCATGGTTGACTTAGAAAAGAGGGGGAACCTAATGCACTAAAGGGGGATCTAAAACAAATATTCAGTGTTGGGACGTATAAATTGAGATTCTATTTTATTTAAGAACGATATTAATCTATGCTACAACAATACTCACAATATTCTTCAAAACAGCATAAAAATCGTATACAGGATAGGCCGTGAACTGCATACCCAATTCCCCATACACATCGTGGCGATATCCCGAGGCTTTCTCGCTGAATAACCCATCTAATTTGATGGTTTGTTTCGGGTTTTTGATAAACTGGTAGTCTAACTGCAGCTTTGTTCCTTGTGTGGGCCCGTTAATGGTGTAGAAGCCGATTAGATGGCTCGCAAGCTGTTTCGTTTGGAAGTCTGCTTGGATATCGCATTGGGTTATGCCGCCTTTGGATTTTACTTTTATTACACCTGAGAGGGTTTTAAGACTTGTATAAGATGACTTAAGCATCAGAATAAAAACTTAGAATTATACAAAACTGTGCAAAATTAGGCAAAACTGCCATGGTTGCTCAAAGTAGCATACTCAATATAAATAATTAGCAGTGGCCCAAGCTTTTCCTCGCGTAAGTCCGAAAAAAGTTGGTATTTCGAAAAACCCTATCTTATAAGAAGCCTACATCAAAAACAGTCTCTTCAAATTACAGCTCTCTACTATCAGCGGTTTAGGCTGTGTGTTGATCGATCAGTCGTCAGGTCAAAGCGTTTTATATATATATATTAGCGATGCCCCACGAGTTCAATAGCGTAGGCCTAAGTCCTGTGGAAATTTAATAATTTCCCTTTCTTAGTGGACACACACCCTATAAAGTTCCTGATATACCCTCAGTCCTGTACACCGTAAGTTAGCCAAGACTTTATATTTCACATCTATATTAAATGTGAGCCAAAACTCACCTGACAACTCCGCAATCCGGTCATTATCCACTACCCAATAAGCCACCGGTATCCAAACAAACCCATGTTTTATATCATGTCTTTTTAAAGACATTACTGTATCGAACTGCTTCCTACCGTCGACGTCGAGGCTTGCTTCTAGCGACTTGTCGTATTGAAGATTTTTGTATAAGGCTTTAGCCTTGATTGTGCTTTTAGCTGATTGGAGAGTTAGGGAGGCTGTACTCGATGTGTTTGATAGTGAGAGTATAGCGTTTATCATACGTTTTTCCTGAAAATAGGAAAATAATAAACGTTGGAGTTAGGTCTATAAATGGAGCTAGTTAATAAATAAGTTGTCAAAAATGCTGTTGGTATTTGCAGATGAAAAAATCCCTTTTTCATCTGAGCAATGTTCCCGGTTGCATCCCTTTCGGAAGCCAAGGGTCCGATAAAACCACATATTTTTTGGATACGTCATTGACCACACCTACTGCAAATAGGTTAGTCAATATATTTACGGGGGCACGTCTGCCTTCTTGGAGGAAATCCGATGACTAGCCTAGACTCCAGATTCTCTAGACTCCCCCAGATCCCTTAATCGCTTTTTAGGTCCCATAATTTGATATTCCTTTCAGGATAAGAACCAGCAAACTACGGATCACCGCTTCACCATACACACCGAACCCCTGGTGAACGACATCATCACCATTTCCCACTTACATTACTATTAGGCGTGTCAAAAGAAAATCCAATGACGTTGCTGGTGTCATTCTTGTCCCATGTATATTGGAAGGTGTAAATTCTTGCCGAAGGGTCAGCCTTCTCCAATGACAGTATGTATTTAGCAGGACCGCTCATTAGGAAATACGGAGCGTCTTTCAAGTTTGTCATGTTTGGGAACTGAAAAAAACAGAAGCATTTTACGCCTAACTTCAGCTTTTGTCACATTGTCGCTGACGTTAATTGTTAACATATAATATATAACATATATGGCAGTTTGTGAATTCGGGCCTTAGTTTCTTCGCGATCAAGACTATAGTAACATAGTCGAATCGTTTAAGAAAATTAAAAAAGGACTACTAGGACCCGGATGAAATATTTAGGAGCACTTTAGTTCAGCGTTTGATAGACCATCGGTTTGCAATCTAACATGTCGCACGCTCACTTAAAATATACTTGTTGGCATTGGTTGAATTTTTAAGTCAAGCCATAATCTCGACTACGAACTCAAGTTGGTCACTACAGTGGCAACTTCGGAAGATGGGGTATGATTGATCCCAACCGGGTTCAGTGCGACTGTGGAGCTCCTAACCTAAGTTAGATTAGGTTATCAGGTTAGGAGCTCCACTGTCGCTCTTCAACACCACCTAATTTGCCTGGAAAGGCAAATCAGGTTCTCCTGTGATTCTGGGCTTTCCCTAATTCTTCGTGCTCGGTTCTTCAGGGTTGCCTGTAGGTTTGCCATACCTGGTACGAAGCGCAGACTTTAATCCCGATAGCATTATCAAAAGTAGACCAGCTGCAAGTGTTCTGTTCTATTCTGTTTTTATTTAGCCCTTGCTGTTGTTCTTCTTTTTCGCCATGAAGAATTATTAATTCGGACCTAAAATATGGTGAAATAGTTTGAAAAACATTCTAAAAGTCATTTCGTACCAGCGGAAGTGGTCAATATTCATGGCAATCAATTGCAAATGTTTGGAGGCACGAGATGGTGTGTACTTCCAAAGGGAAGATAAGGGAAAATGTCCGGTCCGCAGCCCGACATGTCTTATATGAGTATATCTAACAAAGAAAGTTCATAGTACGATTCAGGACTTCATACTAGTTACGTCATACAAAGGTTCTGTGGGCGTCCGGCACAAATATAGTCAAAAATAGTAAAATGGGAACAGATTGTTTTATCAATTTACTGAGGTAATGGAGAAATCGGAAATCAGAGTTCAGTAGTTAAGACACTCGATCGGCAAGCAAAAGTCGCAAGTTCGAATGCGTGAATTTATTTTTCCTTGAGAAGATTCCAAGTAGTACGTTTTTAACGCCACGAGCTTAAAAAAAAAATGAGAACAGTGCTAGTCTAGCAGTAGACACTCTGACATTTATTCCGTAGGCCAGGCGCCAATATCTTTTTACCAATGTGCACTATCATAATCGCCTTTACGGTAAAATAAAACGTCGTGGGGATTTCCACGGCTTAAAGTAAAGCAAAAAGGCCCGGTTAAAGGGTCCGTTGAGGAATTACACAGTAAAAACTGTAAAACTTACTTGGCAGCAAAAATCTCCTGTTTATCATCAGGTAACTCCAAATCAAGCCGTACAAGCTTCGTTCCCCTCACAGCCAACTTCGCTTCCACTCCTGTTGCAGTATACAGACGCCAGTTTACTCTGATACCACTCGAGGATAAACCATCGGCTATTACTGACATTGTAGCTGCTATGTTTACTGCTACACTGTAAGGGGTATGGACTTTATTTTAAAGCTGTTAGATTTAAAATGGTTAGATTATTTAGTGGCTGTTTGGTTCATGGGTTGTTTTTAATGATAATTCTAAATTAACTCACTTTAAAGCTTCTAACTTGATCTAACGACTGCTATCAGAGATAACAATCGGGACCTACTGCTTAACGAGGCTTCCAAAGCACGGAGGAGCTCGAGAAAATGTGTGTGTTTGTGTGTGTGTGTGTGTGTATGTGTAAATTACCACTCACCTAGGTCTGATCTTCCCTTCAAAATCTAAATTCCCAGTCTGCGTGAACTTATCGACGACTGTTCCAGACATTTTGGTGTTAACATAACTAGTTCCCATCAAATTCATATTCATAGGGAGACCGCAGCCAGTCGGTATTGAGAACGTAGTGTCCAGGAAAAGGGAGGCCTTGTTGTACGATATTTCCTGGGAACGAATGCAATTTGTTAATAACATCTTTGAGAGGTCATTTGCCGGAACCAAATAAAATAAATAAATAAATAAATAAATAATGGACGACATTACACACAGCGCTATCTAGCCCCAAACTAAGCTTGTGGCTTGTACTATGGGTACTAGACAACGGATATACTACATAATATTATAGTTTTTTTTTGTAAATACATACATAAAGTAAAGTATTAATCTATCTATCTTGTAGATAGAAAACACCCAGAACCAGAAACAAACATTTATGGTCAGCAGAAATATTTGTTCTCGGCGGGAATCGAACCCGCAACCTTCTGCGTTGCAACCCGAGCTTCGCCCGTTGCGCCACAGAGGCCGTCCGAAATACAAAATAGAGTCTACGATGTTGCCTTGTGACACACCCAGCTCGACGCCTTCATATTCGGGCTGTAATTTATTTACTGCTTTATTTTGAACATTATAAATGTCAATAAAATAATGATGGTAATGGACATCTTTGGGATGATGATGGACATATTTGGGAGATCATTCCCATAAACCAAGAACAAAAGAGAGCCTAAGATGCTGCCTTGTGGTGTACACCCACCTATCATAAAGAAAAGTAGACGGCAGTGGAGTAGATTTATAAATTGTAGACTGGTACATATCGGAACACGGGCTAGTCCAGTTGGAGTTATGACTTGGTCAGTCCTAATGGCCCGCCGGGTGGTAAGGTAACAAGCCTCACCCGAAGCCTTCCACTAAGAAATGTGCGCTTTTTACGACGGGCAGTGTATACCGTAGCCATATTCTTTTAGACCCGGGCTAACTGGTACTTATCGGAACACGGGCGAGTCCAGTTAGAGTTATGACTTGGTCAGTCCTAATGGCCCGCCGGGTGGTAAGGTAACAATCCTCACCCGAAGCCTTCCACTAAGAAATGTGCGCTTTTTACGACGGGCAGTGTATACCGTAGCCATATTCTTTTAGACCCGGGCTACTGGGCCTACAGATTTCCATATTAACATTTTATTAACTAGGTCGTACTAGCGTATTATTATTTATTCTCTTACTTCGCGTTGCACCATTGTTACAATGGTCTTGGACGTAAGGAGATTAGTAACTATGTTAACAAATCGTGTGAATTCAAAAAAGCTTACGGCTAACCTATAGTTTTCCTATAGTTTACCTAAGAAGCCGAAACTGCAGGACACGGCTATTATTTTCGATACAACTTCACACGTACCTTCCCAGAAAGAATCTCCAACACACGTAACTGCGGATTCATTCGCTCCAATGTCTTCATAATTTCATCATCGCCTTCAGCATTCCAGTAAGAGATCTCGTTCCCAAACACTTTGATCCCCAACTCTGCCATGGGAAAACGGTGCTTAAGTGCTTCGTTCTTGTAGTTCAAATCGTCTATTTTTGCTTGAACTTCGTCAGCTTCGTTTGTTGATCGGAAGAAGCGGAGGTTGTTTATTTTCTCGACAATCTTGTTTTTGTTTAATGGTCCCTTGTTTCCGAAGAAGCTTTCAAAGTAACGTTCGAAACCTTCGGCGCGGGCTTTCATCTGTTTTCCATAAAATATAGCAAAATGTTAAAGGAAAATTTTATCTGCAAAAATTCAACGGATAGACAAAAGGCGGAATTCGAACTATGCATTTTTTTCCCAAAACGGGAGAAACCACTGAACGAATTAGTCTACAGGGGCGTCGTTGTGAACTCACACCTTGAATTTTGGCATCGGTATTTACCATCTATCTTCATTACAACTTAGGCATGAGGCATGGCATATGAGTTACATCAATGATTGTGATCACTATCAGATAATCACATTTTTTATCATCAAAAAATTTCTTAAAGATTTTTTTTTATTTAAATTATATTATTAATTTTATATGTAAATACAATTTGTAACAGGTAAGTCCTTTTAATCCGAAAGGGGGTTGTTCTAGACGTCTAGGCGAACAACTTTTGTTCTACGACTTTTGAAAATTCAAACTTTTTTTTTGAAAATTTTAAGATTATGTTTCACTGAAAAAACAGCTGCTTTTGAAAATAAAGTTAATTGAAGTTTTGATTGTAAACCATCAAACTAAATAAAAGGACAACATAAGGTCAATGACGTCAAACTCTCAGAAACAGCTGATTTTCAAGTAAACTTTACACCTAAATTTTTCGAAAAGTACTTCGAATTTCCAAAAGTCGTTAGAACAAAAGTTGTTCGCCTAGACGTCTAGAACAACCCACATTCGGATTAAAAGGACTTACCCGTTACACCTTGTATATGTATTCAATAAATTGTATTATTGATATAAAACACTTAAGAAATTGTATTTGAAATTACACACTAAAGAAGCTCAAATATATATAAAATGACATACAATAAATTGTATTATTTTCCGGTATTAAAGAAAGTAGACTAACCTCAAAGATATTGATAGATTCTCCAAACATGTCGATGGTCAAATTCAATGATAAAGATCTTGGTATATAAGAATCCGGTGAAAATATCACGTTTGCTTCGTAATTACCACCTAGAAACAAAAATAAGTGAGATAAGTGTACGTAAAGATAAATATTTTTAAATGTATATAATTTACTCGGGTAATAATTATTTTCGCGGCTTACTCGCATTTGTCCCGACGCCGTAGGAATATCGGGGACAAATGTAGCCTACATTAGTCCTAAAGCAAATGCAGCTTTATTCTAGAATTTATATTATATAGTTGGAAACTATTTTTGGCTAATGAAATACATATTTAATACCCATATCTTTATGTAAAATAAATAGCTGTAAGTTTCTTAAATAAACAAATAAAATTAATATAGCTTGATAATCTATCGATAATCGGGGCATATTCCTCAGAAACAAAATATCGTCTTTTTTATAATACTAGTATAGAGTGTGGTGAGGCGAGAGATTTTCATATCTCACGTCCTTAAATTATCTGTTCTAACTTCGAGCTGATTGGATGGTAGTTCTGATGTTTTGCCATTTAACTGAAGGATTGAGGGTAGAAATCTCGCTTTGTCGCTCCTCATGTGGGTAGGCGCCTGCGATGGCCTGCGTCGCTCGCCGGAGCGGCACTGCGCGTCCGATTACCGAGACGATACCACGTCTCGACCGCGTTCATTGTTCGCAAGTTATGCCGAACAATGTTCTAAGACGCCATAGTCGATCCCTGGGTTCGTAAATTAATACGAGCTCACGCACGCTGCCCGTATTGGACACGGTAATGTCCCTGGTGCTACATTCTTCGATGAAGTTGTGATTTGTGTGTACGAAATTGTTCGGGACATTCTTCATAGCGGATCGCATTTCCCTAATATAGGGGAACCTCGTGCATTGCTTTATTTGACTTTTTGATGGAGAGCTCAAGGAGAGATGGTGTTTGTTGGAGTGCTCTAGAACCACACTCGAATAAGGCGAACCTATCGGAAGACCTAAGGTTAGTTGTAGGCATTGGACTATATTATTTAATTAGCTAGCATCTGTTCTAATCCATCGACCCCTAATTCCTATTATCAAAAGAGTGTAAATAAATCCGCAGTGACAAAACTATTTACACGTTGCGTCACCAGAGTAATATAAATATAAAGAGTATGTTTGGTTAAGTTTGTTTTCTGAAGTGGATCTTTTTGACACTAAGCCGGTTACAACTAGAAACACATTAATGCGACACTGGTTTGACAAACACTCGTCTATTATTAAATTAAAAAATCTTCTGTTAATTAATATTTGAATCATCATTTCTTACAGACGTGTATTTTTATTGTATTTAGTCTCGTATATGTGAAAACAAGTAATTGTTTTTTTAGTTGTGTAAGCTGTCATGTATAACTGTATGTTTTCCTGTATATAAATTAATAATTAAAATAAATAAATACATAGAATTAATTTCGGCAGATTTCAAACTTGAAACTTGGAAATATATTTAAAGGATTTCTCGTATTACAATAGAAGCAGATACGTTCCCTACCGATGAAATACTTACTAATATTTTAAGCACACTTACCAGCATTATACTGATCGAAGAACACACTCTGTTCATAGTTCCTCGAGAACATTCTAAAGTCGGGGCTGTCTTCTAGTTGCGGCATAGTGTTACCAGACAGAAGTCCTTGTATTTCCACGCGGGAAGGTAGAGACGACTCGCCCAAGTTCTTTAGGTGGCTCCAGACGAACGTCGCCGCTGGAATAGTAACTTTATTTAGTATAGATTAAGGTATTTCTAAAAATATGAATTTGGAGTGAAGGCGCATCTCACGTTGGTAGTGTTTACTGTAAAGTGAACAACCCGAGCCAGTCAATAAGTTGCAATATTTAACTGGTAGATGGCGCTGAAACCAAGCCTTAGGTGGTAAACAATTAGCAAAGAGAGATATGGTCGAAAAATTATAATATGATACGTGATTCCTGTGTAGCTCAGTGGTTAGAGCACTCGCCTGGTTAGCGAGGAGGCGCAGGTTTGAATCCTGGCATGGGGATTTTTAAAATAATATGTTTCCTTGCGAAAAATATTTCTAAGTTTAAGGATTAGGGTTAATTTTTTTCTGCATGCACATGAACATGGGTAAAGATGGCCTCACTTCACGCGATGCTGAAGATCGTGTGATGTGGAGACGTAAAAGTAGGAAAGCAGACCCGGGTCTCGAGAGGGATGAAGAAGGATCATGATGAAGGTTTAATTTTGTTTTTATAAAGCCTTTTAGACTCGGCCCCAGTTTTCGATAGAAAAGTCAAAGTAAGAGTTAATTTCCGCAAAGTTTCTAAAAGCATTATTTGTTTTAGAACGTCACTTACCAGTTATTTTATTAACTTATATCTACGTAGAAGAAAATATACAGGGTGTTCCGACGATGTTTATTTAAGCCGAAAGGGGGTTGTTCTAGATGTCTAGTCTAACTTTTGAAAATTCGAAATAGTTATCGCAAAATTTTTAGGTTCAAACTTTACTTAAAATCAGCTGTTTTATAGAATTAGATGTCATTGACCTTATTTTGTCCTTTAATTCAGTTTCGAATAATACAATCAAAACTTTTATTTATTGCCTTTATTTTTCACCAAACCCCTTTCAGCTTAAATGGTCATCGTAAAAACACTATGTATGGGACTTTTTTGTTTCTCCGCTAATTTGTCCAACTGTAGGTAAGGGTTAATGAGTAAGACTTCATGATAACACACTTTATTTACCGTTAAGGTTGTCAACCTTGAAAAAGCCAACTGTAAAGTAAAAACGCGATTAAACCCAGTAAATAAAGTGTTTTATTATGTAAAATCGCGAAAACCATAGAAGAAATAAAAGACTTCAAGAAAATATAGCACTTACCTTGATTGACTTTTTCGTTCCTGAGCGCGTGGAATATCTTCCTAATGGTAGGCAAGTCGGGACACCTCATCACTTGCAAATACGACGCGATACGAACTTCTATGTCTACGAAGTCACCTCGGAATGTCTCTAGGAAATATTCCCTGGAAAGTTTATACTGCAATGTTATACATTTTCTTTGTGATTTGTTCACATCGCAGATTTCTTCACATATTTTCCAGAATCCTAATAATTTTACTTTTTAATTTTCTACCTCAAAGTTTCAACCATGTTACAATGGTCGACAAAGACCATTGGCAGATCAAATTAGACCCGGGGAAATTATGTAATTATGGGTTCCAATGTGTTAGTTTAAAAATTTATTACGCTTCACTTAATTATCAGTGATTTTCATTAAGTCTCCGAAGCCTTTCGAGATTTAATCACTCGAGCGTGATTCAAGCTCTCTCGATACATATACATATACATACATCCATCAATGTACCACAACTTCGACTAGCCATTAGTTGGAGCGTCCGTTTTACCGAAGAGGTCTTAGGGCGACCTGATAACTGTAAGACTGTCGAATCTCCACGAGCGTAAGAATCGCGGCGATATATCATCGAGCCACTTATTTCTATACAATCTCTATGAACGTGTCTCCACACGGCGATGTTAACGTGGCGGTGCGTTGTATAGAAAGAAGATAATATCGCCGCGATTCTAACGCTCGTGGAGACGGTCCCTAGGTGAGACACACTCTACACGAAAAGAAGAAAACTGATTATCTCAAATGAGCTAATACATTACCTGGTCTCAGTGCAAGGTGTACGTCTGAAGGCGTCCACAGCCGCCAGTCTAACGGGAGTAGGTACGAAAGTGTCGCCGATTATGTTCATTAAAACATCCGCGAAATGTTGGTCGAAGCCTCCGATGTTGCCCAGAGATTTGATTGATATTATTATCTGTGGGATAGAGTTATTTCTAATAAATATAACTTATTGTTAGAAATATTCTTACAAGGTGACATGCATCATCAAAAATCTTTCCGTGCATGACAAGTGTCAAACCCAATAATATCAGAGCTCAATCTTCTAAATATATATAACTCAAAGGTGACTGACTGTGACTTAGTGATCTAACAACGCACAGCCCAAACAATTGCATTGATCGGACTGAAATTTGGCATGCAGGTAGATGTTATGACGTAGGCATCCGCTAAGAAAGGATTTAACACGAGCGAAGCGGCGGGCAAAAGCTAGTAGGTCATAAAATCTAAATACAGTGTTGGTTTATTTATACTGGATATGTATATTGTAAAGTAGCTGCGACCCGCGGTTTCACCCACATTAATCTAGTCTAGGACCTGGATTTGCCTAGACTCTAGGAAAAATGAGGCTATATGCTAAGATTTTGCCCAATCGTAGCTCATGAATGGATGGAACAATTTTGATACAGTTGTTTTAGGTTGATAGATTTTATAGTTGATAGACCTATTTAGTTTAAAAGTAAACAAACTTACATTATTTCGATCTTCTCTAGTTTTTATCGTTTTACCCTTTTGCGCTATACCAGTTACAATTGATTGGAATTCTTCTACTATTTTATTTGGCGTCGGTTCTTTACAACATTCACGTACTGTTGAAAAAATAAACAGAAAAATAACAATAGAAATAAATAAATAAATATTCCTTGACATTGCACACAGCGCAATCTAGCCCCAAACTAAGCACTAGGCTGGTACTATGGGTACTAGACAACTGATATACTAAATATTATACTTTTTTTTTGTAAATATATAATAATAATATAATATATATTGCACGACATTACACACAGCGCAATCTAGCCACAAACTAAGCACTAGGCTTGTACTATGGGTACTAGACAACGGATATAATAATGTTAATATAAATACATACATGTTATACATAGAAAGATACTCAGACCAGATACAAATATATTTTTAGCACAAATATATGCACCCGACGGGAATTGAACCCGCAACCTTCTGCATTGCAGTCGAGCGTCCGCCCGACGCGCCACAGAGGCCGTCAAATGCAAACTTGCAGGAAATATCACACAACGTAGTCACTAACTAAGCAACTAGGCTTGTAATATGGTGACCAAATAACGCATGATACGCACGTACGTAATGCTTTTGTTTAAAATAATTACGGTGTAACGACAATGTTAAAAAGGTTATTGTACGAAATTTCTGGTACAATACGATCGAAGTATACTTACATGATTTCCCGGAGTTTCTGCAGTAAGAATGGACCATAGATGATACTGTGAAGCTGATGACTTTATCATTCTTTTGGCGTTTCAGTAATTCTAGCATACTGTCTAACATGGCAGGTTTCGGTCTGTAATAAAGATAATACTAAATATATGACTGCTAGCTGGGAGAATGGTAAACGGGTTAAGCAACGCTTGGCTCGATCATTACTAGGTTGGATCTGTGGCAAAGAAAACGTTCTTCTGAGATTCTCCGTGCTTCGGAAGGCGCTTGAGGGAGGTGGTTTCGGATGTTATCTCTGATAGCAGTCGTTAGGTCTAGTTAGAGGCCTTAGAGCGACCTGCCCCCAGATTATCTATCTAGTGGACGTGAACTAGTGAAAAATGACAGGCAATATGCCTTGCATTGCTGATTTGACGTAACGTGGTTATTATCGGTAATTACCTCAAAGCAGGAATGTACTGCATAGTGCCTGTTATTTTCCACTGTTGTCAGACATCCACTGGATAGGTGTTCTGGGGGCTGACCACTACTAACACTAAGTGAGACACATAACTATACGAAAAGATGAAAAATCATGTATCAAAGTCCAGTCGAGGGTGTAATTGGAAATGGTAGCTATTTAACAACTTTTTTATGTGGTTTAGAAAGAACGAAAAAGTCCATGTTTGAAACTGACTGGTTTACGTTTTCACTACACTGGTACACCTTCACGAAACTAAATTGATATCCACGTTACGTCAAAACAGCAATGTACTGCACAGTGACTGCCAATTACTACTGTTGTCAGACATCCAATGGATAGATATTTCGCGCAACCATGCTCGTTTGTCGTTGCTATGTCGTCATTTTGTCGTTCAAAAAAATAAAGTAACTTTTAAATAAAAAATGTAACTTTTAAATAAAAAATACCCCGACTACTTTTAAAAACCACAGACAATTAAAAAAAATCTTTTTATTTTTTTAAAGTATGATTTTGTTGTTTTTTTAATTATTTGATGTGTTTTTAATATTATTATTTTTTAGCTGAACGACAACGCGACGATTTCGCGACGACTTATAAGGGCCCATTATGGGTGGGTCATAGTTAGCATATCTATGACCAGATAGCACAAAATCAATTTTTAAAATAAGGTAAAATGTAGAAGTTATTAAGAATAGTCGAAATTCCCCGAAGTCGAAATAGCCCCTCTGGACCTTACAGCAATACATTTCCTCAACGTGTTCTCGCAATTAAATACTCTGCCTATAGAAAAATCCGCTACTGGTGATCCCACAAATTTAAACAACTTACCTAGGTATCATAGCCATTGACATAAGCCACTCATGTCTCGTTTCCTTATCGACCGCATTTCGCATTATCATGTCCTTTATCAGTTCCACGGATCCGACACTTGCTATGTACGGTAGAGCGTCTAAAATGTGCTTTCTGTGGACAGAACATAATAGGTTTAAATATGAGTTGATATTTCTTTAGGGAAGGCTCAAGGCATTTTATTAGAAACATTTTATTTACTAAGAGAAATGCTTCATTAAAAACCCACCATGACAGAATTAAACACAGATTCGAATAAAATAAAATAAAATAAAATAAAATAAAATAAATATGAGTTTCTTGTGGTTTATTTTCATCGGAGGGCGCGTTCCGAAACCATACTCATTTTAACTTAGGTCGTAATGAATAAATATGATATAAATATATATAGGACTTTTGAACACAGCGTATAACAGGCTTATACTACTACTAGCTGCGCCCCGTGGTTATGTGTTATTCTCGGTATCCAGCTACCTATATTCCAAGTTTCATCGCAATCGGTTGATATAATGGAAATGGGGATGTGGGAGGGAGACAGACATACTATAAATTTAGAGCGGGGTTAGCACGGTGTTGGTCTAGTGGTAGATGCCCCGAATTTAAAGTAAAAAACTTTAACTTTTTTACTTTAAATTCCGTTTATTTTTTAATTTCCTAGTTTGTATAACTCACGTGGCCTTGTGACAGATAGAGGGCGCCCTGGCCAGCATCTGCGAGAGTGCGGGGTAGTGCAGCGGGCGGCTGGCCCGCACGAGGCGGCCCCACAGCCCCACGGTCGAGCTGCTGTCCATGTTCTCGTCCACGGTCGAACGGGTGGCCTCGTCGGTCGTATCCTTCACCCTAACAAAATAAACGTAACTAGTTGCAGACATATGTAAAAACTTCTAGATACGTCACGTAATACGTAATTCCTTGGCAACACAAATCTAAGCTAACTAGCCAAAGAAGTCTTAGTTCCATCCCAGCTCACGTCACGATCGCTTTAGTAATAAAATTATGACATCTCTTTCTTACGTAATGCAAGTAGCTTTGAATCTTATGTTTTAGAAAGAGATAACAATAGTTTCGTTGTTTAGCATAGTTTGTGCCGCTTTTCAATGATGATTTGTCACCTTGACGACCTCTGTGGCGCGTCGGGCGAACGCTTGGCTGCAATACAGAAGGTTGCAGGTTCGATTCCCGCTGGGTGCAAATAATAATGCTTAAAAATAAATATTTGTATCTAGTCTGGGCGTATTTCTATGTATAATATGTATGTATTTACAAAAGAAAAATAAATGTAAGTAGTATATCCGTTGTCTAGCCACCGTAACACAAGCTTAGCAGCTTACCACGGGGTTAGATGTCGCTGTGTGTTCGTCACAGGATTTATTTATTTATTTATTATTTATTTGTTCTGCAATGGCGTCTCTATAACTTTAATAGACTCATTGACTAGTTGATGAAAATTGATAATAAAGTTAGAGGGTGTTTTTCAGTAGGTTTACAGACGAGATGTAGTATTCAATTTTGAAAATACTGTCTTATACAGAAACACCTAACGAACTGGAATATCGAAGTAGCAATCCTTTGAAAAAATGTTCCACGCAAACGGTGGTTGCGGGGCCTAGAACGAAGATTCGACCGCCTGACTGTCACTAAAGATCGTCCGCCATTGGTCGATATGATGTGGTAAGTATGATCCACCGACCATTGGCGGACGATCTTACTGTACGGAATATGTCAGTGTGTGCATCTGCTGTTGTACCGTTGTGCGCAACAAGTTTTTTTCGAATTTAATAGAGAACTTAGATCTCCATTATATTTATTCCTCGTAGGAAACACCACTGAATTCTAATTAAATAATAATTAAGCAGCTCTTTAATATAAAATAAAAAATAATCTTAATGTTGAATTAAGAAGCTGCAGAACTAATGAAGTACCCCACAAATTTTAAGTTGCGTTTTTGTATTCGGCTGTTAAAATCGCGAGTGTATGTAAAAAAAGGCAATGTTATTGGAATTCTAACCTAAGATATGGATGAACGAGTCTCTAATATCATAATACTTACATACAAAGCAGCTTGAGAACTTCCCTAGCCATCTTCAAGCCGCCTGTATCATCGCCGATATACGCCACGTGATGGTGCAGTAAGTTAGACCGCTTCGCTACTTCCGTCCACGCTGCAAAGAAGTGGGGGGTTAGATATTGCTTGTTATGGGGGAAATTAACCAACGACTTCAGAACAGTACTCTTAACTAACTCAATCAATATTGAAGCGCAATCTAGCCCCATATTAATCATCTAGGCTTATACTAAGGAGAATGCAGCGAATATACTACATATACAGTCTTGGATGCAACCATGTATTTGGCCCAACGGGCCATAGAGTATGCGGTCAACGGTCAATAAGTAAGCTCAGTTTAAAGCTAGGTTCCATTGGATATGGTTTATTATTACACTCGCTGCACACACCAGGTCGTAAAACGTAGGAGCTCTTTTCATGGTATGGCATGTGCGGGCAATAGTTGGTGGTATTGAAATTACTAACTCTAACTGTGTGCCGCAAGTGAAGAAATATACTAAACTACTGCTTTACCTTTTGGTTGTGATTCTATAATCTGCGTGTCAGTCTTATTGAGTTCTTTAACCAACTCAAGGTTTTGAACAACTCGAGTCATGGCACCCGAGTTCTTTCCAGAGAATGGCTCGAACAGATGTCTCTCGTGGCAGGTCACTGACTTGTAAACGTGGTGGTCTACTGTTATACGACATTTGCTTTCTGATTTTAGTACTGGCCATGTTTGGAATTTCTGAAATGTACATAAAAAACAGTATTTTTAGACTAATCTCAATGGCCAGACATTGAGATATACAATTTGTAACGGGTAAGCCCTTTTAATACGAAAGGGGATTGTTCTAGACGTCTAGGCGAATAAATTTTGTTCTACGACTTTTGAAAATTCAATCACATTTTTATCATCAAAAAATTTCTTAAAGATTTTTTTTTATTTAAATTATATTATTAATTTTATATGTATATATATGTACTAGTATTAGAAGTGATAACATGTCTCAAATATAATGAGTATTAGAAATATTTTATAGGAAAAATACATCAACAAAAAACAACGCATGGTCGACGCTGAGCGGGATTTGAACCAACAACACATCTTTACTCAATCCAGAAGTATAATAATAATAATATTTTTATTCATCTTGAAATAATGCTTAGGCCAACATGTTTGAGAAATAAGTTTTCACTTACACTTTGAAAGTCGTATCTGACAGTTTGTAGAATGGACATGTACTTGTATCTATTGGTGCATTGACTGAGATCCCTTTTTTTAACCAGGATGAGACTGGTGTTCTCTTGGCCTCTCACTACATAGTCCACATTGCAAGATCCGTGGATGTCTTGCTGGAAAAACATATTAAAGAAATTAGATGATGAAATGACAAAAGTACAAGTAATTTAATAAAGTAACGACCCTTATTAGGTGTTACGAACAAACTTGTTACCCCAGGTTTCATTGCCTTGCTTTGATTATATTAATCAATTTTCAACGTCTTATCAAAATGCATTTCCATATACATGTGTTCAAGAGGTCTGGAAAGACCACGAAACGTAGGGCATTAGAACATGCTGAATATAATAAAAACAACTTGATTAAAAACGGAAAAATGAGTTTAATTAAAATCCAACATCATGAAAGCAGAAGCAAAATCTAGAGTAAATGACTATTATGAGCACTTTTCTTTAAATAATAATTAGAGAAGTAAATAGGACAATCAATTTGTGTAAAAATAATATTGTTTGTTTAATTATAAACTAATTAATAATAATAATAATTGTAAGCAAGTATGGTCAGCAAAGGACTTAGGGTACCAGATGCATATTTTAAAGTTTTAATTTTATCATTAGCGGTTTAGTAATTTTTTGATATTCTACATGGAGTTACTAACAATTAGGACTCTTTACTGATATCAAGCAGAATTATCAACAATTACTGAACTATTATTAAAAATCATAAAACTTTAATATGTGCACCTGGTACCCTTAGTCTTTTTCATCATACCTCAACCCCCTTGAAATTGATATCAAATCGTTTCATGCTATTCTGAAAGAGAGCCAGAATAGCTCTCTTGAAGTTGAGAACCCAGTCCTCCTCCTCCACATGGGGACATATTTCAGATATGATTCCATCATGGAAGGCAAACCTGGAAATAAAAAAACCGTTACTGTGAATGTTTGTTTCTTCTTCACACAAAAACTACTAACATATTAAAGTTAAATAAAACTTAGAATATATACAACTGGAATTATGTAATAACACATACCTATGTGTATACCATACCTGTGTATGTGGCATACCTATACATACCTATGCCACATACACAGGTATGGTATACATAGGTATGGTATTTGACTTTTTATATTAAAATTTTCGAACTTGGGTCCAAAAGTGTGGAGCAATTAATCTTAACTTATCTTATGTAATAATGTAGGAATAAAAATCTGCAACCCTATTCTTATTTAAACTGGTGGCAAAAGGGGTTCCTATCTGTTGGCTATGGTTTTATTAACATTTCTTTCTGAGGTTTCATAAACCTGCAATACTGGACAAACTGTGATACTTTTTAAACTCTACAGAGTATAAATATTACTAAGACAATGTAATTGTCTTCTTCTTTTTTATATCATTGACAAAGGCTTGTTATTGTTCTGAAGGACAAATTATAAGGGACCTGAAAACAGCCACATTTACTCCACCATTAGTGGCCTTCATCAGGGCACTCCTGTGCCTACTCCAGCACCCAAGGGAGTCACATCCCTTCATAATATTATAATATGAACTTTTGTTTGAAAATCTCACCTAAGGTCATTTACAGTAACAGCATGTACAAATTTCTCAGCCCTCTCCTCAGGGTAGTTCTCATCGAGATCCTTGAGTTTGACATCATTCAATTGAAGAAGACCTTCACATGGTGTTATAAACTGGATTGCTACCTAGAAGTGCAAATGGATACAAGTTCATCTAGGCCCATGGTAAGTGAGTAAGATAGTTTTAAGGTGACTAAACAACAGGTATTTATTTTGAGACACACAGACTACAAACAAATATAAATTTTTAAATACCAATACTAAGACTGTCCTCAGCGGGAATCCAACGCACAACCATCTGAATTGCAGTAAGTGTTATGTAGTTCGTGTTTAGTTATAATAATAATTTATATGTATGTTAGTTAATAAGGTATATATTTTTATGGATTTATTAGGCGTCTATCTATATTGCATTATATTGGTACCTCGGTTACTGCGATACAAGCTTGTGCTTAGTGTAGAATCGATGTCTGATATATGTAATTTGAGAAATGTTTAATGAGTGTCATAGTTAATAAATAAATACTTGATTTTGATTTTTTGATTTGAAGTGATTTGCCTGACATGTTACAAAAAGTTAACAACAAACTACAGGCTTATTTAGTGGCTACACTGGCTTGTGTATAGGCTGCTTGGCTCTGAGAATTAGGAATTAGGTTGTCTGGGATGGGGTGCTGATAGGCTACTTTTGTACTTTTGTTGGTCAGTACGGAGAACATGCAAAACATAAGCTGTCTTCACACAAATGTAGCCAGTCCTTGCCCCAGCTTTGTCTAATGAGAATCATCCCTTATGGTATAATGGTACAGATGGTCACTAAATAAGAAAAATCATACCACAGATGAAACATCAAGTGTAGATCTATTATTACTTGAACCAGCGAAGAAAGTTTCTACATTTGCTGTGTATTCATAATGGTAAATTATATCTGATGAGTATTTGAACTTTTCTGACGCTGAAAGGAAACAGTTAGGAAGGTTAATATGAATATTACTTAAAAAATACTTAACTAGCTACAATTATATGATTTATATTATACCGTCAAGGGTCCGAGCTTCGTTGTCCATTGCTTGGCGAACAGGCGATCAGTCTGTTCCAACCGTGTGGCGGCTGAGTAACAGACAATGAAGCTCGGACCCGGCCGACGCTCGTGATGATCTAATATAAATCATCCCTAACTAGTGATACCGTAGTTACAGTATCATTTTTCAAAATGTATAATAGATTTACTACTAAGTAGTTCCTAAGTTCTAAAAGTCTATCCAAGCATCAAACAGCGTGAAAATTAAGACTTTTAACCTAAAACTTAATTTGAATCAACGAGTAGTACAAAATTATAAAGCTAGGGGGTTAATTTAGTCACAAAATAAACTTACTTGCACAAGACGGCGGCCCACAAATATAAGGATCTTTCAGTGAATCTGTAATTTAGAAAGTATAAGTTTCCAGTTAATTTTTTGTTTGTTTTCTTCAGTTTTCTTTCCCTTTGTTTACCAACAAACCACAACAAAAGCGAAAATGTTTAGCGAAAATGTCACATTTTCTTTCTTTTCGATCTTGAACCAATAATGGCAATTTGAGAATTTACCAGTGTCAAGTATTTTTTGGCAAGTTATTCGTTTTGGAGTTTTGGCGGGAACGCGTTAAGGAGATGCGAGGAAAGATTCTAAAATCTTTTGTACTTTCTTCACTACGTGTCATTGTCAGAATTTGTGATCAAATAAAGCTTTTTTTTTTATTTTAATGATAAAAAAAGATCATTAAAATTAAAAAAAACAAGGAGATGTGGTGCTAAATTTTAATTTTTGTGAAACATATTTCAAATGCATGCAAATTGTTTAATTTCGGTGGCATAATAATAAAATGTAAGTGAAAATAGGCGCAAAATATGAACTTTTGCGTTGTCTCCAAAGCTCCGTGAATAATCATTATAAAAAAATGGCCGCCGGTTTACAATGATTCCCTCGACTTGACTGTTTTAATGCAAATAACTAGCAAAATATTAATAATACTTGACACTGGCTAATTTCCAAATGACCATAATCAATTCACCACCGGTAAGAAACAATAACAAAAGTTTCAATCGAAATTTGTTTGGGGAGTCTTGGCGGGAACTCCTTGAGGAGATGTGGTGCTAAATTTTCATTTTTGTGAAACCTAGTTCATATGCGTGCAAATTGTTTAATTTCGGGGGCATATTAATCAATTTAGTTTCGTAAAGGTGTACAAGTGGAATAAAAGTGAAAATCGGTGTAAAACATTGACTTAGTGTTGTCTCCAAGGCTCCGTGAAGATTGTTTGTAAATGGCCGCCGTGTTTACAAATGATTCCCTAGACTTGACTTTAACTATGACGACTTGACTGTTTCGATGCAAATAACTTGCATAATGTATTAGAATACATGACACTGGCTAATTTCCTAATGGCCATAATCGGTTCACAACCGAAAAGAAATAAATTTGTTTGCTTTGTCCCTATGGCATTTTATGTAATCGAACAGTTATGGCGGGAACGCGTTAAGGAAATGTGTTGCTAAATTTAAATTTTTGTGAAACTTAATATTTCAAATGCGTGTAAATTGTTTATTTTCTGGGGCATATTAATCAATTTAGTTTCGTGAAGGTGTACGAGTGCAATGAAATTGAATTGTTACGGATCTTTGGTTGTCACCAAAGATCCGTAAACAATCTTTGTACCTAAATGGCCGGCGTGTTTACAAATGATTAGACTAGACTTGACTTTAACTATGACGACTTGACATTCAAAGATTATTCAATCATTCATTTTGCTACCTATTCTGTAACCTACACAGAACCTGTACACTAGCCTAGCCGAAAGGTTTCAATACAAGTTCTACAAATCCGCGATCGGACTTAAGCTATAACTGATCATAAGCTTGTTTGTAAACAGATAGGTAGGTAATTTGTTGGCCGAAACACCTACAAAGTTTTGTATCCTAGCGTTCTTATCAGCAGCCTTAAGCCCATATAGTAGGTACGTAGGTACCTACCAACTTTTTTTGTTAACAGGTAGGCTCAAACTCCGGTTTTTGTGTAAAGTGGTTCCTTATTATTTTATCCTTACTTACCTAAAGTTATATAATTATTTATACCATATCACACCACATACCATACACACACATACATACCACATTATACTAAGTAGGTCTGTATCAAATTGTGTGGGTGTCTATTTTACGCCTATCGTGGCTTAACTAAATCGTATTTATGCGAATCAATTGAATGTGACCACAACACAACTAAACCACATTGTTCTACGAGTAGTTAGATGTACTATGAGGGTTCCGATTTCATTGAAATAGTTTAGTTAGGTAGTTAGACTGTGCGTAGGTATTAACTAAATTATCTTGGACCCTAAATGGGTAAATAGGTAACGATGTTAAACTGTCTAGGTCTGTTGTTACTAGATTAGGCATCTAGTTTCTTAATTTGAAACAAATTTGAAATGTAGGTACTATTGTAATTTACCCGCGCTCTCAGTATAAATATTTTGTAGGCATCTGAGTTAGGTATACGATATGATATAGCAGCCAGCAAGTAAATAGATAGGGATGACGGGCTTTTGAGTATGAAGAACATCCCGGCCCGGACACGGCCCGTTGAGAACGTCTCGCGACGACGACAGTCCGTAGCTTTCTCCATACAAAAAAGCCAGCCTACCGCATGCCCATCGCCCGTGCTAGCATTGGGGAATAGATCAGTCAAACTCGATCCCCGACGCCGCCCTTTCTGGGTGTTCGCTCGGGTATAGCGGACCCCGCACGGAATGGGTTATTCCTATAATGCCCACTGATAATCCCCACCAGTGGGGATTTTTGAACTTTTTGTTCAATAATCCCCATTATTAGCCGATTTGTGTAAAGTGGGGATTTTTGGACAAAAAGTTCAGAAATGCCCACTGCTTAAAAAACTTCTTTCAAAATGGGGATTCGTAAACCAATAGTTCACGAATGTGCATTGCTTAAAAACTTATTTAAAACAGGAATTTGTGCACAAAGAGCAAAGAAAGTTTCATCATGAACTACACAAACTATTATAATTTACAGCGTGGGTTCATAATAATTTTGATTAGTGGACGGAATGATAGGAACTAATATAGGTACATAACTTTCTTACACATTGTTATTTTATTTACAAATTTTATTCAACATTGGCAAGACGTATTACATCGCTTATTAAAATAACAAACAATTAAAATAATACATATACAAATGATGAATACATATAAGTATTTCATTTCACAAGTGTACTATGTAAACTATTTAGGTAGGCTGTAAAACAACTATCCTTTGATAAGCCGACTGTTACTAGTTTAAAAATGTACTTGAATTTGGACCTTAAATTATTTTGAGACTAGCTGCGAAACGCGGTGTCACCCGCGGAAGTAAAAACGCGTTATCACGGGCGCGGGCGGCCGAGCGGTTCTCTAGCGTTTACATTTTTTCGATCATTACTCGGGTTCTATTAATTGGATTTCGATGCTAAGTATACCACGACCTTTCTCAAAAATAGAACTATCCAATATTGAAAACCAGATTTCAAACGGATTAGTAGTGTTTAATTGTATATGGAACCGACAGATAAATAGAAAAACAGACAAACAGACATGAATTTTAAAATTTATATAATTTTGTTCTACTACTTATTCTAGGTCCCTTTGACCACTTATTTTTTTAATTTTCTTCCAAGTACTGACTTTTTGTCCTCTCTTCCTTTATTATAGTATAGATGGAAGGAGATTATATGACTCACAGTTGCCAGCACAAAAGCACACTTTTTTGGACTTGCATGTAATTGGCTAGTTTTTCTATTGTCTGGAATTAGTTCTGCAATATGCACATTTGGTATCATTTCGTCATTTATTGTTTGAGTGAATTGATTTAAAATGGCCGGTAGCTCAAGCGGTATTAGTACATTAGAGTATATTAAATAAACAAATAAGTGTACCATATTAAAATAAAATAAAAGAATGGTTCTATTATTTGAGAATGTGATAAGATTAATTAGACAAATTATGTAAACCTGTTATATTTATTTTATAAACAATTGACAAACAACAACATCGTTGTTTGCGATTGGTATCTATTTTATTTAAAATTATTATGAATTATAGTTATTAGCTATTTATCTATATTGATTAAATGATTAAAGTCTCGATGCAGTCCAAGATGAAGCACACTGACCTAGAAGTACCTATTAATATAAAATAGCAATTAACATATTTTTTTAACAATTTTATTGTTTTATTGAATTATCTGACCCAAGTAAATAGTTTGACTTTATTCTATCTGGAATTAGTAACTTATGGAATGAAATACTTACATTTGTGTATGTATTATGTTAATGAATATTGTATGGTATTTTAATAAGCGATCTAATACGTCTTGCCAATGTTGAATAAAATTTGTAAATAAAATAAAAATGTATAAGAAAGTAATGTACCTATATTAATTCCTATCATTCCGTCCACTAATCAAAATTATTATGAACCTACACTGTAAATTGTAGCAGTTTGTGTTGTTCATGATGAAACTTTATGTGCCTTTTGTCCACAAATTCCTATTTTAAATATTTATTTAAGCCATTCTTAAACCAAAAGTTCACGAATGCCCAATGGCATTCGTGAACTTTTGTTTTACGAATCCACATTTTGAAACAAGTTTTTTAAGCAGTGGGCATTTCTGAACATTTGTCCAAAAATCCCCACTTTACACAAATCGGCTAAAAATGGGGATTATTGGACAAAAAGTTCAAAAATCCCCACTGGTGGGGATTATCAGTGGGCATTATAGGAATAACCCCACGGAATGCCTGCATTTGGCTGTCGGTGGGGACGCTATAACATACGAGTATCTAAATAGTCGAGTAGAGAGTGGTGTGTGCCCACCGCCCGTTTTAATGAGAATCATCCATAACTATCTTTACGGCTTATAGTATATTTTTATTAGCAGCTTATTTTAATTAAATTCTAATAATTAGTTATAGTCTGATATTCGACTACCCTCAACTAGATAAGTGGATACCTACCTAACTCTAAGTTAGCTAATTTTAGTTCAAGGTTTCTAAATTCAAAAACAAACTAAGTACCTATTTAGATTTAAAAAGATTTAAGTATCATAAATAATACTCACTCGGTGATCCTTGCACGGTCAAAATACACGCAAACAAAATCACCCACCACATCATTTTTATTCACTAAAAGCACAACATTTCATTGAAGATTTGAATGAATCAAGTGGCCCCGCACACAGCTACACTACCAATAACTATCGACGAACTAAGTTTTGTTATCTTAGGTCCGTTCAGGGGTCAAAGTAAATAATATTATCTGTTTAATTATCTGTTTCACGGAACTATGTAGTATGCAGAATGGGACGTTATTTTAATGTTTGACAAATGCGATCCGTGGTTAGGGACTGACGACTGGTGGATCGGTCTGTTTAGATCTGGCGATACGATTTTGTAATAAAAAAATCGTAACGTTTTTTTTTAAGCTATTAGACATCAAAAAGTAAGTCCAATAATTTAAAACAATTCTTGAGAGGGATAAGACACAGCGTTATAAGAAGGTAAAGAGATATTCTGCTCACCACGCGCGCGTAGGAAAATGTTTTTTTTAGATGGTCTTCAAGTTT
This sequence comes from Idaea dimidiata, assembly GCA_949358125.1. Classification (NCBI taxonomy): domain Eukaryota; kingdom Metazoa; phylum Arthropoda; class Insecta; order Lepidoptera; family Geometridae; genus Idaea; species Idaea dimidiata. The sequence goes on along the minus strand of OX442334.1, from coordinate 19,312,346 downwards.
TTACAACAATTTGAAAAACATAACAATTATTTAGTAGGTCCTGAGCGGTGCTACTGAGCAGATGGTAAGCGATGACGTGGTCGCTAGAATGTATGTATACCTACCTACTACGCTTCCCTAGAAGATAAATGGTTCACTCGTGACTTGAAGACGTTGAAGAAGAGGAATTTCTACGTAGTAACTAATTAGTCAAGTCTACAGAAAGTACCTACTTAAGGCCCTGACGACTTTTATGGTGTTATATGTACTATAACAAACTTGCGAATAATTCGGAATTCATGGTACTTACCTATACAAGATGTAACAGGTTAGCCCTTTTAATCCGAAAGGGGGTTGTTCTAGACGTCTAGGCGAACACCTTTTGTTCTACGACTTTTGAAAATTCGAACTTTTTTTTTGAAAATTTTGAGATTATGTTTCACTGGAAAAACAGCTGTTTTTGAAAATAAAGGTAATAGAAGGTTTGATTGTAGTAGACCAAACTAAATGAAAGAACAACATAAGGTCAATGACCTCGAACTCTAAGAAACAGCTGATTTTCAAGTAAACTTTACACCTAAATTTTTCGAAAAGTACCTACTTCGAATTTTCAAAAGTCGTAGAACAAAAGGTGTTCGCCTAGACGTCTAGAACAACCCCCTTTCGGATTAAAAGGGCTAACCTGTTACATCTTGTATACCTACCTGCTTGTAAAGAAATTGAAAATCTGAAATTGAAAGATAAATGCTAATCTCCTCAGCGTGAAAACACGATTATTAAAGAAAAAAAATGATAGAAAATAATTATGAGAAACACGTGTTTCTGAAATGTTTTGTAAATATCGGACCATTATTTCATAATGTTTTTTTTATATTGTGTAAGTATTACCTATTTTTTAACATATACTTAAAAAAAATAAAAAAAAATTATAAGCTGTCTGTCTATTTAACTTGTAATCAGCAAAAATTGATTTTATGCTCTAAAATTTCACATAGTCGCATCTTAGGCTGGTTTTCTACCAGAGATGTGCTATGCTACGATGCTATGGATGCGTTTGATATCCACCAATCATATTCATTGGTGCACATAGCATAGCGTATTTTCGTAGCGTAAGTATATTTCACATTTTCACAGCATAGCTGCATATCACATCTCTGGTGGAAAAGCTGCCATAACGTCCTTTTTGTACACATCTGAAAATCGCTAGCGCTATCCCTGTCACAATTGAATTTAATTTGGCGTTTAGGTACGCCTTTATGGACCTTGTATGTCACCATACTTACCTATAATAAATAATTATCAGAAAAATAAACAAAGGTCACATTTGATTACTCGATGAAAAAAAATCGGATAGTATAACAGCAATCGATGTCAGCGGAAATCGGTGGGATCGTGTTACGCTCAATCCTCTCCATGATGCGTACGACAGGGAGTAAGAATAATAGATCTATATCTCGTAATGTTTCGATCATTTATATCGAGTGGGTGTATCTTTATTCAAATATTAGGTAGGTACGTACGCGTTATTAAATGGTTTTGACACATACTTAGATACCTAGTTAATAAGTTTGAGGGTTAAAAAAAAACCTAATCATCATTGCGACTATTTTAAATCAAAGAGGGTAGATTTATTGAGTACTTATAGGTACTAACCTACTTACTAATATTACAACATTACTACATTACATACTATATTATGTGAAACAGGCATTAATTTTTCCGGTTCCGGCCTTTACAAAATTACAAACTTCACCTCGCGGGTCACTTCTCCCGCGTAAGTCCCGTTCCCGCGGGAATTTCGGGATAAAAGTCTCCAGCTACCTATATTCCAAATTTTATCGCAATCAGTTCAGTAGTTGTTGCGTGAAAGAGTAACAAAATCATATACATACATACAAACTTTCGCGTTTATAATGTTAGTAAAGATACTAATTCTTTATTGATTAAGTACATATTCTAAGCTTTATTTAAAAGTTGTATTTCGCCCAACGCTCAACACCGTCATCAGTGGAAATGTGCCAAATAATTTCTTACCTAACTCATCCTTTGGGAGATTTTCGCTGTCTTCAGAAACAAGAGCCACGATCACGGTACGAAAATTGGGCAAGCTAGGTTAGACCCTAAGGCTATATATTGCGCAAGAATACCCTGAACTTCTTCGGATCCCGACTCAACACCCCCGAACATCGATGGGTTTTAAGTGGTTTCGCATTATTTGCACAACCAACAATTACATTCAGTAAACATCAAAAGTAAGACAAATACACTTATAGCGTTGTGCAAATGGACGACCTTATCTCTAAAAGCGATTTCTTCTTTTGCAACCTTTGGATGGAAAAGGTCAGAAAACTTTGTGTGGTAGGTGGAGAAATACAAATATTTCGTCATCCTGGTGCCTCCTCCAGGATGACGAAATGATGCGGTAAAGCATTTTATTAACCATAGTTAATAAAACAGAAGGCCTATATTTTACTTGAGGCAATCAGTAACCACGGCCTATATTTAACCAGACAGAGCGTTGGAAGGCCTCCCAAGAGGTGGACCGACGACATTGTCAAAGTCGCGGGTAGCCGGTGGTTGCAAACGGCAAGTTGTCGTTCGTTGTGGCGTTCGATGGGGGAGGCCTTTGTTCAACAGTGGACGTATTCTGGCGGATGATGATGATGATGAAACAGTAACCAGCGGTTCTAGGATTTGACCTTACTAGTTTCCTAAAATTGAACACTATGTATCAGCGCAAATACAACGTAGATTTCTATATCAAACTTAATTACCTACTTGTTTAATGATTCATTCTATTCTGTTTCAAAAACAAACTGGAAATTATACTATCTAATGTATACAAGGTGTAACGGGTAAGCCCTTTTAAGCCGAAAGGGGGTTGTTCTAGACGTCTAGGCGAACAACTTTTGTTCCACAACTTTTGGAAATTCGAAGAAGTTTTCGAAAATTTTAAGTTTAAACTTTACTTGAAAATCAGCTGTTTCCAGAGTTCGAGGTCATTGACCTTATCTTGTCCTTTCATATAGTTTAGTCGACAACAATCGGAACTACAATTACGTTTATTTTCAAAAGCAGCTGTTTTTTCAGTGAACCATAACCTAAAAATTTTCAAAAAAAAAAAGTTCGAATTTTCAAATGTCGTAGAACAAAAGTTGTTCTCCTAGATGTCTAGAACAACCCCCTTTCGGCTTGAAAGGGCATGCCCGTTACATCTTGTATACCTAACTTCATAATTTAATTCAATTAATTGAAATTAAAGATCACAAAATGAGTCCCTAGGTATGGTACCCAAAACACCACCTTTGGTTACCAGTAATGAATTAGATAGATAGGTATTACTGTTCTGTTAGATACCTATCTAATTAAATTGATTAGAATAATAAGATGTCAAATACCTATTTCATCTTCGGCTAGAATTTGATCGCTGAATCAGTCAATGACTTATTTGTATGATAAATAATTGATAAATCCTAATAATGACATTGTGAAGTAGGTATCTTAGATAATTACTTTATTTATTTTTAGAGAAACGAGAAATAACCAAAGATTTCATCACTTTACCTACCTACTATATTTCTTTCTTTACATATCTTCCTATGATAATTTCATTTAATTTTATAGTACGAGTTATAATCCGGGTTGCATAATCTTTATGTTTATTGAATATATGTTGTTGTTTTATACCTGTGAACAAGAGCCACTGAAAATTCCTCGAAAGTTTAAAATGACAAAAATAAAACGCGATTCTAAAACGAAAAATGTGATAGGTAGGTACCTACTTATACCGTTTAGTTGTTATAAGGCGGCGATAGATGATAAGCAACGGTCCTTGTCCTATTGCATATAAATGAGCGAGATGGAATTGCGTAAAAAATTTCTCGTAAAATCAATAATTAACGAAGATTAAAATAATATTTTGAAAAAATGCGATGAAGGGGTTCTAGGTATTGTATTTTCTAATATTATGATGCCTATAAGAAAATATAGCGGTTAAGGATTTAGAAGAAAAATTGATTTATTTTGTAAAACAGGGGTAACTTTGCCTGTATATTAGTGGTATTTAAAGTTATTTTTTATTGTTTTTGAAATGAAGGGGACACTTCTTGTATCATGTACAATAACAGTATACATTGTTTAAAGATCTATTTGATACCGGTTATGAATAAAACCATTCCATCGGAAGGGATTTCACATGAGTCGCGTCCCAGAAGATGGTTGGTAAGTCATCTGCGGTCTAAGTTTTAGAACAAACGGCCCAATGGTACTAGAGAAAAGTAGCTTTTGTTTTACGCAATAAAGAAAACAAATCACAGCCCATCAATTTTATTAAGAATCAAAACTTCCAATTACTTAGTAAAGATAACCAAAATCTGCTTTTTCTTCGCCTCTTATCCCAAATTATTTGGAGTCGGCACACTAGGTATGTCTTCATTGGGCATTATTTACTGCAAATGGATTTAGTAATATTTTTGCATAGTTTACCCGCCACTGCGAGAGGAGACCTCCACGTTTGCTAGTTCCCAGATTCTTTATTCGCTTTTTACGACACCCGCGAGCCAACTTCGGATAAACAAAGTAATAGCCACTACCATTCTCATATTGCAAATTGGCATCAAAATGAGGAACTGGTATCCTGGCTATCGACAAATCGATTTGTAATCCATTATATGACTTAGGTCTTCAAAAATAAAGTTTACTTTAGAATGATTTCAGTGTTGAAGTAAAATTGCATGAGGATACTTAATTGGACCGATCCGTCGGGAGCCAGATGTCGGGACTTTGTCAATAAATGCGATTGTGAGTCACGAGGCAGGGTTGGAATAAGGTATATGCCTTCGGGTGCATGCAACAGAAGATTCACTGACGTCGTTTTAGACCTTGCTCGATTGAAAGTCAGCTGCTCCGGGGATGTGTGGGGTTCTAGCCTAGACCTAGTCCTTACTCCCGATTGATTGAGTAAAGAAATACTCAACAACTAACAACGCATTCGACTGCCGCCGCTCAGCGTCGACCGTGCGTTGTTTTATCCGGCTGCAAGGAAAGGGTTAGGTTTTTTTGAAGAAGTCTTTTCCTTTAAAATATTTTTATAGTGAATTAGTACCATATAAATGTATAGGTATATAATATACCTATCTGTACTACTAGTATACAGACACTTGTTAGTTCTACACGTGTCTTTGAAACGTATATTTTATTTGTTTACTGTATAATATTCCACGATAAGTTACTCGTACCTGTTAAAAGAGGATTCGGTGGTTTTATGGCATTTGTTTGGAAGGTTTAATACCGAACACACTTTACCTTTACACTTTGTTGTGGTTTATGCTTTAACCGCTGACATAAAATAAACCGCTCCCTTTATACAGGGGGGAAATACCTACCTACATGTAGTTTTTAATATTCTTTCGTATGTGTTTTACATTGTACACTGAGAAAAATGGGATTAACCTTCTAAAATCAGCCTGTTGAAATTAGATACAGGGCAAATAATAAAACTAAAACCTACTTAAGCACAACTAAATCGTTTTAGATAAGTACAAGATAAAAGGTGTCTGTATAATTATTTATTGCATTTTATTTTACAAATTGATTGAGTATACCTAAATGTTGCAATCGATAAGCTTATGCTTCCGTTAGCTTAAGTTATCTTAACGAGTATCATTGCTATCGAATCAGTAAAGTTGTAATATTGAAGTCTCGCAATCTTTCCTAACACTTCGCAACTAAAGTCACAAACTTTTACGCCTTAGTACACATCTGTGAAGTGAATCTCTTACTCAAACAGAAGTAAACATACAGATAATAGGTAGGTATGTATGCATTGTTTCGAACGTATTGATTCATCAGATTGAAAAAAAGATCTGACAAAAACACTGTTACTGTGCAAATCGTTACAGAAGTTTACAGAACAGAGATCTAATTTACATCTAGTTCGACGCGGGTGAGCACTCATTCGTGACCCACTCTCAAATTAAAGAAGGGGGCATTTGGCCTTGGTCCCAGTTTGAAGGGGACCATTTTCTGTACGTAACCGCACCCCCTTGCTACGCCGCGCCGCAAGAGCGTGCAGAAATTGCGGGTTCGATTCCAACAAATGGGTTTTTTGTTGGTGATCTACGTCATGTAGATAGTAGCCTAATTTACCTAGTAATTTGGCGTTATTTTTCTACTATGGCAGTATGACTGACTAGTTACACCTACCAGTGGTACTCGTATCCATCTATAGTCCGTACTTTAACATTGCTAAGCAAAAACTTTGACTTAAGACAATTTTTGGTATTTTAAAAGCGATCTTTGCAACTATCCCAAGTTTTTGCTAGTAAAGTCGTTATTTTTCAAATTTAGAATGTAATAAACCAATCAAAAATAATGACCTAAACTTTGCTTCTCTGTTGACTCTGAATTTCGTTTTAATTTGTTCGTAAATTACAAAGTGAATTTCGACTAACAATTCGGATTCAAAGTTTATGCTTACTGTTTGTTAAGCTCAGTCTGAGCAAAGCACTCTATAGATTTCAGCCTCAGAGCTTGGGTAGTCATACAATTTTCATCAGGCGCCCACAAATTTTAATAAAATCAACGAAATGTATCTAATAAGTAATTATTAAAATTTCGCGCCAAGATTGCATTTGTACACATTATCCAAATTTAAAAATTACCTCGGCAAATGGGTTACAACAGTCGTGTTCCCGAGAAGATTGACCCCGCGGGATCGGGACTTAAGCGGGAGAAACCGCTGGGTGCAGCTAGTTTATAATAATGAACAGAAATCGCGTGCGTTTAAAAATTGTGATGTATCTAATACACGGTTTTATAGATTTATCTAATTACCCATTCTTAGGGTGGATAAAAATTATTTTATTCAAAAAGATGAAGAAATTCCATTGATTCGATTGGGTTTCCAAATAAAACGAAACTCTCTGACTTATGGTTTACAGAAGAAAATACGCGTGAGTATGCATTTAAACAGGTACCGAATTTTGTCATTCCTTCAACTAGATCACCAACAATCAACCAGATCTTTTATCGCCAACAAATCGTAAGATAATATGCTGATATCTCCCACTGCCGCTTTCAAACGGTCTCTAAATATGCGTAGATGCTCTACTTAGTTACGCATAAATTATTCAATAAAAAGTATCCCGCTAGATATAAATCAAGCATCAAGTACATTCAACTTGCTCATTAGTAAGAACAAATGTCTTTTTCTAACGACTAAGGTTGTTGGATGCTTCGGCCGGAGTTTGTTACCACCCATCGTTTTAAGTTGTAGCGTCAAGTAGACTTGTCCGTGTTCCGATATGTTGACCGGTGTAGCGACTAAGGAAGATCTCGTTCCACTGCCTACCATTTTCTACTTTTTTTCAGGTGAGATAGTGGTGAAACGCTCATCTATTGCGTATAAAAAATTTACAATAATAATCAATTTCTTGTAAGTCCTCTTGAGAGTTCGAAATTCGAATACAAGCGTGATAAATATAACTTCAAGTCTACAGGTCTTTTTTTTTTTTTTGCTACGCTAAAATATCAGGGGAGTTAGCGTTCTTAAATAAAATTTAAGCTTTTCTCTCAACCCATATACAGTTGTTGCTTTCGAGCTCAGTTGGGATAGTGAAGGACGTGGATTCAAATCCTAAAAAGGATTTTTAGTTTTGGAAAATAGTAATTTCAATTCTATGTCTAATGATTCGAACGCCACTGAACGAACATACTCATTGCGAATGTACGAGGAGTACCTACCTACGTCCTACGTGAAGTGCAAGCACACGATCTGTGCAATGTCCCATCCTTCGATTAAACTGTCCATTTTATTGAGGCCTCCATAGCTTCTTTTGTCATAGGAGTCTCAAAACCAACTTGAGGAGAAGTAAGAAGCACAGCGGGTCTTATCGGACTGGACATTCAAGCTCGCCTCTTTCCTGCACTGAGTGGCAAAAACTCGAACGTGTGGGACTGCGGACGAACTCGTTTCACCATACAAGGTGCTCGAAGACAAGTCGCTTCCCAACGCACCGGCTCACATAATATTGTTAGCAGAGCCGATAGCTTTTTATGTCGAATGCATTATTCGATACTCATTTAAAATTCTAACATATACGCTTATAAAGAAAGCTCTCCATTTTCATCCGGTACCCCGCTGTCGGCAGTCGTCTCGGTAAAATATTAAAAATACTTTGTCTCTGACTGGTTATTTTATTGTGTTAATATATTACGCAAATTCGGCTCTTTGGCCAACAGTTGTGCTGCCCACGCGCCGAATATTGCGGGGGCGCGTAGACAGAGGCTTCGGCGCGTGCTCGTTCTAAACTCGCGCGCACATCGGCCTGCGCACACGTTTTTTTTCCGACGAAAATAAAACTCTAAATAAAAAACTGTGTTAGTGACTTGGACGTTCGAAACTAGTGCATCCATAGTAGATTCTGTCGACATCGATACAGTTTTATGAATGGAGTGTAAGTAGGAAGTGACGTCATGCATAGTGTTGTGAATATTGGAGCCTTAGTAAGGTGGGCGCCTTGATGACAATGCCAGAGCATTAGAGCAGAAAGGTAAGTCTCTTGACACTAATGAGAACCCTATTACGTGGTTGGAAAACATTTGTAAACACCTATTAATTAGTCTAGTGATAAGTTGTTTACATTTATTACTTCCTTATCTTGGAGGTGTACCCGGCTCCATTTCTCTCGGCCCAGGATCCACTAAAACACTTAATTATTTGGAATCAGTACAGCAGGTAAGTCTCTAAGATCCGAGTAAACCTAGAAAGGAAAAAAACAACAAGAACGACGAATAAAAGACAATGTCAGACCTACCAAGTTGATATTTTATCTGTCATACCTGTTAGTAGATTTCTGAGTCCTAAAAAGTAGTTAAACATACTTTTATGAATGGCTAAAACTTTGAACTAATAGGTCAAACTGTAATGACATGGATAAACCTCACCGAAGAGATTCAAATTAGAATTAATTAGAGAAAACACCGAAGAATTACAGACTCGTATGGTATCAAACTGTTTCGTCGTGTAACGAGCTAGGCTATTTCGTCCCACTGCAGGACAAAGTGATGCTTTCTCTCTCTTTCCACTACAATAATGATCAAAGTGTTAGTTGAGTCTAGTCCTAGTCCTTCATCTTCTCTTGGATTTGTCGAGGGCGTCTGCTGTTTGTAGCCAAATCAATGGCAGTAGTTGGTTTCGCAAATATATTTTTGCATTCCTTAGATTATTTGATAGATATTTTAAGTTTCAATTGCCGAAAAAGTTTGACTTTGGAATTGGTAAAGCTCGTCCGTCAGAGTCGATTTTGCAATACATCACTATCATGCGACCATTCCCCTTTTAGTCTATAGTAGAGAGCAGTCCAGTTCTATGTTTGCAATCGTTCAAATAGACTTTATTTGCTACAGTCATTAAATAAAATAATTTCAATTCTTTACCTCGATCATTTTAGCCGCGTCAAAGTACCAACTTTTATGAAAATCGTTTTATGCTTGTACTAAAGTGGGATAGCACACATGTTTCCATTTGAATGCACGCGTGGGTGAAAATAATAGGAGACCTAATGTCGTGACATTTCGAAATTGTGCGCCCAACTCTATAGAGATCACAACACTCAAATCTGCACCTTATAATAAGTAAATAAGTTAGATAATCCGTTGAAAATTGCTTAATGATGGTGAATTAATAAATACATACATATTAGTGTAGTGTAAATAGATATTTAGTGCATAATTAATTATGAATATCATTGCAGTTCGTGTTTGGAAACTGTTTAGAAGTGGGTGGGAAGTATACCTTTGATGCACACGATGTGGGCTTAGCTTGGATAATTAATGGTACTTGCATACTTGATAATTATTAATGTTGAAACTAAACCTCTATCACTTGAAGATTGTTAAGTGGAAATATGCAATTCTGAAGTTGTCGTAAATTTTCTTTTTCGGATTGTATCCTAAAAGTTTTATTTAGCAAATAACTTTTAGTTCAGAAGTCTCAGGAAAGTTTAAGATATTTGTATAAGATTTCCCTATAAGTTATATAGGTAATAAACTACCCTCGATTGACTATTTAAGTGAATTATGATGATCTATTGTTTCATACAGCCATCCCAGCTTCTTTTGAGTCTCATGTGGACTGATTTATTTATGACTTTTGTGGTCTTAAACAAGCAAAAGTTACTATAATATTATTCCGCATAATGTCACTGTTAACTATAGCACAATGTGATAGAAAACCTGACTATGATCCTTCTTTTCTTTACCCTATACACTTTTGCTAAAGCTTGCCGTGATCCGTGATAGTAATTTCTTGCAAAATTGCCAACTATTGTACAACCGTTTTCCTGAAACATTATCTAAGACCATTTTACTGTACCTAAGTGATCAATATAGATATTCTTCTTATAAGGGCCTATATAAAAATGAATCCCTATTTCCCTTGGTCACGGCATCACGCATGCTAATTATTTTTTGTTGTGTTTGCTATAATCAGGAGAAGGATCTTATGCCAGAAATTTTACGCGGGTGAAATCGCGAGGCGTAGCTAGTTAGATAATAGAATAGACGATAGATGCAAAATATCAGTAGTTATATGAAATAGCAATTGGCGATATTAATTATTATAATGATCGAAAAAACGCGCATTCTTTTTACACGACTGCCAAGGCAGGGGTTTTCTACGCTACTTCGAAACACTATCCATCGAAACACCTTTCGCCGAAGACGATTGACCGATAGATTACTTCACCGAATAGTTGTTTCCCCGATTGTTAATATCCCCTATAGTTCGTTTCACCGAAAAAAATTTGGCCGAAGCTCACAGTACCGAAGGTTCGTTTTACGAAACAAAATTATGTAATTTCCAAACACGCAACCTTCTTTCATTTACTTACTTCAGTTTAACCCAGAGACATGTGACCATAGAAATTAGAGGTAGTAGTCCCTACTATAACTAGAAAGTTCACTGCGGCGGCAGTAAAAACGAGCCGAGAGAGAGGACTTAAACTTTACACGTCCTTGTCTGAATATAGCTCGAGAGCTAGTGCCAATATTTGGGTAGTTATTTGAGGCAAGCTGAAAACTTGTAAAATACCTCTCCTAATATACCCCAATACGGATATGAAGACCTGCTCAAATTTTAAGTAACCCTCTAATTATAAGTGGGCTACTTAAATAATTTTAGGGCTACTTAAAATTAGAGGGCTACTTAAAATTTGAGGGCTACTTAAAATTTGAGAGGGAAAATGAACAATCGGGGAAACAACTATTCGGTAAATTAAGTAATGTATCGGTCAATCGTCTTCGGCGAAAGGTGTTTCGATGGATAGTGTTTCAAAGTAGCATAGGGAACTCCTAAAGAAGGGTTTTGTTTCTTCTGTAGAAGATGAGCTGTTCGATATTGTGTTCTATTTTAGGGTTAATCCCTACTATACCAAATAATGTACTTAGATACCTACTCACCTAGGTATTCGGAACAACGTGTATAATTACACGAACATAATAATGGCAAAATATGGTTAAGTTAAGAGCTTTCGCGGATAATCGCGTCGTTAATTATTAGGTATGGGACACCTATTATGTGAGGAAACTCAATTAGGTGCGAAACTGGCGAACATAATGTTTTACTAAAACGTGTATTGTGTTTTCGAAACATATTTTACGCCAATGTTGCTCTAGTAGCTTGTATCATTTTTAGTCTGATATAGCCATGGTAGATTCGGGTGCTGTAAAATAATGCAAACATACACAAATTGCGGACCCACTGCCATTTGTATGTACATTGTGTAGCAAAACTGTTCATAGTTTTACCCGTATAGATCTACGTATAATATCGATTGATTATTGTGCATCTTCTCATTCTTACACGGTTTTTCAACATTTTCTCCTAGGTACCTACTACATTATTACAAAAAACTATAATAATTATGTAGTTAGTATGTAGTATATCCGTTGTCTTTGGTTACTGGACAAGCTTAGTGCTTAGTTTGGGGCTAGATTGCGCTGTGTGCAATGTCGTACAATATTTATTTATTATTGGCTTACTATTATTTCAGAAACTTTTAAAATAAGTAATCTTTATTTTAAATCAGAACAATAATTCGACTAGACCTTTTTTGAGGGTCGTTTTCTTTGTAGAGTGTAAGTTTTTGTATCCACTAAGAAACAGTTTTTGAGAAATTCCGCGAAATCGGGTAAAACCGTGTAAGACTAGTAGTGACTTCGAAACAGGAAACAGCATAATTATGAACAAAATCACTCATCAAACAACTACCTAGTGTTAACAAGGACTTCCGGAAATGTTCGACTAATCCTCACCCACCATTTAAGTAATCTCCAGATCTTATCTTTATCGATAGGCCATTGATTCGATACAATCTCGGCGCCTTGAGCCATCAGTATTCCAAACGTTCACGTTTGCTTCCTTCATCTCTACGCTTCGTGAATTAAAACCAGCAATTAACACTTATCTAGGTATATCTTTTACTATTGATATTCACCGACTTATGTTGAACAATGTCTATTTCTTTGCGAAAAAGTTATGTGCGCTTGACATTGCTCTTGCGGTAATGAAAAAAATCAAGGTACTCCTGGTCAAACCAACTCCATCTGATGATGTCTCATCAAATCAAGTACATTAAGATGCCTTAACATACCTTATTTCGTCTTCTGGAAACACCTTACAATTTTGGATTTCATTTTTTTTTGGAATCTTCCCTTAATAGCTCATCACTAATGCCCTATTTCTCTGTGAGTGTTGGATCAAAAAGATACCCTGGTTTTTGGGTTTTGTATAGGTACCTATTTTAAAAGGTAGAAACTAAACCTTCTAAGATCATTTTGTCCATCTGTTTTTCTATTAGACTTTCAAAAGAGATGAGTCTGGATGTAGATATATACAAGGAGAAACTTTGATAGGTATGTTATAAAATCTGTACTTAAAACACATTATTTACCGGGTTTTACTCGCGTTGTTATTTAATAACGGCATTATTACTAAAGACCGAGCTTTCGCTGACTTTATAGTTAGCTTTTTCAAGATTGACTGCCAACCTTACCGGTCTTTAGTAATAATGCCGTTATTAAATAAAAACGCGAGTATACCCGGTAAATATTGTGTTTTATTATGCAAAATCGCGGAAACCTTTGAGAATATTATGTAATTTTTTTCTTTTTTAACTGACTTCAAAAAAGGAGGAGGTTCTCAATTCGTCGCGTATATTTTTAACCGACTTCAAAAAAGGAGGAGGTTCTCAATTCGTCGCGTATATATATTTTTTTTTTTTTTTTTTTTTTTTTTTTATGTTTGTTCACCGATTACTCGAAGGTGGCTTGACCGATTAAGATGGTTCTTTTTTTAATGGAAAGGTGGAAGCCCCGAGGTGGTCCCATAAAAATTTGGTAAGGATCTGATGAGGATCTTCGAAGTGAGGACCGGGAATGCTCCTCAAAAACCTGTATTCAATTCACTTGTTCACCGATTACTCAAAGATGGCTTGACCGATTAAGATGGTTCTTTTTTTAATGGAAAGGTGGAAGCCCCGAGGTGGTCCCATAAAAATTTGGTCAGGATCTGATGAGGATCTTCGAAGTAAGGACCGGGAATGCTCCTCAAAAACCTGTATTCAATTCACTTGTTCACCGATTACTCGAAGGTGGCTTGACCGATTGAGATGGTTCTTTTTTTAATGGAAAGGTGGAAGCCTCGTGGTGGTCCTATAAAAATTTGATCAGGATCTGATGAGTATCTTCGGAATGATGGACAGGATAGCTTCCTAGAATGTAATAAATTACTCGTTTTTGGACTTCTACCAAAAAGAATAGACCCCTAAAGAACTAACTACAGATTGATGGGCCACCTGAAACCACCTTCTCATCAGCAAACTCCTTAATAATTACAATTACGGTAACAATAGGTATTGTTAATTTATTTGGCAGTCGAAAGTAGGTAGGTAGGTACTAAAAAGGGTGAAATAAAAAAATAATTTAAAAATTAAAAAACCGACTTAAAAAAAGAACAAAAAATATTTTAAACATTTTAAAAACCACCAAAAAAAAAAGAATTGATAAAAAAGTCCAAAATAACCTCTACATACAGCGCCACCGACTAATTAATCTGTTTTATCATCTGAAGTCGGGCAGTTTTACTGGCTGTATGGTTCCATATTGTACTTCGTTTGGCTGCCCGACGTCAGATGATAAAACAGATTAATTAGTCGGTGGCGCTGTATGTAGAGGTTATTTTGGACTTTTTTATCAATTCTTTTTTTTTGGTGGTTTTTAAAATGTTTAAAATATTTTTTGTTCTTTTTTTAAGTCGGTTTTTTAATTTTTAAATTATTTTTTTATTATGCAAAATCGCGGAAACCTTTGAGAATATTATGTAATTTTTTTCTTTTTTAACTGACTTCAAAAAAGGAGGAGGTTCTCAATTCGTCGCGTATATTTTTTTTTTTTTTTTTATGTTTTTTCACCGATTACTCGAAGGTGGCTTGACCGATTAAGATGGTTGTTTTTTTAATGGAAAGGTGGAAGCCCCGAGGTGGTCCCATAAAAATTTGGTGAGGATCTGATGAGGATCTTCGAAGTGAGGACCGGGAATGCTTCTCAAAAACCTGGATTCAATTCACTTGTTCACTGATTACTCAAAGGTGGCTTGACCGATTAAGATGGTTCTTTTTGTAATAGAAAGGTGGAAGTCCCGAAGTGGTCCCATAAAAATTTGGTGAAGATCTGATGAGGATCTTCGAAGTGAGGACCGGGAATGCTTCTTAAAAACCTGTATTCAATTCACTTGTTCACCGATTACTCGAAGGTGGCTTGACCGATAGAGATGGTTCTTTTTTAATAGAAAGGTGGTGGGAAAGCCCGGTGGTGGTCCCATAAAAATTTGGTCAGGATCTGATAAGTATCTTCGGAATGATGGACAGGATAGCTTCCCAGAATGTAATAAATTACTCGTTTTTGGACTTCTACCAAAAAGAATAGACCCCTAAAGAACTAAGTACAGATTGATGGGCCACCTAAAACCACCTTCTCATCAGCAAACTCCTCAATAATTAAAATTACGGTAACAATATTGTTGATTTTTAGGTAGGTAGGTATACTAAAATAAAAAAATAATTTAAAAATTAAAAAACAGACTTCAAAAAGAAAAAAAATAATTTAAAAAACAACCAAAAAATAAAAAGAATTAATAAAAAAGACCAAAATAACCTCTACATACAGCGCCACCGACTAATTAATCTGTTTTATCATCTGAAGTCGGGCAGTTTTACTGGCTGTATGGTTCCATATTGTACATAGTTTGGCTGCCCGACGTCGGATGATAAAACAGATTAATTAGTCGGTGGCGCTGTATGTAGAGGTTATTTTGGTCTTTTTTATCAATTCTTTTTTTTTGTGGTTTTTAATTTTTAAATTATTTTTTGTTCTTTTTTTAAGTCGGTTTTTTAATTTTTATTTTAAGTTAGGTTTTGTGTTATGAGTTTGTATTTTTCTTAATATTGAATAGTTCTATAGGAAATAAATATTTCCTCGTAGATTAAGTAGGTAGTTCTATTACATATGGAACATTTACCTGTAGGTAGTTAAGTTTAAACTAACTCTGGGTACATATTTCAAATGAATTAAGCTTGTTCTTGCTAAGTTTGTCGTAGTTCGAGTAAATTATGTAACTTGTTAATTAGGTCAATATCGACTGCGCCCCGGTTCATGCACAATATCTGAAGTAAACAATTTACAATGTTATGTAAATATAATAATATAAATTAGACCTAGATATGAAATTAATGTTGTAGGAGCGGTCGAAATTTATTTAAAGGTGATCCCTCACCGGAAGCATTCGCGTGTAACAGAATCGAGCAAGGGCGCACCTTGTACTCGTAATGATACAATGTATAGGTAATGGTGCTTACCACAATCGTTTTTTTTTTCAAGCTTTTATTTATTTTTATCGTCCTCTTAATGCAAGAACAGGCCCGCTAAAAAACTAAATTACAATTTTATCTTAGGGTTTCGCGATTTTGCATAATAAAACTTGTGTTTTTTTTTTTTTTTTTTAACTTTTTTTAACCGGGTATTTACCGGGTTTAACTCGCGTATTTTTAATAACGGCATTATTACAAAAAACGCGACAAAATTTGTGTCTTAAAATACATTTGAACAAAAAAAACAGACTGCTTAAGAAACCACTAATAATAAAAAATAGTATTTATTTGAAGTTTTTTTTTTATCAGTTGAAGTATTTGATTTTAAATATTTATTTTTTTATTATCAGGGCGATTTATGTCTTGTAATTACCTAAATCGGCCCAGGCGTTTAGACTCTACGACGGCACAAAATTAGGTCACATACATACATACATACACTCACGGCAAACACATAACACTTCTTTTGGCAGTCGTGTAAAAAGGAGACCGATGTGCCATTCCGATTACATAGCCATACCCTTGAAGTTAGCGAGCCAATAGAAATGGCTATAAATGCGATTGGCCAGTCCAGTAAAAAAAATGAAAAGTCGTGCTTACATTACGGAACTAGTACCGCGAAAATTATATTCATCTTTGCAAAAAAAATGCGTAGCATCAGCGATTTTTTTAATAAAACTAGTGTCGAGCAACTTTTTTTTGTGAAGTTAACTATCTTTCGCGACACTACTTTCGTAGTGAAAACACGGCTTTACTAAAAGTTTATTTTTACCAGTCCAACAGTGGAACAGTTTACTGTGTAGTGTAAAAGTTACATTCGTACAAGGTACTCACTCTTTCCCGTATTAGAATTCAATTGAACTTCATTGACTCTAAAATTTATGGAAAACCAACGATAAAGTTTCGATTGCAGTTCAGTTGCAATTGAAACGTAATAATTTTAGACAGTTCTAAGGGAATCAGTGGCATGCATTTTGATAAACTTTATCGTTTTTTTTAAACTAATAAGGTTGTTTTCACTATAAATATTGAAATTATTGATGAAATATCGAGCTTTGTAAAAACAAATTTAAAAGTGGTTAATATCTCGCCGTTTAATAATACATAAATAAAAATACCTACTTATCTATTTTACTCAGATTATTCAAAATATAGTGTGCGCATCAAAGTTTAGACTATAATCAAGCAAGGCATAGGCACATTTATTTATAACACTCTGGCGATACCACTCTCAAAAGACTTGCCCAATATTCAATGTGTTAAATGAATACTAAATCTAGTGTGACAATATGTAGATAGTTCCACTGCATTGCACCCAATCAACGGGCTTCCCTGGAGGCGCAAAAATACGGCCGCTAGCTATAGAGGACGGGCTATTGTTCTAGGTGGAAAACAAGAGTGAAAATGGCCGGTCAATATTGAGAGAGTTTTTAGGAAGTATGTTCGTTACTTTGTTGGTATTTTCAGCTTTAGTTTTGATAGCCACAATTTCGAATGAATTTCAATTTTGCTGGTTTAGAAAGATTGGAAATCCGAAGGGGGGTCATTCTCCGTGGGTGGACCCGTTGGTTGACCCATAAATGTACAAAATTAAATTTTAAATTTCGAACGTTTTAAAATTTTCACGTTCGATAAAAAATTGTTTGTTTGGTTTGGGATCGATAATTTCCTACTGTGGTTTTGCAAAGAGCTAGTAGCATTTTTTAGGTACCCTGGACATGGATCACTAGGCTAGAAGGTTGATATACCAAAGTGATAGCTTAATATACTCCGCCCTAATAATGTCCCGAGAACTGCAACCTCATAAAAATAATTAAAAGTTGCTTGCGCTGGATAAACCTTGTAAATAAGATGTAAAATGACAATTAACTTTTTAAACTTACACGATTAGTAATCATATCATTTACGTGACCTCCTCTCCATATCCCCCCTCGCGATCAAGAATATTGTAACAAAATATTTGAAATGTAGAGGTAAGAGAATTAAAAAATAACAATACGCGAATAAGACCCGGAAAGCAGGGTCAGTTATTACTTATATTATCTAAAATTTCCATTCAGTTTGTAACATACAAAGTGGCGTGTGCAAGCATGTGCATCACATGAGTAAATATTAGGTCGACGATGAACAAAAGTGTATTGTTTATTGTGCTACTACTACGGAAGTGGTGTCACATTCTCCCTCTAGTCTAGGTCACATTATATAGCTAGTTAACCTAATAAAGTTATTTTAGTGCACAGTATGGTTTTAGTTGGTTTAGACCGGATAGACGTCATAGTTACTTCTATGAGGGGTTGAGATTTGATGTCTGGCGACCGAAGGTATTGGTATTAGTGGTTAGGGTTTTTGGAAAAATATTGCTATTTTTTTTTCTGTTCCAAGGGTTACAGCACACTCTAAAACGCCTGAGGGACTACAAATTTTTAAAATTTCACATTTTTAACTATTATTCTATTCAATAAAATTGTAACTCTAACCACTCTAACTTATAAGAAAAGAAAAATAAATATAAGTAGATCTGTTGTCTAGTCACCGTAACACAAGCTTAGCAGCTTACCACGGGGCTAGATGGCGCTGTGTGTTCTTTACAGGATTTATTTATTTATTTATTTATCCAATCTAATTAAATATAAACAAATTGACAACCAATTTCAACAGACATAGCAAGAGAGAAAGAAGAAAGTATATAAATGTATTCAGACAAGTTTTCAAGACAAGACAAGGCATTACAGAAAAGTTAACATAGCACTACGGCGGCAAAATTAGACAGGCGACTACGGCGGGCAGACCACTAGATGGGCGGGCTACATCTTAGACCGCGTCTCCCCTCTTTCTAAACGTATTATGAAACTGTAATCAATCAAGTATTTGAAGTAGTGGTCAAACGCTAACCTACATACATCGTAAAAAATATACTTTATGATATCATCATGGGCATCTGGCAGTCTGAGATTTACTGGTCAAAGTGCGCGATTGGCAATTTCAAGTGTTTTCTTACTACGTCGCTTGTTTTTAATACTAGCTACGCCGTAGGGTTTCTCCTGTGATAGTTATGATCTTATGGGACAGTAATAATTAAAACAAACGTTATTTAGCCGTGCATTTCTATACCGTGCTCTCACCTGACCTTATATTGGTTAGGTATTAATGGCCAGGTAAGGTAAAATCCATGTAGATTGTGTTATTTTGCAAGATTTTACTAATTGGGTTTTGTTGCAGAACTATCCTCTATCTTTATAGAAAACAGATATAAAGTACCAGATTTTCGAACGTTCTAATAAAAAACAATTTATAAAAAAACAAAAAACCCGACTGCGTAAAAAACTCGATTAAAAAATACGCATAGAAACAACAAAAAAACCAAAAAGAAAAAATTACTCACAGTCGGGACCCATTCATTTTACCAATCTAATTTTTCCAATGGGTCCCGACTGTGAGTAATTTTTTACTCATTTATTATGTGTTCTGTGTGTATCGATTACAAAACTATTATTACTTAGCGTAATTTCAAATTACTGGGCTTGTTTTTTTCTTTTTGGTTTTTTTGTTGTTTCTATGCGTATTTTTTAATCGAGTTTTTTACGGAGTCGGGTTTTTTGTTTTTACCCGACTGCGCGACGCAAAGGAGGGTAATGTGTTTACCGGTCTATGTATGTATGTATGTATGTATGTATGGATGTTTCTATGTGGCGTTCTAGAGGCCAAACGCATGGACCGATTTTGATGATTCTTACGTCAATCGATTCGTCTTAATCTGGCGAGTGTGACTAAAGACATGACAGTAATCCCAAGTAACTTATGTCACCACCAGACGCCATATTGTCAAAATTAAAAAATCCAAAATCGTCAAAGTATGTCAAGATGGGTATCGTTGAATAGGTTTTTAAAAATAAATATTAAGTTTCTTTCACCATTTTTCGTTTTAAAGAACCGTTTTGGAAATATAACGGTTTAAAGTTAATTTACAATTAGGTATTCTTGCTTTTTATTACTAACGAACAAGTTTTTATTTTTGTTACGTAGTTACGCTTGGAACTGTCAAAGTATAAGCCGTGGTATAAGCCGTGATGGTACAGGTGACAGGAATTTATTGATATAAACTAAAAAAATATTTACATAAATTGTACCTACCTACTGAATAAAAGCCTAATAACACTTAGGTACCTAAAAACGTTAAAAGAATAATAAATTTAAACAATAAATAACTAAACCCTAACTGAAATAGAATCTTACTAATATTATAAACGCGAAAGTTTGTATGTAAGTATGTATGTATAAGAGTAACCACCTCACATACGTATGTATGTGAAGTTGTTACTCTTTCACGCAAAAACTACTGAACCGATTGCGATGAAACTTGAAATATAGGTAGCTGGGGGACCTGGATTAACACATAGGCTACTTTTTATTCCCGCGGGAACGGAAATTACGCGGGTGAAACCGCGGGGCGCAGCTAGTACATTATAACCCCCTAATGAAATGAATAGATTACGAGACTTACCTACCATCAATAAATGAAAATAACTAAAAAGCGTAAAATAAAAAAAATAATTTATAAAAAAACAAAAAACCCGACTGCGTAAAAAACTCGATTAAAAAATACGCATAGAAACAACAAAAAAACCAAAAAGAAAAAAACAAGCCCAGTAATTTGAAATTACGCTAAGTAATAATAGTTTTGTAATCGATACACACAGAACACATAATAAATGAGTAAAAAATTACTCACAGTCGGGACCCATTCATTTTACCAATCTAATTTTTCCAATGGGTCCCGACTGTGAGTAATTTTTTACTCATTTATTATGTGTTCTGTGTGTATCGATTACAAAACTATTATTACTTAGCGTAATTTCAAATTACTGGGCTTGTTTTTTTCTTTTTGGTTTTTTTGTTGTTTCTATGCGTATTTTTTAATCGAGTTTTTTACGCAGTCGGGTTTTTTGTTTTTTTATAAATTATTTTTTTTATTTTACGCTTTTTAGTTATTTTCATTTATTGATGGTAGGTAAGTCTCGTAATCTATTCATTTCATTAGGGGGTTATAATGTACTAGCTGCGCCCCGCGGTTTCACCCGCGTAATTTCCGTTCCCGCGGGAATAAAAAGTAGCCTATGTGTTAATCCAGGTCCCCCAGCTACCTATATTTCAAGTTTCATCGCAATCGGTTCAGTAGTTTTTGCGTGAAAGAGTAACAACTTCACATACATACGTATGTGAGGTGGTTACTCTTATACATACATACTTACATACAAACTTTCGCGTTTATAATATTAGTAAGATTCTATTTCAGTTAGGGTTTAGTTATTTATTGTTTAAATTTATTATTCTTTTAACGTTTTTAGGTACCTAAGTGTTATTAGGCTTTTATTCAGTAGGTAGGTACAATTTATGTAAATATTTTTTTAGTTTATATCAATAAATTCCTGTCACCTGTACCATCACGGCTTATACCACGGCTTATACTTTGATAGTTCCAAGCGTAACTACGTAACAAAAATAAAAACTTGTTCGTTAGTAATAAAAAGCAAGAATACCTAATTGTAAATTAACTTTAAACCGTTATATTTCCTAAACGGTTCTTTAAAACGAAAAATGGTGAAAGAAACTTAATATTTATTTTTAAAAACCTATTCAACGATACCCATCTTGACATACTTTGACGATTTTGGATTTTTTAATTTTGACAATATGGCGTCTGGTGGTGACATAAGTTACTTGGGATTACTGTCATGTCTTTAGTCACACTCGCCAGATTAAGACGAATCGATTGACGTAAGAATCATCAAAATCGGTCCATGCGTTTGGCCTCTAGAACGCCACATAGAAACATCCATACATACATACATACATACATACATACATAGACCGGTAAACACATTACCCTCCTTTGCGTCGCGCAGTCGGGTAAAAAAAACCTTTGTGATTAGTTGATTACCGAGCCATTATACCTACGTGATTTTAAGACGAGAGTTTCTCGCGACGTTTTCCGTAAGAGCAATAATAATCATTTTTAATAGCGCACATAAACATATTGGTGCGCGGTCAGACGGGATTCGAGGGTTGTGCCTGAATGTAAGTCGGAGTATCTACCACTATTATATCTTTCACTAAAAAAACAGCTGCTTTTGAAAATAAAGATAATTAAAGTTTTGATTGTAAACCATCAAACTAAATAAAAGGACAACATAAGGTCAATGACCTCGAACTCTCAGAAACAGCTGATTCAAGTAAACTTTACCCCTAAATTTTTCGAAAATTACTTCGAATTTCCAAAAGTCGTAGAACAAAAGTTGTTCGCCTAGACGTCTAGAACAACCCCCTTTCGGATTAAAAGGGCTTACCCGTTACACCTATAAGTCCCGTTTACGCGGGAATATCGGGATAAAAGTAATATTCCAAGTTTCACCGCAATCACTTCAGCAGTTTTTGGCTTATAGATTTACAAACATGCACACGTACTCACAAGCTTTTAGCTTATTAGTTCATATTATTAGTAGCATATTTAATAAAATAGAATTATTGTTCTACTGATTTTGCCACAGTTTACCTAGGAGTTGGCGCCTTAGCGCATGTTAACTTTACTTTTAAATGACTACCAAACATACTTCATGTCTTCCTTTCTTGTAGAGTTAGTCTTTTTCTATTTGCCCTTATAATAATAAAGCGCAATAGCCCAGACAGACTACAAACACCGTCACGATCAAGTTGCAGCCATAATTCATCAATCATTAGCCCAACAAACCAAATTAATTACAGAAAGAGTACCCTATTATAAGTATAAACCTGAAGCAGTTTTAGAAAATCCGTATTTTAAATTATATTGGGATAGGACCATTATTACAGATAAAACTATACAAAACAATAGACCAGATTTACTACTTTTAGATAAACAGAAAAAAACCGTTTTTCTTATAGATGTAGCCATTTGTAATACCCATAATCTCACCACCACACACACAGAAAAAATAGCTAAATACATCGATTTATCAATAGAAATCAAAACACAATGGAATATAACCCAGACTAAAACAATACCTATCATCATATCCAGCACAGGCGTCATACCAAAAACCCTACATACTAGTTTAAATTCATTAAATAATAGGGGTTAAAGTATGAAATTGCCGTTTTATTGCAATAGGTTCTTTGAATTGACATAGAATCTTCATGGTTTGAGGTTTTCGAATGAAACTTTTTTCAAATGGTTTCTGTGATGTTCTTTTTTTAAAAAATGTGAAACATTTGAATATCGACTTTCAATTGTTTTTGTTATTCAATTTAGACAAGAAAGATGGATACTGCGAAAATTCGAGTGATTTTTGAATACGAGTTCCGACGCGGAACTAACGCGGCAGAAACAGCCCGCAATATCAATGCTGCGTTTGGAGAGGGGTCTACTAATGAACGCACCGTGCGATTTTGGTTTAAACGCTTTCGTGATGGAAATTTCGACTTAAAGAACGAGCCACGAAGAAGACCGCCCACACAGGTGAATAACGATGAATTAAGAGAGATAGTGGAAGCCGATCCTAGTCAAACTACCCAGGAATTAGCGGCATGGTTTAACGTTACCTTACCCACTTTATTGACTCACTTGCGTCAAATCAATAAAATAAAAAAATACGAAAAATGGGTGCCTCATGATTTGACTGATCTACAGAAAGAAACGCGTGTTGAAACTTGTGTTGCCTTGTTGAACCGGTACAGAAATGAAGGAATATTGGATCGAATTGTAACATGTGATGAAAAGTGGATTCTTTATGATAACCGGAAAAGAAAAATGCAATGGCTGACCCCAGGTCAAATGCCACAACAGTGTCCTAAAGCAAAACTTACCAATAAAAAGGTAATGGTAACTGTTTGGTGGTCTCAGCATGGTGTTATTCACTATAGTTTTCTTCGATCTGGTCAAGCAAATACGGCAGATGTCTATTGTGCCGAACTCCGAACCATGTTGACAAAACTAGCAGTAAAACAGCCCCGACTCATGAATCGATCTTCACCATTATTGCTCCACGACAACGCGAGACCTCACACAGCACGAGAAACCATTTTGACCCTTCAGGAACTGCACTTAGAAACCATTCGTCATCCTCCGTATTCACCAGACCTTGCTCCAACGGACTACCATTTTTTTCGTGATTTGGACAATTATCTACGTGACAAGAAGTTTTCTTCCCAAGAGGCAGTACAAAATGCTTTCACACAGTTTGTGCAGTCTAGATCGTCGGAGTTCTATCGCAAAGGCATTAATAACCTTCCCATTAGATGGCAGCAATGTATAGATAATAATGACAACTATTTTGATTAAATAAATTTGTTAAAAATTTAAAAAATAAACAATTAAGATTTTCAGTACAGATCGGCAATTTCATACTTTAACCCCTAATATTAGTCCATCAACCTATATTTTATTGCAAAAAGCTGTAATATTAAATACCTGTCGTTTAACTCGCAAATTCTTAAATATACCGTAAAATTATTCCAACGCACTTGGCTTCGGCCCGTGCACTCCCATTAACCCCCCTGGAGGGGAGAGATATATATGAATCAACAAACATAATAATAATAATAAAAGTATTTATTGCCAAAGAGAAAAAAAAAACAACTTAAACTATTAGAACTAGGCAAACGCAAACGGCAAAAGGAGCAAGCTCAGCAAATGCTGCAAGACGCAGCTATGAGCATCTACACAGCGCTGGTTTTCAGCTTGCCCCTTTCTCACATTTAGACTTAATTAAAGGGTAGTAATAAACAATAAAAATTTCAAATGAACTAACATAAACATGAATAAGTAAATATATAAGATTAATAAAAACACGAAAACATTAAGAAAAATAACACAACAACAAAAACAAACAGGCCACAGTGCAATGTATCATTACAATAAATAACTTCAATTATTTCAATAACAAGTTAAAAAAAAACATTAAAATTGGTTAGGTAGTTTAGGTATACAGCGTTAAAATTAAAATTAAAAACATTAATTTCAAATAGCTAAAACGTGTGTTAAAAAAAAAAACAAAAAAAACAAAAACATAATAAATAACATAAACAATATAAAACATTAAAATAATTATGAGCTTGTCCTTTGCTGCTTCAAATAAGCAGCACCCAGTTGTTTTCTAAAAGCAAACAAAGACATCTCACATTTACGCAGCGGTGGAGGAAGGTCGTTCCAGATCTTTGCCGCACTGAATTTGAAACCACCCTCGAACCCAACCAGATTGTGAGACGGTATCTTCAACCTATTCTCATTCTGAGTTCGGTGATCCAGGTTATTGCTCTTTAAATTCCAGTGTAACAGAGAATATAGATAAGTGGGCCTTTTGCTCCTTAATATTCTCTTTACCATGCACGCAATGTGCAGTTCCCTTCGAGCGGCCATTTTCAACATGCCCTTCTCATTAAAGAACGGCGTGACATGCGCTCTCTTGGGGACATTAAAACAGAACCTGGCACATGCGTTCTGGACACGTTGTATGACTTTAGAAGTTTTACCATAAATGCGCGGCCCATACACAGTGTCACAGTAATTGAAGAAACTCAGCACTAGAGAGTCTACTAGCTTGATCCTAACTGCCTCAGTAAGGTACCTCCTGATCCCATATAAAGTTTTGAGCCTGAAAAACGTCTTTCTTACGTTCTTATTGACCTGCTCAAGGAACTTTAGCTCACCATCCATCCACAGTCCTAAATTTCGGGCTATATCGATACCTCGGGGCTCAAAGGGCGTAAGCGCCAAAACTCAACTTTACAGGAGAGCCAAAAAACAAAAATAAAAAAACTATTTTTAACATAACTTTTTTGATTTTTGGCGTAAATGAACCATTCAAAGACCAAAAGTCTTATTTTTATTTGGTGCAGAACACTGTCAAATAACAATTCTTAATACATTTCATAGTAACGAAATAGCATTCCTATACGCCCCGGAAAATGGAATGTTTGGGGCGTTTACACCCTAAAAATCAATGGGTGTGTGATGATCGTTGGTTGTAACAGTCAAATTGCCTACTAATTCTATTGATTTGTTTACATTTTCTTTGTTTTTCTTAGCTAATGTCTTCTTTTCTCTCTTGTTTTATATTTGATTGCAATTTATATGGCCTTTACTAACTTATCTCACATTATTTATCAACTCATATGACTTATTATACAAATAATTATAATTGTTGTATATTTTTTGTCGTACAATTCAATAACTTATCTTACTTATTCATTATAAATGTATGGTGTATGGGGTGCACTAAGGTATTTGGGCCCAAGCCAACCTCACCTACTAGCTTGGTGCACCTGTTAAAGAACGGACGAGGCTCTGGCGCAGACCTTCCCTTCAGGGTTGGGAGATCAGACGTCAATCGCTCCCGTAAGAGTAAAAAAATTGCCAAATCTTTATGGAGAGTACAACTAAGAAAGGTTGCAAGAGTTTCTCACGACTCGTGTGGGATGTAGACGAGGGCTACCGTGGTACGAGTGGGCACGGCCAAAGAAACGAGCCCCTACACATAAGAAACTTCCTTTTGTAACGTGAAACATAGGCACGCTAACCAGATGCGCAAATGAGCCAGCCAGCCGACGTACTTGGCAGGCGGATGGTGGCTGTGGAGTTCCTTCAGGAGAGTATTGACTCCGAAATCTGCTGCTTCCTATCCATCGGTATAGGAAGCAGCAGATTCCGGCTCATTGGGAATGGTTTACAAGGTAATCTACATGGGTGAACCATGTCGGCGCCGAATTAGATGGTGGATGCTTGATGAAGCCAAGTCCCGGATGCACTCCTAGCAGTCGATAACAAATGTGCTAATGCATAAGGCAAATCGCTACAGAACCACTGAGATAGGATTCAGATATCTATCACTAATTCGCTGCGGGCGGTGCTGAGTATGTCTAAGGGAGGACGCGGGCGTGACAAAGAAACATGGTAGTGGAACGATATAGTCCAGAAGAGACTAGGGTGAAGAAATCCCTCTTGAAAAAGTGGCAAGCGTCCAACTCTCCCGAAGATCGCAACGCATACAGGACTGGCAAACGCGCCACAAAGAGAGCAGTAGCCAGATCCAGACGAGACTACTACAGCCATTGTAAGATAAGTGTCTGTCTGAGGATGTCTGAGGAGCAGAACTGAAGCTTTTTATACGTTCCGGTATCAAAGCGGCGCGGCGTTGGATATATCCAAGTGCCGCTGTGTAAAAGATCCTGATCGTAACCTGCTATGCGAGGACCTGGCGGTAAAGAAGAGATGGCGCTTTTATTTCCACGAGCTGCCCAATAAGCAATATAAAGAGGTGCAGCCAACGGAACTCCCTCAGAATCAAGGACTTGTGCCACTAATTATGCCTGAAGAGATCCGCAAGGCTCTTCGACGCATGAAGGATGGTCATGCTGTCGGCACCGATAGAGTCCCTATCGAAGTATGGAAGGCGGTAATACGCCTTTGCATTTTATGTTCCTGGACTTGCAGAAGGCCTTCGACAGTCTTCCTTGCGTGATGATCTAGTGGGCGCCGCGGCCCAAAGGGGTGTCAGAAACTTATATTGAACCGAAACTCCGATTCTGTGTGTGGTGTAAACTGCCGTTGGTGACACTAAATCTTACGATCTGTCCTAACTTCGTTTCTATTTAGCGTAATACTGGACAAATTCATTGTCCGTAGTTATTCGGAACGCACACGAGCAGCCCCCGTGGATGCTAATGTATGCTGATGGTATTGCTATGGCGGATTCAGATAGGTGAGGGCTTGGAAGACGCGTAAATGCATAGAAAGTCGCTTGAGATCAGAGGTTTGCAGCAAAATGTAGAGAAGACTGAATATTTGGCTAGCAATACCACAGATCTCACACCTGTCTGCATGTTATTATGGTCAAACGGACAGACCAGTTTAAATACTAGAGGTCTCTGTATCATCCGTCTGGCGTTGTCTTGACTTCCCAGGGCGCATTGAAACAATAAATAGTGAATTGTTAGACGTAATGAGTCACCTTATTTTAGAGTAACAAAAATGTCGAGCGTATTGGCCAAGTTAATTCTATAAAAATGAAAATACTCGGGCTTAAGCACCATACCGTTCCTAGGCTTGTTGTTTACTACCCTCATATTTATTGTTGAAAATCGAGTGATTGCTTTTACGCCCGAAAACAACACAAACTAAAAATATTTTTGATGAAAAATGTTAGGCGTAAAAACCTTTGTATTATCTATGATGTCGTTTACCACCCTCGCGTTTAGGATCATCAACAGTGGTTGCTGTTACGACACAAAAACTCAAAATATCTGTTTTACTTTCCTAAAAAAATAGGAGTGTAAACGCCATTTTTTGGCGAATTGGAAGATTTTAAATATACAGATCGATAGAGAATGAAAAAATAAGTAGAACTGCATTTAAAAGTCATTTTGGCCAAAATGGCGCTTACGCCCTTTGAGCCCCGAGGTATCGATATTGACCTGTTCAATTTGTCTACCATTAACTAAAACCTTCGGCTTATGCTTATTGATGCTAGCAATTTGATGTTTTGTACCAATAACTATGAATTTGGACTTTTCCGGATTAATTAGAAGAGAATTCTCAGTGGACCACTTAACTATCGACTCAAGATCGCAATTCAAATCACCTACAGCTGTGACCGTATTCATAGGCCTAAATGAGTGATATACTTGAGTATCATCAGCGTATAGATGTAATTTGCATTTAGCAACCTTATCCACTAAATCTGCAGTAAAAAGTATAAATAGCAAGGGGCTTAAAATAGAACCTTGCGGCGTTCCTTTAAAAATGTCTCGGGTCTGTGATTGCACTATTTCCCCTTGCTCGCTCTCCACCTCAACGTATTGTCTCCTACCAGTAAGGAACGATCGAAACCAATCGCACGATTCCTGCGCAAATCCATAACTAGCCATCTTCGTTATTAGGAGTGGAACGTCTAAACAGTCAAAAGCCCTGGAATAGTCTAGCAAGACAAGAACACTTCCGTTTCCAACATCGTGATACCTGGAAAGTAAAACATGTATGTATATCAACTTTTCAACGAAACAAGACGGGTTATGTTACGGCAAACACACCTACCTACACGTAATTTGTAGGTGAGTTAATTAGTTAAGAAGTATGTAGGTTACGACTAACTTAAATAAACTGTTAAAATTCTTAGTAGATACGGCCAGTTTGTGCAGATAAGTTGAAGTTAAAAGTCTACGGATAAACTAGCCAGTCTTAATTCGCGTATAATGTTTAAAGAAAAAAAATGACCCTTCGTGTACTTAACGTCCGAGTTTAAATAGTCCGCATTTATCCTTGAATGTACCTAATGTAATGTAAGAATAAAGAAAATATTTTCAAAACAATGGATCGGGTGCCACATGAAGAAACTAAATAAATACACGGTGTTAGATATTTTGTCTCTTTTTCGTGTTATTGCCTGTCCACTTTCGAAAGACCAAAGTTACTCGGTGAAATGGAGTAATGATGATAATTAAGACTTTATTTTGTTAGGCTATTTTATCTAATTATCTACTTCTTTATTGCAACACGTTTCTTTAATTTAAAATATTTTTAAAGATTTTCAAGAATTTGTCACATCTCGTCGAAAAATGCATTTTATCGACTTAGGAAATGAACTTATTTGTCGAGGACATTTTTTATTCATAGGTCATATTTAGTTCTAATTTTAGCTTTTAACGTTTTTTTATTGTTTTGTTTCTTATTTTCAAAATATTATAATATAATAATAAAATATCTATATAAACTTATAATAAATCTGTTACTTATTATTTGTCTGTCGATTTATGAAAAGTTTGTAATCTGTAGTTGCCTCAATGTGACATAAATACCTAGACTTATACACAACACGACCATACCTATGATACTAGGTAATTTTGAATCCTACGCCTTCCGTAATTAATTCACTGGCTCACCATCTGTCGGATGTTGTCTGCCTTCTTCATATTTATATGAATATTTTGATAATTGTCGACTTTAAATATGGAATAGAAAAAAAAACTCTTAATGATAGAGAACTGTTGGTCTAGTGGTATATGCTCCGAATTTCATTTCGAAGGTCGTGATTTGGAATTCTTGCAAACCGTGCCCTTTTTCTATAGGAAAAAAAAATATATGTGCTATCAATATTTTCGCTTTTACGGTGAAGGAAAACATCGTGAGGAAACCCACGGATAGTTAGCTCCAGAAAGTTCTTTCCTCTGAGCAAGGCTGACTAGGCTAGGATGGTGGTAAACTTGCTGGTCAACTCTACTCAACCTAACAATGTTCCAGACACTGCTGCACCTTTAAAATCATATATTAAAAAAGTTGCTTGCACTGTTATGTATAGATAAGTCATTTTAATAAATGCTTTACCTTGAATTAATTAAAAAGCAACAGTAGAGTTAGTTATCTACCTGAGACAGCTTACATATCTAATTTTAAATGTTTACATAAGATCAGAGATAGGAATGGCCCGCAGGTTAAGCCGATGGCCCTTCATATTGAAATAGAAAGTTTCTTGCTTGTTCATAACAACCCGTGACCATATTTTTTGTTCGAAAATTAAGTTGTGTTTCTTAATTCGATATGTAGATAATTGTGTGTAGATATAGCACTAAAATCACATCACTTTCTTTTGGCTTCACGGTAGTCGGGTAATAAAATAAATTACGTATAATTGTTGTAAAACATTATTCAGTATAATAATTAAAAAGTGCGAAAACGCGAAAATTTGTTTGTGTGTCTGTATGTATGTGATTGGAATATATTTGATTAGCGGGAGACGCGCGATATTCATGCAGTAACAGGACCTTAGAGTATTAATTATTACTCTAAGAACAGGACTTATACGCGCGTGTAATCACGGGGCGCAGCTAGTTGTATCTAATTGTAAAAAAGGACGTGTAAGTTGATTCCTATTACCGTTAGGGATATGTTTTTGCTTACTAGTAATTAGTGGTAGGACTACTGATACCTCAAGGCACAGGCTCTTTGCCTAGTTTGAGGATCAGGAGTACTCCTTAAGCACTTTTACTTATTTAAACAAGTTTTGAAATGTAATCAAAATTGTACCTAAATGTATATTTGTGCAAACTTTGGTTTTATTAATAAACGTTTTTTTTTTTTTTTTTTTTTTTTAATTATTATGTAAACGAACCAATTGCGATTAAACTTGGTACGGAGAAAGCTGGAGATCTGGATTAACACATACCTAGGCCTTAATTCTTATTTATATCCTTACTAGCTGCGCCCCGCGGTTTCACTCGCGTAAGTCCTGTTCCCGCGGAAATATCGGGATAAAAAGAAGCCTATGTGTTATTCCCGGTATCCAGCTACCTATATTCCAAGTTTCATCGCAATCGGTTCAGTAGTTTTTGCGTGAAAGAGTAACAACCTCACATACATATTTACATACATACATAAAAACTTTCGCGTTTATAATATTAGTGAGATATTCCTACGGGATTTATTATTACCAAGGGAGGGTAGGTGTAAGCTAACACCTAAATTTAAAACCTCTGTTTTTAAATTAATTTAAATATTATTTAATGTATAAAGTTTTTGAAAATAAATGCAAAGTATAATATATTAGTCTACTCTACCTGCCTGGGAGTGTTTTCCTAAAGATTGAAAGCATATCAAACAAATCACTTTTGCAACCTCACATCACTGCAGTAGCAAGAGCAAAATGGAAACAATTGAAAGATTGGAGGGCTCACTAGCACATTTGTCCAGCACATTTCAGAAGCAGATGATGGATTTTGAAGCCAGGATCACCCGGGGCAATACACCAGCAGCCGAAGCGACCACCACAACACTTGCTGCAGAATTCGCCAACTTCAAGGTATTTGTGATGGGTGCGCTCCGCA
The DNA here is from genome assembly GCA_949358125.1 of Idaea dimidiata. Classification (NCBI taxonomy): domain Eukaryota; kingdom Metazoa; phylum Arthropoda; class Insecta; order Lepidoptera; family Geometridae; genus Idaea; species Idaea dimidiata. The sequence continues at coordinate 19,280,595 of OX442334.1, read as the reverse complement.
GCCTACAGGAGCAACTACAGATCGTAGTCAGTAGCATAGACAGGATGGAGATGCACAGTCGTCGCAAGATTCTACTGCTACATGGTGTTCCTGAGTCTGCGAATGAAAATGTGTCCGAGGCCATCATACAGACTGTCACTAAGAAGCTGAGGATTCAGTTTGCTGTGACTGATATCTCGCGCTGTCATCGAATGGGGCGTGCTGCATCACCTCTCAAGCCACGACCAATACTGTTTAAGGTTCGAGATTCTGACATGAAAACCAAAATCTGGCAATCTAAGGCCAGACTCAAAGGGACTGGCATTACTCTGTCGGAGTTTCTAACGAAGGCACGTCACGACGCGTTCATGGCAGCAAGGCAGCGGTTTGGTGTTGGCAGTTGTTGGACGAGAGACGGGCTTATTCACGTCATTGATGCGGAGGGCTCTCGCGTACGTATTAGTAGCATGCGAGACTTAGACGCAATCCCACAAGTTGTACCGAAGCAAATGTCTGCGACAGCATCGCGGGCGGCTAAGAGGGCTGATAATAAGACTCCTCGACCTAGTCATCGTCTCTTCTCCTTCTCATGTCGTCAAACATGGTCAACTCACAGCTGATAATTTTTCTTACCATGACTTGGTCTTCTTATCCTATAAAGTTCGCCCTCCCAAATCCAAGCCAAAGAGGCTGTTGCAGCGAAGTTTTGGTGGTATTGACAAAGATAAATTTGTTAGGGATGCTGCCGAAATTGACTGGTCACCAGTTGTTGAATGTAATAACATTGATGATAAAATTTTAGCATTTAACGCTCAAATTACTCAACTTTTTGATAGGCATGCTCCACTTAGATACGTCAAGATGAAACATCTTCCTGCACCATGGCTTTCCGATGACATAAAAAAACTCATGCGTAGGAAAGCTGCCAGCAAGTGTAGGTATAAATGTCGACCTACAGAATATAACAAGGCCAAATACCATGAAGCTCGCAATCGCTGCAATAGAGCATGCAGAGACGCATACCGCAGACGTATTCATGAATCTGTCTCTGTGGAGGATCAGGCAAAAGTCTGGAAATTCCTCAGAACCTTAGGAGTTGGCAAATCACGTGATAACCCATTACCTGATAATTTGGACGTAGATTCTTTAAATCAACATTTTTCTTCGGCTTCCGTTATTAGCGATGCTGATAAAATGAATACTGTCAACTTTCTAACATCTCTTCCAACTCCTAACTGTCCCCAATTCGTCTTTAGTCAAGTAAACCCTTGTGATGTTAAAAAGAGCGTCCTATCCATCTCCTCTAATGCCATGGGTTCCGACAATATTAGTCGCAATATGGTAGTTCCCATCCTCGACTCTATACTGCCTATACTAAGTCACCTTCTTAACTATTCCTTAACCAGTCGCACTTTTCCTTCTATTTGGAAGGAGGCACAAATTACTCCACTCCCAAAAAAGCCCAATCCTGCATCCTTCTCTGAATTCCGACCAATATCAATTCTTCCTTTTCTGTCAAAAGTTCTGGAGCGACTTGTTCATAACCAGATAAATTCTTATCTCCTTAATAATAGTCTCCTCAACCCCTTGCAATCTGGTTTCCGTTCTGGTCATAGTACGGTTACAGCTCTAGTGAAGATAACCGATGACGTTCGGAGGGGTATGGACGATCGCAAGTTGACTGTTCTGACCCTTCTAGATTTCAGCAATGCCTTCAATACTGTCGACTTTGACATTCTCCTTGCTATCCTTCGCTCCAATAACATATCTCCAATGGTCATTGACTGGTTTCATTCTTATCTGTTTGGTCGCCGGCAGAGGGTGCGTTATAGGGAGACTTTCTCCTCTTGGTGCAATACTTCTGCTGGTGTACCTCAGGGCGGTGTCTTATCTCCTCTTCTCTTTTCTATTTTTATTAATTCTATCTCAAATAACCTCACATCCCAGTACCATCTATATGCAGATGATTTACAAATCTACGCACAAGCATCATATGAGACCATCTCCACTGCTGTCGATATAATTAATGCTGATCTACGGAAGATTACTGACTGGGGCAAAAAGTTTGGTCTTAAAATAAATCCAAATAAGACTCAGTGCATAATTTTAGGCAGTTCTCGGCTTTCGATTAAAATTGACCAAAACATGCTTCCGCCTGTTCTAATCGAAGGTATACTGGTTCCATACTCCACCACTGTCAGAAATTTAGGAATAACGTTGGACTGTGACATCTCTTGGAACCTACAAGTAAACTCGACAAGTAGGAAAATGTTCGCTACCTTTGGCTGTCTCCGGAGACTGAGTAACTTCTTGCCCACTGCCACCAAGATTTCGCTAGCGCAGTCGCTGATGCTTCCTATTCTTGACTATGCTGACGCTAGCTACCCTGATCTTACACAAGAGCAACTTGACAAACTGGAGCGTCTTCAGAATCTATGTATCAGGTTCATTTTCGGCCTACGCAAATATGATCATGTTTCATCGTTCCGTGCTCAACTCAAATGGCTTCCCATTCGCTTTAGGCGTAATTCTCACACCGTCTCTCTACTTTACTCCATTCTCTTCAATCCTCGCTATCCCCTTTATCTGAAGGAGCGCTTCAGTTTTGTTCACTCCAATCATGACCGTTTACTTCGTTCTCAAACTACCCTTCTTCTAAATTATCCCCGCTCTTTTACCTCTTTCTATAAAAATTCTTTCAACTTCCAAGCTGTTTCGCTCTGGAATGACTTGCCGGAGGACGTCAGAAAAGCTTCATCCCTGAGTACGTTTAAAACTCGTGTCAAGTTGTACTATTTGTCACTCGTTTGATGTTTTCTATAATATTTGAGAGTATTCTGTTTTTTTTTTTTATTTATTTTTTATTTCCTGTAGGTATATATTATGGTATTAGTATGTTTTTTTGGTATATATGTATATATTATAGTTATTTAGTAAGTATATATGTGTATTAAATGATATTTAATTGATATCGTATATTAATATTTAAATTGATTATTTTATTATATTATTCCTTAGTTGTATTATTTGGGAATATTTAATATTTGTTATAAATTATGTATATATAAATTATCCTTGGTTTTAGTAAGCGCACCTAACCCCTTAATCATTCGTATGATCCTCTCCACCCCAAGGTTGCCTGGAAGAAACCGCTCTCAGCGGTAAGGCCGCCTATTGTGTCACTCTAGATTTAAGTTTTGTTACTTTTATTTACCTATTATAATTGTATTTTTGGTGTATGACACCAAAAATACAAATAATAAAAATAAAGCGTTAAATAAATAAATAAATAGATAAATAAATTATTACACGAGAGAAACCTCGGAACACAACTAGTCATAAACAAAACAGTTAACTTTAACGACAACCAAATTAAATCTAACAAACATCTAAAATAATATCCTACAAACTTGAGACCCGTAGTGAATGGCATTCATTGATATTCGTGAGCCACCCATTCACCGCGATTCACTAGCGTGGGCTCCCGCCCGCGGCTTTGTCTGGCCGTGCGTAGGCGGCGTTATGATCATAATTACGTGCCCAGTCGGCGACATGCAAATCAGAGGTTTTGTTAACTCTTTAATCTTGAAGTTGGTTGTTATAAATTGATTAATGTGAAGTTATGTGTGAATGACTTGGGTAACGAGTTATTGATTTGTTGCCAATTTGTAACTTGCACCCGTAGTGGGAGGTTGTACGTATACTTACTATTATTTGAACCGACTTCAAAAAAAGGAGGAGGTTCTTAATTCGTCTGTATGTATGTATCGTATCTTACTTCTTACTAATATTATAAACGCGAAAGTTTGTATGTATGTATGTGAGGTTGTTACTCTTTCACGCAAAAACTACTGAACCGATTGCGATGAAACTTTGAATATAGGTAGCTGGATACCGGGAATAACGCATAGGCTAATTTTTATTCCTATATTCCTGCAGGAAAGTTGAAGCACTGTATCTGCTAGAGGCGCTTATCAATTTCCCATACAATATTGTAATTTACGCAAACTTGATACGTTTGTATGTTTCGTCCATCCTCCTGTCCGTATCTAAGCTGCTACTCTAGTATGTATTTGAAAGATCTAGAAAAAGAAATTCATTTGGTAGGTAGGTACTGTGAAACAAATGAATAAAATGTGGTATACTTACCTACACGACAGTAGATATTTTACTAGTAGTTGGTTTTTCTCCTCCCCTGTCTGATGTACCATCAGAGAAGCGAAGGTTGTGGGTTCAAATCCCGCAGGGAACATTGTGTGTATGCAATAAAAAGCATATTTTCATAATAATCATACTGAAATGAAAGACGTCCTAAAGTATTATTTATTACTTCTCCCTATACTTTATTTCCCCCATACATTTTTATTATTTGTTTATAGATCCTCATGTCGCTAAAGTGTGAAGTCGCTAACCTCAGAAACAAGCTCGCACCTTTTATTTATTTACATACAGTTTATTCAAGGAAAGGCGCTAATTTTTCAAAATAACAATACTCTTAAAGTAGATAGGTATGCTGTCTGTAATAAAGCCTACAATCACGATCAATATGCCCTCAAGTCTCAATCGTATTTAGCGTGCCAGATAAATCTGCATACGACTGGGGGCGCCACTGCCTAACATTAGGCACATTTACCTAATAGTTAGTGTGCCTCGTTAGCTGGCAGCGATTAGCTCCGATTTTGACCACATGCACACTTATCTAGCATTTACTAAAAGTTGTGATTGTTCATTGTTGTTGCTTATTGGCCCTTAATTCTGGTACTATAGACCAAAACCTATAGACCTTTTATGTGGTTCTGGTACACTTTATTTGCACAACCAAAAACAATTATTACAATCAGTTTACATTATAATTAATAAGTAACACAAATACACAGAATGCTTAAAAGTGAAGTGTTGTACAAATAGGCGACCTTATCGCTAAAAGCGATTTCTTCCAGGCAACCTTTGGATGGAGAAGGTCAGTAAAGTTTGTGTGGTAGGCAGAGAGAGATATATAGAATATGCATGACGTAGTATAATTAGGCGATACAAATACTTAAATAGATAAATATTACCTTATTCCACAATAATTACAAACTCAACATCTTCTTATTAATACTCGTATTATAAACGCAAAAGTTTATATGCATGTAAGTATGTATGTATAGGTATGTGAGGTTGTTACTCTTTCACGCAAAAACTACTGAACCGATTCGATGAAACTTGGAATGTATGTAGCTGGATACCGGGAATAACACATAGGTTACTTTTTATCCCGATATTCCCGCGGGCACGGGATTAACGCGGGTAAAACCGCGGGGCGCAGTTAGTAGCTTTTAAATATGTGACTGGCCGTTTCGCTACCTTGCATGAGTTTTAAAATAGTTCTTGCAAATGGAGGAAGTTGAATACCAAATACTATATCCATGACACCAGCCGTGGGTTTGCCTCAAGCTTCAAGCCTTCTCGCTTGATACCAAAGCTTGATCGTGTCATAACAGCAATAAAACATTCACGCTTACAGTAAATCACACCCACGTCGCATACTTGATCCATATTACGTCTCGTTTGGCCTAGAATAGGCAATAAATATGTTTATACCTTCACACTGGTGGTCTTCATTGTATGCGAGCTAAACCGGAACCAAACCTCCGAATTATTGTGGTTTTATGTAGGGAAAGTAGAATTTGGAGTAAAAAAAGTTGAGTTAACATAAGTTAACTGATACCCCACCTAAGTTACTGGTTTTTTTTAAGTTAAATAGCTTTGTGGTGGCTGTTTTTGGTTTAGGTTAATTTATCTGTTATCAACAAGACTAGCACTGGTGGCTGCAATGGTCTACGTATTGGAACATGGATGAATCCGCTTAGCGCTACTATACAGACCACAGGTGGTGTTGTTACCACTCATTAAAAACATTTCTGCTGTGGTATCATCTAATTAGGATCCACCGCTACTAGTGGCTAACTTGCAGTACATTGCTGCTTTGACGTAACGTGGTTGTTACCGGTGATTACTTCAAAGCAGCAAATTCAATGTAGCTGCAGGGTATCATCTAATTAGCATCTACCGCTACTAGTTGCTATTTACTGTCAAAAAACATATTTCGTATTCTACATTGCTGCTTTGGAGTAATCACCGGTAACAACCACGTTACGTCAAAGCAGCAATGTACTGCAACTTAGCAACTACTAGCGGTGGATGCTAATAAGATGATACCATAGCTGGTCGCCTTTTATAGCTGTAACAAAAGCGCCAACCCGTGTCCGCACCGTACCATTCGACGGGACGGACTTAATATCTTAGTGGCCTTATTATTTTAAACTCGGACGACAGGGCCAGAAAATTGCTCGCTCGCTTCCATGGCCCTTTCATACCCCCAGGCGCTATACTGCAACGATCTACGTGCCGTGTTTCGATACGTCGATGCCCGTTGCGGCTTATAAGGCCCAACACCTACAAGTTACACCTGAATTATAGCAACTTAGCGACTAATAAAACACTTGACTCGGTCAACCTTGAAAAAGCCAACTGTAAAGTTGGCGAAAGCTCGGTTCGTTTGAAACCATGAATAAAACGCGATTCAACCAGATAAATAAAGTGTTTTATCAAGCAAAATCGCGAAAACCATACAAGAAATTAACTTAGCCACTATACTATATAAGCGTACCATAAGCATAAAATACATCCTTTAAACTAAAATTGGAAAGTAAAATGGTCAGTGTGCGTGGGCTCTGAGGTCGATAAGGGCTAAGTCACTGAGTTACTTTAACGAATTGAGCCAACAAACTAGAAGTGGACTACCCAGTTTCTGTGAGTCGGTTTCACAAGTTGTGCTTATAACTTTAAAATAGTTACAATTTAGACGCTTCGACTTTGTTCTGCAATAAGGATCACATCTATTTTATGTTAATGATTTGAGATTTTTTTGATAAAACTTTAAAAATTACACCAGAATCTGTCAAGTTTAGTTCAATAGACACCTAAAATAGTAAAATTGTTGCATAATTTTGTTGTTTGAAAACACGTTTCCAAATTAATTTGAATTTCAACAAGTTTTGCTAAAGCTATTAAATAAATCTATGAAACGCCAATAGCCTGTTAAAAAACATAGAGCAAAGGGTTACTCTACTATTGCAGTGAAGATATTGACAGGAACAAACTTCAATGGAGTAGACAGACATTCTAACGCGTAGGTCTGTCTACCTTAGGTACCCACCTAAATAAACCGACAATTAGTTTGTTCAGCTTAACTTTCCATTTTACAAACAAAAATAGTGGGATGACGTTAATACCGTCAAAAGCTTTGAGGTAACGTAACCACAATGGCGGTAACAACTATGGCGGTAACATATTTCTGATGTTACTTTTACTTTTAAGGTTGATTTGAGATCAACAATGGCTTTAATGGACATGAACCAAGAACCTCTATTACACTGGAAGCTAGAAGCAAGCATCTAATTCCTTCTTCCCCCAAGACTATACTAATATTACAAAGAGGATATATTTAATATTTCTTTGTTTTTTATTGCTCAAGGCATATTTAAACTTAGAAACATTTTTTGCAAGGAAATATATTTTCAAAAGTCCCCATGACAAGATTCGAACCTGTGCCCCCTCGCTAACCATCAGGCGAGTGCTCTAACCACTGAGCTACCTACACAGGATTCCTGTGACATATTATTTATTTCTTACTCGTATATTTCCTTGCAAAAAATATTTCTGAGGCTAGATATTTTTGATTGTTTGTAACAAATATGCCACGACAGTACTGAAACGATGTAAAAAATTCTCCAATAGATAGCAATATCGATCATTTTTTATCCCGTGTTCCCGATCCCGGGACTTATGCGGGTGTAACTTAAATTTATTAATAAATTTAATTGTAAATTAGCGAGTCCTAAACCTACTATTTTATTCTACCAATATTATAAAGCTGAAAGTTTGTGAGTATATGTGTGTTTGTTACTCAATCACGTAAAAACCGCTGAATCGATTGCGATGAAACTTGGAATATATTTAGCTGGATACCGGGAATAACACATAGACTACCACAATTGATTTTATCACGATATTCACGGAACGGGACTTACGCGGGTGAAACCGTGGGGCGCAGCTAGTATTCAATAAACCCTATTACTTCCCAGCTAAAGCTCAGTATTGAAGAATCAAAAAGGATTCGTACAAAACAAAATTCTCTTTACCATCGTGAATCTTACATTGTCTCGATTCCTCGCCGATCAATTGTACAAATACCACTCTGAATAAGGTATGCTCTCGAACTCCGACGATATTTTTCAAGGTAAAATTGTTTATACATTTTTAACCGACCGACCTTTCTAAGGTCGTTAGAAGAAGTTAGAGTGAGTATTTGATGACCTCTATGGCGCGTAGGGCGAACGCTTGGCTGCAATACAGAAGGTTGCGGGTTCGATTCCCGCTGGGTGCAAATATTTATGCTTTATTTGTATCTGGTCTGTGTGTATTTCTAAGTATAATATGTATGTATTTACAAAAGAAAAATAAATGTAAGTAATATATCCGTTGTCTAGTCACCGTAACACAAGCTTAGCAGCTTACAATGGGGCTAGATGGCGCTGTGTGTTGGTCATATAATTTATTATTTATTTATTTATTATTTAAAGTTTTGGAGCTTTTTTTATTTCAGTTACGAAAACTTTTCTCTTTTCTATAAATTCCTTCATTATACTATACCGAGCTATGCGAAGTTCCCGGTTGCATCCCTCTCGGGAGCCAGAGGTCCGCTTTCCTTCTTTTACGTCTTCACTTCGCACGATCTTCGGCATTTTATAAATTCCTTATTGCGACAAAGATTTCTTAGTTATTCTAGTATAGGTACCTACTATAGTGGCCTGGTGCAGTCATTGAGTAAGACTTTTTCCTGGCTTCTCTTCTATTTCATTGATGTGAATGTTAAATCATCAATCAATCATTTATTGCTTGCTTGCTAAGTGTTACAAGATCTTAGAATTAATTTGGCACTTTACAATTTAGCGCCTTTCCAGGCATTGCAAGGACTTAAATATAAATATAAAAATAATTTAAAAATTAAAAAACCGACTTCAAAAAGAAACAAAAAATAATTTAAAAAACAAACAAAAAAAAAAGAATTGATAAAAATGACCAAAATAACCTCTAAATAGGTACAGTGCCACCGACTAATTAATCTGTTTTAGCATCTGAAGTCGGGCAGTTTTACTGGTTGGTTCCATATTGTACTTAGTTTGGCTCGATAAACAACTGGATTGATTAATGCGTTTTGAGGAGCATTTCCGTTCATCACTCCGAAGACCCTCATCAGATTCACATAAATTTTTTATGGGACCATCTTGGAACTCCCACCTATCCATTAAAAAAAGAATCATCTTAATCGGTCAAGCCGTCTTCGAGTAATCGGTGAACATACAAAAAAAAAAAAAATTATACATACAGACGAATTGATAACCTCCTCCTTTTTTTGAAGTCGGTTAATAACTATACTAAACTAATCTAATACAAAATCACCTTTCATTCAATTCTAAATATTCTTTTACGGAATAGAACCCTTTCTCTATGAGGTAATTTTTTAGTTTCTTTCTAAAGTTAGCAACAGTTTTCTCGACCTGTATATACTTGTTGTTGTGTATATCTAGCTATCATGGGAGCATGAATTTAGTTATTAACTAGCTGCGCCCCTCGGTTTCACCCGCAGAAGTGAAAACGCGTTATCACGGGCGCGGACGGCCGAACGGTTCTCAAACGGTGGCACTTTTTCGTTCATTACTCGGGTTCTACTAATTGGATTTCGATGCAAAGTATACCACGCACAACGTTCTTTAAAAATAGAACTATCCAATATTGAAAACCAGATTTCAATCGGATAAGTAGTTTTTAATTGTATAAGAAACAGACAGATAAACAGAGAAACAGACAAACAGACATGAATTTAAAAAATTATAAAATTTTGTTTTACTACTTTTTCAAAGCCCTCTAGACAAGTTTTTTTAAAATTTACTTCCAAGTACAGACTTTTTGTCCTCTCTTCCTTTATTATAAGTATAGAGTATAGATATAATGTACTATTTTGGCATGATTTTTTTTAATTTGTGTTTTGTTGTTGTGCCTTTTATTAAATAAATGAGCGTATCGCACTTTAGATCAAGTCACGTATACCATTTATACTTATACTTGACTAGTGATAGAATACTTATTAAAAGTTAAATAATATGTTTACTTTAAATTTAATGCAAGTTGGTATTCAGACTTATACACTCTTGTCTTTGAACATTATTTTGTCATCAAAAGAATGCGATCGGCCTATCAAAAAAGGTCCTGAGCTCATCATCATTCAAAGCTGGCTATATGTCCACGTCGTACGAAGACTTGGAAATATGTTTACGTAAAAAATATTAAAAAAGGTAAACAAAATCAACTGCAAGAACACAGTCAAATCTGTGTTCTTGCTGTTCATTTCAAGCAGATATCTCCATTTCGAAATACAGACATCGGGCTATTTTATAATTTACAAGGAACATGGTTCCGCATATAGGATTTCATATTAGAAAATCTGTTTCGATATTGGACCACATCCATCCACTCTGCAGGCTAATATTAAATCTACCTACCTATACTGCCACAGCTACAATAACTGTGTGTATGCCTTATAGGTAGGTACATAAGTGTATTAATTCTGTAACCCGTCTAGTTTTGGCATAATATGTCGGTTTCTACGACCTTTAGATACTTTGTTTACACACGATAGATGAGCGTTTGACCACTATCTCAATTGATGTAAGTCTAGTGATGATATGGTGTCAGACTGAATGTTACGTTTGTAATAAAACCCCGCAGACGCCGAATATTTTTGAAAATGTATGAAATTTACGAGACAGTTCTAGTAAAAAAGAAAATATCGTTTACTAGCTGCGCCCGCGGTCTTACCAGCGTAAGTCCTGTTTCCGCAGGATTATTCTGTGCTTCGGGAGACACGTTAGGCCCCGGTTGTTATCTCTGATAGCAGTCGTTAGGTCAAATTAGGGCAACCTGAAAACACTAGGCGAGCCACCGAAAAAAAGAAGCGAGATTTTCGGTATAAAATCTAACTTATGTGTTATTCTATGTCTCTATCAACCTATATTTCAGGTTCTATCGCAATCGGTTTAGAAGTTTTTGCATGAAAGAGTAACAAAGGTCACATTTAGCGTTACTATCTGAGCCCCGCGGTTTCAACTCGTAAATCCCGTTCCCGACGGAACATCGGGACAAAAATAAGCCTATGTATTATTCCAGGGCGCTAGCTACTTATATTCCAAGTTTCATCGTAATCTGTTCCGTAGTTTTTGCGTGATTGAATAACAAACTCACAGACATACAAACATGCAAATTTTTGCGTTTATAATATACTAGCTGCGCCCCGCGGTTTCACCCGCGCAAGTTGCGAACCCGCGTTGTTCGAACACCTACCTACCGCAATGCAATAATCCACACTTAAACGGCCGCCCATTGAAGTACTGAGACGCTACCGCGCCTGGCATCATCAGTACTTCCCTGGTCGTCCATTTAAGTGTGGAGTTTTGCACTGCGGTAGGTAGGTGAAGTAAGGTAAAATTTGTATTTCATCAGTAAGTGACGATAACGATGACGAAGGATGACGATGACGATGGATGACGATCAATGACGATGGATGACGATGACGATGATGATGATGCCACTCTACATCACTACCCCTGTGTCGATTTTCATTCATTGAATAGTTATCACCCGCGTAAGTCCCGATCCTCCGGGATTTTCGGGATCAAAAGTATCCTATGTTACTCTCCATCATTTAAACTATCCCTATGCAAATTTTCATCCAATAAATAGTTATCACCCGCGTAAGTCCGGATCCCCCGGGATTTTCGGGATCAAAAGTATCCTATATTACTCTCCATCATTTAAACTATCCCTATGCAAATTTTCATCCAATAAATAGTTATCACCCGCGTAAGTCCCGATCCGCGGGATTTTCGGGATCAAATCCCGCGGGATTTACGGGATCATAAGTATCCTATGTTACTCTCCATCAGTTAAACTATCCCTATTCGAATTTTCATCTAATAAATAGTTGTCACCCGCGTAAGTCCCGATCCCGCGGGATTTTCGGGATCAAAAGTATCCTATGTTACTCTACATCATTTAAACTATCCCTATGCAAATTTTAATCCAAATCGGTCGAGCCGTTTGACCATGAAGAGGGAACAAACAAACAAATAATCAAACAGACTTTCGGATTTATAATATTAAGTAGGATAGGATAGGAAGTACTTAAGAAGTAAAATGAACATTGATCTTGTACTTTCTTTATTAATATGACATTGGCAGAATTTGTGTTGACAAAAAGCACAACGAAAAATCACAAAAAAAAAAGAACAATAGACAATAGGTACGTAGAGTGAACGAATTTACTTTTTCACGAAAAGCGCTCCGGCTCTAACACATCCCTGGTAAGGTATTCTTCAATAAATTCTTCTTTAGGTATTACTTTGTAAAAATTTGTAAATATAACAAAGCTAAGCACGCAAGTACAATCTCAAATGCACATAAATTAATTCTTCACGTAGTCCCTCACTCGTCTCAGCTCCACTCAGTTTCATAACTTGGTTCATTTAGCGGCGCCTTAGGTATTTAATATAGCAAACAAAACTTAACTCGTTAGTGCCAGATTCCTGTTGCATCGCAAGAATCGATTATAAAGCAAGAATCGAGTGAAAAAACTTGTTGTTCGAATCGATGGGACGTCGTTGACCTATCGAGACGTGGGAATCTGAGGGGATCGTCTCACTACGATGCATTGTTCGGGTGACGTACACGAAGCTATTTGTTGAGGTTTCGGGGTAACAACATCGAAGTTTAGCTGGTTTAAGTTTCTTCAGTTTCTGTGGTATTTGCTAACGATCTTACGCTGAATACAGAAACGTCACTTAAAATTTGAGTTCAAGTTAAACAATTAAGCAGCTCTCGATTCCAAAAAAACTAATTTTAAATTTAGACCCCTCCTTATTATTTAAGTATTTCTCCATATTCTAAGTAGCGTGTCTGTGTTCAGCCGTTACTAAAAGTACAGTTTACCTAAAAGTTTAAGTTATTTAACTTGTGTGTATCCGCAATTAGCCCTACCTTGGGCCTTTGTGCGTGATTTTAAGCCGTGGGTTTATTTAAAATGTTTTTCTTCACCGTAAGAGCGATGTTTAATAGCGCTCATATTTTTTTCTTAAAGAAAAACACAGTAATCGCCTATATCGACACAGTAATTTTCTAAAAAACAATTTTAGTATGTACCTACATTTCTCAGAACATAATCAATTAAATAACATTTTTATTAAGTGTCAACCCTAAAATGAAAAAGTATTCTAAGCAACCCCTGTTTAGCAATATCCGGAGCTTTGAGAAGTCTAGGTACTCAGACCGTAAGCTTCGCTGAACTTAAATTGAAATTACGATAAAAGTTTTCGTAAAATTTGTGAAGACACCTACCTAGTACATGAGTATAGCACATTTTATCATAAACTTAAAACGAAATTTTTGAAGCTAGTTTTAGGCACCTATCCAGGTTTTTTTAGGTTCCGTGGCCAAAAGAAAAAAAACGTGACCCTTTTTCTAAGACACCATTGCACTGTATGTTACCAGTGGGTGCGACGTGCAGAAGATGTGCGATAATTCGTATTCTGTAAATGTTATTTTACTTAATTACTACTTAATTAGTTAAGTAGCCTTCAAAATTAAGGGCTACTTAATTATTTAAAGAGCTCCCCTTGTTTATTAGCCAATCAGTATTTAAAGAAATTATAGAATAGCTATTATTTTTACTCCTGCAACAAATGAACTTCTGCAATGCTCATGCATCCCGCCTGCTTGTCGCATGCTATGTTTTTACAAATTCGACCTACAGGCTGTATCTCATGATCCACGATAGCTAGACAGTTGAGATTTTCACAAAGAAGTTATTTCATTTATTAGAGAGAGATCAACTCCCCCTTGACCAGTTTTATTATTTGTTTTTATCCGTGACGGGGTGAGAGATGTGTGTTTATCTGTCACCATTTTTCTCAGAACCGACTACCGACTTTTTTTATTATTTTGCGAAACATGGTAATGCATTCATGCATGCATTGATGCTATACATGGTAATGTATAGCATGAATTAGTCGCTGCCGCTGTATTAAGACCTTAATTATACGTAGATGTAGGTATAATAGAGAAAAGTAGCAAAAGGCGTACCAAATACTATTGGATAAACTGATATAGGGAGGTTAATGTCAAGTTAGTGTGGGTGTACAATTTCCATACAGCTCCCTCTATGTATTTTGCCTAGGGCGACCTGCACCCATATTATCTATCCAGTGGACGTCTGACAACAGTGGAAAATGACAGGCACTATGCAGTACATTGCTGCTTTGAGGCAATCACCGGTAATAACCACGTTACGTCAAAGCAGCAATGTACTGTATAGTGCCTGTCATTTTCCACTATTGTAAGACGTCAACAGATAGATAATATGGGTACTGGACAGTCTAAGACTAGGTGAGCCATACCACTTCACAAAAAGAAGAAGACCTTTAATTTTTATGTAGTCTTGTCTTATTCAGATGAAATCGTAAGAATACATAATATGTTTATGACGATGTATGTAGGTAGATGCTAGTTCCGACTACAATCATCATTCTATTATGAAAAACTACTGAACCAATTGCGGTAAAACTTGGAATATTAAAACTAAACAGAGTCTAGAATAACCCAAAGGCAACTTTTTATCCAGACACTCTCATAAAATCAGGACTTAGAAGAGTGAAATCGTGTGAAGGAGCTAGTACATAAATACTTTAGAATATCTCAGGCATCATCATAAGTCGTTATCGTATCTGGAGGCTTCCATGTTCACATCCGCTTCGCATTTTGTCGTTTCTATCTGTCTATACATACCTAAGTACGTATTCAGTAAAGGTGTAAGTTGAAAGGCGACGACACACGACTACTACAGGTAGCAAAATAAAGCAAATATTTTTGTTAGGGCTATTTTCTTTTTAGGGTTTAGGAGAGGTCATTAAGACCAATCACCCCAGCCAGAGAATTGTAGTTGTATGTTCAAACAGTGTATCCCACACTGAATGGTATGCCATGCTGATCTGTAATTGTTGCCTGCCATCGTCTACCAACTCGAACTTTAGTTGCCTAAAGCGTACAAAAAATATCTCGGCATCCATCTTTATTTTCAATCATTTTACCTACCAGTTGCGCCCCGTAACGGAACTTACGCGGGTTTCGCCTGCGTAAGTCCCGGGGCGCAACGGAAGTCCCGTTCCGACGAGTTTATCGGAATAATTATCGGGTGTCATTCCAGGTCTCCAGCAATCTATATATTGTAAGTTTCATCACAATCGGTTCTGTAGTTTTTGCGTGAAAGAGTAACAAAGTCACATACATACTACATACAAACGTTTGTAATATTAGTAAGATAGATGTCCTGAACCAAAACCAGTACCAAAAACAAACATATTTTTAGACAGGAATTGAACCTGTGAATTTAGGTACGTTTAGGGGTTGAATTAAGATAAGATTTGAGTTAGTAGACAGCGGCAGATGACAATTGAAGAGGTGCCTTTTATTATCACCTCTTAAAATTGCAGTCAAAGTTGTTACCTGTCGTCGTCTACCAACTCAGACCTTAAGTTGCCTAAAGCGTGCAACAAATATCCCGACATCAACCTTTATTTTCAATTTAGGCCACTTTCACATGTTATCGACGTCGTACGTTTGGATTTTCACTCTGTAACTACATAAATAGGCATTATCGCTTCCTTTATAGGTTTCTGGGACATGGGAAGCCATGAGAGATGGGGAAAATATTTGCTTCTATTCGTAGGTAATTCAGTGATCGAACGGTTTGGAGGAAATACCTACATTAAACTTTTTCAATTGAGTTTTTAGACTCGCGCTTTGTGGTAAGATAAGTGTTATCATTGAAGCGACTTGTTCTACATAGATAAAACAAATAAATAAATCCTGTGACCAACACACAACGCCATCTAGCCCCGTGGTAAATTGCTAAGCTTGTGTTACGGTGACTAGACAACGGATATACTACTTATATTTATTTTTCTTTTGTAAATACATACATATTATACATAGAAATACACCCAGACCAAATACAAATATTTATTTTTAACATAAATATTTGCACCCAGCGGGAATCGAACCCGCAACCTTCTGCATTGCAGCCAAGCGTTTGCCCAACGCGCCACAGAGGTCGTCAAAGATGGTGACACATAGATGGTGACAAAAATTAGACATACCACTTTAAACTTTATAAATTATCTCGACGTTTCGGGAAACGGGTTACGTCGGCCGTGGTCGCGAGACGGGTCATAATAGATGGATCTATGGATTGTCTTTTCGTGACCACGGCCGATGTAACCAGTTTGCCGGAACATCGAGGTAATTTAAATCCACAATTATCTAAAACGATCTTCTTATAATAATAATTAGACTGCATTTGACAGCTGTCTAAATTGTGAACCCTTAATAAACTTTTTAAATTCACACTTATTTATTTCGTTACTTATTTCGCGAGGGGACATCATTGTAACCTGATCGAAACGTCGAGGTAAAAAAATCATTAATAATACGCGATTAAGACTCGGTAAAGTGTAACTATTTGTGAACCCTTTTTTAAAATAGAAAAATATGAAAGAAATAAACTTAATTTTATTTAAAAACATGAAATATTTATTTAATTAACTGAAAATACTTATATCTACTGAACACAATACGGTTACAAAATTAAATGCGTAAAATACAATGTTTTTCTCTTAAACCTAAATGAACACACCGATGGTATCTTGATTTTCTTAAAATTAAAAATAAAATCGACTTCATGTAGTAATTTAATACAATTTGTTCAACAAATCTTTAATACAAAAATATTCGTAACATCTAACTGCCTTATTAATTAATGTGGTGTAGGGTCGGAGTACTTTTACCACTTTTCGTTTCTGTCTGTCAACTTTGAATGTTCTTGTCGCCGATAAAGACGAAGCACGTTCTCACGATTTTACTTCACGTTTATTAATAAGGCTATAATCGTCTATAGATTAAAATATGAATAACTCTTAATTAAATTGTTCTTTATCTTAAACTTCGATGTATTTAGCATCTGGAGAGATCTGGCAGCGACTTCTCTTTGCAGTAAGAGTAGGAGGAAGGCCAGGCTTTGAAGCCGACTCGGTCGTAGATTCTTTTCGCGCATCTTACGTCGTCTGCTAGGTCTTCATTCACGAGATCTGGTGACATAGATTAAGAGCTTTAGGATATTCGCTTATCCTTAGTAGGCTATAGTGGCATTTTACTGCCTAGCCCCTCTGAGAAGGACGCTCCAGACGAATTGGCTGGCTCACAAAAAAGCCTGTATCACTGCAAGGCAAAGGCCTCTCTACCTTCCATCCACTTAAATGATCATGATTTTGGACTATTGTGTACACTGTACCTACTAGTGCTCGATAGGCCTATCAATTATCAGTTACTCCTATTTATTACATTTTGTGTGTGTGTGTTTGTTGCTCCTCCACCAAAAAAAAACGGCTGAATGGATTGCATTACAACAAAACTCAGTAATGTAAATAGCTTAAAACCTGGACTATCACATAGGCTAGCTTACTTTAATCTAAGCTGGTTATGAACATAAGCAACTAAAACCACGAGCGCAGCTAGTAGAAGTTATAAATATGAGTTAAAAAATAACTACTTAAAGAACAAAAAGCTCTTTTCACTGTACAAACTAGGTGCTTCAGATTTTTCACAATAAAGTCCCATCTTACCGTCTACTTGGAAAGGTAAATAACAATTCATTTTTACCTCAAGAAAACCGGCAATGCACATAAAAAGGACGTAGAAATCTTCGTCTAAAGTTCTTAGCATTGTACTGGGTAAGTCAGTATTACATTTCTTGAAATTGGATTTGAATAAGTGAGTAGCGAAATCATCTCGTTTAGTCGTATGAATTTGTGTGGCTGTGATGTAAAACGGCTACTTGCAGCTCTGCAGTATGTGTTTTTATCTGCTACTTGTATTATTGTTATTTGTTGTTACCATTACTGATACTCGGGGCTATGGAGCACCCGAAACTTTGGAAAGCGTGCGTCGGGCCAAAGCCAACACGTAGAGGCCGATTATCCCTGTCTGCGCTATAAAATGCAGCCAAGGACAACCCCCGGGTCAGATAGAACTATGTATAAACTACGGGTGAAAACTACTTAGGCTATGGAAATAGGATGGTTATGGATCGGATACTGGGGGAACTATGGCGCAAGACGTAATAATGTAAACACGTAAAAATGGCAGACGGAGACTCACCAACTCACAAATTGGACCACCCTAATTAAGCCGAGCAAATTACAGCCAAGGGGCATTTATTATTATATATTGTTTGTCTATACATCAAAATTCAAAGTCAAGACTGATCTTAGGTACTTGGTTGTTAGAAACACACTACTTTTCATACCTATAGCTCTACACAGTATAAGATTTAAAAAATAGTCATTGTTTCAAATATAAAGGATATTATTAGTTTGTAAGCATTCATTTAATGGGTTGTTCTACACGTCCAGGTGAACAACTTTAGATCAACGATTTGTGGGAATTTAAACTTTGTTTTTCGAAAAAGTTGAAGTTATCCTTATAAATCTTGGTGAACCAGTACTTGAGAAAATCGCTGGTGACACACAAACAGACAGAGGGACGGTCAATGTCGGCGAGTACGAAAGTAAATTGGAAGTTTTTTTTTTAAACAATAATTTCCTCTTTTTTAGAAATACTTTAATGTTTATAAAATATTATAATATTAAGGGCTGCACGTTCATACGGCCGATCGGTATAAAACGTCAGCTAAATGTAGTGTCTCTATGCATGTAACTGCATCTGTGAACTGCATTCTGAGATTGTATGAACAATAATTTAGTTGTGTACAAGTTTGTCTAGTATTATTTTATTTCATGTTTCGGAAACAAATTTTCGGAAGTGGGATTTCATATTATACGAGTAGAGTATTCAAAGAGTTTCGGTTAGAAACCGATGGTTGAAAGGATACCTCTGGCTCGCTCCAGGTTGTGTTTCGTGGACCGTATTTTAGAAGGGACACTTCTAGCAGTCTAGGCGAATAAATTCTAAGACTTTCAGAAATAAAACGCTTATTATTAGAAATTTTCGATATAATGTTTGAAACAAAAAAAAACAACTAAAGAAGCCTATCGTTCGAAGCACAGAGGAGTTTGAGAAAATGGTCGTGCGGCAAAACAACCATTATCGCTCACACATCTAAGTAAAGACCGTGCCACGCGTTGCTTAACCCTGGTTATACAAAATCGGCGGGCATAGCTATGTGAATGAGTACCTCTTAAGTAGGTGAAATTAATACAGATTAGCAGACTTCGAAAGTTAAACTGTAATTAGAGGCAATAAATCTAGTTAGCAGTTTAGTACCTTCACAATTCATGTTGCAATGGCCGCCTTTTCTACCTTTCTTGCACCAGTCTTTGTTGTGGATCTGAAATGAGATTTGAATTATGAATTAATGAATTTAAAGATCACTCTTGGTGACGCCCGTACCGTCGAGGACATATTTTATTAATATATTTATTTAGTTTATTAATTTGTAGGTAGGTATTTAGTTTTCTTCTTTTCTGGTGATTTTATTATTATGTATAAGTAATTTTAGATCATACTCGTAGATATAATAAAAATTAATCTAAAGATCGGTTTCTATATTCATTTTACTATTCGCTTTAGTTACGGATAGTAGTAGGATCTAGTAATTTTTACATGACATTTCAGAAATTCTAAATGAAGAGCGTTGCGAAAAGACAATAAAAGCTTTATGTAAATAAGAGACACCTACAGACTAACAAGCTGTTTTGTTAACATTCCGATTTAATTAAAATCATAATTATACCAATAATATTTTAATTTAATCGAGCAATGTCCCCGTTGCGAATAATTAGCGTTCCCCCGATTATTTTAACTTAATTACGTGTTAATTTGGTCATTTTAATGAAATACATCGGAGGTACACGATATTATGTTTTTATTTCAAATGCAAAATATAATCAATTGAGAAACCCGATCTTTAAGTACTATTGTACTTAAAGACCGGATTTCGGTTTCTCGGTCTTTAAGTACAATAGTATAGGTCTAACGGCCCGCACTATTGTATTATAGAATAGAACAGAAAACATTTATTGGCAACAAACACACAGAAGAACACCATATACTTTAAAAAAATAAAAAAAACGACAATTCACATAAAAAAACAAGGAATAGTAAAAAAAAAGGAAATCAAAACGATGTACTGAGGTCTATTGTCCCAATTAGGTGTTTACAAATCAAGGTTCTGAGTCAACATGATAAAAAAGATATGGGCAAATTGGAATTCTCGCTAAAACTTGTAAGTACGTACATGTTCCTTAATTTTTGCCTTTTTTATTTTTAGTGCTATAAGACAGCTTTTCACCAAAATTAATAAATCTAGGTCAACCAAAAGCACTGTTTATATTTCATGAGTTGAAAACTTATATTGTGTTACATTTTTTTCATACAGCCATATTGTTGTTGAAACTATGGGTAATGCCGTATTCAACCTATGACGTCTCATCCCAAGCATTATTTTTTCTTCACTCAACCCATTTATATTCCTAACTCATCCGACGCCTGTTATTTATTTTTAAATTCTTTATTCATCATTTTTGTATGCCTTACTCAACCCAATGTGATAAATTAAATGAAATGCCAAGTTTTAACGTACAATCATCAAAAACATTATAATAATACATTTTTTTGTAATAGAGAAAGCTCTTTGTGTGCTATAAAATGAAACAATATGGATGGTCTAAAAATCATATTTACTATAAAGATTAACATAAAATCAACAGAAATTATAAGCAAAACAAATAATTCAAAGTTTAACAAATATTCATCGAAATGAAAACAATTCTAAACATTGGGTGCAAAAAACTAACAATAAATTCAAGGAATTTCAATTATTTAAATGGCTTACAAAAATAGTAATATTACACAATAAAAGTTGCACTTTTTGATTAATGTGCAATAACCATATCCACAGAAAATCAAACTAATAAGAAAAAATATTTTACTTAATAGCCTAACAGCTTATTATGGAGCCACATTCATTAATTCCTTACATAAATTAGCATTATTTTGATAAAATCTTCTATTAACAACCATACGACTCTTAAAAAAACATAAAAAACAAGGAGTAGCTCCCTACTAATATAAAACTTTGAACTATGAAACAAAAAAAGCGAGCAGAAATTGTCTATGGCTTCAACGTCGACAAATTCAGCTCGCTCCTTGCGCGGTAGCTTTTTTCAACCCCGTCATCGGCAGCATCGTATTCCCAAAACGACGTCGAATTGAACTCGACGGGAGTTACTCGGTAGGGTCCCAGATCTTCACTTTCGAGTGTGGTAATTGACTATCAAACTACTCTATCTAGTATGAAAAAAATTGTATGAAATTTGGCTTAATGTGCAGTGTTAGAGTTGGAATTCTAATCTTTTGACAAGCATTATATCCACTATAATTATAAAGTACCACTTTGTATCGCAACGTGGCTTGTTGCCAGACTAATTATTTTGATTTGCGTATGAAAAGGCACGTCGAATACGGTTATGTCAGTACCACACCACAATGTTGTCGGTATAAAATAATTTGAGTGGTCGCGCCATTATTACCATAACCAAATGCTGTTGTTGAATGTCAACTGTTTTTTTAATAGTTTGAGTTTAATTGAATTTTAATACCTACATCAAAATAAATGGCGGGTTCGACTGGGATACAAGTTATTTGTTTTATTTGCGATTTTATTTTACGAAATACAAAAAATACAAATGAGTTTATTTTGCAAATCAAGGTCACAAATTAGATGACAATAAACAGTTAATCCCGCACTTGGGTTAAAAGGCCTGTTTCGCGGGTATCGTAGGATAAAATTAGAACAGTTTAAGAATTTGCGTGATGTTCTAATATTTAGGAAGGTTGAAAATATTCTGATACTAGCTGCGACCCTCGGTTTCATCCGCGAAAGTGAAAAAACGCGTTATCACGGACGCGGGTGGCCGAGCGGTTCTCGAGCGGTTGCACTTTTTCGTTCATTACTCGGGTTGTACTAATTGGATTTCGATGCAAAGTATACCACGACCTTCCTCGGAAATAGAACTATCCAATATTGAACACCAGATTTCCATCAAATAAATAGTTTTTAATTGTATAAGGAACTGACAGATAAACAGAGAAACTGACAGAGAGACATGAATTTTCATAGTAGTTTATGCACCGAGGTACTAAAGTCCTGTCTTATATAGCGGGCGTCATATTGAATCCAAAGCGTACGAAGGACTCTAGAGGGTTAACTCCCGAGCGCAGCGAGGGTGTTAAAAACTTAACTCCTGAGCGAAGCGAAGGAGTTATGTACCTAGAGTTCTGAGTGAAGCGTGGGATTCAAGCGCCCAAGATAAAGACAGGCTTTAGTACCGAGGTGAATACTCTACTTTACACATCTATTGCGAGACAATAAAAGGGCTACAAAAATAAGCATTTAACTAACAACAAAAAATAGATTAATGCAACGTATATGAAATATATTGACAGCTCTATATTAATTAAATTTAACAATGTTACATCAAAATGACGAAACCACACATCGGCCTTAACTAATGAAAAAAAAAAGTTGGGGCTTTATACTAACCAAAACTTTTTGCTTTACCCTTCCGTCCGTGAAAATAGAAAAATTAGCCCAGTTTTTATTTTTTTATGTGTTATGTCTAGGTGGCCAGTTCGAAATGGCCGTATGCTACCAGAACCTTAGTTCCAAATTTAAATTACTTTATGCCCTAGGTGCATAATGAGTACTTTATGCACCTAGGGAATAAAGACTCGCTTTACGTTGACCTTTTTGCTCAAATAAAATAACTTTGTAGAGCAGTAGGTGTGTAAAAATTATATAATTTTGATCTAGTAGTTTTTTTAAGCCCTCTAGACAACTTTTTTTTATATTTACTTCCAAGTACAGACTTTATGTCCTCTCTTCCTTTATTATAAGTATAGATTATGGCGAAAGATGGTCGTAGTACGAGTGAGCATGTGTGTAATTGTGTAATGTTGTAGGTACATTTTGTCATTGACCAACAAACATTAGGCCAGGCAATATAGTCCAAATTAGTCTTTTAGCAAGCTCGAACTGTACTAGGTATACCTTCTAATTGAATTTTTTATATTCAACTGACTTCCGAAAAATAAATTTGTTTCAGGTTTTTACTGGCGATACTTATAGAAGAGTTGATTTCGTTTTTAAAGTCTTATACCAATAAAAGACAGGTAAATAGTGGTATAGTGATATAGTGAATGAAGCATTATATAAGCATAAATATTTATCGATATTTAGTATAAGAAATATATGAAATACATATATAGATAGGTTTTATTAGATATAATTTACAATATAGTAACTTTAGATTAAGAACATTATTTAAGTCGGCGGCACTGACGCCCGGGGAAAACTCGAAAGAGTTTATGTGGTGTCTTACATTTACTTATAATTTTTGTAAAATTATTTGAATGAAAAAAAAAAAAAGCGTTTTAAAACGTAAAAAAATATTATAGCCCTCTTAGAATCAATACTCGGATAGTGTTTATATTATTGAACCCCATAAATTAGTAAATTCATCAGTCAGTAAGTACCTACTGGGTAAAACTACTATTTCCGTTTATTTGTGTCTTCAATAGATTTAAATATTAATAAAAAATTCACTTCTAGCAAAATACTCAAATAACTTTGTTCCTTCTTTGTTCTCAAAGAGACACGCTACTTAGTTAAAAGGATACAGTCTTTTCAGCTTAAGTTCTAAGAACCTAGGATTTTTCTGTCTTTTTGAGAATCCGTCTTTATAAGAACAATCTGTTTTATTGGATATCTTTGAAACCCTATAGTTTTTAATAGTACCTAATAATGATTTAAATATACATAATATGTACCTAAAATAACACTAAACTAACAACTAAACTCAAATAAATTGTTGAATTCAAGAAATATAATTAAATCAAATTAATTAATTAAATTAGGGGTAAAGTCGACCACCTCGAATTTGATAATAGTCAACTGGGCCCAAATGTAGTTTAGACATTGGGACGATTAAACTATATCTAATATTCTCTAGCGGTAGATAGCCAATAAGAATATAATAGGTACTCAAGTAAAAAAAGACTGGGTAATTGTGAAGTAAAAAAAGTTAACAGAAGAGATGTGAAAAACAAAAGACGATCGAAGTGAAAACGAAATTACTTACTTTAATATGACATTATGGTACGACCTTAAGTATGTATATGCATGTAATAATCAATATATATTACTATTAATTGCCTAATAGCTAATATCTCTACATCCCAAGTCTATCTCCCTATGAAGGACGGCGGGGACATTCGTAGCAACACAAAGCGCATTCAATCAACATTCATTAGGCGAGTTAGAGAATGGAATCCGACTGCTTCTGTCCTCCTCGATCATTGTAATTCGAATGTCTTCAGCTATCCGAGACGCAGCGGGGACTTCCTTATTCTGTGGAGGATCTACTATTCTATAGGAATCACTAATACAAGAGACGATTCCTATTTAAAACACGATCACAAAAAAAACCCAATGAGTTTTGTGTGGTATGGTAACTCTGTTAAAAAATCGTATAAAATGAAATAGTTTATTAGATTCTTCTTATAAACTTTTTAAATTAACACGATTGGAACTTTAAAAGTGAGGGTATACCGGCTACCCGCAATTTTTACCACCGAAGATGTGGGTACTTCGGTACCCACAGTTACGAACATTAACCGGTACACCGAGGTTATAAATAGAGGACGACGCCCGCCGCAGCTCCAGTCCCCTCTATACCAAGATCATTGTAACATTGATCGAAACGTCGAGGTAAGGACAATTTAAAAAGTTGAATTTCAACTTGGGAAAATGTGTAAATATAGATTCTTCTTCTTCTTTTTTGTATACTGGTGTGGCTTACCTAGTGTTAGAGTTTTCAGGCCGCCCTATGGCCTTCAACCTGGCTCAATTATAGCTATCAGAGATAACAACCGGGACCAACTGTTTCACGTACCTTCCAAGGAAGAGAGAGAAAATTATCAGTCACCCAACCAAGGAATGACCTTGCTAGAAATTTTGCTCTATTTGTACCTACAGCTTGCGAGTGGAGTGATTTAGTATAAATCGTCTCGTAACAAAAACAGTAAGTGCTTCATTTGTGTACTAGCGTACCTACTACTATAATATTAAATCAACTTATCTACACATTAATCACCTAATTAAAACGTTGTAAACTTATTTACTGCCCACAAAATTAACAGTCGAAACATAAATTCTCATTCGACAGATAAATTAATTAAAAATTGTTGGCAACCATATTCATGAAATGGCATCGGTTAATTCATCAATACGTTCCGTGTTGCCGGCGTGTAGATAATAACCACATGATAATTTCAGTTCTGATTAATTTTAAACTGTATTACGGGAATATACTCGACTAGCTGCGTGCCGTGTATTCATTCACCCGCATAAGTCTAGCAGGCTTACTTTCTCTCTCTCTGGTCGATCCTTCATGATCATGACTAAAGATTGCGATCACCACTCTTCTTTACCCTGCGGTTTGTTAGGCTCCATTTATTGCGGTTCGCAGTCATTTGAACAACCTCCTCAAACCTGGATGAGCTCTTTGATTTCAGCTGGCCTACCATCTCATGGGTGATCTTTCGCGGAAGCTTTTGTTTACGAATTTTTTTTTTTAAGTTTAATGGCTGTGATTACAAATTCTGCCAATGACACGTAGTGAAGAAAGTACAAAAGATTTTAGGATCTTATTTTAGGACGGATCATGCCTACTGCACTGACAGATTTTCTTTCAAGATGACAGTTTTTATTTCTTTTTTGTAGAATTGGTATAGCCCTGCTGATCCCGTGGGAAATTTCATCTTGGGATTTCATAGGATCAATTTATATTACCGAGGAGTAACAAGTAGCCCATGTTGCTCCTCGATAACGATCTATTGGTGCTTTCTATTAGTGGGAAAATGTTTGAAATCGGTTCAGTAGTTTCGGATACTATTAATTACAAACAAATAAATCTTGCCTCTTTAAAAATTAGTGGATACAAATGAGTGGATTTTTTTACTTTGACGATGTTAATTTGATGATAAGTAGACATTTACAGAGTTTATACGTGTAAGCTGAGTTAATGAATTATTTATTAATTAAATTAAATGCTAGTACCTAGGCTTGGAAATTCGTAATGAATTCGTCAATAGGATTTAATCATTAATTCTGTCTGGTCAAGATGGTGCTTAAAGGCGTTCCGTAACGTCAAATTAAATTAAATTATGACAGGGATACCACCAGCAATTTTCCGATGTGTACAAGAAGGATGGAAGATGCGACCATGGGAAATTATAGAACAAAAATTAAATTATTGCTAATTAGAAGTTAGCTAGACTTCCGACCATCCTCGAAAATAGAACTATACAATATAAACGGCCGACAAACAGAGTTTTGACTGTTTTTACTAAAGCAAGGAACCACCCCGTATCTTTCATGGCACTTTACGTGTTACTAAAACTTTTATTCTGCAAATCCACACAACTAAGAATTTTACTACGTGTGATATGTAAGAAAACTAATTTAGAAAACACCTAAAACCAGAAACAAGCACTTATGGTCAGCATAAATACTAAACTTGTCCCCAGCGGGAATCAGGAAACGTGCAACCTTGATTGATTGATTAAGTCTTAATAATTGTGACACCAAAATATATAATTGCAAGGATAAAGAATACAAAAAACAACTTAAACCTAGGTGACACAATGGCCGATCATATCGCTTAAAGCGATCTCTTCCAGGCATCCTGGAAATCTTCTGCATTTCAAACAGGTATTTGTCCGACCATAGCCCTCTGTACACTTACAAGTAGACTACAGAACTTGTCACCATAACACAGCTCAATTTATATCGATATCGATAGGATATCGAAATTCAGATCGTGTTAAAATCGTCGGTCGTCCGATAGGGCCGTGAGCAAGACAATTGGTATCAGATGTCGAATAAATGTCTCAATACTACGTGTCAACTTTAATATTAGAATCGATTTGAGCTGTAAGTGAGACTTTGCAGGGTTATTCAGTGGTGAGATATTGAGTTATTTAAGCCTTACTTGCGCGATTATTAGTAGAACTTCTTGTTTTTAAGACTGCGATAGACGATAAATTATCGGTCCTTGTCCGGTTGTATAGAAATAAGCGAGATGGCATTGCAATAAATAACGATGATTTCTTGCAGAATTACGATTAATAATCTTACGATTACTCGTAAACTTGGTATGTAACAAACTTGACATTCCCGCGGAACGGGGCTTACGCTGGTAAAACCACGGCTGCAGCTAGTGTGATTATGTAGATTTAGGAATAAATTAATGTTCGTTAAAAAAATTTAGTTGACGTTAATTTTATTGTACAAGATCAAGTTTTTTCTAAGAGGGACTCTTTTCCTCTTCAAATATAGGTAACATACTGGTAATTAAATGGTGAAATTTGTCAAAATTGGTCTCGAGAGCATCACAAAAGAATAAACATCAAACTTACATAATATAAGGCTGATAAACACATAGGTAACTAACAAAAAAGCAAACCAACAATCCACTCCATTCTTGTAAGTTGAAACGTAAAAATGTCCTAAGTTGCATGTTTATTTGCGAGAACAATGTAAAATGCAAAACGTTCTTGGGCTGGCTGCCAGATCCGATACTCCTTTCAATACAGAAAGCATTTTATTAATTACTATTACTATGGTAAATAAATACAATACTTTAAGTTCGTGTCTCGTATCATAATGAATGTTGAGACTTATTTGTAGGCAATTTATTAATTAATAATTTAGTCTTTGACTACATTTACCTGGCTTGTATCGTTTTCCTGAAAAATGAGAAGAACTGTAAAACGGAACACTTTTTAAGGGGAGGGCTGTAACAGGTAGAGGGCAGGGTGGGGGAAGGGAAATTTGACTATATTAATGTACACACATATAGGTAAAACATAGCAGCAGTAAACATAATTACAAGTTTTGCCTTTTTGCCCATACATTAAAATCTCGAATGAATGGATTATAAATTATAGACCAACTATGATGACCGTGATCCTAGTGTAGTGTTATTTTTAGCCTATTTTTGGCTGTAATAATCTCACTGTTGAATATGCTGAAAATTATATTAACAAATATATTACAAAATTGAATTCCACTCTCAAATCACTCTTGTTTATTTAGAGAGATTTATTACCTACCATATTTCAAACAAATAGATCCAATAATACTTGGTCCATTAGCGTACATACTTTTTACATTGTCAATAATAGATTAGCTGAAGCTGAACATCACAAGCCTACGTAATAAACTTCAACTCTTTTTTCTTTAATCTGAATAGCGGGTACAATAGTGGTTGTTTCTAAGTAAACTTTATCGATAAACCTTAGAATATTCCTGCTACAATAGCAATTAGAGAAGTAGGTAACGTAACAGTGGTGACGTAACAAAGTAAATTCTGCCTAGATTTGCATCGCCGCGGTAAGACGTTGGCGTTCGTTACGTCTAGCCGAGGTCGTCGCGTCGGTGCGGGATCAATTCAGAGATATACGTCTCTAGCGACGGCACGCGATGAAACTAGTGATTGACGGTTCTCGATACCTTTATTATAATATCGAGATTTGGGACAAAAAAACTTCATCCAACATCTAACTTAAACTGTATGTATCTCAGTCTCGATCGTTTTTTGGTTACAGTTTCTATTGTTTAAAACACAATATTTTCCGGGTTTGACTAGCGTTTTATTTATTAACAGCATTGTTGCAATACCGTACCGAAGTTTTACTGTCTTTACAGATAGCTTGTTTTCACGACAATGCATTGCAAATTTGCCAAAAAAGAAGAAAAACTGTTTTTGTTTAGATTTCGATCGTCTTTTGATTGTTCTATTCTATAGTAACTCACTTCATCAACTGTCAACATAAATAAATATAATGAAGATTCTGATAGTCACGAAAAATCATTTGATCTTTATAAGTAAAGCCCCTTATTGTTCCTAGTGCAAAGGTTCCCATCATACTTGCAGCATTGCCTCGCTGTATGGCTATGGCTAACCTTTCCCCAGAAACAAGCCAGAGCGGGAGTCACCTCCATTTTCTCTAATTGTATGCCCTTATTCTAAATTAAATTAAATTAAATACGAGTAAACGTTTCCAAAGATGCCAAATGCTATCTTTGCACCAGAAACGCCTTGAATATCGATATTTAAAAAAAACATTCCCTAGCCACATCCCTAATATCACATCTTCAGCGGATCGAAGGCTCGATTGAAATCAGTCGTTCGGTCGGTAAATAACGTCTTGAGCTAATACTTTATCCCGAGATTGCTAATCCAGATCACTAGATTGATGAGCGGAGGTGGCTCTGTTTGCATACATCCCGCATGAAGAACCGTCGACGTCTCAATGTAAGATTCCAACTCATCAGATCTATGTTAAAAAGATTTTGTTTTTGTTTATTTATGATTTTTTTAACGGAATATTTGAATCTGCTTTGGAACGGCAATTCATTCCATCTTGTAAAGGTTGTAAAAGTGTCAATCCGTCATCTCATCACTCACAAATAGTATCAAATCGAAACTCAAGCAGTTAGCATCAAAACCCTCATAATCAAAACCTGACTTATTTCAGAACTGTAAAGTCACGATAGGTACATTATTGATTGTAATGTGTCAAAACTGCACACACATTCTGAAAAAAAAGAAGATAAAATTAAAAAAAAACCGACTTAAAAAAAGAACAAAATAACCTCTACACTGAGTTTTGGCAGAAACGCGTTGAGGAGATGTGTTGCTAAATTTTCATTTTTGTGAAACCTAGTTCAAATGCGTGTAAATTGTTTAATTTCGGGGGCATATTAATCAATTCACAAAAATGAAAATTTAGCAACACATCCCGTGTTGCTAAATTTTCATTTTTGTGAAACCTAGTTCAAATGCGTGTAAATTGTTTAATTTCGGGGGCATATTAATCAATTTAGTTTTGTGAAGGTACAAAAGTGCAATAATAGTGAAAATCGGTGCAAAATATGGACTTTAGCGTTGTCTCAAAAGCTCTGTGAACAATCTTTGTAAATGGCCGCCGTGTTTACAAATGATTCCCTAGATTTGACTTTCATTATGACGACTTGACTGTTTCCATGCAGATAGCTTTCGTATATTAATAATACTTGACACTGGCTAATTTCTGGTCAAATGGCTATAATCAACCGATAAGACATAATAATAACCTCTACACTGTAGTACGGTGGCACTGTACCTATGAAGAGGTTATTTTTGTTCTTTTTTTAAAGTCGGTTTTTAATTTTTTAGTTAAGCGAGCGTTTTGCATTGGATCTATACGAAACGGAGACGCCAATAATCTCGTTAAATACAGTAAGAACGTGCTAGTTCAGTTTGTGGTAGTCGGGCAAGTTCGATGATAGAGGATCGCCCCAGTTACATGTAAATGAAGGATGGTAGTAGGTAGTAGGTACCGCATCCCGCTCCCGTATCCGCAATTGATGTATGTACGGGTTGAAGCCAGGTCAAAGTCGATAACCTTCGGGGTGTGGGAAAATATGTAGGTACGTACGTACGTACCTAGTCAGTGTAGATTATAAATTTTACCGTCTATTTCGCCATGGTTATAAGGAATTGGCACAGACATGATAAATATAAATATTGCACGGCATTACACTTAGGCTTAGACTGTGAATACCAACTAGACAATTTATATATTCATATTATACTTTTTTTTTGTAAATACGTACATTTGATACCTACATAGAAAACACTCAGACCAAAAATAAAAATATTTATTTTAAACATAAATACTTGCACCTGGCGGGAATCGAACCCGCAACCCTCTTTGCAGACGCCGTTTCCATTTCAAAATGTATGGAAGCGAAGCGTGGTATGTTTATACTCCTCGCTTTTTTACCCGGCGGCAAAGGAAGAGTTAATCGATATTGACTGTTTACTAACTTTATTTTTTATTTTCTACTGGGCAAAAACGACTTCTTTGATATGGTTCAATGGGTGTTTCATTTAGTATTACTTATGATCGGAAACTGCAATGAGATTAAAAGTAGCCTACGTTATTTATCGATAATGTAGCTTTCTATTGCTAAAAGAATATTCAAAATAATCCAGTAGCCTATTGAACATAAACAAACAAACAAATAAATATTTCCTCTTTTTAATATTAATACAGAAAATCAAACAAATTGTACGTATACATATGAGTTAACAAATAATAAACGGTGAAACAACATCGCGAACGTTCTAAAAGCGTATAATTACTTCCCTGTAATTAATTACAGTTTGCATCTGGTTCTACGCGAATACAATCACATAAAGTGTTATGAATTATGTACCTAAATGTACATACTTACTTATATAGGACATTATCAGGACGTACAAATCAAAGAGTTCCAACATTCAGTGTTATAGAAATAATATAGAAATTAAACTCATTTTACGCACCTACTGCTCTACGAAGTTACTTTATTTGACCAAAAAGGTCAACGTTAAGCGAGTGTTTATTCCCTAGGTGCATAAAGTGCTCATTATGCACCTAGGGTATAAAGTGAGTTAAAAATGGTAGCATACGGCCATTTCGAACTGGCCACAATAGACATAACACATTAAAAAAAATATTGGGCTATTTTTCTTCCATTTTTATTTCGACGGAAGGGTAAGGCAAAAAGTTTTAGTTAATATTAAGCCCCATCTTTTTTTTATCGGCTAAAGCCGATGTTTGGTTTCGTTATTTTGATGTAACATTGTTAAATTTAATTAATATAGAGCTGTAAATATATTATATACACAATTATAACTAATTCGCTTCGCTGGAGAGTTAAGTTTTTGACACCCTCGTTGCGCTCGGGAGTTAATTCTGTAGAGTCCTTCGTACGCTTTGGATTCAATATGACGCCCGCTATATAGGAAATCATGACTGATGTATAAGACAGGGCTTTAGTACCTCGGTGTATAAACTACTATTTAAGGGTTTAATCGCGTTGTTTATTTTTATTTTTGCATGATTTTTATAAATATTACGTAATTTAATTTTTAATACTCCAGGCATCTTCTACTAAAAATATTATTAATAAATACATTGTTCGTCTCGCTGCCTGCGAGGAAATTTTTGATGATGTATTTTTCATTGAAAACATATTTTATTAATGTTGCTAAACCTTTACAGATCTCTTTCTCGATATAACATTTTCCCGAATGTAATGCACAAGGAGGTACTAGTTTGTATGACTTTTAACGATTACAGTGCTAGGCTGTTTAGCCCTGGAACAATCTTTGTAGGCATGTCACAGATTTTTGACATGCTGAGGTTATGTCAAAAATCTTTTGGGATTAACAAATAATAGACGAACCAGCCGCGACTTATCAATGCGCTTGAAGTTCTCTCATCTTATAACCAATTTAAACATCATTGTACTAACTACATATCACAATCAATCATAGTGGGCCGCGCGTTTTGTATCACATTTCGCGTTCAAATGTCCACAGAGTGATTAGTGCTGGCAATCATGCAAATATTCGGTTAATATTATGCTAATACTACACAGATTCCAAGTTAGAATTCGGTTTTGTGGCTCTGTGATTGGTCAGTTTTGATGGATGAGATTTGTTGGTACAAATATAAATTTATCATTTTTATGTACGTTTGTAGGAGGCTTTAGGTATGTAGGTAGGTGTATCATTTTTTTTGGATTCGTTTTCGGCTTTTTTAACCAAATTAGATGATATCCTTCTTCCTTGTATCCATTGTTTGATATGACATTTTTAGAAGTTACCTAAATTATAAATACCAAGAAAATGGTATTTATAATTTAACTAGCTGCGCCCCGCGGTTTCACCCGCGTTAGTCCCGTATCGTAATATCGGGATAAAAGTAGCCTATGTGTTATTCCGGTATCCAGCTACCTATATTTCAAATTTCATCGCAATCAGTTCAGTATATTTTTGCGTGAAAGAGTAACAATCTCACATACATACATGCATACAAACTTTCGCGTTTATAATATTAGTAAGATGTTTAACTGCGTATTTTACTTGCAAAATATAACTTTCTGGGGTTCCGTATCCAAAGGGTAAAGACTATATTTGTCCAATTTCTATCACCTCACTTAATTGGTTGTATCTCAAGAACCGTGACAGTTAAAATCTTCGCAGAGAATGTATTTATGTCTCCGCCATAACAACTAATCCTAAAATCCTGTTTGATAATGAATTATCTTAATAATATTATACAAAATAACTTACCTGAAATAGTCCGTAACTAGTGTAAGAGTTGTTGTGGTTTGTTATTTTGTCTGTTGTTCGACCGCTCGCGTGCTCGATCAAACAAACCCCTGTAACGAAAATTAATAAATTAAAGTATAAGTTCTGTGAACATAACACAGCGTCATTTAGGCACTAAAATGAAGTGAAATGTTATAATTATTTGCCCAAACTGCAGGTATTTTGTAAGATTACATTTTCAGTTGTACATTTTACAGCAGTCGCAGCGAGCAAATTCGCAAGAATACAAATAATTAATTGCATTATTCAGTTAAATACTCTAAACTAGGGTTAAAAGCAAACTCTGTTTGGCGCAAGTGGACCTCAAAAATTGACATTGTCAAAATGGTTCTTCTTCTTCTTTAAAAATGGCTTTTCCATTCGGACATTTGCCAGTGTCAAGTATTATCAATATTTACATGTTATTTGCATTGAACGAAACAGTCAAGTCGTCATAGTTAAAGTCAAGTCGAGGGAATCATTGTAAAAAGGGGACCATTTTTTACAATGTTTGTTCACGGAGCTTTGGAGACAACACCAAGCTATGGACCTTAGCTTAGTTTTGCACCGATTTTCACTTTTATTTACACTTGGTCACCTTCACGAAACTAAATTGATTAATTTGCCCCCGTAATTAAATACTTTAAACGCATTTGAACTAAGTTTCACAAAAATGAAAATTTAGCAACACATCTCTTCAATGCATTCCCGCCAAAACTCCAATCAAAATGGTTACAAAGTTAATTATTTAAATTGGTACTGGCCACAAAGTTCTTCGAAAGAGAAAAAAAAAACCATGAATTTCAAATTTGGAACAGTCTCCTCTCGCTTGATTGGAGTAAAACCCCCCAAAGTAACATTCTAAGATCACTTACAAACGTCACAAAACCATCTTCTTGTTTATTCAAATTAAATTCAGTGAGTTCGAAATTCTCAACTCCAATAATAACATTAAGGCTACTGAACAAACGAATAACAAAATACAGTTGTCTCAGTTGAGTATTTTAGGCCAAGAAGTTATGTCAAGATATAGCAGCAGCAGATAAGCTGTATCTACTATGATATAGCATAGCTACTTGGGCCAAAGTATAAACGGACAGACATGACAGACAGTCAGACGAGCAACCGAGACTCGATAAGGATTCCGAATTCGCCTTTTGAAGTTTGATTTGTTGTTGTCAAAAAAAATATATAAATAAATTAAAACCATGTCAAACTTTAAACTAATTTAAGCCTAGTTAAACAACCCACCCCGAATTGTACCCGGCGCAAAGGAGCCTATAACGCTGGCAGCATTGCCGCGTTGTGTGGCAATAATAGCAAGCCTTTGCCCCAAATCTACGCAATCCATTTTGTAGTAGGTATCGACTGAACCCTAAACTCCATCTTTTTATGTACTCAATGTATGAATTATACAATTATAATTCCCAATTTAATTATAATTTTTATCCCGATAATCCCGCGGGAACGGGACTTACGCGGGTGAAACCGCATAAGTCCCGTTCCCATACATGACATATTAATTAATATGTCATTTAATCTTATTAATATTATATACTAGCTGCGTCCCGCGGTTTCACTCGGGTAAGTCCCGTTCCCGTGGGATTATCGGGATAAAATTAGCCTATTTGCTACCTTTATTCCAATTTTCACCGCAATCGGTTCAGCGGTTTTTACGTGATTGAGTAACAAACACACATACTCACAAACTTTCAGCTTTATAATATTAAGTAGAAAGTAGGATTAGTGTGTTCAGTTTTTATTTAAGCAACTCAGTAAGTAGGTAAGATAAGATAACACTTTATTGCATCAAGGAGGCACACCTATTATAATTGTTATAAGCTTAACAACAACAAAACAAAACGAATTACGACAACAGACATAAAGTAAAAGCTAGAAATTTAAGGATGTGACGCTGAGCAGTGTGCCGCAGTGATGCAATTGGGCTTAGCTCAATGATAAGTTTCAGTACTGATTTTCAGTTGAGCCCAACGCGTGACCTCACGGACGAACCTAACTAAGCCCAGAAAAAGATATTATTATCATAGACTGCTACATCGTCATTTACCATCTTATACAAGGTGTAACGGGTAAGCCCTTTTAAGCCGAAAGGGTGTTGTTCTAGACGTCTAGGCGAACAACTTTTGTTCTACAACTTTTGGAAATTCGAAGTAGTTTTCGAAAATTTTAAGTTTAAAGTTTACTTGAAACTCAGCTGTTTCTAAGAGGTCGAGGTTATTGACCTTATCTTGTCTTTTCATTTAGTTTAGTCGACAACAATCGAAACTACAAATACGTTTATATTCAAAAGCAACTGTTTTTTCAGTGAACCATAACCTCAAAATTTTCAAATAAAAAAGTTCTAATTTTCAAAAGTCGTAGAACAAAAGTTGTTTGCCTAGATGTCTAGAACAACCCCATTGCGGCTTAAAAGGGCATGCCCGTTACATCTTGTATATTGTATTTCGGTGTACTTACAAAGCTGTAACTTTTAAGTTTTATTTGTTTAAAAAAACAGGACGGTTTTTCTTCGACTAAAATTTTGCAAATTCAACGAAAAGTAAGTACTCTTCAAAGTTCATCCCCTCTCCCAATACAAGAGGTATTCAAAAGTTACACCCTATACACCCAGCAGCCCGAAAAACCCCGAAGCTCGCGAGATCTCCTCCCATTTGCATAAAAAGCGGACATCATTCAAATGACAAAACATTCGGAGATCCCCTTTCATTTAAGTTTAGAATTGTTAGTCCGATTTAATTGACACCGTACGGAGAGCCGTTTCATTTGAATAAGTTCGCATAAATCGCGTCTCTTGTGTAAATCAAAAGAGTCCTAAAGTTTATTATGGAAGTTTTGTAACCTAGTTAGATATCACGCAGCCGATTTCAGAACATTGTTCTTAATAAAACACTTTATTTATCCGGTTTTATCGCGTTTTTATTCATTATTTGAACCGAGCCAAATTTACAGTTGGCTTTTTCAAGGTTGACTGAGATGCCACATCTCAGTCAACTTTAAAATTAATATAAACATCTCAGTCAACCTTGAAAAAGCCAACTGTAAAGTTGGCGAAAGCTCGGTTCAAATAATGAATAAAACGCGATAAAACCGGATAAATAAAGTGTTTTATTATGCAAAATCGCGAAAACCATAGAAGAAATTAACATTGTTCTTCTTCTTTTCGCATAGTGGTGTGAATGGCTCACTTAATGTTAGAGTTGTCAAGTCGCTCTGACGTAACGATAGCTAAAATAAAATAATAATATTAACCAGCCTGTTAATTTTGTTAATTTGTCCCACTATAGGGCAAAGGCCTCCTCTTACAGGGGTTGGGCATTAAGACGCCACGGTAGTCTACTGGGGGTTGGCGAATGTCCCATGTCTTCGGACCGTGGTGAGTCCTAGGACATGTCGATTGCTATCTGAGATGAATTTGAAACATAAATATAGGAACCTGATGAAGTGTGGGGGTCTCGTGGAATAAAAAAAATATCAATTTCAGGATATCGAAAAGCATAGGTAAACGCTAAAGATTAAGGCCCATATTCCCAAACGAAACTTTGCGTCGCTTTATGTTTTGTCTTGCTCTTGAGTGATAAATAGTGGTAATCCTATATTCTTCTTTTATATGGACATTTGGACATTAGCGAGTATCAAGTATTATTAATATTTGCAAGTTATTTGCATCGAAACAGTCAAGTCGTCATAGTTAAAGCCAAGTCGTGGGAATCATTATAAAACAACGGCCATTTACAATGATTGTTCACGAAGTTCAGTGATAAAAATGATGATTTTTGGACGTTAATATCTAAATAACCGTTTGAGATGTATTTATGAAAGTTGATACGTCTATGTGATACAGTTTTTGAGTTACGAGTGGGTCAAAAGTGGCTCTAAATGGTTCGAAAAATATTTATTACACACGGTGCTGCGGCAGCACTTACTTGAACTTGGCTTGACACGCTTCCGTCAACGTCAGCGAAAATGTGTCAAATGCTGAGTTCACGCATAGTATTGTAAATGAGGCCGAAAGTATACTGAGCCTTTAGTACGAGTTTTGATAGTTTATCGTCTCGATGAAACTGGCAGTTTACTTCCATACATTATTTTAGTTCATAATAGTTACCGCTAGGGGCGCTGATGGAAAATGTATGAAGTAAACTGCCAGTTTCATCGAGACGATAAACTATCAAAACTCATACTAAGTTCGCTGTAGATATGGCTAGCTAAATACCAGACAAATAAATACAGACGTAGCTTCTTAGTAATTTGCACAAATATTCGTAGGTATGCGACTGTGCAATGCACATTGAACTGCGCAGTGCACAGGTATACCTATGCATGAGTTACTCGTAGTTCTCGCACCAGCGATCTCCTTGTGCATTACTTTGAACTGAATTCTGTACGCTTCATTGGTTAACTATTCGTATTGCTAATCGTTTTTACTGGTACTGATACGTACACAATTAATAAAAGATTAGAAATATTTATAAAGGAAAAATTAATGTTCAAAAGTTCACTTGCGGCGAGATTTGAACTCTCGTCCCTGGATCAATACTCCAGCCTATACCGCTCGGCCACGAAAGTGCAAAGCGCATGCCTTGAGCAATAAAAACAAATTTACAAAATATTAACAAAAGATTTTTCGAAAATTATCAGTATTTCACTTGAAAATTGATATTATTGATAGGTACGTGAGGTAAATGGTGTCAAAATATTAGTTAAGCTAATGTGTTTGGATTTTTTTTTATTGTAATTGTTTATACAGGGTACTCCGACAACGATCATTTAAGGCAAAAGGGGGTTGTT
The DNA here is from genome assembly GCA_949358125.1 of Idaea dimidiata. Taxonomy (NCBI): domain Eukaryota; kingdom Metazoa; phylum Arthropoda; class Insecta; order Lepidoptera; family Geometridae; genus Idaea; species Idaea dimidiata. The sequence goes on along the minus strand of OX442334.1, from coordinate 19,242,325 downwards.
CTAGACGTCAAGGCCAACAACTTTTGTAAATTCAAAGTAGTTTTCGAAATTTTTATGTTTAAATTTTACTTGAAAATCAGCTGTTTCTTAGAGAAGCAGTTTTCGAATTTTTTAATTTTTAATTTTATTTGAAAATCAGCTGTTTCTTAGATAGAAAAAGCATATAAAACATAATATATACGAATTAAACTCAAAATACCAGTAAACTTTTTCCCATCGGGAATCGAACCTGCAATCAATGTTGTTCAATGCCAAAAAAAAAAAACCTGTCAAAGTTGTTGTCAGTGTCAGTGTCGACACACACGTGTGATTGTTAATAACCGCAATTGTAAAAAGGTCAATTACTCAAATTTAATATAGTTTTTTCAAGGAATATTGCGCGTTTTTGCTTTTAATCCGAACATTGGTCCTTCGAGCCGGATCCTAAATAGTAATCGCGAGTGTTAGAGACAGAAAAGTGAGTTCAGTGTTGTGCAAAAAGACAGTGTTTTACAATAGAAAATACTCTTTGGTTTTACACGGCAGTACAAGTGAACAAACATTACATAGTGGCAAATCACCTAGAGGTTACATAGAACTTTTGTGAATAACAACTACAAATTCAGTCAATACCTAATTTACAATACAATTATGGAGAAACAACAAACTAACACTTATAAGCAAATTAAGAATATCTTCGACAATTTCAAGAAGTCGCCAAAGGATAGATTAACTAAAGCATATTTAGAAACACGTTTAGATATCTTAGAAACATTTTGGAACAAATTTCAAACAAGTCATGATACGTTGGTGTCAACGGAGAGTGAACAATCCAGTTATTTTACGGGAAACGTGTATGACAACTGTTTAGAGATCTATTTAGAAATGAAAACTAGAATTAAAGAGAACCTAAACACAATTAGCGTCAAGTCTCAAACAACAACAGATTCCAAATCAGAAACAGAGAATTGTAATGAAATGTGTTCTTCGTTAGTCAAATTGCCACCAATTATTCTGCCAAAATTTGCAGGTGACTACAAAGATTGGTTATCTTTCAGAGATCTGTTCAAGTCTTTAGTTCATGACAATCCAAAAATTAACAAAGTTAACAAATGCCAGTATTTGAAGTCCAGTTTGATTGGCGAAGCTGATAACCTAGTAAAGCAAATTTCAGTCACTGAGTCCAACTATGATATTATATGGGAAATTCTCAATAAAAGATACCATAATCATCGAAACATAGTAAATGCCTATCTCGGTAAATTATTTAGCCAGAAGAGGGTAACTACAGAATCCCCTAAAGCAATCAAGGACTTATTAGATGTTACATCTGAATGTTTGATATCTCTCAAAGCAATTGATATTCCAACAGAACATTGGGATGACATAATTGTTTACTTAGTTATACAGAAACTAGATTCAGAGTCACATAAGCTTTTTGAACAACGCATAGAAGGGCGAAATACACTACCTACATGGAAAGATTTGTCAGAATTTCTAGAATTTAGTTTTAGAACATTAGAAGCCGTAAAATACAAAGATTTGCCAACATACAGTAGAACTTCACAACAAAATAGCAATAGTACTAAAGCTTTCACTACAAACATCACTTCCTCAACTGTTGTTTGTTTATTCTGCAACGGAGAACATAGAATATATTCTTGTCAAGACTTCTGCAAACTGTCTGCAAATGAAAGGCAGCAGTATGTACAGAAAAATAACCTCTGTTTCAACTGTTTAAAGAAAGGACATGCTGTTAAAGATTGCAAGCAGAGCACTTGTAGAAAGTGTAATAGATATCATCACACATTAATTCATGGATACTCCATTAAATCTAACACAGACGATAAAGATCCTTCGACCAGCGACATACTGAAAGTTAATGCAGAAACCATTGAAAGCATTTCTTTGAAAACATCCATAGATAGCAACAATCACAATAGCAATAGCAGCACCAATAGTACCTATAGCCATACAAGCCCTGTTCTCTTAGCCACTGCGCTTGTCAGAGTTCAGTCACATAGAAACAATAGTCTACAAACACTTCGCGCACTAGTTGACCAAGGGAGTCAAGCCTCATTAATCACAGAAGGTGCATGCCAAGAACTAGGTCTAAAGAAGCAACATATCAAGGGACAGATAGTCGGTATTAATTCCAAACCAAACACCATTAAAGCACTAGTCAACTTGGAACTTATATCTATACACAACCCTGATATAAAAATTAAAGTTAATGCATATGTTTTGCGTAACTTAACCTCAAATTTACCACAGAAAAGTCAACCAGTTGATTGGCCGCAACTTAATAGCTTACAACTAGCTGATCCTTCGTTAACACAGCCCGGTCGTGTAGATCTCCTCTTAGGAGCTGAGGTTTTCGCTGACATTATTCAACAAGGATTGATAAAACATAGAAACGATTCAAACTCACTTGTGGCACAAGAAACTTCAATAGGATGGTTGATATCTGGTAGCACCAATAGTACAAATAGAAAACACTCACAAGTACATACCCATCACCTCAAAATAGAATTAGATGCAGAACTCCGTCGTTTTTGGGAAATAGAAGAACCATCTGGAAAGAAAGTGATGACCAACAATGAGAAGAAATGTGAAAAACATTATAATACAAATTACAGAAGAGAAGATGGAAGATATGTAGTTAAATTACCTTTTGATGTTTTCCCCCCTGAACTTGGTGAATCTAAAACAATAGCACTAAAAAGACTACAAGAAGTAGAGAAAAAGTTTAGAAAATACCCAGATTTACAAAAGAGATACAACGAGTTCATGTCAGACTACTTAGAACAAAACCACATGCGACCAGTGACAACAAACATAGATAATCAACTTAGTTGTTACTTACCACATCACGCTGTCATTAACGAACAGCATTTGACTACTAAGCTCCGTGTAGTCTATGATGCATCTGCGAAGACTAGTAATGGCAAGTCCTTAAATGACAATTTACTCATAGGACCTTCTCTTCAGAGTGACATCCGTGACATCACATTAAGATGGCGTCGACATGCTGTTGTGCTGGTAGGAGATATAAAACAAATGTATAGACAAATAGATGTGCATGAGGACCACATAGCTTTCCAACGAATATTATGGAGATTTGACACCAGTGAACCTGTACAGAAATTCGAGCTTACCACAGTTACATATGGTACATCATGTGCACCATACCTAGCTATTAAAACGCTAAAACAACTAGCAATTGATGAAAAGAATAATTTTCCTGAAAATGTCACTGAAGTATTGGCGAATGACTTTTATATGGATGATTTACTAAGTGGAGCATCAACTCCTGAATTAGCAATTCAACTACAAGAAAACTTAAAAGAATTATTGAAGAAAGGCGGCTTCACACTACATAAGTGGGCAAGCAACTCAGCTATTACTGAAGATTCATCACCTACAAATAGAAAAATACTCGGAATAGACTGGAATAATACAACTGATAAATTTCAAATAGGATTTGACATCAAAACTACCACTCAGAAGTCAACTAAACGATCGATATTGAGAGACATAGCTAGGCTATACGACCCAGCGGGTTGGGTAGCACCCATAGTAGTGAGAGCAAAGGTTTTTCTGCAGAGACTTTGGATAGAAGGTTTAGACTGGGATGAAGAAATATCAGAACAACTAGAGACAGAATGGCTAACCTTTCGCCAGCAATTATGCGAAATGCCTAAAATAGAACTAGATAGATGGATAGGTATATCAAACAACACTACAAAATTAGAAATTCATGGCTTTTCAGATGCTTCAGACACAGCTTATTCAGCAGTAGTTTACGGTCGCACAATTTCACCAGACTCAATCAAAGTGACTTTAATTGAAGCTAAAACTAGAGTGGCACCAGTTAAGAAGATCTCAACACCTAGATTGGAATTATGTGGAGCAGTATTATTGGCAAAATTAATAGACAGAATCAGATCAGCACTCAACGTGCCCTTGAATGATACTTATGCTTGGGTAGATGCAACAATAGTTCTGGCTTGGTTACAACGACCTCCGAGTTACTGGACTACCTTTGTGGCAAATAGAGTAACCGAGATAACAAACGCAGTAGATACAAGCAGATGGCATCATGTAGCATCCCGAGATAATCCAGCAGATGTGGCGTCCAGAGGCGTATCTCCGCTAGAGCTGCAGTCACATGCTTTGTGGTGGAATGGTCCATCTTGGCTGCGTGAAGATAGTGTGTTACCTGTGAAAGACATAAGTGATATAGTTAATAATACAGAGTTTGAAAAAAGGCCTGAAGTGAAAGTGCTAGTGAATAGTGGAGTAATTTCAGAACCTGAAACAAATGACATTATTAATAGATTTTCTAGTTATAGAAAAATGCTAGCAGTAATTAGCTATTATATGCGATTCTATTACAAATGCAAAAGCAAAGCTAGGAAAGAAAACTTACCTGATTTTGTTAACACTACTTACTTGAATTCTATTGAAATGCAAAACACCACCAAAATCTTGATTAAAGTGTCACAAAATTCTAATAACATTAACAAAAAAGAAATTATTAATTTAAATCCCATAGTAGATAGTGAAGGTATACTGAGAGTTGGTGGAAGAATTCAAAATGCAATTGTAAACATAGAAACTAAACATCCTATCATACTAGCAAAGAACAGTAAATTAGCTTACCTTATTGTTAGAGACTCACACTACAATACCTTGCATGGTGGTAACCTGCTTATGTTAAACTATATTAGAAATAAGTATCATATAATTGGTGTAAAACACATGATCAAAAGAGTAATCAGAGAATGTGTAACTTGCTGTAGGAACGCTAACAAACCTTACCACCAATTATTAGGAAACCTACCAAAGGACAGAGTGACCCCACAAAGGCCCTTTTTAATTAGCGGTGTAGATATGGCGGGGCAACTAGCTAGTGGACGTGGCCTAAACAAGACAATTAAATCTTGGATAGCTTTGTTTGTATGTACGGTTACAAAAAATATTCATATAGAATTAGTCACTTCCCTCAATTCTGAAAATTTTCTTGCCGCATTTCGACGCTTTACTGCCCGTAGGGGTCATTGTAAAAAACTAATTAGTGATTGCGGCACAAATTTTATTGGAGCCAGTAAATGTCTTCAAACGTTAGCGAGTTCAAGCCTTAAGGGCCTACCTGAAGAAATTGCTGAGTTATTAGCACGAGACGGGACTGAATGGCAATTCAACCCACCTGGAGCACCCCATATGGGTGGCCTCTGGGAATCTGCTATTAAATCCGCAAAGAAACACCTTAATAGAGTTTTAGGCGACACAAAATTAACCTATGAAGAGTATTCCACTGTTTTGTGTCAAGTTGAAAGTTGTTTAAATTCTAGACCATTAACTTCATTAGAAGATGAGAAATCTGGGACTACTATAGCTCTAACACCCGGTCATTTTCTTATTGGTGACGCACCAATTGTAGTTCCTGATGATAATTTAGAATTTCAATATGTACCATATAACAAAAGATGGATATATTTATAGCAAAAACTTCAAAGTTTTTGGCGTCAGTGGAGCCAAGAATACCTTGTAAATTTGCAAAAAAGATTCAAATGGAATCGAAGCCAGGATAATTTTAAACCTGGTGATATAGTTTTAGTTAAGGATGAGCGATTACCTCCCACTAAATGGCTTATGGGCAAGGTAATCACCACACACCCTGGTTCAGATGGCTTGGTCAAGGTTGTCACCCTTAAATGTAAAGACTCGGTTCTTCAAAGACCTATACACAAATTATGCCTTCTTCCAACAGAACCAGAACCGAATCTTACCATTTAAGTGCTTATTATCATTTAGAATAAGAATTTAGTTTCTTAAGTACAATAACTACTGAGTATATTTAAAACCAACAAGTTTTACAGTCCACTTGTTCAGAAAACATAGTTAACTTAAAGATTTATTGTAAAATTGCAAAGGTAATCTAAGTTGATCATAGTTGTTGTATTGTATAAATTTAAAGTATCAGTAACTTATTGATTATCAATAAAATTTCAAAAAACCACATAGAAACATATTTTTACACTCTTAAATTACCTAATGCAATTGGTTAAAATTTTATTTTGTTAAAGATTTCCAACCTTAACTGATTATGTTTACAGTTAAGTTAGTCCAGACTAGTTACAATTAGTTCAAACAACCCCCTCAAAGATATCTAGTAGAGTTGCTAGAAGTAGAAAGTTGATTGTACATTAATATTAGTTTGGTAAAATGTAAATGTTTCCCATTGTAAGCTTTTTTTTTGAAAGTTCTGACGCACTTTGAGGGGCGGAATGTTCAATGCCAAAAAAATAAAAAAAAAACCTGTCAAAGTTGTTGTCAGTGTCAGTGTCGACACACACGTGTGATTGTTAATAACCGCAATTGTAAAAAGGTCAATTACTCAAATTTAATATAGTTTTTTCAAGGAATATTGCGCGTTTTTGCTTTTAATCCGAACAAATGCAGCAAATTAATCGTAGGCGTACATAGAAAATGATACCTTGACTTTATTTTTACAGTTCATAAATCCTAATTTCATAATTTCAGAAAGAATTTTTTATTACGTAAAACCGATAATTGACACAACTGTTGTTATCTGTTGTACCTTTTACCATAATTAATCAAATCCGATTGGAAGCTGAAACCTCTGAAACCTTACATGCACCGCTTAATTCCAACGTGAAGTTCGTGAAGTTGACGTTTTAATTATCAGCCTTTACATGGACGTGAACAAGAACACTTTGTGATGAAGTTAGTAATATATCACTTATCACTTACCTACCGTCAGACAATTTTTGAAAATAGTAACATTCCAAATTCAAATCTATCACCCATGACCTTATTCGAACCAACTATTATCTGTGGTATGTCGATTTCTACAGTCACATAATTTTGAAAATTATGTGACTGTAGAAATCGACATTTGTCGGTTCAGATTGTCCAAATCGTGGAAAAGGTATTAAAAAAATTTTTTTTTTCCGTTTCTTTTAGATTAAAAATTTAAAAATTAAAACCAATGACACAAAAAATGTTTAATTGAAATGATAAATTATGAAATATTTCGGGACGATGCTCTCAGCGCCGTGTTGCACAGCCTTTCAAAATCAGGTTTTCCCTAAGTTTGTTCTATGGTTACTAGATAATTTTAGAGATAATACGTAAAAGAACTTCAGTGTAAATCCAGTTGTGGTACCCGAGATAAACTAGAACTTAAGATGCATTAATATGGAAGGAATAGACGACGCACGGTTGTATCTGATAATAAACTTCGACTACTTACATATAGCAATGTACCTAATGGAGCTTTTAGGAAACGCAGAGATATGAACAACTATCGTATCTCAGTAAAATGCTGTGCATCAGTGGTTCCTAACCTTTTTATCGTGATGACCCCGCATTTTTAGTCCTAAGTGCTAAACTTATAATCCCTGTCGGGTAAATAAAAAAAAAAGTTGCTCACAGTGCCATTGTTTTCTACATTTCAGAGTTTCAAAACATTAAGTACTTAGTACTTACGTAGTTACTGATTGATTCAAATACCATTTTAAAACACTGATAACCAGTTTTCACATATTTCCATATATTTTATATAAAACATACATGGTAAATATCCCGTTTAAAATAATCGCTGTAATAATTCATCATCTGATTACAATGTGCTCTGAATTGCTTTTTACCGCTACGGGGGTCTAATTATCCCCAAGTTAGGAACCACTGGCAAATAATCAGTCTTAAATCTTAAACACCGTTTATCAGAAAGCTATTGGCTCCCAGGTGTATCGGTTGTGTCTAATAAATCTACATCGCTTCCTTCTATATTGCCTAGGTTCCTTAGGTGCACTAGTTCAGTAGATAAGTAGCTGCTACGTCATGTATTTGTCTCGTGGGAGGTAGTGAGCTGTCGTTTATTTGGTTTGGCTTATTTTATTTTATGGGCTGGGTTTCTTTCACATGTTATACGATTGGTTTTAGTTAGTTATGTACAGTAGGGACTAGGGAGTAGGTACGCACGGTAGGTAAAACATACCACAAAACTATTCAATCTAAAGAGCCGTGTAGCAACAAGGATCTGCTTTGACATAAGTTGTGACTACAGGTGAAACTTCAAACGCAGATCGCCCATCACTACGGTGTGAATTTTTTTTAAATCATTGAATGCCATTATGATTATAATGCGAATCTAGATGCCAATGTTATGGATGTGTCCCTCGTGAAATGTAGGTGCAATAAAAATTAAATGATTTTTAGAATGTTCCACAGGACCGGAAATTACGTTTGCGAAACAGTGGTAACAATTAGTAAGCTTTTGCAACTGTAGTGCCCCGCCACACTTTTTACATAATTTACTCTAATGCCCAATGCGCCCGACAGCCAGTAAAGTAGATGACCTCAACAAAGCCAATGGCGCTGCTATCGCTGTGGCACAGTATTGAGTTGATAAAATATAATGGCTAAACACGCTAAGAAGAGTGTAAACTCATCATTATCATCCGAGCGATGTTCCCGGTTGCATCCCTCTCGGGAGCCCGGGGCCCGCTATCCTACTTTTGCGTCTTCAGCTCACACGACCTTCGGCGTCCCATGTAGTGAGGCCATTTGCATGCATGTCATCCCCTACGTCAAGCCAGCTGAGGGGTCTTCCCCCCCAGCTGGCAGAAAAAGTATTTATTGGGTCGTCCGAGAGTTCAACATAGATAAGAAGAGTGTAAACTAATAAAATAAAATAGTACTTACAGTTGGGTATCAGACTTCTCGGGAAGTTGTATCTAAGTAGCTCCCTAGACAGCTGGCACCTGGTGAAAGTCTTCGCGTGTCCGTGACTCTGTTGCACCAGCGCCAAGACCATAATGATCGCCACCAGTTCTGGCCACCGAGACATTCTGGGAAGAAAAACCGTGGTTTTAAAAATATATATGTGCGCTGAAACCAAGCCGTAGTTGGTAAACAATTAGCAAGGAGAGATATGGCCGAAAAATTATATCATTACACGTGATTCCTGTGGAGCTCAGTGGTTAGAGCAGTCGCCTGGTTAGCGAAAGGACGCAGGTTCGAATCCTGTCATGGGGATTTTTAGGTAATATATTTCCTTGCTAAAAATATTTCTAAATATATATGTCTTAGAAAGATAGGCTTTTACTACATAGTAACATATGTCTACATCATATTATGTCTAGTAGATACCTAGTATCCTAATAAATTAGATTAATAATAAAATCAGAAAAAAATATACAAGAGAAATAGGCTTTGTTGTAATATATATATGTCTAAAAAATGAGGTTATGTTTCAGTAACAGCTGCGTCCCGTAGTTAGCTTAAATATGTGTTAATCCAGGTTTCCAGCTTACTGCACCCCAAGTTTCATCGATTTAGTAGTTTAGGGTGTAACGAACATACGTACGCGTCCAGTCAGGATTCGTATCCCTTGAAATTCGGCCCAACAGTCGGAGTATTTACTACTACACCTACCTACCGCCACTATACTCAGCAATAAAACCAGTAAAACAAAACAAATCTACTTTCATCCTGGTACAGACGAAATTATTCAGATTTCATGAATATTTTGTCAACCCCGCGTTTGTCCCGCTGTTTGTGAAGGAAGAGGCTCACAAAGGCTGTGATGTATTGTCAAAAAAAAAAAAAACAAAGGGCTAAAAGTTTGAACTTTTGAAGTCGATTATTCTCGTAAAACTAGGGACTGTGATTCCGGTTGTTGTGAACTGGGCGGGCGTATATATGGAGTTGACAATATTTTAAATACTACAAGTAAGGTAATATTATATTTCGAAGAAAATGGACACTACATGTACGACAAAATACAACGACAAGAGTAAATATTGCTTAAAAAAAGAGCATGCTGTCCCTTTCTAATAACATATTACAAAGAGACAGAACGCTATATTGAAGTGGATCACTTAATTCGTTCCACGTGACAATTCTAGTTATAGTAATATACCTTCTTTGCTTTATAGTGTGTAGGTAAAGTGTCACCGTTTAAAATCACACAAGGACCCGGTACACTGCAGCACCCGGAACACTCCAGTACAGAATTATAGAACGGAACGATTCCGCCGGCGGTTGTTTTCAGAAATTTTACCCAAACTTCCTTCAGAACACCGGTACAGCACAACCTAGCTTACGAACGGAGTTTCTCGGAACTATTTTTTTAAGCTAGTTATGTAGACGGTGGCGCCAAGCTACGCGCAAAGTTCAAGTTGTCAGACCTTACACTAGCTTAGCAGTTAGCATGCATTAATTAAATGTTAGTTTGTGATTTTAGCATTTAATATCATAACAGAGTTTTGAAAGTGTTAACTGTTTGCTGCGAATGGTTTTTGGGTAAATTGAGTATGGAATAGTGATTAATTAGTTGAGGATCCCATTTTTACCGGCCTATGGCGAAGCCAAAAGGAAAGATAATGTTTTTGGTAGTCTATAAATATTTGTATGTTCCAACATAGCGCCTTAACTACCGAACAGATTTTAATGATTGAGCACGGCATTTCTGAATTATTTTCTATTTCCTCTTTAGATAAGTTAAACAACTTTCTTTTTTCTAAAAGTAGGTAGGTACGGGTTTATTTCACATGTTATTGAGTTACATAATATGTGATATAAAATAAATTCTAATTAATAAATCGATTCAGCAAGGATATGAATAAATCTAATGCATGTCAAACTCATCTTTCTGTTTTAATCGCATTGCAACCAGTGGATTGATAGTCCTATTACAATTTTGAGATCTATGTCGTAGTCTACACTGTACAAAGTAAGTATATGATGTCTTAATTCAAGTGAAATACACAGTACCTATTAGATACTTATTATAAGCTATATTAGACCAAATATTTTTTTTTATTTATTCGTATAGTAAATAAATATAAATATTACACGACATTACACACAGGGCCATCTAGTCCCAAATTAAGCACTAGGCTTGTACTATGGGTACTGGACGACGGATATACGACATATTATTATACTTTTTATTTTGTAAATACATACATTTGATACATAGAAACACCCAGACCAGATACAAATATGTATTATTAATCATAAGTACTAGCACCTAGCGAGGATCAAACCCGCAACCTTCTGCATTTTAGTCGGACCTTCGTCCGACGCACCACAGGGGCCGTGATTAGCGCACTCGCCCGGCAAGCGTGGGGTACGGGTTCGAATCGTGTACGGGGTAATTTTTGATTTTGTAAATTATTTCTATAAGAATGTTTAAACTAATAAATATTTAAAAAAAAAATTCAGTACGTTTAATCCAGTTATTTATTTGCGATAATGTTCTCTAGATAGAAGTAGGTATGTGTAGGTACACTACTTACCTTAAGAATGATTATAATCTGATACAGCCGCCCACACCAAGCTCTTGCAATATACTGACATCTGAAGTGCCAATTATCTATTTGGCCAACTGTTGTACTCTATACGATGATCTGTAAATGTACTGTTAAGGGCGCTATTACAATTTTACTCTTAAAAATTAAACGCTTCTAAAAGCGTTTACCCCAACTGGAATAATTTTATTTTAAAACCAACTTAATGCTTTTTATGTAGGTACCTGAGCAGGACACTGAAACTTTATTTTAAATTTCAGGGGTTTTACATTTAAAACAAGTATGCGAAATTTTGAGTTTAAGAGTTGTATAATTAGCAGAGTAGAGCACGAGTTTTGAGTAGCGCTTCAGATTCGGCCTAACGGCCTGATTACTTCTACAAAATATCTTAATCAAACTATAGCCTTTTTAAGAAACTTAGATCAAACATGTAAACACAGAACTGTCAATTTCTTGATTTAAGTTTCTGAAAAGGGTGTGATTCCATAACAAATTTCAATCTATCACCTACTTTTTATAAAAAGTAGATATATGTATGTACCGAATAATCCACGATGCACCTTCATATGAGTGAGTACTTATACTTAAAAGTCTTCTTTGCCTTTCAGACGACCAAAAAACCTTTTAAACAACGTGTGTGACTTTTTACCTTTTTTGCTGAAAAAGGTGCTCATTTACAACTATGAAATATACCAAACATTATCATCAACCCCATTTTAAATAAACAAAAACGAAGCCACATTTATCTGCCGGCGTAAAATATGAACACCGAAAATTGTTTTAAATTTTTTAACCGCAATGAAAATCGTCCGCTATAAAGGTATTTGCACATAAACTGTGTACTTTTCTCATCCCCTGTCAAAAGCACTAACACTTGATAATATATCGTTACACACTATTGACCAGATTAGCTTGATCTCCCTCTTTATTCACTGAATGGCTCGGTTGTTTGGTGGATAAGTTAATGTTAGTGATTTCAAGGGTCAGATAAAGCTGGATATTTTAAAGAGCGCCCTTAAGAGCCAGTATGTTACAAATATTTTATTAGTCTTCTTCTATCTTTTGTGGCCTTACTTATCCAGTGGCGATTAATAAGGATTACTTAAAAAGCTCTTCAGTTCTTGTGGTTTTAAACAGTAAAATATTATTATTTATTGTTGTTTTAAAATGGTGGCCTATTAGGTAATATGTATGTATTTAGAAAAGAAAAATAAAAGTAGTATATCCGTTGTCTAGTCACCGTAACACAAGCTTAGCAGCTTACCATGGGTCACAGTTTTTTTTTTTACTTATTTATTAGGTAAGTGGTGGTTATTTTAAAATAGGCATTTCATTATGCCTTATTTTTATTAGTCATAATGAAATCCATCACAGTAGTTACCCATTGCCTTATATCTTTCTTTAACACTTGTCTACGGAAAAACCCGCAACTCAATGGTGCACGGAAAATTTCGCAAAAGTTTTTGGGTCACCTTTAAGGTTCATTTTTGTTAATTCAATTGTGAATAAATAATTTAAAGAAATAAACAAAATGTCTCGTGAGCTCTTATTTCGATAAATTTTGCATTTTGGAAATTGCATACGATATCAGAGCATACTGTGCATGTATTTATACTATTTCGTGGAACTGACTGCCCAAGTCGATATTCCCCGTAAGCACAACCACAGTTTACTTGGTAGTTAGCGCCAGACCACAACCTTGGAGTATTCAAGCCTAGAGCGTCTTACCAAGGGAGGTGAGGTAAATTTGAATTTGAGATCTAAGGGCGTAAATGTAACTAACGACAATTATGCGAAGGAAGTTCCATGTAAAAACCTATCGGCCTGTGATGTTTTTGCTATACTATGTCCACACATATCTTTTAGGTTTCGGCAGCCTATTTCCCGTTAGATGAGTTTACGTAGATAATCCGCGCTTCCATGATCGTATGTCGTCCTTTTGTCGTTCACAAAAATAATGTAAATTTTAAATAAAAACCCCGACTACTTTTAAAAACCACAGACAATTTAAACATATCTTTTTTTTGAAGTATTTTTTCTTTTTTTTAAATTATATAATGTGTTTTTAATAAATTTTTTTTAGCTGAACGACAACGCAACGTTTTCGCGACGACTTATAAGACATCATGGTAGGGCCCAATAAATACCTATGGAAATGTACCTTTAAGGTGTGTGTGTACATAACGACGTGTGTAACATTTTACACGACGAGCATTCAAGCAGTCAGCACGTAGTATTACGAGAAATCCAATGAGCAATGAGCCTCTCGTTTCGTCGTTCTCGCATGAAGGCTCGCCGTGTAACATGTTACATTACACTACGTAACGTCGCGCGTCGGTCTGCACCCAACTTTAGATTTACATCAGTTAAGGCGGCGATAGATGATAAGCAACGGTCCTTGTCCTATAGCATATAAATGAGCGAGATGGAATTGCGTGAAAAAATCTACAATTTCTCGTAAAATCAATAATTAACGAAGATTAAAATAATATTTTTATAAAATGCGATGAAGGGGTTCTAGGTATTGTATTTTCTAATATTATGATGCCTATAAGAAAATATAGCGGTTAAGGATTTAGAAGAAAAATTGATTTATTTTGTAAAACAGGGGTAACTTTGCCTGTATAATAGTGGTTTTTAAAGTTATTTTTATTGTTTTTAAAATGAAGGGGACACTTCTTGTATCATGTACAATAACATTAAACATTGTTTAAAGATCTATTTGATACCGGTTATGAAGAAAACTATTCAATCGGAAGGGATTTCACATGAGTCGCGTCCTTAAGTGATGTCAACTTTTCTCGAATATTCTTTGTTGTCACAATATCTTCCTATGTTGAGGTAACATTTACATCAAGGTTGAATATTAATATTGTTATAAAAATGATTTATTTCCACAACACTCAATCTTTTCTCGTTTTAATAAAGATGTTGAATTTTTATTTGCTTACTGAAGGACTTTTGTTTTAATAAAATCTTTTACTCGGTTTGATACTCGTATTATGTATTGAATTTTTGAATTTTTTTTGGTTATAGAAAAAGTTCAAAAAACTCCCTTGATAGAAAAAACTCCATTGATGGGGTTTGTGAAAGGGGATTTGTCGAATTATTTAGTTAACTGTATCCTAATAATCATAAAAAATGAGAGTGGTTGCGTTTTTGCAAAAAAACTACTAAACTGATTACGAGTAAAGATGTTAGTTCGACAAATGAATCCATAAAATGCTTTGCCTTGACTGACTGACTGAAAGATCAAGGCATTTCCTAAACCGCGCAAAGTTGAGAGTAAAAATTTATCTATAAATCCTAATTTTCATTACGATACTAGGTGTCAAGTGACATGTAATTTACTCTCTAATTTACTCATTTACTCTAGAAGTGTCAATTTCATAAAAGCTGAGCAACAGTTATTGGAAACAATTTCTCCAAATATATATAAATAGTATCGCTATACTAATTTCGTAAGGGCAACCCCTTAAGAAATTAGTTGCATGCAGTTAATAATCATGATGAAAAAATTGTGTAACACAGCTCACTGCGAGTGAATTACTATCGACGAGTGTACAGCGAAAAATTTCTTAAATTGTACGGTTTTAAACTTACATGGTCATTTTCAATATGAATATTAACAAGAAGCAGGTAGTCCGATATGGACGCCTCTAACTGTCGCGCGTAACTGTAAAAAACGTTTTCCAGTCTCGTGAACAAGCTGGTCGAAGTTACTGGCGAAATATCAAGCTCCTTGTAAATAAAATAAAAATAGTTAATACCTCGTTATCTAATAATATTAATAGTTTCTTAAATTAATTTTGAATTTATCATACCTACCTTAATAATGGCAATGAGAGTTTAAAATCGAATTTAGCAGAACAATAATGCATCACTAACAGTGAAGCAATAATTAATTAATGATCTGTCGTTATATCATCCTAATGCAATGCCCTAATGTAAAACCCGCGTAACGGAAAACAATAAAAATCTTAAAATGCCACCTCCACTGTACCTTCAATTGAGTATTTTTCTTACGAAATAGTTGTCGAGAGTATCTACCTATATAAAATGGGTGTCGAGTGTGTATAGTGGGTCAACGGCCGTCCGTCACCCACTCTTCTATCAATTGTCATGTAATTCCACTTGTTACCAGCAAACCTGGCTGTGGACGAGTCATGAGAAACAAGCGAGATGCGAGTTTAACCCCCTGATGGAAAAATATAGATAATAGACCAATCCTTTATTAAATATTTCGTAATTTGATTTTATTGCTCAAGGCATATTTATTAGAAATATTTTAAAGGAAACATTTTTGAAGATGAATTTTTACTTTAAAATATTTCTAAATTCTTTACACCAGCATAAGATATAGAATAAATAAGAGAGGATTGTTTAAGTTTGATGTGTTTGTCTGTGTGTGGTTGTAACTCCAACGGATAAAGTGACAGAATTTTTTGGTTGATCGGTGACTTTATGCGCGATTGGTGTTAGTGTGAGCTTCTTGTCTACGCGTTCGTTTAGTCAAAAATATCTAAATATACCAGATTTATAACCGAAAACTACTGCAATGATGACAATTTGGTATACAGAGAGATCGAGATCTAGATTAACACGTAGGCTAGTTACTCTTTATTCCTATATGCCCGCGGGTTTGGGATGAAAGATTTTGGAAAATTTATTAAGTATATTATTGCAATCAAAGACATACACGTAAGCTTTCATATTTAAACCTAATCCTGTACTATTTCGAAATCGCATTAAATCGCTGTAACCTCTAACTTGTACACTATAAACCTATCCCATCAGTCAGTGGAAGTGGCCCATTACGTCGCATCCAAACGGGGTGCAGTGCCGATTCTTATACAAGTGCCACGATTATTACCGGAATTGCCTCTCTGTACTGCTGTTAACTGTTACCTACACTTTGTGCGAACTTTGCTTGTGTTTTGCTTTAATTTTGAAGTACACAAGCTGTTTTCAGCAGGAAATTGCTAATTTCGAGCGTAATTGTTGATGCATAATTTGTGTACAAATAAATGAGTATAATATCTAGATTATTTTTAAGTTCCTTAAGTCCGTTTAGATGCTACTACGAATATAAATGTAAATTATTTTTAAGGTAGATTGAAAAGTTAAAATTTCTGCCTTTTTATTAATTTCTTTTTTAAGATTATTCAATCTCCCTCGAAAAAGGACCGGCTCCAAAACGATGGATCGGCATTGAAAATCGCTGATATTTGGATTAATGTGTCTAACGTCAATATTTAATCTTTCAATTTAAATGTTTTACTTAGGTACTTTAATTAAATAAATGTTTTTTATAACATTTTTATTTTTTCGCAGTAAAACAGAGTATTTGCTTATTTAATAAAACCTGTATTAGTCTTGGGCTACTTGAATCCCTCGCTTCCCTCAAGATTCCAGGTACATAAGTCCCTCGCTTCCCTCAGGAGTTACATTTTTTTACATACTAGCTACGCTCGAGTGTTAATTCTAGAGTTCGTCGTAGGCAAGCTCTGGATATAATATTATTATGACGCTATCTACAGATGACAGGGCTTTAGAACCTTGAATAAACTACTATTAGGTCGTTATATTCTTAACATGTAACTTAAGAAAATATCTAATTTGCGAAGCAATTTTACTCTTAAAAGGTATTAATTAAATATATGAGCATACAAGGATCACGAGAAGCTTTCATTAGATAGAAAAGAGGAAATAAGAGACAGCAAATATTAAGAAACTGTATCTTTCTCAAAAGTGACTGTAGCTTCGGTCTAAATCACATAATGCCAATAACACTGTTGCGTACATCATATGTATAACATAATTTTCTTTTTGTCCCCAGGATGTGGGTAATGCGCGCTGTAGCTGTGATCTGCTTAGCGTGCCACACGGCTAGTGAATGGCGCTGTCCCGTGCTGAGTGCGCGGCCCGCGGCCGAGTGCGGCTGCGACCTGCCGCACACGCTGCGGTGCGCCGGCGACCATACCGCGCTGCAGGTACATTACACTTTATAGCGCGCTGTGGCTGCGATTTGCTTACCGTGCCACACGGCTAGTGAATGGGGCTGTCCGGTGCTGAGTGCGCGGCCCGTGGCCAGATATTGGGCTTCAGCCTATAGTTTTTTAATTTTTTTTTTGTTTTTCTACTGGTTTGTAGGGACGTTAGTCTGCGACTATCGACTAGTGACTAGGGGGCCTGCAGGCCTAGACAAGTGGCAAACGCTTCCAAGCGTTTCGTTTTCTAAAAACGATAACGCTTTAGCGTTAACGATATTCAATTTGTAGCCAAATGTACAATTACCTGGCGAACGCTCATTCTATTTATTCATTCGATAAAATCTAAAGTTTTGTCTATGGTTTCTATCGCAAACGTCAAATTCAATTTGACAACTGAAAGCAGGCGCGTAGAGTCCATACAACTCGATTCCCATCGAGTTACCTTTGAGATTGGGCACATAAATACATAGTTAAAAACCTACTACCAACCTAGACTATATATTTTTCGTAATTAATTTTATTTTAGAAATAACAACGCCTTACAGTATTAAAACAGCAAATCCCTACGACAAAAATGATTGCTTTGCTTAGAAATTATGAGGATATGCTACCTTCGCGGCGGCATATTTTTGCCACAGAGAGAGCAATAGTTAGTATGAAGCGCAGAGCTCGTAACGCATACGCATTTACGCGTATCCTGCTTCCGCAGTAACCCGCTTATCGACGGGTTTTGGACTTTCATTTACAACGAAACGTACTAAGTAGTGGGTGTATTGAAAATAAAATAAACTTTATTTTTATAGAGTTAAAGTTCAGTTTGTTATATTACAGTTTATTAATTACATTATTAGTTTGTTTCTTTTCAGTGCGTTTTGTTGTTTTGTGTTTTGTGTTTTTTCTGTGTTGGATTGATAGAACACGTGTACATAAGGTGAAGTTTGACTATAAAGGTAGGTGAATTACGAATTACTGATTTCGCCCTTTTGGCTGAAGGAAATTTTCATAACCTGAGTTATGAAAATAAAAAAAACACATAACATAATTAATTGATTTAGGCCATGCTCGTCCTGAAATGACGATTGATTACAACAGAAAGGACAAAACGGATTTACGACGAATTTATAGTATGTGAAGGTGGGGACTATCACCGCGACAAGTTTCTCAAATGTTCAGCTAAGGAAGGGAAGTACTGATAATGCCAGGCGCAGTAGCGCCTGGCTTCAACAGTACTTCAATGGGCGACCGTTTATGTGTGGGTTTTTGCATTGCGGTAGGTAGTTGTAAGAACAACGCGGGATCGCGACTTGCACGAGTGAAACCGCGGGGCGCAGCTAGTAGCTCTATAAACAACGAACCCGGCATTTTTGCTATTTGGTCCAAAAACCGGCGAGCAACATGGTTTCTACGTCTAAGCCACACTTCTTCACAATGCGCAAACCACAAAAGTCTTAGGGTGTGTATTTTCACAAACAAATCGTCAATAATCTATTTAACAAAAACTCGACACGACGAAGCTTCCCCAGCTGATTAAATTATCGCCTTGTTTTTTAGTTTTCTACAAGGTGTTGGCGTTCGCTTTGAAAGCGTACGATAGAAACGCTTACGGAGCGTTTTCGTTTGTCAAATATGCCACTTGTCTACACTATACATGGCGCTAATCGCACGGCTTACGTTTCGTTAGATGGAATAGAAAATGAATAAACGGTTGGCTACCAATTTTAAAGTTCGTTACGCTAGACCACGTGACATTTCGATAGCTAATGTCAACCACATACATTTACCATTCTATTCTACTAGCGTTAACGATAATAGAAAGCCACTTGTCTAGGCCAGGGTCCACCCCACGGGAAGCGATGGGGGGTAGCTCAATTCTGTCGGGTCATTATTCAGGCTATCCATACTTACTATAATACGTACGTTATTTATTCATACTATAGGTTGATATTATAATGTATTGTATAGCGCATATATGTTAAATCATAGCACCCATATGACTCACAAATATTTGACAGTTATTCAAAGGTCAGACTCTTGTTCAAACTCTAAGCGAGGCGACATCGGGTAAAGCGGTTTAATATGTATTTTTAACAATTTATTCACCGCTGTACGTAGATAAGGTTCCATAATTACTTTTATCAACTTTTAGCATATGTAGGGGTTTAATTGAAAATAAGTTCACAGAATTAATTTAAATAGATTAAGTAGGTACAATTAATTCAGTATTAATAATAAGAGAGCTTTTTACTTTTATTTATATTCATCGTATTTACAATGTAAAACAAATTATAGGTACAATTAATTAATATAGATTTGACGAACTGCAGTAGGTATAACAGTAAGTGCAACTGTTGTAGAATTATTAAAAATAAATTTCTTCTATGGTTTCCGCGATTTTGCATAATAAAACACTTTATTTATCCGGTTTTATCGCGTTTTTATTCATTATTCAAACCGAGCTTTCGCCAACTTTACAGTTGGCATCTCAGTCAACCTTGAAAAAGTCAACTGTAAAGTTGGCGAAAGCTCGGTTCGAATAATGAATAAAAACGCGATAAAACCGGATAAATAAAGTGTTTTATTATTAAATTTAAAATTTAAAATCAAACTAGTTTTAGATACAAAATAATAAAATACTTACTTACTTTTAATTTGTTTTACAACGTTAAGGTAAAATTCTCATGCTTTTAGACATTGTAACGGGCACACTTTTTTAAAGACATAGCAAGACCAGAGACATGTTATATCGTCGTCTTCGCTCCTAGAAGACTGTGCACTTGACAATTTTGGAAATATTAATTTCAATCATGTTAAATTAAAGAAATGCTTTCCAAAAATTTCACACCCGACATGACTTGAACCTGCATCTCTGGGGATCCGTTCCAACGCTTTTTCCAATTTGGCTACGGATGCATGTTCAATCGAGTCGAAATTAAGGATTGCATTTTATTGTTTTTGGAAGCAGTGATCTGTGCTTTTAATCAAAATCCTTCATTCTAAAAGTACCTGAAGCACAGATCTAACTCATTCCCTATTCCCTCAAAATACAGCTAAACAAACAACATACCCTACAGCACCATACTTAAACAATTATTAGGACGTAGCTCAGGAACTACCGACGTTTATTGACACGGCGAAGTTGCTCGTACCCTTCTCAGGGAGGTCTTGAGGCGTGAGTGCCAATCGATAGGCTTTTGTTTGTAGAACCTCCTGATGTTGCGATGTGTGGTTGATTTGAGGCAGGTACTATTGGTTCTCGATAGCTTGACGAATTTATGAAAGTGCTACGAGAGCTACGAAACTACGGATTTAATAAAAAGAAGGGACATCTCCTCACATTTACGTTTCTCCTGCGCTTACATACGGTTGCATGTCTCCTAGGCGTTGATTTGTTTTTTTTAAGCATTCCTTTTTTAGTGTAGAGAAAATTAAAAATCAACGTAATTTCAGTGAACAAAGTAGGCGGGGCTTGGTGGCACTAGTTAGTCCTAAAGCAACATCTTAACCATCTAAGATTAGATGAATAGGTAAATTAATATTATGTAATTAAATTAATATTAATTCATATTATATTATGTTATTTTATTATGTAACCCAAAAAAAATTGTTTTTTCTTCTGTTTTTGCGATGTTGTATTGAATTGAAACTCATGTTTCGGTTTTAATCGTGTTGATTTTATTATTTATGGTTGAGTTGCAATGCCATTCCTATGTTTCGAAGCCTTTACAGACTTCTTCCTCACAGCATTGCCATAATCCGCGCTACCATGATCGTTTGTCGATGCTATGCTGTCTTTTTGTCGCTAAAAAAAAAGTTAATTTTAAGTAAATATACCCCGACTACTTTTAAAAACCACAGACAATTTAAATAGATCTTCTATTTGTGAAGTATGTTTGTCTTTTTTCGTAATCATTTGATGTGTTTTTATTTACGACATCGCGACGACATCATGGTAGAACGCGATTAAAACCGGAAAATTAGTTTTCCTATCGGGTTCTTTGTGAGTTCCAATAGTAGTTATTCCGAAAAGGTATTGTTTCAGAATATCAGAATCAACGTCTGTCCGTCGTCGACGCTTACAATTCTGTTAGGTATTATATCTACTTACACCCACCAAAATTGTGGTCTTTTCACACGGTGTCGATTTTCAAGCCCTTCAAGGCAAACGAAATGTTCAGACCCAGTAAGAAAAGATCGTCTGTACCTAGTTTTTACTTGGCTGCAAAGAAAGGGGTATCTATGTTTTTATAACTAATGGCCTACTGAATTAATTATGGTGGGTTTTTATACAGTTTTTGGAAATTAGAACTTAGTTTTAGAAAATTTTAATATTGGCTGGAAAGTGAATTCAAGTTAAAGTCAAGTTTTTAAAGTTACTTTTACTTAAAGAATCCGCTTTTTATTTAATCGTATTTAAAACACGCTGTAGGTATTAATTATGCGTGATCATACTTTTAGGCAGTTTTATAGGCAGTTTTACTGGTTGGTTCCATATTGTACTTAGTTTGACTGCTCGACTTCAGATGATAAAACAGATTTATTAGTCGGTGGCACTGTACCTATGTAGAGGTTATTTTGGTCATTTTTATCAATTCTTTTTTTGTTTTTTGTTGTTTTTTAAATTATTTTTTGTTTCTTTTTGAAGTCGGTTTTTTAATTTTTAAATTATTTTTTTTACTTAATCATATTGTGAGCTAATATCACGACTTTTATTATCAGTTAAACGGCAACGTGTGTGGTCCATGAAACCTATTATTGAGATATTTGTACTGTACAGGCAATTTTAGGTACTCCCAACCTTTGTTTAAATTATACTATGCTACCTTTGCGGCGTCTTGAAGGGATATTGTAATAGGTAAGTACCTACTGAAATCAATGAAAGTGAAAGAAAGCTAACATTTATTATTTGGACAAACACACGGTAAAACTGATATATTATAGCGGACAAAGATACAATTTAAAACAAAAAAAACCTCATGTAAAAGATAAGGCATTAAGGTGTATCCTGTTGTTTTACTATGTAACTAGCTGCGCTCCGCGGTTTCACCCGCGGAAGTGTAAAACGCGTTGTCAGTTGTCACGGGCGCCGGCGGCCGAGCGGTCGCACTTTTTCGTTCATTACTCGGGTTCTACTAATTGGATTTCGATGCAAAGTGTACCACGACCTTCCTCGAAAATAGAACTATCCAATATTGAAAACCAGATTTCAATCGGATAAGAAGTTTTTAATTGTATAAGGAACAGACAGAGAAACAGACAGCCAGACATGAATTTTAAATATTATATAATTTTTTCTACTACTTATCCTAAGTCCCCTAGAACACTTTTTTTTTAATTTACTTCCAAGTTTTTCTAGATTTGCCAAATATGTGAAATTTCGTAGAAAAAGAGTTTATCTAATCTAATAGGTTTATTAAATCAAGTTACAAAACATAGCATCTTGATCTTGCAGTTAATCCAGCGTCAAGTAATTATCATATATTCAAAATTGCGTTGTTTTTGTATAACTAATAATAATGAAGGGAGCGAATTACAAATTTCCATTATTCAGGGTTGACGATGTTAATAGGATTTGCCATACGAGCGCGCATACGCTTGTAAGATGTATAGTATAAAGTGAAGTTTGAAGGATAAATAACAATGCAAAAATCATCTCCATTAACATTTTTATGCTCCTCAAGCGAGGAAACTTGGAGTGAAGTGTAACTTGGAGTAAAGTGGTCAAGGACACAGGTCCTGGACCACTTTCTCATTCGCGGATGAAGCATTACTTCAGGATACTCTAAAAGAAGGGAAGTGGAATAACATACTCTTACCAAAGTGGTTTCAACTCTTAAATTGCTTGTCACTAAGCCATCGAAACGGCTTTTATTATAGCCAAAATGAATTGCTACCCAACACCTAAGGTTGTGCCCCATATTAGATCCAACAACTCCGGAAAAGCTTGGAAGGGTAAAATAAAAATGAGATAAAATTAAACTAGCATGTTGTTAATGCACGGTTTATAGGCACTATCATTGTCCCGTTCCCCACAAAATATCTTTCATATGTTCATTATCTTTCTTTCTGTCTAATTTTAAAAATCTTGGAACGCCAGGGAAAAATATTAGAAATTGATAAAAATGTTATAGATTAACGGGGAATCAATCAAAAAACCATCATCAAATCTTATCTGATTCTAATATCTCCTTCCAGAAAATTGGGCGACACTTGCGTGAACAAAAAGCTCGGTACAAGAACTCTGCGGTGTCCCTTCTCGACTGTTCCTTGCGTGGTGTGACGGTGTTGTCTTCGAATGCTGTATCGGAACTGGCTGGGGTTGGCCTGCATGGGCTGGTCGTTTCTTCAGGGGATATAAGAAGGGTCCAGCAGGGGGCGTTTGGTGATGTTGCTGCTACCTTGCTTGCTCTTGGTAAGCCAACTGAATCATAGGAAATTTTAAGGTTGTGGTTATGTATTTAAGAGAGGTTTAATAAATTTGTGGGCAACGGCACATTAGAGTATTTTGATAGTTTAATAAGTTTTGCCATTTTGAACTAAACTGAAACAAGATAACAAAAAAAAACAATTTGAAAATCGGCAAATGAAAACATCGTGAGGAAATAGACATATCCTAGGACTTACTACGGTTCGAAGTCATGGGGAATCAGTCATCCGGATTAGGCTCCGAGACGTCTTATTGCCGAACACCTCTAAGAAGAGATCCTTGCTCTAAAGTGGGCAAATTACCACATATGAAGTTACTAAGCTAAAATAAAGATGTAGCATAATTCAAGGACCTACTGAATTTATTTCAAAGTCAACTTTATGGTAGGTTTAAATAAAAAACAAGCTTTAAAAACAAAACCACAGCCATCCCACAGTTTTGAAACCCCATCTATACCCTTAAGGAGGCACTTCCCGCCCATTTCAATAGCAAATAATCATTTAAGTACATTTTCAGGTTTACCGAACAATCAGCTACCATCGGTGCCTACGGAAGCCTTAACACGTCTTTGGAATCTCGATAGGCTTGATTTGTCCAATAATAAGATTCACACTTTGGACTCTAATTCTTTCAAGGTAAAGTACAATTTTCAGTGGCAAATTTTAAAGAACATTATTGTGAATAGAGATACAGTGATTTGAAAGCGAGAGGTAATCGGGTAAAGCTCATTTGAGAAATTGTTTATTTTTGTTTTGGTTTTTTTTATTGGTAGTGGTACCATGAATATTTATTTTTTAACCCAAAATTAGTATTAACAATTGGCATAAATTATTTTAAAAATTTACAATCGACCATTTCAAATGAATCAAGTATTGATAGTTACTTAATTCACTGGTAAGTTAACTTTTTGTAACATTTTGATTTAATAATAATTAAAAATATTTTACAAGGAGAAAAAATATTTCGTGATTACAATGTCAGGTCACCAAATTTTGTAAAAACCTTAACGTTTCATGTCTCAAATACATTGTAATTTTTAGAATTTAAAATATTTATTTTTTCACCTTTATTTGAGTTAATAATCGAAATAATTAGAGTAATTTTCAGGGTTAGGGGTGGAAGTCGTCCCCCTCGAAACTGGGACTGGGGACCACTTGACCCCTTTCGAATTTGATAGTTGTCAACTGGGCCCAAAGGTAGTTTAGACATTGGGACGCAATCAAAAATTATCGCGTCAAAATATATATTTAAAGTCGGTTACTAATAAATATTCTCAGAAAACGCAAAAAAAAACTCGAAACAGATTTTTTGATCTAATTTATTTATTGTGTACACTTTTGTTTTCTTTTGCATTAATTGTTATAGCGGCAACAGAAATCATCTGTCAAAATTTCAACTAAGACTAGTTGAAATTTTTTAGCTATCATGAGATACAGTCTGGTGGTAGTCGGATGGACGACGGATGTAATATATTTTTCATATAATTTTTGTTAAAACTCTCAACTTTTCCAATGGGTTTCATTCTACTATAAATTTGTTTCACTTTTTACTATTTTTAAACGCTTCAGCTCTGGTCTATTAGTTCAAATTATGAAATTAATTTGTTTGTTCTGCGTCTAGACGAGCGATTTGAATATTTAAATAATGACGTTAGGGACGCTGCTCATTTAAGTGACAATGATGTCTTTTTGAAAGTCTAGAAAGCTCTCATTTCTACTGTATTATATATCTATATAAATTTTTACAAAAGCCAACGGCGAAAATTTCAATAATCACGCGACTTCATAAGCGACAAACAGACAGACAGTGGAGTCTAAGTAGAAGGATCCCGCTTTTAACCTTTAAGTACGGAACCCTCTGGTTTCGGTTATATTTTCTTAATTTATAGGTTGTGTTGCGGGTTGCATGAAATAAATAAATATTCTACGACATTATACACAGCTCAATCTAGTCCCAAACCATGCACTAGGCTTGTACTACAGGTACTAGACAACGGACACATAGGTATTATACCTTTTTGGTAATTACATACTTATGAAACTTTGATGAAAACACCCAGTGACCGGACAAATACCTATTTATAATCATTCAATCATTTGTATTTATAATTTTAAGTGCTTTCGTTAATAAATAAATATAAATATTAAAAATATAAACATAAATACTTGCACTCGGCGGGAATCGAACCTTCGACCTTCTGCATAGCAGTCGTCAATTAACCACATGAAATGAAACACAATTGTGTGGTGTAAAACTGAACATTTTCTAAGTTTAATTTCTTTTTCAGGGCATAAGAAACATTACCTACTTGGATATAAGCGACAATCAACTGACGAACATTTCACCAGATGCCTTCAAACCTCTGATTAAACTTACAGTTCTTAAGCTAAGAGGGAATCTGCTCAAAGTGACAGCTTTAGGTACTTTGAAGGTACGAAAAGCCAATAATAATTTGACATTTCTGTGTATAACAAACCATTGATTTAAATACAATCATAGGATTAGATAAACTAACTAACCTCAAAAAAACTTTTGTACAATCGTTGTTAAATCACTTTAACTTTTAATAGCCTTATTAATAAATTAATGTAGAATATAAAGTGGGAGTCATTTTACCACGTTTTGTTTCTGTCTGTCAACTTCGAAAGTTCTTGTCATGGAAAAAGACAAAGCATGTTTTCACTACTCCGTTATTACACTATTAATAAGGCTACTAAGGTTTTAAACTTAAATTATTATCAATAGTGGGAATAATAACGTACGTATTGTGTACAAGCATCCCAGCGAAATAAATATGTTTTTGACTTTGACTTTGAAAGATCGGATTTTGTTCCGTCTTTTTTAAAGGTGTTTGAGTAGTTTTCTGGACTTTCGTTTTTGACGCGTTAATGGAACGTTGTCCTGAATTTTTATTTTTGCAAAACCTAGTTTTATTGCGAGAAAATTGTTTAACTTCGGCGGCATGTTATCAATTTAGTTACGCGAAGTTCAACGAGTGTAGTGAAAATAAAATGCCAGTGCCAAACACGAAATTAGCACGTTACAAACAAATGTTCCATGGGGTTGGAGAAAAATCGTCGCCATTTTTTCTGCAGCCTTCACGCATTGAAAATTATTTCAAACGATTACAGTATAATAGTGGTAGTACACTATTAGTACGTGAATTTGGCTAAATTGTCTTATATTGCTGACAGAAGCCATAACTAAGAAAATGAAATGACTGGTTTTCCGAACAATTTGACTTTGGAAATGAAAAACTTGACCATCAGAACCGAGTTTGGAATGTTTCACTGTCAAGCGACCTTCTAATTTCTTTTAGAGACCTGACCAAATTATTTGAGTTAGAAGTTCTATAAAATTACCAACAAAGTAA
This sequence comes from Idaea dimidiata, assembly GCA_949358125.1. Lineage (NCBI taxonomy): Eukaryota > Metazoa > Arthropoda > Insecta > Lepidoptera > Geometridae > Idaea > Idaea dimidiata. The sequence continues at coordinate 19,215,208 of OX442334.1, read as the reverse complement.
TACGGTTTTCTAAAACAAATCGGTCTTCAAATACCTATTTTCTTATTTATTTTAAAAATAATTTAAAAACCACCAAAAAAAAAAGAATTGATAAAAAATACCAAAATAACCTCTACATACAGCGCCACCGACTAATTAATCTGTTTTATCATCTGAAGTCGGGCAGCCAAACTAAGTACAATATGGAACCATACAGCCAGTAAAACTGCCCGACTTCAGATGATAAAACAGATTAATTAGTCGGTGGCGCTGTATGTAGAGGTTATTTTGGTATTTTTTATCAATTCTTTTTTTTTTGGTGGTTTTTAAATTATTTTAGTTCTTTTTTTAAGTCGGTTTTTTAATTTTTAAATTATTTTTTTTATTTCACCCTTTTTAGTACCTACCTACCTACTTTCGACTGCCAAATAAATTAAAACAATACCTATTGTTACCGTAATTTTAATTATTGAGGAGTTTGCTGATGAGAAGGTGGTTTTAGGTGGCCCATCAATCTGTACTTAGTTCTTTAGGGGTCTTTTCTTTTTGGTAGAAGTCCAAAAACGAGTAATTTATTACATTCTGGGAAGCTATCCTGTCCATCATTCCGAAGATACTCATCAGATCCTGACCAAATTTTTATGGGACCACCACGAGGCTTCCACCTTTCCATTAAAAAAAGAACCATCTCAATCGGTCAAGCCACCTTTGAGTAATCGGTGAACAAGTGAATTGAATACAGGTTTTTGAGGAGCATTCCCGGTCCTCACTTCGAAGATCCTTATCAGATCCTCACCAAATTTTTATGGGACCACCAAGGGGCTTCTACCTTTCCATTATAAAAAGAACCATCTCAATCGGTCAAGCCACCTTCGAGTAATCGGTGAACAAGTGAATTGAATACAGCTTTTTGAGGAGCATTTCCGGTCCTCACTTTGAAGATCCTCATCAGATCCTCACCAAATTTTTATGGGACCACCTCGGAGCTTTCACCTTTCCATTAAAAGAAGAACCATCTTAATCAGTCAAGCCACCTTCGAGTAATCGGTGAACAAACATAAAAAAAAAAAAAAAAAAAAAAAAAAAAAATATATATACGCGACGAATTGAGAACCTCCTCCTTTTTTGAAGTCGGTTAAAAAACGGGATAAAATCCATTAAAATTTTAAATAAATTATTGGTAATTTAGCGCCCAAAATTATTAAAATAATTAGGTACAATTTAAAAGCAATTAATTACTGGATCAGTTAAACCTTGTCTAAGACCAGTGACCCGAGCATGAATCCTCAAATAGAGACGAAAAAGTAATTTATTTCAATAAGGATGATTAAAAAATAAAGCTTTTTTAACTAGATCATTATTTATTTTTAGGTCGAAATGATTGAATGATCTTTATTTACACACATCATAATTATTAATCAAAATATTTTTAAAGCTTTGGCAAATATAGACATGCCGGAAAACCGATTAAAAAATTAATAACAATTCAAAAAATATCTTTCTAAAGCCTAAATTGAATAACCTAGCTTAAATGACAATTTTTAAAATTAATATGTATGAAAATCGTTGTTGAAAAACAAAATAAAATATTTATTTTCGGTTGGCAAAAATTATTATTCGCTTGTGTAATCAAAGTAGTACCTTTACTTTGTTTTTTTGTCATTTTAACGACCGGACACTCTTTATGAAAAAGTTTCGGGACTTTTTGTTACATGGCACAGTGAACTTCTATAGATTTTATTTGCCGTTAACTTTAACAGTAGTTGACTTAAAAAAACCCATAGATCTATCTGCACTTTGCCGTCCATCGAGCCTTAATAAATTGAACCTAATAAATGAGTTTCTGATTTTGATAATACAATCGAACGAAACTGAGGAATAATAACTAACTTTAAATAAAAGCTTTCCATATCTTCGGTTAAAAATAAAAAAAATACAAGTAAAAGAATTACTTCGATTCTTTAATTTGTTTCCGATTTATGGAACTAAACGTGCGATGCCGACTCGTACTCGGGTATGACGTCACGTCACACTCGCCCAGTCCGCTCGCGCTCTATGCGTCGATGTCACAATACATGTCGTCTTACGTTTTGATTAGGGGAGCGTTGCAAATAATAATAATAATAATTCTTTATTTCAGACTGTTTGTCCATGGGTTAGTATACATTGAGCTTAAAAATTATGTTAGTAACAAAATTTAACGTAATTAACTTAAAATTTATGTTTTAATATGGACCTTGATCCAATGCCTCCATATTGGGCTATCAATTTTTTCAACGATTGCTTTCAGGTATCTGTTGGGGCCGCCCCTCACTCTAGCCATCATTGATGCTGCTCTCTTTCTGATAATGGCTTTAAAGCCGTCCACGTGAGCTTCTGCAAACATCAATGAGGCACTGCAGAAGCGAGGCAGCCCCATCAGCAACCTGAAAGCATTATTATACTGGATCTGCAGGGCCTTCACAGCGCTCTGCGTGTAGTTGGTCCATAAAGAGCAGGTGTAATACTATTGGCAGTAGGCTCTAAATAAACTTATTTTTACTTCCGCCGAACATTTACCACATTTGCGGGCCAACATATTACTGCGCACTGTCAAGGCCCTGCGCTCCCGCTCCACATCCAAAATGTCTGACAAGTTTTCGTCAATCATGTGACCGAGGTACCTGAACTGAGTGACACGATTCAGAGGGACTCCATTTAGAGTGATAGGCGGTATGTTTTGAGTACATTTTCGCCCTGCCCGAAAAACCAAAAGCTCACTCTTCTGAACATTGTATCTCAGTCCATGCACCCCGGCGTACGATTCACAGATCATCATCATTTTCCTTAAAGCGCTGATCGATGGGCTCAACAACACCATGTCATCAGCGTAGCTAATGTTATTGACAATTTGATTACCTATAGAACAGCCTATGTTGGCGTTGTTGAGCTCACGGATCAGCTGATCTATATACAAATTAAATAAGGTGCAAGAGCTCAGGCCACCTTGCCTTACTCCACACTCCAGCTTATAGGCGTCAGATAGTGATCCTGCCCACCTCACATGATTAGACTGGTTGTCATACCAATATTTAAAATGCAAATGACGTCACGTAATTGTTAGAGACTCAATATTTATCTTAAGTTTAAATGCCTGCAAAATCAAAACTAATGGGTATTTTGACTACAACAAAAACTAGTGTATTTGTATACATAGCTTAGACATACATAGCTTTGTATACAAGCTTTACTGTAACAAACTTTCAACCAATGTGGTATACCTAACATAATTCTGCAGTGGATGCAAAATGCAGACATAGTTTTATTTTATTTTTGGACAACGATTGTCATACTTTTTTAAAAACATTTAATGATCTTAGGTTACAACCCAATGTTTCAACGTTAATGATAGAAAAACATTCTTTATTAAATTATTGATCCAGTTTATTTTAAAGGCTATAGACATCTAAAGGTAATGTTACCAATAATACTTCACATAAGTACCTACCTTCTACATCTAATGTTGTTAGGTAGAAATCGTTTCATTGGAATCCAATTTCGTTCGAATCTCTTTACGTAATTAATCCAAATTCTCCTTCGATGCCGAGTTGATCAGGAGAAATGAGGGAGTCTAGAACCCTTAAGTAACATATTAGAAAAATAATTACCTGGGTGTAATTTTCCTTTGGGTTGTATCGATTTTCGAAAGAGTTTTTAGGTATTTAGTGGGTTTCTTGAGGGTTGCCCTTCTTTAACCTCAGTTTACAATGACGATCATTAGCGCGGTCATACCTAGATTTATAAAAAAAACGTAGTTATTACGTCCATGTGACCGATAATTTGTGTACAAAAAAAAAAAACCTCAAGCTTCTCCGTGCTTCGGAACGCACGTTAAGCATTTTCATTTTTTTTAATTGTATTTATTTATTTTATAGGAAGCCCATGTGCTGCGTGAGTTAGATCTATCAGGCAATGCCCTAGAAGGACCAGTAGGGCCGACCACCGTTCCCACTCTGCGATATCTCAACGTTTTAGAACTCTCTGACAACACCTTCGCTAGCATTAGAAGGGGTGCACTCTCGGGTAAGTATGTTTAAACTGTACCGATGTGTGAGTATATTAATATATTTTTGTGTGTTGTGTTGTGTGTTCTGTGTTTATGGCTGTTTGTTACTCCGCCAGGCTAAAACTACTGATTGCGATGAAAGAAATTAGTCTACATTTCGAAATAAGTCAATGGCTACTTTCTAGTGCTCGGTATTGCTATAGGATTTACGTGTGTGTATTTGTTTACAGAATTTAAATACTGCATTCATCTAAATACTTAGTTAGACAAAATGCTCGACTTCTTGGTTGCCGATACAGGATAAATGATTATTAACTACGAACATTAATCATTAAAAAATCAAATAGTGACGTATCAGTTGTCTGTCAAAGAGATCCCTGGTGGACTCCTTCCTTTATTTTGGTAGCAAAGAGAAAACTACTGAACTGATTGCGATGAAATTTGCTATAAAGATAGCTGGAACTGGATTGACACTTATGATTTTTTATTCCGATATTACCACGGTATCTTAATTTGCACCGGTGACACAGTAAGCACAGTACATAGAAAGGCTGAAGCTGGGGCACAGCAGTAAGGAAACTACCTACAAATGCTCGAAACGACTAACTCACAAAAGCATGTGCGTCGACGATATCTACACAAGACCCTTAAGTATGCTTCGCAGTGCAGTCAGTACTGATTGCCGCGTCACGACGAGTGTGCACGTTTGTGTGTGTGTGTATGTGTGTGTGTGTGCAGTTTCCATACTGCTCCTTCTATGTACTGTGCCGTAAGTATGTATACTGTGGAGGTTATAAATAACTTGATTCCCATCGTCTTAAAACACCTATTGTTCCACAAATGAATTAACAAACAAACACTAAAACCATTTAATTCGTGAATTTAAATCAGTATTCGTCTCATTGTTCGCAGGTTTAACGAACTTAACCCATCTGAAGTTGCACAACAATCAAATAGACGTCCTTGAGGATTACGCTTTCAAACACTTGTCCAACTTAACACACTTAGACTTGTCGCATAATGAGATAGTCGCTGTCTCTGGTAAGTCTTATTTCAATTACGTGTCAAATCTAACAGGCTTAGAACCAGATACATGTTACATCGTCTTCGCTCCTAGATGACTGTGCACTTGACAACTTTTGTAATATAAATTTCAATCATGTTCTCGAAGGTTAAAGTAGTTTTTGCTTTGATATATCAAACGGTCCTGTTGAACCCAGTTGGTCCCAGTCTGTCCTTATCTAACTAACCGACGAACACTAAAGTGAAAAAAGGACTGGGGTCTCTCTAGCATCAAGCGAGACCGTTTTTTTGACGAAGTAAGCTTTCTATTCAATACGGTACTATCTAAATGCTTAAAACACCACTAAAAGTATTTTTAAAACTACATAGTTTGTACTATTATTTACGTTTTTACCAAGATTTTTGGGGTACACAGTTATAACTATCTTAATACTCCATATTTGTACGTGATAATGAGTCTTTCATAAGTCGCCCCTGTCTCTGGTAAGGTTTATTCAATTATGTACTTATACCTGTAACACGATAAAACACTTGTCAAACTTAGACTTGTCGAATAATGATTTAGTCGCTGTCACTGTTAAGTCTTATTTCAATTAGGTCCGTGACAAATGTAATAGCTGCAACAGACGATCGAATACTTGTCCAACTTGACACACTTAGGCCAGCTTGCATAACGGTTCCTAAACATGTTTAAAATCTGTCAGAATTGCAAGAACTGTCAATGTGTGGCAACATATTATCAATCGTCCACATAATAAAATAGAGTCCAATGTTGGATTTCCTATAAATTAATTTAAAATTGATTTTTAACTAAATATGTTTTTAAATTTTTTTTATGCAAGTCGCCCTTAGTCTTGTCGCATAATAAGTTGGTGTCTCTGGTAAGTCTTAATTATTTCAATTACGTGACATTTTATTTATTTATTTATTTAGTACACAAGGAAACATTCACAATTTAACAGTCATAATAGATAAATACAATTTGTAACGGGTAAGTCTTTTTAATCCGAAAGGGGGTTGTTCTAGACGTCTAGGCGAACAACTTTTGTTCTACGACTTTTGAAAATTCCAACTTTTTTTTGAAAATTTTGAGATTATGTTTCACTGAAAAAACAGCTGCTTTTGTAAATAAAAATAATTGTAGTTTTGATTGTAAACCATCAAACTAAATAAAAGGACTACATAAAGTCAATGACCTCGAACTCTCAGAAACAGCTGATTTTCAAGTAAACTTTACACCTAAATTTTTCGAAAAGTACTTCGAATAAGAATATAGAAAAGTAGTAGAACAAAAGTTGTTCGCCTAGACGTCTAGAACAACCCCCTTTCGGATTACAAGGGCTTACCCGTTACACCTTGTATACAGAGGTATACAGACAATTCTTATAACCGTAAGAGACTTGTCGCATAATGAGATAGTCGCTTAAAAATCTTATCGCGCCGCACCACTGATATTAGTATTAACACCTAATGTGTATGCAACCATTATAATTTTAACGTATAATGTGGTGTTTCGACACATAAGTTCACGGAATAAGATCAATCGCTTGCCCGCTTGTCTATACCTATGTCTTTTGGTATTTTTTTTCAAGAATGGATGGCTTAGCCATTTGAATTTTCTAACACATTCGGTTTAGGGTCTATAGCCCCTATTAGGTGTATAAAAATATCAAGGTTCTGAGTAACCACAGTAAATAGATATTATGAGCCAATATAGATTTCCGCGAAAACTTGGTTAAGGCCTGAAATTGTCTCTACTTTTAGAAACTACTAAAACCATCAAGTCAAAGGTATTAAATCAAGTTGTTTTCACTCCACAAATTGTGATTAGAACCAAACTCCGGGATGGAGACGCGCCTGACGTTTTAATTTCCGGCAAAAAATCGCTGAAGCTCGCTTAATACCGGAAATAAAGAATTTACATAAGATTTAACAATATGATTGGAAACGTCCTCAGTAAATAAGACTTGTTTTCCAATAAAATATGAGAAAATTAATAATGAATTACTCTACCCTTAATAAAAGCCAATAAATTGTCTTGAATTCATATTTTATAGGTAAATCTAATTAATTAATTGTTTGCGCTATATAGTTAAACTTAAGCCAGCGTGACAGGGAGAATCTAGGATCGTATAAGATTGTCCTTCATTATCCTAATTTAATCTTTCCCAACTAAAAAAACACATCCCCCTTCCCTTTCTTAAGCCTTTTCCATTCATTACTCGCCTGGAAGAGATCGCCCATAGATGATAAGACGGCCTATTGTACCATTGTAGTTTTAAAGTTTTTTTTATTATTTCCTGTAATACTATCATCGTTTTGAGTCGGGACTTCAGTGTGAGCGAAGACGAAACTGTCTCGTGTAATGATGTTCAAGTATCAATGCATAATACGTAGCGTTATAAAAGAAAACTGTTAATGTAAAAATCTATTTTGTTTCCAGGAGCATCACTAGCCCAACTGTCAAGCCTGACGGACTTGGACTTATCCCACAACTTCCTCCGGTCGCTATCAGCGGAACCACTGAAGTCGCTTCATCAGTTGACGTCGCTACTTCTTCATGATAACGACATTTCCATGATAGATGATGGAGCGCTCACTATGCATAAAGATTTGGTGCGATTTACTATTGAAGGTATGAAACGAGTTACACGAGAAACGTGGTGACGGTTTTCTGACGGACGGTGGTGTGTCGGTCGAAAATGAACGTACAAGTAGGTAATGTTCGATTCTGTTTCTGGGTGTTTTTAATGTGTATCAGACGTATGCATTTTTTAAAAGACCAGTAGGCTTATATGTAGTTTGTTCATTGTCTAACGAATAAATTAGGTACATGTAATACTTTGATTACTACTTTGGGTACCAGAATGTACTAACCTATTTCCTGCATGCATCCTGCAATTTCGGTAGGTTTAAGCGCTCCATCGTAGATTTAGTGTCGCTTTCCATCAGGCGATCTTTACTCAAGCGCATACCTATATCTAAATAAAAAACAATATTCTTTACAAACCCTTAACCCAACAACTGAAATCAGCACTAATGATGACGATTTAAAGTTTTACGAAATTATTGTTTTAAAATTAATAAATCGTCTCTCCTGTTCGGAAAGTTTAATTTTCATGGGTAGATACCGCGGTGGAAAATTACTTATTTCATAACTACGGTGGAAAAATCGAACCCTATACCTTCTTAACAACCGAAATCAGCACGAATTCCTCGCCACAAAAGTGACTTGTTCACTGCATGACGACGATATATCCGGAATGATAGATGACGGACCCTCACTCTTCGAGGACCTTCAACGGTTCACCATTCCAGGTCATTATTGAACGATGATAAGCCATATTCAATTATACACACGGGTTGCTAAATTGATTTCAGTTAAATTATCTAAATAATAATTTTACGATTTTAAACTTATATGGTTAGTTTCACAACAATTATTAAAAAATAACTAGGTTTTAACTGGGTATCTAAATGTAGATTTCTTTGATATCAAAATGTTGAATTTCTAAAATGATGAACTCCCAAAATATTAAGTTCCAAAAATGCTGAAATCACAAAATTTTACTAATATTATAAACGCGAAAGTTTGTATGTATGTATGTGAGGTTGTTACTCTTTCACGCAAAAACTACTGAACCGATTGCGATGAAACTTGGAATATAGGTAGCTGGGGACCTGGATTAACACATAGGTTACTTTTTATCCCGATATTCCCGCGAGAACGGGACTTAGCGGGTGAAACCGCGGGGCGCAGCTTGTGTTATAATAGGGGTTAAAGTATGAAATTGCCGTTTTATTGCAATAGGTTCTTTGAATTGACATAGAATCTTCATGGTTTGAGGTTTTCGTATGAAACTTTTTTCAAATGGTTTCTGTGATGTTCTTTTTTTAAAAAATGTGAAACATTTGAATATCGACTTTCAATTGTTTTTGTTATTCAATTTAGACAAGAAAGATGGATACTGCGAAAATTCGAGTGATTTTTGAATACGAGTTCCGACGCGGAACTAACGCGGCAGAAACAGCCCGCAATATCAATGTTGCGTTTGGAGAGGGGTCTACTAATGAACGCACCGTGCAATTTTGGTTTAAACGCTTTCGTGATGGAAATTTCGACTTAAAGAACGAGCCACGAGGAAGACACAGGTGAATAACGATGAATTAAGAGAGATAGTGGAAGCCGATCCTAGTCAAACTACCCAGGAATTAGCGGCATGGTTTAACGTTACCTTACCCACTTTATTGACTCACTTGCGTCAAATCAATAAAATAAAAAAATACGAAAAATGGGTGCCTCATGATTTGACTGATCTGCAGAAAGAAACACGTGTTGAAACTTGTGTTGCCTTGTTGAACCGGTACAGAAATGAAGGAATATTGGATCGAATTGTAACATGTGATGAAAAGTGGATTCTTTATGATAACCGGAAAAGAAAAATGCAATGGCTGACCCCAGGTCAAATGCCACAACAGTGTCCTAAAGCAAAACTTACCAATAAAAAGGTAATGGTAACTGTTTGGTGGTCTCAGCATGGTGTTATTCACTATAGTTTTCTTCGATCTGGTCAAGCAATTACGGCAGATGTCTATTGTGCCGAACTCCGAACCATGTTGACAAAACTAGCAGTAAAACAGCCCCGACTCATGAATCGATCTTCACCATTATTGCTCCACGACAACGCGAGACCTCACAAAGCACGAGAAACCATTTTGACCCTTCAGGAACTGCACTTAGAAACCATTCGTCATCCTCCGTATTCACCAGACCTTGCTCCAACGGACTACCATTTTTTTCGTGATTTGGACAATTATCTACGTGACAAGAAGTTTTCTTCCCAGGAGGCAGTACAAAATGCTTTCACACAGTTTGTGCAGTCTAGATCGTCGGAGTTCTATCGCAAAGGCATTAATAACCTTCCCATTAAATGGCAGCAACGTATAGATAATAATGGCAACTATTTTGATTAAATAAATTTGTTAAAAATTTAAAAAATAAACAATTAAGATTTTCAGTACAAATCGGCAATTTCATACTTTAACCCCTAATATATTCCATAATATTATAAGACACTTAGAAAATCTCGTGTTAACTCATTGCTTGCAGATTTAGTGATGTAGAGTTTTCAACTTTTTTTTAAATGACTGTTCCATCCCATGTACGAGTATAATATTTTATAGGTTGGAACTTGGAACATAATGTGAATATTGGTTTTTTTTTCGTAAAAATAGATGCTTAACAAACTAACATGGTTCTAAACTAAAAAAACGACTTACTAGACAAACTTAATCTCCTACACGTCAAGCCTTACTAACGCCAGCCTGACCCAATTTATAAGTGGATACTAAATTTAGACACAAATTTGACAAAATAATGTCAAAAATGTGTCCAAATATTAGTAAAGTCTGGGAGGTGTATTTTAGATCTGGCGCAATTTCGCCAAATTAGACTTGTATTTATAAAAAAACACCCATACCACGTAAATAGTTTTCTTTTAGTTGTTTCATATACATATTATGTATTACTTATATAATATGTAACTTATGTACTCTTGACGTGAGGTGTATAATATTTATTGACTCACGCAGGCACACTTTCGTGCGATCTATTTGTGCAGCTGAAGCCTGTTGAGTGTCGCTTTATAGAAACAGAAGAGTCCTATGTATTTTTATATATTCAATCAATACATTATATACTAACTATAGTACTTCTGCGAACAGTAAATTTTTCTTTCTCTCTCTCTCTCTCTAAAACCAAGCACAAACTTCGGAATTTAAAAGTTTTAGAGGAGAAAATACTGTTTTCCGGGTACTCTGTAAAACTGTATTTAGTAAATATGAAGCAATAATTTTATTCATAAAATATCTAACGGAGATTAAAATGCTACATCGTAATTAATTATTTTTGCAAAAATTGTAAAAATAATGAGACTTGAATAATTGAAAAATACATTTTTACAATGCCCGACGTTTCAAAGTCTTTACAAACCTTAAAATCGAAAAATTCATTTAATTTGTATGAACAAAATTAATGAAATCGTACATAAATTGAAAACAACTTGAATTACCAGATAAAGTAGTACACCTACTTTACAAATATAATATTTAATTAAACTCATAACAAAACAAAATTTGAAACCGTACACAATCATAAAATAATTTGGTTAACGATGCCTGTTTATTTTAATTCGTATAAATCAAGTTTTGTTTACTTTCCCTATGAGGTTTTTTTTTCAATTTGATTACTACAAAAATATGTTTATTCAATATTTATAATAAAACTAGCAGCGCCCGCGGTTTCACTCGCGTAAGTCCCGTTCCCGGAGCCTTATTTTTGAATCGGTCCTTGGTCGTCAGGCAATTTAAATAATTCGATATCTGCTGATTTTCGTTCGATATCGGACTCCTGCGGCGAGTGGTTGATACTACTCGTTGCTGTCGTGCTATTCAAGAAGAAAAATTCCAGAATACGAACGAAAATCAGTAGAAATAGAGAGTTTAAAATCACTGAAAGTGGCGCTAGTGATTAAAAACTAGAGCCCCCGGTCGTGCGCACTCGTAGCACGAAGAGAATATAAACACTACGTTTGCGTCGTACTTCAGTGCACGTGACAGAAGCTTTGTAAATGGGTATTTTTTCATGAATGCTCCGCTTCTATTGATCGTGTCGTGATGACAATATGTAGATATTATGTATGGAAGATATTCACATGATCGCGATCGTTTATAATCGTCAGTAAGTCATCATCACCAATCAGTCTTTGGAACAACGCAACGTGGAATTTTTGAAGTGATTATGTGATTTACATTGTCGTATATTTAGAACTATAGTGGAACTGGAGCAATAATCTTTACTTTATTCCTTACTAATATTAAAATCGCGAAAGGAACTCTGTCTGTCAAAATAAAAACATAATCACACACAACCTGCCTAACCATTGTTACCCATTTCGGATTTATCCATTTATGTTACGAATTTCCGCAGCAATGTGTATCGTAAGAAAATTTTCCCGATAGCAAGTGTCAGAGTGTGACGGCGCGATATCTTTGTTCCGCGTCATATCGATGACTTTACTGTTTCGTCCATTGTACTAGCTTCTTTATGCTTTTTCCGTGAATATTGTTCGATAGGTACTTTTATGGTGAGTACTTATTGTTAAGCTTATTATGTTCTTTTCCCCTTAAAGTATCAATAACATCGCAGTTTGATATGGAGTTATAGATGTCCGTGTAAACAGCAGACTCTGTATCGACCGATAGTCCGATTCTTGGTCAGCTGCATTACTCTTATTTTAAGACTACCTGAATAATTACTTTGGCTAAGTAATGATTTTGTCTCGCTCTTGTCTGTGATTTTCATATTACCGAAAAATACACACCGAATGTGACAGAAGTTTACTTAGCCAATATAGCCAAAGTGGTTCTTAGACTCATTTATAAATCCGAATAGAAGTGGATTTTAAAAAAAAAGGGGGGGGGGATTACCGTAACATTGAAAAATCCTTTTTAGAAAAAATATTTTCATTTTAAAATGAAACATCTATTACAATAGTTCATTTGATTATTAAAAGGATTTCAATAAGCGGCCACTATAGGTACCAGTAAATTTGAATTTACAATGGGTCCTGGCCAAAACTATCGTCCAACGAAAAGTAGTATATCTAGCGAATACAGTCTGTGAAGACCCTAAAATGTTTTGTGCCAATACGACTATAGTTTATTCATACTTATTCGATTTTATGGTCCCCTGGTACCTATTTAGGTATTGCCATGTTGTTTTTTTGTTAATATTGCAACAAACAGACAAATAAACATTCATTTTTAGATCGCTTAATCTTTCCTTTGAGAATATAAAATGCAAAAGTTTTTGTTATGACTTGTTTAACATTTAACGGCATCAGATGACAATATATTTCTAGAAATATTTTTAAAGGAAAAATTCATCTTCAAAAAGTCGCACTTGCGTGGCCGAGCGGTATAGGCACTGGAATATTGATCCAGGGACGCGAGTTCAAATCTCGCCGCAAGTGAATTTTTAAAGATGAATTTTTCTTTTAAAAATATTTCTAGTAAATATGCCTTGAGCAATAAAAACAAATTAACGAAATAATATATTTCTAAATAAAATAAATAAACTCTATAATTAAATACATAGTACTTTACTGAGTACATAGTATTTTATGATAGGTATATTTACGTTGTTCTCTTTTCTATTATGTATTTTCTTTTCGTAACCAAATTGCAACTCAAATTTCTTTATCATTATTATGTGGTTGTTGCTCCATTTCTTTCGTTCCATCGTTGCTATTCTGCAATTATTAATACTATCCATTTTTCCTAGCTCTCTCCTGTCATAGCGTTCGGTCCATTTCGATGCCGATTACGACGGAAAATGCGCGGTTGGGCCTCAGTTAGAGTTTTCAGGTCGCACGAAGGCCTATGTTATAATTTAATAAAATCAACACAAATTTAACCGACTTAAATAACAAGTTCTTAACTCGGCCCCAAACAATATATGTTTGTATATTTGTTTGTTTGTATGTTCACGCTAAACTCCTCCATATGAAGTCTGATTTCCATAAAAAAAATTTTTACTGTTATTTAGATAACCCTCTGAACTGCGACTGCCTGATGGCTGGCTTTGCACGCTGGTTGCGTGATGCAAAAAACTTGCCTCAAACAGATAGTGCCGCTGCAGTCTGCGCAACACCACCACATCTAGAAGGAGCTCTCATATCCCGACTATCTAAAAACAAACTTTGCGATGAAATAGAACTTAAAGACCCAAAAGACTACGAAGTCAAAGCTATTAAAATAAATACCATAGATAGTGGTGATGTTAGTGATAGTGGTGATGTCACAGATGTGTACGATGACAGACAAGATGGTTTAGACGATGATCTTTATGATGAAGAATTGGAAATACCGTCTGAAGATGATTTACCTGTTTCCAAAGCTAAGGTAAGAATATGTTTTAAGTAGCAATTACTGGCGAAGTTTTTTGTTGACTAAATTAAACGAAGAAAACTGAAAGTCATTGCGATATTCGTTATGTAATTTAACGTCTGGTTATTCCCCTAGGGGCCTTAACTCGTAATGTCTTAAAAAGAAGGGTTAAAAATAAATAAACCCGACCCATTTCCTTCCTTAGTCGTTTCCATTTATTGGAAGGGATCGCCCGTAGGCGGTAAGGCTTTCCAGTGTGCCACTCTAGTTTTTTATTTCCGTAATTTATTTTAATTGATGTTTTAGTACATCATAGCGTCTATAATCATATTTAAATTTTTCCTAGGATTTTTTTTTCATATTGTTATTTTTTTACTTCGACGTTTCGCCTATGTTACAATAGTCTAGGTCGCGAGGGAGTCGCTTTCTATAATTCATTACATTCTATTCATTACATTTCGGTAATAGGTATTCTATACAGCACAATGTTTATACATTTACCCATCTCCACCAGGTGTACTTAAAAGATGCATTCTACGACGACGAAGAAATCTACCTATCCTGGGCAGTAGATCCTCCTTCGACACACCGATATCGCTGCACAGGAGTAACTGCCTCTAGAGCTGGTAGTCTCCCCAAACACATAGCTTGCCACAGGGCAGCTCCCGGGAATGTTGTGCTGAGAGGCTTTAAGGTGGATCCGGTTGATCAATATACGTAAGTTTCCATATTTTTAGCAGCATTTGTTTACCTCCTGTAATTTCCAGAATATAGCCATTAAACCGCAAGTGAACAGGAGCAGTCCCATTAAGTATTATTCTGAGAGGCCTTAAAGTGAATCTAATTGATCTCACATTTACTACGTTAATTCCTATCATATTTAGCAGCTTTTTACTCCTGCAGAGGCGGTAAACGGATTCTATCAAATTGCGAATGAACGAGAAATGAATGAGATTTATTCTGGGTACATGATCTTAGATTGGAGCAACATTTACTAACAGGTTTCACCTGTTGTGGTCAAATGCTGCTCCTCCAACAGGTCTACAGAGTTCAAACGCTTGTCTACCTGGATCATGCAGACCCTTCTTCTTTTTCTAGAAGAAAAAGAAGATGCTACCCTAGCAAGAGCTTTTGTATCTTTGGATGTATTGGCAGATGGTCTTGTCCTTATTCCTTATTCCGACTTTTTTCGAATCTATCTTTAAGATTTAATCATCTTGCTGTAAAGCCTTATCAAATATGACTCAATTATCAAGAAACAGAGAAAAGAGTTAGTATTTCAGTAAATTCATCACGAAAAGCACCCAATAAACTCAAACTAAAACCTTCGTAAATCTTATTAATTAAAATCAAAGAAACAAAGTAGGTGGTACCTATTTGTAAATGTTTATTTAAATATCCATCTTAGCCCAGTATAATTAAATTCTCGATTCGTTTAACCAAATTATAAATCGGACATTAATTTTCTCAGTTACGATTTCTTGCTTCCACAACTTCTCCAAGGAATCAAAATTATTTCATTTCCCCTTCAGACGTTTTGAATACATTACTTATTTCCGTCGTAACTTATTTCTATTATTTTCATTGTTTAAGATTGACGCCCATAATACACGTCTATTGTACTCGACCTGTTTTTATGGGATTTGCTTTAAAAATCATACACCCGTATTTAAAGACGTGGTTGGCTAAGTCTTCTTCTTCTTCTTTTCGTATAGTAGTGTGGCTCACTCAGTGTTAGAGTTTTCGGGTCGCCTTGAGGCGTCTAATTTTGCCTAACGACTGCTAACAGAGATAACGACCGGGACCAACTACTTAAAGTGCCTTTTGAAGCACGATGATACTCGAGAAAATGAATGCTTCACTCACAATTTATCGGTCACCCATTCAAGCAATAACCGCGCCAAGCGTTGCTTAACTTTGCACCCTAAACACCCTTTTTAACCCCTCATGATACACGATTGGCTAAGTAATATCATAATATTCTGTCTCATGACATTAGATAAGACATTATTTAGCCTCGTCTGTAAATACCGATATCATACAAGTCCCAAAAACATACTTTAATTGTTTTACCAGGTTCTGCATAGCTCTTGAAGAAATGGACAGAGATGACAACCCCACCGCTCTGGTGTTGGGTTGTGGCAACCCAATGGTAGTCCGGAAAAGGGTTACTTTTGCAACTGCTGTACCGGTCATCATCACGAGACCGCCACCTTTAGAGATACCTGACCACTTAAGGTAATTCGATATTCTGTGATTTCCGTCCATAACACTAACAACGCAATTCTGGATGAATGGAATACAGCAGTCCTTCAAATGGACCATTTACTAAATTAGTTGTAATGACACTTTAAATCTTCCTTGATTTATTTTTCAAAGTATTTCTCACATTTCTAAGACTGATTTTTAAATAAATGCTTTTCCAAAATTTGCACCCGATAAGAACCTGCACAACGAAACGAAGAGATTCACTTAATAATTATTGCAGTACCGGTACTTGTAGCCTAATTGGTAAGCGCGTGACACGGAATGTCAACGGTGCAGGTTGAAGTCCTGTCGGGTGTAAATTTTAGAAAGGTATATCTTCAAAAATAAATTTATATCTTCACAATCAATCGCCTGAACTAAATTATAATCTTCATTGCAGAGTCTCCGAAGTACGCTCCAACGTCACGACAGATGGTCAACTTACAGTCCTAATATCTGTAATGGGTTTACCGCAACGATACTTCCCTATAAAGTCCCAACGTCTTACCCCAGATAGACACCCTCAAATCCCAAACTGTTACATTGTTCTAGCAGTCCTTACCAGGGGATCCTTGGTTGCACAAAAAGATACACCTTGTCAAGCAACTTTGGAAGTCTCCATGGATGGTTTCATTAGAGGGCCTTATGAAGTTTGTGCATCATTGTCCAAGTTCAAAAAAGACATGGAACCTATATGTGTAATCCCTCAACTCCTGGAATCAGATTCCTTGGAAATACGAAGTAGTTTTAGGAACTTGAATACAGCTCTTATCGGCGTAGCTCTGGGTCTTATGGTCATCATTATAGGTCTTGTTTGGTTTGTGAGGAAAATGCTGAAGAAACCAGTCGAGTTTGAACCTCACAGGTGTTTTAGACCTGAGGCGGTGCCAGAAGAAACGCCTAGAGCTAATTATGTAATGTTAACAGCCACTTCGAAAGTTTAATGTGGATAACTAGTCGTTTTTATTGCAATTTTTTTATTTTTGGGTTAGTGCATATTATAATATTTTGGGTAGCGAATTTACCCATAATAATAGTGGTTTGAAATGTCACGAAAATAAACGATTTCAAATGCCATTTATTAAATCTGGTATGGTGATATGGAAGTGTTATATTAGGCAGAGACCTTTGGTTGTATAAAGAAATTTTATTGCGGCATTAGATAATTGTATTCAAAAATATGTTTCGTATAGTTTGTTTTTATTAATTGTTTTGATTATTTTGTTTTTATATAGCTTTATCGTTGCAAATTTCAAGGAAAACGTTTGACTGTCAAACAGTTCATTAAATCAGTACTTGTAATGATAATGAGTCTTAAATATTATTATGTGAACCTCTATTTGTGATAAGATAAAAGTGTGGAAACAATTTCTAAGTAATCATTAAAGTTAAGCCGCTGTTTCGCTGCGGCGAATTTACATACGAATTCTATTTAGAGTAAATGTGATTAAAGTTCTCTGCTTTATAATCAGTTTTAAAGTTAATTGGTGCATATAGGTGTCGTTTCTGCTACAAAGTAGTGCTCCTTTTGAGGTCGTCTAAATTGTAGCTACTTTATAAACTCATTAAATCATATACTTAAGTTTTATTGACTATCATTTTTTTTAATAGGTATATTTGAATAATTAATATACCTACCTGTAACATAAATAAATGATAATCACAACAAAACAAATGAGAACAACACACGGAATAAACAAGCGAATACAATCATCTAAAAAATTGCAAAGAAACTTTAGTGCCGAATAATTATAAGAGATGGCTCTAGTGAGGTGAACGCAATTTTTTAGATGATTGTATTCGCTTGTTTATTCCTTGTGTTGTTCTCATTTGTTTTGTTGTGATTATTATTTATTTATGTTACATACCTATTTTAAATATTTATTTATAACCAAATAAAGAAACTAGGTACAATAAATGACATATTGATAGTGCAGATAAATCACTGTAGACAGGTATAATTATTTTGTAGTAGGTACCTTGTCTCAACAAAACAGCGGCTTAAGTTATGTTATATATTATTATGTAAAATGAATAACTCGATTAACTAAAATATTATTAACGTACTAAAGACGTCTATTAGTCTAAACATGACTGATTTCTAGTTAAGTGCTAATTGGCTTTTACTAATGAAGAGTTATGTCTTCTATGAAGGCATCTTTCTCGTTTATTATGAATCGTGATTTACATTACGAAACTGATAGCGTGCAATTTATAGCAGGACTATTTATCTATTTGATGAAATAGCTTTCAGTTACTGCCGCGAGACTGCTTTTGTGAAATTTACTCTATAATGCATGACACTAGTTTCGTAATGTAAATTAGGCTTTATAGCCGGGTTACACTAAACTTGTGGCGTGGAGTGTGTGCATGTGTCCCCAAACGTATTCCCCCTTTTTTTTCATCAATACCGTCTGTGTGGCAATTGTTTCAATAAATATTTAGTTTTGTACGTTTGCTCTACCGGTTTCTATCCGTTTCTGTAATCCAGATTTTGTCAAAAACGGTCGAGCATCAAAATTCAATAGTTGTATGAATTTATAATTGCTTTGGAGGTAATATTTGGGCCTTCCCAAATAGATTTTATTAGATTAGAATTCGTTTATGACTCTGTAGGAAATATTTAGGAAGAAACCGAGAGTCTATACGTTTATGTAGAAGCGCAACATTGATTAAGTTCTTAATTTTCGAAAGTATCCTGTGTTACACCCGTGTATGTGGTTTACATACACGGGTGTATACACACGCACGTGGTTTACGCGCGAACAATGTTACGTCACGCATTGCACGTACGCGTTTGGTGTGACCCCGGCTTAAATAAGTATATTTTATGTAAGTGTTACTAATAATATTAACACGAGGCTGCGTTTGTTTGTAATTTACATAATGTTGTAGTATTTTGTAAAATAACAATGAAGAAGTCAGTAATTGATTGTATTACGTATCTTTAGATTATATTTTTCTGTTTTGCCTTTAATTTTTTAACTCGATTTATGAAATAATATACTTTTTAAATGACTAGCTACACCCGCGGATTCACACGCGTAAGTGCACCCGATCCCGTGAAAAATCGGAATAAAAAATCTAGGCCAGTCTATTCATCGCCATCGGTTCAGAAGTTTTTGTGCGAAGGAGTATCGAACACAGTGATTAGTTTACTTACACAATATTTGATTACTTACACATAAACCTTCAAATTTACAATATTAGTTACTTCCCGCGGTTTCTTCGCTTATGTCACGTTCCCTCGGGAATAAAAGTAACCTTTGTGTTATTCCCGATATTCAGCTGCCTATATTCTAAGTTTCATCGCAATCGGTTCAGTAGTTTTTGCAAGAAAGAATAACAAAGTCAAATACTTACATATACAAACTTTCGCGTTTATAATATTAGCAAGATTAGTAGAATTAATTATCTTTCTGTGCCATACTGCTTTGAGTCTGATGACGAAGAAATATATTTTTAACCAACTTCCAAATAAGGAGGAAATTAGGTATCTATTCATTATTTTTTATATGAGGCGTTTAACCTAACCATTATCTGACCAGCTGTGGTATTATCTAATTAGCATCCACCGCTACTAGTTGCTATTTACTGTCAAAAAACATATTTCGTATTCTACATTGCTGCTTTGAAATAATCACCGGTAACAACCACGTTACGTCAAAGCAGTAATGTTCTGCAACTTGGCTACTAGTAGCGGTGGATGCTAATTAGACGATACCGTATGCAACCTATTAGCTCTTTTACACAGTGCGAGCTGTCTGACAAGACTCGTACGCCAGTAACTAGCACGTATGAGTTACTCGTTAGTTATGATTGTGACCAAACATTGTGAGTTACTACAGTACAGCTACTCGGCAGGTTAACTCGCACGCTAGCTCGGACTGTGTACACGACATGAAAGATGTTATACTCACCTAAGTATATCATTATCTTGTTCTCGCGTGAAATCGTCTTTTAATCATTTTATGTTTTTTTTTTTTTGTAAAGGTGGATACGAATTTTTGATTCAGACTGTACCTATAATCAGACAACAAAAGTAAATATTTACTTCAAAGTTTTAAAACTATCAGAGCTCCTTATTGTATGCACCAACAGTCCTTCTTCAACAAAAACTTTCTAATAGCATTGTAAATCTTATAATACTAATGGTGGATATCTACTATTGTTGACTGACTGTACGTACAGTTTTATAGTAGCAACAATTATTAATTTTTGTTGTGACTTTGTACTTAATATTAAGGTTGTAGCTCATTGGAGCTATCCGGCATCCGACCGGCACCGCTTGGCCAAATGCAGTTAAATTTCATTTTAAGGGCTTCTGTGGTACCTATGCAATGCACTTGCTATATCAACATCGTAACCTACCTGGGAAGATGGGGTTTTATTGATCCAAGCCGGACTCAGTGTGACTGTGGAGCTCCCGAGCAAACTATCCAGCACCTCCGTGTATTCCCCTCCAGCCCTTATAGCTGTACGCTGGCTGACCTGATGTCAGCCGATGAAAACGCTAAAAACCTTGCAACATACTGGAGTGGGAGAGTATAGCCCCATACCACTGAAAACTTATGTGCCATCGACACGAAGAAGAAAAAGAACATCGTAACAAAATGTTTGGATAGAGAGCAGAGCACTCGGTGACAACTTGCTACAAAACAATTTTAGTGACAATACAAGAACACATTTTCACTAAAATTCAATACACAAAAGACGTAAAAAAGGCGTCCAGTCAAGCCTAGTACTCAATAAGCGACAAATGTCGAGTAACAAAAGTGTCGCTGGAGATATCGCAACACAAAATCAAAGTCAAAATATTTTTGTTAGTTTTCACATAATCGTCAAGCTACCATGTCTTTGGAACGGGACCTACAATGAGAAAAAGACACAAGAAACTCATTTTTGTAATGACCAATTGATCATGTGATTCACATTGTCGCATATTATTTATACTATAATTAATTATCTATCTGCGGCCTCTGTGGCGCGTCGGGCGGACGCTCGACTGCAATGCAGAAGGCTGCGGGTTCGATTCCCGTCGGGTGCAAATATTTATGCTTAAAAATAAATATTTGTATCTGGTCTGGGTGTCTTTCTATGTATAATATGTATGTATTTACAAAAAAAAAAAGTATAATATGTAGTTTATCCGTTCTCTAGTACCCATAGTACAAGCCTAGTGCTTAGTTTGGGGCTAGATTGCGCTGTGTGTAATGTAGTGAAATATTTATTTATTTTATTTATTTATCTATGCAAATCAGTGTCTTTGAAAAGAACTCCAATGAGAAGAAGAAACAATACTCTTTTTTGTAATGATCATGTGATTCACATTGTCGCATATTATTTATACTATAATCAATTATCTATCTATGCAAGTCAGTGTCTTTGGAACGAACTCCAATAAGAAGAAGAAACAATAAACTCTTTTTTGTAATGATCATGTGATTCACATTGTCGCATATTATTTATACTATAATCTATACTATAATCAATTATCTATCTATGCAAATCAATTAAAGGTGCTGATCGCGTGCCGGATGACTCAAATGAACTCTGACTTTTATTCTTTAACTCTTTATTGTTATCGCTTAAGTTTATGTAAGTTAAGTTCTATGGCAGAAGTACTCGGTAACTGAGCTTTATAATTTGCATGTAATTAAAGTTTTAACTTCGGATCGCGTTATGGAAATGTTTAAAACTCGTATCTGGTTCAATTATTAGTTATAATTTTCTTGTATATATACATTAATTTATGAGTCAATGAAACTTTTTGTAATAAATGATTAACAAATGTATTTTGTTTTATTTTTAACCAACATCTAAAAAGGAAGAGTGTTATCTCTTTGGATGTATGGTTTTTATTGTAACGCAATTCCGACCCCGCGGAGACATCGAGACTAGCATTTGTGTTATGTTAATCCAGATTTTTAGCATACTAAGGTTTATCGCAATCGGTTCAGTAGTTTTTGCGTGAAGGAGTAATAAATACAGGTAAGTACCTTTAGGGCATTGTGAAATACTGTTTTTTATGTATTTGAGGGCTACTTTAATAAATGAACTGCTTATAATTCCAAAATAAGTACGGGATTTTTTGAGTTTAGGATCTGCTTAATTGCACGTACACGTATTTATAGAAGATACATAATTACATAATTACAGTTATAATCTCGATGCATTAATTGTACCTACCTATTAAGCACTAGCTATTACCCGGATGAGGATTCGGAATTGGGATCAAAGGTAGCTTATGTTCTTCTCCAATTTTCCATCTATCTCTATACCAAAATTCATCAAAATCGGTTCAGAGGTTTTGACGCGTGATGGCGGGCGCAACAGAGAGACAGACAGAGATACTTTCGCATTTATAATATAGTAAGGATAAGGATTTTATCAATATCTTACATTTCGATATCTTTACAGACCTTTTCCAAGGGAAAAAGTTAGGCTACGTCAACATTGCCAGGATGCTTTATTAGCTCCTGGTGGCAAGCTAAACCAGCCTCCTTACCTAGGCGAATAGTTAATCGCTTGGTGTGCATCGAAGTAAACATACAGGTTGGTTTTACATCACGTGACGAGCTAGGTGACTCGCTAGGCGACTAGCTAGCCTCCAGGCGCTAAGATAGCTTTCTGGCAATGCTGGCGAAGCTTTAGGAGTAGAGTAGACTCATCAAGAGTACACGAGAGCCTTATCAAGTTTTGAAAAAATAACAAGTACCCATCTATGTAGATAATCATCTACACCACAATTGAATTTTATTTTCCTACCATTCCCCACTCTATTCAAACCCTCGATCTTACATGTTTCAAGTTTTATTAAGCAGAAACAACAATATACAAACACACAATATCCCCTACAATTGGTAGATTTCCATCACAGGTTACTGACAACACCGAATGACATCAGATGACGTAAAAAGCGTCAAAGAAAAGAGTTGATTCATATTCTGTTGGTACCGACCAGTTTTACTTTTCAGTGGAGAAAATTGGAACTAATAAATTAGCTTACGTGTTTGGTGGAAATATGAAGACAGTGGCGACACTGACAATGGTAAAGATAACTCGGTTGTGATAGTATTGTATTCGTTTATTGCTTATCTTTTGTTGTGTGGTGTTAACAAACGACTTTATTTGTTGTGAGTAGCTTGTTTATATGATTTTCTGCGTTAATTGTGACATAAAATACTTATAAAACAACTAGCTGCGCCCCGCGTTTTCAGCCGGAATGTCGGGATAAATAGAAGTCACTCTCCATCACTGAAACCGAGTTCGAGAAACGAGTTCCAAGTTTCAACGCAAATGGTTTAGTAGTTTTTGCGTGATTGAGTAACAAACATACTTGTACATATAACTAATTAAGTACATACAAACTCACAAATTTTCAGCTTTATAATAATAGTAGGATCAGATAGACAAACAACAAAGTGATCTTCTATGGATCCCTTTAACCCTTTGAAGTAAGATCCCTAAATAATAAAGTTAAGTAACCATATAGGTACTAGAAATATTTAAAAGGAAAAAATTATCTTCAAAAATTCACTTGCGGCGAGATTTGAATTCGCGTCCCCGATCAGTACCCCAGTGCCTTAACCGCTCGGCCACGCAAGTTCCCATCTCGAGCAGTGAATTTAAGAATATGAATGTTTCCATGTCTACTATTTTTCAACTAAGGCTCGATTGAGTCCTTTCCAGTCTACAGGATCACTTTCCAGTTATTTACAAATCTCGCCGCATGTGATTTTTTGAAGATTAATTTTTTCTTTAAAATATTTCTAGTAAAATAAACAACATCTAATCTAAAACTGTTAAAATCTTTATTTTAAAATCTATATTTATTATTTAACGCTTTGCATTTCAGTTTCAGCAGGATTCGAACTCGTAACATTTTGGAAATCGGGCAGATCTGTATTTTCACAGTCTACCTGTGATGAGAGATTGTCATTATAAATTATAAATATGTTTATTCATCAGAAATTAAACTAGGTACCGAAAAATGTATACTATTAGTACGTGCTGCTACTTAGCCACTAGACAGCTACTCGTACGTCCCAGCCCAGTAGCTCAAGCCATGTCATTTAATACATACGTAGCAGTAACTCGCACGAGTCGCACATTCGAGTTATACGGAAGTTATGTTCCATGGTGCGAGTTACTGTAATACAGTCAAAGAGTTTATTTACTGTAATACAGCTACTCGAAAAGTAAACTCGCGTTTAGTAGATAACTCGCACTATGTAAATAAGCTACACTGTCAGTCTATAAGTCTTATTTTAAAGTCAATTCAGCGTAGTAATTAGAGCTATTAGATCTTAACGTCTTCGGAGAAAACCTACCCACAAAAAAAATACACATCTCAGTGTAATATACCTACCTACGTACTTATAATTATGTGATTACATAATGCAAATGCCCAGAAAGAAAATAAATTGATGTAGGTATTCACCTAACTGTAGGTATAGTTATATTAAGCGTTGTTCACAGTGTCCGAAATAGGGATAATACGATACCATTGATATATCGATACTTTTACTCGATACCTACTGGATCCGACCGAACATCGGGAGGTAGTCAATAAATACTATACGCTCATGACTAAAAAACAAAGAATATATTATTGAGAATATTTGGTACAACAGATTACCCGCATGTCTTTCCTCGCGTCCTCCTTTGCGTCGCGCAGTCGAGTAAAAACGAATATTAACTACCTGCGATGATCGGTCGGATAGGTCGGTACGTTTAGTAATAGCCTTCCTGTATCTAAAAAATTGCACAACATTACACACAGCTATTATATATTATTTATACATTATATCGACACTTACTCGTATTGAATACGTTTTTGAAATTTTAGAGTAAAAAACTAAGAAAGTATTGGTATTCTTAATTTTAACAAAATGAATACTAGAATTTGTGTAAAAATAATTATTTTTCCGAATGTTTGCCTGTGAGGCAATTTCTGGAAGCAGTGACTGTTGCACCAGCTTTGGTAAACAACCTTTCGCAAGGTACAGAGTTACCTGCTACATTCAAGTAAATGCGTGCTTGTTTAAATAACGCTGGAAAAACGGGCTACATATCCTCCCATTCCTCTAACTAATGGGTTTGATTTTAAAGTAAAAAGTACTCGTAAACTGATATGAGTACTTTTGAACGATACCTACTCGATATTTAATTTCAGAATATCGATACTAAAAGTACTTGATTTCGGAGAAAAGTATCGAGTATGTCTTTGTATTTAGTCGTATCGTTTTATCCCTTGTCAAATAGAGCTGAACTGGTTTACAAGAAATTCTTGCATTATCTGTAATCGGTCATATTTTTAATGTGATTTACAGCCGAATACAGAAACGTCATTTAAAATTTGAGAGGTTCTTAAATTATTGAGCAGTTTCTAAATTTAAAATTAGTATGGCAATTTTGGAGTTTGAGAGCTGCTTCTTTGTTTAATTAGTTCTTAAATGTTGAGTAGCGTTTCAGTATTCGGCCGTTAGAAGCTTAGATTTAAACAAAAAAGGGCGTTACTTGAGGCCGATTTTTCTTCCTCAGATAAAATATAATCTGTCGAATAAGTTCAACCAAACCAAATTTAAAAGTTCTCAAATTTTGTTTCTTTTTAATATCATAGTGACGTTTTTTATTCGATGGTGTTACATTTTATTTGTCAGATATCTCTATCTAGGGATTTGAAAAATCAGCCACAAGTCACAACAAATGAGACGATAAAACTGTGTCTAGAGGGACTGCTATCTCGTTCGCGCTATAGTCTGCCGCGTCTCACTATCTCTGTCTCTGACACAGTTTTATCGTTTCATTCGTCGTGACTAAGTAACGTATCTATCTACCTTTGTTTGTTTTAATCTCAGCTAAGAAGAGCTGTCTAGTGTTATTCATGGTTGGTTCACTGATAATGCTCATGTTTGGAGATTCCTCCTCGTAGCAAAGTTAGTAGCACATCGCTCTACGCTAAAGTTCCTGTAAATCTTGATCCAAAGCTCACCTTTAGTTGAAATTCTAAATAGAACGTAGAATTTTTTAAAAATATCAAAATTGTCTTTGATTGAGTTGTCTTTTAGAGGCACATTTGTTAGGGGGTCCGATATCCAACTCCGATTATCTTATTATTATCTTAAGTCGAATGAATTTTTAGTAGGTACCTTCTATGAGCCTAACTACCCCATTATCTCTTCCCCATCAATAGAGACCATGTTCTGTTTCAGTTTCTATCGTCTATTGTTATATTTTTGTCGTCTTTGATCGTCTTATGTTTTGTCAGTTTGACAAGCTGTCATATAAAGTGAAGGTGAAGTGAAGTGAATTGAAGTGAAGTGAAGAGCTCTGTTTAGTCCTGCAAAACCAATAGCCTAGGATAAACTGTTACTGAGGTAGGACTACCTACCTTTGATATATAGGTTAGTACTTAGGTATTCAGAATAATTCGAATTTAGAATAACCAATTATTTTTATTCTTTTACTGTGATCTCGTGGCTCTTTTAATGTTAGAGTTTTCAAGTCGCCCTAAAGCCTCTAATTTGACGTAACGAGATAACAACCGAGGCCAACTGCTTACCGTGCCTTCGAAGCAAAGAAAAGCTCGAGAAAGTGATTTTTACCACACAAATTATCGGCCACTCATCCATGTAAAGACCGCGCCAAGCATAGCATTGTTTTACCCGCACGGCCGTTCAATATCAAAGTTATTGTTCACATAGACCAATGTAAAGCAATCTTTACAACTCAACCTAACATAATCAAAACAAATTTGTCTCAATATTACAATCAGTTGTAATTGCGACATGATGTTATCCACACGTGTTTTTACATTTACATTTGTTCTCATATTTCTCTGTTCAAATGTTCACAGTAAAGTGTTCACACGATGTCAGTTGACCAGAGAGCTGTTAAAAAACGGATTCTCAAGGACATTTCTTAGTAACTGTGAGTTTTTGTTTGGCTATTGTTGTGTGAGGTTTTCCCCGTTGATTTGTTGATGAATCATCGTGTTGTTAGGTGGTATCGGTGCTATCTAGGAATTTACCTGTGTATATTTATTTATGTAACCATGTTTCACTGTGGTTTCACACCGTCAACATCGGTCTCCGTATGTAATGGGAAAGCGAACAAGTCCTTTTGTGAACAAACCGCAGTCGCAGACATCTTCTACTACTCTTCTTCTACTACTAATAATATTATAAACGCGAAAATTTGTATGTATGTGACTTTGCTACCCTTTCACGTAAAAACTACTGAACCGATTGCGATGAAACTTAGAATATAAGTAGCTGGATACCAGGAATAACACATAGACGTTTTATCCCGATATTCCCGCGTTAACGGGACATATGCGGGTAAAACTGCGGGGCGCAATTTTATAATTAAGAGGCTCCGACAATGCTGGCTTGTCATCAATTAGCAGCCTTAGTCCTGTAGG
Source organism: Idaea dimidiata (assembly GCA_949358125.1). Taxonomy (NCBI): domain Eukaryota; kingdom Metazoa; phylum Arthropoda; class Insecta; order Lepidoptera; family Geometridae; genus Idaea; species Idaea dimidiata. Next base: position 19,187,537 of record OX442334.1, on the reverse strand, counting down.
TAATCAAAAATAATCAACTGCGTCCGTGATTAATGCCAGACCAATAATAAAAAATGTTAAGTATAAGTACCATGTAAAGAGAAATAGAAAACGGATTTCTAAAAAAAATTATCATACTAACACTTTAAACGCGTAAGCTTGTATGTATGTGACTTTGTTACTCTTTCACGCATAAAATAAACGAACCGAACCGCATTTGAAACTGGGAATAAATATTACAATTATACCTCCCTGACATGGTAGGTTTACCTACCTCACTGATGTTGCTCGAGCCTTTAACGTTACATTACAGGCAAATGCTATTGGTAAACGTAAATCCGATCAATTACTATCGTGTGAACTAAAGAGATACTCTAGAAACTCCCACCTATCAGTTCTTTGTTTCCAAAATAAAATAAATTGTTGGTCGCTACCGTATATCCTGCTTATATCCAATGACATTTTAAAATTTTGAGTGTCATTGGTTCTCTCAAAACCCACACATTATGTACCTGCGTGGGTTTCACTCAGGTCGTATGAAGTTGAACAAAATAGTTGTGACCACGATAATGTTTACATTTCCACTCGAGTTTTAACCCTCCAAAAGTGGCAAAAACCGTCCTGGTATGAACACGCCTTAAGGGATGATTTAAATTAGACCGTCACGAGCGCCGGCCGGGTCCTAGTTTCGGTATCCATTGCTCGGCCGCCACTCGGTTGCAACAGACCGATCGACTACTCGCCGAGCAATGGACAACAAAGCTCGTGCTCGTGACGGTCTAATATAAATCATCCCTAATACTCTTAAAGATTTTACGCAAATCGGATGAATGACACATTAATTTCTCGTCATTTCCAAAATACGCTAGCTTATTTTGACGTAAAGCCTAATGTGGCTTAACTCCGACTTCATTAACAACAAATAGAATTAATTTGCGCTTAAACCTGTCTTCTGTAACTTCGTTAATTGACTTCGGTGTAGGTGGATCTTAAATTACTTAATAAGCGGATAATGTATATTTGGAAACGAATATGGTTTTCACGAGAATAGGTTCCTAGGGACTATTTGATACTTCCTTCCTTCCTTCAAAGAAGTTGTCTATAAATGACTTTTATTCCAAAGGTCGTGTCTGTCACCCACCATTGTCTTTTTTCTTACGGAAAAGTTATGTGCGTTAATAACATCGCTCATACGGTTAAGGAATAATCACGGCTTAATTAGCTCCAGACGTATTTACCAGTTCTTTCCTCTGGGCATAGCGGACTAGGCTGGGAGTGTGGTACTTCTTACTTCACCTGACAATGTCCCGGGCAATACAGCGCCATAAAATAGCATGGATTATAAGTTGTTGCGCTGTATAAATCATCTAAAATTAGATAAAAGGAAAATTATTATTTTTATTTCTTTTATTTATTTATCAACACAACTTACACAAGAAATATACACATTTTCACCTTGATCCTGACATGTATATTTAATATTTAAAAGAACTTATTTACATAGGTTGGATCTTTGAGTATTGAGACAATATAAAATTTAGAGACAGACACATTTCAAATCAACTAAAACCTAATTCAGGTCATATATGAAATATTGCCCTTTACAGTTTATACTGCTCTTTTGCTTGGTGATTGATTTCCATCCCTAGAATTCAAATAGATTTTACGTGTACTAACCAGAAACTGAATTCCTCTGAGAATTATTAATATTAATCTGGCAGCTTTGTATAAACCTCGGCTTCGTATAAAGCCTATATGGCTGCTAAACTGAATTACTGTTTATTTAAAAAAAATGTGACTTTGCTTCCTACTTTCTGATATGTGCGTATGTATATGTTTATGTAAATCTTTCGTTCGAATATATACATTGTCCATTCGGGCGAAGGCTCTATACTATACATACAAATTATAGTCGTCGGTACATTTATTGTCTGAAGGGTTTTATGTTTTAGAATGATAAGGAATATTTTTCTTAATTATAACTAAACCAAAATTTACGAAACATTGCCATTACAAAAACACATTTAACAACTTTCTCAAGACTATCCCATCAAAAAATTGATGTTCACGTTCATATTTTTACAGGGGTATGTCTGATAGAACAAGAGAGCGACAGGAACACATCAGCGTTGCTAGTGAAGACTTCCAGAAGAAAGTATTATGGATTATTTCAAGTAAGAAATACACGATTCTAACTTCTACTGTTCATGTGGTGGTGTGGCACATATTGTGTTTAAGTTTTCAGATCACCCTAAGGCCTCTAACTTGACCTAACGACTGCTGTCAGAGATAAAAACCCACTGGTTAAAGTGCCTTCCGAAGTGAGGAGGAGCTCAAGAAAGTGGTTCTAACTAAGAAACGTAACTAATTAATTTGATTTTGGAAAGTTTTTTTCATACAATCAGGGATGCAAAAGCTTAAACAGGCAATAAGTGACTATTGATATGCAAGTGATGGAAAATGGTCAATGGAAATGGTCACCCCTTACCTTCTCATAAATTCCCCCTTTCCCTTAATGCCATTGTTTTCTCGAATATTTTCTAATGCATTTGCATTTTGTTGCCATCCAGAGGTCTCCGGATAACGAATTTATAAAAATATTGTTAGCCTACTAATATTATAAAGCTGAAAGTATGTGTGTGTGTGTTTGTTACTCAATCACGCAAAAACTACTGATCCGATTGCGATGAAACTTAGAATATAGGTAGCTGGATACCGGGCATAACACATAGGCTACTTTTTACCCCGATATTCCAGCGGGAATAGGACTTACGCGGGTGAAACCGCGGGCCGCAGCTGGTGAATTATAAAATGAATAAAAAAATAATTTATAAATTAAAAACCGACTTAAAAAAAGAACAAACAATAGTTTAAAAATTTAAAAACCACCAAAAAAAAAAGAATTTATTAAAAATACCAAAATAACCTCTACATACAGCGCCACCGACTAATTAATCTGTTTTATCATCTGACGTCGGGCAGCCAAACTAAGTACAATATGGAACCATACCGCCAGTAAAAAAAAATTTATTTCACCCTTTTTAGTACCTACCTACCTACTTTCGACTGCCAAATAAATTAACAATACCTATTGTTACCGTAATTTTAATTATTGAGGTTTGCTGATGAGAAGGTGGTTTTAGGTGGCCCATCAATCTGTACTTAGTTCTTTAGGGGTCTATTCTTTTTGGTAGAAGTCCAAAACGAGTAATTTATTACATTCTGGGAAGCTATCCTGTCCATCATTCCGAAGATACTCATCAGATCCTGACCAAATTTTTATGGGACCACCACGGGGCTTCCACCTTTTCATTAAAAAAGAACCATCTCAATCGGTCAAGCCACCTTCGAGTAATCGGTGAACAAGCGAATTGAATACAGGTGTTTGAGGAGCATTCCCGGTCCTTACTTCGAAGATCCTCATCAGATCCTCACCAAATTTTTATGGGACCACCTCGGGGCTTTCACCTTTCCAATAAAAAAAGAACCATCTTAATCGGTCAAGCCACCTTCGAGTAATCGGTGAACAAACATAAAAAAAAAAAATACGCGACGAATTGAGAACCTCCTCCTTTTTTGAAGTCGGTTAAAAACAAAAACTATATTTTTCAGATTGGCAGTGAATGGTGTAAAGAAGGAAAAAAAGGCGGAAAATGCGATATGTCTTGTGAAAGTAAGTACCTAAGTTTCTCAATGTAAATTTTACGCGGTAGGTATATCAAACTTTATTTCAAACACGAAAACCAAATAGTTTATAGTAGACTAGCTGCGCCCTGCGGTTTCACCCGCGCAAGTTCCGTGGGAATATTGAGATAAAAAGTAATTTTAAGTCTCCAGCTACCTATATTCCAAGTTTCATTGCGATAGGTTCAGTAGTTTTTGCATGATTGAGTAACAAAGTCACATACATACATACAAACTTTCGCATTTATCAAATTAGTAAGATGTATTTACAAAAAAAATGCTTTATATGTAGTGTATCCGTTGTCTAGTAACCCATAGTACAAGCCTAGTGCTTAGTTTGGGGCTAGATTGCGCTGTGTGTAATGTCAATATTAAAACCCAACAATAGATGTAGAGTGGATGATAGTTTCGACTGTAATATATGCCATACTAGCTGCACCCCTAGGTTTCACCCGCGTAAGTCCTGATCCTGCAGGATTATGGGGACAAAAATTAGCCTATGTGTTATTCCAGGTTTCCAGCTACCTACATTCCAAGTTTCATGGTAATCGGTTCAGCGGTTTCTACGTGATTGTGTAACAAACATACATACTCACAAACTTTCAGCTTAATAATATTAGTAGGATTTAACTAAAATTGAATTACTTTTAAATGAAATTAAAGCAATATATCTCAGTTGTAATTATAAGTACGAGTATATATGTACCTAAGAATATGTTACAGCGCTACTGGATGAAGATATAAGAGACGATGGTAGTTGTGCTTTGAAAGTCTTTGAACAAGAAGGTTTCAAATATTGGCCGAAGTGGGAAGCAAGGTGCAAAGGACAACTACTGCCTGATATTGAGAAGTAAGTGGTATTATGCTTAATTAATTAGGATTTGTTTATTTACAGACAGGAGGTAAGGTAAGACGAATATCGAAACTGTTTTATGCTACTCTGGGCTCTCCTTGGCTTTCTCACTCCAATTCTTCACACAGATTGCCTTGGTTTTATTTTCTACGCCGCCGAGCCACCTGCTCCCAGATTAGATATCCAGTGGATGTCTGACAATAGAGGAAAATAACAGGCACTATGCAGTACATTGCTGCTTTGACGTAACGTGGTTATCACCGGTAATTACCTCAAAGCAGCAATGTACTGCATAGTACCGTCATTTTCCACGGTTGTCAAACGTCCACTAGAGTCTTGGCGGGAACTCGTTGAGGAGATGTGGTGCTAAATTTTCATTTTTGTGAAACCTAGTTCATATGCGTGCAAATTGTTTAATTTCGGGGGCATATTAATCAATTTAGTTTCGTGAAGGTGTACAAGTGGAATGAAAGTGAAAATCGGTGCAAAACATTAACTTAGTGTTGTCTCCAAGGCTCCGTGAAGATTATTTGTAAATGGCCGCCGTGTTTACAAATGATTCCCTAGACTTGACTTTAACTATGACGACTTGACTGTTTCGATGCAAATAACTTGCTTAATATATTAGAATACTTGACACTGGCTAATTTCCTAATGGCCATAATCGGTTCACAACCGATAAGAAATAAAAAAACGTCCACTAGATAGACAATCTGGGGGCTGAGCTTGGACCTAACTCTGGTTCAAACATAATCAGTATTTAACATTTCTTTGTTTTTTATTGCTAAAGGCATATTTTAAACTTAGAAATATTTTTACCGAAGAAATATATTTTCAAAAATTCCCCATGACAGGATTCGAACCTGTGCCCCCTCCCTAACTAGGCGAGTGCTCTAACCACTGAGCTACATAGGAATCACGGGTCATGTTATAATATATTTCCTTGCGAAAAATATTTCTATGTGTCTTCAGTAATTTATTTTTATAAAAAAGTAGGTATCTAAGTACATATTCCACCAAAATAACATGCAGTGTGATTGGCAAATCCTACTTCATCGTTATCATTACATCATTTAATAAAGTATAGAAAACAAGTCGCTTCCTTATCTGGATGTTTGTTTGTATGCTTAATCTTTAAAACCACGCAACGGATTTTAATGCAGATTTTATTTATAGATCGAGTTATTGAATAGGAAGGCTTATATGTATAACACATCCTGATATTCCAAAAACTACTGAACCGATTGCGATGAAACTTGGAATATTGGTAGTTGAATACCTGGAGTAACATTTAAGCATACTTTTTATAACGATATTTCTGCGGGAACAAAACCCTGGGGTGCAGCTAGTTTCCAATAAACTACGTTTGCGCATAAATGCGTAATAATGCGCATGCGATGCCTTATCTCCCAATGAGTTATGTTACACTCCACCGTAGGCAAGTGGTGCAAAGCTTTTGTTGCAGCTGTGATTGACATGCCACATGTTCTGTTATCTATTTGAGAGAGGGCGTGAATCTACGCCTAAATATGGTAACTAAACTAACAAAGGAAAACGATATGAAATTGTTTTCTGTTTAAAAGAATTAGTAAAACCCTGGGGCGTTTATGCATTTTGTGAATAAAAAACATGGACGAATTCATGGCCAACTAACTCGAATATATATCGAAGTAGCAATCCTTTGAAAAAATGTTCCACGCAAATAGTGGTTCCGGGGCCTAAAACGATGATTCGACCGCCAGTCGAATCGATCGAATTGGTCGATCCAATGGTTGATCATCATAATACTGTACGGAACATGTCAGTGTGTGCATCTGCTGATGTGTGACCGTGGAACATGTTTTTTTCGAATTTAATAGTGAAGTTAGATCTCCATTCTATTTATTCCTCGTAGCCTAGAACCCATCGTGAACATACTCGTAGTTGTTTTTGTAAGATAATATTAGTATTCCAAACTCCAAACTAGAAAAGGCAAAGTTAAGGTCAATGATCTCTAACTCTAAGAAACAGCTGAGTAAAGAGTAAATTTTACACAAATAATTTCGACAAAAAGTTTGTATTAAGCATAAATTGTAGGCCGAAATTGTTCGCTTAAACAATACAACCCCCATTCGGATTGTAGGTATTGCCGTTCTCGAAATACACTGTATACTCGTATGATGAATGGGAAAACACGAGATTTGTTTATAGAGCTATATGAATGAAATGAAATGAAATGAAATTATTTATTTGCATTAAATATGGTACATAATGGTCTTACTTTAAAATATAGTTTCTTCATATCTAGCAATAAGATTGCGCACAAATATTTATTAAGTAGCTCATTATATTATAAAAATTAAGCCTTTGAAAATACAAATAAATTATTTATATCAGGTGCAGCTATTATGTCAACAAAATATTAGTAAATCGAAAAACTTATTTATAATGTCATACACACACAACGAGCAATGTCAAAATAAACGTAATGTCAATTGTATTTCTTAGTTAAATATTCATTAATGGAATAAAAATTCATTTGCGTCAAAAATTCTTTTAGATGTTTATAGAAAACTTTATACTTTTATAGTTAGGCTATACTTTACTTTCATACAGAATACTTTCACGAAATTGAGACTTACGTGGGTAAAACAGCATGGTGCAGCTATTTTTATAACACCCGACGGCCCCAGTGGCGCGTCGGGCAAACGCTCGGCTGTAATGCAGAAGGCTGCGGGTTCGATTCCCGCCAGGTGCAAATATTTATGCTTAAAAATATATATTTGTATCTGGTCTGGGTGTCTTCCTATGTATAATATGTATGTATTTACAAAAAAAAGTATAATATGTAGTATATCCGTTGTCTAGGACCAATAATACAAGCCTAAACCTTAGTTTGGGGCTGGATTGCGCTGTGTGTAATGTCGTGCAATATTTAAATTTTTTTATTGATAGATGAGTGTTTGTCCCTATCTCACTGGAAAAGTAATAATATGGTACAAGATGTAACACGCTCATCTAGAAGAAAAAGACCGCAGTGGATCAAGATACGACCCATCTTGCTAAATAGCTGCACCTTTGCCTACTTAGAACATTATATATCTAAGCAAACAATAAGTGACAGAAATATGATTCGTAGTCGTTCGAAACTAAACTAACCTTGGTTCGGTACGTGATTATTATATTGACAGGAGTCACGTACTAAACCAAAGACGGGTTTAACAAACGGTAAATATTACGAGGAAAATTTGATTTGAGTTAAAAAAATATAGAAACCGATAAGCTAAGTAAAAAAATATTTATAAAATGGTTTTTGTAAGAATTGGGATTATGTGGTCATTCAATCTACTAGAACCAAAAGCCAATATAATGGAATTAATCTGAATTATCATAGATTTATTTTACATTTTAAGAGTATTTGCTGTTAAAGAATTTTTCAATGATGCGAATTATACGTTATAGACCTGGTCCTGTGGTTTTACCTGAATAACTCCCGATCCCACGGGAGTTTGTAAAAATTGTTTTTTATTTCGTAATTTGTTTGTATTGCTCATGGCATCTACAAGAAATATTTTAATGGAAAAATGCATCTTCAAAAATTTACTCTCGACGAAATTTGAACGCACTGATTTAACACATACACCATAGTACCTACTACAGTACGACCAGAGCTCTACCGTGACCATTTTTGTAGCTATGCATTTCTAGATTTCCATCTGACTTTTTCTTGTTTCTTCCTTTTTAGACCCCCTTTTTCACGTAGTCAGGTTATAGTTTTTTAAACTTCATTTTTTTATTTAATACTTTTCCGTTTCATAATGAAGATATCGAAGAACTCTATCACTTACGTCTAGAAGTTCATTCGAAATACAAACATTCACCTAGAAGTTCATTCGACATTCTGTTCGTTGACTAAGAATCTATTCGAACTAGAACGTTCGAAGAGTTTCGTAAAGAAAATAATTCGACAACTCGTTCTTCGATTATGTGCCTTTCGCTACGCACCCAATAGGTATAACGAGATTTTCGCGCTTCTTACAGCAAGAAGCACCAACTTTTTAAGCCACATTTTTCTACAGTTGTTTAAAAGTTACATTTAAATTCAATTTTTTATTATTTCAAATTCAAATTTTTATATTGCTACAGATGTCCAGATTGGCAACATCCACCAGCAAGCAGGGCCTCTCCGCCCAGAGACAAGAGGACTATCACCATCAGAGGAAAACGAAGTACCCGAACATCCCGCATCCATAGACCTAAAACTCAAAGAAAATATGCTGATAAATATTAGTGATAATGTCAAAATTATTTTGTATTTGGCTGTTTTGGTAAATACTATCCCTCTTACTTATAAACGCTAATTAATGCGCCGCATTACCATGCATCGTTTATCTTTTACTGTCAAATGAAGTTTCAAAGTTGACAGACAGAGACAAACGCCACATAACTTAGTCATGTGTAAAAAATATTTAATAAATAAGGGAGTATATAAACACAGAGGTTATGAAACGTTTTTAAAATTGTTTGAAATATCTGATCTGGAATATCCTAAAACCGAAAACATCGAGAATTCTTGTAAGAATTGTGGACCAAATATCCCATGAGTAATTTAAGTCTTCTGGTTAGACACCAGTCTATGTTTAAAGTTTTATCACAATCGGTTCAGTACTCATAATTTGCGTGTAAAGGTAACAAATCACCCATAGACTTGAAAACTTATTACTGATAACATTTTATAACCTCTGTGTTTTATGATTAGGTATCATATGATAAGTAATTACGTACTTGCCTACCTATTATTATTAGGAGCTGTGTTTGATAATTATTGGAAATAAATTTCAAAGATTGAATTTATTATAATTATATCTGTTGGGTCTCGCGATTCCACAAGCATTGCTCCCAACATATACCCAATAAAAACATTTATAGGTCAAGTTTCATTTCATATTTTGAATATTCATTTCATATTATGTAAAATTCCATTATTTCCGCATTCATAACTTGTAAATAAAAACATTTTTTAATTAATTAAAACAACAAATATTAGGAAATGAAATCATAACAACGCCTGTAAACGCCTTTGCCTTTAAAGCATGTTACGGTTGTATAGGATATTTAATACAATAAATTTATGAGGGTTATATAAACAATAATTCATTAACAACCCGTTTGTCTATTTTAATTATTAATTGGTCTTGTATTAGGACTTTCGTTTCTGGTTACTAAAACAAGATTAAGATGGAAGAAGACAAGATTTTTCCGTTTTTGTGGCTGATTACGAAACACAGTTACGAACATGTATCAAATATTCCATTTTAATAACTGGTTACGAAACTGAATAAAAAACCTCCTTTCATTGCTAGTTGCTAAAAACTCGGTAGTCTACCACCCATTACAAGCCTAGAGCTTAATTTGGGGCTAGATTGCGCTGTGTGTAATGTCGTGCAATATTTATTTATTATTAACATTTATTTATTTATTTATGGCCGACGTTTCAATCAGTTAGCCGTATAGTTGTCAGTTTCTCTTGATTTGGAGTTATGCAGTGAATATCCTCCGACTAATATTATTCAAAAATATCTAATATAATAAATGCGAAAGTTTGGATGCTTGTGTTTCAATCACGAAATCGATTGCAATTAAACTTAGTATGCAGATAGTTGAAGATCTGGATTAAAACATAGGCTACTTTTGATCTCGACGTTTCCGCGGTTTGGGACTTACGCGGGTAGAACTGGGGGGCGTAGCTAGTGAATAATAATATCACTGACTACATACTATCACTTAGGGGGTTATGAAACAAGTGACAACTCTCCCAAAAGACAGAAAAATCTCTTTTTAGCCCCTTGACATTTTCAAATTTCGGTAATTTTTTAAATTATCTCACATTAAGTAGGCCCCACGTTTTACTTTTTATAATTGAAAAAATAACGTAAAAAAAAGAATTGATAAAAATGACCAAAATAACCTCTACAGAGGTACAGTGCCACCGACTAATTAATCTGTTTTGTCATCTGAAGTTGGGCAGCCAAGCCAACTAAGTACAATATGGAAACAACCAGTAAAACTGCCCGACTTCAGATGATAAAACAGATTAATTAGTCGGTGGCACTGTACCTATGTAGAGGTTATTTTGGTCATTTTTATCAATTCTTTTTTTTTTTGGTTGTTTTTTAAATCATTTTTTGTTTCTTTTTGAAGTCAGTTTTTTAATTTTTAAATTATTTTTTTATTTTACCCTTTTTAGTATACCTACCTTCCTAAAAATCAACAATATTGTTACCGTAATTTTAATTATTGAGGAGTTTGCTGATGAGAAGGTGGTTTCAGGTGCCCCATCAATCTATACTTAGTTCTTTAGGGGTCTATTCTTTTTGGTAGAAGTACAAAAATGAGTAATTTATTGAATTCTGGGATGCTATCATGTCCATCATTCCGAAGATACTCATCAGATCCTTACCAAACTTTCATGGGACCACCTCGCAGCTTCCACCTTTCCATTAAAAAAAGAACTATATCTATCGGTCAAGCCATCTTCGTGTAATCGATGAAAAATTGAATTGAATACAGCGTTTTGAGGAGCTCTTCGTCTTCGAGTAATCGGTGAACATAAAAAAAATAAAAATATTATACATACAGACGAATCGATAACCTCCTCCTTTTTTTTGAAGTCGGTTAAAAACTTAGTTCTATTAAAGACATTACATGACTTATTACGGACAAGTACCAACGTTTCGGCTCGTCAAATAGTCCTCTTAAAACAAAGGCATTTTTTTTTCAACAATTTTTCATTAGGTACTAGGTCAATATAAATATACAATCCAATTTTGTAAGTAAATCCAATCGCAGCAAGTCAGGGGGCTTTTGGCAACGGTTGATAAATCTCAATAGCATCCTCTGTTCATGTGCCAACCACATCAGTATGTACTTACAATCCTATACTATCTTTTAGCAAACAATGTGTTTGGGAAACGTCGAAACTTCTAGATAAATTGTCTTAGCTGAATGCAGTGCAGCAGTCTTTGGATGCTTTAGGATACGCAATCGATTTACGGGTGACGCAGTCTTGAGTTTGAAATATTTTTATCTGAATAATGTGTTTTGTGCTTCACTAGTCTTATCTTACTTCTTACTAATATTATAAACACGAAATGTTGTATGTATGTGACTTTGTTAATCTTTCACGAAAAAAACTACTAAACCGATTGCGAGAACTTGGAATATAGGTAGCTGGATACAGGGAATAACACATGGGCTAATTTTTTTACCGATATTCCCGCGGGAACGGGACTTACGGGGGTAGAACCCCGGGCGCAGCTAGTATTAAAAATTCCACAGTCAACATTTAAATCTTAGATTATCTAGATGGTGGATGATCGAACTATGGCGTTCCAATTTTGAATCATCTTTTTGATATACCTAAGGGTGTGCAGTTAGGTACCATAATGTCCCGAACAGTTTGACTTTGGAACTGTTAGAGCCCGTCCGTTAAATGCGTGCTATGACTCAAATATTTAATTAGTTAAGAAGTAGGTATTCAAATACTTGATTATTTAGAAGCGTCCTAATATTACGAGTTTAGTGTGGTTTTGGAAGGCGCCCTCCGAAAACACCACAAGACACTCATGGTTATAAATTATTTAGGTAACTAGCTGCGCTCCGCGGTTCACCCGCGTAAGTCCCGTTCCCGCGGGAATATCAGGATAAAAAGTCCATGTATTATTCCCGGTATCCAACTACCTATATTCCATGTTTCATCGCAATCGGTTTAGTAGTTTGTGCGTGAAGGAGTAACAAAGTCACATACATACACACAAACTTTTGCGTTTATAATTTGAGTAGGATATACCAATATGAACAGAAAGTCAATAATCCCACCCGAAAAATAATTTTAAGTAGGTACCTACCTATAGTATAAATTATCGTTTGAACGTTGGTTCGAAACGACAACCAATCAGAAACAAATATTTAGAGCTGCAAACATACTTATTTACAGCGGAAATTTAATCGCAAGACCCTGCATCATACACGAGTAAGCTTCGCTTCGCGCCACAGGTCGTCGATATATTTAAAATGTGATTTTATTACATCTATATCTACCTACCTACATTTAGGACCTGTGGTGAGAGGAAACCTCCAGAAAATCATAAAGGTAAAAACTTTTCTTAGTTTCAATCTTAAAATAAATAACACAAAATGCAGTCGCTTCGAGCGAACGAAACGCGTATATAGGTTTACAAAGAAAGATATTCCGCGCTACCATGATCGTTTCTCGTTGCTTTGTCCTCCTTTTAACGCTCAAAATAATAATAAAGTAATTTTTAAATTAATTAAATACCCCGACCTCTTTTAAACCACGGATAATTTAAAAAAATCATTGGATTTTAATCCTTTTTATTATTGTTGATGTGGTTTTTTTAGCTGAACAATAACTGGGCGACTTTGTGACGACTTAAAAGATATTGTAGGGCGGATTATTGTACGTAACCAATTTCTTAAATAATAATTGAATTCCTTAATAGGGCAGTAAACAAGATGATTTTATTCCACGAACTGCGGTCAAAGCATACCTATAACCAGACATCGGATTGTATGCATTTGCATGTCGGCATATGCAAATGCATATTTAATTATATTTTCATGTTCAGGCACTTTTTCGTTGACAGTGCTTATTTCAGTAGTGGTAGGCAGTCTAGGGAAGCTCTACCGAGACCTAAGTCAAAACTGGCTAGAACGTTGCTACATCTGAAAAAAGGTGATATATGAATTATGGTACGTACAATAATGGGTCATGTAGGTAACCTCTCCCCTCCGGACCGCGATAGCGTTTAGACGTGTCCTCCACGCAGATTTGTTTTGAAAAATAGAATTTTTTAATAAAATAAAAGTGCATAAATTATAAAAGTACCAGGCGTGCATAAGCAGTAAAGAGCCACGCTTCGAGACGAAACTGCGCGTACACACATTACGTGAGTCACCCTATAGAAAATATCTGCGTGTGGTCCAGAGTGCGAGTGGTACGCGGGATATCATGTCTACTCAAACATCTTCGAAAACTGATACCAAGAGTCAACAAACTTTAATGACTAGACATGACTCCGAGCCAAACTTGCGCCCGGATGCTGATAACATGGAAAAGTCCAATCTGAATTCTGTTAAAAGATTAAAGCGATTCGCAACTGATCTTCCCGACAAATCTGACACTGACCCGAATGAGACTACTTCTGTGAAGGAACTTATCAATATGATAGCAGACTTAAAAACGCAACAAGACAAGAGTTTTTAATCCTTAAATTCTACAATTTTGTCTATCTGCGAGCAGAATGCTGACATAAAAAAATCGGTCCAGTTTCTGTCCCAGAAATATGACGAAGCGATAGTTGTCATGGGTCGGATGCAAAAAGAGAACATCGCAAGCAAAAACAAAATAGCAGTTCTGGAAACTAAGCTGGAGCAGTTTGAAAGAAATTCAAGAATGTCATCCTTGGAATTGAGAAATATCCCGAAACAAGATGCTGAGGATAAAACGTCTTTGATTGAAATTGCAAAAGATATAGCTCTAACCATCAATTCACCTATTCAGGAAACAGACATAAGAGAGGTGTTCAGAATGAGACCAAAAGGAAATAAAGATGGTGCCATAATAATTGAGCTTAATTCAACAATAAAGAAGGATAACCTTCTCAAATCGGCTCGAAATTATAATAAAACAAATCCACAAATCAAATTAAACACTTCGTGCTTAAAAATGAAATCCGTAGTAAGACCTATATATATTTCTGAATTTCTCACACCAAAAGCAAAGAGGATCCACTATCTGGCACGAGAATTTGTAAAATCGCACAATTATGATAGCTGTTGGACGTCCTTTGGAAAAATTTTCATCAGGAAGTTACGAGATGGGCCTCGCCTTCTAATAAATAGCGAAGAAGATCTTCAAAAACTTAACTCTGCAACATGACTATTCTGTGTTGGTTGCAATTGCTGTTTTTATGGTAATTTATATCTTATCTTTACTCGAAACACTAGTCTATGTTTAGCCGAATCATTTATTTCGCAACTCTCAGTATTTTTGCATGATGCAACAGTCGAGGTCTTTTTGGATGCTCATATTTTTTGCGATTTGGCATTTGTAGCCGTCGCAGGAAGATCTGTAAACCCATTTTTAAATATTATCTTCACTTATAAACGTGATGTACCTATTTCTTTTTCTAAATATATTTCATGGCGGGCATTCAAGGTAGCCGAAGTAGATTCCATTATATCTTTTGACATTCCATATGAGAACTATTATCTTGAAAGTAGACAAAATTCAATGATCTAAATACTGATTTAGATAGTTTTAGGGTTGCAGAATGTGCCAGATGTGACGCTGAGGACTGTCGTCTTCATCTGTTAAAACCAGGCAAATGCTTCAAGCTAATACACCAAAATATTAGAAGTGTGAAGCGTAACATGGTGGGGCTTCTTCCAATACTCGCTAGGACTAAGGTAGATTGGGACTGCATAGTACTGACCGAGTGTT
Source organism: Idaea dimidiata (assembly GCA_949358125.1). NCBI lineage: Eukaryota > Metazoa > Arthropoda > Insecta > Lepidoptera > Geometridae > Idaea > Idaea dimidiata. Next base: position 19,172,517 of record OX442334.1, on the reverse strand, counting down.
GGCTTCCAAAAGCTGAAAATATACCTACAATAGACGGATACAACTTCGTAGCCACAACCGATCACCAAACACAAAACGAAGGAGTGATCGTTTATTTTAAAAATGACCTTAATATTGTAATCTACGAAACCAAAATAAGCGATTCCAATTGCCTTGTTATCAAACCAAATAAAACTACCATTATATTAGCAATCTATCGACCCTATGGTTATAAAAATCCGGATAACTTTATTTATTCTCTTAATAATTACTTAACAGCTAATTCTTCATTTGCTAACATAGTTGTCCTAGGTGATCTAAATATAGATATAGGACTTGATAATAAAGATGCCCATAGTGACAAGTTTCTAGATATGTTGTCTTTTCATGGGATGTCACCTGGTTACGTATACCCAACTCATGATAAGACGTGTCTCGATCACATTCTTTTAAGGAGCAAGCTATCTGCTACTTGTCTAGTACTCCAAACTACAGTAACCGATCACTCCTCTACCATACTTTACCTTGGTTCATTGCCCAAACCACAAACCCCTAAATTTCGTATGCAGACAGATTATGTTACTCTCGAAAATGACATTAAGAACATTAATTTTGAAGCTATGTATGTCATGAATGATGTCAACATGGCCGCAATGTTTTTAGTAACTAAACTAAAGGCTGCCATCATATCCAATACAAGGAATATAAGAACCCCCCGGCGTAAGCAAATACTAAAGCCCTGGATGACAATGGCAATACTTAAGTGTCTTCGCAACCGCGATAATCTTTACAAGAAATGGAAAAGAGACCCAAGTAATGACATTAATAAACTTATATACAAGAGGTACAGAAATTATTGTTGCTCTCTACTAAAAAAATCTAAAAAAGAATACGACAAATTAGAACTTGAGAGTGCTGGTAAGAATAACAAAAAACTATGGGAAGTTGTCAAAAAAATAACATACACAACTAAACTGAAATGCCACAGTTCAGAACTAATAAGCACTAGAGATCCCAAAGCGGCCGTAAATCATGTTAATAGTTTCTTTGTAGACATAGGCAAAACATTAGCCGATAAAATAGTTGCAGACTCCCAAGTAGATAGCCAATTACCTCAAGTTCATAATGTACAATCCCAGTCATTTTCACTGTTGCCTACTGACTATGCTGAAGTTAAAAGCCTAATAAAGAATCTCAAAACTAATGCATCTACCGGCCTGGATCTAATTTCAGCCCATATATTAAAAATATATGCAACAATTTTAATTCCCCCTATTACCTTTATTTGTAACCTGGCATTCGAGACTGGTGTTTTTCCTGATACCTTCAAAAAATCAAAAATAATACCAATACATAAGGGGGGAGATAGAGGCTGTGTCAATAATTATCGTCCAATATCGATTTTGCCAACGCTATCCAAGATACTCGAAAGGCTTATGAACATTAGATTGATATCTTTTCTAGAACAATATGATATATTAGCACATAATCAGTACGGGTTTAGACGAAAAAAATCAACAGCAGATGCAGTTCTCGAATTGACAAACTACGTTGTATCTAATTTGGACAAACGAACTAAGACTATTGCAGTATTTTTGGACCTGGCCAAGGCTTTCGACACAGTCTCCTTGCCAATTCTAATCAGGAAGTTGGAACATATTGGTATTCGAAGCACACAACTTAAACTTTTTAAAAATTACCTAACAAACCGTACACAATGTGTTCAAATTGGAGATTACACCAGTGACGAAGCTAAAGTGCACCTCGGAGTGCCGCAGGGGAGTATTTTGGGCCCCACACTGTTTTTAATCTACATTAACGACCTGTGCCTAACATCTTTACAAAACGGCAAAATAATTACCTATGCTGATGACACAGTTCTACTCTTCGGCGGTAAATCTTGGAGTGAGGTAGCTTTAAGTGCTCAAAAGGGTGTTGATACAATCAACAGGTGGCTAAGAGGCAATATGCTCACCCTAAACATTGGTAAAACCAAACTCATACAATTTTTAATTAGAGACATGGGAAATAGACCAAACATTAATCTAATTTATCATATCTGCAATAATATAAATGTTCACCACTGTAATTGTCCTGAGATTCAATGTGTCCCGGCAATTAAATACCTAGGCGTAGTAATCGATGAGAAAATGTCCTTTCATGCACACACAGATCTCCTCACGACAAGAGTAAGAAAAATGATGGTAATATTTAAAAATCTTAGACATATATCGGAATGGACTTTCTTAAAATCGATTTATCTTGCTCTTTCTCAATCGTTACTCACATACTGTATCGTCTCCTGGGGAGGTATATGTAAAACACAACTCCTAAAGGTCGAGCGAGCTCAAAGAGCTATTCTGAAGACGTGCCTTTCACTTCCATTTCGTTTCCCAACCGCTGAATTGTATAAGAAGTGTGAAGTTCTTACAGTTAGACAACTGTACATCTTACATACTATACTTAAACAGCACTCTGAAGTTAAATATGACCCTAGTTCAATTGTCTCAAAAAGAAGAAAAGATATAGTCTGTAGTATAAGACCTTTCAACACTGTCTTTGCCCACCAATTCTATAGATACCAAGGTACAAATTTATATAATAAAATGAACAGAATATTGAACATCTATGGAAATCCTCTAGCACTTTGCAAAAAGAGTCTACAAATCTGGCTTCTAAAAGTAGATTATGATGACACGGAGTCTCTGCTTGAGTAAATTATAGTGATTGTTGCTTGTTATGAAGTAAAAGTGATTCTGTCTATCGACCTCCGCTATATTATATACTGATATAGAAAAGAAACAAAAAAAAAAAAAAAAAAATAAGAGGTAAATGCTATAAACATATTAATATATACAATAAAATTTTAATTAAATAGACAAAAATCACAATAAATTAATTAAATAAAAGATGAAATAAATATACTCAATAAATTTTAAAAAGTAAATTTGTTTATTATCTTAGTGCACAATATTAGTTCACAATTGATTATGATAATTTAATAAATTTTTAAAATATTTATTATTAATAAGTGAATTGGTTAATGTTATATTTCTAGTATAGCAAATGATTTTTTTTTACAGTAATATGATTTATGGTGTGCATTAACATTAAAATTAAAATTAATCGAATAAAAATTGCCATAAATAAAATAAATATAATTAATAGATACAATTAATAACTCCTGTATAATAACTTTTTTATTTTTATTGTTATTGTTTATTGGGGTCATATGTAACGATATGTAACGATTTTTGGGATTCAATTTGCATATAAATCTAAAGCGTAAATAATGAATTTCAACACATTTAATATATTATGTTTGTAAAGTAGATAATAGATAGTAAATTCTGTACTTGTAATAAATAACCTAATAACAATACTCATTTCATCCACTGGCTCGTAAGTTTTACACTTGTACCATACACCACTTCTCAAAACCTGTTCCTAACTGGCTATCAATACGGCCAGAGCTCGAGTCAGTGCAAAGAGACTATTTTAAAGAGAATAGCCATCACCTACCCTAAATTTTCAAAGAAATATTTTTGTGTAATTTTGTGTAGTATTTTCGTTGTAGTGTACGTTAGATTGTTTGGTATGCTAAAATAAACGGTAAATTGTGTTATTTAAGCAAATCACTATATCTTTAAGGCTTTATAATATATTGTGATCACGAAATCCGGAGGTGGGAACCTGGTGTTCTGTAAAACAGGTTAATCCCCATTTCAGACACCAGTTTCTCACAATTATTCTTAATAACAAGACCTTAAATGATTCATAAATAATTTACCTAGAATTAAGTTTAATAATTGTGGGAGAAAATAAAACAAATTTTTTTTATTTTTTTTTATTTATGTTACAGTGAATAAACACTTGAATGTACTAGGTACTACTAGGTACACTGTGTAGAGCGTGCCTGCTTGTCAACCTCACAACCTCCGGAAAGTGTGTGAAGATCCAAAGAAAATCCTGCACTTTTGGTCGGAACTGGGTTGGCAGGAATAACATCACAGCACTCTCACGTACAACGTACAATGGTCCACTGGAGGACCATACTGCGGAAATTGGAAACCCTAGTCAAGACTGAAGACTAGGCTTGTTGTATTATGCCGTTGACACGTCCGCCTCGTACTGGTATACTATTCCTTGCTTCTCAGTGAGCACACTGAATCCGATCTACCGGCTTGCAATGGTCGACGTTCGCTAAGGATGGGAAATTGCGGCGTGCGTCCGGGAAAGGGGCGCGGGCGCATGACACACTCGCTAGTCGCTACTGCCATACCATTCTATTTTTAACATTTTGGCAACAAAATTTTGTCTTTCGTAAATTGACAACCAAATACAGTGAAACAAAAACCATGTTTCACTGTATTTAATTACAATAATTGTGTTTGTCAATAATTTACGAAAGACAAAATTTTGTTGAAATAATGCCACCATTAAAGAAATTAATTAATACTCGGAATTTAATGGAATCGAATAATGTAATATTAAAAAAAACGTCAATTTTAAAAATACATTACTTCAACAAAACTCATTTTACAATAGAAGAAAAATCGAAGAATGGCTTTTTACACGATTGCCAAAAGAAGTGTTATTGATGGTGCATATTGTGCTCTATTTTAATGAATATTTGTATGGTATTTTTATAGAGCATATAATCCGATATCTACCTGTAACCAATGTAAGTAGGTACCACACAAAGCTCTGACAATATCCAACTACTTACCTACCTCAACGACAATGTAGGTAACTAGGTAGGTAGGTATGTATAGAACTGCCATGCATCCAAACCAGACTCGAGTAGAATCTCCGTTGGGATTTACTTTGACAAAGGAATTCTTTATTAGACTCTTTAGTTATAAGAATTTACTGCAACGACTGAGAGAATCGTTTTAAATTTACTTGCGATTGTAAAAACGTGAATTTAAGTTTTAAATAAGTTTATTAACAAAAGTATGTATGAAGGCCTTAATGTGGGTAAGCGATTAACTAGTACGTTAAAATCAGTTTTCATAATGGGTATCTTAAATTATAATCCAAAGGTTCAAAATGAAACCGCCCATGTAACTTTCAAAAGGGATATTATTATGTACCGTCACAGATAAAACTCTATGAATGAAAAGGGACGCAGACAGATTTGAGAGTTATTTTGACTTTTGAGAGCCGCTCTGAGAAGAGCTGGCTCGGTTCGACGTAGTATTGTTTTACAAATTGGTGATATAGCGGCATAATCAGGGAGAAAGAAAGCTGGCAACCGGTGGCGCTTTTACGTGGTAGAACTGCGCACTGTAAAACTCCTGCGCAGAGGCACTAGGAGACCAGCTTTGTTTGTCTGATAGTGTTGTAAACTTAGAGTAATAATTACCTATACTAATTTTATTAAAAAACTTATTTTCTAGCGATTGACATGACAGTGCGAGCAGATATAAATTAATTAATAATGTAATAAAATTAGAAATAGGTAATCTTTTTGATATAATAATATTTTTAAAGTGTTTTCTACACTTGGAATCGTAATCGGAAGCGACATCTCAACGTTGTATTAATTTGAATGTAAATTGAAAAATGCAAGCTGGCAGTTTGCAAAGAAGTGTAGGTAGATGGCGCTGTGTACCTTAAATAAACGTAAACAAATAAGAATTTCGATCCTTAATTTCACCTTGACTAGACGAGCACTAGTGGCCAAAATGGGTTAAGGAGTTAGGGCCTGACTCCCTTAAGATGCAGGTTCAAGTCCTGTCGGGACTATCTGTCTGCAGATTTAAAAAGCATTTATTTAAATATATATTAGGTTATTCTTCTGTTTGGATTGTTCTCATGAACAAGGCATTTTACTAGATTTTAATTGAATAGCAGAATTGTTAATTTCAACGTGTCACGTGGGTTCTTGTGGGGCGCAGTAGTGATCGTGCTCGCCCGGCAAGCGAGAGGCACAGGTTCGGATCCTACCACGGGAGAATTTTAGATAATGTATTTCCCTTTGTAAAATATTTCTAACATTTTTCTACTCAACTATACCACTAAAACTGAATGCAAACAAGAAGATTACTGAATTAGTTATGATTCAGGCAAAAACGTTCACAACTTTACACTTAATCCTTGAAAGGGATATTTTGGGATAACGCGTGAGTTCGCATTACTCCTACTGGCATAATGTGAGCGTAACGTTTCATTTGTGGTCCACCGTGTTTGACTTTCAAAGGATGAAAGGATGTGAGAATAAATTGGAATGGACCATTCACAAACTTGCTTTGGTCTCACTACACAGGGTGCTGAAAATCGTGCAAAGTAGAGACATATAAGAGACGGAACGCGAACCCAGGGCTCCCGAGAGAGATGCAACCTGGAACATTGGGGTTGCATCTCTTGGCTGAGCTGCTCCGTGCTTCGGAAGGCACATTAAGCAGTTGGTCCTGTTTGTTATACATGATACCAGTCGCTAAGTCAAATCAAAGGTAGTTGATCTGACACTCTGACACTAGGTGAAACGCTCACGTCACTACATAAGAAGAAACAAGCCATGGTACGTATATTTTTTGGGTACCTAATTAAGTTACAATATGCGCCCTAGTTTAGTGTGTGTCAATTTAGGAGGCTCCTAAATTGACCACAAAAACTCAGACTCGTTAGTTTCGTCCACCACCTCGTTTCGTGTATTCTCAGCGTAACTTAACCCTTCGCCCAGTTAACTCGAGTCTATATTAAATTTATCGTTTAGTAATTAGTCAAGAGGGGGTGACGGGGGGTAGATAAACGGTGTTTTAATTAACGAGTGTGGAATTAAAATTGATTCGATTCGGTAAACGGTACGCAATTTGGGGACCGTTGGTAATGTGCTCGATACACACTGGACGTTTATGTAACTATACTGTCAACTTTATCAAGGTAGATAGTCATGATAGAACTAACTGTAAAGTTAGCGAAACGTTGGTACGAGACAATGCCGTTAATAAATAAATCGCGAGTTAAATCCGGTAAATATTGTGTTTTATTAAAATGCGAAGTCGTGAAAACATAAGAAAATAATAAGTAATCAATAATAATAGTAATAAATATTCTTTTTTAAATTTCTAACAACTGTTTGACAAATCTTCCTGAAAAAGACTATACGATCCGTTGCTAAATTAAATTGTCTTACGCTCGATTCGACCAAATTAGAATAAGCAATGAAAACCAATATTTCGAATAAATCGGCCTTTTTTTTTAAATCATTTATTTTACTTGCAATGTATGTAAGTATATTTGTTCGGGTGAAATCTTTGAATTCGATTTTTAAGTGGTTATGTTCAACCGGTTGAGCTGAAATATTTATTGATTAGCCCGAGGGTCTCTTAAATAAATGATACTATATTCGTAGATTTTTCGATTTGTAAACGTTTATTGTGTGCTAAGTAAATGAAATAAAACCGGATGTATATTTATTATTCTTGTTTGCGAAACTTATCAGCAGTGTGTCCCAGGTTAATAACAGCTAATTGCCAATGTCGACAATTAGCATTTGAAATGAAAACGCAAGTTTTTCCCTTTGTTGCCCCAATTCTAATTAGGTATCCAAGATGCTCGGCATTCCGGTGCCAAATCGAAATTAAAGTAAGCTTTTCGTGGAATAAGATAACATTAAAAATATCTTGTATATTTTTAAACAATTTTTTACGAATTAATTTTTTTATTTTAATAAGTTGTGAAAAAAAACGGAACGGCATGTAAATTAAAATGTGTATAAATTATTTTTAAATTTGATTAATTTATTTGATTTTATGTTATAGGGATAGGTTTTAAAATGGTTTTTCTAAGTGACTTATTTTGTCATTTTCTTCCATGTGCAGACTTTTGGTCAACAGTAAAAAAATTTCGTTCAAATCGCTGTCCTGGAAAAGTGGTACATTGCATTACTTAGTTCCGACGACATCATCGTAGATTTCATAAAGACCACACCAATGCTTTGAATATCAAACCTGCCACCTGACCCAGTCTACAAAACAAAGATGTCGGAAATGCTGGATTTTCCTTGTAGGTATGCCAGATAGACGAGATAATCATAGCTCTGGAGCTAATTTCATTTAGCTTTTGACTATATACCCTTTTGTAAAAGAGATTTAGATCTATATTTACCCTATTAATTCAAAAGATTTGATAGAGAAACGTTGTTGGTATGAGACACAAGAGATTCCTTGCGCCCACCGCCCGGCCCTGACCATAATAATATGCAATGAATTTTTATTATCTTGTAATTTTGCATCTATGTACTTAGATATATTGTACTTTTGGAGTGTTATTCTGGGTGCGTTGAATCCCCTGTTCATCACTCCAAAGATTTTGAGACACTTTATTTTTATGGGACTATCGAGAATAAAGCCATAGATAAAAGAAAAATAACTTTTCCAAATACTCGTAATATCAACAATCCATTCGAAATATCAGATTATGCCTTTGTATACTTTTTTGGAGTAAGCTTAAGAAGTTTTACAGGTTAAGCTGTACTAGGGTCTTTCCAAATTAATAGACAGACAATAAACATGTTCCAGGAAGTACGAGCATCCTGAGACCTGAACATATTGCGTTTAAAATATACAGTAATGATTTGTTAAAATTATGAACTCACAACATACAATCTAAACAAACATCTGTCAAACGTAATGCAAAATATTCCAGAAATTTATATTTCGCTAGGGCTAAAATACAGAATTCATACTGAAACGAAAAGTATTACACACTAAACCTAAGCCAGTGTAAGGCCAATGCATATCGCAGCAAAGCCGGTCACCGCAAAAACTTCCAAGAACACCCGTTACACGATTCAATTTTCATATTTCAATAGTTCTGTAGCAGAGAGACTAGACTGCCAAACGAGAGATAAAAGCTAAGGATCCCTGAAACGGGCAAAATGTTCTCAAGCCGCTTAAGACTTGAACCAAGTACGCGCAAAGCCAAAGCCGCGCCACCCTGTCCGGATGAATGACTGAATTTACAGTTAGTCTTCTTATTCGTGTCGATGGCACAACAATTGACAAGGGAATACATGTGGCTAAACCCGCCCAATCCAGTATATTGAGAAGTCTTTAGCGTTTTTATTAGTTGACATCATGTCAGCCAGTACAGCTTGAAATCAGTAAGTTCATATTAATACCAGTATAATGTAATGCATTTTTGTGCGCACCACCATCTTAGAGCGCATTGTTACTTAAGCGTAAAGTTTAGACCGCGGCGGGAATACAGTTTTTGACTATCGCATATTATTATATTTTTTAGTCCACCGACGCGGTGGCAGGTTTAAGTCGCATTCCCCGGATTGGATTGAGAAGCGTTGGTTCGAATCCCGCCTGACGTTGACCGTGCGCTGTGTTTTTGTGAATTTATCTTTTCATTAAAATTAAAAGTAGTTCTATGAACGCCCAGTACGGGCTTAAGCACTTAAAAAATTAAAATATAATTTATTATATTTTGTGGTTATGTTTAGTAAATTTAATAAAATTATAGCCTACAGTCAAACCCTCATCTAGACTGATAAATTAAAAGCTTATTTGCTATGCTCAACAGTTGTATGTAACAGCTCTGTGAAATTATAGCTAAAGAGTTCTTCTGGATGTTGCCTGATCGTGCAGAGAGCGTTTTAGAGAATTAGAACTTTTGTTTGGAAATGTTACACGAGAAATTGTGAAAATTGTATTTTTAGATGTCAATACTCAATAACTCACTTTGCTAGTAGATACATCGAAGTCTTAATATTATTATTTGTTTACTCAGAATATTCCAAGTCTTTCATCGTTTTAATATTCCACAAAGGAAATTCTGCCAGCCGACTTTAAACTTTGTCATTAAGTAATAAAGTTGATTGCGGTACACATTCATCGCGTCTTTTGTTCTCAGATTGGATACGCGTCGCCTTGGGAGCTGAAATTCTAAATTAAGTTGACCTCTCTTTTCTGTATAACGTATACAATGATACAGATTTTGTAGTTGACTTTGTCTCATATGAGGGGTCAAAGTTAATTGGACAACGATAAGTTCCCGTTTGTGCTTAAGGAAATACCTATTGGTAGTTAACTTTTATTGTACTAGGTATTACATACATTTAGTTAAATAAAGTTATGTTTGCAGCTCTGTCTCGAGTTGAACTTATTGCCTAACATTCTGTTGCGAGAACGTTTGAGTTTTAAAGTGTAATGCAAGGTTTATACGGCCACTTCAAATAATCACATCGGTCTGTGTACTTCAGATAATCAAATCTTTGGAAGTAAATTCGTAATTCTAGAGAGTGGATTCCTGTTCAAGGGAATGTTGATGTCGTTGCGATAGAATTTTGGGGTAATATGTGACGTAGAAAATTTTAAAATTCTACACCTTTCTATGAAAGGCAGGCAGAATGACTGACCGATGAATCAAAACTTTGTCTGAGATTAAACTTATTTTCTGATTTAAATCGCGTTGCTTTTATAATTTTGTCTTTAAGAGATGGTAAATAACTCAAAACATAGAGTATTTATAAAATATACTATAAAAAGCAACACGATTTTAAACGAAAAACAAGTTTGATTTCAATCTAGCATCGCGAAAACATAGGAAAATGCCATTTTTTTGTTTAATAGGTAGGTAGTACCGGTTTTTTTACATAAAACTAGTTGTGCCTTACGGGTTTACCTGCGTTTACCCTGTGTGCCGTTTTTGTCTGATTAACAGTTAAACAATCGACCAGAATTCTAAACTTTCGAATTTATAATGTTAATGGGATACAGATTTAGAATAATAGTCTGAAACGTCACGCAACTACAAGCAATGGTTTGTCTAAAGCCTTATAATGTTGCGTGATTCACAAATTGAAGCGTAATCCAGTCATCAAATTGTCGTAAATGTCATAAGTTCGCACAATAGATTACTTTGAAAGTACTCGCAAGTTTTGAAACCAAGTTTGATACCACTTATGTAGTTTCAAACTTTCAGCGAATTCCTTATTAAGGGAAAGGTCACAGGAAAAGTGGTGGGGAAATCATATTTTTTTTGAGAAGGGTTAATAATTCACGCAAGATTTTTCTACTGCTTTCGCGACTTTGTATTAAAATAAAACTTATTTTTCAGTTTTGTTTGCGTTGTTTCTATTATCAGCATTGATGCAACGTGGGTCCGTATTATTCCTTGAGAAAAGAGTCTGCAAAGGCTCTGAAACGTCGGAACGACATTGCCACAATGCTTATAATAAAAATAACGTGAAATCGGAAAATGAGTTTTATTTCAATTCACACTAGCTCAACTTTTGTCCTAAGTGGCGTTTACCGTTCACCTACGCGATATAATGCGACCATGTCTATGATTGACAGACAGATTCAGGCGACAACGTAGGCACAGTGAGATACAACACGTGTGGTTAGGTACCTGAAAAGTTTGCCAAGAAAATCCATCATAAAGAATGAAGAGTGACAGCGCATAAGTTCCGTTCTCGTGAGAATACCAAGATAATAAATACTTATCCTATTTGTTATTGATAAGTAAGTAATTAGTAAGTGTTATGATAAGTACAGTCCCAGTTCCGTCGAAATATCGGGATCAAAAGTATAGCCTATGTTACTTCTCGATAATGTTGCTTTTTATTGGTGAAATATTTTTTGAAACCGATTCAGTATTTAGTTTTAGAGCCTAATTATTACCAACATATAAGCAAATAAAACTGTTCTCTTTATAACATTAGTATAGATAAAGGGATAAGAAATTTTAAAAACAACTATGCGAGTCACTTATGTACCTACACCATTATATACCACTCAGTTTGTTACAAGTAAGCTGGGTACCTACACTTATAACAAATAGATGTATGAAAAAATAAATGATGACATCAAAGGCTTCAGTAAGCATCATCGTTCATTAAAGAATTATTTTTATTTGACTCTCGTTCATTACAATTGTAACCAAAGAACGGCTTTGATGTGCGAACCTTGTATCCTTCGTAAGCTTTCTTCTGTAAAAACGTACTGAAACGAATAATATGTCGCAGGAAACAATAAATTACAATACAGCCTGTGTCGACTTCCGGTTGATGCTGAGAAAAAAATCTAAGGGCGTTCATGGGGCGTTCCTGAAATTGCAAAAAATAATTAGGGCAGATGGTGATCCTGGGGATTGTAAACAAAGTACTTGATAGAAGCTAAGCTCCCAATTTTACTCGCATATTCGTAGGAAAGCTGGATGGAAGTTTAACTTTATCATCTAAGTTTCCAGTTGCATCATTCTCGGGAGTCCAGTATCCACTAAAACCCTCAAGAACTCAAATTATGCTGTACTGCAAATATCCGCTTACCAAGTGTTTACAATGAGCCGTTTATCACAGATATAAACACAAGTAACAATTATACACAAAAAGCTTAATAGTCAAACGTACAACACAAACAAAAAGACAGACAGACAAACAAAAAGCGGACAACAGAGGTAACAGAGTAAGTATCCTTACGCCTTAATAATAAATCTAAATTGTTCCCGAAAGTCTGTAAGTATAAAAACTCTTTGATTCCACCCACCACCGCGCCGCTTCACAAAACAAATAGCTAGTAAATCAGAATCAACTCGTATAAGGGAATCGTTTTAATTTGTCCGCTGCTATTTGTTAGATTGGACAAATATTGGCACAGAACATCGCATCGTCCCGACTGGTTTCGACCGTTCGTCGAACAATCGCACTTCAATTTCTATTCTTTCTGTAGATGGGCGATTAATTTGTTTTACGATTTTTACATGAGCTGTTGATGGTATATCCATGGGTGTACTAAGTTAAAAAAATGTTTTATTTTTAATCTATTAAATAACCATAGGTGTAAGTTCAAAAACTAGTTTTTTTTAAATCTACCAAATGAAGAGCTTTACCGAACAAACGGTTATGTCGCTCTGTTAGGACATCAGTACACCTTATCGTCTATTCAACCCCACAAAAACAAGTTTATAAAGCGCCATAGCTTCCTCTGAAAGAGGACACGCCAGAGCCCCTGCCTGTTACCCCTCCAACCAAATACATGTCATATTGTAATTAAAATTATGTAACATAGAAAACTGAAAACAGGAAAATATTTTGGCTTATTAAAATACTTATTTGTGTAATAATTAAAAAAATAACCGAACAGGACCTAAACTCAAATTCCGGTCGGATTCATTTAATATTTTTGTTTATAGCGTTTTTGTATTTACTCTATGGCATTAGCAGCATAGCAGATAGCACTGTTTCCTACATTTTGGTGTAGTTGAAAGATAAAAACTTTTTAATGTTTTAAAGCTTAAGCACGTTTTATTAAAAAAATATCTTTAGTATTTTTTTTCATCCTCTTAATAAGGGATTCGTGTACACATCGACATTTTCTGTTAATGTGGATTTAGAGTGATTCTTGCACGCGACATTTTCTTTCAATATGTGTTGTATGTAAGTGTGGATAGTGGTCAGAAATTTTCGACCGTTGTAATGAATCGGTCGACTTAATAGTCTCGTTTGCAGCGTTTCTGAAAGCGGTCGTCTTAAACGATTCCTCTTTCAACGTGAATGTACATAACATGCACTTGAGACGTTGAATCAATGCGATGGCCAAACTTTATACTTATACTTTATACTTATGCTTTATACAAGATGTAACGGACAAGCCCTTTTAATCCGAAAGGGGGTTGTTCTAGACGTCTAGGCGAACACCTTTAGTTCTACGACTTTTGAAAATTCGAACTTTTTTTTGAATATTTTGAGATTATGTTTCACTGAAAAAACAGCTATTTTTGAAAATAAAGGTAATTGAAGGTTTGATTGTAGTAGACCAAACTAAATGAAAGGACAACATAAGGTCAATGACCTCGAACTCTAAGAAACAGCTGATTTTCAAGTAAACTTTACACTTAAAATTTTCGAAAAGTACTTCGAATTTCCAAAAGTCATAGAACAAAAGTTGTGCGCCTAGACGTCTAGAACAACCCCCTTTCGGCTTAAAAGGGCTTACCCGTTACATCTTGTATAATACTAGCTGCGCCCCGCGGTTTCGCGGGAACCGTCCGTTAACTCTCTGTAGATCCAGTAATCATGATCCATTTGATTCCATTGAGAAAACTTTTTCTCTTTAGATCCATTTCTGATGATTTGGTTCTAACAAGAACTTTTATCATCTGTAGATCCAATGATCAAATTGATATCTTTCAATATGTGTTGTATGTAAGTGTGGATAGTGGTCAGAAATTTTCGACCGTTGTAATGAATCGGTCGACTTAATAGTCTCGTTTGCAGCGTTTCTGAAAGCGGTCGTCTTAAACGATTCCTCTTTCAACGTGAATGTACATAACATTCACTTGAGACGTTGAATCAATGCGATGGCCAAACTTTATACTTATACTTTATACTTATGCTTTATACAAGATGTAACGGACAAGCCCTTTTAATCCGAAAGGGGGTTGTTCTAGACGTCTAGGCGAACACCTTTAGTTCTACGACTTTTGAAAATTCGAACTTTTTTTTGAAAATTTTGAGATTATGTTTCACTGAAAAAACAGCTATTTTTGAAAATAAAGGTAATTGAAGGTTTGATTGTAGTAGACCAAACTAAATGAAAGGACAACATAAGGTCAATGACCTCGAACTCTAAGAAACAGCTGATTTTCAAGTAAACTTTACACTTAAAATTTTCAAAAAGTACTTCGATTTTCCAAAAGTCATAGAACAAAAGTTGTGCGCCTAGACGTCTAGAACAACCCCCTTTCGGCTTAAAAGGGCTTACCCGTTACATCTTGTATAATACTAGCTGCGCCCCGCGGTTTCGCGGGAACCGTCCGTTAACTCTCTGTAGATCCAGTAATCAAGATCCATTTGATTCCATTGAGAAAACTTTTTCTCTTTAGATCCATTTCTGATGATTTGGTTCTAACAAGAACTTTTATCATCTGTAGATCCAATGATCAAATTGATTTTGTTCCAGTGAGAATACCTTTTGTCTTTAGATCCAATTTTGATGATTTGGTTCTAAGAAGAACTTTTACTTTCTGTAGACCCAATGATCAAGATCCATATGGTTCCAGTGGTAATACTTTTTATCCTTTAGATACAAAATTAATTACTTTGATCTAACAATAACTTGTTCACTCTAATTAAAAAGTTCTTGCTTTGCTTCGGGCTGATTCTAGATGAATCGCTTTTAAAAAAAAAAGAATATTTTCTGATATTTTTTTATAATTTATGGAGATGTCGGCAGTGACTCTGATAGTACGAACATATTTCCATTGGTTTATGTATTCATGTCTCATCAAACGTCGGATGCTTATACAATCTTGTTCAATATCATTAAATCCCAGATACCAACTTGGCACCCCAAAACTGTAATTACTGACTTTGAGAAAGCCCTTATGCTCGCTTTATCAAAAATACCCTTTACTCGCGTGGAGATGAGTGGTTGCCATTACCATTTTTGTAATGCAATTATTCGCAAAGCTAAGGCTTTAGGCATTAAGAAAACGAAACATAATAGAAGGATCGTTACTCTTTGCACTAAACTTATACTCCCTGAAAATTGTATAGAAGAGGGCTGGAATTACATTAAGAAAGAAATTATGCCTGACAACGATTCAAATAAATTCGTTAATTATTACGAAAATTATTGGATGAAAGATGAATATTTTAAAATCTGGTGTGTGTATGGGCTGCGTCATCGCACCAATAATGCCGCGGAAGGTTGGAACCACAATCTAAATACAAACATAAATAAAAATGAGGTGCAATTTTCGCAAATTTTGCATATTTTACAACAGGAATCATCAATTACTTCCTTAAATTGTAATCGACTGGTTTAACAAGTCATCGTGCAAACGACGTAAAAGCAGTATTAAAAGTGACAATTGCATTTTGTTTGCTCAGATGCAACTTGTAAATGGGGATATCAATGTTGACCATTTTCTAGATAAACTACGTTAATAAATGTATTTTATTAGAACTACCTATTACGTTTAAATTATTTCAATTTATATGATGAATATTATGGCAAGATAAAAAAAGATTTTTATCTAATTATATGTAAAAAGGTTTGTTAAATTCTGGCTTCTCATTTACCAGTTATTGTAAAAGTTGTTTGTATTTAAAAATCAGGCCTTATAACGTCAGTTTCGTAGTTTATTCTCAGTAGATCCAATTTGTGACGCAATTTTTTTAAATAGATTTAATGAGAAAAAAGATTCTTAATGGAACCAATATGGATCTAGTCATTTTCTAAGTAGATGCAATAGATCCAATTTGTGACGTAGTTTTTTAAAATATATTCATTGGGAAAAAAAGTTCTCAGTAGAACCAATTGGATCTTGATCACTAGATCTACAGAGAGTAAACCGTAACGCCGGGATATAAAGTAGCCTATATGTATCACTCTATCTACTAAAAAACCGCATCAAACTATCAAACTAAGCATATATTTTACAAACAGACAAACAGGAAAGCGAATTTGTTTTATACTATGTAACTAGCTGCGCCCCGCGGCTTTACCCACGTAAGTCCCGATCTCGCGGGAACATCGGGATATGTTATACATTTAAACCTTCCTATTGAATCACTCTATCTAATAAAAATAACCACATCAAAATTCGTAGCTTAGTTTTAAAGATCTAAGCATACATACAAAAATTCAGACAAGGAAGCTACTTTGTTTTTTGCTATGTAATAGTGATGATCTAGGCTACAAAAGAAAATATTATAGGTAAAACATTTTGTCAGAAGATAATCATCAATTTTCGATGAATCCGTCAGTTTAGCGAATAGGGGCCTTAATAAATATAACCGCAATTCATAATAAAACTCACGTACTATTCGACAAATATGACCCACTGTTTCCAGTTTTCATTCTAAGTCAAAGGATTGCGTCGATCAAACATGATTGAAGCGACGTCGGGCAAAGACGTGGCATTGACGAAGACTCTCAGGCTGGCTTACGCAGCTTCTTAATTATTATACTAGACGTATTAGCAAGCTAAGCGAAGCGATATTAGTGAGATCTCGCCATTTTGTATTGACATTGGCTAATTCAACTAGTGATTCCGAATTACTTAGTCGATGCAGCAACCCATCCTAAGTTATCCTTCAAAAACAGAGAATGAAATTGTAAAAAAATAACTTAGTAGTTTAGTAAATGTTAACAGTGGCGCCTTCTAGCGGAAAGGGAACATAATATACAAGGCAAAAATCTGTTTTAAAATTATAGGACTTGCCGATTCTGAGTAAAAATGTTGCTAACATTTTTATCTTTCTGTCTGTTCTGCTATCTGCTCCGTAAAAGACCCCAATGTCTTCTAAGATGAACATACAAATTATGGGCTGTAGTTTCAATAGACCACTCGAAACCATCTCGTGGTTTCTTGGGAACTATGGAATTTGTTACCCTTTTAACACCCCGACTGTACCCGTTCCACGTCAATATATGTATTTCGCTTCTCTCGTGTAGGTACCTTCTTCGTCTTTAATATGACTTTTCCATTTGGACCTTTACCAGTGTCAAGTATTACCTATTAATATTTTTACAACTTATTTGCATCGAAACAGTCAGGTCATCATAGTCAAAGTCAAGTCGAGGGAATCATTGTAAAACAGTGGCCATTTTTTTTACAAAGATTGTTAACAAAGTTTTGGAGATAACGCTGAAGTCCATGTTTTTCACCGACTTTCACTTTCATAATACTTTTACACCTTCACGAAACTAAATTGATTAAAATGTCCCCGAAATTAAACAATTTACACGCATTTGAACTAGGTTTCACAAAAATGAAAATTTAGCAACACATCTCCTTACCGCGTTCCCGTCAAAACTCCGTGTAGGTACCTTTTCTCCAACTGCGTGGCGTTACAAGTCCTAAATCATTTCCTCTCATGTTGAATATTAATAATGCGGGTATGAACGAAGGGGCGCGGCGCGGGCCGCCCGGGGTCCATTAGGGAAACGTGCGATAACGCATTCGATATTTTATTTCACGGGTGATAAGTTGTTTGAGATATTATGTGCATATAAATTTGTAGTATTGCCCGTTGATGAATGAGAAATTCGGTTGTGGGTTGGTAGATATTTTTAGGGGTTTTAGTATAATTAGGACCCACTTTGGTTTTAATAGTGTCTTCAAATCTAGAGTGTTTCTTCTGCTTAAAAGTGACATGCAATGTAGCATGCTTGCGTAAGCATGTTACAGCGTGGACGTCATTATCGTTGCCCATCAGGTGAGATGAGGAAAAATGACAGCCTACCTAATTTAAAAAAAAAAACAGAATATCGGAATACAAAAACGCCATATTCGAGCAGCTTCTAAATTTAAAGTTTGTATGGGAATTTTGGAGGTTGAGCAGCTGCTTACTTGTTTAAGTAGAACTCAAATTTTTAGTATCTTTTCTGTATCCAATCGTGAGTAATGTCAGTAATAATTAATAAACCTCAGACAAAAAACAAACAGATCGAACATGATTTAGATGATGCTGACTCAACAAAAAAAAGAAAATTCATCACAAATAACAAACATTTGTAAAAAATGATAGATAAGTCTCTTATCTATCAAATACATCATAAGAATAGTTCTCTAAGACATGATTTATACTGTTTGCCTGTATTTGTCTCTGAAAGCGAGGTTTTCTATTTCACTAGCTGCGCTCCGCGGTTTTACCCGCGTAAGTCCCGTTCCCGCGGGATCATTGGGATAAAAAGTAGCTTATATGTGTTATTTCAGGTCCCCAGACACCTATACTTCAAGTTTCATCGCAATCGGTTCAGCGGTTTTTGCCAGAAAGAGAAACAAAATCACATATTATATTCTTTACATACATACTTGCGGACTTTCGGGTTTTTAATATTAGAAAGATAATGTACCTGTGTCTTGCGGTTTCACTCGCGGAAGTCTTGTTACCATATTTCTAGCTCTTGTCTCGCACCCGACATAAATGCCGGGTTCGAATCGTGTTGAGGGCAGATTTTTTATTATTTACTCGTATTAATTTACTACAGAATCAACTGCCCTTTTAAGAACTATTGTACTACCACAAGTCATACCAATTACGGATTCCAATAAGAAAGAAAAAATCGCTTTAGGACTTACGTAGGTACGGGTGTAGGATAATAATAAAGGATTAAAAGAAAAGGGAAGAAAAGCTTTTTAAAAACGATTAGTAGCCAATGTTTTGTTTCCTGTCTGACAATCTTGAAAGTAGACAAAACGTTCTGTAACTATTCAATTTACCCCTTGTACATCGTTTATTGGGAAGAAAGGTACAAAATGGAAGCTGAATTGATAGAAACAATTATTTATATTAATAGAACGAACCTAGAAAATGAATTGAGTTGCTTAAAGGAACGTAGGGTTACTGAAATTGAAATACGAGTTGAGATACAATCAGCTACAAAAGTGCCGGGGCTCTGTAACAGGGTCGCTTAAAAATGCCACATTTTTTTAAACATCAGAGATAACTGTATACTTGTTATCCTCAATATAATAGACGTGTAATTGACTTCAATAAATTTGTCAAAGTAAACCATTGATTAACATAAAAGCTAGTGAGCTCCAGACGCGACTCCGTAAACGCCCAAATTACAAAACAAAACAATGTTTAAATATAACCAGTTTCATTGTAAACTGAAAATCTATTTTTAAATGATTTGTTTTAACTTTTTTTTGTATTGCAAATGTAACTAATTCTGTAAACTAAACTAAATTTATAAATTAAATTTCAAAATTTGATTTTGAAATGTTTTCTAATTAATGAGATACTTATGTAAATTGACAACCAAATCTAAAAATTCTTCAATTCGTTATCTTAAAAAACTTAATAAATACGTTCGAAGTTTTGTATTATGTCCATCCTACGTTATTTGTAAGAATTTAAAGAAAATGCTTTAAACAACAGGAGGTAAAACAATCCCCATACATTTCACAAACGATTCTATTTTGCCAGTATTTTATAATTCGTCTTATACATTCGACCTTTTTGGATGGAAGCCAAACTTTTTCGTCAGAAATATGGATTGGTAAGATGGTCGTATCATTTTATTATTATCGACGACGTTTGGTAGATCTGTACCGAAATGTAACGTAACAGTAAGTTCTTTTGTTATTTTTTTTAAATTAAATGGACATTTGTTTAACTCTGTGGTCAGCATTTTTAACAACCTAGTAGTGTTTGCGAGATTCAGAATTTCGTAGGAGAATGACAGAAGCGCCGCGATGCAAACTACGCAGTAAATTTTATTGTAGTAAGTGATTCAGAATAGTGACACTGGCGTCATCGCCAGCGTCACTATTCTGAATCACAGCAACGAAGTTTTTCCGAGGATATTTTGTCATAAAAGGAAAGGCGTTTTTATCACATTGTAATTTTTATGCAGCGAGACAGCCTCTAAAAGTTTAAAAATCTTATCTTACTAATATTATAAACGCGAAAGTTTGTATGGATGTATGTGACTTTGTTACTCTTTCACGCAAAAACTACTAAACCGATTACGATAAAACTTGGAATATAGGTAGCTAGAGAGACTTAAAATAACACACAGATATTTTTATTTCGATATTTCCGCAGGAACGCGACTTACGCGGATGAAACCGCCGACCCTCCTACTTATCAAGCAGATTCGACTTTCCTACTTTTTTTTCTATTTTAAAAATCGTTTCTTCATCTCTGTACTTACCCTTCAAAACCCCGTATCATTATTCATTACTTTCGTAAAAGTAAAAACCGATTTGCAATCAAAATGCGGCCCGAATAACCGACGAATCACTTACTAACGAATCATTCAGGAAATCGGCTTTTATCTTCTCTTTTTTACTCACGCCCTAATAAATAATTCTTCTCACAGAGTGTTAAGTACGAGGAAAATCATCAGATTATTAGAGCAACAATCGCTAATAAATAGGGATGAGCCGACTATTCGGCAATACCAATAATTTTGAAACTAGCTTACTAATTTTGTAAAGGTGAAAATTTGTAGGTGTATGTTTGTTGTTCTTTCATACCAAAACTACAAAACTGATTGCAATGAAAGTCCTTATGTAGATAGCTGGAGCATTGTATTGTCTCTTCGCGGCTAAGACTATTGTTACATAGTCGAAACGTCGAGGTGAGGAAATAAAAAGTAATAACCACGCAATTAAGATTCGAATAAATTAGGTAGGTAATTATGTAATCAATGCTAATTTTATTGTATTTGTGTTAGTTGCCGATGCCGGAATGCCTGAAAAGGAGCCGAATTACCGGCAAAAGTGCCAAATACCTTGTCGTAAAAGCTGACGTATATTAGGCAAGCTAGATGCCAAAAAGCTGCCGAATAGTCGATTTTCTCCAGTAGTCGGACCTTTCCTAATAATAAAGCAAAGTAGATCCAACTTTCGGTAATAAATAAAATCACCGCAGTGAACAATAACGTTACTGTGAAAGTGAAAAATAAAAGTAAAACAATCGATAAAATTCACATCAGAGCCAAATGGTCGACAAAACTGCCAAATAATCGGCAAAAGACCCGAATGTCCGGCTAAGGTGCCGGATAACTTGCCTTGCTCAACTAGTATATTCCAACTAGTTCATTCTTAGTAATAAGGCAGAGTAAGTAGAGCCAAATATTTGGTAATAAATCAAAATACCGCGCAGTGAATAATAACGTAACTGTGAAAGTGAAAAATAACAGTAACACAATGGTTAGATTTATGATGTTTGTTTATGAGTGACGGATGGCCGATCTCGAGGAATCGATTTATTAGGATAAAACTTAATTGAGGAATGTATTTTCTCATACAACGCTCCTTTGGGAATAACCATTTCCATTATTTTTGGCTATTACTCTTAGGTCTTCCGATACGTTCGCACGTACAGACATAATGACTGTTGAGGTAACTTGATGTTATTTACACTGTAAATGAAAACAAACTCATTTTTCGGTTTTAATTGCGTTCAATATTACTTTTCAAATAACAATGTTTTTGTCGCTTTGAAGACTATACTAACAGTAACCTTTTGCATCGGCTAAAATTTATAAGCATTAAATAGCATTAAATAAATAAAATCCTGTGACGAACACACAGCGCAAATTAGCATTAAAGCATTTTATATAAGCATTAAAGCAATTGAAACTAAAAAATGATTTTAGTTTTATATCGACATCGATAAAACCCGATATTCGATCTATACTACTTATCTATACTTTTAATAAAGGAAGAAAAGTTGTCTAGGGACTTAGAAAAAGTAGTAGAACAAAGTTATATTTATATTAAAAAAAATCATGTTTTTCTGTTTGTTCCTTATACAATTAAAAACTACTAATCCGATTGAAATCTGGTTTTAAATATTGGATAGTTCTATTTTCGAGAAAGATCGTGGTATACTTTGCATCGAAATCTAATTAGTAGAACCTGAGGAATAAACGAAAAAGTGCAACCGCTTGAGAACCGCTCGGCCGCCCGCGCCTATGACAACTGACAACGCGTTTTTCACTTTCGTGGAACCGCGGGGCACTAATAATCGTGTTTTCACACTGAGGAAATAATGACATTTATTTTCTTATTACAGATTTCTAAGTTTTTACTATGTACCTACCTTTATATACCATAAATACCAAATTCACAGAAAAAAGGTGATAGAGTACTTTTAAAAATGGTCTTCTAGTGGACGCATACCTTTCTATTAGAATAAAATATTATGCGGTAAAAAAGTTAATTCTCGCTAATCCCAACTAAAGGTTGTTTTTCTTTTGATTCACAAAGAAATAAATTATTTCTTTGTGTTTAAAAATAAATTGAAAATGAAAATATAATTTATGATATTATTATACCTTCTTATTTACTTTGAACTCATATCATTGAAATAAACCACAATATTTTCCAGTCTAACTTTCGTGTTTTATTATAACGGAAAATAGCGAAAATAGAATAAAACACTTAATTCATTAATTTTATAATTATAATATACTTAACTATATTTTATTTTCAGCAATGAAACTTAAACCATAATAATTAATTTTACATTAAAAAAACTTGATGTTTGGGTATTATTATATATATGTTAACAAAAATTTCAAATTAAAATATTTTTTAACTGCCAGCGCCCTGCAGTATCAATTCTGATCCTGCGGAAAAATCTGAATGAAAAGTCTCCCTATGTTATTCCAGCTCCCAATCGACCTACATACTGAGTTTATTCGCAATCGGTTTAGCGGTTTTCTCGTGAAACTGCAAGAAAAATACCAACGCACCCGCAGTTTTATACCTATAAAATATAAAAGGATTTGGTACTTTATTATTTCTTATCGGTTGTGAACCGATTATGGCCATTTGGAAAGTAGCTAGTGTCGGGTATTATTAATTTTTGCAAGTTATTTGCAATTTGCATCAAAACAGTCAAGTCGTCGTAGTAATAGTCAAGTCAAAAAAGTCATTGTAAATGGTGGCTCTTTACAATGACGGTTTACGCGAGCTTTGGAGACAACGCTAAAGTTCAAGTTTTGCATCGATTTTCACTTTTATTAAACTCACCTTGACGAAAATAAATTGTATAAGTAATATGCCCCAGAAATTAAACAATTCACACGCTTTTGAACTAGGTTTCACAAAAATGAAAAATTAGCAACACATCTCTTCAAAGCGTTCCCGCCAAAACTCCGATACTTACCTACATGTAAAGATACTTGTTCGCAGCGGATATTGAACCCGCAATATCCTGCATTGCAAGCGGGTACTCCCCTGACGCGCCATTATAGAGATCATAAAAAACATGAAACAAACGAAAATAAAACAGCTAATTATTAATTAATTATGCATCATTTTTAAAAAGGACAAGTGTTAACAATCACTTTATGTAGGTATGTTAAGTTTTTACTACTTTTAACCAGACATAATAATAGATAGTACTTACTGAAGGTGATGTCTTTTATTTTATGTTCTTTTTACGCGAAATAAATATACTTAAATGAAATCAGTTCAACTGGGGGTGCTAAGATAGAGTCGATGAACGACGACGATGTAAACGCCATCATCAAGCTTGCGGTAACGTTACCGTAGTGACTGTATACAACTGTCTTCCATCTGACGCCATTTATCCACTATTATACGTCATATATTTAATTAACTAGTAATTATACAATAAATAAATACTACAAAGATATATAAACAATATAAATAATCTAAGGTTAATGACCATTGAGTCCAAAAGTGCCCATCACACTGGCAGCATTACCCCGTTGAATCTCCATATTAAGGTTGTGATTAATGATTATTTAATTTAAAATCTGAGAAATAGTGATTAAGTTGAAACTAAAATTAAACCCTAAAGAATTGAGACAGGTCCCTTATCATAAAGAGATTAGAAGGTCGCTTTAGAGTTAAGTATTTCAAACACAATTATGACGGACGGGCTTCATCAGTTGTAAAGTCATTTAAAAAAAAACGGAACAAATTTCGAACGTTGTTGTTGGAATACTTACCTTCTTAGATTATCATTATAAGCCCTATTTACTTATGTTTTTACTTTGAGTACCTACCTAATATCCTAATATCAAATATTCATCTAAATTTTTTCGACATTTTCCCTGATTTAATAATGTGTCAAACATACGTCCTAATAAAGAATGTCACTCAAATAATAAACTTGAAAGAATATTTGATATGTTTCGCCCTCTGTAATTTTATGACTGCTAAACACCTGTCGAGGGTTACTACTGACAGGTACAGGTATTGGCGAAAGTATTACCTTTGTTCATTTATTTTTATGGTTTATAAGGTTGCGTAGTCAACAAAAAACCCTTATATAACTTGATAACCCTTAACTTGAAAACCCTTAAATATTTCGTCATGTCCGTCTTTTTGCCTGTCCGCGGCTTAGCTCAGACACACTTAGTACTAAGAAGCTGTAATTTTGCGTAAGTACCTATACATATTGATCACGGTAAGAAAACAGTACAATTTAAGGCGTTTTTATACTCTCACATGTAAAATGGGGGATGTTTTCTTTTCTTATTTTCCCCATGGTATTGTTAGATAGCTCTTTTAAAATTATTGTGGGTTTTCGTTTTCGAAATATTGAGCGTTAAATTACTAGTTTTTTGAGTTATGTGTACCAGCCCCCTCTAACAACCAAATAGCTAGCCATACTTGGATACATCATATGTATTCACAATTATAGTAAATAATTATAATTAAGTTTAAAGGAAAATTATCACAGCTGAGCTGCCTTTTCAAATTCACTAGTAATTGAAAAAAAATAAAAAGTAAAATTTCGAACAAATTCCGTTGAATATTACATACTAGGCAGATGTTAGTTGTAAAGACTTTTCCAGAATGCATTCCCTGTTATTGGAAACTAAGTAACCCTACTACTACTGGGGGAGGCTCAACAAGGCACGCACTTGCCTAATTTTTATCACCTAATACCTTAGTATCTGGTATAAATTTTAACTAGCAAGGTCCATCCGTTCTTTAGGAAATCGATGATGACAGACTGACAGACATACTAATGAGTGATCTTATAAGGGTTCCTATTTTTTTCTCTATGCAGGATTTGAGCTCACTCAATAAAAAAGGTGATCATAAACTATGAGATTACCGAACAATTGCATAGTTATTTTGTATACCTACTTAAAAAATCAGAGTGTTTTATGTGGGTTCTTCCTTTTGAATAAAGTAGATACTTTCTTTCTCTTTAAGTAAATATTGTTATTATCTATAATAAAACACGTTATTTATCCGGTTGAATCGAGTGTTTTATTATGCAAAATTGCGAAAACCATAGAAGTTATTATCTATATTAATACATAAACTACTTGAAATATGCCTGTACAGTAAACTTTCTGTTTGAGACTGTACTTGTAAAATCTTACATAAAAATAAAGCAAGTAGATAAATGTCTTTTACGACACAATCAAAATATATCGAAAGGAGTAATAAGACGTTCTTTCTGCTGTTTTTGGTCAGCCGAGATTTATTTTGATCTAAACCTAAAACCTACACGTGATATACTATCACACTATAGGGGCGCGTTCATTACTTGGATGGGTGACCGATAATCTGTGTAACAAAAATCATTTTCTCAAACTCCTCTGCGCTTTAGAAGGCGCAGCAGGAGGTTATTGTCTCCGACAGCATTCGTGGGATCAAGTTAGAGGTCTACGGGCGACATAAAAACTTCAACACTTAACTATTACACGAAATGAAGAAGACTGTAGAAGAAATGGAATTAGACCAGATGGTCACAGCTTTCAACCGCCTTCTATCTTTTGCTGGCATTTCAATCTTCTCCAAGGAAAACTATTTCTCGAAACCATGGCTGGCGCTACAGATCATAAACTTTATCGTGGCAATACTTTGTTTCATATTTACTACCGCTTTCGTTGCTGCTAACTGTTCCAACCTTCCGCTTTTTATCCAGGGTGCGTTTAAAATAATTCTCAATTTTTATACCCGTTTATCTAGATATATCTGTACTCCATGACTTCTGAAAACGTTTTGATAAGTGCATGGAAGTTTTCAAAACACTTTTTTTAGCAAATGTCTACGACGATGTAATAACTCGTAGTTCTACGAACAGTAGACCTCGCCAGCACTTTTTTAGAAGGTTCTAGCTTAATATAAATTATATAAAAATCTTAAGAAAAGCTGTACCTAGATTTTCAAGTCAGGATGAGGTTTGTGATGAAGGTAGTTCCAGGAGCACAAACAATGTAGTATCTTATAGATAAATGCCCTATTCTATAGGTAGAAGTCGAAAAGATAGCAATTACCTTAATTTGAAGAGCTTTTTCCCCTCATCACTTCGAAGGTCCTCATCAGATCTTGACCAAATTTTTACAAGACTAATTTGAAGTTACTACCTCACAAATACAAAAAGAATCATTCGAAGGCGAATCTCAAACATACTGACAGACGAAAGCACATTTTGCCAGACTTGAAGCAGATGACTTGGTAAAACGGTGATCTTTATGTAGCAGGTTCTATAATATTTCTACCAGAAGCAGTTTTAATTTAGCAAAACCTTATAGACTTTTTGCTAAATCAAAACATAACTTAAGCAAAAACTTACCCAGAATTTATTTTTGTAGGCGCATGCATCTGGACAACTGGAGTCATCATGACAATTTCAATCGGAGTATGCCTCTTCTTTCGAGTAGATTTTCGTAATTTCCTCAACGAGATGGTATTTGTGGATCGCATGTTAGAAATGCCGTTAATCAACTTTGTTACAAAGGTGGCAAATGAGAAATCACCTGTATTGACCGAACTGCGAAATATGGTAGAAGAATCGCACCATAATCTGTTGAAATATACGAGGATTTTGTTGAAAATCTACGTGGCTAGTGTGTGGCTCGTTGCCACTCTCTACCTTTGCAGTCCAATTGTTGTAATGATTATGAATGGAGAAGGAAATCAAAGGCTTTTAGGTAAGGAAACCAAATTCAACAGATCCTCTTCTTCTTTTTAAGTCAATTCTGCGTCCCTAAGGAACTTAGATATTGTACCCAGTGAGGCTATCTTTACAGCATTATCTGATGCGTCACAAAGATTTTGCATTGTGCAGGAAGATGGTCAGGAAGGGCATGTCAGCAAATGGGACATTTTTTGCTCTACTTTTTTATATTTCATTTAGCAACGAGTATTTTTCTGCGGATTAATGAAGCTGGAGTGCTCCCCATGCGGTGGTGGGTAAACTGCTCGGTCCTAAGAAGAGTTGGTGTCAGACAGGCGGCTTTAAAACATTGATAAATCTATTTGAAGAAGGTATGGTCAATGAGACTTGTCTGGTGCGTTTAAGATCCGAAAGGGATGCAAGCTGGAACATTGCGTGGGTCGGATGAAAATTAACTAGTTATTTTTTGGCGGTAAAACGAACAATTTCACTGGGCCTAAAATACAATTGATCTGTTAACTTGGGGGGTTGCATTTTATAAATTAGAGATGATGGATGATACCATCTTTCAAACCATATGTAGTTTGCATGTTCCTCATAATAACTATTTGATTTAATTTCAGCTTTTGACATGTTATTCCCTTGGAGCTTACAGAACTTGAATGTGTATATTGCATCCTTTATATTTCATGCGTATTGTGGCTACCTTTGTTGTACTGGTAAGTCTAGTAATATCAACACAAGAATCAAATTAGTTGTTCTTCTGTTTTTGCGATTTTGCATTGGAATAAAACGATAGCTTCAAAATACAGAATTTAAACCTAAGCCAAGTGGGAGAAGATTAACCTTTACCCTTAGAGTAGACTTACCTTAAATTTATTGCAATGAAATCCCGTTTGTTGTATAAGAGCACTACTTCATTATTCATTTAATTCTGTTTTTGCAAGATGTTGTTATAGCGGCAACAAAAAAAATCATCTGTTTTGCTATGACGGTTCATGAGATACAGCCCGGTGACAGACAAACAGTGGAGTCTTTGTAAAGGTTTCCCATTTTACCTTTTAGATACGGAACCTTAAGAAACCAAATATTATTACGAGATAAACCTCTGCTAAAAATCTATCATTTATCCGTCAAATTATGGCCCTCTTGTTATGACATCGATTTAAAATCTTTAATATTGTTTCTGAAGATAATATTTTGTAAAATTCGGTTTCCAACGAATAACAAGGAAGCACTGCTACTTGTCAAAAATAGTAGACAAAGAAAAATACATCTTCCTAAATTAATCGATTAAGGTGGGATCTTATAAACCTGTTATAAATTTTTTAAACTTACACGATTTGTACTCATATTTACTTAGGTGCTTATTTTTAGTTATATTTAAATTCTCTTACCTCGATGTTTTTACTATGTTACAACGGTCTTCATCGCAAGAGGTCATGTGAATGGAACCTCCTATTTCAGCGTATCCTGGACTACAATCAATGATAATTCTGCTAAACGGTCAACTTATACGTCAAGTTAAGATAATTACGTTTATTCTACAACATTTAAATGAGTTAGCAATCGAAATCGCTGGTTTTAACAAAGACAGATGGCAGATTACGTCCATGGCTATATTGGCGCAGTGCATTGATCATTATTCTATGTTAAAGAGGTAAGAAAATAGATTAATTTACCTGGAACTTCAGGGTTTGATAAAACATGATAACTGGTCAAGTGTTCATGCAGATTTGCTCTCTTATGTCAAGTATTTTTACGTCGATTTTGGGAGGAAAGGCTTTTAATGTACCTATATTCTGACTGCTCCTATCAAACAGCCTTCGAATCTTGAGCCGCGAGAATACCAAACTTTCCCTCTCAGACTCGACGTAAAGATACTAAAGAGAACAAAATTTCAAAAATACTCAATAAAGGAAACACAGAAGGAGCTCCAATTTTCGATTTAACTGCGAAGTTTTATTGCAATTACATGAAATAGTTATTGCGTGAAACATATACGAACATAATTAAAACTTATAGCAAAAAAAGACATTATTTTTTCTTCAAATAGGTTAGTACTTATATAAAACAAAATCGCATCCCTGTCAGTCTGTTTGATGTTTTTTTTTAGTAGATAGAGTCTAAGAGATAGAGTGATTTAATAGGAACGCTTACTCAGTATACCACATCCTCATATTACTACTGGGTCGGGACTTACGCGAGTAAAGCCGCGGCGCGCAGCTAGTTTAATATACATAAACACCTATTAAAGATTACTTATACTTGACTTAATACTTAATTCTAGGTTCAGTAATAAATTAAATTACATCTGCCGCCCGTTTTATTTGACTCTGATATTAGACGCTACTATGCTTGTATGTATGTGCTCCGTTAAAATTGCTGTATCGGTAAGTTTTTAAATATAACATTAAAAAAAATCGTATCAAGGAAAAATGCTTCTTCAAAAATCTTCCCGTGACAGGGATAGAACTCGAGTCACTCGTTTGCTGGGCGAGTGCGTTAACCTACGCCTTTCCAAAACCTACTTGCAATGGTGAATTTATGATTTAGCATCTTCCCCAGTTTGTTTATCGACTAAGGCTCGATTTGAGCGTCTTCTACCAGATCAGGATTTGGAATTTGAGAAGATTTTTGATGAAGAATTTTTTTCGATAATGTGTTTAGTACCTAGAACGCATTGATCACTAAAATATCAAATGTTGATTTGTATTTTAAAGTGTTTCCTACACTTGTTTGACTAATTTTTTGAAGAATTGCTTTCCTAAATTGCACCCGACAGGACTTGAACCTGCAAGCCCGATATGCCGTATCGTGCGCTCGCCAATTGCGCCACAGGTGCCCTAATTGTCCAGGGCGCTGATTCTCTAAAAACCTAGCATGCGACAAGCAGGCGGGATGCATGAGCATTGCGGAAGCCGATTTGTTGCAGGAGTAAAAATAATAGCTACTCTATAACTTCTTTTACTACTGATTGGATGAGGAACAAGAGGAGCTATTTAAATAATTAAATAGCCCTTAATTTTGAAAGCTACTTAACTAGTTAAGTAGTAATTAATTAAAATAACATTTACAGAGTACGAATTAACGTACATCTCCTGCACGTAACCTGCATTCCGCCGGGATTCCGCATGCTATGTCCTTACCGAATCGAGCCCCAGAAGTTTTTGCGTGAAAGCGTAACGATCAGATCAGATTTACGTTAACTTTAACGATATTATTGTTTTAATCATAATCACTATTTTCTACATCGTACCACAGAGGTCAGTGATTGAAGAAGTTTCAATATTTTTCCTTTGTTTCAGAACAAACTGTCTTTAGATACCGCTAAATACTACATTCATGAATTCTGTTTCATATTAGTGGTGCTAATGTTTTGTTTACTCGGTCAGCAAGTTGAGAATGAGGTTCGTTAATAATTTGAACAAAATAAGGGCTAATTTTTATTCCTCAGATAAAAGATATCTGTCGAATTAGTTCGAATCCAACCATATTTAAAGCCCACAAATTTTAATTATTTTTAATACAATAGTGACGTTTTTTATTTAGTGGTGTTATATTTTATTTGTCAGATATCTATCTAGGGATTTGAAAAATCAGTCCTAATAATCTTACAGCCGAATACAGAAACGTCATTTAAAATTT
Source organism: Idaea dimidiata (assembly GCA_949358125.1). Lineage (NCBI taxonomy): Eukaryota > Metazoa > Arthropoda > Insecta > Lepidoptera > Geometridae > Idaea > Idaea dimidiata. The sequence goes on along the minus strand of OX442334.1, from coordinate 19,141,559 downwards.
GAGAGGTTCTTAAATTATTGAGCAGTTTCTAAATTTAAAATTAGTATGGCAATTTTGGAGTTTGAGAGCTGCTTCTTTGTTTAATTAGTTCTTAAATGTTGAGTAGCGTTTCAGTATTCGGCCGTTTCTCTTACTAATATTATAAACGCGAAAGTTTGTATGTCTGTATGTGAGTTTGTTACTCTTTCACGAAAAAACTACTGAACCGATTGCGATAAAACTTAGAATATATATAGCTAGAGGCCTAGAATAACAAATAGGATACTTTATATCCCGATATTCTCGTGGGAAAGGGACTTACGCAGTTGAAACAGTGGGGCGCAACTATATACTTATAAACACTAGAAAACTCTGCTAGCTGAACGTTAATTAAAAGTTCTTTTTAATATTACATTTTTTTAGATTTTTCCATCAATCGTTAAATTTGTCAACATGTTAAAAAATAAAATGCCTTTTAAAAACTGAAATGGATAATCAAATAACGCATTGTGTATTTTATGTACTGTATTGCATTTTTAATTCAATTACGCTTTGAATTGGTTACCTTTACCCTAGCTACCAAATATTCTCTCTTATTATTTTAAAAACTTCGACGAGGAAAAAAGATGTTTTGTATATTTTACTTGTTAATTTGGTATTGGTAAAAGCGGTAAAATCGATTTTGTAGTATATATTTTTTTGTATTTCAGTGTGCATCACTAGAAAAAGCCGTAACTGAAAAATGGTATATTTTCGATAGCAAACATAAGAGAAATGTGCTACTTTTCACTATGGCGGTGTCACAAAAAATGCCTATATATATATTTGGTACGATTACTTTGTCTTTACCGACTTTTTCTTGGGTAAGTAAGAACTGATGACAGGGTCTCATAATTATTTTTCCCGGGTCTTATTCGCGTATTATTATTTTAAATTCTCTTACCTCGACGTTTCGATCATGTTACAATCATCTTGGTCGTGGGGACTCCCGGGGGGATACAGGGTGCCAGTTTCTAAAACATTGCAACTAACAACCAAATACAGTAACGCTACTCAAAATTTAATTTCTAATTAAACAATAAGGCAGCTCTCACACTCAAAAATTCCTAAAATATTTTTAAATTTAGAATCTGTTTAATTATTTAAACACTCTTGGAATTTTAAGAAAGCTTAAGGCCGTGTTGCGTTACGGTTCCTAAACATGTTTAAGCTGTTAAACGTGTTTAAAATCTGTCAGAATTTCAAGAACTGTCCATGTGTGACAAACATAAATTATCAATCGTCCACTTAATGAAATAGAGTCCAATGTTCGATTTCCCATAAATTATTTTAAAATTGATTTGGTTAAATATGTTTTTAAATGGTTTTATAAATGCAAGTTTCCCTAAATAATAGGGGTTAAAGTATGAAATTGCCGTTTTATTGCAATAGGTTCTTTGAATTGACATAGAATCTTCATGGTTTGAGGTTTTCGAATGAAACTTTTTTCAAATGGTTTCTGTGATGTTCTTTTTTTAAAAAATGTGAAACATTTGAATATCGACTTTCAATTGTTTTTGTTATTCAATTTAGACTAGAAAGATGGATACTGCGAAAATTCGAGTGATTTTTGAATACGAGTTCCGACGCGGAACTAACGCGGCAGAAACAGCCCGCAATATTAATGCTGCGTTTGGAGAGGGGTCTACTAATGAACGCACCGTGCGATTTTGGTTTAAACACTTTCGTGATGGAAATTTCGACTTAAAGAACGAGCCACTAGGAAGACCGCCCACACAGGTGAATAACGATGAATTAAGAGAGATAGTGGAAGCCGATCCTAGTCAAACTACCCAGGAATTAGCGGCATGGTTTTACGTTACCTTACCCACTTTATTGACTCACTTGCGTCAAATCAATAAAATAAAAAAATACGAAAAATGGGTGCCTCATGATTTGACTGATCTGCAGAAAGAAACGCGTGTTGAAACTTGTGTTGCCTTGTTGAACCGGTACAGAAATGAAGGAATATTGGATCGAATTGTAACATGTGATGAAAAGTGGATTCTTTATGATAACCGGAAAAGAAAAATGCAATGGCTGACCCCAGGTCAAATGCCACAACAGTGTCCTAAAGCAAAACTTACCAATAAAAAGGTAATGGTAACTGTTTGGTGGTCTCAGCATGGTGTTATTCACTATAGTTTTCTTTGATCTGGTCAAGCAATTACGGCAGATGTCTATTGTGCCGAACTCCGAACCATGTTGACAAAACTAGCAGTAAAACAGCCCCGACTCATGAATCGATCTTCACAATTATTGCTCCACGACAACGCGAGACCTCACACAGCACGAGAAACCATTTTGACCCTTCAGGAACTGCACTTAGAAACCATTCGTCATCCTCCGTATTCACCAGACCTTGCTCCAACGGACAACCATTTTTTTCGTGATTTGGACAATTATCTACGTGACAAGAAGTTTTCTTCCCAGGAGGCAGTACAAAATGCTTTCACACAGTTTGTGCAGTCTAGATCGTCGGAGTTCTATCGCAAAGGCATTAATAACCTTCCCATTAGATGGCAGCAATGTATAGATAATAATGACAACTATTTTGATTAAATAAATTTGTTAAAAATTTAAAAAATAAACAATTAAGATTTTCAGTACAAATCGGCAATTTCATACTTTAACCCCTAATATATTAATTTTTGAAAATGAGACAAACGAAACGTCAGCCAATAAAAAATAAAAACCAGCATGCTTCTCCTTCGTGTCGATGGCACATAAGTTTTCAGTATAATGAGGTTAAACCTGCCCACTCCAGTATTTTGCAAGGTTTTTGGCGTTTTTATTAGCTGACATTAGGTCAGCCATCGTGCAGCTATTAGCCTTTTTAAAAAAATAAATTAAAACTTAAGAGATAGAAAAGCTGAAGAAAGAACCAACAAAACAAGTCCAGTAGCCGCGGATCACAGCTACTTTAACAGTAGCTATTAAACGTCTAGAATCTAGACCATCGTACACCTTTCCAATAATAGTTCAAATGCAATTCACAACACCTAAAAACTACTATAATGTAATTTTAAGAAGCGTTTTTGTATTCGGCTGTAAGTCTGTGTATCACCAGGCTGTTACTCATTTGATTTTTTTACATGACCTGTATTTTTATTGCTATTATAACAACAAATACCAAAAACTGAATAAAGTGTACCTAAAATAAAACTTTTTTATGTTCATGGTTGTTTCAGTTCATCAGAACCGGTATGTCGTTCTTCACTCTAGTAATGACTGTTCTAGAGGAACAATGAGCAATGAGGAGAAAACACAATTCACGTATTAGATAAAAGCATAATAACATCGAAGCTCTTTCCGGACGCATAGGAATTATTTTAGTGATGACAAAACTTCGTGGAGCAACCTTAAAACAGTAGATATGGTCGATGACTGAATACTTTCTACTAAAATGTAAAAAGTGTTCCGTTGCATTGAGCATGCTGTCCTTTTTCAATAACACTATTAGAAAGGGACAGCACGCTACATTGAAGCCTGCTGTCTCTTTCTAAACGACGAAGCGATTGTCTTTTTTTTTCTACGATAGATGTATCAGCCTGTGCTGCAGCGGCTTTTTAGGGTTTCATAATCATAATTACTTGTAGTAATATATACTCTAAGGCAGAACAACAAGAAACCCTTACAGTTTCGTCATGTCCGTCTGACTGTCTGTTTGTATGTCTGTTCGTACGTCCGTTTGTCTATCCGCGGCTTAGCTCAGAGACGCGGTTATTGTACTAAGAAGCTGTAATTTTTCAAGAGTATACACATTGATCAAGGCCAGAAAAGCAATATAATAAAAAAAAAACTTTTTAGGGTAAAACCATCCCCCATTTTATATGTAGGAGATGTTTTAGATAGTTATGTGTGCCCCCCCCCCCCTCTAACAGCCAAATGGCTGTACTTGGAAACGTCATCTGTATTCACGATAGTAGTACATATATTTAAGTGTAAAGGAAAATTATCACAGCTGAGCTGTATTTTAAAATTTATGAGAAATTTCGAACAAATTCTTGTTCTTTGTTCATTCGTTATTGGAAACTACGAAACCCTAATGCGCGTGGCCTAAGAAGGCACGCACTTGCCCAATTGTATTTATATTTATTTCACGGAAAAGTAAAATGGTATATGTTTGGGACATCACCTCTAGTACCAGTCGTCATCATCATCAGCCTGTTGCAGTCGACTGCTGGACATAGGCCTTTCCAATTGCACGCCCCCCATATTTAATTTCGGCTTCTTGCATCCAGTTTGTACCACTATAAATATATTTCAAAGGGCGCAGCCAGTTTTGTTATGTAATATACTTATTTTAAATCTTATAAAGGAAAAAAATCATCTTCAAAAATACACTCGCGGCGAGGTTTGAACTCGCGCCTCTGGGCCTCTGGGTCTGGTTCAAACCTCGCCGCGAGTGAATTTTTGAAGATTATTTTTTTCTTTAAAATATTTATAGTAGCCTTGAGCAATAAAAAAAATTACGAAATAATATACTTATATACAAAAGTTAAAACAGGAACCTATTTCTGACAGTAATTATACGTTTTTAGTATCCTCTGTAAGTACCTACACTAACCAAATTCTGTAGTCGGTTACTCTACAAGCAAAGATGTTTAAGTTACAATGATATTAAAGGGATCACTGTAGCGCTACCCTCTATCGCCAAAAGTGTAGATTATACTAAAATCTCGCATAATATAATTAACTTCATTATTGTTAAACTAAGTAATTGTATTAGGCGTTACTTTTCGGAACTCCATATCAACTATATTAAAAATTAATATTTAGTTTTTAGTCCCGATACCTGACTAGTATCACTACGTATCATGCGGTCTGCCGCGTGCAAAGAACACCTCCCTCCTCCGCCACCACTCACTCGTCGACAGCTGGAACAAGAGTCTCTTGTTCCAGCTGTCGGCGAGTCAACAGCGTCGGGTGAACGGCGTCGTTACTAATTTTTGTCGCCCACACAGTTCGGTCGGAGTCTACGTTCCTGATGATGGCTTTTTAAAGCCGAAACGCGTCGATGCACGGTTAATGATTGGTGTCACTAACATAATATCTAATTTTCTGCCGCATGCAAGGAGCGGGAGGAGGGAGGTGTTCTTTGCACGCGGCAGACCGCATGATACGTAGTGATACTAGTCAGGTATCGGGACTAAAAACTAAATATTAATTTTTAATATAGTAAACTAATTGTCATTTCATGTTTTAATGAGTTATGGTATTTTTTATTACTTAGGTATATTAAACTTTCGTAGGCGACCCTAGCCTGACAAAGTAGATGAAGAAAATATGTTATATCAATACATCATTTATGTACTGTTTTGTTATAAAAATTAAGTTATTAAAGAAGTTTGAAAATTGAATTGTAGCGCATTGGGCGAGCACTGGCTAATTGGTACATGCAACAGTTAGTTTAGCTCAGCTCATTTACAGCGCTATTTGTTACGAAATTATTTGCTTAGTTTATGTAAATATCCATTAAATTGTCACAATATGTATTTTGAAACCAGTAGTATGCCACTACACTAATATTAATCTTTTAATCTATTCATTCAGTATTCGAGAATAAGTTTTGATCGTAGGCAGAATGACTGTCTTCAAAATAATAATACTTTCGTTAGTCGTTTTTCCCGCTGTCATTCAAAGCTTTTGTGTTAGAAAGTTTCAATACAGTTAACTACAAAGTAGTTAGCTACGAAACAAAAAAAATGCATAGAAACTAATAAAAACGGTAATAAAATGTTTTAATAGTCAATGTTATATTTTATTAGAAGTATACTTAAAGAAATGCTTTCCAAAAATTTCGGATTTAAGGATTGCATTTCTTATTGTTTTCGGTTTTGAAGGCACGTAGCGCCGATTAACCGATTGAAATTTTTGGAAAGCATTTCTTTAAGTATAGTTATCCAAGTGTAGGAAACACTTTAAAATATAACAAAATCGGTTTTTATAAGTAATGATAATTAAATACTTATTTAACTTAAGTTTATAGTATGTTGATAGGCAAACAGGTGATTAAAACCGGGGAAAATGAGTTGAGTTTTAAATACGTGTAGGTTTAGTTTTGCAACAGTTTTGGTGAAAAACAGGACCTCTATTTTAATTTTGATTAGCTTACTTTTCACCCTAGACACTTATACAGAGATCGAATTCAAAACAAAATACGATCGATACAGAAACATGACGAATGAAACAGTAACAAAAACGATCGAAATTAAATACGATAAAGTAAAACGTCCAGCTGTTCATATGTTCACCTCTACTGTATATAATATTAAATATCTTTGTCCCCGATACGATCGCCAATCCAATTGGAAAATGTAAATACGGACACCCTCAGGGCAACATTGATGTTAGCCCAAGGAGTAATGCAGACCGACGACTTTTCAAACTGCCGATCTCTGGTCTATCAATTTCGTTTTTTTTTGTAGTTTCCACAACGCAAACTGAAAAACTGTTGTAACACAGGTACAAAAGTAGATACGTCTTTCTATATATTTTTAAGCACTTGCTTAAAAGTGACACAAATTTGTATCACACTTAGGCATAAATTGGCACTTGTATCCAAACTGTAACATTTGATAACCATTACGCACTAGTGCGATATCGTAGTGCTGCCAGTTTCAAGTTTTTTTTGGTATGATTTTTAGCGATTAGAAGTTAGCAGGGTCTTATAATAGCAAGTCAGTATGTAACGCAGACTGACTGACAAATTCCACATACACTTCTCTATTAAATATCAACCGATGACCCCTTAACATAAAACGTGGGTTGATAGCGGAATTTATAACTTTAAGAACTTACTGTTTGACATCATGCAAGTTAAAAAGGTTATTCCCGACAATGCTGACCTTAATTATAATTTAGCAGAATCATACTTTGTAAAAATACAATACCTTATTAACAGAAAAACGCACTAACTACCTACTCGGAACTTATCCGTAATCGCAAAAATAAATAAAGTGTATGTCGAGTTGTTAATATTTAATAATTTATTATTGTTTTAAATATTATGGAAATTAATTCACTAAATTGTTAATAATAGTACCTAAATTAAGTTAATATACGATGTAAATTGATTGACCTGTAACTTTTCGTTTTCAATAAAGAATCTGTAACTTATTTAAATGGCAATAAATATCTTAGAAATCATCACATCGACCGATAATTTGTCGACTAGTTTGCCTTCACCCAAAAGTGTAGTGTAGACGTCTATTATACTATAGTAGATCAGTTGATAAGGACCATAAGGGCTAATAGACCTTTTACGTACAAAGGCATTGTCTTTGGGAGTTATAGTAGTTAAAAGCTCAATCTAGACTGCGTAAGTGTGGCTTAGGGCTTACATAAGATTAGGGAAAATATATAATTTAGCTCAAGTTTTGGTAAATGTGGCTCTAATGGAAAACCTGGTGAATTCCAGATACAACATTCAAATTTGGTTCTGAATAGTGGTCAAAAACCAAAAATCCTCCTTTAGGGTTCCAGTATTCCAGTATAATGGTTAGCGAGCTCGCCCGGAAAGCGAATATCCTGAAGGATTTTTGATGATGAGGTTCTGGTAGTTAAGTAATTCTAGTAAAATGCGTTGTGCAATAATAATCCTAATAATATTATAAATGTGAAAGTGTGTGTTTGGATGTTTGTTGATGCTGCGCCCTGTGGTTTCACCCGCGTAAGTCCCGTTCCCGCAGGAATATCGGGATAAAAATGCCTATGTGTTATTCTCGGTATCCAGCTACCTGTGTTCCAAGTTTCATTGAAATCGGTTCAGTAGTTTTTGCGTGAAAGAGTAACAAAGTTACATACATACAAACTTTCGCGTTCATCATATTAGTAAGATATTAATATTTTTAAAATATTTATGAATAAGACAATTTTTATACGATTTTAAATTTACATGGTAATCTACCATGTAAACAGTTTACTACAAATGCAACACAACAAAGTTTCACTTCAAATAATATTAAATAACGTGGTAAAGCACCATGTAAAGTCAAAATTAAACATAGTAAATACCATGTATAATTTTGACTTTACATGGTGCTCGATATTTCGCCAGTTGAAAATTGAACATGGTAAATACCGAATTATTGAATATTATTTGTGAGGCAGTTAATATTACCTACCTATTTAAGTTAGAAAATAAATTGACTCGAAGCGGAGGTAACAATTTCTCAGTAATATCTTTGAATTGAAGACAGAACGACAATTTGACCGGCCATTGTATTTTAAGCCCGAATGCATCGGATAATGATGTTGTATTTGCTTTCCACTGAAATAAATATTAGAAAAGGATTTCTTTTATTTTTCTTTCATATGCTCGGATGACCTTTTAATATTAAGTAGTTTCTTTAATTTTTCTCTTAGACTTTCTTGTAAATGGAGTACTTTTAATAATTGGCTTTTTCATCTAATTTTAGATGATTTATACAGTGCAAGCAACTTTTAATCCAAGTTATTTTATGACGCTGTAGTGCCCGGGACATTGTTAGGTGGAGTAGGCTTGCCTTGCACATACCACCCTCCCAGCCTAGTCAACCATGCCCAGAAGAAAGTACTGATCAATACGTCTGGAGCTAACTAAGCCGTAGGTATCCTCACGATGTTTTCCTTCCCCGTAAGAGCGATGTTATCAACGCACATAACTTTTTCGCATGCAAAAAGACATTGGTGCGCGGTCAGTCGGGACTCGAAACGACGACCTTCGGAATGAAAGTCAGGGTATCTACTACAATAACATCACCGCTCTACAAATTGAGGAAGTACCAATTCTTATATTATACACTTTAGTACTCTATATTATTTTTACCCTACCGCTCGAAAAGAAGGGTTATATGTTTTATCTGTCTATATTTGTGTTCTTATGTGGTACTTTAGAGGTCAAACAGATGAGCCGATTTAGATGATAATTAGGTCATTCGTTTTATCGAAAAAAAAAAAGAAATAATTTCCTTTACTTTACTGCTAAAAGACTGCAGCGACGTCCAAATACTATTGATGCCAGCATGAGAAAAAAAATTGAGCTGGCATCAATAGCAAACGATAATGAGTTAGATATGGAATGAAACATCCTATAAAATCGTAAATGAAAAACTAAGAAGCAAAATAAAATCAAAAGTCATAATTACCAATTATACCGCCTTATAATTTAACCTTAGGTTATAAATAAGCTCAAATTAAAGCCGAAATGTTTATCGAAGCAAAATGTTACCCCAAACGTAAGCAATAAATCCTAAAATCGATCTATTTTGGTGAATAACAACAGTTCGCTGATCAAAATAGGCATTTTGAAGATAATCTATCAAAAAGATGACCAAAACAATATCCGCTAGACTAATAAATAAAGATTTATTCAAGGATATTTACGACTTCATTCCATTAACAGAAATGGAGGTATCAAGTAAGAAAATAATCCCAATATTAGGGGATGAAATCTTTCATAGGGCTTTTGTGGACTGAAGATTTTTTGTACGTCACTTTACATAGATCTTTAGGGTCGATTGTGGTGTCCTTAGGCTATTTACTTACACACGACATCGTTTGACCGCGCAGATGGGCGGGCGGTGCCGTGTGTTAGGCTCAGGTGTTATGCATCAACAAATTTTATAGAGGCCAATGCGACATGAGAACCGCTTCGAAGCTCGTCCATGAGGTCTGGTAGTGCCATGTCGCCTTACCCGATATTGAACCCAAATACCTATATCCTCGGAAAAGCAATGCGATGGGTACTTTACCGAAGCTAGTTGCGTTGACATAACGCTGTGATAGTTTACGGCAGATACACACGCAAATATTAGTGTCGTATTAAGATATAGTATCATCATGATCATCATCATAGTATTTATATCTCGCCAATTAGTGATCAAACATTTTCTAATAAATAACTTATCAAAATAGTTAGGTAATTCTGATATTAATCTTACTAATATTATAAACGCGAAAGTTTGTATGTATGTATGTGAGGTTGTTACTCTTTCACACAAAAACTACCGAACCGATTGCGATGAAACTTGGAATATAGGTAGCTGGGGACCTGGGTTAACACATAGGCTACTTTTTATCCCGATATTCCCGCGGGAACAAGACTTACGCGGGTGAAACCGCGGGGTGCAGCTAGTTATCTATATATAGAAAACTTGGTGTCGGCAGATTTCAAGTCGCCCGTCCACGTTAGATCTTATGTCCTACGTCATGTATAAGAAATGCTTATTTTAGCCCACAGATTCTTATAATTAGGTGGCGTATGTTTTTGGTCGTGCGGAGAAGTAATAGGGGCTTAGTATGAACTATTTATTAAGGTCAGTAATGGACTATTCACACGTTGTCCATTTACACAGTGAAGAAAACATCGAGTGAACGGACGATCCTTTTTTATTGGTTTAGGTACTGTCCGTGCCGGAAATACTTTGGCTACATTAGCAGGCTACGTCAAATATTCGTGTTTACGCGATGTATGTCGCCGAGTAGATCGTTGTAATGCGAAGAATTCGGAAGAGGACGATGTGCTTTAGGACGCTGTCGATGAAGCGCCCGCCTAATATAGACAAGAACATCGCGTCAGCCCGAACACGAATATCGCCTGCTAATGTAGCCTGAGCAATACTGGATACAGCCATTTCGAATTGCCTTACGTCTGGCTTAGTGGTATGACGTGAAAATCGTTCGAATTTCAGTATGACAGACATGTTTTTCCAAAGAAGCGTTTGACCAATAGTATTTATTTCGTCCTGCATTATTTATTATTAACCCAGGTACGGCGAGATTTCCTGCAGTCTTTAGCACATATACTTGGATTTATCCAGGCATATGGGGTGCGTTGGCGTCCTTATAAAGCCTCGTAGCTGTATCTGGGTTAAGTCGGTGAAAATCTGATGAGCATCTTGGAAATGATGAGCAGAATAGCTCTGATAATTGATAGAATTAGGCGTTACTTTTCGGAACTCCATAACGAATATATTAGAAAATTAATAATTTAAATAAATAATTAAATAAATTTAAATAATTAATAAACTATTTCATAATAATAAAAAAGTACGTTATTTATTACACGTACGATACGTACATACGTTATACGTTATTACTCAGAATACAGAAAATTGGGCACATTTCGACTTCTACCAATAGAATAGGCTCTTTATCTACTAAGAATATCATTGCATTTTTTTCTAAGTAATAGGCTAGCATTTGACCTCATCTCAAAAGTGGAGGCGCAGTTCTCTACAAATCACCTTTTCATGACAAATTCCTCATTTGAAATACTGTTTTTTCGAAAGTGGTTAAATTACTTTTAATTGCTCGCAAGGTCGAATTTTCACAAACTACTAGTGTATTTATTAATAGTCTGTGTAAGTACGTTAATAAAGTGTAAGTACGTAACTAGTGAGCACCAATAACGTCTCCAAAGTAGAGAGTCAGAGCCACTCTTACATGTTGCTTAATCTCACAGTAGGTCTACGTAGAACAAGGAATAAGGCAGCGCAGCGTTCATAAGCCGTTGAAGTGGCTATAGTTGTTTAGAGCTCGTCGTAAAAAGCGGAGAGCGCGGTCGAGCGTCTCTTGACGCTTATATTGCGCACTTCGCTGCTCGTTGGAAAAAATGAATGCATAGTTGCTTGTAGGTACATTCTTTAGTGTTATATTTAGGTGAAGTTTTATATTAAGATTGAGGTTTAAGCTGCTGCTTGTTGATGTGTGACGTGTGCATAGAAAACCTTGAACATACCAAAGAATTCACAAGTACAAAGTGTTTTAAATTCAATTCAATCATTTATTCATAAATATAGGTGTACAGGTGGTGAGTTTGAAAAATACATCTCAAAAAAATCATTCGCAGGGGGCTCTCCTTCCTCAGCTCACCCGGAAAGGGGAGCTTGCGTAGCCTCGTTGGTAAGAGCGTCGGAGCATTGATCAGGAGGCGTGAGTTTGAACCTTGCTACGAGTGAATTTTAGAGATGTATTTTTTTCTTATAAATATTCTAGTGGAAATGACTTGAGCAATAAAAACATATGTATAACGTAAGAACAAAGTATTTTCATATAGACCAACAGACTAGTGTGCTCGAAGTTTACCCCATGTAGGAATATCTATATAACTTTTTTACGTAAAGTTATTTCGCCAAAAGTTAAAATCAAAGTATCAGCTAATAAAAGATTTATCTCACACCAACTTCTTTTTATTTTTATGTAAGTACTAGTTGTGTGGATCACCTAATTTTCAGGTCGCCCTACTACCTCTGGTGTGGTGTGGGGCGACGAGCTCGTTGCCGTTGCTCATCGACACAGAGGGGATGGAAAGGGTCCACCAGTTCACATACCTCGGAAGCGTAGTGTCGGAAACAGGAGGGACCGAAGAGGACATTGCTTCGAGAATCGCCAAGGGTAGAGCAACCTTCGCGCAACTTCGTCCTGTATGGCAATCGCGGAAACTGACCAGAAGAGTGAAGCTCAAGATATTCCGGTCCAACGTGAAAACCGTGTTGCTGTACGGATGTAAGACGTGGAAAGTGACAAAGGACATCTCGCACCGGCTCCAAGTCTTTGTCAACCGCTGTCTTCGTCGTATTCTTGGCATTTACTGGCCCGAGAAAATCTCCAACATAGACCTATGGGAACGCTGCGGTGAGACTCCAATCGACCAACAAATTAAACGCCGCAAGTGGAACTGGATCGGCCACACGCTCCGAAAGGACTCCGGTCATATTCCGAGGCAAGCCCTAGACTGGAATCCCCAAGGAAAGCGGAAACGTGGCCGCCCTAAGCAATCCTGGCGGCGGACAATCATCGCAGAGGCAGCGACTATTGGCAAGACGTGGAGTGAAATAAAACGCGAAGCTCAAGACCGGACAGGCTGGCGACGCACTGTGGAGGCCCTCTGCCCCATCTAGGGGACTTAGGACTTTAAGTCAAGTAAGTTCTACTACCTCTACTTAACCTAAGAAATATGTTACTAAGATAGAAAGCAAGCAAGGTTGTTATCTCCGATAGCAGTCGTTAAGCCGATCTGAATATTCTAACACTAGGTGAGCCACACCACTACACGAAAAGAAGAAGAAGCAAGCACGAGAGAGTCATGGGGAAGCACGTAATGCAGTTGCTTTACGTGCTTTCCGAAGCACGGAGGAAAATAACAAAAACAAAAATTACAAGTTTTTACAACAAAGCAAGGCAGCAGACGTCCAATGAAAGTCCCAAAACGTTGGCTAATTCGTAATTACAATTCATAGCACCATAAACCGAGCATTACCAATCAGGATCCACCGACGAAACTCAATTAACTTAATTGGAAGACTTCATTTGCTTTTTATGAGGTTTTGTTGACTTTTTTTTTTCAATGAAATGTTTTTGCTTTGGCAGCGAAACGTGATGTCAATTTTATTATTCAGTTCTGATGACGATGTGCCATAAAAATGCTCCACGATCATGATTTTAATTTGAATATTTTATATTCTATGGACTGTTACAGAAGCTAAGAGATTTAATATTTTTATACTCGGGACTAATTAAAGTGTGCGTATCTGTTTTGATTAAGTAATTGTTTTTTTTTTACTTTTTGATGTTTTGATGGTTTAAAATAAACAAACCAAAATCATTATGTTATAAATAAACTTACACTATCAATGCGTTAAAAATTACCACCTGTATTAATGTAATTTATTTTATCTATGGTAGTGTTTTATTTTAAATTAAGAATAGAATAGAATTAAAAAAGAAAAAAATCTAATTCGATGTGATTCGATGTCATTCGAATTTCGAACATCTTAGGAAAACCAATTACGCTTGCGGGAAATAAATACACAAGAAGTTTTTTTAATCATTGCGGTTAAGTTTTGTGGAGAAAACGCTGAGGGGTATATACGAGCTAAACTGAAAATCCCTATCAGATTCATCGAAAATTGTTGATCATTTTGTGATTCAAAACTTTTAGAATATTTTTTTTAAAATCGTTTGAAAATAACATTGTTTCCTACGTTTTGATGTAGATTTTATATAAAAATGTCGAAAGATGTTAAAGCCTTAGCACATTTTAGTCAAAAAAAAAAAGACTTGAAGAAAGTTTACCTCGTTTATACCCCTTGATAAACAAAACGCGAGTAAAACCGATAAGTACTATGTATTACAAAAATGATAATGAAAAAATACTACAACGTACTAACATATTTAAGAACCAACATGAAAATCAATAAAGTACTTTTTCAAATCTACGTCCTCTTTTTCATGGGTTTCGTAATCAACCAGAAACACCTATAGTTTTGTCTTTTCGAGACTTAATTTAGACACGCTTTTTTATAGTCTAACATTGCTGTTTACTTCAAATAAAAGTTAATGTTAAAATATTAGATTAGGTTAGAACTCTTCAACCGTCAAAAATAAACTTATTGATCACAGTCAGAGCACAAACTTTGTAAAATTGAGTCTGACACAAATTGAAGGGCGCCCTAAGCCTGTACCCTTTAATCCAGTTTTTCATTCAATTTTAAACCTTTTATGATTCGAAACTCAATTAGGTAGTGTATTTTGACTGTTTTAAGCAAACATTGGTATATGCCCTGTAGCATAAACTCTTTCAGTGCGTCAAAGTTAATAATATGTTATAGGAAATGTATGAAACTGGGAAAATGTATACAATTCCTAAAACAAACTAGGAAATCGAATACATTACATTTAATCCGCGCTACCATGCTCATTTGTCGCTGCTATGTCGTCATTTTGTCGTTAAAAAAAAAGTAAATTTTAAATAAAAAATACCCCGACTAGGTACTTTTAAAAACCTCAGACAATTTTAAAAATTAATTATAATTTTTTTTTAGCTGAACGACAACGCGACGACTTACAAGACATCATGGTAGGGCCCATTATTAAATTAAAATCAGTCCCAGATACGAATTTAGGAAATATAGTATTTACATTTCCTGGATATTATATACAATGACAGATTACATACATTTCCTATGACAGATACATGTAAATGTTACTGTTAAAACTAGGTTTTACTAAACACCTTTGTTTAACTTTTTATTGTATCAAATTTTTACAAAATAAGAAATAACAGAAGAAATAGACAAAATATATTCTATAGATAGGATACACATACATACATACTACAATTAATGCTATTATACACCTGGCACCTGTAGTTAAATAAAAAATCAAATGTAAAAACTTTCGTCAAATTCAATTTCAATTGAACCAATGTCAAAATGTGAAATATATGATTGACTAGCTGCGCCACGAGGTTTCACCCGTGTAAGTCCTGTTTCCTCGGAAATACCAGAATAAAAAGCCTATGGATTATTCCGGGTTTCCAACTATCTATATTCCAAGGTTCATCGCAATCGGTTCACCAGTATTTGCGTGAAATGGTAATAAAGTTCGCGTTCCTATTATTAGTAAGATATGATAATAAGATAAGATACAATAATATTGAATGATGTTTTAGTAAATTTTATTACCAACACGAATTGTCCACCTGATTGTATCCGCGTTCATAAGTTCTGTTGATTACCAATTTCAGCATCATCATCATAAGCCTGTTGCAGTCCACTGCTGGACATAGGTCTCTCCAATTGCACGCCACCTAGATCTATTTTCGGCCTCTCGCATCCAGTTTGTGCCAGCCGTCATGCGCAAATCGTCACTCCAACGTGCCTGAAGGCAAATTATCAAAATCGGGGCCTTCTCGAACGGGGCCGCCGCATATGGGGGCCATGAGGGAGAAACCGCTGAGGATGTCCTACATAAAGTTTGCCGAGACGCGGTCTTCACTCTGGGACTCGTATACCCCAACCTATTTAATTCCTTAATTTAGTTTTATTATTTTTAGAATAATCGTATCTAGTATTACGCTATACGTGCTATACGCTATACGCTTATAATTGATTAAATATTAATTAGTCATGAATTTTAAAACCAATCGCGACTAAATTAAATTAATTAGGTTTCAAATACCTAACAACAGGATAGGTATTTGTGGTTACTAAGGGCTCTTATTGCATGACCTAAATCGTTCTGCTAATAGAAATTACATAAATAAAAAATATTTCAAATAATAAAAAGCCTACCTCAAAATATAGTGTTATTATTATTTGAAGCTATTAAAGTTCGAATGTTCGGGAATTTTTTATTATAATTTATTTTTCACCACACAACCTTGGAAATATTCTCTTTATCACTAGAAATCTGCGTGCAAAAGTCGATTTTGTACGCTAGCGCGGAAAGAGTTTTCAAATATCAAACCTTTTTATTAGAATCCTTCGTTTCCTCAGGATTCAATCCAAGTACTCGCACCAAAAATCAACTTTGCAGCCTTGCATAACAAATAACTAATGGCGATTTAGCCATGGTTTAGGAGGACGTACCACGTCCTCCTAAACCATTAAAACTTTACCCCCATTAGAACTTTACCTAACCCTGTTTTTGACTGTTATTTTTTGGGTTACTATTATGTCCTAAATCTTAAATTTTGCAGTTATGTGCCTTATAAAATAAGAAGCTTTAAATGAGCCTTTTTGGTATGTCATAATTACAAAAAGTGAGGGTTAGTTGAATTTGAAGCAATGTACTTATGTCACATTAAGTGAGAGCGAAAAAGACAGGTGTGGAATTACGTGTCAAATTTCAAAACCGTTTACAATTTTGGTAGAACAAGGTGCTTCTATGGTTACATATATATCCATCTCTATAAATATTTGAAAATAAACGCACTGTTACAAATTAGACAAATGTTTCAGTAAGAAATTAGTCGGTTCAGTGTGATTCATGTGACCTACATACCTACTCTTAGTATAGCTAACGAGACCTAAGTAAGTTAAGCTTTGTATAAGAATGCTAAGTCATAGATCGCAAATAATACTAACTTGTTCTCATCAACAAACCCTTGTGTAACTTGACACAGCGGTTTCCATATAAATTATACGACAGATTATGCGTTGAATTTGTGTTTTAAAATTTGCTTTACCAAATTACTAAGTTAGTCCTACGGTTTCACCCTCGTAAGTCCCATGAAAGTATCGGGACTAAAAGTAACCTATGTTACGCCTCAATGATGTTGATTTGTACTGACAATTTTTTTTGTAATCAGTCCTGTACATATTTTTTTTTTATTTAATAAAAGTTCGTTCATAAGTCTTAATCTCAGGTTTTTAACTACTTAAAAAGTACCAATAACCGATTGGTTGACCAAATTCGTTATTTTAAAGATACCAATATCACAAAATCACAGTGAACCTATGGTGTTCCAAATGTAAAGTACCTACTTGTCACCAACAACTTTACAAAAGCATTTAGACAAACACATCTTATCTTACTTCTTACTAATATTATAAACGCCAAAGTTTGAATGAATATAATTATGTTACTGAATGACGCAAAAACTACTGAAGCGATTGCGATGAAACTTGGAATATACGTAGCTGGCGACCTGGAATAACACATAGGTTACTTTTTATCCTGGCATACTCGCGGAAACGGGACTTACGTGGGTCAAACCGCGGGTCGCAGCAAGTCTACAGTAAATATAAATAGTTTCAGAGCCTATTCATTAGAAACAAACAAATAAATCTTACTACATTTTAGTATTACTACAGAATTACCTTGAATTTATTTTATTCACGAATAGTACACGCTCTTTGTGTCATCTGTCATTGACGTTTTATTTAAATTACTTAATTTTGTCTATTGAATTTAATTACAAAGGAAATAACGTTAGGCCTACTAAATATTCAGAGGTGACAAAATGTCACCGGTTACTTTATCGTAAAAATTGCGCAATAATAACAATACGAATTACAATAGTTTCGCATGGTTTTTATTAATCAAATCAAATCAAATCATTTATTCATGCAACATAGGTACATAGGATGTTAGGGCTAATACAAATTTTGGTCAGCTATGTTTTGCCATTTCGGCGTATGAATGTGAGTGAGGTTTGCGGTTAAACTTACTGGTTAGGTTATATTACTTTCTACAATTTCTATAACTACACACTGTTAGAGAAATAAGATACTCCAATTTGGTTACATAAAACAATAGTGTCTCACAATCAAAAATACATACAATACACTCAAATTTACGCAATATTATTATAAACAAACCACAGTTACCGAAAATAAACAAACCTAAATAATAATGACCTTAGAGTATACATAAGCAAGCTATAGAGCGCGCCTATGGGTATTTGCCTACTGCGCAAAGTGTAAGCAGATGCTCTATTCATAAATATTCAAATGTTGAGGTTGAATAGTGATCCGCGAATCATTTTTACACCGCGGCACTAAACATTTCTAGAATAAATTCTAACGAGAGAAACAGTCAATTCCTGTAACCCTAGGTGAGTGATAACATCGTTTTTGTCATTTTTGACTATTTATACCGGTGCTTACAGTTCATACTCGCATACCAGCGCTCTATATAATTACTCTGTAATCCCTCACGATTCAGTTGATGACGTCTCATGATGTATGGAGAGTTAAAACAATGAAAAAATATCTTGCATTTCGTGTCGAGAGGGATAATATGATACTTTGCGCTTACAAGTTCTACTTGACAATGCGAATTATGAAATTTTTACTTACGAATTGCAATGTGGGGCCACTCGCGTCCGATCTTGTAGGAGTATCAGTGAAAAATAAACAGTGATGTGGCTGCATTTTCTGCGGGAGATTGGGCGTCGTCGAGACTGAGGGTTTGACCATCGCTCCGGTGCCTTTGCACCTTCTTGGTGCAAAAGCTGTCCATCGCTGTTCAGCGAGGTAATACGGCCAACATTTTCGGTAGTTTTGCACTGGGAACGTAGTGGTTTGTTTGATTAGTTTTAGGTGTATGCTATTCTTTTTTTCGTTAATTTTAATTTAGCTGTATTTTGATTTAATTTATTTGTATTTTTGTATTATAATTTAATTTATTTTATTGCATGTTTGTGTGTTATTAAATAAAGATTCCTATATGTGTGTTTAGATGTATGTAACAAGGAATAACGGGTATGCCCTTTTAAGCCGAAAGGGGGTTGTTTTAGACGTCTAGGCGAACAACTTTTGTTTTACGACTTTTGGAAATTCTAAGTACTTTTCGTAAATTTTAAGTGTAAAGATTCGAGGTCATTGTTATTTCATTTAGTTTGATGTTTTACAATTAAAACTTCAATTAACTTTATTTTCAAAAGCTGTTTTTAGTGAAACATAATTTAAAAAAATTCAAAAAAATTTTTTTAATTTTCAAAAGTCATAAAACAAAAGGTGTTCGCTTAGACGTCTAGAACAACCCCCTTTCGGATTAAAAGGGCTTTCTCGTTACTAATTGTATAAATTAGGTATATTATTACAATATATTAATAATAAAATTATTATTGTATATTTATTTTCCATTACTATTTGCATTACTATTTGTGTCATACTTTTATCGTAATATTATTCAAGTGCTAATAATACTGTAACAAGATTAATATATAATAATATAATAAGATTACTGTTAATCACCTTAACAGTAATCTTCATTCGTCGGCTAAATAGATTGCAATCAATTCGGTAGTTTTTGCGTGATGGTAAACGATGGCGAAGTAACACACATGCATTGTGCATAGATCATCGCAGCGTACCGCGATCCTTAAAACAACAAAGGCTGTAAAAGCCAAATAGCTACTTTTCAGGAGAGCCAAAAAACTAAAATGGGTAACTTTGTTTTCACAATATCTTCTAAAGTATTAAAGCTATAATAACAAATTAAAGTTCTATTTTATTATAATTGCCATGTGTACAATATTACAAGCCTAAAATTGCGGGGTCTACGCTAGTTTCCGAGATAGCATGGCTTTTACTACAAAAATATTTGGTCTTCACTGGCCTTTACGCCCTAAATTTCGTACCAGGTTAAGGTTTGCAGGTTAAGCAGGTAACGCCAACTTGGAGTAAAAGACTTCAAGAATATTTATATTAGGGTTTTTTTGAAATAAAGGACAAAGATAATTAACAAGAGTTAAAATTATTGTAATAAACGTGACACATTTTTTTTTAATTTACCTGTAAATTTAACATTTATCATGAATTAACTCATCTAAAGTATGGTAAGAACAATAATTTTAAAGAACTTAAAAAACAACTACAAAAATAGCACCAACTAAATCAACATCAAAAAAAATTGAAAGAATTCATCGAAAGTATAAATTTTTGCAAGAAAAAAAGTAAATTTTAGAAAATTAAGTTTTAATTGACCGAACGAGCGAAGCAAGTGAGGTCCAGTGCAGACGGGCCAGGCGCTTGTATCTTTGTAACTTTGTATCTTTGTTCGACGATAACTTGAGTATCGTAGCTCCGATCTTCATGAATTTTAGTATGCACGTAGTTTAGGTCTATAGAATTTATGAGTTCGAAGATGAGCCGGATCAGTAGGGAGTTGGGGAGATCGGGGGTCGTGAGGTCTCAGTTCGGGGCGAACTACTAGTTAGAAAATTATGCAATAATTGACCGAACGAGCGAAGCAAGTGAGATCCAGTGTAGACGGGACTGGCGCTTGTATCTTTGTAACTTTGTATGTTTGTTCGACGATAACTTAAGTATCGTACCTCCGATCTTCGTGAATTTTGGTATGCGCTTAATTTAGGTCAATAGAATTTATGAGTTCGTTCGAGTGAGAACTCACAACCCCCTATCTCCCTAACCCCCCAACCGATCCGGCTCTTCCCATAAATTCTATTGACCTAAACTACGCGCATACCAAAATTCATGAAGATCGGAGCTAGGATACTCAAGTTATCGTCGAACAAACATACAAAGATACAAGCGCCAGGCTCGTCTACACTGGACCTCACTCGCTTCGCTCGTTCGGTAAATCAATTTTGTTAAGGTGCTTTTTCTTGAAAGTAGCTACCCTAACTAGAAGTTCGCATCGAACTGAAACCTCACGACCCCCTACCTCCCCAACCCCCCCCTACCGATCCGGCTCATCTTCGAACTCATAAATCCTATTGATCTAAACTAGTGGTTCACCCTGAACTGAGATCTCACGAACACCTATCTCCCCAACCCCCCTACCGATCCGGCTCATTTTCGAACTCATGAATTCTATTGACCTGAACTACGCACACACCAAAATTCAAGAAGATCGGAGCTACGATATTCAAGTTATCGTCGAACAAACATACAAAGATACAAGCGCCAGGCTCGTCTACACTGGACCTCACTCGCTTCTCTCGTTCGGTCAATCAATTTTGTTAAGGTGCTTTTTCTCGAAAGTAGCTACCCTAACTAGGAGTTCACCCAAAACCGAGACCTCACGACCCCCTATCTCCCCACCCCCCTACCGATCCGGCTCATCTTCAAACTCATAAATTCTATTGACCTGAATTACGCGCACACCAAAATTCAAGAAGATCGGAGCAACAATACTCAAGTTATCGTCGAACAAACATACAAAGATACAAGCGCCAGGCTCGTCTACACTGGACCTCACTCGCTTCGCTCGTTTGGTCAACTACGCGCATACCAAAATTCAAGAAGTTCGGAGCTACGATACTCAAGTTATCGTCGAACAAACATACAAAGATACAAGCGCCAGGCTCGTATACACTGGACCTCACTCGCTTCGCTCGTTCGGTCAACTACGCGCATACCAAAATTCATGAAGATCGGAGCTACGATACTCAAGTTATCGTCGAACAAACATACAAAGATACAAGCGCCAGGCTCGTCTACACTGGACCTCACTCGCTTCTCTCGTTCGGTCAATCAATTTTGTTAAGGTGCTTTTTCTTGAAAGTAGCTACCCTAACTAGGAGTTCACTTAAAACTGAGACCTCACGACCCCCTATCTCCCCACCCCCCTACCGATCCGGCTCATCTTCGAACTCATAAATTCTATTGACCTGAACTACGCGCACACCAAAATTCATGAAAATCGGAGCTACAATACTCAAGTTTTCGTCGAACAAACATACAAAGATACAAAGTTACAAAGATACAAATATACAACTCACTCGCTTCGCTCGTTTGGTCAAAAATCTGTGTGCTCTAAAACATTAACATAATACGGTTTAATGAAATATTGTCCTTTACGACATTATAAACGTTTTTGATTTGTAAAACAAATCCAAAAAATTGTAGTAAAAGCCTTTTTTAAAAAGTCTTGGATATTGAGACAAGTTGTCTTAGATATTACTTACTTCGATATAATCGTAAAATGTAGTATTAACCACATTACTAACAATTTGTGTCTTTTACGCCCTTAATTTGCAGGTTTCGATTTCGATATTGGTTTTAACATCATAAATTATAAAAATATTTGAACAAAAACTAAAAAAATATTGGACGTAAACGCCATTTTTTTGCGAATTTGCCCATTTCAATTATACAGATCGATAGAGCTTCAAAAACTGAACAAAACTGCATTAAAAAGTCATTTTGACCAAAATGGCTTTTACGACATTTGTTGTTTTAAGGATCGACCGGTTTACGTATTTATGCGCGTATGACTAAACGCATACGCGCATAAATGCATGCATACGTCTTTATATATGCATTTGTACATATGAACTTACCTACGTTCCACATGCTAAGTACAATAAGTTTCAGATACAAGGCACGAATGATGATACGTAGTCTATAAGAATTTAGGTTTTTACTAAATTCTTAAAGAATAATATAGTAACTTTTGAGTAATAAGACCAAATGTAATGAAGCACGTGACATTCAAAAAAGGCCAATATGGCTGTAGAAATAAAGATGATTGTCATCTATATTTAAAACCTTTATATTAAAACTAATTTGTATAACTATAGGAAAAACTAAGCGAGAACAGACAGATAGACAGACAGACGGACGGAACGGACATGGTTTCTTGTTGACTTAGAAACCCTTAAAAGATGAGACACCTACAAGCCAATGAAGAATTTTAATGGGTATGCCAAATTTGTTAAAAGTTTCTTATAGAAAAGCTTGTATGTACAAATACACTAGTTTATGTTGTAGTCAAAAATACCTATTAGTTTTGATTTTACGAGCAGTCTCGCTAACAGTCACATGACGTCATTTACAACGCTCCAGTCATGAAAACGGTAGACGACATGTACCGTGACATCGACACTTAAAGTGTGTGAACGAGTGTGAAATGACGTCACATCCGAGTACGAGTCCATTTCACATTTCATTTGTTTTGTTAACTGTATAATTTTAATATATTTTAATTATTATTATTTTTTAATTGAATACGCTATAAACTAAGATTTGTTAATCCCTCTTTCCCTTAATTTATATATCATCCCCTAATACCAGGGTAGTTGGAAATAAATGTATGTGGCGTCTGATTCGAGTGATCCTTGCTACCAATTTAATCACCCGCCCAAAAAGTTTCAGTGCCACGACCCTACAAGCTCAACTTTAAGTTAATTTCACTAGATACATCTAAAACTTTCTCGAGAATCTAAAACTATTTTAATGGGAAATGTTTTTGACGTGCCATCCCCCTTTGATAAAACATGAATAGCCCTATCTAATAGTAAGTTACATTCTCAGTGTTCAACCGTGAGGGAAAGAGGGTAGGTAAATAAAAGCTACCGGAAACTAGGGAAAATTGTCTAGGACCCTTTTCATTTTGAGTGTGAAGTTTTTTTGATGATGTAGGTTTTAATCAGTGGCGTAGCTCTCTTTGTAAGTGAAGTATCATAGTATTTACAAAACAATATTGTAATTAAACCATAATATATGAAGCGTGGCTGAAAGAGATAGCTTTTAGCGTTAAGGTCGCCTATTGTACCATAATACTTTACTTTAAGAATTTTTCTATTATTGTCATGTATTTTAATTTATTGAATGTCGCCAAATATAAAAAAGCAACACAAAATACACATAAAGTCAATCAAATAAACCGCCCCTGATAGTACCCAGCGCAAAGGACACAAGAATACTGGCAGCATTGGCTCTTTGTATGGCAGTAGCTATCCATTTCACCAAATAAGATCTGGAGCGGTAGTCAAGTCAAGTATTTTAATTTGTAATTGTTCACTTTTTATTTGTTTATTTTTACTTATTTTTATAAAAAAATTTAATACCTTATCTAGAGGAAAATAAAAAGAATATTTATTTTATATTAAAAAAAAAATGTATACGATAATTAGTAAATGATAATAGCAATTTAATAAAATATCACAAAACAAATTGTTTAATGATAATGAATTATATTAGTGTTATAAAATGTCATGATGTTGGCATCTAAGTCTTTAATTTTAGTTGTTATTTTAATTATTTTAATTAAAATAATCTGATAATAATCTTTAGATTTAAATATTAAAAAAAACAGTGACAAATAATTAGTTAAAGATTCTCTAACATTTTCCGAAATAAAAGCAACAGCCAATAGTGTCGGTTGAAATTGTTACGCGGCATTTTTTTAACACGCTCTTCTTCTGGTGTTAGATGCGGCTACGCCACTGCTCCTAATTGTACGGTTTGATATTTCTTTTGAATTTCTTCTAAAAATATTAGAAACTAGCTGCACCCCGCGGTTTCACCCGCGGAAGTTAAAAACGTGTTAACACGGCGCGGGCGGCCGACTGATTCTCGAGCGGTTGCACTTTTTCGTTCATTACTCGAGTTTTACTAATTGGATTTCGATGCAAAGTATACAACGTTCTTCGAAAATAGAACTATCTAATATTGAACACCAGGTTTCAATCGGATTAGCAGTTCTTAATGATATAAGAAACAGACAAACAGACAGACAGACATGTATTTTAAAAATTATATAATTTTGTTCTACTACTTATCCTTAGTCCTCTAGCCCACTTTTTTTTTTTAATTTACTCCCAAGTACAGACTTTGTCCTCTCTTCCTTTATAATAAGTAAGTATATATATATATATATATATATGTCGCAGTCACATCAAATTAATGTGAGACGGAAATTGCTTTAAGAACAATGAGTTACACATAAAGCAATTCGGCAGAATCGTGACGTCATCGAGTGTCGCCTAAGAGAGTAGCGTGGTGCATACATTCCAACAGATTGGTGATAGATTTTGTCCTGGGCGCACTCGTTACGTTACGGGACTGCTTTTCCGTTTCAGTCCTACCTGATAGTCTATTTATAGCATACTTACCTTAAATTTCTGAATAGATTGTTTAGTGATTATAATGTAACATCAATACTCCTATTTAGTGGAAGACAAACTATATTACTATGGCGTGTTACTAGATGAAAACTTGAATTGGCATAGACATGTTGACTCACTAACAAATAGAATCAGAAAGCTAATGTCAATCTTCAAAAATATTAGACACATCGGTGATCTACAACTCTTAAAATCCATATACTACTGCCTTTGCCAATCGTTGCTAAACTATTGTGTTTCTGTCTGGGGTGGCTGCAATAAAACAACAATATTGAGACTTGAGAGAGCCCAAAGAGGAGTCCTTAAGGTTATGACATCGAAGCCAAGGCGCTACAGCTCCGCTCAACTGTACAAAGATTGTAGTGTCCTGACAGTGCGCCAATTGTATATATTTGGAAATCTTATATATGCTCACCGTAACATGCCGGATGGATTTGATTTCGAAATTAACAGGCTCAAGCGAAGGAGAGACCTGATATTTAAAGAAAAGGCGAGTAGAACCATTTTGGCGCGACACCATCCATGTGCAATGGGGCCATATCTTTATAATAAGTTTACCAAAAACGATAACACTTTAATAAATTTGTCTATTTTTCATTTTAAAGTGCAAATTAAGCAATCACTTTTAAAACTAGATTATGATGCAACTGAGTCTATTTTAATCATTCTTGCTTGACGACTACTTTTGGTTCAAACGAAGACGTGCGTATACACTGTTAAACCCGTAGAACAGAGGGCAACTTCCGTACCCAGACTCTTAAGAGACTGGGATGACGGAGCGCCCCTGGTTTGTTGTCATACTTAGATACACAATCACACACCCACACACTCTACACAACTTGACCGAACTTTGGTGATTTATAACTTCCTGAATTTTTGTTCACTTCTGTAATTGTTTTTGTTTTTCTCTATTTGAATTTAATTTAAATATACATAATTACTATAATTATTTTATCCTAAGTTACACTGTTAGTTTAGAATTAAATTAATTTGTGGTACTTAATCAAATTTCTCAGCCATGTAATGCAATATTATAATTTCAATTAGTCTAAGCTACAATTAAGTCATACTGGCACTTATAGCACAGGATAATCCTAGTTTAAGTGTCAGGGTTCCCATGCTTGTAAATTGAAAATGTTGAAATAAAGAAAGATTATTATTATTATATTATATTGTAAAACCAGATTGTGTGTAATATAAAACGTGATTAACGAATTTGTACTATTATACCCACTTACGCCCACCTAGAATATCTGAAACGTCTGAAAAACATAGACTTTCCAAAGAGACTCCGTCATCAGGCGTGGGATCAAATAGTGCAAATATAGTGCCGTGTAACGACGGGAATAAAGTGTTTCGCTATGACGATATTGTGATAAGCAAAACCAAGAAATTGCGCTGAAGCTTTGAAGTATCCAAATGAAAAGAATTTACCTGCTCGGATTTAACCATGAGAAACGAAATTCAGATACGTGATAGTGCTGTGCAACGGTTAACTTTTACTAAGATGAGATAGCAACAGACAAGACAGTTGATCATTGTGGTTACTAAGGCATCAAAAGGGATAGTATTTACTTGGTTTTCGCAGAAAACATATCCACTATCTCAGCATAACGTGGACGCAATAATTGGAAGATTTATTTCTTGGCTAAAGTGATTGATTTACAAAGAAAAACACAAATCAAGTATAAAGAAAATACAGAGAGAAAATCTTAAAACTAAAGTGGTACAATATGCGGCCTTATCGCCTTTGGGTGATCTCTTCCAGACAACTAATAGAGATTACAGTCGCAAGAAACTTTTGTAGCTACACTTATAAATCTAAACAATGATATCCAAGTTGAGCAAAAATGAGTGCGCTGAGTATGTTCGCCGTTTAATTCCACCATGTTACACCTTTGATGAGTCGATAGAAAAATTGAAGTGTTCAACAGATCGTGGTTTCAATAGCCACCGCTAATTTGGCTTAAATCGATACCTACCTGTTTGCAACGAATTGAGTTTTTTACAACGGCGATTATTATTACATGTGATCAACTCCAATAAGAACAAGAATTTGTCTTATTTTAAAACGCGAAGTACTTGATTACTTGCGTAACGAATTAATGATACCTGCTGGAATTGAGAAACAATTGAAACATCATCAACTAAGATAAAGTGCCATTGTTATGGAGGACTCAAGCACAAGCGCAGCTGGATTGTCGTAAGAGACTGGCATCAGACGACAAGAAAGTGTCACCTGTACCTGCTATGGCAAACTCGGAAAAATACAGCATGAAAATGGCAACGTGGTGGTGTGTTACAACTGCAACGTTCCAGGTAAACTGCGAGTCGCTGTACTGGCAGCGGACCTAAGTCTAGATATAACCAATGCATTGCGTTGCGTAGTGCAACCCTGTCAGGAACATTGTCACAAATTGGTATGTGTTATAATTTTTATTATGACTAGATGCTCAATGTTCGTTGTTGAAGAAACAGCAAATTGAATGTGAAATTTACGCCTAAATATCTGATACCTTAATATTTGTGCTAGGTAATTCAAAGGAAACTAGCAAAATAGATTGTGCATGTTCTTTTATAGAATTATTACCATTTTGTATTAGCCCGCTGATTTGTCCCACTATAGGGCAAGGGCTTCCTTTTAAATGAGTTGCGGAGTGGGACTCTATTGGGAGCTGCATAATCTGCGGATTGCCAAATGTCCCACACCTTCGGACCGTAGTGAGTCCTAGGACATGACGATTGTCTCAAGACAAAAAAAGTACAAAACTAGCCCTAAATTGCATAAAATCAATAGCTAATGCAATTTGTAATCAAAGCCAAGTCCTTTTGTTTAAAGCTATTTATGGACAGAGAGTAACAGATTTCTTAACAACTCGATGTGTGATAAAAAAAGGGTCGTTTCACTGTTAGTCGAATTACGTCATCAGAGTACCTACACTACTACGCATAGGGCAAAAAGTTAAGATTTATTACCTACCACTTTAAATATTTTGTTTTGCCAACTGACTGTTTCTTCGAACAGTAAATGTAAACTTAAATAGAGCCAAGCTTAAAGAGCTTTCTGATTTTTGAATAGAGAAATGTAACCATAGAAATGCCTTGTTCTTACAAAAAGGTGAATAAATTTGATATTAAAATTAGTTCACACTTAAGATGACATAAGAAAGTATTGCTCTTGCTTCAGACTCATGGTACTTAGTTTACCGTAACTTTTTGTGGACATGAAAATTTAAGCAGGGCGCATCTAAACTACTTCATTTAGATGACACATCACTGTTGTTGAAATGTTTAATGGGAAACATTCCTTGTGTTAATGTGTGCTTGCGGGCACAATTGTTGGTTGTAAGACCACCATTGTACAAGCAATCGTACATACCTATCTACAAGCGAGTATGTGCATGAATTATGATCATAGTAGAAAAATCCTGAGGGTCAAGTATCAGTTGACGTTGACGAAGTTAGTACAGATTGTTTATCTGATTAACTTATTTGGGGTACTGATTTTTATTGCGATGCTTTCACGGGTTAGAGACCGCACCAGAGTACTGTAAATTGTTGGCTTATAGAAATTGGTGCTCGTGGAGTACGCAATTGGAGTTCGTGGTTCCGCAATTGTGCAGTAGCTCTGGGTAGTGTGGTCGGGTCTAGCCTAGTCGCGAAGACCATAGAGTCATGTGATGACTCGGCATTCCTAGTGCAAGGAAGTGCATCATACATGAGCAAATGCGTTTGCTGGGGCCTGTCATGGCTATCTATAACCCTGAAAGATCTTTTGTGTTGTTACTTAATAAAGTACCTACTGAGTTTTATTGATAACGAAAACGGAGACTTCAATGATGCTTGACCTCAGATGGAACTGAGATTGAACTCTGATCGACCTCAGATTGAAATTAGTTTCACCTCAGATGGATCGATCTTATAGATTGACTGTTATTGATTTGAAATTGAAATCATTGAATATTTTGATGATTTAACTAATGAAGTACTTACACTGAATTCGTGTTGCAAATTTCAGTCACTAACACTTTGAGTTAAAATTAAAAGATGTTTAAGAAAAGCTAAGTTTGAAATTTTGATTAAAGAAAGGTGTGTATTAACCTGTTAAATACATTGACCGCTGAAAGCACAAAAGTGTGCACGTTCATATCAAGTTGACCAGTGTGCATCACGCGTGGTGAGATTTCTACCATGCAAGCGTGAAATGCGATGTGTACGCACTTTTATTGAGATATTAGAGGTGTATCATTTATGTACGGTATGTAAAACACGCGTAGCCCGTGAGATATTGCTATGGTCAAGCTTAGGTGTGCTCTTCAGTAGCACTAATATTTTGCACGCCTAACGTGTGCTTAAGGTCCCCATTGGCGGACGTTACCCTGATAATACAGCACTTAAGGGTTTTTTTTAATTATTTTTGGGTCTAGTTGCTTAAGCGAAGCGAGTAAAGTAAAACAGGGAGTTCATTTAACTATTGGCGCTCACTGATCCTGTAAAAGTACTTGTGCGGCTGAGGCGTCCCTTGGCGTGGTCATTACTTCTATGGGTAACCGATATGTGTTTCAAGTCTCCGTATTTCGGAAGGCGCGTTGAGCGGTTGGTCCCAGTTGTATTGTAATAACAGTTTTTTAGGTCAAATGGCCTTAGAGCAAACCGCTATAAATTAAAAGAATGAGAAAACAGCTTAAGTAGCTGATGCAGGATTGGCCGAACGGAAGTTTTCGCTGGTATCTTTACCTGTTTCAGAATCAACCACACGAGGACGTGTGCGAATGCAGGATGGCCGTGTCGCAGTCACATCAAATTAATGTGAGACGGAAATTGCTTTAAGAACAATGAGTTACACATAAAGCAATTCGGCAGAATCGTGACGTCATCGAGTGTCGCCTAAGAGAGTAGCGTGGTGCATACATTCCAACAGATTGGTGATAGATTTTGTCCTGGGCGCACTCGTTACGTTACGGGACTGCTTTTCCGTTTCAGTCCTACCTGATAGTCTATTTATAGCATACTTACCTTAAATTTCTGAATAGATTGTTTAGTGATTATAATGTAACATCAATACTCCTATTTAGTGGAAGACAAACTATATTGTAAAACCAGACAGAATATATATTATATATATATATATATATATATATATATATAGAAAACCGGTAGTTATTTATTTATATTTTGACAAGTCAATCTTCTTGACACGTCAAGGTATCTCTAACCCAAAAGGTAACATGCCGACAAAGCTGATAAAAATTCGTAAGAGTTTTCAGGCAAAGCTGAAAAAAGTTGGTAAAAGAGGTTTTTATTTACAAAAAATATGTGTGATCCTTTGAAATAGCTTTATTATGACGATTAAGGTACTTAATTATATAAAGGGTCAACCCTAAAAGACAAAACTTCTTACTCCAGACAGGAAAATACGATTATTTTATTTTAATAGGTATTTACAAAAGTTTGATTATTTTATCATTTAGTACCCATAGTACAAGCCTAATGCTTAGTTTGGGACTATATTGCGGTGTGAGTATTTTTTATATTTATATTTATTAATATTTATTCATTTAAATAACTGCAGTTTTTTTTGCATAAAACTGATATTTTTAGTATTGAAGTTTTTAGAAATATTTTTAAAGGAAAAAATCATCTTCAAAAATTCACTTGCGGCGGGGGAACTTGCGTGGCCGAGCGGTATAGGCACTGGAATATTGATCCAGGGACGCGAGTTCAAATCTCGCCGCAAGTGAATTTTTGAAGATGAATTTTTCCTTTAAAAATATTTCTAGTAAATATGCCTTGAGCAATAAAAACAAATTTACGAAATATTGAAGTTTGTTTTAAGTACTAAAATTTTATAAATTTAAAGGTTATTTTATCTGCTAGCTGTGTTGTATTTAAACCAAATTTCTAGAAACAATCCATTAAAAATATTTAAGTAATCAACTTTACATCATACAAATAATTGTTTCTGTCTTAAATAGGCAGTATAGTACTTACGTTATTGTACGGTTTTATTTTAATTCCCAACATTTGATTTATAACTGATTTTCTGTTTCGCGATTTTCCATTATAATAAAACACAAAATGACGAATCATGTCTCAGTCTACCCTAATTAAACCAACTGTAACGTGTATGAAACGTTGGTACAGCACTTTAACAATGCTGTTAATAAATAAAACGCGAGTTAAGCCAAAAAATATTGTGTTTCATTACAATTATGTTATTAGATTTTAGTTATTGTTTAGTTGTTTTTTTTTCGTTACTTAGTAATTTTAATTGTTTCCAATGTTTTTTTGTATTGTATTAATTTATTTGTATTTTAATTTTATTCTTTATGTTTTGTCGATTTAATTTTATTTGTATTTAGATTTAATTTATTTGTATTTTAATGTAATTTTTATGTATTTTTAGTGAAAAAAATAAATATTTTTTTATTATGTTATTTTCGATTTGTTCTCTATTCTTTACCAATATGTAAAAGTCTTTGGTTAACCCTAATTAACCAACGTGTTTTTAACGTCCTAAATCTTTTGGAACTATAAAAACACATATTCATATCGCACAATAGGGCTGTCGCACGCAGTCGTAGTTACGAAGAGACAAAACGAACAGGACTCCGAGTTCCGTCACGGGTCACAAATTGTTTTTGTGGTAGCCCTAATTATTTCCACTTGATGACTTTGGTTGAGGATAGAGATTTTAAAGAAGCGATTTAGGCCCTGAAATATTGCAGAGGAGATGAGGGTTGATACAGCGTGTTTTGAGGACTGTGGTGTAAACGAAAAGGGTGTAGTTTTAGACGTCTAAACGATCACCTTTTGCTCCCCGAATTTAGGAAATTTGAAATAATTTGCTAAATTAAGCCGGCGAAAGAAAGAAAAGAAATAAGAAAGTTAATTCACAAGTAATTGACGTCATCAATCTATAATCCAGACTGATAAAACCTCTTTGATGTTGGAAACAGTCCTACAGTCGAATAATCGTTATTCGCCCTAACGTTATTTCATTATAATAACTTTTTATTAAAAAAAACTTGTGTTTATTTCGCTATTGTTTTTCTCATGTTCATTTTTGTCATTTTTCCTTTTTTTACCTTTTTTTTCTTCTTGTTTTTTTTTCATATAAGTATTATAAATCGTGTAAATTTAAAACGTTTATTTCTTTAAGTGAAAGTAAAAGGTCAGTTAGTGCGCCCCACGTATGTACACTAACTTGCGAATTGTCTATCGGAAATCACATATAGTTAAGTTCAGAATAAGCAGCGGATGGTCTAACTAGATGCTCCTAACGACACCTCATTTGTTGAAAAATGTACCTTAGACGTTATGAGGGCACAGACAAACATCTCTTCTCTTCTTCAACAGCATGCATTGGCCCACTGCAGGGCATATGCCTCTCCCATGTCCCTCCACATCTTCCTATCACAGGTCTTTCTGGACCTAAAATGCCGGGGCAGGTGCCTTGTTATCGTCGAACCACCTAGCTGATGGTCTGCCCACGCTTCTTTTCCCAATCCGAGGTCTCCACTCAAGCGCGGGTCTGCTTCACCCGCCATCCTCCTTGATAAACATGTCCGGCCCACGCCCACTTCAGCTTAGCGAATCGAAACACAAATCTACCACTTCGAACTCTGTCGCGAAGAGGGATTCCGAGCATGATACGTTCCATAGCTCTCAAACAAACATACAAACTAACAAACATACATCGCGGTCAAAAAATAACCCTCCTTTTGCTGTAAAACAAATACACTTTGGTGTCTGTTCCGAAACTCCTATATCTTTGTCGTAGCAAGCTCAGTGGAACACCGGACGTACAGCACGCAATAAAAATGCAAACTTGTTGACACTTATACTCGTTTGTATAAAGAGAAATTAGTTCCGCCGGACGCCTTCAAATATAAATGTTTTTGGATAAATAATTATTATAATTAATTCTATGTCACGAATTAAGTACTTAGTGTGAGGTAAATAAATTTAAATATTTAAAGGCGAAGCATCGCCTCCATCAGGACTGGCCATGGTTTGCCACGTGGGTGTGAGCGTTGGAAATGGTAAAAGTCCAAATTTTACAACGGAACACTTTATTATTAAGGAAAACAATTAAATGATACTCTTATCTCGAAATCAGTTCACAGCAGTTAAGACAATCACATTTCATTTAGGGAACAGTCACAATCAATTACAAAAGTCACAGGATTACGCAGAATAAAGGCGATTCGTCGTAGGAATGGTGCGCCCACGATGGCGGTTACGAGTTGAATGTCCAAGATGGCTACCGCCAACATGGCCGCCGACCATAGACACGACGCTCCGCCAGAGTGACAGCTATGAAGCCGCTGTCAAACTCTTTCTGGTGTTGCCATTTGATGACGTGCGCCGTCACGGCCGGACTGACTTGCGACCGTCCTCGGGCGCTACTGATTGCAGACCTGTAATAAAACGACCAGGGCATCACTTGCTCATTAATTACTAACCGCTCGTTCAACCTGACAAGTTAGCATTGAAAACGACTACAGTCTCAGAGTCTTACAGAACATAAGGTCACATACTATTGGGTAATCCACTACTGATCTGACAGAGCTTTTCTCAAGGCAAATAATTGGCGGTGTCCCCACGACCAACCAATTTCAGTATGGCCCGGACGACACTCACGCCAACACAAAACCAACTAGTATGGCCCGGACGGGTGTGTCCCTTTGACCAACCGCGCACAGTATGGCCCGAACAACACTGTCCCTACGACCCACGTAAACCAACTATCATTGCTCGGATGGGTGTGTCCTTTCGACCAACCACACACATTATGCGGTATGGCCCGGACGACACTATCCCTCCAACCCGCGTAAACCAACTATCATTGTTCGGACGGGTGTGTCCTTTCGACCAACCACACACATGCGGTATGGCCCGGACGACACTGTCTCCTCAACCAATAGAAAACAACTGTCATAGCCCGGACGGGTGTCTCCTTGCGGCTAACCAAACACACGCGGTATTACCCGGAGGACACTGTCCCTTCGACTAAGATTACAAATGTACCAACAATATCAAGCTCAACTTACTATTCGGTCATGTCTTGTTCAGCATGAATTTCAGCTACATGCTGAACGTCCTCATAATCAGACGTCACGCTAACAGTATCGGAATTGGCTGTTTGAGTGTCAGATTCCAAAGGCACATTGTCAGATGTAACGGTCATGGTGTCAGATTCAGCAGTTAGAGTGTCACTTTGGGTGGTCATGACGTCACTACTTAGTCTATCGAGGTGGATGTTGTCAAGGTCCATCACATCCGGCGCCGTCATGGTCTCCTCCTCATTCATTAGATTATAGGAAATCTCAAGCAACCCGTTATAAATAAAAATAAATAAAAATACTTTATTTCGGACAAATGAGATATCCATAGTTTTGTTAGTAAAGACAATTAAAACACAATGTAGACGGGTTAGTAAAGGAACAAATAACACTATAATATATCTACACAATTAAACAAATAGCACTACTATATATACCTACATAATTATGACAGGAAGCGGCCATACAGAGAATGACCACCCAGGCGTTTTCAACCTACATGATCACCCTCCGCACAAAATACCTCCATATCGGCGAACTAAATCTATCAGCTATCGTTGCTAGGATGGTGTTAGGACTGCCCCGCACTCTTCTCATCAGGGATGCCGTCTTTTTACGAAGAATGGCTTCAAAACCGTCGGTTTGATATTCTGCAAACATCCCTGACGCGCTACAGAATCGCGGCAGTCCCAACATCATCCTAAACACATTGTTATACTGAATACGTAAGGTATCCATCGCCCTTTTAGTAAAGTCGACCCACAGATTCGATGTGTAAAAGCTTTGACAGTATGCTTTAAAAAGCGTAATTTTTACATCTTCTGAACATCTGGAAAATCTACGGATCAGCATATTACCTCTTATAGCGAGGGCCCTACGTTCCCTTTCTACATCAACATTGTCCCTGAGGTCGTCAGTCAGAAAATGCCCCAGATATTTAATAGATTTTACTCTTGTAATGTTCAAGCCGTTGAGGGTTATTTCAGGAGCATTCTCCAACCGTTTACCGACGGCCCCAAAAACAATGTACTGACATTTCTTAACATTGTAACACAGACCATGAGAAGCAGCGTATGCAGCACACACCTCAAGCATCTCTCTGATCGATCCCACAGTTGGGCCCAGCAGCACCATGTCATCCGCATAGCTGATGTTATTTATACTAACACCATCTACGCGGCAGCCGACTCGCATGCTGCTAAGCCCAGCTATGAGATCATTGACGTATAGGCTGAAGAGCGAGGGAGAGCTGACCCCCCCCTGTCGTACCCCACAATCCAGCCCACACGACTCAGAGAAGGCATTGGACCACTTTACAGCGCTTCTCTGGTTACGGTACCAATACTGAAAAACTCTCAGAATTTCCTCCGGTATACCCCTGTCTCTCATCTTCTTCCAAAGCACTTCATAACAAACTAGATCAAACGCCTTGGAGAGATCAAGAAAACAGGCGTACACCGGAGTTTTACGACTAGTGTAGTACTGAACAGCATGCTTGACTCCCAAGATTGCACTTTCAGTAGAAAGTCTAGGCCGAAACCCAAACTGTGCATCGTGAAGTCTTAGATATGGTTGTATTATTGAATCAAGCATACTGTCCAACACCTTAGCTATAGTCGCAGCTAGAGAGATCGGCCGATAGTTACTCTTGTCTGAGACATCCCCACTTCTATCCTTCACGATAGGTACCACAATAGTCTTCATCAGGTCAGGTGGCAGATACCCGTGACTAATACATTTCGTGAATAACAGGGAAAGGAGTCCCGGCAAGTGGTCACCCGCGTTTTTAAGGTGCTCAATGCTCAACCCGTCATGCCCAGGCGATTTACCCCTAGTCATTCCCTTAATAACCGTTTTGACTGCTTTAGCCGATATATGCATAGCCGGTTCACCGCCCAGACAGACGGATCCAACATCGGTCACCCCAGCCATCGACACCAAATTAGAACTAACTCTGAAATGGTTCATAAAGAGCTGCGCGATATGACCAGGTGGTACTGAACGCAAGTTCTCGTGTGCATACTTGAAAGTACGATGGGAATTATTAAGACTTTTAAGCTCATAACGATCATTTTCTAAAACCTCGGTAATAACAAATGGACCTCTAAACTTTTTGTCTAACTTTGTTTGATTCCGCTCGCTATTTTTAATGAAGACGAAGTCTCCCTTTGAAAATGGTTTAATTACTGCACGACCCCTATTGAAACGCGTAGCGTCAGCTGCAGCTGATTTTTGTATGTTAGCGGAGGCATCTTCTCTAATTGAGTCTAGGTCTAATCGGTTTTGGGGGTCAGAATTTGTAGAACTAATCCTAGATAAACCTAAAGACTGGGCTCGAATGCCGAACATTAGTTCGGTCGGTGTGTATTTTGTGACCGTAGACTTTGTACTATTGAGTGCAAGTTGTACGTCGCCTAAATGGTCACGCCAGGTTTTATTATGGTCGTTCTCTATGATGGTCAATAAACTTTTAAGTGTGCGCATAACGCGTTCAACCTGACCATTTGCCCTGCTGGAACCCGTTGCAATAAAGTGTAGGTCAATTTTGTGCTCAGCACAAAGATTTTTAAATTCTGAGCTGACGTAACATCTGCCTTGATCAGCGATAATACGCTTCGGGGCTCCAAAGAGACAAACAGCTTTCCTAAGGGCTTGTACCGCACTAGACGCATCCAACGAAGACGTATATTCCAACAACACATATTTGGTAAAAGCGTCAATTATCACAGAACAATATTCTTTACGGTCACTTTTCCCGCTTAGCTTTCCAGTAAAATCTATATGGATTGTATGCCATGGAATAGACACCTTCGGAATAGGGTGGAGTTGAACAGGTTGGGCTCCGGATGGACCCTTCGATGCTTTGCAAATTATACAAGAATCGATAAACTTCCTAACACACTTAGACATTTCAGGGAACCAATACTGTTCATAAAGTTTGTCCAAAGTTTTATCGCTGCCTAAATGTTGTAGTTCGCTATGTACATGATTAATTAAGGTCCAAATCAGAGAGCGCGGAACAATTGGTAACCATGAAATAATTTTATTACGTACAACTTTCCTGTAAAGGATTCCTTCCCTAACGTCATATGTACGGCCTACGGTGTCGGGAAAATCATTATTATTATGTTTTGATATTAGATCTTGTATCTCACTATCGCGCTTTTGTTCCACAGAGAGCCAACCTTGATATAATTCGATAAACTTTACTTCTTTATGTACAGCTGCTAGGGGTTCTTTGGATGTAGAAGGCAAATTTGCATTTGGTAGGGGATTTCTGGAAAGGTAATCCGCGTGTTCCATCGAGCGACCTTCGCGGTAAATAATTTCAAAATCATACGCCTGCAGTATCGCCCACCAACGATGCACTCGTGGTGTAAGGTCTGTTTTGGACTTGGAGGCCTTAAGCGAATTACAGTCAGTAAACACCTTGAAATGTCTGCCATATAAGTAGTGTCGGAAGTGTTCTACTGCACGTACGACTGCAAGAGTTTCCAGTTCGTACGAATGATAGCGGGACTCCACTTCGGATGTACGGCGGCTAAAATACTCTACGACATGTGGAAAATCGTTTGTCTTTTGAATCAGGATTGCTCCATAACCATCAGAGCTTGCGTCGCAATGTAACTCAACGGGCAAATCAGGGTCAAAGATTGTTAGAACTGGTTCAGAAGTGAGTATACCAATTACAAGGTTACGAATGTTTTCATTCTTTTCTGTCCATTGAATGGGTCCTTTTAATTTTGTAAGTGGATAAAGAGGGCCAACGATTTTTGTGAAGCCCTGAATGAATTTTCGGAAGTACGACGCTAATCCCAAAAATTGGCGAACCTGTGTGGCAGTCCTTGGTTGAGGGGAATCTACTAAAGCCTGAATTTTGCGCGAATTCGGTCGTACTTCGCCAGACTGTATAGAATACCCCAGGTATTCAATTTTTAATTTCATAAATTTGCATTTTTTAAGATTCAAAGAAAACCCAGATGCAGATAAAGCACGTAAAACCTCGTCAAGACGTTGTAAACCCTCACTAACAGTTACAGAATGACAAAGAACATCATCCATATACACGAGAGGCATACGAGAAGACACGGACACGGAAGGCGAGAGGCTTGATTTCAGACTATTAAGGGCTTTGGTGATACACCTTTGGTATACTGAGGGGGCATTTCGTAATCCGAAGGGCATTGCAAGATACTCGTATTGCCCCTCGGGCGTTACGAATGCTGTCTTTTCGATCGAATTGGGGTGAATGGGGATAGCGTGGAAGCCAGAGGCCATATCTAATGATGAAAAATAGTGTGCACCAGAAAGTTGGTCTATTTGTTCCTCTATACGAGGTAGAGGATAGTGCTCAGGCCGCGTGTTCGAATTGAGTTCGCGGTAATCTACGCACATCCTGTCAGTATTGTCTTTCTTTTTGACAAGTAGAATCGGGCTCGCAAAAGGGGACGAACTCTCCCGGATTACCCCTGCACTCAAAAGTTCCTCAATCTTTTCTCTAACAATTTG
This sequence comes from Idaea dimidiata, assembly GCA_949358125.1. Classification (NCBI taxonomy): domain Eukaryota; kingdom Metazoa; phylum Arthropoda; class Insecta; order Lepidoptera; family Geometridae; genus Idaea; species Idaea dimidiata. The sequence goes on along the minus strand of OX442334.1, from coordinate 19,102,871 downwards.
TTTTTCTACTGGAGCTAATCTATAAGGACATCTCTGCACAGTTTTATGTTGATCTATTAATGTGATTTCTAACTCGCCAGTAGTCACGCGCCTACTGGGAATACCTTCAATAAAATAATCAGAGTATTTATTCAGTAGTTCTATCAGTGATTCCCTATCAGTTCCCGTTAGATCAGTATCAACTTGACTAAAATCCGGCCTAAAAGTACTAAGTTCACAAAAATTACTTTGCTTCTTTATATAAAATGTTAACTTATCATTGTTAATTTTAACGCTAATGCCTTTTTCTAAAATATCTCGACCTATTATTACAGGATCAATGATAAAACGATCTGGTACTACATGAAAAGCTACAGATTCCGAGATTCCGTCAATTTCGATTGCACTTAATATTTGTAGTTCACACTTAATTTCATCGCCCCCAATACCACAAAGAGAGACGAGATCTTTGCGTACAGTACCAGGAAACTTGCTACTTAAACTTTCTTTTAAAAGAGAACAGGAAGATCCACTATCAAAAAGAAAACCAATTCGCTCACCGGATGATGTCCTAAGGTACCCCTCGATAGCTGATGTTCGCAAATGTTGACCTGTTTCTTTGTGACTACACCACCATTCTTCCTCTCCGGGCAAGAACTTGCTATGTGTCCTGGCTTTCCGCAAGCGTAACAGGTAACAGGTAGTGATTTGTCTAGCTCGCGACCCGAAGCTGAAGAATCTTGCTGTGTTGAGGTACCGGATCCAGAGTCATCTCGTCTTTTCCTGCAGTCTGCTACTCGATGACCGGGTATTCCACACCAATGGCATTTACCGGGAAATCGATTGTTGTCAATCATCCGGGTTCGCTTAGCTTCCGATTCATGAAGGTCAGATCCGTCTATACGTCGCTTTATAGAGATTCCTCCAAGTACTCTGAATAGCTGAGCGCGAGTAGATATTGTGTGTGCATGTAGCTCGCGGCGTATGAGACCGTCTTTCTGGCACAATACAGATGTTACAAATCCGGTTTTCACATCTTCGGACATTTCGGTTTTCGGAATACTTTCAATTAAGTTCCACAGGCGTAAAGCAGCATCGGATGCGGTTTCTTTCGAAGTAATTTGAAATCGTAATATATCGTCAAAGTAATCCTGATATAGTCTAGGTTTTAAAAACCTGGCCAATAAAGCCTGTTTGATTACATCCCATGTCAACTCGTTTAGATTTAGTTTGGTGAGACACGTCGCAGCACGACCTTTCAACGCACTAGTTAGCGCCATCAGTAAGTCAATGCCCTCAAGGCGTTTATTTAGAACAATCAACTCGGTAACTTTGCACCAACCTTCAATATCGGATTCAAAGTCATCGGGGTTGAATGGGATAAGCTTGATTTTGTGATCACTGGAACTACTGCAAGCTGGCTTCGCTTGCGACGAAGCTGACGCCTCGAACGCTCGTGAGAGTAATGCTTGCATGTTGCTCAGTAACTTCACTGCACTATTCTCGTCTGATAGCGGTTGTGATCCCACGTCTGATAAAGGCGAAGCATCGCCTCCATCAGGACTGGCCATGGTTTGCCACGTGGGTGTGAGCGTTGGAAATGGTAAAAGTCCAAATTTTACAACGGAACACTTTATTATTAAGGAAAACAATTAAATGATACTCTTATCTCGAAATCAGTTCACAGCAGTTAAGACAATCACATTTCATTTAGGGAACAGTCACAATCAATTACAAAAGTCACAGGATTACGCAGAATAAAGGCGATTCGTCGTAGGAATGGTGCTCCCACGATGGCGGTTACGAGTTGAATGTCCAAGATGGCTACCGCCAACATGGCCGCCGACCATAGACACGACGCTCCGCCAGAGTGACAGCTATGAAGCCGCTGTCAAACTCTTTCTGGTGTTGCCATTTGATGACGTGCGCCGTCATATTCATATAGTACTTTTTCCTAAAAAGCAAACCTCGATACTTTTTTATTAGGGTTGTCAACAAAAAATATTACGCATAGTTTCGTCAATTTGTTAGATGTGTACCTCGAACGCTTTTTGTATCGGCAGGGTTTTTTTCTTAATCACATTTTGCCACAATCATGTTTCAATCATGTCAGGTGTGCTTTTCATGTCCGTCCGTCTGTCTGTCTGCCCGCAGCTTAGCTCACTGATCCTGAATACCTACTAAGAAGCTGCAATTTTGTATGAGTAATTGAGTATACATATCAAATTGATGACAATGACAGATTAGTACAAAAAAAACTTTGGGGTTATTCCACTCCGCTTCACAAAGAAGTAGATATGCTAGGTATCTAACTTAGTTTAGTCCACCGTCGACCGATAGTTTAACGACTTTCACACATTTTGACTAAGGGACGATTCTGATTAGAACAGGTCGGGCAGGGACGCTCTTTTTGAATTATTACTAATTTTTACAGAAATAAAGTTATAAATCCGATATACTTTTAAACCAAACGTGACGGTGGACGTACCTATATACCGTACCGTAAATACCTATAATGTTCAAAATGTAGGCATCAAACATAATTATGAATTCGTTATAGATATCTAATACAGGTTTCCTAGGTAATACCAATGGTAAACACGAGCCATGTTGAATGATGTGATGGCGATCAATTACTATATCGAATGATTAACACAGGGAACAGGTTATAGAGTCTTTAAAACAAAAGTTTGACTATTAAGAACATGGAAAACTGTCACGATTTCCGATACGGACATAGATACGGATACAGATCGGTGCAGCCACTAAGAAAAACAAGATAGATAGATTAACACTTTTTTGTTGAAGAAATTACAAAGATAGAATTATAAGATCTTAAAATTAAGACGTTGCACAAATGGGCGACCATATCACTAAAAGCGATTTCTCCCAGGCAACCTTTGGATGGTGAAGGCCGTTATAGCTTGTGCAGTAGGTATTGGGATTAGGTTATGAACCAGAACAAAACAAAGTAAAATGGTTTTATATTTTCGTATATTCAACGTACACTTTTAGTGAAGACACAATTTGTCAGATTCGATTATAGACAAGTAATACCATAGATAAGAAAGTAAAGCAGTTTTTAAATGAATGCGTGAGATCCTATTTTACCCGCTTATTCTTCGATTGATTCATTTTTGTATTTTAATTTATATAATTCAACACGCCCCCTCAAAAATGAATCCGTAATCACAAATTATCTATTTGCATTATCAACAGGCATTTAAGTTACTTAATCAAATCATGTTTCACTTCAAAGTGTTTACTGGGAGTATTAACAATATGATCCAACATTTGTTGCGTGGATTAGGGAAAACCCAGAAAAACCTAATCAGGCCATTCCAATTTCAAAAACATTATAATACATAATCAGGAATTGAATTCTAACAAAATATACATACTTGTATTTGTAAAATTATTAAAATAAAATAATTCTAAGAAACTTAACAATAATCTTATTTTTAATTTATGGCTTATTTCAGACCCATTTCGGTTCTCATTGCTCGAAATGTAACTGCTGGTAAGGATTTCGTTAAAATGTCTGCCAGTTGCTGACCTGAAGAAACATAATGCAATTTTATTACATTTTTCTCTATTTGTTCTCTAGAGAAGTGATACTTTATATCTATGTGCTTTGACCGTTTGTGGTTAGTGGTGTTATTTGCGATGCTTATACATCCATTATTGTCTACGAAAATGACAATTGGATCAGGAATTTTTATATTAACACTTGTTGCAAGCGATTTTAGCCATAATGCTTCGCGAACTGCCTCGTACAGTGCCATATATTCAGCCTCAGTTGATGAGCAGGCCACTGACGCTTGCCTTTTGGTACTCCACATTATTATGTTGTGGTCAAACATTTTAAATAAATACCCTGAAGTACTTTTCCTGTCATCAGCACCACCCCAGTCAGAATCTACAAACCCACACAGCACATTATTGAAGTTACACCGAGTGTACGTCAATTTCAAATCAGTAGTACCTTTCAAATATCTTAATACCCTTTTAAGACACTGTCATAATTCATGATTATTTTTATTTGTGTACCTACTCAACATATTGACAGAGAAACTTAGATCAGGTCGAGTACACAACATTAAGTACATTAAGCACCCTATTACATTTCTACATGGAGCATTGTACCTTATTTCTGAATTTAAATTATGAAAATTAAGTTTGGTCTCCATAGGGGTTGTGACAGGGTTGCAATCCTGTAAGCCGAATTTATTTAAGATAGTCTTAACGTACGTACTCTGATCCAAAGTTATCTTGTCTTCGTACCTAGTTACTCTAATGCCTAAGAATAACTTTATGTCTTTTAAGTCAGTCATTTCAAACTTATCCATCAAATAACCTTTAAAATTATTTAAGGTTTCTATTTTACCACACACAATAACCAAATCATCTACATACAGAACTACATATAATTATGTTTTTATTTACATCGCCTTTGTCTAACATATATATACACCTGTCAACCGATGAACTTTGGAACCCCATATCCTTCAGAGATCGCTCGAATAGCTCAAACCAGCATCTTGCTGCCTGTTTCAGGCCATACAATGCTTTATTTAATTTACATACACAATTATTTATTTATTTATTCGTATGGCATATTACAATTCGTTCACCAATAAATAAGAGACAAACAAACATGATTAAGACTACAATAAAACTAATTGCTGGATCCAATGGATGGCGTCATTTTTAAGGGAGAACAGATCTGCAGGGTCGCCATGAAATTTAGTGAGTGGACAGTATCGAACCATATGCTCAACGTCCTGAACAGCAGCCCCACACGGACACTCCGACGACACCCTCCATCCGCACAAAGACAGGAAGGCATTACATACACAATCAATCACCTTTACTTTCTACACCTTCTGGAACTCGCATGTATATATCCACTTTTAATGAACCATTCAAAAATGCGGTTTTAACATCCATATAATGTATTAGTAAATTATATTGATTGGCTAAACAAATCAGGAATCTGAAACTCGCTATCCTCGCAACGGGTGCGAATGTTTCATTATAGTCAGACAAATATTCTTGACTAAAACCTCTGGCTACTAAACGTGCCTTAAACCGAATAGGGTTTCCAAACTCATCGTTTTTGACAGTAAATATCCACTTGCAATCTACTATATTTTTATCTTGCGGATTTGGTACTAAAGTCCATGTATTATTGACTGTTAGAGAATTTAATTCATCTTTTATAGCTGCCTCCCACTGGTACCTATCAGGTCTATTTTTAATTTCATGAAATGAAGTGGGGACCTCGTATGAAATAGACTGAGCGCACATTAAGTAATCATCACTATCATTTTCTTTATACGATATAGGGACGCGACCTTTTAACCTATCACTCCTCCTTAGTTCATTAGTAGTATTATTTATATTTACTGAATCAGTCGTTTCTAAATGCATTTCGGAATCGTTCAAAAGAGAATTATTGAGTTCATATGATAACTTGCGAATTTTAGACTGAGACACATCAGATTTAGAATTGCTATCTGATTTTGTACTGTCAGAGTTCCAAGACGGATTCGACACTGATTTAGATACGCTATTGCCATCAGTTTTGTCGTGAGATTTTACAGTAATCTCTTCAGACTTGTACACAGGCCTGGATTGTAGAAAATTGATCTCGTCTACTACAACATCTCTGACAAGCACATATTTTTCACATTCTGGGTTCCAAACTTTATATCCGTTTGGTTCAAACCCGACTAGGATACCTTTCCATGATTTATGATCAAATTTACCCTTGCTAGTTTTATTATGAACATAAACTGTGGAGCCAAAAACCTTTAAATACATTATTTGTGGCTTCTTATTATGCCATAGCTCAAATGGTGTATGAGGATTTGTCAAGGCTCTAGTGGGTGTTATATTAATTAAATAGGTAGCCGTTAGTACAGCCTCGCCCCAAAAGATCTTGTCTAATTTAACCCCATTTAAAATAGAACGAGCTTTTTCAGTTATGGTCCTAACCATACGTTCCGCGACACCATTTTGCTGTGGTGTTCTTGGCACCGTGAGATGATACGATATCCCTTTTTCAACACAGTATTCTTTCATCTCTCTTGACAAATACTCCCCACCATTATCACTGTACAGATTTACTAGCTTTAAATTGAACTTTGTTTCACTCTTAGCAACGAAATCCTTAAATACAGTAAATACGTCTGATTTGTACGTTAGTAAATAAGTAACACAGTAATGAGTGTATTGATCAATAAACATGACAAAATAGTTTTTATTATCTACCGTCGAAGGAGTGATTGGTCCGGAAACGTCCGAATGTACTACATATAATGGTCGGTTTACATAAGTTTTGTCTTTAGCTTGATGAAACGGTCGACGCGCTTGCTTTCCATAGATGCATGACTCACACAGTTTTTCGCTCGGTATTACCTTTTCAATTAGTTGTGGATCGGCAATCATGTTTTTCTGCTTTAGTTCTAAAAATTTACTTTTACTTATGTGACCTAAACGTTGATGCCACAACTCGTAGTTTTTTGTTTTAGTATCATGCGTATGGGAAACAGAATCTTCCGTTGTAGCACAAGCCACAAAGTTAATAAAAGTCAAATTGTTGAGACACTTACCAGTCATGAGAAGGTTACCATTACCCTTAAATATTTGAGTACCCAAGTTGTTGAAGATGATAGATAGTCCTGTCTTCTGCAGCTTAGACACCGACAGTAGGTTGTACGGAACATCAGCGCAGAAGAGGACGTCCTTTAACACTCCAGGGATACCCATGTTGCTGGTGACCTTCATAGTGCCGCGTTTTGTGGCTGAAATGAATTCGTTATGTTTAGCAACTGAAATTTTAAGAGGAGGATTTAAGTTAACCCAATTAGAAAGTAGATCTTCCCTGTTTGTCAAATGGTCAGAAGCTCCGGAGTCCAAAATGAAAGAGATTTCATTTCCAGTGTCTGCCTGTCGACGATGACCAGTCATGAAAACGAAACCATTGAAATTGCTTGATGTTGAAGGTTGGGCTGGATGGGTAAGTTCAACAGCCTGGACAGTCCTGGTTCGGTTGTTGTCGGCAGTCTTGCCTTGCATGTTCTTTTTAAAGTAGAAACAATCTTTCTTCATATGGCCTCTGCGTCCACAATAGTGGCACTTCATTAAGCGATTTTTCTTGTGTGAACTGTCAGACTTAAAGTTATTTTTATAGGGATAGTTAGACGGTTTCGTATGATCGTATCGAGGTCGCTTATAACTTTCATTCCTCGTCTGGACATGAAGAATTTTGGCGCTAGTGTCATTATTTTCATTTTTAATTTTGACCTCGTGGTCTAGCAATCTTGTCTTTACGAAGGATAGGGTCAAGTTATCTTCGGATAAAGTTTCTATAGCCGTTATCACTCCATCATAAGTTGTGGGTAGAGTGAGAAATAAGTGAGCAATTTTATCGGTTTCTTCAAGTTTAGCTCCCGCCGCGAACAATTTTTCAATGAGATCGTCAAATACAACAAAATGTTTTATCAGAGTTGAATCACCTGGTAACTTAAGCATTAGTAATTTCTTTCTTAACGCTAATTGTGTTGCGATACTTTTTCGTTCGTACATAGAATCCAAACTCGCCAAAATGTCTTTCGCAGTTGCATCTTCCTTTGCAAAACAAAGATAAGAATCTCCGAGATACTCCACTATAATGCTTTTTGCTATTCGATTGTTTTTCTCCCATTCGCTCGATTTGGATGTAGGCACATTATCAATTGCACTTAAAACATCAATCTCACTTAATAATGCTCGAATTCGAAACTTCCACACGCTGTATTTTTCTCCATTGAACGGTTTTATGTTGCGTTTTTGCTTCAAAAGGTTCTCCATTGTCGTAGCGGTTAGGGTGACAGTTCGAAAAATAACGGAAAATTTTCACGCTCAGTTTTTAACAATATAAGTAGGTATACAGAGTTTACACTTTTATTCGTGGTCTGGGCCCATAACCTATTGGGATTAGGTTATGAACCAGAACAAAACAAAGTAAAATGGTTTTATATTTTCGTATATTCAACGTACACTTTTAGTGAAGACACAATTGTCAGATTCGATTATAGACAAGTAATACCATAGATAAGAAAGTAAAGCAGTTTTTAAATGAATGCGTGAGATCCTATTTTACCCGCTTATTCTTCGATTGATTCATTTTTGTATTTTAATTTATATAATTCAACAGTAGGTTGAGTAAGTCAGCGATATCATCAGTTTATGTACCTAAATAAAAATGAAATAGTGCAGAATATATACCCTATCAATAATACTTATCAAATAAATAAGAATATTAAAAATATTTTTTTTTAGTTTTTTAAGCATAGACATTGTATTTATTATTAATGAAATTTGTAAATACATATTAACGGTTTAATAGGTTATTAAATTAACATACAAGTTGTAAAGGGGTTTTAAGCCGAAAGGGGGGTTTCGAGACGTCTAGACGAACAACTTTTGTTCTACGACTTTTGTAAATTAAATCCAAATAACCCTAGGCAACACCTAGAGCTCCCAATAACAATGAATTGCGTCTTTGAGGGTTTAACAGAAATGACATAAGCTCTACTCCACCTACAAATTATATCAAGGTCATCATTTACTGCAGCGATTCCTTTGTTCAAATTATTCCATGGAGGCTGTACATAAATTTGATATGCACTTATAACAGCATTCGGTTCACAGCTTTCGTTTCTTTCTAACAAATCAAACAAAAATATGTTTTAGAATGTTCTGGTCGCCCTATATGGAGTCTAAACTTAACGACTCACGACTCACGACAACCGGCAAAGGTAGCAACCCGAGACCATTACTGTTTAACGGCATAAATAAAAAAAAAACTCGACTACTTTTAAAAACCACAAATAATTAAAAAAAATCTTTTCTTTTTTTTGTATTATTTTTAGTTTCTTTTATTAAACAAAAAGTGTCTTGGAGTTAAAGCGCCCTGTCCCATTTAACTTTTTTGACGTTAGCCCGTTAATTTGTCCCACTGCAGGGGAGCCTACTACGGATTGGACAATGTTTCATGGCTTCAGATAGTGATGGTGAGTCCTGGGATATATTCCTCACGATGCCGGTTTCCTCACGATGCTTCTCTTCACCGTATTAGAGCTGAAAATGAAGAAAGACATCGGAGAGCAGTCGGCCGGAATTGGCGACCCTAAGCATAAAAGTCGGAATTTCTACCACTAGCCCAAATTAGCAATATTATTTTTGTAAATTTATTCAAATTAAATTGTTTATCACTAATCAACATTTAACCTTTAAACATGTATAAATCTAAATGTTCATAACAAAAACTAATCATTTATAGTAAGCAATGAAGTCTATAATACGTAAAGACATTTTCCTTAAAGATGTACGAAATACATTTAGTTTTCAAACGAAAATAAGATGGAGACAAGCTATTTTCCTGATTTTTTTCCATATTTTGTGTTTTGTGTCGTTTTACCTCTATGCTATTCCTATTAAATGGCAGACATTTCTTTTTGGTAAGTAATCAAGGAAAGTCTTAATGTTATGGTTTGTAGGAAAATAGATTTTTCACCTTGTGCCCTTGTTCCTCGGTTGGAAGAGGGCATAGTGCAGCTTTGAATGTTGTGAGTAAAACGTAGTGACTATATTCTTTTTGGTTGTGAGTGGAGATATTTTACCAAATTATTAATAAAAAATGGTTATATACAATTCTAAATGCTTTGCCGGTATACGAACTATGCCGTTGCGGAAGCGGTTTAAACTCCGGTTGCAAAAAGGATAGTTCAGATAGCTTAATAATTATTCCTATGATCTTTTGTTACTCAATTGATTTTACTTGCTCAATTTTACGCTGTTACTCAATATTTGTATCTGGTCTGGGTATATTTCTTTGTATAATATGTATGTATTTACAAAAGAAGAATAAATATAGAATAATAAATAATATAGTTTTGGTCACAGAATTTATTTATTTATTTACTTAACTCTACTTGACGAGTTTTTATGACAAGTGTTCTTGAAATTGCTTCTACAAATAGAATCACTAAAGTTGCTTAATAATGAGGTATTTACCATGTTCAATTATTTATCTGCGGAGCTCGATATTTCGCTGGTAATTTCAACCAGCTTGTTCACGAAAATGTCTCGTGAATCAAGCTGGTTGAAATTACCAGATCTGATCTATGATTTTATCAGATTTTATGATTATAAATAATGGTAAGTAACCTAGCCTAACCTAGTTTTTTTTTAATTTGTCTATGTTCTCAGTAAGTAACTAAGAAGGTTTCGTAACAATATAATATGTATTATGTTTAATTTGAATTACTTCTTTTAGGTGTTGTATTTCATGTGATAAGTGGAATCGGAATTACATGTGGAGCCCATAGACTATGGACGCATAAGTCGTACAAAGCTACTTTACCTCTAAAGATATTCCTTGTGATTTGCTTTGCTAGCAATGGGCAGGTACATTTCTATTTTTCTTTACCGTACAGTTTTTCATACGTTGCACACACCAGGTTCGGGTGTGTTTTGCTATCTCTCTTTCAGTTTAATGGCGTACTCAGTACTGCGAAAATACGAAAATTATTGAGACACACCTCTATACATAAAGCAAAAAAAAAAAATTAAAAATTAAAAAACCGACTTCAATAAAGAAAAAAATAACTAAACTGAACTAACTAACTAAGCCAAACTAAGTACAATATGGAACCAACCAGTAAAACTGCCCGACTTCAGATGATAAAACAGTTTAATTAGTCGGTGGCACTGTACCTATGTAGAGGTTATTTTGGCCTTTTTTATCAATTCTTTTTTCTGGTTGTTTTTTAAATTGTTATTTTTTTCTTTTTTGAAGTCGGTTTTTTAATTTTTAAATTATTTTTTTAATTTACCCTTTTTACCTACCTACCTAAAAATCAACAATATTGTTACCATAATTTTAATTATTGTTAATTAATTTAATTATTTAATTTCCATTAAAAAAAGAACTATATCAATCGGTCAAGCCATCTTCGTGTAATCGATGAACAATTGAATTGAATACAGCGTTTTAAGGAGCATTCCCGGTCCTCACTTCGAAGATCTTCATCAGATCCTCATCAAATTTTTATAGGACCATCTTGGAGCTCCCACTTTTCCATTAAAATAAGAATCATCTCAATTGGTCAAGCCATCTTTGAGTAATCGATAAAGAATTGGATTGATTAATGCGTTTTGAGTAGCATTTCCGTTCATCACTCCGAAGACCCTCATCAGATCCACATAAAAATTTTATGGGACCATCTTGGAGCTCCTATATATCCATTAAAAAAAGAATCATCTGAATCGGTCAAGCCGTCTTCGAGTAATCGGTGAACATACAAAAAAAAAAAGTTATACATACAGACGAATTGATAACCTCCTCCTTTTTTTTGAAGTCGGTTAAAAAAAGTACCTACTGAACATATTCCTATTAATAAGCGGTACAGATACTGCAACATGCTTACCGCTCTAACCTTAAAAACTATATTAAAAATTAATATTTAGCTTTTAGTTCCGATACCTGACTAGTATCACTACGTATCATGCGGTCTGCCGCGTGCAAAGAACACCTCCCTCCTCCCGCTCCTTGCATGCATATTATAATTTCTTCTATGGTTTTCGCGATTTTGCATAATAAAACACTTTATTTATCCGGTTTTATCGCGTTTTTATTCATTATTTGACCCGAGCTTTCGCCAACTTTACAGTTGGCTTTTTCAAGGTTGACTGAGATGCTAATAATGAATAAAAACGCGATAAAACCGGATAAATAAAGTGTTTTATTATTAGATATTATGTTAGTATTAGTGACACCAATCATCAACCGTGAAATCGACGCGCTCTAACCTTACTTTGATTTATCTTATGGTCGGTGTGGAACGAGTGAAAAATCGTAGATTAATTTAGGACTTGCATCATCCTTCAATATTTATCGATGTAATTTATTTCCAGATGTCAGTTTACAATTGGGTCAAAATTCACCGACAGCACCACAAATACAGTGATACAGCAGCTGATCCTCATGATTCAACTCGAGGTTTCTTTTACTCTCACATCGGCTGGTTGTTGTTAGAAAAGAGCGACCTCGTAATAGAAAAGAGAAAACAGATTGATATGTCTGATTTAGAAGATGATGAAGTTCTTATGTTTGATAAAAAGTAAGGAAAATATTGCGTTTTAATAATAGGGGTTAAAGTATGAAATTGCCGTTTTATTGCAATAGGTTCTTTGAATTGACATAGAATCTTCATGGTTTGAGGTTTTCGAATGAAACTTTTTTCAAATGGTTTCTGTGATGTTCTTTTTTTAAAAAATGTGAAACATTTGAATATCGACTTTCAATTGTTTTTGTTATTCAATTTAGACAAGAAAGATGGATACTGCGAAAATTCGAGTGATTTTTGAATACGAGTTCCGACGCGGAACTAACGCGGCAGAAACAGCCCGCAATATCAATGCTGCGTTTGGAGAGGGGTCTACTAATGAACGCACCGTGCGATTTTGGTTTAAACGCTTTCGTGATGGAAATTTCGACTTAAAGAACGAGCCACGAGGAAGACTGCCTACACAGGTGAATAACGATGAATTAAGAGAGATAGTGGAAGCCGATCCTAGTCAAACTACCCAGGAATTAGCGGCATGGTTTAACGTTACCTTACCCACTTTATTGACTCACTTGCGTCAAATCAATAAAATAAAAAAATACGAAAAATGGGTGCCTCATGATTTGACTGATCTGCAGAAAGAAACGCGTGTTGAAACTTGTGTTGCCTTGTTGAACCGGTACAGAAATGAAGGAATATTGGATCGAATTGTAACATGTGATGAAAAGTGGATTCTTTATGATAACCGGAAAAGAAAAATGCAATGGCTGACCCCAGGTCAAATGCCACAACAGTGTCCTAAAGCAAAACTTACCAATAAAAAGGTAATGGTAACTGTTTGGTGGTCTCAGCATGGTGTTATTCACTATAGTTTTCTTCGATCTGGTCAAGCAATTACGGCAGATGTCTATTGTGCTGAACTCCGAACCATGTTGACAAAACTAGCAGTAAAACAGCCCCGACTCATGAATCGATCTTCACCATTATTGCTCCACGACAACGCGAGACCTCACACAGCACGAGAAACCATTTTGACCCTTCAGGAACTGCACTAAGAAACCATTCGTCATCCTCCGTATTCACCAGACCTTGCTCCAACGGACTACCATTTTTTTCGTGATTTGGACAATTATCTACGTGACAAGAAGTTTTCTTCCCAGGAGGCAGTACAAAATGCTTACACACAGTTTGTGCAGTCTAGATCGTCGGAGTTCTATCGCAAAGGCATTAATAACCTTCCCATTAGATGGCAGCAATGTATAGATAATAATGGCAACTATTTTGATTAAATAAATTTGTTAAAAATTTAAAAAATAAACAATTAAGATTTTCAGTACAAATCGGCAATTTCATACTTTAACCCCTAATATCACTTTTTTGTTTCGTGAAGTTTGTACAGCTATAACGGCAAATCACTAAAACTTGAACGAAATACTAGTACAATTTGTTCTGTAATTTAAAAAAAAATTATCAGTTCGAAACAAGATGGTTGTTTGACAAGTGAACCATTCAAACTCGGTTTCAAAAACAAACAAACAAAGATGGCCGTGTTTCACCACTTCCTTAGTCAAAATGTTTGGGAAATTACTCACACATTTTTAAAAAAATTGGAACAAAATTTGAACGTTGTTGTTAGAATACCAACTTTGTAAATCTAAGCCCAATTTCTATTACAGGTATTCAATTATAATAATGTTTTCGTGCGTTATCTTACCAATTCTTATACCAATCTATTTTTGGGGAGAAAATTGGAAATGTGCAGCCACTTGGTTAATATTAATCAAAAATTTACTAACAATGCACAGCGGGATGGCTGTTAACAGTTTTGCACATAAATATGGAAACAAACCTTATAACAAGTTAGTATTTTTACACGACTGCCCAAGGAAGTGTTATGTTTTTAATTTTAAGTAGCTATTATTACACGACTGCTAAATGTTATATTTTTGCCATGAGTGTATGTAATGTATGTGACCTATTTTTACACGACAGCCCAAGGAAGTGTTATGTTTTTGGCGTGAGTGTATAAATGTATGTATGTGACCTATTTTTATATGAGCACCCAAGGAAGTATTATGTTTTTGCCTTGAGTGTATGTTTATATGTATGTGACCTATTTTTACACGACTGCTCAAGGAAGTGTTATGTTTTTGCCGTGATTGTATGTATGTATGTGACCTATTTTTGTGCCGTCGTAGGGCCTAAACGGCTGGGCCGATTTAGATAAACGATACCTCGTTAAATTCGTCATGAGCGCGCGAGTGACATAGGGAACCTACATTAAAAAAAGATTTAACTGAAAAGTAAAAAAACAAGATGAACAACAATTCGCCTTAAGGTGAAACAGCCATAGTCAAATTTGGCTATTCCTCTGATTTCGTAGGTTAGAAACATCTAAAGGTTAAGAAATCTTAAAAATAGTTCAACGCAATTTTTCGAAACTCATCCCTATCCTCTTCGTTTACCTCCCGCGCCCCGCAAAAGTTCGTAGTTAGTCCCGCCAGCTGGACATTCATAGACTAAATACTGTAAATACTTTAGTTTTTAATGTTTTAGTAGGTTGGCATACATAGACGTGAAGGTCAACGAAAGTTTACCCACTAAAATTAGTATAATTATACTAATTATCAAATTTTTTTTCAGACACATCGCACCAACAGACAATTTGTGGGTCACACTATCCACTGCAGGAGAAGGAGTTCACAATTACCACCACACGTTCCCTTACGACTACAGGTGCTCTGAAACCGTAGCTTATTTCAATGCCTCTGGATACAATATCTGGCTTTGGTCTAAGATGGGACTAGCTTACGATTTGAAGGAAGCGAATCCGGAGTTAGTCAAGGCAACAGTTACAAGACTTAAATCTATAGACTCAGTTGATACTATTGATTCCACAGATAAAACGCAATATTAAAAGAAAATGTTTACTATTTAAGTTAAAGGACGAAATTAATTTTATCATATGGTTTTTTTCACTACATTTGGTAGTTTTGATTTATATAATTTAAGATGATTTAAAGTTACGTTTTTAATTACATATGTAATCAGGTCAGGCTCAAGTCAAGGCCTTATTATATAATAAGACCTTGACTTGAGGCAAGGTGTCGGGGAGTAGCGACCCCGCGGCTTAGCCCTTAGGTGTAATTTTCTTAGCTGATTAGGATGGCCCAGTTTGTGGTTGGCGAGCCTCCGTCTGCCATTTTTACGTGTTTGTTGGACATTGTTACGGCAGACGCCATAATCACCATAATTTTCCCCAGTAGTCGATCCACTACCATCCAACACTTTAGCCCATTTTGTTTTCACCTGTAGATTTCTACGGGGTGGTAGTCCTTGGCTGCATTTTATGGTGCAGACAAGGATAATCGTCGGCTTGGTGTCCACTTCATGGTTTGCGAATAAAATTGTAATTGAAAAGGGTCTTTACGTGTTGGCTTTGGTTCCACGCACGCCTTCCAAAGGTCCGGGGCTCCGTAGCCCCGTGATACTGGACGTACACTACTACTATTACACCTTTTTTTGTAATTATTGATTTTTTATGAAAATGCCGCCGCTCCGGAGGAGCGACGACGGTGTGTGGGGCTCCTTTGCTGGTGGCCAGTGATGGACGGCCAGTGGTTTACCCACTGAAACTCCACCGGTTCTCAGACTAAGTAAGCCCTTAGGACAATCGGAAAACCACACCACTAGGTGAGCCACACCGCTACACGAAAAAAAAGAAAATATTTTAGACTCCTTGCTGAAAATTATGATATTTTTGTCTTTAGCCAATACCTATAAGGAAACATTGCTCTAAGAAACTGTATAGAAGCCACAGTATCAATATCAATCAATTTTTTTAACCAATTAATAATCATACTTTAACCTCGTCACTAATTCGATAACGATAAGTAACGAGCAATCCCTAAATCGACCCTTGGGCATAGCATTCCTAGAGATTACACGTCAGTTATTCCCTTGGGAACCTCAAACGCAACCACTTAGTCTAAATAGTCGATCGGTATTTTCAATTTTACCAGTCATTTGCATATTCAATAGGCACTGATGGCTTTCAGTTTTGCATAAACCACAAAAACAATGGTTTTTTAGCTGTTACAAAAAAGCTTTGAAGAAAGTCGATCGTTGTTTAATTTACAAATAACGCTTAGTATACTGCTTAGTATACCGCTTAGTTTTTGCAAATAACCAAATAACATCGGTCATATTATATAATAATGGCATCAGAAGAAAGACAGTTGCAGATGGAACTGAAGTCCCGCTACTTCGAATTCAATGATACTAATGAGACGTTTTTAGGGTCATTGTTATTAGACGTAAAAAAAACTAACAGCGCTGCAGCTGCATTTTGTTTGCAGTTCATGATTGAGATTTCACCACACTCTAGTAATAACTGGTACATAAATATTTCACTGCCAAATAAAGACTTTGTATGATATAGGCCATATTTTCTTTAATCTCTGGCCTTCTTCTTCCATCCCTTATTTTTCAGGTCGGGTCTTCTCACTTCGCAGCAAAAGGTGATCTGTCTTGGATTGCTATGCTGTTCAACACCCCAAAAATTTGATTTATAAAGAACTTAACCCATACGTTTGTACATACATTGTTAGGTGGAGAAGGCTTGTTCAGATTACCTATACCCTCCATTACCTATACGCCTAGTCAGCCATGCCTAGAGGAAAGAACAGTTTAATATGTCTAGAACTTACTAAGCCTTGAAGAAAAACCTTTAACCAATATAGGTCAATTTGAAGGTCGCGGGTCGCTACGTACCTACAGAAATGTGTTGTCTTGTGCCGGACGGAACGTGTACATTTTTGGATAATAAAAACCTGTCTAGTCCGGTTCGTTGCATCGACACATGTTTTATATTTTGTTATTATTAAATTATAATTATCATATTAAATGTAAAAAATAGTCAACATCCTGACGCACAAGGAAAATAAATCATTACATACGTATGTAGCAACCTTCTGTTTTGCTGGCCCGTGCCATGTCGTTGTGGATTTATTAGGACTAAAGCCATCGCCAACTAACTAAACTAACTAAGTTAGTTTAGCTTAGCTCGTCCAGTGTTCGGGGACGCACATTTATAAAACCTAGCTCGACTGTGAACAGTTAAATTTAAGAAATAAGTTTGATCAACACACCGGTCATTAAGAATATTTCAATATCAATATCGATTCTGCTTATCGATAGAAATAATGCTCAGCACTGTATCTGCCCATAATATCCATGAGCGGAAAAGAGTGCAAAATATCCTGTGCACTGCTCCCACGTCCACGTCTAACCCGATGTAAAAAACCAACAAGTGAAATAGTAGATTGTTATACAAGGGCTTGGGCGATTCAGCCTGGGCGTCTAAAAGCGTCATATAATATCATAACACAAAATAAATACGTTTCATTTGTTCTGAAAAACACGGTTTCGCATAAATCACAGCGTCTCAATATTTGTTTTTGTTGACTCCAATTTTATTTATTCTGCTCCTTATTTTAAGTTTTCGTAGAAGGTACTACGCTATAATTCATTTTCTGTGTGAAATGGAATCGTAAATTCTTGGAAGGCAACCTTGATTTAACTTATCAATCTAGATGGGACATTAAAACAATTTCCTATAAACGTTTTGGACAAATTGGACATGCATTATAGCTAACTGTCTTATTCATAAGCGCGTAAGAACTGTGACAGATATAGTGACAGACCAATCTTACTAATATTATAAACGCGAATGTTTGTATGACTTTATTACTCTTTCACGCAAAAACTACTGAACTGATTGCGATGAAACTAATGTCAAAGTCAAAGACAAAATGGTCTAACAAAATGTGAAGAGATGGTCAAAGACGAAGCTCGTTTACCTATAAGTGACTGATTATTATCAAGTATTAATCCATAAGTCCTATACATACCTACTTACAAGTACTCGTACTAAAACACGAGTAAGGGTAAGAAGGTATTAATAATATCCCATACATACAATTTTTAATTACCACCTATACATTTACAATTAAATTGTCACGATTTTTAAGTGCTCTAAGGTATCAACAAGAAGAAGAAAAATATTGTCAATTCATATTATGTTAATTTTAGAATAATGGTAGGTATCTTAAATATTTTTCCTGCTTGTACAAAATATTTTTGTCTAGTAGAATGTTTAAATTTATACAGCCGTGATTTGACAATGAAACCAGTTCAACTCGACTTTTTTAGAGCAACGATGCAATTTCCGGTCTATTATCTAATGTAAAGTATTTGTTCAAAGGTGAACTAAACGGTCATAAGGTTTAAATTGTTTATCAATGAGTCTAGCCGTTCATATTTATGGAAGTACAGTTTGCCCCGTGGTTTCTCCCTGTTCACGTGGAAATATATTACTAATACCTATTATAAACGCGAAAGTTTGTATGTATATGCATGTATGTATGTATGTCTTACTCTTTCACGCAAAAACCAACCGAACACCCAAACCATGCAACCCAAACCCAACCAAACTGGCTAAGCCGGTTGCGATGAAAGTTGGATTATAGGTTTGTGGATACCGAGAATATTTTTTTGTGCATTTAGTTTCTTGTCGTTTTGTCATCACTATTATTGCCGTTGGCGCCAAATCAACCTAAATTCATCTGAAAGTGAAGTTAATATTCGTTATCAAAACCACTGACGATGAAATTTGGATTGGCAGAAATTAACATTTATACAAAAAATACGCAGCCTACTGGGTCCGTACGTTTATGGCGATAGCCAAATCTATATATGACTGTGGCTCGTTATCAGTACCTACCTATCTTAGGCTGAAATCCATAGTGCGTAGCACTGAGCTTAGCAAAAACTAAACATAAACTTTGAATTCGAATCCAAGTCGAAATTCATTTTGTAATATACGAGTAAAATAAAAAGAACTTCATGGTCATAAGTCATAACAGAAAAGCAAAGTTTAAGTCATTATTTTTGATTGGTTTACATTCTAAATTTGAAAAACTTCGACTTCACTAAGCACTTTTTTATTTACCAAAAATTGTCATAAGTCAAAGTTTTGCTTAGCAAAGTCAAAGTACGGACTAGAGGTAGATTCCAGCCTTAGAGAGCACGTGCCGATTAGGTAACCATAGTGATAAAGTGAATTAAAAATCTGAGACCGCTGAAAAATACTTTTTTTTAATCTTGTAAATAAAGAGCTATACCGAACAAACTGTAATCTTAAAAATACTTTAAAAATATTCGTTCTTTTATTATTTAGAATTTTTTGAAAGGAGTCTAGAATTTAAAATTTTAGTTTAATTTTTTAGCTCAACGATTAGGGTCTTTCAATAAGGAGACAATGGTAACCCCTATTATCCAGTGTTGCGATTAATCAAAATAGTTCAGCGATTTGTGCTTAAAAAAAAAAACAGACAGACAGAGCTACTTTCGCACTTGCAAAATTAAGTGTAGGTGGATTATTCTACGATGCTCTAGAAGTCTGGATTTTAATAAACTTAATATTTTATTGAGAAATGGTATTTTACTCTGCTTCATTTTTATGAAAGCAAACATTTGGCGATTTTTATTGAAAAATTGGAACAATAAAACTGAGTGTTGTTATAGGAATACGAGTACTACTGGCTGTTACTAGCTAGTAACAAAGTAGTTCATTCATTCATTTTCTTAGTTAAGGCTTTTGAGTGAGCGTTGAAGGACAATTTCAGCCAGTTTCACGTGTTTAATAGTGTACTATCGAATGGTTCAAAACAATTTTTAGCAATGCGTGAAGGTTGTATAAAAATTGCGTCAATTTTTACTCCAAGCCTATCGGAACATTTGTTCGCAACGTGCTAATTCCGTTTTTGGACTGGGAAAACTTTGTTAGAGATTTCAGCCTGCAAGCAGGCCTGTAATACGTAAGACGTGAAGCGTGTAAAACGTGATTAAAAACTGTCAAAATATAAAAAAAATGTCAAAGTATGGCTAAAACGGTAACTATCTACTTATGAAAATATGGTCCAATGTTTAAGTTTTCGTAAAGTAGTTTTAAAGATATTTAGCTAAAATGTAGCTAAATCAATTGAAATATATTGAATATATTTCTAAATACCTAGTCTCGTGCAGGTCGTCCTTATATATTTTTTAAACATGTTTATTAAACGTTATGCACGTCAACCTTAGAGATGCCTACAGCAGCATCGAGACACGGGCACAACCGCGGACCACAGCTAACCCACCTATAAACTCAACATTTTAAACAACTTCGTAAACTAATTTAAAACAATAACATTGAATTTATCAGTACTAATTGAATTTTCGTCATACGCTGCAAAGTTTCTAGTTAGTTCAAACTTTAAAGTAAGAAGAAGCTAAATGGTTGGATCTTTGTTATAGTTTCTTTTACGAACTCAACTCCAATTGTTGGCGGAGTCAAAGGAAGCGTTTCCATAGTTAATTAGTAACGTTTTGAAGTTACTTTGCCACATACTCCCGTACATTTGTTTTTGTTAAGACATGAGGAAAATGGATGATGAAAATGGTTTTTACAGGCTCTTGCACACTATACATACACGCAATATTTGTGTAGAATTAGTACAATATAAATGTAAATAACATTTACTGTCGAGTGAAAATTTTTAGAAATCATTTCTTTAATTTAAATATGATTTGTTTTTTTTTCTCGAGCTCCTTAGTGCTTTGGAAGGGAATTTAAGCAGTTGATCCTGGTCGTTATCTATGACAGTAGTCGTTGAATGTCAGGTTTTTCAAATGACTGGAAAACTCTCAAAACTAGATGAGCCACACCACTCACTCACTGCAAAAGAAAGAAAAGGCTTTTGCTGTAAGATATTATTTTTTTGTCTTCAGCTGATTTCTTTAAGTAGAGTTAGGGGCTAGGGGTTTTAGGTTGACCAGACAACTCTAACACTAGGTAAGCCACACATTTCATATATGTAATTATTTATGTAATGTATAATACAATTATTAACTTGTTATTAAATGTTTAACAAATTATTTGGTATGTTTTTGGCAGATTTGTCATATAATATAAGAGAAATAAAAAAAAATCTAATAAAGAACATAAATAATAAATACAACGAAATTAATTACAATTTAATTAGGAATAAAGAACGAATTATTCGCACTGGACGACTACTTTCCGACTAGCCAAAGATAGAGTAATATGGAAACAGTTTGTCATGACTTTCAAGAAAGGCAAGATCTTCAGTAATGAAGAATGCTATCAAAGGGGAAGATAAGGATAATATCAGGGCACAATTTTGTTTACTAATTGTATTAATATGTAAGTGTCCCATAATATTCATTGAAAGTAGGTACAAACAAAACTTATTCTAACATGCATATCAGTAACTAAGAAAGCGAAAAATTATGTTTTGTTTTTAAACGAGCACTATAGTCCCCACACTGGGATACCCTGTGTTGCGGGCGACTAGTCTCTTCCTTTTGTGTATATACTCGTATTATAACAAGAAACAAGTTAACATGTTAATATTCAAAATAAAAATACGGCCCGCATGCCTACTATTGCCTACCCTAAGCTTTCGATCTGTGGCAAGTCGTAGGACATGCCCGTTTCCTCACGAAGTTTTCTTTTACCGTTTTCCTTCACCATTTTCGTAATAAAGCATCGAGTTTTTATTTTAACTAAGTAAAATATCGTACAGAATTATCAGCACAAAAATGAGTAGGTATACAAGAAAACTTTAAGAGCACATTCATATTCTGCTCGCCGTCTTGGTAGGTAGGTGAGGTATAGCTAGAATAAACATCATACTTCTCGGTTCAAGGAAACGACTCGAGTGAATAATTATAAGTGGAAGTTTTAACTATACAAGTTAAGGCCCCATACTCACCAAATGTGACGTGAACGTGACAGTGGATAGGGCTAGCAAATTTAATAATTAATTAATTGAAACGAGATGTTTCAGATTTTTTTTTCTATTTAAAAAGTTAACTAATCGTGTAAATATAACTAGCAAAATGAAGATAAGAGAATGAAAAATAAAATACCAAAATAGTATTTCCGAAAGTTTTGTAATTACTGAGAAATATTAAAATTTTGGCGGTAGAGCCAATATCGTGAGTAGGTCACCTTAAAACTAAGATGTGATCAATGGAGAAATAGTTATTAACTAGCTGTTTCCCGCGTTTTCACTCCCGTAAGTTCCGACCCTGTGGAAATTTCTAAAAACCCTTTCTTATCGGACTAGGCATACATTATCATATAAGGAACAAGTCTCCGAGTTTTGACCTTCTACTGTTAGCGGTTTGGGTTGTGCGTTAGTCAGTCAGGACAAAGTCTTTTATATACCTACAGGCTGAACTATTTCGATGGGCTTTCTTGGGGATATCCTCAACTTTGAGAGATAGCAAAAATGTTGAATTTCAGTTTGATTTTAGGTTTTATTGATAAAACTTAAATAAATGGCATTTTGGAATTTTTAAATTGTTTTTTTTTTTAATTTACCCTAGCTAGGAATTGAACCTTGTCATTTTGCAAAAAAATAATCATCCTATATTACACGGGCAAAAACGCGGAACACAGCTAGGTTACATGGAAAAGAGTGATAATGACATATAATATAATATTATTCAATAAATCAAATCACAAGATCCACATAAAATACAATTATATAATAAAACAATCGGAACGGGTAATTGATACAAAATCGGACCCGGCTTTACACACAAAATTTCGGATTTTCATAATTAGTATCTACCTACTAGTAGGATACGGTCAAACAGTGCGAGTTACTGCACTGCGGCTGGCTGACTCGTACGCTAGCGTGTAAGTAATAACTAGACATTATTACATATCTCGCATCAATGTCGAGAAGAAGTTTTAATTAGAACATTCGTAGCGACACCTGCCCGTACTTAGTTCATTATAATTCCCGTGAATAAAACGTCTTTCTTACTGAGATAATCCGCCCTACCATGATCGTTTCTCGTTGCTTTGTCGTCCTTTTGTCGTTGAAAAAAAATAAAGTAGTCCTACTAATATCCTACTAATATTATAAATGTGAAAGTGTTTGTGTTTGGATGTTTAGATGTTTAGATGTTTGGATGTTTGTTAATTAATCACGCAAAAGCTACTGAACTTGATTTTTATATCTCTATCTAGAGATTTGAAATATCTCTAGATATATCTTTATATCTCTATCTAGAGATTTGAAATATCTCTAGATATATCTTTATATCTCTATCTAGAGATTTGAAGTATCTCTAGATATATCATTATATCTATATCTAGAGATTTTTCGAATCTCTAGATAGAGATATCTGACAAATGAAATGTAACACCACCGAATTAAAAACGTCACTTTGATATTTAAAGAAAATACCTAAATTTTAATTTAGAAGATCAAAATTTTAAAGCTTATGAATTTGGTTGGGTTCGAACTTATTCGATAGATATCTTTAACCGTAGAACGAAAAATCAGGCCTTAATCGGACATAAGGTATATCCAAAGGATCAATGTTTCTGGAAAATATCGTGACTTACAAGGTTTTGACTTGACTGACGCTTAAAACCTTGTCTGCCTTACAATTATTTTTATCTAGGTTAAAAGGTTTTCCAAAACATAACAGTTTTATGATTTTGTTTACAATGTTTATTAGAACGTAGATGGAGGAACGAACATGAATGAGGCACAAAAGATAGCAGAGAGAGAAAGATTCATTTTAAAATAAACAGGAAGGGGCGCGACGAAAAATTCAAAGTATTTTGTCTCTATTCCCATATTGCTATTGATCTTAGATGAGACATTTGTACTATAGTACTCCAAGTTAATTCTATGTGATCAAAGCTGAGTCCACATATAGGGTCGTTTATGAATATTGTTGTATTAGTCGAATAGAGAAACATCACCTAAAATTAGAGGGCTGTTTAGATAATTGAATAATTTTTAAATTTTAAATCAATATGTGATTTTTAGTTCGAGAGCTGCTTAATTGTTTGAGTAGATCTTGAATTTGGAGTATCATTTCTGTATTCGGAATTTTTACTCCAAATAGTCTGTAATACGCTGGCGGCTTGTCCTTTTTCGTTTCTCCGTCCACGCGTAGGAACCAAAGTTCGTCACCTAATTGGAACGTTAATGGCAGCCTTGACTTTCCATTAACGTATACGGAATACTTTTAGCGTTTGAAAACAAAATCAACTTTGCACAGAAACTGTCTAGTCATTTGACGTTGTGATACAAAGGCGCGTTTGTTGTTTCTTACTTTAAAAATCTTTTTACCAAAAAAATTAAAAACTGACTTCAAAAAGTACAAAATAACCTCTCTTACATACTCCTCCTTTTTAATTTTAAGTAGCTATAATTTACTAATTACTCTTAAAATACCTACCTACCTTAGCTGGTAATTCCTATTTAAACATTTCTACTGGTGGTATTGGAAAACCGAAGAATTAACTGCACGCTGATGCGGGATTCTGTTCATCACTTGGAAGATCCTCAACAGATCCTAACCAATTTTTTTGACATTTATCATCATTTTTACCAAATGCGACAACTCTATAGAAAGTTAAGTTAGTGTACGTACATTTATACAAACATATTATATTAATATAACGGGTCGACTTGAGAACCTTTTTCCGTTTATCGTCGGTTAAAAAATAAGTTAAATTAACAACCTTGCTGGCTGTTAAAACTTGATTTTTGAGGGAGAACCATCTGCCTTGTCTTATCAGTGCACCATAATCAATTTGTTTCTTTAGATTTGCGAATATCTCGCTGTTCATGTTACACGCGTAATAAATATTATAAAATCTAGCAAAAGTCGGAATCTGATGTCGAAAATGATATATCCATCTCTTTCAGCGCGATTCAACAAGCTGTGACAGGTATGTCAAGTCGATCTTCGGTTTTCAGACCGAACTTCTTTGAATGCTCCTACTCGATTAACCCAGATACGGGCTAGAGACCGCAGTACAATACATGTCGCTGTACCTATCTGGAATGTTGAAAGCAAAGTTAATAATAATTACTTCATTTTAACACTTAACTTTTAAATCTGCCCATTGAGCCATTGAAAAATAATTAAAAAACCGACTTTAATTTTTTTTTTTTTAAAAAAAACAGCAAAAAAAAATAACCTAGAGGTTATTTTGGTATTTTTTATCAATTCTTTAAACAGATTAATTAGTCGGTGGCACTGTACCTATGTAGACATAGGTACAGTGCCACCGACTAATTAATCTGTTTTATCATCAGAAGTCGGGCAGCCAGACTAAGTAGGTACAATATGGAACCAACCAGTAAAACTGCCCGACTTTAAATGATAAAACAGATTAATTAGTCGGTGGCACTGTACCTATGTAGAGATTATTTTGGTCTTTTTTTATCAATTCTTTTTTAAAAAAAATTTTGTTTCATTTTTGAAGTCGGTTTTTTTTTTTTATTTTTTTTTTTATTTTACCCTTTTTAGTATACCCACCTACCTAAAAATCAACAATATATATTGTTACCGTAATTTTAATTATTGATCTGTCAATCAATCTGTACATAGTTCTTTAGTGGTCTATTCTTTTTGGTAGAAGTCCAAAAATAATTTAAAAATTAAAAAACCGACTTCAAAAGGAAACAAAAAATAATTAAAAAAAAAAACAAATTAAAAAAGAATTGATAAAAATTACCAAAATAACCTGTACATAGGTACAGTGCCACCGACTAATTAATCTGTTTTATCATCTGAAGTCGGGCAGCCAAACTAAGTACAACACGGAACCAACCAGTAAAACTTTTACTTTTAATTATTTTTTGTTTCTTTTTGAAGTCGGTTTTTTTTTTATTTTACCCTTTTTAGTATACCTACCTACCTAAAAATCAACAATTTTGTTACCGTAATTTTAATTATTGAGGAGTTTGCTGATGAGAAGGTGGTTTCAGGTGCCCCATCAATCTGTACTTAGTTCTTTAGGGGTCTATTCTTTTTGGTAGAAGTCCAAAATTCAATAAATGAGTAATTTATTGAATTCTGGGATGCTATCCTGTCTATCATTCCGAAGATACTCATCAGATCCTTACTAAACTTTCATGAGACCACCTCGCAGCTTCCACCTTTCCATTAAAAAATAACTATATCAATCGGTCAAGCCATCTTCGTATAATCGATGAACAATTGAATTGAATACAGCGTTTTGAGAGTATTCCCGGTCTTCACTTCGAAGATCCTCATCAGACCCTCATCAAATTTTTTATGGGACCATCTTGGAGCTCCCATCTATCCATTAAAAAAATAATCATCTTAATCGGTCAAGCCGTCTTCGAGTAATCGGTGAACATACAAAAAGAAATATATTATACACACAGACGAATTGATAACCTCCTCCTTTTTTTTGAAGTCGGTTAAAAAGGTCGATATCGGGACATTTTGAATTAATTTTATATATTATAGGGTTACATTTCTACTCACCCTTTAGGTAGGGTAGGTGTGCTAATAACGTGAACTAAGTCGCGGGGATAGGTAGGATCCTTTGAGTATACATAAGCAAGCTATAGAGCGCTGGTATGCGAGTATGAACTGTAAGCACCGGTATGAACAGTCAAGAATGACAAAGACGATGTCAAAGATGATGGATAAATAAAGTGTTTTATTATGCAGAATCGCGAAAACCATAGAAGAAATTATAAAGACGATGTCATTAATCACCTAGGGTTACGGGAATTGACTGTTTCTCTCGTTAGATTTTATTCTAGTAATAATTATATTGTGAAATGTTTAGTGCCGCGGTGGGTGTAAAAATGATTCGCGGATCACTATTAAACCTCAACATTTGAATATCTGTATATGGAGCCTCTGCTTACATTTTGTGCAGTAGGCAAATACCCATAGACGCGCTCTATAGCTTGCTTATGTATACTCAAAGGTAGGATCACATGACAACCAGCTTCAACCTGCTTTCTTTATGTAGCTGATACTTGAGTGGACCAGCACCGATAAGCGTCGATAAGCTTTCAGATTTCTCTCTGTATACGGCCATAAGGAGGTGGTCCCAGTTGTTATCTTAGCTCTGATGGCAGTGGTTAGAGCAAGTTAGAGGGCTGAGGCTACATCCGGAGGCTAACGAGTCAATTAACTAAAACTAACTGTCTCGCACCGAAAGCTTGGCGCCCAGCTAGTCGCCTAGCTAATCGCTTGGCGTGCATCGAAGTAAACAAACAGGTTCGTTTTATATCACGAGACTCGCTAGCCATTAGGCTCCTGTTTATGCGGACATAGCGTTAAGGTAATCTGATATATTCAAAACTAGATGAGCCACACCACTATTCAAAAAGAAAAGGAAGAAGCATTAAATTAGGCGTAGATTCTGGTACATTTACCACCAATGACTGTACTTCTATACGATTAAAAAAAACTAGAAAATTCAAAATGTTTTCAATTTTGGAAAGAAGGTTAAGTGTTAACTAAATTACTAAAATTAAAATAATACGTACCAACTTTTTAAATTAGTAAGCTGTTTTATTTTCAAGTAATTGGCACTACATAGTCAAGTATTGTAATTTTTTTCTGTATTTGGTATATACATTATGCGCATGTATACTGAACTCTTAACGTCTCGCGATTTCACATGCGGTACAATCTGTATCAATCCTTTGAAAAATATTCCACGCAAATGGAGACTGAGAAGGCGGCCCGACAGTCAGTCAGTGCGCTACATACATTTATGTACGTATGTATGTATATGACCTAGTCATAGTCCTAGTAGCCTATTCTGTCGTCGTCGCCTAAACGATTGGGCCGATTTAGATAAACGATACGTCGTTAGATTTTAATGACCGCGCGAGTCACTCGCGCGGGTATAGGGTACATTAAAATAAAAAATGAATAAAAACAAAGATTTAAAACGCTGTGAAGCAAGATTTGATTAAACTATAAATACTCGCGCAAAAAAATTCAAAGGATATGTTTTATTCTTTCGTAAATTTACGTTTCAATCTATTTAGTGTATAAAAGTTTGCGATAATGTTTTAAACACAATAATTAATAACTTCAGGAAATTATTTAAGTACGTTGTCTGGGTTGTCTTCAGAGATATGTCATTCGGCTTCGGCTCGGTTGTCTTGGTTAACGACGTACCAATTCTTTTTACTTACTCCAATTTATGGTTTACTTAGCACGACCTCTGGAGTGGTATTTTTGAATGTTTGCACCGGAATTCAATATTCGCATGTAAAAACATCCGCGTGTGAGAAGTGTTTTCTAATGGTCACTATTTTGTGGATTTTCTAATCATTCAAAAGTTATGTTGCCGCTACATTTTTGTGTAACGCAGGTCATTTTCGCAAAGACAACGGAACGTTAATTAAAAACTTTTCGATTTGACTTTGACGCCAAGTTTGAAGGAATTTAAATGATTGTTTTGGCAGAGATAACATAAATAGGTACGTTTTACTATTACGATTTTCAAAGAAAATAATATGTAATCAATAATTATTCTTCCCACGCAATTGATACACCTTTAAACAAGGTTTATATTTGGACTTCGTTTTGTATTAAGGAGATATGTGTTGATTGAACCCTAGACTACGATGTCATGCATGTCATTTAGGCATATAAATTCAAATAATTCTGTTTACTTTCTTCATTATTTCAGTGGTAATCGATTACCCTAGTATCAACAATGTTGATACACAATTTCGGAAAAACACAGTCTTTAGATTTGAAATATATTGCAGGAGAATTAGAAAACGTATTTGGTTTTCAAACTAAAATTAAATGGAAGTTTTTAATGCTTGTAGTTGGTTTCCATATACTTAGTGTATTTTGGACATATTGCTACGGATTTCCGGTTAAATGGCAGACGTTGGTATACAGTGAGTTATCGAGGTATTGAGGGTTACCACGGTCTCGGTTTTTAGCAGGACGATTTAGGTAATGCAATAAGCATTACCTAAATCGTCCTGCTAAAAAAAAAGATTAAAAATAAAAACGTCTCAATATTTAAAAAAATACAAAAATTTGTTTCTTTTTCAATAGTCGTGGTTTTTTTAATTATTACTTATTTTATCAGCAGGCCGATTTTGGTTCTGCAATAAGGATACCACTTTAACCTGCATTAAATTGTAACAGCCTACTTTGTTTTGGCGAAAAAAGTTTTTTAATACAGTTGCTCAAAAAGTGGCATATTGCAGGGACGCATAGCGTTCGGGATGTGGGCGGGCATATTCGAGCCTTTTCTTTAACTTTTCCGAACTCGTGCGTTCTCTTTCCCAACTGTGAAAATAAAGTCTATTACAAAGAAAAAAACAACCACGAAGTTTTTACTAAAAAAATCATAGAAGTTTCTATGATTCATGCAAATATTTCTACAAAGAAGCTACTAATTTGTTTCAATATCTATTGATTTAATGATTTAATTCAATGAGTTAGGTTAGGTTTTATTTCATCTCATTAAATTTCATTTCCAATTCATATCAATAAAAAAATCTACTGAAAACTTGGCTGTATGGGCATAGTTTCCTTTGCCTACCCAGAATGGGTGAAGAAAACGAAATAAAACTGCTTATATTCTTTTACGGGTGGCTCCATTTTCCAAAAAAAAATCTTTGCGAATTTTGTGTTTTTATTATTTTATGAAATTGCTTCATTTTTTCGCAACTGTATTAAAACTAGTTGCTCAGTACGTGCGGAACCGTCATTACAACTTGTTCCGACTGTCAATCCTTACCTACCGCTGCGCGTGCGCCTCGGCTCGGGTAGATATTTGTCGGAACTCTTTGCAATGACAGGCTTTCCGCACCCGTAATGAAATATACTATTTTCGTTCGATCTTTCGGCTATGTTTCTCCTGCTATGATTCTACTTCTTTGTCTGCAATTGCGGATAAACGAAATTGTGTGAGAAGAAAATTTAAATTTGTGTTCGAAGTTAGTAGGTCTACTAACGTCGAACCCAAATTTCCTATAGAAAATGTTTTTATTGTTCCTGTAAATAGGTACCTGTACCTAGTCCGATCATAAAAACAATTGTATATAAGTATAGTAGGGTCATGACACAACCGTCTACTTTATTTTTTAAATTCATATTTTACAGCTTTCGTTCTTTGGCATCTTGGCGGAATAGGAATCACTGCTGGAGCGCACAGACTGTGGGCACATAAGTCATACAAAGCTACTTTGCCTTTGCAAATATTCCTGGCAATGTGTTTTGCTAGTGTCGGACATGTAAGTGTTTACATTTTAATTCTGTGAATAGACTGGTATTAGTCGAGTGACCAACGCCGCTCTGTTCACACGATTTTCATTTCTGAAGGTCGTATGCGACGGCATTGGGCCGTACCATGGTCTCCTCATTTCAGAACCTAAACGGTCCTGCTAAAAAAAACCTAAAAAAACTTTAAATAAAAATAAAAAATATTGAAATCCAAGTGCAAAAAAAAATCATTCAAAGTAGTCGGAGATTATTAGCAGGTCTGTTCTCGCAAGTTAAAAAAAAACAGAAACAATAATTGTGGTAAATAAGCCTGTTTCAATAAATTACATAACTCTTATAGACACTGGCAAAGTCCGAATGGAAAAGCCATATCAAAGAACGTCAAATACTTTTTTCTGATCTTCGACAAGTGGTTTTACCCACACGTTTTCAGCAAATGTCTCTTATGTGATAACGCTCACCATGTACGAGTTTGACTCGAACTTGGCCAGTTTTAATAACTAATTTTATGTTTCTTTCAGATGTCAATATACAAATGGGTAAGAATACATCGACAACATCACAAGTACAGCGATACAGAAAACGATCCCCATAATGCAAGCAGAGGATTCTTTTACTCTCATATCGGCTGGCTCTGTCTAAAGAGAACGAATACCTTCTTGGAGAAAAGGAAAGAAATAGACATGTCTGATTTTGAAAAAGATAAACTTCTGATGTTTGATAAAAGGTATCGCTCAATTCGCTTAATCCTTTTCTATACTTATAAAAGCGTTGAGTTCGATAATGTCTAGTGTACTGTAATATCCAGTGTATCAAAATGTCCAGTGTCCTAAATGACCCGTGTGCCAAAATAACTAGTCAACTACAACAGCTTTTTAGTATCAATATGTTGAGACAAAAAAAATTTAGAGGCGATTGGTGAAAAACAAGAGACGATCGAAGTAGAAGAGAGGACAAAAAGTCTGTACTTAGAACTAAATTAAAAAAGTTGTTTAAATAGGGGGACCTAGGAACGAACAGACGAAGTCGCGGGTAACAGCAAGTGTAAGCTAAGTCTTAACCTTACGTTTTCGAAAGGTAACGAAAGGTCCAAATTTTAATAGTCTTACCTATGATGTGCTAAAATTCTCCTAAAATAATTGATCCCTAACACTTTACAAAGGTTTTCCTTATTCTGTTTTCAGGTATTCGGGAATAATTCAGATTGCCTGTGTGTTCTTACCAGTTCTGGTGCCAATATATTTTTGGGGTGAAGATTGGAAAACAGCAGTGGCTTGGATATTTTTCATAAAATATTTAGCTTTATTTAATAGCGCGGCCTCTATCAACAGTTTTGCTCATATGTTTGGGTATAAACCTTATAACAAGTAAGTATGTACGTTTATAAATAGTGTACCTTTGTACATTACATATAGTGTACTTAAAAATAATTAAAAAAAACTACTTCAACAACAGATTAAAAAAAAGAGTGTTGCTTAACACTCAGAAACTAAAACTCTTTAAGCTCCACTATACTGCAAGGCAATGTGAGAAGATGTCTTTCTTATCTACATAAATGACCTACCCAAAATACTGTAGGCAAACCAGACAACTCACGATACGCCTCCAAGGAGTTGCGGGAGTTAAGAGCAAAGCCGAGGGACATAGCTAATACCTACGTATTTACCTACTATATTAACTTCTTAATTTGTTTCAGGAACATATTACCAGGTGACAATCAAGCTATTCAATTCTTTGCATTTGGCGAAGGTATTCACAACTACCACCACACTTTCCCAAACGACTACAAAGCCGCTGAGACAGGCGACTTTTTAAATGCAGCAACCGTTTGGATCAAACTTTGGGCTAAAATGGGACAAGCGTATGATTTGAAGGAACCAAGTCCTGAACTTATTCAGGCTAAGGTCAAGAGATTGGCCTCTTTGGATCACAGTGAATTAAAGGAATTTTAATTTTAAAAAGGATGTTTTGGCTTTGAAAAGTACAATTTTTTTTATTTTGCTTATTTTTATGTAATAAAAAAAACGTAATTTATGATGTGCTATATTATTTTTCCCCATCTGTAAGTGATGAAATTGTTAAAAACAGAGTGAAGATCTTACTTCTTATCTTATCTTATCTTATATCTTATAATATTATAAATCCGAAAGTCTGTTTGTTTGTTTGTTTATTTGTTTGTTCCCTCTTCACCGTCAAACGGCTCGACCGATTTGTATGAAAATTTGCAAAGGGATAGTTTAAATGATGGAGAGTAACATAGGATACTTTTAATCCCGAAAATCCCGCGGGTTCGGGACTTAAGCGGTTGATAACTATTTATTGGATGAAAATTTGCATTGAGATACTTTGAATGATGGAGAGTAACATATTATAGGTTACTTTTGATCTTGAATATCCCGTTGGATACTGACATAATACAATCTTTACCCTACTTCACCTACCTACCATTGAAGTACTGTTGAAGCCAGGCGCTACCGCGCCTGGCATCATCAGTACTTCCCTGGTCGTCCGTTTAAGTGTGGATTTTTGCATTGCGGTAGGTAGGTGTTCGAACAACGCGGGATCGCGAATTGCGCGGGTGAAACCGCGGGGCGCAGTTTAAAAAAATTATAGTACATAAATTTACAGCAAGCTAAAATTGAGTAAAACTCCTCATCATTCCGATACTTGTCAATATTTTTCGTAGCTAGCCAAAGCGTAAGAGAAGTTACTCGAGGTCGACATTAGAGCCCATGTTTGCATACTTCATTGTGCGAAAACTACATAATCTCCTATACTATAGGGTTACTATAGTCTCCATATTACAGTACTTAAGTCGATATTGAAAAACAAAAATGAATTTAAATTTAAGATAGGTAAGTACCTTAAAAACTGCAATTAATCTATTTATCTATACTCTATACTTATAATCAAAGAATGGAGGGCAAAAATCTGTACTTGGAAAAAGTAGTAGAACAAAATTATATAATTTTTAAAATTCATGTCTGTCTGTATGTTTCTTGAAATTCTTGTAAAAATTGAAAACCTACTTCAAAAATTAATATAATAATAGGTACGTCGTTTATTTTTATTATACTTAATTTATTTTATTAGCAGGACGATTTAGGTCCTCCCATAAGGAGATCATGGTACACGGTGTAATAAAATTGCCACGGTGGTTGCAAGGAAACCCATAAAGCACAACTAGTTTCCCGTATAAAAGTTTTTAGCTACTGAAACTCAAGCCTGTAAACAGTTAGCTAAATGTTGGGTACGTGAATTCAGCTTAAGTGAATGCGGTACCGGTCGCGCGGAAATTATAAGAAAATACCTATATAAAAAAACTATTCTGAGTGACAAGTACTAAGTCAATGATCTTATGTGGTTACATCATTTGCTAATAATTGGTGTACATGTATAATTTAAAATATTAACAAAGTAGTTGATTATATTTTGTAGTATAAAAAAAACAGCTTTTTTTAATAGTTTTTGTATTTACCTATGTATAAAAAGTACATCCATTTTTTTTTGAGATATGTAGTGTTCCACACTTTTAAAAGTTGATAGGTATACTAATTAGTTACATTATAAAAAATAGTTTTATTATATTACCTGCGTAATTGACGTTATTTTCATAAACCAAAACACTATATCGCTTAGTTTTAAAACTTCTTTACGTATTATATTTAATTTCTAGTACCTATTTTTTTACTTTATCTATACCTATAATAAAGGAAGAGAGGACAAAAAGTCTGTACTTGGAAAGAAATTTAAAAAAGTCTAGGTGACTTAGGAAATAGTTTAAAAATCATCAATTGTAAAAATAACAGTAAATTTCTATTTCTAATTAAATAAATAAATAAATCCTGTGACAAACACACAGCACCATCTAGCCCCGTGGTAAGCTGCTAATTTTGTATTACGGTGACTAGACAAATGATATACTACTTATATTTATTTTTCTTTTGTAAATACATACATATTATATATAAAAATACGCCCAGACCAAATACAAATATTTATTTTAAGCATAAATATTTACATCTAGCGGAAATCGAACCTGCAACCTTCTGTATTGCAGCCCAGCTAATTGAGTATGTGAAACGGAAAACTAATAAGGTATAATAATTTCATGCGCACCCGGTGACGTATCAGCTTAAGAAGGATGTTTACAGTCATAAGTATAACTAAGTAAGATTACAATAAGCTCTGCTTCATATTTTCTACGTTTAAGATCATTTTGTTTTGAATTAGATAGAACTAAGTAACACTATTTTATTTAAATAAGTAAATAAAATAAGTTCACTTAAACTTGCAACATTATATTGATTTGTAAATACATTTTACGACTTGAAATATTTTTGGCAAGGAAATACATTTCCAAAAAATATCTTTTTAAATTGGTCGAGCAATTTTAGAACCTATTAATTACAAACATATATTATCTTATTTCTTACTAATATTATAAACGCAAAAGTTTGTATGTATGTATGTATGAGGTTGTTACTCTTTCACGCAAAAACTACTAAACCGATTGCGATGAAACTTGGAATATAGGTAGCTGGGGACCTGGATTAACACATAGGCTACTTTTTATCCCATTATTATCGCGGGAACGAGACTTACGCGGGTAAAACCGCGGGGCGCAGCTAGTAAATAAAATATTTTTTAATAGGTAAGTACATTTTTTCTCTGTTTTCGCAAGGAAAAATTGAAATGATATAAAAAAACTCAAGAAAAAAACCGGTTTTAAACGCGTTGCTAATATTAATTTTAGTAATTATTGTTGCAATGCCGTTCCTACATTTCGGAGCCTTTGCGTCTGTACATATGTTCGTATTACTATGTCCAACCAGTCCACTCTGAGGAAGGAAGACTCCTTCCTCAGAGTAGACTGAGATGTAATTTGTGTATGACGTTGAAAATTTAGCAACGCGCATAGAACCAAAATATATTTTTATATCAATTCTTTCCTCTTTATGATATTAAGTACCTGGAGGTTGCTTGGAAGAAATCGCTCTTAGCGATAAGGCCGCCCATTTGTATAACTTAATTTACAATCTTTTATTTTAGTATTTACTGTTGTATATGTGCGTGTTGTTTTCTGTGTAAGTTGTGCAAATAAATATATAAAATAAAATAAATAAATAAAGTACCTATAGATAAAGATAATTTAGATATATACTCGTAGATGGTTAAAATGATAGAGCACAAGATTGGTTAGAGATACAGTTCCGGCATCCTATTAATATTTTAAAGTGTTTGCTTTGAATAACTTAACACGTGCTCAAATTCACTTTATCAGCTTATACCCACGATAACATAAACCGTCTTCGATGTAATCTAAGATATAAAGCAATCAGTCTTTTGCAATACATCCTTGACATTGCAAGTTATACAGCCATGAAGACAAGTGCTGTATTTGTTATTGTTTTATCAAGTTTAGTTTTCTCTAGCGATGGGAAGATATTCACGAGATGCAAACTGGCTGTGGAGTTGATGAAAACTAAATCGATTGAGCAAACTTTTTTGGGCAGTTGTAAGTACTTAATTGTATCATTATCATAAATTATAGTTTTTAACACTATAATTTTCCCGGGTCTTAATCGCGTGAACTTTAACTTTTTTAATTTGCCTTACCTCGACGTTTCCATCATGTTACAATCTTGGTCCTGTTAAAATGTGTAAATATGAGTTCCAATCGTGTAGTTTAAAAAGTTTATATAATATAGTTTTTAATTTATAATACAAAAAATAAATTATGTAGGTATAAGAATATTTAATTATTCATGAAATGTCAATTACAATGGAAATTACAAATAAATTAATAATAATCATTTAACTATTAAACAATTCATAAAAGAATATTCTAAAAAGGAACCCATGAATAATAATAATAAAATAGTAATACATAGATAAATAATTGCATCTATATATTTATATCATCATCATTTATGAGTGCAATCTTCATATTGAAGTTTGGTCAGCAAATTTACATATTATTTATATAAACATTCAACAGATATTGATTATAATTCGCTATCTACCTACGCATAGTACAAGCATAGTTGCTTATATAGTTTAAGGCTAGTTTGCGCTATGTGTAACGTCTTTCAATAATTATTTATTTATCTCTGCTACTCACCTAAGTGTTACTATATACCTACTTAGATTTCTAAGTATGTAGTTAGTTTATTTATAGTAATGAAGAGATTGCGGTGAGTACCATTTAAGTTAATTTTAATTGCCCGTTTTAATTGTCTTTAGATAAGCAGTTAGGTACTTTAATAGTGTAGGTATAATTGACCATTCACGTTGATTTTCAAGTCACTGCGATGACGTTGACTGTCCCTGTGGTGCGTCGGCAAACACCCGACTGCGACGTAGAAAGTTGTGGACTCGAGTCCTGCCGGGACAACAAAAGTTGAGCATTACCTAATCTATTTTCAGTAGGTATGGTCCTAGATTTATCAACTGTGGCGACACCAAATACTTCGATGCTTCAGCGGAACTCGGGATTCCCAAGAGGGATACATCCGGGAACATCGCTCAGATGAGATAGAGAGTTGACAGTATTAATTGACGACAAAGTAGAAAAAACAAACAAACATTTTCCCTTTCAATTGAATTGAATTGAATTTATTTATTAATATGAAATCTTACCAAACATTGATTAAATTACATTAGAAATCGGCTCTACACTAAGCACAAGCTTGTATTGCAGGAACTGAGATACTAATACAATAACGCAAAACATTTGATAATAAATAATAGATGATAGATAATGAATAGAACTGGATGAACTGAACTAAGCTGGATGCAAGAAGCCGAAAACAAATCCAGGTGGCGTGCAATTGGAGAGGCCTATGTCCAGCAATGGACTGTGACATGATGATGATGATGAAGATGATAAATAAATAGAAATACCTACAGTAGCAAGAGATAAGAAAGAAAACAGGTAGCTCGAAACTAAGTCGGTAATAATTACCAATTTAATATTATCAGGTCCAAAGACTAAAGGTTCAAGACATGTGTAAGGGGAAAGACAGACAACTGATATGTTGATCAGCCGACAGTGCGCTGACGTAAAGTTAAATAGAAATGACTTCGGAAATATTTCGAACTTGTTTACCTGGGTTATTTTTACGACAATAAATGTTATTTTATTACCAAAGTGATACAAATATTTTACAAGGATAAATAAATAGGTAGTTAAAATTTTCCCTTAATCTCATTTTTATTGAAAAAAAAAAACAAGAATAAATATAAGAAACTAGCTGCGCCCCCCGTTTCACCCGCGTAAGTTCAAATATTAGCATTTTTTCTTTCTCCTGATTATAACAACAATAACATAAAAATAATTAGCTAAATTGGTCCAGCCAAAATGTGATATTTTTATAAATAAGAAGAACATAAAAAAATATTTATTTACAAATGTTGTTTGTTTTTTTGTAGTATTCTGTCTAAGTTTGTGTTTAAATTGGATTTTCGACTTGAAATTGTACTCATTTTTCCGGTTTTAATCGCTTTGTCTATTAAAATATGCCTAAACTATAAACAAATTAGCACTCTACGTTTCGAAGTCTTTCCAGACCTCATTTCAACGGGTTTTATACTTTTTTAAGAAGTCGACTGACTATCTGCCAATGGAAATGTGTAAATCATGTTTTCACCTAAAACTACCACAACTATCACAATACAGTGACATTGACATTTAATCTTAACAAAAACAGCAGCTACAAGCAAAAACTAACCTTACTTCGTCAAATTTAAGACACAGTTCAGTTTGAAATAAAATTGACAATCGGATAATCATGATAGCAAACCGGTCAGTTAAGAATAAACCTTACTCACGTAACTTTAAGGATCAAAACCGGTTGTATGAAGAACCGACTCATACGCACGTTGTTTGTTTTGATACAGTAGTAGTATCTCGTTAATTATGTGTGGTGCACGTGTTTTAGTAGTTGTACTAAGTTTAATATTATTAGTAGAGTCAAAAAGATACGAAACTAGATGCAAATTAGTTCGCGATTTAGTCAGAGTGGGAATACCTAATGATATTTTCCTTGGACAATGTAAGTTTGTTATTATTACGCTGCGCGGTTTCAACTGCGTAAGTCTCGATTCTGTAAGAATATGGGGATCAAAAGTAGCTCACGAGTATGTTGCTCCTCAATAATGTAGCTTTCTAAGGGTGAAAGAATTTTTGAAATCGGTTTATTAGTGGTTACTATTATTTGCCTATTTGTTACAAACAAACTTTTCCTTTTTAACCGACTTCAAAAAAAAGGAGGAGGTTATCAATTCGTCTGTATGTATAATTTTTTTTTTTTGTATGTTCACCGATTACTCGAAGACGGATTGACGGATTAAGATGATTCTTTTTTTAATGGATAGGTAGGAGCTTCAAGATGGTCCCATAAAAATTTGATATGGATCTGATGAGGGTCTTCGGAGTGATGAACGGAAATGCTCCTCAAAACGCATTAATCCATCCAGTTGTTTATCGATTACTCGAAGATGGCTTGACCGATTAAGATGATTCTTTTTTTAATGGAAAGGTGGGAGCTTCGAGATGGTCCCATAACAATTTGATGAGGATCTGATGAGGATCTTCGAAGTGAGGACCGGGAATGCTCCTCAAAACGCTGTATTCAATTCAATTGTTCATCGATTACACGAAGATGGCTTGACCGATTGATATAGTTCTTTATTTAATGGAAATATGGAAGCTACGCGGTGGTCCCATGAAAGTTTGGTAAGGATCTGATTAGTATCTTCGGAATGATGCACAGGATAGCATCCCAGAATTCAATAAATTACTCATTTTTGGACTTCTACCAAAAAGAATAGACCACTAAAGAACTAAGTACAGATTGATGGGGTACCTGAAACCACCTACTCATCAGCAAACTCCTCAATAATTAAAATTACGGTAACAATATTGTTGATTTTTAGGTAGGTAAGTATACTAAAAAGGGTAAAATAAAAAAATAATTTAACAATTAAAAAACCGACTTCAAAAAGAAACAAAAAATAATTTAAAAAACAACCAAAAAAAAAAAAAAAAAGAATTGATAAAAATGACCAAAATAACCTCTACATAGGTACAGAGCCACCGATTAATTAATCTGTTTTATCATCTGAAGTCGGGCAGTTTTACTGGTTGGTTCCATATTGTACTTAATTTGGCTGCCCGACTTCAGATGATAAAACAGATTAATTAATCGGTGGCTCTGTACCTATGTAGAGGTTATTTTGGTCATTTTTATCAATTCTTTTTCTTTTTGGTTGTTTTTTAAATTATTTTTTGTTTCTTTTTGAAGTCGGTTTTTTAATTGTTAAATTATTTTTTTATAATAATATAGTATAGACCATTTATTTATTTTTCCCGGTTTTAATTATTTTTTTTTTAAATTATAACATCGTTATTATCTAACCAACCAATCATTTCAATACAACATCGGAAAAACAGAAATAAAAACCTATTATTTTCTTTTGATTGTACGTAAGTATTCTTTAACGGAACCAGTTATATTATAATTTGTTAATCTTTAAATAGGTAGGTAGGTACCTAACTAGTTTTGCATAAAATATGGTAACCTCACCTTTTTATGCGGAACGAGTTTTAAGTAACAAGTACCTACCTATGTAATTATATTTAAGAAACGAATTCCTTTATATGATCAGAATGTGACAATCAAAACAAACAGCTGATTGTAGATTAATAAATAGAGTTAGATTATTCTTCTGTTTTCGCGTTGTTGTATTGAAATGAAACTCAAAACTGTTGTTTATCAAAACAAGAAAGCTCAATTTTTCTTCTTCTTTTTACACGACGACACTGAAGTAAATCTTACTAATATTATAAACGCGAAAGTTTGTATGTATGTATGTGAGGTTGTTACTCTTTCACGCAAAAACTGCTGAACCGATTGCAATGAAACTTGGAATAAAGGTAGCTGGATACCAGGAATAACACATAGGCTACTTTTTATCCTGATATTCCCGCGGCAACGGGCAATGGTGAAACCGCGGGACGCAGCTAGTATAAAAATATATGAGTTA
Source organism: Idaea dimidiata (assembly GCA_949358125.1). Lineage (NCBI taxonomy): Eukaryota > Metazoa > Arthropoda > Insecta > Lepidoptera > Geometridae > Idaea > Idaea dimidiata. Next base: position 19,062,576 of record OX442334.1, on the reverse strand, counting down.
AGTATAATTTCAAAAAGAATTTCAGTTTCTTTTTCGATCCAAAAAAAAAACGTTTGTTAAACAAAAGAAAGACCTTAAGGATAAACTATTCTAATATTATAATTTGCAAAAGTAACTCTGTCTGTCTTGTTTGTTACGCTTTCACGCCCAAGCCGCTGAACTGATTTTGAAGATTTTTTCTATTGAGATAGATGGAACCTTGGAGAGGGACATAGACATAGGCTACCTTTGGTCCCGATAATCCCGCGGGATCGGGACTTACGCCGACTTTATGTGCGTTTGACAAAATGTGTTTTTGACATTTTGTAAAAACTAACATTTTTGACATTTTGCGTTGACTTTATGCGTGTTTGACTTTTTGGGTGTGATCCAAGTATTTTATACTGCAGACATCATTTACATCGCAAAACGTCGCAAGCAGTATTTCATTTTCATTAACCTCTCTACTTAACCTATTCGACGTATTAAAAACATTAACATAATTAATGGATGCCAAACTCAAATACTCTCACAAAACACGCGAAGTAAATTATTGTAAAAGCAGGTAAAGGTATTGTTCTGAAGTCTTGATATAATTTGAGTTATGCGGTTCACTTATTTATGATTAGGACTAAAGAAAAAACTTTAGACTGCACTATTGACGTAGTTGCTAATTTTTTTTGGATAGATAAATTTAATACAAAATTAAGGCTCTTCTTCTGCTTTTCGTATAGTGGTGTGTGGCTTACCTACTGTTAGAGTTGTCGGGCCTAGAGCCTCTAGCTTGAATTAACACGTTCACAGTCCCCAATACTAATTTATTTATTTACCAAAAAAACTAAATCTATCTAAAACTAATGGTTTAAATCACCCGTACGTTTAATACATTTCCTACCTATGTTTATTTTGTTGAATTTTATTATGTTTGTATGGCATATTATGTTCATTCGTCTTATTGTATATTTATATAAATTGCTAGTTTCGTTGTTTTTTGGAAATAATATCCGTTAATTAGGTGCACATACAAAACTTGGCATAAAAGCAAATCAGTGTGCAATAAAGAGTACACGGACTTGGCAGAACCCATCACCGTGTACGGGATAGCGTACACCGGACTGTAAACGTGTTAAACCATGATTTATCATCATAATTTAACAATTTCTGAGGGCTTTCGGTAGACTAACAGAAATTAAAAAGCGGTTAACAAGTAAACTACAATATAACAGGTTGCTCGTCTACAGGAAGCATTCTATTACCTGAGTTCAAACCAAGGTTTTGTTACTATAAAAAGATATTATTAAAAAAATATTAAGAAATTGATCCTCCCAATATTATAAATGCAGAAGTTATGTCTTTGTCAAATCAGTGATTGAATTCAGCTGTTAGATATACAAATAGTTGACACATAGAATATAATATATGAACGGGGACTACAAGGGTTTACGCGCGGGGCGTAGCATATAAATATTTCTGTATCAAATAAAGCTCATATAAAGAAACTTTTATTAAAGCTAGCTAGGTCGTGAACAAGCCACGGGTTAAATATAGTCGCAAATAAAACTAAACAAAAAACAGAAAGAAAAAGAAAACTTCTTCATAAGCCGTTGATACAAATCACTTGATTGGACCAAACAAAGTTTTTTCTATACGTGTTGTGAATGACAATTCCAATCCGACGAATTGATCGTAGTTATAGATGAAAAATAAGAAGTAAATAATACTAAAAATATTAACAAAGGCGTACCATCTACCTAATATTTTAATAGCTAATTTTAATTTTCTATGTATAATATGTATGTATTTACAAAAGAAAAATAAATATAAGTAGTATATCCGTTATCTAGTCACCGTAACACAAGCTTAGCAGCTTACCATGGGGCTAGATGGCGCTGTGTGTTCGTCACAGGATTTATTATTTTAGCTATACCAGATGATCGAATATGATTTGGATCGCACCGAGTACTTTTATTAGTTAGAAATATAATATGGTATTACTAGCTGGGCCCCGCGGTTTCACCAGCGTATGTTCCGTTCCCGCGAGAATATCGAGATAAAATGTACCCGATGTGTTATTACCGGTATCCAACTACTTATACTCCAAGTTTCATCGCAATCGGTTCAGTAGTTTTTGCGTGATTGAGTAACAAACATCGAAACACACACACTTTCACATTTATCCTTATTAGTAGTAGGATTAGGGCGTATTCTGTGCCGTCGCTCACAGAATGCATAAAAGTCAGCACATACATAATTTTACGACGACTTAAGTTGAAACTTGCAGAGCAAAATTTGTTTGTCTACACTTTTACACGCAAAACGAGTATAAAACAACAATTATTTACCAAAAAAAAAAAACCACCGGAATCATTAATAATGTTAAAGAGTGGGATGGCAATTAAGGAGGTTGACATTTTTGAATGTAGAGTCAAGTGTCAGAAAACTCTTTTAAATAAATAAATATTGCACAGCTTTACATACAGCACAATCTAGCCCCAAACTAGGCACTACAATAAAATAAAACAACAAGTTTCTTTGGTCCTTATTTATTTACGATTTCTTCAGTTTTATGGTGATTACATTATGTAGGTATATTTTTCCTTCTTTTTGACTGAGAAAATAAAACGACAATCTGAAAGCAACTATAACTATGGATCTTTTTATTTACTTTCTATGTAAAAATTTTTGTTATTGAGAAAAAAGACTTTGTTAAAAACGTTCGTTTCGTTTCACTTTAATTACCTTTAAATTAAATGAAGAAGATTCCAAAGTTTGTAATAGCTTTTTATTTTCATATTGCTCAAAGCATATTTATGATTAAAAAAATTATTTGTTCTTCGCATGTTTTACTGTAGCACACTGTAGTGTATGTTCTTGAGTACGATCTGTTTCTACTGTTATTCCAAATTGTGAATTATCCAAAATTTCATTTCAACATCGTTGCAATTGATAACAATACACTCAAGATGAAACTATAAACTCACAATCGAACTGCAATCGAAACTTATTTACTCAAAAATGTGTACGTACATAGAAAACGGTATTTCTAGTAAATGTTTATCAAAAAATGTCATATACTATTGTTAGATTTTATGTCAAATTTCAAATTTAAGATTGACTGCAATATTTTGGATCATTTTATGAAAATGATATCATAGTCCATCCGAACATACGTGCACGGATATGACGCACACAACCCCCGGATTCACTCTGTAAAGGCTCCGTGGTTTCGAAGCCTTTACAGATTCCTTCTTCAAGGTAGAAATTTATGAAGAGGGAGGGTAGTTAGGTGGTAGGTAGGTCTACTTTGAGGAAGGAGTCTGTAGATCTTAAAGCTGTCTGTGATATGCTTGCCAGACATCAATATGTATGTGTATGTGTGAAACTTTTAAGACCAAAATTTCAATTTCTTAAGTCGTTGAATTTCTAAAAAGTTGGATTGCTAAGAATGTTTAATCTCAATCAATATATCCCGAGGTAAGCGCAGCTAATGATTTGAAATAATTAGAGTTATAATTGATACTAAAATAAATAAAATTAACTATTTAAGACAGGGGTTTAGTATCTACCTCGGTGCATAAACTATACTATTAAAGGTGGTTGCTCTTCTTGTGTCTTTTTCTTATTGAAGGTCGCGTTTCGAAGGCATTCAATTGATATCAGTAGAAAATTATTTAAACCTATATTTTTCTGTTACAGGGGTATGCTTGATAGAGAAAGTGAGTAAAAGGGACACCAGCGCGTTGGTTGTCTCACCTAGCGGGAAGAAATCATATGGATTATATCAGGTAGGCAAATGAAAATATAAGTACCTAGCTAGGTATATCCAGAGATATTTTATGTAATCATGGAAGCGCCTTGTTTTAACAAGATAGTAAACAATTTTTACATTATAATTCGACAGCTGTCATAAAGGAAAGATTCATTTGTTTGTTTGTTTGTAATGAACAAGCTCCGAAACTACTGGACCGATTTTAATACTTTTAATATGTTTTTCCTCAATATTGTAGCTTTCTACGTTATCGAGAAGTAACACAGACTAATTTTGATTGTGATATTCTGACGGGATCGAGACTTACGGAGATGAAACCGTAGGACAAACCTAGTATTATCTAAATAATTTTCAACGGCCGACATTCCGAGGTCTGTACGCTCGCCTCCTTATCACAAAAAACATACAAACTTCTTCTTCTATCTTCTTACATAAAAAAAGAAAGAAAAAAAAAGATTAATTTCTCGAGAAAAAAAGTAAAAGTTTTCAAAGTCTACAAATTTAGAACCACTCTCTTTTGGTCTATATTACCTAAACACAATGTATTCATCATGTTTATTTCAGATACCGAGCCCGAAATGGTGCAAGGAGGGTAAAAAAGGAGGCGACTGCAACATTGCTTGTGAATGTGAGTAGAATTACTGCAACATGCTTCAAACGATTCTGATTTCATTCATTGGAAACTACCAATGTTTGAACATTTACCCCCTTACTTATAAACGCTAATTAATGCGCTGCATAACTATGCATCGTTTGTCTTTTACTGTTACAGAAAGTTTTAAAGTTGACAGACAGAGACTAACGTTACATAACTTAGTCATGTGTAAGGGAGTTTAATTTAGGCGTGATAACTAATAGCTGTAACATACGATCGAACTGTATGTCATATTTTGTGCAGCTGTTTGGTCACAGAGCACATTAGCGCTCTGTTGTAATTATACAATGTACCTAGTTTGACGGTACGGTGCGTTGCAGTTTCGATTGTCTGTTACGGCTATAACATTTATCAAAAATTACTTTAACGTGGTGCAAATTTCTCGACACCACAAGTCATCGTTGCGACCAGCAGTTCATGCTAATTAGATGATACCACAGCTGCTGTGGTATCATCTAATTAGCATCCACCGCTAGTAGTTGCAAAGTTGCAGTACAATGCTGCTTTGACGTAACGTGGTTGTTACCGCTGATTACTTCGAAGCAGTAATGTAGAATACGAAATATGTTTTTGATAGTAAATAGGAACTAGTAGCGGTGCATGCTAATTAGATGGTACCACAGCAGGTCGGCTGGAATCCAACGATACTTCCGCGGTAGGTCAACTATTATCTAGTTCCTTCTAAATTTTCATTTGAACTCCTCAGCACTCCTAGACGACGATATCAGGGATGACACAGCGTGTGCTCAGACTATATTCCACCGGGAAGGCTTCAAGTACTGGCCTCAGTGGACCACCAGGTGTAAGAACGACTATCTTATCACCAATGAGATTTATAAGTAAGTATTTTACATGAAAAGATTATGTACTAGTTAGCACAAGATTTGATGTCTCAAATATGTTACATGTCCCTTTTACGCGAACAAATATAAAAAGCTTCTGCAGCGCTGTCAAAAGATATTATTATGTCTCTCGTAAAATAGAAAAGACAATTACTGCGGGTGCTAAAATATAAAGCTCATTGGCCTAGCTGTACCTGCTGTACGGTCGTGCGGGTTAAGCAACGCCTGGCGCGGTCATTACTTGGATGGGTGTCCGAAAATTTGTGTGGCAATAAATCATTTTCTCGAGCTCCACCATGCTTCGGAAGGCACGTTAATCAGTTGGTCCCTGTTGTTATCTGTGATAGCAGTCGTTTATTTATATTTTATGTCTGCTGTTGGCATAGCTATTGTTAATGTTGAGATAATTGTTAAGATTAAAATCATGTTGTTTTTCCTCAAATACACTTTCATAACAAAGTTTAGCATAAGATCAAAATATCTAAAAGCATCATACACTACACTACCAATAACCACCCACACGTGATACTTATCTATCTATCACTGAACCACTTTAGCATACAAATATACTACAATAGTGATAAAAAGAACTTTCCCCAATGTTTTCGTCGTTCAAACGGCTACCTTTATGGTAATGGGTCCGTTTTATAAAAGCTCTCCTAAACAAATAAATAGGCGGACAAAAGGGTGATAAAATCACAGATTACAGTGATAGTCTGTATTAGGTAGATTGTTTGCTTTCGAATTCCCGATCTTTCATCCTAACGATCCCTTCTATGCTTAGATAGGTACTTTACTTACATGATCGAGCTTTGTTCTTTCTTTTTAATAATTTCAGGGACTGCATATCGGTATAAAATATTGAAAAATTATTTCAAAAATAGATAGATAGATAGATTAATACTTTATTTGCACAACCAACAACAATTAAAATCAGTTTACATTATAATTAATAAGTGAGACAAATTACACAAAAAGCTTGCACTGCTTAACATAGTATACAAATACCTAAATAGATTCATATCATACAATAATAAACATAAATAGCTATAAATTTTATAAATATACATATATGTAAAATAGACACATATACATGTATAACAAATTAGATACATAAAAAAATATACATTTAAATAAATATATAAAGATAATGAACAAATATTCAGTACTCAAGTTTTTATACCAGCCCAGAAAGTGCATATTGGTATAAAGTTCTTTAATAGGACTAGTAAAACATCAGTACTCAAATATGTAAACTGTAATAATTTCTGTTCTTATTTTTTCCAGTAGTACAGTTATTTAACTCTTATTTATTTTCTTTACCAATAAATAATTTATTATTGAAACATAAAGACAATCGAGAATTATTGAAATACATTAATAATAGAAGGATCAAAATTTTACGCTACCTAAATATGAAGGTAGAATATAAAGGTACTATAAAAATCTGTACTGCTATTTTTGAGTACTGAAGTTTAATGGTATGACGTCATACAGAAAAGTATGGTACAGATACTCATACCGGTATACAGTCCCTGATTATTTGCATAATGAGTATATAATCAGATTCCCGTACTATTCGTTCTCCGACTACGCTGAAATCCAAATCAAAATAGGTATATTTATCACCTACTGAATTGAGAGAAACGAGAGTACGAAAGTTACTAAAGGTATAATAAAACTTTGAATCCTTACAAGCTAAGTTGTCTGCTTTCAAGCAGTATCGAATATCGGTTACCATAGTAATTGGATTTATTTTTTGAACTTCCTTGTTTTTAACCGACTTCAAAAAAAGGACGAGGTTCTCAATTCGTCGCGTATTTTTTTAGGGATGTTCATCGATTACTCGAAGATGACTTGACCGATTGAGATGGTTATTTTATAAATGAAAAGGTGGGAGCTCCAAAGTCGTCTTTAGACTTCTATCAAAAAAAGCATCGGGCCCTGAAGAACTAGGTACTGATGGAGCACTTGAAAACTTGAAACCACTTTCTCATCAGAAAACACCTGAATAGTTAAAATTACGGTTGGAAATTTGTTGATTTTTAGTGGCAGTCGAACGAAAGTAAGTAAGTAGGTAGGTACATGTACTCGAGAGGTCGGGCAGTTTTTTATGTTGGTTTTTTATTTTTATTTTCTTGTCATACAAAATCCTGTTAGTTAGGATTTCATGTCAATAAGGAATCCTTACAGCTTTGCCATGTCTAGCAGTCTGTCTGTACGTACTACGTACTCCTATTAGATAATGAATATTAAATAAAAAAGCCTCAATAATTATTATTTACAAAGTTTGCCTGAAAGAAATCGCTCTTAGCGATAAGGGCGCCCGTTTGTGCAAGTTGATTTTAAGTTTTTTTTTTCAGATAAATAAATAATTATATTTATCTATTTATTTTAACTAAAGTAGTTGTTTCATCACAGGACTGCGCCTAGATCTTGGTTGTTTGAGTAGATTGACAACATTCACGTACATGTTGCATCTGTGTGCGTGAGATTGTCGTGATAACATTCCAGAGCAACAATATGCACGTGAATATTCTCAAACAACCAAGCCCAAGAAACAGTCGTGAAAAACAACTGAAATTTTACTTCAAAAACTCACCTATAATTATTCCCCTTCACCAACTTATTTTTATGCGGGCTATAATAGATAGCCCCATTTAAAACTAAACAGGCAAAGCTGTTCACTTCAGCCGGTTATGAATATTTGACTGAACTGCTTGATAGCCTTTCTGCCCCCGAATTATCTATCCAGTAAATGTCTGACAACAGTGGAAATTGACATTCACTATTCAGTACATTGCTGCTTTGACGTAGCGTGGTTATTACTGGTGATCACCTCAAAGCAGCAATGTACTGCAGAGTGCCTGTCATTTTCCATGCATTTTGTCAGACGTCAACAGATAGATAATATGGGTACTGGTCGTTTCTTACATACCCTAGACGGATTTATACCAGGTGGAACTGAAGGTAAAACTGATAAAATATTGTTATTTCCAGATGCCCTGACTTGATCTCACCGCGATCGAGTCCTGATCGAATGACGTACAGTGAATTACTTAGACACAGAAGAATGATTGCAGCGGTATCTCGGTCAAAAATGGCGGCCAAAGCAAAGTGATTTAAAAAATATAATGTTCGGAAATAAAAAATGTGGTACTTAAATGAGTGTTTATTCGTCCCGTTCCCACGAGAATATCGGGATAAAAAAATTCAGGTTCGCAGCTACCTATATTCCAAGTTTCATCGCAATCGGTTCAGTAGTTTTGCATGATTGAGTTACAATGTCACACACCTACCTACTTATTAGTAAGATAAGTTTTTTATACTCAACCCCCTTGCTTATAAAAAACGATGAATTTGACTAAGTTATGTGACGTATGTCTCTATCTGTCAACTTTGCAATTTCATGTCACAGTTAAAGAAAAACGATACATAGGTTATGCAGCTGTTATTCATCGTTTATAAGTAAGGGGGTAAATTACTGTGATGAAAAAATAACAGGTTAACAACAAAATTCTTTACTGTTCTTCAATCAATACCTACTTACATAGCCATCAAACTATCGGAAATTCTTTCATCCTACACCCAAGACACCTCTCACCTTTGTTACAAATTGGAAACGTTTCAGCGCAACACTTTGTTTCGTCGAATCCAAACGGATTAAGCCTTAAGAAGACTTTCGGTTTAATGTTCCGAATGTCTTTACAAAAGAAAGGTTATTTTAGTAAGCGATTACTGTATCTGACAGGATATCCACCTCTTAGGCATTACTATAATACCTAAACTGTGTCTATGGGACGAATAACTACACAATGCCAATGCATTACGTAGGTATTCGTCCATCTTGTCTTTTTCTGTGCTATAATATTTCAGACAGAAACTACTTTTATTTTATAATTATCAATGCACTTTTAACTGCCACTAGAAATGCTTAAAATTAGGCAATAGGCTATACTTTATAAAAAATTAAAATTGTTAGCAAACTTTACTGATGAGACACGGTTCTAAGTGCTTCATCAATCTTTACGTGGGTAGGTATTAGAGTTAGTTACTTGAGTTAGTATCCCCTTTTTCTATTCTTCCTTCTTTCTTCCTTTCTATGTGACATATAAAATAAAATGGATTTCATATTATGTAATGGTTGACAGATTTTATATGATAATTGACAGAAAATTCTGACTTCTAACTGACTGACTTATTATCTTACTACCTATTATTAACTATCAAGGCACAGTTCTTAAAAAATGATCCTAAAGACATGAAAAGTGTTACTTTTACATAGATAAAAGAGACGTTTATTTGCACCAAAAACACTTTGTTACATTAAGAACATATAGCAGTTTTCCATTAAGGAAAGGTTTATAAAATTTCCCATAAGCTCGTGACTCTGGCTCAAAGAAAACCCTGGCAGTTTAATTTTTAACCCAACCCCGTATACAAGGCTTTAGTAACACTTCGCTCAGCTATCACTCACTCAAAATTTCTAAGAACGTAAGTTTCTTGGCAGAAACTTTAAACACCATACGGTACTTCCTCATAAAGGTACACCTAAGTAAAATAGCACAAAAAGTAAACCTAGTAATTATCTGCAAACGGTCTGAGTGCAAGGGGGTACGGAAACACAGATGCTGCCGTTTTAACGCCCCAACGAATCCTTGTGCATTTCAAGAAATTTCAAGCAAAATTTCGCACTAAAATTCGTTTATCTTCTTTGCGAATTTATGTTTTGCAATTTTGAACGTGTAATCCAGGTCTTAAAGGGAAATTAAGGAAAAAATTACCTTATTAAAACTGCTCAATTAGTATTAACTAAGGAATGAAAGAAAATGCGTTTATTCATATAGGACTACTAGTTCAACAAACTTAGAAATAAATCTGAGTGATGTCTTACTTAGTGCTGTGTTTTTTGTTCTATTTTATTTCTTAGATAAGTTGGTTTAGATTTATTTTCTGTTTTAGCTATGTTGGTTTATTCAAAGTCAAAGTCAAGTCAAAGCCAAAATAGTTTATTTCCTTTAGATTTTTGTAGAACATTAAATGCACATGATCATTTGGCTACGTCTCAGGTGTATTGATTTTAGTGTGGCTTCGGAACGCGCCCTCCGATGAGAAGAAGCCACAAGAAACTCACGGGGTTTTTTTTACAGTTTTTTATACAGATATTATCTATAATTTGAACAGGAGCAATCAATAAATTATGTCCATGGATTTTTTTCATTAAGATATGACGACGTATCATAGTACGCCCTTTTACACAATTTATGTTTAATATATTTTTTGAATCTTGTGATGGACATGTCACATATATACGTCTTTAGGTAGTTTATTACTTTTAGCCATCGAGACCTTTACAGGTCTATTCTTCAGAAAAGTCTGTCGTCAACCTCAAAACGTATACAGGTCCTTACAAGTTGTATTGTATAAAAATTAGTATGGTACTTTGGGAAGTCGGTTTAAATTTTGAAAATATGAAACTTATTAGTTTCCAAATATTGAAACCCATCTTGGTTGGCGACGTAGTACACAACTTTTCAGCTAAATCTTCGAAACAAAAATTTTTCTGAGAATTCCCTCACAATAAAAGATACAATTTCGCACCGACAAATACCTACTTACAAAAGCAAATTCGCACAAAAGTAGCGTTTTTCTTTCTCCATTGACAATCAACATAGGTAAACAAAAACTATATTCCTCTGTAGATATTATAAAGTCAAATGTGACACAGGTGTGGAAGCAAATTTAGCAAAGGATATCCCTGGATACTTGCACCGTTACACCCATTTACGGTATCTAGACGGGGGACGGGAAATATTCGGAATCTTTTCCGAATATGTTTCACTAGCTACACCCCGCTGGCATCACTACTGGTTTTTTTTCGCATGATATATGAGCGTTTAATTGTTCATCATCTCATCTGATGATAATTAATGATAATTTTATGGTATTAGATGAAGTACGCTCATCTAGAAAAAGGACGACGGCAGGTGGCCGACCTGTCTTCCTTAGTAGCTGCACCGGCCAATATATCGAACCACGAATCCGCTTGCCGCTACGACTTGATCGGTGGATGGTTACAAATCCGTTTTCTTTTAGACCCAGGCTACAGGATCCTTCTAGAATATTGGGTTAAAAAGTAGCCTATATATTAATCCAGAGCGGTGTTAATCTATTGGTAAATACCCCGACTTTCATTCCGAATCCTGGCCGCGCACCATTGTATTTTTCTTTACGAAAAGATTATGAGCGTTAACATCGTTCTTACGGTGAAGAGAAAGCATCTTGAGGAAACCCACGGCTTAAAGTCGCGCACAAATGCCCAATTGTAGGGCTAATTGCGGAAACAGCGTGTTACATCATAATCAAGGTTAGCTATCTGCAGTTTCATTGCATGCATACAAACGCAGCCAGTTAGGTCATATGTGAGCACTAATGAGGGAATTTGTAGGTATATTATTGCTATAGGCTGTGCTATAGGTGACGAAATGTCTCTATTTAGTCTGGCATTAAATTATTTGACTGAACTATTATGTTAGATAAGTCACGGCTGGGTGCCCCGATTCGATATGACACAGTCTGGAGGTTATTGTAAGAAAACTCTCTTAGTGTGTACGATACGACTTTCAAAATGTAATTGTGATATAAAATCGTATGGTCGGTTGGCCCAGTCGCAGGCTTAGAGAGCTACTGGAAGCAGATTTTTTATAAAAGTACATACCAGAAATACTATATAAAATAGTTCGAAAAAAAAGGAGAGCGGGGTAAGTCTGGTGGTAGATACCCCGACTTTCATTCCGAAGGTCGTAGCGCAGCAATGACTTTTTGTTCCAAAAAACTATATATACGCTTTGAGGTCGCTTGCTGGGGCGCGCTCGTGAGGAAATCCACGGCTTACAATCACGCACAAAGGCCTAATAGTAGGGCTAATTGCAGAAACCCACGGTTAAAACTTTAAATTTAGGTACTGTTTAAAATTATAATGCGTGTTTCGACAACATACACAGGTACCTTTTAATTACTCTTCTGCCAAGGGAAAATTGTGTATTTATTCCAATATTCCCACGGGATCGGAACTTACGCGGCTGGCCCGAAGGAAACAGCTATTAAAAAGGGGAAAAATTAAAATGTTTTTTTTTACGTAGCTCAATATTCCGAGTAGGTGATGTTACGACAGAGGCATCAGTATCAAACGTCCCCTCTTTTCGCATAATATTGCACGAAGTTACAAGCAGATGCGCAAGAGAAGATTTTCTAAAAGCAGACAGACCAACAAACTATCGGAACAATGTCTAAACAAGCTCTTTCACTAGTCTCCTATCCAATTTTCTTTTGTTCTATCTTAAGGGGAACGCAGATTGATCCGAGCTAAACGAAACAAAGTTTTGTCGTCCGCGGAAAAAGGTACCTTAATATATTTTTTTATAAATAAATATTGCACGACATTGTACACAGCGTAATCGAGCCCCAAACTAAGCACTAGACTTGTACTATGGGCAACGAATAATCGTGCCCCAAATGACGAAACCAAACATCGGCTTAAGGCCGTTAAAAAAAAAGTTGAGGCTTTATATTAACTAAAACTTTTTGCTTTACCCTTCCGTCGAAATAAAAATAGACGAAAAATAGCCCAGTTTTTAGTTTTTTATGTGTTATGTCTAGGTGGCCAGTTCGAAATGGCCGTATGCTACCAGAACCTTAGTTCCAAATTTAAATTACCTTATGCCCTAGGTGCATAATGAGCACTTTATGCACCTAAGGCAAAAGACTTGCTTTAGTTTGACCTTTTTGGTCAAATAAAGTCACTTGGTAGAGCAGTAGGTGTGTAATAGTAGTTTATGCACCGAGGTACTAAAGTCCTGTCTTATATAGCGGGCGTCATATTGAATCCAAAGCGTACGAAGGACTCTAGAGGGTTAACTCCCGAGCGTAGCGAGGGTGTTAAAAACTTAACTCCTGAGCGAAGCGAAGGAGTTATGTACTTAGAGTCCTGAGTGAAGCGTGGGATTCAAGCGCTCAAGATAAAGACAGACTTTAGTACCGAGGTGAATACTCTACTTTACACATCTACTGCGAGACAATAAAAAGGCTATAAAAATAAGCATTTAACTAAGAACAAAAAAATAGATTAATGCAACGTATATGAAATATATTGACAGCTCATTAATTAATTTTAGCTAATTAAATTTAACAATGTAACATCAAAATGACGAAACCACACATTGGCCTTAGCTGCTGAAAAAAAAAAGTTGTGGCTTTATACCAACCAAAACTTTTTACTTTACCCTTCCGTCTATGAAAATAGAAAAAATTTGCCCAGTTTTTATTTTTTTTATGTGTTATGTCTAGGTGGCCAGTTCGAAATGGCCGTATGCTACCAGAACCTTAGTTCCAAATTCAAATTACTTTATGCCCTAGGTGCATAATGAGCACTTTATGCACCTAGGGAATAAAGAGTCGCTTTACGTTGACCTTTTTGGTAAAATAAAGTAACTTTGTAGAGCAGTAGGTGTGTAAAATAATATTAGTTCAAATCTGATATTATAAAACGACTTTGTTGTGTAAGGAATATTCATTCGTTTGCGATGTTTAGTATTAATTTGTATGCTTGATGAAAGTTCTTGTGAATAGATAATGAAACAGAGTTATTTAAATTTAATTTAGACGTTTTCAATCATAGGCTTAATTGCTATTGGAATTAGTGATCTGTTAGTAATTTACTAAAGCTTGTTAGGCTTTAAAATAATGCACTAGCAAATGACTCTCAGATTTACTGGTAAATCCTATTATTATGAACGCAAATATTTGTAAGTTTGAATGTGATTTTTCACTCCTTCACGCAAAAACTATCAAACCGATAGCGATGAAACTTTGAATATAGCTTGCTGAAGACATAGAATTACACACAGGCTACATTTCATCCCGATATTTCCGAGAGATCGGGATTTATATGGTTGAGATACGGGACGCTGCTAGTAACATTATTTACTTACGTGAAAATATGTGTTTAATTAAACAAATACCCATGTTTGTTACTCTTTTAAAGATTTCTATGATTATTATACATATTATGCTTGGTTTGTGTGTGTATGGTGTGTCTTTCTGTGTATAAAATGTATGTATGTACAAAAAAAATAGTATTTTATGTAGTATATCCGTTATCTAGTACCCGTACCACAAGCCTAGTGCTTATTTTGGGGCTAGATTTCGCTGTTTATAATGTCGTGCAATACTTGTTCCGTATTAGAACAGGTTGTTTTAGTTTGAATATTTTTATCATTAGAATTGAGGGTAGGTACCTTGGGTAAGAAAACACAACTTGTGGGTAGATTACATACAATCTATCAAGTTTGAATATCGAACGAACCACTGACACATTGAATCGCCGCCTTTGGGCGAGAACACCCGTTTGCGCATCATAAACTATTGTCCGCGCCGTGTATCACGCGTGGACCTCATCATCATCATCCTCTCGACACACCGTCTGCAGTGGAAGATTAAAGACTAGGATTACGTGCTCAAGGATCGTAGATCAGATGCCAATATCGACTCGATAACGTCGATAATACAGGTCAGTGGTTTACTCCTAGACAATTCTTATTTATTTATTGTTTATTTAATGCTTTTAGACTTACAGTTTACACCAGAACGTCTGAATAGCCATTACACTTTAGTTATAATTTTATTGGTACTTACCTATCTATCTTACTAATATTATAAACGCGAAAGTTTGTATGTATGTATATATGTATGTATGTATGTATGTGAGGTTGTTACTCTTTCACGCAAAAACTACTGTACCGATTGCGATGAAACTTGGAATATAGGTAGCTGGGGACCTGGATTGACACATAGGCTACTTTTTATCCCAATATTCCCGCGGGAACGGGACTTACGCGGGTGAAACCGCGGGACGCAGCTAGTATATTATATATCTACTAACAGCTAGCTGGAGATTTGGACATAGAATACTTTTTATCACGACATCCCTACGGAGTTAGAGCTTACGCGGATTAAGACATGTGGCACTGCTAATTACTCATCATAATCAATACTAAGTTACAGATAACTTACTTACAAAACTTCAGACAATAATTCGACATTAACAAAAGCGTTTCTCGCACTCTGCCAGCGACATTTCAATAAATTATATGGAGCTGTCAATGAATAATACCATATTTCATAAAACAAGAGGTTCCGAGAGAAAGTTCGAGAAGGATCAGCTCTCTATCAATCAATGTCTGGAAGTTGCTTAAAAGTCGACTGATGAAGCGGCGGTATGATTACGTGGCTTCTCTCTGTTCTAAATGTATTTGTGCTTAGATATTTTGGCTTTGTTTTAACGTAATACCTAAACTAGTTGGATCCCGCGGTTTCATTCTGCGAAAATATCTGTATAAAAACTTACACCTATTTTATCCAGTTCACCAGCAGACCGCTGGTGAACTGGATAAAATAGGTGTTCTACCAAGTTTGACCGCTGCTATTTCCCTAATATGTAAAGGAAAAAAAAGTGCATTTTTATATTTTTTATATGTAAGAATAAAAATATGTACACTTGGATTGATGACAGAATTACTTTCTAACTTTTTGTGTTTTGGTAAAATATTGCTCCAGTTCCACTATATCCTTAAATTTGCGAAAACGTGAATCACATGATCACTACAACCAAAACGAAACAAAACAAAATAACTCCATGAGTTTCTTGTTTCTTCTTCTCATTGGAGGTCGAGAAGACAAGATAGTTTACTTGACATTTCTAAAAAATATGTTGTAGTATTTAAAAGAATAAGAATATATTGAATTTTAATTAGTGACCGGTAATTTGTAGGTATTTCAAAAGGCACGTTAAATAGTTGGTCCCGGTTATCTCTGATAGCAGTCATCAAAACTTTAATACTAGGGATCTACACCACTATACACTAAAAGTCTGGGCTTAGAAAGTTGGCGATGCGAAGTGCGGCAGGTCGGCTGGTATCTAAATAGAATAAACTAAGTAATGGCGAAATAAATTACACGTCAAAAACATAAAATTCATAGATAAACCTCGCAGAAATTATGCAAACAACCAACTAGAAATACTGTAAATGTGTTTTGTCATATTATCTACTGTTATAAAGATGAGTTTGTCTGTGTTTTCGTTTAATATTATTTTAATATAGGCGTAAAATTTGAGGTTTGTTTTAGTTAATTTTATTTTTATTGTGTAGATAAGCTTTCGTTTGTGTTGGAATAATTGGTTTGAAACGAACTTTTAGTAATAATATTAAGGTTATTTAAATTTAAAATTTGACCTAAAAAACCGTTAAGGGCGAGTCGGACTTGCATAATGAGGATTCTGACCATATCACATTTATAAAGAGAATAACTTGTAAAGAAACAGCTTGTAAGTGCCTGTTGATGCAGTACCGATTAAAATTCCTTTGCCTTGGACAACGATATTTATACATATATATATTCCTAGCTGCGCCCAGCGGTTTTACCCGCGTAGGTAAGTCTCGTTCCCGTGGGAATATTGGGATAAAATGTAGCCTTTATTTTATTCCCGGTATCCAGCTACTTATATATCAAGTTTTATCGCAGTCGGTTCAGTCGTTTTTGCGTGATTGAGTAACAACCATCCAAACGTACACACTTTCACATTTATAAGAAGTAGTTATTAGTAGGATCAAATTGTTATATATATTTTAGAATTTTTAACTAAACACAACCTTTGATAAATGTTAAGACCTACGATTTTACTTTTTTATATAAGGGCGAGTGGTCGCCTCTATCAGGACTGGCCTGGCCATGGCTGTGCAGAAAAAGATGTGGGCGGAAGACAATGAGAAACACCGTAATAGCTTATCAAATGTTATATTAACAATAATCGGTCCAAGGATCAATGTTATCTGAACAAGCTCTAAGATAAAACACTTTATTTATCCGGTTTTATCGCGTTTTTATTCATTATTTGAACCGAGATGTAATTTGAATTACATCTCAGTCAACCTTGAAAAAGCCCACAGTAAAGTTGGCGAAAACTCGGTTCAAATAATGAATAAAAACGCGATAAAACCGGATAAATAAAGTGTTTTATTATGCAAAATCGCGAAAACCATAGAAGAAATTATAATCTCTAAAATATCATCAAAACTGCAGCTTTGGACAACATTCTTATCGAATAACGAAATCGCAATCGACACATTTTTTTTGTTTGAAATTGACATAAGTTCGCGAGGAGTCACGTGACTTTTCGCGAGCTTATGTCAATTTCAAACAAAAAAAATGTGTCTATTGCGATTTCGTTATTTGATAAGAATGTTGT
This sequence comes from Idaea dimidiata, assembly GCA_949358125.1. NCBI lineage: Eukaryota > Metazoa > Arthropoda > Insecta > Lepidoptera > Geometridae > Idaea > Idaea dimidiata. The sequence goes on along the minus strand of OX442334.1, from coordinate 19,045,027 downwards.
CTAGGGCTGTTGATCAGATATCACTATTAATTAGAAACACTAAAGGATTACACGGAACATAAGCGATTCGTCGCAAACGTGGTAGCTTTAATGATGACGGCCATAGATTGAATGCTCTCATCATAGTTGCCGATCATGGAACACGAAGCTCCGCTAGAATGACAGTTGCCAAATCTAGTTCCTACTACTCGTATATGCAAACGTGGTATGAAGACATATAGTGAATGAGGTTAAACGTGCGCCGTCATATAAATATAAGTAAGTAAGTATATAAGACAAAAAATTGTCAATTTTCTTTTCAATTTTTTATCGAGCGAAGTTGCTTATTTCGTGTTTTTAACCAAAATACCTCATTAAGTTTTTTAAACTACGACATAATGTATTTTCATCCGATCAAAAAATGAGTTTACGATTACTTACCAGTGAATCAAACTAAGGTCGATTGTGGAAATTCCAACGACAACCTCGCCTTAAGGCAAAAACATTACGCGATTATCTCACTCTACTCTACTGAAAGTTTGTGTGTGTGTTTCTGTGTTTATTGCACCTTCATGCAGAAACTGCTAAACCGACTGATCTGATAAAGTTCAGATGTGAACATAGCTGTCGACCTGGAATTACACATACTTCTTTACACAGTATAAAACAAAGTCGCTTTTCGCTGTCTGTCTGGATGTTTACATACATAATGCTTAAATCTTTAAAACTACGCAACGAACTTTAATATATCTTTAAGTAGATAGTGTGATTCAATAAAAAGGTTTATTGTATAACACATCCTGCTATTCTCGAGATATCAGGACATAACCGGGTGAAACCACAGAGTTTAGCTAGTTTTATAATAATCTAATTGCATCTACTTACTTTATCTACTCTATTATCATTTATATAGGTACCTGTTATATTTTGTTTACTTTGTGGAACACATTTTAAAGTAAAAATAGACTACTAATTTTTATCGGCTGATGTATAAGGTCTAAATAAATATTTTTAATTGGTCTGGGTGTCTATCTATGTATAATATATATGTATTTACAAAAAAAAGTATAATGCGTAGTATATCTGTTGTCTAGTACCATAGTACAAGCCAAGCGCTTAGCTTAGGGCTACATTGCGCTGTGTGTAATGTTATGCAATATTTATTTAATTATTATATTTAATATTTAATTAAACTAGCGTAACAAGAAAAACCTCTTTTCCATCCCTTAACATAGTCTGATTCAGGTGTTTTGTGTTCAGGTTTTTTGTGTACTTAATTACTTAAAAAGAACTATAAATTTACTCAGTAAAAAACATTTGCTTACAATAGTCATGTGTCAAATAATCGCCTTAAAAGTTCGTAGCTCACCGTAGCGGGTCTACGAAATCTGGTTCAATAATTTATATTTCCGTAGCAGTGTTTATTCTACGATGTTGAACGACACTACCACACAGTCTACCTAGAAATGAGCGCTTGGTAGTTTTAGCGTCATTGAGTAACAAAGTCACTTTCATTCAAACTTTCAGCTTTGTAATACTATTAGCTGCGCCCCGCAGTTTATCAAAATCGGCTCAGCACTTTTTTTCATAAGAACCTTCTCCTGATCATAACAAACACAGCACAAAAAGAACCATCGAAATCGGTTTAACCGTTAAGGCGTGATGCCGTGACGTAATAGGGATTCATTTTTTGTTTTATAAGAAGTACCTAGGAAGTAAGATAGTGGGTATTCTAACAACGATCAAATTTTGTCCAACTCTTATAAAGGTCTGTGAGTAATAGTTGTTCATTTCCGAACAATTTGACTTTGGAACTATGATAAAGCTCGTCAGTCAGAGACGCGTTACTGTCAAGTAACCTTTCAGTGTCTTCTAAGACCTGCCTAAATTCTTTGGTCATAATCGGAAGAAACGAATGGTACCTACAAGCCAACCAAAAAATCTCCAGTCTGTATTTATAACTCGAGAAGGAACAAAATCTCTTAATGGCATACTTTCTAAAATTAAGTACGGCCCGAAGTCATCTTTACTTTGTTAAGGCTCCACTGTATAATAATTTCGGTGTAAAACTGTAGACGACTTTTTTATTTCCGCCTTCCTTAATAAAACGTTAGAATTATATTTTGGGGGACGAAGTAAAATAAGAAAATAATTGAGTATATTATTAGAAGTATGTTAAATAACCTAACTAGCTATGAACTGCGGTTTTACCTTCTTAACCAACAATTAAATTGTCGAAAATCAATGTTTTTTATAGATTTTGTACATTTTGTAACAAATGAACTGGATTCTCTTTTTAAACAACGATAACCAGCCTCCAAGTAGTTTTTTCCCCAGTAGGTATGTGACGAAGGCATTGTAATGTTGCCAGTGTTAAGGCCCCTATACGAGCTAAACTGAAAATACCTCTCGAATTCATTGAAAATTGTTGATTATTTTCTGTCGCAATGTTTTGGAATGTTTTTGTTTGTAGCGTTTGTAAATGATATTGTTCCTTACATTTTGGTGTAGATTTTAAATTAAAATGTCGAAAGGCGTTGAAGCCTTAGCATATTTTAGACAAAACAATTTTTTGTCTAAAATGTTCTAAGGCTTCGAAATAAAAACAAGTTTTTGTCTTGAAACTACACCAAAATGTTAGGAACAATGTCATTTACAAACGAAAGTATTCAAAACATTGCGTCAGAAAATAATCAACAATTTTCGATGAATCCGATAGGAATTTACAGTTTAGGGGCCTTATGTGATTTTTAACAGCGATACGAAGTGGCGTCTGGTCAGCTAATAAAAATAATAAAAACAGACACGGATTTAGGAATATCCATCTATTAAAAAAAAAGTTTGATTTAATTCTCGTTATTTATGTTTTTATAACCTATTTAAAATTCAAAAAACGAACGCAAAGACTGCACTTTGCAACGGCAATGCCCGATGAGACCGATCCGGCGCGCTACGGACGAACTTCGGTAAACGTCAGTATTACTTTAAACTTCAGAGTGAACGCACGTCATTCACTCCGCGCAAAACGAAAATCGGCCCGTAATAATTGGATTATTCGTGTTGAAATAAACAATAAAAACCAACAAGTTTAGAATAAAGTGTTTAGTGATAATGTAGTGCAGTGTTTTAGTTAATTTTTAAAGGTAAGTTTGTGAAAATTATCTTCCTTTCAGGCTTGAAATTGCAAATTACTTTTAGTGCTTCATCTTACGTGTGACATTAATTAAATGGATCATTACAGTAATAATTACCGGAGCTTGCCTTGATAGCGTTGTTAGCCTGATATATAGGCGGTCTTATCGCTCAAAGCGGTTTCTTTCAGACAACCGTGGCATGACAAACGTACTGTTATTTTAAAGACTTTTTACTGCATTGATCAGATTCTTATGTATTAACTTGTAATTTTTCCTGAACAAGGAAGAAACTATCATGACACGTATTCTTAAACAAAAAAGTCTCAAAAATGCCATGGTAAAAGGAAAAAAACTAAAAATGCTGAGGCATTCTTGAGACATTTCAGATATCTACAGAATACGTACCCTAGTACATTTTTATACCTTAAAATTGTACCCTTAAAAATATTGGTGGTAGTTTTGTATACCTAATCTCGTTAAAGAATGGTTATTTTTATAAAATAACAAATTGTACAAACAAATCTTTTTAGAAAAATAAGCTTTAAAAATAAAAAATCGAAGTCAAATTAAATCCCAAATCGAATATAAGACTTTCACCTTTTTCAAGTCGTTTAATAAGATGAAATGAGTCATTATTTTTTAGAAGTGATTCATACAAAGTAATAAAACGAATAAGTGTTTAAGTATTTAAACGAATAAGTGAACAATTTCCAATGAGTATATCATTAAAACAGCTTCTTTAATAAATATAGATCTAGTGAGAACTTTACTCTCAGTAGGTAGATATGAATATCCAATTAAGAAAAAAAATGGATGATTGAAATAAAAACAAAAGAATATCGAAACGAAAAAGAAATACACGACCGATGAAAATCAATTCAGTTTTCATTTACAATAGTTTCAATAACGACTCGAGTCACTTTTGCAAATAAGTATTACGATATATTTTTAACGCAGTTTAAAATAATAGCTAGCTATTCTTATATTTAAAATATTTTTTTAAAGCGATTTTTTTTAAAAAATAACTAGGTTTATGTCATATTGGGCCCTACCATGATGTCTTATAAGTCGTCGCGTTGTCGTTCAGCTAAAAAAAAGAAAAATAAAAAACAAATCAAATAATTAAAAAAAAAAGAAAAACAAACTTAAAAAAAGTTTTTTTTAAATTGTCTGTGGTTTAGAAATGGTTAGTGTCTGTATGTGGTTAGTTCGGGGTATATTTTATTTAAAATTTATTTTATTATTGTGACCGACAAAAGGACGACATAGCAACGACAAACGATCATGGTAGCGCGGATTATTTTGCAATATAAAAAAAAACTAACCATTAATCGACGATTATTATTGGCTTGCTAGCATATCAGGAACTTTACCAAAAGTTTGTGAAATTAAAAAAAATATTGAGACGTTTTTGTGAAAATTTAACAGTTTTTTTTGGTGTTCCTTTATAGAGACATTTTAGTTATACATATAATACTTAATTTAACTGAAAAAGTGATGGTTTATATAATCCACTTGTCAATAGTCAAACTAATGGATATTCTTAAACGTTGACGTTTTTACCTTTCTTTGATGAAATATTTAATAATTACACGGTTAAAAAAAAATCAACCGACCAAAATTGATAATGTAAAAATATTTGCTAAAGAGTAAACAATCTTTCGACCTTTATAAAAACCTCTTTTGTACCTCCGCAAGAGCTTTTGTCTTTATTTAAAAAGGTTCTACGTAGCTTAAGGCGTTTGAACATTTTTTCGCATCAATTTTATATTGTTTTAATTGGCAAGATGTTAGCTTCCTAACAATTTTATACTTCGTTCCTTCTATTTTTGTTTTTCAAAGAAATATAATATTTTCTTTGTAAAGGATTGAATTATTTATGTGACAAAGGAAAACCTTTTTGAGTTTTAATTAGTAATAATCTTAAAAGAGTTTGTAAGCTACTGTAGCGTATTGCAGTACATTAAACGAGGACCCTTATTTTTTTACGAAAACGGTTGGCGTCCTCAGAGAGTTATTTGTTCCCAGGCACCGGCAACGCACTATCATTCTCGACAGTTCTTTTTCGACTCCGAAACCGCTCTGCAATTCATTGTGAAATTTTCAGTTATTTGCAATAGAACATTGTTGGATTGAACATTTATCAACAAGTAAGGTATTAACTGTATACTATTTCAGTGGATTAAATATAATTTGAATAATACAGTTAAAAACAACGAAGAAAAATATCTAACGCTAGCGTGCATTAAGCGGCTCTTGCCAATAACAACTTAAGAGATGGTTTTACGAGTATGAAGACTTCACTATTGCTTTAGAGGTTCCATTTACTTATATTATTTTGTGTTTTAATGTGCTCTTTTTTAACCGACTTCAAAAAAAAGGAGGAGGTTATCAATTCGTCTGTATGTATAATTTTTTTTTTTTTTTTTGTATGTTTACCGATTACTCGAAGACGGATTGACGGATTAAGATGATTCTTTTTTTGATGGATAGGTAGGAGCTCCAAGATGGTCCCATAAAAATTTGATGTGGATCTGATGAGGGTCTTCGGAGTGATGAACGGAAATGTTCCTCAAAACGCATTAATCAATCCAGTTGTTTATCGATTACTCGAAGATGGCTTGACCGATTGAGATGATTCTTTTTTTAATGGAAAGGTGGAAGCTTCGAGATGGTCCCATAAAAATTTGATGAGGATCTGATGAGGATCTTCAAAGTGAGGACCGGGAATGCTCCTCAAAACGCTGTATTCACTTCAATTGTTCATCGATTATACGAAGATGGCTTAACCGATTGATATAGTTCTTTTTTTAATGAAAAGGTGGAAGCTACGAGGTGGTCCCATGAAAGTTTGGTAAGGATCTGATGAGTATCTTCGGAATGATGGACAGGATAGCATCCCAGAATTCAATAAATTACTCATTTTTGGACTTCTACCAAAAAGAATAGACCCCTAAAGAACTAAGTACAGATTGATGGGGCACCTGAAACCACCTTCTCATCAGCAAACTCCTCAATAATGAAAATTACGGTAACAATATTGTTGATTGTTAGGTAGATAAGTATACTAAAAAGGGTAAAATAAAAAAATAATTTAACAATTAAAAAACCAACTTCAAAAAGAAACAAACAATAATTTAAAAAAACAACAAAAAAAAAAGAATTGATAAAAATGACCAAAATAACCTCTACATAGGTACAGAGCCACCGACTAATTAATCTGTTTTATCATCTGAAGTCGGGCAGTTTTACTGGTTGGTTCCATATTGTACTTAGTTTGGCTGCCCGACTTCAGATGATAAAACAGATTAATTAGTCGGTGGCTCTGTACCTATGTAGAGGTTATTTTGGTCATTTTTATCAATTCTTTTTTTTTTTGTTGTTTTTTTAAATTATTGTTTGTTTCTTTTTGAAGTCGGTTTTTTAATTGTTAAATTATTTTTTTATTTTATTTAAGTTAGGTTTCTTGTTATCAGTTTGTATTTTTCTTAATATTGGATAGTTCTATTTCAATACGATGTAGTTATTTTCTTGTTAAAAAGATACATTAATAAACAATCTAATAATTCAATTTGAACTTAGATTAACTTCGTCTTAGCTGAAATAAATCTTTTTTTTAGGAGATATTTTGGAAGTAAGCATCTATTGCGTATTATTTTTTCACCCAATCAATTCGAAAAGAAAAGAAATAGTTCACCAATCACATACCTATTTAGAAGGTTACTTACCGACGTTGCTAGGTGTAATGCAATATTAACAGTGCGAGCATTCATGCAGTTAGTACTCTTAGTACTTAGTAGTGTAACAGGTATACCTCAGTGGGGGTATTCAAAGAGCTTCTGTCCAAAACCAATAATCAACTTGATATGCCTGTCATTGTCTTATTGAATCGCGCTGAGCTAGAAGGAGCTAGCAATTCTGACATCATATTCGTACCGAAAATCTCTGAATACGCCTACAGATATTAATCTTATCTTACTAATATTATAAACGCTAAAATTTGTATGTGTACATGTATGTATGTATGTGAGTTTGTTACTCTTTCACGCAAAAACTATTGAACCGTTTGCAATGAAACTTGGAATATCGGTAGCTGGATACCGGAACACATAGGCTACTTTTTATCCCAATATTCTCGCGGGAACGGGACTTACGCGGGTGTAACCGCGGGAGTAATATGATAAACGTGAAAATTTGTATCTAACTTTGTAACTCTTTCACGTAAAAACTACCGAACCAAACTTTTTATCTTACCTTTCCATCAAAATATAATAAAAGGAAACGAACCGTAACTATTATTCTATTTTTTGTGTTTATGTCTAAGTGGCCAGTTTAAAATGGCCGTATGTTACCAGAACCTTCGTGATTACATTCTCTATAACCAGATGTTTCATGAATTTCAATTTTCTAAACTTAAATTACTTTAAGCCCTAGAGCTTAAAAGCGTACTTTATGTCCTTTGATTCTAAGGACTTGCTTTGCGTTGACCTTTTTGGTCAAATATCCAAAGTAATCAATCCAATAAATAATATATTAATATCAATAATATATTTGTATCTGGTCTGGGTGTATTTCTATGTATTATGTGTATGTATTTACAATAGAAAAATAAATAAAAGTAGTATATCCGTTGTCTAGTCACCGTAACACAAGCTTAGCAGCTTAGCAGCTTATCATGGGGCTAGATGGCGCTGTGTGTTGGTCGCAGAATTTATTTATTTATTTAATACAAAGTCACCAATCCAAAGTACAAAATTAATTTTAATTATTCTTAGCCTATTTGGTCCCACTGCATTTTTTCCTAATTAGTGCTAGTTGAGGCTCGTCCCTATTTTGCGAGACCAATATCATATCGCCATCTCCGACCTGATGCGGCCTGATTACGTAATTCTGTTGGTAACAAACTTCGATTGAAACAATTTAAATTATTAAATTCACATCTTTTTTTACGTCATTCAGAAGCAATCAAATCACTATTCCAAAATTTGACAATAACGGTCGCTAGTTTTAACTGTATATTTTTAATCGTAAAAATCGATAATTCAAATAGTTTCAATCTAGGTTTGTTATTAACAGAAACAGAGTTATGTAATCGCTAGCAGGGCTGTTGAGGGGTTGTTGCTTTTCGGCAAATTTAAATAAGTCCAGGAAAATATGGTCACGTTAACGTTTAAAATTCTCGATAGATTGCCTTAATGGGTCACTTGTCTGTCGTTACTGGATCGTGTCCAATAAAACTCATTGTCATTTCGATGGTAATTACAATATATGTGATAATTTTATTAAATTGTTATGCACCAATAGTTTTATTTCTTATATTGCTGACCATCATTATTCTCGAACATAAATTTTCTTTATTTAATATTTTTAATTACCGATCATTAAAATTGTGTGACTTAAAATAAAATACATATAAATATTATAAATGATAGGAAAATAAAAAAAACGACTTGCGTGTGAGTCAACAACGCCGGTTGACTTATTGTTAAAATGGTTACTCCCGGATGGAGTAAAAAGCGTTGCTGCCGTCGACCGTGCGTTGTGTTTTTGTAGATGTGTTTTTCCTTCAATAAAAAATTCTAAGTGGTGCTTCCTGCCTATAGGATTTTGTTTTACAAATACAATGCGAGTCATCGTACTATGGCTCTTCATATAATGGCTACAGTGGTATTCAATTATCCCGATGTCATAGGTAAATAACAAACATAATAAACAATACCAATTTATACCACACAAGAGGGTGACATATCGATATAATTTTTCAAGACCTATTTTTTCCCACATTTCTATATTTTTTATAGCTCCCAAAGTAATTGAGGCTGTAGAAAAACAGTTCGGTATGCGCCATAACACTCTACCCTTTGTAAAATAAGCAATAAATAAGGGTGACTACACATCTAGCGGTGTAGGGTTACCACGACTTGTGGCGTGTTAGGAATTTTTCATATTCAAGGTATAATTATTACGGGCCTTATTTTAAGTTTAGTAATGACTGCTTGATTTAAAGGTTTCGTACTCAAGGAGCGTTTTACTAAGATTCCGCTAGCTGTCTGGCTGTCTCAATCGAAGACTAGGTATGGGGACACGGTCTATCTAAAAATGATCCCGGATTGTGCTTTTGGGAGTGATTTGGTGGTACCCGCTGGGAATGCTTGTGGATGCCTGTCTAGTGGAGACTTCATAACATATATAGTTGGTTCAGTTATGGTATAGGGCTGTCCGGCTATGTGTCATCTTATGAACCGTGAAAGCTAGGCAGTTGAAACTCTCACGGATGATGTAAAAATAATGTGTAAGGAGCAGAATACTAAATTAGAGTAATGTTTTGCTAAGATTTTCATGGAAAGGGAAATGTTGATTACCAATAAAAAATAATAAATACGTTCTTATTTTTAATCAATGATTAATTTTATTCGTTTTAAATAAACATTTAAGAATAAATAAACAAATGATTCTGTGGCCAACACACAGCGTTGGTCACAGAATCATAGCCATCTAGCCCCATGTTAAGCTGCTAAGCTTGTGTTACGGTGACTAGACAACGGATATTCTAATATATTAACAAACATAAACATCTTCATCGTCATTGTAACATGATCGAAACGTGAAAATACGAAAATTAAAAAGTTAAAATTACGTATAAAATCTCGCGATGGGAAAATATGAAATGTGAATAACAAAAAAGTTCCAATCGTGTTAATTTAAAAAGTTTAAATCAAGGATTACCTGTTAAATAGAATCCCCTAAAATGTCTCAAGTTTTCTTCATGCATGGAATCTCTACTGAGTACACGTATAAACGTTTTTCCCTTACCAACAATATTTGTAGGTATTGTGGAATTGTGTGTGACATAGGCAAGGTGATTTAATACTTTAATTGTTTGGTAGGTAAAATTTATGTGGAAAGGTTAATATAGGACGAATGAAATTCTTGATTATTTCGCTTAAATTCTAAGAAGCTGCTGTGGAGAGCTAAATTCTTAGAATTCTCTTGGAGCTATAATATTGATCCCTCTAGAAAAATAGATTAAAGGTCTTGTTAAGGACGTAAGGTACTTGAATGGGAAATTATTACATTTAGACTGTAACGAGGGTTGTTTCAAGACTACTTAACCTATGTTATCTACGCCGGCCTAAGTTGTAAATAAATAAATATATCGAGCTGAACCGTAACGTCTACATATCGAAAGACAGACGAGTCCGCTTGGTGCTATGGATAAGTCCGGTCGGTAGTAACAATTCACGGCCTAAACTTTTTACCAAAAGGGGTGTCTTCCCTTTTGGTCGCCTTTGCGACGGTTAGGGCAGACCGTAACCATATTATTATTCTTTTCTACATAGTTTACTTAATTTACCTCGTTTTTTAATACGTTGAATTAGAATAATTTTCTTATGCGAACATGTGACGCCGTCGACCTCATCATCGCTTCCCGCATCAGACGAGTTGAAGAGTTTCTACTAACTTATTTCGATAAATATTGCCTACCTATTAAATATTAAAGAAAATTTGTGACGTCAACGAAAAATATGAGTATAAAATAAAATTGTATTGTGTATGCATATTATCATATAAAGTATGCTGGCTCATCACTTTTGCTGGACACATTCTCTGCAAAACATGGCATTTTATACATACGTAGGTAGGTAGCTATTTATGCATAACAATGCCTTTCAAAAATAGCTGACACGTCATACATATAATCATAGTAGCGTTGCCCGACAGGTTTGCATACGTAACGGTAAATTTATAAACTTTCGAGTTTATAATATTAGTGGGATATTATACGATTAATTTCATACATTCCTGGGTCTTTATCGCGTGGTATTTACTTTTAAAAATTTACAACTTTTTATCTATGTTACAATAGTCTTGGTCGTGAGAGACGCGGAAGTTATGAGTTTGTCACGTTAGTTTATAAAGTTTATGATTTCATAATATTATGTATAGTCTGGCTACCGAATATTTGCAAAAAATTTTACGGACGTCAATGTCAGTCAAGATGACGAATTTATTAGGTTTAGTACGACAACATTTTTAGATACTTTTTTCGAGTTCCTACGTGGGTAAATTTTATTACCTACAATGTTGTTGTCTTGATTAATATTCAGTTATATAACACCTTAATAATTACGTATTTATTATGTATCATATAAAGTTTCGTCGAAATCGGTCGAGCCGTTTGACCGTGAAAAAGAAAGAAATAAAAAAAAAAAACGAACTCTCGCGTTTTTAATACTAAGTACCACATAAATATACTTATAAAATATAATAATACGTTAATTATCACAAAATAGGTATTTATAGTTACTTCATCGTGATTTTGATGTCACTTAACGTAGATTATAAAATTTGCCGTCCTTTTTCAAGGCCAACATTCGGTAGCCAGACCATATGTGTCAGTTATTTTACTTTTCTTAGGCGGAATAGGTTTCGGATTCTGTTCCGGAGAAAACAATAGGTATTTACGGTTTAGTAGTGTTTACACTTGTTTATTGTTGGTTCGAAGTGTTTCTGTAAGCATTTAGGTACTAGCAGCGCACCTAAAATAACACATAGGTGACTATTGTCTTCTAGGTCTACAGCTGCTATTGAGTATCAAGTTTCATCGCAATCTGTTTAGGAGATTTTTGCGTAAAGGAGTAACAAAGTCACATACAAACATTCGCGTTTTTAATATTAATTAGGATAAGATGAATATGTACTATTTTAAACTAAAATGGTTATTTTCACTAGGAACATTAGTAATTAATGGTATATATTGTTATTAAATGTTATAAAATACCCCGTAATTTACCTTTTCTATTTTATTTTTACACAAAAGTTTCTGAAAACAGGGTAAAGTTATCTATTTGCATAAAAATAACATAATATGGTGTGTTATCCTTCATTATTAAGCCTAGTTCCTCAGTTTGGCTAGATGGCGCTTGCGTGTTGTATCATGCAATAATTATTTTTTGCCATCAAAGCTATGTTCTACTTAAACTTCATCTTGACCAAACGCATTGGCCGAGGTAATTTTTACTAAAAGCGCTATAACTTATTCATTACATATCGTAAATCGAGTTTTACCGCCTTTAAACATAAACGCCGGTTCCCCAGTGATTAGATTTAACGTTAAGTCACGTTTTTGTTAACGTAAAATGTCAATATTAAAAACATTAATCTCTTCTGAGGCCACTTGCGACAGCCATAGTTAGTTGTTAATTCTAAACCGGCCTTTTTGCATGCGTAAGTCCCGACCTTGCGAGAATATCAGGATTTAAAAATGTTAATCTAGGTCACATAATAATATACATAGTTTCATTGCAATCGGTTCAGTAGTTTTTGCGTGGAAGAGCCAGCAACAAACATACTTGCTTATTTACTTATTACACAAACTTTCACATTAAAATATTATAATGTTATATATAAAAACGTATCCCTGTTTCCCTTGGTCACGGCATCACGCGTGAACGGCTGGACCAATTTCGTTAATTCTTTTTCTTTGAGTTTTTTATTGTCAGGAGAAGGATCTTATGAAAAATATCGATATTTCCCCGGGATCGGGACTTACGGTGAAACATAGTAAAAAATAATAATCAGCCCTCCTCGTAGAGGGGTTGGACAGTAAGACGCCACGAGTGCCTATTTCGGATTGGCAAACATCCCATGCCTTCGGACCGTGGTGAGTCCTAGGACATGTCGGTTTCCTCACAGTAAGAGTGAAGTTAGTAGTGCTCATAAATTTTCCATAAAGAAAGAAACATTGGTGCGCGGTCGGCCTAGATTCGAACCCCGTCAGTAGACCGACACCGCTCTAAAATATTAGTAGTATTAATTTTATATATTTCTTTCTATCTTATTTGTTTCATCCTACCATTACCTCAATAATTGTTTGGAGTCGGCACAGTAGGTACGTCTTACGAACATGCCCTCTGCAAACAGATCTGGCAATACATTTCTGCCGACAGCCTACCTGATACTCACACTCCTTATGACCTATAGTTTACCCGCCACTGCGCGCAATTTTCCAGTTCCTGAACATTCTTTAGTTGCCTTTTATATTAAGAGATGGGTTAACCCTATTCTATACCCAAGGTAGTTTAAGTATTCTTTATCTTAGTCCTTCCTACTATTCCTCGTAGTAGAAATCTTTAGATTTAATCTTATAGACAAATATAAATTTTGGAGTTGTTATATAATTTTCCCTAAAATTCTTGACAAAAGAATGACATTTTCATATTCATGACTGGCTTCCTAGAGTTTCCTAGAACCGTTTATTTTCAAAGTTGTCGAACTGAAGTGAAAAATGGAATTTATATTCCGCTTTCCGCCATTTTACTTGGAAGTTCCCGTAAGTTTTGTGAGGTGTGACTTCTTAATTTTTCTTGTAAGTTTAAAATGATTAATAGCTAGACATAAAAGGGGCTTCCTTTCTTGATGTAATTACTAACCTTTGGTGGTTTGAAGCTTATTAAAGTCTAGTTTAGAGAAAGCTGTGAAAATTTGTGTCGCGATTTTGATATGACCACCTACTCGTGAACAGGAGGTCTGAGAAGACTTCGATACGTCGAAGTTCGAAGGTATCGAGATTATTGATATAAGGCAAACGCAAACGATAATATGTGGCATAAATATTTTTATCGGGCTCCTTCGTGCTTCGAAAAGTACGTTGAGCGTGGATGCCAGCTGTTTCCTCTGATAGAAGTCATTAGGTCAAGTTAAAAGCCATAGGGCGACCTAACAATTCTAATTTTAATTCTAGGCGAGCCAATGATGGTGCCATTTGAAAAGAACACTGGGGGAGTGTCCTCCCGTTCATTAATTTCTATTTTGGTATATATAGGTACAACAAATTTTCAAACATATGAACATAAACTTACTGTGTTTACCTTTGGCCGCCTGGCAGCAAAACCAAAACAAACCTAATTCAATAATTTGATATTTCAATCAAATAACAAAATATTTATACACAATTTATATTTTCACGTAAAAAAATACTAATTTGAAGAGGTCGTTTTTCCTTCAAATATCGCAGGTAACTCAGTATGATTGCTGTCTTGTTTCGAATAAGTAACGAACCGAAAATGTTTTATTTGACTTCCTGTAGGTACGTTGATTACGTTTTTTTTTCTAACACATATCTTACCTACCTATTCGTAAATTGCGAATTGAGAGGCAAAATAGACTAACAACTGTTCCATCTGACGATTTTTTCGAGCTGTTCCGTGCTGCGGAAGGTACATACGCTAAGCAATTTTCCGAAACTAATCTATGAAAAGATCTAAGATCTATTGATAGATTAGTTTCGGAAAGGCACTCGGCGAGCTATGGAGAGAGATATGCTTGGAGTTTTCTTACGTTATAGAATCCGGAATATACAAGGAGAATCAAAGTCACCGGCATAACTCTCAAAATCAATAGACTTAAGTAGCAATGCTCAGGATAATAATATGTAGCTCGAAGGACAAATAACCGTTGGGAAGTAAAAGTCCTCGGTGGCGAACACGATGCAATTCGAAACGGAGGGTTGGAAGACCATCTACTCGGTGAACCGACGACATTATAACGGTCATGCGGAGCCATTGGATGTAGGTGTTTTGCTATCGCTATTTGTGGTGTCGTATGGAGGCCTATGTTTAGCAGTGGATGGATAAGGGCTGAGATTATAATGATGACTAATCTATCATAGTTATAATAGATTATCATCTTTAGTATTATGGCGGAGGCCACTGCCTTTTCTATCAGGTGCTCAGCAGAGCACCTTTGGGGCTAATTTTAGACTGATCGTGTCCCAATAGTATTTAGTACGTTGAAGTTCTGATTGTAATTTCTAATAGTTGTTAGGTTACCTATGTTAGAGGCCAAAGAATAAACAGGGCTCTTAAAATTAGACTAGAAGTTAATGGTTGCTTCACAGTGAAGCATTTTAAACTCGGCTCAGACGGCCAACCTTCATCAAATCCAAAATCAAATTATTCTGGAAAATGGAAAGAATATCTTTGATAATCTATGTTAGAGGTATTTAGGGCAACGTGACTCTATCACTAGGTGAGCCTTACAAGCTACACGAAAAGAAGAGGAAGTTTTCGGTATCCAGATTAACATTTTGCTAAGTGAAAAAGGCATACCTAATCGATATGCCTATTCATAAATTTAGTATCCAATATATATTTTTACAGAAATTATAATTTGCTTTTCAAATACACGAGTGAAATTCAAAAGCTCGTTATTTCAATAACTGGCACCAGTTTGATGTTAATAATTATTAAATGAGTTTTGATTAACATTATGTTTGAATTTTAATTATGATTTTGTTTGCTTTTAATTTTAATGTAAGATAACGTTTTGATAGCTTAAATTTGTTTCGTTTGTTTATGTTTAATATCAAAGGGATTCTGCTTGATTGCGTTCGTGGGATTTTGCTTCCAATTATTTATGATTTTGTCAACAATGATTCTAGGTACGTAGTAACTTAATGATATTTAGTAGTACATAACTACTTCCGATTGGATTGGTTTTTTTTTTCATTAAAAATAATCTGGATCCAGTAGGAAAAAAATCCTATAAGTAGACTTAATCAATATTACTGAAAAAAAACCCAGTAAATTATTTTAGAATTATGCACAATGAGTTCGGGGAATCTAGACAAACTAGAGTTATCGACTAACTCCAACGTTAGTCGATAAAAATCTTTAAATTTAACTGTTCAAATTTATATCACTATATTCCATTTGGACATTAGCTAGTGTCAAGTATCCTATTACAATCTTACTAATATTATAAACGCGAAAGTTTGTATGTATGTATGTATGTGAGGTTGTTACTCTCACGCAAAAACTACTTAACCGATTGCAATGAAACTTGGAATATAGGTAGCTAGGGACCTGGATTAATACATAGGCTACTTTTTATCCCGTTATTCCCGCGGAAACAGGACTTACGCGGGTGAAACCGCGGGGCGCAGCTAGTATTACCAATAAAGCTGAAAGTTTGTGAGTTATGTATGTGTGTATGTGTGTTTGTTACTTAATTACGTAAAAACTACTGAACCGATTGCGATGAAACTTAGAATATAGGTAGCTGGATACAGGGAATAACACATTGGCTACTTTTTATCCAGATATTCCTGCGGAAACGGGACTTACGTGAAACCGCGGGGCGCAGCTAGTTATTTGCATCGAAACAGTTAAGTCGTCTTAGGTAAAGTTAAGTCGAGGGAATCATTGTAAAACGGCGGCCAGAGACAACGCTAATGTCCATGTTTTGCACCGATTTTCACTTTCACTACATTTGTTCACCTTAAATTGATTAATATGCCCCTGAAACTGAACAATTTACACGCATTTGAACTAGGTTTCATAAAAATGAAAATTTAGCAACACATCTTCTCACCGCGTTCCCGAAAATTCTCAAGATCCTGAGATTTTTGCCGTATCTATAGACAGGTCTAATAATTACTTGTCTTAGAAAATACGTCTGTCATTTATTCTCTGACGTTGAAAACCCATAAGAACGAGACAAGGCATTACTTAGCCAAAGTAACTACAAAGACACGTCTATAAATACGGCTGTAACGGCCGAATACAGAAGCGCTACTCAACATTTGCTGCTGAGCCAAGTGTACAAAGTGTTCTCTAGGGTCATCACCACCAGACTAAGCCAGAGGCTCGACGAGTATCAACCTAGAGAACAAGCTGGTCTCCGCAAAGGTTTCGGAACAATCGACCACATTTTTACGTTGAGGCAAGTGATACAGAAGGCCGAAGAATATAACAGACCTCTTTACATGGTATACGTGGACTACGAGAAAGCGTTCGACTCTGTGGAACACTGGGCAGTTACAGACTCTTTAAATAGATGCCATATAGACGACAGATACATTCAGATCCTAAGAAGTCTGTACAAATCCGCGACCATGACTGTTCAACTAAGGGAGAACACCAACCCTATCCCGATTCAGAAGGGTGTTCGTCAAGGGGATGTCATTTCACCAAAACTTTTCAACAATGCAATGGAAGACATTTTTAAGACACTCGACTGGGACGGGAAGGGAGTCAACGTTAATGGCACGTTCTTAAACCACCTCCGTTACGCTGACGATATAGTGCTTATTTCTGAGTCAGCAGTTGAACTGAACATTATGGTAACGCAACTCTATCACACGTCGCTCAAAGTTGGTCTGAAGATGAACATGGACAAGACAAAGGTGATGGGCACTGCCGATTTGATACCGAACTCCATTTCGTTGGATGACCACGAGCTTGAGCAGGTAAAGGAATATGTTTACTTAGGGCAGCGGATTACTCTTGGAAGAGACTATATGGAGGCGGAAATCAGTCGAAAGAAACAACTGGCTTGGGCGGCCTTCGGGAAACTCAGTCTGGTGTTTAAATCGAAAAAACTACCACAGTCGCTTAAAACCCGAGTTTTCAACCAATGTGTGCTTCCAGTCATGACGTACGCTTGTGAAACCTGGCCGTTGACCATCAAATCAATCCGTAAGCTAAAAGTTACACAGAGAGCTATGGAACGCATCATGCTCGGAATCTCCCTTCGCGACAGAGTTCGAAATACCATGATTCGAAAGCGCACTAAAGTGGTAGACGTTGGATTTCGAGTCGCTAACCTAAAGTGGGCGTGGGCCGGACATGTGTACCGAAGGGAGGATGACAGGTGGAGCAGATCTGTACTTGAATGGACACCTCGGATTGGGAAAAGAAGCGTGGGCAGACCACCAGCCAGATGGTCTGACGATATCAAGGCACATGCCGGGGCAACCTGGTCCAGAAAGACCTGTGATAGGAAGATGTGGAGAGACATGGGAGAGGCATATGCCCTGCAGTGGGCCAATACATGCTGTTGAAGAAGAAGAGAAGAGACTCAACATTTGAGAACTACTTAAACAAAGAAGCAGCTCCCAAACTAAAAAAATGCCATACTAATTTTAAAATTAGAAGCTGCTCAATCTTGAATGTTAAATGACGTTTCTGTATTCGGCTGGAGTCTTCTATGTTTTTCTAAGAAAATACATAACCAAGACAAATGAAATAAATTCATAACGCCAACCGAGCTCGCTTTAAATAAATCTGTGATGGTCCAATACTTTTTCCTAATACAAGTTGTATGAATTGCTGTCACGTATCTTATATGTTGTTAGAAATTCTATCTATCGCAGTCTATGGAGTGCCCAATCGGGTGGTGCGACCCTTCTTACGTGGTAGAAATAACTGATAGGTATCCCTTGGAAGAACATGTTTGCTATTCGTTATGAGGTAGATTTGTGGATTAATTTAAGGAATTAAAGAAAATTCTAATTAAGAACGTTTAGGTATATTGCTGTAGGCAAGGCTTTAAATATTGAATAGGTGCTTGATTTTTGTACCGCTCGACAGTAGTTCTATTGATCTATTGGCATGATAAAATTATTGAAAATATCATTGCAGTCAACCTTTAACATTAAATTTAGTCAAAGAACAAGAAAAATAAAACCATGGAGAATACCGTTTTCATCCATTTTTGAGTCAATACAGCTTGGATTGCGGGCAAAAGCCGTATTTTTGAACCACTAGATTTTTTCTTGAAAATATTTATCTTACTAATATTATAACAGCGAAAGTTTGTATGTACGTAAGTATATATATGTAAGTATGTGAGTTTGTTACTCTTTCACGCAAAAACTACTGAACCGATTGCGATGAAACTTGGAATATAGGTAGCTGGATACCGGGAATAACACTTAGGCTACTTTTTATCCCGATATTCCTGCGGAAACGGGACTTACGCGGGTGAAACCGCGGGACACAGCTAGTAGTACATAATTCTAGTATCGTTTTAATTGTATGTATTTTTAGGTGTAAAAATACCTACAAATTTTGGAACATTTTATTTATGCGAAAGATACGTGGTCCTAGCTAAACCTAGTTCTTGGATTTGATTGTGACTCCGGGCTATCGAAACGGTTACAACCGGCAACATCGCTTGGATGACGACATTTGGTTACCTTCCACATCGGGCTTGACCGATCAAACTATTCCAAAGCACTTGTACATTATTTGTACTGGTTAGCTCAGCAATTAATCAAGGTTTACAGTTTATACTGTTGACTGAACTGTTTAGCTACTATTTGCAAATTAGACGGGGCTTAGAGCGAGTACAGTTGGTCGCAGAAGTGTTATTTGCGTTGGGCATTAGTGGTTTAGGATTCGATATCAGTTTGTTTATTCGGGTGCTTTGTTATTGGTACCTTAATTGTCCTTTTAATGGCACAGAGGTCGGTTATGTCCCTTGAATAGTAGAAAAAGGAGTTAATAAGAGCTCTATAGCTTTTTAATGAAAGGATTTTGTAAGATTTAAAGGACTAAAAACTATTGTATTTTTATACTTTTTAATAGTGTTGGTTTTTTATGTAAAACCGGCCAACTGCGAGTGGTACGCAATTACAAAAATATTTTAAACTAGCTGCGCCCCGCGGTTTCACCCGCGCAAGTCGCGATCCCGCGTTGTTCTTACACCTACCTACCGCAATGCAAAAATCCACACTTAAACGGTCGCCCATTGAACTTGGACTTGATATCCGGATAAAAAGTAGCTATATGTTAATCAAAGTCTTAAGCTATCTGCATACCATTGAAATTTAATTGAAATCGGTCCAGCCGTTTCCGAGATTAGCGCGCACAAACGCACAGACAAACAGATAAACGGACAAACAGGCAAAAAGTTAAACACGGAAATGAGGTCTGTTACGTTAGTACATATACAGGGTGATGGGTTTCGAATCCAAAACCGTTCAGGGGGTGATTCTTTACATCAAAACGAATAAGTTTTGTTCTACGACTTTTTGAAATTCAAAGTAGTTTTCGAAAAATTTAAGTGTAAAGTTTACTTGAAAATCAGCTGTTTCATAGAGTTAGAGGTCATTGACCTTAAGATGTCCTTTCTTTTAGTTTGGTCTACTACAATAAAAACTTAAATTGAATTTATTTTCAAAAACAGTCGTCTTTTTTCAGTGAGATATAACCTTAAAATTTGCAAAAAAAAAACGAATTTCCAAAAATCGTAGAACAAAAGTTATTCGTTTTGATGTGGAAAATCACCCCCTGAACGGTTTTGGATTCGAAACCCATAACCCTGTATACCCCTAAAAATAGTAGTTTTTTTTTAAATAAAAAAAACAGACACCGCTAAGTTACGATTTAATTATAAGTATTGATTGATTGATAAATAAATATTGCACGACTTGGACGCAGCGCAATCTAGCCCCAAACTAACCACTAGGCTTGTACTATGGGTACAAGACAATGGATATACTACATATTATACTTTTTTTTTCTGTAAATACATACATATTATACAAATAATTTATTTTGTAATTCATATTTTTCGTTTTAGTGGCGGCAGCAGAAATACATCATCTGTGAAAATGTCAACTGTCTTGCTATCACGGTACACAAGACACAGCTCGGTGACAGACGGACAGACATTTTAAAAGGGTTTTTACGTACGGAACCCTAAAACAGATGGAAGTAATTCAGTGAAGTTCATTCACATCGCTACAGAGGTCGCTCATAAATACAGCCTACGCCAGGCTTTATTCAAACACAGGCTGTAAATACAGCTCGAATTCAACGAACGAAGTAAATTAAAGAAATATGAGGTTCAAGATTTACTTATGGACCTTTTTTAACCTGATTAGTTTTAAGAGCAAATCTTGTTACGAGACTGTGAAATTTCGGTTTTTTAATGGGTGAATTCAAATTAAGGGTACACAGAGTCTTGTACTTTTTAAATGTATATTAGACCGAAAATTGTTGATTTTATATTTGGTGTGAATCATGAAATTGGTACAATATACATTAGAGATTTATACAAAAATACGATTTACGGTACAAAAACAATAAAGTAAATTTCGAATGACCTGAAGCGGGTGGTAGGTTTCATCTGACCCGGTCACCGTCCTGATATCGGAACAGATGAGATCTATAAACTTAAGTAAAGTACCCTTAAGGTCTCACCCGTCCCTGTCGAAAAGATTTAGACGTCGACAGGGTCGGATGACACCTATAGGATAAGTCTATAGGTATCAACCGTCCCGGTGGTGTATTAAGGAGTATAGGTAAAAATAGCAAACATGTTTCGAATAGCTTATATAAAAACGAACATAAATAAAAGAAAAGATGATGGAAGTTGAAACAAAAGTTGATCCAAATACTTGAACAAAATATCTCACCTTCCCTCGACTAACTTATTGGATACTAACTGCGTTCTGCGGTTTTACCCGTGTAAGTCCCGACCTAGTGGGAATATTGTGATGAAAGGTATCCAATGTTACTCCTGGATAATGTAGCTTTCTATTGGTGACATTTTTTTTAAATCGGTCTAGTAGTTTCCGAGATTACCCCCAATCAATATACATACTTACATATATTGTTACCTCAACATTTTGTCTTTATAATATTAATATAGATTTAACTCACGAACTTAGGTTCTACTACGGCAGTTTCCTTTAAAAATCAACAAGGAATAGATTACGAAATCAAACTCGTCAAATACCCATGTCTGCCCTTAGGGAACCGAATTTAGTTCACGACTGTACGCGACGAGGCAATGTTACGGCCCGTAATTTTCTAGGATTAAAACTTTCATTCCGCCGAACCGTAACTATTTTACTAATGAAGAAACTTTGGAAGAGATGCCCACAGACTGCCGAACCTAATCGTGTTTGTTTCTAGATTGTTTTATGAAAAAAGTATTTTCATCATACCTGGAAGCACATTCTGCAACTGAACCGTGTATATGCTATGTAGCTTCTACCACGATGTCTTATAAGTCGTCGCGACATCGCCGCGTTGTTGTTCGGCTATAAAAAATATTATTAACACATCAAATAATAAAAACGAAATTATAAACCATTGGCCTTGTTCTAAAAAAGCTATTTTGTTCTCTAGGCTGTGTTTCCAACACATAATTATTTTTCCCGGGTCTTATTCGCGTATAATTATTTTTAAATTCCCTTACCTCGACGTTTCGATCATGTTACAATGATCTTGGTCGCGAGGGGACCAAGATCGAGGTCGACAGTCGAGGTAAGAGAATTTAAAAATAATTATACGCGAATAAGACCCCGGAAAAATAATTATGAGTTCAAATCGTGTGACTTTAAATTGTGTTTCCAACAGATGCGTAGCAATATTGTCTTGATACGCATCTCACTTCGCTGCACCGTTTCAACTGCGAGTAGCCATCGAGATCAAAACTCAGGACAATCGATCGAAGTTCAAACAAAAGTTAATCGAAAATAAAACAAAATACGATCAAAACTACAACAAGAGACGCTCAAAGAAAAAACAAAAATCGTAAAAAATTACTTAACAGTTTAACATTTGATTGAAATTCACACAAATTACCTTAAAAATTTATGTCATAATTATATCATAATCAACTTTACAATTACGTAAAATTAACAATTAATTTATTAAAATGCAACAATTAATAACAACAAAAACAGCAACAAACACAAACAACAACAATTAACAAACAATTCTTGCTTGCTTGATTGCTTGTTGTTGCTAAACAATTAATTACTAATTTATTGTAACTGGTATGATCTTAGCTTTACTACATTTAATTGTTTTATGGTATTTGTATAGAGAAAGTAGAATAATGTTTAATCAACGTTTTAGTTTTGACTTTGACGAACGCCGAGGAAGACACAGCCGGAGTGATTAATCGCTAGAGACTTTAATACTAACTTCATACGAAAATTACTTTAGTTTCTTACTTGCTCTGTTGAACAATATAATGATTTACGGTTGTACTCTAAAACGTAGTTAAAGCGAAAGACACAGACGCGCGGTAAGCGAGGCGGGAGCGATCCGGGAGCGGCCTCGTAAAGGCTACCGCGGTATCTTAGCATAGGCAATAGACAAATGTTAGTCAGTTTGGCTCTTAGGTGCAAAAGTGGTGCAAAGCTAACCCTACGTCGAGTGAACGAGTACTTATCATTAGGTATACATGAAATGTAATGAAAAGCCGCTGTCAGAGCCTGTTCCTTAAACATAAATAAAAAGCTTCGCCATTGCAAGTGAGAATAATTCACTTGAAATGAAACTACAATGAGCAACTGAAGAAAAATTTATGGAATACGATACACTTCAAAGAATTTTTTATTAAAAAAAACATACGCGATGAATTGAGAACAGACTTTTTTTTTAATGGGATAAAATGACAAATGTTGTTTGACAATGGCAAAATACTATATTAAATACCGACTGAAACGATATTGAAATGATAAAATTAGACAAAACTTTCAGATTCCCACCTCTTTATGATGATTAACAGATGACCAAGTTAATGTGACGTTTGTCACATTAACTTGGTCATCTCTGCTCAGCTCACAGCTCTGTCTGCCAACTTTGAAACTTCTGCAGTGGTATTCTCTAATGTAACAGCCTAGAGCTCGACGCTGTTTCGGCGTCGAATCAGAGTGAGCGTCCAATCAGAGCGTCGCGTCGTTTTGCTCAAATTCAGCAAAAGCAACAGCTCCAAACAGCTCTAGGCTGTTACATTAGCGAATAGCACTACAGCACGCTGCCCTTAACCAGCGTTTTTACACGACTGCCAAAAGAAGTGTTATTTGGTAAGGGGGTAAAAGATTAAAAACGAAACAAAAACAGAACAAGCTATGAATCACATTCGATTACTATTTCTCTACTTCCCCGCTAATAACAAAAATTGAATGACAAGACTAAAACAACTCTAAACCATCGTCTAAACTTTAAAAATCACACTCAGCTTTCCAATTTTAAAAACCTGGAACCTACAGAAGCTAAAAATACTCGGTATCTGAAAGCACTGCAGTAACATTTTAAAATGCAGCCTCATGTTGGCTCCTTGCAGTCGTGAGTTCGATGCCTGGAACGGTATTAGCATATTAATGAAGCCGGCTCTGCAGAAACTAACGTTCGTAATTACTTTTGTAACTTCGTACTGTCCGTACGATTTTTGAAGCTTTTCCGTCGGAGTTTTTGAGGATTGAGATTAAGGTTTTTACTTTTCAATGATGTTAAATAAAGTGATCATCTATACTCTATCTATACTAATATTATAAAGAGGTAACGTTGGTAACATGTATGTATGTATATTGGAGGTAATCTCCAAAAGTACTAAACAGATTTTAAAAATTATTTTACCAATAGTAAGCTACATTATCCAGGAGTTACATAGGCTACTTTTGATCCCGATATTCCCTCGGGATCGAGACTTACGCGGGTGGAACTGTAGGACGCAGCAATTTAAAAGAAAGTCGTGTTAGTTACACTATTTATAACGCAAGAACGGCTAAAGTGAGTGAAATTAAATTTGGTACAGGATTACTTTAGAGGTGTGAACACAACTAATGCGGGTGAAACCGTGGGGCGCAGCTAGTGCCTAGGTACTTATATAAAGCTGATGAAGTGCTGACAGTATTGTTACGTCTATTATAAAAATGAAATGAGAATCGTTACGAGCGTATGATGGAGTTGGTTAATGACGATTAAAAATCATTGGGCTTGCAGTAGCGGTACCATAGTTGTTGTTTACAACTGTCTTTATTCCTAAGTTAAATCCACTTTTAAAGTTGGAAATTATGTTTAACTAGCTGCGCCCCGCGGGTTCACCCGCGTAAGTCAAGTAAGGAAAATTCCACGGGCCCGATAGTGTACTAAATAAGAATACAATAAAATTCAAAATAAAAACATTATGCCCAAATTCAAGGAAATTGTTACTAAGTAAGTAAGTACTAACCCACAATAAAAAAGAAAATTATCTTGTTCAAATACTGCCCTATATTTGGGCAACAAAACCTTCGCCTACATTCTACATCAGCAGAAGTTTTCTTTGAATTAACAAAAGGTAGGTATTCAATGAATAGACGACTTGGGAATAACAATAGCTATGAAAATACGTAATAAACCCCCTCAGCCTAAATACACTTTTAGTCGGCCGATAGTCTTACCTATAAATTAAGTACAGTATACAAGGTGTAACAAAAATACCCATTTAGGCCGAAATGTGGTTGTTCTATACCTAAATATAGGGGAACAACTTTTGTTCCACAACTTTTGGAAATTCGGAGTAGGCTCCGAAAATTTTAAGTTTAAAGTTTACTTGAAAATTAGCTGTTTCTTAGAATAAGAGGTTGGATAAAGTTGGCGAAAGCTCGGTTCGTTTAAACCCATGAATAAAACGCGATTAAACCCGATAAATAAAGTATTTTATTATGCAAAATCGCGAAAACCATAGAAGAAATTAACTATTCGTTAAACCATACACTATTGCAAAGGCTGGCTATTGCCAGTGTAATGGGTTCCTTTGCACCGGGTACGATTCGGGGTGAGTCGTTCATTTAGTTTTAAATTTTTACTTTGTTTGTATTATTTTATATTAATTGGATTATGCGTATTTATAGGTAATGTCTAGTTTTATAATTAGTTTTAATTTAAGCTCTCTGTTATTTATTCAATAAATGAATGTATACCACTTATACAGAAGTGGTTTTACTCAAAGGTTTATTACGCAGCAGTCAACTGACATCGCTTCTGACTTTTTTTACTAGCGTAAAACCGATGTTAATAATTTGCAGGACTAGGGACTTTCAAAAGTAAGCAGCAAATACCTACAAATTAGTTAAAATATTTTTTTATACATATTTTTACTAGAACAATAGCGGTGCCCCGCGGTTTTACCTACGTAAGTATCGTTCCCGCGGGAATTTCGGGA
Organism: Idaea dimidiata; assembly: GCA_949358125.1. Lineage (NCBI taxonomy): Eukaryota > Metazoa > Arthropoda > Insecta > Lepidoptera > Geometridae > Idaea > Idaea dimidiata. The sequence goes on along the minus strand of OX442334.1, from coordinate 19,019,174 downwards.
TAAAAAGAAACCTGTGTTATTCCAGGTCCCTAGTTACCTACATTTAAAATTTTATCCAAATCCGTTCAGCCGTTTTTGCGTGATTGAGTAACAAACATCCAAACACACACACTTTCACATTTATAAAATTAGTAGGATAGTTGGATAGAAGGATAAAGCAGTTAATTGATTATTTAAAAGTTTGTCAATTAAATACGACACATCAAGGCCTTGTTGGAACCGAACTATCGATATTGTCGGCCGATATAATTATCTGCAGTCTTCAAAGGCTTAGAATAGCAAGTTGCGCTCACTTTTCTTGACTACTTTACTTTGTGCTCGTTTTCGTTACATTTTCATGATAATAAAAGTATCGTTTCCAGCTCAAAATGCGTGCTCGTTTAACCTCTACAAAGTCCTTTACCATTCTGTACCTAACGTTCTGTAGCTAAACATACGTATTGAGCTACTAGCCGTTACCCGCGATTTCGTTTGTGTTGAAATAGTGCATAGTTGACATTTTCATACATTACTCGAGTTCTACTAGTTGAATTTCGATGTAAAGTATATAGAACCACGAGATTCCTCGAAAATAGAACTCTCCAATATTTGAAAATAGATTTCAATTGTATTAGTAGTTTTTAGTTGTTTAAGGAACAAACAGAGAAACAGACAGACAGCCATGAATTTAGATAATTATTATTGTAGTTCTACGACTTTTCCTAAGTCTCCTAGACATTTTTTATTATTTACTTTCAAGTACAGACTTTTTGTCCTTTGTTCCTTTATTATAAGTATATAGATAGTATAACCCGTACTGATAGGATAAGCCGTACTAATTATAATGGATATCTCACGCGTCGCGACACATTTTAAAGCCATTTCTGCTGTGGAATCATCTAATTAGCATCCACCGCTACTAGTTGCTAACTTGCAGTAAATAGTACTAGTTGCTGCTTTGACGTCATGTTGTTGTTACCGCTGATTACTTCAAAGCAGCAATGTAGAATACGAAATATGTTTTTTGACAGTAAATAGCAACTAGTAGCGGTGGATGCTAATTAGATGATACCACAGCTGTATGCCTGTAAAAACCCCTTTAAACATGACTAAACTATTACATAGAAATTTCTTGTTGACTACGAAAATCTTCAAGTGGCTTACTAAAAACCTTTTCAGTAAGAATGGTAATAGACTTTTGATCGTCCCAAGATTGGAAAACAAATAGGTACTAAAAAAAAGGTAAACTAAAATGTGTTTTAATCGTACGGAACCCTTCGTGCTTGATTTCAACTCGCACTTGGCCGAATTTTCATTTTGCATTCAAAAATCGACTCGGTAATTGGCAACATGGTGTATAATATTGTTCATATTTTTTTGTTAGTAGCTGGGTCCCGAGGTTTCTCCCGGGTCAGTCTCGATCCCGTGGGAATTTCGGGTTCAAATTAACCTATCTCTTAAGTTGGATCAAAACACACTTTAAAAAACAAGTTAAAATTGGTTATAATAGTTGTTTAGGCGGACAAACAGCGGACACGTAATTTATCTTATGTAATAAATAAGATAGGCCATTTGTAATTTTATTTCTGGTATATTTCCAGCTGTTGATTTTCCAAGTACATAATTTTATTTAAATGGTTAACCTAAAAATTTGATAAATATCACACAAACAATTTCCGTAAGACCGTGTCACGTATGAAACTTTATTGTTTGTTGTTGTAACATCGCAAAAATAATGTACAACGAGCTATGTCGGTTGTGTTATTTTCAACGAACATGATGTACAAAAGAGATATCCAATTAAAAGATTTAGCTTGGGTTTAGCATATTTTTATTGGAAAAATAACATCCGTCAAAAATCATTTGTGAAAAACGTGAGTGAATAGAGAAAATGTTTTATTGAACGGTTTGAATTGTGTTGTTTTTATTTTTTTCCGACAAGTGGCAAATATAATTTTACGCATTTACGGCACTACAAAGTTACTTTACACATCTACGGCTCTACAAGCATTAATCAATTGTTTTGTTGCTGCTTTTTGTACCTGTGCCTTTTTTATTGTCTCGTAGTAGATGTGTAAAGTAGAGTCAGTAGACGATTAACTCAGTAATAAAGCCCTTTTTCATCTTGGGCGCTAGAATCCAACGCTTCACTCAGAACTCTAAGTACATAGGTAATTCCTTCGCTTTGCTCAGGAGATAAGTTTTTAACACGGTATGCAGATAGCTAATGATTTAGATATCAACATAGGATAATTTTTGTCCCGATATTCTAGCAAAATCGAGGGTGAAACCGAGGGGCGTAGCTAGTGAAGTTTTAAAAGGTTGGAAAATGGCCTGAAATATTTCTAGAAAAGGATGGTACGGCCTTGACGCTTTTTTTGCTCGACTTAGCGGGCAATAGATATACTTATTCATTAATTATTAGTAGCAAATATTATAGAATCAATTCTCATTAGTATAATAAATTTCAGTGTCTGGTTGATAATTGATCGTTATGCTCAATGCTCATTCACAAGTGAACTTTCATGGTCTGTGCATATTGGCAGCATGTATGACTAATCTAGATGATTATCTGCAAACAGATAATTGAATTCTATTGTGGCAATTATCTGTACAAACTTAATTAATCAGTATAATCAGCGTCCCGCGGTTTCCCATGCGTAAGTCCCGATCCTGCGGGATTATCGGGATTAAAGTTAACTTTACACTACGTTAAGTATTAGGAAAATAAAAAAAGAAGCCTTTGTTACTTCTCGATAATGTAGATTTCTATTGGTGAAAGATATTTAATAACATAAATAATATATAAGTTTTCACAGGTACGCCCTTTAAGCCTTCTTTTGACTTGTTTTAGACGTCTAGGCGAACATCTTTTGTTCTACGACTTTTGTAAATTCGAAGTACTTTTCGAAAATTTTAACTGTAAAGTTTACTTGAAAATCAGCTGTTTCTCAGAATTTGAGGTCATTGATCTTATGTTGTCTTTTCATTTAGTTTGGTCTACTACAATCAAAACTTCAATTACCGTTTTTTTTTCAAAAGCAGCATGTGGATGCACAATAGTGCACATTGCAAGTGTGTGTACTTCTAAAATCTTTTTCGATTGCCGAAATATTTTACGTTCTTACTATACTAAGGATGGATATGGAGATAAAATCGTCGTATTGGGAACAGTATACTGCACTCTGAATGAGATATGCACAGTTTATATTGTCAATGTGAAGTTATTGCTTTAACGGCGTTTGGTTTACGATACTTTGAAACTTTATTTGATCTCATTGTAATGATAAATCAGAGACTACTTAAATTCATACTATCTTCACAAAATACATTAAGGTACCATTTATAAATTCGAGAGTAACTCTGTATAACTTCAGTTTTCAACCCTAGCCTAAACCCTAAACCGATTTTGATGAATTTCGGTAAAGGTATTGTTGGGACCTTGGAAAAAGACATGGGCTACTTTTGATTCCGATATTCTTCCAGTATCGGAACTTACGCAAGTGAAATCACAAGGCGAAGCTAGTAGTAAATATAAATAATTAAATACAGTAACCCCAACCTGCTAAATAATTTAAGTAACAGTGATCCTCAATCATTACAATACAATAAAGTACGAGAATCGAATCCAAAACTTTCTCCGTCACGTTCACTCAACCGCTGCCGTCGTCGTTGTCATGATAAACAATCATAATTAACTACAAATTCAGTAATTAATGAATACCTATCTCAATTAATTTAAACAATTAAGGTACAAGTTTGTAGCCGGCTACAGAAGGGAACGACAAGCGATGATGACGACGACGCGATGATATGCCGTCGTGACACTACTAAACAACCTAGATGAAAATGAGGAGTTTGATTTCAATCCAACATCGCAAAAACAGGAAAAAAAACTAAATAAATATGTAATAAATCATCTAGTTAGATGATTTATACAGCGCAAACAACTTTAATTTTGTAGAACATTATCAGGGAGAGTTAGACTTACCACACTTACACCACACTTTAAGCCTAAACAATCATGCCCATGCCAATCACGATCGATATAAATGATACGTGTCGTGTTTGATTCAAAAGTTGTTGCCACGAACAAATTTTAATGTGTTTTTCCTTGCAATGAATAACACTATGCATTAAACATTGATTTACGAAACAGAAGTCTAGCAGATTGTGGAGAAGATTAAATAGATTGCTGCCGTATGTTACTACCGCCTGCAGTCACAATCTGACTCACAACCACACCGACACATGACGACAGGTAGCTGCAAAATGAGACGGCGGCAGTTTACAGTCGGCTACAAACTTTTACCTTAAGAATTTAGATGCAAAACACGTAGTACGTTATACGTGATCCCATTGCATATTTAATTAGATAAATGTGTACGTACCTATTAATATACACACGAGTCATAGTCATTGAGTTTAATGTGTATTCATTAGAGTATAGAGATAATTATGTCAATGAATTTTAGGTGCTTTTAACTATGGATTTGCTTGTTTTTGTCCAGCTTATCTATACTAAAATTATAAAGAGGAAATATTAATTTGTTTATTTGTAATGAATAAGCTCTGAAACTACTGGCCCGATTTCAAAAAACCTTTTTCCAATGAAGAGTTACAATATCGAGGAGTAACATAGGCTAATTTTGATTAATAGGAGTTCCTACCTACCTACTCTCAGTGCCTACTAGTCTATACTATTATTATTTAGAGGAAATACTTCTATGATGAATATTGAAATCAGTACAGACTAATTTCAAAAAATCTTTGATTAACATAAACAATATTTTAAGGAGTAACATGGACTATTTTTGATCTTGATATTCCCATGGGATTTAAAAGTACTCGGGTAAAACCGCAAAACGCAGCTGGTACATAATATCTCAATTGGTCTCAATTTTTGCAATTCAGTACCGGAAGCAAAAAGTATTTCAATTAAAACAAGCCTAATATTAAAAATATAAACCTTATCACCAAACAGCATCATAGATCGGCAAAGATATCGACAAGTGTTTTATAGTACGACCTTTTTCAACAAAGAAAATAGAGTTGTTTTAGACAAATCGGGAGTTTTGCGCCGGGATCAAATCGTTTTCTGAAGGGAAAGGCGGGATTCCATTTACGGGCAATGGATGGTAGTGATATGGTAGGAAATCTTTTAGTTACGGGGCTTGTTTGTTCTCACGATTTATATGAACTTGATGGGTATGTAGAGAGATGTGTTGTTATTATTCTAAGATGTTATTATTATTGCTTATTCTAAAATCTAGATTTAAAAACAAAACGAAATATTTTATACAATCTTTCTTAATTCTTCAAGGTATTCTAGGTACTAAATATATTAATAATTAATAAGACAGCAAAATTGAGACTTTTAAAACTAGATTTGCCAAGATAATGTGGTATAAAGCAAAGTTTTAACAGCATAAGGAAAAAAAATTGAAAATGAAGAAGAACTTAGTTTGGTATTTGGACAGACAGAAATGTACAAGCGAATTATCTTAAATAGGGTTTTTTACTTTTTAAGGTACGGAACCATAAAACATTCGTCTTCGACGAAAGGTGTTTCGATGGAAAGTGTTTCGAAGTAGCTTAGGGAACCCAAACATATACAATGACAGTTTAGGATAAAATTTAAAAAACTTTAGGTTTTGTTCTAGTAGATACCTTGACTTTCATTTCAAAGGTCGTGGTTTCGAATACCGACTGACGGCGCACAAATGTCTTTTGAAAAAATGATGTGCGCTATTATTAACATTGCTCTTACGGTGAAGGAAAACATCGTGAGGAAACCCACGGCTTAAAAAGTCATGCACAAAGCTATTCCTCGAGGCATATCTACTACTTCCTAGAAATATTTTAAAGGATTTTTTTCCTTTATTTTTAGATTTCTATTTCGTTATACTTCTGGCACGCACAATATATATATTGGGTTACTATAGGTACGATGTTACTCTGGGATTTTTTTTTATTTTAAAATTAAAAAAGATATAAACTTTTTTAATTTTAAATTTAATTTTAATTTTTAAATTTAAAGATATAAACTTTTTTAATTTTAAATTAAAAAAAAATCCCAGGGTAACATCGTACCTATAGTAACCCAATATATATATTTTACATATTACGTCACGTGATATGGAGAGCTCATTAAAATACCCTCAATTATCGAAATAGGCTTTTTCGACCACTCGCGAACCCCCCACACTTCACACTTTACAGTCCACAGACGTGTTATTGGATGACACAAAATTTCTCACTTTCCGTGAATATATAATTATAAAATGAACTACAAACTCCTATCAAACAATTATTAAAAACTTAAGTAACATGTGTCTGAGCCTGACTTAATGAACAAAACAGATTAAGTCGTAGCGCAAAGAATTTAGATGGGAAGAGAAATTAGGGTTAATGGTCGCTTGACAGACCAGCATTTAAAACTCGGCTCTGGAGCTTTACCAGTTTTAAAGTTAAATTGTTTTGGGGATTTTACTCACACACGTATAAAAAATTAGAACCAAATTCTAACGATGTTGTTAGAATACCCAGCACTATCTATAATAATCCAAGTCGGAACTATAGGTTGTTTTTCGATAAGTAGACCAGGGCAGCCATTTCTATGAAAAAGAGGTAGGAACATGTTCATGAAAAGGTTAAGGAAGAAAGAAAAAAAGATCGTTGTATTTATTTTTGACCTTTTCTGTGGAGCATCGCGCGACTACAACGCAAAAGGTTATTAAAGGCTTAATTGCCATCGAGGGCAAGCATTTATGCTGACCATAATTACTTTTTGTGTCTGGTTCTAAGGCAGAAATATATAGTGCATACTTTGACTTTGTTTAGACTGACCTTAGCATAAACTAAGCATAAACTTTGAATGAGAATTTATAGTCGTAATTCATTTTGTAATATACGAATACCTACACTAAATAGAATTTCATAGTCTTATCCAGGATTTCGTGTTTCGAGGATTTGATCTCTATCAGCAACACTATCGGTCGGTACAGAATTTAGGGTGTTTATTTTTTGCAAAAAGCCAGGGTTCAATTCCTGGCTAGGGTAATAAATTTTACAAAAATCTAATAATGCCAATAAAATACTATAATTACCGGGTTTAATCGCGTTTCATTCATGATTTTTTAACGAACCGAGTTTTCGCCAACTTTATAGTTGGCTTTTTCAAGGTTCAAGTGTTTTACTATGCAAAATCGCGAAAACCGTAGAAGAAGTTATCTAATAATGCCATTTTAGTTTAAGTCAAAATCGGGAACGCAACTTCTTTCAGCATTTTTCGCTATCTCTTATAGTTTAGGATATCCCCCTGCAAGGCCATCGAAATGGTTCACCTTGTATATAAATGATTTAAGACTATACCTAATAAAGGATGAAATTTTGATTTTCTTTGACCATTCTTTCCATTTTTGCTGTTATTTATTTCTTATCGGTTATGGACCGATTTAGTAGAAATAATAAAGGAAGACAAAAAGTCTACTTGCCTCCAATAAAAAATAAACAAGGAAACAAACCGATTGTTACAAAATAAATAGCAATCAATATCGTATTTCATCGCGACCATCGATAAAGCTAAGTAGAAAACTGTTTCGGAGGAATCGTTCGATTATCTCTCTCTACGTTTGTATTGGGTAAGTCAACTTAGGTTGGAAACTTTCAGTTGGCCGATAGGTTATAAGGAATTTCCTAAGGAATAAACTGAAATCGTTTAGGTTCACAATATTCAAATCCCATAATGTCCAGCGGGTGCAAATTTTTCATATCCCAGAATGTCCATATTCTAAAAAGACCAAATCCCAGAATATCCATATCCCTAAATGACCAAATGCGAGAATCTTCACATCCTTAAATATCTATATCCTAGGTCCATTTATGCAAAAGATATGGTTAAATCTGCATTTTATTTTTTACAAAAAATGTTTTTTTTTTTAAATAAATGATATCACACTAGTCCAAAATTTCGATTTGTATTTACACGAATATTATGTCGATAAGATCTGTACAAACGTTACAAACCAGTTTTATTTCGTATAAGTATAAATCGACCGATCATTTTTTATGTCGTCCGCTTTCACCTTTGGTTAAATTGTTTATGGATAGAACCCTGATAATGGAAAAACCGTATAACCGTTCGACGTATATTTCTTTAGCTTTCAGGGTTCGGCTGAACAAGAAGAAAAACGGTGAGGAATTTTGATTAAACCAATAAATTCTGCATTGTTGTTGTTAGTTGATAGAGTGTTTTCTTATTACGAAGGTTGTTTGACATATTGGGTTCTGGTAGGCCGGTATTTCCCAATAACTTGAAATCATACAAATTATACCTACCTGTCGATTTTGTATTATCGTGTGGGTTATGCAATGCCTGGCGCGGTCATAACTTGGATGGGTGGATGGGTGAGATTTATGTGGCACCATTTTGATTTTATTTTTATGTCACCTATCTAAGAACCATTGAAGAAATGAAACGAATCTAACGATACCTTAATTAAAAAAATCCATCGAGTGGTTTGGAAGATACGAGCTGAGGAAGAATATTATAAACATACACAACACAAATGCAAGATAGACGCGAAAAACATAACTCATTCCTTGCAACCGGTTAAAAACTATTGACTATTGAGTTCTGATGAACGAATTTATTCGGGAAAATTTTCAATTAAATTGGGTAATTTTATAATTCTTTGATTACTTGAAAAATTATAGACCGATTTTGGGAATTTAATTTGCACTTTCCATAGATGCACGTTTTGACATACCTAACTATGGTGCATATTTGCGAATCGCACCATATGGGCAAATATTGTCAGAGTTTCTCTTATACCGCATTACGACAACATAAACAATTTTAATGTTTAAATTAAAAACAATGTTAAAACATTCGTAAAAAGATAGTAAGTCCCCTAAAACCCACTGTACGTAACCGAGCCAAAGAAATGAGGCAGCCACTCCAACCACTCGAAACGAAACATTCGTCTTCCTAACGAAAATAATGCAATAATATACGGAACCAAAAACACTCGTGTCGGTTCACCATCAACTGTTTACCGCACACGAACGCCGAACTAATGAAGTTTACTTTATAGGACAGTCGGGAAAGGATTTGCTGTGATGAGAACACGTAGGTACCTTTAGTCTAAGAGCCCGTGAACCCCAGTCCTTCGTTATTTTGTAAAGTCTTAGTATTTGACCACCTTGCCTTCAAGATACCTCCTATGTGGGTATCTTGCAAGAGATTGCCATCTTTTTTGCTGGTTTAGGCTTTGCGTGATCACAAATTTTGCAAATATCAAGTAGTGAACAAAATACAAGATATTTTTTTCCTCATTTTTGGCACGATGTAAGGGGTCTGGCAATGAATGACGTGTTTTAACCGACTTCATTCAATAATAATATTCTGAAGGTAAATGCCTAAAAATCACACCTTGCTTTTATGATGAATTTTTTACACACCTTTTTACTGTTTATCTGCCAAAACCACCGTAACCCAAACTTCATTTTAATGGTCCATCGTTCTTACCTGTGTTGGAGCATGCGCTGACAAACTTTTAGCTTTTATAAAATAACGGAGGTCTGGGGTTCACGGGCTCATGCTCTAGTAGTTGCCTCGACGGTACATGAAGTAGGTATTTATAACATATAGTATGTTATAAATACTTCATGTCGGGGAAGCGATATATCAGCGGTACGGTGATGGGGTTAGTAGCAGTAAAATTAAGAAATACGTTGACGTTATTATAAAAAAATCTGCAGTATCTCTATCGTAGCATTGGAGCAACCTTAAGATGTTATGGTCTTTCTATTTCATAAATAAACATTTGACATATAAATATTTTAGTAGAACTTAAATTACGACCTCTGTGGCGCGTTGGGCGTACGCTTGACTGCAATGCAGGAGGATGCGGGTTCGATTCCCGTTGGGTGCAAATATTTATACTTAAAAATAAATATTTGTATTTGGTCTGGGTGTATTTCTATGCATAATATGTATGTATTTACAAAAGAAAAATAAATATAAGTAGTATATCCGTTGTCTAGTCACCGTAACACAAGCTTAGCAGCTTAGTATGGGCCTGGATGGCGCTGTGTTGGTCACAAATTTTATATTATTTATTAAATTAAAAAATACATTGGCAGGAATATTTATTTTTAGATAGCGCTATTTATAACCATGGAGTAAGGTCAGAGTCATATTATCACTTTATGTTTCTGTAAACTTTGAAAGTTTTTGTCATGGAAAAAGACAAACATGTTCTCACTATTCCGACCTTCCTGTTTTGCCTGTCCACAAATTATGTAATTATTATCATCATTGCATATTACATAGTATAAAAGTTGCTTTTCGCTGTCTGGATGTTTGTATGTATGCTAAGATCTTTAAAATTACGCTACGGATTTTGATGAGGTTTTTAGGAGATAGAGTGATTCGATATGAAGGCTTATATATATTTAACACATTCGGATATTCCGCAAGATGGGGACTTACGAGGGTAAAACCACGGGGTGGTGCAGCTAGTAGGTACTAATTTTGAAAATCTGAATGTGGTTAAACATTTTAAACTAACACGATTTGAACTCATAATATATTTCCGGGTCTTATTCGCGTATAATTATTTTTAAATTCTCTTACCTCGACGTTAATTATACGCGAATAAGACCCGGGAAAAATAATACTGAATGTGGTTTTCGACTTTTGCTACTGACCGTACCAATAACCCAATAACGTCGTCTTAGATTCATTCAGTGACATTTCTATCGGAACCTATTAGTCAATCATAAGGTATGAAAGAAAATAACCCACCTATGAGTCTAATAGATTGATTCTTGCCTCTCATTCGTGTGAGGGGAAAACAACAGGTCGGAAAAGGATGGCAAATTTTGTTTTTATCAGAGTCGGATGTCGATGCCATCTAATATATTAAGCCTAAAAGGTAATAGGTTAAAGTATAAGTATGAATAGAAATCTATTTCCCATATCTTTTAATAACTATTTTTCTGATGTTTTAAATTAAATTGTTACTTTAATGAGTTAAACACTCCGTAAAATGAGAAGATAACTTAAATTTACTTCAGGGCTTCTATAATAAAATTTTAATGGACTTTTTCAGCACCTGGAGTTAGCTTTCTTTGGAAAACTCTTTTCTCTAACAATAAAAATAGAAAATTTGTGAATAAAAATAAATTTATGAAAACGCCTCAGTCGGTTGGAGCGACAAAGTTCAAGTTTATGTTACTAGCAATTCTTGACAACACCCTTCCTTACCTACTGCTGTGCTGAATTAAACACTTAAGCGGTCGCCCATCGAAGTGACGGTGAATTTCTTAACCCTACACGATCACGTAGAGCTAGCTCATTGCACCAAACACCTACTATTTGTGATCGTAACTTACGGGCCTTATTTGGGTTTGAAGTATAATTTATTGTCTTCAATTCGTAAGGAAAGGTTAAGCAATAAATTGGACGCAGCTGCGTTTCGGACATAAGCTCGGAATTAGCTAACAAAAGAGGCGATTTGCGAACCGTTTCTGAGCTATTGGGCAAATAGGTTGTTATTACATTTGTATTGTTTGTTTCTGGATGCAATCCAGGTGGGTGGAATCGACGTTCGTTAAAAGGATGGTTTGTTAAATTACTCGCTCTTCGTTTTGTTTTTACTGTGGTTTTAACCATTGTAATATAATTGCGACCATATTGTATCATCACATCAGTATCACTTAAAAGAAGTAGTTTAAAATTATGTGCCTTCTTTCATTCTTCATGGCAACCTAAATATTTTCTCGAATATTTGTTGTAAAATTAATAATATTCGAACCGTTTTCTAGAAAAAAAATACTATGCCGAAGCATTGTTGAGACATTTCAGTCACAGAATACGTAGGCCCTCGATTAACACATATTGGGTACTTTTTATTCTATTACTCCCACGGCAACAGAAAATACGCGGGTAATCCTACAGGGTACATACAGTTACAGCTAGTACGAGGGCTGCCTTTTAAGTCGTGTCGTTTGCCAACCTTCCGCGATTATTAAAAAAAGAACAAAAAGCATTTTTATCGTTTTGAATTTAGAATTCGAAAACAAAAGAATGTTTACAGATTGGTCGAATTGCGACACCACTGGCTGTTTTTTTGGTCATCGCTAATGAACTTTCTTAAGTGAAGGTAAGATTGTTTAGTTTGACGTCTTCTTTCGATTGGTAAATGAATCCAACTGCGACATGACGTTTATAAAATTTATAAACTTCATAGGCCTACTTATATCTCCGAAACGAATCACTTTAAGATACATATGGGATGGAATGTTTTTGTTTATTTATACTTCCTCTTTCCAATCCAAATACATAGGTTTCATCGAGCGCCAAGAGCTGAAATTAAAAAAATCAAGATGGCGGACGTCGATTATGACAAGACGACTATAAAATTTAATAATAGTAATAATAATTAATAAATTCTGTGACTAACACACAGCACCATCTAGCCCCATGGTAATCTGCTAAGCTTTTGTTACGGTGACAAGACAACGGTCTTTTGTTTTTGAATTCTAAATTCAAAAAGTTGAAAATTCCATCTGTTTTTCTGCGGGAGGTTGGCAAATGGCACGACTTAAAAAACAGCTCTCGTAAAATGTTTATTATAACACGACTGCCAAAGGAAGTGTTATGTTTTTTGCCATACTAAAACTGTATAACTAAATTATAGATATCAGACGACCTTAAGGACTTAAGTCTACAGCGCACGATTTCACTTCGTTTACAGTTTGCAGCGACTGCAGTCATAATGACTATTTTCTATTCTATGACCCTACTCTATCTCTGTCTCGCTCTTTCTTAAACTCTATCTTCTTTTTCTCTTCGAAGTTTCTACAAGATTCTGCAAATTGGATTGTGTGATCGACGCTCAACTGCACTTTCCTTAGATTGCGTCTGTCTAACCATTTAAAAAGAAATTGAAAAAAGTCGTTTTGCTAAGTTTGTCTCAGCTCAATGGTTGGAGTGGAAATTTAGAAATAGTAATTTCGCGCTATTTCCGTTTGTGTGGTGTATTTTAGATAGGTATGTCAGTACCCTACCCGGGTACTGAAGGAGTGTTTACATTGGGCAAGTAAGCTGAGTGAGTGGTTACTTATCTTATACTCGACTACGGCAATGGGAAGGATATTTTCGTTTTAGTTTCAATAAATTGAATGAATACTAATTGTACATTTCAGGACATTGCACACAGCGCAATTTAGCCCCAAATTAAACAACTAGGCTTGTTCAATGGGTAATAGACAACGAATATTTTCAAAAAACACTTTATGGCATAATTCATTCCTCATGTCGTCATAAAGATGCTGAAACGACCGACAGCAAATATTAATTTTATAAGCATAATTATTTGCACAAAGCGGGAATCGAATCCGCAACCTATTGCATTGCAGTCAAGCGTTCGCCCGACGCGCCACAGAGGTCGGAGGAATATTTGTAAAACAAGAGTTTTTCATAAATATTTTCTATTTTATTTTTTAAATACCGAGTTATTCGTAAGTTTATCGAAGCAAAATTGGATATAGATTACTCTTATACTGGACGCACAAACGTTAAATTGAAAACTGAAGTAAGTAATTAAAGGAGGAACCTACCTACTTAACTAAAGCAAGTAAATTGTAGAATGTAAACGTTCCTCCAGTAATCTCAAGTCAAGATGATATCGAGGATCTAGAACCCGTCTTCTAACGTTCTAGATTTTAAACCAATTTTAGATACGTTCAATGTTCTCTCATAGGATTTTTCTATCAAGTGTTTTCTATTTAGTTGGATTTGCAGGTAATATTTAGGTGGCATTTCAATAGATAGAAATAAAAACGTACATATTTCTAACCCTTTTTAAGTATCGTTAACCTAAGGGGGGTTATTTCTGTATTTGATTTGTCCAAAATTTCGATTCAACGTCATTGCAATTGCAAACAAATCACTTAAAATTAAACTATAAACGATACTTTATTGACTTAAATTGTTTGGGAAAAGGTATTTTCCTTGTCCGTTTCTAAATCCAATATTATACCATAACTTTTACAAAAAACTAGACCACTCAAATAAAATCTTCCGCAGACACGTACCTAGTAGTTACCTATCTCCTTGTATAATTTTATCGTCATTTTATTCTCTCCAACAAAGACAGACGAATCTGTGTCCACTGGAATTTACAAAAGCGGTATTCTGTATTCAAATACAAACAAACGACTGTCGTTAGTGCATTAGAAACTTGCCCTCAACTGTATTCAGAGCCACGCGCGCCGCCATATTGGACGCCATTTTGAATTATGCTCCAATGCATAAACTCTCAGAGACAATGTTTACAACAAAGAACTGGACTGGCCTCTAATTATAGACAAGAAGGAGAAAGGTCGTCCGATAGCGATCCTTTTTATTTCGGCCTTTTTTTAACTTGAGAGTGGGACCACTTCACCCCTAGCGAAAATGAAATGAAGTCAACTCGTCCCAATGTCTAACTATCTTTGGGCCCAGTGGGACGACTTCACCCCTAACCCGACTGCTGCTATTTATTTCTAAATATTTGAGTAAATTCGAAGCTTATGAAAAGTGAAAAAGACTTATGGTATCATTTTTATCCCGATATTTCCACTGGATCGGTACTTACACAGGTGAACCTTGGGGCGCTACTAGTCTAATCTATAATAATAAATAAATAAATAATAAATCCTGTGACGAACACTAATAAGCATCAGCCGAATATGATTTTAAAAATTCATGCAATACCTTTAAAGTCTGCAATAGCTATGTATGCATATCATAGATGTAAAATATAAAGTGGCTTTTTAAAATTCAACGGTAGTTTGTAATATGGCAGGATTTTGTAACTATAGAAACGTGCACTTGGCAGTGGACGTTAGTTAGGAATTTAAAAGCTCGTTACACATATTTACCTATATTATGCCGGGGGTTAGTAATATCACAGTTTATTATATATAAAATTATAGTAGAATATTGCTCCAGTTCCACTATAGCCATAAATATGCGATAAGTGAACCATATTATGATCATTGCAAAAAAACGTAAAAAAAATTAATATGCGTTTTTACGATTGTAAATAAAAACATGATCACGAAAAAAAGCCCCATGAGTTACTTTTGGTTTCTTCTCATCGGAGGGCGCGTTCCGAAGCCACACTAGAGTCATAGTTGTAAGAACACTTGACGTAGGTATTTAAAGTGATCAATACATCCAATTAAATAAAACAAAAATGACTTTGACTTTACGGCCGGCTTGCATAACGGTTCTTAAACATGTTTAAGCTGTTAAACGAGTTTAAAATCTGTCAGAATAGCAAGAACTGTCAATGTGTGGCAACATATTATCAATCGTCCACATAATAAAATAGAGTCTAATGTTCGATTTCCCATAAATTAATTTAAAATTGATTTAGTTCAATATGTTTTTAATTTTTTTTATTCAAGTCGCCTACATAATAATTGTATAAGAGCGCCGCGGCACTCTTTTCTCCTCTATGGTAACGGATGACGACTCTAACTGTCATCACTCATCACCTTCCCGCATTCTCCTGTCTCGTGATCAAGCCAGTTGAAATTACTGGCGAAATATCGATCTCCGTGTAAAAAAAAATTTAACATGGTAAATTCTACGTTATTTAATAATATTTGTGAAAAGTAAAGTCGTTTGATATACCAACCTACAAAAGACACAAATATATGATTTGATTCCCTATACCTAATTACCTAGTCAATCTAAGTTGCTCAAGTTAATAAAACACTTCAAAAGTTTTAACAGTTAAGTTACATTTGTATTTCACTTAATACTGACTCATTAAAAAAAAGCCTTTGAAAGACTAAATAAGGTAAAGTAAGTTGCCAATGAATTAAGATTTTGTTTAGTTTTATTTTATTTCCAACACTCGCATAGTAATTTCTATTCATGCGCTAAAGAAATTTTTCTTGCAAGTTTCCCTCGCTTAATATAATATCATTCATACTTTTTATGAGCTTGAAGAAAAATCGAGGCAAACTTTTAAGTTCTATACTTAGAAATTATAATTTATAAGATCAAGTTCCGGTCATTAATGTCAATGAGTGACGAGTATAGGTAAGCGGTGTAGTTCATTTTGATCGCAAAGTCGAATAAAACCTTAACAAAAAAATATAAAATCAAAAATTGGGCAAGTGCGTGCCTTGTTGGGCCACACTCTTTACAACCAACACCTACCTAGTACGATTATGTAACGGAATTATTCAACGGAATTTGTTCTAAATTTTGCTTTTTATTTTTACCCTACTAAAGTTAAAGTTAAAGTTTTAACTTGTGTGTTTCCGCAATTAGCCCTACTATTGGGCCTTTGTGCGTGATTTTAATCCGTGGGTTTTCTCACGATGTTTTCCTTTATCGTAAGAGCGATGTTAATAGCGCACATAATTTTTTCTTAAAGAAAAACACATTGGTGCGTGGCCGGGATTTGAAACCACGACCTTCGGAATGAAAGTCGGGGTATCCACCACTAGACCAACACCGCTCTATTACACTCTCTTCTTTTACTCTACTATAACCTACTCCGAATTTGTTTGTCTAGACGTCTAGAACAATCCCCTTTCGACTTAAATGGTCATCATCGGAACACTCTGTATAACTATATGTACCTACTCTTAATATGGTCTCAGTTATATGGATATTATGTTACAGGAAATGTATGAAATCCGCAATTGTATATAGGTACAATTCCTAGGAAATTTTCATATTTTCGCATATAAAAATTCTATGTTAGATCTTCATTTCGTAACACAAAATATCTTTGAAATTCCAGACAATCCCGTCAAATAGCTCTCTCAACCACTAAATACCCACAAAAAAGACCGAAAACAAAAATCCGTGAAAGGTATCACACGATATCAAAACGTGTACCGAATTCATCGTAGTTTCGATACGTGCCTCGAATTTCAAAGATAGCGCTAAAACAGATGTTCATAGTTTATTCATGGAATAGATTTGAAATTTTGTTTTTTACTAGCTCCGCCCCGCGGTTTCAATCGCAGAAGTGCTTTGGAATATCGGGATAAAAGTAGACCACGTCACAAATGGCCACATTAATAAACGTGGAGTAATGTCGAAGTAGTCAGAACATGATTTGTCTTATTCTATGATAATAACTTTCAAAGTTGACTGACAGAAACAAAAAGCGGAATAACTACGCTATTAAAGTCTTAATCAACTATGTATATTTTGTGTATTCCAAGTTTCATCGCAATAATATTGGTTCAGGAGTTTTTGGGTGAAAAAGCAACAAAGCCAAAAACAGTTAAAGTAATTTCCAAATTGGATCCTACTTAATAATATAAATAATCAAAAACAATACATATATCTCTCTAGTTGCACCCCGCGGTTTCCCTGCGTAAGTCCTGTTCCCGCGGGAATATCGGAATAAAGTCGCCTAAATAAAAAGTAGCCTATGTATTATTCCCGGTATCCTATGTTCCAAGTTTCAGTCGGTTCAGTAGTTTTTGCGTGAAAGAGTAACAAAGTCACATACATACATACATACATACAAACTTTCGCCGAAAAATTATAACATGACACGTGATTCCTGTGTAGCTCAGTGGTTAGAGCAGTCGCCTGGTTAGCGAAAGGACGCAGGTTCGAATCCTGTTATGGGAATTTTAGGGAAATATATTTCCGTTTTAAAAAATATTTCTATGTTTCCGTGCTAAAAATATTTTTAACTTTCGTGTTTATAATATTTGTTAGATTTCTTGAACCGATTGTGATGCAACTTCAGATACAGATAACTGGAGATCTGAATTACCACATAGGCTATTTATCTCGATTTATTATAGAATCAGAACTTACACCGATGAAACCGCCGCACACAACTATGAGCCAATAAAACATAAATCTTTAAGGTTACCTTTAACACCAAAGAACAGCTGATTTTGGAAAAAGTAACCTCCAAATTTGTGAACAAAATACGTTATTAAAGGTAATTTTTTGTCAATTTTTAAGTTAATTTTTGTACTTTTTTATCTGAAGTCGGACAGCCAAACAACAATATGGACGCCAAAATGAAAAATAAAATCTACCTCTAACTACCTCGTGACAGATATCCAGTGGTAATTAATATGAATTGCATCGAATACAATCGAAGAATGTTATAGAGCGTGAATAATCAATGCATCACAACAACCACCTAAGAGCGGCCATATTACGATCTCCTTGCACGTTTCTACTGAAACAAAAGAATTATTTTACTGCGCATTTTCTAGTCGTAGAAAAACAGAGACATGTTACATCGTTGTCTTCGATCCTAGAAGACGGTGCACTTGACAACTTTTGTAATAACAATTTCAATCATGTTCTCTAAAGTTAAGGTAGTTTTTGCTTTGATATATCAAAACGGTCCTCTTGAACCCAGTTGTCCCAGTCCGTCCTTATCTAAAGTCACAAAAGTGAAAAAAGGACAGACTGGGGTCTCCACCAGAACCGTTTTTTTTTTACGAAGTAAGCTTTCTAGTTAATACTTTACTAAGTATTTCTATGTATAAAACTTTAGGATAGCTCTGAATTTTTTGTCTTCAGTCTTGATTTGTTTGAGAAGTTTTCTTTGTTCCGTTGTTTTTTTTTTAAATTGACTGTCATGCTGTCTCACCCGCGTAAGGCCGGATCCTGTTTTGTCGGATGGAATCAAGAATACATGATAATATTAACACTACCTCTCGAAATAACAATGGTGCTAAATTCTTTGCACTAATAAGCTTATTATTACTACAACAAGACGTGAAATTGAAATCCCCAAATCCCATTGCCATCGAGTTAATTTTTTAATTTTATGTATGGTGTTTAGAAGTTCATAGAACAATTTACATTTTTTAATATTTAAGTTTTCTTAGTCTAATACAATGATGTATGGGGGTCTGCCATTGTTCTTTCAGCTCTCTGCCATCAGTGGTTTAGGCTGTGCGTTGTTCCAGCCAGGACAAAGCATTTTATAGGTAAAGGTTTTACCTGCATAATAAGTCCCGATCCTGTTGGATTATCAGGATCAAAAGTAGCCTATGTTTTTCTTCGATAATATAGCTTTCTATTTGAATTCGAATTATTAAAATCGGTACAGTGGTTTCGGAGATTTCTCTAAATATAGGTACATACATATGTTACAAACGTTACCTTTTTATTATAGATAGATATAAATGTATACAGAATTTACATAGAAATGTACATAGAATTTTAATATCTTTTTTTTTTGTTTCAGATTTTAATGAAGAATCAACTATGAAAAATCAACATCCTGGAAAACGTAAAATTATATAAGTAAACCTCAAACATAAAAATGTATAATAATAACGAAAAATGAGCATACGTAACTCTTTAAATAGTGTAGGAATCTATACATTTAAATATAGTGTAGAAATAGTGTAAATAAAATGTACAATGTGTTCAAAGTGACGTGTAGGAAGAAGAATCGAGAATGATCAAAATGACTATCCTTCGGACTTGGTTCATCTTTTTAGTTTGCCATTTTATTGGTAAGTGATATTTATCTAGTAATCATCGCCATCATCATCATTTCAGCCATATGATGTCCACTGCTGGATGTAGGCCTATCTCATTAAGGCCCCATACTCACCTAATGACGTGACTGGGATAGGGCTAGCAAATTTCAGATGTGTAAAAGAAGGACGTAAGATGTGACCATACAATATTTTAGTGAGTAAAATCAAACAGTTCCAAAATAAGATACAACTATTGCTGATTTAGTAAAACTGTTCTATCAATATCAAGTGTATATTATTATGCTTCAATACAGAAATAAAAAAAATAAAAATCCGACTGCAGTTGTAACTGCAAAGTAATAAACAAGATTAACAACACTCGCATTGAAGTGAATCAGTGATAGTCAAACTGGTCTAATTTGGCTATTCCCCTGATCTCGTAGCTAAGGAATACCTAAAGTGTAAAGCAACCTTAAAAATCGTTCGCTTCTAGGAGCCTTAGGAATGGTGGATGCAGTCGGGTGGGACTCAAAATCTCAAACTCGCTCGGGGATGCTCTTAGAGATAACTAGCGGGACCAAAAAAAACGGAAAAATGTCTATAAGATACGAGTAATTATTACACCAATAACACTTTCCTTCATCATCATCATCATCATCAGCCTTTGCAGTCCTTATGTACGGTTTATTTAATGTTAGTAGGTATAAGTAGATGTATTTTGTAGCAATAATATGGTATTTATTATTATAACATAATATTTGTTTATTAGTATATTTATATAAATCCATTAAAACATAAAAGTTAATACAATTACAATTAAAATACACACATACAATATCAATGCCTTATTCTACCTTATTATATATAAATATATATAAAGGTAGATTATTTATGGTGTATTTTAATTTTTTATTGTATTTATCACAACTTGCCGCCTATTTGTTCAACATTTATTTAGTTTTAAATGTTATTTTTAAATGTGTTGTTTTTGTAATATTTTTGTGATTGATCAAATAAAGTACTATCTATCTATCTATCTAAAACACCGAAATCGGGCAGGGGGAAAGAGCTTCTTTTTACCCTCGTTGTATGGAGAAGTAAGTACCTACTCGTGTAATAGTCTTTTTAAAGTAAATAAGTAGGTAAACCTTTCAATAACTATGTATTCTTTCTTTCTCTTTCTGTTATCTTCTTGTTCTAACTGACGGTGATGGGTAACAAACGATCAAAACCATTTCAAATACATCGCAGAGAAATCGGAATTTTCCTTCGGAAAGACACTTAGGCACGTTTCCTCTCCCGATATAAATTTTATCTTTGAGTTTTCAACATAAAAATACAACGAAATTTTTGATATTTCTTACTGAAAATTGCATTAGGCGACGACATGACGTCGCTTGATTTCGTGACGTCATGTCGCTAGCTACGAAAACTATATCATAAATACAATACAAATAAATCTTTTCTCTTTATAATATACATAATATTAGTATAAAGAGAAGACTAGCTGACTCGAACAGACTGATTTTGTATCGCCTACGTCTACACAAGGTGTAACGGGTATGCTCTTTTAAGCCGAAAGGCAGTTGTTCTAGAAGTCTAGGCGAACAACTTTTAAGAGAGCTCTGAGAGGGTGGTACAGAGAGCACCACCCTCCCACAGCTCTTTGCATGCGGCAGAAAATTAATTATTACGTATAGATATAGATAGATAGATATTGCACGACACACAGCTCTATCTAACCCCAAACTAAGCACTAGGCTTGTATAGTACAAGATAACGGATACTAGATAACGGATATACTACTTATTGTACTTTTGTAAATACATACTATACACCCAGAACCAGAAACAAACATTTATAGTCAGCAGAAATATTTGTTCCTAACGTAAATAGAACCCGCAGCCTTTTGCGTTGCAGTCCGAGCTTCGCCCGCTGCGCCACAGAGGCCGTATGTTAGTGTTGGTGACACCATTCGTTAGTGCATCTACGCGTTTCGGCTTCAAAAAGCCATCATCAGGAACGTAGACTCCGACCAAACTGTGTAGGCGACAATAATTAGTAATGACGCCGTTTATTCGACACTGTTGACTCGCCGACACCTGAAACAAGAGTGAGTGAACAACGTTGCACATCCCCCATTTTATACTCAGCTCTGCTGTGTAACTCTGTCTGTCTATCTGTTCCGTTATCTTGCATAAACCGTTGAACCGATTTCAATTAGTTTTGATATTAAAATAGAAGGAATCTGGCTACTTTATTGACCCCGTTATTCCGGCGGGATCTGGACTTACGCAGGTGAAACTGAAAAGCGCTGCTAGTCGTTTATTTCGTTTTAATGTAACCTTTTCGCAAAATTGCGGACTGAATGTACCTAGTTATCAACTCCATTAATTTATTTAACCGATGTTTTTTTTTAATTTAAAAGGTAACTTTACCTTTCAAATTTAAAAAAAGAACCAAGTATTTTTCCATAAGTAAGTAGGCATATCTACTTACGTAAGCCATTATGCTATTACAGCCTTTGTTTCAGAAAATATTTTCATAATACGTTTCGCCCGTGGCACTACAGAACGAAATTCATTTATATTACCTAATTGGTTCTGCTGGAATGTAGTCTTATTTATACAACCATTATTATATTCTTGTGATACAGTGGAAACCATTTTGACTTCGTCTATATTGACTAAATATGACGTAATTCAAGGTTTACTTATTATTTTTATTTTATCATTGATATAGATAGATAGATAGATTAACACTTTATTTGCACAACCAACAACAATTAAAATCAGTTTACATTATAATTAATAAGTGAGACGAATTACGTAGAAAGTTTTACAAATGGGCGACCTTATCGCTAAAAGTGATTTCTTTCAGGTTGCCTGGAAGAAATAACTTTTAGATTTGGATGGAGAAGGTTAGTGCAGATTGTGTGGCAGGCAGAGAAATTTAGAATTTATAGCTATCTTTAGGTCAAGTTGGAGGCCTTAGGCTACGTCCGCATAGGGACTTGCTTAGCGCATGGAGGCTAGCGAATCACGTGACAAAAAAAACCAACCTGTTTGTTTACTTCAATGCACGCCAAGTAACTAGCTAAGGGCAAACCGCTCGGTGCAAGACCGTTCGTTTTAGTTAGCTGACTCACTAAGGTTGACTTTCGCTGCTATGCTTAGCCAGTGATAACTAAATAACTTACGTGCTAACTCTTGTAATTGGTCATACACTGACCAATCACAATCACTCTTGTGATTGGCACTGACATTTGTGTCAGTACAAGACCAACCACAAGAGTTAGCATGTTAGTTATTCAGCCTTGGCTAACCAGGGCTAACTGCCCGTACTGTATAGCAGCGCAAGTCAATCTTAAGCGACTCTCTAGTCTCCAGGCAAGGCTAGCCTTCTGCCTATGTGGACGTAGCCTTAGGGCGACCTGGAAACTCTAACACTAGGTAAGCCATGCCACTACAAGAAAAGAACAATAATGGTTTAGTGTTCTTTATTCTCTGCTAACATCGCTCCGCAGTTTCAGCCGCGTAGATCCCGATCCAGGGAGAAAATCGGGATAAAAAGCCAAGTTTTATCGCAGCCTATGCAATAGTGAAGAAGTGACATACTCGTTCACTTACTTACTAACAAACATACTTTTCTACTTATAATATTAAGTAGGTAAAGATTTTTCTTTAGTCTTCGCTTCCACCAGGCATAGGTAAGGCGTAATCGCCCAACGCAAGCGAAATTTCCAACTAAATATTTATGAAGCAATTTTCTAGTTTATGGTGTTCCCGTAAAGGTTTTGTATTCATTAAGTCAAACTAAGGATCTATAAATCATTGAAGTAAATTTCTATAGCGCAGACACCGCGAGCAATTTAGCTTAGTACTTTAAATAATTTCATTGTGAATAGAACTTTTTCAACTATTCTAACTTGCAACTTTGTACCTACATTCCAAACTGTTTACTTCATACCTATTAATTTCATATTTTTAATGTTCTATTTTTGAATTTAAACGTACTCAATCCACACTTGTTTATTTAACCCATTTACAGCGACCGATCGTTTATAAGATCAAAAAATGCATTGCGGAAAAACAAATTTTTCAATATTAACGAGCGTAATATTTTTGACTAACTGTGCCCTGCGGTTTCAGAATAATACCATACAATAATACAAGTTTCAATACAAAATAGTTTCAGTAATAACTGGGTAATACCTGCCCGCATTGAGATTTTTACTTTGATTTTCCTTCACCTTTATATTTCTCTAAAAATCGCTGCCAGAAATTCTATTTTTGGCATCTCCGTACGTAAATAATTCTCACCTCGAAGCTATAAATATTAAATTTCTTTTTGGTCAGTTAAACGAACAACAAGTAGGTAAATATTTACATAACCAAAAAATCGTACTGCTCGTTTGCCTCTAGAAACGACATTGCGGCCATTTTCGTACAAATATTTGCAAACTGAACGAGTTTTTACTTTAAAATGTACGCCTCAAATTGAATGGAACATCTTCCTATGATTTTTTAAAGTAGGTTAAAATTAAAAAAAAACTAGTCAAGTGCGAGTCGAATTTACGCACGATGGGTTCCGTTCTATTATCAGAGTTTGGTACCGAATCCTAAAATAAACACTGGCAAAATCCCTTACAACGCAACTTACGTTAATTTACAGCCTGGTGACAGACGGACGGACAGACATCGAAATCTCAGTAAAAGGGCCCCGTTAAAAGTCCCCGACCCGACTGCGCGACGCAAAGGAGGGTAATGTGTTTATTACTTTTTGGATACGAAACTTTAAAAAGTAACACGAGATTTGTTCCTTTTTTATATAACATTTGAAGACTTTGTGTATCTCAAATCTAGAACTGACAAATTAGTCAATGACCTTGCCAGAAAATGCGCCATAAAAATTGTCAGTTTTGCCGTCTCTGTACGTAAGTAATATTAGTCCTAGGGCTATAAATATTAGATTTCTTTTGGGTCCGCTGAACAACAAGCAAATAAGGATATTTTATATGGCCGGCGAATATATAAAACCCCAGTAATACCTAACATTTTAATGAAATTACTTCTACAACCCGTTTTTTCTTATGAAACGAGCTCTAATAATAATTTCACCGTTCTATTTTTATGTCGCCAAGCTTTCTGCCTAATAAGCTGACTAGATAATGTTCTTAGAGATATCGTAAAATTATAGGGATTGGACTACTACAATCTTACAATCAACTAGTTGAGTCGACGCACTTCGTATCGCAGTTGGAAATAACGATAAAAATTACGTGACACTGGCTGTTAGATGATAGGCCGATGACATAGAAATAGTACAGTAATTACTAGAAAGCGTACTTCGTTAAAAAACGGTCCCGCTTGATGTTAGAGAGACCCCAGTCTGTTCTTTTTGCCGTGAGTGTATGTATTTTCACTTTAGTGTTCGTCGGTCAGTTAGATAAGGACAGACTGGGACCAACTGGGTTCAACCGGACCGTTTTTATATATCATTGCAAAAACTACCTTAACCTTAGAACATGGTTGAAATTGATATTTCAAAAATCGTCAAGTGCACAGTCTTCTAGGAGCAAAGACGACGATATAACATGTCTCTGGTTAAGTATATATTGGAAAAAAAAACTTATTTCTGCTTAAAAAAAGCTTTGGTGTCGGACGTTTGAAATTGAAATATGTTTTGTTTATTTTGAAATTTGAAATAAATAATTATTCTAATTATTTATTTAACCTTTACCAAATTTTAATAGGTAGGTTTTATGTGTTCTGACTTTGTTAACATTATTTTTTGGCAACTTTATTGTAATTAATAATATGAAACCATACCCTTTCATTATTTCTAAATTAAATATACATAACAAATTCTGATGTCCCTTTTGAAGAAAAACTTCGGCCGAATTTATTTTAATCTTTTATAAATTTCCCAAAGGCATGAAGGATTTCGAAAGTAGGTAAGTACCTATATACCTACCACTGAAGAAAGTCATGAATAAATAAGGCTTCTTTATAACACAAGTAGGTTTATTAAAGATTAAAAGGGGAGTTATTGTTTCTGTCATGTTTCTTTTTATTTGAACTTGAAAGAGTTGAGGTTCTGAATTTGTTTTTTTCTTTCTTTTTACATAATTTCAATCCTTTGACATAATAACACACAGCTCAGCTGTAATAACGTTCCTTAAAACTTAATTATATGTACTACTATCGTAAATATATATGACTAGCTGTGCGTGCGGAAATATCGGGATAAAAAGTAGCCTATGTGTTATTCCCGGTATCCAGCTACCTATATTCCAAGTTTCATCGCAATCGGTTTAGTAGTTTTTGCGTGAAAGAGTAACAAACTCACATTCATACTTACATACATACAAACTTTCATGTTTATAATATCAGTAAGAAGTAAGATAAGATGTGTCCAAGTACAACCACTTAGTTTTTAGAGAGTGGGGGGAGGGGGCTACAGGTGACTAGAAAAACTAGCAATTTAAAGATAAATATTTCGAAAACGGAACCCTAAAATGGAAAACAGTTTTGAAAAACCCGCAATGATTTTAAAAGGGCTATCTAACAATACCCCACATGATAAGGAGAACACGAAAAAAACATCCTCCATTTTACATGGGAGGTACCCTAAAAATGATTTTTTTTTATTGTAGCCCTTTCTTACGTGAATAATATGTATACTCATGCAAAGTTACAGCTTCTTAATACCAAGCGTCTTTGAGCAAAGCCGCGGACATACAGACGGACGGACGGACAGACATGACGACACTATTAGGGTTTCTTTTTTACTACGAAACCCTAAAAATATTTAATGTATTTTGAGTAAGCTATTAGAGGTAAAGTTAAAACTTAAAGTTTTAACTGTGAGTGTTTCGAAATTAGCCCTAATATTGGGCCTTTGTGTGTGATTTTAAGCCGTGGGATTCCTCACGATGTTTTCCTTCACCGTGAGAGCGATGCATAATAGCGCAAATATTTTTTTCTTAATGAAAAAGATATAAGAAAAGTGATGCGCGGCCGGGATGCGAAACCTCGACCTTCGGAATGAAAGTCGGGGTATCTACCACTAGACTAACACCGCTCCAACACTATTTGAGGTAGGTATTTCAGTGACATAGGTAATTTTATTTAACAGTAAAAAACCTCTAGTCTGTATTTGGGTTTGATTGATTGGTACACGGTTGTGCCATTTCAAAGAAAAGGCTCGATGAATTTACGTGGAAAAGACATTTACTCGAGCATGTGACATGCGAACCTGTTGAATTCTAACTTACCTATAACTAATCAGGGTTTCTTAAGGTACCAACAGGACCCTTTTCCTAAGGCTGTGCTGTCCATCTGTCTTTCACCAGGCATCCCAAGAACTTTGATAAAACCAAGTAAAAGAGGCTATAATAAAATAATAAAAATCCTGTGACCAACACACAGCGCCATCTAGCCCCATGCTAAGCTGCTAAGCTTGTGTTACGGTGACTAGACAACGGATATACTACTTAGGTATATTTATTTTTCTTTAGTAAATACACACATATTATACATAGAAATACACCCAGACCCGCCACAGGGGTCGTCAACTACAAAAAATGTTCCTAAGAGACGTTCGGTCACAAGATCAAATAAAATTTAAAAAAAATATTGCTCGACATTACACACAGCGCTATCAAGTCCCAAACTAAGCACTAGGCTTGTACTTTGAGTAATAGACAATGGGTATACTACATATTTTACTTTTTTATCATCCGCGAAAGGTCTGCCCAGAAGATCCTAACCGATAAAGTGGTTAGGATCAGATACTAAAAGTGGATAGGATTAGAGGCTAAAAGTAGAGAAAATCGGAGACTGAAAGTGGTTAAAATAGAGGCTGAAAGCGGTTGGTCTCGGAAAAGTCTCTTAATGGAAGAAAAGGATATAAAAGGCCTGTGCCCAACTATAGGACATAATCTTCTATACTTATAATAAAGGAAGAAAGGACAAAAAGTCTGTACTTGGAAGTAAATTAAAACAAGTAGTCTAGGGGACTTAGGATAAGTAGTTTAGTAGAACAAAATTATATAATTATTAAAATTCCTTTCTGTCCGTCTGTTTGTCTGTTTCTCTGTCTGTTCCTTATACAATTGAAAACTACTAACCTGATTTAAATCTGGTCAATATTGGATAGTACTATTTTCGAGGAACGTCGTGGTTCCTTTGCATCGAAATCCAATTAGTACATACCGAGTAATGAACGAAAAAGTGCAACCGCTCGAGAACCGCTCGGCCGCCCGCGCCCGTGATAACGCGTTTTTCACTTTCGCGGGTGTAAATAAAATGTAATCATATCAGCAGTGATCCAATGGATTTATTTAAACTTTAGGCATCCGACACGAGTTCCAAATCTGCTGTGAAAATGACTCAATCAAGTTTGTTTTATTCATCTCAATGTCGTATTCTGCAACACCCTATAGGTACATCAATAAAACGACAGCCCACTACACAACTGAAACTCGGGGAATTTTCCCAACAAACTTCACCCATACACGAAGCTATTTCAACTACAACATGGTTAGAAAAGACATTTATAATTTACTATATTTATAGACTTGACGATATTATTATGTTTTTATTATTGTCACTAACGCTTGTTGAAGAGTTCTTTGAAAAGTCATGCGCGTTAAGCAACGCTTGGCGCCGTCATTACTTAGATGGGTGACCGATAATGTGTGTCACAAAAAAATGCATTTCGGGAGTTACGTTAAGCAGTTGGTCCAGGTTCATGTGTTTAATTAATTTACTAACACGTTTTTTGGAGTTCCGCGGTCTTAATCCTACTTATTTTATCAATGTGAATGTGTTCGTATTTGGATGTTTGTTGCTCAATCACGCATCACATTTTATCCAGATATTCTCGCGGGAATCGGACTTACGCGGGTGAAACCGCAGGGCGCAGCTAGTTTAAAATAAAACTTAGTTTTTCGGATTAGGCATTTTCAACGATCAACATTGACAAAAAAGTAAAAAAAAAATGGATAAAAAGTAGCCCATGTGCTTAATCACATCTCCGCTATACGAAGTTTAAGCACAATCGGTTCAGCAGTTTTTGAGTGAAGGAGTAACAAACAAACTTTCATAAGTAAGACTAAGGGACTAATCTCTCTTGATAAAACTGACTGTAAAGTTAGCAAAACATTGGTATGGCTTTGAAACAGTGCCGTTAATAAATAAAACGCGAGTTGAAGCCGGTAAATATTGTGTTATTTTATTACAATGCAACATTTCGAAAACATTAGAAAAAAAACTAAAAGTATCTAGGTATATCTTAGAAATATTTTTCGCAGGGAAATATATTTTCAAAAAATCCCCAACGCATGATTCGAATAACCAAGCGAGTGCTATAACCACTGAGCTACACAGAAATAAATAAATAAATTCTGTGACGAACACACAGCGCCATCTAGCCCCGTTGTAAGCTGATAAGCTTGTGTTACGGTGACTAGACAACGGATATACTACTGATATTTATTTTTCTTTTGTAAATACATACATATTATATATAGAAATACACCCACGTGTCAAAATACAATCACGTGTCAATCTCTATCACAAATTTCTAACTATCTTGACCGGTTACCCCAAGGCTGACAAGTAGAATAATTGATCCACTCATAGTTACTACTCTGTATTAAAAATTCAGAACACTAACCCTCGCGAACATTACGACTTTCGTACATTATTTATAACAACTTCTACTCAAACTATATACTGGCAAATAATCGAAAAGTATTTTAACCTCTATTTTAGGGCTCGTACCGAAAGACTTCACTGTCTGTCCGCATGTCTGTCTGTCACCATGATAGCTGGATAGTTAAAATATTTACAGGATAATGCGTTTTTGACTTTATGCGTATTTGACCGTATGCGTTTTGATCTTGTTTCTGTTTAACACTGTTTTTACGTTTTGACTTTATGCGTGTTTGACTTTATGCGTTTTTGACTTTAAACGTGTTTGATTTTATGCATGTGATCCTAATTTATGTATTTCTGTTGCCGCTCTATAGTGTCAAATAAGTACATAATATATTAAAACAGAATAAAATACATAAATATTTAAGTTGGACTGCCATACAACAAACCTGTTTGTTTTAAATTAGTCGCCTGGCATTGTCGTCATTTCGTTTAATTTAACAATTACAATATTTCTAGTGGATATGCCTTGAGCAATAAAATAAATTACGAAATAGTAAACAATCATTTATAAATGTTGCACTACGACGTCACAGCAATCTAGCTCCTGACAGAGAAACTAGGCATTTACTATGGGTATCTCTCAGGATCAGGTGATTTAGAAGTAAACTTTAAACTCAAAATAATCGAATTCGAAAACTAAAAATAATTTCCAAAAGTCGTAGAACACCAGTTGTTTGCCTGGACATGTAGAACTATTAAATAAGCAGCTGTTCTTTAAACACGACACTCTAAATAAAACTTTTTTTTGTGTATAAATATCATATTACCAGCTGCGTCCCGCGGTTTTACCCGCGCAAGTCCCGATCCAGCGGGAATATGAGGAAAAAAAATAGTCTATGTGTTATTCCTGCAGCTACCTATTTTCCAAGTTTCATTGCAAACGGATTAGTAGTTTTTGAGTAATTGAGTTATAAACACACATCAAACTTTCTGCTATATAAAATTAGTAGCATATTATATTGAAAACCCCACGAATAAAGTCAAATAATTGACTTTAACATAAATTAATGCGAAAATGATTTTGCGTTTCACAGCCGTGCGTTGTACCGAAGTAAAAACATTTTGCTGGTACATTTTCATCAATAAATCTGTTACCATTCAATGTCAGTTGTCGATCTTTATATTCTGTTAAAAAGCTTTCGATGTATTCGAAATTATTCGGGCATTTGTATTGTTATTTATAAAGGACGTCTATATTATAGTATACGGGACTATTTTTACCAATCTTCACTGTCCGCTTGTCTGTCACAAGCTATAAGTACCTCATCAACCGTGATAGACTCAGAGACATGTCACATCGTCGTCTTCGCTCCTGGAAGACCTTACACCTTTTGAAATAACAATTTCAATCATGTTCTCTAAGGTTAAGATAGTTTTTGCTTTGATAAATCAAAACGGTCCCGTTGAACCCAGTTGGTTCCAGTCTGTCCTTATCTAACTTACCGACGAACACTAAAGTGAAAAATAACAGACTGGGATCAAGCCGGCCCGTTTTTTTGATGAAGTAAGCTTACTAGTTACTCTGTAGTACTATTTTTATGGATAGACTAGACAATTTAATTTGATAATGTAATAACAAAACAAATACAAAAATGTGTTTTTTTTGTGAGTACGAACCCTTCGTTAACCATTTGCTGTTTTATTATTAACTTAATGCAATTTTACACAATAACAGCTTTACCGATTGCGATGTAACTCGGTATGTAGGTACATGTATACACAGCTACAGACCAGGAAAAATATTAATAAACGTGGAAGAAGGTCCAAAGTAGTAAGGACATGTTTTGTCTTTTACCGTAGTAGCAAGAACTTTCAAAGTTGTCAGACAGATACCAACATTATTCCGACTGATTCTAGGTTTATTAATAAGACTAATATGCACTATCCCATGATACTATTTACTCCTATTCACCTCTCTTTGGGGAAACAGAAATTAATAAATAACCCTGTCGACGAACAGTCCAACAACGAATCGGTCGTAGGTGAACGGTTGCCGAATCCTTTTTCCGTCAAGAATTGAAAATAGTTTTCACCACCAAAAAAAACAATACACATAAACAAAAAAAAATCAAGAACAAAGCCATACATAATCTGTTCGGAACATCCCATAATTCTTTCTAAGTCGATCTAATCTGAAATAGCTGATTTTAGTATCGGATAGTAAAGGGCTAACGTTCCGCTGACCGGCCCGCCGATAAATTCGCTTCTTTTCATAAATCAGAAGGGGATAAAAAAATGTTAGTGACACTAGCTGGGTGCTTAGGGGACGTTGGTCACATTCGCCTTCTGGGTTTAGTGTCTTTTTAGTATAGTAAGTTGATGTAGTTACGAGTTCGCGCACTATTAGGTATTTAGATTATTGTGAAATCAAATTTTCTTCTTTCCTGTGGTTTGTGCGATGTTTAAAGTATTGATTTCCGCTTTTACTTTGTTTTTTTGCCTTTATTATCATAGAAAAAAAACTTCGATAACATGATTTTATTAAATATAGCATAATAAACCACTAAAGTTTGGCACTCAAAACACAGTTTACCTAGTAGTTGGCGCCTCGGCGCTTCTTACCCAAGTTCGTACAAATTTGTTTCCTGGGACCGATCACCTAAATTGTAACAAAAGTTTTAGGAAATTTGACACATGACTTCTTTCTACTATACTTAGAAGATATAAATACATTCTCGCTCAAACTTAAAGGACTTAAACTTCAGACCCTTTGAAATATTTTTGCATTTATAAAATATGAACTTCTGAAATTGCTTTGTTGTTAATTCTAGTGAAGTTTGTGGTGCACCTTGCACCGCAACATCCAGTAAAGGAACAATTAGGACTAAAGTGTATCTCGCGGTTTAACTTGCCTAATATGTCCCAATCCTGTGGGAATTCTGAAAATCCCGTTCTTATGGTATCTTTCAAAATATTTTTTAAAGCACCAGTCTCCAAATTTCCACTCCACTATCAGTGGTTTAGCCTGTGCGTTGGTCTGTCAGTCAGGACTTCATAGATATATAGAGGTATGTATGTATTTATGTGAATTTGTTACTCTTTCACGCAAAAACTACTAAATCGATTCCGATGAAACTTAATTGAAATATAGCTAACTAGATAAACTTATTAAATTCACACGATTTGTTAACATATTTACATTTTACCGGTTCTTAATCGCGTACCGTTCTATTATTTATTTTTATGATCTTGGTCTCGAAGAGACCCCTCGAGACCATGACCATGGTATCATGATCGGAACGTCGACGGAAGAAAATAAATAATAGTACGCGATTAAGACCCGGTAAAATGTAAAAAGGGAGCTGGATACCGGGAATAACACATTGGTTACTTTTTATCCCAATATTCCCGCAAGATCGGGATCTATGCGGGTGAAGCCGTGAGGCGCAGCTAATGAAAATATAAACGCGAAAGTTTATATGTCTGTATGTATGTTTGTCTGTGACTTTGTTACTGAATCACGGAAAAACTACTTAACGGATTGCGATTAATCTTGGAATATAGGTGGCCGGAAAAACCTGGAATAACTCATAGGTTTCTATTTATCCGCAGACTTTCGCGGGTGAAAACGCGGGGCGCAGCTAGTTTAAAATAAGTCTGTTAAAGTACTTGGGTACAATAATAGAGGATTTAGAACTTTTTTAGGCATTTGTTGTCACGCCTACTCAGAATAACCCTAGGATTCCATAGCTCAAAAGGAAAAAAGAAATCCAAGCGTCTCTTAGACCTTTGTATAAAAGTATATTGGTGTAACAGACGTCCCTAAAGTTCCATATTACGTAAAATACCACGAAACTAACACACACCACTGGCCATAACCACAAAGCAGGACGAAACCAAAAAGAAGAAATAACCTAAGCGATTGAAACAACTTACTCCACTATAACTAAACACTAGCAGTTTGCGAATACGACAGTAAAGGAAGTCGTCCATCGAAATGACAATAAATAATACAGGTTTTATTACATTTTTATTGTTATTGGATTACATCGAGAAACCGAGGGCTTTCGATGGCATCAACCATTTTACTACACGATAAAAATAAGGTGGTAACAGAAATGTAAGGATGGACATAGACGAGAGATTTTACAATCAACGTTATGACGTTGATTGTAAAATCTCTGCCTGCCTAACTCGGTCACTAACAAAGAATTTAGAAAGATATCTTAAGAGAGACTAGAAGGTTAATGGCCGCTTGACTGAGTGAAACATTTTTAACTCTTTACGAACCTCTGTGGCGCGTCTGCAATGCGGAAGGTTGCGGGCTCGATTTCCGCCGGGTGCTAATATTTATGCTTAAAAAATATATTTTCATCTTGTCTGGGTGTCTATCTATTTATTATAATATGTATGTATTTACAAAAAAAAGTTTATTATGTAGTATATCCGTTGCCTAGTACCCATAGTACAAGCCTAGTGCTTAGTTTGTGGCTAGATTGCACTGTGTGTAATGTCGTGCAATTTATTTATTTAGTTTAAAACTCGGCTCTGACTACTAAAATTAAATAATAAAAGTTTTTTTTAGTAGAAACATACTACTAATACCACTTCTCACTAACATTATAAATAGGAAAGTTAAGATGTTTGTGTTTCAATCCCTAATAATTCGTTTGCGTTTAACTTGGTATGCAGATAGCTTGAGATCTGGATTGACTCCTAGACATTTACCCCGATATTCCCGCAAGATCGAAATTAATGCGAGCGAAACCGCGAGGTGCAGCTCCTATTTATAGCTATAAAATTTAGCTAAACTAGCTGCGCCCCGCGTAAGTCCCGTTTCCGCGGGAATATCGCGATAAAAAGTAGCGTATATGTTATTCCCGGTGTCCAGCAGCAAATTTCGAGTTTCATCGCAATCGGTTCAGCGGTTTTTACGTGATTGAGTAACAAACACACATATATATATACATACACACATACTCACAAACTTTCAGCTTTATAATATTAAGTAGGATGTCGACTGAGTATCGTGCGATCAAAAAGTATTTAGTTTACGCTCACACCAAAACGGAGTAAGGGTGATTTTTCATTTACCAAAGCCCAGCGGTCATATTTTATGTTGACCACAGGGTTCTGATTTGAAACTTTTATTTTAATAGAATTATTTTATTGTTTCAAGGAAACTTTTAGTTATAGTTGGACATTATTATGATGGACAGGTTTTTTTCATTCGTTGGTTCGTAGAATTCAAGTAGAGTTCTAGGGCCTCTATTACTCTGCTTAGTGCAAATCCATGGAAATCAAAAATTTGACTAAAAAAATCATGGGCGTTTTTATTCTGTGATTGGTTACGATTTAAGCTCATACTTAATTATTCATTTTTCATTTTTTTTTTCTAAATAAATAAAAAACTAAGTTCTCCGGTAGTGTAGAATGTACAGATTTAGACAGATAATTTCATGTTCATTGTGGGCTGATTTTCTTTCTGTGTTACTCGTACTATTTTAAATTTCTCTGTAGCACCTATAATTTTATGGTACTAACAGGCGAAGGTGGGACTGTCACAGTCCCACCTTCGGCTATGCTGCTAACAAATTTATTTTCATTCTGTTATTCTTTATTTGTTTAATTTATTTTCAAATCAAATTAAAATGAATTAAGTAATATTAACCTCTTAGATTAGATACCCGCATTCCACCCAAAGATTCCTTATACCTATTGACTCCTAAAGATCCCTTACAAATGAACAGGCCCTATAACATTACTGCCGTACTGAGATTCCTTCGTTTTTTCTCCAACAAGCAATTGATTTTACGAAGTATTTTAGATGAGCTCTCAACAAAGACAATAAAGCCAGTTGACTGCTCATATCGCGATAATTTCTACAAAACACAACTCACCGTTACAGGCAGGGGTGAGGTAATAATAAAATTTTGTGATTGGCCGATGCGTTATACCTCTCTATACTTAGACTCTTTCCCCCTTACTTATAAACGCTAATTAATGCGCTGCACAACCATGCATCGTTTGTCTTTTACTGTCACATGAAGTTGACATGAATTCAAAGTTGACGGACAGAGATAAACGTCACTTAACTTAGTCATGTGTAAATAATATTTTTTATGTAAGGGAGTTTGTGATTGGCCGTTCTAGCACGAGAGTGCTACTAAAAGGACGAACTATTTTCGTGAGGGGGGGATATTTATGAGCAGTCAACTGGGTTTATCCTCTTTGGCTCGCAATGATCGCTCATAGTCGATCGGTACTGAAAGTTAGAGACAGAGTTGGAAATATTATGAGGGTAGATATAAAATGTTAAGTATCCATCGAGTCTTTTGTGTCGGGTAGTTAGGTATCTAATGTATAGCCGTTGTACCTATTTGAAGATCAAATAATTTTTGCAAGACGTTGCACTCAGCGCCATCTTGTCTAAAATAAAAAAAACCAGGCGTGTTTTGGGTACTATTAGACCCACTCAACATCGCGAAAACAGCAGATCTACGTTAGTCTTAGTTCAGTCAACGAAACTTAATTCAGATAAAAATTATATAGCTACCGTACATACCTATGATTTCAACAAAAAAAAATCCATGTATCAAATAGACCTTAGCCTCTCACCAGCTCACCCCAACAATAAATTCAGTTACATTCAATTTGTAACCCATGACTCCTTCATTTCTCGAAGACAAATTGTGTCATTAATTCTCAACGGACAAGGTAAGCTCACGAAAAATGATTCAACCAAAATAACCTACACGTTTTTTAAATTGAGACGAAATTGTTTTGTGATTACTTTAGGCTGGATGGGGAAACCGTTTTTGTTGTAAGTAGGTACCGATTGGTAGGTAGCTTAGCTACCAACCTCGTTGTGTTTTTGTTAGAAATATCGTAATGTAGAAGAGGTGAAATTAAAATGAATTTTGATGTTCACTTACTTACTGTGACTAGAATAAATTACTCATGTGATAATAATTTCCCAAATTGATAGTGTTCAAAATTACATAAAATCAAAATCAAAATTGGTAACAATGTATGAGTGATAGCAAGCCGAGGCTTGTTACCACCCATCGGTCTAAGTCATAGCGCCGAGCGGACTCATTCATGTTTTAGTAGGTACGTTGGATGGTGTAGTTACCAAGGGAGATGGGTCAGATCTTATTCCAATGCCATCTTCCTTTTTCTGGATGAGCGTGTTATATCTTAAACTATATGTGTATTTCTATGTATAATAGGTATGTATGTATTTACAAAAGAAAATTAATATAAGTAGTATATCCTGTGTCTAGTCACGGTAACACAAGCTTAGCAGCTTACCACGGGCTT
Source organism: Idaea dimidiata (assembly GCA_949358125.1). NCBI lineage: Eukaryota > Metazoa > Arthropoda > Insecta > Lepidoptera > Geometridae > Idaea > Idaea dimidiata. The sequence goes on along the minus strand of OX442334.1, from coordinate 18,982,701 downwards.
ATCATTAGCAGTTTAAATACCGAAACCCAGTCGACACAGATACGCTATTTTCTTATTATATTCTACCCAAAATTGTAGACTGGATAGTATTATAAATATTCCCACCGTCCACTTCGGCACCTTTTTCCAATTAAGTCTCCAAAAAACATTTTCAGTCACAGTGATTCTTACGAAAACCCTTAATCAAAGAAAAGCAATAGAAGACACAGAAAAAACACACTGATAAAATTCAACACCACGAAACAAATAAAAATTCCGATCCCAGGTACCTACAGCACTCCAATAAAGTTTTCTTATAAAACCGAGGTTTTCAATCAGGCTACTATCTTTGGACTGAGGTTTCAACAAAGAAATAAAAATCATTGTTAAGCTCGGAAAAATGGAATCTAAGAATAAGTAATGCTTAAAGATTTAAAGATGCAATTTTAAAAGGAAATGCCCCAGGCTTTTATAAGGTAGATGTATTTTTGACCACGAGTAACATGCCTTTAAGTATGGCACAATGAAATTAATGGAAAGAGGTGGGAACCAGATATAAGATATACTAACTGTGTACGGTATACCTAATTAAAGTGAACGAGAAAGGATGCTTTTGAAAGATCAGGTTTAGGTAAGGCCACTCTTTCTAATGGCACTAATACCATTAGATGTGGCACTAATGCCAACTGGATTTAACATGGTTGTTTTTATTTATGAATCCTATCCTATTAATATTATAAAGCTGAAAGTTTGTAAGAATGTGTGTATGTGTGTTTGTTACTCAACCACGTAAAAACCGCTGAACCGATTATCATGAAACTCAGTATGTAAATAGCTGGAGACCTGGAATAACACATAGGCTACTTTTTTTTCCGATATTCCCGCAGGATCGGGACTTACGCGGGTGAAACCGCGGGGTACAGCTAGTTTAACCATAAACCTTATCTCCTAGCTTATTGGTCTATCTGCACCTACCGATATTGAATGATCGCGCTGGTTAAGCAACGCTCGGGATCGGGACTTACGCGGGTGAAACCGCGGGGCGCAGCTATTTTTTTTATAAAATTTTAATTCCAAGTTAACCCGTTAGTTCTATAGACGCATAAGACCTGGAGGCTATGTTTTTTGTGATGTCTCCTTGAAAAGGGTTTTTGACAATCTCATACGGATGAAACGACGGGAAGATGCTAGTTTAAATATGTGATGTGTACCTAATAAACATTTCATCAAACTTTTAAAAACTTAAGAAACTTTTTATATTTAGTAACCTACACCTAGGTCATTTTGCATCCACTTTTAGGTAGAAGAAAAATTTGATTCATCAACAAAGAACGGCATTAAGTTACGGCCAAGTATTCTCCTCAATAGTGTTCAATAACTTTCTATGAAAGACGAAACTGAGAGCATTTTCTATCGGAATTGTGAATTAATGATCGAGTTTCCAATAAGTATTCCTTTGTGTTTTAAGTTGTTTTACTAACACAGTTGTGTTTCGTAGTCTTCAGTCTTCATTTACTTTTATTTTTTGTCCAATACTATACAATTTACCTTTTCTCCTGATAAAAATCTTAATAAAACTCGTATAAAATTGAATTTTGATTGTCAAAGTTTAGTAGATTTTAATACTTTCACTCCTTATTGGACGCCATTTCTCGTCTGTTCTGCTTTACGAACTAAATTTATTCCCCACTAGCTGCCGCGGTTTCACTCGCGGAAGTCCCGTTCCCGCGGAAATATCGGAATAAAATGTAGCCTATGTGTTATTCTTATATATTCTAAGTCTCATCGCAATCGGTTCAGTAGTTTTTGCGTGATTAAGTAACAAACATCCAAACACAAACACATTCACATTTATAATATCCACAAATACTATTTATTTATAATACAATGAGATAAAACAATCTATGTCATAATAAGATGTTATTACTATAGTTTTATAAATTAAACGTTTAATTTATAAAAATATAGTAATAACATCTTATTATGACATAGATTGTTTTATTTATAATATTAGTAGGATTAATTTATGTTACTCTAACATATTACCTGGATTTTAGATTATTTAAATTCGCCTAATTTACAAGGTATTTATCATGTTTTTGATATTATGTTTACTGAGTTCGATATTTGGCCATTAAACAAATTTTAATGGTTTGTTTCTCGAGACATGGTAAAATACGTCAAACATGGTTTAAAATGGTATTTATAAAACGTACATGTTTAAATTTATTTAATTATCTGGATTAGATTCCAATAGTTATACCTACTTAATTAAATTTAGAAATTGAAAATGCTTTTCCGGAATATTAAATTTCCAAACATGATAGATAATTTACAGACATCCATACTGTACGTATGTTTGTAAATTTCTTTATTACCTCCTATCATCCAAACGGCTGAATGGATTTCGATAACTAAAGCAATTGTCGTTATTTCCGGTGACCTACTACTATTTCCGGTAATTCCTTTAAGATGTTCCCTGACCGGGAACATTCACGTGTAATGTATGTAACGTTATAGATTCCACTTTGAGCATTACATTACAATATTACCTACCTGACTGACGAGCATTCCCGTGTAATGTAACATTACACCTACATTGGACTTTACATGGCAAGTTGTATCAAGATATTAAATATTGTACGTGCTGTAATGGTCGGTTTTTTTCCTAGCTAATTTAAGTAATGCCGGAATATGTAACGTTACGATACACGCGAGTTTTTCTAGTGGGAAACGTTTTTTATATGATGGAGACTTAGCGGGTGATATCGCAGTATTTCGCTAGTCTACAATAAATACTTTTGTAAAGTAACTTTTCAATGGATTCTTTTAATTAATTACTCCGAAGGTCCCCGTTTTTGATTAATTTCATTGTCATTGAAACTTTTCTAGGGTATTTTGTCGAGAGGAAAGAGCGAAATAGAAAATTGTTTTTTTTTTTTTTTCGGAAATTTGAATTTCCTTTCCTTTTTTAGATTTGAGACCAAATAGGTAAGTGGGTAGTTGGGTACTTAGAAGATTGATCAAGTTTCTTTCAGTTAGGTAGCTTCTCTAATAATTATGGCAATTTCATTTAATTAAATATTTTGGTCTGAAGGCCTATTTAGGCCCACGCAGAACAGGAAATAGAAAGTAATAAACTTTTTTTTTAATTTATAAGAGTTCCTAATTGAATTTGGTTGAAAGGTTGATATTGCTCGCTTCGTCGTTTAGGGTAAACGGGCTTACAAACGTAATAACTCTTTTTTTATCTTGAAAATTTCTGCAATATTTATTGAAAAAATTAAGCTCTTCATGGTGTTAGCAGTGACGACCTTTAATTACAAATGGTATCGTCAAATAAAAGTCTAAGAAGAGCGAAGACGATTCATTGTCGCGTATGTACTATATAATTAAAAACAATATTTTTGTTCAAAGTCTTACTCTTTTTGTTAACCTATAGGGTCCCACTGCTGAGTAAAGGTATCCATCCATTTCATTCTTCTAAGCAGTTCGGTTATGGCCTAAATTCCGCCAATCTTTAACTTACAATAAAAGTTTTAGTTGCCTATTTATTCTACCCCAGTCCTTTAACAATCAAAACATCAAAACAAAACAAAAAATGTCCCTTTCCAAAAGCCAGTTAAAAAGCACAACCCGCTTCAACTAAATTATCCAGCCTCTATACCAGATTACCTCACTTAAAAAACTCAGCTGTAAGCACTGAGTGCGTACTCAAATAGTAAAACCGCTGCGTCGCAAATATTTCTCGCAAAAATAATGAGCACTGGACCCCACTTGAACAAACTGCGGTCAAGAGACGACAACACATCGCTCTTATGACCATCAAAATAAGGTTGAAATTCCCTCGATTTGTCCTCTCAAATATTTGCTTTACTGTATTTGAGTGAAATGTGTACGTGCTCGGGACATTTTAAAGGATAATATCTTGGTAGGGGTTTTTGTAGTACCTTTTACGGTTCGACTACCTTCGAAATATAGGATAGAGGTATATTAAAAGGACTCAGGTTTATGTATAAACAACTTTGACAGTAGCCCCTGAAATTAAGGGTACTTGTATTCTAAAATTTGGGGGTTTGTCTCTAGTTTTGATGGTAGATAGAATAGTTTACTGTTAGGGTTAGATAGTTGAACAATTAAGGCTTCATTCAACTAAACTAGAATAAGCAAAGAGTAACAATTCTGCCCATTTATTAGGTTCCAAATTAAAAAATAAGTATTGACAAAAATATGTTAATTTTTAGACTAAGGCAAAATAACTTAAATCTTATTTGACCTTCTTTATTAAAAAAGAAAAATAGACACAGATTTTTGCAAAAAGGTTTTATGTATTTTGTTATTTAGAGACAACATTGCTCGTTTAGGGGTATAAATTATAATGACAAAAATTAATGAAGTTGACCCTACACGATTTTAAGGTTTGACCATTGATAACAAATTGTCATGGAAGGGTCTTATTAACATTGCATGAAAAATAATTTAATTAAAAGATAATGACATGTTTCGTGCAAATAAAAAACATTTATTTATTCACAAAACGTACTATTTATGATTGAAAAGTTCGAAAGTCTCGCGAACAAAAGACGATTTAATATGCTTCTATGCGTAAATATTAGGTACTATTCGTAGTTTATGTAAGTTTAATCAAATCAAGCCTTAGTATTAGGGCTAGATATTTTATTGTTTATTAATCCTTTAACATTTAATAAATGGAACGTATTTTGTAACGATTTTAACTGTAACTAAGAGAATGCATTTTAATACACGGAAGCCATGATAATAATTTTAAGAGGATTAAAAACTCAATTTCATAGTGAAAACCAGCCAAATGTGTGTTGAATTCGGCCACAAAGGGTATATTAATATTATCACAAAAAAAACTCATTTGTTGTATTTAACAATACATTTAAACTCTGCCCAAAAACCTAGTAAATTCCCGTAAATATTTTCAATCAATAACAATAGGTACCATTCCGATTGACAAAACCTAACCTAACTAACTAATTTAAATTTTTAAGTTATAAGTTATCGTATAATTTAATCAAATTAAAATATAATTGAAGTAAAAACATTATGACATTATGTTTGGTAGAATTTGTCATCGAAATCACCCAAATAAAATTTTACCATAAATTATTCGATTTTTCTTTTGTGTTCGCGATGATCAATTAAAATTAAACTCAGTCTTGGTTTTTAAAACTTCAGTCGGGCAATAATTAAAAACAATAAACGCAACGCAATTAACCGGAAAATGAGTTTAATTTTGAATGTATTAATACTTGATACAAGCTAAAAACCAATTTCCTTTTTTTTCCTGAAGTCGGTTAAGCCATCGCCAGTTTCTTCAAAAGAATCTAATATTCTAAGTTATCTAATTATTTATTTATTTCAAATCAGAGCTTGGACCAAACTGAATCTTTACTATGTAAGCCTCACTTTTTCATCTAAAACCTGTTGGGTGTTAAGTACAATAATAACATTAAGGTCGCGACTCATGTGAAAGATGTTTTACAAAATAAATCAATTTTTCTTCTAAATCCTTAACCGCTATATTTTCTTATAGGCATCATAATATTAGAAAATACAATACCTAGAAGCCCTTCATCGCATTTTATAAAAATATTGTTTTAATCTTTGTTAATTATTGATTTTACGACAAATTGTAGATTTTTTCACGCAATTCCATCTCGCTCATTTATATGCAATCGGACAAGGACAGTTGATTATCATCTATCGCCGCCTTAACGAATATATCGAGTTAACAATCATAAGGCAGGAAAAGGAAAATATCCCAATTCTTAGAGTTTTTATTTTTCTAACTTATTTAAAACGCGAGCTACGATTATAAAAGTAGCTGACCGCGAATGAAAGTCATTTCACACATACTATCGGTCATCTATCCGAGAAATGACCACGCTTAGCGTAGCTTAACCCGCACGACCATTCAAGATCTGCAGATGCAACTGCCAATGAGTTACATTACAACATTATATCGCAAATTAATAAAAAAAACTTTTTTATTTATTAATATAAATAATTAATATTAATATTATTTTCTGAAGTCGGTCAAACCCCCGACCATCACAAGTTATTTCAAAGGAATCTAATATTCTAAATTACCTAGCTTATTTGAACGGGAGCTACGACTATAAAAGTGCATTTCGTTTGCTGACCGCGAATGAAATTGAATCCTTTCACAGATATTACCGTGTCGGAATCTAACTCGAGGCTTTCATTAAAAAATACTGTAGATGCCATCAGTTAGCTGTATTCAATCTGAAAGATTAGTAAAGACTTGTCATTTGCAAATTGAAAGGTGGAAAGAGTGACCTAGTTTGAGGAAAGTTACCTATCTTTAAGAGGAAAGGATACCTACTCGTTCTCTATAGAAACGTAGTCGACAGTTTCCTTCCTGGATAAAGATATTACAGCGAATATGTTGATAGATTTTTCTTCCCTTTTCGCAACTTTTTGAACTTGAAATATAACTCGTTTTCAGATATTAATAGGGTTTAACGACAAAACTAATTTTGTTGGTTGTTTTTTTTTTTACTAAGTATTAGCATTACAGACTCGTTCCTCAAAGTAGTCGCATGAGTTGTACTTTAAATAAACTACCTGTGTCATAAAACTTATACAAGGTGTAACGAGCATACCCTTTTAAGCCGATAGGGGGTTGTTCTAAACGTCTAGACGAACACCTTTTGTTCTACGACTTTTGGAAATTGCTTAAATGGGCATCCTCGTTACATCTTGTATACGTATGCCATGTCCCTACGTGTTGCTTCTTCTTGTCAATCTATTTGATATTTTTTATTTACTGTAATTAGAAAATTAAAAAAATGCTTATAATATGAATGATAGTAATTTCAACTCGGGTATGAGTAGGGTAGGTATCATTGAATGTGTGAAAGATAGGTAAGACTTGACACAAAACTAAAATTTATTACAAAGTCAGGTGTCCTATGTTTTATTTAATAAGGAACTGAATTGCAGTTTTATTTATTTATGCGAAGGTTCTCGTTGACATTACTTGTACCTAAATAAAAAAGTTTCGCCGTAAAGTTTACGCGTGAAGTACACCAACTTCTCAATTCAGACGGACAATATCGGAACTAAAGGTTGGCTTAGAGAAATTACTAAGTTTGTAGTAGACTAGCGCCACTACTGGTTACACAGGTAACTTGGTCGGAAAGAAGAGAGGAGTTTGTTGCAGATTGTCCGTTCCTTTGTTGACATAAATTGTCGTAATGTAAAGGGCAAAGTGTTTAAGTTTATTGTGGCGAATTCTGTGATGCGGTTAACAAATATGTACCTGCGACGCACATTATTATGCATACCTACTAGTTTCATTTTTGTAACGTTAATATCAGTGCAACTTGCTCTTTACAATTTATTTATTTAATATTTAATACAAATTAATTATGCAACTTTAACTGGACCATGCGCTAAAGAAATAAAACTGTTTTGTTTATTTAAAATAAAAAACTTATATTTAGGTACATTCATCTTCACTCCCTTAAACCTGTGACGGTTTGTCTGGAAGTTGCAATTCTTCAAACAATTGGTATAAAATTATGCTATCACACGGTTACATCTATTGATATAAAAATAATCTTAACCTTTCATACATTGCAATCAGAGCATAGGAATGCAGCGCTCCAAACTAATTTTGTGAAATGCGGGTAAGTAGGTACACCTAACTTATTTTTCGAAACATGATGACCTACCTCCTACTCGCGTACAATGTCTGAGATAAGCATATCATCGCGTCGCGCAACGCAAAAGTGCATCCCTCACACACACCAGAGCTTGCCATCTCCTATGATATTAATATTAATAAAATTGAGATACCTCTTTAAAAACTTACAATGGCTCAATTACGACTTTACTAAGTTTTTCACATCTACTTTATTAGGTAACATTTTAATCCCGGAAACTGGTTTTGTGGAACTTTTTCTTTCTATTTTCTTGTAGCTATGTGGTTCATCTAGTAAATAGCGTTTTCGAGTGTCACCCTAAGACCTCAACTGAACATAACGACTCCTGTAACCGGAACCAGCTGGATAACGTGACTTCCGAAGCACGGAGTTGAAACCGAATAAACAAAGGACGAATTAAGATTTTTTGTAGTCTACAAAACGGAACCCTAAAACCCAAAAAAAATCTCAGTACAGTATATTAGTATACCTAATGTTAAAGTTTTAGGGACCTATCTTGAAGGTTTAATAAATTAGAGACTTTTTGCTTTTGTTAAGTAAAGTAAGAGAGCTCTACTTATTTGTTTCTGATTGATAAAGTTATTGACTCGAATGATCGAGTTTAAAAAAGGTAAATTACTTTGTTTTATCTGCCTTTGTTTGGTTTGTTTTGAAGATCGATACTCCTCTGTACTCCTTTGAGTTGCTTTTTGACAAAAGTAGCTGATTCTTCACTAGTAGTATTTTTGCGTTTGTTTTCAGTTTTTAATAAGTTCTTGTGATGTCACTAACACTAAAACAAACTAGTGTCATGCTTAATAGAGTCAATTTCACAAAAGCAGTCTCGCAACAGTAACTGAAAGCACTTTTCTTCAATAAATATATAGTAACGCTGTGACTATGCATTCGTTTTTGTAAAAACTACTATACATTGCATGCCACTAGTTAGTAATCGTAATGTAAATCCCACTGTATGCCGCATGCAAAGGGCGGTGGAAAAGTTCCTAGTCAAGTGTTGGGACTAATTACTAAACATTTTCTTTGACATAGTTATTATGGAGCATCAAAAAGTAATGCCAACCAATCAAATAAACACCTTACTCATCCTATTCTATAAACCTTGTACATTCACTGGTTGCATTAAGGGGATAAGGCCGCCCATTGTGCCACCATATTTTAAGATATCTGCTGTATTATTTTGTTTTGTATGTGTGTGTACAATAAAGAGTATTACAATCAAACAATTAAGCAATCTTTCTAAAGGAGTTGTTCTCGGGTCTTGTCCAGGCGTTTGATGTTACTAGTGCTGGCAGTTTTTAACCTAACTGCTATCCAGCGCATAAATCAGCCATCATTTTCAGAATAATGCCACAAGTGGGCGTTGCATATATTTCACGTTTACGAAGGAGGGTTGTTCTGGAAACATGTACCTTCGAATTAACAATTAAATACAAGATAAAAATAAAACTTTACTTTACAAACATTGCAGAAATTCCATTGTTTTAATAGCCTAAACTCATCTAAAACCTGCAGTAGACCCCCCAGTAACAGTTTTCCACAATTACACAAGCAATATAACTTAAGCTATTACCAGCTACATTTTCAAGGACCAACATAAAACTGGACAAGTAAATAACGTCCGGCTCTCGCTGTAATTTCATTTTAATGGGCTGTAATGTTTCGTTTCATGCAACGTGTTATAAATTATTAATATGTTCTAGTTTGGATAATTACTAATAGTCACACGATTGTCAACTTGATTTATTGTGATATTATTTTAATAGTTGTTTAAAGCTGACCATTATATCGCCAAACTAACTCAACCTAGGTAAATGATAAAAGCATTTGTTCCTATAGTCTTGGTTGCCAAGACCAAAACTATAGATGCATATTGAAAGCTCGATCCTCGCGACCAGGACTATTGTAACCTAATCGAAACGTCAAAGTACATGATTACATGATTATACCGCGGAAAAATATGAAATGAAGAACTAGGTTGGTCTCTATTAGACAATAGAAGAAGAAAGATCGCCTACTAGTTTCGAGCTGATGTATATAACGGACGAGCTTTAGCTGTTCCGAAGTCAAACTGTTCGGAAAATTACTTATACACCTTTAATATGCAACTTGTTACAGGTATGCCCTTTTAAGCCGAAAGGGGGTGGTCGGTAGGCGAACAACTTTTGTTCTACGACTTTTGGGAATTCGAAGTACTTTTCGAAAATTTTAAGCGTAAAGTTCAGCTCAGCTGTTTCGCAGAGTTCGAGGTCATTGACCTTATGTTGTCCTTTCATTTAGTTTGTTCTACTACAATCAAAACTTTAATGAGCTTTATTTTCAAAAGCAGCTGTTTTTTCAGTTAAACATAACCTTAATATTTTCAAAAAAAAGTTTGAATTTTAAAAAGTCGTAGAACAAAAGTTGTTAAAAACACATCGCTCTCGATTTAAAAGGGCTTACCCGTGACACCTTGTATACATACAAAGACTGGCAAACAAGATGAATCAAAATTCGAACGCCGCTGTTAGAATAATCTATATTGGTAATCTAGAATCTAGATAATCTGAGGATGGAGTAAATGACTCATCCTTTGGCATTCTTTATCCTTTAGGTCATTTAAGATGACCACTATTCTATTAGACCCCAGCTCATTTGCCATCTTTCTTGACCTTCTCAGGCGCTTAAAGTCCCTTAATTACCATTAAAATTAAATCGTTTTTCCCGATTACACCACAGGGGTTAGCCAAGCCATCTCTAGGCAGGTTAGCCTCGTTCAAACTTAACAATGTGCTAAACTTTGCTAAGTAGTCGTGAGATTGTTCGCAAGATACTAGTTGAATTAATTCTAGATAACTTCTGCCAAGTGGTTTTGTTAGTGGCCTTAAATAATTCTGTTTATGAGTGGTTATCTGATGTGAGTACTTAGATATTTAAGTTTCTTAGAGTTGGTAATTAGGTATCTGATTTTGGATATGATTATGTGTACCTACGTATGTTACATTAAAGTGTAGTGTCCTGAAAGTAATACTAACATAATTCTAAGCTATCTATTAATATATTAGTATAAATATTCGAGCTAATCTATCGACACTGATAAAATAACAAGCTGCACCCCGAGGGTTTAACCCGCGCAAGTCTCGTTCTCGCAGGAATATCAAGATAAAAGTAGCCTATTTATTATTCTAAGTCTCCAGCGACCTACATTCCAAGTTTCATCGCAATCGGTTTAGTAGTTTTTGCGTGATTGAGTAACAAACACACATACTTACAAACATGCAAACTATCGCGTTTATAATATTAGTAAGATTAGAAGGATACCTTTGTCAAAACCACAGCATAGCCGATAGTCAGAAAAGAATTTAGCAACGTATCTCTGCAGCGACTTATCAATAATCAATCAGTTAGCATCACGCTTTAGCGTCCAACGAAGCTCGCCAATTTCACCCGTTAGGAGTCCAATCTTACTTTTTGATTAAATTGTAACTCAAAATGGCCTCTACGTGTTGGTTTCGGCCCTAAGCACGTCTTCAAAAGTTCCGGAGCTTCATAACCCCGTGATACGAAGACGTTATAAATAATAACGTATAATGTTTATGTACATGGGCGTACTCAGTTTTTTTTCGGAGTGGGAAAAAGTAAGGGTTCTTTTTTAAAAGTAAATATAAACTCCACTCGACTAGTGCTATAAGGAGGCAGAAATAAAAATAATTTTGTGGATAGGAGCCCTCTCTAAACCCCTATATCCCGGCAAAAACATAACACTTCCTTTGGCAGTCGTGTAAAAAATAACCCAAAACTAAAATCTAAGGTGCAGTACGCCAGCTCGAAACACGCTTCACCTAGTTACGATTCAAATATCACGAATCACCATAAGCTAAATCGAACCAGATACATGTTACATCGTCGTCTTCGCTCCTAGAAGACTGTGCACTAAACAAATTTAGAAATATCAATTTCAATCGTGTTCTCTATGGTCAAGGTAGTTTATGCTTTGATATATCAAAACGGTCACTGTACAAGGTATATTTAACGTTTTAATTTCATTATGATTTATTTTATGGGACAATAATTTATCCATACACTTTTACAGAAACTTAGATCAAAAATGTAATCATAGAACTGTCAATTATCTAAGGAAAAACTAAACAAAGAGTAACTAAATAAATCTATCTATCATTTAAAACTAAATAAATAAACACTTTATTTATCCGGTTGAATCGCGTTTTTATTCATTGTTTTAAACGAACCGAGCTTTCGCCAACTTTACAGTTGGCTTTTTCAAGGTTGACTAAGATTTAATTTGTCTAATTTTAACATTCTAAAAAGAATGATTAAAAACGCAATTCAACCGGATAAATAAAGTGTTTTGTTAACAAAGAGGTGTCACTTTTAATTAAGTATTTGAGTCTTTGTTTTACGTTTTTGATTTAAGTTTCTGTAAAAGGGTATAAACATACATTGGAATCACCACTATTAAAGTACTCAGTACGAAACTTGATCAGGGCCCAATGTAGAGCGAACGCCTCACTTGTCGAGGGGTGTCCGCAGGGCAATGTTGTCACTACCCTGCATACACCCCTGTTTACACACCTCTTACCATACAGGTAGGCTTGTTATCCTCTGAATATTTACGTCACTTTGATATCGACAAGTTTGTTCTCTCTCACATCTTGTTTATCAAAGACGATAAAACCAGTTGACTGCTCTTAAGTATTCCTACATCACGAACATAGTACGTCTTTTTAGTAGTACTCTTGTGCAATGACGGCATATCAAAAACAGACACGTCTAAGTATATTATAGATAAGGTACGCAATGACCAATCACATAGTTTAAATATATTGCCTGAGATACAGGATATTCCTAGTTCAGGCAAATGTGTTACTTAGATTTAAATCAAAATTTAGACTTTAAGCAATTTGTACACATTATTTTGGAAAAAAAATAAAATAAAAAATAACCTCACCCTCTGCCGGCAACGGTAAGTTGTGTCACAGTACATTGAGGGGGCAGTATGGAAACTGCACACAATATGGAATATGCACACAAACACGTGCACACTCGTCGTGACGCGACACTCATCAATACTGACTTCTAAGCGAAACCCCCTTAGGGGCTCGGCGACGGGCATATTTAAGTTCCATTTATTTAGTTTCCATTCTGCTGTGCCTCAGGCCCAGCTTTGTGTGTACTGTGGTTGTGTTTTGTAGAAAAATTAATAAATTAATAAATAAATCCGCGGTTTGATCAGTCACTTTGCTTGATTGTCTTTTCATCTTGTTTACACATGAAAACTTTAGCAACTTCGTACGTGTACGCCCAATATTCTAATTGAGATATGTTCCTAACTTTGAAAGGCAATAAATAAACTTGGGCTTGTTGCTAAGTACTTGGTACTGCATGTAATTTTACTAGTATACTTACAATGACATACTGTTTACATTTTGCTTGAAGAGCTTTTGGCCTCCACTTTGCTAGTTGGTATATGACATTGTGGTCTAAGATTAATCATGAATATAGGTTTATGGTCAATTGGGGTAAATGCGAGCCCGGGCCAAATACGGCGATCATTAATATACCCGAAATTAACAATCATAGTGATTAAATCGCTAATCATGATAGGACTTTATCGCATTAACCAAACCCCTTCAATCAACCTTTCGTCAACTCGATGACAAATCTATCACCCGCGTAAGTCCCGTTCCCGCGGGAATATTGGGATAAAAACCTACGTATTAATTCAGGTCTCCAACTGTCTATATTCCAAGTTTCATCGCAATCAGTTAAGCAGTTTTTACGTGATTGAGTAACAAACACACTCACAAACTTTCAGCTTTATAATATTAGTAGGAAATTAAAATAGGATATGATTACCCAGTTCGATTAAAGCTTACAAAAATGCATCAATTTTCCGCAACTATATCGCATTTATCCCATAATACTGTGAACAAGCGACCCGCTTTGCACATTTCTGAGAGTGTTTTCATCGTATGTAGGTTAAAAGCCGGCTGCATTAAGGCACCTTACGGTGTAATTCACTGTGAGGTTGCGGTACTGAATAATGCTTATCAATGTAGTTTAGTTTGGGAACATTTTGTAAAATGTTAGCGTTAGTCGCGTAAGTAGATCGAATTACAATCACGTTGCGATATTTTGTAGCTAAGGACGCGATTTCGTAGCAACAATTTTACAAATAGTGCTACGACAATTTGGTAGCTACGAATGTTGCCGTCGTGTTTTATTACACTTCGTAGCTGTAGTTACGAGTTGTCCAATCTTTACTAGATTAGTGAGACTTTGTAGTGAAGTATAATTCCTAGTTCTGCGTGTATATTCTATACCTACGTACGTATGTTCTTTAAATCAGAAAGTATTATACATCGTAGGTCTAGTGAAAGCTTAATTGCTTAGTTTGGGGCCAGATAGTGCAACGTTCGCAGTATTTATATTTCGAAGGCCTCTGTGGCCCAGCGGGTGAAGCTCGGACTGCAACGCAGAAGGTCGCGAGGTCGATTCCCGCCGGAAACTAATATTCTGCTGACCATAAATGTTTATTTCTAGTTCTGGATGTTTTCTATGTATCTTATGTAGGTACCTATGTATTTAAAAAAACCATAGTATAAGCCTAGTACTTAATTTGGGGGCTAGATAGCGCTGTGTGTACCTAATGTCGTGTAATATTTTTTATTTTATTAGTTCATAGTTCGTATCGCCCACATCTCAACTCGCGAATGTTATGTTTAATAGTTAAAGTTAAGTGCATGCACTAACAAGGGCTGCCTATTGAATATTGCAAAATGGCGTCAACGTATGACGCATTGCAACTTGTATGTTGTATTGCGTCACCGCATTATTCAATGTTAGAAGTAGGTACAGTCACGTGAAACAGCCATTTCTCTCAACCTTAACAGTGGATATGACATCAGAAGGAAGACAGTTGAAATATGCCCCTGAAGTAACGCTAATATACAATTACACTTTTTGACGCTTAAGGACCTATGTAACACTAATTGCGTGACAGGGATAAAGCTAGCGAATTTCAGATGTGTAAGTGAAGGACGTTAGACACGACTATGCAAAATTTTATTGCGTAAAATTAAACAATTGCTAGTTTTAGAGTAACTAAACGTTAATCTTGAAATTCAAAGCATTCACTGCCTGTATTGAGCTAAGTTCAGTTCTTATACAAAGTTTTATTAGTTTTTGTACAATGTTGACTGAGTAAAATCACTTATTTGTACAATTTAGAGAGAAGTTTGGATTTTTTTTCTATCGAGAAAATTTTTAGGAGTCGTGTTTTCATGACATTAATGTGTTAGTAAATATCCTCGACTTAAATAAATATGGTTTCAAAAACTTTCATTTTAAATAACTTTTGTAGTAATTCACCCTAGAAACATCAGTTCTGGCCTACTACGGCCCCTTAACGGATGATTTTTATTAGAGAGTCAGCCGACCGAGCTTCGCTGTCCATTGCTCGGCGAGCAGACGATCGGCCTGTTGCAACCGCGTGGCAGCCGAGCAACATACAACGAAACAACTATCTACAATACCGGATTTAATCGCAATCTATTCATTAAAAAGCAAAACACAAACAACCCACATCTATATAACAACCTTTCACCTATATATAAATTTAAGTAGGAATTAAATTTCTTAAATTTATTACTATTGGTTTTGTATTTTTATTTGGGATAAGATAAGATAAAACTTTATTGTACCAAAATATTACAAAAAAAAAAACATAAACAAATACTTACAGCTAATTATAATAAAGGTACAATGGGCGGCCTTATCGCAAAGAACGATTTACCGAAATAATACTACCAATGGACCAACACAGTTGCACGCGAGCACTAAAATATTTTTACAACCATTTTGATATCCGTAAAGCAAGTTAACGTAGTTTTATTGTAACTACTTATCTCATTTTAAATGTTTATTTGCTAGTAGAAAATTCTCACAGAAATATTCTTTTAGAAGATAACGATTTTACTAAAACACGTCAGATTCAGGACTGGACTCAGTATTTTTAAATGGATCTAAGTTTTCTTTTTGGTTTCAAAAGCTTTTTAAATTTAAGAGGATCGTTTTAATAAATTTGTAGATCGCAAAGGTACATAATATTTGCACAAAATTATAACCGAATTAAAAAAAACAATGATTTCTTCTTTCTCGATGTACAGTCAGCATCAAAAGTAGAAGACCACCTTCAGATTTTCAAAACGTTATTACGCCATAATTGTGGGGTGTCAAAACAGGACGGACATTCTGAAAGAAAAGAAAAAAGATAAAGAGATATTATCAAATTGTTTGTCCTGTTTTGACACCCCAAATCTTTCGTTTTTAATTTCCAAAAATCGTAGAACAAAAGTTGTTAGCCTAGACTTCTTAGAACAACCCTTTTTCGGCTGTTGTCACCGTCCTCAAAACACGCTGTATACACCTAGCTATTTATTTATTTTAGGCTAGCAAGGATATCGGTGCACTATAATATCTGTGTTGCAACACACAGACATAGTTTTGTAAAATAAAATGTACTTTATTTTGTAAATAATTATTCGATCTATATATCTATTCAACGCCAATGCTCCTCCACCCACCGGAAAAGAGAGAACAACCGTAAAATGATTCCAAGCCTTATTATCTAATCCGTCGCATCTGACAAAGACAATCCCACAGTTAACAACATCCATTATCAAAAACAAAATCATCTAAGTAAGCGAGTACAATTAAAAACAAAAGCCCTTAAGTTTATCCTGAACATTTAAAACAGTGAGAATGAGGTCTTTAACTGTAGCAATTATGAAACAATGGGAGCGAGGTAAGCCAGAAACGCTCTGAAACGCCAGCTTGTTCTCAAAATCTGTTTTGGTATTTCGACTTGACTGTACCGTGCTACGCTAGTTGGTTTGACAGGCATTACACTAATTTCTTAAGGGTGCAGTCTTCGAGAAATTTCGTTTCTTTTAAACTTTTTAAACCAACACGATTGGAACTGTTGGTACAATGATCGAAACATCGAGGTAAGGAAAGGTGATTAAGATAAGGCGATTAAGACCCGGGAAAAGTGTAAATAAATACATATTATACTTTTTGTTGTAAATATTATACATAGATATGATACATAGAAAAATACCCAGCGGCGATAATCGAACCCGCAACCTTCCGCATTGCAGTCGAGCGTTCGCCCAACGCGCCACAAAGTTATCAAATTAATGGTCTTCGCAAATTTGTTTTTAGGTACGGTTGAAGGGTACATCTAAATATTTCCTTTTGAATAGCAATGTGTCTTTAGCTTTGGCACGTTAGGTTAAGTTGCAATAAAATTAAATTGCAATATTTTAATCCCTAAAATATATGTTTGACCAACAGGTTTTAAACATTGGAATATATAGCCGAGCCAAATTCTAGCAATATAGTCGAAGACACCCCGGTAAATAAAGTGTTTTTTAACAAAACCAATCCCAACAGAAATCAAAAACCCTAGAAGACTGCACCCTTAACAGTTTATTTGAGCTAGACTGGATTAGTGTCGTGTTCTATGTATTTTGTGTAGTTAAGCTAATTACGGCAAAGGCTGGTGTCGACGAAACTTTGTAGGTATAAGAAAATCAACACCTAGATCGTGTTTTTAACCGACTTTATAAAAAGGAAGGTTTGTATTTCGCCATAATTCTTTTGAAACGCTTCTAGTTGAACATCAGATTAGCATTGTATGTAGCTTAGATGATTTTGTTCTTTTTCATTTATTTAAATCGAATGCTTTTAAATACTGTAAATTGGGGATACTTACTTTGTGACAAGATTATTCGAAGATATAATTTTTGTTTCTCAACTTACATCGAAATAAATTGATTTTTAAAGAATTGGATACGTTTAAATAAAAAAAAAATGATACGTCGTGCTAAATACCAAACAGTATGGTGTCACAAAGTTAGGCATTCTGTCACAAAATAACCCCAAATTACCCGGTATACATACATCTTACTAATATTATAAACGCGAAAAGTTTGCATGTATGTACATGTCTGTGAGTTTGTTACTCAATCACGCGAAAACTACTAAACCGATTACGAAGAAACTTGGAATATAGGTAGCTGCTATATACTGAAATACACATTGGGACTTTTTATCCCAATATTCGCCTGGGATCGGGACCTACGCGGGTGAAACCGGATGGCGCAGCTAGTATATTATAGTCTTAAATATCGTGAGTGAACCTGCGAAATAAGGTAGTCATATAAGAACAATGATATGTTCTCAAGTTCCTACGTAACATAACTCATTGTTTCCTTCACAGTTATCAGAAATCATTGTATTTATTTTATTTCTTTCTAGGTACAATAACAAGTAACAAGCTATAGAGTATAATAAAACAATTTACGACGACATTCTCTTCTGACTTCCATTTTTAAAATGTCAATAAAATGGACGTCTAGCCTTGCAGACCACAGATTCTTTTTGATATATAGTGGTAAAATATAGTGCAAGAGTCCAGCTTGTGTACGGTTAGCGTCGAAAGTCGATGGTCACATTAAGATTTTCAAAGTCACTATACGTGATAATAAGAATTGTGGGGTAACACAACAGAATAATCTTTTCTTTAATATTTTTAACAATTTTTATCCGCAATGCGTAAAATTACGGATAAAAACAAATATCCGCAATAATTTGCAAGAAATTACTATGCTTTTGAAGCTTTAGTAATTTCTTGCAAAACCACCGACAACCGCTGAGTCGTTTTCAAGAAAAGTCAAAAACAATGTTAAGTCGTTGAAACATTTTAGTTATCATAGGCAACCCATATGGACCATAGGCAACATTTTTAAAAGGTGAACAAAAAATCATAGCTCGATAAAAAGTTTCCAATCACAGAACACCTTAAAAGAACAACAAACAGTCTTTTATAATTCCGGGTAACACAGTGGAATCATAAATTTTATGACTTCCATTCGCTTTAGCGAGAAATAAAAATTTGAAGTTCTCTACAACATTCATCAAGGCGTCACGAGCAAAGCTTTTTGAATAATAAAATTGCACGGTTTGGTGTCACGGGAGAAGTTTTTCTTTCGTCTGCCATGTTTTTTTCAGTGTCTCTGGATGTAGTAGGTGCTGCAGACTAAAGACAAACTGTCCGACCATCGCTACGTTTCTCACTCAGCTTCGCAACTCACCATAATTGTTTTGATGATGAATTTTGTCAAGGAAAAGGTAAATAATTAATTGATTGATTTATTAATTCTTTATTGCAACACACCACAAATTAAAAAAAACACAATAAACTACTTAAAAATATGGTGGCACAATGTGCGGCCTTATCGCTTAAAGCGACCTTTGGTCTTCCAGGCAACCTTTGGATGGATCAGAAGAAATAATTAGACAAATTGATCTAAACGAAGTTTATCGGCAAATGGATTATTTACGTTTGTCGGTAAAGGTGAAAGCAAAACTGGCGGTCGCGGTTCAATGCAACCTCGCACAACTACCCGCGCCGCAGTTGCCCTAGTAAGTACCTGAAGCAGTACATCAAAAGCAAAAACGTTTTTCGAAAGCTCGAGGATTGGGGACCTTACCGCGCAACTTCCGTCGTAATCGACATCGAAATCCCACTGCGCAAACGAAAAACCTGCACGGTGAAAACGACAGCGTGGTCTCTTGAGCTGACCGTTTCAATGACAGCTGAACTCGACACCGTCACCTTGGTCAAAAATGCCAAATTTCGTTTTGTATACCCATCATTTTATTTTCAGCTTCAGTCTATAACGCCCTAACTGGATTTTAATCCCCACCTCAGCACCTACCTACCTGTTATCTTTATAATATAACAAAGGCAGAAGTCACTGTTCATAAGTATGCAACGTTTTGATCCTTTGATCAGTCATTCGAGGTCCCGGATCTGAGAGGATTCGCAAAGTTTCCCTGAAACCTAATTTATCTGTCTTCCACTCCGATTATTTGAGGCACTGAAATGATTCAAGCCATTTAATAACGTTTCTACAGAATTCGTAATTTAAAGTTAAAGAAATGAGTTGGGTATATTTTGTTTTAATTTTTGCGTTTATATGAGATCAGTAACGTATTATTTGAATACTAGCAGCGTGCCGCGGTTTTACCCGTGTCGTTCTCGTGGGAATTTTGAAAAATCTTTGATATGACAAGAAACACAATCTATATATTTCATGTCCCAAGTTTTATGTGTTCTCCGTTAATATATAGCTAATTCATTTAGTCAGCCAATTAATATCAATTGTTCAGGACTTTGAATTTCTACCTAACTATATAGCTGACAAAGCTCGAAAGCCTGGTAGAGCAAACAAAGTACATTTGTAATTTTTCAAGTTATATAAAACTGTATTTGTAATATAAAAGGTAATTTTCTTCAAATACATATTTTGTAACAAGGATACCCTTTTGAGCGGAAAGAGGGTTGTAAATTTTTTAAGTCATATTTAACTGAAAAAACATCTGTTTTGAAAATAAAGGCAATCAAAGCTTTGATTGTAGTAATCTAAACTAAATGAAAGGACAACTTAAGGTCAAAGTCAAGGTTAAGGTCAATGACCTCTAACTCTAAGAAGCAGCTGATTTTCAAGTAACCATAAACTTTAAATTTTCGAAAAATACTTAGTTTCTAAAAGTTGTAGAACAAAAGCATTTCACCTATTACGTCCACAACAACCGATTTTCGGTTTAAATGGGTATCCTCGTCATCTTGTATAATGTCATGTTTGGAAGTCTCGACAAGTATGAAACTGCACAAAAATAAGTTAACAAATAGATTCTCGAAAATTCTTTGCGCTAATCAGTTACGGAACTTCCGAGACGGTAGTCGTATATCACTGAGAAATATCTTTTCTGTGACATGTGTGTAGTGTGACCATTTTGAAGTAATGTGCAGGATTTTCTATTTTAAAGTTATATTCGAGTCCAAAACATGTACTTACCTTTTCCTTTTACCTTTACGATACGCCTTTTTGTTTTATAATCGAATTGAATTGCGCCTTTATTTTAAATAACGATTTGGAATTTAGGTGACATGGATTGTAAACCGAAATACCTAAGTAGTTTGCCTAAAACTTAAACTTTTTTTTTAAATTAAATCTTAAACAAACTGCCATTATTAAAATATGACAAACTTCAAACCTAAAGTATTATACTATAACAACCTAAAATAACACATTCAAATGCTAAAGAATAAAAAAAAACTAAAATTACAACACAAAACACCTATAAATTTATTGAGCCATTCTCTTTCCCAACCTTGTACAGGACAGCCAGCGCAAAGTTGAGACACAGGGCGGCTCTTGTCTTCATTAAAAGTCGAAGACAGAACTGATAAAGCTATACCTAACCTACATTCACAGTTGTACCTTTCCAAAGAAAATTGAGTGCACTCTAAGAGTACTATGTACTGTACTATAGAAAACTAAAACTTAAACTTGCGCAATACACAAATATTGTGAAGAAATCAGGGAGCGAATCTACGACCTAAGGCTACAATGGCCGATCTACTTTTCATATGGTGCATAGAAACAGAAACATTTCGAAAATTCTACCCGCGGGACGCTTCTGGTTTCCAGGAAGTGTGTTCTGCTTTTTAAATAATTAAATTAAGTACACACAATTATTTCAACACGTGGCGCAATTAAAATCCTGACACAGCTATGAAATTGCATAGTATTACATAAAAATTTCGTAATTTAACTTCCATAATTGTCCACACCTGGGATTATCCTGGTAATTGCTCATAATAATGGCCACCCTAAACAATGAAACTGGCAATATGTACGTACGTAGAATCCAACAAGTTATGTTTTAACTAAATACTGGCGCTAGTATCTACGTAATGTCATGATATTTTAAGTACTTTTTTAGTTTCAATTTTGTCCGCTTTATTTTGTGAGTTGGTAGTGAAGTAGGTACTGAGAAATAAATTGAGCGAAAATCCCGCTTGCTTCCTGTACACGACGATAATTAACTGGGACATGAAAATATTGTAGTGAACAAGCGAGAAACATTCTTGCATTATGTTTTATTCTCGAATGTTGGGATAAAAATGAAAGATATCGATGTATTTTCGTTTGTTGCAGCACGTTGTACCTCACTGATATAATTAGCATTCAACTTAGTCTTTAGTGCTATAAATATTTTTAAAGGAAA
Organism: Idaea dimidiata; assembly: GCA_949358125.1. Taxonomy (NCBI): domain Eukaryota; kingdom Metazoa; phylum Arthropoda; class Insecta; order Lepidoptera; family Geometridae; genus Idaea; species Idaea dimidiata. Next base: position 18,960,859 of record OX442334.1, on the reverse strand, counting down.
AATTACCTTCAAAAATTCACTCGCGTCGAGATTTGAACTCTCGCCTCTGGGTCAGGTCCCCAGCGCTCTAACCAACTAAGCCACGCGAGTTCCCACCTCGAGAAGCGAATTTTAAGAACATAAATGTTTCCCCTGTCTACTATTTTTCGACTAAGGCTCGATTGAGACGCCATCTAAATACTTTTTAGTGTCCAATTACTTGAATTTTAGGTACAAAAGCTGTAGAAATATAAAACTCACTTTTCGGTCTTAATCGCGTTGTTTTTATTATTTTAGGTAGACTGTAGTCTGATTGAGTCAAGCATGTGAAAGGAGTCTGTAATTGCTCTGAAACGTAGAAAAGGCATTGCAACAATACGAAAACAGATAAAAAATGGAGGTACCTATACGTAAACTATAGATATGAATAATAAATCAACTATTTATATCAGTCTGTTTGTTTTTTCTTATTTCTTTTTTGTTTGAGTAAACCAATACAGAACAGAATGGAATATATATGTTTTGTTTCGTTAAAAATACGATGATATTTTTTTTTAAGAACATTTACTACGACTTCACTTTTAATATTATTTTGTGTTACTTTTTCTTGCAGATCAGAATAGTAAATGGGGATTTCTTATACATAGTATGTATATTTAGCTCTAAGTGACACGTAGAGAAGGCATTGCAACAATACGAAAACAGATAAAAAATGTAGGTATACGGAAACTATAGATATGTAAAATAAATTGTCTATTTATTTCAGTCTGTTTGTTTTTTCTTATTTCTTTTTTGTTTGAGTAAACCAATACAGAACAGAATGGAAAATATATGTTTTGTTTCGTTAAAAATACTATGATATTTTTTAGGAACATTTAGTAAGACTACACTTTAAATATTATTTTGTGTTACTTTTTCTTGCAGATCAGAATAGTAAATGGGGATTTCTTATACGTAGTATGTATACTTAGCTCTAAGTGCCATATTATGTTTGTTATTATGAGAAATACATATTATACAAGGTGTAACGTATAAGCCCTTTTAATCCGAAAGGGAGTTGTTCTAGACGTCTAGGCAAACAACTTTTGTTCTACGACTTTTGGAAATTCGAAATACTTTTCGAAAAATTTAGGTGTAAAGTTTACTTGAAAATCAGCTGTTTCTGAGAGTTCGAGGTCATTGACCTTATGTTGTCCTTTTATTTAGTTCGATGGTTACAATCAAAACTTCAATTACCTTTATTTTCAAAAACAGCTGTTTTTTTAATGAAACATAATATCAAAATTTAAAAAAAAAAAAGTTAGAATTTTCAAAAGTCGTAGAACAAAAGGTGTTCATCTACACGTCTAGAACAACCCCCTTTCGGATTAAAAGGGCATACCCGTTACAAATTGTATAAATTTATTTAAAAAAAACGCTAAAAAAATACAAAAAAATTAAAAGGTTTTCAATCCGGTTTAGATAAAACTCAATATATCAAAAACTTACCGAGGCTATATGCACAAACCGTACGAAACCAATTTGGAAAAAATAAATAAATCCAAATAAAATATTTGTCTACCAATCAATGATAGAAACGTATCTTTATCTGACAAACAGAACGTGATTGAAAACGCGTTCGCAACTGTTGAAGCTGTTAGTTTTTATTTCTAAAGGTTCTGTAGACTATAAACTTTAATACAAACCCATTGAATAAACTGCGATCAATTCATTGCAACTATTTTTAAATATGCCCACTTTTATTTAAGTTGATAATTTGTATGGCTAGCAGATAAAATTTTGTTTAGATTAATAATTGTCAATGTAAGTAAATTGTAAATAATTTTTTGAGAAATAAATATCTTAAACCATAAATTGTCTAAGACGAGCGTTATATTCGCGACGCGGCGTGGAAACTGCGAGAGTAGGTAGTTCTTGATTCACACTTCGCCGTTCCACGATAGGTGTTTTTCTAATTAGGTATAGAAGAGAGAGTTTCACGTGGGTTTCCGTGTGGCACAATGGCTAACGCTCTCGCCCTGCAAGCGATTGGCATAAGTTCGAAGTCTGTCACGGAAGGAATATTAATAATGCCAAAAGTTAAACTTATCTCTAACGCTTCATGTCAAGGGAACATCTCTTGTTGCTGTTTTGTAAAACTGTAACCAGAGTTCACAATAAGAAATCTGAGCACGTCTCTACAATTAAAATGTCTCACAAAACCGTAGTCCTGTTAATTTTTCTTTCAATTAGTCGCAGGTGCTCATTCACTCCACCTTTTAGACCGTCATCGATGAGTCGGCCAACAAAAACTCACTCGTCAGCGCGAGCTCTAAATATTTTGTGCCGATGTTCGATGCGGATGGAGATGTGAAATTGGTTTTCCACTTTTGAGTTGTAGTACGATGGACGTTTACCGCTATTGTTAGCCGAACGTTCGTTACCGGTTAGCAGTTCGTTTTGTTGATTGTCACTGAGTTACAATTCACATGTTCTATTTCGAATACTCATTTATTATGTTGTACTAGCTGCGCTCCGCGGTTTTACCCGTGCAGGTCCGGATTCGGCGGGAATATCAGGATAAAAAGTTGACTATGTGTTATTCCAGGTCTCTAGCTATCTATATTCCGAGTTTAATGGTAATAAAGGGTCTTTCAATAAGGACGGAACGATGTTGAAATTGAATAAAACAAGCCGTGTGTGAGATATTAATACAGGTCATCGCTCAGATTCAGCCGGATCTTTGCAGCAGAGTCATTGAAAATTGGACCTCTAGGATTCGTGCTACCATTCGGACGGACATTTAAACGAAGTTATTTTTCATTAAAAATAGCATTAAAGCGATAAGGCCCCCCATTGTGCCACCAATTTTTAAGCTGTGTTTGTTTTCTTTGTACTTATTTGTATTTGGTGTATATAGTAAATAATTTATTTATTCATTCAGTCATTAATGGGCTTTTCAAATAAAACAAAAATTTTGTTTATAATATCTCACACACAGCTTGTTTTCTTTAATTTCAACATCGTTCCGTCCATATTGAAAGACCCTTTAGATATACACCCAGACCAAATACAAATATTTAGTTTTAAGCATAAATGTTTGCACCCGGCGGGAATCAAGCCCGCAGCCTTCTGTATGCCGTCGGGCGTTCGCCCGACGACTCGACGCGCTACATTGGCCGTCTCATATTGATTGTTTATTTTATTTTATTTTTAAGTAATTTCTCCGTATTTTTATACCTGAATACCTATAAAATGATAATGTATAAATTAAAATTAAATGTAGGTTAATATAGATCTACACGTCATTAGGTTTTATTCCAATAAAAAGCTATAAAATTTAATAACAACCGATCCTCTTCATTGTAAAATAAAGTCATAAAAATCGCAATGAAACGCTTAAAATAACAATGAATAAAAGATAAAACGTTGAAAAATTACGACTCTCATGATCAACCAATCGGAAATTACTTACTGATACCTATTTTACAAAAATGTGTGCAGAAGAATTGATAGATTTTTTAAGCGCGATCCAGTCTTTTATAAGTTATATAAAATGCTTCTTTACTTTTTTAAAAGCAGAGCTTCGTGCCATTGAATTTGCATCGTAAACGCAGTGGTGACATAAAAATGGTAATGTTACTTATTCCTTTCTTTTTTGGTTTAATATAATTTATTTCTTAAGATTAATTAGGATTTGTATCATCATTTCATTTTAAGTTTAATATTATTTTAGAGATACAATTTGCTGATAATTTTTGATGTGGTTGTTAGGTATTAGATTGTTAAAACGAATTTTTATTTGTGATTACATCTACAAATTTTAGTAATAACTGTAATTTTAAAAAGAAAAAAAGTTATATTTTGTAGCAAATACCAGACCTACAGAGTTAACAAGTCTTATTTTTTCCTCCATTTAGATATTATTATTTTTAGATTTAGATGTCTCTACTCTATTTCACATTACACGAAGAAAGTTTTTTTTAGCCATTTTTTACCTGGATTGTTCTATTTTGGAGGAACTTCGCGGTATACTTTACATCGAAATCCAATTAGTAGAACCCGAGTAATGAACGAAAAAGTCGGCTATGCAATATGCACTATTTCTATACGCAGACGAAGTCGCGGGTAGCAGCTAGTCCCTAATATATCAAGAGCTTATAACTATGACATTATAAGCGATATGGTTTTGTATTGGACACGGCGACCAAACAACGTAGCAAACAAAGAGATAAAAGCTTTTTAAATCTCGAAATTTATGGTTTGTTTGTGCAAACGGAATACCTACTATTTCTGGTAAATCCTAGCATTTCCGATACGATGTTATTTAAATACTTCAATAGGAAAATGTATGCCGAATCACGTCGGGCACAGATTTGAGCAAACATTACAATTGGGAGGAGGACTTCTGCTACTGTTATGTATTCTGTGGCTCGGCATAAAATAGGGCTACTACATATATTCCTGTGAGTATTGTAAAATAATGATTGTGATTAAGGAGTCTGGGGGAGACTATAGAACATACAGTGCTTTCTGCACGGTGGCAGGTAAACTACTTGCTGTCAAGGAGGGTTTATGTCTTGCTGGATGACCGTAAAAACCATTGCCAAATGTATTTACAGTAGGTATGGTCAATGATGAATTGATGACTTACTTACCTACTCGAAAATCGAAAAAATCGGTCGAAATAATTTGAGGTTTTACCCCGGACTTCCAAAAAGGATGCCGAGAATATCGCTCAGATGATAAAGAATTGGAAGAAGGAAATTTTGGCCTGTAAACTAGCCATACGTTGTCATAGAAAATATAGATAAGGTTTTTGCAAGTATCTTATTTCATGATAGGTTATATGATACGGTACTAAGATGAAGCACGCACGTTAATAATATATCATATCGGTGTACACTCGCGACTTGAAATTTATATTGTACAAATCAGGAAAAATAGTTTCATGAAGCCAATTATACGCTTTCGATTTCGTTCTAGTTATTGCCTGAAGCTGATAACTAGCTAATAATTATTAGAAGAAAATAGGGCAACCTAATTGGCGGAACAAATTACAGTAAGAAAATAAGTGAGGGGTAACAGAAACTTGACATTCTAAACCTTTATTTCGTACCATCATCGGTAATTATTAAACTCAATAATTAATAAAACAATCTTTTTAATATTTATTTAAAGGAAGAAAATGTTCAAGTTATCCTCTTAAATAAAACCCACGATTTTATCAAAGCCTAAAACATAATTAAAAATCTCAAAAGGTAAAATTATAACATGGTTCTATTCATTAAATTTAATTGGGTTCAACCCCGGGGGAAAAACTTAGATAACTTAATTAATATACCTTATTTAAATAAGGGTTTTGTTTAATCCTACTCTCAAAGCATTCAAAATACTTTGGGAAAGTTAAGAAAAACACATAAATTTGTGTAATAAAAAACAATCTTTATGTATTTAACTAATCAAACTACCAGGCGATAATGAAATACAAGAGGTTTGATGTCAGATTTGAGGTAAAAACCGCGATAACAGGTCCGTCGTTTAACTTTATAGCTTAACTTGTAACGAGGACTCGTAAACTTAGTATTTACTCACCGGTTTTAAGGTGAAAATTGGTAAGAGGGACTGCTTGTTATAATTATGAAGGTTCGGTAAATATTATAATTAGTCAGTTTTACGTGACTTTTCAGTATTAAGTTTAATTACTGATGCCTACATACCTAATACATCTAAGTATTCTTTTGTTTGACTGAGTGGGTGAACTATTTATTAAATTAGACCCTAAAGTACTGGTTCTAGATATATTAAATTTGGATACATACATGAGAAATGTTTTTTTTAAATATCATTGTTAGTTGAGTTATGCACTATGCAGATGCACGCCATTGATTCTGAGTTGATTGATCTCGGTTCTATTCGTTGGATTTCGATATGTCATAAGCATAAGCAAAATAGAACTCAAATAACTGTGCTTGATAATTATAACAGCAACACGAAAACTGTTGAAAAGATTTATTCCAGTTCTAATGAAATCTTATTGGGTGTTCCACAAGGGAGTGTCCTTGGGCCCCTTTTATTTCTCATATACATCAACGAGTTACCATCTGTTACAAATCATTTAACTGTCATGTTCGCAAATGACGCCACTGTTTACATATCCAAAGACAATATGTCGCATTCTCAGTTCCAAATAGAAATCAATAATACACTTAATTTAATAATAAATTGGCTTAGTAAACTAAACTTAAAAGTAAATATTCAAAAAACCATGTTCATGCAATTTAAAAATTATAGAGCAAAACCGCCAAAAATAAATGTCATACATGATAATGTTAACATTATTGAAGTAAAAGAAACGAAATTTCTTGGGGTTATAATTGACTGCCATTTAAGTTGGAAACCACAGATTAAAAAGGTTAACAATATATTATCCAAGTATTGTTATAGCTTATCAGTAATAATAAATATTTCTTCCCGAAACATAGCAAAAGTTGCATACTATGGGTATGTTTATCCTCATTTAACCTATGGCATAATTTTCTGGGGTAACTCCGAGGAAGTGAAATCTGTATTTACTTTGCAAAAAAGGTGTTTAAGAAGAATGTACAACATGCAAGATAGAGAGTCATTACGTAGTGTATTTAAAAATGAAAAATTCCTAACCTTGATATCTATATATATTTTAGAAATATGTCTATTCGTCAAAAATAACCAAGATTATTTCTTTAGTATTACCTCATCTAGATCTGAAAGTCAACGTAACAAGCATAAATATAACATAGTCATACCCCAAGTTAATAACAATTTATTTAATTTCTTCTATGGTTTTCGCGATTTTGCATAATAAAACACTTTACTTATCTTTACTTATCTTTACTTATCTTATGTAATTTGTCTATTTTTAACATTCTTTTTAGAATGTTAAAAATAGACAAATTACATCTCAGTCAACCTTGAAAAAGCCAACTGTAAAGTTGGCGAAAGCTCGGGTCAAATAATGAATAAAAACGCGATAAAACCGGATAAGTAAAGTGTTTTAACAATTTATTTTATAAGAGTTCCTTTTACACAGCTATAAAAATTTATAATTTTTTACCTGTAAATTTAAAAATACTTAATAGTCCCCTTTTCCAAAAAAAACTAAAGTCTTGGTTAATCAGCAAGGTCTTTTATAACCTATCTGAGTATTTTGACCATAATGAAAAATAAATACCAAATATTGTTGTGCTGGTATAAATATTGGATTTCTTACATAAATTTGAGTACCTAATGTAATTTTATACTACATTATTGTATGCTCGAAATGAGTAGACTGTGCACTAATATAGTACATATTTAAGACCAATGTACCTACATAGTTTGAACAATAAAATCTTCTTATTCTTATTCTTTGGAGTTTTGTTCGATTTATTAACCTTTTTAAAAATAATTAGTTTGAAACTTCTGAGTAAGAACTGTCGATATTATATACTACTTTTTACATGATTATGGGTTTAAAAATTACGAATAAAGCGCTTATTTTTAAAAAAAAAAAAATAACAAAAATCACCCAGAGATATTCAAACTAGACACATCAGCATCTAAATCATATTCCTCTCGTCTAAAAAAATAAATTTGTAAAATAAAACTCGATAGGCTCATTGGGTCCGCACGGTACGGGACCCTAAAACCCAGGACAGTATCGTAAAATGTTATGATGTAACTCCTCGCTATTTATGCTGCCCTAGTACGTGGCGACTTTATTTCTTAGAAAACTTTGAGGAATCAAAACGTTGGGATGGTCGTTGCGGTGCTTGTGAAAAATCTATATTTATTAAGTTCTCCGTCTAATGTACCGTTTTTAGCAGTTGTTAGGTTGTAATGGGCGGAGACTTTAAATACTAATTCATAGTGCTGAATAAGCTAAAGTGGATACAGGGCACCGCAGTTGCTATGTATCTACGTGTGATAATGAAAGATGAATCTGTGATTTGAAGAGCATTGAGAATTTATGTAAAGTGATAAAATCTTCAGCAGTCGCGGGTTCAAATTCCGCCGTGTACGAGTTTTTTAAAGCTTCTTCTCATCCGGGCGATGCTCCAGGTTGCTTCCCTCTCTGGAGCCCGTAGTCCACTAAAACACCTAATTACTCTTGAATTATGGGACAGAGTTAATTCATACCAATCCTTCTGCCAATTGATTTGTTATTATTTTTACGGTCGGCCGCCTGCCTTCCAACCCTTTTAGACCAAGACATCTATGGGTAAATTTAATGAGTAAATATTAAATGGATAAATTTATCTCTACTGGGTAAGTTTAGTTTGCTTACTCGCTTGTTTAATACACGTTGTAACTCCCTGTGGCGATACAAAGTGTAAATATTCTCTTCTAGTACATTACAGACTAAGTAACTTGCCAGTATTTCTGGGTCGTTCTAGTTTATTGAATATTCATAAATTCATGTTGAACGTTACATGTCAGCGTAATAATGTCAAACGAGTAACTGAGGTGCCTAAAGTGTGAACAATGTAGAGATTACTGCCTCGCTTTCGCGGTTTCACCCGTTGGGTGTTTTGGAATGATGAGGTAAGAAAGATTGACTGCCCATTGGCTAGGATAAATGGCTGTATACAAGCGTTATAACGTTACTGATTATTATGCAATGTAAGAGTCCGGAATGTATGATCCGTATGATGCATGAAATGTATGATTCGTTCACACTTTAGGCACCTCACCTAAAGTGTGAGCAATATTAAAATTACTGCCTGGATCCGCGGTTTCACCCGTGTAAATCTCGACCTCGGAAATCCTTTTTTATCGGATGCCTACATCACACAATCATAGTCTCTACATTTTAAAGTTACCCCTGTTGTACAAATTAAAACAACTTTTCTTCTAAATCCTTAACCGGTATATATTTTCTTATAAGCATCATAATATTAGAAAATACAATACCTGGGGCATCCTCATCAAATTAAAAAAAAAATATTAATTTATACATCGTTAATGATTGATTGTACGAGAAATTATAGATTTTATCATGCAATTCCAGCTCGCTTATTTCTATGCAATCGGACAAGGACCGATAATATTATCATCTATCGCCGCCATCTAAAATTGTACAGGTGTTTAAGTCTATCAGTCGATCACAGTCAGCCGATTGTCTGACTAGTCAGGCTGAGTAAATAAACACCGTCTGCTTGGTCCGTAGGGGTCGAATTCTGAAAACAAACACTATAGTAGGTTCCTATCGATAAATGGAATATTAAAGAATACAGCTTATTACTTCCGAAGAAGAAAATAGCTTTGTGTTTTATTTATTGAATGCTTTATCAGGTCTTCCTTTGTTATAGAATAAATAATAACTGGATTTATCCTAAACAAGTCTTTGTATTACCCCAGGCTTATTGCCTAAATTACTTCGAAGGCAAATAAGACCTAAAGATTCAATAAAAGGAAAACTTGATGGAAAAATATAGTCAACGAAAAACAAAGATATTGAGGTTCTATTTAATAATTACGCACCGTTACTACAAAAAAAAACTGTCTATAATGGGGTTATCCTGTTCTATGGCATGTAATAACGCATAGAATATGGCTTACCATCATTTCCCTGGGTCCCAAGAGGGATGCAACCGGGTACGTCGCGATGATGAGAATGAGGTAACTGACTGTGCATTGGCTTAGATAAAAGACCGTACACAAGCATTATAACATTACTAGCTGCGCCCAGCGGTTACACCCGCAGAAGTGAAACGTGTTATCACGGGCGCGGGCGGCCGAGCGGTTCTCGAGCGGTTGCACTTTTTAGTTCATTACTCGGGTTCTACTAATTGGATTACGATGCAAAGTATACCACAACCTTCCTCAAAAATAGAACTATTCAATATTGAAAACCAGATTTCAATTGGATAAGAAGTTTTTAATTGTATAAGGAACCGACAGATAAACAGAAAAACAGACTGACAGACATTTTTTGAGAGATTTTTAAAAGTTATATAATTTTGTTCTACTACTTATCCTAAGTCCCCTAGACCACTTTTTTTAATTTGATTCCAAGCACAGACTTTTTGTCCTCTCTTCCTTTATTATAAGTATAGATAGATAGATAATGTAACTGAATATTGCACAATGTTTGAGTCAAAGTTAAAAATATTTACTCAATAGAAGACTAGTACACAATACGTGTACATGATCACTTAGAAATGTCTTAATGGAAATTTAGTATTACACAATAAACAGGTATAGCAGTTATCTATGAAAGTCAATCAAGCAAACCACCTCTGATCATTCGGAAGATTCAATGAAGCCGAGAATGCTGGTCTAGTTGGGCATGGGGCCAAAAATATAGGACATTCGCCAATTCGGAGTAGGCTCCAGCGGCGTCTTACTGTCTAACCCTTCTATGAAGATATTATATGCTCTACAGTGGGACAAATTAGCAAACTAACAAAAAAGATGTGTAAAGGCTATTTACAAATACGGTATGCCAAAATATAAAAGCGAAAAGAAAATTTTCCCGCAAAACTTCATCACGTTAAAGAATATAAACGCCTTAGCAAGGAGACAATGGCCCACTTTAGCATATTGGCTACAAAACAACAACAATATTTATCTCCTAAAATCTCGAATTATCCTGTAAGATCTTATAGGTACTTACCATACTAACTTATAATAATACCTTCTTAAGAGGCAGCAAAACATAATAAGTAGTTGTAATTTTTTACCCGACCACAGCAAAAGAAGCGTTATGTTTTTTTCACAGGTATGTAGTACTAGCTGGACTCCGCGGTTTTACCCGCGTAAATCTCGTTTTCGCAGGAATATCAGAATAATAAGTAGTGTTAGTCCGGTTTCCAGCTACCTTTAGTCCAAGTTTCATCGCAATCGGTTCCGCGGTTTTTACGTGATGGAGTAACAAACATATACAATTACTCACAAACTTTCAGCTTTATGATATTAGTAGGACAAAGTAGAATGTATGTACATTGTACGTTTGTCTATGCCCTCATAACGTCTAAAATAATTAATTAAGGTTTTACACTGCACTGCCGTAGAAAATTAATAAACTAGTAGTGATTGCCCTTTTCATCAAATTTTAGATCATTTACACAGCACAAGTAACTACATGACGTATTATGCGTTGTTATTTATGGAGCTGTAGTGCCCGGGACATTACTTGGTGGTACTCCACCAAATAATGTCCTGGACTTGCTTAGCATAAATACCACCCTCGCAACGTAATCAGGTTTTCTCCGGTACGATGTCTCGTCGGTAATTGTATATGAGTTTATCTCAGACAGAAAGTTAATAGCGCGATTCAGGATTTCATATTAGTAATGCCATCTAGTAGGTTCTGTGGGCGTTAGCAACACTAACATAATAAAACACTTTATTTACCGGGTTTATTCGCGTTTTATTTAGGTTGACTCAAGTCAACCTTGAAAAAGCCAACTGTAAAGTTGGCGAAAGCTCGGTCGTTTAAAAATCATGATCGTTGATGAATAAAACGCAATTAAACCCGGTAAATAAAGTGCTTTAAAATGCAAACGCGAAAACCATAATAGAAATTAACACTAACATAGTTTTATTTTTGTTCACAGGTACAGTAAACACACTAAAATCCCTCCACATACACGTACCTAAGGCAGTGCTAACCGGTACGAACGCAGAACTAATGTGCACCTACGAATTGGAAGGGGCGCAACTGTACTCAATACGATGGTACAGGAACATGATAGAGTTCTACCGGTACGTCCCAAAGGAGTCGCCGGCCACGAAGGTGTTTCCAGTTGCAGGCATTAAAGTCGATGTGAGTCTCTTGTTCAATTTTTTTTATTTTACAGATAAAAGATATGTGTCAAATAAAATATGACCCAACTAAATTAAAAAGTCTTTAAAGTTACATTTCGTTTAAATAAATTTGATTTTATAAGTTTTGAAAAGACCGCAAGAACCAGTTGACTTTCCAGCAAACATATTTTTTTTAAATAAAAATTTATTTCTTACAACAAAAAAAAATCTAGAACGTCTAGAACATCCGCCATTCGTCTTGTTACCATTCTCGAAGAACATTTACCATAGTTTATATTTAGTAGTTTTCGCGCGCTTCTTACAGTTCTTCTTCTACTTTTTCTTTAATATGGCTTTTCCATTCGGACATTTGCCGGTGTCACAGCTTACTTTTTTCCCAGTTTCCCGGAACCAGTCACATACTATAATTTCTACGTCTATGGTCACATATAAATTATAGAAAAAGTAGGAAATTTGACCTATGACTTGTCTATCACAGCCCGTTTTGAGAAAAGAGGCAAGTTTTTTAACTATGTACTACTATACTGGCCGCAAATAACGCAACCTCCAAATGAAAAAAAAATGCTTTAAATCAAAAACAACGGTTACAACAACCAAGATTTGGTTTGCAAATCAACACTGACGATCATCGAACAACCATCATTTGCATATTCGACAATAACGAATATGATTGATGCAGAATGCCTGAATTTAAATAGCAAATACGATCAATTTACTTTGTGGAGTTGATTCGATTATTTGTAATCGTTTACGCATTGATTTGTTATTCGGGAATATTGTTGTTGTATTATTTTAATGAAAGAAAAAAATTGACTGGTTCAAATATCGAACGAAAGCGAATCAAAAGTTGATAAAAGCAGAGTTTTATTCAGATAACCATAGATAGTGGGTACTCTAACATCAACGTTCGAATTTTGTTCCTAATTTTTTAAAGGTGTGTGTATAATTTCTGGAATAATGTGGCTTTGGAACTGATAAAGTCACAGTCACACACAAAGTGATATCACAGCCGAGTTTAAATGCTTTACTGTTAAGCGACCATAACCTTTTAGTCTCTTATCACAAGAGACCAGTCTAAATTTTTTGAGTATTAATATTGTGAGAGTTTTGGTGTACGATCGGCAATGAAGTTTTAAAAGCCGCGTTGAAGTTTTCTCGTTCAGTCTCCTACTTTGCTGCAATTATCACTTCGCAGAAGACCAAAATGATCTGGTGTCCATATTTGACCTAACGACTGCTATCAGAGATAAAAACTAGAATCAACTACTTAACGTGTCTTCCGAAAAACGGAGAAAATTGAGATAACGTTTCGCCACACATATTAACCATCACTCATCCAAGTAATGACCGAGCCACCTCATGCATACATAAGCTACGTTTTAAAACACAGTAAACTAGCTATTATTCGGTTCAAAAAACATTGCCTAAATTCCGTAAAACCTTTATAATATCAAAGTTAAATATAAATGTTATTCTTTAGAAAATACCACCACCATTTTATGCCCAGACCCTTTCCTAATCCTTTACTGGGCACTCGTCGATAAAAAAATTGAAATTACCTCCATAAAGAGGCCCCACTTTCTTTCTTCATAGAGCTTTTAGAGGCTTCGTGTACTGAAGACTTTCGATATCGGCTAATAAAGTGACGTTGTTGCCCATATAAGTAGAAAAGACACACTCGTATTTTGATTTTTAAATTTTAGGAAAACTACGTGATTCTCAATAGGTGCTTTAAAGCTTTGAAGTAGAATTGAATCTACTGTAATGCATAGCAGAAACATAAATATATGTCTAATGGAGGTTGATCACAAGGTTATAATAGATAATTTAGAGGTGAAAATTATAGACTTTTTTAGTTTCCCTACTAGGTTGGCTGCAAAAGAACTATTTTTAATTATATTAGGATTAAGCTTGCATATGTACATGTATTCTTCTTAAAATTATGTTTGTATGTTGGTGTTCACATTTAAAAATAAATTTATTGGGGAATAAGAACAGGAACGTTATTTCATAATCACAATTTTATTGTCTTAAATTAATTTCAACTTTATTGTAATGGAAAAATGAGCTCAAAATAAAACATACTTGCCACTGAACTGCATTCGAAAATAAAGTCACTAATCTATAGAACTCGGTTTTACAAAAAAAAAAACAAGTGTTTTGATTAATTAGTCAGTCGTTTTACGACCTTCAGTCAGTCAGTCAGTCAGGTCGTTTATAATTTACCTCTCAGCAAAATATCAGCCGACTCTAATATCGTCAATCTGCGGGACCCCTAAACTCAATAGAATCTCGTTCCAAGGGACGCGATCAACTAACTCATTTTAAGTATTTACGTCTAGGTAAAATGCCTGTGCTATTTTTCGGTAAATAATATTAAGAAATAATATAATATCTTGCTACTAAGAGGTAACAAAATAGGTAATTTCGTTACATTTTAGTTACTAAACTATATAATATGTATATATCACGCAGAGTCCAAACCACTGGTTCTTGAGACATGACATGATGTGTATGCATCCATTTAGAAAGGGTTTTTTAAATTTCACCCCTTAAGGAGAAAAGAGGAGGTCCAGTTTTCTAGACTTGAAAATGGTACACATATTGGTCTATCTTTCTATCCAAATTTTATTTACTAACTGTAGGAAAATCCGCGGGCAGTAGCTAGTGAATTACGAAAGAGTCCATTAAATGTGAACAGCTATTTAATTATATACAGAATGTTCCGACGATAACCATTCAAGCCGAGAGGGGGTTGTTCTAAATGTCTAGGCGAACAACTTTTGTTCTATGACTTTTGAAAACTTGAACATTTTTTCGATAATTTTGAGTAGATAAATGTTTCACTGAAAAAACAGCTGTATTTATAATTAAGGCAATTGAAATTTTGTTTGTAGTAGACCAAACTGAATAAAAGGACAAAAAAAGGTTTTGATTTTCAAATAACCTTTGAACTTGAAATTTACGAAAACTACTTGGAATTTCCAATAGTTACTAGAGAATATAACTAAAATTGTTTGCCTAGACGTCTACAACTACCTCCTTTCGGCTCAAATGGTCATCGTCGGAACACGCTGTATAGATAGACCTTGGTTGCGGTTGTTTTGGTTATTTACAGTTAATTAATTCATTATGGGGGTAACGTTTCCGGCTACATTTAGAAACGTCGGTTAGATTTGTGTAGACGTTAGTTTCGACCCAAACCAGTCTGTCGATTCTGTAAAGAACTCACGCCATTAAATGGCGGATTCGCGGTTAGGTTACGAATTGGCATTTTAGTTCAAGTTAAAGTTCTTTATTGCTTATTCATAAGTGGTGGATGGTTACAGATATACAGATTCATCATGACACCCGTTTGGACGTTTTATAAAAATCATGGATTACTTTTTCGAAACGGTACTCCCGTGGCAGGCACCCGCGTAAATACGAATTCCTGGCAAATTTCAAAAAGCCCTTTCTTATCGGATGCCACGACATAATAAAGGACAAACTTTAGCTCTCTACTATAAGCGTTTTAGGTGGTGATTTGATTCTTCAGTCAAGTCAGTCAGTCAAAACAAACACGTTTATAGATTACTAGCTGTGTCCCGTGGTTTTACCCGCGTGTCGTTCCCGGAAATATCAGGATCAAAAGTAGCCTATTTTACTCTCTGATTATAGATAACTTTTTTATCTGTCAATTTTTTAAATCCGTTCACTGGTTTCGGAGCCTATTTATCACAAACAAACATTTTCCCTTTATACATATTACATAATAAAAATAATTGGTGTCCATCACAAATCTTTAAATTAAAATGTTACTAAAACAGGCATCTACGTGTTGGCTTCGGCCCCACGCACGCCTTCCAAAGGTCCGGGTGCCTCATAGCCCCGAGAATCGAAAACGGTAAAAACAAATAATAATAATAAAATATCTTTACACACCTACTGCTCTACAAAGTTACTTTATTTGACCAAAAAGGTCAACGTAAAGCGACTCTTTATTCCCTAGGTGCATAAAGTGCACATTATGCACCTAGGGCATAAAGTAATTTAAATTTGGAACTAAGGTTCTGGTAGCATACGGCCATTTCGAACTGGCCACCTAGACATAACACATAAAAAAAATAAAAACTAAGCAATTTTTTTCTATTTTCATGGACGGAAGGGTAAAGCAAAAAGTTTTGGATAGTATAAAGCCCCAACTTTTTTTTTTCATCAGCTAAGGCCGATGTGTGGTTTCGTCATTTTGATGTAACATTGTTAAATTTAATTAATATAAAGCTGTCAATGTATTTCATATACGTTGCATTATTCTATTTTTTTGTTGTTAGTTAAATACTTATTTTTGTAGACCTTTTATTGTCTCGCAGTAGATATGTAAAGTAGAGTATTCACCTCGGTACTAAAGTCTGTCTTTATCTTGGGCGCTTGAATCCCACGCTTCACTCAGGACTCTAGGTACATTACTCCTTCGCTTCGCTCAGGAGTTAAGTTTTTAACACCCTCGCTGCGCTCGGGAGTTAACCCTCTAGAGTCCTTCGTACGCTTTGGATTCAATATGACGCCCGCTATATAAAACAGGACTTTAGTACCTCGGTGCATAAATTACTATTATTGTAACACAGAAAAAAAATGTATAGTAGTTCTAAGTATACATACATTATCTTATGTTGAAAATTATTCCTCTTCCCCAGGTGGCAGCATCAGATCAGAACCAGGTGACACTGAACGAGGTGGATCGAACGCTGACGGGCGAGTATCAATGTGAAGTGTCGGCAGACGCGCCGCTGTTTCACACGGACATCAAAGCGGCTGAGATGGTCGTTGTAGGTCAGTTCACTTTGTTCTACATGTCCAACAAGCAGCGCCACGCTGTACTACCAGCATAAGTCCAGATCTCGCGGGAATATCGGAATAAAAGTAGACTAAGTTTATGTTAATCCAGCTATCTAAATACCAAGTGAATCGATGATTTCTAAAACAACATAACACATTTACAACAAAAATAAATATGTGCAGGAGATTAAAAAAAGTGAATTTTATCACTTTTTCTAACAATCGCTTTAAACTATGTATTCGAAATCTAAGATCTAATCTAATCTTTTCAGAAATCTAGGCAGTTTCGAATTATGTTCAATGTTTGAAGGAGTTAGCATACTAATGTCTATTTTGAAAAATGACGAGATATTAAAATGACGATTTTCATAAAAATTATATAAAAAAACCGAAAGTTATGTTGTTCTTACACTAAAAGTAATTTTCAGCACTCGGTTTTAGCGTAAAAAGCCAACAAAATTTGCACACCCGATTTATTCCCATAAACTATGCCCAAATTCACTTTTTTCTCGATTTCCAAAAAATGTTAGTTAAGTTGTTTTAGAAATCATCGATTTAAGTGTCATCGCAATCGATTATGTAGTTTGTGCGTGATTGAAATACAAACATCCAAATAAACGAACACATAAACATTCGCTTTTATGATATTTCATGGGTAGTGGGTAGTCGTCACCGCCGTATACTTAGCCAGCTAGTAACTGACTAACCAACTAACCAGCTATCCAGCCAGGGCAATCCACTAAGTTAAATTTAAGTTAGTACCTATACTTAAAGTTAGCGGTGGACATCAATGTATGAAGGACGGGTTTAATTTTACAATGGGGATTATTTGTTTAACAATTAAACTCATTCCGATTATAATAATATACCTATTCCACCTTATAACGTTAAACTAGGTAGAAACGAATCAGGGTTTATTTCATACGATTAACGATTCGTAGAGTACTTGTCATATAAGACGCTCTGGTGAGCCGATTTTCCGTGGAACGTGAATTTTTAGGATAATATATGCGGAGAATGTAACCTTTGAAGCACCTTGTTGTAAGAAATGGTGATCAATTTTAAAAAGCCGATCAATATCCGAACAACAAAAAGAATAAATTCGCAAAAAAATGAGAATCTGCTTTTTAGTTTTTTTAATTCGGTTAAAACAGAAAACTATTAAGTAGGTATTTTCTTTTTAATGAACTAAAAACTACACTTTGTAGAATGTCCCATTTTTTGTATGAACACGATTTATTTTGATAAATTCTACAAAATACAGGTGAAACAAAAAGACTCAGTTAGTCCAATATTCAAAGAGGCACCTCTACAAGCACATTGAACAAAAACTAACAAATTCATAAGAAGTTTTTAACTAAAGAGGTAGTGATAAAAATGTTCAGATTAAGCAAACTTTAATAAAGTCTCACTTTAAATTGTTATAGAAGTTTCTGTTCCGATAACTTTGCAAACGAACAGCCGGGTTTGTTTAACCTGATTTAATTTTTTCCTTTCTTATTTTTATTTCATTACTGAGTTAGGTAAGTCTTTGTACGTATTTCTACAATTGAATTTGATATTATTGTGAGTTATAGACACGCCTTATATTAACTACCACGGACAGTTTTTTAATGTTTCACTAAAAATCTTACTAAAATCATAAATATATGTGAAAGTTTGTATTTAAGTTACCTATTCGTAAATACTATTTACTTAGTGAATTGCAATCAAACTTGGTGTGCTGGAGATCTGGATCAATACATAAGCTTTTACATCCTGATATTATCAAGAGATTGGTCTGTACCTACCTGTGGAGGTACCATTCTTTTGCAATCTACGCAGGTGAATCCAGGAGCGGTTGTATGACTTTGTATTAATAATTTTTTAAGCTCGTTTAAAAATTTAATATTGTAAATTGATTTGATGAGATAAATTTTTCGGAAATTCTAGGAATAAGTTTCTGTTAAAGGAAAATGTATTTTACAACTGAAGTAAGTATTTAATGGAAAGTAATTTGGCTTATTGTAAAATAATACTGGAATCGGATAAGGAGTAGAAAAAAAAGCTTTTATTTTTCTATGGTAAGGTGCGTCACACAGTCCTCGGGTTCCCTACGCTATTTCGAAACACTATTCACCGAAACACCTATTGCCCGATTATCCATTTCCCATCTGGTTCGTTTCACCGAAAATTGTTTGACCGAAGCTTACAATACCGACGGCTCGTTTTACGTGACAAATGACATATCCAAAGCAGGACAGTTTTCCTGTTCTTTATGCGGCAAAGGTTATGAAAAGTTAATGAAAAAGAAGGTTGCGTGTTTGGTAATTACATTTGTTACATAAAACGAGCCTTCGGTACTGCAAGCTTCGGTCAAACAATTTTCGGTGAAACGAACCATAGGGTAAATAAATAATAGGAGAAATAACTTTTGGGTAGTGTAATCTATCGGTCAATCGTTTTCGGCGAAAGTGTTCGCTGGATAAATTTTCGAAGTAGCGTAGGGACCCCAGTCCTCTTAACAGCAAATGTAGGGTTTAAACCAATTGTTAAGGACCTGTGGTAAGTTCACTTAAATAATGGTAGTAAAAAATGGTGCGCAGTGGGATTCCGGTTTTTATTTACCTTTAGTTTAAATTGCTTCGACGCGAAGCAATTATTTATGTAGGAGAAAGTCGAGCATTACTTTTTACTTAGTATTTTAAATGTTTAACAAAAATTGGTATTAAATAAATATTACACCGCTATTAAATAGCAAGGTTTGTACTATGGTAACCAGATAACGATTAGAATAAAACACAACAAAAGAATGTCAAAGACGACTTCGAAAATTTCCTTAGCTGGGCGCCGCGTCGACTGTCAACTAAGTTAGTTTCCTATAGGTAGTTGGTTGTGATGTGTGAAAAGTTAGGAAGTTTAGCAAACTTAATAGTTTAGTTGGTGGTTTATAATCAGTCATTCCAGAATGCCTACTTAGTTTTCTTTATGCTACCGATCTAAAACAGAAATTCTACTTAAAAAATCAGTTCAACATAAACAATTAAGCAACTTTTGAACTCAAAAATTGACATACTAATTTTAAATTTAGAAGCTGCTGTTGTATATGAGTTTCAATTTAAGTTGGCCTCAAATTTTAAGTGGCGTTTCTGTTTGTGTAAACACAATCAAAAACAGGATTTCATGCATTTCATCCTTTTAATCCATCGCAAATTACGTCGAAATATTGCATATTCAGAACCCAGATGGCATATTGTCCGAAAACAAATATTTCAGTTCGATTTTTAAAGTTTTCACGGCTCGGTCCCTTGTTTTAATAATTTGGAAATTCTGAAAACACTGGCTTTTTCGCCGGTCTCCGTAGAAAAAGGTAGACGCCAAAATGTTTTTATTCAGCAGAATTTTCCTATCGCATTTTTCGTAGGAACTACGTACTCTTTCGTGTTGTGGTTTATTGAAAATTCCTATCTCTTTTAATTGTCAGACCTGTTTTTGTGTTCGAAAATGCTTAAAACAAAAGCCAGATTCAAAATGTCTGAAAACTGCCAAACCACTGTGCCAGAAGGAGTTTTCGTTGAGGAGATTTGGTGCTAAATTTTCATTTTTGTGAAACCTAGTTCAAATGCGTGCAAATTGTTTAATTTCGAGGGCATATTAATCAATTTAGTTTCGTGAAGGATTACAAGTGGAATGAAAGTGAAAATCAGTGCAAAACATGGTCTTAGTGTTGTCTCCAAAGCTCCGTGAAAAATCTTTGTAAATAAATGGCCGCCGTGTTTATAAATGATTCCCTAGACTTGACTTGACGACTTGACTGTTTCGATGCAAATAACTTGCATAATATATTAATAAAACTTGACACTGGCTAATTTTCTAATGGCCATAATTGGAAAAACGATAGATTTTAGGGTACCGTACCTAAAGGGTTAAAACGGGATTATTTAACTAAAAATCTACTATCCGTCTTTCTGTCTGTCACAAGGCTGTATCTCATTAACCGGTAATAGTTAGACGCTTGAAATTTTCTCATTATATGATGTATTTCAATAAGAATTAAATAAATGTTTGAGTAGGCCCCATACTCGTCTAACATCTGCTATAACTATGTCAATGGAGTCCTTACATGTAGCAACTGCGCTCGCACTTTTAACGCCAAAATAGGTTACATGTGAGGACACATAATATTAGATCGGACTCGTAAACGAATTAGCTGAAATGCAGACGCTGTAGCTGAAATCGGTTATGAAGTTGCTTGCTTTAAAATAGATCGAAAATCGCAACTATATAAATGGCTCATTAAGACATTTTTGCCAACAGAACCTCCCTTACTAAGTCCAAACGTGACGTCAGATCGTATGTCATATGTCGGAGGTGACCACATCAGAGCGAACTGCTCGTCGCCACCTTCGTTGCCCGCAGCTAACATCACCTGGTACGTCAACGAACAAATGGTAAGTACCTACCTGCATTGATCTTACATTAGTTGTAGCGTGACGTCAGAACGTATGTTATAAAATACGTCGCGTCGGAGGTGACTCATTGACCTTATTCATTATTTTATTTACATCTACGTTTGTGACTTAATTTTCCATATATCTGTAAATTAATTAAAATACAATTTTCATATGCCCAAACCATGGATGTACCTTTTACTAAGTATTTTGTAAGATTTATGTAAACCCATGATTATGAAATAAACGAATTATGAATACATAACATCATTACATCAACATGATCAACAAAATAAAAATGTACTTGAAGGTTTATCATTCATTTAAAAATATATCTATCAGTAAACTAGCTTTTGCCCGCGGCTTCGCTCGCGTTAAGTAGTATTATCTTTCATCCCCTATTTTATCCCATTGGGGTAGAATTTATCAAAATCCTTTCTTAGCGGATGCCTACGTCATAACATCTACCTGCATGCCAAATTTCAGCCCGATCCGTCCAGTGGTTTGGGCTGTGCGTTGATAGATAACTATGTCAGTCAGTCAGTCAGTCACCTTTGAGTTATATATAATTATTTAGATGTAGTAATCGTTGCATTTACGATAGATAGAGGTTATAAGACGGTTAAAAAAACTATTTTGCCTCCAACAATGGGGCGGGATTCCAACCCGTGGCTCTGCGCGTTAGACCGATTTGCCACCGAGTACTAAATATTTCCTAAGCCAGGATAAACACGTTAAGAAATTATGTTCAGATTACTTATTCCAAAAACGAATTTAAACTGTTCTCTAAGTGACCACAGCTAGCTTTTGCTCCCAAAATGACCCGGAGCGGTACCTAGTCCTACCTTTTAGCAAATTATCTTAGTATATTATGTTAACATGGTAAAGTCAACCACTGGCTACACAAACATATATTGTATATTTACACTATGTACTATTAGGTAAGCCATTTGGTTTTACCATCTCCCTTCTACCATCGGACATCCAGGCAAACTGATAAGCGGCACAGGTTCATGGTAGAAATACCAGTCACCCACACCGCGAAGGCGTTTTGCATCGTCATTCTTTGTTCGTACTGCGAGCGAATGGAATCAGTAGCCTGAGTATGTCTTCCCGAATGTGTACAACTTGGGGTCTTCAAGTCACGAGTGAACAGGTATCTCTTAAGTAAGCGTGTAACATCTTAGATCACATCGTGGATTTCCATCAGGTGAGATAGTGGTCAAACGCTTACCTAATAATTATAAAAAAAATAGATAAAATAATTACACGCAATGTTTTTCCAACAGGTGCCGGGTGTAACAGCAAATACGATGCTGAACTACAGCAACGGGTACTCGTCGAGTCTTGCCACTTTAGAGCTTGAAGCTGCTGCCTTGTCTCCTGTACCTACACTTATGATAAGGTAACATTGGATAAATAATTGCCGTAATAATGTTAGTCTATAGCCATTACAGACGATGGAACTGCACCACCCGCGCCGTACCAGTGATATCTTGCTTATATGTTTATAAAAAAAAAAATATCTATTTCGCGTGGTCACGGCATTACGCGTGAACGGCTGGACCGAATTTGCTACTTCTATCTTTGTTCAAAATTATTTATTTCCATACGATGCTTGTACAATAAAAATGTACATGATCACTTGGATACGACTTAAATCTAAAAGGTGCGGTGTTGGTTCGATCATATCTTACGGCTATTACAATATGTTTAAACTGCATCGAATTTCATGGGATTTTTTGGGGTCTACATGACTAAATTGAAAAAAATATGAAAGTTTCACATGTTATGTTTTCACAATTATATCTTTGTTATAAAAATTGTGTTCATAAATCTTAGGTACTTCTGCATAAATTATTTAAAAGAAAGGAAAGAGCTTAAATTGAAACTCTGCAGTGTTATGAATTTGTAAAAAGAGAGAAGAGTTTTTATGTGTAGAAATTTGTTACTATTTATATGCTACTGAATCAATTGCAATACGAGTTTTACTTGGTTTACTACCTATGTTAAAACTTGAATCTCAAAAATTATTCTATAAAATGCATCATTGTATCAACAGGTGCGAGGCGACCATATTCGACGTATGGAAAGCTACGAGCCACACTATTATATTAAGAGAACGTAACACAAACCCTGCGTCTGCGCTGGGAAGGAGTTTTACAGGTAAAACTTTACACTTTATCATTTCATTTGAAGTAACACAAACGACCTTATGCATGTCTTGGCTTGCAAGACTAAGGGACCGTCCCAACGAGCGTTAGAATCGCGGCGATATTATCTTATTTCTATACAACGCACCGCCGCGCTAACATTGCCGTGTGGAGACACGTTCATAAAGATTGTATAGAAAAAAGTAGCTCGACGATAATATCGCCGCTATTCTAACGCTCATGGAGACGGTCCCTTAGGAGTATAAAAAATAGATAGGTATTAGCCTATTCTCAGACCTACTAAATATGCATATAAAATTTCATAAAAATCGGTATAGTCGTTTCGGAGAAGTATGAGACTAACACTGTGACGTGAGAATTATATACCTATACTAGTTATCCCGCGGTTTTAACCGTGTAAGTCCCGACCTTACGGGAATATCGGGCTAAAAAGTAGCCTATGTATTATTCCAGGTCGTCAGCTATCTACATACCAAGTTTCATGGTAATCAGTTCAGCGGTTTTTACGTGATTGTGTAACAAACACACATACTCACAAACTTTCAGCTTTATAATATTAGTAGGATAAGAAAATAATATTGTGTGTCTTTGATGGTTATTTATCTAGCTAGATCATAACAGTTTGTTTGTGATTACGGCTATTATTCACATATTTAAGAGTTTTTGTACGCGTTTCGTATTAAAAAGTGCTTATTTTTTCTAAATTGGTCTCAGTGGAATTGTCGTCCCGGAAACCCGCTGCATGGTTTCTTACATAATAATATATAATGTACTAAAATCTACTTAACTTAGCAACTCTAAAATATTTGGTTCTGACCAAAATTGTCGCTTAAATTCACCCAAACTTCAGGAATAGAACAGTAAATAATCTAAAATGAATGTCATTTACGTGCCCTATCTCGGATTGAAATTACAATTTAAGGTCTTGAAATAGCTTGCCTCTGAGCAAAATTAAATGAATTGTAAATGTAGGTACCTACTATCACTTAGACTAGCTAAATAGGTAGTTAACGTTTAAGACATCATAAATATTATCGTATTTTATAGTCACTAGTTACTTTAGCTGAGATAGAAACAGCGAAGCATCTCTGAACTGTATCTCCATCAAATTCTTGTAGTCAGGTATCCGTGGGAATAATTGGGGAATAATAACTTTGTGCCATATTGAATATTTTTGTTTTTTTTTTTAAACGTGAAGTAAGAGGTTATTTTGTAAACATAATTACATTTTTGCCGGTTTTTAATTTGCTTTATTATTTATTATCTCAGTCAGGATTGGACAGGTCAGGATTAGACTTCAACTTAGAAGTAGGAAAGGGTAAATCTTGTGATCATATTTTCGTTGATAGATCGATTCATCGCAGTTATTGAGTACTACCTGCGCCTCGCGGTTTCACCCGCGCAAGTCGAAATCCCGCGTTTTTCGAACACCTACCTACTGCAGTGCAAAAATCGTCACTTAACGGACGACTAGGGAAGTGCTGGGAGTATCTGTATTCTGTGTGGATTTTTATCGCACTTATTAAATATTAGTTATTATTATGTATGAACGTATTCCTTTCAAATAATAACAACTGCTTAAGAAACACTACCTAGTGGTCCCATTTACCTACAGGTTACGAGTATTTATATAATTTTATCATTTCAGGTGCTGCTACAGAAACTTGTTTGCCAACAATAATGGTAGTACTAGTTCAAGTATTCTTACAATTTCTGTTACAAACTTATACTGCAATAAGATAGCTGAATGGTTAGTAGTTTTATTTCATTGGATTGTTATAAATTGTTGTAATTTCGTTTAAACTATGTCTTAGTAAAACCAGCTTGGTATTTACTTTCAGCTCTAAATAGCTCGTGCAGTTCTTGAACAGGGCTGATTAGACCCAGCATTTTAATTGTATGGCTTTTAATAATTATTATTGTTCATGGTTCTGATACATAATTTATCTAAGTTACAAAAAAATAGTGATTTTTATTGCTTACTTATTAATGTTTAGTGTTCTTTGTAACTATTTAAATTTTATTGTTTTAAATAAACCAAGAAAAAAATATAAGATTAAGAATTACACGAGTTAGCTTCTGAGAGTAAGTCTATACATTTTTTTATTTTGTTTTATATATTTTATGTATTCAATTTGTTTAAGGAATTTATAGAATGCTTTATCATGTACAATACAGAATGAATGAATAATTAACAAAAACAATGGTGTAAATTAAATACCGAATTACTTAAAACTCCGTCAAATTATTTGTACCTAGTTTTTTTTAGTAATAAATTCTTAATCCAATCGGCCACCGCTAATTATAAATAACTGGCTCAATAATTTTGCAAAAATAAGCCAAAATATCTTAGTTAACCTTAATAGTAAACGTGAAGTAAAGTCGGAGTAATTTTGCCACTTTTTGTTTCTGTCTGTCAACTTTAAGTTCTTGTCACGGAAAAAGACAAAGCATGTTATCACTACTCCGATCTTATTCCAAGTTTAATAATAAGGCAACCAAAGATTTTTTTTATTCAACTAAATTTGATTTGTCACATTTTCGTCATATTTTAACTTGATGGACATTACTCTAACTAATCTTTAAGATGTTGTTTTTTAGTTTTTAGAGTTTTTACTTTCCAAATAATATGGTTTATTTACATTCCTTAATAAATTTTATTGATAACATAGACTGATTATTATAGTCCTAAGTGTTGTATATAAGACATTTGTTTGTAAATAATTTGAATACACAGACGTTGCGCCGTTCTTAAATATAAATGGTTAAGTAAATAATGAACTTAAAATAATACTTAAATTAAATTAAGTAAGAAGTACTTACTTCTAAGTTACTTACTCATATTTCATTCAATTTTTCTAAAACTAAAATATTAAAGTTTTTGTGCATACCTATACTTATACCTATCTACCATACCTAGGATTTATTTTCAGACTTTTTATTATCGTATATCGAATTTGATTTTTAAATAGTATAATGCTGTAAATTTTATTTAAGACCAGCAGCGCCCCGCGGTTATATCCGCGTAAGTCCCAACCCCGCGAAAACAAAGCTTATGTTTCAATCCAAATCTCCAGCTATCTGCATACCAAGTTTTATCGCAATCGGTTCAGTAGTTTTTGCGTGATAAAAACTCAAACGTCCAAACGAACAAATAAACAAACAAACATTTAAACTTTCGGATTTATTATATTAGTGAGATAGTGGGATTATATTATATCTGTGGAGTTATTGTGTTTCTTTGAACGATAAATTATTGTGATTGAAATTTAAATTTATTAAAAAACTTTAGGTCGAAAAATCGTTTTATTTTAATTATGAACTAGAGGTACTCAACTCCGTTTCATCATGGTTAAAAAGCTTAGCAAATAATATCTATTTCAATTGCATTTTAAAGTTGTAAAATAAACTTATTTCTTTTAATTCTGATTGTATTGAAATAAATATTGTACATTTCAATTATTATTTACACGGAAAAATTGTATTATATTACAAAATAGAATATAAAAATGCAATGCAACTGCAATGCAATTATTAAATTGTTGTTTTTTTTTAATTTTAATATTACCGAACTTGATAGTTTGCTATAAGTATTTAGCGATTTTTGCCGGTCTCGCAAACAAACCATTGGCAATTAATTAAAAGAAATAAAATAAAATGTCAAATACCCCATTTTAAATAACATTTATAATAAAATAAAATAACGTTTGTAATAAAAACAACCATGTTAGTTTAAAATCGTATAATATTGTATATTTAATTGTTTCTAGATGGCTGTAATTTCGTTAATAATGTACGAGGCTGTGTTTAAAATATTACGTGAATTAAATACATTTAAATAAATTACATTTAATTAATCATTTATCTGTTTGAATTAAGTATTGTAAAACAATTGATGGTGCATAAAATTATTATTGAAATGTTAAGTCTACAGAAAGTGAGAGGTTTTTGGCTCATAAATTCTTCTTTTTTGCTAGTTTATAATGAATTTTACATTATAAACTAGCAAAAAAGAAGAATGTAATTAATTAAATATTCATAACTCATTCAAATATAAAAATCAAACAATTATGATTGATAGATGGCGAATTCAAAAATCCAAACGTGTGTGTCACACTTTTAATGATTAATATACACACGGCTCAACCTATATTTGGAATAATTTTAATAATGTATAATCGGATGTAATTTCATTATTTTGTCCAAATTATCGAGTATACAATATTAGAGCAAATACATTTAATTAAGTCGCAACATTAAAACCAAAATGTTTGGAACCAAAAAAAAAACATGTGTCAGTGTTTTACATAATATCTCCCTTACATATAAACGATAATAATTATAAATGACTAAGTTATGTACTGTTTGTTTCTTTCAGTCAACTTTAGAACTTCTTGCCATAGTAAAGACAAACGATACATAGGTAGCGATTCTGATGTTCATTTACCTAAAACTAAACCTACATTTTAGTTTAGAAATTCTAAAATGATGACAGGTCCAAATAAACTTATGCCGGCTTCAGACTCACGGCGAGAAAATTCGCCGAGACTAGGTACTCGTCAGATCATGCTGTTATCCACACTCTCATTTTTCTCACTCGTGATCCCGAAAAATCCTTTACCTCGGCTGAAAATACCGACACCAAACGGAGAACAGGCTGACGCGAGGACGAGAAGGCGAGAAACTCCTCACATTCAAGTTTCTCGGGTGTTCTCGGATGTTCTCGACCTAAGTCTGGAGGGGTCTTTAGAACTGTCAATCTAATATTTAGGATGGCACCAAGAAAAATAGAAATACTGTCTAAACTTAATCTTGGGAATTTTAGGTAAGATTTTAGGATACGGTGACATCAGAATTGCTACCATAGTCTATGAAACTTGTAATCATCTTGGTTGTAAAGAGACCAAATGTTCTAGAAATATTTTAAAGGAAAAAATCAATCGCGGCGAGATTTGAACTCGAGTCTCTGCGTCTTTCCTTTAAAATGTTTCTAGTAGATATGCCTTGAGCCATAAAAACAAATTACGAAAAACCAAATGTTGATCAGACTAAGGTATAGGTACCCTATGCCTAAATCTACACAAATTAGTTTGTTGGCTCTAGGTACTGTATGTAGCCAACTTCACCTCACAAAGTCGAACGAAAAAAACATATTTTCGCTTTTATAATAATAGTTGAAAATTGTAAATAATATAAACGTCTGTAATTCAGAAAGTTCATGTATAATAAGCAATTGTTTTTGACATAAGAAACCCGTTGAATATAAGTGAGAAAAAGAATAGAATAATTTGCCTAATTGTGCATCAAGTTGGACGTGATTTAGTGAATTATAATAAACGTAAAATAAACATTGAGAACTAAGTTGATTTTTATTTCAATTCTTTGCAACATTAGTAGCGTTGTTTCAAAGAGTTTACAGACCCTTTACTTCAGATCAGTGGCTAATTTAATAACATCAGTATCGCGAAAATTGAAGAAAATCTTACTTACCTATTTACCCTCATATTTACCTATTGAACCAAACCGCAGTCAGATACATTTAATTTTCAAAGCAATGACTACGAACCACAGTTAATGTAAGAAAGAATGTGTAAAGAAAAATATTTCTCATGGGTTAGATTGGTAGGTCCGACTCGACGAACTCGAATACATAGATTATATGAAAACAGCAATTCTTTGAAAAAATGTTCCACGCAAACAGTGGTTGCGGGTCCTAGAACGATGATTCGACCGCCTGTCTGTCACTAAAGATCGTCCGCCATCGGTCGACCGAAAGGCCGATTTATTATTATTATTTATTATTTTTCCTTATGATTTTCTCATCTCGGTTTTGACACCGGTATATTTAATCTGGCCACGGGCCTTATTATTATTATTAAACGTAATACTGTACGGAACATGTCAGTGTATGCATCTGCTGCTGTGTGACCGTGGAACATATTTTTTTCGAATTTAATAGAGAAGTTAGAACTCCATTCTATTTATTCCTCGTAGGTCAGACCAGACTAGTTACATAAATTTATCGCATTGGTCAGATTAAATAAACTACTATAAAGTACTTACAACAATGTGAAAAAAGAAAACTAAAAATCGACTAATAATTAGATCACAGTTTATTAAATTAAAACGAAAACTAAAAAAACGACTAAAAAGATCGAAGTTCTAAATTCAAAATATGTCCCCTAAAACGAGCCAGTAGTAACAAAACAAAGAGTATAATAATATATAGATACAGTAGAATTCTCTGGAACAGGCCGTTTTACTTGCATAACTACGAGTATGTTTGGATTAAAGGACAGAATAGCAAGTGGAATACCATCATAACTCAGAGAATAATGCGGAGTGACGAAAATGAAACATTCAGAGCTAGTTTGGTATTTGATAAATTGGAGCTACGCGCCTCTAGCTCTATCTGTAAACAAAGAGAGTATTTTGAATATTTTATTAGGACGAAATACAGAACGTCATCGAAACTCAAAGTTAGAAAAAATAGATTTGTGTTATAGGGTTATTCCCGTTTTAGAACTGTTCAAAATAGCCTTTCAACATAATGTCAATATCAATTTATTCAATCTTTAATTTCAAATTTGGTGTTTATAAAATAATGGGCCCTACCATGATGTTTTATAACTCGTCGCGAAAGCGTCGCGTTGTCGTCCAGCTAAAAAAAAATAAAATTAAATACGCATCAATCATTGTTCATCATATCATTAAAAAAACAAGAAAATTAAAAAAATGTTTTTTTGGTTTTTTAAATTGTCTGTGGTTATTAAAAGTAGTCGGGGTATTTTTTTTATTTAAAATTTACTATATTTTTGAACAACAAAAGGACGACATAGCAACGACAAACGAGCATGGTAGCGCAGAACATTTGGCTTTTTTTTAAGAATGCCAGATAGAGATAGAGTAGACCGGCTCGGTCACCACGGACTATCCTGCCAAAAGAGTGCGGGCAGGATACCGCGGCACTCCAGCCTGAACGATGTCATCCGTCGGGCCTTTGTTAGTGCAGGCGTTCCGTCAATGTTGGAACCCAACGGTCTTTTGCGGGACGACGGCAAGAGACCTGACGGAATGACTCTCGTTCCTTGGAAGATGGGTAGGCCTTTAGTTTGGGATGCCACATGTGTGGATACGCTGGCTCCTACCCATCTTCCAGTGACCACGACGCGGGCAGGAGCTGCCGCTGATAAAGCTGAAAACCTCAAGCGGCACAAATATAGTAATCTAGATTCAGGTTACGTATTTGTGCCGTTTGGGGTGGAGACTT
Organism: Idaea dimidiata; assembly: GCA_949358125.1. Taxonomy (NCBI): domain Eukaryota; kingdom Metazoa; phylum Arthropoda; class Insecta; order Lepidoptera; family Geometridae; genus Idaea; species Idaea dimidiata. The sequence continues at coordinate 18,930,416 of OX442334.1, read as the reverse complement.
TAGGTCCGTGGGGGTCGGCCGCTCTGGAGCTGTACAGAGAGCTAGCTAAACGTTTGGTGGAGGCATCGGGTGACCGGAATGCTGGCTTGTATTTTGCCCAAAAAATAAGTATTTGCATACAACGGGGCAATGCAGCCAGCATTTTGGCCACTTTTCCCTCCACCAAGGGTTTAGCTGATTTAGATATAGTTTAGTTTTTAATTAGTTTAATTTTAATTTAAGTAATTAGTTTTATTTTAGTTTTAATATTATTTTTGTAACTATTTGATTTAGCGGTAATAAAATTGTAAACAAGGGTAAAAAAAAAAAAAAAAAAAAAAAAGAATGCCAGAAAAATAATCCCATTTTACTTTTTTTTTTAAGTCAATAAAGTTTTTATTGCAGTCAAGATTCATTTTGAGTGTATTGTATGTTAAAATAAAATTTTGACCAATTATAATACGGAAATAATCCCACTGAAAACTGATGTACCTAATCATAACAATTTATTTTATATACGAGAGAAATACAATGCAAAACAGGTATTGTAGAACTACATACCGAGCTGAGTCTAAACCTGCAAGAGTTTTCACCCGACCGACTTCAAAGGAAAGGAAAGAAAATAGCTTAAGGTAGTAAAGTCTACTTACAAAGTAAAGTAGCGAATATAAAGGAAAATAGGTAAATGTATTTTTAAATAATACAAACAATATTTAGAACCAGAAACAATTTTGAAGGCTTCAAATAGTAGTTTAAAGTTAAAGTTTTATAACTTGTGTGTATCCGCAATTAGCTCTACTATTGGGACTTTGTGCGTGATTTTAAGCCGTGGATTTCCTCACGATGTTTTCTTTCATCGTAAGGAAGATGTTAATAGCGCACAAATAGTTGTTTATGCACCGAGCGAGGTACCAAAGTCCTACCTTATATAAAGGCCTCATATTGTATCCAAAGCGTAGGCTCTAAGGTTAACTCCCTAGAGTTAGCTTAGCGAGGGTGGTAAAAACTTATGAGTTATGTACCTACCTAGAGTCCTGAGTAAAGCGTGGGAAGCATTTAATTAACAACAAAATAATAGATTGATGCTACGTGTATGTAATATTTTACAGCTTTTTATAAATTAAATTTATCAATGTTGCATCAAAATGACGAAACAAGACATCGGCCTTCGCCTTGTTGTAAAAAAAAAGTTGGGGCTTTATATTTATCAAAAATTTTAGCCTTACCCTTCCGTCATAATTAAATAGAAGAAAAATAACCCAGTTTTTGTTTTTATGTGTTCTTTTGTTTTCTTGTATTTAATTTTTTAGTTCAACCGCAGTCGAGTTCTTTTTTTCCCTTATAGAAGATATGTAAGAAACCATTATAGTTTCGTCGTAATTTCATATGGGACCACATCGGAAGTTTCACCTTTCTATTAAAAGAATAATCATGTCAATCGGTCCAGCCATCTTCAAGTAATCGGTGAACAAACATAAATATCCTACTTATTAATATTATAAATCCGAAAGTCTGTTTGTTTGTTTGTTTATTTGTTTGTTTGTTCCCTCTTCACGGTCAAACGGCTCGACCGATTTGGATGAAAATTTGCATAGGGATAGTTTAAATGATGGAGAGTAACACAGGATACTTTTTATCCCGAAAATCCCGCGGGATCGGGACTTACGCGGGTGATAACTATTTATTGGATGAAAATTTGCACAGGGATAGTTTAAATGATGGAGAGTAACGTAGGATACTTTTATCCCGAAAATCCCGCGGGATCGGGACTTACGCGGGTGATAACTATTTATTGGATGAAAATTTGCACAGGGATAGTTTAAATGATGGAGAGTAACATATTAGGATACTTTTGATCCCGAAAATCCCGCAGGATCGGGACTTACGCCGGTGATAACTATTCAATAAATGAAAATCGATACAGGGGTATGGTAAGTAATGTAGAGTGGCATCATGATCATCGTCATCGTCATCGTCATCTTTCGTCATCGTCATCGTCACTTACTAATGAAATACAAACTTTACTTTACTTCACCTACCTACCGCAGTGCAAAAATCCACACTTAAACGGACGACCAGGGACTGATGATGCCAGGCGCGGCAGCGACTGGCTTCAACAGTACTTCAATGGGCGACCGTTTAGGTGTGGATTTTTGCATTGCGGTAGGTAGGTGTTCGAACAACGCGGGTTCGCAACTTGCGCGGGTGAAACAGCTAGTATAAATATATACGCAAAGAATTAAATACGCAACGAATCCTTTTTTGAAGTCGGTTAAAAACTAAACGCAACCATACAAACTTGGAGGTTTCACGTGTTAGGTGTTGGAAGCAAGTTTTTCAATATACTACACAGTACGGCTACAAAGTTGAAAAGTAAAGTTAAACTTAACCAGTGTAGTGCCTAACTGTTTTATATTGTTTAAGTATTTTAGTATTTAATTGTTGTCAACCTCATCGTCACTTCTCGTAGGATTCAATTACGTAAAATGCAAGCCAAACTTCCAAACTAAAACATAAATAAAAAAATAAATAAAAGTAACTTAAAGCGGCTGAACTCAGATGTCATCGATTGTGTGTTTTAGTCGATTCTATTGTTTGAATTCGATAAAAATGGGTAAATCAATGAATTATGGGATGCTATTTAGCTCATCCTGCCCAAGGGTCCGCATCACATTAAATATCTTCCCCGAGGGACCAAATAAAACTATAACTTTTCAAATAAAAAATAATCATCGCAATCATATTATAGGTAACAAAACACTAACAAAAATATTTAAAGACGAAATTGTAAACAACCGAGAAATGTGACTTGTATAAAGTCGGCAGATAAATATATAAGAATAAATTACAACAAAAACTCGAAAAAGATGTTTGAAGAACGAAATAACTAGACGGCCAAACAGATAAATCTCCCGAATGCGGACGTTTATTTGAAAAATGAAAACTCTCCTATTAAAGGGAAGGTAATGTCATTAAAACCACAACAAAGACCTTTCAGAGGTCTCACTTATACCGACTTCGTTACCGAAACGTTTCTATTGCGTTCGCTGAAATTCAGACAGAAAACAATGGGATATAGAGCATCTGGAGCAAGTTTTATTTCGATTTAATTTATTTGTATTTAAGTTTACATTTATTTGTTTGTAATGTTTCATTCTCAACATATTAATGTATTTGTTTAATTTATACTATTATGTATTTGTTTCAGCATTTACTTATCTATGTAGGGTATCGATTTGTGCTCATTATCCATGTAATTCTTCAATTTATAATGTCATTAAACCACCAGCAAGAGCTTTCACAGGTCTCACATATACCGACTTTGTTAACGAAACGTTTCTATTGCGTTCAATGAAATTCAGGGAGAAAACAATAGGATATCGAGCACCTGGAGAAAGAATGGCAAAACTTACATTTTGTGTTTTTTGGGGAGTAATGGTTTTATTTAAGATAATACCCTAATATTATAAAGGTGAACGTTTCAGTGTATGTGTGTCTGTTACTCCTGTCCTTGAAAACAGCAGAACCTGTTGCGATGAAAATTGGTATTTAAAGAACTGAAGACTTGAAATTATGGGGTTATATCGAGATACTTCCGCGGAATCGGGATTTCTACGCATAAAAAAGGCCCTCGTAAAAAAATGTTTATTAAGTAATTTTAATTTCAGACCGCAAAAATTTAAATAAAATATAATTGTAACACAAAACCAAAATAATTAAGATTATATTAACTTATTCATACACGCATCGTGTTGAATAGAACATAATTAATCTAAATGATAAATCCCTAAGCCGTTCTTAAATTGGAAAGGTACTAAAATTAATTAAGTTTGACAATAGCTTTCATTCACTAAATTAAACAAAACGAAAAAATTATGAAACAAGTAGATTTTTTTTAAATACTTAATAAAAATTTATTGAAATAAATAAGTATACATCAAACTTACACAATAGGTATAAACATTTTACATACAAATTTGGGTTCGTTTCCCCTTCACGGAAACAGGGAAGAAATTTTAAGAAAAGTAATTTATAGTAAAACTGCCATTATTTCTCCAAACGAGCGATATTTCAAATGGAGCCGTCTTTTTTGCTTTGAAGAAACAAAACAGGGTTTGAACAAATCACGAGGCTTGCCGCCAACGGTTTTGAATTATTCATAATTCAGGCAAGCAATAATAGCACAGGTGAATACATATTTTTTTACTCTGTTTTGTGTTGGTTTGAATGGAGCGTACTGCTGCAAAGGAGTGATAATATTTCATCGATTGTTTAGCTTTAAACAACGTATGCGAATAGATCTTTATTGAGTTTTAGAGTCAGTGCCCAGTGTAAGCTGAATAGATTTTTAGTCGTGTTACTGATAATTTCTTCTATGGTTTTCGCGATTTTGCATAATAAAACACTTTATTTATCCGGTTTTATCGCGTTTTTATTCATTATTTGATCCGAGCTTTCGCCAACTTTACAGTTGGCTTTTTCAAGGTTGACAGTCAACTCAGTCAAATAAAGTGTTTTATCGTGTTACTGATGATAAAGTACATACATAATGGGCCTTACCATGATCTTTCTATTGCAGGACCTAAATAGGGCCTAAATTTTCCAGCAAAAATAAAATAAAATTAAAAAAACAATAATAATAAACTTTTAACACCTAAATATCACATGCTTCATCAAATCGATGTATGTCAGCGTCTTTTTTTATTTATTGATGTATTGTTTGGAAAATTGATACCTACTTCAAAACGATGAAAACATTTAATGTTTCGGCTTTCATTGTTTGTAAAAAATAATAATGATTGTTCTCGATATCTATTGTTCTCAAAAGTTTGACAGATGAATTTAAATTGATAAAATATTGGAAAACGAATTCTCTTGTTATTACAAAGTAATTTTGTCTAAGGTTTTTGCAATTTTGCATAATTTAATTTGCGAATTCTCGGTCTTTAGAAATATTGAAACCCCGATAAATATTGTGTTTTAATTATAAAGTAGTTGTTATTATTGTTTCGTTGTTGAACTCATTTTCTTTATTATGATTGTATAAGCATCTGCAAAAGTGATGTGATTCTTTAGTTTTGAAAAAAAAAACTCCAGGTGTGACTTATCAGACTGTGCAGCCATATCATGTTGTACGTCGGTTTTCCATCGAAAGTCTCTGAATAACGGACTAGTAAACCGATGGACTGATTATTAGGAATTTCCCCTTTGATATTTTATCTCGTAAAAGACGCACAAATTCCTCTCGCAATTTAATCCAATCACAAATCTTCATTTCTTACATTTTTTTTAATTTTTAAACTTACAGTTTGACTTAAAGCTAATCTAAAAAACTAATAAAGATGACCTAGCTCGAAGATCAGTTAGGATCCTCTTCTAATTAAATCGTGTCTACAGCATACCTAATGAGCTTTGGCTTAGTCTAGAAAAGCAGTGACTTCACTTAGACTGCGTCTCAAAAGCTGGCGAGCGGCGGCGAGCTAACGTTGAACAGGAACTCGAGCAACCCTTATATCTATGTAATTCACTGCCTATTTGACATAAGAAACAGTTAAACTATACCGAAAAATACAATCTTGATGGTACATTGTATTTTCGAACTAATGTAATTTTTTTAAGAAATAATGGTTGCTATTTGATTTTGACAAGGACACCGGGTTTAATGTATACTTCTTCCGTAGCCCGTTTTGATACATCAATTGAAAAAAAGGTGCAAATTTTTGGAAAGCATTTCTTTAAATTCAGCCATCCAAGTGTAGGAAACACTTAAAAAAACTTAAAAACTAAAAAGAAAAACTATAGAAAACACCGGCGTGTGAGTGTATGCCAGCGACGCGATGGGTAGAGGCGCACTATACGTACTTTTGGGCGGAATCCTGCAATCGTTTTGCATTCCGCTCGTGCTCATACTTCGCTACCCGCTGTCTTCAAAACCGTAACCTTAAATCTATGTTAGTACAAAAACTAAGCACTTTTTCGTCGCCGGCTCTTTGAGAATAAAAATGCAAATTACTTAATTATACCTAACTAGTAAACTGCTGTACAAAATTATTATTTTCATGTCACTGAAATTATTTTACATACAATACAATATACAGTATTTATCATACAATAAATAATTATGACCAACAACGCTATACCCAGTTCTAAGTACATAATCATTATTTATTCCGTTTAATATTATCCGGATAAATTAGATGAAGCGAGTATGAATTATTATTATTAAAACAAACTAGCAGCAACCTGCGGTTTTTTTTTACATTTTTTTCCAGGTTTTCAGCTATATACATACTGAGTTTTATCGCAATCGATTGAGTGGTTTTATTACGTGACTTGGCTTTTGTACATTAATATTTTGAAGTTGAATCTCATTTATTGGACACAAAGAAACTTAAGAATACATATGAAAAAAAAAACTAAAATCATATACTTAAATCTGATTAAACTAATTAAAAACTAAACTATATCTTAATCAGCTAAACCTTATTTTGAAGTAATATTATTATGTAAAATTTAAAAAAAAAAACGTTTTTTTTGAAAAAAGCTGTTACAGTACACTATATTTTTACAGTATATAGCACCTATACTAACTTCAATTTGCGAACACTCACGCAAAGCCTATTTAACATGACAGCGTATGAGCTATAAATATGAGCAAAAAGATTGATCATGTGCACTATCATTGATCAAAATTGTTAAATGGCATAGTAGTCAGTTGACGTTGAGGGTGTCCGGCGTAGAACAATAAATTTGCAAAGCACCACGCCGGAAATACTATCTCGGTAACGAAAGTACAGACTGCAATAAAAGCTAGAACAAGGGACATTGAACAAACGGCGTGCCGGCGAATTGTTTCAATGAAATAGTACTGAGATATTTTTGTCACTTGTAATTTTTCACAATTGCTGTTGTAAAGATCTATACCGGTTTTTCGTAATTTTAAATTGTTGATGTCTGATTTTCAGGTTCATTCATTTTTCATTTCAGGTTTTTCGTAATTTAAACTGAGTGCTTAAGGTGAGGTAACGTGACTCTTACTCCGAGTTTAGTCAGTTCTTACCTCTAACTCTAACTTAAGGTGAGCCACTCCACTACCTGAAAAGAAGAAGAACAAGACCTATCTAAGTAAATAAATAATAATATATTACTAAATTATTCAATAACTATTTTTTTTAGATTTACCTCCTTATTTCTAAACGATAACCAACAGCAGATGACTTTATATTATGTAACGTTTGATTTCATCTGTCAAGTTTGAAATATGATGTCACAGTAAAGACAAACGATTCATAGTTTTTGCAGCTGTTAAGCATCCTTTATAAGTAAGGGGGTTAATAATTCTTACCTTTCGTTCTTTGCTTAATGCTTAACAGCAGCAGTTAAAATACTCAGTTTATTTTATTTCAACATTAGATTTTATCTATTTTTGACGTAACTAAGTGCTCTAGGTCAAATATATTGTAATTATTGTAATGTTTTTATGATCAGATGAGTAAAAGTATTTTTTATTAATAACAAAGCAATACCAGTCTGAAATCGCTAGTAAGGACAACAATTTTTTATCAAAGAGTATATCCGCATAAAAATAGCTTTTAAAAATTCATACTCTGTCTCAGTTTTTCTGCTAACCGTACGTAGTACGCACCCAAGCACTATGTCACTGAAACTTGAAACAGAGAATTTTGTATTTTAGACGGTTTTTGTATGCAGCCAAGCTAACTGACATGTTTGTTGGTCGGATCTGGCGGGTTGCAGTATTTTCGGATATATACGAGTAGATATGGTGTGTTTTATTAGATACTAGCTGCGCCCCGCGGTTTCACCAGCGTAAGTCCCGTTCCCGCGGGAATATGGGGATAAAATGTAGCCAATGCAGGTCTCCAGCTATCTACTTACCGAGTTCCATGGTAAATTCATGGTCGTGTGTTAGAGCCAGAGCTAGTTAGATGTTGGTCCAGTAGTCGATAACCCGACTTTAATTCCGAAGTGATGGCTTAGTTAATAATATCGCTCTTACGATGAAGGAAAAATCGTGAGTTAAAAGTTGCTTACGCTGTACAAACATCTAAAATTAGATGACTGCAAAGCAGAAGGCAGCGGGTTCGATACCCGCCAGGTGCATATATTTATGCTTAAAAACAAGGAAATGATTTTTTTTATTTTGTATGGGTGTCTTTCTATGTATTACATTATATTGTATGTATTTATTAAAAAGTATAATTTGTAGTATATCCCTTGTCTAGTACCCATAGTACAAGCCTAGTACTTAGTTTGGCGCTAGATTGCGATGTGTGTAATGGCGTGCAATGAAAAGGTCAATTATAACTATTATTAGAAAAACCATGAATAAAAGCGCGATTAAACCGGATAAATACTGTTTTATTATTATTCGAGTTTAAAAAAGGGAAGCTGCCACTTTCGTTGGCAATTCGGATCAAAGGCTAAGATGAACTCATATAGCGTCTAGTTTTCGATAAATACCTTATCTTTAGATACATAGTATAAAACAAAGTAAGTAGCTTCCTTATGTTTGTATGTATTTTCAGATCTTTAAAACTAGGCAACGAATTTTATAGTGGCTGCTTAATAGTAGATAGTGTGATTCAATAGTAAAAAAACATATGTATAACACATCCTGATATTCGTGCGAGATCGGGACTAACGCGGGTGAAACCGCGGAGCGCAGCTAGTTGAAATATATTCAAACCACCCTTTGTGATTTAGTTCTAGTCATCAGATATTCATCGCTTCGCCAGCAGAATGTTAATATACTTGTATAACGTGTACGTGGTCGATAGAGTAGTCTACTGAGCTGTGATACTTACCATCATATACACGAGGTTCTATTGAGAATTGAGCATCTATAGACAGTTGTATGAAATTATCGGACATCGAGTTAAGGAGGACTTCCTGGACACACAACTGTTGTTTGTTATCGCTGCGTTTCATGGCCACTTCTACAAATATGACTAGGTTTATCAACATTCCTTAATAGTTTACTAGTTGGATTGTTTTATGATAAAGTACAAAAGTACAAAAATATTTATTTTCCATAATTAGCACTTATACAGTCTCTAAAAGTTACATTTTGCATTACTATGGTAGGTACTAAGTACGTTATTAAGTCTAAGCAGAAGAAAAATATTGTTTGTTGCGAAGCATATTCTGCATCAGCCACAAGTTTGGCGAATGTGAAATTCAAATACATGTTTTATTGAACCTTCTTCTAAGGTCTGCAAATAACAGAATCACGATTCATTAAGTTTTGTTCGATACTTTTTTACTTTGAAAATTGTGCTGTATTTTCTATATTTTACTCTTTTCTTCTCTATTATACTATATATCGAAACAATTTTTTATTTAATACAAAGGAAATAATCAATACTTTAAACTGCTTATGTGATGATTTTTAATATTGCTTAATTTCCGTAAAATTATTGAAAAATGATTTGAGACTTACGCCTTTTCAGTTTCGTGTTAAAAGCATGAAAACCTTCAATCTAAAATCAACTGTATTACAACGCATCTAAGTAGACGTTGCGCCAACCTCAGTCCGCCGTCTGGCGCCGTCGAAGGTGGATCTATGTCAGTTTTCGCTCCCAAATAATTACGTAATCTATTTTAAATTATATTTCGTATAGATTCGAACTTTTTACATTTTTTCCGGCCAATATGAAAATAACTGTTATGTTATGACAGTCATGTCAAATCATACCTACTGTCATAAAACTGTCTAGCATTGTTGTGATTGTTGGTAAAACGTAGTGATTATTTATCTTTGATATTTGATTGTTGTTGTACTAAAAAAAGAAAGACTAAATAATTACACAAGAAATAAATACTACAAACATAATAAACTATATAAATAATCTAAGGTGAATGACCATTGAGTCCAAAAATGCCCATCACACTGGTGGCATTACCCCGTTGAATCGCCAACGATACTATTTGTACTTAGTGTTGCAATCAGAGTAACTGTATTTACTAGCAATTTGCAATAAAAAAAGCTTTTTCCAAACGAAAGCTTGCTAAAACATCAAAAAGAAATCTAAATATCGTAAGAGAGGCGAAAAAATAAATCTATTTACCTTTTCCATTGTCAAAATGAAAATTGAGATAGGTACTTACCTACAAGGATTTTGCGGAATTAATAAAATAAGTATCTACACTTCATCAAGGTAATGCAAGCTAATAATCGACCATTACAAATGAGAAAGTAACTCAGGCTGTGGTTCATTTTCTCGCCCAAGCCGCTAAACCGATTTTGATAAATTTCGATTCAAAGATAGATGGTACTTTGGCAAAGGTTACTTTTGAAATTGATATTCCCGCGGGTTCGGGACTTACACGTGTGGAACCGAAGGGCGCAGCTAGTACTTACATACCTACTAATCTATTATCTATACTTCTGTAATCTATCTATATCTATAAAACTCTTTGTCCTGACTGACTTACTCACTGACTGAACCGCTGGTAGTAGAGAGATGAAATTTGGAAGGTGTGTTCTTTGTGATCTAGGCATCTGATAATAATATTATTACAAGTGATTCAACGAACAGTGGACCTCGTGGGAACTAATTATTGAAAGGGCTCTTTATATCATCATAATAGAGCAGAAAAATCGGATCACATAATGTTTAGATATCTAGTACATCAAAAAATAGTAAGTTTACACATCTACGGCTCAACAAAGTAATTTTACACACCTACTGCTCTACAAAGTAATTTTATTTGACCACTAGCTGCGCCCCGCGGTTTCACCCGCGGAAGTGAACGCGTTATCACGGGCGCGGGCGGCCAAGCGGTTGCACTTTTTCGTTCATACTCGGATTCTACTAATTGGATGTCGATGCAAAGTATACCACGACCTTCCTCGAAAATTGAACTATCCAATATTGAAAACCAGATTTCAATCGGATCAGTAGTTTTTAATTGTATAAGAAACAAAGATACAAACAGACAGACATGAATTTTAAAAATTATATAATTTTGTTCTATTATTTTTCCACTAGACCACTTTTTTTTTAAATTACTTCCAAGTACAGACTTTTTGTTCTCTCTTTCTTTATTATAAGTATAGATAGATATAGATAAGAAAAGGTCAACGTAAAGCGAGCCTTCATGTTGAATCCAAAGCGTACGTATCTTGAGCGAAGCGAAGGAGTTATGTACCTAGAGTCCTGAGTGAAGCGTGGGATTCAAGCGCCCAAGATAAAGACAGGCTTAATTAATTAATAAGTGCGCTTGATTCCCACGCTTCACTCAGGACTCTAGGTACATAACTCCTTCGCTTCGCTCAGAAGTAAGTTTTTGAAACCCTCGCTGCGCTTGGGAGTTAACTCTAGAGTTTTTCGTATGCTTTGGATTCAATATGAGACGCCCGGTATATAAGACAGGGCTTTAGTACCTCGGTGCATAAACTAATATTATTTGACCAAAGAGGTCAACGTAAAACGAGTAATGACTCGCTAAATATCTAATGTGATATCTGGGAAGTAAAATGCGAGTTTAAGCCCTAGGGAATAAAGTAATTTAAATTTGGAACATTAACATTTGCTTGTATTACAGGTATTTAATAATAAAAATCAGACTGGTACATTCAGGCTCTGGGCCAAATGCACATTGCAAACAAAAATAATTGTCTTTTGGCCGCATGGTAAGGTGATAATAAAATGAAAATAGAAATACCGGAAAAAGACGATCAATTTTGGAAAAAATAATAATAATAATAATCTTTATTGTCAGGCAACATACCCATAAATGCTTAAATTTAAATAACTATAATAATACAAAATAAAAAATAAAAAATACAATATAACTTATTTTCATACATAACATCGCTCTATTATTTTCAATTTTGGAAAAAAGAGATGGAACCGAAGTTAACAAGTTTTTACATGGAATGCTTACTGCCTGAGTTGATAGATCCACGCCATCCCAGAAAAAGAACAATTCTCGATCCAGATTACATAACCGTCAAAAAGAGTGTTTGTCAAACCTCTTAATCTGAAATTCCATCGAGAAAACGACTACTTCCGCCTATTGAAAACCATTCAATAATTGTTACACCACCAGTTCAACGTAGGAAATTGGAATTTCATGAAATGTAAATACTTAATTATTTGTAAATAAAAAGGAGTCAGTTTTGTTTACAAATGAAACTTTTAATGCAAGAGTAAATAGTAATAATATTAAAAACCTATTTGTGAAAACTGTAAAATGAAAAAAATAAGAATAACTCCATAGTTTTTCTGTTCGTTGCGCTGATATTTTTGTATCACAACATTTTTGATGAAGTTGCAACAAAACCAATTTTTCATCTCTCCCGTTCGGAAAGTTTAATTTTCATGGGTAGATATCCGGGTTGAAAGTAGCTCATTTCATCCCTAGGGTGGAAATATAAAAATATTTTTTAATTATTGCAACTATTTGACAAATTTTAAGGGGTATTTAAAGAATTAAGTAGCTCTCAAATTTTGAAAGGCCTCAAATTTAAAGTAGATTTAAAATTGATTAAAATTTGAGGCCACTTAAAATTTGAGGGAAACTTAAATAATTAAGTAGCTTTTAAATTTTGAATGGCCTCAAATTTGAATTGGATTTAAAACTGATTAAAATTTGAGGCCACTTAAGACTTGAGGGCTACTTAAATAATAAAGTAGCTCTCAAATTATAAATATGAGGCGCCTTTTATTTTCTCATAGAGGGTAATAAAAAGTAGAGTGTATCACACTACTCTAGAATCCCTCACTTCGCTCTGGATTCAAAAACCACCCTCACCGTAAAAATATTATTTTGCTTCATTGTAATACAATCTACTAACTATTCTCATAGTGGGCGATGAATATTTTTCATTCGAAAATAGTATTCGCTCCCGAGGTAGACATTCTAGTATTACGGTATGAATCGCGTTTGTTGCCTCAGATGAGGGAGGCCGGAAGGGCTCCGAAACGTCGGGCTTGTATTATAAAGCCAACAAAACAAACGCGATTCAAACCGAAACACAGTTTCAGCACGCTAGCTAATTGGAAAGTGTATCAAATTGAATTTGCAAGATTCCGCCCGGACTCCGGACAGACAAACTAACAAGAAAAGTGAGAATGGCACGACAATGGTCAAGTCTGTAATAAGTCAAATAGGTAATTCGGCAAGTCCAGTATCGACAAGTTATGAAATTTTCCAAACATGCCATTAGCCTGGTCCACACTGTACGATCCACATGCTCCAGAATCTTTTATCCTATATTCTCCCTCTCCGCTGCTTGAGCGCGAATAAGATAAAATATTCTTTAGCGCGGGGATCGTCCGGTGTGGATGCGGCCGATTATTCCCAGCTGTCCCCTCTAGCCCTGTCCCCGGGGTGACAATTCGTGGCGACTGTCCCCTTTGAAAGCTGGCTAAAGGAGACAAATGGAATTATGTTTCTCAGTTGTCACGGTGGGGGGGGGACAGATGGGAATCTGTTCTCCCATTTCTACCCCGCATGTGTGTGTTATAATAAAACTAGCTGCGCCCCGCGGTTTCACCCGTGTTCGTAATAAGTACCCTAATGTACCATTATTATTTTAATGAACTTTATAAACGCATACCACTTGCATTCATAGTACAAAATATTACTATGAATGCAAGTCGTAAGGGGTTCGTCGGTTAGGGGTGAAGTTTGTAATGAAGATCTCGAGAAGCTCTATAACTTATGCTAAGAAACTAGTGGTCTAGTGTCAATAGTTTCCGAGATATTGACGGCTCAAGTTTGACAGCTGTCAACCAAACTGATGATCTCGAGGAGCTATATAACTTAGGCTGAGAAACTAGTGGTCTAGTGTCAATAGTTTCGGAGTTAGGTTAGATCGTTTTTTGTTTTTACTTCGATCGTCTTTTGTTTTCCACTAATCTCTTCTATTAACTTTTTTTTCCCAAAAATTTACAAAGTCTTTTTAGTATCTTCTTAGTGGGACTACTTCACCTCTAGAGTATATTAATATGTATGTAGTCGACTCGTCCCAATGTCTAAACTACCGTCCCTGGTCCCAGTTTCGAAGGGGACGACTTCACCCCTAATCCAAAATATTGCTATAAATGCAAGTCGTATGCGTTTATAAAGTTCATTAAAATAATAATGGTACATTAGGGTACTTATTACGAACACGGATGAAACCGCTGGGCGCAGCTAGTTCTATTATAACACCAACATGCGGGGTAGAAATGGGAGAACAGATTCCCATCTGTCCCCCCCGCTCGCCGTGACAACTGAGAAACAGAATTCCCATTTGTCCCCTTTAGCCAGCTTTCAAAGGGACAGTCGCCACGAATTGTCGCCCCGGGGACAACTGGGGAAAAAATCCTAGTTGTCCCTCCGGGGAACAGGGCTAAAGGGGACAACTAGGAATAATCGGACGATACAAGTTTTGAAGATACAAAACAAACAACTTGCAAATTATTAAATAAATATTATTGCACGACATATACAGACAGCGCAATCTAGCTCCAAACTAAGCACTGGGCTTGTACTAGGGGTATAGACCACGAATATAATACATATTATACCTCTTTTTTTTTTGTAAATACATACATATTATACAAAGAAAGACACTCAGATCAGATACAAATATTTATTTTTAAGCATAAATATTTGCACCCGACGGGAATCGAATCTGCAGCCTTCCGTATTGCAGCCAGGCCCGCTAGGGGTAATAGTGTTCCGTGAGCCAGGCGGTCGCCCGACGCACCAATGAGGTCGTATTATAAAATACTTGACACTGGCTACTTTCCAAACGACCATAATCGGTTTACAACCTATGAAAAAATAAATAACAGTTTTGATTTCGCGCGCTTGGGCGCTAGATCAAAAAAGTTGCGATGTTCGAAAGTGCATACGTGTGCGTGTGACTCGTGGATGTAGGGGTAAGTGGGCGGGCCGTTCATGACATATTTTTTATTGGAGCTTCGTCTTAACAATAGAAATAACAATAGACCGGTTAAGTCTATATCTATAGTCTATATCTATTTGACGACCTCTGTGGCGCATCGGGCGAACGCTTGGCTGCAATACAGAAGGTTGCGGGTTCGATTCCCGCTGGATGCAAATGTTTATGCTTAAAAATAAATATTTGTATCTAGTCTGGGCGTATTTCTATGTATAATATGTATGTATTTACAAAAGAAAAATAGATATAAGTAGTATATCCGTTGTCTAGCCACCGTAACACAAGCTTAGCAGCTTACCACGGGGCTAGATGGCGCTGTGTGTTCGTTTTAAAAAAAAAAAAAAAAAAAAAAAAAAAAAATATCTTCATCATTATCATTATTTCAACATTCATCATTATTTTACAAGGTGGTCTGTTTTAAAATACTTATTTAAAACCAGGATCGAAACGCCAACAAACAACGATCGAAATCAAAGAAGGAAAGACGATCGCAATAAAAACAAAACGATTGAAACTGAAATAATATTTTTTTATGAGTTCCCTTTTTTAACCGACTTCAAAAAAAAGGAGGAGGTTATCAATTCGTCTGTATGTATAATATTTTTTTGTTTTTGTATGTTTACCGATTACTCGAAGACGGCTTAACCGATTAAGATGATTCTTTTTTTAATGAATAGGTGGGAGCTCCAAGATGGTCCCATAAAATTTTTATGTGGATCTGATAAGGGTCTTCAGAGTGATGAACGAAAATGCTCCTCAAAACGCATTACTCAATCCAGTTGTTTATTATCGATTACTCGAAGATGGCTTGACCGATTGAAATGATTTTTTTTTTAATGGAAAGGTGGAAGCTCCGAGATGGTCCCATAAAAAATTGATGAGGATCTGATAAAAATCTTCGAAGTGAGGACCGGGAATGCACCTCAAAACGCTGTATTCAATTCAATTGTTCATCGATTACACGAAGATGGCTTGACCGATTGATATAGTTCTTTTTTTAATGGAAAGGTGAAAACTGCGAGGTAGTCCCATGAAAGTTTGGTAAGGATCTGATGAGTATCTTCGGAATGATGGACAGGATAGCATCCCAGAATTCAATAAACTACTCATTTTTGGACTTCTACCAAAGAGAATAGACCCCTAAAGAACTAAGTACAGATTGATGGGGCACCTGAAACCACCTTCTCATCAGCAAACTCCTCAATAATTAAAATTACGGTAACAATATTGTTGATTTTTAGGTAGGTAGGTATACTAAAAAGGGTAAAATAAAAAAATAATTTAAAAATTAAAAAAACCGACTTCAAAAATAAACAAAAAATAATTTAAAAAACAGCCAAAAAAAACAAGAATTGATTTTTGAAGAATTGACAAGCAGTTTTACTGGTTGGTTCCATATTGTACTTAGTTTGGCTGCCCGTCTTCAGATGATAAAACAGATTAATTGGTCGGTGGCACTGTACCTATGTAGAGGTTATTTTGGTCATTTTTATCAATTCTTGTTTTTTTTGGCTGTTTTTTAAATTATTTTTTGTTTATTTTTGAAGTCGGTTTTTTAATTTTTATTTTCACATCAAGACCATCGAAACTGAAACAAATGACGATCAAAACAATTTTAAAGAGACGTTATCAAGTTTTAGATTTCATTTTCATTGACAATAAAATAAACTATAAAATCCAGACTGGAATTACCCTAATTTAGTTTTCACAAGTTTGGCTATACGCAGCCGACAAGTCGCAGCGGCGGCTGTTATACATGATCCACTCTACGTATTAACATAGAAAGTAAAGTAGTGATACAAACTTATCATATCTGACGAAGTGGCTCCTTACTACTACTAAAGTACAAAAGTAAAACAGCTACTTCAGCTATGGGATATTCACAAACACTATAATGTGACAATTTACGATCATTTTTATGGCTATATTTACCACTATGTTTGGTATTTTTATTTCTAGTATACCAAATATTGTTTGAGGTTTACACTTATGTCATTTCTGAGGATTGTATATCGATATTATTACGTTCCTCTGTATGCAAGCACAGCGCGTGCAAAATAAGGATTATTAAATACATACACTAAACTCGTCACAACAAGCATATTATTCTACCTACTTCAAGCCTCGGTTCCATTGGGTAAGTCTTGCATGCAATACAACTTGTAGCTTGAATACCACTTGCTTTTAATTTCAAATGTAACGCATTTTCCGTGCATGACTTGCCCGATGGATCTGTAGGTTTTGCTTTATGGGCGAAATAGCCCACCAATAAAAAAAAAACAATAATCGTCATAAAACTTGTATGGCAAGATTCATCAAAATCGGTTTAACAACATGATTAGTCTTTGCTCGTTCGGTCTAAAACAAAAGACCAACCAAATGAAAATAATATAGAATTATAACGGACAATAGGCAATCTCACAAAAGATGTGTCCGATACGTAGACCGGTGTACCAATGGTGTAGTGAAAACCGTGCTCAGCTATTTATTTATAGGTATGATACACAACACATATACATAGATGCATTATCACAATTCAAGTCATATTTTGTTTATTGACCATAACACGAGTTTAACATTAATATTTTACTGGACCATAAACTAAGAATGGTAAGTAGGATTTGGTAATAAACAATGGTACAGTCTGGAAGAGTTAAGTGAATAAGTACAAAACGAGGCATACTCAAATTTTAACGGTCCTTCATATTTTGGCAAGGATCATCTTGCTGTAGAACGTAATACATATAATTATTTTAAACTAGCTGCGCCCAAATTTTGATCAAAATTTTATAATTTCTGGCATAAAATCCTTATCCTGGTCGAAGCAAACACAACAAAAAAATACTTAGATTTTTACCCACGACGGAACGGAGCAGTGTATGCGTTTGGGGTAAGAGGTTGTGTGTGTGTGAATGCGCATTTTATTATTATCTATCTTAAATAATGTAACCTATCTTCTACTTTTGATCTATCTCGTTATATGTCTAGTAATAAATATTATTAAGTTTAGATAGCTGACTTTGTGATTTTTTCGCGCAAAAATTATGAAGACGATGGCGATAAAATTTCCAATAAGTATTTAAGGCCGAATATCTGAGTATATCAATATTCTAATAATATATTAATATGGTCAGTCAAATAACGAAATCAATTGCTCGCTTAACGCTTATGTTTGTGGCACAATCGATCTATGTGTAACTTCCGAATTGAGTTTCACCACTTAGCTATAAGAGAAGTTTTGCTAGTTTAAGGTATCCAAATAATGGGCAATCCTTTCATATTGGTGTTATTATTTTAAAAATTGATTAATAGTTATTTTAATGCCTGCTATAAAATTCCAGTATTCAATCAGGAACGTGTAATTTTATTTTTATGAACAAACCAAAAGCAATTAAAAAGCATTTAAACCAATTCCTACCAAGGCATCACTTCTGGCAGCGATATTATATACCCACATATATTGTATATGCCCACAGATATATGGGTTTTATTGCTTATAGATCTATACATCCAAGTATGGCCAAGAAGTGTCTTTGTTATTCTGTTAATCTATTCCACCGTAGGGCCCGGTTACCTTAGAGAGATGAGTTAGGAAGTCAGACGTAACGAGAACCTACGCTAGAACTAATGTTTGTCTGTTTCCTCACGATGTATTTCTTCACCATAATCGAATAGCCAAGACTTCAAAACTCAATAATAATAATAACTTTTAATAAAAATGTTGCCTGCAAATTTTGAATTTAGCCTAGGGAAGTTCTAAAAGGAGAGCAGCTGTCTCATTTAGTGAGATTCAAGAATAACAATATATATATATATAAATATATATTTTTCAATTAAAATATGTTATTTAAAACAGAACTTTACGAAGCAATATAATTTACATAATAATTCAAATTACTTTTATAGCAAATAATGGCTTTATCTAATCTAGTAATAATCCTAAATGACTATCTGTGTGAGTCTACACAGATATGATCTACCTTTAACTTTTAATCTATTGCTTACGCTGGGCTGTTGCATTAAAATTCAGTTTTGTTCCGAGCAGAAAGTAAGATACTATTTTACTCTACAAGACAAATCTAAAAACTGTTCAAAATACGTCGAAAAACTTTACAAATGTATAGAAAGTTTTGTATTACAATTGTATTTTTAATACAGCCATCCAGTTTTAGTTAAGTCGTTACAATAAAAGTAATACTTTATCATGATCAATTATCATTTTTAATGAAAGTCCATTTCATTTTTTACTTAGTTCCAGCATCTTCGAAGTCGGCCGGCATCGGTTGCAAAGCAGATCCTCCATCAATAACCACCTGCGCTCCAGTGATGCTTTTGGCTGTATCACTTGCTAAGAACGCCACTAAATCAGCCACTTCTTCTGCATAACATAGGCGACCTAAAGCAGTCTTGTAGCTTTCAGGTCTATTGTTGGTTTTTACTGGTCCAGGGTTCACGCAGTTTACTCTTACTTCATGCGGTGCAAGTTCTAAAGCTACGCATTTAGAGAAATGGTCTAAAGCTGCCTTGGAAACTAAATATGCGTAGTATTTAGTCATCACTGCGTTAACACTTGATATGTTAACAATATTCCCCTTTGTTTGTATAAGATGTTTTGCGGCGAGATGAGTCAAATTAACAACAGCATCTAAGTTCGTCAACATCGTTTCTCTAAAAGACGTAATGGTTGAATCATCAAGTAATTCTTTAGGATCTGCAGCTGTACCAGCATTATTAACCAAAATATCTATTTTTCCATATTTGTCAAGAGTTTCTTTAATAATTCTTCTGGCGTCATCATCTTTAGTGATGTCAGCGGTGATTGTGATTGGTTGACCGCCTATTGCTGTACAAGCTTCTAGAACTTTTTTGAGGTTAGCTTGATTTCTTCCTACGATGACTACGTTTGCACCTTCTTGGGCTAATTTTAAGGCAATAGCTTCGCCGATTCCCGCACTTGCTCCAGTTATAATAGCAACTTTGCCATTGAGACTCATGTTGAATTATTATCTTCACTATTAGACACGTTGCCCGATGAAACTGATTTAATGTACATTCACAGTGATGTCTTCTTTTTATACTCGTACTCGTATACCATAACATTTACTGATAACAATATTGACACATCATCGTTACATTCTGAAATAAAAGCCATGTTAGTTGTTTGAACCTAAACATGAAACTCACGATGATATGTTGTGGCTATACGCTGCGGTTTTGCCTATTATTAATTACATTGCCGGGTTAAATACAAAGCAAAAATAGTAATCCCAAGAAATTAGTAGAATAAATAAAATAAATAGTACAAATTAGCTCGATTGATTGAACTTAATTGAGCTAATTTCTACTACCTACCATGACTGAAAAGGGTCCTAGCTAAAAGGTGATAATTAATCACGTCAATAAATTCAGTACCTACCTATGTCTTGATTGGATATCTATTGTGATAGATAAATTGATAGTTCTCTAGTTGTTCAACATATTATATGTACATAGGAAACACAAGTAGCACATCTTACTTCTTATACAGGGTTATGGGTTTCGAATCCAATACCGTTCAGGGGGTGATTCTTCACATCAAAACGAATAAGTTTTGTTCTACGACTTTTTGAAATTCAAAGTAGTTTTCGAAAATTTTAAGTGTAAAGTTTACTTGAAAATCAGCTGTTTCATAGAGTTAGAGGTCATTGACCTTAAGATGTCCTTTCTTTTAGTTTGGTCTACTACAATAAAAACTTAAATTGAATTTATTTTCAAAAACAGTCGTCTTTTTTCAGTGAGATATAACCTTAAAATTTGCAAAAAAAAAACGAATTTCCAAACATCGTAGAACAAAAGTTATTCGTTTTGATGTGGAAAATCACCCCCTGAACGGTTTTGGATTCGAAACCCATAACCCTGTATATCTTACTAATATTATAAACGCGAAAGTTTGTATGTATGTAAGTATGTATACATACATACTATGTATACATATACATTATATATATTTATGTATATATACTCACGTACATACATACATGCATACTTACATACTAAGTATGTATGTTTGTATGTGAGTTTGTTACTCTTTCCGTATGTGATTAAAACACAAACATTTAAAGAGCCTCTTAAGTCTCTGGCAACATTTAATAAACTCTAAACCATCACACAACAGAGTTATTGAACTCTGTTGTGTGACGGTTTAGAGGCATGGTTTAAAGGCAAAAAATGTGTGGTGTGGCTAGTTCTTTTGAGTGGTCGGGGTTTTATTTCACCACATAGTGGTTTTCGAAGCCTTCAGATGGTTTTAAATCTCAGCCATTGATAGATTCTTTGGTTTGTGGTCGTCTTTCGATTGGTATACAAATCTAATCGCGATATGACGATCGAATTTAATTGAATTTTCTAAGTTTTCTTTTAAAACGAGTTAAGACGAAACGAGTCACTTTAAGACATCATGTCATAGATTTTTTTTCTGTTTATTTAGATTTCCTTCATCTAAATATAAATAGGTTTCATTGTGCGACAAGAGATTGAAAAAATCAAGATGTCGGCCGTCAACTATGCCAAGACCCATACATGGATTTAAGTTCTCCTATCGTATTTATAATATTAGTGGGAAAACCTTCTTCCATGTACACTATTGTACACATACTGAATTTTTTTAGGTACCTAAAACTGCTTTTTGTTTTAATATCTGAACATAATTTTATCGCAGAGGTTTTTCCCATTTATGGTTGAGTCATAATCATAATCCAATGATTTTTTTATCATTGCACTTTATCTCTGTTATCTGGACACAATTAAGAGATATCACACACTGGAGCAACATGCGTGTTATTGCTTGTGTTGAAATGTCGTTTCATTACTTTTATTTAGGTTACTTCAAAAAGTGAGTTTTAAAAAAAATGACAAGCTTTTTTAGATTATGTCATAGGGATAAAATGATGACTTATTATTCAGGATTACAGCCGATGCCCCCCTCCCTCCCCCCCTCTCTCGCCGCGCGCCTTCCTAAGGAGTGGTATATCGGTATTGGTCAAACTATAGGTCCCTACCCTATATCATTCTTAACTGTCAATCCACGGTAGGTACGCAACTCTGCCGTTTTTAGGTTAACTCTGATACGCCTAAAAACGGCAATCATGAATAATAAGTCATCAAGTTATCCCGACGACATAATCTATGACCTAAAAAAGTTCGCAATTTTTTAAAGTTTATAGTTATTTCAATAAAAGTGATAAAAACATATCCCTTACAAACATCGATTATAACATTTCCCTCAAACTTTAAATCTTTATAATATATAAAGTACAGATGAGTTTTCTCAAAGACAGATTTCAAAATATCGACAGAGAAAACAAATAAAATTTCCGATACGTCTTCGAAACTTCCGAAGTAAGATCGTTGGCTGTGAAACAGGAATCGTTCGATTTAAAGGAATTGCTAGAAGTTTCCAAGAAACTCATAAATCTCGTCGTAAAACACATGAATTATAAATTTTAGGAGCGAACTCCGGTAATGTGAAAGCTTATATGCATAAAAATATGCAACTTTGTTCGGTTTGGAAGAACAGTTTTCAATATAGACGAACAAAGTGGTACGTCGCCGCGTCGGATGAACATCGAACTGCGACGCAAGATTTCTGATTCGATTCAAGCCTCAAATATTGATTTTTTATATAAATTTAATATAAATAAATATTCATTTCTAGTTTAAGTGTCTGTGATACGTTCGGTATCATTACTACATATTCCTTTGTGTGAAATATCGATCTTAAATTGAATAAAAAATATAGTTTTTTTTTTTTTCGGTTTTAGATATAAAAACTTATAATAAGATAGTTACTCTTAAAAACATTATCAATAAAAGTTGTCAATAAATGTTTATTTTTTGTATTTTAATTTAATTTATTACTTTATTTATTTATATATTATTGTTTCTTTTTTAACCTTTGCCCGTTCTATTGGAATTAAATAATATTAGGGGTTAAAGTATGAAATTGCCGATTTGTACTGAAAATCTTAATTGTTTATTTTTAAAATTTTTAACAAATTTATTTAATCAAAATAGTTGCCATTATTATCTATACATTGCTGCCATCTAATGGGAAGGTTATTAATGTCTTTGCGATAGAACTCCGACGATCTAGACTGCACAAACTGTGTGAAAGCATTTTGACCTGCCTCCTGGGAAGAAAACTTCTTGTCACGTAGATAATTGTCCAAATCACGAAAAAAATAGTAGTCCGTTGGAGCAAGGTCTGGTGAATACGGAGGATGACGAATGGTTTCTAAGTGCAGTTCCTGAAGGGTCAAAATGGTTTCTCGTGCTGTGTGAGTTCTCGCGTTGTCGTGGAGCAATAATGGTGAAGATCGATTCATGAGTCGGGGCTGTTTTACTGCTAGTTTTGTCAACATGGTTCGGAGTTCGGCACAATAGACATCTGCCGTAATTGATTGACCAGATCGAAGAAAACTATAGTGAATAACACCATGCTGAGACCACCAAACAGTTACCATTACCTTTTTATTGGTAAGTTTTGCTTTAGGACACTGTTGTGGCATTTGACCTGGGGTCAGCCATTGCATTTTTCTTTTCCGGTTATCATAAAGAATCCACTTTTCATCACATGTTACAATTCGATCCAATATTCCTTCATTTCTGTACCGGTTCAACAAGGCAACACAAGTTTCAACACGCGGTTCTTTCTGCAGATCAGTAAAATCATGTGGCACCCATTTTTCGTATTTTTTTATTTTATTGATTTGACGCAAGTGAGTCAATAAAGTGGGTAAGGTAACGTTAAACCATGCCGCTAATTCCTGGGTAGTTCGACTAGGATCGGCTTCCACTATCTCTCTTAATTCATCGTTATTCACCTGTGTGGGCGGTCTTCCTCGTGGCTCGTTCTTTAAGTCGAAATTTCCATCACGAAAGCGTTTAAACCAAAATCGCACGGTGCGTTCATTAGTAGACCCCTCTCCAAACGCAGCATTGATATTGCGGGCTGTTTCTGCCGCGTTAGTTCCGCGTCGGAACTCGTATTCAAAAATCACTCGTATTTTCGCAGTATCCATCTTTCTTGTCTAAATTGAATAACAAAAACAATTGAAAGTCGATATTCAAATGTTTCACATTTTTTAAAAAAAGAACATCACAGAAACCATTTGAAAAAAGTTTCATTTGAAAACCTCAAACCATGAAGATTCTATGTCAATTCAAAGAACCTATTGCAATAAAACGGCAATTTCATACTTTAACCCCTATTATTATATGAATGTCAAAAGGTTATTTCACAAACAAGAAATTAAAAATTGTAAATTGATTGATATAAAAATTCGGTAATACGCAAATCATCTTTCTGTTACATACACTTAGGCCCACCCAGAGACGCAAGTGCGATACTCGTCGTGCGTGAATTTTAAAAGATGTGTTTTTCTTTAAAATACGTCAAACACTTAAGTAAATTAGATAGTAATCAAACGTTACCAAATAAATATTATAAGGTGACCTATTTGTTACATTTCTGGCGAACCATAAAAGTTCCAGATACCACCTACAAGATGACAAGTTATTTACTACTTTATCAATACAAACTTTATAGACACCGACATTAATCTGTTACTAACTACCGAAAACAAAATGAAACGTAGCAGATTGCCTCACCGCGCCAAAACTAGGATCAATTCCGAAACTTCTCTAATAAAATACCTACAAATAACATTATTTTGACCGCCGGAATGGTTTTATTTTATTTATATGTCGAATTTTCTGATAGTACGAATACCTTTACGGATTTTTATGAATTCTGCAACCTAGGAGGATTTAAATCTAGAGACAATAGGTTTCTTCTAGGCAAGTATGTTACACAATTGTACTTTGTTCACGTCACGTTAGGACGTCCTCAAGCACGCTGAAGTGACAATTTGCGCAAGACGGCTGGCACAAACTGGATGCGAGAAGCCGAATATCGACCCAGGTGGCGTGCAATTGGAGGGCATATGTCCAGCAGTGGACTGCAACAGGCTGATGAATATGATGATGATATAAAAAAAATTAAAAAGCCTTTTTAATTGCTCCTAAAACGTATTGTTTAGTGGGTTAGTACTTAAGTAGGATTTATTTTTGTTAGCGTTTGTTAGTATGTATATTGTTTTTATTTAATTTATTGAATAGGAACCCCCGTGTGAGTAAAGGCCTCCTCCAGGTTGTGCCATTTGTCTCTATCTTGTGCCAGTTTGAACCAGTGTTCGCCGGCGGTAGCGTATGTCGTAGGACCACCGTTTGATGATGGTATAGTATTGTCAAAAAGGCAGCACACATTTTTTTGGATTTTCTGATGCATTTTAGGCTAAGATAGATAGATTAATACTTTACTTGCACGCACAACCAATAACAATTACAATCAGCAGTATATATCTTGCAGAATAATACTCACTTGAAGAATTTTTAACCATTAACAATAGTGGTCAGCGACATCTACATTTTCTTGTAGTAACTCGCCCATCATTTTAGTGAGAGTCACCAAGAATTTTGCAGATTTACAGGTCTGTTTCCAAAGACTTCAACTATCAAATTTCATTATCCGCAGACAGCTTGTTGAGACGTTAAGTGCGTCACCACGGCAAAACTGGTGGTGGTATGCCACGATGGTGTCACGTGGGGGAGAAACTTTAATAAGAAGCTAAAAGGAAACACACGCTCGCGCTGTTCAATCACATATTCCACTTACCATCACTTACAGATCGATAGTCACTTATAATATATTATGTAAGAACATATCCCTGACTACAAATGGTTTCGAGTTCTCCACTTTGCCTGTCAGTCAGCCGCTAAGTAAAGTAGGTAAGACAAGGACCAAAATAAACAAGATCTTGTCAAGAAATTACTTGTTTACTTAAAACCTCAATCACTTGGCGAATGTACCTAAAACTTGACGTACAAACATCAGCTCAGTAATAATTTAACAGCAGTCGTAAATAGCAAATAGAATATTTTAGTAGTTTGCTCCTTTCAACTCTAAAGAAGGGAATGTGGTAGGACGGAATACCTATTCGTAATCTTGTAATAAACTGGCAACTCAACACACAATGATAGGATTGTGTCCACTAATTAATAATAAATTAGATTGTAATGAATTTCTACTAACAAGTCATAATGATGTTGCAGATAACAACTAAGACATCTTCCCTTGATAAATGAAAGAAAGTAAGACGAGAAAAATATATGTTTATTAGGACAATCAAGAGCGAGACATACTGGATTTGAATTCAACTGCAATCAAACAAGAGTTTAAAAAACGATATCACAGTGCAGTTGATTTACAGTTGGTCAACGGTATATTTGCTGATCTCTTCCAGGCAATCTTGAAATGGTCAAGAAGAAAATAAGATCAAAGTTAAGATGTAGATACAATGACTGTCTACTGTCGTATATCTCGTTTATGCGCTTGTCTGTCATTTTGTCGCATGGCGCACTAATGTGCGTTGTTATAGAAACATTTGCTTGTGCTTGTACCTGCTTGAATTTCGTGGAAATTCCACTGATTATTTAGATACATACCTATACTAGTTATTATGCAGATTTATTAAGCAGAATTCTTAAATAAAAGATAATTAACATGTTTCAAAAGAGAAGTTTTGTTTTATTATTTTTACCTATGTTTTATTAAGATAAACATTTCGAAAATAATGGTATTTTTTACTTTAAGATAAAAATATTATTCTTAAAAATATTAACCACAGGAACCAAAATAGTATAGGGGAAACAGTGATTCTAGGTTAATTTCTAGTTCTAGTCTTGATTTCTAGTCAAGGAATAAACAAAAATACTTTTTTGTCTTCGAGTAATTCTGAACGGATTAAATATACTAGAAATATTTTTAAATAAAAAATTCACCTTCAAAAATTCACTTGCGGCCACGCAAGTTCGCAAGTTGGGAACTTGCGTGGCCGAGCGGTATAGGCACTGAAATATTGATCCAGGGACGCGAGTTCAAATCTCGCCGCAAGTGAATTTTTGAAGATGAATTTTTTCTTTAAAAATATTTCTAGTAAATATGCCTTGAGCAATAAAAACAAATTTACGAAAGATTAAATATAATTTGACTAAGGTCGCTTTCCTAAAATGAAACTTGTCTACTAGGTATGAAATTTCAGTCTCGTGAGTTTCAAGCTCATGTCGTTTAGTAAATAATTTTAGTTCTTACGCCAGTTTTACTTGAAATATGGGCCCAAAGCTTTTGTTTCTTTATTATTTAGAACTAGAACTAATTTTCTTTATTATTTTCTTGGGTTTTGCTTCCACTAAAATTAACTTGCTAAGTGGTACCTATATTAGAAATGTTTTACGCAATATATTAAGATGAAATCGAAGTTATTCATTTAAATGTTTTATTATTAGAGCAGTTTTTAGACCATAACATTAAAAGTAGATTCCTACACTAATACCTGTAGGACGTTTTTAAATTTCAGACTGTAATTTGATGTTCTGGTTCCTTGTATTTGACTTTTTTTCTTCAGAAAAAAGTGTCAAATTTTAATTAAAAACCTATAATTTCAGTTAATTCATTTGCAACTAAAATTATTAACAGGTATATGAGATCTAAACTCAAAATCCCTGTCGGGTTCATCAAAGATTGTCGATTATTTCCTGACGTAAAGTTTTTGAATAATTTTAGTCAAAGAGTTTGTAGTTGACATAGTTTCTTACGTTTTGGCGTAAATTATAGCCAATAACTTGATTTTGTTTGGAAGTCTTAGCACAATTAAGGCAAAAAAGTCATTTTTAGACTAAAATGTGCTTCGAAATAATAAAAGTTTTTGTCTTGAAACTTCACTAAAATGTAGAAAATAATGTCATTTACAAACGCTTTAAACGAAAACATTCAAAAATATTGCATCGAAAAATAAGGAATAATTTTTGATGAATCCGACAAGGATTTTTAGCTTAGTCTTGTTTGCCTCTTAAGCAGTCAAAGTAGATAAATCAGATAAGTAGGTAGGTACTATAACGAACAAACAATTATTCATCGCAATGCTACGGGCTAAATCTAGATTGTAAATAAAATCTTAAAGCAAACAATATCATTCGAGTTCCGACTGGGTAACAAAGAGCAAAATGCATTTTTACATTAGCAACAATTCTAAACACCAGCGGGTTGCCTTCTGTAATAGCTTCGGGACACACTGTTGCGAATTTTGCAAAAAAAATACGTAATTATGCAATATGTTTCTGCAAAATTGAAGCCAAAAGACTTTTTATAATTATGAACGATGTCACTAAGAGGCAAAACCACAAGGGAATGCTTCCTTCATTTCGGGATACATACACATTCATAAGGTCAAAATTTACTAGATCAACACCATTTGAACACTGTTAACTATGTCAGCAGTTTACTACATCAACAGATTATAAGATTAACGGTTCAAATGATCAACAGATTATGAGATCAACGGTTCAAAAGATCAATAGATTATTATGTCAACAATTAACTAAGTACATCAACAGTTTACCAATTCAACATTTTAAAAATAAAATTTCTGGCATAGAATAGTGCTACCAAGTCGTACAAGGCAACTAAAGGATATGGGGGAAGCTGGCGGATCTGAAATTGAAATAGCGGGTAAACTGATTGCTTGTCAACATTCCTTTGTGACAAGAATG
The DNA here is from genome assembly GCA_949358125.1 of Idaea dimidiata. Taxonomy (NCBI): domain Eukaryota; kingdom Metazoa; phylum Arthropoda; class Insecta; order Lepidoptera; family Geometridae; genus Idaea; species Idaea dimidiata. The sequence goes on along the minus strand of OX442334.1, from coordinate 18,901,867 downwards.
CGGCCGGTCATAAAAATAATGCCATACTTATTTGCATCTGTATGTATTGTCAAAAATATTTTCACAAAAAATCCTGTCGAACACATAACTTTCTATTTCATTTGGAAGTCGGCTAAAAGCGTCGTATTGGTCAAAAACCCAAAATAATATTAATACAAAAAGTAACCTTTCCTATATAGCAAGCCCTTTTTCAGAAACTTGGATCAAAAATGTAAACACAGAGCTGTCAATTATCAAATGAAAAAGTCATTATGACTTTCTAATCTTCATTTTGATAACAATTATCTAAACTATTATTCATTTTTGCGGCAATTTATCTGTGATTGATATAATGATGACTTAACATATTTTCTAGATTATCTGGATATAATTAATAAATATGGTGTAATACTTAATACCAATTTATCTTCATTGCTAATCGATTTCAAAAAAGGAGAAGGTTCTTAATTCGATTGTGGATTTGTGTTTTTAAATGTATTTATAACTGCGCTCGCAGTGTCACTCGCGTAAGTCCCGATTCTGGGATACTATCGGGATTTTTATCCCGATCCTCGATCTCAATTAACACAAGTGTGGTCTATATGTTAAATGAGGTTTCCATACCAAGTTTCATTGCAATTGTTTCAGTAGGTTACTAGTTTTTGGATGACGATGCAAATATACCATCTCGTTCACTTCCATACCTACCTTCTTACACACTAACACATTTTAAAACATAGGTAGATATCAAATTATTATCTCTATATTAAACCAAAAGCTTATATTACTCATGATTACGTTTACTAATTATTACAAAGTACTTAAGTTCTATAGGACCACTTTAACTTCGTTTTTAATCCTCCCTCCTATAATTTATTCTGTCGAAAATACAACTGAATTTCGCGAGATTATCCCAATTATAACTCGTGTTGATAACTTTAACGAACATTTCGGTTTAACCCAAGATAATTGGCTATTACTATGCATCGAAAACAGCAGGTAACCGTAGCGTATGTGTTTAAACTTTATAGTGCCTTTTTCTCATTTTTGTTATGTAAAAAACGTGTCCTTTGCTCGGGCAAGCTAAGCTGATGTAATTTGATGATAAAAACTGTTTATAGACGTTTTTGTTGATATTAGGTATTTGGTATTTGTATCTGCACCCGGATTATCTATCTAGTAAAACGGTTCTCAAAATTTTTCGGAGACGGGTCCCGTTTGGAAACTGAAACATTTGACATAGCCCTAAAATGTAGTAAGGGACTTTGAAAATCACAAAGAATCTATCCAAAATACCTAAATCATTTTATACCAGACTAAATAATCGATTTCATTGATTTTACCTGATGATTCTTTTTCTCCATCTTTCGCAGAGCCTTGGAGATCCACAAAGCCCATGTCTTTGTGGATCTCCAGGGATCCACGTAGGTAGCATACTTTGAGAATGGTTTATCTAATGGATAACGCAGTTTTATAGGCGCCATGTAGTACATTGCTATGTTATGTCAAGGCAGCAATGTAGTGCTTAGGAAACCCAGTTATCCACTAGGTAGGTAATTTAATACGGAGACATCTTTGACAAATAGGTATGTACAGTTGCGTACAAAATTAGTTATCTACTACACGGTTCAAAACTCGTAGTTCATACTGTTATTGAATTTGCGGTTTCTATTTCCTGCCTTTTTTTTCCAAATCTTTCCTACATTCAGATTAATATTTCGATTTTGAGCGTACTCCATAATCATTTTAGACCATATCATCACTTAGGTACATAAGGGACTGTCCCCACGAGCGTTAGAATCGCAGTGATATTATCTTATTTCTATACAACACACCGCCGCGTCAACATCGCCGGAGACACGTTCATAGAGATTGAATAGAAATAAGTGTAAGATTCTAATGCTCGTGGAGACAGTCCCTTAGATAGTGATCAAACGCTCACCTATCGTGTTATAATAAAACTAAAGATATTCAGATTTTATCCCATAATCTTCAACAATATAAAGCGACAGAATAATCCCAATTCTGATTGCAATTTTCATAAAACATTATCGAATCCAGTTAAGGTTATTGTTCGAACAAAATGGATTAACGAAATGAAAATGTCGTTGCTTTTAATAAACGTGCTCTCATGTTCTCGAAACGGCTTAACGATAACTGAGATTTAAGAGCTTTTTTTTTCAAAATTCAACGACGCAAAGTTTATTTTAGTAATTTTATTGAATGGTAGGTATTATAAACAAACTGGATGCGAGAAGGCGAAAATAGATCTAGGTGGCGTACAATTGGAGAGGCCTATGTCCAGCAGTATAAGGTATTTTAAAAGTGAGAGAAACCAGACGGTGCTCTCTCACCAGGCGAATTGTAATGTAACGTCACAGAGTCGATCATTACATCAGTGAGAGAGAAAAACCGCCCATGTCTGGGAGGTAATATTGTAATGTTCAAAGTCGAATCTATAATGTTACATTACAAGCGAATGCGCCTTAAGTGATAGGTAAAATCAAAAAGCAAAGTGAATGTTGATGATACCAAACTTTTATCGAATGGGATGACTTGGTACATAGTGTGTTTCGAGAAGGATAATTTAAGCCGAAAGAGGGCGTATAGAAAAACAACTTTTGTTCTGTGAATTGGAAAGTTCGTCAAAATAACTAACAGTGTGTATGGAGACAACATTTCTCTGGCTCACGCCTGCTGCTGCAACTAAAGGGTTATTTCTCAAACACGTCTCCCGTCGTAATAGCAATCATTTATACCGGTGATCACTTGTGTCGTTTACCGCGAGAACGCCGTATTTCAGAAGTTAGAGCCGAAAACGTTTAACCTCTAGCCCGGGAGAGCACAACACGTCCTATTGCAAAGGTTATTTTGTTCGCCGTTTGTGTTTTCATAGTTTCGTAGTTTGATAGTTTAGTGGTTGTTTTTTTTACCATTACATAAACAGATAGATAATGAAATTACTCTATTAGATACACATAACATAATTATTATTAACAAACTATTTACAACACAATATTTACTCTCGTTGAACTGTAAAGTTAGCGAAAGTTCGGTACTTTTGTAATAATTCCGTTATTAAATAAAACTATTCTGTTTTATTTTGCATAATTGCGAAAGCCTTAGTCAAACCGTTTAAATACAAATCAATTAAATTAAAATACACAAAAATTAAAGCAAAATAACGTAGAATGTTTCAAGTAAAATACTTACGATGAGCAGTAAAAATAGAATAAGAAATAAAAAAATTGTCTTGTAAAATGAAAAAAGATGAATTTTCCTTTCAAATATTTCTAGTAGGTAGGTCGCAATAAAAATAGTTTTTTTAATAATGTTGATATTATAATTAGCTAATTTCTAACATTAATAAACGCTTTCTGTTTGTTTCGTTTGACCTCTTACTTTCGTTTGAATAATAGAAACAAAGAAAACAGCACATTTTTCATTCATGAATATGAGTTCCTTAAAAAGGTCCACAATTTCTTTTACAAAGATCCGTGGCCTTTATTAGGTGAGAGGCTATTTCTTTCAAGATTGTGTGCAATTTCCTTTATTAAAATCTTCTTTCGGAGACTTGTTTTTTAAGGTCCTTGGGAACAATCAAGTCTCAAGTAGTCCTTTTACACGATGCAAATTTCCAAGCCAGTAAGTGCATCAGTAAGCTAGTACTCATACTCATACTCATATATTCAAACCATAGGAACACTACAATAATAAATTATCTGGAACACTTGGTCACGTCAAAAGTAATAAAAAATAAAAATATAACATAAATTGGTTTAAAATAAAATACATAACTAATTGAGTTTAAAAAAAAAAAAGAGTTTCAGTTGCTGCTATAAACAGGCATTGTCAGTATAATAAATGATAATAATTAATTGATAGCAAAACATGTTCAAAAAATAAAAATTATGTCAATGGTTATTTGCAGCTGTACAAGGGCTGAGGTCAAATTATGTCATAATTATCTTACCTAACTTAAAACAACACAAGGAGTGAGATCACAATTAGGGAATTTCCGAACAGCTACTGCTATGTTGTTAACGGTTGTAAGAAACGATAGTGTTAATGGACGATTATTTTTACAGGTCAAACAAAATCGAAGCCGTTTTGCATTTGTTTACTAGCTCCTTTTATTGTTAACTAGCTGCGCCCCGCGGTTTCACTCGCGTAAGTCCCGTTCTCGTTATCGCGGGAATGTCAGGATAAAAAGTATCCTATGTCCTTCTCCTGGTTCTAAGCTACCTCCCCACCAATTTTCAGACAAATCGATTTAGCCGTTCTTGAGTTATAAATGGTGTAACTAACACGACTTTCTTTTATATATAGAGAGACTAGCTGCGCCCCGCGGTTTCACCCGCGCAAGTTGCGAACCCGCGTTGTTCGAACACCTACCACATGATTATGATTGCACAACTATTTATTATTATTTACTATATGTATGGTCTTTAGTTGCATATTTTATTAATTTACTTAGCAAAAGTTCTAGCTATTCTTATTATTATTTACCATATTGTATACTTTTTCTGTTGTATACATTTACTTCTTATATCTGTGTGTTGTACATATTATTTACATCTTATATCTACTTATATTTCTACTTACATAACTATTTATATACAGTTATATGTTCTGTGCCACTTTTTATTAATTTGAAAGCCCGCCTGTGTGAGAACCATGTTTTACATACATTTGTCTCATCCTCTGAATTGTGTTCGGGGTGCCTGCAGTTTATAATCACTCATTTCATACTTTTGTTCTACTTACTTATTATAAATGATTAATTACAAAAATTTCAAAGTTAGTTTGTTCAATGCGGGCTCTCTGAATACAGGTCACGAGGAATTCATAGTGGCAGTGGGCCAGATTTCTCCAGATATTTTGGCTGTAAATGAATGCTGGCTTAGACCTGGTCAAGAGGCCAGGGCGCCGCGTGTGCCCGGTTATAGACTGTGGCTTTTGCCAAGGCCGAATCATATTCTCCGAGGTAGGGGGGGAGGGGTGGGCTTTTATATTCGGAAAGGTGTTTATATCACTAAACTCAGCCACCCCAATGCCTTTTCCGTGGAGCAACTCTGGCTGCGTGTCAAACTAAATGGTAGTTCAGTTGTCATTGGAACCGCTTATAGGCCTCAATGGCTAGCTGTAGATACGTTCTTAAATGCTATGACTGAATCTATTGCTTCTCTATCAGACTGTGATAGTCTTGTCTTATTGGGAGATTTTAATATAGATATGCTGTCTAACAATGGTAATGTGGCAAAACTTTCTCGCTTCTTACAATCTTTGAAATTGAAACAACTGGTAGCAGATCCTACGCATTACACCGATACAGAGACACTAATAGATCTCATTTGTTCCGACACTCATCCTCTCAAGGTGGATGTTAGGTATAGTCCGGATGTGGGACACCACGCAATTGTCTCAGCTGATTTTAAATTTAAGTGCCCTAAACCAAGGCCTCAATGGGTGACGTTACGTCCGTTGAAAAAAATTCTTCCACATTTGTGGTTTAGGGATTGTGAGGCGGTTGACTGGGATGCTATTAACCAGCTAAGCGATGTAGATGGGATGGTTGAGTGGTTTAGTGATACTATCAGGGGCCTGTTTGATCTGCATGCACCGGTAACTACAAGGCGTTTTAAACATCCACCACATCCTTGGATAACCGACACCATAATTACAATGATGCATATTAGGGATGATGCCCATGCTAGGTTTAGATGTACTCGAACACCAGAGGCGAGGCAGAGTTACCTTGATATGAAGCATCTTGTAGTCAATGCAATTATAAATGAAAAGAAATGTTTCTTTAAGCAACATATAAATAGTGTTATTCGAGATCCGAAACTACTTTGGAGGAATCTGCGTAGGACAATTGCTTTGAAGGAAGATAACTCTGACCTGCCTCCACAGTTTGACAATCCTGATCTTATAAATGCCCATTTCCTTAATGTCCCTGGTGAAGATAGTGTTTCTATATCGGACCTAACATATTTTGAATTTCACCGACATATTGACTCAGGTTTGTTTTCTCTGGAGGTGGTTAGTGAGGATGTAGTCTATGGGTTATTGAGGAGGCTAAAATCCAATGCTCAGGGTTGGGATGGCATTTCCTTGGATATGCTGATTCTAACATTACCGCAGTCTCTCAGTGCTATTACTGCCATAGTAAATGAGTCCATCACGAGTGGAGTTTTCCCATCTGCCTGGAAGACAGCTGTTATAAAGCCTATACCGAAGGGAAAGCAAGTGGATGGGCTGCGGGATCTGAGACCAATAAGTATTCTACCCTGTCTATCAAAGATCTTAGAGCGAGTTGTTTGTAATCAGCTTACTAAATTCATTGAACATCAAAATATTCTACCTAAATTTCAGTCTGGGTTTCGAAAGGGGCACAGCACCGCCACCGCCCTCTCTGATGTGGTTGATAACCTTATTGCCAGTCGAGACCAGGGGAAAGTCAGCATTCTAGTCTTACTAGATTATTCTAGGGCTTTCGAGTGTTTAAATATGTCCATGCTCCTTTCTAAGCTATGGTTTGGACATGACAGCACTGCGGTGGTTTGACACATACCTTAGAGAGAGGGAGCAATATGTAGAACTGACTCAAATGGATGGCACTAGGTTGATCTCGGCTCGGAGTGTGGTTAGTAGAGGAGTCCCTCAGGGATCAATTCTCGGACCAGTGCTCTTTATCTTGTACTGCGCTGATCTTGTAGATGTTATTGAGCACTGCGGTTATCATGCGTATGCTGATGACCTTCAGTTGTACCTTTCTTTCTCTCCTTCAGAGTCTTCGGATGCCATTGATAAGGTGAACCGGGACTTGTCGAGCATATCGAATTGGTCTAAGTCCAATGGTCTGGTCTTGAATCCTAAGAAGAGCAAATACATGATTGTTGGTACTAAGGTCAGAGTGCAAAGGCTGAGTATGACGGCATTAAATGTTGTGCTTGATGGTGAGCCAGTTGGTCAGGTTATGGAGGCGAGAAACCTCGGCATTGTCATGGACCCCTTCCTTACATTTGAAAAATATGTTGGCGAGTGTGTGCGTGGCTGCTTCTATAGACTTAAGTCTAAGCAGAAGAAAAATATTGTTTGTTGCGAAGCATATTCTGCATCAGCCACAAGTTTGGCGAATGTGAAATTCAAATACATGTTTTATTGAACCTTCTTCTAAGGTCTGCAAATAACAGAATCACGATTCATTAAGTTTTGTTCGATACTTTTTTACTTTGAAAATTGTGCTGTATTTTCTATATTTTACTCTTTTCTCCTCTATTATACTATATATCGAAACAATTTTTTAATTAATACAAAGGAAATAATCAATACTTTAAACTGCTTATGTGATGATTTTTAATATTGCTTAATTTCCGTAAAATTATCGAAAAATGATTTGAGACTTACGCCTTTTCAGTTTCGTGTTAAAAGCATGAAAACCTTCAATCTGAAATCAACTGTATTACAACGCATCTAAGTAGACGTTGCGCCAACCTCAGTCCGCCGTCTGGCGCCGTCGAAGGTGGATCTATGTCAGTTTTCGCTCCCAAATAATTACGTAATCTATTTTAAATTATATTTCGTATAGATTCGAACTTTTTACATTTTTTCCGGCCAATATGAAAATAATTGTTATGTTATGACAGTCATGTCAAATCATACCTACTGTCATAAAACTGTCTAGCATTGTTGTGATTGTTGGTAAAACGTAGTGATTATTTATCTTTGATATTTGATTGTTGTTGTACTAAAAAAAGAAAGACTAAATAATTACACAAGAAATAAATACTACAAAGATAATAAAAAATATAAATAATCTAAGGTGAATGACCATTGAGTCCAAAAATGCCCATCACACTGGTGGCATTACCCCGTTGAATCGCCAACGATACTATTTGTACTTAGTGTTGCAATCAGAGTAACTGTATTTACTAGCAATTTGCAATAAAAAAAGCTTTTTCCAAATGAAAGCTTGCTAAAACATCAAAAAGAAATCTAAATATCGTAAGAGAGGCGAAAAAATAAATCTATTTACCTTTTCCATTGTCAAAATGAAAATTGAGATAGGTACTTACCTACAAGGATTTGGCGGAATTAATATAATAAGTATCTACACTTCATCAAGGTAATGCAAGCTAATAATCGACCATTACAAATGAGAAAGTAACTCTACCAGGCTGTGGTTCATTTTCTCGCCCAAGCCGCTAAACCGATTTTGATAAATTTCGATTCAAAGATAGATGGTACTTTGGCAAAGGTTACTTTTGAAATTGATATTCCCGCGGGTTCGGGACTTACACGTGTGGAACCGAAGGGCGCAGCTAGTACTTACATACCTACTAATCTATAATCTATTATCTATACTTCTGTAATCTATCTATATCTATAAAACTCTTTGTCCTGACTGACTTACTCACTGACTGAACCGCTGGTAGAGAGAGATGAAATTTGGAAGGTGTGTTCTTTGTGATCTAGGCATCTGATAATAATATTATTACAAGTGATTCAACGAACAGTGGACCTCGTGGGAACTAATTATTGAAAGGGCTCTTTATATCATCATAATAGAGCAGAAAAATCGGATCACATAATGTTTAGATATCTAGTACATCCTTTTGTGGGGGAACTACCCCAAAAATTAAAATCCCCCACAACAAATAAAACCTATTTACTCATAGAACTTGTATACCTTTCATTAAAATCGGATCTCATAGTGCGGAGATAGCTGTTACCGCTTTTAGTGGGAGAATCACCCCACCAATCAAAAAACCCCCACGACAAAAATAGTAAGTTTACACATCTACGGCTCAACAAAGTAATTTTACACATCTACTGCTCTACAAAGTAATTTTATTTGACCACTAGCTGCGCCCCGCGGTTTCACCCGCGGAAGTGAACGCGTTATCACGGGCGCGGGCGGCCAAGCGGTTGCACTTTTTCGTTCATACTCGGATTCTACTAATTGGATGTCGATGCAAAGTATACCACGACCTTCCTCGAAAATTGAACTATCCAATATTGAAAACCAGATTTCAATCGGATCAGTAGTTTTTAATTGTATAAGAAACAAAGAAACAAACAGACAGACATGAATTTTAAAAATTATAGAATTTTGTTCTATTATTTTTCCTAAGTCCACTAGACCACTTTTTTTTTAAATTACTTCCAAGTACAGACTTTTTGTTCTCTCTTTCTTTATTATAAGTATAGATAGATATAGATAAGAAAAGGTCAACGTAAAGCGAGCCTTTATTCCCTAGGTGCATAAAGTGCCATTATACACCTAAGTAGGGCATAATAGTAGTATATGCACCGAGGTACTAAAGCCCTGTCTTATATAGCGGGCGTCATGTTGAATCCAAAGCGTACGTATCTTGAGCGAAGCGAAGGAGTTATGTACCTAGAGTCTTGAGTGAAGAGTGGGATTCAAGCGCCCAAGATAAAGACAGGCTTTATTACCGAGGTGAATATTCTACTTTACACATCTACTGCGAGACAATAAAGAGGCTACAAAAATAAGAATTTAATTAACAACAAAATAATAGATTAATGCTACGTGTATGAAATATATTTACAGCTCTATTTTAGCAATATTTTAAAGGACAAATTTATCTTCAAAAATTCACTCGCGACGAGATTTGAACTCGCGTCTCTACGTGAGTGAATTTTTGAAGATAAATTTTCCCTTTAAAATATTTCTAGTAGATGTGCCTTGTGCAATAAAAACAAATTATGAAATAGCTCTATATTAATTAAATTTAACAATGATACATCAAAATGACAAAACCAAGCATCGGCTTTAGTCGATGAAATAAGTTGGGGCTTTATATTAACTAAAACTTTTTGCCTTACCCTTCCGTCGAAATAAAAATAGAAGAATAATAGCCCAGTTTTTATTTTTTTATGTGTTATGTCTAGGTGGCCAGTTCCAAGTGGACGTATGCTACCTGAACCTTAGTTCTAAATTTAAATTACTTTATGCCCTAGGTGTATAATATCGCTTTACGCTGACCTTTTTGGTCAAATAAAGTAACTTTGTTGAGCAGTTATAGGTGTGTAAAGTAATTTAAATTTGGAACTAAGGTTCTGGTAGCATACGGCCATTTTGAACTGGCCACCTAGACAAAACACATAAAAAAATAAAAACTGGGCTATTTTTCTTCTATTTTATTTCGACGGAAGGGTAAGGCAAAAGTTTTAGTTAATATAAAGTAAAGTAGAGTATTCACCTCGGTAATTAAGCCTTTATCTTGAAAAAGATAAAGACAGGCTTAATTAATTAATAAGTGCGCTTGATTCCCACGCTTCACTCAGGACTCTAGGTACATAACTCCTTCGCTTCGCTCAGAAGTAAGTTTTTGAAACCCTCGCTGCGCTTGGGAGTTAACTCTAGAGTCTTTCGTATGCTTTGGATTCAATATGACGCCCGGTATATAAGACAGGGCTTTAGTACCTCGGTGCATAAACTAATATTATTTGACCAAAGAGGTCAACGTAAAACGAGTAATGACTCGCTAAATATCTAATGTGATATCTGGGAAGTAAAATGGGCGTTTAAGCCCTAGGGAATAAAGTAATTTAAATTTGGAACATTAACATTTGCTTGTATTACAGGTATTTAATAATAAAAATCAGACTGGTACATTCAGGCTCTGGGCCAAATGCACATTGCAAACAAAAATAATTGTCTTTTGGCCGCATGGTAAGGTGATAATAAAATGAAAATAGAAATACCGGAAAAAAGAGATGGAACCGAAGTTAACAAGTTTTTACATGGAATGCTTACTGCCTGAGTTGATAGATCCACGCCATCCCAGAAAAAGAACAATTCTCGATCCAGATTACATAACCGTCAAAAAGAGTGTTTGTCAAACCTCTTAATCTGAAATTCCATCGAGAAAACGACTACTTCCGCCTATTGAAAACCATTCAATAATTGTTACACCACCAGTTCAACGTAGGAAATTGGAATTTCATGAAATGTAAATACTTAATTATTTGTAAATAAAAAGGAGTCAGTTTTGTTTACAAATGAAACTTTTAATGCAAGAGTAAATAGTAATAATATTAAAAACCTATTTGTGAAAACTGTAAAATGAAAAAAATAAGAATAACTCCATAGTTTTTCTGTTCGTTGCGCTGATATTTTTGTATCACAACATTTTTGATGAAGTTGCAACAAAACCAATTTTTCATCTCTCCCGCTCGGAAAGTTTAATTTTCATGGGTAGATATCCGGGTTGAAAGTAGCTCATTTCATCCCTAGGGTGGAAATATAAAAATATTTTTTAATTATTGCAACTATTTGACAAATTTTAAGGGGTATTTAAATAATTAAGTAGCTCTCAAATTTTGAAAGGCCTCAAATTTAAAGTAGATTTAAAATTGATTAAAATTTGAGGCCACTTAAAATTTGAGGGAAACTTAAATAATTAAGTAGCTTTTAAATTTTGAATGGCCTCAAATTTGAATTGGATTAAAAATTGATTAAAATTTGAGGCCACTTAAAATTTGAGGGAAACTTAAAAAATTAAGTAGCTTTTAAATTTTGAATGGCCTCAAATTTGAATTGGATTTAAAACTGATTAAAATTTGAGGCCACTTAAGACTTGAGGGCTACTTAAATAATAAAGTAGCTCTCAAATTATAAATATGAGGCGCCTTCTATTTTCTCTTAAAGGGTAATAAAAAGTAGAGTGTATCACACTACTCTAGAATCCCTCACTTCGCTCTGGATTCAAAAAACCACCCTCACCGTAAAAATATTATTTTGCTTCATTGTAATACAATCTACTAACTATTCTCATAGTGGGCGATGAATATTTTTCATTCGAAAATAGTATTCGCTCCCGAGGTAGACATTCTAGTATTACGGTATGAATCGCGTTTGTTGCCTCAGATGGCCGGAAGGGCTCCGAAACGTCGGGCTTGTATTATAAAGCCAACAAAACAAACGCGATTCAAACCGAAACACAGTTTCAACACGCTAGCTAATTGGAAAGTGTATCAAATTGAATTTGCAAGATTCCGCCCGGACTCCGGACAGACAAACTAACAAGAAAAGTGAGAATGGCACGACAATGGTCAAGTCTGTAATAAGTCAAATAGGTAATTGGTCAAGTCCACTATCGACAAGTTATGAATTTTTCCAAACATGCCATTAGCCTGGTCCACACTGTACGATCCACATGCTCCAGAATGTTTTATCCTATTTTCTCCCTCTCCGCTGCTTGAGCGCGAATAAGATAAAATATTCTTTAGCGCGGGGATCGTCCGGTGTGGATGCGGCCGATTATTCCCAGCTGTCCCCTCTAGCCCTGTCCCCGGGGTGACAATTCGTGGCGACTGTCCCCTTTGAAAGCTGGCTAAAGGGGACAAATGGAATTATGTTTCTCAGTTGTCACGGTGGGGGGGGGGGGGGAGGGACAGATGGGAATCTGTTCTCCCATTTCTACCCCGCATGTGTGTGTTATAATAAAACTAGCTGCGCCCCGCGGTTTCACCCGTGTTCGTAATAAGTACCATAATGTACCATTATTATTTTAATGAACTTTATAAACGCATACCACTTGCATTCATAGTACAAAATATTACTATGAATGCAAGTCGTAAGGGGTTCGTCGGTTAGGGGTGAAGTTTGTAATGAAGATTCGAGAAGCTCTATAACTTATGCTAAGAAACTAGTGGTCTAGTGTCAATAGTTTCCGAAATATTGACGGCACAAGTTTGACAGCTGTCAACCAAACTGATGATCTCGAGGAGCTATATAACTTAGGCTGAGAAACTAGTGGTCTAGTGTCAATAGTTTCGGAGTTAGGTTAGATCGTTTTTTGTTTTTACTTCGATCGTCTTTTGTTTTCCACTAATCTCTTCTATTAACTTTTTTTTCCCAAAAATTTACAAAGTCTTTTTAGTATCTTCTTAGTGGGACTACTTCACCTCTAGAGTATATTAATATGTATGTAGTCGACTCGTCCCAATGTCTAAACTACCGTCCCTGGTCCCAGTTTCGAAGGGGACGACTTCACCCCTAATCCAAAATATTGCTATAAATGCAAGTCGTATGCGTTTATAAAGTTCATTAAAATAATAATGGTACATTAGGGTACTTATTACGAACACGGATGAAACCGCTGGGCGCAGCTAGTTCTATTATAACACCAACATGCGGGGTAGAAATGGGAGAACAGATTCCCATCTGTCCCCCCCGCCCGCCGTGACAACTGAGAAACATAATTCCCATTTGTCCCCTTTAGCCAGCTTTCAAAGGGACAGTCGCCACGAATTGTCGCCCCGGGGACAACTGGGGAAAAATTCCTAGTTGTCCCTCCGGGGAACAGGGCTAGAGGGGACAACTAGGAATAATCGGACGATACAAGTTTTGATACGTTGAGTTAAGTTAAGATACAAAACAAACAACTTGCAAATTATTAAATAAATATTATTGCACGACATATACAGACAGCGCAATCTAGCTCCAAACTAAGCACTGGGCTTGTACTAGGGGTATTAGACCACGAATATAATACATATTATACCTCTTTTTTTTGTAAATACATACATATTATACATAGAAAGACACCCAGATCAGATACAAATATTTATTTAAGCATAAATATTTGCACCCGACGGGAATCGAATCCGCAGCCTTCCGTATTGCAGCCAGGCCCGCTAGGAGTAATAGTGTTCCGTGAGCCAGGCGGTCGCCCGACGCACCAATGAGGTCGTATTATAAAATACTTGACACTGGCTACTTTCCAAACGACCATAATCGGTTTACAACCTATGAAAAAATATATAACAGTTTTGATTTCGCGCGCTTGGGCGCTAGATCAAAAAAGTTGCGATGTTCGAAAGTGCATACGTGTGCGTGTGACTCGTGGATGTAGGGGTAAGTGGGCGGGCCGTTCATGACATATTTTTTATTGGAGCTTCCTCTTAAGGTTCTATATAAGATTCGGCCCTTTTTAAGCACCGAACTGAGAATTGCACTGTGCGAATCCCTTATTTTGTCCAAACTTAATTACTGTGACACAGTTTTCGGTCCGTGTTTGTTGAAGAGAACCAGTGAAGTGATTCAGCGGGTGCAAAATGCATGTGCCAGATTCTGTTTTCACATTCCACCACGAGCTCATGTTACGCCTTTCTTGTGCAGACATTGTGCACACATTCTTGTGCAAGCCAGGCGCTACCGCGCCTGGCATCATCAGTACTTCCCTGGTCGTCCGTTTAAGTGTGGAGTTTTGCACTGCGTAGGTAGGTGAAGTAAGGTAAAGTTTGTTTTTCATCAGTAAGTGACGATAACGATGACGAAGGATAACGATGCCGATGGATGACGATGGATGACGATGACGATGATGATGATGCCACTCTACATCACTTACCCTACCCCTGTGTCGATTTTCATTCATTGAATAGTTATCACCCGCGTAAGTCCCGAACCCGCGGGATTTTCGGGATCAAAAGTATCCTATATTACTCTCCATCATATAAACTATCCCTATGCAAATTTTCATTTAATAAATAGTTATCACCCGCGTAAGTCCCGATCCCGCAGGATTTTCGGGATCAAATCCCGCGGGATTTACGGGATCATAAGTATCCTATGTTACTCTCCATCATTTAAACTATCCCTATTCAAATTTTCATTTAATAAATAGTTATCACCCGCGTAAGTCCCGATCCCGCAGGATTTTCGGGATCAAATTCCGCGGGATTTACGGGATCATAAGTATCCTATGTAACTCTCCATCATTTAAACTATCCCTATGCAAATTTTCATCCAAATCGGTCGAGCCGTTTGACCGTGAAGAGGGAACAAACAAACAAACAGATTTTCGGATTTATAATATTAAGTAGGATATAAGATATATAGATAGATTGATGTGGCGTTTTTCTTGATGTTTGGTCTTACGACACTTAGTCACAAGAAATACATAATGTAAGCAGTCACGGGGCACCTTGTAGATGTGAAACATCAAAATTGTTTTCATAGAGCGTGAAGATGCGTCGCCACGGCCTGCATCGCCACGCTAACAAGAATTATTCTCGCCTATAGATGTTTCACATCAAAAACCATCGATGAGGTGTACTGCCAAGCCAGAAACACTTTATTTACTGATATTTTGAGGTAACAAATCACTGAAAAAACGTACCTTTGAGATAGAACCCCTTCGAGGTACTAATCTTACAAAATAATGACCTAATCAAGAAACGCGTTCGACGTATTGAATCAGTAATGAATGAATGAACGAACTGAAGTGCGATGTTGTCTAAAAATGTTTGTAACTTCAAGGAATTTATTTCGTTTCATTACGTTTTTGCAACACAACAAACGCGTAGGTAACCTGTAATTCAACGAAAACTTCCAAAAACTTATTTTTCAGCACAAAAGTTAAAAAAGGCATCTACTCTAAAGCCATTAAAAATAAAAAAGTACGCCCATCTATCTCCTCAGCTTTTTTATTTTCTGTCTCGTGTTTAATAACCTAAACGCATCACGTAATACAAATTTGTCTCTCTTCTAACTTTTAGGAGGCGTTTTCTTAAAAAGCGAGGGCAATAAAAAAATCATTTGTAAGTTGGTGCGAGCGAAGTTCGGAAGTGATCCACGTAGCGCTCTGTATAAATCAAGAAATCGGCGTAAAGGCGTTCTCGGAAAAACTGAGTTTCCTTCATACTTTCTTAAAATAGATTACTGCAACTTATTATGTGTTTTGTTTGTGACAGACTACTTTCTCCCTACACTTGCCATGCAATTAAAAAAAAACTAATATTTTTGTAATAAATACTTTTAGCCTTTTTGACTGTTGAAATCGCAAATATTAGACATCGCTAAATCAAAATTGCATTTTTTTAAATGATAACCAGCAGCATGAAACCTGAAAGCAGCAATGTGATGGCCAGTGCCTATGAAACTAAACATTCGATCAAAAAATTGTGTCGAAAAAAAACCCGTCGTCTTCGAATTGTTTTTATTCTCCTGAAACGATGTCAAGTTTCGGTAAAATTCATTAATTTATAAGCACTCGAAATAAGATATCGTAAGCTTAGGATTGTATTGTTCCTACTTGATGTTATCTCAAATATCAAGATCATTGTAATTCTTTACTAGCAGAAAAATAAATACAAAATACAGTTTAGGTAAAACTTAGAATTTATTAAATTTGGTATCAATATCTAAATTAGTTTTTCATTTAGATGTAAATGCGCATGGTAAATTGATTACAAGCATAATCAACCTAGATGCCAACTTATTTACCTAAAAAGTAGTCAAATTTTTAACGATTTAAACTATTTGCCCATGTTTTTAATTACATAGATTAAACTAGGTATATACACGAACGACGATCGATCATAAAACCATATACTAAAACCGGGTGTTAATCGCGTAATAAGTATTATATTATTTATTTTCTTGTTTCTTCTTGCAATCCATTACTATTGTTACATAGTTAAAACGTTGAGGTATGAAAACAAATAATAACACGCGATTAAGACCCTATAAAATGTAACTAAGTAGATATAGTATTTACAAATCGTGTGAATTTTATTAAAAAAAATTAATATGCTTCCAAAATTACTCGTATACAATCATATGGCACAGTTAACAGAATTGGCGTAGTTACAGACTTTAGCCTTCTGATCAAACAGTAAAGGTTCAGGGCAATTGAACTCCACGGCTTGAAGACTTCCGTCAACGTCGACGATGCATATGAAGAATTTTCCGCAGTCGTTAGGGTTAGCAACCAAACCTACTTCATTGCAGGTGAAGGGGTTGCCGCTTGATACTGAAACATAATACCTTAGGGTAGTTTTGTTTCTCTATCTATACAACTATACAAAGTTTTAAAGAGGAAATATTTGTTGTTAGCTTGACTCAGGACTCTTGTTAGCTCGGGAACTGCTAAACCGATTTCAAAATTCACTAAACCGATAACTTTTGGTCCCAATATTCGTGATCGGATCGAACGCGGGTGAAATCGCAGGACGCTGCTAGTAGCGTATATTTGAGGATACAAACTTGTCAAAATATTTTGTGCAATGCTTTGTATATAATTGTTCGCCAACGATTCTCTTGCTTCCAAATACATTCATGCTGTCCAAATATTCTCTTTAAGGCTCCTGCCATAATTTTTACAAAAATTTAAATATCCTAAATTTATTTTGGAATATACTTAATAGTGTTAAAATAATTGGCTTAGGTAGAGTACGAAACAGCCTTCCGAGTAGCTGGACTGCAGCAACTCACACTACTTAGACATAACCTTAGAAGTAACTCGCACATACGTATGCTAGGCAGCAGCTCACTCTATGTTAACAAGCAACGGGTATAATAAATAAAACAAACCAGTAGTAGAAGTCGAAACGCTACTAGATGAAGGACTCGTCGTACTAGAAAATACATCACCAGTACTGGTAGTACTCGATGCACTAGAATCAGGAACGGATCTTCCAAGAGCCCTGTTAACAGCCCGAAGTAGAGGGAAGTCTTCGCCACAACGACCGTGAAGATCATCAGTTTCGATACTCCAGATCATTACGCCGCCGATGTTGAGCTTGAAAGAGTTAATAATTACAATATAGTAAACATTAAATTTTAATATAACACAATTTTTCACTAGTTGTCTTAGTTTAGGACTCAGTTAATTATCACAAAAATCTAAAAATGTATTTAAAAACAAAATGTTTACACCTATTGTGTAAGTTTGATGTGTACTTGTTTATTACAATAAATTTTTAATATTATTTTATTAATATTTATTATTATCCTATCCTACTTCTACTTTATATTATAAAGCTGAAAGTTTGTGAGTATGTGTGAATGCGTGTTTGTTACGCAATCACGCAAAAACGGCTGAACGGATTTGGATGAAATTTGGAATGTAGGTAACTGGGGACCTGAAATTCCACTTTTTATCCTGAAATTCCCGCGGGAACGGTACTTAAGCGGGTGAAATCGAGGGGCGCAGCTAGTAATTTATATATTAGTTGGTCATAAATTATAGTATTGGAAAGAAAATTAAAATAAAATCTAGTGGGAATATTATTACCAAAGAAAATACACAAAATGTCTCCCGTGACGAGGCTGAAACCTGCGCCGCTCGTTGACAGGGCGAGTGCTCTCAGAAATTCCGATTTAAAGAACTTTTTATGTTATAATTTTGTTGTCTCTATATTTTGTGAGTATGTGACATAGTAGCTCTTGAATGGATAGAGCGATTTTGATGTAGGTATCTATGTTGTTTTTGGTTGATAGGTAATATCCTACTAATATTAAAAGTTAAAGTAATAGTTTTAACTGAGTGTTTCCGCAATTAGCCCTACTATTGGGGCTTTGTGCGTGATTTTAAGCCGTGGGATTCCTTTCGATGTTTTCCTTCACCGTAAGAGCGATGATAATAGCGCACATAATTTTTTCTTAAAAAAAAGACATTGGTGCGCGGCCTACTAATATTATAAAGTTGAAAGTTTGTGAGTAAATGTGTATGTATTTATGTGTGTGCGTATGTGTGTTTGTTACTCAATCACGCAAAAACTACTGAACTGATTGCGATGAAACTTGGAATATAGGTAGCTGGATACCGGGAATAACACATAAGCTTTTTATCCCGATATTCCCACGGGAACGGGGCTTACGCGGGTGAAACCCCGGAGCGCAGCTAGTTTGTTCTATAAATGATCAAAGATAAATTGCAAGTTGAACAAAAAAGAAGGTTCATGTCACCTTTAAAGCGTAATCAATTTTTTCTCGAATAGAATCAGCGTCGTCGTATGAAATCCAATTACTTCCACTATACGCGTAGGGAACTTTCGCCAAAGAGTCGTATCGCTTGGTCCAACTTTCCGTGTTCAGTTTGTAACATAACTGTAACAAAATAAAATATATCAAGTTAAGGACGCGACTGATGTGAAATCCCTTCCGATTAAATATTTTTCTTCATCACCGGTATCAAATAGATCTTTAAACAATGTATTATGTTATTGTACATGATACAAGAAGTGTCCCCTTCATTTCAAAAACAATAAAAAACAACTTTAAATACCACTATTATACAGGCAAAGTTACCCCTGTTTTACAAAATAAATCAATTTTTCTTCTAAATCCTTAACCGCTACATTTCTTATAGGCATCTTAATATTAGAAAATACAATACCTAGAACCTCTTCATCGCATTTTATAAAAATATTATTTTTAATCTTCGTTAATGATTGATTTTACGAGAAATTGTAGATTTTTTCATGCAATTCCATCTCGCTCATTTATATGTAATCGGACAAGGACCAATAATTATCATCTATCGCCGCCTTAAGTGAGAAACAATTTATTTATTCAATAAGATTTTACATATTCTAATTATAAGATCCACTCCTTATAACTAAGGCGAATGACCATTGCGTCCAAAAGTGCCCATCAAACTGGCGGCATTACCTCGTTGAATCGCCAACGATAATAATATATTCTGGGCTAAAAAGAACCCCGACCGGCCCTTTTCCCTTTGAGGCGAAGTCTTAACTCAGCCACAAACCTCCACGCGTCAGAACCCCAAGAACTCGTGGTCTCAACGGCAAACGGGACGAAGCCGTACGCCAATTTCAGACAAAAGTTAAAATTCGAAATCAAGTTAATTTGATAAAAATACAGCCCGGTGACTGACAGATAGACTGTGGTGTCTTAGAAATGGGTGGCGGTTCAGTGGGAGTGGGTTCAGTTTTAACCCTTAGGGTGCGGAACCATAAAATCAAATTGTGAATTGGTTATCCTTTATACTCTCTCACTTGCCTATTAGATTAGCAGTCATTTTGTATTACTATGAAAATTAAATTAATTTTAAGTAAAATTAAAATTGTACATACGATTTTAAACTAACATGGTTATTTTCACTACTAAAATTACTTATTAACGGGGTGTTTACCATGTTTAATAATTTATTCGCGGAGCTCGATATTTCGCTAGTAATTTCAACCAGCTTGTTTACGAGACTGGAGAATGCGGGTAGGTGATGACAGTTAGAGGCGTCCATATCGGACTACCTGCTTCCTGACACGAGTTGAACGTCTGGTTATCGGTCCCCTACTATTGTCACTAACTTCATTATGTACTCGGTCCTACATTCGACAGACCACACTCACAGTATCTGTTCACTAACTTTTTGTAGTGTCCATCGTGGGTTTGCATAATTTAACTACCGGATTCCAGGCTTTCGACAATTGAAATCCATCTTCCCTGTTGAAATTACTATACTTAGTCATTTCAATGGCTTCACTTACCATACGGGGTGTATAATGGCGTTGTGTCGAAAGTACTTGCGACTTGTGAAACTCAATTCAGTGGACTGGTCCGGCATCTAAAAGGTGTTCAACTATAGCCGACTTCTGGATATCGAGCTCCGCGAACAAATTATTAAACATGGTAAAAACCTCGTTAATAAGTAATTTTAGTATTAAAATTGTATCTCTGAATAAACAATCAATTTACGGGTAGAATTTAGAAACTCCTCCTTTTTTTGAAGTCGCTTAAAAATATATTGAAATACTTCTAAAGCCTAGTATAAATAGAATAGAATATAAGACATTTATTGACAACAAAAGACACGAGTAAAAAAACAAAGGAACACAAAAAAATAATAATCTTATTTTATTTCTTATTTCGCGCAAAAACTACTAAACGGATTGCGTTGAAACTTGATATATAGATACCTGGAGATCTGGACTTAACAGATAGGCTACTTTTATCTCGATAATCCCACGACAACCGGACGCAGGTGAAACCAGGGCGCAACTAGTATTTAAAAAGTCGAAGTAAATTCAAAATCGAGTAAATTTAAATATAGAAATATCTAAAATGCGATCCCTTAGTTTCAATAATAACAATGATTGAAATTTGCCTAAGCTTATAAAAAGTGTATTTCAAAAGGGCCTTCGAAATCCAAGAAACCGACTTCTAACTGATAGGCAAACGAAGCTAAATTTAATTTTAGATCTGAAGCTCTTCAAGTTGCAGACTAAGTTTCACTGAAAAGTTCGGTGTCAGTTGCTCTGAAGGATAACTTAAATATAACTTGAGATACTGTGTAACTTCCCTTGTTTCTTTACATTAAGAATGTAACCTTACTGAAAACTGAGTGGGCGCAAGATCTTTTATCTGCCGATAGTTTTCAATAGTAGTTTTTGCACCGAGGTAATAAAGCGCTTGGAAACGAACCTTTTGTGTTGGAAAATACTATGGTAGAATATTAATTTAGTTTCACTATAGCCCTAAATATGCGACAATGTGAATCATAATTACGATCATTGTAAAACAAAAAAAAAATTGACGATTGTAAATAAAAACATGATCACTACAAAAACATGAGTATCTTGTGGCTTCTTGTGTATATTTTGACGATTGTCAATAAAAACATGATCACTTAAACATCCAATTAAATACAAAAAATTGAATCTTTTGAATCTTGAATCTGTCTTATATAGAGGGTGGCATATTGAATTTAAAGCGTAACGAAGGACACTAGAGTCAGCTTCCAAGCGTAACGAGGTTGTTAAACACTTAGTGATAGTCCTACAGTCCTGAGTGAAGCGTGGGATTCAATAGCCCAAGATTAAGACAGACTTTATTACCGAGGTGGATACTCTATTTAATCTATTGCGAGACAATAAAAATGGCTACACAAAATAAGCATTTATTAACAACAAAATAATAGATGAATGCTACGTATATGAAATATATTACAGCTCTTTATTAATTAAATTTATCAATGTTGCATCTAAATGATGAAACCAGGCAACCAGAAATGATGAAAAAAAGAAGTTGGGGCTTTATATTAACTAAAACTTTTTGCCTTACCCTTCCGTCAAAATACGAATAGAAGAAATAAGACCCCGCAGTTTTTCTTTCTTTGTGCGTTATGTCTTGGTGACCAGTTCGAAATGGCAGTATGCTACCAGAACTTTCATGCCACAGCCTTCATAAATTTCAACGTTCCGTAATATTACTCGTTTAAAAATAAAAGTATGTACCTACATTTTAATTGAAATGTGAAACCAACAACATAACATTACCACAGAAACGAAATCTCGATGGTTGTCTGTTGTTATAATTTTAGGATATTTCAGAGCATCCGACCACGTACACGTCATATTACTAACAACATGCCACAAATAATGAACATGATAATATTGTTTTACAAGCTTTTATATAACTTGCAATGTATGTGTTCCGTACTTGGGGAACTGGGTGAAATGGTCCCAACATGAGAGGACAGATCACCCGTCTGGTGCTTGCGCTGGCGTCCCCTACTAGAAATAATAATAATAATGTGTTCCGTAGTGGAACAGGTTGTTTTAGTTTGAATATTTATATCATTAGAATTAAGGGTAGGTAGGTACCTTTGGTAAGAAAACACAACTTGTGGGTAGATTTCATACAATCTATCATGTTTGAATATCGAACGAACCACCGACACATTGACTCGCCGCCTTTGGGCGAGAACACCCGTTTGCGCATAAAACATTTTCGTCCGCGCCGCGTATCACGCGTGGACCTCATCATCATCTTTTCGACACACCTTCTGCGGTAGAAGAGCGAAGACCAGTAGCCTATGGATATTATGCTCAGGGATCGTGGATCACGTCGATAGTACAGGTCGGTGGTTTACTCCTAGACATTCCTTTTTGGTCCGTTCGATTCGGATTCATTTGATCTCTTACCGCAGATTGTGTTTTCTTTGTTTTGTCAAGGTTATTGATTAATTTTGGTTAATTTTGTGTTCGTTTGTTACATTTTCATATATTTTACTCCGAATTTGTCGCGTCATCTGCAACAAAAAGATGGCGGTCGAACTTAATTCACATAATGGTGAAAGCACCGATGATAAAGATCAGTTAAACGTTAACTTTATTAAACAAGATTTGTTTGAACGAGATATTATTTTAGAAGATATCAAACGTACTTTGTTATTTGCTACTACTGATGTTACCCAGTTTCGTTCACGTGCTACTGATTTAGCCGCTCAACAAAGAAAATTTAGTAAAGTTCAATCTAAAATAGAAAAGTCACTAATGAAAGCGAATTTGTTTAATCGTGACGAACAACTAAAAATTCGTAACGATTTTAATGATTGCTACTACGCAAATTTAGTTCACGTCGATAAACTTAAAAAATCAGAGCTGGAGGGTAGACGTATGAGCCGCGCCCTTTCCTCTGAACAATCATCTCATAATAATTGCGATAAACACTCTAGAACTTTAGCTAACTTACCGATGCCTACTTTTAGTGGCGATTCTACCGATTGGCCAACCTATTATGATTTGTTTTGTGGTCAAATTCATAATAACGACGCATATTCACCGGCAGAAAAACTGCGTTATCTTTTGTTAACCTTGAAAGGTGAACCTTATAATTTGATCAAGTCAATACCTATTCGAGATGAACATTATTCCATGGCTTTAGACATACTTACTTCTAGGTATGAGAACCGAAGAATTATCGCCTCAACTCATTTAGATCGCATATTGGATATCGAACCGTTTACTAAGGAAACGCATATAAACATTCGCCATTTAGTTAATGTCTACATTGAAAATATAAAAGCGTTAGAAATGTTGAAGTTGCCCGTTCAGGAATGGAGTTTTTTGTTACTCAACATTATTTTGCGTAAAATACCTAACTCTTTGCGTTTACGATATGAAAGATCGTTATCTAATTCTAAATCCGAAATACCAAAAGTTGATACATTAATTTCCTTTTTACAAGAAGAGATTTCTACCTTTGATGTAATTTCTTCCGATTCGAATAAAAAAAACTTTGTTGAAGGTAGTTCTCATCGTAATTATAGTTCTGGCTTTTCTCCACGCGGTGGCGCTGCGGTTGCATGCAACGCACGATCACTGACTGCGAATCATTCAACGCAATTGTCAACCGAAACTCAACCTTCTGTCGTTCAGAATAAGACTTGTATTTGTTGTTCGCAGTCTCAACATTCCTTAGCTAAATGTCCCGTATTTATTAGAAGTTCTATTCAGGAACGTTTTAATTTCGTCAAATCAAAAAATATTTGTTATAATTGTTTGCATGTGGGACACACTTTGAAACAATGTAAATCAACTTTTACATGTAAATATTGTAATAATCGGCATAACACGATGTTGCACTTTGAACCTAAAGCTAATGCGGTATCTTTAGGAGACCCCGCACACGCTGTCGTTAATCACGCTATGCGCACGCACAGCGAACAAACTTACTATACTTCTCGTAATCAATCTATTTTGTTATCTACGGCCCTTGTAAACATTTGTGTAGGTAATTTACGTTCTATTGTTCGCGTTTTGATAGATACAGGGAGTCAAGCTACCTTTATTTCCGATGCATGTGTACAACGTTTAGGTCTAACTCGTAGGTATGTTTCTATACCCGTATATGGTATCGGTGAATCTAAGCCGATACAACCGAAGGGCATAGTATCGTGTACTTTGACCCCGTGTAATAACACTAAACCGATTTTGAATGTTGAAGCCTTGATTTTAAATAAACTTGTATACCAAAAACCCGGTATATCGGTACCTAACCCAACAGAAACTTGGCCGCATCTTAAGAATTTATTTTTGGCCGATCCATCATTTAATTGTTTGAACAATCAACCTATCGAAATGATCCTAGGAGCGGATATACTATCCGAGGTCTTGTTAGGTCATATTCAAAAGGGTCCTCCGGACTCGCCTATTGCTATGAACAGTATATTTGGTTATTTATTGATGGGAAAAGTATCCTTTTGTGTTCCGTCTCCAATTCAAATTTATCACAGCTCCTTTTTCGAGGACGTTGACCTTCAAAGGTTTTGGGAATTGGAGACAATCCCAGATGAGCGTAGACTCACCGCTGATGAACAGTTGTGTGAGAATATCTTTCGTGATACCCACTCTCGCGACGCGACAGGTAGGTATATCGTAGCACTGCCATTTAAGGCTGAGCCTACATTGGGTCAATCTCGTGATATCGCTCTCGCGCGGTTTCGTAAACTTGAATTTCGTTTAGAAAGAAATCCTACTCTCAAGCAGGATTACCATTCGTGTTTGTTAGAATATTTAGAATTAAATCATATGGAATCTTGTTATCCACCGTTAGAGAATAATAATAAACATTATTATATACCACATCATGCTGTAATTAAGGAGACTAGTCAAACTACTCGTACTCGAGTTGTTTTTGATTCTGGTTGTAAAAGTACTAACAATAAATCTTTAAATGATATTTTGCTCACTGGTCCGAAATTACATTTAGATATTATCGATATTTTGCTTAGTTTTCGTACTCATGCTATTGCATTTACCGCTGATATTAAGCAACATTATAGAAATATTCTAGTTAGGGATAGTGATAGAGATTTTCTACGTATTCTATGGCGCACGTCGCCCGATCAACCTTTACGTGACTATCGATTGCGCACTGTCACCTTTGGTGTGAGCTCGTCCCCGTATCTGGCACTTCGTGTCATACGTCAGCTCGCTGACGATGAAAATCATCGTTTTCCCCTCGCATCCAAGGTTTTGAAATGTCACGTATTTGTCGATGACGTGGTCACCGGCTCGGCGACGATCCCTGACGCGTTAGCCTTACAGAATGAACTCATAGGTATTTGTAGATCCGCAGGTTTTGAGCTTCGTAAATGGTTTAGTAACTCACCTGTTATACTAAACGCTGTAACCCCCTTAGAATCCCATGGTGAGCGGGGCCTGCTAGCTAACGGTGAGCGGGAACCCGAAGCGGACCCTAATATTTCATTTGCTACCATGGAAGACGATAAACAAACAAAGATACTTGGTCTTCAATGGAATCCGAAATTAGATATTTTTAAATTCGATGTAAAACCTTCGAACTTGTCTTGTACTAAAAGAATAATATTATCCGAAATAGCTAAAATTTATGATCCGTTAGGTTTATTATCACCTGTTATTTTGTATGCTAAACATATTATGCAATTACTTTGGATTGCTGGTATTAGCTGGGATGAATCTCCTCCTATCGACATCGTGAACGCTTGGTCTAGTTTTATCAATGAGTTACATTTGTTATCGGAATGTACTTTCCCCCGGTACATATTTCCCGATTCAGCATCTTTCGATTTGCATGGCTATTGTGACGCATCCGAAAGGGGAATTTCCGGATGTGTTTTTATCCGTTGCTTGGAACCTAATCGAAACATCAAAGTTAGTTTGGTTTTGGCGAAAACTCGCGTTGCACCTTTGAAAAAAATATCTATTCCTCGCCTCGAATTGTTAGGCGCACTATTGTTATCTAAACTTATTAGTAAAGTGATGCTCGCTTACAGCGATCATATACAAATAAGTAATGTGTATGCTTGGACTGATTCGACTATTGTGTTGGCTTGGTTGCGAACCTCGCCACACGAGTGGAAAACCTTTGTGTCTAACCGCACTAGTGAGATATTGTCCCGTGTTCCCGCGAGTTGTTGGCGACACGTACCTTCGCCTGATAATCCTGCTGACGCAGCCTCGCGCGGAATGTTACCGTCTAGTTTTGTTAAACACACTATGTGGTTTCGAGGTCCAATGTACCTTCAATATGATTCATCTTTTTGGCCTACTTTGCCCAAGGGAGCAGGTATTAGCACTGCCGAAGAAAAGCGCAGTCAAACGATTTTAGTTAATTTGACATCGATCGATCAGGTCGGTGAATTCAATATTTATTCTCGTTTTTCATCGTTAGGTAAACTTATTCGTGTCGTTTCGTATATCTTTCGTTTTTACCGCAAGTGTAAAAGGATCCAAACTTCGTATCAATTCATAACAGTACCCGAGTATAATCACAGTTTAAAACGTCTTATTTATTTAGTACAACAATCGGTTTTTAGTGAAGACATAAATAATTTAGCGAAAGGGAATTGCCCTTCTAACCAATTGAAAAGATTGTCTCCTTTCTTAGATAAGGACAAGTACCTACGCGTCGGCGGTAGGTAACAACACTCATTGTTATCATTTGAACATAAACATCAACTTATCTTACCTAAAAAACATCCTTTAACGTTATTAATTATCGACGATGCCCATTTAACCTTTTTGCACGCAGGTGCACAAACTACTCAATATTTATTGTTGCAAAAATATTGGATATTATCGAGTCGTGATATAATTAGACAACGTATACATAAATGTGTTAGTTGCTTTCGCAATAAACCTACTCGTCCACAGCCACCGATGGCTACGTTACCGTCCGTTCGTATTCATGCGTCTCGGCCTTTCTTAAAAACAGCTGTTGACTTTGCCGGCCCGTTCTACGTGCGCGCTAACAAAGTTCGTAATGCTAAGATAATTAAATCGTACGTAGCGGTGTTTATTTGTATGAGTGTTAAAGCGATTCACTTAGAAATAGTATCTGATCTCACCACTGAATCTTTCTTAGCTGCACTACGACGTTTCACGTCTCGCAGAGGTCTATGTACCGATATCTATTCCGACAATGGAAAAAACTTTGTTGGTTGTAATAACTATTTAAAGGATTTGTATACATTTTTACGTAGTGAATCAATTCAAAATGATTTGAATAGTACAGTATCGAAACAAAATATAACGTGGCATTTTGCCCCTCCGACTGGTAGTCATTTTTCGGGCTTAGTCGAAGCGGGAGTAAAGAGTTTTAAAACGCATCTGTATCGTGTTGTTGGTACTCGTACACAAACGTACGACGAGATACATACCTTGTTGTGTCAGATCGAAGCAATTTTAAACTCCCGTCCGCTTTGTGTTTTGAGTGCGGATTCCTCGGATCCCCTACCTTTGACCCCTTCTCATTTCTTGATAGGAGTACCTCTGACATCTATTCCAGATGAACCTTTGATTGATTTCAACCCTGATCGCTTAACGAGATGGCGTTGGATTCAACAAACTATACAACATTTTTGGAAGCGGTGGAGCCGTGAATATCTCCATGAACTTCAACAAACTCATAAATGGTTCAGCCCGCGCGGACCTACAATCCGCGAAGGCATGGTCGTCGCTGTGTGTGATGTGATGATAATCTTCCTCCACTAATGTGGAAACTAGGTCGAGTTCATGCGTTGCACCCCGGCTCTGAGTGATAACATAACGCGTGTTGTTACCTTACAAATAGGTAATTCATTTGTTAAGCGGCCAGTAGTTAAGCTGTGCCCGCTACCTATTAATTAGTTAGATTTTGTCTCAATCTCCATTGTTCAGCAACATAGTTTTTAAATTTTGTTTGAAGTTAGTACCCTAATCTATATCGTAACCAATCTTCAATTAGTTTATCTTTATCTTTGTTAAAAGAACCGAGTCCTTTTAAGGTGAGCGGCATGTTCCGTAGTGGAACAGGTTGTTTTAGTTTGAATATTTTTATCATTAGAATTAAGGGTAGGTAGGTACCTTTGGTAAGAAAACACAACTTGTGGGTAGATTTCATACAATCTATCATGTTTGAATATCGAACGAACCACCGACACATTGACTCGCCGCCTTTGGGCGAGAACATCCGTTTGCGCATAAAACATTTTCGTCCGCGCCGCGTATCACGCGTGGACCTCATCATCATCTTTTCGACACACCTTCTGCGGTAGAAGACCGAAGACCAGCAGCCTATGGATATTATGCTCAGGGATCGTGGATCACGTCGATAGTACAGGTCGGTGGTTTACTCCTAGACAGTATGTATGTACGGTTGAAATCTTGAACTACTTCTTTTAAATCTTATTTTTTTAGTTTTCGCGACTTAGTATTAAAAAAAATCTCCTGTTTTTGATTAAAAAAACAACGCAATTAAAAGCGAAAAATAAGTTTTTATTAACGATCATTTTCAAAGAAAAACTCGTGCACAATAAATATTGATTGTAGATTATAATACCTGTTGAATATTTATTACTGTTTAGTAATCAACGTCTACTATCGGTCAATTTATTTATCCTGATTTATTTTATACATACTCGTTTACTTGCGTCCTAATAATCCTACTAATATTATACAGCTGAAAGTTTGTGAGTATGTATGTTTTTTACTCAATCAAGCATAAACGCAGTTAAATTTGTTTACAAATCAGTATTTAGATCAATAAAATAAAATTAAAAATTAAAAATTAAATTAAAAACTATTTTTACTTACCGTGAACTGAACATGCACCATAATATCATAACATCACGATTTTTTAAATATTATTTTTGCTACATTACACTACAAATAAAATATCTTTAAATACGTAAAATCATAAAGTGGTAAACAAAACACTTCCTCTTTCTAACTCCGACTATAGCTATGGGCCTGCGATGACGATGACGCGCATACGGTACCTATATACCTGTTTAATACGTTTTAAACAAGTGATCAACATTGTACGTACTTATTTCGCCTGCTTAATATGCAAACATACATTTAATGAACATACTTATTTGTAAATGATTACTTTATTGATCCTCAGTTGTCCAAAACTGATTTATTTAATACTTACTTTCTTCTCGATATCATAATTAAGTATACAGCTAATAATTAATTTACGAACTACCTTCCTCACACAAAAAAAAATATGATTGCCTACTTGGATGTATCAATGTCACATACTTTTACTCATTTCTTTTTACGTTAGGTGTTATTATTTTAATATTACTTGTTTGTTTGTTGAGTGGAAAAAAAAACATTGTTATTGAATACGAATCGCAGTAAAGAGGGGACTCCTCTAGCACAAGTTTATAACTTAACAGAGGAGCTCCCACACCTTTTGTTATTATAACCTGTAAGTTTTTCGAATAAATTATTTGTATTTGTATTTGTAAGCAAAAATGGCTGAACGGATTTGGATAAAACCTGGAATAACACAGTCATGGGCTACTTATTCTTTTGATTCCGAAATTCTCGCGGGAACGGGACTTACGCGGGTAAAACCGCGGGGCGCAGCTAAAAATACATAAACTTGCACATCTACAATGTGCAAATATATTTTTAGGATATTGTACTGTACATATCACCATCGTGGTCTAAACCAAACAACTAGGCTATAAAATCGGTACTAGACAACGAATATACCTACTCCTTGTTGTTCTTTTGTAATATAAAACACCCAGAACCACCAGAACCAGAGACAAACATGACTGTATTATAAGCATACAAATCCGTGCAAAGCAGGAATGATTTGAAGGGTACACGGAAAGAAGGATCATAGTCAGGTTTTACAGGCAAATTAGTTAACAGTGCCAACTTGTAGAATAATACGAAAACTTTTGAGTACTAAGATTTAAAAAAGCAGAACCCAGAACCAAAAACAAACATTTATTATCGACATTCACATTCGTGCAAAGCAAAAATGATTTGCTAGTAAATGTAAAAACTACCAAAATATTACTCAAACCGCTTCTAGTTCAACTATCTACTTATACATAAAGTAAAATCGTAATTCTCTCAAAAATCACATTTAATTCTGAAACTTTATTATTCCAACTTCACGAGTGGTGTATGAAATGCTTTGTTTCCACAATTAATTAAACCAGCAAACATGCAGCTGTAAAATCCGCATTAATTACTTAAAACGCATCGTCTGTGGTGTGTAGGTGTGGAAGCCTACTTGGGTTATACGAACGAAAGTACGAACTAAAATTTAAGCAGAATGAAATTTAAAAGTGCTCCTTCACCGCGATAAATCGCGTGTAATGTAACGTAACAGATTCGAGCATTACTTCTGTGTGCACCTTGTGAGTCGAATCTATAAAGTTACATTACAAGTGAATGCTCGCGGTGAGGAAGCACCATGTAAAATGCTACCATGACCCTACTATAACTCTATATACGATTTTAGACTTACATGGTTGTTTTCACTACAAATATCACGATACTCGTGAACAAGCTAGTTGTAATTACTGGCGAAATATCGAGCTCCTTAAAAAAAATCCAAATTAACGTGATAAATATCCCGTTATTAATAATATTTGTAAGTAAGTACTAATTATTATTCGAGTCGGACGGACATCGAATCCAAATTCAAATTTTGTTCTGACACTTAAGAAACATTTACGTCTTAGAATTTTCGATCGTCCGCAGTAGAAGAACCAATACACGATGGAAAGAACGAAACGAGAAACCTTTTTCGTCAAAACAAAGTAGGTCCCCCATACGTTTGTATGGTATATCTGGAATGAACTGCAGCGTAGCTGCCAAATGTCTATTGTAATGTGTTTTCAGTGCAGTTGTTGCCAGTAACTGTTTATGATTTGGTTAAAAGTCCTGGGAGCTTATGTTTTTACGGACAAACGACCGACACTTTCGGGATCGGGAATTTAAAAAATCTTAATGGATATACTTACCCACACATCACAAAGAACACACTCTTCAAATTTAATGTACTTAATACCGGCAAGCGGTTTGAGTTCTGTGTACATACAGAATGGAAAAAAAGACTGTGGTGGAGGAAAAGTGGAATGGAAAATTTTGCTGACAGGAAACATTCCTTCATTTCAAGCAACTATTTTTGGAGATTTTAATTTTAAATTTAAATTTTAAGTTTTGCACAAAACTTCTTATTAAATGCCATAGTAAAAAAAGACAAGTAAAATATTTTTTATTCTAAATGTTGCCTACCTACTCGTACTATCAAAAAAAAAATAGATCACTTCAAAAATCTTTAAATACAGAACACTTATATTTAAAAATCAAGGAATATTTCCTTACAGCAAATTTTCCATCATCAATAGTAGATTGTATACCAAGGGAGAAAAGACTATTTTTACGGTCGAGCTCGAGCTAAAAATAGTATTTGCTTCTGAGGTTGACATTCTACTTTTCATCACCCTCTATGAGAAAATGAGTACCTACCTTTCACTTGTTAACTTATGTTTCAAAGACTATTCCTAGTCTATTCCAAGACTATTCCGAGTCACCTACTCTACTCTTAGTCTACTCCTGTTCTTTTCCTAGTGTATTCATCTTCTATTTACATTCTATTTCTATTGGAACTCTTTGGTGATGACACTTTTTACAAACATACACATTCCAAATCCAAATCGGCCCGGCCAATCAGTAGCCGGAAAAGTAAAATCCCTGCTAACAGGGAGGCAAAACGTTTTGCCGGCGAGTTAGCGTGAGCGCCAGCAAAGG
This sequence comes from Idaea dimidiata, assembly GCA_949358125.1. NCBI lineage: Eukaryota > Metazoa > Arthropoda > Insecta > Lepidoptera > Geometridae > Idaea > Idaea dimidiata. Next base: position 18,869,782 of record OX442334.1, on the reverse strand, counting down.
GCTAGTTCCAGCCTAGTTTACAGGGATTGGATTAGGTCTTTTCGAATAGATGTGATGAAACAGTAGATTGTATACCAAGGGAGAAAAGACTATTTTTACAGCGAGAGTGTTTTTGAATCCAGAGAGAAGCGAAGGATTCTTGAGTAGAATCCTGAGCGAATCGAGGGATTTAAAGTACCTCACTCGACCTAAAAATAGTATTTGCTCATGAGGTAGACATTCTACTTTTCATCGCCCTCTATGAGAAAATGAGTACCTTTAACTTGTTAACCCAATGTTTCAAAGACTATTCCTAGTCTATTACAAGACTATTCCTCGTCTATTCCGGGTCTCCTACTATACTCTTATCATAATCTACTCCTGTTCTATTGCTGGTGTTTTCATCTTCTATTTCTATTGGAACTCTTTGGTGATTGAAACTTTTTACAAATATACACGTTCCAAATTCAAATGGCGAGTTAGCATGAGCGCCAGCAAAGTGCTAGTTCCAGCCTAGTTTACAGGCCTTGGGTTAGCTCTTTTCGAATAGATGTGATGAAAAATATATTAAAGCACTTTTGCTCCAACCACGATCTTCTTTTTCCACCCTGTATAGTTCAATCATTCAGTGAATAATTTAAGACTATAAATTTCATAATTATAAATGAAAAAGTTACCTCATTAAACCCCATAATTCCATTTTCAGCGGTATAGGGTCCCGCAATCCCCGCTCCAGATGATGGTGCCCTCACTGCCACATTATTAGGGTCAGTTAATGTAAACGTCCTTCCGTAGAACGGTACTCCTATCACGAGCTTATCGGGCGGCGCCCCTGAAATATTACTGACATTAGAAGGCTGGATGGAACTAAAAAGGTTTTTATTCGATTCGATTAGAGGGTCGATTTTTGTCATGGAACATGTATGTAAGATCTTTAGATTTACGTCTTGCCTATTTTTAGTCATATTAGTATAGTAGTTTATGCACCGAGGTACTAAAGCCCTGTCTTATAAAGCGGGCGTCATATTGAATCCAAAGCGTACGAAGGAGTCTAGAAGTTAACTGCCGAGCGCAGCGGGGGTGTTTACCTCTATGATGGATAGAGTAGGCAGTGGGCCTACTAGTATAAACCATCATTTAATTAACACAACACAATATTACCGGGTTTATGACTAAAAACCGAGCTTTCGCTAACTTTACAGTTAGCTTTTCAAGGTTAACTGTAAAGTTAGCGAAAGCTCGGTCTTTAGTAAAAATGCCGTTATTAAATAAAACACGAGTAAAACCCAATAAATATTGTGTTTTATAATGCAAAATCAAGAAAACCTTAGACAAAATTACATCATTTAATTGTCATTGTCTGGTTTGCAGATATTGTGTTAAAAAAAACGGATAATTCACATGTCAGTAAGCTTTTCCGTTTTCACGGTCATTTTATTGGCTTACTAGTTTGACTTGAACCTAAAAACTTACTGTTTCAATGGTCTATTAAGTATACCAATCTAGGCAAAGTTACTTTTTCAAGTTAGAATCGTTGTAATAACTCACCTTGATCAATCCAGTACTGCAGAGCAACATCAACAGTGAACAATTTGTTTGGGTCCCTTCCCTCATCACCGGTACCAAGATGAAGAGGTGCATTGTAGCCAGTTACCGAGTCCCATGGGCCATACATGTCGTACGTCATCAGGTTGATGAGGTCTAGGTATCTGGAGAAATACAGCTTTAATAAGGGGACAGTCCCTCGAGACCAAGATCATTGTAACATGACCAAAACGTCGAGGTAAGAAAATAAATTATAGTACGCGATTAAGACCCGGTATGGGGATACCTTTTTCTCTGCGACAAACGTACAATCGAATTTTGTTTCTTCGAGAACTTTTCATCGATATCTCTGTACTGCGACGCTTTATTAAATCGATTTATATTTATGCTAGTTAAACACTAGCTAAATTAAAAGTATCTGATTAACTATCTAGTTTTTTGGTTAGTAGTGTTAAGGTTATTAAATTAATTAAAAAAGTTATTAATATGGACAAACGCAATCTAGAACTGAATTTCTAATCTTAAAATAATGAACAGAAATCGTGTAAGTTTAAAAGTAAACTTGGTTCTACTGATATGAATCCAAAAGTAAGTAATATAATGCTGTGCAAGGAGCTATTAATCTGCTCATCAATCCGAAGATTCTTATCAGATTCTAATCAATTTCTTTTGGGAATTTTAGAAATACTTTGGTCTCCAAACAATTATTACTGTCGAGTGAACAGTCTCTAAGTAGGTAATTGTCGATCAGGCCCTAAAATTAGCAGCAACAGAATTGAGTACATCTTCTTTATTTTAATTCAGTAAAAAAGGAATACGATAATAACAGATAATATTAGACACTTACTTACTTAGCTCTATTGGTCTAGTGGTAGATACCCCAAATTTCAATCCGAAGGTCGTAGTTTTGAATCCCGGCCAATGTCTTTTTCTTTAAGAAAAAAATACGTGCGCTATTTACGTCGCTCTTACGGTGAAGGAAAACATTGTGAGGAAACCCTCGGCTTAAAAACACGCACAAGGCCCAATTGTAGGGCTTATTGCGGAAACACACAGTTAAAACTTTTTAGACACTTACTTAGATACCTCAGGAATATTATAGGACAATGCAGCATTAGTCTTAACCGAGGATACAGCAGCAGTCAACAGGAGCCCATGGTTATCTAATTCTGTTCTTAATTCCCTTAGCAATATGACAAAGTTTTCCACGTCAGCAGCTCCGTGGACGGTATCTCTTCGGTTAGGGTATTCCCAGTCCAGGTCTAAGCCATCAAAACCATGATCTTGGATTATTTGGACAGCGCTTTTTATGAAGACTTGCCTTTGGCCAGCGTTGGCTGCCATCTGTCAAAAACAATTTTAGTACTGTAATCCTATCCTACTTATCCTACTAATATTATAAAGCTGAAAGTTTGTGAGTATGTGTGTATGTTTGTGTGTTTGTTACTCAATCTCGCAAAAACTACTAATCCGATTGCGATGAAACTTGGAATATAGGTAGCTGGATACCGGGAATAACACACATACTTTTTATTCCAATATTCCCGCGCGAACGGGACTTACACGTGTGAAACTGCGGGGCGCAGCTAGTTATCCAAAAAGGTCAGTCAGACTCCATAACTGCATTTCCGTTTCCGAAATTTTCTACTCAATTGTTTGTAGACTTACGTCCTCCCACAAAAACACACAATGGAAATGTTCAAAGTGCAACACCCGTACAAGCGACTGAAGACCTTACTTTTTTTATTAACTCTTTTTTTTTTAATTTAACATTTTTTTGGTGTTAAATTAAAGTGGGTATGCAAATACGTGACAGATCGTGTCTATTCTTTATGTATTTGCTTTCTACTCGTATGTTTGTTCTTAAAACTTACAACTGAATACTTTGCTGATCCTTGACTCCATCCGCCTACACCCAAAAGAGTTTTAAGTTGCGGATTTTTTTGTTTAAGTGCATTGAATGCTCCAAAATTATCTAAAAATATCATAAAATAATTATAACAGGCTCATCTAGAAAAACGACAGCAGATAGCGGTGTAAGATGTCAGTGGATAAAGTTTCAACTGCCTTTCTTAGTGGCTAGTTCATTTGGTGGCATTACTTACGCTGATGCGTAGTGACAAGCCACGGTCGAAACCTTCCACCAAGCGTGCGCTCTTGTATGGTAAGGTAGCAAACGTATGTTTGGCGAAATGGTGACAATAAGGGGGATTCATTTTTTAGTTGGCCAGTTCATCGGCCTAATTGGGTTTGAAATTTACTACTAATAAGCTTTATACATTTTAATATACCTCTAATTTAAGATTCGATATTTTATTTCACTATCTCATCACAACAAAATTTACACTTTGGTGCGGTATATCAGGCCTTGTTGACCTGACATTTTCGATTGCAAATTTCTCATTACCTGGTTGAAGAATCCAGGGGCGGGGTCAATTAGTTCATTACGAATTGAAAACTATAAAAAAATACTATACGGCTTAGTTATAGCTAATAAAGTTTTAATAAAACTCGGAAGAGTCGTGTCGACACTTAACTATCTGATTGTGCGCACACCCATTTTGGACAGTCACCAGCTGAAATTCACTGTTTTGTTTTTATGCAGTAAACGTGATAATATAACTATATGCACCTACTTATAGTTGCGTACGCCATTAGTAAGTGTTTCTAAACCACCAAACAATGCTCGGATTAACTCCAAACCGACATCTATCAACGTAGACAAAAACAATCCAATATAAAAAAAAACACATTTTGACTAACGCTTTAGCAATGTAGCTTTTCCAATGAGATTCAATCCAATCTGTATTCCAATAAGGATCAATTTTCATTTTGTCCTACAAGTAGGTGGGTTACGATTAATTTCTGGGAATAAGATTCTCAAACTTTAGGCACTTACTTCTGCCCCAGTTGTCGGGTAAATCCAGCCAGGGGTCAAGCGAGATCACCTCCCCATGGTCGTTCAAGCCGACGAACGCGTAAATCAGGTGCGTGCATAGATCTGTATTAATATCGGCGACGTCGAACTTGCCAAGCCCCGGTCTATAGGTAGCCCAAGTTCCGTAGTAGCATATTACATTTTCTGTACATAAAAAAAGATGTATTCTTAAAAAAAATATTTGTGGAAAACAGACTTTAGACAATTTTTACACACACCAAGGTGTAGAAGGCGCCATTTTATTCTATGTATTTTTTATTCTTTATAAATAAAAATATAAATTAATTTTATTGGCATTACAAATATACCTACACCGAATTTTCCAATAAATCAACTCTAGATTTACATCCAGTTGGGTCATTTATAAATCATTTTAGTGCATAGTTAGGTAAATTCACGATATTCAGAATCCGTTGTCTAGTACCCATAGTGCAATCCTAGTTGCCAAGTTTGGAGCTATGAACACCATGCTGCACTTTAAAGTTACTTATCTAATTTCTTTAACTTACTTTCACTAGAAACAAAATTAGAAGCCGCGACAACAATCAGACTAAAAACTTTGAACATCTCGAATAACATATCACATTGGATAAGAATAATTAAAACGAAGGTACTTCTATTTATACATTCATTTTTCAAGTGTGTTTTATCTATGAAACAACTTATTTTTATCATGGGACATTGCAAATTATGTAGTGCTATCAACACAACAATTTGTAAGAACTAGTTGTAAATTATGAACTAAGTAGCTGCGCCTCGCGGTTTCACCCGCGTATCTTCTAAGCCCGCAAGAATATGACGATTAAAAGTAGCCTATATTATGTTAAGACGGCGATAGATGATAATTATCGGTCCTTGTCCGATTGCATATAAATGAGCAAGATGGAATTGCATGAAAAAATCTACAATTCCTCGTAAAATCAATCATTAACGAAGATTAAAATAATATTTTTATAAAATGCGATAAAGAGGTTCTAGGTGTTGTATTTTCTAATATTAAGATGCCTATAAGAAAATATAGCGGATTTAGATTAAGGATTTAGAAGAAAAATTGATTTATTTTGTAAAACAGGGGTAACTTTGCCTGTATAATAGTGGAATTTAAAGTAATTTTTTATTGTTTTTGAAATGAAGGGGACACTTCTTGTATCATGTACAATAACATAATACATTGTTTAAAGATCTATTTGATACCGGTTATGAAGAAAATATTCAATCGGAAGGGATTTCACATCAGTCGCGTCCTTTATATAAATCCTTTATATGTACCAAATTTTATAGCAATTGCTTTAGTAGTTTTTTTCATGATTGCAGTACTAACAAACAAACATCTTAACTTTTGCATTCTGATATTCGTTGCATGACACAATTAAAATCTATTATTTGATGAAGTATCTAATAATAGTGATAAATCCGTTGTTATTGATAACAACAAAGAAACAATTGAATTTTTGATTTTTCCGAACACTGATAAGGTGATAATGAATTACAAACAATGACTAAGCTATGTTGGGTAATTTATTGTTTCTTTCCTTTATTACAAAACACGAGGTCGATGACACACCCGCAAACTAAACTAACTATAGATAAATAGATTAAAGAGTTATTGTACCAGAAACATAAATTAGCTACAGAAAATAATATAAAGAAAACCTTCATGCCGTGGCTAGTAATATATATTGATAACCGGAGTAGATAAGTGACCCCTCAACACCAATCCACCCATACAAAGTTTATAATAACTATAAACTGTAACGCCGATTTCTTGATTTATACACTATAGTTGGATCACTTCCAAAGTTCGCTCACAAAAACTTACAAAATATTTTTAACCCACTTCAAAAAAAGGAAGAGGTTCTCAATTCGTCATGTTTTTTAAGGGTGTTCACCGAATATTCGAAGTAGGCTTGACCGATTGAGTCGGTTTCTGTTTTTATCAAATAAACATAAACATTTGGTGATGATCCGATGAGGATCTTCGAAGTGATGAACGGGAACGCTCCTTAAAACGCAGTAACCAATTCAATTGTTCACCGATTTCTTAAGTTTGTTTGGAAGATACGAGGGAATAAAGTATATTACAAACATACAAAGACAGTCGCGAAAAACATAGCCCTTTCCTTGCAGCCGGGATAAAAGATCTAATTTCAAGCCTTTGCTAATTTCTCTTCGTTTAGTTAACGAACGAAAGCGGTATTAATCGGCTTATTCAATTAACTTGTTTGAAAACTCCGAGAAAAACTAAAACCTAATTCAAGCAAAAGAGAAAACTCTCTACAAGCCAAATAACTGTTCGGAAACCAAATAATTTTTAAACGAACTATAAATTTTTAAATTCTCATTATTCGAAATGCGAACACGGGTTTGTTCATAAACAAAACCTTAGTTTACATCCGTTTTGGATCGAAAATACAATGAAAATTGTTTACGTTATCCGGAAACCTTGTGAAGAGCGCAAAATTGAATTTTTTGAGCTATAAGCGGAATAGCGCGGGTATGGCTACGCTAGTTTTTTTGGAAAAACATTGCCGTAATAATTTAGCTAGCCAAAACCATCGGGAATGTTGGGATAAAAGTAGAAAAAATGTCTCTACGCCACATGCGCTTTCCATGCCTACGTGTCTACTCTGACCGGATGGGCGGCCGTAGTTTTTTCATCTACGCTTCAGTCACTATACAAAGATAGCTACATAGTAGGCTGACTCGCCTTTTAAATAAAAAAAAGCTGGCGGGAAGAATTACTTACTTTTACGCGCTCCATTGCACGTCTGGTCCAGTCGCGACCGTACAATACAACTACTAATATTGACATCTAGTGCAGCACATGCAGAGTCGCGCAGATTCTATGCAGTCAGCCTACTAAGCCCATGTTTAATGTTTATGCTGTGGTTTAGTCGACTTATAAATGGATTTCGTGTGAATTTCAAAGTTCTTTGTCATGGTATTGACTTTGTTCTTTTTGCTGTTTTATTAGTTAGGACTGAAAGAGGCAATCTTATTGGGTGAGTTTTAGGTTTTTTTTTGTTTCAGAGAGATCAACATTTTTATCTGCCAACTCTAACTATTTTACGGGTTTAATCACTTTTAAGAATCTGAAGAGATCGCTTTAAGCGACAGGGCTGCCCATTGTGTCACCTTGATTTAAATTTCTTATGTATTTTCTTTTTATTGTAATTTTTTTGAAATAAAGAACTTATCTATCTAAGTTGAAATGACGCAACCGCCGCTGAGTTTATCAAAATAAAATTAGTAAACATATTATATTTACAAGTGTACGAATCTCCATTCATGACACCGAGTGCCTTCTAGAAGCATCTAGAATCAGTCCTGTACTGTCTCCATCGTAAGAACAAAATAGGTCAAATACCTAGCTTGGTGTCTACATGGACGATAAACTTAACTTCTCGGACTCTATGGCGGCGATGGCTACTCGTGTGTGTAAACTCATTCACGTTTTCAAAAGTATCCGTGATTCAGCCGACTTCAAGTTACTCTCTTATTTATAAAATATTATTTACACATGACTAAGTTATGTGACGTTTGTCTCTGTATGTCAACTTTGAAACTTCATGTGACAGTAAAAGACAAACGATACATAGTTATACAGCGAATTAATTAGCGTTTATAAATAAGGGGATTAGGTAATGCATTCTTATCCTCGCCTCAACCTCATCTTTACTGTTTTTTTCTAAATGTTTTTTTTATAGTTGATAGGTAAACGCTTGACCACTATCTCACTTGATGGAAAACGACGATATGGTCTAAGATGTAGCATGCTTACCTAGAAGAAACCTGTTCACTCGCGACTTGAAGACCCCCAAGTTGTAAACTGCCGGGAAGACATACTCAGGCAACCGATCTGTTTATTTTTTTACTGTAAATATTTTTTTGGTACAATAAAGTTTTATCTTATCTTATCTTATGCGATTCCATTATCAACTATTATATCCTCGGATGTGGTGGAGCTGCCTGCAGTTACCTCATTACGTTGGAAAGCTCAGAGAGGGGTCCTTAAGGTCGCTTTGAATAGACCCTTCAGATTCCCATTCCATTCCTTATTGAAATGTGTAATTACTATGATTTTAGCTAGCTTCGGAACGCGCCCTCCGATGAGAAGAAACCACAACAAACTCACGGGGGCATCAGCCTCTCCTTTACATGTCGAAATGTATGAAAACCGTGAGTTATCAAACGGAAATGAAATATCATCAAGAAAATACGCTTTTGAACCGTAAAAAAAATACACAGTTTCAGCGAAATGTGAAAAATCGTTTGATATTTTAAGCTTTCCGCACTTCAATGTATGTTAACAAACTACAAGATACTATTTGTTTTCGATTCTACTATGTTTTCGCAATAATAACATAGATAATCCCCGATATAAAATATAAGGTGGCAAAATCAAAACCCTGTACCGTAACGTCTTGTTTTTTGGTCCTTGTTTTTGTAAATAGAGTAAACTAGCAGCTCCTTGCGGTTACACCCGCATAATGAAATGGTAATGAATGATTTGTGTTGTGATTTTGTAGGTGGTTAAGTTGATGGTTGATAGCTCACTCCTTATTTTAGTATCATTCTATTGTTAGTCGTGAGATCCTATAATTGGCTTTCTATTGTTACACTATCACTACTGTTTTATAATAGCTGTTGGATGTCCAAATAAATAATAACCCGTCCGAATGTTCTCATTTGATATTTACCTAATCAATAAATCAATTATTTAGTAAATCACTATCAGAAAACTGAACAGAATCATCAGTACGGATACATTGAAGAACGGTTTTCCTTTATAGATAAATCGACAACTGCGGTTTGAAGGAACAACTCAGAAATCGGAAGCTTCCCCAACGAAGCCGTTAGATTCCGAAGTGAAAGGCAAATTGAATCGAACTAACTAAATGAACCGCTCACACTAAATAACTTCAAACCGAAGCGTTGATTGGAAAGCGTTTTCTGTTGATTTTTCTTCGTTTGTTCTCAGGTTTATTCCAAGCTATTTAGCTTTAGGTATTTATTTATTCCAAGCACGCGAAAAGGGATGCTAGTTTTAAACAAATATAGGTCACATACATACAACAAACGTGATTTTTATAGTAAATTACGATACATGTGCGTTTTGATGGTTATACCTAACACACGAGGCGAAATTTCAGCTCGAGTCGAAGGCGAAGGCGTAATAGAGCCGAATGTGTTTCATAATTACATATATCGTACGACGTTTTTCAACACAATTGCGAGAAAACAGAGTAAAAAATCATGATATTATACTTTTTAAATAAATTAAACCATAAAATTGTCATGCAGTCATTGCTTTCTTTACGTTTACTTTTTTAAATCAGCACGGAGCGCTACCTACTGGCTGGTGCCGCGCGACGCGGCGGACTGTTCGAAATTTAAAAAAAAAAAAAATTACTTACATTTCAAACGCGAAAGTTTGTATGTATGTGACTTTGTTTCTCTTTTACGCAAACAATACTGAACCGATAGCGATGAAACGAAAATGGTAAATAAGTAATTTGAAGCATATTTTATTCACCGGGCCGATGGTGTTTTCACTTTGCTGAATGAGACTAATGTTTTTTGCCATTCAAATGTATTAAGATTATTGCAATAAAAATGTAAACGCACCAATACCAAGATCAATTTTTATTTATTTGAATAAATTTATGTGTCGTGTCGATATGTCAGTCTTCTGGAAAACCGACATTAGGGAAATTCAACTTTTTAAGAATTCAAAATTTGGATCCTAAAGATTTAATTTTAAATTTAGATCCTAAAGATTTAGTTTTAAATTTAGATCCTAGGTTATTTTTTTTCGGAACAAAAGACCAATGGTACGACAATAGTAGGAGGTACGGGGAATAGTATAGGAAATTGTTTAGTTAGAGTTTGGTCTGTTGGTCCGTCGGTCTGTCGATCACTAACGAGCGACATTCGAATTTTATTTGAGAAGAGAACGTTTTAACTATCTAGAAAATTGACAGTTATTGTTAAAGTGAAAGCGTTTGATTTTCAATTGACCGACTGTTAACAAGATACTTGTTGGAAAGCCGATCGCAAAATTTCGTACCAGAACAGAATAGAAGATTGACAAAAAAACACACAAAATTATAAACAATCTTACTAATATTACAATCGGTTCAGTAGTTTTTGCGTGAAAGACTAACACAGTCACATACATACACACAAACTTTAGCGTTCATAATCTTACTTAATATTATAAATGTGAAAGTTTCTATGTATGTATGTATGTGAGTTTGTTACTCTTTCACGCAAAACTACTGAACCGATTGCGATGAAACTTGGAATATAGGTAGTTGGATACCGGGAATAACAAATAGGCCGATATTTTATCCCGATATCCCGGGAACGGGACGTACGCGGGTGAAACTGCGGGGCGCAGCTAGTACTAGTACTATCTTATTTTATATCTATCTAATAATGTAATACTTCTTATACTAACTAATATAAGAAGTATTACAGTATTAGATAGATATAAACTAAGATATTTATAAAGTAAGATATTTTTTTATGGATATTTTTTATTTATTTGTTACTCTTTCACGCAAAAATTACTGAACCGATTGTAATGAAACTTGGAATATAGGTAGCTGGAAACCCGGAATAAAACATGGGCTACTCTTTATCCATATAATGCCAGGGGCATTTTTTATATAAATAATTCCAAAAAACGTACGTATATTTGCTACGATGGTCGATGGAACATTTAGATATAGGTACCTTAAATTTGTCATAAGGTAGACAAATTAGACAACTTTTAAATTCAACGTTATTTTAAACTTCGAATATTAAGGCCGGCTTGCATAACGGTTCCTAAACATGTTTAAGCTGTTAATCGTATTTAAAATCTGTCAAACTGTCAATGTGTGGCAACATATTATCAATCGTCCACTTAATGAAATAGAGTCCAATGTTCTATTTCCGATGTTGATTTAGTTAAATATGTTTTTAAATAGCGTTATGCAAGTCGCCCTAAGTATATTAATTGAATAGTATATCCCAAGTGCATTAGAGAAAATGTTGATTATATTTACTAACTTCTATTAAAGTAAATAATTGAAATTATATCAAATGAAAATTATTTCAAGTGAAGATTATAACAAAAGATATATGAAATGAAGTAGGTCGTGTAAACGTTAGAACTTCTGTTATTACACTGGTATCAAACACTGATTGTGTAACAACCTACTTACATATCTAGACTCTTTGTGATTGGCCGTTCTTCTACGAGAGTGCTACTTAAAGACGTACTATTTAATAAGGAATTTTCCTTATAGAAATAGTACGTCGTTTAAAACTTTTGAGCAGTCAACTGGATTCATCGTTTTTGAAAAGGGATTAACACGTTCAAAACAATATCATAGTGATTTAAATTTTTAATTAGCACTATATCTTATTAATCCTTCTGAACATTTCAAACTTCAAAACATCAATAATGAGCAGCTAACATAGTAGCAAACACAACAGAATAAGCCACAAACATCAACTTGTTAAGAACTTCGGATAGTTCGTGCTTGTCACCGAATGTTTTGTCTCTTTCACTCTCCATCTCTTCGACGTTGCTGCTAGAGGGAGAGGTGAGAGCTTCGTCGTCTTCTTGGCGCGTGTAGCCTCCGTCGAACGATATCTGTAAGGATTGACGGTATTCTTGGATATATTTACAGACGGAAATTATTTCTTAAAAGGGACAGGCAATATCAGATGTGCCTCTTAAAAATTGGTCCGTCCCTTTTTATAGTTTAAATAAGTGGAAGTCATCATGATCCGAGCAATGTTCCTGGTTACAACCCTCTTGCGGAGGCCCTGGGTCCCCTGTTTATTTATTTACTAGCTGCGCCCCGCGGTTTTACCCGCGTAAGTCCCGTTCCCGCGGGAATAACGGGATAAAAAGTAGCTTATGTGTTAATCCAGGTCCCCAGCTATATACAAGATGTAACAGGTAAGCCCTTTTAATCCGAAAGGGGGTTGTTCTAGACGTCTAGCCGAACACCTTTTGTTCTACGACTTTTGAAAATTCGATTTTTTTTTTTGAAAATTTTGAGATTATGTTTCACTGGAAAAACAGCTGTTTTTGAAAATAAAGGTAATTAAAAGTTTGATTGTAGTAGACCAAACTAAATGAAAGAACAACATAATGTCAATGACCTCGAACCCTAAGAAACAGCTGATTTTCAAGTAAACTTTACACCTAAATTTTTCGAAAAGTACTTCGAATTTTCAAAAGTCGTAGAACAAAAGTTGTTCGCCTAAACGTCTAGAACAACCCCCTTTCGGATTAAAAGGGCTTACTTGTTACATCTTGTATATTCCAAGTTTCATCGCAATCGGTTCGGTAGTTTTTGCGTGAAAGAATAACAACCTCACATACATACAAACTTTCGCGTTTATAATATTAGTAAGATATTATTTTGTTCAGAATTAAGAATCCTATCTAACTTCTTTTTTACTAATATAATAAACGCGAAAGTGGCTGGAAACCTGGAATAGCTAACACATAGGCTACTTTTTAGACCGATCGACTGCTCGCCGAGCAATGGACAAGGAAGCTAGTGCTCGTGACGGTCTAATATAAATCATCACTTAGGAGTTTAGTCATTGACAGTGTGCATACCTTGATTGGAGGTAAGAAAAAGACGATCCTGAACAGCCAAAACGTTAGTACGTTCATCATGACGTAAGTCTTGCAGATTCTCTCCACGACCTTCGACATTAGGAACACGTTCACTAGTAGAGCTAGAAGAACACCGCCGAGCACCGTGCAGTATAGGATCACTAAAATAGGAATTGAATTACTAACAGCCGAATACAGAAACGTCATTTAAAATTTGAGAGGTTCTTAAATTATTGAGCAGTTTCTAAATTTAAAATTAGAATGGCAATTTTGAAGTTTGAGAGCTGCTTCTTTGTTTAAGTAGTTCTCAAAAGTTGAGTTGCGTTTCAGTATTCGGCCGTTAAAGTTAAAAGTTTTAACTGTGTGTTTCCGCAATTAGCCCTACTATTGGGCCTTTGTGTGTGATTTTAAGCCGTGGGTTTCCTCACAATGTTTTCCTTCACCGCAAGAGCGATGTAAATAGCGCACATACTTTTTTCTTAAAGAAAAAGACATTGGTCGGGTTTCGAAAACACGACCTTCAGACTGAAAGTCGGGGTATCTACCACTAGACCAACAGCGCTGAAATACTTATACAAATGACAGAACATAAATATTCACAAAGATTTAACTAAAAAAACACTTTATTTACCGGGTTGGATTGAGTTTTATTCATGAATTTTAAACAACCGAGCTTTCGCCAACTTTACAGTTGGCTGTCACAAGGTTGGTTGTTGATGTTTTACTATGCAAAATCGCGAAAACCATAGAAGAAATGAAAGATATATCTAACCCCAAACTAAGAAACTTGCTTTTATTTTAATTATGGTGAATTAGAGTACTGAAAAATAATATTAGTATGTAATACCTACATTTTTTTTATAAATGTCTCTTGTTGGAGACTTAAAGGCAATAAGACGCCACCGCCACGAGAGCCTAATCCGGATTAGCGAATCTTACTTCTTCCTATAATAAACGTTTGTATGTATCCATGTATTGATATATGTATGTATTTGACTTTGTTACTCTTTCACGCAAGAACTACGGAACCGATTGCTATAAAACTTGGAATATAGGTAGCTGGAGACTTGGAATAACACATAGGCTACTTTTTATCCAGATATTTCCGCGGGAACGGGACTTATGCGGGTGAAACCGCGGGGCGCAGCTAGTACGTAATAAAAGCATGTAAAACTACAAATAAACATTTATAGATCGCATAAACAAGAATCGAATACTCGATTTTCTGCGATGCATGCGTGTACTTGTAATGTAACATAAAAGATTCGACTCACAAGGTGTATTGCTCGAATCCGTAACGTTACTTCACACGCGAATTCTAGCGTTATGGGAGCATCTTAATTTATTAGAAGTTTTCTCCAAACAATTCAGATTCAATTTTAATAAATTTAAATAAGTACTTACAAATGGTCGGTACGTTATGTGTAGGCACCAAGAAGTTGATAACGCTGATCATTATTGAAATTAGAACGGTGCAACCGGAGTAGAACCAGATTTTGGATTCTTCTATAGGTTCATTCCAAAACGACATTAGTACAAAAGTCATGAGCACTGAAAAATAATGGGGTTTTAAAGCAAAAACACCTCACATGGCGGACGAATCTGGTAACATAGACACAAAAAACATACATCCAAATTAATAATCCTCCAAATTGAACTCGTGGGGCCTTGTTGGTTAAAGCGGCGATAGATGATAAGCAACGGTCCTTGTCCTATTGCAGATAAATGAGCGAGATGGAATTGCGTGAAAAATCTACAATTTCTCGTAAAATCAATAATTAACGAAGATTAAAATAATATTTTGAAAAAATGCGATGAAGGGGTTCTAGGTATTGTATTTTCTAATATTATGATGCCTATAAGAAAATATAGCGGTTAAGGATTTAGAAGAAAAATTGATTTATTTTGTAAAACAGGGGTAACTTTGCCTGTATAATAGTGGTATTTAAAGTTATTTTTTATTATTTTTGAAATGAAGGGGACACTTCTTGTATCATGTACAATAACATAATACATTGTTTAAAGATCTATTTGATACCGGTTATGAATAAAACCATTCCATCGGAAGGGATTTCACATGAGTCGCGTCCTTAAGGCGCTGCGGTACTGACGCAAGATACCTATATATGCCTTGAGCAATAAAAATAAAATACGATTTATTCTCCTCCTTTTTTATAAGTCGCTTAAAAATGGTATTATGTATTTACATAGTAATTTAACTTTATCATAGTTAAAATTCCAAATTCCATACTTTTCCTTCTTCATATCGAATCAGTTCAGCAGTAATTTGTCATTATTATTTATTATAATTTTAGACCCGCTTGCTGGTAGACTGAGTAATAAGCTAACTCCCAGAATTAGATGTAGTTTTGTCCGTATTTAGGCAACATGGCGAAATTTTTTTTAAATGTTCCTAAGTTTAAAAACTATTTCTGACTGGCTCAAAAATGCTGGTGCTAAGAATAAAAATTCCAAGGTTCTCATAATTTTATTCTCAAAGCACTTCCTATTGACTTAAATTCCCATTCTAAACTTACCTAAAAGTGGAGTATAAAACACTATATTATACGTAGTAGCTTTTCTGGTCAGATCTAGTGTGATAACGTATCTATCGCTCTGGTGAGTTTGGTTATCGTTCGTCAAGTACACCAAGTTCCACACTGGAGATGATACTACCATTTCTGTCTTGATGGACACGTCCCATTCTGATGGTATTAGCTCGTCTATACCTGTGAACTGAGGTATATAAAATAGGTAAGTAGCATAAAACACAGTACACATAAAACAATAGCTGTTTTTATAATGTGTTTCATTTCGATTGTCTTTAGTTTCTGTTTCGATTGTATTTGTTTTTGTTTTGATCGTGTATTGTTATTGTTTCCATTGTCTTTTGTTTCTGTTTCGATAGTCTTTTGTTTCTGTTTGGATAAAATTTTGTTAATGATTCGATAGTTTTTTTGGTGTAATGTTTCGATTGGCTTTTGTCTTTTTTCCAAAGCATTCTATGTTATAAATTATTAAATGCTATGGGACAAAAATTGAATGAAACTTCTAGACTTTAGAAGACAAGACAAAATATAATAATGTTAACTCTTTAAAATGTTCTACTGAAGTGCAATAAGGGCCTGCTCCGTTGAATGAAAACGAAAAAATGGCAAATACAATTTACAATGCTACAAATGAAATTAATTAAATTAAAGCTACAAATGAAGAAGAGCAGAGAACTGCAAAGCTGAAAAAACAATAACCATTTCAATCCAAATATGAAATTCGATTTCATATTTAAATCCTGTGAATAGGAATTGGAATCTATAGGCCTTTGGTATCAAAACACAAAGTTGGCATCAAAAGAGGGATCAATTAAAAAAGGTCGTAAACCACGAGGTTTTATTGCAAAAAACTTCCACATCGTACCAACAGAATCGATAAAGTAATTTGGATAAAAGTTCCCTCACACAGATGTGTCAATTAAGTTGGGCTCGGTTCAATTTAGTGCGAGCTTACTTCAAATATAAAGATGCTCACTCACCAGGAACATTCGAGTGTAGTGTAAAGTTACAGATTCGAGCATTGGTTGCCTGGAAGTATGTTTTTGGTGCAATATAGTAATTTTTATGGTTTTACTTAATGACCATTTTCATTAACTTTAACTTTCAAAACGTTAAGGTGCTACCCTTACCTTTCAAAACGTAAAGGTCTTCTACTTTGATCATTATATTACAATACAGAGATAGTATTGTAATGTAATGCTTAAAGTAGAATCTACAATATTACATTACACGTGAATGCTCCTGGTAAGGTAGCACCTTAACGTTTTGAAAGTTAAAGTTAAGGAAAACGGTCATTAAGTAAAACCATAAATCCGTAGAGGGTTGAAATTGGATTGAGAATGAGTGACGAAATAATTATGCTGGCGTTAATCGGCGGCATAAAATTTGTACACTTTAATGTGCTAAATTCTGTTTACTACGAGTAATTAGGCAGATTTAAAATGGATTTCAAGTTAAGTTTGTGGAAATCATCTTACATCAATGTACGGTACTTATTATGCCGAAGACTCGGCGTAGAATAGGGTTACACAGTAAATGATATATACAATTTGTAACGGGGAGACCCCTTTAATCCGAAGTCCAGGGCTTGCGGGTGATGTCCTGAATCCTTTGGTAAAAACCGCATCTAAATAGTTCTTACGGTTTAAGAGTTATTCAATTTCAAAGTTCACGCAAAAAACCTAGGGATCACTTAGGATGCAACCCTAATAGCGGCTGTTGACCTAGAAAATCAGCTGTTTCGCCTAAGCCGGAATCACAGGACGATTACATTTACGTTTTAAGATGCATTTAGAAGAGTTTCTAGATGCGTTTTAAACGAGTTGCTAACATAGACTACGTCATCAGTTTTAGATGATACGATACTTACTCCTACGGTTAAAGTACCTACTAAAGATATTCGCCCACCATAACGGAGCATATTATTAAAACCGTAACCGTACAGTTTTTTAGCAGTAGAGGTTAGTACCTAATTTGCTCTTTTGTCGTTGGCTACTTAGCTCGTGATGTTAATATGTCCCCTTTTTCGTTCCTTTACTACTAGTGCTTACAAGTTCCTTTCAGCAGTGCTAAAATACCAATCTTTGCCAATGTTAAAAACTGATGTACCTACCAAAGGGAATTCATAACGTAAGTGCTAATTGGATTGGCTTCCGGTCGTATACTTACTTACCACGGATTGTGCCGGGGATTCACCCAAAAAAGATAAAATTTAGAATATGAAAGCAAGGTTCCGTATAATAAAATAATATTTTAATTATACTTATAAATAAAATGTTTCGATACCTTGAGAGAGAGCATTCTGTGTGTCGTGTCGGGCGAACGCCCGACTGCAATGCAGAAGGCTGCGGGTTCGATTCCCGTCGGGTACAAAAATATTTATGTTTAACAATAAATATTTTTATCTGGTTTGGGTGTTTTTCTGTGTATAAATTTTTACAAAAAAAAAGTATTGTATGTAATTTTCCGTTGTTTAGTACCCATATTACAAGCCCAGTGCTTAGTTTGGGGCTAGATTGAGCTTGTGTAAGGTCGTGCAATATTTATTTATTATTAACACGACTAAACATTATTACGTAACTAGAGGTACCCTTAGAAATTAGTGTTCAACGAATATGCACTTACGTATTAAATACAGAAATCAGTGATATTTTCGAAGTATAACCCATTAGGGTTTCACTGCTCTTTTGTGGAACCTTAAAATTCGTGTACCGCACGCGCGGGCGGCGTCCTTTGCGGCGCGCCGCCAAGCGACTCCAAGCGACGCCGCTTGTCTATCATTCGCGGGCGGCGCTCTTTGACTTCTATGCCGTTTTGCCGACGATTCGTGTCATTGGTCAGCGGCGCCGACAAAGAAGTCGCCCGCCTCGAGCTGAGTTATGATTCGACGCAAGCCATTTATGAAAAACCGCCCAAAAGAAAGGTAACTTTCGATAAAATTGTCGATATTTTCGATAAAAAATAATTTTTTTGACCAAGTTAACGAAGCATCTCTGGTTCAAGACTGGCAAAATTTGCGTTTTTCTGGCAGTTTGTGGGTTTGTTGGTACTTCTTTACAGGTCGCATTTTTGAACTGAATGCAAGTTCTACAAGTATGTAGATTTTTTTTGTCATATTGACTTTTTGATCGAAAGGAAATCGCTGTATAAAATTCAATACCTAAGTCTATTTTATTTAAAAGATATCAACATAAAAAATGGTGATTTGATAAAGATGTTCCGAGTGATGAACAGAAAAGTTCAAAATGATGCAAGTAACGTAATTACTAAAATTTGGAAGTACTTAAAATAGTATTTACCTTACTTTTGGACTAGTAGTATGTTAGTTTTTAGTAGCTACTTATTGAAAAGCCTATTTCCTCTATGTACTGTGCTATTGGTCTAGTTACACCTGCCGATGTAGAATGATCGTGCGGGTTAAGCAACGTTTGGTGCGGTCAAGCAGTTGGTCCCGATTGTTATCTCTGATAAAAGTCGTTACATCAAGTTAGCGGCCTTAGGGCGACCTGAATCCCTATCACTATGTGAGCCACACCACTAACACGAAAAGAGGAAAAAGAAGTAGGTTCCAAGCAAATACATATTAGCCGACCGCCTACACGGTGACTATACATCGATAAAACGGAGAAAAAAATCGATACCATCGGTCGATATTATTTTATTAACATCCCTTAATGTAGGCGGCCTGACTACTTACCTATAGCTACCAACGGTCAGTCTCGTGCTAGAAGTTGCGAAAGAAGGTCTCGTGCGTAGTGTTGCCTCTTTCGTAACTTAAATGAGTGATACCCGTGCAGCGTCATGAAAAACGTAGTGTCGGGCGTTGGGTCACGCGGCATTCTTTGCATTAGCAAATCTGACATCGAATCATATCGCAACGAGCGATAATGTGAGAATGTTTTGTTGTGTTAATTTTGTGTTTGTGAAACCAATGCGAAATATGGATTACTTAAAAAGTGGAATAAACTACGCGAGTGAGTAATAGGTACCTACTTTTTTTTTTGACCTCGTGAATCAACAATTGACCGATCAATGTCTGTAGCAGCAATTTTCTAGCCTGGTCAGGGGCCACAGGTTTTTTTTACAATCCCCGTGGGTGCTCTTTTTTTAACAGACTTAAAAAAAAGAACGAGATCCTCTATTCATCGCATACCTACATATTTTTTTTAATGTTTGTTCACCGATTACTCCATGATGACTTGACCGATTGAGATGGTTCTTTTTTAATGGAAAGCCCCGAGGTGGTCTCATGAAAATTTGGTGAAGTGATGAACGGAAATACTTCTCAAAACGATGTATTCAATTCAATTGTTCATCAATTAGGTAAGTACTCGAAGATAGCTTAACCGATTGAGATGATTATTTTTTTAATGGAAAGTTGCTCGGTACCTACTATTTACCTCTCGTGGGTGCTGGAGCACCCGAGCACCCACGGACTCGGCGCCCTGAGCGTGGTTATTAATTTGTACCTATGTCCACATGTGGTAGATAAGGTAGCTAGGTAGGTATCCAGCGCACGACGCGGGGCGGGAGCACCGCACCGGTGTCACTCAACGCCTCAGAATAGGTACATATTATGAGATTGCGCAGCGCATGTAGTTAGTTATACGTATCTTCCTAGGGTTGTCACGTCATGCAACGGATTCATGAATTATTTTTTTTGTATGAAAATATTTTCATAAGCTTTTCTAAATTTTTGTTTCAAAGGCGTGACCTTCCGAGCACAAAACGAAAGCCTGGCGAGTACTACTGGGCTAGCCTGTTACACGTTGTATATACACAGAATAGGGTTACATCTAGGGTTAGAGCATTAGGGATAGGGAAGTTGTCATTGGCCATACCTTTTTTATTTATTTTTTTGGGCTCGATAAAAAAAAAAGGTATATTCGATCAATGATAGCTTACCTACTGTGACGGCTCCAAATAATTTGTGGTTTTAGCGCATCCGAGACTGTTGCAACAGGAAACATTGCTCAGATGAGAAGATTCAAACATCAATTATTTATCGATGCATAAACAGAAACGTTAGGTAATAGGTACCTACCAACTAGCGATAAACAACCGCTTCATTTATCTACACAGTGTGTTTCCAACTGATTTGCTGCATGTAGATTGTGCTAGTTAGATCGGCATTTACCTACGCATGTGTAATCGGGGGCACCTAGTTTATGCTAGTCAAAGACAATACAACCAATTGACTGCTCAAACCGCAGAGAAAGTTTCAACAAAACACAACTCACCTTTGCGGGCAGAAGGTGAGGTAACATTCTTACTTTGTGATTGACTGTAGACAATCACAAAGTTTGATTATGACGTTACCAGTCTATATTTAATGTTTTTGTGATTGGCAGATGATTGTACCTATCTTTATACCTAGACTCAATGTGATTGACCGTTCTTGCACGAGAGTGCTACTAAAAAGACATACCTACTATTTTAATACTTATGAGCGAGCAGTCAATTGGTTTTATCGTCTTTGATGCAAGTGCAACTTACAACTTCCAATTTGGGGTCGTTCGAACGTAGAGCCTCCAATTGTATCGTCTCGTGAACTTCCCAAGGCTCGATGACGATAGAACACCAATATTCATCGTGAGGCCATCTGAAATCCATTAGACACTTTTAGGATTTAGTATTTGTATTTAAAATATTATAGGATTAAATTTTTAGGTATGCTTTAACTTTAAATGTACTGCGATCTATGGGTGTATTAAATCAAGGTACTGAGTCCTCACGATAAAAATGTTTGGGCAAATTTGCACTTTCGCGAAAACTGTAAGTAAGTACTTACAAAATGTACCTTAATGTTCTATTTCTTTTATTTTTCTGACTTTTTCCTTTCTTTATGCTGTAAGCCTTGCTTTTCACCAAAATTTACAAATCTTGATGAATCGGTATAATATTAGTACCTAATATTTTTGGGTTGAAAACCTTAATGGTTCTTCCCGTTGACCTGAAACTACGAATCTGGGCAAAAAATCGGTCTTGTAGCACAAATAGGGCAAATATAAAAAAACCAGTGTAAGTAGGCTTCTGGTTCGAATGAGCACCCATACTACGAAAGGGTCTTTAATTTGTAGTCGTCCATTAAAACTTACTTATTCATTCCAGTGACGGTATCAGCACACCAAGTAGTAACTTCAGCTTGAAAATTAAAGGAAGCTTCTCCGCTGTACACCACTGAGATTAGGTCTGGATTTCTTGTATCAAAGGGTGTTATACTGTCAGAGCTGCGAGTAAAATGTCAAGTTATTTTATAGATTGCAAGATATTCAGCTTCTTAAACAGTATTAACGACTGAATTTGTTATGTTATGAGTTAACACAGCTTAAATTTTAATGGACTCATTAGTTTGCTGTTGGAATAACGTATCGTCTCACTCTTTGCTAACCCAAAAACGGTTTAGTTGGTCGCCGTAGGAATCAGCTACCATTTGTAACGCCACCATTTTCTAACAGATGGCAGGGCATTCAAAAATTCTCGATCACGCAAATGAAGTTTGTCTGAGCATTACCTCATAATGAAAACAAATTTCGTAAACATCGACAACCTATCCAATGATCGATGGATGATCTTATTTTTGAAATCTCTGTTATTGTCTAGTATGTATTAATTTCTGTAATCACACATCACCTATGATTAACTTCAAAATACGTAAAATCTTACTTGAAAACAAAGAAGGTAGGTCTCCATATTTGTCCCTGTCGAAATTTCAAACTTGTAGTTCCGTTAAACTTGCTTGGATTCCATGCCATATTATCATCAGTCCAACTCTGTAGGAAAATTGCACTCGAAAAGGTAAGTCTAGGTATATGTGTGATCTAAGTCAATAAAAGAATCACTAGTATGGGGAACTTTTAAACAATCTTATTTTTTATTAAATTTTTTTAGTGTTTCCTACACTTGAATGACAAATTTTTTAAGACATGCTTTGCAAAAATTGCACTTGACAGGATTTGAACCTGCATCTTCGATATTCCGTATCATGCGCTCGCCAATTGCGCCACAGGTGCTTACTCAGTCGTTGTGAAATTATGGACTGCATCTCTTCGTTCTTTGCGACTGAGGCATGTAGTAATCTACGTGCGTAATCTGTTTTTAGTATTTGTTGAGAATAGCGGCAACAGAAGCATATTATCATCTGTGAAATGTTCAACTTTCTAGCTCTAACGGTTTTTTGTGATGCCTGGTTTCGGACATGCAGACAGTGGAGTCTTAGGAAAACGTAAAAAACATCTCGTTTTTACTCTTTGGGCACGCAACCCTATGTAAACTAGTTACTACTAACTGCGCCTCGCGTTTTCACCCGCGGAAGTGAAAAACGCGTTATCATGGGCGCGGGCGGTCGAGCGGTTGCACTTTTTCGTTCATTACTCGGGTTCTACTATTTGGATTTCTATGCAAAGTATAACACGATCTTTCTCGAAAATATAACTATCCAATACTTATTGAAAACAGATTTCAATCGGAATAGTAGTTTTTAATTGTATAAGGAACAGACAGAGAAACAGACAAACAGACAGACAGACATGAATTTAAAAAAATATTTAATTTTGTTATACTACTTTTCCTAAGTCCTCTAGACAACTTTTTTAATTTACTTCCAAGTACAGACTTTTTGTACTCTCATCCTTTATTATAAGTATAGATAGATAGATAAGAATCTTACCATAACAACAGCCATTCTAGTAGTAAGTTTGGAGTCCAACGCATCATACTTTACGTGAACAATTTTCAGACCAAGTTTGACCAGCACTTCGGGTGCAGGAGGTATGGAAGGCAGACGGGACATGAGCAGGTTTCTCTTTAGTTCGTCAGAGTTCGATAGTTTTGGCTCGACTGCTTGAGAATCAGGAGTTAATGCTGGAAAATGTGTTGTATTGAGAACATCTGCGGGATACAGCATAAATTCGTAACCCCCAGCGGATTCTTAAATTGTAGTTCTTAAGTAGACCAGTGCAAATACTATGGAAGATGGGTCGGATCTTGTTCCACTTCCATCTTCCTATCTTCTAGGTAAGCATTCGACATCTTAGCTTAAACAATATCATCACTTAAGTATATCATATTCTAATATTTTCAATTGTATTGTTACTTGATGAATAAAATAATAGTTCACCTTTTACCATCAGGTTAATATCTTACCTGATTGTAAGTGATGATTTGGTATCGTATTAAAAAAAAACATTTTCTTATTAAGTCACGCATATTGGTCAACAATGGCGTAATGTAGACGCCAATTTCGGAATTTGATAATAATAGTAGGTACCATAAAAAGAAGGATTTTTATAATCTTCTTCCTCTTTCTAAACAGTATTTTATATAAAAATCTTTTTGTCTTAAATTTTGTCCATAAAACAATGTCCATTTGAAATTTAAGATTATTTCTATCCATGTTTCAAGACACCGAATTATTCTAAAGTTCAGAGATATGGTTACGTTAAAAATGAAAGGCACTTTG
Organism: Idaea dimidiata; assembly: GCA_949358125.1. Lineage (NCBI taxonomy): Eukaryota > Metazoa > Arthropoda > Insecta > Lepidoptera > Geometridae > Idaea > Idaea dimidiata. The sequence continues at coordinate 18,845,678 of OX442334.1, read as the reverse complement.
AAATAGGAGGAAATATATTAGAAAAATATTTACTTAAAGAAAAAATCATCTTTAAAAATTCACTTGCGGCGAGATTTGAACTCGCGTCCCTGGTTCAGTACCCAAGTGCCTTAACCGCTTGGCCACGCAAGTTCCCATCTCGAGCAGCGAATTTAAGAATTTGAATGTTTCCCTGCCTACTATTTTTCGACTTTTTTTCTTTTAAAATTTGCCTTGAGCAATAAAAACAAATTACGAAGGAAATAATAAAATATTTTAAAAAAATCCCCATGTCAGGATTCGAACCTGCATGCGAAAAATATTTCTAAATTTAATATGTCTTGAGCAATAAAAACAAAAAGAAGGCAAACAAAGGGCGTTTACCGTCACTGTCTCCAGGGGCGGGGCAGTCGTAAAGGAACTTCGCTTCAACACCTGTCCACGATGCAAAACTGAAGTACTTCACAGGTAAGGTGTAGATATCGTAGTAACTGAGCAGCGGTAGACTGTCACCCTCTCTACCAAACTCCACTAGACCCTCTAAAAATAAGCAATAGATCATTAAGCAGAAATATGTCATTTAGTTTCGTGAAAAAAGTAATAAATTAATAATTTCAGCGCCATCTAGTTCGAAGGTAAGCTACTATGCTTATGTTACGGTGACTAGACAATGGGTATAATACTTATATACAAGATGTAACGGGCAAGTCCTTTTAATCCGAAAGGGGGTAGGCGAACACCTTTTGTTCTACGACTTTTGAAAATTCGACCTTTTTTTTGAAAATTTTGAGATTATGTTTCACTGAAAAAACAGCTGTTTTTGAAAATAAAGTAATTGAATGTTTGATTGTAGTAGACCAAGCTAAATGAAAGGACAACATAAGGTCAATGACCTCGAACTCTAAGAAACAGCTGATCTTCAAGTAAACTTTGCACTTAAAATTCTCGAAAAGTACTTCGAATTTCCAAAAATCATAGAACAAAAGTTGTTCGCCTAGACGCCTAGAACAACCACCTTTCGGCTTAAAAGGGCTTACCCGTTACATCTTGCATATTTTTTCTTTTGTTAATAAAACGTGAGCCTAGTAAATATTGTTATTTATTATATAAAAAAAACATAATAAAAATGAATAACCATACCATTGGAGATTTTAATGTAAAACGCCCTGAAATCAATGGCAGATAAAATTCCTGGCGTCTTAGTAGAAGTCCTGGCATTGCGTTTTAAGTTTGTCCGAAGTTCTGTAAATTTATTTCCCCCTCCACCAACAACTGTAAAAAAACAGGTTCAATTAATAAAAAAAGAACAGAAATTAATCACTTTTCGGATAAAATGAATTTATCCAACAGAAGAATATACTTTTCGGATATCCAATCTTTATAATGACCGAATATCCGAATATAAAAGTCAATATGTTAATCCAGGGCCCATACACCGCAACTTCTGCGCGATGCTTCTGCTTGAATGCGAGGTCTCTTGAGCTGCCGGTTTCAATGACAGCTGAACTCGACGGCGCGGGCGTCGCCTTCAAATGCATGCAAATCAACGCTATGGTTCGAATCGCACCGGTTATTTCTTTGCGCAGTGGGATTTCGATGCCGATTACGACGGAAAATAAGCGATTGTGCCCCAGGTCCAAACAATAATTAAATTTGTTAAAATCGGATAACCCGTTTCTGATAATAGTTCAGTTAATTTAGACATTGAACTAAAAAAAGAAAGTTATCTACTAAAACTAAAAATTATTAGACTACGAATGTGTTATCTAAACTTATCTAACATCCTGTTATATTATTTGACGGTCAAGCATTGATTGTAGTATATTATTTTTACATCGATTGAAAGAATGGCCCTTACCATGATTATTCTTATTGCGCTGGACTTACGCGGGTAAAACCGCGGGGCGCAGTTAGTAATAAATAAAAACAACATCAAAAAAAGTTTATTTTGTTATATGTGGTTTATTTGTGGTAGACGGGTTATTTTTTTATGTACCTTTTTTTTAATTAATTTCAGCGACAAAGGGACGACATAACGAGAAACGATCATGGTACGGCTGATTTTATCCTGTTCGCATGAATATTTAATATTAAACCAACAAGGTGGTTTTCACTACTTGTTTTTTACTGAACTAAAATATTACGTAACATGGTAAATACTCCGATATTAAATGATATTTAATTTTGTTGTAAGTAAATTAATATTTATCATCGCAAATTATAGAGTCGTCATAGTTGTGATATTTATACTAGTAGCAATCCTAGTGGATTATTCTCATAATGATAGATTCTCAAAAGGACAGGTTATCAAAAGAACAGATTCTCAAAGTACAGAAATGGAACAGTTCTATACATATTAAAATTTATGTGTGCTTTCCTAACTCCAGAATTATTTTTAGAAATAAGGACATGAAGTTTGGAGAGTGGTTTCGTTGTCATTCGTACCCGTGATCTAGGAAAATAGATCTGCTATTGCGATGTCAACACATGACCTCACTCATCAAAATATTGAAGAGCGATGTCGTCAGTTGACACTAGAATGGCATACCTGGCTAAGGCTGAAATGGATAGTGCGAACTTTGACTTTGCTCTGACCGAGCTTAGCAAAAACTTAGCTTAAACTTTGAGTTGTAATTTATAGTCGAAATTCTTTTTGTTATCTATACTCTATCTCCTATACTTATAATAAAGGAAGAGAGGACAATTGTCTGCATGTCTGTTTGTCTGTTCCTTAAACAATAACTAATCCGATTGAAATCTGGTTTTCAATATTGGATAGTTCTATTTTCGAAGAAGGCCGTGGTATACTTTGCATCGAAATCCAATGAGTAGTAGAAGTAATGAACGAATAAGTGCAACCGACAGTACACGCTAGTACACGAATAAAATAAAAAGAACTTCATTTACATAACAGATAAGTTTGTTTCTCTCTTATCACTATCAATAAAAAATAATAACCTAAATTTTGGTTTAGGTCGTTATTTTTGATTGACTTACATTCTAAATTTGAAAAGCTTCGACTTTACTAAGCAAAAACTTTGTATTAGTTGCGAAGATCGCTTTATTTACCACAAATTGTCTTAAGTCAAAGTTTTTGCTTAGCAAAGTCAAAGTACGGACTAAAGATTTCTGCCTTAGAATTGTACTGTATCGTGCGTTTACCTATTTCATAAACAGGTTCCATAGGGCCGGGTTGCTCGTTCGCAGAAAGGAGTATGTGCCCATTGCTGGCGGCCTGTATTGCGATGTGCATTTCGAAGTACGTTATTTGCACGTCTCCCATTTTGATAGTGGCATGGGACAAGTTCTGTTCGTCAATTTGGTAGAACGTTTCGTACGAGTATCCGTGTTGAGATATGTGTTCTTTACATCTCATTGCCACTGGAAGAGAATTTAAAATTGATGGTTATTAGTTGAAATAAAAAGAAATTCAAGTACGTTCAGGAGATCGAAAGTCGTTTTATTTTAATACAAAGTTGCGAAATGAGAAAAAACATAACACTTCCTTTGGCAGTCGTGTAAACAATCTATGATCATTAGTTGTTGAGTTTTAAGTTGACCCTTAAAATAAAATTTAAAAAATAATAATAATAATTCGGTGTGGAGACATAATCAACTTAAAACTTTAAAAAATCTACAAAAATCATGAAAACATGAAAAAACAACGTTTCTTTCACGAAATATTTCAGTTTTTTTTTTTTCTAGACATTGCCAATAATAATAATATTATGTACATTATTATAGTCATAAAGTAAATACTTACTGCCATAAGTAAACGTATAATTATAATCCCTGGCCCCAACACAGGCACAAAACAAAAAAAATAAAAACAATCGTTCCATTTTCAAATATCAATATTCCAAATTCAAACACAATTTATTAACCAATCATGAAAAGGAATAACATAAAAATAAAACGCGCGTTTGTTTGACCACACTTTTACGAATGCTACACTAGATAAGTGATTTAGTACTATTTGAGCCCCGCGGCTTCGCTCACGATTTACGATTTAACAGAAAATATGCTAAAATTTGAGCATTTGTTTATTTTGTTCGCAGCATGTTTCGGTACATTTTATCCGGGTTTTCTTTATTTGTTTTACTGGATGAATTATATGTTTTTTACTGCTCTACTGTTATTGGTAAGGCTTAACACCTGGTGCTTTTTGCAACTACGTACTGATCTTTATTCAATAGGCAACAATTGTATAAAATAAATATTTATTAGATAATAATATAATCCGAAAATTTAACTTAGGTACATACAACAAAAAATGACGTTCTGTGATGCAATGCTACCAATAATTTCTTCTTATTTTAAATCCATAAATAGTTATAGTTAGTTAATTATTAGTTGGTTTATAAGTTTAATCTTGAAATCCATTAATTGATTTTCTGTTACCATAGTTTTCTCTAAGTATAAGTTACAATAAAGGTAGGTATTGTTTTTAGTATATTTTGTTATAATTTCTTCTATAGTTTTCGCGATTTTGCATACCTAATGAAACACTTTATTTATCGGGTTAAATCGCGGTTTTATTCATGGTTTTAAACGAACCGAACTTTCGCCAACTTTACAGTTGACTTTTTCAAGGTTGACAGCGGTGGTTGTTGTCAATGTCAACCTTGAAAACGCCAACTGTAAAGTTGGCGAAAGCTCGGTTGACCATGAATAAAAACGCGAATTAACCCGATAAATAAAGTGTTCTATTAAATTTTGATAATTATAGCAGCTACAGAACTACATCATCTGTGAAAAATTCAAACGTCTAGCTATTACGGTTCATGAGATACATATACTTATTTACAAAATATTATTTACACATGACTAAGTTATGTGACGTTTGCCTCTGTCTGTCAACTTTGAAACTTCATGTGTCAGTAAGAGACAAACGTTGCATAGTTAAGCAGCGCATTAATCAGCGTTTATAAATAAGAGGGACAGTCTGGTTACAGACGGACAGATAGACTGACAAACAAACAGCTGAGTTTGTACGGAACCCTAACAATGGATTTAGTAAATAAATAAATAAAATAAATAAACCCTGTGACGAACACACACCGCCATCTAGCCCCGTGGTAAGCTGTAAGCCCCGTGGTAAGACAACGGATATACCTTCTACTTATATTTATTTTTCTTTTGTAAATACATACATATTATACATAGAAATACACCCAGACCAGATACAAATATTACGCGATATTACAAATATTATTTAGTGCGCGGTCGACCAGGATATGAGCGCATGTCCTTCGGAATAAAAGTGGAGGTACCACTAGACCAACACCGCGATTACAAACAAACATACAAACGCACTCGTGTCAACTGCTTTAGTTTAAAATAAAATACAAAAGCAGCAAACGCTGTGTTTAAAGGAAGTTCCACGAGACTTTTATCTGCACGGACACGAGATAAACTAGAACTGCAGTATTAATGTTATTTATGTAGCTACCTACGTTTTTACAATCAGTTCAGTTAAACTAACTAGAACATAATACCAAAATTACTAAATAACGGGATATTTACCATGTTTAATAATTTATTCGCGGAGCTCGATATTTCGCTAGTAATTCCAACCAGCTTGTTCACGAGACTCGTCAGTCTCGTCAGTCTCGTGAACAAGCTGGTTGGAATTACTAGCGAAATATCGAGCTCCGCGAATAAATTATTAAACATGGTAAATATCCCGTTATTAAGTAATTTTGGTAGTGAAAATAACCATGTTAGTTTAAAATCGTATATGGAACATAATATTTCTTTTTGTTTTTATTGCTCAAGGCAATTTAAACTTAGAAATATTTTTAGCAAGGAAACATATTTCCAATAAATCCCCATGACAGGATTCGAACCTGCGTCCTTTCGCTAACCAGGCGAATGCTCTAACCACTGCGCTACACAGCTTTTTTGGAAATATATTTCCTTGCTAAAAATATTTCTAAGTTTAACTAGAACATGTTTGTTCTGCGAACTTGGTTCAAGGCTCTTCTTATGTCGTCGGGTCAGCTAGTCTTAAATTTATTTTTCCCCTCACCTCGAAAAAATTATGTTTGCCATTAAAAATCTAAGTGCAAAAGTGCATTTTGTCCGCTAGCGTGGAAAGAGTTTTTGTGATTCGAACCTTTTTGTTATTCCATACTTTTTTATTACTCTAGTCTACTGTAAAGTACGTTTGCCAACCTCATTTCATTGAATAATTGCACTGATCAGTCACAGGTGGCAACACTGGACTGAATGAAAAAAACCCACATTAACTCAAAAAAAAAAAACACATTGTTCTTAGTAACAGGTAATAATAATTGGCCTTTTCATCTAATATTAGATAATTTATACATCGAACGCAATTTCAACGCAATTTTGAATCAAAATATAGATAACTAGCTGCGCCCCGCGGTTTCACCCGCGCAAGTCGCGATCCCGCGTTGTTCGAACACCTACCTACCGCAATGCAATAATCCACACTTAAACGGTCGCCAATTGAAGTACTGTTGAAGCCAGGCGCTGCCGCGCCTGGCATCATCAGTACTTCCCTGGTCGTCCGTTTAAGTGTGGATTTTTGCACTGCGGTAGGTAGGTGAAGTAAGTTAAAGTTTGTATTTCATTAGTAAGTGACGATGACGATGACGAAGGATGACGATGACGATGGATGACGATCAATGACGATGGATGACGATGATGATGATGCCACTCTACATCACTTATCCTACCCCTGTGTCGATTTTCATTCATTGAATAGTTATCACCCGCGTAATCCTGCGGGATTTTCGGGATCAAAAGTAAAAATGTTACTCTCCATCATTTAAACTATCCCTATGCAAATTTTCATCCAATAAATATTATCACCCGCGTAAGTCCCGATCCCGCGAGATTTTCGGGATCATAAGTATCCTATGTTACTCTCTATCACTTAAACTATCACTATGCAAATTTTAATGGATTAAATAGTTATCACCTGCGTAAATCACAATCCCGCGGGATTTTCGGGATCAAAAGTATCCTATGTTACTCTCTATCACTGAAACTATCCCTATGCAAATTTTCATTTAGTAAATTGTTATCACCTGCGTAAGTCCCGATCCCGCGGGATTTTCGGGATCAAAAGTATCCTATGTTACTCTCCATCATTTAAACTATCCCTATGCAAATTATCATCTAATAAATAGTTATCACCCGCGTAAGTCCCGATCCCGCGGGATTTTCGGGTTCAAAAGTATCCTATGTTACTCTCCATCATTTAAACTATTACATGCAAATTTTCATCTAATAAATAGTTATCACCCGCGTAAGTCCCGATCCCGCGGGATTTTCGGGATCAAAAGTATCCTATGTTACTCTCCATCATTTAAACTATCCCTATGCAAATTTTCATCCAAATCGGTCGAGCCGTTTGAGCGTGAAGAGGGAACAAACAAACAAATAAACAAACAAACAAACAGACTTTCGGATTTATAATATTAGTAGGATATCAAACGACAATATTACACTGCAATCTAGCTTTAAATTAAGCACTAGGCTTTTACTACGGATATACTATTTTTTTTAAACACATACAATTAAGATTTATAGAAAACACCTAAATTAGAAACATATATTTATTTTTAAGCAGAAATATCTGATGCACACTTCGGAAATCGAAGCCGTAACCATCTGTATTGCAGTTGGGTCCTTGCCCGACGCGCACAGAGGCCGTCTGATATCTGCCGAATACCTATAAATATCTGCACCCTGCGGGAATCAAACCCGCGACCTTCTGTATTCATGTCGGGCTGTCAGGCCTTCGTCCAATGCGCCACAGAGGCCGTCAAATAATTAATACATATATGCTCACAGATAGAAGTATGTATAACATAACTTATAGAATATTTAAACCGTTTAAACACAGCAAGCCCCCAATTATCCGGAATCAAAGCAGAGACACGGTTAAATACTCCTGTCCCTTGTCAATTCATTATGTAGGTGAGTTTAATTGAAGGTACAAATCCAGTCCTGTTACATTTGCCCGTGGTTTACCGAATCGAAGGCCGAAACACGAATCCGAAACTTTTGGGGCTACTTCCTTAACGATTCTTAAACTATTATTTAAACTACTAGCTGCGCCCCGCGGTTTCACCCGTGTAAGTTCCGTTCCCGCGAGAATATCGGCATAATAATTAGCCTATATGTTAATCTAGGTCTCCAGCTACTTAAATTCCAAGTTTCATCGAAATCGGTTCAGTAGTTTTTGCGTGAAAGAGTAACAACCTCACAAACATACATACAAACTTTTGCGTTTATAATATTAGTAAGATTAAACATCGTACTGCAAAGTGACGGGACTTGCTAGTAAGTCTACCTTAACAATAAAAAAAATGTGTTTTTCAAATTGACGATTATTTTTAAGAACCATGTTTGTATGCCCACTTGGTAAGACTAGAGATTCTTTAACTATGTATCCATCTCTTTATACCTAGATACACAAACAATAAATTCATTTCATTTCATTTCGTCGAATCTATCAAGATCGGGATCGTATCTGAAATGAGGTGATCCGTCAGACAACCAAAGTCTTCGACATAGCTTACCTGATTAGCAAGCTGAAGTGGCAGTGGGCTGGCCTTATTAGTCGTAGAACCGACAACCGTGGGAGTAAACGAGTTCTAGAGTGGAGACCGCGTCTCGGCAAACGTAGTGTAGGACGTCCTCAGGCACGTTTTGAGGGACGATTTGCGCAAGACGGCTGGCACAAACTGGATGCGAGAAGCCGAAAATAGATCTAGGTGGCGAGCAATTGGAGAGGCCTATGTCCAGCAGTGGACTGCAACAGGCTGATGGTGATGATGATTTCATTTCCTGAACTTTCTAAGTTTACACGGTTTGTACTCATATTAACATTACTTCGCGTATTGTTATTTTTAAATTCTCTCTGTTTCAAGTTCCAAGCTCCAGTCCCCTCGCCTCGCGACGAAGATAAATAAATAAATATTGCATAACATTACAGACTGCGCAATCTAGCCCCAAACTAAGCACCAGGCTTGTACTACTAGACAACGGATATACTACATATTTAACTTTTTATTTTGGAAATACATATACCTAAGATGCATAGAAAGATCATTGTAACATGGTCGAAACGTCGTGGCACAGTACATAGAAAGGCTGGGGCCTGCGGGCACAGCTTACACTATATGTACTCACACACTCCGTCTATGTACTGTGGTCGAGGTAAGAGAATTTAAAAATATCAATACGCGAATAAGACCCGGGAAAAAACTGTTAAACATAGACTGTGAAAGTATTAAAACATCTGTGACTTTGTAGTCAAACGAAATGAGCATCATTTTAGACGATAAGATGTCGATTAAAATGTCAGAAACATCATTCATCTCAGTCTACCCTGGAGAATAGACCTGTTAGGGTTTCAAAACATTGAGCATTGTAAATATGCTAAAAAATTATTAACACCACGCGATTAAAACCGAAAAATGAGATTAATGTTTCCTACACTTGGATTACTAATTTTTGAAGAAATTTTTGGACAGCAATTCTTCAAAAATTAGTCATACAAGTGTAATAAGCATTATCAAAATAAAAATCAAGGTAATGAAGCTAATTTCAATTAAGCATCACAAAAACAGGATAAAAATCTAAGCATAATTAAGGTTGCGGTAGCTTTACCGCAGTGCTTGTTTACAAATGGCTTCCTTCTGATGTTATATTTACTATCAAGGTTTAGATCGTAGCACAGATTAGTTATTCGAACCAACCACAGGTAAGATTTCAATAAGAGAACCAAAAATCTTATTAAAACCGAATACGACTTAATTTATCCGAACATAACCGAAACTTCGCTTCGGTCCGACACTAATATTAACCGATTTAACATAATATTAAGGACCCGAAATTACCATCAAATGCTAACGATAAGATTGGAACATTTCCAAAGGAGATTTCGATCCGTCGAGATTTGAAATGATCTTGGAGAAATGCTAATTGTTCAGTGCTAACGTACTTTGCTTCGCTACTTGTTTTAATGACTTTTAGACCTTACGATTTACAATTATAATTTAATTCCGAACTATTTCGAATCTCGACCGATCGCGCTTTTACGGTAAAGGAAAAACGTTGTATTTACATTTTAATGAATGATTAAATACTTGATTGCACCAAAAACTTAAATCAAACAAAAACTTAAAACTAGTGTGGTACAATGGGCGGATTTATTGCCTGAGGGCAATCTCTTCCAGGCAACCAATGGATGGACAAGATATGATATATATACTATACTATAAAAGATTGCAATATAGACAAAAAATGCAACATCAAAATGATACAAAATAACAATAAACACAGCAACAATGTACAGATCAAAATACAAATTAATAATATTACAATGTCATATTAAATCATACTAAATCTATAAGACAATTACATAAACATACATAAACTACAATTTATTGTACCTAATAATTAGGCACTTTGATTTGCTTCCGTGATAACAAGATAGTTTTTTTATAGTGACTGTAGAGTCAAATACTGCCAACGAGTTTAACGCCATTTATGTTTTCTTTAAAGAGTTTAGATCCCACCGTCACTTACAATCTGGCGAAATCATTAGACGATATAAAGATCAAGCTCACTTTTAAACATCGCGTTCTTATGGTGAAGGAATAACATCGCCACATTCCTGTTTTTTATAAAGCGTGTTACATCTTAAATCACATTGGCAAAATTTGGGTGAATTAGAAATCAAGTCAGTCGATCAATTCAAAAAAAGTCGTTGTTGTCAGTTTTCTAAATTGTATTACCTTACTTTTATCGTACATTGTAAAGACGGTTCTAGACTGCAATTTGGAATTCAATCAGTTTTTTCTCGTAGACTCAGCGCACCACTTTGAAATGGATGTCTATTCCAAAACTGGTAATAAATGTTTCTTGCATCGGAATTATAGAAGGTAGCACTGTGGTAGTACTTACTTTTGGTTCTTGGTTACTTGGATGTACGCAATCGTACTAAGGTACAACCCCAAGCATGAATTTGGCTCGTCTTTCGTTTCTATTTCGATCAACTCTTGTTTCCAAATGGAAAGAAAGAACAAATTAAAAGAAGACGATCTTCGCTTTCTTTTATATGGCTTATTCTATTTTAACATTTGCCAGTTTCAAGTATTATTAATATTATTATTGTAAAACGGCAGCCATTTTTTTAAAATGTTTATTCACGGAGCTTTGCAGATAATGCTAAAGTCCATGTTTTGCACCGATTTTCACTTTTATTTACACATTTACGCCTTCACGAAACTAAATTGATTAATATGCCCCCGAGATTTCACAAAAATGGAAATATCACCTCCTCACCGCGTTCCCGCCAAAACTCCTACTTACGGAGCTCCCGATAGAAAATTATAATAATGTTTTGTTCTTCATTCGAAATCACATCCATTTTTGTCACCTGACTATATCTCTATACCATACAAACAGATCTGAATCCAACAGTGGTGGATACTGCAATTAGTGTCAAATTAAATGTCTGAGCTTTTGATTGCTAAGTTTATAGAACGACTACTTTGGTTCTGACGCTACATTATTTTAGTGTGGAAAGTCTAGGTGTGGTTGAGACTCCAATTGTCATTTCTGAAGATCGTCGATTTGACCGACGCGCACTGATGTATTTTTACCCTCTCCCCCCCTCCATACTTCCTAACCCCTCTAAGAGAAGGTTGTTGCCACACAGTGGGATAAATTCGCGGGCTTACAAATAAATCTTTCGGTTTTATCGATGTTTTTATGAAGTCCGCTAATTTTAACATTCGTTTATACACACTTTCAGAAATTTCCTGAAATAGTTTAAATATATTATTAATTAATGGCATGATTTGGGGTACCTATTGGTCTGGACTAAAACATTGGCTACTTTTTATTTCAATATTCCCGCGGTATCTGGACTTACGCGGGTCAAACCGCGGGGCGGAGCTAGTAATAATTTTTTTATTAATTTTCTTATCAAACACTATTAATATTCATAATTATTTTTCCCGGGTCTTATTCGCGTACTATTATTTTTAAATTCTCTTACCTCGACGATGATCGACTAAAATCATTGTAACATGATTGAAACGTCAAGGTAAGAGAATTTAAAAATAATAGTACGCGAATAAGACCAGGGAAAAATAATTATGAGTTTAAATCGTGTGAGTTTAAAATGCTTACTATTAATATTATTTCATAAATGAATTTTGCGGCTCATGTCTATAAACACATTTTCAGAGATAGTTTCAATATATTATTGATAAATGGCATAATTTGGGGTATCGGATCCTGGTATTCCGAGACGGATGCAAGCGAGAACATCGCTTGAGGGGTATTATATTAATATGGATTAATCACATGCGGATTAGTTTGGACGTCTATCAATATTGCATTAGAAATATTGGTTACTGCGATACAAGCTTATGCTAGTGATATTTGAGAAATATCTACTTATATTAGAAAATGGAAAGATTTGTTTGTTTTTTTGTTACTTTGTAATAAATAGGATCCGAAACTACTCCGATATAAAAAATGCACAAATATAAAGCTACATTATCTAAAAAAAACGAAGGCTACTTTTGATCTCGATATACTCACAGGATCGGGATTTACGCGTGTGAAACCGCAGGACGCAAAAAGTAATAAATAAAAAAAAACTGTCAAGTGCAAGTCGAACTCTCACGCCGAGGATTCCTTACTGAAGTACGACTAATGTGGGTCTCAAATTGATGACCAGAAATCAAAGACCCTTCTACTGTTTGGGTGGTCATACGAATCAGAAGCCTACTTGCAATGGTTTTAAGTTTTGTATGGGAAGACCTCTAAATTTTCAACATTTTGATTCATCAATAAATTTATCTTAAAAGGGTTTCTTGTAATATTTTAAGGAACGAATCAAATAACAATGATTTCATTAGATTTCATCACTCAGAGGAGAGAGTTCTATCGAATGTAGTACAGTAATACAACACACATAAATTACAACACACTACCGCCTAATTATCAACATTTTGATTTTTCGAGAAAGTTATCTTAAAAGGGTTTCTTGTATTATTTTAAGGAACGCAGCAAATAATATTGATTTCATTAGATTTTGATCACTCAGAAAAGAGAGTTCTATCGAAAGTAGTACAGTAATACAATACACATAAATTACAACACACTAACCACAATAAGACCGCAGTGAAGCCGTGGCGCCACCCCGTGAAACACGCTGCCAGCTATTAAATATCAATTTGGTGTGCATTAATCATTGTATTATTGTGCCAAACTAAACTATTTAGGTAATGAAATGCTTGTATTGTACAACAGCTAACTGATTATGTAAATCTGTGGCTAACAAATCTCGGTTGAAACGATTGAAATATAAATATTTTAAAGGAAAAATTCATCTTCGAAAATTCACCAGCGACGAGATTTGCTTGCGTCTCTGCGTCAGTACCGCAGCGCCTTAACCAACTAGGCCACACGAGTTCCCAACTCGAGCGGCGAATTTAAGAATATGAATGTTTCCACTTTCTAGTGATTTACCTATTATTTAATATTTCTAGTAGATATATATGCCTTGGAGCAATAAAACAAATTACGAAATTCATTTCAAATAGTTCTTGCGATTGCAATAATATACAATTTGACAATTACAGTCGCTAGTTTTAAGTGCAATGGCAATTTGTGTCCTAAATAATATTAAAAAAGACTCCCGACGAGAATCGAACCCGCTACCTTAAATGCAGTCGGGTTTTCCCCAACGCACCACAGATCTCGTCAAATGATCATAGAGAACAATGGCAAAACCGGCAAAGTGCGAGTCCGAACTTTGATCCTAATAATAATATTATTATCACAACTACGGAACCTACGGTACGGTACGGAACCCTAAAATAAAATGGAGATAATGTGAAACCCGTGAACGCAACGGCGACGCACTTGCGCATTTTTCATCTTTACAACTGACGCCAGTTTACCGTGTTCTCGACGGTACACTTGTACCCTTCAGCACCGAAGTCAAGAGCCTTGGCATCACTATGGACAGCAATCTATCTTGGGATCCGCAGCTCGCTAGGCTGAGGCAGAGGATGTTCGCATCCAACGCTTCGCTTAGAAGGTTGCGGAATTTCCTACCTACTGCCACCAAAATTATGTTAGCACAAACCCTTTGCTTCCTGTCCTTGATTACGCAGATGAATGCTTCCTTGACTTGAACGAAGCACAACTAGACAAGCTTGAGCGGCTCCAAAATCTTGCTATTCGTTTTATTTACGGACTCCGCAAATATGACCATGTTTCGGAGTACCGCGGAAAGCTTAAATGGTTGCCCATTCGCCTGCGTAGGGACTCACATATTCTCTCTCTTGTTTTTAGAATTCTCTTTCTCCCTACATCACCCACTTATTTAAAATCCTGCTTTAATTTTAGTCACTCTCCCACACAGTCAGTCCGTTCTTCTAAGGCCCTTCTTCTAAAGATCCCTGATCGTTCCTCTTCTTTCTATCAAAATTCCTTCACCGCTCGCGGTGTGGAATTATGGAATGCTCTGCCTGCGTCTATCCGCCAATGTAAATCTTTGGCGAGTTTTAAAGCAAATGTGTACAAACATTACCTTGACCTCGTCGAATCTGGTAGGTCGAACAGATAGGTGTCTTGCTCATTGAATATATTACCTACACTTTTATGCGTTTGATTGTTTTTTATATTATATTTGTGTATATGTGTGTATATATAATGTGGTATATGTGTATGTATATATTATACATGGTATATATGTAATCTATAATATATATTAAAGTATACTATTTATTGATAACTACATTTATTTCTATTACGTACCTACTATCAATATTATTTATATTTCTCAATAATTTTTCCTTTCATGCGTTTATACCCACCCATCCCCTCTTACAATTCTTGTCCATCCAAAGGTTGTCTAGAAGAGATCGCTTTTAGCAATAAGGCCGCCCATTGTACCTTTATTATAATTAGCTGTATGTATTTGTTTATGTATTTTTTTTTGTAATATTTTGGTACAATAAAGTTTTATCTCATCTTATCTTGTTGTATGGGTGTTCCCCAGGTTTGTTGTCTGAGTACCGAACCCTAAAAACTCTAAGGATAGTAAAATATTTGTACTAGGTCAACAAAATATTGAAATCAAAAGCTACTTAATGTTGTTAAACAAACAAAACCAGTATAAATCAATAGACTTGTAACAGCGTCGCAATAAGCGAGCAATAAATTTAAAAAAAAAATTACACTTCAAGCCAGTGACACAAAAAAAAATTATATTTATATAAAATTAATAAGATAATTTTAACAATATGAATTACCAGCCTTGGTAGAACGAAGAAAACAAAATAAAAAGAATGATCGAAATCGGTCCCTCCGTTCAGGCGTGATGCCGTGACCACGCAAAATAGGGATTCATTTTTATTATATACTAAGGTGCGCCCCGCGGTTTCACCCGCGTAAGTCTCGTTCCCGCGGGAATATCGGGATAAAAAGTAGCCTATTTGTTATTCCCGGTATCTAGCTACCTATATTCCAAGTTTCATCGCAATCGGTTCAGTAGTTTTTGCGTGAAAAAGTAACAAACTCACATACATGCATACAAACTTTCGCGTTTATAATATTAGTAAGAAGATAAGATTTCAACGTAGGGCGTTGAAATCTTAGGTTTCGAGGTATATCCAGAAATCTTGCTCACGGGTCTATCGTGAGGAGTGAATGGAAAAAGTTTAATTTCAGATCCTACTCTACTGACCCAAATTAATTGAGCTCAAGTGTATTTGTCAGTAAAGCGCGAATAAATTAAAGAACAAAGGACGATGGTCAAAGTTGAATTTATTTCACCCGACCACAGAACAAAGTGTAAAAACCCGAAATTGGTTCGATCGAAACCGGGCTTTCAACGTACGGACGATACTGTTTAATTAAAAATACACACATAGGTACAGTTCGTAACAAAAAGTATAAAGCGTCGTGGTTTTTTTTTCGACCGTCAGTAACAAAATGTTAAAAATGTCGTTGTTTTATTGTTACTAATGTAAAAATAAGTTCACAAAACAACATCCTTGTTCAGAAAGACGGTTGATAAAAAAAAAAACAATTTAGCATAAAAGTTGCCACGTAAAAAAAAATACAAGTATAAAAGTCAAAGTAATTTTTTTAAATTAAATTAAATGTGTTGATCACTTTAAATACGTCAAAAGTTCTTACAACTATGACTCTAGTGTGGCTTCGGAACACGCCCTCCAATGAGAAGAAGTCACAAGAAACTCATGGGGTTTTTTTGTGATCATGTTTTACAATCGTCAAAATACATATATTTTTTTACATTTTATTACTATGATCATAATATGATTCACATTGTCGCATATTTATGGCTATAGTGGAACCGGAGCAATATTTTATTATAAAATGAAGGTTTGATTCACAATAATACGTTTTAATTTTATATATTATAAAATTAATAACTTTGACTGTATTATCAAGCCTAAATATATCAGTAATTTCACTAAGACGTAGAGGCTTAAATTGTCAAAACTAATTCACATAATTATGAACTTATTTACAATTGGTATGTAAAAACGGAGACTGATTAAAAAAATTTAAAGAAAAAGATTTTTTAAATAATTTTATATAAGTCAAATATCAACTTTAATATTTAACCGATCTCTAACTTAATAAAGTTACGTTAGCTATCTAGATTTTACACAAGTTTTCGGCTATGACTTTCTTTACCAACTGTACTTATTACCTCCGCATTGATTTTAGTAATGAAATCGTATTAGGTAGAAAACACAGATAGGTAGAATAGAGCCGTTGGAGTTAATACGGCCATGTGAAGAGAAGATATAGATAGATGAATGCTTTAATTAACCAAATTATTACCTACCAAAGAAGTTATATATTACTAGAATGCTCATGTAGTGTTCTGCTATATTGAGCGTGCTGTCCCTTTCTAATAACACTACTAGAAAGGGACTGAACTCTGCATTGACCATGCTGTCCCTTTCCAATTACACTACACAAGGTGTCACTAGTATGCCCTTTTAAGCCGAAAGGGAGTTATTCTAGACATCTAGGCGAACAACTTTTATTTTACGACTTTTTAAAATTCGAACTTTTTTTTTGAAAATTTTAAGGTTATGTTTAACTGTGAAAACAGCTGCTTTTGAAAATAAATGTTATTAAAAAGTTGATTGTAGTAGACCAAACTAAATGAAAGGACAACATATGGTCAATGACATCGAACTCTGAGAAACAGCTGATATTGAAGTAAACTTTACACTTAAAATTTTCGAAAACTACTTCGAATTTACAAAAGTCGTAGAACAAAAGTTGTCCGTCTAGACGTCTAGAACAACCCCCTTTCGGCTCAAAAGGGCATACCCGTTACACCTAGTATACATTGAAGCGGCCCAATTTTAAATTCTAGTAAAATAATTTCTTTGTTACCTACTAACAAAAAATACACGGACAAAAAGAGATAATATACCGACCAAAAAAAATAATAAACAACAAAATAGAGGAACTGAAAATATTTTTTTTTTATCAGAAATTGAACTGAAAAAACTAATGAATATATAGCTGTATTCAGTCAGGCAACCATTATGAAACTGAAACCGTATATTGGAATTATGCTTACCGATAAAACGTTTCACCGAAATCATTAAATAGTCGATGGCTGATTTTACAAAATACTTACACAACCTATTTTTTTTGACGGGTCGTACTTAAGGCTTTGACTACAATACAATAGTCTTAGCCACGAGGAGACGTGTCTAATACATGGTTCCTCAGTTGAAAATCTCCTGTTTTTCCTAACCTATCTGTTAATAATAAACTTTTTAAATTCACACGATTTGTTACCATATTTACATTTTACCGGGTCTTAATCGCGTACTTAGACGGGCCTGGCGCTTGTATCTTTGTAACTTTGTATCTTTGTTCGACGATAACTTGACTATCGTAGCTCCGATCCTTATGAATTTTGGTATGCGCGTAGTTTAGGTCAATAGAATTTATGAGTTCGAAGATGAGCCGGATCGGTTGGGGGGTTGGGGAGATAGGGGGTCGTGAGGTCTCGTTCGGGGCGAACTACTAGTTATGAAAGAGTGAACGAAAGAGTGAACTTTTTATTTTGGCGAATAAGGGTACTACTCGTATACTCAAACTTTCCTATAAATAAACTAGGAGTTCGCCCCGAACTGAGACACGACCCCCCTCCTCCCCAACCCCCTTACTGATCCGGCTCATCTTCGAACTCATAAATTCTATTGACCTAAACTACGCGCACACCAAAATTCACGAAGATCGGTGCTACGATACTCAAGTTATCGTCGAACAAACATACAAAGATACAAAGTTACAAAGATACAAGCGCCAGGCCCGTCTACACTGGACCTCACTCGCTTCGCTCGTTCGGTCAATAAAAATTAACAATTTTAAAATAATATCTAAGAATGACAAATTACTTCTTAATCAATTCCGTGGAAGGAGTCTGTTAAGGTTTCAAAGTGTAGGCACGGCATTGCAACAATGCTGAAAATCATAAAAAACTACTCAAATATAACCGAAAAATAAGTTTTGTACTGAAGATACTTATAACGATAATGATTATATTTTTACCCAACTTCCAAAGGAGTCGAACTATTGTTTTTTTCCTAAACAAAAAACTTTAGGACCTACTTATTAACTAATTAAATGTTGTTTTTATGGTTTTAAAATACAATAATATATTAATTAAAACACTTTATTTATCCGGTTTCATCGCGTTTTTATTCATTATTTGACCCGAGCTTTCGCCAACTTTACAGTTGGCTTTTTCAAGGTCAACCTTGAAAAAGCCAACTGTAAAGTTGGCGAAAGCTCGGGTTCGCCAACTTCGCCATATATATATATTAATTAAATAATATATTAATTAAAACACTTTATTTATCCGGTTTCATCGCGTTTTTATTCATTATTTGACCCGAGCTTTCGCCAACTTTACAGTTGGCTTTTTCAAGGTCAACCTTGAAAAAGCCAACTGTAAAGTTGGCGAAAGCTCGGGTCAAATAATGAATAAAAACGCGATGAAACCGGATAAATAAAGTGTTTTATTATGCAAAATCGCGAAAACCATAGAAGAAATTAATATATTAATTATTATTATTTTAATTAAAAATCTCCTTTTTTTGAAGTCAGTTAAAAATAGGAAGATAATTTTGTTTCAGAGTGCTTAGTCTATGATAGTAGTGCTAAAAGTACCTACATACTACACAACTACATTTTAAAGTGTCTAATCACGTATTAAATAAATAATAAGATCCGGTAAAATGTTACAATGTTAACAAGTGTGAATTTAAAAATACTAAATATTTCTGTCACTAACTTCGCTTAGGTAATCAAACTATCGCGCATGCACACCAACTCAAGGCCACCCTACATCGTAAGCAGTAGATATCGCCTATAACCTCTTTTAGATAACAAAAATCACTAAATAACGGGGTATTTAATAATTAATGGTGGTTTATAGAAACCAATTACAATTACTGACAAAATATCAAGCTCCGTCAAAAAATTACAAATTAAAACATAGTAAATGTCCCGTTATCAAATAATATTTGTTTTGAAAACAATCAGTGAGTTTAGAATAGACTATATTCTTGTTACTGTCGCTTAGGTAATAAAACTATCCCGCATGCACACCAACTCGAGGCCACCCTACATCGTAAGTAGAGTTATCGCCTATAACCTCTTTTTAGATAACAAAAATCACAAAATAACGGGGTATTTAATAAACATTTTTTTTATCCTGTGACAAATACAATCAGTGACTTTAGAATAGACTATATTCTTGTTACTGTCGCTTAGGTAATCAAACTATCCCGCACGCACACCAACGCGAGGTCACCCTATATCACAACATTAGGTTAATGACCTCGAACTCTGAGAAACAGCTGATATTGAAGTAAACTTTACACTTAAAATTTTCGAAAACTACTTCGAATTTACAAAAGTCGTAGAACAAAAGTCGTCCGTCTAGTCGTCTAGAACAACCCAAACTATCCCGCATGCACACCAACTCGAGGCCACCCTACATCGTAAGCAGTAGATATCGCCTATAACCTCTCTCAGATAATTGGTAGGTATTCCCGGCGATCCCATTAAGGGATCTGTCAAGATTTCCAATAATACTCTCTTACGTAAGGAGTTTCTTGTGTGGTTCAATTGTATGGTTCATATTGTTCTTTGTTTATTATTTACGCACTGAGTTTAGGAAAACATGTTAATAGATTTGAAACCTTTATTGGAATATTATAGGAACTCTTTCAAACGGCACATTTTCGTATCCTTTTAATATTACAAAGCTGAAAGTTTGTGTGTATGTGTGTTTGTTACTCAATCACGTAAAAACGGCTGAACCGATTACCATGAAACTTGCAATATAGGTAGCTGGAAACCTGTAATACGCGCTACTTTACACGCTACTTTTTATCCCGATAATCCCCCGAACTCGGGACTTACGAGGGTAAAACCGCGGGGCGCAACTAGTGTAAGACAAAAGTGCGTTGAAAATTATAAATTAAGTAGTAGGGACATGCTTCCACCGTATACAGAATCACTTGAAATTTGAGGGCTACATAATTAAGCAGCTTACAGCTTACATTATGAGAAGCGTTTCTGTATTGGGCCATAAAGTGATACAAATACAATGGAAATGAATAAATAAAATGTAAATTATTAAATAAAATTATACTCATTTAAAAAATCAGTCATTATAGTAATAACAAAGGTAGCTATTGTCTTCATAATGCATTAATATCATCGAGACGCGGGTGAAGCCACTGGGTGTAGCTAGTCTTATAAGCAAAGATTCCACTCAATAATTTTTCTTTTTTATTTCGAAAAATTACTACGAAAGAAAGCTAGGGCTTCACTCAATTACAAACAAGACGGACGGAAATTGATGGAATTCTTTCAAAAGGTAGTTTTTGAAAATGGAATAGTGGAATGTGGAATTCATTTGTTTCTCCAATTAGAACGGAGGGCTGTGATTGGTCAGCGGAGGTTCGACTAGAATTCGTGTGCCAAGTAGGTCTATGTTAATATGGATAAGACGAGAGATATGTAAAAACTTCTAGATACGTAATAGGGCACATTTCTTGGCTACACAATGCAAGCTATCTAGCCAGAGAAGTCTTAGTTCCATCCCAGCTCACGTCACGATCACCCGCTTGTTGACACACAGTACATTTAGTTAACTTTCACAACATTATTCACTGAAAACATGCCTTCGTGCGTATTTAGGCGATGCACGAATTATACTCCAAAAACTGGCAAAAATATTTCATTTCATACGTAAGTAAAGCTGTATTTATTTATTTTAGTTTATTTTTTGAAAAAAAAAATTTTTCAAAAGCTCAACGAAGTTTTTGACTTTGACGTTTTATCATTCTCTCCTAACCGCTATGAGATGTCATAATAATATTATAACATCTCTTTCTTACGTTATGCAAGTAGCATTGAGTCTTTATGTTTTAGAAAGAGATAACAATAGTTTCGTCTATTTCTTCTTTAAATTATGTGAATGAATATAAATAATGAGGTTGTGTAGCATACAATTGTGCCGCTTTTCAATAGTGATTTGTTCTGCAATGGTTCTGCAAATTTGACTCATTGGATAAGACCCTACAACTAAACATTTGCACAGAGAAATGCACTGGCCTCTACTACTACAGACTAGAAGGAAAATGGTTGCCTAATACTAATTCATTTAAATCTTTTTCTTTCTTTCATGGACGATTCACCAGTTCCAAAGTCAAACTGGTCGGGAAATTACTCACACACCTTTAAAAAGTCGAAACAAAATACAAACGTCGTCATTATTAGATATACCCACCATCTAGATAATTTGAGCTATTTAACGATATCCTCCCTGCAGATCATATCGTGTTATAAAAGAAAGCCAACTACCTACAATCCAAGTTTCTAGGGATTTGACAGATTATTTGTCAAATTTCCTACAACTCATATGTCACCTTTCCTACAACTTCTGTGGCTAGTCCCAAGAAACAAATTAGTTGAAATAATGAAGTTGGGAATCTGTAAGGCGCCAACTAGGCACTTGGTACACGGTGATACGAAAGAATATCCACACGTTTCTAACACAAGCAAATACCAGTTACACTACACACACACATACTGTATAATCCTTTATGTGACAAGCAATGCATTGTAATGTCGTATTACAGTATCAGACAGTTTTATCTATGGCTCACTTTGTAAACGAGCCCTGTGAGACTTGAAGATGAACACTAACTCTTGACACTAGTTCTAGGGTATCTATATAGACCACTGTAGATTTATTCATTATCTGTGGAAAATGGGACAGAATCTGTATGCTCTTGTTGTCTTGTAAATAATCGTGCTAAATTTTAGACCCTTTCAAGTCGCAGAAACGCATGTTCGAGCCTCGCGGTGAATAAATTTTTGAAGATGTGTTTTTCCTTGATAATTTTTCTAGTAGGTAAAATAATTTTTTTTTTAAACAAAACACATTTTTTTCGGTTTTACTAAATTTACTTCGATAGTTTCGATTTCTGATATTACTCTAAAGTGGACATATTATATCTTTCTTTCAGTATCTTGAAGTACCAATGACGTACGACTGACGTCTGGCCGAGTTCTCGGCTCTATTCACAAGACGTCACCCCAACCCCTATCCGAGGCACCCCTATAAATTTCAAACCCAATTCAAACAACTCTTCCGTGCAATCATCAACAAATTTCACACACTCCGAAAGGTTTATTTCAAAGAAAAAAAAATATATGTCTCTGTATTAAAGGAGTCGCTGTAAAGATTGTAAGCACCTTTTCTTATCTATCTTCCTTGTCCCAGGAGGACCTATTATTTGTTAGGTCATTGAGGGGCAATTTCGACCCTTTGGGATTAGCGGACTGTAGACTTTTTGAGCTGGTTGATCGGTCGAGCGCTTTCGAAAACAATCGCAACCAAATTTTAAATTCAAAGATTATTTTTTTTACGGTCTGCATAATTCCCAAGGGCGTATGCCTACAATTGCACGTACACACTTTTTCTGAGCTTGAAAAGCTCTAACGATGTCTGTAGAATTACCCCATAAAATAAGTCCATTGCCCAAAATTGATCCAATGTAGCCGTCATATGCCATAAGCGTTGTATTAACAGTGCTACTAATTCTCAATTTAAATAATATATATACAAATTTACTAAGTTTTTTACAGATACGATTATAATGAGCTTTGCAATTGCAATTACTGTCCAGTATTAAACATAGAGACTTTGTTTCATGGGCCTCTTCTAAATATTCATCATTATATTTAATGTTATAAGCTCTGTGGGCTCTGTGCCATAATTACAATAATTGATAATCCTTGTTTTTGAAATATTAGCCCTCAAATTATTATTATTTAGCCATGTCATGATTGAATTAATTGTTTTAGATATGTCAGTGGTATAATTAGAATTCTTACGGTCAGTTGAAATAATAATCGATATGTCATCAGCAAACAGAGTGAAACGGTAATTTACGATTATAATGAGCTTTGCAATTGCAATTACTGTCCAATATTAAACATAGAGACTTTGTTTCATGGGCCTCTGCTAAATATTCATCATTATATTTAATGTTAAGAGCTCTGTGGGCTTTGTGCCATAATTACAAAAATTGATAATCCTTGTTTTTGAAATATTAGCCCTCAAATTATTATTATTTAGCCATGTCATGATTGAATTAATTGTTTTAGATATGTCAGTGGTATAATTAGAATTCTTACGGTCAGTTGAAATAATAATCGATATGTCATCAGCAAACAGAGTGAAACGGTAATTTTCGCAATCAGGCAAGTCATTTATAAGGACAACGCCTCGGCTATTCTTTTGAGTTTGGAATCAGTGTATGATATTTTTCGTTATATATCGTTAAACGAAGGCTCCTTGGAAGGCTTTCGAACCTAACAAAAGAATTTAGTATTTTGGGAATAACCCGTTATGAAGCGCTTACTGTCTTTGCTAAATTGTTAGCCGCCACTTACACACCTCAACTTGACAACTTCAAGTCAGCGACCACATGACTGTTTTTGTGTCTGCAAATAACTTGATATATTTCAAAATTTAAAAAAAAACATAATGGCTCCAAGACCGAGAAGAAAATAATGAAAATTTCGTGATACCATTTATTAATGCTCTAGGCATATTTACTAGAAATGTATCCAAGGAAAATAAATCTTTACAAATTCACTCGCGACAAAGGCTCCAACAATTTTTTAAAACTGTATTTTTTCTTGGAAATATTTTTAGAAAAATAGTAAATAGTAAAGTACGAGTATAAGTAGTTTAAGCGACAGAATGTATCTAGTCTACGAAAACTTTTAAGGGCCAGATTGAGCCCTTAACTCGCCTTAACCCATTGAGTGTATTCAATGAACACGTTCAGATAGATAGACGACATCTTACTTTATTTGCTACAGATAAAAATAGCTCATTCGAAAACGAGATGGATTTCAAATGGTAATCAGGAGTGTATGTGATGAAAATGGTAAAATGGGACTCTATTGGGCCTTGGGGCGGATTCAGACTATTTTAATCGATCAAAACAATATTTTAATTTCTAATCGGTAGGTTTTATTTATTTAAGTTTATGGTAGTAATTTCTGTAAATAAAATTATATTACAAAATGACTGATGAGGTACCATTTACCATGATACCATTTAAAAAAAAAACCTCCCGAATGTTGATAGTATTCGATGATAATCTTACTAATATTATAAACGCGAAAGTTTGTAAGTATGTAAGTACGTATTTATGTGAGTTTGTTACTCTTTCACGCAAAAACTACCGAACCGATTGCAATGAAACTTGAAATATAGGTAGATGGATACCGGAAATAACACATAGGCTACTATTTATCCCGATATTCCCGCGGGAACGGAACTTACGCGGGTGAAACCGCGAGGCACAGCTTGTATTCTATAACTGTCAGCAGTTTTAGAATTATCTTAAATCCTTCCAGTTTCAATTGCCTATTTATTCTATAGAAATAAATCGTAAGGGCAACTGCAATCATATAATTTTTCAATCGGTCGATAGCTCGCAGACTTTTCCGGCGACCACGTGTACAAAAGCAAACTTCTTATTCGCAATTGCCAATAATAAAATAATACCTATTGTTTTTAAACATTACTAACTTACGATGCTGTAGAAATATCAGAATCAAAGTAGTTAAGATAAAACTACTTATGTATATAGATGTCTGGATACCTAGAATAACACATTTTAGATTACTTTTATCTGAAAATTCCTGCGGGATTTGGACTGACGTTAGTGAGACTACAAATCTACTGGACCGATTTCAAAATTTCTTCCACCAATTTATAGTTAGCGACATTATCGAGAAGTAATATAGGCAAATATACATTTCCGTGATATATTATATGAAGTTGCTTGGATAGAAACATCAACTGATCTAATTATCAGTAGTCTGTATACACCCTAAAGAAAAGAAGAATGTCTGAAGCTGTAAACATTTTCTACGTAAAAGATTCATGTTTCTAGTTTCCCATATTACTCGACCAATAGTGCCCGCTTCCCGCTTTTCATTCAAATTCATACCAATTCCTATTGAAATAATTTCACGTGTACTAGAAACGGCAGCACGTAATAAATTCGACTTTTCACCCCCAAGAAATTGGATGTTATGTGAAAAATAGCGGGGCAGAGGCGGGGTTAGGAAGGGGCGTAATTTAGACAAATTAAGTAGGAATTGAGTTTGGGGTCGCAGGCGTAGTTCACGGTCAACTTGCTGACCCTAAAACTGATATAGTCAGAGACTAGAGGTTTGTGTTAAATTATAAGAAACTAGCTGCGCTCTAGTGTGGTGTCCTATGTGTTAATTAATCGTACTTAAAAGAAAGATATCGTACTTATAAGTTTCATCACAATCGGTTTAATAGTTTTTGCGCGAATGAATTATAAATAC
The DNA here is from genome assembly GCA_949358125.1 of Idaea dimidiata. NCBI lineage: Eukaryota > Metazoa > Arthropoda > Insecta > Lepidoptera > Geometridae > Idaea > Idaea dimidiata. Next base: position 18,819,695 of record OX442334.1, on the reverse strand, counting down.
TAGGTACTGAATAATAAATAATAGGTACTCGTTTACTTAGATAGCAAAGTGTAGTTGTTCGGGCTGTAGTAGACCTAAACTGACAAGAGTTAATTATCGAGTTGTTTTTCTTTTTTAATGTGGTGCAATAATTTTTTGTTAGTACCTACCTATACTATTTGTAAATGGATTGAATTTATTTTATCGGTTCATTTTAATGTAGTAATTATAAAATAATTCGTAATTTTAACTTGATTATTGATCTTAGAAATATTTTATAAAATTATTATTGATTTCATATATCTTAATTAGTAATCGAATTGTACCTACCATAATTCCTCTAATTTACCTCACGCCTCCCCTGTACATCTGAGCGAAATGGGAAGAAATTGAAATGTCTGCAGTATTGGCGAATACATCTCAGCTTTGGCGCGTTATTTGTACCGATCTACTTCACTGAAGGTAGCTGAGGATTTTTTCTATTATGTTACGTCTTTACGTCTATCTTTCTTAAGTGATTTTTGGTGTCTTATTCTATTTATGTAATATTATAAAGGTGAAAGTTTACGAGTGTGTGTGAGTGTGTGTTTATTGTTCCTTCATGCAGATAGCTAGACACTAGAAAAAAACACATACATAAGCTAATTTTCATCCCAATATTTTTACCGGAACGGATCAAGGTAAACCAGGGGGTGCTGTTAAATTTCGAAGATTGTTTATGTCTACTCATCTTCTCCTATCCGTATTATCTATAAGTCCCTACAGTGGTGTCCATCAGCGTTATAATTAATTAAAATGCGTGCCAAGATCGTAATAGTAGGCCTATTTTAAGCTTGAGGGACCGTCTCCACGAGTGTTAGAATCGCGGCGATATTATCTTATTTCTATACAACGCACCGCCGCGTTAACATCGCCGTGTGGATACACGTTCATAGAGATTAATGTATGGAAATAAGTGGCTCGACGATAATATCGCCGCGATTCTACCGCTCGTGGAGACGATCCCTTAGTCTGTCAGTTTTAAAAGCTAAAACACGATTTGTACGACCTTAGTGCTAAGGCGTTTATTAACATCCATGTATCTAACTTAAACCAAGCAAAGTGCTAATTTATCTTCTTAATTTATGCCAAAAACTTTGTTAAAAAACGATCCGTTGTCTTTAAAAAACCTGTGCAAGTTCCCTGCGAGGTAGAAGAGAAGCACCTAAAAGAACAGCAATACATTAAGTGAAGTGACGCCGCTCGCCGGGTATTGTCTCCCTGCAGTTTCTACCTGACCTGGTTTGGTAAGCGGTTGTTCTCTGTCGTATGTGAGTTGAAATATATTTTCAAGATTTATTCATTGGTATATACTAGTAATTTGTACCATTAGGTATGTACTAGCAGCGCCCCACGGTTCAACCCGCGTAAGTCCGGTTCCCGCGGGAATAAGGTCCCATCTATATCTATAAAAATCGCTTCTTCGGTTTAGACGTGAAAGAGTAACAAACAGACCGAGATACAGAATTACTTTCGCATTTATAACATTAGTAAGGATTCTGTGCTAATACATAATACATTAATGTGGAGAAATCTTTTCTTTATTAGAGCGATGTTGTCTGCTGCTTTCCTCTCGGGAGCCTAGTGTCCGCTAAAACCCTCATCTGTATTCAGCATAGTAGGTAAGTCATCATAGAACACACCTACTGCAAATAGGTTATTAAAAATATGAATACGGCCAGCTGCCCGCCCGATACCATCTCCCTTTGGAACTAAGAAGTTACCCACTGTCGCATAGACTGAACCGAATTTGGAATTCTCCTCCAAGTTTGCTGCGGTCTCCCACAGATATTATCTTTCTTAATCGCTTCATACAACACTGTAAGAGAAAAGGTAGCCCAATTCAGTAACTACACAGTCAGTAGATTAAATAAACCTATCAAAATGTGAGAAATAGGTATTAAAATTTCAAGCTCAAATTGTCATAAAATATTAGAGAATATAAGTTGCTATTTTCTCTCTTATAGCACCTTTCATTTATGTTTCCACTCACATATAACAGGAACTGAAAACTTTTGTATCTGATAGTTTCCGCTTTAATGAAGTTTCTTGCAGTTGTTTTACCTGTGATTAGTTAGTGGTTTTACTTTACAATAACTCTAACGAAAGCTGCTATCAGCGCCTTCTTAATGGGCATTCACACGGTACTCTTTTCCGAACAATTCTACTATACTTTTTACATAGATAACAACTAAGACCAACGGCTTGACGTAGCAATGACGAAGTTGACGTACAACAAATAACAATAGTTTTTTACGCGCCAAAGTTTTTTTTTACTAAACAGCTATCTATGTGCAGTTCGAAATGTAAATGTTGTAACATAGCGACCAAAGAGGTAACATATGAAATTTTTTATTTAAATTTCGAACTGGCTTGCACATGGATAGCTTTTTAGTGAAAAAAAAAACTTTGGCGCGTAAAAAGAAGATCGTTCCATTTTTAAATTACACGAAAAATATGAATTTACATAGTAATTTATTTGGCCGCTAAACACGACAGATTTTCATACAACTATAATTATTGCCGGCCGCTGCTCGACTAGTACAGCAAGTTCAATTTATCACGTAGAAGGTTGTCAAAATAATGCTCAAATTTCCAAGTATGTTTGAGAAAAAACAATACTTAAGGACGCGACTCATGTGAAATCCCTTCGGATTGAAAAGTTTTCTTCATAACCGGTATCAAATAGATCTTTAAACAATGTTTAATGTTATTGTACATGATACAAGAAGTGTCCCCTTCATTTCAAAAACAATAAAAAATAACTTTAAATACCACTATTATACAGGCAAAGTTACCCCTGTTTTACAAAATAAATCAATTTTTCTTCTAAATCCTTAACCGCTATATTTTCTTATAGGCATCATAATATTGGAAAATACAATACCTAGAACCCCTTCATCGCATTTTATAAAAATATTATTTTAATCTTCATTAATTATTGATTTTACGAGAAATTGTAGATTTTTTCACGCAATTCCATCTCGCTCATTTATATGCAATAGGACAAGGACCGTTGCTTATCATCTATCGCCGCCTTAATCAAAATGTACCTATCCTCTGTACAGTACAAAAATAATATTCTACCCGGACTCGGTAGAACATTATTTGGCTTTAAAGTCCTTGGGAATATAAGATACCTTTCTTATTTACTTTTAAGCCCTTTCTTTAGGTACAAACATTAAAATGAATTTACAAATGACGAATATTTACATAAATTTCCAAGAAACTTGGACAAAACTCAAAATTAGTAAGTTAAGGAGACGAGAGTAGCGTCAACAAGTGAAAATGTTTCTTATTGGAGTACAGCAAAGATGATAAAACTTGCTGACTGCACATAAGTATTCCCCCACCCGCTCACGAAAAAGTACGTCTTTTTAGTAGCACTCTCGTGCAAGAACTGGCAATTACAAAGAGTCTAGGTATAAATACGTAACGCATCGGCCAATCGCAAATAGCCTTATTAATAAAACGGGTATAAGGTCGAAGTAATTATTCTGCTTTTTGTTTCTGTCTGTCAACTTTCAAAGTTCTTGTCAAGGAAAAAGATCAAGAATGTTCTCACTACTCCGACCTTATTCCCCTTTTATGAATAAGGCCAAAAGAGTCTAGGTATAGATAAAGAGTCTAGGGCTAAAATCGAAGTAAGTAGAATTATAACCTACCACTAAACAATAAACTATTTTCACAAATAGATAAGTATCTACACAGAAACTTTTTAATTATTTTGTAGAAATTGAAACATCCTTACTAGTGATTAGAGCGTGTCTAGACTTTGCTAAGCAAAAATAAAAAGGTACTTTAGACCAAACTTTTTGTTATGAAACAGCGTTTCCGTACTCATGGTAAAGGTAGCTACCTACAGAATGTTTAAAACATTAATTTCCTCATCAGTACCAATTCCACCTTTGACTTTTGTCTAAATAACTGTATTTACACAAATGGAACGCCTATCCAAGTAATTATTCATACAAATGCAAAAACTTTGCGCCGGATCCACCGACGATTATAACACTCCAGTGATTGTCAAAGTTAGGACTCGCTTTAAAAATTCCAATTAGATAAATTTGTAAAACGGAATGCTTAGGGAATGGGTAAAGTTATTCCGTTTGATATTTTGGATTTGATGATTTTTGTGAACGACTAGCTTCTGCTCGGGGCTTCGCCTGCCTGCCCTATTGAAGACAGGATTAGGGTAAGTTTAACATAATCACGCCCCCTACTGTATGTGCACCAATTTTCATGTCTATCGATTAAGAGATTTTATTAGAAAATTGGACCCCCCCCTTTTCCCCCTTTTTAGGGGGGAAAAAAATTCAGATAGTGAAAAATCCAAATATATATTTTTTTCATTGTTTGATATCTGCGTTGATAATAAATAGTTCAATCAAGCAGTCAGAACTGTGGTCAGGACATTGAATGTTAAATACATAGATTTCGGGTTTAGAAGTTATTAGGCCGAATTGATTACGGGTTTTACTCGCGTACGTCTCGATTTAGTAAGATTATTGAGATTGAAAGTAAAGGTCAAGGTCGACAAATGTGTTAAGTCCATCAGATCAGGCAAATATGATGCAAATGTGAAATCTAGACACGTCTCCACGAATTTATTTCCGTGTAACGGTGCTCATTTAAGCCGCGTACCCATTAGTCGACAAAAGTCGCGCGTCACTTTGTCCCCGAGGATATTAGGTGGATACCTTATACCCGAGGATACCTTGCTAGACCTAGCTAGATATGTAAAGCGATGTCAGGCATTATTTATCTTGTCACCGCATTTCACAATACTTACTCTTCCGGCAAACATCACATACATTTTACGGTTTTCGCTAAGCTAATTTGAAATTAAACCTACAATTAAATTGCGTTGCTTTTAATATATTAAGCAATTTCAACATCTAAGTCTGGGCCACACTGATGTGATGTGATGACAAGTGACGGAGACAAGACATTCAGCTACGAAAGGCAATGTCACACCCAGTAGCCCTATATCTTCGCAGACAAGTGTCGCGCGACATTTGACGACTAATACGTACACGGCCTTACGCTGACCTTAAGAAGAACATTCTTAAAATATTCTTAACTTCCTACGTAAAACATATCGATGTAAGTTTCTTCAGAACTGTGATGGACTTTTTAACTTGCAAAGCTTCTCGATCCCTTGTGGTCGATTCACACGAATCACACGTTAGGCCCGAAAGGCCCGAAAGTTCCCGAAAGTTTCCTAAATGTCCCATAAATTGCTCGGTACGACATCTGACGACGGAAGAGGCTGTGTAATATTTTACCTATGCTTAGGTTGTAACTCGGTTTGACAGATGAAAGGTAGCCTACCTTGCATAATTTACGTACGGAGACATGTTGGAAGTATTAGCTTTTGTTAATAATTGCATGCGGTTTTGCTTGTATTTGTCGTGAAAATCTTGAATTAAAACGTTGCGCCCTAAAGTGTATCATTTAGAGTGTACCCATCTTTTCGATGTATCATTGTTTTATCAGAATTTCGACATGTTTGGACCAAAATATAGCCTGTCGAACTATCTGTCGAAGAGGCTGTCGAAATAGTGGCTTTCGAAATGAATGTCGTCCAAGATGGTGTTTTGAACTTATGCTTGTCGAGGGATACTAAATCAAAGTGCAGCTCGCGTGGTTTCTCCCACGTCAGTCTCCGATACATAATAATATCGAAATAATGAGTCCGATATTGTCACGGATCGGCCTGTGAGTTAATCGAAATCTTCAGCTATCTCCACAACAAGTTCCATCGTTATCGATCCGGTAGTTTTAGCGAGAGGGTTTAACAAACATTCACGTTTACTCACTTACATATTTTAACTTTATAATATTATTAGGATCGCATAAATTAATTGTTTCCTACATTTTGCAGAAAAAATAATATTATTATATCCGGAGGTACTGGAGTGAAAATGCCTCAGTATAGAACTCCTGGACAAACCAACACTCGGGTACAGAGAAATACGTAAATTTTTCGAATGAAACAAAGAGTAAAAACGTTTGATAAATGCTAAACGAACCGGATGAACGTAAATTTTCTACGTAGTTCGAAACGTAACGTTGATTTGAACCCACGGCAACGACGAAACGCAAATCCAATCAGCTGATCTGTGACGCAAACTCCTACGCTTTGAAATATTGAAGCAAAATATATCTCAAAATGTTGGGGTTTACACATGTAGGAAGAATATAATATTATACCAACATCCGACTTCAGACAGTTTTCTGCAATTTCCTAAAGCACAGAACACATAGCAGTACGCGGGGAAGTGTGCGGTCGAGAAGTGACATCTTGAAGGCTAGGTCAAACTTCAGATGATTATAACAGATGTGAACGAAAAACATTTTTTACGGTTATTGCTTCCCAAAATTGTGAACGATACGGTTAGACGACTATGAAGTTGGTAGTTCGATCCAAAAAATTGTAGAATATAAAAATCTATCGGAAATTATCGATAGTTTGATCGTTCGAAAAAATAGTGATCTCGTGGCACACTTGGAAATGATTTAAGGTGCTATTTCCGTTGCCAGTGGGTACAATCACACATCGGCCTTAGCTGATGAAAAAAAAAAGTTGGGACTTTATACTAACCAAAACTTTTTGCTTTACCCTTACGTCCGTGAAAATAGAAAAAAAACTGCCCAGTTTGATTTTTTTTATGTGTTATGTCTAGGTGGCCAGTTCGAAATGGCCGTATGCTACCAGCACCTTAGTTCCAAATTTAAATTACTTTATGCTCTAGGTGCATAATGAGCACTTTATGCACCTAGGGAATAAAGACTCGCTTTACGTTGACCTTTTTGGTCAAATAAAGTAACTTTGTAGAGCAGTAGGTGTGTAAATTAGATTTTTTGTGTACTTAACTAATAGCCTCATGTAAACTAGACCTACTTAATTATACTACTAGGTCTTAATTATTTTTGTAATGTAATTGTTTCTTAATATTTTTTTTAACTGAAAAAAAGGAAATGTTTACTGTTTAGGGTGGCTACGTAACTTCGCTATGAGGTTTTTACACCAAAACAACTGTCTGGTTATCAAGGTTTATGCGAGACAGGCTAGTGACAGACAGATAGACAGACGAACAGTGGAGTTTTAGTGAAAGGGACCCGTTTTTACCCTTAAACCCTAAATTAAGCTTATGTTAAGGGGTGAAATATATTTTTTACCCTAGTTGTATGGAAAAAAGGTTTCGCCCATCTAATTTTTTAGAACAAATTTATAAGTTTAAACTTCGAAAACACTTCCAAACCGTTTACTTATCCCCCAAATCATCGAAACGTTCATTCCAAATTATCATTCAATAAAAAAAATGTTCTTTCCCCGTTTTCAATTCTTGCGTTCATGTAAATTAGGTGACCCTTATCTTTCGACTGCTTAAACTTTAAGAGAACTCGTGAGGCAAATTCTAAATTTTTGGATAGGATGAGCTCAAAGCTTTTATCTTTTGGATTAAGGCTAATACTCTCTAGACAGGGCTGTTATAGAGTTCTTACTCCTGGCTTTTATGATGGTGTATTAGTCCGGAATCCGTGGATACCTTTTTAAAATATATAAAATAAAAAGTGTAAGGAAAAATAAACATAAAAAACCGTCTATTTAATACAAAATTACTTTATTCTTAAAATTAAGATGTTTAGAGCCGAGATTAAAGTTTATTCTTTGGCTTTAGCATTTCACAGGTTTATACCGACATAGCTCATGCACAGTACATAGAAAGGCTGGGGCCTGGGGCATAGCAGTATGGAAACTATTCCATATTGTGTGCAGTTGCCATACTGGTGGCTCATAGCCTCTACTTTGATTCTACGAAAAAATAAAAGAAAACTGTAATATTCCTGTCAATTTCCAAGGCACCATTTGTCCGAAAATAAATTTTTCCTCTGCATAGTTTAAGCTGCCATAGTGCCATAGTGTAAGGCACCTTAGAGAAGATTACCTAGATGATCGATATTTTAAAAACGACTTAATTATAATAATTTTGATTCATTTTTTTTAAAGGTGGTATGGGAGTAATTTTCCGAACAGTTTGACTTTGGAACTGATGTAACTCGTCCGTCAGAGACGAGTTCGCAATCCATCACTATCAGACGACCTTTCTCCTTTTAGTCTCTATTGAGACCATCAGTCCAATCTGGAAGATGTTGACAATAAACGAAATGAATGAAAGACTTATTAAGAATCTTCGTAATATATCTGACAGCCTTATTACAAATCTTATGGAATAATATTCGGACCTATCACAATTATTTGAACGCATATTCACATTCATGGACAGTCGCCGAAAAAAGTAAACACGTACGCAATTTGGCAGCTATTTAGAGCCTGTTTGTACATGCTCACCACACAAGCATACAATAAAATGGCGACACAACAAAAAAAGTACAGTCGCAGAGATAACATCTTAACCATTTTGAGCCTATTTCTGCTCCCATATACTTTCTATTTACCTAGTCAACAAGGGCGAAAAATAATGAGAAAGGAGTTACCAAAAGTTTTAATCCTGTATCATATCCTATTTACTAACATTATAAACGAGAAACTTTTGTGAGTATGTCCGTATGTGATTATGTTTATTACTTATTGACTTAAATATTACAAAACTCTTTGTAATTAATCCGTGTACGTAGATAGCTGAAAACCTGGAGTATCACTTGTTAAAGGGTGGAAAAGGAAAAGGAAAACTTGTTTATGATGCGAATCGCCTTCGATTTAGGCGAAGGTGAACCTGATTTGTTAGCGGGGCGATGCAGGTATATGAAACAATTTCGATGTCTCACATCTGCCAAGCGTCCAGTCACAATTCAATTTTTTTTTGTTTCTTTATGAAGTGTCACGTGACCAACATTTCTTTTAGGTCCGCATTAGAGGCTTGCTTAGCGCCTGAAGACTAGCTAGTCACCTAGCACGTCACGTGACATAACACCCACATATTTGTTTACTTCCTATTTGTTCCTAGTAGTTTGCTTCACTATAAAAGCCGAAAGAAGGACCTTAGTCCACTTTTTTATACCCAATATAGTTATAAAACCTATAAAAATACAAACCTGATACGAGAAATCGTCTCCGTTCCTCAGTAATTTTACATTTCATGGCGACGCAACGTTTTTTCCCTGTGAATATACACACACATACCTACTTGCGGTATTTAATATTCGTCGTAAGATACAAGAAAGTACGTGGTACGTAATACTTCTTTTGTGTTAATGAATTAAATACTATGGAAGTGGTCGTTAATAAACTTTATAAGCGAAGAGGCTGCCCTTTGTGCCACCTAGATTTAAGATTCAGTTTTGAGTAGGTATATGGTTTCCACTCTGTACCCGACTGGATTTGAACCTACACAAGTGACTGAATTGGCTTTCTTCGCTTTCTATCGGGTGAGATAGTGGTCAAACGTACCTATCAACTATACAAAAAGAAGTAGCTATAGGTACGTACATACAACATTTCAACCCAACAGTCTAAGGTTCGTTTAGAGTTTTCTGTCGTTTGGCGCAGCATGGACACCAAGTTTACATTTTTTAAAACGTGTTCTGCTGTTTCTTTATATCTTTGTAGCACACGTCATTAGATGGAAATGTGGTTAATCAAAATATAGTGAAGATCTCGTTCTTATTAATAATTTTAATTAAGTGTCTGCACTGTCTCTGGTTAATATTTATAACTACGCCGAGTGGAGTGGTTAAGATTACATGTCTGCGGTTGAGGAATCTTGTCTTTAGTTCCATAAGTAAATAATAAAAAGGAACTAATCACGTATAATATTAGCTGCATCTTGGGTACGATGTATCATTTCGATGACGGTTTCTTCTCTTTTTAGTTTAAGTGTATTTATTGTATTTCCATTTCTGTATGTGGTTTTCAATAAATAATCAATAGAATGATATAAGCTGTGCCCCGCGATCATACCTGCATAAGTCCAGATCTCGTGGAATTTCGGAAAACCCTAATCGGATACCTAAAGAATAAGCAATCCCCAAATTTCAACTCCAACTAATAAATGGTTTGAGATGTGCATTGACTTTTCAGTTTATTAGCACAAACCATCCTATAGATTTGACTCACACTTTTGATCTATCAGTTATACGTTTTTTTTTGTTAATATTATACGTACGTAGAAGAGAGAGAAAAAAGAAATTTAGTTTTTCATAATGTGAATCGAATCTGTAACCATCTGCGTTCGATTAACGAGCCACAGCAGTGTCGTCATTAATTTTATATGCAGTAAATGTAAATCCTTCCCTAACGGGGCTCGAACCCGTATCCTTCATTTACTTGGCGAGTGCGCAACACGAGAACCGATGTGACACGGTGAATTAAAGATTATAAATGCATCTCCCTAGTTTGTTTTTTTGACTAACGCTCGATTTGTGATTAACTTTCTTAATAGAATTTTAGTTTCGTCTAACCTTACTCCAGAGTTTTTAAGAAAAAAACACTTATATATAAAGAACTAGGTCAAACACAATCAAAAGGTAAAAATAACAAAGTTAAAAGAATACAATTTTGTATACTATTTTGGTATCCTACAAATTTGTAAATAATATGAAAGTTTGTGTGTAAGCTTGTACAAAAGTGTGTTTGTTATTCCTTCACGCAATAACTACTGAACCAATTGCGATTAAACATTACATCAGCTGAACCTGAACCGGGCCTTACGCCGATGAAACCGGAGGCTAACTGCAGTTGTAACTATCGCCTATACTATGTCTTTATTTCAAAGATATTACGCCGCGACTTATCAGTACAGCGTAAGTCGGATGTTATTTCATAACACATCTATTATACTCAGAAGCCACCTCTTTAGTAGACACTCAAAAGTAATTACTATAGCCCTAAATACCTACGTGAAGTAATGATAACGATGTCTTATCTTATCAGTACTTTAGTTAATGTGTGATGCTCGTTGTATCACGTCAAACCTAGTTAGATAGATAGGTAGGTAGGTACTTAAAGGATCCTCCGTGCTTCGGAAAGTACTTTAAGCAGTTATCTCTGATAGCAGTCGTCATGACTAGTTAGAGGTCTTAGGGCGACTTGCAAACTCTAACACACCAATACATACGAGATGAAGAAGAAGACGAAAGCCAATTTACGACCCCTAGAAAATCTATTTGGCCCATTTCAAGTTTTGTACCTACTTTTGAAGTTCCATGCAATTATTTTCCCCCATTTTGACCAACTGCAACAGGCTGATGTTGAGGGTGATGATCATGATTTTAACCATTTTATTGAACATATACGTCCTAAATGGGACCAATATGCAAAATTTAAGACCCCGAGCACTTGCAGTTTCTGATATTCGTGACGAGTAAGTTAAGTAGTAGTATATCATTATTGCTTCCCATCAGATTAGCTCTAGCCTAGCTCTTGTTACAATTAAACTTTTTCATATTCATACAGATTTTCCACTACGACCCAATATAATGCTCAAAGAAATTTTTTTTTTTAAACATGAAGCATGCTGTCTCTTTCTAATGGTATTATTAGAAAGGGACAGCATGCTCAATGTAGCGGAACACTTTTTAGTTCTGTATGTGCTTGTGCATTCAAGTTCTAGTAATATAGCTTCTTTAGTAGCGCCTCGCAGCGCTTTTACAGTTGCCCATCTTTCACAAGTTTGCCATAACTTCTTTTAAATTTCTTCTATGGTTTTCGCAAATTGTTTTCAATTTCCAAGTAAAATGAGAAACCCCATGAGTTTCTTTGTGGCTTCTTCTCATGTGAGGGCGCGTTCCGAAGCCATGGTAGTTATTTTTTTGAGCTAGCTAGGGATAAAATAATTATAATTTAAATTGAAAACTATTACAATAACTCTATAGTCTGCGTACACTGGAACGTTTTGTTACAAATAATTATGAGGCGGTAGTTTACTGTAATTTTTAGAATGTTAAAATAGACAAATTACATCTCAGTCAACCTTGGAAAAGCCAACCGTAAAGTTGGCGAAAGCACGGTTCGTTTAAAACCATAAATAAAAACGCGATTCAACCGGATAAATAAAGTGTTTTAATATAACTTCTTTTTACCATGCGACAACCGCTTACGTATTTATGAAATAACCTAGGTACTTCATTATGCTGAAAATATAGACCCTAAAATCCTTCCCCGCATAGTGACAAAGTGAATGTAAAATCAATATTTATGCTATATTAATTTATGTTGTTGGCAACACGCCGACAAATTGTCGCAACCTATTAGCTATGTAAACTGTCTCTATGAGTGTTTCTATGACGAGCCAAATGTCTTGCTTTCTCTCAACTCGATTCTGGGTTATTACTGGAAGCTTCTACTTGATTTTGTGAGATTGCTGTGTCTCGCGGTTTTACTAACATAAAAAATATTTAAGCCTGTGATATGTTTTTTTTTTGTTATTTTTTAAAGTGTCTCCTACACTTGGATGATTAAATATATACCTATATATAAATATTTCCAAAACATTTTTACGTGCCTTAAACGCAAACAAAAAAAGAGATCCGATTCTTAGTTTCGGCTCGACTGGACGAGTACCTGTGGCCAAAATAGATAAGGCAAAGTAAAAAAAAAATATAAACATTAAAATACTAAATCTCGAAAACTATTGGGTGTAGACCCAATAGAGAAAGTTCAGAAAGATAAACTTTTATATGTCGTTTGTGACAGAAAATCCGAATCTGGTACTGATTTTAACATAATATTAGGGGTTAAAGTATGAAATTGCCGATTTGTACTGAAAATCTTAATTGTTTATTTTTTAAATTTTTAACAAATTTATTTAATCAAAATAGTTGCCATTATTATCTATACATTGCTGCCATCTAATGGGAAGGTTATTAATGCCTTTGCGATAGAACTCCGACGATCTAGACGGCACAAACTGTGTGAAAGCATTTTGTACTGCCACCTGGGAAGAAAACTTCTTGTCACGTAGATAATTGTCCAAATCACGAAAAAAATGGTAGTCCGTTGAAGCAAGGTCTGGTGAATACGAAGGATGACGAAGTGCAGTTCCTGAAGGGTCAAAATGATTTCTCGTGCTGTGTGAGGTCTCGCGTTGTCGTGGAGCAATAATGGTGAAGATCGATTCATGAGTCGGGGCTGTTTTACTGCTAGTTTTGTCAACATGGTTCGGAGTTCGGCACAATAGACATCTGCCGTAATTGCTTGATCAGATCGAAGAAAACTATAGTGAATAACACCATGCTGAGACCACCAAACAGTTACCATTACCTTTTTATTGGTAAGTTTTGCTTTAGGACACTGTTGTGGCATTTGACCTGGGGTCAGCCATTGCATTTTTCTTTTCCGGTTATCATAAAGAATCCACTTTTCATCACATGTTACAATTCGATCCAATATTCCTTCATTTCTGTACCGGTTCAACAAGGCAACACAAGTTTCAACACGCGTTTCTTTCTGCAGATCAGTCAAATCATGAGGCACCCATTTTTCGTATTTTTTTATTTTATTGATTTGACGCAAGTGAGTCAATAAAGTGGGTAAGGTAACGTTAAACCATGCCGCTAATTCCTGGGTAGTTTGACTAGGATCGGCTTACACTATCTCTCTTAATTCATCGTTATTCACCTGTGTGGGCGGTCTTCCTCGTGGCTCGTTCTTTAAGTCGAAATTTCCATCACGAAAGCGTTTAAACCAAAATCGCACGGTGCGTTCATTAGTAGACCCCTCTCCAAACGCAGCATTGATATTGCGGGCTGTTTCTGCCGCGTTAGTTCCGCGTCGGAACTCGTATTAAAAAATCACTCGAATTTTCGCAGTATCCATCTTTCTTGTCTAAATTGAATAACAAAAACAATTGAAAGTCGATTTTCAAATGTTTCACATTTTTTTAAAAAAGAACATCACAGAAACCATTTGAAAAAAGTTTCATTCGAAAACCTCAAACCATGAAGATTCTATGTCAATTCAAAGAACCTATTGCAATAAAACGGCAATTTCATACTTTAACCCCTATTATTAAATGTATTTAACATTTTTTAGTACCTACCTTTTAGGAATTTTATACAAATATACTTAATAAATTATACATACTTACCTACATTACAGATTGTTTACATTTTTTGTATTAAATAATCTTTGAAACAATATTTTTACTTACACACATACATTTCCTAGGAATTGTTTACATATCTTAAGTTTCATGTATTTCTGGTAACATATATATTCTCAAGAGACTGTTTCAGAGTTTAGGGTTGACACCACAGTTGTGAGGTTCAAAGTCTAAACTTTCTTATATATACATAAGTACTACGGTCGAGTGGAAGAAACTTCTACTAAAGATTGTTTTCTTCTTGAGTTTGTCTATTTAAAGAGTAAAGGGAAAACCAAGATTTTTAAACCTTCAAAATAAGTGCCTTTTTTTATTTATTTACCAAATAAGAAAAAAACATATTTGTTGTATGGGAGCCCCATTTTATAGGTTATATTTTATTTTTAGTACTATTTGTCGTTATAGCGGTCACAGAAGTATTTCTGTCTTAATGTGAAATTTTACCTTTAAATAAATTACACAGAGACGTTGAAAAGATTTTTTCAATCATTTTAGATTTCATTTATCATTTTTCATTTAAGATAACTATTTTAATGACTTATTAAATTTATTATCCTAGCTGGCTCGGCAATCAGAACAGTGTGAATTGTCCAAAAGACAAATCTAATGACAGATCACTCATCGTTAGTGCTTCAAAACTCCTTTCGGAACGATGAATAAAAATTACAACTGTGATCTCAATTCTACGAGTATAATTACGAATAATTATTCTACTATCTACTGTGTACCTACTATGAAATGAAATAGGAGCATGGAGGAGTAGCGGAATAGCTCAAAAGTTGAAGAAACTACAAAACCCTCGTCATTAATTATAACAAAACCAACTAATAACAGAGAACGACTGACTCATAATAAAGCTGAAGTCTGAAGAGACAACAAAAAGTTGCTGTACAAAAGTATAGTGATTTTTTCACCCGACTACTGGCGAAGTTAAAAAAAACAAAACAAGTGCGTGCAACGCGCAGTGTAGGGTTTCGTAGTTCCATTAACACGAATATTGACATCTGGAAAAGTCTTTACAACTAACACCTACCTAGTAAGTAGTTTTCAACAAAATTTGTCACTTTTTATTTCTTTCAATTACTCGTGAATTTGGAAAGACAGCTCAGCGAGATATTATTTATTTAAACTTCATTATATGTACTACTGCCGCGAACACATATGACTGGGAGGTGTTCACATTAAGATTATTAAGTGTTCACATTATTAAGTACTCTAAAAACTAAATATTTCAAAAACGGAACAGTAAAAAGAAAAATGATTTTGAAAACCCACAATGATTTAGAGCTATCTCACGATACCCCACACAATGGGATAAAGAAAAAAAAGTCATCCCACCTTTTACATGTTGGAGGTACTCTAAAAAATGGTCATATATCGTTTTCATCCCGCCTGTTCGGAAAGTTTAACTTTCATGGGTAGATAGCTGGGTTGAAAGTGGCTCATTTCATCCCTAGAGTAGAAAGTAACTTTATTTTTTTAATTAATGCAACCATTTGACACTTCTTTCCATTGAAAAATTGTCAAATACAACGATCCAAAACGTCAGATTATAGTCTGAAATTAACCGATTAATTATATAATAACATAACATAATCAGCCCGTTAATTTGTCCCACGGCAGGGCGAGGGCCACTTCTTAGAGGAGTTAGGCAGCTCCGGATTGGCGAATGTCCCATGTCTTCGACCCGTGGTGAGTCCAAGACATGTCGGTTTCTTATTTATTTCATTATAGAATCGAATTTAATGTAAAAATTGTAACGTTTCGTTACTCTTCTATATCTATACTCTATACTTTATAGTAAAGGAAGACAGGACAAAAAGTCTGTACTTGGAAGTAAATTTAAAAAAAAAGTGGTCTAGGGGACTTAGAATAAGTAGTAGAACAAATTTTATAATTTTTAAAATTCATGTCTGTCTGTTTATCTGTTTCTCTGTCTGTTACTTATACAAATTAAAACAACGAATCCAATTGAAATCTTCAATATTAGATAGTTCTATTTTCGAGGAACGTCGTGGTATACTTTGCATCGAAATCCAATTAGTAGAACCGGAGTAATGAACGAAAAAATGCAACCGCTCGAGAACCGCTCGGCCGCCCGCGTCCGTGACAACTGAAAACTTGTTTTTCACATCCGCGGGGGGTGAAACCGCGGGGCGCAGCTAGTAAAAAATAATGTTTAAAACAAGACGTGTATCATGGATAAAAGTCCGTAGTCTGCAACAAGGCTTATGAAGACGAAACCATTCGCCACATTTCTCACAAAGAGCTACCCCTGTGTAATAATTCAGGGCAACTACATATCTCGCTTGGTAATAGAATATTTAAGTGGGTACCTCATATTTCTTGTATTGGGAGGTCCGGGCCGTGATCATCGAGGTATATCTCGTCCTTTTATTAACTTGTTCCTTGGGATTATTGTGGGTGTTTTTTGCTGTTGTTGTTTCGTGTAGGCTATTTCTCACCTGTATTACACTTTGGTGGAAAATTGACACACAATTTAAAAAGTAGTTTTTGCACTTTTGCAGCTAAGATACCTCTATACCACAGTACCTACATAGAAAGGCTGGGACATAGCCTTTATAGAGATCGAATCTAAAAAAAGAACGATTGGTACAGAAACAATAGACAATCGAAGCAGAAACAAGTTGGTTCGTGTCAAACCAAATTGAGGAAAAGTGATGTTGTTAAAAACTGCCTAAAAATGTTACTCCTAAGGTTCCCTAACACGATTTGTGTATATAAGTAATTTCGACTGATGATTTAATAAGCCACATTGTTAACACCTTATAATTAACGATGTTTTGACATACCTAATCCTATTAATATTATAAAGGTGAAAGTTTGTAAAAAGGTGTGTATGTATGTGTGTTTGTTACTCAATCACTTAAAAACCGCTGAACCGATTGCGATGAAACTTGGAATATAGGTAGCTGGAGACCTGGAATAACACACTTTTTATCCCGATAATCGTACGGGAACGGGACTTACGCGGGTGAAACGCGGGGTGAAGCTAGTTCCTTATATTTATGACATGACTGCTTCCCGCGGCTGCATGTAAATAATCGTTTAATTTAAAAAAAACAATTACCACTTCGCATTTCTAAAAGTTGTATAAAAATGGTTTACCTAGACGTCTAGGTAAACGACCTCCTTTCGGATTTTATAACCATCCCTGAAACATACCGTATAGGTACATAAAATAATTTTGTTTAGGTACAATAAATCCTCATATAATATCAGTGTTCAAATTAGTTCCTTTCAACATATTTGATACCACAACAAGTAAAGTAAACACAACACCATGATACCTCAAAGTTTCTAAACTACACAATATCTGGCACTTTGCTGAAAATTTCACCGAGATGATAGCAACTTGTCTGCTCTTCGTTTGGGCGCTAACTAGCCGCACTCTAACAAAGCTAACTCGAAATATAGCCCCGAAACTTGACAATGCGAAGCTCTGAAGTTAGAATACCTTACTTGCGCTCTTCGGTTTCACTCGCGTCAGTCCCGATCTTGCAGGAAAATCAGGATAAAAATAGACAATATGTTTGGTTCAGTTATTCAGCTTATTTACATTTTACCGGGTCTTAATCGCGTATTATTATTTATTTTCTTATCTCGACGTTTCGATCATGTTACAATGATCTTGGTCTCGAGGGGACTCAAGCTGCGACGGGTGTCGTCCTCTCTTTATAAACAACGACGGTTATAAATAGAGGACGACACCCGCCGCAGCTCCAGTCGCCTGGCGACCAAGATAATTGTACATGTTCGAAACGTCGAGGTAAGAAAATAAATAATAATTCGCGATTAAGACCCGGTATACTAATCATGTGAATTTAAAAAAATTATCAGATCTTCAGCTATCTGAATACGAGAATAAGTTTCATCGCAATCGGTTTTCTAGTTTTTGCATGATATTAAAGATATTATGTAGCGGTCAGGCACGTTGGAGTTACGATTTGCACAAGACGGCTGGCAAAAACTGGATGCGAGAAGCCGCAAATAGATCTTGGTGCCGTGCAATTGGAGAGGCCTATGTCCAGCAGTGGACTGCAACAGGCTGATGATGATGATAGTGATATAGCGGTCGCGGGGAGTTTGGAAGGAGGTGGTTCGAGATCATTATTTTTAGCCCGTATGGAGGTTATTCTCAGTAGGTAGTGGACGAATAAGAGCTGAGATGATAGGGATAGGTTGGTATATATAGCCCGCTCTCCGTCAATTATATTGTGGTTTTAAAAACGTGAAATTGGAGTCTTTAATATAAACAATCAAATTCAATACGTTCACTACAACTAAAGTACATCTTCCGATTTCAAAATTACAATTTTAATGGTACCAAAATTACTTAATAACGGGGTATTTACCATGTTTAATAATTTATTCGCGGAGCTCGATATTTCGCTAGTAATTCCAACCAGCTTGTTCACGAGACTGGAGAATGCGGGTAGGTGATGACAGTTAGAGGCGTCCATATCGGACTACCTGCTTTCTGACACGAGTTGAACGTCTGGTTATCGGTCCCCTACTATTGTCACTAACTTCATTATTTACTCGGTCCTGCATTCGACAGACCACACTCACGGTATCTGTTCGCAAACTTTTTGTAGTGTTCTTCATGGGTTTGCATAATTTAACTACCGGATTCCAGGCTTTCGACAATTGAAACCCATCTTCCCTGTTGAAATTACTATACTTAGTAATTTCAATGGCTTCACGTACCATACGGGGTGTGTAATGGCGTTGTGTCGAAAGTACCTGCGGCTTGTGAAACTCAATCCAATGATTTGGTCCGGCATCTAAATGGTGTTCCCACCACCATCCACGACACCTGAACGCTGTAGTGACGTCACTGACCGACCGTGCACATGACCTGTGTGACGAAGACCATATAGATGAGGAATTGGAGCATGTTAAAAAAGTCCTGCAGTGGAACGGGTTCAAAGTACGGGACACAATTACTAGGTCTAAAAAGAAACTCAGACAGTACAAGGTTGAGAGGCAACCAGCGTTTATGCCATACATAAAGGGAGTAACAGACAAGGTCGCTAAAATCTTGGATAAGTATGCCGTAAAGACCATTTTTACTCCTTTTAAGAAGATTGGACAAATGCTGCGCACGCCCAAGGATACTTTTCCCTTGGAAAATCCCGGAGTGTATAAAATTGATTGTAGTTGTGGAAAGGCCTATATTGGACAGACAAAATGCACGGTGGCCTGTCGGATTAAGGAACATATAAAGGCGGTGAAAAACAATGATATCCAGAAGTCGGCTATAGCGGAACACCTTTTAGATGCCGGACCAAATCATTGGATTGAGTTTCACAAGCCGCAGGTACTTTCGACACAACGCCATTACACACCCCGTATGGTACGTGAAGCCATTGAAATTACTAAGTATAGTAATTTCAACAGGGAAGATGGGTTTCAATTGTCGAAAGCCTGGAATCCGGTTGTTAAATTATGCAAACCCATGAAGAACACTACAAAAAGTTTGCGAACAGATACCGTGAGTGTGGTCTGTCGAATGCAGGACCGAGTAAATAATGAAGTTAGTGACAATAGAAGGGGACCGATAACCAGACGTTCAACTCGTGTCAGAAAGCAGGTAGTCCGATATGGACGCCTCTAACTGTCATCACCTACCCGCATTCTCCAGTCTCGTGAACAAGCTGGTTGGAATTACTAGCGAAATATCGAGCTCCGCGAATAAATTATTAAACATGGTAAATACCCCGTTATTAAGTAATTTTGGTAGTGAAAATAACCATGTTAGTTTAAAATCGTATAATTTTAATGGTGTTATTTGATCATCACGAATTAATTCAATAGTCAATAAATTTGAGGCTGAGCTAAACACTTTGTAAGCATTTATTTATAACTGGTTGCCCCCCATGGTTTTACCTGCCTAAGTCCTAATCCCGGGAGAACACCGAGATAAAAAGATATGTGTTATTCTAGGTCTATATCTATACACAAAGTTTCAAAGCAATCGCATAAGTAGTTTTTCGTGAAGAAGTAACACAGACACTCGTTAACTGACATACAAACTTTCACATTTATAATATTAGTGGCATTCTACATTTGTCAACCTTGATTCCCCAAAACACAATTAAATAGATTTAAAGAGTATTGACAATTTGTTACTGGGTTGATTAACACGTCTAGACGAATAACTTTTGTCGAAAATGTTGATTTAAAAAGAAACTCATTCGCGTTTCTTTTACTTTTGATTCCTAGGACCTGAAGCCAAAAGAGTCTGTAAAGGCTCTGAATTGTAGACACGAAATTGCAACAATATAAATTTAAAATAATTAAACCAACGCGATTAAAACCGGAAAAAGAAGAACCTACATTTCAATTCAATATCGCGAAAACAGAAGAAAAAATAATGACAAAGTTATATGCACTTTCAAAAGTCGTAGAACAATATTTTCAATAACCCAGTTAAGTAGACAATATAAATATATAAGATATATAAGATATAAATATTTATGGAAATTTTCTAGAATAAATTAAAAGTGTTTGAGAGTAAATTGGTGGATGGTTAAGCAAATAAGTCGCTTGGTCTACTTCGACGTGGCACGAAATGCATCGGTTGGAAATCACCAATTACCTATTCTCCGAGTAATTGATGATCGAACTCGATAGCGGTTCGTTCAATATGCGATCGGGAAATAGGGTTCACGCAATCGTTTTTTTTTTGTTTTGTATTTTTTTCCCTTTGATTTTGTTACTTTTAAAAAGTGATTCCTACACTTTGAAAATTAGTTTGGTAAATTTAGCAATGTTTACAAAAAACAGGCTTTCCTTTTTAATTTTTACTTTGAGTTCGTGGTGCTGAAATGAAATTAAACTCGTATTGCGGTTTTAATGGCATTGCTTTTGTTATGATTATCAAGCATTTTTCATTTCGTAAAATGGAATTCCGAAAAAAACTGTGAAACGTAATATTTTAAAACAGGTGCCTTTTTCAGTCAACCTGAAAAAGCCAACTGTAAAGTTAGCGAAAGCTCAGTCGTTTAAAAATCATGATCGTTGATGAATAAAATGCGATTTAACCCGGTAATTAAAGTGTTTTATTATGCAAAATCACGAAAATCATAGAAGAAATTACGTAATATTTTGACAATTGATTGTATTAGGCGTTACTTTTCGGAACTCCATATCAACTATATTAAAAATTAGTATTTAGTTTTTAGTCCCGATACCTGACTAGTATCACTACGTATCATGCGGTACGCATGCGGTGCGGTTCTTTGCCTTTATTTCAAGTTTCATCGCATTCGGTTCAGTAGTTTTAAAAGGCGTAAAAGAGTGACAAAGTCATATACATACATACAAACTTTCGCGTTTTATAATATTAGTGAGAAAAATAAGATTAGTCAGATAAGATTCATCGACATTAATTTCCGACGGAGTCCGTATTTGTACAGAACCATGACATGTACCATCAAGAAGCAGTCGAGGTCGATTTCGACTACCAATTAAAATTCAAACGAACGGATCACGTAGGCTAAAAAATATCTGTTTTCATTCTGTTGAGCGATTCAGGTTTTCTATTTCAATGCATTTCAAATTTGACGACCTTGGTGATATACGTCTGGCAAACGAACATCCGGATGCGCCGCAACGTGTTGTGGGTTCGATTCCTAATCTTATCCTACTTATACTCGTATTATAAATATGCAATGTGCAATTAACACAGAAACGTTTAGATTTACATTTTTATTGTATTCATATATGTTTATATAATTTATAAAAATTGACATAGAGCGGTGTTGGTCTAGTCATAGATACCCCGGCTTTAATTCCGAAGGTCGTGGTTTGGAATCTCAGCCGCGCACGTTCGGGTAACGTGCAATGTCATTTTATTTAAGAAAAAAAAATGCACGCTATTAACATCGCTTTTACGGTGAAGGAAAACATCGTGAGGAAAACCACGGCCCAATAGTACCCGCGTAAATCTTAATCCAAAATTTAAAAAAAAAACATAAGATTATTCTCCTGATCATAACAAATAATACGCTTAAAGAATTATCGAAATCGGTCCAGCCGTTCATGCGTGATGCCGTGACCACGCGAAATAGGGATTCATCTTTTATATTTTACTTCTTACTAATATTATAAACGCGAAAGTTTGTATGTATGTGAGGTTGTTACTCTTTCACGCAAAAACTATTGAAACTTGGAATATAGGTAGCTGGATACCGGGAATAACATATAGGCTACTTTTTATACCGATATTTCCGCGGGAACGGGACTTACGCGGGTGAAACCGCGGGCGCAGCTAGTATAATATATAGGTAAGTAAGCAAACGAGTATTTAAATTACCAAAGACCATTAAATATTACTAATTCATGCCAAAACTACAGAACCGACTGTTATAAAACTAGGTACCTATCATAATTGGTATGAGTAGATAACTGGAGATCTGGATGACAAATGTGACAAATTTTTATCCTCCTGCGGTATCGGGCGGGACTTACGAAGTTTCCAAATCGTAATTCGACGGGTTTAAAACAAGTGGAGAAGCCATTTATAAGACACTGTCGACATAATATCTATCTACCTCTGCAAATTAATTATGAAATTAAATTATAGCAGCCACAGAAATACTTCATCTCATGATAATTTCAAATGTCTTGCTATCATTCATGTCAGATACACCCTGGTAACAAACAGACGGGCAGGAAGCAACAAACTGAAAACTATACGTTAAATATGCTATATAGCGTCCCAATTAGACAGTCATCCGCAGACATATGATTATTGATTGCTCCTGTTCAAATTACAGATACCTGTAGTTATTATGAAGGACAATTGTAATTTACCACATGATTACAAAAAAAAGCATGATTATCTTGTGGCTTCTTCTCATCGGAAAGCGAAGCCACGCTAAAATATTTAGGTTAAAAACGTATCCAAGTGTTCATGTACTTTGTTTTGAACAAACATCTTATGGAAATAAATAATTTTAAATTTGAATTCCCGGCATGGTCCGTTGTATCCAGCCGGCAACTTCCGTCGGGATCAGTTATAGACTAATCTAGACCCCTAATCTAGAATGCTGAATGGGGGTTGGGGAGGGGTTGTTCATAGACAGACGTACAGTGAAGTCTTAGGCTGAAATCTATGCTAATGCTAAGCTTGAGCTAAGCAAGTTGCAAAGATCACGTAATAAATACCAAAATTGTCTAAAGTCAAAGTTTTTGCTTAGCTCAAGCTAACGCTAGACTGAAATCTATAGTCCGTACTTTGTCTTACTTAATTCTGAGCTAAGACAAAGTACGGACTATAGATTTCAGCCTTAGTCAAAAGGTCCCGTTTCTCAGTCTCTGGGTACGTTATCCTAAAATATCTTAGTCAATAAGAAAATTATCAATTTATCTTATTCTGCAATGCAGAAGGCTGCGAGTTCGATTCCCGTCGGGTGCAAATATTTATGCTTCAAAAATAAATATTTGTATCTGGTCTTGGTGTCTTTCTATGAATAATATGTGTATTTACAAAAACAAGTATAATATGTAGTATATCCGTTGTCTAGTACCCCCATGGGTACTAGACAACGGTACAATAGTACAAGCCTAGTGCTTAGTTTTGGGCTAGATTGCGCTGTGTGTAATGTCGTGCAATTTTTATTTATTTATTTATATCCTTTTTATAAATATCGGCTGACTTTTTAATTGGTGCTCTGCACTCAGTCAATTATACGTCAGTCAGTCATTCCCTTTCATTTCGTATGCAACCACCGTTCGAGGCTTATTTAATGCTTGGTTAGGTTTTTTAATTTGATTACAAAAATCGAGCAAGGCTGAACTTTTTACGTAATCCCGAAAGGATTATTCCAAGGCTTAGATGTACCTTCACCGGAGCAGAGCGTCGATTGATGAGAATACGGCTTTGCTGGTTTTGTTTTTTCTATAGGAGGACGAAGCAATCTTCGTCCTTCTATTTTGTAGTAGAAAACACAAATGCCAATGCGTTTGAAGGGCTGTTGTAAATTCTTTACAAGGCAAAGGCAATTTCAATGACATCAGAAGGAAGATAGTTGTAAATAGCCACTGTGGTAACGTTACCGCAAACTGAATGACACTTTCGACGTTTTAATCGTCATTCATCGACTGCACCTTCCGAACGCACCGATGCATCAGGTTGCTTTTATGTCACGTGACTCGCTAGGTGACTATGGAAGCACTGTGGAATAAAATTATGAAATTAAACAAGGAATTGTCTTAGTTTTTCTCTTGAAAAGGCTTAAACGATTTAAAAACACATGGTCAGTGCACGAAAAGAAAATGTAGGTACACAGCTCGGAAACTTGCGCGGATTTTGTACACTTTGGGACAAAATATTATAGTGAAGCAAGTGATATTTAGAGAGATGGATTCCCTAAATAT
Source organism: Idaea dimidiata (assembly GCA_949358125.1). Classification (NCBI taxonomy): domain Eukaryota; kingdom Metazoa; phylum Arthropoda; class Insecta; order Lepidoptera; family Geometridae; genus Idaea; species Idaea dimidiata. The sequence goes on along the minus strand of OX442334.1, from coordinate 18,795,198 downwards.
CACTTTGGATGAGCCATGAATAGCTCATGCTTTGCTTAGCTTTGGATAGCTCATTTGAAAGTAAATAAATGCAACCTTTTCGTCCGTACCTAATAAGTCCCGTTTTTATAGGAATTTCAACAATCCTTTGGTTATCAGATGCCTACTTCTTATAAAAAACACTCACTCCACAGCTTAGGCTATGTTTATCCATCTGTTAAACACGACAAAGCCTTTTAAAATTGATTAAGTAATTTAATTTAGGGGTGATTGAATAGTCTTATATCTCTTATTAGTTAAATCTTCTGCTACCATGTTTCGGTTGAAGTAATTTGTAATTTTCTGGGATTTGAATAAAACTAAAAATGAAGAATCACTTTGAGTAATTTGTCCCCAATTGTAAAATATTGTACGTCCATACAAGAACAGCCGTGTTTAGTACCGAAATATCTTCAGTAAACTATTCGCATGGTCCAACTATTCCGCACCGCTTTTATGTCGAGCACATAAAGTTTATTTTAGTTTAAATCGCTTGTTCCCGTTTTTGTACAAAGTGTTCTTTTTTTGCTTGTACATTTAGTTTTATTTGGTTGGTTAATTTGAAAAGTAGTTAGGTACTGGAAATATTTTAAAGGAAAAATACGTCTTCATCAAATATTAAAAGTAAAAATGCCTAGAGCATTAAAAAAAAACAATTACAAAAAAAGTAGTAGGTAAGTATTTAAATAAATAAATGTTGCACGACATTACACACAACGCAATCTAGCCCCAAACTAAGCACTAGGCTTGTACTATTGGTACTAGACAACGGATTACATATAATACATATTAGGAAATATACGGAAATATTTTTTCCATACATAAAAAATAATCGGTAACTCAAGGCTAAATAACAATTATTGACCCTATGCGTGGCCTCAGCATTTGTTATATTTTCACTAACTTTGAATGTCACTCACAAGAGCAAGACACATCATTAAGCAGTGCATAACATCTCGTTTGTGAATACGAATGTAAGATACAAGATGAAGGACGCAACTAGGCCACGAGCTTCGCTTCTCATATGTTTCAAAACATGTAATTTTGAAACATTGTCATCATTCTCATAATTAGAAATTAATCGATTTTGTTAATGAGTTTCCGTGGCTTTTGTCTCCACCTCGTTAACCAGTCGTGCGTTCATGAAATTTTGATTTAGGTACGAGTAAAGCTACGAAGACAAATATTAAATATTTCTGTCGGTTGTTGCTAGTTAAGCAGGGTTTGTGTAAAGTCTACAGAAAGCAAAATATACTACAACAAAAGAGAGGTTGAAAAAATTGTGAAAGATGTTACTGCATGTTTAAGAAAGAACGAAAGTAAAAGATAATCTATATCTATAAAACTCTTTGTCCTGACTGACTTAGGTACTCACTCGCTCACTGAGGATTTAACGCACAGCCTAAACCGCTGAATAGTAGAAAGCTGAAATTTGGAGACTGTGTTCTTTATGTTCAGGAGATATCTGATAAAAAAAAGGATTTTCCAAAATTTCACCCCCAAGGGGCGTACAATTTTGTTTGAAAGTTTTTATACTTTGACATTAAATAAAATTGGTACACTTACAGGCGGGGAGGGGAAAATCTTAAACTATCTAATCATATCCTTTGTACCTTACAGTAAGACATGCGGGCGAAGACGCGGGCAGAAGTGTTTAAGAAAATTTTGTTATTTTTAAGCCAGTTTATAATCTATCGTACTAATATTATAAAGAGAAAAAATAATGAATAGACTCCGAAACGATTGGACGGTTCACCAATAGAAAGCTTTTTGATCTCCGATATTTCCACGAGATGGGGACTTGTTTTTTATACGTGTACGTATATAGTTTTGAAAAGCAATAAACTGCTGCTCTCTGCGCTCTTCAATAAGACAAAACTCTAAGACGATCATTCACAACTCACAACCGTCTTATATCGACCAACTATTTTCTAAATAGAATAAAATATTGCTATTTCCCTGGGACCAATGCGTGGTTCCTCCTTCGCATTTCCCAACTCATACCTTGACAATCTCAACACGAGTCAGGAAAATCTCAATCATTGAAAAACAAGTCTTATTTTAAAAGACGTAGAGATCTAAGATTGTAAATTGTAGGTGTGGAGTTAAATTTGTCAGTGTAGACATTCGACTTCTAAATAAATAAGAACAATATTGCTACTAGTCTTTCACGGATGTTTTTCTATTTCATTAGGTAGGTATGTATATATATATATGAATAAGTATATAGTGTATACCTTGCAAGGTAAGTTTGTTTGAATGTTTCAGTTGTTCGTTCCGTTTGTACTTGTGCTACCGTTTGCTGATTAGTTGTTCGAAAGTTTTTGTAGTAATACTTGCTTGAAGATGAGAGTTTGAAATAGTTTTCTGTTATTATAAATGTTTTCTCTCCGTTCTTTGTGCCGAATAATGAGGTACACCAGATTGTTGTGTAGAAGTGCTTTGTTTAGGTGTGTTGGGAACTGTGTTTTTTTCTACAAACAGTTATTTAGTTGTTTTTTTTTAAGTAAAAATACATCGGTCGACGCTAAGTGGAATTCGAACTAACTACGCATCTCTTTTCAATCCGGGAGTCCGTTCTGTTTTTGTAAAATTAAAAAAAATATATAGTTATTCAGTAGCTAGCTGCGCCCCGCGGTTTCACCCGCGCAAGTTGCGATCCCACGTTGTTCTTACACCTACCTACCGCAGTGCGCCCATTGAAGTACTGTTGAATCTAGACGCTTCCGCGCCTGGCATCATCAGTGCTTCCCTGTGTGGATTTTTGCACTGCAGTAGGTAGGTGAAGTAAGGCAAAATTTGTATGTCAGTAAGTGATGATGACGATGGATGACGATCGATGACAGTTCAGTTTCAGTTTCTTTATTTGCATAAAAGTTGGTACAATTAACAAAGGTACATAGGTGTTCTTATAAAATAGAAAGTCTCTCAACTTTAGTCAATGTATTGACATGCAAAATTTTACAGGTTGTCACAATAATGATTGATGACGATGATGACGACGACGATTGATGACGATGAATGACGATGGATGACAATAGATGACGATGGATGCCTATGGTTCAAATACAACGAAATAACGCAATTTTTATTTTTTATCCAGATATCCGGATATCAAGTCTGGATAAAAAGTAGCCTATATGTTAATCGAAGTCTTAAGCTATCTGCATACCAAATTTCATTGCAATCGGTCCAGCCGTTTCCGAGATTAGCGCGCACAAACGCACAGACAAACAGACAAAAAGTTAAACATGGAAATGGGGTCTGTTACGTTAGTATGTACATACCCCCAAAAATAGTTTTTTTTTAATATATTTCAAAAACAGACACCGCTATGTTAAGTATATTTAAATAAATATAACTTATTATAACTATATTATAAGTATAAATAAATAAATATAAATATGTTATAGTCCATAGCAGACATCTTGTTTCGAGAATGGTGATTAAAACTGAAAAGTTGTTTGTTCTAGACATCTAGACGAATAACTTTTGTTCAAGGTTTTTTGATTGTAGTAACAGTAGGGCAGTCAGCCCTTTAGGCTGACTGCTATTTTGTAAAAGAAGTATACCTTATTGTTTTTGGTCTTAAGTGATTTGTATATCATTAAGTAGGTACGTATTTTCAAATTAAATAAAACCATCATAATAAGCATATTATAGTAAATCCGTTACTTATGGTATCTATATGTATAATAGGTTTATTATTATAAAGGAAGAGAAGACAAAAGTCTGTATACTTACTTAGAAGTAATTTAAAAAAAAAGTTGTCCAGGAAAATTTAGGAAAAGTAGTAGAACATTTTCAAACTTCATGTCTGTCTGTCTGCTTCTTTGTTTGTTTCGTACACAATTAAAAACTATTAATCCGATTAAAATCTGGTTTTCAATATTGAATAGTTCTATTTTCTATTACAAAGTCGGCTATGCACTACTTCTACGCAGACGAAGTCGCGGGTAACAGCTAGTGATGAATAAAGGAACTCTGTGGCAAAGACCCAATTGACATGCAGAAGGTTGTGGGTTCGATAAATATAAATATTTATTTCTGGTCTAGGTGTTTTCTATTTCTGGTCTGGGTATTTTATATTTATCACATGGTATATGCATTTATAGAAAAAAAGTATAATACCTATGTAATTTATTCGTACTCATAGTCCAAGCCTAGTGTTTAGTTTGGGGCTAGATTGCGCTGTGTGCCATGTAATGCCGTGCAATATTAAAATGTTGTTTGTGAGTATGTGAAGTGCAACCCTACACTCACCCGCCTATCACAGGTTAAATACACAAACGCAATGTGTAAATGTGCATATAAGTATTCTTGCCAGCTCTAGTTAACTATATTAAATATTAATATTTAGTTTTTAGTCCCGATACCTGACTAGTATCACTACGTATCATGCGGTCTGCCGCGTGCAAAGAACACCTCCCTCCTCCCGCTCCTTGCATGCGGCAGAAATTAGATATTATGTTAAAATTAGATATTATGTTAAAATTAGATATTATGTTAGTATTAGTGACACCAATCATCAACCGTGAAATCGACGCGTTTCGGCTTTAAAAAGCCATCATCAGGAACGTAGACTCCGACCGAACTGTGTGGGCGACAAAAATTAGTAACGACGCCGTTCACCCGACGCTGTTGACTCGCCGACAGCTGGAACAAGAGTGAGTGAACAACGCTGCGCCCCCCACTTTTATACTTCGGTGCGATCGTCGTCAGCACCCCCACCACGCCTCGCCAACGCCCTTAGCAGGGGAGATGGAACGATGTTTGTTTGTTCGTTCAGCAGTGTGTTTTGTGTATTTTTCGATTTCAAAATTTCTAATTGTTCCAACACGCTCAGTCGCAACCCCTTATCACACATATGTAAAATATTGTAATTATTGTTGTCGCACAAGGAATGGCCACTGTCAATTAAGTGTTTTGCGAAGTGTGATTTTTCCGGATGGCCATTTCTATACGCGGCAACATGTTCCTTATATCTAGTATCAAAACTGCGACCAGTCTGACCCACATAAACTGCGTTACACTCGTCACAAGTCAACCGATATACACCGGATCTTTTAGAAGACTCTAAACGGTCTTTGCCATTACATAAACGACTAATCGCTTGATTTGTTCGGAACGCAACGCTGACATTGTGTTTTCTTAAAGTGTTGTGTATTCTGTGAGAAATTGGACCCATGTAGGTCAGGCTGCTCACATTCGTATTTTGTTTTTGTTCCGAGTGTGCATATAACAGTGAGCGAACCAATTTTCTTTGTTTCTGGAAAACGATTTTGTCAACTAACTGAGTGGTGTAACCATTTGCAATAGCAATCTGGTAGATGGTATGTAATTCTTTGACATATTTATCCGTGGACATTGGAACTGTCATTAATCTATGAATATAGCTATGGAAGGCTGCTAACTTGTGTTGATTTGGATGGCAAGATGAGTACGGGATGACCATGTCGGTTTGTGTTGGTTTATGGAATATTTGGAAATCTAATTTGTCGCGGGACCTTGTGATAGTGAGATCCAAGAAGTTAAGTGATTTGTTTGTCTCCAACTCCAGTTTGAACTTGATTTTTGGATGGAGATTGTTTATATGTGAAACAAAATCGGTGATTTGTGGGTAGGTCCACCAGTCCAACAAATAAATATGTCATCGACATATCGGTAGTAAAATTGAATGTGTGATTCGCCCACCACATGATCACACTCGAAACTGTCCATAAAAATGTCAGCCATTAATGGGCTTAATGGTGAGCCCATAGCCAAACCCTCTGTTTGTCGGTAGTATTGATTGTTGAACCTAAAGTAATTTTGTTGCATGCACAGCCGGGTCAAATTAATATCATCTATCTCTCCAGGAATCATCCGTTGTCTCTCTAGATGGCGCTCTAGTATACGTAAACACTCTTGATAGGGGACATTTGTAAATAGGCTCTCTACATCTAATGATAATAAAATTGAACCCTGAGGAATACGTAAATCTTTGATTTTATTAATAAGATCGAAACTATTTTTCAAACTGTGTTTTGGTTTGAAACCCAGCTTGACCTTGATGTAATAATTTAGAAACTTTGCTAAATTATACGCTGGAGCACCAATATAAGAAACAACGGGACGGATAGGAATGTTGTCCTTATGTATTTTAGGTAAACCATACAACAATGGTGGACGCGGATTCATTGGTACCTTATTTTTTAGGCTTCCTGGAGAAATAAATGAGGTTGTTTTTATTGCGTTTTTTATTTCTGTCACATATTTCTTAGTTGGGTCAGAATTTAGCCTATCAAAACCTTCTCCCCGAATGATGTCGTAAACCTTCTCTTCGTAACTTGTTCTCTCCATTATAACAATGGAGTTGCCCTTATCAGCTTTTGACAAAACTAGGTTTTCGCGGACTAATTTGTCCTGAAGGGACTTAAACATTAATTGTTCGTTTGTTGAAGTACTTGCGCGGCAATTTTGAATCTGAACTGATACTTGAAGTTTTACAGCATCATTTACCTTGCCCAAATGACAAGCAACCTCTGAATCCACCACCAAAGTTTCGAGAGATTTCTGGGACAACTTCTGGTTGAGATTGTGTTTCAAGCCTTTTTCCAAAAAAGCTTGACCGCATGATACGTAGTGATACTAGTCAGGTATCGGGACTAAAAACTAAATATTAATATTTAATACAGTAGATATGGAGTTCCGAAAAGTAACGCCTAATACAATCAATTATCTTAAATCAGCAGGTATAGCTGAACAGGCAAAGTTATACATCAAGCTCACCAAACTACATCGTCTCGCAGCTCAAAATGTTTGGTTCAACCAGCAGTGTAAGCAACATAAAGTAATACCAAATTATATTAATATTCGTTCCAACACACACAGTCGATCAGGAAATTATAAATATTAATATTTAGTTTTTAGTCCCGATACCTGACTAGTATCACTACGTATCATGCGGTCAAGCTTTTTTGGAAAAAGGCTTGAAACACAATCTCAACCAGAAGTTGTCCCAGAAATCTCTCGAAACTTTGGTGGTGGATTCAGAGGTTGCTTGTCATTTGGGCAAGGTAAATGATGCTGTAAAACTTCAAGTATCAGTTCAGATTCAAAATTGCCGCGCAAGTACTTCAACAAACGAACAATTAATGTTTAAGTCCCTTCAGGACAAATTAGTCCGCGAAAACCTAGTTTTGTCAAAAGCTGATAAGGGCAACTCCATTGTTATAATGGAGAGAACAAGTTACGAAGAGAAGGTTTACGACATCATTCGGGGAGAAGGTTTTGATAGGCTAAATTCTGACCCAACTAAGAAATATGTGACAGAAATAAAAAACGCAATAAAAACAACCTCATTTATTTCTCCAGGAAGCCTAAAAAATAAGGTACCAATGAATCCGCGTCCACCATTGTTGTATGGTTTACCTAAAATACATAAGGACAACATTCCTATCCGTCCCGTTGTTTCTTATATTGGTGCTCCAGCGTATAATTTAGCAAAGTTTCTAAATTATTACATCAAGGTCAAGCTGGGTTTCAAACCAAAACACAGTTTGAAAAATAGTTTCGATCTTATTAATAAAATCAAAGATTTACGTATTCCTCAGGGTTCAATTTTATTATCATTAGATGTAGAGAGCCTATTTACAAATGTCCCCTATCAAGAGTGTTTACGTATACTGGAGCGCCATCTAGAGAGACAACGGATGATTCCTGGAGAGATAGATGATATTATTAATTTGACCCGGCTGTGCATGCAACAAAATTACTTTAGGTTCAACAATCAATACTACCGACAAACAGAGGGTTTGGCTATGGGCTCACCATTAAGCCCATTAATGGCTGACATTTTTATGGACAGTTTCGAGTGTGATCATGTGGTGGGCGAATCACACATTCAATTTTACTACCGATATGTCGATGACATATTTATTTGTTGGACTGGTACCTACCCACAAATCACCGATTTTGTTTCACATATAAACAATCTCCATCCAAAAATCAAGTTCAAACTGGAGTTGGAGACAAACAAATCACTTAACTTCTTGGATCTCACTATCACAAGGTCCCGCGACAAATTAGATTTCCAAATATTCCATAAACCAACACAAACCGACATGGTCATCCCGTACTCATCTTGCCATCCAAATCAACACAAGTTAGCAGCCTTCCATAGCTATATTCATAGATTAATGACAGTTCCAATGTCCACGGATAAATATGTCAAAGAATTACATACCATCTACCAGATTGCTATTGCAAATGGTTACACCACTCAGTTAGTTGACAAAATCGTTTTCCAGAAACAAAGAAAATTGGTTCGCTCACTGTTATATGCACACTCGGAACAAAAACGAAATACGAATGTGAGCAGCCTGACCTACATGGGTCCAATTTCTCACAGAATACACAACACTTTAAGAAAACACAATGTCAGCGTTGCGTTCCGAACAAATCAAGCGATTAGTCGTTTATGTAATGGCAAAGACCGTTTAGAGTCTTCTAAAAGATCCGGTGTATATCGGTTGACTTGTGACGAGTGTAACGCAGTTTATGTGGGTCAGACTGGTCGCAGTTTTGATACTAGATATAAGGAACATGTTGCCGCGTATAGAAATGGCCATCCGGAAAAATCACACTTCGCAAAACACTTAATTGACAGTGGCCATTCCTTGTGCGACAACAATAATTACAATATTTTACATATGTGTGATAAGGGGTTGCGACTGAGCGTGTTGGAACAATTAGAAATTTTGAAATCGAAAAATACACAAAACACACTGCTGAACGAACAAACAAACATCGTTCCATCTCCCCTGCTAAGGGCGTTGGCGAGGCGTGGTGGGGGTGCTGACGACGATCGCACCGAAGTATAAAAGTGGGGGGCGCAGCGTTGTTCACTCACTCTTGTTCCAGCTGTCGGCGAGTCAACAGCGTCGGGTGAACGGCGTCGTTACTAATTTTTGTCGCCCACACAGTTCGGTCGGAGTCTACGTTCCTGATGATGGCTTTTTAAAGCCGAAACGCGTCGATTTCACGGTTGATGATTGGTGTCACTAATACTAACATAATATCTAATTTTAACATAATATCTAATTTTAACATAATATCTAATTTCTGCCGCATGCAAGGAGCGGGAGGAGGGAGGTGTTCTTTGCACGCGGCAGACCGCATGATACGTAGTGATACTAGTCAGGTATCGGGACTAAAAACTAAATATTAATATTTAATATAGTAGATATGGAGTTCCGAAAAGTAACGCCTAATACAATCAATTAGCTCTAGTTAACCAAACTGCACCTAGATAAACAATATCAGAATTGCTAAATACAAATTTTAATTCGTAACTAAACCACTTGGCACGGATATAATGTAAGAAAAATAAGTGCCGTATGCAAATGTAACGGCGTCGCAAAACCAGTGCAGTCGTTAAATGCATTTACTGCGGTTCTAGATCAACTGCTGTTCTGGCACGTTACACAGGGCCGATTTATGATGTGTAACATCGAATATGAAAGCGGAAATTACGTATTAAATCGAATGAAATTTATACTTCGCGAAGATAGATAGATTAATTGAAATGTTGTAGGCCCGATATTTGATTCTACAGATAAAATATATCTATCGAATAAGTTCGAACTAAACCAAGTTTTAAGGGCTTCAATTTTTTTTTTCTTTTTAAATATCATAGTGAAGTTATTGAGTTTATTAGGTGGTGTTACATTTTAATTGTCTGATATCTCTATCTAGGGGTTTGAAAATTCAGCCCTAAGGGCTGATAAAATGTAACACCACCGAATAAAAAACGCCACTATGATATTTAAAAATATAATAAATCTGAAGACTTTTAAATTTGGTTGGGTTCGAACTTATTCGATAGATATCTTTTATCTGTAGAATGAAAAATCAGGCCTCAAGCATTTAAATTAATCCATCTATCTTAGCGAAGTATAAATGTCATTCGATTTAATACGTAATTTCCGTTTCCATCTTCGATGTTACACATCATAAATCGGCCCTGTGTAACGTTTTAAGAATTAAGAACGAATTAAAAAGATCTAAATTTAAAGGCTTTTAAATTTGGTGGAGTTTGAACTTATTCGATAGATATCTTTTATCCGTAGAATAAATAACAAAATCAAATGACAACAAAAAACATATTAAACCGCACAAATGACCGGCTTTTTCTAGGCAACATTTGAATTGAACAAGAGATGAAGAAAGATGATAAGTAGAATAAAAGTTACTTTGAATTTCACATCAGTAATCTATTAAGAATTATTCAAGGGTTTTTAGGTTATCCTTATTATTTTATTGTTTTAAGAGAAAATGAAGATGTCTCACCCTTCGGATCGTCTCTGGTACAAAGGTTATAGTTATTAGTACTTTTGCACATTTGTAAAATACATTAGATTCATACTATAACAAATAAACAGAAAAATATTACCATAAATCACTATACCTATTGAAAAAGTAAACCCCTTATTACCAAAAACCGAAGTGATTTATTATAGTGGTTGTCTTCCCCGCGGCACCCCCTTCCAGAAAGGCCCCATATTATTAAGATGGTAAAAATCAAACCGTGTATCTAAAAAATATGGTATAATTCTTGCCTCATAAAACAAGCCATACAAATTCATCTCACAGAGATCGCACGCCCATAAAATGTTTTACCACAAAATAAGTAGTGGTGCAGAGAGTTCACCGAGTACTTTCGGTAAATTTATTGTAGAATAGAATAACAAAGAAAATAGAATAACTGCAAGCGATGCAAACACTTTATTGCCTACCTTTGGGGAAGAGTTAAAGCAATTCGCACCAGAAACTACGTATGTGAAGCCCGTATCTTTTATGATTGCCATAATAGTAAATTTTGCTATCAAAGACAACAACCGGGACCAACTGCTCAATGTGCCTTTCGAACACGAGAAAATGTTTTTTTGTCACAAAAATTTCCGGTCACCCATCCAATGCAAGTAAAGACCGCTCCAAACATTACCTAACCCACACAGCCATTTAAAATTGGAAGGCGCAACCGGGCCAATGAGCTCCGCATTAAGGAGTTTTCGGAAATTGAAAAATGGAGATAATCGTAGTTAGATGGGAAAACCCATCGTCAAAAGTAATAAACTAACATTATAAATACAAAAGTTTATTTGAATTTTTGTTTGGTTGTTTGTATCTTAGTTTGTTTCCTTTTCACTGTCAAACGGTTCGACCGATTTGGAGGAAAATTTGCATTTATAGATAGTTTAAATGATAGTTTAAGATCAAAGGCCCTGATATTTCCGCGAGATTGGGACTTACGCGGGTGAAACCACGGGCCGTAGTACTAGTCATCATCATGTTAGCCCTTATCCGTCCACTGCTGTACATAGACCTCCCCCATACGACGCTACAAACAGCGATCGCGAGCTACCTCCATCCGACGACTCCCCGTGAACCGCTACAATGAATAGGTGGTCTTCTAGCACTCCGTTTCGCATTTCATCGTGGTCGCCTCTCGAGAAATTTTGCTATCAATCTTTTTTTTATTTTTTACTAGTAGTAGGTAATAATCTTGAGATATAAATGTACGATCTGCGCTTATTTACTTGTGACATTAACGAGTATGAATCCACTGCTTACCAATTTCATTTGACGACGTTAAGTGACCCCTATTTTATGGGTAATAAAACTTTATTTTGAAGGGGTATTGCAATTTATGTACATATATTTGTAATCGTATTAGAAATCGTATAGGTTTTATGAGTCGAAGAATTGGTTTACATGACCATGAAGAAGATTTGATTAAAGGAAAATTTTCAGGGGTTCTTCCAAATATAAAAAAAGATTAATAATGTATTAATCCGCTGTTAGGCACGGAAGACAGCAATATACATACTATACCTACATACATACAGTGTTTTTCTAAGACAAAAATAAAAACCGAAAGGGCTTAGATAAAAAACTTTTTTTCGACAAGTTTTGATAACTTCTTCTTCTTAAAATGGCTTTTCCTTTCGGACATTTGCCAGTGTCAAGTATAATCAATATTCGCAGGTTATTTGCATCGAACGATGCAGTCAAGTCGTCATAGTTAAAGTCAAGTCGAGGGAATCATTGTAAAAGTCAAGTCGAACAAACATTTTTTACAATGTTTGTTCACGGAGCTTTGGAGAGAACACTAAGCTAAAGTCCATGTTTTACACCGATTTTCACTTTTATTTTCACTTGTACACTTTCACGAAACTAAATTGATTAATATGCCCCCGAAATTAAACAATTTACACGCATTTGAACTAAGTTCACAAAAATGAAAATTTAGCGACACATCTCCTCAACGCATTCCCGCCAAAACTCCAAGTTTTAGTAACTCTTTTTTCTTTTCTTTTTTTTTTTGAAAATATGAGATTTAATTCAAAACCAATGAAAGTTGTTTTTAAATTAAATCCCATATTATCTCATATATTGTAAAAGTCTATATATAATAACGATCGACTTGATGTTTATGATAATGTTATTGTACACCTATCTATTGCCATAATTTAACGGTATCTCCCAAGTTGCAGCTCATGAAGCCGATAATGATTCCCTGGGAGGTCCTATATACATCCCAAAGGCTTCGATACTGTTTTCCTGTTGAGGTAGTTAGATTCGATATTCTGATATTTAAGTGGATGAATGAATGAGTCATTTTTACATCACAACCTCGATAACATTGTTTTGTCATTAGTATTCGGAGTGGAAAAGTGCATTTTGTCCGCTGGCGCGGAAAGAGTTTTTATGATTCGAACAATTTCTTTCATTTTTTCATTCAGTACAGTGCTGCCACCTGCTGTGGCTGTTCAATGCGATTTTACTAAGAAATGAGGTTGGCGCACTGACATGAAATAAGTAGGTATTTATTTCATTGGACTTCCGGTATAGAAAACAATGTAATAAGTAGAAAGGTTTGAATTTCAAATACTCTTTCAACTCTAGCTGGCAAAATGCCTTCAGATTTCTAATAACAAAAATTAATCTGTCAAAGGTTGTACGATGCAAAGTACATTTTAATTGACGGGTATGGCCAATCTCAGCAGATGGCAATTAAAATCAAACGAATAAAAAGAACTATTATTCGTTGGATATCCCACAGTACCTTCCGAGTATAAGCCCAATGACCATACAGCGAATAAGCACTAAAACACTACCAATAAGACACGATTTGTCTCACAACACACAGAGTACTTAGTGCTCAGACAAGTTACGTACAAAGACGATGTCTTCAACGTAGAACTTCCAGTTCAGTGGATGAGATACAATAATGCCTATAACTTGTGTGGACTAACTCCTCTGTGCGTAGTCTGTTGACGGTCCTTTCTCTTTGTTGTTGGTTTACGTAATGGAATTGTGTGGAAATCGAAGAGATGGGTTTGTGTTATAACTAGTAGTTCGCCCCGAACTGAGACCTAAACTACGCGCATACCAAAATTCATGAAGATCGGAGCTACAATTCTCAAGTTATCGTCGAACAAACATACAAATATACAAAGATACAAGCGCCAGGCCCGTCTACACTGGACCTCACTCGCTTCGCTCGTTCGGTCAATTACAAAAGTTGTTTTCCTAGGCTTAATCCCTGAGAAAGCGATCTCAAACAGTGGGCATTGATAAAATGCTAAACCTTAAAAAAAAGTGATTTAAACAGGAAAATGAGTTAAATTTCATTCTAGATTTCTAGATAGTGAGACTGTTTTGCATTTTGATAGTTTTAGTTTAAATATTCATATGTTTCCTAAAAATCAACACTCTCTCTATCATCTGAATGTTGATTCCGGTTGCATCTCTCTTGAGAATTCAGAGTCCACTAAAATAAAAAGTCCAGTCCAAACTATTTAGGTTCATCGGCACAGTTAGTTCGTAAGCCATCATTGACCAAATGACCATACCTACCGCAAACAAAATCTCTACATAACTCCGATAATTATTATTTATATATTTATTATTTTATATCTTTATTTGCACAACATAAACATAGAAAACAACACACACATATACAACAGTAAATACTAAAATAAAAGCTTAAAAATTAAGTTGTACAAATGGGCGGCCTTATCGCTAAGAGCGATTTCTTCCAGGCAACCTTTGGATGGATTAGAACTGTGACAGCTTGAGTGGTAGGTAGAAATGTGAAAATAATATCATAAATAAATACCTATACACAAACCCATAAAATATCTATTTATAATTCAAGTAATACGTCGTTCAAGTAATACAAATAATACGTCCAATGTTTAATCTTCATTATACTAGGAGCCAGTATATACCCCTTGCAACGATGTTTCAACACACGCAAGCAATAAATATGTAGCGTAATCTGTGTAAAAGTTCTAGTACTCGAACAACTCTTGGCCCAAGAAAGAAACAATTTCTCCACGGAAACGGTACAACTTTAAGGGGTAGCATTGGAGAAACTGAAATCTGTTGGTAAACCGCGAGTTTTACAAATTCGATTTAAATTTTAGATTTGGTTTTGGTTATCGAAATATGAGATCGTCATCACCCCAGCCTTTGTCTCACATAGGCCTCTCTCATATGAAAGTATGTATTTACAACAAAAAAAGTGTAATTTGTAGTATATCCGTTGTCTAAAAACCGTAGTACAAACCAGTGCTTAGTTTGGGGCTAGATTGAACTGTGTGTAATGTTGTGCAATATTTATAAACTACTAGCTGCGCCTTGCGGTTTCAACCACGTAAGTCCCGTTCCCGCGGGAATATCGGGATAAATAGTACTTATATTCCAAGTATCATCGTAATCGGTTCAGTAGTTTTTGCGTGATTGAGTAACAAACATCTAAACATCCAAACACACACACTTTCACATTTATAATATATCTATAATATAGTAGGATAATCAGTATAATACTTCGCTCCTATCTGGTTTAAAAAAACACTATCGCCGTAAAAATAGTTTTTCTCCGCTAGGTATACATTCAACTATTCCGTACTTATTAATGTTTGAAAAAATTATTGAGAAATATTAATAATTCAAGTTTTCAATTTAACAATGCTTCGCCTTAAAGATATCGGATTGCACTAAACTTGGACTGGATAAAATTTATACGCTAACTTTTAGTTTTCTATCTGAAATACAGGTCAATACAATTGAGTAACGTGTCTTACTCTCCGTACTATGGCACACGATTGATTTAATTTCATACGAGTTTAGAAGTTGTAGTTCGATTTACTTCTATTTATTGCAAACTAGCTGCGTCCCGCGATCTGTCGCGTTAATTCCGATCACGGAGTTCCGGATTAGAAATGTGATAATCCAAGTATTCAGGTCTCCTATCTGCATATCAAGTTTCATTGCAATCGGTTCAGTGCTTTTTGTGTGAAGTAGGGATAAATATACCAACTCGTTTACTTACACACAAACTTTCACATTTTATATTAGGTATACTAGTTGCGCCCCGCGGTTTCTCCTGCGTAAATCACGTTCCCGCGGGTATATCGGAATAAAAGGATTGTGTGTTATTCCAGGTCTCAAGCTACCTATATTCTAAGTTACATTGCAATCGGTTCAGTAGTTTTTGCGTGAAAGAGTAACAAAGTCACATACATACGTATGTACAAACTTTCGCGTTTATAATATTAGTAAGCTTAGCGGAGTGATGTATAAGTACTTATAATTATCGTGAAAAAGGACTTTAGCTTATCACATCAATTTTATTATTCTACTTGAGAGTTAAAATGAACAAACATGATTTGCCAGTGATAATTAAGAAGTTGGGTACTTACATTTATCTCGATTGGACTTAAATATAAAATGAATCCCTATTTCCCTTGGTCAAGGCATCGCGGTTAAACGGCAGGACCGATTTCGATAATTCTTTTTGTGTTGTGTTTGTTATGATCACGACAAGGTTCTTATGAAAATAAACTGAAACCGCTGGACGCAGCTAGTTGGAACTAAATAAGTAAAATCCTCAACTCACTCATAACAAAAAACAAATGTATATCCAACCGTTTTTATTTTCTTTAATAAAATTATGAAAGGTTCCATACAATATACACATCAAAAGGGATCTGTGATTTTGTCGAACAATGAAAGAATACCAAATATCTTCCTTATTGACTACACTGTAGTAGAGATTTTTTATCGACCGATCGCAAAAATTTACATCATAACTTACTAATATTATAAACGCGAAAGTTTGTATGTATGTATGTGAGTTTGTTACTCTTTCACGCAAAAACCACTGAACCGATTGCGATCAAACTTGGAATATAGGTAGCTGGATACTGGGAATAACACAAAGGCTACTTTTTATCCCGATGTTCCCGCGGGAACGGGACTTACGCGGATGAAACCGCAGGCGCAGCTAGTATTCTATAATGTGTGGCATAAAATCATTTTTTACGCCTCCATGCTTCTGAGAAGTGGTACCGGTTGTTGTCTCTGACAGCGGTCATTAGGTCAAGTTAGAACGCTCAGGGTGCCTGAAAACTCTTAGGCTAATTTACATTTCGAAACTAGTGTTATGCATTATGTATAGAGACAATTTCACAATAGCAGTCTCGCGGCAGTTACTGAAAGCAATGTTTTCACATCGTACCGCTCTGGCTGTGACAAAACCGTTTATGTAAAAATAACCATAAATTACTAGTTTCGTAATATAAACCACGCATTAGACTAGGCGTCCCACACCACTACTTGAAACGAAAAAAAAAATAGTTTTTAGACCTGATTTTTATTCTACGGATAAAAGATATCTGTCGAATAACTTCAAACCCAACCAAAAAAGCTTTCAAATTTTGATTCTTAATAATAATTCCTAATATCATAGTGACGTTTTCTTATCTAGGTATTTAAAAGCCCTAAAATTGATTTCTTATTTAATAAACAACACAGAAATTAAACTTACTACATCAAAAATATCAACTTAATCAAATAACCCGCCTCTTATTGTTCCTGGTGCAAAGGTTCCCATGACACTCGTAGCTTTGCCACGCTGAAACTCTTTTGACGGGTTTGTTGAGAAGATCAGTCGACAACTGGTCGACAAAAAGAAATTAATCTGCTTGTTCCATTGGATTCCGATTGAAAGAGTTGCAAGTTTGCGATGACGTTTTTTGTATTGAAAGGGGTGATTTAATAATAACATTTAACGAGAAAATATTAGTTTGTTTACTTGTCAGTTATATCACAGTTTACCTAATAGTTGATGCGCTTCGGTGGTCTTTTATACAGGGTGCTCCGACGACGACCATTAAACCCGAAAAGGGGTTGTTCTAGACGTCTTCTATGCGAACGTCTTATTTTCTATAACTTTTAAAAATTCGAAGACATTACGAAGTGTAATGCAGCGAACATTCATGTAAGCTGTACGTATCGAGCGGCTCGTTGCACGCTAATTTCCCCGTAACACTACTACTGTCTGCATGAATGCTCGCCATATAACATGTTACGTTACAGGTGTAACGTAACATGTTATATGGTGTGGGTACGACTTAGACCCACTTTTGTTTTTTTTACCCATATTTTCACACTGCTGGGCAAAGGTCCTTTTAAGGAACATTACATCCTTCCAAGCAGTCCGGTCATGGGCTAGAAGGACCTTTGCCCAGCAGTGTGAAAATATGGGTAACATTACATCCTTCCAAGCAGTCCGGTCATGGGCTAGAAGGACCTTTGCCCAGCAGTGTGAAAATATGGGTAACATTACATCCTTCCAAGCAGTCCGGTCTTGGGCTAGATTTGTACGGTCCTGCGCCAATCTAAGTGGAATGCACCGTCTAAGTGGAGTGCATGCATCGAGTGGACGCCACCGTTTTCGGGGTGTGCCACGATTCCGACGTCCGTCTTCCGGCACTCATTGCGTGACGATTGATAATTAGTATTGGCTATAGAAATCAAAAATGTAAACAAAAAACTCACTTAATTATTTGAAAGTGACACCTCTTTGCTTCCTTTGATCATTGACAGTTCGTTGTTTACATTTTTGGTCTAAGTTTCTGAAAAAGGGACTAGTCATGGAGTTATTGATGTAAAACCTCTATAGGCGGGGGTTAACCCTATTGTTGGCGTAGCGATACAAGCCGTGGCGAGGCTTCGCCACGCTATAAGAAAACACATATTATGTCAAAGTCAAATGTTCCACATCTGTCAGGCGCCCCGTGACGTCTCACATTTTTTTCTAAAACACATTACAAATAACCTCATTTTATTTGATTTAAGCTCGGTAAATTTAATTTAAACTTTGAGAGGAGAATTTCTCACGATAAATTCTCGAAAATCAACAGCAAAATAATTAAACAAATACTCGATTCGTTTCAAAATACCGATTTCAAAGGCGACGCGACGTTTGAAACGACTTACATTGTCAAATAGTCTTCGTGTCGTTTCGTGGAAGAACTCGTTATAATGAGAAGGAATTTTTACCCTTTTCGCTCTAAATATAGGATTGTTACTTAATGAAAGAAAGCTAAATATTTTTTATGTTTTATTGCACAAGGCTTATAAGCTTATAAGGCTTATTTAAACTAAGTAATATTTTTGCAAGGAGATACATTATCAAAAATTTCAAAAGTAAAACCGCGG
The DNA here is from genome assembly GCA_949358125.1 of Idaea dimidiata. Classification (NCBI taxonomy): domain Eukaryota; kingdom Metazoa; phylum Arthropoda; class Insecta; order Lepidoptera; family Geometridae; genus Idaea; species Idaea dimidiata. The sequence goes on along the minus strand of OX442334.1, from coordinate 18,776,622 downwards.
GGCGCAGCTAGTATATTATGTACGGGAAAAGTTCCATTGGTAGCTACGTGTATTTTGCTAAATGTCGTCTTACAATTTTATGAAAAAAAATACCTTGGAAATTAACACATAAAACACAAGAGAGGGAACTTAAAACAGTTATTATTGAATTAATAGAGGCATTTCACAAAACCGATGTGGAAGGGGCTCTTAACGCGGTCTCGTTAGAGCCGACCCTTTCACCCTTTTCTAAATCGATGGTGATTTTTCTCGAAATTACTTCATTAAAACTTATTTAAGAGCCTATAGACACAAAAGATCAGACAATAAGATTTTTTTTTGCAAGAAAATATTTTTGAAACACATCTAATCGCTTACATTTTGTTTGTAAAGAGGTATACAAGATATAACGGGCAAGCCCTTTTAATCCGAAAGGGCGTTGTACTAGACATCTAGGCGAACAACTTTTGTTCTACGACTTTTGAAAATTCAAACTTTTTTTTTAAAAGTTGTTGAGATTATGTTTCACTGAAAAAAACAGCTGCTCTTGAAAATAAAGGTATTTGAAGTTTTGATTGTAAACCATCAAACTAAATAAAAGGACAACATAAGGTCAATGACCTCGAACTCTCAGAAACAGCTGATTTTCAAGTAAACTTTACACTTAAAATTCTCGAAAAGTACTTCGAATTTCCAAAAGTCGTATAACAAAAGTTGTTCGCCTAGACGTCTAAAACAACCCTCTTTCGGATTACAAGGACTTACCCGTTACATCTTGTATACGAGCTAAACTCAAAACCTATGTCAGGTACATCACAAATTGTTGATTATTTTACAACGGAATGTTGTTGAAAATTTCTTTGAGTATATACTGTAGATTAAATTGTTTACATTTTGATGTAATTTTAAGACAAATACTTCTTATTGTTTCAAAGTCTATCTAAATTTTGGCCAAAAAATACTGTTTTGGCTAAAAATCCAACGATCGTTTTTATTGATGGTAGGTACAATATTCCATGGGTTTTGTAGGTTTCAGAATCTTACATTAAAAATGTAAACAAAAAACTCGTAAATATATTTGAAAGTGACAGCTCTTTGTTTTCTTTTTCCATTGATAACTGAATTCTATGTTTACATTTTTTACCCAAGGTTCTGAAACAGAGGGTTCAGTAAAGTAGCTTACGTTTAAAACACTTTATTTATCGGGTTTAATAGCGTTTTATTCATGGGTTTAAACGAACCGAGCTTTCAACTTATAGCCAAATTTCTTCTATGGTTTTCGCGATTTTGCATAATAAAACACTTTATTTATCGGGTTTAATCACGTTTATTCATGGTTTTAAACGAACCGAGCTATAGCCAATTTTACAGTTGGCTTTTTCTAGGTCAACTTTGAAAAAGCCAACTGTAAAGTTGGCGAAAGCTCGGTTCGTTTAAAACCATGAATAAACGTGATTAAACCCGATTAAATCAAATAGATTTTCACTCAAAACCCATTAAAAACGAATTAGGTTTTCTGTAAAAATAAATGAACCTATTCCAATTGCCACTGGCTACTAGGTAAGTATACTTAATCAGAATATTTCAAAGTTTATGAAGCTTAAAATATAATTTATTTGGATAAGACTGCAAATATGTTACACTCGAGAACTTTAATCTGTAAAATATGGATAAAGTTTTTATTGGAGTTCATAATATTAAGTAAATATTAGATAGTTTAACGTTTTGATTGCTGACGTTGAACTCTCAAATCATCGCCAATCATTGAATCGATATTGCAAAGACATACATGTGTAGGTATTTTCAGCAGTCAAACAGGGCATCACATTAGCTGTTTTTATCCGACTACGCAAAAAGGGGGTTCATGTTTTTACGGCGATGTGTGTATCTTTCAATTCCAAAAATGATTAATTATTTGTTAATTAAATTATCATAGGGAAAAGTAGAAATTGCTTAAAGCGAATACTGAAAGCATTGTAATGAAATATAAGAATGTCAAAGAGTATATAGTTACCTGCATACTTAGGTATACTCATTATAAACTTCCCACGAAAGAGATTTTGTAGAATTTCGGCAAAATGACTATTCCAAATATGAACACTCGACAAACCGTATGGCATAACTCTGTATATCCTTAGAAAAAAAATATAGCAAGGAGACATATTTCCAAAAAATCCCCATGTCAGGATTGGAACCTGCGTCCTTTCGCTAACCAGGCGACTGCTCTAACCACTAAGCTACACATAATTAGTGGTTAGAGCAGTCGCTAGTCGCCTGGTTAGCGAAAGGACGCAGGTTCGAATCCTACTTACAAACTGTCATACTTAATACTTTATAAACACACACAAAACAATGTTTAGATTAGACCTTACAGGTAATAATTGCCCGTACTTACTTTAAAAATATGTCATTAATTAAAATCCCTAATGCGAATCACTGTAACCCCGCTGTACAGGCTCATTTGAGACCTAGTGTGGGGGACAGAGTTCCCTAAGGGTAACAGTTTAAGCTAATTTTAAGTTAAGTTTTACTATATCTGTTATGTAACAAATATGCTAAAATTGTACCTGTAACTTTCTTTATGAAACAATAAACTTTATCTTATCTTTATCTTATCTTATCTTATCTACTGTCATAGGGATTTTTTGGCAATATATTTCCTTGCTAAAAATATTTCTAAGTTTAAAATGCCTTGAGCAATAAAAAACAAAAATAAATATTAAAACTTTGTATAATATGTTATTTGGTAGTTCGTAAATTCAATATAGGTACGAACTGCACCCTCCAGATTTCAGCTTTCTACAATCAGTGGTTTAGGCTGTGACTTGATCCATTAGTCAGCCAAGACAAGGCATTTTACAGAAAGTATTTTACAGTACTGTGAAATGTTTTGTCTTAACTGGCTGATGAATAAATTACGTGAAACGAATTTATGCATGGACTAGATTTTTGACACATTTTCACTGACGTTAATTTTCACTTACAAGAGCAAGACAAAGTATTAACTCAAGCATAGGGCCGTTTGTGAACACAGCTAATATTAGGGGTTAAAGTATGAAATTGCCGATTTGTACTGAAAATCTTAATTGTTTATTTTTTAAATTTTTAACAAATTTATTTAATCAAAATAGTTGCCATTATTATCTATACATTGCTGCCATCTAATGGGAAGGTTATTAATGCCTTTGCGATAGAACTCCGACGATTTAGACTGCACAAACTGTGTGAAAGCATTTTGTACTGCCTCCTGGGAAGAAAACTTCTTGTCACGTAGATAATTGTCCAAATCACAAAAAAAATGGTAGTCCGTTGGAGCAAGGTCTGGTGAATACGGAGGATGACGAATGGTTTCTAAGTGCAGTTCCTGAAGGGTCAAAATGGTTTCTCGTGCTGTGTGAGGTCTCGCGTTGTCGTGGAGCAATAATGGTGAAGATCGATTCATGAGTCGGGGCTGTTTTACTGCTAGTTTTGTCAACATGGTTCGGAGTTCGGCACAATAGACATCTGCCGTAATTGCTTGACCAGATCGAAGAAAACTATAGTGAATAACACCATGCTGAGACCACCAAACAGTTACCATTACCTTTTTATTGGTAAGTTTTGCTTTAGGACACTGTTGTGGCATTTGACCTGGGGTCAGCCATTGCATTTTTCTTTTCCGGTTATCATAAAGAATCCACTTTTCATCACATGTTACAATTCGATCCAATATTCCTTCATTTCTGTACCGGTTCAACAAGGCAACACAAGTTTCAACACGCGTTTCTTTCTGCAGATGAGTCAATAAAGTGGGTAAGGTAACGTTAAACCATGCCGCTAATTCCTGGGTAGTTTGACTAGGATCGGCTTCCACTATCTCTCTTATTCATCGTTATTCACCTGTGTGGGCGGTCTTCCTCGTGGCTCGTTCTTTAAGTCGAAATTTCCATCACGAAAGCGTTTAGACCAAAATCGCACGGTGCGTTCATTAGTAGACCCCTCTCCAAACGCAGCATTGATATTGCGGGCTGTTTCTGCCGCGTTAGTTCCGCGTCGGAACTCGTATTCAAAAATCACTCGAATTTTCGCAGTATCCATCTTTTTTGTCTAAATTGAATAACAAAAACAATTGAAAGTCGATATTCAAATGTTTCACATTTTTTAAAAAAAGAACATCACAGAAAACATTTGAAAAAAGTTTCATTCGAAAACCTCAAACCATGAAGATTCTATGTCAATTCAAAGAACCTATTGCAATAAAACGGCAATTTCATACTTTAACCCCTATTATTAGCGAGTTCATTGCAGATAAAAACAATTATGTCGTCCTATGTATCCCTAAGTAAACTAGCCAGTCATCATCATTATGGCGGATATTTTAAAAAACCTGCTGTAGAACAAAAAACAGAATGGTGACCCAGGCTGGCATGTTGCCAACATGCGTCCTCCCTGGCAATGTAAGCAACAATGTGATTTTCATTTACTTTGCCGCCGGGATTCGACCGAATCAACGCTCGCTGTGCACAATGGAATAAAAACAATTAGGTAGGTAAATATGTACCTAATAAATCATGAAAGCCTAAATCTAATGAGAAAATTCACCATTATCATCCGAGCAATGTTCTCGGGTTACATTCCTCTCAGGAGCCCGGGGTCCGCTTTCTTACTTTTTTTACTTTGTAATAAAAAATATAGATAGGTATAACAAACAGTATTTGTTTTCCAACCTCTTTTATATTATATTATAATTCCATAAATTAGGTACCTACCTAATAAAAATAATCGAAACTCAAAGACAAACTATTAAGTACCCGCGTAAGATTTATCAAAATCGGTTCAGCATTTTTTCTTTCATAAGAACCTTCTCCTGATCATAACAAAGGACAACAAAAAAAGAATTATCGAAAACGGTCCAGCCGTTCAGGCGTGATGCCGTGACCAAGATTATAGGGATTCATTTTTATATACAAGGTGTAACGGGTAAGCCCTTTTAATCCGAAAGGGGGTTGGTCTAGACGTCTAGGCGAACAACTTTTGTTCTACGACTTTTGGAAATTCGAAGTACTTTTCGAAAAATTTAAGTGTAAAGTTTACTTGAAAATCAGCTGTTTCTGAGAGTTCGAGGTCATTGACCTTATGTTGTCCTTTTATTTAGTTTAGTCTACTACAATCAAAACTTCAATTACCTTTATTTTCAAAAGCAGCTGTTTTTTCAGTGAAACTTAATCTCAAATTTTTCAAAAAAAAAGTTCTAATTTTCAAAAGTCGCAGAACAAAAGGTGTTCGCCTTGTCGTCTAGAACAACCCCCTTTCGGATTAAAAGAACTTACCCGTTACAAATTGTATATAGATTATGAAGCAAAATAAGAAAAGTTAAAAAAAAAATACAAATCCAGAATTCAAGTAAACATTTCAAAATTTCAAAGTAGACGGCAAATCAACACCTACTCCACCCGACTGTACATTTAACACAAGTTTGTTAACAACTTTCTAAATGAAGAAACCTCTCAAAACTTTCGTATCAAATGTTACTTTTGAACTCGCAGGTACCGGATCAATATTTTCCCAGGTTTCCTTTTAAAATATAATAAACCGCAGAACATTCTATATTTTATTAATTCGATATATAACTAAGTACGATGATCGGTAATCGTGTCATGATTATGTGCTGGGACTTTATTTACAATTAAATAATTTGAAGAAAGATGTTTTTAGAAGATGTTCAAAATCATATCAGCGTTTAACCATAGAACATAGAGGGAGCAGTATGGAAACTGCACAAAATACGGAAACAGCACACAATACGGAAACTGCACACAATACGGAAACTGCACCCACCCAGTGCACTCTCGTCGTGACGCGGTCGTAACGCGGCACTAAGTACCGACACATCTACGCCAAACCTCCTTAGGGATCTCATCGACGCGCATGTTTGTGTGAATGAGCCGTTTTCGAGCATTTAGTTTCCATACTGCTGTACCCCAGGCCCCAGCTTTTCTATGTAGGGTTTAACCACTATCTCACCGGTAAGTGAAAAAGGTCAAAGATATAACACAGTTATTTTACAAAATAGTTGATGATAAGAGAAAGCAGTTCTCTTATCATCAAGTATTATATAGCGTGAAAACACGATTAATTATAAAAAAATAATAATCATATCATAGTTTCAGATGTAAATATATTTTTTTATATTATGTAAGTATTTATTATAAACATTCAAAAACATAATAACAATGTATTATAGGACAATACTTATTAAAACTTAGAACAAACTTAGCTTAGAATAAATCGTGCCAAAACAAAAATGATGATTGTTGATCGTGCTAATAACAACTCGCCGGGGGTGGCGCAAATTGGGAATTGCGAGGTTGTCCAATCGTATGTATACTTGGGCGTCCTTATATCCAATAATGGTGGTTGTGTGGATGAGATCAAGCGACGAATGGCAATTACCAGGTCTGCTATGGACAAGCTGAGAAAAAAAATTTGGAGGAATAAAAATATTACAAGAGCTACTAAGATCCGGCTAGTCAAAGCATTAGTATTTCCCATTTTTCTCTACGCGTCGGAGACGTGGACGTTGCGTGAAACGGAGAAAGCAAAGGTTGACGCATTGGAGATGTGGTGCTGGAGGCGAATGCTCGGGGTATCTTGGACTGAGTTCCGAACTAACGTATCCATACGTAAATAGCTCAATGTCAAGCAGTGCCTATCATCAGTAGTCCAAGCACGTATACTCGCGTTTTTTGGCCATGTGTCCCGACGCGATAATGACTCCATTGAGCGTTTGGTTGTGCAGGGGAAGGTTGAGGGTATCAGATCGCACGGTAGATCACCCATGAGATGGACAGACCAAATTAAAACTGCAACGAGCCGTCCCGTGCATGAATGTACTAGAGCAGCAACAGTACGAGAAGAATGGCGGCGCATAATTAAGATGGTTGCTCATCAGGACGACACTAGACGACCACGACCACTCTGTCAAGAGTGACACGACTTAGAAGAAGAACTTATTCAAACAACAAGTCTTCATAACTTGGCAGCGAGCCCGAAATGCGGGTCGCATTGCCACGAATGGCAATGCTTATTGCATTGCCATTCGTGGCAGTGCCATTAAATATTTAAATTTGTATGTATTAACTATTTCTTGGATACATAATCTTACTAATATTATAAACGCGAAAGTTTATATGTAAATATGTATGTGAGGTTGTTACTCTTTCACACAAAAACCACTGAGCCGATTGCGATGAAACTTGGAATATAGGTAGCTGGGGACCTGGATTAACACATAGGCTACTTTTTATCCCCATATTCCCGCGGGAACGGGACTTACGCGGGTGAAAGCGCGGGGCGCAGCTAGTTTTCTGATAAATTGTATAATTAACTTGTAATAAGCAAATATTAGATTGATATTTAATTAATTTGACGTTCAGGATGCAACGGTCGGGGCTTACGTCGCACTCGCACTGAATTAGCGCAGACATCACCTTGTACTAGTAAATTAATATCTCAATTGCTTGAAGTGACATTTCTGTCTCTCTTCTCCTAATAATAAATTAATCTATGTCCCTGAGTTGTTTACCTACACCGGAAAATTTTCCGTATTTATTCGGGACTCGAATTTATTTTCGAATAAAATAATTATTCGACGAGACACTTATCTTTTGAAAGCACTTGTTTACTTTTTGAGACCTTTTGGAAGTGCCTACTTAACTGTACTTGAATTAATTTTGAGTCGCGGAAAGCTGATCTTCTTAAATGTTTTTTTTTTAATATGAGATTTTGGCGGAGGACAAAGCCAACCATTTTTTTAGGGTTCCGTTCCCATTACCCAAAGGGTAAAAACGGGCCTCTTTTACTAAGACTGTCAGTTCGTCTGTCTGTCTTATGAACCGCGATAGACAGACTGTTGAAATTTTCACAGATAATGTATTATTACCTATTACCGTCGTTATAATACTAAATACAAATAAAAATAATATTTATGATGGAGCCGTTGGAGTTTTATAATAATAACAAAAGCATTTTTTTACCATCAACGATCGAGTTGTTTTTTTATAATGAGGAAAAATAACTAATTCTGAATATTAGCTCTCCATAATTTCTGTCAAAAATAAAAAATACAAGTGAAAGTATTACTTCGATACGTTACTTCGTTTCCGATTTATAGAAGTAAACGTGCGATGCGGACTCGTACTCGGGTGTGACGTCATCTCACACTCGGCCAGTACGCTCGCGCTCTGTGTCGATGTCACAGTACATGTCGTCTTACGTATTGATTAGAAGAGCTTTGTAAATGACGTCACGTGACTGTTAGCGATACTCAATATTTATCGTAAGTTAAAATGCCTGTAAAATCAAAACTAATATGTATTTTTGACTACAAAAAAACTAGTGTATTTGTATACATACAAGCTTTACTGTAACTAACTTTCAATCAGTTTCAGTTTCAGTTTCTTTATTTGCATAAAAGTTGGTACAATTAACAAAGGTACATAGGTGTTCTTATAAAATAGAAAGTCTCTCAACTTTAGTCAATATATTGACATGCAAAATTTTACAGGTTGTCACAATAAAAACATTGAAATTCTTCAAAATTAAATCATTATAATAATCATCAATAAATAATAAATTTTTTTTAATAATAATATACGAATTAGAACCTCAAAAAGTAATTTAAATTAATATAAATGTCAAACAGCAACATGTCACATTATATAATTACTCACATAAAAGATCAAGTTATACAACACCCAGGAACTCATTAACTGAATAAAATTTCTTTTCCAATAGCCAAGATTTAAGTTTTGTATAAAACAACTTAGTAGGTAACTGTTTAATGTTGTCTGGTATTCTATTATAAATATACACACACATTGCTGCACAATTGATTTGGCATACCTATTAACATTTTACTGAATATTTGTCTTCTTAAGAACATACCTAATAATGATTAAATCAATGTCTTAAACTAACAGTATTTATTTTCAAAGAAATATCTTTTGTTGTAAACAAACTTAAAATATTAAACAAAATAAATATTAGAGACAAAATTAAAAATTGAGGTAGCAAAAGTCCGCCCGGACAAACAAATAAGAAACTATAAATAAATATTACACTACATTGCACACAGCGCAACCAGCGCCCCAAACTAAGCACTAGGCTTCTACTTTGGGTACTAGACAACGGTAAATACATACATAATATACATAGAAAGACACCTAGACCAGATACAAATATTTATTTTTAAGCCATAAAGGTCATAAATATAAATAAACAAACTTAAAGAAAAGTGAGAGTATGAAAACGTGGGAAAAACTATGATAACTTATTTAAGATAAACCTAGCTAAAAATTAAACTTTCCTTTCTATTGTTAGGTATTTCATTTAGAGAAGGGAACATCGACATAGGTGTAAACTGAACTATCAGCACGTACAATGAGCAGTTTGTACAATTAATAAATCGGTACAATATCTCAATTCGTATGTACACGTTATCAGTTCATGAGCAATTGGTACAATTCTAATATTGGTATAATATCTATTGCCAAAACCACGTGGCACAGCTAGCATAAACAAATAGAAAACAGTTAAGTATTTCTCACCCACACAAATCTCAACTTAGCAAATCGAACTGGTAATTACCAGCTGCGCAAACACTGAATAAAACCAGTTTAAACCGGAGAAAACCGGTGAAAACCGGTTTAATCCCACTTCAGTAAATGTTGGATTAATTAGCCCCAGGTTTTTGTGAACAATTCCCGTAATGCAGTTGGGTACTAGTTATATATCCTACTAATATAAAGGCGAAAGTTTGTGAGTTTGTATGTGGTGTGATTTTTGCTCCTTTAAGTCTAAGCAGAAGAAAAATATTGTTTGTTGCGAAGCATATTCTGCATCAGCCACAAGTTTGGCTAATGTGAAATTCAAATACATGTTTTATTGAACCTTCTTCTAATTTTTGCAAATAACAGAATCACGATTCATTAAGTTTTGTTCGATACTTTTTTACTTTGAAAATTGTGCTGTATTTTCTATATTTTACTCTTTTCTCCTCTATTATACTATATATCGAAACAATTTTTTATTTAATACAAAGGAAATAATCAATACTTTAAATTGCTTATGTGATGATTTTTAATATTGCTTAATTTCCGTAAAATTATCGAAAAATGATTTGAGACTTACGCCTTTTTAGTTTCGTGTTAAAAGCATGAAAACCTTCAATCTAAAATCAACTGTATTACAACGCATCTAAGTAGACGTTGCGCCAACCTCAGTCCGCCGTCTGGCGCCGTCGAAGGTGGACCTATGTCAGTTTTCGCTCCCAAATAATTACGTAATCTATTTTAAATTATATTTCGTATAGATTCGAACTTTTTACATTTTTTCCGGCCAATATGAAAATAATTGTTATGTTATGACAGTCATGTCAAATCATACCTACTGTCATAAAACTGTCTAGCATTGTTGGTAAATAAAACGTAGTGATTATTTATCTTTGATATTTGATTGTTGTTGTACTAAAAAAAGAAAGACTAAATAATTACACAAGAAATAAATACTACAAAGATAATAAACTATATAAATAATCTAAGGTGAATGACCATTGAGTCCAAAAATGCCCATCACACTGGTGGCATTACCCCGTTGAATCGCCAACGATACTATTTGTACTTAGTGTTGCAATCAGAGTAACTGTATTTACTAGCAATTTGCAATAAAAAAGCTTTTTCTAAACGAAAGCTTGCTAAAACATCAAAAAGAAATCTAAATACCGTAAGAGAGGCGAAAAAATAAATCTATTTACCTTTTCCATTGTCAAAATGAAAATTGAGATAGGTACTAACCTACAAGGATTTTGCGGAATTAATATAATAAGTATCTACACTTCATCAAGGTAATGCAAGCTAATAATCGACCATTACAAATGAGAAAGTAACTCTTATCAGGCTGTGGTTCATTTTCTCGCCCAAGCCGCTAAACCGATTTTGATAAATTTCGATTCAAAGATAGATGGTACTTTGGCAAAGGTTACTTTTGAAATTGATATTCCCGCGGGTTCGGGACTTACACGTGTGGAACCGAAGGGCGCAGCTAGTATTTACATACCTACTAATCTATATCTATTATCTATACTTCTGTAATCTATCTATATCTATAAAACTCTTTGTCCTGACTGACTTACTCACTGACTGAACCGCTGGTAGTAGAGAGATGAAATTTGGAAGGTGTGTTCTTTATGATCTAGGCATCTGATAATAATATTATTACAAGTGATTCAACGAACAGTGGACCTCGTGGGAACTAATTATTGAAAGGGCTCTTTATATCATCATAATAGAGCAGAAAAATCGGATCACATAATGTTTAGATATCTAGTACATCCTTTTGTGGGGGAATTACCCCAAAAATTAAAATCCCCCACAACAAATAAAATCTATTTACTCATAGAACTTGTATACCTTTCAAGTTTCATTAAAATCGGATCTCATAGTGCGGAGATAGCTGTTACCGCTTTTAGTGGGAGAATCACCCCACCAATCAAAAAACCCCCACGACAAAAATAGTAAGTTTACACATCTACGGCTCAACAAAGTAATTTTACACACCTACTGCTCTACAAAGTAATTTTATTTGACTACTAGCTGCGCCCCGCGGTTTCACCCGCGGAAGTGAACGCGTTATCACGGGCGCGGGCGGCCAAGCGGTTGCACTTTTTCGTTCATACTCGGATTCTACTAATTGGATGTCGATGCAAAGTATACCACGACCTTCCTCGAAAATTGAACTATCCAATATTGAAAACCAGATTTCAATCGGATCAGTAGTTTTTAATTGTATAAGAAACAAAGAAACAAACAGACAGACATGAATTTTAAAAATTATATAATTTTGTTCTATTATTTTTCCTAAGTCCACTAGACCACTTTTTTTTTAAATTACTTCCAAGTACAGACTTTTTGTTCTCTCTTTCTTTATTATAAGTATAGATAGATATAGGATAAGAAAAGGTCAACGTAAAGCGAGCCTTTATTCCCTAGGTACATAAAGTGCCATTATACACCTAAGTAGGGCATAATAGTAGTATATGCACCGAGGTACTAAAGCCTTATATAGCGGGCGTCATGTTTAATCTAAAGCGTACGTATCTTGAGAGAAGCGAAGGAGTTATGTACCTTGAGTCCTGAGTGAAGCGTGGGATTCAAGCGCCCAAGATAAAGACAGGTTTTATTACCGAGGTGAATACTCTACTTTACACATCTACTGCGAGACAATAAAGAGGCTACAAAAATAAGAATTTAATTAACAACAAAATAATAGATTAATGCTACGTGTATGAAATATATTTACAGCTCTATTTTAGCAATATTTTAAAAGACAAATTTATCTTTAAAAATTCACTCGCGACGAGATTTGAACTCGCGTCTCTACGTGAGTGAATTTTTGAAGATAAATTTTCCCTTTAAAATATTTCTAGTAGATATGCCTTGTGCAATAAAAACAAATTATGAAATAGCTCTATATTAATTAAATTTAACAATGATACATCAAAATGACAAAACCAAGCATCGGCTTTAGTCGATGAAATAAGTTGGGGCTTTATATTAACTAAAACTTTTTGCCTTACCCTTCCGTCGAAATAAAAATAGAAGAAAAATAGCCCAGTTTTTATTTTTTTATGTGTTATGTCTAGGTGGCCAGTTCCAAGTGGACGTATGCTACCTGAACCTTAGTTCTAAATTTAAATTACTTTATGCCCTAGGTGTATAATATCGCTTTACGCTGACCTTTTTGGTCAAATAAAGTAACTTTGTTGAGCAGTTATAGGTGTGTAAAGTAATTTAAATTTGGAACTAAGGTTCTGGTAGCATACGGCCATTTTGAACTGGCCACCTAGACAAAACACATAAAAAAATAAAAACTGGACTATTTTTCTTCTATTTTATTTCGACGGAAGGGTAAGGCATTGCTTTAACTATTTTTTATTTTTTTTATGTGCATATTATTTCCCGTTCACAATTCACCACACTCAATTATAGCATTATTTGCTTAGCAATGCAAACGTTATTACAGCCTGGTGTCGCCGCCTCCACTGTCGGTCAGCTGATCGCTTTGTCTGTCTATGAATCTATATATCATCTACTACTTGCACATCGAGTCATGCAGCTACGATCGCTCGCGCGGGTGGGTATTGTGGCTATCCCTTTCGCACTCATGCTTGTCTACGCATTGGAACATGAATCCAATCTTGCTTGTTATGTTATTTATCGTACATACGCACCTACATTGTTTGAAATCTGTATCTGCTACAATACAATCTTCTTGAATAATTACCTAATAACTTTATTTAATTTTATTTCGGTAATTTCATGGTTAAATAATGTTTTCTATAACTTATTTACTTTTGTTTTTATGCAATCTTGGTGTTTATGGTTCAATAATTGGTTTCTTCTAATGGTTTTAGCCGTTTTTGGTATACTAAAGTGGGTAACATGTTTACTGTTAATTCAATTGATTGACCTGGAAATTAGGTGTAATATTTTACTTATAGGACAATTAATTCACGTGAAACACTGTCGCTTCTTGAAGGCCTGTTTTTATTTAATTAAAGATGTCATTGTATTTGTGCTGTTTATTTACGCGGCACGGGGGATGTTTATGTTTTTATTAAATTGGATATTATTTTTTAAAGTTTTAATTGTTATACCTTCCTACTTTTTGCTCAGATGCATGGCGCGGGAGAGGGAGTTGTGTTTATTGTTATTACAGTTATTTTATTTGAAGAATAGGTTATTATTTGAATCATTGTTTTTACATATAGACCTAATACTCACTGAAAGGTTTTCTTGTAAACTTCACTTTTATTATATTATTAGTATTTATGTACTATTTTTACCCGACTGCGCAATGCATTATAGGGTAATGTGTTTATTATCGGATCACTATTATGAGGTCAATTTTTGTTATGATGACTTTCATATTATCATATTTAATCTTTCCACTACACGCACTTCTTGGGTATTTGGGTTTAGTCCGCTGAGATTTGAGCTTAGGGTTATTGATATTTTACAATTCTTATTTTTCACGACGTTAAAATTCATTTATATGGTTTTAAAAAATGGTTTATAGTAATAAAAGTGATTTAAATGTATATTATCAGAATTCTAGAGGGTTGCGGACTAAAGTTCTTGATTTTTACCGTAACATGAGTCAGAGTAATTACGACGTAATAGTGATTACGGAGACGTGGCTTTTAGACTCGATAGGTGATTCAGAATTATTTGACAATAGGTATACAGTATGGAGGCGTGACCGTGATTATGAAGCTACTAAGCAAACGAAAGGCGGTGGGGTAATGATAGCGGTCCGTAGAGATATACCGGTTACCCCTCAGCCCTCATTTCATTCGTCTGCCGAGGATTTGTGGTTGACGTTGGCTCTTAAAGACATATGTGGGTTTAGAATTAAACTTCATATCTGTAGCGTTTATATTATCGAACAAGCCATGGGGTTTTCTTTTTCGGAACAATTAACTAACTATCTAACGAAACTGGAGGAGACCGTAATTAATTATTCATGTGATAAATTTCTTATTTTAGGTGATTTTAACCTACGCTATATTGTTTGGGAACCTAGTGGTCATTCGCCTTATCTGTCACCTACGAATTTAACAAATGACAATGAACGCTTACTTGCTGATGAATTGGTATCAGGTAATCTATATCAATTTAATCATGTTAGGAATGTAAATAACAGAACGTTAGATCTTGTATTGTCAAATGACATGTACAATATCTCTGTTAGGGAATGTCTTGAACCATTAGCAGTACCTGTTGATGCCCACCACAACCCATTGGTGGTATCAGTGAATTGTTTTGAGCTACCTGCTCTTAGGTCGCATGAGTGTTTACGTTATTTCTATAATAAAGGGAATTATGAGGCAATTAACAGTGAAATCGACAAAATTAATTGGTCGGCTGAACTCGATCGTAGGTCGCTTGAGGAAGCCGTCACTTATTTCTACGAAATTATTAAGGACCTTAAAGAAAAACATATTCCATCTAAAGTTGTTCGCCCTAACTCTTACCCTGCCTGGTTTAGTTCAGCACTAATCAAAATACTCAAGGAGAAATCCAAATTTTTATCTAAGTATAATAAATACGGGAACAGATCTGACTTGGAGTCATTTAAACTTCTACGAGATAGAGCCAGATCCCTGGAAATTAGTTGTTATGATCGTTATATCTCATCGGTGGAGGGAAACATTGAGAGAGACCCCAAGCATTTTTGGAGATTTGTAAAAAATCGACAAAAATCTGGCAGCATACCCAACACTTTAAACTATAATGGTCGGAAGTTTTGCTCGGGGACTGAAATTTGTGATGCTTTTTCCGAATATTTTCTATCTACTTTTCTGACTCCTCCTTTATCGGACCGACTGGGCGAGAATCCAATGCCAAGTTGTGAGGGTCCTTCTTTGTCCGATATTCATAGTGTTGTGATCGATAAGGCTGAGGTCTATAAACTGATTGCAAAGTTGGATCCGTCGAAGTCTGCAGGGCCTGATGACTTGAGTCCCATCTTTCTTATAAATAGTGCTAAGTCAATTGCAATTCCCATATCTCTGCTTTTTCAAAAATCTGTTGATATGTGTGTTTTTCCAAAGCTTTGGAAGTCGGCCTTTATTTCCCCAATCCACAAGAAAGGGTCTAGGCAAGATGTTTGTAATTACCGCCCCATCTCTAAGTTATGTATTATAGCCAAAACCTTTGAAAAAATTGTTTATAATCAAGTTTATCGGGCTCTCCATAACTCGTTTTCTCCGGCTCAGCATGGATTTCTCAAGGGTCGGTCTACGGTGTCCAACTTGGTGATTTTAAATCAATATTTAACATCATCTATGGATAATAATATGCAGGTAGACGTAGTTTTTACCGACTACAGTAAATGTTTCGATAGAATCGATCACCAGCGACTAGTTTTTAAATTAAAGTTATTGGGAATTAGAGGGGATTTGCTGAGGTGGCTAAGCTCTTATATCGATAATCGGACTCAAGCAGTTGTAGTCAGTAACTACATTTCTAGCTGGGTAACTATACCCAGTGGAGTTCCGCAGGGATCCCTTTTAGGGCCCCTCCTTTTCCTTATTTTTGTCAATGATATTGAAAATTGTTTCCGTTTTAGTCAACTGTTATGCTTTGCGGACGATATGAAGATCTTTGCTGCTATAAAGTCTTCGTCTGACGTAGCTAATTTGCAATCTGACCTGGGGCGTTTAGATGCTTACTGTCTTGAGAATAAGCTTGACTTGAACCCTTCAAAATGCTCTGTGGTTACTTTTTCACGTAAGTGTAGGCTTATTACATCTTCTTATACCCTAAAGGGCCATCAACTAGTCCATAATGATTCTATAAAAGACCTCGGTGTCATACATGATTGTAAACTTGTTTTTGACGAACATATAGAAAGTATTATAGCCAGGGCGTTCAAAGCATTAGGTTTTATTATGAGGAACTCCAAACATTTTAAGAGAGCTAAAACCTTAAAAATCTTATACTGTACTTATGTCCGCAGTATACTAGAATATGCAACTCAAATATGGAATCCGTGCTATGACAAATACATTTCTAGACTTGAGAAAGTTCAAATTAAATTTCTTAAATTTCTGTGTGGTCGTGTAGGTGTACCATATGATACAATGCAGTATCAGCAACTGTGTAGAAAATTTCATTTTCTCCCCTTATCCAATCGGCGTGAAATAGCGGATATGGTGTTTCTTATTAAGGTAACTTCGAATCGAATTGATTGTCCAAAGCTATTGAGTATGATTAATCTGAGGGTTCCCTCATTGCTAGCCACAAGATCCTTCCAGCCAATTTATTTATCTAAAGTAGGTACAAATTATAGTCAGAATACTTATCTGTGGCGGGCCTGTAGTAATTTCAATAGACTGGTGGAGCGTGTTGACAAGGATTTGGATTTGTTCAGTACCAGTGCTGAGACAGTGAGGCGGCGGCTAACTAGGCATTTCTTTGAGGGTGAATGATGTGTATTTGTTTTTGTTTTATTTTTTAACTGTTCCTCTTAAATTTGTGTTCTTATATTCTTTGTGAAATGTATTGTGATTTTGTAGGTGGTTAAGTTGATGGTTGATAGCTCACTCCTTATGTTTAGTATAATTCTATTGTTAGTCGTGAGATCCTATAATTGGCTTTCTATTGTTACACTATCACTACTGTTTTATAATAGCTGTTGGATTTCCAAATAAATAAATAAATAAATAAATAAATAAATAAATAAATAAATAAATAAATAAAAGTTTTAGTTAATATAAAGTAAAGTAGAGTATTCACCTCGGTAATTAAGCCTTTATCTTGAAAAAGATAAAGACAGGCTTAATTAATTAATAATTGCGCTTGAATCCCACGCTTCACTCAGGACTCTAGGTACATAACTCCTTCGCTTCGCTCAGAAGTAAGTTTTTAAAACCCTCGCTGCGCTTGGGAGTTAACTCTGGAGTCTTTCGTATGCTTTGGATTCAATATGACGCCCGGTATATAAGACAGGGCTTTAGTACCTCGGTGCATAAACTAATATTATTTGACCAAAGAGGTCAACGTAAAACGAGTAATGACTCGCTAAATATCTAATGAGATATCTGGGAAGTAAAATGCGCGTTTAAGCCCTAGGGAATAAAGTAATTTAAATTTGTAACATTAACATTTGCTTGTATTACAGGTATTTAATAATAAAAATCAGACTGGTACATTCAGGCCCAGGGCCAAATGCACATTGCAAACAAAAATAATTGTCTTTTGGCCGCATGGTAAGGTGATAATAAATTGAAAATAGAAATACCGGAAAAAGACGATCAATTTTGGAAAAAAGAGATGGAACCGAAGTTAACAAGTTTTTACATGGAATGCTTACTGCCTGAGTTGATAGATCCACGCCATCCCAGAAAAAGAACAATTTTCGATCCAGATTACATAACCGTCAAAAAGAGTGTTTGTCAAACCTCTTAATCTGAAATTCCATCGAGAAAACGACTACTTCCGCCTATTGAAAACCATTCAATAATTGTTACACCACCAGTTCAACGTAGGAAATTGGAATTTCATGAAATGTAAATACTTAATTATTTGTAAATAAAAAGGAGTCAGTTTTGTTTACAAATGAAACTTTTAATGCAAGAGTAAATAGTAATAATATTAAAAACCTATTTGTGAAAACTGTAAAATGAAAAAAATAAGAATAACTCCATAGTTTTTCTGTTCGTTGCGCTGATATTTTTGTATCACAACATTTTTGATGAAGTTGCAACAAAACCAATTTATCATCTCTCCCGTTCGGAAAGTTTAATTTTCATGGGTAGATATCCGGGTTGAAAGTAGCTCATTTCATCCCTAGGGTGGAAATTTAAAAATATTTTTTAATTATTGCAACTATTTGACAAATTTTAAGGGGTATTTAAATAATTAAGTAGCTCTCAAATTTTGAAAGGCCTCAAATTTAAAGTAGATTTAAAATTGATTAAAATTTGAGGCCACTTAAAATTTGAGGGAAACTTAAATAATTAAGTAGCTTTTAAATTTTGAATGGCCTCAAATTTGAATTGGATTAAAAAATGATTAAAATTTGAGGCCACTTAAAATTTGAGGAAAACTTAAATAATTAAGTAGCTTTTAAATTTTGAATGGCCTCAAATTTGAATTGTATTTAAAATTGATTAAAATTTGAGGCCACTTAAGACTTGAGGGCTACTTAAATAATAAAGTAGCTCTCAAATTATAAATATGAGGCGCCTTCTATTTTCTCATAGAGGGTAATAAAAAGTAGAGTGTATCACACTACTCTAGAATCCCTCACTTCGCTCTGGATTCAAAAAACCACCCTCACCGTAAAAATATTATTTTGCTTCATTGTAATACAATCTACTAACTATTCTCATAGTGGGCGATGAATATTTTTCATTCGAAAAATAGTATTCGCTCCCGAGGTAGACATTCTAGTATTACGGTATGAATCGCGTTTGTTGCCTCAGATGAGGGAGGCCGGAAGGGCTCCGAAACGTCGGGCTTGTATTATAAAGCCAACAAAACAAACGCGATTCAAACCGAAACACAGTTTCAGCACGCTAGCTAATTGGAAAGTGTATCAAATTGAATTTGCAAGATTCCGCCCGGACTCCGGACAGACAAACTAACAAGAAAAGTGAGAGTGGCACGACAATGGTCAAGTCTGTAATAAGTCAAATAGGTAATTCGGCAAGTCCAGTATCGACAAGTTATGAAATTTTCCAAACATGCCATTAGCCTGGTCCACACTGTACGATCCACATGCTCCAGAATCTTTTATCCTATTTTCTCCCTCTCCGCTGCTTGAGCGCGAATAAGATAAAATATTCTTTAGCGCGGGGATCGTCCGGTGTGGATGCGGCCGATTATTCCCAGCTGTCCCCTCTAGCCCTGTCCCCGGGGTGACAATTCGTGGCGACTGTCCCCTTTGAAAGCTGGCTAAAGGGGACAAATGGAATTATGTTTCTCAGTTGTCACGGTGGGGGGGGGGGACAGATGGGAATCTGTTCTCCCATTTCTACCCCGCATGTGTGTGTTATAATAAAACTAGCTGCGCCCCGCGGTTTCACCCGTGTTCGTAATAAGTACCCTAATGTACCATTATTATTTTAATGAACTTTATAAACGCATACCACTTGCATTCATAGTACAAAATATTACTATGAATGCAAGTCGTAAGGGGTTTGTCGGTTAGGGGTGAAGTTTGTAATGAAGATCTCGAGAAGCTCTATCACTTATGCTAAGAAACTAGTGGTCTAGTGTCAATAGTTTCCGAGATATTGACGGTTCAAGTTTGACAGCTGTCAACCAAACTGATGATCTCGAGGAGCTATATAACTTAGGCTGAGAAACTAGTGGTCTAGTGTCAATAGTTTCGGAGTTAGGTTAGATCGTTTTTTGTTTTTACTTCGATCGTCTTTTGTTTTCCACTAATCTCTTCTATTAACTTTTTTTTCCCAAAAATTTACAAAGGCTTTTTAGTATCTTCTTAGTGGGACTACTTCACCTCTAGAGTATATTAATATGTATGTAGTCGACTCGTCCCAATGTCTAAACTACCGTCCCTGGTCCCAGTTTCGAAGGGGACGACTTCACCCCTAATCCAAAATATTGCTATAAATGTAAGTCGTGCGTTTATAAAGTTCATTAAAATAATAATGGTACATTAGGGTACTTATTACGAACACGGATGAAACCGCTGGGCGCAGCTAGTTCTATTGTAACACCAACATGCGGGGTAGAAATGGGAGAACAGATTCCCATCTGTCCCTCCCGCCCGCCGTGACAACTGAGAAACATAAATCCCATTTGTCCCCTTTAGCCAGCTTTCAAAGGGACAGTCGCCACGAATTGTCGCCCCGGGGACAACTGGGGAAAAATTCCTAGTTGTCGGAGTAGGAATAATCGGACGATACAAGTTTTGAAGATACAAAACAAACAACTTGCAAATTATTAAATAAATATTATTGCACGACATTTACAGACAGCGCAATCTAGCTCCAAACTAAGCACTGGGCTTGTACTAGGGGTATTAGACCACGAATATAATACATATTATACCTCTTTTTTTTGTAAATACATACATATTATACATAGAAAGACACCCAGATCAGATACAAATATTTATTTTTAAGCATAAATATTTGCACCCGACGGGAATCGAATCTGCAGCCTTCCGTATTGCAGCCAGGCCCGCTAGGAGTAATAGTGTTCCGTGAGCCAGGCGGTCGCCCGACGCACCAATGAGGTCGTATTATAAAATATTTGACACTGGCTACTTTCCAAACGACCATAATCGGTTTACAACCTATGAAAAAATATATAACAGTTTTGATTTCGCGCGCTTGGGTGCTAGATCAAAAAAGTTGCGATGTTCGAAAGTGCATACGTGTGCGTGTGACTCGTGGATGTAGGGGTAAGTGGGCGGGCCGTTCATGACATATTTTTTATTGGAGCTTCGTCTTAAGCAAAAACCGCTGAACCGAATGCGATGAAACTTGGTATGTAGGTACGGGTAAAGATACTTTTTGTTACGATACAACAGAGCCCCGCAGTTTCACTCATGTAAGTCCCGGACTAAAAAGTAGCTCATAATTGGTTATCCAGATGTCTAGCTATCTACATTCTGAATTTAATCGCAATCGGTTCAGTACTTTTTGCGTGTTTGAGACGCCTATATCCAAACAAATAATTAAATCATCTAAACGTTTGCATTTAACATAATTAATAGTGAATGGGATTCGTTACGCGGGTAAAACCACTAGTCGCAGCTAGTTGCACATACTTTAGTCCTTGAATTGTTTCACAAAGTGAGATTTGTCAAAGGATTAAAGTTGTAGAATGTCGTAGGCAGAAATCCGGACTCTGGGGCCCGAAATCCCGTCCACAAAGTACTCAGCTTGTACTTGTCAATTTCCTTATCAGGAAACCGCTAAATTCCTTCCGAGCCGCTGCTTCGGCTTTACAACTAAACTACAAATGCTCAAACATAACACTAAAAAGCCAATAGCTCACGCATTCGAAACACTTTCGCAAACAACTGTACCCCGCAAAAACCCTTTGATGTTCCCTATCAATAGTTCAATATGTCAAAGGCATGTTTACGGGCGTCAGGGTAAAGCGATTTCGCGCTCGACTGTACCTCGCTGCGGCTTGTCACTTCTGAACTGGATTGTATTGACGAGTGACGTTTGTCTAACGATGTTTCTGTTTTTGACGCTCTTGTAACAGATGATGGTTTTTGTCTAACCGTTTCTTCTTTAAGACATAAGGATGCCTATTTGTGTTTTCCTCTTGACTGTACTCATACTCACTCATACTCATAATCTGTAATACTCATAATACTCACCGACGACGCCCGACTGCAATGCAGAAGGCTGCGGGTTCGATTCCCGCGGGTGCAAACATTTATAAAAATAAAAATTGTATTAGGTCTGGGTGTCTATCTACGTATATATACGCATAGTAATATGTATGTATTTACAAAAAAGGTATAATATGTATGTAGTATATCCGTTGTCTATTTATTTATTTACCAAACACTTTCAGACTTACACCATTTAAACACCAAAACGTCTTGAAAGTCATTATACCATAATAACAGGTATAATGACTTGTATGTATTTGTATGTACTGTAGCAGTAGCAGCAATACATTGCTGCTACACATATAGTGTTTTTTTTAATATACAGTACACTGTATATTAAAAAAAACACTATATGTCAAAAAAATTAAGGGTTTCATTACCATTTAAGCTACCCTAAAAATAGGTTATTATTTCTTATCGGTTGTGAACCGATTATGGCCATTAGGAAATTAGCCAGTGTCATATATTCTAATATATTATGCAAGTTATTTGCATCGAAACAGTCAAGTCGTCATAGTTAAAGTCAAGTCTAGGGAATCATTTGTAAACACGGCGGCCATTTACAAACAATCTTCACGGAGCCTTGGAGACAACACTAAGTTAATGTTTTGCACCGATTTTCACTTTCATTCCACTTGTACACCTTCACGAAACTAAATTGATTAATATGCCCCCGAAATTAAACAATTTGCACGCATATGAACTAGGTTTCACAAAAATGAAAATTTAGCACCACATCTCCTCAACGAGTTCCCGCCAAGACTCGTCCTAAAAATAGGTGCATTTGACATTTGGAGCTTAGATATTGCATCTGTCAGCTGTCATCTGGAAAATGACATGCAGTACATAGCTGCTTTGACGTAATGTGATTAGTATCGGTGATTACCTCAAAGCAGCAATGTACTGCATTTCATTTTCCAGATGACAGCCGACAGATGCAATATCTAAACTCCTAATGTCAAATGCACCTATTTTTAGGGTAGCTTAAATGGTAATGAAACCCTTAATTTTTTTGACACCATCGATACTTAGAGAAAACATAGCTGCTTTGACGTAATGTGATTAGTACCGGTGATTACCTCAAAGCAGCAATGTACTGCATTTCATTTTCCAGATGACAGCCGACAAATGCAATATCTAAACTCCTAATGTCAAATGCACCTATTTTTAGGGTAGCTTAAATGGTAATGAAACCCTTAATTTTTTTGACACCATCGATACTTAGAGAAAAAAGGCACCCTTTCTTCATCACAATGATAAATATTCTTGGCAACATGTTTACATTGAGATGATAAATACATTGCATTACATCTGACGCCCCATATTTACGTAGGTAAGTAGGTGGGTGATACAGGATGGTCTCTGAATAAACAGTGATTTTGAGCTTAGGAGCTGTTTAATTGTCTCATATTTGACGGCTTCTTAAACATAAGCGGTGATCAAATATTGAGTGGCGGTTAAGAATTTGGCCAATAGTAACTTACTAGCTGGGCCTCGCGGTTTCACCCGCGTAAGTCCCGTACCCGCGGGGATATCGGGATGAAATGTGGCCTATGTGTTATTCCCGGTATCCAATTACTTATAAACCAAGTTTCATCTCAATCGGTTCAGTAGTTTTGCGTGGTGCACATAAATTAGTACATACACACATACTCACAAACTTTCACAACTCATTACCTTGGTTTGTAGCGCTCGTAACGCGTATAATAATTATAGCTACGGCGTAGCATCTCGTAGTCAATGGCGATTTTCAAGACGATCTTGCAATGGGAAAGAATAAAGGTAATAAATATACTACCTACACTATTATGTACCTTATATGTAAATCTATACAGCATAATCTTACTAATATTATATTAGGGGTTAAAGTATGAAATTGCCGATTTGTACTGAAAATCTTAATTGTTTATTTTTTAAATTTTTAACAAATTTATTTAATCAAAATAGTTGCCATTATTATCTATACATTGCTGCCATCTAATGGGAAGGTTATTAATGCCTATGCGATAGAACTCCGACGATCTAGACTGCACAAACTGTGTGAAAGCATTTTGTACTGCCTCCTGGGAAGAAAACTTCTTGTCACGTAGATAATTGTCCAAATCACGAAAAAAATGGTAGTCCGTTGGAGCAAGGTCTGGTGACGGAGGATGACGAATGGTTTCTAAGTGCAGTTCCTGAAGGGTCAAAATGGTTTCTCGTGCTGTGTGAGGTCTCGCGTTGTCGTGGAGCAATAATGGTGAAGATCGATTCATGAGTCGGGGCTGTTTTACTGCTAGTTTTGTCAACATGGTTCGGAGTTCGGCACAATAGACATCTGCCGTAATTGCTTGACCAGATCGAAGAAAACTGTAGTGAATAACACCATGCTGAGACCACCAAACAGTTACCATTACCTTTTTATTGGTAAGTTTTGATTTAGGACACTGTTGTGGCATTTGACCTGGGGTCAGCCATTGCATTTTTCTTTTCCGGTTATCATAAAGAATCCACTTTTCATCACATGTTACAATTCGATCCAATATTCCTTCATTTCTGTACCGGTTCAACAAGGCAACACAAGTTTCAACACGCGTTTCTTTCTGCAGATCAGTCAAATCATGAGGCACCCATTTTTCTTATTTTTTTATTTTATTGATTTGACGCAAGTGAGTCAATAAAGTGGGTAAGGTAACGTTAAACCATGCCGCTAATTCCTGGGTAGTTTGACTAGGATCGGCTTCCACTATCTCTCTTAATTCATCGTTATTCACCTGTGTGGGCGGTCTTCCTCGTGGCTCGTTCTTTAAGTCGAAATTTCCATCACGAAAGCGTTAAACCAAAATCGCACGGTGCGTTCATTAGTAGACCCCTCTCCAAACGCAGCATTGATATTGCGGGCTGTTTCTGCCGCGTTAGTTCCGCGTCGGAACTCGTATTCAAAAATCACTCGAATTTTCGCAGTATCCATCTTTCTTGTCTAAATTGAATAACAAAAACAATTGAAAGTCGATATTCAAATGTTTCACATTTTTTAAAAAAAGAACATCACAGAAACTATTTGAAAAAAGTTTTATTCGAAAACCTCAAACCATGAAGATTCTATGTCAATTCAAAGAACCTATTGCAATAAAACGGCAATTTCATACTTTAACCCCTATTATTATCTTACTAATATTATAAAAGCGAAAGTTTGTATGTTTGTGTGTATGCGACTTTGTTACTCTTTTAAGCAAAAACTACAGAATCTGGAGTTACGCGGCTGAAACCGCGGGGCGCTGCTAGTTTTATTAATATTGCACAAAATTCACAGTGCGCAAAATTTGTAATTTTTTTGCGAAGTAAGCAAACAAGTAAGCAGCTCTCAAACTTAAAATTCACATTTCAATTTCGAGTTTAAGAGTCGCTTATTGTTAATAAAAAAATAGTCAAAATATTGTATAGGATTTAATATCTGTTAGTAAAGCAGTTTTATAAAAGAACGTTCATTTAAAAACACGAAAGGCCTTAAAAAAGCTAACGTTTCTCTCTCGAACAATCTCATCATTTCAATAAGTCATTGACACAAAGTCTCCGACATCCCATTATAGAGCCGAGATAACGTTCAGCTATCAATCATTCTTTCATTCCGTTCAATATCTTACTTTACTACTAATATTAAAAATCTGCATGTCCGTAAGGATTGAGGAGAAAAGTCATGGTTTTTAAGTAAAATCACACCCCTATTTAGTACTAAAAAAATTGAGTTTGTAGGACAAATGTTGCCTGTCTGTCTGTCTATACCACAGGTGTATACTATACCTGCGATTGGTTCTTTATAAATGGTTTCTACTTCATTTTTTCTACTTGAACTAGAAATGTATTCTTCCTTAATACGGGCTAATATTTATTATTTTTTTGTCTTGGCAGGATTCGAACCTGCGACCCTTCCACCGTTATCCACTCACCACAGCGCCACAACAAATATCTAAACTTTCGCATTAATATAATACTAGCTGCGCCCCGCGGTTTCACCCGCGTAAATCCCGTTCCCGCGGGAATATCAGGATAAAATGTAGCTTATACCTATTCCAAGTTTCATCGCAATCAGTTCAGTAGTTTTTGCGTGATTGAGTAACAGACATCCAAACATCTAAACATTCAAACACACACACTTTCACATTTATAATATTAGTAGGATTAGTGGGATCTGTTAAAAGTACCCAAGCGAATCCAAAGGTCACAGCTACTTACCAAGTTTGATATTTTACGAATTTTTTATTCTTTTACTTTTGGAGCAGCCTGTAACATTGAATTATAATAAATGGGCTATCGGCATGATGTATACCCAGATTATGTAGCATCAATCTATCCGCGCAGCGAGTACCTAGCGAGTAAAACTATTTGGGCTCGTTTAGTTTGCTACAAGTACGTCTACTAAGTACTACATTTTAACGACCACGCGACTATGGCCAATATAGGTAACGCCAGATCTCTTATTTTACACACCCTAATTACATTTTAACTAACACGAATCACCTTAAGCTAAATGGTTGAAATGTCGTGAGTTAACTGCCTGCTCCTGAGGACTCCCGTAAAATTTTAGCCTCGGGTGTGGTCTTTGTTGACTCACATACTAGGCAAAGCCTAATAATTTTGGGTTTTAACGGTTTCCAGGCTGCCGAGAGGGATGCTACCGGTAACATTGCACACATGAGAAGACTTACAAACAAACAAACTTCGCAAACTGATAACCGTCACCCGAACAAAGCGTTTCGCATTTCTTTATTCGCACTGCGAGGGAATGGAATCAGTTGCCTGAGTATGTTTTCCCGGATGTCTACAACTTGGGGTCTTCAAGTCATGAATGAACAGGTATCTCCTAGGTAAGCGTGCAACATCTTAGACTACATCGTCGCTTTCCATTAGGTGAGATATGGTCAAACGCTTACCTATCAATTATGAAAAATAAGGTTTGAAAATGCATCATCGAATAACAATCTACGTAATCTAGTATGACTTCTGCTGTTAGTCGCATTTTAGTGTTTGTTTATATACCTCCGTTGTATTTCCATCATTTCTTTGCATCTCAGTGGTGTGCTTCACAGTATTATAACACGATTAATGAAAACTAGCAGCGCTTCCTTCTCTTCTTCTTCTTCCTCGCTCTGTCCCGCTTTATGTGGGGCTCTCCTAATTTTGCGGCGCTAGCACAATCAACAGCACTAACGCTATTACATGAACCAGCAGCTCTTTGTTAGGTAAAAATATAATTTCCTCTAAACTTGACTCTGTGGTCCACACTATTTCCAGTTCCTACTTGAAAACAGAACTTGCTTCACCCAAACGAGGCTGCACGTCGTTCATCCCGTATTGATAGTTTATAGGAAACTGCTTGTATGTACTGTTGGATAGATATACTACACTCGCGTAGGTAGGTAGATAGGTAGGTACGTATCTAACATTGCGAATATTGCTTTTTGAAATATATATTACGGGGTTTGAATTCTGTATGTAAAACTGCTGTGTAGTCGAATCTAAATCATGAAGTGGATTGTTAGGTGTAGCAGCGTATTTCAGTTTTACCTTTTGTTGGAATATCGTACTCTTTTGTTTTGACGCTGGTCGTCTTTTGTTTTAATTCGAACGTCTTTTGTTTTAATACGATTTGTCTATAGTAACCAAAATAATGCTACTAATTATATTATTTGACCTGTTGCCACTAAAAAATGGCACTGGGTAAATGGTCTATAATGGAAATCAAACACACTACGCTCTTATATAGACGTTGCTTAAACAATTTTGTTTGCACAGATCCAAAAACACTGCACTTATCTATTAAAACCGCACTTTAAACTAAACACTTTTTTTCAGGTAGACTATCTTGAAATGTAGAGCTTTGAAAAATGCTTAAAATTATAGAAGCGATAAATGATTTGAATTTCAATCTAACATGACGAAAACAGAAGGAAAAGTGTAAAACCTTGCATTATTTTCTATTTACGGTAGCCAAGTAAATACTCCCTACAATCATAGTAAACCTGTCTTTATTTGTTTTCCAATAAACCTCTTAAACGTCACAACAGCCATTTAAAACGTCACCTTGATCTATTTCGTAAATTCCCTTTCTCCTCCCATAATCGCCTTTCTACCATTAAGGAACTGAGAAGCCGGATGTATGCGAGAGGCGAGTGGCGTGAGGTGAGGACGTGGCGAGTCGATGGTGATGACGTTTATTTTCGCCAACCGTCTTCAAAAAGAAGGAGTTTATAAATACTGATGTATGTTTTTTTAAGTTACTAGATATATTCACCGTTTCAGGTTTATTAGCAATTATTCTTTTTTAAGTAAGCGTTTAACTTAGGCCTGATGCACAGTGATAAGTTACGAAGTACACGTGTCAGTCGCGCCGTCACTAATTATCAATGCGTGTTACGTTTTAGACTTAATTGTCAATTCGTCACTCATCATCTGGTCAGAAAGTAGTCCAAAAGTAACCTATTAAAAACAATAGAGTTATTAAGACAGACCTACGCCGGATGTCACTGCCATCATGGCTTGGCAAAACCGGTGTTGTTTACATACCAAATCAAGGATTAAGAAATAATTCCGTCTGGTGTAAGGGTTTAATATATATAACTGAATAAATGACACCAAATTAGCATAATAATATCTTTCGTCAAACAGGTTTGTCTGACCGCCAGGCCGCACTGTAAGTGGTTTGGCATTACTCAACCACAAAGTGAGTGGTCACACAAAACCAACAGCTCAAACGGTGGCGGTTTAGACGCAATGCGGCCTTCTATACAAGTCGCAATGTACGTCACGGCCCAATATTTTTATTTATTTTAAGTGCATAATTAGTACAGATGGAAAGATTCAAAACATGAGTTTCAACATGATCAAGTCAATTTTCCACGACGATTAAAAAAAGATGCGGGTTTCGAATCCCATGCAGTGTTGACCATGCGCTGTATTTTAATATTTTTGTAGTCCATATAAACTCAAATTCAACGTTTATTCAATAAGAAATCACATTATAGTTTTAAAACGTCGGCAAACTACCATGTCTTCAAAACACGACCTCTAATGAGAAGAAGGCACAAGAAACTCATGCCTCTCGTCACTTCTCCAGCAGCATCCTAAACCAACTTCGTCGGCAGCGAATGTTTCCGAAATTGCTCACGTATCTCCATAAAAACGTTTTCCACAACAGTTACAAATTCAAGCCAGAATAACGTTTAACCGAGCTTCGCCGCCCTCGCTTCCTTTAAAAGATGAATGGCTGCCAACGCCTGTATGACAAATACGCACTTTATATACGTGATGTTCTGAAAAGTTGCCTTTTTGAGTTATTGACTTTATGGATTTGAAGCTTTTTAGGTTTGGGGCTTGACTGGTAATTTGTTGTGTGAATAATTCGATGAGCTGAATGGATGATTGACAAATTATGTAGGTGGGTAGCCTGGCGCAGCTAGTATATTTATATAGAAGACTTGCTGGATCTTACGGTTTCATTCGCGTAAGTCCCAATCCCGTAGACATTTTGAAAAAATTCAGTTGCTTAAAATAGACAAACGTAATTTTAACAGTTAAATCCTTCAGTTTAATTTCTATTAATATTTTTTAATTTATTGCAATATATTGTATTTATTATAAACATAATTCAGTTTCGATTAGGAATTTTGGAGTTAAAAGACGACATTTATAGCAGCGGCAGCTATGTGCAAATTTTATCTGCACATTTCAAATTTTACATTTGATTGAAACACGCATTAAATACAAATGACGTATATATACTACTTGGCCTGCTACAGAAAATCAACCATACCATCTAGGATCTTTAAGACAGGTTCTATTTTGTCAGTGTTTATAGAGATGTACCTAGTAGGTTTTATGTAAAACTCCTAAAGGTAGATGCCCCATTATGTTTAATGTTTACCATACTCGTACGCTACGTATCAAAACACGTTCTCTTTTAAGCGCTTCCGTTAAATTCCTTAAACAAAACACCGAATTTATCGCGAAAAACCTCAAGATTATTCAAAAGACGACACTTCACAATTTTATGACGTACAATTACGGCTACAGCAGATTGAACTTGAAAATATACCGAGACACAATTTCTGTACAATCACCGAAAACCGCAAAAAAATCGTAAACCCAAACTGGCTTATTACGAAACAATGAGAAAACTCCTCCCATCATATAAAAAGGAACATCGACTGCCTAACGGTAGCAGACGAGAAACTTTTGATCGGCGGATTGTTTGGATCTTGTCTTTCCTAAATTGTGATTATTTTTAAAATAGCTAGGTTCTTAGTGGGACCATTTCACCCCTAGAGAATATTTATATGTAGTCAACTCGTCCCTATTTCAAAACTACTTTTGGGCCCAGTTGACTACTATCTACTGTTTTTCGATTATGTAACATGCTACTCCTACTAATATTATAAAGCTGAAAGTTTGTGAGTATGTGTGTATGTATGTGTGGATGTGTGTTTGTTACTCAATCACGCAAAAACTACTGAACCGATTGCGATGAAACTTGGAATATAGATAGCTGGATACCGGGAATAACACATAGGCTACTGTTTATCCCATATTCCCGCGGGAACGGGACTTACGCGGGTGAAACCGCGGGGTGCAGCTAGTATTTTTATAAATTTAGGTAAAATAAGGTTTTTATCTTATCTAAATCTTTTGGTATCTTAAAGAGTTTGTATACAGAACAATAATCGTAACTTACAACAAGACACTCAGATCAAGATGTTATCGCCTGATCAAAAAGTTGCAAGTCCACAAGGCCCGTTAAACTCGCAAAATAAAATGACTTTTTTATTAACCCCACATAAATCGAGTGAAATTGCTTCTACTTTGCGAGAATATAGTAGATGTGACATCGAAATCCTTTGGCTGCACACACTGCATTTTGTATGATAATTTTATTACACCAGATGAAAATGTGGCACAGTAAATTTAATAAGTATAGAGTTATGTAATGTTAACTTGAAATTATTACTCAGAACAATATAGGGCTGCTAAACTGTTTGTTAAGTTTTAAAGTTCTTGTCAGTTGACA
This sequence comes from Idaea dimidiata, assembly GCA_949358125.1. NCBI lineage: Eukaryota > Metazoa > Arthropoda > Insecta > Lepidoptera > Geometridae > Idaea > Idaea dimidiata. The sequence goes on along the minus strand of OX442334.1, from coordinate 18,745,673 downwards.
GTAAAGCTAATCGTCTACTTTTCGGCATCGTACGCATTGGGCGCATTGCATCAAACGATTCGTAAATCGTCTTTTGTTTTTCATCAATCGCCTCTCTATATTATCTATGTTTACTATTGCACCTTTGTGCGTGATTTTAAGCCGTGGGATTCCTCACGATGTTTTCCTTCACCGTAAGAGCGATGTTAACAGCGCATTTTTTTTTTTTTTTTTTTTAAATTAAAAAAAAAAAAAAAAAAAAAATTTCTTACTTAAAGAAGAATTAGAAAACGACCTTCGGAATGAAAGTCGGGGTATCTACCACTAGACCAACACCGCTCGTAGACTAGTTAAGTGTAAAGTAAGCGAAACGTCGATAATTGAAACATTGTCGTTAACCCGGTAAAATTTGCCGTTTAGTTAAATAAAATGGAAAAACATAATAAAAATCGGTTTCACATATCTAATTTACTTAAAAAAATTATTATTATCCGTTTTTTAATTGTTGTATTGTTGCATTGTAGTCGTGGTATTTTTTATTTAAAATTTACTTTTTTTTGAGCAATAAAAGGACGACAAAACAGCGACAAACGTCATGGTAGGGCAGATTGTATTTTATTGCAATGCAGAACTAATCGCGAAAGCATTAGAAAAACAATCGTAAATTCATACATTTTATTTATTTCTATACCAAGACTTTTAAACCATATTTATTCTAACCTGCTAATATTATAAAGCTGAAAGTTTGTGACTATGTGTGTATGTGTGTTTGTTACTCAATCGCGCAAAAACGGCTGAACGGATTTGGATAAAATTTGGAATGTAGGTAACTGGGGACATGGATTAACACATAGGCTACTTTTATCCCGAAATTCCCGCGGGAACGGGACTTATTCGGGTAAAACCAGCAGCTAGTAGCTATAGTAAATATTATTAAAATACAAATAGATAGGTGGGATAGGTATACATACATAGATAGATTGTTCTACCTCTATGCGATGTAGGGTTGGAATCTGTTGATTTATCGTCTCTAGGGAGGTTTTCTTATACCTTCACGGGGCCCTGTACTGTGATTTTGGTACTAATGTCAGATAAAGGGTGATACTATTATTTATGGAAGAAAAAGTAGCTTTTCTACCCTCGACGGTGCCGAAAACGGTATTTGCGTTTAGGGTGATGGATATATGTAGCAGTCGCAACGTTGAAAATGCTAAACCGATTTTGTTACGATTTTTTGCTTTGTGTAGTTGTGATTCCGAAAAATAATACTTTGGAACGCTACGGTTCGTCCGCCACAATAAACATTTTTACTCATCTACGACTCAACAAAGTTACTTTATTTGACAATGTCAATGTAAAACGAGTCATTATGTGTCTAGAGCATAAAGTGCGCATTTAAGGGCTTAAGATAATTTGAATTTGGAACGTTGGAATTCATCACTACGGCTCTGGTAGCATTTGGCCAGTTCGAACTGGCCACATAGACATACCACAAAAAAAATTTGGTACTTTTTCTTCTATTTTTATTTTGATGGAAGGGTAATGAAAAAAGTTTTCGTTACCATGAAGCCCAACTTTTTTTTTCATTCGCTAAGGCCGATGCCTGGTTTCGTCATTTTAAAACAACATTGAAAAATAATAAAGATCTTTAATATATTTTATACACATAGTACTTACCTATCAATTTATTTGTAATTTAATTAATTTTTGTAATTTTTGTAGCTTTTTTTATTGTCTTGCAGTAAATGAGTAAAGTATATTCACCTCGGTAATAAAACCTGTATCTACGTTTAGTAGATAAATTAAACGTATAAAGTATTTTTTGAGGATTAGAACATAACGGCGAGTAAATCCAGGAGAAGTAATTAGTAAAAAAATATATGCATCCACCACTCCAGGTGTCAATCACAACGATTTTTTTTTATTTCACAGAAAACTTTGAAGCCAACCGTCAAGTTTGTACGATGAAACCACTTTGTAGCATGTCATAATTTTGTGCAGCAAAAAATAGTAAATTGTATTTTTAAAGTTCAGGTATAGTATGATATAAAAGCCGAATTTTAAAAATGGTTAATTATTAACATCTTATGGATGGGAAAACAATTATCTTATTTAAATTTCGATATTTTAAGCTTCACATCTTTTAAATTATTTAATTTAATAAATCTAAATTTAATTATAAAAACTCTAAAGTATAGACTTTCCTACTGTGCCGACCCCATTTAATTAGGGATATGGGCCGTAAGATAAAGAAGTAGAAGAACAAGAAAGCCTACGAGGAAGGTTTGGACAGGTCCTGAAACAATTATAGCTGCAAAAAACGTTCTTAGGAGGTGTTCATTGATTATTTAAGAATATGCAATGGTTTCCTACCCTCACTGAATCCCTAAAATAAACCACCCCGTATACCGTCGGATGATTTCAAATGTTCGTTTTTCGATCATAAATCGTACCGCTAACATAAAATACACGAATAAACATCGCATAAGAGCTGCACAACCATATAAACTTTGGAAGAAATGTACAGAAAAATTTGAGAGCCATAATCAATGGTCTGGTGATAGAATTTTATTATGTTTTATGTATGGAATATACCTAATGGCAAATGTGTTAATATCACAATAAAATTGCTTATGTTGTATGTATATACTAATATATGAAGTTAAATTATTTACTTTATTATTGTCTTTTTAGTATAATATTTTTTTAAGTTATAGTGGCAACAGAAATTACATAATCAGTAAACATTTCTAGAAGTTACAACCTGGTGACAGATAGACTTACAGTGAAGTACGCGAATTACGGTTTAAATTTGAGTTCCACTTAAACAACAAAGCAGCTTCCAGAGAAAAAAAACATACAAATTTTAAATTTAGAAGCTTTTCACTTATTTAAGTACCAATTTAATTTTAAGTGGCATTCAGTATTTAGCCATTAGCGTACTGTTAGGCATTTGTTTATTTTATTTATTTATTAAAAGGCACAACAACAGAACATAAATCAAAAAATAATCATGAAAAATAGTACACTTATTAATAACTAAATTCATGCTCCGATGAATATATTTTGTTTCTCTCAAACAAATTTAAAAGTTATTGTCACAGTGAATGACATAGGAAAATACACAATATATTATAATGGATAATGATATTTTAGCATAAACGCCCGCGCCCCGGTAGAGTACCTATAATCCCACTCAGTGTCGGCCATGATTTGTAAATGTAATTAGTGCAGTGCAGACATATATCTTTTAAGAACGTAAAGCAAAATTACAATAAAGATGAAATATCTTCACTCCTAAACAAGACACCTTAGACAGGTCCTTTAATTTTATAAAGTCAACAAATATACAGTAAATAGGTATGCGTTATCTACACCTTTGTACAGAGCACCCCCATTCACACACAAACACACACAACAACTACAATAACACATTAATGAATCATTCACACTCACACGCTCAAATCTCTGAGTGGTATAATCCACACGAATGAGAGAAACAAATTTTCAACGAAGCTCCTCATTACCTTATAAAATTAAATTTTCGCGATGATAAAACTTGTACAGTGTGTACTTGTTTAAGGGTTGTTTCATGCATGGTACCTTAGAAACAAAGCCCATAAAACATACTATTTTAGATATGATAACCTAAAATTATTTTAATGACTACTTTTTATGTACAATGTACATACTAGAGGTATGCCTTGTTTATTATTAAATTCATAAACTGACTTTGATTTGACACACCACGGTACACCTATAATAAAATAATTTCAAGAGTCTAATAGATAATCCAAAATCATACCTTTGAAACTAATATGATTTCTGTCCATTATTATTAACCAGTGAACGGAAATAAGCATGGAAGTATTCCTAACCAAGTTATTACCAAATCTAACAGTAATCAAGTACAGACGCGTACACAATTGTAAGATGTGCACGTGCCACTCATTTCCTGAACGGAAAATCCGATGGACTCTGGTACAGGCGAGTACAATATGCGAGTGACAACTTAATCGCCAGTTTGAGTGAAAGCTTAGAGGAAAAACATACATGACACTTAAGATGTTATGTCAACTTTGCTTATTTCTTTGAACTTTATGAAGGCATCTTGGTACAACTTGCTTATCACCGACCGAAGATTGATCAGCCATAGTCGGCCGGCTAAATAAAAGGCCAAAATAAAAGTTTAAATCATAAAAGTCGAAAAACAAAAGTAGTTCGTCTGCTATCTAGAATAATCCCTTTTAGTTCTTCTAAAATAATATTTAGTTTAAAATTTTCGCGTTTTTAATTAAAATTAAACTCATTTCAAATTACAACTCAGTCTATCCTAAGAAAGATTACTGTAAAGGGTTCGAAACATTGAGCATTGAAATAATACGCAAATAAAATCGAAAAAATTAGTTTAATTTCAACCCTTCTTAGGCTTATGTTTTTGTTCTAGCATTCTCACGGGATCGGGATTTAAGAGACTATATAACCACGTGGTGCAGCTAGTGTAAGATAAACACAACATAAACTAATCCATCAGCTTAACATGGAGGTATATAATTAGTTGGGAAGGAGTCGGTCTTGTGTCGGTCGAGTTGGCAACATCTCAAGTTCACAAACTCGAGTTAACGGTTCAACACTGGCGTCCTGTGACATGGGAACCGATAAACTTACTGCTTTACACGAAGACTTGCAAATCTTCTTCATCATATATATTTATCTTATATATAAAAATGAATCCCTATTTTCCTTGGTCACGACATCACGCGTAAACGGCTGGACCGATTTTGCTAATTATTTTTCTGTTGTCTTCGTTATGATCAGGAGAAGGTTCTTATAAAAAAAATATATTCCCGCGGGATCGGGACTTACGCGGGAGAAACCGCGGGGCGCAGCTAGTCTTATATATAAAAATGAATCCCTATTTCGCGTGGTCACGGCATCACGCCTGAACGGCTGGACCGATTTCGATAATTCATTTTACTATGTTTTTGTTATGATCAGGGGAAGGATCTTATGCAAGAATTTTTTAAATTTTGGATAATGACATACGCGGGTGAAACCGCGGGGCGCAGCTAGTAAATAAATAATACACACAGCGCAATCTAGCCCCGAACTAATCACTAGGCTTGTACAACTGGTAATAGACAACGGACATACCATATATTTTACTTTTTTTTTGGAAATACATACATATGATACATTGAAAAACAAAAGAATGTTTAATTTCTTCTATGGTTTTCGCGATTTTGCATAATAAAACACTTTATTTATCCGGGTTAATCGCGTTTTTATTCATTGTTCCAAACGAACTGAGCTTTCGCCAACTTTACAGTTGGCTTTATCAAGGTTGACAGTTCGTTTGGAACAATGAATAAAAACGCGATTAACCCGGATAATTAAAGTGTTTTATTAAAAGGATGATTTTTAACATTATTTATTTTTGTTTTGTTGTTTTTGTTTGTTTGTTTATGTTTGTTTATAAGACATTTGCATGCATTCGGAAGAAGACACAAGAAAATCACAAGTTTTTTTTGCAATGATCATGTGATTCACGTCGCCTTATTTTATATATTATCGAAAATAACACTGTCTGTCAGAACACAAGCGCAATCTGCGTCTAGTGTCTAGTGGTAGATAGCCCAACTTTTATTCTGGTAGACGTGGCTTCGAATCCCAGCCGACCACACACAAATAACTTTACCTTTAATAGTACACAATATTTAAATCGCTCTAACGGCAATAGAAAACATCGCAAGGAAACCAGCTCTTTAAAAAAAATTTGCCGGACATTAATAGCTAATTAGGATATTAAGGTCCTGCAATATAATGGCGCTGTGTGATGTTCACAGAATTCATTTAATAAATACTAAACATTAAGGTAAGAAGTAGCACCACTTAAGTATAATGCAGCAAGAAAGTGTTACCAGCACAATTCCAGCTGAGCACTAACTTTAATATTATCATAAACAACAACGTCAGCGTTCAAACGCCAAGATTTGTATTAAACGTAATAAAGTACCCATTCAGATGCAAATCAGAAATGCAGCCACTTTTGTTGGTACCAGTACCTAACCGAAATGAATTATTGTAACTGCTTTAAATTATTGTTAGAATGTATTTAATTTTAAATTAAAAATGGCTTTTGCTATTTAAACTTGCAATAAAAATAATTGTAAGATCTTTATCGGTTTTTTATGCAGACTAGACTTTCTAGTTTATAGGCACCTATTCTGTAGCAAAAATGTCTAAACTATGCCGCAGCTTCGATAAATTTTTTTTGGAAATATTTTAGAACATGGTTTAATGTGAACTTGTCCCCTATTTTTTTTAATTTGTTTAGTCATGAGCTATATCAATTTATAAAACATTAATTATTAGATAGGTAACTCGTTAGTAGTAATTGTTTTAATAAGTTATGTAACGTTTGCCTCTGTCTGTCAATTTTTAAAGTTTAAATCAAAACAAAAGACAAACGATACTTAGTTTATGCAGGTGTTATTCATCGTTAATAAATAAGGAGGTATATATGTTTAAAGGGTATTATGCAAACCTAATTTTACCATAAACTATTTATCACATCCGCTTTTAAGTCCCGATTCCCCAGGAATTATCAGAATCTAAAGTGGCTTATGTCCTTCTCCAGGTTCCCATCTATCATTCTCCCAAAATTAATCCAAATTGGTTTAGTGGATTAGGGGTGAAAATGTAACAGACATAGACTTTTGCATTTATGATATCGACGACCTCTGTGGCCCGTCATTTAACTGCCCCACTGCAAAGCAGAAGGTTGCGGGTTCGATTTTCGCCGGGTTCAAATATTTATGCTTATAAATAAATATTTGCTGTGTTCTGGGTGTCTTTCTATGTATAATATGTATGTATTTACAGAAGAAAAAAATATATAAGTATTTTGTCCGTTGTCTAGTCACCGTAACACAAGCTTATAGTAGCTTACCATGGGGCTAGGTGGCGCTGTGTGAGGTTCACAGAAATTATTTATTATTTACTAGCTGTGCTCCGTAGTTTCACCCGCGTAAGTCTCGTTATTCCAAGTTTCATAGCATTCGGTTCAGTACTTTTTGCGTGACAAAGTCACATAGTAATATAACATAATATAGATAATATGGATAATGGCGCTCTTGAGGTATCTAACATCAGATTTTATAATCTAACTAGCTACGTTCCACCCGCGTAAGTCCCGTTCCCGAGGGAATTTCGAGATAAAAAGTTACCTACATTCCAAATTTCATCCAAATCCATTCAGCCGTTTTTGCGTGACTCAGTAACAAACACACTTACAAACTTTCAGCTTTATAATATTAGTTAGTAGGATATTAGAGACATGTAGAGCATGTAGGTAGATTACTCGGCTTTATATTATCTAATCTCTGGGCTACATACTGAAACGGTTCACTTACTTTGATGACACAGATCTCAAGTTGCCTTTCGTGGTGACCAAACGCGTTTAGTGATGCGAAACGCGTTTCAACCACGTAATGTAGTTACTGTTTCATGCTAGGGCTGGACTGAGGACTGGCTTTTAAGGTTCTATAATATTATTTTTAAATTATGTATCTCATATATGTTTGATTACAAAGTTTCGTTATGTTTATCTCTCTGTCATTCCGCGGCTTAGCTCAGAGGCGCTTAGTACTAAGAACCTGTAATTTTGCATGAGGATTGAAATTAAACTCATCTCTGCGCTTAGAATCGTGTTGCTTTTATTAAATTAAGCTTTCTACCAATGCGCTACGTTTCTCGAAACCTTGGTCTTTGACATTGGTAAATGAAGAAATAATGTATTTTCTTTGTTATTTATTATTTTATCTTCTGTTTCTGTGAAAACAGAATACTTTTTTGCTACGATTTATGGTTTTTAATGAACAGTACAGTCAAGATCAGGGTAGGTGCAGCAGAAACGCTAGCTTGACGTCGTAAATTGCCTCACTTCACGGGATGCCGAAAACCGTGCGAAGTGGAGATGCCTACATCTCCACTTCGCACGGTTTTCGTGCGTGGTATAAGAGTAGGAAAGCGGACCCTGAGATCGTGAGATTGGTTTATTCCCGGTCGTCCCCACCTTGTCGTCCCCACTGGGGACGAGTGGGAAAAAAAAAGTTTCACTCGTCCCCAGTGGGGACGATTGAATCTTTTTATTTCCCACTCGTTCCCGCTATAGTCCGAGAGGCAAAATTAGGTACATGGGGTTTTTAATAAGAGATTTCACGGATTGTTAAAATGATTTAATAAAGATCTTCAGAGCAAGATTGAACAATGATTTTGATTGAAAATAATTTTAAAAGACTGATGTAATCAATCAGTTAACGAATTTTCAATAATTCTTGCTTGCATTCCCGACACTTGTAGTGCTCTGATTGGCTATTTCAAGGTCATGCATACAATGCAATGCGATAAGACAGGGTGGCGAGGGTGTGTCATTGCATATCATCTATTGTTTATTACATCACCAAACTTACCAATTTACGTACATATAAGTTTGTCTTAGAGAACAGTATCTGACTACCTAAATAGAGATTCAAATATTTAAAAAAATATTTACCTAAAATAGGTGCTTACATTGGTGGTACTGACATTTTTTATGATTGCCAATGTTCTCTTAAATTATTGTATATTAGGTTGAATACGTGTATTGTGGTGTCTATTATACGAGTTATGGTACTCAATGCCGACTTTCGTTACTTTGCCATCTTTTCCAAAACTTCGAATTCCCGTATCGCCGACTTTTTCATTTTTTTAATATTTCTTCCTAAGATGCCGACTTCTCAACAATCTTTTACAATGGACATCAAAACTGCAAGAATTATTGAAAATTCGTTAACTGATTGATTACATCAGTCTTTTAAAATTATTTTCAATCAAAATCATTGTTCAATCTTGCTCTGAAGATCTTTATTAAATCATTTTAACAATCCGTGAAATATCTTATTAAAAACCCCATGTACCTAATTTTGCCTCTCGGACTATAGCGGGAACGAGTGGGAAATAAAAAGTTTCAATCGTCCCCACTGGGGACGAGTGAAACTTTTTTTTTCCCACTCGTCCCCAGTGGGGACGACAAGGTGGGGACGACCGGGAATCAATCGTGAGATTGATGCAACCGGGATCATCGCTCGAAAAATTATGACATCATGGAAGATGATAAGATAAATAGATACATTTTTTATTTATAAATCGGCCCTCCAAACACCTACCCTTAATTCGTCCAGATGTTTCATTGAGTTTAGATGCAAGAGGTTACTGAGGGGGTCTCCAACTCACTCGCTAATGAGAATTTAGGTCTCAGCATAGCCAGTCCCCCGCGTACGACTAGCAAGAAACTTTAGTTAAGTTTCCTTCGAGGAGCGAGGCGCCGCCGCTGAATTTTTCACGAATTTTAAACTAGGTTTGGTAGCTTTCTGTTTTACTGTCGTTACATTTATTTTCTTGGGAATTTTCTTTTATTTATTTTCTAGGGTCTTGGTTGAGTTTTTTTTGTGTTACTGGCCCCAGCCAGTTACCCATTCCGTGGTTCACATGCGTAAGTTCCAATTCCTTGTAAATTTTGTTCTTCATTCTTATTTGATGGCTACATTATATTTTATAGAACACACTCTTTAAATTTCAGTTCTTTACTATCAACAGCGTCCATCAGTCAGTCAGTGATTGTGGAGCTAATAAGCCTAGCTGCATCTGCCGATCATGAACAATCGTGTGGGTTAAGCAACGCATTTCATCTCTGATTAGTCGTTGGGTCAACTTTGAAGCCTTGCTATACAAACCCTTTTATAGAAATTAATTTTGTAATTAATTAGTTAGTGTTTTATAAATGTATATGTAATTTATATGTATAAATACTAATAAAACCTATAAATATTTTTATAGAAATTGCTACTAATATTATAATGTGAAAGTTTAGATGTCTGTTTTTGTGCCAATCGGCTAAATGGATTCGGCTAAAATTTGGCACACAGATAGTTAGAAACCTCGATTAACATATACGATACTATTTATCCCAATATTTCCACAAGAACAGAAACTACGCTTAAAAAGCGCGGGTCAAAGCTACTACTTCCAATAAATTATAAAATTGCTACAGTAAAGTATCGGTAGCTTAGCAAAATAAACTCGATACGCTCAAATGCTCGCATTTCCAGCAATACAAATAGAATCAATACTTCGGAACAGCAATGTATCTTGTTTACCAAGTTTTAAAGTTTTTCATGCAGGAAGCTCGCGCGGTCCGCGTTGCCTTATTGACTTTCGCAACTCCGTAAAGGAACTTCCGAATTTTCCGTCCGATTTTCAACCGTATGACGCTTTTAATAAGAAGCTGGTTTTGATGTCTTGCAGCGACGGAAAGGTCAAATGGAGTTTGTTCTTTAGCATTTCTTTTCGTGAACAAATTGTATTGAAATATTTGATTGTATGAATTTCTGTCTTTGACGGATTGTTTGGGATTCTTTCTCGATATAATTTTATAGGTTTTGTGTGCTTGGTGGATGAGTTGATTTTTATTCTTGTAGGATTTTTAGCTGTGTTTTTGAAATAAAAAATGTATGAATTGTACGAAAAAATTAATGCAACTAAAATCAGTTCGGATTAAACGGATTTTTAGAATTCCGTAGCTAACTGCTAAAAACGATAAGCTAAGCCAATATAAATAATTAAAATAATAATAATATCGTCTTTTCTTAGTAATTTGTTATTAAAATGACAGTAATACATCATCAGTAAAACATTCAAGTGACTCGATTCATGAGCCTGGATAACAGATAGACAAACAGACATAAGAACAGTGCAGACTTAAACAATCCCGTTTTACTCTTTGGATAATAATAATATTTGTCCTTTTTCATCAAATTTTAGATTATTTACAAGTACATAGTACGCTACTTTCAATCCATACTTTTTATGGTGTTGTTGAACCCGCAGCCTTCTGCATTGCAGTCGGGCCTTCGCCCAACGCGCCAAAGAAGCCGTCAATGACATTATTTTGTTGAAAGAAATCTTACAGAATATTTTTACAACTGTTGTGTGTACGCACCATTAGTTGTGCGATCGTTTGTGATGTCAAATAACTCCTAAACGAATTCCCATGAACGCCCTTAAAGCGGGGCTATTAATGAAATATTAGGGGTTAAAGTATGAAATTGCCGATTTGTACTGAAAATCTTAATTGTTTATTTTTTAAATTTTTAACAAATTTATTTAATCAAATTAGTTGCCATTATTATCTATACATTGCTGCCATCTAATGGGAAGGTTATTAATGCCTTTGCGATAGAACTCCGACGATCTAGACTGCACAAACTGTGTGAAAGCATTTTGTACTGCCTCCTGGGAAGAAAACTTCTTGTCACGTAGATAATTGTCCAAATCACGAAAAAAATGGTAGTCCGTTGGAGAAAGGTCTGGTGAATACGGAGGATGACGAATGGTTTCTAAGTGCAGTTCCTGAAGGGTCAAAATGGTTTCTCGTGCTGTGTGAGGTCTCGCGTTGTCGTGGAGCAATAATGGTGAAGATCGATTCATGAGTCGGGGCTGTTTTACTGCTAGTTTTGTCAACATGGTTCGGAGTTCGGCACAATAGACATCTGCCGTAATTGCTTGACCAGATCGAAGAAAACTATAGTGAATAACACCATGCTGAGACCACCAAACAGTTACCATTACCTTTTTATTGGTAAGTTTTGCTTTAGGACACTGTTGTGGCATTTGACCTGGGGTCAGCCATTGCATTTTTCTTTTCCGGTTATCATAAAGAATCCACTTTTCATCACATGTTACAATTCGATCCAATATTCCTTCATTTCTGTACCGGTTGAACAAGGCAACACAAGTTTCAACACGCGTTTCTTTCTGCAGATCAGTCAAATCATGAGGCACCCATTTTTCGTATTTTTTATTTTATTGATTTGACGCAAGTGAGTCAATAAAGTGGGTAAGGTAACGTTAAACCATGCCGCTAATTCCTGGGTAGTTTGACTAGGATCGGCTTCCACTATCTCTCTTAATTCATCGTTATTCACCTGTGTGGGCGGTCTTCCTCGTGGCTCGTTCTTTAAGTCGAAATTTCCATCACGAAAGCGTTTAAACCAAAATCGCACGGTGCGTTCATTAGTAGACCCCTCTCCAAACGCAGCTTTGATATTGCGGGCTGTTTCTGCCGCGTTAGTTCCGCGTCGGAACTCGTATTCAAAAATCACTCGAATTTTCGCAGTAACCATCTTTCTTGTCTAAATTGAATAACAAAAACAATTGAAAGTCGATATTCAAATGTTTCACATTTTTTAAAAAAAGAACATCACAGAAACCATTTGAAAAAAGTTTTATTCGAAAACCTCAAACCATGAAGATTCTATGTCAATTCAAAGAACCTATTGCAATAAAACGGCAATTTCATACTTTAACCCCTATTATTAAACCAAATGGCGGCTATTACTAATTCATTAAGCAACTCTCTCGTGCACCGAACTTAATTCATTTTAAATCGAAGCTCGAATAAAATTTAAATCGTGACAAAGTTGGGTGAAATGTCATCGATTATCTCTCCCGAAGTTTGAGCTGTTCTTTTAGTTAACATTTGAAATTCTGGCACCTTTCGAAGTAGTTGGACAACCAAAGAATTTTTAAGTAGATTATTTCGCAGTATATAATAGGGGTTAAAGTATGAAATTGCCGTTTTATTGCAAAAGGTTCTTTGAATTGACATAGAATCTTCATGGTTTGAGGTTTTCGAATGAAACTTTTTTCAAATGGTTTCTGTGAAGTTCTTTTTTTAAAAAATGTGAAACATTTGAATATCGACTTTCAATTGTTTTTGTTATTCAATTTAGACAAGAAAGATGGATACTGCGAAAATTCGAGTGATTTTTGAATACGAGTTCCGACGCGGAACTAACGCGGCAGAAACAGCCCGCAATATCAATGCTGCGTTTGGAGAGGGGTCTACTAATGAACGCACCGTGCGATTTTGGTTTAAACGCTTTCGTGATGGAAATTACTAGTACTAGTAAATTACAAGTACTATCTTGATATTGCTGAGAAACGTTTGGTTGTGAGATGGTCATAATGTATCTTTATTGTATGTGGGTATGTATATGTGTATTTTATGTGATATGTGTATATGTGTACTTATGTATGGATGTATGTATATATATGTGTATAATATTAGGTGTATTATTATGTCATTTATTAGTATGTTTGTGTAGTATTGTAATATGTTGATTCAGAATTATATTATAATTGTATTTATTTTTCCATTATTATTTGGTATGTGTCATACTATTATCGTAATACTATTGAAGTAATTATAATATTATTTAATCACCCTACCTTTTCTTCTTTCTTTGCTTCTTGTCCATCCAAAGGTTGCCTGGAAGAGATCGCTTTAAGCGATAAGGCCGCCCATTGTACCACCTATTTTTATGTTGTTTATTTCCTTTTTTGTTATTGTAATTATTTTATCGTGTGTTGCAATAAAGTATTAATCAATCAATCAATCAATCAAATTTCGACCTTAAGAACGAGCCACGAGGAAGACCGCCCACACAGGTGAATAACGATGAATTAAGAGAGATAGTGGAAGCCGATCCTAGTCAAACTACCCAGGAATTAGCGGCATGGTTTAACGTTACCTTACCCACTTTATTGACTCACTTGCGTCAAATCAATAAAATAAAAAAAAAACGAAAAATGGGTGCCTCATGATTTGACTGATCTGCAGAAAGAAACGCGTGTTGAAACTTGTGTTGCCTTGTTGAACCGGTACAGAAATGAAGAAATATTGGATCGAATTGTAACATGTGATGAAAAGTGGATTCTTTATGATAACCGGAAAAGAAAAATGCAATGGCTGACCCCAGGTCAAATGCCACAACAGTGTCCTAAAGCAAAACTTACCAATAAAAAGGTAATGGTAACTGTTTGGTGGTCTCAGCATGGTGTTATTCACTATAGTTTTCTTCGATCTGGTCAAGCAATTACGGCAGATGTCTATTGTGCCGAACTCCGAACCATGTTGACAAAACTAGCAGTAAAACAGCCCCGACTCATGAATCGATCTTCACCATTATTACTCCACGACAACGCGAGACCTCACACAGCACGAGAAACCATTTTGACCCTTCAGGAACTGCACTTAGAAACCATTCGTCATCCTCCGTATTCACCAGACCTTGCTCCAACGGACTACCATTTTTTTCGTGATTTGGACAATTATCTACGTGACAAGAAGTTTTCTTCCCAGGAGGCAGTACAAAATGCTTTTACACAGTTTGTGCAGTCTAGATCGTCGGAGTTCTATCGCAAAGGCATTAATAACCTTCCCATTAGATGGCAGCAATGTATAGATAATAATGGCAACTATTTTGATTAAATAAATTTGTTAAAAATTAAAAAAAAATAAACAATTAAGATTTTCAGTACAAATCGGCAATTTCATACTTTAACCCCTAATATATTAAAATATATATGTTTTTTTCTTCTGTTTTCTTAATAATTAATTAAAATTAAAACCCTACCCTGAGTAGGAAGGAGATCTGTAAAGATCTCGAAACGTTGGGTATTGATAAAATGCTAAAAAATATAAGAAAGATGACTTTATTTAAAAAAAAAAACTAAAAACCCTCGTTTTTAAATGTCCTAAAAATAGTAAAATTACCCTGCAGGGCCAAACTGCGGGGCCATTTCAAAAGTGCGGACACTTCTTGCTTAGGTGATTTTATTGACTTGCATAGCATAAGATTTGAATGTAAATCATTAAGATGCGCCCCCACGTTTTGAGTAGCCCCTCGTTTGGCCCCGCAAGGTTATTTTACTCTTTTTAAGACATTTAAAAACATGGGTTATTTGATTTTTAAAATCTATTAATATGTTTTTTTACACGACTGCCAAAGGAAGTGTTATGTTTTTGCCGTGAGTGTTTGTATGTATGTATGTATGTATGTATGTGACCTATTTTTGTGCCGTCGTAGGGTCTAAACGGCTGGGCCGATTTAGATAAACGATACGTCGTTAGATTCGTCATGACCGTGAGAGTGACATAGGGTACATTAAAATAATAAATAAATAAAAATAAAGATTTAAAACGCTATAAAGCAAGATTTGTCTTGACCATAAAAACCGAGCAAAGACAACGGAACGTTACTTAAAAACTTTTCGATTTGACTTTGACGCCGAGTTTCAACTTTTGAAGGAACTTGAATGTTTGATTTGTCAGTTTGTCAAGATAACATAAATAACAATTACTATGTTTACAATAAGTAATTAACTAAAAATTTGATATGTCGCGCTATGGATAATGGATAGCAAGGCTAATCCGCTAGGACAAGAAACCGCCAGCCTTTGTTTGTATCACCAGTCGCGACAAAGTTTTCGGATTTGGTAATTATATTTTAAGATGAATACCTGCCTACTTCATAGCCATCTCAGCAAAACTCAAAAAGAATAGCTATTATAATATTGAAGGCTTTTAGATAGCCTATCTTTACCGATTTCGAGTCCTCGCTACTGGAGTATACACATCCAGAGTTAATGAGTTTCTCTGGTGTAATTGTATCTAATCTCTAATAACTAAAAAGCGTTAAATAAAAAAAATATTTAAAAAAATAAAAAACCCGACTGCCGTTAAAACCGAAAAGTAAAAAACAAGAAGATACCTAAAGGTAAAGAAACCTTAAAAATCATTCGACGCATCTAGGAGCCTTAAACAATTGTGGATGCAGTCGGGTGGGACTCCTTTTAAAGGTAAAGTATAATGACACCAAATTGTGTTGAAGTCCCACCCGAGTCCATCCACAATTGTTTAAGGCTCCTAGATGCGTCGAACGATTTTTAAGGTTTCTTTACCTTTAGGTATCTTCTTGTTTTTTACTTTTCGGTTTTAACGGCAGTCGGGTTTTTTATTTTTTTAAATATTTTTTTTATTTAACGCTTTTTAGTTATTAGAGATTAGATACAATTACACCAGAGAAACTCATTAACTCTGGATGTGTATACTCCAGTAGCGAGGACTCGAAATCGGTAAAGATAGGCTATCTAAAAGCCTTCAATATTATAATAGCTATTCTTTTTGAGTTTTGCTGAGATGGCTATGAAGTAGGCAGGTATTCATCTTAAAATATAATTACCAAATCCGAAAACTTTGTCGCGACTGGTGATACAAACAAAGGCTGGCGGTTTCTTGTCCTAGCGGATTAGCCTTGCTATCCATTATCCATAGCGCGACATTTCAAATTTTTAGTTAATTACTTATTGTAAACATAGTAATTGTTATTTATGTTATCTTGACAAACTGACAAATCAAACATTCAAGTTCCTTCAAAAGTTGAAACTCGGCGTCAAAGTCAAATCGAAAAGTTTTTAAGTAACGTTCCGTTGTCTTTGCTCGGTTTTTATGGTCAAGACAAATCTTGCTTTATAGCGTTTTAAATCTTTATTTTTATTTATTTATTATTTTAATGTACCCTATGTCACTCTCACGGTCATGACGAATCTAACGACGTATCGTTTATCTAAATCGGCCCAGCCGTTTAGACCCTACGACGGCACAAAAATAGGTCACATACATACATACATACATACATACATACACTCACGGCAAAAACATAACACTTCCTTTGGCAGTCGTGTAAAAAAACATATTAATAGATTTTAAAAATCAAATAACCCATGTTTTTAAATGTCTTAAAAAGAGTAAAATAACCTTGCGGGGCCAAACGAGGGGCTACTCAAAACGTGGGGGCGCATCTTAATGATTTACATTCAAATCTTATGCTATGCAAGTCAATAAAATCACCTAAGCAAGAAGTGTCCGCACTTTTGAAATGGCCCCGCAGTTTGGCCCTGCAGGGTAATTTTACTATTTTTAGGACATTTAAAAACGAGGGTTTTTAGTTTTTTTTTTTAAATAAAGTCATCTTACTTATATTTTTTAGCATTTTATCAATACCCAACGTTTCGAGATCTTTACAGATCTCCTTCCTACTCAGGGTAGGGTTTTAATTTTAATTAATTATTAAGAAAACAGAAGAAAAAAACATATATATTTTAATATATTAGGGGTTAAAGTATGAAATTGCCGATTTGTACTGAAAATCTTAATTGTTTATTTTTTTTTAATTTTTAACAAATTTATTTAATCAAAATAGTTGCCATTATTATCTATACATTGCTGCCATCTAATGGGAAGGTTATTAATGCCTTTGCGATAGAACTCCGACGATCTAGACTGCACAAACTGTGTAAAAGCATTTTGTACTGCCTCCTGGGAAGAAAACTTCTTGTCACGTAGATAATTGTCCAAATCACGAAAAAAATGGTAGTCCGTTGGAGCAAGGTCTGGTGAATACGGAGGATGACGAATGGTTTCTAAGTGCAGTTCCTGAAGGGTCAAAATGGTTTCTCGTGCTGTGTGAGGTCTCGCGTTGTCGTGGAGTAATAATGGTGAAGATCGATTCATGAGTCGGGGCTGTTTTACTGCTAGTTTTGTCAACATGGTTCGGAGTTCGGCACAATAGACATCTGCCGTAATTGCTTGACCAGATCGAAGAAAACTATAGTGAATAACACCATGCTGAGACCACCAAACAGTTACCATTACCTTTTTATTGGTAAGTTTTGCTTTAGGACACTGTTGTGGCATTTGACCTGGGGTCAGCCATTGCATTTTTCTTTTCCGGTTATCATAAAGAATCCACTTTTCATCACATGTTACAATTCGATCCAATATTTCTTCATTTCTGTATTTTCTTCTGTGTCTATTTGATTGTCTGCTGTCAATAAAGTTGTAATTGTAAGTCAATGAGTTTTTCGTGGTAATTCAGTGCTAAAAGGCATATGGTTTTTGTCTCAAAAGTGCTTGTGTTAGTGCTGATTCCCCCTCTTCTGGTTTCCGAAAATGTATCTTTTTTAAATTGCGTTTTATGTAATAAAATCAAGGTGGTATAGTCAAAGAAAAAGTACTGATTATCCTACTTCCTATCCTATCCTACAAATATTATAAATCCGAAAATCTGTTTGTTTGTTTGTTTGTTTGTTTGTTTGTTTGTTTGTTTGTTCCCTCTTCACGGTCAAACGGCTCGACCGATTTGGATGAAAATTTGCATAGGGATAGTTTAAATGATGGAGAGTAACATAGGATACTTTTGATCCCGAAAATCCCGCGGGATCGGGACTTACGCAGGTGATAACTATTTCTTAGATGAAAACTTGCATAGGGATAGTTTAAGTGATAGAGAGTAACATAGGATACTTTTGATCCCGAAAATCCCGCGGGATCGGGACTTAAGCGGGTGATAATATTAATGGATGAAAATTTGCATAGGGATAGTTTAAATGATGGAGAGTATCATAGGATAATTTGATCCCGAAAATCCCGCGGGATCGGGACTTACGCAGGTGATAACTATTTATTAGATGAAAATTTGCATAGTGATAGTTTAAGTGATAGAGAGAAACATAGGATACTTTTGATCCCGAAAATCCCGCGGGATCGGGACTTACGCGGGTGATAATATTTATAGGATGAAAATTTGCATAGGGATAGTTTAAATGATGGAGAGTAACATAGGATACTTTTGATCCCGAAAATCCCACAGGATCGGGACTTACGCGGGTGATAACCATTCAATGAATGAAAATCGACACAGGGGTAGGATAAGTGATGTAGAGTGGCATCATCATCGTCTTCCTTCGTCATCGTCATCGTCACTTACTGACGAAATACAAACTTTAACTTACTTCACCTACCTACCGCAGTGCAAAAATCCATTGTCCACGCCCATTGACCACGCCCACGCCCATTGAAGTACTGTTGAAGCCAGGCGCTACCGCGCCTGGCATCATCAGTACTTCCCTGGTCGTCCGTTTATGTGTGGATTATTGCATTGCGGTAGGTAGGTGTTCGAACAACGCGGGATCGCGACTTGCGCGGGTGAAACCGCGGGGCGCAGCTAGTATTTTCATATATTTATTTTTAGATATTACTAATCAAACCAGAGATTCTGTTAGTTTTACAATTCAAATACAAGGTACTGCTTTCTATGCAGTTTGACTGTTGTAGTACCCAGGACATTATTCAATGATACGCTTGCCCAGCACCTATACTTATCACCTAGTCACGTCAGAGAAAATAACTGGTCAACAGATCTAGAGCTAACTAAGCCGTAGATTTCCTCCCAACATTTTCATTCACTGTAAGAGCGATTGCACATAAATAATAAATATTGCACGACATTACACACAAGGCTATTGAGCCCCAAACTAAGCAATAGGCTTTTACTATAGACAACGGTTAGACAACGGATATACTATATATTTACTTTTTTTTTAGTGACTACATACACACACACCCCACTAGTGTTTGCAAGTATGTTTTTTTTTTAATTTATTTATCATAAAACAAACATAATTATCATAACAAATACCCATAAATCACAGAGATTTGTGCGGTTATGTCATAACGTTGAGTTAGGCAGACTTAAGTAATTATGTGTGTGTCTTTGTTACTCCTTCACGCAAAAACGACTAGGTATATCGATTGCGATGAAACTTAGATTATAGGTAGTTGCCATGGAGACCTGGAATAAACAATAGGTCATTTTTTTCGTGATATTACTGCGGGTTTCTGACTTACGCGGGTGAAACCGCGGGGCGCAGTTTGTAAATAATACCTACTTTTAAATTTCTTAAGAAAGAAATAATTTACGATTGCACGGGATTTGAACAAATGACATCTAGAATGAGAATTGAGGTATCTACCACTAGACCTGTAAATAAAAACCAAACTATTGTGAACAATTTAATAACTCGAAAAGTTTCCACACAACATACGACATATTTTCAACGTAATAGTTTCGAACAGAGCTAACTCGATACAACTACGCTCTGTTAATATGAGTTTTCTGAAAAAGCCATTAAAACCAGCGTTAACCCAAAATAAAGTTAGCACCAGTACAAAGAACTTTAAATTAAAATGGAAATATAAGTTTTTCGTAGCAAAACTTTGATGTAAACTCAAGTATGTTTTTATATGAGATTGCATTTGACATAACCTCACCTGACGGGAACCTAAAGGGATCTTAAAGAACAGTAGCATAAAACGTACCTACAGTATCGACCTACAATAATTAATTTATGATTAGAAAGAATAGTCAACTTTGAAAGTTCTTGTCACGGAAAAAGACAAAGCATATTCTCACTGTTCCAAGCTTACTCCACTTTTATTAATAAGGCTATAGGCAATAGATTTCTATGTAAAAAAAAAATGCAAGCCGGTAGATGTCGCTACGAGCCTGAGTCGCAAATAACTAAGACATGCGGTCCATAATTTCACAACGACAGAGCAGGCACCTGTGGCGCAATTGGCGAGCGCACAACATGGAATGTCGGGGTTGCAGGTTCAAGTCCTGTTGAGTGCCACTTTCGGAAAGCATTTCTTCAAAACAAATTAATTTTCAAGTGTAAAAAACACTTGAAATACAAGATGTAACGGGTAAGTCCTTTTATTCCGAAAGGGGGTTGTTTTAGACGTCTAGGCGAACAACTTATGTTCTATGACTTTTGGAAATTCGAAGTACTTTTCGAAAATTTTAAGTGTAAAGTTTACTTGAAGATCAGCTGTTTCTTAGAGTTCGAGGTCATTGACCTTATGTTGTCATTTCATTTAGTTTGGTCTACTACAATCAAACCTTAAATTACCTTTATTTTCAAAAACAGCTGTTTTTTCAGTGAAACATAAACTCAAAATTTTCAAAAAAAAAGTTCGAATTTTCAAAAGTCGTAGAACAAAGGTGTTCGCTTAGACGTCTAGAACAACCCCCTTTCGGATTAAAAGGACTTACCCGTTACATCTTGTATAAATCAAAGCTATACGCACGCTTAATATTAAAGTGACTGTTTTGGAAAAAGCTGTTTTTTGGCAAATGGCGAGAAACGTTTTGCAACGAGGGGTTTAGTCTCATTATTGTGGTATAACTCTAATAAGATATCTATTTTTCGATTAAAATTCATGTTAAGTGGTAGATTAAGAATTATAGATGTAACTAATAATGGAAACGCCTTTAATTCTTTTTTCTTTATAACTAAAAAAGGCAGATATTTTTTTAATACTATGTATGGGTCTTTTTAATATTAAATACAGGTTAGTTTGTTCAAAATCTGAAAGTCATAATAGATTTTAAGTCTGTATATTATTAAATTGAAATATTGTTTTGATGAATGTTTAAAGTTTAAGTCAAATTATTACTAACAATGATTATACATTTTTTGATTTAGGACGTTTATTAAAAATTAAGGATTATAATAATCCCAAAAAATAAAAAAATATTGAACAATCTATAGTAGACTTCTAAAAATCAACAAAGGTTCTAACTTTGGAAGCAAAAATTTAACATACTTAATTTATAAAACATCTAGAAAATTGGACGTTTATTGAAAAATTAAGGATTAAAATTATTACAAAAAATATTGAACAATCTATAGCAGACTTCTTAAAATCAACAAAGGTACTAACTATGGAAGCAAAAATTTAACATAATTTATAAAATATCTAGAAAATTACAACAAACTATAAAAATTTACAGAGTGTTACATAGTTGACTTTAAAAAGGTTTAACTAGGGTAAAGTTGTGTTATTTCAGTAGCCTACACTTAGATTATTAAAAACGAATTTATATAACATATTCAAAATCAATAAAAACTGTACTAAACAAAAACAAGACTTTGTTCAGTCCATTTAAAAACTATTTACTTGCTACTTAGTACTATATTAAAGAGGTATTTAAGGAAATCAATAAATCCAATCCAATTTACAATCAGCCCTAATATTTTAAATCAGTTCAACCAGTTTACCTACTACTAAACATAGACATAATTGAGCGAAAACCGAGCTTTCGCCAACTTTAAAAGAGCTCGGTTCAAATAATGAATAAAAACGCGATAAAACCGGATAAATAAAGTGTTTTATAGAATTAATTATCAAAAAAATATCTTAAATTTCATTTAAAGAATGTAATTATAAAAATCACAATAAAAATAAGGTCGTTTCTTGTCCGGATAAGTATGGTCCTCATCGCTTAAATTTACTTCGCCTTCGCCAGAATTTATAAGCGGTATCCTATAGATAGTTTACGGATTTCTCATTACGGGCCTTCAAATTGTTTGAAATACTCCCCAGCATTTGAATATTGTTGGTTTTCGGGCTTATTGCGTACGTCGCTTAACATTTGGACATTTTCGTTTTGATGCAGAGTTAACATTGACGACGTTTGCTACTCTTCGTTATCAGCTCTTTTATAGGAAAATTGTTGATTTCCGGAAATATTTTGTACATCACTTAATATCTGTAAATAGAACAGAAAAGTTAGTTGATAGGTAATTTAATAGGCACATAAAGCTCCATTAAAAAGATACATAGTTACTATTTTTGTTTTCCTGAACTTCTTACTTTACCTAAATTATTGTTCACATACCTGGATATCCTCATTTTGAGGGGAGATTAAGCACAGAGGACGTTTTTTTCAACTAAATTTAGAATCAGTTTCAGTCTTGCATCAGATTTTGACTCCATGCTAAAAAATATGCATTTAGGTCAAACAAATAATTCTCTTTGTTGTCCAATAGCTAAAATATTATTGACTTTAAACTAACTCAATCCAGAACTCACAAAAAGAGTTGTCCAATTCGTTTTCGATTTTTAATATAACTCAGACTGAATACTGAAAGTAACTACAAAATTTTGATGTAATTTATAATAAATAGACGTAACATAAAATTATTCAATGCACTCGATTACATTATTGATGAATCTCAATAAAAAACAGACCTAACCATGAGTGTGTTTTAAAATCACTGATTTTCATAGTTTTAAACAGACTGAAATCTAAATCTACCATGAAATAATGTAAAACTATTATTATTAAAAAGACCTATCGCTTATTAAATCAAAGTAAAATTTAAGTAATCTGATAAACTTACCTTCAATGTCACTGATGTACAAACTTGAAAACTAATAGGTCACTATAACAAGAAACACGCAGATGTTTGCCTTACACGAAATTAGCGAATAATGAATGCGTCACAATTATGTTAAGTGGCGTCATCAAAACACATTAATGTGAAAGAGACCGAACTTTTGTATAAGCGACAGGACACTATTATTTTAATACTTTGAAAATGAACCTACTAGATGGCGTTAAAATAAAAGTGACTGCGTATTTAACTCAATTATCCAAAATTTTGACTTAGGTCACTATAATATTAAGCGTGCGTATAGATGTTTTGATTTTTCGTTTTAATTTAAAGCTCATTACTTCCATCCTAAGTTAATGTGGACCCGTCGTTGTCGCGTCGTCGTCGCTTCGCAAAATATGGAAATATATTGTGCTCTAAATCACTTCTGCAACAAAAACTACAACTGAAGTTTTCATTGCATGTGAGAAGATTTTGCTAACTTTATACGAGTATTATAAAGTTTGTGAAAGAAAATGTTAGTCCTTTACTAAATGAACTGTGTTTCTTTAGTAAAGACACTTTTAGTTTTAGCTAATGTCTGAAAGAAAGATATTTTTAACCTACTTGCAAAAGGGGGGAGGTTAATTATTCGGACTTTTTATTTTTAGTAATTTAAAAAAAAATGGAATTAAAAGTTAAATTAAAAGACTTAAAACCCGACTTCAATACTTACAAAATTACTTTACCTAGATACAGTGCCATCGACTCATCTGTTATATTGTTATCTGAAGTCGGACAGTTTTACTAGGTAGGTCAAGATTGCAGTTTGGCTGCTCGATATTCCTTGGGTTCATTTTTTTAATGTTTTATTTGATGTAGCTTTAATTTATCAATTACTTTAAAATACCTACCTACCTTATTAGCCAGTAACTGTTATATAAACGTTTCGACTGCTGATTCGAAAACTGAAACATTGACTGCACGCTGATGCGGGATTCTGTTCATCACTCCGAAGATCCTCATCAGATCCTTACCAATTCTTTATGGAACCAACTTCGAGGAACTATACCCTTTCCAATAAAAAAAGAATAATTATAATAATCGAACTACTCTGTTAAAAGTTATGCTTGGTCATACATTTAAAAATATTTATATTGTATGCGTTGATTTGAGAACCTCCTCCGTGTTTTTGTCGGTTAATAAATGTTGACTATTTTTTATTGTAAGATAAATAAACACAAAACACTGGAGTTTGATAATGTTAAGCTACTATAAATGACACTTAAACCGTCAAAAGTTTCAATAAATTTGAAATATCACGTTACTTCAATGGGTCATTTCAACTACTTGATATTATTATTTCTGGTGACATATTATTTCTGATGTGTTTATTCTTTGTGATGTCATATCATTTCTGATGTCGTGTTCTTTCTGATGTCATAATATCTATTGTTACTGCTGAGATCAATGCTTCTGAAATGGTCCCCTTAAAGGTTTTTTCATTCAAAGTCACGGAACCTTAAAAGGTACCGGATTCAAGGCAACAGTGAAGTTTGTTGCAAACGATGCTACCCAATAAGTACAGTCAAAGACAATCAAAATGTAAATGTCTGTTGTTAAGTACAATCACAAACAGACTGATGTAAAAACTTTACTAATATTTGTTACTGACAGCTGAACTAAGGACGAATTCAGACTGAAAGCTTTTATTTAATTGGCCGATTGTTTGCAGACTTTTTGAGACTTTTGTCTCAGAAAGCGGTAAATTTTCATTTGAAGCAGTAAATATTTAATAACCATATTTTACCAGCACGATTAAGACAAGTGCTAATCAGATAACAAAACAAGGTCGATAAGCACCCTTATTTATAAAATATTATTTACACATCACTGAGATATGTGACGTTTGTCTCTGTCTGTCAACTTTGAAACTTCATGTGACAAGAAAAGACAAACGATGCACAGTTATGCAGCGCATTAATTTGCTTTTATAAATAAGGACGAAGATATTTAGTATATTCACTTTAAAAAAGTTAAAAAGTAAGTTTTAGCAAAAACGTAAGCTTGTTTATAAATTTTTTGAAAGCAGACTTTTTCAGTTAGTCGGTCGATCGAAAAGTCGGTAGTCTGCTTTGTACGTAAGCACGTTTTACATTGGTTTGTACAGTGGATTGTAGTACTTCAACTTAGACAATCCAAATGTAAAGGTGGATATACACTTGAAAGAGCAAAACTACGATCTTTGCAAACAACTAAATTAGAACGAAATGCAACAGGTAAATGCCTGCCTATTCACCGCGAGCATTACGCTGTGTTTCGAGCATGAACGAGCATTCGAACGAACTTGCGAGCGTAAGTCATATTAATTACGATCATGTACCTATGCAATTACGTAATCATTATGATGTCTTAAAAACGAATAACAAATTTAAATAAGTACGATTTGTTAACATAATATACTTATTATAACAATACGCAATTAAGACGGCGATAGATGATAATTATCGGTCCTTGTCCGATTGCATTTAAATGAGCGAGATGGAATTGCATGAAAAAATCTACAATATCTCGTAAAATCAATCATTAACGAAGATTGAAATACTATTTTTATAAAATGCGATGAAGAGGTTCTAGGTATTGTATTTTCTAATATTATGATGCCTATAAGAAAATATAGCGGTTAAGGATTTAGAAGAAAACTGGATTTATTTTGTAAAACAGGGGTAACTTTACCTGTATAATAGTGGTATTTAAAGTTATTTTTTATTGGTTTTGAAATGAAGGGGACACTTCTTGTATCATGTACAATAACATAAAACATTGTTTAAAGATCTATTTGATACCGGTTATGAGGAAAAATATTCAATCGGAAGGGATTTCACATCAGTCGCGTCCTTAAGACCAGGGGCCCAACCGCTCATCTTCCGTCGTAATCGGCATCGAAATCCCACTGCGCACAGGAATAACCTGCGCAGTCCAAACCATAGCGTTAATTTGCATACATTTGACGGTGACGCGTCGAGTTCAACTGTCATTGAAACCGGCAGCCCAAGAGACCTCGCTTTCCATGACAGTTAAACTCGACGGTGCCGGCCTCAAATACATGGAAATCAACGCCATCGTTTTCACCGCACAGGTTATTCCTTTGTCGCGGAAGACTTGCAAATGCCCGTAGTCCCTGACATCAAGGCGAGTGAGGAACCGGTGGAGTTTTTAGTGGGTAAACCTATGGCCGCCTACCACCCTAGGCCATAGGGAGCCCCACACACCGCGTCGTTCTCCCCCGAGAGTGGCGTGACGGTGCATTAGGCTGCATTTTCTCCACCAAAAAAAAAAAAAAAAAAAAAAAAAAAAAAAAAAAAAAAAAAAAAAAAAAAAAAAAAAAAAAAAAAAAAAAAAAAAGGTTATTCCTTTGCGCAGTGGAATTTCGATGCCGATTACGTCGGTAGTTGCGGGGTTGCCCTGCCGGTAAAATGTAACTTAGTACATTTGCGGTTTCGCAACGTGCCTTCGGATAAAAACAAACTTAAAAAAACTCAATGTGGGTTTAAATTCTTGGGAATGCTCGATTTTAGTCGCGAATATCAAAATAGCGAGCAAGTTCGAGACTTTGCATTTTTGCGGTCGGCTCGTAGGTCTGCTAAAGCAAGTATATATCCACCTTAAGGTTAATGCTTCAACATAACTTACTGCAGTTCAGAATGTGTAAACAACGTGATTCACATCGCTAACAACTACCCATGCAATAAAATGTGCTAGACTGTAAACAATACTTTTTACAGACTTTGATTTCCTATGTATCTATCAAAATACTCCATCAAAACTAACTAATCGATTCATGTTCATGATAGACTAGCAACATCATACGGTTTCCCCCAAGTAGGTCCCAATCCCACTATTGAACCGATAAACAGAATTACTTTTAAACTTTTTGTGTCGGTAAAATTTATGGTAAAATATTGCTCCAGTTCCACTATAACCCTAAATTTGCGACTTGATCATTAAATAAATAATAATAAATCCTGTGACGAACACACAGCGCCATCTAGCCCCATGGTAAGCTGCTAAGCTTGTGTTACGGTGACTAGACAACGGATATACTACTTATATCTATTTTTCTTTTGTAAATACATACATATTATACATAGAAATACGCCCAGACCAGATACAAATATTTATTATAAACATTAATATTTGTACCCAGCGGGAATCGAACCCGCAACCTTCTGTATTGCAGCCAAGCGTTCGCCCGACGCGCCACAGAGGTCGTCAAATCATTGCAATAAAAAGGAACAAAAAAATAACCCCATGAGTTTCTTGTGTCTTCTTCGCCTTTTGGTGGTCGCGTTCCGAAGACACGATAGTTTACTTGACGTATCTAAGAAATATGTAAAAATATTTAAAATAATTAAAATATTTTACGGGCGGACGCTCGACTGCAATGCAGAAGGCTGCGGGTTCGATTCCCGTCGTCGGTTGCAAATATTTATGCCCCAGAATAAATGTTTTCATCTGGTCTGGGTGTCTTTCTATGTATAGTAGGTATGTATGTATTTACAAAAAATATATATAATATGTAGTATATCCGTTGTCTATGTCACCCATAGTACAAGCCTAGTGCTTAGTTTGGGGCTAGATTGCGCTGTGTGCAATGTTGTGCAATATTTATTTTTATTTATTTTGAGTTTGAATTTGACTGTATTTTCCAAAAAGCCTTTTATTATTGGATTCCTCCAGCTACACACCACAATGAATACGCTCTGCTAATGTCATGTCTTTAGGAACACCGGTCTTCCGGCAGCTCCTCCTAATAACGCATAGACATGCCAAGCCGAAGCGAAGCGAAGCATACATCCATACATCATCAGTGTTTATATCAAAGTTGTTCGCGAGACGAATACAAGTTACAACAATGCCGTCGCGAAGAACTTTGTCGTTGCAATGCTGTACCTACGTTTCACTGTCTTTACAGGCAGACGGGCTAGAAACCGTCAATGCAAAATCGTTAAAACAGAATAATAAACTAAAATAACTCTTTTAAAATCCAAACCTCTCTTCTTACCATTAAACTGTCGACAAAACTCAAGATAAATATCTCAATACACACTAATTAAGTTAAAACTTAGCCTGCCTGTTCTACTGCAGTGAACAAGTTAAACATTTTCTCTCAGTTTAAATTCTATGACTTGTTTAGACTTGGAATCCTTAGTTTGACCAACAGAACGCAATGGAGTGAGTGCGACAGCGACAAATCAGCGTTCTGATCACAGCTTAATCCTTGCGAATATTCGACAATTTAGATTCTGTGGTGGATTTCTTCATTATTTTATTATACACTAGGTGCGCCCTGCGGTTTCGCCTGCGGAAGATCAACAAAAAATAATTAATACGGTCAAGCCCTTCACGCGTGATGCCCTGTGTTAAACCATATTTCCAGCTATCTGCATATCAAGTTTCATCATAATCGATTCAGTAATTCTTATTTACTAAAAAATCTAAATAAATAAACTTATCTTAACTTTCGCATTTATAAAATTACTAGCTGCGCCCCGCGGTTTCACCCGCGCAACCCGTTGCGAACCCGCGTTGTTCGAACACCTACCACGGTCGCCCATTGAAGTACTGTTGAAGCCAGGCGCTACCGCGCCTGGCATCATCAGTACTTCCCTGGTCGTCCGTTTAAGTGTGGAGTTTTGCACTGCGATAGGTAGGTGAAGTAAGGTAAAGTTTGTATTTCATCAGTAAGTGACGATAACGATGACGTTGACGATCAATGACGATGGATGACGATGACGATGATGATGATGCCACTCTACATCACTTACCCTACCCCTGTGTCGATTTTCATTCATTGAATAGTTATCACCCGCGTAAGTCCCGATCCTCCGGGATTTTCGGGATTAAAAGTATCCTATGTTACTCTCCATCATTTAAACCATCCCTATGCAAGTTTTCATCTAATAAATAGTTATCACCCGCGTAAGTCCCGATCCCGCGGGATTTTCGGGATCAAATCCCGCGGGATTTACGGGATCATAAGTATCCTATGTTACTCTCCATCATTTAAACTATCCCTATTCAAATTTTCATCTAATAAATAGTTATCACCCGCGTAAGTCCCGATCCCGCGAGATTTTCGGGATCAAAAGTATCCTATGTTACTCTCCATCATTTAAACCATCCCTATGCAAATTTTTATCCAAATCGGTCGAGCCGTTTGACCGTGAAGAGGGAACAAACAAACAAACAAATAAACAAACAAACAGACTTTCGGATTTATAATATTAATTCGGATTTATAATATTATATATAAATATTATATATAAATATATAAAAATAAAAATAAATATTAAAAATATATAGTAGGACTGAGATGGGATTATTTTGTAAATTGTAGTTCCAGCTTGATGTTATAAAAACAAGGCGATTAAAACCGGAAAACTGAGTTTAATTTTATTCCAAAATCAGGAAAACAACAAAAAATCAGTTGCTATATTCCACCCTACCATGTTGTCTTATAAGTCGTCGTCGTCGCTAAGTGGTACGTGGTTTTTATTTTTAAAAGTAGTCGGGGGTTTTTTTTATTTTATTTATACAAGATGTAACAGGAACAAAAGTTGTTCGCCTAGACGTCTAGAACAACCCCCTTTCGGCTTAAAAGAGCTTACCCGTTACATCTTGTATAGCATATAGCAGCACACTTCATTGTGTTGTTAACCGCAACTTCTACGTAGGGTTTTTTTATTTTATTTTCAATTACGAAAGCAATAGCACAACGAGTAGTGGCAAACCAAGTCACAGTAAATGAAACCAGTATTTATGTGGGTACCCACTGTATTATTAAAATTGTAAACATTTGAAAATGGAACGGGTTATTTGTAAAATTCATGAAGAATTTTAAATAATGGTAGAAATTTGTTTTGAAAGTGGTGATTGCGCTGAATCGTCGTAGACTACGACGAATTGCGTTTTATATTGTAGCGCGTCTACAATGTGGGTGCTATGAGCTTTTCGTAGAGTTCTAGCAGGTACGCGCTGACGAAACGTGGCGCTGTGTTACCTCTTCGTGAAATCTAACGTACGTACCTTCGTCTTTTCGTTCGTAGATAAAACAAATAGTTTCGCAACTAGATTAAATGTAAATGAAAAACGCTGAAAAATTCCGTGTGGTGCTTAAGTTTTGGTGGCATATTCTGCAGTACCATGATAGTTTCTCTTTTTTCTGTCGTCTTTTTGTGGCTTAAGAAAAGTAAATTATAATAAAAAATACCCTGATTACTTTTAAAATACACAGCTAATTTAAGTTGTTTTTTTATTATATTAGATGTTTTTTTTTTGCTGAATGATATAGCGACGACTTACCTATGATAAGGGGTAGGGTAGATTAATCGAATTAGTTTCGTGAAAGGTAACGAGTAAAGAGAAAATAAAAATAAAAAATAGAATCAAACAAGGAATATTCTCGCTGCTTCCAAAACTCGTTAAAAGTTGTGGCAAAATAGCCGCAATTTTCTATAATATGATTTGCCATTAAACTGACAAAATTCGACGACTTCATAATAATTATACCTACATGACACACCTAGTGTTAAAGTTTTCAAATCGCTCTAAGGCCTCTCATCATCATCATCATCATCATCAGCCTGTTGCAGTCCACTGCTGGACATAGGCCTCTCCAATTGCACGCCACCTAGATCTATTTTCGGCTTCTCGCATCCAGTTTGTGCCAGCCGTCTTGCGCAAATCGTCGCTCCAACGCGCCTGAGGACGTCCTACACTACGTTTGCCGAGACTTCTATTAGACATAACAACCGGGACCAACTGCTTAACCTGCCTTCCGAAACACGGAGGAGCTCAAGAAAATGCTTTCGCGGAAATCGCTATCAAAAGGCCATAATTAAGAAACTGAACTAGTACCATCCTATTGGCCAATAAGCCAAATGCTAATGTCATAGAATAGAACTGAACGT
Organism: Idaea dimidiata; assembly: GCA_949358125.1. Lineage (NCBI taxonomy): Eukaryota > Metazoa > Arthropoda > Insecta > Lepidoptera > Geometridae > Idaea > Idaea dimidiata. The sequence continues at coordinate 18,714,774 of OX442334.1, read as the reverse complement.
CTCTATTCGAAACCAGAAGAAAAAAGGTCGCTTGAAAGTGAAGTTTTTTATATCGACCCAGACAGCCGAGTTTAATACGTTCCACAGTTATACTGTTCGAAAATGTAATCACACACCTTTAGAAATATACGCCTTTCCCACTTTGAAATAGTTGACTCAAAATTCGAACGTCGCGTCGTTGTTCTATTACCCACCTTTTGGATAATCTAAGGATTTCAAACAAAACAAAATCTTCTTACTATATGAAAAAACTATTTCGAAATCGCTTCATGCGTTTGGGAGCTACATGCACAAATAGACAAGCACCTCAAACTTATAACACCCCACCTTTTCCATCGGGGATTAACAAAGTAGAAATACAGCAATATCCTAGCCCTGGTTCGGAAAACTGCGTCCATGAATACCAACACCATGCAGAGTGGCAGACTCATTCAGTTATAACAAATGATTTGAACGGGAACAGTCGTTTATTTTCACTTATTGACATTGCATCCTATTGCAACAAAGGGGATAAAACCAGTTGACTGCTTATAAGTATTCCGCCCTTACGAAAAAAGGATGTAATTTTAGTAGCACTCTAGTGCAATAGCGGCCAATCACATTGAATCTATGTAGTGAAAGATAACGCATTAACCAATCGCAAACAGTCTAACTATATACCTATAGGCAAAGCAATGGCCAATCATACATATTGATTATTACCTCACCCCCAGCCCGCAATGGTCAGTTTTGTTTTGCAGAAAAATTCGGGGTATTAGCAGTCAACTGGTTTTATCGTCTTTGTATTGCAGGCACCGTAGGTACACCTGTGGTGATAGCATAACAGAATGAGAGATATTTTGTCGAATCGACTTATAGGTTCCGTCTCCTTTTCTTAAGCAACGAAAAGGAAGACGAGAAGACGACAGAAAAGGAGACGGTAATTTTTCGCCGATCGAGATTATGTTTCTCGTGCTTGTATGTATGCTAAGCCTCCTTGCATGTATTCTGAAAAAAAATATTACTCTCTATAAACGTAATCATGCCTTAGTTTTTTTTCGATAACTGTTTAACACTTTTAGGAAATTCTACAAAGTTTTAAAGTGCAAGTGATTTAATCCCTTACTTATAAAATATTATTTACACGTGACTAAGTTATGTGACGTTTGTCTCTGTCTGTTAACTTTGAAAATTCATGTGACAGTAAAAGACAAACGATGCATAGTTATGCATCGCATTAATTAGCGTTTATAAGTAAAGGGGTTATTGTATTATTACTAAAAGTTGCTCAACAGATTTTGAAAAACAAAAAAACTTGATTGGAGCTGGAGCAGATTTAAAACTTGCCCTGCTTAGCGCTGTTCATTTTTTTATTTAAAAAATTGTTCAACTCGAAGATGACTAGTTAGACAACAGATCCAATACCTCTTATAGTGGCAAAACTAAATAAATTTACTTTAGAACTACAGTTTTATGTCTTTGGTTAACCGCATATCATAATGGCCTATCTACAAAAATAAATATTGTCAAACACCTTTTAATCTCAATTTCATATTTTTCAAACTCATTTGTCTCTGCTATAAAATTATACGCTTGGTTTATTAAAATTCAAATCATGTACTTAAAATGAAATAACTCTGCCTAATGGTTTGAGAAACTAATGACTATCTCAGACAACAGACATTTAGTCGGTCGATAGCTCGGTAACGATTATTAACATGTTGGAGATAGCAGGTTTGAAGCCCGCCGCGGAGGAAATATTTTTGAAAAATAGGTGTTACTTTTGCATCTAGTTTTGATTATTAGACTGTCTCTGTACATACCTACGTGTTAAATGACTTTTTATACATTAATTGATAAATTATTTTTGATTAGACTTACATTAATTGATAAATTAATGTATAAAAAAGTTATGGGTATCCCCATTAACAAGCTTAGTTGCTTATGGGATTTGTATTACTTGCATTTATCGGATTGAACTTTTAGTAGGAGCAATAATAATTAAATAAAATACAATATTTACCGGGTTTTATTCGCGTTTTATTTAATAACGGAATTATCACAAAAGTACCGTAAATATTGTGTTTAGTTATGCAAAATCGCGAAAACCTAAAGCCGTTTTCACTATGTAAGCAGTGTAGCAAAAGTTATTAAATTGTCAACTTCACAAAACAGTTACTCGACACTAGTTTTATCAAAAAAATTGCATTTTTTTTTTGCAAAGATGACTATAACATTCTCGACACTAGTTCCGTAATGAAAACACGGCTTAAGACAAAATTACAAAAGTAATTTGTCACCTTATTGACTGCACTATGATTTAAGTCGTAACCCCAAGCGAATTCATCCGTGTTCGGATCTTCAAACACGTCGTCGTCTTCCGGTGTATCCGGCATGTCTTCCTATGCCGGATTCAACATTTTTCCAGTGTCGTCTCCTAGTGATGCGCACTACATCTTAGACGACAGCTATTCCTCGTGACAACTTATAAAGTAAATTACATTCAAATTGATTCATTCGTTTCAAAGCTACACAGTGAATAATAAATAAATAAATATTTTTTATTAAATTTTTTTTCACTATATTGCACACAGCGCAATCTAGCCCCAAACTAAGCACTATTCTTGTACTATGGGTACTAGACAACGGATATACTACATATTACCTATACTTTTTTTTTGTAAATACATACTTATTATGCATAGAAAGACACCCAGACCAGATACAAACATTTATATTTAAGCATAAATATTTGCACCCGACAGGAATCGAACCCGCAGCCTTTTGCATTGCAGTCGAGCGTCCGCCCGACGCGCCACAGAGGCCGCCGAATAGCTACGAAACTACAACTACAAGCAATCAGAAGAACGAGAATGTCTAATTCACACTCAAAGCGTTATCTGAAGCTGGGGCAATAACAATACAATATATTGTTAGGAGCCAATCAATACTTGTATTGCTCGTGTCGGCGTCACTTACTCGATGTATGGAGAGGAGACGTGGCTAGTCAGAGTCTCATTCAGTTTTGATGACCAAGCAACAATACAACACTGTGAGGTTGAAATACACGGGAATGAATTTTGTACGATTGCTTATAAAATAATATATAAATAAATCCTGTGACCAACACACAGCGCCATCTAGCCCCGTGGTAAGCTGCTAGCCTTGTGTTACGGTGACTAGACAACGGATATACTACTTATATTTATTTTATCTTTTGTAAATCCATACATATTATAGTACATAGAAATACACCCAGACCAGATACAAATATTTATTTTTAAGCATAAATACTTGCATCCAGCGGGAATCGAACCCGCAACCTTCTGCATTGCAGGCAAGCGTTCGCCCGACGTGCCACAGAGGTTATCACTCCGAATTGGCACGACTTCGCTGGCTGGGCGACATTGAGACAATGGAGGTGAGTTGACCACTGTCCTGGTGTTAAATGATTATAATGGTCTAAAACGTAGGACTCTCATCTAGAAGATAACCTTTCGGCCTTTCGGTATGTAGACCCCCACGACCACGAAATCGCGTAAGGGTTTTTTGAAGTACCTACGGCATCGGGACACTGCGGAACACTACTGGGTAAAAATAATATCGTGTTTATACAAAAAAGCAACTTATAGTTTGAGGCCTACTTAGTTCAATAATTGAGCGGCTTCTAAATTAAAACTGTGAATTTTTGAGTTTGAAAGCTGCTTTGTTGTTTAAGTAGAACTGAAACTTTGATTCTAAATTCGGTCATAAGACCCGGTAACACGTTTCAGATCATGACTAAAACATATAATACCTACTAAACTTATTACTAAACTAGCTGCGCCCTGCGGTTTCACCCGCAGAAGTGAAAACGCGTTATCACGGGCGCGGGTGGCCGAGCGGTTCTCGAGCGGTTGCACTTTTCGTTCATTACAATTTTACATTATAATTTTGTTCTATTACTCTTTTTAAGCACTCTAGACAACTTTGTTTTTAAATTTACTTCCAAGTACTGATTTTTTGTCCTCTCTTCCTTTATAATAAGTATAGAGTAGGATAGACAGATAAAAACTACCACTTACTTTGGAGGACAATCTACTCGGTGGACCGACTACATTGGGGTTAAGGGACATCTGGCCCACTTTTTAAAATGCAGTGATCGCGGGGAGATGTTGGATGGAGGTAGGTCGCGATCGCTGTTTGTGGCGTCGTATGGTAGAGGTCTACTTTCAGCAATGGACGGGAATAAGGGCTGAAATAATAATGATGATGACCACTTAATTTTCAAAGTTTCCTTTCTACCCAGAATCGACTGACAGTGTCCTGCCATAAAACCGTCCCGTACATCTCGTATTAAGTACTTGATCTAGATATCAGTAATCACTGTCAGCCATCAATGTAACTAATTGGCCGCGTAATTTATGCGCTCGGCCGGCTTGACTAATGACGTAGCCTGCCTCCCCTGCCCATAGTGTATGTATATACCTACCTACTACCTACACAATCTTCCTATGCTGTATATGGTTTACGTATGTGGTATAAAACTACTCCTCTACTGACTACTCTACTGACGACCTCTGTGGCGCGTCGGGCGAACGCTTGGCTGCAATGCAGAAGGTTGCGGGTTCGATTCCCGCTGGGTGCAAATATTTATGCTTAAAAATAAATATTTGTATCTGGTCTGGGCGTATTTCTATGTATAATATGTATGTATTTACAAAAGAAAAATAAATATAAGTAGTATATCCGTTGTCTAGTCACCGTAACACAAGCTTAACAGCTTACCACGGGGCTAGATGGCGCTGTTCGTCACAGGAAAAAAAAAAAAAAAAAAAAAAAAAAAAAAAAAAAAAAAAAAAAAACTAAATAGCCCGTTTCAACACCAGACCTATTTTTAATTTCTTGAATGAATGAATAAATACTTTATTGCACCAAAAACTTAAATTAAACAAATATTACAAATACGAAAACTCGGTCGGTTGTTGTCGGCTTTGAAGCGTTTAGTGTAGTGGTGTGGCTCACTTAGTGTTAGAGTTATCAGGTCGGCTGTAACTTGACCTAACGACTCCTATCAGAAGTAACAACCGGTGTAAATAGCCAGTGTCAAGTATTTTGTATCACCAAGTGATTGCCTCCACCACTGATCTATCTCCGTATAGATAACCATTGGGGAGTAAAAGTCGTCAAGTAGCGACCACGATGCAATGCAAAACGGAGTGTTGTTTCGACCACCACATTGTAGCGGTCGCGAGGTTGGATTAAGGTAGCTTACGATAGCTATGTGTGGCGGTGGTCTATGTTCAGCAGTGAAAGGATAAGGGCTAAGATGATTGTACGAGCTGTCCGTACGCTGTGCTGGCTGTGAGAGAAGGCCCGAGATCTTACTTTAAAGCAAACACCTTTTACTATGTATTTCAAGATTATAGGCTGAGATTACAAAGCTCTATATTATAGCAATTTTGATTTTTCTGTTATAACGTTGTCATGACAACTGTCAGAGCACAATCAAAAAAAGAAATGCACCGTCACGTCGTGTACAATGATGATGACTGTTATATCTCTCATGCTTATGATTTAGTGTTTCCACTTGACAGCCCTCTCTATGCGTTCAAACCGAGGTCCGTTGTTCCGACAGATCGTCCTGAAGGACGCCGTCTGGGATCAGTTAAGGACAGATCATGTCCCCAAAGCTAGTGTTCGGTTCACATGTTGACACGAGCCAAACGATCTCGTTCCAACAACTGTCTGAAATCCCACGAATGTAAGCAATATGAACCCCTAAACACGATCAAAATAAATCGTCATCTTTTTAAATTATTACAAACCACTAAATAACCTGCTACTTTCATCTAATAAGTGTTTTTTTCCTATCCACAACACCCCCGCTAATATTTCATTTGTACGTTCATAAATATCATGAAGCAAAAACGTCGAAATAGCAAAAAAATATTCAAAAGAACAACCAAGTATTATGTTAAAATACGCTATTATTTAAACCAGAACGAAAAACGGGAGAAAACTTGAAGTATTGAGGGGTGTTTTCCTCAGCTGTAAAACGTTCAGTAATAGAGTAAGAGATATAATGAAGAAGTAACAAAAAAAAATCTACCCGTGAAGAAGAGATCTGTTAAAACCTTAAAATGTAGGGCATTTATAAAATGCTTAATAAAATAAAATAAAGTCATTAAAACCGTATAAAAATGAGTTATAGGTATTTCAAATTGACTGCTGTAGTTCTAATCGTAAATTATCGCAAACAAAACTGTAAAATTGCAGAAAGCTAATTCAAAATCGTAAAAAGATGTGCCTCAACATTTAGCAGTAGCTGTATTTTAGTAGCAGGACTTCGTCGTTCGGTCGACGGTGTTAAATGCTTGCCTATAAAAATACCTATTTACACACCTACTGCTCTACAAAGTTACTTTATTTGACCAAAAAGGTCAACGTAAAGCGAGTCTTTATTCCGTAGGTGCATAAAGTGCTCATTATAACCCTAGGGCATAAAGTAATTTAAATTTGGAACTAAAGTTTTGGTAGCATACGGCCATTTCAAACTGGCCACCTAGACGTAACACATAAAAAAAAACTGGGCTATTTTTTCTTCTATTTTTATTTCGACGGAAGGGTAAGGCAAAAAGTTTTAGTTAATATGAAGTCCCAACTTATTTTTTTCATCATTTTCATCACATGATGTAACATTGTTAAATGTTAATATATTATTTCATACACGTAGCATTAACCTATTGTTTTGTTGTTAATTAAATGCTTATTTTTGTAGCCTGTTTGTTGTCTAGCAGTAGATGTGTAAAGTAGAGTATTCGCCTCGGTAATAAAGTTTTTAACATCTTACGCTTTGGATTCAAAATGACGCCCGCTATATAAGACAGGGCTTTAGTACCTCGGTGCATAAACTACTATTACTCTAGACTTGAAGACTCCAAGGTTGTAGTTATCCCGTGGGGTGTAGGCTAAGTTGGAGAAATCAGTATGCTGCTTTTGGTACGCTGTACGCTGGAAGAGGATATTTGTTTGTAAGATAATAATTCTGACCGTAGCTGCCAGCAGCGTCCTTAAAAGCTTGCAAGTGGAATCGGTCCCACCAGGTGTTCTTTATTTACCGTTTCCTAGCCTGCGGTTGGTTTCTTTTGTTCGCGAACAACTAGGACTAGGTTTTTATGGACTGCATACTTTAGAATAATTTGTGAGAAACAAAGGTGGATACTGACTGAGTGTTTGGCTTGTCTAAGCAAACACTCTACCTGGTGGAACACGAAAAACTGAAAAAAAATCGTGTATAATTTGTAAAATTATTTATCTACGTGATGAAGTAATTGCACAATAACATATAGATAGATAGATTCATTCTTTATTGTAAAAATAAAATTACATTTAATTAGATAAAAGCATAAATAACTTAAATCTATGTGGCACAATGGGTGGTCTTATGATGGATAACAGATCTGAAATGAAACGGTTCAATTTTAATATACATAGAGATTTATTTTGAGATGAATTGAATTGTTTCATTTTCTGTGCTGTGCCAATTTATTAGATTTGATAAATAAATTATTACGTTGTACCATAGACTAAATAACTAAATTGTTGTACTTAACATCATAGATTTTTGTTAAACTTTAAACTACTTCATGCTTTATTATATTACCTTTTTAAGCTTTTTGATACAACTTAATTGAGACCCGTAAGTAATCAACATAGTTCTAACTTTAATTATAGTAACCACTAAGTAGGTAAGTAAAAAAGTAACCCAGACTAGAATTTACTAGTAGAGCACATAGTAAAAAGCTTTCAACTTAAGGGGCCGTAGTAGGCCAGAATTTATGTTTCTAGGGTGAATTACTACAAAAGTTAATTGAAATAAAAGTTTTTGAAACCATATTTATCAAAGTCGAGGATATTTACTAACATGAATGTCGTGAAAACACGATTCCTGAAAATTTTCTCTATAGAAAAAAAAACCAAACTTCCCTCTAAATTGTACAAATAAGTGATATTACTCATTCAATGTTGTACGAAAACTAATAAAACTTTGTGTAAGAACTGAACTTAGCTCAATACAGACAGTGAATGTTTTGAATTTTAAGATTAACGTTTAGTTATCTTGAAACTAGTAATTGTTTGATTTTACTCAATAAAATTTTGCATAGTCGCATCTTACGTCCTTCACTTACACATCTGAAATTCGCTAGCTTTATCCCTGTCACGCTATTAGGGTTATATAGGCCCTTAACTTCTAGGCAGGGCGGGTCTTAAATGCAGAAAACACCTACTTGGAAAAAACTCAACATAAAATTGAAACGAAAAGCTAAAAACCCCATTTGAAACATGAATATTTACGAAATTAATAAAAAGACTCGTCTCTGCGTCACAAAAAATGCAAATGCAGTATTAATTTGGATTACTAACAAAATCCCTGCACATTTCTAGACTTTGGGCTTAAAATGTAATTCAGATTTATTACTTACAGAGTATGAGATTAAAATAATTTTACCTCTGTAGTAATAAGAGATTGTAGTTTATGATGACACCTGAGTTGATGTAAAAAATCTTTTTCCACGTTTAAAAAAAAATATACCTGCGCGCTGGTGATTTTACTTGCATAGGACCTGGAACCTTATTTTTTAATCGCTCGTTGTACTTGAGGCGATTTTAATAATTCGATATCTGCAGATTTTCGTTGGATGTCAGACTCCTGCGGCGAGTGATTGATACCACTCTTGTGGTCTATTCACATAGAAAAATACAAGAAATCGAACGATAATCAGTAGAGATATTTAAATCGCTCGAAGTGGCGCATTTGTTGCAAAAATAGAGCCTCTAATCCCGCGGAATCATTATAGGGCTTTCACTACTAATCATTATTTTTAAATATTATTTCTTTTCGGTTGTGAACCGATTATGGCCATTTGAAAAGTAGCCAGTGTTAAGTATAAATTTCATTAATTTTTGCAAATTATTTGCAATTTGCATCAAAATAGTCAAGTCGTCGTAGTAAAAGTCAAGTCATGGAATTCTGTGTAAAAGGTGGCTCTTTACAATGACGGTTCACGCGATTTATAGACAACGCTATAGTCCATGTTTTGCAACGATTTTCACTTTCATTACACTTGTACATCTTCACGAAACTAAATAGATTTATGTGCCTCTTAAATTAAACAATTAACATGCATTTCAAGTAGATTTCACAAAAATGAAAATTTAGCAACACATCTCCTCAACGCGTTCCCGCCAAAACTCCACTGCTGAACATAATTGGTTTTTCCCATAGATTTTTAGAGCGGTCTAGTTGAACTTATAGGTAAGTATATCCCCTTAAGTCGACTCCCTGTAAGGTGTCTTCCCACTACGTCGATTCCTGCTACGTCGACCGGCTCAATAATGTAGCTTTAGGAATATTTAGATAAGACCGTTATTTTTAGTAAAAAGAAACAATGTTCTAATTCGTGCTTTGTGCCTAACCCCACAAAGCACACCAGAATTAGAAGTTGCTTTGTAGATGAAAAAAACATCTAAAAAGCTCAATTTTGACGTCCTCTGTGGCGCATAAGGTTGCGGGTTCGATTACCGCTGGGTGCAAGTGTTTATGCTTAAAAATAAATATTTGTTTCTGGTCTGGGTGTTTTCTATGTATCATAATAATATGTACCCATAGTACAAGCCTAGTGCTTAGTTTGGAGCGAGATGGCGAAGTGTGTAATGTTCGCAATATATGATGACATGAAAAGGCCGATATTATTTATTAATAGACAGTTATAGATTTATATCTGGATACAACACAGAAATTAACGCAGGTCCATGACTTGCTACCAGACATCGCAAGGCGTTTGCAAACCTAAGCATGCGTTTCAAACAACACACGCTGAAGAACACGTAAACAAAACGCCAGATCACGACGACGCTTACCCCCTGTACGTCACATCGGGCGTTCGCAACGAGTGTGGTGAGCACACGAGTCCAGACATCTTAAGGCAAGAGTGACGAATCATTAGCGGCATATGCCTTAAATGGTACCGCACCTTAAGATTCGCCATAGTCTACCTGAAACCAAGTGCAAAAACTCATCTCACTAACAATGATACATTAAAAGCTACTAAATTCGCATCACCGCGCCACCAAAACACAAGGAATAAACATAAATAAGTCCCCGAGCCAGAAACGCATGGTTTTAAACCATTCCTATTGCAGGGAATAAAACTAAGGCGTCATAAATCAATTTAATAGCCAAGTTACAGTATTATTAGAGTAAATTTATTGTACGAATGCGCGAGGACACTTCGTTATATTTACGAGATACTTATCTCTCGGAAAATATTGTTTAAATCGAGAATCATGTTGGAGACGTACCCTATGGGGGTTTAGCACGGGGAATTTGTAGGTTGGTTTAATGGAGTAATGGTTAATCATCGTGTATTTCCGTTTATTAAATTACTAGCTGCACCCCGCGGTTTCGCCTGCGTAGGTACCGATCCCACAAGAATGTAGGGAAAAAAAGTGTTTTATGTGTTATTCAAGGTCTCTAGCTATCTATTTTCCAAGTTACATCGCAATCGGTTTAATGGTTTTTGCGTGAAGGAGTAACAAAGGCACATACAGACATACATACATACAAACTTTCGCGTTTATAATATTAGTAAGAAGGAACAGTAAGATAAGGTAGTAAGATTATAATAGATGCCACAAGTCTCTTCTTGTCAAACTTTGGATGAGCATAAAGTCCATTAGAAGTATATTTCGGTATTCGTTTACGTTTCCTGATTATAAAATACTTTATCCGGAAACAACTGCCATCACCAGCGCGCCAAAAAGAATATTAACGAAATAGACCGAGCGCCGACCGTCAGTAACCCTATGTCATTGAGTACCAAGATGACATTGCCCTTGAGAGCGTCATTTTATATGGATACTGTAATAATAAACATTTTTCCCATTTTTGACATCGGGTATAAATAGAGGACGACGCTCTAGTCCTCTCGCGACCAACATCACATGATCGAAACTTCAAAGTAAGAAAATTACAATACGCGAATAATACCCGGGAAATATGTTAATATGAGTACAAATTTTAAAAAGTTTGGTAATAATAAATTTTGACAATAAAATTATTCAGCTTTTTTATGACTGTATACTTTACCTTAATGCACCCTCGCGGCTGGCAATTGTCAAGATTTTTATCTCCGTTCCTTCTTGGTTTTAGACCATGGATGTGCATCCATCGGGGATTAAGCCAGTATCTAGTTTAATTAATTACAAGAAATAAATTAGCCCAATTATTTTAATTTATCGTGTTGACTTAAAACCTAGATTTTGATAAGAACACTTAAAATGGTATCAACAATTAAGCAACTATCAAACTCAAAAATTATCTTATTAATTTTAAATTTAGAAGCATTTAAATTGTCAAATCTAATCTTTGAAATGGGATTTCTGTATTCAGCCGTAAGGATCCTTTATTAACATTTAAAGAACGGAACCCTTAAAACAGTCAAGTCAGTTACTTTTTGGCTGCTATCTGACAATGACAGTAGATGACGTAGGGATACGAACTGTCACTTCCCAGACTATAACCAAACCGTGACATAGATTGAGGCATAAACAAGGCAAAAAATCCCAAAGTTCCGACCTCTGATTTATGTTCATGTAAGTCTGACCTTTTCCATATTCAAATACTCCAAAAACTTTGTTACAATGTAGAGATGGGAAAACTAATCGGCATCTTTTACATCGGCGACTATATAAGATTTTTTAAACGATCACGGTTCATTCTCGTAACTAGACGTTTCGACTATATTACAATAGTCTTTGTCAACTGTTGTTGACACCACGTACTGACCACGTACTATATACTATATTTGTATTTTATAAAACAAAGGATACTTTTGATACCTTTTCTTGTTTTTTGATTGAGCCAGTTGGCAATACAGTTTGGTAAAGTGTAGTTGGTTTTTCTTACATTCTTTTCTACTTTTCCTGAAAGTGCAGTAGTGTAGGTCCTGATTCGTCCTACCTGAACGACTCTTCACCCTCCTCTCCTCTTCCATGGCTAATATCAACAAGAGGCGAAGAGTTCCTCCTTGCGACTAAAACTATTAAAACTAGATGCGCCCCTTTCATGCGGGAATATCGAATAACTTAAATAATATAAAAAGTAGTAAATGTGTACGTTTGTCTATGTGTTATTTTAGGTCTCCAGATAACTATATTCCAAGTTTAATGGCAATAAGTTTGTTATTGCATTTGTCATGTTAGTAGGAAGTAAATCCGGAAAAAAGTGAGCGACTAGCAGGCAATTTATTAATGTAAATTACTGAAATTTAATCCAAAATTCTGAAAATAAATAATACATGCATAGACCTTACTCATCCGATAAGAAGTCAACGATATTCTACTAATATTATGAAGCTGAAAGTTTGTGAGACATAGAATAACATATAGGCTATTTTAAATCCCGATATTCCCGCGGAAACGTGAATTACGCGGGTGAAACCGCGGGCGCAACTAGTTTAATCATAATGCTTGCGTAAAAGAAACCTATTGACTTGAAAACCTCAAGGTCTCATAGTTTTTAATAGCCAAGTCATTCAAAACCGGCATTGCCGACTAACCGGCAAGACAGAAAACGCCATAGTCAGCCCATCTCTATTAGAAATTCAAAAGAAAACCTTCTAAATTTTCGTATGAACAGTTAACTTTTGTTTAGTGTGTTCGCTCAACAGTTTATGATAATGAGTAACGTTTCCACGAGTACCTCACGATAAGTAAAATTTCGCGTCTAACTTTATCTGTTGGATAAATTAAAGAGATCTCCCGAGACTTGAAATAGAACCTCGCGTAAGGGTTGGACGAGCATTCGGGACACTTTTCATCGACCAATTTGTTCAGTTCAAACTTTTAATGTTGTACTTATTATAATAATAATTGTGGTACGTATAATAGTAGAACAACTTAGGTAAGTTTAAACTGCAGATCATGGACAGAAAACGTGTAGCATTGTATATTCGTATAAAAATTAGATACTTATCAACTGTTCCATCCCACTTTTATATTATATAAACGTGAAAGAAATGCAATATCTGGGTTCGAATCCCGTCATGGGGGATTTTTGATGATGCATTTCTTTAAGAGGAGATCAAAAATCGAAATAGAAAGACTTTTAATAAAAATTTAAAAAAATACCCCATCATAGAGATTTCAAGTTATTTTAGATAATTAATAGGTAGGTAAGCGTTCGACTACTAACTATCTCACCTGATAGAAAGCGACGATGTGGGATGTACGACGATCTCAAGTACAAGTACTTGAGATCTGTGTCCAACACATTGTTAATTATGTTGACTTCATAATTGACAACATATATAGGTCAATTTGTAAACTCTACACGGGTATGGATCGGTTCAAAATTTTGATACTATAATTACACTCCAAAAATGGTCCGATGTAGAAGTGGTCCAATGTAGAAATCGCTACTTGTGCACGTATTTACAAAACGCCCAAACGGTTTCTATGTTGTTTACAATACGGTCTGTTTTACATCAGAGTCATTTCTGTCAGAACTGCCATTATAAGCTCTGCAAAAATGTTAATAGTAGCCAAGTTTGTAGTCTGTAATAAACTCTAACTATCTGGCGATAAAAAGTCACTGGTCTGCGCCTATAATTTCGAGAACACAAAGGTTAGTTGAAATTTGTAGCGATATTTCTATTTAGACAAGTGAGCTGACGTTGTTTTTATTGTTCCGACCTTTCAGGAGCTTGGAGAGCGGTCGACTGGGGAATTTGGGTGTAGTTGCTGTTTTAGATGTATAATTAAAAAGCTGTCTTTTATTCTAGTGTTAGCTGAATTAACTCGCGGTTTACACGCGTTATCGTTTGTCCTAGGTGAGAAACGCAACTACGCGACACGATGCGATGCGACGCGAACAAAGATATCAAATAGTCGTTGTAAGTATGTGAACGTTGTCTAAATAATTGTGAATCTGTCTGCTAATTTGTCGACTGTAGGCAAAGACATTACATAATACTACGTATAATATACTGTAGGTATTACTTTGTCAATCAAAAGCATGTATGTCGCCATTAACATACATGCTTTTGATTGACAAAGTGTCGCGTCTCGCGTCGATAGTATCGTGTTTCGTTGTCAATTTCTTCTACAACAATATTGTTACTCTATCGTAAAATTTAAATAGGCATCGCTACGGGCATAAGATTAGTCGATGTATGACGATTATAACATCAATAACAACCGGGTATTAATAGAGGACAACGCCCGCTGCTTTAGTCCCTTCGCGACCGACGCTATTGTAACATAGTCGAATCGTCGAGGTAACATAATTTAAAAAAAATAACAACACGCGGCTGAGACACGGGGAAATTGAAAATATGAGAACAAATCGTATAACTTTTTTTAAATCAAAATCATCCACAACATCGTCTGATGATTCGTTGCGAATCTACTATTAATGATTAAAAATAATAATATTACGACCATGTGAAGGGTCACTATTAAAACAAACAAGATAAAGAAATCTGGAATAAAACCTCGCGATTATTTTTCAAGAACCATTATTCAAATTCGGTTACAGACCGAGAGGGTATTAAATTCATCTCAAGTTAAGGATAAGTACCACAAAATGAGAGCTTTTTATATTGTGTCTGAGGGAAATGAAGACTCTCAATTGTTTTTGCCAATTAAGTTCCGTTCTTTTAATGTTTTAAAAGGAACTGTGTTTATTTAATAGGTATATTGTTTCTTTTTAGTCACATTTTATAATGTTACAAATCTGAGGCTACAAACATAGAATAGAACACTATGATGTCGAATGAGAGAAGGGGTTAAAAGTCCTCGAGTGGAGACCACGATGCAATGCTGCACCAACTTGGTGGATCGAAGACATTGTAGCGGTCGTTAAATAATAAAATAAAAATACAATAAAATTTAAAAAATTACCAAAATATTCCTATAGGTGTTTACAGTTGGGGTAAATAGCCTTTAAGTATCAAATTCTTGTGTTAGGTGGCACCGTTCTTCTATATCTATTTGTACATTATAATTATGATTTTTATAGTATATATTTAAATCAGAATTATTTATTAAATTGGTCGTTGGGTTTATTGGTCCTTGGATGGAGGTAGCTATTTGTGGGGGAGGCAGTGGACGGATAAGGGCTGAGATGATAATGATATCAAATATCAATTTCTTATCTATCCTTTACTAGCGGCGCGTTCACCATGATTTCACCCGTGTAAGGTTGCGTTTTCACTGGAGTGGAGCTGGGCGGAGGCTAAGTTATGACTAAGAAATGCTTTATTTCCAAGAAACTACAGCTGCACCTGCCGATCTTGAATGATCGTGCGGGTTAAGCAACGCTTGGCGCGGTCAACACTTGGATGGTCGACAATTTGTGTGTCAAAAAATATTTTCTCTGGCTCCACCGTTGTTTTGAAGGCACGTAAAGTAGTGGTACCGGTTGTTATTACAGATAGCAGTTGTTGGGTAAAGTTAGAGATTTAGAGGCGTCAGGGTGACCAGTGCCCGTATATTATCAATCCAGATGACAATTGACAACAGTTTTTTTTTTATTTCTTATCGGTTGTAAACCGATTATGGCCATTAGGAAATTAGCCAGTGTCAAGTATCATTAATATGTCATGCAAGTTATTTGCATCGAAACAGTCAAGTCGTCATAGTTAAAGTCAAGACTAGGAAATCATTTGTAAACACGGCGGCCATTTACAAAGATTGTTCACGGAGCTTTGGAGACAACACTAAGTCCATGTTTTGAACCGATTTTCAATTTCATTCCACTTGTACACCTTCACGAAAGTAAATTGAATTATATGCCCCCGAAATCGAACAATTTGCACGCATTTGAACTAGGTTTCACAAAAATGAAAATTTAGCACCACGCGTTCCCGCCAAAACTCCTAACAGTTGAAATTGACAGGAACTTTGCAGTACCTACGCTGCTGATTTGACGTAACGTGGTTTTACCAGTGATAACGTCAAAGCAGCAATGTACTTGCAAAGTTCCTTTCAACTGTTACTGTTGTCAGTTGTCAACTGGATAGATAATACCGGGTACTAAAACTTTAACACACACCACAAGAAAAGAAACGCCACTGAGTACAACAATTTAACTTTTCGTCATTTCAGTTTCAGAGTTCAAAGATTGATCAACAGTCATCAACCGATACGAAATGAAAAAATAATATGAGAAACCGATATCAAAGTGAACTCGCCAATCAAGAAATCAAATCAAATTCTGATTTTCTATAAATATAAACGTAATAAAAACTCTTTACACAGTAAGTCAATAACTGCGCCCACAGTCCACACCTTCCGAAAAAGCTTAATTAGATTTTAGTAAGGTACTCAATAGCTTTTAATTGTATTAAATGCTATCTCCCTATTAATAATAAAAAACCTCTGTTTCAATTCAACACAAGTCAAAATAAAAAAAAGGGTTTATAAGCACAAATCACCTTTTTTAGTCGTCGACAAAAACAGCAAATGCGAAATTTAATTAACACGAGGAACTCCTCTCCCCTCAATGTGGAAATTAACAAATCTGAGAGCGTTTCTATTTGTTTAGGCTTGTTCACTTTATTTATTTTGTAGTCTTATCATTTTTTTCTTAGTTAAGGTTAATAGGGTGTTTTATTTTCGCGAATTGTGAATTGTTCTGTTGACTGAATAACTAAGTGTCGAAATTTTTAGTTTATTTTTCAGAATTAAGGCTGACAAATTGTGGTTTTGCGCCGCGCGTCGTCCGCGTTTTATAGTCACGAATTCCTTTGTGACAATTACTTATTCTGTGGTTCGGATGTCAATATCCTATATCATTTTTTTAGTACACGTATTGATAGAGGCGATGGGTATTTAGGTATTATAATAATATTAATAGACATTGCCGTTTGTAATATTCTGACTACACATACTGAAAAAATTGCCAAGTACTAAGATTTATCAATAAAGTTAAGAACACAATGGAAAGCAACTAACGTAAAAACTATACCAAATATAATTTCATCTACAGGAGTGATCCCCAAAACGCTACACACAAGCCTAACTACACTTGATTTGCCGAAGTTTATGTTACAAAAAGCGGTTATACTAAACACATGTCGAATTGTTCGAAAATTTTTGTCCCTTCAACCCTAAATTAGAACTCAAAAAACGCACTTGGCTTTGGCCCGTGTAAAATCCACCTCTTTAAAAAGAGTGATAAAAACATATAAAACGGAAAATAATAATAATCATTTATTGCTTCATAAGGTAATGGTTTTCTAGTAAGGTAATGGTTTACAAAATCACATTCTGTTTACATTATGAACCCGGTTGGGCACTGCAATTTAATTTTAAAACTAATAATTTAAGTTAGTAGTTACCTACTTAAAGTCTACTAGTATCTAACTACTACAGTTATTTCTATAATAATTATTACCTGTAAATATAATTTAATTACAAAAATAGGAACTTCAAATTTATTGTACTTTAGTATGGATGTACCAAGTAGGTAGAATAGAATTTCGCAACTATGAAAAATATTTTGCCATTACATACTTTGGCATACCTACGCCATAGTCTTAGTAAACTGATGATAACAGCCTTTGTATGTGGTTACTCGTACAAACTACTAGGTAATACTACCTACCTATGCCGCACACGGCATCGAAACCGGAAATCTAAAGCAAGATTTTCTCCACGAGCGAAGCAGAGTCATTAATGTATGTATCAGTGTAACTTCTATCGTTCGAAAGAGTCCGAAATAATCGTAAGTATAAGTAGAGTAGTTGGATGTTAAATACAACATTAGTTATTGATTCCGTTAGTTATTCTAGTTCCTAATAGCCGGTCTCCATAAAATAACAATCTCGCTGAACATTATATTCAGTTCCACCTCGTTATTTAAAAGTAATAAAGTTATTGAATCATGATTAAAAACGCAATTAAACCCGGTGAAAAAAGTTTTGTAACGGGGTATTTGTTTGTTATTTAATTAGTATTTTATGGAGCTCGATATTATGCGAACTTGTTCTTTTTCGGTTTACAATATGTGTAGTGAAAACAACCTTTTAAGTTTGAAATCGTTTAGTAATTTATTTTTTCTCAAAATAGTATTTTTTTATAGTATACTTAATTAGAATCTAAGATAGGATACAAAACCATCAGTCGATAAAAAGTATTTAGTCCGAAAGAACTTTGAGACTGAAAACATTCGTTCGTGCGTTATTTTACGCAACGAAATTTTTGCCAAAACATGTGACATAATTTTATTCTTGCACAAGTTTAGTTTTCGCTTAGTTTCTGAGTATAAATCAAGTGTTCGGTGGTTTGAAGTGTTTTGGCTGCCAAGCCGTGCTACAAAGTGATTTCAGATAGATAGAATATAATTTTTCATATTTTGAAAAATAAAATAAAAATAAAAAAATAAATTAAAAGTAAATTATTCTAAACAATAAAAATTCTTAGTTGTATTCACCGTGACCTGTACCCATATCATCTATCCAGTGGATGTCTGACAACAGTGGAAATTGACAGGCACTATGCAGTAAATTGCTGCTTTCACGTAACGTGGTTATTACCGGTGATCACCTCAAAGCAGCAATGTACTGCATAGTTCCTGTCATTTTCCACTGTTGTCAGACGTCAACAGAAAGTAGATATGGGTACTGGTTCACTTCCACCTCAGACTTCTACCTACCCAGGTTGATATCATGGCACCCTAAGTTGGCCTAGGTTCGTCTAGAGCTTAGAGTAGGTATACATAAGCCAACGTCTAGGGCCTTTAAGCTGGCTAACCGTTACTATAAAGATATATTGATAGCAATCATGGGCCGGGTTTTATCCTGATACTTTTATAGAATCGGGACCTGTTTAAAAAATCAATAGTATTATTGAATAATCGGGGCTTGTGCGTGAGCTTAAAAAGTCAAAAATATTATAATTGGATTTGAAGTAGCGTTACTTTAGTTGTCAACTGTATTCCATCCGATGCATTTTCCACTGTTAAGGTTGGGATCAATGGTTTTCAATTCTATTTATTATAGCCTTTTTATGTATTTTAATGATACTTAAGTATAAAACCCGCATAAGTAAAAAAAAATATAAGAAAAAAACATTTAGTGTTAAGCGCGTCTAGTGGTTTTTTCCCGCTAGACAAAGAAATTAAAGAAATGGAATTTAAAGAAATTTCATTTCTTTTTCTTATCTCTCTGCGAACGAGACTTACGCGGGTGAAACCGCGGGGCGCAGCCAGTAACCTATGATTTAAATTTATATTTTTTTATCTTGGTAAAAATAGAAAATTCAACGAAACTTCAATCTAAATCTCCCTTTAACTACCAAACCGTAACATGCAACAACAAAGTAACTACATACATAATAACTACCTAATAATTCAATTGAGAACACTTCCTCGCGTTTGTTACGAGTGCCTTACCTACTACCAAAGACGATAAAACCAGTGGACTGCCCATAATTATTCCCCTCTGACCAAATTGCACGTCTTTTTAGTAGTACTCTTGTGCAAGAACGGCCACAAAGGTATTTAGGTATAGATAGTCAGTCACAAACCAATCCAATCACAATTAGCCTTATTAATAAAATATTCAAATATTTTTTTAATAACTAATATGACACTTATTAGACATTTCTCAAATAACATATTATATCAGACATCGATTCTACACTAAGCACAAGCATGTATCGCAGTAACCGAGGAACCAATATAATGCAATATAGATAGACGCCTAATAAATCCATAAAAATATATACCTTACTAACAAACGTCATATAAATTATTATTATAACTAAACACGAACTACATAACATGTTACGTGTTACGTAAAAATAAGTGCAGTAGTTATTCCACTTTTTGTTTCTGTTTGTCACCATTGAAATTCTTGTCACGGAATAAGACAAAGCATGTTCTCACTGTTCGGACCTTACTCCTTACTTATATTAAAAAGGCCAAAAGAGTCTAAGTATAGATAGATAAAGTAAAGGCCATCACAAAGTAATTGATTATTATCTCACCCCTTGCTCGCAACGATGACTCGTGTTTTGTTGAAAAATTCGCGGTATGATCAGTCAATTGGCTTTATTGTCTTTGCCTACTTCCTACCCACTCATATGACAGCAGCAAGACCAAGTTCCGTAACTTCGTAACATAAACTAGTTGCACAAAATGCATCCGGACTCCGGACTGCGGAATGCTTCGGATAAAATGCTCGCGAACGCAATCGTCCGGATAATCACGGATATAAAAATATATAGTTTTTGGGTGTTTCATTCTAGTAATGTAGAAATGTTTTTTTTTTTAAATAAATTTTTTTCTTTAAAAAAGAACAGTATTACTAGAATGATGTTAGAGTCCCGCTTAATGTTAGAGAAAATAGAGTCAATCTCAGTCTGTCCTTTTTTCACTTTAGTGTTTGTCGGTTAGCTAGATAAGGATAGACTTGGGTGTATGTATGTTCAACAGGACCTTTTTGATATATCAAAGCAAAAACTACCTTAACCTTAGAGAACATGATTAAAATTGATATTTCGAAGGCTGTCAAGTGCACACTTTTCTAGGAGTGAAGACGACGATGTAACATGTCTCTGAGTATTATAATGTCAATTAAGTATGTACCTAATTGTTTTTGGAGAAATAGCGTAATAGTAGAACCCATTTGCTAAGTTTTTCCTATTTAAACTAAATTTTTTTAAACATTAAGTTAAATAAAGTTCGACTTTTGAAAAGTCATTGCACAAAAGTCTTTTCTTCTTTCAGTTTTAGTGTGGTTCACATGTTTTTTGTAGAAATTTATGTATTCTTATCATTTATTATAGCATGAGGAGCTCACTGGCCTATGTAGATGAGGAGAACGCTTTATTATGCTTGCAAAAAAATCACCTTGAAGACATAACCTAAATCTTAAGACTACTGTAATATCGGTCGATATCAATAGACATATGTCGTAAGCGTCTCATGTCTACAGCATCACAATAACCACCCCTGTACTCGACTACTACGTACAGACCTACCTACTTGATTTTACAAGCGATTTGTAAAGGATCGTTTAGGTTGATTGACGACTGGGGCCAGCCAGAGAGCTGCGATTTTGTTGCAAGTGACCCGTGAATTTAAATCCATTCGTGATCCGTGATTACGTCATCAACTTTGTACGTGATTCGGGTATTTTAAATCGTGGAATACTGGTACTATTCGAAAGGTTGAACTTTTTATCTCTTCATATAACTGGTCGCTTCGGGAGCTTTGGAAATATTTCTTTAGCCTACAATGGATATTCTATCTATTATATTATGGGAAGAAATGTTTAAAGGAGGTCTTTTTAACAGGACAAGCCGTAAAGGACAGAAAACCGTATACCGACAGGGTTAAAAAATAACGTTTTTAAGACAGAAAAGGGTGCATAAATATGCTTGAATATTGTTAATTTGTAATAGCGCAGTAGGATAATTTTTAAATTGAATTCACTTTATAGTTAGATAGATAGATTAATACTTTATTTGCAACGTTTGGCGCGGTCCTTATTTGGATGGATGACCGAAAATTTGTGTGACAAAAAAACATATTCTCGAACTCCTCCGTGCTTCGGAAGGAACGTTAAGCAGTTGGTCCCGGTTGTTATCTCTGATAGCAGTCGTTAGGTCAAGTTAGAAGCCTTAGGGCGACCTGAAAACTCTAAGACTAGGTGTGTCACACCACAACACGAAAAGAAGAAGAAGACTTTATTTGCATAACCATAACATAAAATCAATATACGTCAGAAGTTCGACAAATATAACACAAAAAAAATTCGATTTTTCCAGGCAAAATTTGGACCTTTGAACCTTTAGTTTACCGTTTTATACGGTTATTTTACGACTTTTAGTACAATTTTATGAATGACAAATTACATCTGAGTCTACCTTGGAAAAGGAGTCTGAAACGCCTTCGAATCATCGGATCGGCATTGCAACAATACTGATAATAAAAACAAAGCGATTAAAACCGTAAAATGAGTTTATTTCAATACAAAGTCGATACCGTACAATACCGAAGAAATGTCTAAGGCTAACTTTATTTTTTAATTCCGAATTTACCGAAGCTAGAATACTTGAAATATAAACCATATCGATTAGTTGTGGCCAGGATTCAATTCTAAAACAACAATTAATTGAATGAAACACAACTAAACACATAATGTTAACATGTTCAAGCGAAGTTGGGCAATAACTTTGGTTCTTAATCCTTCAGCGATCGGGAAATGAACGCGAATTCGCGTAAATTCGCGCAAAGTTACAGTTCGGGGGCAGTTGAAGTAAGTTTGAATACTAGGTACCAACTGATAACTTTGAATACGAATTTGTTATCTGTCGTTTTAAGGGGTATTTTTCGTTCGTTTTACATTTTATTAATGTTTTAATTTTTAAGGACCTTATGGGACGAGGCGGGACACGTCTATCGGATGCCAGAGGAGTCTTGGGCAAAAGTCACTACAGACTGGCCCCCAAACTCCAAGAGGAGACTCGGCAGACCAAAGCGGAAATGGCGGGAAGAGATTGTCAAATTTAAGTCTGAGTGGCAAACCATAGCCCAAAAGAGACCCAAATGGAAGAGTGGAGGGAGGCCTTTGCCCAGCAGTAGGACAATCCCGGCTAACATAATATAATAATTAAAGGTATTATCATAAATGATAGTAAGCGTTTAACAACAATCTCCCACGGTGGTAACCCTACAAACTTATCTACCTTTTAAGGTTATGAATAATATAGCGTCCCCGCTTACCACTATAACTCCCACCAGCTCACCTGATAGTAAGTGAAAAATGGTCTAAGATGTAGCACGCTAATCTAGAAGATAGAAAGATGGAGTAGAATAACTGCAAGTTCTTTAGCAGTTGCTGGTCCTCTAAATAGATAATTAATAGTTAGTAGGAAAATAGGCAACCACCTCTTACCTTAGTGTTTAATTTTGCTTGGTATTTTATTTACATGTAGAATAGTTTAAATAAATGTTTATTTTAAGATTAAATAACTTATCTAAATGTTTGGAAGATACGCGTAATATTCTTTTGTAATAAAATTCAGTTGGACTAAGAACTTCCAATTTTTTGAAGTCGGTTAATGACTGCATGATCAAAAATATACCTAGTCGTCAAACACGACCCTAATTTGACACATAAAAATCACCCCTAGCACATCACATTCTTACAAAAGAGAAAAAGAATAAATGAATATAAATTTCAATGTATTTACCCCCTAAATTCAGTGAAAGTAATGTGTCCAAAGTTTTTCAATAAGATCTACCAAGGTAAATAGAAAGGTCGAAGAAACTCACAAAGGGAGAGGCTTTTATACCCAGTCTAAGCAAAAAACGTGCTCCGTGATGTCTCATTCAAATTCAATTTATATTTTATTTATTAAAATAATATTACATTATCGTTTTGAAACGCCAGCAAACTACCGTGTCTTTCGAACGTGACCTCCACTGAGAAGAAAACACTAGAAACTGGAGATTTGGATCTAATACCAGAGACTATGATTTTAGTCGACAATTGTAATTGAGGATCATTTTTAAGAATCTACCATGTTTGTTTGTATGCATAAGTGGTAGGTCGAGTAGAGATACTTTTCTATGTATATACTTACATCTACAGATAATAAATCATTTCAGTAGTAATAATTAGTCTATGGTTAAATAATCTATATCTTCTATAAAAGGTCCTCGCAGGGCTGACCAATAGATAAACGCACAGCTAAAAGCGCTGATGGCAGAGAACGAAAATTTGAAAAAATGCGTTTGTTTTTAATAAGGTATAAAACATCCGATAAGAGAGAGTTTTTCAAAAATCCCACAGGATCGGGACTTACAAGGGTGAAATGCTTGGCCACAATCAGTTTCTGTAGCACTTTATTCACGTTTCGACGACTTTACAAAATGATCAGGGGAGACATAATTTAATGAATAAAAACAATTGAGTATTGAGTACAGTCATGATCACGAGGAGAATTGTTTGTTCAAGGTATCCTACTAATATTATAAATCCGAAAATCTGTTTGTTTGTTTGTTTGTTTGTTTGTTTGTTTGATCCCTCTTCACGGTCAAACGGCTCGACCGATTTGGATGAAAATTTGCATAGGGATAGTTTAAATGATGGAGAGTAACATAGGATACTTTTGATCCCGAAAATCCCGCGGGATCGGGACTTACGCAGGTGATAACTATTTCTTAGATGAAAATTTGCATAGGGATAGTTTAAGTGATAGAGAGTAACATAGGATACTTTTGATCCCGAAAATCCCGCGGGATCGGGACTTAAGCGGGTGATAATGTTAATGGATGAAAATTTGCATAGGGATAGTTTAAATGATGGAGAGTATCATAGGATACTTTTGATCCCGAAAATCCCGCGGGATCGGGACTTACGCAGGTGATAACTATTTATTAGATGAAAATTTGCATAGTGATAGTTTAAGTGATAGAGAGTAACATAGGATACTTTTGATCCCGAAAATCCCACGGGATTGGGACTTACGCGGGTGATAATATTTATTGGATGAAAATTTGCATAGGGATAGTTTAAATGATGGAGAGTAACATAGGATACTTTTGATCCCGAAAACCCCACAGGATCGGGACTTACGCGGGTGATAACCATTCAATGAATGAAAATCGACACAGGGGTAGGATAAGTGATGTAGAGTGGCATCATCATCATCGTCATCCATCGTCATCGTCATCCTTCGTCATCGTCATCGTCACTTACTGACGAAATACAAACTTTAACTTACTTCACCTACCTACCACAGTGCAAAAATCCACACTTAAACGGACGACCAGGGAAGTACTGATGATGCCAGGCGCGGCAGCGCCTGGCTTCAACAGTACTTCAATGGGCGACCGTTTAAGTGTGGATTATTGCATTGCGGTAGGTAGGTGTTCGAACAACGCGGGATCGCGACTTGCGCGGGTGAAACCGCGGGGCGCAGCTAGTAGATAATAAAGAAAAAAAGGATCGCCTTAAGTCGGTTGGTCAAGATTATATATATAACTCTTGAAAAAAACTTCGACTCTCTCGGGATGGACAAGACCCAGGGAGCCTCCGAGAGTTCTAATGATACTCCAGTCAACCGATACCGATATTTTTATTCATTGGAAAATGTAAACAAATACACGATCATTTTGAAGAAATTATGTATGATGTGTGGTTACGGAACATGATCTTTGATCAGAAGAACTACAAGCTAAGAAACTTATAGGGGTTAAAAAACGAGGAGTGCATTGTCCTGGACTGCCAATTTTGAATGGTAGTGCAGGTTTAGCTACGCTTGAAGAGGTTATTACTTGAATGTGTAAGCGATAAATTTGTGTGGCAAAAAATAATTTTCTCGAACTTGTCCGTGCTTCAGAAAGTACGTTAGTCTGTTGGATTCCCGTTTTTATTTCTGGTAGCAGTTGTTAGGTCACGTTAAAGGTCTTAGGGCGACATGAAAACTCTAACACTAGGTAATCTACATCAGAACACGAAATGAAGAAGTAAATTATACGCTTATAATTATAATTTTCTTTTATTTTTTAATCAATAGGAACCTACCTAATTTATTAATATAATTAAAACAATGCTCAAGTTAGTTGAAATCTTTAAATCTCGTTTATTAATAAAGTATAATTTCAAATAAAAAAGTATTACTTTACTGTCATTTGTTTCACTCACGCAAGATTTTTACTTAGGCGCGCTATATCATCCTAATTATTTGTGTAAATGTGAAAACTTGAGAACTCAAGCTATTTGACGATTAGCAGTAGAACAAAAAGTTCCCGAGATAATTAACGATTGTACTTGTTCTGCCTTCCATTTTGTTTTGTTTACCATTTTGTTGTTATATCAATATTTTACAGGAACAAAATGAAATACAAATAGGTATAATATTAATTAAACAACATAAATGCTCCAGGTGTTGTAGGGCGCCTGGATTAACACTAAATACTCTGTCGAAATATTCCGAATCTCTAACAAAATATAATTTTCAGCGCTTAATATCTTTGTTAGCTGATTTAGTTAATAAAGTATGTTTAGACCACAGATCACATATTACTAACGTAGTTTAGACTAAGGTCCGAAATTTCATCCATGTAGTAGGTAATTTACGAATACGTTTCGAACAATCCCATTTTTCTGAGACGGAAGCGAACAGACTGCATTATACGTTATTAGTCCTACGTACATATACTACAACGATGTATATTGAAGTATCAAAAAATGATATAACAATAATAATAATTGGCCTTTTCATCTAACTTTAGATGCATTTATACAGCGCAAGCAACTTTATATCCCTGCTATTTATGGAGCTATAGTACCCCGGGCATTGTTAGGTGGAGTAGGCTTCCCCAGCACCTATACCACTCTCCCAGCCTAATCAGCCATGCCCAGAGAAAAGAACTGATCATTGGTCTGATCATCCAATGGTCTCCTCTGCTCTGGAGCTATCTAAGCCGTGGGTATCGTCACAATGATTTTATTCACCGTTAGAGCGATGTTATTAACGCACATACATTTTTCACAAGGAAAAAGACATTAGTGCGCGGTAATAAAAAAATAATAAATAAAAGTGATAAAATAGCTAAAAACCACCACCCCACAAAAGTCACGAGCTTCTAGAAGTTTTTGGAGTTTTAACAATTTGTGCTGCTTGCTACCAATGCCTTATATGAAACGCAAGTTTAACCGGAAAAATAAAAAAAAACTAGTAAACGCAACCAGTATTTGAAAGACGGTAAAAATTACTCTCCTACAGTTAAGTACGCCAAACTTCCTATTTTCATAATCACACGATGACGCAACAACGATCAAACCAAAACTACTGTCGACATCCCCAAAACAAGATACAATAAAAATAATATTCTCAATTACTACCTCGCCTACGCAATCAACGATTGCCCATTAAATTTTATTAGGTACCAGCTTTCTCACGCGTATTCGTCCGTGTAGGAATTCAACAACAATAGATAGCAATTGAACTAAAATATTGTTGTGATTAAACTTTATCATCATCATCATCATCATCTCAGTCTTTATCCGTCCACTGCTAAACTAGAAATAATGCAGATATAGGCGTCAAAAAAAGCGATCAAAAAAAAAAAACAAACAGCGATCGCGAGCTACCTCCATCCAACGACTCCCCGCAACCGCTACAATATTATCAGTCCACCGAGTAGGTGGTCTTCCAACAGTACGTTGAGCATAGGACCTTAGATTAGCTTTAAATTTAAATATAAGCAAGCTTATAACTGCATGCAACCTTATTGCATGCTCAAAATGAGTCACCTGTAAAACGGGAACGGGAAACTGTGTATCGGGGGACGGTAATTTAGGCTGAAGGGGGTTGTGGTAAACATCTAGGCGAACAAGTTAGGTTGTGCGACTTTTTAGATTTTAACATAGATAAATGGATTTATATTATTCTTTATTGTAATACCAAAATAAAATTATAATCTATAATTTGAGTAAGGATCTTTTTTTTCACATTACGAAGTTTACTTGAAAATCAGCTGTTTCTTTGACTTAGAGGTTATTGACCTTAAGGTTACTTCTATGAACTTTGAATCACAACTGTCTAACCATTATGATTGTCTATACTTTCAAAATAGTTTTTTTTTCAGCAAAACATAATCTCTCTGTCTTAATATTCTAACATTCTTACTGCTCTTCTTCTTTTCCTGTTAGAGTTAGTAACTCTACTCTACTCTACACTTGCACTACTCTACACTACTTTTCTGTACTCTACTCTACTCTACTCTACACTACCTACTTCCACTTAGGACTACTCTACTGGTAAAAGTTGTTAAAGTCGCTCTGAAGCCTCTTGACCTGACGACTGTCACCAGAGATAACAGCTGGGACCAACTGATTAACGTGCCTCACTCTGATTTATGATCAATATGCAACGAGAGAAAAACTTTAAGTTCTACAACACTCAAACTTTCCCATTTATACTATTAGTAGATCCCACATATCACAATTCATGCTAATGTCCGCCTCACGTGCCACGCTGCCGTTCTAATGCGGATTCGACCTGATTACAGTGGATGAAAATGATTGCTATTTAGTTGTACCGTGTAAACCTACCACAGGCTAAAGATTTATTGTAATTGATTTATTGGGTACATCATTCATTATCTATATACCTATAAAATATACCTATAATAAAGGAAGCGAGGACAAAATGTCTGTACTTGGAAGTATATTAAAAAAATAGTGACTTAGGATAAGTAACAAAATTATATAATTTTCAAAATTCATGTCTGTCTGTCTCTTTCTCTGTTTGTTCTTTATACAATTAAACACTACTAATTTGATTTAAATCTGGCTTTCAATATTGGATAGTTCTATTTTCGAGAAACGTCGTGGTATACTTTACATCGAAATCCAAATAGTAGAACCAGAGTAATGAACAAAAAAGTCAGCTATGTACTATTTCTACGCCGACGAAGTCGCGGGTAACATCTAGTATAGTATAAAAAAGTTGCTTCCCCCTGTCGGTGTGTTTATATGCTTAGATCTTTAAAACTACGCAGCGGATTTTGATACGGTCTTTTTTAGTAGATGTGTGTGCTGTGAATACCAGGATGTGTTATGTATAACACATCCTGGTATTCACAGCACACATTTTTTGTGAATATAAACATGGATAATAAATGATACCCAAATCGAAGTATTTATGTATGATAATGTATAAATATAGAGTCCAATATATAGACACCCATTTGTCTCTGAAAAAGTATTCCCGGCGGGAATTAAAACCGCAATCTTCTGCATTGCAGTCGAGTATTTGCACAAGACGCCAAAGAGGTTGGAAAACAAATACTGTTTGTTATACCTATCTATATTTTTTATTACAAAGTAAAAAAAGTAAGAAAGCGGACCCCGGGCTCCTGAGAGGAATGTAACCCGGGAACATTGATCGGATGATAATGGTGAATTTTCTCATTAGATTTAGGCTTTCATGATTTATTAGGTACATATCTACTTACCTAATTGTTTTTATTCCATTGTGCACAGCGAGCGTTGATTCGGTCGAATCCCGGCGGCAAAGTAAATGAAAATCACATTGTTGCTTACATTGCCAGGGAGGACGCATGTTGGCTACATGCCAGCCTGGGTCACCATTCTGTTTTTTGTTCCACAGCAGGTTTTTTAAAATATCCGCCATAATGATGATGACTGGCTAGTTTACTTAGAGATACATAGGACGACATAATTGTTTTTATCTGCAATGAACTCGCTAATATTATAACATACTTGGCTTTGACTAATTCCAAAATTGCCAAAAATGGTTTAAGACAGAGAAGAAGAAAAGTTATATCAAAATTACTCCATCCATTTGTGAGGTACGATGTTATAGACAGACAACTCAAACTTATATGCTTATTTCCTGACGTAAAACCACGGCGAAAAACCCTCATTTTCAGTTGAGAGTTTAAAATTAAAATACAACCGGGTTTTTTTAATAATTTTGATGAAAACGTTTGACTACATTTTATTTCAGTTGGTTAGTGGCGTTGCAGTCTAAGATGTAGCATGCTCACCAAAAAATAGAAAGGCATTAAAAAAGAAACGGCACAAAATTGCAATCTCTTATTCTAGATTTGAAGGTTGTAGTTAAGGGTGAATATCAAAGCAGGTAGTGAGTTTAACTTCGTAGCAGTACGTACAAGAAAGGAAGTCACTAAAGATAGTGAATGAGGCTCCTACGCCTTTGAATTAGACAGGCTATATTGATTAAGTACTAACAATGTGACGACAACCAGTCTAATAAATGCAATTTCTGATTTCCAAGGATAATTAACTGGTTTGTTAGATGAAAACTGGTAGCGTTAATTCAAAGGCGAATTCTCGGTAACTGACTGGTCCTTACCCTCGTTGTATTAAATTTTTAAGAAAGTATGTAAAGACTGTTTTTGACACTTTTTCTCAAGAAGTAGTTTCAGGAGTTCTTGAAACCTATAGTGGAGATCACACTATATAATAGGTAGCTGGCATAGTTGAAGTCCTGAATCTATTAGCTATTAGTATTCACAAACGATCCTCTGCGTAGCTTTTTCTTGCTCTTTTGGGTGACAATCAACGTTAATAAGAATGTGACAAACGTCCACGGAAAGGGGTTAATACCACAGTGTGACAGTAAACGGATATGGGTGCTAACCAAAACCGTATCTCGTTAGTGTATCCGCCTCTTATAGCTCGAGACATGCTAATAAAATAAATTATAATAAAAAATCAACATGAAAAACCACAAATATATTATTTATTTTTTTTGAAGGTGGTTTTTATTTTTTGTTTATTATTTGAAGAATTTTTAATTTCATTTTATTGATATTTTATAAAAGGAGACTATGTTTACCCTCATGGTGTGGAAGAAAAAATATGTGATTTAATTAGTTTCTTCGAGGAGTATTCCTACGTTTTATATGATGACAATATTAAAAACCTTCAGTCGGTTTTAAAACTTGGCCCGCATATAACACTAGCTGCGCCTCGCAGTTTCACCTGCTTAGGTCCCGATCCCGCGGGAATATCCGGATAAAAAGAAGCCTGTGTTATTCCAGGTCCCTCCAGCTACCTACATTCTTAATTTTATCGCAATCGGTTCAGTAGTTTTAGCGTGAAAGACTAACAAAGTCACATACATATAAACTTTCGAGTTTATAATAAGTAAGAAGTAAGATTACAAAACGTTTATAATTAAAAGTTATAATATTAGGTAATAAGTTATAAAGTTATATTACTAAAAGGGTCGTTCCCGCGGGAACATCGGGATAAAAAGTAGCCTATGCATTATTCCAGGTCTCCAGCTACATATATTCCAAGTTTCATGGCAATCGGTTCAGTAGTTTTTACTAAAAGGACAACAGTTCACATATATACAAACTTTCGCGTTTGTAGTATTAGTAAGATTTAGCTATCAAGCTGTAAATTTGAAGTATGTTTTATGATGTAATAAGTATTGTTATTGTCCAAATAAAGTATTCTACCTATCTTTGATCCATATCTATCTAAATGGTCTAGCCGGGGATAAACCAAGAAAGTAGCTGGCATTCAAGTTACTGGCATGTACGAGTAACTGGCACACTGTAGATACATTTGCAAGTAATACTGGCATGCATACTGTGCCCATATTAACGAATTCTATAATGATAAAAATCTATTAAATGAGTAATATAACTCATATAGGTACCTATTTAATTTAATTAATCTAATTTGAACACTTGACTAATTTTACTTGACCTAATTTCACTCATTTATTATTATTTGAATGTATTATTGTTTGACGAATCGTATAGGTAATTTGACTTACTAAAAATGTTTTAATTGACTAACAATAACAATCAATTTCAGTTGAGATAAGATAAATATATGTATACCAAAAATGAGCCGCTCCACGTTCTGAACTAAATTTAAATTCACTAAAATAACGCATGTTTATAATTTTATACTTTTGCTATGCTCAAATGGGCATCATGTTTGAACATAGTCCTATTTGTAACACCATATTGTACACATGATAAGCAATAAAGAAACTTGAAACTTGCAAGCCAGTATTACTATCGCGTATGCACAGGACAGTTCGTAAGAGTATTTCTTGCGCGACAAACATGGATAACAATCGAAATGAATTAAACAAAATCGTGTTGTTACTAGCAATTGAATGTGTAGCTAAATTAATGAGAGATAAAAAGAAAAACGAAGACGGGTTTGGGTACGAGATTGGATTAGTAGAAGGTAAGATTTTGGAGCAAGTAGTAGAAATGCGTCAAGAAGATCATGATGGTTACAGAAATCATTTGATAATGCTTCAAAAATTTGAGACCAAACAAACCTAAGCCACAACAACGTCGGCTACTGGCATGCCCATACCTAGTTGTCGCGTCTGTTCACAAGTGCCAGGTTAGTAACCCCCGCGTCCCCTCCCTCAACGGGCAAGAAAATCAAATGTTGTGCTAGCTACTGGCTTCCAGTTACAGGCACGCCAGTCATTGAATACACATGACTGTAGCTGGCACATACAAGGAGCTGCGGCCCTAGCCAAAATTCTTATCGAAAAACGAAAACGCCAATCGACAGATTTTTTTTGTATGAAATTGACGTAAGAGCCTGTCCAGATAAAGCGATTTACGCGCGAGTGCATTCGCGCGTTTGAATTTCTATTGCGTCCAGATACTGCGTTTTACGCGCGTTTTCGCGTTTCACGCTCGCGCTCCATTTCAAATTAAATACGTCCACTCGCAACGAACTCTTGTTGAAAAGTCGGCATCTTAGGAAGAAATATTAAAAAAATGAAAAATTCGGCGATACGGGAATGAATATTCGAAGTTTTGGAAAAGATGGCAAAGTAACGAAAGTCGGCATTGAGTACCATAACTCGTATAATAGACACCACAATACACGTATTCAACCTAATATACAATAATTTAAGAGAACATTGACAATCATAAAAAATGTCAGTACCTCCATATCATCTATTGTTTATTACATCGCCAAACTTACCAATTTACGTACATATAAGTTTGGCTTAAAGAGCAGTATCTGACTACCTAAATAGAGATTCAAATATTTAAAAAAATATTTACCTAAAATAGGTGCTTACATTGGTGGTACTGGCATTTTTTATGATTGCCAATGTTCTCTTAAATTATTGTATATTAGGTTGAATACGTGTATTGTGGTGTCTATTATACGAGTTATGGTACTCAATGCCGACTTTCGTTACTTTGCCATCTTTTCCAAAACTACGAATATTCATTCCCGTATCACCGACTTTTTCATTTTTTTTTATCTTCCTAAGATGCCGACTTTTCAACAATCTTTTATTACATCAGTCTTTTAAAATTATTTTTAATCAAAATCATTGTTCAATCTTGCTCTGAAGAACTTTATTAAATCATTTTAACAATCCGTGAAACCTCTTATTAAAAACCCCATGTACCTAATTTTGCCTCTCGGACTATAGCGGGAACGAGTGGGTAATAAAAAGTTTCAATCGTCCCCACTGGGGACGAGTGAAACTTTTTATTTCCCACTCGACCCCAGTGGGGACGACAAGGTGGGGACGACCGGGAATAAATCAGAATTTTGGCTAGGGCCGCTGGTATGCTAGTGTGCAAGCTACGGGCATGTGTATCCCCAGCTTATATGTCAGTTGAATTGATCTTTAGTTTGTCGTCATACCAACTTTGTTCTCCCAGCAACAACAATCCTTAGTAAGCGTGTAGAAAATAATATAACCACTGTAATTCATGATTCAATTTCGGTTTTTCAAGGAAAATCTTTTGACATCTCTCTAGTGAACGTCATTCTCTAATCAAGATCTGGAATAACTGCGGCTTATCTTGTTTTCCCGCATCCTGGTACAAATAACACAACGTAATGTACCATCTAGTAAGAAAATATTTGTATTTCCTTCTTCTTACGTTTCATAGAATAGAAGTTGTGCTATTTTACCAGAGTAATGGTGCGTTCACATAGATGTAACGTCACAAATCACTTTTTATGCATTTATCTATGCGTACAAAAAAATGTTGGTCCGCGCCGCATGGCAAAGGCTCTCTTATTTGTTTTCAAATTTGTTGTGTCGGTTTTGGGTGGAGGTTTTGTAAAAAAATGTGTAAAGGAACAACATACAGAGCGTAGAATCTAAGAAATCTGTGTTATAGCATTTTTCTTCTTTTTGTTTTAGAAATATTTTACATATAGAAATGTTTCTCCCGCGTAAGTCCCAATCTCACAGGAATCTTATCATACTTCTTACTAACATTAATATACGGTGTGTAAAATAAAAATAAACAAAAATCAGTCATTCATTCATTGTATAATGTTACCCGCGTAAGTCCCGTTCCTGCGGGAATATCGAGATAAAAAGTAGCCTATGTGTTATTCCAAGTCTCCAGCTACATATATTCCAAGTTTCATCGCAATCAATTCAGTAGTTTTTGCGTAAAAGAATAACAAACTCACATACATACATACATTCATACTTAAATACAAACTTTCGCGTTTATAAGATTAGTATGATTTATTCACATTATAAACGCGAAAGTGTGCATGTATGTCAGTATTGTGATTTTTTTACTCTTTCACGCAAAATACAGGACCGATTGCGATGAAACTTAGAATAAAGGTAGCTGGAGACCTCGAATAACATATAGGCTTCTTTTTATCGCGATATTCCTGCGGGAACAAGACTAACGCGGGTGAAACCGTGGAGCGCTGCTAGTATCTGAATAAAAATATGCCTATGTGCTATCTGCATACTAAGTTTTATCGCAATCGGTTCCGTAGTTCTTGCTACGGCTAAGGAGTAACAAACATACTCATTTATTTGCTTTCTTATAAACTTTAACATTTATAATATTAGTAAGATTGCGTTAGAATTTGTCAAAAGTTCAATCACTGCGTAAACAGAGCAAGAGATTGTTAGTCCTACAGCTTGGCCTCAAAAATAGCAGATTCTTTTTAATATTTTCAAGAATTTTTCACCAAACGAAACCATCAAATCCTAGCATTAAAATTCTATCCACATCCCTCTTGCTACACTCCCCAAGTAAGATTGTACAAAACAGAGAAATAAAAGTGCCATTTTAGCGCACTAGGCACTCGGCCAACATCTTCAGTCCGATTGATAAGCGAGGGTTAGGACTTTAGGTTAGGGCACTGGGAAATTCATATTTGTTTTCTTTCTAGACTTGTCTGATTTAGTCGTAAAGATTTAACACTAGATCTTTCTCAGTAAATCTTTATCAGTACTATTTAGGTTCCCTTTGAGACCTAATCTGTAGACGATCTTAAGTATAGGAACCTAACCGAGACATAGCTTCAAAGACGATAAAATTAGTTGACTGCTCATAAGTATTTCCCCCTCACGGAAACAGTACGTATTTTTAGTAACCCTCTTGTGCAAGAACGGCAAAGCACAAAGAGTCTAGGTATACATAGGTAAAGCATAGATATAGTTAGAAGCATCTAAAACGCGGCTAATTGTTACATTATCAATACTGTTTTATAATAGCTGTTGGATTTCCAAATAAATAAATAAGTGCCCTTAGCTGCAAATGATCTTTTTTTACCCATTTTACTTAAAAAAAAATCTCTATCGATGTGTCTACGAACGGTTTCTCTATCTTTTACCGTTTTGAAAATAATTTTAGGAAAAAGGCAGTTAGATATAACAAAAATATAATCCATAACTTAAAAGTGGCTAAGCAAAAATGTAAGATTAAAAGGTTATTATAATATTTATAATACTTTTAACGTTTGAATTGTTTTGACATTTTTTAAGATAGATACACTAAAAGGCGGCTATAATATTTGTTTCTTGTGTACTGAATAAAAAAAAACTTGGTATAAATCCCGTTTTTAAATAATATTTGTAGTGAAGACAACCTTGTTAGTTTAAAATCTACTACCATAATATCTAGGTATTCTACTAAGAGATTCTAAACTAAATTACAATCAAACACGATTAATAACCTGTAAAGTTAGGACCGCAGATCGAAGTCCGAGTTAATTTGTGGGGAAGCGAATTATTATTTTACACTCCAGGGTTGCTCGTTCCGAGGTGTAATCATTATTGACTAGACCACCGAATGAAAATGAAAATGACCGGAGATATCGGATAACTCGAATACCACGTTTATACTTCAGATTTTTTTTTGCAATGATACATTACCGTACTGTACCTATACATTTGGGAACGTGGATTTTTAGTATACCAAAGATCTGAAAAGTTGAATCCAAATAAGACGGACATAATAAAACTTAAAAATTGTTGGATACGTAACTTGAACGAAAAACATCCGAAAGTTTAGGAGGGAGGTCATTACGGGAACACTCCAAGCGGAAAATGAAGTAACAAAGCTGTGCTCGTGATATACTTTAACCACGTTTAGTTATCTATCGGCCGAATACTAAACCCTACTTAAAATTTGAGTGCTACTTAAACATTTAAGCAACTGTTTAAGACAAGAATACCCATGCTGATTTTGTATTTAGAAGCTGTTCATTTAGTTAATAGCTGTAAAATTTTAAATCGTGTTTCAATATTCGGACGTATATCTATTACCAGTTGTACCTATGTACCCCGATGTAGATATACAAACTATACGTCGTATTATCTAGCTAGTCTAAGGATTAGGTTAGTACCTAGTTCGTCTTGTATTTGATATTCCTATACTAAATATCGCAATTGAGCTTTATTTAAAACTACAAAAAGAAGTCCAAAATGTAAGTCTAAAGAATTTTACAGGTTAAGACCACAGGTCTAAGTATCCACCTCGCCACTGTATCTGGTGTAAGGTCATGTGACAGAAGGCTTCATGTAGACGATAAATTCCTTAATATGTTTGACTACAACCGTGAGAGAACTAAACGTGACTGTGCTATAACGAAATACTTGGCCGCGTGGTGGCGAACTGTATTCACAAGATTGTGTTTACTTTTAAACCGCGATGTTTTTAGACTTTTCACATTTGCATTCAGTGTTAGTACAAATTATTAGGCTGAGGTTTAATTTAATTATAATGAAGTGATTTAACTAGACTTTAACCTTTATAAAATAGATAATATTAAGTGTTAAGTTTAGAAAATATTAAGATTAAGCATTTTCGGGTACCTATCTGTACCAAATAAGTCATTTGCAGTAGATAGGTAGAGATCAGTAGCATGTAGTAGATTATGACCACATAATGAATTGATGTGCCTTAAGTATCTATTGTGATATCCGGTAACATACCTTCCACAAAAATACAGCGAAATTGATTAAGTCCTTATTTTAATGAAAGTAAATTAAAAAAGAACATCAACAAATAAGTATTTATCTACGGCTCTACAAAATTACTTTATTAGACCAAAAAGGTCAATGTAAAGCGCGACATTATGTTTCTAGGGCATAAAGTGCGCTTTTAAGCCCTATATAGGACTTATATATATAAATTGGAACGTTGAAGTTCATGAAGGCTCTAGCTCTTGTCAAAGAGGATATAACCACTACGACTCTGGTAGCATGAAAGAAATAATTTCTTCTATGGTTTTCGCGATTTTGCATAATAAAACACTTTATTTATCCGGTTTTATCGCGTTTTTATTCATTATTTGACCCGAGCTTTCGCCAACTTTACAGTTGGCTTCAACCTGTTGGCTTCAAGTTGGCAGTCAACCTTGAAAAAGCCAACTGTAAAGTTGGCGAAAGCTCGGGTCAAATAATGAATAAAAACGCGATAAAACCGGATAAATAAAGTGTTAGCATGAAAGAAGTTATATTACTAGAGCTAGAATACCCACGTAAGTCGAATAAGTTATTAGAAAGGGACAGCATGCTCAATGTACCGGGATACTTTTTAGTTCTATGTGAGCTTTCTGGTTCAAGTAATACTTATAATTTCTTTGGGTATAGCATACGGCCAGTTCGAGCTGGCCACATAGACATAACACAAAAGAGTGGGTTCTTTTCTTCTATTTTTATTTTGATGGAAGGGTAAGGCAAAAAGTTTTCGTTATTATGAAGCCCAACTTTTGTTTTAATTGGCTAAGGCCGAATAAAAAATAGGTTCTTTTTTTCTATTTTTATTTTGATGGAAGGGTAAGGCAAAAAGTTTTCGTTATTATAAAATAACTTTTTTTTTTCATCGGCTAAGGGCGATGCCTGGTTTCGTGGTTGATTTTATACACGTGGCATCAATCTATTGTTTAGTGATTTCGTAATTTATTTCCATTGCTCAACGCATTTGTTCTAGAA
The DNA here is from genome assembly GCA_949358125.1 of Idaea dimidiata. Taxonomy (NCBI): domain Eukaryota; kingdom Metazoa; phylum Arthropoda; class Insecta; order Lepidoptera; family Geometridae; genus Idaea; species Idaea dimidiata. The sequence continues at coordinate 18,677,010 of OX442334.1, read as the reverse complement.
ATATTTTAGAGGAAAAATTCATCTTCAACGTCAACGTGATACATTACTATTGTTAAGTTGTTAATTAAATGCTTATTTGGTAGCCTTTTTGATTGGCTCACAGTAGATGTGTAAAGTAGAGTAATCACCTCGGTAATAAAGCCTGACTTTATCTTGGGCGCTTGAATCCCACGCTTCACTCAGGACTTTAGGTACATAACTCCTTCGCTTCGTTCAGAAGTTACGTTTTTAACACGCTCGCTACGCCCGGGAGCTCTAGAGTCCTTCGTTACGATTTGAATTCAATATGACGAACTCTACATAAGACAGGGCCTCGGTGCATAAACTACTATTATTTTTTACCAACGATACCAACTTGTTCCAATATTCGATTTATGACCAAACCATATAGATACCTATTTTTGAAAGCTAATAACTCTGAGTACGTTAACTTTTATTGCGCAAACAGATAGTTTTCATAAGTTTAGCGTCCGCTATAAAAAATCTCGAGTGAATTTTATGGTGTTTTATCTTTTCCTTGAGGGGCCATCGAGTGCTTGTTTCGTTATCATTGTTGACCATGTTTGTTACGAATAGAGGGCTGTATACTTACGTTATTGTTTTTCTTTTCTTTTTCTTATGGTATAGGTTGCACGCGAGTTCTCCTTTCAGCAGTTTTATTTTCGATAGGTACCCATATCTATAGGTATATATAGACATAGTTTGGGTTGATACATAGGTTAAGGAAACATGTATCAATCATGGAATCAGTTTTTGTGCTAATTAATGTATGTAGGTACAACCTGCCGTTTATAAATTAACATTTGTCTCAACCTTATCAGTAGAACATGGCATCAGAAATAAACAGGCACTGGGTATCGTTGCCACAAACTCAATGGTGACTTAGACGTTGTAATCGTCATTCATCGATAGCATCTTAGGTTCCTTAGTTTTACTTACTCATTTCATTTTTATGACAGACGTTACGCAGCGTTGTGTCAGTAGCTTTTTCTGATTTCGTGTAAAAGAAACATGAAATGTGTTTGAGACATCACCTACAGCTACTACTGAGTGCAAAATATCTTAATAAGTATCCATTTACTATTTATTTATTTACTAGGAACACCAACACACTATAAACTAAATAATGAATAACTAATATATAAATAATTTGCTGTTAACGTAGTGTAGGACGTCCTCAGGCACGTTGGAGCGACGATTTGCGCAAGACGGCTGGCACAAACTGGATGCCAGAAGCCGAAAATAGTTCTAGGTAGCGTGCAAATGGAGAGGCCTATGTCCAGCAGTGGACTGCAACAGGCTGATGAATTTGCTGTATTGTGTGAACGCCAATTATAGGTCAACACAACAAAGGCCAAAAGTAACACGTTACAAGCTAAGACATATTATAATTAAAATAAAAAGAAAATATTTTGGGTTTAAATACATACCTAGGTTGTTATGAGGAGATCCGATACTGTAACACGAAATGCTTTAAATAGTTTTTGCACCGAGGTACTAAAGCCCTGTCTTATATAGCGGGCGTCATATTGAATCCAAAGCGTACGAAGGACTCTAGAGGGTTAACTCCCGAGCGCAGCGAGGGTGTTAAAAACTTAAACCTTAGTTATGTACCTAGAGTCCTGAGTGAAGCGTGGGATTGAAGCGCCCAAGATAAAGACAGGCTTTAGTACCGAGGTGAATATTCTACTTTACACATCTACTGCGAGACAATAAAAGGGCTATAAAAATAAGCATTAAACTAACAACAAAAAAATAGATTAATGCAACGTATATGAAATATATTGACAGCTCTATATTAATTATATTTAAGGGCCTATACAACCCTAATAGCGTGACAGGGATAAAGCCAGCGAATTTCAGATGTGTAAGTGAAGGACGTAAGCTGCGACCTTGCAAAATTTTTGTGCGTAAAATCCAACTATTGCTAGTTTCAAGATAACTAAATGTTAATCTTGAAATTCAAAACATTTACTGCCTGTATTGAGCTAAGTTCAGTTCTTATACAAAGTTTTATTAGTTTTCGAACAATATTGACTGAGTAATATCACTTATTTGTACAATTTAGAGGGAAGTTTGGATTTTTTTTCTATCGAGAAAATTCTCAGGAATCGTGTTTTCACGACATTCACGTGTTAGTAAGTATCCTCGACTTTAATAAATATAGTTTCAAAAACTTTTATTTCAAATAACTTTTGTAGTAATTCATCCTAGAAACATCAGTTTTGGCCTACTACGGCCCCTTAACAATGTTACATCAAAATGACGATACCACACATCGGCCTTAGCTGATGAAAAAATTTAAATTACTTTACACATCTACTGCTCTACAAAGTTACTTTATTTGACCAAAAAGGTCAACGTAAAGCGAGTCTTTATTTCCTAGGTGCATAAAGTGCTCATTATGCACCTTAGGCATAAAGTAATTTATTTTTGGAAATAAGGTTCTGGTAGCATACGGCCATTTCGAACTGGCCACCTAAACATAACACATTAAAAAAAAAAACTGAGCAATTTTTTTCTATTTTCACGGACGGAAGGGTAAAGCAAAAAGTTTTGGTTAGTATAAAGCCCCAACTTTTTTTTTTCATCAGCTAAGGCCGATGTGTGGTTTCGTCATTTTGATGTAATATTGTTAAATTTAATTAATATAGAGCTGTCAATATATTTCATATACGTTGCATTAATCTATTTTTTTGTTGTTAGTTAAATGCTTATTTTTGTAGCCCTTTTATTGTCTCGCATTAGATGTGTAAAGTAGAGTATTCACCTCGGTATTAAAGCCTGTCTTTATCTTGGGCGCTTGAATCCCACGCTTCACTCAGGACTCTAGGTACATAACTCCTTCGCTTCGCTCAGGAGTTAAGTTTTTAACACCCTCGCTACGCTCGGGAGTTAAACCCTCTAGAGTCCTTCGTACGCTTTGGATTCAATATGACGCCCGCTATATACGACAGGACTTTAGTACCTACCTTGGTGCATAAACTACTATTATGCCTTAGGTGCATAATGAGCACTTTATGCACCTAGGGGATAAAGACTCGCTTTACGTTGACCTTTTTGGTCAAATAAAGTAACTTTGTAGAGCAGTAGGTGTGTAAAGTTTATTTTTAAAGGTGGTTAAGCTATCACTGAATATATTTATTTCTAATTTAGAATATACTACTACGCCAATACCGCTCTACCACCTTACTATATCATCTAGGTATAGCAATCAACGTCAAGAGAATTTCTTTGAGTGCACTCACATTCTAGTTATCTATTGGTACGCTTGACTGCGTTCGGTTGCTCTTAACCGTTCGTAAGTAGGTAGCTAGGTTAAAATACAACCGTCTGGAATTGTTCCCGGGTTCAAGATAACGCTTTATTTGTAAGACTCATTGCTTATAAATGGTTTAAAATTTTATTTTTGGGATTTAAACATGTAGGTATTTTTTTGTTTTTAAGCTCCATTAGCATTTCACTGTTTGATAATATGTTATAGGTAGGTAATCTAATTCTAATTCTAACTAAGAGTATTTGAGAATTAGTATAGTAGATAGATAGATAGATTAACACTTTATTTGCACAACCAACAACAATGACAATCAGTTTTACTTTATAATTAATAAGTAAGGCAAATACACAGAAAGCTTTGAAATAAAAAGTTGTACTAATGGGCGACCGCTAAAAGCGATTTCTTCCAGACAACCTTTGTATGGAGAAGGTCTGTAAAGTTTTGTGTGGTTTAAGTATAATAATAAGTGCCTACTAGCTGGACATCCGGCTTCATAGTAGGACTAGCTGTGCCCCTTTCACCCGCAGAAGTGAAAACGCATACCACGGGCGCGGGCGGCCGAGCGGGTCTCGAGCGGTTGCAGCGGAGCGGAGCGGTTTTTCGTTCATTACTCTGGATTTCGATGAAAAGTATACCACGACCTTCCTCGAAAATAGAACTATCCAATATTGAAAACCAGATTTCAATTGGATCAGTAGTTTTTAATTGTATAAGGAAAATACTGAGAAACAGACAGACAGACATGAATTTTAAAAATTATATAATTTTGTTCTACTACTTTTCCTAAGTCCTCTAGACAACTTTTTTTTTAATTTACTGCCAAGTACAGACTTTTTGTCCTCTCTTCCTTTATTATAAGTAAAGATAGATATAGAGTATAGACAACGCACCGCCGCGTTAACATCGCCGTGTGGAGACACGTTCTTAGAGATTGTATAGAAATAAGTGGCTCGACTATAATATCGCCGCGATTCTAACGCTCGTGGAAACGGTCCCTATACAAAAAGAAGAAGAAGCGTACATGTCCGTACATATGCTTTGTTGATAAAAAATGAAGGAATAAATAATACATAATCATCGATACTAAGTAAATTTATTTCATCTAATATTCTAAATTACAAAGCGAGCATAGCCCGCGGATTCACAGATTAAGTTTACAAAAACATACACAATCCAATATAGAAATTAAAGTATAAATAAACATAATATCAACTACAGGAATACATTATAATGAGCATAATATTGAGCAATACACATTTGTATACTCAAACGAAAATAATGGAGGGACAAAATTAAGTACATTGCTTTAAAATTTAGTTATAATATTGCATCGAAATTATTATTTTAGTGTTAATTAATAATTTATATTTAAATGTTTTTCCTTAATACTATTAGGGATAACAATACTGCGAAAGAAGCAGGTCGTGGGCTATACTTTCTTTAAAATCCACCTGGAAAACAAAGTTCTTGTCGAGGAATAAGTATACAGGGTGGTTAATTCAGGGCATATACAATATTTAGATCACATTAGAACTTTTTCTTGTAGCTAAAGCGATTCTAGAACCATTTCTTACTGAAGAAAAAAGTAAACTTTCTCTAAAGTAAGCTAAAGTATTTCGGTAAGTAGTCTTTCCCCTTAATGTTAACCATCCTGTATAAGTTCTAGCATTAAATTGCCCTTATCGATATTTGAAAAATAACGACGATATATTGTGCAGCATAAAAAGTATTGCCAACGATTGCTTTCAAACTTCAAAACTACTAACAATTATGAGTCGAAAATGAAATTCAAGGTAACCGAAAGATTTACATCGATCAATCGTAAGATCAAATCGAATGAAACTAACCGATTCAACCAAACGATTAGTAGAATAAAACCTAGTTAAGAAGGCACGAATGTGCTATCATACAGGAGGCCGTAATATACCTGCATATAACACTATTTTATAAGAAAAAACCTAATAAGCAATTAGGTGAACTAATTAGCAATTATAAGCATATTTAATAATCTTTTTTCAAACCCAATTTTTAAAATAGAATATCAATGAATTCACAAATATGAATCAAAAAGGTTTTTGTTGTAAATATTGCATGCATGATTTTTTAAACTTAAAGTCCAATATAATTGATGCTTCAATAAAATAAAATGCAAAGGCCTAATTAAAATAAGCCATTAAATAAATGCATTAAATCTTAGGACTAATATAGTAAGAATACTCAATGAATAGGAAATATCAAGTTATATCGAGGAACAATAAAATATAAATGCAATAATTGGCCATAGATGGTACGTGATTATTTTTTTTATATCTAGTGTCATATTCAAAAGCAATGTAAAGCTTGAAATAAAAATTAAACGTGCAAATATATTTACGAGGTACGATTTTTATTAGTGTACGGTAGATAAATGTCGCATTCAGAAAAATAGATTATTTATTATTGTCACGATGTTCTGAAGTCAACTCGGTTGCCTAATGGCGATCATTCGAAATGAAATAAACTCTTACATCATCAAACTTTAACAGCTAAGTCATCGTAATTGCAACCGTCACGATTTTTTTTTGTAAATGTAGGTGTTACACCAAATGTTTATTGCAAGATTTATTTTGAGAACATTGAAACATTATAACCTAAATATTTAATATGATTCAAATATAGATCGTTCAAGATGTTATCTTACATTAAATATTGTTCAAACATCAACATCAATATAATATATACACAGTATGAAAAGATCTTAAACAAGAAAATAGTTTCATATATCACCACTTCTAAGACTTAATAGTAAAAAGGATTACAGTAAATTCACGAAAAATAGATAATAAATAGTCTTATGAGTTACTGTAACAACAGTTTACTAATGTTCTAAAACAACTGTTGTGTGCAGATGTATATGAATTTGCAACCGAACTCGTAAATGAAAAATAGTATATGCATCGTCGACTACTATGATGTCATCCAAATAACTAAAATCTTTTCTATAAGTCAAAATTCTTCACAACATCTGCACTCAAAACTATGACTGAATCCAAACAGTCAACTGCTATGTGAAAAAAGGAAACAAGAATATTTAATAATTATCATTATATGATCACTTTTTATAAACTCTGATTTGGTAGTAGGCATTTGCAATATCAAGCCAATGTACGTGAAATAGTAGCTATTTTTTTAGCATTATTGCTTGTTACATAGTTAGCTGCCATGTGTTTTACTGTGGCACATATTTCCTTTTTCTCATATTTTATCTTTTACAAATATAACATGTACTTATTTTTCTAAATATTTTTTTAGTTTCGGCGATACTGATATAAAATTAAACTCAAGGTCGGGTACCTTTTTAAAGAATTGCTTTGCAAAAATTTGCACCCGACAGACAACGTACACAAATAAGAGATGCGGTTCTTAATTTCAACTCGACTAGAGGAGCACCTGTGGCCAAATTGGTTAAGACTTTGGGTCGGACTCCCCAAAGATGCAGGTTCAAGTTCTGTCGGGTGCAAATTTTTGGAAAGCTTTGCTTTAAAAATGTAGTCATTAGAAAACACTTAAAAATATATCAAACAATCGGTCGGGTGTTAAAAAAAAAGTTAACATAACGAAAGCAACGCAATTAAAACCAAGAAATGAGTTTAATTTTATATACATTATGTTATTCTGTCATGGTTGTTTACAAACGTTTTAATCCTTGTAGTAGGTAAATTACAGAGGTTTTTCCACAGTTACTCACATTTTATACCTAATACTCTGTGTTAATATATTTATGTATATCTGTAATGTAAATTATCTGATTATATATTTTATTGTATGAAATACTTTTGTACTACCATTTAATCTTGTAATACAATATAGTAGCGGTTTTTATCATTTAGCCGCAGTGTAAGTATATTATTTGAAGTTTGTAACAATACAGTAACCTATTATAGGAATATTTAAATTTAAACAGTCCGATACGACTCAACATTATTATTTTTATTTTCAACATTATTTACAGTAACAAGTTTTATACTAATCTCGATTTAAAATTCCTTTTTTTTTAATATGTGAAAGTAAAGACCTTGTTATGAATAAATGTAAGTTTTATCATAGTTTTTTATTCGAGATTTCAAAAAAAGAGACGGTCTTCCGACCTTAAACATATGTCATAATGCTACATTAGAGTAAATATTTTATATACAACATCCAATAACAAGTGACTTAGTTACAGTTATACAAAAAGTTTCATAACAACAGATTAATTTTGAACTTTCCGTTTTGGGACCACCTATAAATCTAACCTTTAATAAAGTTAGAAATATTTTTCTCAAGGAAACATATTTTCTAAAAATCCCCATGACAGGATTCGAATCTGTGCCCCTCGCCAACCAGGCGAGTGCTATAACCACTGAGCTACACAGAAATCTGTGGTTAGAGCCCTTGCCTGGTTAGCGAGGGGGCACATATTCGAATCCTTTCATGTGGATTTTTAGAAAATATATTTCCTTGAGAAAAATATTTCTAAGTTTAAATATGCCTTGAGCAATGAAAAACAAAGAAACATTTAATAAAGTTATTTCAACTTCTTTTTTTTTTGTATACGTCGAAAACTTCAAGTAGAGAAGATTTTCAATTTGTGTCATTGAAATCGTAAGGTCGTGGATTGGATACAAATCCGGTCTGATAGAATTTTTAAATGGTAATCCCAAATCGTAGCATTCAATTCAATTTAGTCAACAACAAGATCTCGTTTAATCCCAAAAACATCTAATTTAACAATATAATGTATAACTATATCGTCATATTATAGACCGCTAAAACGTATTATACTTATTTATAAACATCAATTGTTTAGATTTTTCGTTTATATGAAGTGTTTCAGTTTGCCGGATATACATATTTACGCCATTTGTTTAGTAAGTAAATTTACTTCTTTTTTGTTAAAATAGTGTATTAGTACAATAAAGATTTTAAAGAAGTATTCGAGTTTTACCATGACATTAATAAGTCACTTTCTTTTTTGTGTGTGTCTTTCGAGTTTTGACAGACAAAATTTTGTTAATTTTTAATAAAATTGGCTATTTTGAGAACTCGCCTCCCTATAGGACTTAGGAGGTGTGCATAAAATCCTCCCTGTATATATGTTTTTTTTCGCATAGAACTCTATGAACCTAAATCACTTTATATGAACGAATGAATCTTGACTACTAATCCGTTAAACAACGATTGTTTTAGAATCATTTACACTCTCATCACGACGAAAAGTCGAAAATGTCTATACACATTAAACACTACGAAGGCCTTTTTATAATCTCTTGACCTTCCATTTTAAATAATAAACGCTTTTTTAAGCTGCCTAAAATACTGAAACACATAGAAAACTAGACTTTATTTCAAATACATAGAGATCATTTTGGAATGTTATGTTAAGCTCTTGGAATGATCGATGGAATGTATTTTCATAATTTTTCCGAACTATTACTACGTAAACCTTTCTACGTTATTTGCACCCGTATTATGTATCTAGTTGATAACTCAGAAAATCTTTCTCTAATCAATTTTGGGTAATCACTGGCGATTACCACATAACGTCAAAGCTGCAATGTTTTAAATAGTGGCTTTGAAACTGAGTTATTAACTAGATAGATAATACGAGCGCTGACTACAGTACAACGATGGTTTAATTTGGAGGTAGATAGCAAGTCGTGTTTATTGTCCTTGAAACATGATGAAATTGGAACTAAACTAAAAATGAATGAACCTAGAGTTCGTTTTTTTTTAGGATCTTTAGAATGTAGTATGCTAAATAATTTATGGTTTGCTTTATTGTTTAAGGGATAGTGTAAGGTTGACACATTGACATTGATCAAATTTCAAAGATAGACGGGTTGACATTGATACTACGTAAACCTTTCTACGTTATTTGCACCCGTATTATGTATCTAGTTGATAACTCAGAAAATCTTTCTCTAATCAATTTTGGGTAATCACTGGCGATTACCACATAACGTCAAAGCTGCAATGTTTTAAATAGTGGCTTTGAAACTGAGTTATTAACTAGATAGATAATACGAGCGCTGACTACAGTACAACGATGGTTTAATTTGGAGGTAGATAGCAAGTCGTGTTTATTGTCCTTGAAACATGATGAAATTGGAACTAAACTAAAAATGAATGAACCTAGAGTTCGTTTTTTTTTAGGATCTTTAGAATGTAGTATGCTAAATAATTTATGGTTTGCTTTATTGTTTAAGGGATAGTGTAAGGTTGACACATTGACATTGATCAAATTTCAAAGATAGACGGGTTGACATTGATAAAATGATGTCAATTTGTCAACCCTACTTTCTCCCTTGTATTCTGACTTTTTTTATTCTTTCGTCTTTGTGCAAAAATCAAATGAACAGAGATGTTGAAATTTTATATCAACGACATAATAGGTCGAACAAGCTGTATAAAAGGGAGGAATTTAGTGACACGATTTCAATTGCTTCTGTTTAACAGAATTTAGGAGACCCTTCAATATTTGACAAATTTGTATTTCCAGGACATTCGTTAAAGGATTTGGCAAATTGTAAAATAGCTATCGACACTTGAATCCGTTTATATTGACCAATCGCCTTGTTCACCTAAGGCGAACGCGGTGGCGTCTTAATCGATGAAAATAAAACTAGCTAAGCTTACTTTGAGTTTCCTATTAAATTTTACCAAACTAGTAAATAATGATAAATAATGATTCTCCATTTTTTTTTAAACAAATCTCTTTAGTCGGTAATATTATGCATTGTATGACATCTGCTTAGAATGATGAGTCACTTTCACTGGATTCACCCTATTACAAAATACCACGGTGACCTAGCAGACTTGTTCAACCTTCTAAATGACGCAATTACGGTCGAACAACGTGGCCTAGAGCAATTCAGTGCATTAGAAATCTCAATCTAGATCTATACAATATAAAAAATAGATATAATGAGTAAATTAATTAATTTCATTTAAATTGCAATTTGTATATTGCAATTGCAAATTGTAATTAGTATTTCATTTATTAATTAATTATGACATGTTTTTATGATGTTTTACTCAAATATTATTTTGGTATGTTTAAGTTATGGATTTAGTCATAAGTGATATTTGCTGTAATTTTAATGAAATAAAATGATTATCGTTATTATTAAAATTCGGAAAATTTAAATTTAAAACTCAGAAAAATTAAATCAACGCAGAGTTAAATTGCCTGGTCCTAGGAAAGTATCATGTTTTTTTTTTTAAATTACGCAGAATCGGACTGAACGCAGGATTTCGCGGGATACAGCTAGTCACTTATAACATCGATTACACATTAAGCCATAATGGTTAAACAAAATTCTTTTGCAAGTCAATATAAACGGATTCTGCAGTATTCACGGTCAAAATAAGAACTAATAATAATAGATTTGACTCTTGTTAAAACGAATACAATTTTGGATTATAAGCCCTTGGCGGTCTGGAGTTGGATAATGAACTTTGTTTTGTGGACATACGGTTGATCAAAGTAATAAGTTTGTATATTACGTGCGGAAGGTCTAAGAGATGACACAATCTCAGGAGCGGCCCTGCGGGTCCGTTTGACGCTGCTGTCAGAAAAAGATGACCTCCTCTTCGGTCTGCGAGTGGACGGGGGGAGAGCTCACTGAGGGGGGCGAGGGGGGGGAGACGCGGAACTTGTCCGGGAGCTTCGGGTAGGTGTTTGTTCTGGAACAAGGGTTTTGTTTTTGTTAGACAAAAATAAATCACATTTTATGTATAAAACAAGACGACAGTTACGCATTTGAGCAGCTTACACTGAAGATATACACCAATAAATAAAGTTTTGGAGAAAGCAGACATACATTATTTTGCATTGTCTTGGCTCAGGAAGTTGCACTGGCCAGGGCATTTAACCCTTAGATGTAAGGTTTGCTTAAGAAGAAACCATTTTATCTGAGAACCAAAGAACCATTTTATCTGAGAGTTAAGGAGATCCGTTCTCAAATATAATCGCTCAGTATCTCAGATATAAGAAACCCTTATATCTGAGGGTTATTTGAGAATCATACAGTTGGTGGGAGGCTTCGATCGTGAGTTAACATCACCTGAGTCGTAGTATCAAGTAGGCTCGCCCTCGTGAAATATTAAAAAACTTATGGTTTTATTTTGATGTTATCGAGTTCCACATCCATGAGCTTGGTTCACTACTGTCTTTATGAATGTGCTACATTATTAGATTTCAAACAGACAGATGGATAAGAAAATGATCTTAAAAGAGTTTATATTTTACAATATGACGTAAAGGATCCTAAAAGGAGATAATTATTAATTAATTGTGACTTACCTAGTAGCCTTATTACTATTAGGTGGTTGCGATGGCAACGGCGCAGGAGAGCTTCCGGTCCGAGTGTGATGTATTACTAGACCTGGGTGGCTCTGAGGCTGGTGCAGCAACTGTTGGAGATTGGACCTTGTAGTGCAGGATATAGAGTTGGTTTTTGGCTTTATAGATAGTACATTGTCGGGTCCGGGGCTGGTACACTGACTGTTCCATAATGGATCTTATATTGTAGGGCGTAGGGTTGGTTTTGGACGATATCAACACCACAAAAAGTAAAATGTATTGCTAGGCCCAGTTGACTGTTATCAAATTCGAAAGGGTATAATTATATTTACATTTTTCCCGGGTCTTAATCGCGTGAAATTTAACTATATTTAGGGTATAATTAGTCCCTGGTCCCAGTTTCGAGGTGGACGACTTCCCCCCTAACCCCTCCTCTTAGAGACCACGAGAGCCCATTCCGAATTGGCGAATGTCCCACGATAATGTCCTAAGACTCACTACGGTCCAAGGGCATGGGACATGCCAATTGAAGAATATAGGATTGATTTTATTGCATAGTTGTATACTGTACAAGCTGAATTTTATGCAAGCGGTTTTAAATTTATTCTATAAGTTTTAGAGATATAATACGGCCTTTTAATTGTGCATATTTGCTGATATTACCGCTGTGCTTAGAAAAAATCATAAGCTAAAAGTAAAATAATAAGCTTAGGCCTTTGCTATTTCGACAAAGAATGCTCCTAGTATATTATATATAAAAATGAATCCCTATTTCGCGTGGTCACGGCATCACGCCTCAACAGCTGGACCGATGTCGCTAATTCTTTTTTTGTTGTTCCTATGTGCAATGAGAAAACGTTCTTAGGAGATCTTCCCTTATGAATCAATCAACTTTTTTTTGTGGAGGTGATATCCCAATAATTATTTTTAGGTATTCGCTTCTAGATAGTCCCTTACTACTCATTTTTCCCACTTCTTTATACTCTCTTCTTTATACCTTTCTTTTTTATTTGTTTGTCGGTCCGGGCGGAATGTCGCAACTTCAATTTGAGGCACTTCCCGACTAGATAGCGGGCTCAAACTATGGGTATAGTTCTTGGACTTTTATTTTTAAAATAATGAACATCTGCATTAAACTAAGCATTGTTTTCAACGAAGACCTTACAAAATACCATGCTTCTAACAAATAAAGCCGAACAGATTAAATGGTTGTAGTTTACACATCGATACTACGGAAAATAGTTTAAGCCAATTGTGGTTTTAACTACCGAAGCCAATTTTACTGTGAGAAGAGTTGTTTACTGTTGCGATTCACGATGACGAAATACCTTCATACATTCCTTAAAGTAGAAGTCGGTAAAATAATAAGTTTAGTCTAGTCACTGCTTCGGGCCGATTAATCGACCCAATTTCTAAACTACCGTTGGGCCCAGTTGACTATTATCAAATACGAAAAGGTATAATTGGTCCCTGGTCTTAGTTTCGAGGTGGACGACTTCACTCCTAACCCGAAATTCCGAGCCACTGGATCCAGTCTGACCGAGAATAGGAAAGAGAAGCGTGGGCAGACCACCTGCCAGATGGTCCGATGATTTAAAAACTCATGCCGGTGCAGCGTGGTCCAGGAAGACTGGCGTTAAAAGGGCGTGAAGAGATATTGGAGAGGCATATGCCCTGCAGTGGGCAAATACATGCTGCTGAAGAAAATAAGAAGAAGGACCCAGTCCCTAACACTTTTATAAATCAGCTTTTAATTACACATTTGTCAACGCAAACGGCGATATTTCTATTTTCAACAGCCTCTAGTTTGTCACGATTCGGGTGTTTCTCAATGGTTTCCAAAAGGTGGATACACAGGGACGCCTATATCTTAGACATATAGAGCGGTGTTTGTCTAGTGGTAAATTCCCCGACTTTCATTCCGAGAGTCGTGGTTATGAATCCCGGGCGCGTACCAATGTCTTTTTCTTTCAGAAAACAATGTATGCGCTATTAACATCGCTCTTACGGTGAAGGAAAACTTATCGTGAGGAAACCCACGACTTAAAGGTCGGTACAGAGGCCCAGTAGTAGGGCTAATTGCGGAAACACACAGTTCAAACTTTAACTTTATGTTAAACAAAGTTATGGAGGGGGTTGGTCGGCAATTAACCCATTTAAGGCCGCTATCACAGTTAAATAAAAGGTTTTATTTACACAATAAATAAAATAAAAAACCGCAGCGGTGACAATAGTGTAACGTCAATCGTTAAAATGCAGGCGCAAACTATTATATTTATTAGTCGATTAACGATTGAAACGTCAAAATCTTCATTGAGTTTGCAGTAGCATCAACGCAGTAGGTTTTACAACTGTTTTCCTTCTGATCAAGGATAATCCACGCTACCATGCTCGTTTGTCGTTGCTATGTCGTCCTTTTGCAGTTCAAAAAAATAAAGTAAATTTGAAATAAAAAATACCCTGACACCTTTAAAAACCACAGACAATTAAAAAAAAATTTTTTTTTTTAGTTTGTTTTCTTATTTATTATTTGATGTGTTTTTAATTTTATTTTTTTAGCTGAACGACAACGCGACGACTTCGCGACGACTTATAAGACATCATGGTAGGGCCCAATATCATACACATATTAATTCTCATTATAAAATAATTGTATTTTTCTACACCAAACTACACTCACAACACAACGTATCTTGTACGCATATTAGACTTACTTAATCAAGGAAAAACATGTATTACGCAACAGTATAGAGACAGTTAACTAAATACAAAATAGGAGAGAAAAATAAAACAAGAAATGTACGTGAATCGCAACAGACGTTTTGTACAACAATATACAAATAGGACACCAATCTCTACTTTCGACGACAAGTTGTTACTTACAAACGAATTGTATTGATGTTTAAAATACGTTCGGATACTCGATGTCCTGAAAGGAATCAACCATTTTATCTGTTTAAGAAGATACTGATTTTTAAACAAGTGTCTATTGTACCACACCGCAACTTGTAGTCTATGGCCATTATTTTTTTTAAGTTGGAGTTTGTCTTAGTACTCGACACTCTCTAAAATATTAATTCTTGTACTTCATCTATACTTATAATAAAGAAAGAGAGGACAAAAAGTATGTACTGGTAAATTAAAAATAAGTGACATAAGACAAGTCTAAACCAGATTTTAACCACGTACAAATAAACCGTAAGACATAGACAATAAGGTAGCATTCAACTTACATCGCTGGGCGACTCGTGCAGACGATGGTAACCCGGGGGAGGTTGCTGACTCTTACCACTCGCGAGCTTCAATGGTAACTGTTGCTTTACCATTTGCTGGGGATAAAGATAAATAATAAATCAAGGTTAGGGACTTTTACTAACAAGTGCCGATGCGCCATCTGTTAGGTAGACTGTGCTTAGGTAAACCTCGAAGTGTTGTTAACGTAGTTTTGTCTCTTTCTTTAAGAAATAGCTGTGGAATTTCCAAGTAAAACTATTTCTATATTAAGCTTTATTTTGACTGGCTGATCGACCTAAAGATGACCGGACTAAACCGCTGATAATAGAGGGCTGAAATTTGAGGTGTGTTCTCTATGTGATCTCTATGTATGTGTTAGAAAGAATTTTTGAACATTTCCACGAGTTTATGCACGAGAGTGTTGACGACCTCTGTGGCGCGTCGGATGAACGCTTGGCTGCAATGCAGAAGGTTGCGGGTTCGATTCCCGATGGGTGCAAATATTTATGCTTAAAAGTAAATATTTGTATCTGGTCTAGGTGTATATATATGTATAATATGTATGTATTTACAAAATAAAAATAAATATAAGTAGTATATCCGTTGTCTAGTCACCGTAACACAAGCTTAGCAGCTTACCATGGGGCTAGATGACGCTGTGTGTTGGTTACAGACATTTATTATTATTAACTAATCAACATCTTTATTCGAAACAAACAAAACTTAAAAATACATTAGTAAAAAATAGTAATATTAAAACTAAAATAAAACTACATACTTAAATCAAAATTAAACTAATTAAAAACTAAACTATATCTAAATCAGCTAAACCCTCGATGGAGGGAAAAGTGGCCAGATTGCTATTATTATTTATATTTTATTATGAGGAACCTATGAAAAAATGAGGTAGATTGTACTTACAGAAATGGCAGAATGATGTGCCGTGGCTCTCGTCTCGTTCTGTGCGGACAGTAGTTGCGGCGGCGGCAGCGCGCGGGGGAGGCCGGACGTCGACGACTCCGACCCCGTCGACCCGCGGTTGTCTGTCGACATCACATAGGTTACGAAATGTTACAGTACCATTAGCGAGAGTGACTGGCCAGCCGCAACCTTATTACGTGATCTTGCAAAAGCGATGGAGGAAATCGCGCACTAATTGCTCCAAAATCACAAATTCGTTTTATCATGCCGTAAGGCGCACCAACTACGAGTATTAGGTAAAGTGTAAATAAATAAATAAGTGCTGCCTCTAACGGACAATGAGTGCATGCGATCGTTAAACCTCATAGCCGGTCTGTGAGTACGTGAGCAAAAAATACGTTTGGTTTATGAGAATCCCACTATTATATTTATTTTATTCTGTTTTAGTATTTTGTTGTTATAGCAGTAATAGAAATACATCATCTATGAAAATTTAAACTGTAATGTCAATGTTAAATAACTGTTCACGAATATGTGGAGTTGGATGTATTTCTGTCGGCGATATAACAACAAACAAACAAACTACAGACAGAATAAAACAAAATATTTTAAAAAAAAATTTACAGAACCCTTCGTGCACGAGTATGACTCGCATTAGACCGATTTTATAAATTATGTATTAATATAATATCTTCAATTAACGCTCGCGCTTGGTATGAGGCGTCATAGTATAATTAGTGTCAGCAGCTGAAGTGCTAAATCAACTTACTTCTCCACTTAGGTTCTTTCCGGCGCGTCGTATCACTGACACTAGAGTCGGGCGACAGAGTGCCGACACTCGCTAGCTCCTCCTGAGACCCACCTACACAGACATACGGACAGGTGTTGTTAACGCAGCGTGCGGTCTACTACTAAGAAGTGATATGTAATGTTAAGAACTACTAGCTACTAAGAAGTGAGATGTAATTGTCGGTAGATGGCGCTGCGTGCCTTAAAAACGTAAACAATAAGAAATGCAATCCTTAGTTTCGACTCGATTGAACATGCATCCGTGGCCAAATTGGAAACGCGTTGGGACGGATCCCCGGAGATGCAGATTCAAGTCCTGTCGGGTACGAAATTTTTTGAAAGCATTTCTTTAAGTACATATGTGTAATGTTATGTTATACAATATGTAAAGAAATGGGTGTCCGACCAGTCGTGGGCGTATTGCTACCTCATTATAGATACGGGGAAAAATAAAATAAAAAAATTATATCGAGAAAAACGAAAGTTATGAATTTTTTAGTTTTAAATAAAAAAATAAATTTACCCTAAAGTTCGGGAAATTTTACCATTCTTGCAACATTTCACCTGTTGGGCGGTGTCTTTGATAAATGATTTATTGTTATTTTCGGCATTTATCAAAGGACTCGCGCGGCGGTATCCTTTGATTTAAAAACGGCACGTGTAGCGCGCGCGCCGCGCGGGGCGAACGGGTACGTTGCGATTTAGTTCCGCGTAGAAACTGATTTCGATCGGACGTCCGGTTGTATCGATGCGAAATGTCTTACACTAATCAGGAGTACTTTAATATGTTGATGTGTTTGGGTAGGAGTGAGTGTAATTACGCAGTTGCGCGCAGGGACTATGAAGCAAGGTTTGGTGGTTCTCCAGTGCCGTCGGAACGTGCGTTTCAACGCCTTCATAACAGAGTTTTCACTACGGGTAGTGTTCACGCATCGCAAAGTGATACGGGAAGGCCACGATTGCGCGATACTATCGAAGAGCAAGTGCTGGACATGTTTGACGCAAACCCCACGGAAAGTACGCGTTCCGTAGCCCGGGCTTTGGACACGAACCATATGAGAATTTGGAAGGTACTGAAAGAAGACGGTCAACACCCATTTCACTATCGCCGCGTTCAAAGTCTTTTACCGGCTGATTACGACTTAAGGACAGAATACTGCACGTGGATTCTAAACAAAGTCGAAGAGAATGAGAATTTTTTAAAGTTTGTCCTTTTTTCCGATGAGTGTTCATTTGGAAGGACAGGTGTTTTTAACTGCCATAATGAACATATCTGGTCAACTCAAAACCCACTTGCTATGAAACCAAGCAATTTCCAGCATCGCTGGCGGATCAACGTGTGGGCAGGTATCTTAGGAGACCGAATTATTGGGCCTTATTTTTTAGATCAAAGCATGAACGGGGTGAATTACCTATCATTTTTAAGAGAAGTACTCAGCGAGGAACTGGACGCATTAACCCTTGACTTTCATCGATCAATGTGGTTCCAGCATGACGGGGCACCACCACATTTTTCACGCGCAGTGCGCGACTACTTAAACGAACAGTTTCCAGGACAGTGGATTGGCCGAGGCGGACCGGTTTCATGGCCACCAAGATCGCCAGATCTCACACCTCTGGATTTTTTTTTATGGGGTCATGTAAAACAATTAGCCTACAAAGAAGTGTGTGAGACAGAACTAGAAATGCGAGCCAGGATCGTCGCAGCGTTCGATAAAATTAGATCGGACTCAAGTGCAGTGTTACAGAAAGTGCGCGCAAACTTGGTGAAGAGATCGTACTTGTGTATCCGTGTTGGTGGCAGACACGTGGAACATGACCATAGAAGTCTTCGACAAATTGACGTGCTTATTTCTTAAGTAAGTGCCTACCTACCTATCTAAAAAGTCTTTGTTGATTAGAAGTATTTCATAAAAAAATGTTTTTTGTTTTATTTGTAGGTGACAGACACTACATTTTGGTGTACTTTGAAGACAAAAACAGCTCTTTTCAGAGCATACAATTATGTTTCTTAACGACAAAACATGAGAAGTTTATTTCGTAGTAGAAATATCAGCTGATACCTACTTCGCGTAGGTATCGCGGGCGGGCGGCTTGTACAAAGTAATGTAAAGGCGACCGCGCCGCGCGCCGCCCTTGGTCGGCATCCTTTGTTAATGCTATACCTAGTTTGCCGTTCGTATAGCTAGTGTAACCATAGGTCAGGTTTTAATTTTTCCTTAATATTGATTAAAATAATTGGGAAAAAAACATAGTTTCCAAATTAAAAAAAAAACACGTGAATATGTTCGTAATACGGTACCAAATAGCACCGTTTACGGCCGGACACCAGTTACTTTACATATTGTATACAGTTAATATCTAACTAATGGTGACCAATCAGCGATCAATAAAATCTCCAAACCAAAGAATCAAGTCAAGTTCATGTCTACTTTGAAGAAGTTCTCAAAACGTCGGACATTGAAACAATGCAGAAAAATTTAATCCAACATCGCAAAAACAGAAGAAAAATCTGTCTCCAAAGAGACTTAAAATTCGCGTATAGAGTGGTGAAAATCAACTACATTTGTTATGTTTTACAAATATTGGAATTAAACAAAATGTGTATTATGTTGTTCGCAAATCGTATTTATCTATCCAGATTCACCGTGATAAGTGACATAGCGTGGTGCAATTGTTAGAACACAATTATGCGGCAGATACGCGTTCGAATCTCGTCGCGGTAATTTCATAGAATATTCCTTGTACTAACCGTGTTGCTGCAACCGTTCCAGCTGACGAAACAGCCGCTCCCTTTGTTGTTCGACGTCTTTCTGCTGTTCCATCAGCTCTTGACGCATCGACTGGAGTTGCATCTTCTCTGTAAGAAACAACAGCAACGTTTAGCATTACAATTTCAATTTTACGACCCTTTGTTCATCAACGATACTGTTTGTATGTCATCATCATCATCATCAGCCTGTTGCAGTCCACTGCTGGACATATGCCTCTCCAATTGCACGCCACCTAGATCTATTTTCGGCTCCTCGCATCCAGTTTGTGCCAGCCGTCTTGCGCAAATCGTCGCTCCAACGTGCCTGAGGACGTCCTACACTACGTTTGCCGAGACGCGGTCTCCACTCTAGAACTCGTTTACCCCAACGGTTGTCGGTTGTCATTTGTATGTGTCTCACTATTATTGTAATACTAATCAAGTATTTTTTCTCCTGTCCATACACCCTACCTTTCATCATTCTTCACTTCTTTTCCATCGAAAGGTTGCCTGGAAGAGATCGCTTTTAAGCGATAAGACCGCCCATTGTGCCACCTAGTTTTAAGTTTTTATGTCTTTTTATTGTATTTTGTTTATTTTTGGTGAGTTGCATTAAAGAATAAATCATTTAACCAACGATTATAACGTTTGTTAAACATTTTTATAGGAAATAGTATTAAGACTTTTTGTTAGTTGCAGTTTCCACAGTAAAAATTTGTAGATTTTTTTGTTCGTTCGTAGAATTGAAGTACAGATCTAGTTTACGAGCGTAAAATGTACGGTTGCGGTTCAAAATTGTTTTTAATGTTATTACGGCGACGTATACCTATTATTTATCTATTTATTTAACGTAAACCTATTATTTATTTAACGCTTTATTATGACACCAAAACTACAATTATAATAAGTTATAAAAAATAACGAAACTTAAATCCCGAGTGACACAATAGGCGGCCTAACCGCTGAGAGCGGTTTCTTCCAGGTAACCTGGGATGGAGGATCACACGAATGATTATGTCACCTATGGAATTTACGCGGCCGGTTTTCATGTACCACGCTGATACTTCTATCTATATTTATAATAAAGGGAGAGAGGACAAAAAGTCTGTACTTGGAAGTAAATTTAACAAAAAGTTGTCTAGAGGGTTTAGAAAAACTAGTAGAACAAAATTATATAATTTTTAAAATTCATGTCTGTCTGTCTGTTTCTCTGTTTATCTGTCAGTTGTTGTTGTTACTTATACAATTAAAAACTACTTATCCGATTGAAATCTGGTTTTCAATGTTGAATAGTTCTATTTTCGAGGAACGTCGTGGTATACTTTGCATTGCAATCCAATTAGTAGAACCCGAGTGATAAACGAAAAAGTGCAATCGCTCGAGAACCGCTCGGCCGCCCGCGCCCGTGGTAACGCGTTTTCACTTGCGCGGGTGAAAGGGGCGCAGCTAGTATGCAATATGGCTACAACGTAATTAGTAGTTGAATTTGCTAATTTGATGTAATCTTTTAATTTTTAAATAATATGTATTATTTACTTTTGTTAGTATTTGTTAAGCTCACACAAAACCTATTTTACCTATTCTTTTTTTTTTAGTCGTGAAATCCTTTAATTGGCTTTCAGTTGTTAATTTGTGTTGTCTATTTTTTAAGTTATAGCTGTTGGATTTTACTAATATTATAAACGCGAAAGTTTGTATGTACGTATGTGAGGTTGTTACTCTTTCACGCAAAAACTACTGAACCGATTGCGATGAAACTTGGAATATAGGTAGCTGGGGTCCTGGATTAACACATAGGCTACTTTTTATCCCGTTATTCCCGCGGGAACGGGACTTACGCGGGTGAAACCGCGGGGCGCAGCTAGTAGTAAATAAATAATGAAACGTAAGCAACCTGCAGCTATGGCGACCCTATCAGCGTTCCGCTGCGCCTCCCACTGCGCCCGCTCGGCCGTGAGGCGCGCCTGCGCGTGGCGTAGCTCCTCTAGTTGCGCCTCGTGGCCGCGCCCGCAGCCGCCGCTCATACGCCACGCTGACACTTGAGCTTCTAGGCTGGAATATCACGAAAAAAAAATATTGCAAGACATTACACACAACTCAATCTAGCCCCAAACTAAGCATTAGGCTTGTTTGTACTATGGGTACTAGACAACGGATATAATACATAATTTACCATTTTTTTGTAAATACATACATATCATACGTAGAAAGACACCCAGACGAGATACAAATATTTATTTTTAAGCATAAATATTTGCACCCGGCGGGAATCGAATCCGCAACCTTCAACTAATCTTTAAGAGGTTATAGTCTAACACATGAGAACAACCAGTTTTGTCTTATTTGATAAGGTTTTACATTTTGCCCATCTTTACTTATAGCGGTCAAACTGAATTACCATCTGCTCGTGAAAGGTTTGCCACTCGAGGTTTTCTATAGGGCTAGGGGCTATGAATTTTGTTCAGGGAAATAAATAACTGGAACTAGGCCGGTCACGTCACAGACAAATTTTATTTGGCCTCTAATGTTGAGAAAGATGTTCAGGGTTGAAGATACAACCCTCAGGCTGCGGCTGCATAGACAGGAGGCTGGGCTGGCTTATCGGCTGAGGCTAGCGAATCACCTAACTAAAAAAAATGGTCAAGAAAGTTTGCGACAGGCCGCACTGAGCGCTTGACGCCTAGAATGCAAGCCACAAGGCGCTAAGCGAGTCCTGCCTATGACGCCGCAGCCTGAACGTTCTAGGAGTAGAGAGTAAAAACAATAACCCTCTCCATACTAAATGTTCTAAACTCACCTATGTATAGTAGTCAATTGCTGCCACACAATACAGGTGAGAGTGTAGATAGCATGTTGCAGCTTCAAGGCGGCGTCGGCCGCTAGTTGGTCGACCGGTCTCTCCGTGTGGTCGGCCGGCTGTTCTAGACCCTCGATCAGTTCGGTGGGCGTGTCCGTCGATAGGCGGGGAATTACTCCTGGAAATGTTGATTGGAAATTAATATGCATGTGGTGGTGGCTCCAGTGGTCCAAATCTTTAATCAACATGAACGGCTAGTTTTCTTACTCCATTTGGGCACCCAACACTTAGATACGACACTTAATCAACTTTTTAAATACACACGATTTGTTAACATAGTTCCTCTCCCCTCCGGACCGCGATAGCGTTTAGACGTGTCCTCCACGCAGATTTGTTTTGAAAAATAGAATTTTTTAATAAAATAAAAGTGCATAAATTATAAAAGTACCAGGCGTGCATAAGCAGTAAAGAGCCACGCTTCGAGACGAAACTGCGCGTACACACATTACGTGAGTCACCCTATAGAAAATATCTGCGTGTGGTCCAGAGTGCGAGTGGTACGCGGGATATCATGTCTACTCAAACATCTTCGAAAACTGATACCAAGAGTCAACAAACTTTAATGACTAGACATGACTCCGAGCCAAACTTGCGCCCGGATGCTGATAACATGGAAAAGTCCAATCTGAATTCAGTTAAAAGATTAAAGCGATTCGCAACTGATCTTCCCGACAAATCTGACACTGACCCGAATGAGACTACTTCTGTGAAGGAACTTATCAATATGATAGCAGACTTAAAAACGCAACAAGACAAGAGTTTTGAGTCCTTAAATTCTAAAATTTTGTCTATCTGCGAGCAGAATGCTGACATAAAAAAATCGGTCCAGTTTCTGTCCCAGAAATATGACGAAGCGATAGTTGTCATGGGTCGGATGCAAAAAGAGAACATCGCAAGCAAAAACAAAATAGCAGTTCTGGAAACTAAGCTGGAGCAGTTTGAAAGAAATTCAAGAATGTCATCCTTGGAATTGAGAAATATCCCGAAACAAGATGCTGAGGATAAAACGTCTTTGATTGAAATTGCAAAAGATATAGCTCTAACCATCAATTCACCTATTCAGGAAACAGACATAAGAGAGGTGTTCAGAATGAGACCAAAAGGAAATAAAGATGGTGCCATAATAATTGAGCTTAATTCAACAATAAAGAAGGATAACCTTCTCAAATCGGCTCGAAATTATAATAAAACAAATCCACAAATCAAATTAAACACTTCGTGCTTAAAAATGAAATCCGTAGTAAGACCTATATATATTTCTGAATTTCTCACACCAAAAGCAAAGAGGATCCACTATCTGGCACGAGAATTTGTAAAATCGCACAATTATGATAGCTGTTGGACGTCCTTTGGAAAAATTTTCATCAGGAAGTTACGAGATGGGCCTCGCCTTCTAATAAATAGCGAAGAAGATCTTCAAAAACTTAACTCTGCAACATGACTATTCTGTGTTGGTTGCAATTGCTGTTTTTATGGTAATTTATATCTTATCTTTACTCGAAACACTAGTCTATGTTTAGCCGAATCATTTATTTCGCAACTCTCAGTATTTTTGCATGATGCAACAGTCGAGGTCTTTTTGGATGCTCATATTTTTTGCGATTTGGCATTTGTAGCCGTCGCAGGAAGATCTGTAAACCCATTTTTAAATATTATCTTCACTTATAAACGTGATGTACCTATTTCTTTTTCTAAATATATTTCATGGCGGGCATTCAAGGTAGCCGTAGTAGATTCCATTATATCTTTTGACATTCCATATGAGAACTATTATCTTGAAAGTAGACAAAATTCAATGATCTAAATACTGATTTAGATAGTTTTAGGGTTGCTGAATGTGCCAGATGTGACGCTGAGGACTGTCGTCTTCATCTGTTAAAACCAGGCAAATGCTTCAAACTAATACACCAAAATATTAGAAGTGTGAAGCGTAACATGGTGGGGCTTCTTCCAACACTCGTTAGGACTAAGGTAGATTGGGACTGCATAGTACTGACCGAGTGTTGGCTTCCAAAAGCTGAAAATATACCTACAATAGACGGATACAACTTCGTAGCCACAACCGATCACCAAACACAAAACGAAGGAGTGATCGTTTATTTTAAAAATGACCTTAATATTGTAATCTACGAAACCAAAATAAGCGATTCCAATTGCCTTGTTATCAAACCAAATAAAACTACCATTATATTAGCAATCTATCGACCCTATGGTTATAAAAATCCGGATAACTTTATTTATTCTCTTAATAATTACTTAACAGCTAATTCTTCATTTGCTAACATAGTTGTCCTAGGTGATCTAAATATAGATATAGGACTTGATAATAAAGATGCCCATAGTGACAAGTTTCTAGATATGTTGTCTTTTCATGGGATGTCACCTGGTTACGTATACCCAACTCATGATAAGACGTGTCTCGATCACATTATTTTAAGGAGCAAGCTATCTGCTACTTGTCTAGTACTCCAAACTACAGTAACCGATCACTCCTCTACCATACTTTACCTTGGTTCATTGCCCAAACCACAAACCCCTAAATTTCGTATGCAGACGGATTATGTTACTCTCGAAAATGACATTAAGAACATTAATTTTGAAGCTATGTATGTCATGAATGATGTCAACATGGCCGCAATGTTTTTAGTAAAGAAACTAAAGGCTGCCATCATATCCAATACAAGGAATATAAGAACCCCCCGGCGTAAGCAAATACTAAAGCCCTGGATGACAATGGCAATACTTAAGTGTCTTCGCAACCGCGATAATCTTTACAAGAAATGGAAAAGAGACCCAAGTAATGACATTAATAAAATTATATACAAGAGGTACAGAAATTATTGTTGCTCTCTACTAAAAAAATCTAAAAAAGAATACGACAAATTAGAACTTGAGAGTGCTGGTAAGAATAACAAAAAACTATGGGAAGTTGTCAAAAAAATTACATACACAACTAAACTGAAATGCCACAGTTCAGAACTAATAAGCACTAGAGATCCCAAAGCGGCCGTAAATCATGTTAATAGTTTCTTTGTAGACATAGGCAAAACATTAGCCGATAAAATAGTTGCAGACTCCCAAGTAGATAGCCAATTACCTAAAGTTCATAATGTACAATCCCAGTCATTTTCACTGTTGCCTACTGACTATGCTGAAGTTAAAAGCCTAATAAAGAATCTCAAAACAAATGCATCCACCGGCCTGGATCTAATTTCAGCCCATATATTAAAAATATATGCAACAATTTTAATTCCCCCTATTACCTTTATTTGTAATCTGGCATTCGAGACTGGTGTTTTTCCTGATACCTTCAAAAAATCAAAAATAATACCAATACATAAGGGGGGAGATAGAGGCTGTGTCAATAATTATCGTCCAATATCGATTTTGCCAACGCTATCCAAGATACTCGAAAGGCTAATGAACATTAGATTGATATCTTTTCTAGAACAATATGATATATTAGCACATAATCAGTACGGGTTTAGACGGAAAAAATCAACAGCAGATGCAGTTCTTGAATTGACAAACTACGTTGTATCTAATTTGGACAAACGAACTAAGACTATTGCAGTATTTTTGGACCTGGCCAAGGCTTTCGACACAGTCTCCTTGCCAATTCTAATCAGGAAGTTGGAACATATTGGTATTCGAAGCACACAACTTAAACTTTTTAAAAATTACCTAACAAACCGTACACAATGTGTTCGAATTGGAGATTACACCAGTGACGAAGCTAAAGTGCACCTCGGAGTGCCGCAGGGGAGTATTTTGGGCCCCACACTGTTTTTAATCTATATTAACGACCTGTGCCTAACATCTTTACAAAACGGCAAAATAATTACCTATGCTGATGACACAGTTCTACTCTTCGGCGGTAAATCTTGGAGTGAGGTAGCTTTAAGTGCTCAAAAGGGTGTTGATACAATCAACAGGTGGCTAAGAGGCAATATGCTCACCCTAAACATTGGTAAAACCAAACTCATACAATTTTTAATTAGAGACATGGGAAATAGACCAAACATTAATCTAATTTATCATATCTGCAATAATATAAATGTTCACCACTGTAATTGTCCTGAGATTCAATGTGTCCCGGCAATTAAATACCTAGGCGTAGTAATCGATGAGAAAATGTCCTTTCATGCACACACAGATCTCCTCACGACAAGAGTAAGAAAAATGATGGTAATATTTAAAAATCTTAGACATATATCGGAATGGACTTTCTTAAAATCGATTTATCTTGCTCTTTCTCAATCGTTACTCACATACTGTATCGTCTCCTGGGGAGGTATATGTAAAACACAACTCCTAAAGGTCGAGCGAGCTCAAAGAGCTATTCTGAAGACGTGCCTTTCACTTCCATTTCGTTTCCCAACCGCTGAATTGTATAAGAAGTGTGAAGTTCTTACAGTTAGACAACTGTACATCTTACATACTATACTTAAACAGCACTCTGAAGTTAAATATGACCCTAGTTCAATTGTCTCAAAAAGAAGAAAAGATATAGTCTGTAGTATAAGACCTTTCAACACTGTCTTTGCCCACCAATTCTATAGATACCAAGGTACAAATTTATATAATAAAATGAACAGAATATTGAACATCTATGGAAATCCTCTAGCACTTTGCAAAAAGAGTCTACAAATCTGGCTTCTAAAAGTAGATTATGATGACACGGAGTCTCTGCTTGAGTAAATTATAGTGATTGTTGCTTGTTATGAAGTAAAAGTGATTCTGTCTATCGACCTCCGCTATATTATATACTGTGATATAGAAAAAAAAAAAAAAAAAAAAAAAAAAAAAAAAAAAAAAAAGAAGTAAATGCTATAAACATATTATTATATACAATAAAATTATAATTAAATAGACAAAAATCACAATAAATTAATTAAATAAAAGATGAAATAAATATACTCAATAAATTTTAAAAAGTAAATTTGTTTATTATCTTAGTGCACAATATTAGTTCACAATTGATTATGATAATTTAATAAATTTTTAAAATATATATTATTAATAAGTGAATTGGTTAATGTTATATTTCTAGTATAGCAAATGATTTTTTTACAGTAATATGATTTATGGTGTGCATTAACATTAAAATTAAAATTAATCGAATAAAAATTGCCATAAATAAAATAAATATAATTAATAGATACAATTAATAACTCCTGTATAATAACTTTTTTATTTTTATTGTTTATTGGGGTCATATGTAACGATATGTAACGATTTTTGGGATTCAATTTGCATATAAATCTAAAGCGTAAATAATGTATTTAAACACATTTAATATATTATGTTTGTAAAGTAGATAATAGATAGTAAATTCTGTACTTGTAATAAATAACCTAATAACAATACTCATTTCATCCACTGGCTCGTAAGTTTTACACTTGTACCATACACCATTTCTCAAAACCTGTTCCTAACTGGCTATCAATACGGCCAGAGCTCGAGTCAGTGCAAAGAGACTATCTTAAAGAGAATAGCCATCACCTACCCTAAATTTTCAAAGAAATATTTTTGTGTAATTTTGTGTAGTATTTTCGTTGTAGTGTACGTTAGATTGTTTGGTATGCTAATATAAACGGTAAATTGTGTTATTTAAGCAAATCACTATATCTTTAAGGCTTTATAATATATTGTGATCACGAAATCCGGAGGTGGGAACCTGGTGTTCTGTAAAACAGGTTAATCCCCATTTCAGACACCAGTTTCTCACAATTATTAATAACAAGACCTTAAATGATTCATAAATAATTTACCTAGAATTAAGTTTAATAATTGTGGGAGAAAATAAAACAAATTTTATTTATTTTATTTATTATAGTTATATTTTACCGGGTCTTGTTACAATGATCTTGTAAGCGAGGGTTGCGAGAGGAGTCCCCTCGCGACCAAGATCAAAACATATCATATCATATCGAAACGTCGAGAAATAAATAATAATACGCGATTAAGGCACTTAACAACATACAAGTCGACAATACATTGGCCTGGTCAGACCCCATTCCTTACCCCTGTGCCGGTTAGCGTCGAAGCCAGCGAAGGTGTCGGCGCGTCGCGGCAGCGCGGGACTCTCGTAGGCCGCGGAGTGTCGCTCGCCGGCCGAGCTGGTGCTGCGGCCCAGGGCGCCGCATCCAGACCACGAGCTCGATGACACTTCCAGGGCATCCTGAGGTATACACCTCAACATTTTATAACGTTTTACAAAGTGTTAACTCTTTCACTGCTGACAACACAAACATTGTGGTTTTCTATCATGTTCGCCAGTGCGATAGCCACACGCGTTTCGAGCCTAACAGCCAAAGAATTAAATTCGGTAGACGTATTTTGAAACTGTGGTACTTACACGTCACTACCGTAAACAATGAACTTTTAAGTTTTCTAGACGCTCATTAAATAATTTAATCAGCTAGTGACAAAATAAGTAGGAAAACTGCCAAAATTAAGTGGGATTAGACGGGTCACGTCAATCGGATGCACGCCGACCAATGGGCTAGGATCGTAACGAAATGGATGCCAGAAAACGGACGTCGGAACTTACCTTGACAACTTTACAGACTTCCTGCCACAGAGCATGCGTGTCTTGGGAAGGTGCCGCCAGTCTCAAGTAGTCAGGGAATACTAAGCCTCCCGGAAATGCCGAACTTATACCTGGAAATATAAATGGTTTTCGCTATTTTTGACACTTTTTATCTAATTTGAGATGATTT
This sequence comes from Idaea dimidiata, assembly GCA_949358125.1. Classification (NCBI taxonomy): domain Eukaryota; kingdom Metazoa; phylum Arthropoda; class Insecta; order Lepidoptera; family Geometridae; genus Idaea; species Idaea dimidiata. The sequence goes on along the minus strand of OX442334.1, from coordinate 18,648,129 downwards.
ATACATTGCAAGCACGTTTCTATCCATACTTCTTATGCAGGTCACTGTTAGGTGGAGTAATTAGGCTTGCTCAGTACTTATAATTCTTCCAGCCTAGTCGGCCATGTCCAGAGGAATTCGATTTGGCAATTTTTTTGTGGTCACTGATCGTCATAAAGTCTTGCGAGCAATGTAGGTTTACAGACATTTATTCTCATAAGACAACAATGTCACTTAAAATGAGATACAAAATTAAATATAATTAATTAAGGGTAGTTCAATCATGTCCCGGCATATTAGGTTGCTGTAAGATAACTGTTTATGAATAAGTTTAGTTGTACAAAGATGGGTAGATAATGATGGCTTGGCAATATAAAATATGATTTTAGTTTACTTTAAAAAAGGTTTATACTGGCGCACTCCTTAATATCATTGGGTAGATCGTTATAAAGCCGTACTCCTTCAGATAAAATAGTTTTTTTTTTTAATCCAGTTCTTACCACTAGTGTTTCCGGTTGCAACCGTCTCTGGAGTCCAGGGTTCGCTTTAAGAATAGGAAAAGTAAAACAAAAAATGTTCTCACCTGTGTTAGGTATATCCAACATAGATGTGCCGGTGTGTCCAACCATTTTCATGTGTAAAGCCATTTTCTCTTCCATTAACGTTGCGTGCTCTCGATCTTTGACCCGCAACGCTTCTGTTCAACAAAAATAACGTGCAAATAAAGACATAACTTTTCTTTAGGCTGCACAGTCCGGTAAGAAGAAAATGGAGCAGAAATGAAGTGTTTCGTAAGCGGAAAATTTTAAACTACGGAAAAAAAAAACATTACTCCCATCCTCTGTTATACTTACGTGAGCATTGGTATAGTTATTTTAAAACTGTTTATAGTTCTAATTGGTTTTTAGAGCAGTAACAATTTGTTGCAAACTTTTTTTTAGCGATTTTCATGTCTCTATTCCTTAATTAGTTACCCCAATGTGTTCCCTCTGTGCATTGTAATTTACATCGCTATTACGGTGAAGAAAATAGACGGCGGTATTGGTCTAGTGGTAGATACCCCGACTTTCATTCCGAAGGTCGTGGTTTCGAATCGCGGCCGCGCACCAATGTGTTTTTCTTAAAGAAAAATTTATGTGCGCTATTAACATCGCTCTTACGATGAAGGAAAACATCGTGAGAAACCCCACGGCTTAAAATCACGCACAAAGGCCCAAAAGTACGGCTAATTGCGGAAACACACAAGTTAAAACTTTAACTTTACGGTGAAGAAAATCATCGTGAGGAAGCCAACATGTCTTAGGGCTAACCACGGTCCGAAGACATGAAGCATTTGCCAATTCGGAGTAGGCTCTTGTGGCATCTTACTGCCTAACATCTCGAAGACTCATCTAAGGCTGAAATCTATAGACCGTACTTTGTCTTAGCTCAGACTTACATAAGCTTGAGCTAAGCAAACAATGTGACTTAAGACAATTTTGGTATTTATAATGCAAAATCGCGTTATAAATACCAAAATTCAAAGTCAAAGTTTTTGCTTAGCTCAAACTTAGGTAAGTCTGGACTATAGATTTCGGCCTTAGTGGTGTTTTACTGGCCTTATAATGAGACAAAACAGCAAACTAACGAAGAAAAAACTTTAAACTTAAATGCTGAAAGAAAAAGGGCGTGTCTGTGCCTTGCTAGTTACCACTTATAAATTATTAATCTTTCGCGTTCAGTTTAAGCTCTTTAAACACTTTTGAAAATAATTATTCATACGAGTTTTGGCGGGAACGCGTTGAGATGTGTGGCTAAATTTTCATTTTTGTGAAACCTAGTTCAAACGCGTGTAAATTGTTTAATTTCGGGGGCATATTAATTAATTCAGTTTTGTGAAAGTGTACAAGTGTAATGAAAGTGAAAATCGGTGCAAAACATGAACTTTAGCGTTGTCGCCAAAACTCGCGTGAACCGTCATTGTAAAGAGCCACCATTTACAATAACTTCCTTAACTTGACTTTTGCTACAACGACTTGACTGTTTTGTTGCAAATAGCAAATAACTTGCTATAAATTAATAATACTTGACACCGGCTATTTTCCAAATGGCCATAATCGGTTCACAGTCGATGAGAAACAATAATAATCATTCACATCTACATGACATGCCGGAAATAAATACAATTAAACAAAAACCCTACATATAAAACAAAGCCCATACCTAGATGGATTAATTAAAAACTTTAAAAAAATATATGTTTTATAAATACTGGTTATTGCGTGTCTAATAAGGAAAAAAATACATCATTTGATCTACTTTAGTTTCAACAGTATTAAAAAGATAACTACAATGGGTTTATTACTTAATCCTACTAATATTATAAAGGTTAAGTTTGTAACTGTGTTTGTAACGCAAAACCGCTGAATCGATAGCAATGAAACTTGACAATAAATAGCTGAAGATCTGGAATAACATATAGGCAAAATTTATCCCGATATTTCAGGAGGATCGGGACTTACGTAGGTGAAAATAGGGGCACTGCAAATTTAATCTATGTCTACACACCCATGCATGACATCAAATTTATTTAAAAAGGCTTCACCTTCTATTTGCCACCATGACGTTTCATCTGTCCAACGATAAACACAACTATTTATTGGTATGTTTTTTTTACATCTACATCTAACAGTAACTATATTTTGATCTACATCTATAAGGTGCTAAACTAAGTAAGGGTGATAGGCGATAGTTGTATGTTAGGAAAGCGAAATATTGATAAAATTATCGATTATTCTACACTTTTAGACTTTGTAGCCCTGGTCTTAAAGAACATGGCCCTGCCCGTCGTAAAAGGCGATCAAAAGAAGTTTCTTGGTGGGAGGCTTCGGCCGAGGCTCGTTACCACCCACCGGTCTAAGTCGTAGCGCAAAGCGAACTCATTCGTGTTCCGATACATGCAGCCACTAAAAAAGACAGGTCGGATCTTGCTCCACTGCCGTCTTCGTTCTTCTAAATGAGCGTGTTACATCTTAGACTATATCATCGCTTACCATCAGGTGATATCGGTCAAAAGCTCACATAATATCGTGTTAAAAAAACCACAAACAACCTAATACAGAAATTCCACTCTAAATGTGAGTTCAACTTAAACAATTAAGCAATTCTGACACTAAAAAAAAATCTCAGACTAATTATGATTCTAGATGCTGCTCAATTATTTAGGTACCCCTCAAATTTTAAGTGGCGTTCCTGTATTTCGCTAAAATATCGATTGTCACGAGGTAAATTGCAACGCTGCGACGCCGCAAAAGATGCTGATAGGGCAGTTACTGCAGTAACATGTGAACTCACCAGTAATCAGTCTTATGTTCTCATGTCTCGCTTCCAACTGCCTCTGTCTCTCTTCCGCCGACGTTGCCAACGCACCCGCTTCCGATTCCTCTACTTCTTCCGGGCAATTTTGTACCGCGGCTCTGTGGAACAAATAATATGGTTAAATACTAACTAAATACACATTTCTAAATACTAGGAGTTCGCCCCGAACTGAGACCTCACGACCCCCTATCTCCCCAACCCCCCTACCGATCCGGCTCATCTTCGAACTCATAAATTCTACTGACCTAAACTACGCGCATACCAAAATTCATGAAGATCGGAGCTACGATACTCAAGTTATCGTCGAACAAACATACAAAGATACAAGCGCCAGGCCTGTCTACACAACTAATTACAACTTTATATCGAAACTAATCTATAATCATCATAATCTCAGCCCTTAGCCGTCCACTGCTGAACCCCATACGACGCCACAAACAGCGATTGCTGGCCACCCCCATCCGACGACTCCCCGCGACCGCCACAATGTCGTCGGTCCACCGAGTAGGTGGTCTCCAAACTAATCTATTATGTTAATTATTAATGACAGATCGTATCCCCAAAACTAGTGTTAGGTTCTCTAACTAAATACGACACTAACCCCCTTACTTATATACGCTAGTTAACAGCTGCATAACTATGTATCGTTTGACTTTTACTGTAACATGAAGTTTCAAAGAGTTGACTGACAGAGACAAACTTACTCATATGATAATCATCGTTTATAAATTAGGGGAAAAGATGAAATACCCTTATAATCGACGTCGACATCGAGTCGACGTAAAACCATAAATTATTCAAATCTACTAATTACCACTATGACAGTACACGCTTTTAGTTTTCTTCACGATTAAAAAAAAATCATATCAGTTTAATTTTAGTTAACATCGTCGCTAAAACAGCAAAAAAAACGGTGATAAACTGGTACATAAATATGTTGGTATTATACTGTTACACTAAAATATTGTGTCTGACTGTCTTGTATATTTTAATATTCAGTGTATCTTAAAATAACTCGACGGATAACTACCGTGGCATTTATAGATTAGATAAAATCTCTTTTACAAATAACAAATATGACTAATGCATAAGATAACTGAAGTTAAGAAATATCTTTAAACTAATAATATATAAAGACCTTTATTATTAAAAATTGGTGATGTTTTTCATCTTTAAGTTTTCTTTTTACCAGAATTACTTTCAAGCTAGAACATACCAATCTAAATTCAATTAAACTGGATAACAAACTGAGCTCGAAACCATTTTGAAAGGGTTCCTGAGGGGAATGCAACCGGGAACATCGCACAGATAATCCTAAATTGTATCATAAATCCGAAAATTTGTTAGTATATTCCTCTTTACAGTCAAACGGATCGACCAATTTGGATGAAAAAAGAAGTAACACAGGATCCTTTTGATCCGTAGAGATTATACCTACATACTAAATATGAAAGATACTGCCTAGAGAATTTAGACAAGTCTTCTAGAAGGTTGATGGCCGATTGACGGCTACATCAGTTCCAAAGTCAATTGTTTCAGAAAAAATTCGCATACCGTTAAAAATCAATAAAAAAATTGGACGTGGTTGATATCTTTTTTGTGATCCAGACTGTCTCTTTTTATAATTATTTTGGTTCTATTTGTGAATATTCGTAATTGGCTTTGTGTTATATACATTTTAGCTGCGCCCCGCGGTTTTACCCGCGTAAGACCCGTTCCCGCGGGAATATTGGGATGAAAAGTAGAATATGTGTTAATCCAGGTCCCCAGCTACCTATATTCCAGGTTTCATTGCAATCGGTTCAGTAGTCTCAGCGTGATTGAGTAACAAACACACATACACACATACTCACAAACTTTCAGTTTTATCATATTAGTAGGATAGAATAGGAAGTATTATTCCTTTGTTTAGTAGCTGTTAATGTTCCTTAATAAATGAATAGTATACCCAGTATCTTATCTACTAATCCGATTGAAATCTGGTTTTCAATATTGGATAGTTCTATTTTCGAAGAAGGTCGTGGCATACTTTGCATCGACATCCAATTAGTAGAACCCGAGTAATGAACGAAAAAGTGCAACCGCTCGAGAACCGCTCGGCCGCTCGTGCCCATGTCAACTGACAATGCGCTTTCACTTCCGCGGCGAAACCGCGGCGCGCAGCTATTCTATGATAATAAAGTAATGTACTGACCGTATGTTCTGTATCCAGTTATGTATGTCCTTAGGTCTGTGCACTCGCAACTCGAACATCTCCGGCTCGCTGGGTCCGCTGCAAATGAGGTAGAGACCGCGGCCCTCCGCGCCCGCCTTCTCGCGTACCAACAGCTTCACTAGCGACACTACACCCGTCTGGAATATCGCAGAATAGGATATAGTCAATAGTCTTTGATTTATTGTGTTATGTACCTACGGAGGTACCTAACTAGTAACTCTTATTGATTAGAATAAGATTATGTCTAGGAGGTAGTTAAGTATGATTTCTTAGTAATGTAAGGTAGATTTATAAGGTTCACTTTTGTGTGTGCTCCCTAGCTCAATAGTTCAATATTTAACTCCGCGTTTTATTAAACATAATAGTGGCGACACAGGTAAAAACAATGGCTCAAGGTGTTAATAACTACGTGATGTCGATGAAAGCAGTGAATTTTTATGAATATGACTCTAAATCCGAAGTGTGGGACGTGTATATCGATAGACTAAAGTATTGTTTTGAGGCAAATGGCGTCGTGGGAGACGCAGCCAAACGCGCAAACTTTTATACAGTGTGTGGCAGACAAGTGTTTGAAACGTTATTAGCGATAATAGATTGCTTTGGTAAAAAAGCCATTTTTCTCACGATACCGTTCCGATTCAGCAAAACAGACAAACATACGGACAGTGGTCTAAATGAAAGCATTGTCAAGCAGACATTTTGCACTGACTTAATGAGGGAAACGGGCACTGTATGGATGGTCCAAAATCTTCCCTTAAAGTGTTGTCTTTCCCTACCTAACTACACGGATCATTAGTTAGGGGAAAATGTACCTTATTATCTGGCGTGAAGAAGGTATATTTATTGTTGTTATCGTGCAGAAAGAACAGCACGTCTGTCAGTACTATAACTAGCAGAGTCTGCATCTTGCTCCGTCCTTGCATCAGAGTAGCTACTCCTTCGAACCTGGGAACAAAACGGTTATGTACAATTGAGATACTATGTACTAGTTGCGTCCCGCAGTTACACCCGCGTGAGTCCCGATCCCTTGGGAATATTGAGATCAAAGTACATTATGTTACTCCTGAAAAATGTAGCTTTCTCTTCGTGTAAGAATTTTTGAAATCGGTCTAGTAGCTTTGGAACCTATTCATTACAAACAAAAAACATATTCCACGTTTCTTAAACATATTCCACGTTTCTTTTACGCGAGAAAAATATAAAAAGCCGCAGCAGTGCTGACCAATATTGTTACGTCTATATCGTAAAAATTAAAAGACAATGCGGGTACTAAGATGTGGTCCACGAATGACGCTTAAAACGTAGTATAATACGTATTAATAAACCCCACCCATCTATCTATGCATACAATCCTACGAGTACATGCGACATCAGTAGAAGCGGCAGGAAGGCCGCCCGTAGTAAATCATTCTACTTTGGACGCTGTCCGCTCTCGTGAGATAGTCGCAAGACAGTCCTGTAAACCTCCCCCTCCACCTCCCCAGTGAGGTCGTGGCAAGACAGCTCACCCTTCTGCCAAGCAATTCATCCCGAGCACAAATCGACGTACTCGCAACACAGCTCGTTTTTTCGCTCTAGTTCTTCTTTCTGATACTGTATGTATAATTGTTACGTATGTTGTTACACCTAATAAAAGGCAAACACCACCTACCGGACCTACCGCACCTACTGGATGCAAGAAGCCGAAAATAGATCTAGGTGGCGTGCAATTGGAGAGGCATATGTCCAGCAGTGGACTGCAACAGGCTGATGATGATGATGATGACCACTAACCTGTTGTTTAGTATCAAAACCCACCTACACTACTGGATGTGGAAAAGATTTAAAAAATCGCCATCAAATTAAACATATACCGTGTAACATCTTAGACCACATCTTCGTTTTCCATCAGGTGAGATAGTGGTCAAACGCTTACCTATCAATTATAATAAAAAACATACGATTAAAACAGAAAAATAGGTTTAATTTCATATCAACAACAAAACCAACTTACTTCAAACTCCTGTTTCCCTGTAAAATGTTGCTCTTCTTAAACTTGACCCCCCGGAAGTTGGTGAACGATTTCGGATCTATCCTGTGATATATCTCCAACTTCCGGTCTTCTCTCTCCTTTGCTGCCACTTGGTTGTCTACGTCTACTAGTATTTCCTAGAAGAAGAAAAAAATACAGGATATTTAATTTGAGGCGACAAGTAAGATTGTGTCCAAAGAATCCCAATTCGGCGCGTGTACAGAATGCTTTTTAATAAAATCAAAGAGCTAATTGGCGTAGTTTCATCTGCCAAATGTTTTCACCTTGAATGTGGTCATGCGGGATAAGCAAAGCATGGAGCATGGATAATGCGTGTGGCAAACAACATTTTCTCTTAATTCTACGTTTTTTGGAAGGCACGTTAAATGGTTGGTCTCTGTTGTTATAGAAGTCAGTAAATCAAGTTAGAGGAGTCAAAAATGTAAATATAGAACTGACAATTGTCTAAGGAAAAAGTAAACAAAGAGATGTCACTTTCAATAAAATATATGAGTTTTTTGTTTACCCTTTTGACCTAAGTTTCTATAAAAGGGTATCTAGATGAGACACAATTCTATACAGACATAAGATATAAAATAGTTCTTACCTTAACGCCACAGAGTGCCTTTTGCAATAACTCTCTTTCAGTCATATCGTCGCCGGCAGTCTTCAACAACGGTTCCAAAAGTAGAGGATATTTCGTTAGTCTTTGAGCCACGAATAATACGCATTCCGGTACACCCTATAAAATAAAATGGAATAAATTAGTTTGCATTGCTAAAATCAAAAGAAATGTATAATAAAACACAACATATACCGGGTTTTGTCGCGTCAACCTTGTAAAAGCCAACTGTAAAGTTGGCGAAAGCTCGGTCGTTCAAAAATATTAAGTAAAACCCTGTATTTATTGTTTTATTATGCAAAATAGCGAAAATCTTATTACGCTACTTTTGATAGTTTTTGTCAATTCTTGTGTAAATCAATTCTTGTATTTGGCGATTTTGCGTAAACCATAAAATCTAAAGCTTCTAAAATATTACCCCTGTACAAATTCTGTGAACATTACAGTTCTCAAAATTATAAATGGCGACCACCAGCCATCATATTTTTAATAGAAGTTGATAATAGTTGATAAACTATGTCAAGTGCGTATTTGAACATTATTTTTTGGTTTGTTTTATCATTATTCATTTAGTAAAACAATTATTATAAAGAAAGTCTAACCTTTTTCCGTAATAGCGGATTCTGTTGACATTTCCTTATAAACCGAGCGAGTCTCGGTTCCCGCGTGCAACACTCCTTGAATACTTCGACCGCGTCACGGTGCCGAGAACAAAATTCACCTGAAAAAAATTGAACAATAAAATTACACTATAGTAATAAAAAAAAAATGATAAAAAATCATAACAATTCTGTAGTTGAAGTTATGTGTTGTCACGGTCGTTCAACCAGTTCCGCGCAATTCGATTTGAAATATAGTGTACGAGCTGCACCTTGCGGTTTCACCCGCGTAAGTCCCGTTCTTTCGGGAATATCGGTATGAAAAGTAGACTATGTGTTATCCCCGGTATCCAGCTAACTATATTCCAAGTTTCAATGGGTTCAGTAGATTTTGTGTGAAAGATTATCAAAGTCATATACATATGTACACACAAACTTACGCGTTTATAATATTAGTAAGATTACAAATCGATCTGCGCGCAACTGGATGGTTAATAGAAAACACTTTTGCTTTTCAAGTTAGTAGTAGTAGTTGAATGGCTCATCAAGTAAATTTTGATACTGTTTGTGATATTAGAAGTGACATAATTGATTGATACTGATAAATTTTTACACCTGGTAAATTTAAAAAAATAATAATTCGAAAAAAAATTGGTACTGTCACAAAAGGACTGAGGGTACCAGGTGCATATTTTAAAGTTTCATGTTTTTCAATAATGATTCAGGAATTGTTGATAATTGTGCTTGATATCACTAAAGCGTCCTAATTGTTAGTAATTTCATGCAGCATAACCAAAAACTACTAAACCGCTATTAATAAAATATAAAATTCAAACTTTAAACGTACAACAGTTGTTCGCCATGATATCTAGAACAACCCCCTTTCCGTTTGACACTCAGTAGCAACCGACCCTGTCTCAGCATACATACTTACCATAAGCGGACCGTACAACAGTCGTTCGCCATGCTTTCTAGAACAACCCCCTTTCCGCTTGTTGCACTCAGTAGCAACCGACCCTGTCTCAGCATACATACTTACCATAAGCGGACCGTACAACAGTCGTTCGCCATGATTTCTAGAACAACCCCCTTTCCACTTGACGTTTAGCAACAACCGACCCTGTCTCAGCATACACACTTACCATAAGCGGACTTGAGTTTCTGTTGCCCGGGCGCGGGTTGCGGCGCGAAGGTGTCGGCCAGTATGTCGGCGACGGAGCGCACGTGCGGCGCGGCGCGCTGGCGGGCGCGCAGGCGGGCCAGCAGCGCCGCGTGCAGCGACCACAGCTCGTCCACGCGGGGGAACATGCGCGACACCTGGGCCGACGACACGCCGCCGATGCGCGTCATGCCTTCCGCGAACATCTACGGAAATACTCTTCTTCTTCTTTAAAATGGCTTTTCCATTCGGACATTTGCCAGTGTCAAGTATTATCAATATTCGCAAGTTATTTGCATTGAACAAAACAGTCAAGTCATTGTAAAATCATTGTAAAGAGGGGGCTATGTTTTACAATGTTTGTTCACGGAGCTTTGGAGACAACACTAAGCTAAAGTCCATGTTCTGCACAGATTTTCACCTTTATTTACACATGTACACCTTCACGAAACTAAATTGATTAATATGCCCCCGAAATTAAACAATTTACACGTATTTGAGCTAAGTTTCACAAAAATGAAAATTTAGCAACACATCTCCTCAACGCATTCCCGCCAAAACTCCTACGGAAATACTCATACTCTACTCATACTCATTTATTCAGACCATAGGAACACTACAAATATTTTTTTTTAAATATTTGGAACACTTGGTCACGTCAAAAGTAATAAAAAATAAAATACACATAAATTGGTTTAAAATAAAATACATAGGTACCTAATTGAGTTTACAAAAAAAAATGAGTTTCAGTTGCTGCTGTAAAGAGGTATTGTCAGTATAATAAATGATAATAATTAAATGATAGCAAACAAAAAATAAAAATAATGTCAATGGTTATTTGCAGCTGTACAAGGGCTGAGGTCAAATTATGTCATAATTATCTTACCTAACTTAAAACAATACAAGGAATGAGATCACAATTAGGGCATTTCCGAATAGCTACTGCTATAACCTGGTAATAAACTGGTAGATGAAAAAAATCTGTGATCTTCACCCAGCGCTCTCATCTTCTAGGTACCTTGAGTCTATGGTACTATGGAGTTATTAATAAAATATTGTATTGTATTGTAAGCATTAATTGTTTTCTATGTATTTTTTGTTTGTACTTTGTTGACATTTTTTATACGTTGGATAATATGTTATGGTATTAATTTTAATAATGTGCTTGGTAAGTTTGAATAACGGATTTATATAATTGACATGTAAGTAATTTGTTTTCAGAATCTTAAGACTTTATATGCCGAACTGGCCAATATAGAGAAACTCATGTTACTGTAAACTCACCACCTGTACCAAAACCTATATTTATGAATAAATGATTGAATTAAATTAATTTTAAACTAAACAAATCTCTATCCATGGAGATAGAGCAGTGTACCACGGGGTAACCCATGATAAAAACACATTATGGACTCTGGAAAGGATTTGAAACCAATCTTTTCACAATCCGGGAGAAACAACTTGACCAATTAGTCTACAGGCTTCGTAGGCTCAGACCCTGAATCTTTGCATCTGTATTTACCATCTACTTCCGCAAACATGCCCAAGTTGTATAGTGCAACTATATAACAGATGCAAAGCTTCAGGGCGTCGTGACGCCGGTAGTCTTTTGTCAAGTTGTTTCTCCTGTATTGTTTGGGAAAATATGCGTTTTTCGAATCTCGTCCAGCTTCCGCCACGCGTTCTTTTGCAGATATTGTATTGTTTCTTTAAAATATTTCTATACACTAATAGGTTTTGTACCATAGTACCTATAAATGATTAGTTTAAGTATATATTAAAAATATAAGTAAGTAAAAATATAAGAAACTAATAATTATAACTTCAACAAAGTGTTGCTGAATCGACCTGGATAAATGATGTGGAGGACTACGCTGTCTTGGAGAAATTTATTTTAGAACAGATAGATAAGAATAGGATACAAAAAACTAAAATACTAAATTTACCACAGAAGGACTGGATAAACAAATATATCATTGAATTAATAAATAGAAGGAACAACTTATGGCAGCAAACAAAGAGAAACCCAAGAGATGAAGGTGTCAAGAAAGCATTTGTAGAAGAGAAGATCAAAGTCCAAAAATTGATAAAAACTACGAAGCAACATTATTATCATAAATTGTTTCAGGATACTTATTGCCAGCCGAGAAAGATGTGGAAGGTCATTAATAGCTTAGCAATAAATAAAGTTAAAGATAAAATAGATCCTCCTAAACTGTTGGTTGATTCTACGGTTGTTTCGGATGGTGGTGAGGTCTGTGAGGTGTTTAACTCGTATTTTTCTTCAATTGGTACAAAATTAGCAAAAAAAATTCCTATCAAATACCACGAAAACAATGACAATATACTAATGTACGGACCAAATTACAAACATAGTCAAAAATTAAATGAATTTAGACCATGCGATATAGAAGAAGTCAGTAGAATCATAGATAAACTAGACAGTAACACCAGTACCGGGTTTGATGGTATCGGTACTAAAACAATTAAATCTTTGAAATGTAATATAGCTGGTGTTCTTGCTAGATCAATCAATCAATGCTTAAAAATTGGTGATTTCCCTAATTCACTTAAAATTGCTAAAGTAACGCCAATACACAAGTCTGGCAGTAGAAACGATCCAAATAATTATAGACCGGTATCAGTACTGCCCGTTTTTTCCAAAATTTTTGAATGAATTTTGTATGACCGTCTTTTTTTTTACCTATGTGAAAAGAAATTTCTAATTGACGAGCAGTATGGGTTCAGGCCAAAATCCAGTACTGTATCTGCGGCTACTGATTTGATTACAAAGATAAAGATAAGTATAGATGAAAAGAAGTACGTGCTGGGTATTTTCATTGATTTGCGCAAAGCATTTGATACCGTTAGTCATCAAAAGCTACTTTTAAAGTTAAAAGACATTGGAGTGTCTGGTTTAGCACTAAAAATGTTAACAAGCTATTTACAAAATCGACTCCAAGTTGTCCAAATTAATGAATTTGTGAGCGCTACTCAAAATGTCACATCTGGCATTCCCCAGGGATCGATACTTGGTCCGCTATTATTTTTAATTTACATAAACAACATAAGTACAATAGGCCTATCTGGTAACCTTACACTTTACGCTGACGATACATGTCTTTTCTACTTCGGAAAATCATTTGGTGAACTGGTAAGTAGCGCTCAAAAAGATCTCGATAAACTTAACGAATGGCTACGGTACAATCTGCTGACTATCAATGCCTCTAAAACATCATTTATGATTTTAACTGCCAAAAATAAAATAATTCCAAAATATAGTCCACTTAAAATTAATGATGAAATACTGCAAAGATCGAAATTAGAAAAATATTTGGGGTTACTAATAGACGATAAACTCACGTGGAAACCCCATATAGACCAAGTGCAAACTAAATTAACGTCGGTATTAGGGTCTCTGCGTAAAATAGGACATTGTATACCTAATAGAATAAGAACAATTGTCTATAAATCTTTCGTTAAATCACATCTAGAGTACCTTATAGAGATTTGGGGAGCTGCTGCTCCAACGAACCTGGACTCCTTACAAAGAACTCAAAATAAAATTATTAAAGTCCTGCATAACTATGATTACTTTACACCAACAGATGAATTATACAAAAAAACGGAACTCTTTAATATAGCCAGACTGTTTAAATATAAAATGTGTATACTTGTAAAAAATATTGCCTCTAATAGTATAATATGTTCTAATATAAAACTGCGAAAGAAAACAAACACTCAGCGATTACGAAATAAAACAAAACTTGTACCAAGACCACCAAGAACAACTTACGGAAGGACAACAATTATGTTTGATGGAGTGAATCTATTTAACAATCTGCCTGACATTATAAAAGATAGTGCTAGTTTGAATATCTTTAAAAGCAAGTTAAAAATGCACATTGCCGGGCTGTGATGATTTTTCTTTTCCACAACTTACTTCCAAACGTAACGACTTGGAACAGAGCCCAGAAGCAAATATGTTATTTATCCTTTATATGATTTTATTTATATCTCATTGTATGTGACTTTTGTGTCTTATGAGAATAAATGTCTTTAAACCTATATTAAAAAATATTATTTTTCTTAATTACATGTAACATATTTTTTAATTTATTTTGTAATCGTTTTTTTATTGTAAGTAATTCATTTTTTAGTGTTTTCTCATAGAAAAAAAACAGCATTCTGTGTACTGTTGCAATAACACACTATTGCCTTACCTTTTGCATCAGCCTTATGGTAAGACAATGATGTTTCTCAGTCAGTATCAGCTCGTAAATGTGTTCTTGTCTCTTCGTCTCTCTATCACCCAGTGATCTGCAAACCGAATAACCAAGTTAACCTAAATTCTACCGTACTTTTTAGAACTTTTTAAAAAAAATGACAATATCCACTTTCAAAAGCGGGATATTGGTGCTGCAAACGTAGTCGACTGTTTCCTCACTTACAAGGTGATAAAGAAGACAAGATGCCGATCCAAATATAAGAAAAGAAAAATGAAAAAAAAAACATGGGGGCATGATCAAATTATTCATGCATGGGAGATATATGGTCAATTAGTCAAGCATATAATTCCATCTCATGTAGCATGTCATGTCTCATGTCTTTATCTAGCAAGGAAACAGTCGACTACGTTAATATTATGGAGAGAGAGTAGTAATCCTTTCCTTGCGCCAGGCAGCATTAGTACTTCCCTGGTAGTCCGTTTAAGTGTAGAATTTTGCACAGCGGTAGGAAAGGTGTTGGGCGTACTGTTTACCATTAGGTAAATAAACAGATATCTATTAACATATCTGTTTATATATAATACTAGCTGCGTGCTGCGGTTTCACACGTGTAAATCCCAAAGCTTATGTTACTCTTTGATAATGTAGCTTTCTATTAGTAAAATATTTTTTTAAATCAGTCCAGTAGTTTCAGAGCCTATTCATTACAAACAAACAAATCAATATTTCCTTTTTATAATATTAGTATAGATTATTAAGGTACTTACTTAGCTAGTCCCTTAGGGGCGCCTGCGGCCCACGTATCAGGCTCTGAAGCCCCGAGACCCAACATGATAGCTTCGTCACCGAGTTGGTCGGGTGTCAAGTACACTTCGGGGAATTCTGTCACTCCGGCGTCGTCTGATGCACTGGAAGATTGTAAGCCGTTTAATAAATATTAAATTAATAAGTGTATATTAAACATTAATCTCCCTTACTTATAAACGTTAATTAATGCGCTGCATAACCATGCATCGTTTGTCATTTACCATCATAAGATGCATGGCTATGCACTACAACATGAAGTTTCAAAGTTGACAGACCGAGACAAACATCGCATAGCTTAGTCATGTGTAAATAATATTTTATAAATAAGGGAGTAAATTAATAAGTGTTCATTAAATATTAAATTAATAAGTGTTTATTAAACATTAAATTAAGAGTCGGAAGTCGGTTATTTGCAAAAATGCAAACGAAACATGACAAATGTATGGATTAGCAGTGTCCTCCAGTTTCACCAGCGGTGTTTTCCAATAACACTTTTTAGTGGATATCTACACATCTCGAAGAACATAACCCTCTAACTTAATGTCAATTTGACCAGTGGTTTAGGCTGTGGTGCATTGAATTACCTTCTCCCCGGATGGTAAGTGACAAGTGGTTTTGGGCGTAGCACGCTCCTCTAGAAGATGGAATACGACAATATACCCCAACCGTCATCCGCCACTCCCTTTAATTTGTGGCGTCAACTTTTAAACAAACTGATTCAAAAACTACACTCTGTATGTATTTGTTTTTATAAATACTTACTTGCTTTGATCATGCTTATGATCTGAATCTTTGTCGTCGTTATAAATGTGACCAGTACTGTAAACATAACAAAATCAATATCAACCATTTTGACAAAATAGTAGAACTTTAACTATATTAATGGCAACACCATATCATAATGCTGTACTATGTTTAAGGTTTTTATTTTCGAACAGTTAAGTTCTTAATACTCGGAATTATTATGATTCAATTTCTATTTCTATAAGAAACTTTTCAGCGACGTTTAAATAGTTCATAGAAAAAATATCCAGTGTTGCCATAAATATTTGAAAAAAAAAACTACGAGTAAGACGAAACAGGGGTCCAAAGATCAACCAACGCGACAAATGAAACATTAGGTATTGACATGTACCAAATCTTCAAAAATACTACTTCAAGATTTTTTATTTTAATAATAAACGGTTTAGCAAAGCCTAAATAAAGAAGAAGAAGCGTTTTAAAGTGAAGCTTTACATCTTTAATGTAAGATATCATGCAATTTTAAGAACATAATTTTAGAAAATAAGTTTTTATTTCACAGAAATTAATATTGTCTATTCAAGGTAAACTGCATATATTACTATTGCGTAGGTACCTACTATTTATATTTAATTGATGATTTTTTAAAATTGTTTTTGAGCATTTCATATTTTTATGGTGTTTTTTTTTAATTATTAGAGTATTTATGTCACAAAGTAGGGTACTTAATAGGGAACAGTAGATTCCCAAAACTACTAATAACAGTTAAAAATCTACATTTAATTCTAACTGACGGAAGCCTCAATATATTTCTGATTACTGATCGATATTTGACAGATTTGTTTTGGAAACACATCAAATAGTTTTATTTTACTATAGGAATCCCCTTTTGGGGATGATACATAACTTAAAAGTCTCAGCTGTCTTCTTGTAGTTCCTTGCTGTTCAAAATTCCACACTCAGCAGTGTATCACACACCTACCGAAATACTTTTAAATGGATAAATCTATGCTGTATTGAAGTTCTCTAGCTTGGACAAAACATCTGTATTTCGTAGTTAAATATACAAATAGAATAATAATTTATGTTGGAATAAAAATATTATAATAGTTAAATGTACTTTGGTGTATAATTTGCACCCTTCATCGGACCCTGTACAACCTATCTAGCTACCTCTCCTAATCAGATCGAACTGCCTCTTTCATTCTAAACCTCCTTAAAAATACCTTGAAAAGACAAACCGTAAAACAAAAAAACCGGACAGTAAAACAAAACTCGACAGAAATCGAGTAATCAAACTACAACAACGATTTAAAGAGAAATTTTCAACAAACTACCTTCAGATAGAAAGATACACAAGTAACGTATTGTGAATGATTCGAAAATCAAACTAAGAAGACAATGTGAACGCACGCTGTAAAAAAAACCAACTGTAAAAAAACTGCATCTAAAATTATACTGGGAGCTGTTTGTTTTAAATATATTCCCGGTTCGGGCTTCCAGAAGCCCTGAAACCCAGCTGTTCGTTGTTTTTAAGCTAGGTTTACTTAAGTACTGTTATTTTATTTCACGAATGCTTTTTTGGCTTGGTTATATGAGTTGATTCATGTATCCATTGTTTCTGTGTTCGATTGCGTATCGATTTGCAACTTACTTTATTGACTCTAAAATATATACATAGAAAACCAAATATTCAGTTAAGATACATTTGTAATATTTATTTTTATGTATAATATTATTGAAATGAAATTAACAACATTGTTTTGTTTTTTATTTACTATTAATTAAACGGTACTTAAAAAGACATTTAAAACTTAACTTAGCATAGCGAAACCACTAAGGTTTATAAATAAATAAATTTTAATACTGAGGTATATTACGAAACGTAACTTCCGAATATTCGGATAAGACCGAACGTCAGTAGGTAGTTATTACACGTTCAAAACAATTTGAATCAATACATTAATTCCAGTTCAATTTTGGAGACCTCCTGATTACTTTGATGATTTGAGCTTACGCACTCAGAAACAACAAGTTCAATCAACAAACTTTACGTTACACGTGAATCTTACTCACACAACCAAGACCGAATGGCATTCGTGAGATATAACAACTGTACTTGATTTTACAGAGCGTACTTTGTATGAGTTCATAAGACAATTTAATTTGTATGAGATTGATGGACTCATACAAAGGGAGCTTTTGATGATGCTCACGATTTTATATTATAAAATCGTCATTTTATTCGAAACAACTCTTAATAATCCGGTATCAAACACACGAAAAACACAACCGTATATAGACTGACAAACTCCTATATTAAAAGAGAACCGTAACGAACATAAAAAAGAGCGAGAGAGATAGACAATAACACGAATGGATTGGTGTGTGTGAATGAGACAGAACATAGGTTTGATTGAGAAAGGCGTCCTGCAACTTACTGCACGCCAAGTTTGGTCGCGACGCGGCGCCATGGGCTGTAGCATCCGGTCATCGTTTTCTTGCTGCTCGTGTGCACAAGTGACATATACGTTAGCGATGGCGGTCGAGGCGTATGTGTGCGTGGGCGTAGAGCGTTTGTACGCGTAGCCAAGTGTAGAGGTGGTTACTAGCGTGTTTTAGAGGCGGTATTACTATAATTACCAGTGTACCTACTGAGTGACTGAGTGAGCAAATACTGTCGATTATCACGTAAGGCAAACTTGATGATCAATTAGGTCCAGCTACTAAGTTCCTTAAAGGTCCTTTAAGATCGTTATCTTAAACTGTCATTAAACCACGACTTAATTTAGAAAATTTGATAGACGGCACAGTGCAATTCTATTAGTTTTTGTTTTATTTTTTATTTTTTGTGCTATCTATCAAAAAGTTTTGAAACTATTTAATGAAAAAGTTTCTAAACGTCGTTCAAAATCTTCAAAAAATGGGGGCAAACTAACTTTCCTACCATGATGTCTTATAAGTCGCCGCTATATCGTTCAGCTAAAAAACCAACAAATTATTTAAAAAAAAAAAACAACTTAAAGAAAGTTTTTTTTAATTATCTGTGGTTTTGTCTAAGGTTTTTGCGAATTTGCATAATAAAACATAATATTTACCGGGTTTTACTCGCGTTTTATTCGATAAAATCGTTAAAAATAATGACGTTATCGAATAAAACGCGAGTAAAACCAGGTAAATATTGTGTTTTATTATCTGTGTTTAAAAGTAGTCGGGGTATGATTTTTTTTTTGAGCGACAAAAGGACCACAAAGCAACGAGAAACGATCATGGTAGCGCGGAATGAGTCAGTATTTTAAGGAGTACCACCTTCACACTTGTATCAAAAATGAAAATCTCTTACAAAGAAGATTTTTCGAGAAACCCAAAAAAAAACATCAAAACGAAAAACAGCAAACAACAAAACCAAAGACCCTTTTAAAAACGAGCAAATGTTACAAAGCATACGAGACAATAAAAAGAAAGAAACAAAAAACAAAAACACTTATATAAACCCATACTTGTGTATCCTCTTATTTTAAAATATTCCTTATTCCTAAATTATTATTTATTTATTATTTTTTATAATAATTATTTATTATTTTAAATTAATTCTCCATACGTTGCTCGCAAATCAAATACAAAATGCAGTCAGCCCATCGATTTTATTTTTTTATAATTTTATATGTAAAATTTTGCAACAATTAAAAAAGCAGCAAAAAATTTAGAGCTAAAACTTTATCTAGACTAAGAATAACAACCGGTTTAATATTATTATTGTAAGGCCAGTTAATAATGATATTTTTATTGTAAATAATAGTGGCAAAGTACTTACCTATTAGAGTTTTGTGATTGACCGGAAACTGAGCTCCTTTTACTGCTTTTTCCGCTTGCAGCGCTTAGAGATTTTCCGACTGATGTCTGAAACATAATACGAAGCATTTTTAAGGCTTTTTTAGCTTTTTAGCTATTTCGCTTAGCTTCACCTGCCAACCTATACTAATATTAATATCCATGCTAATAATTTAAGAAGGACAGATTTATTTGTTTGTTTCTTCTTCTATGTTACTCCCCGGTAATAAAAGCTACATTATCGAGGATTAACATATGCTATTTTTAATTTATCCCACGGCATTAGGACTTATATATATAATATCACCGCGATTCTAACGCTCGTGGAGACGGTCCCCTAGTGTTAGAGTTGTCAGGTCGCCCTAAAGTTTCTTAACTTGACCTAACAACTGCTATCAGATATAACAGCCGGGACCAACTGCTTAATGTACCTTCCGAAGCACGGAGGAACCACTACCACACCACCACACACCACTACAGTTTACTATACTTTTCTGTATTTAAGGAGGTTCGAAGCGAAATTCTCGATGTAGTAAAACTTAGTGCACACTTCGTTAACTTTGATTATTTCTTACCTTAGATGACTTAGGTTTATTGCATTCAACAATGTGATCTTTGCAAACATTCTGATGCACCGTCATTGTACAGTCTGCAAATAGAAAAAATACCATAAGTTTGGAAGTACAAAACATGTAAAACTGATTTATCATAGATTAAAGCTAATGCCAAGAATCTAGACATTATTGTATTAATAATAATATTATTTTTCATTTTATTAGAAATATTTTACAAACAAAAAAAATAAACAAACATTAAATTCAAGAGAGAACATCTAATATCGGAGGCGATAATTGTTTTACACATCTATGGCTCTACAAAGTTACTTTATTTGACCAAAAAGGTCAACGCCAAGCAAGTCTTTATTCTGTAGCTGCATAAAATGCTCATTATACACCCATAAAGTAATTGAAATTTGAAACTAAGGTTCTGGCAGTATACGTCCATTTCGAACTGGCCACCTAGACATAACACGTAACAAAATTAAAAATGGGTTATTTTTCTTAAATTTTTATGTTGACGGAAGGGTAAGGTAAAAAGTTTTCGTTAATATAAAGCCCCAACTTTTTTTATCATCAGCTAAGGCCGATGTTTGGTTTCGTCAATTTGATGTAACATTGTTAAATTGGTTTACACGCTCCAGGTTAATTTGATTAATATAGAGCTGTAAATATATTCATACACGTTGTATTAGTCTATTGTTTTATTGTTAGGTAAATGCTTATTTTTGTAGCCTTTTTATCACAGTAGATGTGTAAAGTAGAGTATTCACCTCGGTAATAAAGCCTGTCTTTATCTTGGGCGCTTGAATCCCACGCTTCACTCAGGACTCTAGGTTTTTATTTATTTTTTTATTTATTATTTATTTTAATGGTTACAAAACAAAAAAAAACCTTAAATAACATTAAAAAACCAATGAGGTTTGTCACTAATGTTATACTACTATAGGTATCTCATCAACGGCGTCTATCATATTAGCTAAAAAATAAGACTTTAATTTAACTTTAATGTTGTTGGGCCTAATTACATGAAAGGTACGTAATTCTGGAGGTAGATTATTTATAAAGCGAGGAACAAGGTAGGCAGTAGTTCGCTTGCCGTAGGTATTGTTCATATCATCGTACGTAACTCCAGCTGATTCCGAGCGGCCGCCCGCGTACTTACGGGATGTTGGTATTTTATCTCATCTCTGTACTGTTCATTAAAAAAGTGATCTAGGTGCATAACTCCTTCGCGGAGTTAACTCTTTAAGAGTCCTTCGTACGCTTTGAATTCAATATGGCGCCCGCTATATAAGACAGGGTTTCAGGACCTCGGTGCATAAACTACCGGTGCTTTATATCTAAAGTTTTAAAGATGGTAACAAAAAAATTGACAATTTCAAAGAAAAAAGAAAACAAAACATCTTAAGTTTGAAATAAGACTCATTTTGCGGTTTTTATATATTAGCATTGTTGCAACGTTTCGCAGCGTATTTCAGGCTCCTTTTCACAGCAGGATGAGTTTTATTTCAATACAAAGTCGCGAAAACAGAAGAAAAAACTATAGTCACTATGTTAAAAAAATGCGTACCGAAAAGTACCGCCTAATTCAATCAATTAAACTGTCACTTTCTAAGAACTTTTTTTTATCTAAGAAACAAAGTATAGTTGTTGTATCCCTAGATGGCGGTAGCACCGTCATCTATGTACTGGTAGTATATTATGTGCGTATACTAACTGTCACAGTACAGCGAGGGCTTGTCAGTGAGCGGCCTCCCACACCAGTCGCAGTCACCGCCACTGCCGGCCGCCTGCCACGCGTGCGCGACCTTGCGGGACTTATCCTACAAACACGACGATTACAAACATAGTTACTGTGTGAGTTAACAAAGCGTGGGTTTCCTCAGGTTTCTTTCCTTTAAGGTAATTGCGATGCTATTTATAAGATAATTGTTATACTTGTAGAAAACACCCAGAACCAGAAACAAACATTTACGGTCAGCATAAATTTGCACGCGGCAGGAATCGAACCCGCAAGCTTCTGCGTCGCATTATTTAAGTCTATCCGTTTGAAATGTTACAGATCATGGCAATTAGTCATCGTCATTAAATACAATTTGTAAATCATCTTTGGTAACCATCTTTGATGATGATAATGATGAGGATGATATTTGTGAATCATCAACGATTATAAGTAAGTCAACCTTCATACTAGAATAGGTGCACCAATGAAAGTAGGTAATGATAACGTACCTTTTTCTTTCTAAAGAAAAGGCTTCCACGTTTTCGTCTTTTCTCAGCATGGTGATCGTACGCCGCTCTGGTGGAAATAACAAGCTTAAACTATATGGAAACATCTAAAGTAGGCCTTACAGTAACCCTGTAAACATCTTCATGAATAGTCAAGTATTTTCAATGTGAAGCTGATTAAAATCTATCGCATTTACAATTTACAGAGAAAAAGGAACAAAGAAAGTTGAAATAACTTTATTATCCTAATCATGCCAAAATGTTCAAGCAAAAACAAATGAGACAATCAAAGCAAAGCCCGTGCCGTTAACAAAAGCAAGCTTAAAGTGTTGGTCTAATTCAATTTATCCTACTAACGAATTTCTGTTTGATCAAGAGAGAAATATGTTTTAGTATCAATTCCTTATGTCTAGGTCCTTATGTCTAGGTATTTCTTGAAATATTAGTGTTTCAATGGCAGGTTATTTAACCTATATCCATGTGGATATAGGATGGATCTTTTGAAATTAGATTGGGATAGGACATTGTCTACAGTACTTTGTTGGCAAACTACTAGATTATCAATAAAATAAAGAAGCGCTGGAAACAGCACTTGACTGGCTGTAAATGAAGTAGGACAGCGGTGCATCTAACGAGATGGAAGAATCCAAAATCACGTAGAGGTGAAAAGGGACGTTAAGTAATATATGTGATCCTTATCCATTCTTATCCTCCATTTTCGAGGGATGGGATGGGATGGAATCTGTCAAATGTAGAAAGAGTTGAGTAGGGTAAGACCGCCAAAAGGAACCTTTGGGAGTCTTTAGAAGTTCTTATCTCCCGAAAATGAAGTACTATTGTAAGTAAGGCAAACTTCCAAAAGGACATTCCGTTGGGGGTTTTGTGGCCTACTAAATAGCGACGCTAAGAAAAGGTACCAAGCAAATTTGGTGTTCCCCATTTCCATGGAGGATGATTGTAAAATAGGGCAAGACCCCAAAGGTCCTGGGAAAGGTACTTCTTGTTATGTTATAGGAGACGGAAACTCCTAAGAGTCATTAAGGGATGTTTAGTAAAATTAGCAATCCCTATTTTGAAGTTGAGGAAATTTGTGGAGAAAGCCAAGATTCTATAAAAGGAGCTTTTCTCCCATCTAGGGAGATTCGAAAAGGGTACCAAAATAAAGTTAATGATCCCTATACTCTGTTATGTTAAATAAGGC
Organism: Idaea dimidiata; assembly: GCA_949358125.1. NCBI lineage: Eukaryota > Metazoa > Arthropoda > Insecta > Lepidoptera > Geometridae > Idaea > Idaea dimidiata. The sequence goes on along the minus strand of OX442334.1, from coordinate 18,624,589 downwards.
GAAAACTCTAAAGGACAAGAAACCTTAGTGATTCTTGTCTCCACTATGAAAATGGGGAAGGGGAAATGGTGGATTGTGGAGGAAATCAAAACCTCCAAAAGGATGCAATAACGACGCCGGAAAAGGCTTCCAAAGTAAGGTTAATAACCGCTTCCTTTGTTATTTTAAATATCCGATCCACTCACTGTTCTAAGAACGCGAGCCGATGTAAACCGAGGTGTTCTTGGTGCGTGTTGTTCCTGCGAGGTTGGACGTTGTTCACTCGTCCAGCGGTGGTCGTCGCTGACGGTTCCTCGTCGCTTTCCGTCTCGCTCGCACCGCGGGCCGAGCGGCTAAGTGTGTAGAGTAGACAAGATGTGTGGGGTGTGTTGTGTAGGTGAGCTTTTGCGTGCGTGGAATTGGTTTTTGGTTCTTTTTGGTTTGTTTCTATTGCGTATGGTTCTGTTGTCGGAATTGGATCTTTTTTGTGTTTTTGTTTTAGTTTTTTTTTTCACCTGAGCACATACAATACTCCAATAATCCAATTAGACTGCCCAATTAAATAGGAAGTTATATGAAAAATGTATCATTAAGAATTGTACCGCGATGAAGACAGGAACTTCTGGTTACTATGCATTAGTTTAGTACCCAAATAGGGGTTTCAAAATTTTCTTACTCATCTTTTTATAAGGTTCCAAACCTCAAAATGAAAATAAACCATTTTGAGAACGGTCGCTTGTCATATTTGTGAATCAATAAATTTATTTTTATTGATAAATAATTATTTTTATAATTAGTCACAGATTTTAATCACACGCACACAAAAGTCAAACGAACAAATTTTAATGAAACTGTTAAAACTGTTTCTGTTTGTTATTTTTTTTCGGAAGATTATTGCAACCTTTATATGCGGTCACTCATACGCCATTTTTTAACCAAAATAACAGTTTCAATGAAATGTGCAACAAATAAAAACAAAACATCAGTTAAACTCATTTTTCGGTTATAATTACGTTGCATTTATTTAAAAAAATGTTTTTAAATATATAGACTTCCTACACAGAAACGTTTTGGTAGTTTTCAGTAGCTTTTTTGAACAACGATTAAGACAAAATTACATCCCGGTCTACCCGTAAACACGCTAAGCTAGCATGAGATACATTTTGTCGAATCGACTCAAACTTTGTCTCAAACGACGAGAAAACGAGACGAAGCCTATGTGTCGATGTCGATACGACAAAATGTTTTTCGTGCTGTCGTACTAGCCTAGCTAGAAAAATTCGAAACGTAGGGCGTTGAAAAAATGCTTAATTTAAATTAAAACCGAAAAATGAGTTTAATTTTATATCAGCATTGCGAAAACCGAAGTAAAATCTAAAATATCAGTTTTCAAGCAAAAACCTGTGCTGTAATTTTGTAAAAAAAACAAATAAATTGAGCAAAGCAAACAGTGCCGACAAAAACTGACATTGACTCACACATGCATATTGCACAAAAAGAAATGTGCCTTTTGATTAAAAAAAAACCTAAAACCTTTAGTAATAGAATTATTAAAATTTTAATCAAATTGCTATTTGGTGAAAAAAGAAAAATATCGTCTAAACTCATGCTTATCTTTTACTTAAAAGAAGTTTAAAAAACGGTATTGAATTTTATAAAAAACTATCCCAAAAACCTACCAGCAGTAAAAATTCCTTTTTGATCAATTTAAATCTAAATTTATCAATCAAAATGGCGGAACCATTCTTTGAACGACAAATTCAATAAAGTTTCAATTGCAGTCCAGTTGCAAGTTATAGTTTCATTTTGACTTGCAATTCACTTGCAATTGCAGTGAGATTAAAATTAAATTTTGGACAATTCTATTACAACAATAATTCCAAGTACAAGACCTTTTCAAGACTTAAATGAGCAAATTGATCCGTTAAGACTCGTTTACACCAGAGTGTCAAACACCAAACCCCCTTAAACTCACATGTTAACCGGCGGCTGCGGTTGAGGCGGTTGAACCGCGGCCACGATGCTGGGCGTGGACACAGACTTCTGCAGCGGCAGCCTCGCCACCAGCCGCGACCCTTCGTTGGTCGCCACCGAGCAGCCCGCCCTTAACGCCGCTGTCACTTTTTCAAAGTCTTTCTGTTTGGGGGAAAAGATAGGAAATTGAAAAGCGACATCAACAAGGAGTTTCGGCGGGAACGCTTTGAGGAGATGTGTTGCTAAATTTTCGTTTTTGTAAAACCAAGTTCAAATTGTTTAATTTCGGGGGCATTAATCAACTTTAGTTTCGTGAAGGTGCGCAAGTGTAGTGAGAGTGAAAATCGATGCAAAACATGGACTTCAGCGTTGTCTCCAAAATAAATAAATAGATAAAATAAAATTCGTTTATTTCAGGCCGTGACCCATAGAAATAGATACAAAAATAATAATAATCACAAAAATTCATATACGATACACAATAATTATACAATACAATACATTCACTTACACATATGGACACAAACAACAATCAATACTAGATAATAAAAATTAAATTCAATAGTTCCTTACAAACGGCTCAACTGGTACATGTCTGCTACAGCAATGCCGCATGTAAGGGCAGTCCAACCTATCGGCGATCATTGCCAGGATTGCGTTGGCCCGTACTCTGCGTACCAGGGAAGCACTCCGACTGCGCATAGTGGTGTGAAAGCAAGCAGTTCTTGCCTCCGCAAACATTCCCGAGGCACTGCAGAATCGGGGCAGCCCCACCACAATCCGGAATGCATTATTATATAGGACTCGGAGGTCGCTGTAGCTTTTCTGTGTGTAGCGAGCCCATAGGCTGCAAGTGTATAAAGACGTACAATAGGCTTTAAAGAGCGTCACTTTGACTTCTCCTGAACATCTAGCAAACCTACGGGCTAACATGTTAGCTCGTATCGACAGCGACCTCCGCTCTCTCTCCATGTCCTCATGGTATTTTAGGTCGGCCGTAAGAACTTGCCCCAGATATTTGAATTTGTCAACCCTCTCTAGGGAAATGCCGTTCAACCTCACTGGTGGTACGTAATCGACATTTCCCGAGCCCACACCAAAGACCATGTACTGGCTCTTTGCCACATTATACCGCAATTCGTGTTCACGAGCATACTCCTCACACACATCAAACAACCTTCTCAGGCCACATACCGAAGCGCTCAACAGCACCATGTCGTCTGCATAACTGAGGTTGTTAACACACACTCCATCTATATGGCAGCCGACACGGAGGCTGCTAAGCGCGCCGATCAGGTCATTCATATAGAGATTGAATAATGTTGGCGAAGTTAGGCCGCCCTGTCTCACTCCACATTCCAATCGATACTGCTCAGACATCACCCCCGCCCATCGCACGCAATTTTGCTGATGGCCATACCAGTACCGAAACAAACTAGTAATCCCCCTCGGTAAATTTATACTCTCTAACTTGTTCCACAGGACATCATACGACACCAAATCGAAAGCTTTGGACAGCTCGAGAAAGCAGGCGTAAACTGATGTTTCCCTCTTGGTATAGTAGTTGATGGTGTGTTTCAGGCACAGAATCGCGCTCTCTGTTGACAACTTTGGACGAAACCCGAATTGGTTGTCATGCAAATTTACATATTTACACAGCTGTGCATTAAGCAAACCATCAAAAACTTTTGCAGCTATTGTAGCAAGAGAGATAGGTCTGTAGTTATTGGTATCAGCCAAGTCACCTGTCTTATTCTTAACCACTGGCACTACCACCGTCTTCATAAAATCAGCTGGCAAATAACAGTGGCTCACACACAAGGAGTAGAACATTGCCAACACTCGAGAGATCTGAGGTCCAGCATGCAGAAGGTGCTCGATGCTGAGCCCGTCATGCCCAGGGGATTTCCCCCTAGTCATGTCTTTGATAATATTTTCAACATCCTTTGCTCTGAAGCTCGTTTCAACTCGTTGGCTACTCTTATCGGCATCGAGCACATTACTGGCTGGACCCAGCGGAGATTTAACAGCAAAATGTTCTTTAAAGAGTTCGGCAATGGCTTTAGGGTCACTCACCCCGCCGACGCTCGCAGGAAGTCCAGTCCGTACATTTAGTTTAGCTGTGTCCTTCCAGAAACTGCAAAAATTGCCAGTACGATGGCTTTCAGCGAGGGCATCCATTCGTATTTGGTCATGGTAGTCCTGACACCACTTAAGCTTAGATTTGAACACCCTTCTGCTCTCGCAAATGTCATCGTACACGGAACCTGACTTAGGTCTCCCACAACACACCCATTCCTTGAACTTGGACCTGGCCAATCTGTGAGCATCGGCGACGTGCTTATTCCACCCCACTACATGTGCACGCCCGTGCCGCCCACCTCCTCGACCCCCCTCCGCGGACTCCGCAGCCGCAGTACGAAGGGCGGAGATGATGTCTGAGTACACCGCGTCCAGAATACGCCGGTGACACGAACTGCTACAAAACGTATCCGCACAATTTCTTAACTCATTTGGAAATCTATTAATGTCAACAATTTATTACACCTTAACATATATTTCGCAGTTTGCTTGTCATTTCTATGCCCCCACATAACATTTTTGTCAACTTTACGCCCATGAAGTCACCTTAGGGGTTAACAAACTCAAGTTACACTCAACAATAAGTGGTAAATGGTCAGAAACCATCGCGTCATATTCAATTCGTACTTTAGTCACACATTGTCTCGCGGATTGAGTCACTAAACAGTGATCAAGCCAGCTGCAGGTTCCATATACTTGACTAATGTACGTATAACTATCAGCGGATAGCCCTAACATATCTACATCAATACACGTCAAAAACTGTTCCTCACAATAATTCGTCAATTCCTTAAAAAACAGTTCACGGGGGTCCGCATTAAAATCACCTAAGATTAACACAGATTCAATACCGAATTCATGTATGATGGCACACAGTTCACTCAGACAATCTTTGAAGAAGTCTAGATTTTCTGTTGAATTAGTTGGCATATATATACTTATTACAACAAAAATACGATTAGGAGCATCTACTTTGATAGCATACATACGCGTATTTTTACATGGCAATACTGATACACGCGGGAAGATACTATCGCGCCACAATATCGCCACTCCACCATAAGGCCGCCCGCGCAGGATGCCCGCCGATGTATCCACCGCTGACTTCCCGCTATATCCAAAGCCGTTATCAATAGTGCCGAGAAATGGTATGTCGTGTGGTAACAACCAGGTTTCTTGTAAGCACACTACGTCGCACTTACTGCACAGATTCCTGAAGTCATCAACAGAACGCTTTACGTTCTTACAGTTATAGCTAGCAAAACGACAAAGTCTATCCATTATGGAGTTCGTTTAGGCCGTCTACAGCCCTGGGACTGTACGATCTTTTATATTTGTAATTAACAAAACGCCTAAAAATCACGCCAGTTGGCCATATCTGCTCGTCCAGGTATAAAGAAACGTTGCATTCAGAAGTTAAAAATTTATATGCCTTGTGTCCCCTTTCTTTCTTCATATTAATTCTTTCCAAAATAACTGTTTCTTTTGTCTTTTTTCGTATATAATTAATAATATCACTTTCGCTAGTATCAAGATGCACATTTGTAATAAAAATCGGAATTTTCTTATCAGCCGCCTTAAAGTTACACTCATTATCCTTAGCTATGCCTGACTTTCCTATGAACCGATAGTTATTTCGCTTTTTTTTGCGTACCGACTGCCACGCATTGTTAATACTACTAGGTGACATATTCAGTAATCGTCTCGTTTGTTCGCCCTTATCATTATTACGTTGGTTTTCTGTTGTTATTGTTTGCGCGTCCACCGGACTACGCTGGGACGTCACCGCTGCCGACGCATCGCATCCCCGCCGCTCCGTACCGGTCTGCGAACTCGCCTCGGTAAGCGGCAACGAAAGCATCCGAGCGCCCGCGTCGTCGCCCCCGCCACAACCCGCGTCATCGTTCGCCCGCTCGGTACCTACCGCTTGCTGTTGTCGCTCGAGTGATTCACACGCCGTCTGATCATTATGTACATCTACCCTTATTTTTCGGTAACTTAGTGTTGGCGATACATTACCTACAGATTTCTTGTTTTGATTAATTGGAGTCCCCCCCTGGAGACTTCGCATTTTTAATTTCATTAGAATCAAAAGCCGACGAACATACACGAACTAGCGTTTCTTCATCGATTACAGAAACTTTATTCTGCACGTAGGAGAGTAACTCGTTTACAATCAGGTTGCAGTGAGTACATTTTAAAACATTCGTCATCTTCGCAAATCAATCGCCGCTGCACAGTAGGTACACAGTCGTAACACACCCGCCGCTAATGAATGCGCGAGTGAAACTGAAGCTCCGTGAATAATCATTGTAAATGGCCGTCGTTTCGCAATGATTCCCTCAACTTGATGTTAACTATGACGACTTGACTGTTTCGATGCAAATAACTCGCAAATATTAATAATACTTGACACTGGCTAATGTCTAATGAATTCAGTCATTTATAAGAAGAAGAACATATCAACAAGTTTTATTACTTGTATGTATAATGTGCTCTGAGCTCTTAGTATGAGTTTTGATATTTTGTCGTCTCGATGAAACTGGCAGTTTACTTCCATACATTATTTTAGTTTATAATAGTTACCGGTAGGGGCGATAAACTATCAAAACTCATACTAAGGGCTCTGTCTTCGAGTATCTTCTTGGTGACATCGTAGACCATCCGAACAAACCGAAGTCTTACATAATAAAGTAAGGCAAGGACCCCGGTTATGGCCACCTTAATTGCTTAATTCGAGCTGTATTAAAAAAAAGCATCGAACCAAGTAAAAGCTTTTAAAAAGCATTGTGAAAAAAAAATTAAAATAATGTAACAAAATCACAAGTCTTGGCCACTTTTTACCCACGACGAAACGGAGCAGGGTATCTGAGGTTTTAGCGTAAGAGGTCGTGTTCTTGTTAAAGGTTGCTTAGATACTTACAACCAAGTATTTTTAAGATATTACTTGAATCGTTTTCATAGAATATAGAAAACAGACATCCGCCGCCATTTTTTGAGTTGTGAGTCGCGTAATTCTATTTCATATGAAAAAAATAAGTCAATTGTGGCAAAATAGGGCTTTTCTATGAAACCGGATTCACGAGAAATTATGCGACTCACAGCTCAAACTGGGACCGTCTCATCTTACCCCCGGGATCGTCTGCACGAGCGTTAGAATCGCGGCGATATTATCGTCAAGCCACATATTTCTATACAATCTCTATGAACGTGTCTCCACACGGCGATGTTAATGCGGCGGTGTGTTGTATAGAAATAAGATAATATCTCCGGGACTCTCGTGGAAACGGTCCCTAACCAACAAACAGTAAGGCAACTCACAGCCAAATCGTTATCATTGAGGGAGTGCGTGGAGTGTCGGACTGGACGCGGCACCTCCCCTTCCGACTCCATGGAGGACAGCGACGCACTGTGACCGTTCAGAGCGCTGTAACACGTATACGTATCAATTTACATAGAAAGGGGACAGGTTTAGATCTAGTTTAAGGAATACGAGGGCAACACTGAAACTTTTTAGAATAGGCCACTTGTAAACAATAAAATAAAATAAAAATATATTATTTCTTTATTATATTGAAAATATAACTCACTAGCTACGCCCCGCGGTTTCACCCGCGTAAGTCCCGTTCCCGCGGAAATATCGGGATAAAATGTAGCCTATGTGTTATTAATAGGTATCTTCTAGGTATGTATGCTACATCGTCGACTTCATCGTCGATTCCCATCAAGTGAGATGAGGTCAATTGCTAGCCTATTAAGTACTTGCTGCGCCCCACCGTTTCACCCGCGGAAGTAAAAACGCGGCATCACGGGCGCGGGTATGCCAAGCGGTTCTCGAGCGGTTGCACTATTTCGTTCATTACTCGGGTTCTACTAATTGGATTTCGATGCAAAGTATACCACGACGTTCCTCGAAAATAGAACTATCCAATATTGAAAACCAGATTTCAATCCGAATCGTAGTTTTTAATTGTATAAGGAACATACATAGAAACAGACAAACAGACAGACAGACATGAATTTTAAAAATATATAATTTTGTTCTACCACTTATCCTAAGTCCCCTAGACCATTTTTTTTTAAATTTACTTCCAAGTACAGACTTTTTGTCCTCTCTTCCTTTATTATAAGTATAGATATAGAAGAATATAGAAGATAAAATATATCGTGTATTATGTACTTTCTCTGCCGATGAGGGTCGGGATGCCGCGCGCCCGGCTCGAGCGCTGCCCACGAGCTGCGACGACCTTCGTCACGACGCTCCCACACGCCCCACGAACGAGATTCACCTGGGGAGAGTATAACAAGGTTAATCATCAAACATGTTTATTATGGCTCTATTACCATATCACAAAAAACTTTTTCAAGAAAAATCGAATTTTCGGAATGAAAAAAAAAATAAGAAGAGAAGAGATGGAAAATAGAGGAGAAAAGAATGGAAAAAGGGGAATTAACCAAAATTACACTTTTTATTACCCAGCTGCAAGAAAAGGGTTATGTTTTTTGTTCCGATTTTGCATATATGTATGTTTTTATAATATTAGGCGCTTTGGCGACCGCTATGTCTGCGTGCAATCATGTTCTAACTTCTAAATTAACCTAACCTGTCCTAGTCGGGGTGCTCCGTATAGTTTTATCGAAGTTAGAGTAAAACGCGCGGTAAGGCGATGAGTGGTTATTTTTTCGTGAAAACGTTTTTCGTGGGTGAGTACGGTTTGGTATAATTGGAGTACTTATAAGAATCTTCATATTATTTTTATTTAAAGATTTTATACGCTAAATGTGGGTACGCTGCATTAGAGTGGAAACTAGATAGTAACATCAATTGTTAACAAAGCTGGAATGGCCAAATTGGCCAACCTGTATTCTTAGATCATGACCGCTTATTGAGTTACCATCATGTGGTCAACCAATGACAATGGCAAAAACAGGCATCCATCAGGTCCTTCAATATCCATGCTATAGGATCTGTTCCAGTGCCTTTTGTGTCCCAAAACCTTCGAAGGCCAAGTATTGGAGCACTAAAGACACGGGAACAAGTGTTCCAGGTACGTATAATGCGATCTTCCATTGGTAGACTGGATCAATAATCAGCCCGTTAATTTACCGCACTGAAGGGCAAGGGCCTCCTATTAGAGGGGTGAGGCAGTAAGACGCTCCGGATGCCTACCCCGGATTGACGAATGTCCCATGTCTTTAGACCGTGGTGAGTCCTAGAACATGTCGGTTTCCTCACGATGTTTTCCTTTACCGTTAGAGCGATGTTATTAGCGCACATTTTTTTTCTTAAAGAAAAAGACATTGATACACGGTCGGCCAGGATTCGAACCCACGACCCTCGAAATCAAAGTCGGGGTATCTACCACTAGACCAACACCGCTCTACAAGATCACCACCGCTCGACTGGATCAATAAAGGCTATAATAGACGAAACTTACCGCTCCCTTTCCTACTCTGAGGGTAGAAGTCCAAATGAGTTGGTGACGAGCAATCTGGTTGTGACACTCCATCTTTGCACAGCGACGGACACGATGTACTCAGTCTATTGACGCCAGTTGCCTAAAAACGACAAAGAGTTACTTCCTATATTGTAAAATCGGAATATTGTAAACACAATTGTATACGATTTTAGAAGTAAACGCGCCACTATAGAATTTCAGCATCTTCTTTTGCTGATGATGTTTAGGCTATTTTTTGCGAAACTTAAAAGGGGTCACAAATTTCACCCGATAAATTGAAAAGCTATTTTTTACGTTATTTCAGGTCATTTTTTAATGCAAAGGACGTGTAAACCTGATACCTTAATTACCTAGTATAAGTATAGATAACGCAATGAACTGACTTCTGACGGCCTCTGTGGCACGTCAGTGGAACATCCGGAACGATGCAGAAGTTTGTGGTTTCGATTACCGTCAAGTATTTATGCTGGCTGACCACAAAATTTTTGTTTTTGGTCCTGGATGTTTTCCACAAGTATCAAATTATGATGTACGTGTTTACAAAAAAATATTACTTGGCATATCCCTCGTCATGTGCCCACAGTTTAAGCCTAATAGCTTAGTTCAGGACTTGATTGCGCTTCGTGCAACATCCTGCAATACTTTATTGTATAACTCACCAAAAGCGGCAAAGGCGCTGCCCTCATCCGTTGGACGACCGCATGAAGACGCCTCAGTTGTTGGAGGCTGTCGTCCAGCACGCCAGGACTGTGCGGCGTCACACTTATCGTTGGTACCTGGCAAATAAAGAAAAAGGGTGAAAAAAAAGCTTACAAAGACAGCTTACACTCAATCGTTTACAGAAAAAAATCCAATTTACAAGTAATGGCCGGATCTTGTTCGATTGCCTTCTTCCTGACTTCTAGATGAGCTTGCTTCTTTTTCTTCACTATTTCATAACTTTTCATCGGGTAGTAAATCAAACGTTCATCAACGTTACTTAATATTATAACCGCGAAAGTTTGTATGTATGTTACTTTGTTACTCTTTCACGCAAAAAATACTGAACCGATTGTGATGAATTTTAGACTATAGGTACCTGGAGACCTGGAATAACTCATAGGCTACTTTGAACCCCAATGTTCTCGCGGGAACAGGACTTACGCGTGTGAAACCGCGGGGCGCAGGGCAAAGGAGGCCTTTGGAACAAACAAACACAGCGTACCCTGTATCATACCTATTGAAGTATATTCGTATGTATCGATGATAACGAATCATTACGTTGAAAACAGATTAAGCCATGGATTTTCGCACAATGGTCAGACTTTGATCACAAATTATAATGATATTAAAAACAAAGACCGGATAGTCAGATTAAAAGGTTAACCGGTTAGACTAAAACCTTTTGTATAGGTTATTCATTATGCAATTTTAATAAAATATCTATTAACCCTAAAAATATTGCTGATTAACCCAGTCTTCTTTTTTTCGTGTAGTTTACCTTTAGCTCACCTAGTGTTAGAGTTTCAATTAATCAGTGTAACAGAGATAGAAGAGAATGTTACATAATAATCGTATGGATCTTGAACGAATATGATCTTTATGCAAGAAACGGTTTATATAAAGGTTATTAATCAATAAATACGGGTATATAATGTATAACCCCTTTATAACCCCAATAACCATTTATAATCAATAAACCTTTTCTGTTGAAGTTATTACCTAATTGTTAAAATTTAACCGGTTAAAACACCTATACGGGTTAGGATTCTAGTCCTTGATTTAAACTATTTAAATCACTTGTGACTTCTTAGATCCTGAGGCAAGATGCCTTCAAAAGCTCCGACAGAAGGACAAACCTGTGCTCTTGCAGCGGCCATGTCTGCAGGTGGTGAAGACCGAGTCACGTGCTCTGTGACCTCGTCCTCACTGCTGTCCGTGTGAGGATCTGAACTGCCGCCACCCTCGTCTGGAATACAAAACAATTTGTTAATTCTACAGGTTTCCAGAAGTCTTCTAAATGTATGGATGTACTTTGCGTGATTTGTATGACGTTAGCGCATGACTGTAATTATAATAACGGTCTTTGCATCCAATTTGTTCGGTCAGTATTCCGATGCAGCCTCTACAGAAATCGGTTCGGAACTAGTTCCGCTACCGTCTTCCTTCTTCTAGACGAGCGTGTTACCTCTTAAACACTTTCCATCAGGTGAGATAGTGGTCAAACGCCATCTATCATGTATAAAAATAATGTCAATTATTTATAGCACCAGTCACTTTAATTCATGCATGGTATAACTATTTATGGCACTCGCGCTAATTGCCCGAGATGTAGATGTATGGAATAAGCTTGCACGTTGTCTACATAATAACTAACCAGTAGGTCTATTTCGAATCGAATTCGAACTTCGGTATAAGTAGATGGATAGATGATGCTACTTTTCTATAAAACTATAATTTCCTTTGTGTCTAGTAGAGAAGTATCATCAAAAAACTGTTGAAAGAGAAGAGAAAAGCTTAGAAACATTTCCAATAACATAAAAACTCCATGAATTCGTAATATTCCCTCTGTACCGTCTCGAGTCTGTAACAAAAGCTTTAATAACCAGAATACCTCTATACAAACGTTCGAACCTGTCAAGTTTCCAAGTTGGTTCAGAATTACGTAACGAAGTCAGGAGAACGTACAATGAGAAATATTACTCGGAATATCATTATTATTCTGTTATATATACCTATTGTACATACATTTTACTATCAGACATATTAGGGGTTAAAGTATGAAATTGCCGATTTGTACTGAAAATCTTAATTGTTTATTTTTTAAATTTTTAACAAATTGATTTAATCAAAATAGTTGCCATTATTATCTATACATTGCTGCCATCTAATGGGAAGGTTATTAATGCCTTTGCGATAGAACTCCGACGATCTAGACTGCACAAACTGTGTGAAAGCATTTGGTACTGCCTCCTGGGAAGAAAACTTCTTGTCACGTAGATAATTGTCCAAATCACGAAAAAAATGGTAGTCCGTTGGAGCAAGGTCTGGTGAATACGGAGGATGACGAATGGTTTCTAAGTGCAATTTCTGAAGGGTCAAAATGGTTTCTCGTGCTGTGTGAGGTCTCGCGTTGTCGTGGAGCAATAATGGTGAAGATCGATTCATGAGTCGGGGCTGTTTTACTGCTAGTTTTGTCAACATGGTTCGGAGTTCGGCACAATAGACATCTGCCGTAATTGCTTGACCAGATCGAAGAAAACTATAGTGAATAACACCATGCTGAGACCACCAAACAGTTACCATTACCTTTTTATTGGTAAGTTTTGCTTTAGGACACTGTTGTGGCATTTGACCTGGGGTCAGCCATTGCATTTTTCTTTTCCGGTTATCATAAAGAATCCACTTTTCATCACATGTTACAATTCGATCCAATATTCCTTCATTTCTGTACCGGTTCAACAAGGCAACACAAGTTTCAACACGCGTTTCTTTCTGCAGATCAGTCAAATCATGAGGCACCCATTTTTCGTATTTTTTTATTTTATTGATTTGACGCAAGTGAGTCAATAAAGTGGGTAAGGTAACGTTAAACCATGCCGCTAATTCCTGGGTAGTTTGACTAGGACCGGCTTCCACTATCTCTCTTAATTCATCGTTATTCACCTGTGTGGGCGGTCTTCCTCGTGGCTCGTTCTTTAAGTCGAAATTTCCATCACGAAAGTGTTTAAACCAAAATCGCACGGTGCGTTCATTAGTAGACCCCTCTCCAAACGCAGCATTGATATTGCGGGCTGTTTCTGCCGCGTTAGTTCCGCGTCGGAACTCGTATTCAAAAATCACTCGAATTTTCGCAGTATCCATCTTTCTTGTCTAAATTGAAAAACAAAAACAATTGAAAGTCGATATTCAAATGTTTCACATTTTTTAAAAAAAGAACATCACAGAAACCATTTGAAAAAAGTTTCATTCGAAAACCTCAAACCATGAAGATTCTATGTCAATTCAAAGAACCTATTGCAATAAAACGGCAATTTCATACTTTAACCCCTATTATTATTTTTGTTAGCCCGTCAATTTGTCCCACTTTAGAAAAAGAGGCTCCTTTGGAAGGGTTAGGCAGTAAGACGCCACTGGAGCCTACTCCGGATTGGCAAATGTTCCATGTCTTCGGACCGTGTTGTGAGTTCTAAGACATGTTGGTTTCCTCACGATGTTTTACAACAACTATAATTCGTACTATTCATAGCAGTAATACCTGGAACATTTTATAAGATGGAGTAAGCTTGCCCGGCTTCTGCACCATCCTATCAACTTAGTCTATCACGCTGTGAGGAGTGGACTGAACAACACATCTAAATTCAACTAAGCCGCAGGTATCATGATGATTTTCCTTGAACCGTGTGAGGGCATAAAAGAACCTCTCCGAAATGAAAGTCGAAGTACCTAACACTAAACTGACACAGCTCTTGACTTTCAAATCAGACTTTTATAGACTGCAAGCTATTTATCGTCTAATTAAATATTTTAAGCGGATACGATCGGCATTCAAGCAGTAAATGCAAATGTGAGCAATATATCAGAAACTGGTACCAAGTCGGGTGAAGGAAGCTATCTACAGCAGGAAACGGATATTGGCTTTCAATCGGATGTCCCTATCTTGAGAGATGAGCGGTCTAACGTTTCAATAGGCTTGGGGCGCATAGGGACAAAATGGGGCATAAACTAAGGTCAAAATAGGTAAGTTATTGTTATTTTAGATGCTGTGGGTATTTAAGACACCATATGGATTATAAACTGTCTCGTATTGACCTTTTGAGGTATGAAAATAAGTGATATGGCTTATGGCGCAGTTCTAAACATCTTGCGTAGGTAACTTGTGCCAGGCGAGGTTGAACATTTACCTGTCAAGGTTCGATAACACGGTGTTATTGTGTTAAATAATAGTTAACTGTAGGGTTAAAAACTAACTCTGGCTGGAGCAATAAATTTTATTAACCTAATTTTTTTTTACAATCAATCTCTGCAAGACGACTGTCTAGTCGTTTAAGTAAATAAATAATATATTATAAATAATAAATAAATCCTGTGACGAACACACAGCGCCATCTAGCCCCATGGTAAGCTGCCAAGCTTGTGTTACGGGGACTAGACAACGGATATACTACCTATATTTAGTTTTCTTTTGTAAATACATACATATAATACATAGAAATACACCCAGACCAGATTCGAACCCGCAACCTTCTGTATTGCAGCCAAACGTTCGCCCGACGCGGCACAGAAGTCGTCATTTTTTTTTTTTTTTTTTTTTTTTTTTTTTTTTTTTTTTTTTTTTTTTTTTTTTTTTTTTTTTTTTTTTTTTTTTGTGACGTCATTAATTAATTACATTAACAATGTGATTTCTGATGTATCCTCTCTTTCAGACTTTACCAATAAACACGTTTACCTATACAGCGGATTAAGGTCTGGCACTTTAGGCCAAAGCGGAATACAGCTGCTTGTAAACCTTGTCCCAGTGGACGTCTACGGCTGAGATAATAATCATAAGCTGACTGACTGACAGTTGGTTTTTCATAAAATATTCCCACGTATACATTCATCTTCATGATAGTGGCACAATTATATTGGAAATGTTAGGACACATCGCGTCAGGCCCACGTCAATTCTACCTCGCCTTTCCAAGTATATTTTATACTGTTCATGCTATCCTTATCCTTGCTAATATTATAAATCCGAAAGTTCGTTTGTTTGTATATTTGTTTGTTTGTTCCCTCTTCACGGTCAAACGGTTCGACCGATGTGGATGAAAATTTGCACAGGGAAGTTTAATCCCCATAATCCGGCGGGATCGGAACTTACGCGGGTGATATTTAACAAATCGAGATAGATCTAAATGAAAATCGACATAGGAGTAGGGTAAGTGATGTAGAGCGGCATCATCATCATAATCATCTTCATAACGATCAATATCATCATCATCATCACTTACTTATACATACAAACTTTTCGTTTCACCTTACTTTACCTACTACCACCTGCAGTGCAAAAATCCACACTTAAACGGACAACCAGGGAAGTATGGATGATGACAGGCGTGGTAGCGCCTGGTAATATCTGTCCTTGAATAGGCTACCGTTAAAGTGTGGATTTATGTACTGCGGTAGGTACGTGTTCGAACAACGCGGGATCAGGGCGCAGCTAGTATTAAATATATCAATTTCCTGCAACATTGTTTCGATTGGGCGCATGTTTCCCGTACGTGTCCAAACATAATTCCATCGTTACGAGAGTCTATAAAGGTCAACGATAACGTTGCGTACACCGGCGTGACATCGCCAAAAATAGCGAGTAAACAAACAACCCTTATAAAAAGCCCTGTGACAATACGTACCGTTACCACGGAGCACTAATAGCTTCCTATGGAACACTGTGAAAGGCCTTTAGGCAAATATGGACCGTACTATAATGTATTAAGGTATTTTACGCACTAGCGATTAACCGTAGTGTGCGGCTAACCGCGCGGCTAATTGCTTTTCCATTTCAATATGCAACCACTAGTAAACATACGCACGCACTTAACTGCCACAAAGCCGCGGCCTAAAGCCTGTAACAAAACCGCGGTGGCGATCGCTGCGGTTCTATCTATTTTCACGAGCTCTTCCGTGCTGCGGGTGGAACGTTAAGCAGTCGATTGTCTCAAACTGCAGCCTTTAGATCAAGTTAGAGACCTTAGGGCGACCTGGAAACTTGAACACTAGGAACTGGCACAACTCAAACTGAAGACCAGCCCAAAATTTTTCAACGCAGCGCTAGCCGTAGCCGCCCTCGCAGTTAACAGCTAGTATGTAAGAGGCCTAAAGCTAAAATCGTTTAATATTGTTTTAGCACTAAAGTATACACACACTAAAAACGTGCAAGCTACATCACCACGTTTTGTTTCGTCATAGATCTTTAATTTTAGAGATATTTAAAAATGCTTTAGCAAGCGGAATTGAGCTTCGCTTGCTGACGCCGGAATACAGAAACGCTACTCAAAATTTGAGATACACTTAAACAATTGAACAGCTCTTAACTCAAAAATTCCCATACCAATTTTAAATTTAGAAGCAGCTCTATTATTTAAGTACCTTCAAATTTTAAATAGCGTTTCTCTATTTGGCTGTGAGTATTGCTTAGCGAAGATCAGAGGTCAAGGTGAGCCCACTGATTGGAGACTGCAATTTATAGAAATTCGCCGAGTGACATATCTCTACCTCCCTACCCTTGCCGATATCTAATTTAATTTATCAAATTGATTTGGGTATGACATTTCATTCACTGATGGTTTTGTTTGATGTAGTAGGTGTTCGATAAAAAGGTCTATCAAAGATGAGACAGAAGTGTTTTATTCTCATGGTGATTGAAGTTTGAACTCTATTGTGATATGTTTCTATAAAGGCGTTTCCTTTAAAGAACTTGAGTTTCATTTGTAGTGCAGTTTCGAGTTCGGGTAGTATGTGATACTGCAGCAAGCATTTAACCATAGATAAATAATTACTGGTTATAGATTGCTAACGTTCATATAAACCAGCGTCCGGCCGTAAACGGTGTCAAAAGATGGCGTTAGCTGTATTCCATCACGTAATAACGCAAAACTTCTACTGTCGAAAAGCGCCATCTCTTTGATAATTACGATTTGTATATAGATGGCGACTTAATCGAATTAACCCAACTCTAATTAGTTCCACTTTCTTGCGTAGATGTCAGCACAGTAGATAGGTAGGCAAAGAAACAAACAAAATAAGTTCAATCATGTTCCGTAGGTACATTTAAGGTACGCGTGGCGGTCGGCGTTGAGCCACAGTGTAAAGGAAATATCGCAGTAAGGCTACTAATCAACTAACAGTAAAAAATATCTCGCAGTACTACTAAAACATAAAACTTGTAGTATACCTACAGTTTCATGCTCGCATTTGAGATTGTTGTAGGTCTGTACAAAATAAGAAATATAAAAAGTAGGTAGTAATTTCAACAAAGCACTCAAAATTAGTTATTTTACGAACCAACTTTGAGTAATTCATCGACTTAGAAATTATTACTTGGTGGGTACCTACTTTTTTCTTCACGTTTTTAAAAGTAACCTTTCTTATTTGTTGTTCTGTCCGGGCCCCGGGCGATCTTCATTTATTTCTGTTCCGATCGTAAATTTTTTCAAGGTTTGTGTTTACCTTAAACGTAATTGTTGGTCCTTTGACAATTTACTAGTTTGACATTTTGTGTTCTTGACAAAATACCTTTTTGCCCCGAGGTACTAAAACCTTATCTTATATAGCGGGCGTCATATTGAATCCAAAGCGTACGAAAGACTCTCGAGAGGTAACTCCCGAGCGCAACGAGGGTGTTAAAAACTTAACTCCTGAGCGAAGCGAAGGAGCTTAGATACATAGCCAAGATAAAGACAGGCTTTAGTACCGAGGTGAATACTCTACTTTACACATCTACTGCGAGACAATAAAAGGGCTACAAAAATAAGCATTTAACTAACAACAGAACAATAGATTAATGCAATATTCTATTCTATTCTATATAAGAATAGAATAGAATTAACAAGAACAAGAATAAAGAACAGAATAAGAAAACATTTATTGGCAGCAAACACACAGAAGAACACCAATTACTCAAAAAAAATAAAAAACCATCCCCATAAAAAAAAAACAAGGGATAACAACAAAAACATAAACATAGTCCAATTAATAACGTCCAAGGAGCCGCGTGTCTGCTGCCAACAAGGATCTGTATGGGGCATGGTGAATACTATTATTTTTTTCTTTTTCTTTTGTTTTTTCTTTTTTTCTTTTCGTTTGTTGTTTTGTTATTATATAAATTCTTTCAGAAATAATACATTCGAATACTTACATGGACATACACATACCTACACAGCAAAAATAACCAAACCGTGATTAAGATAAATAAGAGGATAAATACAATAAATCAGTTTTTATATTATTTTATTACTTTTTAAGTTTTATAAGCTTATTTTTGACATTAAATAATAAAAAAAAAACTAAACTATTTAAAACTAAATTATTTACAGCTTATAAATATATTTCATACTATACAAAGTGTAACGGGTAAACCCTTTTAAGCCGAAAGAGGGTTATTCTAGACATCTAGGACAACAACTATTGTTCTACGACTTTTGAAAATTAATAATATTTCACTGAAAAAACAGTTGCTTTTGAGAATAAAGTTAATTAAAGTTAATTTCTTCTATGGTTTTCGCGATTCTGCATAATAAAACACTTTATTAATTAAAGTTTTGATTGTACTAGATCAAACTAAATAAAAGGACAAAATAAAGTCAATGAACTTGAATTATGAGAAACAGCTGATTTTCGAGTAAACTTCATACTTAAAATTTTCGAAAAGTAGGTACTTCGAATTTTCAAAAGCCGTAGAAAAAAAGTTGTTCGCCTAGAAGTCCAGAACAACACCCTTTCGGCTTAAAAAGGCATGCCGTGTATAGTATACATATATAGTTATATTAATTAAATGTAACAATGTTACATTAAAATGACGAAACCACACATCGGCCTTAGCTGATGAAAAAAAAAGTTGGAGCTTTATATTAAATAAAACTTTTTGCCGTACCCTTCCGTCGAAATAAAATAAAACAAAAATAGCCCAGTTTTTTTTATGCGTTTTGTCTAGGTGGCCAGTTCGAAATAGCCGTATGCTACCAGAACCTTAGTTCCAAATTTTAATTACTTAATGCCCTAGGTGTATAATGAGCACTTTATGCACCTAGGGAATAAGTAGTCGCTTAACGTTGAACTTTTTGGTCAATTAATGTAACTTTGTAGAGAAGTAAGTATGTAATAGTAGTTTATGCACCTAGGTACTAAAGCCCTGTCTTATGTAGCGGGCGTCATATTGAATCCAAAGCGTACGCAGGACTCTAGAGAGTTAACTCCCAAACGCAGCGAGGTTGTTAATAACTTTTTTACTTAGACTTCTGACTCCTTTAACTTATTTACCTAGAGTCTATTTTTAGTCAATTAATGTAACTTTGTAGAGCAGTAGGTATGTTAACTACTATTACATACTTATTGCTCTACAAAGTTACTTTGTTACTTTGTAAAGTTACTTTCGGATTAAAAGAGCTTACCCGTTACACCTTAATAGGTAAGTAAATAAAAACTGGGATTTGTTTAGGTACCTAATGGTTTTTTTATATGGTACTACTTTTCTTACATTCTTACTGGTAGTATTAGTAGCTACCTAATTAATTAAGGAAATTTGTACGCATTCAATCAACAGAATATTGGCTCGGAATAAACCGAGTCGGGTGTAATTATGTATTGTGTTGTACACGCATGTTCACGCCAGGAGGAAGGCATGAGCGGCATGAAACAGATAGCATTTTTGAAAATACCTACTCGCGCCGCATATCGGAAGTTGATGATCCTTTTAAATGCAATATTTTTCTTCGGGTTTAAATAGCTACTTACGTCTAGCTACTTTTTAGTCAGAAAAAAATACTCGATCTAGCAACTTTCTGTTAAATCCTAGCCACAAAGTACTTTGGTCACACTTGGCAACACTGCTCGAGTCCCATCACTGTGTTTGTGTTTGTTGAGTTCGAATTCGGTATCATTGCTAATTTCAATTTATTGTGTTTATTTTTGACGACTGTTTTACGCCAACTGGACTTCCGATCACCTTCTTTCTACCGATCTGACCGTGCAAGATTACACCTGGACCCTGAATTTGTGTTTACTTTCGACGACTGTTTTTACGCCAACTGGACTCTGGACCCCCGATCACGTTCGAACGGTGTTAAATTGGGGATGAAAGTATCTATGGCATATTTTTTTCCGAAATTGTTTTCGAGTATTTATCCGTTTCCCGTGTGGGTTTCAGTTCCGATTGCGGTTCCGGCTCTCAGTTTCCGGTTCAGGGGAATCTAATCGCCCCCAAAAAGGGGAAGGGGGCAAATTTTGGTTTAAACTTTTTATTCAAGAGAATTGGTACATATACCTACCTACCTACAGTTTTGTACATACAGTACAGTAGGCTGATCCTTTGCCGATCATATGTTGAATCTAGGATGATCCTATGCTGTCTATGCCGATTCTATGTTGAACCCCTAGGCTGAACCTATGCTGATCGTATGCTGATCCTATGATGAACCTAGGCTGAACCTATGCTAATCCTATGCCGATCCTATGTTGAACCTAGGCTGATCCTATGTTGTACCTATGCTAATCCTATGTTGATCCTATGTGGATCCTATGCTGAACCTATGCATCCAATTTTTTAACCTAATTTTTATCCAATTTTGATATTATATTTCCTAAATTTCTTAATGCGGGCGAAGCCGCGGGCAGAAGCTAGTATAAGATAAATTGCGGAGATCTAGTTCAGATCATCACCACGCGCAGACTTGCTTGCTTTTAATATTTATTTATTACCAGCTGCGCGCCGCGGTTTGACCCGCGTAAGTCCCGTTGGCCGTTCCCGAAGCTATTTCGGGATAAAATGTATTTTATGTGTTATTCCCGGTATCCAACTATTTATATTGCAAGTTTCATCGCAATAGGTTCAGTAGTTTTTCAAACACACACTTTCCCCTTTTTATAATTATACAAGATGTAACGGGCAAGTCCTTTTAATCCGAAAGGGGGTTGTTCTAGACGTCTGGGCGAACCCCTTTTGTTCTACGACTTTTAAAAATTCGAACTTTTTTTTTGAAAATTTTGAGATTATGTTTCACTGAAAAAACAGTTGTTTTTGAAAATAAAGGTAATTGAAGGTTTGATTGTAGAAGACCAAGCTAAATGAAAGAACAACATAAGGTCAATGACCTCGAACTCTAAGAAGCAGCTGATCTTCAAGTAAACTTTAAACTTAAAATTTTCGAAAAGTACTTCGAATTTCCAAAAGTCATAGAACAAAAGTTGTTCGCCTAGACGTCTAGAACAACCCCCTTTCGGCTTAAAAGAGCTTACCCGTTACATCTTGTATTACGAGCTGCGCCCGCGGTCTCACACGCGTGAGTCCCGTTCCTGCGGGAATACCAGGATAAAAAGTAGCCTATGTGCTAATCCAGGTCCCTAGCTACCTATATTCCAACATTTATCGCAATTGGTTCAGTAGTTTTTGTGTGAATGAGTAACAACCTCACATACATACATACAAACTTTCGCGGTTATAATATTAGTAAGAGTAAAATCTAGAAAGGACCAACAAAGTTGGGAGACCGAGACACAGAATACACTCGCGGCAAAAACATACAACACTTCCTTTGGCAGTCGTGTAAAAAGGGGCCTTTGGCCAGCAGTGGGACATTCTATTTCTTATCGGTTGTGAAGCGATTATTGCCATTAGGAAATTAGCCAGTGTCAAGTACTATTAATATATTATGCGAGTTATTTGCATCGAAACAGTCAAGTTGTCATAGTTAAAGTCTAGGGAATCATTTGTAAACACGGCGGCTTGATTTTCACTTTTATTCCACTTAGACACCTTTACGAAACTAAATTGATTAATATCCCCCCGAAATTAAACAATTTGCACGCATTTGAACTAGGTTCACAAAAATGAAAATTTAGCACCACATCTCCTCAACGAGTTCCCGCCAAAACTCCCAGTGGGACATTGACATGAGATGATGGATAAAAACGTAAACCAAAAAAAATAACAATAACTAACTAAAGCGCCATCTTGTATAAGGTTGATAAACCGATATTTTTCGATTAACAACTTTTGAAAATTCATCACATAGATGGTGTTGTAATAAAATAAAAATAAATGTTTTTAGAGTAATTTATTTGTTAAATTAACAAGTTTTTCTTCAATTAAAAAATATTATTTTCCTTTTTTAGTTTTTGAGACGTGATCTGAATATTATTTATTGCCTTAACAATAAAATACAACTGATTATTTATATGAGGTGTAGCGACAGGTAGCGCCATCTAGCCACGAGGTGTATTTTTAGCATTTATTTGACGGACGAAAATTTGTTCGCATTTGACAGTCTTTACTTATTAATTGTCTTTGATTTAACGTACCTTTCTCCGACGGGAATCGAACTCCCAATCTTCAATCGTCGCCATCAGAAGTTCGCCCGAAGCCGTCGATAAGGCAATTACTTACTACTTAAGGCGATTAAACGGCACTAGAGTTACCACAGCAGGTGCTAAAGTTCCTAAGTAAGCTCTAATTGACGCCAAAACGTTTATTAAGCACTTAGCTACAAAAGCTCTCTCATATTAGAACACGACCAATCGCTATAAAATCTTGTCCAATACCTTACTTCGTACATTTCTCGATTAACCACATGTAAAATGCATAATCATTTCGTTTACGTCGACAGGGAATGACCTAGTTTGCCACGGGTCAAGGCCCATGCCGCAAAACCTATGTTAACCGAGATAGCCAAACTAAACAGACCTACCACTCGAGAGGACAGTTCAACAAAGGCTTTACTAGGCCAGGAAACGGGCCACTGAATATAGATCATAGAATACTGGACGTCTGTGAAGCTGATGGATGACATTGAATTGTCACGGTGTACTATGACAAGGGTATATTTGAACTTGAGCGAGAAAGCTGTATTTGCTAATCCAACAGCTGAATTAGAACCTTACGCAATATGCCGAGAGGTCGTTTTTTCTGCTGCAAATTAAGATCCTTGTCAAGTTATTTTGAGCTAACAACAATTCTAAATAACCTCATACTATGTTAATAGAGCAAGATAAGAAGCGCCCACGAGTTGACTATTATAATGCTATAGTAGGACTACCGAGTGTTGGCCCTGAAAAGTAAATTAAAAAAATCTACGTATGGCAAAATTAAAATAACGATAAAATAGGTAATTGGAAGAACCTATTTTGATATTTGATAGTTAATTAATTTATTTATTATTATTTATAGGCATATTTATATGGTAATTTATAATAAGGTTGTGAGTTCCTTTTTTATTTTTTTTTACGGCCAAACGGCTCGACCGATTTTAACGAAACTTTGCATAATGTATCCTATGTCACTCTCCATCACGAAAACTACCAATAAGCATTTTAATATAAACTAGCTGAGCCTATGTGTTATTCCCTATATCCAGCTACCTATATTCCAAGTTTACCGCAATCGGTTCAGCGGTTTTTACGTGATTGAGTAACAAACATCCAAACACACACACTTTCACATTTATAATATTAGTAGGTTTACCACATTAATATACTTATAAATAATAATTAGTTAATTATCAAGTATCAAAGTAAAATTAAAATAGACGAATTACATCTCAGTCAACCTTGAAAAAGCTAACTTAAAGTTAGCTCGGTACTTTTGTAATAATGCTGTTATTAAATAAAACGCAAGTAGAACCCGATACATGTTGTGTTTTATTAACGAAGATTATTGTCAATTAATTAATTACCTACTTAACTATTCAACCGAGAACAAAACAAATGAAGCCACACAATAAGTAGATAAACGAAGTACTTACAATTTAATCTAGGTACTATCCCATTAGGCCTTGAATTGGCAACTATCCTTTAACCTACTTTTTGAGGAACTTCGATTCGAATTGTAAACAAGTCGTCTAACTAAGGCTGCTTTTCCACCAGAGATGTGCTATGCAGCTATGCTGCGAAGATGTGTCTACGCTACGAAAATACGCTAAGCTTGTGCACCAATTAATATGATTGGAGGATATCAAAAGCATCCGCATCTGGTTGATAACTTAGTTTCATAGGCACTATGCAATACACTGCTGCTTTGAGGTAATCACGTCCAAGAGCCATATAATGGCAACTGCCTATGGAACCCAGTTATCAACTAGACACATAATACGGGTTGCTGGTCTAACACGATCGAGATTTACGCGGGTAAATCCCAAGATTTACCCGATCCCGTCCTTATTATTATAAAATACATTAGCAACAACCTTCAGAAATGTAAAATGGCGCATTATAAATTTAATTGTGTACCTTTATACGTAATTAACATAACGTTAGCCAATTTTAATTGTTTTAGGGAGTACAAGTAGAAATAAATGGGTGTTACGGGTGTATATTATTATAAGGATGTGTTCGAGGTTATTTCTGTATGAAATTAAGGCCTGCTTCGTTTAATTTTGTCATGTTTGAAACAGGAGTTTTCTCTTGATATTGATAAGAAAGTAAAAGTTAGTGTTTTTTTTTTTAAATTGAGTTTAGACTGATTGACTGACTATGGCTGACATCAACGCGCACCTAAAACGCTGTTCCTAAAGAAATTTGGAGGGTGTGTTCTTTGTGATGGCAGAGTTTCCATTAAGAATGGGTTTTTTGAAAATCTCGCGAGATTGATTAATTAACGCTTTATTGTCCCAAAAAACATAAATAACAACAAATTAGACAAAGAAAAACTTAAAACTAAAGTGGCAGAATAGGCGCCTCGGGATCGGGAATTACGGGGGTGAATTCGCCGGACACTGCTAGTAAAATCGCGTTTACAAAAAAAACTTATTTACTATAATAGCCAACGAGTCAGAAATGTTATAGCATTACGCGTTACACACGCGTAATATCCATAAATTGATGCGCTTCCTAAAACGAACCATTCACGGTTGAGTACCGCAGCGGTTGTTGCGTCCATACAGTAAATCTAGGTCTTATCCGTAAAAGGACGAGTACCCATGAACCGCCGCCTAGGACAATAAAACCAATCGACTGATCATACCGCGAAATTTTCTACAAAACAAAACCACAGTACATGGAGGGAGCAGTATGGAAACTGCACACACACACAAACGTGCACACTAGTCATGACGCGGCACTCAGTACTGACTGCACTGCGAAGCATACTTAGGGTCTCGTCAACGCGCATGTTTGGGTAAGTGAGCCGTTTCGACTATTTGTAGGTATATTTTAATTAAGGTTTTTATGATTTTGCTTAATAAAACACAATATTTACAAGGTTTTCCTCGCGTTTTATTCAATAACGTCATGATTATCAACGACCGAGCTTTCACCAACTGTCCAGTTGGCTTTTTCAATGTTGACTGCGCGAGTAAAACATATTGCGTTTTATCATTTTGTAGGTAGTTACTGCTTACTGCTGTGCCCCCGCCTCAGCCTTTGTATGTACTGTGGTACGACTCACCGGCACGGGCAGTGAGTGGGGTAATATTCAAACTTTGTGATTGGCCATTGCGTTGCCTATCTATACTTAGACTCATTGTGATTGGCCGACGCGTTTGATTGATCATACTGCGATTTTTTTCTACAAAACACAACTTTGTTTGATTACTACCTTACGTAATAATCAAACTTCGAGATAGGACATAGCGTTACCTCTCTAATACCTTGACTTTTTATGATTGTCCGTTCTTGCACGAGTGTGCTACTAATATATTATAAACGTACTATTTCCGTAAGGAGGGAATAGTCATGATCAATCCACTGGTTTTATCGTCTTTGGCCGCCGCCTAAGCAACAGTTGGACTATAAAGCTCACGACACCAATTTAGCATTTCGGAAGCACAAAAAAGGGAAAGGTTAACGTTTTATTGTGATCCTTTTTAAAAATACTGAGTTTGTTTGGAATCAACAAAGGCCGCTATTTAGAGAATTACACCTAGTGTAAGGTAAATAATATTTTTGACTCCAAACTAATATTATAAAACCGATATTAGCAGATATTTTGTGTTATAATCAACAAGTTTTGAAACAGTCAAGAATTGATTTAACTACAGGAATTTCTTGTGTTATCAGAAGTTGCAAGTCTGTATGTAATAAAATAAATGCGTCTAACTCTAAAGTCTATGTCACCTAAGCCATATGCGGTAGAATCATTGAAAATTTGACTTATTTAATTCCACTACCGAGCCAAGGTGAGACAGATCCATGAAAATTTCAAGTTATTTTTTTTTTGTAATATCCTACACAAAGCTTGTTTTCCAACTAGCCTGTCCTTATTAAACTGGGGTTCTACGGAGCGATGTATCACGCTGCTTTAGAAGACCCTATATCTGATTGATAGATCGTAAATTCTTATGGGAAAGTTGCCACAATATCAGATATCAGATTTCTTAGATACGCAAGTGTTATGTTCCAGATAAAGGTGTGAAATCAGTAATGCGTGATAGATAGTAGGTAAATCGCTTTCATTCCTGGTTTTTTAGATTAGATTATTAAGTGCATTAGTGGCCAAAGGGGCATACCTCTAACTTTCATACCGAATGATTATGGGTAATATTATTAAAAGGCGAGCAGTCTATCAGTCTGTTGCAACCGAGTGGCGGCCGAGCAATGGCCAACGAAGCTCGGACCCGGCATGACCGGGTGTCGGTCTAATATGATTCAACCCTAAAAGTGGTAGCCGTTTAAGTACTTATAATACCATACTTAGCAATTAAGGTTTTCCTATCGAGGTTTACTGTTCTCAGATCTACTAGTATAAGTTCCGTTGGTTGGTGTAATCTATCTACTTTTGTTAGTGTGTAAGTTTGTACTCGTCTAAATATACTCCTATTCATCCTTTCTTTACTGACTTACGGACAACTGAAACAAGTTCGTACGGTCCGTCTGTAGTCCGCTTTATACAATTGTTGTTAACCATAATACACAGGGGTGTGTATAAAGCTTGACAATAATTAGTTTCAATTCAATATATAAACCTACAAAGTTGTAGTAAATGTCAACTAAATAGCTAATCCGGTATGCCAGCTTGATAACCAATTCAAAGATAACCAAGCATGTTTGACTTGGCAGATTATTAACTTCGTTCAAATTAATCTCATCCACTAATTGCCAAATATTGAGGTTCATCAAAATATCCGTTTCATGAATGTTTAGGGCACGTTTATGCTAAACATTTGCCACGTTTATTAATTCCAAACATCTTTGTACTGAAATTATGCGTGTAATTAGTTTCTTGCGACAACAAAATCAGTATTATTAGAACCAATTAGAACTATGGGTCTAGAATGTGGTTGTAGATAACTTTGTTTTACGTAGTCGTACGTAGTAGGTAAGTATACGTTTCGGCATACGGGTTACAGCGGCCGTGGTCTCTATTTCTCTTGCGTCTTCTCGCGACTACCGCCGCTGTAACCTGTTTTTCGAAACGTTTACCTATATAGTTGATGTTAAGAAATTTAGGTACAAAAAACTAAACCAGATTTCGTGTAACGAAGTTTTTTGATTCGGATTGAGGGTGATGTAATACAGTGATAATTGTCACGTAACTATACAATTTGTAACGGGTAAGTCCATTTAATCCGAAAGGGGGTTGTTCTGGACGTCTAGGCGAACAACTTTTGTTCTACGACTTTTGCAAATTCAAACTTTTTTTTTGAAAATTTTGAGATTATGTTTTACTGAAAAAACAGCTGTTTTTGAAAATAAAGTAAGTTTTGATTGTAAAACATCAAACTAAATAAAAGGACAACATAAGGTCAATGACCTCGAACTCTCAGAAACAGCTGATTTTCAAGTAAATTTTACACCTAAATTTTTCGAAAAGTACTTCGAATTTCCAAAAGTCGTAGAACAAAAGTTGTTCGCCTAGACGTCTAGAACAACCCCCTTTCGGATTAAAAGGACTTACCCGTTACACATTGTATACAGAAAATATTCAGTTTTAGTACTGTCGGAATATTAATTGACTGCTTGAAATGATATTTTCGATAATTTTAATACAAAAAAAAATAGGCCATGAAGCGTGTGTGCTGCTGTGTTTTTAAAACTTAATAAATTATTTACGAATCAAAATATTTTTTTTACACTGAGACATAAATATCCGAAAGTCGCCTATCATTCTTCTTCTTTTTCGAATAGTGGTGTGGCTGACCTAGCTAGTTTGAGTTCGCCCTAAGGTTTCTAACTTGATGTATTAGATGCTTATCATTAATGTTTATGTTATTAAACGTATATATTTCTGTGATGATCGATACTAGTAAAGCCATATAATTTTACTCGACCTATGACAAGCTCCATGGAACGAAAGATCAATAGAAACTCTGCATAATTCAATCAATGTTCCACCATAAAGCTCTAATAGCGTCCTAAAATGCAAACGACATAATAAAGTATATATTTTTACCTTATAAACAACAACATAAAACATTTTATAAGACTTAAAATCTTGGGTGTGAAGATAGAATTTGTGAGGAACGAATAAAGGCGATCATCCATTGGCCACTAAACTAAATTAGTTTATATTTACACATTTTCCCGGGTCTTAATCGCGTGATTTTAACTTTTTAATTTTCCTCACCTCGACGTTTCGAACATGTTACGATAATCTTGGTCTCGAGGGGGGTCTCAGTCTCCTCGAGACAAAAATCATTGTAACATGATCGAAACGGCGAGGTAAGGAAAATTAAAAAGTTACAATCACGCGATTAAGACCCGGCAAAGTGTGTAAATATGAGTTCCATTCCTGTTCCATTCGTGTAAGTTTAAAAAGTTTACAAATTAGTTTAGTTTAGCTCGTCAGTCTTTAAAACAAGTGAGCATAGCTGACATAGTTTGCTGTGGACGCACATCTATACTATCTTTACTAGTATTGAAAGATAGCAGCGCCCGCGGTTTCACTCACGTAAGTCCCGTTCCCGTCGCCGCGCACGCGTAATTCTTCTGCGTACGCGACAGAAGCTCCGTAAAGAAGCAATTTTTTTTCCCGTATTTACAAAATTTTTCATGAATGCTCCGCTCCTATTGGTCGTAGTATATTCGACGCTTAAAAGGTAATAGGGGCTAAGCGACAAAAACCAAATTGTTCAGGAGAGCAGTTTAGCTCCAGTCCCCTCGAGACCAAGATCATTGTAACATGATCGAAACGTCGAGGTAAGAAAATAATAATAGTACGCGATTAAGACCCGGTAAAATGTAAATATGTGAGCAGTTTAAAGTTTTAAATTTCAGAAAAATGGCCATAACTTTTAAATTAATTGTCATATCTGTAAGATGGAAACGGTTTTGAAATCTAGAGAAAGACAAGCATTAATTGGCATTCTTTTATTTGATTAACCATATGTACAATTAAACACAAAAAGATTTTTTTAATTCCTGAGATTTGCGAGTTCAAACAAACAAACAATTAAACGAACTCTACAGCTTTATAATTGACCGAACGAGCGAAGCGAGTGAGGTCTAGTGTAGACGGGCCTGGCGCTTGTATCTTTGTAACTTTGTATCTTTGTACGTTTGTATGTTTGTTCGACGATAACTTGAGTATCGTAACTCCGATCTTCATGAATTTTGGTATGCGCGTAGTTTAGGTCAGTAGAATTTATGAGTTCGAAGATGAGCCGGATCGGTAGGGAGGTTGGGGAGATAGGGGTTCGTGAGGTCTCAGTTCGGGGCGAACTACTAGTTTTTAGACCAAGTAAACCACGAGTAACTTAAGTCAGTAGGTACTCAATTATAGTACATTGTATTATAGCTTTTAACAGCCAATAAAAGGATTCTCAAATCTAATATCGCGTAGTAAAGGTCAGACCTTTTACGATTTAAGGTCACCTCCCACTGCAACAGCAACTATAACTATAACATCAGGACCAAAACAAAAAGTTGGGATCCGTACTTTTCGCTATATTGAAAAAAGTGTTATTCTTGGTCCCCAGCTACCTATATTCCAAGTTTCGTCGTAATTGGTTCAGTAGTTTTTGCGTGAAAGACTAACAAAGTCACATGTACATGAAACTTTCGCGTTTATATTATTAGTTAAATTATTCAAACACTTTATTTATCCGGTATTATCGCGTTTTTATTCATTGTTCTAAACGATCGGAGCTTTCGCCAACTTTAGAATTGGCTTTTTCAAGGTTGACTGACCAACCTGAGGCCAACCTGAGGTTGGCTTTCTGGTTGAGGTTGGTGGGTGGTTCAGTCAACCTTGAAAAAGCCAACTGTAAAGTTGGCGAAAGCTCGGTTCGTTTAGAACAATGAATAAAAACGCGATAAAACCGGATAAATAAAGTGTTTTATTATGCAAAATCGCGAAAACCATAGAAGAAATTATTAGTTAAATTGTTTATTGTCAATATTTTTGGATTCTGTAACCAAATGGTAGAAACGGAACCCTTTTACTAAGAATCCACTGTTCCACTCTACTCTACCAGGTTATCCTTCCTACTTCTTACTAATATTATAAACGCGAAAGTTTGTATGTATGCCAGTGACTTTGTTACTCAATCACGTAAAAACTACTAATCCGATTGTAATGAAACTTGAAATATAGGTAGCTGGAGACGTGTAATAACACATAGGCTACTTTTTATCCCGATAATCCCACGGGAACGGGACTTACTCGGGTGAAGCAGCGGGGCGCAGCTAGTATCTCATAAACCGTGATAACTAGAGAGATGTATTTCTGTTGACGTTATAACAAAAAATACTACAAACAGAATAAAATAAATATTAAAATGGGGTTCCCATACAACAAACGATTTTATTTAGATAAAGGTATTAAGAGAACAATCCAATAATTTAAGTTGGGCCGAAAAGCTGTGAATAACCCTGCTGGACGAAAACGTTTGAAATCTTCGGTTTTATATGATGGCGAAGTATAACTTTGCCATACATATGTACATACATACTTACGTACATACACATCATACATTATATAGGTTCGTTACATATGAATGTGCTACAGAGAGTAGAGTGTTTTAACAAGTGTTTTTATAGCCTTGCGAAATTGGATTGTATTTGACTAAATTCCAATTTCTTGTTTCAATTTCAAAGTTTCAATTCAAATGTCTTACACTTCTTATAATATTTGACTTAATTTTATCATTCTTGAAAAAACAATAGCAAGATCTAATCAATAAATAAATATTGCAAGACATTGCACACAGCGCAATCTAGCCCCAAACTTAGCACTAGGCTTATAGTATGGGTACTAGGCTTATACTAGGTTACTAGGTAACTCTCCTATTAATATACGGGGAATAATATCGGATTAGATTTACCACCCTTTGCTTGTATCTGTCAACTTTGAAATTTCTTTTGTCATGGAAAAAGTCAAAGCATGTTCGTCGTTTCTATAATCACTTACAAACTGTGACATTAAAGTAGTATTAATTGAAATTAAACAAGCTTGGTTTAGTTGAGTTCCATTATGTAGGTACCCAAGTTTAAGAGAAATAAAAAGAAAGAAGAAAGGAAAGAAAATATATCTACTAATACAGGCACAATGCAACAAAATAGGCAACTCAGCAGCGCAGCAATTAAATAAATACATTCAATTTAAAAAGCAGTAGTCTTAATTGTACTGATATGAAAACCGATCAATATTTAATGAGGGAAAAAACGTTTCGAACACATAACTACACCTTACGTAACCAAAACTTAAGGTTAAAGCGAATGCAACAAGTAAATAAACTCTACAAGTATCTGGCGACATACCAATTCAGGAAACGGCTACATCTTCACACCAACACTAATTCGATTATAAAGACATCATCGCGACCGCTTTAATCGAGACTTTTAAAGAAAAAAAAACACGCGTTTTATGAAGAAGAAAAAAAATAGATTCACGAAACACTTTTTAACTTTTTTCTGCGAACATTTTCTGTTTGTTTTATTTCTTAACGGTGTTTAGTGTATTTTTAGATGGTGCGGCGTAAGCCTTTATATTTTGACAGGCCCAGCTCTGATGGGTGCTGGCTGGTTTTTGTACGGGACTTGTGGTAACAACGCATGCGCGGAATCGATCCTAGAATCACTTACGGTGGAAGTACTATGATATTTCGAAAGCAACGCGAATAATATCGTACACCAAATGAGGGGGAGCTCATTGGCCTAGCTACACCTGCCGATCTTGAATACTCGTGCGGGTTAAGCAACGATTGGCGCGGTCATTACTTGAATAGGTGACTGAAAACTTGTGTGGCAAAAGATCACTTTCTCGAGCTCCTCCGTGCTTCAGAAGGTACGTTAAGCAGTTGGTCCTGGTTGTTATCTCTGATAGCAGTTGTCAGGTCAAGTTAGAGGTCTTAAACGCGACTTGAAAACTCTTAACACTAGGTGAGTCACGCCACTTCATGAAAAGAAGAAGATCAAATAAGATATTTACAGGCTCGATGACAAATTTTAAAGAACAGGCAAGATACATTTATTTATGTATTGCCTGAATGAGCAATGCGACTGTGCTTCAAGTCTGGCAATATTTGCTTTTGTCGGCAGTATGTATGTTGGTGGTCTATAAATCGGTGAAAACCTGTAGAGGATATAAATAGGTAGTAGTTTTTCGCCGATTTTGATTAAACTAGGTATAACTACTCGTTTACAGGGAGATCTTTTGATTGGTGAGGTATTTCTTTCACAAAGGGCGCTACTTGATATCTCCGCACTCGGTCCTTCCAATAGATTCCAATAGGTTTAGATTTATAGCCATAATTTATCGCTCTTTAAGCAATTCTAAATTGAAAAGAATTAATAAAATAAGAAAGATTCAATTCTAAGATAAAAAGTGCTATTTGATTATTTAATACATACTTTAAATACAGTCTCCCCGACACTCACACGCACATAAAACTCTGCTTTGTTACGTGACGATTTTCACCAAAACACTCTACCGAAAACGGTTAACGAAACGAAATCGACAATCGTGCCTATAGTACGGACACATACCGAAGGGCAATGAAACACGGAGCAGAGAAAAGTCGCAAGTATATGGAAAACCCGAATGATTAACCCAGATTATGCGCAGACATTAGCGGAGTAATCAATGCTACACTTACACTTCATATTTAGTACCGGTAAAAAGGGTTTAGTAATGTTCATGGTAAGAAATCGGTGTCTTGGTGAGGCTTCGGCCGTGGCTCGTGACTGGCCTAAGTCGTAGCGCCAAGGGCACTACAGAACTTGTTTAGAAACGTATTCAATTGTTCTAAGTATTTGTTGTTTTAGCGGCGACAGAAATACATCATCTGTAAAAATTTCAACTGTTTAACTGTGTGTAAAAGGGTCCTGTTTTAGGGTCTTACCTTTTGGGTACTTAACCAAATGAGATTCAGTTTAGCGCGTAGTTGCAATACGGGTGCAAAACTATACCTGAGCGCAAACTATGGTTGTTTTAATGAAATTCTAACATTTATAATTTTAATAAAACCTATTTTACCCGGACCATTATTACGAATCTATTGATACTTAACTCATTCATTAAAATCGGTTGAGCAGTTTAGGCGCTGGTGGATCATACAAATACATTCTCGTGTCTTAATAGCGTGACTGTCTTACTTCGATGTTTCGATCATATTACAATGATCTTGATCGCGAGGGGACTGTAACATTACAAGTTACAACCTAAACACATTACTCTTCCTTGCTTCGCCGTAGTCAAGTAAACATAATAATAAATAAATAAATAAATAAGTCATGTGGCCAACACACAGCGCCATCTAACCCCGTGGTAAGCTGATAAACTTGTGTTACGGTGACTAGACAACGGATATACTACTTTTATTTATTTTTCTTTTGTAAATACATACATATTATACATAGAAAGACGCCCATACCAGATACAAATATTTATTTTTAAGCATAAATATTTGCACCCAGCGGCAATCGAACCCGCAACCTTCTGCATTGCAGCCAAGCGTTCGCCCGACGCGCCACAGAGGTCGTCAATAGAATAGATAGTTCATAGTACTTTAGTTGGTTCAATGTCAGCGTGTTAGTAAAATATAAGTGAAAATTAATTGATTAACTCCATAGTTAGGTAGGTAGGTACCTAACATGTGTTTGGTTGGCCGTGGACGATAACTTTACTGTGTCGAAAGTAGCACAGGGTAGCACGATGACATGCTTTTTAAAAAATACCCGGCGCCACTTCGTATCGTCAACAAAAATATAGACACTGTCAGCAATAGAATGCTCTCTTTACATAATACTAGCTGTGTTTCAGAGTTTCACCCGCATAAGTCCCGATCCCATGTGAATTTTGAGACCAAAAGTAAAAAGTCAAAGTTACTACTTGATAACGTAGATTTATATTGGTGAAAGAATTTTTGATATCGGTTTACTAAACAAACAAATAAATCCTTCCGCTTTTCCTCTACTCTACGCAGAGACGCGAGTTCAAATCTCGTCGCGAGTGAGTTTGTGAAGATGAATTTTTCTTTTAAAATATTTTTAGTTGATATGCCTTGAGCAATAAAAACAATTTACGAAATATGTACTTTCTATACTATTATTAGAGAAATATTTTAAAGGAAAAATTCATCTTCAAAAACTCACTCGCGACAAGATTTGAACTCGCGTCTCTGTTTAAAACATTTCTAGTATAGAAAGTAGTATTCGAAACCTTGGGAACAAGAATATGATCCGCCACCGCGCGGGGTGAACTTAAAGTCTCCCCTAGATCCCTAAGTCGCCTTTTACGAACCCACGGGAAGAGATGGAGTAACCCTATTTTAACCCGGGGTTACACAATTAAGTATAGTTTGTTTTAGCTAAGTAACTTTATGATACGACAACATAAACTCGGTTATTCTGTTCTTTAATCAATTAGATACACACCGACACATACAACAAGTCATAAATTATATATATTAATAGGATAATCCTAAGCAATTTCCGATGCTCATAAGATTTGATTAAAAATCTGTCATCTACTCGTATACTTCTATACTAATAATTATTATAAAGAGGTATAACGTTGGTAACATGTATGTAAGTATGTATTTTGGGGGTAATCTCCAAAAGTACTGAACCGATTTAAAAAATTCTTTCACCAATAGAAAGCTTCATTATCGAGGAGTAACATAGACTACTTTTGATGTCGATATTCCTACGGGACCGGCACTTACACGGTTGAAACTGCGGGACGCAGCTAGTTTACAATCATATAATAAAGGATATTATTTTCGGGGTTCCGTACCCAAAGGGTAAAAACTAAGACTTTACATTATCTGTATCTCACGAACCGTGATAGCGAGACAGTTGAAATTTTCACAGATGGTGTATTTCTGTTGCTGGTATAACAACAAATAATTAAAATAGAATAAAATAAATATTTATGTTTAGTTCCAATACCATGTGTTTTTTTTATAACGGTACGGAACCATTGGTGCGATACTGACTTGCACTTGGCAGTTTTTAAAAGATAATATTAATCTATTTATAGATTAAATAAAATAAGAATTATTACTGTGTGAAAAAAAATAATGACCAAGTTCTTCAACAGATGGTATATATGCTAATTTTAAATTATGTATTACATGTATGTTATATTTTTCTATATCTTGGTGTAGATATACCAAGATATAGAAAGATATAAGACCTATAATAAAGGAAAGGACGACAAAAAGCCTGTACTGTCTGTTTTTAAAGGTAGGTCGTGGTTTCATTTAAGTACATCGAAATCTCAGAATATCATCGTCCTCAGGCACGTTGAGTGACGATTTGCGCAAGACGGCTGGCAGAGGATGCGAGAACCCGAAAATAGATCTAGGTGGCGTGCAATTGGAGAGGCCTATGTCCAGCAGTGGACTGCAACAGGCTTATGATGATGATGACAACGAAATCCAACAAGTAGCACCCGCAACAACGTGGGTGCAGAAACGCGAGTTTGAGCCTCGGCGGGCGTGTGTAAATTTTTGAACATTTTCCCTTTACAAAATTTTTAGTAGTATAGCATTAGAAATAAAATTACGATTACCTAATTAAATACGACAAAGCAAAAAAAAATCTCTACGATTTATGTGCAGTGCAGGCAACTTTTAATACATGTCTTTTATGGCGCTATAGTGCCCGAGATATTCGAGAGAAGAGGGAAATCTCTATTTTTAATAAAAATATTTAAAATGACAACAAAAATATTCTAACAATTGTTCGATATGGTATTATAAACATAATATATATTTTATAATATAATATTATCTAATGCTTTCATTAAGGATCAAAGGTCATTTGAACTGTAAATTTAAATAAAGTAGTATGTCGCTCCCTTGCGTCAAACATCCCTCCTAGGAAACTTCTGAGTTTTCCACTGGATCGAGACGGGTAAAACCTCGCGGCGCAGCTTGTTAGTAATAAGTACCTAGATAATTTACAATAGGTAACCTACAACAAATTCTAGTATCTGCTATCTAATTTTGATTCTAATTGAATGTCTCATGTTGAAAGTATGGGTTAAGAGACATCTAGCCCACACAAAAACTAGCCTGTGGGCAAAATGCCAACTTTTTAAAATGTCATGGGTAGAATCGTCCTGAGCAGCTTAGACAAACGGAAGGGATATTTCGGAAATATTGTGTATAACGGCTGAATACAGAAACGGTATGCACAATTTGAGTTTTACTGAAACAGTTGAGCCACTCTCCGACTCAAAAATTCCCATACCGATCTTATAATTAGAAGTTGCTCTTATTTATATACCCCTATTCAGCTACCAAGTTTACATTTGCTTGACATAATTTTCTGTTAAAAATTTCAAACACATTACAAATGACTGAAGTTTATATGTAAAGAATGAATATTGAGATAGAATAATGGTATAATATGCATTGTTTTGTATGTTTAATTTTTTTTATTGTTTTGATTCGAAATTGAATCATATTGTTACAGTCATGGGGAGTCATTAACTGGAGGTGGTTGCAATCGCTATTTATGGATATATATTTATCTATTTATATATTGATATATATATATCTATTTATTTACGTCATAAGGGGGAGGTCTATGTTCAGTGGACAGAGCTGAGATGATAATTCAAAGTTTTTAAAACTAGCTATGCTCCAAGTTTTTACTCTCATTAGTCATAAATCACCGGAAAATTCAAGAGAAGTTTCCACAGGTAAATAGCTGGCTTAGTGTAAGAGAGACCAGCGGGGTCTTTCATTGATTACTCATTGAATGTGCTACTTGGATTTAAATAATTAAAATACCATCAGTTTCATTTTAAAGGCTTGGTTTTAAATGTATATTAAACTATTATAATGTAAACATTATCTGATGAAGATGATCTATGATCAGTTTAGTTTCAATAAGCTTTTTCACACTTACAACTAAATACAGAAATGTCACTTAAAATATTGTGGATTATTTCAATAATTGAGCAGCGTCTAACACAAGTGGGCCTCACAATTCACATTGCATGTGCCTTGTAATTCCTAAACTTTACTCCACCCACATTGTATCAGAAAGCCAGCAATGCACCAAGGCTTCTGAATCATTCTGGAAGATATTATTCTACTGGAATGCTATATTCTTCAAATCTGGGTTTGAGACTTTGATATTTGTTTTGTTTACATACCTGAGGACAAGAGGGCAGCAGTTTCTTGCGATGGCACATTCATCATCTTTACTTGAAATCAGCTATCTGGAACATGTCAGTTATCTTGTTTACATGTTGAACTGTAATCTGTTATGATTTTTCTTCGGTTTTTCTAATGTTGAAATTAAATTAAATTCTTTTTTCAGTTTTAATCATATTGCTTTTATTGTACCTTCTAGACATTATTCAAAACTTGGAGTTCTTTACAGAACTCTTGCTGTTGACTCCAGCAGGGCAGTTAAAATAGGAAAAAAATGAGTTTAATATCATTAGGAGTCTGTTATGGCTGTGAAACCTCAATAGGTTTGGACTTTTATTAAATACTTATTCATGCTACCTGTGAATTGTCCCCCTTTTCAACTAATCAGTATGCATACTGTCTTAAATAATAGTTGACTAGAAATCTTCTAATTTTCAGCCTCGCTAAAATGACATAATATATCTGGCGGCTTTGATATCTTGGACTATGTGCAATTTTACATGTGCAAGCCCATAGATTTGCAGTTTTTTCAGTGCAGTGATATGTTTTTTATACCTGTGCGTGCAGGCTGACTACACTAGAACTCCATATTATTTTCCGAATAACTACCTACATTCTGCACATTAGTTTAGTAACATTGACATGGAGATGGTGATCATAGATGTGATATTTTACTAGATGGTGATGTGTTTGAGGTACTTGTACCTAACATTTATGTTTCCTGTGCCTAAGAGATGTTTGTGTGTGTCTGTCTGTTGCAACGTTTCGCAGAAACTAGTTTTATTATGAATGTCTCTCAATGAGGTTGTATTGTAAGTTTACAAAGACATTAAATTAGTGAAAAATTAAATTAATTGGAAAACAATAAGTGTCCCCAACTCAATAGCCCCTCACACAGCAACCAAAATAGTTACCTAGTTCTGAAGTTGAATTTCTGATTACAAATGGGTGAGACATTGTTAGAAATAGGTGAGATGAAGGTAATATTTTAAACTAAAGGAACAGGATAAGTTCTAAGTAATTACAACCCAAAACATAAGTTTAAAAACTACAAAAACTTACTTACCAACTCAAAATTCACTTGGAATTGTCCACATCACTCATTGCAAAAACTTTATTTCTCAAGTTTCGTAAGAAAGAACAGTTTTTCCCAAGTTATCAGGAAGCAGAACAATGGGTTCTGATCTCAATTTAGTATAACACTTTCACATTGGATTGGGACATAACGATATGTAGCCACCTACACGAACAATACAGTTAATCCGTCAACATTACAAAAACATACGAAAAACTTATTTCACAACGAAATTATAACTTCAGATGTAATCGCAGGTACAGAACACAACGTAATGCGGATCCTATTTTAACTTTATGATTAGCTAAAAAAGTTTTACGAAAAGTTTTTCAATAATGAGATCAACTATACGAATTTTTGACTGAAGAAGGCACATCACGCTCGAAAGAGAGAGAAGGACATCAAACAAGAATGACAGCAAAACAAAATGAAGGTTGTAACAAAGTGTTGCCAAGCAAAAATATACTTCTTACCGGTAGATGGCAGCAGCAATATCCAGCAAAGTTCTGCGGTAGTTAGGTGTTAAGTGGTGGTAATTTTTAAGTTTCTTGAGTGGTAGACGTTAGTAATATGAGGTACCTATTTATGTGATTTTTATTCATTTATTTTCCATCACTACAGACACAGGCCTGTGTCTATTATAATTGTGATGAAAATAAAAATTATTGCCGAATGGATTGTAGGAGTTTTTTCGGGAACGCGATAACCCCGAAGATGTGTTGCTAAATTTTTGTTTTTATGAAACTTAGTTTAAAAGCGTGTAAATTGGTTAATTTCGGGGGCATAATAAAGTTTCGTGAAAGAGTACAAGTGTAAATGAAAGTGAAAATCGAAGAAAACATGGACTTTAGCGTTGTCTCCAAAGCTCTGTGAAGAAACATTGTAAAAAATGGCCCCCGTTTTACAATGATTTTCTCGACTTAACTTTAACTATGACGAGTTGACTGTTTTGATACAAATAACTTTATTATTATTTCTTATCGGTTGTGAACCGATTATGACCATTAGGAAATTAGCCAGTGTCAAGTATTTTCAATATATTATGCAAGTTATTTGCATCGAAACAGTCAAGTCGTCATAGTCATAGTCAAGTCTAGGGAATCATTTGTAAACACGGTGGCCATTTACAATATGTTTTGCACCGATTTTCACTTTCATTCCACTTGTACACCTTCACGAAACTAAATTGATTAATATGCCCTCAAAATTAAACAATTTGCACGCATTTGAACTAGGTTTCACCAAAATGAAAATTTAGCAACACATCTACTCAACGTGTTCCCGCTAAAACTCCAATCCCTGTTTGTCTTCTGCAAAAAGGACATTAGCTAGTGTCAAAGTCACACCTAGTTCAAATGCGTGCAAATTGTTTAATTTCGGGGTCATATTGATCAATTTTGTTTCGTGAAGGTGTACAAGCGGAATGAAAGTGAAAATCGGTGCAAAACATGAACTTTAGTCAGAGTTGTCTCCAAAGCTTCGTGAACAATCTTTGTAAATGGCCGCCGTGTATACAAATTATTCCCTAGACTTGACTTCTATGACGATTTGACTGTTTCGATGCAAATAACTTGCATAATATAATTAATAATACTTGACACTGGTCAATTTCCAAATGGCCATAATCTGTTCACTATGTCGGAAACCCGTGGCATTTGGCTACCTCTGCCACCCAATAGTTACGCCACTGTATAAAATAATTTAATCTCACTTTAAGAAAAAGAAGTAGAAAAAACTCTTGTGAAAAATCCTTAATTGACACTGGCTATATGAAAAGGCGCAGTTTTTCTTTGTAGAGATTTTTTCAAAATGGCAATACACTTAGCACATATAAGTCTCTCTACTTGATAGTAGATGGCACCGCTTTTGATTAATTTTCTAGTTTTTAGTTACATTATACTACGTAAGATGGCAGGATTCCAGCCTTTAGAATAAAATCTTAAATTATAAACGCGAAAGTTTGTATGTATGTATGTGAGGTTGTTACTCTTTCACGCATAAACTACTGAACCGATTGCGATGAAACTTAGAATATAGGTAGCTGAGGACCTGGAATAACACATAGACTACTTTTTATCCCGATATTCACGCTGGAACGGGACTTACGCGGTCGAAACCGCAGGGCGCAGCTAGTCATTAGATAAAAATAATAATGTATTTTTGTAGATACGAGGGTTGTAGGAGGTAATAAATAAATAATTTAGAGCAACACTATAATTTACAGCAATTTATTAAAAAGATGACTTCGAAAACATAATATAACTATGTATGATATACGTACGTACTCTAAAAAAATAAGTATAATTTACACCTTTGGTTATTAGGTAACTTTACCTAAAATAATTTGTTTGAAATTTAAAAAAAAAACTCCTTTATACAAAGTACATACTAAGTAGGTAGGTATACCTAGAAGGGATCCATAAAATAATTAACACAATATCCTACAATACACACTCTTTAAGTGTTAATAATTTAGATAGGTTATGTGCATTATTAACATTGCTCTTACGGCGAAGGAAAACATCGAGAGGCGATGGAGCCTGCGGATGGCGGACTAGGCTAAGTCTGGGAGGGTGGTACCTGTAGGTGCTGTGCAAGCCTACTCTCCTAATAATTCGCCGTTCCAAGGCGAATTATTTTGGATTATTTTTATAATCTTAATTACATATATCTGTTTCATTATTTAATACTTTGAGGATTAGTCTTAAATTCTAATGTTTGCAACTTTTAAAAACTTAACCTACCTACCTATTTAGGTTTAATTTTTAAACATGTATTTAAATTGACATAAAAAACATCAAAATGAGAATATTAAACGTACATTTCGGTATCTAGGTACTTTTATTAAAAACATAACAAGGTTTTAGTCATTTCATCCAAAGCAATAGCACGACTTACGCGATCAAAGAGTGCTACTCCATCTATTCCCGTGGATCTCGCAATAGGCTAGGGATCTGGGATTGCGAACCTGGAGTTCACTCCGCGCGGTGACGAGAAAACCGTTTGCTAAGCGTAACGGTGGTCGTTGCTCAGATGTTAGCGAATTCATTACCAAATGTACCTACCACTTAATTTGCTATCACTTAATAATGTTGAGGAGCTCATTGGCCTAGCTGCACCAGCCGATCTTGAATGCAACGCTTGTGTGCATTCATTTTGTTCAGCACAAAATGTGGGTTAAGCAACGCTTGGCGCGGTCCTTACTTGGATGGATGACCGAAAATTTGTGTGACAAAAAGTTATATTCTCGAGCTCCTCTGTGCTTCGGAAGGCACGTTAAGCAGTTGGTCCCGGTTGTTATCTCTGATTGCAGTCGTTAGGTCAAGTTAGAGGCCTTAGGGCGACCTGAAAACTCTAACACTAGGTGTGTCACACCACTACACGAAAAGAAGAAGAAGACTTAATAATGTTGACTTATTTACTTACCTATCTATACTGTGTCAACCATAACAGTTTGGTTGCGGAATAAGGCAGCAGAGCATGTGTTCTATAATTAAATTGTCTCAACATCGAAAGATTATTTGGAAAATGTTAGTAATTTTCTAGCAAAATTACCAATAATTGCTGATCTGTTTTCTATGAAAACAATAATGATGCTGGAGCAATATTGCGACGATTTAGTCACAGAATCGGACCCAGAGATAGTTTACAACAGCACATTCTTTACAAAGCAACATCCTTATACTTAGTCAAATCATCAGATTCATTACCAACAGACGTATGACTGTTCCCTAAACTATAAAACACTGGATCCCTAGAGCCGAAATGGTAAGGTTCATGCCTTAACAAATTCACACCGTACGCCGAATCCTCCCTCTTAAACTCAGGGTAGAATCTAGGATCATATTCCGGGGGGTATGGAATCCTGGGATCATAATAAGCAGGCCTGTAATACGGGTAAGCCATTTCACTTTTACAATCCATTCGATCTTCAAATTCGTATTTCGAATTTGGA
The DNA here is from genome assembly GCA_949358125.1 of Idaea dimidiata. Taxonomy (NCBI): domain Eukaryota; kingdom Metazoa; phylum Arthropoda; class Insecta; order Lepidoptera; family Geometridae; genus Idaea; species Idaea dimidiata. The sequence goes on along the minus strand of OX442334.1, from coordinate 18,581,846 downwards.
TATTCATCAAACGCGCCTACGATTGAGTGTCGTCTTTTGTATGGGTTATCAGGGCCGGATCTAGGGCCGACCCAAGTGCCGTACATTTGGGGGGCGCCGTAGGGTTTGGGGTAGCCTCTGAGACTGGCGGCGTATTGTCGTTCGGCTAAGTGCTGCCAGTAGGCGGGGGGAGGTTGTAACATTTGGGGGTAGAGAGACATCGATTGACGTGTTGCTAGGTGACGGCGGAGATCCGGCATCGAGCCTGATTTACCTGTAAGCAATAAGATTTTTTAATAAGTAAAAATTGAACTGTTTTCTAGAACAATCTGAGGTTGATAATGAGGCAATGTTGAGTAGTTTTAATTATTTATGGAACGTATTGGGTAAGTAGCCCAAACCTATCGCAGTCCAGATAGACTCGGTCAGACATTTGCATATCTCGATCCTCAAAGTAAGAACCTACTAATAAGTAACAAAACCTTACGTGATAATAAATTGAAATTGAAAAACTAACGGACATAAATAAAAACTTTGTTACACCCAGTTAATACACAAATAATGATATTATAAGTTTAAGTAGGTATCTCTAATATGTCAATTACAACAAGTTATCACCAGCGCGGTGTATTTCCTGAGAATGAAATGACAATGGAGGAAGAATTGGATATAAATAATGACGGCAGTTGATACCGCAACAAATAATAACTTTAGAAAGTTATAATAGGCGGAGACAGAGGCAGAATAGGTTCATAATCTAGTCAGCCGTTGAAATAGGTACCAACCTAAGATACCTACCTGAACAAGTAGGTTCGTATTGTCTGAAATTAAAAAACGTTCATATTTTTCAACATCTTTTTATATAAGTAGCATAATGTCGAACAGTCGGTGCAGTACAAAAAGTACGCTAAAGCTTACTTTTTGTACTGCACCGAATTCCATATGGTTTCGACTTAAAGATAGATAATTTTTATTCTTAATTTTTATTTAAATTCTTTGATCCTTACCATTGTCCCCCATAAAGCCGTCGTTTGTAAACGCACTGGGTGCGTCGGGAACGTAGTGGCTCGCGTCGAACTCACTGCCGCTTACTGGCGGGCCGTTACCGTATTGTGCGTTCCTGAAACACAATAAATAACATACTAGAAAAAGATAAAAGGCAAAACTCGTTTTCGAAAATTCACTAGCGGCGAGGTTTGAACTCGCGACTTTGGGTCAATCCTTAAAGATTATTTTTTCTTTAAAATATTGCTTGTTTTTTTTTAATTTTTTGTATACATATATTGTAATTTTAATTTTTTATCCGGATAACCGGACTTGATATCGCCGTTTCCTAGACTAGCGCGCACAAACGCACAGACAAACAGACAAAAAGTTAATCACGGAAATGGGGTCTGTTACGTTAGTACATACCCTTAAAAATAAATATCTTTCAAAAACAGACACCGCTAAGTTACGACTTTATTATAATATTATGTATTCATGATGTTTTGTTATCCTACTAATCCTACTTCCTACTAATATTATAAATGTGAAAGTGTGTGTGTTTGGATGTTTGTATGTTTGTTACTCAATCATGCAAAAACTACTGAACTGATTGCGATGAAACTTAGAATATAAGTACTTGGCTACCGGGAACAACACATAGGCTACATTTTAACCCGATCTTCCCACGGAAACGGAAATTACGCGTGTGAAACCGCGGGGCGCAGCTAGTTGCTTTATAATTCCTTATCTTATTTTATTACCTGGTCTCTCGAAGTGCATACGCGGACTGCACAAGCACCACTCCGCACACGATCGCCGGGAGTCTAGCGACGTAGCACGCGAGCTCCGCACCACCGTACACCCCCTGCAGGCCCCAATGACTGATCGAGAGGTAGAAGACTAGAGCGCACTCCGGTATCAACACTAGTATGACTGATATAAGCCACGCTAGCAGATATCTGTTGTTTTTCTGTAAATTATAATAGGGAAAACAATTAAATCATGAATTTAAGAAAATATTATGCGCGCTATTAATAGGACGAGCAGAAAACATGTGCCTGCGAACGCGACTGTTCATTAATTAGTACAAAATCAGAGGGATAAATTAATCACTTTCAAGGATCTTTATACGTATTGTAGTACGCCAGCCTGCATAGTTTGATTTTATATATTTTTTAAACTTACTTATGGACATATCGCAGACCTCTTTGAGCAATTTATTATAGAAGCGCATTGATAAGATACAGAAAGACCTGTTTACTTTCTGGAGCCTACTCCAGGGCACAGTTAGTTCATTTTTGTGTCTCAAATTAAAAACATGTACTTATCCCGATTTTCAACAAATTTGTCCATATTTTTATGGATGTACCGTACCTATAGTCTAAAAGATTTTCGTAAATAAATTGTGAATACTGTTAGAATATTTATTTCTTTAAACTTTTCTCTATATAGGACCCAACCCGTAGATATACCTCGGACCGCTCTCTTCTGTAATTTGGCAATATCCTCTATATCTGCAACACACCCCCACAGTAGGATGCCATATGACATACATAATGCTGTGGAAGTAGCTGAAGTAGACCATGCGGGCAGTCTCAATTACCTTATTCCTCAGATTCAGAAGGTACCTATTCCTATTACATCTCAAAACATTAAGGTTAAAATAAATAGCTAGTTGTACCTAGCCAATGCCACAAATTACTCAACTCACCGATATAAGTCCGTGGACCAGTATGACAATAGCGTATGACCTGTAAGACCTATTACCTTTTAAAACATTTAGGTTAAAAGTCCAAAATGGCTGGCTGTACCTAGCCAATGTCACAAATTACTTGATATCAACTCACCGATATAAGCCCGTGGACCAGTATGACAGTAGCGGCTATAACAACAGAGTAGCATCCCATCAGCAACGCAGAGGCCACAGGGAGACCGCTCTCCGATTCCACTACCCATACTATTTCGTAGATAAGTGCTATTGCGTATGCCACCTGTAACATTGTAAAAAGTCCTACTATAATTTCTTCTATGGTTTTCCCGATTTTGCATAATAAAACACTTTATATATCGGGTTTAATCGCGTTTTATTAATGGTTTTAAACGAACCGAGTTTTCGCCAACTTTACAGTTAGCTTTTTCAAGGTTGACTTGAAAAACCTTGAGTTAAAAACCATAAATAAAACGCGATTAAACCCGATAAATCCTACTTTATTTCACATTTAAAATTAAGCATAAACTTTATTATACGATGCCAGTAAAATAATAATATGTTAGTTACTCCTTCACGTAAAAACTAATGAACCGTTTGCGATAAAAATTGGTATAGATAGAAATAGCAAAAAGTTGGAGATCTAAACTAATGCATTGGCTTTTTATTACGATATCACCACGGAATCGGGACTTGCTCAGCTAAAACCTTAGGGCACTCTTAATAATTATCCTTTATCTACTAATAATAAAGACGAAAGATTGTGAGCGTATGAGTTAGTTGCTTCGTCATGCAAAAACCGCTAAATCTGGAATAACACAGACTACTTTCATCCTGATACTGGGCCGGGATTTACGCGGGTGAAACTGCAAGGCACAACTAGTCTTACTAATATTATAAACGCGAAAGTTTGTATGTGTGTATGTATTTGAGGTTGTTACTGTTTCACGCAAAAACTACTGAACCGATTGCGATAAAACTTGGAATATAGGTAGCTGGGGACGTGGATTAACACACAAGCTACTTTTTATCCCGTTATTCCCGCGGGAACGGGACTTACGCGGGTGAAACCTCGGGGCGCAGCTAGTCAGTAATAAAGCAATCATCTGCTTCTAGCTAATCAATCACACAAGACAAATAGGTATTGTATTCGTGACATAGGTACTAACTTCAACGTGCTATATTCACACGAAGTCGATTGGAAGTTTCACAAAAACTAGGCACCAAGTCGGTCTAGATTTAGAAACGAATGTCGTCATGTTTGCAGTGCGGCAGTCTAGTTTTTCTTTTCTCTTTAGAACTGTCCAAATACTTACTTGCACAGTTCTAACTAACTTATTTATTGATTTTTCTTCTATGTTGGATATGTTGGAATAAAATCAATAAGTCGAGCATGGAAACGATGCTAAAAACTGTGCTAGCAGATAACACGAAAAACTTAAATGGTCATGGGAACTGAATAGACGCCGAAACATCGAGTAATATGAAACAACGCGATTAGGTTCTTTATAATTAGATTTTATGGACTTATATGGTAAATTTTGCTGCAAGGCTTGTCAAAATACTTTACATTTTAAAATATTTAGAACCCATTCATATTATTTCTCGTTCACGACACACAATCTTTTAACCAACGTACGTCGACCTCTCATTTCTACGACTTGGTTAAAAGTTCTTGTTTAATTTGTGACCCTGCGGACCAGTTAAACTGGTCAACTTCAGGCCTTGCAAGTTATCTCATGGCGTGACGAAATTGCAGTGAGAATTGTAGTCGTAGTACGAACATAAGATAAGTTGAGGGTTTATCGTAATTTGCATGTCAATCTTAGTTTCTATAGCGATCTAGTAGGAATTATTATTAAGTTTTTAGATTTTCGGGTCTAGATTGCGTTAGTACATAAAATAATTTTAAATTGAACACTTTATTTATCCGGTTTTATCGCGTTTTTATTCATTATTTGAACCGAGCTTTCGCCAACTTTACAGTAAGGTTAAGGTGTTTTATTATGCAAAATCGTGAAAACCATAGAAGAAATTATATTTTAAATTGAATAAATAAATTTAAAATTACCCGGACGTTTCAGCAAACAGATTCCACCGGCCGTGGTCCCGGGAAGACTGGAGTGGCGAGCTTCGTTTACCGTCGACTGGGTAGGTATCCAGTGATAAATGTTTGTAAGCAACGCGTGCGAACGCCTGACATATCGCGGGATGTTGTTAGTGTAGTGTGCCGCGGCCCTAATAACTTTTGTGAGATTGAGGGTAGGTGTAAAAATACCTACCTAGTTGACGGTAAACGAAGCTCGCCATTCCAGTCTTCCCGGGACTATGGTCGGTGTAATCCGTTTGCCGAAACGTCAGGGTAATTTTAAATTTATTTATTAAATTTAAAATAATTTTGTGTACAAAGGCGATCTAGTCCCGAAAATCTAATTGCTTAATAATAATGAACAGAAATCGTGAAAGTTAAAAAAATCGGAATTAATTTGCGAAGTTTAAATGCGTAGAATAATTTGAATAAAAATGTCTTCCCCTACTTTTTTTTAATATTTATGGTGTTTTACCTATGGTGTTTGATGAAATAATTTTATTTATTTTTGCTGACACCTATACTTTTTTATATACCAATCTATGTACCTAGTCAAGTAGTCTAAAGTAGTAAGTAGTAAGTAGTTCTAAATATTACTAGGCAAGCGTTATGTCTTAAGGCAGTCATTTTGTTTTGCGGCCTAAACCAAAGATAGGTGCAAACAAACATTAAGCACCGATATCACAAAATATGGCGACCTTGCGCAGAGTTGAGATAAAACATTGCTAACACGTTCTTATTTGTTATTTGCATGCATTTTAACAATCTTGTGTCCACAGTCCGACGTTGCCCACAGTGCAAACTAGCCTCAAACCAAGGAACTAGGCTTGTTCTATAGATACTAGACAACTACCACGCTACTTCTGCATTAATAATAATAATAAAAATATTTATGGTTAAACTTAACAAGTTTCATTCGGTGAAACTCTGTCTTATAAATTAAGAAAACTTGTGTTTTAAGAGCCAGCGTCTTCCCATCATTACAATATACAATAAAAGCTTAACACTAAATGAAAATAAGTCAAACATTATTTAATAACGATATTTAGAAAACTTGCGGTTGTTGCATTGTAGTTGTCTGGTCTACGGGACACCTATCAGACGCGCTACAACCAACGTCTATAAAGGTTAGGTCTACTTGATACGTATCTTACCAAAGCATAAGCAGCAATGAACCCCGAAGCAGCAGTGACACTGCAACAGAATATCCTGTTGACCGCCGGCTTCATTCTCAGCTTTGGGGACTCTAAGTCGCTCAGATCGTTGCTCGTTGACATCTTCAACTTCTTACATTTCACTACACTGTACACTTCTTGGTAAATCTCTTCTACTATTTCTTTAAAGCATTTTATGTGTCACTGGATATACTTTCAGCTTTAATGTATTCTATTTGGAATAAGTTGGTTTTGAATTGGTTGGGTTCGAATTTTTTTTCTCCCTCATCATCTGAAACAATAAAAAAGTAATTTCTTCTATGGTTTTTGCGATTTCGCATAATTAATCACTTTATTTACCGGGTTTAGTCGCGTTTTTATTCATGATTTTAAACGAAACGAACCCCTGTCAACCTTGAAAAAGCGAAAAATTGGCGGTTCGTTTAAAATCATGAATAAAAACGCGATTAAACCTGGTAAATAAAGTGTTTTATTAATAAAAATGTAGATTTAATTTTAAATCGAAGACTAAATTATGTGCAAAAACGAGTAGTAGACTATAAAATTTATTTAGAAAAAGTAAAATGTAACTATGTTAGAAAAAGTTTCTTTTAGAACGTATGGATAGGTATTAAAAACATGGTAAATATCCTGTTTATAAGTAAGTATAATATTTGTAGTGAAAACAACAGTAAAAGTTTAAACTTTTACTCTTTTAATCGAATAGGTATTTTTATGACTCAACCGGTCTTGTTTGTGGTTCAATGGATCATATCTATTGTTAATAACGTATACCCATCATGATCGTAGTAATGCAAAATGTAACTTTTTAAGACTGTTTAGGTACTAATTATGGGAAATAAATATTTTTGTATTTTATTTTTGTTGTATTACAAATAAAAAAAAATAAGAATAAAATTATTTTTAAATCTGTAAGGTCAAGTTGGCGTTACAGTACTTAGCCATATTTCACTTTGTTGCGGACGTTATATATAATACTTCTAGCGACTTTTATTATAAGTGTTACCCACACCGGGGAAAATTTATACAAGATGTAACGGGTAAGCTCTTTTAAGCCAAAAGGGGGTTGTTCTAGACGTCCAGGCGAACAACTTTTGTTCTATGACTTTTGGAAATTCGAAGTACATTTCGAAAATTTTAAGTGTAAAGTTTACTTGAAGATCAGCTGTTTCTTAGAGTTCGAGGTCATTGACCTTATGTTGTCCTTTCATTTAGTTTGGTCTACTACAATCAAACCTTTGGGAGTCTTGGCGGGAACTCCTTGAGGAGATGTGGTGCTAAATTTTCATTTTTGTGAAACCTAGTTCATATGCGTGCAAATTGTTTAATTTCGGGGGCATATTAATCAATTTAGTTTCGTGAAGGTGTACAAGTGGAATGAAAGTGAAAATCGGTGCAAAACATTGACTTAGTGTTGTCTCCAAGGCTCCGTGAAGATTGTTTGTAAATGGCCGCCGTGTTTACAAATGATTCCCTAGACTCGACTTTAACTATGACGACTTGACTGTTTCGATGCAAATAACTTGCATAATAAGTTTGAATACATGACACTGGCTAATTTCCTAATGGCCATAATCAGTTCACAACCGATAAGAAATAAATAATCAAACCTTTAACTACCTTTATTTTCAAAAACAGCTGTTTTTTCAGTGAAACATAATCTCAAAATTTTCAAAAAAAAAGTTCGAATTTTCAATAGTCGTAGAACAAAAGCTGTTCGCCTAGACGTCTAGAACAACCCTCTTTCGGATTAAAAGGACTTGCCCGTTACATCTTGTATATAAAGTACCTATTTAGAAAGCACTAGCTGCGCTTCGCGGTTTCATTCGCGTAAGTTCCGTTTTGGCGGGAATATCGGGATAAAAAGTCTATGTATTATTAGGTAGGTGAAGTAAGTTAAAGTTTGTATTTCGTCAGTAAGTGACGATGACGATGACGAAGGATGACGATGACGATAGATGACGACGATGATGATGCCACTCTACATCACTTATCCTACCCCTGTGTCGATTTTCATTCATTGAATGGTTATCACCCGCGTAAGTCCCGATCCCGCGGGATTTTCAGGATCAAAAGTATCCTATGATACTCTCCATCATTTAAACTATCCCTATGCAAATTTTCATCCATTAATATTATCACCCGCGTAAGTCCCGATCCCGCGGGATTTTCGGGATCAAAAGTATCCTATGTTACTCTCTATCACTTAAACTATCCCTATGCAAATTTTCATCTAAGAAATAGTTATCACCTGCGTAAGTACCGATCCCGCGGGATTTTCGGGATCAAAAGTATCCTATGTTACTCTCCATCATTTAAACTATCCCTATGCAAATTTTCATCCAAATCGGTCGAGCCGTTTGACCGTGAAGAGGGAACAAACAAACAAACAAACAGATTTTCGGATTTATAATATTAGTAGGATATATTGAATTTAAAACTACTTATGGCTTCCTGATCCTCATAAGGAAACTCTCAAGTCCAGATTACCAAGCCACGTTCGAAAAGTCGTATTCCGCATTTCATTCTTAGTCTAAGTACTTACACGAATTCAGTAAGTAGGTACTTAGTTTGCATAATGCGTTGAGAATCTCTTTATTCATAGCAATTTGCTCTTTAGTTGGACAATGGTGCATAATTACGATGTACTCACTCTAAGTTCATTTGCTTATTGTTTTTGCTTGATGTTAACATAATTTCCTTGTGTTAGTATTCATTACATAAAATAGTAGGTTTTAATACTAAGCTATACAATCGGAACACGAACTTATTTCTTTGTTCAAGTCGTGTAAAATATAAAGATTGTTTAATAGACGTAGCGCAGCGCGTTGATGTCTTTTGTGCTAAATTTATTAACACTGCCAGCGTCTTTTGCGTTTATATTTTGATCTTCATTTGTTTTTATTTAGATCGTTATTTGTGCACAGCTGAAGGTCATTTGTAGCCCAAGTTTGGCACGTAAATATAAAAAAAAACATAAATACAATTATTTAAATAACTAGCTGTTACCCGCGACTTCGTCAGACGAAGTCGCGGTCGATTGCGATGTAAAGTATACCACGAGGTTCCTCGAAAATAGAACAATCCAATATTAAAAATCAGATTTCAATCGGATTAGTAGTTTTTAATTGTATAAGGGACAAACAGAGAAACAGACAGACATGAATTTTTAAAATTATATAATTTTGTTGTACTACCTTCAGTCCCCTATAGACAAACTTTTTTTAATGTACTTTCAAGTACAAACTTTTTGTCCTCTCTTCCTTTATTATAAGTATAGAAGACTAAGAGGTTTTTCCCGCGTAAGTCCCGTTTTCGTTCCCGAGGGAATATCGGGTAAAAAGTAGTCTTTAACCTTTCTCGATAAATGGACTATTGAACACAAAAATATTTTTTCAAATCGGACCAGCAGTTCCTGAGATTAGCGCGTTCAAACAAACAATCAAACTCTTCAGCTATACAAGGTGAAACGGGTAAGCCCTTTTAATCCGAAAGGGGGTTGTTCTAGACGTCTAGGCGAACAATTTTTGTTTTACGACTTTTGAAAATTCGAAGTATTTTTTGAAAAATTTAGGTGTAAAATTTACTTGAAAATCGGCTGTTTCTGAGAGTTTGAGGTCATTGACCTTATGTTGTCCTTTTATTTAGTTTGATGGTTTACAGTCAAAACTTCAATTACCTTTATTTTCAAAAGCAGCTGCTTTTTCAGTGAAACAAAATTTCAATATTTAAAAAAAAAGTTTAGTTTTTTAAAAGTCGTAGAACAAAAGGTGTTCGCCTAGACGTCTAGAACAACCCCCTTTCGGATTAAAAGGGCATATCCGTTACAAATTGTATAATATTAGTTTAGATACAGATAGTTATAGAAGATATATATACATAGAAGATATAGATTTTTCGCGAAGTGGATCATTAGCCAATGACTTATCAATAACTCATTATCTGTGTTAATAGTTACGATAGTGATAAATTACTTATTAAAAATAACTTTTGCGACATCATCCACACGATGATTAATAGCTTTTCTACATGGCTTAGCGGAGTGCCTCTAATAATCACCCACTAGCATTGTAGAGCCGACAATTTGATTTATTAGGAGGTATTTTATCAAACGCGATGTATGGTCATTTGACCACTCTGATAGGTCTGATATTTTGAAGGATAACTACTGGTAGTAATATATATATACTCTAAATCTAAGATGTAGCATGCACATCTAGAAGAAAAGAAAACTGTAGTGAAGCGAAATCCGATACATAATACTTTATCCTGGGCGTATTTCTATGTATAATATGTATGTATTTACAAGAGAAAAATAAATATAAGTAGTATATCCGTTGTCTAGTCACCGTAACACAAGCTTAGCAGCTTACCACGGGGCTAGATGGCGCTGTGTGTTCGTCACAGGATTTATTTATTTATTTAATATTATTTATTATTATTATTTATTTATCCTTAGTGACTGCACTAGTCTGTATGGGAACACGTCCTACCAGTAGCTAGGCGCTACAACTTAGGCCGGTGATAACGAGCCTCGGCCGAAGTTAAGAGAAACAAAATATCATAAGGTGAAGCATTGATTAAAACTTGGTAGTATTTCTCGATTAATATTATTAATAGGTGTTCCTTATTAGGTATAACTAAGTAACTATATAAAGTGCAGTGTACTACTACTCAATACAGAAATAAGACAATGATCAAATAAATCCCGGTTTGTTATAAAATATTTTTTTTAAAGAATTGTTGTGATTATTATTTTGTGTTGTAAATGTAAGTAAATAATAAATAAATAAATCCTGTGACGAACACACAGCGCCATCTAGCCCCATGGTAAGCTGCTAAGCTTGTGTTACGGTGACTAGACAACGGATATACTACTTATATTTATTTTTCTTTTGTAAATAGTACATACATATTATACATAGAAATACACCCAGACCAGATACAAATATTTATTTTTAAGCATAAATATTTGCACCCAGCGGGAATCGAACCAGCAACCATCTGTATTGCAGCCAAGCGTTCGCCCGACGCGCCACAGAGGTCGTCGTAAGTAACTGATTATGTAAACAATTACCAAAATGAAGGCAAAAGGAGTACCTATCTATTAAATACCAAAATATGGTTCTGGTATGTTTTGCTTTGTTTTGACAAATTGACATTTTAGTTTTTTGATAGTATTTGTTATTATAGCGTCAACAGAAAACATCATCAGTGCAAATTTCAACTGTCTAGCTATCACGGTTCACGAGGTATAACCTAGTGACAGACAGACTGACGGACGGACAACGAAGTCTTAGTAATAGGATCCCGTTTTTACCCTTTGACTACGGAACCCTAAAAACAACCTACATTGAAGCTTTTAGTATATATTCTAGACACAACAACGCCAATGCCAATATAAACACTATCTAATTAAATAATCCGTCAGCCTTTTTGCCGGATATTTCCCACAATTCAATAGGTACCTACTAGACTCCCATGGAGTCAACGTCTGACCTGTGGAGGATAGATGGGAATCTAACACTGACTTGTAGATTATAGATACTTAGCTAGTAACATAGGTAGGAGAGAAAGGAAGGTTGAGTATGTGGTAATTGTTAGGGTTCCATAACGATAGGGTAAAAACGGTACCCCTATTACCACAATACCCCACTTACTCTTTGATCTAAATACATAGTTTTTCTTTATACTTGTACGATTCTAAGACTCCGCTATACGTCTGTATGTCTGTCACTATGCTGTATCTGATGAACCGTCATAGTTAGAGAGTAAAAAACACAGATGATGTATTTCTTTTATTTTTATTTTATTATTTATTATTATTTTTATTCTAACAACAAATACTAAGAACAGAATAAAATAAATAAGTAAGTGGATCTTAAGTACCTAATTAAGTGAAAAATAAATATTCGTGGAGTGTACCACGGAACTGCAGCATTTGGTTTTACCATCTCCCTTCTACCATCGGACATCCAGGCAAACTGATAAGCGGCACCGGTTCATGGTAGAAATACCTGTCACCCGAACCAAGCGTTTCGCATCGTCATTCTTTATTTGTACTGCGAGGGAATGGAATCAGTTGCCTGAGTATGTCTTCCCGGATGTCTACAACTCGGGGGTCTTCAAGTCACGAGTGAACAGGTATCTACTAGGTAAGCGACTAAGCGTGTAACATCTTAGACCACATCGTCGCTTTCCATCTGGTGAGATAGTAGTCAAGCGCTTACCTATCAATAATAAAAAAACACATACAACAACAATCACAACCCATCCCCTTCCTTAAATCTTGTCCATTCATTGGTTGCCTGGAAGAGATCGACCTTAGGCGATAAGGCCGCCCATTGTACCACACTAGTTTTAAGTTTGATGCAAATGTAATATTTGTTAATTTATGTTTCTGGTGCAATCAAGTATATATTCATTCATTCATACATACAAACATAGTTTTTATGATAATTGTACGGAACCATTCGGGTACAAAGCCGACTCGCACTTAGCCGATTTTTGTTTAGGTTTTGTCCTTGCTTGTGTCCGCTGTAGTTCGACAACAATGTCTAAGTTATGTAGGTACAAGAATATTTAGATGCAATCTTCATTCAAAGAAAACATAATAATATACCAACAATTTAAGCAACTTTTGTAAGATTTTATTATCAAGTAATGTAGTTTTTTTTTGTCATTTTTTTACTTTAAAATGTTAAATGTTTTATTTACCAAATGTCGAATTCGAAATTGAAAATTGCAGTGGTATTGAAATTATGTTGAAAATGAAATTTTGGATACTTTTATTACGCGAGTAATTAATCTGGACGAAATAATTAAGATGCAGCTTTGTACGTAGTCATCCAATTAGCATGACCAACATTTTGTAACGTTTTATAATATTATGTTAGTAAATAAAATACCAGGCAATGACCTTTACTGTTATTATTACACATTTAATTACATTTCTGGCGTAATTTTGTAGGTCAGTGTCGACAGTTTAGAGCGCGATTAACACTTTTACTTGAGGAATTAAAGTAATTGATTATAAAATAGGTTATTCCTCAACTTATTTTACAATTGTTAATTCATCATCATCGTCATATTAGCTCTTATTCGCTAATTGCTGAACAGTATGCCTCCAACATACGACGGCACAAATAGCGACACCGAGTCACCTACATCCAACAACTCCCCGCGACCGTAACAATATGGTCCGTCCATCGAGAATAAATTAATACACAAATACATAATGAGCCCCTTTATTTGTCCCACTGCAGGGTAAGAGCCTCCTCTTAGAGGGGTTGGGCAGTAAGGTGATAGTCCCATGCCTAACTTTTTTTTTAGCTTTTTTTCCCTAACCCTAACTGACTGATGGATAAACGTATAGCCTAAACCGTTGATAAGTAGTACAGAGCTGAAATTATGTAATGAGAGTTCGATAAGATAATATTTTTGAATATTCCCACAGGATTGGCACTTATGCGAGTGAAACCGCAGGTAATACTAGCTAGACCAGCATAAAACGGAAATAATTATTCAGCAAAATAGTTCCATTGTAGGTGTGGTAAAAAGGTACCTTGCGTCTAATGTGGGTGAGAACAAGCACCAAGTTTCCTTGCAAGAACCTTGGCCTAGTCGACCGACGTAGGTTTTATCATCGTCTCTATTGTTTTATTGCCTAGGAATATTATTTAATATAGGTAACTCCTACTGCATGCTTTCTTTGAAACCTTGATTGATGGTGATGATTAATTTAGTGGTAATTGTGAAGATGTTGTAGGTTGCTGAGGGCGTTTGTGGTTGATTTATTGGTAGATTGAAGATTTTTGTTCATTATTTCATTTATAAAATGAGGGTCTTTAAGACGTATTTATTGTTTACTTTACTTGTATGTATTGCATATTATGCGCATATTAGTAATCGTGGAAATTTCGAAAAAAATCTTATCGGATAACTTCATCAATAAAGAACACATTTACCAAATTTCGGAACTTTACCATCAGCAGTTTAGGCTGTGCATCGATGTATCAGTCAGTCAGGATAAAGCATTTTATAGATAAACTTAGATTTTTGTTTTCCCTAAAACATCCTAAATTTAAATACAAATAAATCATACGCATTGTATCGGAAGCTGAAATTAATGAAACTGCTCGTTAAGACCATAGAAATACCTACTGATCTTTCTGTCACGTATCTATCTATAGGTGATTAGCAGGTACAGTCATTCAATAATGGTTCTATTGTTTACAAAAATAGAGCTTTGATACCCACTAAGTCTATTGCATTCAAATGAGCACCAAGTACTTAATGTTTAAGATACGTATTGCTGAACCAAAATACTTTTAAAGATCCCTTTTTTAATTACTGAATTTTGACTTATTTCCTTAATTCCCATAAAACAGCCGATGAATGGCAACTGGATATTATACCGCCCAATAGGTATTCGAAAGTTTAGTTTTTTAAACCTCTCTCAAGTTTTATGACTTAACCCCATTTGCATCAAACAGAATTACAGCCGTATTCACAAACGACCTTATGCGTGGCTTAATACAATGTCTTGCTCTTGTGAATAATAAATTGATAATCAACGTCAGCGAAAATGTGACAAAAACTGAGTCTCCGCAGACTGTTCTTTATGTTTTGACCGTTTGTTTTGAACTTTAGAATTTTGACACAATAATTATCAAAATTTTAGCACAATAATGTAAACATTGTAAGCTAACTAAAGATACCGTGTTAGCAAACAGTGTAAGTTCAACTTTTATGCCCAGTCTGGTGCGAGCACACATTGGATAGTTTTTACAAAAACCAGTGCAAGCTTAAGCACTTCAAAACTAATTATAATATCAGATAGATCTTTTAAAAAAACCACCACGATGAGGTCACGCACCACGCAACATCCCTTTTGCAACGTTCTCATGTTCAATGGTCCACAATGAAGAATACAATGAACCGTTCAAACGTGTAACGTTATAATGTAACATGATAGTTATTCAACCCTGCTTCTTCCGCGTTCTTTATAATAATCATAGCTTGTAACGTTTGTACCAACCTGCTATGTATTTTGTTAAATTCGAAAGTGTATCTTAGTAAATAATACTCATTTACAATTAATAAGTAAGACTAAAATTACTTAACAATAAATGAGATCAACATTAAAACGTAACTACGAGTAGATTCTTATAAAAAAACTTAGAATTACTAACTCTAGAAAAGAAGAAAACTAAATAAATATTTAACCACTAGATGCACTCAGAGATTTCACCCTCGTAAGTTTCGATCCCGCAGCAATAAGTATCGGAATCAAAAGTATCCTATGTCATCCATCACTTTTTTTAAACTATTCCTTATGCAAATTTAATAAAAAAATTCATAGGGATAATTCACGGTCAAACGGTCTGACCGATTTGGATGAAAATTTGCATAGGGATAGTAGGTATATGTGATGGAGAGTAACATAGGATACTTTTGATCCCAATAATCCGGCGGGATCGGGATTTACACGGGTGAAATGGCGGAGCGCAGTTAGTTATTTATATTTGTACGTATGAACTCAATAAATCACAGATAACGAAATTTACATACAAATGAAGCAGATAATTTTACTTTACGTAAAAAGGTAGTTGCGACGATTGTATGGAGTTCAATGGTCTTGGATAAGGACGTTTTACATAGTAACTATCGGGTTATCTGTGGCTTGACTGAGGAAAGCGAAATAAATCGATCTGAATGGTATAGGTAGGTAGGTACGTGCTTCTTTTACTACGTGGTTGGTTGGTTTAATTTTAACTTATCTATTACTGCTGAAATGAGAGAGAATGTAATGACGGTATACGTAAGTGACGTACAAATTAGTACCTATAGATAACTACTTTTCTACCAAGGAAAAGTTATGTATTTATCCCAATATTCCAACGAGATGGGGACCTACGCGTTTGAAACGCGGGACATGCCATAGACCGTCTGATAGCCTTGGACATCAGAAAAGACGTCATATATGTTCGGTTTCACCCGTCTCGATCCAGTGAGAGTACTGGGGTAAAAAGTAGCCTTTATGTTATATCACCGGTTTAGCGGTTTTTATGTGAAGAAGCTATAAACACACACACACACCCTCACACACGAAATCTTTTTTGTAATTAGTAAGATGTAATAGACCTAAAAGCCCAACCAAAGATCGCAATTAGCTTACCTTGTAAATTATGACACGGAAGAGAAAATAGAAGGGAAGAAACATCTTCTCTCCTCTTTCCTCTTCAGCTGATTTGCTTTAGATAAGTTAGTCAGGTGACGATAACTTACTAGACTAAACGAATTGAAAAACTCCTCGTTTCGAGAAGTCGGTCAAAATTTATGACCTCTTTCCAACGGAAGCAACAGCATTATGTAACGCCTCAATTGTCAACCTACATTCTAGACAATATGGTCCATTTTCCCGTAACAAGCTATGAACAGTTAGGGTTACTTCCGCAGACGCGTGTAGATATGGGTACGGACGTGAGCTGGTGCTTCGAGAGTTCATTGCGCGGGAGACGTGATGTGAATAGGTATGTGGTGGTTAGAAGTTCATAGTGGCATTGTTTTGTGTTAATATTGAAACTATGATTTACATCTATAAAATGCTTTGTCGGCTGTGTGCTGACTGATCAACTCACAGCCGGCCTGACTCGATTCGATAACTCGGTTCGATTATTCCCAGTAGTCCCCTTTAGCCCTGTCTCCCGGGGTGACAGCTGGGAATTATATTCCCGGTTGTCAGCGGGTTGACAACTTGTGGCGACTGTACGCTTTGAAAGACTAGAGGGGGAAAATGTAGTAGAGAGCTGAAAAGAGAGTGTGTGAGTAAACACACTCTCTTTGCTCTTCTCTTCTCTCTTCTCTATCGAAAAACTTTTTGTTATCTATGATAACAAAAAGTTTTTCGTAGTCCCCACGGGATCGGAACTTAAAGGGTGAAACCGCGGGACATAAATAGTATTTTAATAGAAGCCAATGACGTCAATCTATATATATAAAAGAAAGTCGTGTTAGTAACACCACTTATAACTCAAGAACGGCTAAATCGATTTGTCTGAAAATTGGTGGGGAGGTAGCTTAGAACCAGGAGAAGGACATAGAATACTTTTAATCCCGCGGGAACGGAAACGGGAACGGGACTTACGCGGGTGAAACCGCGGGGTGCAGCTAGTTATTTTTAAATATTTGCATGTGTCTAGGACCAGCAGTTTAGGCTGTTAACCTGCTAAATAGTGCTAAGACGCCACAGGAACCTTCGTAGAAAATGTCTCATTGATGCGTGACAGGCCGGGAGAACCCATAACCCTCGGAATTCAAATTGGGATATCTACCACGAAACCAACCCTTCTCTCGGATCAGTTTAGCTTGTATCAGTTAGTCAAGACTGAGTTTAAGTAACTGATAAATAAACATTTTTTGACTTCGAATTTTTTAGCGTCTTTAACCCCCAACGAAAAAGAGGGGTGTAAGTTTGCAAGTCTAAGTGTCTGTTTATATTCTGTTGGTACCATCATAGTCAAGAGCGGATGAAGCGATTTTTATATAATTTTTTGGTTGAAAAGTGACTGACTTATATGCGCGAATTGCGTGAGTGTTCTTTTTCAGAATAGGGCCAATTAATGTATATTAAGTGGTTTATAAATACAGGCTAAATTTATTTGTATCTAGCTATTCTCAATGTTATGTATATACGCATACCTCTGAATTTTCGTGACAAATGGTAACCTACATTAGGTACCTACTTACTCGTACTGACAATAAAACTAGTAAAATCTCGAATTGTGAAATTCGTAAACCGTATGTTTTATTACTAAGTTTCACATGTAGTACAGATGAAGTGTTACATTTGCATGGATGTGGAATGTTTCAAGTACAACGGTATGAGTAGGTACAGCTAAATGTGATAGCCGCAAAACGTATCACGCAATGTTTATCTACCTATAGCGTAGGTATTTAGATGAATATCCTGCCTTTTATTATTAAACTAGCTGCGCCCTGCGGTTTCACCCGCGTAAGTCCTTTCAGTTCCCGCGGGTCTAAAAGTATTCTATGTCCTTCTCCTGGTTCTAAGATACCTCCCCACCAATTTTCAGACAAATCGATTTAGCCGTTCTTGAGTTATAAATGGTGTAACTAACACGACTTTCTTTTATATATATAAGAGATAAGAAGATAATAAATGCTGCTGGTGCCGGTGTTCCTTAGTTTCATTCTCGATCCTGTAGAAATTTCGACAATTTAGTATTTACGGATGCCTACAACATAATAACAAAACCCTACAAACAAACTCTCTACAAAACAAGTTTGTACCTAGGTATATTATGAAATAACTGGCCCCGAAGTAAAGATATTCAAGTAATTTTCTTTTTTTTTAATTTGATGTGTGGCAATTTTTCTATTTTTATTCAATCTTATTACAAGAAGATTTGCATTACAAAATGACTGGCACCCAAGCTAGAAAAAAAAAATTAAAAAGAAATCAATTTTCTTTTAATTTTCTGGCAATTTTTCTCACTTCATTTAGCCACTGTGTTTTACTGAATTTTTACAAACATTGTTTCCAGACTGACATCATTGAATAGAGTTTTAAAAAAGGAAGTTTGCATTACACAGTGGAATATTAGAGTTTAAACGTGTTGTGAATGAGTTTGTTACTCTTTTACGCAATAACTATATGAACTGAACCGATGGGATTCTGGAATTCATTGGGATTAACACATTGACTTTTAATTCCGATATTGTTTTGGATCGAGACTTCCGCTGGGCAAGACCGCGAGGTTTCTAGTTAAGTGGGTATCTACTACCAATAAAAGGATAACATACATCGATGGTATTATTATTTTTATCAAAACTCGTTCCTTATATACACAACCTATTTACTTCAACATGAAATAAACTCTTAGTCAATGTTTTAAAATCGATTTTCCTAAAACGAGACCCACGCCCACATGATTGCGTATTTTACTGTTGACTCAACAAGACATTTGCATATTTCTTTACAATACTGCTTTAGTCATTCTTGTGAATGGGTTTTGGTAGTAAAGGAAGATATTATAACGGTAAGTTATTTATAAGTTAGTAAAATAGTTTTGTTCCAAATAAAAACTAAAGGTGTCAAATGACGCCTGATTGGACAGGGCTATTCCATTTTGATCTACATTTTCTCATTCGGTATAATATATTATGAAGACTTCTTCTAAAGCAAGAAATGATGTTTTTTATTGTTTTCAATAATATTTTAAAAAAATTCGTCGGTTAACTGAATTGTAATGTTAAACGATAAATACGATAGGTACTCCGTTCACTGTTAGGTACAATACCTTCTGAGAAAACCATTTAGACCGGCATTTACACGGGTGTGGTGCGCAATGTGCATAGTGTATGGTAAATCGAGAAAAATCATCATTTTTAATGAAATAGTGTCTATGATGTACTGTAACAGAGAATATCCCGGAAACCACTAAGCTATTCTTACTCCCCAAGAACCTATAATAAGGAAACCTATTACACCAAGTATTCTAAAGATAGCCTGTCGAAAAAACTCGCACATGGTTACCGTAGCGAAACATAGCGTGCCGTAAGATATCGACTACTTTTACAAAGAGATTCAAGGTATATTTTTACTGTAGGTAGTAAAGAGAGAACTTCTGAATCTTACTAATATTATAAACGCGAAAGTTTGTATGTATGTATGTGAGGTTGTTACTCTTTCACGCAAACACTACTGAACCGATTACAATGAAACTTGGAATATAGGTAGCTGGGGACCTGGATTAACACATAGGCTACTTTTTATCCCGATATTCCCGCGGGAACGGGACTTAGCGGGTGAAACCGCGCGGCGTAGCTAGTAAATATACAAAATACACCTAGATACTAAGTTACGAGTAAACATGCGCAAGAGTTACATTTCAAAAAACACACGCTAGTAGACTAAATAGGTATACAGGAACAGTACAAAACATCTTACTTAATTTTCATATTTTGATTGTTTATTTTTAGTAACAGTTATAGGTGTACCACTGTTTTTTTTGTCGTTGTTTCTATTTAGGCATACAAAATGAGTTTCTTTTAAACCCCCAAGAGTTTCTTGTGGCTTCTTCTTATCGGAAGGCGCGTTCCGAAGCCACACTTAAATCTTTAGATTTAAGACGTATCCAAGTGATCATGTACATTTGTATTGTACAAGCATCATATGAAAATACATAATTTTGAATTAAAAAGTATCTTATTCATTCAAAATTATAATGAATAAAATACTCTTTACAGAAAAAGATCCACAAAATGAGGTCGGATTCATAACTCAACTGAGCTATAGATCGATTCAAAGCTGAATATCTTGGGATCTTAATATCTTTTAAGAAATTCAAAATGTTACCTCTATTTCCAATTAACTTATTTTCAGCTGCGTGCAGTAACGATATTGACCAGTAAGTCTGCAGTTATATCATTATCGGAAGTAAACACTGGCCAGAACGTTTTTCTTACGTCTTTAAATACTCTATACGTTTTACGTTTTAAATGAGGTTAATTGGATATACTCGTAAAACATAGTTAGTTATTTGTTATGTAGGGTATGTATGCCTGCCACAAATAATTATCGTAAAATATAACTGTAAGTTTATTTGTAGAGATTAAAAAGGGGAGTTTGGGAAACATAAATTATTGGTATACTCGTAAAGGCTGTGCCCCGCGGTTTCACCCGCGTAAGTCCTCTTCCCGCGGGAATATCAGGACAAAAAGTAACCTTTGTGTTATTCTCGGTATCCAGCTACCTATATTCCAAGTTTCATCGCAATCGGTTTAGTAGTTTTTGCATGAGAGTAACAAAGTCACATACATACAAACTTTCGCGTCTATAATATTAGTAAGAAGTATATAATATCGTCCAAAGAACTTTTATTTAAGGGCTGTGGCATGTCTATCGCTGACTATGGTGCGCAGGATTCGAGCCAGTCCCAACAGAATTCTGAAAATCTTTTCGAATGGGTTTGACCGTCAGTATATGTATCAATGTGGTATGATTAAAATTGATTTGACTTTATTATTTTTATTTAACTTGACATTATTAATTTATTTGATATTGCGTAATGGATGTAATTTATCTGACTGTATATTAATTGAAATTATTAATTCACTGGCACATCTCCAAAACACGTCATTTTGGGATATCATGTGATTGAATATTTTCCGTCTACTTAGGTCGTCTCTATCCAACTATAATAATAGATTTTGTCGCCCAAGAAGAGATCAAGAAAAATCAAGATGGTCGATTGATTTAAAATCACTTCTACCCTTGGGGTTAAATTCAAACTATCTCAATCCTATTTAAATAAGGGCACATTCCAGAGAGATGGAAACTGGTTACGATAAAACCATTGATTACTGGCAATTATATTTATGAAATAGGTATAAGTAACGAATAAGTATAGTTACCTAAAGAATTAAGGTCATACCTACCTAGGTAATTTACTAAAATTATTGATCTTATCTACAAAGCAAAAAGATCAAAATCGTACAAAATTATGCCGACACTAATGTACGCGTTGAAATCTTTTGTATGACAATTGTTAAGGCTTCTTACTTCAGAATCGATTTGATTCATTTACCTAAATCTTGTAACAATATTATATTATAAGATTTTTAAATTATTGTTGTTTTTTTTTTTTTTTTTGTAGCTCTTGTCAAATTTATAATAAACTTATGGGTTATTGTTTACATTATAATTAATAAATGAGAGGAAAGTTTAAAAAGTTAGATAGTTATAAGATTAAGGTTATATATATGACGTCAGAGGGGGTTTTTCATCAGTTTCTTTGCTATAGACATCCATGATCTGCTCTAAGGATCTGCTAGTGGGCGTACTGGGGTATGTCGGTTCAATAACAATTTCTACCACTTCTACTGGAAACCAACAAGTCCTCACGTCGCTGCTGTAGACTCTGTCAAGTGTCATAAATGACACTGGCGATCCGATTCTTTGACTAAGGAGTTTGAATATCAGACTCAACTCCGACATATATATTAGGGGTTAAAGTATGAAATTGCCGATTTGTACTGAAAATCTTAATTGTTTATTTTTTAAATTTTTAACAAATTTATTTAATCAAAATAGTTGCCATTATTATCTATACATTGCTGCCATCTAATGGGAAGGTTATTAATGCCTTTGCGATAGAACTCCGACGATCTAGACTGCACAAACTGTGTGAAAGCATTTTGTACTGCCTCCTGGGAAGAAAACTTCTTGTCACGTAGATAATTGTCCAAATCACGAAAAAAATGGTAGTCCGTTGGAGCAAGGTCTGGTGAATACGGAGGATGACGAATGGTTTCTAAGTGCAGTTCCTGAAGGGTCAAAATGGTTTCTCGTGCTGTGTGAGGTCTCGCGTTGTCGTGGAGCAATAATGGTGAAGATCGATTCATGAGTCGGGGCTGTTTTACTGCTAGTTTTGTCAACATGGTTCGGAGTTCGGCACAATAGACATCTGCCGTAATTGCTTGACCAGATCGAAGAAAACTATAGTGAATAACACCACGCTGAGACCACCAAACAGTTACCATTACCTTTTTATTGGTAAGTTTTGCTTTAGGACACTGTTGTGGCATTTGACCAGGGGTCAGCCATTGCATTTTTCTTTTCCGGTTATCATAAAGAATCCACTTTTTATCACATGTTACAATTCGATCCAATATTCCTTCATTTCTATACCGGTTCAACAAGGCAACACAAGTTTCAACACGCGTTTCTTTCTGCAGATCAGTCAAATCATGAGGCACTCATTTTTCGTATTTTTTTATTTTATTGATTTGACGCAAGTGAGTCAATAAAGTGGGTAAGGTAACGTTAAACCATGCCGCTAATTCCTGGGTAGTTTGACTAGGATCGGCTTCCACTATCTCTCTTAATTCATCGTTATTCACCTGTGTGGGCGGTCTTCCTCGTGGCTCGTTCTTTAAGTCGAAATTTCCATCACGAAAGCGTTTAAACCAAAATCGCACGGTTCGTTCATTAGTAGACCCCTCTCCAAACGCAGCATTGATATTGCGGGCTGTTTCTGCCGCGTTAGTTCCGCGTCGGAACTCGTATTCAAAAATCACTCGAATTTTCGTAGTATCCATCTTTCTTGTCTAAATTGAATAACAAAAACAATTGAAAGTCGATATTCAAATGTTTCACATTTTTTAAAAAAAGAACATCACAGAAACAATTTGAAAAAAGTTTCATTCGAAAACCTCAAACCATGAAGATTGCAATAAAACGGCAATTTCATACTATAACCCCTATTATTACGTATTATACAAGATGTAACAGGCAAGCCCTTTTAAGCCGAAAGGGGGTTGTTCTATACGTCTAGGCGAACAACTTTTGTTCTACGACTTTTGAAAATTCGAAGTACTTTTCGAAAAATTTAAGTGTAAAGTTTACTTGAAGATCAGCTGTTTCTTAGAGTTCGAGGTCAGTGACCTTATGTTGTCCTTTCATTTAGTTTGGTCTACTATAATCAAACCTTCAATTACCTTTATTTTCAAAAGCAGCTGTTTTTTCAGTGAAACATAACCTCAAAATTTTCAAAAAAAAAGTTCGAATTTTCAAAAGTCGTAGAACAAAAGTTGTTCGCCTAGACGTCTAGAACAACCGCCTTTCGGCTTAAAAGGGCTTGCCCGTTACATCTTGTATATATATATATATATATATATATAGTTAAAGTTATATTATAATATAATAACATACAAACCTTCGCGTTTATAATATTAGTAAGAAGTAAGAAAAAGTACCTACCTACCTACATAATTATGTACTTACAACCATATTATTTACCAATTAGGTACCTAATAGATACTAACTTCTGACATTAGAGTAAGTAGATATGTTTAGTCATCTAATAATGATTCCTAATCATCTAATATGATGTGCACAATAAATATAGGTACGATGAATATGACTTCATTTGTTCGTCGAATAACAGGTTTTTAGCCTTTTGATACCGGGTCTAGATTGTTATAAACCCAGGTAGAGACAAAGCTTCGGATTACAGGTTAATAAAGTGATTGTTGGCATTGAATTGATCTCACAGTTACATATCTACCTAGTGTAGGAATGTGTCAGCTGCATTTGTTGTACAGTCAACATCAAAAGTTGAAGACTACATTCAGAGTTTCAAAATTTCTATACTTACATCATAAGTGGGATGGGGTTTTGTAGGCGACCAAATTAGCTTGTTGGTGGACACAGGGGATATCGTAGCCATATTCCTTTAGATGTAAGCCACAGAATTAAATATTATGATGCTCCCCAGAAACCCCAATATGTGTTTTATTAAATAAAACTGCATTTCATAAATATTATTGTTCGCAATTTGTACCTACCTAATTAGCACTTTCATATAGAAAATGTACCTGAACTGGTAAAAAGGTACAGTCAATTTAATTTGGGGTGTCTGTAGACCATCTCCTTAACAACCCCAAATAAAATTTAAAAAAAATAGTCATAAATACCTAATTATTAAGCATAGAAGTGATTATAAAGAATTATTGTTCTAAACTATTTCTGGTTTTCGGAAACAATTATTTCGTTTTTTTTATTAAATGGTAATGCTAATGCATTTTTGATGATTTACAAAAGTAGCCAGCCAAGTTTGTATCAAATGTTCAAGTTACACAAACAAATATAATTATAACCCTTTTTTGCGTCGCGCAGTCAAGTAAAAACAAACACGAGTTGTGTTATGATGAGTTTAAGTCGCGAGAGCGTAAAAAAATACTGTGAATCATAAAATTTAACACTCATAGTGATCAAGTTTCCAAAGTAAACATTACTTAAACACCTGCATACCATACTCGCGAGCAAAATGTACATTTCGTAAGACATTGGCACGATTTATTTACTTCTTACCTCACCTTATAAAAACAATAAAAAAACAACGCAATTTAAACTTCAAAACCAACCTTTATCACGTACAGAAATCCAAACTTTTAAAAATAAATAAGTAAACGCAAACTTTTTTAAAACACAACCTCTTCCGTCACTGAAAGACGAAACTTTTTCTTTTATTTTAAAATTGGAATGCGAAAAACGCGCGCGCGCGCTCGCATACAGCACGATACTGCTTTGTGATTGGAGATTTCAAAGCGCGGGAATGCATTTGTCAGAGTGACGTTTCCAAGCAGGTTTTTTATGAACTAAATATCCGCCCGGCTTGGCACGTAAGAATCAGATGGTCAGGACTTCTGACCGACTGACTGACTCAGGGCAAAGCATTTTATATATTTTGTCTAGCTGTGACACCACAAATAGCGGGCTAAGCACCTCCATCCAACGACTCACCGCCGCGCCAGCTACAATGGCGTCGGACCACCGAGTAGGTGGTCATCCAACACTTCGTTTCGCATTGCATCGAATAATTTAATTAATAAAGCTAATTGAAGTAGATTCTTAGTTATTTAAAGTAGGTGGGTACTTACCTAATACTTTCATTTCAACCTAGCGTTTTGAAAACGCTCGTAAATTTGTTATTGTAGTAGAGCGTGTAAAGGTTGACTCATCGAACTTTGTGCTTAGTTATGCGGGTTGAATATTAATAAACACTTGTTCATACAGTCCAATACACCTATACACCTACCTATACAGTCGATCTTCATTTTATGTGACCTCTATGGCGCTGTGAGCTAACTACAGTTACTGTAGGAGGTTACTTGTTCTATTACCACCACTAAATAAAATTGAAAACTAGTGCAAGTTTCTTCTTTTCTTTTACTAAGACATTGTACCTAATTTTAGTGCGTAAGCGACAAAAAATTATAGGAGCGAGCTACCATCATCATCCGTGCGATGAACTGCGATGTTCGCGGATTGATCCATCTCTAGGCCTGCTTTCACACTTTTACATATCCTCTTTGCACGTTCTTTAGCATCCCGTGTAGTAAGGCAATTTGTACTCATGTCAGCCCTTACCAATACCAATCAGCCGCGGCCGGGCGCAGGTGCCTTAACAATCTTACGGCCAAACACCGAAACGCTCCTCAAATTTTGAGGTTTACTTAAGCTAATAAAACACTTTATTTACGGGGTTTAATTGCGTTTTTTTAATGAAGTTGCCGAAAGCTCGGTCGTTTCAGAAAAATCAGGAATAAAACGCGATTAAACCCGGTAAATAACGTGTCTTATTATGCAAAATCGCGAAAACCATAGAAGAAATTATGTTTACTAATGCTAATAAACAGCTCCTTAACTCAAATATATGATACTGATTTTAAATTCAGAAGATGCTCAATTATTTAGGTAGGCCTCAAATTTTAATTTTGGCGTTTTGTATTCGGCTGTTAGACTAGTTATTAAAGGATAGAATAGGTAAATAATGAGGTAAACATAAATTTAAAAAATGCATTTTGAAGCGAGTTGGTTAATTAGTCATATCATAAGTCATAACATAAGTCAGATAGTACATCAAAATAAACCCAAGGCTTTGAAGGCACCCAAATAAGGTTTGAAGGTTGAATATTTACTCTAACAATCGTAGAACAAGATGTAATGTAATGAGTTACGCATTTTCCCACGAACTAACAATACTTCACGTACTGGCGAGAAGGCGGAATAAAGATGGGCCGGTAAGTTTAGCCGAACCGAAACCGAATAAATTTCGTTCTACTTTCGGTTATAATTTACTGCCCTCTCATATTTTTAAGGTGAGCCGATGCGCTATTTGATGTAGCATATGCTCATGTTCATAATAATAATAGAAAAAATACTTAATAAACTAAAAAAGTGGGTAGGTACTTACAAACAAAACATGAAAGTATTGCTACAATATGGACGCTATCGATACCAAAGAGAATATAATCACTACGTTTTATTCCATTCTAGTTTCTACATTTGTGTCAAGTGTCAATATCATTGTGTGTCTGAAAAATTGATTCAAGCGATTTGATAGCCGATTATTAAGCACGCAAAACTGGTTGAAATTATCCTTCAATGCTGACAGAATGACAGCCATAACAAAGAAAATGAAGGAATGGATGAAACGTATTGATAAATTGGTTTCTGAAATTTTACTATCGTGTAACCTGTTAAATTACATGTAAGTTGTCGTCAAAATGAAAACCGGTGCCGAACATGAACTGTTCCGTTTCTTACAAACCTCGAAAAAGTTGTTGTAAAATATCTGTCGTTTTAAAATGACTCTCTTAACTTGAGTTATTCATACGACTTGGCTGTTATTGTAGCTGCAAATATTCTAAAACACCTGATACTGGCTAATTCCCAATAAACCATAATCGGTTCATGAGCCATTAAAAAATGAATTAACCCAGCTAAAGATTGCGACCGTATGGGTTGCCGAAACCGAAACAAGGCCTTGGCGACAACATCACATGTTCAACCTAGTTGTCTAAAATGTTAGGCTTAAAGTAAAAGGAACATGTCAATCTTAATGACCTAGTAAGGGTCACCCTAGGCTAGAGTTAGGTAGTTAGCGAACGGAAATGTTGGTACCTACCTATGTCTGTCTATTGATTACTTACACACTTGAAGTTTTGCAACATTCTGCCAAGTTATAAGCATTAAAGGAAGTTGCTAATAATTAATTACCTGGCTAAATAATAATACTAGACTAAAAGTTGTTAAGTAGTAGTAATACTAGCTAAAAGCTAGTAGACCTCGTCGACCTAGAAGCACTTCGAGTGAATATAAAAGCTAGTAGAAGTAAAAAGCACGTCGAGTGAATATGCAACATAATGCGGTTTCCACGGGGAATAAGAATTTATGTTTAAAAACTCATTATTTTTATTTTAACGATATTAATGCTTTGTCTATTAGAAAATTTAAAAAATCAAGATTAGTTTTCTTTTTTTTTAATTTTCAAGATGTCTCTCAGTTCTTAAATTATTTGTTTCTGGTCTGGGTGTGTTTCTCTACGTCCGTGTACCTATAATGCATATTAAGTAGTGATGGCCGACTAGTCGGTAGGTGCCGACTAGTCTGCAAATTGTGCCGACTAGTCTGCAAATTATGCCGACTAGTCTGCAAATTGTGCAGACTAGTCTGCAAATTCTGCCGACTAATCCTCAACTAAGAATTAACAAGGATTTTTTTTTAAATATAAGAATAGTTAGAAGGTCGATAGGTCAGACTAGTCGTTAATTTTAAAACCGAATAGTCGTGTGCATCAGAATGGCGGGTGTACAAATGCAAATTATCATGAATCTAATATGGCTCAAATCTACCTTAATTCTACCTAATTCTACCAATAAAGAAATTAATAGTACCTCTCTGTACGCATAGAAAACTCAATAAATATGTGAGCCGCCAATCTGACGTCAGGATGGCGGGTGTATTCCTTTTCTGGGCGAAATATCATTCGTCAATATTTATATTCACTGCCATATAAAACTACCTAATTAGTACCTTACAGAACCGTACGTAGTAATCAAATTCAGGCAAAGGCTAGAGAGTAATTTTGAAAATAAAATTTCGAAACTTTAAATTTCTGCAATGTTGGTATTTAGTAATGGCGGGCGTGTCGAGAATATGCGCTAAAAAAAGATTGTGCTTTTTTATAATTATGGCCGCTTAGAAAGTAGCCAGTGTCAAGTAGGTATTATGTTATAATTGAATCGAATTACTCTTATGTTAGCCATTTGACATTGTTATACATTTTTAAAATAGTAGTACTACTATTACTATAATTTATCAATTTAATTCCTTGAAAGTGTACAAGTGTAATGAAAACCAAACGTGGACTTTCGCGATGTCTCAAACTTCATGTAAAATTCTTTGTTATTAACCGCGTTAATTATTTAACAAAAAAAATATTATTTAATTACACTTACTCCACTTTCAACTACGATAACTTGGCTGTTTCTATCATGCAAATAATAATATTTGCATTATAGAAACAGCCAAGTTATCGTTATCATTTACGAAATAAAGACTATTGAATTTATAGTCAATAGTCTTTATTTCGAAAATAAAAAATGTACTTGTCAAATGGCTAACATAAGAGTAATTCGATTCAATTATAACATAATACTTGACACTGGCTACTTTCTAAGCGGCCATAATTATAAAAAAGTACAATCTTTTTTTAGCGTAGATTCTCGACACGCCCGCCATTACTAAATACCAACATTGCAGAAATTTAAAGTATCGAAATTTTATTTTCAAAATTACTCTCTAGCCTTTGCCTGGATTTGATTAATACGTACGATTTTGTAAGGTACTAATTAGGTAGATTTATATGGCAGTGAATATAAATATTGACGAATGATATTTCGCCCAGAAAAGGAATACACCCGCCATCCTGACGTCAGATTGGCGGCTCACATATTTATTGAGTTTTCTATGCGTACAGAGAGGTACTATTAATTTCTTTATTGGTAGAATTAGGTAGAATTAAGGTAGATTTGAGCCATATTAGATTCATGATAATTTGCATTTGTACACCCGCCAT
This sequence comes from Idaea dimidiata, assembly GCA_949358125.1. Taxonomy (NCBI): domain Eukaryota; kingdom Metazoa; phylum Arthropoda; class Insecta; order Lepidoptera; family Geometridae; genus Idaea; species Idaea dimidiata. The sequence continues at coordinate 18,552,455 of OX442334.1, read as the reverse complement.
TCTGATGCACACGAATAGTCGGCTACTTATCTAGTAACTTTGGCAAAAACCATAGTACATAACGCCTGGTACAGTTAACCAAAAATAAATAATATACTTCATAAGCGTATTGTCGCAGGAATCATCCTATATTTGACAAAGCATAAGTTGCCTAGTCTCCGTAACACAAGCGTAGTAGTTCACCACGAGACTAGATGGCGCTGTGATGTTCACGGAATTTATTTTAAAGTAACACTGAGTATAGTAAGAAATACTCTAGATATCATCACTTCCCATCAGGTGAGATAGTGGTCCACTCATACATCGGGTAATAAAAAAACACAAAATGACTACACATAAGAACATTTTATTCATGAAAATACACATACATATACGTAATGGTCCAAAATGCAGTCAAACTATACCAAAACCAAGATAAGATGCTTTTAGATAGGTATTTAATATAATAAATAAGGTGCAAACAATAACAGATTGATACATACATGACATGTCTATTTATTTTATACATCTTGAATGAAATCAAAATGTCTCTAAACATTTGAATAAGTATTTGTCAAAATCAATGATTAATGTTTAATAATAATATATTATTATCTGCAGTAGGTAAGAAAAATGAGGCAAGTCATGTTTTAGCAAAAATTTAAAATTTTAAAAGTGTTATTTCGTAATTTGTTTTTATTGCTCAAGGGTATCTACTAAAAATATTTTAAAAGAAAAACTCGTAGCGAGTCAATTTTTGAAGATGATTTTTTCCTTTAAAATATTTCTAGTTTAAAAATGTTTTTTTTTTACCTGTTTTTTTAAAATACTGCAAATTAACTACTATGATACTACTTTTATAAATTTTTAGCACATTTTCATATTGCTTTGTTTAAAAATTGTTGTTAATTTATCCAAATATAAGTAGGTACATAAATGTAGGTATTTCGTTTTTATGAAAGTACAAATTTGACTCTAAATGTTTATTTTCTTATGGTTTCAAAACAGTTATAGAAGTGGTAGGTAGTCTATTAATTTAATTTTGTCTTAGGTTTTCGCGAATTTCGCGCTTACTCGCATTTTATTTAATAACGGCATTATTACAAAGTACTGAGCTTTCGCTGACTTTGCTTCGGAACGCGCCCTCACATCGCCCTTTCGTGGCTTCTTTTTTTGTAAGGGCGCGTTCCGATGCCATTGTAGTATTTTTGAGTTAACTAGAAATAATAATAACAATAATTAAAATTCAAAACTATTATAATTACTCTGAAGTCTGCTTACACTAGGAGGTTTTCATATAAATAATTATGCGGCGGTAGTTTAAAGCAAGTTTTTAGAATATTAAAATAGACGAATTACATCTCAGTCAACCTTGAAAAAGTTAGCGATAGCACCAAGCTTTCGCTAACTTTACAGTTAGCTTTGTCATTATGTCGTTATTAACTAAAACGCGACTAAAACCCGGTAAATATTGTATTGTCTATTAATTTGATAACAAAAAGTGTTTATTCATTATGCTAGTATTTTTGATTAAAAACTATCGGTAAGTAAGTAATCATTTTTTGATAAAATATCTAATGTGCATTACTTAGTGTTTTATTAAAAAATGTACTAGGATTCATTTTAATAACAGTAAAGTAACAGAAGGCAAAACAATATAACTACAGAATTATGCAAAAGCGTACCGCAATTACATTTATTCGTAAAATTTCCAATTGAAAAAGCTATCATACTTTGTTAATATTTATATAATTATCACTATAATACATATATTTTTTATATAATTCAAAAACGCAACATACATTAAAAAAAAATTAAGATCCACTTGATGATAAATATAATTTTTGTCGTTTTACGAAAACAAATAACTACGTATCGCACTCTTGATACTAAAATGAGGCAACTATAAATTTTTAACTTTTTATGATGTTCTCTAAAATTATGGTAATAAGGTGATAGATATGCAGAAAAAATTGCGCTGCAATTCTCTAATTAATGTTATAAGTTAAAAAAAGTAGGATGCATTTTATCGTCTTCATTTTAGTTCTAAAACTGCGATACTTAGATTAAACTAAAACATATAAGTGGATCTTTCACACAACAGTTGTTATCACTTCATTAAACATCTTTCCCGACATTCCCTCATATTTCGATGGATAAGTACAACAATTTGATCTAACACTAGGCAATCCGGTTCAGCTAAAAATTGCACACAGATATTTCAAAAGTTACTAGTGTCAATTGAATCTAAATTGTAAATTTATTTACAAAAAATGAATAACCATATGAGGTATATTTGTTTTTATGTAATCATATTTTAGAAACAGCAGTGTGCAATTTTATAGAAGCGAATTATAATGATACATAGGTATTTAGATTTCTGATAGTCAAATATTAGTAGTCAGAAATCAAAGAATTATTATTAAAAATATGATTTTCATGTCATTCGCTCAGATCTTTCCAAGTTCGTGCTTATACAATGTTAGATATAAAATGCAGACATAGATTTAACACCTGAATTGTACCATTATATCTCGCTTAGTTTAAATACTACATGATATTAAAATCTATTGTTAAAATGATATATTGTAGCCAAACCGAATATCGAGTTGTTTCACAGCCTTATTGAGTCTTGGTTATTAAATAGTGACCGGCCCAACCTACAAAAATCAACTGCAACATTTATAAATATTTAAGTTAGCGCAGTCGATCTTGCGAAATTGCTTCTTCATTATGACAATAGCTGGAATAACATAAATGTTGTGAAACATTAATATTATCGCTGATTTTGCCATTTTGATAATTTACAGACACAGTTACGAAGAAACGATTTCTCTTTAGCTAAGTAAGGAAGGGCCGTATTTTTCCGATAACATTTATCTAAGAGGCAAGTAAGTTGTTAGGTCTTACTGTCATTGATACTATCACATTTAAAATTGTTTCTATCATCTTTGATGCCTTAATAATAATTTGTTTAGTTCTTAGCCTCTTTTATCATTCAGTCTCGGGGAATGTGTGTTGGTAAGTCTCTTCGTTGCCTTACAAAATATATTCATTTCGTTCGATAAAGTTTCATAAAAAATATCTATATAATGAAATTAGTTATAACGATGGCTATACCTTGTAGATTATCTAATTTATTATTTTACTTAAATCTAAACACTATTTGAAGCAACAGTAATAATGGCTCTATATTTAATATTATTATCATACAATACGTTGAAAATACTTTGGAATTTTTATTTGTCCTAATATATTTTTTGTATCAATTAAAGGCATGCTGATTATTTGTTTTACATAAACAATCACATTTATATTTAGTTTGTGCGTGACAATGCTTAAGATGTTTATAAAATAAGATGTTTCTTGTAAGTCTTTTTCCGCTTTGATGGATGGTTTGTAACCTCTGGCTAAGTAACACAACCGATTATATTTTCTTTAGTTATCCGTTAGCGTTAACTGTTACCTTTTATTATCACAGAGACTTGTTTCATACTTATTTATTAACACGTTTTTACGAAAATTGATCAAAACACCCATTTCACTGAGGTGGGAATTGACAGAGGTCACAAACCTAACACGATATTTTGGCGTTTTGTGAGATTGCGCTATTTTTGACTACATGATGCATACCGCAAAGCTGTTCAGTCTATAATTCGAAATGCAATTGATTTATGATGGGGACGGAAAATATGTTTTAGATGCGTAGTCGTGAGGTGCGAAAAATGTAGTAAAAAGAAATAAGTACACGAATGTTAAACCCTATGTCAATGTTAAAGATAAGTAAATAGACTGATATTATGCTCTAATATTGAAATGAAAATAGGATACGCATTTTACGCATTACCAAAAAAATATTTCGCATTACTACGCGAAGACAAAAACTTATTTATTTATCTACTTACTGATATAATTATAATCAATAGCGCGCATTTTTTTCTTTTTTAAGTAGTTTTTTTAATATTCATCAATATTAGAATCGTTAAGTCAAAGGTAAAATTTCACCGAATTATTTCGTTCGTCAGCATTAAACATTATTAACAATGATGATTTCTCAAATTAGAGATTTGTTAAAGATATATTTTTTGTAAGTAGTAACCTGTAGTTTTGTCATAAAATCGGTCAATAACATTTATACAAAATCAACGAACCGCAGCCGATCTTAAAGCTATTATATAGCTGCTTTTACGCCTATTTCTATAAGTTTTCTGATCATAAGAGTGGCACTTTATATAAAGTCGACTGTATTAAATACAGTATCGCGAGATTGTCTCTTAAAGCTATAAATTGATATACACATTATGTATTTGTAATACCTTGATTTTTCATAAATTGTGCAATGTTTTAGTGTGATGACTTTGTACCCGTTTTTTTTAGATTTCAAATATATTTATTTACAAAGAAACGGGTGTCTGACTAGATAGATGTTAATCTGTTAACACCAAAAGTTAATTGTGTTGGCAACTCGATTTGTTTTTTTTTAGATATATATTATATGCTGTTAATCATTATTCGGTATCCGATGCCGATAGTTTAGGGCAACTTGTAGGAAGAGTTTTGATCTAATCGAAAAATTGTTAATCTGAAAATGACCCCAATGGTTTTTAACAGATTTAAACTAAAAAGTTCTTTTTTTTCATTTATCAGTTTCAATCGCGTCGCTTTCGTTATTTTATATCAGCATTGCGAAAATCCATAAAACAATTTTGTTTTCCATAAATCCGTCAAAATTAATTGTTTATTTGATTAAATGTAATAGATTCGCTGCAAGCTGCCCTAAATATTTTCAATGTACGTTTACATATTAAAAGTTATTAAATTTTGTTTAAATATATAAGTTGCCAGGATTCAAACTCACAGTTACGACAATACTATAAAAACTTTTGGTGCACGATTCTTCAAAACTGGTCTTTTAATGAAAATTATTCGACGTTTGGTACATAAAACATCATACAGTAGCAACCATTTGCAAACCATGCATTGCCAAATAGATCTCAATATTTAGCCCACTAATATACACCAGAAGCTTAGCTTATTATGAATAGTAAATTGAATTAAAATCTTATTTATTGGAATGTTTTAGGTTCGTTTAAAATTCAATAGTTTTCATTAAAAGTCAACCAGTTTTGATAAGACACAATAGAGATATTACTAACATTGCATTATTACAACTACATGATCGCGATTTGAGAGATGTTGCCAGTAAACATATCATTCGGCCATTCTCAATGTTCCCTAAAGTTTCACTGTCACCGCAGTATAAAAAAACATGATGGCGCGTTTACATTCGCTCAGTTGATGGGTATAGCGCCTAAATGTGAAGTTACGTGATTTTTATATATAACACAAGATCCACCTATTTTATTTCAATTCCTATGTTTTTTAATTACGTACGTTACTCGTCATAATGTTTGAGTGTTCGATTTATCCGGCTTTTTTATGTATCATGTTAACTTTATTTGTATCTAATTCATATTGATCAAATACTTAAATGACTAGATTTAATTTAATTTTTCGATAACAGTCCATCAACTGGGCTAATGTAACCGTGCTTTACCTTTCAAAATCCTATAAAACAGGCAAGGTTTTGAGTTTTATCAATAGACACTCAATTTGACTTGTAATTTTGTTTCATATAAGAAGAGAGATAATAGTTACAGCTATGTACATGTTAGAAGCGTAAATTTACATTTGTTTAAAAAATATATCCTTTTTAAATTCGACAAGCGTTTTAAAAACAACACCTTTATGGCAATTCAAGCAAAGGAACTTTTAAATGTATAGTATTTTTGATTAAAATATTATAATATGCATTTAGATTTCGACTAGCATTTGCATAATTTGTTTACAGTTGCTGATATATAACGTTATAATATTATTCTATATTTTTATAGGCCACATAAGACGATTGCTATACATACTTTTTTTTTACTTATTTTCAACTTCTTAAATACCCAAACCTTCTTATAGATTGAATCTTCAATATAAATTGTGTAGTTAAAGATACTTTAAAAATATCTTTTAAATGAAAATTTACAATAGCATTGACTTTTATTAATAAACTCACATGCATTGTGCAAACATGGCATTATGATCAACATCGTTTGATTTTAATAGTTTTTTAAGTAGATTAAAACTGTTTTTTATCACACCATATAGACCTAAATTAATAATTATGATACTAGGTACCATTTTGACTACAAAAAATGTATTGAAGATATTAAAAATTTATTTTTTTAAAGTTGGAATGTGACTAAGTTCTTTTATCACGCGTTGTGTGTTAAACATATTTTGGCCAATAGATGGCACTACAAACTAGGTACTTTCAGCATTTAAAATATTGTTTAAGCCCCAAACTACGCTTAAAGCGTGTTATGCTTCATAATATGACACACAAAGTAATATAATAACAATCTATATAGACTATATTAAAAAGGGAAAAAAACTTAAAACTAAATACTTAGGTAACCTAGAAAATTTTGAAAATCTACTTTCACAGCATGTTTTTTATTGTTTTATGCATGAAACCGCCCAAGCATGGTTATTTGTCAATAATTGTGCAACACGCGTGTTTTTTTTTTTAATTTAATTTGCCTCAAAATCTCAGTTTTGGCAATTAGGTCACTTATGCACCGAAGTATCGATATGTGCTTTTTAAGACGAGATTACAATTTTTGATCGATTCAAATAGAGATTCATTTTTTATTCGTCAGTTCTCGATATATTGACATGTATAATATGAAAGTATATTATTATTAATTATTCCATTTCACGACAAACATTTGACTTTGGCTGAAGTACTGAAAGGTACACACAAGCATTTTATATTTTCTTTGTGCTACACACACTATAATAATGTATTCTACTAGAAATATAAGTACATATTCCAAAATTCACTTGCGGCGAGGTTTGAACTTGTGTCTCTGAGTTAGTACCAAGCGGCAAATTTAAGAATATGAAGTTTCTCTGTCTACTGGCTCTTTTGAAAGAACGCCTCTTCAGGAATGACTTTCAAGTGATTTATCAGAATGTATACTACTAATATTATAAATGTAAAAGAGTTTGTGTAAGTAATCAAGTTATGTTCGTTACTCCTTCACGCAAAAAACTACTGAACCGATCGCGATGCTTTTAATAATCAAAGTCAAACGTGAAATGAAATTATCTTTTATTACTTCTTATTTTTACAAAAATATATTTCGTCTTACTCTTGTATTGTTAGATAGAGATTTATTTTAAAGAAGATAAGGTTTCTTTTTGTCATTTTTGTATAGTGGTCATTCGAAATCCAATATAATTATCTTAGTTAAATAACTTTTTGAAGTCAATAAGAAAAGAAATAAAGACATTATTAGGCAAGTATAAATAGGTATAAGTTATTTTTTACGCAAACGTTATTAACGAAATACAACGGGTACAAATTGACTGACAAGTAAACTGTTATTGGATTACGTCCTGTATCTCTATCCAATAAGTTTCAGCGATTTTCGCATCAGATTTTTTAATCTGTCAAATAAATATGATTTAATTATCCAATAAAAAGTAACACCACAGAATAAAAACATCACTTTCTTTTAAAAAACATCAAACTTTACAAGGCTTTTCAATTTGGTTTTGTTCTATTTTATTCGACAGATCTGTAGATTGAAGAATTATTTTTTAGGCGTGATTCGACTAACAAGAAAAATACGCATAGAAACGCATTTTTTAGATTGAATAGCCCGTGATCGATTTACGGGTGGAATTCCTTTCTTATTCAATTTCGAACATTAGGGCCGGCTTGTATAACGGTTCCTAAACTTGTCTAAGCTGTTAAACGTGTTTAAAATCTGTTAGAATTTCAAGAACTGTCAATGTGTGGCAACATTATTATATTATCAATCGTCCACTTAATGAAATAGAGTCCAATGTTCGATTTCCCATAAATTATTTTTAAATTGATTTAGTTAAATATGTTTTTAAATTGTATTATGCAAGTCGGCCTAAGTGAAGTATTTAGAAAAATAATTATGTTTTGAATTTAGAACAACACACCACACAGCCAATCATCTAACATTATCGTCTAACCGACTTACGTAACTCCGAAAGGTTGTAAAACCTCTTTGACAATGTAATCACCGCGTTTGTCCGGGGTCGAGTGGTGCCGCAGGCCGGGGTGCAGTCGACGCCAGGGAGTGGGCTTCCATTCCGCTTCGGTGTATTGGTTTATTTCCTGGGAAATGTATCAAATAAATTAACGATTTAAACCAACAATGGTTGTTTTCACTCCAAATATTAAATAACGAGCAGCGTACATAACAATTTAAAACATGGTGAATAACCCCGTTCTTAATAATATTTGTACCGAAATAAAGGATTTTTTTTTTATTAAGAAAAGGTTTTTAGCTTTTTATAGTATATAGTTTTACGACTTGAAAATCAAACTTCCTTTTTGAAAAATTTGAGGTTGTTTAATTGAAATAAGAACAAGTGTTCTGAAGTAAACTTTTTGGAGGTAAGACGTAGTTTGAGCTCATCTCGAAAATAATGTTATACGTGCGATTCAGGACTTCATATTAGTAACGCCATCTAGTAAGCACTGATGAGAGCCTTCGTAATGCCTTTTAAAAACTCAACATTTTCGAAAAGTTGTTCGTTTTAGCAAGTCTTAGAACAAAAGTTGTTTTTCTAGACATGTGATACATAATTGAACATATTTGTTATCTAAATGTGCCGCGGGGTCACCGCTAAGCACTCGCAACCCACACTCCACTATCTGAAGCTGCCTCGAGTTGAACTTCTCTCTCTGACTGACTGAACTACCCTCTTTCGGCTTATCCTACCGTTCCCTCCCACACTGTATATATATACTCACTTGTACATATTTGTTGTCAAGCGGCGCCGTGGGGTCACCGCTCAGCACTCGCAACCCACACTCCACTATCTGAAGCTGCCTCGAGTTGAACTTCTCTCTCTGACTGACTGAACTACCCTCTTTCGGCTTATCCTACCGTTCCCTCCCACACTGTATATATATACTCACTTGTACATATTTGTTGTCAAGCGGCGCCGTGGGGTCACCGCTCAGCACTCGCAACCCACACTCCACTATCTGAAGCTGTCTCGAGTTGAACTTCTCCGGGTGTCCGAACACGGACGATAGTTCCATACGGAGAGACTTACGGAGTCGGACGAAGCCTAGTATGTCGTATTGCCATATCCAGTAACCTGGAAGATTTATTATAATGTAGTATTTAACAATGGCCCAATTATGAAGCTAACAGCCGAATACAGGAATGCCACTAAAATTAGAAGGGGATTTAGATAATCGAGCAGCTTCTAAATTTTAAAATTAGTATCACAATTTTTGAGATTGTTAGCTACTTAATATAATAACAATAATTTGATTTCAGATAAAGAATCCATATGTTCCAATTATTAAATTTAAATTAGCTTACATTAAATTATATTAGATTGTTTAAGTTAATTAAATTAAGCATTTAATTAAGTGTTTAAGTTGAGCTGAAATTTTGAGTAGGTGGTTTCGTTTCTATAATTCTGTTGTTATTATTAGTCAAATTTTGTCAACGCTCGACGTTTCGAATTCTTTACAGACCTAATCGTGGGTCGAAAGTGAGTATAATTTCAATGTTTAAATTTTATTTTATAATTAACTTTTTTTTATTGAAAATTCTCTACTATACAAACAACAGAGTAATAATCAACTCACCATGAATAACAAGCCTCTGTAAATTGACACATCGCCAACACAGAAGTATAAATGGATTGATTTGATTGAAATCTTCTCTTAACACATAAACCTGGAAAAACACAAATTATTCACATAACACTGCTGTCTGATGAATGTAAAAGTGTTACTAAATCTTATTTAGAACCTAAAGCGACTAATAAAAAAATCATTTTCAATATAAATCACTCTCCTGAAAATTGGATTTTCAAGTTATCTAGTTTTAGCACTTACCCGACGATTTTTTTCTACATAATCTAAAAAAAACTACAGAACCGATTGCGATGAAACTTGGTATGCAGATAGCTACAGATTTGGATTGAGACATGTGCTATTTTCTATCCCGTAAGAATAGATAGATAAACGCTGTTTTTGCACAACAAACAATTCATTACAAGTAGTACATATCAATAGTAAAACGTAACAAAAGTAAAATTTAAAATACACAGAAACGCTTGTACAAAAATGGTGGCTTATTGCTATATGCAATTTCTTTCAGGCAACTTTTGGATGAAAATATATCAAGTAGTATATCAATAGTAACATCGACGATATACAAATGGGCGAACTAATCGCTTAAAGCATTTTCCTTCCTTTAAATGGAACGGAGCAAAAAAGTAAGCAAGAAGGATATGTTTATTAGGACAAGCGGTGTTAAAATATATCTATAAGAATAGGTTGATAGAAACTAACAAAATAAATTATAAAATATCAATTTCAGAAAACATTAAACCAGAATGCCATGAGTATACCCCAAAAGGGGCCCTTTTGGAGTATACTCACAGCTTTCTGGTTCTTCTTTTCCTCAGCCAGAAACTGTGGCCAGCAAGTATACTTATAAGTAAAACTTCATCTTCTTTTCGTTTTAGGTGCGATTCACCTAAAGTTAGAGTTGTCAGGTCGCCCTAAAGCCTCTAACTTGAGCTAACGACTGCTATCAGAGATAACAACCGGTCCAGGAAGCAGGTGAAGCTATAGAAGGTATCTGACCTCCCCAGCTTTAAGCCTGATGAAGCGGCTGGCCTCGTTCCCGTCGTGCGGCGTGTCGGCCCACACCACCTCCCGCAGCGAGCCGTGGTACAGTCGGCACACGTGGCTGATCAGGGGGAAACTTAACTGAAACATTCAATATTATACAATTACCCTCTTGCCCCCTATTAGCGGTATAGGCACGAGGGTATTGATCCAGGGATGCGAGTTCAAATCTCGCCGCCAGTGAATTTTTGAAGATGAATTTTTCCTTTAAAATATTTCTAATTACCCCCTTACTTATAAACGGTAAGGTCGGCGTTTCTCCTTAGAGCTCTGACCTAGAGGGTAGAGGTACATTAGAGAAATTTTAAAGGCATTTTTTTTAATTTTATCGAGCTTCGCAAATAAATTATTAAACATAGTAAATACCCCGTTAAAAAGAAATTTAAGTAGTGAAAATAACCATGTAAGTTTAAATTCGTATACAATTTGTAACGGGTAAGTCCTTTTAATCCGAAAGGGGGTTGTTCTAGACGTCTAGGCGAACAACTTTTGTTCTACGACTTTTTTTTTGAAAATTTTGAGATTATGTTTCACTGAAAAACAGCTGTTTTTGTTTTGAGAAACAACAAACAGTTTTGCAAATAAAGATAATTGAAGTTTTTATTGTGAAACATCAAACTAAATGAAAGGACAACATAAGGTCAATGACCTCGAACTCTCAGAAACAGCTGATTTTAGCCTAGACGTCTAGAACAACCCCTTTCGGCCTAAAAGGGCTTACACCTTGTATAGTAATTTTAAAGGCATTCCTAAAACATAAGATATGGATTCAACTGATTTACGTGATCTAAAGCCACTGTGTTTAGTATTTTCGCTTATTTTCGACTAAATTAAAAAAGATTGTATGTTAAAGATTCACGGTCAGGAGCTCCAAACATAAAAAATTACGGCTCAATCTCTCCTAACTTAGCAGAATAGTGTAGTGCTCCTAACTGTAAAACTTAACATACAATATCTTTTAATTTAGCGGAAAACGATTAAGATAAATTAAATAAATAAATAAATCCTGTGACGAACACACAGCGCCATGTAGCCCCGTAGTAAGCTGGTAAGCTTGTGTTACGGTGACTAGACAACGATCACTAGATCACGTAAACCTATTGAATAATCCATATTTCTTCTTTTAGGAATGAAAAAAATCGTATTAAATGTTGTTTGAAGTACAAAATATGTTATCTGTGGGACATAGCTGGTCAATTTAGATGCGCTACATAACTATGCATCGTTAGTCTTTTACTGTCACATGAAGTTTCAAAGTTGACAGATAGAGACAAACTTCGCATGATTTAGTCATTTTAGACATATAAGTTCGCGAGAAGTCACGTGACTTTTCGCGAGCTTATGTCAATTTTATAAAAAAAAAACTGTCGATTGGCGAATTCGTTACTCGATAAGAATGTTGTCTAGGGCTGCTGTTCGGAAAGTTTAATTTTCATTGGTAGGTAGCCGAGTGGAAAATTTGTTATTGTCGAACAGGATTGATGACATAGTAGATTGTTATACAAGGGCTGAAAGTCAATAGTTCGAGGGTGAAATGTGTTACATTCACCCGAGTTAAACACTCTACTTTTCATTTCGACTGTGAGGAAATTAAAATACTACTCGCACATTTAATAAAAACAGGTATATTGTAAACTGTGTATAGTCACAGTTTACCTAATAGTTGGTACTACTACCTAACAGTAGCAACGCGGTTAAATATTATTTTTGGAGCATTTTATCAATTCTATACGTTTCGAAATCTTTATTCATGGTAGAGGAAGGGAGGGAGAACATTGCTAAAATACTCAAAAAATAGCAATCCAAATAAAACCGGAAAACTAGTAAATTTTAATTAATAACGAAAACATCGTGAAAACAAAAGAAAAAATCTACATATTTTAACTAGAAATACGTTATTTCGTAATTCGTTTTTAGATCAAGGCATATCTACTAAAAATCGTTTAAAGGAAAGAGAAGGAGGAGTATTCTACTAGAAATCGTTTAATTAAAGGAAAGAGAAGGAGGAGTATTCGCCGCTCGAGATGGGAACTCGTGTGGCCTAGTTGGTTTAAGGCGCTACGGTACTGACGCAGAGACGGTTCAAATCTCGGAGTAAATTTTTGAACACGAATTTTTCCCTTTAAATACTTCTGGTAGATATTAACTTACAGTTTTACAGAAGAACACTTTGAGCGAAGTTAGAGGCAAACCCTCCACCAAAACAGACTCCATTACCGGTTTGAACTTCCTATGTGGTACTGATATCTGAAAACAACAAATCAGTATTAAGGCGGCGATAGATGATAATCATCGGTCCTTGTCCGATTGAATATAAATGAGCGAGATGAAATTGCGTGATAAATCTACAATTTCTTGTAAAATCAATCATTAACGAAGATAAAAATAATATTTTTTATCTTCGTTAATGATTAATATAAAATGCGATGAAGGGGTTCTAGGTATTGTATTTTCTAATATTATGATGCCTATAAGAAAATATAGCGGTTAAGGATTTAGAAGAAAAACTGATTTATTTTGTAAAACAGGGGTAACTTTGCCTGTATAATAGTGGTATTTAAAGTTATTTTTTACTGTTTTTGAAATGAAGGGGACACTTCTTGTATCATGTACAATAACATTAAACATTGTTTAAAGATCTATTTGATACCAGCTATATATGAAGAAAACTATTCAAGCGGAAGGGATTTCACATGAGTCGCGTCCTTAATGAAAAATCGACCCACCTTCCTTAGTAGCTACGTATCGTACGTAGGAAAAAAACTAGTTTTTTTTTGCTCTCGGCATATTTACCAGAAAATAAACCGTGCAAGTGCGAGATGCGTTCGCGCACAAAAGGTTCCGTACCTTTATAATAAAACAATCACTTTCGCTGTATGAGAACCCCATAATATGATTTGCGATTACACAGACAGACAGACAGACGGACAAGATAGTGGTTCCTCATTTTATTTTGACATTGTTTTGAAAGGAATACTTTGAATTGAAATTTGAAATTTAACCTTAATGGCCAACAGGAAGATTTTTCAAAGTAGATTTATAAAGTTAGGTTAAAATCTTTTTTTTCCAAAATGAATATAAAACAAAATATTATCTAGGAGAAAAGTATGTACCAAATGAACAGCCACATCCAACCCTTTAGTAAAGGCGTTGTTAACTCGGCCCCAGTCGATGGGTGTCAACTTCTGTTTCTTGAACACAATATTGAGGGACAGGTGCCGCAAGTTGCTCAGTTGGGACAGGGTTTCTAAGCTTTCTGTCGTCACGTACTCGTATTCGAATATTATATGCTGGAAAAATATGAGGAAAAAGGTTAATTTCAGTTAAATGAATTATACATTAACTCCCTTATTTACACACGACTAAGTTACGTGACGTTTGTCTCTGTCTGTCAACTTTGAAACTTCATTTAACAGTAAAAGACAAATTATGCATGGTTATGCAGCGCATCAATTATCGTTTATAAATAAGGGGGTTAACCAATTGTATGTTTTTTTTTTGTTTTTAAAATAATAATTTATTTAGTACAATAATACTTTACAACAATCTATCTATCCTACTAATATTATAAATGTGAAAGTGTGCGTGTTTGGATGTTTAGATGTTTGGATGTTTGTTACTCAATCACGCAAAAACTACTGAAGCGATTGCGATGGAACTTGGAATTTAAGTACATGGATACCTGGAATAACACATAGGCTACATTTTATTCCGGCAGGAACGGGACTTACGCGGGTGAAACCGCGAGGCGCAGCTAGTCCACAATAAAATGAAGAAGTAGAACATCAAATCCAGTTACCTTTAGAGTAGAGAACATCATGACATCAACATTGGTCCGAGATAGTACCGCATCCATCGGTGATGTCACACCGTTGAAGGATAAAGGCTTAGAATATAACTCCACTTGTTTATGCTGAAATATATATAAAAATATTTAGTTAAGAATCCGGGGAAGACTAGCGAGCCTGGAGTTCACCTAGTGCGATGGCGGGTAAACTGGCAGGCAAGCCGTAAAAACATTGCCAAACTTATTCAGAGTTATCTTACCACTAATGTTGTAAATACGAAAGATTGGATGTTTAATAAAACACAATACATACTGGGGTTTACTCGTGTTTTATTGAATAACGTCTGTTCGCGCTGGAACAAAACTTTATGATTTGATGCTTGCTGGTTCGTGGAGATTCTTATTATTAGAAATAATAACTTGTTTAGTTAGGAAAATTGAATATAATGCAATACTGTTCACAAAGGGTTTGCTTTGATTTATATAATAAATAGTTAAGTAACAGGGTAGTGATTTGTCTTAGAGATTAGGAAGAAGTATTATGGCGCGGACCTCTTGTGTGGACCCCGCGGCAGTCGATGACGTATTCGTATTAGAACGGTGATTGGTGAATCCGCGCCGCTGTCCGCTACGAAAGGAAACGGCGCGAACAACGTCATTATTTGAAAGCTCGGTCGTTTAAAAATAATGACGTTATTCAATAAAACGCGAGTAAAACCCGGTATATACTGTGTTTTATTATGGAAAATCGGGAAAACTTTAGACAAGATTAGATGTTTGTTTATGGGATTCTTGGACGTTTGTGTTTCAATCACGCAAAACTTATGAATCGATTGCGATGAAATTTGGTATGCAGATAGCTGAAGATCCGTTTTTTTTTTAGTTTTTGATCGGGACTTACGCGTGTGAAACCGCGGAACATGTTTAAGCGGACCTGCTGTGGTATCATCTAATTAGCATCCACCGCTACTAAAGCTGGACTCTTGAAAATAATGTAAAAAATTATTATTATGTATACGTACTACATATCTATCGTTTTCGTTCTTAACAACCCCAATTTCACAACCAAATATAGCTAGCTTCTGCATTACTTTGCTATGTTTGTACACCAAGCTTTCCAATATTACCCTGAAAAATATAAAGAAAATAGTTAATAATAAATTACTTTATCATAGCCCAAGGTATTTTGATAGAAATATATTACAAAGAGAAATGCATCATCAAAAATTCCCACGTGACAGGACTCAAACTAGGGACCCAACCGCGCAACTTCCGTGGTAATCGGTATCGAAATATCACTGCGCAAAGGAACAACCTGCGCTGTGAAAACGACAGCGTTGATTTGCATGCATTTGAAGCCTGCACCGTCGAGTTGAGCTGTCATTGAATGCGAGGTCTCTTAAGTTGCCAGTTTCAATGACAGTTGAACTCGACGGCTTCAAATGCATGCAAATTAACGCTACGGTTGGAACCACAGTGGGATTTCTATGCCGATTACCACGGAAGTTGCCCTGTACGCTTCGTTTGTCGGGCAAGCGCATTGTCCAATAATTGACCCCGTATTGTCTAAAATCGGTTCATCCGTCTACGCACCTTTTCAGCTTAGTGGATGGCACAAGAGAACTTTGCTGCATGTAAGTCGGACCGACGAATACCAATTCCTTCAGTTGTGTTGGATCGAAGAATCTAAAAAAAACAAAGATAATATTAAAAGTCCGTAAACGGTTACGGATTCGATTAGTAAACAATTGACAACATATAATTCGCATAAAATTCGTTTTTAGGATACCCAATATGCATGCAATTCAACGTTTCACCGCGCAGGTTAGTCCTTTGCGCAGTGGGATTTCGATGCCGATTACGACAGAAGTTACGCGGTTGCCCTGCAGGTAGGTTTTATGTCACGTGATTCGCGAGCCGACTCTAGCCTCTAAGGCTCTACAAAAGCCTGTGCGGACGTAGCCTAAAGGTTTCGCTAGGCGTTTACCGTACATAGCCTTGGGCCAATGTATATGATTTTAAGACGCGGGTTACCTCGCTTGTTTTCCTGTTTTCCTTTTAATAAATTTTAATGTTTTCCTTCACCGTCAAAGCGATGTTATACAAGCCTCTATTGTGCAATCCTTTATTATCAAGTTGGTTAACAAGAAACATTGGGGCTGATGTTTCTTATCAATAATTCATGACATAGGCATATAAATACGTTTTTTTCTACATATTAGCCATGTATTTAGTACATTGTTGAACAACGTACCTATTACATATTTGTTATGCAATTGGATCAAAATTGAGTTTCCTTTGGTATCGATATGTTAAATTAATTTAAATGCGACACACGTTTAGTTTACCCTAGTTCTTTCACTCTTCTCGGTCTTAGATCGAATTAAGGCCAAATGGGATTTAGACAAAAGTATATTTTAAAATATCTGCAAGTTATTTAAAATACTTGGAAAATTACTTCCTATATTTATCAAGAACACAGGGGAATACGTTTGAGTTTTTCTATTAGGTCTCATAAAGTTTACTGTAACAAAATATCAACGGTGGCGAAATGTTCAATTTGAAATGTCCTTTCACCAAAATGACTACTAAACCAATTGGCTTATTTAATCAAAACGTCAACTGTATCAATAGATCCACTATTAAATAAGACATAGAAGCCAATGTAACATAATTGAAACGTTCGAGGTAAGAAAATAAATAATAACACGCGATTAAGACCCGGTAAAATGTACCTAAAACATAAGACGATCGAAACAGAAACAAAAGAGGATCAAAACTAAAACCACATTAGATTACAATTATTAATTCATTAAACCACCTACCCTGTTTCATTTTGATTATATTTTATGAAGAATCATTAATGTTTAAACCTAAACCTAAGCTAAGTTAAGCACTAAATGTTATTCTGGAGAAATAAATAAAATTATTAATTATTATTATTATTATAGATAATTTGTGTAGAAAAAAATCGCTTTCGCGAGCTCCTCCATGCTTCGGGAGTCACGTCAAGCAAAACAGAAGATAAATTCATAGATGTTACTTTGTGTTTTTTAGAATAACTACTTGTTCTTATAGGTATACTTACTGTGGCAAGACGAAATTCATAAACTTGTTGAGTTCATCTTCACTGCAGTCGATGTAGACATGGAGTTTCCTCGTGTGTTTCCTAAACAGCCTCGTGAGGAACAGATTCTTTTCGAGCTGCTTTGCTCGCAGCTTCAAGGTGTCTCTGTTTCAAGCAAAAAACACTCCTAAATATAAAATACAGTCAACTTTTTAAACTTTCACGATTTGTACTAATTTTAAATTAAGACGCGAAGATATAAAAATAAATACAGTATGGGTAAGGCTTATGTTTTGTAGCTTAAGTTCAATGCTTTTCTTAGGATTCGAACCCGCGTCACTGTCCTACTTTGCTTACCGCTCCGCCACGGGATCTCAACCAGCCAAGTTCCCCTAACTCAAGTCCCACATAGCCTATCGTTGCACGACCCGTTTTGACGGAACGACAAACCACACCTACAGCACACATCGAAACATCTAACAACTGCCTTAGTTGTCCTGTATTCAAAACTATCTGCGACCCGCGGTTTCACCCGCAGAAGTGAAAACGCATTATCACGGGCGCGGGCGGCCGAGTAGTTCTCGAGCGGTTACACCTTTTCGTTCATTACACGGGTTCTACTAATTGGATTTCGATGCAAAGTATACCACGACCTTCCTCGAAAATAGAACTATCCAATATTGAAAAACCAGATTTCAATCGGATAATAATCGGATAAGTAGTTTTTAATTGTATAAGGAACGACAGATAAACAGACAGACAGACATGAATTTTAAAAATTATATAATTTTGTTATACTACTTATCCTAAGTCCCCTAGACTACTTTTTTTTTCAATTTACTTCTAAGTACAGACTTTTTGTCCTCTCTTTTCCTTAATATAAGTATAGATAGATAGAAGATTTGATAAGCCCAAATATTAGTGTAGGTAGGTAGTAAACCATCATAAATAGATGTTGGTGAATACTAAAGTTCATGGCAATACCTACACTACTAAACAATAGCTACCTACCGTAAACTTCCATTATACATGATAGGCTTTAAATCATGAAGTGATTTTAGGAAATAGTACTCTATGTTAAAGCATTAGAGCTCATACTAAAACGACATTTCACCTTCTTATGAGAGAAATGTTGAGGACAAATACAAGCTTGACTGGATACCTAGATCACTTTCCAATACAGGCTGTAATTAAATTGTTAACGTTGTAGAACGGTGGATATGTGATGGAATACTGACAAAAGTAGTACAAGGTCTTATATTGAAATCCTGTGATGTGTGTTAGTATAGGGTTTGTTTGTAGGCCTTTGTTGCCTGAAATAATTGTATATCATATTACTAGCTGGGGCTGTATAGTGAGAAATTTCCTGATCTGCAGATTTCAATACAGATTTTATTTATTTTACAGAAAAAAAATATCACTACTTTCTCAGCTGTAGCGGTTAAGCATATATGATACAAAATTAAAATGAAACAATGATTACTAATAACTAAAACTAAAAACAAACTCAAAATCCAAAAAGTACAGATATCACATAACAAAAACTACAAACTATATTCTAAAAAAGCATAGTAGAAAGAAGTCAAGCACTAAGGCACTAACAACAACTTACTATGTGAGCTGCGTGTTATGTACCTACAGACAGAGGTACCTAACTAAATACTTTTGTTGATTAGAATAAGATTATGTCAAGGGGGCATGATTTCTTAGTATGCATAAGGTTCACTTTTGTGTGTGCTCCCTAGCTCAATAAATGTCCGATGTTAATGCTGTGTTTTATTAAACACTAGCTGCGCCCCGCGGTTTCACCCGCGTAAGTCCCGTTCCCGCGGGAATATCTTGATAAAAAGTAGCCTATGTGTTATTCCAGGTCCCCAGCTACATATATTCCAAGTTTCATCGCAATTGGTTCAGTAGTTTTTGCGTGAAAGAGTAACAACCTCACATACATACATACAAACTTTCGCGTTTATAATATTAGTAAGATAATACTGTGGACAGCAAATAACGAACTTCAAGTCGCCTTCAATACCAAAGTTCCCATTCTATATCTCACCTGTGTCCTTCGTAAACAAGCATGGCGCTCCGCCAATGCCTGCAAGTAGACATCGCCGCCAATGCATTGTCCAAACTCAGATGTTCCAGTACGCATCTGAGGGGAAGTAGAGGCAGCCCGTCCCAGCCCAACGACATCTAGAACAAAAATAATAGAGTTCATAGAAGTAGGTACCTATTTTTTAGTTCACCCACTTTGTATCACCAGTGTAAAATAAACTTGACACTGGAAGCAAGCAATACAATGCCCTTGTTACATATTGAAGAAATAAAAGAAATTCTTCTTGGTTCTTCAGTATCTCCTTCAAGCAAATATTGCTGAAATGATTGTGAAGAAACTCATTATGAGATTACTGAAAAAACCTGTAATAATTTATAGGAATACTTTTTATCCAGATATTATCCCTATGGGAATGGAACAATTGCAGGTAAAATTGCTAGGCGCTGCTAGTTACAGATACATAAGGGCCAATTAGATTAAGTTTTACCCTACCAATACCTAAGTAGCTACATAACATTTTTAAACAAAATGAAAATAACTTCCTTATCATTACGAAAATATCTACTTCCTTATTTTAAGCTTGAACAGCTTTAATCAATAAGGTCGGTGAATGAAGCTGATGACCTTCATGGTAAATGAGCTAGTTAGCGAAAAAACCTTACTAAATTTTTTCGCTAACTATTTATGAAGAAATAAACATCAATAGTGATACTAATTTATGTTGCTTGTAAGTATACTGTTTGATCTTACCCCCTCCACGCCAATTTTTTTTAACTAATTTGCCTACTGTAGGTACCCACTAAATTTTTAACAGAATAAAACCAGAGTTGTAAACCTACCTATTGTAAAAATTTATAAGTTACAAGTAAATTTTTTATTAATTAATTAATAATGTAGGTATACAGGTACATTTGTGAGTAAAATAGATAGCTAAGCATTTCAATAATGTAATATGATTTTGTCATTAAAATAAAACAGCTGTTTAGAACTAGGCGTGACGACACAAAACAGCTGATTAGAAAGTGGGTTGGTAAAAAACCACAATAACTAGTCTTATAAACACAACAAAATGAATTCACCTTTATTCAGAATTAATGCAACAATTGCTAATTGTTCATAAACTTAAATAAAAGGCACAAAGAAAGCAAATTGACGAAATTGCGACGATTACATGAGTACAAAGAAAGGTCATGAAAAATTCAGTACTTACGATCGAATTATTTGATCTCGTTTCGTTTCTGTAACTTCGTAGTTGCTGTAACTGATTCGTTGTTAATTACCATTAATACAAGGGAAACTCAACTATTCATATTAATTACACGTCCATTGTAAACTGTTGTGTCGTGTAAATGCGAAATTCGAAACGATTATTTTGATTCTTCGACAACTCGTTCAGTTTGATTGACTGTAATGACAGGCGATGAGTGAGTGAAATGGAAAAAAGTTTATACTCCCAGAGAGAGAGCGAGATCGTGACCTAAGAGAACGTTCAGAAGCTAATTTTTTTTCTCATTCCGATTATTAAATGCTAGGTAAGTTTCGGTCTCTTTGAATTATTGTACCGTGTAAATTAAGTCCGATTCGTAAAAAAATAGAAATGTTTTAATGGTTTTTAAACGCTAACCAGTTAGATAATAAGATCACAATACATTGGGAACAAAACCAAATACAAACGAAAAAATGGTTTCAGAATGCATCTTAAATAACCTAAATGTTGCCATTACCTTACAATGCAAGAAGTTCGCTTTCAGCAGAATTATAAAAAAAACCAATGACATGTTATTAGAACTCAACTTCCTATGTTAAAAATTAATAATTAGTTTTTAGTCCCGACCCCTGACTAGTAACTAGTATCACTACGTATCGTGCTGTGTGCAGCGTGCAAAGAGCATCACCCTCTAACCGGTCTTTGCATGTGGCTGAATTCAGAAAACCAAATGTTAGTTGTGACAACATTCAATAACCGTGCATCAACGCGTTTTGGCTTAAAAAGCCATCATCAGAAACGTAGAACGTTCTTAAACTTTATTTTTTTACTCCATTACCCTTCCCTTTGGCTCTGCCGACTCTGCCGTAGTCGGGTAATGTTACAAGCAATTCACAAAATCTCGATTCTTGAATTAATTTTCGGTTAATAATTGTAATTTTTTTATTAGTATTTGATGAAAGGATCGTCATAAACCCCCAAATACTAATATTACTATCAATGAGTCTATTAAAGTTATAGAGACGCCATTACAGAACAAATCATTATTGAAAAGCGGCACAATTGTATGCTATACAACCTCATTATTTATATTCATTTACATAATTTAAAGAAGAAATAGACGAAACTATTGTTATCTCTTTCTAAAACATAAAGACTCAATGCTACTTGCATGACGTAAGAAAGAGATGTCATAATATTATAATGACATCTCATAGCGGTTAGGAGAGAATGATAAAACGTCAAAGTCAAAAACTTCGTTGAGTTTTTGGAAAAAAAACTTTTTCAGAAAATAAACTAAAATAAATAAATACTTACGTATGAAATGAAATATTTTTGCCAGTTTTTGGAGTATAATTCGTGCATCGCCTAAATACGCACGAAGGCATTGTTGTCTGTGAATAATGTTGTGAAAGTGAACTAAATGTACTGTGTGTTAACAAGCGGGTGATCGTGACGTGAGCTGGGATGGAACTAAGACTTCTCTGGCTAGATAGCTTGCATTTGTGTAGCCAAGAAATTTGCCCTATTACGTATCTAGAAGTTTTTACAAGTCTCTGGTTACTATTCTCATTTTAAGCAAAATTACGTTCTTCTGTTTTTAACAATCATAGAATAAATCACCATATCGTTGCTAGCAACTGGCAGCACGACAACACTTGCTGTGAAAATGGCGGCCAAAAATCAATTTTGAATTGTGACAGGCGGGGTGCGCTCGTAATTTCTTCGCAGAAAGAAAATATTTTTCCTGTTTATTATATTTTAACGTTATTTTAAATCGGTTATTAATAAAATGACAAACAATTCCTGTTTGTTTTAACTGATTTTCCTGTACACCTTCAGATATAAATCGCCTGACCGCTCTATTTGTATTTAGTCGATGATGTAAGAAATTTGAAGGTCTACGTTTTGTGCGCATTGTTTTATTGTTGTCGGAAGTTTTATAGTTGTATTCGTTAGTGTTTACGATGGAAAGTGAAGAGGGAACTCCGGGTAGTCCGGAGAAAGATGACTTTAGTGCGAGTACACATTCTACGCCGCAGGAACATAGATCTTTTGCGGAATTTGCCAAAGATAAATTGGATAGCGGTGAGTAAACTTTATCAAAAGTATTCTAATTAAACTGCTGTAATACTTTACAGCAGTTAGGTCTTTTATAAATTAATATTTTCCGTAAAATTGTAATGATGTTTAGTAATAAATCATCCTCAATCAATACAAAAACATGTAAAATTATAATACTTCTAGCTGTTCACCTCGCTCGCTGTAATATTGGCATGAAAAGCAACCTGTGTTAATCTAGATCTTCATCTAAGTATCTGTATACCAAGTTTCATTCAATAGGTTTAGTAGTTCTTGTATGAAGAAGTTAACAAAGATACTTAATCACTACTAATTATATTTAGTAAGATCGCCGTCCACAATAAAATTTTACTTGTGTGTGTTTTGATCCTTTGGGAATGTTATGAAGCCTGATGATGCACCAACACTCCAGAATTTAACATTCTAACTGTATTTTTAATGTCCTTCCGTTTTCATGATGTTGGATTGAAATAAAACCCATTTTTCCAGTTTTAATCACGTCACACACACACATATCACTTTTATTATACTTGGCATTTTTTCAACTTGCCATTGTAATTTTTTTTAATATAATTAATATATAAAAGGAACTTTAAGCACTATCCACACATTTCCAGATTGCTGGATCTGCCATGTTCTGTCAGGGACGGTGGTCAGGGATAAGGAATAAATCGGTTATGCACAATTTGTACATACTTGTTCACATAGATTCGTGTCAGGAAAATCTGGATCAACAAAACAAATCCGAACAATTAGATCTGGAAATGTGTGTATAGTGCTAAACCAGAAAAATGAATTTAATTTCAATAATATTTTTTTATTAGCGGGACGGGAGCTCCGCCGTCGACTGCCAATGGCCGGGCAACTCGGAGCTCATCTCATACATCCTCGACGTCTGCTCCTCCATTCAACACCAACCCAACACACCGATGTTGTGCTCATCTTTCCTAAAGGTAAGTTCTTAATTATAATTATAGTTCTAATTAGAAAACAACCTTGCTCTCATTTAGTCATGTAGGTATGGATGAAAATCATAAAGTACATGATTTTTTTAACACAGTCATTTATAGATGAGCTTTTGAACCTCTCTGGCACGTTGAGTGACTGGAACAAGTCCAATTTTAATATTTTCAGTACTCAGTATAAAGTTGTTGGAAACGAATAGTAGCTTTCATTTTTACAATAGCATGATCAATTATTCATTACCTTATCTCTGATTTAGTCATCTTTACTATGACTCAGTCATTATTAATCAGGCATGATATCATATCTCAGATTTATCTTATGAAGGTAGTATATTAAGTTGCAATGCACCCATGGCTTCAATAAAACCAAAAACAACTTAAAAAATTGTATTCACCTGTCCACACCTGATACTAAAACGCTACTCTAACAATGTGAGGGCTATAAATTAAATTAAGCAGCTAATTTTGAATTTAGAAGCTACTTAATTATCTAAGTAGCTCTCTAATTTTGAGTTGCATTTCAGACTAAGAATGTTATATTACTCCTAAAAATAATATTATTATATTCTTCAAAACATGTTTCACAAAATAACTTAGACAACAAAGTTACCATTGTTTATTTCATAGGTCACTGAACTGTCTAAGTTGCTTGTTTCAACTTGGCATGGTTAATATTTATCTGGCTTCTGTCCAATGTCTCTCAAATATGGGAATAAAATTAGGATAAAACAAACTATTATTTTCCTTAGAACATGCTTAAATGGGAATATTATTATGTTGAATGAATAGGGAAAGAAAATCACAGTTTGGTTAATGTTTATTTAGAAATATGAGTGTCTTGAATCATAGGCTAAGGATAAATTCGTAACCTATTTATTTAGTTCATGATTTACCTAGTTCCAGCCAGTTCATCGTTTATATTACATAATATGAAACAAACTTAGATTTTTAAAACTACGCAATTGATTTTGATGCGGTTTTTTTTAGTAGATAGTGATTGAATTGGAAGATTATATATTGTATAACACATCCTGATATTTTCGCAGGATAGGGACGCAGGGCGCAACCTGAAAATCTATAACCAACACCATAGAACTGAACTAGCCTCTAACTCTAACTAGTGATGCATTTCAAACTCGTCTATGACAAACGAGCTGCACCAGTTTTAAATTCAAACCGTTCAGGAAATCACTCACATATCTATAAAAAATATGAATCGAAATTCGAACGCTACCATCGTTGCGTAAGATAGGTTGATAGTATATCCCTTTGCGTATACCAAAACCGATTTTGTCGGCCGATGGCGGCCAGAACTACTCGGACGTGTAGGTGCCTACAGTGAAACAGTGTTTACACACTTGTGCTGAAATTTGACGTTGCCGGTATTTTGCGCGGATAATTAGACATTGGTTATTAGTTATTACATACTAGCATACGGTATTTTCGCAAAAATCGCTGACACCGCACTAATTATGTGCGCTAATAACATTGCTCTTACAGTGAAGGAAAACATCGTGAGAAAACCGACATGTCCTAGAACTCATCACGGTCCGAAGACATGGGACATTCGCCAATCCGGGGTAGGCTCCCGTGGCGTCCTAATGCCTAACCCCTCTAAGAGAAGGCCCTCGCCCTGCAGTGGGACAAATTAACATAAGATAGGCGCAGAATGAACCAAATACCTCCGTGTTTGTTGCACTACACAATGTACCTAAACATCAATGTGATAAGCATTATTCCAATTTACATTTCATAGGATAGGTTAAGTAAAGGTATAAGTACATATTAGTAATTCAAAGTATTCATATTTTTTGCCATAATCGTTTTGAAATAAAACTTAACTTAGTTTTAATCGCAGTTTCAATCGGTTTTTAATTCTTTTGTTAGAATAACGGCATTTCCAGTTTATTTTTTAACTTTTTGACGTGTAGTGGTGTGTGGCTCACCCAGTGTTAGAGATGTCAGCGATCTCTCTAAAGCTTTTTATTTGACCTAGCGACTGATACAGAGATAACCAACTGCGGGACCATGTCTTCCGAAGCACAGAGAAGTCCGAGATTTTTCGCAACTTACATGTTAGGTCCAAAAATGACCGCGCCAGACGTTGCTTTACCCGCACTATTATTCAAGATCAATACAAAATGCTTCAAAAACTTATAAGATTTTAAGGCAATGCGATACGACTACACAACTGCGTCTTTAAGACTTCTTTTCAAAATTGACTCTACCTAAATTTTAAAAGAAAGAAAGGTAATTCGGCTAATGGAACGAAATGTTATGAAAATTCTGAATTCTCCTGAGAAAATTAGCCGGAAGAAAAGTGATTTGATATAAGAGCTGGCTAATGCAACCTTTGCTACATTAGCATTATGTTGAAAACAGGTTTTCGTGCTCGCTTCATTAAGAATTTCATATTTGTAAAGGAAAACAAACTCGCCTCGTATCCCTTGGGGTCACTTTCCGCGATAAGGTGACCCGTTTGGGCCACTTTAACTTTCAAGCTTTTTGTTTACTTTGCGTGTGTTGTGGACTAAAAAGGCCTTTAAGGGTTTTGTTGGGCGTTTTCCGGACGTAGTTTAAGTACGTCTGTCCTCATAATTTGGCCCATGATGTGATTTTAGGACGCAGGTTTTCTCACAATCGATGATTTTATCTATACTAATAATAGGGGTTAAAGTATGAAATTGCCGTTTTATTGCAATAGGTTCTTTGAATTGACATAGAATCTTCATGGTTTGAGGTTTTCGAATGAAACTTTTTACACGACTGCCAAAGGAAGTGTTATGTTTTTGCCGTGAGTGTATGTATGTATGTATGTATGTATGTGACCTATTTTTGTGCCGTCGTAGGGCCTAAACGGCTGGGCCGATTTAGATAAACGATACGTCGTTAGATTCGTCATGACCGTGAGAGTGACATAGGGTACATTAAAATAATAAATAAATAAAAATAAAGATTTAAAACGCTATAAAGCAAGATTTGTCTTGACCATAAAAACCGAGCAAAGACAACGGAACGTTACTTAAAAACTTTTCGATTTGACTTTGACGCCGAGTTTCAACTTTTGAAGGAATTTGAATGTTTGATTTGTCAGTTTGTCAGAGATAACATAAATAACAATTACTATGTTTACAATAAGTAATTAACTAAAAATTTGAAATGTCGTGCTATGGATAATGGATAGCAAGGCTAATCCGCTAGGACAAGAAACCGCCAGCCTTTGTATCACCAGTCGCGACTAAGTTTTCGGATTTGGTAATTATATTTTAAGATGAATACCTGCCTACTTCATAGCCATCTCAGCAAAACTCAAAAAGAATAGCTATTATAATATTGAGGGTTTTAGATAGCCTATCTTTAACCGATTTCGAGTCCTCGTTACTGGAGTATACACATCCAGAGTTATTGAGTTTCTCTGGTGTAATTGTATAGTCTAATCTCTAATAACTAAAAAGCATTAAATAAAAAAAATATTTAAAAAAAATAAAAAACCCGACTGCCGTTAAAACTGAAAAGTAAAAAACAAGAAGATACCTAAAGGTAAAGAAACCTTAAAAATCGTTCGACGCATCTAGGAGCCTTAAAAATTGTGGATGCAGTCGGGTGGGACTCCTTTTAAAGGTAAAGTGTGATGACACCAAATTGTGTTGAAGTCCCACCCGAGTCCATCCACAATTTTTTAAGGCTCCAGTCGGGTTTTTTATTTTTTTTAAATATTTTTTCAAATGGTTTCTGTGATGTTCTTTTTTTAAAAAATGTGAAACATTTGAATATCGACTTTCAATTGTTTTTGTTATTTAATTTAGACAAGAAAGATGGATACTGCGAAAATTCGAGTGATTTTTGAATACGAGTTCCGACGCGGAACTAATGCGGCAGAAACAGCCCGCAATATCAATGCTGCGTTTGGAGAGGGGTCTACTAATAATAATAATAATAAGTCCGCAGGGCACCTTGAGGCGAGGTGTCGGGGAGTAGCGACCCCGCGGCTTCCCGAGTGCTCCAGGGGGAAATCACCGTTCCTCACCTCCGGCTTGCCTTAGTTGGCTGGTCGGAGTGAACACTGACGAGGAAGCGGTCCCCCGCCTTTGGCTTGCCTTCACCGGCCGGTCAGAGTGGAGTCGCGAGAGCAGTAATGCTCGGAGGATGGACGCCTCACGTCAGTGATGAGTTGGCCCGCTCCACAGGATGTCGACCTAGGATGGTTTAAAATCCAGTGAGGTCCCTCCATCCTTCAGCCTCTCACGCCCCTGTTGCCCCCTGGCTGTAATTTGCTTGGCTTAATTAGGGTGGCCCACTTTGTGAGTTGGCGAGTCTCCGTCTGCCATTTTTACGTGTTTGTTGAACATTGTGACGGCAGGCGCCATATTCCCCATAGTTCCCTCCAGTACCCGATCCACTACCAACCCAATTCCATAGCCCAAGTAGTTTTCACCCGTAGTTTATTCATAGTTCTATCCGACCCGGGGGTTGTCCTTGGCTGCATTTTATAGTGCAGACAGGGATAATCGCCGGTTTGGTGTCCATCTCAAATTTTGAAATTAAATGTTACTAAAACGGGCCTCTACGTGTTGGCTTCGGCCCCACGCACGCCTTCCAAAGGTCCGGGTGCTCCATAGCCCCGAGAATCCAAAATGGTAACAACAAATAATAATAATAATAAATTGTAAATTAAGAGAGATAGTGGAAGCCGATCCTAGTCAAACTACCCAGGAATTAGCGGCATGGTTTAACGTTACCTTACCCACTTTATTGACTCACTTGCGTCAAATCAATAAAATAAAAAAATACGAAAAATGGGTGCCTCATGATTTGACTGATCTGCAGAAAGAAACGCGTGTTGAAACTTGTGTTGCCTTGTTGAACCGGTACAGAAATGAAGGAATATTGGATCGAATTGTAACATGTGATGAAAAGTGGATTCTTTATGATAACCGGAAAAGAAAAATGCAATGGCTGACCCCAGGTCAAATGCCACAACAGTGTCCTAAAGCAAAACTTACCAATAAAAAGGTAATGGTAACTGTTTGGTGGTCTCAGCATGGTGTTATTCACTATAGTTTTCTTCGATCTGGTCAAGCAATTACGGCAGATGTCTATTGTGCCGAACTCCGAACCATGTTGACAAAACTAGCAGTAAAACAGCCCCGACTCATGAATCGATCATCACCATTATTGCTCCACGACAACGCGAGACCTCACACAGCAAGAGAAACCATTTTGACCCTTCAGGAACTGCACTTAGAAACCATTCGTCATCCTCCGTATTCACCAGACCTTGCTCCAACGGACTACCATTTTTTTCGTGATTTGGACAATTATCTACGTAACAAGAAGTTTTCTTCCCAGGAGGCAGTACAAAATGCTTTCACACAGTTTGTGCAGTCTAGATCGTCGGAGTTCTATCGCAAAGGCATTAATAACCTTCCTATTAGATGGCAGCAATGTATAGATAATAATGGCAACTATTTTGATTAAATAAATTTGTTAAAAATTTAAAAAATAAACTATTAAGATTTTCAGTACAAATCGGCAATTTCATACTTTAACCCCTAATATTTAAATTTTATTATCCATACTACTATAAAGAGGAAAGATATTTATTTGTAAGTTATTGACACCCATCCTATTTAAAAATCAATACTTTATTCAACACAGCGAAGGAATATCAACAAGAATTTTAATATTCTCATAAAATATTTTTCCTAACATTACTAGGTATCTCTAAGCTTGTAACAACGCTCGAAGCAAAGATTTGGTCAGTCGTAAATTGTCTACAAAGATAAATAAACCAAAACCTTCGGGTCTGGAAATTACGCACAGCGATCTTTTGAGTGGTAGGTGCGCTGCGTATAGATAAGTTCTAAGCATTTTTGTACAAATCCTCTTGGGATCAAATTGTACGTAGGCGATACCGATCTTGAGCCTACTTAGGTATTTTGTTTTTTGGAAGAGTTATGAAATACAGGGTGGAAAAAGAAAACCGTTGTTGGGGGATAGTACCCTTATTATTGACGAGTTGCGTAAGCAGCTTAAGTCCCAATCCCGCGGGAAAATCGTTATAAAAAATGGCTACTAGAGGGTAGTTTTTACACTTGAGTTTTATGACTGCAATGAATCATGACATTTCTGATTATACTTTTTTTTTTTTAAATATTTATGTTTAATATCTGATTTTTTTTAAATTAAGATCGATTGACATTTTATTACTAATAACTGGAATCTGAATATTTTGACTTGTAACTTACGTTATCAATAAATGATTTGTATTTTAATAAAAAGTAGCCTATGTGTTATTCCAGGTCTCCAACTGTCCACGTTCCAAGTTTCATCGCAATCGGTTCAGTAGGTTATGCGTGAAAGAGTAACAAAGTCACGAACATACATACAAACTTTCGCATTTATAATATTAGCAAGATAAGATGTTGGCAAATTTTGCTGAATAAAAAGTCTTTTTAAAAAAAAAAATAGTTTATAAAGGGTAATTTTCCTCCAATCACGGTATTTTTCCACCCTGTATATAGGTACAGAATATAGATAGAAGCCTTACGGCGACTTGAAAACTACCACTAGATGAACCACACCACTATACGAAGAAGAAAAAGTATAGATATGCTTTTGTTTATGATCGATAGATGGCGTTGGACCAGAATCTCAAATGATAGTAATCAATGATGTGGTATAATCTAAGATGTCACTTTTATGCATCTAGAAAACAGTGGAACAAGATCCGACCCGTCTTCCTTAGGGGCTGCGCCCGTTAACGTAAGGAACATGGACGAATTCGTTGGTCCATATGGGGACGACGACCGTCCCGTCTGGGACGCATATGTTTTCAGTATTTTTCGCCATCTCATCTTTAGGATATTCCCCTGAAAGCCCATCAAAATGGTTCACCCTGTATATACCATAGACATTTTCTTTTAGACCCAAACTACAGGGTATATAGAGGTACCTAATACCAATTTTCTACTTTACCTGTTTCTAGTTAACGAATCAAATTTAAAATAGCTTAATTTCAACAATTTTCCGTACCTAGGTTTGCCCTCGTATGAAAGGTCACATAATGTAGACTGTATTGTATGCAAGGCCAATAAATGATGTAATATTGCCTATTTCAAGCAGAAATTTGCCCTTTAAACTTAGGTTGCCAGCTATAAATTCAACCACCTATTTAGGATTTATGGTAGAAATTGGGAATTCTGCCAAAATTTTGGTGTCTCTAGTTGCATTTTCCTGAGCGACGTTACGTGTTCCGTGACTTGGCAGGCTTGTTTGAAAGTTTACTTCAATTTTTTGCAAAATTCGCTAATTTCATGTGAACATACATAACCAAACATTTTAAACTCACACGATTTGAACTCATAATTATTTTTCCCGGGTCTTATTAGCGCACTATTACTTTTAAATTCTCTTACCTTCTCTCGATCATGTTACAATGATCTTGGTCGCGAGGGGACTGAATTTAAAAGTAATAGAACGCGAATAAGACCCGGGAAAAATAATACATAAAACCCTATAGTATTTCTGTTGAGTGCATATGACTTTATTTTGAAAAGATTCTTGTGGTGCGAAAGTCTAGTTAAAATGTCGATAAACTGGTCACAATAATAGTTATAGATAGATTAATACTTCCAAAAATTATTTAAAGAAAAAATTCATCTTCAAAAAAATATTTAAAAAAATAAAAAACCCGACTGCACTTTTAACAGAAAAGTGAAAAACAAGATACTTCTAGTAGCTTTAGGAATGGTGGATGCAGTCGGGTGGGACTCCAAATAACATAAAGATAGTATGCCTAATTATATAACACTAAGTATTTGGTTTATTAAACTTATTCACCTTTTATTTGGAGTCCCACCCGACTGCATCCACCATTCCTAAAGCTACTAGAAGTAGGTATCTTGTTTTTCACTTTTCTGTTAAAAGTGCAGTCGGGTTTTTTATTTTTTTAAATATTTTTTTTATTTATCGCTTTTTAGTTTTTAGAGATCAGATTTAATTACACCAGAAGAAATTCATTAATTCTAGATGTATTATACTCCAGTGGCGTGGACGTGCATTGCTTGTTTTTGCTTACTCAGGGTGATAAGTACAAGAGCTGGCGGTTTCCTATTCAGCGCGGGAACGCCGCCAGCATCTTGGGCGCAATGCCCGAGGCATTTTTGCTCGAGTTGTTGTTGCTGACAACTTTTTTTAGCTTTCTAATTTTAGGCTATTACTTAGGTTTTTTTTCTTTGAAAAACAAAGTGGTTATTTATGTTCACAGACTAGTAAGAAGATACTAAAGTATTTTATGTCATCTCTGCCAATTCCTTCAAACTCGGCGTCAAATGCAAATCCATAGATGAGATATTTATATACGAGTGAAATCGAAAAGTTTTTAATTAACATTCCGTTGTTCTTGCGAAAATTACCTGCGTAATCATAAATGTAGTAGCAACATAACTTTCGAAGATTAACTATTAGAATGACTATTAGAATCAGAGATATGTAAAAACTTCTAGATACGTAATAGGGCAAATTTCTTGGCAACACAAATGCAAGCTAGCTAGCCAGAGAAGTCTTAGTTCCTTCCCAGCTCACGTCACGATCACCCGCTTGTTATCAGTTTATCACACAGTACATTTAGTTCACTTTCACAACATTATTCACAGACAACAATGCCTTCGGGCGTATTAAGGCGATGCACGAATTGTACTTCAAAAACTGGCAAAAATATTTCATTTTATACGTACCTAAGTAAAGCTGTATTTATTTATTTTAGTTTGTTTTGTGAAAAAGTTTTTTTTTCCAAAAACTCAACGAAGTTTTTGACTTTGACGTTTTATCATTCTCTCCTAACCTCTATGAGATGTCATAATAATATTATGACATCTCTTTCTTACGTCATGCAAGTAGCATTGTGTCTTATGTTTTAGAAAGAGATAACAATAGTTTCGTCTATTTCTTCTTTAAATTATGTGAATGAATATAAATAGTGAGTTTGTATAGCATAATTTGTGGCGCTTTTCAATGATGATTTGTTCTGCAATGGCGTCTCTATAACTTTAATATACTCATTGATTAGAATACATTATTCACACGCGGATTGTTTTCGCATGCGAATATTGAATTTTTGTGCGAAAATTCAAAAATCCCAATTCAGAGGTAGGTAGTGCTAAGCCATAAAATGAAGTAAGTAAAAATAATATATTATGAACGTCATTAAAGACAAGACAACCGAGCCGAAGGCAAGTGACATATGAATGAAGACAACCTACTTAAACGACTTCCGATAATTTTATAATTAATTATTTTAAAACTTAATTGTAAAACTTTACAAGCAATAATTTTCAAATGTAAATTTACGAAAGAATAAAACATATCGTTTGAGTGAACAATGTTACGCGTTTTCTCTGTTTTTTATTGTCTTTACATATCTTGGTTAATAGCGTTTTACATAATTATTTTTATTTATTTATTATTTTAATGTACCCTATGTCACTCACGCGGTCATGACGAATCTAACGACGTATCGTTTATCTAAATCGGCCCAGCCGTTTAGGCCCTACGACGGCTCAAAAATAGGTCACATACATACATACATACATACATACACTCACGGCAAAAACATAACACTTCCTTTGGCAGTCGTGTAAAAATTCACTCGCGACGACGAAAGGCGATTTTTTTCCTTTAACATATTTTTAGTATATCTAATCAAAAATTCACTCGCGACGAGATTTAATTTTTAAAAATGTCGTCGCGAGTGAATTTTTGAAGATGACTTTTTTTCCTTTATTCTTGCCTTGAGCAATAAAAACAAATTACAAAAGATTAATACTTTATTTGCACAACCAACAATTACAATCAGTAAACATAAAAAAACACAGAAAGCTCAAAAGTAATGAAAACGTTTTACAAATTTCGCTAAAAGCGATTTCTTCTAGGCAACCTTAGAATAGAAAGGGTCAGTAAGGTTGGTTTGTGTGATAGGAAGAAAGTAGGTGAGATGCAGATGATAATTGGTTAGATTGACAAGCTTATGACTTATGATAATATTATTATAATATGGCGACTATTGATTTACCAGTAGGGATTTTTGGAATATCGCTTGATACTTCTTCGAAAGGAAAAAACAGGTTTTAAAATATCTCCAGGATATTTTAACATTGCAAGATTCTCGCTTTTTCCTTTAAATTTTTTGGAAAAGAAGATCGTGCCTAGGTAAAATTTCCAGAAATCTTCAATAACAACTTTTGATAAGGAACGACTTATGTACTTTTATGTTTAAAATAAGGCAAGATGCAACTTTTTTTTTCTTAAATAGAAAGAGTATTGAAATACCCTGCTTATACAAGATATTTCCAGAAGTTCCTCGAATATGCCAACCTTAATGGACAACGTTCTTTGCCCTAGGTTTACCAGACAGCATGCTACTGTGGCTTCTCCAGAAGCTACGCGGCAGCCGACCTCGTTTGCGTGTTTGTGTGAGACAACACGCATCATCAAAATGTTCTGCTTTCTACATCACCGCTGATGACGATGTGTAAGTAACTTTATAAACGTAGAAGATTAAAACAAAACCTCAAGATTAAATTCAAATCTTATTTCCTAAAAAACCTATGAGTATTGGTTGATGTTTTACAGAATTATTGTGTCTGTACAGCATTGAATAACATGCAACTATACCAACCTAAAAGTACCTGCCTGGTTTCTCTATTCTCTCGATCTTTTGTTTATTTGTACCTTCTGACTAGTAAGTGACTGATGTAAACTTAATACTTAACATCAATTCGAACCTCCGTGGTTTCTTAGATGTTAAAACACCTATGTGTTACGCATTATTTTTTTTCTGATAAATAAATTAAAAAAAAGCAATTTATTTCAAGTGTCATACAAGCTTTTTTAAGACGAAGGATTGATAAACTAAAAACTCATACTAGTTTACTAACACCCTATTAGCTAGCTCGATGCTTGCAATGTCTCGTAAGCGCCAAAATAGTATTTCTCGTTTTATATTAATTACTAGCTGCGCCCCGCGGTTTCACCCGCTAAATCCCGTTCCCGCGGGAATATCGGGATAAAAAGTAGCCTATGTGTTAATCCAGGTCCCCAGCTACCTATATTCCAAGTTTCATCGCAATCGGTTCAGAAATTTTTGCGTGAAAGAGTAACAACCTCACATACATACATACTTACATACAAACTTTCGCGTTTATAATATTCGTAAGAGTAAGATATTGCTAATTCAGCAAAACTGTATTATCAATTTGAATTAATATAATTTTAAATGTATGTACTTTATCCGTTGTCTAATAATTACCGTAACACTAGCTTAATAGCTTATCACGGGGATAGCTGGCTTTGTGTGTTGTTCAAAGAATTTATTTTATTATTTTAATTTGAAGGGCATATTACTACTTATCATTACAGGAATACCCAATGTTCAAATATATCCCGTTTCGTTTTAAAATGGAAAATTCTGTTCTTAAATGGTTGTTTTAACATATTTTTTGTATTGTAATCTTGTAAACAAAACTACCAAATGAAGGCAAGAGGAGGATAAATTAAATATCAAATTAGAGTTTCCGTTTCCAATTCGTCTTCTTAAATGCCATTTTACAGACTTGTATTTGACATCGAGATCGCTAGACAGTTGACAATGTTCACAGATGAAGTATTTCTGGTGCCGCTATAACAACAAATACTAAAAACAATATTATTTTCTCTACCTTATCCAGATTGCTTCAAACAGCGGAAGAGGTGCACCTGCCTAAACAACTGAAGCCTGAATTCGGAGGTGGCTACAAAGAATTCACAGTTAGAGACATGCATTGCTTTCAAAATGTAAGTAAATTACCTATTTTACACATCTACAGCTCTACAAACTTACTTCGTAAAGCGAGCCATTAGTCATAAAGCATAATTAGCAATAAGTATAACAAAAAAATGTTTTTTTTACACTTTTAATTGACTTCGAAAAAAAGGCGGAGGTTCTATATTCGGTTGTGGCTACGTTTTTGCTTTTTTATGGATGCTCCAGCATAACTTCTTTGTTTTTTTTTTGTTCAACCTCAAGGGTGGGGCACCCTCATCAGATTCCCATAAAAAATGGTGCGGATCTGATGAGTATCTTCGGAATGATGGACAGGATAGCATCCCAGAATGCAAAACAATAAAATTACTTTGTTTTGGATTTTTACCAAAAAGATTGATAGAGTATCTAAAACCACCTTCTCTTTAGCAAACTCTTCTATGAAAATTACGGTTACAATTTTGTTGATTTTTAGTGGCAGTCGAAAGCAGGTAGGTAGGTACTTCCACTAAAACAGGGTGAAATTAAAAACCTACTTTAAGGACGCGACTCATGTGAAATCCCTTCTGATTAAATAGTTTTCTTCATAACCGGTATCAAATAGATCTTTAAACAATGTTTTATGTTATTGTACATGATACAAGAAGTGTCCCCTTCATTTCAAAAACAATAAAAATAACTTTAAATACCACTGTTATACAGGCAAAGTAACCCCTGTTTTACAAAATAAATCAATTTTTCTTCTAAATCCTTAACCGCTATATTTTCTTATAGGCATCATAATATTTGAAAGTACAATACCTAGAACCCCTTCATCGCATTTTATAAAAATATTATTTTTATCTTCGTTAATGATTGATTTTACGAGAAATTGTAGATTTAATAGATTTATCTCGCAATTTCATCTCGCTCATTTATATGCAATCGGACAAGGACCGATGATTATCATCTATCGCCGCCTTAAAAAAAGTCGGATAGTTTTACTGGCTGCGCTGGGTCCGTAATGTAGCCTGGCTGCCCGATTTAAGATAACAAAACAGATAAGTCAGTGGCACTGTATGAAGAGATATTTTTTTAAAGCCTATTTCTTTTCTATTTGGCCACATGGCGATGTTAACGCGGCGGTGTGTCCGTTGTCTTCTATACTTATAATAAAGAAAGAGAGGACTAAATTCTGTACTTGGAAGTAAATAAAAAGAAAGTGGTCTAGGGGGCTTAGGATAAGTAGCAGAACAAAATTATATATTTTTTAAAATTCATGTCTGTCTGTCTGTTTCTCTGTCTGTTCCTTATACAATTAAAAACTAATCCGATTAAAATCGAGTTTTAATATTGGATAGTTCATTTTTTGAGGAACGTCGTGGTATACTTAGCATCAAAATCCAATTAGTAGAACCCGAGTAATGAACGAAAAAGTGCAACCGCTCGAGAACCGCTCGGCCGCCCGCGCCCGTGATAACGCGTTTTTCACTTCCGCGGGTGAAACCGCGGGGCGCAGTTAGTATAGAAATAACATTATTATCGCCGCGATTCTAACGCTCGTGGAGACAGTCCCTTAGTGTATTTATTTATGTAGATACAATGTCCAACCATAACTCACGAAGATATAATCCACGATATATAAGGATGATATTTCACGTGGCACGGTTTCGCATGTTCGAACACAATAATGTTATGTACTCACCGACCTAACTACTGTAATTTATATGAAGTTGTCAAGTTAACCTGACAAGTCTGAAGTGTACAGTCAGCAAAGAATTATTGACTACTAGCTGCGCCCCGCGGTTTTATCCGTGTAAGTCCCGTTCCCGCGGGATTATCGGGATAAGAAGTATTTGAAGTAGGCCTATGTGTTATTTATTGTCTACAGGATGAACCATTTCAATAGGCTTTCAGGGGGATTTTCCAACTAAACTATAAGAGATAGCGAAAAATGCTGAAAGTCAATTCGCTTGCTCTGTCAACAAATATGTTTGTTACTCCTTCACACAAAAATTACTGAACTGATTGCAAAAAACTTAGAATAAACTGTCTGAACCATTGCAATGCGATTTCAAGGGGATATCCTAAACTGTAAGAGATAGCGAAAAATACTAAAGGAGTTGCGTCTCCGATTTTGAGTTTTGACAAAAACTAAAATGGAATTAGTTTATGTGTATTAATTTTTAAATTCAATCAATTATACACACCTCAACTTTCACCTTTAAGTGTATATAGTAAAACTAGCTACGTCTCACGGATTTACCCGTGTGAGTGTCGATCCCCTGAGAATATCGGGATTAAAAGTAGCTTTTGTTACTCTTCGATAACGTAACGTTTATAATATAGTAAGAATTTTTGAAATCGCTTCAGTGGTTTCGGAACCTATTCATTACAAACAAACAAATCTTTCCTCTTTATAATATTTTTGTTTCTTTATGAACCGATTCTAAGCCTATCACTCCAATTAAAAACTCAATTTATTCAAGTTTCTTTGAATGGGTTTCTATATGTAAGTTTTTAGACGCTCGACAGAGTCGTTCGGTCATCAATCTTCCCCTTCTCATACAGTAGACAGTTATGAATGGAGTAGGTACCTAACTTCCGACCGAGCCGACCTTTATGAAAACCAATATACTTAATAGCAGTCTACTTCAACTAACACAATAAAACCACAGTGTAGTTCAGTTTAGTTTTACGGCTTCCGTAGACCACAAATTGCTCAAGAGGTATTCCTGTATTAGCATTGTCCAAAATTTAATTTCGATATCATTACAATTGCAAACAATACACTCCTAATGATACTATAACTTTTATAACAACCATCTAGCTAGGGGGCTTATTTCTGTAATAGAAGTTTCCAAAATTTTCTCTTAATGTCATTGCCCTTACAAACAATACACTCAAAATGAACCTACAACGACTTCAAAACATTTGGAAAATGGTTTTCTACTTAGTAATTTATTTATTTTTTACACAAGGCATTTTATTTAACTAGAAATATTATAAATATTGGAGCGTAGCCTAGTTGAAAGGGTACCAGAGTACTAATCTGGAAATTTTCCTTTAAAATATTTTTAGTAAATTATGGTATTCTTTGAAAAATATCACATTTGAAATTATTTTGTAAACTAGCCCCCTTACTTATAAACGCTAATTAATGCGCTGCATAATTATGCATCGTTTGTATTTTACTGTCACATGAAGTTTTAAAGTTGACAGACAGAGACAAACGTCACATAACTTAGTCATGTGTAAATAATATTTTATAAGTAAGGGAGTAGAAATATTGACAATTGGCAATATTGGCAATGATATTTAAACAATGTTGAAATTATATTTTGGATAATTTTAAAACGAGAATAGACCATCAATCCTGTTATGCTTTTGCTTATATTCTGAAGGTTTTTGTGAAACTCTGTTGGTGTTAGAAAGATTCCCCTTTACGATGATGAGTAACAAATGTATAAACTTTTGTCCTTTACCGCGACATGAAGTTTCAAAGTTGACAGACAGAAACAAACATTACCTAACTTACCTACATACATAGATAATAAAGCTAATTAATTTATTTTATTTTTATTTCATTTGGAAAACATAGACCCCCTTACTTATAAACGATGATTCACAGATGACCAAGTTATGTGACGTTTGTCTCTGTCTGTCAACTTTGAAACTTCATGTATGTATGTGACTTTGTTACTCTTTCACGCAAAACTACTGAACTGATTCCGATGAGTCTTAGAATATACATAGCTGGATACCGGGAATAACACATAGGCTAATTTTTATCCCGCGGGAATGGGACTTAAGCGGGTGAAACCGCGGAGCGCAGCTAGTCGTTACATAAAACCTCTATCGATAGTAAACCGGTCGATAGAACCATGAATAGTTAATACCTTTTCTCACGGAAGGCCAATAGAAATTTGCGTATTGGTATTCCTAAAACAGTAATGGGCAGAGACTTATTTTCTAAGATATACTACGACTACGTTATTGTGATGCACGGTTTCTGCTTTTCTTATTTTTATTATCGCGGCATTATCAAACGGCAGCAAACGGCTCCTTTGCTGGAGAATATATTTGAACGCAAATGAAATAAATTTCTTATTTCATTTAGCCCGTTAATTTGTCCCACTGCAAGACAAGGGCCTCCTCTTAGAGGGGTTAGACCAGGGATGGGCAAACTTTTTCATTCGCCTGCTAATATTTACGCAAATAATCTACGGCGGGCCAAAATTTAAATCCTATCATCTATTTTATATTCTATCCTATCTTTTCTTACTAATATTATAACGCGAAAGTTTGCAAGTATGTATGTCTGTATGCGATTTTCCACGCAAAAACTACTGAACCGATTGCGATGAAACTTAGAATAGTAGATAGCTGGAGACCTGGAATATCACATAGGCTAACTATTTATCTCTATATTCCCGCTTGTGCCTACGTGAGTGTATAATACGGGCCGCGGATAAACGTAGACATTTTTATTCAACAAATTCTGCAATTGATAGTCGCAGACCGGATTAAAACCATTTGCGGGCCGGAGATGGCCCGCGGGCCGTAGTTTGCCCACCACTGGGTTAGACACTAGACAGTATTCTTAAAGAAATAAAACATTGGTGTGCGGTCGGCCTGGATTCGAACCCACGACTCTCGGAACGAAAGTCGGGATATCTATCACTAGACCAACACCTGTCTTACACCAAAACTCATACCCATACGCATACCGATTCAGTAATATTATTATTGTACGTGCTTCTTCACAACGTGGTTTGACTATAACTGTCAATAATGGAGGCAACACTTACAGTGAATAGGTTTCTGCTTTATATAGGGCAAGATTTCACTCTGAAGAATTATAGAATTTTATAAGGTTAGGGTTTAAAAACCGTTTCGAAAAGATGTAAATCAAACTTTACCTAGTTTAGTTTGAAGTTGTTACACGCAATGCTAGTTGATAAGATCTTTAATTATGATTCTTAAACTACTTGAAACTGATATTTTGTGTTGAGCTGAGAATCGGGTTGCTTGTTATTATTAGCACAGGTCGTTTTTAGGATTCCGTACTCAAAGGGTTAAAACGGTATTTTATTACTGAGACGCTGTCTGTGCGTTTGTTTGTCACCAAGCTGTATCTCATGAACCGTGAAAGCTAGGCAGTTGAAATTTTCACATGATGTATTGGTGTAGCCGCTATAACAACAAATAAGGAGGGATTTCAAAGGAAGGTTACTAACATTGCAATTAGTGTTAGATAGTGGTTTTCTGTTGTATTTCTTTTTTATTTTGTTGGTGGAAGTTATAAAGAAATGTATTATTTATTAATATTATATTAAATAGAATTAACTCTATTTTAAAGATTTATTTTCACCATTGGCGCCCATCTAGTAATAAACTAGATGGCGCCAGTGAAGTAAAGTAAAAGTTAAAGTAATAATAAATGCAAACTTGCGTAGTCGTTGCGTTCACGGATTTCGCTTAGTCCAGTGGTTATTTTTAACCAATTGTGATAATGGTATGGAACCCTTCGTGCGTGAGTCCGACTCGTACTTGTCCGGGTTTTTATTTATGCTATTATTTAAGTACGCCTCTTAGTTTTATCTGCCTAAGTTGCCGACCCATTTTTACTTTTGCCTTTTTCACTAATCGCAATGACACACATATCGGGGATACGGTTTTCAGTTGTTCAACTATACACCAAACTTTAAAGTTGTAACCGACGAAATTCCTACTTCAACGCAGAAAGTAGCAAGTTCTATACCCGTCAGGGACAAGTATTTATGCTGAACATTAATGTTTGTTTCTGGTTCTCGTTAGTTTATACCATACTAGCTGCGCCCCGCGGTTACACACGCGTAAGTCCCGTTCCTGCAAGTAATCGGGATAAAAACCTATGTGTTATTCCAGTGACCTATGTTCCAAGTTTCATCGCAATCGGTTCAGTGGTTTTAGCGTGAAAGAGTAACAAAGTCACATATACAAACTTTCGTGTTTATAATATTAGTAAGAAGTAAGATAACAATTTCAGAACTCAACAGTACCTTTGAACTCTACTGTACATACTTATTTATCATCTTTTGAAATCAAAAGAAATAAAAATGCTTATCCGAGCATTTAAAATAATGCGGCGTACCCCAGGGCTCTATACTAGGTCCTATACTATTCTTTACATTCATAAATGAGAAACTCTTGTGTTTTCTCTAGGGCACTTCAGTAGCTGAGCTATTAAATTCACAAGAGCGAGGTGCTCTAGTGAAGCACGTTCTGGAATCTGCTCGCGCTGAGAAGGGCGACGAGCATGCTTTAGAACCAGCACTAACGCTTCGACCGGGGCAGAGTATTGGTAAGTTTTATTTATTTATTAGGTTCACCTACAGTAAGATAAGAATATAGCTAATACAGAAAAATACATTTTTCGAAAGATGGACAAGTGCGGCTTACCAATTATAGGTTTAGTACACAACGCGGCAACGTTATCATAAAAAGTGAAATACGATTAAAGGTTTACGTTACCTACCTACATTTTAAGGTTGATATTTTATGTTTTTGTACGACTATGTGTGTGTAACTTTAGAACAAATAAACTATTTTCTATTCTATTCTAATTGACCGAACGAGCGAAGCGAGTGAGGTCTAGTGCAGACGGGCCTGGCGCTTGTATCTTTGTATGTTTGTTCGACGATAACTTGAGTATCGTGGCTCCGATCTTTATTAATTGAAAATTCACTTGCGGCGAGATTTGAACTCTCGGACTCTCGGACTTTTTATTTTAGTGGACTCTGAATTCTCAAGAGAGATGCAACCGGAAAAATTTAGATGAAAGAGAGTGTTGATTTTTAGGAAACATGAATATTTAAACTAAAACTATCAAAATGCAAAAAAGTCTCACTATCTAGAAATCTAGAATGAAATTGAAATCATTTTTCTGTTTAAATCACTTTGCTTTTATAAGTTTTAGCATTTTGTCAATGCCCACTGTTTGAGATCGCTTTCTCAGGGAATAAGCTTAGGAA
Source organism: Idaea dimidiata (assembly GCA_949358125.1). NCBI lineage: Eukaryota > Metazoa > Arthropoda > Insecta > Lepidoptera > Geometridae > Idaea > Idaea dimidiata. The sequence continues at coordinate 18,509,755 of OX442334.1, read as the reverse complement.
AACAACTTTTGTAATTAACCGAACGAGCGAAGCGAGTGAGGTCCAGTGTAGACGGGCCTGGCGCTTGTATCTTTGTAACTTTGTATATTTGTATGCTTGTTTGACGATAACTTGAGAATCGTAGCTCCGATCTTCATGAATTTTGGTATGCGTATGAGTTAAGTAATGTTAACTCATACGCATACCCATACCATAACCAAACCAAAGACCTCACTCGCTTCGCTCGTTCGATCAATTATAAGAGGGGTATACCGGGCATCCTTATCGCTAAAAGCGATCTCTTCTAGGCATTTTTTTTGATCAATACACCTTTTCATGACCCAAAGATTTTCTTTGGGATTGGTTCTATCCAAGGGTTTCAGAATCAATTTAAAAGGAGCGGTACTCAATGTTTTCTGACGACCTAATAACTGATCACTCTTATTTCAATCTCCACAGAATTGTTTGGCGAGAACAGTCAAAACATAAGACATAACATATAAACTTAAAAATGACACGATGGTGTCATTTTTAGCTGTACAGGTGCTGCCTGTACAGCTCCTCACCTGTGTAGTTGCGGAGATACAGTAGACCGGCTCGGTCACCACGGACTATCCTGCCAAAAGAGTGCGGGCAGGATACCGCGGCACTCCAGCCTGAACGATGTCATCCGTCGGGCCTTTGTTAGTGCAGGCGTTCCGTCAATGTTGGAACCCAACGGTCTTTTGCGGGACGACGGCAAGAGACCTGACGGAATGACTCTCGTTCCTTGGAAGATGGGTAGGCCTTTAGTTTGGGATGCCACATGTGTGGATACGCTGGCTCCTACCCATCTTCCAGTGACCACGACGCGGGCAGGAGCTGCCGCTGATAAAGCTGAAAACCTCAAGCGGCACAAATATAGTAATCTAGATTCAGGTTACGTATTTGTGCCGTTTGGGGTGGAGACTTTAGGTCCGTGGGGGTCGGCCGCTCTGGAGCTGTACAGAGAGCTAGCTAAACGTTTGGTGGAGGCATCGGGTGACCGGAATGCTGGCTTGTATTTTGCCCAAAAAATAAGTATTTGCATACAACGGGGCAATGCAGCCAGCATTTTGGCCACTTTTCCCTCCACCAAGGGTTTAGCTGATTTAGATATAGTTTAGTTTTTAATTAGTTTAATTTTAATTTAAGTAATTAGTTTTATTTTAGTTTTAATATTATACACTATCCTATTTTAAGATAGTTAAATCGTTTAAGATTATGTTAAAATATCGAAAATGACACAATTGAAAGTCATAATTTCTTATTCAATAACGTCTTTTATTTAAAACACTCTACATTGGTGGAACACACTATAATCTTATAAAATAATTTTACAATATAATTTCAAATTTATGTGACCCAAAATAACAACTTAAATTAATTAATCCAACGGTGTACAATATACAGTTTTACAACCCAACTATCATATGAACAATAGGTAATAGAAAAGCCTTATAAAGAGATATATGCTTACATTCAAGGAACACCTATAGTCCGCCATACCATGATGCCTTATAAATCATCGCGAAGTCACCGCGTTATTGTTCAGCTAAAAATATTAAAGTTAAAAAAACATCAAATAAAAAAAAACCTAACTTAAAAATTTAAATTAAATAATAAAACAATAAGAAATTATCTGTGGTTTTTAAGGGTAGTCAGGGTATTTTTTATTTAAAATTTAATCAAATTTTTAGAGCGATAAAAGGACGACAAACGAACGATAAATAAAATAATAATAAATTATTTTTATTTATTATTATTTTATTTATTTTGTACAATTTTATAGAAATAGATTATACTTACTGTAATAATAAAGTATTTAAATTTATATTTCAATTTCTATAGTCAGTTATTTAAATAAGTAAGACAAAGACATAGAAACTGTAGGTACAATCCAACGTTACAAATATTAAACTTTTAAATTAATGTTATTTCTCTTATTCTTTTCCTCGTTTATATCACGTTTTAAAGTGAACCCCACTCGTAAAGAGATGAAGTAAATAATTTCCAATACACTGAGAAATGAAAAACCCAAGAACACGCCAAGCAATCCACCAATATTTGATACAAAATCTGTCCAACCGAATAGTTCAGAGCGACGCAATGTGATATAGTGAGATTTTTTAAAGTAAATGTCGATTTTAGTATATTTTATTGGACTTTTCAAAGCTTTCTCGAGGGTACTGAAAATTCTATAGGCGCTATAGTCTGCCTTTACGCTCTCAGCATCGTATTCAATGCTATTGCAAGCTGGCAAGCAACGGCAATACTCTTCATTATCGCTTTGTTTATCAATCCTCAGTTCTCTCGCAATCATTTCTTCCTGAGCAAGTTCCATACAGTATCTGTGCTTATACCTACAAATATTTGTGTCCGTCTCATGCGGCATAAAATAGGGCCTACAATGACATTTCTTCAAGGTAATATTGGCCAAACATTCAAACTGGCAATTTTTCGCCGTATAGATTTTAAAGTAACGAAGGTATTTCTCTTTGGCGAAATAGCACTGCCTTATTTCGGGTTTGTAAGCTTGTAAATTTTCAGAAGTCGTCAACATATTTAAATCAACCGCTAACGATGAAATTTGATTATGCATAGCGGAATAGTAATGCAGAGATGATTTGGGTACGTCCACAGGATTATGTAGATATATTTTAAAACCTGAATTAAGGTAATTGCAAATCCTATCGCTTTCACTTGTATTCTCGTGCATCATAAGTTCTAAATCTGGTCTAGCGGCGATTTCTCTACCACGAACCGGGTAGGCATCGGCAACTAAATCATCATATCCTTTCTCATGTGTCCATCCTCTACTTGGTCTGTGATTATAAGTAATATTAGACATACTAAAAGAAGAATAATTTCGAAAAAGCTCTTCAGCTGCTATACCATTGAAATTAAAACACAATCCTTCTGCAGTGAGAACTCTATTAAATATCTCTTCGCACGGTTTGTACTCGCCTTGGACAAAACATGCAGAGAACACATCCCAGATATTTGGAGACACGTCATAGATTGTTTGTACGATATTTAAATCAGAGGTCAGTTTATTAAATCTCGGATCAAGCGAATCTGCAAAATGTCCGCAAAACATAGCTACGTCTGTGTACTTTTTGAACTCTTTTTTGGACATCTTCCTTCTTTGTTTTCCTTTTGCCTTTGCTAATGAACAAATGTCCCGTCTCTCTCCCACACGACAGGATTGTTCAGTGAAATTGTATAGGGATGCTTTACTTTTGATTTGAGGGCAGATTGTGACTGAAGGGATCGGTACCATGCCGGCTGATACTAGTTTCTCACTTACAGTCACCATTAAGGGGCTCGTTTGCCATTTCACGTAGACGTTACTGATGTGGTACGAACAGATCGTCAAACTTGCAACGAAAGTCACGAACCAAAAGACCTTCTCGTATATAGTTAGTTGTCTATCCACTATATAGCGCAATCCGTGAAGTGTTGAGTTTTTAGCGTAATCAAACAACACATTTGCCACGAGAAGTTTTTGACGTTTTCTCTTTTGTCGGGTCAACCATCTATCTTCATGCATTTTTGCTAATTTACTTAATTCTAACAGATCCATATTGTTACACTTGTTATTTGAACAATTACTTCGATGTGACTAAATGAAGCGAAGTAACGGGAGGAACTAGCCCTTTTTAATTAATTTTCGTTAATTATACCTTTCAATAGGTATTACTACACTTTGGGGAAAAATATGGCTGATTCCATTAAGCTATTTAGTAGTGATGGGCGGCAGCCCATCACCGGTAGTACCGGTCGACTACCGGTAGGTGCCGACTAGTCTGCAAATTGTGGCGAGTAATCGTCAACAATTAAGCAAATAAAACCAATATTTATTGAAAGCGTCCTAACTGTTAGTAATTTCACGCAGAATAACCAGAAATCACTAAACAGCTCTTGATAAAATTAAATATTTAAGATATGCATCTGATACCCTAAGTCCTTTGCTGACCGTACATCTATTTAGGAGGACTCTCGTGCAAGAACTGCCAATCACAAAGAGTCAAGGTATAGATAGGTAACGCATTGGCCAATTACAAAGAGTCAAGGTATAGATAGGTAAGGCATTGGCCAATCACAAAGAGTCAAGGTATAGATAGGTAACGCATCGGCCAATCACAAAGAGTGAGGAGCTCATTGGCCTAGCTGTACCAGCCGATCTTGAATGGTTGTGCAGGTTAAGCAACGCTTGGCGCGGTCATTACTTGGTTGGGTGACCTAAAATTTGTGTGGCAAAAATAATTTTCTCGAGCTCCTCCGTGCTTCGGAAGGCACGTTAAGCAGTTGGTCCCGGTTGTTATCTCTGATAAGTGATAACAGTCGTTAGGTCAAGTTAGAGGCCTTATGGCGATCTTAAAAACTCTAACACCAGGTGAGCCACACCACTACACGAAAAAAAAGAAGAAGAAGAAGATCACAAAAAGTCAAGGTATAGATAGGTAACGCATCGGCCAATCACAAACAGTCTCGGTATAGATAGGTAACGCATTGGCCAATCACAAAGAGTCAAGGTATAGATAGGTAACGCATTGGCCAATTACAAAGAGTCAAGGTATAGTAGGTAACGCATCGGCCAATCACAAAGAGTCTTGGTATAGATAGGCAATCTGCCAAACACAAAGAGATAATGTAGAGACTAGTAACACAATGGCCAATCTCAAATTTTGGTTATTACCTAACCCCCTGCCAACAACACAGCGGTGTGTTGTGTTTTGTAGAGAAATTGCGATGAGATCAGTCAATTGGCTTTAATATCTTTGGGCTTTTATCACTGACTCAAATCAGCTGGGTGATTGTAGAAGAATGTTGTAAATGTCATTTTAATGAAAATGGCTTGCGGCTTCTTGTCCCAGCGAATAAGTTTGTTTGGCTATCCAACGTGAGAACGCCGCCAGCATCTTGGGCACTATGCCGCGGGAGGGGGGTGCTGACAATTTCCTTTCATTTTAGTTTTTGTTTATTTATATTTTTTATTATGTAATTGATTTTGTGTATGTAAATAAATAAATGAAATGTGATTGTGTACCGACAATTTGACAGTGTTGCTGAGATCGTCTCTGCAGCGGGAACAGTATCTATAGAAAATATTTGTACTGTACAGCTCCTATACTATTTTTCTGTTTTCTAGTGCCTGCTTGTGTGACCCGCGGCGTTGTAGCGAGTATGTTTCCACTCCACGATCGAGATGCTCTCGACTCTCTCAGGAAGAAATGGGTCAAGACGGTCTTTTCTCCACAACCTTTAGGTATTTACAACCTATTGTTAAATGATTTGTATAGATTCTATACATTCCGTTCTCTCGGTATATAGAAAGCTTAAGACTTCGATTAACATTATAGGCTACTTTTTACTATCCGGATAAAAAATAAAAATTGCGTAATTTGGTTGTTTTTGAACCATCGGCATCCACCGTCATCTATCGTCATCCATCGTCATCATTACTTACTGACATACAAATTTTACCTTACTTCACCTACCTACTGCAGTGCAAAAATCCACACTTAAACGGACGACCAGGGAAGTAATGATGAACAGTACTTCAATGGGCGTACGTTTAATTGTGTTTTTTTGCATTGCGGTAGGTAGGTGTAAGAACAACGCGGGATCGCGACTTGCGCGGGTGAAACCGCGGGGCGCAGTTTGTAATAAAATAGGTAACCACGAAATGTGTCCCAATAACAAAAGATTACATTTTCAGATGAAATAAGTGAATACTACGGTGTCAAGATAGCGATGTACTTCGCTTGGCTCGGACACTACACGCAGTCGTTGACTGTGCCGGCGGCTGTGGGCTTCTTTTTCTGGGTGAGTTCGACTTAATAAGCAAAATTGGCTTGACCTCATCTCACCTAGATAGTAATTCCTCTATCAACACAACAATGTCAAAAATACCTAACATAAAAAAAAACACTAAAAAATAACAATAATAATAACAGACAATAACATTAATACAAATGAACATCACACAAAATAAAAATAAAATACTAAAACTGAATTAATCCATCCCCAAGCGTTCCCGCCGCAAAACTGCTTAAAATGCCAGCAGCATTTCCGCGCTTAACCGCAATGGACAATCTGTGCAGCAGGAACGCTCCGGAATGGACATCAAGCCCCCTCTCCCTCAACCGGCACCCTATCTCCGTCACGAAGGCCAAGCCCTCATGCCCCCATTCCTCTATTAGAATTATCCAAAAAAAAAAACCACAATTGAACATCATTTTATGAAACTCTAAGGCTATGTCCCCATAGGTAGAGAAGGCTAGCTTAGCGCCTCGAGTCAAAATAAAGGGTAGAGTGTTTAGCTCGGGTGAATGTCACCCACTTCATCCTCGAACTATTGACCTGTCACTTCGTTGGAGCTCCTGAAATATCTCAGGTGAAATGCGTGGCATTCAGGTCTTTTTTAACAATATACGTGTTTGGTCAACTATATTAATCTATAGTATATTAAAAAAAAGTCGTGTTAGTTACATTATTTATAACTCAAGAACGGCTGAACTGAATTGGCTGAAAATTGGTGGGGAGGTAGCTTAGAACCAAGAGAAGGACACAGGTACTTTTTCTAAGCCCTCTAAACAACTTTTTTTAAAATTTACTTCCAAGTACAGACATTTTGTCCTCTCTTCCTTTATTATAAGCATAGATAGAAGTTACAATTATTGAATGTACAATTCTTAAAATATTTGTTTTATTTTTTCACTAAACAGCTTTCTGTGTGCAAGCCAGTTTGAAATTTAAATTAAACCTTTGATAAGTTACTTTACCTCTTTGGTCGCCATTTTGCGGAGTAACAGATCGTTCCACTTTTAAATTACACGACAAATATGATTTTACATAGTAATTTATTTGGCCGCTAAACACCACAGATATGGATTTTCATACAACTATTGCAGGCCGCTGCTCAACTAGTACAGCAAGTTCGATTTATCTCAAATATGGTTGTCAAAATAATGCTCAAATTTCCAAGCATGTTTGAGAAAATTGAATTTATTGTAATCCTCCCAGATATGGCTAGGTACAGCCAACGACAACTGGAAAGACCTCGCCTACGTCCTGTTCTCGCTGTTCAATGTTCTTTGGGCGTGCGTCTACCTCGAGACCTGGAAGAGATATTCCAACGTGCTCGCCTACAGGTGGGGGACTTTGGACCAGAGAGACGAACTTCTGGTCGAACCGAGGCCGCTGTTTCAGGTAAACAAACCAGCTGGGTGATTCTCGCCTGTGAGATTTATGTCATATTATAGATATGTCCAAAAATCATGGCGTTTTCTATAATTATTCGCCATATTTTTTCGAATCCAGGAGAGCTATTACAAGACAACAAAATATATATATTTACTTTCATATTTGTTTATGTCAAAAACCAGCTGATTTTCAACATAAAAATTTTCTTTATTAAGATTATGTGTGTGTCATTAATATCCTTACTAATATTACCGTACATATTATCCTACCGTGCCAAATGCAATATTATGTTATTTAATAAGTTTTCAAATATCTCACCAATAATGTTTTATTTTTTTCAGGGAGAAATGGGAATAAGTCAAGTGACAGGACGACCCGAGCCTCAGTACCCAGCTTGGAAGCGTCGAGTGTGGAGGCATTGTGTGTCTTTCCCACTCATGTCTGTGTGTTTGTGTGTCGCTACCGGAGCTACGTTCGTGTTGTTGAGGGCACAGGTCAGCTATCATAATATGTTGAACAGTAGTGAAATGGGTATAAGTCAAGTGAAATGGGTTTAAATCTAGTGATATACTAGACTCAAAACTCATACTATCTGACTTATACCCATATCACTTGACTCAAACCTATACCATCTGACTTATACCCATGTCTTTTAACTTATTACGCCCGTATGACTTTGAAAGAATACTCATATTAATTTATCACTTGACTTAAACCCCAATTTTATTTTTATTTATTTGTTATCGATTGGGAATTATGGCCATTGGGACAGTATCAAGTATTATTAATTTCTGCAAGTTATTTGCAATTTGCAAGTGATTTATATATATTTGTTAACAAATATTATTTATTACAATACAATCGAATGTATGTGTGTTTATGCATTATGTAACAATTATTTATGAAAACTTTCTAGGACTGGTGGGAACTACATATTGTATATTTCACTTGGATTCCGCGGGCTTTCCTAGCCATTGTCATAGCTATCGAAGAGGAAATTATAGCAAGAATAGCTCGGTGGCTTAACGATAAAGGTAAGAGTTGTCTGTCTGTCTGTTAGTTTTATTGGTTTGGTTTGGTTTTTTTGTTTGTTTGTTGCTTTGTCGATGGTTCTCAATATTTTGATCATTTAGTAGTACCAACGGCATAAAAACAAATAGTTCAAACTGCATCATAAGTAGTTGATTTATTGATCTATCATTTAGGAAATTTTAATTCCTTAGTGATATACTTACCTACTATTGATACTGGTTTAGTCATTTAAATAAATTCAAGAAATGACCGACTATTACTTTATTTACCCATATTGATATAAAAATTTAGTGTGGTACTTTTTGGGTAGATCTTTCATTAGTTTCAGATGTGCAGTGTTAATGATAATCACCTAAATCCTGATTTTTTATTCCACGGATAAAATATATCTGTCGAATAAGTTCAAACCCAACTAAATTTAAAAGCCTTTCAATTTTGATCTTCAAAATTTTGGTTTATTTTCTTTAATAGTGACGTTTTTCATTCGGTGGTGTTACATTGTATTTGTCAAATATGTCTTATCTAGGGATATATAAAATCAGCCCTAAAAGTAGGTACTTAAAGCTGCAATTTCATTGGGCAAGTCTTGTATGTCACTTGGCGTCCATTTAATTGCGCAAACTGCATGCAGGTCTTATATACAAAAAGAGATGTTAAATTTTTAACAATTATTACCAAATTAAGCAATCAGGTTTGTACTCCGGAACCAACGGATATACTTGTTGTCGGACATACTTGTTGTCGGACATACTATACTTTTTTTTTGTTAATAGATACATTAGGTACTAAACATAGAAAACTCAGATCGTGAAACGAGCATTTATGGGCAGCCTACATATTTATCTCCGGCGGGATTCGAACCTTGACATTTCTGTGTTGCAGCCACAGAGGTTGCCAATATTTCATTGCGTTCAATTCGTACATTCAAATTCAACTATCACACAACTTGTTTGCAAATATTGACGTCACGTACATACGACGTATTTCCGCGCAAGTTGCATGCAAGACTTTCCCAATGGAGCTACGGCATTGTGGAGATTTCATTTCACATTCCCACCGATGTCGGAGGGGTTAAGTCAAAGTTTCTTCCTTCCCTCCTTTTCATAGAATTTTTAAAAAATATTTAGAACTATTGACAATTTTCCATAATTATTTGGTTCCTTAGTAACTGTTTGAATAACACTGTTTCTCCTCGAGACCTTAGTCAATATTTTCGAAAATAATCCAAAATCTATGCATGTCACTTAGTGTTCCTTCTATAGCTCCCTTTAGTACCTAATTTAAAAACAACGTATAGAATTTAAAAAAAAAACGAGTATTTTCTAAATAGTTTCAAAAAATAGTCCATAGATTAAGTAGAAACACTGTGTAGTTTACGGAATTATAGTGCATATTTTTTGTCTCTTTTCTGCTTACCCAACCGGACTGGACTACACACAAAATAAAAACAAATATATCTAAAAAAAAAAATATCCTCAAAACCTTTTTTGCAACAACAGAAAACTACCGACTAGAAACAAAGTATGAAAACCATCTGATCGTCAAAATTGCATTGGTTTGTATTTAAAGGAAAAGAAAAAAATGCTAAAAAGCTAAGCTAATAATCACGCTTTGCTTAACATAGTCTAATGAAAAAAAAAGATTAAAAAATATGAGCAAAAAAGACAGCATATGCACGCACTTTTTAGTTCGCATGCATGATTCGCATGGATTAAATTCCTTACCTTTATTCATTTTACAATTTGTCACATTCGACTTTACTTATAGTATCTTATCTGTAACTTATTAAGTGAAAATTCTACTTAAATCACGCCTTCTAATTAATTCTACTGAATAGTGCTATTTACACTGAAATTATTTACAATAGTGCATTTTCATGCACGAAATTACTAAAATACATGACATTTAGTTGCCGCCCGCCGAAACTTATCAACACATTACACACAAAATAAGATATTACAAATTGTAACTCATTCCTAAAGAGGACTGAATACCATTTTGTATTTCACATTAATTATATCCACTTTATCCTGCGTAGAGAGAGATAAAATTGACTTACATTTCTTTTCGATCTTTCATCCACCTTTAAAACTTACTATCCATTTTTAATGTGTTTTGTTTTTATTAAATATATTTATTATTTAATAAAACACTTTATTTAACCGGTTTTATCGCGTTTTTATTCATTATTTGAACCGAGCTTTCGCCTAATAATGAATAATGAATAAAAACGCGATAAAACCTGATAAATAAAGTGTTTTATTATGAAAAATCGCGAAAACCATAGAAGAAATTATATTTATTATTTACTACGTTCTAATTAAGTCTAGTACATTTTTTTTTATATTTAACAAGGGGAAATGCTTCTTTACAAATTGTGCCGTGTCATGATTCGAACCTGTGCCTTTCGCTTGCCATTTAGTGCGCCTAACCACTGCGTATTTTTGATAGTGTATTTCACCCTGTAAACATATTTGTAGTAAAAGAAACAAGGGTTTTTTTTTCTATTAAGCTACTGAATCTAATGTGACCAAAGCTGGTTGGTTCCGTAATCGTGTAGAGATGGATAAATGAATACTATACAGTTATTCATCTCTAAAGGATTACGGAAATCAAATGGATGAGATTATTTTATCACAAAGAAACGCAGGCGACTTTATCTCTATCTCTCTCTGTCGCAGTATAACGTTGAACTCGTGTGAAATAGACAAAAGAATTCACATTCCTCGTTATACAGGATCAGTATTCAGTACCATCAGTTGACTTTACAAAAAAAATCATCATATTTTACATACCATCATTTTATTACAACAATATAAAGCGTAGTGTGCTTTGATGTAGCCGAATGTGCATCAAAAACTGTTCAGTTTAGGTGCTAATGATGTTTTTATTTCAGTTTCAGTTTGTGAACTCGTTCATAAGTTTGTTCTACATTGCATTTTATGTTCAAGACATGGATAAATTGAAAGAGGTATGTGTGACATACTATTTTTATTTAAAGGCCCATTTTTAAATGTTTGGTATGCATGGTCTCAACTTTTTATTAATTTCTATATAAATAGAAAATTACAGGTAGTATACTTTGTCGTCAGTTCGTAGCTAAAACGAATCGTAATAAATAAATAATTAAATGTAGAAAAGAAACCCATCCTTAGTAATATAACAAAACCTTAAAGTATACATAAGCAAGCTATAGAGCGCGCCTATGGGTATTTGCCTACTGGCGCAAAGTGTAAGCAGATGCTCTATACACAGATATGTGTATACAGACAGGTTGAATAGTGATCCGCGAATCACTTTTACACCGCGGCACTGAACATTTCATCATAATTATTACTAGAATAAATTCTAACGAGAGAAACAGTCAATTCCTGTAACCCTAGGTGACTGATGACATCGTCTTTGTCATTTTTCGACTGTTCATACTGCTTACAGTTCATACTCGCATACCAGCGCACTATAGCTTGCTTATGTATAAGTACTCAAAGAGCAAAACTATTTAAACAAACTTTGAAATTATTTTCCATATTTTCTAGCAACTGGCAGTATTGCTAATAACTCGACAAGTGATCGGTAATCTGAAGGAGTCCGCTTTACCATATCTGATTGAAAACCTGCGATTGGCCAAAATATGTGTTGACGTTTTTGGCGCGCTCAGCCCGAGTAAAAGTAAGTTTTTCCTTAAAATAATGTTTAATTATTAAATTTATTTATTTTCAAATTTATTAATATTCAGATTTTCCCATTTACTTGTGCTGTTAAACCTTGCTTTTCGCTAAGTCAACCGGAAATACCTACACAATATTTTTTGGGTCGAAAACCTAAGTGGTACTTGCCGTCAACCTGGAACCACGAATAAAGCAAAACAATAAAAAAGTTGACAGTTAAAGGGTTTCCCATACAAAATTTAAAACTCTTAAAATCTATATTTCACCAAAATCTATAGCTAATAGGACGTCTCTAAGTGATCACGCGTAATGTGGACAGCATCCTATCGAAATAAATATTTTTGACTTTCACTTTGACATTGTAAGTAGGCCTCTGGTTCGGTTGAGCATCCATACAAAAGAAGGGTCTTTAAATTCAGGTCATCAATTACAGACCCAAATACAATCGTAAATGAGTACGAAACCCTCGACGCGCGATTCCGATTTGCATTTGACCCGTGTTCTATTATAGCTACTTATAAAAGTTACTGCGTAGGTTCGGGCACTAACTAAGTATTTCTACAAAATAACTATAAAATAACTATATTTTCAGTACCAACATCGACCGAAATAAACGAATTGTTCGAGAAACGTACAAACTCGACAGGCAACACGCCCAGTAATCTAGTGAACGGTACCTCGGACAGCAGTGAGAGTGAAACCGCGGGGCAGAAGGTTGTACACCAAGCTGAATTGGAGTCGCAACTGTTTAAGGTAACATCAGTACAGACATTTACTCTCCACTACCCTCCGTTTAAGTTTTATTCAACATTTAATATTTATGAATTAGAATATCCATCAGCTATTTCCGAAAAATAGACAATACTAGGGTGACAAACAACAGAAAGACAATTAAAGGATTTCATGACTAAAATACAGAGTAATTGCAATAGTTTTTGTATGGGCCTTACAAATACTAAAAAAGGAAATAAATGAAAAAGCCAAAGGTTGAGCAGACTAAGTGCCCACATCGAACAACAAAATAATAATTATTATGGTATAGTTATTATAAACGCGCTTTAAAACTTTTCGATGTCTTTGTATACTGTAAGTATGTTTGGATGTATGTTTGTGTGCCTAGAAGTACTGGACCGATTTTGATGAAATTTAATAAGAGGACTTGAAACGTGTGTAGTTATGTCCAGTTCGAATAAATGTCGTTTTGTCATATCCAACTAACATGCAAACCAGATAACATTAGCAATTACAATATTTTTGTTATGTATTTAATCGTATGACGGAGGCGAAGTACATAATTGAATTGGTTATTTATTATACAGATGTCATTAGCAAAACAAAACGTTACATATGTAAAAAAAATACAAATGTCAAGTAATACAAATAACAAAAATTAATCTTTATATATAAAAATGAATCCCTATTTCGCGTGGTCACGGCATCACGCCTGAACGGCTGGACCGATTTCGATAATTCTTTTGTTGCTGTCTTCGTTATGATCAAGAGAAGGTTCTTATGAAAAAAAAATCGGGACTTACGCGGGCGAAACCGCTGGGCGCAGCTTGTAAAATTATAAAATTAGAATTATAAGTCAATGTCCAGATGAGAGAGCCAAGTAATAAAATAATACTTTAATATTAATAATATTTTCAAGTAATACTTTTGTGCACAGTACGAAGGTACATTCACCGAGTACCTAGAAATGCTGACGCAACTGGGCCACGTAGTTCTGTTCTCGTCCGCCTTTCCCCTGGCGGCGCTGTGTGCGCTACTCAACAACGCGGCCGAAGTGCGCGCGGACGCGTTCAAGCTGTGCCACGTGGCGCAGAGACCTTTCGGGGAGAGGGTGAAAAGTATCGGGAGTTGGCAGGTTAGTTCGTACCACATAAATGTACTATCATTTATTTAAAACCACACAAACGTACCACATAGTTGTACCACAGAATACTATCTAATTGCTGTACCACATAGACGTACTACAATTTAATTGTACCACACAAACATACCATATACTAGTACTACATAGCTGTACCACAAACACTACACAATTGTACCAAATGTCTCGCATTTCGACCTTACGACTGCGGGTCTTAGAAAAGAGCATTTCGCTCTTTCTTCTACTGCTCATAGATCTTATCGGATTATCGTGCTGTCCTACACCCGATTTTTACCGCCTGAATCGATAATTATCGCTTATCAATAAGCGGTATCGATAATGCACCGTTTTAACCTTACTATAACTTATGAATCGATGTGCAATGAGTGATAATTTATACTTTAATGCAATTATCAATATTCCAGCACGCAATGGAAGCAATGGTCGGCGTTGCAGTTCTAGTAAACTGCGCTCTGATCGGTCTGTCGGGCCCCGTGCACCGTCTGATACCCGACGCCACGCCTGCGCAGACCGTCCTACTTATTGTGGCATTAGAGGTAAGGATCACACGGTGCAACTGGAATAACAATCAAACAATGGTAGACGTGATCGTGCATTTGTATACATTGCTCTAACTAAATAACCGTCGAACACAGAAACGCTACTTATATTTGAGTTCTACTTAAACAATTAAGCAGCTGTCAAACTCAAAAACTTCCATATTAATTTAAGATTTAAAAGCTGCTCAGTTACTAAAATAGCACTCATATTTTAAGTGGCGTTTCTGTAAAAAAAATTGAATTGATGATTGCGTCAGAGGTAAACGACCTCATTTCAAACCTGCCCGCTTTTAAATATTCAGCATTTTTTAACGTCCGACGTTTCGAGGTCTTTCTAAACCTCCTATTCATGGGTTTAAAGTCTGTATTTATTTGTTTTTCAGCACGTGATCCTTGTAATTGTGGTGGCGTTGCGTCTAGCTATACCCGAGATCCCGGCTTGGCTCGCCACCGAGATGGCTAAAGTTGAATTCCAGAGAAGGGAAGCTATTAAGAACGCACACGCGCCGCTTATGGTAAGGATAGTAGCGCTTCGCAATTTCACTTACCTAAGTTCTGATCGTGTAAGAATAATGAGAAAACAAGTAACCTTTGTGTTATTAAATTACTAGCTGCGCCCTGCGGTTTCACCCGCGGAAGTGAAAAACGCGTTATCACGGGCGCGGGCGGCCGAGCGGTTCTTGAGCAATTGCACTTTTTTGTTCATTACTCAGGTTCTACTAATGGGATTTCGATGCAAAGTATACCACGATCTTCCTCGAAAATGGAACTTCGAAAAAATATTTCAATCGGATTAGTAGTTTTTAATTTTTTAGGGAACAGGCAGAGAAACGGACAAACAGACAGGCAGACATGCATTTTAAAAATTATATTATTTAGTTCTACTATTTATCCTAAGTCCCCTAGACCACTTTTTTTTAATTTACTTCCAAGTACAGACTATTTGTCCTCTCTTCCTTTATTTTATGTATAGATTAATTACAGGTCCATAAGCTTCAACATGCCAATTGCCAAGTTTCATCGCAATCAATTCAGCGCTTTTTTCGTGAAAGAGTTACAAACACCTTCATAAAATTTGCTCCTTTATAAACTTATAGGTTTACTTACTTACTTTTTCAGATTTATAATATTAGTAGGATGTCCGTACTCTAGTATCCGTAATACCAGACTAATTGTTAGTTTGAGGCAATACAGTTAATTGCGTTGTCCTGCATTTGAATGAATGAATGCCATTTATTTGCACGTAATATGGTCACAACAGTTATTGTTATCTTTATTCACCGGATTTTACTCGCGTTTTATTTAATAACGGCATTATGTTTTTCTAAAGACCGAGCTTTCGCTAACTTTACAGTTAGCATTTTGTTAAGTCAACCTTGAAAAAGCTAACTTTGAAGTTAGCGAAAGCTCGGTCTTTAGAAATAATGCCGTTTTTAAATAAAACGCGAGTAAAATCCGGTGAATGTTGTGTGTTATTTTGCAAAATTGCGAAAAACTTAGATTTTTTTTTTCATTTTTGTTTCCAGTCTGAGAACCCCAGTCCCCGCGAGGACCCCCGCACCTTCCGCGCTTCTCCCCGCCCCGCGACCCCCACCACTCCGAAAGCCGTATCCGGTTCCGCTACGAAACCACTCACACCCGAGAAGGTCGACAAGAAGAAGATCAACATCGGGAAGATACCGGAGATACCGCCTTTTAGGTAAGTTAACGAAGTGGCCCGTGTTTCGCTTCGGGCGCCTGACTGCAATGCAGAAGGCCGCGGGTTCGATTCCTGTCGGGTGCAAATATTTATGTTTAAAAATAAATATTTGTATCGGGTCTGGGTGTCTTTCTAAGTATAATATGTATGTATTTACAAAAAAAAAAGTATAATATGTAGTATATCCGTTGTCTAGTACCCATAATACAAGCCTAAGAGCTTCGGTTGGGGCTAGATTGCGATGTGTGTAATGTCGCCGCAAGTGTATTTATATTTATTTATTTATTTAAGTTATTTAATTTGGCCATTGTAATTTATAGGTAAAACGAGTGTTTATCTAAACTGGGTATATTTTATGTATCAAATTATTATATAGGTATTTACAAATTAAAAAAATACTATATGTACTAGTATGTACCCATAGAACTAGTTTAATTTCGATCACGCATAAACATACAGCATTTTATTACATGATAATTTCTACTACATCACTCTACTTGCAAGCTCCATTAACTTTATTTTAAACTTGTGGTTAAGGTCGAAAACTGAAACGATACTCAAAATTTGAGGAATACTTACTACTCAAAATTTTGAACGAACTGCTAACAAATCACTAACACCCTTATTTATAAAATATTATTTACACACGACTAAGTTATGTGACGTTTGTCTCTGTCTGTCAACTTTGAAACTTCATGTGACAGTAAAAGACAAACAATAGATAGTTATGCAGCGCATTAATTAGCGTTTATAAATAAGGGGGTTATTGTAAAAATTCATAATTTGAAAGGATGGCGATGCTCCCTAAATAATTGAGTTGATTCAAAATTCAAAATTAGTATAAATAGTGACTATTTTAGTTTAATTGTTCAGTTTAAGTAGCCCTCAAATTTTAAGTAGCATTAGTTCGTTAATGAAAGTAGTATGGAATGGATCAATACTTTAATTTATTTCATTTATTTTTCTTTCAGTTAATTTGATACAGTAGTGCCTGGATTGGTGTGTAGGAAATACATTATTTTTTTCTTTTCCTTTAATTTTAACTAAGTATTCTAGCTTTTGTATTTGTTTGCAATAAAGTATTGTTGTGTTTATTTGTTGTTTTTTTATTCTGACTGTTGTACAACTTTTCACTCGTTGCACACCGATCATAAATTAGTAATATTGACGGTAAGTGAAAAAAGTGGTGAGCAGTGTATTTACGATCTACTTGTAGAAACGCATTAATGCACAGCACTGTGTGCAACGAGTGAAAAGTTTTTTGTTGTAACCTGTCCTTTTTTATTTTATTAGATTTTTATAGACAATCCAAGGTAATTATATATTTTTTTAATTTTTTTTCTATCTGTAAGTTTAGTTTGTCTTAGATTTTCGCGATTTTGCATAATGGAACGCAAGTAAGACCCGGTAAATATTGTGTTTCAGTAAAAGTATCTAAAAAATTTGTAGAATAAATGTCAATGAAAAATTAATTTTCATAAAGTATTGTTAAAATGTAAACATAGTTTAACTCTGGTAGTAAGTTAATCAACAAAGAACTTCGTTATTTGTTTTTATTGCTCAAGGCATATTTACTAGAAATATAATTTCTTCTATGGTTTTCGCGATTTTGCATAATAAAACACTTTATTTATCCGGTTTTATCGCGTTTTTATTCATTATTTGAACCGAGCTTTCGCGAGCTTTTACTAGAAATATTTTAAAAGGAAAAAATCATCTTCAAAAATTCACTTGCGGCGAGATCCAGAGACGCGAGTTCAAATCTCGCCGCAAGTGAATTTTTGAAGATGAATATTTCCTTTTAAAATATTTCTAACAAAGAACTTATTATGTCGACTGACTACGACAATGTAGCGGTCGTGGGAGTCGTCGGATGGAGGTAGCTCGCGATCGCTGTTTGTGGCCGAGTATGGGGGAGCCTATGACGGACAAGGGCTGAGATGATGATGATGATGACTACGACTGTTTTTGTAAATGCAAATATTGCTTATCTTGCTAAATATTATACCCCTTACTTATAAACGATGATAAAATAAAAATGACCAAGTTATGTGACGTTTGTCTCTGTCTGTCCACTTTGAAACTTCATGACACAGTAAAGGACAAACGATACATAGTTATGCAGCTGTTAACTAGCGTTTATGAGTAAGGGGATATGTGATAGTGATAATACTTGACACTGACTAATTCCTAATTTGCCATAGTAGGCATGAACTGATGTTTATAGGATGAATTACTACAAAAGTTTTTGAAACCATATTTGTCAAAGTCGAGGATATTTACTAAGTCATGATTGACGTAAAAACACGATTCCTAAAAACTTTCTCGATAGGAAAAAATCCCAAATTTCCCTCTAAATTGTACAAGTAAGTGATATTACTCAGTCAATATTGTCCATAAACTAATAAAACTTTGTATAAAAACTGAACTTAGCTCAATACAGGTCCTGAATGATTCGAATTTCAAGATAAACGTTTAGTTATCTTGAAACTAGCAATTGTTTGATTTTACGCACAAAAATTTTGCGTAGTCGCATCTTACGTCCTTCACTTGCACATCTGAAATTCGCTAGATTTATCCCTGTCACGCTATTAGGGTTATACAGGCCCTTAATAGTTTATCATCTTTCAATCGACTCCCGTTTTCAGGGCTAAAGCGGATTCGATGACAGAAACAGTCATCAATACTGGATCTTTGCAGTTGCTACAGGACGTTAGCCCTACCAAACCTATACGAAGGAAGGTAAGACCGTTTCTTCATGCTACCAATATTATAAATAAAAAAGTTTCTGTGTAAGAAAACGAGTGTGTGCATTCTTATTAAATACTAGCTGCGCTCCGCGGTTTCTCCCGCGGAAGTGATAAAACGCACTATCAGTTGTCACGGGCGCGGGCGGCCGAGCGGTTCTCGAGCGGTTGCACTTTTTCGATCATTACTTGGGTTCTTCTAATTGGATTTCGATGCAAAGTATACCACGACCTTCCTCGAAAATAGAACTATCCAATATTGAGAACCAGATTTCAATCAGATTAGTAGTTTTCAATTGTATAAGAAAGAGATAGACAGACATGAATTTTCAAAATTATATAATTATGTTCTACTTATCCTAAGTGAATGAATGAATGAATGAATAAATTCTTTATTATACACACCAAATACAAATACATACAAAGAAAACAAACAAAACTTAAAAATAGGTGGCACAATGGGCGGCCTAAGTCCACTTTTTTTTTATTTAATTCCAAGTAAGTACAGACTTTTTGTCCTCTCTTCCTTTATTATAAGTAAGTATATAGAATAGAAGAAGATATAGATTAGATTTATCGGGTCTAGAATAATAATAATAACCGGTTTATAATAATGAACAGAAATCGTGTAAGTTTAAAAAGTGTAACGAGTGTGTGTGTTACTACTTCACGCAAAAACTACTAAGCCGATTGCGATATAGATATTGTTGGACATTGCACACAACGCCATCGAGCCCAAAACTAAGCAACTGGGTTTGTACGTTTGGACATTTCGGAGCCTTTTCAGTCTCCTTTTTCAGTTTTATTTTATTTAATACAAATAAATAAAAAATAAAAATGAGTAGAAGCAAAATATAACTTTCGATATTTTATCCTTTTTTTTACAATAATAATATTTTGGATTAGATTATCATTAATTGTGGTTATCCTAAAAACAACATTCTAATTTTGTTCCGGCTTCACTGTTATTAAATTTCTAGCCTCTTATTAGAGATTGTTTAAATTATTTGACTAATTGTTCCAGGAAGCAACCCCAGGCGCACCGTTATCTTTGCTCGGCGTCCGCGGGCTAAGAGACGAACCTCTACACCGCTCGGCGCATTGCATACCGCATCCCACTCAACACAGACCGCTGGTTAACCCCACTTTACAGGTAATTACCGAACGTTAATGCAACTTTACAGGTAATTACTGGTCATTAGTCTAACCGCTCGGCGCCTTGCATACCGCAATCCACTCAATACAGACCGCTGGTTAACCCCTTACAGCTAAGTTCTAGTTGCGGAAAAGAACAATTTGTGCCAAACAGACAACAATTTGTTGTAAAATCCATTTTACAAGTAAATACCCACTTTATAGCTAAAACGCTCCGTACTTCATGTTTGCTTAGCTACCACAGGGTAAAGGGCGGAAAGAACTCTACTTGTGGTCTGATGGTAATATTTTATACAAATCCTTTTTCCCTTGGATTTGACGGTACATACGGGGACATAAGAAAAAAAGAATGTTGTTTTATGTTCTCTTTTTTTTCCAAACATATTTCTAGAATGATGTTTCGTGAAGAACTGGAAAGCTAATTATAGAATCCGATTGGCTGGTTCCAATCTATTATAATTTCCTGCTCGTTATCCTTTCAGGAGTTATCAGGCAGTGTGAGCGCGGGCGGGTCGGAGCCGGACCTGAACGCGGTGCCCTCCACAGCACCCTCGGTCGACGCTAGTGCCACTTCCAGCGAGGACGACAAGCCTAAGGATAAGAGCAGTAAGGGGTCTTATATCTAGTTGTTGGTAAAGAATCTCTTCCAGGAGTTGTCAGGCACTGTGACCTGGACGCGGTGCCTTCGACAGCATCTTCTGTCGACGCTAGTGCCACCTCCAGCGAGGACGACAAACCTAAGGATAAGAGCAGTAAGGGGTTTTATATCTAGTTGTTGGTAAAGAATCTCTTCCAGGATTTGTCAGGCACTGTGACCTGGACGCGGTGCCTTCGACAGGATCTTCTGTCGACGCTAGTGCCACCTCCAGCGAGGACGACAAACCTATGAGCAGTAAGTAGGGGCGTAAGAATAGGACAGCTCCATTTCCTCCCGTTTATGTCGTAAGACGCCTCGACGTCGATGTTACGACATTAGTCCATCAGAGGACCCATTAGTCGACTAATCGATCTTACCAGAGGAAGGGCAGCAGGTTCCTTCCGTGGATCCCATCATCTTCACTGCGATCATCAATCTGCTTGCCAGACGTGGTGATTATGGCAAAACCCCCTCCACCTCCTACGATAGACACAAATACACTACGGCCCCTAGTCTAACAGCTCCGCTATTCCTGGTCACGGTAGCTGCCATGGTAACGACGGAGCAAGGGGTGCTAATAACCATCGACCCTTGCACCTGGCCACATAAAACCGTCCGATCCTGATCCGTCTTAAACTCGATGCCTGACGTCGCCCTTAGGGGGTGTACGCTCGGGTACAGCGGCCCCTGCTGATATACCAAAAGGTGGGACGGTGGGGACGCTATAACATTATAAATAGATTCGAGAAGAATGGGTGCACCTGGCCACATACAGCTTACAAACGTTAATGGCCGAAGAGAAGATTCTCGAACTGAGATATCATAGGATTATTATAAGTCCGAAGAGAGGGAGAGGACGCGATCACCCATAATTCTGGCAACTTGTTCTACTATCGGGAGGGAGACCAGCATTCAAACCTACACAGTGTCGGGTTCAGGAAGTATTAATTTATGTTGGTCGCAAGTGTATTGCGCGAACTTATCCCTTATACAGGGTGGTCGGAGTAGTGACGTCCAAAGGTAAAAATTAGGTACCTCACACCGAGGGGTATCAGATTCACCCCCAAAAATCTCGCGGGTTTTTTTCGTTTTCGTGTTATGAATTTTTTTGGGATCAACTTTAATATTTTTATTTTCGCATAGTAGACATTTTCTTTAAGATTAGTTTTTGTTTCCTAATCTTTACGAATTGTACATTAATAAAAAAAAATAAGTGTGCACGTATTGATCACGGGAAGTACATTTATTTCTATCTAATGTGACAAAATTGCGTTCAACTGAATCAAACTTGAATTTTCAACTTTGAGTTAAAAATCTAAAAATCACTTTTCTTGTTTCTGACTATAATTAAAAACTGCGCTCGGTGTGAGGTACCTAATTTTTACCTTTGGAGATCACTACTCCGACCATCCTGTATATCTGATATTTTTCAAGTCGTTTGCCGGCATCTGCAAATGCTCGCTTTCTAAGTACAGTTTGCCCAATCTATTTGCAGTTGGTATGGTCAATAACACTTACCTACTGTGTTTAAAGGATTAACCATGGAACATGGCTTGGATAGTGATGATTTTATGTATGTTTCTGATTAAGCTATTTATCCGTATCGTAGGTCGTTCCCGTGCTAAAGCAGCTCTAGTGAAGCGCGTGCGTTCGGTCGCCGTGTTCTCTCTCGGGCTGCGAAAAGCGCGCGAAGCAGCCGCTGCGGGGAACACTGACAAGACTCCCACCAAACAGGAACCCACCACTCCTGTGAGTATACAGTATACAGACACTATACAAGGTGTAACGATGATGACCATTGAAGCCGAAAGGGGGTTGTTCTAGACGTCTAGGCGAACAACTTTTGTTCTAAAACTTTATGAAATTCGAACTATACTTTTGAAAATTTTGAGGTTAAGTTTCACTTAAAAAAATAGCTATTTTGAAAATATGGGTAGTTAAAGTTTTGATTGTAGTATACCAAATTAAATGAAAGGGCAACTAAAGGTCAATGACCTCTAAGTCTAAAAACTTGGCGATTTTCAAGTGAATTTTAAACTTAAAATTTTCGAATACTCGAATTTACAAAAGTTGTAGAACAAAAGATGTTCGCCTAGACGTCTAGAACAACCCCCTTTTAACTTAAATCACTGTCGTCGTCGAAATTTTGATTCGAATACCCCATAATGTCTAACATGTCTAAAACGAGCTCTGGCGCATCGGGCGAAAGCTTGGCTACAATACAGAAGGTTGCGGGTTCGATTGCCGCTGGGTGCAAATATTTATGCTTAAGAATAAATATTTGTATCTGGTCTGGGCGTATTTCTATACGCCCAGACATATATGTATGTATTTACAAAAGAAAAATAAAATATAAGTATCCGTTGTTTAGTCGCCGTAACACAAGCTTAGCAACTTACCACGGGGCTAGATGGCGCTGTGTGTTCGTCACAGAATTTATTTATGTATTACATTATAATTCCAGGCGCCCGCTCCGATGTTAGGCGGCGAACTGTCCCTCATACCAATCGAACAACTCATACAAGTCGATGATGTCAAGCCGAGACCCTAATAGTAAGATCTAGTATTATTACTGCAATTTAAAATCAGTGTTGCCACGTGAAACTAGGTAAATATAGTAAAAGAACGAAATAATATTTGAAGATTTTATTTTCAAGACTTACCTATTTATAGACTCAGGCTCGTGGCAAAAAATGATAGTTCATTTGAACCACCAGAAGACCAATTTAGAAAGATAAAAGGAAACTAAATGATAAAATTCAGGACTATGGCGTCACTGGCAAGCTGTTCAACTAAGTGCTGGTGAGAATTCGTCTTCTGGTGATTCAATTGACCCATAAATTTTTGCCAGGCTTATAGTCTGTACTTCTTCTTCGATATATACAATTTGTAACAGGTATGCCCTTTTAAGCCGAAAGGTGGTTGTTCTAGACGTTTAGGCAAACACCTCTTGTTCTATGATTTTTGAAAAATCAAACTTTTTTTTTTAAATTTTGAGATTATGTTTCACTGAAAAACAGCTGCTTTTAAAAATAAAGGTAATTGAAGTTTTGATTGTAAACCATCAAACTAAATAAAAGGACAACAAAAGGTCAATGACCTCGAAATCTCAGAAACAGCTGATTTTCAAGTAAACTATACACCTAAATTTTTCGAAAAGTACTTCGAATTTCCAAAAGTCGTAGAACAAAAGTGGTTCGCCTAGACGTCTAGAACAACCCCCTTTCGGATTAAAAGGGCTTACCCGTTACACCTTGTATACTTAAAATAAAGGAAGAGAGTACAAAAAGTCTGTACTTGGATCATTTTTAAATTTTATGTCTGTCTGTTTCTCTGTCTGTTCCTTATACAATTATAAACTACTAATCCGATTGAATCTGGTTTTCAATATTGCTTAGTTCTATACTGGTATACTTTACATCGAAATCCAATTAGTAGAAACCGAGTAATGAAAAAAAAAGTCGGTTATGCACTATTTCTATGCAGACGAAGTCGCGGGTAACAGCTATTACTTAATATAGCATTGAAAAATGATTTTATTCATCGTCACACCTTGTAATCGATACGAATTCAGAATCTTCCCTTTCCAAGTCCGTTTAAAATGTAAATTTTGTATTAGCGATATCTTTCTCTCATATCCCCCTCTATGTACCTATCTTATCATACATAAATATAAGTAGTATATCCGTTGTCTAGTCACCGTAACACAAGCTTAGCAGCTTACCACGGGGCTAGATGGCGCTGTGTGTTGGTCACTGGATTTATTTATTATTATTTATATTATGTAACCTGGCAACACTGAATCTGAAAATATAAAACAACAAAAGGAGTACAATCGTTAATTAGCTAGCAACACCATCGCATAGTTAACGCCTGTTAGACCATAGACTTATTAGATTTAGTACTACCCACGTTAATGTAAGTATCAAGTATTATAGGATAAATACGTTTATTTTTATTTATAAGCGTTTGATTACATTTTTCTCTATTCATTTGAAATTCATAGTAATGACTGTCTTACGGCCGAGCACAGAAACGTTACTCAAAATTTGAGTTCTACTTAACCAATTAAGTAGCTCTCCAAACTTAAATAAATCCGTACTCATTTTAATTTAGAAGCTGCTCGATTATTTAACTGCCCCTCAAATTTTAAGTGGCTTTACTGTAATTTGTCAGTTAAGCTTACTTTGAAATTCTGTAGATTTTTATCGACCGTTTCAAAAATGAAAATCATAATATTATTGAATTCGATACTTTAATAAAAATACAATGTGTAACGAGGATACCCATTCAAGTCGAAAGGGGGTTGTTCCAGACGTCTAAGCAACTACTTTTGTTCTACGACTTTTGGAAATTTGAACTTTTATTCGAAAATAAAGGCAATTAAAGTTTCGATTGCAGCTGACCAAACTAAATGGAAGGACATTTTAAGATCAATGACCTCTAAGTCTACGAAACAGCTGTTTTTTTTTCAAGTAAACTTTAAACTTTTAAATTTCGAGAACTACTTCGAATTTTCAAAAGTTGGAAAACAAAAGTTGTTTGCTTAGACGTCTAGAACAACCCTGTTTCGGCTAAAATGGGTGACCTCGTTACACCTTGTTACATTACCATCGATAAAATATTGATTGTTGTTTGTTGATGATTGTTTTGAAAATCGTTGTAATAGTCAATGGATAATGCCTCGTATCTCTGAACAATAAAGTTCACGGTTTTTTGTTCAACGGTTGACTTATGTACGTGTTAGGTTTTTGGATGGATATAACTTAATAAAACACAATATTTACCGGATTTTACTCACGTTTTATTTCATAACGGCATTATTACAAAAGTACCAAGCTTTTGCTTAACAGTTAGCTGTTTCAAAGTTGGCTGAATAGAACTAGCCATTTCTGACTGGCTAAATAATTCCCCAAATTTATAAAGAAATTACCTAGAGCCGAATTAAGAACCTCCATCCTTTTTTTAAAGTCTGTTTAAAACTAAAATGAATAGAGATAATGTAATTTAGATAATCTAGATATTAGCTAGTCGCAATAATTGTTTTAGTAATTTTGAACGGATATTTGAAGTTATTGTTAAACCCACTCTTGTTTAAAATAAGTATTTACTATTAACAAAAAATATATATTAGGTATTGTAATATCAAAAAAACAAGTAATATCATAAAAACACCAACTCACTTTATTACAAAACAAAGTCTAAGTTTAAATTATGGTAACTTGTCAGGCCTTTAAGTATTTCCAGAAAGTTAAAGGAGAAATATCAATAAAACGTGAAATTAAACTCATTTAACCGGTTTTGATTCCGTTGTTTTTATATTTTGCCTACATTAAGAGGTCTTTATAGACCTCTTTCTCAGGGGTAGACTAAATAATGAGTTTAATTTCAATCCAACATCGCGAAAACAAGATAAATTCTAATGTAATCCTTAGACTTCGTTTTGTAACAAGGGGGTAAGGATTTAAACAAAGATCAATTAACTTTAAACCTTCGAAATATCTCGGGAGAGTAAGAAGCAAAAAAGTGATCAAAAACACTTTTAGAAAAAGAAACTTTAAAATAAGGAAGGCTTTTGAAACATTTTTGACGCATTTTGAAGTATTTTTCAATGTTGTTCCGTTAAATAAAAAACAGTGTTATTTGTAAATTAATAAAAAAGTAAAAATGTATGGGATCGTTTGCGTTAAATCCGGTAGCTATGATTATTTTTTAGGCTAACATCACAAACAAGTCTGCAATAAATCAGATCTACCGGATTTAACGCAAACGCTGTTATATAAAATTACTTAACTAAAAAGGCCTGAGTTTTGAGTAGGCCTTAACAAAGTTTTTTTGAATGGTTTTACCAATTTTGCTGACAATAATTTGAAATTGTTGATAAATTATTTTGCAATGCGATTCAATGTTGAAGGTTGTTGTTGGGTAGGTATTTTGTTAATTGCTAATTTATTGCAAAAGTTGATGAAATGATTGAAATGTTGACTTGTATTAAATTGTTTACTTCAACTGGTTAAAAAAAACTTAATAATTCTTAAAGATTCAACAATGACTAGGTATTTATTTACGCTTTTAATGAACTAATTTATGTTTTTTTTATGAATATGCGTATACCAGTTTTTACGTCTTGTAGTATGGAACCTTATAAGAATATTTAGTTACAATTAATTAATAATTTTGGTACAATTTCGTCTTCCATTATTTTCTACTATTTTTAGAGTTTTTTTTACTTGAGCTGTCTAAAACAGTTGGTACTCTTTTTGATTACATACTTACTACTACTTTAGTTGTAACGCGATGGAATTTGTAGATTTTTGTTTAAATAAGTGTGTTAAGTTTCAGACCACAATGTAATTTATCATCTATTATTATAACTCCAGGCACAGGTATTTGATATGCCTAAAAGGAGTCTCCAATTTTCTCAATTATGTAAAGCTACTTGTGTTATGAAATAAAGATTTTATTTATTTATTACATATTAGGAAATGTTAACAGAAATGTACATAGTTCTTAAAGAAAAATGCTTTGTCCTAAAATTCGCACCCAACAGGACTTGAACTTGCATCTTTAACGTACTTTGCTAATGCCTTTAACCAAACAAACGAAAAAATGCAATTCATAATTTCGATTCGACGAGAAGGGCACCTATGGCCGAATTGGTTAGGCACGGTTCACTAGAGAACCTAGAGGTCCTGTCGGGTGCAAATTTTTTTGAAAACTCATTTCTTTAAAGAATTGGTCATCCAAGTATAGAAAACACTTTAAAAATAAACCAAAAATAAATACACATTTTTCATTTAAAGTGAGTTAGCTTGACTGTCAATTATTATCACAATACAGGGTTATTGGCTATTACAAGTACTCAAAATTCACAAAAAAACAATAAATACAATTTGATAAAACTTTTATTTCGAAATTTGGTGAATGGCTAATTGCGAATAATCCTGTTTAACTTGTACTTAGTTGTAGTTTTTTCTATGTATATACCTAACTATTTATCTGTTTACCTATAAAAAAAATAAGAGAGAAAATAGATATTAGCTTCAGTAAGCAATAAAATACCTAAAAAAAAGTTATCACAGAACCTACTATTTAATTCGTCCATCGTAATTGAGTGTAATGTTTAGCTCTAAGTTGTTTCCACTAAATTAGTTGAAATAATTATGTTGCCTTAGAAATCTTGGCAGATTTTCATCAAGACGGACATACAATCATACCTCACACTATATAATAATTTCCAGACCAGACACCGTGCTCCGTACAACAAACTGAAGCCAATTTCAGTAATACTAAATGCATGAGTAAAACGTTTCCGCGCTCAGTAAACAACCATGCTATGCTACTATTTGGGTTTTCATACTATTTGCTAGTATAGAGACATGACACGAGTAACAGCTGCCGAATCAGCTGCAAACGCATGAGCAACCGTAAAAGCGGTTGCCAATAAGCGCGGAACCGCATTGCTCATGCATTTAGTGTTACTGTAGGCTTCATTTTGTTTGAAACATGGTTTCCGTCTGGAAATAATTATAAATTTTTTACAAGAAATGCTTTCCAAAAATTGTACTTGATAGGACGTGAACCTGTAACCTCAATTATATAGAAGTTAGCAAAATATAGAAGTTGCATATTCAAGTCCTGCTGGGTGCAATTTTTAGAATGCATTTCTTCAAAAATTAGTAATGCAAGTGTAGACAACACTTTAAAAATAAAAATTATTATTAGTCTGAGAATCAAACTAAAAAAAAAGGTAAATGTAGGTTTAATTTCATATCAGCATCGCGAAAACAAAAGAATAATTAATAAAGGTAAACTTGTTTAAATATGGTTTCTGTTTTAGCTGTTCGTCTGTCTTAACGAAAATATGACTAAATTTTAATTTACTTCGTAAAGTCTCTTTGTGTATTATGGTTAGCTAATTATTTAGGGCTTCTTGTAGCGTTAGCAAATTAATTCATTGTTGTAATTATTTTTATACGAAGTGTATTGATAATGTTGCATTTAGTTAGAATAAAAACGTAAGTTTGCAAAATTATAAAGCTTTTTATTCAAAAAACTTTGATTATAATGCGCCTTATCATGATGTCCTTATAAGTCGTCTAGAAACCGCCGCGTTGTCGTTCAGCTAAAAAAAATTAAAAGCACAAATAATAAAAAAAAAACAACTTAAAAAAAATAAAATAGGTGTGGGTTTTCAAAGTAGTCGGGGTATTTTTATTTAAAATGTACGTAATTTTTTTTAGCGAGAAAAGGACGACAAAGCAACGGCAAACGATCATGGTAGCGCGGATTATATATCTACTCCTCATGACTATTTATAAGGTACCTACTTAGGAATTAAATTAAAACTAATACCTACATAATACGATAATTCTTAACAATCGAAAGTAAGTCTAATTATTAACGAACTGGTTTATTTACAAATTACCTACTAGCAGCAAACCGCGTGTTCGCATTTTTTCCCCCGAGTATATCAGGATAAAAAGCATAAGCAATGATCATAATATGATTCACATTGTCGCATATTTATGGCTATAGTGGAACCGGAGCAATATTCTACTATAATATTTAATAACAAAAGGTTCCAAAGTAATTCTAAACTCTACTAAACTTTTATTCTAAACTTCTACTTTTTAAATAAACTCAACCATAAAACTGTGATGCACGTTGCTTTCCTACCGTTTATCTTTTTTAAGTCAACGCATGTTTTATGAGCTGCTTTAATATCAAAAACCGGTGAAATAACACATACATCTACAAGCAAGTGTGTTGAAAAAATAATAAAGGGTAAAGTCATAAATTTACGGTTTAAAAATTCTTTATTTCTCATAAAATTACATTACCTAATCACTTACTGAGAAACTAAAATTCTAACGTAAGTTAAATTAAAATATTAATTTAGGTTGGCGTGTCGAAACAAACAATCACA
Organism: Idaea dimidiata; assembly: GCA_949358125.1. Classification (NCBI taxonomy): domain Eukaryota; kingdom Metazoa; phylum Arthropoda; class Insecta; order Lepidoptera; family Geometridae; genus Idaea; species Idaea dimidiata. Next base: position 18,480,246 of record OX442334.1, on the reverse strand, counting down.
TTTCTTAAGAAATCATTTAAACAAAAGGAACACAGACACAACGCATACCATAGTTCTAGCAATAACTTTTTAACATTTTAAAACAAATTAAGTAAGGAATCCACTATTAACAAATCACAAAATACAATAAAATACCTACCTATAATAATAGAATCAATCAACTTAAATTACTTATAAAAGATCGATTGATTTGTTTGGGCCCTTAACCAGAATGTAATTTTTAGAAAATACTGTACATAAATCAATAATTTTTATCCATTAAAAAAAAAAAATAATTGGAAAGAATTTCAAAAGTAGGCCCTGAATCCAGATCATACACTAATGTTTTATATTCATTGTTATTTCACATATAAACTGAGGTTTTATATACAAATTTATAATCGATGTATCGCTGTATTTCATCATCTTTAATACTTTTAAGTGTATTCAAAACATCTTGGTATTCCTCTTTATAATAATCATCATTATACACATCTAAAAGATTAACAACTAATAGGGTAATTTCACGATTGTAATGTTCTAACAATTGCTTACAAAATACTATCGTGGCCTCACTTCTGTGGAATTTCAATTGAGAATGATGTACTGTATTGGTATTCCAATAATGAGTTAAAGTACTTATAAGTTCATTTATCTTATAATCTATAATTTGTGTCAAACGTTCACGAAACAAACTGTAATAATTATCTTGATCAATATATTCATTGATAAGTTCAACAAATTTTACCGCTAACTTCCCAACCGCTTTTTTGATTGACGCTTCTAACTCTGTTACGTCTCTCGGTTTATATGATTCTATACTTTCAGCGACTATTATCACTGTAATGATATAAAGACGTAAATGTAAGACAAACAAATATACTTCTTTTTCTTGTAAATAACTCTCTGTTTGCTTCAATATTTCTTCAAAGATAGAGTTAACTCCACGCATATATTCCGCGCCGAGACGTTGCGATGTCAAATTGGAAAAAGTCTGCGCACCCAAAAAACTTACAAATCGATAAAAGAAGTGTTTCACGATTAACTCATCTTTTACTTTTTTATCCCATAATTTAAAACAACTTTCCAAAATACGAATGATTATGTTAATTCTCTTTTGCAACTGTTCACTATTTCTAAAGAACACAACGTAGTTTCTTATTAGAGTTTGTAATTCATCTCTTAGTTCTATTAACTCGTAAGGTTTCTCAGGTAGTTCTTCAAATTTGAGAAATTCATCGATGTGAGGGTTTAGTATAAGATCGATTATTTCGTCAGGTGTAATTTCGATTTTAAGTCCTATACCGCGTACTACGGAAGTCAATCGATTAATATTCTTTGCTTTCAATTTGAAATTGCTAACCATATTCCAACCGATTGTAAGTAGTTCAACATCCAACTGTTGCGGTAATTTTGAAGACCACATCAAATTGAAAATTTCGTCATCATCGTCTTCATTCAAATCATGTGCTAGTTTTTTAAGTAATTCAAATAGTTCTGTTTGGTTTGCACCCGATTCAACCACGATTTTTGCAAACAGAGTTTCAAAAATGACTTTTCTCATGGAAACATTTTTAGTTTTTCGCCAAGCCTTGTCAACGACTTGTACCAAAATTTCTGTGTTAAAACATTTGAAAGCTAGTTTAATTCCGTGTTTTTGTATTGATACCGGTTTGTCTAACATTGATTGTATAAATTCAGTAAGTTGAGGCATTCGTAGTCTCATGTGATAAGCATTTATTACCGGTAAACAAAAGTGAATGTAATCTCCAATCATAAATGGCAAAAAAATTCGCAATGGCATGTGAGGACGTGAATGAATTACTAGTCCACAAATTGCTTTTATAAGATTTAGTTCTTTGACAGAAATATTGACATGATCTATTTTCTCTTCGACCGGCACATGTTTTTCAAGGAAGTTTATTTTATATGATTCCTCGCCCAAAACGTAAATACCATGTACAACAGTTTTAACTAAACGCAGCAGTACATCTTCATCAGAAAGACATTTTACTAAAAGATTTAAAAATTGTTGTGCTATGCCGGTTGTGAAGTATATTCCTAATTTACGTAATACCCAGGTGATAGGTGCCCGTTTTCGGTTGATGGATTTTTTTATTTTTAGAAATTCATTGACTAGCAAATTTGCATCTTGTTTCAAATACCGTTTTATGTCATTCACAGTCAACAGTTTTTCATCTTCCTCTTCATTCAGAATCCCAAAATGAAAAAGTATATACTTCATACTTTCAAGATCCACTTCTGCATAATAGTGTATTATTTCTGGAACGTCGTCTTTCTTTTTGTCATAACTATATAGTAAAGTAAAGAGATGATCAACTTTGCATTTAATTTCTTCTTTAACGTTGATATATGATTTCATTTTCAAATCTTCCAATTTCTTCACATAAAACTTCAATAGATAATCATATATTATTTGGTTTCGCTCTGGTGTTTTTGCTAATTGTTTTAAACAATACATGTCATAATTATCCAAATCAATATATTCAATAAGAGTATCAGGTACTTGGTCCTTATGAATGATATAATACAGAAGTGCTAAATGTCTGTAATCACTATTGGTGGAATACATATTTTGTTTATTAAAAACATCTAAACTGTAAAATATTTTTTCCAAAGCCTTCCAACAATCCTTGTTGAATTCCAGAATATCGTGTTTAGATATTAATGTATTCAAAAAATCTTCTTTACAATGTTGTATTTCGTTGACATGTCTGGCGTAAAAGTGACCGAGAAGAACTTCGATGTCTTTATGAGACTTAGCCGAATCGATCAGAACTTTTAAAATGTTCAATCTCTTGTCTCTATCGGGCATCATTTCGATACATTTTTTGATGGGAGCAAAAGCTTTTTCAAAACTTACAAATTGATACCAAATATAGTCATTATCCACACCAAGAATTTCATCACCGCTTTGTATATGACGGAACGCCCAGTCTTCTCTTTCAGTATTTGACATCATTTCGTAAAGATGTAAATCATAGAACATTCTGTGCATTTCAAACGGTTCTTTAGGATATCTACCGTGAAAGATGTCTTTCATATACAGAAATCTCTGTCCTTGAGGAATTATGTCAATTACATATTTGTACTTTTGATAATATTTAATGAATTCGTAAGATTCATACTTTTCAAATAAAGCAATCAAGTATGTTTTAGCATCATTGACTGAACTATGCTTTATTGTTAGAGATTTATTAAGACTATTTAAGTATATTTCTGGATAACGCAATACCCTTATTTTATATTTCTTTAGAATGTGTTTTGAGGTTCTTTTTCCAAGATTCGGAGTTATTTTGTAGGTTTCCATCAAATATAAGTATTTTATTTCGGATTTTGAATAATTATGTCTAAAAGATGTTAAGGCAGCGTCAGCATGCTTGTGATTTTCTTTGTTTTCGTCGGCACTTACTATTTTTATGTAATGTTCTAGCAGTCTGTAGGAATCTTTAAAAAAATCTTTCATATAATCTCGACCTACAGTGTATCCATCGAAGTCAGGCAGACCATTATGTTTCTTAATAATTTGTAGTTTAAACGAATCTTGTGTTAATAGAAGAAATTTCGACGCTTCATTGAGTAATTTTTGTTCAAAACAGTAGTTGTAAAACTCTTTTATAATATCATCATTTTTTAAATAAAATTGCAAAGTGACGAGAAATTTTTTCTTCATTCTAAGAGACATAACAGGAAAAACATTTTGCTTGAGATACGCAACGTTTATAACTTCTTCGAATTCTTTGTCACCGAGCCATTTACATTTTTGATATGCTTTAGAAATATACAGCTCATCACCGTATTTCAGTATTTCTAAAATATAATCAACATTTTTAGTTTTAGCGGCCAAATCAATCTTAAATAACACATCTGCGTCGAGTTCTTTCGCTTCTGATTGCAGTTCTTTGACGTCTACATTGCCTTTGACTGCTTCATTAACTTTCAGGTTTAAATCTTTTTGTCTTTGGCCCAAATTTTCGCCGTTTAGTATTAACATTTTATTACCTGAGGACAAAAATGAATTTGGTTTTATTTACTTAGAGAAAACACAGATTAGGTAATCTACTTAATCATCTATTTAAGATAGGCATATTATTGAAAAAAAAACATTCTACTGATATGAGATTAAAACTAGCCAAAATACAGTTTTAAGGGTTCTGTAGGTACCCAAAATATAAAACCGGACCCTTTTACTAAGACTCCACTGTCCGTCTGTCTGTCACCACTTCACCAGCTTGAGTTCTCATGAACAATGATAGGTAGATAGTTGAAATTTACGTTCAGTGTTGAACTTTTGTTTTCCTACCACCTTACTGTAGATAGGTACCTATCTGCTGTTCACTTGTGTGTGACCACCAACTCACCATGAACACACGGGTATTCACTCGTGTGTTCACGGTGAGTAGGTACATTTATGTAGGTACCTGAGCCCTTAGTATGAGTTTTGATAGTTTATCGTCTCGATGAAACTGGCAGTTTACTTCCATACATTATTTTAGTTCATAATAGTTACCGCTAGGGGCGCTGATGGAAAATGTATGAAGTAAACTGCCAGTTTCATCGAGACGATAAACTATCCAAACTTATACTAAGGGCTTTGTTGTATTTTACGTTAAGGAGCCAGATAATAATATTATGTCGTTCGTAGGCCTCACTTCTTGTCTGGTGAAGTAGTCATCATACGCTAACATAACAACTATAGGACCTACCTACATTATACATACCTGGCAAAAGAAATAAAGCTCGCATCCATGTATAAGAAATAAAAGTATAAAGTATTGGTAAATCTTACTTCTTACTATCTTACTAATATTATAAACGTGAAAGTTTGTAAGTATGTATGTATGTGACTTTGTTACTCTTTCACGCAAAAACTACTGAACCCATTGCGATGAAACTTGGTAAATATACGTAGATGGCGGCCTGGAATAACATAGGCTACTTTTTATCCTGATATTCCCGCGGGAATGGGATTTACGCGGGTGAAACTGCGGGGCGCTCGCGCTGCTAGAGTAACATATTATATCGGTATCTACCTACTAACTATATTCGTAGATACCGTCGAATCATATTATTAGGCATTCGTCCTGACGTAATTCTGGTAGGTGTACAAAATATTGTGCAACGTTATCGACAGATAACAATTAGTCATACAATGTTGATACCTAACCTACATAACCGAGTTTAAAAATAATACAAGAGGTCATGAATGATAAGAGGGTAAGCCCCAAAATATCAATTACCTACTTTAGAACTACCTACTTAGCCCTTACTTGGCCCATAGTTTAAGTTGTTTTTTTATTTATTTTTATTTTATTACTGTTACTTTAATATCTTTGGGTACTTAAATCCCTTGAATCCGATATAATTACCTATAGGATGGTACTTGGGATAAAAATAAAGCGTTAGGGATGATTTATATTAGACCGAAACGAGCGCAGCAGCCGGGTCCGAATTTCGTTGTACATTGCTCGGTCACCACTCGGTTGCAACAGACCGATCGACTCCTCGCCGAGCAATGGACAACGAAGCATGTGCTCGTGACGATCTAATATAAATCGTCCCATAAACCATCGCATTGCGATAAATGCAATACCTAATTAAAAAGATAAACAAATATACCTAATAATAATATGATCATTAAAAAAAAAAAAAGAAATAGCATTACGTTGGTAAAGGTAGATAACGTTCTACCTACTGAATTATTTATTAGAATATTTTCTGAAAAACTTACGAGAATAAATCTTGAAGTTGAGAACACAGAGATATTTTTATATTTATGAAGTCCGTCCACGTCCGTTCCAATCTACATCAGTCAATGAACTGATTCTCATTGACTGTATAATCTACCTATAGCTGCCTACCTGCCTGTAAAATGATTTGTCCTGACTGAATTTAGAATCAACGCACAGCCGAAACGAAGATTGGCGTTTTTCCTAGCTCAGACCTAGGGGGTAGAGTAGGGTTGCCAACCGTACTATATTATATAGTATTGTACTATATTTCAGGTCTACGTACTATATACTTTTTAAAAAACATAAGGTACGCAAAAATACTATATTTTTAACATAAGTAAGTACACATTTTTTTAAAGTTATTTTTAATCTTCTGGCTTTGTATGAACGCATCTTGAATACACTCTAATAAAAATATGTGTATTGGAGAGAAGAAAGAAATAGGGCCAACATCAATTAAATAAAAATAAGCTGCTAATTACTATAAATTTAAATATAGGATGTACCTAAAGAAGCATTAGAAACATTTATCATTAATCAATACATAGAATTACTTTGGAACCTTTTGTGTAAGTAAATATTATAATAGAAAATTGCTCCAGTTACAATATAGCCCTAAATATGCGACAATGTGAATCATAATAAGAACATTGTAAAAAAAACATGTATAAAAATATATATTTTGACGATTGTATAAAAAAACATGATCACAAAAAAAAACCAATGGTTTTTTGTGGCTTCTTCTCATCGGAGGGCGCGTTCGACGTATTTAAAGTGATCTAATACATCCAATTAAATTTAAGATTTTGAATCTTCTTCTTCTTCTTCTTTAAAATGGCTTTTCCTTTCGGACATTTGCCAGTGTCAAGTATTATCAATAATTGCAGGTTATTTGCATCGAACGAAACAGTCAAGTCGTCATAGTTAAAGTCAAGTCAAGGGAATCATTGTAAAAAGGAGGCCATTTTTTACAATGTTTGTTCACGGAGCTTTGGAGAGAACACTAAGCTAAAGTCCATGATTTGCACCGATTTTCACTTTAATTTTCACTTGTACACCTTCACGAAACTAAATTGATTAATATGCCCCCGAAATTAAACAATTTACACGCATTTGAACTAAGTTTCACAAAAACGAAAATTTAGCAACACATCTCCTCAGCGCATTCCCGCCAAAACTCGATTTTGAATCTGAATATTGAATTAAATAAAAGAAAACAAGCTACTTATTGAAAAGTGCCAGAAGTGGATACCACCAAATATAGTTTTTATAGAAATAAATAGGTTTACAAAAAGTATGTCGAGTTTTCTTTGACTTAATCTACACAAACACCATTCAATTTTTGTACTTTTATCTTTTGCAATTAGTCGGCAAAAATACTATATTAATTTTCCTGGATGTACTTTTTTTTTTGCTGCAAATACTATATTTTTGGAAAAAAATGTTGGCAACCCTAGGGTAGAGGTTACAATTTTAATTTTCTTTTAATTTAATGGAAATAAAACGAAAATACTAACACAGTGGCTTTAGATCACGTAAACCTATTGAATAATCCATATTTCTTCTTTTAGGAATGAAAAAAAAAATTAAAAGTTGTTTGAAGTGCAAAATGTGTTATCTGTGGAACATAGCTGGTCCATTTTGAACGGTCTTCTTTGTAAGTAAAAGTTAAGGTCCCATACTCACCTAATGACGTGACAGGGGTACTTACGGCTAGCAAATTTCCGATGTGTAAAAGAAGGTCGTAAGATGCGACTATGCAATATTTTAGTGAGTAAAATCAAACAATTCCTGTTAACAAGATAACTATAGGCATAGATAAATTATTAGGGTTATTATTATTATTAAGATTAATGGTCTTTGCTATAATAGGTATTGCTAATTTAGTGAAACTGTTTTACCAATTTCAAGTGTCTGTTATTATGCTTTAAATATAGAAAAAATAGAGGTTTATAGTCACGTTTAGCTGTAAAATGAAAATTTTGGTTTAAATCGAGTTGATTCAGATAAAAAAAGTTGTTATAAAAGTTAACCAAACATGTAGAGAAAACTGTACCAAAATGAAGATAACAGAATGAAAAATAAAATACCTACCAAAATAGTATTTCCGAATGTTTTGTAATTCTGAGAAATATTGAGATCCCCTGCCGTCAATATCGTGAATACCTATGTCACCTTAGGTAATTAAAAGATGTAGCCATCCGATGAACAGGTTTTTTTTCGAATTGCCCACGTAATGGGGACTTAAGTACGGTGACTGCGGGACACAGCCAACTAGGTAATGCTATAAGTGCGATAATTACCAACACTCTTCAGAATATAATAACGAATTGGGCGGTGACATACATCTTACTTCTTCTTCTTCTTTAAAATGGCTTTTCCAATGGACATTTACCAGTGTCAAGTATTATCAATATTTGCAGGTTAATTGCATCGAACGAAACAGTCAAGTCGTCGTAGTTAAAGGAAAGTTGAAGGAATCATTGTAAAAAGGGGGCCATTTTTTACAATGTTTGTTCACGGAGCTTTGGAGACAACACTAAGCTAAAGTCCATGTTTTGCACCGACTTTCACTTTTATTTACACTTGTACACCTTCACGAAACCAAATTGATTAATATGCCCCCGAAATTAAACAATTTACACGCATTTGAACTAAGTTTCACAAAAATGAAAAATTAGCAACACATCTCCTTAACGCATTCTCGCCAAAACTCCTTACTTCTTACTAATATTATGAAAGCGAAAGTTTGTATGTATGTATGTACATGTGACTTTGTTAATCTGTCACACAAAAACTACTCAACCGATTGGGATGAAACTTGGAATATAGGTAGCTAGATACCGTAGGACACAGACTTCAAGAAAATTGCGGCATTCGATTGCTACGGAATGCGGCTTCGATATGTTCTGCTTGGAAGGAAGTCACTGTAAAACCGATGACGATGTTAAAAGACGCGACGTTAAAGCTTCATTGATGAAACAATGCTCACCGTAACAAAACTTCGACGTTCTAAGAATCACCGTAAAAGGAACCATTCCTACTTTTTATACCGATTTTCCCGCGGGAACGGAACGGATAAAACCGCGGGGCGCTGCTAGTAATTAATAACAGAGTGATTACAGTAGTCTGATAATAGTGTACATATTTATTATCAACTTCAAAAAATGAGATTTTAAATTCGGTTGCGGTTGTATGGTAGGCAGTACTTGCGAAGGCCAGAACCTATTTTCGGTAATTAAGTTGGTACCTACTTACCTAAACTTCGTAAGGCATTTTCAGGCCATTAGCTGCTTTTAATTCCAGTTTTTCAAATAAAAAAAAAGTTATTGCTTCTGTTAAATTATTTATTTTAAAAAATATGTATACCTACCTACTAACTACCTATGTAGGCGCCTACCTACATAGATGTGTATGTATGTGTACCAGAATGTACCTATTTGCTTATCAATTAATCTACTAAGATTTTATTTTTATTGGATTTTTATATTTTGTTGTAATGTTATTTAATTTAGCTTTTCTGTTACCATTTATTGACTTTAATCCTAAAACTATTTTACATAATTACTTATAATTAATAATGTCCAACTTAAAACTAACTTATAGGAAGCCGCTTAAGCACTAACTTATAGGAAGCCGCTTAAGCACTAACTTATAGGAAGCCGCTTAAGCACTAACTTATAGGAAGCCGCTTAAGCACTAACTTATAGGAAGCCGCTTAAGCATTAATCTACTTACATTATCAAATTAAAATCAATAAGAAAATAAAGTTTAAAAAACTATAACCCGACTTCGTGAGAAAAAGGGGTTTTACAAATGACGAAAAAAGAAAAAAAGCCAGATAGAAATCCAGAAGTGCGTAGACGAAATTGGTCAAGGTAATATAATTATGTGATCTGTATCATGTCAAGATAGGTAGACCTGTCAGCCGTGGTCGCACCCTACTGTAAATTTTATACCTGCCAAAAACATGACCCTTCTTGTTGGCTTCGCCATTATAGTCGAGTAAATTTACATTGATATAACAATATTATTATTATTATTTCTATCGGTTGTGTTGTGAACCGAAAATGGCCATTAGGAAATTAGCCAATGTGTCAAGTATTTTTAATATATGCAAGATATTTGCATCGAAACAGTCAAGTCGTCATAGTTAAAGTCAAGTCTAGGGAATCATTAAATTATTCCCTAGACTTCCCAATTTTGTAAACACGGCGGCCATTTACAAAGATTATTCACGGAGCTTTGGAGACAACAGTAAGTCTGTTTTGCGCCGATTTTCACTTTCATTCTACTTGTACACCTTCACGAAAGTAAATTGATTACTATGCCTTCGAAATTAAACAATTGGCACGTATGAACTAGGTTTCACAAAAATGAAAATTTAGCACCACATCTCCTCAACGCGTTCCCGCCAAAACTCTGAAATAACATTGATTTGACGTCCGGTAAGATGAAACTTGGTATGAAAAGTATGAATGAATAGATAGGCACATCACTGATTTTTGTTCCGTTTCATTTGCGCAATCTTGGCGCATAGATCTAGATTTGTTGGCGAGGGGGCCAGGCGGTTTTTAAGCTTAGGGGGATCTTGGAGGCCCTGGGGCACTGCTCCACCTAGCCCTAAGATAGCTACGCTACTAAAGCACAAGAATTATTTTTGTCTTTTGACAAAAAAAGCCGTCTCTTATTAATCTCAATCGACGAAAACAATGAATGGAAGTTTTTTGTCGATCGAGAAAAAGTTATTCGTAGCCTTATGCTATCTTTGCAGGCTTGAAAAGACAAAATAAAATTTTGCACACTTGCATACAAACATGTAAAATATACACAGTCTTCTTTCTCGTCGTTAGGAAACAGAAGACAGATGACTTACTATAATACAACGGTTTAAAATTGTAACAAACGTCTACAAAATGCGAGTATTTTTCAAAATACGAAGTTTTGATTTGTTTTATTATTACTAGTAGTTCGCCCCGAACGAAGACCTCACGACCCTGAATTATCATCAGAAAGATTCTCAAATGTTTTATTGACCGAACGAGCGAAGCGAGTGAGGTCCAGTGTAGACGGGCCTGGCGCTTGTATCTTTGTATGTTTGTTCGACGATAACTTGAGTATCGTAGCTCCGATCTTCATGAATTTTGGTATGCGCGTAGTTTAGGTCAATAGAATTTATCAATAGATCGGTAGGGGGGTTGGCGAGATAGGGGGTCGTGAGGTCTCAGTTCGAGGCGAACTCCTAGTTTTATAATAAGTTTCCGCAAAAGACGATATGTGCGTCATTGGAGTCAAAAAGTATATTACAACGTATTAAGTTATCAGAGTCTTTCCAATAGTCATTAATAGTGGATATAGAAGTATTCACCAAGTCGTCTATACTACGTTCTATTTTATTTTGAAAACGTTTGATATATTCGCCTTTTGATTTGTATTCTTTAATTAAATTTTTAAGCTCTGCTGTAAGTCTTAATACTGCATTTCTGACCATTGTAGCTAATTCATCAACGCTGTCTGGTTTTCCCTTGCCTAAAGTATCAGCAATCAATTTAGTTTTAATTATATTTAAACGTAAATTCCAAATTACAGTTAATGTTTTATACTTAGGTAAGGACACAAGCACATGGTTTAAAATTTCTGTAAACATTGAATTCATATCTTTCATATATAGCCCACCAAGTCGAAGTCTTTGTAACTGTTCATAACACTTACGTTGTATGATATTAAGAAAATGTGGGTCAAATTGTTGTACGACATATTTATTTTTCCAAAGTTTATCCCAAGCACTAAAACTACTTTGTGTGAGAAGTATCACTAAATTAGATCTTTTTTGTAATTGTTCATTATTTTTGAACAAAGTAACATAGGACGTTAACAAATCTTGTTTTTCTTTTCTGAGATCTACTATTTCGTGTGGTTTATCCGGAAGTTTCTCAAACTGGAGGAATTCATCGACATAACCATCAACAATAAGATCCAAAAAATCATCAGGAATTATTTCTAATTTCGAGCGCATGTGTCGAATAATCGAAGCTAAACGTTGATATTTTTTAGCTTTTACTGGAAACGCGTTAATAGTATTCCAGCCGATGATAATCAGTTTAGGTTCGAGACGACGTGGCAATCTATTTGTGCACAGTAAACCAAATACAGCGTCGTCATCGTCTTCATTTAAACTGCTTGTAAGTTTAAAAAGCACTTCGAATAATTCATTTTGTTTGTGATGATTGTCTTCGGCTGTAGTCTTGTCGAATAAAGCCTCATATATTACTTTTCTTACAGAAACATTCTTTGTTTTACCCCAGACTCTGTTGATTATCTTTATTAAATTATCCAGTGAGAAGCAAGCTAATGCAAAGTTGACACCATGTTTCTGTATGGACATTCTTTTGTTTAGTAAAGCTTCTACAAAATCTAGACATTGAGCCATCGGTAATTTCGCACGATAGGCATTAAATATTGGTTGACAGAAATGAATATAATCTCCAACTGCGTACGGCAAAAACTTTTCTATCGATATCTGAGGTCGTGAATAATGAGCAAGTCTACAAAGTGCCTCTTGGATGTACAACTGATCTTTTGATATGTTAACATGATTAATTTTACCTTTTTTAGGTTGATATTTCGCTAGGAATTCTGATTTACTCGATTCATCAGCCAAAGTATAAATGCCGAATACCGCAACTTTTGCTAAGGTAGAGTTAAGGTTTGTGTCAGATAGGCATTGAACCAATAATTTTAAGAACTGTTGGCCAATGTCAGCAGGAAAATATATCCTTAGTTTACGTAAAGTCCAGTTGATAGTCCACTCGTAGCCATCGTTCCTGATAAATTCCTTAATTTTACTAAATTCAGTTAGGAGTAAATTACAATCTTGTTTTAAATAACGCTTAATATTATTTTCATCAAAATTTTCTACGACCTCCAACCTATTAAGGTAGTATTGAAGATCAAGAGTCATGAAGTTATTTACTATTTCTGGAATATCATCCTTGGTTTTTCTATAAGACACTAATAGACATAAGACGAGTTTAATGTATATATTTATCTCTTTCTTGACTTTATTATTGTTCCTTCTTTCTTTGTTCTTGTTCGTGTACGGATTTTTAATTAATGGCCCTTACCACAATGTCTTATAAGTCGTCGCGAACTCGTCGCGTTCTCGTTCAGTCATGCGCAGTAGCGACCTTATAAGTCGTGCAGTTTTCACTGACGTTAAGCGCGTTTTGTATGGAATTTCGTACCATGACCACCCATAAGTCGTGCTTATGTCGTTCAACTTTAAATGAAGATGCGGTCAGAAAAAAATATTATTTGTACATAAATATATTGTAAATAATATTTAATGATTTTTCAAAGCAGTATTATTTTATATTAATTAGTGTTTAGAATTTAAGATAACTAAATACAATTCATGAAGTAGGTTCGGAACTCGTTCAAAGACAAGTAAGCACTATTCTATAGGTTTTTTTTCTGTACCTTAGTACAAAATAAATGAGAAGATTTCTAAAAAAGTTTTTAAATAAGGCCCAATATAGAAAAGTTTTGTTGGTTTCTTTTTTAATAAATATTTTAATTTTGCCTTAAGTTTTTGCATAATAAAACAATATTTACAGGGTTTTACCCGCGTTTTATTTAATAACGCCATTTTTACTCAGTACCGAGCTTTCAAGGTTGACTGAGTACATCTCATTCGTCTATTTTAATATTCTAAAAAGTTGCTGTAAACTACCGCCTCATAATTATTTGTGGCAAAACGTTCCAGTTTACGCAGACTTTTGAGTTATTGTAATAGTTTTGAATTTAAATAATAATAATATATTTTTAGTTAATTTTAAAAAAACTAGGTACCATGGCTTCGTAACGCGCCCTCGAATGATTCGTGGCTTAAAATGTAGACTATGTGTTATTCCCGGTATCCAACTACTTATATTCTAAGTTTCATCGCAATTGGCTCAGTAGTTTTTGCGTGATTGAGTAACAAACACACTCACACACATACTCACAAACTTTCAGCTATATAATATTAGTAGGATAGGATTACATCCAAATTGGTTCTTGCTATTTCAGCGGGAATCCATCAATTACTCTTTTCTTTAAATGGCAACTAGACAAAGCGCCAACCTTGTGGCGGGAAAACCCAGCCCGCCGATTGACGGATCTCTGACGGCACCTGATCTGGTCGAACGATCTTAAGTTCCCGCCACAATTTAGGCCAATCACGTTCTACAAAGTAAGTATTGCCATGTTTAAATAGCAAACATGATTGTTTAAACCAGAGACTAAAAATAATATTTTAAAACAAAACTTAACGACAGTGTAGCGATCGCAGCAGTGTGTAACTTCGTAACCGTCCTAATACAAAATGTACTAAGACTAGACATTTTGTATTATGTAACGCAATATATATATAACAATAACGGATAAGATATTACCGGCAAATAATTTCGCAGCTATTATGAGAGAGAATATGTATTTTCATTCCCGTTTCGTTTATTGTTTTCTCCGAGCTCCATGATGTCCATTTGATCCAAAAAAAAAATATTGACCAAAGTTTTTGTAGCGTTATGTTATAATATTTATTCGCCTGCTTCTGCAGCCTAATAAAAATAGTCTTAGCTATGATTGATTTCGCCCGCGCTAATACGAAATGTTCGAATCACGAATTTGAATTTGATTTTCTTTCCATACGTAAAATTTTCTTATGCAAAACTCGTCAACTAATCTTTAGCAATAAAATTTTATGTAGTTACGCGACCGACGACGCGCTGACTAGAATTAAAATAACCCCGCTACTACTTATACTTAACTTAAGTACAGCATCATAGATAGATAAGGTAAGTGATTCTAATATATTTAATAATGTACATTGTACACTAAGCTTGTTTGTAGATTTATTGTTCAATTTGAATGCCTTCACAAGTTTGTCTACTCAACTTCCATTTTATTTCAATTTTGTAGATGTGTGACGAATACGAAATTTTTGAATATTTAGAAAATGAGTGCCGTCGCGAAAAAAGATCGATTCGTGTCCATGCGAGAGAAACAACTAACCCGCTGGACTTAGATGACATAGACTTCATAAAAGAATATAGGTACGTAAGTACCTACCTTCCTACCTGCTCAACTCCTCCCCTGACCCACGCCACTTTGACTCTACAAAGGTTTTGCGGATTGAACCTAGATGTACAAAAACACCTCTAGTTTTCGTTATAGGATATATTTTATTTAAAACTTACAATATTCATATAGGTAGATACAAATTCCAGTTTCGTATACCTATTGTTTAATACATACCTACCTACATAGTTAACATCAACTACTTAAATCACCTAGGATTCATTTTTAACCTAAATTTATTTTTATAACCAGATTATCGAAACATGCGTTTAATATTTTATGTGAAGATATAAAACCATTTTTAAAAGCCGGCCCATACAGACCCCATGACATGAGCGTAGAAACAAAGGTAAGTACCTAACTACTTATACTTTCAACATGTCCTTCTCCAAAGTTCCCATCATCTCTATACCCAAATTCACCAAAATTGGTTCAGTTGTTGAGGCGTGAAAACGTAACAAGCAGTTACTTTTGCATTTATAATATTAGTAGACATAGTGATTAAACGTCCAAGACAAAAAGAAGACGAGAAGAAGAATTAACTTAGGTATACGACTTGCCAGATGCCTTGACTCATATACATGAAGAACAAAAGAGAGGCACTAGATTAAAAATGGATAACAAATAAAATTGACTAGGTACCTATATAAAACGCACAGCGCACTTAAGCGCGGCACGGCGAAGATACTGAAAAACAATTTAAGTAACTTCGCCGCGCCGCGCTTTATTGTGCGTTAGGCTGAACAGTTTCCATGGCAATGATATGTTAGGTAAACTATGAAATGTTTTTTTAATGTATTATTAAACTTTTTTATTTACAAGTGGTGTTTTTTTTTAGGTTTTAGCTGCATTATACTTATATGCGCATGGTTCATATCAGAAACCTACAGGACATTCGCAGGGGATTGCACAGCAGTCGGTGTCGAAGGCTTTAGGTGAAGTAACCTACGCCTTAAATCACGACACCATACGTAATAAATATATCAAATTTCCTGAGACGAGGGAAGAAAGATGCGAAAAAAAAAATAGGTAAGTAAGTTAAGGCTAAGGTATTCTTTTGACCGGGCTCAACCGCGCAAGCTCCGTCGTGTTCGACTTGACGTGACTCGACGGTGCTCCTGCGCAAAGGAAAAACCTGCGCGGCGGTTCACGCGACGAGTTCTGAATCAAGATTTTTTATTGTTTAAGTGATGTATTAATGATTTTAAATTAACATAGATATTTTGGATACAATCACTTACCCACTACAGGCATACAATAATTTAAATTAGGTTCATTAATCTTTAGTAATTTAAAAACTGATACAATTTACTACGTGAATAATCGTGTCTGTTTCTTCGTTGATTTGCATACATTTTGAAGACGACGACGCGCAGTACAGTACAGCTGCCCTAGAGACAACATTGTTATCGAATGTCGAAATCGCCAATCGACACATTTTTTGTATGAAATTGACATATAAGTTCGTTATAAGTCATGTGACTTTTTGCGATTTGGTTTCGTAGCGCCCGCAACGCAACTGTACTGTGCTGCGCGTCGTCGCCTTCAAATACATGCAAAACAACACAATGGTTCTCGCCGCGCAGGTTTTTCCTTTGCGCAGTGTATCCTAAACCGACGTAAAGCTGAACCCGACGGAGCTTGCGCGGTCGACTGGCGTGTTCGTGTAATATTTTAACAAAAAATCAATAATTTCAGGTTTTATATCAAGTTTGGTATGCCTGGCGTCATAGGCTGCATCGATGGGACACATGTAGCCATTGTTCGTCCCACAGAAAACAGCGACAGATACTATAATCGAAAACATTTTCATTCGTTAAATGTGCAGCTGGTAAGATAAATGAAACGATGAATTATCTTAATACTGTTATCTTTTAACATCCATCACACAATTATTACATTCATTTTTATTTCAGATATGTGACGCAGACATGCAAATTTTGAGTGTCGATGCGTCCAACCCCGGGTCGTTCCACGACACTTTTATCTGGAATAACCATCCACTTAAAAATTACCTAGACAGGATTAGAGCTACGGAGACGTTTTGGCTACTTGGTAAATACACCTACTTATCAATAATTAAATTTTAAAAGCTGGTAGTAAACATACTTTTAGTCACGTACTGCATGTTTGGTTCTCTTCTATTTCTTCAGCTTTTTGGATAGTGGTGGCTTTATGATCTGCAGCCCATGACACATAGAAAATACCCAGAACCAAAAACAAACATTAATGGTCAGCAGAAATATGGTATTTGTTGTTTCATATATAAATATGGTATTTGGTGTTGTACTTGGTAGACATTTTGATCTCTACGGAACTTACTACTTAGGTGATTTGCTTTGTAAACATTCGTTTTAGGCATTTTCGTTCTTTTTTGTATGAAATTGACATAAGTTCCTAAAATAACTTTTTAGGAACTTATATGTCAATTTTATACAAAAAAATATGTTGATTGGCGATTTCATTATTCGATAAGAATGTTGTCTAGGGCTGCAGATTGTCTAACTTTCAATTCGTCTGCGAAAATACCTAAATCGAAGGTTTACATGGCTTTGTTTGTTTTTCGTTCTGCGTCTTTTCTATGTAATAATTATGTATGTATTTACAAAAATAAACGTATAACATCTGGTAAATCCATTGTCTAGTACTAGCCTAGTGCTTAGTTTGGGGCTAGATAGCGCTGTGTGTAATGTCGTGTAATATTTTATTTATTGACCTAAGACAACAAATGGAACCAGGGGCTTGACCGCGCAGCTCCGTCGGGTTCAACTCGACGTCGCTTTGGGATACACACTGCGCAAAGGAAAAACCTGCGCGGCGAGAACCGTTGCGTTGTTTTGCATGCATTTGTAGGCGACGACACGCAGCACAGTACAGTTGCGTTGCGGGTACCGTCGAGTTCAATGCGACGTCCTTTGAGCTGTCGCATTGAACTCGACGGTGCCCGCAACGCAACTGTACTGTACTGCCCGTCGTCGCTTTTAAAATGTATGCAAATCAACGCAATGAACTCAATGCGCGAACCGCCGCACAGGTTTTTCCTTTGCGAAGGAGCACTGTCGAGTTGAACTCGACGGAGCTTGCGCGGTCGAGCCGTAGCTTATTGTGTTGCCCAATACATGGAAGAGCACATTAAAGTAGATTATTGCCACATTCAGGCTCTCATGTAAAATCTACTAGACCTATGATGAAACTTGTGATGGAAACAGCTGAAATTCTGGATTAACATAGACTATTTTTCATCCTGATATACCCACGGAATCTGGGCTTATGTTGAGCCGTATAATACTTACTGGTATATATGTAGGTTCTCAATTCGTCTGTACCTATGTATATTTTTTATTTTATTTTGTACGTTCACCGATTACTCAAAGACGGCTTGACCGATTAAGATGATTCTTTAATGGATAGGTGGGAGCTTCGAGGTGGTCCCATAAAAGTTTAGTAAGGATCTGATGAGTATCTTCGGAATGATGGACAGGATAGCATCCCAGAATTCAATAAATTACTCATTTTTGAGTTTGTTGAGATTATCTACCAAAAAGAATAGACCTCTAAAGAACTAAGTACAGATTGATGGGGCACCTGAAACCACCTTCTCATCAGCAAACTCCTCAATAAGTAATTAAAATTACGGTAACAATATTCTTGATTTTTAGGTAGGTAGGTATACTAAAAAGGGTAAAATAAAAAAATAATTTAAAAATTAAAAACCGACTTCAAAAACGAAACAAAAAACAATTAAAAAAACAACCAAAAAAAAAAAATTGATAAAAAAGACCAAAATAACCTCTACATAGGTACAGTACCACCGACTAATTAATCTGTTTTATCATCTGAAGTCGGGCAGTTTTACTGGTTAGTTCCATATTGTACTTAGTTTGGGTGCCCGACTTCAGATGATAAAACAGATTAATTAGTTGGTGGCACTGTACCTATGTAGAGGTTATTTTGGTCTTTTTTATCAATTATTTTTTTTAGTTGTTTTTTAAATTATTTTTTGTTTCATTTTTGAAGTCTGTTTTTTATTTATATTAAACATTTAAAATGGTGTCGATAATAGTGGATAAATAATGTTATTTTCAGGTGATTCTGGATATCCTTTAAGGAAATCAATGATGACTCCAATACTAAGTTACAGTCCGGATTCTCCAGAAGAAAATTACACCAGAATCCACACAAAAGCCCGAAACATTGTTGAGAGGACCATAGGCCTTTTGAAATGCCGATTTAGGTGTTTATTACACCACAGGGTCCTCCATTACACACCCCAACAAGCTGGCAATATTACAAATGCTTGCGTGATTTTACACAACATTTGTAATATTGCCAATGTGCCTATGTTGAATGTTGATGCCTATGAGACCCCCCAAGAAATGATGCCAATAGTTGCGCCGTATGGAGATCCAACTGGCGAAGGGAGACCTAACAGGGATCTACAAATAGGTGAAGCCGTGCGCCTAGATCTGGTCAATCGTCTATGGGATATCGGCAGGCCAACCTGAAAGAGTAGATTTAGATGTTTTTAATTTAAGTGTTTTTTGTATTGTATGTAATTCTTTTTTAATTTTATTTTTTATTAAAAAATTTATACGTTTTATAAATAGTTTGAAAACAAATGCATTGTGTGCATTGTATGCATTGTTAATTACTTTGTTCTTTTTAGGGTTTGGTACCATGTGATAATGGTTACGAAACCATTCGCACACAAAGGGTTTCGTTCCATTAATAATTTCGTACAATGATAAATTTCACCTGGCTTCTATTCTGCTTAAGGTCGATTCGATTTCCCCCAAAAATCGAGCCCCCAATTCGTAAGAACGACTTTTTGCTAGTGCGGCCTGTGCTCTGGTTTCACTAGCCGCCACCAATCGTTCCCTCGCTTCTGACGCTGTCATTGCGTGTCTGCGACGCGGACGGCGCCCCCGTATTCGCTCTGGGAGACGGTTCGGGCCTTGTGAGGCAGATGAAGAGGCTTGTGTAGGATGTATTGTTGGGAGGATGGGAGATGGTTCCTATAAAACGATTTAAACAGTTAAGAACTAAATAAGTAAATTAAGAAAAATCGCTTAATATATGGGGTCGTGTTATGGGTGGGATAGTAATAGTGTGTTTGCACCATAAAAGTTGCCTTTTTTTCTACTTACAGTCACTTGGTAAACGACCCATACCATGTTCACTGGTATATATGTAGAATCCATCACTGTCCATTTAGTTTAACTGTTTCCCTTTCTACCATTGGACATTCAGGCAAATTGATAAGCGGCAATCCATGGTAAAAATACCAGTCACCCGAACCAAGTTTCACATCTTTATCATCTTTATTCGTACTGCGAGGGAATGGAATCAGTGGCCTGATTAGGTCTTCCCGGATGTCTACAACTGGGGAGTCTTCAAGTCAAGAGTGAACAGGTATCTCCTAGGTAAGTGTGTAACATCTTAGACCACATCAGGTGAGATGGTGGTCAAACGCTAACCTATAATTTTTAAAAATACTGACGAAAATATTAATTATGAAGGTACATTTATGTTGAAAGATAGTTGATCCTGAACAATCTGATATACTGAAATATTGTCATCATTTCTAATCTGTTGTGTTTCTTCTCCCACGGGCTCATCATTAGATGCTTCTCCAGAAAAGTCATTGTTAGGTGGCTCATCACTACATTCTTCTCTGGGGGGCTGGTCATTAGATTCATCTCTACAGGGCTCATTTTCCTTCAAAGAAATTCAAAGTAAATTATTAAATATTACATAATTGATTGTATTTTATGCTTATGTTATACACCACAAAACAATAAAACCGGTCAAATGCGGGATCCACGCCACTATCACAATTGGGTATCGAACCCTATAATTATGGCCAGTGGGTCTGTTCTTCAAAATATTTACAAACTTATTTATTACAATACGATTACAGTGACACCCTATCACAACTTAATTGCAAAACTATTATTTACTAAGTATTGCTCAAAAAACCCCGTACAAAAGTTATATCTTGCACAGCCTTCGCGAATGGATTACCCACAGTATTACATAGACCAATATTACCATACAAGAATTTATAACAATAAACTCACTTGTGAAAGAAATGGTGGTAGTACTTGGATGCCAGGCACTCCGCACCCATAGTCATCTCCTAAAACATGTAGGAATTTGATTTCCATTTCCGTAAGATCGTCGGTTGGGGGACCTCCACCCGTGTGTGTCATAGACATCCTGAATTTTCGATTTTTTCTTTTCAGCCGAGATTTGTAGTCCACCCAGTACTAAAAAGTTAATTTAAACAAATGTTAACAACAAGTTAATGTTAAAACATCATTTAACACGATAAATAACAGCTCTGCAGTAGGCTAGGTACCTATGCGTTGCAGAGGCGAGGAGATTATGGATTCATTAAAACTCTAATCCAACTAGGTTCTAGAACTATGTACCTACGTATAACAAAAACCTTGACCCAACTACATGCGAAATAAACATACCTTTTGCCATTCAGGGCCAGATTTCATGGGCCCCTCCCCGTCGGCGTTCAAAATATCAGCTACTTGTGCCCATTTTCTGCTGCCGTGATCTCGGGCTTGCACTGATTTATTAAATCCGGTTGCTAAATCTTTGTGAGAGTTAAGAAACTCCCATAGGTTAAGCAATTGTGAATATGTTACTCGTCGCAGTCTGGAAATGAATTTACTTATAAGAAACTTTGATCATTCTACATCTACAACAATGAAAGCAAAATTTAATGTAAAATATAAGTTTAACTTACGCCATTACATGTGCTGTGCAACCCAATGAGTTGCAACCCTTGTTTGTCGCAGTTTCAAAAAAAGCGCGCGCGTCTTCACTTCAGTCTTCCTTCTGTTTTTGATGAAAAACTGCGTGTATCTATTTATTTATCACTTATATCACACAATAAACTAAGGTGGACGTGGATTTAATTAACTAACATTTAATTATCACATCGTCAAATGAATAAAATACTATTATTGTCAATTTTTTATACCGGAAGTTTATGTTTTTAGGTAAAGTATAATTTAAATACCGCAAATAAAACCATAAGCACACAATAATACCCCATAATTATAAGCAATAACGGTTAGAATCGCGCGAAAAAAGTTTGGCTCTAGTTTGAGCCACAGCGCGGCGCACAAGAAACTTGCGAGCGTACGAAGAGATTGACCAACTTCACAATCACAATCAAATTGGACTAGGAGTTTTGGCGGGAACGCGTTGAGGAGATGTGTTGCTAAATTTTTATTTTTGGTGTCGAAACAGTCAAGTCGTCATTGACGGTTTACTCGAGCTATGAAGACAACGCTAAAGTCCAAGTTTTGCACCGATTTTCATATTACACTTGTTCACCTTCACGAAACTAAATTGATTAATATGCCCCAAAATTAAACCACAAATATGAAAAGCAACACATCTCCGCTCCGCGTCAACGCGATCCCGTTAGAACTCTTTTGATAATTATAATTTGCAAATAACTTTATAAATTAATAATACTTGACACTGCCTACTTTCCAAATGGTCATAATAGGTTTATTTTATTTATCCAATATTTGTGTCGTGCAGTACAAGATCAAAACTTTTCCCAAAAAGTTGAACTGACACTCAAAAGCACATCTTAACTCATTCCCGAGAGTCTTGGCGAGAACTCGTTGAGGAGATGTGGTGCTAAATTTTCATTTTTGTGAAACCTAGTTCATATGCGTGCAAATTGTTTAATTTCGGGGGCATATTAATCAATTTAGTTTCGTGAAGGTGTACAAGTGGAATGAAAGTGAAAATCGGTGCAAAACATTGACTTAGTGTTGTCTCCAAGGCTCCGTGAAGATTGTTTGTAAATGGCCGCCGTGTTTACAAATGATTCCCTAGACTTGACTTTAACTATGACGACTTGACTGTTTCGATGCAAATAACTTGCATAATATATTAAAATACATGACACTGGCTAATTTCCTAATGGTCATAATCGGTTCACAACCGATAAGAAATAGAAAATAGAACTCATTCCCGCCAAAGCTCTCGAAGGCGGGCGGGCACTATCGACCATGTGCATAGAGCCTACGTTTGACATAAGAACTGTCAAATCGTAAATGTTTTTTAGAATAATTCAGACTCATTGAATAATTCTGTGTTTATTGTTTAAATTACAGTAATAAAAAGTAATTAAATTGCCAAATGCCAAATTAAAGAAATCCATCTATTCTCAAAAGATGAGAACGTATGAAACGGTCGGAATCTTTGATTTGGAAAAGCAGGTAAGTTATAAAATATATAAACAAACACAAGATCTTGTATGATGCCAAAGAGTTTAGAGGCCCTGCAGTGAGATGGGACACTATAGGCTCATAATTAATAGATAGCACATTTAGCCATCATTGACTTTGGAAATTTAGTGTACTTATGTAGTTCCTTTGTGATGTTTGTATTTTATATTTATATTTTTTTCAGACTCAAAAAATTATCAACCACAGGCTAAGTTCCTGATAAAAATATCACAATACACACACAACTGCTGCCCTGAAATAGAATAGCCCCATCTGTTCCTATGGCTGACTAAGTAATTAAAGAGACTAGCAAATTTTGGTTTATTATGATGTTTGTATACTGAAAAAAAAGGGTTACACAAAGTGTTTTGCGTTTTTATAAAGTATTTATATCTTTTATTAAAAATAATCTCTTGAAATTTCCTGAAACTTAATTCTTTAGTGTTACTATTTATTTTATATAAGCTGCACCTGAGCAAAAAATCAATGTACTACAACTTTTCTATCTATTTCATACCCTAGAGAGACTAGCTAACCAGTTCCACTGTTAACTGTAAATAGTTAAACATTGATATATTGGTCGAACCTTGTTCGGCAGCCTACGCTGGATTGTTAAGTGATAGACAAGGCTGTGCACTGAAGTGACATTACGCAAAGTGGTAAAAGTATAATGGCTGTTAGAGGAGAAATACAAATAACGTTAAAATACCAGCTATCTTACTAGTTCTGACTGATTGCAGAGCTTGCACTAAAGTTCCGCTGGAATATTTACTACACTATTTATAACACAAGAATGGCTAAACCGATTGGAACGAAATTTGGTGGTAGAAACAAGTGGAGAAGTTATCTGAAAGTAACTCTGTCTATTGATACACTTTCCCACAGGATAGGAATGTATGCGGGTGAAACCGCAGGGCATAGCTTAAATAATAATAATACAGTTTGCTAGCAAACAGGACCAGGTAAGTGTTGGAACTGCTTAGTATTCTGTGTAGAAGTGATGCAGATATTTTTCTTAAAAGCCATCTCTATACATGCATCGGCGTCATGCCTTAGGCACTACAGAAATGAGGCAGTCCCATAATCACTATATGCGTTTTTATATTGCAATTTAATACAATTGTAATGCTTTTGAGTGTTTCAAGTATTTAGATTTAGTGACCTAGGCCCACTCCACTTATGTGTACCTACACAGGTGGTGTTACTTATTTCTTTCTACCGGCTCTAAATGCTAAAACTTATTATACCTCTGGCCATGTTGATCAGCATAGTGTTCACAAACTGATATTAATTTCATCAAAGTGCCTACTGATGATCTCAGCAGGACCATGTTGTCCGCATAACAAATGTTGTTGACAACTTTACCATCTACTGGACATCAAACACCAGTCATGCTGAGTTCATAAATTAACGCATCCTTACTAATATTGTAAATGCGAAAGTACTTCTGTATGTCAGTTGGTTAGTAGGAAACCTATCCATTTTGTGTTGTAGGTATCCTTGTATGTACCTACTTAGTGGGTATTATAAAAAATAAAAAATGTTTATGTGGCTTTCTTTTATTATTAGCTAACAGGCGCCAACTACTATGTAAACTGTGGCAATACTTAACATTTGGTCCAATGTTTCAATAGATACAAAAATTAGGTAGGTACCTAGATCTCTATCTAAGCAATAATCGAGTAGGTTATGTAGGTTATGCCTGGCAATTGTTCTCTGGCTTGCGGTGCCGCGGCTTGTAGCTTCAATAGGTAGGTGCTTCATGGGAGTACTTCTTTGATACAAGACACCGACATAAATAGCTAATCACATTGTTTTTGTACATAGGTATCAGCAATGAATCTATCAAATTTCTGGGTATCAGCATTGTTGCAACGTCCGCCGATTCTGTTTGTTTTAAGTCAATTTGGTGGCTCCATCCTCAGCGTAAACGAAAAATGGGTTTTATTTAAACACAAAATCGCGAAGACAAGAAAAATCTATAAAATTAGCACTATAAAACAACAGTCCTAAAATATTTCGTTTGCCAACTGTCAGAGTTGTCATTTTGTCAAACAAAATTCAATTTCGATGAGTTTGCAGGCCAGAGACAATAGAGTAGACCTAAATCGTTCAGTTTAAGCATGTGCATGGTACCGATTTTTTGCAGGACTGTTGTCGGGCTACTATCGCCCTGCAAAACAACGAGAAACGAGCATGGTAGGGCCCGTTTGCAACTTTTCAATATAAAATTGCAATAAATAATCGTACAATAATTGTTTTCGTTCTGTAGTTTTGCAAATATCTTTCAATACATATAAAGGCATGGCGTCCAACTCTATTAGTTTGATTATGAAATGTGGTACTGTAATATTGTTTACAATGTAGTACATAAGAGCAATATTTCTGTATTTATAGTTCGTTGTATAATAGTTCTTAAGGTCAAAAACGTCTAAACCAAAAAATATTTTTTCTAACCTTGTCCAACAGTCAATGTTAAAATTTAAAACATCGTGGTTAGAAATTAATGAGTCTAAAAAATCCTCTTTATGGATTTTGATTTCATCCACATGTCTCGCGTAAAAGTGATCAAGCAAAACTTGCATATCGTTCGGGGTTCGAACAGAGTGGATCAGAATTTTCAAAATGGTTAATCTTTTTTCACTCTTAGATGTAAACATGATGATTTTTTTAATAGGTTCGAATGCTTTATTAAAACTCAAAAATTGGTACCAAAGATAATCATTACCTATACCCAATATTTCTTCTTTGCTTTCTATATGGCACATGGCCCATGATTCTTTTTCCTCTTCCGTCATTATTTCATAAAGCCCTCGATGATAAAAGTTTTTGTCCATTTCAAATAGACAGTGTGGATATCTTTTGTGGAATATATTTTTTAAGAAACTATATCTTTGACCTTTTGGAATTGTGTCAAAAATATTTTTATGTGTTAAGTAGAAACTACAATATTCGTAAACCCCATAATTTTGACGGTGTGATTCAGCGTCAAACAAAACAGCAGCGATTGTCTTGGCGTCTACAACGTTACTGTACTTTATTAAAACTGATCTGCTTATACTTTTTATATATAACACTGGATTCCGAAGGACTCTGTGTTTATGGTCCTTCATTATTTGTTTAGAATGTCTGATGCCCAAACTTGGACTGATTCCGTAGGTTTCCATCAAATTTAGATATTTCTCATCCGAATTTAGAAACATATGTCTCATAGAATGTATAACCCGGGTCATATAATATTGTTTGTGTTCGTCCGTGTTTAAAATACCCAGGTACATTTCTAGTAAAGGATACGAATCTTTCAGAAAATCCCGGACGTAGATATCTCGATTGCCAATACCGCGAGGTAGACCTTTATGTTCCTTAATAACTTGATATTTAAATTCTTCATTCGCTATCAGAAGATATTTTGATGCTTCAGTAAACAACTTATTTTCGTAACAGTATGTATAAAACTCTATAATGATATTATTATTTTTTAAATAAAATTGAAGAGTGCAAATGAGTTTTTTCTTCATCCGATTTGACATATGAGGGAAAACATTGAGCTTGAGGTATTCAATGTTTATAACTTCTTCAAATTCCTTGTCACCGAGCCATTTACACTTTTTAAGTGCTCTAGAGATATACAATTCGTCAGCACATTTTAGTGTATCTATAATGTAGTCGATATTTTTGGTTTTAGCTGCTACATCAACTTTAAATAAAACATCTGCATCGAGTTCTTTCGCGTCTGATTTCAACTGTTTGACATTAACATTGTTTTTGGCTGCTTCATTGACTTTTAGATTCAAATCTTTTTGCCTTTGGCCTAAATTCTCGCCGTTTAGTATCAACATATTTAACGTCCAACAAGAACTAACAAGATGGACTTACTTCATATTTTGTTTCTAACTATTGTTAATTCACCTGTAACAAAGTAATAAATATATTTTAAGTTTTATCTCTAATTGGATAAAATCAGCGGTTCAATTTTTAATTAAACCATTACTGCTTTGATTTATTTAATATGGAACTAGATCTAGTTCCATATTAAATAAATCAAAGCAGTCACCATCCCGCGCATACTTCGGCAAGTATCTATACTTGCCGAAGTATGCGCGGGGTGGTGATTTTATGCGGATCTTGATATATAGGTATAAACACAATTTTAAAACCCGCAATATCTTTTGACCGGAGACAATGCCATAGGTATAAGTACTTATTTGCTGTTTTAAAAAACATTAATTGAAAAAAAAAACTGTTATAAGTAGTGATGCAACGAATACGAATACGAATATTCGTATTCGCCGAGTAGTAGACATTTACCGAATATTCGTATTCGGCGAATACTAATACGAATATTTAAAAACTAATATTTTTGTACGCAACCCTATTTACTGCAGATTTGAAAAACGCTCGTAAAAATAAATGACGTGTGCACGTGTGCAGAGGGCCTTAACCGCAACGACGACGCGACGCGACGGGGGACTCCCCGGCCATAGTTTATACAGTTTCTGCGGGTCCGGGACTTTCCTTATCATTACGATTACGAACCATGGATTGATTGAATTGATTCATTCATTCCTTTCTTTTCATTAATTTAATTTGTCAGTCGTGAGCACAAGTCAAGCAAGAGAGTATTGTTTTATTTATTTTCTGTCTGAGGTTGCTGCGAATTTAAATAAGTTTAAGTTGAATTGAAAATGTCTTCTCGTAAACGAGAACAAAGTGACATGAACGGCTGGGAACATCCAGATTGAAAAAAGAATTCGCCTAAAACCAGAAAATCTACGAATTTTATGTTTTTTAAATAAAAATTTGCCCGTTGTAAATTTTAGTTATTAGAAGAGTAAACATTCATCAAATAAATAAGTCTTTTATTACCATGGTGAGATATTCGTATTCGTATTCGCCGAATAGTAGGTTTGATATTCGTATTCGTATACGTATTCGTAAAAGTAGTATTCGTTGCATCACTAGTTATAAGTATAGGTAACACTATTTTTATCAGCAACTTTACTGATTATTTTTATCTTAATTTCTCCAAAATACTTATTTATTTACGTACCTAATTGATTATTTGTATGACTAACAACTTAATGATGCATTGGAAAAAATAAGCATATGTTATTATAGGTATGTAGGTCAGAGACTACTTGAGGTACTTTTTTTTTTAAACGGAAGTAATAATAATTGTTGATTATTCTGCTTGCTATCACTAAAGCTTCCGAAGTGTTAGTTATTAGATGCAGAATAACCAAAAAAAGAACTGTTATTGAAAAAAAAAAAACTTTTTAAAATATGCACCTGGTACCTTAATTCGTTGTATTCTGACTGAACTACATATAGGGAGATACATAATAATAATAATGTTATCATTAGGTACCTACTAAAAGCATAAAATAGAAAGAACATAATTTAAACAATTTTTAAAAAATACTTACTTTCCTGAATTCAGTCATAAAGTCGGAGGTATTTTGTTACATAGGAAGAACGTCTGCGTGTTTTCCCTTTGATATCAGTCGATGTACTGATTGGCTTGACTTCTAGATAATCTATAGATTATCTAGAAGTCAATTTATGTATACATAAATTGCTTTGTCGTGTTCGTAACTGACTAACAACGCACAACCTAAATCGCTGATAGCAGAGAGCTGTTTGGTGTGTGTGTTCTTTAAATGATGTAGGTACCTATAGGCATTCCTTAAGATAATGGTGTTTGAAAATTCTAACAGGGACTTACTCGGTTTCAACCGCGAGACACAGCAAAGTAGTAAATAATGTACTTACGATCAATAGCAACCAACTCTCATGAAAATATAATAACGTATATAACGGTGACATAATTAATATTAAAACCGACTTAAAAAAAAGAAGAGGTTCTAAATTCGGTCGAGGTTATTTTTATTTTGTAATAATGATCACAAAATCTCACTAAACTTACCCACAAAAATAAAAGTAGGTAGGTACTTAGAAACTAATTACCTAATTAGAAGTACCTAGTAAATTCGAAAAAAAGCAAAACAGTTTATGTAGTTAAGTAAAAATATTTATTATTATTATAACTTAATATGTGTAGGTCTTGTGTAGATATGTATTTAAGTATGTAGGTACTAGGTACCTATATCACTTAAAAATTAAAATTCAAACGTACATTATCACAACATTGATTTGACGTCTTGCAATACGTAGGATAGGAAAAATATTATATACAAGATGTAACGGGCAAGTCCTTTTAATCCGAAAGGGGGGTTGTTCTAGACATCTAGGCGAACACCTTTTGTTCTACGACTTTTGAAAATTCAAACATTTTTTTTGAAAATTTTGAGATTATGTTTCACTGAAAAAAACAGCTGTTTTTGAAAATAAAGGTAATTGAAGGTTTGATTGTAGTAGACCAAGCTAAATGAAAGGACAACATAAGGTCAATGACCTCGAACTCTAAGAAACAGCTGATCTTCAAGTAAACTTTACACTTAAAATTTTCGAAAAGTACTTCGAATTTTCAAAAGTCATAGAACAAAAGTTGTTCGCCTAGACGTCTAGAACAACCACCTTTCGGCTTAAAAGGGCTTACCCGTTACATATTGTATAAGGGGATGTTGGCCGATCATCAGACTTGAACAGAAGAATTAAGAAGAAAAAAAAGAAAATTATTGATGAATATTTATGTCCGTACCTGTCAACGTTTTGTTTCGTGCTCGTATGCTACCACTGCTGAAATATACCTATTTAACTAGAATTATGTAACTTATTCCCTACGATTAAACATAATTACATAAAAGTAACAGGACCGCTTTTATAATATTTATTAGTAACGCCAGGTCAAAATACAGATGCGGAATACAAACCTTACCTAAGTAGGTAGGTAAGTATATTATATAAGTATATTAGTACCTAAGTAGGTTTGTATTCCGAATCTATGTAACATTATTAATTGGTAGCTGCTTGCATCATACCAGTTCAATAACTAGCTAGGTGTACACGCATAGGAAATGAATGTAGTGCACTCTTACTATGACTTCTTCATGCCTGTCATTCTACTGTCTAAATTACACTTTGTTATACCAACAACTTTACCATCATTCATGTTTGTATTTAAAGTATTACGAACTATAAAATGTGCGAAATTCAAGTACTTACAATGGCTCATAGTTGTGACAAACAAATTTGTGAAATATGAAACTTTGCATTTTTTCATCTTGAATGCTTTTAATTTTTTCCATAAAATGCGAGTATTGTGTTGAATTACGTAGTATATTTTGATTTATGAGACTTAAAGCTAATTCTTTAGTATCTTCATCGGAAAGACTTTCAAATGCATCCTTATCATCTTTATTATTGAAGTCTAATAGGTGTCCGCAAAAGGCAATGTGCGCGTCATTGGAATCAAAATGTATTTTACAACGAATAAGGTTGTCAGAGTCTTTCCAATAGTCATTAATAGTTGATATGGAAGTTTTCACCGTATCGTCTATGCTACGCTCTATTATATTTTGGAAAAGTTTGATATATTTGCCTCTTGATTTGTATTCTTTTACCAAATTTGTGAACTCTGTTGTAAGTCTTAATACTGCATTTCTGGCTATTGTAGCTAATTCATCAACACTGCCTGGTTTTCCTTTGTTTAAAATATCAGCAATCAATTTAGTTTTCATTATAATTAAACGTAAATCCCAAATTAAAGTAAATGTTTCCTTTTCAGGTAAGGACACAAGAACATTGTTTAATATGTCTGTAAACATTGAATTCATATCATTCATATATTGCCCGCCAAGTCGAAAGCTTTGTAACTGTTCATAACACTTACGTTGTATGACATCAATAAAATTGGGAACGAATTGTTTCACGACATATTTATTTTCTAAAAGTTTATCCCAAGCACTAATACTATATTGTGTGATGAGTTTAACTAAATTCGATCTTTTTTGTAATTGTTCATTATTTTTGAACAAAGTAACATAGGACGTTAACAAATCTTGTTTTTCTTTCCTGACATTTACGATTTCGTGTGGTTTATCTAAAAGTTTTTCAAACTTTAGTAATTCATCGACATGACTATCAACAATAGGATCCAAAAATTCATCAGGAATCATATCTAATTTCGAGCGCATGTGTCGAAGAATCAAAGCTAAACGTTGATATTTTTTTGCTTTTACTGGAAACGTGTTAATAGTATTCCAGCCGATAATAATCAGTTTAGGTTCGAGATGACGTGGCATTTTCCAAGTGCACAGTAAACCAAAAACAGTATCGTCATCATCTTCATTTAAACTGCTTGTTAGTTTCAGAAGCAGTTCGAATAATTCATTTTGTTTGTGATGATTGTCTTCGGCTGTAGTCTTGTTAAATAAAGCCTCATATATTACTTTTCTTACAGAAACATTTTTTGTTTTAATCCAGGCTCTATCGATCATCGTTATCAAATTTTCTAAAGAAAAGCAAGTGAAAGCGATCCTTATACCATGTTTCTGTATGGACACTGGCTTATTTAGAATAGATTCTACAAAATCTAGACATTGAGGCATAGGCAACTTCGCACGATATGCGTTAAATATTGGTAGACAGAAATGAATATAATCTCCAACTATGTATGGCAAAAACTTTTCTAATGGTATCTGAGGTCGTGAATAATGAGCAAGTCTACAAAGGGCCTCTTGGATGAACAACTGATTCCTTGGTATTTTGACATGATCTATTTTAGCATCTTTTGGTTGATACGTCGCTAAGAATTCTAATTTACTCGATTCATCAGCTAAAGTATAAATACCGAATACCGAAACTTTTGCTAAGTTAGAGTTAAGTTTTGTATCAGATAGGCATTGAACCAATAATTCTAAGAATTGTTGGCCAATGTCAGCAGGAAAATATATCCTTAGTTTACGTAAAGTCCAATTGATAGTCCATTCGTTCCGGCAGTCATCGTTCCTGATAAATTCCTTAATTTTATCAAATTCTGTGATGAGTAACTTACAGTCTTGTTTTAAGTAACGCTTAATATTATTTTCATCAAAGTTTCCTTCTTCTAAAAAAGGATGGTATGTATTATCAAGTTTTATGAATTTTTTTACTATTTCTGGGATATCATCTTTTGTTTTTTTATAAGACTCAAATAAATCTAAGACGCGTGAAACGTATCCAATTATCTCCTTCCTAAGGTCCGTATACGGACTTTGACTTAAAATTTGCAACTTTCGAATATAGAATTGCAATAAATAATCGTACAATAACTGTTCTTGTTCTAGAGTTTTGCAAAAACCTTTCAATGTACATAAATTCATAGCGTCAAACTCTATAAGTTCCACTAGGAAATCAGGTACTGTAAGATTGTTCACGATGTAGTATAAAAGAGCAATATTTCTGTAATCTCTGTGAGTTGTATTATATTTCTGAGTGTCGAAAACATATAAACTGAAAAATATTTTTTCTAACGCTGTCCAACATTCTTTGTTGAAATTTAAAACATCGTGGTTAGAAATTATTGCGTGTAAAAAATCCTCTTTATTGTTTTTCATTTCATTCACATGCCTTGCGTAAAAGTGATCTAATAAAACTTGCATTTCGTTCGGGGTTCGAACAGAGTGGATCAGAATTTTCAAAATGGTTAATCTTTTCTCTCTTTCGGGTGTAAGCATGATGAATTTTTTAATAGGTTCGAATGCTTTATTAAAACTCAAAAATTGGTACCAAAGATAATC
Source organism: Idaea dimidiata (assembly GCA_949358125.1). Classification (NCBI taxonomy): domain Eukaryota; kingdom Metazoa; phylum Arthropoda; class Insecta; order Lepidoptera; family Geometridae; genus Idaea; species Idaea dimidiata. The sequence goes on along the minus strand of OX442334.1, from coordinate 18,447,444 downwards.
ATTACCTATACCCAATATTTCTTCTTTGCTTTCTATATGGCACATTGCCCATGATTCTTTTTCCTCTTCCGTCATTATTTCATAAAGCTCACTATGATAGAAGTTTTTGTCCATTTCAAATAGACAGTGTGGGTATCTTTTGTGGAATATATCTTTTAAGTAACTATATCTTTGACCTTTTGGAATTATGTCAATAATCTGTTTATTTGCTAAGTAGAAACTGCGAAATTCGTATACCCCATAGTTGTGACTGTGTGATTCAGCGTCAAATAGAACAGTAACGATTGACTTGGCGTCTACAACGTTACTGTACTTTACTAAAACTGATCTGCTTATACTTTTTAAATATAACACTGGGTTCCGCAGGACTCGGTGTTTATGTTCCTTCATTAAATGCTTAGAATGTCTGATGCCCAAACTTGGACTGATTCCGTAGGTTTCCATCAAATTCAGATATTTTTCATCCGATTTTGGAAACATATGTCTCATAGAATGTATAACCCCGGTCATAGAATATTTTTTATGTTCGTCCGTGTTTAAAATACCCAGGTACATTTCTAGTAAAGGATATGAATCTTTCAGAAAATCCCGAATGTAGTTTTCTCGATTGCCAATAATACCGCGAGGTAGACCTTTATGTTCCTTAATAACTTGATATTTAAATTCTTCATTCGCTATCAGAAGAAACTTGGATGCTTCATTAAACAACTTATTTTCATAACAGTATGTATAAAACTCTATAATGATATTGTTATTTTTTAAATAAAATTGAAGAGTACAAATGAGTTTTTTCTTCATCCGATTTGACATCTGAGGGAAAACATTGAGCTTGAGGTATTCAATGTTTATAACTTCTTCAAATTCCTTGTCACCGAGCCATTTACACTTTTTAAGTGCTCTAGAGATATACAATTCGTCAGCACATTTTAGTATATCTATTATGTAATCGATATTTTTGTTTTTAGCTGCTACGTCAATTTTAAATAAAACATCTGCATCGCGTTCTTTCGCGTCTGATTTCAATTGTTTGACATCAACATCGTTTTTGATTGCTTCATTGACTTTTATATTTAAATCTTTTTGCCTTTGGCCTAAATGCTCACCGTTTAGTATCAACATTTTTTACGTACAACTGCGACGTTCCTGAGCCTATAATATTTATTTTCATTCGCTGATCCAGCATGTGGAGTAGCGGTAGATCAGTAGGTATTTACCTAAGATAGTGGATCCACCTGTAACAAAACAAAAATATTTTTTGAGTTTGATCTCTAATCGGACAAAATCACAACAGCACGTGGAGGCGGCCAGTGTTCTTAAAACTAGTTCTATTTCTTCTTCTTCTTCTATAAAATGGCTTTTCCTTTCGGACATTTGCCAGTGTCAAGTATTATCAATATTGCAGGTTAGTTGCATCGAACGAAACAGTCAAGTCGTCATAGTTAAAGTCAAGTCAAGGGAATCATTGTAAAAAGGAGGCCATTTTTTACAATGTTTGTTCACGGAGCTTTGGAGAGAACACTAAGCTAAAGTCCATGATTTGCACCGATTTTCACTTTAATTTTCACTTGTACACCTTCACGAAACTAAATTGATTAATATGCCCCCGAAATTAAACAATTTACACGCATTTGAACTATGTTTCACAAAAATGAAAATTTAGCAACACATCTCCTCAACGCATTCCCGCCAAAACTCCTAGTTCTATTTACCATTGATAGATGTCAGCACGCTATAGGTATGTACGAAACACTTACGAAATATCGACTGTTAGCTGTTAGAAGTTAGACCAGGTACAAATGTATAAAACTGAATGATGAAGTAAGGTAGGACCTTTATAACCCTTAGGTATCAGCTATAGAAATTGTGTTGTTTTGAGATTGACGCATTGACGTTACGTATTATAGGCAGAGATATGTAAAAACTTCTAGATACGTAATAGGGCAAATTTCTTGGCAACACAAATGCAAGCTAGCTAGCCAGAGAAGTCTTAGTTCCATCCCAGCTCACGTCACGATCACCCGCTTGTTATCACACAGTACATTTAGTTCACTTTCACAACATTATTCACAGACAACAATGCCTTCGGGCGTATTTAGGCGATGTACGAATAGTATTTCAAAAACTGGCAAAAATATTTCATTTTATACGTAAGTAAAGCTGTATTTATTCAATTTAAGTTTATTTTGTGAAAAAGTATTTTTTCCAAAAACTCAACGAAGTTTTTGACTTTGACGTTTTATCATTCTCTCCTAACGTCTATGAGATGTCATAATAATATTATGACATCTCTTTCTTACGTCATGCAAGTAGCATTGTGTCTTATGTTTTAGAAAGAGATAACAATAGTTTCGTCTATTTCTTCTTTAAATTATGTGAATGAATATAAATAATGAGTTTGTATATCATAATTTGTGGCGCTTTTCAATGATGATTTGTTCTGCAATGGCGTCTCTCTATAACTTTAATAGACTCATTGATTATAGGTTAAAACAATTTTATTATGATTATTATGAAAATAGTTACGTAATTATGAACCGACTCAATTTCATAACTTTTAAAATTTATCTTGATCATATCCACCGTAGTTTTAAAACAGCTTTAGGTGGAAACCTCTCTCTTAGGCTGCTTTTCCACCAGAGATGTGCTATGCTACAATGCTATGGATGCGTTTGCTATCCATTAATACTATTAATTGGTGCACATATCTTAGCGTATTTTTGTAGCGTAGATTTCATATCTTCGCAGCTTAGCACATCTCTGGTGGAAAAGCATATTTTTTTATTTGTGAGAGCTTAGCCTCCCACAAATAAAAAAATATTATTTAAAACATATTTCATATTTTACATTGCTGCTTTGAAGTAATAACCGTTAACAACCACGTTACGTCAAAGCAGCAATGTACTGCAACTTAGCAACTACTAGCGGTGGATGCTAATTAGATGATACCACAGCTGGGCTGGTTCTGCAACTAACAAAATGAACCATCACGCAAAACGGACCAAATTTAAGGAGATCTATTGGCGGAAAACGTGCCTTTACACAATTACAATAATTATCCTACCTATTGGAGTAATTAGATGGAAGTAGGTAGGTAACTGAACTATAGGTACCTATCTAAGTATCTAAATAAGTAGGTAAATATCGAAAACCAAGTAACATACTTATGTACCTACCTACTTCACTTGACTTACGAATCTTACGATGAATCGATGTTGGTGTTTGCATGGATATGACTCATTCCTCTATTTAGACAGATTTAGATATATATACTTTAGTATCTTCTTACTAGTCTGTGATTTAGATGATGCAATTTTTAGAAGCTGCGCTTCACAGTTCCACTTCCGTAAAATAAAAGACGAATATGTAGGTAGTATATTTAATAATCATGGTTTAGTGCGTAGCTAAAACGAACCCATTAAGCCTTTTATAATAATGTAGGGACCTACCTATTTGTGTTGAAAGATTTTAGATGCCAAAGCATAACAACCAAACCAACCGGCTTTTTCGATCAAGGTCAAAATAAACACGCTAGAATATTTGACTGTTAGGCTGTTAGGTATCGTTTTTTACCTGTTACTTAATATTATTATGTACTTACCTACTTATTATAAATATGAGTGGGATAGATACTTACTTTTATTATGTTCTGCACAAAAGTTTAATGAACGTAATTACCGCACTTTGCTACACCGCGAATGTGTAGGAAGGAAGTAATGAATGATTCATTCAATAATGATATGTGATCAGTGTTGCCAACTGCTATCAAAGACTTGTAGCTAGGATTTAACAGAAAGTTGCTAGATTGAAAGTTTTTTTTTTACTAAAAAGTAGCTAGAAGTACGATTAAGCGCGATTTAACCCGATAAAATAACGTGTTTTATTATGCAAAATCGCAAAAACCATAGAAGAAATTGAAATGAAAAAAAAAATTGAAATTGAATTGAATGTGTTGTTTTTGTAATATTTTTGTGATTGATTATATAAAGTATTATCTATCTACCTCAGAAATTTAGCTAGAAGTAGCTAAATTTCCCGATGAAAGATATTGCATTTAAAATGTTATTAATAAATTTACAATATTTACACAAAAAAACACTATAATTCACAGAGATATGTAAAAACTTCTAGATACGTAATAGGGCAAATTTCTTGGCTACACAAATGCAAGCTATCTAGCCAGAGAAGTCTTAGTTCCATCCCAGCTCACGTCACGATCACCCGCTTGTTGACATACAGTACATTTAGTTCACTTTTACAACATTATTCACAGACAACAATGCCTTCGTGCGTATTTAGGCGATGCACGAATTATACTCCAAAAACTGGCAAAAATATTTAATTTCATACGTAAGTAAAGCTGTATTTATTTATTTTAGTTTATTTTTTGAAAAAGTTTTTTTTCCAAAAACTCAACGAAGTTTTTGACTTTGACGTTTTATCATTTTCTCCTAACCGCTATAAGATGTCATAATAATATTATGACATCTCTTTCTTACGTCATGCAAGTAGCATTGAGTCTTTATGTTTTAGAAAGAGATAACAATAGTTCCGTCTATTTCTTCTTTAAATTATGTGAATGAATATAAATAATGAGGTTGTATAGCATACAATTTGTGCCGCTTTTCAATAATGATTTGTTCTGCAATGGCGTCTCTATAACTTTAATAGACTCATTGATAATTCACTAAAATTATGTTTTACATTACTGTAACATTTTTTATCGCCCTACTAATATTGTCCTATTTATAATATACTTAACTATTCTTAATTTCTTCTATGGTTTTCGCGATTTTGCATAATAAAATACTTTATGTATCCGGTTTTATCGCGTTTTTATTCATTATTTGAACCGAGCTTTCGCCAACTTTACAGTTGGCTTTTTCAAGGTTGACTGAAAAAGCCGAGATTTGAACTCGCATCCCCGGATCAAATCTCGCCGCAAGTGAATTTTTGAAGATGAATTTTTTCTTAAATATTTCTAGTAAATATGCCTTGAGCAATAAAAACAAATTACGAAATATTTAACTATTCTTTGTTTGTCTTTGTTGTGTTTCTTTGAGCGGTATTGGTCTAGTGGTAGATACCCCGACTTTCATTCCGAAGGTCGTAGTTTCGAATCTCGGCTGACCGCGCACCAATGTCTTTTTCCTTGCGGAAAAGTTATGTGCGTTAATAACATCGCTCATACGGTGAAGGAAAACATCGTGAGAAACCCACGTCTTAGTTAGCTCTAGACGTATTGACCAGTTCTTCCCTCTGGGCATGGCTAACTAGGCTGGGAGGGTGGTATAGGTGCTGGGCAAGCCTACTAACAACGTCCCGGGCACTACAGCGCCATAAAATAGAATGGATTAAAAGTTTCTTGCGCTGTATAAATCATCTAAAATTAGATGAAAAAGGCCAATTATTATTTATTATTCTTTGTTAACAAATTTAATAAGACGATTATGTACGAAAGGATGAGAAGTCTTATGTAGAAGGTTGGGAACACCGGAAAGACGAATCTTGTTCAGGTGGTTCAGCTACAATTGATTTAGATTTTTTTTCTCTAAAACCCATTTTTTACTGCTGTACAAGACTTACAAAAACATCTCAAAGCCAAAAGTAGCTAGAAAAAAGTAGCCTAAAAAATCTAGATACATGTTTTAAAAAATTGTAGAGAGCTGCCTGATATCAAAAAGTTGCCAAATCTAGCTATAAAGTAGCTAAATTAGCAACACTGTCTGTAATAATGATTACAACCCACTTACAACCACAGTCAGCGGCCTTATTCACTCCCACCGAAACGAACCCGACTTTCGTTATCGCTGTTTTTACGAAACTTCTTTCCGTGCCGAAAAATCTGGATTTTGTGATTCATGCTAACGTTTCCGCTTATTCGGAAAATTTAACGACGGAAGTAACCTTTTTCCGATAAAAAATCATAAACAATTTTCATCTATATTCAGAAGAGCATTTACGGAGACAGCTATTTTTTGGTAGAAAATGGTAGAAAATATTTAAGTGTTTTTTCAATCTATTTTTCATACTCAGAAAATGCAATGACTATTTTACTTATATTCCATAAATTTAAATCCAAAAATCTCACGCGAACGGTTAATTACAAACATTTTTCTTTGATAGAATGCAAATGCACTGAACTATCTCCGTAAACTGTAAACGTAAATGTCATTTGTCAGTGTCATACAAGCGTTATTTGACTTAACCGCCTTATTCAAAGTTAGGTACTTGGAAATAACCTATAAAGTATTTTGTGGAAATAAAAAAGGAGGTTTATTAATACTTTATCAACAAAAAGCGACGTTACAACAGCGCCAGGCGCTTTTCGAATTCATTGCTGGTAACTGTTAAATAGGAAAAGGGAGGCTTTCAGTACAAAGTAAGTAAATATGTTACTTATGTATGATCTTTCGTACGCATTCGCAAATTTGAATTAAAATTTGCGAATTCATTTCTTATTATTTGTAGTCATGGTTGGCCTGCAAGTCCGATACTAGAGCGAAATCAGCCGCAATTTGTAGCTTGAAGCCTAGAGCTTAGTTTGGGGATTGAGCTGTGTATGTATTTATTTATTATTATTTAACTTGAAGAAGTATGTTTAAAGTTTGTTTAAATTGCAACATAATCTGGAACTTATTTAATAAATACATGTTACAGAACAAAGCTCGTAGCTGCCTCTGTGGACGATGAACCTGTCCATCTAGCTAGATGTTGTGATGGAAGTGGAGGTGGAACAAAGCCCACCCTCAGGAGAGAGACACCTACCAGCAGTGCCAGAGTGAGTGCAATGTCTCAGGAGGTAATAGGACCTGCCCTGCTGGCCATTGTAGAGGCTATGAATTGCCTTGCCGATGCAATGCGGGTTGCATTGCAAGGTAAATTAAAAAATAAGACTTTTTTTCAATTGTTTAATAGTAGGTATCAATAAAACAATGATAAATAAAATGAAACCAATACAATATTTTTTCTGATCATGTGTTAAATTACAATCGCCTTAATACAGATATCTATAAATTTGAACAAAAGCAATCAATAATAAAGACCATGGACTCTTTTCATTAAGATTTAACAATATATCACAGTATGTTTATGAAATATATTTTTTGAATCTTGAAATGAACATGTAAGTTAAGTCTTTAGGTAGTTTATTTTAATAAAGAACATATAAAATTAACTTAAAATAAAAAATAATGTTAGTCCACTCAAATTGATATGATATTTATTTATTAATATAAATCTTACTAAACATTTATCAAATTAATTGCACTACTGCAGAGCGAAGGTCTCCTCTTAGAGGGCAGGAAGGCACCAAAGAAGCAAAAAAAACAGATTTAGTAACTAGCCTTTCACTTCCACTCCTCTTCAGTGTAACTAGCCATGGGTGGGAGTTATTGATATCTTGAATCTCCTGAAAATACAATACTACTTTTATTACAAGTTTCATCAAAATTGAGTTTGAGAAATACAACCTATAAAGGAGAAGCAACATCTTCTTCTGTAATAAAGATATAATAATATTATCTTCTTATATATTATCAGTCAACCTCCTGAAGCATATAGACGCTTTTCTCGTTAAAGCTCGCTCGGTCAATAAGATTTAGAAATAATTATATTCATTTTTGTTACAGTTAGAAAACAAGAAAACCAGGAAAATAAATTATAGAAAAAACCACATCACAAAAGAAAAATACAGACAGAATACTAACCAAGTAGCCATCAGGCTACTTGGTTAGTCTCCGAGCGGGCTGCATCTACAAATAAAGGCATCGTGGTCGCACACCTGAGTTTTAAAATTAAATATTTGTTAAGTATGTTAGTAGATCCTTAGGTCTAATTGCGAGGGAATGGGATCGGTTGCCTGACTATGTCTTCCCGGTAATTTACAACTTGGGGTCTTTAAGTCGCGAGTGAACAGGTTTCTTCTAGGTAAGCGTGCTAAATCTTTGACTACATCGTCGCTTTCCATGAGGTGAGATAGTGGTCAAGCGTTTACCTATCAACTGTAAAAAAAAATAAAAAACATGAATAAATTTAAATAATGCTGTTGTTTATTAATTGACTAGCTGCGCCCCGAGGTTTCACCTGCATAAGTCTCGTTCCCGCAGGAATATCAGGATAAAAAGTAGCCTATGTGTTATTCCCGGTATCCAGCTACCTATATCCCAAGTTTCATCGCAATCGGTTCAGTAGTTTTTGCGTAAAAGAGTAACAACCTCACATACATACATACAAACTTTCGCGTTTATAATATTAGTAAGATTTGCTTTTTCTTTTAAATGTTACTTCTTAAGTTCTATTATATATAAATGCAGACGTTAATAATTGTATGTAATTTTTTACTTTTAACACATAGCCTTCTTTTTATCCTAATATTCATGCGGGATCGAACTGCGGGTGCTGCTAGTTACAAAGAAATATGTTAATTGAAATTTATCTGGATTTTTTTCCTGGTTTTATTTGTGTTGTAAAATAGTTATGTAAATCTTATAATAAATAATTTAGTTAGGTAAATAAATGAATATTTCTTAATTAGTTTTTATTGCTCTAAGCATGCATGTCTACTACAAATATTTTAAAGGAAAATACATGGATAGTTATTTTTATTATTATTATTTCTAGTAGGGGACGCCAGCGCAAGCACCAGACGGGTGATCTGTCCTCTCATGTTGGGACTATTTCACCCAGTTCCCCAAGACCCCTATAGTTTTGAGTTAACTGGTAACTCACAGTGATGTTGACCCACTAAATCTACCTGTTACTTTGCAGAATTTTAACAACTGCCCTATTGTAGTGTCACTCAGGTCCCCTTCAGATAGGGTATCTGAGTTCATTATTTCTCTCCTGGCTTTAGCGTATGCAGGGCACTCTGCTACCAGGTGATAGCTAGTTTCATCTTCCAGACAGCTAGGACAAACGGGGTCATCCCTTTGTCCTATCTTTACTAGGTGTCTGTTCAGCTGGCAGTGTCCTGTGAGGATCATTATGATTCTAATATTGTTCCTACTTAGTTTAAGTAGGTGTTTGGATTTATTTTTGTCTTTCAAACGCTTTTATAAATATCTTGGATTGCCTTAGACCATTTGTTTCTACCCATCTACGTTTGAATTCTATTTTCATTCTATGTTTAGTGACACCTTTCGTAATCCCATAGGCTATCGGAAGTCTGGGTTCGGGTCCCACAAAGGTTTCATCCGCTCCTTTTCTTGCAAGTTCATCTGCTCTTTCGTTACCAGTTATGCCTTTGTGTCCTGGAACCCAGGCCACGGTAACCTTTGCTTTGCTACCCAACCTGTTCAGAGATTATAGAGATATAGAGTTATATAAGTATCTACTTAGGTACTTATCGATAGTGAGTTGTGTGTTTGCTGCGAACACCACCCACTTATAAAATATCAGGGTGGTTGAATGTATTAATCACCTCTGATATGCTGACGCCTGGCTCATAATTAAATTGGCATTTGGTCCTCATGGCATTTGGTAATAGTACGAGCAATTACCAAGGAAACAACGCAGCTAACACCTGAAAACGAATAACATAGGTTTTTATTACTTACCTAAATTGATTTACCAATTTACTTGTAAGATTTTACTTATAGGTGGTTAGAATATAGTTACAATGATCTCGTATATATAGGGACAGATCTACCTAATGGTTTTCAGTAGTTGGTAGGAAGGTAACTAAACCAACTCTGTCAGAGCAGTCACCAAACAATTGGGCCTCAATTATTATTGCACTACAAGGCTTAGAGCCCTTTTTTTTATAAAGTTGGGACCAGTAGGTAAATGGATTGGTTACGTCTCGTATATTGACCGATGAAGCATTATTGTCGGAGTACTTTGCAGGGCTCTGCGGCGTCTATTTCGTTTCGTAGCTCAAAATTCTCACACCAATCCAAAACCAAAGTCTCCGTGATTATGAACAAAGCGACTACGTTTAATATTGAGGCCTTTGATTTACTCCGTAGCACGTAATTTCAAGACCACTAATCCAGAATGATGTTTAAAAATGAAACAGCTTATAAAAACGGAGGAAAATACAGAAAACACACCTTAAAATTCTACTTTGTCAACTGAAACAATCATAATCCCGAATGTCGGTAGGGTTGAATTGAATTTTGACTGATGGCGATTCTGCGCACAGTACGTTGCAATTCCGCCAATGTCCAGTGATAAAAAAATTAACGTAGGAGATTGGTCGGTTTCATAGATTAGACAACGTCGTGCAGCCGGATCATCTAAAACAAACACACAACACAGGACGTTCACAAAATATATAAGACAAATCCAACACCTATTTAATATATCTAACTACAACGAATAATACAAATGAATATTTATATATATATTAATAATACACATACTATAAATAAACAGTATATATATATATATATATAGTAAGTTAGAGTTTAATTTCATTAGAATATATAAATTTACCCAGAGTGTAAACAAAAGAAGAAGGAACAAGAGATAGGAGGCAATTCATATTGATAGGGCGAGGGATGTCTTTAGGGATCAATTCGTACAGAGTTGGCTGATGTCCCGAACATTCAAAAAATATATGTTCAACTGTACCTTCGGCCAAACCACATTCGCACAGGGAGGAGTCCCTGACCCTTATTTTAGCTAAAAATACCGGAGAACATATGTGCCCCAGTCTTAATCTACAAATGGTGGACGTGGTTCGCTTATCTAAGCGACGGAATTTAAAGAACCATGGCTTGGACGGGATACCGGGTTGTATTTCGCTGTAGTGCTTGCCCTTTTGCCTTTTAGATATTTCCCAGACTCTGTTCCATGCACCTGTGAGATTGGATTTAATAAGTGGGTATAGATCATGTCGGTGAAGTTGATCATGACCAGGGAGACCTACACGAGTGGCACTTTTGGCGCACATATCTGCATTTTCGTTGCCGGCAATGCCACAATGGCCCGGGATCCACGCGACGGTGATTTCCATTCCTAAAGCGTGACACTCATAGAGAGTTTTCCTTATTTCAGAAATTAGGGGAATGTTTGAGTGAAAGGGATTAGAGGAAATAGCCTGGAGGCAACTTTTGGAGTCTGAAAATATAATAGTTTTATTTAGGTTGTGAGATTTAGCATATAATATTGCTTCCAGCACGGCAACAGCTTCTCCCGAGAATACAGAGTATCCGGGGGGACATTTAAAACTGAGAATGACCCGGAAACGAGGGATCCAAACAGCCGCACCCACAGGAGAGCCATCTGAAAACTTAGATGCGTCAGTGAACATAGTCAATCGCTCGGGATATTGGTTATGAAGGATATTCAGAAAATCCTTATTAGGATCAACCGAATCTTTGTGAACTCCAAAGTCTTCTATAACATGCGGCTGAAAAACTAGTGCTTCATACGGTAGAGAATGAGAAGGAAGTAGTACGAGTTGTTTTATCGGGTTCGGCATTCGAGAGAATTTAATGTAACTGTTGAGGAGATAAGGGAGGCTTTTATCTAGAAGATTATTTGCTTGATATAAAGAGTATAAATTTCTTATTTTGCCAAGAAGGATGTGATTGGGGTTTTCGAGTATTTTAATAAAAAAGCGATCACATAAATATTGTCGTCGAAGAGACGGAGGAGGGTCAACGCATTCCACCTGCATAGCATTTATAGGAGACGACTTCATCGCACCCAAAATGATACGCAGGCTCCTTGACTGTATTTTGTCCAGCTTCTCAGCAGCATATCTGCGGCAGGGCTCCACAATAAAGGAAGCGTAATCCATGTGACTCCTGATAATGGCGTTGTATAACAGCTTTTGGGAGTATGGGTGAGATCCCCACCATACTCCCGACAGAGTTCTGAGAATATTAATATTGTTTTCACACTTGCCAGCAACGTAGGAAAAGTGGCTAAATCCAGACATCCTCGAGTCAAGTCTAACACCCAAAAACCTAACATTGTCAGTTTGGGGAACAAGTTGGTCACCTATTCGGATGTCCAGCCCAGGAATATGTCTTTTTCTGGTAAAAACAATTGACTGGCTTTTTGAAGGGGACAATGACAGGCCATGTAGAATCAACCAATTCTGTAATCTGGTCAGGGCAATGTTAAGCTGGAAGGAGCCCTCATCAATAGACTGAGTTTGAGCATAGAGAGCTAAATCATCAGCGTACTGGAGGATCTCACATCGCGTACCAATAACCTGGTCCAAGTCATAAGTATACAGGCTATATAAAAGGGGGCTTAAGACTGATCCCTGAGGCAGGCCTCTCCAAACGGTCCTGGCGAGATTTAAGTCACCTGGGCATTTAATAGATAAAGATCTCTCACACAGCAAGTTAAGACAAAAACGAACCAACTTCTCGGGTATCCTCAGCTGATGAATAAGTTTATTCCTGAGGGATGGGAGGAGGACATTGTCATAAGCAGCTTCAATATCTAAAAATACCGCTATGAGGAATTCCTTCTTAACAATGGAGGACCAAATGTCTGTTGATATAATTGCTAGGCTGTCTAGAGTGCTCATGCCTTTTCGGAAGCCAAATTGCGACTTGGCCAAAAGAGAGTTATGCTCCACAAACCACTCTAAACGTTGTTTGATAAGGCGCTCTGTGATTTTACATAAAACAGAGGAGAGAGCAATGGGCCTTCTACTGGATGGTAAAGAAGGATCAGATCCTGGCTTTAAGATGGGAACTACGACTTGGGTTTTCCATGAGGCAGGAACTGCGCCGAAATCAAAAAATCTATTTATTAAATTCAAAAAAAATTGTTTACAGGAGTCAGTAGATTTTGTGAGGAAAGAATAAGGAATTCCGTCTGCACCAGGTGATGAGTCATGAAGACCATCAATAGCTAATTGAAGCTCTTGAAAGGTGAAATTACTGTCAACAATACAAGTGTTTGGAAGAAAAGAAGGGGGGGAAGGAAGGGAATCTTCAGTAGGAACCCAGGCCGGAGCTAATTTGTCAGAAAAGGGTTCTGTCCATGAATCGAGGTCATTAGATGAGGCATTGTCCCCAGAAAAGGAACCTCTGAAACGTTTAATTTGTCTCCAAACTAAGCTGGATGGGGTTCTAGGTGATAAACCCTCGCAAAAGTCTTTCCATCCTTGCTTCTTTTTTTTGGACAGGGTTCTTTTGGCTTTAGCTGCACAGTTTTTATATTCTATATAATTTGGGACAGACATGACTGAGTTATAGGACATCTCAGCCTGACGTCTCCTTTGAACAACGTCGGTGCACTCCCTGTCCCACCAGGGGACAGAGATTCTCATATTTCGTGAGCTTTTCTTGGGGATGTGTTCATCGGCAGATATGATAATTGAGTTTACAAAAAACTGGTAATGATTTAAATAATTAGTGTTGTCCACTGTAGATAAGACTTTTATTTTGTTTTCTAGGGAGGATGTATATGAGGTCCAATCAGCTCTCGCAACTCTATATTTACAGAGAGGAGAGGGATTTGAAGGAGGAGAGGTGGAGTTGGGGATGGATATCAATATGGGGTAATGGTCACTACCATATCTCTGCCGGTGAACTTTCCAAGATATTCTCAAAGCAAGGGAGGGAGAACCCAAAGTGAGATCCACTGCGCTTTTAGGGTTTTGACCCGGTTGGACCGAATGAGTTGGTGATCCATCATTTACAACTGTTAAGTTTAGATCATCAAAGATTTCTATTAATGAAAGTGAGTATAAAGTAGTTTTCCATGAACCCCACGATGGATGGTGGGCATTAAAATCACCCATAACAATCATAGGGGAGGGAACTGAGTGAAGTAAGATTGATATGTCTGCAATTAGCAAGGAGTTAGGGTCAGGAATATAAATTGACACAATGGATATGTTCCATATTCTAGCTACAACAATGTTGATACCAGGAGGGTGAGGGGGGCAGGGGATTTGGGAAAAGGACAAAGAACGATTAATGAGTAGGGCGGCACCAGCACACCCATCAGCCCTGTCGTCCCGGAGGCATGAGTAACCCGGGACCCTGAAGTGGGAACCGGGCTTAAGCCATGTCTCCGAGATGGCCAGGACCAGAGGTTTAAATTTGTTTATTAAATGGATCAAATCACTATAATTACGTCTAATGCTACGACAGTTCCATTGTAGGGCAGTTGTCTGATCCATTGTTAATGGAATAAAGGATTTGCTTAAGTTTTTCGGCAACGTGGGACGGTAGGGACATATTGTTTTGGGAAATAATTGATATTAACAAAGAGATTATTAGGTTGATATCTAGGGGGCTACTATCTGAATCTCTTTGTGAGAGGGCACAACCATTAGGTTGTGATGACGTAGGTTGAGAAATAATTTCTTGGTGGGCTACTTTATCATAAGTATTTATCAAAGATGGCTTAGGGACAGAGTGGTTGACATAAATAGTTTTTTTATAGGAGCTATTATTATGGGAGGTAGAAGGACGGGAATGCGGGATTTGATTGGGGGTGTGCTGGGGATTCTGTGATAATACTTCAGAGAAAGATCGGGATACACTTGGGATTCGATTGGCTGCTTCCATATAAGAAACTCCATCCTTAGCCATGGTTATTTTAATAGATTTTTGCCTTGCTTGTTCTGGGCACTGGGAGTCTATTGCGGAGTGGGATCCTGAACAAAAGAGACAGGTAGGTTGCATATCTTGACAAGACTCACCAGAGTGAGGCTGGGCGCACTTAAAACATCTGGGCTTGGAACGGCATTGAGTTTTTATATGACCAAATCTACAACAATTGTGACACTGAATGGTTGGGAAGTAGTACAGTTCGACGGGAAGGGCTGTGTGATATGCAAAAATTCGCTCTGGAAGAACTTGTCCTTGAAATGTGACAACAACTGTTTGAGTAGGGACCCAGGTCACTTTGTCCTCCACTATTGCTTTCCTATTAAGTCTGCGAGCTTTAATAATCATACCACAAGGATGGGGAACTGTTGCAGTTTCAGCAAAGTCTGTCATTGACATATCGACTGGCACATTTCGTACTATACCCATCCGGGTGGTGTTATATTGTGGGATAGAAGCTGTAAAGTTGTTAACAGCTAACGCTGGATTAGTCAAAAATATATTGGCTGCCTGGGCATTTTTAAACTCTACTGAAATTTTGTTTCTTCCCATTGGTTTAATACCATCTAAGCGCACATCAGGTATTTTATTTTGGGCGATAAATTGACCGAACTTGATGGGGCGGATAGCAGAGCCTGAGTTACTATCAGTGTCATTTTTAGATACAGTAACGACAAATGGGCCTTTGTCTATGGGTAAGTACATGGTCATTCCGGAAGAAAAGCTAGGGTGAACAAATACCGTTTGTATAGAAGCATTAGCCAACTCTGTACTCACTACTGTTTTTTTGGCGTTTTGGGGTTCGTCTTCATTACGCCGCGGACGTTTTTGTCCTGCCGAAAGGGCTATAAGAGCGTCAGCTGCCTCGGCGGTATTAGAGGCGGTCATGTTTACATCTCCGTTAGGGTCAGCATTGGGATCGGGAGGCCGGGGTTGCGGCTGCAACTCCGGGCTCGACATGTCACCTTAACCACTTACCAAGTGTTAGTATGTTATTAGAACACTTAATAAAACAATCCTGCTACACTGTAACGCGAAAATTTGCAATTAAAAACACCAAAATCTCTCTAACACGTGAATAACCTTAAACACCTTCGAACGGAATCCTCGGTAGGGTTTACGATAGCTAAAACCTATCGGTAGCACTCCGAACAGATAGCTGTCAAAATAGTATATTCGTTACCTACCGTACCGAATATCGGTGGATTGAATCGGTGAAAGTGGTACTATACTCTGTGGTTCGTGTTTTTTTTAACTTTTTCCGAATTCGGCGGCGTTCCGAAGCTCTCTGAATAACCCTGGGAGCTTTGGCGGGAACCCGTTAAGGAGATGGGTTGCTAAATTTTCATTTTTGTGAAACCTATTTCAAATGCGTTCAAATTGTTTAATTTCGGGAGCGTATTAATCAATTTAGTTTCGTGAAGGTGTACAAGTGCAATGAAAGTGAAAATCGGTGCAGAACATGGACTTAGCGTTGTCTCCAAAGCTCCGTGAAAAAACATTGTAAAAAAATTACGTCCGTTTTACAATGATTCGCTAGACTTGACTTTAACTATTACTACTTGACTGTTTCGATGCAAATGGCTTACAAATATTAATAATACTGACACTGGTAAATGTCTGAATGGAAAAGCCAAAATAAAGAAGAATAATTAAAATATCTAAAAAAAAATTGGTAATTTTTAAGTATCGAGGAGGAGTTTTGGCGGGAATGCGTTGAGGAGATGTGTTACTAAATTTTCATTTTTGTGAAACTTAGTTCAAATGCGTGTAAAATGTTTAATTTCGGGGGCATAATAATCAATTTAGTTTCGTGAAGGTACAAGTGAAAATCGGTGCAAAACATGGACTTTAGTTTAGTGTTGTCCCCAAAGCTCCGTGAACAAACATTGTGAAAAATGGCCCCCTTTTTACAATGATTCTCTCGACTTGACTTCTATGACGACTTGACTGTTTCGTTCAATGCAAATAACTTGCAAATATTAATAATACTCGACACTGGCAAATGTCCGAAAGGAAAAGCCATTAGAAGAAGAAGAAGAAGTATCGAGGCAAAATGTCATCAAATGTGGCAATACTAAAATTGACCTATCGTTTAGAAAATGGCGGTTGTTGTTCTAATGAGTTGTTTCTGCAACAAAAATTAGCAATTTTAGGGCTTTTACAAAAATATACGCTGAATATTGCCGAAGCCAATTGTGATTTAAATCTTTTTAACCGATAAAAACAGCAGTTTTGTGTGTCGTAAGCTGTCTACTTAACTAAAAAATCCAATTTCTGAAGCGGTAACCGCGGCGTTTATTTTGCTTCGTATCGCGTGTTTGTGGTGAAGTTGATAATTTAACCTTACTTTCCGTGTAACTCTCGAATTGGAGGCGTTATTCAGAAGGGTTTTGTTGCTAAAAATGTGCGGGAAGTGTTCTTTTAGTGGAAGAAATAAAAGTGTTTGGTAACAATGGGTGATGTTGAAGAATTTAACACTCTAACCTTTGAAAAAAAGTTGATGCAGTTGAAAGACACTCAAGAAAGTATTCAAGGGTTGTCTTCATGGTGTCTGAGGCAAAGGGCGCACCATAAGAAGATCGTTCAGAGCTGGTTGAACGTTTTGAAACGAGTCAAAATAGAGCAGAGGCTTGTGCTGTTTTATTTGGCTAATGATGTGATACAGTACAGCAAAAGGAAGAATTATGACTTCGTTGAGAGCTGGGGGCTAAATTTGCAGAAGGCTACACCACTGGTCAGGTTAGTTTGTGCTACAAACTTGCCAAAACAATTCTCAGAACTATACCTTAGTCCAAACCAGGTTATCTTCTATACTAAAGCTTCTAAGACATCTTAGTGAAGATGCAGTCACAGATGTAAACCATTACCTGGCTAAAATATATTAAAGTGATAATATTTTAGAGGTAAACACAAAAATACATCTGTGACGAGGATTGAGCTGGTTTATATCGGTTTCTGTCTGAGTGTCTATACAGGACATTAGGCGGTTTTCATTAACCAAGATCTAGTAGCATAGCACATCAAAGGTTAGCTCTAATATTACTTTAAAGCGGACTAAAATCAACTTTGAAAATCTTTTCTTTAATGTAATTGTTCAATAAGCTTCCATTATTTGTGCAGGGTTGTAGTGTTTGGTAGAATAAAGTTATTGTGGGTGTAAACTCTTAACACTAGGTGAGTGAAAAAAACTAAAAGAAAAAGACATACAATGGTCCAACTATGTAGCTAATAACGATAAACATAATGAATATTAAATTGGACAAGTTATTCTACGTCCAGTCAATAGTTGTAAAAACTAATGATGTTCAAGTTGAGCTTTAGTCAATTAACAAAAAGAAGAATGCATAATTATTGTTAATTCAGCATGTCATGTGGATTCCCGTGTGGTGCAGTGGTTAGCATAGGTACTAGCCAGGCAAGTGAGGGATCCAAGTTCGAATCCTGGCAATGAAGAATTTTTGATGATGCATTTCTCTTATAAAATGTTTTTGTGTAGCTAATTACAGAACATCAACTAATTATTTGGTAAATGTATTTCAGGGATGATAAAGTGCGTCCTAAAATTCTACGTATATTCAAGATATGGGAGCAGAGATCTGTTTACGATGACGAGTTCCTCTCAGACCTGACTGGGCTGCTCAGTGCAGGAGCTATTAAAAAGACTGATGATGATCCAACGTTGGATTTTCAAGTAAGTCTCAATAACGAACATAGTTGAGCTGTAGGCAGTGGGGTTCTGTGTAGTTTCTGTTATAATTACTATAATAAAAATTATCCCATGTGTAAATCCAGGCTGTACTAGTGTACGAATTTGACCGAATTTGGGTGCAATTTGGACCCAAATTCGTTTAGCCATTTTTGCAAGATTGTCACCTAAGAGTTTAAATAAACAAACTTCTAAGCTTTCACATTTATAATACACTGGGTGCGTCCCGCGGTTTCAGCCACGTAAGTCCCGATCTCGTGGGAAGAAGACAGTATCATAATATTTTATGTTACTCCGCCATAAAGCAGCTATCAATTGGCGAAACAATTTTTTAAATCAGCCCAGTAGTTTCGGAGCCTATTCATTCCAAGCAAACAAACAAATAAATCTTTCCTCATTATAATATTGGTATGGACTAGCTGTGCCCCACAGTTTTACCTGTATGTATACTACTGTAACATTGCGATTTTACCGTGCAAATTTACAAGCAAGTAATCTATCTATACTTATAATAAAGGAATAAAGTCTGTACTTGGAAGTAAATTTAAAATAATTGTTGTCTATAGGACTTAGGAAAAGTAGTAGAACAAAATTATATAATTTTTAAAATCCATGTCTGTGTGTCTGTTTCTCTGTTTGTTCCTTATACAATTAAAAACTACTTATCAGATAAAAACGATTTTCAATATTCGAGAGTTCTATTTTCGAGGAACCTCGTGGTATAATTTACGTCGAAATCCAATTAGTAGAACCCGAGTAATTAAGAAAAAGTCGGCTATGCACTATTTCTACGCAGACGAAGTCGCGGTAACAGCTAGTTTCCTATAATATTTCAGCCACAACAACTAGTGAATAAAATAAAACAATGTCAAGTATTGGAAACGGACACAGATCAAAGGCTAAAGAATATTCACGATAATCCCTTGGAGTTGTCAGATGCTGATGCACTCTGTACCAATCTTAAAGGTAAGACCAACTTTATTTTTGTCCAACTGCACTGTAGGACAAAGTCTCCTCGTAGATGTGTTAGGTAGTAAGACGCCACAAGAGCATACCCCTTTAAAGTAACTACAGTAATACACTTTTAATACTGGTATGATTCAGTTTATTAAACTTTGATTATGGTTGTAATATTTCTTTTTGTCAGTCGCCTGGTTAGCGAAAGTTCGCAGGTTAGACTCCTGTTTTTTTGAAAGATATTTCTTTGCTAAAGATATTTTCCAACAAAGTAGTAATTAAGTTTTAGTAACATGCTGCTATTTTCAAGTTTTCTGAAGCGCTGTTTAGTCATGATAACCCACATACAGCGATTCACCCCTACAATGGTTGTGATGAATGTCACTGCACTGCCTGTATTTTTAAGTAAAATCGAAATATTAAGTAATTAATGTTAAAAAGTTAAATATTAGTTAATTCCATCTCCAATTGCATTAATTGACTCAAAATCTAAAAGGATACTGTCTTCCAATCAATCTGTCAATCTGTCTACTACAATGACTAGCATAACGTAATAGAGTTGCTTTTGCTGTACTGATGCTGAAAATAATCTTTTCGAGCTCGTCCATGCTTCAGAAGGCAGTTCCTATTAAAAAGAAATTGATTAAACCAAGTTATTTTCCATACTGAATTTAATTTTAACGTTTTCCTTTCAGACAGGAGTCACAAAGACGATGTTGAGAAAGAGTTGAACGAAGGCATAGCCTGTGTAGAACGTTACACTCAAGCATTACAACGGGAAATAGTTGCGAGAGAAGCTTTGTTAGCGCTCTTAACGTCTGCTAACCAGTATTACTCAACGCAGCGAGGGGAGGTTAAAGTTGTTGCTTATGTGAGTATTTTACATGTTATATTAGTTAAAAAGTGGCTTATAGAATATTGGTCCCACGCATTATAGCGCCATGAATAGCAATATTATTTTTCTTATTGGGGAATATCTGCTTGAACTGGAAGCAAATGTTTTCCGTATTCACAAACAACCCTATGCATATTTAAATGCTTTGTTTTGTTTATGTGATTGAATTTAAAGGTAAGTGAAAATGTGACGAAAGTCGAGTTCACATATTGGGTCCTTTGTGAATACAGGCCTTAAATTTCTGCACATATGTGTTTGCGAAGTCAGTTGGCAGAGATTCTGAAATAAATAGCATAGATTAAAATTGCTTGAGCAGTATGTGTAAATCATCCAAAAATTAAATAAGAAAGGCCGATTATTATTGACTGCTTCATTATATTAGTATAGATTAAAGTTAGGCAAGGCTTGTGTCAACTCTCTCTTAGGTGTGTCTTGTGTTACTCTCAGTCGTATCCATAAAACTATCAGATCAATGTAAATACATTAGCAAAACTGCTTATAAAAAAAGTAAAAAGTCAAATTTAATATATATTTTTTACTAAACAGGCATACAAAAACTTCGGTGCGCGTGTCCGGGCACTAAAACGCAAACTAGACGAGTTGACGCCCTCCCTCCCCTCCGCGGCGCCGTCCCCCCCCGCCCGGGACGAGGATGTCCCGTCTCCGGGGCCTGACGAGGACATTGACCTGCCACCACCTAACGACACTAACGATGATGACAGTGAGTCTATACTATAACACGTACACTAGACTACAGTTAACACCTCTTCATAGTCGTAAGACTATACCAAAAAAAAAAACAATAGTTTAACCTAGGGATATATGCAATAGCCCGGAGCCTTTACTTTAATGCTCCGGGCTATTGGTTCGTAGAATTAAAGTAGAGGCCCAGTCTAAAGGAGTACAGGCTACATTCCGCGCTTTACACTGTAAATACTAAGGTGTGGAATTTCGTACAGTCATCATCATCATCAGCCAGAATACGTCCACTAACGCCACAACGAACGAAAACTTGCCGTTTGCTTCCCCGCGACTTTGACAATGTCGTCGGTCCACCGACTTTGACTTGACAATGTCGTTGGCACAGTGGAAGCTAATTTTTATTTATCAATTCCAGTATCATACAACATAGATCGGACATTCAACACATCGTTTGCAGCAGACGGTTCTCTCTACAATTTGGGGCTCTCATCATTTCTCACTGCGGACAATCCGATGGGGAATATATTTAACGAAACAAACGAAAATGTTAACAGTTGTAAGTTATAATATTTCTTATTTTTATTCCTCAGTGTATTCTAATCGAAATATTTTACACGAAGAAATGTTTCTTCAAAAATCCGTGTGGTGTAATGGTTAGCGCAATCGCTCGGAAACGGTAGGATTTTTGATGATGCATTTCTCCCTATAAAACATGTTTAGTTGAAGTTTTTTTTTCGAAAATTCTACCAACAAATAGAAGGCTTTTGTCATGAATGACTGATAGATCAACCAACACACAGCCTATACTGCTAATAGTAGAGAGCTGAAGTTTGGTGTGTGTTCTTTATATGATGTAGGCATGGAAAAAGACAGGGTTTATCGACATTTACACGGGATCGGGACTTATTAGGGATCATTTATATTAGACCGTCACGAGCGCCGGCCGAGTCCGAGCTTCGTTGTCCATTGCTCGGCCGCCTCTCGGTTGCAACAGACCGATCGACTGCTCGACGAGCTATGGACAACGAAGCTCAGACCCGTGAAGGTCTAATATAAATCGTCCCTTACACGGGTAAACCCGCTGGACAACCCGTTCTCGAATACTATTTATATATGTTATAGCGTCCCCACCGTTCCCACCTTTCGGTATACCAGCAGGGGCCGCTATACCCGAGCGCACACCCCTAAGGGCGACGTCAGGGATCGAGTTTAAGACGGATCTAGTCCCCAATGCTAGACTGGACATAGCAACCCGCAAACCCGCGGGACACCCGCGGGACATAGCAAGTCACTTTAGCTAGTATATTCAATTATATTTGACAATGCCTAAAACGCATTGTCAAATATAATTGTTTCATTTAGCAAGCCAGTCATAGCTTTTGAAAATTGAAGTGTGGGTTGTAAAAATTCTTTTATTTTTCATTTTGTTGACTGAAAACTTGTTTTCATCGAGTTATGGGCATTCTATCAGCGTTTTTAAACCGAGGACGGGATGCCCTGTTTATTATTTTTTTGTTTCCCTTACAATTTTTTTGAAAAATATATTTTTGTCTTAATCAAGATTGTTAATATGTATGCCAAATCGGTTGAAAGTTTGTTACAATAAAGTTTGTATGTATACAAATACACTAGTATTGTTGTAGTCAAAAATACCTATTGGTTTTGATTTTACGCTAATTAAGGAGTCTCGAAAAACATTAAATCACGTGACGTCATTTGCAACGCTCCTCTAATTAATACGTAAGACGACATGTATTGTGACATCGACACAGAGCGCGAGCGGACTGGCCGAGTGTGAGATGACGTCACACCCGAGTACGAGTCCGCATCGCACGTTTACTTCTATAAAACGGAAACGAATTAACGTATCGAAGCAATTCTTTCACTTGTATTTTTTATTTTTGACAGAGAATATGGACGGCTTACATTCAAAATTAGTTATTTTTCATTGAAAATTAAGTACCCAGGGAGGTCTTACTGCCCTCCTCTAAGAGGGAGGCCTAAAGTGAGACATAAAAAGGCTAACAATTTTTTTAAAAATTATTTTACCATTTTTTAATAATCTCGATATTTCGCCAGTCCACTAACTTAGATTGGCTTGTTCATTTGTAAAGTAATTTGTTTAATTAAATTTGTGAATTCAAAGTAATTTGTATTCATTTCAGCCAACAAAATAGAAGTAATAAATAATCGTCCCGAGAAACAAGATTTCAATATAAATGATTTTCTTAAAACGTTCGCACCAAATGATAACGCGCCCGCATCTGATAATAACTCCGGTAAGATGTAGTAGATAGATATATTCTAATTACCTTTAGGGTTCCATTGTACCAAAAACCTTTTACTATGACTCCACTGTCCTTCTATCTGTCACCAGGCTGTATCTCATAGAGCGTGTTAGCTAGACAATTGAAATTTTCACGGATTATGTATACAAAGTGTAACTGGTATGCCCTTTTAAGCCGAAAGGGGGTTGTTCTAGACATCTAGGCGAGCAACTTTAATTCTACGACTTTTAAAAGTTCCAACTTTAAAAAAAAAAATGAGGTTATATTTCACAAAAAAAAAATGCTTTGGAAATTGAAGGTAATTGAAGTTTGATTGTAGTAGACCAAACTAAATGAAAGGGCAACATAAGGTCAATGACATCGAATTCTAAAAAACAGCTGATTTTCAAGTAAACTCTACACTTAAAATTTTCGAAAAGTACTTCCAATTTACAAAAGGCGTAGAACAAAAGTTGTTCGCCGAGGCGTTTAGAACAACCCCCTTTCGGCTTAAAAGGGCTTACTCGTTACACCTTGTATAACAGAATAAAACCTCTGTAACTCGAGGTTTAGTATTCAGATGGATCATCTTTTCGTATCAGTCGGTTCGACCTATCTAAATTGTGCCTGCCCAATGTTCCTCCACAGCCCACAGCAGTTGCGGTATCGTTGGCCTCCATGAGGTCTTCAATTGTGTAGGTGGTCCGACACATCTGAATGGATGAATGGTCCTCATTCATCCATTTAGAATAATTTAGATGGATAAATGAGAAGACCCGTTAACATTAAATAAATAAAATAAAAAAATAAAATCCTGTGACGAACACACAGCGCCATCTAGCCCCATGGTAAGCTGCTAAGCTTGTGTTACGGTGACTAGACAACGGATATACTACTTATATTTATTTTTCTTTTGTAAATACATACATACATATTATATATATATTTATTTTAACATTCAATAATTTAATTTCAATTGGTAATCTTGGTGTGAATGTCAATGTAATTTTTTAATGTTATTAACCTATTTATTTTATTTAATTTAGAAAATTGTATAAAGTTGTATGGGTTTTTATGCCTGGAATAAATGATTTGATTTGATTAAACATAGAAATACACCTAGATCAGATACAAATATTGGTGTGTAAATGTATTATTTCGACGACCTCTGTGGCGCGTCGGGCGAACGATTGGCTGCAATGCAGAAGGTTGCGGGTTCGTATCCCGCTGGGTGCAAATATTTATGTTTAAAAATAAATATTTGTATCTGGTCTGGGTGTATTTCTATGTATTAATATGTATGTATCTACAAAAGAAAAGTAAATATTAGTAGTATATCCGTTGTCTAGTCACCGTACCACAATGGGGCTTACCATGGGGCTAGATGGCACTGTGTGTTGATCTCAAATTTTTTTATTATTTATTATTTAAGTATTAAAAGATGTTTTTGGGTTCTTAATAATTGATATCTAATATTGGTGTTGTGGTTCCAGTGATAAGCGGTACGCTGTCGCAGAAGTCCCAGGACACGTTGCCCGGCCTCGACCTGGTCGCAGCGGACGGCGCCGCGTCCGCCATCAACCCGCCGCCGCCGATCTCCTTCTACGGGACCATGGACCAGCTTAACGGTAAACTTAACTGAAATAACTGCTATTTCTTCTATGGTTTTCGCGATTTTGCATAATAAAACACTATCCGCCCTTACTTTTTTTCTTCTTAGTTATTTGCTTCTACTTGCCACAAGGCTGCAATTGTGCCAGTAGTGGTGAGGTGAATAATATAAGTTTGGTTCGACGGATTATTGTACAGTAAAAAGGCCTCAAGATTGATCTTGTACAGTACAGTGGAGATGTAAACGCTAATTAATGCGCTGCTTAACTATGCATCTTTCAAAGTTGACAGACAGAGACAAATGTCATATAACTTAGTCATGTGTAAATAATACTTTATAAGGGAGTTTGTTTACCGGGCTTAATCGCGTTTTCCTTCATAATTTAACAGTTATAGAAAATACTTTATTTACCGGGTTTAATCGCGTTTTATTAATGATTTTTAAACGACTGAGCTTTTACCAACTTTACAGTTAGCTTTTTCAAGGTTGACTGACCTTGAGGTTGAGGTTGAGTGCTAAAAAAAATAGGTCCCTAAATGATAGTGTTTGACCACTATCATTTAGATGTCATCCATTTACCTTACCCAAAGGAGGGTAGTTGGACCTATAAAATGCTTTGTTCTGACTGACTGGTGGATCAACGCCCAGCCTAAACTGCTAATAGCATAGTGCTATGATTGATTGATTGTACCAAATTGTATTCTTTATTGTACCAAATTATTACAAAACAAGAAAACACAAAAAAAACAATAAAAAAAAACAATAGAAACCGATTAGATAGGTAAACATATAAATCAGCACATTTTTCAGAAATTATTAGTACTTAAAACTATTTATTTGTACAAAAAAAAAACTAAGTACAATGGGTGATTTGAGTTTTTATTTCTTCAATTTGTCATGACATGAAAATTTACGATTTTAAACTAACATGGTTATTTTCACTACTAAAATTACTTATTAACGGGGTATTTACCATGTTTAATAATTTATTCGCTGAGCTCGATATTTCGCTAGTAATTCCAACCAGCTTGTTCACGAGACCGGAGAATGCGGGTAGGTGATGACAGTTAGAGGCGTCCATATCGGACTACCTGCTTTCTGACACGAGTTGAACGTCTGGTTATCGGTCCCCTACTATTGTCACTAACTTCATTATTTACTCGGTCCTGCTCGTTTATGGACGCCTCTAACTGTCATCACCTACCCGCATTCTCCAGTCTCGTGAACAAGCTGGTTGAAATTACTAGCGAAATATCGAGCTCCGCAAATAAATTATTAAACATGGTAAATACCCCGTTAATAAGTAATTTTAGTACATGAAAATTTGTATTTAATGTTGTTTTCATTGCAAACAAGGAATCAAAACCACACCTACCAAAGGTATGTTAAAAGTATCTTAGATCCTTGTATCCTTTGCCAGACTTTAGACAGAGATAATTGCATCTTTTTCATCATCATCGCACATGATGTTTCCGGGTACATCCCTCCCGGGAACCCGGGGTCCGCGCGTCCTATTCTTACGTTTTCACTTCGCACGATATTCAGCATCCCGTGTAGTTAGGCAATCGGCACGCTTATTAGTAAACAGAGATTTCTCCTGCCACAGTTTAGAGACAGAGATAAAGATATAGATATATCTCCATTGATCGATAATGAATGACGTGTGAATGTTTCAGATGAACCCGACCAGCCATATCATCCCGAATCGAGTTGGACAAGCAATAACTGGAGTATTCCGGTAAGCTAAGAAAAAAACAATTAGTCCTTAACCCTTTCGTATCGATAGGACACTTCAGCACAACACCCTATTAGCAGTACTATGAAACCAATCTATTAGATTTGTGTTAATACCTGACACAAACCTCATACAGGTTGAGCTAATAGAGTGCCTAAATGTCCTTTTGATACGAAAGGGAAAAAAAAACTTAAATTCGACTCCTCCTTCAAATATTGATCTGTGCAAAATATGAAATAAAAATTTGACCAAGTGCATGTCTTGTGTCTTCTTGTCATGTTTTGTCACCTAAACGGTGCGTGGCTCCGTTTAGGGGCCACGCACCGTTTAGGGGTATAAGTGGCCCCGTTTAGGGTATAAAATAACAGGGATTGGGATAAGGCCGCCCATTGTACCATTATTTATTTTAGTATTAGTTTTAAGGTTAGTCTGTTTTTATTTCATAGTGTTTGTTTCGTATTTTTAATGAATTTGGTAGGTACAATAAAGTATCTAATCTAATTTGGTTGCAATGACAGACCGACATCACAAAACTAGAAGTGTTTCGAAAACCTAAAAAGGGTTTATCCCGAATTTAAAAAGTTTGATCTAATACACGTATCTGTTTCAGGCCCCGCCCGCCCCCCCCCTCTCCCTCGGCGGTCCAGTGCTGGACACGCCGGAGTCGCCGCCGCCCGCGCCCGTCCCGCCGCCCGAACCGCCGCTCTATCCCAGCGTACAGGTAACTATAGCAGCTGTACTACGAGCCTAGTTGCTTAGTTGTATGTTGGCCGGTTAGACTGTTGTTATCTCTGATAGAAGTTGTTAGGAAAAACTAAAAAAAAAAGACGAAAAAATGAAGATGTGTCTGTATGAGTGTACTCCCCAGTGAATCCAGATACTTTGAATATCTATAACTCGTCAATAATTAAATTCTAGTAGCTTATTCAGTACTATAAATTATTTACCCCCATTCTCTCACGATAATTGTAATATTATTTAGAATTTACATATTTTAAAATTACATAAAAACAATAATACCTATATATATAATATTATCGAATTTTAGATAATATCTTTTGCGATTGTAATTTAACACATGATCGCAAAAAAAACCTCATGAGTTTCTTGTGGCTTCTTCTCTTCGGAGGGCGCGTTCCGAAGCCACACTAAAATCAATACATCTAAGACGTAGCCAAATGATCAGGTGCATTTAATGTTGTACAAGAATCTAAAGGAAATAAACTATTTTGACTTTGACTTTGACTTTGACACTACTACAGGAAATGTAGAAGGATTTAGCCCAACCTACCTATGTTCCAGGATATACCATCCGACGTGGACCACCGAGGGCTGTTACCGCCGCCGCCGCCGCCGCCGGTCATGCCGCTGTTGGGACGTGAGTACTTATACTTAAGGTGAAGGGAGGGTAGGTGTAAGCTAACACCTAAATTTAAAACCTCTGTTTTTAAATTAATTTAAATATTATTTAATGTATAAAGTTTTTGAAAATAAATGCAAAGTATAATATATTAGTCTACTCTACCTGCCTGGGAGTGTTTTCCTAAAGATTGAACGCATATCAAACAAATCACTTTTGCAACCTCACATCACTGCAGTAGCAAGAGCAAAATGGAAACAATTGAAAGATTGGAGGGCTCACTAGCACATTTGTCCAGCACATTTCAGAAGCAGATGATGGATTTTGAAGCCAGGATCACCCGGGGCAATACACCAGCAGCCGAAGCGACCACCACAACACTTGCTGCAGAATTCGCCAACTTCAAGGTATTTGTGATGGGTGCGCTCCGCAGCCTACAGGAGCAACTACAGATCATAGTCAGTAGCATAGACAGGATGGAGATGCACAGTCGTCGCAAGATTCTACTGCTACATGGTGTTCCTGAGTCTGCGAATGAAAATGTGTCCGAGGCCATCATACAGACTGTCACTAAGAAGCTGAGGATTCAGTTTGCTGTGACTGATATCTCGCGCTGTCATCGAATGGGGCGTGCTGCATCACCTCTCAAGCCACGACCAATACTGTTTAAGGTTCGAGATTCTGACATGAAAACCAAAATCTGGCAATCTAAGGCCAGACTCAAAGGGACTGGCATTACTCTGTCGGAGTTTCTAACGAAGGCACGTCACGACGCGTTCATGGCAGCAAGGCAGCGGTTTGGTGTTGGCAGTTGTTGGACGAGAGACGGGCTTATTCACGTCATTGATGCGGAGGGCTCTCGCGTACGTATTAGTAGCATGCGAGACTTAGACGCAATCCCACAAGCTGTACCGAAGCAAATGTCTGCGACAGCATCGCGGGCGGCTAAGAGGGCTGATAATAAGACGCAGAATGACTTGGTAACCAAACAGCCCAAATCTAAATAGTTTTTAGTTTTCACAGCTTTTCACAATCATTATTATTTAGCTAGCCCACTGCACATACATTTTGATAAATTGTTGGGTTAAAGATTTATCCGCCCATTTAGACCGTTATTTTATTTTTTTCTAGATGGACGGTGAACTGTAATGTTTTATTTTTACTGTGCCTTCTTCTTCAGGCAGTATGAAAATCAAACATTGCAGCTGCGATTGTTTGATTGATTGCTGCCTGACAGTTGACATTGAGCGATGGGTAATGTCTTTTTTTTTTTTTTTTTCCTTTCTTTCCATGGCTCTATGCGACATGTCCATACAGCCAAGTATTTTTGAATGTTTTTGTTATTTGTTTATTATTATTGTGTGTTTGCGGTGGGCAGCGTTTTAGCTGTTTATATAAATATATATTTTTAAATATTGTTTGCTTTGCAGAATATGCGTATTCAAATAGATTTAATCTCTTGAGCACAACCGGCCGGGTGTAGTTGATTTAAACGTTTGAAACAAGAGGATAGGTAACAATTATTATTGAGTATTTTATTTTTATTCATACTTATCTACTTACTTTTATTTTATTCATATTATATTTTATGTATTGTAAGATATATATCTATTATTTTTTAAGGTTATATTATATTGTATTTATTGTCTTGTGTACTAATGTTGGACAACAGTATAAGCAGCGATATTTTTCTATCTGCTACCGATGACAGTGACAGTGATGCGAGTTTTCTCAGTATCCCCTCTCTTCCTGATAGCCTCCAGGCAACTTTCCTCGACGTACCCAAAAATTTTAACATTGTCTATATTAATGCTCAGAGTATTTCAAAACACATTCATGAGATGGTCGCCACCCTGAACCTTGCGAACATACATGCCATTGTGGTCACTGAAACCTGGTTAAAACCATCTCACCCATCATCTCATTACTCTCTTCCTGGTTTTCGGCTTATACGCAATGACAGGATTGGCTCGGGTGGTGGTGGCGTGGCTATATACTTACGTCCACATATTCCTTTCACATTACTTAATATGTCTGCACAGCCGCCCCCCGCAAATGCTGGCGAGCATCTTTTTATCGAAGTCCTTCTCTCCAACACTAAAATTCTTCTAGGTGTATACTATAGTCCAAATCTTAATATTAATTATTTTTCTTCCTTCGAAACTCTTATACATAATTTCATTCCACTGTATGAACATGTCATAGTCTTGGGCGACTTCAACACGTGTCTAATAAAACAAGACCATCGTACACGTCAGCTGGAGTCAATTATCAGCTCTACTAACCTACATATATTGCCGCTCAATGCAACACACCACTTTCCAAATTGTACTCCATCTCTCCTCGACCTAGTCATCGTCTCTTCTCCTTCTCATGTCGTCAAACATGGTCAACTCACAGCTGATAATTTTTCTTACCATGACTTGGTCTTCTTATCCTATAAAGTTCGCCCTCCCAAATCCAAGCCAAAGAGGCTGTTGCAGCGAAGTTTTGGTGGTATTGACAAAGATAAATTTGTTAGGGATGCTGCCGAAATTGACTGGTCACCAGTTGTTGAATGTAATAACATTGATGATAAAATTTTAGCATTTAACGCTCAAATTACTCAACTTTTTGATAGGCATGCTCCACTTAGATACGTCAAGATGAAACATCTTCCTGCACCATGGCTTTCCGATGACATAAAAAAACTCATGCGTAGGAAAGCTGCCAGCAAGTGTAGGTATAAATGTCGACCTACAGAATATAACAAGGCCAAATACCATGAAGCTCGCAATCGCTGCAATAGAGCATGCAGAGACGCATACCGCAGACATATTCATGAATCTGTCTCTGTGGAGGATCAGGCAAAAGTCTGGAAATTCCTCAGAACCTTAGGAGTTGGCAAATCACGTGATAACCCATTACCTGATAATTTGGACGTAGATTCTTTAAATCAACATTTTTCTTCGGCTTCCGTTATTAGCGATGCTGATAAAATGAATACTGTCAACTTTCTAACATCTCTTCCAACTCCTAACTGTCCCCAATTCGTCTTTAGTCAAGTAACCCCTTGTGATGTTAAAAAGAGCGTCCTATCCATCTCCTCTAATGCCATGGGTTCCGACAATATTAGTCGCAATATGGTAGTTCCCATCCTCGACTCTATACTGCCTATACTAAGTCACCTTCTTAACTATTCCTTAACCAGTCGCACTTTTCCTTCTATTTGGAAGGAGGCACAAATTACTCCACTCCCAAAAAAACCCAATCCTGCATCCTTCTCTGAATTCCGACCAATATCAATTCTTCCTTTTCTGTCAAAAGTTCTGGAGCGACTTGTTCATAACCAGATAAATTCTTATCTCCTTAATAATAGTCTCCTCAACCCCTTGCAATCTGGTTTCCGTTCTGGTCATAGTACGGTTACAGCTCTAGTGAAGATAACCGATGACGTTCGGAGGGGTATGGACGATCGCAAGTTGACTGTTCTGACCCTTCTAGATTTCAGCAATGCCTTCAATACTGTCGACTTTGACATTCTCCTTGCTATCCTTCGCTCCAATAACATATCTCCAATGGTCATTGACTGGTTTCATTCTTATCTGTTTGGTCGCCGGCAGAGGGTGCGTTATAGGGAGACTTTCTCCTCTTGGTGCAATACTTCTGCTGGTGTACCTCAGGGCGGTGTCTTATCTCCTCTTCTCTTTTCTATTTTTATTAATTCTATCTCAAATAACCTCACATCCCAGTACCATCTATATGCAGATGATTTACAAATCTACGCACAAGCATCATATGAGACCATCTCCACTGCTGTCGATATAATTAATGCTGATCTACAGAGGATTACTGACTGGGGCAAAAAGTTTGGTCTTAAAATAAATCCAAATAAGACTCAGTGCATAGTTTTAGGCAGTTCTCGGCTTTCGATTAAAATTGACCAAAACATGCTTCCGCCTGTTCTAATCGAAGGTATACTAGTTCCATACTCCACCACTGTCAGAAATTTAGGAATAACGTTGGACTGTGACATCTCTTGGAACCAACAAGTAAACTCGACAAGTAGGAAAATGTTCGCTACCTTTGGCTGTCTCCGGAGACTGAGTAACTTCTTGCCCACTGCCACCAAGATTTCGCTAGCGCAGTCGCTGATGCTTCCTATTCTTGACTATGCTGACGCTAGCTACCCTGATCTTACACAAGAGCAACTTGACAAACTGGAGCGTCTTCAGAATCTATGTATCAGGTTCATTTTCGGCCTACGCAAATATGATCATGTTTCATCGTTCCGTGCTCAACTCAAATGGCTTCCCATTCGCTTTAGGCGTAATTCTCACACCGTCTCTCTACTTTACTCCATTCTCTTCAATCCTCGCTATCCCCTTTATCTGAAGGAGCGCTTCAGTTTTGTTCACTCCAATCATGACCGTTTACTTCGTTCTCAAACTACCCTTCTTCTAAATTATCCCCGCTCTTTTACCTCTTTCTATAAAAATTCTTTCAACTTCCAAGCTGTTTCGCTCTGGAATGACTTGCCGGAGGACGTCAGAAAAGCTTCATCCCTGAGTACGTTTAAAACTCGTGTCAAGTTGTACTATTTGTCACTCGTTTGATGTTTTCTATAATATTTGAGAGTATTCTGTTATTTTTTTTATTTATTTTTTTTTATTTCCTGTAGGTATATATTATGGTATTAGTATGTTTTTTTGGTATATATGTATATATTATAGTTATTTAGTAAGTATATATGTGTATTAAATGATATTTAATTGATATCGTATATTAATATTTAAATTGATTATTTTATTATATTATTCCTTAGTTGTATTATTTGGGAATATTTAATATTTGTTATAAATTATGTATATATAAATTATCCTTGGTTTTAGTAAGCGCACCTAACCCCTTAATCATTCGTATGATCCTCTCCATCCCAAGGTTGCCTGGAAGAAACCGCTCTCAGCGGTAAGGCCGCCTATTGTGTCACTCTAGATTTAAGTTTTGTTACTTTTATTTACCTATTATAATTGTATTTTTGGTGTCATAATAAAGCGTTAAATAAATAAATAAAATAAATAAATATACAGTTGCATTCAAATTGACTCATTGTTACCACATTTTATTTGAAATAATGCATTCACGCCATACGCAGTCCTAAAACAAGTATTGAATCGGTGGATAGGTGATGATCTGAGATGTGACAATCCTAATAATATTATAAATGTGAAAGTGTGCGTGTTTGGATGTTGGTTACTCAATCACCCAAAAACTACTGAACCGATTGCGATGAAACTTAGAATAAGTAGCTGGATACCAGGAATAAAACATAGGCTACTTTTTATCCCGATATTCCCGCGGGAACGGGACTTACGTGGGTGAAACCGCGGGGTGTGTCAGCTAGTGCTAGTGTCAAAATAAAATTGTCCTAAAGCTTGATATGAAGTATTTTAAATAGACATTGAACAATGTCAAAGTTGAATTAGGACAATGTCGAAATTGTATTATCACGTCTATGTTAGCTTTTGACATTGGTATCAATGTCAAAATTATTTGATCGGCCTCTCTTAATCTCACCGTATCATCAATCGTCACAGAGCTAAACACCTAACAAAATGTAATGTGTGTGAGTGTGTGTGTTATTTAACTCTTTTTAAATGTTTATTTCAGATCAATTTGATTTGGGTATGAGATTATATAAGTAATTTATTTAAAATTTAAATCTGTTAGCCGTGTTTTCCATGATTACTGCTAAAAAAACCAGCCAAATGCGAATCGGACTGGCGTACGAAGAGTTCCGCATTGTAATCATACGGTTGTTGCTTGTCAGCCCTACTTAAATATTTATTTTATTCTGTTTTTTAGTATTTGTTGTTATAGTAGCAACAGAAATGTGTTATCTGTGAAAATTTCAACTGAGAGAATAGTCCCATTTTTACCTTTGCCCTAAAATCCTAGACACGGCACCATTTCCTATTTAATATGCCTTTGATCTTAACTCATAGATATGGAGGATGTAGATCATAGACTAATGCCGACGCTCCCGTCTCCGCCCGTGCCTGTCACCACAAGCGCTTCCAACAGATCGACACATCAAGGTAAGATAAACACTTTTTTATTTATTAGAAACTAGCTGCGCCGGAAAAAAAGCGCCGGAAGTTTCATCCTTTTTCTTTTTTTCGTGTCGATTTTTAAATATTGTGTCCGGCCCAGTTGTTATTATTTGTTTCTTATCGGTTAAATAACCGATTATAGCTGTTTGAAAAGTAGCCAGTGTCAAGTATTATTCATATTTGCAAGTTATTTGCAATTTGCATGTAATTCATAACAGTCAAGTCGTTATAGTAAAAGTCAAGTCAAGAAGATTTGGTTTATGTTTTTCCCAACCGTTTATTAAGCAGATAAAACCGCGAGTCTCGGCTAGTAAATAAATAAAACCGTTTTCAATTACTTAAATTGTTTTACGAGGAATATTTCAAATTACGAAATGTTATATTGATTAATTATAATTTCAGATGTAGACCACCGGAATTTAATATCGTTAACGCATCAGCCGCTGACAATACCGCCCGCGCCGCAACCGCCTATCATAAACTTGGATCAGGTAACATTGCATTTAATCCGCCCTGCCATGATGTCTTATAAGTTATCGCGTTGTCTTTTAACTAAAAAGAAATAAAATTAAAAACACATCAAGTAATATATATTTTTAAAAACCAACTGCAATCATTTCTAAATATAAAAAAAATCGTATTAGTTGTAGGTATCAGTTGCATTTTTAATATTTGTATCAGTTGTCAAGACGAATCTCAGTTCTAGCCCAAAAGTTTCAAAATGTGAACAATCAAAAATAAAAATGTCAGACTGAATTTGCGCCATTAATGTTAAAAAAATGGCGGACATAAAACTTACAATGATACAAAATTATTGGCAAAATTTATACCTAATAGAACATTTATATATCCGGCCATTTTACTTTCCGTATGTCCATGTAAGTCAACTGGACTAAAAACCAGTAAAATTGTTTACATGTTGTTTTCAGGATTACAGACTACCCCCTCCATCAATGCAACCTCCAATGCAGCCCCCTATGCAACCACCTATGCAGCCTCCAATGCAGGCACTTCTACAGCCTCCCCCCATGCAACCCCCCATGCAGCCCCCCATGCAGCCCCCCATGCAGCCCCCGATGCAGCTCCCCATGACTCCTTCAATGCCCCCGTCGATGCCCACTTTGTTACCCCCGTCGGATATCGTCGAGAGTGTTGACATGGACCTTTCTGAGGATGAGGAACGTAAGTTAAACATATAATTATATATTTACATACAAACATATATTAATATATAGTTAAACAAATTTATAGCGCCCCCAAGGACCATTTTGATATTCCCTATTTTGATACACCCATTGAATATCGTGAGAGTGTTGCTATTGGAGCTTTCCTAGCATGAGGAACTTAGTTAAACAAATCTTTTAGTAGTCCTTTCATAGCTCCCTATGACCCCTCTTCGATACCCCCGTTGTTACTCCCTTTGGATATCGTGTGGAGTGATGATGTGGAATTGTCTGATTGACAAGGAACGTAATATAAGTATATTTTTAGGAGCCCACATACATCCTTCTATGACCACGATACCCACTTTATTACTCCATTTTGATATCGTAGAGCCCTTTGTAGCCGCTTATGACCACTTCGACCCCCCCCCCCCCCCTCCCCCCTTTGGAAATTGTAAAGAACGTCGAAATGGACCGTTTTTGAAAGAACTTAAAGTTAAATACGACCTTTAAAAGCGAAACACATATTGGGAACCTGTAGCAGTCACCTTTTTCGAACGAATTTTTTTTAAATCGTTTATTGTTCCTATTTCGAACGATGTTTATTTTAGTAAGTGTAGTAAACTTTGTACACCCCGAAATAACCGCCTTCATCTGTTCAGAAATGTTTTTTTGCCCATTAGGCAATAGGCAAAAGCTATCTCTAGACGAGGTATAAATATTAACATAATGCTAAAAACAGATATTTCAGTCAATAAATATATATTTTGTTTTTCAGCTTATTTTGGTATGTTATTTACCTTATTTTTGTATATTATTTTGGCTAGATGGCATTGAAAACAAGTCCTATAAACTAATGTGTCTATCATATTATAAAATGGTAACTGTAAAATGGTAATTTATTGGTCAGGAGAAGGTTCTTATGAAAGAAAAATACCGTTATTTCGGCAGGACTTACGCGCTTGAAACCGCAAGGCGTAGCTAGTTGAATAAAAAAAAGACATTGCATCTTTGGGAGTAACATGGGCCACGTTTTATCCCGTTCCTTTCACAGGATTCGGATTTGCTCAGGCGAAACCGCGAGCTAGTTAACAATAACCCTGTGTAACCAAATTATAATTTCAGAAGGGATGTACCACCCGGACCCAAGACGGCAGAGTTTCAACAACAACAAAATCCTAGTCGGTGGAGACAATGGGAAAACACAAAACAACCCTAACTTCATCCAGATAAACGACAAAAAAGACCAAAACAACTATGACGGGATACCAAACACATTTCACCCGAACCAACAACATTATCAAGACCAAATCGAGAATAACCTTGAAGATGACGAATATTTAGATGATTTAAGAAGTCGTGGCATAGATGACAGACCGGATTACGATATGGAATGGCAGAATCGAAGGCCAAATAACCAGAGATTCCCTAGAAATTGGAGTCCAAGGACTAACTTTAATAATAGAGGTTTCGGACCTCAGTTTTGGCCCAGAAATGGTCCCAGACCGAATGCAAGATGGATGGCACCAAGGCCAAGATTTTGGTGATTTTTGTTTGTGAAAGTGATTGTGTTTTATCGGTTTTTTAAACTGGTGGTAATAACCTAATAAAATTTAATATACAATAGTTCTATCGGACAGGAGTCGTTTGTGTTTTTAAATTGTTTACCTGCGAGGAAATATTAGTTATTATCCAAAATTTATTTCCCGTCGAGATTTGAACCCATAACCTCTGGATTACTAGCTCGGTGCACTATGCATTCTGCAGCTCTAGACAACATTCTTATCGATTAACGAAATCGCAATCGACAGTTTTTTTTTGTATGAAATTGACATAATGTTTACGAAGAGTCACGTCACTTTTCACGTGACTCGACGTGACGGCGATTTCGTTATTCGATAAGAATGTTGTCTATGGCTGCTGCTTGGATTCACTGTAGATGGCGACACGGACGTCACTCTAAATTATTAAAATAAATATAAGTAGTATATCCGTTGTCTAGTCACCGTAACACAAGCTTGGCAGCTTACCATGGGGCTAGATGGCGCTGTGTTAGTTACAGTTAGTTAAAAAAATTTAGAAAATATTCAAAACCCAGTTATACAATGTTATTTTAAATTGCATGTATTTCGACCCAGTTCCCGCATTGTAATAGACCTAAAAAAATCTGACGCCCCGGATTCGCTTGTTTTTAAGACAGTACATGATCATTAATCATATTGTATTGCAACGGGATAGAAATCTTGAGGTTGTAAGTTTTAGCCTCGCTGCGTTCATTTAATTTTAGGTAATTTTTATTTTATTTTACTTGATCGAATGATTTCTCATTGGTTTCGATCAACTGATAGCGTTTCAAAATAAAGAAAATAAAATTTAACTAGATTTCAAATTTCTAAGGCGAGCTTGCGCCAGGTTCGGTTATAAAACCCCCCTTATAAACGATTATTAACAGATCAATTCTTAGAAATATTTTTAAAGGAAAAATTCATCTTCAAAAATTCACTTGCGGCGAGATTTGAACTCGCGTCCCTGGATCAATATTCCAGTGCCTATACCGCTCGGCCACGCAAGTCGAATTTTTGAAGATCAATTTTTCTTTTAAAAATATTTCTAGTAAATATGCCTTGAGCGATAAAAACAAATTTACGGAAGATTAATCCTTGTTTCTTTGACTGCGATAAAACAAACGTTACATAATTTAGTCATCCGTTAATTATCGTTTTTTGGGAAATAGGTGTACTGTGGTCAAATACATCCATATTCTGAACCCCGGACAATCGTGGTGTCGAAGTCGGCAGCGAAAGCGGTGGCTACAATATCAACTTTGAGTCTAACTGGCCAGAAGTTGCAGAAAACCTCAAAAGGTGAAAAGAGATGGGATCCAGCAGTGTGGTAAATAATATTGGCTAAAAAAGAAAGAGGATTAATTTATAGGGACATAATTAAAGCTAGAAAAAATTATCAAACTTCCCGTAAAAGAATAAATTACCTAACTACCAATAGTACAGTCTTTCACTCGCTGCTCATGTGTCATCATAAATCATAGTAAGGTTAGAGAGTATGTTTTTCCAAAATGACGTCGAATTGAACTCTGAGTTACGCGGTAGGCTACCGGGTTTGTGCAACGTGTGAAAAACTGACAGGACAGTTTTTCACTCGCTACATACACCGGGTATTACCGGGTAAAGTTGAGTACATTTTTTGGAGCTTACTACATTTTGCTAACTCGGTGTTATATAAGGCCATGTATTTTTGACACCATTTTGACAAATTGTGTCTAAATCGGGTTAAAAACTAACTCTGTCTGGCGCAAGTGATGTTTAATTAAGTTAAGAAGGCAGTTACTGTTTTAAGGTTTTTCGAAGCATTTTGAAAACTATAAACTATCAAATTAGGCAAAATTCTATGACTCAATAAAATAAGATATACAATAGATTTGTTGCTCTGAAAAGTCGTTTTTGTATCTTAAATTGTTATTAGTCAAACTAGGAACTTTTTTAGGTGATAATTTTCTTTTTTACAAATTTGGACTTTATAAAATTCCGTTCTCAAAAATTGTAAATAGTACATAGTTGATAGTTTCATAGATGTGTAAGAGAGTTTTTTTTGCAAAATATATTTACAGCAAAAACAAATAGATTTTATGGTACTGTAAATAGAGTTGAAAATGATTAAACCCCTGCTTATAAACGATGATTACCAATGACTAACCGCCGCAATCAGACACGTTTTTTGATTGATTAAACTATCACTAATTGAAGAGTTTTTGTTTATAATTGATAGGTAAGCGTTTGACCATTATCTCACCTGATGGAAAGCGACGATGTGGTCTAACATATTGCACGTTTACCTAGGAGACTTGATGATCCCCAAGAAAACCTCCATTTTACATAAAAAAATCTTTACTCAGTGATAGTTTAATGTCTCTGAGTACGGCAGTAAGTTATTATAACGTTTGTCTCTGTCTGTCAACTTAGAAACTTCATGGCAAAGTTAAAGACAAACAATATACAATTTGTAACAGGTTTGCCCTTTTAATCCGAAAGGGGGTTATTCTAGACGTCTAGGCAAACACCTTTTGTTCTACGACTTTTGGAAATTCAAACTTTTTTTGAAAATTTTGAGATTATGGTTCACTGAAAAAACAGCTGCTTTTGAAAATAAAGGTAATTGAAGTTTTGATTGTAAACCATCAAACTAAATAAAAAGACAACATAAGGTCAATGACCTCGAACTCTCAGAAACAGCTGATTTTCAAGTAAACTTTACACCAAAATTTTTCGAAAAGTACTTCGAATTTCCAAAAGTTGTAGAACAAAAGTTGTTCGCCTAGCCGTCTAGAACAACCCCCTTTCGGATTAAAAGGGCTTACCCCTTAGACCTTGTATAGTTTATGCATCTGTAAATCAACGTTTTTAAGTAAGGGCGTAAGACATCGACAGGTTG
The DNA here is from genome assembly GCA_949358125.1 of Idaea dimidiata. NCBI lineage: Eukaryota > Metazoa > Arthropoda > Insecta > Lepidoptera > Geometridae > Idaea > Idaea dimidiata. The sequence goes on along the minus strand of OX442334.1, from coordinate 18,407,975 downwards.
TATGTACGCCTTTATAGAATTGGAAGAATTCAAGGGAATTTTAACCGACTTTCCCAAAAGGTATTTAATGAATCCCTAATTGAAAAACGGTGTCTTATTATTTATTAAGAGTCTATCTGTTTACTCGTTTTGTTCATTTATTATTTCACTAACAGCAAATACAAAAACGCCACTTAAAATTTGAGGGGTATTTAAATTATTATCATCATCATCAGCCTGTTGCAGTCCACTGCTGGACATAGGCCTCTCCAATTGCACGCCACCTGGATCTATTTTCGGGTTCTCGCATCCAGTTTAAATTATTAAGCAAATTTAAAATTCAAAATTTGTATTGTTATATTTGAGTTTGAGGGGTTCACTACTCCATTTCGAAAAACGTCACGTCGAATTACAATTTATCGATGAGAGCTGCTTTAATGTTTAAGTAGAACTCAAATTTTGAGTGGCGTTCATGTATTAAGTATTATAATAATTTTAAAAGTATGTGTTTTAACATACAGACAGAAAGACAGACTCTTAGTAAAGGGCCTCTTAACGGGACCCCCGTTTTTACCTTTTGGGTAGGTACGGAGCCCTGAAAATGGGACTTGAATTCGACTATTCCAAATTAGATATTTGTAAATAAAAAAAGCAATACACTAGCGTCTCGAAATATTCGATAATTTACCTTAAATTATTCGTCTTAAAGTTCTTTTTGTTGTTATTTGTCCAAAATATTATACTTATTCAAAATTTTATTTAGAGTCAAATTATGTTCCTTACAATAATATATTATTAAATAAGTTAAAACAGCAGACTGCAATATCTAAGTGTATTTTTAGTATTTATGTAAATTGCAAATGAAATAATGTGAGATCAGTCTAAACCACTTCTAAACTCACCTTTCATCGATCATAATTTTCCAACCTGTACCCTTATTATCTATCTGTTGACGTCTGACCACAGTGGAAAATGACAGGCACTAAGCAGTACATTGCTGCTTTAAGGTGATCACCGGTAATAACCACGTAACGTTAAAGCAGCAATGTAGATGATACTGCAGCTGATCGGTCTTATTGTTGTTTCTACGTGTGTATGTTATCGTTAGAGTTCGAAGCGCGGTCACCCTTAAGTTTAACTGGTTAAAGTTCACTTTGGCATATGTAGGTGTAACCAATTCAGAAGCGTAGCGTGCTTTGGCGGGGCCCCGTATAAAATATGTTTGGGGCCCTTAGGAAGGGTAAAGTTTTCTCACAAAAGAAAAAAAAATGCATAAATCTAAAAGAAATATTTATTTATCATTATTTTCTAATAACTATCACTTTTCCAAAAAAAGTACGAACTGAATGACTAAACCATTTGTCAGTAAATTAAATCATGGAAAGTTTTTATTAATATTTGCATCCGCACATTGGGGGCCCCCTTATAATTGATGCGATGGGCGGTAGCTACGCCCCTGAATCAATTGTATTCGGTTAGGTTAGACTTAAATGTAACCATGATTGGTTTTCATCGTAATCTGAACAACACTTTCATACCAAGGTTTACAACTTACACCAGCACTTCTATAATATCTGTAGGCATCTTAAAACATCCGATAAATACTGCTTCACTGCTCTCACGTATATTTAGTCCACTATTCTAATCTCCAAATAATTTTATTTCATTATATTGTCTAAAGTTTTCGCGATTTTGCATAATAAATCACTATATTTACCGTGTTTTACTCGCGTTTTATTCAACGACGTCATTATTATCAACGACCGAGCTTTCGCCAACTTTACAGTTAACTTTTTGAAGGTCGAGTAAAACCCGGTAAATATTGTGTTTTATATTAATAAAATTAAAATACTGAAAAAACGTACAAAGAGGCATATTCTGATTTGGGACAAGTTCATTAAAGCAATCGTCAAAATCAGTTCCACAATCGGTTACACTTAGTTTTACCAGAATTGGTTACACCTAGACCCAACCGGTTAGACCTAGACGTGACCACGCAACAGGAATAACTATGACATACATATTTAACTATATATACTAATGTGTGAAGATGTATGTATTATATATATTGTATATTTCAAAACATTGGTCAATTCAGAGTATGATCAAATAACATACAAACGTTATTTAAAGAAAATGGATTTTATTTTGTCTTCTAGTCTAGTTTTTTCATGGCTCTAACGCTTTTGTTCATAAAGGATTTAATGAACTTTTATGAGTAAATGCGTAAGTATTTAAGATTTTTATGTATTTTAAAGAATTTCTGCTTTCTGAACGGTTGCAAATTGAAGGATTCTTGCGCATTATGAAGCATTTTGAAGAATTTTATCAGATTCTGAAGAATTCTAGCGCATTCTGAAGAATTATAGCGCAATCAGAACAATTCTAGCGCATTCTGAAGAATTCTATCGCATTCTGAAGAATTCTATCGCATTCTGAAGAATTCTAGCGCTTTATGAATAATTCTTGCGTAGTCTGAAGAGTTCTCGCGTATTCTGCGTATTTATTATGTAAAATAGTCATGTTATTTTAGAATTAACGTAGAATAGAATAGAAACTCGCTGTCTTTTCTGCAATAAAAGTAGTTATTGCGTTTTTTGCTTATTATAATAAAGCTTAATAATATGGGTGTATATTATTTTTGTCTCGTATCGGCATACTTAAATAAAATGGTAAATAATGGTAACATTTGGAGGAAATTAACTTCTTGACTTTCATGGTAGATGAATGGAAGGAAACCTCAACACACATGGTTGCGGGTTCGATTCCCACCTTAGACCAAATAAGTGTAACAATGTGTTTCGGAAAAGGTAATCAAAAGTGAAAGTTGGTTGTTCTATCTACGTCATTTAGGCGGTCAAATTTTGTTCTACGCTTCTACGACTTTATTTAAAGTCAATTTTAGGACTTTGAAAAAGAACTATGAAATTTTCGTATTTCGATTGGTTTTCGAGTGATTTTTATTCAGTAGTCGTGTTACAAAAGTTAGTCCCCGCCTTGTCTCAGACAACCTCTTTTCAGCTGGAATTACCCTCAATCAATCAATCATTTATTGCCTCGTCGAAACACAGTGTTATATACCTAGAGGCATCTAACTTGCGAGGTTTAATAATATTTTTTATTATAGCATAGATAGGTAAGATTTTATAATATCGGCTTTTACCTAATGCTGTCTGAAGAATAAGTATGTAGGTAGGTATAACAGCCGTATTTATAAACGACCCTATGCGTGTTTTATCCTACTCTTATACGTGATATTCAATGTAAGCGAAAATTTCTATGCATAGAGTCATTTGTGAACACGGCTGTAAGGCACGGCGCTAACTGAATTACCAAAGAGAGGCGTCTATGCGACGGAAATCCCTTTGTAACTATCGTGTATTCAATGTCAATGACCACAGAATCGACAGTAGGGTAGACTGGGTAAGGTTGAGCCAAGTTTCATTTGACCGTCTATGATTCTAAAAATATGACTTAGCTAGAAGTAGGGTTTTTATAACAATGTAATCTTAAGAAATATTTTCGCAAGATACATATTCAAAAATTTCCCATGACAGGATTCGAACCTGTGCCTCTCGCAATCCAGGCTGGCGCGTTAACCAATGCCTACGTTTACATAAAAATTGTCTACATCTAAATACTTAAATTGTGTTTCTAAGTCCAATAGTTAACTCACAGGAGCAAGTTAAAAAAATGGCACAATCGACCCCGCCCCAAGAACAGTTGTGCCAATGTAATTTCTTAATAACAGTATAAAAACAATCATCAAGAAAATTCCAAAACAATCTAAGTAGATCCCATGTACTGATATTTGATAGCTAATTTTGACATAAAAGTAGGGAAAACACTCATCTTCGTATCTGTTTTTATAACAATCACAAAAAAGTCGAACGAAAAAACTTGGTTTTGACTTCCAAAAAGATGATATTAAGATAAATACTCTCTCCTCCAGTGGTCAATGTCGCCCGACTGGCACAATCGTCCTGTAACACAATCGTACCCAGTCTACCCTTCAAAAAATACTATCTTCGTATACAAAGTATAATCCTGTTCCTAGTCGGTTTATAGTTGTAGAATTTATACGATTCACATGTAACGGCGCGTGTCGGAGCTCATTTTTTATTTGCTAAGGGAATATAAAAAAAAACATCAATACATTTCTACCAAGTCGGTTCTATAAGCAGTATCCGAGGCATGCAATTTAATCAGTTATGAAGCCAACCGGCTGCCCTTCGACTTTGCGACTGCTGCCCTAATTACCTATATCTTTAAAACAATTTCAAAACGATTTAATTTACTTTTTCTTCAATGTCTTTTTCGAATCGAATTCGGACCGGAGTAATACCCCTACTGTTTTGATATTCCACAGTTAAGATGTTGACTTTTGATGATAAATGTACCTACTCAAAAACGGACTCTCCGTTTGTGGACATGACCAATAGATTTGAGTAGAACTTAAGGGGATGTCGCCACTTTGCTCATGAGTAAGCGTCGCGCCTAACACCCATATGCAGAGTCGTTTCCTCCACTCGACTCGACCTCGACTCAACTAGAATGATACCCGTAGAATCGGTATCGATAGGTTCGAGGATACCTTAAGGTAGATCTCGACGTACCTTGAGTTTGACAATTATAATTCCTCGACTCGACTGAGGAATTTCCTCAAGAATTCTATCCTTCAAGTTGAGTCGAGGTCGAGTCGAGTGGAGGAAACGACTCTGCATATGGGTGTAAGTTTTTTTTTATATTAAGTAAATTTCTGATAAGGTTTGGCTTGTTTTCCCAAAATCCCTGTAAAATACTGTTGAAAAAGTACAGCGAGTTTCTATTTCTTTTTGCGTTCATTTTTATTTTTGGGGAGCCGTTTTTTTTTTATAGGTACTGCTCGAATAACTGAAAAATGTCTGAGTGTGTTTAAGGCTGCTTTTCCACCAGAGATGTGCTATGCAGCTATGCTATAGCTAAGATGTGATCTACGCTACGAAAATACGCTAAGCTATGTGCACCAATGAATATGATTGGTGGATATCAAACGCATCCATAGCATCGTAACATAACACATATCTGGTCGAAAAGCAGCCTAAAACTGGCTGGGTTGGAAAAAATGACGTTTCGTTTTAGTTACGGACGGTAGGTAGGGCATATTATTTTCGATGAGTCGAAACTAATACTTAATTGATTCCAACGTTCTGGAAATAGAGAAAATAGAGCCCCAAACCTGCAACTTCTAAGTTCTATTGCAACGTATTTAAGTTTGTAACTATATTCGTCATGTAAAAAATACAAGGTACCTACTTACCTTAGTGCTTTGTTTTTTCTCCAAAAATTGCTTCCGAAAATTTGTACTCGGCGGGATCCTAGTCTTAGTCATAGTTCTTATTATTGTTAAATGTATTGTTTCAAAACCAAAATTTCCTAAATGTAGGTACCTAATTACTTTTAGAAATAAATTTAAGATACCTACTAGATGCTTGCTACCTACTGCCCGTAACTGAAACGAATCGTAATTTAAATATTAAAACCCAACCTTCAAAGAAGCGCGAGATTTTTAAAGCAAAGGTTACCATCACGTTTGTGTAAACGCAAAAGTTGTCTGGAAAATTAAATGTAACGCCACTGCGAAGGAAATATAAAACTTCAACTTTCCATACTTTTTTTTGCGTATAATACGCAAACGTGATTGTTTAATTTAACTCCCTTTACGCTACTATTCAGTCTACACTACACAGTGAAGGAAGTTTATTGAATAGAGCCCTCTAGGTGCTAACAGCGATCGCGTAAGTTCCTACGGAGTTACCTAATGGACATCTAAGTTTGGTATTGCTTTACAGAAATTTGAATTTAGGGGGATCCGTACCGAGTGCGCGCGGAATATGGATAAGTACCTACTATAATGGACTTGTGACATTGCTGATTTCTGAACGAATGCAGCGGAATCTTATCCTTATTCGCTCATTAATAATAAATTTATTCAACTTTATTGTAACAAATAAGAAGATTTGTGAGTATAAAACAATATTTAAAACAATTAATTTAATAAAAATATACCTATTTTAATAAAGGAAGCAGATAAAGAATATCAAAGCATCATCGACCTTCAATCGATCATGTTTTGGCTCTGGGGCTCATAACGCCACTTCTAGTGATTTTAAAACCTCTGTTTCCACTAATTTTCGTTCGTTTTCTGTTTTTTGTCGTCGATATTTGGTTATTTTCTTCCGACATCGAACGAAAATAACCAAATATCGAATTATTTAAATCGCCTAACGAGCAACGAGCGATTCAAAAATAAGGCCCCTGAACTAAATCTTCAAAGTAAAACAGTCACCGAGTTTGTATTCAAAACGTTTACGTAATTATGCATTTCAGTGCTAAAGTGGAATAGTTTGTTAAGGTGATCCATAAACAAAACAAGATTATTTGTTTTCGCGTTGTTGGATTGAATTTAAGTTTATTTTCCTGTCTTAATTGCGTTGCGTTTATTATTTTTGCATTTTACCAATGACCAACGTTTCCGGGTTGATCCTGAGGAAGTGATCAGTAAAGATCATAAAACGTTGGCCATTGGTAAAATGCAAAAATAAAATAAAAGCAACCAGTTTAATACCGGAACATAAGTTTAATTTAATAAATCAATCTAGTGTTCCCTTGTTATTTGAAACACGTATCTAACATCTACTACGTTAATCTTCAAAATAACGTCATTTGAATTCCGAATGCCAACTAACCAAAAATATTGAATTTTCTTTGCCTCCGGTTCACTATCTCCTATTAGTTTCACTGTAAATGTATCTAGTGTAGACATTAGGTGTTTTGAACTGTAAGTAGGTACCTACCTAACTAAATACAGTAACATAGTTTAGAACTTGTTAGTGAAGCGGTTCCGTTGTTAACTTAGATGCAAGAGTTAATTTTGACCTGTATTAGTTAACTTAACATTGATCGGGAACAATTTTATTAAGGAACTAATAAGGAACACTTGAAATTAAAATAAACCAGCCAAGTGAGTAACGGACTCCGCATGAAGGGTACATTTTTACCGTATTTTTACCGTTTTAGAAAAGCGTTGAGGCATATAAGTAGTTGAAACATTTTAGTGTTCATTATTAGATTTTTTGTTGAATTAATTATCATATTTTTAAATCGTTAAATTACAGCTTAGCTAAACTTTAATGTTGTGATAAAGGTGAATTTTCTCTTGGCCAATTTAGCATTGACGCTTCGACAGTGCGTTATGGTTAAAATCGAGCCTTTCCTACTAAAATACCGACTACCTCTAGCCTCTACGAACCCTATATTTTTTTTAACAAAAAAAAAAAAACATTTACTCGATAAAAACAAAGGATAAAAACCGAAACCTACAGGTTAAAAAATGTAAAAAGTTAGACACGACACGACACGGGCTTAGCTACGTTCGATTGAACTTCATGTAGGTTTTATTATAGTGAACGTAAAGGACTGATATTTTTTCCTAGTTTATACCTACCTACTATTGCAAAAAATATTTAGAAACCGTACATGGATACCATGTTTTTTTCATTTGAATGAATTTCTTTGTTACAGCGACAACCATGTAAGTTCAAAATCATATTAGTAACAACGTTTTTTACGTAATGATGCAATGCTGTAGATAACGGGTTTGAAAAAAGGAACGTAAGGAGCGAGCTGAAATTGTCGAAGTTAAGGGCCTATATAACCCTAATAGCGTGACAGGGATAAAGCTAGCTAACTTCGGATGTGTAGGTGAAGGACGTAAGATGCGACTGCAAAATTTTAGTGTGTAAAATCAAACAATTGCTAGTTTCAAGATAACTAAACGTTAATCTTGAAATTCAAAACATTCACTGTCTGTATTGAGCTAAGTTGAGTTGTTCTACAAAGTTTTATTAGTTTTCGTACAATATTGACTGAGTAATATCACTTATTTGTACAATTTAGAGGTAAGTTTGGATTTTTTTTCTATCGAGAAAATTTTCAGGAATCGTGTTTTCACGACATTTACGTGTTAGTAAATATCCTCGACTCTAATAAAAATGGTTTCAAAAACTTTTATTTCAAATAACTTTTGTAGTAAGTAATTCATCCTAGAAACAGTTCAGCGGCCCTAGCCAACATTCTTATTGAATAACGAAATCGCCAATCGACAGATTTTTTTGTATGGAATTGACATAAGCTCGCGAAAAATCAAGCGTGACCTTGTCAATTTCATACAAAAAAATCTGTCAATTGGCGATTTCGTTATTCGATAAGAATGTTGGCTAGGCCCCCCCGGGCCTACTACGGCCCCTAAAAGCCATAGACAATTTCTGCTCGCTCCTTGCACGGTAGCTTTTTCAAACCCGTTATCGACAGCATCCTATTCCCAAAACGAACGTCGAGTTGAACTCGACGGGAGTTACACGGTTCTTAAAACTCTATAAAATATAATAATTGACCAATTCTTGAATCCGAATTATTCAGGTAGGTACTTATTGTTAAAACGACTAATTTATACAGGGTGTCCCAGGGACGACAATTTAAGCCGAAAGGAGGCTGTTCTAGACGACTAGTTGAAATATTTTTGTTCTACGACAAAAGTCGTTGTGGTTAAAAAGTTTGAATTTCCTTTTGGAACTTCAAACTTTATGATAAAAATATTGAGAATATTATAGGGTAGACTGAGTACGGTTGAAACAGGGGTCGTTTGAAACAACTCGAATATCTTACAAACCGTTAGTGGAACAGAGGAGGTTCCAAGGGGAGAAAGAAGGGGACGACCCGCGCGAGCCCGAGTCTTATTGTTGCGTCGCTTTTCGCGCGTTCTGCTTGTTTTTAGGGGACCCTATTGTATTTTTTCAACCAAAAGTAACTATTTTTACTCGAACAAATTTATAATTATTTTCGTTTCTATTTGAGTGACGGTATTGAGTGCGTGCTTGTGTGTATTATGAAGCTTGTGGAATATAACACTGCAACTGGTTTTTAAATATTATTCTTGTAACATTACGACTTTATATTTGAAATAGGGACTGGGTACACTTGAAACGATTTTTATGGGTACAGTTGAAACATTTTATTGATTCCTTTTTCATAATTTTACATAGTATAATAACATATAAGAAAGGTTTTCAATGTACAAATAGACATGATAACGCGCAGAGACACTTATGAAGAGGTTAAATCAGGAAATTAATTGTGAAAAATGGCAAAAAAACATAATTTAACAATTTTCCGCTCCATAGACACATTCGAATGAGAGAAAACCTCCGTTATGTTTGGGTCATTTGGTTTAAAAAACAGTTATAATGCTTTTTGTTTTGATTATTTTGTTATCTTGCATTAAAACAATGTTAAGTAGATTTTAAATAAAATTTAATAATGAAGTACTTAAAATATTGAAGACTGTGTTTTTTTTACCAAAAATCTCCTTAATTATTCTATGCCTTAGATTAATATTCATTATAACCTTTTAAAACAACGTAATTTGTATGATTTATATGATGCTAAACTGACCTTAATCACTGTTTCAACCGCCCCTGGGTTGGGGACGATTAAAACAAATTTTACTATTTTTTTAAATAGAGCTACTATTAAAAATATTATACATAGAACTAAACTTATCATATCCATTAGTAGACAAAACCCTGAAGTTTCATTTAACATCAATTTTGCGAAGTTTAATTAAGAAATAGTAAAACCATGAACAAAATAAGTGAAATTGTTTCAACCGTACCCAGTCTACCCTATTCATTGAAAAAACAGCTGTTTTTAAAGGCAATTAAAGTTGCTATTGTAGTAGACCAAACTCTAAAATAAAGTGAACATTGATGCAACTCAATGGCGTCGACATGGACATTGACTTTTTGTGTTGAAACAAAATCTCAAAATTTTCGAAAAAAAAAAACGTATTTCAAACAGACGTAGAACAAGAGTTGTTCGTTTTGATGTAGAAAACTAACCACTGTACAATTTTGAATTAGAAAGAAATACCTAACCTTGTAAGTATATATTATATAAGATCGCTGATAGATATACTTAGGTATAGCTACTTTTATGACCTAATACTTCGTTTTTTTAATTGTAAACAACGATTTGACACTTCTTTCTATAGAAAAAAATACAAAAATAAGGAACCAAATCGTCAGATTATAGTCTGAAATTAAAAAACCTACTATAGGTACCACCATCGCCAAACGATCGTACAAATGACGTATAAAGATGTTTATTAGCCTTTCGGCCATTAGGGTTGTCGCAGAACACATTAGACAGTGGATTTAAGTGTTTTTGAACACCCCTAATTACTACCCGTTAGAGTGATTCACGGATTCTTGGTTCTCATTGAAGAATGGATACCTAACCTACTTTAGCAAGTAGGTTGAAACCATTTGATCACAATTTTTAAGGTTCTCTACATAAGAGGTAAACTTGGGACCCTTTTACTAAGACTCCACTGTCCGTATCTAGGCTGTATCTCATGAATTCTTATGACTCTTCATTAAGGTATGGATACCTAATCTACTTTAGAAACTTAGGTAATTGAAGTCAATTTGATTGCTTGTTCTAGAGTTCCGCCCCAAAGGTTAAAAGTTAAAGTTTTAACTTGTGTGTTACCGCAATTAGCCCTACTATTGGGCCTTTGTGCGTGATTTTAAGTCGTGGGTTTTCTCACGATGTTTTCCTTCATCGTAAGAGCGATGTTAATAGCGCACATAAATTGTTCTTAAAGAAAAAGACAATGGTGCACGGCCGGGATTTGAAACCACGACCTTACTGGAACTGATGAAGCTCGGCCTAATTGGAAATAATTTACTGTCAAGTGACCATTAACCTTCTATAGTTTCTTATAGGAGACCTGTCTAACTTAAATGCAATATTAAGGGTTGGCAGGTGGTTGTAGAGGTAGGCACCTATCCGTTTAATTACTTTTCCAAACAAAATAAACAAGAAAGATGTACAAAACATGATGAATATCCGTGAAATTGGCTATTAAACCCGTTTTATTAGTATTAATAGTCTTTCAGGTGACCTAAAATGGCCGTCTCATAAAAAATGAACGATTTATCACTCTAAAAAACAATTATTTTTGTTACAACCTGCCTGCGAGGGCTATTCGTTACCAGCTACAGTGTGTGGCTTCACTCGTGTAAAGTTACCTACAGTCTTTCTGGAATATTGGGAAGAGTAGGAAGATCTCTACCGTCGGATTAAAAAATCTACTTTTGTTTCTGATGTTTCAGATATACGTATATTACTAGGTAGGTAAGTTAGGTATCGATTCAATTAAATAAAACAAAGCCGACAAAGTTAACGACAGATATTAATATTATGAACGGTTTCCTATAGAATCGTCGACTAATTATTAAATGGAAATTAAAACAAATGGCGATAGCAGTATAGTAACAAAAGACGATCAAAATGAAAATAATTATACGTTCGAAATAAATTATTATACCTAGTTGTGAGTGTGGTGCTACTTGTAGTTTTGGTAATTTATGGAATTGCCCCCCTTACTTATAAACGCTAATAAATGCGCTGCATAACTATGCGTCGTTTGTCTTTTACTGTCACATGAAGTTTCTAAGTTGACAGAGACAAACGTCACATAACTTAGTCATGTGTAAATAATATTTTAAAATTAAGGGAGTTAGTCATTATCGCCTTATTAGTAAGGTCGGAGGAATTTCACCACTTTTTGTTTCCGTCTCTTTTGAAACTTTGAAAGTTTTTGTCACGGACAAAGACAAAGCAAGTTCTCACTTCGGCCTTGCTCTACGTTTATTAATAAGGTTATTGCGTAGGTAGGTATATAAAATAGTCATTTCAATAATTGGTCAATTTGTAGAGTTATCTACGCAAATTTGTAATTCCTAGACCAAATCTTTCAATTTGTATTTGATTTTCGTTACAATTTATTGTCGGTACCTAGGTATACCTACTCGGAAGTTAAAACCACGCGGTTAGTAAAAAGAAACACCAAAACCAGACAGCCAAAGGCATTTTTGTTAAAAATTCTAAAAATGAAACATTAAAAAAATGTAGAGGACGTCTAATTGAACCCTCACTTACGTGTTTAGAATTTAAAACACCTCTTTTATCTTAAAATATTTTTCAAAAAAAGAACTTTGAAACATTACACGAAAGTACTAAAGAAAAAATTAAGAATTTCAGTGTTCTAAGGTACCTACCTACCTACTGTCAAAAATCCTACAGAATACAGACTTTCTGTCGGCCGACTGCTTAAGTCTTAGAATATTAGACTTTATTATCCCCTCTTGCTTTTGAATTAAATTTTCTACCTCCAATAATTTACACCGTAGGTATTTCTATAAATATTTGACATTAAAAATATTTTAAAGGAAAGAATATGGAAATTTCGATATATCAAATCAAATGAAATATTTATTAACTATGACACTTATTAGACATTTCTCAAATTACATTATATCAGACATCGATTCTACACTAAGCACAAGCTTGTATCGCAGTAACCGAGGAACCAATATAATGAAAGAAAGAAAGAAAGAAAATAAGTTTATTCAGACAAGCACACAACTAAACAAAAAGGTATACACAAGATCAGAGATGATGGAAAAAAAAATAATAATATATATAATGAAAATACAAACAATACAATCAAAATAAATAAATAAAAAACAGACAAATTTTATACAATCAAAAGAAAGAAGTCGTGCGCTGCCCGAATAGGCACAATCTCAGCGAAAAGCTGCTGCTAGTGTACGAATACCTAAGTAGGTACCTACTTACATAGCAGCAGCGCTGGTCTTCCGACTGCACCCATCGTGCTTCTCGGCCCCTACTTAAACAATAAATAAAAATAAATATATATTATAATAAAAAAATAATATGATACATGTATAAATAATGTAATGAATGATACCTAGATAATACACATAAAAAAAAAAAAAAAAATATATATATAAAATCGTTTTTTAGAGTTGTCACTGTCAGTAACTGACTCTGACGTATACAAAATTAATTAAAAAAATAAATAAAAAAAAAAACGTGACGTGTCACACCATGCCTGCTGGCCGGTAATTGAGGTTATGTAAGAAACATTTAACTAAGTAAGAAATTACAATTAGCACAAAAAAAAAAACAACTGCTTACGAATCGCACACACCGCCATCGCGTACCAGATGAAGAACGTACCATTATTATGCTAGTCGTGCACAACCTATTGGTAAGTGTTTATAGTATCCACTTTTTGCTTTTCAAGTAGCAAACTTTTAAGTTGCCTTCTAAATTGTACGACTGTATTTACAGCACGCAAAGGAGGTGGAAGGTCGTTCCAACAGCGGGTGGCGGCGAATCTAAAACAACCTCGAAAAGCTGCAGAATGATGACGTGGCCATTTACAAACTGCCGTGAAAGAACGCCCAGAGAACAACCTGCGGTCATCCGACCACACAAGTTTATTGTACAGATATGTAGGCTTGTTGAATCTGATAACCCCAAACAATAAGCAGGCCAGATGTAACTGCCGACGTCCTTCCATCTTAAGAACATTATTTCCGCTAAGATAAGGCGTGACATGAGCACGGGGTGGCACAGTGAAACAAAATCTAGCACAAGCATTTTGCACACGCTGCACAAGATCTTTAGTGCGTTGCAAAAGGCAGGGACCCCATACTGTGTCACAATAATTAAGTTTTGATAAAATCAAAGATTCACAGACCATTACCCTTATCGCAGTGTTTAGATATGGCCTGATTTTATATAAAATTTTTAATCTATAAAAACAATTTCTCACACATTCACTAATGTAAGATTCAAATTTCAAGTTACTATCTATTTTCAAACCTAAACTTCTGGCCTCGGTAACTTTCTCAATTGCAGTATTATTAATTTTAAGATTGTACTGTAATTGATCAACTTTATGTACACCTACTCGTGACCCAATAACTAAATATTTTGTTTTATTTGGGTTAAGAACTAGACCATTTATCATGCACCACTGATAAATAGAGGTTAAATCATTATTGATCTTTTCAGTAGCAACGGAAATGTCCGAAGGTCTAAATGAGTAGTATAGCTGAAGATCATCAGCATAAGCATGGTAGTTGCAATGAGTTATCGCCCTTGTGAGGTCGGCACAGTACAAGATGAAGAGGAGAGGTCCAAGAATAGACCCCTGTGGTACACTAATGCAATATAGATAATAATAATAATTGGCCTTTTCATCTTATTTTAGATGATTTATACAGCGCAAGCAACTTTTAATCCATGCTATTTTATGGCGCTGTTTGCCCGGGCATTGTTAGGTGGAGTAGGTTTGCCCAGCACATATACCACCCTCCCAGCTTAGTCAGCCATGCCCAGAGGGTCAATACGTCTGGAGCTAACTAAGCCGTGGGTTTCCTCACGATGTTTTCCTTCACCGTATGAGCGATGTTATTAACGCACATAACTTTTCCGCAAGGAAAAAGACATTGGTGCGCGGCCGGGATTCGAAACCACTACCTTCGGAATGAAAGTCGGGGTATCTACCACTAGACCAACACCGCACCGCAATATAGATAGACGCCTAATAAATCCATAAAAATATATACCTTATAAACTAACATACATATAAATTATTATTATAACTAAACACGAACTACATAACATGTTACGTGTTACGAGGTTAATATAGGTACTTATTAGACATCATTGTGTGAAAATTGTCTTATTTCCGATTGTAGTGATGGCCTAAATAACATTACATACCTAATGAATGGCCGATAGAATATTTGTGGTCTGAGCAAGCTCTGATTAAATTTTCCGAAACTCGTGAACATTTTTGTTGAAGTTTTAAACAGAACCGTTTCTTCTTAAATAGAGCTTTTTATTTGTGAAGATCTTTTCGCATCTTTTCGTATCTCGAAGTTAGATAAACAGGTTATTTTCAATTTAAACGGGTGCTGCTACAAGATAAAAATTCAGTAGATATCTACCTACTTGTAGACCGTTCACACGGTGTTGCTTTCCTAACCATTCAACTTTTTTTTACATGATGTAGGCGAGCATTTGACCTGGTTGGAAGCGATGGTAAGCATATTTGCAGACTTTTTCTTTTAAAGTTGGCAATTTTTTTTCCACTTTCCTACTTTTTGGCTATGGTTGTAAACCCGGGTCCATGTGAATTTCCCCGAACCATTTCTTTAACCGATTTCCCAAAAATCGAAGGATGAAGTTCTCAATTCGTCTCTGAATAAATGTTATGTATGTTCACCGATTATACGTGGATTGTACCGACTCGAAGACGGCTTAGCCGATTGAATCGATTCTTTTTCAACTCACCGCAGATTAAGAGGGGTGTTATAAGTTTGAAGTGTCTGTGGCATCATAGCTTACGAAATGCAAAACAAAAGCTGTCTTCATACAAAAGCAGATCGCCTCGAACACGGTCCAGCCCCGGTCCTGGGCCAGTATAAATCATCCCTAAAACTGATAAAGCCATTTTGATATAGGTAGTTTTATTTTGTTTGATCTAATTGAAAAGTTGTTAAATTTTCAACTATATTTTATTCAATTTAACTCGATTTCAAATCGCTCGCACTCACCACCGAAACCGCTTCATTAAGACAGTTCAAGATCTAATCCTAACACGCGAGGCAATCTAGGCTGAGGGTAACTTAATACCGTCACTAATTCCGAGTTAGTTTTGCGGGGGATTGAATAGAAATGACGACATGGGACTTAAGTTTACTGCAAGTTTAGGTGAACGTTCTATTTACATATATGGGCAGTCTTCTTTATCAAATTAAACTTATATTTTCCGGTTTTAGGAATGTTTACTTTAGAACGCGAATTGGACGACCCGGGGCGAACACGGGCATGAAGAACACCCGGCCCGGACACGGCCCGTTCTAATGAGATGAGAGAGACCCCCGAGAGACGTGCTTCGTCCATAGTTTTTTCACACAAAAAATCCCGGCTCATCCACGAGCCGTTATCGTTGCTTAAACCGAATTATGAGTTTTCGTAAATCGTTTTTTAAACCGAAGAAAAGTCTTCAGTCTTCTTTAATTTCCTTGCAAAATTATTAACTAGACTGTTAATATGTTTTTCATTGGTTTTCATGATTGAAATTCATAAGGATCATCATCGTAGGTTAGGTAATTATTTCAAACAGATTTTGTTATAGCCCCACAGTTTCACCCGCGTAGGTCCCGATTTTCCGGGATAAAAAGTAGCCCGAGTTAATCCAGATTTCTAGCTTATCAAGTTTCATTAGAATCAGAAAATGTTAAGAGGTGGAAAGAGGGAGTTTAGGTGGGAACGTGGTGACGAGATGTATTGCTCAATTTTCATTTTTGTGAAACCTAGTTCAAATGCGTCTAAATTGTTTAATTTCAGGGGCATATTAGTTAGTTTAGTGAAGGAGTACAAGTGTAGTGAAAGTGAAAATCGGTGCAAAACATGGACTTTAGCGTTGTGTACAAAGCTCTGTGAAAAATCATTATAAATGGCCGCCGTTTTACAATGAATCCCTCGACTTGACTTTAACTATGACGACTTGACTGTTTCGATGAAAATAACTTGCAAATATTAGTAATACTTGACACTGGCTAATGTCCAAATGGAATATAGCCATATAAAAGAAAAAGAAGAGGTGGAAAAGAGGTTTTTCTTATTTAGTCTTATTGTACCTACTACGCCACGGCTCGCCCACGCTTAATAGCTATCTTAATAAGTATTTTATGGTTCTGCAATTAAGTTAAAAGACAACATAAAAGTCTAAGTACCTACTTAGGTATTTTAATGAATAAACTTCTTAATTGCACTAAACTTTCATCCAATATTACCTACTTCATGTAAATTCAAAACCTAACAAATAAAAGCTTAATTTGAATAAAGCTTGGGACTTAAAACTTACTAAAATACAAAGAGTTATAAAAGCTTTTATACGTAATGACATTAAAATTGTTTTTATTGCTTTGAACCTGCTTTATGTCGATTTTTTCATGTTTAAAGCATGCTTTTATTGTAAAACTTTTACTTGCCTCATACTTACCAACAATTAAATATTCCGCCTTACCGTGATCGTTTGTCGTCATTTTGTCGCTAAAAAATAAAATAAACTAAAAAAACCACAAGTAAGAAAAAAGATTTTTTCATTACTTTAAAGCTGGTTTTATTATGTTTTTTTTTTAGTTGAACGACTTAGGCCCGATTAAGATCCTGCAATAAGGTGATAATGTTAAGGGCCATTATTCCGTGAACAAAGGTTATGGGCGAGCTTCACGACGCCGGTTTACCGAAACAACTTATTTTTAAAACGTAAGCTTTTGCGAGCAGAGTTAGTTTTAACTGACTTCCAAAAAGAAGGGTCATTTGAATTTAACTGTCTTTTTATGCGCGTATTTTACCGATAATTTTTATTAGAATTTGGAAGTGATAATTTAAAAGGTATTGAGAATGTTTTTAAGACCAACCGCCTGTTTGACGCCAACACTTCTTGGGACCAAGCACTTACTAAGCTAACAGCCACTTGACTGGCGGGGAAATCTCCAGACTCACTAGTTTCCTTCAGACCCTTTCTGATATAGACAGGCAGGCCCTATTGTATGCCGGGGCTACTCGCCAACAATCTGGATCTACTCAATAAAACTGCCTGACTTCAGATTACATAACAGATGAGTCGGTGGCACTGTATGTTCACGGTACCTATAGGTAATAATAAATATTGCACGACATTACACACAGCTCTATCGGACGCGTTACCAGGGTAATTAGATTTTAAATCTTAGGTACTAAGGTTTCTTTTTAATAAAAGTGACATCTTGGACCCTGTCAACTTAGCTTATAGCCCTCCTTCCCCTACTTCTGTGAGTGGTTAATGTTATAATTTACTTATAGCCCCAAACTAAGCACTAAGCTTGTACTGTGAGTACTAGACAACAAATATACTACATTATACTTTTAGGTGAAGTTATTTTGTCCCTTTCGAAGTCTGTTTTATTTATTCCTAGCTGCACCCCGCGGTTTCACCCGCGAAAGTGAAAAACGCGTTATCACAGGCGCGGGCGGCCGAGCGGTTCTCAAGCGGTTGCACTTTTTCGTTCATTACTCGGGTTCTACTAATTGGATTTCAATGCAAAGTATACCACGACCTTCCTCGAAAATAGAACTATCCAATATTGAAAACCAGATTTTCAATCGGATTAGTAGTTTTTAATTGTTTAAGGAACAGACAGAGAAACAAACAAACAGACAAGAATTTTAAAAATTATATAACCTTGTTCCACTACCTACTTATCCTAAGTCCCCTAGACCACTTTTTTTAATTTACTTCCAAGTACAGACATTTTGTCCTCTCTTCCTTTATTATAAGTATAGAAGACTAGCTATGTCCCGCGGTTTCTACCGTATAATTTCCGATCTTGTATAGGCCTAGATACATCATGTAAAGAATTTTAATTCTGTAAAGAACACCAGTCACCCGAACCAAGCGTTTCGCATCGTCATTCTGTATTCGTACTGTGAGGGAATGGAATCAGTTGCCCGAGTATATATGTCTTCCCGGATGTCTACAACTTGGGGGTCTTCAAGTCACGAGTGAACAGGTATCTCCTAGGTAAGTGTGTATCATCTTAGACCACGTCGTGGCTTTCCATCAGGTGAGATACTGGTAAAAAAACATACTCTTCGCACTCGTTTTAAGCTGTGCGTTGAGTATGTCAGACAAGTATAGATTTTTTAGTACTTAACCTTTTTGACAAGATACCTAGTGTCAAGAATTTCCTTAAATAATACCTTTTAAGCATAATCAAGGTGTTAAATCCTTAACCCAGTCTGGCGAAAGCCCGCCTAGCAAAGTTGGCGATTATCGTGGTAGAAAATCATCCTAAATTTATAGCCGCCAGCTCAAGATACAATAAATAATAATTATGTTTAAATAAATGTGACGATAAGAAAAGGCCTTAGCTAATTGTGAATTGTTAAGATATTCTCTTGTATTTAATTTAACATTTTGCATTAAATTAAAGTTTATGATTGGGCTTGTGATTTAAGGCGCATTATCACGCCAACAAGGTTGATTATAGTTGGCGCAAACAGGGCGTCTATTTTATAACTATACCTCGGTTCTTCTTAAACGATAACTAAAAGAAATATTTAGGTATTCATTAAAACAAAATAAAATAACAAATACTTGAAAATTACTAACTAAAAATAATCATTGACTACTTATTTAAGTGTTGTTCCCCTACAACAAATGTGTGTCTTTACTAGGTAGTACATAAGTATACTGGCCTGTTAGATTTTCATTCATTTCAAGGCATGTAAATCGACACAGACTAAATGGTTCATAATTCCTTCTGTCAATTTATACCTGCACTGCAATGAACGTCTGCAGGCGCAAAGGCGTACTTAAGTAAGTACTTCTAGCTCACACACAAATTTCATTGAGTAACCGAACGTGGTTCCTGCCAATTATGCTTTACTACCAGCGCACCGCGATTTCACTTGCTTAAGTCTCGATCCTGTCTGAAAAATTGAGGCAAAAAGTAGCCTATGTGTTATTTAGGTCTTCAGCTATCTACTTGGGTTTTGTGATGTGGCAATCAGGCAGATTTCATAATAAAAACACCACTCTTCTGCTATATTACGCTTTAGTTCGCAGCAAACTTGAATTCAATTTCTTAGTTTATACCCTAACGCATTATCTCAATGTTCACTATAGGATGCATAATTTGTTTGCGCGGGTAGCTGCACGCACATTGACGACGCGGTACGCTCCCACCTCGCATGCACTCACACTGATAAATCGACTGATTACAGACAGGTGTGAGGTTGACGTTTTTTGCATGGCTCTGCCACTATTTGTTGATTTGTCGATGGATTGAAGGCATAAACATTGTTTGAGATCTGTCTCTATTCGTATTAGGTGATTCATTTTGATGCCTACCTAGTTTTATTTAAATCTAATTTATGTGATTAAAAAAATAATTCAATAATTATTTGTAATTATGGTATAATGGCTTTCGGACGTTTTGGTGTAAGTATAAATGCTGTAAGTCTAAAAGTGTTTTTTATATAAATAAATAAATCTACGTTCCTAATTTTTAGCGGTCAGTTTAGTAGATTTTACTAAGAATATTTACAAACATATTCACCAAAGAAACATACATACAAATTCTTGCCATTATAACACTAGCAGCGCTCTAGAAAGTTCTTATCCCGTTGGAATAGGTATTGGGTGTTTTCTATCTACATACCAAGTTATATCGAAATCGGGTCTAAGGTTTATGCGTAATGTACCAACAACATACAAGCATACTTACCTTTAAAACGTTAGTAGAATTGCTTAAGGATGCATAATCACTCATGTGAAATCCCTTTCGATTGAATAGTTTTCTTCATAACCGGTATCAAATAGATCTTTAAACAATGTTTAATTTTATTGTACATGATACAAGAAGTGTCCCCTTCATTTCAAAAACAATAAAAAATAACTTTAAATACCACTATTATACAGGCAAAGTTACACCTGTTTTACAAAATAAATCGGTTTTTCTTCTAAATCTTTAACCGCTATATTTTCTTATAGGCATCATAATATTAGAAAATACAATACCTAGAACCCCTTTATCGCATTTTATAAAAATATTATTTTAATCTTCGTCAATTATTGATTTTAAGAAAAATTGTAGATTTTTTCACGCAATTCCATCTCGCTCATTTATATGCAATCGGACAAGGACCGATGATTATCATCTATCGCCGCCTTAAGTGTTTGCCTTAAGTTAAGCACGTGTGTGTGCCTTGCAAAAGGAAATTTATTGAAAATTTTCCCAGAAATAACCGCTTAGGTACTGGCTGGAGTTCCTGTTATGTAAATCTATCTATTTTCTTATGGAAAATTGAAAAATGTATTCATGGCCTTCGGACTTGCGACCTCCAATGAGAAGACCCAAACAACTTAATCTCTTAAAATAATCTAGAAAGTTAATGGTCGCTTGATAGTCAAATTCGGCTCTGGCGGACGAGAAAGTTCGTCCAAAGTCAAAGTCGAACGGTGTTGTCAAATTCAAATTCAAAATATTTTAATTCTTTTAAATACTATTACATAATATTTTTTGGAAAAGTCATGTAAATTATTGTGTCCTTAAAATTTTCGAAAAAAAAAACTATTTTTCAAAAATCGTAGAATAAAAGTGGTTCGCCTAGACCTAGATCTGGAACAACCCCCTTTCGGCTTAAATGGTCATCGTCGGAACACCCTGTATAATTAAGTTAGGTACATATAAATATTTCTTGAAATGCTCAACACAATGATAAACTGCCTAGTTAACTTGTAATTAGCAAATATTTATTTTTCTGTGTAATTTCGCATAGTTGCATCTTACGTCCTTATTTTACACATATGAAATTCGCTGGCGCTGTCTCTTTCACAATTTAACGTTATGGTACGACCTTAACGTTATTTACGTAAATCCGTGTATCGCACCATACGTCATAGCCGAAGTTTAGTAGATCGGCCTTACTAAGTAAACAGTCAGGATGGCCACCACGCAGGCACCGACTTGACTAATTTCCAACTAATATATTGAAGTTTCTATAATGGGAACGGCTACTGTTGACGTTTATAACCTTTACAATCTGTTTATCTACTCAATAAACCGTTTGGCTCATGACTGCAGAACTTACGTCTAATATTAAGTACCCAATTTTACTCTTAGGTAGGTTGGTGAATTAATGTACTGCTTATTATGTAAATCTGAATTCTACTGTTGTTATAAATGGGAAAGTTTATGTACGTAAGTAAGAGGACTTCTCGCGACCAAGTCTATTAAAATATAGTCGAAACGTCAAGGTAAGTTTTAATAACCCTTTCCTTGCCGCCGGGTAAAAATAACAATACGAGACCCGAGATAAATGTCAATATTTATGACTACAAATCGTTTAAGTTAGCGACGCCACTAAGACGGTTTGGAACTCATACCATAGTCAAAGTCAAAGTCATTTTTTATTTATTTAACTGGATATGTTGATCACTTTAAATACGTCGAATGTTCTTACAACTATGACTCTAGTGCGGCTTCGGAACGCGCCCTCCGATGAGAAGAAGCCACAAGAAACTCATGGGGTTTTTTTGTGATCATGTCTTACAATCGTCAAGATACATATATTTTGTACATTTTATTACAATGATCATAATATGATTCACATTGTCGCATATTTATGGCTATAGTGGAACCGGAGCAATATTCTACTATAATATTTAATAACAAAAGGTTCCAAAGTAATTCTATTGCCATACGGTAATGGTATACGACAAATAATAATAAAAATACGTACTTTATATACATAAGTAAAATTAAATTGACATGTAACTGTGTTATAAATAAATCATTTGTATTTGTATTTGACAATACTGTCAATCTTACTTTCGAAGATAAGTATCTAAGTAAGATAAGGGAAAACAAAGCAAGTAGACGTAAGTTCATCTATCATGAACTCTCGGTCGTTTACCGTTTTGTTAATTAATTGTTAGGCGATTTTCCTCGAAATAGGTTCAGAGGGTGCGTAGTTCCGTATTAATTTTGAACTAAACATTGGACTTTCGGATCATTTCATTACCTTGGCTTTAGTCTACATACGTTAGAGGTCTGCATTTTTTTTTCTTTTATTTCTGTTTCGATCGCTTGTTTCTACTTCGATCGTTTGTTGTTTATGATTCGTTCGTCTATTGTTTTTTAACTCGATCGTCTTTTGTTTCTGCTTCGATCGTCCGTCATACGTTTTGAATTTGATTTTGAAACTTTTTTTTTTTTTTTTTTTTTTTTTTTTATACGTAATAGGCCAGCATTTGACCTCATCTCACCTGATGGGAAGCGAGGATGAGGTCGACGATGAAGCATGCTTACCTAGAAGGTACCTATTCACTCTGGATTTGAAGACCCCAAGGTTATAGGTTTGGGGAAACAGTGAAGCTGGCAGAGAATTCCACTTATTGGCAGTGCGTACAAGAAAGGTGGAGGCGTGACGCTTAGTACGCGAAATTGGAACGTTTACCAGATGAGGATGGCGACCAACCGTACCCCTCGTGGTCTTATAATAAAAAGGGCAAGGGGGAACAAGCTCATGCAATTCCTGCGAGCACTCCCCGAAGTGAATTCGATAGAAGACCGAAAGGCTAGCGACCTCGCGACGATGTCCCAAACTCGAAAGGCGCGACTCGACAAGTGAGTCATCACCTATCAGTCTCCTGGCGCGTCGATCGATGGAGTCAAGAGCATCAAGTTGGTATTTAGCTGTTCCATCCCAAAGGTGACAACAGTACTCCATGCACGACCGGACCTGTGCTTGGTACAGATTCAGAAGCTGTCCTGGTGTGAAGTACTGCCTAACCTTGCCAAGGATTCCTAACTTTTTAGATGCTAACTGGGCTCTCGACTCAACAAAAGGCCCAAAGTTCAGGTCCGCTGTGAGGGTAACACCAAGTAATTCCAACCTGTCAGTCAATGGTATCGATCCACCCCGGAAAGAAGGAGACAGCTGGAAAGGAGTCCGTTTTGCCGAAAAAAGACACGCCTGAGTCTTGGCGGCATTGAACTGCACCAAGTTCGCGTCACCCCAATCGACCACAGCTCGCAACATCGAATTGGTGCGCTCGAGTAAAGCCACTCTGCTAGCCTGGATTTGAATTTTTCCAGCTCTCGCGTTGGACAGGTATCTCTCTACAACTGTACTGTCATCTGCGTACCCAAAAATACCAGGTTTAAGCAGGTCGTCAATATGCAGTAAGAAAAGTGTTGCAGAGAGAACAGACCCCTGAGGTACACCGGCGTTTATTGTCATTAGGTCGGATGAGTGGCCGTCAACGACCACACGAAGCGACCGTTCCCTCAGGAAGTCAGCAATCCAAGCACAGAGGCCAGGGGAGAGTCCGTAAGCAGGAAGCTTATTAATCAAACAGGCGTGCCAAACCCGATCGAAAGCTTTGGAGATATCCAAGGATACAGCAATTGCTTCACCTTGGCTCTCCATCGCTTCACTCCAAAGATGAGTGACGTACGCAAGAAGGTCTCCCGCTGAACGATTACGGCGAAAACCA
The DNA here is from genome assembly GCA_949358125.1 of Idaea dimidiata. Lineage (NCBI taxonomy): Eukaryota > Metazoa > Arthropoda > Insecta > Lepidoptera > Geometridae > Idaea > Idaea dimidiata. The sequence continues at coordinate 18,383,953 of OX442334.1, read as the reverse complement.
TATTGGCGATCGCTCAACAGGTCGTTTGCTTCAAGATACGCCAGGACTCTATTGTTCAGGACTCGTTCGAGTACTTTACAAATTAACGATGTAACCGAGATTGGCCTGTAGTTTGAAGGTTCAGCTCGACTACCCTTTTTTGGCACAGGCTGGACACGTGCAATCTTCCAAGCTTTTGGTACCCTCCCAACTAGCAGAGATAGGCGAAAGAGACGAGTGAAGACAGGCGTTAACTCAGGCGCGCAGGATTTAAGGACCACAGCTGGAATGCCATCTGGACCACTGGCTTTATTCACGTCAAGTTTGGAAAGGATTTTACGAACCTCGGCTTGCCGGATAGGACTGTCGGGCATGGAAAAACCACAGCCAGGCAGCTGGGGAGGTGTTTTGTTTCCAGAATCAAGACGCGAAGATTCCGCAAAGAGAGAAGCGAAAATATTTGCCTTATCTCTAGCAGTGTGAGCCAGTGAGCCATCGGGCTTGAGCAAGGGTGGCAGTGATGGACGACAGAAGTTCGCCTCGACTGATTTAGCCAATGACCAAAAAGCTTTACTACCCGAAGGATAAGAAGCTAATCTGTCACCAATTCTGCTGATATGGTTCAGGCGAGCCTTTCTTAACACCTTCATACTGGACTTAGTAGCAGCGTTGTAAGCTCTCTTCTTTTCGCGGATATCCTGAGCTTTGCGGCGTCGAGCTTCATCCCAGGCAAGGAACGCCTCCTGTTTCAGCACCAAAGCTCGTTTACAGTCGGGTCCAAACCAAGGGCGATTTTTACTGGACAAAGGAACATCCGAGAATGGAATAAAATACTCCATTCCCTGACGTATTACCTCCGTCACAGCGTCCGCGCAAGTCGTAGGGTCTGCAGAAGAAAAGCAAATTTGCTTCCAGGGGTAAGATGCAAAAAATGATCGCATCTCGTCCCAGTCCGCTGACATGTAACGCCATAGTCGCCGAGTGCCTTGAGGGCTTGGTTCTGATGGCGAGTAGACTGACACCGATTTCACCAAACAGTGATCGGATTTCCCCAGAGGTGACGATACCGACACTGAATACCGGTCAGGATCAGATGTCAGCAGGAGGTCCAAGCAATAGGCAGTGTGGCCATCGACATCCGGAACTCTTGTAGACGTTTGGACCAGCTGAGAGAGGCTCAGTGTCAGAGCCAAATTATAAGTCTCCCTTCCTGCGTGATCAGTGTCCTTGTAAGGATAGAGCCATTCACCATGGTGGCCATTAAAGTCACCAAGGAACACTAGCTGAGCGGAAGGGTATCTCTGCTGCGCCACGTCAGCCGTCTCACTGAGGTAGTCCATGAGCCTGGTAGTCTCCGTGTCACCAGTGTGTGACCGGTATACACAAGCGTACAGGATTTTCTCTAGTCCAGCACACACTAGTACCCAAAGAACGGAAAAGCTAGTGTCCTCAAGGTCACGGAGACGTCGATAGCAGATGTCATCGCGAGCGTACATACACACCCCTGCATGAGCTTTGAACTTATGCTCAAGGCTGTAACTCGGATAGGCAAGGTATGAAGCATCAGCTGGACATCTGATTTGCGTCTCAGTGAGAAAAAATAAGTGAGGCTTAGCGGTCTCAAGATGATGATGGACCGGGTTGAGGTTGGCGTGCAAACCTCGAACGTTAGTGAGGTGCACGTGAAGTGAAAGGACGTGCATCCGCTGTTTAACTGTACCTTTGCTTCTTTTTTTCATATTTAGTGGAGTGAGAGAAGGTAAGACAGTGGAAGTGGGGCAGAAAGAGCTACAGCCTGACAAGGTAAAACTGCTCCAAGAACCACAATGAAGCGGGGGCCAGAAACGGAGACCGCGGGGACGCCCGAGCCCCCCCAAGAGTGTCTAGTGGGTCCTTTCCTCCGGTCGCCAACCGGCACACCAACGCACTCTCGGGATTTTTCGCAAGATGGCGGGGCAGCCTTTCACGTGTGGCTGGCACATTACTTGGGCCCCCAACTATCTGCGGTCGGCCAGCGGAACACCGTGCCTCGGATCCCGCTGCTCTCCGATTCCTGACAAGCAAATACGGCATCTGAGCAGCGTAACCAAACCGTCATTAGCTATAACATTTCAGCACCCGACCCACTCTCTGAAAACGACATGCCTAAACAACACGATGGAACGCGACGAATCACTTGGCATCATGACTTTGTCAAGGGGGTGGTATTAAATGCCGTCGGCCTATGCCTACCACCACTTGGTTGTCTGCTCCTTTGGCGCCACCCAGGGGTCACGTGTGAGACATCGAGGGCTAAATCCCACGGACGCGAGCAGACATGAACCCCCAAAAACTGACGAAGTTCGACCGTCTGAGCCGAGTTTGAATTGCTTTTCTATCAAGCGAACTTTCTCCTTCTAGTCTCTAATAGAGAGACCAGTCCAGTACTGTGCCGTAGATTTGCTACGCCGTAGACATATCAACTAGCTACGGCGTAGACCGTCTACGAGCAATTCCGAAGATTTTCATACCTTAGCCGTTAAGGCGGCGATAGATGATAATTATCGGTTCTTGTCCGATTGCATATAAAATGAGCGAGATGGAATTGCGTGAAAAAAATCTACAATTTCTCGTAAAATCAATCATTAACGAAGATTAAAATAATATTTTTATAAAATGCGATGAAGAGGTTATAGGTATTGTATTTTCTAATATTATGATGCCTATAATAAAATATAGCGGTAAGGATTTAGAAGAAAAATTGATTTATTTTGTAAAACAGGGGTAACTTTGCCTGTATAATAGTGGTTTTCAAAGTTATTTTTTATTGTTTTTGAAAAGAAGGGGACACTTCTTCTTGTTTCATTGTTTAAAGATCTATTTGATACCGGTTATGAAGAAAATATTCAATCGGAAGGGATTTCACATGAGTCGCGTCCTTAAAGGTTAAGCTTCACCACTTTATAATACCAGTAGTCAACTACAGTATGAATATCTAAGGGTATAACTAAAGACTCATCAGTTACCATAACTTGAAAGGCGTTCGGCAGACTTACGCGGGTGAAACCGCTTGACGTTATGCAGCTAAAAATCCATTATAGGTACTTCAAAAGATATACTCGTAAGCTTCATTACTCTATAATGCTAGTACAGTATGGATGTCTAAAGGTAACTAAAGACCCTGTTGCCATAACTTGAAAAGCGTTCGGCAGTTAAATTATAAGGGTCACGTCAGACTGGGAAGTCATCAAACGGTTTTAACAGCTCGAAGCTTACGCCACTATAATGACAGTCGAATCGTAATTAAGTTTGAAATGTGGACCGATCTTTAGATAGGGCGGTTTTATAATGGAAATTTAATTATAGCTGGGACGTGGGCAGTGGTATGACGGTTGTAGGTTCGATTCCCGCCGCGCAACGAATGTTTGTTTTTCTATGTTATACAAAAAAAAAGTTTAATATGTAGCTTATCCTTTGTCAAGTACCCATAGTACAAGCCTAGTGCTTAGTTTGGGGCTAGATTAAACTGCGTGTAATGTCATGCAATTTTTTTATTTATAAATTTATATGGTAATCTATAATAATAATATCAAAAGAGGAAAGAAATATTTGTTTGTTTGCAATGAATAATAGGCTCTGAAACAACTTTACCGATTTCAAAATTTATTTATTAATTTCAAAAAGTAAGTTTGTCTGTTTTTTCATGTTTGACCGATAGCGATGCTAAGTGCGCAGTGACAGCTAGTTTATAGACACTAATATTAAACACATTATGCAAAAGCATTACTACATTCAAGAACAAACTTATTAACCATTTCGTATCGCAGCATCAGTCCCAACAAACCCAGTCCAGTCCCAGACCCAGTTTAGTCCTAGTTACTTAAAATACATGTTTTTAATAATGTTTATTATAGCATCATATTGGTTGTAACTGTAAAGATGTTATAATTAGTTTCAATAAATAAAAAAATAAACTCAAACTAAACTTCAAACATTAAACCTGCTTTGTGATTTTATTTTTTTTGTATGTAGGTAGGGCATCATAACTATATTATTTTTGGTCAATGTTGTGTACACCTATGATTGGCATACACACGAGCCGGTCAATCAGTCCTTATTTAATTCATTATTGTTAAAATCATTTATTGTGTATTGTGCTGGTGGTGTTCCTAAATAATAAATAAATAAACTCAGGAAAGATTTATTTGTTTGTTTGTAATGCATAATTTCCAAAAATACTGGATGGATTTCAAAAATTCTTTCCAATAGATTCAGATATGACCGATGGCGTTACGAAGTGAGCAGTGGCATAACATCAAAAGTAGCATGAACTGCGAAGTATAGATACTTTTAGCTGAGTCATTTCTCGTTCCTTCTGTATGCGCACACCCTCGGTTAATAAAGGCCCTTGTCATCTGCTATTGTTTTGATATTGTTAAATCCCTTGTTTGGATACCATAATGACTTGTTTCAAAGATAATCAATAGCTTCTATAGAGTCATTTTCTCACTAGTACCCACTACCTAAGTTGGTTTTTGAACATTCTGAGTATAATTTCTTCTATGGTTTTCGCGATTTTTTATATTTTATTATAAAAAATCGCGAAAACCATAGAAGAAATTATATAACACTTTATTTATCTGGTGTAATCGCGTTTTATTCATGGTTTTTAACGAACTGAGCTTTCGCCAACTTTACAGTTGGCTTTTTCAAGGTTGACTGAGATGTAATTTGTCTATTTTAACATTCTAAAAAGTTACAGTAAACTACCGCCTCATAATTATTTTTAACAAAACGTTCCAGTGTACGCAGACTATAGAGTTATTGTAATAGTTTTCAATTTCAATTATAATTATTTTTATCCTTAGCTAGCTCATATAACTACCATGGCTTTGGAACGCGCCCTCACATGAGAAGAAGCCACGAAGAAACTCATGGGGGTTCTCATTCTGAGTATATTAGAAATGTTTTAGGTGATATACAAGAAGAAATGCATTATCAAAAACTCTATCGTCACAGAATGCTAACCTGTGCCCCTCGCTTGCCGGGCGAGTGCGCTAACCAACCACCAATCGGTAAGTGAGGGGTAAAAGTTCGAATCCTGTCATTAGAGGATTTTTGATGATGCATTTCTCCTTTTAAATTAGTTACCTACAGTAGAATGCCTTGAGTGAGCAACAAACTTATGAAACAAAGTGAACCTTTTTATTATAATATCCATAAACTCTATAAGATAAGTTGTGCCCCAACACCTTATCAATAGCTGTACTACTTCGATGGGAAACCGTTTATATATCTAATGTGAATTTTACACAGGCGTAGGTGTTCGAGTAACGCAGAGGCAGCGTCCGCGGGCACAGGTAAGTTAAAAAAAAAATCTGAGTAGTATCCTAATACAAAGGTTCAATAAAACACATTAGGATTAAATTCCTAGTGTTCGCAGCCAACACGATGTAATCTTGAACGATAAGCTACAATACTGCGATGTGCATGTTAGTGTTTTAATGGCTTCAAACACGCTATAACGTAATACCTTAGGCTCGTAGTTCTATGAAGCAATCATTTCGTTAGGGCTCGATGGTCTAGCAGCCAATCGTACAGTCGTGCGATTGAAGCAACGCTTTGTACCATCACTTTTAGACATCACATTTTTTACATCACATCACCATCAGCAGTTATATACTTATGTTACTAAATAGTCTTGGTCTTAAAGTGGTGAAATTGGAAAGGTGTGTTCTTTGTAGGTAGGTATCCAATAATGGATAATTCCAGTGAGGCTAAAATGGTGAATTTAAGGATCGACTAGCATTCCAGTTCATCAGGCGAATTAGAATTTAATTATTCCACTATATTAAACAGTATTAGCCTTATTAATAAATGTGGAGTAAAGTCAGAGTAGTGAAAACATGCATTGTCTTTACCCGTGATATGTAAAAAGTCTTTGACCTTACTCGACGTTCATTAATAAGGCTAAATAAGTATAACAGTGCCGTGAGGCGCACTAACTATTAGCTAAACTGTGGTAGAAGTATGTCAAATGTTCCAAAAACTACTCAAATCAGATTCAATTATAAATCTGTTTCGTCATAAATAAACATTTCAAACTTATACTGTAGATAAAACCAATATTGAAGTAATAACTGCAGAGGCAAAAAGAGCATGGATGGACGAACGCAAAGCCAGTTCGAAATCCTTTGAAAAGTTGCTTGAAAAGTCCATGGTTGTGATATTTCGTAGTCAAAATACCGTCCAATTTTCACATTTACCTATTTTACAGAAGATAAAAGTTTTATCGTGACTTATTATTCCAACCATGACCTATTTGACTGGTCAGATATTAGTTTAGCATTTTCGATTTTTCCTCAAAGGAAGTTTGAAATAACTCATATATTATTTACATTTTACCAGGTCTTAATCGCGTACTATTTTAGTCCCCTCGAGGCCAAGATCATTGTAACATGATCGAAACGTCGAGGTAAGAAAATAAATAATAGTACGCGATTAAGACCCGGTTAAATGTAGATATGTTAACAAATCGTGTGAATTTAAAACGCCTAAATTAAGCGTGTTTGAGAACATGGAATTTTCATTAAACGTCTGTACTTCCGGTCGTATTATTGCATTAAGGTAGAGGTAATAATTATTTGCATAACCACAGTGATAGGTATGTGGCTATATACATTCAGCGGGTAATATTAATAGCACACGATATTATGGCCTTGGGTATAGTATAACTGTTAATACCCATTTAACTATTGCGATGTCAAACAAAGAATTTTAAATGAAACAGAAAATAGACTAGACAACGAATGGAATCTTGAGGTGGGTGTTGAAGAGCTTATTGGCCTAGCTGTACCTGCCGATCTTGAACGGTCGTGCTGGTTAAGCAGCGCTAAAGGGTCATTACTTGGATGGGTAACCGAAAATTTGAGTGATAAAAATCATTCGGCAAAAATTAAGCTTTGGAAGGCATGTTTAGCAGTCGGTGCTAAGGCTCAGGTCATTAAAAGATACCACTCGATATTCGAAATGGGAGTTTTTCCCTTTAACTCGATAACTTCAATCGAATTGACGACCTCTGTGGCGCGTCGGGCGAACGCTTGGCTGCAATGCAGAAGGTTGCGGGTTCGATTCCCGCTGGGTGCAAATATTTATACTTAAAAATAAATATTTGTATCTGGTCTGGGCGTATTTCTATGTATAATATGTATGTATTTACAAAAGAAAAATAAATATAAGTAGTATATCCGTTGTCTAGTCACCGTAACACAAGCTTAGCAGCTTACCACGGGGCTAGATGGCGCTGTGTGTACGTCACAGGATTTATTTATTTCTTTATTTATTAATCATGAAAAATAAGCAAAAGCAACTTAAGTTACCTACCATATACAAAAAAATAAGTAACTTTTTTACTGAAACTTAAGAAACAGGGACACATCATACTGGAGTTGAGAAGAGTTCCGCCACCCTTAAGAGAAATTGACATTTACCGCCAACATGACGTCAAGTGCCCGCCGCCGCCGCGTGATGCCTTTGTGTCGCGTCGAGCGAACGCCCGTCTGCAATGCAGAAGGCTGCGGGTTATTATTTCATGCGGCGGCATGGACGACGATATGGCAGCTATGTGTTATTCCCCAGGTCTCTAGCTACCTATTTTCCAAGTTTCATTGCAATCGGTTCGGTGGTTTCTGCGGGATTGATTAAAAAGACGTATATACATGTACTTACAAACTTTCGTGTTTGTAATATTAATAAGATAAGATATTGTATAGTAGGTTTCATCTGTAGATAACTGAATTCGTCGCACTGACTGCTTTTTATCCCATAAAATGATATTCGTAGGATCGATACCTATGCGAATGAAACCGGGTGCTATTGATAGACGCTGTCACAAATTGATCCATTCTCTCTAAACCAATTTATCAACATCAATTAGTATTAATTATCTAGTTCGAACACAAATTTGAAGATTGTTTTGAAGCTTTATGTTCTTGACAATAAGGTTGAAAATTGAGGGCGGCTTAGTAATCCAGATTAGACGCCGCTACCTATAAAGAGTTGTGACATTTTATGATGAGATCTTTGGAGGAACGGGCTATGAAGGTCGGGCCACAAAATATGTTAAGAAGGATAACTTTATAAAACTAATTAGGTGAACCTATTAATTAATTTAAGTAATGTAATAAAATGGATAGCTTATCAAAAAATAAATGGGGATTAAAGAATTTGGGCGCCAAGTGTAAAAGAAGTCACACGTTGGGTGCCAATATTTAGATTTATGCCTAAGTTAAAGCCCATTTTTAGTCATTTAGATAGACGCCAAAATATGTTAAGAATAATAACTTTATTTAACTAATTAGATTATATAAATTAATTTAACGAATAAAATAAGGTAGAAAGTTTATTATCAACAAAAAATTGAATTAAAGTAGCCTGTGTTGTTCCAGGTCTTTAGCTACTTATATTCGAAGTTTCATCACAATCGGTTCAGCGGTTTTTACGTAATTGCGTAACAAAGTCACATACACACTGACATACATACTTGCAAACTTTCGCATTCATAATATTAGTAAGATTATCGAAAATTGTATCAATATGAACACATGGTACACTGGCAATATCTGAGTATATAGCGAGGGGGCGCAGGTTCGAATGCTGACATGGGGATTTTTTGAAAATACATTTCTTTGCGAATATATTTCTGATATCTGAGTATCTACTCCAATATTATGTCTGTGATCTCACACATACTTCCATCGATTTTCTCTCTTTCCTCTTCTTTTTAATAAAAAGATCACGTTTCTAGTTCAGTAATACAACGTTGTTCGTGGCCGAAACATCGATACAACATTCCATAACGCGTTAAGGGCCTATATAAACCTGATGCCACACTGTTCGCTCATAAAATTGATCCTCGAATCAGAACTTATGTACTCTTAACAACTAGCAGTGCTCTACAGCTACTCAACTGTCTACCCTACGTTACTAACATAAAGTTGCTTTTTGCTTAAAGTTTTGCCGTCGTAATGTAGTAAGTCAGAAGAAACTAAGCCAGCTTTGTTTCTGGATTTTAAGTTTTATGTTGTAGGCATAGGGTTAGTTTTTAATTGAGGTTAAAGCTTTTAAAAAGTAGTAAGTCAAATGGAACGATTGGTTAACTTATGTTTTTTATGTAGTTTCTTGTTTTGTTCATTTAACAGTTTATTTTTTAGGTTTTTACATTACTAGCTACGCCCTGCGATTTCACCTGCGGGTTCGGAACTGATCTCGTAGGAATATCGGGATAAACATATAGATGTTGCTTCACATCTCCAGCTATCTGCATACCGGTTCAGTAGTTTTTGCGTGAAAGAAAAACAAATAAACTCGTTTTATCCCTTACATACTTACTGAATAGATATATGATGAACATGTCAGGTCACGTACAAAATGCCTTTAAAAAGCTTAATCTGATATAGGCACCTTCTTTTTGCAATTGATTTTGTCTCAAACACCCTCGACATACTTTCACATTAGAGTACAATTTTAGGAATCAGTTTATTGAGACTTAATACTATTACATACGTGTACAATTATGGGAATCCGTTTATTAAGACTTAATTCACGGTTAAGTTTGGATTTCTTTTAAAACCATTTTTAGAAAAGTTGGATATATTGAACTAATTTCGTATAATTGTGAATTATAAAATATTCTTCTTACCCTTTATTCGCTTTATGACAGATTCGCTTTACGACAGAATCACATTGAGACAGATTCCCTTTACTATTCTTGGTCCACTCGCGACTAGACTTTCACAACATATACACACATGCACACATATTAACACACACTTGATACACACACACACACACTTGACATATTTGTCGTTGTTGTTTTGTTTATTGTTTTGTCAACCAACATTGTTGGCACAATCTCTCATGCTTGACAAGCTTGAGCAGATGCAAAATATTGCTAGTCGCTATATTTTCGGTCTGCGCAACTTTGATCATGTTTCCTTTTGGTACCCAACTACCTGAGAATCAGAGAAGCTCATTACACCTCATTGGTACACCACACGTCGGCCAGAGTGCATGGCAGCTTTAAACTGCCACTCTAATGAATATAAATTCTAGTTCATTATGTCTGCATCTTGTGCTCGGTTTTAATTAAGTTCTATTCGCTTTCGACTTACCTCTTTGGCGTACAGTCACGTAGAGAATTGATTAGGTTGCAAACTTGAGAAGTTTGTTCCAAGTTTTGAATTGAAGTCGATTCTGCCTTAACTCAAAAATCAAGGCCACTATAATGTAGGTGGTAATTATTTGATTGAGACATTAATAATTAATAGAATAAACATTGGAGTTTGCAGGTGCATCAAATATATTTACTGAAATATACAGAAACACCTTAAAATACGGTCTGTTTCTTTTAAATTAATGTAAACCTAACTTTTATAGTTTCGTCATGTCATTCAGTCCATCTTTCTGTCTCTCTGCGACTTATCTCAGATACGGTTAGAACCAGATACCTGTGATTTTGCACGAGTAAACATATTGTTCACGGCAAGAAGACAGTACAACAAAGTATATATATGAATGTTTTTAGGGTACCTACCTCCCCGACATGTAATATGGGGGCATGATTTTTTTTCTTGTTTATCCCTTCGTGTGGGGTATCGTTAGATAGCTCTTTTTAAATTATTGTTCGGTTTTAATAGCATTGTGTTTATTGTCTCAAAAATCAAAGTCACTATAATTAATACAAAGGTTGCCGGAAGCGATCACTTTGCGCAATAAGGCCGTCCATTGTTTAGGTGTTACAATAAAGAATAGCTTAAAATACAATAACAGAAAAAAAACATAGATTATAATTGATCATCTATCAATCTATCTATCAAAGCCCACTCTTATTCTCACTTAATTAAAAGGAACAGAACTGAGTATTGCCTATACAATTTTAAATTCACGTGCTTATTTTTACTTTAAATAATATTTGTAGTGAAAACTGAATATTGTCAGTTGTTCACGACGACTGTACTTAACAGGAATTTCTAGATTAGTTTGTTTCATGTGTTAGTTGTGCTCTGAATTGAGATAGCGAAAGCATTTTCATTGGCTCTCACACTCTCTCAGTCAAAATAGTGTTTGGCCATGTAGGGCATTTACATTTATACTAATGAGTAAAGTTAATAGCTATGCCAAATCGGTTGAATGTTTGTTACAGTAAAGCTTACATGTATACAAATACACTAGTTTTTATTGTAGTCCAAAATACCTATTAGTTTTGATTTTATAGACATTCAAACTTACGACAAATATTGAGTCTGACAATCTCGTGACGTCATTTACAATGCTCCCCTAATCAAAGCGTTGGACGACATGTATTGTGACATCGACACATAGAGCGCGAGTGGACTGGCCGAGTGTGACGTGACGTCATACCCGAGGACGAGTCCGCATCACACGTTTACTTCTATGAATCGGAAACGAATTAACGTATCGAAGTAATTCTTTCACTTGTACTTGTGTGTGCAACGTATAAGTGAGACTTGATTTGCCATACTTATAGTTCTATTATGACGATTATAATTTAACACATGTACACAAAAAAAAAGACACGAGATTCTTGTGGTTTCTTCTCGTCGGAGGGCGCATTCCGAAACCACACTCATATCATAGCTATAAGACTTTTCAAGGTGAATATGTATTACACCAATTGTGACTAGAAGAAGTAATTTTTTTTTTAATAAAACAATTTTGACTTTTACTTACAAAAGTTACATGCAAATTGGTAGAAAACAAACTCGACAGACACATTACACGCTTTCTGTCAGATATTTAAAACTAAAAGACGATCGAGAGCACTACGGTAGTATACTTACTAATCAATTTATACTATCTAAAACGATCCTAACGAGTAGGTGCTATCTAAGGGCCCTGTGAAGGTGTCGACTATCAAACCGACCAGAATACGTATTCAAAAACTAAAATGCCTCAACAATGTCTCAGCGTTGTAAGATTGCTCTCGAAACCTGTTATAAAATTGTGGATATTATGCAAGGTTTTTCCAGAGCTTTTAAAGAAAAATTACTTACCAACCAATTGTTAATCCTAGTTGCATTTTACCGGGCCTTACTTGCAAATATTATTTTTTCTTTTCTTACCTACCTGAATGTTTTGACTATGTTATAATAGTCTTGGGCTCGAAGATTATCCTATTAAAAAGCGATTACGACCCGGTAGAACGTAACTATATTCATATATTACCAGATCGTGTGTAGAAATATATTAAAGGAAACATATATCGTCAAAAATTCACTTGTGGCGAGGTTTTAACTCGCGCCTCCAGATTCGCATTAATTGCTAAAACGTTTTCGAATAAAAATAAACAGAGTTAAGGCATTGTTGAGACATTGCAGTTATAGTATACGTGCCCAGGGGGATTGTTGAAGTGGCAAACTGTAGGAACTTGATAGTTGACTTCGCCTTTGTAGACCCGAGCAGGTCTCGAGGATTTCAGTTTGTAAGACGTTGTACGAACATTTGGTTTAAGTCTAAGTATCTACTTGTTAAACTATAAGCATTATTTTTGTCTTTAGTTTCATAGAAAGTAAAACAAATGAACTGTAGGTTTCCTAATGTTTTGTTATTAAATTATAAAAATGTCTCTATTGTTTTAAAATTTTAGAGAAAGCCATCAAGAATCCGATTTTAAGTAAAGCGTCACTCTTTTTAGTAGGTATATACAGGGTGATCCGAGGATGACCATTTAAGCAGATAAGCGAAAGGGGATTGTTTTAGACTGAGTAACAAAAAAAATGAGTTTAATTCAAATCAATGACTGTTGCGGTGTGCAGGTCTGCTTGTGGTTATGGGAAATGGTTTTTTTAAATTATTTTTCTTCACAAAAACATTAAAAAATAACAAATTTTTTTAATTATTTTATTATGCTACACAAATTATAAATGTAAATGTAATTACTTAACATCTAACACATGTTCCTTTCAAATTGAATTAATAAAACCTAATATTCTGTACCTAGTATAAATATTAAGAGTAAAAACAAACAAAAGTCAGGAAACATTAGTGTGGATAGTCGTTAGGACTGTCGGGACATTACGAGGGAAAAAATGTTTGTTCAGGTCCCTAATTACCTTTGTAAGGACGGACTAAGGACTATTCAGCTTTGGGCACATGTGGCCTTAATAATTCTAGTAGAATTTAACGTATACGTTAAATGAAATCCGGCAGCATCGATTTTAAATTTACTTAACGAGCAACCTACAAAATGTAGATTTAATTTGGTCTAAGTTTAGTGTATTGCTTATAAGTTATATTGTATTGTATTGACTGTAGAATTTAAGTTAAATAAATTAAATTAAATAAAAAAATAAAAACGGAAAGTGGAAGTCTATGTGTATTTAAATTATATAAAGCTACTAGCTGCTCCCCGAGGTTTCACCTGTGTGTTCTTCGTTCTCGCGGAAATATCGGGATAAAAAATTGCCTGTGTGTTATTCCTGGTATTCAGCTACCTATATTCCAAGATACATCGCAATCGGTTCAGTAGTTTTTGCGTGAAAGTGTAACAAAGTCACATACATACATTCAAACTTTCGGGTTTATAATATTAGTAAGAAGTAAATTAGATTAGTTCATGCTGAAAGTTCTTAATTGTGTTGAACTAAAACGCATTTTCCAATTCGAGATATCTTCTAAACGCCTGACGATTCGATATCTCTAGTAGGCTGTAGTATTATTCTAATATACTCTTTTTTGAGAAATAAATATCTTAAACCATAAACCATAATATACCTAGCAGCGAAACTAATAAGCAAGAACAAAAACAAAACACTGACACTTCCAACTCATATATCATTAATGTTCACTACAATCATGGTACATATCACTTAGAATAAACATGATACATAATCTCGACATGATTTGCTCTATTGAGCGTAGAGTATTTTAAATCTCTTGCTCATCATCTGCTTCTCCTTTTTGCCTTAACTCGTGCTGTTGTTAGAAAACTTGCCCCTACACCCCATAGTCCTTACTTCATGCCTGTTGCTGTTTTTTGCGTGTAATGTCATAGGCAGTAATTAGGCCGGATTGGTCATAGATCAATGGTTAAGTTTTTCTTTTTGCTGGTTACTACATGAATTTGTTTGTCTCAATGATATACAGAGTTATTTTAAGAGTTATTTTTATACAAATGCCTGAGGGCTTCAAATGGGGATTCGTATTGTAACTGTGGGAGCAATTTAGTACTCTTTTGCACTACTCAGCGGTTACTTGACGTATCACGAAGGTACTCAAGTTTTTTAAAATGATTTTGACGTGAATACGTCTTTAAATTTGTTTCGTTAGGAGCGCAACTCAAAAAACGAATGATAACAAAATCGGGGGATACAGTTTTGTATTGTAGCTATATGAAAGAAAGAAATCATTTATTCGCAACGAAAAAGTTACAAAAATAAAACAAACTACGAAACTAACAGTATCTATATGCAAATAGCAACATTTTTGATGCGAAAAGGTCTTCAACTCAGCATAATGCGAGCCTTGCCGAGCCGTCTAGCGCTGGTCTTCCGTATATATCTATCATCCCCACCAAAAATTCAATTATACCATTGGATTGTTAAAGAATCAAAGAGTTTATCACGATAATAAGCAGAAAAGGAATAATCTCAAGAGCAATCGAATGGTACCAATAAACATCATAATTATGATAGAAACTGAATCAAACACTCAAACAAAAATAACAATTTAGCGTGAAATCTGACAAAATTCATCTATATCTATCTATCTATATATATACTTATAATAAAGGAAGAGAGGACAAAAAGTCTGTACTTGGAAGTACATAAAAAAAGTGGTCTAGGGGACTTAGGATAAGTAGTAAAACAAAATTCTATAATTCTTAAAATTCATGTCTGTCTGTCTATTTCTCTGTCTGTTCATTATACAATTAAATACTACTAATCCGATTAAAATTTGGTTTTCAATATTGGATAGTTCTTTTTTCGAGGAAGGTCGTGGTATACTATAGAACCCGAGTAATGAACAAAAAAGTGCAACCGCTCGATAACCGCTCGGCCGCCCGCGCCCGTGACAACTGATAACGCGTTATTCACTTCCGCGGGTGAAACCGCGGGGCGAGCTAGTCATAAATATCTACGTGATAGGTACAGCTGCGTTTCTTATCCGTCCAGTTTTCTAGTTTCAGTGTCCTTCACAGAGATTACGTTTGTTTGAGAATCTGTTCCAGTCGCCCATTCAACGATGTAACATGAGTTTTATTGCTTTTCCTGGAGCTAAAGTCTACGCCCTGTTATGGGCCATTGGCATGATGCCGTTGTCTATTAATTGTCTTGAAGGCAAACTTAAGCTATGGTCTAAGCCAAATGGTCAAGCCTTTGACTGACTTCCGAAAAAAGGAAAAGGACAAGCGAAAGTTAGGTTGTTGATAATAATGACGTCATTGAAAAAAACGCGAGTAAAACCCGGTGTGGGCTGAGTCAAATGGTCAAGTCTTTGACTGACGGATTTGCTGTCTTTTTTAACTGACTTCCAAAAAAAGGAAAAGGACATGCGAAAGTTAGGTTGTTGATAATAATGACGTCATTGAATGAAACGCGAGTAAAACCCGGTAAATATTGTGTTTTATTATGCAAAATCTCGAAAAATCTTGGATAAAATAACAGAACTCTATCGTCGAACATACATACAAAGATACAAGCGGGCGCTTATATTTTATCACCACTGGTCAATTACCTAGGACATAATATCATTTAAAAAATTAGTGCATTAATAATACTCAGGATTTCGCTTTATTAAAAAAAGGTACTGCAACATTACTAAGTCACCATAACACAAGCTTAGTAACTTGCCATGGAGCTAGATGGCGCTGTGTGTTGTTCATAAAATTCTAAGTTCTAATTCTAAGTTTAAAAAAAGAACCATCTCAACCGGTCAAGCTATCTCCGAGTAATCGGTGAACATCCCTAAAAAAGAAATATACGCGACGAATTGAGATTCTTTTTTTAAGTCGGTTAATAACCATTTAGAACTTGCAATTTACTTACTCATAACAAGTAGCACAACATATTACTTAGGACATCTCATTAAAAATGTACTGCATTATTTGTTATTTTCATTCAAAGTAATGTTATAAAAGTCAGCTCTCTGTTTTGTTGAAGATATAAAAGTTTTGCATGGTAGTTAATTATGAAAATTCTCTTAGAAAATGTAGTTTTATTTTTAATCTAACAAAAGACTATAGCAGTATTAGGATTAAAATAATGTTTACACTGTTGTCTTGCTTCGTTAAACTTTTAATATAGTTTGTATGAGAGTGTCACAGAATCGACAACAGTACAGTTTAATTTGTAATAATGATTATATTTTTTATTCAGTGTTTGGATGCTTTATGAATGAAGTACTCACTTTTTTAATATTAAATTAGACGAATTACATCTCAGGCAACTTTGAAAAAGCTAACTGTAAAGTTAGAGAAAGCTCGGTACTCTGAAATAAGTTTATTAAATGAAACGTGAGTAAAACCCGGTAAATATTGTGTTTTAAAAGTGTTAATATTTTTGTAAAAAAGTCAATTTCAACTATGTTAAAAATTAATATTTAGTTTTTAGTCTCGACACTTGACTAGTACCATTACGTAACGTGCGGTCTGCCGTGTGCAAATACGCACGATATGGAGCTTCGTGGGACTAAAAACTAAATATTAATTTTTAGCAAAGTTGGTATGGAGTTCCTAAAAGTAACGCCTAATTCAATCAATTAACCCCCTTACTTATATCTTCTTTTAGGAATGAAACAATTTCGTATTAAAAGTTGTTTGAAGCAAGTTTGGTATCTGTGGAACTTAGCTGGTCCATTTTAAACGGTCTTCCTAATGCGCTTCAAACTATGTTTCGTTTGTCTTTTACTGGTACATGAAGTTTCAAAGTTGACAGACAGAGACAAACGTCATATAACTTAGTCATGTGTAAATCATCTTACTTCTTACTAATATTATAAACGCGAAAGTTTGTATGTATGTATCTATGTGAGGTTGTTACTCTTTCACGCAAAAACTACTGAACCGATTGCGATGAAACTTGGAATATAGGTAGCTGGGGACCTGGATAAACACATAGGCTACTTTTTATCCCGTTATTCCCTCAGGAACGGGACTTACGCGGGTGAAACTGCGGGGGCCAGTATTTTATAAGTAAAGGAGTAAGCCAATTTCAATTAATTTATACAGACAAAGGACTAAATAGATGGACAATATTGAACTCTATCCAATTGTAACAAACATTACTATGTTTATCAGTATCAGTATCAGCTAAAGGCCTCGGGCACACATTCGGATTTGTGTGTTCAAATTAAAAGGGGACTTGTAAGGTCCCAAAAGGTCACACTGACTCATATTATGGGCATGTTTGTGTAAATGCTTCTTTAGATTATGCTGTGTTCAATGTTTGGCTAGTTTGGTTGGGATCGTGTAGTTAATAAGGTGTGAACGTACTGGGGATAATTTTGCAGTTATTTTTAACTGAGCGATGTTCCCGGTCGTAGCCCTCTCGGGAGCCCCGGGTCAGAGAAAACCTCAGATATTTGGGGTCAGCACAGTAGTTAAGTCTGCATTGACAATAGCTACTGCAAGTAGATTTGGCAATTGTTTTTACGATCGCCCGCTTGTCTGACACTAACTATCTTGGGACTAAGTTTACCCACCACCGTGCGGCCTCCAGATCACTTATTCACTTTTTTTTACATCCACGGGAAGATATGGGGTAGTCGTATTCTTCCAACGGCCAGTTTGGTCCGGATCGGGACTTGGGTGGGTGAAACCGCGAGGCGCAGCTAGTACATATAATCCTTACTAATATTATAAATCTGAAAGATCGTTTGTTTATGTGTTCCCTCTTTGTGGTCAAACGGGTTGACCGAATGGATGAAAAACCATAAGGATAGTTTAAGTGATGGAGAGTAACATAGGATACCTACTTTTGATCCCCGCAGGTTAGTGTTAAGGATCTCCAGCAGTTAGTGTTAACGATACATTAATTATATGAAGTCGCTGCGATCCGCAGTTTCACCCACTTAAGGGGCCGTAGTAGGCCAGAACTGATGTTTCTTGGATAAATTACTACAAAATTTATTTGAAATAAAAGTTTTTGAAACCATATTTATTAAAGTCGAGGATATTTACGAACACGTGAATGTCGTGAAAACACGATTCCTGAAAATTTTCTCGATAGAAAATATTCAAACTTCCCTCTAAATTGTACAAATAAGTGATATTACTCAGTCAATATTGTACGAAAAATAATAAAACTTTGTATAAGAACTGAACATAGCTCAATACAGGCAGTGAATGTTTTGAATTTGAAGAATAACATTTAGTTATCTTGAAACTAGCAATTGTTTGATTTTACGAAAAAAAAATTTGGAAGGTCGCATCTTACGTCCTTCACTTACACATCTGAAATTCGCTGGCTTTATCCCTGTTATGCTATTAGGGTTGTATAGGCCCTTAAATATAAACCAACCATAAAAAATATCAAGAACCAAACCAAATTTTTGGGTTGTTTATGGTCAGCATAAAGCCAACTTTCCCGGAGCGAGTAAAAATGTTGCTGTACTCAGTGTAACTCCATCCTAACCAGTAAACATAGAAATAGGTAGTTACAGCACATAGGTACAGTTGTTCTAGCTGGGCAACCAAATTACCAACGTTTTTTTGTATCGGCTTATTTTAATCGAAGAGAACTGCGCCCTGCGGTTTCTCTCGTCAAGCAGCGTCCATAGATTTTTCTAGAAAACGGTAAAACAATTGTTGTTATTTATTTTTACCCACTTGTGGTTGTTGTTTACAAAATGGTTGTTGTTTTTTTCTATAATAATAATATTTAACAGAGCGACATAACCGTTTGTTCGGTAAAGCTCTTTATTAAATAGATTTGAAAAAAAAAAAAAATATATATATTTTTTTTACAAAGTGCTACCTCGATAGAATCAATCGGAATTTGTAATAATGCCGTTATTAAATAAATTGCGATAAAACCCGGTAAATATTGTGTTTTATTACAAAAAATAATAATTCAGTGCGAAATTGAGCAAAGGTTCTGAAAAACGGGACAAGTGCAAATGGGACTCCCGCACTAAGGGTTCCGTGTAAAAACACGGAAGCCTTCGTCTCATAGAGTATTTGTTGATATAGCGGCAACAGAAATACATCATCTGTGAAAATTTAAACTGTCTAGCAATCACGGTTCATGAGAACAGGTGAACTGCCTGATGACAGACAGACGGACGGACGGACATCCAAGTCTCAGTAATAAGGTCCCCAAAAATGTCGAAAAAATAATCGAACAATGCTGAGGTGATGTCGAGACAATTTAGTTATAGAGTACATGCCCGCAGCTTCCGTTAATCGACCTTGTACCTTAACACCAAACACCATTTAGAAATTAACCAGGAAAACCTAATAATGGTATTAAAACTTTTAATCTTCAAACCTGAAATTCACAACAATTTTAAGCTTCGTAAGTCTCGACTTCATCTTTCCAAGAGTTTTTATTAATGCTAACTTGTATTCAGTTCTAAGCCGAAGATTATTTTAATACCGGAATTTGATTTCAGGGGTTCATTAACTAATTTACGAACGAACGGACTGTAGGCGACGCTTAGCCTAATTATTATTTCGCCGCGGCTACGCTCGCGCTGCGTGCGGATGGTGAAGGAGAAAATATTATAATTGTTGTTGTCATCCATTTTTTAATGTGAAAAGTGCTAAATATATAGTGCTATACGCTCCTTAGTTTCCCGCCGCTAAACCTAAATAATCGAGACTTTAGTTATTTGTGCACCTTTGGATAAAACCAGCATCATACCGCTTACACGGACGATAAACAATGCGGTTTCAAACAAAATTTTTAATTTCACACGTAGATTTTTTGTACTTTGATATATTATTGACTAGTCCCGATTCCGCGGGATTATCGGGAAAAAAGTAGCTTATGTGTTATACCAGCTTTCCAGCTATCTGTATTCCAAATTTCATGGTAATCGGTTCAGCGGTTTTTACCCGACTGCGCGACGCAAAGGAGGGTAATGTGTTTATCGGTCTATGTATGTATGTATGTATGGATGTTTCTATGTGGCGTTTTAGAGGCCAAACGCGTGGACCGATTTTGATGATTCTTACGTCAATCGATTCGTCTTAATCTGGCGAGTGTGACTAAAGACATGACAGTAATCCAAATTAACTTTTGTCAACACCAGACGCCATATTGTCAAAATTAAAAAATCCAAAATCGTCAAAATATGTCAAGATGGGTATCGTTGAATAGATTTTTAAAAATAAATAGTAATTACTCATTTATTATGTGTTCTGTGTGTATCGATTACAAAACTATTATTACTTAGCGTAATTTCAAATTACTGGGCTTGTTTTTTTTCTTTTTGTTTTTTTTTGTTGTTTCTATGCGAATTTTTTAATCGAGTTTTTTACGCAGTCGGGTTTTTTGTTTTTTTTCATAAATTTTTTTTTTTACGTGTTTGAGTACCAAACACACATACACACATACAAACTTTTAGTAGGATGGTTCGTAAAACGCTGGTAGGTAAGCCCCCTGAAATAGTACTAACAAAAATAAAATGTCACGCCTAGTACCCATAGTATAAGCCTAGTTGTTTAGTTTGCTTCTAGGTTGCGCTGCATCCAACTTCTGCAAAATTAATTTGTTTTTATTTACACAAACCTAACTACCGTTGAATTCTAAGTTAACAAATTGAATGAAACAAATTAAAATAACATCTATTTCTAAATTGAATGTCACAATAAATCATAACAACGGTTAACTATAAATTCAAGGCAAAACATTTGTTAACTTAAAGTACCTAACTACACAAAACATTAACTTCAACTCTATAGATAGGGCAAGAAGAAAACAAAATAAACGTGTTTTACCTACCAATAAAACACATATTAAACCACTTACCTGACTTGAAGCATAAACAATATGAGAATGCGTCTTCTTTGCCCCTCTCTCTTTCCTGTATACCTAGCGTGTGTATATCTATCTCTGTCGCACATCCCTACCCCACGGTCAAGGCAGCCAGGCGCAGTGTGCGCTGGGTATCGTCATTGGTTCATTTGTAAAGGCAGGCAGCCATTTAATTATGCTTCAAGTCAGGTAAGTGGTTTAATATGTGTTTTATTGGTAGGTAAAACACGTTTATTAAACCCCTGTAGCCTGACTTGAAGCATAAACAATATGAGAAGTGTTTATTATCGCCTGGCCGTGGGGACGCCAATGTGATATATTCATGATAGTGATTATGCTATCTATAATACCTATAATATTTTGGTTTAGGTGCTATCACTAGACTAAGGTGCGACAGGTTAATCTTTGAAAATAAAATAGAATAAATGTAATGAAAACCTGTTGTTTTATTTCAATAACAAATAAGTACGTTTTAACAATCATCTAAGTAATCAGGTAAATTGATCATTAAATTTCAATCAGAAAACCCATATAAATCAGAAATAAACATAAAATATATTAATACTTTTTGCACTTATTCGGAGGTTTATTCTTAAGTATCTACTCAAAATTTTTAATTTAGCCATAATAAAATCAATCAACTGGTTCGAACAGTCTGTTCAGAGGGTTGTTTCTAGTTGACAGTATTTGTCGCCTATAGAATTTAGCGAAAGTATTTCCATTTTTCCAGTTGCCTTTCGACAGGATATCGTCTATTGGCACGTTATCTATCCAACTTTTTGAAGCAACTGCTGCTCGGAAACTTCCGGGAGTTGCAGACACACCTGCTGACTTAAGAGTAGTCTTGATCCAGCCTGCTATAATGGTCTTTGATGCTGGTCTTGGTGTACCACAGGCCGTTAGAAACAAATTATTTGTCTTTGCTAATTCTCGTCTTTCCGACGATAATATTTTCAATTTCTTGATCCAAAAAACGGGATCTAAATGTAAATTATCAGGATTACATAGCAGTTTCCAGCCAGATTGACGATACGAAGCATTATCTGTTTTTGATCCATATTCAGGCCAGAAAGTAACCTGATTGTCTTCTATTATGCTATGATCATCATCGATTCGCAGAAGTGTTAAATCATGAACTCTTCTTCCAGAGCATAACATCAGCAGCGTAGCCAGGTGTTTAGATGCCTCATATAAACTTTTAGTCAGAGTGTCAGTTTTGGTTAGGTAAGCTGACATGATGTCCAAATCCCATATCGGAGGTTTCGTCACTTTAGGGTTTCGTAGAGATATTGCTTTTAATGCATGTCTTACTATGTTGTTCTCAGACAACTTTGTCGAGTCCGATCCACACATAGTGACTACAACTGATTTGTGAAGCAAGATAGTGTTGTAAGCTAGCTTTTCAGAGACATGAAGGTCTATTAGGAAACGAGCAAGTTGAGGTCCAGATGGATTATATGCATCCGTATTATTCTTGTTGGCCCAGGCAGTCCATCTCGTCCATGCTGGTTTATATGTGCGTAGGGTTGAAGATCTCCATGAAGTTTTAAGGAAGTCTAGTTGTTCCGCCGACCATCCCGACAATTCCTTTGTCCACCCCCACATCTCCATATTTCTAAGGTCATTTCTTTGGCTGCAGGAAGAGGATGACCCGTTGCTGCATCTACTAGGACTTTCTGGGGGTTCCGTATCGTGAATGGTTTGTCTAACGCTCGATTCTTGATGTCTGGTCTCCAAAATACTCGCTCCCATCGCGGAGCCACTATCAGATATACTCCTTTCGCCGTGTTTAAATGGTTCAGCACTCTGGGCATCAGGCATGGGGGTGGAAATACCCATGCCAGTTGGTAGTTCCAATGGTGTGAGAACGCATTGTAGTGAAGAGCTTCTCTGTCCGTTAGGTCTATCGAGCAATACCGATCCACTACGTGAGCTTTCTGAGACGCGAAGAGATCTATTGACGGGACGCCCCATTTGGCAAATATTATCTCGGTCGCTTCTGGAAGGAGATGCCACTCTGGTGAGACCTTGTGCCGAGATAGATGATCGGCTTCGCAATTGTATATGCCCGGTATATGATGTGGGACTAGAGTGATTTTGCATGCGTCTAGGACTTGAAAAATTTTGTAGGTTATAGTCATGAGCGCTTCCGATTTCGTCCCTCCCTCGTTTCGGAGGTATGCTAGGGCTGATCTGTTGTCGGATTGTAGGAGAACAGTTTGATTGGTCAGGTCTGCATATCTGAGTTGTAACACTTTGTAAACGGCCAATAGTTCCCTTTGGTTGCTGTGGAGATGTTTTTCGTCTACCGACCATATGCCTGACATGTCTTGATCGTTCAAGCGTGCGCCCCAAGCAATTTCCGCTGCATCTGTTGTTAGGAAGAATGATGGTGGGTTTACATGTATTGGTGATGGGACTTCGCAGTTTGTTGACCACCATTGGAGCTCGCCTACTACATCGGGAGTTATGGGAAACTGATGAGCATTTTCCGGTAATGTCATGGAATACTTTTGAAGATTTCTTATATGTAGACGTCCTTGAGGTATCACAAAGCTTGAGAAATTCAGGACCCCCACGAGGGACAGAGCTTCCTTTTGATTCATCTTTTGACAAATTAATGTGTTTTTTACTGTTTCTTTGATAGTCTTTGATTTTTCCTCGGGTAACTTTTTCAGGTTGGCCCAAGGGTTCCAAGTTATGCCGAGATACTCGAGTTCTTTCTGTGGAATGATGATTGACTTTGTCATGTTGACATGCCATCCTAGATGTTGTAAGAGGCGAACAGCGTATCTCGTCTGACTGATTAGGGTTAATCTGGACTGATGTGCCAGAAGGAAGTCGTCCAAATAAACAAGAATTCTTAGACCTTCGTTTCTGAGGATTTGTGCAATCCAAGCCGTAATGGAAGCGAAAGCGCTTGGCGCAGAACTCAGTCCGAACGGGAGGCACGTCATTTGCATTAGTTTGCCTTTGTAACTGAGCCTCAAAAATTTTCTGTGATTTGGCGATATGCGTACGTGAAAATACGCTTGAGAAATGTCGATTTTCGCAAGCCAATCTTGATGTTGAAGAAAATCTGGGACTTTGTAGACAGATACAAGGCGAAAGTTTGGCGTGTAGACGTAATTGTTGAGTCCTTTTAAGTTGAATATCGGACGCCAAGTGCCGTCTCCTTTTGGTCTCAGAAATACTTTGGACAAAAAACTTGGATCGGTTTGCGCAACCTCTAGTACATGGTCCATTTTCATTCGGGTGATGATGTCTGTCATTATGGGTGAAACAGGAGTCTGAAACGCGGGCCTGGACTGACTCGGATTCACTAAGGGCGGTTTCTGTACAAAAGGTATGCGGTATCCCTTGATCATTTGTAGGATGTGCTTTGGGGCCCCCAGTTTCTCCCAGTTGTTTATATAATGTTGAAGTTGTCCCGCCCTGAAGGGCCTGCAGTCAGATTCTTCTACGTTTATTCTGTGATTCTCTATGAAAGGAAGGCGAGGCATCACGTTTGCGTGATTTGTGAGGGGCTGGGTTTCGCTGATTCCCTCTACGGTTGCGAAAATTACCACGCGATGTCGAGCGCTGCGTATTAAAATAATATGGTTGCTGCTGCGCTGAGTTATACCTCTGTCCGTGACAACAATTGTGTGGTTTCGGACCGTTGTGCGCGGGCACTTTGTTATGATTTACGCAACCTTGCGCAGGTTGTGTGGTGGTAGTGTCGGATCGGTAATTACCGGATTGTGCAGCTTGATGTCGTGGTTTTTGTTTAAATGCTCGTTTGACACCGCCAATTTTCTCTAAAGCACTTGTAAAACTTAGAGCCGAAAACAGATTCGTATTCGAGGGTGGTATCTTTCGCAAAATATTTTTAACTAAGGGGTCATGAACCCAAGCCAAGATTTTGGAACGTCTTTGCTCAATGAAATCGGCGCGACGACCACAAGTCATTTGTAACAAGTCGTTTGATATTTTGTAATATTCACCTTTAAAAATACTGTTAATTTTGTGACATATTTTGTCTTGAGTTAAATTCTCTGGGCTGCGCGTCCAGGATAGAAACTCGCGGAAACCTTCTTGTAAGGCTTCTTGTTGTTTTACTATGGCTTTAGTTAAAGCAGCATAAGCCCTTTCTGCGTACGTCAAGTCGGGAGCGTTATCGTAAATCGTAACCTCATCGTTACAGTCTAAACTTGTGTAACCGGGGGTGCTAAGGTATGGTTTTTGAACCTCGGAAAACCGAACCTCTGTCCATTCCGGCATATCAAACCGTTGAAGGTGATTTAATGTTTTAATATGTGTGTCGGTAGTTTTAGAAATAGGACCTTCTTTTAAAGAGGTACCCACATTAAAAGTAAAATCAGATGATTTGGTTTCACCGTCGCTATAATCCTCATATAAGTCGCCACTGACGTCGTAGTCGATTTCGGAACAACAAGCGTGTTTTCCAGTTGGATTTTGAACATGATTACGTAAATCATTTACTTCGCTAACCAATTTTTTAAGCAAGTTTTGGTGGCGATTGTGTCTACGCCTTCGCTTACGTTGTTTCTTTCTCCTGCGTGGAGAAGAATCGGAACAGCTGGATGAATCCGAATATGTATAGGAGTCAGATCGCTCTCGTGACTTACTTCGCGGCCTGCTCGGACCCGGTTGTGGGTCACTTGATTTATTTGGGTGCAACTGCGCGTTGCCTCGTGATTTATTCGGGTGCGATTGCGCATCGCTTCGTGATTTACTTAAATCCGGTTGCGACACACTACGCGGCTTACTTGGACCGGGTTGAGGATTATTCACATCAAAATCAATCACTTCTGAGATATTCATTTTTTGAACTGAATCCTAAAATACACACGCACTATTCAAAACTTCACAAACAAATAGGTAACTTCACCATTAAACTCCACACGAACGAAAAACTCATTAATAAATTTTAAATACGAACGGAAAATCCGTTAACTTTCAAATTAAAGTACGTAAAAGGTACCTTCGAAAATAGAAGAACCCAAGTATATCAGGAAAGATTAATTCTTTATCACTTTTTAGAAAGATTAGTTCACATACCCTTGCTGAGGTGTTCACTCGCCGAGGCAAAAGACGCCAATGACGATACCCAGCGCACACTGCGCCTGGCTGCCTTGACCGTGGGGTAGGGATGTGCGACAGAGATAGATATACACACGCTAGGTATACAGGAAAGAGAGAGGGGCAAAGAAGACGCATTCTCATATTGTTTATGCTTCAAGTCAGGCTACAGGGGTTTAATATTATATTTATACTCATTTTTAGGTTTTAGTCGCGTGGAGTAAAACTCAGTAATATATTTATCGTTGAAACAATGCTATGCCATGCCGTTAGTAAACCATTTTTAAGTCAGACATTTTCTAAATTGTCCAAAATTTAAAAATGTCTCGCATAAGTTCCTTCTCTTGATCATAACAAACACAATCAAAAAAAAAAATCGTAATCGATTCAGCCATTCAGGCGTGGATCAGTGACCACGCGATATATGAATTCATTTTTATATTTAAGATTAGTGTAGATAAGTATACAAGGGCAAGCCCTTTTAAGCCTAAAGGCGGTTGCTCTAGACGTTTAGGCGAACGACTTTTGAAAATTCGAACTTTTTTTGAAAATTTTGAGGTTTAGTTTCCTTGAAAAAACAGCTGCTTTTGAAAATAAAGGTAAACGTTTTGACTGTAGTAGACCAAACCAAACTAATTGAAAGGACAAAATAAGATCAATGACCTCGAACTCTGAGAAATAGCTGATTTTCAAGTAAACTTTACCCTTAAAATTTTCGAAAAGTACTAGACGTACGTATACGCCTAGACGTATAGAACAACCCCCTTTCGGCTTAAAAGGGCATACCCGTTACATATTGTATATTACAAAATAAAACACTTTATTTACCGGGTTTAATCGCGTTTTATTCATGATTTTAAAACGACCGAGCTTTCGCCAACTTTACAGTTGGCTTTTTCAAGGTTGGTTTATGCAAAATCGCGAAAACCGTAGAAGAAATTTAAGTAGGTATATATTAGTTTAGATATTTAAATATATTATACATGGCGAGAGACATAATAAATTGTCTAGTCCGCAGAGTAAATTCTATAATTTCTTTGCTAGTTCCACTTGAAATTAATAAATAAATGTTGACTATAACTTAAGTTCTGAATTTAAATTATAAAATGTCAAACAGAACAACTTGTTCTGTCGGCGAACATCTGACACTCCTTAATTTAAAGTTCTTGAAAACTCTTTCTACCTATTATATGGCGGAAGGAAAATATTAGTTTTCTAAAGAAAAAAAACTAACATTGCCCTGGGTCTTATTTGTTCGTTTTGAATATCGTTTTTCTCGCGGTCATAACTATTGTAATAGAGTCGAAACGTGGACGTAAGATAATTTAGAAATAATCAATTCTTTTTTTATTCAGTTTAAAAATTCAACTCTTATTTCACATGTTGGAGAAGTTCCCCTAAAAATGGTTTATTTTGTTATAAGTGCTATTCCGTAGGCCTCATGAAAATGATAGCTTCTTAGTTTATTTTACTAGTTACGCCCTGCAGTTTCACCCGCGCGAGTCCCGAGATCTCGCGGGACTTTCGGGATTAAAAGTAGCCTATGTGTTATTCCAAGTTTCCGGTTAGGTACTTATATTCGAAGTTTCATTGCAATCGGTTCAGTAGTTTTTTCGTGATTGAGTAAACTTCCACGTTTATATTATTAGTAAGAAGTAAGATTTGTGATAACGTCATTTTCATCCCCGCCAAATTGTAGGTAGCGTCCTCTTCAATTTATATTTGTTGTTTTTTGCTTGTTTTGTCCAAAAGTTTTCGAAAGGTCTTAGCCACACTAAGAAACGTTCGTTGGTCCAAGTTTAGTTTAGACCAAGTTAAACTATGTTTTGTGAATTACAGCGAAAATGTTTTTTTTGCAGTCAGTCATTTATTTATTATCGGTAGTGAACCGATTATGGCCATTAGGAAATTAGCCAGTGTCAAATAGTATTATTATTAAACAAGTTATTTGCATCGAAATTGTCAAATCGCCATAGTTAAAGTCAAGTCATTTGTAAACGCGGCGGCCATATACAAAGATTTTTCACGGAGCTTTGGAGACAACACTAAAGTCCATGTTTTGCACCGATTTTACTTTCATTCCACTTGTACACCAGTCATTAGCAAGGTCATTAGAAAGTTTTATAATATGTTCGTCTGTTATAACAGACGAACATATTATAAAAAAAATATGACCCGTCATGGGACGCCCGCCTGACTGATGTGAAGTATTTAACATTGACAAATGTATTTCCTTACAGTCGAAATGAAAAGTAGAGTGTTTGATTCGGGCGAATGTCACGCATTTCACCCTCGAACTATTGGCGCTCGAACGAAC
Organism: Idaea dimidiata; assembly: GCA_949358125.1. Taxonomy (NCBI): domain Eukaryota; kingdom Metazoa; phylum Arthropoda; class Insecta; order Lepidoptera; family Geometridae; genus Idaea; species Idaea dimidiata. The sequence goes on along the minus strand of OX442334.1, from coordinate 18,355,594 downwards.
AGGTGAAATGCTTGACCTTCAGCCCTCGTATAACAGTCTACTATTTCATATAGCGTGTCGAGGCCTCGCCACGACCAACAATCACGTTAACCCCCGTTTATAGATGTTTCACATCAATTACATAATCCTTGCTATACAGGATGAACCATTTCGATGAGCTTTCAGGGGGTTATCCTTAACTATAGAAGATGGTTAAAAAAATCTGAAAGGAGTCGCGACCTCGATTATGACATAAACAAAAATGACATTAAATTTTTGAAAAATTTATAACTCTAGCGTGGAATCGAACCTCGACTTCTTGCAAGAAATAAACACCTATATTATTGTACCGACCGATACACTCAGGCGAAAAATCAATAAAAGTCGGACAAAACCTTAAAATTACTTAATTAATTAAAAAATTATACGAATCGTATTTATAAAGGATTGTTGAGTAATAAAAACACGATAATGATTACTTTTGACAATTTTATTTTACGTTCTATGTAATATTTGGTTCTTCTAGTAAGTCTAAAACATCTTGGCACATTTGAAGCGATTTTTTTGGGACTAATTTTCGTAATCCCGTTATATATGGATCGGAAGACACTAAAAGTCTCTTAAACGTGTCTTCCATTGCTAACTGTCTAGAAAATTTTCTTGAAAATCGCTCCCTATAATTCCTTACGTCTTTGTTTCTGCTCTCTTGTGCATCTTCACTCATTAAGCCTATCGCTACTTCACAATTTTCTATTATTCTTGACCCATGAATGAGTACTTTGTGGAGTGTAGTTGGCATATAGTACCATGGGTAATTCCACACAAAAACAGCCGCTGTTTTGGTGCAAAATTTTTGGAACTTCACTATATTAATTTTGTATCCACAAGACATTATTCTTAAAATAGTATGTAGTCTATTTATGAGCTGCAGATTGACACCTGTTATTTCATGAACTTCTTCTGCATGCTGAAAGATGGCGCGCGCCGTGTTGCCATCAGTAGACGTGCCTCCACCTTGTCTTGGTTTGTCGACATGCAAACCAAGTTTTTGCCAAAATTCATTTTGAATACGTTGCTTTTCAGCGGCTATCATAGCGTTGCTTTCTGTATTTCTAGTCTTCCATTTTCCCACCTTCAATTTGTAACCCAAATGTAAAATAAATTCCGCAAATCTTATCCAGGCATGTAATGATGAAATGCCATTTATAAGGTTTTCTTCAGGAGTGGCCTTGGAGACACAGAATTTAATTCTGTTAAAGTCCTTGGATGTGGCTTTACAAATAAAGCAGCGCATGGCAGATTTTGTGTCCGTTAATGCATTTATCATTTTCCCATCCACCATTGTCATCATTAATTGATGCTTCACTGTATGCACTTCTTCAACTAATGTTGGACTTAAATTTTCAATTTGTGTTTGAACATTTTGGGCTAGAGATCTTGACAGTTCTGGTGTTTCATGAGCCATCTCTAACTTCAGCGGACGACAATATCTTGGTGATGATGGCCGTGAATTTTGCCAGATGATCACGGTTTGTTCGTGGTCACATACCAATTGAATTGGTACAATTGAAGTTATAACCATGTTGGAGTCTGACTGCTCTGCATTTTCAAATGTCTGTTTGTACTGGGAATGGCAACCTGAACCGTCACAGCCCCATTTCGATATTAGGCGAAGATTTTTTAACTGGTCTGCTGTAAGCGATTGCAAAACTTCATTTATAGACAAGCACAATCTTTTTGCAGTGTGGTCTATTAAACTCTGAAGAGGAACTTCAGCAAAGGTTTCCGTGCAAATAATGCCTTCAGGGTAACACCTTTTTTTTGCTTCAGTTATACTCTCATAATTTGGGTACAGATTACAGTTCATCTCCATTGCTGAGGACCGTAACGTGTTGTACTGAAATTTAGTCAGTTGTCCTTCAATCACCAAGGACAAAGATTTGTCTGATGAAAGGCTTTCATGTTTTTCAGGAACGTTGACAAAGCTACTGGGACCAGCAAGAGCAACTTGTTTTATTAGTTTCGACGTCTGAATATCACCACGTGCACGATATTCCACCTGGGCAGCAAAAGCTAGTTCTTTAGGTTCTAGTTGCTTTCGAACTTCTTCCGTCTTCCTGCGTTTAGTACGTTCGGTACATTCTTCAAAATTTTTGGTAGGTCGCCCGCCAAGACTACCACTTCGCTTTCGGGTACGAGTCGGCACGCAAAAATTAACGTACGTTTCAAACCAGTTCTTGTTTCTGCTAACACATCGAGAAAAATTACGATGTGCCTGGAGAAGTTTTGTCTTATAATCGCTTACTAATTTTCCAAGACAACGTTTTATTTCCTCTGTGAGCTCATCCACTTTCAAAGCGTTTCGTACTTTGTCGTGCAGATGTAACACTTTATCTTGCTCCTTTCGAGAAGTTTCTTCTCTATAGAAGCCGATCAAGGTCATTCTGCTGAAGCTCACTTCTTCATCAGTTGATCCTAAAACAACATTAAATGACATTTAAAACCAATAATATAACCAATTCGAAATACAAAAACACGAAAAACGCTTTTTAATGCTATGCGAATAAGTTAAAATTTTTACTTAGTCCTCTATTCAAAAGAAAATTTTGTTAAAGCGACGCACACGGACGCATAAAATAGAGTAGGTGTTTTATAAACAAAAGTCAGTAGTTTCTAAAACTGCTATTATCGAAGCCGAATCTATCAGGAAATTGGACTTTTGAGACTATCTAAAGTGAAAAACATGTAAAAAATGCATGTGTATTAGAAACATGTTGTATATTACACAAAATATCAGGCACAGTTTAACAATAATAATTTAAAAAAATAGTCTCTTACCTCCTGGAAGGGAATCCATTGCAAAAATCCAAAATAGTTCACAACAAAAAATATAGAGCCGCAAAACTTAGATAACAATTTAAGCAGTAAACGCATCCGCCGTTGAACAAGTCGAACTTTGGAATGAGACCAGGATGCCTAGATGACTCATGGGTCGCTTTACCTGTGCGGGAGAAATGCATTGTTAATCGGATAAACCGTTAGGGCTTATTTTGCATGTCTAAAGTACTTAAACATTTTTTTGGTTATGTCCGACTTTTATTGATTTTTCGCCTGCGTGCGATAGTGTTTCTGATAAAGATTAAATCCTGGAAACAAAGATCCTGTGTTAAATTGAGAGAAATGTCTTTTTTTAATAAAAATATTTAATTTGACCACAAAACAATTGTACAATTGTTTAAAATGGTATCCATCAAAGCTTTCATCAAGATCAAGATCTTTGTGACTTTGTTACTCATTTACGCAAAAACGTACTTGCGATGATACTTGGAATACAGATAACTGGGAACGTAGAATAACAAATAGGCTACTTTTTATCCCGATATTCCTGCAGCAACGGGACTTAGTCTAATATCTGAATTGTCTATTAGTTATTTTTAACGGCAGGTTGTCTGCCTTAAGCCAACCCTCCTCGGGACCAAATAGCTTACCCGCCACCGCCCGGAGAGAACTCAAAGTTTGCTAGTCTCCCTTAACCGCTTTTTATCTTAATTCGCCCATGGAAAGAGATGGGTTCACCCTTTTCTATTTTGGGGCTAAATAACAACGGAGAAGTGAGGAAAGTGGCTTTGAACTTTGTACGAAAAGTGACAAAGGCTCAAATACAGAGGTTTAAGTATGAAATTCTTTGTGTAAACCAAATGGTCCGGGATTTACCTAGTCATCCATCGTCGTGAAATAAGCTCATTACGTCTGGTAGACTATTCTGCAACTAAACTGTGTAGATGCCGTGTATCTACTATCTTCCACACAGTTCATCAGTCATTTTACGCCTTTATAGTATTCTAAACGCGATAAAAATCTTTTATCTTATTAATATTATAAAAGCGAAAGTTTGCAAGTATGTATGTATGTCGGTGACTTTGTTACTCAATCACGCAAAAACTACCGAACCGATTGCGATGAAGCTTGGAATGTAGCTGGGAATCTGGAATAACATTTGGGCTACTTATAATCCCGATATTCCAGTAGAACGAGCCTTACTCGGGTGAAACCACCTTCCCATATTATTGATAAATTACATCAAACCAAATCAAATCAAATATTTGTTTATTAATTTGAATCTCTCCAAACATTTTCCTCATTACATTAGAAATCGGTTCTGCACTAAGCATAGCTTGTATCGCAGCAACCGAAATACTAATATAAAAATTGAGATAATATTAAATAATAATTCAAATTGTAAATACATATCTTACAGACTAACATAAATATAGAATATATTATACTTATAAAAATAGATAAATAAATAAAATTATTAATAATTTTGAATAGCAAACCGTGTAGAAGCAACACGGTATCTACACGGTTTAGTTGCAGAATAGCCTTCCTGGTTAGAACCGAGCGTGGACGAATGACATAGTTTCAGTTATTATGTAGAGGTACCTACTAAATTAATTGTAGAGGACGGAGGGCGCTTCATTTTACCCTAGGAATTATCTCTACAGAATGTTTACGTGATTTTGTGCCTGTAGTTTTAATAATGGACTGTTTTTTTGTTATGTAGTGTTAGAATTTATTGCTTACGATTATTTTATAAAATAATATTGTAAAATGATTCTTGCTTGCATTTTGAATTAGCTACATAGGTATGTAGTTTAAAAATAAAAGCTAGGTACTTTGTTACAAAATATATCAACATTTAATTAACTTTATTTAGGCCGGCTTGCACAACGGTTGCTAAACATGTTTAAGCTGTGAATGTGTGTGTGAAGCCATGGTAGTTTTTTGAGCTAGTTAGGGATAAAAATAATTATAATTTAAATTGAAAACTATTACAATAACTCTATAGTCTGCGTACACTGGAACGTTTTTATTGCAAATAATTATGAGGCGGTAGTTTACTGTAACTTTTTAGAATGTTAAAAATAGACAAATTACATCTCAGTCAACCTTGAAAAAGCCAACTGTAAAGTTGGCGAAAGCTCGGTTCAAATAATGAATAAAAACGCGATAAAACCGGATAAATAAAGTGTTTTATTATGTTTAAGCTGTTAAACGTGTTTAAAATCTGTCAGAATTTCAAAAACTGTCAATGTGTGGCAACATATTATCAATCGTCCACTTAATGAAATAGAGTCCAATGTTTGATTTCCCATAAATTATTTTAAAATTGATTTAGTTAAATCTGTTTTTAAATTGTATTATGCAAGTCGCCCTTAAGGTCACAAAATATACAGATAAATACAACAACAACACATAAAAAACTACACATACAGTCAATGAAATAAACCGCCCCTGATCGTACCCAGCGCAAAGGACCCGAGACACTGGCAGCATTGCCTCTCTGTATGGCAATGGCTATCCTTTCAACATTATCAACATTTTGGTTGTAGTCGTATCATTTTTAACCAACTTGTAAACCTCCTTTTTTGGAAGTGGGTTAAAAATCATCTATTTGGATGTATTTTTTTACTTAGAAATATTTTAAAGGAAAAAATCATCTTCAAAAATCCACTTGCGACGAGATTTGAACTCGCGTCCCCCACGCAAAGGGACTTGCGCGGCCGAGCGGTTTAGGCACTGGGGTACTGATCCAGAGACGCGACTTCAAATCTCACCGCAAGTGAATTTTTGAAGATGAATTTTTACTTTAAAATATTTCTAGTAAATATGCCTTGAGCAATAAAGCCTAGTAAATATGTCGCCGTACGAGAGCCCGAGATGGCGGCCTTATGGCGGCGGCGTGTCTACGCCGCCTCTCTCGAGGGTTTTATCCTTAACAGGAGTTTTGAAGATGAAGTCCGGAGCGACCCAACCGCTGCCAGAGCTATAGCCGATAGCTACTGCATGTAGCTTCCAGCGATGGTCTGGCACAGCGGCGTGAAGGAAACTGTTGGTTTTTAGTACCCCTGGCGCACACCATTTAGACCAAGGGGGACCTCCCAGAGAGCGGCCTGATGGTATGATTTTTCCACTTAAAAATGATTGCACGACTTCAGCTTACATAACATATGATTGTAAGTATGTAGGAGAACATAACTGTACGTGGGAGATGTTATTTTGTCCTTTTTGGCATCACAAAAGCTTCATTAAGACTATCAATATTTATTTTTACATCTTCCTTAGAATTGTAGTTGTTATGGAAAAAGACAAAACCCATATCCGAAACTCCTACGCTTCTACATATACCAAAACTTATCTCTTTAAAACTCAATAGAAATATCTACCTTTATTTCTACGAGTAATAAAAAAGAATAAATCAAAAAACACGTTAATCTATCCATAATTTAACCTTCAAGTATTTGATGCCTGTACATAAAAATACATTTGTTTACAAGGTAGAAAACATAAGGCAAATCGAATACAGTAGAGTTCTGGACAAACAGCTACAATTAGTCGTGAAACTCGGTGACTTGCGAATATAAGTAAGTAGAAAGACAAAGAGTTGGCTGCTACTTTGGCCAACGAATAAGTTTTGCTATCCAAAGAGACAGAGCAGCAAGTCTATTGGGTATGAAACTTCGTACACAAAGAGCTAAAATAGGCTATGTACTTATAAACGGAATAAAGAAATGAATAAATGATTTGAAATTGAACTTTTTAATTTTATTTTTATCTCTGATTCTTTTTGAGCTCACTCGATTTAATTTTGTACTCATACATTATTATTTTCCCGGGTATTACTCGATTGTTACTTTTAAATTCTCTAACCCCGACGTTTCGATCTTGGTAGCGAGGGTCGCTAATTAAACAAAAATATTAATATATGAGGCTATGTTATTTTTATTTCGATATTCCCTGATATTCCTGCGGGAACGGGACTTACGCGTGTGTAACCGCGGACGCCGCTAGTTATCTATATTACTTCCAAGTGAGTATTGTGGGGTCTGCTTTAGAGACGACATTTTCAGCAGGTTTACTTGGAAACTAATCAAGCCATATTTATTTCTTGCTATTGCTAGTTGCAACGAATATCGGGATTACAAGTCTATTTGTTAATCCAGATCTCTAGCTATCTGCCTAATATCAAATTACATTGCAACTGGTTTAGTATTTACAAACACCCTCGTTTATACTTACTTACTCACACTCAAATTTTCACGTTCGTACCAATATTAGTAGAATTGAATGTAGTGCGACCACAAAGTGCGACCGATCAAATTTATTTGAACAAAATCTAATTTTGATTACGAAAAACAATAATAATTTATATCACGAAAACATTGGAGCAGACACAAACATACGACATCTACAGAATAAAAGATATATTGCTCGGTTCAAAAGAATGCGTGCAGAGATTTTCTTGTTGGATATTTGAAATTAAATCATGGTAGACAACACGCGACCGAAATAATAATAAAACCGTAGTATACCTACCTACCGGCGATGACAACCTGGGTAAATACAAAGATTTAAAATATTACTAGAAGTTTAAATCTTTTCTTTTAAAGTATTTTGTTAATAAAACATTAGGTATTAAACAACGGGGTATTTACAATGTTCAAAATTGTTTTTGACGATGCTCGATATTTCGCCAGATAGCTTATAATAATATGAATTTTGATAGTTTACCGTCTCGATGAAACTGGCAGTTTACTTCATACATTTTCCATCAGCGCCCCTAGCGGTAACTATTATGAACTAAAATAATGTATGGAAGTAAACTGCCAGTTTAATCGAGACGATAAACTATCAAAACTTATACTAAGGGCTCAGTAGGTAATTGCAACTGGCTTGTGAACAAGACAGATGAAATAATTTAATTTAATATTTGTAGTGAAAACAATGTTTGTTACTTAAATCAGGAATCACCAGAGTGTAATAGCGGGGCTCTCGCGCTGCTAGTCTTACTAATAGGTATTATAAACGCTAAAGTTAATTTTAACGACATTATTACAAACTCAGCTTCTGTTAACTTTACAGTTAGCTTTATCAAGGTTGACTGAGATGTCATTTGCCTATTTTAATATTTTAAAAAGTTACTGTACAATTACAATTACGATACAATTAATTATAAGGCGTTCCAGTGTACGCAGACTTTAAGGGTTATTGTAATAGTTTTGAATTTAAATTATTATTATTGCTAGTCAATTACAAAAACGCGAGCAAAACCCGGTAAATACTGTGTTTTATTTACTTACCTATACAAGATGTAACGGGCATGCCCTTTTAAGCCGAAAGGGCGTTGTTCTAGACGTCTAGGCGAACAACTTTTATTTTACGACTTTTGGAAATTCGAAGTACCTACTTTTCGAAAATTTGAAGTGTAAAGTTTACTTGAAGATCAGCTGCTGCTGTTTCTTAGAGTTCGAGGTCATTGACCTTATGTTGTCCTTTCATTTAGTTTGGTCTACTACAATCAAACCTTCAATTACCTTTATTTTTAAAAACAGCTGTTTTTCAGTGAAACATAACCTCAAAAATTTCAAAAAAAAAGTTGTAGAACAAAAGTTGTTCGCTTAGACGTCTAGAAAAACCGCCTTTCGGCTTAAAAGGGCTTGCCCGTTACATCTTGTATAAATCTATACGAAAAAGAAAAGAATATGTATATATTGCACGACTTATATAAACTTTGTTTGAAACGGTGGTCAAATGCACACAATAATTAGTTTTAAAATATCAAGCTTAGCAGCTTACCACGGGGCTAGATGGCGCTGTGTGTTCGTCACAGGATTTATTTATTTATTTAAAATATGGTACATCCAGTTATTCCAAGTAGGTATATCAACTCGAATAGAGTAGAGAGGACCAAATTCATTTGTAAACAGCCCGCGCGGATTGTTTCTGCCGTCCGTCGGTCGGTCGTCCTTTCGGACGCACTTCCTAATTCTATTGTCAGGGAATAGCGACACGCAGGTAGATGGATGTGGCATTAGAATACTGTTGCTAACTTGGTCCACTGTCTTTTTAAATGACTAATATAAAAAAGAAATAAAATGTTTTCGAATTTAATTGATTCAAATTGTATCGTTATTCTTTTTTCTTATTATTGACATTGTAAACATTGAACTCAAATAATTTTACTGGTATAATTAATTTTATTTTTTATTAAGTTGAAATTAGGATTGATAAATTAAATTCATTTTATTATTTATATTTGCATGCTAGTTTAGTGCTGGTGAAATATGTTGAACCTTATTCTTTTATAACAACTGTTGTGACCATGTTTCGTGCAAATAAATGACATTCATTCATTTATTCATGTATTTATTAATTGTGATAATATGGTACGAACACCTACTCTATCTTAACCCAAAATTGTTTCATCGATTCGATGCCGCAAATTGTTCGATCTTCACTATACAACATACAATGGCGAAATTTATTATAAAGGGTCTTTCAACAAGGACGGGTCGATGTTGAAATTAAATAAATCAAGCTGTGTGTGAACGAGATATTAACATTTTTTTTATTTGTTATTGACAAGTCATTGAAATCGGATTCGTGCCACACCATTCGAAGCCACGGTGGATATTTGAACGATGTTATATTATTCCATTCAAAATGGTATAATACGCCTTTCAGAAAAAAAATATTTCGTAATATCTTACACACATCTTGTTTTATTCAATTTAAACATCGACCCGTCCTTGTTGAAAGACCCTTTACTACGGTTCTATACACATTTTAAATTTCGAACATCATAATATTAAATTTGATTTGAATTACTAACGCTTCAACAACTTTTAAATTTCGAACGTCTGAAAATATCGTTTATAAAAGCGAGTAATGTAACGTCTCTGAACAGAGAGTATAAGTACAACTGAAAAACATTAAATAAATCTCAAAAACAACAACCCGTAAAATGATGGCTTACAAAATGAAAAGCACTGTAATTACACGATAGTGGGAACAACAACGATATTGCTTGTTTCATTCTATAGAGTGCTCTCGAGTGTTACTTCCCGCACAAATGACTTGGAAAATTGTATGCAGCTTGAAGCTGTGCAAATAATCACGTCGCTAAAGATTAATTGGTTACTTATCTGATATTGTTTGCATTTGTGGCTGCACTATACAGGATCAACCATTTCTATGGGCTTTCAGGGGGATATCCTTAACTATAAGAGATAGCAAAAAATACTTAAAGGAAATGCGTCCCCGATTCGACATAAACTAAAGTGGTGTAATTAGATTTTTGAAAAATTTTAACCCTGCCAGGAATGGAACTTTGTTTATGACTCAACGAGTCAACCTTGAAATGTCCTGGCGAAATCTCGGTTCGTTTAAAACCATGAATAAAACGCGATTCAACCCGATAAATAAAGTGTTTTATTACCATTGTTGTATTTAAAACCATGAATAAAACGCGATTCAACCCGATAAATAAAGTGTTTTATTACCATTGTTGTATTTAAAACCATGAATAAAACGCGATTCAACCCGATAAATAAAGTATTTTCTTATGCAACATCGCGAAAACCATAGAAGAAATTTTATAGTGTGTTAATTCGAGAGAAATGACTAGCTGCGCTTTACGGCAAACCTACATAATAGACCTTTCTATTGAATCACACTGTCTCTTAAAGAAAACCGCATCGAAATCCGTAGCGTAGTTTTAAAGATCGAATACATACAAACATTCAGACACGGAAGCGAATTGGTTTTATAACATTTATATTGCCGATTTTTCAAATCCCTAGATAGCGATATCTGACAAATGAAATGTTACACCACCACACCACCGAATAAAAAACGTCACTATGATATTTAAAAAGAGAATAAATCTGAAGATTCTTAAATTTGGTTGGGTTCGAACTTATTCGATGGATATCTTTTATCTGTAGAATGAAAATTCAGGCCTAATGAAGTGTGGCACAAAATATCGTGTCACAGCGATACGAACTAATCACCTGTATTTCGACGGAACCGTACATTTCTCCCGTGCCACATTCAAACCAGCCTTTACGGCTGTAATTCATCTAGTCTAGATCAAAAGGCATTGAGAAAGGTCTATTTATTACAAGGTCGAAAACTCCATTTGGTCAGTCGAACCCTTATTTCAAAGTGAAGCTACGTAAATAGGTTTCCTATGGGCCCTATTCGAGGCATTTTCTACCTAAATCTAAATCCTTCGAGAAGGGAAGAATTATGCACCTACCTTTGTAGACCGAGAGGCAACCGTCTGTAATTTCTTTGTATAACTAGTCTTACAGAAATGAAAGAAACGTCTTATAGAAACGCCCCTAAGGAGTAAGTAATAATTCTTCTTCTACTTCTTGTTTAAAATGGGTTTTCCATTCGGACACTTGCCAGTGTCAATGTATTATCAATATTTGCAAGTTATTTGCATTGCACGAAACAGTCAAGTCGAGGGAATCATTGTAAAACGGGGGCCATTTTTTACGATGTTTGTTCACGGAGGTTTGGAGACAACACTAAACTAAAATCCATGTTTTGCACGAAACTACATTGATTTATATGTTAAAATTAAACAATACATGCATTTGAATAAGGTTAAAAAAAATAAAATTAAGCAACACATCTCCTCAACACATTTCCGCCAAAACTCTGTAAGTATTAATTAGGCAGCTTCTAAATTTTAAATTATACCTACCTTACACACCAATACCTTACACACGAATAAATAATGATTGCAGAGTTTGTTGGTTGTTTTTTTTATTAAATGCATAAAACTGAATCAATTAGTAAGATGAATGTCGTGCATGTGAAGCAAATTATTGTTTGATTTATGTTATGTACTCAATTATTTATTTTCGTAAGATCTCTGTATTATGTTTTATAAAAATTCAGATCAGTCCATGGACTTGTACTTGCTCTTTGCACGCCAGACCAATCTGAGTGATTTTTGGCCTGCATATTAGTTTTAAAAAATGAAAATTAAAAAATATATATTTAAAATTAGGTCGTTATTCTGGTACTTGATGTTATAGAGGACTACCCTCGAATGCGACTGTAATCTAACTGACTTGAGCGAAACTTATATTCCAAAATTGCATACATTATACAGTCAATTTCACAAAAGCAGTCCCATAGCAGTTACTGGAAGCAACTTTATCAAATTAGTAAATATAGTACCACTATGTCTACGCATTTTTTTAAATAAAAGGACTCTAACTTCGTACCATAATATGTTTAGTACACGTGCAACACACTAGGCGATGGCTGACTGGTGACAATTCGAGTTTGGAAGCACAATTTTTTAGTCTATTTCCTTACTATAATAGTCTAATCCATGCATTCATCTGCCTGACGGCCTGACTGACATCTGACGGCCTTTGTGGCACGTCGGGCGAACGCCCGACTGCAATGCAGAAGGCTGCGGGTTCGATTCCCACCGGGTGCAAAAAATTTCTGCTTAATAATAAATATTTGTATCTGGTCTGGGTGTCTTTCTATGTAAAATACCTAAGTATGTAAATAAAAAAGGAAGTACCTATAATATGTAGTATATCTGTTGTCTAGTATATTTAAAACCTATAAAAGAAAACTGTCGGACGAGCTTCACGAGTTCAAAGTCAAAGTTCGGAAAATTACTGATACACCTTTAAAAAAGAAAAATCATAATTCGAACGTCGTCGTGGTTTGAATACCCCATCTAGATAATCCAAGAATCACATCCTTGTACTCCTACTAAATAAGATAGGGTTGCCGACTATGGCACCCTGCGGTCTAATCTATTTAGATTTGTTTCCTAGTTTCTACATCTTCCTAATATTATAAACGTGAAAGTTTGTACGTAAGTATGTATGGATGTATGTGAGTTTGTTATTCTTTCACGCAAAAACTACTGAACCGATTGCGATGAAACTTGGAATATGCGGGTAACTGGAAACCGGGAATAACACATAGGCTAATTTTTATTCCGATATTCCCGCGGGAACGGGATTTACGCGGGTAAAATCGTGGGGCGCAGCTAGTATTATAATAAATGTAATAATATGTATTAAGCTTTCTGTCGTGCTTTCGCATCATTGAGTCGATTAGATCTGTCGTATTTTTATTGGAATAATGAATTCGGTTCTTTGGGGCAGCATGCATGGATGCTATTCTGCCTTACCCCTTTAATATTAGGGGTTAAAGTATGAAATTGCCGATTTGTACTGAAAATCTTAATTGTTTATTTTTTAAATTTTTAACAAATTTATTTAATCAAAATAGTTGCCATTATTATCTATACATTGCTGCCATCTAATGGGAAGGTTATTAATGCCTTTGCGATAGAACTCCGACGATCTAGACTGCACAAACTGTGTGAAAGCATTTTGTACTGCCTCCTGGGAAGAAAACTTCTTGTCACGTAGATAATTGTCCAAATCACGAAAAAAATGGTAGTCCGTTGGAGCAAGGTCGGGTGAATACGGAGGATGACGAATGGTTTCTAAGTGCAGTTCCTGAAGGGTCAAAATGGTTTCTCGTGCTGTGTGAGGTCTCGCGTTGTCGTGGAGCAATAATGGTGAAGATCGATTCATGAGTCGGGGCTGTTTTACTGCTAGTTTTGTCAACATGGTTTGGAGTTCGGCACAATAGACATCTGCCGTAATTGCTTGACCAGATCGAAGGAAACTATAGTGAATAACACCATGCTGAGACCACCAAACAGTTACCATTACCTTTTTATTGGTAAGTTTTGCTTTAGGACACTGTTGTAGCATTTGACCTGGGGTCAGCCATTGCATTTTTCTTTTCCGGTTATCATAAAGAATCCACTTTTCATCACATGTTACAATTCGATCCAATATTCCTTCATTTCTGTACCGGTTCAACAAGGCAACACAAGTTTCAACACGCGTTTCTTTCTGCAGATCAGTCAAATCATGAGGCACCCATTTTTCGTATTTTTTTTTTATTGATTTGACGCAAGTGAGTCAATAAAGTGGGTAAGGTAACGTTAAACCATGCCGCTAATTCCTGGGTAGTTTGACTAGGATCGGCTTCCACTATCTCTCTTAATTCATCGTTATTCACCTGTGTGGGCGGTCTTCCTCGTGGCTCGTTCTTTAAGTCGAAATTTCCATCACGAAAGCGTTTAAACCAAAATCGCACGGTGCGTTCATTAGTAGACCCCTCTCCAAACGCAGCATTGATATTGCGGGCTGTTTCTGCCGCGTTAGTTCCGCGTCGGAACTCGTATTCAAAAATCACTCGAATTTTCGCAGTATCCATCTTTCTTGTCTAAATTGAATAACAAAAACAATTGAAAGTCGATATTCAAATGTTTCACATTTTTAAAAAAAGAACATCACAGAAACCATTTGAAAAAAGTTTCATTCGAAAACCTCAAACCATGAAGATTCTATGTCAATTCAAAGAACCTATTGCAATAAAACGGCAATTTCATACTTTAACCCCTATTATTTTAAAAGAATTACATTTAAGATTTAAATAAAGTATTCAATATTTTTAATTTAGATTTAATTTTAGTTTTAGATTTTATACAATTTGTAACAGGGAGACCCCTTTAATCCGAAGTCCAGGGCTTGCGGGTGATGTCCTGAATCCTTTGGTAAAAACCGCATCTAAATAGTTCTCACGGTTTAAGAGTTATTCAGTTTCAAAGTTCACGCAAAAAACCTAGGAATTACTTAGTGATGCAACCCTAATAGCGGCTGTTGACCTAGAAAATCAGCTGTTTCGCATAAAAGCGGAATCACAGGACGATTACATTTACGTTTTAAGATGCATTTAGAAGGGTTCCTAGATGCGTTATAAACGAGTTGCTAACGTCATCATTTTTAGACGATACTATACCTACTCCTACGGTTAAAGTACCTACTAAAGATATTCGCCCACCATAACGGAGCATATTACTAAAACCGTTACCGTTCAATTTTTTTTGCGGTAGAGGTTGGTACCTATTTTGCTTTTTTGTCGTTGGCTACTTAGCTCGTGATGTTAATGTGTCCCCTTTTTCGTTCCTTTACTACTAGTGAGCGGAGAGAACTGCTTGACCTACACGGTTAAGTACTAAGTTCCTTTCAGCAGTGCTAAAATACTAATCTTTGCCAATGTTAAAAACTGATGTACCTACCTAAGGGAATTCATAACGTAAGTGCTAATTGGATTGGCTTCCAGTTGTATACATACTTACCACGGACTGTGCCGGGGATTTACCCAAAAATAGATAAAATTTGGAATATGAAAGCAAGGTTCCGTATAATAAAATAATATCTTAATAAAATGTTTAGATACCTTGAGAGAGAGAATTCTGTGTGTCGTGTCGGGCGAACGCCCGACTGCAATGCAGAAGGCTGCGGGTTCGATTCCCGCCGGGTACAAATATTTATGTTTAACAATAAACAATAATAATTAATACAATAATATTTGTACCTGGTTTGGGTATCTTTCTGTGTATAAATTATAAGATGTATTGATTTACAAAAAAAAAATTGTGTGTAATTTTCCATTGTTTAGTACCCATAGTACAAGCCCAGTGCTTAGTTTGGGGCTAGATTGCGCTTGTGTAAGGTTGTGGAATATTTATTTATTATTAACACGATTAAACATTATTACGTAACTAGAGGTACCCTTAGGAATTAGTGTTCGACGAATATGCACTTACGTTTTAAATACAGAAATCAGTGATGTTTTTTAAGTATGGTAGGTAATGGGTTTGACTGCTGTTCTGTGGAACCTTAAAATTCGTGTAACGCACGCGCGGGCGGCGTCCTTTGTGGCGCGCCGCCAAGCGGCTCTTTGGCGGTAGCCAAGACGCCGCTTGTCTATCATTCGCGGGCGGCGCTCTTTGACTCCTATGTCCTTTTTGCCGACGATTCGTGTCATTGGTCGGCGGCGCCGCCAAAGAAGCCGCCCGACTCGAGCTGCGTTATGATTCGACGGAAGCCATTTTTGAAAAACCGCCCAAAAAGGAAGGTAACTTTTACGTTTTAAAGTATATCGATACTTGTCGATATTTTCAATAACTTAAATTTTTTGACCGAGTGAACGAAGCATCTCTGATTCAAAACTGGCAAAATTTGCGTTTATCTGTCAGTTTGTGGGTTTGTTGCTACTTCTCTACAGGTCGCATTTTTAAACTGAATGCAGTTCTACAAGTATGTAGATTTTTTTGTCATGTTGACTTTTTGATCGAAAGGTGTGCCTCTAAGGGACAAAAAAACTTAAATACCTTTTATCGCTGTATGAAATTCAATACCTTAGTCTATTTTATTTAAAAGAAATCATAAAAAAATGGTGATTTGATGAAAATGTTTAGAGTGATGAACATAATAGTTCCTTAAAATGATGCAAGTAACGTAATTACTAAGATTTGGAAGTACTTACCATAGTATTTACCTTACTTTTGGACTAGTAGTATGTTAGTTTTTAGTAGCTACTTATTGAGGAGCCTATTCCCTCTATGTACTGTGCTATTGGTCTAGTTACACCTGCCGGTCTCGAATGATCGTGCGGGTTAAGCAACATTTGGTGCGGCCATTAATTAGAATTGACCGCACTAAGCGGTCAAGCAGCTGTTAGTCCCGATTGTTATCTCTGATAAAAGTCGATACATCAAGTCAGCGGCCTTAGGGCGACCTGAAACCCTAACACTAGGTGAGCCACACCACTAATACACACACGCGAATATAGGAAAAAGAAGTAGTTTCCTAGCAAATACATATTAGCTGACCGCCTACACGGTGACCGGCCATACATCGATAAAACTGAGAAAAAAATCGATACCATCGGTCGATATTATTTTATTGGCATCCCTTAACGTAGGCGGCCTGACTACTTACCTATAACTTCCATCGGTCAGTCTCGTGCTAGAAGTTGCGAAATAAGGTCTCGTGCGTGGTGTTGCCTCTTTCGTTAACTAAAATGAGTGATACCCGTGGTAATACGTATGTATTCCAACTATCACATGCAGCGTCATGAAAAAAATTATGTCGTGTGTCGGGCGTTAGGTCACGCGGCATTCTTTGCATTAGCAAGTATAGCGTTCACATCGAACCATATCGCAACGAGCGATAATGTGAGAATGTTTTGTTGTGTTAATTTTGTGTTTGTGAAACCAATGTGAAATATGTATTACTTAAAATGGATGAAGTGGAATAAACTACGCGAGTGAGTAGTACCTACTTTTTTTTTTGAACTCGTGAATCAACAATTGACCTATCAATGTCTGTAGCAGCAGTTTTCTAGCCTGGTCAGCGGCGCCGGGTTTTTATAATCCCCGTGGGTGCTCCGGCTTTTTTTAACCGATTTCAAAAAAAGGACGGGGCTCTCTATTCGTCGTGTACATATTTTTTTTAATGTTTGTTCACCGATTACTCGATAATGACTTGACCGATTGAGATGGTTATTTTTTAATGGAAAGCCCCGAGGTGGTCTCATAAAAATATGGTGAGGCTCTGACGAAGATATTCGAAGTGATGAACGGAAATGCTTCTCAAAACGATGTATTCAATTCAATTGTTTATCAATTAGGTAGGTACTAAAAGATAGCTCAACCGATTGAGATGATTATTTTTTTTAATGGAAAGGTGCTCGGTACCCACTATTTACCTCTCGTGGGTATTAATTTGTACCTATGTCCACATGTGGTAGGTAAGATAGCTAGGTAGGTATCCGGCGCACGACGCGGGGCGGGAGCACCGCACCGGTGTTACTCAACGCCTCAGAATAGGTACATATGAGATTGCGCAGCGCATGTAGTTAGTTATACGTATCTTTCTAGGGTTGTCACGTCATGCAACGAATTCTTGAATTATTTTTTTTGTATGAAAATGTTTACATAAGCTTTTCTAAATTATTATTTCAAAGCCGTGACCTTCCGAGCACGAAACGAAAGCCTGGCGAGTACTACTGGGCTAGCCTGTTACACGTTGTATAGGTAAATATTATTTGGGAACTGGATATTTACCATGTTAAAGTTCCACCTACTAATATCAAAATATCTCGATGACTCAACGATGGGGGCCAAACAAAATGGCGATGTCATGTACCAATTTTCAGGAAATCAATAAATTAGTATTATTTGGTTGTATTAATCTAAAAAATGATGTGTCCTAAGAATTATATTAATATTTCATAATAATTACGGTGCCTCATCAGCCACTGCAACACTTAAGAGTTAAAAAAAAAATAAACATATCAAAACATGGTAAACATACCATTGTTTCATATTATTTGTAATGAAAACAACCATCTTAGTTTAAAATCGTTTAATAAAGTAACTCTTGCGAGTACACTTGAGATTAAGCGTAGATAAGATAATTGAATAGAAAACACAGGCAAATCAAGAGCCGTGTTCAGTTTCTGAGAGAGAATGTGAATTTTCTCAGTCCATTTGAGCTAGATAATGTCTAGAATGTGTCTGAAGGATCGAAACAAATTGGTTGGTTTAACTTAGGTCGCGCAGACTGTGAATTTTATATAACGCTATAGTTTGGTGATGGTTCAACATAATTACAATTAAAACACCGTATTTACCGTATTTAACACACTATAATTTCTTCTGTGGTTTTCGCGATTTTGCATAATAAAACACTTTATTTATTGGATTAAATCACGTTTTATTCATGATTTTAAACGAACCGAGCTTTCGCGAACTTTACAGTTGGCTTTTTCAAGGTTGACTGAGATGTAATTATTATTAGGTACCTAAATTTCTTAGCCATTTGAGAACCAATGAACCTGTATAAAGTGGCCCGGTAAAAAAATAAATATTTACCGGTTTACGGTAAATATTTATTTTTACCTGTTAACCCCGTTAAATATAACCCCGTTTTTAAATAATATTTGTAGTCAAAACAACCTTTTGCGTTTTGAAAACTACGATTTTAAGCTTACATTTAAAATCGTATAATATTATCTAAAGTCTAAAATTTCATTTTAATTGCGAGCGTTTGATGGCGACCACGACCACGTACCCTTATGTTTGTGAACTCCGTGTGGGACGAAGTTATCGGCCGATCATAAGTCTGTCAACTATTCGTCCTCTAAAGGTGATCTTGACCTTTTACACTCGAGATACTGTTTCAGTTCGTATCATTGAATTCAGGTTATTGTTTTAGTCTTGATTTGTTTATAAATTGAAGAGTTTATTTTTCGATTTTATATTTTAGGATTTTTATTTGAATATTTGAGTAGATTATTTATACTTTCCATAGAGGTCATAGGCATATTTGCATCTATATTTTTTTGCGGATTAGCTTGTTGAAGTGGTGGGCAGAACATATAGCACGGCGAAAAAACCGGCCATCTTGGGGCCGAAAGGCTGGAGAGTAGAGACCGTGGATTGGCAGGCGCATAATAGGACGTCCATCGACAAAATGAACGGACGACTTGGTTAAAGCCGCGAGGTCACGACGGATGCAGGCCGCCTCCAACCGGAACCTATGGGCATGAGGGAGGCCTATTTCCAGCAGTAAACGTCTTCCGGTTGAAATTATATTTCTTTGAACCTACCTCACTTGTGCAAAATATTTGAACGGCCCATTGCTGTGAAAATAAAGACCGATGGCTTTAAGTTATTTAAATTTGGAACGTTGAAAATCATGAAGGCTGTTGTCAAAAAGGATATAATGACTGTAAAGTTCTGGTTTACGGCCATTTCGAACTGGCCACCAAGACATACATAAAAAAACCAAAGAAAAAAAAAAACTATATTAATTCTTCTTTTTTTATTTTGACGGAAGGGTAAGGCAAAATGTTTTAGTTAATATAAAGTTACAACTTTTTTTTATGGGCCAAGGCCCATTGCCTGATTTCCTCATTTTGTAGTATATTTCGTACGCGTAGTCAATCTATTGCTTTGTTGATAATTAAATGCTTATTTTTATAGCCTTTTTTATTGTCTCCCAGCAGATATGTAATGTAAAGTATTCACCTTGGTAATAGTTTAAGGGCTTTAGTAACTCTGTACATAAACTACCAAACAAAGCGAACACCGAAGAAAAATCTATGTCAATTATGATTTTCCAACTATAAATTATCCACGTAGAGAGGTAGCTACATAATTTTTTAACAAAAAACATGTTGTAATGTATCAAGTAGGGTAGGGTGTCCAACTAACGGCACCTAAGGCGGAGGTGACTGCCGCTTCCGTCCTACGGCTAGACAAAGTCTCTCCGGCCTCTGTAGGGTGACCATGAACCAAGTATTTGTAGTATATGTTTGTCATTGTCAATAAAGTCAGTGCTTAATCAATGATCGTGTATATTACTTCATGGTGGCAGCGGTGGTAAATAAAATTCTATATTTATATCAAAAGATAGTTATTTTTCGATAAATATAGTTTTTATGAATTGTATTTACGTTAGCACTCTGAAATATTATGGAACACGCACGTCCTCCAGGAGAATTGTGCCTAGGAGGTGGTCCGGTCGCTCGATCGGAATCATGGCGTCAATGGCGAAAACAATTTGACGTATTCCTTAAGGCATCTGGAGTAAGCAAGGAGCCGAAAGAAATACAGGCCAGCTTATTGATTAACTTCATCGGGTCGGTAGGTTATGAGGTATTTTCGACCTTTGTGTTTGTTGATGGTGAAACTGAAGACGATATAAAATGTGTTTTTTAAAGATTTGATGATTACTTTGGTGTCAAACCAAATATCACCGTCAAAGGGTACAAATTTTTTACTCGCAACCAGGAAAGCAGAGAAAGTATCGATGATTATGTTACAGCATTGCGATTTTTGAGTAAACAATGCGATTTTGGTGTCTTGCAAGAAAGTTTACTGCGGGACAAAATCGTATGTGGAATCGTGAACAATACAGTAAGAGATAGATTGTTGCGTACAGAAGATTTGACATTATCGAAGGCGATATCTATATGTCAGACGGCAGAGATATCTAAGGAAGAAACAGTCACAATAGAAGCCGAGGGAAGACCGACGGCGGCGGAGGCCGTCGTGGATGCAATGTCGGAACGCAGTGGTCGCAGCCGCCGCCGGGGTCAGCGCGGGCGGCGCGGCGTCGGCGGGTGGCGCGGAGCGCGCCGTCCTGCAGCCGGTACGAGTGCGCCCGACGTGACACCATCATCGTCCTCGTCGCGGTCGGCGACATACAGAGTATGTGACAGGTGTGGTAGCACTTACTGTGCTGGTGGCGATAGGTGTTCAGCTTTAAATGCATTATGCAAAGAAAAGAAAATGCGTAAGGTATTAAATCTAAGTGTAGATCCGGAGGAATGTAGTGAAGGTGAGGATATGTTTTACGTAGATACGATTAATGAGAACAAAAAATTCAATAAGTCGGTTAAAGAATGGTTTGAGTTTATTGAATGTAATGGTAAAAAAGTGTCATTGAAGGAACGTGGTTCTTGCGTTTTAAAAGTCAGTGCTTAATCAATGATCGTGTGTATTACTTCAGTATTTAATGTTAGGATAGAAATAGATGTTGTATTGTAGGTAATGTTTCAATTAGGTTAGGGTGTCCAACTAACAGCATCTAAGGCGCAGGTGACTGCCACTTCCGTCCTACGGCCAGACAAAGTCTCTCCGGCCTCTATAGGGTGACAATGAAGTCTTTAATGTTAGAATAGATATATATGTTGCAATGTAGGTAATGTTTCAATTAGCGTAGGGTGTCCACTAACGGCACCTAAGGCGGCGGTGCTACCGCTTCCGTCCTACGGCTAGACAAAGTTTTTCCGGCCTCTGTAGGGTGGCCATTGATTAGATAAGTTATGTCAGTATAGAAACAAATTTACGATTGAGCAGAAACGACGACGAAAACTAACTACCTTTAATGGAGTTATACTCATTGATTCGTCGCCTTTATTAGCGTTCAAAGTCCTACGTTATAAAAACAAATTACATTAGCCCCTGAAGAAGAGATCAGTAAATCTCTCGAAACGAACAAAAGTTAAGAAAGGCAAGAAGAAGTTTTTTTTTTGCATGAAGAATAACGTGACTAATAGTTTCGTTAATATTCCTAATAGTTTTAATTCCTTAAACTGACAAGTGTATTTGCGATTTTAATTCGGCGATTTGAGATTTACCGTTTGCAATTCGCGATTTTATCTTCAGCAGTCAAAGAGCTAATCATCAAAATCTGTCCACATAACAGAAACTTATAGTCACCCTAACAACATTCTATAATAAACCTCACATATGTACTGCAACTGGGAACGTTACGAATTGTCTTTGAACATGGCGCTGGGATTCTTTTGTTTAACTTATTTAACACTCGCTGCACTCGGTGCAACTGTACGTTTCTGTAGTCATGTTTTATGCTGTTAAGTTAGAAGATCGTAGCTTAGTTAGACACTGTTATGTGTACTTATGTTATGAATGTTTATTCTATTCTTATATTTGTTTTATCTATGCATGTTTATTCCATTTATGACATTTACCGGAATTGTTTGGATGTTTGTGTGTCATTCATGCAAAAACGGCTAAACAGATTTGGCTGAAATATGAGTTCATAACCTGGATTATACATATTACATTTTATTACACATTAATCCCCTTATGTATAAACGAATATTAACAGATGACCAAATTATGTGACGTTTTGTCTGTCAACTTTGAAACTTTATGTCACAGTAAAAGACAAACGATTACATACTTATGCAGCCGTTAACCAGCGTTTATAAGTAAGAGGGATAAGCCTTGGCTATGTAAACCGGCTGTAAAAACATTGAAAAATAAGAAATAAAAATTAAACATTACACACAGCGCAATATAGCCCCAAACTAAGCACTAGGCTTGTACTAGACAACGGATATCCTACATATTATACTTTTTTTGTTGTAAATACATACAAATTATACATAGAAAGACGCCCAGACCAGATGTAGATACTTTTTTAAAGCATTAATATATGCACCCGGCGGGAAACGAACCCGCAACCTTCTGCATTGCAGTCGGCGCTTGTCCGACACTCCACAGAGGCTAAAATCTGTTGTTTCTAGTGTTCAAGCGGACCCCGGGTACCCTAGAGGGATGCGAACGGGGACCATCCCTCTGATGAGGAGATAGACACAGATATTTAAAAAAAGCGTTAGCTTTAATAATTGATCTACACTACATAATAAAACACTTTATTTATCCGGTTTAATCGCGTTTTTACGAGTATTCATGGCTACACTACATTACAAAACTGAGTACAATTACATAAAACATATTAGTAGATGAATGATGATATCTATTTGTTCTAGGAATTCTTAGCAACCTTGTAATATTTTGCTCAGTTTATTAGATAAAGATCTAAACTCTAAACGCACTACCTACTCTACTTACGGCACTAAAAGACAATTCTTTCAATTTAACAACCTCTCAACTCAACATTATTAACGAGAAACCTTTAAAACAGCGCTCGTAAACCAGAAATTGCCTTTTAAAATGTTCTTCCAAACTTGAAGAAAAAAAGCACAGATAACCCTATATAAAATCTGGAAGATCATAAAACCACTTAAGTTTAAAGAGAACGTTCATTACAATCACGGTTATGAATTGCCATCCTTATTTATTCGGTTAACTAGACGCGTAAAAACTTTACGATTCGTTTTTACGTAAGGAAATAGGAAATAAAATAGGTCCTTATTTTTTTGCTAAGAGTTTGAAAGTCATGTTGCATCTATCTTTGTTTTGTATAACATTAGGTCCTTACAATTGATTGAAAGTAATGAAATTGGTATTTTGTAAGGGACGAAAATAAAGTTTTGTTTTAAATAAAATATATTTATTTATCAATGTTATCTTATACACGTTTGCCATCTCATAGGTAATCAGTAATCACCATTAATGGGGATTTGAGAACTATTTATTTATATATCCACATTAATTACCAATTTTAACTAAAATGGATATTTGGGGACAAAATTTTACAATTTGTGAAAAGAAAATGGGCATTTTCTAAAAAACTTCTTTAAAAATGGGGATTTTTATGTTCCTGGTATTCTCACGGGAAGCCAACTACACTCATCATCCGAACGATGTTAACATTATATCAATGCTCATCGTTTCGAAATCATAAAAAATCTTCTCCTCAGGTAGATATTCCTATTTAATGTTAGGAATGGGTTGTTTTTTTGGTGCTATTATTTGTATTGTAGTAAATAATTATTGTGTAGCATTTTAGAGGTATTAAGCAGTACCTAAGACGCCATGGGAGCCTATTCGGGATAGGCGAATATCGAATGCGTTTGAACCGCGGTAGTCCTAGGACATGTCGGTCTCCTCACGATGTACCTATTCCTTTACCGTAAGAGCGATGATATTAGCGCACATATCTTTTTCTTAAAGAAAAAATCATTGGTGCGCAGTAGGCCTGGATCAAACCACTGCAGCGAATAACTCTTATTAAATATAACCTCTTATATCATCATTATCATCAGCCTTTTGCAGTCCTCTGCTGGACATAGGTTTCTTCAACAGGCGTCTCGGTAAACGTAGTGTAGGACATCCTCAGGCACGTTGGAGTGACGATTTGCGCAAGACGGCTGGCACAAACTGGATGCGAGAAGCCAAAAATAGATCTAGGTGGCGCGCAATTGGAGAGACCCCTTATATAACTTGACAAAATATCCAATGAATGGAATTATGGAGAAGTAAACGTTGCAAAATCCCCGATACGCCCTTGAACTTTGAATCCACGAAACGTGACATCCATTTAACGAAGTGTGGACACGCAGTTTTCTACTTATAATGTTTATTGGCTCGCCCCTAATATAGATTGACTTTTGAGCTTTTCGTATCTACCATTTTTTTGTGCCATCGATCGTGCGTGAGTGTAATTTAAGATAGGGGCTGTCGACACAAGACGAGTAGGTATAATCTTATAAGGATTCCTTTTTGCTGAAAAGTAAGTGTAAGTGGACTATGTACGGATCCCTAAATAGTAATACCTTATAGTTTTGGGAATCCAAACAGTGATGTTAAGGCTCTTGTGTACTTATCTTTTGGATATTCAGTAAAATAATTGAATTGGTTATGCAATTCCAGGAATAAAGCAAGATAGGTAGCAGCGTAAGTGAGTGTAAAAACGAACTAAGTAGTAATGTACATATTTACGATTAGCTGTGCCAAGCGGTTTCATCCGCATAAATTCTTTTCCCGTAACGTATGTCATACCAAGCGGTTTAACCAAAACAAAAAATCAAAAGTAGCCTATAACCTTCCTCGGTAAATGGACTATCAATCACAAAGAGATTTTTACAAATCGGACCAGTAGTTCCTGAGATTAGCGCTTTCAAACAAATTATCAAAATCTTCAGCTTTATAATAGGTATTAGTATTGATTTTAAACAACTGTTGTAGTCTCACTAAAAATATTATTTAAAACTGGAGATTTACGATGTTTTAAAAATTATATGATCAAATACACGCAAGATATTTTAGTAGGATATTTTGATGATCGACGCCTACATGGGTACATTACGTATATAATTACATTAGGTATATTAAATTCTGAGAATACGTAGCCTATAAATTTCTAGTAATTCACGTTTTAAAAACATTACTTACATGATGCGTAGGTAGTAGGTACACCTAATTACAAATGACGGAGTCACTCTAGAAAGTCTATGTTTTCAGACGCTTCAGATAGTTACCTATTATAAGCTGGCGTAAATGGGTAGTATAATTGTACAAATTTGATAAAACACGTTTTATATCACACACTATCTGGTTTAATTATATAGTTCGACACTCGATGACATTTCTGCCGAATTACTTCTGTGTTTTCTGTGCTACCCATTGTTCTAGAAGCGGTTTCCGTCTCGCATTAATTTATGGAGCTACTTTAGCCAACGAATAGGTATAGCAATTTAAAGAAGCAATGCAGCCAGCCTTTTGGGTACTATACGTAGAGACCGCTTTTTGATTTTTTTGGTTTTAATTGATTTTATTCATATTTATGATGGTGTACTTACTTTAAAAATATTGTAAGATTGGTAAATAAAAACCATGACTGCGACACATACATTATTGTAGACTTGTTATATAAAACATACTGAGACAACTTCTTCTTAGAGTTTCTTCTCGCTCTTCCTCTTTCTATGGATATTCCTTCACTGCTAGAGCTGTTGAGTTGTGGAATGCTTTGCCTGCCTTTATACGACAGTCGAAATCCTTGGACATTTTTAAAAACTGCGTGTCTGCTGATTGCTGAAAAGCGTCGAGTCCTATGAATGTATCGTTTTTGTATTGATAGTTCTTGGTCCTTTCATGATTATATAGGTATGTATTTGTATGTAGATTGATAAGTAATAATGTATAAAATACTTTTATTTAGTTTTAGTTTATGTATGTATAATTAATGGTTATTATATAATTATATTATATATTACAAGTGTAGACACCCCACTTCTCACCATTCTTAGCTTCCTTTCCATCGAAAGGTTGCCTGGAAGAGATCGCTTTCAGCGATAAGGCCGCCCATTGTGCTTCCTAAATTTAAGCTGTATGTGTTTCTATCTATTTTCTAGTAATTTATATGGTGTGTACAATAAAGAATTCATTCATTCATGCTTTTCAAGTAAATTTAAAACTCAAAATATTCAAAAACTTCTTCGAATTTCCATAATTGATGTAGAAAACTACCATCAGCACATTATACCATTATTTATACTTCATACAATTTAAATTAAACCACATAAGTAGAATGAAGTAGGTAAAGAAATGTGTAGAAAATCTAACGTTTGCCTACATTTACGTTTTCCTAACTCAATTCCCCTTCTTCCTGATAATAAAACATTCATTTTCATTTTAAATTTGAAAATGTATTCGCTGTTACATTTGAAATATTTCGTGAGAGTCGGCAAGGCGCTCGTTTTTGGCTTATCTGGATTTCTGGTGAGTCAGTGAGTGCTGTATAGGTAGGTTGGAGATACCTATAACAACATATAGGACGTACGTAGCTACCACAGATCAGTTTCATGTAAAGAACAAAAAATCTTTGGAGCAGCTAAAGCTAGAATAAATAGGAAGTGTAATCGTTAATTAACAGTGTCACGTGGGTTGCCGTGTGGCACCAGTTCAAATCCTGTTACGAGATATTTTTTGATGATACATTGATTGATTAACTCTTTATTAATACTTACAGTAATAAGACAGCAAATACCTAAAAACATGGTGGCACAATGTGCGGCATTATCGCCTAAAGGCGATCTCTTCCAGGCAACCAGTGAATGGATAAGACTGATAGAATAGGATAGATAAGGTGAGAATTTGTTTTGATAAAAATAATTGGATAAAAATTAAATATAAAATAATAGCTAAAAAAGATATATAAATAGATTCATTCATTCATTCATTAATGCATTTCCTCTGTGTAAAATTTTAGTACCTAGTTCTATACACAGTAGACCTCACGAGATTTTTTTTAAAGATGCAGGTAATCTTAGTAATATGATAGTAAAGTCCAGTATGGATCTCGCAAGCATTTGAATGAATTGAATGAATGAATGAACTACACAGGTTAATTCCCATTGAAAAAGCGGGCAATTTTCAATTGAGGTGTTTGAGAAGAAAGCTTCATAATTTTTTTATAAGACTGATTTGAAGTTACTAAGAAAAATGAAAAAGAATTAATGTAAATAAACGTGAGTACAAATCATGTAAGTTTTGTGAAACGTTTAATTTATTTTTCATTTTGTTTCTTGTAGGTACTTGTTTTTTTTTTGCCATAAACACCGTCTCCACAGTTTTCTTAGTTTTCTTGTTCCGATAAAGGAGGTCGGAGTAAATCTTCGTAGTGTCGCCGAACGCCCCGCCATCTGTCTGTCGTGAGGGTAAACTGCTGTTTTTTACTTGGCTTCAAGTCTTTAAGAGATTTATAGTCTGTATTTAAATAGTGTTAGTAGGAAAATACATTTTTTACTTCGTTTGTTTTATTTTGATTGTTATATTGAGTTAGAGAAAATGAGTTAGCACTTAGGTATCATTAAAAAAAATACATCCAACTATCAAAAAGCACAACCTTTCTTTCTTAAAATAATCAGCGAACATCTATTAAAAAGTTACCACAACCGAATTGGGAACCTCCTCCTTTTTATTTAAAGAAAAACAATGTTTTTACAGAATCGGGCCACAGCTATTAGATCTTAGAGAACTAAAAGAGTATATATAACACTAGCTGCGCCCCGCGGTTTCACCCGCGTAAGTCCCGTTCCCGCGGGAATATCGGGATAAAAAGTGTTGATAAAAAGCCTATGTGTTAATCCAGGTCCCCAGCTACCTATATTCCAAGTTTCATCGCAATCGGTTCAGTAGTTATTGTGTGAAAGAGTAACAACCTCACATACATACATACAAACTTTCGCGTTTAGTAAGATTTCACCCACAATATTATCGCTAAAATTATAGACATCAACAGATAGGTACCGTTGGTATATCAGTAATATTAATGTTTAGCTCATTAGTAAATAACGAGGGACGTAACACCGACCGCGCGCTTCGTGACTCGAATTACAATTAGTACGGTTATCAAAAAAGAACCCTTTGTCTCTGATAGTGCTTGAAATATAGAGGTTTTCGTAAAAATAAGTGGTTTTTTTTGCTGCGGTAGTGGAAGAAATATTAAGGCGGGGTGAAATAATTTTGTAGATTCCATCAGGATTATATTAATGTGTTTTAGGTTTAAGTAAAATAAAAAAAAAAACATCTAAGATCTTAGATAACCCATATCGGGGGTGTATTGTAGTTTTTTTTTACTATCTAGGTGTAATGGCAGAACTCGTGCAAAATAATAGAGTGAACATGGTCCATATTGCAGTAAGTACATAAAATTAATCTATACTTATAATATTATAAAGCTGAAGAGTTTGTTTGATTGTTTGTTTGTTTGTTTGAACGCGCTAATCTCAGGAACTGCCGGTCCGATTTCAAAAATTCTTTTTGTGTTTGATAGTCCATTTATCGAGGAAGGTTATAGGCTATATTACATCACGCTACGACTGATAGGAGCGGAGCATCCATGAAAAATATTGCAAAAACGGGAAAAAAATCACCCTGTTCCGAGATTCTGTCGCGTGCGCTGAGTAAACGGTCAGAGTTACATAAAAACCATATATGACAGAATTCTTCCTCTAAACAGGATCTAATAAATAGTCCGCGACAGCATATGTCTATCTCGGTTGACTCAATATAACATCTTTTAGAGTAATCAAATTTGTTGTAGAACAATGCATTATTTCCGAACGTAATTTTGTAAATATTATGTTAATCCTTATCCAAATAAATACGTTATTCATTAAAAGTATTTAATTTTAAACATAATTGTCCTTAACATCACTTGATTTCAATGAATATCTCGCGAGATATTACAGTTTTAAAATAACTCTACAATAAATAATTACTAAGTACCAAGCGTGCATATACACGTAGCGGGCGACGATGATGAGGGTGACCAGTCAACTCCGTGAGGCATCATGCCGCGCGGCTCAATCGGTCGGCTCCATGCGAGACGGTTGTGTCACCAAACTGCAGTGCTTTTTAAAAATTCTTTTGCAATCTTTCTTTTCTTTTCTTTCTCATTGTACTTTTGATTCTTAATATTTTGTTTTATGTTGGTAATTAATATTATAAAGAGGTTACGTTGGTAACATGTATATAAGTATGTATTTTGGAGGTAATCTCAGAAACTTCTAGACCGATTTCAAAAATTCTTTCACTAATAGAAAGCTACATTATTCAGATATGACATAGGCTACTTTTGATCCCGATATTCCCTCGAAATCGGGACTTACGCGAGTGAAACTGCGGGACGGCAGCTCTGAAAAATAAAGTCGTGTATTTCTATTTCTAACTCAAAAACCCGTAAACCGATATGAATGGAATTTGGTACAGGGGTTGACTTTGAATGATCGCATGGGTTAAGCAACACTTGGTACAACATACGTGATGGGTGCAAAAGAACGGGTGACCCGATATTCATAAAACTTGGTACAGGGTTGGTTTAGAGGTATAAATATTACATAGTACTTTGAATGATCGTTAAGCAACACTTGGTATGACATACGTGAGGGATCATTAACGTTACGGGATAGGAAGTTACGCGGGTGAAACCGCGGGGCGCAGCTAGTTTTATTAATAATCTCCGACTACTTAAAAAACTTTAAATTATAAAAATAATATTTTTTTAAAAGTTGGTTTTTGATATTGTTTATTATTCGAAGGTTTTTTTAAATTTTAATATATTATTTATTTTTATCCGACTACGGCGAAGCCAAAAGGAAGGGTAATGTTTTTGGCAGTTTATGTATGTACCTATGTTTGTATGTTCCACCTTAGCGCCTAAAGTACTGAACCGTTTTCAAGAAATGAGGTGTCCATAGATTCGTAATAATGGGCCAGATGATATTTTATCAACATTTTATATGACGGTATTTAAAATTAAGAAAACAAGTGTAACAACTTAAACAAAACATTATTATTTTATTACCTGCGTCCCGTGGTTTAACTCCCTTGGGGATATCGGATTCAAAAATAGCCTATATTATTCCTCGATAACCGTAGCCTTCTATTGATGTCGGATCAGTTTCGAAACCTATACATCACAAAAATAAACAAATAAATCTTTCCTTTCTATGATATTAGTATCAAGCTGAGTATCAAGTATCAAGTCGTAGTATCAAGTAGGTATAGATATTAAGTAAACATATTTTAAAGGGAAAATACATCTTCAAAAACTTACTAGCGGCGAGATTTGAACTCCGGATCAATACTCCGGTGTCCTAACCAACTAAGCTCCCTTTGAATGTTTGGTTAATTATATTTAGCCTTTAAAATTCCTAAAACAATATATCAACAAACTACGAAATACTAGTAAGTAACTCAAAACAAGCTGGCACTAAGCTGTTTTTTCTGTCGGTACCTACTGCTACACTCTATGCTGTTTTCACGAGCGCAGTACGGAGACGTAGCACTGTAGCACAGTTTCCGAGTTAGACCGGGATACAGCCGTTGGTACCCCCACGTCATCGAGTACTAGGTTGATATTGACATAGATTGTTCAGGTAACATAACAGATACGTGGATGGCACTGTTTGTAGGTAAATAAGGTTATTTTGTGCTTTTTGAAGTCGATTTTGAAATTATTTATTTGATGTAGTAGGGTTACCAACAACGGTATCTCAGTCTAAATGCTGAAAGCAGGAATTCATTATGAACGTAACGTACGATCGGACGAAACTACAGCAAACAGCAGTGGTTCGACCGTTTTGTGTGTGCTGTACGTGGGTACAGTACCATTCAATAGCTTCGTGCAAAGTGATTAAAAGTCGATGCCTATCGCCATTTGAGACACAAAATAACAGGATCTTCTTTCTTCTGTTTTTGCAATGTTGGATTGGAATAAAACTCATCTTTCGGTTTTAATCGCGTTATAATTATTATTTTCGGTGATTTTTTAATGCTCAACGTATCGAGACCTAGAGTGGTGGTTTTATTCGGTATAAACATGTTCTGAGAATGGGTTCCCCTGTTTGGCATACACTTTTTTGTCATAAACACATAACGCATAAACTTTTTCTTCCTAAAACTATATAGTGTAATTTTCGAAACGCATAAAAATTTAGGCAAAATATCGTTTAAAAATCGAAACGCATAAAAGTTTAAGACATAATAATAGGGCTTAAAGTATGAAATTGCCGTTTTATTGCAATAGGTTCTTTGAATTGACATAGAATCTTCATGGTTTGAGGTTTTCGAATGAAACTTTTTTCAAATGGTTTCTGTGATGTTCTTTTTTTAAAAAATGTGAAACATTTGATTATCGACTTTCAATTGTTTTTGTTATTCAATTTAGACAAGAAAGATGGATACTGCGAAAATTCGAGTGATTTTTGAATACGAGTTCCGACGCGGAACTAACGCGGCAGAAACAGCCCGCAATATCAATACTGCGTTTGGAGAGGGGTCTACTAATGAACGGACCGTGCGATTTTGGTTTAAACGCTTTCGTGATGGAAATTTCGACTTAAAGAACGAGCCACGAGGAAGACCGCCCACACAGGTGAATAACGATGAATTAAGAGAGATAGTGGAAGCCGATCCTAGTCAAACTACCCAGGAATTAGCGGCATGGTTTAACGTTACCTTACCCACTTTATTGACTCACTTGCGTCAAATCAATAAAATAAAAAAATACGAAAAATGGGTGCCTCATGATTTGACTGATCTGCAGAAAGAAACGCGTGTTGAAACTTGTGTTGCCTTGTTGAACCGGTACAGAAATGAAGGAATATTGGATCGAATTGTAACATGTGATGAAAAGTGGATTCTTTATGATAACCGGAAAAGAAAAATGCAATGGCTGACCCCAGGTCAAATGCCACAACAGTGTCCTAAAGCAAAACTTACCAATAAAAAGGTAATGGTAACTGTTTGGTGGTCTCAGCATGGTGTTATTCACTATAGTTTTCTTCGATCTGGTCAAGCAATTACGGCAGATGTCTATTGTGCCGAACTCCGAACCATGTTGACAAAACTAGCAGTAAAACAGCCCCGACTCATGAATCGATCTTCACCATTATTGCTCCACGACAACGCGAGACCTCACACAGCACGAGAAACCATTTTGACCCTTCAGGAACTGCACTTAGAAACCATTCGTCATCCTCCGTATTCACCAGACCTTGCTCCAACGGACTACCATTTTTTTCGTGATTTGGACAATTATCTACGTGACAAGAAGTTTTCTTCCCAGGAGGCAGTACAAAATGCTTTCACACAGTTTGTGCAGTCTAGATCGTCGGAGTTCTATCGCAAAGGCATTAATAACCTTCCCATTAGATGGCAGCAATGTATAGATAATAATGGCAACTATTTTGATTAAATAAATTTGTTAAAAATTTAAAAAATAAACAATTAAGATTTTCAGTACAAATCGGCAATTTCATACTTTAACCCCTAATACTATTATGGCATGACAATCATGAAGCATAACATCAAAAACCCGTCACGTGGCCGTGGTTCGTAGTTCGAATCCGTTTACGTGTGGATTTTTAGGTGTGTACACAAAAACTTACCAACCGTTTTAAAAAATCCTGATTAAATCAATAAAGCACACTACTCTTTTTTATTAAATTACTAGCTGCGCCCCGCGGTTTCACTCGCGTAAGTCCCGTTCCCGTTATCGCGGGAATGTCAGGATAAAAAGTATCCTATGTCCTTCTCCTGGTTCTAAGCTACCTCCCCACCAATATTAATCAGTTAGTCTATAACATATAATCAAGCTTAATTCATGTAAAGAATAAAAATGCACTCCACTATCGACATAATTGAAATCATCAGAAAAAATGTGCACTAAAAACTATTTTATATAAAAATTGCATCGTAATTGCATTGTAATGATTATTCTGACAATAATATTCATGCCATAAAAAATGCCATTAGAGCATTACGCCTAGAATGTTTATATCAAATGTCAGTTATGCTTAAAATATTTATGCCAAAAGTTTTTATGCGTAATAAGTATTATGGCAAAAATGTTTATGCCTAAATCGTTATGCCTTAAGTGTTTATGACAAAAAAGTTTTTGTGAAAATGAGTTATATTTTAAGACGATAAGGCGATAGATGATAATTATCGGTCCTTGTCCGATTGCATATAAATGAGCGAGATGGAATAGCATGAAAAATCTACAATTTCTCGTAAAATCAATCATTAACGATGATTTAAATAATATTTTTATAAAATGCGATGAAGAGGTTCTAGGTATTGTATTTTTTAATATTATGATGCCTATAAGAAAATATAGCGGTTAAGGATTTAGAAGAAAAATTGATTTATTTTGTAAAACAGGGGTAACTTTGCCTGTATAATAGTGGTATCAAAAGTTATTTTTTATTGTTTTTGAAATGAAGGGGATACTTATTGTATCATGTACAATAATATAATATATTGTTCAGAGATCTATTTGATACCGGTTATGAAGAAAAATATTCAATCGTAAGGGATTTCACATCAGTCGCGTCCTTAAGCATATTCCGAGCGAGAGCAGAGTAGCAATGTCGTTTCTACGTTTCGGTGCCTTTGCAGTATAGTGGGTATGCTGGCGATTAAAACAAAGATTTATAATTGTTTTTGGTACATAAAAATCCATGTGCATATTCAAAAGAGAGATAAACTGATATTCTATAATGAAAAGGTCAACTTGATTAACGCACGACATATTATGCCCGAAACCGATTTCTATAGGTACGTGTTGCCCATTGCCCGATGATTCCACTATTACGAACGATTCTTTGTTCCCCAACAATAATGAAATGTTTTTGCGAAGTCAGTATTTCTTTCGGTTTTACATTGATTTATTTTACTTTTGTTCCGAATAAAAATGTCCGTCTCTTTTTCAGGAACACTATAGTCATAATATATCTGTGGGAACACCAGATGTAGCAAAGTCCAACCCTAAGTGGCTGCACCGCCCAATCTGTCGTAATACGAAGAAACGAAACTAGGAGAAACAACAAAGTCTCCAATCAAGAAAACCTTATTGGTCACCATTTACCACGATCAGGGATAGGGTCTACTTTGTATAGATATATAAAAAAAAAACATAACACTTCCTTTAGCTTTCATATAATACGCGAAAAGCGAACAGGGAATATGTTTTATACATTATTATATTAGTATCTCAGTTCCGGCAATACAAGCTTGTGCTTAGTGTAGAGCCGATTTCTAATGTAATTTGATACATGTTTGGTAAGATTTATATTAATAAAAAATCAATCATTCATTCATTCATTCAATAATAGTTTTTAGTTTTTTTAGTAACAAAATGTTGTTGCATAAACTTTTTAAATTTACACGAGTTGTTAACATATTATAGTTACATTTTACAGTGTCTTAGTCCCCTCGCAATCAAGATCTTTGTAACATGATCGAAACGTCGAGGTAAGAATATAAATAATAATACGCGATTAGGACCCGGTTAAATGTAACTAAAATGCAACAATACTTATAGTAAGACAAGACAAATGTATATTTGCTTACATAATGTATATGTATATTGTATTGCGCTGAGTGTAATGTAGTGCAATATATTTGTTGCCTAAGCTACAGATAGTGTTGTAGGTCTATCTACCAATAGACCTACAACACTATCTGTAGCTTCGACTTTCATTCCGAAGATTCGTGAAATCCCTGCTGGCCGCGCACCAAAGTCATTTAAAAAAAACAGCTGAGATATCTATTAACATCGTTCTTTTGGTAAAGGAAAACATCGTGAGGAAACCAATAGCTTAAAGTCACACATAAAGACTTAGTTCTAAGACAGTTACGGAAAAATACAGTACAACAATTAACTTTGAAATGTAAATTTAAAAATTTGTATATTTTAGAGTGTTGATTATACGTCTAATTATTTACAGAGTTCCAGATGTAAATGCTGAAAATTCTCTTCAACCTTGAGTTAATCTTGTTAAAGACGGGAACCAAATTAATTTGTCGTAGATTTTACGGTTCATAAATTTGTAGCTAAGCTTTCTCTTTGGAGAGATAGTAGGTAGGCTTCATATTATTGGTTATAGACTACTATAATTACGCTTCGAGGTTTCACCAGCGTAAGTCCCGTTCACGCGGGAATATCGGGATAAAAGGTAACCTATGTGTTATTCCCGGTATCGAGCTACCTATATTCCAAGTTTCATTGCAATCGGTTCTGTAGTTTTAGCGTGAAAGAGTAACAAAGTCACATACATTCATACATACATACCAACTTTCTCATTTGTAGCCGTGTAACCCCGACGTAGAAAAGGGTTACCTCGTCTCTTCCACTAGAAAACCTTGAGACCTTGGTTTGATTGGTTGATAAACTTCTTGGTCCCTAAGATGGTTGGTGTCAGGCAAGCGGCTGGCCATAAAAATATTGAAAAATCTATTTGCAGTAGGTATAGTCAAAACGATAACCTACCTACCGACCCTAAGTAGTTTGGGGTTTTAGCGTAGGGCTCCGAGAGGAAAGCAAGAGGGAGAAAAAGGCCAAGTTTACCTAAATAGAATAAGAACTGGAGCCACACAACTTTACGATTTAAGTAAACCAGGTTAAGGTACATTATTTACTAGCTGCGCCCCGCGGTTTCACCCGCGTAAGTCCCGTTCCCGGGGGAATATCGGGATAAAAAGTAGCCTATGTGTTAATCCAGGTGTGTGAAAGAGTAACAACCTCACATACATACATACTTACATACAAACTTTCGCGTTTATAATATTAGTAAGATTAGTTACCTGGGATAGACCGCCAATCGGCTGAGAAGGTGGTATCTGGACTAGGCAAGCCTACTCCACCTAACAATCTTCTCTACAGTGCATTAAAAGCATGGAATAATAACTGCTTGCGCTAAATAAATCTTATGAAATAAGATGAAAAGGCCAATTAATAATCCCACCAGCTGCTCTAGAGTATATTCGCCTCTTTTCTACAGTTAATTACTGTGAGTTTGCAATAGAAAAAGTTTTTAATAAGTTTTGATGACTCAATAACTGTCAACTTCAAAAGTTGTAAATAATTATTTAGTCGTTTTTTGTATATATCGTTAATATAATATCTTTTCTATAGGTATTTAAAATATATTTTTCAGAATTTTTTACACATTTTTATGAGCTACATAAATAATGTTCCTGGCAAAGGTACAGATGGTGATGATACGGCGAATCCTAAAAACATTGGAAAGACAAGTTGTGAAGAAGCAGAAGCACATGAAAATAAAATAGAACTAAATAATAGAAAAGAATTAAATATCATAAAAATAGAGGAAGGTAGACTTAACAATGAAACGGTTGTAAATATTAAATCAGTTGAAAAAGTAAGAAGTCACCCTAGGAAGAAATGGGTTGTTGTTAATCGTCAAGAACAAAATCCTCAATATAATCCCCAACAAAATTCTCAAGAAACTCCCCAACAAAATCCTCAAGAAACTTCACAACAAAATCCCCAAAGTACTCCACAAATACCTCAACAAAGTCCCTATTTAGGTCTCCAGCAAAATTCTCAGTCGAATCCCCAACAAACTTCTCAATTAAATCCCCAACAAAGTCCGTATTTAGGTCTTCAGCAAAATCCTCAGTTTTATCCGCAACAGAATCCCCAATTAAATCCCCAACAAAATCCTTACTTAGGTCTTCAACAAAATTCTCAGTTGAATCCCCAGCAAACTCCCCAACTAAATCCCCAACAAAGTCCATATTTGGGTCTTCAGCAAAACTCTCAGTTTTATCCTCAACGAAATCCTCAATTCGGTCCGGTACAACATACTAAATCTAATCCCGTTTTTAACCCTCAACAAGCACCCCAATATAATTCACAACAAAATCCTCAGTATAATCCCCAACAAAGTCCCCCGTATGAACCCCAACAAAATTCCCAACCGAATCGTATGTTTGGATTTGGATATGGATATTATTATCGTGGTGAGTTTAACAAGAAAATAAGCAATGCTAACCTTAAAGTAGTTTGTTATCCCTATTGATTAGAAAGGAGTACCTAGTATTAAACAAAATGTTGTTAAATACATAAATAGTACATAACACGTGTTGCTGAAGCGCCTAAAAATGACTTCTTCATTGTTTTACAGTGGTGTAGCTCACCTAGTGTTGGTTATCAGTTCTAGATCACCCTGAGGCCTCTAACTTGACCTAACTACTGCTATCGCAGATAACAATCGGGCGCAGCTAGTACCTATATTTGAATAGCAACCTATTTATATATTTACCAATGTTATCTGTTTTTAGTCCCACCACCTGAAGAATATCATATGGGACCACCTCTCGTCTACGAACCAGGATCTAGAAACAATTTCGTGAAGACGGTGTTCCTTTTAGTACTGGTGATGCTTAGCGCAACTGTTATAGCAGTGGCTTTTGTTCGGTTTAAGTAAGTTGTGTCGTTCACAGAACCTACTAGATGGCGTTACTAGTATGAAGTGCTGAATCGCGCTTTCAAATTCTTTCTAAGATTATCTAATTTGTTTAACTATCGACGAGACATCTTTGGGCTGCGGTCTACCGGGCATAATTACCTGCCCAGTGGAGCATCTTCCCTTTGGAAGTGCCTACACACTATCTCGTCGAGTACCTCCAAAAAGTAAGAAATTAAAAAAAAAAACAAACATCAAAAGATGCTTCTTTTAGTTCTCATCAGAGCGATGTTCCCGGTTGCATCCCTTTTTGGGAGCATGGGGTTAACTTAATTATTTAGAATCGGCCCAGTAGGTATGCCATCATTGAGTATACCTACCTACTGCAAATAGGTTTGGCCATATTTTTACGATCGGCCGCCCGCCTGACGCAACCTTCTCCACGTATGTTCTAAACCACTGGTCATAGAAACATACAATTTGGAGCTAGTGTTCTGTGTGATGTGTATCCAGTAAAAAAGGGTTTTAAGATGTTTTCGCAGGATCAGGATTTGCGCAGGTGAAACCACGGGACGCTGCGCTAGTCATGTACTCCAAGGTTACCACGGGAAACAATGTTTTAAATATCTTTAGTACCTAAGTACTTACCTACATACTAAAAACTAATATTAATTTGATTTTTTTTCAGTAATTGTGCAAGTAGAGCATATTCGAAAATTTCATCGCTTGCAATATTTCTCTTCTCTTTGTAAGTATTACAAATTTAAACATTAATAGAAGAAAACTAAAATATTTACCTAATTTGATAATTAGTTCTTATACGGTGAAGGAAAACATCGTCAGCAAACCGTCATGTTCTAGGATGCACAACGGTCTGAAGTCATGGGAAATTCATCAATGCGGAGTAGGCTCCCGTGGCGTCTTACTGTCTGCCCCTCTATGAGGAGGTCCTTGCCTCCTAATAAAAATATACTTAAATAAATATATATATATATATATATTTGCAACAAGAACGCTCTGTGAGGTCACACGCAATTAAACATTGTTTATTGTTATACACTTTGAGACACTTGTTTACTTGCTAGTGACGTCGCGCATATCATATGGCATCCGCTATTTTGGAAACATCGTTTTTAGCGCGAATATTGTAATTTAAATATTAACACAATATTTTACGGAAAATACTGCAAATTTCGCAGAAATATACTGGTGGTATATTGATTATATACAAACGAATAATTTAAAACAATTTTCAAAAATCATACAATTACCCTATAATTGTAGTATTTTTACTAATAGAAGTTTTCTAGTGATCGTGACTTTTAAAAAAGACTTCACGGGTTCAGAATATCGGGATAAAAAGTGGGTTTTATTCCAAAAATCTAGCTGTCTACGTTCTATTTTTTATCGCAATCGATTCAGAGGTTATTGTGTGATGCGACGAAGAACGAACAACCAGCCTAACCAAATAATTAAGACAGGTCTCTTTTAGGAGAGACTAAAAGATTAATGGTCACTTGAAAGTTAAACTTTATACTCGTCTTTGACAGACGAGCTTCACCAGCTCTAAAGTTAAGCTCTTCAGAAAATTCCTCACATATCCTTAAAAAGTACTTAAAATCAAAATGTTAATATTGTTGTTAGAATACCCACCATTTAAAAAATCTAAGCATTTAACCTTTACCCTTTTTATTTCACAGATTCTTGTTATTGATTGTGAATTATGGGTTCATGTGTTCGCCATGCACCAGAGTTCCTCCTTGTAATTTCTTCATGTTATTTCTGGCGGTATGATTCAAATTAATGTTTTTATTTACATTTTAACTTTTATGTATACCTACCTATAGATAAATAGATATTACAATAAATAAATAGAAAGAAGAAAATCCATTTGTGTGGACAACCACAAAAGTTAAAAATAAGTTTTATTTCTTCTACTTAATACAAACATAACTATTTAGTGATTGAGACCGCTTTTCCAACCCACTAAGGACCAAGATGTTTATCCGCCATCGTACGGTGTGAACTCAATGTTTTCTAGTCAGCTTTAGATCTCATATGCCTAGTTTCTAAACATCTGACATAAACTCTCACTACCTATTGATTCAATAAAGATATCCTTGAGATAAACTCTAGTTATCCGTCTCCGTTTTTCTATGCATGTGACAAGCCGTCACTGTCACTCCGCTGTTCGCAAACGCATTGACGCTAGTTATCGAACCAATAGCGATATCGAATAGATAAACCACCGACAAACAGACTACAGAAACTAGGCTTTAGTCGCCTATTAAGACAGAAGAAGACAGACAGGGAAGAGATGGAATAACACCCATTCCATGCCGGGACTACACGATTTGATTTGTTTCGTGTAATTGCAGGTATGCGCGATGTCGATGATAGCTGCAAAATTGACACTAAATTTCAAAACAGATGTCATACTATATGCTGTAATAGCCACTGCCGGGATTGTAATAGTGTGTGTAATACTTGCCAATACTAAGGTATGCCTTTGAAGTTGTTAGGCTATACTATGTATTTCGACGAGGGTAATATTAGTCAAATGCTGGTTATTTTTTTCATGGCATAGGTTAGCGTTTGATCTCATCTCACCCGAAGGGAGGCCACGATGCGGTCTCTTACTCACTAGGGGACCAATATCCCGCATTACGTGTCCCTGGACCACATCACCCGACGTCGCCCGATGTCTCCGGAGACACGTGGCGTTCGACATTTGTCCCCTGATCGTGAAAAACGTAACCACAGACAAAAATAACGAATTAGTTACAGTTATCATCCCATCACTTCACTATAGCCTATATTGTTTTCATCTATAGATCTATATCTCAATAGTTCTATCCGATTCGATGGTAGTCCTTTGCTGCATTTTATAGTGCAGAAAGTGGTAAACGCCGGCTTGGTGTCCACTTCATAGTTTGCGAGTAAAATTGTTACTTATAAGGTCATCAACGTATTGGCATTGGTTCCACTCACGCCTTCCAAAGGTCCGGAGCTCCATACCCCCATGATACTGGACGTTAAACCGACTAAAAGATGATTTATATTAGACCGTCACCAGGTCGAGCTTCTTTGTCCTTTGCTCGGCGAGCAGTCGATCGGTAAATCATCCCTAATTTATAATAATTGATTTCAGTTTGATTTCACAAGACTAATGCTATACGTTGTTGTAATTTCGACTGCTTTTGCTATGGTAATAATGATTGTATTTTTGGCGAGAATACTCTCAGGTGAATGGATGACACCCATAGTGATCGCCATTTTAGCTTTGGGAACAATTTTGGAGGCTGTGGTTAGTTGAAATAATCACTAGGTATTATTTACAAACATTTTAAGAAACTACGATTAAGATTATAGCGAGAAGCTGATGAAAAACCTTATCATTTGATTGTAAAAAGCTATTTTATAACTAAAATTTCTCAACTGCACCTCAGCTCTGTTCAATTTTTTTCGAAATTGGTTTAGTAAATGTTAGTAATTTTGCTATAAGACGCTAGCACTTCAAAAGCTTTATCGAAACCTTCCAAAGGTTTTAAATCATGTTGAACCATTTTTGAAAAAATGGCCAGAGCTGAGGCGTAATTATAAAATGCGGACCCAAAAATAAAAGAAACTTTACCTTGTCACCCTAGGTATCAGACAACGAATGGTAAATTATAAGTGATGACAAATTAATAGCTTAAGCTACTTCTGCACTCCCAAAAGTAAGCATTTCTTTAGTTCTACCATGCACGTATGGGAGAAATACTAGGGCTTTTACACTAGATTTCCAGGGACGCTAGCAAATAGAATAAAAAAATACTTTACTCAGCTATTCCCACAAGAGAAAGAAATATCCTGGAAAAATCGTAAAAGACTTTACAAAAAAAGATTCCATCTACAACGCTAAAATAAA
Source organism: Idaea dimidiata (assembly GCA_949358125.1). Taxonomy (NCBI): domain Eukaryota; kingdom Metazoa; phylum Arthropoda; class Insecta; order Lepidoptera; family Geometridae; genus Idaea; species Idaea dimidiata. The sequence goes on along the minus strand of OX442334.1, from coordinate 18,313,992 downwards.
ACCTAATTCTCAAATTCTTTACGAAAAAAAAAGAAATTGTAAAATAAAGTAAATAAGTAAGTAAAGAGTGATCTCGAATAACACATGCTTTTAACTCTACATCGAAATTCGAAGTAATTCTTACCTAAAAATCACTTCACATTTCAGCTTCAGACAACCGCTAACTTGTAAATGTTAAGGCTGTGACAGACGTAGTCAGTATTGTACAGTATAGGTCTATGAGGAATAATTAGAATGAAGATCTAAATTCTCTATAAAATTCGAAAAAAACATGTTCCACGGTCACACAGCAGCAGATGCACCCACTGACATGTTCCGTACAGTATTACGTATGATCTATCTTTGAATCGACCAATGGCGGACGATCTATAGTGACAGACTGGCGGTCGAATCATCGTTCTAGGCCCCGCGACCACCGTTTGCGTGGAACATTTTTTTAAAGGATTGCTTTTGCCATATATATTCGAGTTCGTTGGTATAGGTCAGGTCAAACAGGTCAATGATTATTTTGTTTGTATTGCTAGTGACAATACAAATAAATTACTGAATTTATTATTATTAAAATTGAACTCAGCTTATGACCTACCAGACACAAAAACGCAAAAAATCTAAACCAATATTTTGAAGAACAAATATTTGATTTTACTTTTAAAGTGTTTCCTACTTTTGGAATAAAGTGATTTTTTTATGAAATGTTTTCCAAAAATTTGCATCCGACAGGATTTGAACCTGCACCGTTAACATCGCGATCGCTATTTGTGGCGTCGCATGGGGGAGGCCCATGTTCAGCAGTGAACGGATAAAGGTTGAGATGAGGATGACCCTTTACATTCCATGTCTTGCATGCGCCACAGGTGCCCGTTCAGTCATGATGAATTAATAATAGACTGAACCTTTCGTTTTTGCTACTGAGGCACGTAGCGACATCTACCGGCTTCTTTGCAGATTACCGGCTTGCACTAAGAATTAGCGCCCATTGTAAACTATGGCAGGTGATCGCTTGTTTAAAAAACTGTTGAGTTGAGCAGCTAATCTAATTTAATCTAGTGAGCAGTTTTCAATCCGGTTTAGTTAGCACTTGACTAGACTACTGTACTACGTTACTGACCCAGTGTAACGCGGCCTTAAGTAACGCGTTGACTCGTACAAAAGTTACAAAAAACTGCACACTCAAATAAATCATGGTGCTGGCAACAAATAAAATCTGTACACATACTTGAATGTTCTTGACAACAAAAGGTTTTGTAGATACGAATATGTATTAATAGAAAGCAAAGATAATAAAGTCAATTGACTGCGGTCATACTATGATTTTCTACAAATAACAACTCGTCGTTGCGGGCAGTGGGTGAGGTAATAATCAAACGTTGGAATTGGCCATTGCGTTACCTATCCATTCTTAAGTAAGACCGTCTTAGCCTTATTAATAAACGTGGAGTTAGGTCAGAGTAGTAAGAACATGCTTTGTCTTTTTCCGTGACAAGAACTTTCGAAGTTGACATTAAGAAAACAAAAGGTAAAATAACTTCGACCATCACTAATAACCTAATTAATAAAATTTGGTTATTAGTGATTAACTGATGCGTTACCTATCTATTCTTAGACTCATTGTGATTGGCACTTCTTGAACGTGAGTGCTACTAAAAAGACGTACTGTTTTCGTGAGAGTTGAATACTTATGAGCAGTCAATTAGTTTTATGGTCTTTTTAAATACGAATATGTAGTATTAACAAGTCAGTAAATCAAAGTGGACAGGGCATTTTTTTTTCGGTTTGTCAACGCAATATGCTGACTTAGCTTTAAGATAAATTAATTTATATATTTAACTAGCTTTTGCCTGCGGCTTCGCTCGCGTTAAGAAGTATTAGTACAAACAACAAACTTTCATCCCCTATTTTATCCCCTTGGGGAAGAATTTATTAAAATCCTTTCTTACCGGATGCCTACGTCATAACATCTACCTGCATGACAAATTTCAGCCCAATCCGTCCAGTGGTTTGGGCTGTGCGTTGATAGATCACTATGTCAGTCAGTCAGTCACTTTTAAGTTATACAAGGTGTAACGGGCAAGTCCTTTTAATCAGAAAGGGGGTTGTTCTAGACGTCTAGGCGAACAACTTTTGTTCTACGACTTTTGGAAATTCGAAGAACTTTTTGAAATTTTCAAAAGTCGTAGAACAAAAGTTGTTCGCCTAAACGTCTAGAACAACCCCCTTTCGAAATAAAAGGACTTACCCGTTACAAATTGTATATATTTAAATTGTTAATCCGCTAATTTGTCCCACTGGCCTTCTCTTAGAGGGGTAAGGGCAGTAAGACGACACGTTACAAAAAACTACCACTAGAACAATATAGGTCTTAAATGTTTCACCTTGATCGCTTTGAGTGGTAAGGCCGCCATTTGATTATGTCATCTAGATTTAAATTGTATACGTTTCCTCATTTTATTGTTTTGGTGTTACAATAAATAATTATTCTCTCTATCTTAATGTTCTAGTTTTATTTTAAGTGGTTAAGCCTAACGTGCCTAAGTTGCAGTAGATAGCAAATACAAATGCAAAGATTCAGTGTATGAGTCACCGACACCGGTGACTAATTGTTTTATTCGTTACTCCGGATTGAGTAAAGATGCGTCAAATTGGTTCGAATCCCGCTCAGCGTCGACCGTGCGTTGTGTTTTTAAAGATGTATTTTTTGTGTGAAATATTTATATGTTAATGTTTTTTTACTTTACAGCTGTTAGTAATTGAACTACAAATGGTACTCGGTGGGAGATCTATAGAGCTTAGCGAAACGGACTATGCACTCGGAGCTTTTATGATATATACATCTATTGTCGATATATTCTTGAAAATGGGGATGCTGCTGGATTTGGGAAGCTGATATTACTATAATATGTACCTACCTTGAAATAAAGTAAGCATAGATATTTTGTGTTTTTATTTTTAACAAGCTGCGCTCCACGGTTGCCACCGCGTAAGTCCCGATCCCACTAAATTCATCGCTTAAACTATCCCTATGCAAATTTTCATTCAAATCAGTCGAACCGTTTGACCGTGAGGAGGGAACAAACAAACAAATATACATACAAAAAACTTTCAGATTTATAATATTAGTTTGGTTATATATAGAACACACTATATACAGAAACAAACTAAGTATGATCAGCATCTGTATTAAAATAAAGAAAGAAAGAAAGAAAAACATTTATTGACGACAAACACACACATAAGAAGGTACATACGAACAATGAGACACAATTTTAACATAGATAATAATATAAGACAAAACAAAGATCGTATTACCTATACAGTTGATAGACACTATGCAATACATTGAGGTAATCACGGCAAGAATCACGGTGATTACCACTTTACCAGAGCTGCAATGATGTCAAAGAATGATGCAAAGTTGTTGGTTTGGTTGGTGTTTCGCTCGACGGACACACGAAACAAATTCCAGTTGTTTCACCAGTGATAGCCCTAATGATATGGATCTACGGTAAGAGTTTTATCAAATTATTACATACTGTTCCCGCTAAATATAGATACACCACAGACGCCGTCAAAAAGTAGCTATTCATCCTTCTCGACACATCCGTTCTTATCTGTGGTTTCACTAAATAAAATCTATGCAAAACTATTTTCGTGGTAACTTTTTTGTCTTAAAATTCAAAGTCTGTCATATTATTATCCTCTGCCAAAATCAAAGAAGTTATATTACTAAAACTAGAATGTTCACATAGAACTAAAAAGTGTTCTGCTACATTGAGCATGCTGTCCTTTTCTAATAGTGTTATTAGAAAGGGACAGAATGCTTAATGTAGCAAAATACTTTTTAGTTCTATGTGAACATTCTAGTTTTAGTAATATAGCTTCTTTGGCCAAAATCTACTCAGAAAGACGAATTTTTATGAAATTTTAATGTTTAGCATTTTACTATTTTATTTAAAAAAGTATTGGATGTTTTTATATATGAATACCTGGGTTTATACTATCTTTCAATGGCTAACGGAGATATTCGTCAAAGCAAAAAAGTGGAAATAATTCAAAATGACCACAAAATCGACGTGTTACAGGAAGAGAAAGAAAACGGAATTGTCGCAAAAATGAATGAAACTTATGAAAATACAAATAAAAATAATGATAATTTGAATATAGCTAATGAAACGTTTGTGCCTCCAGATGATGATAATATTACAGTCTGTGATAAACATAATACAAATGGGCATAAAAGTGGTTTTGTTTTATATGGAGACGTAGTTCGTGGTCCCCTTTGGATTAAATATATACCCATAAACTATTGCTTCGCAGGTAGGTGGTCAACTACCCGGGTGACACTGCTAGTGATTTTAAAAACGCGAAAATATGTGAGTGTGTAAAATTTTTGATACTCTTTCACATAAAACTACATAACCAATTGTGAATTGAAAATTAGTAATTCCTGTCTACTAATTTTCGACTTAGGCCTCTGTGCCGCGGCGGGCGAACGCCCGACTGCAATGCAGAAGGTTGCGGGTTCAATTCCCGCCGAGTGCAAATATTTATGCTTAAAAATAAATATTTGTATCTGGTCTGGGTGTATTTCTCTGTATGATAAGTATGTATATACAAAATAAATATAAGTAGTATATCCGTTGTTTAGTCACCGTAACACAAGTTTAGCAGCTTACCATGGGGCTAGATGGCGCTGTGTGTTGATCACAGAATTTATTTATTTATGAGGCTTGTTTGGACGCATCTATAGGTACCACCTTTTATAATAAATGTTTGAAGATGTATTTTTCCTTTGAAATGTTTCTTGTATGAATGTTTGTTTTTAATTATTTCTATTTGTATAGGTTGCACAAATGTAGAGGATCCACCGGAGAGAGACACGTTTGTTTCTACAGTGTACCTCGTTGCCTTTATTATGCTTCTTGTCATTACTGGAGGTTGGGCAGCAATGAGTATAAGCATGTAAGTTTTATCCAAGTACTGTGAAAGGAATAATAATAATATAACCAATAATAATTAGATTAATATTAAAGTTATGAAATCATTTAATTATTTTATCAATCTCTTTTATTTATAATATATTAGGAGTTCGCCCCGAACTGAGACCTCACGACCCCCTATCTCCCCAACCCCCCTACCGATCCGGCTCATCTTCGAACTCATAAATTCTATTGATCTACGCATACCAAAATTCATGAAGATCGGAGCTACGATACTCAAGTTATCGTCGAACAAACATACAAAGATACAAGCTCCAGGCCCGTCTACACTGGACCTCACTCGCTTCGCTCGTTCGGTCAATTATTTACACATGATTAGGTTATGTGACGTTTGTCTGTGTCTGTCAACTTTGAAACTTCATGTGACACTAAATGACAAACGATGCATAGTTAGGCAGTGCTTTAATTAGCGTTTATAAGTAAGGGGGTAAATTATAGGTATAAATTCGAATAGCGGTGTCAAGTTAACCATGCGTATATATACGCGATTCTTAATCACGTATATTAATTGTTTTGTTTTGGTGTCTCAAATAATTAAATATTCCATCTACTCATTTATTAGATATCGCGTGAGCTCAAAGCTTCTCCAATTATATTTCTATTTCTCTTTTCAGTATTCCAATAATAGGAATGTATAATGAAGCCGGTTTGTATTTGCTGTGTATGCCCGTGTAAGTGTGATTTTTTAAATTGATTTTCAATTTAAATACTCTACAAACTTCTGATCTCTACTATCGGTGGTTTGGGCTGTGCGTTGATTCATCAGTTAGTCAGAATAAGAACACTAAAGTACTTACTAATAACACTCAGTCTCTATTGGGCAGAAATTCTGCCGGGCTCGAGTATGCGGTTAAAATGGTCGGCTAAGATGCCCACACCACTAAAATCCATCATCTTCCATAGTTAAATGAGGACTCCATCGGCGCCGCTTTCCAGTTCTTTATAAGTCCTTGATTTGAAATTTTCCGATGACTGTACCTTTTTAAACTGCTTGTTTAGTAGCTCTTAGAAATAAGAACACTAACTCCCTTTCACCGCGAGAGCCTCGCATAGCAGGTTACAATCTGGGGCTTTTACACCGCGGCACTTGAATATATCCTTCGCCGCTTTGATACCAGGACTTCCAACTTAAAAATAAGCTTCCGCCCCTCAGATGTTTCCAACTTATCGTAGAATGGCTGAACAGTGTGAACAGTGATCGTGCTTGGCTCTGGCTATTGTTCTTTATGTTGAACGTTTGGCGGTCCTGTACGCATCGCGTTCTTTAGGAGAGTTGGACGCTTGCAACTTTTATAAGAGAGCTACTGTCTTCACCCTATCTACTTCTGCCTCTGTTCTGTCTCGTTCTATCTCCATGTTTGTTAACACACTTGTCTGTTAATGTACTGTTATACCTAAATTCTAATTTTCAGTTGTGTGATGGTTACCATAAGTGTAATTATGGCATATTTTCCATGTACGCGTTACAGGCCGTGGAATGTAATATGTTTATTTTTTGCAGTAAGTACTAAATCTTGATTGTATTAATTAGCTTTAATCGAAGAACGGAAATGTTCAAAGTTTTACGTCAAATACGTTAAATTTTTCTGAGTGCAGCGGTAGTTACGTAGCAAGCCGAAAACAATAGCATTCATTTGTTATCATTCTTTCAGGTAATGGCAATGAGCTTGTTTGTTGGATACTTCGTCGTAAGGTTTGACGCTATGTTGGTATTATACGCAGTACTAGTTTCAGCTGCCGTCGTAGTTGTGTGTGTTCGATTGGCACTATGCGATGTAAGTGGAAACCGCACGCTAAAGTACCTGATACACGGTTTGCAACATACGTGTTATATACTTGGATCATACCAAATTTTGCTTGAAATTCAAACGTTCTTGCTTAGAATCCCTCCCTACGCTCGGGATTATATTCTAGAATCCTTCGCTTCACTTGTGATTCAAAGTAGCGCACTCGCCGTAAAAAAATTTTTTTGTTTCCTTTTCAATACCATTTTAACGTTTTTTTCCCAACTTTGGCAGTTCGACTTCACAAGATGGTTGGTCTATGTTCTTATTACAAGTATTTTGTTATCTGTGGCTGCACTGTGCGTGGTTCTGACTACGGTCATTACGAGGAAACGGTATTTAATACCTAGGGTTATCATACTGTCTATTGCTACAATCACTCATGCGTTGGTAAGTTAATTCTACTACTATTTACTTAGATTAGTCTTGTGTTTTCGCCGTGTTGGATGAAAATTAAACTCATTTATCGTTTTTAATCGCGTTGTGAATATAATTGCATTGTTGCAATGCCAGACGATTCGAGAGAAAAATTAATTTACCATTTACAATGATAAAAATATCCCGCTGAATTTGCCCCGATATAGGGCAATGGTCAAGGGTGAAGGTTCATATATGGATAGCCTGCCTAATAGAGGTTAGGTTACTGTGATCTAACCTCTACTAGTAGAATTAAAACGTACCTAATTATTTTTACGTTTTAATCCTGCTATTCGCCATTGGTCAAAAGTTAAAGAAAAAATAATTAAGTTTTTCTTCTGTTTTCGCGATGTTGAATAAAAAACAAAAAAAAAATCTTAAAATATTTAATTGCGTTGCATTTCGAATAAATAAATAAAAATAAATAAATTCTGTGACCAACACACAGCGCCATCTAACCCCATGGTAAGCTGCTAAAAATATTTATATTTTATTTAAAGCATAAATATTTGCACCCGGCGGGTATCGAACCCGAAACCTTCTGAATTGCAGTTGGGTATTCGCCCGCCGCACCAAAGAGGCCGTCAAAGTCTTTCCAGTCCTCTTCTTCAGGGGTAGAGTGAGATGTAATTCGTCATTCTCATTGTTTATTGTTTTCAGTAATTTTTAGAAGAATGTTATTTTTATGATGTTGTATGATTTTTATTATTTAAAGTGTTTCCTACACTTGGATGACCATACAATTTGGCCCACAATACGGAATATGGGGGTTGCAGGTTCAACTCCTGTTGGGTGCAAATTTTGAAAAGCATTTTTTTAAAAAATTACTCCTGAGGAAGACGTTCCTGTGAACGCAGTCTAAAATCTGCGTACACAGGAACGTTACTATGCGTTACAAGCACTTATTCTCTGATTAATATAAAAACTACCGCGGCTTCGGAACGCGCCCACACATGAGAAGAAGCCACAAGAAACTCATAAGTTTTTTTAATTTTATTTTCAGATGTTATCAATACAAATTCAGATGATTACAGGCGGTAAAAAAGTAGAACTTGAGGAGGATGACTTCGCTTATGGTGCGTACATGATCTACTCGACCATTTGCGATTTCTTCATCAAGTTGTTGCAAGTCGCAGGTTTGTTGACATGTGAAGTTAGTGCTTTTTCACAAAATTGTTTTAAAAACAAAAGTTATCAAAATCAAACAGATCCTCAAACTTCCATTTTCCGTCGGAGGTTAAGAACACATTTTTCGGTCTAGAATGGCATTTCGAGAAATTTAGAGGAAAGTAATGTTACTAATATAACGCGAAAGTTTGTATGTATATATGACTTTGCGACTCTTTCACGCAAAAACTACTGAACCGAATGCGATGAAACATGGAATATGTAAACTTGGAATAACACATAGGCTACTTTTTATCCCGATACTCCCGCGGGTACGGGACTTACGCGGGTGAAACCGCGGGAAACTAGCTGTAACCATAAACCTTATCTCCTTATAGCCTCTTGTTCTATCTGCACCTATCAAAATTGAATAATCGTGCGGGTTAAGCAACGCTTGGCGCGGTCATTAATGAGTGACCGATTATGTGTGTGGCATAAAAACATTTTCTCGAGCTTTTTCGTGCTTTGGTGGACACGTAAAGCAGTTGGTCCCGGTTGTTATCTTTGATAGCAGTCGTTAGGTCAAGTTAGAGGTCTTAGGGCGACGACCTGAAAACTTTATTACTGGGTAAGCCCGACCAATTCACGAAAAGATTAAGAAGCATCCATCTCATGTTTTCAAATCTTCCAACTGAAAATAATTTTTAAATTACTTTAGATGATGCCGTTTTATTTTAATAAATTTTTTTGTCTCGTACGATGTTTGTACTGCTTGTTGACCGTATTATTTTTCCTGATTTTATGTAGCCGGCGGCTGGATATAATACGAAAACACAGGACATTATAATATGCTTTTATTGCATTTCCTAATTTTATCGAATAGAAAAAGGAAAAGGATTGTCGACTTTCGTGTGAAATGTAAGTAGTAAGTGTACATGAAAACATTATACAGTTAGGGTCCTGGAAACTCTAACACTAGCACCTCTACAGATAAAGATGATAAGATAAGATAAACTAAAGAAGTTTATCTAATCTATAATAATAATTAGATTAGATAAACTACAGAAGTTGATCTAAAGTTGAAGTTATCGAAGTTTTCACTGGGTTTTGGACTGGTTTGAATATCAACTCGATACCTCTGCGCGTTCCCTAGGTAAATTATCTTGACAGACAGACAACAAAGTGATCTTAAAATGGTTCCTTTTTATCTTTTGATGTAAGGAACCCTAATAAATCTATGAAAAAATGATAAAAGACTATTTCTGTAACTTCTTTTCTGGCATGCCTAAAATTCAAACTCTTTCATTCTTGTGTCAAAATCGACAGGCTCCGATTGACAGAATTTTCTTTTCTATTCGCTTATCGTGTTTTGGATTTGAGTTTATTTATTATTTTAATATGTACATAAAAGTTTTAATCGTTTATATTTATAAATGAGTAACGCAAGTTCTGAACACAATAGCCAAATAGAAATATTTCATAATGTTAAAAAATCTAATGTGGACCAGGAAAAAAGCAAAATTGAAAATGCGCCAAATAATCATGTGATTACGATTATAAATAGTGATAATTGGACGGAAACCAATAAAGTGTTTGTTCCTCCAGATGATGATAACAAAGATGGAGACAAGAAAGATGCAAATGGGCCTAAAAAGCATTATACTATAAATTGGTATTATGTCCGTTCTCCTATTTGGGTAAACGCCTTATACGGTGAGTGAGTATGAAATTGAACTGGCAAATCAATATAAAGAATTTAGATTTGTGCCGTGTCAGGACACGCGAAATGAAGGTTTTTTTTAGTATCCATAAAATAACAGGAATTGCAATTGGAAAAGTCGTTACATATAACTAACATCTTAACTACCTAGTAGGTATGATTCGTCTACTGCTGAACATAGGCCATCCCCATACGACGCCACAAACAGCGATCGCGAGCTACCCAACGACTCCCTGCGACCGCTACGATGTCTTGGGTCCACCGAGTAGGTGGTCTGCCAGCACTTTCTTAGCAACAGAGTTACGTAATCAGCTAGCTGTTTTCTTTAAAATTACTTTTGTATATCACATGTTATTTCGAATTATAGAAAGCACTGACGATTACGGTACTGGCAATTCCTATGATCCAAAAACAAGAAATCCGTTTATACGTTTGGTGTTTGTGATTGTTTTCATTATGCTCCTTTTCACTGCGTTTTGGACGGTAGCTTGTATGGTTCTGTAAGTTAATTTTTTTAGTCTATAGTTATAAAAACAAATTTTAAATTTAAAGAAATGCTTATTTATATTTTACCGGGTCGTTATCGCGTATTTTATAAGTTCAATATTAAGTTCATTTTCTTCTGCCTTCTGCAAATAGACATACGAGAAAGATAAAAAAAAAAAACATTAATAGATTTAAAAAATCAAAAGCCCACGTTTTAAATGTCTTAATTTAAATTTTCATTCAAGAAATTACTGATTTTGTATCGGTAAAAAAGATAATTACAAAGTCTGATAGGTTTTGGGATAGGTATGTTTTATTTATTAATTTTTATTTGCAGTACTCCAGTACAAGATTTGTATATAGCAGCCGGCATATGGTTTTTGGTTATTCCAATGTAAGTATGATTTGTTAAATTAAAAATACGTTTCTGTATTTAAAAAAAATGCTGAAAAAAGCGCAGATCGGAATTGCAAAAGTAGCATGTCCTGCCAGGAGCAGAATATTAAAAAAACTACTTGTATTTGAAAAAATAATTTTCAAGTTAACAATGCTAATAATAAAAAGCTACGCGATTTTAACCTGAAAAAATGAGTTTCATTTCAATACAAGGTAGCGAAAACAAAACAAAATTTACTAAAATCTAATTTATAATTTTCAGAGTTGTGATGTTTGTATTGAGTTGCGCTATGGCTTGTTCTACTTGTACTCGATACCCTCCCATGAATTATGTTTGTTTAGTTATTTCAGTAAGTAATTATTATCATTTTATTGCTCAACTAGCATTAAAGGCCGTTGTGACGCGTCGGGTGATGGCCAGACTGCAATGCAGAAGGCTCAGATTCGATTCCGGGCTCGTGGAAGTATTTATGCTTAAAAATAAATACTTAATAAAACACAATATTAACCGGGTTTTACTTGCGTTTTATTTAATAATAACGGCAATGACTACCTTGAAAATGCTAACTGTAAAGTTAGCGAAAGCTCGGTCCTTATTAATAATGCCGTTTTTAAATAAAACGCGAGTAAGCCCGGTAAATATTGTGTTTTATTATGAAAAATCGCGAAAATCTTAAATAAAGTTAAATAATTATTTGTTTCTGGTGTGGGTGTTTTATATGTAGATGTATACATAGGTATGTGGTATATGTACCTACCTAGGTGTTTACAAGAAAAGCATAATTAGTAGAATTCTGTTGTCTAGTACCCATAGTAGGTACAAGCCTAGTGCTTAGTTGGGAGTTAATTTTGGCTGTGTGTAAATTGTCGAGCAATATTTATTTATTTTTATTCAACTAACTAGCATTATCGTCTTTATTTAGCATTAAATAGGCATTTCCGTTGTTCGTCTAAATAGGCGAACAACTTTTGTTCTACGACTTTTGGAACTTCATACTTTTTTTTTTATAATGAAATTCTGTTTCACTGAAAAAAAAATCTGCCGTTTTAAAATAAAGGATATTAAAGTTTTGATTGTAGCTTTTCAACCTAAATGCAAGGACAAGTAAAGGTTTAATGACTTAAGAAACAACCGATTTTTAAGTAAATTCAAAACGTAATTTTTTTGAAAACTACTTCGAACTTCTAAAAGTTGTAGAAAAAAGTTTTTAACCCCATTTCGGCTTAAATGGTCATCCTCGATACACCGAATGAATACGGTATACCACACCGCATGAATATGGGACCCTCGGTGAACGAGTCCAACTCGAACTTGACCGTGTTTTTTTCCAGGTAATCTTTATGAGCATGCTTGTTGGATATTTCGTCTTAAGATACGATCCTATACTGGTGTTGCTTGCAGTAGTGGCGACTACTGTTCTTGTGTTTGTGTGTATTCTACTCGCATCGACCAATGTAAGTTTCTTTTTTTAGGGTTCAGTACCCAAAGGTTAACTGGAGTCATTTACTAAGATTCCATAGTGTCCGTCTGTCATTAGACTGAATATCATGAACCGTGATAGCTAGACAGAGATTTGGCGGGAACGCGCTAACGAGATGTGTTGCTAAATTTTCATTTTTGTAAAACCTAGTTCAAATGCGTGTAAATTGTTTAATTTCGGAGGCATTAATCAATTTAGTTTCGTGAAAGTGTACAAGTGTTGTCTCCAAAGCTCGCGTGAACCGTCATTGTAAAGAGCCGCAATTTGTAATGACTTTCTTTAGTTGACTTTTACTACGACAACTTGACTGTTTTAATGCAAACTGCAAATAACTTGCAATAATTAATAATACTTGACACTGGCTACTTTCCAAATGGCCACAATCGGTTCACAACCGATAAGAAAAAAAATACTGCTCATCACTTTGGCGGGAGTCGAGATTAAGTTTAAATGTGTTCTTTATTCCGTATGTTAACTAATATAATTACGTAAGTAAGTATCCTTACTTATATAAATTATATTTTTTACATCTTTCTCAGTTCGACTTCACAAGATGGTTGATGTTTGTGATCGTCATAATGGTGGTCTTATCTGTTATTGGACTTGGCGTGACAATTGTTTCGCTAATCACGAGGCAAAGGTTTCCAATAGTTTCTCTAGTCATCATTTGCGTTTGCACCGTTGTTCATGCAATTGTAAGTAAAAATAACTGTTTTTTTTTTGGGTTTTGTTCCCAAAGGGTATAAACGGAATAACTATGACACAACTGTTGGCCTGTGTGTCACCAGGCTGTATCTCGTAAACCGTGAAAGCAACTGACTACTAGAAATGTTCACTGATGAAATTATTCCTATTTATGTACATTTAGCCGGGTCTTAATCGCGTACTATTATTTATTTTCTTACCTCGACGTTTCGATCATGTAACAATGATCTTGGTCTGGACTGGAGCTGCGGCGGGTGTCGTCCTCTATTAATAACCGCCGTTGTTTACTGTCCGGTGGTGGGTAGGTAAAGAAAATTTTAAAGTACGTGAGTAACCGCACTACCCACATTTTCTGTTCAAGATCATTGTAACATGATCGAAACGTCGAGGTAAGAAAATAAATAATAGTACGTGATTAAGACCCGGTTTAATGTAAATATTATGTTAACAAATCCTGTGAATTTAAAAAGTTTATGAAATTATTCCTATTTCTTTGATGATGCATTTCTGTTGCCGCTTTAAAAAAAAACCGAAAATAAAAATAGAACTCTTTTAATATTGGACTAACTAGCTAACATAATTGCTGTCTATGCGGCCAGAGCCGAAGAGGAGGTTCTCGTCTTGCAGTGGGACAAATTAACGACTGATTATTTATTTATTTATTCTGTAAATCCTTGTTTTTCCAGATGTTAGTGATTGAAATCCAGATGGTATTAGGTGGCAAAACAGTTGAATTGGAAGATGACGAGTATGCGTTTGGTGCGTACATGATTTACACAAGCATCGTCGATTTGTTCATCAAATTTATGCAAATGTTCGGTATAATAGACATGTTATCTTAAACCTTAAGTGGCGGCACTGTACTGAATGTGGACATTCGGCGACTTCGGCTTTGCAAAGCGTAAGGGGACGTTGAGAGTTACCGCCCAAGTTCAAGCTGACACTGACGGCCGTCGAAATCGGCATCGCGCAATTGAAGCCGACGCCTGTCGATTTGAACTGTTATTGAAACCTGCAGCTAAAGAGATGCTCCGTTTCAATGACAGTTCAAATCCTCATATGCATCCAAATCAACGCTGTGGTTTGCACAGCGCACGTCAATCCTTTGCGCAGTGCGGATTTCGATGCCGATGTCGACGCTTGATCCGGTAGCTTTACTCAGTTGTTGATTTTTTACTTGGGCTACGCCTGCACAGAGAAAAGCGGCTTGCTTAGCACCTAGCGAGTACCAAATTAAAACGAACGGTCTAGAATGTTTGCGACTGACCGCACTAAGTACACGCCAAGCGACTAGCTAAGCGCTAAGCGTTTTATACAATAATCGTAAGTAATGCATTAGAAGTACGTGCAAGCCAGAACCGACTTTGTGCCAATATGTGGAGTTCTGTAAATGCAAACTCATGGTAACGTACGATTCGTATTTTGCACCCGAATACGTATCGTACGGTAAGCGGTACATTCTGTGCCTCTTACACGAGTCGTACTGATATTGACGGTACCTATTTACCAGTATTCAATGTACAGCTTGGCACCAATGATGCTTATCACAATCTGTTACTTTATCGTCCTTTTCTCGTTAGTTTATCGTCCTCTTATAGCGCAAGAAATAAAATAAATTTTAATAAAAAACTCTGGCTGTTTTAAAAAAAATATGGTCGTTTTTTTTAAATTTTAATTCAAGGTACTGCGCAAGAGTGAACAATATATAGGCGACTTAGCGATGAGAGTCTGTGGTAAGGCCCAAGGTCTTGAAACGAAGCTATTTTTGTTTTCACTACTAGCACATCGTCTCTTCTTACGAAAGATAATATGTCAAGTGTTGCCGTAGCAAATTAGTTGCATTGAAAGTGGCGAATCCATAATTTTCCACTCTTTTTTGCCAAGCTGCACCCTTAGTGTGAGTTTTTTTCGTAAAAAAACGCGAACGTGATGGTTAAGTTAACGCGTAACCATCACGTTCGCCTTTTTTTTTTTCGAAAAAACACACTACCCATACTGTAATGCCACGCATGTATTTGAATCGACTTATCGTTATTTTTTTCCGGGTTTTATAAAGTCCGCTAATGTACTAGAGTTGACTTTTTCATATTATGAATATATAAGAAGGAAATAAAGGACATTGAACACTCGCTTTAACTGCACTTTGTTATTTTATTCTTTGCGAAAATGAAACAATTTCCGATCTTCGTGTGAAGTGTGGGAGAAAAAGTAATAGATAACATGAACATAGAATGGATGCAATTCCGAGTTAAAGTTAGTAAAGTAAAGGTTAAAAACACATATTATGATAGGAAATTATTTACCCACTGTGAAAGTCTTACTATCAATAATAATTATACTTTAGATTGGCTGATCATCAGGTACCGCAATTGTTAAAGAAATGTAATACTATTCTTATGATAACACCAATATTTTTAGATAAATATAAAGCCAAATAAAACTATTTTTTTATCAACACGACCTACCAGTAGGTACCTACAGCTACTTTGCATTTCAAGGTTGCCTGGAAGAAATCGCTTTGAGCGAATAGGCCGCATAATGTTTATTGAGTTGTATTTTTTTATAGAAGTGTTTTTAAAAAAAAATGTAATGTAGTGTTGATCAAATAAAGCGTTTATCTATCTATCTATTTAATTTGTGGTTACCTAAATATTCATAATATCGCCATTTTGTTTGCCCCTAGCTGAGTCGTCCGCGTCAGGAGAATTTTAAAGAATGACCTATCTAATGCCACTCATGTTCTGTGGTTGTACTAAATATCAATGTTACGAGCTGGCCTAACGTTCGGCATTCAATTTCCTCCCTCATACATCTTCTGTTAAGGATTTTGTTAGTTCTTAGTTAAACTTTATACGTCTTGTTCACATTGAAATACCTAAATTGCGACAACTGGTCCAATCACAATTTTTTTAGGGTTCCGTACTAAAGGGGTATAAAAACGGGACAATTAATACTAAGGGAACGTCTCCACGAGCGTTAGAATCGCGGCGATATTATCGTATTGAGAATAGAGTATTCTAAATCTCTCTGTTTCTTATGAACTGTTATTAACCCCCCACATAACCTCGCTGCTCTCCCCTGGGAGCAGTGGGACAATGGATAAGGCTCATTTCTCCACTTAAAAAAAAGGCACACTAGATACATAGGTAAATTTGGCCAAAATATTTGGCTTGATAGCTTCGTTACCACAAGAACTTATTGTCTAAATATTGTTACATATTTTGGCTAGGATGTTAAAGATGAACGCAGATTGATCCGAGCCCAATGAGTCGAATTTTTGTCGTTCACGGGAAACGGTACCTTAAAATATTAGAGATAAGGTACATTTACATTTCCGATGACGTCATCAGAGTCGGCCGCCGCTGGCAAAGTGTAAATGTAATGGATTTTATCTCTAATAAAATAAGGAACCGTTTTCCGTGGACGACAAAAATTCGATTCGTGCGGCTCGGATCAATCTGCGTTAACATTAAGTTTGTGATTGTGAAGTAACGTGCTGATGGAGTTTGAGCGTATAGAGTTATTTTATAAGCTTGGATCTACATGCCATCTGATATAGTTTTGTCAGTGCGCTTCACATGATTTTGCTCTCATCTTGGCTACATTTTACATGAAAATGTTTGAAATGAAACTAATTTTTCGGTTTAATGTAGTTTACCTTGTAAAGGCCTTTTTTAAAGCTCTGAAACTGGCTCTGGCATTTTTTGGCAATGTCATAACGTTTCGGAGTTTTGTTTCTATTCAAATGAACATCGCGAAAACAGAAGAAAAAGCAATTTATTAAGGGGGTTATTTAAATTTTGTTTCTGTTGCCTAACCTAACCTAACAATAAAACAGGATAAAATAAATATTCATGTAGGATTCCCACGTAGGTCCTACTAAAAATAATCCACTGCTAAAGTCGCATCACATCAATGTGTCTTGACCAACCATTTTGTCCCAGATTTAGGTACTTGTATTAAATTATGAACACCGCAATGTGATGGAATGTAAAGGCGTAGGTAGGTCCTCGGTTGAAACTTAGCTTAGTTCATAATAAGTTTAGTGACTGTTGGTATTGTTTGCTAAACTTTAATGAGATATTCATAGGTAGATTCCGTCAGCTGCTGGCTGATTTCGTAACTCTGGTGCTAACAAATCTCGATTGAAATAATAGACTAGAAATTGTTGTATTCATGTCATTCAGTCAAGTCAAAGTACCGGTTGTAACTGTCAAATTTATAAATATAATAATATATATATGAATTATATAATAATGTATATATAATCTTTGTTGTATTGTAATTATCCGTAATTGCAAAAATCGACAATTATAATTCGTTCTATCGAGATTTGTTAGTAACAGAGTTACATAATCAACTAATAGGTACCTACCTAACAATCCTAATTACTTATTTAGATTTAAGTATATTAAAACTGAGAGGAGCTCGTGGTCTAGCTACTATCGCTGATCTTGATTCTAAATTTATTAATAAAGAGGAAATAAACTTAGTAATATTTTCGCAAAAATACTATATATTTTCAAAAATTTCCCATGACAGGATTCGAACCTATGCCCTCTCGCAATTTAGGCGAGTGCTCTAAACACTGAGCCACACGGAAGCACGGGAGCGGTGGTTAGAGCACTGGCCTGGATTGGATTGATCAATAAAAAACAAGAAGTATTAAAGCGGAAATATTTAATTGATTATAATGAATAGGCTCTAAAATTAGAATAATATGATTTAGGTTCATCTATCACTGATTCGGCGCGGAAAGTACTCAGTATGTCTAAGAGAGGACGCAAGTGTGACAAGAAAACTTGGCGGTACAACGACACAGTCCAGAAGGAGACTGGGGTGAAGAAAACCCTCTCTAAAAACTGCCAAGCGTCGCGCCAAACGCGCCACAAAGAGAGCAGTAGCCAGAGCCAAGCGAGACTACTTACACAGCCATTGAACGATAAGTCGAAAACGTCTCAGGCGCAGAAACTTATTTATAAGTTGGAGCGTTCTAGGATCAAAGCAGCGTAGGATATATCTAAGTGCCGCTGTGTAAAAATCCTGATGGTAACCTGCTATGTGAAAACATCGCAATGAAGAAGAGATGACGCTCTTATGTCCATGACCTGATGAGTAAGTAAGCAGTACAAAGAGCACCTCTTTGCCACCGGAACTCTTACCGACTCTAGGACTCTTGCCACACTTATCGCCCTAAGGCCTCTAACTCAACGACTGCTTTCACAGATGATAACTGAGATCATGCCTGAGATCGTGTCTTCCCAAGTGATTTTATGCCACATAAATTATCGGTCACCCATCAAAGTAATAACCGCGCCAAGCGTAGCTTAACTCCCACGACCATTTAAGATCGGCAAGTGTAACTAGGCCAATGAGCTCCTATAATGCGATCCGATATTAAGATTGCCTGTTCTTAACTTAACATTGGAAAAAAAAACATAAAGAATTCTCACTATTTTCACATCCATTTAGAATATTTTTCCACACAGTTAGTTCCACTATGGAAGTTTTCTCCTAAATAACTTATTCGAGTGCAGGGTCGAGTAATTTATTTATGTCCCTTAAAACTTTTCTTCACAGAAAGGTTCGGGAAGGATCGATAGAAGTTTCTTTGTGAAAACTCCTTTGTCATTCTCGATATTTGAACAGAGGTGTTATGAGTTTGAGCAGGGTTTTAGCCAAATAATGTTAATAAGTCTCAATAATATGGACCAGCTGTTTGAGCTCTGCTTTGGTATATTATAGTTCAGTCATTAAGAAATTCAATCAGCCAGGATGTTGAATTTTGTTTGGTGAACATTTTCACCAAATTTATAAATTTATAATTTATATTATTTTATGAAATTATATGGCCACTTGCGGCCATTTTCTTAGTACGGCCACAATGGCTATGCACTTGTCACAACAACCGTGCAAGCCAGGTGCACAGTAATTATTCTGACCGTGTCAAAAAGAACCGAATCAAGAATCGATTACCTACGCATTTCATTTAAAGGATTGCATGAAAGGAAAATTTAAATGCTTTTCCAGCCATCTTAATCTATACTTATAATAAAGGAAGAGAGGACAAAAAGTCTGTACTTGGAAGTAAATTAAAAAAAAAGTGATTTGGGGCTTAGAATAAGTAGTAGAACGAAATTATATAATTTTTAAAATTCATGTCTGTCTGTCTGTTTCTCTGTCTGTGCCTTATACAATTAAAAACTACTTATCTAATTGAAATCTGGTTTTCAATATTGGATAGTTCATTAAGATAGATAGGAAGGTCGTGGTATACTTTGCATTGAAATCTAATTAGTAGAACCCGAGTAATGAATGAAAAAGTGCAACCGCTCGTGAACCGCTCGGCCGCCCGCGCCCGTGATAACGCGTTTTTCACTTTCCCGGGTGAAACCGCGGGCGCAGCTAGTGCATAATATTAGCATAATACCTACCTATGAGGCGAAAATGAGAGGATTCCAGATTTGCTAGTCTCCCCCTGGTCCCTTAGTCGCCATTTACGACATCCACGCTCAATTATTTAAGCACCCCTCAAATTTTAAATGTTGTTTCAGTATTTGGCTGTTAATGTCTTTATTATCTTTATTCTTATGGTCATATTCCATAACCTGCTGAACCAACCCTTCAGCAGATATAGGGAAGGAAGACAATTACTGCCACGCAAGGTCACTGAATTAACGCCACTTCAAATTAAATGATTGACGTTTGAAAAGTAAAAAGTATCACTTTTGACTTTTCAAACGTCAAACATCGATTAAGTCTTAGCATTTGCAGAGATTGTTATTTCATTTTTACGATAGACTTCAATATAGTCTGCGCTGCAGTGAATTTTATATTTATTGCGCGTAAAAATAACATGGAATATGTCTGAAACATCAACTCTAGCACTGGGAAGTACCTACTTACATAATTTTGCTTTGGTTCGACTTTTTTTAAAGACATAAAGATCTCAAAAACACAAACAAATAAAACTCCGAATTTAAGACTCTCCAAAAAAGTTAGTTAAACAAATCTTTGTTTATTTGTAGCACCATTAGGCTTTGAAAATGGTGGAAAATAGTGAAAATCTGTGAAAAATGCAGTGTTGACGGGGCACGTATCAAAGCCGAATGGGCTCGACTTTTAGAGTTCCGTAGGATATGGATTGTTTTCACTTTGTGTGATTTATGCGGTTGAAATGATCTCGTTTGTTCAGTTCGGAACTGATATATGTCGCCGGTGTTTTATTTTGGGGTGAATTGTGTTTTGCATGAGCGAGTGAGGTACTTTTTGGTTGAAAATACGTTCATAATTATTTTTCCCAGGTCTTATTCGCGTATTATTATTTTTAAATTCTATTACCTCGACGATTCGATCATGCTATATACAATGCTACAATCTTGGTCGCGGGGGGGAAATAATTATGAGTTCAAATCGTGTGAGTTTAAAATGTTTAAAAATACGTTTCAGGAGAATGTCATGTTGTTTCTGTTGGAATATTGCTTGTTTATACTCTAAGAAAAGATGATCAATGGTGATAGGCGTATGAACTTTAAGTACGCGGGTTAAAGGACTGCGAACTTACTCGGTTCCCTGTCAATGGCACACGAGATTCAGCCATACCAAGATCTCTTATAGGTCGTCGTGAAGTCGCCGCGTTATCGTTCAGCTAAATAAAAAAAAATTACCAACACATGCATCGTAATATAATAATGAAAAAAAAAACATGTGTTTTTAAAAGTAGTCAGGGTATTTTGTATTTAAAATTTACTTTAGTTTTTAGAGCGGCAAAAGGACGACAAAGCAACGAGAAACCGTGATACAACGACCGATCATTCATAAAATATGTGATGAAAACTAAGTACATATTTTTTTCACTACGATAGATGAACGCTTAACCACTATCTCACTCGTATTTCTAATTTCCAAAAGTTGTAAAACAAACGTCGTTCGCCTAGACGTCTAGAACAACACCTTTCGGCTTAAATGGTCATCGTAACAACCCCCACAAAAACTAGGTAAGTACGTATTTCTATTCTAAAAATCATAAAAGCATCTAAATTCGAACAAATAAAGCATCTCTGCCGTTTGCCAAAAATTTAATTCACGTACGCAATGAAATTCGAAATTTGAAAAAGTACTTTAATCAAACTAATGCTTTCCTCGAAACTATGCAAATAAAAAGAGAATTTGGAGTTTTGGCGGAAACGCGTTGAGGAGACTGTTGTGATGCTAAATTTTCATTTTTGTGAAACCTTTTTCAAATGGATGTGAATTGTTTTATTTCGGGGGCTTATTATTCAATTTAGTTTCGTGAAGGTGGACCTACAAGTGTAATGAAAGTGAAAATTAGTGCAAAACATGGACTTTTTTTTTCTCCAAACCTTCAGTGAAAGGTATTGCCGCCCTTTGCAATGACTCCCTCGACTTGATTACATATATGACGACTTGACCTTTGTTGTACCCTTGGTTGGTTACGTAAAAAAATATCTTTTTGTATTTGTTATTGTCACATACCTACATACATACAAACTTTCTCGTTTATAATAACAGTAACACTTGACACTGGCTACTTTCCAGTCGGCCATAATTGGTTCTTAACCGATAAGAAATAAAAAAAAGATAATTTTATACAGAACCAAATTTTATTCTGTAAGAAATAAATTGTTTTTTTTTTTCTAGAAAAGGATTCGAGTAATGGCTTGTTTGTTTTGCTGTTAGGAATTCTTGAATACAGTTGGCGAGCTTTGCACCTTCAGACGTGGCCGATCACTTTTACTTAGGTTGTTTTTGCAGATTAAACTGATGGGGGGGGATGATTTGACCTTTATTTGAAATGCTTTTGTGTCAATTGTTAAAAGGATAGTCCTCGAGTTTCTATTTCGTTTTTACGTTTGGATTGCTTTAGTCATTAATCCATAGACCTTAGTGAGGCCATGGATTAATAACTGAATACCATGGATCATGATATAAGGATCACCCCAGACTGGTTGCATCTAGAAAAAACCCACCCTGTATAATACCAATAAAGACTAAGACTAACTGACTAAAGTTTAGTACAGTAACAAAATTAGTTTAATAAAATCCCCGCAAATAAGTAGTAAAAATATGTGGGTACTAATAAAGTGGTAAATCCAGGCAATTTGTATTTATTCAAAACTTTAGCAACTTAAGCAACTAAGGTAAATCTTCATGAGTAATGTTTACCTTCATAAAAATAAATAGTAATCATAAAAAATATCAAGATATCATGGAGTTTTTAGGGTTCCATACCCGAAAGGTAAAAATACCATATCTATTGCTGAGACTCGGCTGTCTGTCTGCCTGTCTGTCCGGCTATCCGTCAGTCAGGCTGAATCTCAAAATCTGTGACAGCTAGAGAGTTGAAATATTCACAGATGAAGTATTACTGTCGTCGCTATAACAACAAAATTAACAACGATACCTTAATTAAAGAAATTCATTGCGTGGTTTGGAAGATACGAGCTGAGGAAGAATATTACAAACATACAGACATAGGCGCGAAAAACAAAACCCTTTCCTTGCAGCCCGGTAAAAACCAGCTCCCTTACATTTAAAATATTATTTACACATGACTAAGTTATGTGATGTTTGTCTCTGTCTGTCAACTTTAAAACTTCATGTGACAGTAAAAGACAAACGATGCATAGTTATGCAGCGCATTAATTAGCGTTTATAAGTAAGGAGGCAAATGTTTAAGGAGGGGATGCAAAAAACGTGATTTTTTTAATTTGAACGCAACGTTTCCTGATATATTTTTACCACTGGCGTCATCCAGTGGTAGAGTGGTAAACTGGCGCAAGTGGTAAAATAATTTCGAGTTGCCTTCATGGATTGGATGCTTCATTGTTAATTATAGGGTTCCGTACTCAATTATGATAGTGGTTTGAACCCTTCGTGTGCGAGTCCGACTCTCACTTGACCGTTTTTTTTACTTATTTTACTTTATTTAACATAAAATAAAAAGCTTAATCTAAAGAATAAGAAGTCATACCTATTTCTTTTTATTTATTTTTACATCACGTGGATAATTTAGATATTGGGCCCTACCATGATGTTCGTTGCGAAGTCGTCGCGTTGTCGTTCAGCTAAAAAACTTAAATTAAAAACACATCTAATTTAAAAAAAAAGAAGAACAAACTACAAAAAAAAAGATTTTTTTTAAATTGCCTGTGGTTTTTAAAAGTAGTAGGGGTAGTTTTTATTTAAAATTTACTTATTTTTTTGGACGACAAAAGGACGACATAGCAACGACAAACGATCATGGTAGCGTGGATTATGTGAAACTTAATGTGCCTAACGGGTTTACCCGCGTAATTTCCATTCCTGTGAGAACATAAAATATCCTAGTATTTATTCAGGTATAAACTACGTGTATAACCAGCTTTTAGCCAAATCCGTTCAGCCGTTTTGCGTGATTAAAAGACAAACATCTAAACGTTCGCATTTATAATATTAGTAGGATTATATTAGATGAATATTAACGTTAAAATTTTCCACTGTTTAGTTTTATTTATTTGCCGTGAAAAGGCACTACTGAAAATAAATGGAAGCAAGTTAGCTGGAGTTCAGTAGGAGGGACAATGTACTTAGCTAATGTATATTTTACTTTTACTTTGTAAGGAGGTAGGTCATATGGAGGGCTAACTGTAAATCTCATTCTAAAAGGGAACGCAGATTGATCAGAGCCGAAAGAACCGACAGAATAGATTTTTTGTCGTCCATGGGAAACAGCACCTTATGTATTTAGTAATAAAGTACATAAACCTATAGATTTACACATTTATGTTTCCGATGACGTCTTCAAATTCAGCCGACTTCGTCGACTCTAATAGTTGCGTACGAAAACAACATAGAACTTGGTTACTCAACAACTGCAGCTGAGTTAGATTCTACCGATACGGTCGATTCGATTAGATTTTTTCGGCTCTAATCAATCTGCGTTCACTTTAAAAGAGAACCACGTTCACAGATCGAAAGCCTCCGCGTTTCAAATCGGTTAAAAAGAATCCATCAAATTCTATTGAATGACAAACGACTTCCAATAAAAATGATTTTTACCGCTCTCTCCGATTTATTTTTAATCGCGATAACGAGTCGGTTAAACCGTTTCTAATCGCTGCAAATTGCTTTACAATAATCCTATTAAACGAATGAAAAATCGAGAATCGTTGAAAATTGTACGAATGATTGGGTGATATTGAATTTTTTTTTGTAATTTTGTATAGTGATTGATGAGGTTGGGGTGGATAATTTCGTCAAAGAATTTTCAAGCAGCTGAGACTTTTCGATAGGTCATGATTATTTATAATAATATTTTATTGACCACTCCCTTATCCTGTGCTCGAACCCGTAATGTGATTTAACGCAAACTATCACATTTTGCGAAAATGTTAAGCTTGTTTTAACCCTTAGGCTATGTCCGCATAGGCATGCAGGAGGCGGGATACCTACTTCTCTGCGACAAATGTTCAATCGAATTTTGTTTCTCCGAGAACTTTTCATCGATACCTCTGTACGGCCGGTTTAGCACCTAGAGGCTAGTGAGTCACCTAACTAAAACGAAAAGATAGTTGAACGAGTTTACTCAAAAATACGGAAAAGTAGTAAACTGTATTTATTAGTCACGATTATGGCGTATACGTATTTTATGACGAATCCAAATGAAGAAGCAGGGCTCAAAAATAGAGCCCCAGTAGTGATGCAAAATGATAATTATAAGTACATAATTATATGTGTTTAATTTTTATACTTACTTGTATATATGTAGGTACCTACAGTTTATGGGTAATGTGTTTTCTTCCATAAACAACAATAATTTAAAGACCCAGGTAAATAATACTACAGCTTTTCAGTTTGTAATTGTTAAAAAGGCGCTTCTATTTATTATGTCTTAGTTACACAAACGAATATTTCATTACAAATAAAATAGGTATCTGAGCGAAACTATAAAGTTTTATATTTTGCTTTGACTCGTTTTATTTCAGGGAGTTTTTATCCCGAAACCAGTGCTGCGGTCACGTTTGAAAGATATTGCAGGAAACCAAGTCCTTTTTCGATTTAGTTCCACTGAGAATTATTTACTTAATAATAAGTTAAAGTTGGCTCGAGGCCATTGTATGTAAATGAGGGGTATGTAGTGAATTGTAGTTCTTAACTATACTGTGGGTGTACTAACATTATGAGTACCGTAACAAAAGTAAATAATAAGGTTAGGTAAAGTAAATTACATACCGGGTAATTTGGGGTTATTTTGTGACAGTATGCCTAACTTTGTGACACCCCACTTTTTGGTAATCAACATAACGTTTCATAAATTTTAAAGCATCCAATGATCTTTTAAAACAACTATTTATTGCGATGCAAGTTCAAAAACAAAAATTATATTTTCGAAAAATAGACAGTTTGTCACAAAGTATCGCCAATTTACGGTAGTGAAAGTGTTTTTTTCCCGTAGAACTTGCGGAAAAGATACCGTAATGCAGGGTGGGTATTGCTTTTGCAAATGACCGGTCTAAATGACTGACCCTGTTTACCCGCGAATACATTCTATGTCAGTTTCGTATTTCTTAGTGACTGCGCCGGCCTACTTATCGGAGTGATATCTCGTATTCCGTGTTTAAATATATAGACATGTAGCCCGTAGGACAGACGGGAGGGAGTCTTGTCCTAAGGTCATTCTTTGGTGTGCGACAACGATAGCGCGATCTACAATGTATGACAACGGCGCCATCTAGTAATGAATGGCCGATACGCTTACACAATTACAGCGCTCAAGCGCAATCTAGAAGTCACGTTGTAGCTGAGCATCTATCTGCTGCGTCTATTGTTGCTAGAAAGAAACTAAACATGTTCAATCCTAGTAGTATTTTTATGTGAATGTGTGTATGTTTGGATGTTTGTATGTTTGTCACTTAATCACTCAATAACTACTAAACCGATTGCGATGTAACTTGGAATATAAGTAGTTGGATACCGGGAATAACACATAGGATACGTTTGTTCCCGATATTCCCGCGGAAATTGGACTAACGCGGGCGAAACCGCGGGGCGCAGCTAGTAATAAATAAGGACACAGTGCTACAGAAATACAATAACATAACACCCTTTTTTATTTTCGGTTAACTATTTACCCTATCGATTGTCCCTTTTAGTCGTACATTTAGATTTGTACAGTTCATTGGTTCAGGACAAGGCACTATTAGGGAATCCCCTAAGGTGATTTCACGCTAATAAAATTTAGTGTACAGTAAAATTAGGGGCAATTTAAAAAGGTCAATGGGACCGCAAGGCTATAAAGGAGTCTTGGAAAGATTCCCCCATTGTTGTTTGTGGAAAAAAATCTTTTCCTTTCCGTAGTCAAAGTTAAAAATAGGTATTTCTTTTTTGTTTTTATTGCTCAAGGCATTTTAAACATAGAAATATTTTTAGCAAGGAAATATATTTCCAAAAAATCCCCATGACAGGATTCGAACCTGCGTCCTTTCGCTAACCAGGCGACTGCTCTAACCACTGAGCTACACAGGAATCACGTGACACGGCATAATTTTTCGGCCATATCTTTCCTCGCCAATTGTTTTACCAACTATCCTCCTCCTGTCATGGGGATTTTTTGGAAATATATTTCCTTGCTAAAAATATTCCTATGTTAAAAATAGGTTTAGGATTTAATACCTATTTTATGAATTGAGGATTCATAATTCTTGCGTCTGAGGGATCGGTCCATTTTACGGTTCTGTATTTAAAGGGTACTTTCTAACTCACCGAATCACAGAGTTGATTGAACGTATAGGATCGTATGCGTTAAATCCGGTAGCTGTGATTTACTGTAGGCTTGTTTTTAATCGCCAAAATTTAAAAAAAATGCCTACATTTTCGCGGCTATTTTCCATTTTTGACAAGATTGCGTTCGGCACTCGAGGTCACAAACTTGGATTACTATTCATTAGACCAAAATCATAAACAAGTTAGCAAAAAATCATACCTAGCGGATTTAACGCAACCAGCGTATGCATTAAATCCGGTAGGTTAATTCCGCTGATGTATAAAGTTACTGGACCACTCTGACGAACGAGCTTCACGTGTTCCAAAGTTAAACTGTGGGAAATTACTTATTCACCATTAAAAAAGATGAATCAATATACGAAAGTCGTTGATAGAATACCTACCATCTGTTTAATTTAAAAATGAGATCAATGACTTCGTCTCATGAAAATATCTCTATAAAAATATGAGTTGAGATACCACAAAATATCTATTATGCGTTGATACGAATCTCCCTAACAAGGTCCCTATTGTGAATGAGACCTTCAATTTTGAGTAAGGAAATGAGTATAATGATGTCCCAAACATTATTATTGGGGGTACAGTTCGATTTAATAAGCAATAACCACCTTACGATTTAATTTTTTTTATGTTGTTTGCTCATGGCATTTTAAACTTAGAAATATTTTTAACAAGGAAATATATTTCCAAAAAATCCACATGGCAAGGCAAGGAGAAGTATGGCCAGAAAATTGAACATGACACGTGATTCCCTGTGTAGCTCAGTGGTTAGAGCAGTCGCCTGGTTAGGGAATTTTTTGAAAAAATATTTCCACATTACGATTTTCAAAATCGCTATAGGTGTACCTACCTACGTCAAAAATGTCTGGCGTCAAAAAAGGACAGATATTTAAAAAAAATGTTTACTTTTTACACTCCATAATCAAGAAGTAATACCAATTTTGAAAGTCTGAATGTGGTCATCGACTTGTAACATAGACAGTGCAAATAATGAGAAAAAATTACTAATTTTGAATATGAGCTCTCCATATTCTCTATAAAAATTAAAAATACAAGTGAATGAATTATTTTGATACGTTTATTCGTTTCCGATTTATAGGAATAAACGTTCGATGCGGACTCGTACTCAGATATGTGACGTCATCTCACACTCGGCCAGTCCGCTCGAGTTCTATGTGTCGATTTCACATTACATGTCGTCTTAAGGTTTGTTTAGGGGAGCGTTGTAAACGACGTCACGTGCCTGTATCGAGACTCAATATTTATCGTAAAAAACTAATAGGTATTTTTGACTACAACAAAAGCTAGTGTATTTTGTACATATACAAGCTTTACTTTAACAAACTTTTAAACTTATTAACTTTGTTTATTTAAAATCATATTGTGGATAATAACTTTTGAATCTGACTGTACGTACCTAAATGTGTATTAGAAATGGTTTTTTTATAAGGATATTAAAGGTTGTGACGGACCAAATCAACAATAAGCCAAATCATATGAGGGTGGGTACCTACCTATGTAGAATGAGCTGCAGTTTTATATTCATAAAACTAGCTGTAACCCGCGACTTCGTCTGCGTAGAAATAGTGCATTGTCGACTTTATTTACCGTTCATTACTCGGGTTCTACTAATTGGATTCCCATGTATACCACGAGGTTCCTCGAAAATAGAACTATCCAATATTGAAAACCAGATTTCAATCGGATTAGTAGTTAAAAAAAAACTAAAAATGTAATACTTATTATATTGGTTGTTTAACCCATAGTACAAGCTTGGTTGCGTAGTATGAGGCTAAATTGCGTTGTGTGCAACGTTCGGTAATACTTATTTATTTAATGCAGGTAGATTCCGATATACACAGACTTTTTTCAGCAATAAACAGCAAAGAATCGTCGGGGTAAGATAATAAATAATAAATTGAATTATAAGACCTGGTAAAATGTAACAATAGCGAAACCCTTATTTAAATAAATGGTATCGTTAAATAAAAAATGATCGAAGAAACCTATAGTAATGATTTTTATTAAATACCTATTCAACGTACCCCATTTTCATTTTTCTCTTTAAAACAATATGGCGCCTGGTGGTAGCCATTTTGTTTTTATTTTTAAGTCACCTATTTGAACTATTGGAGAAATGAGACGGATCTAACGATACCTTAATCAAAGAAATCCATCGCGAGGTTTGGAAATACGAGCTGAGGAGGAATATAACAAACATACCAAGGTAGGCGCGAAAAACATAACCCTTTCCTTGCAGCTAGGTGAATAACAGCTATAGGTAGATAGCATTACGCACATTCTCATCCTGACCTAACGCCTATTTAGGGCCCTAAATTTACACGCATTTAAGGGCCGCTTACGCGTAAAGACACGCGCGACGAAACGAGCGACGCAGTAAATTACCGGGCCGCGTCATCCGGACGGTTATCCGGACACCCGGCACGCCCATGACGGATTCCTTCCGGCCACCTCGTAATTGTTACCGTGGCATTTTACATTACAATTTTGAACCAATTCCGTGATTTCAACTTAATTTTTATGTTTATTGCCTTTAGTATAATATGAGTTGTACCTTCAGATCCGCCTGACCTGCAGGGTTATTCAGAGAGATTTAGTTAGTTATTTCTATTTATTTATATCTACAGAATCTACATCACTTAGGAATATTATACTACATACCGCAAGTTATACAAGTCATACTGCCAATTACAGACTCTTAATTTTTACAAAAACTAATATGAAAGAGTAAAATCACATATGAGAAAGCACATCGACATGCTTCGGTCTGAAACCGAAGATCGACTTGATATGCCTGTCACTGTCTTATTGAATCGCGCTGAGCGAGATAGAGCTTTCATTTTCGACTCGGATTCGGATTTTCCGAATTGTGAACACATTACCAAACACAACTTCTAAATTTGGTCCAGTGGTTTGGGCTGTGCGTTGATACATAATTCTGTCAGGCAGGATTTTGAATTTTATATATATGAGTTAGTTTGCTTATATTGTAGGACCTCGACGGTCCTAACTTGAGGGTGTTGAAATTAGATGGTAATTTCGCGCTCTGGCTTTTACTTTAAATTCAGGGTAAATTTCCTTGCGTTTTTGTAGTCATGAAAAATAAAAGAAGGCGTATCGGAAACTATTTTTTTTTATCACTGAGTTACACACAAAATGCGTTATTTGTACGTACATTTTCTATTTAAATATAAAAGTCAATACATGTATAGGTACAGGTGTCGTAAAAATAACCCACTTTTCAAATTTGTCCATTTCAAACGTTCGAATGAAACAGTCCGCTTATAAATTGGCGTAATTAAAAAAACCGGTCAAGTGCAAGTCGGGCTCACACACGGAAGGTTCCGTACCATTACCTATCACAAGGGGTACGGTACCTATCTTAAACAAACGTGGACACAACGTTATTATTAATTCTGGCCCCAGTGTATCAGTAGATGGCGCCGCTGGTATAAATAAGTCGCATAATGTTGCTATTAAGTAAAAAAAAAACACATTTTATTTTGGAAGCCCCAATTAATTTATTTTTTCTCCTTTTATTTGTTAATTCAACAGAAATACATCGTCTGTGAAAATTTCAACTGTCTAGATATCACGATTTATGAGACACATCCTAGTGACAGACCTCCAGATTTTCAAAAAAGTTTTTTTTAAAAGGTCACGATTCGTTTTATTTATTGCTCAAGGCATTTCTACTAGAAATATTTTAAAGGAAAAATACATTTTGAAAAAAATCACTTGCGGTTAGGTTTGAATTCGCGCCTCCGGATTAGTACTTCAGTGTCCGTACCAACTAGGTCTAACCGGGGAGCTCCCGTAGCCTTTTAGCCGTCGATACTCATTGGTAACGGAACCCTAAAAACTTCCTTGTTTTTAATACAAGTAGGTATAATAAAAAACTCACCTGCCACTGTAATATTTTAACGTAATTTATGTAATTGTGGGATAAATTGTAGCCCTTCCTAATGTTATGGGCGTTTTATTCGGCGTTAAAATTTTTGCGGTGTTTAAAATGTAATCGTCTGTAATAGGGGTAATTTTGTATACCTATTGCGGTCGGTTTATAGGTAAATATTAATTTTATTAGATTGTTAAATTGTATATGGCGGGTGGGTCAAATAATTCTCCCTGTCTCATCTGAGCGATGTTCCTGGTTTCCATGCTTTTGGGAGCCCACGGGGTCCGCTAAAATCCGAAATTATTCGAGTTTGGTGCAGTAGATAAGTCATCATTAAACTTAGGCCCACTTTCCATGTAACCGCACGTGTATGCACGCTTTCGACAATTGACGATTGCAAGACGAATGCTTGCATCTTGCGTACAAGCAATGAAATCTGTGTCAACGAAGCGGCAACGTCGCGTTAGCCGCTCGTCATGCGTTCATCGTGCGTTCGTCATGCGTTCGTCATGTGCTCGTCATGCAGTACGCGCGGCAACATGTCACTACTCCACCGACTCGTCATACAGACTGAGACATTTTGTAGCGTAACTGATAATTGCATTAACCAGCGTGGACATAACAAAAATGCAAAATATGCCTATCTTCATTTTGTAGGTTACATGCATCCTACAAAAGACGACGTGTGGACAGTAGGCTTTACCTTCTGAGGCTGTTATGGTGGCCAAAGAAATATCGGAGCGGGAAAGGGAAGTAACCACTTCCGATCCCACGCGGGCACGCCGTTCGGGAGGGAGACGTCGCGGAGGACGTCGACCTCATGCCGCCATAAATGGGTCCCGTAGGCGGCAGACTCGGGGGGTCTGTCGTCGTGCAGCGGCCCGAGCGAGACGCACGTCACGTTCCCGTGTGCCGCTCAAGCGGATTGAGGCTTATAGCCTCTGTGGGAGAAGGTCCGTTCACGGATCTACGCCGTCGGGGCGGGTTTTAATGGGTAAACCGCTACAGGGAGCCCTACACACCACTGAGGCAGTGCATAAAGCGCATTTCTCCACCTAAAAAAAAAAAAAAAGGCTTTACCTTCTGCAAATAGATTTGGCAATGTTTTTACGGCCTGTCACTAACCCTGCTTGGTATCAACCTTAGACCTCCAACTTCACTAATATCTCCCAGATCCATTACTCCCACTCAATGAAACATATGGGAACAGATAAGGTAACCCTAAAACCCTAAATTATTTGGAATCGGTACAGTAGGTAAGAAATCATTGACCGTACTGCAAATAGATGCAAATAAAGGCAATGTTTTACGGTCGGCCGTTTGCCAGACACCAACCAACCTTGGGAGCCGTCTGGAGATCTCCAAGTTCACTGGTACCCTAATTCCTCTTCTACGACACCCACGGAAAGAGTTGAGGTACCTAATCAGATTGTTTGCTGGGACTAAGTATCTACACGACTAAGGCTTGATTCAGCTAAACTATAATAGAACATTAGTAACAATTTATCTGCATTAATCGTCATTCCATCGATTAAACAGCTCGAATGTCTCTCACACACAACCTGATTAATAATTTTATGTGTACAATAATTCTAATTAAAGGCAATGATTGCCTTTCATCGTTGTTTTCATTATTGTCAAATCAAGCCTAAATACAGGAATTTAGAATAAATAAATGGGTAAATCCCGACTATTATACACACACGATATATCTTGGCTTGTTACCAAAACCGAACAATGACCGAGCTCAAACATTACCATGACATGAAATGCTCTGATCTGGATAATTAATTCTGGAATATTCATAGATCGCGTTCGATGTTCACATACTTATTTTATTGAATTTTTGATCATTATGCTCATGACACACAATTTCTGATATGCCCTAGGAGGTACAACGGTGCGAAGGCATGGTATATTCGCTAGACCGGAGTAGGGTCTTTTGGCACTGACACTTACTGCGTAATTCCTGAAGAGGAGGGCAATTGCCCTGCAGTGGGCTTATAATTATTCTTATGTATGTGCATACTTACTGCACACGTCAAAATGCTTGAGAGGCTAGAAACATAACGTATAATTTATTAAATAATATTATGTGAAACATTTTAAGGCGAGGGCAAACCTGATTGCTGGCGTGGCGACACAGGCCGTGGCGATGAATCTTCACGCTATATGAAAACAATTTAAATCCAAGAAGGGTTTATGTCAGACTTTCAGCAGGGCTGTAAAAACATTGCGAAATCTATTTACAGTAGGTGTGATCGATCAATGATGATTTATTAAATAATTTGGGGCCGTGGAGGTCCCTCCCAAGAGTAATGTAACTGAGAACATCGCTCGGATGAGGAGGAATGTATTTAGATTTAGTAATATTTTATAAGCATCTTACTCTAATAATGACATCCAAAAATCCAAAAATAAGATTACCTTGTTTGATCTAAACCTAAATTTGTTCCGTATTTTGGTGGTCATGAAAAATTCGAGAAGGTGTCTACAAAATCTTTTTTATATTTACAGGGTTAGTTTTTTTCAACTGAAAATGGTGCAGGGGGTAGTTTTCTACATCAAAACGAACAACTTTTGATCTACGACTTTTAGAAATTCGAAATTTAATTAGATTTTTTTATTTTTGTTTCAATAAAGAAAACATGTTTTTAAAAATAAACGCAATTCATGTTTAGATTGACTACAATCCAAACGTAAATTGCGTTTATTTTCAAAAACTACTAAGTTAATAAAACACAATACTACTAAGGTAATCCAAATAAAAGGTCAACTTAAGGTCAATGACCTTTAACTCTTAAGAACAGCTGATTTTAAAATAAATTTGATCTAAAACGACTTTGAATTTTCATAAGTCGTGGAACAAAAGTTGTTCGTTTTGATATGGAAAAGTACCCGCTGCACGGTTTTGAATCGGAAAGATGTAACCCAGAATAAGTACATCACTTATCAATGGTATATCAGATTCAAAAACTTACCACACAAATAGTCCCAGATCGTCCGGTACTGAGTATACCTATTCAGAACTTGTGTACGCCAAACCAAAAAAAAACAGTGAGTCATTAATCATTGGCAGCCATTTTGCTGAAAACTCTAGTAACTTCCTTTTTACGCCGTCCGCGTCCGATAAGTGCCAAAAGCAAATTTTTTTTCACTCATTAGAGTTTAATTTGGGTCAGAAGAAGAAAGGGTTTTAGTTAACAATGTAGGATAAAGTTTGTGTTTGTGTTCCGTAGGCCGGGTCTAAAATTGTTTATCTGGAAGAGCGATAAGAGCCCTTAGGCGATAAGGTCTACGTTGTGCCTACAATTATTTTTCTTGATTTTTTGCTTAATTTGCTGTCCAGTCCTGGGCTAGATTTGGCCAATCTCAGTGGAATGCATCGAGATCGTCACGCCACCGGACCGGAGAGCTTGGAATGATGTTAGGGAGACCTTTGCCCAGCAGTGGGACAATATAGGTTAATAATAAAAATAAAAATTGCTAAATTTAAGTTTTGGAACAAAAACGTATTTATTTATCTATCTCAAAGAATTTGGTGTTACATTCTTAGTGGAAGGCACCAGCCGCCAGGAGTGATATGACCCACCTAAGACCTAAGGCCAAAGGTGAAACCTAAATCGTAACGATAAGCAGACTACAGGACGTGTTTCGAAATGGGTCAGATCTTATTCTAATGTTCTTTCTAATGCCTACCTTCTTGATGAGTATAAATAAATAAATAAAAATTTATTCAATAAACTTCTTTACATAATAAACTCTATAACTGTTAACTAGTATGCTCAGCCTAAGACCACAAGTCGAATGAAAATTTAAAGTTAAAAAAAACACGAATAATATCCGGGAAATGTCAATGTGGGATAGTGGTCAAAAGCTTATTTATCATTTATAAAATAATAAATAAAATTAGATGCAATAAATTTAATTCGAAATTTCTGTCTTGTTTGGATAATAAATGGAGCATTCGAATGCCAGCGCAGCGTAGCTACTCAACAATAACTCGACTTCTAACGCCTCCAAATTGGCAGAAGGAAGAAACTAATCTCAGAATCGAGTTAAGCCAGTAGAATAGCAATAATATTATTATTATATTCATATATTTGATAAAGTTCTATCGAACGAGGGGGGTTTCGGAACACGTAGCTAACACAGTACGTGATAAAACTCATACATTGAAGAAAGTTTCCTTTATAGAGAGTCGCGGTTATGTTTGGTGATTCGATACTGAGTACATATTTTATTACCTTTGAGAAGCAATCCCTTCGAATTTAAGTACACAGTTGAAATTAACAAATTGAGTTCTATAAATTAAGTTAAAAAAATAATTTTAGGTTAGGTTTATAGGTATACAAGGTGTAACAGGTAAGCCCTTTTAAGCCGTAAGGGGGTTGTACTAGACGTCTAGGCAAACAGCTTTTATTCTACGACTTTTGAAAATTCAAACTTTTTTTTTGGAAATTTTGAGGTTATGTTTCACTGGAAAAAAACAGCTGCTTTTGAAAATACAGGTTGAAGTTTTGATTTTAGTAGACCACACTAAATGAAAAGACAACATAAGGTCAATGATCTCGAACTCTGAACAACAGCTGATTTTGAAGTAAACTTTACACTTAAAATTTTTTGAAAAGTACTTCGAATTTCCAAAAATCGTAGTACAAAAGTTGTTCCTCTAGAAGTCTTGAACAACCTCCTTTCGGCTAAAAAGGGCATACCCGTTACATCTTGTATAAAAGTTAGTTATGAAAAGTAAGTTTTGGTAATAATAAGTATCTAAGTAAGTAAGTATTAGAGTAATAAGTACTTATATTTAGAGAGCAAAAAAAAATTAACTTATTGTGTTGATCCAAAATTCAATGCTCCCTGTGGAAACAATACTTAAGTTTCTGTAACACTAAATAAAACTCAGATTTTAGACAAACGATACTTATATCTGTCGATACTAACTCAAAGAATTTGGAGGTATAAGGTGGCGTACCTATACCTCAAAAGGGAAGATCTTCCACAGGGCAGCGGGCTGGTTTTGTCCGGTAGGCAGCGGCCCTATGAAGTCTTGTCGGTAGTTGTATATGAGCTTATCTCAGAAAGAAAGTTGATTCTTCGCGATTCAGTATTTCATACTAGGAACGCCATCTAGTAGGTGCTGTGGGCGACCGCCACAAGTACAATGTGCTTCTAGTGATATTCAACCCTGTGGCCCACTAGAGAAGAAGAGGTCGAGGGTTTAAATCCAATCCATTTGAATTTTAGTAGGTACAAAAAGCA
This sequence comes from Idaea dimidiata, assembly GCA_949358125.1. Classification (NCBI taxonomy): domain Eukaryota; kingdom Metazoa; phylum Arthropoda; class Insecta; order Lepidoptera; family Geometridae; genus Idaea; species Idaea dimidiata. The sequence goes on along the minus strand of OX442334.1, from coordinate 18,277,930 downwards.
TTTTTTTTCTAAAAACAAATATAACTTAATATAAGTATCATTTACGAAGATTTTCCAGCAGCAAATGCGCTGACCTTTAAGTAAACTCCACCGGTTCTTGACTAACTTTTTGGGTTTGACTTGATTGTGCCCGGGACGTAGTAATTTGATTTAGATTGGCATTTTCTCTTTGAAGCATCATCTTAACGATCTGTGATTTCTTGTCCTTTAAACTTGAATATTTATAGATAGATTGATGAATTATTTATGATAGGTATTCACCAATAAGTTAGATATAGAATACAGTAAAACAAGTATGTACATAAACAATATAAATCTATGTGACACAAAGAGCCGACTAGATAGCATATCTTAACGCTATCTCTTCCAAGCAACTTTTGGATGAACTAGAAGGTTATTTTTATGGTTACAAACCTCAAAATGTAAATAAAAAAACCCTAACACCACCTATTTTTAACTGACTTCAAAAACAACAGATGGTTTTCAATTCGACCCGAATATTGTTTGTAGGTTTGTTTTTTCTTTGGTATGTGTAAATTATCAAGAACGCGTCGAACGGGTACCTAGAAAATTGAAATTTATATCAGACTAGCTGATCCCTGCGGGTTAACCCGCGTAATTCCTATTCCCGCGTGAATCTCGGGATAAAAAGTAGCCTATTTCCATCTCCAGAGTCCCGTTTATCTGTATAGCAAAGTTCATCAAAATCGGTTCAGCGGTTTAGATGTGAAAGCGTAACAGACAGACAGAGTTATTATCCCAAAAAGTAATTACTTTGACCCATTAATTATCCAGAATGAAATTAAATCCAAGTATACCTACATACTTAAACTAAGTATTTTATTATCCGAACTTCAAAAGACGTTGTAAGAATATGTTAGCAATCTCAAAGTCTAAAATTCTATTAGATTCTAAAGTACCCAAGTAAATTGTCTTTGGTACTTTTATTAGATTAGTTGGTTCGAATATTAAGTACTTAGTTAGACACTTAAAATTATTACTTTGTTGTTTAAATGGTAATTAGATAAGTATATCTTGATAAAACACTTTATTTATCCGGTTTTATCGCGTTTTATTCATTATTTGACCCGAGCTTTCGCCAACTTTACAGTTGGCTTTTTCAAGGTTTTTCAAGCTCGGGTCAAATAATGAATAAAAACGCGATAAAACCGGATAAATAAAGTGTTTTATTATGCAAAATCGCGAAAACCATAGAAGAAATTAAGTATATCGTGGTCAAGATATTTACCCGACCATTATTGATCTCATCTTAATAGTAATTAGAGATTTGAATCTCTATTTACTATTAAGATTGTAAATAGAAGGCAGGCACTTAAAACAAGCCACTGAAGTAACGCTATCTTAAATCCAATTATTCTTACTTATTTTGATTTAAACATCATTCATCGACTCCATCTTACTACCTGCATCGATTGTCATTTAATTTTCCCGATAGACGAACCAATATTTTCAGCGCTGTAGTGGGCTTTATACAGGGTTTTGGGATTCCAATCCAAAATTGTACAGGGGGTGATTCTCTACATCATAACAAATAATTTTTGTTCTACGACTTCTAGAACTTTTTGTTACTTATTGAAAATTTTGAGGTTATGTTTCACTTAAAACAGCTGCTTTTAAAAACAATTAGTAGACCAAACTAAATGAAAGGATAACATAAGGTCAATGACCTCGAACTCAAGCAGCTGATTTTCAAGTAAACTTTACACTTAAAATTTTCGAAAACTACTTCCAATTTCTAAAAGTCGTAGAACAAAAGTTATCCATTTTTATGTGGAAAAACACCCCTTGCACAGTTTTGGATATCGTGTAAAAGAACATGGAATGTTTTTGAGACATCATTTCTAGTACATACATACTCTATTCTACTCTATGACCATGACAAGGTATTTTTCCACAAAGACTTTTAAGCTATTCCTTCGAAAAATTTACGATATATGTATGCCGAAAATTGTTATTCGTCGCTTATTCCAGTTGGATCGAATCAAACCTAAATAAATTAAAAAAAAACGTATTATGTTTAAAATTACACGTCCTAATTATCATCTAAATATTTGTTCAACCCATATCCACCCTACATACATACCTATTATACCTATAGAAATACCAACGTACAGCGCAAGCTCATTCAAGTTCCATTTCAAAAGAAACCATTTTGGATAAAAATCAACACGGAAGTCAGAGGTTTTCGTCAGAAGCTTTTAGATTTTTTCATGTTTTCAGTTTCATTTTATGTTTTTGGCATACCGATGCATACTTTTTGTTTTAGATTTTCGATGATAAGTCCAGCCGGTCCCTCTTATGTTTATACGTACAAAGTACAAGCCTAGTGCTTAGTTTGGGGCTAGATTGGGCTGTGTGTAATGTCGTACGATATTTATTTATTTATTTTAATATGTAGATATTTATTATGTAGATATTTATGTATGTCGATATTTATTTATTATTAAGGGTTAATAAGGGTATGAGTGTTGCATTGGAAAAACTACATTGAAGTACCTACTTACTTTTCTCCCTATTTGTTTTCGAGGTAAACAACGCGCCAATTTTATTATCATACGTATCACGTTTCAGTAACAGTTAAATTCAGTTATAGCATAAAAGAGGAATGGCAAGAAATGTAAGACAGCTTCTATCAAAGGGATCGATGAGAAGGTTTAACAAGGGCCTTTCGTGTTGTCTCGGGTGTCTAATTTAACAAACTATACTGAGGTGAAGTTACATTACAGGTAGATATGTATAATGTACATTTGCTAAACTAGTTTAGCTTTTCAAGAAAAAATACATCTTCAAATATTCACTCGCAGTGAGGCTCGAACTCTTTTCTCTGTGTTCACACCGCAGCGTGTTAACGGATTACACCACCCCAAGCGATAGATTTAAGAATATTGTATTTCTCTGTCTACTTTTTTTGTTTTTAATATATTTTTTAAGAATGCAATCCTTAATTTCGACTCGATTGAACATGCATCCGTGGCCAAATTGGGAAGGAGTTGGGACGGATCCCCAGAGATGCAGGTTCAAGTCCTATCGGGTGCGAAATTTTTGAAAAGCATTTTTTTAAGTATAGTCTCTGTCTACTGTTTTCGATTGTTTGAACAAATTACAATATGGTAGCGGTTAGTTTGTGCAAAATTCTGCATCCGACACAATTTGAACCTGTGACCCTTTCAAATTCGTTGTAGGTGATGCGTCTTTCCGCTTTACAGTGCCACTGCCTTCAACGTATCTATCCTGATTTATCAAGATTGGATAATGAAGTTATGTGATAGGTAGGTATAATATACATTTGTTAAACTAGTAGAGTAGGTAAAACACTTTATTTATCCGGTTGAATCGCGTTTTTATTCAACAATGAATAAAAACGCGATTCAACCGGATAAATAAAGTGTTTTATTATGCAAAATCGCGAAAACCATAGAAGAAATTAAACTAGTAGAGGTAAAAGACATCCCTCAACCCCCATACAATGGTTTTCCTTTATCTTACTGTAAGATAAAGGGAAATGGGCAAATTTATATGGGTACTCAGAAATATAATAATACATATTAATATAATAATAATAATTTAATAATTATACTCAGAAATCAACCCCTTACTCGTGTAAGCCTTACACGAACAGGGGGTTGATTTCTGAGTACCTACTAAATGTGCACTGAATAAAGTGTCTGAAGTGTCCATGAGTTTGCAGTAATTTATTCATTTAAGTATCAGGTATACCATAATCAAGGTTTCGAATGCATAAGACTAAGGGATATTTTGAAGAATCACCTTTGGTGTTTATAAATACTTCCCAAAATTTGCACCCAAAAAATTTGGTATAAACAACGTGCATCAGTCAAAAACACGAACAAATGCAGTTCTTAATTTCCTCTCGATACGATGGACACTTGTTGCGCAAGGAAAAGACGCTAAACAATGGATTTGTAAGGGGTTCAAATTCAGTAGGGTGTAGGATTTCGGAAAGCCTTTTTTTCAATAAAAACTAAATTTGCCAAGTGTAGGAAACATTAAAATTTACTACACCAGAATAGGAGGAAATTACTTTATATCGGACTATCGGAATTCACCACTGGCACTTACGGAGCAAGGGGGTACACAAAATAAAAGAAAGGATAGACTGGTCTGGTCAACAAGGTCTACAAAGGTTATACCCTTATTAAACATAGGAGTTTAAAAATTCATGAATATATTACTACGTGGGACGCGTGAATGCACGCGTCTGTATGCATTTTAATACGTTATTTTGCATTTTATGATAACAGAATAGACAATTTTTGAATTTAGAATAGTTAAAGTTATACATTTTTAACTAGTTTGTCTAACATCACACTAGGAGCTTGATGTCCGAGCTTCGACCGCTGATCTTGTACAGAGGTGTAGGATAAGCCACGGCTGGCGTGGTTATTTCTTGTGGGTGATCGTTTGTGTGACAACTGCAAGCACAAGGGACCTGGAGAGAACTCCGTGCTTGTTGTTCTTACAATCGATAGAGGTTACAGGGCGCCCTGAAAACTGACTACGCGAGCCACGTGAGCCTCATTACTATACGAAAATGTGAGCCCGTATTTGCGTACCCCGACGAAAAGACTGAATCTCAAACTACCTAATTTTCGATTAGCCTGAACTGTACTGCACAGGCGGCTCTACTGTTCCTATCTTTTAGATGAGCATGCCACGTCTTAGACCACTACTTTCTTAACCATCTGGTGAGATAATAGCTATACCTCAGATCAGCCAAATATTATTAGATGCCTGTGAGCTATACGAATAAAGAAAAACCTTATAATTTTCATATTAAGATATTACGAATTCAATTGCGAAAAATACTCATTTTTAAGTTTCGTAGTCCTACTTCACGTTTATTAATAAGGCTATTATAGTTTCGTCAAATCCGTCTGTCCGTCTGTATTTAATTTGTACACTTAAGTTTCTTTTTCATGGACACCACAAAAATAAAGACATTCAAATGAATTTCATGGAACTTTACCACTTTGAAATTAAATAACAAATGAAATTAGATTCACCTTTGTAAAAAAGAACCGTGCAAAAACACCTACCTAATCTACCTTCCATCCAACAAAGGCTCCCGTTTGTTATCTTAAAGTCTAAGAATGTAAGCAAAGTGATTTACTGCCTTACACATTTTGTTTTAGTTACTGCCGAGAACTCTTCAGGTAGTGAGCGAGTTCGTCTTTCACATGCAAATGTTTGGGAGACGAGCAGACGTCCAGGTTGTAGGAAAAGTTTCTTTGTACTCAAAGATAAGCTTGGGTTCTGCGTAAATAGCGTGAGTTACTACAAACGGTAACAGAAAATGTTTAGTTAAGATTAAATAAGATTATTACTCTTCTTCTTCAGCTGCGTGTATTTGCCCACTGCAGGTCATACGCCTCTCCAACATCTCTTCACGTTTCTCTATCAGTATAGTATTTATTCTTTATTCTTTAATGTATGTACACACCATAGAATAAACAAACATAGCTTAGGAGATTACAAGTACATAGGCGAGCTTAACCCTAACAAAAGTTTCTTCCAGCAAACCTTGAGGCATAGTCTTCCCGAATCCAGGCAAGTTTAAAACTAAACTTGCCTTAGGGTCGTTTTCCGTCGTTTCCGGACGTTTTCCGTCGGACGTTTTTGGTCGTTTTCCGGAACCCTAGTAACTAACCTTACTAGGGTTCCGGAAAACGACCAAGTGCGTATCGGACTCGTACCATTATCATATAAAACTCACGGGTGTAGTAATTTCATTCTGTTTTGGGTGTTTGTTCCTCTACAGCAGTAACAGAAATACATTATCTGTCTAAATATCGCGGAATATGATATGATTTGATATTTATTTATAAATATGAATCTTACAAAACAGAGATACAGAGATGAGATACAGTCTAGTGACAGACAGTTAGACGGACAGACAGAAGGACAGTGCAGTCTTAGTAAAGGGTTTATACCGTTTGAGTACGGAATCCTAACAAACAACGAGCAATTTGGTGAACATTTTAACAACCCGAGGTACGAGGGGTCAACAATCGAAACAGATATGTAAAGGTAGATTAATACTAAACGAGTGAATGCTCGTTCTATTCACACTCTATCAAATTCTTTTAATGTAAACAGAGGTAGAGCATTCTTTCGTTGTTCTATCTACTTTCGCAAAGATTTTATGGAATAATAATTCTATAAGCATGCTCGCTTGTGATGTAAACGGTTGTAAAGTGCGCGGACAGTAGCTTAGAGCGTTCTAACGCGTGTCCGCATGCGCTCGCTCCCCGGAACGAGCAGTGTCTTGTGTTCTAGCACAGTTTACCAAGTAGATTAAAATTCTAGTTTTTGGTTTGTTCTTGGTTCGCATTCTTGCTCGTTGATAATTTGGTCTAAACGAAAATATAAGCTATCGTTAACACTAAACAATCGAGAAAGAATGGACTTGTTGTAGCTCTTTGTTCGTTTGATATAAATCCACCTTAAGAATGCTCGTTGCGTAGTTTTATTTATCCACTATTAACAATTTGTCTATTGAAGTTTTTATTGAAAAGACAAAGATCAAACATCACAACTTAACATCTACGCTATACAGTACTCCTTACTGGATAAATACGAGTAGCTTTAAACATTGCCACAAGTATAAGTTTGCGGTGGCGATTCTAGGAACTAAACACAAGCTAAGATTATTTATCGAATATCAATTTTTTTTTTATAAAAAAAGCTGTTGTAAAAATATTTCAGGTCATCTTTTCTTGTTTTTTTTTCTTACTAACTTATCTAAAGCCGGGGACAGTCCAAACAAACAGTTCTTAAACAGAACACAGTGGCGCACGGTCGCGCCAACTTATACTTGAGGCACTGTAGTAAGAAACTTTGTTTCATCCACAAAGGAAACTTCATTTTTATTGTCTCACAGACAAAATAAACTCAAGGATAGAGAAACAAAGATGTACGGTACGTTCTTAAAGGGACAGGATACCAACTCGTTCTCTATACAAACGTAGTAAGCTGTTTCCTCCCTGGATATAGATATTAGAGCAAGTGTGTTTTTGCCATAAGATCTATAATTGCCATCACCAATATGACCAATTATGCCATTAAAAAAAAAAATACATAGAGATATTCATGGCTGATTTAGGCGAGACGTCTTCTAAGGAATATCGAGTGGAAGCCCATCTGCGATGCAGAAGGTTGGGGATTCGATTTTCGTCGAGTGCAAGTGATTAAAAAGGCTTAAAAATAAATATATATTTTTGGTCTGTGTGTTTTCTATGCATCATGTATTTATATGTACCTATTTACAAAATAAGTTTAATACCGTAGTATATTCGTTATCTAGTACCTACCCATAGTACAAGTCCAGTGCTTATTTTGGGACTAGAATAGATATTTATTTATTTTATGGCATAACCAAACATAAATATTATTTTCACTAACGTCTTTATTTAGGGAGGTTTCAACCTCAGATAAAGTCGACTACGTTTGTATGAAGAAAAGATATACCCTTTCCCCTTAAGAGATGGGGTAACTAAATAGTTTTAGTGTGGAAAAGCTTTCAATTAAGTATCTTATTTTTATTTGTGTTTTCATCCCTTTTCTACATCAATTGAAATAAAACAAAGTTGTGTTATGGTGCTCTCTCACCACAAGCATTCACTTGTAATGTAACATTATAGATTTAAGTTGGAGCATTACAGTACATTAAAATACCATCTGCCTGACTGACGAACATTCACTTGTACTGTAACTGTTCGAGCAACATTAATTTCGGCTACGCAGCCGCCGGGAGAAGTTGGCATCACTGGTCGAGCTGTCATCTCTCGTCTATGCGATTTATTACTATTTTAACAATTAGCCCCCTTATTTATAAACGCTTAGCGCATTACTATGCATCGTTTGTTTTATACTGTCACATGAAGTTTCCAGACAGAGACAAACGTCACATAACTTAGTCATGTGTAAATAATCTTACTTCTTACTAATATTGATGACGACCTCTGTGGCGCGTCGGGCGAATGCTTGGCTGCAATACAGAAGGTTGAGTCACCGTAACACAAGCTTAGCAGCTTACCACGGGGCTAGATGGCGCTGTGTTCGTCACAGGATTTATTTATTATTTATTTATTATAAACGCGAAAGTTTGTATGTATGTATGTGAGGTTGTTAATCTTTCATGCAAAAACTACGGAACCGATTGCGATGAAACTTGGAATATAGGTAGCTGGGGTACTTTTTATCCCGATAATCCCGCGGGAACGGAACTTATGCGGATGAAACCGCGGGGCGCAGCTAGTATTTTATAAATAAGGGTGTTAGTGAGGTTATGACAAGTAAGGTAGAAAACAACTCTAATAAAAATTTCTAAAAAAGTCCAATTTAATTTAAAATCCTTAAATTTTACTTCTGACTAATATTATAAACGACATTTGATATGTATGTATGTGACTTTGATACTCTTTTACGCAAAAACTACTGAACCGATTACGATGTAATAAACATAGCTGGCGAATACATAGGCTACTATTTATCCCGAAATTCTCGCGGGAACGAGACTTACGCGGTTGAAACCGCGGGGCGCTGCTAGTGTTAGTATAATACCAACTTCCAACTTGTATAACAAAGAATATAGACAGTCTCTTTTAAGGCTAGTAGGTCACTTGACAGTGCAGCATTTCAAATTCGGCTCAGATGGCTGTTTTATCAGTTTTAAAGTCAAATTGTTCAGGAAATAACTCACACACCTTTAAAAACGTCGAACGTTGTTGTTAGAATGTCCACAATCTATGATGATCTAGGTGGTATGTTTTGATGCTTTTTTTATCTTGTGGTTATTACTTGGAGTACTTCTGGGCCTTCAGACGGCAAGCAACATTGGTGTCGACGTCTTAAATAATAAGCTATCACTGTTAGCACTAGAATAGCAACAATGATCACAAAAATTATCTCCATTCTTTCTTTCTTTTCAAATTCTAATAAAGAACTTTTCACTTTTTATACTTAAGTTCTTTTTTTGTTGTCTTTCACCTTTTTTTATTGTGTGTTTGTCTTTCTTTCGGTCTTTCTTGTCCGTATTATTTCAATAAACAAAAAAAATCGCAATATTTTAAGAGTTTTCCTATTGTTCTGTTCAAGTACAGGTTCCGCTTGTTTCTTCTCAAGTACTTAACCATAAAAATGTAAAATGCTTGTGACTTTTGACTTCATTGATTTTCAAAAAGTTAATTTTTAACCCAGCAGGTTAAATATGTAAATCAGTCTTGAAGTGCTTCAATAGTATTTGGTCCATTTAGTTATTTTTACGTTAGAAAAAGTTATGTAACTGATAATCAGTTTCAAAGAATTTAACTGTCACACTGTATTAGAACGTACACAACACTTATACTTTTTATTCACAACGTAAGCAATCACAGCAATTATAATTATAAGTGGTACAAGAGTATAAGCCACTGTTGCTGCTGCCGCCATTTTAAAGATGTGTACTGAAATCCAGCTGTAATTATACGTAAAGTTTGTGTAAAGCAGGCTACAGACGTTCAGATTAACCGACAGGCTAAAGGAGGCCATACACGCTAGGGTTTGCATGATGGTTTTATCCTTACATGCATAACCGACATGCATAACCTAGCGTGTCTGTGATAAAACTGTATATAGAATATCAGAAATGAATCTATATATATAAAACATATCATCCATACATCTATATATATAAAACTCTAATTTCTTCTATGGTTTTCGCGATTTTGCAAAATAAAACACTCAAAATTGATTCATTTCTGATATTTGCATGCTAAGTGCTGGTGAAATATGTTGAACTATACCTACTACTTGATAACATCTGTTGTAACCATTTTTCGTGCAAATAAATTACATTCATTCATTCATTCGTTCGTTCGTTCGTTCGTTCGTTCGTTCTTTCATTCATTCATTCATTCATTCATTCATTCATTCATTCATACATTCATTTAAATAATGTGTTTTAATATGAAACTCTGTAATGGCCTGTCGGTTATGCTTGCATAGTTATACCCATCATACAAATCCTAGCGTGTATGGCCTCCAAAGGATATTTCGATAAGATTGTCAGTTCAAACTTCAACTGTGCAGAAAACATTTTAAAGGTAAAATACATTTTCAAAAATACACTCGCTGCGAGTTTTGAACTCGCGCTTCCGGATCAGTACTCCGGGGTCCTTACCAATTACGCTACGCAAGCTCTTGCCTTATGCATCGTCCACCTTTAAACTGGGACCAGGGACCCTTTCGAATTCGATATTAGTCGACTGGGCCCAACGGTAGTTTAGACATTGGGACGATTACACTACCGCTGCAGCAATAGCCCAATGTAGGAGTAACTTACAGGGAGGATTTTCATCTGCTGTGGTATTGTCGTAAACTTCGATTCGTAAAACATTGCTTATCTATATACCTACATCTGTGTACATTTGTTGAACTTGTTTGATATACGTGCTTGAATCTTTCCTTCTACAACTCTTCAATGTAATTGCTGTATATTTATTTATTCACATATTATTTTATTTTAGAAATTATCTCCGTACTTACAACAACTTGTTTTGACATAGCTATCTATCGCTTTGACTTTTTGTTTGACGTTTTTTTTTCTTTTGACAAACCTTACAACTGGTGCATTTGGACAGTGTCATGTTCGATTTACTACTTAAGTACCTACTTGAAGTGATGGTCTATATCTAAGCGATACCTACATCATCTTTTTAACCGTTTAATCGTTAATCTTCGGTTAGGCTTAGGTAGACTTAGACTTTGGTAGGCGGTACCTACCTAAGTAGTAAATCGAACATGACGCTGTCCAAATGCACCAGTTGTACGGTGCCATTGTTTGTCAGAAGAAAAAACAAAGACCGGGCCAGGACCGGGCCTTGTCCGGGATGATCTACTTTTGTAATTAAAGTAGATATGTCTTTTATAAGTTTAATGATCGCTTGACAGTAAATCATTGCAAACTCGACTCTGACGGACGAGCTTCATCAGTTCCAAAGTCAAATTGTTAGAGAAATTACTCCCCTTCCACACTTTTAAATTTTTTAACAAACTTCGACCGTTGTTGTTAGAACACCCACTATATATGATAATCTAAGTTCGTCAGTTAAGAAAAATAGCTCTAAAATGTATAATTTAAGAGTAACTTGTACCAGCCCAGGGTCCTCATTTTCGAAGCTAAGTTGGCTGCATCTAAAATGACCTGATCAGCATAAATAAGGTCGCGATGACACTGCAGAAACCGAAGACAATATACTTGCTGTTGTGTCTTCGCATACCAAAGACTTCTCTGATAAAATGGGCCCTACCATGATGTCTTATAAGTCGTCGCGAAATCGCCGCGTTGTCGTTCAGCTAAAAAAACACATCAAATTTAATAATTTTTGATTTTTTTTAACGATAAAAGGACGACAAAGAAACGGCAAACTATCATGCGCAGAAAAACAGTGATTAAAAGTGATTAGTTAATAATCGACAACGACTCACTGCGGGTGGCGGTGGGGCTCCGGTTGGGGTGCAACATTTGCGAACAACATGTTTGCATTTGTGGTTCTGCTGTGGAGGCGGACGGCCATCATGCATTAGCATGTTGTCGATGTTCGGGAAGGTTCCCGCGTTACCATGCCCTCAATGATATTCTGCGTAGGGCCCTCATTTTGGCTAACGTTCCATACGTATTGGAGCCTCCGGGGTTGAGCCGTACAGATGGCAAAAGACCAGACGGTCTCACACTGGTGCCTTGGGAGCGAGGCAGGTGTCTTTTGTGGGATGCCACTTGTGTGAGCACATTCGCCAAGAGCCACATAGGCCGAACCTCCAAGAACGCTGGGGCGGCGGCGGAGACCGGCGTTTTGAGGAAGCGGGCCAAATATGCGCCAATGCTGGCGGAATATTTGTTTGTGCCATTTGCGGTCGAGACTGCGGGCAGTTGGGTTACAGAGTCGATCGATTTTGTCAAGTCGATCGGCCGCCGTCTTAGGGATAGGGGTCTTGACTACCGCTCGGGGTCGTACTTGGTGCAAAGGTTGGCCATTGCCATATAGAGAGGCAATGCTGCTAGCATTCTTGGATCCTTTGCGCCAGGTGCGATCAAGGGTGGTTTATTTAATTGACTCTATGTAATTAAGTTATAAATTTATTTTAATATGTTTGACTTTTTCTATTTGTAATATTTGATTAAATAAAGATATGATGTTTTCAGTTAATAATATGTAATTACATTTTTCGATGGTTATTTCGGTTATTTCGACGCCAGAAATATAACAAAGTTAAAACATAAAGATAACTGTGTGTACATGCAATCATAAAGAAATATAAATTTATTTCTTATTAAAACATCAATTTAAAAAAAAAAACAGGTAAATAATCCGCGCTACCATGATCGTTTGTCGTTACTATGTCGTCCTTTTGTCGTTCAAAACCATAAAGAATTTTTTAAATAAAAAATACCCCGCCCACAGACAATTTTAAAATATCTTTTTTTTTTTAAATTGTTTGTTGTGATTTTATTTTTCTTAGCTGACTACGCGACGTCCCAATGTCTTGGACATACCAAGACATCATGGTATGTCCAAATATTTAATATTTCGAGTTGTGGAGACATTTTTTAGTAGGTGGATCTCTAGATGTAAACAAATTTGTAAACTTTATTAACTGTCGTCCGATGCAATGTCTTGTGTCTGTAGAGATTTTTAATGAGATCACGTAGACAAGTAATTGTGGATTTTTAAAATTAAGATACTTCGCGTGAAAGAAGTTTAGCTTGAAAGATTCTTAGTTCATCTTTGACTGTAAATAGATGTAGTCGAAACTTCTTGTAAAGTTTGTCTATATAACAATGCAGTCGTGATGAGAATTTTGTCTTGCACTGTGGCGCGTATATAATACTATATTATTTGTGTGGTCTTTTAACTTAAGATTTTTTAAACTTTAAGTACTAGTAAATTTAAAAAACAGATGTGAACAGCCCCCTTATTTATAAACGCTAATCAATCGACAAACGCTACATAACTATGCATCGTTTGTCTTTTACTGTCACATGAAGTTTCAAAATTGATAGACAGAGACAAACGTCACATACCTAACTTAGTCTTCTTCTTCTTTTTTAAAATGGTTTTTCCATTTGGACATTTCCAGTGTCAAGTATTATTAATATTTGCATCGAAACGGGTTAGGGGTGAAGTCGTCCACCTCGAAACTGGGACCGGGGATTGCCCCTTTCGAATTTGATAGTAGTCAACTGGGCCCAAAGGTAGGTTAGACATTGGGACGAGTTAACTACATTTAATTTTCGCTAGGGGTGAAGTGGTCCCACTCTCAAGTTAAAAAAAGACTTACTTAGTAAACTTTGAAGTAAAAAAAAAGTTGACAGAAGACCTTTGGGCCCAGTTGACTACTATAAAATTCGAAAGGGGCAATCCCCGGTCCCAGTTTCGAGGTGGACGACTTCACCCCTAACCCCAGATTCGAATCCTGTCATAGGGATTTTTTGAAAATATATTTCCTTGCCAAAAATATTTCTAAGTTTACTATTTCTTTTCCAAAAAAGGTAAGATAGCTAGAATAAAGATCTAGTCATTCTAGGCCACATTTAGTGCTCTAATGTGTACTAAGTAACGTTTATATTAGTCCCAGGTTTCTTGCCGGCTAACTTTTGTTGTAAGCTCTTATCTTCTAGTTCCAGCTTAAGCGTATCTAGCAGTTTACATTGGAGTAACAGGCGACCATAAAACCAGGCAAATGTAGCGTTGAGCAGTTACCATTCGAATAATCACAGCTAAAGTCTATTTTCGGACACTAACTAAACTCAATTATAGCCCTCTAAGTTAAAAATTAATATTTCGTTTTAAAGTCCCGACACCTGACCAGTATCACTGCAGATTATGCTATGTGCAGCGTGCAAAGAGCACCACACTCCCAGCGCTCTAAATGAAACAAAAATAAATTTTAATTTTAATTGGCGAAAGCTCGGGTCAAATAATGAATAAAAACGCGATAAAACCGGATAAATAAAGTGTTTAATTAATTTTAATTTTTAACATAGTTGTTATGGAGTTACGAAAAGTAACTCCTAATTCAATGAATTATTTATTAATAAGGCCTAATTATAAACGTAGAGTAAGCTGGGAGTAGTGACAACACATATATATAATAATGTGTTGTCACTACTCCCCGTATAACAATCAGAGCTATCAGATTTAACAGACAGAAACAAAAAGTGATAAAACTACTTCGACCTCTGCGTTTAGTAATAGGGCTAAATTAGTATAGCTTAGCTTTTTCATACAAGTTCGTATCACCTATTGAAGCAATTAAGTACGGACCAGGCGATGCTTAACTGAAACGACTAGAGGCGGCTCAAGGAGCTACACAAGGAGCCTCTGAGCTCATAAAAATCATGGATAAATTAACAAATATGGCTATTGTATCCCCTTTCTGTCGTAAAAAGCGACCAAAAACGGTGTTTTAATGGGAAGGTATAGGTACTAAGGCTTAGGTTAAAACCAATTAACCAATAAATAATTTGATTGGTTGATTGATTAAGACGTAGCTCCAAACGTCGCCGTCTGTGCGATACGAAGACAAATGCAGTCACTAAGGAAGATTATGTTCCACCGCCATCTTCTTTCTTCTAAATGAGCGTATGCTAAGTGAGTCGCAGAAGCAATGTGTGCAAGTTTAAGAACTTCAAGAAGCACTACAGCTGCTCCTACCTAGCTATTAACGAAGTTTGTGCTTAAGGAATGTAATGCAACTATTTATTGGTCATTCTAAAACGAATTTCAAGTTTTATAATTACCTATCTAAGGGAATTACCGAGCTCGTGGCCTAGTTGTGCTCTCTGATCTTGTACAATCGTGTGGGTTAAGCAACACCTTGAGCGGTCATGGTTTTGATGGGTGATCGTTCATTCATTTTCTCAAACCTCTCCGTGCTTCCTCGTGGCACATTAAATGGTTGTTTCCGGTTGTTGTCTACATTAATATTATAAAGCTGAAAAGTTTGTTTGATTGTTTGTTTGTTTAACCGCGCTAATCTCAGGAACTAGCCCGAATTGAATAAATCTTTTTGTGTTTGATAGTCCATTTTTCGAAGAAGGTCATCTTACTAATATTATAAACGCGAAACTTTGTATGTATGTATGTGAGGTTGTTACTCTTTCACGCAAAAACCGATTGCGATGAAACTTAGAATATAGGTAGCTGGGGATTTGGATTAACACAGGCTACTTTTTATCCCGATATTCCCGCAGGGACGGGACTTTGCGTGTGAAACCGCGAGGCGCAGCTAGTAAGCTATATAACATTATACAGCGACCAATAGGAGCGGAGCGTCCATGAAAAATGTTGCAAAAACTGGAAAAATTGCACCTTTACACAGCTTATGTCGCGTGCGCTGACGGGGCCGGGACTTACGCGAGTGAAACCGCGGGGCTACTAGTATTTTATCTCAGTCGTTAGGTCAAGTTGGAGGTCTTAGGACGACCTAACAACTCTTTCACTGTGCACTAAAATTCAGACAAAATTCTTATCGAATAACGAAATCGCCAATCGACAGATTTTTTTGTATGAAATTGACATAAGCTCGCGAAAACTGTCGTCTTCCTAGTATGGCAATAATAACCATGATGCTACCTCTTAGACCATACAATAACTACCATCAGGTGAGATGTAACGAGTTTACCATCAAACGCCTTTATCGTCTAGAAATGTGATTTCTTGTTACAACTTTATCTAAAAACTAAAGTTTTTGCGTCAGGGTTTTAGTTGTAATACATACATATCGTAAAGATTGCCAAGGATTTCGCGGTAGGTAAGTACTAGTGTAGTTGACATATTTTTGTATGACCATAAACTTTTTACGAGCAAAAAGGTCCTACCGTAAAAGTAGCATGTGTTTATAATTTAATGTTATGATGTATTTGCTTTATATCGCGTTTTACTGTGTGTATTCTAGGTTATACGAGTGTGTAGTGGAAGAATAAGCCTAAATAATAAATAGGTTTTTGAAATGACTCTCATTTTCCGGGTTGCGTTTATTATATACAACATTGTTGTAATGCCGTTCCTACGTTTCGAAGCCTTTAAAGACTTCTTAGAGTCTTTAGATAATGCATTTGTGACTGAAAATATTGAAAGCAACGTGTTTTTAAACAGGTATGCGTCCGGAAAATAAGTTTTATTTTAATCCAGCATCGCGACAACTGGTGACTAATCTAAATAGTTTTCCTTAGTTTTCGCGATGCTAATATAAAATTGAACTGTTTTTTTTTTCGGTTTTTGTCGTGTTGATATTATTCGACGCCCGACGTTTCGAGGTCTTTCTAGATCTCCTGATCACGGGTAGACACTAATATTATAAATGCGAAAGTAAATCTCTCAGTCTGTCTGTTACGCTTTCACGTCTAAACGGCTGAACCGATTTTGATGAATTTTGGCATAGGGATAGACGAAATCTTGGAGAAGGACGTAGACTTACTTTTTACCCCGATATTTCCGCGGGAACGGGACTTATGTGGGTGAAACGGTGGGGCGTTGCTAGTAGGTACATAAGTATTTCTAAGTAGCTGTTTAGTGGTATTTTCTAACACGCAATACACGAAACAACACCATTATGTACGTAGGCGGGTAGGTAAGTATATATAGACAACAATACAAAGTAAACAGAAAACCGCCCGCCTCTTTGCGTATTCAGTACCCGTCTAAAAACCCGAACCATTTCCTGTAAGGATTACAACTGAAATATTTATATTCGTCAATGTGTGCCATTTTCGTACTGTATTTATGATGTAACTATCTGTTATCTGCGGTTTTGGTTGTGTTTTTCTTGAGTTTGGTAAGAATTGCTACTAATATTATGTATGTGAATGTTTGTGTGTACTTACAAGTTTGTACTCGTAAGTATGAACAACATAAACTGGTATGTTTGTTAGGCCTTCACGCAAAACATCTGAACTGATTGCAATGAAGAATGTCAGTAGGTATGCTAAATCGGTTGAAAGTTTGTTACAGTAAAGCTTGTATGTATACAAATACACTAGTTTTTGTTGTAGTCAAAAATATCTATTAGTTTTGATTTTACAGGCATTTAAACTTACGATAAATATTGAGTCTCGCTAACAGTCACGTGACTTTACATCGCTCGCGCTCCCCTAATTAAAACGTTAGACGACATGTAATGTGACATCGACACATAGAGCGATTAACTGAGCGAGTGATGTGATGACGTCACAGTACAAGTACGAGTACGAGTCCGCATCGTACGATTATTTTTATAAATCGGATACGAATTAACGTATCGAAGTAATTCTTTCACTTGTTTTATTTATTTTTGACAAAAAATATTGAGAGCTAGTATTCAAAATTAGTTATTATTTCTCATTAAACGGTACGGTAATGTAAGGTGATGGTATGTTAATAGACATAAATTTTGTTGCTAACAAAATTTCGATTGATAGAAGAACGGCGTTTTTCCTTAGACCTCAGACCTAGGGTTAGAGGTACATTAATGAAATTTTAATGGCATCACTAAAACACATAATATGGATTATTTAACTGATTTGCCTGATCTAAAGCCGCGAAGAAATTGTTGCTTTCACGTCATTTTTTTGCGTTTGCGGATATACTTACACAATTTGACAGTTAGAGATACGAAAATTATACCATTAATACCAAATTTATACGATAGGTAAAATAAGGATCAAATTTTAAACGTTACCTGCCTCAGGTCAATCAAATGCCATCTTTCAATGTTAACCTGTCAATCGACCAATCGGGGGCCTTAGATTGTAAAGTGACTTCCACAAATGTGATACTAAATTAAGACCAGTTGAAATGTGATGAAATGTGCTGTTCCGAACAGACAAACTATGATATATTTAAAATATTGTTACTAGAACGTACCGTACCTACCAACAATTTTTGTACCTTCGTATATTTATGAGATTATTTCCAGTATCATATTCAGATAAAATATTTTTATGCGCTGTTTATTTGTGTTTGTGGTTGATAGAGAATAGGTCAATACGCCTGGAGCTAACTTAACAGTAAGTTTCCTTACGATGGTCTTCTTCATTGTAAGAGCGATGTTGTCTGACTAAGTTGGAATGGTAATTTAAAATTATTGATCCAAAAATGAGTTCATAGGTATTCAAAAGGCAGGCTGCATTGCCTCTTTCGACAGCGATAGGTACGTATTATTTGGCCAAACTTGCAGTAGCACTTTGGCCATCAGCTAGCCGATTACGTAACTGTGTTACTAATAAAATATGATTGAAAAAGTTGTATTCACATAGTCTTTGCGTCACGTCATTCAGTAGCATACAAATTACCATTATAATTGAAACTAGCAAATGTTACAGTCAAATGTGTCACTTCTTCACACAAACATTAACTCCCAAGGCTCCCAAACTTTTGACATTAACATTAACTGTAAATAATATTTTACTTATAAAATGTTATTTACACATGAATAAATTATGTGACGTTTGTCTCTGTTCGTCAACTTTGAAAATTCGTGTGACAGTAAAAGACAAACGATGCATAGTTATGCAGCGCATTAATTAGCGGTTATAAGTAAGGGGGTAAATTATTAAGTTCCTACAAATTGTTTTGAGATATTTACGAATTCGGCGTTTATAAATTTAGGAATTTTCTACCAGTTTTCTACCATTATCCCGGAGGGAGAAACGCGCTTCCATATTATTTTTCTTAAGTAGGTACAGAATAATACATAATTAAAACGTAGGTACCTACTAGATGCCTAATAACAATAATTTACGAAAATAAATCCTATTCCAAGAAACAATAACGATAATTACCTATTCATCAAGCTGATTCGTAACAATAAACCTCTGAAGTAAGTAAATCCTATGTTTTATTCATGTGGGACCATCTCGGAGGATCTCTTTAATAACCCACATGGTTGAGAGAATTCGCCTTGTTTATTTAATACCTTTGTTTGGAATTCTGATGTTAAGATGCCACATCTTGTCCTTTTTGATGTCATCTTGAGTCTTAAACCTGATTCTCGAACTCCTCGATGCTTCAGAAGGTATTTTAAGCAGTTGGTCTCGGTCGTTGTTTCCGATAGCTCTCGTTAGGTCAAGTTAGAGGTCTGACAAACCTAACACTTGGTGAGCCATCATCGTTTCTCTTCTTCTTCTTTTCTCTTTACGTGAAGCAAAGTCAAATGTAAAATTTCACTATAAGTAAGAAATATTTCTATTTTATAAGATAAAGCATACTCACCTATTAGGCACCCTTGCCACATGGTTTGTATCTTCTAGGTGCTTCATCTTAAACAGCATTGACACTTACTATCAAATGTAAGTACTAGTGGTTAAACGTTATAAAAAAACAGATGACATTATTTGGTAAAACGCCATAATACAGCGATATAATATTGCGGTTATTATGTTTAACATTTTAAAACCCTTTTTTGGACTTTTTAAGCAGAAAGTATGATCTATACTAGAATTTTTATTATTATATGTTTAATAGAAGATGAAAAAGTTGTAAAGGGGCATCTTAATGGTATTACAGGGAATTATGGAAGTTCGATAGAAACCTAATAAGTAGCTCATTTTAATATATACCAGAATTAACATTGCCTTGTTATTTGTGTATTTTTGCTACAAAGTACCTGTAGTCCAGTATGTTTTACCTACGGAAACGTCAGGATTTGAAGTTCATAGAATTCAGGAGTATAAGAACAACATTTTCGGAATTTAACATTTACAGTTTCAACATCCTGAAAAATTGAAATGAAATGAAATGAAAAATGAAAATGAAAAAAAAAGAAGACTAACTGTAAATCTAAACTGCTGTCTTTACCTTCTTTGTAATCATAAGTCGTGTGACCATGAGAACTGTTAAGCTAAAGTATTTTTTACAAAGTAAAACAATGATATCTATCAAATTCAAAAGGGATCAAGTGGTCCCTAGTCCCAGTTTCAAGGGGAACGACTTCACTCCTAACCCCCGAACGTCTAGAATAGCCTTCAAACCAAATAATCACCTATTTGCAAATTAAAATTGTAAGTTTAAAACACAGATACGAACTGTAATAGCTTGCTTAACTAGCAACATTCTGTTAAGGTAATTAAATGCAGGAGACAAAACTCGCTTAACTACTTGTTAAACTCGTTTTCTAGTTTCCTCTTAGATTGGAGTAGACATTGTTGGCTGAGAACGCTGAAATTAATATTACTTATGTATATAACCATTGTCTCAAATTGGCATACCTAGGGTGTTTCAAGAGATGACTATTTATCCATCTTTAATTATAATTGGTACTCAAATAGTGGGTCTTCTAACAACACCGTTCGAATTTTGTTCTGACTTTTTAAAAAGTGAGTGAATAATTTCCGAAACAATTTGGCTTTGTAACTAATGAAGCCCGTCCTTCAGAGCCGAGTTTGGAATACTTCACTGTCAAGCGATCATTAACTTTCTGGTGTCTTATAAGAGACTTGTCTAATTCTTTGATAATATTTCTCAAACTCACTGAAATTATGAATCTATTCGCACCTCATTCATTATTTATTATAGGATGTTGTATATTCATTGTCTAGTATCCATAATACAAGCCTAGTTGTTTACTTTGAGGTTAGATGGCGATGTGGGCAACGTTTACAATTATTATTTACCGGCAACCTTACATCATTGTTATGGTCTCAGGTTATTTAGTTGTATATAGACATACACATAGAGAAATATCTTCCCTCTATATTATTATGTATGTTGTATTCTTGATAAGTTAGGTACTAAGTTTAAAATGTGATAAAACAATTAATTAATTATTGCGATTTATGCAGTAATAAACATATTTTCATTAACAAAATCGATTGTATCAATATTTGCCCACTCATTCGCTGTTGATGGCCTAATTAAACGCTTTTCGTACTTTCCAAAAATAACCCAACAATAAAAAGGCAAAGAGAAACGCCCATTATGTAGAATCCGGAAAGAATAATAATTGTACCATTGTTTTTCGTAATAAGATGGTACATAAAAGCCATAATATTATCCCATCGGGACGGTTTCATATGCGACGCCAAATTTTTTCATAAGCTATGAGAAACAAATTCTTTTCTCTTATAAATACAGTTAAGAGGAATTAATTGCGAACACTACTTAGTAAATGAAAATACATTTATTTGTCTGACTGAGGGTTTTAGATAAGAATAGAAAAAAAAGGGAAAAGAGTGTCGCCAAGAATGCCACTTTTCATCCCATCCTACTAATGATCAAATGTGAAGAAGTTTTGTTTATTTGGATGTTTGTGTTTTAATCACGCAAAACTACTGAACCTATTGCAACGAAACTTGGTATGCAGAAATTTGGATTAAAAAATAAGTTACTTTTATCCCGATATTCTTTGGGTAGGTATTGAGACTTATGGGGGTGAAATCGCGGGGCGATGCTAGTCGGGTCATTATTTACTCTATAGCTTGTGGAGATAAATCGTATTATTTAAGTACTTATTATATAAACGTGATATATTATTTTCACAGTGACTTCACTTCTCTGATCGGCACTGCACTCAATACAATCTGCACCATTTATACGAAAAATATTTTTATTATTATAACTACAATTCTGTAGGAGGGAAAGACTAAACTTGTTACGCCAAGCATATTTTTATAGATTCAGTAATTATTTGGGAAAACAACATTCTACACACTCTGTGAATAAACAGTTAAGGGTCGGACTAAGGAATGCTTTAATTTGGGGATTTGTTTTATGAATACGTGTAAAAAATTAAGAACACGTTTTTCAACAATTCATTAGTCCTGATAGAATTTGATGCCCTGCGTATTACTGGCGTCCGCTTTCCTAACTGAGAACAGATTATTCTGTAAAAAAAATTGTGCAGATACGGCGGCGGTACTATATTTTTTATTGATATAATTGCATCCAGTAACTGCTGCGAGACTACTGTTTTATTAATTGACTCTAGAATGCATGACACTAGTTTCGGTTTGTAATTTATTCTTTATACTGAAACATCATTCACTAGTAGCTTTCATCTTCACTCATATTCAGCTTACGATTAAAAATCGCCTCGTATTGTCCCTCTAGCTCTTGTTTTTAGTTCATTTTGCCACAAGCTGCATCTCTAGCGCGCATTCGATTTATTTACAAAAATATATTCTAACTAGACCGCGGGATTAGCCGTGAGATGACCATGAGTTCTCCAAAGAATCGACAGACTGGGATGAGACACTTAAAATAATAATATTAGTCCGCTAAATTGCCCGCAAGTGACAAAACAAAACACAACAATATATACTAAAAAAAATTTACAAACAGAAATGTATCATTAAAATATTCACTGAAGGATTCTTGGTGATACATTTCTCTTTGTAAAATCTTTGTAAATATAATAGTATAATGCCCTGAGCAATAAAAATAAGAAGTATAGCAAAATATAACTCCTTAAAATCCAACCAAATCCGCACCTGTCTTAAAACAATATCAAGACGAGCTAGCGAAGCAGACCGCGTAATGTAATTGACGTTGTCAATTGCCCCATTAAGCCGTCCTAACTGCGGCCCTGCCCCCAGAGTATTCGGTTAATATAGTTGGTAACCACAGGTTCATTAGTGCCGGATAACAGTTATTGAGGTTAAGGATATTAATGCGAATTTAATGGCATTCATTTCAGATTTATAAAATATTATTTTTGTGGTTACCTGTTACATTTCCATCATGCTTTGCATTATCCCGTCATCACCCTGAGAAATGAGGCGAGGGTATGTGGGTTTCCCTCCGGCTTAGGGATGGTAGGACTCAGAATGTATTATAATTTTCAAACAGAGCGCGCTGAACAACAAAGAGAAGCCAAGTTGAGTAATACTAATGCATGAGTAATAAAGTTTTCGCTCTCAGTAGGCAACCAGCTGTTTCTCGTGTAATACGTCTCTATGCTACCGAATAGTATAAAATCAAATAGTAGCATAGTGACGCTAGACTTACTTAAATAAGTAGATTAAAATACTGAAACACTCAAATCAGAATCAAATATTTATTTTTAAATATTAACACTTCATCATGACGGAAATCGAACGGGCGAACATCTGCGCCACAACCGGGTGTTCGTCCAACGCGCCACAGCCTCCATCATTCTGAATTTCAACAATTCTTTAATTTACTTACAATTGTAGGTAAAAAGTTCTTCACAAACCATTTTCCTTTAAAGAGGAAGGAGCAAAAATCTTGTGAAGTTTCGTCACTTGAGACGTTTAAAGTGGGACTCCCACTTGCAGATTTCAATTTGACTTTGTGTCGAATGTCTGCTATTTTCTGGGATTAAATTCTTAAGTTTTCAGTTAAAATTATAAAGTCTTCAAAGCTTTTTGAAGCAAATATAACTAGGAGATTAATAAGACATTTTATAATTAGTTCTATTTGTAGATTAAATGTTTTTTACACAGTTCTTTAAAGCCATTGCACTTTGAGCTTTAAATTTCAAGATGTTTCATTTTATAGGAGTAGTTCTCAAGTTTAATTAACCTGAATAACTTGTGTTTTTTAATGATTTTATTTACCTGTGACTTTGTGGGTAATCACATTTTGTATGTTGCATTTGAACTACTTCCTGTAATTTCAAATCTGTTTTAATGCTTGCAACTGTATTCTTAGCGTAATAAGCCTTTTGGCGTGAAAGACGTTGTCGTTTAAGCAGAAGTGTGTCGATGATCGTTTCAAAAACATTACAAAGTCCACTAAAACTTAAACAAATTACAACGGAAAAAAATCAAAGACATTTCATGCTCCTTTAAATACCTATCCTTTATCTTTTTTATTCGATCGCATTATTGAACTGCATTCATAAAATTCATAGCTTAATAGGTAAATATTAAATACGATTCCGAACGTTTCTAGAATCACCAAACGCAACTGCAATAACATTTGCCATTTTAATAGCGTTATTATTAAACTAAAACAATGCAGGATAACGGGATTTTTGTAACAATAACCGAAAAAAACAGCCGCTATTTATATCGTAGCTGCAACTGTTACCGGCCACGCACAATGAAGTGACACACGACTAGCTACTAAGGCCGGCTTGAATAACGGTTCCTAAACATGTTTAAGCTGTTAAACGTGTTTAAAATCTGTCCGAATTGCAAGAACTGTCAATCTGTGGCAAATATTATCAATCGTCCACATAATGAAATAGAGTCCAATGTTCGATTTCCCATAAATTATTTTGAAATTGATTTAGTTAAATATGTTTTTAAATTTTTTTATGCAAGTCGCCCTAGGAATGAAAAGTTTAAAATTTAAAAGAAGATTTACATTACAAAACTAGTGGCATGCAATATTTATTGTCATATACGATATTAAACTAACATGGTTATTTTCACTACTAAAATTACTTATTAACGGGGTGTTTACCATGATTAATAATGGTCTCGTGAACATAAGCTGGTTGAAATTGCTAGCGAAATATCGAGCTCCGCGAATAAATTATTAATCATGGTAAACACCCCGTTAATAAGTAATTTTAGTATTTATTGTCATTTTCACAAAAAAAAATCGTAAACAGTGGTAATAAATATCTATTTACTAAACTTGCCTAAAGTAATTGAGATCGCTTTTGTAAAATTGACTCTATAGTCAAATGAATGACACTTACAGACTAGTTTCGTAATGTAAAAGTGAAAGGATGGTACGGCCTTTTTTGCTCGACTTGGCGGGGGTATTATCGTGCCCCCAGATTAGGTATACAGAAAATACAATTGCAATTCCTAAGAATTCCTGGCGAATGGCGATACTAATATCGCCATTCGCCAGCTGCTACGAGGACATAATCAAAGTAGTCTAAGGTATTCCTTTATTAAAAGCTCATTGGTCTATCTGCGCCTGCTGATCTAGTATAATCGTACGGATTGAGCCACGCGGTCGCTACTTGGAAGGGTGATCGAAAACATTTTTGGATTTCGGTCACCTATCGAAATGCAAGTAGGTGGATACGGTTGTCATCTCTAATAGCAGTCGTTAGGTCAACTAAGAGGTCCTGAAAATGACCTGAATAGACGATTCTTTTTTGTTTGAAGTATGAAGAAGAAATATCCTTTCGTTGTATACGTCATACTAGATTTCGGTTTGGTCGGAAGTTATCAATTTGTCGGTAAACCACAATGTGCACGATACCGATGGTTGTACGTAACTCCACATCGCAACAAACACTGTGGAGTACGTTCACGTACAAGTAATATCTCGAGATATTTTTATTGCTATGGCGCTGGGATTTCTCTGTTATTTGCTTAGCGGTTTAACCATAACAACACAGGATTTTTTTCCTTGAATGAAACGTTGGTATGGCGTAAGATTTCTTCTATTTTTTATGATTTTTTGTTAGCCCGCTAATTTTCCTCCCTTTCAGCAAGATTTACATTACAAAATTAGTGGCAAGCAATTAATAGTAATTTCGACAAAAAAATGCGTTTACACAGCGGTAGTTGTTTATCTATTTTATAATATTGTTTCTCGTAGCTGCGAGACTAATTTTACGAAATTGACACTTTATTGTATGACACTTCCGTAATGTAAATTAGGCATTAGAGTTGTCTTCTTCTTCTTTTCGTATAGTGGTGTGGCTCATCTGGTGTTAGAGTTTTTAGATCGCCCTAAGGCCTCTAACTTGACCTAACGACTGTTATCAGAGATAACAACCGGGACCAACTGCTTAACGTGACTTCCGAAGCACGGAGGAGCTCGAGAAAATGGTTTATTGCCACACAAATTTTCGGTCACCCATCCAAGTAATGACCGCGCCAAGCGTTGCTTAACCTGCACAACCATTCAAGATCGGCTGGCACAGCTAGGCCAATGAGCTCCTTAGAGTTGTTAGGCAGGGAGACAGAACGGGTGCCTATAGGCATTCGCCAATCCGGAGTGTACGTCGTTTGCCCATGTATTTGTACCGTTAAGAGTGCTAGGACAGTAGGTTTCCTTACGATGCCTTCGTTCACCATAAGAGTGATGTTGATGATGGACATTTTATGTAAAAAAATATTGGTTTAGAAACCACGACCCTCGACGACGAATGGCAAACGCAGTATCCACCACTACATTGTATCGGTTGCGGGGAGTTGTTAAATGGAGGTTGCACGCGATCGCTTTTTGTGTACAGTACAGTAGACAGATAAGAGGATGATGATGATAATTTTCTGAAACATTACGAAATATTACATTGTGTTTAGTTTTATAATGTTGTTAAAATCATTTTCACTTCATCTGAGTTCCCAGTTGATTGCCTCTCCCGCTCCCGGTTGGCTCCCGGGAGCCTCAAACAATTTTATTTGGGGTCGGCACAGTAGGTAAGTGATCCCTTGATCATTGGCCTTACCTACTGCAAATATATATTTTATATCTTCTATACTTATAATAAAGGAAGAGAAGATAAAAAGTCTTTTCTTCGAAGTTTATTTAGAAAAAAGTTGTCTAGGGGACTTAGAAAAAGTAGTAAAACAAAATTATATTACTTTTAGATTTCATGTCTGTTTGTCTGTTACTCAGTTATTTGTTCCTTATACAATTAAATATTACTAATCCGATTGAAATCTGGTTTTCAAAATTAAATAGTTCTATTTTCGAGGAACCTCGTGGTATACTTTACATCGAAATCAAATTAGTAGAACCCGATTGAAGAATATGGTAATTGTAGACTGGAACCATAATCGTAGCGTACAGGGACCAGATTGCGATTGTTGGGGAAAAAATATTGATAGACTGGGACTAAACATGGGACATTAACTGGGACATTAATTTAGTACGAGGGCGATGTGACCTGAGTCATTGTCTTGGTTGCATCAAAAAAACATATGATTGTTTCACATTCATAACATTTTTAGTAGGTACTTAAATAAAGTTGTAACAAATACTTTTAAACATAGAAATATTTTTAGCAAGGAAATATATTTCCGAAAAATCCCGATGACAGGATTCGAACCTGCGTCCTTTCGCTAACCAGGCGACTGCTCTAACCACTGAGCTACACAGGAATCACGTGACACGGTATAATTTTTCGGCCATATCTTTCCTCGCTAATTGTTTTACCACCTAAGGCTTGGTTTCTGCGCCATCTACCGGTCAAGCTTTGCAGCTTTTATTGACTGGTTCAGGTGGTTTACTTTACAGTAAACATACCCAACATGAGATGCGCTTTCTCTCCAATTTAATATTTCTTTTTTGTTTTTATTGCTCAAGGCATTTTAAACATAGAAATATTTTTAGCAAGGAAATATATTTCCAAAAAATCCCCATGACAAGATTCGAACCTGCGAATATTTCTATGTTTAAAATGCCTTGAGCAATAAAAACAAAAAATAAATACAAAAACCTTTGGCAGGGTAATTGGAAAAATACAATTGATTACTCATTCTCCTAAATTGGATTACAATTATCTGACAATAGCTGTCGTTCTTCTGATGCCCTATTTACTGTTAAGGTTCAAATCAATGTTAGAGGCCAATATTTATCAAACATACAATAAAACTCGAATAAATCACGGTAAAAATCGTATTTAATTCGTACTTCCAATAGATAACACTCATAAATTATGTATACGATACGAATATCTAATCAACGTAGGGCAGTTTGGATTCTAGCCAAAAGTCGTGTAACTGACAGTCCAATTTTCAGGCTTCCTAGAAATTACGCTGTGTACACACCTTTCGCTTTGAATATGTGGAAGAATGAAAATGCTGGTATAGTGATACCTACTAAATGGTTAACTTTTGACCATGATTGTATAGATTGTCTATTGGGAGATGAAAAGGTGGCTATTCTAGCCTCTTCGAGTGGCTGATAAGCACCGCAAACATTAGAAAATATCAATAATAATAACTATTCTTAGGATAACACATTTTTCTCATTTCCCACGTTTATATACTATCACTTTTTTTATTTGTTTGCAGGGCGGAATCTTGCAACTTCAATTTGAGGCACTTGCCGACTAGCTAGCGGGATGAAACTTTGGGAATAGTTCAGAACAAGATGACAATGCAACCTAAAGCTACTTTCAACTTTCCACAGGCACTTTCGGGTCAAATTTCAGAAATTTCAGGTTTTGTATGGGGCTTAAGTCTCAGCAAACGTAGTGTAGGACGTTCTCAGGTACGTTGGAGAAGCAAGGATCCGAGAAGCCGAAAATAGATCCAGATTGCGTGCAATTGCAGAGGCCAATGTCCTATGTATGTCCAGCAGTGGACTGCAACATGCTGACGACGATGATGATCACCATGCCACACTCATAAATCATTAAAATACTCACTTCCTGATTGTTCACACACTCTCAAACTTTTCAAATTGAAAACAAATCTGGGCTGACACTAGCGTCTTGCAACTCGCAAGCGCAATTCAAATTAATCATAATATCATAACCGTTCCAAAAAACCACCCATTTTTTTAAATGTCCTAAAAAGAGTTAAATATCAGAATATTAAATAATAAGTTTATTAAATTTTAAAGCAATACATTAGCTAAACATAAAAAAAACACTAATTAATTTTACGAAATTCTTTATTAACCCAATTACAGTAGTTTTCCTTTACAAATATCGTTTTATACACCTTTTTCCTAAGTAGCTATTGTTGTCTGGTTTATTTTCTATGATAATTTAAAAGTCTTTGTACGATTGCCAATCAATTTTGTTCCACTAATACCTACTTACTCGTTTTAATAATAAAATTGTGTTATCTATTCGTTTTTTATGAATTTTAATTAACTCAGATCTTAGCGCTACTTGAATTCTGTTTGACGTCGCCTAAATAAAAAAGAAAATTAGATACTTAATATTGATTATGAACTGGGTTTTGTTTATATTTGGTATGTGTTTTTCCTAGTCAATCATCCTATTTCCAAATTTCTTTGAAGAAATAAATCTTACTTTTTTTAAATTACTAAGACTTGATTTCTTCTATGGTACTAAGACTTGATTCAACCAAACTACAATAAACTATGAAACTCCGCATATAACGCCATTTTTTCGATGGAATATGGAACAATCATTTTATTTTTATTAGTTTAATTTTAATTAAAAAAAAAACAAACGGTTTCATTCCAAACAAAATTACAATTATTTTATTTTATTTATTGGTATGTTAATTTAATTTATTTGTGTAAGAAATTGAAATTCAAGTTCAAGTTTAAAGAATTTAAGTTGTGTTGTGTATTAGATATTTTTTTTTACTATTTAATAAAAATAAACTTATATATGTATCTAAATTTCTAGCCAATTTCTCTCTATCTGTCATTAAATAGGTAACTTGTTTTATTCTTAAGTGATTCTTACACTTGTGGGCAAAACACGAAAAGATGCAATCCATAATTTTATCACACTGAACGGGCACTTGTGGCGCAAATGGATAGCGCATTGATTCGGAATGTCAAAAATGCTTGACATTGCGTTTGTTTTGTTTAGTTTCGATATTTTTGGAAAGCATTACAAACAGACAAAGGCACTTCATATTCTCGTATTTATTTCAGTAATATCTGTCTACAAATTTATTTTCTTACCTTTAATTCACATGAAGACCGTCGACATCGATTTTACGGATAATTGTTGGATACACAATGGTAGAATTAAGAAACCATGCGACTTCCGCATATATTTCCCTCTATGCGGATCCGATAATAAGACATACACCAACGAATGCCTGATGCGATGCTTAAATCAATTGAAGGGTGATGTGGACACAGTAACCATTAAGCGGTAAGTAACCCATTGTACCATGGGGCTAGATGGCGCTGTGTGTTGGTCACTGAATTTATTCATTTTATATCGTATTACAGTTACGGACCTTGCATCTTAGGAGACTAACACGGCATGAGCATAGCAAAAGTACCCTTCTAACAAAAACGATAATGACGACTTTTGAGAAGACCCAAGAAATGCTGGCTTGACGTCAGACGTCTTGAACTCTCCACGTTTGATAAACCGACAAGGAACATGACGGGTCTATAGTTCATTGATATAAGCAAACAAGAGAAGATACGTTACGGTCTAATATTTATGTATAAATGAGCTATATGTCTGACATAATGCATACTGCAAGTGGTCTTTTCT
Source organism: Idaea dimidiata (assembly GCA_949358125.1). Classification (NCBI taxonomy): domain Eukaryota; kingdom Metazoa; phylum Arthropoda; class Insecta; order Lepidoptera; family Geometridae; genus Idaea; species Idaea dimidiata. The sequence goes on along the minus strand of OX442334.1, from coordinate 18,247,825 downwards.
TTTTCTTAGTTATGGCTTCTGTCAGCAATATATGACAATTTAGCCAATTTCTCGTACGAATAGTGAACTACCACTATTGTACTGTAATCGTTTGAAATAATTTTCAATGCGTGAAGGTAGTAGAAAAAATGGCGACGATTTTTCTCTAACCCTATGGAACAATTGTTTGTAACGTGCTAATTTCGTGTTTGGCACTGGTATTTTTATTTTTACTTAACTCGTTGAACTTCGCGTAACTAAATTGGTGACTTGCCGCCGAAATTAAACAATTTAAACGCAATAAAACAATGTTTTGTAAAAATGAAAATTCAGGACGACATTTCACTAACGCGTAAAAAACAAAAGTCCCATACTGCAAGTGGTCAGAATCGAAACTAATCGCTGTAAGTATCGCCCAGTGGCGCCCCCAGTCGAGTGCACCCTTATCTGGAACGCAAGGTGAAAATGCCGTGCGACAGAGATAGTGGATAGTGCGACGTTCCAGACTGCAGCGCGAACGAGATAGCAACGATAATACCTTTCCACAACCAGCCGAAGCCAGTGTGGGAGTTTTGGCGGGAACGCGTTGAGAAGATGTGTTGCTAAATTTTCACTTTTGTGAAAGATAGTTTAAATGCGTGTAAATTGTTTAATTTCGGGGGCATATTAATCAATTTAGTTTCGCAAAGGTGTACAAGTATAATGAAAGTGAAAGTTGGTTACAAAAATGGACTTTAGGGTTGTCTCCGAAACTCCGTGAACAATTTTTGTAAAAAATGGCCACCGTTTTACAATGATTCCCTCGATTTGACTTTGACTATGATGACTTGACTGTTTTGATGCAAATCACTTGTAAAATTATCATTAATAGGTACTTGACACTGGCAAATGTCCAAATGGAAAAGCCATATTAAAGAAGAAGAAGCCAATGTGCTGTCTCGTCACAATTTTGTCGTCTCATTTGTAGTGACTATTCACGTATCTGCACTTGTTTGCTTATATTAATGCTATAATTACATATCTTAGGCAGTATCTAGCAAATGGTACCTATAAACGGTGGAATTATCATTAACAATATTGGTATGCAGCAGTTGTAACTTCTAATGGCCGTGCCCGGTCACGTCTAGTCGCCATCGCCCGTCTGCTCTAATGTAACCTTTTTGTTCTATTCCAAGTAATTAGTCTTAATATCCTACGTCTTGGACTTATATTTCTGACTAGCTGCGTCCCGCGGTTTTACTCGTCCAGATTCCGTGGGAATATCGTGATTAACGGCTTATGTTATTCCTCGATAATGTAGTTTTCTATAGGTAAAAGAATTTTTGAAATCGGTGTAGTAGCTTCGTAGCTTAATCGTTACAAACAAACAAATTAATACATTTTTTTTCTAAAGAATATTAGTCTAGACTAGCTGCGCCGCGTGGTTTCACCCGCGGATACCCTAATTTACATTACAAAATTAGTGCCCAAGTACTTATTATAGAGGTAAAGTCAATTTCACAAAATCAAGTCTCCTAGCAGTTACTGGAAGCAACCCAATGTCTAGAAGCAATGTCTGGAAGCAACCCAAAACCCAAAGTTTCGAAATGTAAATTCGCTTTAAGGATCTTTAAGATTGATTAAATTTAAACAACTCTTGATTTCATCAAAAGACCATTTTTTTGGCAAAATCAAAATAAATAAATTTACACCATAACCTCTAGGCTTTAGAGTTCAAAATCACGTGTGGTTAACAACTGGCCATTATCGAACAGTTTTCATGCAGTCAGCGACTCCAAAAAAAGTTGAATGCAATTATAAAGTTGTGATCGTGACGTCACATTGCTGCCATTCGTATGCGGAACGCAGCTAACTCGGTCTGGCCAATTTTCTAGAAATTTCTCGCAGATTCGAACAAGTTTGTAGTTTTCTAATACCATTGGGGCTTTTGTTGTTCCATATAAATCTATGGGCACTTGTATACTGCTAGTTTAAATATGTAATCTTCTTTATTTATTTTATTCATGCCGTGTTAATGGATGTTAGGGAGACCTTTGCCCAGCAGTGGGACAATATAGGTCAAAAAAATAAAAACAATAATAATTGAACGGCTGGATCGATTTCGATAATTCTTTTGTTTTCCACCAATCTCTTCTATCAACTTTTTTTTAGTTCAAAATTTACCATGATTTTTTTACTTGAGTCTATTCTTTTTTGGACCAATATAACTCTAGAGAATAATATTATCTTATATAGGTATAATTAATATGTAGTTAAATCTTCCCAATGTCTAAACTACCTTTGGGTCCAGTTTCGAGGTGGACGACTTCCCCCCTAACAAAACTACGCACTAGGCTTGTGTTATGAGTTCTAGACAACGCACATGGGTACTCCCTTAGAGTATATATTACTACAAGTGGTACTCCATATTACTTACACATGATACTCAGCAAATTATGCGTTGAATACAACCTAAATAGGTACAATCTAAGAATGCATGACTGAATTATATGTATGCATAAATAATGAAATTAGATCATAAGCATAAATCATGCATTCTTATAGACACAGATAATATCCTAAATTATAGAAATTGTCAAGTTATAGGAATTGTTTTTGATATATTTTAAAGTGTTTCCTACACTTAGATGACCCAGGTCCTGTCGGGTGCGAAATTTTTGAAAAGCATTTCTTTAAGTTAATAGTCATTATAGGAATTGTGAAATTATAGGAATAGTAAACCCGTACAATTTTTATATGTTCTCTATGTAAGAACCCATGATGCGAAGGCAGTGAGGTCAACAGGATTTTCTCAGAACTGAGTTGAAGATACTGGGGATTTTAACTTTATTATATTGTTGCATTTCGTCGAGTTCGCAACTAACAGTGCTTTCTCAGCTTTGATATTTTAGGACAATGGCCGACCGACCGTGAAATAGCTAAGAGAAGTATTTTTGAACCCAATGTCGTGAATCCTGAGTTCGAATAAGAAAACAAGTTACGAAATTGTTTTTCAATGTTCTTATTTTTGCGTACTTTTTAAAATTTACGTCACGAGGATACTTTTTATCGGAGTATATACATTAACAACCTGGGGAAGCAGCCGGCTCGGTAATAGGCAACGTATTTAAGCTTATTAATTCGCTGCAAACTTGAAGTACAGATAGACCATGCAACTAAATCAACATGCCTAATAGCATGCTTATTTAGTGGCTTGCTCATTATATGTATTACACTTAGCTAAAAAAGTATATTCGTTTTCCTTCGTTTTCATAAGCAAGCCCGTTTGACGCGCTCAAACCGAGCCCCCTTCCACCCGCGCAGCAGGTACCTAGAATACGAGTAAATCACAAGGCGTTCGAATTTTGAATATACCATTAGCACAGTACATTGAGGGAGCAGTATGAAAACTGCACACACACACGTGCACACTCGTCGTGACGCGGTACTCAGTACTGACATCTACGCGAAATCCCCTTAGGGGCTCGTCAACTCGCATTTTTGTGTGAGCGAGCAGTTTTCGAGCATTTGTAGATAGTTTCCATACTGCTGTACCCCAGGCTCCTGCTTTTCTATGTACTGTGCCATTAGTAAACCACCTACGACTTGACACACATGCCACTAAGTGGAGTTGGCTACCTAGTGGCGTACGATCGTGCCACTTAATGAAATGTCTGTCTACACACGCATATATTTTTTATACAAAAATACAAAGAAAAAACTTCTGTTACTTGACTCCCATTTCAAAAAGGCTCATAGGAAGTCCTAGGACAATAGTGACCCGATAAATCAAGCAGGACAATGTGCTTCAGAATATAAGTAGCGATTAAAATGAATTATGGGTCTAGAAAACATGAAATACTTCTTTGAAACTTGGACAGGGTTATAATCTTTTTTGTTAAGACTTGCTTTCACGTTCTTAAGCCATCCGTATATAGTCTACTATGTGAGTTACTTAGTATATTGAGGTCTCAAATGTTGTAAAGGATACGCCCCGAAAATTACAGGAAAGCAAAATATTAAATGTTATTTTTAAGAAAATTTTGGTACCTAGTACCTACTTGAAGCGTTATTGCATTACGAAACTAGTGATGACACTAGTTTCGTAATGTAATAATGTAATACGGATGACCTGACCCGACTCCTGTAAAATTAACTCTTTAATGCATGACCATTATAGAAGTTTTACCTCTTTGTAGTTTTGTAGAAATTATTTGCGTGTGTAGACATACCATTTAGTGGCACGATCACACGTCACTAGGTAGCCAATTCTATTTAGTGATTTGTGTGTCAAGTCGTAGGTAGCTTTGCTTGTGCTGGTTCACTATTCCTATAACTTCAAAAAATTTCTAATTTCACAATTCCTATAATTTAGGATATCTGTGTCTATAAGAATTCATGACTAATTTTTCATGCATGCATTGAAGTCAGTCGTGCATTCTTAGATTATACCTACTTAGGTTGTATTCAACTTCTTTTCAGTGTTTGTTATATAAATAAATAATAAATTAATAAATAACTAATAGTTTACTATGTAATGTATAAGTAATATGGTAATATAACTCTAGTATGATGCATGAGCATTACAGAGTTAATTTTACAAGAGTCGGGTCCCAACAGTTAATAATAATAATTTTATCAATAGTATCGTTGTGTCTACCCATTTTTTTTGTGAAAATGACTATAAATCGTTTCGTAATGTATATCCCGCTCTATCATTTTATTTTCGTCAAAATACAATGATTATCTTGTTGTAAATTACTGCATTTAGGCTTGATTCGACCAAATTAGAATGAGCAGAGAAAAACAATTCTCCGCATTAATAGTCATTTTTTTCAATTGAACAGGTTGATAGTATCTCGAAAACAATTTAATCGTAGAATTATTGCTATTCTTTTTTATTCCACTCGGTAGAATCGAGTCATAAAGCAAATAATGACACAGCGAACACTACCGGATTTTCCGAAAAAGGAAAAACACTTCCGCCTTAAAGTAAAGTAGAAAATTAATACTGCAAATAGAAAATGAACATTGCACACACATATAACACTAGAATAGCCATATAGACTCCCTGGAGTGTCTAGACTTTAGATAAAACTTAGACAATATAAGAATTGAAAACAAAGCTCCAGAACACTTTACTTCTTGAATGTGTCACTGTTTATATTTTCCCAATGGATTGTATGTGTTCAAAAGTGCTCATGGCTGATTCTTTGACGTTTTCAGTCTATACTATCCTACTAATATTATACAGCTGAAAGTTTGTGAGTATGTATGTACGTATGTTTATGGAATAACTCTAAGCGTACTTTTTATCTCGATATTCCCGTGGGAATGGGACTCCCACGGGAATATCGAGATTACGCAGGTGAAACCGCAGGGTGCAGCTAGTTCTGAATATTAAAAAAAGGCAACGTTGATAACATGTAGGTACATATATTGTATCGTATGTATGTTGAGGGTAATCTCCAAAACCATTGAATTCATTATGATGTTTTGGACCATCATAATAAATCATTTCAGTCATTTTGGAGAAATCCGAGAAAAAAATACATCCGAATAAATAACCGCCTCCTTTTTTGGAAGTTGGTTAAAAATAAAAACTTCATCATCATCATCAGCCTGTTGCAGTCCACAGCTGGACATAGGCCTTTCCAATTGCACGCCACCTGGACCTATTTTTGGATCTAATTTGTGGTTTGCCGTCTAGCGCAAATCGTCACTCCAACTTACCTGAGGACGTACTACACTACGTTTGCCGAGACGCGGTCTCCACTCTAGAACTCGTTAACAAAAACCTACCAAAGTAAAAATATAAAAAATATCTAGTTTGTAATTACCCTAACTCATTTAAACAGCAAAACCAGCAGTTTAAAAGCTGATTTCATCTCCGGTCGATTAACCAAACGGCAAAAGGTAGGTGCATGATAAATAATTACTCAAGGGAAAACGAGCCTAATTGCCTTTTAATTATTATTTAAGGCCGGTACACAGTGTTGTTCCCAATGTACATTATAATCTATTTATTTTAAATTAGCTAATTATAATTGAAGGTAGTTACGCGAAAAAGGGAATGCTATTATTGTGACAAATAACTTTTGTTACTGTAGCTGTATACTGTAGAAGTTTTTTTTGTTGTTGTACGCGGTTTCGCCGTACAACAACAACCGCGTAGGTCTAGATTCCGAGGGACCTTTGGATACCTACTACCTAGGCACACATCTCAAAGAACACATCCTTTAAATTTCATGTTACTAGGATTAGTCATTTAGGCTGTAAATTTCTTTAAAGTTCTGCCAGTCAGTCAATTTTTGCACTCTATAGGCTAAAAGATTTTTAGCCTATAGAGTGCTTAAGACTTAAGCAGGCTTTAATTTTTTTTTGATGAGTCTATTTAAAAAAAAAACTATCAAATACAATCCACGCTGATCATTTTTTGCCGTTGCTTTATCGTCCTTAATAAATAATACCTCGACTACTTTAAAACCACAGATAATTAATTTAAATAAATAAAAAAATAAAACAAATGTTTTTTTCTATTATTTGATGTGTTTATCTTTTTTTTTAGCTAAACGACAACGCGGCGTCTATCTTCGCGACGACTTAAAGACATCATGGTAGGGCGGAATATTTTCAAATTCTACGGTCCCTACGTTGTAATATTTTTTTGCCATAGTTTAACACAAACACAATATAAATAAATTGCATAATTTCTTGTGTACAAACCTTTATCAGGACATACTTCTAAAATCGAAAATCATGGCACTTGATATCGTATTAATCAAACCGGAGCACGCAAGTGACGGATAGCAACCCTCGTAATTATGTGAAAATATTTAGGTAGGTCTCCTAAGTGCGGTAACTTACCATTGCGTCGTCGTAGCCGGCAACGAATGGAAAGAATCTAAGCGACTGATATGAGAATTGAGGTTAAATCAATTTATTGTTATTGTTATGTTATGTACTTCGAAATTCAAACATCGTAATTATATAAATAGCACTCATATCAGATAAATAAACACTTCCTTGGGCAGTCGTGTAAAACTGTACTACGTACAGTCCACGTTTTGGTCATTTTGGTTCTTTATATGTCACATTCTTTGTTCGGGAAGATGTCATTATGTCAAATCGTAGTCTGCAATTAAAAATGTCACTGCGTCGCAGTCCGGGCATAATCAAAGGAATCTTTGATAAAAATTTCACTTTAAACCCGGTCGAAATTTGCGATTTTGAACGCATTTGTAGATAGTTTATTGCATTAGTGTTAGGTGGAACCTTCTACAAGGCCCTATTAACAATAATTATTTGGAAATGTTAGATTATTAAATCCGTTAAAATTACATATCCAATCCATGGTCAAAATTGTAGATTCTATGAACTGTAATACTAAATCGCTGCAGGTTTAAAAAATAAACCGATGAATGTGCGTGAAACGTATTATTAAATTTGAGCTAGCTTTACTTCAGTGGCTTGTTCCGACTTTTTTCTTTCTAATCTCAAATCTACTGTGAAGTTTGAGATCAAATATTTTATACCAAGGCTAACAGTACAATATGATACCTACGTATATATACAACAAATCTGCATATCAGTAGCCATTTTGATATAGCTATATAACACAGATAGGTCTCCTCAAGGTAATCTATTTACCAATCTAGTTGATTTAACACCCAGTGGCCCGATTCTGTAAAAACAGCAGGCGGGATGCAGGAGCATTGCAGAAGTCGATTAGTTAGATGAGTAAAAATAAAAGCTATTCTATAACGTCCTTAATACTGATTGGCTGAAAGACAAGGGGAGCTATTTAAATAATTGAGTAGCCCTTAAATTTGAAGACTACATAACTAATTAATCAGTAATTAAGTAAAATAACACTTACAGAATACGAATTAACGTACATCTTCTGCACGTCGCCTGCATTCCGCCGGCATTCCGCATGCTTTATCCTTACCGAATCGAGCCCCAGGTAACCAGGTACACATTAGGTGACCGTAATCTAAGATCTACCTTCGTCTCAGCGAGCCTCATATAGGTCACATCCTGTTGCCTATAGGTACATAGGCAGGCTAGTGCTTGTCTAGATACCCTAGTAGTGTGTCCAGGATTTTGACTTAAAATGTGACCAGGTTTTGCTCCTGCTCCAGCTCCAGGTATGCAGGTAGCATACCAAATATCATCGCAATCGCTTCAATAGTGTTTGCCTGAAGGAGTAACAAACTTATACCTACTTACATTAGTCATTTGTTACTTAGACTATTTTTAATCCGGATACCGAATCCGAAATACATTTTTTTTTTCGTTCGGTTTAGAATCCGTGCTGACGTACCAATGCGCACCAATGTCTTTTTACACGACTGCCAAAGGAAGTGTTATGTTTTTGTTAAAGAAAAAATCAAGTGCGTTATTAACATAATATAGCTCTTACATCGTGAGGAAACCCACAGCTTAAAGTCACGCAAAAAGGCTCAATTTTATATAACTATAGTTGCGAAAACACATAGTAAAAACTTTAACTTTTAGTAGGATCTAGATTCAAATACTATCTCTGTACGGAACTAGTTAGGTAAGACTAAAATAGAATTGTACATACAGCTGCGTACAGTGCGAAACTTTCATTGTGGTCACCCCACAGCAGTAGGTACCTAGCTAAAGTTGTAGCAACTAAATTAGTTAGCAACGTGATTTATATACACCGGCGCAGCTTGCTGTGTTCCAGTTTGTCTTACCATCTCTCAAGTTTTTTTTATTTAACCAAAAGTTTATAAGAAATATTTTAAAGGAAAAATTCATCTTCAAAAATTCACTTGCGGCGAGATTTGAACTCGCGTCCCTGGATCAATACTCCAGTGCTCGGCCACGCAAGTTCCACTTGCGAACTTGCGTGGCCGAGCGGTTTAGGCACTTTTTCTTTTAAAATATTTTTAGTAAATATGCCTTGAGCAATAAAAACAGTTTTACAAAAGTTTATAGACTGGTACCTTGACTTTAATTCCGGGGGTCCTGAGTTTGAGAATAGTCGACCATTCATATATGAATGAATAAACTTTTATTGGTGCGCCAATAAAATAATTCGTTCATATATAAAATAACAAATATTGCACGACATTACACACAAAGCTATCTAGCCCCAAACTAAGCACTAGGCTTGTACTATGGGTACTAGACAACAGATATAGATACTACATATTATAACTTTTTTTTAAGAATACATACATAGCATAAAGGTTCTCTGGAAGAGATCGCTTTTAGCGATAAAGCCGCCCATTGTACCTTTATTATAATTAGCTGTAAGTATTTGTTTATGTAATTTGTTTTGTAATATTTTGGTACAATAAAGTTTTATCTAATCATAAATAAAAAATCATAAATAAATAAATCCTGTGACGAACACACAGCGCCATCTAGCCTCGTGGTAAGCTGCTAAGCTTGTGTTACGGTGACTTGACAACGGATATACTACTTATATTTATTTTTCTTTTGTAAATACATACATATTATACATAGAAATACACCCAGACCAGATACAAATTTTTATTTTTAAACATAAATATTTGCACCCAGCGGGAATCGAACCCGCAACCTTCTGCATTGCAGCCAAGCGTTCGCCCGACGCGCCACAGAGGTCGTCAAATCTAATCTAATAGCAGGAATATTTGTTCCCGGCGGGAATCGAACCCGCAACCTTCTGTGTCGCAGTCCGGGCGTCGCTCGCCGCGCCACAGATCCCGTCGAATTCTTTCAACGAAATCATTATGTGGAGACTGATGTGGTCGTCCCCCTCGAAACTTATGCCTAAGTCTCAAAATGACCCAAAGGCATGGGACATGGCCAATCCGGAGTATAATCCAGTGTCCGCCTGTCTGTCTGTCTATCAGTAAGCTGTATCTCATGAATTGAGATTGCTTTGCCCTGTTTCAGAATTTTAGATGATTTTTTCCCTGAGCGTCGCTTCTCATAATATCGACTTCGACGTCCTACCTGAGCCCTTAGTGTGAGTTTTGATAGTTTATCGTCTCGATTAAACTGGCAGTTTACTTCTATACATTATTTTAGTTCATAATAATTACCGCTAGGGGCGCTGATGGAAAATGTATGAAGTAAACTGCCAGTTTCATCGAGACGATAAACTGTCAAAACTCATACTAAGGGCTCTGCATTCCGATTACATCGCTCTTCACCTTACTGTAAGTCTTACAGCGTCGCGTCTTCTTTGGTACAGCTATGGTTAGTAGATCACGGTTCATGAGATACCACTGACAGATAAACAGGGGACAGTGGATTATACACCAGATTCATCAGTTGAATTTTTCACAAATGATTCATTTCTACCACTATAACACAAAACAGAATGACAGAAATATTTAAATGTAAAAGTAGGCGTTTTGGCGGGAAAGCGTTGAGGAGATGTGTTGCTAAATTTTTATTTTTGTGAAACCTGGTTCAAATGCGTGTAAATTGTTTTATTTCGGAAGCGTATAAATCAATTTAGTTACGTGAAGATGCAAGGAAAATCGGTGCACCACACGGACTTTAGCGAGCTTTGGAAGCTCATGTAAATCGTCATTGTAAAGAGCCACCATTTACAATTACTCCCTTAGCTTGACTTTTACTACGACTATTTGACTGTTTTAATACAAAATGCAAATAACTTGCAAAAATTAATAATACTTGACACTGGCTACGTTACGAGCGATAACTAAGAAGAAAAAGAAATGTAAAAGTACAGCAAAAATATGTTGAAATTTTTAGCAGGTTTTAATTAAAACATTTTTGTTCCTAATAGCACCTCTGTTCTTCCTATTTTTCGTTTCGTTCTTAACAGATCCGTCCGTAGTGAACCCGTCATGATCATCATGTAGTAGAGATGGTAGGATGTTGTTGGGCGGGTTGTGTGTTTGTGGATGTGATTTTGATATTTTTTTTTACAACTTTTAAAAGTCTATTTTAACAGACAGACAAAGTTACTTTCCCACTTGTAATGTTTGTGAAGATAAAATAGAAAATATTATTGCTCTAAGTTTATTATAGTTCTAAATATGTGATAATGTAAATTATCATATGAGTATTGAAAAAAAAAAAAACATGGTTTCTTCGCATCGGAGGTCGTATTCCGAAGACACGGTAGTTTGCTGTTTTTAGTTTTCAAAATGAATTTGAATTTCTTATTGAATAATTGAACTTTGAGTTTGAGTTGAGTTCGGGAGGAATTAGTAAGTACGTCTACATATAGATAACATCAAAATATCTTCGTTAACTGTTCAAATTATAATTCTCCTTTCCCTATTCTAAGCCATTACCTAATTTTATAGCCCCATATAAGTTTATTCTAGGTTCTAACAAACATTGTTATTATCTCGAACAATAAGTCACGTCGTTTCACGAACTTACCCGAAGTATTCCGAAGTTACACGAAGTAATGTACTGGAAAACATTACTCAAAATTGGTTCAACTTTGCTATGGGAATGGTTAATTTTATTACCGATGTAGTATTTTGAATTGAGACATAGAGGAAACAGAATGGTAATTTTTATTTTCATTTATTGCATTTTTATATTTTTGTTCCCTGTAGCCCGAAAGAATATGGCGGACAGTGACGCCGAAACGATGTTTTAATCACAAAGCATTTAAAAAACCTATTTGGCGACTTTTTGAACAAACAATCTTGACACACTATACAAGATGTAACGGGTAAGCCCTTTTAATCCGAAAGGGGGTTGTTCTAGACGTTTAGGCGAACAACTTTTGTTCTACGACTTTTGAAAATTCGAAGTACTTTTCGAAAAATTTAGGTGTAAAGTTTACTTGAAAATCAGCTGTTTCTTAGAGTTCGAGGTTATTGACTTATGTTGTTCTTTCATTTAGTTTGGTCCACTACAATCAAACCTTCAATTACCTTTATTTTCAAAAACAGCTGTTTTTCCAGTGAAACATAATCTCAAAATTTAAAAAAAAAAAGTTCGAATTTTCAAAAGTCGTAGAACAAAAGGTGTTCGCCTAGACGTCTAGAACAACCCCTTTTCGGATTAAAAGGGCTTACCTGTTACATCTTGTATATACCTAACACAGTAATTTAATCCTAACCTAATCGCGGTGTTCTTTTCATTACTTATGTTAAAACATGAAAATAACTTCTAATGTTGACGGACAGAAGCAAACACGGTCTAACTAAATAATACAACGTTAGAGTACTTGGCACTGGTTTTATTTTACTAAACTTTTACAAAACTATAAATGATCACATGTCACAGAAATTTAACACATTTCCAAAGCATTTTAATTAGGTTACACGATTATTTAAAAATACAGCAACCACGTTTCCTCAACGCGTTCTCGTCAATTCTACGGCCAACTTCGGTCATAATCATCATCCGAGTGATTTTCCCGGTTGCATCCCTCTCGAGAGCCCGGGGTCCGTTTTTACATCTGCATCATCTGCACTTTGCACGATCTTCAGCATCCCGTGTAGTGAGTCCATTTGCACGTATATTAGCCCTTGCAATATTAAACCAGGCTTTCCTAGGTCTTCCAATTCTGCCACGACCGAGAGGAGGCGACATAGCACTTGGATACATGGTTTTCATAAGGCCAGGAACTTACCTCCATATTTGTACCACAAGCGGCATTTTTGCAATATATAAGCAATGCCTCCGACGTAAAAGCTGCCCCTAATGCGAGAATTCCAACTACTCGGTAAAATGTAATAAAACCGCGACACACAGACACACACACACACACAAAACAATAAACACCTCAAAATCTCTACATTTTGTCCACAAACGTGTGTAAAATTATTCCACATCACGCTTCAATGGTTTGGTTTGTGTACTAGGTACTGGTTATGTTGCGTTTGGTTACAATACAATACGCGGTTTTCACTCATTTACGCGAAAACGTTCACAGCTTAATGGCCAGCGCACAATGATGCAGCGTCAAGCCTCGCAGTAGGCGACCAATGTCGACCCACACGTGTCACCGAAGACATCGGACCTAGCCAGGCATGCTTCGACTAATAATGTGGACGGAGACAAGACATCGACGTCTTGCGATGTTTTGCTATATCTCCGAAGACACGTGTTGTGGGACATGTGGGCTTCGCACGCCTTTTGCGCCAAATGTATGTCATATACGGATCAAGTTATTGTAGTTTTTGCTGACTGTGGATGTACCACTTTGTATCTCAAACTACTCGTACATTCAGCCGCAGTAACCTTAAATGCTTCCAATTTTAAAAATCTCAAGTATTTATTACGATCAAGGCAACTTAAAATGAGTACCCACCGATGACGAGATCTCAATATTTTCTTTTTTTTTGTCGCATTTATTTGCGCTATTGTGTGTAGGAACTTACTGGATAAAATCATTTTCATCGAATAATCAAAGTGAAAAGTTCAATGAATTGAGATGAACTGGCTTTGCCTAATGTTTATTTCATCTGAAATGATTCAGGTTTTAGGGTTCAGTACCAAAAGGGTAGAAAGGTTATACTAAGACTTTACTGTTTGTCTGTCTGAAGTTTGTCCATACTTATATAAAAACAGTGATGTGTCATATAAAACAAATCGTTTTAGATGTTCCTTCTTCGATTCTACATTTCTACAAAAAGTCAAGGTAAATTACTTTACATTAGATGCAAGAGCGAGATGTGCTTACATCCTTTTAATTAATAAGTATGTAAAAAGAAAACTGTCGCATCTGAATGTAAAACTTTGGACACTATTCTGTGAAATCAGTGCTTCAATGCATTGACTTCAATAGTCACGTACCATTTCTCTGAGTATAAACCACTTTTTCAATTTTAAATTCGCTGAGTTAGGTTTAAATACTTTAAAAATCCAATCTTGGTCTATAAAAGCTATTCTACAGTCCTCTTAAACTACGGTTTTACAAGTAATTCTGTTTTTATGGGCGACAATAAACGGTGCACAGATTCAAGTGAAGTTTTATTGTTTTAAGAGCAATGTTATAATGTGAGACATTTTCCTATTCATTTGAGATTAAATGTTGGGGTTTTATGGTAATGTAGGAATGTGTTGGTTAATTGGTTGCGTGGAAGAGATCGCTCTTATGCGATAAGGCCACTTATTACTTATCGCGATTCGTAGCTTTATATTTCACTAGCTGCGCCCCGCGGTGTCACCTGCGTAAGTTCTGTTCCCGCGGGATTATCGGGATAAAAAGTAATCCAGATATCCAGCTACCCATATTTCAAGTTTCATTGCAACCGGTTAAGTAGTTTTTGCGTGACTGAGTAACAAAGTCACATACATACCGACATACATACCTACATGCAAACTTCCGCATTTATAATTTTGGTAAGAAGTAAGAATAATATTTTTTAAATTACATAACTTTAACAGAATTATTTAACTTTGGTGTTTTTATATTATTTAAAAGTGGAATAAAAAATACTGCTGTCGAATGAATGTCGAATAATATTTGTTACCGTTTTGTAATGCTTCTATGGTTACATTTCTCTGAATGTAGGTAAGGAATGATGTACCTTCAAAGAGGAAAAATATATCAAACACATCTCCAGAAATTGGTATTTCTAGGGAAATGTGCACGTAAGACCCCTGCGTAAGTGAACTAGCGAAATACTCTCTGCACTGCTTCCACGTTAAACGATGTGTGCAACGAATGAAAACCCAGCACCTTCTACAGAAGGTAGATCATATAGATAGTAATCAAGCTGTCAAGTTTCTAAGCACTCTAAAACATTCTGTACCTACAGTAACATAAAATGGAACAAATACTTACATCTCAAAACATTAACAAAGAGGCAAATACATAGAACAAAATGTCATTGTGACCAACAATAAATAATAACGAAATGTAAAGCTATATTTCTTGCTTTAAACTGTGTCGACGGATTCTTGGCTGCTGAAAACTGCTATATGGGCGGGTTTCAGAGGAGAGGCAAGAGGCGCTTCCGAAAGACGTGGCGCGACCTATTGCTATATTATTGTCTTATTGAATGTCATTAATATCTTTTTCAATGGCATAAAAACTGGTAATTGGCTTTTTTTAACTTAAGCTATCGTTATGTTGTAACAGCTGTTGGTTTTCCAAATAAATAAATAAATAAAGTGAAATTATATAAAAAGAAATAATTATTAAGGGATCCAGCCGTAGGTACTTTTTGCGTCGATTCCCTAATGCTAGTGAGCGTGACTCGTGACCCATCAAGAAATTCAATTTTCCGCTTTGACCGTTTGATAGTGTGCGCGTGCGCGTAATTATCTTCTATATATATAAAACTCTTTCTCCTGAGTGACTGACTGAGGGATCAACGCACAGCCTAAACCGCTGGTATTAGAGAGCTGAAATTTGGAGGGTGTGTTCGTTATGCGATGGAGGCGTCAGATAAGAGAGGATTTTCCGAAATTCCACCCCTAAAGGGTGGAAAGGGGGGAAAAACGTTTGTATGCAACTTGACCTACAAACTTGAAATTTAACACATAGATTTCTGTGGGGTCATTGATGAAGCAATAAAAAGTTTTTTTTAGAAATTCAGTCCCTAAGGGTGTTAAATTGGGGATGAAAGTTTGTATGGGAATTGGTTTACCGCTTCACCTACAATCTTAAAATTTACTACGGATATTGCTGTAGGGACGTAGGTGAATCACTAAAAAGTTTTTATTAAAAAAAATTCCCCTAAGGGTGTTAAATTGGGGAAGAAAATCTCTATGAAAATTGGCTCACCGCTTGACCTAAAAACTTGAAATTTAACACAGAGATTGCCATGGAGTCGTAAGCACTTAAAAGTTTTTTTTTAAAGTCATCCCCTGAGGGTGTTAAATTGGGGATGAAAGTATCTATGGCATATTTTTTTTCCGAATTTGTTTTCGAGTATTTATCCGTTTCCCGTGTCCGTTTCAGTTCCAATTGCGGTTCCGGCTCTCAGTTTCCGGTTCAGGGGAATCTAACCGCCCCCCCTAAAAGGGGAGGGGGACCAATTTTGGTTTAAACTTTTTATTCAAGAGAATCGGTACATATACCTACCTACAGTTTTGTAAATACAACCCTGAACCTATGCTGATCCTATGTTTAACCTATGCTGATTCTATGTTGAACCTATGCTGATCCTATGCTCAAGCTACGCTGATCCTATGCACATGCTATGCTGATCCTATGCTGATCTTATGCCGATCCTATGCTGAACCTATGCTGATCCTATGCCGATCTTATGTTGAACCTAGGCTGATCCTATACTGATCCTATGCCGATCCAATATTGAACCTAGGCAGATCCTATGCTGAACCTATGCCGATTCAATGTTGAACCTAGGCTGATCCTATGCTAAACCTAGGCAGATCCTATGCTGAACCTAGGCTGATCCTATGCCGATTCAATGTTGATCCTATGCCGATCCTATGTTGAACCTCGGCTGAATCTATGCTGTTCCTATGCCGATTCTATGCTGAACCTAGGCTGATCCTATGCCGACCTTATGTTGAACCTAGGCTGATCCTATGCAGAACCTATGCCGACCATATGTTGAACCTAGGCTGAACCTATGCAGATCCAATGTTGAACCTAGGCTGATTCAATGCTGAACCTAGGCTGATCCTATGCCGATCCAATGTTGAACCTAGGCTGATCCTATGCCGATCCAATGTTAAACCTAGGCTGATCCTATGTCGATCCAATGTTGAACCTAGGCTGATCCTATGCCGATCAAATGTTGAACCTAGGCTGATCGTATGCTGAACTTAGGCTGATCTCCTATGCTGATCCAATGGTGAACCTAGGCTGATTCTATGCTGATCCTATGCCGATCCAATGTTGAACCTAGGCTGATCCTATACCAATCATATCCTGATCCTATGCTGATTTTGCAACAAATTTTTAACCTGTTTATTATCTTAATCGATAGACATACTTATTGATATACAAGCAGTACTACTTCCTAAATGCGGGCGAAGCCGCGGGCAGAAGCTAGTGGTCAAATAAAGCTCCAGTTCCACTATAACTCTAAAATGCGACAATGTAAAAATAATAAAATAAATAAATAAATAAGTTCTGTGACCAACACACAGCGTCATCTAGCCCCATGGTAAGCTGCTAAGCTTGTGTTACGGTGACTAGACATCGAATATACTACTTATATTATTTTTTCTTTTTAAACACATACATATTATACATAGAAATACACCCAGACCAAATACAAATACCTATTTTTTAAATCACATGATCATTGCAAAAAAAATATGCAAAACAAAACACATGAGTTTCTTGTGTCTTATTTTCATTGAAGGTCAGAAAGACACGGTAGTTTACTTAACGTTTCTCAAAAATATGTAATAATATTTAAAATAATAACAATATTTTGATTTGAGTTGATTTGGTTTTCGATATCGTGGTATTTAAAAAAATTTGCCGAAAATATTCAAAAACATAGTTTCCTTTCCTAGTGGATACCTACCCAAACACCACAAAGAATATACTCTCCAAATTTCATGGCTCTAGGACCAGCGGTTTAAGCTCGTCGATATTCGTCAGTCGAAAAGCTATAACCCAAAAATAATTCATGTGGAAAATGAGGTTTAAACATTTTCTTTGTCATTAATTGCCATGGTAACGCACTCCTCATTTTATTTGAAAAGCTTGACGGTCAAAATTAAAAGCTCGGATTTACTCGAAATCCAAAATCCATTACCTACCATTCAAAATCCAATCAAATGATATAAACAACTCATTTTCGCCAATGTGGCGCTTTAGCAATGTAGCTTTTCCACTGACAAATTATAGTTCAGTAATGCAGTCAACCTGCCAGGACTTTAAAGGATGCGGAGACGCTGTAGCGTAGAAATGTCTTTGCAGTATCGTCCACGCCTCTTGCTTCTAAACTATCTTAAGCCTTATTACTCTAAAAACTCTTTTATAACAAATTACAAGTAGTAACGTCAGTTAGACGAAAATGATATATGAAATGTCATGAAATGCAATCTGGGAGTGCGGGCGGAAATATTGCACTGAGCGACCGCATTTCGATATATTCGCTGTATTGTTTATAGATTCAGTACTTTGGTTAAAATGTACTTAATAAGTATCACACACATTTAGTGATAGAATTTAGTCTTGACCGCGAATCCGAAAACAGAGTGATATGAAGAGGATTTAGTAGACATAGCCGGCGGAAGTGGTAAATTATAGAAATCTTTTTGTCTAGGTTCCACTGGACAAGCCTTCAGTGCAACTTGTGCCGTCACATTTGCTGTTCAAGTGGCTTAGGCAACCTGCATAATATGTATGTAAATTTTACTTTCATATCAACAAGTCATTTTAATTGTACCTATTTACCCTCACATTTCGTTACCATGAAACATCAAAAGGCGTATCTAAAACTACTCGTTTTATTTGACGACCTCTGTGGCGCGTTGGGCAAACGCTTGACTGCAATGCAGAAGGTGGCTGGTTCGATTCCCGCCCGGTGCAAAACTATATGCTTAAAAATAAATATTTGTATCTGGTCTGGGTGTCTTTCTATGTGTGATTTGTATGTATTTACAAAAAAAAGTAGTATAAATATGTAGTATATCCGTTGTCTAGTACTCATAGTACAAGCCTAGTGCTAGATTGAGCTGTGTGTAATGTCGTGCAGTATTTATTTATATGCAACGTCACTACTGTATCAAATCCGGCTAGATTATTTATAATATGACACTTTACAACTGTATATCAAATACGGCTACAGTAACGGGACTGCACCCGTATGGACCGAGATACACGAGATATTGCCGAACGAACAATGCTTTTCAGACCACATGAACAAAATTACACTGCGCGCATACCTTCTAGTTTTCGTAATCGAACCATCTGAGATGGATTTAAATTTCGAATCGTTTAGTATTTCGTAGTACACTTAGGTAAGCATACACTTATTTTTTTTATTTTACGTTTGTTGTACGGGAGCGCTCCATTTAAACATTTAATTTATTGTTTGCAGTGAGAATATCAACGGTTTGTTTACAGACAGAGAGACAAAGGAACGGACAAACAGACAAACGGATAGCGGAGTCATAGTAATAGGGTCCTGTTTTAGTCTTTGGGTAAAGAACCCTAAAACACTACATCAACATTTTCACAATAAAACTTTCTTACAGTTATAAAGCAAGGGTTGGTCGCCCAGACTACTAAAACTATCCCCCTTCTATTCATATTACCGTCCCCAAAACACACCGCGTTTTTAATGCTCTAATGTAAAAATACATTTACAAAAATCACTTAAGCGAAATTTCAAAAATTTACAAGGTATACCTAACGGGGATGACTTTTTAAGCCGAAAGGGGGTTGTTCTACACGTCTAGGTAAACAACTTTTGTGCTACGACTTTTGAATTTTTTTCTTCTGAAACGACTTTTACATCTTGTATACTTTTTTTTGTAAACTATTTAGTTCACTACCAGTTTCGATACGTTGGCCTGGGCAGCCTAAGGAAGATGGGTTAGATCTTGTTCCATTTTCTAGATGATCTTGTTACATCTTCGACCATAATATCACTGATTATCAGGTGAGATATAATAGTGGTCAAACGCTTTATTTACCGTGTGTAAAATGCACAACTGATGTGAGGGCTCGACTTTTGTCACATTTTCACTGACGTTTATTGTCACTCACTAGAGCAAGACAAAGCATTAAGCCGTTTTAAGACAATAAGACGTTATTTTGTCTAAGGTTTTCGCGTTTTGCATAATGAAACACAATATTTACCGGGTTTTACTCGCGTTTTATTTAATAAAGGCACCATTACAAAGTACCGAACTTTCGTCACTTTACAGTTAGCTTCCCATCAACTACCCTAACTAGGGGAACCGTGGGGACCCTTTTTTCAGGTCAACCTTGAATCAGGGTTTTTAAGCTCGGTAATTTGTAATAATGCCGTTATTGAATAAAACGCGTATATCTGAATTTGGCTAACACTAAATTGTCTTAAGATAGCCTTAAATTTACTCTTATCATATCCAGAGCACGTCCCCGATATTAATCAAAATAAACCACTCTAATACTGTCTCAAAGCACACAGAGAATAGTAATAAAACATAATAAAATCTTCCTCAACATTTCCTTATGTTAACACTTAACAAATAGCATTGCACACGCGTAAATCCCGGCAAAACGACTGCGTAATAAATAAAAGGAGTGAGAATACTGCTCATTTTGTGTACCTACTATAGCCTTTTCTCGTGGTTTTGAGGTTATTTTATGCCTGCAACACGCTAGACTGTAAGACTTATATGAGATCATCGGTAAATGTTCTAAGCTTGCTGTAAGAAATAACAGTTAAGTATAATTTTAATGGTTTTAGTAGCAGTCGAAAGTAAAGTAATGAGGATAAAATAAAAAAACTTCATAAATGACAAATAACTTTACCTAAACACAGTGTTACCGACTGGAATCTATTATGGGTTTTTACTCTTTATTCATAAAACTTAAATTACTGATGTAATTATAACTAATATTGAATAAAATAATTAACAATAATAATAAATAACATTAAGAGTTAGGGTCACCTGTGGGTGAGGTTATAATTATTATTTCTTATCGGTTGTGAACCGATTATGACCATTAGGAAATTAGCCAGTGTCAAGTAAAAATAACATATTATGCAAGTTATTCGCATCGAAACAGTCAAGTCGTCATAGTTAAAGTCAAGTCTAGGGAATCATTTGTAAACACCATTACAAAGATTGTTCACGGAGCTTTGAAAACAACACTAAGTCCATGTTTTGCACTGATTTTCACTTTAATTTCCACCTTCACAAAACTACATTGATTAATATGCCCCCCAAATTAAACAATTTGCACGCATTTGAACTAGGTTTCACAAAAATGAAAATTTAGCAACACATCTTCTCAACGCGTTCCCGCCAAAAAACTCGAGGTTATAATTATCATTGTTCTAAGTTTGAATTTGTTTTTTTTTTAGTTTTTCTATTTTATCATTTGTAGCGCATCGACTGTCAATGAAATGAATAAAAAAAAACGAACTCGGTGGGAGGAGTTTTGGCGGGAATGCGGGAGATGTTTTGCTAAATTTTCATTTTTGTGAAACTTAGTTCAAATGCGTGTAAAATGTTTAATTTCGGGGGCATATTAATCAATTTAGTTTCGTGAATGTGTACAAGTATAAATGAAAGTGAAAACCGGTGCAAAACATGTACTTTAGCTTAGTGTTTTCTCCAAAGCTCCGTGAACAAACATTGTAAAAAATGGCCCCCTTTTTACAATGATTCCCTCGACTTGACTTTAACTATGACGACTTGACTGTTTTGTTTGTTCAATGCAAATAACTTGCAAATATTGATAATACTTGACACTGGCAAATTTCCGAAAGGAAAAGCCATTTTTAAGGAAGAAGAAGAAGAAGATCTCGGTGGGAACAAATATCTGTTAAGTGGTGGTCAAAAATATTCAATTAAGTAAGATGACTACAATTTCATAGAAATACAATTCATAACAATCCTTCTACAAGAACAGCCCATACGACGGCCAGTAGGCTGAAACAAATTAAT
The DNA here is from genome assembly GCA_949358125.1 of Idaea dimidiata. NCBI lineage: Eukaryota > Metazoa > Arthropoda > Insecta > Lepidoptera > Geometridae > Idaea > Idaea dimidiata. The sequence continues at coordinate 18,226,351 of OX442334.1, read as the reverse complement.
ATTTCTATGCTGACCATCAATATTGGTATCTGTTTCTGGGTGTTTTCTATGTGTTTTAAGTAAGTATTTATCTACAAAAAAATAATATTATGTAGTACATCCGTTGTCTAGTACCCGTAGTACAAGCCTAGTGTTTAGTTTGGGGCTAGATAGGGCTGTGTGTAATGTCGTGCAATATTTGTTTATATGGGCACTTCATCAGTCCAACTGTTTTTTTTTGTTTTTATATTGCACGACATTACACACAGAGCAATCTAGCCCCAAACTAAGCACTAGGCTTGTACTATGGGTACTAGACAACGGATATACTACTTAATTTACTTTTTATTTTGTAAATACATACATATTATACATAGAACGTTAACCAGACCAAATACAAATATTTATTTTTTAGCATAAATATTTGCAACCGACGGAAATCGAACCCGCAGCCTTCTGTATTGCGGCCAGGCGGTCGCCCGACGCGACAATGAGGTCGTATTATAAAATACTTGACACTGGCTACTTTCCAAACGACCATAATCGGTTTACAACCTATGAAAAAATAAATAACATTTTTGATTTCGCGCGCTTGGGCGCTTGTGCGTGTGACTCGTGAATGTAGGGGCCGTTCATGACATATTTTTTATTGGAACCGGGTCTCAAGGCCTCATACATACGTTTTTTCCCATGCGACGTAACCCGCACGTCAAAAAGCCGCCCCGGTCAGGAGTCGGGAGCTCTGGCAATCGGATAGGCCGTCCGCGGTATTTGCCCAACGTAGATTTATCAAGGCACGTGCGAGCACAAATTTCTGTACGTATTGTGGTAACAATTACTCAACTTCACCGGCCCGGGGCTTTTTATTTACACTCTGTTTTTAAGCAATATGGACGTAGATTTTTCTTCTGTGTCCGCGATGTTGAATTGAAATTAACTAATACTGTTAATTTATTTCATAAAGTTTTTAAATTCACATGATTGGTAACATAGTAACGTTTTACCGGGTCTTAATTGCTTATTGTTATTTATTTTCTCACCTCGAGGTTTCAAGGGACACCTCCTCCCCCCCCCCTTGCGACAAAGGCCATTGTAACATGGTTGAAACGTCCCAAAGACATAAACAACCCGACAGAAATTTTGAGTTGAACTCGTATTAAACCCTGAACTGATTGCGATGTAACTTAACAAGCTTATATCTGAATTAACACATGAGCTACCTACTTTTTACTTCGATAATCCCGCAGGATCGGGACTTACGCGCGGCGATGTTCGTTACAATAATCAATCAAACAAAATCGGATTTTTATTAAGTACTATAGCGATAAGTATATAGAATAGCGATTACACAAAACTGTAATTTCGAATAACCGACACACTTCAAAAATCGAATTCCATGCATATGCAATGCTCTCTACACACTGTTTGTTCAAAAACGTAATGAAAATGCGTCAGCCAATCGGAAAGCTTAATTTGAAAAAGGAATTTAACGAGGCAAGTCCCTGATTGGATGGTTTAGGAAGAGTTGAAATTGGATTTACAGTATCTAGTTCTAATTAAAATCAGCGTGAAAGGTCACTGTTTGATATTCGTTTGAGGTTTGTTTAGGTCTCAGAATGTGTAGGTATTTGTTTGAATTAAATTTTATTTGGTTTATCGAAAAATATAAATAAAAGTATAGGTACGTAAATAAATTGATACTATTGATCACAACCTCAACAATATTGGTACTTATGCTATTTATAGTCATTTTCACCAACAAATTTCGTGCACTATTTATCCATTTAGTAAAATTGCTTCCAGTAACTAACTGCGAGACTGTTTTTATAATTGACTATCTAATGCATGACACAACCCTTTTTCAGAAACTTAGATCCAAAATGTAACACAGAAATGTCAGTTATCAAGAGAAAAAGTAAAGAAAGAGCTGTCACTTTCAAATAATTATGAGTTTTTTGTTTACATTTCCGAAATCTATAGTCCGTACTCTGTCTTTGCTAAGCAAAAACTTTGATTTAAGTCAATTTTTGGTAGTTATAAAGCAATCTTTGCAACTATCTCATGTTTTTGCTTAGTAAAGTCGACGTTTTTTTTAATTTAGAATGAAAACCAATCAAAAATAATGACCTAAACTTTGCTTCTCTGTTATGCCTATAAAGATCTTTTTATTTTATTCGTTTATTACGAAATGAATTTCAATTAAAAATTCTAATTGAAAGTTTATGCTTAGTTTTTGCTAAGCTCAGTCAGAGCAAAGTCAAAGTTCACACTATAGTGTTAGGTTTTGTTCTTTTTACGACTTTTAAAATTCGAATTACAATAATTGTCAATAATAAGTAACACAAGAATTTCCGGCCACGAATTTACCAAATAATGGGTCTAATTTGAATTTCCCGCCATAAATTGGATCTAAAAGTCTCTTTCTTCTTCTTCTTTAAAAATGGCTTTTCCTTTCGGACATTTGCCAGTGTCAAGTATTATCAATATTTACAAGTTATTTGCATTGAACAAAACAGTCAAGTCGTCATAGTTAAAGTCAAGTCGAGGGAATCATTGTAAAAATTGGGCCATTTTTACACGACTGCCAAAGGAAGTGTTATTTACAATGTTTGTTCACGGAGCTTTGGAGAAAACACTAAGCTAAAGTACATGTTTTGCACCGGTTTTCACTTTTATTTACACTTGTACACCTTCACGAAACTAAATTGATTAATATGCCCCCGAAATTAAACATTTTACACGCATTTGTACTAAGTTTCACAAAAATGAAAATTTAGCAACACATCTCCTTAACGCATTCCCGCCAAAACTCTAAAAGACTCTTTGGCCATTCGCACGCCATTCGAAAATTTAAAAAAAAAGAAAATGGTGACGATGACAGATTTGTAATCTTTGAGCGACATAAAAGTAAGTAAAAAGTTTTGATCAAACTATTTAATTGTTATTGATGTATTAAAATTAAAAACTTATAAAACAAAAGGCGAGAAAACAGAAGTAGAGAATATTGCGAACTATTTAATAAACATTCTCGAAAATAGTAGGATATAGAAAAAGGATGTATCCGGTGTCAAGCGGTGACCGGGGAGGGGTCTTCGGATTTGGAATGGCGCGGAGTCTGAAAAAATATTTAGGAAGTGTTTTGTGAGTGATATGTGCTTTGAATTACCTGGGTAAGCAAGTGAAATCTACACTAAATAAAATATAATAAATAAATAAATATTTGTTCAATAAACTTTTGTTACATAATAGACTATAGGACTTAAACATTACTGGGAAGACTATAAATAATACATATACCTGAACTAGGTGAAACCTGTGTTTCAGGTGAAGTAGGTCATTGTTTTTATAAATTAAATTTTAAAATTCAATCACTTACAAACAAAATACGAAATTGATTATCTTATCTTACTAATATTATAAACGCGAAAGTTTGTACTTAAATAAGTATGTATGTATGTGAGGTTGTTACTCTTTCACACAAAACTACTGAACCGATTGCGATGAAACTTGGAATATAGGTAGCTGGGGACCTGGATTAACACATAGGCTACTTTTTATCTCGATATTCCCGCGGGAACGGGAAATACGCGGGTGAAACCGCGGGGTGCAGCTAGTACTACAATAAATGATAGTGCATAAAAGAGTAGGTACAACAAACGGGTAGGTATGAACAATTAACGAGTAGGTATATAACATAACATTCCTTTTCCTAAGCATAAGGTATAAGAGTAGCTAGCTTTCAGCCTAAGACTTTCTACTTGAGTGCACTTGATCACAATTACTGCAGACAGAGGTAAGTGGTGTAACGATGTTAAAACGCGCTGTCGAATCAATCGTACCATTCGTGTAGCAATCGGTCGGAAACATCAATCAATTAGCTGTAACCGGACTGTAGTACCGTGTCGATTGATTCCTACAGATTTTACACACGGGTGGGGAATTTGTTGGAGATCGTGTAACCCCGGCGTACGGTACGTACTAAGGCACCCTGCGGGTTCACCCGCGTAAATCCCGTTCCCGCGGGATTATCGAGATTAAAAGTAACCTAGGTATGTGTTATTCCAGGTTTCCAGCTGTTCAGCGGCTACATTCCAGGTTTCATCGTAATCGTTTTGCAGTAGTTTTTGCGTGATGGAGTAACATACTCACAGACTTACATACATACAAACTTTCACGTTTATAATATATGTAAGATGTAAGATTTGTCGCAATAACTAAGTATGTTTGCTAAGTTACATTAGGCATACACACAGATTTATTTATCAACAAACATTTGTACCATCCATGGTGTGTTTTGATGTTTGTTACTCAATTACGCAAAACCTACTGGACGGGTTGCGATGAGACTTGGAATATAAGTAGTTGGAAACCGGAATTAACACATAGGCTACATTTTATCACGATATTTCCGCGGGAACGGGAATTACACGGGTGAAACAGCGGGGCGCAGCTAGTATTTTGTCGCCGTCGCAGATTTGCTACAAATCCTTAAAAAGGAGCTAATGATATCTTAGAGGTTTTGGCTTTTATTGTTTAATCATATATTTTATAATTGTTATTTTTGTTGCGGAATATACAAATTTATGCAAAAAATACAAATACCGGGTAAACAAATTAAGAGTTACCTACAGTCGCTAGTTTTAGTTAATATTAATGTCAATTTGTTTGTTACTTATGACGTGAATAAATAAATAAATAAAAACAACAATTTCGATTGTTTTAATCTAGATTTCTTAGCAACAGTGTTACAGTGACCGTAGAAAAAGATTGGCAACGAGACCCCAACATTCTGAGTTTCTGAACATTCTCTTGTGGACTTTCTAACGACGATGCCTTCCAAAAGAGACAGACAGACTTTGAAGTCTTAGTAAATCGATCCCATTTTCACCCTAAAATAACAGTCGGTTTGTCCAACTTTATACCTGTGTATCACGCAGTTTTACGATATGAACCCAAACGCGAAATTATGTGGATTACAGAGATAAGGCTGAGGGCACACTAAAAACTTATTAACGAGTTTTTAAGGCCTGTTTACGGCTTTATTAGATATAAAGCGGCGATTTAGAAGCGATCGCATTATCTTTATTTTGTTAAAGAAATCACTAATTTCACTTTAGACGCTTCTTGTAATATTTCGAGAAACAAGTGTAGTGAGCAGTTAATAGAATATTTAATACATTGTATTCGATACATCCATTAATTAGTATATTAGTCAAAAATAAAATAGAAATATTTTATGCATGGAAATATATTTTAAAAAAATCCCCATGACAGGATTAGAACCTGCGCCCCCTCGCTAGCCAAGCGAGTGCTCTAACCACTGAGCTACACAGGAATACACAGGTTCCCTTGCAATAAATATTTCTAAGTTTAATTTTCCTTGAGCAATAGAAACAAAAAAATATTAAAAATAACATACCTAAGTCAGTACTTAGGTTTGATTCGACCAATCCAGAATAAGCAATGAATAAAAGTACTTCAGTCGAATTACAGTGGCTAAACTAAATGCTAGCCTTCCAGAATCCAGCGCCAAATCCTTCAGACTTCTTATTTAAGTACAGACAGCTTTTGTTTCACATGTCGTCCGTGCTGTTGTCATATAAAAGTAGCCCGTCGCCGCCCCGGCCCCTCTACGGGCCAATCAAATTGAATTGACGTTAACGGCCTATGAAGCTCGTCTGGCTAAGGCCTGACTGCAATTCAGAAGGCTGCGGGTTGGATTCCCGCCGGGTGTAAGAATTTACGATTAAAAATAAATATTTGTTCCTGGTCTGGGTGTTTTCTATGTAATTATTAGTAGTATACCCGCTGTCTGGTATCCATAATACAAGCTTATTGCTTAGTCTGGAGGCTAGATTGCGCTGTGTGTAATGTCGTGCAATATTTAATATCATAAAAAGTTCATAAAATATGGAAGACACATCTTGAAATTATTTTCTCTTGAGATAAAAAACATACTGAAAACTTAGAACACAATAAATTTAACCAATTTCGAAGTCAACTTAAAATTAAAGTAATAAATAAGCGAGTACAAACAAAACTTGTATGATTTACTTGCACCATTTCCTTACAGTTAACATAAAGTCCAAGACACATTGCAGTAACAAATCTGCGACGGCAATAAATCTATATCTAAGATATAGATATAATAAAATCGTAACTTAGCGGTGTCTGTTTTTGAAAGATATTTTGAAAAAACTATTTTTAGGGGTATGTACTAACCTAACAGAACCCATTTCCGTGTTTAACTTTTTGTCTGTTTATCCGGATATCATCTCCGGATATCTGGATAAAATTTAAAAATTACGTAATTTCGTTGTTTTTTAACCATCGTCATCGATCGTCATCCGTCGTCATCGATCGTCATCCACAAATTTTGCCTTACTTCACCTACCCACCGCAATGCAAAAATCCACACTTAAACGGACGACCAGGGAAGTACTGAAGATGCCAGGCGCGGCAGCGCCTGGCTTCAACAGTTTTTCGATGAGCGGTAGGTAGGTGTAAGTACAACGCGGGATCGCGACTTGCGCGAATAAAACCGCGGGGCGCAGCTAGTCGTCAATAAATCCTTAAAAAGGAGTCAATAATTTCTTAGAGGTTTCGGCTTTTATTGTATAATCAAATGAATATTTCGTGCTCGTTCACAAGTGAGTTGTGTTTTTTACTTTTTATTCCGATATGTTATAATATCGGGGGTAAAGTGTGATATATAGAACCTATACAACACCATGGATAACTCGAACGGTCTCGTCAATAAAATATTTAACGAGTTTTCTTTCTATTTTTTACCTAGTCAGAATTGTAAATTATTTATTTGACTGATAAAATTAGTCAGAAAGCATTGAACTTACTGATTGCCTTACTCGGCTGAACGTCAGACAATGGTGAATTAAGAAATATTATTTCAATAGAGTTTTTAAAATTATTTGCCATTTGAAATAATTTTTAACAATCTATTTGCAGTAAGTATTATCAAGGAATTCTTACCTACTGTACCGATATCAAATAATTAAGAATAAGGACAGGAATAATCTATTATCTATTACTTATAATATAGGAATTGAGAACAAAAAGTCTGTGCTTGGAAGTAAATTAAAAAAAGTTGTGGGACTTAAGAAAAGCAGTAGAACAAAATTATATAATTTTTAACATTTATTTCTGTCTGTCTGTTGCTCTGTTTGTTCCTTATACAATTAAAAAATACTAATCCGATTGAAATCTGGTTTTAAATATTGGATAGTTCTATTTTCGAGGAAGGTCGTGGTATATTTACATCGAAATCCAATTAGTAGAACCCGAGTCAAGAACGCAAAAGTGCAGCCATTCGAGAAACTCTCGGCCGCCCGCGCCTGTGAAAACGCGTTTTTCACTTCCGCTGGTGAAACCGTGGGGCGCAGCTAGTAAGAAATAATTTCAAATTAAACATCGTCGTTATCAAAGATCGCAACACCAATGTGTCGTGCAACAGTTGTTTGGTCGAGTAAGAGCCGTGGACTGTAACGGTGCTCATTTCCTGAAGGAAACTGGATGCGGGCTCGCTTCCTCGACTCCGAGTGACAGATGTGTGGCGAGGAAAGTTAGCCATCGATTGATATTTAGGTCGTGTGGCTAGTGTGTTTAGTGAATATGGGGTCCGATATAGTATCAATATTCATAATAATTTGTAAGAAATCTTCATTTTAGAGTACGGAATACAAAGGTAAAAAGTGCCCCTTTTACTAAGATTTCACTGTCCGCCGTCTGTCTATTATCAAGGGCTGATTTTTCAAAACCCTAGATAGAGATATCTGACAAATAAAATGTAACACCACCAAATAAAAAGGAAAATAAATCTAAATTTAGATGATCAAAATTTTAAGGCTTTTAAATTTGGTTGGGTTCGAACATTGCACATAGATTGCGCTGTGTGGAATGTAGTGTAATATTTATTTATTTATTTACATCTTTTATCCGTAGAATGAAAAATCAGGCCTAAATCTCATAAATCGTTACAGTTAAAATTATAACAGTTGATGTTTTTTGTTGCTGTTAAAACAAAAAAATCATTGTTATTCTCAAAGTCATCGCGCCAAGAAGACTAGTCCGTCTAACACGTAGGTCGGTGCAGCCATTCAGGAAGATGGGTCGTAACTTTTATCATTCGTTTTCCTACTTCTTCTTTTCGTGTAATGGTGTAGCTCGCCTAGGGTTAACGTTGTCAAGTCTCCTTTAAGGTCTCTAACTTGACTGCTATTAGAGACAACTATCTAATATAGTTATCTCTGATAGCAGTTAAGCAGTTTAGCAGTTAAGTTAAGCAGTTAAGTTAAGCAGTTGCTTAACGTGCCTTTCGAAGCATGAAGGAGCTTTAGAAAGTGATTTATTCTAACTAGTAATTCAGTTCCTTTGAAATATTATTTCAATCTAATCCTATAAACCATAATATAGTACATAAACTTTAATAATTTCACGGTACCTTAGCCCTGTGTTTTGATCCTGACATTTATAAGGTATAGGTATTTGATTTCAACTATTTCCCAAATGGGAAATGCTAATTGATTAGCAAGCCAATCAGATTAGCGGGACTCAATTGTGCCAGTCAATAGTGAGAAGTTCCGGGAACTAATTTATTTGTTAGGGATGAGAAAGCGTTTTATCGATAAGTCTTGGGAAAAGAATCAATGTTGTTATTTATTTTTTTAAACGAACTTACATTTTTATTGAATTAATAATAGGAAGCTTAAATTGAAACTAAACATATAAATACATCTAATCCAACTAATATTATAACCTAATTGAAAAAATATTACAAAGGTTTAACCTTAGTTAATACAGTTTCGTCGCAACCGGTTCATCAGTTTCCGATTGAAAAAACAACAATCTAACCTTTTGCACAAAAAAACCACACTAACCATTTAACTAACATATTTTTGGTTCAGTTGATAGGTATTTGTTATAATTTTTCGTCTCAGTCGTTTTTTTTTTAGGAGACAAATATCGCTCTCAATTCCAAAGAGTTTTAAATATTTATTTATTTGTAACATAACCCATTTACTGTTCTTTTAAACTGTGTGTTTTTCCGCAATTAGCCCTACTATTGAGCCTTTGTGCGTGATTTTAAGCCGTGGGTCTTCATCGTAAGAGCGATGTTAATAGCGCACAGTCATATTTTTTTCTTAAAGAAAAAGACATTGTGCGCGGCCGGGTTTTGAAACCACGACCTTCGGAATGAAAGTCGAGGTATCTACCACTAGACCAACACCGCTCTAATTAACCCATTAAGGGCCTATATAACCCTAATAGCGTGACAGGGATAAAGCTAGCGAATTTCAGATGTGTAAGTGAAGGACGTAAGATGCGACTATGCAAAATTTTATTGAGTAAAATCAAACAATTGCTAGTTTCAAGATAACTAAACGTTAATCTTGAAATTCAAAACATTCACTGCCTGTATTGAGCTAAGTTCAGTTTTTATACAAAGTTTTATTAGTTTTCGTACAATATTGACTGAGTAATATCATTTATTTGTACAATTTTAGAGGGAAGTTTAGAATTTTTTCCTATAGAAATTTTTTTCAGGAATCTTGTTTTCACGTCATTCACGTATTAGTAAATATCCTCGACTTTAATAAATATGGTTTCAAAACTTTTATTTCAAATAACTTTTGTAGTAATTCACCCTAGAAACATCAGTTCTAGCCAACTACGGCCCCTTAACTGTTATATGTACATAGTAAATAAAAGCTTTTATTTTGTAAATTCAAAGTGAATAAATGTAATAAAATAATGTAATATTTATCGTGATTTGAAAACATTTATTAAAAAATAAAATCCATATTTTATTATAATTTAGGTAAACTTATAAAACTTAATAAGTATATACCTTTTAACATAGATTTAACGAAATTCAAATAAACAATTCTAATCTAAATTCTACTTTTTTCATCTAGCAGCTCGAGATACTCTTGAACATAAGACGTTATTATGCGAGGCTAGCAGCGCCCCGCGGTTTCGCTCCCGTAAGTTCCGATCCCGCTTTAATATCGGAATAAAAGCAACCTACGTTACTCCTCAACAAAAAAGGGTTCAGTATCTTCAGAGCCTATTAGTTACAAAGAAACAAATAAATCCATCTTTTTTATAATGTTCCTGAAAATATGTTCGAAATTCGTTTGAAAAATATCGTATAGTCGATAAAACTAAAATTCATTTAATCACAACACTATTATTCAGTCGGAGTGGTTGTACAAATTGTCTCTTACAGTCCAAATGTACAGATTAGAGAATTGTTCAACTTGACGAAAAGGCAATTATGTATATTTATTATGTAAAAGGCAATTAGGTGAATATTTTGTATATACAAGGCGTAACTGGGATGTCCATTTAAGCCGAAAGGGGTTTATTCTAGAGGTCTAGGCGAACAACTTTTGTTCTACGACTATTGGAAATCCAAACTTTTTTTTTCAATTTTGAGGTTATATTTCACAAAAAAAAACTGCTATTTTTGTAGTAGACCAAATTCAATAAAAGGACAACTTAAGATCAATGACCTTTAACTATAAGAAACAGCTGATTTTGAAGTAAACTTAATAAGTTTTCGAAAAATATTCGAATTTCCGTAAGTTGTAGAATAAAAGTTGTTCGCTTAGACGTCTAGAACCCCCTTTTGGCTTCATCTTGTATGGAGGCCAGCTATGTTTTTTTTAAATAATTGATAGGTAAACGTTTGACCACTATCTCACCTGATGGAAAGCGACGATGTGTTCTAAGATGTTACCTAGGAGATACCAGTTCACTTGTGACTTGAAGACCCCCAAGTTGTAGACATTCCATTTCATTGTTTTGATATTCCATTTGAATTTTGGAATGTAAATCATACTAATTAGTTAATGGCAGAGATAGAATACTTAATATCACAATTTATTATAAAAAAAATGTAAGAGTGCAAAGTGAGTGACGTGGAAAAGCGAAAACAGGAAAGTGGACCCCGGGGTTCCCAGGTAGGGATGCAATCGGGAACATCACTCAGATGATGAATATAATATTTAAGAACGTCTACAAAAATCTTAGACTACGACTTTCCGTAGCGGTCATAGTTTCTACGAAAGTAAAAGGCTGTACGGGCTACGTAGCCTTTACCAAGTTTCATGAAGATTAGTTCAGTAGATTTTGGAGGAGGAACAAACATACGGCCCAAAGGCCTCTGCGGCGCGACGGTCGAAGCCCGGACTGCAACTCAGAAAGTTGCGGGTTTGATTCCCGCCGAGAACAAATATTTTTGCTAACTAAATGTTTGTTTCTGGTTCTGGGTGTATTCTATGTATCGTATGTATGTATTTACAAAAAAAAAGTATAATATAGACTACATAATTGTTGTCTATATTGTATTCATAGTACAAGCCTAGTGCTTAGTTTGAGGCTAGATAGCGCTGTGTGTCGTGCAATATTTATTTATTTATTTACTTACTCACAAAATGTTTCCTTTGTATTATAGTAGGATGGTTTAGATTTAGTCCGGTCAAGCAAAACTGAAGGTAAAACTCCTCGCTTAAGACAGCCTTTAGCCACTTCTGCAGTAGCACTATAGCAATGTAATTTGTCTTTACATTGTATTGTTTAGAAAAACAGGAAAATCTCATTTTTCCTTTTACGTTTCGTACTTACTTACCGCTTTTAGGGTTCGGTACCCAAATGGTAAAAACTCCCAACTAGCAAATTTGTCTTGGAAACGAATCCTTTTAAGTGTTATAGTATTATAAAATACTAATACGTATCTTGACTAAAAGATCAAATCTTATTAATGCATAGATTGAAACATTTTGCACTTGCAGACCATTCGCACTTTATACCTACGTTTATAGATGTATATAAGAATTAATTCAAAGATATATATCAGAATAAAGGTTTTACAATTACCTTAAATAAGACTCATTGCTCTTCAGGATTAATGCACACTTAATTAGGCATTTCAGAAGAGAATTTGTTCTTACTAAAGATTGCACTGAGTGCCCCATAATACTTTTGTTCTTACTAAATCTTTGGTTAAGACAATTATAAGGGCAACAATCAGTAAATTCAATTTTGTCTTAGCAGAGTCGTATTTAAGAACTTAGGTATGTAAATAGAATTGTTTAAGGTCATTTTGTCTTTATTTTGCGTTGCTTGAGAACTATTTATCTAGCTAGTCTCTTGTAAATTCTTTCATAAGGGTTCTATGAGAATATCCTCACTGGCAATTGTCTTGTAAATTCTTTCATAAGTAATAATCTGCTGCACAAGTACAAGTCTTAGCGGAACCACTTGAAGTTAGAGCTGGTAATGATTGTGATGGTTCCGTACAATATAGAAATGAATAGTTGATAGTTCAAGTCACGAAGCAGAAGATGATAGTAGGGAAGATGATTCGGTTAGAACGGATAATGTCTAGCTTCACCTACCTATTTATTAATTACTTATTCGTCATGCAATAGTTTTAGTAATAGGTAAAGGTTTTCAAGGCACGTTGATATTGAAAATATTAGAAGCATAAGCACAAGCGACACATTTTTCTGAAAATATCAAATGCGTTATTATCCAGGACCATTTCACGTTGTTAAGCATTTAAAACCAAATGTTCCTAATACAGTCAACACCCATTACGACAACCATTATGATAATCTTGACTCAGCTTGGCGGTATTCACTATTAAAACGACATTAAACAAACAAAAAAATTAAAACAATACATGACATGAACCACCTTTGCAAATCATAATATTGAAATTAAGTAGGTACTTAGATACCTACCACTTTGTATTTGTGATAGCTTAAAGCAGAACCTTAAAATAATTAAAATGGTCACAATAATTTGTCTCATCCAATTGTTGTGTAAGACCGACATTCTTTGAAGTGACTTATTAAGTATTACAAAAGATCTTTTAGCCTTAAGCTTATCTTAGAGAAGAACAATAAGTCTTATAAATGGACGGCCATATTTATTTTTTCTATACAATTAAATTTTGAAACAAATTTTATTAATTTTTATTTCTCTAAATATATTATGAAAAGAGCCCATGAAAATTTAAACAATTATTTTCGAAAACTACTCGAAAAAAAATTCTTCGCAAGCTCATTACTTGCAACATCAAAGACATAATTAATTAAAAGCATGCTCGATATATTTACAATTATTATTAAAATGGCGATGAAAGTTTATTATTAAGTAAAAACTTAAGTTTTTAAAATTCAATATAATCTGTGGCATCAACACAGCATAATTACCGTTTAGAAAATACACTCACAATTAACTTACCGAGAGTGATACGAAGTCAAATCACTCTTACGATGGCTTTAGTACGAACTTTCGAAGAGTGATTGTCCTTACGACATTCTAATGTAAGGCTCATCTAAGTATAAAAAGTTCTTATTGTGGAATTAGCAAAATAGTTGTAAGATGGAATAATCTTAATGAAAACAACTGTAAGACATCAATAAGGGTGTTTTCCCTTATAAATTGCGCCCAAATCGACACTTACAGATGTCTGTAAGTGCCTTATAAGTGACTAAAAATTTTGGTCTTGGGATATTTCTAAGACAATATTTTGCTAGTTGGGCTGGAGACTATTACTGAGACTTCGCTGTCCGTCTTTCCGTTTTTAACCAGGCTGTATCTCATAAACCGTGATAGCTAGTTAGTTGAAATTTATAAACACAGATTATAATTATATTTCTGTTGCCATTTAACAACAACAAATGCTAAAAACAAAATTAATCCAATATTTAAGGGCTCCCATACAACAAACGTAATTGTTTTAATATAACCGCAACGATACCGCGATGTACTTTTACCACTGACGCCATCTGGTGACGAAATGGCGTCAGTTGTGTTCTAGGATTTCACTTGGTCTAGTGCAGGGATCGGCAAACTTTTACCTTTGCGTGCTAAATATTTACGCAAATAATCTATTGCGGGCCAAGTATTTAAATCCTATTACCTATCTTATTTTATATCCTATGACCATTCCTATCTTTTCTTACTAATATTATAAACGCGAAAATTTGGAAGTATGTATGTCTGTAAGCATCTGTCGACTTTGATACGCTCTCACGCAAAAACTACGGAGCCGATTGCGATGAAACGTAGAATATATATAAATAGCTGGAGACCTGGAATAACACATAGGCTACTAGTTATTATCTCTATGCCATTTATTATCACTTGTGCCTACGCAAGTGTAAAATACGGGCCGCGGATAGACGGAGATATTTGGTCTCGGGCCGGATTAAAGCCATTTGCGGGCCGTAGTTTGCCCACCACTGGTCTAGTGTTTATTTTAGGGTTCGGTACTCAATTGCGATAATAGAACGGATCCCTTCGTGTGCGAATCCGACGCGCACTTGACCGGTTTTTAGTATTTTTCCTGCGGTAAAACATTACTGAGACTAAACTAGGTTGAACGTCTCGTGATGTTTGAGTGTTTCTTGTTTGTGAATTCCCTCGTTTTATTTACCCTTTGCTCTTTTATAAATACATAAATTCTGTGAATAACACACAGCGCCATCTAGCTTATTTTTGTATGATTTCTGTTGTATGTTTTATAAAAATTCATATTTTAGTGATTTTTGCCACTAGACGCCAGACAAATTTTAGTGATTTTTGGGCTGCAAATTATTGTTTTTTTTTTAAGATTACTTTTGTTTTAAATTTAAAAAAAAGCTTCATGGTATGGTGATAGGTACTTATATTTATTTTACTTTTGTGTACACACATCACACATACATAATATTAAACAGTGACCGGTAACAAATATTTATTTTTAAGCATAAATACCCGCACTAAACGGGAATCAAAACCGCAATCTTTTGCATTGCAATTAGGTTTTCTCTTGACGCGCTACTTGTCATCTATTTGCGTACCAAGTTTCATCGCAATCGGTTCTGTTTTTGCGTAATGGAGTAACAAACATACCTACTCGTTTAATTACTTATTTCAACACGAAAGTTTACATTTATAATATTAGTAGGATGTGAAATATCCAATGTTCATAGACCACTAACATTGAAACGTGCCCTTCGTTCTTCTAATCACGGACCCCTTTATTACCGAATTAGACCTCGAATTAATACTCTTTAATAATAAAACTACCGCTAAGGGCAATAGTAGACTGAAGATTATTTCGAATTAACATTTTTTTTTTCAAATTACACAATTTCTGTTCATTATTATTATTAGATTTTCGAGTCTAGATCGCTACGTGTACTAACACACAGATTATTTTAAATGTAATAAATATCAAAATTTAATAAAAATAAAAATTACCCCGACGTTTCGGCAAATGGATTACACCGGCCTTGGTCCCGGGAAGACACGTGCGTGCGCGTCTAACGCGATCTAGAGCCAAAAATCTAATAATAATAATGTGTTTTTTTTTGTTTTATTATTTCTGTATTTTTTGCGTTACAATAAAAAAATAGTCAACCAATCATGAGTGTTTTATGGGCCATTATTTTTTTACGCCATTATATCTGAATAAAAACAAAGCTCATTTTGCTTTATTGTTGTTGCTAGCCTTAGTTATTTCAGAAGATGATTTGGTGGACGCTAAGCTAGTGTCTTCTTCAGATTGGTGAACGTCCCATGTCTTCTGACCCTTATGAGTCCTAGGGCATGTTTTTAAGTTAAAATTTACTTAATAAGCAGCTGTTTGATTAGTCACAATTTTTAAACCCTTTCGAATTTTCAAAATTCGTATAAGTAACAGTTATAGACATCCAGACCAACCTTCCTTCGGTTTAAATCACCGTCCTAGAAAAAACGATGCATAGAGTTAATGAGAAAAGGGGCGGCGAGAAATCGGCCGATAGAAGGTGTCTAATATAAACTCACCCAAACCGAGGGCGTTGTAACAACCCTCAGTAGCTTTACTACAGAACACACCCTGTTTTAATTTAAGCTGTGATTTGCAACGGAATGGCCATATGGCGCTGTGATGGCACCAAATGTACAGTGTAATTGTTAGCAGGGGACTTGGTTTGGCTATAACATTCTAACGGCTGTACTCAGAGATGTGTCTAAGGAAGACTTTAGTTAAAGAATGCTTTGTGACACTTTTAATAGTACCTACAATGCTCAAACTAATACAGCAATCAAAACTAGGTTTTTACGACGAAAATAGTGTGTTTTTCATGGTTTCGAGCGAAGGTCTCTACTCTAATGCAGAAAGTTTCAGTTTCGATTAACGCCAGGGGCTCGATTCGGTAAGGACATAGCATAAGA
The DNA here is from genome assembly GCA_949358125.1 of Idaea dimidiata. NCBI lineage: Eukaryota > Metazoa > Arthropoda > Insecta > Lepidoptera > Geometridae > Idaea > Idaea dimidiata. The sequence goes on along the minus strand of OX442334.1, from coordinate 18,210,136 downwards.
AATGCCGGCAGAATGCAAGCGACGTACAGGAGATGTACGTTAATTCGTATTCTGTAAATGTTATTTTACCAAATTAATATTTAATTCGTTAAGTAGCCTTCAAAATTAAGGGCTAATTAATTATCTAGATAGCTGCCCTTGTTTCTCAGCTAATCAATATTAAACGAAGTTATGGAAGAAAGATTATTTTAACTCCGGCAACAAATCGACTTCTGCAATATTTATGCATCCCGCCTGCTTGTCGCATGCTATGTTTTTAGAGAATCAGGGCCCAGGTGCAAGTATTTATGCTTAAATATAAATATTTGCTTTTGGTGAAATATTTGCTTCTGGTCTAAGTATTTTCTATATGTATTATTACAATTATAACTTAGCTGCGCCTAAGTCCCGATCCCGCAAGAATTTTGAGATAAAAAGTCGCCATGTGTTATTTCAGATCTCCAGCTATCTATATTCCAAAATTCATCGCAATGGGTTTAGTAGTTTTTGCGTGATTGAGTAACAAACAGACATACAAACTTTCAGCTTTAATATGAGTAGGATAGGATGTATGCATTTACAAAAAAACCGGTTAAGTGCGGTATTCGCACACGAAGGGTCCAATTGGGTACCAAATCCTAAATTAAACATTGGACTAAGCGGAATCTCAGAACGCAACTGACGTCGGTTTATCACTAAATGGCGCCAATGGTAATCTTACTAATATTATAAACGCGAAAGTTTGTATGTATGTAAGAATGTATGTATGATGTATGTGAGTTTGTTACTCTTTCACGCAAAAACTACTAAACCGATTGCGATGGAACTTGGAATATAGGTAGCTGGATACAGGGAATAACACATAAGCTACTTTTTATTCCGATATTCCCGCGGGAACGGCACTTACGCGGGTGAAACCGCGGGGCGCAGCTAGTAATAAATATAGGTGTCCTTTCGTTTTTTTTAACGATCGTTAGATGGGAGCCCCCTTAAAGATTTATCTTGTTTCATCTGTCTATACCTATTACGGTCCATAAGATTCAGCCTGGTGACCGACGGACAGACAGCGCAGTCTTAGCAATAGGCTCCTGTTTTTACCCGCTGGGTACGAAATAAAAAAGATTAAGTTTTTCTCATAAACCCATTCGAGTTAATGCTTTTGGAATCAGCACCGTCTAAATGCTTCTTCAAGTACGTATCTCAGAGCTGGCAAGTCCCTATCACCGTTCACACTTCGTGAGCGGTTAACGTACAACTTGGCAGTGGAGTGTGTATTTGTCACAAGTTATGCATAATATTATGTTGAGAAATAATGTTCTGTTTGTTGAATGTGGGACGGATGGGTAATACGGTCTAGTTCAGCTGTTATGGCTCAATGGCTTTAACGTGTGATTATTTATGATTGACAATTGGTTAATCTTACTTCTTACTTAATATTATAAACGCGAAATTTTGTATGTAGGTAAGTATGAATGTCTGTATGTGAGGTTGTTACTCTATCACACAAAAGCTACTGAACCGATTGCGATGGAACTTCAAGTATAGGTAGCTGGGGACCTGGATTAACATAAAGGCTACTTTTGTCCCGATATTCCCGCGGCGCAGGTGAAACCGCGGGGCGCAGCTAGTAGGGAAAAAAATTCGAGGTTATTTCGTACCGAAAAAATCATGTTTCACAAAGTGAAGCGGGATTTACATTACAAAACTAGGGGCATGCAATTTTAGTCATTATCACAAAATATATGGTAGGTTCTTTTAACTTTTTGATAAAATAAACTAATTTGACCAACTAATTAATAATTTTATCCAAAGGTAAATAGTACCTTAAATAGTAAATAGTTACTGCTGCGAGACTGCTGTTGACTATATAATAGTTAGGTACACTAGTTTCGTAATGTAAATTACACAACTTTTTTTTAAGTTACTTTCTAGTACAGACTTTTTGTCCTCTTTTCTCTACTTACCTTTATTATTAGTAAATATAGAATATATATAGAGTATAGAAGATAGGGTACATCGATAAGGCTATAAAGAACCCTTAAACGCTACTTTTATTTTGAGTTCTACTTATAAAATTAAAGAGCTCTTATATACATCATTTTCTATATTGTCGTTTCTGTGTTCGACGATTAGAAAGTTTTTCCTTTGTTATTTTTTCTGTGTAATTAAATATGTAAAAATAATTTTGCTGAATAAAATTAATTTAAAATTTATATCTTCCGTATAATTGGTATCAATTCCATAAACTGCAATTTCATTCGATCATAACTCGTAAAAAGTGGAAAGAAATAAAACATTTTGATGGCCCAGAGATTATATCATAATATTATGAGGTATTTGATATAAAATGCTTTTATACTCTCCCAAGTAGGTGACACTTGAGTAACCTAAACAAAATTTTATAGTGAATAAAATTTTACGCTTGAGTTTATATGGAGTTCTTAAAAATATAAATACAGGTTGCGTAAAGGGCCCGTTTTTCTGGAACTTTATGGGTAGATCGGCTGTGCACTGCGGTTTTACCTACACAGATCCATATAATATAATACTAATAATTAATAACTAGCTGTTATCTGCGACTTCGTATGCGTAGAAATAGTTGCATTTCCTTCATCCGACTTTCTCGTTTGTTGCTCGGGTTCTACTAATTGGATTTCGATATAAAGTATACCACGAGATTCCTCGAAAATAGAACTATCCAATATTTAAAACCAGATTTCAATCGGATTAGTATTTTTTAATTGTATAAGGAACAAACAGAGCAACAGACAGACAGAAATAAATGTTAAAAATTATATAATTTTGTTCTACTGCTTTTCTTAAGTCCCACAACTTTTTTTAATTTACTTCCAAGTACAGACTTTTTGTTCTCTCTTCCTATATTATACGTTTAATAGATAAGACGTGTAGAAGAGTATAGATTACACGACTGCCCTAGGAAGTGTTATGTTTTTGCCGTGAGTGTATGTATGTATACTATGCATGTGACCTATTTTCGTGCCGACGTATTTTAATATTTCATTTACAGGTATAGCTTTTCTTATCAATAAATGAATTGTATATTTTTGTATCTGATCATTTATTAGAAATATTTAAAAGGAAAAATTCATCTTCGAAAATTCACTTGCGGCGAGATTTGAACTCGCGTCCCTGAATCAGTACCCCAGTGCCTCAACCCCTCGGCCACGCAAGTCATTTATTGATCATTTGTTTACAACAAAAAAACATTGATATGTAGTATACTCGTTGTCTAGTACTCATAATACAAGCCTAGTGCTTAGTTTGGGGCAAGATTGAGCTGTGTGTAATCTCGTTCAATATTTATTTATTATTATTTGCAATTCGCGGTTCATTTTCTCTTTACACTCGATAAATGAGCGTTTGAACATTATATCAGCTAATAATAAGTGATGATATTGTGTAAGATTTAACACGCTTATTTAGAAGAAGAAACGACGGCAGTGAAACGAGATCAGAACTCTTATTACTTATTCAGTGGATATCTGACAACAGCGAAAAGACAGGCACTATGCAGTACAGTGCTGCTTTAACGTAAAGTGGTTATTACGGGTGATCACCTCAAAGCAGCAATGTACTGCATAGTGCCTGACATTTTCCACTGTTGTCAGACGTCAACGGATAGATAATATGGGTACAGGATCCGTCTTCCTTAGAGCCAAGGTGAAATTATAAAAATATTTTAAACATTTAAAAACCACCAAAAAAAAAAGAATTGATAAAAAAGACCAAAATAACCTCTACATACAGCGCCACCGACTAATTAATCTGTTTTATCATCTGACGTCGGGCAGCCAAACGAAGTACAATATGAAACCATACAGCCAGTAAAACTGCCCGACTTCAGATGATAAAACAGATTAATTAGTCGGTGGCGCTGTATGTAGAGGTTATTTTGGTCTTTTTTATCAATTCTTTTTTTTTTGGTGGTTTTTAAATGTTTAAAATATTTTTGGTTCTTTTTTTAAGTCGGTTTTTTAATTTTTAAATTATTTTTTTATTTCACCCTTTTTAGTACCTACCTACCTACTTTCGACTGCCAAATAATTAACAATACCTATTGTTACCGTAATTTTAATTATTGAGGAGTTTGCTGATGAGAAGGTGGTTTTAGGTGGCCCATCAATCTGTACTTAGTTCTTTAGGGGTCTATTCTTTTTGGAAGAAGTCCAAAAACGAGTAATTTATTACATTCTAGGAAGCTATCCTGTCCATCATTCCGAAGATACTCATCAGATCCTGACCAAATTTTTATGGGACCACCACGGGGCTTCCACTTTTCCATTAAAAAAAGAACCATCTCAATCGGTCAAGCCACCTTCGAGTAATCGGTGAACAAGTGAATTGAATACAGGTTAACACTACTAAAACCAGAGATATGTAAAAACTTCTAGATACGTAATAGGGCAAATTTCTTGGCAACACAAATGCAAGCTAACTAGCCAGAGAAGTCTTAGTTCCATCCCAGCTCACGTCACGATCACCCGCTTGTTATCACACAGTACATTTAGTTCACTTTCACATTATTCACAGACAACAATGCCTTCGGGCGTATTTAGGACGCATTTATTTATTTATGCACGAATTGTACTTCAAAAACTGGCAAAAATATTTCATTTTATACGTAAGTAAAGCTGTATTTATTTATTTTAGTTTATTTTGTGAAAAAGATTTTTTTCCAAAAACTCAACGAAGTTTTTGACTTTGACGTTTTATCATTCTCTCCTAACCTCTATGAGATGTCATAATAATATTATGACATCTCTTTCTTACGTCATGCAAGTAGCATTGTGTCTTATGTTTTAGAAAGAGATAACAATAGTTTCGTCTATTTCTTCTTTAAATTACGTGAATGAATATAAATAATGAGTTTGTATATCATAATTTGTGGCGCTTTTCAATGATGATTTGTTCTGCAATGGCGTCTCTATAACTTTAATAGACTCATTGACTAAAACCGTAAAATGAGTTTTATTTTAATTACTGGAACTTGTAAAGCTTTATAGCGAAACTTTGTAAAAATTATACAGCTATCACGAAAGTATCTACTTTACCCACCTAAGAATTACGACAAATTCTTACCTTAGGAAATTCTCAAATAATTAATAATCCGTACAAATACGAAACCAATTTATTATAATAAACCACAGACAAGTTTAATCATGATTCATGATGGATGAATACACCTTTGTCCGCAATTCTGCGGATAACGGTTTATCTGGCAATTAAATTAGTTCAGGAATACCTATCTCTGTTGAATCTGTGCTAGTAATACCACAGATACCTACCACGATTATAATCTAATGGACTTCTCACACTGGGTCGATTTCCGAGCCAATATACTGTGATGCAGTAAAATCTGCCTAAGTGCAAAGCACGATGGGTCACACTATACCATTGTCACAAACAAATCGTGTTTTTTGGTTGAGAGTATATTTGAATCCCTCGATTCGCTCGGGATTCTACTTTAAAACCCCTTGCTCATCCCTGGATTCCAAATTCACTTTCGCTGTTAAATAATGTTCCTTCGCTTGTTATTACAATCTACTTTTGAATCAATACCTTACTTAATTAATTCTATGTAACAATTATGTCCCATTGTTCTTATGTGTGTGTTTGTTGTCAATAAATGTTTTTCTTTCTTTCTTTCTTTCTAATTTACGGCGCTACAACCCTTTGTATGTCTTGGCCTTCTCCACGATAGACTGCCAAGCGCGACGATCTCTGGCTGTCCTTCTCTAATTAGTAAATCTCTTTATAGCCTTGAGATCTTCTTCGATGCAATTGCACCGCCATAGTCTAGGTTTCTTTTTAAAATTCTTTTTTTTGTATCAGTGCCATACCACCTAATATTTGCTACAGACAGCGGACATAGTCGTTTTATTTTTGATGTTGCTGCGGGTGAAATACACGTGAAACCAACATTTTACCGATAGGTGCAGCTTACTATTGTTTGTCGAAGTCATCCTTCTAAACGTTGTTTTTGAGTGTAAGAAATTTCTTTGTTTCTCAACGCCCGACTTGTTTACGGATATAAACTGTTAGGTATATTAAAAGCAACGCGATTTTAACCAAAAAAGATTCCGCACGGATCGTCAAACAAACAAATAAACCAGAAAAGAGAGAGTATGACAACGTGGGAAAAATGAGTTTAGTTTCATATCAGTATCGCTAAAATCGAAGAAAATCACAGTTCCAAATAGGTATCGTTCTTAGCAGAACTTGAAGCCGATGGGAATTTCAGGATAAAAAGTCGTCTGTGGTTTTCCAAATCACCAAGTTACATTCAAATCGGTAGTTTTTTAGCGTGAAAGAGTAACAAATATGCTTACTTACACATACTTACGCTTTTATAACATTAGTAGGATTCTACTTTACAGTTCAACTCAGTATGAATTTTTAGAAGCATTTCTCAAAGCAATTCATCGTCATCATCTCAGCCCTTGTTCGTCCGCTGTTGAACATCCATACGACGCCACAAATAACGGTAGTTAACTACCTCCATCCAACGACTTCCCGCGACCGCCACAATGTCGTCGGTCCAATAAAGCAATTACTTCTAGTTTTTATAGTAGTCGATCACAAATCCACAACACCGCTCGTTACGATTCTAGCGCTTTTTCTATTTCTATCAACGTAAACTACAATCAGTGTGCAGCGTTTTTTTGCGCCAAATGGTTACGTTTGTACCAGTCCCTAGGTAGTTGGTATTTAGGACCGTACACTTTTAAAGTTAAATCATATCAATGAAATAAAATGTATTGTTTTTAGTTTAGAATATTTTTGGCAGAATTAACGAACCCTGTTCGACAAGCTGTGTCCCGCAGTTTCACCCACGTAAGTTAAGAATCTCGTTTCAATTTTTAAAATCCTTTACAATGGATACAGGTGGATTCCTACCTATCACAAAGAACCTCTAAATTTCAAGTTTCTAGGTCTATTAGATCGCTGGTTTAGGCTGTTTGGATTATATTTCAGTCAGTAAGTTAAGACTAGAAATTTTGAATATAATTATGCATAGATTTAAACAAGAATTGAAGAACTAGCCAACCGAGGTAACTTCCGCTCCGGCTTGTTTCTGGTGCAAAGGTTAGCCATTGCCATTCAGCGTGGGAAAGCTACTAGTGTCACCTTTGCATCAGGAATGATAAGGGTGGGTAATTTGATTAAGGTGACATAATTATGTAACATTCCTTGTGATTAGCCACCTTACTTATAAACACTATGCGCTGCATAATATGCATCGTTTGTCTTTTACTGTCACATAAAGTTTCAAAGTTGACAGACAGAGACAAACGTCACATAACTTAGTCTTATGTAAATAATATTTTATAAGTAAGGGAGTAAATAAATTTAGATAGATGACAAGAATTGGTTTACCATTAAACCTATAACCACGAAAAAGTAATAGCATAATCCTTACATCTATTTAGAAAGAAATAGCGGACTTAGTTTGCATGTAGAAATATTTCACTTTAGTCGTATTGACAATTACAAAGTTCCCACTTTTAAACACCGTGCCAAGAGTCTGAAAATTGGCACAACAAATTGGGGATAGTTTGAATTAATAACCAGCCTGTAGCCAGGATAACCGGATCGAAACCTTGGCTCAGTGCCCAATCCTAGCTAGGACAATAACAATTATTGTACTTACTTGTGTATTTTATTTTCATCCTCTCCTGTACTTATGTTTTTGGAGAAAAATGACATTTACCGGATATAAATCTGAGAAAACTGGCCGTTTTGCTCCACTTGCTTTTGTTCTCAAAATATTATATGTACTAATAATAATGTAAAGGTGCTTGTAAGTTTGTGTATGAGCAAGTTTATTACTCCTTTAAGCAAATGCTAGTCAGCTAACTGATTGCGATGAAACCTCGTACATAGATAGCTAGATATATCGATTATCTCATAGGGTAGGTTCTTTTGTCTTAATATTGAAAATGGAAAAATTAAATATCGGGATTAAATTGAGCTACAGATTAAGCCACGAGCGGCGGACAAAAACTGTATGCTGTATCAGATTCCTTAGTCGCGAGGTGAGTTGAATAGAACAAATTTACTAGAAATATTTTAAAGGTAAAACATCTTTCAAAATTCACTCGCAGTGAGATATGAACTCGCGCCTCCGGATCACTACACCGGCGCCCTTCCAACTAAGCTATGCGAGCTCCCGGGCGAGCGTGAGAGATTCCTAATAGAAATGCTTTGAGCAATAAATATTTTTTTACGTAATAAAACATCGTGCGCTTTATATCTAAAGTGGTTACAATATCGAAATCAAAAGTAACATAATTACTTTTCGATAATATAGCTTTTTATTAGTAAAAGAATTTATGAAATCGGTCCAGTAGTTTTGAAGCCTATTTATTTGTTACAAACAATAAATTTAAATGATAATAACTAGCTGCGCACCGTGGTTTTACCCGCGTAAGTCCAGATACATAATTTTTATTTTAGTAAAAACATTAGTGCGCGGCCGGGATTTGAAACCACGACCTTCGGAATAAAAGTCGGGGTATCTACCACTAGAACCGCTACAAACAAAATTTCGCGTACAGGTTCAATGCCATTGATAGAGTGCGTACTGTGAGTAGGTATTCGGCTTCTATTTCGTAAATTTCTTTTTATTTATATGGTTTACTCTAACCGGATTTTCAGATGAAAAGTGAAAAGAACTACGTGGAAACAAAATATTATTGACTGAAACGGTTTGGTTTTTAGTGCATTTTTATTTAAACATTCGATTCCGTCAATAAAATAAATAGAAGTTTTATTTTTAGTTTCGAAACATTGATGGATGTATATTCGTGTGATGTTGTGACACAGTGCTCTGACCATGCGCGGACAGTTTTTTTTTAAATAAAATTTTCAAAGACTAACGTTACATCCACCGACATATTCTTAAACATCTATGTATAAATAAATACTGTGACGAACACACAGCGCCATCTAGCCCCATAGTAAACTGCGAAGCTTGTGTTACGGTGACTAGACAACGGATATACTACTTATATTTATTTTTCTTTTGTAAAACATACATATTATACATAGAAATACACCCAGACCAGATACAAATGTTTATTTTTTAAGCATAAATATTTCCACCCAGCGAGAATCGAAACCGCAACCTTCTGTACTGCAGCCAAGCGATCGCCCGACGCGCCACAGAGATCGTCATGTATCTATCAAACCTACGTTTCGCCGCTACATCGATTTTTAATTTTCATTTTTTTCTAGTTGCGCAGTTTTTCCTGCGTATATTGCAAGTATTATGTAGATAAAAATTTGCCTATATATTAAACTACTAGCTGCGCCCTGCGGTTTCACCCGCGCAAGTCTCGTTCCCGCGGGAATATTGGGATAAAAAGTAGCCTATGTGTTAATCCAGGTCCCCAGCTACCTATATTCCAAGTTTCATCGCAATCGGTTTAGTAGTTTTTGCGTGAAAGAGTAACAACCTCACATACATACTTACATACAAACTTTCGCGTTTTTAATATTAGTAAGATATATCCAGCTTTCTGTGTACCAAGTTTTTTTGCAAACGGTTCAGTAGTCTTGACGGAGGAAAAGACATGCCTTTACTTACTTAGGTATAGTCCATTTTCACATAAAGTAACCAGCTGCGCCCCACGATTTCACCTGCGTAAGTCCCGTACCCGCGGGAATTTCGGGATAAAAGTAGCCTATGTATTATTCCCGGTATCTAGCTACCGATTTTCGAAGTTTCATTGCAATCGGTTCAGTAGTTTTTGCGTAAAAGAGTACCTAACAAAGTCACATACAAATAAAAATCAAACTTTCGCGCTGAGCTTTCGCGTTTATACCTAATATTAGTAAGATTTGTTTTACCTACCATAAAAACCTTATTTATGAATACGAGGTTTACGCAAGCAACTTCTAGAGCTAACCAAAAAATATAAATAAGACTTCTAAAAATACATTAAAAACGATTTAGCAGCTTAATAGTGTCGCTTCAGTTGTTGCATAATATTTTTAAAATAACTTTTCACCTGAACTTTCAAGGCATTTTCACCTTAATGTATTACTATGTTGAGTTGAATATTGCTTAGTAAAGTCAAGGAAATTAAATATGGTTTACTTACCTGACGACTGACTGAGACTTATAGCGTTTCTCATAACTTTTAATGTTTCTAAACTAACAGGTAAGGACGTCTTTTCAGTTTTTATTAAGCTTTACTTTTATGAGTTAACTTTTTTTTAATCTTATCTGTTTTTTACGGCATACTTTTGTATTTTTCTTTGCAACATATACTCTATTAGCCTAATTAACAGAAGGGGAGTAACGTTGGAGTAGTTATTCCGCTTTTAGTTTCTGTCTTTTAATTTTGAAAGTTCACGTTACGTAAATTGACAAAGTATGTTCGCACTTCTCCGACATGACTCTACGTTATTAATAACAGTAGATTATAACCAAGGGGATAAAGCAGTGTCTTGTGTCGCGGGTGAGGACTTAAATCGCGAGCGCAAAGAAGGAGTCAAGGTTTACTCCCGAGCGCAGCGAGGGTGTTAAATATTTGTGTATTTAATGAAATATAAGTGGTTTATGAATTTTGCGGATTAAAAAAAGCATTCCCTAAATACTTTCTTTTAAATTTCCTAATTTTTATGATGCCTGATCAAACACTCTAAGACAGAGGTTAATTAATAGTTATGAAATTTGTGTAAGTACATAATTAAACTCCCATTATCATTCACTCATTTATTTCTTAATTTTATTAAAAGACCTCATTAATGCGTAACGTCGACGAAGCGTTGCAAATTCTTTCAGAGTTGCAAGAATGATCACTAAAATTGACACTAAGGGACCGTCTCCACGAGCGTTAGAATCGCGGCGATATTATCTTATTTCTATAGGTACAAAGCACCGCCGCGTTAACATCGCCGTGTGGAGACAAGTTCATAGAAATGGTATAGATATGAGTGGCTCGACGATAATATCGCCGCGATTCTAACGCGTGTGGAGACGACGGTCCCTAGTGAATTAATAAATAATAAATAAATAAATACTGTGACGAACACACAGCCCCGTGATCTAGCCATCTAGCCCCGTGGTAAGCTGCTAAGCTTGTGTTACGGTGACTAGACAACAGATATACTACTTATATTTATTTTTCTTTTGTAAATACATTCATATTATACATAAAAATACGCCCAGACCAAATAGAAATATTTATTTTTAAGCATAAATATTTGCACCTAGCGGGAATCGAACCCGCAACCTTCTGCATTGCAGCCAAGCGTTCGCCCGACGCGCCACAGAGGTCGTCCAATTCACAACTCTGCGTCGATGAAACGCAATACCATATTATGCTATAAGATCGCTATAGAATGGGTCTCTACTCTACTCTAACGAACGAACAAAAAAAAACTGTCATCCCCATGATGAAAATCTGTCATTATAGTAGGCAAAAATATTTGAAGGAAATTTTCATCTTCAAAAACTCAGTCGCGACGAGATTTGAATACACGTATCTGCGTCAGTACCGCATCGCCTTTACCAACTAGGCCACACGAGTTCCCATCTCGAGCAGCGAATTTAAGAATTTGAATGTTTCCCCTGTGTACTATTTTTTGACTAAGGCTCGATTGAGACACCATACAGGACCACTTTCCAGTGATTTACCCGTGCTAATGATTAACTTTACAGTTAACACATTTACCCAGAGATGTCGTTGTTTTTTGCTATTAAATATTTCGTAATTTGTTTTTGTTGCTCAAGGCATAAGTATGTACAAGAAATATTTGAAGCAAATATTCATCTTCAAAATATATTCCTTGAGCAATAAAAACGAATTACGAAATATTATAGTAGGCAGGTATATTGACAGATTTTTCATTCGGTTGTAGAAACAGAGTATAGGGCGACTGGTCTCTATTCATAATAGACTAGAAGAAGAAAGATAGATTAATTATTTATTACGCAACACAAAAACATAATATTACAAAAAAACTCAACAGAAAAACCTAGGTGACAAATCAGGCCTTATCGCTTTAAGCGATCTCTTCCAGGCAATATTTGGATTGACAAGCAGTGAAGAAAGATGAAAGTTAGGGTGTTCGTTTGGCTTGAATGACCATCCTCGGAACTACTTGTATACAAGATGTAACGGGTAAGCCCTTTTAAGCCGAAAGGGGGTTATTCAAGACGTCTAGGCGAACAACTTTTGTTCTATGACTTTTGGAAATTCGAAGTACTTTTCGAAAATTTTAAGTGTAAAGTTTACTTGAAGATCAGCTGTTTCTTAGAGTTCGAGGTCATTTACCTTATGTTGTCCTTTCATTTAGCTTGGTCTACTACAATCAAACCTTCAATTACCTTTATTTTCAAAAACAGCTGTTTTTTCAGTGAAACAAACTCAAAATTTTCAAAAAAAAAGTTCAAATTTTCAAAAGTTGTAGAACAAAAGGTGTTCGCCTAGACGTCTAGAACAACCCCCTTTCGGATTAATAGGACTTGCCCGTTACATCTTGTATAGCAAGATTATATCGTCATAATAATTTTAAAAAATAAAACTAAAGTAAAAATGTACAATAACTCACCAGTTAGTAGAACTCGTTAAACATTTTAACAAACGGAACGAACTAGACTTGTTTATTGCCCCGACAATAGCTTTGTTATTAACACAAACTTCCTAACGAATTTGCGAATTTAACTATATCTAATTAATTTCTAGTTGCATCCCGTGTACTAACTTTACTAACTATAGTAGTTTTGTAGACGAGTTGATATAATAAACCAACAGTGTCATGCGGTTTCACCCAAGTAATTCCCGATCCCGTGGGATTTTCCTGAAACCCATTTTTAGTGGATACATATTACCATCGATTGCCCTGAGACCTGAGACTTTATACGTAGTTACCGTAGGCTCTTAGATTTATGTTTTTATTTAGTAAATATTCCATACCTAGTAAACTATTCTTTCAATCAGTATATACGATAGGTAGCTATACCGATAGGGCATAGGAGAAGCCACACTGGTGACCCCGACGTGATTAATAAGAAAGTAATACCGCTCATGTAAAACTGTCCCTCTATTTGAGCAAACCACAGCGCCGGATCTTTAGGATAAAAAGGTGGTACCTTAATAGACACTCGACACACCTTATCTTCCATCTTCATACTCGTAGGTTGCTGTTTAGGCGTAGACTCCTGCTTGCTTTGGCCCTCGTTTGTCGCCATTTTGTCTTCTTTTTATTCAGCCGCGTGTTCTGTTCGTTTAGGTCACCAGTGTACTGTGAAGCACGACACGGTACATTATATTAGGACTACGCCAGGACCGCCTGTGTCCTCTCGCCCACGCCGTCTCCCACCAGACAGGCACGCAGTGGCCCGGAAGGAGTTCGAGGATATGCTGGCCAATGGGACGGCACGCCGTTCAGAGAGTCCATGGTCGTCGCCTCTCCACCTCGTGCCAAAGAAAGACAACGGCTGGCGGCCATGCGGTGACTACCGAGCGCTGAACGCGCGCACTGTACCCGATAAGTATCCTATCCGCCACATTCAGGACTTCTCACATCTTCTAGCAGGGACTTCTATATACTCTAAGATCGACTTAGTTAAGGCTTATAATCAATTGCCGGTTAATTCAGACGACATATGCAAAACAGCTATTACAACGCCGTTCGGACTCTTCGAATTCCCTTACATGACGTTTGGGTTGCGTAATGCAGCTCAAACTTTCCAGCGGTTTATCGATGAAGTCCTCAAAGGTCTACCATTCTGCTACGGGTATATCGACGATATTTTGGTGCATTCAGCCACTGAAAAGGACCATTTACAGCACCTGAAAACACTTTTTCAGCGTTTGGCAGAGTACGGTGTACTTATCAACACCGCTAAGTGTGAATTCGGTAAGAAAACTATCACATTCCTAGGACATGAAGTGTCAGCTGGAGGCATTCGTCCTCTTTCTGTAAAGGTACGTGCGCTTCAGGAATATCCCGTTCCGAAGACAGTAAGAGAACTGAGACGTTTCCTGGGTATGTACAATTTTTATCGTCGATTCGTTCCGGGAGCAGCTAGGATTCAAGCACCGTTAAACGTTTTGTTATCTGGACCGAAGATGAAACCAAACAAAAGCATCACCCTCACCCCAGAAATGATGGATGCCTTTAACAACTGTAAGTCTGGACTTTCAAAGGCCGCCATTTTAGCTCACCCTGAATCCTACGCCGAGTTAGCCATATACACGGACGCGTCGGATTCTGCGATCGGCGCAGCACTCCAGCAGCGAGTTGGTGATGCCTGGAAACCGCTAGCATTTTTCTCGCGGCGCCTAACTTCAGCACAGAAGAAGTACAGCCCGTACGACCGCGAACTGCTAGCCATCTACGAAGCTATAAAACACTTCAGACACATGGTAGAAGCCAGACACTTTGTTGTATTTACGGACCACAAGCCACTTACTTTCGTCTACGACCACAACCGTGAAAAGTGCTCTCCCAGACAGTTCAGGTACTTGGATTATATTGCTCAATTTACAACGGATATTCGCTACGTCGCTGGCAAGGACAATGTAGTTGCTGACGCATTCTCAAGAATCGAAGCAACGAGTATCGCAGTACCAATCAATTACGAAGCCCTCGCACGATCTCAGGATGACGATCCAGAGCTGCAGGAGCTTCTACGCGCTACATCAGCACTCAAGCTACAAAAGGTCAGAGTCCCCGATTCAAAATTAACAATATTTTGTGACGTCACCAAACATCCACGTCCCTACCTGACACATGGTTTCAGAAAAGCTACATTTGAAGCACTTCATCGATTGAGCCACCCAGGGGTCAAAGCAACTGTCAAACTAGTGACAGAACGGTTTGTGTGGCCAGGAGTAAATAAGGATACCCGAAACTGGGCAAGAGAATGCGCTGATTGCCAGAAAAGTAAAATTTCCCGTCACACTCACTCGCCAACTTCCTTATTTCCTGTCCCTTCCGCACGGTTTTCCCACGTCCATATGGACATTATCGGACCGTTGCCATATTCTTCTGGTTACAGGTACTGCCTCACGGTAATCGATCGTTACACTCGATGGCCTGAGGCGTATCCGCTCACCGAGATCACCGCAGAGTCCTGCGCCCGCGCCTTTGTCGCCGGCTGGGTAGCTCGGTTTGGCTGCCCCCAGAAGATCACGACGGACAGAGGCCGCCAGTTCGAGTGCGAGCTCTTTCGCACTCTGGCTGCCATCCTGGGTGTGCAACACCGCTCGACCACAGCTTACCACCCTGCCTGCAACGGTATGGTGGAGCGTCTCCACCGCCAGTTGAAGGCAGCCATTATGTGCCACTCCACTTCGAGCTGGTCAGAAGTTCTCCCCCTGGTGCTGCTGGGCATTCGCAGTGCCTGGAAGAAGGACGTGGAGGCGTCTGCTGCGGAGCTGGTTTTCGGCGAGCCTCTGCGCCTGCCGGGCGAGTTCTTCGTTCCTGTGGCCGACGTCAACCACGATGTCACCGATTACGCTGCGCGTCTCCGTCAGACACGAGAAGAAGACCTTTTACATACCAAAAGACTTGACCAAGGCTGAGTATGTCTTCCTACGACAAGACGCCGCCAGACGCTCTCTGGAGCCTCCATACACCGGTCCCTATAAGGTGTTGGAGCGCACACCAAAAACTATCAAACTAGCGATTAGAGACAGAGAGGTCACCGTGTCAATCGACAGAGTCAAACCAGCCTACATCGCCAGAGACGAGTCAGCAGTCGAGCAGCCGAACCGAGATGACAGCAGGTCCAGAGTCCTCCCGTTCACACCAGATGACACCAGGGCCAGCAACATACCATCTCCATGCGTCAACCCACCGAGCCGAGCAGTACCGCCGCCTCCAGATGACAGCGTAGAAAAAAAAACGCGTTTCGGCAGAGTAGTTCGCTTCCCGGATTACTATCGACCTCTGTGACCATCGGTCTCAGGGGGGGTGTAGTGTGGTGACCTTCAGTCAACACTTATTTTTTTATTTAGAATAAGTTAAATTGTTATTTTGCTTAATAAAGTTGTTACATTTAAAGCCTTGTAAAATGCGCAAGCGAGGACGAGTGCGGGCGCTAGTATGTTGTTATTAGTAGATGCACTTGCATTGAGCTCGAACCGGTTTGCAGCTGGCGGCGGCCGGCCGCGAGCGCAGTCGAGATGCATTCCTCGTTCATTCGGTTCTCGGGCACCTACTGAGAACGCACGTCGCCTCGCTCCGCGCATTCCCTCTGAGATTTTATACGTAGTTACCGTAGGCTCTTAGATTTATGTTTTTATTTAGTAAATATTCCATACCTAGTAAACTATTCTTTCAATCAGTATATACGATAGGTAGCTATACCGATAGGGCATAGGAGAAGCCACACAGTTTTTATTTTTTTAATGTTTTATGTCCAGTTCGAAATGGCCGTATGCTACCAGAACCTTAGTTCCAAATTTAAATAACTTTATGCCCTAGGGTTATAATGAGCGCTTTATGCACCTAGGGAATAAAGAATCGCTTTACGTTGACCTTTTTGGTCAAATAAAGTAACTTTGTAGAGCAGTAAGGTGTGTAAATGAATTTTATTTTCATTAGGTATTTGTTGTTCAAGCTTTCTAGGAAGAAATCGCTTTTAGTAAGAATTTTGCCTCTTTATTTTCAAGACTTCATTCTTTCGTTTTTACGACTGAGACATGTAGAGTAGGTCTCCCAAGTAGGGAAAACACTTTAAAGATAATAATCTAGGCATTTTTTTTTTCAACAAGCTCTTTGTGTATTTATGTGACTTTTCATGTACCTACTTTCCCTGGCTTAACGACCCAAAGTAAACCTTTATCTCCGTCACTAAGAGAAGCCAATGCCCCTGTCCTGTGCCAATTCCCGGCTAGACAGCTTTTTGAGGGGCTATCCTACTGATCTATCTATCTATACAAGATGTAACAGTTGTTCTAGACATCTAGGCAAACAACTTTTGTTCTACGACTTTTGAAAACCCGAACTTTTTTTTTTGAAAATTTTGAGGTTATGGTTCACTGAAAAAAACTGCTGATTTTGAATATAAACGTAATTGTAGTTTTGATTGTTGTCGACTAAACAAAATGAAAGGACAAGATACGCTCAATGACCTCGAACTCTGAGAAACAGCTGATTTTCAAGTAAACTTTATACTTAAAATTTTCGAAAACTACTTCGAATTTCCAAAAGTTGCAAGAACAAAAGTGGTTCGCTCTAGACGTTAAGAACAACCCCCTTTCGGCTAAAAAGGGCTTACCCGTTACACCTTGTATACTTATTACTTATTCATCCGATTGTAATCTGGTTTTCAATATTAGATTGTTCTATTTTCGAGAAACCTCGTGGTATACTTTGCATTGAAATTCAATTAGTAGAACCTGAGTAATGAACGAAAAAGTGCAGCCACTCGGTCGCTCGTGCTTGTGACTACGCATTTTTCACTTCTACGGGTTAAACCGCGGGGCGCAGCTAGCGTATAATATAGATACCTAAACTGTTTGACGTGCAAATAAATCATTTAACTTTATTTATTTATCTAGATGCCACGATCTGGCACAACAAATATGTATGCCTGCTTATAATTAATATATGAATAACATGTATGTTACATCTATTGTTCTATATGTAAGCAAATGTATATATAAAACGCGGATATTCTGAATTCAGCACAATCCAAATCCAAAGTTCCAAATCTTATATTTAACATTGTCATCATCCGAGCGGTATTCCCGATTGCATCCTGTTCTTAAGTCTTCACTTCACATGAATTTTAGCATCCCGTTTGCATGCATGTCAACTCTTACGTCAAGTCAGCATTACTTGTGTGGCTTGACGTCGAAAGTCCTATCTAACCGCCCAGTCACGACAGATTGTAAAGATCTTCATACAATTGTCTGTAAAGTTTCAAACCTCATTTAAATTCGTCTTAATTTAGTATTCAGGGAAGTCATAAATGCTATGTGACAACGTACTACAGCACCTGTAAAGCTACCATTGTACAACCTTGTCAAATTACAGAAAAGGTACTGAAGTTTCCCCAAAACTCGACCTTGTTGTTCTCAACAATGGCATTGTTTAAGGCTTCTTTGATATACCGAGAGCTTGTAGATGTGAAACGTACGTTAGAGAACAATGTCTTTTAATTATAAAACGATGATTAAGAGTTAAGACCATTTGCGCTTCCAAATATAAATGTAGTCTTATGTTTTCTTTCTGCATTTATCCATTATTTCCATCATTCAACATTGTGAATTTCCAACTTTTTTTTTTTAAATATCGGATTTCAAATTATAGGTAAAATATATTATCCTACTAATATTATAAATCTGAAAGTTTGTGAGTATGTGTGTATGTATGTGTGTATGTGTGTTTGTTACTCAATCACGCAATAACTACTGAACCGCTTGCGATAAAACTTGGAATATAAGTAGTTGAGAACCTGGATCAACACATACGCTATATTTTAAACCGATACTCCCACGGTAACGAATTAATATGAATGTACTTTGATGTTTTACTGCAAGATCAAGTTTCATTGTTACATAACAACAAGAAGAACACGCGAAGTAGGTATACTAATTGTGTAGATGGTAAATGGTGCCTAAATCAAAATAGTGTAAATTAATAAAAACTGGTTGTCGTCGGTTTCTTTTCTTACGTAAGTTTTGCAGCTTCGCGCTCTCTTCCTCTTAACGTTTTAAGGTTAGGGCCTTATTAATCGCTGTTTTACATCTTTCTCAAATTAATTTTAAGGTTAAATTTTCTAATTATGTTTTGCCTGAGGTTTGGTGTTGACAAAAAAACTTTATTTTAACCGATTCTAATACGGGGGAAGTTCTCTATTCGGCTTATGTTGTACATTTAAGGGCATACCAAAACGTCAAATTAAATTAAATTGTGACAGGAATAGCGGCAGCGATTTTTAGATGTGTTTACAAAAAGGACGCAACTGTGTAAAATTTAGAACAGAAAGTCAAATATTTGCTAATTACGAGTTATCTTGACCGTTTATGAATACAATACGTTGAGCCTATCCAAGAAATAATTAATACTTACAAAATAAAAAATAATTATGAAATAATGGCCGGATTCAATGATATTTAACAAATTAGGTACCTATTTCAATCTCGTTCTTGTATTTCAATCAAACACGTGTTTTTCATTACTATTTTATAAGGTATTTTTTTAATAATAGTTTTCACGTTGGAGCTATGAACAATTATATTTTAATATCAGATTTTCTAATTTGTTACTATAGGTAATAAATAAATAAAATAATAAATAAATAAATCACGTGACCAACACACAGCGCCATCTAGCCCCAAGGTAAGCTGCTATAAGCTTGTGTTACGGTGACTAGACAACGGATATACTACTTATATTTATTTATCTTTTGTAAATACATACATATTATTATACATAGAAATACACCCAGACCAGATAGAAATATTTATTTTTAAGCAAAAATATTTGCACCCAGCGGGAATCGAACCCGCAACCTTCTGTATGCGTTTCTGTATGCAGCCAAGCGTTTGCCCGACGCGCCACAGAGGTCGTCAGGTCGTCGCTATAGGTACCATTAATGCCAAATTATTCGCCAATTTATCGAAGCAAAATTGTATATATAGAACTTCTTACTAGCCAAAAAAGAATAAATATTTCAGAGTTACCGTAGTTACCGTGTATCAAAAGCATCTGGACCATTATTTCAATTGTGAAAGAATTCCTGCGAATCCAAGCTTTTCGAGATAAGGAAGAATCCGAGCAGATCTAAGCTATGTGATGGTCTAAAGAGGAAACTTTGCTCTGATATATATATTTTGAGAGAATAGTCAGTAGGTACCTACTAAGGTAACTAAGGTAACTAACTAACTTAGATATCTACTCATATAAAAATTAAAAGTCACACCTGATTAACTGACTGCCTAAATCAACGCACGGCTTAAACCACTTAACCTAGAGATTTGAAATTTGAAGGATGTGTTCCGTATGATATTATGTATTATTTATTAAAAAAGCGTTTTTGGAAAATAACGCGGGATCCCAGTTGTGGGTTAAATCGCAGGGCTGCATCGATAATATCGAAATAAGGACGATATATTGCAGGCCCTGCGGTTTCCCCCGTTTAACTGGCAATCCCGCAGTCATAGGCAGATATTTCTAGCTATCTGCCTACCAAGTTTCATAGCAATCTCTTCAGTAGTTTTTGAGTCTTCTTCTTCTTCTTTTGTGTCATCAGCTCATTTATCTTATATTTGACCGGCCCAGAACTTGGCTACGGATACTGCGTTATCTGTTGCCCTGTCGAGGTCTTCTGCAGAGCAGCTAACAGGGCAATGAGAGCAGGTCATTAGGTGCGCCATCGTTTGGGGGTTATTCCCACAGTCACATACCGCCGTGCTCAATTGGTCTATATAGCCCCACCTGGCGAGGTTGGCTCTGCAGCGGCCAACCTGGGTCCTAAGGCGGTTTAAGGATTTCCTGGTTGGCCAATGCAAGTCACCACCGGTTGGCAGGGCTGGCAGTTTTTGCGTGATGGAGTAACAAGTGTACCACTTTACTTAGGTGAGTAAGTAGGCGAAATTAGTAGGATATTGATGATACAACTTCTGAAAATCGCTGAAACCTTATCGCTTATACGAAAAGTATTTCTGAAACAAACAAAAGTTCGTATTAGACTGGGTGAGTGGCGTGAATGTAATTTATCTAACTTGCAATCCGTTTTTTTGCATCCTCGTGCTACGAAACGAATTCAATGAAAGAATAAATTGGCCGACATTTTGTACGCCAACTATGTAGTAGATACAGGGGTGGCGAACATTTATTGTGAAACTTATAATTAAAAAAAAACTTAAAAACTAAGGGTATCGTAACATTATCATGTAAATTAGTGTGGGCCCCAACACTAATTTACATCATAATTTTGGAAAGTTTTTGCCCTTTGGGTACCGAATCCTAACTTAAATTAGCAATGAACCAAGTAAAATGTGTAAACACAACATTAGCTCAATTTCGATTTTGCAGTATGACTCCCATAAACAAACTCCTTTTTCGAGGTTGTCAACCTTGATATAGCCAACTGTAAATTAAAATTACTGTAAATTTGGTGAAAGCTCGGTCGTTTAAAAATCATGAATAAAGCGCGATTAGACCCGGTAAATAAAGTGTTTTATTTCAACATTAGCTCGATCAATTTTAACAACTGGCGCCATCTAGTTATTAGTAGGTAAATTAAAAATCGCGTTTGTTTATGGGAGTCATACCTACTTTTTTTTTGGTATGTTTTAGTTATCTTTTAGTCGTCAAAGCTTTTCGTTTTTTAGCTGTTAGGTTTCCAAATCTTACTAATAATCTAAACGCAAAAGTTTGTATGTATGTATGCCTGTATGTGACTTTGTTACTTCACGCAAAAACTACTGAACCGATTGGGATAGAACTTGGAATATAGGTAACTAGGTACCAGCAATAATACATAAGCTTTTTATCCCGATACTCTTGCGAGAACGGGACTTACGCGGGTGAAACCGCAGGGCGCAGCTAGTAAATAAATAAATATTTTATTCTATTTTACCAGAACAACAGAAATACATCAGTTGTGAAAATTGTAACTGTCTAGTTATCGCGGTTTAGGGTGATTTTTATTATACCGTCACGAGCGCCGGCCGGGTCCGAGCTTCGTTGTCCATTGCTCGGCCGCCACTCGGTTGCAACAGACCGATCAACTACTCGCCGAGCAATGGACAACGAAGCTCGTGCTCGTGACGGTCTGATATAAATCATTCCTCATGAGATACAATCTGGTGACAGACTGATAAATGACAGTGGAGTCATTAACCGTAAAAGATACAGTACAAATGTTTGCCATCCCTGATGCTGTAGGTAGAGTGGTACTATGCCCATGTAGTAAGTACGAATTTAGTGAAATTTATCAAGTCTGGTTTAGAGAGCGATTGGAAAAGTTACAACGTTTTACGTATTTGTTTGTTTTGATTTATTTTACTGTCTGTTCCTGTGTTGCATTGTTGAGAAGGTTCTGTATATATGTAAATACATTTTTTAGCAACTTTTTACCATCGTTCACATTTGGAGCTAAATATTTGCTTACTTATATCCCTAAAGACATTTATTAAAAACTAGCTGAGGATTTACCTGCGTAAGTCCCGTTCCCGCGGGAATATCGAGACAAAAAGTAATCTATGTCCTTCTTCCTATCTTTATACTGAAATAAATCAAAATCGGTTCAGCGGCTTGGACGTGAAAGCATTAAAGACGGAGAGAGTTACTTTCGTATCTATAATATTAGTAAGGATAAGGGTATTTTACAGAGGAGAAATGCATAATAAAAAATCATACCGTGGCGGAGTTCTAACTCTCACTTGCGCGTTGCGCTGACCACCCGTGTGGCGTAATGGTTAGCGCACTCGCGCGGTAAGTGACCCCTTCTCCTCCGAGGCGGGGATTGTGTTGCCCCAATACTGAGCCCCAACACCTGTACTATGGACGACCTTAACAAAGCAAAAGTCACAGCTATTGCTTTATCACTGTTTTGGGTGGAAATAGTATAATTAGTTAAACGCTGCCACGCAAAGAAGAAGAACCTGGAATTGGATTGGTTGCCTGGAAGAGATCGCCCATAGGCGATAAGGCCGCCCATTGTGCCACTTCAGTTTTTAAGTTTTTCTATATTTAATTCGTTGTTATTTGTGTTTTTGGTACAATAAAGTGTTAATCAATCAATCAATCAAGAACAAGTTCCTATTAGGTAAATTGTGTTGTTAACTTATTACTAACTATTAAGGTTCATTTTATTTATTTAATAGCCATTAAATTGTTCTACTTAAGGACACTAACTAGCTACTAATCAGATTGTTTCATCTTTCCGTTCTAAGAGTAAAATAAAATAGGAAATGAGTGGAATAGGATGGTAATACCGCGGTCCAACGAAGCGCGTAACTTAACAGGACCGTTACGCCTCAGAGGTTATTTTAAGGACAGCTTACAATATATAGAATGAATGTTCTGCAGTCTGTGGTTTATTAAGTATCTAACTTTTATGTTTTAGGACTTTCTTGTGTGATTTACGAAAGTTGCGAGCCAAAAACGACAATACATCGTCGTCGAAAACTTACCCCCTTACTTATAAACGCTGGTTAACAGCTGCATAACTATGTTTTGTTTGTCTTTTACTGTGACATGAAGTTTCAAAGTTGAGAAACAGAGTCAAACGTCACATAACTTGATCATCTGTTATTCATCGTTTATTACTAAAGGAGTTAATCCTTAGACGATATATTAGAGTCGTCTGAGACTCAATGTTCGTATTGTAATTTTGCCGTAGGCAGGTAAAAATATGCATGGTTTTTTGTGTGCATAGTGCATACAATATGTATAGTGAGACATTCGTAATGCATGCCTCGGAGTCTGTTATAAGAGATTATAAAGTTAGTAATTGTAATTTGACAGTGAAGCATTCCAAACTCGGCTTAGACGGCCGAGTACATCAGTTCCAAAGTTAAATTGTTCGGAAAATTATGTAGGTAGGTACTTACTCACTATATACACCTTAACAGTCAGCACAAAATTCAAACTCGTTTTTAGAATTCCCACTGATAAGATAATCTCAGCATAGGTACCTTCATTCCTATTATATATCTTACTTAATATTATAAATCCGAAAATCTGTTTGTTTGTTTGTTTGTTTGTTTGTTTGTTTGTTTGTTTGTTCCCTCTTCACGGTCAAACGGCTCGACCGATTTGGATGAAAATTTGCATAGGGATAGTTTAAATTATGGAGAGTAACATAGGATACTTTTGATCCCGAAAATCCCGCGGGATCGGGACTTACGCGGGTGATAATATTTATTAGATGAAAATTTGCATAGGGATAGTTTAAATGATGGAGAGTAACATAGGATACTTTTGATCCCGAAAATCCCGCGGGATCGGGACTTACGCGGGTGATAATATTTATTAGATGAAAATTTGCATAGGGATAGTTTAAATGATGGAGAGTAACATAGGATACTTTTGATCCCGAAAATCCCGCGGGATCGGGACTTACGCAGGTGATAACTATTTCTGAGATGAAAATTTGCATAGGGATAGTTTAAGTGATAGAGAGTAACATAGGATACTTTTGATCCCGAAAATCCCGCGGGATCGGGACTTACGCGGGTGATAATATTAATGGATGAAAATTTGCATAGGGATAGTTTAAATGATGGAGAGTATCATAGGATACTTTTGATCCCGAAAATCCCGCGGGATCGGGACTTACGCGGGTGATAATATTTATTAGATGAAAATTTGCATAGGGATAGTTTAAATGATGGAGAGTAACATAGGATACTTTTGATCCCGATAATCCCGCGGGATCGGGACTTACGCAGGTGATAACTATTTAATAGATGAAAATTTGCATAGTGATAGTTTAAGTGATAGAGAGTAACATAGGATACTTTTGATCCCGAAAATCCCGCGGGATCGGGACTTACGCGGGTGATAATATTTATTGGATGAAAATTTGCATAGGGATAGTTTAAATGATGGAGAGTAACATAGGATACTTTTGATCCCGAAAATCCCGCGGGATCGGGACTTACGCGGGTGATAATATTAATGGATGAAAATTTGCATAGGGATAGTTTAAATGATGGAGAGTATCATAGGATACTTTTGATCCCTAAAATCCCGCGGGATCGGGACTTACGCAGGTGATAACTATTTAATAGATGAAAATTTGCATAGTGATAGTTTAAGTGATAGAGAGTAACATAGGATACTTTTGATCCCGAAAAACCCGCGGGATCGGGACTTACGCGGGTGATAATATTTATTGGATGAAAATTTGCATAGGGATAGTTTAAATGATGGAGAGTAACATAGGATACTTTTGATCTCGAAAATCCCGCAGGGTCGGGACTTACGCGGGTGATTACCATTCAATGAATGAAAATCGACACAGGGGTAGGATAAGTGATGTAGAGTGGCGTCATCATCATCATCATCGTCATCCATCGTCATCGTCATCCTTCGTCATCGTCATCGTCACTTACTGACGAAATACAAACTTTAACTTACTTCACCTACCTACCGCAGTGCAAAAATGTACCAAAAATGACCAGGGAAGTACTGATGATGCCAGGCGCGTCAGCGCCTGGCTTCAACAGTACTTCAATGGGCGACCGTTTAAGTGTGGATTATTGCATTGCGGTAGGTAGGTGTTCGAACAACGCGGGATCGCGACTTGCGCGGGTGAAACCGCGGGGCGCAGCTAGTGAGTATATATATATATATCCTACTAATATTATAAATCCGAAAATCTGTTTGTTTGTTTGTTTGTTCCCTCTTCACAGTCAAACGGCTCGACCGATTTGGATGAAAATTTGCATAGGGATAGTTTAAATGATGGAGAGTAACATAGGATACTTTTGATCCCGAAAATCCCGCGGGATCGGGACTTACGCGGGTGATAATATTTATTAGATGAAAATTTGCATAGGGATAGTTTAAATGATGGAGAGTAACATAGGATACTTTTGATCCCGAAAATCCCGCGGGATCGGGACTTACGCAGGTGATAACTATTTCTTAGATGAAAATTTGCATAGGGATAGTTTAAGTGACTTCAATGTTTAAGTGGCTTCAATGGGCTTTTATATATATAATGCAAACTGCATATTTAGGTGTGTGTATATGCAATTTTCTACACTAGTTGTAGTGTAGAAAATTTCATATTATAATTCGTTCTTTAAAGAAGAAATTTCGGTTAACCAAAGAGAATGGATTATTATATTCATGCAATTTAAATTTCATATGAAATCAGCGTCGAACTATGCTAATAGCGGCAGCTAAAGATAAAACAGAAAGAAATTGCTCCGAGTTACATGAAACGGGTGGTTTTATACAGCATGGACACTGTGGTAATGTAAACAATTTCTAGCCTACAATCTTAAATCTATATCGCACAGCCTAAACCGCCGACAGTAGACAGCTGAAAGATTCTTGAAATTCTCCGCTAGATCGAGGCTTATGCGGGTGAAACTTCAGGACACGGTTTGTTTTAAAAACAAAGTGTAATTCAAATGTTATCGTTTCGAAGAACGGGAGTAGACCCTCTCAAGCCTACTCACATTCTTCGAAACGAAAATTTCCTCCTTTCGAATCAATATAATATAGTAGCCTGAAAGCGTCATCATAATCATCATCAGCCTGTTGCACTCCACTGCTGGACATAGGCCTCTCCAATTGCACGCCACCTAGATCTATGTTCGGCTTCTCGCATCCAGTTTGTGCCAGCCGAAAGTCATTCCTATGAAAACGATCGTCGTAAATTATTCGACATTTGAATTTTGGTTTTGAAGGAAGCGACTGGAGTCTCAGTCGCAATCGGAAACGCAATTAAGGTATACTCGTACAAAATTAAGGTTAATTTACACTTACCTGTAATACACACAAGTACATGCACCTATAGTAGCAGGTCAGCCCTGTACCCATATTATTTATCAGTTGACGTCTGACAACAGTGGAAAATGACAGGCACTATGCAATACATTGTTGCTTTGAGGTAATCACCAGTAAAACCACGTTACGTCAAAGCAGCAATATACTGCGTAGTACCTGTCAATTTCTACTGTTGTCAGACATCCGCTGGATATATAATATTGGTGCATGACTAGGTTACTTTACTACCATAGTGATCTATTAACATGGCAAAACCAGATTCGAACCCACGAAACTAGAAATCAAAGTCGGGGTATCTACCACTAGCTAGACCAACACCGCTCTTAAAATATTGTCATTTATTTTAAGCCTATTCTTTTCCACTGCAAAGCAAACGCCTCCTTTCTTTCCACTGGTCCCTATCGTATGTTATAGCTGGGTCAAGTTTCTTAAGGTGCGAATGCAGCTCATACCTTGGGTTAAGGGACATCTAGCCCACGCAAAAAGTAGCTTGCGGGCAAGACGTCAACTTTTTAAAATGTGCATGAGTAGATTAGTCCAGAGCCTGCTTAGACAAACGGGCCAATGTCTCCTTACAAAAACTAAAGCGATATTTTGGAATTATTGTTGATTTTTTTACTGTTGTCTCGAAGAATTGAAGATTAAAGAAAGCCATTGATAAAAAAACCTCATTAAAAATCCGACAGTTTTCAGTAAAAAATTGCACAGAAGATAGCTACTACTAAGAACCTTCTGTAATTTGAAAATTGTAATGGTCATTCTAAAAATAAAACCATCCAATTCGGGTCAAGCGTTTTCGGGCAAACAATTTTACTGACCTCAATAAAATCTATGTCCGAAAAACTTGACAAGAATACCAAATGGACTTTAATAATACAACTTAGAGATGTAACGTGTCTTTATTCTGCTTTTCTATTCGGTTTTCGGCCTATTTTGGATATGTTGGTAAATACCATTTGAGTAATTGGGCGGTTTGACAGCCTCTATTGAATAAACTTGCTTATTTGTAGCTATCAATGTGCCGTATTGGATATACGGCACACTGATAGCTACAAATAGTACAAAAATAGTATCAAATATTGAAACAAGATATATATATTAACTGTCTTTTTAATGTACCAAATATAATTATTACAAACAACAATAAAAAAAAAATACAAATGAAACCAATACATAAAATTTTATTCTAAAACTATATAAAAACACGTACGAAAAATTCACACTATTTTATATGTGTTAACCCAGATCTCTCATTGTAGGCATTACAAGTTTCATCGCAAGCGGTTCAGTAGTTTTTATGTAATTAAAAAAAAATGAAACATACATCGTTTTCGCATTAATAATGTTAGTGGTATATGATAATTTTAATAATTATTAAAAGGAAGCCGAATAACTTGGCCGAATTAAAGCAACCTACCAATTCGGTTCCAGACCGCATAAACTACAAGTTTTATCTCTAATAAAAACTAAATTCACCAACGAACTGTGATAGTTGGACAAAAAAAATGTCAATAATGTTTTCTGGCTTGGACGAGACAAGTGTACGGTTCATTGCTCAGGGTGTACTTGAAGTACAGTGGGAAAGAAAAAGGATATCATACAGCCAAATAAAGAAGAGCCATTTAAATTTTGACGGGTACTTACTGAAATAATTGAGCTGCTTCTAAATTTGAAATTTGCTATGGGAAATTTCGAATATGAAAGCTGATTAATTGTTTAAGGGGCCGTAGTAGGCCAGAACTGATGTTTCTAGGGTGAATTACTACAAAAGTTTTTTGAAATAAAAGTTTTTGAAACCATATTTATTAAAGTCGAGGATATTTACTAACACGTGAATGTCGTGAAAACACGATTCCTGAGACTTTTCTCGATAGAAAAAAAATCCAAACTTCCCTCTAAATTGTACAAATAAGTGATATTACTCAGTCAATATTGTACGAAAACTAATAAAACTTTGTATAAGAACTGAATTTAGCTAAATACAGGCAGTGATTGTTTTGAATTTCAAGATTAACGTTTAGTTATCTTGAAACTAGCAATTGTTTGATTTTACGCAATAAAATTTTGCATAGTCGCATCTTACGTCCTTCACTTACACATCTGAAATTCGCTAGTTTTATCCCTGTCACGCTATTAGGGTTATAGGCCCTTAAGTAAAACTCAAATTTTAAGTAGCGTTTCTGTATTCGGCCTAGAGTTGTTTATTTATTTGCTAGCTACACCTTGCGGTTTTACCCGCGTAATTTCAGACCCCGCGAGAATACGAGGATAAAAAGTTGCAGTTAAGTATTATTTTTTTACAACATTTGTTTTTTTTTAAATGGGTTTTACTCGCGTTATATTTAAATTTCTAAGTTGGAGAAAGCTCAGTACTTTGTAATAATATCGTTTAAATATAACGCGAGTAAAACCCGGTAAATATGTGTTTTATTATGCAAAATCGCGAAATCTTAAGACAAAATTAATACCTATTTTATAGTCAAATTGTGTACATTTCTCAGATTTTGCTAAGCGATGAAAATGCAGCGATTCTATGGGTTCTTAAAAACACATACCTAGCTGACGCATCCTTGTTTATCTCTGTTGGAAATGCGGCGAAGACTTGCAGCTTCGAAACTTAATAGAAATTCAGCCTGCGTACGTCTTTGAAACTTTAAATAAATTGATGGATCTCCTTGGTTCAAGTTTGTTTTGGAAATGATTGATTTTGTTTGATGACATTTTGTTAATTGAAGCGAGACTTTGTCCATAATCTCAGTAACCTTATATATAAATACTAGCTGCGCCCCGCGGTTTCACCCGCGTAAGTCCCGTTCCCGTTCCCCTTCCCGCGGGGATTAAAAGTATCCTATGTCCTTCTCCTGGTTCTAAGCTACCTCCCCACCAATTTTCAGACAAATCGGTTCAGCCGTTCTTGAGTTATAAATGGTGTAACTAACACGACTTTCTTTTATATATATAGATTGTACGACATTAAACAGCACGATCTAGCCCCAAACTAAGCACTAGGCTTGTACTATGGGTACTAGACATCGGATATACTACATATTATATTATTTTTTGTAAATACATACATATTATGCTATTATTATAAATACGAAAGTAATTCTATCTGTCCGTCTGTTACATTTTCACGCCTAACCCGTTGAACTGATTTTGATGAATTTTGGTATTCCTAGAGATAGATGGGTCATCGGAGAAGTATATAGGCTACCTACTATTAATCCCGAAATTCATAGGGGATCGGGACTTACGCATGACACAGTGGGTCGCAGCTACTTGTGTATGGAAAGTCACGTGACAAAGGCAATTTGTTTTAACACTTCTTTCACCGACTATCTGTACATATTTTTTCCGTTCACCCAGGATTGAGGACGTTATATTTCTTCTGTCTTCGAACCGATAAACCTGAACGATATTTTCTTAGTTTGACTACTTTAGCAATGCACCTCCTTAAATAAATAGATAGATACGGAGTGCGAGAGAGGATAATTTTTACTTATTTCTCCTAGGTGAGCTTGCGCAGGTTCTCAGTTTGTAGTAGCTAGCACGGATTAGCGATATCTCGATATTTTGAATAGGCATTTGCTAATCAAGCCTGTCATTCTAAACGGTTGCAACTGAAACCCAGTGATTGGTTCTTTGGTCAATATTAACACTGAGCTGAGGCCTATTTGTACTGCTACCAGCACACGTACTTTTTTTTGTTAAACATCTGAGTGCAATAGGGTTCATCTTTAAATATGTCAGTTTACTGTAACCTTAATTGATGATACCTAAGTTACTTTAGTTGTATTATAATTGTATTCATGTGTGTGTTGTTATTAGTGCAAATAAACGTCTTATCTCTTTCTATATAATCTAATTCTGATTAGTTCGTTTGATGTAGATGCAATCCGGCCTTACAACTTTAATAATAGTAAAGTAAAACAACATTCGACTACAAAAAACCATATACTCATAGAATTTGTATAGGTACCAATTTATTTATCAAAATCGGTTGAGCAATAAGATCTGTAGAGAAGTAATATACTGACAAACATAAGAAAATATGGCCAGACTTAATACACAGACGCTTTGCTCGCTTCGCTTGCTCAACCTATGCGGTTGTTTTAAGTTAGCGGTCGAATAATGAAATCAAAAGTTTGTTTTTTTTGTTGCTACACATAACGCCACTTTTTGTCATCTCTCTCAATACGGTTTGTTTGATACTATTTGTTTAAAAAAGCACAGACTATTTAAGAGAACTGACTTTTCTACACAAAAAAGCTACGTCATTGATTCTAGGTGTGGTGACGTCAAATGCTGTTTAAAAATTAAAACTAAAAACGTCCGCAATTTGACGTCAAAACTTTGTTTAAAGTTTAAATAATCTGTTTAAGAGAGGCATTGCTCTACTGGTTACGCGTACTAAGAAATATTCATCTCTTTCCATTATATAGAACATTTTATGATTTATTTTCGTTTCCTTGTCGGATATTGCTGGTGTAATACAAATTTCTACAATTCTACTTTTATGTTAACATGTGATACATTGCGAGCAAACTTTATAGTTTGAGGTCTTAAATTATTAGATTTGGAGAATAAAAGTAATTTGGAAATATGTATTTTATTGCCAAGGTATTTCGTAACCAAAGAACATGAATTCGAATCGTACTACCGAGTAAAAGTATTAAATTCGAAATGTTCAGCATTAATGTAGATAACCTACCTTTATTTTAAACTAGCTGCGCTCCACGGTTTTACCAGCGTAAGTCCCGTTTCCGCGAAAATATCGGTATTAAAGTAACTTATGTGTTATTCCAGGTCTCGACCTACCTATATTTCAATTTTTTTATATATTTTTATATTGTTTCATCGCAATCGGTTTAGTAGTTTTTGTCTGAAAGAGGAAGAAAGTCAAATACATACATACGAGTACATACAAACTTCGCGTTTATAATATTAGTAAGAAGTAAAATTATTAGCTGACTATTCTGCCACTATGCCACCAGATGGGTGTAGATAGGTGTCAATATGATGTAGTAGATAGGTATAAATAGGTGTAGCACGCCTAGAGAATGCGTTGTTTGGCGTTCCTTTGTTAATACCAATAATTGACGAATATATTTCGTATTTTACTGCAACATAAAGTCTCTTTTTTGGGACATTAAGAAAAAAACCTTTTTTTTTCTTCAATATTTGGACTTTCGTCATCGAAAGTAAAGTACCTGATGACCACTTAAGACATTACTTAACTCGCATGGCCACGAGTTCTTCTAGCCAAGTTAAAACTAGGTCTCTGATATAAATCTAAATTAGGTCATTCTAGACCTGAAAACTTTACATTAAACGAAACCTATAAAAACACTAACTACGTTCCGTTTACTATAAAATTCTCAACGTAGGCTGGTAAGTGGGTACCTATTTCTGCCACGCTTTTGTGAGTTTTGAAAAGATCTTTTTATGGCAATTGAAAAGCTTGCAGAACTCGTGAAATGAAACGTTTTCGTGTTTTCTTAAAAGGGTGCCGTTTCGTTTGAATTAAAATGCGTCTAAAATTAATTGGGTTTCTTTTGTATAGGTACCTATATGATAAATGAGCTTTTGACCACTATATTCCCTAATGGTAAGTGGTGGGCTAAGATGTAGCTTAAACATCTGAAAGAAGGAAGACATCAGTCTAACAAGATCCAATCCATCTGTCTTAGGTAGGTAGTAGGTAAATACGTATCGAAACACCGTCGAGTTCGCTTCCCTACATTTTTACTACGAGAAAAAGATTTCAATAACTTGGAAATGGATAGATCGAAGAAACTAGCGAAGCGGAAATAATTTAATAGTTTAACTGACCAAACACCACCCAAGACCGATACGTATGTTTTGACACAATTGAGCGACATCTTTTCCCTGCAGTGGAACAAAAAGTTTTGATTTAAAAGAAATATAGTTTTATAGACAACATTTTAGCACGCAAGGTAAGTCCTGTGCAGGACTTCTTCTTTAATTATACCAAAGGACGAACGAACGAGAAAAAAAACGTCATCTAGAAAAAAAACTGTCGATTTTCAAGGTTCCATCCATCCAATAATATTTTTTTCGTAAGCAAAAGTAACCTTGCAGGACTTCAACCATCCAGTTTCTTCTTCTTTTCGTGTAGTGGTGTGGTAGGCTCCGTCCATCTATCCAGCTAATAAATATACCTACATAATTAAAATTAAAAATCACAGACTGCTTTAAAAAACTTTAGGGTTTCCTAGTTTTTTTATTATTTAAAGTTTTTTCTGAGAAGTCTGGAATTTTAAATTTAAATTTTATTATTTAACAGAACGATGGTCTCCTCATTGCAAGATTTAGGTCTGAAGTTTTTTTATGTTCTCGTTTGATGACTCCATAATGCCTATTACCCTTGTCGAGACCTTAATTATGTACTAGCTAAGTGTTGAAATTTGTCCTCTGTATGTAAATACGGGCTATAAAAACATAACAACCCCTTACACCTGAAAGTATCCGTAACATTCCGTTTTAAGGCACAATCCCTTACGTATGTAGGACAAATTTAAATATTTTATGTCCGATGTACGTGACTGTACTAAGGAGTTGTACTTATGCGTTACCTTCTCTTAAGTACTTAGGTATTCGGGTAAACAGCCTGAGTTATGCTACAAGAACGAATAATAAAATAATGAAATATTATAAGGCGAGATACGAGCTTCACTGAACAGTGAACATCCCTGTCGGATTCATCGAAAATTGTTTATTATTTTCTAATGCAATGTTTTAGAATATATTCATTTGTAGCGTTTGTAAATGTCATTGTTCCCTACTACCCATTTTGGTGTAGATTTTAAATAAAATCTAGCTGCGACCCGCGGTTTTACCCGCGTAATATCGGGATAAAAAGTATCTTATGTCCTTCTGCTGGTTCCAAGCTACAAGGTTCTCATCAGATCTTCACCAGTTTTTTATGGGACCAACTAGAAGCTTTCTAATAAAAAATGAAGCTATCGCTATTGTATCCTCTACAGCTGAAAATTTCAGTAACATTCTCATACACTTACACAAATATAGCCGAATAGATACAGCCTCCTCCTTGTTGGAAGTCGGCTAATTGTAGGAAAATTTTACATCATAAATAGATATTTAGATCAAATATAGTTTGAATTGATACCTAGATACTAATGGTTTCATATTCATATCTAATTATTGTGTACCTAACTTAATGACTTTGTGATTGACTAATGAATGCACTTTCTAAATAGATAAGTATATCATTATTATAGTGAGGGAGCTGGTGACAAAAAATCATAAAATATTTGTTTCACCCGCGTAAGTCGCGATCCCGCTTAAATATCATGATGTGTTATCTACTAAACCTTCCTATTGAATTACTCTATCTAGAAAAAACTGAATCAAAATCCATTGGCTAGTTTTAAAGATCTAACCATACATACAGACAGACTGACGGACAGCAGGAAGCGACTTTATATTAAACTATGTACCTAATGATATATGGATGATGATGGTAAATTTTTTGGTGGTGATCAAAAAGATGATCGATCCTGAGTGGTGGTGGTGGTGATGTGGTTTAACAATGACACGTTCAAATTTTGATTCATCTTTTCTTATTCATCTTGTGAGTAATTTCTCGAACTTTGGAACTGGTGAAACTCGTCCGTACGAGATGAATTTGAAATGTATCACTATCAGGCGACTATTCTCCTTCTAGTGGCTAATAGAGAAAAGTCCAGTTCTATGATTATTAGTAATGAGGGTATATTAAATGATAAATATGAACATAATATACCTACACCTACCTAGTCAGCCATGTCCAGAAAAAAGAACGGGTCAACACGTCCGGAGCTAACTAAACCGTGGGTTTCCTCACGATGTTTTTCTTCACCGTACGAGCGATGTTTATTACGCACTTAACTTTTTCGCAAGGAAAAAGACATTGGTCTGTCGGGATTCAAACGATTCATGATCTTCGGAATAAAAGTCGAGGAATTTACCACTATCTCACTAGTATAACAAATGTGAAAATTTAACTATTTGGATGTTTATGTTTCAATCCGATACAAATCCGATTGCGATGAAACTTGGTTTGCAGATTGCAGGGAATCTGGATAAGCACATAAGCTACTTTTGATGCGGGATCGGGACCAACGCGAGTAAAATCGCGAGGTGTAGTTAATATAAATTAATAAATTATAGACCATCCCAAACCTCTTGCCACATTTTGTTACTAGCTCTTTAAAATAAATAATAGATAATGAAAACAAGTTTTAATGAGTTTTTAATAGCAATCATTTGCCCTACATAATATAAGCAACTTCCTGGCCTGTTATGAATCATTTCAAGTTGTAAAGTGGAGCAGTTTAGTCATGGAGTTAGACCTCAGAATAATAATAATGTAAGTTTATTCTTATTCTTTCTTTACATAATCAAAAACTAAGTCGGTTGTCCGTCTCTTTGACCAATTTCTTGAAAACTATGGAAAATTAAAGTTTAAATCCAGTGTTTGGTTTCAATTCGGTTTAAATATTTCCTTAGCAGGACTTACACGGGTGAAACCACGGGACGCTGTTAGCATTCAAGTTAGGTCAAAATCAATCAATAAAAATAATAATAATAATAATAAATCCTGTGACGAACACACAGCGCCATCTAGCCCCGTGGTAAGCTGCTAAGCTTGTGTTACGGTGGCTAGACAACGGATATACTACTTATATTTATTTTTCTTTTGTAAATACATACATATTAAAAAGGTTGAAATGTATGCATTACAAAGAACACAAAGTGCCAACGATTGTCCGTTTAATGGTATATTGCGGTGCGATCGTTTATACAGACGTGTGTTGGGGTGTTTTTACTAATTAATTTTTTATTTGACTCGGAACACAATAGAGTGCCTTACGACCAAGTTTTTCTACACTTGGAAGACCGATTTTTGGAGAAATGCGCATTGACTCGAAAGTTAAAGGTGCAGGTTTAAGTTCTGTCGGGTACATATCGGTTGCACTCGACAGTCGGATGTCAGTTGAAAGCTTTCCTTTAACAATCATAGTGTTAGTTGTTTTTGGAATTATGGAAAAGTTAGTTTAATTGAAGATGAAAATAAAATGTATGATAGATAGATAATGATATATAATAGATAATTATATATATTTTAAATTCAAAATTATTTAAATTTCCTTTTTTTTAGAAATTTTTATTCGTTGTTTTTATTATTTTCATTGAGAGAAATGAGAAATATCTATTTTTACAAAGGCCATTTATCATTGAAGTCATTTAACGCCGAAATGAAATTAATAGGTACCGCGATGCGATAAAGATGCAATTCACTAGATCGCAAGTCATGTCGCATGTCGTTATTTTCTGTCGCATTCACGTTACTTCATTATGCGCTACTTAACCAAACGTTTCAAAAGGGCCCTGACCATTCTCTAAATGTATCAAAATGTTTTATTTTATTTACGAAATATGGACAGTGCGTGTTGATAAATACTAAATTGGGACATATAAAACTGATAGAATATAACAGGTAACCTATTTTTTAACATTT
Source organism: Idaea dimidiata (assembly GCA_949358125.1). Classification (NCBI taxonomy): domain Eukaryota; kingdom Metazoa; phylum Arthropoda; class Insecta; order Lepidoptera; family Geometridae; genus Idaea; species Idaea dimidiata. The sequence goes on along the minus strand of OX442334.1, from coordinate 18,174,141 downwards.
TACTGCAAAGTGCAAGCAGAAAGGAACCGTTCATACGGTGCTGGTTTCAAAACCATTTCTTTAAGGCGCCACGCAGCGCACATAGAGCATGGCGCGGCGACGAAACTGAAAATAAGACAATTTAAACTAAACCTTAACCTTATTGACATTCGGTTTGAAATAGTCTTGCTCATGACAGCTTGTCGATGCACGTTCCCTTCACTCAGAACAATTACTAAAGCATAGATGGAGTCTAAAACAACTATAAATCACTCATCCCATTCTTTCAAATACGCCAAATACATTGAACAGAAAAGGACAGTTATATGTTGCTAAGATACCTACTGCTCGTGTACACTGCCTAAATGTCAAACTGGATACCTTGGAAACCTATATGCAGCCAAATTAAATAGTAATCTTATTCGATTTTACTATAATGACCAGCACGCCTACACTTTTTGGTTACATAATAATTACGACATATTTAATAGTGTTGTGTTGTTACTTTTTCGATAACGTTTAAAACAGTTCAGTTTTCATTCATAGTAGTTATGTGGATTCCCCACCGACTTCCTCCTTGATTCCCCACAAAAATAGAGGAGGTTTAATTCAGCCCTCTGATGTTGTGACAAAAATGTGTTCATCGGCGGGAAAAATATCGCGGAAATACCAAACTCGAGTGGGATCTAAATGCGTTGGACAACCGAATCTACTTCCCTACAGCAATTTTTTGTTGTTTTATTTTTAGTTTCTAGAGTTTGGCTTTGAGTTGGTTCTGAGAAACAAAGATTTCAATAGTAGATTGCTATCAATCTACTATTGAAATCTTTGTTTCTCAGAACCAGATAGGGGCTGAATGTTAAGCATTTCACCAGAAATATCTCTATACTGATTTCTATTTTCTGGAAATATAAATAAGAAAGTATGATTTTCCTTCTCTTTAGTATTTTTTAAAGTAAATTATTATACAGCACATAGACACAAACAATATCTATCGATATCGATAACTTGAAAAAAAGGGTCACACACAGCACTAAATAATTCTTTGTTGTCTATTGGAGTGTACGCTCAAACGTCATGTCGCTCCTTCTATGCTTTGGTAATTGTTCTGAGGCCCTTCACCTTTACAGGCCATTTTTAACCGAATGACATTCTCGAAGAATCGTCCGTCGATTCATCGAGATTGGCAGCAGTTTTCATTCGCTGCTACATCCATTCTGATTGAAAACGCTTCGCATTTTTTTTTCTAGAACAATACTAATTCGACTTGTTGTAAATCGGAGTTGAATATCGGACCCATATAGTTCAAGGTTTAATTTAAAATGTTATATTTTTAGTATTCAGGCCGAGTTCTGTGTACGAAGGGTTTCGTAACAGTATACCAAAAAGAAAAAAACATTTTTTTGGTTGGCAGGACCATTTTATATTTAATTTATTCTTGTTATAGCGGCAACATAAATAGATCATCTGTGAAAATTTCAACAGTCTTTGTAGCTGTCACGTTTTATGAGATACATTCTGGTGACAGGCAGACAGATAATCGGACAGTGGAGTCTTATAAAAAGCGTCCCGTTTGGTTACGGAAGACTAAAAATTAATCGTCCGTTTACACGATACGTTTTACTGGCCTACTGGACTGACTGGAAATGGATACCGTCTGAATGATCCGTAATCGTCGATAGTCTTTTTAAGGCGGGGCTCTATTCCCAGCGTAGCCCCTTTTAATTAAAATTTGGGACTAATCATAATTTTGTCATTGAGTTAAGTAGGTTGGGTACTTAACTTTAATTTTAAGGCTGGATATCATGCTAATTATGTGTTTTTATGGATAGTTGTTGCGAGCAGATTCTAAGTATTTTTTTCTAATAAATTACTTATTGCACCGATCTGGAATGGTCGACGAACTGAAAATTCTAAGACTAGGTGAGCCATACCACTACCTGAAATGAAGAAGATTTATAAGGATCTGTGGCCCACAGTTTCAATCGCATAAGTTCCGATCCCGCGAAAATATCGGGATAAAAAGTAGCTTATGCATTAATCCAGATTTTCATCTATCTGCACATATAAATTTTCATCATATTTCGTAATTATCTACTGAGATAATTATATTGACAACCAAATCTACAAATTGTTCGATTCGTCCTCCTTAAAAATAAAAATATCTTATAAGTATGTTTTCTTTGTTCTAGGATTCAAGAAATTAACACTGAAGGTCATAGAACAGTTAAAACTTATAGGGCATCCATGCTAAAACACAGTGGAAGCCGCAGCAAAGAAGACCATGCCAAGGATCAAGTGACCCCATTTTGTATAGAGTAAGTAACAAGTAAGTACGACGTTGTTTATGTTACTAAGCCGCCCAACGATAGATGGCACTACTGTGGTAATAGTTCTACTGCTAGTCACAAGATAGCAGCACCAGTGTGATTATTGGCTAAAACCGATATGCTTTTAAAAATCTTTAGTGTTACCTGCATTACTTATAACCTATTAATATTTAATAATGTTAATATTTATCATAAAATTTAAATCAATGGCAACACGTTTTTACAAAGTCAAAGAATCTACGTAAAAAAAGCCAGTTATTTTCGTACAAAACTATTTTGTGAATAGACAGATAGACGCTTTTGCGTTAATGTTGACCCTAAACAAAGCAGCCCTAAATATCTTCTATACCTATAATAAATGAAGAGAGGTCAAAAAGTCCGTACTTGAAAGTAAAATTAAAAAAAAAAGTGGTCTAGGGGACTTAGGATAAGTAGTAGAAGAAAATTATAAATATTTAAAATTCATGTCTGCCTGTTTCTCTGTCGGTTCCTTATACAATTAAAAACTAATAATCCGATTAAAATCTGGTTTTCAATATTGGATAGTTCTATTTTCGGGGGTAAAACCGCGGGGCTAGTAGTATAATATTACAGGTTGGACTTAGTTTGAATCGATTTGAATTTTGACGAACCCAAAAATAAAAACTAAAAAAATATATAGTTCTATGTTCACCTGGAACTAGATGGCGTTATGTTATTAATATATTCAGCATCGCCTAAAGAGGCAGATGCTTACAAAAAATAATTAAGATTGGCTCCATGACAAAAGTTTTAATATTAATAAGTAGAACATCTAAGTAGACTTAATATTAATACATTATGATAAGTTATGATTTAACCATTTTATGTCTTAGTACCGTATAAACAAAGGAAACGGAACTATAGTGTGATTCAAAACACACTGGTGGCGCCATCTCGCATTTCCAGCATCTAACTGATGCAGCAGTTGAAAAAAAGTTCGTTAACGATATAATCAAAAAAATCGACACATTTGTATTTACATTTTTTACATAGCCGTGTAGCTCCGGCATAGAATAGGGCTACCCCATCTCTTCCCGTGGGTGTCGTAAAAGGCGACTAAGGGATCTGGGGGTCACCTGTATTTCTCTTAACTTGTATTGGTTCTAAAAAGTCCATGTTAGACCCATTAAAACCAATATAAGTTAGGTAGAAATTGCCATAGTATAGTTTTAACTCGCTATATGCAACGGGTTGTAAAACGTGGGAGAAGTGAGAGTATTTTGCAATATCGATACCATTTTTCGATAGTAATATGTCTTTAAGCGGAATCGATATTACAACATCCTCACACTCCAACCTTAATATAATTTATGACTAATAATCAACGAGTGAAAAACTATACTATTTAATATTTGCAACAACACAGACGCAACAGGTGCCACCAGAATCAGAAAGAAATTTTACTTAGTTACTATAATAAATTATTGAAATAAATAAAATAGAAATAAGTTAATTATCACTGGGCATTGTTATATCACTGGATAAATGAGTAATGTCGAGAAAATCATTACTGTTCCTTTTAGTCGAGTGAAAAGTGAGTGTAAGTACGCATAGATATTATTTTTTATTTAGGTAGGTATAATATTATAATTACACTGGCATCATTCACTGGATAAAACTACACTGACGATCTCGCAGTGTATTTTGAGATGTTTAAATAAATATAGCACGAATAAAAATACAATTAATTTAATTTCTATAAATATAATTTTAAGTAAACAAATCAAATCACTGGGACAGGTTAAACTTTTAAATAAATATTGCACGAATAAATACATAAATTAAATACATCTGATCACTGGCATTAATCACTGGATGAAGTTTAAGGCTAGATATTAGTCTCAGCGGTATCCCTAGGACTAAGTAGACCATAAATAAGTTAATTAACACTCTCACTGGGTTTATTGTATCAATGATATATAAGTGTTAGGTATAATTAAGAAAAGGAATGTACTAAATCCTATTATTACCTGTGATTACTTTTAATTTAGTTACCTAATTTTATTACACTGGAATCATTTACTGGACAAACCACACTGACGATCTCACAGTGTAACATTATTATCAGCATCTCTTAGAGTTTAATTTGCCGCCTAATAGTTTAATTTGCATTAATAAGAAGACAAAAATTTGGCCGCCTTACTAATACATATAAATTAATAACAAACTTACCAGTATCTTTCTGTCTCGCTCCTACTCAATACGACAAATACAATTACATAATATAATAATATCTGTCATTGTTATGAACTAACTTATCTAGTCACTGGCATAAACCACTGGAACAAGTTTTAGGGTACTAAGTCCCAGCGGTGATTTGGTTACTGGCACCGATCATTGGAAGAAGTTTTAGGGTACTAAGTCCCAGCGTTAATCTAGTTACTGGCAACGATCACTGGAACAAGTTTAAGGGTACTTAGTCTCAACTTAAATTTTGTCACTGGCACAAATCACTGGAACAAATTCCCAGTTCAACTTTAATTTATTTACTGGGACCGATCATTGGAACAAGTTTAAGGGTACTTAGTCCCAGCGGTAATTTGGTTACTGGCACCGATCACCGGAATAAGTTTAAGGGTACTTAGTTCCAGCGGTAATCTGGCTACTGGCACGGATCACTCGCAAAAGTTTTAGGGTACTTAGTCCCAGAGTTAATCTAGTTCCTGGCACTGATCACTGGAGCAAACTTAGAGGTACTTAGTCTCTACTTTAATTAAGTCACTGGGACCGATCACTGGAAAAACTTTAAGGGTACTTAGTCCCATCGTTAACTTTAAGACTAAGTAGAATACAAATTAGTATTTAAATTGACCTAAAGATTTCTTAGTAAAAAAGTCACCTATCGCCTTTTCAGTCTGTAATACGATAACAGAACTGGCTTAGCTAATTCTGTTCCTCCGACTATGATGAGCATCTCTCTGTTTCACCCGGCGCTACTCAATAAGACAGTGACATGCACATCATATTAGTCATTAAAATCCGTTTAATAATCAAAATAATCCTATTTCGCTAATCCGCTATCGATCAAATTGTTCGGTGGACATCAGCTGAATTCAAAAGTGGTCGAAATCAGACGGTTTCTCTAGTTACTGTTCATCTTTTAATTTGTAGACTACGATTTGATACATCGGTCTGTCAAAACTCTTAACATCTTGTCAAATTGACAATACTCAGAATGCCAAATCGTGGTCTACAGTTAAAATATGAACTGTAGTGTACGAACTCTCATTATTACATCTTTACCGTTTGTTTCAATCGGATATTTTCGGCTGAAGACAGCCGAACATAGTTTGAACGATCGCGGATTTGGTGTGATTGAGACTTTATAAACCAATGCTTTAAAAATTCTGTAAATTGTTACCCTTTTTTTTAAATTGACACATAGAAACGTTAATGGTTATGATTAAACTATATTTTGCAAAAATGTGAGAAGGGTTTGAACGCTCCGAGTTTCTGTCAACTCAAGCCTTAAGGCTTGAGGCTTGAGTTGTGGTTTTTGAACTACCTAATAACTATGATTCTTATAAAATACCTTAGTAAGCAAATTTAAGTAGACAATAAGTAGGGAGTTTTCAGTTAACCATCACTGGTAAACAATAATTTTAACTTAATCTAATTTATAATTTCAACCTAATCTTTAATCTAATGCAACCTTTTATATTTAAAACTTATATAAACGATTTTTACTGGGCTTGCAGTTTGGTTATTGATAAACAATTGATTGTAGTAAGTTAATTTACTTAGTTATGTACTCGTTCAGATAATTAAGTAGGTACCTACTAGACAAGGTATATATTATTAAGTTAACTAGTAGAGTCGTTGAGTTTATTTTATCACTGGAAAAAAATTAGAAGGGGTGTTTAATGTACTTTGTCGTATTTATTACTTGTGATTACTTTTAATTTTTGTGCCTACTAAATAATTATTAATACCCTGGGCATCATTCACTGGTCTAAACTACACTGTATACTGTATAATTATTTATCGTCATTTTAGAGATTAAAGTTTTATAATGTGCTGCCTATAATATATGAAATTACATTAATAAGTAGATAATAGATAAACTGACTCACAGTAATTAATTAACTAAGTAATCTTACTAGATTAGTCAGTCGACCATCACTGAGCTGGAACAATGGCACCAATCACTGGGACAAGTATAAAGGTACTCACTGGGACAACTTTAATCTGTAAACAATTCCGCTTATCCGTTATCGATCAAATTGCTCGGCCGACATCAGCTGAATTCAAATGTGGACGAAATTGGACGGTTTTGCAAGTTACTGTTCATCTTTTAATTTGTAGATTACGATGTGACGTATCGATCTGTTATAACTGTTAACATCTTGTCAAGTCGACAATACTCACAATGTCAAATCTTGGTCTACAGTTAAAATCCGAACAGTAGTGTACGCGTTGTAATGATACTAACATCTTTACCGTTTGTTTCAATCGGATGATTTCGGCCGAACACAGCCGAACATAGTTTGAGCAATGTCGGATTAGGTGTGATTGAGGCCTTATAGACCAATGCTTTAAAACCATATAATTTAATGTACTTATATGAAGGAAATGGTAATAATAATATGTAAACAAACCACTACATTTTGCTAAGTATGTGTTGCATTTTGAAGGTTTGAGTTTCGGCCTAAAGACCCCAGTTGTCTATAAGAGCCATGGGTAGAGGAGGGAAAAGTGGTCTCTTAAAAATATCACAATAATATTGCAAGTAGATAATTAAGTAGCAACTTATGAGCTAAGTAAACATCACTGGTAAACATGAAAGTCAATTTATCGTTGATACAAAGTAGTTAAGTCACACGAATTCTAATTTTAATTTATTTTACGTTATTATATTAAATTATTATTAATTATTAATGTATATAAGTATGTACTCATTGTAAATATTAAATTATTAATGATGTATATATGTATATATGTAAATATATTTGGTGTTCAAACTTTATATTTAAGAACCGTATTATAGACTTATGTTACTTGCAGTGGGGCAAGTGGTAAACAATGTTTGGTATTTTGTTATTATTAAAATAAGCATCTAAGTAGTAAACTAGATAAATAGCAATTAGTTAATAATCACTGGGTTTATGCTTTATTTATATTATCACTGGAATAAAATGAAACAAAAAAGAAAATATTATTTAGAAAAAGATGATTCGACAAACGTAGTTATTAGCTGTAATTACTTTTATTTCAGATACTAACTTAATATTCATACACTGGTATCTTTTCTCTGGGCAAAATTACACTGACGATCTCACAGTGTATCAGACATACAAGATTCATATAGACTATTTTAACTTGATTTGCAGTGGGGTAATTCTTATTAAACAAACTGGATACGCTTGAGTTGATGCTCTTAAAATACCTAGTTAAGTTGAAATTCTAAATGAAGTAAATAGAAAACTATTTAATCTTACTAATATTATAAACGTGAAAGTTTGTATGTATGTATGTTAGGTTGTTACTCTTTCACGCAAAAACTACTGAACCGATTGCGATGAAACTTGGTATATCGTATACTGTAGCTGGGGACCTGGATTTACACATAGGCTACTTTTTATCCTGTTATTCCCGCGGAAATGGGACTTATGCGGGTGAAATCACGAGGCGCAGCTAGTTACTAATAAATAAGGACAGATACTGAAGGAAGATTGTGTTCACTAGTTTTTAGGGATGTCAATTGCAATGTACTGTTTTATAATTTGTTATGAATTTATTTTAATATTTATTATTGTAATTTTTGTTTCATTTGTATTATAAAATATTTTGTGGGGCTAAAGTAAAGCCATTAAGAGATTTAAAGCCACTAAAAGGTTTAAAAATATGTTGAGCCCCGTGTTTCGGCTTTTAAGACGTTTTGTCGGTAAGAACCATGGGTGGAGGTGGGAAAATGGCTTCTAAATTACGTCATTATAAATAAATAAATAACTTAAGTCTAACTTAATATTGCAAAATCACTGTTAAACAATATTAATTTTACTCATCGCGATTTAGAAATGAGTGGCGAAAAAATATTGAAAGATATTATTTTATCGTGTAAATGTGAAGCTCAAATTTTATAATAAGTAGGTAGGTACTTAAAATCTTTCGTATTAAGCTTGCAGTGGGGCAGTTTATAAACCAGCCTGCAGGGCACCTTGACGCGAGGTGACGTGGAGAAGAGTTGCTGAGTCACCGTGGACTCAAGCGCTAATCTTGCTTAACCGTAATTGACCAAAACACTTAGCCGTCGTGGTCGTCGGCCGAAATTGAACGTAAGTAAACATCAACAGGCGATGTCGCTAGTTACAGTTCAGTAGTCTAGAATACGATTTGTCACATCGATCTGCTAAAACTTATAACAAATCTGTCATTCTTAGAATACGCCAGAATGTCAAATTTTAGTCTACAGTTTAAAATTGAACTGTCGTGTACGTTCTCTCAGATTAACATCTTCATCGTTTGTTTCGATCAGACGATTCCGGTCGACGGTAGCGTCGATAGTTTGGTCGATGGCGGAGTAAGTGTAATCGAGCCATTAGCAAAATATATTTGTAGAGTTTTAATGATAATAATTAAATTTATGGATATCGATGTCCAAATACATCTCGGTATCCAAACATTAAAAATGCTTTATAAAATTGGACATTTTACAAGTTTTGCTATGTATGTTATATATTAGAATTTAAACACTGACTATTTATTTAGATCTGCACCTGGACACCGAAATGTTAAGTCCTTTTTTTGACTGTATGTTTTTTAATACCCAGTCTAGCTGTTAGCCCCATGTTTCGGCTTTTATGAGTTTTTGATAAAGCCATGAGTGGAGGTGGGAAAAATATAAGACCGTACAAAATTAAGCAAAGCGGTTACTGTTTTTCTACTTGTGGCAGTATCTACTGTCATAAAACAAAAAACAGTCATCTTAATATTAGTACATTGATATCGAACTTCTGCAGAATGCTTGACATTTTATCACAGTTGAGTATACAGTATTGTGTTGCTAATTAACTAATTAGTATAACTATAACGTGTAACTAATTAGTAATTAGTTACATGATACTTGAACCGTACTCTTATTATGATAAAATACCCATTCTGCGGGGATCGACACCTCTGTTCCAATATTAAGACAACCACTTTATGTAATGTTAACTATCGTATCGTATCAAAACGTTCTGTTACATAACGATACCGCGATTCAGAAACTGGTGGCGGTGACATCTATGTTCCATTTCCGTAACTCATCTTGACGCTAAGCTATACAACTTTCCTATATTAATTTAGTGATGTTTCACGCTTACTAAATATAAATAAATACGTAACTTAATTACTAATATTGCCATAGATTAATTAGTACTTTAGGTTTAAATCACTTTTCAGTTACTTTATAGTCAGACTCTTAAATTGTAGGCATAAAAAGAGCAATGGCCCTAGTCCGAGTCTTGGAATATGGCTACGGTATCCCCTGAGGTTTATGCCAATAATCTATTTATATGAATATGTGGGTAGTTCACGTAATTTCTTTCTAATAAAAATGAGCAAAGCAGGATTTGGCTTTCGACTAATTCGTAGCGTCTGCCGAACTTGTTACATGGAATCCATTAAAAAAAATAGGTTTATTGGTCTCAAAAAATCTATAAACTCAGCTACATCCTCCGGGGTAGCTAAAGTGCTGCTTAGCAATTTTAGTCACCCAAAAGATGGCTCTATTCTAAATTGCGATTGTTTTAAAAAATAAGGATAGATAAACAAAATAACTGGGCATTATCATTTCTGTGTTGCTGTTTTTGAAAATTTAATTTAAAAGTTAAACTTACATTAGTTAGGCATATACAAACATATTTGTAGGAGAATGTCAGAATCGACTTTCTCCGCGTTTCGATCCGTATGAAGGATCATGGGTGGTTGGAGGGTTCAAATTAGAAAAAAAAATGTAAAATGTTTTGGTTATAATTAATTTTTATTAGACATTATTTAGACGATTAAAAATGCACTAAAATGCGATTATTTAAAAAACACTGAGATTATCAAGATATTTCTCGCTGGTACTGTTGATATTTACTAAATAAAATTATTCTAGAATTGGTCAGTTTATCATGTTGATTATTTATATTTAATAACTTAATCGATTAGTTAAACTTGGTAGGTAAGGGCACTAGTAAATTTGTAGGATAATGGAATTTATTTCACTTGACATCATCCTTCAACTACAAATTCACGCTTGTCCTTACCTAACCAAGTATAACTTATCTATTTAGTCATTAAATATAACATTATGAATAATCTGACGCACCGTATAGTACAAACATGCACAAGGTAACGGTAGCGCGATCCAGAAGTTGCTGGTGGCGCCATCTAGTTTTTCCAGCTGTAGACCATTTACGATATTGTAACGCATTGGTAATTCTTACGAATCAAAAAGTGTTGTATAATTAGATTTAAAATTTATGTATGACTATAAAGTAGAGAGAGCCTTAAAAACTTGTTACTGATAACAATCACAAAGAAGACTGAATTCATCGTTATTGTAGTTTATATAAAAATCCTACTAAATAAATTATCAGTTATTAATAATTGTTAAACTAAAATGCTGCAAAAAGTGACTTAACTTTAAAATCTAATCATAAAGCTTAGTTAATTTTAAGTTAGGTAAGTTTAAATTAATTCAGAGGCATTTAAAAAAAATACTTTACTTTGATTGACATAAATGTTATGTGTATGTGCTTTGATTCATAAACTACATCAGCTACAAGATGGCAGCAGCAGTATGCTATAGATTTATCAACACCAGCCAGAAACCGATGTTTACAAAAAATGATACTGTAATTATTGTTTTAAACTGGAATCAAATACTGAGCATGAGTTATTATTAACCGGAAATAACTCACTTGCCCCGGTTTACCTTATTAAATTAGTAAGCCGAGGCTAGTGCTCTTTGTTGTAATAATCCACAATTTAAACACAGTACTGTATGAATATACGAAACGTAACGTTAGTGCGATTTAGAAGTTGCTCGTGGCGACATCTTGATGTTTTTGAGCTGTGTAGTTGCAGAAGGTGTTTTGCGTTTCATAGGTAGATCTAGGTCTTGTTTATTTATTTATTTATAAACTAGTCTTAGATCCACCCAAGAAACACGGAACACCTGTACTATACCACAATAATTTAGTATAGTACAATAGTATGAAAACACGAAACGAAACGATAGTGCGATTTAGAAGCTGCTTGTAGCGCCATCTTGATTTTCCAGCTGTATAGTGGCATCATGTGTATTGTTATGTAGGTAGGTCTAAGTTTTATTTATAAACTATAATCAAGTAATCAAACATTGAAATTTTAATCACTAAATTCATAAACCCCGTTATTTATAAAAACTAATTAATGTGCTGCATACATATTATATTATGCATCGTTTGTCTTTTACTGTCACATGAAGTTTCAAAGTTGACAGAAACAAACGTCACATAACTTAGTCATGTGTAAATAATACTTTATAAATAAGGGTGTTAGTGTCTATTCTATCTATTCATTATTTTAAATAATTTTATTTATAAAACAACTAAAATATATGAAATACCTACCTATATTGTTTTTATTGTTAATTGCCTCGGTTTCAAAGTAAAAATCGTTTCTCCAGTTTATTACCGACCGTTATAAACATTTAGAAATTGATTTAGAGTTTTAAAAACTGAAATAGTTACTTTTAAACAATAAAAACGACAATCAAATAAAAAAATAACAATAAAAATATAATAAATAAAAAAGAAACAAACATCACGGGTAAGCATCAAAAATCATTCAAGGAGCTCGACGGCCTGTTGTTGCTTGGATCTTGACTTTGTTGAGCAAGCAACGCCAAGCGCGATTATTTCTTAGATGGGTGACTGATAAAAATCATTTTTAAAAAAGTTTTGACTATATCCGTTGCCTACAGACTAACTGTAGTACAATAATAGTTTCTAAGTTTGGGCACAGATTTGGGACACAGATTTCACAGATCAAGTTGTGTGCCAAGTCCTGCATTTTTTTAATTCAAATTTAAACACCCTGTAATAGTTAAGAGCCACGCTGCCTCTTTGATCATACATTTACGGTGTAATATCGTTTAAGACTCGGCTAACTATCGATAGGGAAGCTCTTAACTTAATAACCATGCACGCTTCACTCCATTAACTGTCATTTTATTGCCTTTAGATCTTGAATATTGCACACTATCTTACCTTAAATTAGAAAAGAGCGGAAATTGTTTTTAATAAAAAGCCGCTGCAATGAGCATCGCTTCGGGCCCTAAGATGCAGTCGACGCATGACAATAAAACGCCATAAGCATAATTTAAATGTTAAACTGAAAATATTTAAAGGAAAAATTCATCTTTAAAAATTCACTTGCGGCGAGATTAGAGCAATATGTTATTACTAAAGTTATATTATTTATTATCAAAATAACTTATTTATTATTTATTAATATTTTTTTAAAAATTATAATTTAACGTTAACATCAAATCGGATTTTAGGGACCGAAAAGTATGTCAAAAATGTGGGTTTTCTATTCCATAACAAGTTTACTTAAATAAGCATGTCTCAGCTCTGATAAGGTTCTTTCGAAAACGATTAAGCATTGAATTATTTATTTTTGCAAGAAATCTATTTTATTTATTTATTTCAAAACAAGAAAAAATATCTTACTAATCTTATTAATACACCCACATAACATGAATGGGTTTACCTTCAATCCTATTACCTATATACTTTGTCTTGTTACATAATTAATATTGTACATAAAAACACACAAATATTAAAATGCGTTATTTTGTTACCGGTAATTAAACATCTGTATACTACCAGTACTTACTCTTAAAACATTGTTCTTATAAAAATAACTTGTAGATACTTAAAAAAGAATTTTCAATTAACAAACTTGATAAAACAAATTGAATTTTTTTGAGTGTTTGTTTTACTGATTGCCGAAAAGGCGGGAAAAGTCGATAAATTCTTCGAAAAAGAAAGCGATGTTAGAATGATTGTTGAACTTTTAACAAAGCCTTTTGTTCTACTGGAATGAATGACTGAGTGCTTAAAAAAACCGGGTCAAAGTTAAATGGTTTTTTTTTAAATAAAATATACGGTCCGCATAAAAGTAGATTTTATAATTTAGGTTTTAAAATTGCTATAGGCACATATAATTAGTATTGTGTTAAAACAGGACAATTCGAAAAAAAACTCTTTTTCGTCACTATTATTTTTAAAAAGTCTTCACGAAACGTAGTATTTTTTAAAATTGTAATGAGTAATGACGCATGTATGACCCACATTGGATTTATCAGTAGGGCGTAGGTTTAATTTCCACCTGGATGATTGAGTGTTGTAAATCATATTGTGTTTCAGACAATAATAATTGTATTTCTCAGATTACTGGTTGGCTTTAATGGGTTCAATCGTTCAATACCTCTAGCAGACCAACACTCCATTCATCCAAATGACCAGCCCCCAGATTATCTATCTAGTGGACGTTTGACAACCGTGGAAAATGACGGCACTATGCAGTACATACAGCTGCTTCGACGTAACGTGGTTATTACCAGTAAATACCTCAAAGCAGCAATATACTGCAAAGTGCCTGTTATTTTCCACTGTTGTCAGACATTCACTGGTTAGATAATGAAAATCTGTTATGAAAATCGAGCGCTCAACCTTATTGGCTGGAGATACGGACTTATTCAATGACAATGTCTTCTCAAAATAATTTTACCTCTCCGATCGATAAAAGATAGCGCTTGGTTTTCACACGACCATGTGTTTTCCCATTAGCTAGATTCGTCGAACAATGTAACCCATAGAAAATTGTTAAACTCATTATCCGTACGTATTATACTTAATGAAAACTTATCATTGTAAATTAACAGATCAGTGTTCTTTCTGTTCTTACAGAACACCATTAAGGGGATTACGAGCTTTTTTCGAACGAACAAAGCCACTTTCGTCAATTTAAAAAATAATGCGTTCCTAATTTAAAATGTGTATGATACTATGCAGACATTGCTCTTTCGAAAAAAACTAGTAAATTGCCAAGCTCCAAGGTCTAAGCTAAATGTGAAATAGTCAATAAAGTACTTATGGCTTACTAAATTACAATCCCGTTCTAAGAAACTCTGCTGGGATGAACAGAATCTGCACCACCAAGGCATTCATTCCGATTCCAAGGACAAACGCCAAAGGTTCTCAAGAAGTTGCGACAAATCCAGACCTGTGATTCAACCAAACTTCACATCAGAACACCCCGACAGAACTCTTCGAATTCCTGACCATGAGATGCAAAACTGAAACCATAAAATTTACTTCCTTCAGAGGCTGCCTTTGGAATATTACACTAACAACTTTCAGGGTGTATGTAAAGGCAACAGATATGGCGAAGGATCCAGAAGGTACTAGAGTATCTATCAGATATTACCATATCTATGAGATACTACAACATCTTTAAGATCTGCAAAACCGAAACAACTGAAAATCTATCAGCTAACCGGTACTCTCAGACTCTACTGATGATTAGCTTCACATGCTATACAACACCAACACATTTCAGGGTGTTTAAAGACAACATAATACACATACTATGACAAGTGGCCCTAGAAGATACTACAGAATTTTATAAAAGAAAGTTCTTTAGAACTGTCACGCCTGAAATCTACTAGCTTACCGGTGCTTTCAGAACTCACTGATCCATTTTTTCTTTTGTAATGAAGTCTATCGTACCGGATTGCATGTGACCTCTTGAACATGATTTTCAACATCAATGCACTTGCAATGTACATGAACCAAGGTACATGGATGCAGGAATACGAAAAAGCTGCAGCTAGTAAAAAGTCCTTTACAAATCTAAAATTTAAACCTGATGTATTTGCGTTTCGAGAAAAAAGTGATGAGTGAAAGAGAGAGTGGGAGTTCGAAATTTGAAATTTGAAACCACCACGTAAAGTCGTTACACTTGCACAACAGCAGATCTTTACGAGGTCAATGGTGCTCCAGTAGCAAACTGCAGCCTTTGTCAAGCAAAATTTAGTCGGACAATATCTGATTTGGTTGAACCTCTGTCACAATATGAAGAAGAAGAAGAACAAATTGGATGCAGGCGGTACATTCCTGTTAACTTGTGGATGAAGAGAATGACCCAAAAGAGACTGTGGAGTAATATCGTAATGTCCTCTAAGAAAATTTCATTGCAATTAGCAGATCTGTTCTCCCTGAAATGAAAACAAATTATGATGTTCTTTGAACTCAACACTTAAAGCTAAAATTACTTCATTTGATTTTTAACTTGATTTAACTTTGATGAGTTTGCTATTCTTTTGAAGTTTAATTTTGTTTTAGAGTTTTAAGTTATTGCAATAAATCGTTTAGGTAGGTGTAGATGAATAGTGGATGTTTCACAATTTGTCAAACTTATTTTTAATTGTATAATTAGACTTTGGTAAGTGAGTACTTTTAATTGTATGAGTGTATTATTATAAGTAATGACTTCCCTACGCTAGAAAACGTTGAAATGAAACGTTGAAAAGAAACCGTTGAAATTTGTTAAAATAATAAAAGTATAATTTCTTCTATGGTTTTCGCGATTTTGCATAATAAAACACTTTATTTATCCGGTTTTATCGCGTTTTTATTCATTATTTTACCCGAGCTTTCGCCAACTTTACAGTTGGCTTTTTCAAGGTTGACTGAGATGTAATTTGTCTATTTTTAACATTCTAAAAAGTTACAGTAAACTACCGCCTCATAATTGTTTGCAATAAAAACGTTCCAGTGTACGCAGACTATAGAGTTATTGTAATAGTTTTCAATTTAAATTATAATTATTTTTATCCCTAACTAGCTCTAAAAACTACCATGGCTTCGGAACGCGCCCTCACATGAGAAGAAGCCACGAAGAAACTCATGGGGGTTCTCCTTTGCTCAGAAATTTAAAAAACAATTTTTACATCGAACTAAGAATTAAAAAATCTAAATAACAAATAATACTAAGTCCTACAAAAATGGCTAACGGTATCTTGTGGTCTTGCAGCTGTTGTTGGCTGGGCCTGGGACTTGACCAAATGAAGTACAGGGTCCCAGACAGGTGGCACTTTCCAGCCATCTTCCCTATTGAAATTATTAGGGTGTTTCTGAATTTCAATAGCTTCCCGAAGCATCCTGGGTACATACCGCTTCTCTGTAGCCAGTACCTGTGCTTTATCGAAGCGAAGGAAATGGTTAGACTTGTCCAGCGTGTGTTCACAAACTGCAGACTTCTGATACCGCCTGTGCTTCACATCAGCCATGTGCTCTCTTAGACGAGTGGCAACACTTCGTTGGGTTTGCCCTATGTAACAGGCGCCACACTCACAATCGATCTTGTAAATGCCTGCTTCCTCCAGGGGTATCTTACACTTGACTGGTCTTAACAATTGTTGGATCTTTCTGTGTGGCTTATAGTAAGTTTTAATCGAAGCTCGTTTCAAGATTCCTCCAATTTTGTCTGTGACTCCCTTGATGTATGGAAGGATAGCCGGGACTCGATCAACTGTAGGTGGTTTGGGGCGGCTCCTGTGAACGTGGCGCGGCACTTGGAGGTTGTTGCGACGTAGGACTTGTTTGACGTGCCTGACCTCCTCCGCCAGGTGGGCCCCGTCACAGATGCCATATGCTCTCTGCAACAAAGTTTTACCAACAGTAGCTAACTGTGAAGGATGGTGGTGCGACCGACCGTTGAGATACCTATCCGTATGCGTGGATTTCCTAAATACAGTGTGTCCCAGTGACCCGTCAGCACTTCGAAGGACTAGGGTGTCTAAGAAAGCTAATGTTTTCTCATTTTCTAATTCCATCGTGAATTTAATTTGGGGATTAATCGAGTTAAGATGGTCTAAAAATAAGTGAACCCGATTTTTTGGCAGTATAGCAAATGTGTCATCTACGTACCGTTTGTAGATCTTCGGTGCTACCGGTGCACCCTGCAGGGCCCTCTCCTCGAAGTCCTCCATAAATATATCGGCCACCACAGGAGAGACAGGTGACCCCATAGCAACACCGTCGATCTGCATGTAGAACTGGTTGTCCCACAGTAAGTAACCATTGGTGAGGCAAAGTTCTAGTAAATCCGCATACTCCGAAGGAATATTATTCTCGATTAACTTCTTTTTGACAATATCTATGCACCCTCTTATAGGTAAGCTAGTGAAGAGGCTCTGCACATCGAAACTAACCATTATCTCATCATCATCCACCTTAAGGT
Organism: Idaea dimidiata; assembly: GCA_949358125.1. Classification (NCBI taxonomy): domain Eukaryota; kingdom Metazoa; phylum Arthropoda; class Insecta; order Lepidoptera; family Geometridae; genus Idaea; species Idaea dimidiata. Next base: position 18,156,544 of record OX442334.1, on the reverse strand, counting down.
CTTTCAGGTGACTGATGAAATGGTATGAATCCCTTACAAATGAACCCGTCGTGCCGCGGAGTGGTGATAAAACCTTCGTAAGATGTTTGGCCAGTAAGTATGTTGGTGAATCTATCTGGCTTACAATAGGTCGTAATGGAACATTTGGTTTGTGTATTTTAGGCAACCCATAGATCTTAGGGGCTTTTGGGCACATAGGTGTTAGCGCCGACACGTCTAAACCTAGTTTTTCCGAGTGTTGTTTAAGTAAATCTTTTGTCTTTTTCGTAATTTTTGAGGTTGGATTTTTGCTAACTTTTTCGTATGTTGTATGATCCGACAAAAGCCCACTCATTTTGTTGTTGTAATCCGACGTATCCATCACAACCGTTGAATTCCCCTTATCCGCCCGCAGGATGGTGAGATCCTGGTCCCTACGTATGGTATTTAACGCTATTTGTTGTTGTTTGGTTAGATTCGATTTCGGCATTTTCGCGTTCCGCAGGACACATGATATATCCTGTCGAATTGCCTCCAAATCCTCCCTCGGTAGGTCGTTTCTTTCTAAGGTTCCTTCAATTCCGCATATTATAGTTTCGTATGGTATTTTCCTCGGTGTGATCGCGAAATTCAAGCCATTTTGTAGTACCTGCATTGTAGGGCTATCCAATGTTTTGCTGGACAGATTGACAACTGACGTGACTGACGTATTTGACAGCTGCGCGTGATTGGTCGTTCGTCTCGCGTTCCGTTTTTGTTGATTTTCTAATTTTTCGTACTTTCTAATATGATTTTGTTTCGACTGTTCAAATACCTGCTTATACCGTTTGTTGTAAGCAGGTATTTGAACAGTCGAAACAAAATCATATTAGAAAGTACGAAAAATTAGAAAATCAACAAAAACGGAACGCGAGACGAACGACCAATCACGCGCAGCTGTCAAATACGTCAGTCACGTCAGTTGTCAATCTGTCCAGCAAAACATTGGATAGCCCTACAATGCAGGTACTACAAAATGGCTTGAATTTCGCGATCACACCGAGGAAAATACCATACGAAACTATAATATGCGGAATTGAAGGAACCTTAGAAAGAAACGACCTACCGAGGGAGGATTTGGAGGCAATTCGACAGGATATATCATGTGTCCTGCGGAACGCGAAAATGCCGAAATCGAATCTAACCAAACAACAACAAATAGCGTTAAATACCATACGTAGGGACCAGGATCTCACCATCCTGCGGGCGGATAAGGGGAATTCAACGGTTGTGATGGATACGTCGGATTACAACAACAAAATGAGTGGGCTTTTGTCGGATCATACAACATACGAAAAAGTTAGCAAAAATCCAACCTCAAAAATTACGAAAAAGACAAAAGATTTACTTAAACAACACTCGGAAAAACTAGGTTTAGACGTGTCGGCGCTAACACCTATGTGCCCAAAAGCCCCTAAGATCTATGGGTTGCCTAAAATACACAAACCAAATGTTCCATTACGACCTATTGTAAGCCAGATAGATTCACCAACATACTTACTGGCCAAACATCTTACGAAGGTTTTATCACCACTCCGCGGCACGACGGGTTCATTTGTAAGGGATTCATACCATTTCATCAGTCACCTGAAAGACCTTAAGGTGGATGATGATGAGATAATGGTTAGTTTCGATGTGCAGAGCCTCTTCACTAGCTTACCTATAAGAGGGTGCATAGATATTGTCAAAAAGAAGTTAATCGAGAATAATATTCCTTCGGAGTATGCGGATTTACTAGAACTTTGCCTCACCAATGGTTACTTACTGTGGGACAACCAGTTCTACATGCAGATCGACGGTGTTGCTATGGGGTCACCTGTCTCTCCTGTGGTGGCCGATATATTTATGGAGGACTTCGAGGAGAGGGCCCTGCAGGGTGCACCGGTAGCACCGAAGATCTACAAACGGTACGTAGATGACACATTTGCTATACTGCCAAAAAATCGGGTTCACTTATTTTTAGACCATCTTAACTCGATTAATCCCCAAATTAAATTCACGATGGAATTAGAAAATGAGAAAACATTAGCTTTCTTAGACACCCTAGTCCTTCGAAGTGCTGACGGGTCACTGGGACACACTGTATTTAGGAAATCCACGCATACGGATAGGTATCTCAACGGTCGGTCGCACCACCATCCTTCACAGTTAGCTACTGTTGGTAAAACTTTGTTGCAGAGAGCATATGGCATCTGTGACGGGGCCCACCTGGCGGAGGAGGTCAGGCACGTCAAACAAGTCCTACGTCGCAACAACCTCCAAGTGCCGCGCCACGTTCACAGGAGCCGCCCCAAACCACCTACAGTTGATCGAGTCCCGGCTATCCTTCCATACATCAAGGGAGTCACAGACAAAATTGGAGGAATCTTGAAACGAGCTTCGATTAAAACTTACTATAAGCCACACAGAAAGATCCAACAATTGTTAAGACCAGTCAAGTGTAAGATACCCCTGGAGGAAGCAGGCATTTACAAGATCGATTGTGAGTGTGGCGCCTGTTACATAGGGCAAACCCAACGAAGTGTTGCCACTCGTCTAAGAGAGCACATGGCTGATGTGAAGCACAGGCGGTATCAGAAGTCTGCAGTTTGTGAACACACGCTGGACAAGTCTAACCATTTCCTTCGCTTCGATAAAGCACAGGTACTGGCTACAGAGAAGCGGTATGTACCCAGGATGCTTCGGGAAGCTATTGAAATTCAGAAACACCCTAATAATTTCAATAGGGAAGATGGCTGGAAAGTGCCACCTGTCTGGGACCCTGTACTTCATTTGGTCAAGTCCCAGGCCCAGCCAACAACAGCTGCAAGACCACAAGATACCGTTAGCCATTTTTGTAGGACTTAGTATTATTTGTTATTTAGATTTTTTAATTCTTAGTTCGATGTAAAAATTGTTTTTTAAATTTCTGAGCAAAGGAGAACCCCCATGAGTTTCTTCGTGGCTTCTTCTCATGTGAGGGCGCGTTCCGAAGCCATGGTAGTTTTTAGAGCTAGTTAGGGATAAAAATAATTATAATTTAAATTGAAAACTATTACAATAACTCTATAGTCTGCGTACACTGGAACGTTTTTATTGCAAACAATTATGAGGCGGTAGTTTACTGTAACTTTTTAGAATGTTAAAAATAGACAAATTACATCTCAGTCAACCTTGAAAAAGCCAACTGTAAAGTTGGCGAAAGCTCGGGTAAAATAATGAATAAAAACGCGATAAAACCGGATAAATAAAGTGTTTTATAATAAAAGTACCTATTACAAAATTGTGAATTGTATATTATGTATATAATTATGATCAAAACGTTGAATAAATTAATTAATTACGCAAACGATATTATTTTATTTTATAAAAAAAGTATCCAAAGTTATTCTGAATGCCAAATTTACAGATTACAAATTTACATTTACTAATATTCCAAACGCGCAAGTTTGTATGTATGTATGTGCTTATGTTACTCTTTCACGCAAAAGCTACGAAACCGATTGTGATGAAATTTGGAATATACCTAGTTGGATACCGGGAATAACACATAGGCTACATTTTATCCCGATATTCCCTCGGGAACGGGACTTACCCGGGTAAAACCGCGGGGCGCAGCTAGTTAGAAATACTTTAAAAGAAAAATTCATCTTCAAAAATTCACTTGCTACGAGGTTTGAACTCGCATCTCTTATACGGATACCAAGCGTCTTAACGAAGTAGACCACACGAGCTCCCGTGATGGGGTGGGAGTTTCTAGTAGAACTGCCTTGAGCAATGAAAACAAATAACGAACTATTGGCATCGTTTTTTATTCAATAACCAGTTAAACAAACAAGTTTAACGATTAAGAGAGATTAGATTAAATATTTAGTGAATGAATCGACGTTCGATATCTTTGATTCAGTAATATGAGTACATACTTAGTTACCTTGGTAGTCATAACAAGATGCAGCGACTGATTAAAGAAAATGTCAATAGCGTCTTACTACAGGTAGTAATAAATTTTGCACATAGCGTAATCCAGCCCCAAACTAAGCACTAGGTTTGTTGTATGGGTACGAGACAACGGATGTAAGTTTTTTTTTTTGTACATACCTATTTACATAACATGATAGATAGAAAACATGTTATACCTATTTATTTTCATGAGATCGAGAGATACAAACTGGATGCGAGAAGCCGAAAATAGATCTAGGTGGCGTGCAATTGGAGAGGCCTATGTCCAGCAGTGGACTGCAACGGGCTGATGATGATGATGACCTATTTATTTTAGGCATAAATTATCGGCCGGAATAAAACCCACCACCTTCTATATTGCAGCCGGGCCTTTACCCGACGCGCCATAGAAGCCGTCTAATAGCTCGGTACCGATTTAATGCCGATACATTGAATCCTTTTACATCGCATCCCGCTACATCGCCTTCAATTAAATCAATCTTTCAAATGCCCTAACATTCGTGCCTTAGATTACCAGGATAGTGGGTAATGGAACAACGACGTTTGACATTTGAGTGTGTTTTTTTTAAATATGTGTGAATTCCCGAACAGTTTGATTGTGGAACGTATGAAACTCAGCCGTCAGGGCTGATATAAAAAAGCTTCACTATGATGCGGCCTTTCTCCTTCTAGTCTGTAATAAAGACCAGTCCTGTTCTATGATTATACAATATACCAATTTAATCGCATAAGCGCTTACATATTATAACACACGTCGCATCTAGTGACTCTCCCTAGTATCTCTCTTTCAAATTCTAATGTATATTAGAGCGAGAGGGCGAGACGTACTTTTGACCGGCTTTTAAAGCCAGAAATAGCTGATATTATAATATTATTTAGGTAACCGAATATCGCGATAAAATGTCCACTTCAAACTTTAATTGACGTTTTAACCCGACGTTTATAACCCTTGAGGCTACCCCAGAATGTAGACTTTTTGTAAACCGATAGTTTCACAGTACTATTATATGCTCTTAACAATGGTGTTTTTAATTGTCCATTTAAGCCGAATAGGGGTTGTTCTAGACGTCTAGGCGAACAACTTTTGTTATATGACTTCTGAAAAATCTAACTTTTTTATCGAAGACTGAGTTAATATTAGCTCAAAATACAATAAAACGGTTTTTAAATATAAAGGGAATGAATTTTATTATTGTAGTTGTCCAAATTGAATAAAACGAAAAAATAAGGTCAATAAAATTTTCGAAAATGCTTCGAATTTACAAAAGTTGTATAACAAAAGTTGTTCACCTAGACGTGACTGACTACATTGAAACACAGTATGTAGGTAGCTCGAGACCTGGAATAACCCATAAGCTAAGTACTTTTTTCCGTTATTCGCACGGCATCCTGTCTAACACACGGCACAGCTAGTAATGAGCAGTTCAATCTATTGACCGACTTACAATCTTCAGTTTGCAAACAACAATAACCCTTAAGGTTTTATCATGTCATAAAATTAATAACAAATAATACCATCTCTGTCAGCTGTCATAGGAAAGGAACGAGATAGGTAGATGTCACGTCTGGTGACGTAAATCCTGAATGTCAGTTCCAGGTGTGGTTTGACAGAAGATTACTGGGGCCTGATTATTTGTGGGCATTTTTGGCACGCAGTGATGTAATGGGTTATGCTTGCGCTTATTTTTATGTTGGTTAGAAACGTTATATGGGAATTTTCTGTGGTTATGTAAGTATGAGTTATAACATTACTAGCAGCGCTCTGTAGTTTCACTTGCGTGAGTCCCTATCCCGTAAAAATATTAGAATAAATGGTTACTATATGATAACCCAGATCTCTGCCCAGCTATTAGCATACCAAGTTTCATCGTAGTCGGTATTTTTTTAATTTAACTAGTCACTTGACATATCTTTATGCAGTCTCTTTTCATGTTTCTTCTTCATGGCCTATTCAGATACCTACCTACCTAAAAATATTTACAATGTTTTTGACGACGATAAAAAAAAATATTTTTACTGCATAAAATGCTATAAAAAGATTTTCGGCGAGCGACACGTGATTCAACGTAACACGGCGAAACTAAAGCTCAGTGATCCGGGTTTTAGTCCTAACAGGGTTAAAAATTATTGTGCAGATTCCAGTTTTTATAGGTCAGCAATATGAGTTAAAGTGTGATCTTGCTTTAGGGTGGGTTTTTCACGTCAAATATAGCTTAGCTTAGCTAAGTGTTTTGGTATAAAGTTCAGCTTAAAAACCTGTAAAATGACTTTTATTTAGTCTACTCTTCAGTCTACAAAATATTCTATAGCTAGAATAGAAGAGAAATACCGCCCTACCATGATCCCTACCATGATGATGATAAAATGTAGCTTATGTGTATTCCCGGTATCCAACTACTTATATTCCAAGTTTCATTGCAATCGGTTCAGTAGTTTTTGCAAAATTGAGTAACAAATATCCAAAAACAACACTTTCACATTTATAATATTAGTAGGATGACTAAACAAGATCAGCTGGAGCAGCTAAAGCCGAACACACATCATGAACTTACAAAAACCATCATTATTACAATTTAATAACTTCTTAGGGTAGACCGCTAATTTCTTTACATTAAATGACTTTAAAATTAAAATATCACACCATTTCATCTCGTGGTTGATCAAGACACTCATGACACTTACTACAATACAAAAAATACAACAAGGGAAGGGATGTATTATAAATAGAATAATTATTAATGCTTTATTGTACACAGCAAAATATAAAATTACCAAAATATGAAACTGAAAAAAATATATATTAAACAATTTAAATGTAGGTGGCTCAATGAGCATGTTCAAGTACATATCGTTTAAAGTGGGATAGATTCCAGAAAACCACGGGAGTGGAGAAACAAAAGGGAGTATTTTACGCAAAAATGGCTAAACAATTAATGATTATTTCCAAATCCTTTTATCTGCTTGTGAATGGAAACAAACAATCTGAAAACAAATTACGTCACTTATATCACAGATTATTTAGATTAGTGCCGTGATTTTATAATTATTAAATTATTATACTCATCGATCACTTTAATCGCTATTAAAATCACTGCAGACGTAGGTATACTTTTTATCTAGATAAAATTCATTTGATATTTTTTTTACAAAATATATAATATTTGACAAAATTTAAATTAATCAAATTATAAAATGTTAGTATGTAAGCCAGTGGGCTTTGAGACTATGGGTTGTTATAGTTTTTGAATGTTTTTAAGGGAGTTGTCGGGACATTTGATCGAAGCGACCGGTGACCCCAGAACTGGCGGGTTACTTTCTCAGCGGGTTAGTCTTGCTATACAAAGGGGAAAGCTGCCAGCATCTTGGGGACGATGTCTCGTGAGTGCGGTTTTTGTCTTTTTTTAAATGAATAAATGAACTTTTTAATTTTAAAAGTAAAATGTCCTTTATTAGTCCCACAGTAGAACGTGGGCCTCCTCGAGGAGTTAAGCAGTAAGACACCACGAGAGCCTACTCCGGATTAGCGATGTTACACGATTACTGAGACATGTTGTTGGTGTTGTGAGACCCCATATTTTGAATTTCAGTTTGCACATAACTTTTCCACATAGGTGCGCAGTCGGAATTCGAACCCACGGCGATACGGAATGTAAATCGAGTCTACTACTAGACCAAAAAATAAGACAAATATTTATCAATTTACACCAAGCAAGCAAGTATGCTACACCTCTTACAAATTAGAAGGACCTGAAAACAAAATGCCTTACATAATATAAACGACACAAGATCGCTGCGACGCGTCACAAAGAGTGTGCACGTCTGTGTGTGCAGTTTCCATACCCTCTCTCTATGCACTGTGCCCAAAGGGATACTTTATCCATTGATTTAAAAAAAAAACTAAAACCATAAGAATTTTATCATAATTGTCAGGCGTCCATATCAAAATTAATATATAAAAAGAACAATATTATAATAATCCTTACTAAGTAGATAAGAGAATAAAGCAGATACGTAAGTAATTAATAAAACACATAATCAAAGAAATAGCAAACATAATCTTATCTAAATTGTTTTGATTAAAGCTACTTATATTTTAAACTCAAGGATAATAACTGATTAATCTTCGAAATTACTATATAAAGGTTATTAAAAAAGTATCAAAGCACAATAAATCGCGAACTAGTGAGACAAGTGATTCTAGATTTAACGTCAAAATGAAGACAGTAATTGCCTTTGCCGTGCTTATCGTTGGAATCAGTGCTGGACCAAATCCAATTTTGGGTAAACTAAGCAGAGCTGATTTCCAAAATGAAAGAATAGTAACTGGAGCTATTGAAAGTGCTATCGATGATCTGGCGCAAACAATCCGGGATGCAGGTTTGGACCCTTTGAATATCGAAAACTATCCAATTTCCTACGCACTACCAGTCGAAGTACTCTTCAACATTGATGCTGTAATTGAAAACCTTCACTTCCATGGCTTAAGCAACATTGTAGTAAGGAACCTAAGCTTCGGCATCATTACAACTCGCCTCACATTTGACATTGAGCTGCCTGAAATTTCTCTGTCTATTGGAAACGCTGTTGCCAAAGTCCAATTCTTCGGAGAAGATTACTACTCTGGAGTTAGCGGATCCTTGTCTTTCATCTCCATCCGTGTCAACGGTAGCGTGAGAGTGAACATCGGCATCATCAGCGGAATCAGCATCAGAGATATGACCATCAACTTCGCACTTGGCGATATTCGATCCAACTTAAACGTTGTGGTCGCAAATGTTGATATATCTGGCTACCTGAACAACCTGCTTGGAGAAAGAGTGCCATCTAATCTAAATAACTTCCGGAATGAGATCAATCTACTTTTAGAGATTTTGGCAACACAAATTGCTGATGGGATTCTGTAAACTTCGACTCACTTTATAAAGAATCTCGATCTCTCCTACGATGTTTGGTTAGAATTGTTTTAGTTTCTGAGAAATGGGATAAGCTAGTTTGGTATTTATTTATCTTTGTAAGTAATTTGCAATTGTCTATAAAATTGTTATTAAGAAGTAGATAAATTACCAAAATTTATTAAAATACTGTTTTCAATTAATTTTTTGACCTTCTCCTACTAAACAGGTTAGTTCAAAAAACACCTAGACGTCCCGTCAGTACTCCCGGATTATGTAAAAATAATTCATTCAATTGTTTTTGTACCTCCTGGACAGTAACTCTGTTATGTAAGTATGCATAAGTAATAAATAAATAAATATTGCACAAAATTACACACGTCGCAATTTAGCCCCAAACCAAGCACTAGGCTTGTACTATGGGTAATAGACAACGAATATACTACATATTATACTTTTTTTTGTAAATACAATGATACATAGAACATACCTAGATCTGGATCAACACATATGATACTTTTATCCCGATAACAATCAGTAGCCAAATATTTTATTTCATTAAGCACGTATACACAGCGTGTTCCGACGATGACCATTTAAGTCACATACATACATACAAACTTTCGCGTTTATAAGATTAGTATGATAAGAAGTAAGATAGTATAAAACTATGACTTTAAATTGTGGTTTTGGAACGAGCTATTTAATGAAAAGAAACCACAAGAAACTCATTAGTTTTTTTTTTATCATGTTTTAAATTTTAAGCGTCACATACCTTACGGGATCGACACTTACTCAATGGAACCCGCGGGCCGCAGCTAGTGTCGCACAAAGCTATAAAACCATCTCGAAGCACTTGACCCACATTACTTGAAAATATTTTCTTTGAAAAAAGAACACTTCCTGTGTTCATATTGTTTATCTTACTTGAGAGAGTTGTTACGATAATAAAATATTGACGTCGTCAAATATAATGGAACTTATATTTTGGTGTTTGCGAGGTTAAATTACGCGGACTTTTTTGTACTTCCTTTTTTTTATAGCTCTGTGTTTTTTGGTCGTAAAAATGGAGTTTCAAAGAATTTCTTTGAGTTCTGCGTGTCGCTCTTTTATTTTTATACCCTTTAGACTTAATATACTTCGTCTTCCTCCTTTCTAGTCATTCAGCAATTAACCCATCCCACTAAAACAATACTAATTGTTAATTATGAGACCATCTAAAGGAGAAGTAAGGAGAAAATAGGTGTCTAAAGTGTTCAGTTTTACATCATCGAAAGACGCCTACGATAACGGGCGTAGGAAATTGTCAAGTTTAAAGTACAGATAGCAGAGAAATAAAAGCATTTATATTTAGAATCGCAATAAACTTACTTTTTTTATCTAGTGGTAGTGTTATCATTTTCAGTAAAGAATTGGATGTTATTATAATATTCAAATCTCCAATATTTCGGAAAAATAAATTCCGCCGGAGTAAAATTTTGTTTTCATTTGACACGCTATTATTTAGTTGACCTTTTTGTCGTATCGCGTTTTTTTCTGGTTTTTTTTTTAAACATTTTTTTTGTAGATAAAGCAGTTTAGTAAGTAACTGTTCATTATTATGGAACATTCTTAGGCTACTTGCAATGTTTATAACCGAATAATTTGAGTTTTTAATTAAATGAATAAAACGAATAAATAAATAATAAATAATTATTTATTTTTACATACAAGAACACGTTGCCGTTCAAGGCGAAGCATCTTGTAAAGCATCTTAAAATGTAACATCATTATAAACGCGAAAGTATCTATGTATGTATGTACGTGACTTTGTTACTCTTTCACGTAAAAACTACTAAACCGATTGCAATCAAACTTGGAATATAGGTATCTGGATACTGGGCATAACATATAGGCTACTTTTTATACCAATATTCCCGCAGGAATGGGACTTACGCGGGAAACCGCAGGGCGCAGCTAGTCTTGATATATTATGTTAATTTTAAACTCGCGTCTCTTTCGAGACCTAGAGAACTAAGTATAATATAAGTTTTATAAGTTTCTCTCATATGCCCGCGGTTTCTGAACATCTGACTCTCACTACCTATTGATTCAATAAAGATATCCTTGAGATAAACTCTAGTTATCTGTCTCCGTTTTTCTATGCATGTGACAAGCCGTCACTGTCACTCCGCTGTTCGGAAACGCATTGACGCTAGTTAACGAACCAATAGCGATATCGAATAGATAAACCATCGACAAACTGACTTCTGAAACCGGGCATTAGTAAATTGTCTTTAGGTTTTCATACCCAAAGGGTAAAAACGGGACCCTATTACCGAGTTTATGTCATGTGTATATGCCTATGAAATTGATAACTAATAGCTACTTAATATGAATTGTTAGATTGTATACCTATAGAATGTACCTTCTGATAAAATGACGTGTAAAATTTTCTTTTACAAATAAATCAGTATTTAAGTATGTTCTTTGAGACATAAAGATTTAAAATATTTTTAGCAAGGAAATATATTTAAAAAAAAAACCCCATGACAGGATTCGAACCTGCGTCCTTTCGCTAACCAGGCGACTGCTCTAACCACTGAGCTACACAGGAATCAAGATTCTTTAATTAAAAATTTTGAAATAAGGAAATTTGAAATTTGAATTTCAAGAGATTTGAAATAAAGATTCTTTAAAATGTAACATCTTTTTCAGGTACTCTTTTTCTGACTGTACCTTTACGCCACAGTTTCTTGCGGATATTACCACTTTATAGTTTCAATAAAACATTGTTTTCCAAGAACTTCAACTGAATTTATATAACTTCCCGAAGACCCATTCCGTGGGTGGGAATTTACCGAAATATTTTCTTATCATAACATTATAATATACCTACTAGCTGCGCCCCGAGGTTTAGCCCGCGTAAGTCCCGTTCCCGCGGGAATATCGGGATAAAAGTAGTCAATGTGTTATTTCCGGTATCCAGCTACCTATATTCCAAGTTTCATCGCAATCGGTTCAGTAGTTTTTGCGGGAAAGAGTAACAAACTCACATACATACATACAAACTTTCGCGTTTATAATAATACTCGTAATAACATAATAAGAAGTAAGATGTAAATTATAACATACTTTAGTATATTCTTACTAGTCTGTGATTATAACTAACAGGGTGACTCGCATCATATTAGATCTTACTAATCTTACTAATATTATAAACGCGAAAGTTTGTATGTATGTATGTGAGGTTGTTACTCTTTCACTCAAAAACTACGGAACCGTTTGCGATGAAACTTGGAATATAGGTAGATGGGGTCCTGGATTAACACATAGGCCATTTTTTAACGCGTTATTCCCGCGGGAACGGGACTTACGCGGGTAAAACCGCAGAGCGCAGCTAGCCTAATATATTTTTTATTCATATCCAACTTTTACTATATGTGTTTTTACCCACAGTAGGTAGTTAACATTCCTATGGGAATTCAATGTCTTGCTAAATTCTATATATTTGGGATTCAACAATTTGTGAATTTAACATTTTAAGAACTCAAAATATTTACACAAAAGGATAATCTGTTTTATTGATTTCTGGCCCTCGGGTCGACTCGGGTATATAAAAATATCGGTCCACTGGTTTCGGAACCTATTCATTACAAACTAACAAACGAACAAACAAATATTTTCATCTTAATAATAATTATTATTAGTATAGTATGGAATACCTACCTGAAGTATAGAATAAGAAGCTGAAATACGTCAACAATTTTTTCATTACAAATCGTACCTACTTCAATAAAAATCGAAAGATGAAGAAATAAGGTTCTTTATAGACAAGAAGCACGGATGAAAGCAACAACGACTTATGACAGGATGTTTAAAATTCTGAATGATTTTCCCTGTCATCTAATTTAATTTGAGGCATTCGGTAGTATTTTTCCTTAGCTTATCAAAGTACAAAGTAAGATTTTCATTACAAAACAAAGGGCATGCAATTCATTATTTAAACCGTCAAAATTATAAATTAATTTAGTGGACCGTTACTTCAGTGACTTGTACCAACTGTCTTCCTTCTGATGCCGCATCTCCTGTTAGCTGTGTTTTAACTTTTATTTTTTTTTAAATTAAAATTTAAAAAAAATGTGCTAAAAGCACCTCTGCGTCAATTATTACCGATGAGTAATACTCAATTTCAAATCTCGCAGGCTCTGCATAAATTACTTATTTATGATTCACTAGCTGCACCGATCCCGCGGGATTATCGGGACAAAAAATTGCCTTGTGTTATTCCAGGTTTCCAGCTACCTATATTTTAAGTTTCATGGTGATCGGTTCAGCGGTTTTTACGTGATTGAGTAACACACATACACACATACATACCTACATTCACACATACTCACAAACTTTCATCTTTATAATATTAGTAAGATTAGTAGGATACTGATTTTACTAATTAAAATAGCCTTACGGAAGTATATCCAACCTTTTCACACTTCGTTGACCTTCACGTTCATGTATGAAAACATGACCAAAACATGAATAGTCATGCACGATAAACAACTAAAGTATTTACAGTATTTAGTCTATGAATGGCCGGCGGCGGGACTAACTACGGGTTTTTGCGGGGTGCGGGAGGTAAACGAAGAGGTTATGGTTGAGTTCAATGCATCTGGCACGTCCGCGCCTCTCGTCACCTCTACACACTTCGCTAAAGATATTGAAATTCAAGTTGGTCGGTTTCCACCTAGATTAGTATTCATTATCCGTACTATTTTCAAAGATCGATAAAATCTCATCAACTAAGCTTTCTAAGTTATCGCTTGTTGATGGCGATTGGAATACATATGATAATGTTACTAAGGGAAATACCCGACAATTAATTAATGGGCTGATTTTTCTAATCTATAATATGACAAGAAAAATTTAACACCACCCGATTAAAAAACATCACTATGGTATTAAAAAGTTTTTTTTAAAGTTCCTAATTAATTTTTATTCTGCTGTCCAATACATATACATGTCAAAATACAAAGTCAAAAATTATTACAATGTCATGTATTTAAAATAAACCTAAATTTAGAATTTCTATATTTGGTTCGGTTCGAACTTATTCGATAGATATCTTTTATCCGTAGAATGAAAAATCGGCCCTAGATCGAATAAAAAAATAGCAAGCTCAAATTGTTCGTGTTCAAAATGATGGTTAGTGCAGCCAGGTTCCCACCTAAAGATGAGGCAGAGCCAATAATGTGTCAATTTACCTACGACGGTCTTTGTTGCTCCTTCACGCAACATCTGAACTAATTGCGATGAAACTGGGTATGTATAAATGAATCTATAGATAGATCGCGATAGCTAAAGACTTGGAATAAAGGAACTTGAAAGCAGACTTTCTGCGAGATCAGTAAGGCTACTGCGCATCTTCCGTCGTAATCGGCATTGAAATCCCACTGTGCAAAGGAATAACTTGCGCGGTTCAAACCATAGCGTTAATTTGCGTACATTTATAAGCAACGCCCCGTCGAGTTTAACTGTCATTAAAACCGGCAGCTCAAGAGACCTCGCATTCAGTGACAACTCAGCTCGACGGTGCCCGCTTCAAATGCATAAAGTCAACGCTGTCATTTTCCCCGCGCAGGTTATTCTTTTGCGCAGTGGGATTTTGAATGAATAAATGAATTTTATGTCATTTATTTGCACGAAATATGTTTACAACAGATGTTATCAATTAGTAAGTATAGTTCAAAGTATTTCACCAGCACTTAACTTGATGCCGATTATGATGGAAGTTGCGCGGTAACTTCGCAAAACTGTCAGGAACTAAGTATCCTAGATGGATACTTAGTTTCACCTTATTAAACACAAGTTTTCTAAGGTGGAACTAGTATTATTTATTTTTAAATGTACACACCACAAATACATAGGAATACTGGAAAACAGTCTTCTAGCAAACTTTGAGGCACTGAAAAGTTGATATAATGTGCACGTGCAGGTGATAGGTGTTTAAGTAAATAAAAAATCATATAAAAAGTATCTTATCTTCTTTTCTTTTCGTATTCGTGACTCACCTAGTATAAGAGTTTTCAGGTCGCCCTAAGGACTCTACCTTGACCTAACGACTGCTATCAGAGATAACAGCGGGGATCAACTGCTAAACGTGCCTTCCGAGGCACGCAAGAGCCGGGCAATTGTTTGAAAAATATATTGTCAAACGTCAGATTTGATTTGATATTAAAAACCTACGCAGGCTTAGCCACAGGAAGTAGTTAGTAGGTTAATAATTTATGATCCACGCGGGTAGTTTCTAACTATATACCGACTTATACAGAAATTTAACTAAGTAGATATTTGTTTTCACAAAATTACTGACAATGTTATTAATTTATAATGAACCTCGAACCACATGTGACGTACCCGAACGTAATCGTCTTTCTATATTCAATGTTTATGTTATGTTACTAATACAATAACAAATCAGTAAGCATCACAGAGCAGGAAACCTCTTCACCGCGCCTACTAAACCAACCAGAATATAAAGTCAATGTTAGTAGTGCACCTGCTCTGTAAACTTGGGCAAATATTGATACACACAATGGTAAACAAACGGTATAATCCCTTAGGAAATAAGAGGATATGACAGAATGGTAGCAGGTACGTGTAAAATTGCTTTTTGGGCGGTGCAGCTCTTTACCCGACTTCGAAGAAACTGTTTTTATTTTATGTACTATCCTATGTATTATTCAGGTTATAAACCACCTCTATGCTAAATTTCAGCCAAATTCGTTCAGTCGTTTTTGCGTGACATTCGAACAAGCGTTTTGCATCGTCATTCTTTATTCGAACTGCGAGGGAATGGAATCGGTTGCCTGAGTCAAGTAACCAACCAGTCAAGACTGGTTACATTAAAAGCAAGACTTTTCGAATTATTTTATCTTAGGTTTTCGCGATTTTGCATCAAGATAAATCAAGATATAAACATAGTTTTTTTTTAATTCGACTTCCTCATTATATTTTACTTAATATTACATTTTCATTATCAATTTAAAGTTTAAATAAATAGCTGGGACTTTCTGTAAAACTTGTCCAAAAAATATTTTTTAAAAACTCACTTGTTTAGTCAAAAGGTCTATTCAGATCCGAACCTCATACATCATCACTTATTGGCACATACCTCTAATTTTAAAATAATTTACAAAAGGCATAGCCTTTCTGGTACACTAGGACAGGTGATACAACATAAATTATGGGATGTATTCGATCAGATGAACAGTTATTTGATTTACAGTTTTGTTGTTTAGACAATACCATTTTTGTGTTCTTTCGGTCCTGTCAAAGTAGAAATTACTTATTGGTATTGACTAACTTCTTCCTTTTAAGTCGGTTTAATTATTTATTTTTTAAGAAATGCTTTTCGTTTTGCTCGGAGTACCGATACCGGAAGCAGAATGTGACTTTCTCAAAAAACTTGGTCTTATCATTAATTTACTTCCCTTCCATAATTCAGGCTTTCACGATACAGACTATGCCTAGTGTGAAAGCCGCTGTATATCGTTATAATTATTTCCTTTCTCAGCACCATGTGAGTGCTTCCGTATGCTGTAATTAAGTATAAGGTATTATTCTGTTTGGTGCTGTTAATAAACTTTTTTTTCTTCTTTTTTTTATTTTCAATAAGGAAAAAAAGCAGCCAAGTTAAATTCTGACCCGCCCACCAAGAGTTCCGTACCATTGTCACAAAAAATACGTTTGTTGTATGGGAGCTTTGATTAAATAGTTATTTCATTATTTTTCCAATAATAGCTGCAACATTATTATTTCCATATATCGGTATTGGTCTAGTGGTAGATACCCCGACTTTCATTCCGAAGGTCGTGGTTTAAAATCCCGGCCGCGCACCAATGGCTTTTTCTTTAAGAAAAAAATATGTGCGTTATTAACATCGCTCTTACGGCCACGGAAAACCCACGGCCTAAAATCACACACAAAGGCCCAATAGTAGGGCTAATTGCGGAAACAAACAGTAAATAACACTTAATTTTTTTAGCTGCAACAAGCATAAATTATCCATGAAAATTTTAATAACCTAGCAATCACGGTTTATGAAGATACATTCTAGCTACAGACAGACAGACGGTCAGTGGAGTCTTAGTAATAGGGTCCGTTTTTATCCCTTAGATACGGAACCCTACAACTACTTTATTTAGCAGCTGCATACGCAGTGTTTTAGCTACTGTAAATGAAAATGTGCAGTACATGAAAAATGTTATAGACTGATAGATAACTATAAAATGTTAGCCGTTGATTGGTTGGTAATAATTTAAGGAACGTTTAAAATTCAAATTTCTAGCTTACCACCTAATATTCATGAATATTTCAATTTTTGGCGGATTTTACTAGGCATTTTGTAGTAAAATTTAAAAAAATATTTTTCTCTTTGCGGAATTTAAATAAACGCTGTAGCAAAATGCGAAATTTAATATATTGGAGCACAGTCGGAACCTCTACTTTAATTCTACGAACAAACGAACGAACAAAAAACTGTCATTCAGAAAGAAAATCTGTCATTACTATGTATAATGAATGATTTTGCGTTCGCTCGTAGAAAGCTGCGGCGTTAATAATGTGTTGCGTCTTTGGAGCGTCGTCAATTTCTATATTACTATCGACTATTTTGAAAGTTATTTACTACCGAATGACACCTTAGCTTTAAAATACGACTTCAAGATCTGATAGATCTTCTTTTTCTGTTAAAATTGCATCTAGTTGCATTGATTGTTGCGATTTGCTGGACAAGATAAATTTGAGAACGCCTGCTAAAACTCGTGGTAGTAATACTTTATTTGTACCGCGTGCTGTTACCAACTATAGACAGAATACTTATCTGCTGCGAGCATGTACGACCTTTAATAATTTATGTGGAATTGCTGATTTAGACCTATTTTGCACTAGCGTAGCATTTGCAAGACGGCGGCTAAGTAATATTTTCTTTGATCCTGGATTTGATTAGGCCTAATTTATTTATTTTTTGTTTCTTCTTAATGTGAAGTGTGTTCTTAATGTGTTAATTTGATTTTTTTTTGTTGCACTTAAGGTTCTTTTGTTTAAATCGATTCCTGTTCGTGAAGTTCTGTAATTGGCTTCCTATTGTTACCATATGTTTTATAAGTGTATATGTATAGCTGTTGAACTTCCTAATAAATAAATAAAATAAAATAAAAGATACGAAAACTGTACAAAACTCTACTAAAAATTCTAAAAGTCGTGGAACAAAAGTTGGTTACCTAGACGTCTAGAACAAGTCAGTCTCGACTCCAATTACCGTCGGCGAAACACACTGTATTTTTACCCTTCTATGGCGAAGACTACTGTACAATCACTCACAGTTATTAAATGTCATATTTAAGCATTATTTAAAGTTAAAACCTGTCGTAAAATATGAGTACTTTCAAATACAAAATAAGTAAAGTTCGTTTTAAAATAACTTCTAATATCTCAGTCAACGTAAATGCGAAAGCTTGTCTGTATAGAGTTCCGATCCCGCGGAATTTTCGGGATCAAAAGTATCCTATGTTACTCTCCATCATTTAAACTATCTCTATGCAAATCGGTCGAGCCGTTTGACCGGCTCAAAGAGGGAACAAAGAAACAAACAAATAAACAAACAAACAAACTTTCGGATTATAAGTAGTAGTAGATAAGTAGGTATGAAGTGTCTTACTTCACATTGTTTTGAGTGGATCAATTGTTAGTAGGTTCGTATTAATTTTAAGCGAAAATTATTAAAACATTGTTTAATATTGTACTGATTTATACTTATACTTAGCATCGGTATAACCTCCGTGGCTTTTAGATGTTAAGTGTTAACTGTTGTTGTATTTCTTTTTTATGTATCCTGGTAAATAAATAAAAAAAAAAAAATGTGATTATACTGAATAAAGATTTACTTGTTTGTAACGAATAAGATGAAACTACTGAACTGATTCCAAAAATTCTTACACTAATAGAAAGCTACATTATCAAGAAGTGACATATTCTATTGATCCCGATATTTCTACGAGTACTGCGGCCTAATTACGTTACTCTACTGCTAACAAATTTCGATTGAAAATAACGTAATCTTCTACGTTATTCAGTAGTAAACAAATTTCCATTGCAATCAAAACTAGTGACTTTAACTATCAAATTGTATACGCGTAATCTCAAAAATCAACAATTTCATTTTTTTTGTTGGGTGCTAATTTTTCTAAAACATTTCTTTAAAAATGTATTGCAATTGTTTTAAATCAAGAACTAGCAAGAGTTACAAAATCAGCTAGCGAGACTTACGCGGGTGAAACAGCGGAACGCGGCTAATCTTAAATAAGTCGCGTTCAATACAACTTTTTGCTTCATTTCTTCGAAGTCTGAATCCGTTGAAATGAAATGACAGGGACATCTGTTCGCATTAATATCGCGTGGTATGTATGACGGTATGGGCTTAGAATTTGTATTTGATTTGTTTTTCTTTCTCACCGACTACGGGATGAGCGAGTTTGTTTTCCATGACACATGTGTTACTTTTATTTGGCTTCACCTGTCCTGTTTTGGATAATCAAGTGTTGCAAGTTGAATTTGAACCACTTCATCTAAACTTAGACTTTAAAAAAAATCCATAGGTACTGCTTTATCTCTCTAAGGGCCGATTTTTCATTCCTCAGATAAAATATATTTGTCGAATAAGTTTGAAGCCAACCAAATTTAAAAGCCCTCAAATTTTGTTCATATTTAATAATATCATATCAATAATTTCATATCAATATATAATAATATCATTATTTGTCAGATATCTCTATCTAGGGATTAGAAAAATCAGCCCTTAGCATAGTAAAGTAGCTCACCTAGTGTTAAATTTTTCAAGTCGCATTTTAGTCGCACTGAGGTTTTTAACAGGACCTAACGACTGCTATCGAATAACAACCAGCTGTGGTATCATCTAATTAGCATCCACCGCTGCCAGTTGCTATTTGCTGTCAAAAAGCATATTTTGTATTGTACATTGCTGTTTAAAGTAATCACCGGTAACAACCACGTTACGTCAAATCAGCAATGTACTGTAACTTAGCCACTTGTAACGGTGGATGCTAATTACTTGATACCACAGCAGGATCAACTGATTGACGTGCCTTCCGAAGCTAGGTGAAGTTAGAAAAACAAAGGAGGTATACGCTAATGTCACCCATCGAAGCTATGGCCGAGGCAGGCGTTGCTTAACTCGCTTTTCTACAGGCTTGCTGGTAAGATTGTCGATTATAGAATCAGTTTTCTAAACTACACCCACCTACCCATTAACTTTTTATATGTATTTTACCCACCTACTTTAGTTTATTTCTGTCCCGGTCCATTTGAAATTTGACATGAATAATGGCTTGTTATGATAAATAACCGTTAGCTTTTTTACAACGTTTTATGTCGCAAGTATACCGTGTTTCAAAACATATGAGAGAAATTTAATCTTTAGGCCTAAAACTCAATTTTAATTTTTTAAGATCTATTTAATTTTCATTTGGCCTGACGTTCCGAAGTTTTTACATGCAGTTACAGGGTTTCCTTGTCATACACATAGACAAACCAATAAACACTTAAAGTTAAATTTTCGAAACGTTATTATTAAGTTTTCTGTATACCAAATTTCATTGAAATCGGTCCAGCCGTTTTCGAAATTAGCGCACACAAACGCACAGACAAACAGACAAAAAGTTAAATGGGGTCTGTTACGCTAGTACATACCCCTAAAAATAGTTTTTTAAAAATATCTTTCAAAAACAGACACCGCAAGGAAATTCTAAAATAGCTTTTATTTTTACTCATGCAACAAATCGACTTCCGCAATGCTACTGCTCGTCGATACAAAAAACGAGAAACGTGGTAAGCTCCATAAACGGAGTAGGTTATCACTAAACACAAAAACACAATGTGATTTTGCGCCAAAAACAACTCGTTAGCATTTAATTAAGTGCCTTTAATATTAATTTGAATTTATAACTTTTTATTTTAGAAATTTGGTCAGCATCCGGTCCTCCCTTTACACACTAATTTATACAAATAAATAATTACTCCAAAAATAATTTTATTCTCGTAGTTGTTAACCGTTTAATTTACTCAAACAAAGTGTCACTTTTACTAAACAATTTATGGACCGAAAAATGGATGCAACTTGGTGTACTAAACTCAAATTACACTCACGGTAAATTAAGTTGGAGTCGGTTGTGAGTATCTACAGATAAAGAACACAGATGAACATTACAGATAAAGGACAGATGCAAGATTCGAAGATTACAGAATTACAGAGATAACTGCTTATTTATTTAAGGTCATTAAATTGTCTCGTGACAGAAGCCAACGCAGTAAAAATTCGCCGAAATTAAGTCAGTGTATTTTTTTTAAATCCATTGGCAATGACTCTTGTTATCTTATGTAAATCACCTCTGCTTATAGATTTTACAGAGAACTCACTGATCTACTCCCTTACTTATAAAATATTATTTACACATGACTAAGTTGTGACGTTTGTCTCTGTCTGTCAACTTTGAAACTTCATATGACAGTAAAAGACAAACGATTCATAGTTATGCAGCGCATTAATTAACGTTTATAAGTAAGGGGGTTAGTATTTCGTTTTCCAATTGGCATTCTATCAAATTAATTGATTGGCGTGAAGCCGTATTGCCCCCAAGAAGAGAAACAAAATCAATCTTGGTTTGAAATTTCAAACGTTCCCGTTTCACTGTTGCTAAATGTATTTGTTTATTTTTTTTTTGTATGTTTTACGAACATGAAAGCGTTTTGCCTTTGATGTAAGCAAATAAATCTACTGTTAAATAGTCGTGTCGTATCGGATGTAACCCTTTTGATAATATTTTAAAACATTAGCGTCGGGTTTCGTGGAATCTTAATCTGGCTTGTGATGTTTTTGGAGTTTTTGCTTTTACGATTTAGGGATACCATACTAAAATATTAGTCAAATAGTTTTTTTGTTTATTTATTTAAAACAGAAATACAATTTCACTAATAATTAAGAAGCAAAAATCACGAAGATTTGTCCGGTATGCCGTAAGTACAAAATTGATTTCACAATAATTAGTCCCCTTCCTTTTTTGGAAGCCGGTTAAAATTCAAAGTACGTTTTCTTAAATTACTTGGTAAAAAATTTAGACATTATAACCACGTGGGGAAAGAAGTGGTCTATGTTTAACCGACTTCTGAAACTGGAAGAGGTTATCTATAAGGCTGTTTTTTATTTTTTATTTTTAGGTGTATGCAGGTAATAAACCACTTTATTTACCGGGTTTAACCGCGTTTTATTCATGACTTTTAACCGACCGAGCTTTTTTTGTACCTTTACCTTTACATTAGATATCCGATCGTAATCGGTTCTTTTCTATGAAAGGTGGCTTAATTTTTAAGGTACCGTACCCAAAGGGTAAAAATGGAATCATTTTACTGACATTTGATTTTCATTCTCACGTCTTCGAACATGGATACTGTTTGTTTGTATACTGTTGCCATGGCAACAAGAATTATTTGAAATTAAGTTGCTTCTAAGATGTTACTCTGATCGTATCGTAATAAATCCGTTTGTAATTATTTATAAGAACAGATTAACTGTTCAAATATAAGGGTTCGGTACTCAATTGTGATAATGGACGGAACTCTTCGTGTGCGAATTTCCCACTTGACCAGTTTTTTTATGTGTGAAGTTTTAATAGGCAGGAATCAACCGTCCCCACTTTTTAGGTAATTTACAATTGTTTTTTATGGTTCGGAAATAAAAAGTTAACCCCAAAATCACCATAAAATTTATCACCAAATTGTCAAACTCATCGTTTCATCAATGATTAATGTTCTATCGGCTATCATATACAAAGATTTTTATCGCAAACAATCCAGCCGACAACTGGGAACAATGCAATAAGCCACGTGTCAAAACCGTATCTAAATGATGAAATAAAATCCCATGCACTTCACTAGGGGAAAGTTTTACAAAGATATCTATGTTAAAGTGGATTAGAGATGACATTGGGCCCTACCATGATGTCTTATAAGTCGTCGCGTTGTCGTTCAGCTAAAAAAATAATTAAAAACATAGAAATATTTTTAAAAGGAAAAATTCATCTTCAAAAATATTGAATATTGATCCAGGGACGCGAGTTCAAATCTCGCCGCAAGTGAATATTTTTTCAAGATGATTTTTTCCTTTAAAAAATATTTCTAGTAAATATGCCTTGAGCAATAAAAACAAATTTAAGAAAAATTAAAAACATGTCAAATGATTTAAAAAAAAAGAAAACAAGCTCATACAGCGTTTTTTTTTAATTGTCTGTGGTTTTCAAAATCAGTTTATTTTTAATTTAAAATTTACTTTTTTTTTGAACGACAAAAGGACGACATAGCAACGACAAACGAGCATGGTAGGGCGGATTAGATGTTATATTTTCATCTATACGTTTTGTTACCTAATGTTACCCGCGACTTCGTCAGCGTAAAAATAGTGTTTAGTAATGAACGCCTTTTTCGTTCTTTACTCGGGTTCTACTAATTGGATTTCGACACGAGGTTCCTCGAAAATAGAACTATCCAATATTGAAAACCAGATTTCAATCGGATTAGTTTAATTTTAATTGTATAAGGAACAAACAGAGAAACAGACAGACAGACATGAACTTTAAAAATTATATAATTTTGTTCTACTACTTATCCTAAGTCCCCTAGACCACTTCTTTTTAATTTACTTTTAAGTACAGATTTTTTGTCCTCCCTTCCTTTATTATAAGTATAGAAAATAATAATAATATTATAGTATAGAAGATATAGATATAGAAGAAAACCAAAAAAGGGGACCACTTTGAATTCTGTCATATCTACTAATATATTATGAGGACTAAGTTCGGATTAGCTAGAACATTTTTTTAAATTGCATGAAAGTCAGTATAAAATGATGATTTTCTAGTAGGCGCACATTTATTACATAACATAATACTTTTTCATAAATAAATACATAAGTAGGTATTACATATGATACAACACGATACATACATCGTATATCGTACGATACATACAACCAGAACAACAAAAAAGCATTTATGGGCATCATAAATACTTGTCCCTAAAGGAAATCAAACCCGCAACCTTCAGCATCGCAGCCCTGGGGTTTGCCCATCGAGCCACAGGATAGGCGGCAGCTGAGCCGCCTATCGATGTTGTTCTTTTTATTCCATTATATTTTAAAGCTCTTTGATACAGTTCGGAGCTCTTGCGAATCTCGGATCAACCGTGCCTTTTGGGAACAGAGGGGAAAGTCGTTGATTAAGTATGGTGGGATATTATAACAAAATTGCATTTGTTCCGGAAATCTGGAGTATAGTTTTCAAGTGTAAGATGCAGTTGACTGTAATACGCTGAAAAAATCACAAAAAAATCGCTAAATAATCGATTCCGTAATAGCCATAACAGATGATCGAATCTCACCACCGCCGCACCTTTAGTAATAATAATACGCAACTATTATGAAAACATGAATCCTAACACTAGTGTTGTACAATGGGCGGCCCAAGGGCGAACTCTTCCATATTTCTTGTTACTATTGAATGTATTTTTGTCTGAGTCGGTTCCGGTAGAAAATAGGTACATTCTCCAGTCTATTTAAAGTCAAGATGTCTGTGGTAATTACATTTTATCACAAACAGATATTTGCCCACCACGCATTACTAGTCGTTCAAATTATTAAAAGGAAAAATCCACCTAAACACGAAAGATATTTATCAAAAGTCTTATAATCTGCTTAACACTCAGAATTTCCACAAACTTTCATACTCGTCAACAGCTTCCAAACTTTTATACATGTGACAAAATTCCACGCTCCTCTCAAAGGTTCTACAGACTATTGATTTAAAATCAAGATTTTTTTAAATTTATTGGTAATAAATATATTACAAGTCAAATCTCATAAAATGGCATAATAACCATAAATCATAAATTTTGAAGCGAGGTGCCGGGGATTAGCGACCCTGCGGCTTCCTGTGTGCTCCAGGGGGAAATCACCGTTCCTCATCTCAGGTTTGCCTTAGTTGGCTGGTCAGAGTGAACATTGATGAGGAAGCGGTTTCCCGCCTATGGCTTGCCTTAACCGGCCCGTCAAAGTGGAGTTGCGAGAGCGGAAATGCGAGTTGGCGAGTCACAGTCCGCCATTTTATGTGTTTATAAACGGCAGGCGCTATAATCACCATTCACCATAGTTCCCCCTGTAGCCAATCCACTACCATCACAGACCATGTTCAGTAGCCCGTAAATTTCTCAATTGTTCCATCCGATGAGGTGGTTGTTCTTGGCAGTGTTTTATAGTGCAGACAGGGATAATCGCCGGCTTGGTGTTCACTTTATATTTTGCGAGTAAAGTTGTTATATTAAAATGGGCACCTACGTGTTGGATTCGGCTCCATGCATGCCTTCCAAAGGTCCGGGCTCCATAGCCCCATAGTAAAATCAAAATCAAAATAAAATAATTGTGTCAAAAATACATTTCATACATTAAAAATAATAAAAATGTAGGACATAAGGTATTATGTTTATCCTTTGAATGTAATGTAAGTTTATGACCTAACTAAGCCATACCAGTGGTATTTCTGCCATGCAATCGATTAGTTTTTGGCAAATATTGTACAAGTACAAAATATTCGTCTGAAACTAGGATTATTCAAGTAAAATCTACCCTCACAATAAAATAAATGTGATTTCAAATTGACGATTATTTTTAAGAACCATGTTTGTATGCCCACGTGGTAGGACTAGAGATTCTTTAATTATGTATCAATCTCTTTATATCTAGATCCACAAACAATAATAAAATCTTAAATATACTGTAAATGGATTATCCATTTTATCTTAAATCTGTTTTGGTTTATGTGGTGATGCAAATCTTTGTTTCTTAATTCGCCTAAGAGTGAACTCACCAATATAGTAAGTCCAAATAGTTTATAATAAAACTATAATAGTATATGTAATGATTATACTAAAAAATATACCTATTTATTTGTATATAAGTATATTTTACAACAAATTTAAAATAACAATCGGCCGGTGTATAATTTGTAGTCTGTTCAGAGGCCACAAGTTTCTTCCAATTCGCAGTTTTTTCCCGACCTCGTCAAACTAAGAGTAACATAAAGAAAACTTTCGAATATTCGTTGATAGATACAAAAAATATCTAAAGTTAATTTTCGTATGTTTTGAAGATTACCTTTTTCTACGAACTGTCGCGAGCAACAAAAAGTTCAAAGTACCTACGTGTTTATTTTGATGTCGGTATTGTTACTTTATTTGTTTAGTATTCAGAGCTCTCTCCGCTATCCTATTTCTTCTCAGTCTAGTCCAAGTTATGTTGGAAGCAAATTTTAATCGTTGTATATGAATTTAAAAGAAAAAATAATTTTTAGAAACTTCAACATTGTTTAAGATTCAATGTTCTGGAAAATTCAAAATTTTAGTACATACTACATCGACATTTTAGAATTTAATTTTTTAGTCTTTAACGGTTTTTAAAATTGCAATTTTACACGGCTACTGATAACATACGGATAAAATTATTTAAAGAATCGAACCCGCAGCCTTTTGCATCGTAGAGCCGGGTGTTCTGCCTAACACGCCACAGAGATTATGAAAGTGATAAGTAGATGTAGCACAGAATTAACCTATCTATCTATTTATGTATTACTATTAGAGGTTATAAAAGGCAAGATTTGTTTATCACGAATAGGCTTCGAAATTATTGGACTGATTTAAAAAAACACTAATAGGAAGCTACAATGTCGAGGAGTAAGGTAGGCACAACATTTAATCTCGATATTCCCACGGAATCGGGTTTTACTGCGGATGAAACCGTGGTACAAAGCCGGTACTCGATAAATTCTAACTGGCTGTCTCTGTAATGAAAACTAGTATTATAATACTTACTATACAAAACCAATATTAGGCAAACCAATTCAAATTTCAGCCTCAAATAATTTATCGACAAGTACAATACAACCAGAGGTCTATTGAATCACAAAATCATTGTTAATGTTATATCCACACTTTGATTGTATGATTTACTGTTACTGTAGGCTTTTATTAGTTGACGCCTAGTTATTTCGAATTTGAATAGGTCTTGTTATTGGGTATTATAGCAAGTATAGGTACATAGTTGTTTTTATTCATTGTAATTAATTTATTTTTGAATTATGATTACCTAATAGATGAGTCAATTATCAATCTAGATTGACGTTTGACGTTTGATTCATGTTTTTAACGGACGATCCGATGATGTTTGAAAGTACTTAGATTTATCTTTTTAGGCCAATAGGTTATAAGTGAATAGATAGATGAACCCGCTGCATCTTAGACCATCGTCACTAATACTACAAATATAAGGAAAAACAAACATTCATTAATAAATATAACATATGATAAAATTTATATTTCTTTTACAAAATTAATTTTATAAGCAATGCGCGTAACACGTTATCTCTCACTGTGCAAAATTCCACACGTAACGCATTGAAGATTGACCGTGTTAGAAGCTGCTGTAGCTGTTATTATCTGGGTAAACGATTTTCATGGTAACAATTCAGCACATCATAACTATCATCTATTTGTCTTGCAAGCTGACGTTAAAACTCTTTCTCCTCAATCGTATCCAACTTTGTAGTCCCGTATTTTATAGCGTGCCCTTAACGATTGCCCATTACAGCCACAGAACGTATGTTACTGAAATGGTAGCTGCTGAACATAGGGCTCCCTCAATTCTCAAAGCGACCAGCCCTATGCGCTCTACATTCAGTAACTTATTTAGACTTTTACACTCTTTTAGATTTTTTTATTTATATATTAATACATCGATGGAAGAGTGATTCTCATTTCATTCATATCTATTCGGTACGAATCTGAACAATATTCTGCATAACATAATATCTAACAGTATTCCCATATTCCCGGTTCATAAATTATGAATATCGCGCACGATACAATCTTGTCCTATGGGTATATTATGCCGATCGTATCAAACGTTGTACAAAAGTCAGTTTATTTGAAAATATTCGCTTACTAACATATTTCGAGTGTTGAATCTTTTGGAGGGATAGCGTCAATACAACTTTAAGATGCATCTTTTTATAGGTTTAAGCCGTTTTATGCATGTAAGTTTTCTAATTTATTTTTGCTTACTCATGATGGTTCGGTGGTGCAATGGTGCAACAGTTTGAATATCTGTTACTCTATTACAATAATGTTATAATATTATTTAACTCTCAGGTACCTACAGTTATTCAAAGTACGACTTTGTACTTCAAAGTGAGAATTAGCGCTAGGTAAAGACTTGAAACAAGTCACTGACTTTGGTTCTCATACGGATTTCTATATTTCGCTAAACTGTCAGTCTATTAACTAGTCCTATAGATAGTGACCACGATGCAAGGCGAAACGGAGTGTGGGATGGAAGACCGCCTACTTGGTGTACCGACGACATTGTAGCGATCACGGGGAGCCGTTGTATGAAGGTGGCTCGCGAGCGCTATTTGTGGCATCGTATGGGAGTTTAGCAGAGAAAACATGCGTTATTTTTTTTGGGTTCCATCAAGTTCCATGCCTAATAATCAGCCCGTTAATTTACCACTCTGAAGAAGCAAGGGCCTCCTCTTAGAGTGGTAAAGCATTAAGCCGCCACGAAAGCCTTTCCGGATTGGCGAATGTCCCATGTTTTCGGACCATGGTGAGTCCGAGGACATGTCGGTTTCCTCACGATGTTTTCCTTCACCGTAAGAGCGATGTTATTAGCGTACATAACTTTTTCCTAAAGAAATAGACATTGGTCGGGTAGGTCGGCCTGGTTTCGAACCCACAACCCTCGGCTATCTACCCTATAAAAGTCAGGGTATCTACCATTAGACCAACACCGCTCTAATGCCGTTTTAAGGTAAAAAAAAATACGTATAAAATCACTCTGTCTATCGTCTATATGCTGAAACGAACTTTAAAAGCCTACAAAACTTACTAATAAACGCCACCCCTTTTCACTGTGACAAGAACATGCAAATAAAACAGAACCCAGTTGGTATAAGCTTTTATTAATCGCCCTGTTAACGTAAGTGGACATTGCAACGCGATTTTATAAAAAAAAAACAAATCGAGATAGAGATAAAAAAAAAACCAAAAACGTTGAGTACGACTCAACACATTTACTGAAGGTTCCGTACATATTCATATTCTGTTTTAAAAACGTACTATAAATAATCAAGAGTCAAGAAAATTTATTGAATAACTGTGTAAGGTGACATTAAATATTAAAGGTATCAACAGTTTGTCCATCCCGGACATACAATATAGAGTAGAGGTACTTAGGTACTTAATTTAAGCACTTCTTTAAAATTAAAAATAAAGTTAGTGCCAAAGAAGCTAGTCCTTTGAATGTTATGGGTACCCAAACAACTCATTACCTATGGGACCCTCTTCAATTTTTTACCTTATTTTGCTTTACTTGAGCTTTATCTTGCATTTTTTATTCAAATTTCGTATATTATGTAGATTCATTGAGTTTTCAACTTGACCTAGATTTATGAATTTTGGTGAAAAGCTAGGTATAAGTTTTAGCGTAGATCAAAGTATGCTCATATTATTTGTGTCACCTACTTTTAAGTAGTGTATGTTTTACCCATTCTAATTTATGTTTGACTAGCTGCGCCCCGCGGTTTATCCGCGTAAGATTTATCAAAATTAGTTCACCATTTTTTTGTTTCATAAGAACCTTCTCGTAATATAAGCAAACTCAACAAAAAATAATTAGCGAAATCGGCCCAGCCCTTTTACGCGTGATACCGTGACCGGGCAAACAGAGATTCATTTTTATATATAAGAAAAAGATGTGTATAGAAATTATTGATTCATTTGTATATTCATATAGACATTCGACCAAGCAATTATTGTCCTAATATGATGTGAATGATGTCACAAGGGTTCCTTTTTAACTTTTAAGGTACGGGATCCTAAAACTAACAATGAATCAGGGTTCTCGTACAAACAAACCATAGGTTTGTTACGATACCATTACCTAAGCATTACAGCCATGATTTCTCGTTAACATAATGGCCGATGTCATTTGTTTTATGGGCACATTACTCAATATTACAAATGATGTGAATTTCTAACATTACTGTGGAAATCACGCGAATAATTATACGCCTTTGCTTTCGTTGTTTCTTATTTGGGGTCTAGTTTAGATTAAAAGATAGATTAATGTGATGTTATGTTAAAATATTACTAAAACATTAAACAAATAAATAAATGAAATAAATATTGAACGACATATAACACACTTACGATTTGGCATACCTGTTAATATTCTTCATTAATAAAGCTTTCATGCAACATATTTTCTAATAAGAAGTTTAATATTTTTTGTAACTTCTATTTTTATATTCAGAAACCGTGCAGGTTGATATGCATATAGGATGAGATTTAGAATAACACATAGTCTACTTTTTATCCGAAAATTCCTGCGTAATCAAGATTTATTTATAGGAGTGAACCGGCGGCAACAGTAACGATTCGCTCATACTTCAAAAATGACAGAAAACTAACCCCTAAAAACAACTACCAGAATGCAATAAAAAAAACGCAATTCGATTGAACAAACCCGTAAAATGTTCACCTACTTTTTATTCAGTAAAGCTCAACAAAAAACTCCTCAACTGTCTCCTATAAAAAACACACCTATATTTTGTTGAAACACAAAGCGAACAAAGTTTCTTATTCATTCAGTAAAAACATGAACTCTCGACATCCGAATGATTAAACTAAAAAACTAGGATCCGAGTCGACGCAACAATGCACTGTTATAGTGTGTACTTGTATTGGTGCTTTGTATATACCTAACCACTCAGTACTAGGGTTGTCATCAAACAATCACTAAAATAATTACTTGAAACCGATTCATTACAATACGGTTAGAGTGACATCTTAAGGTCATGGTACACTATTACAGCACAGCAACGGCACAGCTACAGCACGGCGTGGCCTCGAATGTAGGCTACGGCTAGCCGCCACCGCACTAGGTACGCGTCGTCAGCGAGGTGCAAGCTCGCAGTCTACGCGCTAGCAATGAGGTTCAAGCTTGCTGTCACCGCAAACACAATTTTTATATAGCATTTGAGATTAAACACGTCTCGGAGTCAGCGCCGCCGTCGACTTTTTCATGTTGATAATATAACATGTATCATAAGACACACTATTTAATGTTCTAAACCAAATAAAAAGGTAATTGCTGGGTTTGGTCCGTGCCGTTGCTGTGCTGGGATAATGTGCCATGACCTTAAATCGCAACTCAATTGCCAATTGCAACTTATTGACTCTAGACCTCAAACTAGATTCGTAATGTAAATTAGGTTTCATTGAAAGAACTTATAACAACGAAAATTCATCAAAGAATATTCCAAAATTGAGTACGTATTCAAACATTTAATAATTAAAACATCTACGGTTACAATTGGCCATAAATTATTATAATGTTAGGGCGGTTAAGTATCGCTTCCCCAAGAGTGAGAAAGAGGACACTATACTGCACAGCTCCCAAGTTCTACGACTCACCGTGCACCGAGTGAAAAACTATGATTTAGTACTCTAATAGGTACTTCTTTTCGTGTAGTGGTCTGGCTCATTTAGTGCTAAAGTTTTCAGATTGCCCTTAGGCCTCTAACTTGACTTAACGACTGCTATCAGAGTAAACAACCGGGACCAACTGCTAAACGTGCCTTCCGAAGAACTGAGAAGCTTGAGAAAATGATTTTTTGCCACACATATTTTCGGTCACCCATCCAAGTATCATCCGCGCAATCATTCAAAATCGGCAGGTGCAGCTAGGCCAATGAGCTCCTCAAATATATCAAATATCAAATGACATATCTACTGTCATTGAACAAATAAGTAGGTGGTTAGAAGGTCACGTATTTTTCTCTCTATTTTCGACACAAAACATTAAGTTGGAAGGCAAGCACTAAGCATAGTAAACCCCTGAAAGCTAATAAAATACGTCGAAAATAATATCATTTTTCATCCTATTTCCGAAGATATTATCACTTTATCCAGAAAAATAGATTTCAAACAGAAGTTGGCAAGATTTCAGGTT
Source organism: Idaea dimidiata (assembly GCA_949358125.1). Lineage (NCBI taxonomy): Eukaryota > Metazoa > Arthropoda > Insecta > Lepidoptera > Geometridae > Idaea > Idaea dimidiata. The sequence continues at coordinate 18,124,531 of OX442334.1, read as the reverse complement.
TCAACCCTATTTCTGATCCGGATTTACATGAGCCGAAACGAGTATGTAATTTAAGACGAAAACATTTTTGTAAAATAGAGCTTTAGCTCACGTAGTCACAAATTGAATTGATTCGTAATCCAAAACAGCGTGCTTCTTAGACCGCATCATTAAAAAAAAACCGGCACACAAATGACTCGAAAGCTGAAACCTTACTGTTAGACTAAGCTGGATTGACCAAAGAATTTAGGCAGGTCTTATAAAGGAGACTGAAGGTCAATAGTCGCTTGATAGTGAAGCTTTTCAAACAGTTTCATCAATTGCAAAGTCGAATTATTCAAGAATTTATTATCTTTAAGTTTAGAACACTCACCATCTAGAAATAGCCGTAGAACCGACAACTGTTGGGGTAAACGAGTTCTAGAGAGAAGACCGCGTCTTGGTAAACGTAGTGTAGGACGTCCTCAGGCACGTACGTGCCTGAGGACGTTGCTCCAACGTTGGAGCAACGATTTGCGCAAAACGTCTGGCACAAACTGGATGCGAGAAGCCGAAAATAGATCCAGGTGGCGTGCAATTGGAGAGGCCTATGTCCAGCAGTGGACTGCAGCAGACTGATTATGATGACCATCTAGATAATGTAAGTATGTAACTTTTCCTACAACTTACCTAAGTAACCGTTTCCAGGTGAAGAAATTTGTATAAAAGCTGAGCAACTGTAAGAGACGCCGAGATGACTATCTATGATATCATGATAATCTAAGCTCATCCTTATTTGGAAGTCTGTTAAAAAAAGGCTTAGACAAAAGCTTACGGGGCGCGGCGTATCCATAATGTTAGATAGTGTAAGCTTTACTGTGCTACATAATATGACACCCCTAATCCAGTACAGTGTATTAATGTCAATTTACATGCACCCTAACAATACAGTATGTCATATTTATTTAATCTATGAATGTCCGTTGTTCAGACGCGGTTAGCCGTACTGTTTGAGGATTAAGAGTGTTTTTTTTTACATGACGTGTTTTTGTTTACGGATTAGATATTTATGACTGTGTTTTTCTTTAGAATTGACTTGCTGCATCTCGCGATTCCAATCGCGTCGCACATAATCCTGTGGGATTAGATAACAAGATCAAAAGAAGTCCAAGTTGCTCCTCGATAATATAGCTTTTTATTGATGAAAGAAATTATTAAATCGGTCCAGAAGTTACGGAGCCAGTACAATTTTTTTTCTTTTTAGCAATAGTAGCTACGCATACTTGTATGTTTTCTGGAAAATAGAAAAACCAGTTTTAATTAGTCTTGTGCCAAATTTCCAAATACTTATGTGGCCGGTCCCGGGAAACAACATTATATTTAGTATAAATATCTTATCAATGCTTTAATATGAAAGAAGATACGTCAATAGTCACTTCAAATGAGACGACAAAACTGTGACGAGCTGGCACACCGACTTCAGTTAGTTTTGAACCGTTGTCGAGTGAGCACGTACACTACCTCACTGCCGTCTTGTCTCACAGCCTGCCAGAATGCCTTCCTGTGTATATTTAAGGTGCCTGAATCATTCAGGAAAACAAAACAAATCGTCGGGAATTAATTACCTATTATGCATAAATACACGAATAAGTGTATAAAATAATGTTAAAATCAATATTTCCCATGTTGTTTTTAATGGGATTTAATTTTGTAATTCTAATATTTTTATACAAGATGTAACGGGTAAGCCCTTTTAAGCCTAAATGGGGTTGTTCTAGACGTCTAGGCGAACAACTTTTATTCTACAATTTTTGGAAATTGTAGAATAAAAATGTAGAATAAAAAGAACACCAACTTTACAATAAAATTACGTTACAATACAAAAAAAAATATTCTATATTATGTATCTGACCACGGATCATCTTAAATACCTACCATGCTACATTTTAGACTCCAGAGGTCGTTATCGGACATTCGAACGGTTTGAGATGTAAGTGCCTAATTTTGAAAACTCAATGTTTTGCGAATTCTTCATTCTAAGACTAGAACATTTATAGAACCAGTGATGCAGCGAAAGTTATTGTTTTTCTTTTATCTTATACTCGTAAATGGAAACAATTCCCACGAGAACCTAAACTAAAACAAACTGAGTAACTTTCCTAGCGTAGGTAATATGTAGAGAGATAGCCTTATCCAGTCTGTTCAAGTGTATTTAATACTATACTTTACCTGTTTCGAAACTTACATCAAAAATGTATGAAATAACACAGAACTGTCAATTATCAAGGAAATATTAAACAAAGAGGTGCCACTTTCAAATAATTGCAAGTATATGAGTTTACATTTTTTATCTAGGTTTCTGAAAAAGGGTGTAGATATGTTTAGCGTATGTTTTGACATAAGATAAGGTAACCTAATAAGAAACAAAAGCCAAGGGTTTTTATTGCAACGCGATTGAAAAAAAAAACGATTTATTCGTATTTTATTTTTATTTCGATCATCTTTTGTTTCTCTGTTTTTATACATTTTTGTTTATTTTGAGGACAATCTTTAACTTACCTAGAGGATGGGTTGAAGGCTAAGTTCCACAGGTGCATTAAATTTTAGAACACAAAGAGTTTTTTTTTATTATTAAAAAAATGTCAGCCGTCACGGAACGCTTGACAGATGTGAAACATTTGACATTGACAGTTCTGTTTTTTCATATAGCGTGGCGAAACATCGCCTCGAGTCTTGGCGGGAACTCGTTGAGGAGATGTGGTGCTAAATTTTCATTTTTGTGAAACCTAGTTCATATGCGTGCAAATTGTTTAATTTCGGGGGCATATTAATCAATTTAGTTTCGTGAAGGTGTACAAGTGGAATGAAAGTGAAAATCGGTGCAAAACATTAACTTAGTGTTGTCTCCAAGGCTCCGTGAAGATTATTTGTAAATGGCCGCCGTGTTTACAAATGATTCCCTAGACTTGACTTTAACTATGACGACTTGACTGTTTCGATGCAAATAACTTGCATAATATATTAGAATACATGACACTGGCTAATTTCCTAATGGTCATAATCGGTTCACAACCGATAAGAAATAAATAACATCGCCTCATTAATAATCAGGTTTATCAACGCCCTTTAGATGTTTCACAACAAAAAAAATTTTTTTTATAAAAAAACAAAAAACCCGACTGCGTAAAAAACTCGATTAGAAAATACGCATAGAAACAACAAAAAAACCAAAAAGAAAAAAACAAGCCCAGTAATTTGAAATTACGCTAAGTCATAATAGTTTTGTAATCGATACACACAGAACACATAATAAATGAGTAAAAAATTACTCACAGTCGGGACCCATTCATTTTACCAATCTAATTTTTCCAATGGGTCCCGACTGTGAGTAATTTTTTATTCATTTATTATGTGTTCTGTGTGTATCGATTACAAAACTATTATTACTTGGCGTAATTTCAAATTACTGGGCTTGTTTTTTTCTTTTTGGTTTTTTTGTTGTTTCTATGCGTATTTTTTAATCGAGTTTTTTACGCAGTCGGGTTTTTTGTTTTTTATAAAAAAAAAAATTATTTTACGCTTTTTAGCTATTTTCATTTATTGATGGTAGGTCAAATCAAAATCAAATCAAATATTTATTTATTAACTATGACACTTATTACACATTTCTCAAATTACATATATCAGACATCGATTCTACACTAAGCACAAGCTTGTAGGTAAGTCTCGTAATCTATTCATTTCATTAGGTAGGGGGTTATAATGTACTAGCTGCGCCCCGCGGTTTCACCCGCGTAAGTTCCGTTCCCGCGGGAATAAAAAGTAGCCTATGTGTTAATCCAGGTCCCCCAGCTACCTATATTCCAAGTTTCATCGCAATCAGTTCAGTATTTTTTGCGTGAAAGAGTAACAACCTCACATACATACATACATATAAACTTTCGCGTTTATAATATTAGTAAGATTCTGTTAGGGTTAGTTATTTATTGTTTAAATTTATTATTATTCTTTTAACGTTTTTAAGTACCTAAGTGTTATTAGGCTTTTATTCAGTAGGTAGGTACAATTTATGTAAATATTGTTTTAGTATATATCAATAAATTCCTGTCACCTGTACCATCACGGCTTATACTTTGATAGTTCCAAGCGTAACTACGTAACAAAAATAAAAACTTGTTCGTTAGTAATAAAAAGCAAGATACCTAATTGTAAATTAACTTTAAACCGTTATATTTCCTAAACGGTTCTTTAAAATGAAAAATGGTGAAAGAAACCTAATATTTATTTTTAAAAACCTATTCAACGATACACATCTTGACATACTTTGACGATTTTGGATTTTTTAATTTTGACAATATGGCGTCTAGTGGTGACATATGTTACTTTGGATTACTGTCATGTCTTTAGTCACACTCGCCAGATTAAGACAAATCGATTGACGTAAGAATCATCAAAATCGGTCCACGCGTTTGGCCTCTAGAAAGCCACATAGAAACATCCATACATACATACATACATACATAGACTGATAAACACATTACCCTCCTTTGCGTCGCGCAGTCGGGTAAAAACAAAATAGGGATGTGAAATTCGTCTATTCATTCATTCCATGTCCCAGCTCCTAATTTTTAATTTATATTTTCAAAGTCTACATAAGTGAAGCCGAACAAAACAGTACCTACCTGCCTCCTATGTACATACAAACAACTAATACACTTTCTTCTTATTATAATTAAGCGAATGAAGACCGTGTGCCAGATGCTCCGAGTATAAATTATACGCCATTCCAGCGCTGTGGAGGTATTTTGAAAATTTCGAGGAAGTACGGTTTGAGATGTACGGTACAGTTTGCCTCGTTGGGTTTTCGACGAAAGATTTTGTGAAGATTATTTTGCATTCGTTTGATGTATGTTGAAGGTATGTTGAATTCTAGACTTAAAAGTTGTAGAATCGATACCTACGTGTTTGAATTTTCAAGACCAGTGAGTGATTCAATTGAAAAATGTCAGTAATAACGTGGGCTTAGCTGCACCACGCTTACTTTAACGTATGAAAGACGGCTGTGTGTTTTATGTAACTATTTAATTAGAAAAATAATATATTACAAAATGGATATTAAGTAAATACTTACACAATTATTATATACTAAGAAATAAATACATTAGGTAGCGTACATAATTATTATACAAAAAACAAAGTTTGTTCAAACTTGTTTTCTTGACAGCTTTGTACCGGGAACGTTGGAAGCCGGCTTGTTTGGCTGAGTTATTATTATTGGTTTTGTATAATATGTATGCTAATGTATTTATTCCTTAGTATATAATCATTGTATAATATCTGTTTTATGGGAAGTGAATGCTCGTGAAGAAGGCCAGGTAAAGGAGCACTTCACTACAGGCTCCAGGTTTGGAGGTTTTTCCAGGCCTCTTTAGTACCTACCTTTTCTAGAGGTGAAAACCAGAAAAATGAGGAATAAAAAAGTTAATTCCATATTCCCTCCCTCTTGCGACCAAGATCATTCGAGGTATAAGAAAAATATTAAAAGTAGTAATCACGGGAAAATATGTAATTATGTGTTCCAATCGCGTTACTTTTAAAAGTTTAAAATAAAAAGTCTTTTAATTAAATAAAGAATATTGAAACCAAATTATTCGTATTAAAAATGTTATTAAGGCGACGACAACAAACGACAATTAGTATCGCAGTCGATTTACAACATAATTAGCTGACAAAATTAATTATGGTTCAAGTACGTACGGTTGTAATTAAACTCGAGATCGAGTCGTGACTCGTGAGCCCGTGACTCTTGACATTTTGTTTTGTTTCCAAAATCTGGAGCTGAAAGGGTGAAAACTCAAAATGTCAAATTATTCATAGCCATTTAATTTTCGTGGTTTCATATTAAACGCTTGTTAACAGTTAACAGTTACCCCCATTTATAGAATTGTAAATTCTGTGGAGTCCAAATAATAATGAATAAATTAATAAATATATAAAAGAATACCTAGTTTTTTTGTCAAATTATTATAAACGATTTATACAACACAAGCAACTTTTATTCTATGCTATTTAAGGCTCCGTTGTGCCCGAGACATTCCGCCCTAAAATGATGTCTTAATTATAAGTTGTCACTAAGTTGCCGCTTGTCGTTCAGCTAAAAAAATAAAACTAAAAACACATTCAATACCTAACAATCTGTGGTTTTTTATACAAGTTGGGTTATTTTTTTTCTAAAATATACTTTATTTTTTTGAGCGACAAAAGGACGTTAAAGCAACGACAAACGATCACGGTAGCGCGGATTGTTAGGGGGGTTATTTAGCACCCTATACCACCCTCCCAGCCCAGTCTAGTTTAGTTATTATACACACCATATAAATTACAATGGATATAAATAGAAACACACATAACTTAAAGCTAAGACAAGACTACTATTTCTGAACGCCTTTTTTTTTTTATACGTAATAGGCTAGCATTTGACCTCATCTCACCTGATCGGAAGCGAGGATGAGGTCGACGATGAAGCATGCTTACCTAGAAGGTACCTATTCACTCTGAATTTGAAGACCCCAAGGTTATAGGTTTGGGGAAACAGGCAATCTAAAGTATAATCTATAAAAAAAAATTAGATTTGAAAACAGACTTAAAAACAAATAACAAAAATAACTTCTACATGCAGTGCTACCGACTTATCTGTTTCGTTATCTGAAGTCGGGCCGCCAAACTACAATCTTGATCTACCCAATAAAACTGCCCGAATTCATATAAAACAGATAAGTCGGTGGCACTGTATAGGATGTTGGTGAGTTTATTTTGGTCTCTTTGAAGTTTTTTTAATTTTTAATGTTTTAATTTTATTTTTATCATTGGTTTTATGCTCAATGCTTCAAGACTCTTACAGATTTCTTCTTCATGCGTGATTTTCGTGCAAATTTCCTCACTACGAGGGGTGTCGATAATCGTGCTATCTGCTATGTTAATATTCACGATAAAACTCTTTAAAACGCCACCTGCCTATAATTAGCCAGACCTAGGCATACCTAGTTATTATTCTAAAGCCTGTTTAAATACTCTGGTTATTTAAGTAATATTATGTAAAATAATACAATTGAAACCTCACTTATGTAAATCATTCGAAAACAAGCCCGAAACAGAAACATCAAAACAAAATTACTATACAGAAATAACACACTTGTTTCAAGTAAACAATATACTCATTAATGTAATTCAACAAATTCGTAACAACTTCGGGTAACTTCCCCTTAACTGTGACAAAACATCTTTAATACCCTAACAACTGTTACAGTTAGCCCGGCATACCCTGATGGAAAACACATCGGAGTCATGTGGGGTAACTGCAAAATTGTAAAGTTTGAGTTGTATTTTCTACATTTCATAATCAACTCGGCTAAAGATATTTGATGTATCGTGATGTATTTTGATTATAAAACACCATAGTTAATTGATATTTTAAGAAAAATAGCAATCTGTTGCATTTTAATTCGCGATTTTAACTCATAGTAAGTATGAATAATGACTTAATCGTTTCATTTTATGTCAGCCTTGAAAAAGCTAACTGTAAAGTTAGCGAAAGCTTGATACTTTGTAATAATACCATTATTAAATAAAACGCAAGTAAAACCCGGTAAATATTGTGGTTAATTATGCAAAATCGCTAAACTCTAAGACAAAACTATGATTTACTTGGATTTAAAAAATAAAATAAGGCTTAATGTTTTTACCGTATTATGAACCTACTGTGTGTCTGGTAATAAATTACAATTTATAATTCTGTATTTCTGCTTTAAGAAGTCAATGATTGTCTAAGATTAAATAAATTTAAAAGTATGCATTATGTATGAAATCCTACTTTTTACTAATATTATAAACGCGAAAGTGTGTATGTATGTATGTATGTATATTGGTATGTGACTTTCTTATTCTTTCACGCATAACTACTAAATCGATTGTAATGAAACTTAGAATGCTAGTAGCTGTGGGCCTGAATAACACATGGCTACTTTTTATCCCGATATTCCCGCGGAAACGGGACTTACGCGGGTGAAACCCGCTGGACGCAGCTAAATAATTGTTTTAGATGTTATTTATGATATTATGTTATCGATCTACAAACATATCCCAAATATCACAATTCCACAGTTACCCCAAATGTCTCAACCCAAAATTCACCCATTAGCATAACTTAACGTTGATTTAAAATTAAAATAAGCCCCGTCCACACCCTCCTTGCGACATTGTAAGGGGTGTCTACACGTAGGTATACTGAGCCAATATTAATTTATTAATGTGTATTCGACCAGCTTACGTCAGAACCATAATCGTTATATTTCAGGACTTATCAATTTAGAACTTTATCACAGAGGGATAAGATTTACAATGAATCTTTTGTCCGTTAAAAAGAAAATTTTAATAATTAATCAAGTTTTTAAATACGTGTCTGGGGATATTAATTTTTTAGCTGTGTTGCTCGGAGGTGCTTGTTAAAACTGAGAGAAACTGGATGGCACAGCTCCTCTTTTAAAACCGACTTAAAAAAAAATGTTTCTCAATATTCGTCGCACAATTGTTTTTTTTAAATTACTTATTTTATGTTATTCGATTACTCAAAAACAGCATGACCGATTGAGGTGATTCATATTTTTGATGTGAAACATCTATAAAGAGGATAAACCTAATTGGCGTGGCGATACAGGCCGTGCATCACCACGGTATATGAAAAAAATGACATGTTTCACGTTTCTCAGTCGTCCCGTGACAGCTAAATTTTTTGGGGTGAAACCGCGGTTTCACCCGCTTCAGTTTCGATCCCGTGGGAAATTCGAAAAACCCTCTCCTACCGAATCTATATATATATACTAATAAAGACTGAACGGCGACTGCCTGACACCAACCCTCTTTGGCACCAAGCAGATAGCAGATAGGACTAAGCAGATTGCTTGGTCCCAAAGAGGGTTGGGACCCAGCGACCGCGCGGGAAGAACTCGAGGAATGGTAGTCTCCCTAGATGTTCTAGACTCCTTTTAATTTAAGACATCCACGAGAAGTAATGGGGTTACCCATTTCTGTGCTGGAGCTGTGCTGGCTGACCACTGTATGTAGACACCAGCATTTCATACAAACAAACAATACTGTTTCTGTAAAGACAACAAAATAAGAGTGGTGGAGTTTGCGCAAGACGGCTGGCACAAACTGGATGCGAGAAGCAGAAAATAGATCCAGATGGCGTGCAATTGGAGAGCCCTATGTTCAGCAGTGGACTGCAACAGGCTGATGATGATGATGATGATGATGATGAAGAGTGGTGTTGGTCTAATGGTAGATACGTCGACTTTCATTCCGAAGGTAATGGTTTCGAATCCCGTCTGACCGAGCACCAATGTCTATTTACACGGACGAAGTAACACATCTTAAGAAATCTCACGGGTTGAAGTCGCCCAAAAAGCCCAGTTGTAGAGTTAATTGCGGAAACACACAGTAAAAACTTTAACTTTTTTAATAAGACACCTAGGACGATATGGGACCGTCATGAGTAGAAAAGATTGAAGAAGGCATAATATGTCCATTGGAAATAAGAGCTGTACCTAATGGATAAATGGAATTGGATATCTTACTAATATTATAAAGATGGAAGTTACTTACAGTAAACGAGAATGCTTGTAACTCCTTCACGCAAAAACTAATTAACCAATTGCGATGACCCTTGTTATACAGAAATCTGAAGATCTGTATTATCATACACTTTTTATTCTTGAAAGTCCAGCGGGATCTGGACTTACGCAAGATAATAATTAATTACCTCTATTTTTGAATTTATTCGCAAAAACTGTTTTTTTTTAAAGAAATGCTTTCCAAAAAATGCACCCAACAGGACTTGAACCTGCAACCTTGACCCGTGTTCTACGCTTACCAATTGCCTCACAGTGTAGGAAACACTTTGAAAATATAATCAAGGTTATATCGCATATTTTCATGGAAGCCTATGCTAGCTTCTGTTTAGAGATTACATTCATTTTTGACAAGTACTAACCCCTATGTCGAAAGTTATTACAATATGTAGGTACCTACACACTAAATTTAATTTAATCAACTAACCAAACAAACTTGACCTCCCTCTTATTAAGAACCTTCTCAAACAATGGAGAACTTAATTACTTCAACTCATCGGTCAGTTTATGATGGACAAACCTAGATTGTTTGTCACCCTATGTTACTGAATCCATTGTGTAGTCAAAGCAAGTGGGTAGTGTAGGGTTCACTATATCTTTGTCATTTTGAGGATTTTTGTCAGAAGTAGTAAATGTTATGCATTGTTAACACAGATCAGCTGTGGTATCATCTAATTAGCATCCACCGCTGTCAGTTGCTATTTGCTGTCAAAAAGCATATTTCGTATGGTACATTGCTGTTTGAAGTAATCACCGGTAACAACCACGTTACGTCAAAGCAGCAATGTACTGCAACTTAGCCACTAGTAACGGTGGATGCTAATTACATGATACCACAGCAGATGTGGAGCAGAAATGTTTAAATCATTAAACATCGCGTAACAGTTTGCAGGGTAATGGGAGTTAAAGATCCGCCCACTTCTTTATTTTTCATCTACTGGTCAATGGTAAACCTGGTTGCTCCAGCCTATGTTGTCATTACTACGTAGTCAAACTACGTAATTTAACTACCCCAAACAAGATGTCACTACTATGATATCGATAACATGATACACTAAAAGTAGAATGAATTTCAGTAATTACACTTATACTATAATATTAATTGCTTTTTGTTGTTTTGTATATAGACAGCTCTTAAGTTGTTAGATCCAGCTTTAAATACTGAGCAGGTTAAAACTCGATATACTCGTATGGTATAAAATAACTTATTCATCAAAATTTGTCTATGGTAAACGTCCTGCAAACTTCCCAAAATTCCTGTCACCCTACATTAACACAACCGCTTAAATTATAGGATTTACGGATTCTGACTTAAATGTATTGGAACATAGTGTATTGTTCCCTTCTGGATTATTATCTGTGGAATTTAATTAATTATCTTTTCTATTGTCCCCGAGTCTGTATAAAGAGAATAAATGACGCCATTTTGTCAAACGAAATGGTATCAGATTTACAAAATGCATTCTACTGTGCTATGGAGTATTGATAAGTGAATTGTTGTAGACGGAATCTGTGGTCAATAAATACTTGACTATGATGCAGAGGGATGCTAGATATATTATTAATTTCTAACCTAGATACAGATAAAATTTCTAACACTTATTGCTCAAGTCAATTTACTAAAAAAATTTACACCTGCTGGGCTGGGTCCCCGAATGGTGCAGTGGTTAGGGCACTCGTCTCGGGCACAGGTTCAAATCCTGTCACGGGGAATTTTAGATGAGTTTGGGTACGGCGCAGTGGTTTTGTCTTATAACCATAACTTGATAGATTTTGCAAGATTTTGACGGCCAGCACCTACATCTTCATCGTATTAAGCAGGTTACTCGCCACCGCGCAGGGAAACCTCCAGTATCGCTATTCCCCCTCAGATCCCTTAGTCGTCCCAGCCGGCACTTTACTGAAAATCTGATGAAACAGCGGCTCCCGCCGTGGTACCGAAAGGTGGGTAAGCGGGGACGCTATATCATAATAAGCATGATAGATTAGTTTCAACGGAGATCCCTAAGTCGAAGACTCTTGTACGACAATCAAATTTTATCTTGGCGATCATATTTCGATGCTGGTGGCATTTTAGCGACCATACGACGAATCGCATTATTCTCGTGTCGCACTCCAGTCTTTCGCCCTTAGATTATACGAATGTCTTAAATAACCGTATAGGCATACGATGAATCGCACAGAAAAACATGCAGGTGCGTTCAAACAAAATTGCTAGTCGTCACACGGTTCACATAAATCATTTGCAGAGTGTAAGTCATAGCTCACTTGCACCACTCGGGACCCGATCCACCGAAGGCCCCTCTTCGTTCGGCGTCTACTCGTCGACAAGTAACTGCCGCACAGTTATCGGGTGAATATTGCTTGAATGACCCTCGAATTTCCGAGAAGTGATAATTAATTGTCACCGGGTGCTGACAACAGTGGCGCATTTTGTTCAATAAATAAGTGATTTTTAAGAAAAAAAGTAGTATTGTACCTTCTTACTTCCAAGTAACTGGAACCACACTTTTTTAAAACAATTATTACTACATAGAAATATTTTTAGCAAGGAAATATATTTAAAATGCCTTGAGCAATAAAAACAAAAAAGAAACAATTATTACTATTTAAGTGGTAATGCTGCATTCAGTCAGTCTCACCTTTACCTAGCTTAGTATACTAGCTATAATCACCTTCTCAATATATAAAATATCGGGATAAAAAGGAGCCTGTGTGTTAATCCAGGTCCCCAGCTACCTATATTCCAAGTTTTATCGCAATAGGTTCAGTAGTTTTTGTGTGAAAGAGTAACAACCTCACATACATACATACGTACATACAAACTTTCGCGTTTATAATATTAGTAAGACTAACTAAACGAAGCAATGCGGAGCTTGTCGGGTGCCGGGTGGCTCCAATGAGTTGTGACCTTAATGTTCTGTGATAAATTATATGGAATCTTATTTGACATATCCAGGAGGGTTTCTGTTTCCTTCTCCTAAAGAAAGTTAACCGGAAGTAGCGTCAAAACTCAATTGGTCGTGATGCTGAAATCATTGCTACAGTTTATTTCTTATTTTGTTTCTTTGGGACTTTGTCATCTGCAAGTTGAATGACCGCTAAAACCAGCGATGCTTTACAGCATCGCTGGTTTTAGCGGTCTATACTAGAAGTACTTAATATTAGAGGAAAGATTTACTTTATTGTTTGTAACAAATTGACTTCTAAACCGATTTTAAAAAATATTTGTCCAGTAGAAAGCTGCATTATCGGGGAGTAATTTTGATTCCGATATTCATATGGGATCTAGACTTGCGAGGTTAATACCGCGGGACGCAGCTAGTACTCTATAATATGGTTTATATCTTGTTTACAATTCATATTGCAAACAGAGTCTTAAAATACAACGTAATTATTCCACAGCAATTACTGGTAACACATAACACGTAGCTGCGGCAAATAGCATAATTTTCCAACCTGGGTCTAGGTAGCTATACACGACAATTAACTTAATAGTATTTTCCACCTAACTGCAGTACAAAACACTCAGTGTAATTATTATTAGATTGAGAATATAATTATAATAAAAATGAGTTTCAAACATTGATAGAAAACAGATGGGTGTGGAAGAGTTAAGACATGCTGTGCCGATCAAACGTAGCGAGATGAGGGCACGAAGAAAGAGAGAAAAAGTTTTAAATATTTTTTATACATGTGAGTTGTAGATTGGAGCACAGTGGTGTGACAAATATTGGTCATAATAGTCAATAAGTAGTTTTAGATGAGCCCTCTTCGATTTTTCATGACTACAAAAAGTGATTGTAAATTGTCGGAGATCGAACAAAGGCAGCTGTCAAATTTTAACGCTATTTGATCAGTAGTTTGTTATAACAAAGCGCCTTTACTGCTTAAACACTTACTATTTTTACCCGACTGCGCGACGCAAAGGAGGGTAATGTGTTTATCGGTGTATGTATGTATGAATGTTTCTATGTGGCGTTCTAGAGGCCAAACGCGTGGACTGATTTTGATGATTCTTACGTCAATCGATTCGTCTTAATCTGGCGAGTGTGACTAAAGACATGACAGTAATCCATATAACTTTTGTCACAACCAGACGCCATATTGTCTAAATTAAAAAATCCAAAATCGTCAAAGTATGTCGTTAAGATGGGTATCGTTGAATAGGTATTTAAAAATCAATGAAATCAAATTAAGGACAGTCGGGACCCATTGGAAAAATTAGATCGGTAAAATGAATGGGTCCCGACTATGAGCAATTTTTTACTCATTTATTATTTGTTCTGTGTGTATCGATTACAAAACTATTTGAATGATTATTCAGTATTACTTAGCATAATTTCAAATTACTGGGCTTGTTTTTTTTCTTTTTAGATTTTTTTTTTGTTGTTTCTTTAAGTATTTGTAAATAGAGTTTTTTACGCAGTCGGGTTTTTTGATTTTTTTTTTAATATTTTTTTTAATTTGAGTGCCCCGTCTATTTGAATTTAAGTCTTTGGTAACAATGAATGAAGATTTCATGAAGTTCGTGCTCGAACATATTGTCACAATAACGTAGAACTCTAGCGTCGAACGGTAATAGTTACATAGGAAATTGCTTATTGCCGTCGTTTGAAATGACGTGTCGGTATAATTTGACGCCCCTACATGGAATAAATAAAGCTATGTACAAACCAATATACGACTTAAGAGCACGTTGCGAGCGAGGTGGGTAAGATTTCAGGTTCCTGTTGTAGATAAGTACTATTTTAGGCTTTAAAAGTCACGCAATGTAAGCGAGCGTAATCAAAAATGACAGCAATATACACTTGTTATTATTAAATATTAGATTTTCAGGTCTAGGCCGCGTTAGTACACAAAATCCGAAAATCTAATACCTACTTAATAATAATGAACAGAAATCGTGTTATTTTAAAATTATGTAGGTATAATGTGCATTTGGTTTAGCAATCAATTATCGTGCAAAGCTATCGATCTGATATGAAATTAAACGCATTTTTTAACCCAGACTGAAAAATAGAGGTGAAACTATTTCCGGTCTCATTTTCCGGTTTGGATCGATCTGATTATTTTGCAGTTTATTAGTGTTTTTGCTTTTTTGTCAACATCCGACGTTTCGAGATCTTTCCAGACCCTATTGACGAGTGGGTAAAATGAGTTTAATTTTCATTGTATTTGTCACACGACCTGCCGCGCCTTTTTGTGCAAAGCTTAAAACTGACTCATAAACAAACATCGACTTAAAATAGGTATCCTGCCGTCACGCGTCAAATCTTCATAATTAATGCATGCCTCGTTTTATTTAAGAAAAGTAACCTGTTATGAGAGTTATGAGTGATCAATCATGATGATTGATTATGCGGGGAAGATGTTTTAAATTGTCGGGAAACGGTACGTCGTCGGGGCATCATATTTTCTTACTACAACAGCAGATAGAAACTGGGTGTACTATACCACTCAAAAAAGGGCAGTACTTTGGAAGTACTACGTTCGTTCGTATAAGAAAGAACAAATTTACAATAATTTTATGCTACCGATATTTGACAGCCTCTGTGGCGCGTAGGGCGAACGCCCGACTGTAATGCAGAAGACTGTGGGTTCGATTCTCGCCCGGTGCAAATATTTATGCTTAAAAAATAAATATTATTTGTATTTGATCTGGGTGTCTTTTGATGTATAATATTGTATGTATTTACAAAAAAAAGTATAACATGTAGTATATCCGATGTCTAGTACCCATAGTACAAGCTTAGTGCTTAATTTGGGGCTAGATTGAGCCCTTAGATGGCTGAGATTTATATAAATCGAAGTTAAATTATTTTAAAAGTTAGTAAATTTGATATCATTACATGAATATTATTTAAGGATTACTTTATAACAAAAAAAAAATCTACTATAATCGGAAGCAAATTTTTTGTGACACTTGAAGACCTTTACGTCATTATAATTTCGGAAATAAGTATAATCTGCTTTAGTCATAATCTGCTTTAGCCATGTTCTACTATAGTCATGTTCTACCCTAGTCATATTCTACCCTAGTCATGTTCTACCGTAGTCATGTTCTACCTTAGTCATGTTCTATCCTAGTCATGTTCTGCATTGGTCAAGTTCAACCTTAGTCATGTTCTGCGTTAGTCATGTACGACCAACAACCGAGAACGGCTCATATAAGAAAGTTTCGGTCAGCATACACCCGCGCGGGCGGATATCATTTTTAGGAAAGCATAGCTTATTCAGCATTGACAAGTGAACAAGTTACTTATACAAATAGTTATTTTATAATATCCAAACCGGTTACACACGATGATATTAGTCAATTCTTATCTAATAACCCATATTATATTAGGCGTACCATTTTACGTAGGCGTAGAAATTTTCTTTCTTTTTCCTCAATTACGTGTATAATCCAAATATAGAAATAATACGAGATACATAAGTTATGATAAGTACTCACCAACCTTACAAACTTAAATGTGAAGAAAGTAATGTGAAATTCAGTGTGTTTGTCACGCAGTTCTCGGAAGTTTTTTTCGTTTTTTCATTGATTTAGTTAACAGTGGATTTCGTATATTTGTTTTGCTTTGAACGGCATAAAGTCTTTGACTATTTAAGATGTATCTTTGGACTGTTTTTTATCCTTTGACGATGTAAGGATCCTTTCGATGTATCATTTGACCTTTTTCTCCAAAACAAGTTTGCAAAGTTCGCTAAAATCTAAACCAATGTCAACGAAAAAATTCGAAGACCACCATTTAAAGTTACTCGGGTGAAACCATAGGGCACGCTTGTAGCCACGCTAGTAAGTAATACTACATATTGTGGTCACATTAGGTCGGTATCCCCTATTAATATGTAATAAGCGGTCCTAAGCCGGTTGCACCCGGCGCGGGCGCTCCCTCGGGAGATTTGGCAAATCATCTGACCATTGTTAGTTTAAGGGAGGTAGGGTAAGAGTGAAATATGTTGTACCTACGAAAATTGTATTATTAGTTTTCGTTGATCGATTTAACAATATGACAGTATTTTTTTTAAGTGGCTGTTTTTTTTTGATATTTTAATTAGATTTCACTCATCATCAACATCATCCGAGCGATTTTCCTGTTAGCAACACTTTCCTACTTTTACGTCTTCACTTCGTATGATCCTCGGCATCCTGTGTAAAGAGGCCATATTCATCCATAGCTTTTGCTATTTTAACCAATTTTAAAATACAAGTCTTTGTTTGGATAATGAAGATACAAGATTTTAGACCATTATTTTTGATACTACATGCGAAATATAGGTATTGTGAAAAATAATGCTTTGCAAAGTAAGAATTCAAAGGCAACGTCAGTAAAAAAACACATCTATTTACGCATTCAGTTCGTGCCAATACTTCAGTAGATAAGTACACAAAAAATAAATATTTTCACCTATTTCGAATTTCCCAAAAATATATATCTAAATTGTGTTATTCTCACCGATCACAAATTTAAATAAAAAATCCATATCAACATCGGCAACATCAATACAGTAAATATATTCAACAAAAATCTACATTTGTGATTCCTACTTATTTCTATAAGTAATGTGATCTTCAAAGTTCTTAGAGGGTTGTCTGACCAAACTATTTAGATCTCTAAATCAAACAAAATAACGTGACAAAGGTGCTTTGTTCCGCTGGTTACGTATTTGATACAATATGCAGTTGAAAGATTCCACTGGGATATAATCTTGGTACGCCCTAGCTGTCACTTTGAGTTAGTTCTCCCCTTCTCGAGGGGTGTTGGGGCGTAAAAGTCGCTATTGATAAAAAGGGGATAAATGATTTGGCGTATTACTTATTGTATGGAAATGATATTGTAGGAGCGAAAAAATTTTAACTCTCGATGGGATATTAAGAAAAGTTTGATAAGAGATAAAATTGGCTTTACTTAGGCACGTTTTCAATGAAAATTATTATTAAGGATTATTAATTAGTTAAGCCACTCACAAAAATGTCGTACTGAGTAGCATTGTTAAGGAAAATCGTTTCAAAGAATGATTAAGTTGTGTCACTCACAAAAATACCGTACTAAAGGAAACCTTTGCCAAGGATTATTTAATTAGGTCACATACAAGAGAAGAATCTTAATAGGTATGCCAAATCGGTTGAAAGTACAGAAACGCTTGTTTGTATATACAATTTGTAACGGGTAAGCCCTTTTTATCCGAAAGGAGGTTGTTCTAGACGTCTAGGCGAACACCTTTTGTTCTACGACTTTTGAAAATTCTAACTTTTTTTTTTAAATTTTTGAGATTAAGTTTACTGAAAAAACAGTTGCATTTGAAAATAAAGGTAATTGAAGTTTTGATTGTAGTACATCAAACTAAATGAAAGGACAACATAAGGTCAATGACCTCGAACTCTCAGAAACAGCTGCTTTTCAAGTGAACTTTACACTTTAAATTTACGAAAAGTACTTCGAATTTCCAAAAGTCTTAGAACAAAAGTTGTTCGCCTAGACGTCTAGAACAACCCCCTTTCGGCTTAAAAGGGCATACCCGTTACACCTTGTATACAAATACGCCAGTTTTTGTTGTAATCAAAAATATCTATTAGTTTTAATTTTACAGACATTTAAACTTACGATAAATATTGAGACTCGCTAACAGTCCCGTGACGTCATTTACAACGCTCCGCTAATAAAACGAAGACGACAGCGTGCTATAGCGCAAGCGGACTAAGGGAGAGCTGTTTGATGACGTCACACCAGAGTACTATTCCGCATAGCACGTTTACTTCTACAAATCGGAAACAAATTAATGTATCGAAGTAATTCGGAGAGCTAATATTTAAAATAAGTTATTTTTTCTCATCAAGTCTTCTTTACAAACTCCTTTAGAACTGAAATTTTAAAGGATCGAAACAATATACTTAAATACAAAGTAGCTGTCTTTTTTCTGATTGTCCATTAGTGACTTTGAAAGGATTTTCACTATCAATATGATAATTTTGCACCGTACAATACCGTCAAACTATTATGACTTTTAATACGTCATAATAGTTACTATTATGTAACTGTAATAATGTCACTGGTGCGGTGGAGCGGTTCGATCGTCTGTTACGGCTATAATGATATTTTAATCATTATAAATTTGACGTGTTGCTAGTTGTTCTTAAAACAGCCTATATTTCCAAAAAAATAACTGTCTAAAACATACCGCAATCTCAAGCCAGCTTGTACATAACAATATTCCGTTATCCGTGCCACGATGTTACATACTTTATTAATATAAGTAGGTATATTTAACGTTCGCTTAACGTTGGCAGATAAAAAGCCGGTGTATCAGATTACATACGCTTTATGGTACTTTTGTGGCACCCCAAATGTGGCTGACGACTCCTTTTAGATTTTGTAATAACTTCTACAGACGAGAGATTTATTGGTGTTCACAAAATTAAGAGAAATAGTCGGTTTAGATAGTAAAATTGGGAGTCTATGCTTCTTGATTATATTTTTATTTAAAACTTTGAATGATTAAGTCTTAAAAGACTGCTTCGTGAAGCATAAATTCAGATACATCAAAATAATTTGGAAAAGAACCTGCCTTTCTCTTATGCAATTATGGATTATTATTCTACTCTGAAGCTTGGTCAACAACAGCTGTTAGACTTCAGGCCTTTGTCAGATAATTATGTGAAAGTTAAAGTATATAATATATAGGGAACCCTTCAATTGATATTAATCTTAGATCGTTTTAAGAAAGTTGCATAATATGCGTAACGCTACATGCATTTGTTAAAGACAACTGCATGCTAGGCATGTAGACGCGAATGTTGAGAGGAATGTGGTAAATGAAATTATATAAGACTCGGGCATTACTGTTAAGTTGAAGAGCGATAGATTGGTGTAGTTCGGTTAGTTTATGAGAGAGGCTACTCATATCACAAGGCGATTACAGAATAAAACACTTAATTTATTATATCATTTATTCATGTTTTTAAACGACCCAAATACCAATGGAAGACCAAAAAGAAAGAGACTGTGTTAGAATCTTACCCTAATTTATAAGTATGCCGTAAAAGAAGCAAGTATGACCTCAACAGGAAACAAATTGGAGTGGAGGACATGCTGTGCCAACCCAACATGGCGGCATATAGGCAGGAAAATGAGTCTCTCTTTCTCTTTGTAGTCGGACCCTCATGACTAAGAGTCATCAAATGGTTTGCATCTGGGACGAATGACCTGTTGGCACCAAAGACGAGTAGAGGTTCAAAAATGTTTTAGAAAAAAGACTTAGTCTGCCAGTGCCATGGCTATCAAGAACTTCCCTATTCGTACAAAACCAAAATGGATTTGGTTTCCTCTACATCAGTCTGTTGTCTACTTCACCCAAGTAGGATTCAATAACAATTCACCCTGATAAATGGGACGAAGACCATTACAATTTATGGTTCGTTTACTTTATCTATAGCTGACGTAACCAAATACTAATAAAACTTCATGATAAGGCCAGGCTTTTGTCGAACCGACTGATTTGGTAGTAATAAATCTAGTGCGATGTAAGCTGAATTATTATCGAGAAACACAACTTAATCTAGTTGGAATGTGTAACAGAAACAAGTTATTGCCCAATAGATTTACTGGTGAATTGTTAATTTTAGTAAATGTTTTATTTGTGGCGTTGTAGTATCTAGGATCTTGTTATGTGGACCCGTCCTACCCTCCCAGACTAATATGCCACTTCCAGAGGAAAAGCAGGTCTAAAAAACTAACTGTGTGTTTCCGCAATTAGCCCATCTATTGGGCCTTTGTGCGTAATTTTAAGCTGTGGGCTTCCTCACCATGTTTTCCTTCACCGTAAGAGCGATGTTAATAGCGCACATAATTTTTTCTTAAAGAAAAAGACTGTGGTGCTTTTCGCAATTCGAAAATACGACCTTCGGAATGAAAGTCTGGTTATCTACCACTAGACCAACACCGCTCCAAAAGGCAGGTCTATACCAAATAGTCTGGAGTATATTCTGGGGCTGTGAATTAAAATATACGTAATAAATATCCTGTCTGGGACACAGGCTCTATATATGATTTTAAATTTAACTTTGAGTACTGTGAAAGTTGGCGACAAACCAAACTAAATGGATGACAGTTTGTTTTTCCTTCGTTTGTAGAATTAAAATAAAGGCCCTGTCCCTACATACCAGTCAAAGTGAAAGTCAAAATAGTTTTATGCATTAAGATTTGACATTATCGTTTTAAACCCTTTTACTATTGTTTTACGTTTAACAATTAAGGAAGTTCCTAAGTCTTCGGAACGCTACCTCCAAAAATAAGATGACAAAATAACCCTTATAAGTTTTTTGCAGTGTAAAAATGGCACAATAATTGAAGTAAGTAAGTACAAAATTATCATTGTTCCATTATAATTCATACAATCATTTTAATATTATAAATACAAGTACCTACTTATCAATTCTAGACTTCAGTTCTCTCTCCAAAGAATATAACTCATCAACTGACTCATTTAAAGTGACTTACTGCAACAGAACGAAATGAGCTGCTTAGTTTATCTTTATTAAACTTCTATGAAAAATGCACGAGGAAATTATTTCTCTAATGTCTACGTCCGTCCGTGATTGTTAAGAATATTTAAAATTTATTATTTCTTAAATTAACCAGCTTAGCCCTACTTGCACTAGGCCCTACTTTTTTGGCCAGATAACAAACACATTTTTGAGAAAATATTGTCAAAAACATAAATGCGTCATGGTTGATGCATTAATTCACCGGTAACATAATTAATCGTGGTAGATGGCGTAATTAAAATAAAAAAATTGGTCGTTGGTTTTTGGGTAATCAAATCTTAACTCTGTTTTCACCCGATGCTTGGGCAAAATATGATACTTTTTTTTTCCATTTTCCTTTTTTATAGTTTTTCTAATTTGTAAGCTAAATATTTGTACCTGCTTGTAAATCTACCCAATTAAATTAAATTAAATCCGGCAGCATCGATTTTAAATTTACTTGAGCAAACTACAAAATGAAGATTCAATTCGGTCTAAGTTTAGTGTATTAATTAAAAGTTATATTGTATTGTATTGACTGTAGAATCTTAGTTAAATAAATAAATAATAAATAAAACAAGCTAGCACGGTTCATGACAGCCTGGTAACAGACGGACGTACAGACAGCGGAGTCTCAGTAAAGGTTACGTTTTTACCCTTTGGGTATGAATCCCTAGAAAAAACCCTGAAATGGATTTAAAACCACTCTTAAAACCTTTGTCTACGCCTTACCATTGTTTAGATTAAAACATTCTTTCGGGGAACATTTTATACTTTGAAATGATAATTCGGGGTATATCTACTCCAGGAATAACCTTTATAACTGTATTAGCGAACATTAGCCTTAAGGGGCCGTAGTAGGCCAGAACTGATGTTTCTAAAATGAATTACTACAATAGTTATTTGAAATAAAAGTTTTTAAAACCATATTTATTAAAGTCGAGGATATTTACTAACACGTGAATGTCGTGAATACACGATTCCTGAAATGTTTCCTGAAAAATTCCCAACTTCCCTCTAAATTGTACAAATAAGTGATATTACTCAGTCAATATTGTATGAAAACTAAAAAAACTTTGTAACTTAGTTCAATACTGGCAGTGACTGTTTTGAATTTCAAGATTAACGTTTAGTTATATTGAAACTAGCAATTGTTTGATTTAACGCAAAAAAAAATTGCATAGTCGCATCTTACGTCCTTCACTTACACATCTGAAATTCGCTAGTTTTATCCCTGTCACGCTATTAGGGTTATATAGGCCCTTAATAAAAAAAGGGAATAAGGTCGGAGTAGTAAGAACATGCTTTGTCTTTTTACCTTTCCGTTCCAAGAACTTTCTAACTTTCTAACTAAAAGGAGAATAAGATCTGTCTAGTGTCTTTCTCATCAGAAAGACACTAGACAGATCTTATTCTCCTTTTATTAATAAAGCTAATGGTGTTTAATTTTAAACCCAGCCTGGCTTAAGTAATTAAGCATTAATACTAAAAGGGTAAAAATATAATTTCTTCTATGGTTTTCGTGAGTTTGCATAATAAAACACTTTATTTATCAGATGTAATCGCATTTTATTCATGGTTGCATGCCTTGAAAAAGCCAACTGTAAAGTTGGCGAAAGCTCGGATCGTTTAAAACCATGAATAAAACGCGATAACACCCGATAGATGAAGTGTTTTATTACGCTAACAATAACTAAATTAAGCCGGTGACGAGTAAGACTCATTTAGCCTATGAATAAATTTAAAACTAGCTGTGCTTATCGGTCTTGCTTGGCATTATTGGAATAAAAACTAGTCCAAAAAAAAAGTCTACGCTTATTGCAATCAGTTTAATCGTTCTTATTTAGTACGTAAAGAAGTAAAATACATCTTTACCCAACTATTAAACTACATGCATATTTTGTATTTGGATTTAACAGATTGGATTTATTAAATTGTTAGTATATTATTTATTCGTATATAATCGTTATATTTTTTAACGCTTTATAACTGTAAATGGTGTGAAATGATTTTTAACAAAATTGGATAGAGGATCTTTATACAGAGTAAAAACATAACTATTACTGTTGTAGTCGGCTAAAATACAACACAAAATATCGTCTAAATTTTCAATCAATACGTTCATAAAACTTATGTAATAAGTTACTTTAGAACTGGGTCGAAAGTACAGAAGCAACTCTTGCAATCTAATGTAAATTTCCTAGTAAAAGGGTGATCACACGACGTGATTTTTATAACAACACGCTAAAGTTCTGTGCCAAAGCGAAAGAATATTCCAAGAACATATTAGCTAGCTAAAATTGCCCCACTGTAGGACAAGGGCTTCTTCTTCGATATGGGAGTCTATACTCCGGATTGGCGAATGTCCCATGACTTTAGATTGCGATAAGTTCTCTAGGACCTCACCACTGTCCGAAGTCAACTGGTAGTTGGTAGTGCGACTGGGTTCCGTCCACAAAGATATTATGTACTAGAGGCAAAATAGGAAACTTATTTCATGTCCCTTGTACGAAAAAGAAATTATTAAAACCGCTGCAGAGCTGACAAAATTGTTACGTCTATCGTAAAAATCTGTTACGTGGGCCGTGTGCATAGCGTGCGCTGCGGTGGGTCCTTCTTCCTTTAGATGACTCATCTACTGTTGATATTGAGATCAGTAGGTGTGTCCTTGTCCCTGTGTCCCCAAATGGTCCTACCTAGTAAGTCATCATCATCTCAGCCTTTACGGCTCAGTGTAGACGGATCCACTACTGAACATAGGCCTTTCCAATACGACGCTACAAACAAACGCGAGCCACCTTCATCCAACGACTCCCCGCGACTGCTAAAATTTCGTCTGTCCACCGAGTAAGTGGTCACCTTATTTCATATTCCATAATATGTACTCGTACGAGAAGGAAATTTATAAAACCGCTGCAGAGCTTACAGCTCAGTTTCGTATTGAATCGTGGTCACCACTCGAGGCCTTTTACTCCCAAACGGATATCAGTCCTTCGTGCTAATGGTCTGCCATTGCCACTTCAGTCTGCTAATTTTGAGAGATATGTCCGTGACCTACATAATGAGTTCAAGACATGTTCTAATTTATTTTCAATTTACAATGATATACCTTTTCTTATGAAAGTAGAAACATCTTGATCACAAATAGTAAGATTCTTCAAAATGCTATTTGCACTCCAAGATTCAAAGATAATATTTGAACTCGCTGACTTCGTCTCTGTATTACCTTTGGTTTTCGTACATTTATTGGATACTGCTCGGTTTTCAACCCACTTCCTGAAATAAGGTTCGCAGATGAGTTTGCATGTCTTACTCGTATTATTTTTGAAATAGACCCTGTTTTATACTTAGAAAGCCTATTTCTATCGCCTATTCTGTGGTTATGTGAAAAGAGTTGTGTCTCTTACGCAGACGTGATTATATGATAGTTACTTTTACGTCACGTCAGAACCTTATAGCCGTATTCACAAACGACCCTATGCTTGGCTTAATGCTTTATCTAGCTCTTGTGAGTGACAATGTTACAAAAGTCGAGCCAACGCATAGGGTCGTTTGTGGATTAAACGCCTATAGAATATTACTCTCATTGCAAACCTGCTCTCTGGGCAAACACCTGTGTGCGCTTCGTATTCAATTGTCCATGCTCCTGCATAATGCAGGATCTTCATGACACCATAGTGTTATCTCCTCCTTTATTCAAGTATATTTTCAGACATATATATACAGCTTTGTAGATACTTCAATGTAGCTTAAAGAAATGTCTAAATTCATTAGATTGTCTTCGTAAAAAATGTCTAAAACGGTTGAAATGTGTTTTCTCATATCTACCAATATAAAAGTTGCACCAAATTTTTGATATTTCAACGAAAAGCTCAACACACTCAAGAAGTAACTTCGTACAAAATCACTATATCAAATCGCAGGGCGCGAAAGGAAGTTATTGAAAAGATTTCTCACCAAAATATCTAGTTCCGATAGATCATAACTCATCCGCAACGGTCTGCCTACCTCTCAATATATCAAATGGACAATGGACTTCTCTATATATTTCAGAAGCTTTTGTTCAGTACCACAATGGATGAAAGAATTAAGATGTTCACGTAAGATGGGTTTGTTAATCTTCGAGTTGGGAACGTTGATAGAGAAACGAATCTTAAGATACAGAAATGTTCATTATTAGCACGGCAGCAAACGCACATATGACAAGAAAAGATCTCGTGTTTTTGTACCAAAAATGAATTACAATAAAAAAAGAATTAGGTGCACATGAAATGCACGACATTAATAATTAAAATATCGGCTTAGGGTTGTATGAAGTGCGCATTTTTGCAAGTCTACTTCTGTTGTAGTGGATTCAAACGTCTTTTTGAGAATTAGTTAGTCATTTGGTTTTATTTCTATCGTGTTTTGTTTTTGTTTTATTTGTCTATTCCTTCGTTTTGGATGGTATATAAAGTATACGGGTATATATCCAGTAGGAATGCAGCTTATGGGTTTATTTCCTCTGCGCAAGCACCTATTCTTAATCTCCTAAAATTCCATAGGATGACGTCACTTACAGTGATAGAAAATTATGATTTATAAGCCTCTGTCTGAGGAAATTGAAAGGTTTGCCTCGAGGATGATAGATTCGTAACATTTTTCATCGAGGGCTCTATATTTTCTCGGGCGTTTGATGTTTGCATTGGTACGGATATATCAACACATTTGTTAAATTCGTGTAAAAGGTCGGAGTTCAGAGTTCAAAGACTTGACTTCTAAGAAATAAGTTTTTTGATAGTATTTTATTTATGGCGAATCTTTAAGTATAAGTCACCCTATAAAGTTAAAAAATTGGTAAAGTTATATCTAGCTAAATTTTACCGGGTCTTAATTGCGTGATATTTTTATTTTCAAATCTCGGAATTCAATATTCATTCTTATAAAATGTATCTATATTTTCTACCAATACGTGAAAGTCGTTAGCTGACACAGAATGAAATTAAGGTCATAGCTCATAGGAACCACTCGGGACCAGTACCGTCTCGATGTTTGTTGTCTACCCATTATTCACGGGTGAATGCCGAGCGGTCAACGAGAACTTAGGCATTTAGCATTTTAGACCACGCGACGTGTGTTCATGAGTCGAGTAGATATCGTATGAATCACAAATTTTCAAGTAAATGACAATGGCCCTTACCATTATCTCCTTATCGTAGGATATAACAGGACCTAAATCGTTGTGCCAATAAAAAAAAACACAAGCTTTAAAAAAAGTTTTTTTATAATAATATTTGTTGCTTAGTTACATTTTATCGGGTCTTTAATAATACGCGATTAAGACCCGGTAAAATGTAACTACTTATGTTAACAAATCGTGTGAATTTAAAAAGTTTAATGTAGTAGTCAGGCTTTTATATTACAATTTATTTTAGTTTGCGTGAACGATAAAAAACGAGAAACAAATGTGGTGAGCACCAATAACGCGCTGATAGCTTAGCTCGTGACAGAGGTGATCCGGTGACGTAACGTAGTTGGTAATAACCATTATGGGACGAGGCGATGATACTGGTCGAGTCTTGGGTGCTTTCGATTATATTGGAACTCACCACTCTCTACTTGACTATTTATAATGTTATAGCATCCCTACCGACAGCCAAATGCAGGCATTCCGTGCGGGGTCTGCTATACCTGAGCGAACACCCCGAAGGGCGGCGTCGGGGATCAAGTTAAAAACTGATCATTGAGAGACTGACTGACTGATTATATTAAAACTGGAGAGCAATTTAGTAATTACAAATTATATTGAAAAACAAAAAAAAATGTCCGATGAAAACGAGGGGCAACATAGTTTGAATCAACGCCAACACGATCATTTAGACTTAAACCTACCTGAATCAACATAGGTATTTCTTCTAATGTACAGACATAATTTAAAGCCGATAAAAGGACAGCAGTTCTGCGGTGACAGCCGGATATCTGACACATTGTAATCCTGCTTGACGGGGGTCGGAATCAGCGTGTAGTCTTAGCAGAACAAGGGTACAATTTAGCGATGGGCAAGGTAAAGTGCCCTCATTATTTGGTTCAACTTAAGCCTGGGTTTTGTTATTTTGTTAAGTAGTTATTTTGTTAGATACCTACAGCGGTATTTTATTGCTTAAATTAAAAGAATTATTGTAAACTTTTTAAACTAGCACAGTTGGAACTCATATTTATACATTTTCCCGGGTCTTAATCGCGTGATTTTAACTAATTTTTTTTTTACCTCGACGTTTCGATCAAGTTACAATGATCTTGGTCTAGAGGGGACTGAGACCAGTATCATCAAATAAGATAAAATCACGCGATTTAGACCCGGGAAAATGTGTTAATATGAGTATTATTGTTATTTAAATTAGTGGTATTGTAATGAAAATTATTCCGTTCCTTACGGGGCCACTTTTCTACGTAGTATTTTTCAAAACCAAAATTTTTCAAGGGGAAGAGAAGATATTTTTTTATTGTAAAATAAAAAAATATATATATGGGCCGAATTGAGAACCTCCTCCTTTTTTGAAGTCGGTTAAAAAGTATTAACATTTTATTGTAAATTATAATTTTACATCTTCACCAATTTTAGATCTTTAAATCTGACATACGAGTATTTGTGTAGTACTTTAGTTTTCATCTTTATTCATTTTGTGGATGTTTATTATTTTTATTCGTTCTGTATGTTTTATGAATATATAACACACCTACCAATTTATTAAAGCCGATAAAAGGACAGCAGAGGCAACATAGTCATTTAGACTTAAACCTGTAAGTACCACAATACCTGTTACGGAGGGAACAGCCCAGGGCTCTGTGCTGGGTCCTCTTCACTTTCTAGCTTATGTCAAAGATATGAATAATATATTTATGTCGTGTTCGGTGTATCAATATGCAGATGACACTTGCCTTATCGTAGCAGACAAAGATGTGAACCTGGCGCTTGAGAAAATGCAATTAGAATTTGACTTACTCAATAAGTGGTGTCATGATAACGGTCTTGTTCTGAATGCATCTAAGACGAAATTGGTTCATATACGTTCCCCATATAATAAGACCTATTGTGAAACCAATGGCAAACTAAAAGCCCACAATCATCATTGTTTTCACGGCCACATACAACTATTATGTAACTGTCCTGTAATAGAATTAGTAGAAAAGCATGCGTACTTAGGACTTATAGTGGACTGCCATTTTAACTGGCAGCCCCACATTAACGCTGTATGTGACCGGCTGAGAGCGTTTCTGGCTAGCATAATTATTATTAGAAATAGAATACCCTACAAAATCTTAATTATGTTGCATAATGCCTTAGCTGACTCAATTATTTCTTACGGAATTACTAGCTATGGGCGAACTTTCAAAACGTACCTCGATAGTATACAAAAACTACAAACTAGGATACTAAAACGAATAGTCTCACCAAAAATGAAAAACAAATTCAAAGATAACGACGAAAATTTGTATAAACACTGTCGAGTATTGCCAATTAAATCTAAATTTAAATACAGTATATTAAAGGAGCAATTTTTTAATGATGACATCCAACATAAAAAACAACATAAATTTAACACGCGTCAGGTAGCAAAACAATTACTTCAAATAACCACCTGTCAGAATAATACATACGGAGAAAGAATCACAGAATTTTTAGTCCCACGTTTGTTAAACAGTTTAGATCTAACTTTAAAAAAAAGCGTCACAATTAAAAATATTAAATCTAAGTTAAAATCTCACTTCCTAGACACCTTGTAGATTTTTAGTAGATAAGCGTATTGTTCTGGGTGGCTCCGGCTCCCCGACCAGAATGCGACCGCTCGAGATTGCGCGTGCGCCGTGCGCCTGTCACTCTCGCTCGCCTGCTGTTAACTGCATCCACTATCCTTCTCACACAGTTTTGTATAGCGTCCGACCATACCATCTTATATTGTACGACTATGCATGCAGTCTTCGAACTATAAGTACTTACTTGCGCACCAGACAAATCTTAGTGATTTTTGGTGTGTTAATAATGTTTTATAAGTTTTAATAGTTATTAAATAAATAAAAAAAAAAAAAAAAAAAAAATTACTAAATGTTTGGTATTTTAGACTCGATAATAATGTTATTAGTAGGTACAGTTTTAACAGGTTGGATTTAATACAAAAAAAACGTATATAGACGGTCTCTACACGTTTTTTTTACACGTAACCACATTTAAGATGAAATAAAGTATTTGAATATTGTCTATCGTCCCTTATTTTAAACGTATATTCCTATTAGGTAAATAATGTTGCCCATTGAAAACAAAATAATATTTAATTTATTATCATAGATCAAATTCTATTAGGTTCTAAAAAAATACATTCTTACTAGGTACCCACTACCTTACTAGGTACGTATGACCCAAAAATAATAGAAAATTAAACATTTGCAACATTTACATTTGCGCAAACAATTTATACCAATTTGCTAAAGTTGGTAAAAATAATATTATGCCACTTTTATTCAATTAAACGCCAGCTCGTATTTTCCAGTTTGCAGTTATTCAATGTAATTAACGATAATTTTCATTGGCCACCACAAATGATCGAAAATAATGAATAGATGAGTTTAATTACGTGCGACTGAACACTTTTTCATTTTGGAAATCATGTTTAACTAATTAAATTTTAATTCATTTACGGACCTATTGAGAATGGTTGAGATAAATGGCTTGTAATTGCAATAAAATATTACTTCTTTGGATGTTTGGATATGTCGAAGTCGGTCACGAAAACGTTGATGAGACGACCGCCACCGCTTCGAGCCAGGCTGCCAGACGTAGCCCAAAACTGCGACCAATGGAGTACGATGGGAGGGGGAGATCTTTGCCCAGCAGTGGGACAGTATAGGTTAATTTAAAAAGTAACAAAGGAAGGTGGGCGTAGAGTCGAAGCCAATACGTAAAGATACTTTTTAAAACTATAAAGAGAATACCAAGCTGTTATCTATCGCTATCTTATTACTATAAATGTGATTAATCACTATGTTGCAAGTAAGCAATGGTAATCAAACCCGTAATCATATGCGGGTGATAGAAGAAGTCGCGCCAAAGAAGTCGTTGAAATTAAATACATAAAATATAAAAGGAAACTGTCCATATGTTCAACAGTCGTTGACTTCATAAAGCAAGTGCAGTTTTTTATCTATTCTGCATTTTTACACTCATAGTCAGAGAGGTATAAAACAAAATTTAGTATAATTTCTTCTATGCTTTTTGCGATTTGGCATAATAAAACACTTTATTTATCGGGTTTAATCGCGTTTTGTTCATGATTTTTAAACGAACCGAGCTTTCGCTTTCAAGGTCGAAGCTCGGTTCGTTTAAAAATCATGAATAAAACGCGATTCAACCCGATAAATAAAGTGTTTTAAAATTTAGTATGTAATAGAAACGAGATAATTGAAATAAGTTCTCAAATGGTGGAGCTATCCGAAAGCACCGTTTATACCCGTTTGTAGTCGTAAAAGTATCTCACCGATAAAAAGTAAAAACCTTGACAAAAAGGCATTCGTCGAACCTGTTTCAAGTCCTAAACTAAGTACTTGTAGTTCAGATTTGTCTAGATCCGTTGAATTAATTAAAATATATTATTTAGAAAAGTGACCACAAAAAGAACAAAATTGACAAGGAACAGCAAACGCCAGACATTTGAAGCTGAAGCTTGTCTCATTGCTTTGGGAATATGACTTATTCCGAAAAAGTCCAAAATGCCTACAAATCTATAGTGGAGATCCATCCACCAAGTCCAAATAAATGGAGATATATATATTATTTACCTATATGTACATAATTATTTTTGTGAACTCACTCTTTACCTAGAGCCTGTGAACGGCAAACTTACGTTATTTTGTAAAGCTTAAAGTTTGTTAGCGCATGTAATGTTATTCGCATCGTTGGTTATTTGGAGTTGGACTTGATTTTAATAATAAATATTTTGCACACCTTTATTAGGTAAAAAATTCAGCAAAAAATTAAATGTTTATCTGCCAAATATAATTGGTTAATGTTCTTACCTACATGTGTGTTTGTTTGTTGTTAAAGTTGGTAAAGTTTGTTAACGCATGCTTCTAGCATGCGTTAACAAACTTTCAGCTTTTACAAAATAACTAAGGTCTGGCGTTCACGGGCTCTTGGTCTATAAGTATAGGGAAGGGTACAGTCCGATCGCGATAATAAATCAAATCGTTACATCTGAATCTTCATTCTTCATATCGAAATTTAAGATCGTCTAGACTTGACAATTTCGTCACTCTGTATAGAATTGGATTTATCATCATTTTTATGTTATAACTTTCATATTATAAACTAGCAGCGCCCCTTGGTTTCATCCGTATGAATCACGACTTTGCGAAAATATTAGGAAACAAAATATGAGCGAGTCCTACTCGGACTAGTTAGAGCGCCAGGATTAGGTAATATGCGCTTAGGTTTATCTACTACAGTCGATTTCAAAACAAAAGACAATCACAGAAACAAAATACGATCTAAACTAAAACAACTTAAAAAGGTTATTTGCACTTCATCCAGCTGTGATATCATCTAATTAACATCCACCGCTAGTAGTTGCTAAGTTGAAGTACATTGCTGCTTTGACGTAACGTGCTTGTTACTGGTGATTACTTCAAAGCAGCAATGTAGAATACGAAATATGTTTTTTGACAGTAAATAGCAACTAGTAGCGGTGGATGCTAATTAGATGATACCACAGCAGAACGCAGTTCACCCGTCGCACTTCACCCCGAATTCGCTAATGTCGATGAGTCAATATAGGTTAGCTTAAACTACCATAAGCAATAAAAGAGTTAAGTAATATCAGGACAGTAAAAAACAGACCTAAGTACCAATGCGCTAAAAACGGTCTCATGAAAGTAGACCTCTATTGATTCCAAAGACTGAAACCGGAGGAGATATAAATTTATTCATACCACTGAAGGATCTCCGATGTAACCGCTTACCAAACGTTTTATTATAGGAACGTGCTTCCTCGGTCACTTTTACCACCACAAAGCGTTAAACTTGGCTCTTAACTCAGAGGTTTAAGACTCAATTTGCGTTAAATAAATCCGCGATAATCTTACCATTTTGATTTATTAAGTTCAAGTTATTTTGATCGGGGGTTCGTAAAATATGGAGTTTTGAGTGGTTCTTTAATAAATGACTAATTTGAAACACGTAATAAAGTTGTATTAGGTATACGTACTAGTGGAAATATGTTTTCTTTCTGTCTTTGAAAGCTTTTGCATCTGTGGTAGATAAAAAATGGGAACCAATGGTTGTCAGCTGGTAATGTGACACGTCTATACATACATTCATAGAAGTTAGTAAATCTCAATCATTAAAAAAAGACCTTTTAGTGTATTGGTGTAAACTGTAAGTATACAGTGTTGGGACAGTAATATAATCTTCCTTCGGCTGTAATAAGCCAAAAAGAGCTTTACGTTTAGGCGAACAACTTTTGCGACTTTTGAATTGTTGAACTTTTGTTCCAAAAGTGTGGTCTGGTCTCATTGATTAAGAAAAAATGCGTATTTAACCGACTTCAAAAAAAAGGAGGAGGTTATCAATTCGTCTGTATGTATAATTTTTTTTTTGTATGTTCACCGATTACTCGAAGACGGCTTGACCGATTAAGATGATTCTTTTTAATGGATAGGCGGGAGCTCCAAGATGGTCCCATAAAAATTTGATGAGGATCTGATGAGGATCTTCGAAGTGAGGACCGGGAATGCTCCTCAAAACGCTGTATTCAATTCAATTGTTCATCGATTACACGAAGATGGCTTGACCGATTGATATAGTTCTTTTTTTTATGGAAAAGTGAAAGCTGCGAGGTGGTTCCATAAAAGTTTGGTAAGGATCTGATGAGTATCTTCGGAACGATGGACAGGATAGCATCTCAGAATTCAATAAATTACTCATTTTTGGACTTCTACCAAAAATAATAGACCCCTAAAGAACTAAGTACAGATTGATGGGGCACCTGAAACCACCTTCTCATCAGCAAACTCCTTAATAATATAAATTACGGTAACAATATTATTGATTTTTAGGTAGGTAGGTATACCAAAAAGGGTGAAATAAAAAAATAATATAAAAATTAAAAACCCGACTTCAAAAAGAAACAAAAAATAATTTAAAAAACAACAAAAAAAAAAGAATTGATAAAAATGACCAAAATAACCTCTACATAGGTACAGTGCCACCGACTAATTAATCTGTTTTATCATCTGTTTTAATTAGTCGGTGGCACTGTACCTTTGTAGAGGTTATTTAAGTCATTTTTATCAATTCTTTTTTTTTTGTTGTTTTTTAAATTATTTTTTGTTTCTTTTTGTTGAATCCTGCTTTGCGTTGTGGTTTTGTAGACGTATTGTTATTGATAGCCAAATGCAAACTCAAGCACTTACAAAATATTAAAAGAGTAAACATGAATTTGATAGTGGCTGCTCTGGCCTACGAATCGAAATATAAATAGGTCTGCAGTAGTATAATTAAGGCCGGTAAGAATAGAAAAGCAGACCCAGAGCTCCTGAGAGGAAGGTAACCGGGAACATCGCTTGGGTGATGATGATGATGATGATGAATAAGTACAACTTAGACCGGTGGATGGTAACCAGCTCACAAAGGAAAATGTATCAAAAAATAACATTCAAATTGAGTTTTTTCAATATGTCTTAATATAGACTCGAAATGTTACTATTGGGAAATAACCATTGTTTTTACAGTATGAAATATGGCTCAAAAATAATATGCTATAAAGAAGAGAAAAACCATAAATTAATATTTGAGAACCTTTATCAGGTATAAATTTAATTTTGAAAAGTAAAACGGTTTTCGCGATGCTGATATAAAATTAAATTTAACTTAGCTGTGATTTATCCCACTAATAATAATAAACGCGAAAATTAAGATGTTCTTTTTTATTGGATGCTTGTGTTTAAGTCACGTAATGACTACTGAACTGTTTCTGATGAAAATTTGTATGCAGATAGCTGGAGATCTGCTAACACATAGGCTATCACTAACTCCGATATTCCACAGGATCGTTACTTACATTGATGTTATCGCGGAGCGCGTTAAATAAATTAAAGAAACGAAATTAAAACCGAAAAAATATTTTAATTTTAATTCAATTATTTAAGTGTGGGTGTAACACTTTAAAAATACAGTATTTTTAAGTTACCAAAAGTTAATTGAGAGTTAAAACGTAGCCTTTGCCTCATTAGTATTCAGGCATCGGACTATAATACATTCGATAACATAT
Organism: Idaea dimidiata; assembly: GCA_949358125.1. Taxonomy (NCBI): domain Eukaryota; kingdom Metazoa; phylum Arthropoda; class Insecta; order Lepidoptera; family Geometridae; genus Idaea; species Idaea dimidiata. The sequence continues at coordinate 18,090,059 of OX442334.1, read as the reverse complement.
CTTAAGACGCAGAGACACCAATTACAGTCTCCTTTCCCCTAAAAACTTGAAATAAGATTTGGGGAATATAACTACAGCCGAGAAGTGTAGCGGACACGATCAAGCGTCAAGCATAAACGACAAAAACATTGACGTACAAAAGAGCTAAGAGAAAATATTTTTTTTCATCGAGCGTTGTTTGTCTAGTGGTAGATACTCCGACTTTAATTCTGAGGTTTGAACTTAAACCGCCCGGTGACCGACCATACCAATGTATTTTTCTTTTATAAAAAGTTATGTACGCTTTGAATAATATCGCTCTTACGGTGCAGGAAAATATAGCGAGGAAACCTAGATGTCAAAGGGTCCACCACGGCATAGGACAATCGCCAATCCGCAATAGGCTCCCGTGAGATCTAACTGCCTAAACCCTCGAATATGACGCCTTTGCCCTGAAGTGGGACAATTATTTTAACGGGCTAATTCATTTATTATAAAAATATTGACTCATATTTGAGCAATGTTTAATTCTGCGTATTTACCCTTTTCCATCCAAAGGTTGGCTGGAAGAAATAGATTTTATCGCTATGGACGTCCATTTGTACGACGTTTTACATTTAAGCTTTCTACGCATTTGTCTTACTTTTGTTTTTAAAGTGATTGTAAATTGTTTGTTGTGCAAATAAAGCATTTGTTGTATACAGCTACAGTCCTTTTTAAAAATTTTGATCGTCGTTGCGTTCAGACGTGTTTACAAATGAATTAAAATTATTTAATTAAATTTTGCATATTAGCAAAATCGTGACCTAGACATCTACATACGTATAGTTATCTGGGTCATTAGGTGTGCGTAGTGTAATCAAATATAAGAACACTTTTATATTATGTTATCTTTCCTCTTATGATAATATAATAAAATGGAAGGCAGTCCCTTAAATCGGGGCCTGCTCACGCGCAGCAGCCCACAGCCGGCGCCCGCGCCTGTACCCCCGTCCAAAGAAGAGAGAGAAGACCCGAGATCCAAGGCTGGTTGACCACAATCGAAAAATATTTAAATGAGGTATGTGCCGTTGCGTCTGAAGGAAAGTTAAACTCAGACCAAAAATCGAAAATTCAGAACGCCTGCCGTAAAATTGCCGGTGGTACATCCCAATTAGCTGTCCAGTATCAAGCCCTCAAAACTAAAACAGTCCAGACCTATTCATCGCTACAAGCCCAAAAAGAGAAACAAGACCTCTCGCAGCGCATTCAAGACCTTCATCTGATCATCGAGAAATGCGCAGAATCGATTCCCGCTAAAGTCTCGTTTGCTGATATGATTAAGAAAGGATCCAACAATTTTATTCAGCCCACTATAACTAGCTCCCTTGCAATTTACCCGAAAGACAAAACGAAATCAAGCGAGGAGACAAAATCGTTGGTCCAAAATCTGATCAAACCAGACGAAATGAAACTGCAGGTTCGCGGTTTGCGTAGGACGAAAAATGGCGGTGTTATAATCAGTACCGAATCCAAGGACGATATTAACAAGCTCAAATATTCGGCGCAACTCACATCTTCTGGCTTGACTATTGATGACAAACACAAAAGAAGACCTAGGATAGTGGTAATTGGAGTGCCTGCGTCAATGCAGGAACCAGACGTTTTTAGATGCCTTTACAATCAGAATTTGGCCGAAAAACTGAATGATATTACGCTAGATACCTTTTTGTCCTCCATCAAACTGAGTCACAAGTCTGGAAAGAGAAACGCTGAGACCTGTAACTACGTATTAGAAGTCCCGGCGCAAATTCGGAAGGCCCTTATTTCAAACGACCGTGTCTTCGTCAACTGGTCGTCGTGTCCTGTGAGGGATTTCACTCTGGTAACTAAGTGTTTCAGGTGCCAACAATATGGACACGTTGCCAAGACTTGCCGAGAGGAGGTCAATACGTGCGGACATTGTGGCGATGTAGGCCATGAGATAAAGGTATGCAAAAAGACGTCCGAAAGTGCAAGGTGTGCCACTTGTCTACGGTTCAAGAAACCGTTTAACCATAAGACTGGCGATCCCGACTGTCCTGCCAGGAAATTAGCTGAAAGTAGATACATACATTCTATAGATTATGTAGGCGCCTAAGAGCGCCTTTAATTATATTTTAGTAGTACAATAAGTAGTTAAGTACCTATGTAGGTAATTTAAAAGTAGGCTAGACATTGTTAAATAAAATTTTGTCACGTAAACATCATCGCGACCTTGTGTAAACATAACTCTTTTAAAAAACCTTATTATTGTAATTATTGTTATTTTTAATTTGTAATATTGATAATACTTGACACTGGCAAATGTCCTAATGGAAAAAGCCATTTTAAAGAAGAAGAAGAAAAAGAAGAAGAAGTAAATTTTATCACTTCAGCACTTTTTGTCTGAAACGCAGGTTGACCTAGATCAGGCACATGTAAATTGTTTTGTAAACTAAGCTGTAATTTATACATTACTGTTATTTAAGATTTTTGAATAATAATTTTAGTTATTTATCTATTTTTATATAATATATTCTGTATATATGTTAGTTGTAAGGTATGTATTTACAATTTGAATTATTATTAAATGTTATCTAAACTTTTATATTAGTATCTCGGTTACTGCGATACAAGCTATGCTTAGTGCAGAACCGATTTCTAATGTAATGTGAGAAATGTTTGATAAGATTCATATTAATAAATAAATATTTGATTTGATTTGATTTGATTTGAGCTATTGTCTTCTACAAAAGGAATATTTTCTTGATTTCGACTTAAGAGGATACGTTCGTGTTAATTGGAAAAGTGAGATGAGGGTTTATTTAAATTTGAGTTGGGGTTTGCGTGCCTTTCTGTTTATATGTCTGTGGCATAGTAGCTTACGATTGTTTTTAAGCGATCTTGATTAAGATTTTATTAAATAAAAACTACGTTAAAAATACTACTATACCCTTAACATAAAAATTCCTTTAAAAAAATAACCCATTTATCTTGAATTTCTAATAATAGATGTAGTTTAATTAAACTACATATCTATAATATAATCTATAATTTTTAATCTATAATATAATCTATTAATTAATATTTTTGAATGAAACAATAATACTAAGTATGTATTAATGAAGTTCAAAATATCAATTAGGCACCTAGTTTTTTTTTTTTTAAGTTTTGTTTTTTAAACTTGAAACAGACTGCACAGATCTGTCAGTTCGTTTCAAGGCAAGGTTTGAAGCAGGACCAGCATTGATCGTGCTGGGAAACCTTAAGTTTCTTTTTTTAAATTAGGATTCTACCCACGTATTAGGGAGGAAATGATGCCATTCAAAATGCTCCTTCGACTAAAATTTGAGTTTCGCACTTACGGACTTCTGTCATAATGATGACTATTTCAGATGTCAACAATATACTTACTAGCGGCCGAATACTGAAACCTAAGACTGAAACACTACTTAAAATTTAGAGCCTAATCAAATAATCCAACAGCTTCTACATTTACAATGATCGTGTTTTTTTTAAACTCTAAGCTTTAGTTAGCTGAAAATAGATACACTCCTTAAAATTTGAGGCTCACTTAAATAATCGAGCAGCTTTTAAATTCAAATTGAGCATGGAATTTATGCGGTTTAAGAATTCTTTTAGCGAATATTATAGCAACGCCACTTCAAATTTGCTTCTAGGTACTTGGTGCTTGTATGTTTGTATGTTTGTTCGACGATAACTTCAGTATGCGCGTAGTTTAGGTCAATAGAATTTATGAGTTCGAAGATGGGTCGGATCGCTTAGGGGTTTGGAAGATAGGGGGTCGTGAGATCTCTGTTCGGGGCGAACTTCTAGTAATAATTAATTTTGATCCGTCAATGCACAACCAATGCAATGTATCGAAAAATTAACGAATTTGCTGCAGTCTGGGGCTGGGACGACAGGCCTACTATACACTACGCATATCAAAAAAATTGCAAGGATAGGCCAGGGTATCGTTTAAAAATTCCCTAAAATACTCGTAGGTATATTCTATATAGACCAAAAGACGTAACTGTCGGGCGGTGAGCCTCAGATTATTGTTTTGATGGCGCCCATGGTGGTTTTTGACATTGTTTTGTGAGTGGTAAGCGTTGAAAACCCTGGGTGATATACCCAGTTACACTTAGGCTGAAATACAGTGCGTACTTTACTTGACTTTGCTCAGACTGAACTAGCAAAAACTAAGCATAAACTTTGAATTGGAATTTATAGTCTAAATTCATTTTGTAATATACGAATAAAATAAAATAAACTTTATAGTTATAACAGGTTTACATTCTAAATTTGAAAAACTTCGACTTTCCTAAGCAAATACTTTGGATAGTTGCGAAAATCGCTTAAGAAACACCAAAAATAGTCTTAAGTCAAAGTTTTTGATTAGCAAGGTCTAAATGGAGTCTTGGCGGGAACTCGTTGAGGAGATGTGGTGCTAAATTTTCATTTTTGTGAAACCTAGTTCATATGCGTGCAAATTGTTTAATTTCGGGGGCATATTAATCAATTTAGTTTCGTGAAGGTGTACAAGTGGAATGAAAGTGAAAATCGGTGCAAAACATTGGCTTAGTGTTGTCTCCAAGGCTCCGTGAAGATTGTTTGTAAATGGCCGCCGTGTTTACAAATGATTCCCTAGACTTGACTTTAACTATGACGACTTGACTGTTTCGATGCAAATAACTTGCATAATATATTAATAATACTCGACACTGGCTAATTTCCTAATGGCCATAATCGGTTCACGACCGATAAGAAATAAATAAAGGTCTAAATACTTTTACGAATTATAGATTTCAGTCTTAGAATAAAACAAAAAACGCAAATGAGACGCTAAAACTGAGTCTAGAGTGATAATATTGCTTTCTTGTTCGCGCTACGGTCTGGAACGTCTCACTATCTCGGTCTCTGACATAGTTTTACCGTCTTAATTGTCGTGAAACTGAAATTAAAAAACGTATCCTTTTTTGTTAAAATCTAAGGTGTGAGCAAAATAAGTCTACAATCTTAAATTTGTATTAGGGTAATTAAAATAAAACATTTTTCAACAGCTCGAAATTATGACACGTGTATGAAGAAGGTTGAATTGCACGCGGTTTCTATAGCGCAGCTAATAAAGCTTGCTGAAATATTCAGCTGTTTCCTTTGACGCTTCTGCCATACTAATTTTCTAGTTCGCGCTAACTCGCAACTAGTTAATGAACTGCGGATATCTAGTTGTTTATAAACTTTGGGAGAACGATTTGAAGTGATTACTTTGATAATCACCCGAGTACTTAACTGTTAAGTAGTGAACGAATAAATATCATTACCCGTCAACGGCAAAAGGGGGGTTATGGTTTTGACCGGAATGTATGTAGTACACATCCTTTCTGACTTCTTACTATTCTACTAATATTATAAATCCTACTAATATTATAGATGTAAAGATGTGTGTGTTTGGATATTTGTTACTCAATCACGCAAAAACTACTAAACCGATTGCGATGAAACTTGATGGAAACTTGGAATAACACATAGATTACTTTTTATCCCGATATTCCCGCGGGAACAGGATTTACGCGGGTGAAACTGCGGGGCGCAACTAGGTACATACATCTCATCTTATTTCTTACTATAATATTCTAAAGGCGAAAGTTTGTATGTATGTATGTGACTTTGTTACTCTTAAACGCAAAAACTACAGAACCGATTGCGATGAAACTTAGAATATACGTAGCTGGCGACCTGTTATATATAACACATAGGCTATATTTCATTTCGATATTCCCGCGGGAACAGTACTTACGCGGGTAAAACTGTGGGGCGCAGCTAGGTACATACATATGATTGTCAGTGCCTTCATAACGTATAAACTATTAATATAGTTATCAACAAGTACGCGTATTGCCGATTAGAAGCGTCGGATGTAGGTAAACATGAACTATTTGTTGCCTAAGAAGGATCACGTCGAACTGACATAGTTTCTTAGTCAAGTCATGTCGAACTGACATAGTTTCTTAGTCAAGTCGTGGCGAAATGACATAGTTTGTTAGTCAAGTCGTGTCGAACTGACATAGTTTCTTAGTCAAGTCGTGTCGAACTGACATAGTTTCTTAGTCAAGTCGTGTCCAATAAACGCTTTGTCGGAGTACAATAGGGTCACACCTAAGTTGTTTCGAATGAAAGTGTTGTCGAAATAAAGACGTACCGGAGTTCCATGTTGTCGAAACAAAGTCTTGTCGTAGAACGATTTGTCGAAATTCAGTTTGGGAGTCTATCAGATAAAGTAAAGTAGTTTTTTATAATATGCCAAAAAAGGAAAATTGATATTCCGTACTCAAATAAATCAAAATGTAACTGTATAAATTTTGTTTTTATTATTTTAATTAAATACGTTTTACCTACAAACAAACGTAACAACGAAACAAAGTAATCAAAACTGAAATTAATTAACAATCATGCCTTTGACGATACTTGTCATACCTACCTATACAGTATTCATAATATTTATAAGTACAACGTGTTTCGGAGAGGGAGATGTTATTCGGATGTAGGTTATTCTAGACGTCTAGGCGAACAACTTTTAGAATTTGAAACTTTTTTCAAAATGTTTGAGCAAGAAAAACTGGTTAAAATAAAATAATTTTAATTTAAAATTTCGCCTGTTTATAGGCAACGGCCGCATAGGTAGGCCTAGCGCCTAGTGACTTACATTCTGACAAGATACACAGCTAGACGCCAAACGTTCAGTGCGGGCGGACGCAAAGTTTCTAGACCGTTGTTTTAATTAGGTGACTCATTAGGCTCTAGCCGATAGATCAGCCTTCTGCCTATGCGGACGTAATGTTTGGGATTAAAAAGGTAAACTATTTTAATAAAAAATTAAATCTCCAAGGATTATTATATTATGGACGGTCCGTCAGTGTGGGCCCATTGTATTTATGAGTGTTGGCTGTAATGTTATTTTTTAGTTTCTCCATGGTTAAGCCAAGAATTATAAACCTTGTCAAATCTATACAAAAGATATTTAGTAAGTAATAGTAGGCTATTACCTACCAAATATCTTTTGTATGACAATCAGCAATACAATTAGGTACTTATTTTATGACAAATTTATTCTGATTTGAAAATATAGACTGAAGGATGGGAGCCGCGGATTTTTTGTTATGGTCGAAAGGGGGCGTGTCTCAAATAAGTTTGGGAACCACTGTATCCTCGCTAAAATACGTTGTATAATACTTCGATCCTTATATCTCTCTATCTATAAAAAATATATTTATTTATCTATTTTTTTGTGTATTTCGTGACTTTTATGCAATAAATATATTATATCTATCTATAGGTGTAGTTAATATATTTCCCGTTATTAGAGTCTGTAATACCTACACTTTGATGTCGTCGAGATATTGGAATTTCCTTTCCTCGTTCCGAATGGCGAAATTGTTTAATATTTGTATAAATTGACGTTTTTTTAAACTAGCAGCCCCTCGCGGTTTTATTCGCGTAAGTTTTCCAATTCTGTTTCAATTCCAATACGCGTACCATGGGAATATAAACATTAATAATAATAAGTGTTTACTGTTTGTATTTGTGTTGTAACAAACACGCTCACAAAATTATTGGGACCATTTCACCCCTAGAGAATATTAATATGTAATTTAATCGTCCCAATGTGTAAGCTACCATTGGGCCCAACTGGGCCTTTTGAATTCGATTGTAGTCAACTGACTATTATCAAATTCGATAGAGTACAAGTGGTCCCTGGTCCCAGTTTCAAGGAAGACGACTTCACCCCTAACCTAATTCACCTAAGCAGGAGACAAGATAAAACAACTGATTTTAATAAAACAATTTAACAAGTCAATATAGTTCATTTTGTTCCTGGTTGTGTATGTAACCGGAAAGTCCTCCAAACTTCAGATTTCGCAGATTGAAACAAACCTTGTATAAACTATTCATGATTTATTCATCCTTTATAAGTAAGGGACAAATGACCTATTCTATAATTCGTACAAACGAACCCGATCAATAAATTGTTCCAACATGCCTCCTAAACTTCCCAATACTTTTCAATCCATGCAATAAACCTTTCTATTTTCAACGCGAGCCAATAAAAGACATTAGTCATAAAATTCAGTGCCTACACATTTTTAGGGTTCAGTGATTGAAAGCCGTAAAGGGAACCCAATTTACGTTTGGGCTAACCTAACCAATAACTTCTTTGTAATATTGATTTTTGTTTCAACATTCTGTATTGATTTTTGTTTGTACAATACTCTCTGATTTGGACCCGTGACTAGAATCAGATAATACTAAGGATGTTATTTCTTTTTTATTCCCGTTTTCTAATTCAAAATCACTGCAATTTTCTAGGTATAAGCGTGTACATTTTAGACCAAACCATCACTTACCATCAGGTGATATAGTAGTCTAAAGCTCATCTACCGTTTATACAATTTGTAACGGGTATGCCATTTTTTTTTAATTCGAACTTTTAAATAAAAAATTGAGATTATGTTTCACTGAAAAACAGCTGCATTTGAAAATAAAGGTAATTGAAGTTTTCATTGTGAAATATCAAATTAAATGAAAGGACAACATAAGGTCAATGACCTCGAACTCTCAGAAACAGCTGATTTTCAAGTAAACTTTAAACTTAAAAAAAATTTTCGAAAAGTACTTCGAATTTCCAAAAGTCGTAGAACAAAAGTTGTTCGTCTAGACGTCTAAAACAACCCCCTTTCGGCTTAAAAGCCCGTTACACCTTGTATAAATACTATTTTCAATAAAATCAGTTTAGTAGTATAGGCGCTTCTTCTTCTTTGTCGTATAGTGTGTTCCGGTGCTACGGTGGAACATACCTATTATTATATACATACTGACATCAGTGCATTGTACTGCTAAAATAAAAAGTGCGGATTAACCTGCAAAATATTTACGGAACCTTTGCTCTATTTACAACTCACTCTTCGCCATTTTATCGACTACAAAAAAAGTTAGGATATGAATAGAGTATTTCTCAATTCAGTGTTAGTAATAAATATTCGATAGCATATGGGAATACGACCAATATTAGATCACCAAATATTGGCTTGCCGCTGTCCTTAGATAGTACGTTAAACCCAAAGACGATAAAACCAGTTGACTACTCATAAATATTGCCCCCTCACGAAACTAGTATGTCTTTTTAGTAGTACTCTCGCGCAAGAAGGGCCAATCACAAAGAGTCTAATAGATAGTTATCGCCTCAGCCAATCACAAATAGCCTTATAAATTAACGTGGAGTAAGGTCGGATTAGTGAGAACTAGCTTTGTCTTTTCCCGTGACAAGGAAAGAAAAAGAAGCGGAATAACTACTCCGACCTTAATCCCATTTCATTACTAAGGCTAAAAGAGTAAGTATAGATAAGTAACGCAATGGCCAATCACAAAGTTTGATTATTACTTAATTATTACTTTTCCTTACAGCGGTGTTGCCTGTTGGTCTAGTGGTATAGATACCCCGACTTTTATTCCGAATATCGTAGTTTCGAATCCCAGCCGCACAACAATGTATTTTTCATTAAGATTAAAGTATGTGCGCTATTAACATCGCTCTTACGGTGAAGGAAAATATCGTGAGGAAACCCACGGCTTAAGGTCACGCACAAAGGCTCAGTAAAGGGCTAATTGCAGAAACACTTGCCACTGTGAGTTGAGTTTTGTAAAAAAATCGCGGTACGATCAGTCAAACGGTTTTTTTGTCCTTGATTAGACCATTTAAATTTGGGTCTAGATAAATCATGTAAGTACGTACGACAATTCACAGAGCGCTCGAGCCCAAAATAAAGCGGATCGTCCACCGCTAAACTAAGTCCATTCAGCTTATTTCGCTAGTTTTTAGATAAAAACTGGAAACTTTAGACAATTTAAAATTTAAATAATAGCACAGTCTATGAACAGAAATCAATAAGTTTAAAAGTGTATTAATGGCTCGCTTGTAGATAAATGTTTGGAAAACTGACTCAACTATAAAAGCCTTAAATAAATTAACTTAGTTTGGTTAGTGTTGGACTCTCAGCTTTTTTTAGTTTATATAATGGCATTTATGTAACAGGAAATGTATGAAACTTAAGAAATGTATACTAGGCAATATGTAAAATATAATTTATTTCACACATTTCATCAGGGTTTTTGCCCTTGTGATTTTCTTACAACGACACTTCACACACTAATAGAAGTCGTCAAACCGTCTTACACACTTAAAAGTCATTAAAACACAGTATAGTATGTCACCTTCGTAACCCCCTACAGCCTTTCGTAGACCATACCGCTACGAAAGTTCGTAGCCTGCATTTATGTAGATGGTCTACGATATACATCCTATCTTTCATAGAACATTTTTTACAATTAAAGTAGTATTATATCCGAACTGATGAATTTCTGTGTGGCGTGGTTGGTAGCGCAATCACCCGGTAAGCGAGGGGCACCGGGTTCAAACCCTATCACGGGAGGATTCTTGATAAAGCGTTTCACTTTTTGCTTAAATATTTCTAGTTTAGTTAGTTTAGTCGAAGACAAGATGCTCGTTAAAACTTCAATGAGTTTATGTTAGTGTCTTCTTTTCATTATGTAATCCTTTGTTTTTATTAATAAATAATTAAAATAAGTAAATAAATTAGTATTATTCCTTAAGGATCAAACCCGGATAGTAAAACTTCTATCGTCATCTGCCGCAAGGTTACACTTAATATTCCCTTTTGTTGTATCTCTATACATTCCCCAATTATTGTTTCCTCTAAATATAAATTATTGATCTATAAAGTAATTAAAATAGTGATTAACATGAAAATTCACTCAGTAATTGTATACGTAACAAAGGAACCGTTTAATTTATAGTCGCTGAGTGCTTCAGAGGTGAGAGAATACCCCTTCATAAATACCTTTGGTTAAAAGGTTCCTATATTTCTTTGTAAATCGTTCTTTGCTTTAAGACGAAATGAGTTCAGAAATTGAGCGATTTGGCAGATTTTAAGTACTACATTTTTGTTATATTTTAGACTTTAGTGTTAAAACCTAGAATTACAAAAATGCGAAAATCCCTATACACCCACGAAATGTAGCTTAATTAACAAAACCATCTAAAATAGTCTAGTTTAATACGGTTTTGTTTGCTATTACTATATTTGCTCAAAAAACACGATAAAAGAATATTCAACATGGATTTGCCGTTTGCCTCACAGACTTGTCATAAAAGTATCTACGGCGTTTAACGTTTTGTTTTAAACTATTTTTTATTTTGTATTGTTATAAACGCGAAAGTTTGTATGTATGTAAGTATGTGACTTTGTTACTCAGTCACGCAAGGAAGTCCGAATTTGTTTTTCTCCAGTCGTCTGTAGCACCTCTATAATCTTTAGGTTGCCTTAGTTTTTGCTTCGTCCTTGAAAAGCGCCATCTATAATAATAGCAAAGAAACCCTCCTTCGCCCTCATTAATTAAACTTGACTTATCCTATTAGGTTGGTATCTCAAAAATACTTTAGAAATTCTTAAATTAAAACTCCTTGTAATTTATTAAAGCTTAATCCTTACATTTTAAAACTACATTCGCTGTAATCCCTTCTCTTCTAACCTTGAAACAACTTTCCCAGTTATTTAGGGTAGCAATGTGGGTTCTAGGCCGGACGGTGTACAATGATTGAGTGCGACAAAAATAATTATTAATTTTAAGGCTACAAAATCGATTCGGGGATAATTTGTAGCATTGCTCAACATTCTAAAAGCGTGAGCTTGCAAGATGCCTGCGTTACGTAAATTTTCAAAAAAACATTGCAAAATACAACGTTGCGGCAACATAATGGCGGCTTAAACAACGGGTAAATAAAACAGCTGATTTTGTGAGTTGATTTACAAGTCAAGACGACCTACTCACAATTTTTTGAGAAAAAAAAACTAATAACGTTGCGAAACGGAAACGTTTACAAATTTGGACTTAACCGTCGAATGTTTTGAATAATTTAATAATATTTAATCGCGTATTATTATTAACTAGCTGCGCCCTGCGGTTTCACCCGCGTAAGTCCCGTTCCCGCGGGAATATCGGGATAAAAAGTAGCCTATGTGTTAATCCAGGTCCCCAGCTACCTATATTCCAAGTTTAATCGCAATCGGTTCAGTACTTTTTGCGTGAAAGAGTAACAACCTCACATACATTCATACAAACTTTCGCGTTTATAATATTAGAAAGATTTCCTTACCTCGACGTTTCACCATTGTAATAATGGTCACACGATTGTGTAAAGGATTGAGGCCTGAGGACTTTGTAATAAAAATATGTCCAGCCCCCGGATTATCTATCCAGTGGACGTCTGACAACAGTGGAAAGGGACAGGCACTATGCATTACATTGCTGCTTTGACGCAACGTGGTTATTACCGGTGATTATCTCAAAGCAGCAATATACTGCATAGTGCCTGTCATTTTTCACTATTGTCGGATGTCTGACAATAGTGAAAAATTACAGGTTATCTAATCTGGGGGCTGGGGACTTTGTAGTAAAAATATGTCGCACCTAATTTTGTCGCAGTTGTTTGTCGCAAAGACATAATGTAAAGACAAATAAAACGCGACTTTAACTAAAGAGAAATATAAACAGTCCTTCCCCAGTTACAAGTAGTTTAACAACGTGTAGATATACATACCTACCTACATATCTTTTCCCGCATTTAGTAGCTTGGTATTGTAATAGAGATCTACATTTTTAGAATTTTTGCTTTGAGTAAGGGGTTTAATTAACTTTCCGCCAGAGATAAGATAGCTTATCTGAGTACGGCGAAATAATTTTTCTTTTGATGATAAGTTTTAAAAAAAATTGCTTCGTTGGACCGGTACGGCATGATTAATTATAATGCAGTATCTACCTACCTATGCATGACTAATTAAAATAAAATAAAATTCTGTTATACGTAAAGAAATGCTTTTCAAAAATTTCGCACCTGACAGGACTTGAACCTGCATCTCTGGGGATCCGTCCCAACGCCTTTTCCGATTTGGCCACGGATGCATGTTCAATCGAGTCGAGTTAATTTTTGGAAAGCACTTCTTTAAGTATAGTCATTTAAGTGTAGGAAACACTTTAAAATATATCAAAAACGGGTAAAATTGTGTTTTTAATATTTGTGATTACAGCGGCAACAGAAATACATCATCTGTGAAAATTTGAACCGTCTAGCCTGATGATCAATAGACGGACTGTAGAGTCTTAATAAACTTGTTTCTACCCTTTTGGTACCTTGGAAAAGATTTCCCTAAAGTTATTATTAAAGAGGGAGATTGGGAGAATACCTTTACATGGTAGGTAGTACACGCTTTTCACAATCCAATCAAAATTAATTAGGACGACACAATCTTAAACAAAACTCATAAGATACCTTACCGCCTTAAAAATAAAGTTCAAATTGTATTTCTGACCACTACAAATAGGTAGTTAGTTCTTATTGCAAGGGTGTCCACGTCTACAGTTATTTTGTCTTCTGAACCATAATTTGTGTGAAGATTAGGGTTTATTTATGCGATACGGCACCACTGGGCCGTTATGGGAATATCTATGTGGTTTAGACATAGTACAAGCATTGGAAACCGATAGAATGGCTGTAAAGAAAATTTTAACTGATATGTTAACACTACAATTAAATAATTACAATAAAAGGAAAATACTCAAACAAGGATATGCAGGTTCAAGTCCTGTCGGATGCGGAATTTTTTATTTATTTAACTTAGATTCTACAGTCAATACAATGCAATATAACTTACATGTAATTAATACACCAAACTTAGACCAAATTGAATCCACATTTTGTAGGTTGCTCAAGTAATTTTAAAATCGATGCTACCGGATTTAATTGGATAGATTTACAAGCAGGTACATTTAGCTCACAAATTAGAAAAAAGGAAAAAAGTATATAAAACAATTTTATTTTGCCTGAGCATCGCGTGAATGTGTATGTATGTTGTGTGTGTGCGCCTATAAGTTGTGTGTTGTGTGTGTGTAACATTGTGTTCGGATTAAAAATTATGTAGCACAAAGGGCGGCCTTATTGCTATAACATGGGGGATGTTCCTGGTTCAGAGATTGACTTGAGCCACATAACGAGGAAATGCAGCTTGTGTTCTGGTGTCTTTTCTGCTGGGTACGTCGTGGTGTGAATTTTTTGATTGTATACAATGCATTTATTTTTAAATGTTGATGTTTTTAAAATGGTTTACATTTAGTTCTAGTTGTTACAATTATGTAACTTTGAGACTGTTTGTGCAGCTTTTTATCCGTATAGCAATATTACAATAGCACGGATTGGCGAGAGCTCGACATTTTGCATTGTTATTTTGCTAATCCGTGCTAAATAATCCGGATTAGTTAATTCGATGTAGCTGTGGAATCTAGCCTATTAAGACTGTGTTTTGCTCCTAATTCTGACAAAGTAATTTTCTAAATATATGGAATTATAACAAACACTTTCAGCCGGTTGCACCATAATTTACATTCTCCGGAATAGTAAAATAAAAAGTAACATGTAAAGTACACGTATAGCGTAAAACGTTGTTGTTTCACACTTTGGCGACACGTTTTGCTCTTACATTATACAGTTACTTTTTAAGAGGCTAAAAATTAATTAATTCACATTAAAAAATATCACATAAAATGACTATACTACATAAATTATATAAAGAAACAACAAAAAAATATAATAATAAATTAATAATGTTAAATGTAATATAATTTTTGGCACACCCGTGCGAAGGCAAAACAAAAAACAATTTAATAATCTTTGACACTAGCTATTTTCCAAACGGCGATAATCGTTTTCTAATCGACAAGGAAAGTATACGTATAAACAACCCCATTAGTCTATGCAAGTCATGAACCAAGTGGACCTTAGATTCTATTTTTAAAGTTTTCAGGAATACAATAATATTTTAACAATTCGAAATTCAATTTTCAAACCATTCTAACTTTTATCGAAGTCTATAGTTAAAAAGAAAGCATAGGGCATGGATACCTATCTATTTTTATTTGAACGACCACCAAAGCTTTTTATAGAGCTTTAAAAACTTTTTCAGCCATGTGTTAAATTTTTTAATGATAGTTAAAATGTTGAAAATGTTGTTTCTTTTTTAGAAAATTAATTGTTTTTTTTAAACAGCTATTAAGTTGTGAATGGATGTTTTTTTTTGGATTAAGAGATACTTAAATAAGGGGTACTTACTTAGTGTTAATGATGCTTATTTTTAAGCTAAGTTAAGTTGAGCGTAAGTTTTTAATAGTTGCAACGTAGATTCAACGGTAAAAGTTTAAAGTTTAGTAAAAAAGTATTTTTGAAATGTTTAATTAAACGTAAAATTCTGCATAAGTTTTAAACTAACGCATAAGGCAGAGATTCATTTTCATCATCATCATCATCAGCCTGTTGCATTCCACTGCTGAACATCTAGGCCTCTCCAATTGCACGCCACCTGGATTTGTTTCCAGCTTCTCGCAACCAGTTTGGGCCAGCCGTTTGTATTTTATTGTATACTAGCTGCGCCCCACGGTTTCACCCGCATAAATCCCGTTCCCGCGGGAATATCGGGGTAAAAAGTAGCCTATGTATTAATCCAGGTCCCCAGCTACCTATATTCCAAGTTTCATCGCAATCGGTTCAGTAGTTTTTGCATAAAAGAGTAACAACCTCACATACATACAAACATACAAACTTTCGCGTTTATAATTGTAGACGACGCGACGCGGCGACACAGCGATCGTACCTACCTATACCTATCGCGCTCGGCAGACCTCGGTTAAAGTCGGAAGCCCGGCCCGAGGTCCGCGTGTGCGCTCGCCGCGCCCTCTGCAGCGGTTGTTCTAGCTCGGTCGATACATAACCTAACATTCATTTTTTCTATTACTCTGTAATTAATTAATTTAACTTCTAATAAAGTCAAGTAAAGTGTTAATGTGCGTTCCTAATTCATCACCTCACACCAGCACCGCCTGCACCCACTACATCTAGTCCTTCTACCGGATAATACCGAGGTTTTGAACGAGAAGATAGACGACAGCCGCGAGAATGTATAAAACGCCGCCGCCGCAAGCCCGCACCAACGTAAAAACCCGCGGAGCCTGCGCACGTGAAAAGATTTTGGAGTTTATACATCCCGCACATGCTGACAAGTCAGCACAATTACCCCTGGAAGTTAGATCTGAAAAATTGAACGTCAAGAATGAGCTTCACGAATTAGCTAACCAGTTACCGAAGGCACACGGAAGTTTAAAAATTGACGTCGCGGTACCTACTGCACGTAGTGATTCGAAGAGAAGCTCAAACAAATCGTCATTGTCGGCCCGCAGAAAGCAGTTAGAGCTGGAGGCAGCCGAAGCTAAAGCTAGAATCGAGAAGGATTTAATTGACAAAAGACTAGCCGCCGAGCTCGCCGCGCTCGACGACGCGGCATCACAGCGGTCTCGCCGCACCACGGCGGAGTCTTTTACACAAAATCCAACAAATAATATTGAGAATTGGCTAGATAAAAGCCGCCAAGAGGCGCAGATGCAGCCTGAGGGCCCCGTTCCCTCTCAGTTACCCTCAAACTATCCTCCTGGTGATGTTCACTACATTAGTCAGGCGATGAAGAACCTCGCTGCCGCTACCCGTCACACTAATACGCAACTCCTGTCTAGATTAGCTACACCTAAGGACTTACCTGCATTTTCCGGTGAGCCGCTCGAGTGGCTGCAGTTCAAGAAGTACTATCAGGAGTCTACAAAGCTTTGTCAATATAGTGACAGTGAAAATATCGCGAGATTAGGCAAGTGCTTACGTGGTGAAGCAAAAGAAGCTGTTTCTTCATTGCTTATCAGTGATACGACGCCGAGTGTTATCATAGAAGCCCTAGAACTACGCTTCGGAAGACCTGAGTTAATAATTTACAAGATAGCTTCGCAATTCAAAAAGCTACCACCCTTACCTATCACTTATCACACTGAAATCGTGAACTTTGCCGTGAAAGTGAAAAATTACGTGGCAGCCGCTCAGTCTATCAATCAGACTGATTATTTGAGAAGCCCTGAATTACTGAACACAGTGATATCGAAGTGTCCTAGTGCGCTCATAAATAAATGGGTGGATTACGTGTTTATTAACGACGACGGCAACAAAGCTAAGCTACAGATATTTAGCGAGTTCTTGCACAAAGAAGCTATGAAAACTGCCGCGGCCGGAATAAGTTACATAACTACTCAATCTGAGTGCAAGACTTACAATAGATATACCGACCGAAAGGTGCAAGTTCACTCTGTACTCAACAACGACGACAATTCTAGTGAGAAATGTAAACTGTGCCGCACAGCAAATCACCCGCTAACCAATTGTGTTAAGTTCAAGCGCGCGTTAAGAAAAGACAGATGGCGTATCGTGAAAATGAACAGATTATGTCATAAGTGCCTGATGCCGGGTCACGGGAAGGAGTCCTGTCCAGCGGCGTCCTGTGACGTTGACGAGTGCGGTCTACCTCACCACCGCCTGCTCCATTGGCCTCCTAAGAATAACAGTGCGCGCGATAACACGACAAGTGCTACGAACTTATCTACGACGAGTGAATCGAACTTAGTTACAAACGAAACTATCGCTAATACTACGTTTATGTCCCCGAGTGCGAGTGTAATGTTGAAAATAGTGCGCGTGAACGTTTACGGACCGAAAGGTGTTATAAGTACGCACGCATTGCTCGACGACGGTGCCACAGTGTCCTTAATATCAGCTGATCTCGCAGACAGTTTAAACATAACAGGACGGTCTGAAACTTTACGTATCCGTGGCGCTTGGGACTCGACTATCGTTTGCCACAGTGAAATAGTGAACTTTAGACTATCTAATAACAATAACCAGTGTTATGAAGTCCGCGCACGAAAAATAAGTGAATTAGACCTACCTATGCAGAAGTTATCTAAAGTGAACATTGATACCTACGAACATTTACGTGACTTAAAAGACAGTCTGTGTTGTTATAACGTGAAACCTAAACTTTTAATAGGTCAAGACAATTTCCAATTGTTAGTGTCGCTTAAAACTATCTATCGCGGAAAGAACGAACCGTGTGCTACTTTAACTCCACTCGGATGGTGTGTGCACGGAATCGTACCTACGACCCGCAGTGGACCACCAACCACTGCGCTTACGCTAACGACAACGCTGTGTGATAACATCCCGCCCGACGACGGCGGCACTCACACACCGCTCTCCACGACCACCACCGCTCGCGCCGGTCAGTGCGAGACGCACACAGGTGCAGGCGCGCCCGCACCTGCGCCGACGACGTACCTATCTCAGCAATATATAGACAATGTACCTGATAACGAAAGAGATAGTAAATATCTACACGAACTCGTACGAAAATCGTTTGCGTTTGATTCGATCGGCGTGAACCTAAAGCCTAGAGAAAATAAAGATAATATCCGCGCGATTGAGATAATTGACAGCTCAGCCAAAGTGATTGATGGACGATGGGAAGTCCGCCTGCCGTGGAAGAATGATTTAATTATGCCAGATTCTTATCAAAACGCATACAGACGATTTTTAGGCGTTGAAAGAAAAATGTCACGAGATAAAGACTACGCGTCGAGATACCGTGAACGAATAACTCACTTATTTGAAAATGACTTCGCCAGAGAGTTATCAGCTGAAGAGATATCAAACAAATATAAACGTGTGTGGTATCTACCACATTTTGGAGTTGACAACCCAAACAAATGTAAACTGAGACTTGTTTTCGACGCAGCCGCCACCACCGTCGGCACTTCATTGAATGACTGCCTCCTACAAGGGCCCGATCTGCTGCAAACCCTATTCGGTATCATGCTACGTTTTCGAGAGAAGCCGGTGGCTTACATAGGTGACATCAAAGACATGTTCCTGCGAATAAAAATTAGAAATGAAGACCACCATGCTTTACGATGGCTGTGGCGCGAAAACCCTGAAAGTAAAATTAAAACATATGCTATGACCTCGCTTATTTTTGGTGCAAACTGCTCACCATTTATTGCACAATACATTAAAAACAAGAACGCACTGCGGTTTAAAAATGAGATGCCTGAAGCTGTAGATGCTGTCCTGAAATCACATTACATGGACGACTACATTGAAAGTGTTGATGATGAAAGTACAGCAACAAAATTGATATCTGAAGTGTCTGAAATTCATAAAAGAGGAGGATTCCAAATAAGGAACTGGATCTGTAACAAATCACGAGTATTAGAAGGCATACAAAAAGAAACCTTAGGTAAGCAAGCTACAAAGATCAATATCGGTTATGATAACTTACCTGAGAGAACACTTGGCCTGTTGTGGTACCCTTCAAACGACTCACTCGGTTTCGACTTATCACTCAAACGAATCGCACCTGAAATATTAGATTTTCTTAGAAAACCCACTAAGAGAGAACTACTAAGTATTGTGATGTCAATATTTGATATTTTCGGTTTCCTCGCACCGATAACTGTGAGAGCTAAAATAATGCTGCAAAGTACTTGGAAATCTAACCTAAAATGGGATGAAAATATACACGAAAAGGACTACCTCATTTTTCGAAATTGGATAACAACACTTAAAAAACTACAATACCTACGCATACCAAGATGGTTATTTTATACATTGTCTGTCAATGAAGGCGACAAAAATAATACTCATACTAGTACCGTGTGTCAAAAAGAGATAGAATTGCACGTATTTTGTGACGCATCACCGCTCGCATACACAGCTGTTGCCTACTGGAGAAAAATAATAAATAAAGAATTAGTGTGCGTGTCATTCATAGCCTGCAAATGCCGAGCCTCACCTATAAACAAATATACAACTATACATAAGCTCGAACTACAGTCAGCTGTTATCGCTTGTAGGCTCGCTGAGACAATAGTACGAGAAAGCCGTATTATACCTACGAAGAAATATTATTGGACTGACTCATTGATTGTATTACATCAAATAAGGAACGATACACGCAATTACAAAGTTTTTGTGGCTAATCGACTGGGAGAAATTGACGATTTATCTCGAGCGGACGAGTGGTACTACATACCTAGCGCTATGAACATAGCAGACGTAGCAACGAAAATGAATACTTACGAATTACATAGCGACTGCGAGTGGTTCCGTGGGCCTCAGTTCCTGTACACGCCGCGCGAAAGTTGGCCGAAGTACAATCCTGAAAAAGAAAAGAAAATAAATGATGAGATATTACAAGTTAATACAGTAAATAAAATAGAAAAAATATACTTACCTGTTTGTGTTCCTGACCCGATGAAGTTTTCTTCCTGGCTTCGTCTGTGGAGATGTATGGGATACGTGTTGCTGTTCATTAATAAATGTAGAAAACGCTGTCGTCGTGCTGAACTTACCTGCGAAATTATGCAGCGAGCTGAAATAGAATTACTACGGTACGCACAGATGCAATCCTTTGAAAAAGACATTTGTTTATTGAAATGTAAACAGACTATTGAAGCTGACAGCAAATTACGTAACTTAACGCCCTTCCTTGATGAACACGGATTGCTACGAGTTGGTGGACGAATCCAAGCGGCTCCTGAAATTGATATCAAACTGAAAAACCCTGTAATTTTAGACGGACGGCATCCGATTGCTAAATTATTATTAGTAAAACAATATCACGAGAAGACAGCGCACGGCAACAATGAAATGATAGTAAATGAAATGAGACAAAAATATTGGCTACTACACTTACGTCCCACAGTACGCACTATCGCGTCACGATGTTTAGAGTGCCGCATCAGAAAAGCTAAGCCCGCTACGCCACCACGCATGGGAGACTTGCCCGAAGCGAGACTCGCGCACCACAAACGCCCATTCACTTATTGTGGTGTCGACTTATTTGGCCCTATAGATGTTACAGTGGGCCGCCGCCATGAGAAGAGGTACGGCGTACTGTTTACTTGCCTAACAGTTCGAGCGATACATATTGAAATCGTACCGTCGCTATCAGCTGACTCGTTTATAATGGCTTTGAGGCGAATGTCCGCACGGCGCGGATGGCCGTACAGAATGTACTCCGACAACGGCACGAATTTTAGAGGCGCTGATAGTGAGCTGAAAAGGTCATTACAGGAAATTAATTTATCTAAACAAATCAAAGATGACTTGGTTAATAATAAATTAGAATGGCATTTTATTTCACCCGCGAGTCCACACATGGGTGGCGCCTGGGAGCGTTTAATAAGAAGTGTGAAAACGGCACTGAAAGTCATACTGAAAGAGCGAGCTCCACGCGAGGAAGTACTTTCCACCCTACTGACTGAAGTTGAAAATATGGTGAACGGTCGCCCGTTGACTCATGTCTCCGTGGACCCGGCCGACCCCGAGAGCTTGACGCCGAACCATTTTCTCATCGGCTCTTCTTCCAACTTGCCTGTCCCTGGGGTATTCGAAGACGGCGACATCTATGGTAGAAAACTGTGGAGGACAGCACAACGACTTGCTGACATTTTCTGGCAACGCTGGGTCCGCGAGGTGTTACCCACACTTCTACCTCGCAGTAAATGGTTCCAAGAAGGGAACGGATTGAAAAGGGGAGATGTCGTGATGATTGTGGACCCCAACTTACCGAGAAATACGTGGCCTAAAGGGGTCATACAGAAGGTCCACCCTGGTGCCGACGGACGAGTACGCGTTGTTGACATCAGAACGAAGACTGGGACGCTTACCAGACCAGCGACCCGCCTCGTCGTTCTCCCAACCACCGATATTGATTGTCCTGAACGGACAATGGGGGGGAAGATGTAGACGACGCGACGCGGCGACACAGCGATCGTACCTACCTATACCTATCGCGCTCGGCAGACCTCGGTTAAAGTCGGAAGCCCGGCCCGAGGTCCGCGTGTGCGCTCGCCGCGCCCTCTGCAGCGGTTGTTCTAGCTCGGTCGATACATAACCTAACATTCATTTTTTCTATTACTCTGTAATTAATTAATTTAACTTCTAATAAAGTCAAGTAAAGTGTTAATGTGCGTTCCTAATTCATCACCTCACACCAGCACCGCCTGCACCCACTACAATAATATTAGTAAGATTTACTGTGGCCAATAATAATTGCCCTTTTCATCTTATTTTAGATTATATACAACGCAAGCAACTTGCGGTAGGTAGGTGTTCGAACAACGCGGGATCGCGACTTGCGCGGGTGAAACCGCGGGGCGCAGCTAGTTGTGGCCAATATAGTGACCATAAAATTTATTGCCAAAAGTGTTTTAGCCGAATACTCAAACAATTCAAATAATTCTCAATTAAAATTAGAAATACGATTTTTTGTGTTTTTTTAATACCTACGTCACATACTGGGGAATAGAAATTCTTGGTGCCCATCTGATTCTGTGGTGCCCATGAAAGTAGCCTGGGTCTGATAGTTGACAGTGTTGTGTTGGAATAAATTCTGTGACCAACACACAGCGCCATCTAGCCCCATGGTAAGCTGCTAAGCTTGTGATACGGTGACTAAACAACGGATATACTACTTATATTTATTTTTCTTTTGTAAATACATACATATTGTACATATAAATACACACAGACCAGGTACATTTTAAGCATAAATATTTGCGCCCAGCGGGAATCGAACCCTCAGCCTTCTGCATTGCAGCCAAGCGTTCGCCCGACGCGCCACAGAGCTCGTCCAAATCCTCGAATCCTGCTTTACTAGGTGAAACGAGGATAAAGTTGTAAAACAAAAGTAGTTCGCCTAGACGTCTAGAACAACCCCCTTTCCGTTTAAAAGGGTATCCTCGTTACACCTTGTATATGAGCAGATTATATTTATATACAAAAATATTACACTTGAGTTAACACTTTATGCAAATACATTATGGTTACTGTTATTAAAAATCCAACCAAAAATTGACTTTATAATGAATAAAAATTACAATTGAGAATAGATGAAGTAAAATAAATGTAAATAAAAAATTAATTTTTAAAATTACGCATATAAAACAATCAATTCAAAACTCTATAACATGTTACTACTTGCATTTTATGAAAGTAAGTTTGATTTACAAATTAATCTACATTTTCCAGAAATTTCCATACCTACATGAAATCATGATCAAGGTTAGAATCATCAAAATTTTGAACCATCAATATTTCCATAGATTCCACTGTAGCATCTTTCATCCCTGTCTAATATCGCTGTCTTTGTCACTCTCTTGCAGTCACCCCAGTATGATTCTAGACTTCGAACCGAGCAGTCGTGTTGCCCTCCGGTATAAAGTTGAAATTACGATGTGAAGTGAATATTTCATAGTGAAATGTGTGGTTGAAAATTTAACTAGATAAATTTTTGCAAAACTACTTTTTAGTGGTTGGTGGTTTAGTTTTTGTGAACAGTTACATTAAAGGGTGGATTATTAAAGGTATTTTAAAACTTAATTTTCTTTTATAGTTTTAAAGATAAGTGTTAACTGATAAGGTTTTAATTAAAAAGTTATGTTAAGTGGGCAATTGTCTTTTTTTTCGTTGTGCAATTATTGTAGATATAACACAAAATTGAAAGATATTTTATAGGCAGCGTACGAAAAATATATTTCACAATTTATTTTTAATTTTAAATACTTGATTCTGCGCGCAACAACACTTTGTGGCTCTTGACCTCCTATTAGGTACATATAGTTTTTCATAACTCGTTGCGGTCCCTGGCTTATCTTCTATAAATTGCGTACCTTCTTATTGATGTCGAGCCACCTCGACTGTCTCAAGGAAAACATCAATTAGAAGAAAATCTTTTTCGGCCACCCGCGTGGTTATTTCTGCTGCGGTTTTCACTATACCATCGCTATGAGTGTACTGTTTTGTTTCCTTTTTAAATTTTATCCATAACTTTTAACCTTTATCATTAAATAATTATGTGCGCTAACATTGCTCTCACGATGAAGGAAAACTAAGTGAGGAAACCGACATGACCTAGGACTCACTTTGGTCCAAAATATGGAACATTCGCTAATCCGGAATACGTTCCTGTAGCGCCTTACTGCCAAAATCCGCTATGAGGAGACCTGCGTCCTACAGTGGGATTAGCGGACTAAGAAAAGAAATAAAAATAGTAAAATAAAAATCTCTAATAAAAAAGAGTTTCAGTCAACTTTCTTGCATTAATAAAGATTGACATTTATTTAGAATTCTATATATATTTTAACGTTAATATAAAACTTATTTAAATAAATTTAAACAAAAAATCTCGTAATTCTCAACACTATTTGGCCGCGCCTATAGAAGGTAATTTAAATAACGACTGCTTAGGGGAATATAAAAAATGAATTACTAGATTTTAGGTTTCAAATAAATGCGAAAAATTAGACCAGTATGAATAAGTAGATGGTGTCTTTACAAAGAAGAAGAGCATGGAATTGATATTTAAGATAAGACGTTGGGCATTTTAGGGTAGCCTAGGATAAGTTCGCTAAATTAAAAATACTCAGTACCTACTAAAGAAATTTACAATTATGCAAGATACGTACTTGCAAAAAACAAAATCCTTTCTTGGCAGTCGGGTAAAAAGTATGATCCTGTTCTCCGGCTCTTAAAGAATATGGCTACAGTATCCCCTGCCCGTCATAAAAGGCGACCAATACTTTATGAAGGCTTCGGACGTGGTTACCCACCGCGACCGCCCAAATTCGTTGCGCCAAAGGACTCGTCCGATACGCATCCACTAAGGAAGACGAGCCTATTCTTGTTCCACAACCGTCTATTTATTTTCAAGATAAGCGTGTTAAATCTTAGACCGTATTATCAATTATCATCAATTTGCAATTTTCATCATCATCAGTGGGCCGTTGCAGTCCACTGCTGGACATAGGCCTCTCCAATTGCACGCCGCCTAGATATATTTTCGGCTTCTCGCATCCAGTTTGTCAGCCGTCTTGTTCAAATCGTCGCTCGAACGTGCCTGAGGATTTCCTACACTACGTTTACCGAGACGCGGTCTCCACTCTAGAACTCGTTTACCCCAACGGTTGTCGGTTCTACGGCTAATCCGGTGAGCTATGTCGAAGGCTTTGGTTTCAGTTGCAATTTTAAGGGAAATTTATCTTTAGACTTTTAATTTCAATGAGAAAATTAGTCACTACTAATACCCTAAATTTCAAACGAAAGATCGTCGGTTCAAAGTGCACTGGTTAATTCTGCTTTTGCTGCTGACGAATTGTTTCAGAAATTAACTTTCATGAGAGCTTATAAAAGCTTATAGAGATTTCAGGTTATGAAAACGGCTGAAAGTAACCTCTTTAACTTCTTATTACGTCACTTCCGAGTTATCAGCCGTTTTCAGAAGACGATTTTCTTGAAATTTGTGAAGAAATCTTTTAAAAAATTATAATAATGTATGCACTTATAAGTACTTATTTTTTTTTTGTTTAAGTTTAATATAGTTTATTTATTCTATGTTTTCATTTGTATTTCCCCGATAATTGTATTTTATGTAAGTATTGTAAAAATGTGAAATAATTATGAATAAAAAAACCCTGGACACGCAGGTTTAAGTCCTGTCGGGTGCGGAAATTTGAGGAAATCATTTCTTTAATTATTTTTAAATAAAAGTAATAATAAGTATGTATCTATAAACTTATCTAAATAGTGATCCTTTTACGGATTCGTTGCGTGTACTGTGTATTATACCCGTATGCGAACTAATTATACTAGCTATAATGATAATAATAACTCCTAAAAGTCCTGGGCTTCATAGTCTCGTGATACTGAACTTGTCCCAATATAGTGCAAGGGACCCAAACCACGAATATTTGCATTAGATATCTCGTAAACAGATTAGGATAATTATATCCATTTACAATATTATAATATGTAATATTTAAGACCTTGTATAAACTACATTCTTGGAATAAATGAATTTTGTATTTATATTTGTACAATGCGCACCTCGTGAGTCGAATCTATAATGTTACATTACAAGTCCGTCGTCTTCCTTAGCGGCTGCGTATCGGACTTAATCGCGGTGAAGAAACACCTTAAGAGGCGAGTCTTTCTTTGAAAAACCGTTGCTGAAACTTCAAGTGTTGCGTTCGACCATATGTTAGTATATTATGTTAATTCACCATCATCATATCAGCCGTAGGACTGTCACTGTTGAACATAGGTCTCCCTCATCGATTTCCACTGCTGGCCCGTGGTCTTAAGAC
This sequence comes from Idaea dimidiata, assembly GCA_949358125.1. Lineage (NCBI taxonomy): Eukaryota > Metazoa > Arthropoda > Insecta > Lepidoptera > Geometridae > Idaea > Idaea dimidiata. Next base: position 18,063,881 of record OX442334.1, on the reverse strand, counting down.
GGCGATATATGGTAATTATCGGTCCTTGTCCGATTGCATAGAAATGAGCGAGATGGAATTGCATGAAAAAATCTATAATTTCTCGTAAAATCAATAATTAACGATGATCGAAACAATATTTTTTTTAAATGCGATGAGGAGGCCCTAGGTATTGTGTTTTATAATATTAAGGTGCCCATAAGAAACTATAGTGGTTAAGGATTTAGATGAAAAAATCTTTTATTTTGTAAAACAGGGGTAACTTTGCCAGTACAATAGTGGTAATTAAAGTTATTTTTTATTGCTTTTGAAATGAAGGGGACACTTTTTGTATCATGTACAATAAAATAATATATTGTTTAAAGATGTATTTGATACTGGTTTTGAAGAAAAATATTCAATCGGAAGGGATTTTAGCTCGATTCACATTAGTCGCGTCCTTAACCAGGTCCATCGCGTCGGTAGACGTTCTACGCTTCGTTATGTTAATTAATAGGGTCTAATATGAATTACCCTGGTCTAGAAATAACTTGTTCACTTTCTATTTGAAAATCCCTAAATTGTAGGTCAGGTTAATAAATTCCTTGTTTTAATATTATAGTCCAGAACATACGCTGGTACACAATAGATTCAAAATACAAGGCATCGTTGTATCTGCAGTGTGGTCGTGATGGCATCTTGCTCACAAATACCTACATTTCGTACTCGGTTAGACTAGAATATGCTACCAACAACGCTTCCAGAATATTTTAAGACGTAGAAAAAAGGATAGACTATTAATACTTCCTACCTTGTTTTATGTGTAGCTAGCTGGACTGACCAAAAATAATATGAATTTAGGTAAGTCTTTATTGTTGTAAATTTAGTTTTCTTAAATGTTCGCTATTTTAACCAAGAAATAATTAAGTTTTGACAGCTAGGTAGGCTGGCGCCTGGTTAGATTAAAAATATAACTCTTTCAGTTTTTAACTTAAATACGAGGGCACCTTTGTGCAAAAAATATTTTTCTCCTATGTTTAAAAACTACATAACTGTAAATGGCGTAATGGTATCATTTTGAAATAGGTTTTTAAGGTAGGACTCATATCTTTTAACACGGCTGTCAAAGGAAGTGTTATGTTTTTGTCGTGAATGTATGTATGTATGTGACCTATTTTTGTGATGTTAGGGTCTAAACGGCTGAGCCGATTTATTTGTTTCGATTTATTTATTTGTTTTTATTGCTCAAGGCATATTTTTAAAGGAAAAATTCATCTTCAAAAATTCACTTGCGGCGAGAGTTGATCCAGGGACGCGAGTTCAAATCTCGCCGCAAGTGAATTTTTGAAGATGAATTTTTCCTTTAAAAATATTTCTATACCAATATTATTATTAAAACCGAATCCCTATCCAGCTTTCACATATCTACGTGACTTTAAAACTGTAAATCTGTCTTCGCTAGCTCAAGCACATACAAATTCACAATTCCTTTGTTCAACCGAGTCGAAACTGGATTTATTTTATCAATTTAGATCGTCAATTTCCCTTCAGTGTTGCCAGTTTGTACAAGATAAAGACTTATAGGTGTGCCAGGCAGCTTTCAAAATTGTCGGAAGTTTTGTATTCTGTATTGTTAAAGCGATAATTTTAATTCAAAAAGATGTCTGGGACGTCAAAGTAGTCTTGAAGAAGTTTACAGGGAATTCCTCTGATTCTTCTTTGAAGTTTTTTAACCCAGGTGAAAAGGGGTGGGGTGTCTTTGCATCAGCTGTGTCCGTGGCATTTTAGCTTCCGATGAAGGGATGTTGATAGTTTTTACCCAGCTGCAAGGAAAGGGTATTGTTTTTCGCAACTATCTTGTATGTTTGTAATATTCGGTATTACCACGTATCTTCTAAACCACTAAATGGATTTATTTAATTAAGGTATCGTTAGATTCCTGTCATCCTTCCGATGGTTCATATTTTTTGTTTAATATGTATGTTGTATTAGTGTATTATTAAATGATCTTAGCTTTCTTTATCTCCTCTATGTAGACCTTGTCATCTCATTATTTACAACGGTTGATGATTGTATTCGATCGTGTTGTTAGTAATTAAATAAATTCTGGAAACAACACACAGACTAGACAACGGATTTAATACTTATGTTTATTTTTCTTTCAAAACATAAATATTTTACATAGGGACACTAAGAGACATCATCATCATCATCAGCCTGTTGCAGTCCACTGCTGGACATAGGCCTCTCCAATTGCACGCCACCTAGATCTATTTTCGGCTTCTCGCATCCAGTTTGTGCCAGCCGTCTTGCGCAAATCGTCGCTCCATCGTGCCTGAGGACGTCCTACACTACGTTTGCCGAGACGCGGTCTCCACTCTAGAACTCGTTTTCCCCAACGGTTGTCGGTTCTACGGCTAATATGGCCAGCCCACTGCCACTTCAGCTTCCGTCCGCTAATCCGGTGAGCTATGTCGAAAACTTTGGTTTTCTGACGGATCACCTCATTTCTTATGCGATCCCTCAGAGAAACGCCGAGCATAGCTCGTTCCATAGCCCGCTGAGCACTAAGAGACAGCAGACTAGAAACAATTATATTATTTTTAAGTATAGATACCCAAAAATGCCCGATTGCAATGCAAAAGGGCGGGAATTGAACCTACCCTTTTGCATTGCAGTCGGGCATTTGCACGATGCGCACATATAGGTCGTCAAACTGTTTAAATGTAAGGATGATAGGTGTAAAGATTGATAGATAGTTATTTGACTGGTGTGTGTGGCTCACCTAGTGTTTATATAGTTGTCAGGTCGCCTAAAGGTCTCTAACTTGACCTAACGACTACTATCAGGGATAACATCCTGGACCAACTGTTTAACGTGCCTTACGAAGCACGGAGGAGCTCGAGAAGGTGATTTCACACTAAATTTAATAGACCTTTGACCGTCTATCACGTACTCTAACTCAGAACTCCAAAATACTCGGAAGTTTTTCAAGAAACTAAATTCTCAACATATTCGAAGGCGTTTACAATGGCCAATTTAGTTATTATCGGAAAATAGCTCCTTAACACTTTATGAAGTTAATAATTGTAGGTAATTCTCACGCGAAGTGAAGTTATCTGATCGGTAACTTTTGTTTATTGGTGTTCAAAATATAAGTTCTGCCAAAATACTTTGAGAATTATGAATGTTTTAGGCGAATTCTACGTCTGCATAAGCAGGAGAATTAATTAGCGCCTGAAAATTAACGAGTCAACTAACTAAAACGAATGGCTTAGAAAGTTAGCCTTCAGCCGCACTGACCGCTTGGTGCCTAGCTGTATATCTTATCAGAATGCAAAGGCTCGGCGCTTGGCGCTAAGCAAGCCGCGCGGCCTGTGCGGCCGTAACCTGCCATTACAAATGGCAACATTCAGTACAATAGCTGTTATAATCACATTCTTACTGCTTCGATGTTAAAATTAGCATAAATAATTTTCCCCAGCAGGAATCGATAGCGTTGCAGCCGGATATTAGCCTGATGCGCCACAGAAGTCATCACAATTCCGTTGTGAAATCTTAAATAATAGACAATAGTTACGGTAGCATTTCGTACTAAGCCTCCAGCTCCGCCACGACTCTATAGTGAGCGAGCTCCTTTAAATTATACCTTTGTAACTGTCGCATATTCTATGGTTACGTGATGTATGGCAACTTATCGTTTCACTTATAGGTTTTGGGTGACTAAAAGCTTCCTTAGTTTAATAAACTTTAATTGAAACCAAAATATTTATTGGATGGGTATTAATTAACGGTATTTTTCCCTTTTTATGAAAGTGTTAGTAAATAAGTAAGTACCTACCAAATCCTATTTTAAACAATTTTAGCAAAGTTTGAAATTGTTAAAAAACCACAAGAATTCAAACCTACACTATTAAGTGCCTTCAAGCGAGATTGATACCCGAACTTTAATGGAGTACGTCGGCAAACCATGAATTAATGATTCGGATTTACATAGGCCGTTCAATGTTAACGTTTACTTTGTTTAAGGGTATATAATGGAGCATTTACACGGTGCGGTGTCGGTTTCAGAATGATCCCTGGGTACCGGGCGGGTTGGGTGTTGTTGGGCGCGATGTGTGTTTGTGGATGTGTTTGTGTTTTTTTACAACTTTTAGTGTTTACACAAAAACAGTGCCAAGGTAGGTAAGCGCCAAGGACATAGTTACTTTCTCACTGGTTACTGTAAGTTGTAGTAGATATAGATTATTGCTCCAGTTTCACCATAGTTGTAAATATATATAAACCAACCCATGAATTTCTTGCGTCGTCTTTACATTGTAGGTCGCATTCCGAAGACACGGTAGTTTGCTGACGTTTTCAAAACGATAAGTGATCATATTAAATGAAAATATTTTAAGTTTTCGTTTGAGATCACGTCAGCTCTAGAAAATTTCATTATTACCATAATGTCGAGCGATATTCCCGGTTGTATTCCTCTCGGGAGCCCGAGTTTCGCTTTCCTACTTTCAAGTCTCTATACTTCGCACGAACTTCTTTATCCCGTGTAGTGAGGTCATTTGCTCGCAAATCAGCTCTTAAGACGTCAAACCATCATGTCTTCGGTCTTCCTAATCTGCCGCGGCCAAGCGCGATGTGCCACAACATTCCCTCTTAAAAATTCACGTCTAAATAATCGTCCGGATTAAGCAACGCTTGACGCAGTTATTACTTGGATAGTTGATCGATAATTAGTGTGGCTAATCATTTTCTCGAGCTCTTCAGTGCTTTAGAAGGAAGTTGAGCCCGGTTGTCATCTATGATAGCAGTCATTATGTCAAATTAGAGGCTTAGACAACTGAAAAACTCTAACACTAGGTGAGCTACACGAAAAGAAGAAGAACCTCTAAATACCGAAGTCCGACCAAAACTGGTTTTCCGCCCTAAACCGAAACCGAACTTTCGGTCAGAAACTACTAAATACATTCAAACATAATTTAATACCAACTTATTCAACAGAAACAAAACTTAAAAAGCTAAAATAAAATACATCTACAATTCAGGCTAATACATTTTAACATGCAAAACTCGATGTGCCTCGTTCACTCCGAAGGTAACTAAGTTACGCTGAGAATTGAAGCTGTCCGTGCATTTCAATGGAGTGTTAAATAAATGTATTCTTAACACAAGTTTATTGATTGGATTTGAAATTGTCTTAGGTATTTCAGATACAGTATCGAGCGAGAAAATTCTTAGTTTTAGAAAAATGCTTTCCCAAATTCTGCACCCGACTGGATTTGAACGCGACTTTTTGCTTACACAGAGGCCTGAGGCGGATATTCTATCGAGATGAAGCTAACAACTGCATCTCTTTGCGTTTTCGACTGAGGCACGTAGCGTCATCTATCGTATTATTTGAACATTAACAACTTGTATTTATTCTGACGTGCTTCTGAATTGATTTATATACCTAAGTGTAGGTAAATTTAGTACCGGAGATTATCTTGTTGCTCCATAATTTCATTTTCATATGGTTCATAATTTCATATAGTTTATTTACGCGGTCTTATGTTGTTTTCGTTGACGTCTATAAGAACCTCACTTCGGCTTTAATTATCCTTGCACACTGTAAAATGTTAGTTGGCAAATTCAGAAATGCTTGTAAATTGTACCGAGAACTGAAATATTGAAAATGGAATTGTTCGGAAAAGCATTTGGGTTTTTGAAATATCCTTCTTTCTAGATTTAAATACGGTTTTGTGTCCCCAAGCATCTTTCCATTTAGCGACATCTTTTTGAATTTTCCAAAAGACTTTGTAAATAAGTAAAAACAGTAGATTTAAGATCAATTTATCTAGCGATGAACTTTTTGAATATACATACAGTGTATTTACTACTAAACCATAAAATTAATTCAAGGAAAAACTTTCTTAAAATGGAAAAAACCTCGCTTTGCGGAAAAACTAAAGTGATTTCAATAAAGTTTCGATTTCGAGTTCTGTTGCCTCAAAAAGTTCGACGCAAGTGTTTTAAAAAGGTTTTCCGTACGAGTGCTAGGCGAAAGCGCAATTTGAACAAATACGAAGGTACCTCTTGCTGAATTAAATTTTATAGTATTAAAAGTAATTTTCCGTTAATAAATTTGGACGTCAAAATCTGTCAATTTAATGCAAAAAAAAAGAAATTATAAATAGTAGATGATTTGTTGATCTAGGGAAATATATACACACATAAGCTATACAAACTTACTGTATTTCACTTGTGTACCTACTGAATAAATTAAATAAATAAATAAACTTATAGAATATAGTATAAATTAACATATAGGATTTAAATGATATTCAACTTCTTCGCATTGCAGCAGGAATAATCTATAGAAGATCGGCGTTTTTCCTTAAAGCTGAGACCTAAGGGGTAGAGGTACATTGTTGAAATGAAAAATAAAAGCATACCTAAAACACAAGATATGGTTTATTCAACTGATTTACGTGATCTAAAGCCGGTGTTAGTATTTTTTCCGCAAGATTAAAATATTTTGTATATTATAGCTCCAGTTTCGGCTCCATACGTGGCTTTCAAAGCTCCATAGCCCCGTAATACTAGTACTGGACATATAAAGTCAAATTCATACAATACCCATTTTCAAAATCATATTATAGATCAAAAATGTAAACAAATTAACTCACTAATTATTTGAAAGCGACAGCGCTTTGTTTACTTTTTCCTTTCATAATTGACAGTTTTGTGTTTACATTTTTAGTCTAAGTTTATGAAAAAGGGTATCACCGAACCTTATTAATAAATTAGGAATAAGGTTTGAGTAATTCTACTACATTTTGTTTCTGTCTGTCAACTTTGAAAGTTCTTATCACGGGATAAGACAAAGCATGTTTTCATCACTCCAGCCTTACTTTACGTTTATTATTAAGATAGCCCTATTAATAAACGTGGACGTTGGTAACATAGTTATACCGACTGCCAAAAATAGAGTAGTTTTTACTTCTGATTGGGACCACTTCACCCCTAGAGAATATTAATAATTATATAGTTTAATCGTCCCAATGTCTAAGCTACCGTTGGGCCCAGTAGACTACTATTAAATTCGAAAGAGTACAAGTGGTCCCTGGTTCCAGTTTTGAGGGGGACGACTTCATCCCTAACCCGTAGGAACAGTTTGTTAACGTCTCCATTAAAACCTTTCAAGAAAGGCACGACCTTCAGTAATGAAGAATGCGATCAAAAAGATACGTTATTTTTTAAATGGCACCGAAACACATTCCACAGATACCATCCATGGAATGTCTATCTATCTTCAAGAATAAAATTCCATTCAATTATCCCGAGGCGCGGTTCAACCGAATCCCACGAAAATCCGGAAAAACATAGGTAGGTGTATCACACACGTAAATCTCCCTTTAGTCACAATTCTTCTTATCAGCGGTTTGTAATCCTTTATGTTTGTAGTTTCCCTTTATTGCGTAACAAGAGGATTCCTCTTATAAATCGCTGTAGCGAGCTAAACCTCTCGCAAGAAAAATATATTTGTGTTTTTGTTGTGAGACGAGGAACGGTTCAAGTGTACCTGTATAAGTACAGCTGTATTTTAGCAACGTGTAAATAAGACGAAAATGTATCTTGTGGTTTGGAACGAGTTTCCTGAAATGGAAAACACACAGGTATGCTCTGTTTAGTCTGTGGATAGACATTTGACACGCAGCGTTAAATAAAGGACAGTGCCACAAGTATAAGTTGGCGGTGGCTATTTTAGGAACTAACCACAAGCTAAGATTTTTTATCGAATATCAACTTTTTTTTTTATAGAAAAGCTATTGTAAAAATGTTTCAAGTCATCTTTTCTAACTAACTTAGCTTACAGATGGGAGCAGTCCAAACAAGCAGTCATTTTAAACCTAACCTAACCTAACCTAGACTAATTGATATTAATAATTTATATTGCGATTTGTAATTAGTTGTGTATGTATTTATGGAATTTGAATTTATTTTTGACATGTTTATATTAATTTCATTTTAAATATGTAATTTGTGATATTTTTTGACTCATTTTAATTTTATTTTTATCTCTATTTTTGACTAATCGTAATTCTAATTTATGACTATAATGTTTAATTTTCACACTGTATGGGTCCATAATTGCCTGAATAAATACTTATTTTATTATTTATTTATTATTATTAAACTTGTGTGTTTTACCTATGTAGATTTTTTAATGTACAATCGGCATTTAAACTCGATGCCTGCATTCAGATTTTCAAAATTGCTATTCCTCATGATCGTGAAGAAACATTTTTGAAAATAAAAGAGAATTCACGCGAGTGAATTTTTGAAGATGAAATAAATTTACTTCTACTAAATTTTATTAAAATTGTGGGGTGTCAAAATAGGGCAGACATTCCAAAAATAGTTTTCTATCGTCTCTTTTAGTAGAAATATTTTATGGGCAAAAATTCATCTTCAAAAATTCACTCGCGTGAATTCTCTTTTATTTTCAAATTTGACAATCTGAATATGGTTATCGACTTATGACTAAACTTGTTTAGTCTTTATATTTTTTCCCAAAACAACAACTTTGTATTTTTTGTAACGGAAACAAAAAAATAAACTACTTGTTGTTTGGAATAATTTAGGTTAGCTTGAAATAGCAAATTGAAATATTGTAATTTATTATTGAAAATTTGCCGTGATCATCATACCTTAGAGAACTGAAATTTGGAAAGGTGTGTTCTCTCTATCTGATATAGGTTTCAGATAAAAAGGGTTTTCGCAAAATACAAATACAATACTCATTTATTCCACTACAACTAGCTAAATGTTTTTTTACATTGAATCAATTTTTAGATTTCAGACAAATTTTGTAATACTAACTCAACTGGAAATATTTTAAAGGTAAAATTCATCCTCAAAAATTCACTTAGGGCGAGATTTGAACACGCGTCCCTGGATCAGCCACGCAAGTTTCCCAATATGCCTTAAGCAATAAAACAAATTACGAAATATAGGTACTAATTCAATTAGACACTATTTTTTGCAATTTTAGGCAAAGATATTAAATAATACTACGTATATTTTTGGTCAGGTTTTTAAATTGATACCTACCTATTTGTAATTCATGTTTTATTTGTATTCTAAAATTAAAAATTGTTTTTAACTATTTTGACTGTTAAAAATACCATTTTAAATTGATGAATAATTTTTATCTGGCCCTTTAGTTCTTTGTTTCTTCTTCTAATTATTATGAGACTGATATATTCCAAAAATGTATTTTCGAAATGCTCAAGGAATTAGGAATTCAAGTAAAAGCGCTTGTTTTTCGACGATGTAGGGCTATTTGCATGAGTGCACTTGATTGGAATTTAGACTACCTAAGTACGGTCAGAGAAAAAAAAACAGCTGCTCAAAATGTCCAAAGTCAGTCTATGACATTGTCGAAATTATTTGACTCTCATATTTGGTGCTGATTCAAGTTGAATAAGTTCTGACGAGGTTAACACCCGTTACAATAAAACTAGTTAAATTAAAAGGTGAAGTTTGATGTTTTTGAAGGTAGGTAATCTCTGTGATCACTGAAATCGAGTTTGATGAATTTTAAATATAACCTATAGCGATACAAAGTGCACCGAGTCTGTTAGTATAATGTAAAATATATATAAAATGTCAAGCATGTACTTAATATACGTGTTGTAAAATAAACCACATTAGCGTAAACATGGTCAGTTCAACGTTAAATACATGTCGTATGCAAATCAGTTGAAACACATGCAACACAGGTGCTAAAAATTGTAAATTATATCCTTCTGTAAACATTTTATTAACTGTAATATTGTTAGCCCGCTGGCGACATTAATTTAAAAGTATAGAAAATGACGGCAAAACAAAAATAACTTTGCCTTTAGAACTGGTGAAGCTTGTCCATCAGAGACGAGTTTGAAATGCTTCACTATCAGGCGACCATTCTTCTTATACTCGTAACTAGCCTCTAATAGAAACCACAGATCTATGCTTCCCACGCATTTTACAGAGTACCTAGTTAGTTTTTCCGTCATGTTCAAAATTCAAATATTATAATGACATCGAATCCATTAATAACAATAATAACATTACCCTTGATAACAAAACATTGTTCTAACCAAACGGTTCAGCTCGTAATTTGCGATTTTTGTATGGTTTACGGCGAAGGAAAACATAATGAGGATACTTACCGAAATGTTCTAGGACTCGGTCGGAAAGCATGGGATATTAGCCAATCCGGATTAGGCCCCCAGTGGCGATGGCGTCTTACTGCCTAACCCCTCTAAGTGGAGACCCTTGCTCTTCAGTGGGACAAATTAACGAGCTAATTAATTATCTTTATAAAATTAGAGTAGATAAACATGTTTGAAGGAATTAGATAACATTAGATGCCCCTTATAAGTCTAGACATTAAATAAACGCTAACTAGAGACCTAATTCATGTTTCGTGACTGAATGCAATTAAAAAATAATGCGTAACAGTCACGAAACTTTTTCTAAATAAAAAGTAAATATTATCGTTACAGTACAGCTTTAGACAATTTAGTTCCTACCTTTTTGTCTTTATAATTATGGCTTAGTACGGCTTCTTTATAAATCCAACAGCAAAATAAATGAAAATGTTGCCGTGCTGCGTTTAACTTCATTTAGTCAAGTCTAAGGTGGCTCGCCCATATTAGTTACGCCCGGTAAGTGGGTACCTAGATAAATTTAAATTTACGAACTTTATTTTAAATCAAAATTCTTTTTTTCGCATGAAACATAACGATGAGGCTGGCAATCCTGCCGTTAGCATCGAACCTAAAAATTATTAGTACAGTCAGCGTCAAAAGTTGATAATCAAATTCAGATTAACAAAATCGTTATTCCCATTTGTGGGATGTCAAAACACATGTTACTATGTATTAAGAACTTATAACTATGTCTTCAAACATTTTTTGAATGCATAATAAATGTACTAAATACTAATTTTACGTAGAGTAGCAACATAATTCGTTCATAAATAATCTTTACTACACCTACTTAAGTCAAATAGAAGGTTAGTATGGCCACAGTACATAGAGGAAGCAGGATGGAAACTGCACACACACAGTACTGACATCTTTATTTTTCATTTTAAAAACAGGACGGATATTCTGAAAATATTATGTCTATTCTATTTTAGTGTCAGAATGCCAATCTTGTGTTGATACCCCACAATTATGATTTCGATTTTTATAATCTGGGTGTTGTCTTCGCCTTTTGATGCAAACTATACCCAAGTATTTCAAAAGTAAAATACTTAAATAAAATCCTAAATTCTAATTGTTTTGAAAAAGACAATGCAGATGACTTTTATCAAACAATATTAATTAAGACGCCTTTTAAAGACTACAAAGCAACAAGAAATTATCTAGCTTATCAACTTATCAATTTAGCGAAACTTTCGCAGCGTTCGAAGACAACGTTCTTAAACTTTAATTTACTCATTTAACTTATCTACTTAATTATCAATTACTTTAGAGTAATAATTTAATTTTGTTATTAGAACAGGCATAGATATTTATCATATACATATTATATACGTAACGTGGTTATTATCGGTGATCACCTCAAAGCAGCAATTTACTGCATAGTGCCTGTCATTTTCCACTGTTGTCAGACGTTAAAAGATAGTAGATAATATGGGTACTGAACTCAGAGTCCCGTTTAGGTAGCCTGACAAAGTGTCAGATTAGTCAAATAAAGAGTCAGATTACCTCTAAACATGGCGCACACTGAAAGCCACTTTAGCAAAAGTTACTCAAGTATTTGGCTTAAATGAATTCAGCGTTTGAATTGAGATGCAAAGTTAAAGTTGTACCTACTTGGCATATACAGGTATAGTCGGGTTTCAAATCGTTTATTCGCTTTAGGACAGATTCGCTTTATAACAGATTAGCTTTAGGACAGATTTGCTTTTAGGCAAAAGTACAGACAACTTGTCCTCACTACATGCTTTGAAATTAATTATTTTACATACGATAGCTGAGTTTCCACTACCAGTAACCACTGTTTTATCTGATGGTAAGTGATGATTATGGTTTACTAGCTGGGCTCCGCGGTTTCACCAACGTAAGTCCTGTCGCACAAGAATGTCGTGATAAAAAGTGGCCTATGTGTTATTCCCGGTATCCAGCTACCTATATTCTAAATTTCATCTCAATCTGCTCAGTATAGTTTTTGCGTGAAAGAGTAACAAAGTCACATACATACATACCTATAAACATTCGCGTTATTATATTAGTAAGACGATGTAGCAAGTTCGTCTAGAATAAGGAAGACGGCAGTGAAACCACTAGTCCACGTATCGAAATGAGATCTTTCACTAAAAAGACGAAGCCTCTCACTAAAAATCTCTTTCTTTTAACGTTGTTTATTTAATTTTACCACTTTTCTACCTTCACTAGCTAGACCTAAACTAAATATTTTTTTGTGAAATTTATCATTTTGCGCAATTATTTGTCCAAACTTCTTGTGTGCAAAACGCGGAATTACTCAACAAGTTGAAGCGTATTCCGTGAAATGCGCGAAAAAATCGCGTTCATATACATTTTTATCGCATAAAAATATGTGCGTAGCAGATCTAAGGGTGAATTTGAACGCACCAACATTAATTTAATCATGTACGTCGTGCGGCGACGCCTTAGTGTCGATTTGTGCCAAGTTTAATCCAAATGAGACCCAGTAACCATACGATTAAGGTTTCTTATCAGGCGTAACATAATCTTCTTCATCTCCCTGTGAATGCGTGAGTGGGTTTATACTTAATATTTAATTTGAAGTTGTTTCGGAATCGTGAGAGGCGTTCGTTGTAATTTTGGAACGTTTTCGTTTAAGATTAAACTTAGGCTAGCAGTAGTCTGCGGTTTCATGAAATAAAAATAATATTTATTTATTGTTATTCAGATCCACCTATTAAAACTTTATTTTACTAGGTACTAGCTGCACCCCGTGGTTACACCCGCAGAAGTCAAAACTCGTTATCACGGGTGCGGGCGGCCGAGCGGTTCTCGAGCGGTTGCACTTTTTCGTTCATTACTTGGGTTCTACTTATTGGATTTTGATGCAAAGTATACTACAACCTTACTCAAAAAAAGAAATATCCTATTTTTTTAAAACAAGATTTTGTTTTTCTTAGTTATGGTTTCTGTCAGCAATATAGGACAATTTAGCCAGTTTCTCGTAATAATAGTGAACTACCACTATTATACTGTAATAGTTTGAAATAATTTTCAATGCGTGAAGGCTGCAGAAAAAATGGCGACGATTTTTCTCCAAATTGGAACATTTGTTTGTAACGTGCTAATTTCGTGTTTGGCACTGGTATTTTTATTTTCACTTAACTCTTTGAACTTCGCGTAACTAAATTGATAACATGCCGCCGAAATTAAACAATTTAAACGCAATAAAACTATATATTTTTAAAAATAAAAATTCAGGACTACGCGTCAAAAACAAAAGTCCAAAACCAAGATTTCAATCGGATAAGTAGTTTTTAATTGTATAAAGAACAGACAGATAAACAGACAGACAGACATGAATTTTAAAATTTATATAATTTTGTTCTTCTGCTTTTTCTAAGCCCTCTAGACTATTTTTTTTTAATTAACTTCAAAGTACAGACTTTTTGTCCTCTCTTCCTTTATTTATTTATTCGTATGGCATTACAGTTTGCTATGTTAAGATAAAAATTAGAGATCTATTCTAAGTTGTTTCAGCCATTTGATAGCATCGTCGTCCAGGTTGATCAGGTCCTAGGGTAATTCTCCGTCATAACGCGTTTCCGGGCCATCGATGGTCATATGTTGGATATTCTGCACCTCGGCTCCACATGTACATGCGGGGGAATCTATCCAGCCGCAGCGGTGATTATACTGGGCACAGCGTCCATGACCCGTACGGAGCCTATTGAGGTTACACCAGTCCCGCCTTGAGAGGTCGAATCCGCTAATCTTGGAACCCGGAATGAGACCAACACCCATCCCACACCCCACGGCATCATTCCATGACTGAGACCATTCGCGCTTGAGGTTGAAATCTTGTTGCAACAGATGCATGGCGATTCTATTTGGAGGATTTCTAGATTTCAGTCGGGGTCTAGTGGAGTCCATGAATTCATGGTGCATGGGTAAACCAGGATTCTTATAGATCTTGTGGGCTTCGCGCAGCAGCCCTTGCTTTCTTCTTAAGTCCGGGGGCGGAATCCGACAAAGCACAGGCAGCCAATGGCAGGGAGTAGAAGATAGGGTGCCTGAAAGCGCATGGTCCTGTTTAACTCGACGTCCACCTTGTTGGTATGAGCACTGCCCAACCATACCGGTGCGCAGTATTCGGCGGTGGAGTATACCAGCGATAGGGCTGAAGAGCGAAGCACGTCAGCATTGGCCCCCCAAGTATATCCAGTCAGCTTCTGCACCATGTTGTTGCGGGTTTGGAGTTTCCGAGCAGTGCCAGTCAGGTGTTCCTTAAAAGTTAGGGAACGGTCCAGGGTAACACCAAGGTACTTTGGGGTGAAGTTATGTCTGAGTAAGGATCCACCAAGTGAGACCCTCAGCTCGCGCCTGGAAAGTTGGTTATGAAGGTGGAAGCAAGCAACCTCGGTTTTGCTTTGGCTAGGTGTGAGTCGCCAAGTCTTGATGAAACGGGTCAGGGTCTCGATATCATCCGACAGAACGCTTTCCAAGCCATCAAACTCGCCACTCTGCGCAACAAGGCAAATGTCGTCCGCGTAGATAAATTTCCTGGAATTGGTGATTGGCAGGTCGTGAATATAAAGATTAAACAGAAGGGTCTTATTCGCGTATTGTTTACTTTTAAATTCTCTTACCTCGACGGTTAGATTATGTTACAATGATCTTGGTCGCGAGGGGACCCATAGTAACATTGTAACATGATTGAAACGTCGAGGTAAGAGAATTTAAAAGTAAACAATACGCGAACAAGACCCGGGCAAAATAATGAATATAACGATCCGTTTAAAAAATGCGATGCGTCCAATTCATATTCATGATGCCATGCGGAAATATCGGTCAGACAATTTAAATTGGTTGAGTACTTTTTATTTTGAACAGTAACAAATGAATGAACTACTTACAAACTACATTACAAACTTTCGCGTTTTTATTATGTTAAAGTAAAATTTTGTTCACTTGGGAATTATAGAAGGCTTTGAAGATTTACGTTATACTTCTTTTGTTCGTTCGCAATTGCGGAAAGAAGTTGAACTGTAGTAGGAAATAGACGACCGAACTATCGAAATAAACATATTTAATCAAAACATAGAAGGTCCACTTTTAACTCGCAAGGACACACACGAACGATTTCAAATGGTCGACAATGCGCCGAGGGATAATAAATCTGAATATAAACTCGGGTAGGATCAGTGATGTGACATATAAAAGAAGTAGTACGTATTCTTCGACTTCTTATGGCTACAAAAAATGAGGGTAAATTGCCTTGAGTTTGAACCAAGAGCGTGATGTTGGTACTTATTTAGGTATGTAAATATTTTGTGAAGGCGAAAAACACATCTTCGAATTTTAATTTCAAATCACTTTCTCCAGGCTCTCATTGTTTCGAAAGGCACGTTAAGCAGTTAGTCTCGGTTATCTCCGATAGCAGTTGTTAGGTCAGGTTAGACGCCTTAAAGGCGTCCTGGAAAATGTTATACCTGTTAGGCTACTAGATAAGAAACACCACTAGACACAAAAAAATAAATGTCAAAATTACATGTGACCATAACACTTCTATAGTAACATTTCTCTAAGAAGGATATACATTTTGTAAACATTTCAGAGAAAGTTTATTAAAATGAAAAGCTTACTTACTCGCGCTTTAAAAGGGTAAAACACATTTCCATTATAAAAATGTTTACTTACTTACTTACCCTTTAGTTATCTTTTTACTTGTTATTTGAGTTATGTTATTAACGTGTGCCAATGTCAACATGCTTAATGGAAAAGTAATTAAGCTGGCATGTTAAAAATAAAGTTTTTATTGCTAAGTCACGTTTTTGTGTTAGTTTTAAGTTTGCAATTACTTACTGTATGTAAATTTCCTTACTTTTACAATGACTAGCTTCTGTCCGCGGTTTCGTTCGCGTTTCTTGACAGGAAACATTAAAAAAGGTTGAATGCAGAATTGAAAGTCTCCCCCCCTTTTTCCCCTTAGGAGTAGAATTTCGGAAAACCCTTTCTTAGTGGATACCTGTACGCCACAAAGACAACACTTTTCAAATGTTATGTCACTAGGAACAGTAGTTTGGCCTCAGCGTTGATAAATAGTACAAATAGTCATTCTGTTAATTAATCTATCGGACAAAACTTTTAATTTTAAATGTTTAGATTAACGGATAAAGCAGCTTATAGCTCTTGGTGACATATTTCGGCAGCTTGTTACCATCCACAGGCATAAATAACTCGTGGCGCCAAGCGGGTCCGTCAGTATTCCGGAACATAGTTCCACTACAGTCTTCCTTCCTTTAGATGAGCGTGCTTCATCTGACAACATATTATCATAGAAATATTTTTAGCAAGGAAATATATTTCTAAATAATCCCCATGACAGGATTCGAACCTGCGTATATATATTTCCTTGCTAAAAATATTTCTATGTTTAAAATGCCTTGAGCAATAAAAACAAAAAAGAAATATTACCATATTATCACTTACCATCATTTGAGATCGAAGTCAAACGCTCGATCATCTATCGTGTCAAAAACATATCGAAAAACCTTGCCAGTTTAATTGTTATTGAAAAAGGCCTGTAGGTGTTAGCGTCGGCTCCACGCACGCCTTCCAAAGGTCCAGGAATTCATAGGCCCGTGATACTGGACGAATAACAAATCTCTTTATTAGGGTTCTGTATTCAAAGGATAAAAACGGGACTCTATTTAAACTTTGCTGTATGTCTGTCTGCCACCAGGCTGTATCTCATGAACCGTGATAGCTAGACATTTTAAATTTTCACAGATGATGATTCTATCGCAGCAAATACTAAAAACAAAATTACACAAATATTTAAAGGGAGCTAACCCAGATAACACATACTACAAACGTGATTTTAAATAAATAAATGATGATAATGAACTTGAAACGCTATGGACTTTTACCACTAGCGCCATCTAGTGATAAATTAGCGTAAGTTGCAAAATTAAATTTTAAATTTAAATTGTAAATATTTTTTATACTTTTAAATATTAACCCCCCTACTTATAGACCTTAATAATGCGCTCCATAACTATATGCATCGTTTGTCTTTTTTTGTCACATGAATTTTCAAAGTTGACAGACAGAAACAAACGTCATATAACTTAGTCATGTTTTTTAAAAACGTCAAGTAAACTATCGTGCCTACGGAACGCGACCTCCAATGAGAAGAAGACACAAGAAACTCATGGGGTTATTTTTATGTTTCTTTTTTGTTGCAATGATCATATGTGATTCACATTGTCGCAAATTTGGGGCTAATAATGCGCTCAAGGATTTCGTTTGGTCCAGTGTTTATTTTAGGGTATGGTACTCTATTGTAATAATGGTACGGAACCCACCGGATCCGGAACTCGTACTTGACCGGTTTTAATACACCCGGCCCGTGACACAGAAGCCATGCTAAGCCAGTTTGTGTGTTCAATTAGGGATACTTAATTGAACATGAAATATGAATATGAAATTAATTTGGACGCTTCTCCTTTAGGCTGAATATTAAAAATTAACTCCTTAATTAGGTACCTTATTATGTTTGACCTTGTTCCGAAATAAGAAGAGCAAATTGCAAATGTTTTATTTTTGGAATTATTTATACATTTTCATTACCTTTCTTAAATGTCCTATGTACATTGGGTTTCAGCTTCATTACATTTTCGACATAATAATGTCAACCAATTTTATAAATAACGAGTTGTATTTTTAAAGCCATAACAGACGATTAAACTTGCATTGCACTGTATCGTCAAGTTATATACTTACTGACTATTATGTATAACATATTAAATACGATATACATCATATTAGTTGCACATTATTACTAACTAGTTCCGCCCTGCGGTTTCACCCGCTTAAGTCCCGTTCCCGTGGGAATATCCGGATAAAAAGTAGCCTATGTGTTATTCCAAATCGGGCGAAACCGCAGGGCGCGGTTAGTATAATACAATTTTGGAATATGACCAAATCTAATCCAGTAGAATATTTCATCCCTTTGGGCTAAAGGGATGCTTGATTCTCGTTAGTTAAGCGGAAAGGGTTTGGTATAATTTACAAGAAACTTGCAGTAGATAAAAGTAGGTATAATAAAAAGATCGTATTCTATGTTTGTCTGTTTTTACTACTTACGGAGTTATCAAGGAGGTTGCTATCTTACTTATGTGAGTGTGGTTTTAATCTTCCGCAGTAGTTTAAAAAAAAACACAGTACTTAATGCATTAGGTATTGAATTGTTTTTTGTAAACCAGTTATTGCACCGTCCGTGTTTAATCTCAAAATTGACTGGTTATTTCAGCAGAAACACTGGAAATTCCGGTTTTGATATTTATTAACTTATACCTAAACAAAGCTGCGCCCCGCGGTTTCATACGTTACAAATCGGTTTGAGGACTATTTCTACTAGTACTGGATAAGCAATTGTGATCACTCCCTCTGGAGATTCAAAATGGATTTTTTAATGGAAGACACGCTATATTCATCATAAGTAATGTCAGAAGACTAGAAAAAATACCCTAACCCCTTTTTAAACTTATGACTTGGACCAGACACTATTCGTTTTGGCATAAAGCGATATACACATTGACGATATGATGAAGTACTCCTCCAAACCAGGAGCAATATTCATCGTGGAAACATGACCTTATATTATTTTCGACTACTCTCTTACATAGTGAATTTTCAGTAGTACAACAACATTAAAATGGAGTTCTAATATAATCATGATAAGTACTATATTACTCGAATCTTATAAGTAAACTAGCTGCTCCCCGCAGTTTTACCCGCGTAAGTCCCGTTCCCGCGGGAATATCTGGATAAAAAGCCTATGTTTTATTCCTAGTATCCAGCTACCTATACTCCAAGTTTCATCGCAATCGATTTAGTAGTTTTTGCGTGATTAAGTAACAAACATCCAAACACATACACTTTCACATTTATAATATTAATAGGATGTTACTTGTGAGCGTTAATTCTTGTTAGTTGTTGAAGTGGGCTTTGTATCAGACTATCCAACCGCACTGCCGCACAACCACCGCACCACACATTGAACCAAATAACAGACTGCCATTTATGTCTCAGGCATTATTTATGAACGCACTCAAAAAAATTCCATAGACATTTTTTATTTAACCACCTATAAATACACCAGTCATTGAATTCCACTTTTCAGTAGGCATTCGGTGAATTCGTAAAAATTGGGGTCAAAAGTTGGGTATGAGCATTTATGGCTTCGGAATAATTAATGGGAGTTACCCCACTGTACTGAATTCTGTACATTTTTACCTACCTTTATATACCTGAATAACTCATTCATACGTCAATGTATGCCAATGGCCTTGACTAGGTTTATGTAGTCAAAACATAAAAGGTTTAAGGCGAAATCAGACAAAAAACTACATGACGGCTCATTAGACGCATTTTTCTTTTACATTTGGAATATTATTATTTTTGAAATTCCAAATTATTGGACTGTTAATTTGTGATAAAAAGAAATTTAGAACATATTCCATAAGAAATTACATAGGTTATTAGTTAAATTGTTAATAGTAACGCCTTTTTTAAATTGAAATTCGTGTTATTTTATAGACACTACATAACTCTACATTAATGTTTGAGGTCTACTTAACAATTAAACAGTTCTTGAATACATACATTCACAAACTAATTTTGAATTTAGAAGGTGCTTATCATCGTCTGATTGAAAATCTACTGTCTGCAATAATTCCAAAGAAATTGATTGATTAAGTATCCACGTACGTGCTATGTACTATAATATAATGGGTACCTAGATGATGGTACAGTAAACAACAAAAGTTAAATTAACATAAAATTATTGATGTCGTAAGAGGCAACTAAGTAATCTGTGGGGAAACTAGCAAACCTAGAGTTCTCCCCGTACGGTGGCGCGTAAATTCCTTAGTATTATGGAAGGTAGGTAGGGATCCACGAAGACTTAAGACCTAACTGTGCAGATTATTCATAATTTTACTAGTAACCAGTATTAAGATGTATATTATATACGAGCTAAACTGAAAATCCTTGCCGGATTCATCGAAAATTGTTTATTATTTTCTGACCCAACGTTTTAGAATATTTTCGTTTAAAGCGTTTGTAAATGATATTGTTTCCGACGTTTTAAAGTAGATTTTAAATAAAAAAAATTTGAAGTCGTAGCGCAATTTAGACAAAATTATTATTGTCTAAAATGTGCTAAAGCTTCGTAACAATAAGAAGTTTTTGTCTTGAAACTACACCAAAATGTAGGGAACAATAAATTAGACATGGATTTTCGATTTAGCTCGTATCTACCTACCCCTTAACACTTTGTACCTATCTATAACAATGTTTAAATATTTTTATTTAACTATATAGCTAGAATAGCTACTCGACTAATAGCATCTTCTGAATAGAAGATGCTATTCACAAGATGCTATTACACGGAATCGTCACTTAACACAATTTAAATTGAATTTTAATCAATTTAAAAATTCTAAAGAATATATCACTTTTGTGCTTGCCTGTAGGTACAAGTAACTAACATCGAATTTTCCCGATAATAGCCGTTATTGGTAAAGTGAACAGTAATTTTCTTTTTGAAGTAGACAAGTAGGTGGATACTTGATTAATAACTGTAGATATAGAAATGTTACAATTAAACCTTTCGAAGTTAGAGGTCTTTTGACAGTGAAATACAATTAAATTTACAGTACATAGAAAGACTGCGACTGGGGCATAGCAGTAAGAAAACTGGCTCACTTACACAAACATGCGCGTCGACGGGACCCCTAAAGATGATAATTATATTTTAGACCGTCACCCGGCCGAGCTTCGTTGTCTATTGCTCGTTCTAATCAATCAGTCTATTGCAACTGAGTGGCTGCCGAGCAACAAACAACGAAGCTCGGACCCGGCAAGGCCGGGTGAGACGGTCTAACATAAATTATCACTTTGTATGCTTCGCGGTCACCGATCATATAATAGTGGTCTGTTCGCGGTGCAGTCAGTACTGAGTGACGCGCCACGCACGACCGGCGACCGCGTCACAACTAGTGTGCACGTTTGTGTGTGTGCACTTGTGCAGTTTCCATACTGCTCCATCTATGTACTGCGGTATAACGTAAGTAAATAGGTACCTACAATGTGTAAGATTAGATTAGATTAGATTAGATTAACTCTTTATTGTACCAAATTAAAACAAACAAAATAAAAATGACAAAATAAACAAATACATTAAAAATTACAATATAACCATTTAAATGACATATATACTATAATAAACTAATTTTTATTATTAATATACTTAACACTATATATAAAAAAAAACAATTAGGTACAATGGGCGGCCTTATCGCTAAGAGCGATCTCTTCCAGGCAACCTTTGTAAGTAGAGTTTTGGCGGGAACTCGTTGAGGAAATGTGGTGCTAAATTTTCATTTTTGTGATACCTAGTTCAAATGCGTGCAAATTGTTTAATTTCGGGCGCATATAAATCAATTTGGTTTCGTAAAGGTGTACAAGTGGAAAGTAAGTGAAAATTAGTGCAAAACGTGGACTTAGTGTTGTCTCCAAAGCTCCGTGAAAAAACTTTGTAAATAAATGGCCGCGGTGTTTACAAATGATTCCCTAGACTTGACTTTAACTATGACGACTTGACTGGCTAATTTCCTAATGGCCATAATCGGTTCACAACCAATAAATAAAAATGTGTTAGTACCTACAACTAAATTAAGGCTTTTCATAATCCAAGTTCAGCATTTACGTGATTGAGTAACAAAACTCACATACTTGCAAACTTTCACGTTTATAATACTAAATATCGTGCTCATGTAATTACACGGAATTGTCACTAAGCACAATTAAAATAAAATAATCAATTTAAAATTTTTAAATGATACTTATTCACTTTGCTGATGCTCATCTAAAAGAGAGAAAGCCAAGAACAACGTGAATCTATCTACATAAAACTCATTAATACCTATTACCTTGCATCTAGTGATTTAATTACTACTAGGTGCAATAATACACTATAAAGCAAACCAATCTTTTGTTGTGTTGTGAAATGAAATAATAACCACTCAAAACGTTGTGTATTAAAAAATAAAATGTTATTGGAGTCGAGTTTTATGAAGATAGATTCACGTATCTACCTCATGGATACGTATTCTATAATTAACTAACATCTCAACATAGCCTCAGCATTGTTGACATGAATGTTTTATTTTTTTTTAGATTTTTTGTAAAGATATTCGCTACAGCTTCTTAAATGGTATATTTTTGCTAAATAATCAATGCTGAACCGTTTTCGAGAAAAATCTATTATTTCTCGATCATTTTCTATCTCGTGCTATGATAAATTTAGTCTAAGATGCTCATCTAAAAGAGAGAAAGACGAGAACAAGTTTTGATACCTCTCCCTTAGTTCATGCGTTAGATCACGTTTGAGGAATATGAATAAGCCCGCTTAGCGCTACGTCTTAGACCAGTAAGTGACAATTAAACCATGACCGAAGCCTTCTAACAAGAAATACATTTCTAACAATATCTCAAAGGCTTTGATAACAAACAGATATTTCAATCAAAACTCCTCAGAAATGTTACAAACCATTTCACAACTTATTACTTCTTGTTCCATCGTTATATCAACAAAACTACGCCAGTAAGAAAGACTTGAGTTTGCTTGTTATTTCTTTGTGAATACATATCGATTTTATTTGAATACAATGATTTTATGTAACTTACTTATAGCTTTTGTTAAGATATGATACACCCACCTTAGCGTAGAAATTTACCTAAGGCCTGATATTTCATTCTACTTTTTTATTCGGTGGTGTTACATTTTATTTCGTTTCGTTTCGTCAATTTATTTTGTTACATTTTTTTTTAGAGATCTCTATTTATTTATTGTGGATAGCTGCGCCCCGCGCTTTATCCCGCGCAAGTCGCGGTACCGCGTTGTTCTTACCCCTATCTACCGCAATGCAAAAATACACACTTAAACGGTCGCCCATTGATGAAGCCAGGCGCTGCCGTGCCTGGCATCATCAGTACTTCCCTGGTAGTCCGTTTAAGTGTGGATTTTTGCACTGCAGTAGGTGGGTGAAGTTAGGAAAAATTTGTATATCAGTAATGATGACGATAGATGACGATAAATGACGATGGATGACTATAGATGCCGATGGTACAAAAACAACGAAACTACGCATTTTTTATGTTTTATCCGGATATCCGGACTTGATATGCGGTTAAAAAGCAGCCTATATGTTAATCTACGTTTTAAGCTATCTGCATACCAAATTTTATTAAAATCGGTCCAGCCGTTTCCGAGATTAGTGCGCACAAACGCACAGACAAACGGACAAACACCCAAATGGACAAACAGACAAAAAGTGAAACACGGAAATGGGGTCTGTTACGTTAGTACATACCCCTAAAAATAGTTTTTTCAAAATGTCTTTCAAAAACAGACACCGCTAAGTTACGATTTTATTATAAGTATAGAGATAGATTTGAAAAATCACTAAAAAAAGCAGTAAGTAGGTACTATAAAACAGCCTGTTTTTATAAAATCGTCAAAATTGACAATTTATGAATCGCGTAGTTTTATTATCTGCATTTTTAAAATGCCGTTTCGAAGTTTCAAGGTAGACTGACGTTTGACTGACAAGGAAATTCTACATAATTTTTCTTCTTTTCGTTTAGTGGGGTGGTTCACCTAGTATTAAAGTTTTCAGGATGACCTTACTTTACCTAACGACTGCTATCGTAGATAATTTGATGTCAAATTTGACATTGACAACTGTCCCGTTTAGAAAGACTAGCGAACCTGGAGTTATTACCGTGCACTGGCGGGTAACTGCTTGATCCCAAAGAGGTTGGGGTTATAGCCGGCCGTTAATAATCTATTTAAATAAACATAAATCAATAAATATTGCACGACATTCGCACAGCGCAATCTAGCCCCAAACTAAGCGCTAGGCTTTGTACTATGAGTACTAGACAACGGATATAGGTACTACTTATATTTTTTTTTTTGTAAATACATACAATAATACATAAATATATTAAGACACCCAAACCAGATACAAATATTATTTTTAAGCATAAATATTTGCACCCGGCGGGAATCGGACCCGCAACCTTCCGCATTGCAGTCGGGTATTCGCCCAACACGCCACAGGGCAATTCACTGCATTTTCATTTGCAGTAAATATAAAAATTACACACTGTATTATGAGGACCGCGGGCAACCAGGAACAACGTCGGATGAGGGAATATTCCATTAAAGCAGAATAAAGAAAAAAAATACCAAATTTTCAAAATGCGTTTAATGTGAACGACAAATCCAGCGAGTAAATAGAGAAATTCAAATCAGTCGTAATCTACATGTGGATATGAAACACAATTCAACACCGGTGGGAAATGAAGTCAGCTCTGAATTTCGGTGCTTGGTAGAAATTTGGAGCACCCTCACACCACAATAGAAATGCGATCTGGGAATTTCCACTGGCCAAGGTTACTTGCAAAGCTTGCCGGTCCGAGGACTAACTAACGACTAGTTAACCTATCTTTTTTTTTTCTTTTTTTATAATTGACTAGCTGCGCCAAGCGGTTTCAAGAAGTCCCGATCGCGCTAGAATATCGATATTTTTCTTCATTAGAACCTGCTCCTGTCCTAAAAGAATTAGCGAAATCGGTCCAGCCGTTCAGGAGCCTTATTTTTGAATCGCTCGTTGCACTTCAGGCAATTTAAATAATTCGATATCTGCTGATTATCGTTTGATGCCGGACTTTTGCAGCGAGTGGTTGATACCACTCGTTGTGGACGTGCGATTCACGTAGAAAAATTACAGAAATTCAACGAAAATCAGTAGAAATCGAGGTATTAAAATCGCTCGAAATGCCTCATTTGGTTCAAAAATAGAGCCCCAGGCGTGATGCCGTGACCACGCAAAATATGGATTCATTTTATATATAAGAAGAAGATAGGTATAATAAGCGTTTGACCACTATCTTACCTAATGGAAAGCGACGATGTGGTCTAAGATCGTGCACGGTAAGCGTGTAGGTACCTCAGGTACCCACTACGTAACTAGGAGGTACCTGTTCACTCGTGACTTGAATACCCCCAAGTTGTAGACACCCGGGAATGAGTGTATTAATGATAGCTGCGTCCCGCGGTTTTAATCGCATAAGTCCCGATCCCGTGTAAATTTCGGAATTAAAAGCCGAAGTTACGCCCCAATAATGTAGTTTTCTATAATTAGTGAAATAAATTTTGAAATCGGTTTAGTAGATTTCGAGCCGTTAGGTATCTTTCCTGTTTATTACATTAGGATTCTTAAAACAAATTAGTTTTAGATAAAACCATTCTGATTCTGAAGTGAAATTATTAAACGTGTTACTCACAAATTCCTACATCTAAAAGGCATGTCATAGGAACATACCTATATACATAGGTATAAATTGCATAACAGTACAAACAATTTTAATCTTGGCATAGTTTGAAATCAGTTCAAAACACCACCGTATTATACATAAAACGACCACCAAATGCCAATATAACCTAGTTTCAATTCCGTCTAAACCTTTCCTTTCAAACAGCGCACTGCGCAAGAAACTCTATGATAAGGATGACATTGCCTCTAATGGCGACACTATACCCTTAGTTTTACGCCCAAATTGATCTCAAAGGAAACGCTTGGAACTCAAGCATTTGCAATGACAGTCTCCGTAACCATACACCTACTCATCAGCATTCTCAGTCCAACTAGCTGCACAGTTGCGGCAACGCCTCTGGCCCACTTGTATATTGAACGTCTTTTATTACTGCTATCATTGTAGTTAGATTTCTATTAAGTATGTAGTTTTCTATAGAGTTATGAAACCCAAAAGAGTAGTGTTGGTCTAGTTGTAGATAACTAAGTTAAGAGGCTAAGTTAAACTCCACCAATTTGTACAGAATAGTACAAATTCGTGGGAATACAATACAAATATTTTATTTGGTCTTAAATACACAACGCAGTAGTATAATCATTTGTCTAGTCACCGTAACACAAGCTTAGCAGCTTACCACGGGGCTAGATGACGCTGTGTGTTGGTCACAGAATTTATTTATTTATTTAAATCCTACTAATATTATAGAGCTGAAAGTTGATGAGTTTTTACGTAATTGAGTATCAAACATACATACTGTTTGATACTCAATTACGTAAAAACCTTTAGTCGCATAAAGTTCACTATATCGAAATGTCCACTGTGTCAAAAAGTCCATATTATCGAAATGAAGGCGACGATGTCGAGTTCAAATGTCATTCAAATCGGCAGCTCGAGAGACCTCGTTTTTTATGCACGGTTGGCCTTTTTCAGTAAATCATAATAAAAACAAAAGACGATCGATATAAAAACAAAGACAATCGAAAAACATAATAATATACCTATAGGTGCCTATTTCAGATCGACTGTTTCAAGCATATTGTGATGTTCTTGGTATATTAGTAGAGGCAAAGTATATAGAAAAAGTCTGATAAGGTTAGCTGTGGTAAAACCATTTTGCTGACATCAAGTCAAGCGGTACCTATCGATAAAACCAACGAAAGTTACGGGTGAATTTTAGAAATTGTGTTCTAGAAGTTTGGAAAGCGAACTGCGCGGAAGTTACTCTGTGAAGTTTTCTCGTAAAGAAGCTATAAAGTATCACCGGTCGATGGTGCTAGAAGCCTCAGTCATTAACAAAATCACCTCAACCACTTCTCTTTTTCTTTCCTTAACTATCCTTACCTAATATTATAAATGCGAAAGTAACTCGCTATCTGTTTGTCAGTTACGCTTTCACGTCTAAACCGCTTAACCGAATTTTATGAAGTTTGGTATATCTAGAGATAGATGGGACCTTGGAGATGTTTTTAGATTTAAATCGCCTTCCTTTTATTATTTTTACATTTTTTCTACCTGAATGAAACCAAAGCAAAGCAAATTTCATATCAGCATCGTAAATACCATCTGAAGGAAAAATGTGGTTGTTATTTTATTTTATTTTTGTATGTCGAAAAAATGCTCAACAAAAAAATGTATGTATGTTCCAAAACATAATGCTCCCTGCGCGACCGTCCTTTCTTTAGCGGGAAACGTTATGAAATCATGATAATATTCATCACAGTAACAGCGATTAGTAAAAATTACGTTATATTTTCTTGAATACAATGGTACGTATCGGGCGGAATTCGAACCCACGACATTCAAAAAGTTATAATAGTTGTGGTACTTTCGACTACCACCATTATAGCTGCAGTAAAAAGTAATCCTTTTTAAGAAATTCCAGAAATTTGGCACACTTTACTGTTACTGAAGAGTACCTAAATACAGCTGCATACTTTGAGTTTGTACAAAGTATAGCTAACAGTCTGGTTCCTAGTTTAAATTATTACTGCAGTGTAATGTAGGTTCTTATATTAAGACTGCAGTTATGTACTTTAGAGAATGGTTCGGTACCAACCGCGGTCCTGGTTTTGATATTAAATTTGATTTATGGTTTTATGATTATCCAAGTGAAGTCGTGAGGAAATACTAGGTTTTGTAGTTTAAGGATAACTTCTACTAAGTTTGTCTGACAGTCTGTCTGACATGGGTTCTCACTACGCCAGTTTAACTATGCATTTCAACTATGACGAATCAGCATAAGCTAAATTGAACTAAGCTTCATTAGAACGAAATGATATTACATCGATGCTTTATTTTGTGTAATGCCTTTTAATCAATGGTGTTATTTTTATAGGTCATATTTATTTTAGTTTTATGTTTAGTTTTGATTTTAGCTTTTAACGTTTTGTTATTGTTTTGTTTCTAGTTTAATAAATAGTGTTATTTTATTTGATAAATGTTTAGTAAGATTTGTGGTGAATTTGAGTATACCTAGTTTATCATTTCAAACCTACGCGTCATTCAATTAAATAGCAACAAGAAAGTTATATTTAAGAGTAGCAAACCTATCTCGTTAGTAAACAAAGAGGTAACAACCTTACGACCTATCAAAGTATACCAACATTAGGTAGGTAGGTATGTCATATTTGATAATGTTTAAAGTTGAAACAGGGGACTAAACAACTCAAACATCTCACAAATACTTAGCGCAGCAGAGAAGGGTCCAAGGAGAGTAGGAAGCAGACAGCCCCCACGAGCACGAGTCTTAGTGTTGCGTCGCCGTCGCTCTCCGTGCGTTTAGGTTATTTCTAAATAAATTTGAATCTGAAGAAATCCGTTATATTTAAAAACTAATAAAAGATATATGCTCGTATAGTTTTTTTTTTTAATTTTATTTAGAAATGATTGTATCATTAGATTATACTAAAAAAAATAAAACAGTTTTTTTCGTTAAATTGTTAGAGTGAAATAAACTACAAACAAAACATGGAATACCATCATAATATTTTGTATCATTTAAATGTGTTTTAACTGACCCTAATCACCGTTACCGCCCCTGGGTTGGGAACGGTTGAAACAAATCGAATTATTATGTTTTGGGCTAATGGTAAAAATACAAAACGCAGTTTTGTAACAAAATAAGTGAAAAGGTTTATATCGTCCTCAGTCAGTAGTTTTTGCATGATTGAGTAACAAACACACATACACATACACACACACATACTCACAAACTTTCAGCTTTATAATACTTATTAGTAGGAATATGAAGTAGGATAGAATAGGATAGGATATGGCGCCGACTGTAATTTTAGTCATGGCGACTGATTCTACTCCTACGATTGGCATTTGTTTGTGCTCGGCAGCTAAGTAGTTTATTCTTACTAATATTATAAACGCGAAATTTTGTATGTAAGTATGTATGCATGTATGTATGTGAGGTTGTTACTCTTTCACGCAAAAGCTACTGAACCGATTGCGATGAAACTTGGAATATAGGTAGCCGGGGACCTGGAATGACACATAGGCTACTTTTTATCCCGATATTCCCGCGGGAATGGGACTTACGCGGGCGAAACCGCGGGTCGCAATCGTCTTTTTCTAAAATCGAACATGACACCTACCGAACAACCCATCTTTTTGGCTAAGGCCTACTAATTTTTGATTTTGAAAAATATATTATCATCTTTTGAGTTAGAAGTTTTTTTCAAAATGGTCACACTTGAAATTCTAATGAGATTCTTATGTAAAAGGTCAGGCATAATACGGCAATAAAAATGAATGAGGCACAAAAAATATCTATAGAATTACTACTTCTCTTAAGCTTTTAAATATTTATCATATCTAGATCATATTATTATCTAGACCCTAAGGATTTGAGTCTAGACATCATAAAACCTTAAATGGTTTTTTAAATTCACATTATTTTATTATTTGCTTGCTTGTAATAAAATAGGGTTAGGGCCCGGTGGCGATGTGTTCATTTTCATCGTACGATAATTTAGGGTGAAACGGCAGAACGGTACCGAGTAATTTATTTTATGGTTTTCGCGATTTTGCATAATAAAATACTTTATTTACCGGGTTTTATCGCGTTTTATTCATGATTTTTAAGCGACCGAGTTTCGCCAACTTTCCGTTAGCTTTTTCAAGGTTGACAAGGTCAAGGTCATGAATAAACCGCGATTAAACCCGGTAAATAAAGTGTTTTATACCGCTACTAAGTAGTCAATAATGTGATACCAAGATATACCAACAATATATATACATAATATAATACAACTACCCACAACGCCATTCCGCCCCCGCATGTTTGTCTGTCAGCCATTAAATCAATTTCATTGTTTGAGTTTACGTAACAGACACTGATGCAATTTGTTTGATGGATTGCTTCGAGATTTAAAAGGAATATCGTTGTTGTAGGAATCCCTATAGATTTGTGTCTTGTACTTTATTTCAGGAATGTCTTTTTTAGGAATCCGTGCTAAACGGGTAAAAACAGCCCTTTTAGTAAGACACAGTCCTTCCGTTTGCTTGTCAGTCTGTCTGTTTCTATCACCAGGCTGTATTGATCCGTGATAGTTAGACAGTTATTTCACAGATGAAGTAAGTATATATTTCTAAAACAGAATAAAATAAATATTTAAATGGGCTCATAAGTAAAACGAATGTGTTGTTTTTTGTGATAATGGCACGGAAGCCTTTATTCGTAAGGCCGACGTTTTTAGCAATAACATGGTTTGTATATGAAAGTATTTAAAAAGGTTAATAACATAGTTTGAATACTTTCATGCATTTAAAAGGTTTTCCTTAACTCTAGTTGTTATAAAAGTAAGGGATCGATGTAACAGTATTGGATCCTGCTGAGATAGCATATAGACAACACGAGAAACTTCTTCTTCTTCTTCTTTTAAATGGCTTTATTCTATTTGGACATTAGCCAGTGTCAAGTATTATTAATATTTGCAAGTTATTTGCGAAACAGTTAACTCGTCATAGTCAAAGTCAAGTCGATGGAATCATTGTAAAACGGGGGCCACTTACAATGACTTTTCACAGAGCTTTAGAGACAACGCTAAGGTCCATGTTTTGCACAGATTTTAACTTTCACTACGCTTGTACACCTTCGCGAAGCTAAATTGATTAATATGCCCCCGCGATTAAACAATTTATACGCATTTAAACTAGGTTATACAAAAATAAAAATTTTGCAACACATCTCCTCACCACATTCAAACTCTGCACGAGAAACGTTTTGTCGAGTCAACTTAATGTTTCTCGTGCCGTCCGTCTCTTTTTTCGTCGTTAGAGAGATAGAGACTGAACCTTAAAGTCGATTCGACAAAAAGTTTCCCGTGCTTTCATGCTAGCCTAACAGAAAACAATTTAATTCGATCGTCCACCGGTAATTAACCTAAGTTAGTTTAGCTTAGCTCGTCAGTTTTTATGCTGCGCATCATAGTTTGCAGTAAATAACAATCAAATAAAAGTAGCTCAATTGAAACTAAAATCAGGTGCATTCTAGCTAAACTATGATTCATTTGTTAGTGATGGACTATAGGCTTTATCGTCAAAATCTGAATGCTCCAGAGACAGGATTTCGTCTTCGGCTTACTATTAGGATGGCATAGATATTATTAGAGGTCGTACTTTTGACATCGGCTTATCTGACCTGTCAATCTCAGTATACCGCCATCACTTTCGAAGGCCATGTCGAATCATGCCAAACTTAGGTGCTTGCGTGCTTGCGTGTTCCAGTACTTCCAGTGGACCTCACTGCCTCTTGCTTGCATATGTGATTTTTAAATCTGGTTTAATATTTTGTTTTGGCTCGGTAAAGCCATTTACTTGATAATTTAATCTAAAACATAATCATATAAATAAATCTGTGTTTGCACCGCAAAAAGAGTGGCTGGCAGAGAAAGAGGAAAGAGTGATAACAACAACATACATCGATCATTTTCTGAGCACGAAAGAATCGTATGTATATAAAAACGATCGTTGTAACTTATGTTGTTTTTTTTCTCATTTTATTTTAATTCTTCTTTTGCAGTAAGAACACGGTTTAAGACAGTTTACTAATATTATAAACATGAAAGTTATTACACCTATGTACTAAACGTAATTATGTTATGTGACCTTGTTTCTACTCTTTTACCCATAAACGTCTGAACCAACTGCAATGAAACCTAAAATATAGGCAACTGGATAGCTGAAATAACCAATATCTTTGCCTAGTTATTGGAGATCGGGACTTAGGTTGCTATGGAGGTATGCTGTAAAGGTGTGAAATCCACGCTACGAAAATACGCTAAGCTATGTACACCAATGAATATGATAGGTGGATCTTAAACGCATCCATAGCATCGTAGCATAGCACAACTCTGGTGGAAAAGCAGCCTTACGCGGGTGAAACCGCAAGAGCGATGCTAGTATTTTATATTATTAAGGAACTTACTAAAATATGATTTCGAATGAGACTATTGGAGCGTAGTAATCGAATAATTGAAAGTACCTAAATCATAAATCTTATGAAGAATAAAACTTTCTGCGAAATACTAACGAGAAATGAGACTACAAATCTGATTTCTCTGTTCGTTGATGCAGATATTTCTTATTTTCTCTCGTTTAGAGAAGTTTTTCATGCAACTATTGTATTGATGTTTTACATTTGCTGATTGGAAGCGCTCTGAAGTAAGGATAGAATTGTTTCGTCGTCGTTGTTGTTGTTGTTGTTTTAAAACAATTTTATCTGATCTAAGCGCAATTTGAATCGTGTCTTTTGCCGTGTCATGGCTACCCTTTCTTTTTTCGTAGGTGTCTTGAAAAGGCGGCTAAGGGATCTGGGGGAGAGTAGCGAAATTGGAGTTCTTCCGCGAAGTGGCGTATAAACAAGTAAGTATAGTGGTTATACTTGGTCAAATAAATATTGCTTTGCTTTGCTTTGTAGGTATGGTCAAGGATAGTCTACCTTCCTACGGCATCAACCCCAAATTATTTGGGATAAGAATAAAAAGAAAAGAAAAAGCAAATTTTGACACGTTAAATTTGTTGACAAACTATGATAGCTATGCTAACCTGTTTAAAAACTAACAATGTAAGCTAAACAAACTTAGCAAATTTGCAAATATATATTATCGTTAACAATCAAATAGATACCAATACTAAAGAAATTCGGACCAAATATTCAAAACAGACTGCCAGCACCAGAATATCCGGACAAAGGCTTAAAATTGGTAATTCTCGTGAACTGTTTAACACTATAGCGATTGGGATTTAACTATCGATAGTCGATATAAAATGACCTATTTTTTCATTCTTCGGTTGTTTGGTAGAAACAATTTTATCGCATTATTTTGTGGCGTGTTGGCGAACTTTATTCACAGTATTATTTTTTTTAATTACACGATTTCTGTTTACTTTTAGAACTATAACTGATCTTTAGTACCAAAATGTTAAATTCCTATAATTTTGAATTGCCCAAAATGTTGAACTTCCTAAATTGATAAATTCTCATAATGTTACAAAACACTTTAAAATCTACGGGTCTCGTTAATTCACATCATACCTTTTTTACACTGCCAAAAGAAGTGTTATGTTGTTGCTGTGAGTTTGTGTATGTGACCTATTTACTGAATGCGAGATAAAAGGCTTAAAAACGGCACTGTCCAAATATTCCATAAGTTAACTACCTTTGAGACATTTGAAACACGTTTCAAACCAACCAAATGACTCTCATTTATCACTTGGAGGAGTAGCTACCAATTTCATGTCGAAAACCTCGAATTTGGGTGACGTTGACATTTACAAGTTTAATATCAGGATGGAAATACCTGAGTGGGCGTGTGAATTTGTGTTGTTAGTACAGAGGAATGTAACCATAGAAGAGGCTTGTTCTAATAAAACGATAATAAAAATCTAACATTACGTGTGCAGAGGGTAATTATTTTACCTTAAGGTAAATTACCTTAAGGTCCATCTCAAACTGCTAGTTTTATGTACCTAAAAGGTACCACAATATTATGAGAAAATAATTTAAGAGCAAACACACGTAATGCGCCCTTGTTATTGCTTATATTGCGTCATCCTTCAAATATTTACCTAAAAATTTGGAACATATTTCTCTTCTGTATGAGTATCATTAGCATTCCAAACGTTTGTTCCCAACCAGTCACACTGAAACCTGTAACACTGTTACTCGTTGGGAGAACTTTGTAAAATTATTCCCAACCAGTCACACTGTAACACGTTGGGAGACCTTTCCGAAATTATTCCCAACCAGTCGCACTGTGAATTGTTAGGGCCGACCTACTCTTAGGTAGGTATATTTTTAGAATGGTCTGGAGGTATACTGATTACTGTTACGTCTTACTACTCTGCTACTTAATGCTTTAATAACAGAAAGTCATTTTTTTTCCTACTATTACTTACTATCGCTTACGATAAATTAATGTGTGGTACTTAAGTCAAGGGTGACGAAATAAAAGATTAGTGGTAAAATCAAATAAATTTAATTAGGTATCATTATTAAATCAACACAATAAAAATAATTATCAAAATAAATCAACAATATAAAATAACTTCGCCAAACATGTAAATATTATCATTAAAAGCGCAATACAGACATTCTTGAAAATAAAGATCTACATACATGTGTCTTTCTACTTAGATAACAAATCGACAACATTCAAAACATTAGTAACTCCAAAAATATTTTTCAAATCATCACATACAAGAAGATAGCATTTTATAAGAACTATTTATAAAATTACATATATACAAGGTGTAACGGGTAAGCCCTTTTAATCTGAAAGAGGGTTGTTCTAGACGTCTAGGCGAACAACTTTTGTTGTCGTAGTCGTAGAACAAAAGTTGTTGTTCTTAATTAAAAGGGCATACCCGTTACAAATTGTATATATGTACATATTTTTTTATAGTTCCTATAAATACTACATACATGTATAATTACTATTTATCAGTATCCTAAATATTACAACCTTCAACTACAGTAAAAGGTTGCTATTATCACTATAATAAGGCGATTTTTAAAAAAGGGAAAGAGCTGAATATGACCACGTCACCCGATCGAAAGGAAGTTCGAATGATCCAACT
The DNA here is from genome assembly GCA_949358125.1 of Idaea dimidiata. Classification (NCBI taxonomy): domain Eukaryota; kingdom Metazoa; phylum Arthropoda; class Insecta; order Lepidoptera; family Geometridae; genus Idaea; species Idaea dimidiata. Next base: position 18,029,172 of record OX442334.1, on the reverse strand, counting down.
AAGCGCTGTCCTTCCTTTAATACCAGAACACGAAATAATCCATGGCTGGGTATACATAAATGCTCGTTATGGAGATGGCGACGATACTGGCTCAAAAAAGAAATTTATAGATTATATGGAGAAACAGTGGCTTTGTGAAGACTTTATAAAAGTGTAGTGTGTTTTTGGAGAGACTCATCGTACCACAAATGCCCTCGAAGCATGGCACAGTAAATTAAATAAGGCAATGCGAATAAAAAATCCTAACATAATGCATTTCTTACATGTACTTAAAGACGACTCGTCCCAATGCACAGTTAGAAATATACTGGAACAGCAAAATAAATCACCCAAGAGGAAACGAACTAAAAAAATTATAAAAAATGATGAATTTATACAAGAAGTACAATTGGAGTTGACGCTAGGTCATATGACAGTGGGCCATGCTTTAGACATTTTAAGGCACTAACAATTAATAAAATAATGATTTACTGTGATACTACTAATGAAACTGATTTTAATGTGTAAAATAGTTTTTTGTAATAAATAATAATTAAGACTTAATTCCTATTCACTAGGTTCAGTGCCATGTTCCAACCTGTGATGTTTAAAAATATATATATATATACATATTATTTTATGAATATGACGATTAATATTTAACATAATGATGATTTATTGTGATACTACTTTTGAGACTGATTATAACGTGTAAAATAGTTTTTGTGATCATAATTAATAATTTCATATTTACAAAGTTTAGTGCGATGTTCCAATCTGTGACTGATTAGTAAAACATTATAAGAGATATTTTTTATTTTATAAAACTATATAATAGTTGTTTTAGTTATTATAATATTTAGGATACTGATAAATAGTAATTATACATGTATGTAGTATTTATAGGAACTATAAAAAATATGTACATATATACAATTTGTAACAATTATGCCCTTTTAATCCGAAAGGGGGTTGTTCTAGACGTCTAGGCGAACAACTTTTGTTCTAGGACTACGACAACAAAAGTTGTTCGCCTAGACGTCTAGAACAACCCTCTTTCAGATTAAAAGGGCTTACCCGTTACACCTTGTATATATGTAATTTTATAAATAGTTCTTATAAAATGCTATCTTCTTGTATGTGATGATTTGAAAAATATTTTTGGAGTTACTAATGTTTTGAATGTTGTCGATTTGTTATCTAAGTAGAAAGACACATGTATGTAGATCTTTATTTTCAAGAATGTCTGTATTGCGCTTTTAATGATAATATTTACATGTTTGGCGAAGTTATTTTATATTGTTGATTTATTTTGATAATTATTTTTATTATGTTGATTTAATAATGATACCTAATTAAATTTATTTGATTTTACCACTAATCTTTTATTTCGTCACCCTTGACTTAAGTACCACACATTAATTTATCGTAAGCGATAGTAAGTAATAGTAGGAAAAAAAATGACTTTCTGTTATTAAAGCATTAAGTAGCAGAGTAGTAAGACGTAACAGTAATCAGTATACCTCCAGACCATTCTAAAAATATACCTACCTAAGAGTAGGTCGGCCCTAACAATTCACAGTGCGACTGGTTGGGAATAATTTCGGAAAGGTCTCCCAACGTGTTACAGTGTGACTGGTTGGGAATAATTTTACAAAGTTCTCCCAACGAGTAACAGTGTTACAGGTTTCAGTGTGACTGGTTGGGAACAAACGATTCCAAACCATAGGAATAAGTTAATTATTCTAAGTTTTCCTAAATTGCCTTAAGGTTTTCCTATTTCTCCAAAACCAAAAACAGGAGGTACTGTAGACTATACAGTCCAGGAAAAGTAGTTCGTTTAAAAATAACAAAAGAAACGCGTCAAAAACAAAAAAGAATGTTTTATTTTCTGTCTAAATTTTTCGTTTTACTAACACTAAAAACTTAAAGTTTTGAAGACTCAACTCGACTCAATTAAAGGTTAGTAAATATTGTTCTTATTATTATTCGTACCTAGACAGATGATTCAGAATTGAAACCCATATTATACAACGCACAGATATACATATTTTAAATAGGTTTCATCCACTCAAGCATGTTCAATCTTCGACAGTCGCTCTACGTGAGGTTTAATACAAGCATTTTAATGTAAAAAAATGTGTATCATGTATCTCTACTTGTTCCTTCAACAATGCCTTTGAACCATCCATCACATACAACGAAAATGGAAATGGATGTTTAGCTATTTCCTGCCATGAAGGGTAAAATACACATGCGTATAAAATTAAAAGGTAAGACGCAGTGTAATCTAGTTATAAACTGAGGCCGTATACTTGTGCGTTTGTGCTTTTTGCTTTTACTTTGACTTTTGATATAATTCAAACGAAGTTAGCAAAAGTAAACAAAGCTCTTAAGCCCAAGCTTACGTTAACATTGTTACATGCATTTTTTAATGTGTTCGGGTTAATTTTTGTGATTAATATTTGTTAAAAAGTAAATGAAACAGCTGATTTCTGCGATTGGTCCGCTGCGATTGGTCCGCTGCGAGTGAGTCGATAGCGGAAGGATGTCACCTAATGTTACGACTGTCAATAAATGGCGCGATACCGTCTCACAAATTTTAATTAAATCTTAAGTCTTATGATATTCGGTTGAAAATAGTGTACGTTCGCTTATGACAGCTTGTTGAAGCACGGCGGCGCGGCGCGTCTCTCACCTAAGCATACTATTTTCAACCGAATGCTATGGAATTTAAGGTCTAATTTAAAGTGTTATATTTTTTGTACGGCAAAATGCCGTGCCGCGTTCTGTGTGGGTTGAGCCAGTCCCCTAAAGTCATATAAACATTGTCGTTAAACGTTAAATTAATAGTTACATTTACGAGCTAAATCTACTAAGACCAGTCAGCAAAAAAATATATTTACCTACCGATTTAATATCCATACCGTGTGTTCCACGCTTTATCTTTACATTTTCAGTGTTTCAAATTGAAACATTTTTAGCACGAGAACGTAAAAAACGTGAAAAATAATAATAATTTGTGTAGGTTTATTCTTACCTACCTTATATTTTATCATACTTTAGCATTCCAGAAAATAGGCAACGAATTTTTTTACCTTTGTATTTTTTTAGGACTTATATTTTTGATTACTGCCGTGTTTGTCTGGAAGCTACTTCGTAATTGTTTTGTAATATAAAACAAGCTCCAGTTTAGTCATCCACGCGTAGAAACAAGAACGGGTCGAGAACCCATTCTGTTGTGGTATCATCTAATTAGCATCCACCGCTACTAGTTGCTATTTACTGTCAAAAAACATATTTGGTATTCTACATTGCTGCTTTAAAGTAGGTAATCACCGGAAACAACCACGTTACATCAAAGCAGCTACGTACTGCAACTTAGCAATTTCTAGCGGTGGATGCTAATTAGATGATAGCACAGCTGTTTTGTTCTGGAGCTAGCTATGCAGTAGGTTGCCTTACGTTGCTTTCCTTCACCATAAGAGCAATGGTAATAACGCAGAAAACTTGACGGCCTCTGTGGCGTGTCGGGAGAATACCCGCGAAAGTCCCGTTCCCACGGAACTATCAGAATAAAAAGTACTATATGTTATTCCAGGTCCCCATCTACCTATATTCCAAGTTTCATCGCAATCGGTTCAGTAGTTTTTGCGTGAAAGAGTAACAAAGTGGAATACATACATACATGCACACATCCCACATATACGCAAACTATTGCGTTTATAATATTAGTAAGATTTACTTAAAACGCTTGGCAAAACCTGTAAATATTTAACCTTTTAAGTATTATCGATACTAGTAGCAAATGTCGATAATAATCGAAACTTTTCACCTTTTAACCTAATAGTATTATCGATATACCTGTCCCAGCCCTAACGAAATCCAACAGTATCGACAGACCGCTCCAAAAGACATCTATAATCGAGGCCTCAGCTTTGTAGTGGTCACACCATTGCGAATTAATTTTCCTGCCTGTGATTGTCAATTCAAAGAGTCTTTGATTAAAACCACAAACATACTCGTAGGTGTAGGAATTTGATTTCTAGATTTTGAAGATCAAAGAGTTGACCTTTATTGAAATTGGTTATTGAATAGGCTTATACGTTTACCTACCAAACTACTACGGACCTATATCTATCTAAATTTATAATAAAGAAAAAGAGGACAAAAAGTCTGTGCTTGGAAGTAAATTAAAACAAAAGTGATCTAGGGGACTTAGGATAAGTAGTACAACAAAATTATATAATTTTTAAACATGTCTGTCTGTCTGTTTTTTCGTTTCTCTGTCTGTTCCTTATACAATTAAAAACTACTAATTCGATTGAAATCTGGGTTTCAATATTGGATAGTTCATCGAGCAACATCGCTTACATCGTATACTTTGCATCGAAATCCAATTAGTGGAACCCGAGTAATAAACGAAAAAGTGCAACCGCTCGAGAACCGCTCGGCCGCCCGCGCCCTTGATAACGCGTTTTTCACTTTCGCTGATGAAAACGCAAGGCGCAGCTAGTTTCTAGTATAAGCCTTCTAACGTTACCTATTCAATTTATTCGAGGTTAGACTTCCTATTTGTCCCCTTTAGTCAGCTTTCAAAGGGGACAGTCGCCATGAATTGTCACCCCGGTGACAACCGGGAAGACAATTCCCAGCTGTCACCCGGGGAACAGGGCTAGAAGGTACTACTGGGAATAATCGTTGTTAATTACTAGTGATTCTTACCGGCTTTGTACGGATGCTGACCTTTTTACACGACTGCTAAAGGAAGTGTTATGTTTTTACAAAGGTACCTATATTATCTGTTCAGTTTTACCCGCCTAAGTTCCTTTCTTGCGGAAATATCGGGATAAATAGTAGCCTATGTGTTATTTCAGGACACTAGCTATCTATATTCCAAATTTCATTGCAATCGGTTCAGCAGTTTTAATTGATCAAAGTTACATACAGACGTGCATACAAAGTTTCGCGTTTATAATATTAGGATGATTATGTACTGGATAGATACATACCAGATACTTTCAATAAACACCCCACGTCTACCTACAAGACAAATTCGTATTATACACATAGATAGTAAGATACAAACATAACTCCCTTTACTTGATTTCGATTTTATATAGCAACGAATTCGAAGAATAGTGTCGTTTCGGATTACGATCTTCGCTATAGGAACTGCAAGGCTGCAGTTTTTACGCTTCAATTCTGTTCTCTTTCCATTCGTTTTATATCAAGATTAGTTATCGATTTTTTTGCGAAGGAAAAAGGGGGTGTTGGGTGTTGAAATGGAAATGGGATTGTGTTATTGTCGCAACGATTTGAATATGGAAGCAAGATAAATTATTCTTCTTGAAGAAAAAGACCTGTGTGTCGTGTGTCGTGTACGGGCGAATATACGGCTGCATTGCGGAATGTTGCGCATTCGATTCTCACCGCGGACAAGTGATTTCTAAATCATAATGGATGTATAGATTTTCTCCTATTTTCGCCATGTTGGAATGAAAATAAACTATGTTCTCTCGTGAAGAGACCTGTGAAGGCCTCGAAACGTCGAGCATTTAAAAAAAAAATCAAAAATAAGCACTACGCGATTAAAACCGAAAAATGAGTTTTATTTCTATAGTAAAATTTTTACTAACGTTAAAGTGTCATTTTTCATTTTTCAAATTATTTACGTTGCTTTTATTAAACTAGCATTTTAACGTTTCGAAGTTTTTCCGGACCTCCTGTAATACATTTTCTCGACTCCTCTGTGACACACGTTATTTCCAAACATCAAACACACATCATTAACAAGCCTACACAAAATCACAGCTACCGGATTTACCTCATACGACCCCATACATTCAAACGATAACTTCCCTAGACTAATATTATAGGTAAACGTGAAAATTTGCATGTCTGTATGTGACTTTGATATGCTTTCACGCAAAAACTACAGGGGCGATTGCGATAAAACTCGGAACATAGTTTACTAAAGTCCTGGAATACCACATAAGTTAATTTTCATATAAATTTTATTGGGACCAGGCTTTACACGAGTGAAACCGCGGGCCGCAGCTAGTCTGTATTATATATTGAAAACGCGCTGCTACACGCACTTAAGAATTTATTTTTATTACGCAGAAATTTTTCTTGTTTTGTTGTTGCGTGGTCATAAAGAGTCAAGTCTGCGGTCGCCTTAAAATGTACAAAAACGACTGCTAATTTGAATACCAAAATAATGGAGAAAACAAAAGGAAACAAAACAGCAAATAACTCCGGTGAATCTACGAGTTTTCCTTGAGAACATTGGAATAACAATTATATAGGCTCACGGAAATTATGTAAATATCCACACAATTTTATTTCTTAGCTTTGCAACACGGAACATTTTATTGTAAGTTGATTGATTGACATTTGGATTTACGAATTTTACGATTCTGGGAAAGCTGGTAAAATTTCCGTTGCTATGTAGAAGGGATTTCGTACACCGTAGGCAAAGTCAAAATAGTTTCATTGCTGCATTTTAAATTTTAAACGTCGGGCGTTGTAAAATGCTTAATTTAAAATGAATAATAAATTGATAAATTCTGTGAACTTTCAGTGCCATCTAGCTCCATGGTAAGCTAGTCTTACGGTGACCAGATAACGGATGTAATACTTAGATTTATATTTATTTTGTAAATAGCTACATACATATTATATACAATTATAGACACTCAAACCTAATATTTTATTTCAAGCATAAATACTTGTTTCCGGTGGGGAGTGAAACCGCAACCTTCAGCATTGCATTCGGGTATTCGCCCGACACGCCACAGAGGTCATCATATAAATTATATAACTAAGCAGATATTACTTTTAAGTGGCGTTATTTACTATTGTCTACTTAAGTAATAAAGCAGCTTCTAAATTCCAAAATGTTATTATTAAATTCATAATTTGCCCCATAATAAAATATGTCCCATAATTCGAAGATTTTTTCTTCTTAGAACGTGTGTATTTCATTTCTCAGTCTTATTTACTAAATCAACTGATGAGAGGAAAACTAAAAAAAAACCTTTCTAAAATATAAAATATAGTAAATATACTATAAGTCCAGCTTTTTTTTAAGGTGTAATGTGCCCTACATTCTAATTTACCCGTCTTTAGTGCCCCAGCAATTTATACGTCATTTGCCTTTACCCATAACGTTTATTCTTTGCACAGCACTTTACATTACATTACCCGACATGACTGCAACAGTCTAGCGAGAACACTGCATACACTGAATTCGTTCATCGTGATAGTCACTCATTTATCCTTATTTTTTACCCTCCTAGGATTGTTCCATATTTTCTCAGAATTAAATCAGAATCAACAGAATTAAATAATAATATTGAGTGGTAGAAAAGGGGTTTCTCTTCTTTATTCTTGTTGTATGGAGAAGTTGTATGGTACGCTTCGACTTGCACGTTCAATAGTCCTATAAAGGACGCGACTGAAGTAAATCGAGCTAAAATCCCTTGCGATTGAATATTTTTCTTCATAGCCGGTATCAAATACATCTTTGAACAATTATATTATGTAATTGTACATGATACAAAAAGTTTCCCCTTCATTTCAAAAAAAAAAACATTGTATTTAATGTTATTTTTTTGAAATGAAGTATTACACAGGCAAAGTATTATACAAACAAATTTTATTTTAAATCCTTAACCGCTATATTTTCTAATAGGTATCATAATCATAGAAAATACAATACCTGGTCCTTATCGAACTAAAAAAAATATATAGTTATTCATTGTTAATGATTGATTTTACGAGAAATTATAGATTTTTTCATGCAATTCCATCTCGCTCATTTCTATGCATTCGGACAAAGACCGATAATTATCATCTATCGCAGTCTTAAGGCGCAACTTCTCTTTCAAAATCACCAATTCATCTTCAATTAGAACCCAACTTTATCCAAAAAGAATACCTACTATTAATTATTCAGTAAAAGTTACAGAGTAACGAAAACCTGAGTTTTTTTGTTTATATCAAAGAAATTAAATTACAACAGTAGTGTGGGCATTAAAAAAGGATTTTAATATTATTAGATGGTATAGTTGGACGGGAAACAAGCAACTTTGGTTATAATATTATTTTTTATGATGACCTTAAGTATTTATTTACGCGTATTTTAAAAACTATTTATGCCCTCGTGAAAAAAAACTATTTTAACATGATTGAAACGTCAAGACGTAAGAATATAAATGATAATACGCGATTAATACCCGGTAAAATGTAACTGCTATATGCACATTGCACATATGTTAATAAATCGTGTGAATTTAAAAAGTTTATAAACATTTACGCCTCAAAATATTGTAAGGGTTATTATATTTGTTTTTTTTCTGGGTAGTATTGTAGGTAGTTGGTAGGATATTGTAGTTTGGCTGCACGACTTCAGATGACGAAACATATAAGTCAGTAGCACTGTATGTAGAGGTTATTTTTGTTCCTTTTTTAAGTTTGTTTTTAAATTTTCAAATATTATTTTTATTATAAATCTACCTCATCAGAAACAAATAAATGGATTAGCATTCGATGAAACCATCTCATTAGACAGATTGGACGCGTTATTACCTGTCTACATTTTCTAACATGTTAAACTCTTTGACGAAACCCCGACAACCGGAGTTTTTATTCTGTTGACAGCAATTTATCACGTTTATAAAGAGGACGAAGCAAGAAAATAAGATTTTTTTTCTGCCTCTTGTGATTGTTTTAACCAATCGCGGTAAAATTTGTTTTGATTGAATGGGCGGATCAATTTACAGAGAAAGCTTTTGGAAATAAAACTTATTATTAGGTAGCTTTCTTTGTCTTTTTTGGTTTCTGTAGTCAACAAAGGGTATTTTGTGAATAAGCACTGATTGGGTTATTTGTTAAAACAAATTTATTGTAAGTAGGTAGTAGCTGCGCCCCCGCGGTTTCACCCGCGTAAGTCCCATTCCCGCGGGAATATTGGGATAAAAATTGGCCTATGTGTTATTCCCGGTATTCCAGGTAGCTGGAAACCTGGAATAACACAAGGTTTTTACTCTGTATTCCCGCGGGAATCGGACTTACGCGGGTGTAACCGTGGGAGGCAGCTAGTATCTCATAATGGCATAGTAAGATTAAAAACACGAATTTTAAAAGCCAACTAAGCACTTACACCAAACTTGAATAAATAAGTACTTAGTGCCTAGTGCGTATCCTAAAAAAATGAGTAAGTACTACCTACTTACCTAACATAAAAAAATGTCGCAGCCAAGGGTAGTAAATCGTGTCATAAACCAGCATAAATGTTACAACTCGATCTTAATGATTACACGATCCCCTTCCCTAAGTAAACTCGATGTCAATAAAAATGCAAATACGTAGTAGGGCCACTCCCGCGGAACGTTCCGATTCCAGAAATAAAGGAACGCAATCGCGATCTATATCAAGGTCACAAAAACATCTTTCTACGTAAAAAATACCGTGGAACGTAACGTAAACGATGTTTTATTCATAAAAAGAAGGAGCTTGCTCGGCTTGGTACACGTATTCTACTTTCGAAATTATTTGACATGAATTTTTCGTGACGTGACACTTTTTGGGTTGACGTCAGGTTTGACAGGAGTGAATAAATAAACAACATTTAAATGGTGTTTTTCAGGATTTTTGAGAGTTTTTTGAATAAGATATAGGCGTAGAAAGTGTAGGCTTACTTTTGTTTGCGTTTTTATTTTTCGATGGTGCCTTGTAAATTGTTATCTTCACTTGTTTGATTATATCAATCGTTATTATCAGTATTTTATCATAAATTTGCCATAGGTTGGTAGGTACACATGGGTATAGATTTATAGGTCTACTTATTTAAGAAAAGTGCAATAGATGTTAATAATTATAAACATAAAAATTGTGACACATTTTCATAATTTCATGGTGATTCTGACAGGTGTCAAGTTGTCAATTTAACAGGACTGACGTGACTTTGACAGTTTGAAATGTCGTGTTATTCCGGTGTTTCACCATCGTAGGATGGTTCATAAAATATTATTGGTTGGGGAAGTCACGAGCGTTTTTTCCATAATTATTATCCAGGAAAAATATAAGGTGTATAAATCAAATTATTTTACTATAATTTTAAAAGCACTTTCATAACTTTACAAATTAATACTTGCTCATTTTAAATTTAGAATGACTTAATCATACCTAAGTAGAATTCGGCCGTATACACTATACATATTAATATGTTACCTATATACTTTTTACATCTACATTTATTTTTAAGCTTACCTTTACCACACATTGAAAAATTCGTTTTCCGAACCAAGAAAATAGTTCAGACAGAAATCTAGAAATGATTAGGTCCTGTACAAAAATGGTGAAGGTAGAGCCGTGATCTCATCACTCTGGCTTCGCCGTTAGTCGGGTATAAAAGAAGAACACGCTTGAACAATGCAGATTCAAATCTTATCTTGTGCCAACGAACTTATATGGAAGTAGCAATCCTTTGAAAAAATGTTCCACGCAAACGGTGGTTGCGGGGCCTACAACCATGATTCGACTGCCAGTCGCCATTGGTCGAATCCTAGGTCGATCTTAGGTAATACTGTACAGAACTGTCAGTGTGTGCACCTGCTACTGTGTGAGCGTGGAAATTGGAACATGTTTTTTTTTCGAATTTAATAGAGAAGTTAGATCTCCATTCTATTTATTACTCGTCATTTGTGCAGAATGAAATGCATGTTTTGCAAAACTACGTTGTCTACATCATATTAATTTACTTTTCACTATAGGTATTTATTAGAAAATCCAATTAGTACAATTAGTAGAATTTACGCATTAACCGTCGAGAACCTACAAACCAAAATCACTAATGAGTTACAATGACATTGTTTAATCAATCAGTGTTTGGATCGACGTTCCTGATTAATTACCGCTTTGATGGAGATAAATTGAGTTAAACTAATGAATACTGGACATTTTTGTAGTGCATATTGAAATAGAAATACATACCTATTATGATCGTTTATTACTGACTAGTTGCATCTAGTATTTTAACCCGTGTAACTCCAATATCATAGGAATATCGGGATCGAAGGTATGTTCACTATCCAGGGATTTGAAACGCCCCGCCTTCGGCTGGATAGATTTATAGGTATGCCCTATCCTATCCAAATGTCCGCAGGCCTATGTCCTTCTCCAATGTGTTATCTATTTATAGAGAAAGATGAATTTTGGCATAAACAACAAAATTGGTTCAGCGGTTTAGGCGTAAACGTAACAGACAGGCAGACACAGTTGTTTCGCTGTCACATATATTAAATTAACGTATAGGGGTTTCCCATAGAGATGGAACCCATGAGAAAAGTCCCGTGGATTTTGAGTTAAGGGATCTGGGGTGGACTTTATATAACCTGGATATGGTGGATAAGTACGGGTAAACAGGTCGGATTCCATGGGAGGTTGTCTCCATAACACGGCGTGCGTCAGAGGGTTTCTTAATATGCTAAATGTATTTTTAAAGAAATGCTTTCCAAGAGTTTGCATCTGACAGGACGCAGATGGCACCGCGTGCCTTAAACGTAAACAAATAAGAGATGCAATCCTTAATTTCAACTCGACTAGACGAGCAACTGTGGCCAAATTAGTTAAGGCGTTGGGCCGGATTCCCCAAAGATGCAGGTTCAAGTCCTGTCGGAAGCAAATTTTTGGAAAGCATTTCTTTAAAAATGTAGTCATTCAAGTGTAGGAACCATTTTTAAATAATAGGGGTTAAAGTATGAAATTGCCGTTTTATTGCAATAGGTTCTTTGAATTGACATAGAATCTTCATGGTTTGAGGTTTTCGAATGAAACTTTTTTCAAATGGTTTCTGTGATGTTCTTTTTTTAAAAAATGTGAAACATTTGAATATCGACTTTCAATTGTTTTTGTTATTCAATTTAGACAAGAAAGATGGATACTGCGAAAATTCGAGTGTTTTTGAATACGAGTTCCGACGCGGAACTAACGCGGCAGAAACAGCCCGCAATATCAATGCTGCGTTTGGAGAGGGGTCTACTAATGAACGCACCGTGTGATTTTGGTTTAAACGCTTTCGTGATGGAAATTTCGACTTAAAGAACGAGCCACGAGGAAGACCGCCCACACAGGTGAATAACGATGAATTAAGAGAGATAGTGGAAGCCGATCCTTGTCAAACTACCCAGGAATTAGCGGCATGGTTTAACGTTACCTTACCCACTTTATTGACTCACTTGCGTCAAATCAATAAAGTAAAAAAATACGAAAAATGGGTGCCTCATGATTTGACTGATCTGCAGAAAGAAACGCGTGTTGAAACTTGTGTTGCCTTGTTGAACCGGTACAGAAATGAAGGAATATTGGATCGAATTGTAACATGTGATGAAAAGTGGATTCTTTATTATAACCGGAAAAGAAAAATGCAATGGCTGACCCCAGGTCAAATGCCACAACAGTGTCCTAAAGCAAAACTTACCAATAAAAAGGTAATGGTAACTGTTTGGTGGTCTCAGCATGGTGTTATTCACTATAGTTTTCTTCGATCTGGTCAAGCAATTACGGCAGATGTCTATTGTGCCGAACTCCGAACCATGTTGACAAAACTAGCAGTAAAACAGCCCCGACTCATGAATCGATCTTCACCATTATTGCTCCACGACAACGCGAGACCTCACACAGCACGAGAAACCATTTTGACCCTTCAGGAACTGCACTTCGTCATCCTTCGTATTCACCAGACCTTGCTCCAACGGACTACCATTTTTTTCGTGATTTGGACAATTATCTACGTGACAAGAAGTTTTCTTCCCAGGAGGCAGCACAAAATGCTTTCACACAGTTTGTGCAGTCTAGATCGTCGGAGTTCTATCGCAAAGGCATTAATAACCTTCCCATTAGATGGCAGCAATGTATAGATAATAATGGCAACTATTTTGATTAAATAAATTTGTTAAAAATTTAAAAAATAAACAATTAAGATTTTCAGTACAAATCGGCAATTTCATACTTTAACCCCTAATATATCAAAAATGCTAAATGTATTCAAATAATCCGTATAGTAGTAAGGTCCTTGTTTGCGTGCAAATTAAGCAGCTGTCGCTGGGTCCGAGTGCAGCCGGTCAGCTTCTATATTGCATGCAAATAATCTTAATATATCCTAACCTAAACTATTCCTGGACAATCCAATTTCTTTTAGCAAATGTAAATTCTTTCAGATGAGCGCCGTTTAATGTGAACTTTACATGAATACAATTTAAGAAAATTAATTCCCTTTTATTTTTAATTTAAATAATTGCTTTATGTGATCACAAAAAAAAAATCTTTTTAACAACTAAAAAATTTACGATGGCATTCTTAATGACAGCGGCCTGTCAATGTTGGTGGACACTGCACACATAACACTGACATTGACAGGCCGCAACAGCTTGACAGCTAAGTATGTAATACCTTGTTAGTACCTTACGATATCAATCCCACTTTCCCACTACAATTATAAATGCGATATTTTAATGTGATTGTTTGTTTGGATGTTTGTCTTTCAATCAATCTAAAACGATTAAACCGATTGCAATAAAACTTGGATAGCCAAAGATCTGAATTAATAAATTAGTTATTTATTAACCCACTATACCTGCGGGATTGGGACTTACGTGGGTGAAAAAAAAAGAAGTGTCGGGACGCACCTAGTTAGAAATATATAAAAAAAAAAAACAAAACTGTACCTATTAACTTTACCTACGTCAAAAACTTTACAAAACACGGGCAGTTGTCAACTTAGTTCGTAAATAATAAATAGTAAATCTAGTAATAGCCTTTGAAATCGACCTGAATACCTAAATAGGCTATGTATCGATTCAACGGAACTAAGTGTAAAACAACGAGTAGTTCTTTGCTGTTTCATTTTACACTAGCTTCGTCCCGCGGTTTTAGCCGTGTAAGTACCGATATTGTGAAAATATCGGGATCAAAAGTAGCCTATGATGATTCTCCTCGATAATACAGCTTTCTATTGGTAAATTAATTTTTGAAATCCAACCAGTAGTTTTGGATCCTATTCATTAAAAAAAACAAACAAACAAACAAATCTTTCCTCATTATAATATCACTATAGATCTTACTAATATTATAAACGCGAAAGTTTGTACGTATGTATGTGAGGTTGTTACTCTTTAACGCAAAAGCTACTGAACCGATTGCGATGAAACTTGAAATATAGGTAGCTGGGGACCTGGATTAACACATAGGCTTTTTATCCCTTTATTCCCGCGGGAACGGGACTTACGCGGGTGAAACCGCAGGGCGCAGCTAGCTAAAAAAATATCCAACATAATAGACCAAATTAGCCGATGGTAACTCAAAAGTTTCTAATTTATGCACTAACAGCCAGTTTCAAAGCCATTACAAAATGAGACCCCGAAGCGTTTAGTTTCATTAGTTTCTATTTTAATTTAATGCAAATTATTCAATGCTTAGACGTTCAAAGGGAACGCGATCAGGTGACATATATATACTACAGAGTTATTAATTTTTGGTACCTACATAATGTTACAAAATTAGTAAGACGTGGTATTATACAGTGGGACTAGAAATCTATATTTAGTGTTTATTTTATTACATTGGTAGATATTTACAGTTTCCGTTTGTCATAGCTTTAAAGAGCTATTTGATTTTAATTTAATGATTGTAGTTTTTAATTATTCGTCTTAGGCTTTACGTGCACTTAAGACGGCGATAGATGATAATAATCGGTCCTTGACCGATTGCAAAGAAATGAGCGAGATGAATTGCTTGAAAAAAATATAATTTATCTTTAAACCAATCATTAACGATGATTAAAATAATATTTTTTTTTAAATGCGATGTTGAGGTTCTACGTATTGTAGTTTCTAATAATATGATGCATATGAGAAAATATAGCGGTTAAGGATTTAGAAGAAAAATTGTTATATTTTGTAAAACAGGGCTAACTTTGCCTGTATATTACTAATTTTTTTTTTGTTTTTGAAATGAAGGGGCACTTGTATCATGTATAATAACATAATATATTGTTTTAATGTATTTGACACTGGCTATGAAGAAAATATTCAATCGAAAGGGATTTCAGCTCGATTCACATCAGTCGCGTCCTTAAAGGATGTAGTCGCCATAGAGCTGGAATAAAATCGTACCTATTCATACCCCAACACAATCACATACGACTTAATATAGGCACGGTAGAGCGTCGATTATCCGAACTCATTGGGAGACATGGGTGTTCGGAAAATCTGTTTATTCGGATAATCGAAATGTTTTCTTTGTGTATGAATATACCGATGAAAACTCTCTTTTATTTATTACATCATTATTGGTAGTGTAAGTAGTATAATTACAGGCGTTGCAGTGCATACTATTATGAACGATAATGGTAATAAAACACATTTATAATTCGAATTTCTTTTATTTATTACACTGATAATAACTCGGTGTAAACAAATTACGGTTTGGGGTTCGATTAAGTCGTCGTTCGGTTGACCGACGACGACGTTCAGTTTACCAGCGTCCTACTGTAATTCAATCTTACTAATATTATAAACGCGAAAGTTTGTATGTATGTATGTATGTTTGTCACATACATACACACATACTCTTTGTTACTTTGGTTGTTACTCTTTCACGCAAAAACTACTGAACCGATTGCGATAAAATTTGAAATTTAGGTAGCTGGATACCGGGAATAACACATAAGCTACTTTTTATCTCGATATTCTCGCGGGAACGGGACTTACGCGGGTGAAACGGCGGGGCGCAGCTAGTTCTTTATACTATCATCTCAGCTGAGCTCTATCCGTCCACAGCGTCCCCCACACGACGCCACAAGTAGCAATTGCGAGCCACCTTAAACCAACGACTCCCCACCACTGCTTCGATGTTGTCGGTCCACCGAATTGAATCGTGAACTCTCGAAGACTTACTCCCCAGTGGTTTTACTATACTACACAATATACTAACCTCAGTTTATCTGTTTGTTCCAGAATGTTCCAGAACCCTTCAAACCAGCTCGAGCCAAGATAGCACAGTGAAAATGACTATCAACCTCAGTAGGCAAATGTGACAAACAACGTGGTGCCAAAACAATGTATTACTATAGTAGAGGACTAAAATTACTCTACGCAGTTGTTCTGTTACTTGAAGTTGAATTAGTGAATACTGGTGCTGGTGCTATGGAGTCTAAGAGGTTAGTTTCCATTTTGTACTAACTAACGAGTTTCATTGAGCAAGTTCTGCATGCCCAAAACCTGATTGATGAACAAAAACTGATAAAAAACATTTATTCCTAATGGTATAACTTAATTCCTAGTCAATCTATATTTTCAACAGAGAGCTGCACTCGTATTATCTTTCTTGTGGATAACTCAATTTCATAGGCACTTTGCCGTACAATGCTAGTCAATGCTTTGTAATCACCAGTGATAACCTCAAACCAGATAAGTACTGTATAGTACCTATGGAACTGAATTACCCACTAGATAGATAATACGGGTGTTAGTTACAACTAGGTCCATATTGAACCCATTTTCCAGTTTCACGATGAGCTGATAAGTTAATATGTACAATGTAACGTTAAGAGTTTGGAAAAGCCTGCAACACAGAATACCATTTCGCGCGGCCGATATACCCCGACCGGTGCGGCAGGGAATAAACGGATCTAGCAAGGTGTTACAAGGTCAAACTGTTAACGTTGCACTGCAAATGGAAAGTATGTAGGTATCTACTCTGGTACACTAAACCCAATCTCGATTAAATTTCAAATGGACAACTTAAGTTCTGGAATCCTACTATCCTATCCTTTCTCCTAATATGTTTGCTACTTCTTCACGCAAAGACTATTGAACCGATTGCAATGAATCTTAAAATATAAATAGCTGGATGCCGCTATTACCACGAGATATGGACTTACGCAGATAAAACCGCGAGGCAGTCCTGGTACTTAACACAATATTTTTACGGTATCTGAGCTTCAACGAGTAAGAATCAGTAATCATAAATCATTTGAAATCCCAAAAGGTCTTCCATATTGATGGCGCAGAACGCGGACGATTTGAAGTCGTTAGAGATGTGCACGACGCGGAATCAGCAGAGGTTGGGGAGCGTCTTCGGGAATTTTACAAGGCATCACAAAAAAGGTGAGTTTTATGCAGTGATGTGTCGTACTTTGGTTTATTTAAAAAATATTTTTTACTTTTTGACAATTTTTAGAATAAATAATTGCTTTTAAAAATTTGCAATCGACAGGACTTGAACCTGCGTTTCTGACAATTCAGGTTAATATGTTTCCAAATTACGCAATAGGTGCCAGTCCCGTCGTGATAAAGTTATGAACTCCCTGACTCTCTTCGTTTTTGCGGCTAAAGCACGTAGCGACATCTACCGGCAGCCTGTTGCAGGTTACCGGCTTGCATTTTTCTATTTATATAGAAATTAGCTGCACCCGTGGTTTCACCCGCATTAGTCCCGTTCCCGCGGGAATATCGGGATAAAAGTAACCTATGTTAGAGTCAAAAAAAAAAAAAAAACCTTATTACAAATGTCGTGCAGGTCAGATAGATAGATAAATACTTAATTTGATCAACATCAAAACACCTACATGAACAGGCTAGCTAGAAACCAAAACTCTGGGAGTTTCACGTCAGTAATAAAAATTAGGCAGCCATCCAAAGTGTACATCGGTCGACTAAGGAATACCATTCAGTCGTCGAAAACCGGCAGAAGTGTCGTTCAGAACCGCAATATTGTGTGTACCTCGATCCAGTACTTAGACCAGGGTACGACCGTCAGGAACTCCACGTCATCAATTACTACGATGCTTGTGCCGTTTTGTCAGAAAGCAGACAAGACATTGGGCGCAAAACCTCCATGGTTTCTTTTGTTAAATAGTACTTTGTAATTTGTATTGTCGTTTATTTTGGCCAATACATTTTATAAATATTATTGATATGCAATTTATTAAATTATTTTGTTGCTGTCCACCTAAATAAATACATATTGCAGGACTTTGCACATGTTCTTGGCCGTTATTTTTCGGAGAGTACTTACCGAACCTAAAATGTTTGGTGTTTGTGTTTCGGCACCTGAAAATGCGACCAAAGAAACATATTCCCAGCGACACATTTAAACAAAACTTTTTGTCTACAGTCTAACAACAACAATGGCATTCTAGTAGTCGATGACGTAGGGTAATCGACGGCCGCATCGCTGTCTATAGATACCATTTGAAGTGTTATTACGTCACCGGGCCCATTTATGTGGATCCTCCTTTATATTGGAGTCGAGTCTGTATATTTTGTAAGAGATAGGTACTGCTCGTTTCGTGAGTGCCTCTGTTTCTTATCTTTTGTGTAATATCTAAGCTATTTTTTTGATCTCATCCTTGAATGAAAGGAGAGACTTTGACCCATGATCTGATGTTAAAACGTTCGCTTTAGTAAGAAGTCTACGAAACGAGAGATGGAACCATTCCTATATCGATACCTTAAGATACTGTCTCTCATTCAAATAGTTGTACTATTTTTAACAGTCGTTCGAAAATCAAAGTCACTGAGTCTAGTCGTACTTATATATAGTGGTTTGTTAAAGTTTTTTAGTCTTCTAGATCAAATATCAAGCTTGAGATAGTTATTTTTCTACATTCACCATCCAAGGAATGACAGCACCAGGCCCTACTTAACTCCTGCGACTGTAGATACCTACTACACAAAATCAGCGGGGGCAGCTCTAGACCAATAAGCTTCTAAAAAATACGTCAAAATTAAAAGTGATCAAGTGTCTAAATTTTTTTGATTACTTAGTTATAAATAAAATCTCTAAAATAAGTATCTTAAGAAATTCTTTAAGAAATTCATTAAAAATAGACCCTCTTTGTTTAGGTAAATTTTGAAATCGATCCCTATTACACGCTCGAGACGGCAAGAAAATTACAAGCGTGAAATTAATATTGCAAGGTATTTGCATGGTTAAGTAATTTTCAAGCAATTTAAGTTACGTGGTAGATCTTAAGGTGCAAGAAAACTCATCAATGTTAAACCAATAACAACTAGAACTAGAATCGATGGTTTTTTGTTTCTATTTAGGTAGTCTTTGGTTTCTGTATAGATCGTCTTTTGTTTATGTTTCAATGATAAATTTCGAGTGGTTCATCGCACAGCACTATCTAGCCCCATGCTAGGGTTTTGTGATAAGATTTTTGATTAACTTCGATGTTTTGGTAAATGGATATTTTAATTTGGAAACATGTGGACTAGACAAACAAACATAATACTTCACAAATATTTGTTTTAAATATTTGTGTAAGTAAAAATCGAACCCAGAATCTTTTACGTCACCAGAGAGCTTTAGCTCTATTAAATATCATATACGTCATCATAAATTATTTAAAATTGTACTGATTAGTGCAGCTCAGAGTATATATTATGACTTTATAAACTGTCTTGGATACTTGAGGTTAGATTTAATTATGACAATAGTTTTGAAACAATGTTTTCAAATATATTTTTATATCTTAATGATTTATTTTTATCCAGGTCACAGAAGAAGAACAACAACTACAACCACATCAACAACTGTAACAGAAACCGAAGACGTCACAGACGTGACGGCAACAGAAATACCAACCACAGACCCCACATATCCTAAACTACCAAAAGCACTGCGCCTAACATCAGTATTAGAAGATTACGATGTAAATACAAATATAGATAAACTAATAGAAGATACAAAAAGAAGGCACAAGCATAAAGACTTAGAAATAGTTAAAGAAATAGACGAAAGTTCTTTGTCTAAAAGTCTAAATAAAGTTAAGAAAATGTACAGAGATTCAACAGGAAATAATTTAAATAAATTAAGTGCTAAGGTTGGGAAGAGTGGTATTTTTTTAACTGAGAACTGTACTACGGTTATAGCTCAAATAGGCACGACTGCAGTGCTGCATTGTGAAGTTAGTGATATCACTGAAAATACAGTAAGTATCTAGTTTATATCTATCTATTTATATTATTATTTTAAATTTCTTGCCACTACGATTCATCAAGACTCAAAACTTTTTAACTTTAGTGTCCTTATGTAAATAGTGATTCTTAATTTATAAGTTACTAGCTGCGCCCCGCGGTTTTATTCGCGCAAGATTTATCAAAATCGGTTTAGCATTTTTTCTTTCATATGATCCTTCTCCTGATCATAATACTAAAACATAAATATTGAAATCGGTCCAGCCGTTTAGGCGTGATGACGTGACCACGCAAAACAAGGATTTATTTTTATATTAAGACAAGAATATGAAAAATAACAAAATTCAACTATAATTATAGATATAAGTACATTTTTTTTTTATTTAGCCTGCACTGTTCCACTGCTGGGCAAAGGCCTCCCCCATCTCTTTCCACTTTTCTCGATTTTCTACATTAAGTACATATTTTATTCATAATTTAGAATCAGGATTTACATAAGGTCACTTAGAACAACTATCCACTATTTTGACTAGTTACTAGAATAATCAATAAAGTTAATTATTGACCTGAAAAACCCTATACAAAGCTTTTTACAAAAAAAATAATCCATTAGAAAATTCCAAAGAAGTCATGCACGTAAATCAGAAACAAAACTGGTAATCTTGAAAATCCCAGAAACTCACAACAATAGCTATTAGTAAAATCCGACGACATACAAAAACATCGTTGAAATATTCATTCATGAAATCTCATAAACAAAACGGCGTAGAAACAAAGAACCACGAAATTAACACACATTCCAAAAACTTTTGCCCGTAACTTTTGAAATACGTTGGTACGTTTGTACCTAAACGACTTACGAACTCTGAAAATGTTTGCCTTCACACGATATTACAAAAATTTTGTTTGTCTTACAAGCTAGGATATTTTGTTAGACAACTTTTTTAACCCCAATAGAAGTTATTTGGTTTATTTTTTGACTTGTAACGCCCTTGCCCTTGTAACTTGTAAGCTTATGTCACAGTTTACCTAATAGTCGCCAGGTTTTACCTATAGTTTTATCGATATTCTTGCAGCATCTCATATATACTGTTGAATATCTCATATATCGATATTCAACAGTATATGTGTATAGAGTGAGAGACGTTTGCGTATGTCTGTCATCATTTTTCTCAGACGACTGAGCCAATTATAAAATGGTTTTAATTTAAATTCTGGTTGATTCAGTAGTGCCATAAAACAAGTAACATAATAAAACCATAAGGTGCCCCCTCACTGCGAGCATTCGCGTGTAATATAAAGTTACAGATTCAAGCATTACACACAGCGCGCACCTTGTGAGTCGAATCTATAAATGTTACATTACAAGTGAATGTTAGCGGTGAAAAAGCGGCTATTCACAAACCTTTAGGTAAACATCCACATTAGTACAGAAAAGTAGGTAACAAATCCAGCCAAAAACCGTCTCAATCTTCTCTATAGAAAACATTGTTAAAAAATAGTGACTTGTTTCAGGTGACGTGGATAAGGAAAAAAGATTACTCATTATTGTCTGTAGGACTTGTCACCTACAGCGCTGACAGTCGGTTCTTCTCGGCTCACGGGAGGCATGTCAAGGTAATGATTTCATTTATATTTAAGTACTCACTTCATAACTTTATTTTGAGTCCATTGACTTGATGCAAGAGCAGGTTCACATTAAAAATCAGCTTTCAAAGGTTTTTAAATTAGGTCACTTTTGAATTTTCGTGGTCAGTCACTTTATTTATTTTATCGTTTGACGTAAGCGAAATACATAATTGAATTCATAATTTATTATACAGATGTCATTAGCAAAAAAAAGAATAAACATAAATACAAGTGAACGAA
Organism: Idaea dimidiata; assembly: GCA_949358125.1. Taxonomy (NCBI): domain Eukaryota; kingdom Metazoa; phylum Arthropoda; class Insecta; order Lepidoptera; family Geometridae; genus Idaea; species Idaea dimidiata. The sequence continues at coordinate 18,007,333 of OX442334.1, read as the reverse complement.
AAAAAATAAACATAAAAAGAAAAAGAATAAACATAAATACAAGAGTGGTCTGTCGATGACTCGATGTAAATCAGTTTTCAGCTAATGAAAATACCAAACACACTTCAATTTACAGTAATGGGTGGATCTAACCCGAATGCATTATAATAATGTCCTCTGCCATTGACACGAAAAAGAAGACATTTTTTATTAGAAAAACCCGCATGACAGCATCAGCACTTTCTTGGTCGACCACTTAAGTGTGGATTTTTGCACAACGGTAGATAGTGTTAGAACAACGCGAACGAAATTGCAGGCACAACTAGTATTATCGCACATTCTATTTAGTAAAAAAACGTATTTTAGTCTAAAGGATATATAATATCTAACACTAGCAAAGTTATTGGTAATTTCATTCCATTTTCTACTTAATGATGAATACGTACTTTAGACTGGTCTCTATAAGAGACTAGAAGGAGACAGGTCGTCTGATGATGGATTTCAAACTCGGCTCAGACGACCGTGCTTTATCAGTTCCAATCTCAAATTGTTCGGGAAATTACTCTCTCAACATAAAGGCGGACCAAAATTCGAACGTAGTTGTTAGAAAATCGACCCCATATGTATGATAATTTAAGATATTCCATTCTTCAAAGAGATCGCGAAACAAACCACACATTTCACTTCCTATTTTATATTATAAGCAACTAGCTACGCCCCGCGTACGTCCCGATTCCGCGGGATTATCTTGATAAAAGTAACCTATGTGTTATTTGTCCCTAGCTACCTATATTTTAAACTTCATCGTCATCGGTTCATTGGTTTTTGCGTAAAAGAGTAACAAAGTCACATTCATACAAAGTTTTACGTTGATAATATTAGTAAGACTTAGCAACCTTCAGCTTCAAAAATCATCAGCGTGAACAAAAAGACTCGGAAAAAAGCTACCTACATCGGAATACAAAAGCAAGTCTTAATTTCTAACTCAATTGAGACAATTTAAATTCCGAATCGAAATAAAGTCCAATGGAACGACACAGTCGAAAGATCACAGAAGGTCGAACCGAAATTCACAAACATTTCGCATAGATGCTTATCTGTTGAGTAAAATAGAGAGAGTGTTTTGTTAACCGCTTCCCCTTGAGAATTGAAACTGAAATACTTCGCCTACTGTAGGCATGGTTATGATTGTCTATTCTGTGACATTTTTTATAAAATAAATGCGGAAAATAAATAAAATGTTTTTTGTATGGATTTTTCAATTTGTAATTTATCCGTTTATTTTTGTTTTCGTTTTCTGTAGTATATCCGTTGTATAGTCGCCGTAACACAAGTTTAGCAGCTAACTATGGGGCTAGATGGCGCTGTGTGTTGGTCACGGAATTTTTATATTTCGTCCCTCTTAGGGAGGAAGGATGAATACCTAATTGTTGAATTTAAAAAAAAAATTTCTATGGTTTTCGCGATTTTGCATAATAAAACACTTAAAAATACGCCAACGGAAAAAAACCAACTGTAAAGTAGCGAAAGTTCGTTTAAAACCATGAATAAAACGCGATTAAACCCGATAAATAAAGTGCTTTATTAAAACTTAAACTTAAAACGTAGTCGCATTGATAATTGGCTTTCAGACGTTTTGGTGTTTAAATGCTGTAAGTCTGAAAGTGTTGGTTATATAAATAAATAAATAATAATAAATAAATAATTCGAAAATTCTCATAACACTGAGCTCAGCTGGCATAGTTCACGGTGGACTACAAAAAGTATAAATAAAATGTAATAATCACGTTTGTTGTATGGGAGCCCCCTTGAATATTCCCTATATTTTGTTTTTAGTATTTGTTGTAGTATCGGCTATAAAAATATATCATCTGTGAAAATTATACTGTTTAACTACCACAGTTTATGAGATAGTCTTGTAACAGACAGCCGGACTGACGGACAGACAGCGCAATTTAAGCAATAGGGTTCCGTTTTTAACTTTTGGGTACAGAACCATAAAAACTAACTAAACTATGCGGAACGAAGCTTAACTATCTTAGTAGAGTTAGCGCTGACCTCTTTCAACTATCCTCAATTCTATTCCAATTTCAAATCATACCTCAAATAACCACAAACAAAACTTCGTCTATAATCTCTTAAAAATTTCCTTTAACTGCAATACCGAAACCTATCACAATTCGGTCGTCTCGATACTCAATTGGCTAATTGCCAGAATTTGCCAGTCGCTTTAGCAAATACAAATTGAAATTTCATATTAAGAATTCACTTTGAATATCAGAATAAACTCGGTAATTTTTTTTAAATAATTAAAATGTTTGAAATGCAAATGCTCAATTAAAAAAACTGTTATTGAAAATTTTCCGTAATTTTATGGAAGGTTCATTTTTTGGTACGAGTAAAAACGCTTTTTCCTGTTATTTAAAATTATCTTTTATTGATCCGTGAGCTTTTTGATACCACGGAAAATTGTATTTTAATATTATTCGATTATAAAAGGCTGCGCGGCTTTACCGCATAAGTCCCGTACGCGCGGAAACATCGGGATAAAAAGTAGCTTATTGTGTTTTTTTTTTATACATAATAGGCTAGCATTTGACCTCATCTCACCTGATGGGAAGCGAGCGCGTTTTTCTAGGTTTCCAGCTACATATACAAGGTGTAACAAGTAAGCCCTTTTAATCCGAGAGGGGGTTGTTCTAGACGTCTAGGCGAACAACTTTTGTTCTACGACTTTTGGAAATTCGAAGTATTTTCGAAAAATTTAGGTGTAAAGTTTACTTGAAAATCAGCTGTTTCTGAGAGTTCGAGGTCATTGACCTTATGTTGTCCTTTTATTTAGTTTGATTATTTACATTCAAAACATCAATTACCTTTATTTTCAAAAGCAGCTATTTTCTCAGTGAAACATAATCTCAAAATTTTCAAAAAAAGTATGAATTTTTAAAAGTCGTTGAACAAAAGGTGTTCTCCTAAACGTGTAGAACAAGCCCCTTTCGGATTAAAATGGCATACCCGTTACAAATTGTATATTATATTAAATGTTAGATGCGCCTTGCGGTGAAACTTATTATATAGATAGCTGGAGATCTGGAATAACACATAGGCTACGTTTTATCCCAATATTCCCGCGGGAACAGGACTTACGCGGGTAAACCCACAGGGCACAGCTATTAGGCTATAAACAAAAGGTTCATAAAAATAAACAGTAATTAAATGTAACGTAGCAAGTTTGAAAATTATCCAAATTTCAAAATTGGAATAAGTACGGAAAGTTCGGTCCCGTTTGCGGTAACCAACGGAAATCGAGTCTGTTGGAAAATAAAGGAATATAACAGTCGTTTACGTCGAATTTACTTCGATTGTTAACGGAATGGGGTTTGTTAGGAATTCCTTGTTTTGTTTAAATTAACATATTTCTCTTGGGGTTGGAGCTGACTGACGATTTTGTGTCGGTCGATAGTATGTTGACCGATTGTCAAAAGGTAGCCATTTAGTGGTTTGAAGTTTTCGATGATCTTAGAAAATATTACTAATTATATTTCATCCTAGATAGATAGAAATGCGGCTAGATAGCGCTGTGTGTAATATCGTGCAATATTTATTTATTTTATTATTTATTTATCCTAGTAAATTAAGATAAGGTGAATAAATAATCTATTACAAAATAAACAATTGATTCGGATCTAAGTATCTCTCTATCCTTCTAATAATAAAAGTGCGAAAGTTCAGATGTTTGTTTTTGGTTGTGTTTTAATCACGCAAAAACTACTGAACTGATTACAATGACACTTGGTAAGCAGATAGCTGGAAATCTGGATCAATACATATACTACAGTTACTGTCATCCAGATATTCCCGCGAAATCGGGACTTACAAGACAAAAAATCGTACGCTGCTACGAATGTATGTATAAAAGAAATATAAAAAGAATTAAGAAATTTAGCAAGCCCTTAACTTCAAAATAAATATTATTATAAGTTTTAAATCCTTTGTTAATTTACCGTAACATAAGCTTAGTAGCTTATTATGGGGCTAGATGGCGCTGAGTGTTGTTTTCGATATTTCGAAACTTTGCAGAATGTGACAAGACGTTTACAAAGCAATGCCAACCATTGACTGTAAGCGATCGGCAGACAAGAAAGTTTGTGGTCTGCTTTCAACTTCACTGTGTAAATGGAAAGAGACTTTCCATTTGAAATGAATAATTATTATTGGAAGAAGTTATGAACGCATCGTTGACTATTCTGAGAAAATGACAGAATTTCTTTTATTGAGAAATTACTCGTGTAATAAACTTAATAAATCATTTGTAAGAAAAAAATGTTATAGGTATTGTTAAAATGAGCAAAATGAGACAGCGCCAACATTTTTTGAAAATCTAAGACGATTAAGTGAACCGCCCGCGCCGCGCCGCTGCTTATATTTCACATAAAATACATTACAAACCAAACAAATATGAGAAATGGATCAACTTTTTTTTATCTAATTATTATAAAATTTTATGCAGCGCAAGCACCTTTAGTAAGACACCTTAAAGTGATCTGAAAACACTAACATTAGGTGAGTGAGGTGAGGTTTTTAACCGATATAGATAGAATTACTTTAAAACCTTTTGTTATTAAATATTATAGTAGAATATTGCTCCGGTTCCACTATAGCCATAAATGTGAATCATATTATGATCATTGTATAAATATATATGTTTTTTGACGATTGTAAATAAAAACATGATCACAAAAAAAACGATGAGTTTCTTGTGGCTTCTTTTCATCGGAGGGCGCGTTCCGAAGCTACACTAGCGTCATAGTTGTAAGAACACTAGCCATATGTAAATTTATCAATACATCCAATTAAATAAAAAAAAATGACTTTGACTTTGCTACGCCACTACACGAAGAGAAGAATAATACCATGAGAACGATGTCAATAGGGGTTAGGCGACAAATGTCCGTTTCACACATAATATGTGCGTGTAGAAATACATACGTACCTACCTAACTTACAAATCTACATATTTATAAATACCTGTAATAATGTAACTACATCTATACATAGCTATTACTTACATAAACCTAGTTAATAGCATGTTTCGCGTATGATGTTTATCTGAAATCAACATTAATGTATGCACACAGCATGTATTAGCTATTCAAGGTAGGCGTAGGTATATAGGCGTACAAGTAATGGTGGTAATATGGTCTTGTATGTACATACCTACCTAGGCTTCTATTTATTGACTTGTAACTTAGCTAAGGCACATAATTGACCGAACGAGCGAAGCGAGTGAGGTCCAGTGTAGACGGGCCTGGCGCTTGTATCTTTGTATGTTTGTTCGACGATAACTTGAGTATCGTTGCTTCGATCTTCATGAATTTTGGTATGCGCGTAGTTTAGGTCCATAGAATTTATGAGTTCGAAGATGGGCCGGATCGGTAGGGGGGTTGGGGAGATAGGGGGTGCAAAAAGAGAAAATAATCAAGTTCTAAAAATGTGTCAATAGATGGCGCTCAACATACCTCCTAGATCGCGGTATCGTTGCGTTTGCTTGCGATATATACTCCAAGATCTGACATTTTTGTAGGGAATGTTAACCAGGGGATGTCAGCTCTTTAACAGACGCATGCCAACACGAGCATTCAATGAGGGTGGGATATTTTGAACTGAGATAAAGCTCTACAAAAGAGCAAGACAGCAAAGATTATGCTTCAACTTACTTCATTTAATATTTCGTCTATGGTTGGAACTGAAACATTTTCAAACAAAATGGCGTTTTTTGAATTTTCAGAAACTTTTCATTGTGTTGTTTTGTTTTGAGTTTTTGCTAGAATTTAATATTGCAGAGTAGTGGTACTATGAAAAAGAGACTCAATTAAGATAATATTTTCGGTGTTTATATTGTGAGAAAGAGACTCCGTTGCGAAATTGTTGATTTTTGTTATAAGTGTGGTATTCGTGCAGAAAGAAGACTCTTCGGTGACTTTTCACCGATTTCCCGAGCCTTCTGTAAATAACTCTTTGTAGTAAGTATCCTTTGCTCCCTGTACACAGAAGAATACCTCTATAAAAATTTCAAGTTTTAAAACATGTGTTTTTATTTTAGGGCTAAAGTATGGTCTACATTTTGTTACCCTGATGAACATTGGTCTTCTGTTCCATCATGGATCAGGTTACACAAACAACACAAAATTCTGTGTGGTGGACATTTTGATAATTCATCTTACACCAGTGATGATAGGAAGAGATTGATAAGTTTGCCATACCTACTGAGGCTCGACACATATTAGTCGAGTTACGAAGTAAGGAGCTTCATTCGTCAACAGCACCACCAACACCAAAAATACAAGTGAGTTGTAACTACGTACATAATATAACTACCTATACTTACTTCATGGTCCTATTTCTTTACTAAGTATAGTAAATTTGATCTAATTCTATATGGATATAAATATAACAAACTAGCTGTGCCCCTCGGTATTACTCAGAATATATTCAATCAAAAGTATGTCCTTCTCCAAGGTCCATCTATCTCAATACCAAAATTCACCAAAATCGGTTCAGCAGTTTAGGCATGAAAACAACACACAAAATTACTTTCACATTTATGATATTAGTGGAATATTCATAAAAAGATGGTCGGCCACAACAACTCATACAAAATGTGCCTATGTGTTTCAGATCGTTCCTGTTGCTAGCACTTCACAAGGTTTAATGTCTTTAGAACAGCCCAATAAAAATATCCCAGTAACCCAAACCAAGGTATTTGGAATTTATTTATTTGTTTATCCTAATTTCTTCTATGGTTTTCGCGATTTTGCCTAATAAAACACTTTATTTATCCGGTTTTATCGCGTTTTTATTTATTATTTGAACCGAGCTTTCGCCAACTTTACAGTTGGCTTTTTCAAGGTTGACTGAGATGTAATTTATCTATTTTAAACATTCTAAAAAGTTACAGTAAACTACCGCCTCATAATTATTGCAATAAAAACGTTCCAGTGTACGCAGACTATAGAGTTATTGTGATAGTTTTCAATTTAAATTATAATTATTTTTATCCCTAACTAGCTCAAAAAAAGCGAAAGCTCGGTTTAAATAATGAATAAAAACGCGATAAAACTGGATAAATAAAGTGTTTTATTTTGTTTATCCTATTTATGATATTAGTAGAATATTCATAAAAAGATTGTTGGCCACAACAATTCAGGGATGATTTATATTACATTGTCACCGAGCCGAGACGGGCCGATTTTTGTATGAAAATAGCACAGACAACTTCCCAAAACGACAACTTCTGAAAACGACATCTTCCGAAAATGACAACAATGCCTAATTTATAGGAGTTGGCATACTAATGTCGTTTTTGTCAAATGCTTTGGTACAAAAATGCCGATTTTCAAACATTTTTGTTGTGTTAAAATGACTAAGAAATTTTCTAGTAAAAAGACTGACCTATAACTCCAAATGAGTTTGGTTATTGACAATAGACCCTTTCTTAGCGTAAGTGATAGAGACTAGGCTTGAACTACGGGATATTTTTGTAGAGATTATATAGTATTAATCTTTTTCAGACGAATTACCGCAAGAGGCTATTGCCACTGCGGCTGTGGTTTCTAAACATAGACTCGTTTAGTTGACCGAAAACGAAGCAAACCCTTACAAACTTACAAACGTGTCCACAACAAGCCTACATGGAACATGCTTCGATCTAAATAAATAATTTCATCATCGAGACTATATTTTATTTATTTCCAGCATTAGTTTGGTTTATAAGTAATTATAATATTATACTTACACCAAACTCGTGGTGCAATCAAACTTGAAAACTCAGTCATCGAACATTTGACGCATAGAATCCACAAGTAATATTGATTGTGTTATCCAACCCATTCATACTGTGCTATGTATGATACAAATGTTCAATCACTAATTGCCGCACTCAGATACGTTTTATGGTTACTTACAACTATCACTAAATAAAGAATTCGAAAATCTTTACGGTAATGATAGTTTAACCAATAAACGTCTCTGAGTGCGGAAGTAATACTAGCATTTAAATTTCCCTAGCGTTTCCCGCGCGATCGTAGTTCATGTGGGCGGGAACTGCAGCGCTAGGGGGCGCTGTGTTCGCATATCGAATGTATGAACCTATAATTCTTCTCCGCTAGGAGTAATAGTGTTCTGTGATGTTAACGTCTATTAGTGATCAAAGTAAATAATTCATGTTTATGTTACAAATTGTTGTCGATTGTCGTAAATCTATACTTCTATACTATAATATTATAAAGTTGAAGAGTTTGTTTGATTGTTTGTTTGTTTGTTTGTTTGTTTGAACGCGCTAATCTCAGGAACTGCGGGTCCGATTTGAAAAATTATTTTTGTGTTTGATAGTCCATTTATCGAGGAAGGTTATAGGCTACTTTTGGTCCCGATATTCTTACGGGGTCGGGATTTACGCGGGTAAATCCCGCGGGACGCAGCTATAAAAACGAAAGTCGTGTTAGTTACACTATTTATATCTCAAAAACGGCGGAACCGAAATTTGGTACAGGGTTAGTATAGGGGTTTAAATAAAATATAGGGTACTTTAAATGATCGTACGGGTTAAGCAACGCTTGGCGTGACACATACGTGATAGGTCAACAGGAACGATCGCACCAATTAGAATGAAATTTGGTACAGGGTTATTTTAAGGGTATAGATACGATATAGGGTACTTTAAATGATCGTACGGGTTAAGCAACGCTTAGCGTGAAACATACGTGATGGGTCAACAGGAACGATCACACCAATTAGAATGAAATTTGGTACAGGGATTACTTTAAGGGTATAAATACGATACTTTAAATGATCGTACGGGTAAAGTAACGCTTGGTATGACATACGTGATGGGCAAAAATGACGGTTAAACCGATTTGAACGAAATTTGGTACAGGGATAGTTTAGTGGTTAAAATAAGATATAGGGTACCTACTTTGAATAATCCTAAGGGCTGAGCAACGCTTGGTATGACATACGTGATGCGCCACATACGTTACGGGATAGGAATTTATGCGGGTGAAACCGCGGGTCACAGCTAGTAAGGAATAATTCTTTTTGTGTTATCGTTTTTACACGACTGCCAAAGGAAGTGTTATGTTTTTGCCGTAAGTGTATGTATGTATGTTTGTATGTGACCTATTTTTGTGCCGTCGTAGGGCCTAAACGGCTAGGCCGATTTAGATAAACGATACGTGGTTAGATTCGTCATGACCGCGTGAGTGACATAGGGTACATTAAAATAATAAATAAATAAAAATAATGATCTAAAACGCTATTAACCAATATTTGTAAAGACCATAAAAAACAGAAAACGCTTAACATTGTTCACTCAAACAATATGTTTTATTCTTTCCTAAATTTACATTTGAAAAGTATTGCTTGTAAAGTTTTATTCTTTATTCTTTAATGTACACACCATATTATATACAAACATAGCTTAGGAGATTACATGTACATAGGCGAGCTTAACCCTAACAAGAGTTCTCTTCCAGCAAACCTTGAGGCATAGAAAAGGCGATAGATGTGCAGGCAATTGGTGTGCAAATGGTTTAAATATACAACAAGAGTAAAAAAAAGAAAAGAAAATGTTGATAAATTATATGTATAAAGTATATACTAATACACATGAATACTTACATAATTATGATACAATATTAATAAAATAAATTAAAATATAAATATACCTATATAAATACGAAATACATACCCACCTAAATAAATTATAATAAAATAAATATTAAATATACATAATATAACAAATAAATATATGTACCCATATACATACATATAAATATAACTGTACATTTACAAAGTTAGATAGTGTTCTCTCACTCTGGACTTAAATGCATCCAGAGTTTTGCTAGCGCGAATGGGATGAGGAAGGGCATTCCAAAGCTTGACTGCCCGCACAACAAACGCGTCACCAAACCTTGCAGCATTGTGAGATGGACATGACAGTATAAAAGTTTTAAGCGTTCTACATGAGCCGTCATTGGGAGCCAGGAACTTAAATTGTTCTCGAAGGTACAAGGGATAATGAGGGTAGAAAATAATTTTATATAGGAAAATAAGGATGTGGAAATTGATGCGTTGCCTGATCGGAAGCCATTTTAATTGACGTCGGAATTCAGACACGTGATCAAATTTACGTAGTCCATAGATAAACCTGATGCAGAGATTCTGGAGACGTTCCAGCTTATTAAGAAGATCCTCATTAGCATTAAGGAAACACACGTCGGCGTAGTCGATGATAGGAAGAAGGAGAGATTGAGCGAGATAGATTTTAGTTTCAATGGGCAGAAACTTTTGGAGACGCTTTAATGACTGAAATGAGTAGTTCACCCTTTGGCTGATTTGGTTGATGTGGTTTACCCAAGATAATTGCCTATCAAATACTACTCCCAAATTCTTGGCATGGTCAGAGAAAGAAAGTGGCATGTTGTCGAACATAATTGAAGGTGCGGGAGACAGATTATCTGCAGCAGACAACTGGTAGGAGTTACCTAATAAGAGAATTTGGGTTTTGGAGGGATTGACTAGCAGTCCATACTCTTTCGCCCAGGTACTAATTTTGCGCAGATCTTCGTTGATGTGCTCCACTCCACCAGGGAAGTCATCGGCTCTGAAATGATGATATATCTGGAGATCATCCGCATAAAGATGAAAGTTAGATGATATGACTTTAGTAACCGAGTCTATGAAGATTGAAAACAGAAGAGGGGAGAGAACCGCGCCTTGAGGCACACCCGCAGTGATGTTACACCAGTCAGATTGTGAGTCTTCCGTACGCACACACTGCGTGCGGCCTGACAGGTAAGAATTAAGCCAAGTGATTACTGGTTGGGAAAAGTTTAAAGACGAAAATATTGTGGAGAGAATGTCATGGTCTACCGAATTAAAGGCACTACTGAAGTCTAGAAGCGCTAATATAGTCAATTTCCTGTTATCTATAGCGCGGCGAATGTCATCGGTTACTTTAGTCAATGCACTTACAGTGCTGTGGCCAAGACGAAAACCGGACTGGAGCGGGTTCAGAAGCCCATTTTGCTTTAAGAAGAATGAGATTTGCTGTTGAACTGCGTCTTCAAGTACCTTTGAAAGAAGGGGGAGAATCGATAATCGGGAGTTTTACAATTAAGTTTTAAAATTTATTAATTATAAAATTATCGTGTCCCGCCCGACTGCATCCACCATTCCTAAAGCTACTATAAGCATCTTGTTTTTCACTTTTCTGTTAAAACTGCAGTCGGGTTTTTTATTTTTTTAAATATTTTTTTACTTGTCTTTCGTTATATTATTCGTTTAATAATAATTCTTATTTTAAAAAAATAAAGCTGTTGGTGTTAAAATCCTACAAAAAACAAAATCTCTGTAAATGGATTCTCGTGAGGTCTCAGTTCGGGGCGAACTACTAGTAAATATAGGCACAGAACACATAGGAGTACAAGATTATAGGATAGTATAAGCGGCCGCTGTAAACATCGCTCTTACGGTGAAGGAAAACATCGTGAGGAAACCTACGGCTTAAAGTCACGCACTGCGGAAACACACAGTTAAAACTTTATCTTTAGGTCATATAAGGTAGTCTATATTCACTACTAGCTGTGTCTCTTGAATTTACCGAAGATATCGAGATAAAAGTAACCATAAATTTATTTCGTAATTCGTTTTTGTTGCTCAAGGCATATCTAAGTGAAGGAAAAAATCATCTTCAAAACTTAACTCTCTCGCTCACGTCTCGTCACCAATGAATTTTTGAAGATCAATTTTTTCTTTAAAATAATTCTAGTAACCATACGTCATTTGATAATTTTATCTCTTTCTTATAACCTAGCTTTAGGCCATATTTTTACAAAATTCGTTGAGTCATTTTTGCGTGATTGACTCAGGTAGGTACTTCCGCATTTTAATTTTTTTTTACAATGATCATAATATGATTCACATTGTCGCATATTTAGGGCTATAGTGGAACCGGAGCAATATTATACTATAATTTTAAAATTATTTATAATAACACCAACGATAATGTGATCTTAATGAATAAAAATATTTACCGTTTGAGTTAAAATAGTTTCCGTTTGAGGTGTAAACCGATATACTGAAGAAAGCAGTTCTTAATCGATAATAAAATAAAAGAAAAGTAATATCGCAAAGTAGTAACAAAGAGATGCACTCAAAAGTAATAGAAAGTTGTAAATATCATAACAACTACCTCGGAGTTGTTGGGAGTTTAGACTGTAGTAAAAATAGCATGAAGCAGTTTTCATAAAAGAATTTTAAAAGTGGTTTGGGAAATCATACTTTGGTGTTATTAAGGTAAACATTAGATATTATGCATTGTGTGTGCATTGTTGTATTCTTATGCATTGCGATATTCGATATTATCTTTGATGCTATTTGCTGGGGGCTACTAACGAACGAACGATCGATAATTTTAGCTTACTGAAATTTAAAACAAAGTTTCTACCAAACATTAGAGTAGGATCGCAATTCTAATATTTTAAAAGGAGAAGCATTTCCTTGTAAAATATTTAATTTTAATTGCCGTTTGTAATAAACACAAAAAATATTAGATAAGTACTTATCTATTAATAAACGTAACATTATAGATTGTAAGCAAACTATTGATATAAATTGAAAACTAATTGAATGCAAATATGTAATTATCTAAATTACGCTTTAACGTATTGCAAAATGGACCAACTAATCGTTAATGCATTCTGATACCATCTCCAGAAATGAGGACTATGCTTATTAGAAATCTATTAATAGACGTAACGTTATAGGTTATATTAATACCGTTATATTGGATACATCTAATATATTAATATAATTTGAAACGGAAAAATTTATTAATTGATTTGATTGCATCATCATCATCATCAGCCGGCTGCAGTCCACTGTTGGACATAGGCCTCTCCAATTGCATGCCACCTAGATCTATTTTCGACATAATATATTTAAATAATTATTTAGGAGACGCTCTAAAGTGTTGCAAAATGGACAACTGTTCGTCAAGTTCTTCTGTTATTATCCCTAGAATTGCTGAGTCTCCTTATTACATAATCTATTAATAGACGTAACGATAACGATATACCCGATCTAATAAAACATTTATTTATAAAATTAAACATAAAACTACAATAGATACAAAACAATAACTAATTAATTACAAAATTATAGGAAGCCGCTTAAGCAGCCAATAAATAAACAAAATAAAACCAATAAAAAAGGTCATCCTCCAAGGCACTTCGGCACCCAAAGTCCCAAGCAAACTAGCGGCGTTCCCCCTCTGAATCGCGAGGCTTATACGCTGGGATAAGAAACCTCGCAAAGACGGGATGACAACCCCGTAACAAAAGACTTTGCACAGGGACCCCACGAGCCAACAGTCTCAAACCCCAATGGCACGAAAGTGTAACACCCCCGGGTGTCACGGTATTTCAAAGACTTTACAGTCTCCGCACCAGCAGCAGCTGCAATCTAATTAATACTATTTTCAAATTAAATGCATATAAATAGTTATCTTAAACACTCTCTTACGTGTCGCGAAATGGACAACTGTTCGTAAATGTTCTTCTGAAATGGTTCCCAGAATTGAAGAACTCTTATTAGATATTTAGTAATATAATATAAGTAAGATTATAGGGAATACCCAATCTATTAATATAAATTGAAACCTAATTGAATGTTGCCAGGACTGGGCCCTCCACATCCGGTTTGCCACGTCCGCCGATGCCGGATATTACGAGTGCCAAGTGCCGACGCACCCGCCTACTAGCATTTTCTTCAAGCTTGTTCTTGTTGGTGAGTTTTGGAATTTGTCAGCTGATTTTGTTTGATACATGTTACTTTTTTTTAGATTACGTGACAGACACAGGTATTATAAAAAAATAAAAGTGTAAAAGGGGTGTTTACCATGTTTATAATAATTTATTCGCGGAGCTTGATATTTCGCTAGTAATTTCAACCAGCTTGTTCACAAGACGAAATTAAGGATTGTTGTGGAGAAAAGTCGTTTTGCATAAAATAATAGACGTTACTATGGTCTTCTTTTTGCGGGACCTAAATCGCCCTGCTAATAAAATAAATTGTAATTGAAAAATCCCCGACTACTTTATTATATTCGGGGATTCTTTATTACAATTTATTTAAAAAGAACAAACTTCAATTTTTTTATGTTGATATTTAGTTTTTTTTAATTACTTTCCTACCTAAAATATAAAATAAAATAAAAAATAAAAATGGCTTTATTTTCCTTACTCTTACGAAACATTGAGTGATAATGATTAGGTAGGTATGTGGTAGTTGGTATTTATTATTTAAATATGTTAGTAAAAAAACCTTATATAAGTGTTATTTTTTTTTCTGTTAGTCGTTTATTTGTATTTGTTTTATTAAGTTTAAATTGGTAAGGACCGCTAAGCGATAAAAGCCTCCTCCAGTTTTTTCCAGTGCTTCCTATCTTTTGCTAGTCTTGTCCATAATTTTCCGGCGGTCTTTGCTATATCGTCAGCCCATCTCTTTGGTGTTCTTCCTCTTTTACGTTTTGAGTCGCGTATAGCCCAATTGGTTCCTACCTAAAAATAAAAAAAATGCTTAAAAAGCTTTAGTTCCTACCTAAAGCTTTTTTAAATTTTATTTCTACAATTTTTATTAACAGAACGATATAAGGTCCTGCAATACGGAGACCTCCATTGGCTATTAATAGACGGACAGACGGACGGACAACAATCTTATTAGGGTTCTTTTTTCTTCCTTTTGAGGAATGGAACCCTAAAAAGTCATACATTTATCTCTGTCTACTTATCTCCTCTTTTGACGACCTCTTTGACGAGTCAACTGCATACCCACTGCAGTACAAAAGGTTTCGGTTTCGATTCCCGCCGGAAACCAGTATTGATGCAGAAAATTAAATTTTGTTTCTGGTCTGGGTGTTTCTCTATCTACCTACATATCATGTATGTATTAACAAAAGGTAAATAATAGTATTTTATCCGTTTCTATTTACCATATTATATGCTTAGTAGCCAGGGGGGCTAAGAGCCATCGGGCTAGACGGCACTATGTAGTGTTCAAATACTTTATTTTTATAGTTGTATGTATACATATCTGTAGCTTTTCTGCGTAAAATTGTTTTTCTGTCACACTTACACACAAATCACATGTGCGAATAAGACACAGAAAAATAATGAACGAAATTCTTCACGCGTAGCGGCCGCCCTTTAATCATAAATTTCGTTAAATCTCGACAATATGACCGTATCTTTTAACAAACTTGACATGGAAATTTGTTGTTACGTACGTTATTTGATATAAATTTCACCTCGCTATCTTTACCAGTACCTTACAAAAAGGTCTTGAACAAAATGACTAAAGTTCTAACTCTAGAGAGGGGCAATAATAGGAATTTAATATTGGTCGTATTATAATAAACAATTTTTTTGCTATAAAATATTTCAAATATATAGAGGCTAAATATACAATTTTAATGTTAAAAAAAATAACTTAAATACTAATTGATTGTTTTGCTTGTAATATTTAATGTTGATCTTGGTTCAGTTTTTTTTAGATATACATTCAAAAATAATGATTTCATGTTTATGTTTCACTAGAATTTTGATTTAAGGCTTAGGTTATATTCGAGTAGAAATACGCACCAACACTAAAAATGTAAGTGTAAGTTTGTAAGTGCTCAGTTCCATCATGTGAGGGTTATTCCTATAATAGAATAGAAGTGTCTAAAATTTCATTTTGACGTTCGTTGCAATTGCAAACTATTGCACTTAGTATAAAGTGCATTCACTTTATTTAAAATTTAACCTTGACTTGCAGTTTGTAAGTACCTAGTGGTTGATTTACATATGAATCTGGTTAGACAGCAATCGAAACATTATTAACTTTAAAATGTATGTAAAACGTTATTCTTAAAAGAAAATGTAGTCATGTTTTATGTTATTTCACAAAACAGAAATTTGATACTAAAAGATTGGCAATGAAATTTCCGTTAATTTTAATACATGAACAGCCCATCTAGTGTTCTGCCAGATTAGCACCAGCTTTTTAAACAATTACATTTTACACTAAAACATAAAACACGCTTTTTTGCATAAAACCAATTGTGTACCTTCTAGAGTGAGTAGGTTAGTCTTTGATCTTGACAGATAGACAGACATATGGACAATCGAGTAACCCTATAACCGTTTCGTTTGTCTTTTTTAAGGTATTCCAACCTTAAAATTATGTCAAAGAGGGTCAAGCGAGCCCTAACTCCTTTATCTTTTGAGTACCTATCGTGTTAGAAGTTGACCTGAACATTTTTTTTCTCAAATAGGTACCTTGAATATATTAAACAAAATCTTGTTTGGTCAAATTATACAAAACTACTGTTGATATACATATATTAAACATGTACATCATAGGACACTAAAGCTTAATTTACATTACGAAACAAGGTGTCACTCTCAGCAGTTATAGAGTTATAGTCTCAGTTATTAGTGGACGTTATTAAATGGATAAATAGTATCGCTGTGTCTTCGCATTTTTTTTGTAGAGATGACTATACATTCAGGACACTAGTTTCGTGATATAAATAAGACTTCAAGACGCAGTTCAAGATTGATCTTGCTTACAACTTGCGAAGCGATACATCACACGAGACATCAGAAGACAGTTGCAAACACCCAATGCAGTAACGCTAGAATCGGTTAATGTCGAATAAAGGGATTTCGGATCGGATATGGTTTGGAAAAAAAGTTTTTTTACCGTTGTTATAATTATGAAAAGGGCACCTTGACAGGACAATCTGATTAAACGCCTTTTAAAAATAGGGTTTATTAACCAACTCTTTTACAACACTTTGTCCTCCCAACAGCCGCCTACGCAGAAATAGTGGGTGAATCAGAGAAGATAATCCACGAGGGTTCCATGTTGAGACTGGTCTGCGTGGTTAAGAGATCAACGGAACCACCATCCTACGTGTTCTGGTATTTCGAGAACCGGATGATCAATTACGATCTGAGTAAGTTTACTATATAAAATTAAAAGTTTACAATTTCTTATTTCTATTGCTCAAGGCTTATAGATATAATTACTACTAGAAACATTTTGCAAGAAGAAAAGCATTGAATATGAAAATCAATTATCGCTTTAAAAAGATTTCTACACACTCTCTCCACACAAACGTAGCGGACAGTTTTCCTCGCTAATAAAATTTTTGCTCTAATGTTTTTATTCAGGAGGAATCACTCGACTGTATTTGTATGGAGAAAGAGTAGGTTTTTTTTCTTTTAATGAAACATCATCGGAACTTTGAGCTGGTAGCCGTCAACACGAAATAATTGCAGAGAAAGATGTACAACGCAAATTCAACCATATTTTCACTAGGTACTTGACATAGCAAGTACCTAGTGAAAATGATACGAAACGTTTGTAAAGAAGATAAAGTCAATTTTATTAAGAACATTACTTGCAATTGCCTAACCTGAACTATCTTTACTGTGATTCAATACATCCGTTTCTTTCCCTAGATGGAGTAAGCGTCCACAATGGCAGACAGACCAGTGAGCTGGTGATAGGAAAAGCTGAGCCACGCCACGCTGGTAACTACACCTGTGTGCCTGCTAACGCCAAAGCGGCATCGGTCACCGTACATGTTGTTCAAAGTAAGTACCAGCATTTGGAGGTCTTTAAATCGCGTGTGAACAGGTGGCAAGTCAGCGTGCTTCATCTAAGACTGCATCTACACCAGTCATGAGGTGACCTATACGGAACCATTTTTTTTCATTTCTAAATCACGTTTTGTTTTCATTTGAGTTATCTTTAACTAGAAGAGGAAGAGCGTCGATAAGAGATAGCGAATCGAAAGTTTTAAATGTACTTACTGTTTATTACTTTCCTTTTGGAAGAAGGTCATTCTACCCTTGTCCCGAAACCTCCTTCTTTTATCCCGAAAAGAAGGAGGTTCCCAATTCGGTTGTGGCTATGTATTTTTTTATCATACAAACATATATAACGTAAATTTAGTTGTAAACCAATTCAAAAAGGTTTCTTCATCCAATTCCTTTCCCTTTCATCGTAATAACTTCGACAAGAGGTCACGCTCGATGAAATGGTAAAATCAAAAGCAAAATACCACAAAATGAAGATGCTGAAATAATTTCTCAAATAAGAGACCGGACGAAATTCTCTTTGACATTCATTTGCCCGATATATTTTCCAAATAGAGATATTTCGTAAACCGAAATATTAGATCTGAGTGTTTTTACATTAGATTCTAACGGACTGTTGTTTTTTTTGTAACTTTTAGATGATTTTTTCATAAATGTTGACTTTAAAGTTAGCTGTGTTGAGTTAGAATTTGGCCTAGAATTGACCAGGACTACCTATGAAGTTTTTATAAATGTTTTAACATACGATAGATGAGTGTTTGATCACTATCTCACCTATTGGTAAGTGCAAAATATGGTTTATAGCTGCGCCCCGCGGTTTCACCCGCTAAGTCCCGTTCCCGCGGGAATATCAGGATAAAAAGTAGCCTATGTGTTAATCCAGGTCCCAGGCTACCTATATTCCAAGTTTCATCGCAATTGATTCAGTAGTTTTTGCGTGAAAGAGTACCAACCTCACATACATACAGGCATACATGCATACAAACTTTCGCGTTTTTAATATTAGTAAGAAGTAAGATGATGTACCTACCACTTTTATCAAGAAGAAGGAAAACGGTAGTAGAAAAATTTGACTTGTCTTCCTTAGTAGCTCCACCAGTCTAAGTATCGGTACGTGGAAAAGTATGCTTGGTGTTACGACATAGACCAGTATTACACTCATTACATTAAGCTTAATTTAGATTGCTAAACTAGTATCATGCTATAGAGAGTTCATTTCCCAAAGCAATCTCGCATTTACTAATAACAAATAGATAAACTAGCTGCGCTTCGCGGTTTCATCCCCGTAAGTCCCGTTCCCGAAGGAATATTTGGATAAAAAGCAGCCCTTTTGTTATTCCAGATCTCCAACTATCTATATTCCAAGTTTCATCGCAATCAGTTCAGCGGTTTTTATGTAAATTGCATGCCACTAGTTTAGTAATGTAAATCCCGCTTTACTCATTGACTAATAACGCCTTTGAATGAAAGCCGTGTCGTTGCGATCTTTTCTGAAAACACTTCATAAAACATATCTCAGATACAAACTTCTCTAGAGAAATATCCGTTAATATTCGGTGGTATTCATCAAAACCTAATGAAAATAACAAAATAATACGAAAACAAGACAAATTATATAATTTCATTTTGCGGGGACAACTTTCCAAGCGAGTCTCTTCGCAATAATTAGATTTTATTTTAGAGTTTAATAAAAGAAACAAGAAATTTACTTGTAAAATCTTGTTTTTATCGTTGAAAACTTCGTTATAAGCAGTTGTATTTTTGGAGTATATTTTTGTTACATCGATGAGGGAGGCGCATTATTTAAAAATTCAATTTAAAAAGTCTGCGAGTGATTTATTTGTGAATCTGGGGACTTTAATTTGCTTATTTTAGTATAAAGCATATTTATATTTGGATTTCGTTTTTTTTTTCTGATATGAAACCGAGAATCCACACTCTACACTACAGTCTAGCCCAGAAAGTAAACTCCTCGAAACGTCGGGCGTTTGAAAAATGCTAAACATAATAAAAGCAAAGCCATTAAAACCAAAATAGATTGTAACACAGACTACTAAGAACATACTCAAGTGATTGTAATGTCATAAGTATCTTAGGTAAGTAATTGTCGAAACGCGTCGTTAAGGCCTCGTACTCGCCTAATGATGTGACAGGGATAGGGATTGCAAATTTCAGATGTGTAAAAGAAGGATGTAAGATGCGACTACGCAATATTTTAGTGAATAAAATCAAACAAATCCTAATAACAAGATGACTCTTACTAATTTAGTAAAACTGTTCTACCAATTTCAAGTGTATGTTATTATGCTTTAATACAGAAAAAAATACAGGTTTAAATACGTCACGTTTAGATGTAAAATGAAAATGTTGGTATTAAACAAGTTGTTTTAGTTTTTTTTTCTGTTATAAAAGTTAACAAAACGTGTAAAGAAAACTGCCAAAATGAAAATTATAGAATGAAAAATAAAATAAAAAAATAGTATTTTCGAATGTTTTGTAATTTTTTTTAATAACAAATATTGAGAGTTTGAGATGCCTGCCGCCAATATCGTGAATATTATGTCACCTTAACATTTTTTGCTATTTACTCCTCTACGTAAACCTACTGACCCAATTTCGATTAAGCTTGGTATGCAGATAGCTGGAGATTAACACATAAGTCTCTCGGGATCAGGACTTAGGCGGGTAAAACCGCATGGCGCAGCTAGTAACAAATAAACCTAAAACGGGATCAAATTGCAAACAGTTATTTTGTTTAAAATAAGACTCCAAACTTCTCACAAAACCTACGGTTTGTTTCAAGCGTGGGCTTTCTTTATTGTCTTTTATTTAGTCCTGGAAGGCTATTCTGTAAATAGCCCGTGTAGACGCCGTGTAGCTTCAATGTATATGGTTCGCTAGTCATTTTGCGGCTTTTCATATTTTAAACGCGATTAAAACACATGTAATATATCTATAAATACTTCTATGTAATATTATTATAGATTAATTGATTAACACTTTATTGTACCAAAAACATTAGATCTTAAAAAACTGAAGTGGTAACCAATAAATACTTCTATACTAATATTTTAAACAGTAAAGATTTAATTATTTGTTTGTTTGTTCCGAAACTAGTGAACCGATTTAAAAAAAAACAACAAGAATGCTACATTATCGCGGAGTAACATAAGCTACTTTAAATCCTGATATTCCCGCAGGATCAGTACCCCTACCATGAGTGGCTACGTTAATTCGTACATTGTAATGTTGACAGTTTGACCTTGTGCATAGCGCGTCTTCTGCGCGTGTTCCCTACCGCACCGTATGGGACGTGTTGGCCGCTCGATCCATTATTTTGCGTTGCGGACATACCCAAACTGTTCACGTCACAGTTTACGCTTTTGCGTACCAACTCACAAGACGAAGGTCGTCGATTATAAACGGATAAATAAAATAGTCTGTCAAATCTATTATGACAATAATAATATTTTTATCGCGTCTAGAAAACTAAATAAAGGCGTTAAATGACTGGAAAACTTTAAAAATAACCAGTAAATATAGAAAGTCGTTGGGACGGATCCCCAGAGATGCAGGTTCAAGTCCTGTCGGGTGCGACATTTTTGGAAAGCATTTCTTTAAGTATAACAAGAAGCTACATGGCATTTACACGGTTTAGTTACAGAATAAACACCCTGAGCATAAATATAGAGATAAAAAAGAGCGGTGTAGACAAACAAATTAAAACTTTATTCATCTTAAAATATTGTTAGGGGACTTTTTAAATTGTTCAAGGATTATAGGTATTTTATTTTGGTGTAGTCAATTTATTTTTGCTCTTTGGACACTTAATTTTACTTGTTGTTAATAAATTATAAATAATTTTGGGCCGTTTGTTTTAGAGGAACAATTTTTTTTGGTTATTTATTGTCAACTTCTTCCTACTTCGGGTACGTTTTCAATTCTAAAATGGTCAAAGACGGATCATGTTTCAATACTGTATTTTTCTAATTGAGTGTTACATCTTAGACCATTATCATCTCTTGCTATCAATTGAGATACGTAGTGATCAAATGCTCATCTGTCGTGAGTAAAAAAGAGGTTTAGTTAGCTCATCGTTTTTCAAACATAAATGAGCATAGCCGATGTAGTTAGCCTTTATCCACATTATATGAAAACCTCGCTCAACAATGCAAACTAAGTTTATTTAGTTGAGGATAGGCTTATGTTCCGATTTCGTTACTTAAAAGTATTACCCATTTGTTACTTCAAATAAGTCATTATTAAGTTTAAGAACATTATTGCAGAGTTAATCAAATTCAAATCATTTATTCACTTAAAATAGAGTTATACAAATTAGATGTCAGATATTATAAAAATTCTTTGCTATTTAACTTAATTTTGAAGAGTGTTTAATTCATAAATCAGGTGAATCAGGACGTATGTGAAATTCTTTAATCATCTTGCTTGTAGATGCATTTAATAAGAGTAACAAGATTATGTTTACGGATTTTAGATATTATAGTACCCACCTAAAACTTTAATACCTACCTACAGTTATCTGAAACAGAAGCGAGCAAAAGCTTGTAAATTTGAAGAAACACCCAGCAGTGTTTTGCATACAAATTGGTTTGTTGTAAAGTGCCGTACGATCATCGACTTTTTGTGTCAAAGGCACTATACCAGCTGGATTAAAATATGTTTTACACTTTTTAAACTTACACGATTTCTGTTCATTAGATCATTCATTAGATCTAGACCCGAAGTTCTAATGATAATAATAATCACCATAGTTGTCCCAGTAGCCGATCGACTACCATCACATCACTATGGCTCATTTTATATATCCATATATCTGTTATATCCATAAAAAACATAGCCACAACTGAATTACGAACCTTTGTTAGAAGTCGGTTAAAAAGTACTTTAACTAAAAGCTAAATAATAAGCTGCGGACAGACAGACGGACATGGCGAAACCACAAGGCTACGTCTGCATAGGCTTGCTTAGCACCTGGAGGCTAGCGAGTCACGTAACATAAAACATCGCTAAGCCACTCCCTAACTTCCAGGCGCTAAGCAAGTCTACTACCCGTGCGTACATAGCCTGATGCCCGCTATCCACTGCGAGCGGAACGACTCCATTAAGCACTCCGCTATACCCGTAACGATGGTTTTCATACAACTCGTCTCCGCTTTAGTGAAAGCACTTGTATGAAAATTATCGTTATTAGTATAGCGGAGTCCGTAATGGGACCGTTCCGCTCGCAGTGGAAAGCGGGCATTAGGCTACTGGTATTGCGATTTGCAATTTTGCGGAGTCCGTAATGGGACTGTTCCGCTCGCAGTGGAAAACGGGCTTAGGCTTAGGCAGGCTAGGGCATAAGTGTTTCTTGTTGTTGACTATGAAACGCACTTATTATTTTATAAAATGTATTTTTTTTTATTAACCAGGTGAGACACCAGCGGCGATGCAACACGGGAACAACTCCTCAGCTTCAGCTCAAAACGTAACAACCCTCATACACCTAATACTAATTCTAATTACATTTAGACTTATTCTCCTAAAAAACCATCAGGAAATTGGATAACGGAGGTGATTTTGATCGGGTTAATCTATTTTTAGAGTTTTCATCCCTTGATGTACCTACATCACGTAAGTCCGTTTTGGTTCATACGTGACGTAAACTTTAAGCTCTTCAATGTAACGAGGATGATGAATTAAATCGAAAGAGGATTGTTTTGAACGTCTAGGCGTATCATTTTTGTTCTACAACTTTTGGAAATCCGAAGTTGGATCCGAAATTTTAAGCCAAAGTTTATATGGAAATCAGCTATTGTTTACTTAGGTACTCTTTTATTCTCAAAAGCTGTTTATTTTGAAAAAAAAAACCATTAGTAAAATGTAACGTAGAAGAAAAGTTATTCCTCTAGACCTCTATAACAATCCTTTTTTGGCTTAATTAATTACCGCCAGAGAAACACAATATATAAAAATGGGTAAAAATTATGTCGAAGTTGAAAAGTACTGGTTTTTCAAGAGCCACATTCTGTAAATATTCATCAAAAATAAACATTAGAAAGGTTTATTAATTTTTATGTTAATAGTTAGGCACACAAGGCCAAGTTTTGCAAATGGCAGGGTCATATTCGAGGACCCAAACTTAAACACCCAAATTTTTTTTCACCGGGGCTTAAAAACTAAACTAACTGATTAACAAATATTTTAAAATAAAAATACATCTTCAATTCTACTTCTTTTTGAAAATTTATTTTTTTCTTTAAAATATTTCTAAGTTTCTAGCAATGCCTAGAGTATTAAAAAACAAATTTTTAACAATCTAAGTTATTTTAAGCTAAAAAAAAAGTCAGACAAGTGCAACCAATCCGCAACGTACGGATCACTCACCTGTGTGACTTGCCAAAGGAAATGTTATGTTTTTATACCAAGAATATTACAATCCGTTTGTCCGATGCCGAAAGGTAGACGCTTAGTTTTAGTTGGCAATGTATGCTCAAAATTATCATCAAATTCAAAAACTATTTTTCCATCAAAACTTTTTCTAATTTCTACCTTCAAAAGCTTGCAATCAAAGTTGTTTTCACTACTAAAGTGTTTCAATAACAGAATATTGAGGTTCGTTATGATTTATGATCTGCATATATCGGCGTAGTGGGTGGATCGATACGCCTTGCGATTCCAATATGGCCCTGTTCGACTTATATGAGTCAGCAGTTGCAAGTTTTTATTAAAATAGTTACGTTCCTGTAGGTATTTACTTACTTCTTTATGCTAGTATCCCACTAATACGAGTATGAAAAAGGCGAAAGTTTGAAAGTATGTAAGTAGGTATGTAATTTGTTACTTATGAATGCAAAAACAAAACCGATTGCGATGAACGAGGAACGGGAACGGGACTTATACGCAGGTGAAACCGCGGGGTTCTGTTTGTCTTTAACAAAATATTTTTTTCAATAATAATTTTGCTATGTGGCTCAGGTTCGAACCCCGTAACGGTAGAATTTTCCATGATGGTTTTTATCCTTGATAATATTGATATAGCTATGTTTGTTGATTTCAGCTTATAATTTATACTTCATCGGTTCATATTTCATGTAATTTTCGAGTTTCTATATCTCATATAAATTGATTGTTAGCTCAAACTATCCTATAGTCCCATAAAAACATTTCATACTAAAGTTTTCCGAAAAACTAACGATAAAAAAACTAACAGGCAAGTCTAATGAAAATAGGACGAATATATCTAGCGTAAAAACAATTTTCCTTTATTAAACTGGTCGTGTCCCAAACGGTTTGTTAGAAAAAACATCTACGACGACATTCTCATAGAAATTATGTTAGCATCAGAACACCGGCTTCCTTTCGTGTAGACAAACTTAATGTATTAAAAACTTCCGCAACCCATTCAATGGGTGTGTTTCGACTGTGCCCGCTTTCCAATATGATCGGTATACTTATACTTTACTAGCAGTGTCCTACGGATTCACCCGCTTAAGTCCCGATCCCCTGGGAATTTCGAAACAATATCCTTTCTTAGTAAATACTTTTTCATGGCAAAGAACTTCTGTTACTAATTCGGTGGGTGTGTTTTGACTGTGCCCGCTTTAGATAGGTACTTTAATTGTGCTAGTAGCGTCTCGCGATTTCACCCGCGGCCGCGTAAGTCTGTTCCCGTGGGAATGTAAAAAACATTTCTTACTGTATTTTACAATGACAAAGAACACACTTTCCAAATTTAAATAATATCCGTTGGACTCGCTTTGGAAAAGTTACGTTAATAGTGCATACTGTTTACTTGTTATGAATTAGTTAGAAGACCAATTTTTATATTTGTTTTACATAAGTAAGTGAATCCTTGACATTTTTTATTTCCACATGTTTCTACTTATATGTTTTCCGATATTCGAAGAAGATTAATTTTAAGTACTTGTTTGTTGTTGTTTTTTTACAAACCTAACCTACCTAGGTGACTAGGTGGACCATGGCCTACAGACATTTTTAATTTGAATATTACTCATCATTATGGTGAACCACCGGCAATGAAAAGTGCCCATGGTACACCCAGGTGTACTATGCAGGTGGACCACGACCGATGACCGAAATTTTCCTGTGAATTTTTTTAATTCTGAATTGGAGGTGATCAGCGGTTTTGGCCAGTCTTTATCGAATGCGCCGCGCCGTAGCTAATATTATAAATGTGAAAGTGTGTGCTTGGATATTTGTTTCACAATCACTCAAAAACGACTAAACCGATTGCGATTAAACTGGAATATAGATTGTTGGATACCGTGGGAACGGGACTTACGCGGGTGAAACCGTGGGGCGCAGCTATTATTCTCATAAAGGTGTACATGAATACGGAACCCTCGGCGGTTTTCGTTTAAATAAATATATTATCTTTCAATGGACATCTTTTAATGGACATCTTTTAATTGTCTCATTTTAAAACTTCGAAAGATAACAACATCTCTATATCTATCTAGGTACCTATTGTAGGTTATGTTAATTAATGATTGAACTTCGCTCAAGTTCCACAGTCATGGTCTAATATTGCCTATTGCGTAGATTGTGGTATGAAAACGGGCCCAGGTGAAACAAACGCCATTCAAAGTAATGACTTCGACTTGGCAATTTTCTAAGCGATTCCTTATTTTCAATTTAACTTTGCCGCTCTATCTAGACAATGTCGGCTCGTTTAAAACATTTTGATGGTTAAATTGATTCTTGTGTTTACTCCGACAAGTTTGTTAACTGTTTCAATGGAAATAGGGTTACTGTTATAAGTTTTGAATCTTAATTTTAAGTGATTGTTCCTTCTGACCTTTTTAAGAAGTAATTTTAACTAGCAGCGCATGCGGATTTAGCCCGTAAGTCCCGATTTCGCTAGAATCAAAAGTAGCCTATATTATTATTCCAGCTAGCTCATGTAACTTTGTTGCTAACAAATCTCGATTGAAAGAATTGAAATTGATGATATTTATGATAATGGTTATACAATTTGACAGTCACAGTCTCTGGTTTTAATTGCAACGGCAATTCGTTTGCCACTAAATGACGTGGATGCCTACAAAAATTTCAATTGTTTTAATCGTGATCAGTTAACAACAGAGTTATGTAATCAGCTGGCAGGTCTTCAGGTATGAGTGTATATTTACTTTAGCCTGTTAATATTTAATTTTATTTCATACAATAAACCTTTCTTCTGCTGAAAAGAAACCACATACTTTATGAACTTAAAATTTGAACACCGTGTAGGGCCTTTTCAGATTTGAGCATTATTAGATACGGTCTATAGTTGAGAAAATTTAAAGAAATTTAAGATCAACTATTTTGACTTGATTGAACCTGAAATCTCCTTTTTATCATATAATAATTAGCCAAAATATGATTTACAGTGCATCGTTAATTTTAAATGTGACATTTCATATACCTACCCTACAGTACCTATCAATTACATTTTATATTATTTTCGATAACATTTTCTTTTGATAATACCATTAATTATCCATACATAAATTACAAAAACAAATTAAATTACAACCAACACACAACAAAACTTAAAACTAAAACTAAACTTAAAAACTAAACACACCTACAAATCGAAAACACCCTTCAGAACGTCACCCTGAGGCATCGTGCCCAGAAGGCTAGCGACATTCCCCCTCTGGATAGCCAAACTGACTCTCTGAGCGAAAAAGCCGCCAGCCCTCCGATCACCAGACGCCTCATTTAGACGGGCATTTAAATGAGGCGTCGTATTTGACTCCATACATTTGAGTCAAAAATTTCGATTGCAGTTCAATTGCAAGTTAATGGTTTCATTTCGAGTGCTAAGGTTGCAATTGTATTGAAAGTAAATTTTGAACATTGCTTTAATACAGGAATAATCCCCCAGATCTGAAAAGGCTTTCATGAAAAACCACCATTAAAGTATACCAATTGAGTACAATAATTATAAATGTAAATATCTGTAAGTATTTTAATGTAATCAATAATAATGTAAAATAATGATTAACTTTGTGAAATAATTAATAAGTGAATTATTTTAAGTACCTAACTACCTAATATATGTAAGGAAATTATAATTATCTGTTTTTGAATTAAAAATAAAATACCAATTTTGAATTTAACGTGCCAAAGTTTTTGTTTTAATTTTATTTTACACCTTGTAGTAGGTAAGATAGTTTATTAAAGATTTTTTCCCCGATTAAGTATTTATTATCTTACTTCTGACTAGCTGCGGTTTTACCCGCGTAAGTCCCGATCCTGCGGGTATGTCGGGATAAAAACCATATGTGGTATTCTAGGTCTCTAGCTACCTATATTCCAAGTTTCATCGCCATCGGTTCAGTGGTTTTTGCGTGATAGAGTAACAAAGTCACGTACATATAGACACATTTAATACCTACATGTAAACTTTTGCGTTTATAATAGGTATTAGTAAGATGGGCTCACCTACTTACCATTTCCTATTGTTGGCGTTAAGAAATTGTTGCAGAATATTTTCAGAAAGCAGAAATCTAATCTTTTAAGCATAACAAAAGACGACCAGGGTTAAAATGAAAGCCTTAAAGAAAGAGGCCATTAGTGGTGAGCACTAAGTAATTACTCAGTATTAACTTGAGAATAAAGTATAATTAGGTACCTATGACAGCAAAATATTTCATATTTATTTTTGTTTTTATTGCACAATTGGCAAGGAGAGATATGGCCGAGAAAATTATATCATGAGACGTGATTCCTGTGTAGCTCAGTGGTTAGTGCAGTAGCCTGGTTAGCGAAAGGGCGCAGGTTCGAATCCTGTCATGGGAATATTTCCTTGTTAAAAATATTTCTAAGTAAAATATTTTTGTGTTTTAGTTCAATAAATAAAGTATATTAAATTTAAATAGAGGAGCTCATCGCCTGGGCCTAACAATATTGTATGTGATTAGGTACAGCAAAGTTTGACGCGGTCATTTCTTGGATGGATGAAGTTAAGTAGGTATGGGGCTAATCTTTGTTTCTTTCTCCACATATTCGGGCATATTATAAGCAAGTGGTCCTAGTTTTTATCTATGATAGCATTCGCCAGGTCAAATGAGAGGCCTGCAGTCTGAAGTCTAACACTAATTGAGCCACACTATTAGTTATTGGAAAAGATAAAAGAGAACGTATAGGTCAATTTCTTTTAAGCATTTTCCTAAATAAAAAATACTCTCTTCTACCAAAAATCCTATTACAATCCTATGACACCTTAAAATCAATTTGCAAATAAATGAAAAGCACTTAATTAGGTGGCTAGAATTTCATCGGTTGGCATAAAACTCTCCATTCCAGTTAATTAGTAATTTAGATCTGCCTACCTGTGTTAGGCGGCATTGATTTGAAACTTTCAATCGACCGACGGATCCTTGGGTCCTGTCAACCGAATTAAGAATGTCTCAGATGTGTGTCCCAAAAGTCCCTGCGTCTAACCGGATTTCACGTACTACAGTGATCTCATTAATATTATTAGAAGAAAGATTTAGTATTTGTTTGTTTGTAATAAAGTCTGGACCGATTTCAAAAATTCTATCACCGATAGAAAGTTACATTATAGAGGAATGGCATACCTAGTTGAAACCACGGGACGCAGCTAGTATTTTATAAAACTCAAATATCACTAACACTAGTTTTGAGATTCGTCTCATACCTTTATTTTTCGGAAATTTAGATCAAAAATGTAAACACAACACTCTTAATTATCAAAGGAAAAAGGGGACCGCAGACGACGATGTAATATATCTCTGGTAAAACATAAACAAAGAACTGTCACTTTCAAATATTTATATGAGTTTTTTGTTAGGATTTTTGTTTGCAACGTGTTAATGAAACGTGGTCATGAACTTTTATTTTCGCGAAACCTATAGTTTTAACGCGTATTTTTCTAAATTCTGTGGCAAATTAACAATTTAGTTCAGCGAAATTAAACTAGTGTAGGAAATATAAAAACAGTGGCAAACAGGAAATTAGCGCGTTACCAACAAATTCTCCTATGGTATAGGGATGAAATATAATATTTCATAGTCTCTTGTTTTGAATTTGATCGTGATCGCGTTTTGTTTAAGTTTCGATCGTCTTTTGTTATTGTTTCGGTTAGTCATTTATAATAATTATTTTGGTTTCGATAACGTGGAATAGTGACCCTACGAAATTTAATGTTGATTACCTAGCAATTGTCCACGTAAATTAAACAGTTCGCAAAGTTTTATTAATTAAATAACCGGGCATATATCGTAGGTATGCAGAGCGTTAAATTTATTATGATCAGGTGCTTAGTGAACTAATTGCTCTGATTGGATTTGTTAAATTTGTGTTCATGACAAATTGTTCACTATCAATTTTAATTTGATATGATTTCATTAAATTTTAATTTCATGGCATCGAGTTATTGATTTATTACCTGCGTTATGAATCCGTATAAATGTAGACCTATACTTAAGCGATAAAGTAAAAAGATGGGCGGAAATGGTAGTTTAATTGTAGTATAATGGCTCTTACGTTTTGGTGTTAAGTGTAAGTCTGAAATCATCAGTTTTAAATAAATAATAAGGTCAATGCGGTGTAATGTTGGTGTATTGGTAGACACCTACCCCGAAATACACTCCGATGAATCCTGACCAAACCGAACCAAAAATATAATCAAGAATCAATGTGGTTTCGTGCTTCTTGATGACGGTTTTTAATTATTTTTAAACCGACTTGAAAAAAGTCGCGTATATTTTATATTGATATTTTTAGGGATGTTCACCAATTTTACTTGATGATGGCTTGACCGATTGACATAGGTTTTTTTAATGAAAAGGTTTGAGCTGCGAGATAGTCACATAAAAATTGGTGTGGATAATTATGATGAGTATCTTCGAAATGATGGACAGAATAGCATCCCAAAATGCTGTAATATATTTCTTTTTTTAGTATTTCTACTAACAAGATTCGGCCCTTAGGTACAGATTGATGGAACGACTGAAACCACTATCTCATTAGGAAACCCCTCAGTAATTAAAATTACGGTTACAATTTATGTGATTTTTTGTAACAGTCGAAAAAAAAATTATGAAAATAAAAATCTAATTATTAAAATTGGAACAGAAATTGGATTATTCAATGACGTTTTTTCTTTTGAGGAGGTGGTTTAAGATGCATTCTGAGATGATATTCTGCTCATTACTCCAAAAGTTTACCAACTACTTAAACATTATAATAATAATAGCGTCTAGTCATCTAGAGCTAGCTAGATATATAATTCACAAACCAAACACACAAAGAATAACTTGTCAAAAAGAAATTCGTCGACAAAAAACTCAATATTTCATATATGAACCAACGAGACCAATTCGGATGACCAATTTCTCCGACCCTACGTGGGATCAGTCGCTGTGTCAGCGATTCAAGTGTGAAACGACCTTTATCTCAATGTACCCGATTCTGTGAGGGTCCAATCAGGGCAACTAATTAATTATTAAAGGACCCGTACATTTTGCAAGACAGACCAAAATCTTGGTTTGGTTTAAGAGGAAATTCATTTTGATTAACTACGCCAGATGCTAGCCTCTATTCTGTACCTTGCTACTTACCTACATTGTGTTAGTTAAGTCAATTTTAGCAGGTAGCCTCTTATTCACGTAATGAAAGTATTCAAAATAGAATTACAACATCATTGCAATCAATCTTTAATAACAAATTTGACGATTGTTAAATAACATTTATAATTTGTCAATTTTACATAGTTTAATTTTGAGTGTATTCAAATACAGGATGAACAGGACAGAAATACAGGATATATTCAAATACAGGATGAACCCCTCAGATTGCTCTGGCTATCAAAATTTACAAGACTTGCAAGCGTTATTCAACGGAAAACTGCAAATCACAAGTAAATGAACAGTCGCCGTTTCGTGCTATACACTTAAATACACTGGGCTCCACACTTAAATATTGTATCTATACTAACTAATATTATCAAGAGATAACGTTGGTGACATGTATATTGTATATTGTGGGTAATGTCCAAAACCACTAACCCGTTTTCAAAAATTCTTTCACAAATAGAAAGCTACATTATCTAGGGAGTAACATATGCTACTTTTGATCCCAATATTATCACGAGATCGGGACTTACACAGGTGATACCGCGTCACGCAGCTAGTTTTATTGTTTTAGCTTATGCAGTTAATGTGGCAACAGAAAATTAAATAGGTACTTATTTAATACATCATGTATGAAAATTTTATCCATCTAGCTATTACGGTTTATAATATACAGTCTGGTGACAAACCGATGGACGGACAGCGAAGTCTTAGCAATAGGGTTCTGTTTTTACTCTCTGGTTATGGTACAGTAAAAAAGAGCATCAAAGTTTTTTAAAAATCTCTCAACTGAATTGAATCTTGATTCCTCGCGTCAGATTTTGAATAAAAAATCGTTATTCATTGGCCAATCAATAGACCAATGACAATCAATCTTCAGCTTACCGAATGTAGAATGAAAAGAAGTCCTGGCAAATTGCCAGCCTGCGTCGTAAAACTCAGAATCCTTTTTGACTTCTTTATGGCTCTTGAAGGCGGGAAACCGGGACGGACTTCCGGTTTATTATGATTCTTTTTGTTATATTATATTTGAGTTGGTTAAATTGAAGAGTCATTTCTTAAAATTATATTTATTTAGCGGAACTGAGAGAGATCGATTTTTATTTAATTTAGTTTCTTATTTATAAAAAAGAAAGAGTATAGGTACCTATAATATATTATTTAAATTTATATTGCAGTCAGAATAGCCCGTCTGACTGCTGATCTACTGATATAGAGCAAGTTGGGCCAGTAACTATCACGTGTATTATTATGATGCACATCGAATTATTTTATTGAATTTTAGCAAAGCGAAAGGTCAAATATTATATTAAGATTTATCGAAATAGTTACAGTTGTGTTTTGTTTTTACTCTAGTTTTTTGTTTGTAAAGGAGCAAGTAACATCCATACTTCGATAATCATAGATAGTGGGCATTCTAACAATAACGTTCGAATTTTGTTCGGACTTTTTACCCGAGATACGGCCAAAGGCCAAAAGGAAGGGTAATGTTTTTGTCTGTCTGTGTAGTGTGTATATTTGTACTAGCTGTGCCCGCGACTTCATCCACGTTGTTCGAACATCTACGTTCGGCCATGCAAAAATCCACACTTAATCCGTCGCCCATCGAAGTACAGATACTGCCAGGCGCCTGCCCACGCTACGCTGGCTGGAAGGTAATGTATTGCGTGCCCTAAACACATAATAATTATTATCTAACCAATTAAACTAATGCAATCTTTTGAAAACGTAACGTCAGCGCGATTTAATTTTACAGCGTGTTGTAATACAAAGTAGTATATTTATCACCCCCAAAAGGGGTTTACCTACTCACTGTTCTTTATACCTATATTGTGCATATTCATGTTGTTCATATTGTTATTCGTTCAATAAACCTAATAACAAACTTTGGTATACCTAACTCTAAAAACAAAAAAGTTTTATACTACACTTCTACCCTCATTTTACACCCTTAGGGGGTGAATTTCGAAAAATCCGTTCTTAGTGAGTTTGTACGTCCTAAAAGGAACCCCATGCAAAATTTCAAAATGAGTCAATGATTTTTTATATAAATAAATTATATTTAAAGGTGTGAAATGAGTAATTTCCCGAACACCTTGACTCCGGAATTGATGAAGCTGTCCAGAACCGAGTTTGACTTACTTTACTGTCCAGAGGACCCTTCGAAATTCTGTACATCCAAGTTTAATAGCGGATTGATTTTAAAATCAAAGAAAAGACAAATTCGTTCACACAAATGTTGTATTTCATCATGATAAAATCTTTTAAAGTTAACAGATTTAAACACAGTACGGACGGTGTTGCTAATACGACCTTAATCGGACGGTGTTGCTAAAATACGACCTTAATAGGTACTTTACTATTACTAGTTCTGTATTTAACTACTCAGAAAAGCTGTACGTTCAAAATTATCTCCAATATAACTCGTCCTAAGTGAGCTACACACCGAACCGTCCGACGCAGATGCCCCTATAAAGAACGATAGCCTTCGTTTTTGTCACACTAACTCGATAGTTAGTTTGTTTTACTATAGTTTTAGTAGTGATATGTATTGGGTTTGGGGATGCTTTCAGCGAAACTGATTTATTAAGTGATAACTAAGCTAGATAAGTGGATATGTAGTATGCCCCTTGAGTTTTAATTAGCTGTTATCTCTAAACTTGCAGTGGGACAAATTAACGGGCAAATGATTTTTTCTATGGTTTCCGCGATTTTCCATAATAAAACACTTTATTTACCGGGTTTAATCGGGTTATATTCATAATTTTTAACCGACCGAGCTTACGCGCGATTAAACTCGGTAAATAAAGTGTTTTATTTGGGCTAATTATTTTTATTACGACTTAATAATATAAATTCTTTTATGTTATTGACAAATGTAATGTAAAATCAAACGAGCTACTGCTAAAGAAAAGTTATTACTCTTTCGAATCTTTCAAACATTCATCGATTGTTTATAATTATATATCGACGCTTAAAAGGTAATAGGGGCTAAGCGACAAAAACCAAATTGTTCAGGAGAGCAGTTTAAAGTTTCAAATTTCAGAAAAATGGCCATAACTTTTAAATTAATTGTCATAACTGTAAGATGGAAACAGTTTTGAAATCTAGAGAAAGACAAGCATTAATTGGCATTTTCTTTTATTTGATTAGACATTGTATTACCTGGTTTGATGGCGCTTAAATCAAATGGTCTTGATTTTCATTTGAGGTAATACGGCATAAGTTACATCTACCCAGAAAAAACCAAAGAGTACAGAAGCCTTAGTATCATTTGATATCTACATACGATAAGGTAACAGGGCATAAGTCACATGACTGTAGAGTAGCTTAATTAGGTAAAGAAGGATACGAGACTATTCGCATTATTATGCCACAGGGTAATAAAGGACAAACTACAGTGCTTAGCAAAAACATTTTAAGGAAGTTAGACATTAACGACACTGTAAGTGTCTTAATTAATAAGGTAATGTGGTACATCCGCACATCAAAATTTCTATACCAAGAGGAAAAGAAGGATATCCTACTTACGACATTATCAGGGCATATGGTAATGTGGGTTAAACGTTAAGTCTTAAAAACACTAGACTCACAAGCGACATTATTCTTCCTTAAAATTACACCTAACCCAGATACACCTACTGTCCTATATAGCGCCGTCGACACTCCCTCCGTACTTGGAAAAATCCAAGGATGGAGAAGCAGGTGTTGCCTAATATTAAAGTTAGTTAATGAAAACAAAAGTACGTTGTTACTTATATTATTAAAGAAAAGTACCTAAAGACACGGATACCGGCTTAAGAAATGCCGCGGGTACCGGCTTTAGAATGTCTCTTCCCGTGGGAGACGTAGGACTCGTCTGAGGGACAAACACTAAAAGATTAGCAGCAGTGTCTTACGGCGTATTACATCGCATCATTTACTGCGCTCGCCAACCCGCCTGCCAAGCGTGGCGAGTACTGCAACCCCCTTCATGATTATGCAGACAAGAAACAGGCCCCGAGTCCCCGGCGGACTCGCTATTTCTGACTACGGTGGTGGCCACGGTAACGGCGGGACTAGGGTTGCTAACAATCTCCGGCAGATGCTGCGCTATCACCCCCAACCGAGACCACTAGCTCTGGCAACACACAACATCCGCACTTTGAGGGAAGGCGAAAAGATAGATGAGCTGGAAAAAGAAATGAGTAGGTTAAAATGAAACGTATTAGGTTTATCGGAAGTCCGGCGAGAGGGATACGATAATCTTAAAGTCCGGCAACCTGCTCTTCTACCGGGAAGGAGACCTAAAATCCCAAAATGGGATAGGGTTTCTCGTTCACAAATCCCTCGTTGGCAACATTATTACCATCGAAAATGTGTCGAGCAGGGTCGCATACCTAACACTTCGAATATCCAAAAGATATTCCCTTAAAGTTGTTCAGGTATATGCACCGACCTCGACACACCCAGATGAGGAAGTTGAGACCATGTATGAGGACATGATAGCGTTACCATATCGCTAAAACTCACTTCACTGTTGTTACGGGGAATTTCAAACTCAAACCTGAGTAAGAGAAGCGATGATGAGTTGACAGTGGGGCAATTTGGTTATGAGCAGCGCAACCATACGGACACAGGCTGGCCGATTTTCTGGAGAAGGAGGGACTCTTTATGATGAACTCGTTCTTCCAGAAGCCGCCTCACAGGAAATGGACCTGGATGAGTCCCGATGGTTTCACGAAAAATGAGATTGACTTCATCAAGACCAACAAAAAACGAATAATTATTCAATGATTTATCTGTGATCCACAGGATGAAAACCAGCAGCACATTGAACGTTAAACTTGAACGGTCTCGGTTGATGAAGTCCACGCTCCGTCCTACTTGTGCCCATATCCAAAACCTCAAAAGCTTTCAACTTGAGCTGTCCAACCGCTTCGACTGCCTAGCTAATGTTGCATTGGTGAACGATATAAATAGCAAGTTTGTAGAAACTGCCCCTACGGTGGGGTCTAAGTACTTTAAGACCCGCCGTACAAATAGGCCTCAGAAACTCTCTGATCACACCCTTAACCTCATGGCTGAGCGGAGATCACTGCGACTGCAGTCTCTCGATGATGTGGACTCACATAGGCGGCTCAATAGACGAATTTGGAAATCCTTACGTCACGATATTGGTTCGATACGATCGAGTGGAACAAGGGCTCCAAAGTGTTCGCAATTGATATGTCTATTGGGCAAAGCCAGATGACGAAGCTGAAGAAAGATGACGGCCTCTGTGGCGCGTCGGGCGGACGCTCGACTGCAATGCAGAAGGCTGCGGGTTCGATTCCCGTCGGGTGCAAATATTTATGCTTAAAAATAAATATTTGTATCTGGTCTGGGTGTCTTTCTATGTATAATATGTATGTATTTACAAAAAAAAAAGTATAATATGTAGTTTATCCGTTCTCTAGTACCCATAGTACAAGCCTAGTGCTTAGTTTGGGGCTAGATTGCGCTGTGTGTAATGTAGTGAAATATTTATTTATTTATTTATTTATTTATATCCTGAATAGGATATCCGAGGCCCTGAAGCATAGGCGCCGGGCAAAGACGGGATAAAAACAGAGCTTCTGAATGGAGCGCGTGGATCACCGGTACTTAAAGTCCTTCAGAAACTCTTCAATGCCGTCTTGCTTGATGGTACAACGCCAAAAGAATGGAACAAAAGCGTGGTGGTGTTGTTCTTTAAGAAAGGTGACAACACCTTATTAAAGAACTAAAGAACCATCTCGCTTTTGAGCCATGTTTATAAGTTGTTTTCAAGGGTCATCGTGAATCGTCTCGAGCGCAGGCTTGATGACGTCCAGCCGCCCGAACAAGCCGGGTTCCGAAAAGGCTACAGTGTCATAGACCATATCCATACGCTTCGGTAAGTTATACAGATGACCGAAGAGTATAACTTGCCACTTTGCTTAGCGTTTGCGGACTAAGAGAAAGCCTTTGATTCGATCGAGACATGGGCTGTGCTCGAATCTCTCCAGCAATGCGGAATTGACTATCGACACATCGAAGTGTTGAAGTGCTTGTATAAAAACGCCATCATGCCAATCCGAGTACAGGAACAGACTTCGAAGGCCCTTAAAGAGACGCGTCAGACAAGGAGATGTCATATCTCCGAAACTGTTTACGGCCGCTCTGGAAGACGCCTTCAAGCTCATAGACTGGAAAGGACTTGGCATCAACATTAACGGCGAATACATCACTCGATATCGTAGTCATGGCAAAGACGATGGAAGAGCTCGGCAATATGCTAGAAGGCCTTAATCAAGTCTCCTAAAGGATAGACCTTAGGATGAACATGGACAAGACGAAAGTCATGTTAAATGACCATGTTGTGCCTGCCCCCGTTATAGTTGTGAACTTGGTTCTCGAAGTTGTTGGCTTACTTATACCTGAGACAGACAGTCCAGCTAGGTAGGTCCAACTTAGAGAAAGAGGTCAATCGTCGAATCCCACTCGGATGGGCAGCGTTCGGGAAACTTCCAACATCTTTTCGTCCAAAATAATTCAGTGCCCGAAGACAAAGATCTTCAATCAGTGTGTGTTACCAGTGATGACATACGAATCTGAGACGTGGTGTTTCACCATAGATAGGCCTTATGTACAGGCTCAAAGTCGTTCAACGTGCAATGGAGAGAGCTATGCTTGGTATTTCTCTACGGGATCGAATCAGAATTGAGGAGATACGTGGAGAAACAAGGGTCACCGACATAGTCCAACGGATTAGCTGGCTGAAGTGGCAATGGGTAGGTCATTCAGTCTTCAGTCTTCTTGGGCTCCCATTTTCCGCACTTAGGTCCTCCAGTGGACCCATTGTACGTAACTGTAGGCTGTGGCTGGGTAGGTCATACAGCCCGGAGAACTAATGGCCAATGGGGCCGCGAAGTTCTCGAGTGGAGACCATTAACCGGAAAACGACGCGTCCGTCCACCGACGCGACGGATGACTTGGTTAAGACCGCAAGCCAAGGGTGGATGCAGGCTGCATTTAACCGCCTTGGCTGGAAATCGATGAGGGAGCCCTATGTTCAACAATGGATGTCATACAGCTGATATGATGATGATGACTTAAAAACAATTATAAAAAGTAGTTACAGAGTTCCAAAAAA
The DNA here is from genome assembly GCA_949358125.1 of Idaea dimidiata. Classification (NCBI taxonomy): domain Eukaryota; kingdom Metazoa; phylum Arthropoda; class Insecta; order Lepidoptera; family Geometridae; genus Idaea; species Idaea dimidiata. Next base: position 17,968,898 of record OX442334.1, on the reverse strand, counting down.
TAATGTTTTAAATAATATAATGTACTTATTCAGGAGTATCTTCTTAAAAGGTACTTCAGAAAAGGCGTGGACACGCATGCATGTTTGCGTAAGCACCAATGAGCGAATTATCATTACGAGGTAGTACTGCAATAGCGACAATATTGTATGAAAATAGTAATTGGTAGTAGGGTATAACGGACACTTTAACATTAAATTATATTTTAGTAATAGTGGATAAACGTCAACGGTGTTGTAACGTTGCAAGTGGTAGTAGGGTATAAGTGACAGGTCATTACTAAATTCGATTTTGGTAGTTATGTATAAGCGGCAACTATATTGTAAACTTATGAATGGTAGTAGGATATACCCGATGCTTCATACTTTTGATGACAAAGGTAAAGAGGTATAAGTTCTAACTTTTCAAACACATGTTTATGGTAATAAAACATAAGCACCCCGAATCTCAACACCGGTAAAAAGTAAAGAGACATTACCGACTACAAGTCAAAAATAGTGCTATTTTTACGATGGTACAAGCACCTTTATGGTAAAAAAGGCCTAAAATACGGTCGGTAATACCAAAATGACATTTAAAAGTGCTTGGATTCAAGCGACAAAAATATCAACGTAGAGCCACGGGAGTAAGCGCATTCGATAGAGCGGAAAATTTCAAGTAAGACTGCATTTAAAAGTCATTTTGGACCAAAGTGTCGCTTATCCCCTATTACCTTTTAAGCGTCGATATGTATATATTGGTCTATCCAAATCTCTTGTAGTCGCCTTTTATGCTACCCACGAGTAGAAATGGGGTAACCATATTCTATGCCAGAGCTAGGTACCGGTGTGTTTTAATAAAGATTTCTTACAGCACCTTCAATCTGTAATTACATTACGAAACTACTGGCATGCAATTTAAAGTCACTTTTACAGAACAATATGCGTAGACCCAGCAGTAGTACCATTGTGTCAATGTATAAATATAAAAATAAATATTGCACGACATTACACAGTGCGCAGTCTAGCCTCAAACTAAGCACTAGGCTTGTACTACGGGTACTAGACAACGGATATACCTACTACATATTATACTTTTTTTGTAAATATATACTTAAGATACATATAAAGACACCCAGACCAGATACAAATATTTATTTTTAAGCAGAAATATTTGTACCCGGCGGTCGAACCCGCAACCTTCTGCATTGCAGTCGGACATTTGCACGACGCGTCACAGAGGCCGTCAAATGAATGTGATGAAATTGCTTTCAGTAACGGTAATGTAAATTAGGCTTAATATCTTTGGGAATCAAAACATGTTCTATCAAATGTTTACCTACTTAATACTGCCGCCATTTCCTAAAAAAATAAACACAAGATTTATTAAACACCCATTAAACAACATTTAAAGGGCTGTTAGGGCAAGATCGATCGACCAAACCCTACCAACCAAATTGGATTTGTAATTACTAGACCCTAAGCTTCTGTAGATCTGAAACTATTTGTCGGTCGACAATAAATTTGCGGACCACATTGCTCTTAACCCAATTTAGGGTTGTCCTTTATATCTAACTAGCTGGGTCCCGCGTTTCACCAGCGTTAAATCCCGATCCCGTAGATATATCGGGATCAAAAGGTAGCCTATGTTTCTACCAGATAATAGATATTTCTACTGGTGCAACCATTTTTAAAATAGTCTAGAGGTTTTAGTACAGATCTAGATTAAACTCGCTTGCGCTGTAGGCAAAATTAAAAACTAAAAATATCAAATAAAAAATAATTTGCTCTTTGACTATTTTCACTATTTTCATTGTCGTTTTCCTGAAAAATGAGGACTTTAAAAAAGGGACACTTTTTAAGGGGGGGAGAGGTGAAGCCGGTTGTGGGGGGGGGAGAGTTGTGTATATTAATAGGGGGATACATATGGACAAACCATTGCAGCAGTAAATCATGATTATAAATTTTGCCCTTTTACCCATACATTGAAATCTAGAATTAATAGACTATTTCACTGGCATTTATTATCACTCATAAGAGCAAGACAAAGGAATAAATTCACGCATAGTGTCGTTTGTGAATACGAACGAGTGTTAACAAAATCAATACCTTATTATAAAACAGGTGTCTAATTACCTTTAATTAATTCACATTCTATGTGGAGTCCTATCAATTTTCAACTTGACGCCTCCTACACATTTTAATACCTACCCGTGTATCTAACACAGAATTTAAATTTATGTACCCATCTATATAGGTAGTAATTATAGTTAGAGAAAGAGCCTTTGTAATAGGAAACTTAGGTAATATCTAGCATATTGCTATTTAGCGTAATTATGCGTAATTTTAATGCTATCTAACAAAACATACAATTTAATAACTTGCTTCGGTATATCTAAAACTTTAAACTAAGCACAGAATAGCAATATCTAGTACAAGCTGTAAGTAACTCATACTCATCATAACCAACCAAGAGCGATGTTGGTCTTGTGCAGAATTTAAACCGAGATATCTAATGATACCCCGGCTTAAAAACTGCAGGTCTTTGTTGAAATCCATCGACCACGTAAGTACATATACTACCAATTCCTTATTTAAAAAAAAATGTGTGCTATTAACATAGTCCTTAAGGTGAACGAAAACATAGCGAGGAAATTAAAATGACCGTTATTGAAACAAGTATAGTAAATACATGAATATTCGCCAATTAGAACAATAATATAGTAGAACTAAAATAATTCCTAAACTTTTAAAGGGCTCACGCAGTAAGTTGCCACGGGAGGTTACTCCAGATTGGCGATGCCCATTCAGCCTCAAACTAGTGGTAAGTCCTAGGACATGTCGTTTTCCCTATGATAGTTTACTTCACCATAACAGCGATGTCAATAACGCATATATTATAGTGGGGTAGCACCTTTATATCTGCTTTGCGGGAAACACAAATGTATTTCACAAAAAGAAAAAAAATGGTGCTTCCCATATATTCATCGCATAAAATCTCGGATTATCTATCACCCTACCACTAACCCCTTTATTTATATATGCTAATTAAAGCGCTGCACAACTATGCATCGTTTGTTTTTTACTGTCACATGAAGTTTCAAAGTTGACAGACAGAGACAAACGCCACATAACTTAGTCATGTGTAAATAATATTTTATAAATAAGGGAGTAAACCAACACTACTACTATTATATCTTAAAATAGATATCTTACGAATATACCTACCTACCTAAAACATCGAAATGAAACTGTTAATTATTAATAGCTCTATTAACAAGAGATGTAGCTCGAAGCTCTATAATATTCGATAGGGTTACAACCGCAACATTGAAAGGTCCGTTTAGGTATGGAACACGAGGTTGTATATTGAATTGTGGCTAGATTATAGTGGGTTTGTGTTATACACTTCTATTGTATTAAGATTAATCGATTATTTTAGATTAAGGTCAATATTACTAAGTTTACGGGAATAGAACTGTTGTGTCTCTATTAGAGACTAGAAGAAGGAACGTAAACTGATGCAGTTCAAACTCGTCTCTGACGGGCGGACTTCATCAGTTCCAAAGTCTAACTGTTTGGAAAATTACTCATACACAATTGCATCACCATAATTTCATAGTATAAAATAAAGTCACTCCCCCTGTCTGGATGTATAGATCTTTAAAACTACGCTACGGATATTATGCTATGTATAATTCAGTGTTATTCATCATCATCCGAGCGATGTTCCTGCTTGCATTATTCTCGGGAGCATGGGTCCGCTTTCCTACTTTTACGTCTTCCCTCGATCTAGGACATCCCGTGTAGGGAGGTCATTTGCAACCTCACCTATCAGCCCTTACGACGCCATGGCTGCAAATTTTGGGTCTTCCCAAAATGATCTTCTTCATGAATTTAACTCTAAACGGTGAGAACATTCTCAAAGTTTCCCAAACACATTGTGATTCGTTGCAAAATTGCCAACGATTGCTGATCCGTTTTCGAAATAAAAACAGAGCTGACGCATAGTTTAAACTCTTAGATGTAAAATACGTGCCCTGATGGTAACTAACGATATAACAAGATGCAAGATACTGAAGCAAACCAAAATCGAACACAAAAGAAATTACCCAAGGAGATAGATGCTAATAAAACAAAGTAACAGATAAAATCCCGGGCCGCAGTTATAAAATTGAAGCCCATTGAACCGGAGCAGTTAACCCAAGAATTGACCGCCGAACGATTTCAATGCGACATAAAAACCTTCTTTGGACGTCTTTCACAAAGAAGGTACAGTAGATTCTGCTTAATTATTTAATTAATTTGTCAGGATGAAGGAGCCAATGTATACCTACATTCAAATGCCTTTTAACCTAAATAAACAACTTATTTATATGTGATAAAAAGTATATGAATATTTACCTGTGCGTCAGTAATAATGTTTGCAAAATGAAATTGACTCTTTAGTCAAATATAGCGGATGCCATTGATCGTCGGGAATCATATCTCATTAATACTAGAATGAGACTATTAGTATCTCTGACTGACCCAATTATTCTCAACCGTCTGATTTTAGCTCTAAGTGGGAGCGACGTTTTGCGTTTTGAAATGGGTGCTTTAATAACGCATGTCTAAATCCCTCCCAGCCGATACATCCTTAAAAACGTCACAAAACATATAAGTAACCAAAGCATCATGCAGCACGAAGAGAAAGAAGAATTTTTCACTATTATTTTACACGCATTTAGGTATTGCTTCAAAGTAAGCTTTAAAACCACATTAAGTGCACACAGTATAAAAGCTCATTCCTGCTATCCATCACTTAAGTAGGTGTTGAAGAATTTCTTACTATGAAAGCGCTCTTTCACTTTATTAGCGGAACAAAATTTAGTATCCGCTAAATATCGCCGACGATGCTCCGTTACGATCCTGACGATCTTTCGAGTGCAATGCTCAAACTTTTTTATTGCTTAATCGTTACAGGGTGGATAGACGAGCGATTTCGAATTACTTTAAAGTTTATTTAAAGGAAACATAATTGGCCTTTACATCAAATTGTTGTTGGCTTAAGTTAAGCGTACACTTTTCGGCATCGGACGCATCGCATTAAACGGATCGATATTCTTTGTATAGAAACCCACACAAGTGCCAAAAGTTGCCAAAAGGTCGACACTGAGCTTTTTTCAGCGCAAGCCATTTTTGAAGGCGATGCGGTGCCCAGGACAATGTTAGGTGGAGTAGGCTTGCCCAACACCTATACCCTCACAACCTATTCAGCTATGACCATAGGAAGGAACGGGTCAATAAGCTTAGTCTGGAGCTAATTTATTTATATTTTAACGGGTCTTAATCACGTATTATTATTAAGACCCGCTAAAATGTAAATATGTTAACAATTCGTGTGAAATTAAAAAGTTTGGAGCTAACTTAGCCCTGGGTTTCCCCGCGAAGTATTTTTAAATAAATATAGGTAGTATATCCGTTGTCTAGTCACCGTAACAGAAGCTTAGTAGCTTACCATGGGGCTAGATGGCGCTGTGTGTTGGTCACAGAATTTATTTATATTATTATTTATATTTATTCTTAAGAGAAAAAATACATCTACGAAACACAAAGCAAGAAATCTCTCAAAGTTTACGCAAGTCACTTTAAGGGACGAATGCTATGTTGGTTAATCTTAATAACTTGGATGACCAACCGACTGATCGAGATGTCTATCACCTTGCGTGTCTCCAATTTAGAAACTCTCTTGAGACTCGTCGTAATTTGTGCATGTTTTTTTTAAACATTTCTCTCGTAAGTAATTCAAAATTGCTTGTCTATCCACGCCATAAAGATTAAACAATAATAAAGTTTCTACGAATGCCCAGTGCAGGCTTAAGCACCTAAAACATAAATGTTTGACGAAGTATGTCTACCTAAATTTAAAATCGACTATGGATGGTCCCAATTGGCTAAAATTGTATCGTCAAACACAACTATATACCTATGTACCTATAGTATTCTTATGTTAAGGTAGAAAGAATATGGGTCGAACTTTAACCTTCCGTCGCCTTAAAAACTTCCCCTTAACCAAGTATCTTTCAGATGAGCATGCTAATTCATAGCACGCATATATTCTCTTTACTACGAAAGGAATGCTTAGCAGATGAACCCTGTTTTTTATCTCAGGGTGTAAAGAGACCTTAGGGCGAACTGAAAATTAGGTAAACCGCCCGACTATTATAGATAACTAACTGTGCCCCTTCTGTATCAGCAATATTGGGACCAAAAGTAGGCTATGTCCTTCTCCAAGGTACTATCTATCTCTATACCAAAATTCATCAAAATCAGTTCAGCGGTTTAGACATGAAAAAGCAACAGACTGCTAGACAATCTAGCCCACAAACTAAGCGACTAGGCTTGTACTATGGGTAATTGACAACAGGTTTATATTATCATAGATAGACAATTGTATTAAAAACAAATATAAATACTTGTGCTCGGTGGAAATCGAACCCGCAACGTTTTGCATTGCAGTCCGACAATCGGTCTATGCGCTACAGAGGCCGTTAAGAAGAAGATGGCATTCATCATGACTTACCACATTTGTCTTGTGTCTTACCACAATGTGGTAAAACAAGACTACATTGTGGTGAGACACTTCGTATTCAAACTTAATTATTAGACAAAAATAATTTAAAAAATTACCAAAGATAATTGCACGTCTAAAGAACTCCCAAATGGTGAGTTTTATTGTAAAACCAGTAAAATACGAAAAAAAAGCCAGTCGATACGGTTGATTTAATTTAACAGCCGTTTGATAACAAAACGGGTCTATTGTGTTTGAGATATTTTAACTGATAAACTGACACGCTTTAGGGAACTAATGTTTTTATGTTTTACTAGCTGTGCCCCGCGGTTTCACCCGTGTAAGTCCCGTTCCCCGAGAATATCGAGATTAAAAGTAGCCTATTTGTTATTCCAGGTATCCAGCTACCTATATTCCAAGTTTCATCGCAATCGGTTTAATAGTTTTTGCGTGATTGAATAACAAATATCCAAACATCTAAACATCCAAACACACAAACTTTACATAGCTAGTAGCTCTCTATGGGTTTACCCACCTAAGTCCGAATCCTGTAGGAATGTCGAAATAAAGAGTAGCCTATGTGATATTTTAGATTTCCAGCTATCTACATACGAAGTTTCATATCAATCTGTAAAGGGGTTTCAGTGTGAAGAAACAACAAACAATTTCACAAACTTTCACCTTTACGATAAAGTAGGATAGGATAAGATGGGATTGCTCTGGTTCACATTTTTGCAGTCATTTAGTTTCAATGGGATCATTGGAATAAGCGCAGCGCGCATTGATACGTTGCTGCGGAGCTAGTGGCGCAGTGTGAAATTCCTGTGCCATAACCACATAATTTTGCGATAGTCGCAAAGTAATATAGCGTCACGCCTTGGTTTATCATGGCCCTAAAATCAGTGGCGATATTATGTGGTGGGAAGGATCCTGACCGTACCATAAATCGCCACGTGTATAGGCAAATCGTAACCCGAATTTTATTCTAAACAAAAATTGACGATTACCCCCACCACCACTATCCCAATATCGCCACTGATTTTAGGGTAGTATTTAGGCCATCTAAGGTATCAATGTGATACCCTTGGTGGTGCTAAATAACAATCTCTTGGTAACTAGAATCCGTCGGTACTTTTTTATTTAACACACCACAAACACACAAAAACCGAGTAGATCTATTTGTCTAAAGTTCTTAAATAGCTTCAAAGTTTAAGTTTATAACTGAAGATAATTCAAGTGATATGAACATTAGCAAAGATGAAATCCAATAAATATTTCTGAAAAAATAATAGTTTTTTTAACGCAGTATAAACAAGAGATAAATATCATTTTAAATAAATCTAAAATTGAATGTTTAACGGCTGAATGGATTTTAAATTAACGGCTGAATGGATTTTTTTCTTTTATTTTGAATTTAAAAAATGTTACAAAATCATTGAATTGACTTGTTCGTGAAGTAAAAAACAAAGTTCATTTGTCTTATTTCCCATTTTTGAGTAATATATCTGGGGATCTATCTCGGAACAAATAACTACGTTTTTGCCCAGTACGCGTTCCGCGAGTTATATGGTTTGCATACAAAAAGTATACAAATAGGAAGTATTCCTACCAAGCGCCAGCAATTTCGCGACACTAGTTTCACGTCTTGTTTATGTATAAGTACGATGACATTAGTTGCTTTACACTATAAACACGAGGTATTTAGGTACCATGTTTAATAATTTATTCGCGGAGCTCGATATTTCGCTGGTAATATGAAATATCGAGCTCCGCAAATAAATTATTAAACATGGTAAATATCCCGTTATTAAGTAATTTTAGTAGTGAAAACAACCATGTAAGTTTAAAGTTGCATTGTAAAACTTGATGTTTACACGTAAAATTGTCAATGAAAACAATGTCACGAAACTGCTTTCTTTGCTTTCATGCTAAGTATTAGTTTAGTTCTAGATAAATATTATATGCATTTTTTTACAAAACTGACTATAAATTGCACGACACTAATTTCGTTATGTGTAAGCCCCGCATTCAGAGCCTTTGATTATATAAGCAAAACATATTTTCTATTCACAATACTAAAGTACGTTTCGCCTTGCGACCTTCTGGTCCAAATCCGAACCAAAGGTTATGAATGCTTATTTTAAATGGGTAAGATTAGTTCGGAAAATAGCCTCTAAGTACCTTGGACATTAGGTTCTGAAGGTCGAGGAACAAATACAAAGAGCCGAAAGGTTTAGAAGATTACAAGCAGCTTATGTGTTTCAGTAGAAATAAAACTTTCTGTTAGGAAACTTTTTCTTTGAACATTATTTTTGATAACACACACAGTATCGTATGAACATTAAACAACCTTCGGTCAAATTAATCTATAATGCTTAAGGGCCTATATAACCCTTATAGCGTGACAGGGATAAAACTAGCATTAATTAATTAAAAAATTAGAATTTCAGATGTGTAAGTGAAGGAGGTAAGATGCGACTATGCAAAATTTTATTGCGTAAAATCAAACAATTGCTAGTTTCAAGATAACTAAACGTTAATCTTGAAATTCAAAACATTCACTGCCTGTATTGAGCTAAGTTCAGTTCTCATACAAAGTTTTATTAGTTTTCGTACGTATTGACTGAGTAATATCACTTATTTGTACAATTTAGAGGGAAGTTTGGATTTTTTTTCTATCGAGAAAATTTTCAGGAATCGTGTTTTTACGACATTCACGTTAGTAAATATCCTCGACTTTAAAAAATATGGTTTCAAAAACTTTTATTTCAAATAACTTTTGTAGTAATTCACCCTAGAAACATCAGTTCTGGCCTACTACGGCCCCTTAAGTCTTAGCGTCCCCGTTTACCCAACTTTCAGTATCATCGTCAGGTGCTCAGCAGAGTGCCATCTGAGATCAGTTATGCACAAATTGAGTTCGCAAACACTAAGTATTAGGATATTAGGTTATCCTAAAGGAGAGCTGCTTCATGCTCAAGTGACACTACCTGATTGCCCAGACTGGTATTTACCTATACTGGAGGAGTAATAAAGCCGCTCACCACGGCAGGTATATAGAGGAATACTAATAAAGCGGCTCACAACATACATTTTAATATAAACAGTTCAATACACTGCTTCCACACAAATTAATATATAAACAAAAACACAAAAAACGCAACAACACAAGTCGTGGCAGAGGCCACGCTATTTGCTATTTTATTGATACTAGCTACGCCCCGTGGTTTTCAGGGTAAGTCCCGTTCCCGTGGGAATATCGGGATAAAAAGAAGCCTATGTGTTATTCCAGATCTCCAGCTACCTATATTCCAAGTTTCATCGCAATCGGTTCTGTGGTTTTGCGAGATTGAGTAACAAACACACAGACGTACAAACATACATACAAACTTTCGCGTTTGTGAATTAGTAAGTTATATATAATTATCTTTAAAGTGCTTCTGAGTGACTGATGGTTTAACACAGCCTAAACTGCTGATAATAGTAGAGAGCTGCTGTAGTATCATCTAATTAGCATCCACCGCTACTAGTTGCTATTTACTGTCAAAAATATATTTCGTATTCTACATTGCTGCTTTGAAGTAATCACCGGTAACAACCACGTTACGTAAAAGCAGCAATGTATTGCAACTTAGCAACTACTAGCGGTGGATGCTAATTAGATGATACCACAGCTGGTAGAGAACTTAATTTCGAAAAATGTGTGTTTTATATGATGTAGGCATCCGACAACAAAATGGTATTTTGAAACTACCACGGGATCGCGCCTTAAGCGGCACAAAAACACAAACCACAGTTTACCTAATAGTTAGTAGGTATAACGGTATAAATAAAATCATAGGCACGTTCAAAAAGTAAAGCGACGTTCTTCTTACGTCAGCCCTGATTAAGGACGCGACTCATGTGAAATCCCTTCCGATTGAATAGTTTTATTCATAACCGGTATCAAATAGATCTTTAAACAATGTTTAATGTTATTGTACATGATACAAGAAGTGTCCCCTTCATTTCAAAAACAATAAAAAATAACTTTAAATACCACTATTATACAGGCAACGTTACCCCTGTTTTACAAAATAAATCAATTTTTCTTCTAAATCCTTAACCGCTATATTTACTTATAGGCATCATAATATTAGAAAGTACAATACCTAGAACCCCTTCATCGCATTTTTTCAAAATATTATTATAATCTTCGTTAATTATTGATTTTACGAGAAATTGTAGATTTTTCACGCAATTCCATCTCGCTCATTTATATGCAATAGGACAAGGACCGTTGCTTATCATCTATCGCCGCCTTAAATAATTACAATTAAGAAAATTTAACGAAATAAACCGCCCCTTATAAAGAATCACTGTTATTACAACTCATTTTCGTAAAATTACCTTTCTGTTTCGCGCCAGAAATGTAATTTAGGTAAAATATTTAGATTACAAAAGCCATTTTAACTGTAGTGGTTAAAATGCTTGGTTTGTATGTTCCAAATACAGAGGTATAAGGTCATTGACCTAGGTTACGATAGCTATAATATGTTATACAGGGTTATTGGGAAATAGTTAACGCCAACTTCATGTTCGCCTATACGTGGGTTGTTTTACACGTCTCTGAGCGAAAATCTTTTGTTTTACGACTTAAAGGATTTTTTTTAAAGTCGTGAGATTTTGTTTCTCAAAAATCACTTCGATAATGACTGATAATATGCCACACACACTATCGGTCGCCCATCCAAGGAATGATGGCGCCAGGCGTTGCTTAAAACCTAATCGGTTTTATAAAACAACTATTCCCAAACACATCTGCCTGACTGGATGGACTGAACAGATTTGCCTGTTCAGTGTTTGTCTACAAAAACGCACCATTGTAAAGAATTCTATATTAACATCGAGGTATTTTATCCCGGTATTTCCACACGACCGGAAAAGGAAGTTCTTTCTATCTAAGAAATAAATAACATTATCGCTGTTTCGTTACATTAAAGTCTTCTATATTAAACCCTCTTGGGAAATACACCATGTGTTAAAAACACAATTTACTTGTTCGAGCAATACAGCCTGCCGCACAACCCGTCACCTACTTCGATAACGTCCGTGAAGAAAATTGAAGTGTCGTTTTGTTACTACCTGTACATTTGAACAAAGTTAACTTTGTAATCGGTGACAGCGCTAGTATCTATGCAAAGCTTTATAAACAAATTAGTTTGATTTTTTTTCCGATTGCAGAGATAAATTGGTGACAGCTCAAAGTGTTATACAGGTAGTTTCGTTAATGTTGCTGTATTAAAATGGTGTTATTATTTCTAAAGGTTACTACAATTATGTTACTCGTTTTAGATTTTAGGACGTGTAACTGAAAATTATCAGTTTATCGCTTCTATTTGGGGTATTCTTACATAATCAATAGGGAGGTACCTATTTTATATTATTTACATAAGTAACTTTTCCATTTTTTAATGTGAAACATCTATAGGTGGGGGTAAACCTGATTTATGGCGTGGCGAGGTCGTGGCGAGTCCTATATGAAAACTTATCTGTCAATAGAAATATGCCTTGAGCATGTTTCAAAACTGTCAAGCCGTCATGACGGTTCAGTTTTTTTTAAATTTTATAAATATTTTGTGATGCTAATAAGTTTAAAATTAAACCTATTGTTTCGGTGCTTAAACTTTATTTAGGCATGTTTCAGCGTGTGAGGTGAGTACGGCAAATTACATCATGGTCTACCCGTGAAACACCTCGAAACGTCGGACATTGAAAAATGCCCAAAACAATGAGTTCTATCTCAGGGTTTATTACTATAATTTGCCAAAACCATGACACTTTATACATCCAATGGTTGCCTGGAAGAGATCACTTTAAGCAGGCCACAAATTGTGCCCCCTTAGATTTAAGTTATATATGTTTTTCTTCTTGTCATTTTAAAATAACTGTTTAATAAGTAGGTAGGTACTTATGTATTCGTAAGTTAATGATGGTTATGTTGTCTTCTAGACATTCCTAAAAAAATGTTTTCTATTTTCAGAAAGTTATAGGTAAAGACGAACTTCTAAGAAAATGCCTGAATAAAAGCAATCGGCTCGATCCACTATCAAAAACAAAGATATTTAGGTAGACTTGCGGTAAAGCTAAATTGCAATTTGGTGCCACATGTGTCAAATAAAAAAGGACGAAAGTTTCAGCGGTTTCTGGCCACTGCATCAAATGCATTTAGTTTATCACGCCATCATTTCTTGAGTCTACCTTAAAGGCATTTATATAGCCATATAAACCTTGAAAAATTCAGCCTACGTCCAGCATCACTTATTTACATAACTTGCTTTGACCTCATCTCACCAGATGGAAAGCGGCGATAATGTCGACGGTGTAACATACATGTTTTGAAGACTCAAGGTTGTAGTTAGTGGAAATATCGTGGAATTGGTACTACACGAAAAGGCAAAAGCACTGGGATCCCTCCCTTCTCTAAACCCTTCAGTGTCTAGTGCTAGGTGGGTCCAGTCCCTATTTTGCAAGTCTAATTTATCCTGCCATTTCCTCCTGGACCTGCCACGGGGTGGCCTGCTATCCGGTACCCAGTCCTTGGTGGTTTGTTACTAATTGCGGCAGATGTGGGATGCCTAGTTCCAAATAAGTTCGAACTATATTCAGATAAGTAGATTTTAAATCTCTTTGATCAAAGGCCTATTTAAATACAAGTCGAGGAGGTCACGACCGCGACGTTAGCCAGTAATAAATCATGTATTGTTGTTCTCGACAAAAGAAGTCATTTCTCGCGGAAAAGTGCGCCATTCAAGGTGGTGCCCTATAATATTTGTTGGAATACAAAGCGTCATTTTTCCTAAGGTCAAACTTGATTTTCTTGTAAAGACGGTTTTTATTGATAGATTTTATTAAAATCACTTGACTGGATTTCGGGTTATTTCAAGGAGATGGAGGATTGACGCCTACTCCATCTAAAGATGTCCAAACCTCCCACTCAGGTGTGGGAGTTTTTTTATTGTTCGTTAAATTTGTATTTATTATATTAACATTAATACAAAAACTTTTTAAGTCCACACGATTTGTGAAATAGGTTTTCTCACGACCAAAATTAATGTAACATAGTTGAAGGAAACCACGAGTTAAGAAAATAAATGAAATCGCAATTAGGACTCTGCAGTAAATTATATTTTTACGGGTTATACTCGCTTTTTATTAATTTAACCGTAACCGTAAAGTTAATTAGTTAGAAAAACCCAACTGTAAAGTTAGCGAAAGCTCGGTACATTTAACAATGCCGTTAATAAATAAAACGCTAGTATAACCCGGGAAATAATGTGTTTCATTATGCAAAATTGCGAAAACCTAAGCCAAACTAGGTAGTTAGTCAGTAACTATTTTATAATTATAATATATTATATTTGTTACTCCTTCACGCTTTTGCGTAGGAGATTTTACTACTGAACCTATTGTGATGAAGCTTGGTAGCATAGATAAGTTCTGAATGAACACTTAGGATACTTTTTATTCCGAAATCTTTACGGATTCGGGACCAGCCGAAAGTTAGTAGATAATAAGAAATAAATTTCCTGAAAAACAAAAACAACCAAGAGGGATTATTGGTTTAGAACGTATTATATCTACCTACTGACGTTTGGAGGGGTCCGAAATTTCGAAATTCACGTTTCGTAATAGCACTCCAGGCCCTACTTAATCGATAACTATAAGGAATCGTACTCAGAATGTAAAAAGCATTACCCTTTCTTTCAGCTACACCATAGTCTAATTAAAACCGGGTATCAGCCTCTTTTTCTTTCACATTTATTTCTTTGTATTATTATCGTTTATTTGTCGTAAATCGAGACACGTATAAAATAATATTGAACAGTAAAAATAAATAACAACATTAGTAATTCACTATATACATATTGTGTTTACGATAAATACGTTGTATTACATAAATGGAATGGGGTACGATTCTGAGGTACTACGACATTCGATTAAGGATGCTAAATATCGTGCGAAGTGGAGACGTAATAGCGTAGTAGAAAGCAGACCTGCGAGGAACGCAATTTCGCTCGGATGATGTTGATGGTGACGACATTCTAGAGTGAAAGTTTCAATATTTCACTGCCGAAAACACAAACGTGAGTTTTTAGATTTTGATCCAGCTTTTGCAATTACAACTACAGTAGTCAAAGAGTTCATAAAACCTTTATCTTACTAATATTATAAACGCGAAAGTATGTATGTCAGTATACAAGATGTAACGGGTAAGCCCTTTTAATCCGAAAGGGGGTTGTTCTAGACGTTTAGGCGAACAACTTTTGTTCTACGACTTTTGAAAATTCGAAGTACTTTTCGAAAAATTTAGGTGTCAAATTTACTTGAAAATCAGCTGTTTCTTAGAGTTCGAGGTCATTGACCTTATGTTGTTCTTTCATTTAGTTTGGTCTACTACAATCAAACCTTCAATTACCTTTATTTTCAAAAACAGCTCTTTTTCCAGTGAAACAAAATCTCAAAATTTTCAAAAAAAAAAGTTCGAATTTTCAAAAGTCGTAGAACAAAATGTGTTCGCCTAGACGTCTAGAACAACCCCCTTTCGGAATAAAAGGGCTTACCTGTTACATCTTGTATATGTATGTATGTACTAGCTGCGCCCCGCGGTTTCACCCGCGCAAGTCGCGATTCCGCGTTGTTCGAACACCTACCTACCGCAGTGCAATAATCCACACATAAACGGTCGCCCATTGAAGTACTGTTGAAGCCAGGCGCTGTCGCGCCTGTCATCATCAGTACTTCCCTGGTCGTCCGTTTAAGTGTGGATTTTTGCACTGCGGTAGGTAGGTGAAGTAAGTTAAAGTTTGTATTTCGTCAGTAAGTGACGATGACGATGACGAAGGATGACGATGACGATGGATGACGATGATAATGATGCCACTCTACATCACTTATCCTACCCCTGTGTCGATTTTCATTCATTGAATGGTTATAACCCGCGTAAGTCCCGATCCTGCGGGATTTTCGGGATCAAAAGTATCCTATGTTACTCTCTATCACTTAAACTATCACTATGCAAATTTTCATCCATTAATATTATCACCCGCTTAAGTCCCGATCCCGCGGGATTTTCGGGATCAAAAGTATCCTATGTTACTCTCTATCACTTAAACTATCCCTATGCAAATTTTCATCTAAGAAATAGTTATCACCTGCGTAAGTCCTGATCCCGCGGGATTTTCGGGATCAAAAGTATCCTATGTTACTCTCCATCATTTAAACTATCCCTATGCAAATTTTCATGTAATAAATATTGTCACCCGCGTAAGTCCCGATCCCGCGGGATTTTCGGGATCAAAAGTATCCTATGTTACTCTCCATCATTTAAACTATCCCTATGCAAATTTTCATCCAAATCGGTCGAGCCGTTTGACCGTGAAGAGGGAACAAACAAACAAACAGATTTTCGGATTTAATAGGGGTTAAAGTATGAAATTGCCGTTTTATTGCAATAGGTTCTTTGAATTGACATAGAATCTTCATGGTTTGAGGTTTTCGAATGAAACTTTTTTCAAATGGTTTCTGTGATGTTCTTTTTTTAAAAAATGTGAAACATTTGAATATCGACTTTCAATTGTTTTTGTTATTCAATTTAGACAAGAAAGATGGATACAGCGAAAATTCGAGTGATTTTTGAATACGAGTTCCGACGCGGAACTAACGCGGCTGAAACAGCCCGCAATATCAATGCTGCGTTTGGAGAGGGGTCTACTAATGAACGCACCGTGCGATTTTGGTTTAAACGCTTTCGTGATGGAAATTTCGACTTAAAGAACGAGCCACGAGAAAGACCGCTCACACAGGTGAATAACGATGAATTAAGAGAGATAGTGGAAGCCGATCCTAGTCAAACTACCCAGGAATTAGCGGCATGGTTTAACGTTACCTTACCCACTTTATTGACTCACTTGCGTCAAATCAATAAAATAATAAAATACGAAATATGGGTGCCTCATGATTTGACTGATCTGCAGAAAGAAACGCGTGTTGAAACTTGTGTTGCCTTGTTGAACCGGTACAGAAATGAAGGAATATTGGATCGAATTGTAACATGTGATGAAAAGTGGATTCTTTATGATAACCGGAAAAGAAAAATGCAATGGCTGACCCCAGGCAAATGCCACAACAGTGTCTTAAAGCAAAACTTACCAATAAAAAGGTAATGGTAACTGTTTGGTGGTCTCAGCATGGTGTTATTCACTATAGTTTTCTTCGATCTGGTCAAGCAATTACGGCAGATGTCTATTGTGCCGAACTCCGAACCATGTTGACAAAACTAGCAGTAAAACAGCCCCGACTCATGAATCGATCTTCACCATTATTGCTCCACGACAACGCGAGACCTCACACAGCACGAGAAACCATTTTGACCCTTCAGGAACTGCACTTAGAAACCATTCGTCATCCTCCGTATTCACCAGACCTTGCTCCAACGGACTACCATTTTTTTCGTGATTTGGACAATTATCTACGTGACAAGAAGTTTTCTTCCCAGGAGGCAGTACAAAATGCTTTCACACAGTTTGTGCAGTCTAGATCGTCGGAGTTCTATCGCAAAGGCATTAATAACCTTCCCATTAGATGGCAGCAATGTATAGATAATAATGGCAACTATTTGATTAAATAAATTTGTTAAAAATTTAAAAAATAAACAATTAAGATTTTCAGTACAAATCGGCAATTTCATACTTTAACCCCTAATATAATATTAGTAGGATAATATTAGTAGGATGTGAGGTTGTTACTCTTTCACGCAAAAACTACTAAACCGATTGCCATGAAACTTGGAATATAGATAGATATAGATAGCTGGGGGACCTGGATTAACACATAGGCTACTTTTTATCCCTTTATCCCCGCGGGAACGGGACTTACGCGAGTAAAACCGCGGGGCGCAGATAGTAGTTGTATATTAAGAATAATAATAATACATAAAGATTTTAAAATATAAAAAAAAACAGAATAGCAACATAAAAATAAATAGGTACCTACAACAATAGTTTAACTTAACATCTAAAAGCTACGGAGGTTATACCGTTGCTAAGCTTAAGTTTAAACCAGTTTTCACTTAAAATTAATACATACTTACAATTTATCTACCCAAAAAAAATAATCTTAATTATTTATTTAATGTTAATTTTAATCCAATTCATATATTCATAACAGCTTGCACTAGGTAAATTACAATAGGTGTTATAAAAATAAATATGATGTCCTCTAGGCCCACCATAATAGGTATAGGTAATTAGTCAACTTATAAGGTAAAAATATAAATCAGAAAAATTAATAATAATAATGTCAATATTAGTTGGTTTATAAGGTATTTATAATGTTTTCGCGAAAGTAAATGAACGAGCTATGCTCGGCGTTTCTCTGAGGGATCGCATCAGAAATGAGGTGATCCGTCAGAAAACAAAAGTCTTCGACATAGCTCACCGGATTAGCAAGCTGAAGTGGCAGTGGGCTGGCCATATTAGCCGTAGAACCGATAACCGTTGGGGTAAACGAGTTCTAGAGTGGAGACCGCGTCTCGGCAAACGTAGTGTAGGACGTCCTCAGGCACGTTGGAGCGACGATTTGCGCAAGACGGCTGGCACAAACTGGATGCGAGAAGCCGAAAATAGATCTAGGTGGCGTGCAATTGGAGAGGCCTATGTCCAGCAGTGGACTGCAACGGGCTGATGATGATGATGATGATGATGAAAGTAAATAAAAATAGTTTCACGAAAACATTATGATATAAATTAACTTAGTTATTTTTTTTATTTTTGCGTGTGTAAAATAAAAAAATAAAACAAAACATAATCAGCCCTTTAATTTGTCCCACTGCAGGGCAAGGGCCACCTCTTAGAGGGGTTAGACAGTAAGACGCCACGGGGACCTACCCCGGATTAGCGAATGTCCCATCAAGTCCCAGGTCTTCGAACCGTTAACTTAAGATAAAAGAGATAAAGATAATTTATTTGGTCAAAAATTTCGTATTCAAAAGGTGTTACAAAAATACAGAAAGAACAAGACAGAAGAGACAGAGTTACAGAAATTCTGCCTACAGGCGTCCAAATATTTTTAATTAATAGGTAACTTTTTCTTAAAGAAAAAGACATTGGTGACAAGACAAAACGCTTGGAGTGGATTGTCATTGTATTACATAAACAAATAAATAAATAGAAAGTTAAACCAGTTTGATGGGTACTTTTGGACGCAATGATCTTACACCTTAGTTTTAAAGCGTGAATCTTATAATTTGAAGGATGGGATTTGAAGTGAATCTTATAATTGATATTTTATATATTTATTACTAGCTGCGCCCCGCGGTTTTACCCGCGTTAATCCCGTTCCCGGGGGAATATCGGGATAAAAACTAGCCTATGTGTTAATCCAGGTCCCCGGCTACCTATATTCCAAGTTTCATCGCAATCGGTTCAGTAGTTTTTGCGTGAAAGAGTAACAACCTCACATCCTACTAATATTATCCTACTAATATTATATTAGGGGTTAAAGTATGAAATTGCCGAAATAGTAACAACCTCACATACATATATACATACATACTTACATACAAACTTTCGCGTTTATAATATTAGTAAGATATGTCTAGGAGTAAACCACTGACCTGTACTATCGACGTTATCGAGTCGATATTGGCATCTGATCCACGATCCTTGAGCATAATATCCATAGGCTGCAAGTTGTGTTTTCTTACCAAAGGTAACCTAACCTAACCTAACCTAACCTACCCTCAATTCTAATGATAAAAATATTTAAAATAAAACAACCTGTTCCACTACGGAACATTATAAATGCCTTGTATTTATTTTAATCAGAAAAGATTGCTTACACATTTAAACGAGCAGTTTGTGGGCTCCCAAACACCAAACGTAATGTTTTTATACGATATTGATTCCTTATAACTCAGACGCAACTTTCACCCAAATCAGGCTGGTAGGTACTTGGCCGGTTTTTTGACAACGGTCAAATCTAGAGTTAACTAGAAGTTCGCCCCGAACTGAGACCTCACGACCCCCTATCTCCTCAACCCCCCTACCGATCCGGCTCATCTTCTCATAAACTCATAAATTCTATTGACTTAAACTACGCGCATACCAAAATTCATGGAGATCGGAGCTACGATACTCAAGTTATCGTCGAACAAACATACAAAGATACTAAGTTACAAAGATACAAGCGCCAGGCCCGTCTACACTGAACATCACTCGCTTCGCTCGTTCGGTCAACAAAAACTTACTCTAACTACAGCCATGAGTTGTACTTATAATAATTGACGATTACTTCCACTGTTCTGAAAGACTTTTCCTAGAGAATATGAATTACTAGAATACGTCCCTTAGTCATAAAACGCAGTTTATAGTCAATCCGTTTGCACTCATTCGGAAAGGGCTACTTTTTTCCGGCTTACCTATGTAGGGTGACTGAGATTTTTTTACGACACTTAGGTACGTTGTAATGTTGTTTAACCCAAGATTACTCTAAAGTTGGTACTAGATTGAATGGAGTCAGTGCTTGGTTGAGTTGGAAAGTGTATTATAGATTTTTCGAGTACCATTAGAGTATTTTCGTGATTTTTTATTAAAATCAAACTCATGTTTATCCTATGTTCATAGTGTTGCCTTATTGCAATGTTTATTTTTGTATCAGAAATGTTTTTGTGTCTGTGTCTTTGTTTTTGTTGAATTTTAACGCAAAAATCGCTGAAACTTGATAGGTATGTAATAAATAGATCTGAAATAACAAAATATAAGTCTCTCTTAACATTTTGCTTCTAATTTCGAGAAATTGAAATTAAATTAAATCATTTTTTCGGTTATAATCGCGTGGTGTTTTTTTTGCATAATTCAACGCTCAATATTTCGAGACCTTCAAGGTCACTGGACTTTTAGAGAAGTTTCTTTTTGTCCCGATATTCGAGCGGGACCTATTTTTCCTTTTTAATTATTTTACTTAACTTTTTTATACTATGTACTTTTCTTGTTTGTTTGTTTGTCGTTCCGGGTGGAATCTTGCAACTTCAATTTGAGGCACTTCCCGACTAGGTAACAAGCGGGTTGAAACTTTGGGAATAGTTCAGAACCAGATGACAATGCAATCAAAGTTACTTTCAACGTTCCACAAGCACTTATGGTGAATAATAAAATAAAATTTTGGTAATTAATAAAATAAAATTAATAGTTTTAAAAAAGCAGGATTCATTTACTCTTTTAGGACATTTAAAAACCTGAGTTTTTAGATTTTTATCTCACGACTTTTGCAATTCTATCTAAATAAATACCTACCTACCAAAGAGGCACACTACTCTCCCGAGCAAAACCGAAACCTTTGAAACAGAAACAATCAATGAAAACGTCACAACCTATCACGGTGTAAACGTTCATCCCGACAAAGACTAATTAAAGTTGGTAAAAGACGTCCTACTGTAATGGTAGTTGTCTCTAATTGAGTTTGCTGTAGTTTAAGTGGTCAGCACAAAGTAGTTAAATAGGTAGGCATAAGTACCTACTTAAGTGGGTTCAGCCATATCGTTACAGGTTACTGGAATAGATAGATTACAATGAAATAATAGGCGGCCTTACATCTTACTTCTTACTAATATTATAAACGCGAAAGTTTGTATGTATGTATGTGTTTATGTGAGGCTGTTACTCTTTGAACCGATTGCGATGAAACTTGGAATATAGGTAGCTGGGGACCTGGATTAACATATGCTACTTTTTATCCCGTTATTCCTGCGGGAACGGGACTTACGCGAGTGAAACCGCGGGGCGCAGCTAGTAAATTATAAACGTGAAGGTTTGTATGTATGTATGTGACTTTCATACTCTCTCACGCAAAAACTTCTGAACCGATTGTGATGAAACTTGGAATATAGGTAGCTGGATACTGGAAATAACACATAGGTAGCTGGATACTGGAAATAACACATATTTTTATCCAGATATTCCCACGGGAACGGGACTTAGGAGAACTTACGGGACCGGGACTTACGGGAATAACACATTGGCTACTTTATATCCCGACATTCCCGCGGGAACGGGGTAGTAACTAGTTGGTAAATTGTCGTAAAAGTTACATATAAAATTCTATATAAACCGACTTATTTTATTTAAATAATATTCAATTTAAAATTTTCACGAATTCGTATTCGAATTGAGCAGGGCCTAAGGGTCACGCCTTGTCTTGTACCTACTGAAACACCTTGTTTTTCCTTGATTGTTAATTAGTGTGTTATTTATTACATTTTCTTTTAGAATCGTGTTTCTTTTTACTCTTACAGGAAAAGCAATTAGGGATTTTAAGAACAGTTATTTGTTTTTTCTTAATTAGTCGTGAAACGTTCAATTTATAGCATTAGACTCGGTATTGTTTTATTTTAAACTAGTTGTGCCCCGCGGTTTCACCCGCGCAAGTCGCGATCCCGCGTTCTTCTTACACCTACCTACCGCAATGCAAAAATCCACACTTAAACGGTCGCCCATTGAAGTACTGTTAAAGCCAGGCGCTACCGCGCCTGGCATCATCAGTACTTCCCGTTTAAGTGTGGATTTTTGCACTGCAGTAGGTAGGTGAAGTAAGGCAAAATTTGTATGTCAGTAAGTGATGATGACGATGGATGACGATCAATACATTAGACAGTACAGTTAGTACATACCCTTAAAAATAGATTTTTTTAATATCTTTCAAAAACAGACACCGCAAAGTTACGATTTTATTATAAGTAAGTATAGATAGATTGTTTTTTTCTTTTCTGCCCCCATATTAATATCTAACCAGTGGACGTCTGACAACAGTTGAAAATGAAATGCGCTATGCAGTACGTTGCTGTTTCGAGGTAATCACAGGTTACATCAAAGCAGCAATGCCTGCAATGTTGACTATGCCTGTCAATTTTCACTGTTTTCCGACGTCCACTGGATACTAATCACTACAGCTTTCTACAGCCTACCAATCACGTTATTATGTATTTTAGTGTTACGGTAATCAGTGTCAGTAGGTATAGGTACAGTTTGGCAATACGCGACCCTAGACTTTAATGCTCTCTCAACAATGGCTGTGATAAACACGCGCCATAATTCGCATGCCTTTTTGCACGTATGTGGGTGCAGTATTGACAGGATGCGCATGCGGTATTGCACCTGGGTGAGTGTAGTATTCATAAAAATAGAAAAGTATTAAATGGAAAGGTTACTTCGTCAAAAAAACGGTCCCGCTTGATGTTAGAGATCCTAGTATGTCCTTTTGTCACTTTAGTGTTCGTCGGTTAGTTAAATAAGAACACACTGGAACCAACTGGGTTTACCAGGACAGTTTTGATAATATGTCAAAGCAATAATTACTGTAACCTTAGAGACCATGATTGAAATTGATATTTCAAAAGTTGTCAAGTGCACAGTCTTCTAGGAGCGAAGTCGACGATGTAACATGTCTTTGGAAGTATTGTGCCTGTGTGACATAACGCGTCCTTTTAATACTGCACTCACACGCAGTAACGCCTGCGAAATTAAAGCAAAATTAAAACGCACCTGTGTGGGAGTGAACTAATACTGGCTGATTTTTCACAGTTCAATCCGAATCGAACCACGCGCTGACCACAATATTCGAACTTGAAATTAGAATATTCGAAATTCATGCACGCTTCGAATTCCGAAATCCACTCGTTGACTAATTGGCGTCGTCGTCTATGGTCGGTCAACCTAACGTTATAATAGGCAATGACGCCCCCAGTCGCGCGCATATTTATTTGGCACGCATTCTAGATCCTAGTTTTGTGTCGGATGGCTCCATTGAACTAGGAACTTTTACGCGGGTCCACGTACAAGTTTCAACCCAAACTTTCTTGTCCCCTGTGAACTTCTACCAAGTTACTTTACACTCAGTGGTGGCGCTAGCATTTACGTAAATGCCGAGGGATTTTGAAGTTTTGGAAACCCCCGGCCGCATGGACAACTTGGTGACAATGTAATGACTTCGGACGCTAATTCCACATTTTTAGAGCTTGTTCTTTTAGAAACGACACATTTCGACGGAAATAGGACGAAAGAGGTTTGTTTAATCAAATTGGACTTTGGACTATACTTCGTCATTTTTCTATTTTGTCATTATTATTACTCGATTTTTTTTTCAATCGTCATTTTTATGACTCGTCATTTTTCAAAATCGTCATGAGTATGCTAGCTCAAATGATTGCAACGTTACGTACAATCATTTGAGTTAGCATACTAATGAAAGCACGTAACGTTTAAAAAGTTCTTTAGTAAGTACTAAAGGACTTTTTAAACGTTACGTGCTTTCAACTCTGAAAAGTTGTAAGCTGACTGACTAAAATTGGCACAAGATAATGCAATGGCGTCTCGTGCAATGGGTGTCGGAGGCCAAGAGCCACTTTAGGTCGCTATGACAGCAAAAATAAGCAAGCAGGTACGTAACCTGGTAAGCAGACGAGTGAAAAATTATTATCTTCTTATATTTCGCTTAATTCTTAACCTTCATAAATTCTGTAATCGCCGTAACAGACGGGCGGAACTGTTCCGCACCGTACTGTCAAATCATGTGTTATATTTATGTATTCTGTGGTCGAACGCTACAGAATTCGTCATAATAGTTGCAGAATAGCACTGGTGCGGCGCAGGGGTGCGGTTTAATCGTGTATTACTGCTATTAGAAAAAATAAAAAAATAAAAAAAATAAAATTCGTTTATTTCAGGCCGTGACCCATAGAAATAGATACAAAAATAATAATAATCACAAAAATTCATATACGATACACAATACAATACGATACATTCACTTACACATATGGACACAAACAACAATCAACACTAGATAAAAATTAAATTCAATAGTTCCTTACAAATGGCTCAACTGCTACATGTCTGCTACAGCAATGCCGCATGTAAGGACAGTCCAGCCTATCGGCGATCATTGCCAGGATTGCATTGGAGCTGGCCCGCACTCTGCGTACCAGGGAAGCACTCCGACTGCGCATAGTGGTGTGAAAGCAAGCAGTCCTCGCCACCGCAAACATTCCCGAGGCACTGCAGAATCGGGGCAGCCCCACCACAATCCGGAATGCATTATTATATAGGACTCGGAGGTCGCTGTAGCTTTTCTGTGTGTAGCGAGCCCATAGGCTGCAAGTGTATAAAGACGTACAAATAAAGGTTAAAGTACTTAGATTCCACATAAGATGCAGCTAGTGCCAAAAATTTTACTAAACGATTATGTAGGACATTATTATGCAGATAAAATAAAAACAATTTAATTAACGACAATGATGATAGTGAAATAAAAGTGACAGTGTTACAGATTGAAACTATAAAGTTGATAGGCTTATCGCGTGACGATTTTAAGTCATTAATTTCTTCCAGTCAAGTTTGGTTGTCGTTCTAATCGATTATCATGTAAATGTTTACTGAATTGTAAACATTTGAGTCGAAAGCATTAACTTCAACCATCTATTAATTCTATTAAACGTTTTACCACAGTTTGCTAGTAGTTGGTATGCCTCGCGGCTTTCTAAGATAATATCCTACTAGCTGCACTCCGCGGTTTCACCTACGTAAGTCCCGTTCCCGCGGGATAATCGGGATAAAAAGTAGCCTCTGTGTTATTCTAGTTCTCCAGCTATCTATAGGTATTCCAACTTTCATCGCAATCGGTATATCGAGATGAAAAGTAGCCTGTGTTAATCTCGGTATCCAGCTACCTATATCCCAATTTCATCGCAATCAGATCAGTAGTTTTTGCGTAAGAGAGTAATAAAGTCACAGACATACACGACATGCAAACTTTCGCATTTAAAATATTAGTAAAATAAGAAAATAACGTTTTTATCGGAATCGGGATTTTCGCGAGTGAAATCGTGGAACACAGCTAGTATTTTATCTACTGATATTATAAATGGGAAAGTTGCGATGTTCGAAAGCAGTTGCTTTGCTTTATTTAAACACAAAAATCCAAAAACTAAGGAGATAAGAAGTCTCCTGGTAACTAACAGGAGAAGTTTCCTGGTAACTCCTGGTAATTACCAGGAGACTTCTTATCCACATAAAGTGGATAAAAAGTATATTGGTACTTTTTAAACATAGGTACCTACCCTAATATCCACCAAACCGGTATAAACTCCAGTCATTCGAGTCAAAAAAATCGATTTCTGTATAACAAAGGTACTTAATCGATTACAAAAATGTAAGTATACCTAGAGGTAAGTAGTATGCAAATCGGTAAAATCATTCGAATGAAATCGCTGAATCGTTTCCCTAATCATTGCCATTACGGTAATCGCGTTAGGGACGCCGGAGATTATCATCTTACGGACCGTTTGCTACGTTTCAGCTTAAATAACCGGAGTTATGCCATGATATTCATATTTTAGAGAAACTGGGAGTAAGTTAAGGTGAATTACAGGTAGGTATATGTGAAATTTTCGCAGTTAAAAAGGTGTATGTACCTACTTACGTATTTAGCTAAGGAAGGTAGCATTTTGAACTTGTCTATAGATACTATAAATGTCCCTGTCTCAGTTTCGAGGTGGACGACTTCACCCCTAATCCGAACCTCGCCGCGAGTGAATTTATGAATATGATTTTTTTCTTAAAAATATTTATGGTACCTAGTAGTAGATATGCCTTTGAGCAATAAAAAAATTACGACATATTGTCAATAGATAGATAAATTCTTTAAAATACACCAAAATACAATTGAAATAAAAAAACTACTTAAATCTTTATATACAGGCACAATTGGCGAACTTATCGCTTAAAGCGTTATGTTCCAGGACACCTTCTTTCCATCTGTCTGTATTTTCTTCTATGTTAATTGCCGTCTAGTCACATGGTAAGCCACTAAGCATTCCCTATGGTGTCTATACCACGGATATAAAAAGCTGAGTTCTCACAGAGGCCAGTGGAAATGCGGTTTTGTTTTAACGAGGGGAAATTTTGCGCTGTTTCATACACTGTTTCCTGAATACCGATACGTATCAATTTCCAGCTACAATACTATCCAACGTGTTGTGTAATACTTCGATACGCTACATAGGTACAATAATTTCCGCAACATTGTTACTAGGTCACCCGATCGTTATTATTAACGTTCTAATTCTTAGAAAATCCATTTTATTGAAGCTTTAAAAGGCTATAGCTAGATTGATGACTACACAGTAGCCGCTGGTTGCTATAGTGTTGGAGAAAACCATAATATGAATTGCTAGGGTTTATCCTAATTTAGCTCTTAATCCAGATAGTGGTTGCGTGCTGCAGGATGTAGCTGCATCCTGGATAAGCTCACATACCTGGATTTATTCAGGTATATGGGGAGTGTCGGTGTCTTTTGAAACAACAGTTGTTGTATCTGAGTTATTTATTTTTTTATACAGGGCTTCGAATCCAAAACCCTTTTAGGGGGTGATTTTCCATAT
Organism: Idaea dimidiata; assembly: GCA_949358125.1. Lineage (NCBI taxonomy): Eukaryota > Metazoa > Arthropoda > Insecta > Lepidoptera > Geometridae > Idaea > Idaea dimidiata. Next base: position 17,941,896 of record OX442334.1, on the reverse strand, counting down.
CAAAACGAATAACTTTTGTTCTACGATTTTTAGAAAATTGAAATAGTTTTCGAAAATTTTTAGTGTAAAGTTTACTTGAAAATCAGCTGTTTCTTAAAGTTAGAGGTCATTGACCTTAAGTTGTCCTTTCTTTTAGTTTGGTGTACTACAATAAAAACTTAATTGTTTTTTTTCAGTTGTTCTTTCAGTGAAATATAAACTCAAAAATTAAAAAAAAGAATTCCCAAAATTCTTAGAACAAGTTATTCGATTTGATGTGGAAAGTCACCCTTTGAACGGTTTTGGATTTAAAACCGCATAATCTTGTATAACCGCAACGTTAAACTTCAAAAGTTTTAAATTTCATAACTCTTTTTTTCTTAGGTATACCTACGACAAATGCCGCGACGCGAAGCGATTGTTTAAATATCAAATACTTCTAGTCGTTGAAAGTTGGAATATATTTGAAATCATAGATATTATCTAGTTGAAATCCTGGGAAACACATTACTTTGCCACTTTTAATCTCGATATTCTTACGGAATCTGGACTAAAGCGGATAAAACTGCGTAGAGCTTCTATTATTAAGCGTAAAATATACCATAAATTACTTCCATTTTTCGCTTTAACAAAACAAACACGGACTCAATAAAAATGCTTATGAAACATTTAATATCAGTTCAAACAATGAAAATAAAAGCTGAGTCCCTCATTCGAACATTAAACATAGAATTTTACAATTCATTACTAATCTACAAAAACGTCAGAAAATCACACAGCCAGTGAAAATACTGAAATTCACAGAATACGCGATGAGGGGTACTTGTGTTTAGCACACCACCGACTCTCGATCGACCGATACTTCAATCGGTTGAAATTACCTTCACATTAAATCAGATAGAGGTTTAAGTGACTTTCACTCCCCGTTTCACAAGCCTTTTTCTGCACCTCTTTTGTTCTCGGTAACTTGCCTCTTAGGATCTGGTGGTTCGCTTAAATAGAGTAGCTAAATCTTATTAACCGAACCACAAAAAAATTGGGTTGTTTTTCACAGCCTGCTTCTAGACAACAACCCTCGTTAGGACCAAGTCGTTTACCTGCCACCGCGCGTAGAAAATTCCAGTTTCCAAGTACCGTCTGCACTATTTTTAGTGGAAACGCAAACCACAAAAAGCAAACTGATTTTATGTGAAAAGAATGCCGATATTAAGCTCATCTCTCTTTGCCGATGGTAAGGCAGCCTTGGATTTACAAATATGTACCTACATTATCAATCGCACCATAGCAGTTATCAAACCAGTAGTTATCGGCTGATAAAAAGTTTGATGTATGCATTCGATCCTCACACTGAACACCTATATGAAAATGTTAATTAATAAAAAAATAATTTAACAATTAAAAAACCGACTTCAAAAAGAAACAAAAAATAATTTAAAAAACAACCAAAAAAAAAAAGAATTGATAAAAATGACAAAATAATCTCTACATAGGTACAGAGCCACCGACTAATTAATCTGTTTTATCATCTGAAGTCGGGCAGTTTTACTGGTTGGTTCCATATTGTACTTAGTTTGGCTGCCCGACTTCAGATGATAAAACAAATTAATTAGTCGGTGGCTCTGTACCTATGTAGAGATTATTTTGTCATTTTTATCAATTCTTTTTTTTTTTGGTTGTTTTTTAAATTATTTTTTGTTTCTTTTTGAAGTCGGTTTTTTAATTGTTAAATTATTTTTTTATTTTCCCCGTTTTAGTATACTTACCTACCTAAAAATCAACAATATTGTTACCGTAATTTTCATTATTGAGGAGTTTGCTGATGAGAAGGTGGTTTCAGGTGCCCCATCAATCTGTACTTAGTTCTTTAGGGGTCTATTCTTTTTGGTAGAAGTCCAAAAATGAATAATTTATTGAATTCTGGGATGCTATCCTGTCCATCATTCCGAAGATACTCATCAGATCCTTACCAAACTTTCATGGGACCACCTCGTAGCTTCCACCTTTCCATTAAAAAAAGAACTATATCAATCGGTTAAGCCATCTTCGTATAATCGATGAACAATTGAATTGAATACAGTGTTTTGAGGAGCATTCCCGGTCCTCACTTCGAAGATCCTCATCAAATTTGTATGGGACCATCTCGGAGCTTCCACCTTTCCATTAAAAAAAGAATCATCTCAATCTGTCAAGCCATCTTCGAGTAATCGATAATCAACTGGATTGATTAATGCGTTTTGAGGAGCATTTCCGTTCATCACTCCGAAGACCCTCATCAGATGCACATCAAATTTTTATGAAACCATCTTGGAGCTCCTACCTATCCATTAAAAAAAGAATCATCTTAATCCGTCAATCCGTCTTCGAGTAATCGGTAAACATACAAAAAAAAAAAAAAATTATACATACAGACGAATTGATAACCTCCTCCTTTTTTTGAAGTCGGTTAAAAATTGCAAGTTAGAAGTAAAATTGTAACTTTAAAAACTTTATTGTAAAATTGTTTTAAATGTTTAGTGTTTGGTTAAGCTTCGAGGTTTTATTACCCGATTTCAGGTATAAAAAGAAGAAGTTTAACAATTCAATTTGTAGGTACTCATGTACCTAGGTAGCTAGACAGTTGAAATTTTCACAGATGATGAATTTCCGTTGCCGCAATACCAATAAATAAAAACAGTGCGCAGAATAAATGTTATGATGACAAAGGTACGGTTGGATGTTAAACTGACTCATTAACGACTCCGCTCCGCTCTCGTTGAGAACGCGGCTTAACAAAGAATTGTTTAAGTTGTACAAGCAAACATCACTCAAAGACTCAAACAAATACAAAGAAGATAATAAACCTAGCAAACTTAACCTGATAGGGCGATTCCTCAATCTCATTTGATAGACGATCGCTCCCAAGACGATGGAAAACTTTTTTCATTAACTGCTTATAAGAGAGGAATTTTGATATGGAATAAGATTCGGAATAATTGGCTTGCTGTAATCTCTGTGAAGCTGAAAAAGTATTTATTTGGGTGGCCGATGATAAATGGAGGTCTAAATGAACGATTTCGGAATAATTCATGAATTTTCTTTAAGGATTTTTACGTATTATCAAGTTTTAATTGCATAGGTATATTTTCGTGCCCATTTTAATTCGTACTACGCAAGTGGCATGATGCTTAGTAACTCAAAGAACATAAAACTGGACTGGCCTCTGGTCCTAATGCGTAGTTTGTTCTTGTAATAATAAAATGATTTTATTTGTGTCTTTCTCTATTACAGACTAGAATGGGAAATATTGCCTGATAGTGATGTATTTCAAACTCGTTACTAAGGCCGAGCTCCAGTCCAAAGTCAAACTGAACTGTACGCTAAACGCGAAAGCTGAACTGATTGCCAACCTTCATTAGTTGGAGAGGCACCCTGAAAAGAAGAAGAAGAATGATTAAGCTCCGAAAGCACTGAACTAATTAAAAAATCTTTAACTAATAGAAAGCCACATTTATTAGGATTAAAACTAGGCTACTTTTAATCTTAATATTCCTACAGCATCACAACTAACCAGTGTGAAACCGCGGAACGCATAGTAGTTAGTTATACAGCTCTTAGACAGCATGAAAAAATAAGAAACATAATTCACACACAAACTTTCGATTTAATAATATTAGTAGGATATGAAATTGCACTTTTCTGTTATCATGTCTCTGCTGTTTCTCAGAATTTATTTCTAAACAGGTTAAAAGTTAGAGGAACTTACTTTCTCGAAACCTTTCAAATCACTGAAACATTTCTCTGTAATATTCATATGAAACCTAACACAGTTTCCCTGAAGAGAAAATATCATATTGTAGAGTAAGTAGATAACATTGTGACTTTTCGTGGATTTTCGCCATATATTTTTACATATTCCGCGCTACCATGATTGTTTGTCATTGCTATGTCGTCCTTTTGTCGGTAAAAAAATAAAGCAATCTTTTAATAATAACCATCCCGACTACTTTTAAAAATCTCAGACAATTTAAAAAGATCTTTATTTTTTAAGTTTGTTTTTCCTTTTTTTTTTAATTAAGTATTTGTTGTGTTTTTTTTTACCTGAACGATGACGCGAGGACTTCGGGACGACTTATAAGACATCATGGTAGGGTCATATTAATCTCTTTTCTGTTTCGATAAAAAAAAAACATTTCGATAGTCTTTGGTTTTTTTTTATTTTACAGTGCATTCATCTGAAATGAAGATCTGGAAGAATGCTCTATAGAGAAATTTCTGGAAACAAGTTAAAATCATTTTCAGGTTTTAATCGCGTTATTTTTATTAACAGCATTATTGCAATGGCGTTCCGACGTTTCAGTGTCCTTAAAGACAGTTTTCTCAAAGTAGACGCGATGCGATTAAAGTCGCGAAAACAGACTTTCAATAACTCTATTGTTTTACAACAATTCAAAACTATTACAATAACTCTAAAGTCTGCGTACGGGAACGTTTTAATACAAATAATTATGAGGCGGTAGTTTACAGTAACTTTAGAATATTAAAAATAGACGAATTACATCTCAGTCCACCTTGAAAAAAATTAACGGTAAAGTTAGCTTTTTCAAACTCACTACTTTGATTAAATAAAACGCGACTAAACCTCGGTGAATATTGTGTTTTATTAGGCAAAACAGCGAAAGCCTAAGACAAAATACTTTTTATTTTAATTGTTTTTAAATTTTGATTAATTGAATTTAAAGAGCGGTGTTGGTCTTGTGGTAGATACCCCGACTTTCATTCCAAAGGTGGTTGTTTCAAATCAGTCCGCGCACCAATGTCTTTTTCTTTAAGAAAAATTTATGTGCGCTATTAACATCGCTCTTACGATGAAGGAAAATATCGAAAAAAAAACGTAAAATCACGCACAAAGCCCCAATAATAGGGCCAATTGCGGAAACACAGTTAAAACTTTAACTTTTATCTTTTTAATTTAATTTTCATTAGCAGGACGAATTAGGTACTGCATTAAGAGACCATGGTTACCTGCCTCCATTATACGACGCACAAACGCCCCACCCCCCTCTTCCCTCTCTCGTTCCCGAATACAACTGGGATCACAGCGAAGTTACCTCCAGCAAATTTTCGGGGCAAATCGGTAACAAATTCTCAAATAACAACAAACCTCATAATTCAAAGGTCTTACACTCAGCTTTATTGTTTCCCAACTCCGATCACGACTATATTATTAAGTTTTTGCGCATAAATTACGCGCGTTTAACTTACTTTTCTATGAATTTATGTGTCGAAACAATTTTGTTTCAAGTTTCGTTATGAAAGAATAATAATAATATTTATGTTTGAAGCAACCTTTTCCTGGTTTTATAATGTAAGTAAAGCTTGCGTAAGAATTCTACTTAGATAGACAGAGTATTCCGAGGATGGTGATTTAAGCCGAAAGGGAGTTTTTCAAGACGTCTAAGCGAACAATTACATTGACATTGAATTCCTTAAAAACCAAACATCTTGTTGATCGTCACCTTTACTTATCACATTTCGATTTTACATTTATTTCATTATAAAACCGTAACAATTTAATTACAGAAGTCAAAACTGTTACAAAAACATTGTAAGAGCTGTTAAAACCATGTTAACATGTAACCACTTGACAGAGAATGTCTCTATAATGAATTACATCACTTGACTTGGTGAAACGCTAAAACGCTCAGAGAATCGTGGCTTTAATTAATTTGTTATTGTTATTGAATTTGCTGTGGCAGGCTTGTGGCAGGCAAAATATTTTTGTGAAAATACAGCCTGGATTTTTATCTTTAAGTTCTCGAAAGATCTCTTTGTTTTTTGAGAGGAACTAAGCTTTTTTGATTTGTTTTAAAGTGTTTGCTACACTTGGATGACTTTTTTAAAGAAATGTTTTTCAAAAATTCGCACGTAACAGCACTTGAACCTGCATCTCTGAGGATCTAGTCCAGCATCGTCCACGTGCAGATTTAAGTCCTGTTGGGTGCGATTTTTTGAAAATAATTTATTAAAAAAGGAACTTAGCAATTTTTTTTTTAAGTTTTGCCGATTTTGCATAATAAAACACAATATTTACCGGGTTTTACTCGCTATTTATTTAATATAGGCATCATTTCAAAGTACCGAGCTTTTGCTAAATTTACAGTTAGCTTTTTCAAGGTTGATTGAGATGTAATTGGTCTATTTGATATTCTAAAAAGTAAAAGCCATAAATCGCGAGTACAACCCGGTAAATATTGTGTTTTAAGCTAAGCTGTTTAGATTTTCATAGACATTGGATACCTACTCTAACAACATCTTTCGAGTTTTGTTCCGACTTTTTTAAAGGTGTGTGACTACGAGTTCGTTGGTGTGTAAGTAATTTTCCTAAAAATTTGACTTTGGAACTGATATGATGTAGCTCGTCCGTCACAGCTGAGTTTGAAATGCTTTACTGTCAAGCGGCCTTCAAAATCTTTGGTCTCAAATATATACCATATTTGTTTACTTGCCTCGTCTGTTGGCCTGTCTGTAACGATACACTCAAAAAGTACTTTACGGATTTTCATACGATTTCCACTCAAATATGGAGTGTTTCAAAGTAAAGGCTAAAGTATATAATTTATCAATATTTTATGTATATTGGTTAAACTGTGACAATAACTTTTATTGTTTCGACAATTACTTACCTAATTGTCGAAAAAATAATTATCTCATCTCATATATTTTGTAACAAAGAACTGGGTTCCATTTTCAAACTTATGATAACCGGGCATCAGCAAGTTTTTTTTTGGCGACTCTCATTTGTCACACTGGCATTTAGCCAGTGTCAGTGAGTTTTTTGACTACTTGAAATATCGCCTAGTCAGCTAGTACAAGAAAATAAAATGGCCCACTTAACTTACCTATAAGCATTAAATACTAATCTAAATTAGGTACTTAAATTAAAATACTTCGATAAATAAATTTATTTAATTGGCCCGTTAAACGTTTTTAATTACGTATTTCAGTTTTTTATATCCTTACTTGTATGTAATTAGACTGCCATTATTATTTTATGTTTAAACTCGTAAAACTTTTAGTTAATAGCCAAACTTGGAATGTCTTCGTATTTGACGATCGTGGCAAACTCTGTACGTCTGAATGCAATGCAATAAAGCAGCAAACGGCATCAAAACTTGATTCACAAGTTCAGATTTACATTAAAAAACATTAAAGAATACGTTTTGTACAATAGATTATTCAACTCTGAATCCATTCGGTAATAATATCTTATTTTTGTTTAAAAAAAATTTAAACCCTTTGTATTTAATTCACCTCACCTCTTTAATTATCATTGGCAAAAGTAAATAAAGAGCTAACGCTTTCAAATAAATGTATGAGTTTTTGTCTAAAACATCATAAATTATTGTGGGATGTCAACTGAGGGCATACATTTACAATTAAAAATTAAATAGATTTTTCTTCTGTTTTGAAATTAAACTCATTTTCCTATTTCAATCGCGTTGTTTTTATGTAAATACTTAATACTTAACGGAGGGCATTTTTTCTCTAAAAATATTTCTAAATAACCAATTGCAGAGTTCCGCATTTAAAATATTAATAAAATTAAGATGAAAAGGCACTTAGCAAAATATTCTGCAATTCATTGCTTTTTTTTACAATCAAAAAAATTAACAGCGTCACAAAACTTTGTTCCCTTAAGAACTTTTTGCAGCAGATCTCATTTTTTAAATATCCACGCCATAAAACTCATGTAATAGCCATAAGTTATTGATGGCTGAACTTCAAACAACTTTGACCATTAAGTACAGGGGACACTTAACAAAAATTAAGGAGGCGCCGTAGCTTGCCGTTTTACTTACAAAATCGATTTTCAAACCGGTATTTTAATTTGAGAATAGGAAAGGACTTGAATGTGTTTTACGTTTAATTTTGAAAGGAAGGATTTCCATTTTTTGTAGGCGTTAATAATTATCTTTATAAATGAATGTAGATATTTCATGCTTTTATTTATAGATCTCAGAAACCATTTTCTTCTTCTTTCCATCACTAGTTGTGGCTCATCTAGTGGTAGAGTTTTAAGTTCACACAGTTAATTTTTGAATGAATGAATGAATGAATGAATGTCATTTATTTGCATTTTTAGCCCAAAAAATGACATTTGCTTCTTATTGCATATTTCTACTCAGTAATTCATTACAAATACAAGTTATAACATCCCACGGGTTTATTTTGGATCAAGTTAGAGGCCTTAGAGCGACCGGTCGCTCTAAAGCCTGTAACTTGACCTAACGGCTGCTACCGGGACCGATTGTTTGACGTGCCTTTAGAAGGACGGTAGAGTCGTGTTTTTTTATGTAACATAGAAGTGTTACTCTGACTGTCATGAAAACTCATGAATTAATGTTCGATGTGTTCGAACAAATACTTGTGTTGCTTCAAACTTTATTTACATACTTAATTGTATGTAAATAATACTTACTTAATTGTATGTAAATAAAGTTTGAGGCAACACAAGCATTTGTTCGGTGAAAATAGTCACATCGAACATTAATTTATGAGTTTTCATGCAAATTTGAGACTGCATCTCGCCACCCTGGGGAACCCTGACGAGAGCAGATATTTATTTATTATGCAGATACTTCTAGACTTCAAGCACACTCCAAAATACCTGAGAGGCTAGAAACATTATAAAACAATTTTTGAAGCATGTTTATCATTTGTAAGCTTAGATTATCATAAACTATCTGCTCTCCGCGGTTTCACCCGCGTAAGGCGGGAATATCGAGATAAAAAGTAGATATGATCCAGGTTTCATCGCAATCGGTTCAGTAGATTTTGCGTGAAAGAGTAACAAAGTCAGATACAGACAGACAGACATACATACATACAAACTTTCGCGTTTATAATATTAGTAAGAAGTAAAGACAGTGGGTATTCTAACAACACCGTTCCACTTCGTTCCAATTTTAAAGGTGTGTGAGTAATTTCGAAACTCATTTGACTATGGAACTGATGAAATTCGTCCATCAGAGCCGAGTTTGAAATGCTTCGCATATACGTCTAAACTTACTAGTCCCTCATAGGAGATCTTTCTGAATTCTATGGTAGTAGGTTTGTAGGGTTCTAAGGAAAAGTCTCAGAGCAGCGGAAGTTCTCTAAAATTTACGTTTTCAATCAACAGAGCGTTAAATCTATTTAAACAAGGATGTCGCGGTTGAGCACTTTTTTCGCTTCTTTCATTGCTGATAGAAGTCAAATCATTATGATTGATATTTATTGTTGTTTTTTCGGGGAGTTCGCTGGCTCGAAAATTAAATGAATATAAATTTACAGACGTTGCAGGAAATATCCTGCAATAAGTTATAAATTTATATTTATAAATATTGCAGGATATGATAGATGGCGATATGTGCAATAAATAGCACATAAATATCTAGCCCTCAAACTAAGCAATTTGGCTTGTAAAGACTATGGGTAGATAAATGACAACGATCAAGTAAATACGATCTAAATCTTACTAACGTCTTAATAGTCTTCTTACAAATATTATAAACGCGAAAGTTTGTATGTATGTATGTATGTTTGTGACTTTGTTACTCTTTCACGCAAAAACTACTGAAGTGATTGCGATAAAACTTGGAATATAGGTATCTGGAAACCTGGAATAACATATGGACTTTTCATCCCGATAATCCTGCGGGAACGGGACTTACGCGGTTGAAACCGCGGGGCGCAGCTAGTATGATATAATTATGTAGAAAAACCCAGAACCAGTATCAATCATTTTAATTGACAGTATACATAGTTACTTGTCTCCGGCTGAGAATCCGCAACCTACTGCATTTCACTTGCGAGTTTTCTCAACAATTCCACAATATAATCTGAGTTGGGTCTAACGACCCCATTTTATCAAAAAAATTATATTACAAGTAAAGTCGGTCAATATAATGACGTATCAAACTTTTTTTTTTAGTAAACGACGTGTCGAAGTCAATGCGGTACATTTAATAGAAACAGATTGGAAAGACCCAAAAAATTAAGATATGCACGCACATGGCCTCACTACACAGGATGCTAAAATTTCCAATGAGCCAAAGTGGACCCCAGGCTCCCGAGAGAAATGTAACGAGGAGCATTACTCAGATGATGATGATGACACAATAGAAACAGAAAATCAATAGACGACAAATGAAAGTTCGTAAATAAAGAGGAGTTCTCTAATGAACATCCCGGGCTCTTCAAACTAATAGACAATTAAGATTCTAATCTAAGTGTAAAGAAATACCATTGACTTTGCAATCGACCAACAAAGCCAGGGGCCGACAGCAGCAGAATTAGCTCATGCATGATTTCAAATCACGTAATATATAGGTACCTACAATGCGAACGATGATTCAAGCCGAAAGGGCATTGTTTTAGAAGCCTCGAATATTTTTTGAATTTAATTTAAAAAAGTTTTTTAATTAATGATAATTAATGATAAATTTTAATATTTACTGAAAAGCATCTGACTCTCACAACAAGTTAAAAAATGTTTAGACTGCGTTCAAATTAAATAACAATAATAATCATTTATTATCAGACCAAGATCCATACAATCAAAATTAAAATTATAATTATGAGAAAGAAAACTTAAGACTTTTAAGTACCTACTAAAAGCTACCTTACACCTTCCATCTACCAATAGAAGGTGTAATTTGCCTAATTGTGTAAGTAGCACTTTAATTTTAAGTAGCGTTTCTAATATTTTGCCGGCAATAAGAATCTGAATTTGAAAATAATCATACTTTTTTTTTTTTTTTTTTTTTTATTTATCATCAAACCAACAGCCCTTATATCTAATAATACAATAAATATAAACAACACCTACGGCCAATAACAGGTTTGCACTATTTGTGTAAAACATTATAAAAGTAGTATTTGTCGCTATGAGCTAGGAGTGTGAAAAATTTTTATACAACACAAGTAAGGAAGAACGAGATGAATTTTCCCATTCGACCGTCAAATTATAACATGGTAGTTAAATGCGAGAAAGCACCCTCCAGACACCAGCCTCATGAGAGATACTTAATAACAAAGACCCAAAAAATTGGAAATTGGACGAACTTACCTTAAGTGAAGTCCAATTGTAATTTTATGAAGGTTTGATCGGAAATGTAATAATTAACAAGTGTATCTTCTTTACTGGTTATTTCCATGAATCGCTTTTAGAGTAAAAAAAATAATAGTATTTTTGGTTTATGCGCTAGCAACTCTAACTGTCACTAGGTTTAGAGCTGATGTCTAGCCTCAACCCATTATGCTTGGGCTCTATGGGGTTGGGTGGGTGATTACATTTCCGATCAAACCTTCATAAAATTACAATTGGACTTCACTTAAGGTAAGTTCGTCCAATTTCCAATTTTATTCCGTTTTGATCGGAAATGTAATAATTAACAAGTGTATCTGTTCAGAGTTACTTAGTTGCATAATGGGTGGAAAATTAGAAACACTTTTGAAGAACAAAGGGAGAGAAAAAAATATGGATTTATTATAGTTAATAATATGAGTGTTTCAGTGGAGTTCTATTAATTAGACCGTACATTAATTATAAGTACTGAGATGGCTTACTATGTAACTTAGCAATAGTCACAACTAGACTTAGTATTAAGTATAAGTATACTTAAATCAACTTTATTTTAGTTTTAATCATGACAAGTAAAATCAGTCTCAAGAAGTATCTTAAATAATCTTATTTAGGTTATTTAGATTAGGTTCGGTACCTAGTCATATTACTCTGGGATAGTTAGCTTGAGTGGCTATGTAATAATCATGTACCTAATTATTAATCATCATGACTTAGGTCGTGGATAACGATGAGCTAAGAACAGCCTGCGCAAATTGCGTGGTGCTGAAGGTGGACCTCTAAATGAGTAGGTTATAAAACTTAGCGAAGATCAAGGAATTATGCTGGCGGTTTTACTGATAACGTCTAGAGAAACGCCTGCTTTGTTTGCTAATGACGTTGCACGGTGGCGTGTACTGTGCGACATGTATTTGCGACACGTTCTTTATTTATCCATTTGCTTATCGATTGTTTTGTAACCCGGAGGTAGGGTTTTTTGAAAGTTGTGAAGATGTACTTTTCTGAGCCTCTGAGGGGCTGTATGTTTTAAATATGACTGGGGCGCCCTGGCAATCCATATGAACATATGAGCATATGAGTTCTTGACTGTAGAAAGGAATTTCTAATACGGTTTGTTTTTTGGGTTTTGTACAGAATTTTAATCAGCGAAGGGTTTGCACCCTTTGTGCAGTTGCCAGTGCCAGTAGGGTTACTGTCTTTTTAGTCAGCATCTCTAGGCTGAGAGGTGAATTGTTGGGCATGGTGGCTAGGTAGTTCAGTACCACTGACGGGTTCCATATGTCTACGTACTTTGCAAAAGCTGACTTAAGTCTAAACGCGTCCCGCAGGGCTGGTTTATGACAGATACTATATCCATTCCCCTTTTCGAACTTTAGTGTTAGAAATTGTATGACAAAGGGGATAGATGCTAGTAACGATCCTTGACAGTGTGAGTGGCAGAACTTCCACCAGCCTTTGCAAGTAGAATTATACTGTTTCATGGTACCTGCTGATACAGAGGACAACATAATATCTAGCGAGCTCTCTGGCAAACCTCGGCGTTTGAATGCAGACCGCAGAATGTGCTCGCTGCCAGGGTAAGGTAGTCTCGTAGTGGGTGTTCTGTCCTAAAAGGGGATATTAGGAGGTTAGTATTATGCTTGAAGATTATAAGTCTTGTTGCCGACAATTTCATAGCTAGTGGGTACCATGGCTGAGATGGCCGGATTGGGTATACTTTACCTTTGTATACCCAATCCGGCCATATATGCCTTTCGCTTGGTCATTTTTGATTTTCTGTAGGCATTTTAGTAGGAGCGAAAAAGGTGGGAGAAGGCGTAAAAAAAATATGGCTATATAACAGTGCAAGCATCTATATTGGCCGCATGCGGGTCTCTTTTCCAAGAGATATAGACGTCACATTTTTTGTTAATTCTAAAAGCAATTAGGTCTATTTTAGGGCTGCCCAAACAAACGTTTATGGGCGACAAAGCGGCGTCGTTCAATTCACACTCTGTGTCTATATTTGTGTTTCGAGATTCCTCATCTGCTAACACGTTTGCGTTTGATTTGATGTATGAGGCATAGAGTTTTATGTCTCTTTCCTCACACCATTCCCAGATGGCTTTTGCTATTTTATTAAGGTGTGGAAGTTGAACGATGCCCATTTTGTTGATACATGCAATAGCGGTAGTGTTATCGATGCGCAAAAGTATATCACAGTGGCTTAGCAATTTAGCAAAGCATTTAAGGCCAAAAAAGGCAGGCGTGAGCTCGAGTTGATTGATGTGTAGTGTTTGTTCTTTAATGGACCAAAACCCGCCAGCACTCTCGCCATTGCAGTGTATGCCCCAGCCCGACAGTGAGGAGCCTGAAAAAGTTTCAAGGGTGAATTGTCTAAGGCATATACTCATTTTTCTATGTTACCTAGCCACCAATGTCTGGTAAGATTTTCTTAGGGATAGTCATAGTGCCTTCATAATCATCATTACTATGTGACAAAGACAGGTACTTTTCTCTTTCAAAGTTTTTTATGTGTGCCCCGACATATGATGTGGCTGGGTACCAAGGTGCCTACTAATTTGGCAAAGTCTCTGATTTTACAAGTTTTAGTGGAACAAAACTTTTTGAGCATAGAGGATATGTGATTGCATTTCTCTTGTGGTAGTTCAAGGGTCATGTTGTGAGTGTTTATATTGAAGTTCAGAAACTTGCAATATGTGGTGGTTTAAGAGAACTTTTTTCCCAGTTGATTATTAGCTCTAGGCATTGACAAATGTTGAGTGTGGCATTGCGGTTAGCAATGCACTCGTCATAATTATATTCTTCCTGTGCAGAGGTAGTCGTCGAGGTACATGGTTGATAGGTGACCTTGGCTGCGTAGGTGGCCGACCATTGGTTTCAATAACTTTGCGAAAAAAACTGGGAGCTGTACAGGGACTGTCAGGCAGTGCCGTAAATTCATAAAGGATACCTTCGAACATGAACTGTAGGTATTTTCTGTGGCTTAGAGCTACAGGTATTAAGAAATACAATTCTTTTAGGTCTATAACACACATGTAGAAGTTTTTGTTTATTATTTTAATGGCAGTTCTGATGTCTTCCTTCTAAAATGGTCTATAGCAAAGAATTTATTCAAGTTCTTTAAATTAAGTTAGTATAAATCTAAATTTACGATTAGATTTTTGTCTAATAAAGATGCTAGAAATGTACTGATCATGACTATGATTGCAGATTTTTACAGCTCCTAGCTCTACCAAGTTATTGATGGCCTTTCGGGTGTTATTGATATCTTGGATAGGTGTTTTGTTGTTAGGTATACAATTTTGTAATGGTAGATGAATAAAAGGTATGTAGTAACCTCACCCATAGTAATATGACTGGGTCACTGGTGACCTTTTCCCAGCAAGGAAAAAAAATAGTACTGTTGTACCTGTACCTGGTGGCCTAGCGCCTAGTGTGGGCGCCTCGTGTCGGAGCTCTCGCGGAGCGTGACGGGTTGGTGCTCAGTCGACGTGCTGGTGGGTGACCTTGAGTCCCGCGGGTCCTCGGTCTACCTCGTAGTACTGCAGGTCTGGTTTGCAGGCAAAACTGTGTTAACGATGGACCGTAGCAGTTTCCCAATGGTTTAGAGCTGCTGGCCGGTCTGACTGTTGCGGGCCTAGCCACGGGTTTTTTTATTCCTTGTGAGGGTTTTCTCACCTCTTGGTTTCATTTAATAATGCTGCTTAAATTTTTACCATACAGAAATTCGTTTCTCTTCAGTGCAAATGAGTTGAAATTTTTGTCTAGGAGCAGAATGATGAGTAACTTTCTTGTTTTAGTGTTGTTGTAATTTATGAAGTTATTTTGTGGCACCGCTTAGCTTTCTAACTAGGACTACAGAATCCACTTCGTCATGTTTAATAATTTCAGTCATTACTTCACCCGCGTGATAGCCATAGCCAAGCCTAGTTGTATTTTAAAGTTTTTAGAATATTTTCCTTCTCTTCCTTTTTTATTCTGTTTAACAGGATATTGTTGCTAATTTTGTGTGGATTCTGCCATAAAATTTGTCACTTTCTTCATGGTAGTCCATATTAAGGGCTTCGACGATGTCCTCTTCAGGTTCCGGTTCTGCGGGGATAGTATAGTGTTTATCTTCTGCTATAGATATGGTATTTATCTAAGCTTACGATGATGGTAAGACGCATCTCGTGCGTATTATGGTATCAAGACTAAGGAATCGCGTTCCTGTCTTGTACTTTGTGCAGAGGTATCACGTACCTACATACACAGAGGAAGAAAAGGCAGAGAGCACTCTAGGGCGATTTCTGTTGAGGCATGTTGTATGTGCCGCATCAAAAACTAATAGAATCGCGTTCCTGTTTTTGATCTTTATTCAAATGTGTCACGCACAGAGAAAAGAAAAACCCGCTTCAAGTGTGCTGGTTAAAGTCTTGTGCTGCGTCGGGCTAGAATCACGTTCGGGCCTTAGCAGAGCTTGGGTATATACCTTACAGTTGCAGGCAACCCGCCGTTCTGACGGTGCGGTGATGCGTGCCGTGTCTGAGACGGTGTTTGAGGTTATGTTTGCCGGTAAAACCGGGGGAAAAACTTGTGAGCCTGTGAAAATATCGAATATTTAACCTTACCTTGATTTTTTGAGGGTGGGGTTTCACCGTTTGAACCCTCCGTGGTCGTATCCAGAGTGTCGGCATCATTGACAAGGCGTGTGACGCGATGGCGTCTTTTGATTTTTTAAGTTTCTTCGTATATTTCTCGTTTGTTTTCAGAAGTTTCTTTTCGTTTATCATTGTAGTCGTTGTTAAACACTAAGACATTTACTGAGTGGCGTAGAAAACAGGTAAAAAACTGAGAAACAGCGCAGAAAGTAAAGGTGCGCGCGAACATGGAAAATCGCAGAAAAAAAGTGACAGTTAGAGTTGCTAGCGCATAAACCAAAAATACTATTATTTTTTTTACTCTAAAAGCGATTCATGGAAATAACCAGTAAAGAAGATACACTTGTTAATTATTACATTTCCGATCAAAACGGAATAAAATTAATTTACAACGTACACCATTTTACGTACTTATCTGATAAAAAAAACCCCCGCGCGATTGATTCCAAATCAGTATTGTCAACGTGTCACCAACTTTTTCTTCCGACGCTACTTATTTTGCTTCCTTCCTTTCGAAGATTAAAAGACCTTTTCGATAAAGAGTTTCCCCAAAGGCATTTGCGACTTACGATTTATCTGTCTTAAATCCGAATGATTTAATAAAAAGTAACCCCTACCCTGCAAGGGGAAGTAATGGAGGGATGACGGTCACGGGGTTGGAAAATATTATAATATTGACTAGCTGTTTCTTGCGTTTTCACCAGCTTTTTATTGCTAAAGAACATAGAGCATTTGGGCTCTTTTTGTCTTGTGAGAGGAGATGACGTAATTGCAACGACACTAATTCTTGACACTCAATCAATAGGTAGGGCGAGGCCCCATTAGTGCGTTGCGCTGCGTTGCGTTGTCGCAGCGTCGTCGCTGCGTCGGTTTCCATATATTTTTTACGACATGACCCATTAGACCGTAGCGTCATCGCGCGCGACGTTTCAACGGATCGACGGACGAGAGACGAAGCGAGAGGGAGGGTGATGCGCTGCGTTGTCGGAGCTCCGCTGCGACGACGGACAGTGATCCACTGCTAGAGGAGAAAGCCACGCAGCCAGTGTTGCTGCGACGGCGCGCATACCCTCTTGCGCCGCGACATCGTGCGTCGTCGCAACGCAGGTGTGGCATACAATGCGCTGTTCCGTTGCGACGACGCGACGCAACGCAGCGCAACGCACTAATGGGGCCTCGCCCGTATGCAGATAGGTAAGTAGGGAGTGTCAACGTATGTCCAGTGTTCAGCACTAAGACTTAGCCGTGACTTAGCTAATGATTATCCCCCTTACTAATAAACGCTAATTAATGCGCTGCATAACTTTGCATCGTTTGTCTTTTACTGTGACATGGAGTTTCGAAGTTGACAGACAGAATCAAACGTCACATAACTTAGTCATGTGTAAATAATATTTAGTATATAAATACAAGTACCGATAAAGAAATAATAATAATATACTCTCTATATTAATATTATTTCTTATCGGTTGTGAACCGATTATGGCCATTTGGAAATCAGCTAGTATCAAGCATTATTAATATTTTGCAGGTTATTTGCATCGAAACAGTCAAGTCGTCATAGTTTAAGTAAAGTCTAGGGAATCATTGTAAACCGGCCGCCATTTTTTACAATGATTGTTCGCGGACCTTTGGAGATAACGCTAAAGTCCATTTGCACCGATTTTCACTTTCATTACACTTGTACACCTTCACGATAATTAAACAATTTACACGCATTTGGACTAGGTTTCACAAAAATGATAATTTTGCGACACATCTGTCATCTCTTCAACGCGTTCCCGCCAAAACTCGAGCGTCAGTATTGTCAACTCATTTACTGAAATATAAGTCTTCTTAATTTGAAAAACCTGTCAAGTGCGGTTTTCGCACACGAAGGTTCCGTAGCATTATCACAATTGGGCACCGAAACCTAAAATTATGACTAGTGTGTCTATTACTGTCTATTCTTCTAAATAAATTCAAAACGATTTATTACAATTCGATTAGAGTGCCATCTTGATCGCAACTTAATTGCCAAGCTTGTTGTATGGGAGCTCGATTTAAATATTTGTTTTATTTTGTTCTTAGTATTTGTTGTAGTAGCAGCTACAGAAATACATCATCTGTGAAAATTTCAACTTTCGACAGTCGGACAGACAATGAAGTTTCAGTAATAGGGTTCTTTTTTTACCCTTATAAAATCATTAACCCTTAATTTGGCTTAGGTACCTACTTAGTTAATTAAGGGATAAACTAATAGATTTTTCTTTGACAAGGTTTTTTCTCATAGAGCCTCAGTTGTAACGTCCTTATAAGTAAACTTTATATAGTGGGAATTAAAGAAATATAACACAACCGTCAAGTTTATTTTAAATCCTGGGCAACATTCATCGGCCGTCCATTATAGATTCAGACTTCAAGTTTTTCCGTTCTGCAACATTAAGCCCCAATCATGGGCCCCAATCACTTAACCCATTGATTTCAAATTTAGAATGTCTCTAAAACAATACCGTTCGAAATTCAATTTTTACCCTCCGATGTTCCTTTTTTAATTTGAATCAAATTGCAAAGAGTTGCCGAACCGGAAACAGAAGCAATCGTTTTCAAATCATTCTAAAAACGAAAATCGGAATTCGAATCATATCCGTTGAACAATTTAGTAAACAAATACAAAATGTTGGAGACACTTCGAACTTCGATATTGGTTAGAAAATAAAAAGTTAACAAGAAATTATAATAGAGAGTACGCCAAAATACTTCAAACTTCCAACAAGTCAAAAATACATTTTTTAAACTTACACGATTTCCGTTCATTATTATTAAATATTAGATTTATTAAGTCAAAAATAGCCATCATACAAAACTACTATTCGCTTCATCCTTGAAACAATTTCTATTAAATTATTATTCCTAGATTTTTATCTCTAACCTTTAACAGTAAATTATAGCAAACTATGCACCCTGTGGTTTCACCCGCTTTATACCTTGCGGGAATATTGAATTATTAAGTAAACTACTGTTAGGTATTCCAGATGCCTGCAAACCAAGTTTCATCACAATCGGTTCAATCCTTTTTTGCGTGAAGGTGTAACAAACAATACTCATTTACAAATCCTACTAATATTATAAAGCTGAAAGTTTGTATGTAAATGTGTTTGTTACCCAATCACGCAAAAACTACAGAACCGATTGCGATGAAACTCGGAATATAGGTAGGTGGGGACTTGGAATAACACATAGGCTACTTTTTATTCCGATATTCCCGCAAGAGCGATTTTAACAGCGTAGGTACTTAAGCGATGTAGCGGGAATTGTGGGCTAAAAATTATCCTATGTGGTAATTCAAATCTTCAGCTATCTGCATACTCAGTTTCTTAGCAATATATTACCAGAGAGCTACGCACCACTGATTCCAATCGTGTCAGTAGCTTATATGGTAACTCAGCCCCCAAATTATCTATCCAGTGGATGTCGGACAACAGTGGAAATTGACAGGTGCTATGCAGTATATTGCTGCTTTGACGTAACATGGTTATTACCGGTGATTACCTCAAAGCAGCAATGTACTGCATACTGCCTGTCATTTTCCACTGTTGTCAAACGTCACTGGAAAGATAATACAGGTGCAGATCTTCAGCTGGTTGCAAACCAAATTTCCCTCAACATTTAGTTTAATTTACTAAGTGTGCGCAGCAAATGTATTACCTACTTTATCTGTAACTTTTAAATGGCAAATAAATATTTATTACTATTAAGTTTCATCGCAATCGGTTCAGTAGTTTTTCCGTGAAAGAGTAACAAAGTCACATACATACATACAAACAAACGTCCGCGTTTATAATATTGGTAAGATTAGTAGAATAAGTTAGATAATATTTTCTAAAATTTAAGGAAAGCTTCGTATAATAAATATTGTAAGAGTTTAGAGAGATACGATTTAACAACGCCCTACAAATTGGATAACGAAGGAAAATATTTCCCTTTTGCACGGTCAGCCGTTAATTTTATCCTAGAAGGTTAGTATTGATTAGTTTAGGTACACTCGTTAACAGAAGTCGTTAAGTTCGAGATAATATTAGCTTTGTTCCGCGGGCAAAACGTATGACAATTAATGGCATGAAATATTTTTACATGAAGATGCGTCATCAAATATTTCCCCGTTTTTTTGGGACGGGATTTGCACCTGCGCCTCTTGCTGTCCGGGCGAGCATAGAAAACATATACACAACAGCATAGCAAGACACGGAAAAAAACGAAAAATCAACCGTGTCGCGTCTGCGTTTCGTCGTAACTCCATTTCTAACTGTACAACAATAAATGTATTAGTTACAATTTTATTTCCTGTATTGACAACTACCATCTCCAAACATTTCTCCATTGAAAAACTTGGAAAAAAGGGCAAAATAAAGCGACAAAAACTTCCCATCAACCACACTCGACCTATATTCCACAATGCCTACCTATCCCGACATCTTCGCTTACCGTTATCTCGCTCAGAGCGAAAAGCGCTGCAGAAAATAGCTTCCGCAAAACACTTACGTACACGACTGTACAAAAAAGGTGTTAATAAAGACTCAAGCAGATGTAGCGTATGAGGAAAACGGGTTCCAACGGGTTGTCCCTCGGGATATGAATGAATCATTAGTGCGAAGTTTCGGACTACTATAATTCGTACTATGTGTAGCTCTGAATGGATAGATATGGGTCTACTTGTAGTTTGAACATTGAGAGCTCAGCAGGGCTTGCGCTTTCCCATACAATATTTTTCTGATTTTTTCCCTGAATTATTACCTCCAGAGCATTTTTTTAGGGTTCTGTACCCAATGACTGAAAACGGAATTAACAATCCACTGTCCATAATCTGTCTGTCACCAGGCTGTATGTCATGACCCGTGATGTTGTCATTTTGACAGATAATGACATCTTGTATGATCATGACATTTTGTAAAAGTTTAATTAAAACTTAATTAAATGGGTACTAGACTTGTAGACGGTATGTATATACGTTATACCCCAAGTTATATACTATATTCTATTTTTTTGTAAATACATACATATATGATAAAGACTAAATATAATAACAATAATAAATACTTGTCTTTAAGCATAAATATTTGCGCCCGACGGTAATTATTGAACCTGCAATCTTCTGCATTAAAATCGGTTTGCCTGCCGCGCCAAAGAGGTCGTCAAACATCATTTCTACATAAACATCATTTTCACACGATTGCCCAAGGAAGTGTAATTAGAAATTAGCGGGAACCGAAATAACTACTAACAATGGAATTTCCGTTAAATTCTAAAAACAGAAAAAAAAATATTTAAGTGGATTCGCCGCAATCTTCTTTCTTCTATATGAGCGCGCTACATCTTAGAATTAAGGTTCCCGCTAAATTCCATATATTATTTTAGTTCATAATAGTCAGCGCTTGGGGCGCTGATGGAAAATATATGAATTAAACTGCCAGTTTCATCGAGACGATAAACTATCAAACTTATACTAAGGGCTCAGGTGAGACAGTGGACAAATCTATCGTGTTATAGAATAACGTCACTTCTGACAAGGCAAAGATGCTTAATTCTTAGGCCTGGACCGATACTGACTTGATTAATTTATAATAGTATTATGTTATCAATATCTAATAGGTAAATAATATAAAATTCAATATAATTGTACCCAAAGCCCAAACCAGTAGTCCTAGAGACATAAAATTTTAAGAGTATGTTCTTTGTGCTGTGCAGACAATGGTAGGAATTCTGTTGTCCATTTACCTAAACTAAATTAAAACTTAAATTCTTTCACTTTAGTTGAAACCTAACCTAAACAATGTGTACATATCCACTAAGAAAGAGCTTATGAACAACCCCACGGAATAGGGACTAAGGGATGATTTATATTGGACCGTCACGAGCGCCGGCCGGGTCCGAGTTTCGTTGTACATTGCTCGACCGCCACTCGGTTGCAACAGACCGATAGACTGCTCGCTGAGCAATGGACAACGAAGCTCGTCCTCCTGGCGGTTTAATATAAACCTTCCCTTACGCGGAAAACCCGCGAGACACATCTAGTTTCATTAAAATAACGTAACGGAAGTACTTAATTCGAGGTTCTAAAATAACTTACATTACACTTAATTTGACATCACACACATACAAATACAAACCAGTGAGTTCTTCTTCAACCCGTTGGCCTAGCACTTCTCGATGCTCGCGTTCAAACATTCGAAACCCTTTGATACTGAACCGATTCGTACTCACTACATTGGGCTCGTATCTTGTGATCTTATTATAACACATGGTTTGACAATTGAAGCCTTCGTAGACGCATGACTTTCCATCGGTCGATACAAATACAAATAATTTATTAAAAACTTACATGTTATAATAACAAAAGGTGTGGGAGCTCCTCTGTTTAGTTATAAACTTGTGTTATAGGAGTTACTGCGATTCGTATTCAAAAACAATGTTTTTAAAAAAATATCACAACACTCAACAAACAAACAAGTAACTTAATAATTAAAATAATAAACAATAACAACACCTTAAATAAAAAGAAATGAGTAAAGATCGATAGAGAGTTCTAAGTGCTTTGTCTACGTGTTCTGGGTGGAATCATATCGATAATTTTACCCACGTAAGTCTCGATCTCCGGGAAAAAACTTTAAACTTTCGCGCAAAAACCGTAGAACCGATTGTGATGAAATTTGGAAAATAAGTAGCTGAAGACTTGGAATAACACATAGGCTACTTTTTAGACGATATTCCCATGCGAACGGGACGTATGCGGTTGAAACCACGAGGCGCAGCTAGTTTATTATTATTGGTAAGAAGTATGGATGTTTAAATTTTAAACAAAATAAAAAAGTCTGACCACCAAACATACTATTTTATTTTAAATCGTTTTAGTTTTTTCTTTTTATAACTGATACCTAAGTACAAGCATTTGACCACTATTTCACCTGATGGAAAGCGACGATGTGGTCTAAGATGTTACACGCTTACCTAGTTGATACCTGTTCACTCGTGACTTGAAGACCCCCGAGTTGTAGACATACGAGAAGACATACTCAGGCACCTGTTTCCATTCCCTCGCAGTACGAATAAAGAATGACGATGCGAAACGCTTGGTTCGGGTGACCGGTATTTCTACCATGAATCGGTGCCACTTATTTAGTGGTAGATTCCTCGAATAAGATCATGTAAATCTATTGAATAATCCA
This sequence comes from Idaea dimidiata, assembly GCA_949358125.1. Classification (NCBI taxonomy): domain Eukaryota; kingdom Metazoa; phylum Arthropoda; class Insecta; order Lepidoptera; family Geometridae; genus Idaea; species Idaea dimidiata. The sequence continues at coordinate 17,918,968 of OX442334.1, read as the reverse complement.
TATTTCTTCTTTTAGAAATGAAACAATTTCGCATTAAAAGTTTGTTTGAAGTGCCACATTTTATATCTGTGGAACATAGCTGGTCCATTTTAAACGGTCTTCTTTACAGTTAGCTTTTTCAATGTTGACAGCCTTAACACTCGAGTAAAACCCGGTAAATATTGTGTTTCATTATGACGTAGAATCGGGAAAATATTAAACAATTTACATGAAAATGATGATTATTTATTTCACCACGTGATGGTAGGTATTTACTTACTTACAGTTTAACCAAACAAAAGATTTTAAGTTATTTTCCAAGATAATCTTTAGTCTACGATGCCTAATCTAACATTGTCTGAAACTAAAGACTCGATTTAGATTTATCTTAGACAATGAGCTGGTAAAATCAATGAATCGTTTGTAATGAAACTGGGAGTTGGTAGGTATTTGTATTGGATAAAGATATTGACCGCATTTTGTCTACTTATTTTCGTATTATAGAAACGTCAGATTGAATCTAATTCAATAAAAAAATCGGCGTCAGGCTAATAAGCTAGTAAAACAGTACCCATTATAATCTATCTGTTGACGTCTGCCGACAGTGGAAAATGACAGGCACTATGCAGTACATAGCAGCTTTGAGGTAATCACCGGTAATAACCACGTAACGTCAAAGCAGCAATGTACTGCATAGTGCCTGTCAATTTCTACTGTTGTCAGTCATTCACTGGATAGATGAGATGGTACAGATCGTCTATCTGTGTACAATGGTTTTTACACGGCTTTTTAGATAAGTAAATAACATGTAGATAGGTTAAATCTTTTTTAAAAATACAAAATCTATTTCTTGTTACAAAAACACTAATAAGTAACAGCAAATTATTCAAAGTAAATTAAAAATTAAACTACGTTTGGCAAATAACGTTCGAAATTTTTCATTAAAATTTTCATTAGAGAATACCGTTTTCCGAACATTTTTGAGTCAATAAAGTTTCGATAGCAGTTAGTTGCCAGTTATGTTTACATTTAGACTGTAATGTTTGTAAAAGCATTTATGTTGAAGTACAGTTTTGGACAATACTTTTACAGGAATAACTTTGATGGACAAATATTTGTCTAGCTTCTTATTTATTTTATACCATTGTAACAGTGATTTGTATAACTATCTATCTTTCATTAGGCATGCATTTTATCAGAAACTAAGATCAAAAATGAAAACAAAAAACTCATTTAATTATTTGAAAGTTGTCACTTTTACAGGTTAAAAGTTAAGTTAAGGTCTTGTTAACTTTTGTCTTTTGATAATTGACAGTTCTGTGTCTCACATATTCGATCTAGGTTTCTGAAAAAGGGTAGATACATATTAATGAAAAAATATTTAGCCAATCAGTGATAAAACTCAATTTCAACATTTCCTAAGCAAACGACCTTCTAACACCTACTCAAATAGTGCGATCTTAAAGCTCATTTAACACCCTATAACTACAATCACTATCACCTGCCCATAGCACAGTCAACAGCAAAAAGCTGCAACAAATTTACAGCAATTAAGACTTTATTTCGTTGGCTTAAGAGGGTGAATACAAGCGTGTTCCGATCGCAACTGTACAGTTTGCGAATAGCATACTAAGTAGGATAAAACCGCAGCCTACCCGATTGGCTTCTATGGGTAATTGACTTGCCTGTACCTACCGTAACGAGACGTGTTACAAGTTAATTGGAAAAAAATAATTGCTTCAGTTCGGTTTTGGGCGGAAATTATGCGGCGAGAGTTGGAAGGTTGGGTACATTTGCATGTGAAGTTGACTGTAGTAGGTGGTGGTGCAGAATACATAGTAGTAGATGCCATGTACAGACGGAATATGATTAAAGTAACCACCATATATATCCATAGCTACAGCTAACGTCTACTTACAACGAAACGGCTTATCAACAGTTAGTTATTTTAGACCATAATTCTAATGGTCCGTTGGTGAAGCGGTATCTTATATGGATTTGAGTGACAGACACTATCGAGTTCGAAACCTGACTGCAGTAATTCTTTTTGATTAAATTTATGTATTAAGTGATAACTTATATATTTATTTTTGCTTTTGTATGATTTATCTTAGTATATGTTACACTTAACCTTAAAAATACGTAAACAAAATGTTTTTAACACTTTATTCTTACAAACAACGCCTTACAAGACTTATTGTATTGTGGGTGGTTCTATAAAAAAATCTTACTTTGCAATAATGCCAATTTTGTGAATTACATGTATGGTATAGGTAGAAACGTATTTATATTATACATTTTCTACCAAATACACAATAACATCACTTGTGACATCTTATTTTTTAAAATGCAAACACTTTTTATAAAAACACCCAACATAACACTCAGAACACAACACTAAGAACAATATTTTAATAAAGTAAAGGCCTACTTTAACTTTTAATTATTTGTTGAAGTCTATTTTTCATGCTATTCACCATATTGTGGCACAAATTATTTCCACTCATCCACTCCCTAGTTAATGTCACTAGATTCTGGAGATTTTCTTTTGTTTCGCTTGACCACTGATAAGTCCCAGTTTGAAGTCATTTGACCCCACAAGCCATTTTATGTCGTTACTGGGTCTCCGGTTCTCCATATATTTTTACCCATAGCCGGATTGTTTTTCTTTGTAAGTAGATAAACCAGGTTATTAATTTTAATGCTTCTTTTTGACATTGAATAGACATGACCATAGTTTGCCAACAATATTTTAACTCACCGTTAGATTTAACGAATGTAATTTAATTGTTTTCTTCATTACATAACACTACAACATATTTTAAATGAAACTTAAAAAAAACGAAAGAAATGCACAGTAACCACAATGGTTTATTCGTTTGTTGTGTGATATGATTTTATGTAAAAAGGTCAGTTATTTAAAATTATGTTACAACTACCCACAATTTACTCATTATATTAATATTTTGTAGGTAGATACACAAGTAGCCGTTTGCTGGTATAGATTCATTATTTCATTACGTTTGTTAAAGTTGGATTAGCAGACTGGTTAACTACCTTGCTTTGAGATTCAATATGCGGTGGTTCGAGCCCCATTCATTCCTCAATTTTTTTTAAAGATTTGGTGTTATTGTAATTTGATAATATAGGTATTGTCGGCATTGTCAATCATAAAATATTTAGAATATGAATTTGAAATTACAAGTTGCCATCCAAGTTGATAGGTAATAAAGTTTTTATTTTGCTGTTTGTTGCGCTAGTAGCGACACCTGTTAGCTATGCTTGTAACTAAATTGATAAACTAAACTTGGGTCGGATATTCTTACGCAGACATTGTTGTAAGTGGACGTTATAGTTGTAGTTATGAATATCTACATGGATACATAATCTGTATTCTGTCTGTACTAAATACAATATATAGTAGCACTAGCTACGCCCCGCGGTTTCACCCGCAGAAGTAAAAATGTGTTATCAAGGGCGCGGGCGGCCGAGCGGTTCTCGAGCGGTTCCACTTTTTCGTTAATTACTCGGGTTCTACTAATTGGATTTCGATGCAAATATACCACTACCTTCCTCGAAAATAGAACTATCCAATATTGAAAACCATATTTCAATCGGATAAGTAGTTTTTAACTGTATAGTTACCGACAGATAAACAGAGAAACAGACAGACAGACATGAATTTTGTTCTACTACTTTTTCTAAGCCCTCTAGACAACTTTTTAAAATTTACTTCCAAGTACAGACTTTTTGTCCTCTCTTCCTTTATTATAAGTACCTATAGATAGATAAGTATAGATATAGATAGTAAAAACCAAGAGCAATAGAGCAATAGACAATGAAGCTCGGACCCGTGACGGTCTAATATAAATTAGCTCTTAAAGATCATCATCTTTATCATCATCCTTCTCTTTAAGTCACGAACAAAGGCCCAATTTAGGGATAATTGCAAAAACACAGTTAAAACTTTAACTTTACCTAAATAACCGTATTCCCGTTATGTGTATAGCTAAGACTTTAACGCAACATTCAATATATCACCATCGAATATGACTATCAATTTCAAGCCACTAGCTTTGTAATGTAAATCCTACAATTGTATCTGCACAGGTGTGTTTTCGCCCACCGTGCCACAAAAGTCAACATTGCAAAACAACTTACCTTGCTTACTCACAAACATAACTTCAAACGATAAATAACCATAAAAACAAACGAAACTAACCAAAAACAACGCGAAAATATAAACAACAACGATTCAAATTACACCATTTTCACCTAAGCCAGAGCTATAAATCAAAACTTGGTAAAACAAATCAAATTTTCCCTCCAAAATTGAGTCGGCGCTCATGAATTATAATACTTTTCATTCGCGGGGTTCGCATGCAATATTTAATGTTTTTTTCATAATGCTAACGTAAATCAAAATGTATTTGATTCTGATATTCAAAATATGTTTTTTCGCCAATTTTACAAGTGCAACTGAGTGCCGCGGTTTCACCCGTGTAAGGACCGATTCTGTGGGATCGTGGTCAAAAGTCGATAATCCGCGCTACCAAACTCGTTTCCCGTTGCTATGTCGCTCAAAAAAAAAAGGAAAATTTAAATAAAAAATACCTTGACTGCTTTTAAAAACCACTTTTTTTTAAGATGGTTTTATTTAAAAACTTTTTTTTTTTCACTGACCGAGCTTACGCCAACTTTACAGTTGGCTTTTTCAAGGTTGATTGAGATGTAATTCGTCTATTTTAACATTCTAAAAAGTTACTGTAAGCTACCGCCTCATAATTATTTGTATTAAAACGTTCCAGTGGTTTTATTTTATTTTATTATTATGATGTGTTTTCAGCTGAACGATAATTCGGCGCCTTCGACGACTAAGACATCATGGTAGAGCAAAATGTCGCCTTCTGTTGGTATTTTTTAATGGTGCAGTATAGTTTCGGAGTTTATTAATTACAAACAGACAAATAAATCTTCCTTCTTTATAATAATAGTATAGATACGTTCTGTGTGATCTGTGCGACATTGACAATGAATTTTTATGAGGGAGCGAGATTGGAAAGCTTTAAACAAAACATTTTTAAAGAAAAAATGCCTCATCAGAATATCGCAGCGACTGGGTTTGAACTTGTGCTCTTGGCTTGCCGGTCGAATGCTCTAACCACTAAACTGGGCAGAAAATATTTACCTGCATAGTTTAGAATCTCCGTATGCTTATGGGAGCTATTTTATTTTGCACACCCCAAACTGCTGCTGCAAATGCTTGTATTATGGGCACTAGCTAACGGATAATACATGGTAAAACTTTTTTTTTTTGAAAATACATACAATATGGTATACAAATTATATAAAACACCTACAACCATGAATAAATATTAATCGTCTGCAAAAATACTTGTCCCCGATGGAAATCGAACCAATAACCCTTTGCGTTGCAGCCGGGTGTTCGTCCGACGCGCCACGGAAGCTATAAAATGTTACTCACGCGATTGAATCCGCGAGGCTGAGCTAGTAATTGTATAAACTAGGTACGTTTAAAATTCTGCATCAGTCATGCATTTCACGCCTTTATACATAAGTAGCACATTGTCTAATATTCAAAGTTCCCTAACTATGCACGAAATATATGCACGAATCGTGCCATGTGCACGGTACAGAACATAAAATGAGCTAGATTAGTTAGATATGTACCTACTAGTTGGGAAGACTGAGTTTTCTTTTTAGATAAGCCGATGTAATTAACTTTAGTTCGTGCGTTCATTCAAAATGGCGTCGATGCTGGCGACTTATGCGCCGGATACCATGGACCGCATTCCACACGAATGTGTCTACATTTAGGCTGAAATTTTGTTTACCTAAATTAAAAACCATATGTGTGTGTTTTAAGTATAGGTAAAGGTATAGGTACGCAGTGAAAAGTGGATAATGATGATAGTGGTTAATATTGCATGCCTCATGTAAAGGCTGGATAAAGTGTTTCTCAAATATTTAATTTATTATAAGATCATTGTATACCTCTATTCGCAATAAATAATTTGATTGATTGATTGAATGGACCGTAAAATTAAACACTATTTCCGATTTTAATGGCGTTGATTTTATTTATATTATTATTTTTAGCATTTTATCAATGGCCACATTGGTCACTTTATCATGGCTTTACTGACATTTTTATCTCGTTAATTATTCAGCAATGCAATTAAAACTGGAAAATATGTTTAATATCCAACATCGTGGAATCAGGAGAAAAAACAATGCACCGTAAAATTTTAACATTGTCTATTTATTAGTTTGTTGTCTACTAAATCAAGCAAGAGCAGAGTTAAATCCTGAGACTCCAAGCCAATAGATATTTCAATGGTTTGATACAGAATATTCAAATAACGACCTTTACGTGACGTCAATTAGAATCGGCTTATACGGACGAGTCAATCCTGGTACCAGTAGGTACCAGCAGTAGCTCAGAGCGTTGCGTTGACTAAAATCAGACAGACAGACTAACAAGCCTTTCAGAATCAACAGTGGTACAATGCTTTATTAGATTATATGTGTTTCTAGGAAGTTATGTTGTATTTAGTTCTATGTACGTACTAACAGTAAACGGATATAAGCATGGAAGAAGCGTTTCCATACTACTCATCTCAAATAATAGCGGCAAAACTTACTCAAATACGAAGCACATCATACACAAACTACACACCACGCTACTAGCTAAGCAATTGGACCTTTGTTTATATTTTCACCAATTGTGTGTTGACAACGAGGACGGCCCGGCGGCAATACGCTGTTCTCCAACGTGATTGATTCTTTGAATCGATCCGAGTACAATTGTATTTGTATTTGTTTGTCGGGCTAGTTTCCGCAAGTCGACGTCTGAGCGCCTATTTTGCGTCCGGGTGGGATTTGTGCTCAATCGAGCCAACCCAACTCCCCGAGGAAAGCCAAAAGACCCTTAATGTTCTTTGTTACCTCGGGAAGAGACCTCGGAGAGCCGAGGTGAGTTGCCCTGCAAAGGGTCACGCTGGTGCACTCCAGGAGCACGTGCGCGGCCGTCTCCTCCTCCTCCATGCATCCGCGGCAGAGGGGGCTGTCTGTAACACCTAAAGTAAATAGGTGTTTGCCAAAAGAACCGCGACGGCTACTTTCGATCCCGATTTTGCCACGGCATTAAGACTTACACAGTTAAAACATCGGGACTCATCTATTTTTAATATTGAATAGATGAGTCCCAAAACCGAAGAGAAATGTATGTCTATCTATCAATAAAATCGAGTCCCAATTACTGATCCACACATTCTCGCCCCAACAGAAACCGCTAGCCATTTACGTGATTCTGCATAATACAACCCCGTTTGCTCATAATTGACTGCGTTTCAACGCTTACATTTTTAATGGGCACTGTCAATCATTGGATATTGGTGATATCAGAGTTACATAGTAACATTTTTAAAACGTAATCCTATTTCCCACTAATGTTAGAAATGTGAAAGTGTGTGTGTTTGGATGTTTGTTACTCAATCACGCAAAAACTACTGAGCCGATTGCGATGAAACTTGGAATATAGGTAGCTCGACACCGGGAATAACACATAGGCTACTTTTCATCCCGATATTCCCGCGGAACGGGATTTACGCGGGTGAAACCGCGGGGCGCAGCTAGTATTGAATAAATAATTTAAAATAAATAGAAACATGGATTGATATACCTAAAGGTATTTTACATATTTTTATAAGTCAGTGTTATAATAGATGTTTGCTATGCAAATTCGTAAGGCCGTATGCAGAAAGAACGTCGGCAACTAGCGCCGATCTACCAGCGCATATAGGAACCGGCCGGCCGGCGCGGCGACGCGGTAATCTGCGCAGGTAATAGGCGCCGATAAGCGATATCTATATTGCAACATTCTAACCCAAGTATTATTTATGATGTACAGTCTTAGCATATAACACGAAAACAAATTTGTCGATCGACAAAAAAAGAACCTGTCATCGTTTGTCTTAAAAAAAAAGAATAAGATTTTTTTGTCGATCGATAAAATGTATTTTGTGCTCGTATTTACTCGTATCATGCTGGTGAAATTAGTTACATAGAAATTAAAATAATTAGAATTAGTATAGTAGTAACAGTAATATTAAGTTATTAAAGGTATTAATTAATGAATCCCCCAATAGATTCGTGGTGGAATACCGTATAAATGTGGTATAAATATCGAACTGCGGTTGTACAGATAATTAACAACAACCTTAATTAAACTGCAAGTTAATATTTTGTATTAAGTACCTACTAAAATATGATTGATATGTATAATGAATTGTTTGGTTAATTATGTTAAATTAGTTTGACAATTATAATAATTATTAATCAAGGCAATAAGTATATCGGTGATAAATATTCCAAATAAATAGATTTAATAATCGTGTTTTTTAAGTCATATTTTGTCAAAATAAGATAAAAAGATACACACACACAGAGAGAGAGAGAGAGAGAGATAGAAAATGTGAAATAAAAAGGGAGAGAAAAAGTCGCAATCTTTATCCGCGGACGCTATTGTTTGCTGCTTAAGTAAATTTATCATTAACAAAATTGTTTATTTGATTGCTTGTTTGTTTGTAATGAATAGGCTTCAAAACTACTGGAGCAATTTTAAAAAAATATTTCACAAATAGTAAACTATATTATCGGAATAACATAGGTTACTTTTGATCCCGATATTCTCACGGCTTACGCTAGTGAAATTTGTCATAAAATATGTCGACTTGAGAAAAAGTCAAGTCGACATATTTTAATAATACCGTCGTCGGTTAAAAACACCATTGAAATTAACATACCGAATTTTATAATTTCTTCTATGGTTTACATACCGAGTCTCATTTTAGTACAAAAAGTCATTTGTTTCAGTCTATGATAAACTGACAACTCCTCCATTTCTTTCCTTCATCTATAAACAGTCAGCTCTTCCATTTTTGTTTCTCCGTCACCCTATTTGCCTTTACCGCTATATGAAGTTTCAATGTTGACAGACAGAAACAAACGTTACATACATAATTTATTTAAAAGTAAGGGAATAGTTAGACGTAAAAAACGGCGGCCAAGTGCGAGTCAGACTCACGCACGAAAGGTTTCGTACCATAACCATAATTAGGTACCTACGAAACTCTAAAATAAACACGGGACAAAGAGAAATACATTAACGCAACTTTTTCCAGTTTTTCATTAGATGGTGTTAGTGGTGAAAACAAAATCACGTTAAATTTAAATATTCTTTTTATTGGTTTTTAGATTTTCAACTATCTAGCCATCACGGCTCATGAAATACACCCTGGTGACAGAAACAAGGACTGCCAACGGAGTCTTGGTTATCGTGTCCAGTTTTGACCCATTGGGTACGGAACCCTAAAAATACCTACAACAAAAACAACATTCCGAAATTCAAAAGAAACTTCTAAAACTTTAAACTCGCTATTCAATATCAAAACTTCAATCCAACAACACATTTCACCGTAACTTCAATCAAATATCGGATCGGAGTTTTGTGAAATTGTGAGTCATTGGTATTAAAGTTCGGCAGCTGAACCTAGACATAAACTTGGTCTAGATACCTACTTTAAATTTCAGAGTAAGTATGTAGCTGAAGTTATTTTTCTCTTTTAGTTTTTAGAATTTATATTGAAATTTTGTTACTCACATTTATAAAATTAAGTATTTAAGCAATTGAAAGTTGTTATTTTTTAAACTATTTTCCAGGCTTGAAAAGTTTAGTTTCATAAAAATTATATACAAAGTGACTTATAGCATTATACGAGAGTAAATATATCTGCATAGCTTTAGCCTTAGACGGCCTGGGTAGCGTCCGTTGTCTGTAGCTGTAATCATATATTAAATAGCAGGATTTGCAAAGAGCAAGCTAGTATAATGTACATAGATTAGGTGGAAGTCGCTCCGTGCCTTACAGAAAACAATCAATTTGATTTTGATACGATGATGGGCACCTGCGGCGCAAGGGGATCGACTAATTGCAACGGATTTAAAAGGGTTGCAAGTTCAAATCCGACGTGCAAGTGTAGAAAAACATAATTTTAATAATGAATGATAATATAATTTCATTCATTCTGTTTGCATTTCATTCTGTTAGGTTGAAATAATGAAATATATTTAGCTTCTTGAGTTGGGCTTGAGAGCTTACTGTTCCCTATTTCTTGATTTTGACCAAATTGTAGGCGCCATGTCATCCGAATGCAAATACTTACCCAATTTCAAATCCCACATGAGTCCAGTTACAATTTACTACAAAAATACTGGAAAATACTATACTAACATACTAAACATACCTAATACTCACCATTGTAGAAAGAAGTAATAGTTTTCAAATTTATCGGTTTTCGTTTTCTGAAAACGGGCTTTGACTAGTGAATGTGTCAAATTCCCTATATTTCATACACCTTAAATGACCTTTTCTCCAAATTTTGTGTGACCAAACCCGGAAAACAAATTTTAAAAAGTGGTGCCGAGGCGCCAACTTCTAGGTAAACTACTGTACTATTACGAACATAGTGCAATATCGAATTGTACACTTTGTAGAAGCTCATTCTTGTTTGGCTAATGTTTTGTGACTGCAATAGGAGAGCATGAAGCTTTAATAGCGAAGAATCATAGCATAACGATCGGAACAACAACAGCTGTTACCACCCTGCGGTGGTATTACTGTTTTTGTTGTACAGGCAGGAAAGTTGGACAGCATGCTGGCGAGCTTGTTCGCGGGATTGTTGGCAAACTTGTTGGATAATTAACGAACAAAGGGATGGGTTACTAACAAATCTTCTTTAACAGAACCTAGCAGTACTATGAAATATATTTAACAAGGCAAACAACCAGTTAAACAAGAGGCCTGAAAATACCTCGGACCGTTGAACGCGTCAGGCGTAAAAGCAACCCGCTTAAAATGCAAGTTTAATTTGATATCGATATTATTATATTAGTCTAAGCTAATTCGTTGCACTACGAAAACCGAAGAAAAATCTAAGGCAAAGAACTTAAACTAGACAGCTGATAATTTTTTTTTATTTTTTTATACGTAATAGGCTAGCATTTGACCTCATCTCACCTGATGGGAGGCGAGGATAAGGTCGACGATGAAGCATGCTTACCTAGAAGGCTATTCACTCTGGATTTGAAGACTCCAAGGTTATGGTTTGAGCAAAAAGCGAAGCTGGCAGAGAATTCTACACTTTTTGGCAGTGCGCACAAGAAAGGTGGAGGCGTGACGTTTTGTACGCGAAATTGTAACGTTTACCAAATGAAGATGGCGACCAACCGTACCCCTCGTGGTCTCGTGGTTTAAAGTTATTAGAAATCCATTTCTAGTTTAAGTAGGTATTTTTATAAATCAATTTAAAAAAACGTACTTATTGTGATTATTCTCAAGCTTCGTGTTAGTCAATGAGTCTATCTCTGGTGTTTGTTATAATAGTTAACAGTTTTATTTTCACCTGTGAACTTTAAATATACGTAACAGAACAGAAGACATATATTTGTCAGTGTGTCAGAAATTCAAAAGCAGTATTTTATCCTAAGTGTTAAATACTTGCAGTTGTAATTTGAGTTTAGTTTTCGCTATTTGCCAGAACTTTCCTTTCACACACTTTCAAAATTTAAACAGTCTACTATAAGTATTATAACTGATCAATCAGTGAAGCCTATCTTACATTACGAGAATCATTCATTACTAGCTGCGCCCCGCGGTTTCACCCGCGTAAGTCCCGTTCCCGCGGGAATATCGGGATTTAAAGTAGCTTATGTGTTATTCCCGTAATCCAGCTACCTATATTCCAAGTTTCATCGCAATTGGTTCAGTAGTTTTTGTGTGAAAGAGTAACAACCTCACATACATACATACAAACTTTCGCGTTTATAATATAGGGACCTGCTACTTTTAATCCCGATTTTCCCGCGGGAACGGGACTTAGCGGGTGAAACCGCGGGGCGCAGCTAGTTATACATAGATAGGAACCCAGACCAGCGGCCCTAGCCAAAATTTTTATCGAATAACGAAAACGCCAATCGACAGATTTTTTTGTATGAAATTGACATAAGGTCACGCTTGATTTTTCGCGAGCGCAGATATTTAATAAACATTATTTTTTAAGCATGAATATTTGCACCCGGCGGGAATCGAACCGAATATAGTATATACAGTAGATTTATAACAGTTTTCATAAAAGATTATAAAAGTTAAGTTCAATTAAAGCCAAATCAAAGTCAAATTTTATAATTACCTTCAAAGGGATTAGTATCAAAACACTTTAATCTTTAGTGTAATGAACCTGTCTTTTGTTCATCAGTTGACTCAATGGGCCACTTCAAAATCTCAAATGCCCAAGTTCTTGTTAAGTTATCGTTCGACGTTTAACTTAAGTAACTTAACATTGTTATTTAAGTTTTAGTTAGGTGTTAATGCGATTACTTTGCGAAAATAAATATTACTTACCTATTAATAAACTAAGTTTTTTTACAGTTTAAGTACATTTTGTTGTAAATGGCCGGTCTTTTTTGGCGAAAATTGGTCAAGAAAAAATGTTTCTTTTTTGGCTGATTGGTTTTTCAAATTCAATACAAAGTCGCGCAAAGAAAAATATATTTATAGAATGTTTTTATGGTTCCGTACGTATAGGGTAAAAACGGGACCCTATTACTTAAACTTGGCTGTTTGTCACTAATATTGCATTAATTAATTAATATTAATATTGCACAACATTACACACAGCGCTTTCTAGCCCCCTAAATATTAACTAAGCACTAGACTTGTACTTGGTACTAGACAACGGATATTCTACATATTATACTTTTTTAATCAAAACAAATAATTTTATTTAATATAAATATAAACTAAAAGTAATATACATGTCAAAATGCAAGGTCAAAAATTATTACAATGTCAAACTTAAAACTAACTTAAACCTAATCAAACAATCCGCCCCTAATTGTACCCGGAGCAAAAGTACCCATAACGCTGGCAGCATTGCCACGCTGTATGGCAATCGCCAGCCTTTGCACCAGGTACGAACCGGAGCGGGGGTCACCTGTTCTCTCCCGCAGTCTACGCCCTATCTCCCCCACCAGGTCCTTCGCCTCTGACCCCCAACAGCCCATGGTCTCCACCGCCAGAGTTTGGAATAAATACTGCGGCTCCATCGCTGCATATTTCTGACGCTTCAAGCTGGCAGCGCCCTCCGCCGCCGCCCCCGCCAAGAGGACGGTGCGACCCAGGTGGCAGGCCGCCAAAGTGCAGACGCACGTGGCATCCCATACGAGGCACCTGCCATTCTTCCAGGGTACCAAGGTCAACCCGTCCGGCCTCTTACCGTCCGTCCTTGATAAACCTGGTGGCTCGAGCACACAGGGGACATTAGCTTTAATAATACTTTTTTTGTAAATACATACGTATTATACAAAGAAAGACACTCATACAAGATACAAATATTTATTTTTAAGCATAAACACCCGCACCCGACGGGAATTGAAACCGCAGCCTTCTGCATCACAGTCAGGAGCACGCCCGTCGCGCCACGGAGGCCGTCCATACTACGCTGTATGTCATGAATTGCGATAGCTAGACAGCTGAAATTTTCACAGATGATGTATTTCTGTTGTGCAACAAATGTGGTACATGTTTCGACAAATTCTAACAACAAAATTAAACAAATATTTAAAAGGCTCCCATGCAATAAACGTGATGCCATTTGTTTCTTGTTTTTACAGACAGACACCGAGACAGGTGAATGTTGGATAGATAATGGTACGGAACACAAAGTGCCCGTCTTCCACTCTCACTTAGCCGGTATTTTAAATTACATTTCATAAATATTGTAAGTAGGTACACAAATGCCAACCTCTATTAGCAGGTAATCAGAATTTTGCTACGTTGTGGTTTGTGAGTAAAATAAAATTGAACTTAAAATAATTTTAAAATTTAAATTAATTTAAAAATAAATAATTGTTACCGTAATTTTAATTTTTGAGGAGTTTGCTGATGAGAAGGTGGTTTCAGGTGGCCCATCAATCTGTACTTAGTTCTTTAGGGGTCTATTCTTTTTGATAGAAGTCCAAAACGAGTAATTTATTACATTCTGAAAAGCTATCCTGTCCATCATTCCGAAGATACTCATCAGATCCTGACCAAATTTTTATGGGACCACCACGGAGCTTCCACCTTTCCATTAAAAAAAGAACCATCTCAATCGGTCAAGCCACCTTCGCGTAATCGGTGAACAAGTGAATTGAATACAGGTTTTTGAGGAGCATTCCCGGTCCTTACTTCGAAGATCCTCATCAGATCCTCACCAAATTTTTATGGGACCAGCTCGGGGTTTCCACCTTTCCATTAACGAAAAAACCATCTTAATCGGTCAAGCCACCTTTGAGTAATCGGTGAACAAGTGAATTGAATACAGGTTTTTGAGGAGCATTCACGGTCCTCACTTCGAAGATCCTCATCAGATGCTCACCAAATTTTTATGGGACCACCTCGGGGCTTCCACCTTTCCATTAAAAAAAGAACCATCTTAATCGGTCAAGCCACCTTCGAGTAATCGGTGAACAAACATAAAAAAAAAAAAAAAATATATACGCGACGAATTGAGAACCTCCTCCTTTTTTGAAGTCGGTTAAATAGATTTGAAGACCCTTAAATCCGAGGGCTGATTTCTTTCTGGCGTTAGATTAGACTGTTATCAGTAGCTAGCTGCGCCCCGCGGTTTCACCCGCGTAAGACCCGATCCCGCTGGAACATCGAGATAAAAAGTAGCCTATGTGTTATTCCAGGTCTTCAGCTAACTACATATTGAGTTTCATGGTAATCGGTTCAGTGGTTTTTACGTGATTGAGTAAGTAACAACCACACATACACACATTCACACAAACTTTCAGCTTTATAAGGTTAGTAGGATCACTATTACAGCGCCTCCGATCCATTCTGAAACCGCGGGGCGCAGTAAGTACTTAAATAATAAAACAAAAATAGCCCGTTAATTTATCCCACTGCAGGGCAAGCAACCTTTAACTGGAACAGTTTTTTTATAGTTGATAGGTTAAACGCTTGACCACTATCTCACCTGATGGAAAGCGACGATAGGGTCTAAGATGTAGCATGCTTATCTAGAAGAAACCTGTTCATTCGCGACTTGAAGACTTATATGTTAAAGCGCCCCACTGTCAGCCATCTGTAGGCTTCCAATGCGGGGTCCGCTGTTCCTAGCAGAATTCCCGAAGAGCTCCGTCAAGGATCAGTTGTAGACTGATCTAGTCCCCAATGCTAGATGCAAGCAAGCACTGCAGGGCCTCCTCTTATAGGGGTCAGGCAGTAAGCCGCCACGGGAGCCTACCCCGGAATGTCGAATATCCGTTGCCTTCTGAACGTGGTGGGTCCTTAGATATGTCTGTTTCCTCACGATGTTTTTCTTATAATAGAGTAATATTATTATTTATTATAATATTTATTTATTTATTAGGTTCACCAAGAGTAAGATACATTAAAGCTAATGCAGAAAGTAACATTTTTCTAAAGATGGACAAGTGCGCTTACCAATTATAGGTGTACACAACGTTACCATAAAAAGTAAAGTACGATTAAAGTTTTCTATAACAGTTCTGATACAAACAAAAGATAATTGCCATTGGCATTTTCATAACATTGTTTTGTATCATCATCGGAAAAACCGAAGAAAAATCAATGGTATACTTGTCTTTACAAACATTACTTAGTTTCTAATAACAAATTAGCATACTCGCTGTCTAGTACACCTACCCTAACAACCACAACAACAACAAGCACGTAAGAACCCTCCCTTCTCTTATTTACAAGGAACTTTCGTACCAATTGCTTAAGTAAACACCGGCACTTAAAGTACATTTAGTATTCCCCGAACTTCCAACACTCATATGTAAAATTTTCCGCTTCATTTGGCTGACGTAGAAGCATTCGCTATTAAGACACTCAACAAACAATTTGGCAAAGACTGCCTTCGTACGATTTACAAAGTTATCCGTTCTCCAGGTAAACATCAATTCGCTCTTATTCCAAAGGGGTAAGGTTTAACCGTGTGACATTTAATTGTAAAAGGTTGAGGTTTTGTAAAACGGGTGCCAATGAGTACTCTCACCACTCAGCTTAGGATGTTGGCGTGTGTAAGTGCATGTTCGGAATGAACGTCATTTGGTTGATTTGTTTTATTGTAAACAAAAGAAATTTAGAAAGCTGGGCAATTAGACGTTTTCTCTAGTCTTTGGCAGTGAACGGATATATAAGCAAGGAAGTGTTCCTACAGTCTATAATGACACCACGTAAATTAGGCGGCGATAGATGATAATCATCGGTCCTTGTCCTTTTGCATATAAATGAGCGAGATGGAATTGCGTGAAAAAATCTACAATTTCTCGTAAAATCAATAATTAACGAAGATTAAAATAATATTTTTATAAAATGCGATGAAGGGGTTCTAGGTATTGTATTTTCTAATATTATGATGCCTATAAGAAAATATAGCGGTTAAGGATTTAGAAGAAAAACTGATTTATTTTGTAAAACAGGGGTAACTTTGCCTGTATAATAGTGGTATTTAAAGTTATTTTTTATTGTTTTTGAAATGAAGGGGACACTTCTTGTATCATGTACAATAACATTAAACATTGTTTAAAGATCTATTTGATACCGGTTATGAAGAAAACTATTCAATCGGAAAAGATTTCACATGAGTCGCGTCCGCTGCACAAATCTGTCACATCGGTTGTACTCGGATCGGTTCATTCAAAGAACCAATCACGTTAGAGAGCAGCCTATTGCTACCGGGCCGTCCTCGTATCAACACACAATTGGTGAATATATAAACAAAGGTCCAATTGCTTAGCTAGTAGCGTGGTGTGTAGTTTGTATACGCATACTTCGTATTTGAGTAAGTTTTGGCGCTAATATTTGAGGTGAGTTAGTATGAGTTACACTTCAGTCACTATCCTAGCTTAGATATTTTTAAAAAATGTTTGAATTTCCACATTCCAGCTAGTAAGCTTAGTAAGTAAGTACTAAGCACTAGCACTAGACTAACTAAATCTGAAATATGGAGAGTGGATTATTTATAATGATCTAGGCATCTAATAAAAAGGGTTACGAAATCTATACGGTATTAAGACTTTCGTGGGTGTGACGCCACTAGAATCTTGATTAACCTAGTTGTATACATTTTTAAGTTTAAATTAAATAGCATTTCAAAATAATACGAGCAAAACAAGATGTTTATCTGTAGAATTCCCATTTAACTTACAGTATCGTTAAATGAAATAAAACAAAACATTTCCGCTTTCGTGCTTTATCAAGATTATGTCATGCCTAGGTTATTAAATGAATAGTTAGTTCTATGTTTTACAGGTAGGTCCATATTTAAAACTACACTAGCTACTCGTGTAAGTCTTTCGGGAATATCGGTATAATTATTATATTATTATATAATACATCGTGTTTCGACGATGAGCATTTAAGCCGAAAGTGTGTTGTTCTAGACGTCTAGGCGAACAACTTTTGTTCTACCGCTTTTGAAAATTGGAAGTAGTTTTGGAAAACGTAAAAGCTTAAAGTTTACATGAAAATCAGCTGTTTCTTAGAGTTATAGGTCATTGACCTTATTTTGTGTTTCATTCAGTTTGGAAAACTACAATAGGCTTAACACATAGGCTACAGTTATTGTAGCTTTTAACATAACATTATTAGAAAAGTTAGTAGAAGTATTAATTAGCATTAGTAGAAAAGTGAAAGTTTGTGTGTGAGTGAGCGACCAGGTATATTAGTTACTCTTTGATTCAAAACCAGAACCGATGCGATGGCGATGAAACTAAGTATGCAAACAACTAACCGATAGCGATGCAGATAACTTAAAAATGCCACGAGTTCTCATTGAAGATCGCATTCAATGTCTCATTTTAGAATTAGACTAGCTGCGCTCCGCGGTTTTACCCGCGTAAGTCCCGATCCTGCAGGATTATCGGGATTAAAAGTATCTAATGTTACTCTCCATCACTTAAACAATCTCTATGCAATTTTTTACTCAAAACGATCCAAAAAAATAAAATAAACATGTTAGGGGTGAACAACCCTTATCACTTAGTAGCCTATTCTCAAACCTACTGAATATGCACATTTTATAAAAATCGGTCAAGTCGTTTCTTGGAGTATGTTTACTAACACTGTGACACGAGAATTTTATATTTAAGAAGTTTAACACGCTACTTTTTATACCGATATTATTGGATTGGAACTTATGCGGGTGAAACCACGGTGCGTTGCTAGTAAGACAATACATATTCCAGCATCTGCACTGCACCATATTTCTGCTTTCAGATGCGAAGCTTCCAACAGTTTTAGGCGTAAAATGATTGATGGTTCAATCAAAACTGTTTATTGTTTATCTATTAGCTAATCGAAGCTCTATTTGATTTGTGGTGATTGGCTACGTTCTTTATTTTGTAATAAATAACCTTTTATTGGCTGTACCCCATAGATGCAAGTATAATACTTGTGTTAGATAGGGTAGTTTTTCGTCTGTTTTCGCGATCTGAAATTGAGTTGAAACTGAACGCACCTAGTTTCATATTATAAACTGCATTGAAAAGGACATAACTAGGTCACATTTTAGTTAAAATAATGAAGTATCGGCGCGCGAAACCACCCACATTCACATTCAAATTTTGAGTCGATGTTTTAAAACGATCATGTATTGTAAACAATACTTATTATTATTTTGAACTTTCAAGATTTTTTTTCTTTTCGTATAGGTACCTACTCTGTATATACAAGTTACAATTTTGTTGTTGTTTTTCGACTTTGACTATTTCACGCCGTACGTGGAAGCCATTTCTAGTCAATTCTCTTCTACGGCTATAACTTTGACGATTGACATAGTAACTCTTACAGGATTGCACCCGTATTATTTATCTTATTGATAACTCAGTTTCATAGGCACTATGCAGTACATTGCTACTTTAAAGTAACCACTGGTAATCACCAAAGAATTCAATTTACATTATGAAACTACAGATTATACATAATGAACCTAGTGTCATGCATTATAGATTATAGAGTCAATTCCAGCAGCTACTGGAAGCAATTTCATGAAACAGAGAAATAGTACCGCTTAGTGTCTACGGTTTTTTTTTTGTGAAAATCTATAAATGCAAGCCAATAGTGTCGTAGTGTAAATCCTGTTTAACACTAGGTGAGCCACACCACTACACGAAAATACGAAGGTGACTGTTACGTTCAATGAAGGAACTAGCCCTCACGTCATTAATTAACTTAATCTACTTGATATAAATTTAGGGCTATTACATCTGACCGCATTTATTTCGCGGTGGCTGAAATAAACGTAAAACTTTTTCCTGAATATTATTACGCTTATTACTCATAGACTTAGATAAATTACTCGATGTCACCGGCAAAGTGAACGCGATCAGGCAAATTGAGTAAAATTCTACGTTGAGTTACTTACAAGTAGTGGTGGGATCTTTTATTTTAATATAGTCCTCTTCTTCTTTTCGTTTTTGTTGATATTTGTTATTTGAGAAATGTCTCATAAGTGTCATCCTACTAATATTATAAATCCGAAAATCTGTTTGTTTGTTTGTTTGTTTGTTTGTTCCCTCTTCACGGTCAAACGGCTCGACCGATTTGGATGAAAATTTGCATAGGGATAGTTTAAATGATGGAGAGTAACATAATGAAATGAAATGAAATGAAATGAAATGAAATGAAATGATTTATGATTAGACACAGGATACTAGGATACTTTTGATCCCGAAAATCCCGCGGGATCGGGACTTACGCAGGTGATAACTATTTCTTAGATGAAAATTTGCATAGGGATAGTTTAAGTGATAGAGAGTAACATAGGATACTTTTGATCCCGAAAATCCCGCGGGATCGGGACTTAAGCGGGTGATAATATTAATGGATGAAAATTTGCATAGAATAGTTTAAATGATGGAGAGTATCATAGGATACTTTTGATCCCGAAAATCCCGCGGGATCGGGACTTACGCAGGTGATAACTATTTATTAGATGAAAATTTGCATAGTGATAGTTTAAGTGATAGAGAGTAACATAGGATACTTTTGATCCCGAAAATCCCGCGGGATCGGGACTTACGCGGGTGATAATATTTATTGGATGAAAATTTGCATAGGGATAGTTTAAATGATGGAGAGTAACATAGGATACTTTTGATCCCGAAAATCCCACAGGATCGTGACTTACGCGGGTGATAACCATTCAATGAATGAAAATCGACACAGGGGTAGGATAAGTGATGTAGAGTGGCATTATCGTCATCGTCATCCATCGTCATCGTCATCCTTCGTCATCGCCATCGTCACTTACTGACGAAATACAAACTTTAACTTACTTCACCTACCTACCGCAGTGCAAAAATCCACACTTAAACGGACGACCAGGGAAGTACTGATGATGCCAGGCGCGGTAGCGCCTGGCTTCAACAGTACTTCAATGGGCGACCGTTTAAGTGTGGATTATTGCATTGCGGTAGGTAGGTGTTCGAACAACGCGGGATCGCGACTTGCGCGGGTGAAACCGCGGGGCGCAGCTAGTAGTTAATAAATACAAATTTGATTTAATTTTGATTTTGTATAGTGGTGTGGATCACTTAGTGTTAGAGTTTTAAGATCGCACTAAGGCCTCTAACTTGACCTAACGACTGCTATCAGAGATAACAACCGAGACTAGTTCTTAAACGTGCTTTCCGAAGTACAGAGGAGCTCGGGAAAATGATTATTTGCCACACACATTATCGGTGTCCCATTCAATTGATGACCGAGCCACGCGTGTTGCTTAACTCGCAAGACTATCGATCGGCGAATAAACTCCGCCGCCTTTTATTATTTATGTGAGTTGATAGTACTATAGTACCTATACGTATAAATATTATCCAAACTCGTATTATACAGGGTGTTTCGTAAACGACCATTTTAGTCAAAAGGGGGTTGGTCTAGACGTCTAGGCGAACAACTTTTGTTTTACAACTTTTGGAAATATTAAGCACTTTTCGAATTTTTTAAGTTTAAAGTTTACATGAAAATCAGCTGTTTCTTGGAATTAGAGGTCATTGTCCTTTCATTTCGTTTGGGCTACTACAATTAAAACTTTAATTGCCTTTATTTTCATAAAAACAGCTGGTTTTTTTAGTGAAACTTAACCTCAAAAAGTTGTAAATCATTTCCCGACGCAAAGTTTTTGAATAGTTCCGTTTAAAGCATAGATGACATGATTTTCTATTGGTTTACTACAATTAAAACTTTAATTGCCTTTATTTTCAAAAAAAAACAGCTGGTTTTTTTCAGTGAAACTTAATCTCAAAAGTTGTAAATTATTTCCCGACGCAATTTTTTTGAATAGTTTTAAAGCATTTATAGAAGACATGATTTTCTATGTTTACCTATATATGGTCTGGGTCGTATTCAAGACAGCTTTTGATTTGCATGTAATCCATGCTATGTCCATGCAAAACAAAAGCAATCTTTATTCAAAAGTAGATCGGTTCGGACACGGCTCGCTCCCGGTCCGGTCTAGTGTAAATTATCCCTAACAGTCCAGAGCTGGCTAGCTCACAAACAAACATCGCATAAATCTCTAGAAGCAGTATTAGTACGTACTAGACCAGTCATATCCGACCATCAAAATGTCCACTCATGACACATTATCTTCAATAAATGGCCGCCTCCATAAATGGTCACCTTCATAAATCCAGAACTTCATTAGTAAAGGGTCTTATCATCGAGTAATATGTAATATTTATTACTGAGTTACAGTTTTCGATAATAATAATCCAACATGTTTAGCGATTTTGCTAATATTACGGTTGCAAAAACTTATTTTCTATTTTTATGGTAGAAAACTATAATGAAAACGGGACTAGGAGTAGTAGGTATTTTGTGGGTAAAATATGACTTATTTTCTTCAGGGCAGTTTATTTCTACGATCGAATTTTAATTCTACGAAAGAAAAAAACACTGTTATTTAGAAAAAAAATCTGTCATTATAGTTGGCATAATGAATTATATTTTTCGTTCGTTCGAAGAAGTGAAGTTCTTGCCTAGGTCTTTAGCTCGTAATACCTACCTTAGAACGTCAATTAAAATAAATCAATTTTATAGTTTGCATTGAAACGATTTAAAACGAACTGGGTTGTTTAAACATGTGACAAACGCTACGAAGTGGTAAGTGATATAGTCTAAAATGCGGGAACTCTCAGATAAGCAAATTGAATTTTGTTACACTACCATCGTGTTTTTTACATAGAAGATGGGCAGTAGAACATGATTTGACCCGTACCCGACTTCAGCCAGTGGGTGGTTACAAACTGCGGTCGAAACTACCAAATAAATATTACGAGCGTAATCCCGCGGGGCGCATTATTGTGCTGTACTAACTTCTAACAATAAAATCGAGAATTCTTTAAGTTTTATATTGAAAAACTTTGTGAAAAGTATTACCAGGCTAGGGGCACTGATGTTTGAAGCTTACACCACAGTTTCTTATCAGTCAGCAGGTGAACTGTAAAACGGTCACTTTTTAAATATCTGTCAGCTGAGACAACACGAGACCAGAATGCTGCTCTATATTTGGCTCAAAGAATCAGCATTGTCATTCAGAGTGGCAACGCGGTCAATGTTTTGGGCTCGCTGCAAAATATGACGAATAAAGTTTTAAGTTAGTTCTATTTTTAACCGACTTAAAAAAAAAGGTGGAGGTTCTCATAAGTAATCTAGATGGTTTTACAAGAATAAATCTCGTTCTGATGTACCTACTTACCTATAGTACAGAATATAGGTACACGCATTTGTTCTCAATAAATTAGGTTAGGTAAATATTATTATTTATTTTAACAATTATGTTTTTAAACATAGAAATATTTTTAGCAAAGAAATATATTTCCAAAAAATGAAATTTCCAAGTAAACCACCTGAACCAGTCAATAAAAGCTGCAAAGCTTGACCGGTAGATGGCACTGAAACCAAGCCTTAGTTGGTAAAACAATTAGCGAGGAAAGATATGGCCGAAAAATTATACCGTGTCACGTGATTCCTGTGTAGCTCAGTGGTTAGAGCATTCGCCTGGTTAGCGAAAGGACGCAGGTTCGAATCCTGTCATGGGGATTTTTTGGAAATATATTTCCTTGCTAAAAATATTTCTATGTTTAAAATGCCTCGAGCAATAAAAACAAAAAGAAATATTAAATTATGTTTTTAATATGTATTATTTAAAAGTATTCTCGAATTAGGTACCTTAAATCAAAACCAATAAAAATGAAATTGTTTTTCTTTATTTATTTTTGTTGTTATTGCTCAAGCCATTTTAAACTTAGAAATATTTTTAGCCAGGAAATATATTTCCTTGCTAAAAATTGTTTTTCTTTTTTAACTACAAATGAATTTCGACTACAAATTACAATTCAAAGTTTATGCTTAGTTTTTGCTAAGTCAGTCTAAGCAAAGTCAAAGTAACGCACTATGGATTTCAGCCTTAGATTTTTTCGTTCTACCAAATACTGAGATCAATTGATACCAGCTATAAATATTTATATCACGTCGAAAATCAAACAAACAACCTTCCACACCATAAAAGCCTATTAAGTCGCATGGTTAGACATTCAAAAATAATAACCAACGAACCCTAAAATCAAAAACCAATTAATAAAGGATAACCCTTCGATGTCCATAAACTGAGTTTTAAGTAAACGCAGTGAATTCTTCGTAGTTGTCATAAGGGGTTGGACCAATTAGCCCTAATGGACGGACCGGTTTGCCAACCCAGATTATTGTTAGGTCAAGTGACTGAGGTACTTGAATCGATTCTGAGATTTACATTTTGTGAAATATTGAAAAGGTAAGTGGGTACTATTCAGGCGCGTAATTTGCGCGGTAAATGGGGCTTGAAAACTGACTTAGAAAAATTTGATTGAATTTAGAAATGACTGTAACTTGCATACTTGCAATGCCAGCAGTATACAGTCATATTACAACCGAATAACTTAGTCTGTCATTTAAGGGATAGTCTAATCTGATTAAGAAACAGGCGCTGTGTATTTAATGCGTGTGGATGATATTTTAATTCAGTCTTCATACATCATTAAATATATTTGGCAGGCAGGATTAGGCCATATTAATATTCAACCATCTTTTGTGTTTGTCTTTTGTTCAAGTTACTTCCGTCATTTGTTTTTGTTTTGTCGTTTTTAGGTTTTTGTATTTTGTTTATGTCAAGAATTGTTAATAAGATCTCCTTTCACTTTCGTTACTTTTGATATTCGGATTGTAATAAAACACAATATAATAAATTAAAAATGAAAAATCACGAAAATCTTAGACAAAATTATATTCTGATTATAACTTGTATACCTTACATTATTTATTTCTAATTATTCTTGTTGTTGATAACTGTATAAATGGTACCTACCTATTTGTTTTATGTTACTATTGGAATAAATAAGTTATCACATAAATTGTAATATTACGTTTTATTACTATGCTTGCATTGCTGTTATAATATAAAAAATAGACATTCTAACTAAATTAATAAACTAAACCAATATACCATCTTTGGCGGTAGACAATTGCCTTTTAAGTCAACAAATTCACTACATAAACTGCAGTCAATTTTTATTTAGAGACAACAGTTTTACGTTACACAAAAACATAAACTGTTTACGTAAATATCGTACCACAAGCTTTGAATAAAATCGAATGATAGAGCTCTATGTTTTCATAAATTCTTATCAAATATTGTACAGTGTAGTCGCTGAATATCATGTAAAATGCATTGGTCACTGTATTTTGATGCCCAGGTTTTTGAATACAAAGTGAGAATAGAGTTCCCATTTTAGTTTAAAACTTTAGGAATTCTATCTAGGTATGCTTTGTTTATTCGTAGACTGCGTTAAACGTAATATGTAGACAAATATATATTTAGGTAAAGTATTTTCTTAAATATTTTTTAAAGTGCTAGCTTACTTACAGACTTGTAACTAACAGATTTTTTATAGAAAGATAGTTTTTTTTGGTATAAATGATTTATTTGCAACAATCTACAACTAGCTACAATCTATACTTTATTTGCAATACAAACAATCTATACTGTATACTTAGAATAAAGTAAGAGAGGATAAAAAGTCTGTACTTGGAAGTAAATTTTAAAAAAGTTGTTTAGGGGGCCTAGGAAAAAGTAGAACAAAATTAGATAATTTTTAAAATTCATGTCTGTGTGTCTGTTGTTTTGTTTGTTCCTTAAACAATTAAAAACTACTAATCCGATTGAAATCTGGTTTCCAATATTAGATAGTTCCATTTTCAAGGACTCTCGTGGTTTTCTTTATTTAAATCCAATTAGAAGAAGCCGAGTAATGAACGAGAAAGTCGGCTATGCACACTAATTCTACGCAAACGAAGTCGCGGGTAATAGCTAGAAATTAATATAAGTACATTAAAAGTACCTAAAGACGTGTCGAATTTTGTTCCAATGCCGTTTTCCTATTATCTAGACTAAATGTGCTACATTCTAGTTAAGATAGCTATTAAATATCAATCCTTTGTAAATCTGAAAGTTTGTAATATGTATGTATGTTTGTTACTCAATTACGTAAAAACTGCTAAACCGATTACCATAAAACTCGGTAGATTTAGGCTGGAATTACAAATCGGCAAATTTTTATTCTGATATTCTCTTCTTCTATTTACCTAAAGGCCATTAATATTTAGATTTTAGATACTAAATGGTTCAAACGAAATAAGAGGAAAACTCTAAATATAACAAATAAGTGATTTTCAAGGAATCTTTAAACTCAAAAATCCTCCAGTGGTGTAAGGTCGGAGTAGCTTTACCACTTTTTATCTCTGTCTGTAAACTTTGAAAGTTCTTGTCACGGAAATTGTTGTTGTTACTACTCCGAACTAACTCCACGTTTATTAATAAGGGTTTTAATGTATAAAAATAGTACCAATTTCCAAATATGTACATTTACAGCCAAATACAAAAACGCCACTTTAAATTTGAGGAGTATTTATTAAAAATTAGTATAGAAAATAATTGAGTTTGAGAGCTGCTTAATTAAGTAGAAATCAAATGTTGAGTAGCTTTTCTGTAATCAGCCATTAGATATCTAGAATAACTCACTTTCTACCTAAATTAACGTGTATTATATACACACTGTTTAATAGCTACCTATGCATTTATATAGGTACATGTTTCTTTCTTCCGTTGGATTATGCTTCCCTTTGCGGATCAGCATTCAATCTCGTTCCGACGCGTATGGATTTTCTGAATTTGGCTTAGTTTTCCATTTACTAGAGTAGGGGAAGCCGAGGGGAGTTAAAACAATTTTGACATTTTGACTCATAAAAAGAATTCGAGCTGTGTAAATAGTATGGAACTAATACCATTAGATTCTCTCTATACTTAGTTACGAATAAAATAAAATTTGGATCATTAATCAATAAGCTTTTAAAAGTTATTTATCGTGAAGTACAATGTACCCACATTGCTAGAATATAGGCATTTAGAAAAAAAACCGTTTAAAACTTAATACTATTTTACGGTTTTCAAAACTCTGATGCGATGAGCTATGGGCGACTACTTACGGGTGCGCGAGAGGCAGCAAGCGTCTGGATCGCGTTATTTCCAACTGGCTAACAGTTTTAGATTCCAAGAAATTCGCATTGTTTCAACAGCTCTCTGTTTCAAAGCCCCTCGGTCTCCCCTACCAACTGTATGTTTGAGCAAGATTTTTTATTGAATATAAGAGTAGGTAACGTTTTGGTGTATTTTTCAGGAGTTGAGAGAGTTCTGCGATTGAATAAATAGAATTTGAACAGATATCGATCATTTTGTAGGTTAGGTTAGATTAAATTTCAATCGAATTCCAGTTTATTTGAACAACATAATACGAGTATAAATAATTATCTGCGCCCCGCGGTTTTACCCGCTTAATTCAAAATTTGGCTGAAACATCGGGATCTAAAAACCTATTTCCTTCTCCAAGTTCCAATCGACATTTAAATCAAAATTAATTAAAATCGGTTCAGGGGTTTGGTGTGAAAACTTGACAGACAAACAGACAGAGATACTTTCGAATTTTTAATATTAGCAAAGATTATAAATATGAGGGGCTTTATAGATTATAAAGTATTGTGCAAAAATGTTATTATTTTTCTTCAGAAACATTCATTAAACATCAAAGCCGCTCCTTCTAGAAAATGTATTACCTAATAATATTAGCTATAAAAAATCAATATTTTTCCAGAATCTTATCTGTGTTTTCTTGAAAGTCGTTCATAGCCATGATAGAAAGCTAGAACTTTCAGAATAAAATGTACCTACTTCCTATTTTGACAACTAGGAAGTTTGCACCCGAAGTCTCAAATTTGCACTCGACAGGACTTGAACATGCATCTTTGAGGAGTCTGGTCCAACGCCTCAACCAATTTGGTCACTAGGTGCTCTAGTCTAGTTAAGTTGAAATGAAGGATCCCATCTATTATTTGCTTAAGCCTAAAGCAAGCAGCGCCATTGTAATTATGAAATGCAGTCATCCAACTGTAGAAAACATTAAAATATATCAAAAGGTACAATTATTTGGATTTTTTAGCCCCTATAAATTTCTGTACCTGTACACAAAAACAAAGTTTCAACGCCAATAAGTAAATAAAAATGCGAACAAAGCTGCGGGGCGTACCTAGTATTAAAATAAAGACAAGGAGGTAAACGTATAATGTTTTAAGTTAATGAGATATCACGGTGAAAGGGCATGACATTGAATACATTAAATAGCTCGAGTAGACTAAAGACTTTCGCTTTTATTTATAAACGTTCCGACAAGCCTGCGCCAGGGATGATTCTCATTAGAACGGGCCCACACCACTCTCTACTTGACTGTTTATATAAAAGAAAGAAAAATAAAAATTACAAAATAAACAATTACAATATAACCATTTAAGAGACCATTTTTTTACTTAAAAGATAATAAAAACAAAAGAATAAAACATGTCCAGTTTATTCTTTAGTTCTATGTAGCCATTTGAATTGCTACAAATGGCTACGTCATAGAACTATGAATGTTTACAAGTACACAACTTTACTTAGTCTTACATGGTCTTACTTACTACGAGGACCTCTAACTACAATATCAAGAAAATAATCACAATTTTCACAAACGTGTCAGAACCTGAATTATTCAACAGAATCTATTAGGTGTCGTGTATCGAGAACAGCGCATGCAATATAGATCCTTATGGTAATAGGATTTGTTATATTAGAAACGATGATATTCCCTTAACATAATAGGCGGTTTCCATTACACAAATAATCTTACTAATATTATAAACGCGAATGTTTGTATGTAAGTATGTTTGTGCGGTTGTTACTCTTTCACACAAAAACTACTGAACCGATTGCGATGAAACTTGGAATATAGGTAGGCTGGGGACCTGGATTAACACATAGGCTACTTTTTATCCCGATATTCCCGCGGGAACGGGACTTACGCGGGTGAAACCGCAGGGCGCAGCTAGTACAAATTATAAACGCGAAAGTATGTATCTATGTATGTGACTTTGTTACTCTTTCACGCAGAAACTACTGAACCGATTGTGATGAAACTTAAAATATAGGTAGCGGGTGACCTAGAATAAGCTGAAATAATACATAGGATACTTAATATTGATAATCCCGCGGGAATGGGTCTTACGCGAGTGAAACCGTTGGGGGCAGCTAGTAATAGGGACTATAAGCGCTTTATGAGCTAAATATAGCGAATAAACTTTTTAAATTCACACGATTTGACGGCCTCTGTGGTGCGTCAAGGGAACGGACGACTGCAATACAGAAGGCTGCGAGCTCGTTTTCCGTCGGGTGCAAATATTTATGCTTAAAAACAAATATATTTTGTATCTAGTCTTGGTGTTTTTCTAAGTACCTATAATAATATGCATGTATTTACAAATAAAGTATAATATGTAGTATATACCCATAGTAAAAGCCTAGTACTTAGTTTGGGGCTAGAGTACGCTGTGTGTAGGTAATGTCGTGCAATTATTATATATTTTTTTCTTTTTAGGTCCCAAAGAACGAAACCTGCTACAAGTTGCTGCGGATAACTACGGATTTGTACTTTGAGCTATAATTTGCTTAGGGAAATTTACTAGGTGCTATGCTGTGATATCATCTAATTAGCATCCACCGCTGGTACTTGCTAAGTTGCACTACATTGCTGCTTTGACGTAACGTAGGTGTTACCGCCTACCGGTGATTACTTCAAACAGCAATGTAGAATGCGAAATAATATGCTTTTTGACAGTAAATAGCAACTAGTAGCGGTGGATGCTAATTAGATGATACCACAGGAATGGCAAATCACACAATACTAATTTAAATAATATAAATATATGTAATAATAAATAAATTCATTTATTCCAGGCTACAAAGGCCCATTTATAGACTAACATACATATTTTATAATAAAATGAATGTGTTAATACTTTGATAGTTTAGAACTATGTTAGTAGCTTATCCACTACACTTTAGTCTCTGTGTGTTCCTGTGGGATTTGTCCGCGGAAGCGACGGAACACCACGCCGTTCGGCCAGAAGTCTTCGGCTATGACGCGAGGCAGATAGCACGTCGGGACTCGCACCACAAACTCCTTGAAATTGACGTTCCGATGGGACTCCAGCATATACACCCTCAGCGTCAAGCCCAACTTGTGGTGCACGCAAATTAAAAGTACCAACCTAAAGTTAAAGTTGTAACTGTGTGTTTCCGCAATTAGCCCTCCTACTGGGCCTTTGTGCGTGATTTAAAGCCATGGGTTTCCTGACGATGTTTTCCTTCACCGTAAGAGCGATGTTTAATAGCGCACATAAATTATTCATAAAGAAAAAGATATTGGTGCGGTGCCGGGATTCGAAACCACAACCTTCGGAATGAAAGTCGGGGTATCTACTACTACACCAACACCGCCCTAAGTAAGTAAGTAAATACTTAAATAGTAATTTAAGTACCAACCTCATAATTACTTAATTTCCAAAAGTCCTACAAAATAAATTGATTGTTTTAATATAGATAACTACTCCCTACACGGTTTTCGATTAGAACAAAATAACCCAGTATAATTAAGAAGACATTGACTCGACCCCACTAAAGGGTCATGTGTGGACAAATAGGACTAAATTCAAAGCAATTATAACTCACAAAAGCTTAATTAAGTCAAGTATCAAAGGTTAAGATTAATAACAGACAAAAGAAAAAAAAACTTTTACAGTGGGTAGTTAAAAAAATAAAGTTTACACATCTCTACGGCTTTACAAAGTTACTTTATTTGAC
This sequence comes from Idaea dimidiata, assembly GCA_949358125.1. NCBI lineage: Eukaryota > Metazoa > Arthropoda > Insecta > Lepidoptera > Geometridae > Idaea > Idaea dimidiata. Next base: position 17,888,567 of record OX442334.1, on the reverse strand, counting down.
TAAAAAGGTCAACATAAAGCGAGTCTTTATTTTCTAGGTGCATAAGTGCATATTATAGATCTAAGGCAACAAAAACACACACATGCATCTTTATAATATTAGTAGGGGAAACTCAATTTTGCAATAATCTTTTTTCCTACCAGACATTGAATTTAATTTAACAAAACATTAAAAGAAAATGCAACTAGTTGATACTAAATAATTGTCCCTTTTAAGTAAGTAACGAAACAAGATATTTTTTTGGCGCTTTCCCCGACGCTACATGGCTTTTTAATAATAAGAAATGGATTACAATGTTTTAAGGTAGCTTAATTGATCGTTCTAATTTTATTGGCTTATCATAAAAAAAGATGAATGATATTATTTTTTAATTCATAATAAAAAAAAATCATACACAATTACCGAAATAAAAACAGAAATAAAATCATAGCAAAATATAAAACTAATTTTATTCTAAACAAAAAATTAAACTACCTATTAAAGTAAATTACATAATATACTATAGACCTCAAAACTATTCAAAAAACCCGCCCCACGATGCACCTTGATGTTTTTAAGACTTACTCATGTTAATGGCCTCTTAGTGAAATAAAACGTTAACAATAACTGTTAAGTTGAAATCTAAAAATAAAGGAAACACATTTATATCTAAAAATATAAGTTATTCTTTCCCTAATTTTCTTCATCAGCAGCAGGCGACCTCGCTTCGACCTAGGTCCAGAACCCAGAAGAAGATGGCGGGACGAGCTGGACTCGTACCTTAGTGACTGGTCTCAGCTAGCACTAGATAGGGACCAGTGGTAGGAGAGGAGGGAGGCCTTTGCCCTGCAGTGGGACGGTATGAGCTATAAATAAAAAATAGCAATGAAATCTTGTAATGCGCTCTTTTAGTAGGCACATGTAACTAGAAAGGTACGTTCCTCTTTCACATATAAACTACTAGTAGTGAATATCAGGATAAAACAAACATTTTAAACTCACACGATTTGAACTCATAATTATTTTTCCCGGGTCTTATTAGTATTATTATCGACGTAGGTCTCTCTTACCTACGTCGAGGTAAGAGAATTTAAAAATAATTATACGCGAATAAGACCCGGGAAAAATAATTATCAGGATAAAAGTAACACATGTCCTTCTCCAAGGTCCAAAGTTCATCAAAATCGGTTCAGCGGTTTAGACGTCAAACCGTATCAGATAGATAGAATTACTTTCGCATTAGAAGGATTCTACCGAATGTGTTAAAACTTGGAATAATAGGCTCTTTCACTTCTGAATTATCACAAAAGAGTAATCTTTAGGATATTTACAATAACATTTAGGCTACATTTTATCCCCTAGGTCGAGAATTACGCGACTGAAACTACGAGGCGCATACTAAAACACAATAGTCCAAAATACTGTCTACTCCAATCTTTTAAACAGGTTTCCCATTAAGATAGATTCGGTCGATATAAGCGGATTACATCGCGGTTTTAGTTAATATACCGAATGAAAGCTTTTACGCCTACAACACACGTCTGTCGAATCCATAATTGTACTAGCTGCGCCCCGCGGTTCCACCCGCGTAAGCCCCGGTCCCGCGGAAATTTCGGGATAAATAGCCTATGTGTTATTCTAGGTCCCCAGTTACCTACATTCCAAATTTCATTCATATCCGTTCAGCCGTTTTTGTGTGATTGAGTAACAAACACACATTCATACATATATACACACATACTCACAAACTTTCAGCTTTGCAATATTAGTAGGATGTAGGTGTTTTGACAGCAAGAGTTTTGCATTGAGTTGTGGGACAGGCGGACACTCTAACAGACATAGGAACCAGACGCAGGTGTGTACAGTTGAACAAAGGTTTGATTTTTTTACCTTACACAAAGTTTGATGGTTTCTAATTCCCCAAAGAAACGAACCAGTATGCACATTACAACGAAATCCAGCGAATACATTCACAGCTGTGGTATCATCTAATTATCATCCACCGCTACTAGTTGCTATTTACTGTCAAAAAATATATTTCGTATTCTACATTGCTGCTTTTAAGTAATCACCAGTAACAACCACGTTACGTCAAAGCAGCAATGTATTGCAACTTAGCAACTATTAGCGGTGGATGCTAATTAGATTATCATCTAATTAGCATCCACCGCTAATAGTTATGGTATCCCACAGCTGACTCTTTAAGAGTTCACCATCGACCGCGATGGCCATTCGCATTTGTTTTCGCTTGCTTTTGCTTGCACAGCTCTTAGATCTGCAGTTTATTTTAGTAAGTAGCTGTGGAAGTGCACTTTAAGATTCGCATAGGTGTGATACAGGCGTTAAGGAAGCAGCTGTAAAATACCACAACTGATGTAACTGGTTGTGTTTAATAGTTAAATACATGTTTGTTTATGATAAACTAGCTGTGTCCCGGGGTTTCACCCGCGTAAAACCCGATCCCGCGGGATTATCGGGATAAAAAGTAGCCTATGTGTTATTCCAGGTTTCCAGCTACTTATATTTCAAGTTTCATGGTAATCGCTTTAGCTGTTTTTACGTGATTGAGTAACAAACTCACAAACTGTCAGCTTTTTAATATTAGTAGGATTAGAAGGATACTTAGATTAGGTAACTAATATAATATAGCATAAAATATTCAACACTGTTTTAACAACGATTATTAATTTGTCGATTTTATGAAATACATAATTGAGTCAATTCAATATTTAATTTAAAACCAAACGTGATGTGTACAATTTAAAATTTAACTATCTACCATTCAATCAATCTCGTTAATCAAAATTAATTGGACTTTTAATCTAGAGGTCATGTTTTCGAATCCCGGCAGACTACGACACCAATGTATTTTCCTTGCGAATAAATTATGTTCTTAATAACATCGCTCTAACAATGAAGATGAAGAAAAACATCGTGAGGAAACCCATGGCTTATTTAGGTCCAGACGTAATCAGTTCTTTCCTCGGAGCCTAGCTGACTAGGCTGGATGCCTATTCCACCTAACATTAGCGCCATAAATAGCATGAATTAAAAAATCGCTTATGCTGTATAAATCATAGGCCATTAAAATTCTAACCGACAAAGGCTTATCGAACAGTCATGACGACATTGTAAGATATTATTGTCAAAAAGGCAATATTTCTAAAACGTCTTATCCCGAGTCGTATCCGATTAATCTGCGGGTGGAATACGATTTGTCTCCGTCATCCCTCGACGGACGATCGGCTGCCACGGTCGGGTAGATCTAGAGCCAGTGAATTAAGGTGTGGAGGTACGCCCGATTGACTACCTGAATGACGTGTTTGAAACAATACTGGAGAGACGTATGCGATCTGACCTATATTTTGATAACATCCTACTATTATTAGGTATAAACGAGCGGCTCGGGATCGCTATTCATAGTGTCAGGCCGTTTGACAACAGTAGAATGACAGTCACTATGCAGTACATTGCTGCTTTGAGGTACCTAATCACCGGTAATAACCACGCTACGTCAAAGCAGAAATGTAAAGCAGTGCGTGTGAATTTCCACTGTTGTCCGACGTCCACTGGATAGATAATATGGGAGCTGATTGTTGGCGTAGCAATACAGGTCCTGACTTCGTATCGCCACGCTTTATGAAAACGCATCAATGTCAAACGTTTCACATCTGTCAGGCGTCCAGTGGCTGCTTCCTTTTTTTTTTATTCATTCGTTCATTCATTCGTATAGTATTATTGTAGAGACCAGGGGCTCTATTTTTGAATCAAATGCGCCACTTCGAGCGATTTAAATACCTCAATTTCTACCTATTTTCGTTCGATTTCTGTATTTTTTTAATGTGAATCGGGCAACTGTAATGAGTGGCATCAACCACTCGTCGCAGGAGTCCGACATCGAACGAAAATCAGCTGATATCGATTTTATAAAAAGGCCTAAAGTGCAACGAGCGATTTAAAAATAAGGCTCCAGGTTTACGGCAGTGGGCGGATAAGGGTGGAGATGTTGAGGATAACGAATTATCTGTTATTAAGTAAATTCTTTGTAGGTATTTACTTTAGGTACTTTACTTAGGTACTTTAGGTATTTAGGTACCTATTTCTAAAAACTGTTTTAGGTAGGTATTCCTGCTATTTTTATTCCGTGAATGTTCGTGAAATATTGGTTGCTGATTGCGATGAAATGCGGTATTTACCGAGTAGATAGCCAGCGACCTGAAATAACACAGCCTACTTTCATCTGTTCCTAACCTGAATCCGCGTGCTCGGCTAGTTATTTCAATAAACTGGAAAATAAACCATCGTTCAAAAAATTGCCTCAGCGGTTTTTTTTAAACAGAGTTGGTAGCTGCGTCCTGCGGTTTCACTCGCGTAAATCCCAAACTCGCGGGATATCAGGATGTGTTGTACAAATAAACCTTCCTATTAACCCGGTAAATAAAGTGTTTTATTATGTTACACTTTCACCAAAAGGAATATCTATTTAATAAATTCAATCTAAAAAAAAAATACAAACCAGACCTACAATAACAAACCTTCCTATTATCAAACTAATATGATGAAGAGGTTAATAAAACGCGAGTGATTTTAACTGATTCTGATGAAACCTATATATTTGATTTATTTAATAGAGGAGACCTAAATAAACAGAAAATATTCTAACACATGATGCCCTAAAGTGAATCGTGTCGTAGTTATGGGCCTATGAAATTTTAAAAGAAAACTGTTCGAAAGTTAAACAGAACGTCATGTCGCGATTAGATTTGTATACCGACGACCGAAGACGACTACAAATTAAACTATCTTTGCCTTTTAACTATATGACTCTAAACCGTCATGGCTCAAAATTATCCAAGGGTTAAGACTTAAAACCGTCTAAAGGTTTCGAAAATTGGCGGATGAAAGTTTCTTTGGGAATTCCTTCAAAAGAAATTTTATCCGTCGTATGCGTGCGGTGCGTGGCTTCTGATTGGTCGGGCCAAATCATGATGGTTCTGAAATCTTAAGAAAGCCGATTTTATGGAGTATCTTGTTCAAAATGTCAAATACCAGTCTGCCTTACTAACCAAAGTTTCTTCTAAGTTTTTGACATTCTTAGTGGACTTTTTTTTTTAATTCTTAAATTTATGTAGGTGCGAACGGGTGGTAAAGAACAAAGTTTGGACTGAGTTCAGATTTTTATTGAAGTTTCGGCTTCGGTTTAGGATTCGGATTTGTTTTTTTTTTCTTTTGTGTTCGATTTTAATTTACTTATCCAACTTGGAGTTTTTTTTTTAATTTACATATTCGGGGTGTTTTTTTTTGGTTTTTGTTCAATCAAAAAGAAGTCGGCTTCAATTGACTTATTCGATTTGGATTTATGATACACGGTTTGCTATCAAATTCACTTTATGCTATAAAATTTAAAAATTGTATATTGTTAACCACGGAACCCGAAGGGAAACGGAGCTACCCGAAGCCGGAGGGGCTTCGGTTTCACATCTAGTCTACTAAGTAAAACCGCATCAAAATCCGTTGCGAAGTTTTAATGATCTAAGCATCCATAAAACCGACAGACAGACAGCAGAAAGCGACTTTGTTTTTGCTATATAAAAAAGTTAAAAAAGATAAACAACTGGTAAATTTAATCGCCAACATTTTACCTACTATATTTTTGACTTAAATTTTTTAAAGACGAAACGAAAATATTGTATTAATATTGTAAAAATATTGTATTATATAGTCTGATTTATCATTCCACGGATGAAAGATATTTGTCGAATATGTTCGAGCCCAACCAAATTTAAAAGCCTTCCAATTTTGATTCTTAATAATAACTCCAAATATCATAGTGACGTTTTCTTTTCGGTAGTTAGATAGAGATATCAGGCAAATAAAATGTACCAGGATTTTAAAAATCAGCCCTTTGGTAATCCTTAGATAATTAGCCGAAAACAGATCAAGGTGGCGTGCAATTGGAGAGGCCTATGTCCAGCAGTGGACTGCAACAGGCTGATGATGATGATGAGGTAATTAATAATCCCCTCAGAGCCCATTCTCATAGTTCAAATTGCATGCGACTTGTCGCGACACAACGCGGTTGTGTATTGTCTTCCAAGTTTATAATTAGACGGTGTCTTGGCGCCGACACAAAGGTAACACTCGAGGCAATTTGTGACTTAGTAAGTGGGACTGAGGGACAGCTGCTGCGGGTCGAGTCTTTTAATGGAGTTACAGTCTTGTTATGTACGGAATGAACCCGGAATTTTCACAATAAATTGATTTGACATGTCACACTAGGTACAATCTATCTATACTTATAATAAAGGATGAGAGGACAAAAAGTCTGTACTTGGAAGTAAATAAAAAAAAAGTGGTCTAGGGGACTTAGGATAAGTAGTAGAACAAAACTAGGTACATATTTTTTAAAATTCATGTCTGTCTGTCTGTTTCTCTGTCTGGTTCTTATACAATTAAAAACTACTAATCCGATTAAAATCTGGTTTTCAATATTGGATAGTTCTATTTTCGAGACAGGTCGTGGTCATACTTTGCATCAAAATCCAATTATAAGAACCCGAGTAATGAACGAAAAAGTGCAACTGCTCGAGAACCGCTCGGCCGCCCGCGTCCGTGATAACGCGTTTTTCACTTCCGCGGGGCGCAGCTAGTAAAGAATAAAATACAAAGATTTTAGTCCCGACATCCGACTAGTGCAACAACAAGCTTGCTAGACTAGTCTTCAGCATGCAGCGTGCTATTAGCTAATTCGTTCCGTGTTTCCGGATTAGTTAGTTCCAAGTACCTAACTAATCTAACAAGTTCCTAACTGCGCTGACACCAGCCCAAGCCCTCCAGCTCTACAGCAGTATGCATGCAGCATAAAATTATTTACCTACGCGGTGGAGGTTTTACTAGCTTTATTTCAGCTGTTTCTAATTTGTCTTCAAGACAATTGCACGAAAATGATCACCATAACAAAGGCCCTTAACTATCGTAAAATATTCATTCACATGCCGTGCAAAATAATGGGTGTGAGGTTTGGTCAAAGTTTAAAACCTTTAGGTATAATATCCAATGATTACTCGTAATAACCTACTCATAATTCATAGCTGGACCTTCAGAGTGACCTATGAATTTTATGATCCGACCTTAAGATCCGGCCAAGTTGGCCTCGATGACCTATGATGTCTTACAATCCCAATTTAGTAAGGGATTAAGTTTTGGTCATCATTGTTTTTACAACTAATAATTTGATTTGTTGTTCTGCTACATTTTTATGTTTATGTCTAATAAGCTGATTAATGGGGAAAATAAACTTATTTTTAATCTATTCAGAATTCTCAGCTTACACTATGAAATTCCATGGATTTTGGTAAACAAACAAAATCATTTTGAAATAAACAAACAATAAATTATTATTTTTATATACAAGTTTTGTAAATATCGATTGGAAAATTCCACCTGTAGAGAAGAAGTACCATAACGACAGACGGATTTTTTTTCCTTCCTTCACTGGATCAAAATATACCTGTGACATTGAACATTTAATTTCTCCCAGCAAAAATATGCAAATTTCATCATATTTCTTTCAATATGCCAATATATGTCGCTATTATTCCTGGCAAAATAAAACCAGTCATAAAATTCGTCGCGCGAAACCAAATAAGCGATAACCAAATAAAAAATATATCTTCGAACATTTTGTGCAGTCGATCAAAGCTAATAAAAAATTTCACGGCGTTTTTTACGTTAAAAGGAATGTTAAATTAGGGTTATGAAAAATATACGACGGCTCTTGGTCTATATTTGGAAATTGGAGCGTCTTAAGATTTGGAAAGTAGAATTGGTTCGAGTTCCATTTATTAAGGTTTTAAAGGCAAACGCCTACTGTACAGTGCGTTTCGTGGGCGGTAATGTAAGCCGAACAAAGTCGTTCGACTAGACGTCTAGAATGACACTGTTCTATACGTTCTATGTTCATTTATTAAGCTTTTAAAGGCAAACGCCTACTGTACAGTGTGTTTCGTGGGAGGTAATGTAAGCCGAACAAAAGTCGTTCTCCTAGACGTCTAGAATGACACTGTTCTATACGCAAAAGGCAAATCATGTTCATGTCAAATCAGGTAGATAATCGAAACTATATAACAGGTTATATTGGTGAATGACTGATGACGAATCCCGTTCTAAAATTATCACACGAAACAAAACTATAAAAAAAACTGTGAACAATATATAGCATCAACATCTAACCTTTTGTTATAGTGACTCGACAACCAACGGATATAATATTCATGTTAATTTTTCATCTAGACGTGTGGAACCTTTCGGCTTAAATTACCGTCCTCGAAATACCTTGTACAAGGACAATTAGACGATAATGGAACGCGACTAAATCCTTCGAACTTGAAAGCGAAATTGAATTTGATGTAATAAAATACGTGACTGAAAATTTACTAAAGTTTGACACAAGTTTTCGATGGTTAAAAGCTGTTCTTCAATTTGATAATAATATTTTGATAAAAATACGAGATAAAATAGAAATATAAACTTTTTAAACTAATACGATTTTGACTATGGACGTGCTGGTGTTCTATAGGTGCTCCCTCACCGCGAGGACGCGACTCATGTGAAATCCCTTCCGATTGAATAGTTTTCTTCATAGCCGGTATCAAATAGATCTTTAAACAATGTTTAATGTTATTGTACATGATACAAGAAGTGTCCCCTTCATTTCAAAAACGATAAAAAATAACTTTAAATACCACTATTATACAGGCAAAGTTACCCCTGTTTTACAAAATAAATCAGTTTTTCTTCTAAATCCTTAACCGCTATATTTTCTTATAGGCATCATAATATTAGAAAATACAATACCTAGAACCCCTTCATCGTATTTTATAGAAATATTATTTTAATCTTCGTTAATTATTGATTTTACGAGAAATTGTAGATTTTTTCACGCAATTCCATCTCGCTCATTTATATGCAATCGGACAAGGACCGTTGATTATCATCTATCGCCGCCTTACAGATTCGAGCATAAACATACAGGGCGCATCTTGTAATGATACTAAAATATGATTTAACCATTGTCTTATAAACACTCAAAAACTCACTCCCTTACTTATAAACCAGACAAATTTTAGTGATTTATGGTGTTATGAATGTTTTTAATAAGTTCAGATCATTGATTAAATAATAAAACACTTTATTTATCCGGTTTTATCGCGTTTTTATTCATTATTTGACCCGAGCTTTCGCCAACTTTACAGTTGGCTTTTTCAAGGTTGATTAAATAAATTAAAAAAAAAAAACTATAATAATACCATGGAGGTAGGATTAAATTTCTAAGTCCATTAATAATACACATGACTAAGTTATGTGACATTTGTCTCTGTCTGTGAACTTTGAAACTTCATGTGACAGTATAAAAGACAAACGATGCATAGATATGCAGCGCATTAATTAGGGTTTATACTCGTAAATAAGGGGGATAGTTACAATACATAGGAACTCATACAAACAAGTCCAAGTCTTCGTAACTTGTCAGCGAGCCCAAAATGCTGGCCGCATTGCTACGCTGAATTGCAATGCTTATTCTTTGTGACGAGTAAACTCCAGCAATATGGACTTGCGTTGTCTCCACAAGGCGTTTAGACGAAAACCGATATATCGCCTGTGCCCCATATACACTATACACATATATATGATGTACTATAAATATCATGATACATTTTGTAATATTAATCACTTGTATTTGTATTGTCCTTCACTTGTATTAAAATGTTACATTACACGTGAATGTTCACGGTGAAGAAACAGTTTAAGTTAACGTCCCTGACAAAATATGTCGTTGTTTAGTTGTAAAACTATTATGGTAGATGGTGTTTAAATCGAGCCCTAGGTATGATTTATATAAGACCGTCACCCGGTCGAGATTCGTTGTCCATTGCTCGGCGTGCAGACAATCGGTCTGTTGCAACCGAGTGGCGGCCGAGCAACAGACAACGAAGCTCGGACCCGGCACGGCCGTCAAACGGTCTAATATAAATCATCCCATAGTCGTAAAACAAAAATGATCATTACTAGGCATATCATATTATATCACGCTAGCATATCTCGATTGAGAAATTCGGGCGCACTCGCGAGTGCACCCGAATTTCTTAAACGAGAAGCACGGGTTCGAATCCCGCCATGGGAAGATTTTTAATGATGCATTTTCCCTTGTTAAATATTTTTCTAAGTATTAACTTTTGAGTTTATAAATATGTTCTCATATCTTGATAGGTACCTACGCAAATATTATAAAAAATGTATTTAATGTATGTTTAATCTAATACAAACATGCTAATATATAAATAATATTAATTAAAATTAAAATCCAAAAATGCATCCCGACATAAGGTACCCAAAAGGCTGGCTGCATTGCCTCTTTGAATTGCTATATCAATTCGTTGGCCAAAGTAAGATTAAGATTTATTCAGATTCTTGACACAATAAATAGCTAAATATTTTCTGACTAATCTTGTCTTAGACTTCGTTCATTAATGAAGGTGTTTGTTTTTGCCCCAAATAAGTGAATTGACTGTTAACGACTTTCGACTGTAAACCTACTAAAAATGAATCGAAAAGTATTTAATTTTAACGTAGAAATATAAATACCAAAACAGAAACAGTAAAAACGAAATTCTCTAATAATTAATTCAAAACAAAAGTTGAACTGTTGAGAATCTGACAAAGTTGTCAAAAAATTAGTAACTTTATAAAACTGCTAATTTTAAATTAAAACTTTTACAAAACCACAAAGACCGAGTTTGTAATTGGGTCTTATTTTACAGTTGTTACAAAAAAAGGTTGGTGTATTCTTTTACATTTTTTTTTCAGGAATTCTGTAATTTACAATGACATTTCTCCTGGAAAAACTTTAAAAAGTTTATAAACAACTATGTTCTTGGAGTTTTGGCGGGAACTCGTTGAGGAGATGTGGTGCTAAATTTTCATTTTTGTGAAACCTAGTTCAAATGCGTGCAAATTGTTTAATTTCGGGGCAAATTAATCATAAATTGGTTTTGTGAAGGTGTACAAGTGGAATGAAAGTGAAAATCGGTGAAAAACATGGCCTTAGTGTTGTCCCTTAAGGCTCCGTTAACAATCTTTGTAAATGGCCGCTGTGTTTACAAATGATTCCCTAGACTTGACTTTAACTATGACGACTTGACTGTTTCGATGCAAATAACTTGCATAATATAATAATAATACTTGACACTGGCTAATTTCCTAACGGCCATAATCGGTTCACAACCGATAAGAAATAAAACTATGTTCTTCCCGTGGCTTTGCCGCTATGTCTTGCAGGAAACATGATTAGGATAGAACTAGGCTAGGATTGAGATCTTCAACTTCTTCTTTTCGTGCACTGGGGTAGCTTACCAAGAGTTAGTTTTCTGATCGCCCTAAGGCCTCTAACTTAACCTAACGGCTGCTATCAGAGATAACAACCGGGACCAACTGCGTGACGTGCCTTCCGAAGCACGGAGGAGATCTAAAAACTGCTTCTTTTTGCCACATAAATCTTCTGTCACCCATGTAAGTAGTGACTGCGCCTAGCGTTGCTTAACCATCACGCCCATTCAAGATCGGCAGATGCAGCTAGGCCAATGAACTCCTCAGGATTGAGATAGGATTCTCTCTCTTCTCTTCTTCTTCAGCACCATGTATTTGCCCACTGCAGGGCATATGCCTCTCCAATTTCCTTCCACTGGTTCTGTCACTGGTTCTCCGATGCCAAATGATGTCATCCGATCTGAGATTGGATTAAAATGATATTATTCTGATAGTATAAGGATTATCCCGGCTCGTTTTTATGTAACCCCTTAGGAGTGTCATTTCGAAAAACCAATTTATATTGGACGCCTACCCATCACAAAGAACATACTCTGCAAATTTCACGTATTTAGGACTAGCGGTTTGGGCTGTACTGACTGATTATTATAATTAATAACAATAATATCATCCAATCAGTTAATCAGATAGGGCTTTGAATTAGATTCAGATACAATAAAATAATATTTAAAAAAGGGACATTTATGGCGTTTTATTTGTATATTTTTATTTGCTTACAAGTACAGACTTTTAGTTCCAAAAATCAATGCTCTCACGGGACTTGAAGTCACAACCTCCCGTTGTCTAGGCCGTAGGTTTACATTACTTTGTTCCGTTGTCTGTCTGTCTGTTTGTATGTATGCATGCTTAGAGCTTTAAAACAACGCAACGATTTTTTGATGCTGTGTTTTTTAGTAGATGAAGTGATTCAATAGAAAGGGATGTATAACACATCCTGAAAGACATCATTTAAAAGCTTTTAAAAGACATCCTCCTAATAGGTAAACAAAATATCAAAAGTCAAAAGCCAAGGCGAGCCATTCATCAAAGACTGATAATTTGAAACGTACACGACTCAATTTCGATGTTCCATTGGTCCCATCTAACTTAATACATCAATCTTATATTGGATAACATCTCTTTATAAGTTTAATGAATTTCATAAAGAAAATAAAGTGGTTTTAGTGGGTCGTAGTCGTAGGTACTGGAGAATTGAGATAACATTTTGTACTATCTGCACCCCGCGGTTTTACCCGCGTAAGTCCTAATTCCGCGGGAATATCTGTGCCCTGATTCTCTAAAAACATAGCATGCGACAAGCAGGCGGGATGCATGAGTATTGCAGAAGTCGATTTGTTGCCGGAGTAAAAATCATAGCTATTCTATAACTTTTATTACTACTGATTGGCTAAGGAACAAGGGGAGCTATTTAAATAAATAAGTAGCCCTTAATTTTAAAGGCTTCTTAACTAATTAAGTAGTAATTAAGTGAAATAACATTTACAGAATCCAAAATAACGTACATTTCCTGCACGTCGCCTGCATTCTGCCGGCATTTCGCATGCTATGTCCTTACCGAATCGAGCCCCAGGATGTGTTATAGATATAAACTTTCCTATTGGAACACTTTTTCTACTAAAAACATCTAGAGAGACACAGCGGTAAGCGACTTTGTATTTTACTATGTAATACAAGACACTGGTAAGCGGTCAGCTTGGATCCGAAACCACGACCTTCGAAAGGAAAGTCGGGATATCAACCTCTAGACCAACGCCTGTCTCAATTCTCGTCATTTGCTTCATTAATTTATTTGACAACGTTGACTGTGGCTTATGATACTGGCTCCTGATTTATACAACACAGGTGACCTAGATGCCACGAGTATGGTGTTTGGTCTACGTCATAGGAAGTTACTTACTTATGAAATTGCTTATTTTTATTTTCGTGTAACAATTCTTTCCGCAAAGGAAGTTTAAAGGTCTGAGAAATTACAAAATTACGTGTCAAGCGGCAAGTATTAAAAATTACCGCTTTTTGCAGAAGTTATTCTTATGAGCTTTTAAGTCAGCAGGAAGATTCTGATATTTTTTGTAATAATGAGTAATTATTGTAATGATTGCTATAAGTTTCTAAATGTTTATCTTAGATATATAAGTTCAATATAATGACGTTTCACATGTTTCGGTGTTAAACTGTTAATGTAGTTAATAAGTAACTGTGTTGACAAATATCTTTAATCAGTGCGGAGCCGAAACATGGGCACTAACGGCACGGTTGGTCCACAAATTCAAAGTCGCTGAGCGGGCTATAGAATGAGCTATGCTCGGCGTTTCTCTGAGGGATCGCATCAGAAATGAGGTGATCCGTCTGAAAACCAAAGTCTTCGACATAGCTCACCGGATTAGCAAGCTGAAGTGGCAGTGGGCTGGCCATATTAGCCGTAGAACCGACAACCGTTGGGGTAAACGAGTTCTAGAGTGGAGACCGCGTCTCGGCAAACGTAGTTTAGGACGTCCTCAGGCACGTTGGAGCTACGATTTGCGCAAGATGGCTGGCACAAACTGGATGCGAGAAGCCGAAAATAGATCTAGGTGGCGTGCAATTGAAGAGGCATATGTCCAGCAGTAGACTGCAACAGGCTTATGATGATGATGATGATGTTGACAAGTAAATAAATACCCTTATTCATGGTTTCTATAGTTAAATTCACTACTGACTGCACCGCGAAACATACTTAGGGTTCTCGTTGACGCGCATGTTTGTGCCATTTCGAGCATTTGTTGATAGTTTCTTTAATTATTTAATGTACACACCACAAATACATCGAGAGATAACTATAGATAAAACATGTACATAGGCGAGCTTAACCCTAACAAGAGTTATCTTCCAGCAAACCTTGAGGCACAGGAAAGGTGATAGTTGTGCAGGTAATTGGTGTGTAAGCAAATGAAATTATTACGAAAAAAAAAAAAGGTCTCAATGTATCAAGTTTCCTTACTGCTGTGCCACAAAAGCCCCAGCCTTTCTATGTACTGTGATATAGGCATATGATAGTTTGGTCCTTATAGGCTATATGTTATTTAGATATTTACCTACCTACATAGCTAAAGAGTACATCGACCAACAATCATTTATTTCTCTATTAAAATTACAAGGTTTTCCTTTTAGCAAAACTATCGAAATACTCACTGCTCATGTAAGTAACAACATTTTTTTTTCCTTTATGCCACGGCTACACATTAGAATCAAAGTTGGTTAAAAATGATATAGGTGTCTAAACCTACTACCTACCTAAAGACTTTTGGACCATAAGTTTTAGCCCAACTGAACCAGAAATAGCTTAAGAATTTTCGATAAACACTTCTGGTCGCTGTGCAATACAGTAAGGGGATAAACAGTAGTCACAAATCAGATCCAGGTATTAATTTTTGTCATAACTAAATATTTTCCAGAAACAAATCGCGTATGATTTATATTACTTTTTAATTTTCATACCTCGACGTTTCGATCATGTTACAATAATCTAGGTCTTCTATTTATAACCTTCGTGTACTAGTTAATGTTGGTAATTGTGGGTAGTTACTAGACTTCCTACATTTTCGATGGCGAAATTGCGGGTAGTTGGCACACCCTCACTTTTAAAGTTCGGATGATAATATTACGGGTAGTTGGCACACCTCCACTTTTAAAGTTCGGATGATAATATTACGGGTAGTTGGCACACCTCCACTTTTAAAATTTGGATGGTAATATTGCGGGTAGTTGGCATACCCTCACTTTTAAAGTTCGGATGGTAAAATTGCGGGTAGTTGGCATACCCTCACTTTTAAAGTTCGGACGTAAAATTGTAGGTAGTTGGCACACCCTCACTTTTAAAGTTACGAGTTAGTTAAGTTAGGATGGTAAAATTACAACCACTGTCCCGGTTGAAATTATCATGCTTCTTTATTACAAGCGCTTCACGTAGGTAGGTACTATCTTTGTATAGTAATGATGTTCCGTGGAATGGATACAAGGCGCGTGCAACTCACATTCCAGTGGTTTGATTATGAGTTTCAATCGTGTTAGTTGAAAAAGTTTAAAATATTTATCGTCTTCCGGGCGCCTTTTGTAACCTAAACTTCAGACAAAGATTTAAAAGACTTATTTTTGAAATAAGAGTCTAGAAGATCATTGAATAGATATTGTCAACTGATCCACACATAACCTTATTGGCTCCAACATTGGAGCCAATGTAACCAATATGAAGCAACGGCATTAAAAAGGGGAAATCTATTAACGCAATCACACAGTAGGACGCAAAACAATATCAAGTGAAAGAGCTGGTATTCGTAATTGTCGTACGTATATAATGGACCCTACTATGATGTCTTATAAGTCGCCGCGTTGTTGTTCAGCTAAAAAAAGAAAATTAAAAGCACATCAAATAACTTAAAAAAAAAACTTAAAAAAAAGTATTTTTAATTGTCTGTGCTTTTTATAAGTAGTCGGGGTATTTTTTATTTAAAATTGAACGACAAAAGGATGACATAACAACGACAAACGAGCATGGTATTGCGGAATATGTAACGTATGGCTGGCTACCTACGTCATGGCTACGTCAATGTGTAAACTGATTAGGTTAAAAAAGTCCTGTTTTTATAGCATTTACGGCCGAATACAGAAACGCTACTTAAAATTTGAGTTCTACTTAAACAATTAAGAAGCATGGTGAACTGCTAAGCTTGTGTTACGGTAACTAGACAACGGATATACTACTTAGGTATATTTATTTTGTAAATAGATACTTATTACACGTCATAGAAATACACCCAGACCAGACAAAAATATTTATTTTTGATCGTAAATATTTGCTCCCGGCGGGAATTGAACCCTTCCTTCTGCATTGCAGTCGGGGATTCGCCCGCCGCACCACAGAGGCCGTCAAAAGCTGAGTTATTATTATTAGAACTTCTAGTCTAAAATTAAAAGTTAAAGTTTTAACTGTGTGTTTCCGCAACTAGCCCTAGTACTATTGAGTCTTTGCTTTGTGCGTGATTTTAAGTCGTGGGTTTCCTCACGATGTTTTCTTTCACCGTAAGAACAATGTTTGATAGCTTACATATTTTTTTCTTAAAGAAAAGGTGCGCGACTGGGATTCGAGTCTAATTTTCAACATGTTTAAAAAAAACAAATGCAATCTAGAGCCGATTCGAAGTTCTAATAATAATAATAATGAACTGAAATTCTGTATGTTTAAAAAGTGTTAAAAGGGAAGCTGTGTGCATAGTGTTTAAACCGTTTGTGAATAAGGCCGTTGCACTAGGTGAACCACAGCACTACACGGGAAAAAGAGTAAAATTTCCGCTTAGACTCATAACTTAAAAAAACAAACCGGAGGTCTACCTAGTTTATAGAGGGTGCTACAGTTCTCAACTTAGAATGAAATATGAACGACGGGCAACTTTTTTTCCACTCATCCTGTGTTTTGTTAGACCGTGTTTAAAAGTTTTACTCATTTAATTATTTTGTTTAATCTGTTGGTTAATGCTCCTGTGTTGGTTTTTTGTAGTAAAATAAATCTTATTATCTTAGTAATTTTATTTCTTACTTAATATTATAAACGCGAAAGTTTGAATGTAAGTATGTATGTATGTATGTGAGGTTGTTACTCTTTCACACAAAAACTACTGAACCGATTACGATGAAACTTGGAATATAGGTAGCTGGGGACTTGGATTAACACATAGGCTACTTTTTATCCCGATATTCTTGCGGGAACGGGACTTACGCGGGTGAAACCGCGGGGCGCAGCTATAGTAATATTATAAACGCGAAAGTTTGAATGTATTTATGTTTGTATGTGACTTTGTTACTCTTTCTCTCTAAAATTACTGAACCAATTGCGATGAGACTTGGGATATAAATAGCTGGATACCAGGAATAACACAAAGGCTATTTTTTATCCCGATACTCCCGATATTCCCGGGAACGGGAGTTATGTAATATTATAAATGGAAAAGTTTGGGTGTAAGAAGGTATAAAAGTATAAGTATAGTATAGTACGTAAGGAAAAGAGTTTGTTTGTTACACCTTCACGTTAAAATAAATATGAAGTTTTTTTTTCGTGTTGAAGTTTTTTTTCCAGGAAATTTGTATAGAAACCTAAATCGGCTCCATTCATTCATCGAATCAAGCGACCACTATCTCTGGTTCAATATAACGAACTTTGTTCTAAAATCTGCCAAACTGAAGCAATCTCTAGGAAAGTGGACCGAAACTTCACACCAGATTCTTGACCCGATTCCAACTTTCAGGTAACGTGATCAAAGCACTACTTATTAACTACTGGAATTGTATATTCACTACTGGAATTCTGTTATACCTACAGAATGTTAGGAAAATAGTTTAAATAAAAAAGTGGATGCAAGCTAGATTAATACTTTATTTGAACAACTTTTTTTATTTGATAGGTAAGCGTTTGCGGTCTAAGATGTTGCACACTTACTTAGATTATAATACATTACAAGAGAAACAAACTTTATTTTTTGAAACTACCTGCTGAATATTGTAAAAAACCGCCTGCTTAAAAACTAAATAAAAAGGATTAGAGAGGATTAAGACCCCAAACTACTAAATTTATATAGTTGCTTTTTATGAACGACTGCTAACCAACTTTATACCATTGTAGATTCTAAATGGTATCATTAAACAAAAATTGATTAAAAAGACCTAATTTACGTCCACTTTCATTTTTTTCTTTTAAACAACATGGCGCCTGGTGTTCGCCATTTTGTTTTTGTTTTTATGTCATCTATCTAAGGACCATTGGGGAAATGAGACAAGTCTAACGATACATTATTTAAGATATACATCGAGTGGTTTGGAAGATACGAGCTGAGGAAGAATATTATTAGAAATATACAAAATAGGTGCGAAAAACATTGAAAAGGGGCTGCAGCCCTGAACAACATTTTTATCGATTAACGAAATCGCCAATCGACAGATTTTTTGTATGAAATTGACATAATTAAGTTCGCAAGAAGTCACGTGACTTTTCGCAAGGTTATGTCAATTTCATACGCTTTGACGTAACTTGGTTATTACCGGTGATTACCTCAAAGCAGCAATGTACTGTATAGTGCCTGTCACTTTCCACTGTTGTCACACGTCCACCGGATAGATAATATGGGGGCTGGTTTAGGTACAAAGTCTCAAGTTTTCAAAGTTCCTTGAAAATATCGGAAATAAAAACAATTTTTGTTATCTACTTCCAAGAATTCAAGACTTTATATTCAGGCCAATGTTTTATGAAAACTAAGTTCAAAAGGATCCGAGAAAAACTAAAAAAATATTTTTATATAAGGTAAGAACCTTATCTTCTATTTATCTATACCTACTTATAATAAAGGAAGAGAGAACATAAAGTCTGTACTTGGAAGTAAATAAAAAAAGTGGTCTAAAGGACTGAGGATAAGTAGTAGAATAAAATTATATAATTTTTAACATTCATGTCTGTCTGTTCCTTATACAATTGAAATCTAGTTTTACATATTGGATAGTTCTATTTTCGAGGAACGTCGTGGTATACTTTGCATCCAAATCCAATTAGTAGAACCCGAGTAATGAACGAAAAAGTCCAACCGCTCGAGAACCGCTCGGCCACTCGCGCCCGTGATAACGGCGCGTTTTTCACTTCTATATATTATAATATGCAGCTATATTTAATACGCGGGCTAATTATATTCAATAACGCGGAAAAATATCATATTTAATGATTAGTCTAGGCTAGCTAATCCGGGTTAGTTGACCGAAGATAGCTACGTACGTCAGTCTAAGCAAACATTCTGAGTTAGATATCACAGAGGCAATAATTTTAAATAATAAGGAAAGTCGTAGACAGGTGCTAAGTACTAACGTATTTATCTATATATTTTCAACGTAACGATGATGAGATAAATCTATTTACATTGATAAATAAGGGCACTGATTACGATAGTTTCATGAATTAACTATTTTTTCCTGTTTTTCTGCTTGTAGAGATTAAATAAGACTTCGGGCTGTAGAATTTTAAGGTCAGTTTGTAAGGAAATAGTAAAATTGAGGTAATTAGTTCCTAGGATGTTAGATAAGTAAACATTTTTAACTCATACGATTTGCAAAGTGTACCTACCACACGACGTCGATGAAGTGGGCTGTTTATATTTCACACGTGACTCTTCATAAAAAAACAAAAACCTTTTTCTAAATAAATTATCCGAATAATTATTCTTTTTAAGCAATTTAGTTAAAAAAAATATTTTTATTTTATTTTATATAATTTCTTTTGAATTTTTCTTTTTAAGAATGAGTTTATCCTAAATTTATGAAACTATAAATCTTTGTTATTTTTTTGTTTTATATTTGTTCATATAGAAGAATCAGAAATACATTATCTGTGATAATTTCAATTGTCTAGCTATCACGGTCTCGAGCGAACATCCTGGTGATAGACAGACAGACAGACGGACGGACGGACAGCGAAGTCTTAGTAATGGGGTCCCGTTTTACCCTTTTGGTAAGGAACCCTAAAAAAGGCTTAAACCTAGATTTGTATGATACAAAATATTGTTTTTATTGGTACCGTCATGTTGGCGTTATCAATATGTATATTCATGGAAAATTATAGCATAGTATAACATGGTATAACTAAGCGTCTCTGAGCTAAGCCGCGGGCAGACGGACAGACAGACAAAGGTAGCGAAACTAAAAAGGTTTTTTAAATTACGTAACCCTAAAAAACACCGGAACCAAGCCAAAAAGGTCTTTTAACCAACGCATGGTAAAGTACGCTTCAACTATCCCATCAAACACTCCCCTTAACTATTCTAAGTGTTTGTTAACACACTATAAGTAGGTATAAATGCAAACAACCTGTAACGTGACATACAGAACTTACCTACGCATTCTGAACTAACTAATCTCTTGGGCTATAGAGAAAGTTCTAAGCAAACAAAACTCACGCCACAAACAGGGAAAACACGAAGAAAATGATCAGATTAAGGGCGGACGCAGTCTATGACATTTCGATAAGCCCATAGCTCGACGAAGATTCTATAGGTAACTATTTTTTTCTAGCGACATATATTTTGCTTTGATTTTAGAAAGGGGATTTTTGTTTATTCAATTATTAAACATAAAATTACAAAATTAAAATATAACCAACACACAACAATAACTTAAAATTAAAAACTAAACTAAACACCTACATACAAGTCGAAAACCCCCTCCAGGACCTCCTTTGATTCCTCCTTTGTTTTTTTTTGTTTTTTTAACACACACCTGTAAGATCTGACTCAATTTTTCGTCTTTCTTTCTTTCCATCTGTCAACGCCGATTCTCAGGAGCTCGACCGTGTAGAATTCAGAGTCAATAGGAGTCGCCTATTTAAGGTTCTATGATAGAACTATATTAATGGTTAATATCTTCGAAAGTTCTTCTTTAAAAGTAATTAAACTAATCCTCCATATGTTAGCAAATTAAATGCACTTAAACCTAAATTCAAATTTATAAATGTATGTATGTAAAAATTTTTGCATGTTAAAAGGGAATAAATGAGGTTTTATTATTATTATTATATTATAAACTAATCCACAAATTGGTTGAACGTAAAAATATGGTGGATATTTATTTTAAAAAATGTTGAGTGTAATTATAAGATAAAACTAATATTTTATTTTGTTTGAAAAATTCTAGGTAGGTACCTATAATAGGAACGTTTTGATTCAATTTATATAAAACTAACTGCGCCCCGCGGTCTCACTCGCGTAAGTCTCGTTCCCGCGGGAATTTCGGGGTAAAAAGTTGCCTATGTGTTTTTCCAGGTCCCCAGTTATCTAGAGAATAATTTTGAATAACTATAATGGTACCTATCTAAAGTTGTAGATTCTTAACTGAACTTTATTTATTCAATTGCTAATTTTAAAAACAAGAAAAATGTTTTAATTTATTAATTGGGCCCACACCGACGCGTAATAAGTAAATAAATTATTGAAATTTTCGTATCTGTCTAGCCTCGACCTACTCGGAGACGACGAGATAAAAAATTGCCAAAAGGCAAGGTCAGCACAATCAGATAATCCTAAAATATTAAAATTAAAAAATTAAGGTGAACATTAGATTTCCCTTAAGACTCTTACATACTATGCCGCGGGCATGTAAAAAAAACTTTATTCTGCTGTCGGTCGATTTAAATATCCATCGACAATGCCGCCCGCGGGCCTATCCTCCTGTCGACTGATCAAAAAGTTGGATATCTGCGTAAGCCCTAAGGATATTTGTTAGAGGAATCTGCAGGAAATCACGTTACTTTATTAAATAGTTAATACATAGATTTATCGGATTAGGTTGTTTTATGAATGAAAGTATTTTATCGGATACTTACATCTATTTTATATCTATCTATACTTATAATAAAGGAAGAGAGGACAAAAAGTCTGTACTTGGAAGTAAATTAAAAAAAAAGTTGTCTAGAGGGCTTAGAAAAAGTACCTAGTAGAACAAAATAATATAATTTTTCAAATTCATGTCTGACTGTCTGTTTCTCTGTCTGTTCCTTATACATTTAAAAACTACTTATCCGATTGAAATCTGGTATACTTTGCATCGAAATTCAATTATTAGAGCCCGAGTAATAAACGAAAAACTGCAACCGCTCGAGAACCGCTCGGCCGCCCGCGCCCGTGACAACTGACAACGCGTGTTTTTACTTCCGCGGTTGAAACCGCGGGGCGCAGCTAGTCATAAATAACAAACGTATACGTGCTGTTTAGGCTGTGCGTTGATCCATCAGTCAATCACTCAGGACAATGCATTTTATAGATGGCCAACAACGAGCTTGAATATTCCTCGCAATTATCAACGAAATCGGCCTACAGTTTTTTTTTATTTACGAAAATAAACAATAAATACGGATACCACCCAATGACGTCCTTTGTTGATTTTCCTTTCTCCGTCATCATTATATGACCAGTGATGTATGCAGTATACCTACCTACTGTAAAGAAATTAGGCAATGTTGGTAAAAAAAAACATTCCCTTTTCAGTATAGACAAATGAACAACTCGACTATGTGGCTTGGCGATAGTAGTCAGTTCAAAAGTCAGCTTTAATACGATATCTATTATATTCAATGATCTGGGGGGTCATTTCTGTCATTGAATGGTCGAAAATTTAATTTCAACATCATTTTAATTACAAACAATATACTAAAAACGAATTGCAACTGGGCTGCAATAATTGAACTTTATTACCTCAAAAATGTATGGAGCTGGAATTCTCGAAAAACTATTTAGTCGTAAAACATCAATTATTATATTAAAGACTAGCTGCGCACTATATTCCAAGTTTCACCATCGGTTTAGTAATAATTGCGTAAAAGAGTATAACAAAGTCACATCAATACTTGCAAACGCAAACAATATTTTGGATAATTTTACTATTTTGGAGGTTATTAATTTACAAGCATCGCTTTATAGGGCGATGCTTTACAAAAAATATTGAAACGAGTCTTACCTAAGTTATAAATAAATAAATAACTTAAGACTACGAGTATTATTATCACAGTTCAGATACATTAATCTCACTGCGGTAAAGAGGTTATAATTTAATATCAGGACTTTATCTTAACATAACGTAACGATAGCGCGATTGAGAAGGTACTAGTGGCGCCATCTTGTATTTCCAGCTGTACAGGTGTAGCATGTGTTCGACGTACCGACGTTGTTAGTTTGTATGTAATTGTTAGTTATTTACGATATGATTCATTCTTAAAACGCCCTATTCGTGAAATACTCTATTCTGTTTTGGAATCATTCGCAGAAAGACTAACAATACTTCGAGTTTTCAAAAGTAGTAGAACAAAAGTTGTGTGTTGGTTGAGATGTACCTGCAGCCCTCTGACTGCTATGAATATATGGATTAGAGTCCTATGATTCTGGATGGTTAAATAATTTTAATGATCGATTTGATTGATCTAAATTGAATTTTGTTGCTAAGAAAAAATGATTGATACGATGTTAGCTGCTATTTCACGCGAGTAAGTGGTCATTCTTCTGGAAGGTTAAAATGACCAAAATTTACCTAATTCCAGAATTCCAGTTGTTCCTACAATACAATTTTATTGCAAACGCTTTAGTATTTTTAATTAAAATTGTGACAAATATAAACAGACAACGGCCAACGTTAATCACCTGCTACAGCTGTACTGCTGGACAAACTAGATGGCACCAAAATCAACATCTGAATCACGCTAGCAATATGTCGTATTGTTTTACGATATTGAAATTTTATTATAACGTCTTCACAACAGTGACTCCCTGATCACAAGTTGAACTTAGGTTAAGCTATTTATTCTTAATTTTAAGTTACTAATTAATTAATTTTTTTGTCAGCATCGCCCTCAAAAGCGATGCTGGTAAATCAATAACACACTGCACCTGAATTACCTATCTAGTTGACAACTGAGTAGGTAACGTGTCTATCACTAGTGATATGATAACATAAAAAAAGAATTGATAAAAAAAAGACCAAAATAACCTCTACACACAGCGCCACCGACTAATTAATCTGTTTTTTCATCTGAAGTCGGGCAGCCAAACTAAGTACAATATGGAACCATACAGCCAGTAAAACTGCCCGACTTCAGATGATAAAACAGATTAATTAGTCGGTGGCGCTGTATGTAGAGGTTATTTTGGTCTTTTTTTTATCAATTCTTTTTTGGTTGTTTTTAAATTTTTAAATTATTTTTTGTTCTTTTTTTAAGTCGATTTTTAATTTTTAAATTATTATTTTATTTTACCCTTTATAGTGTACCTACCTACCTACTTTCGACTGCCAAATAAATTAACAATATCTATTGTTACCGTAATTTTAATTATTGAGGAGTTTGCTGATGAGAAGGTGGTTTCAGGTGGCCCATCAATCGGTACTTAGTTCTTTAGGGGTCTATCATTTTTTGTAGAAGTCCAAAAACGAGTAATTTATTACATTCTGGGAAGCTATCCTGTCCATCATTCCGAAGATACTCATCAGATCCTAACCAAATTTTTATGGGACCATCTCAGGGCTCTCACCTTTCCATTAAAAAAAAACCATCTCAGTCGGTCAAGCCACCTTCGAGTAATCGGCAAACAAGTGAATTGAATACAGCTTTTTGAGGATCATTCCCGGTCCTCACTTCGAAGATCTACATCAGATCCTCACCAAATTTTTATGGGACCACCTCGGGGCTCCCACCTTTTCATTAAAAAAAGAACCATCTCAATCGGTCAAGCCACCTTCGAGTAATCGGTGAACAAACATAAATATATATATATATGTATACAAGGTGTAACGGGTAAGCCCTTTTAAGCCGAAAGGGGGTTGTTGTAGACTTCTAGGCGAACAACTTTTTTACAACTTTTGGAAATTCGAAGTAGTTTTCGAAAATTTTAAGTTTAAAATTTACTTGAAAATCAGCTGTTTCTCAGAGTTCGAGGTCATTGACCTTATCTTGTCCTTTCATTTAGTTTAGTCGACAACAATCGAAATTACAATTACGTTTATTGTCAAAAGCAGCTGTTTTTTCAGTACACCATAACCTCAAAAAATTAAAAAAAAACGAATTTTCAAGTCGTAGAACAAAAGTTGTTCGCCTAGATGTCTAGAACAACCCCCTTTCGGCTATATATACAAGATGTAACAGGTAAGCCCTTTTAATCTGAAAGGGGGTTGTTCTAGACGTCTAGGCGAACACCTTTTGTTCTACGACTTTTGAAAATTCGAACTTTTTTTTTTTAATTTTGAGATTATGTTTCACTGGAAAAACAGCTGTTTTTGAAAATAAAGGTAATTGAAGGTTTGATTGTTGTTCAAACTAAATGAAAGAACAACATAAGGTCAATGACCTCGAACTCTAAGAAACAGCTGATTTTCAAGTAAACTTTACACCTAAATTTTTCGAAAAGTACTTTGAATTTTTAAAAGTCGTAGAACAAAAGTTCGCCTAAACGTCTAAAACAACCCCCTTTCGGATTAAAAGGGCTTACCCGTTACATCTTGTATACGCGACGAATTGAAAACCTTCTCCTTTTTTGAAGTCGGTTAAAAATAGCAAATTACAGTTTTTTTAGAGTTACCAAATGGATAGATAGTGCAGGTGAAGAGTGACAAACATTAAAACTAACACGGACGTTAAACATTGTCCCATCTGCATAGTTGCAAAAACTAGATGGCGCTCCTATCAACATCTGGATCGCGCTATCATTGTATCGTAATGTTATACGATATTGGATTTTTATTATTACGTGTTTACTAACGCACTAACTTATTAGGCCTATCTATGTAGTTGAACTAAATAAGTATAATTTTTTTCGGTCAGCATCGCCCTTAAAAGCGATGCGACTGTAAGTAAATCGTTAAGCACACTGCACCCGTTTTATCTATCTAGTTGACTAGTTGACAACTGAGATTGACCACGTAACGTGTTAATAGACAGTGTTTATTGCAAAACAGCAATGTACTGTATAGACACTATAAATAAATAATAAATAAATAAATAAATAAATCCTGTGACGAACACACAGCCCCATCTAGCCCCATGGTAAGCTGCTAAGCTTGTGTTACGGTGACTAGATAACGGATATACTACTTATATTTATTTTTCTTTTGTAAATACATACATATTATACATAGAAATACGCCCACTATGGACACTATGGACACTTCACCTGGATAGATAAAACGGGTGCTGGAGCTGCTATGTATGGAGCTGTAGATAGCAGTTGTGTCATTTACTGTATAAGAATGTAATCGAATGTCATAATACAAAGATAACAATATTAAGTAGTAACCCCCCTTGTAATAGAAATTCCCCACCAATCAAAATTCCTTACAAAAAAACGGTTTACAAATTCTCATCGAAATCAGTTGAAATTAAGACCTTTAGAGAAGCAACAAACTTTCATGTAAAGAAAGATTATTATTATTATTACACATACACAGACGAAAGCCAATTTGGCCAGACATGAAGCAGAAACGCTTCGATTTAACTATACCTAAGTTAATGTACTTAGGTATATTAGGTACAGTAAATAGAAATTCCCAAGTATATAAAATACCTTCTACGAATAAATTCGAGGAAAATTATAGCATCAATGTGTAATTAAATACGTCATTCATTCAATCAAATGTTAAAATAGAAATTGTGGAGTGATACTTGATAGTTTTAAGGACACTTCATACTTTTTAGATTTAGAACAGTGCAAGAAACTATGGGAATTTACCGGGCGATAGCCTATTGATATTTGATAAACTATCTGCCAAATACAGAAAAGCTACTCATAATTTGAGTTCAACTTAAAAAATTAATCAGCTCTCGAACTAAAAAAATCTCATATTAATTTTTAATGTAGCAGCTGCATCATTAATTAAGTACCTTCCAATTAATTTTTGCTATTAGAGTTTTAGTATTCAGGCGTAAATAATTCTATCATTTGGTAAATATGAAACTTTAAAAACTGTAGACCATCCTACTAATATATTATTTAAGGTCCTTACCTATACGCGGTGAACTGAAAATCCCTGTCGTATTCAACAAAAAATGTTGATAATTTTCTGACGCAATGTCTTAAAATATTTTTGTTTTAGTGTTTGTAAATGACATTGTTCCCTGCATTTTGGTGTAGATTTTAAGAAAAAATCACGAAAGATGTTGAGCCTTAACACATTTTAGACAAAAAAATATTTGTGTCTAAAATGTCCTAGGGCTTCGAAACAAAAGAAGTTTTTGTCTTGAAACTACACCTATAATATTAAAACATTGCGTCAGAAAATAATTAACAATCTTCGATGAATCCGACAGGGATTTTCAGTTTAGCGCGTATAGGGTTATACAACTTGTAACAGGTATGCCTTTTAAGCCGAAAGGGGGTTGTTCTAGACGTCTAGGCGAACAACTTTTGGAAATTCGAACTACTTTTCGAAAACTTTAAATGTAAAGTTTACTTGAAAATCAGCTGATTCTCAGAGTTCGAGGTCATTGACCTTATGTTGTCCTTTCATTTAGTTTGTTCTACTACAATCAAAACTTTAATTAGCTTTATTTTCAAAAGCAGCTGTTTTTCAGTGAAACATAACCTCAATATTTTCAAAAAAAAGTTCGAATTTTCAAAAGTCGTAGAACATAATTTGTTCGCCTAGACGTCTAGAACAAACCGCTTTCGGCTTAAAAGGGCTTACCCGTTACACCTTGTATATCTACATCCCGCAGTTTCAACCGCGTAAATCCTGATCCTGTGGGAATATGATAATAATATAACAGTGTTTTCGTTAGTCGCAATTTCAGCCAGAAAGAGTTTGTTCTAGACGTCTCTAAAACAACTTTTGGAGATTCGAATTAGTTAAAAAAAATGAAAATCAGCCGTTTCATAAGATAAGAGAGATATGACAGTAAACAAACGTTTAAATATATAGTACAAAAAAACCTTGCAAATGTACAAGTACCTTTTGATTTGCAAATAAATCTGTTTGTTTTATTCGAGTTTAATACCGCTAAATGTTCAATAAAAGTGACGCTTCAGGATATTTTACTCATTACAGTTTTGTCCTGCAAATAAGTAATGTGTCGATTGTAATTTAATATTGTACTAAGAGTAAATTAAAGAACTCCCGTGGCGTAAAAGAGTGCAGCAGACAGCTGATCTGCAGGTCTTGGATTCGGTTCTCATCAGGAACTTCAAGTTTTAAACGATACCTTAGTTTGAAAGTAAGTACCTATTGAAAAAAAAACTAAAACCATTCAAGTGCAAGACAGACTCGCGTTTCGTACTTGTATACGTATTTTCTATATTTATAATAAAGGAAGGGAGGGCAAAAAGTCTGTACTTGGAAATAAATTAAATAAAAGGTTGTCTAAGGGACTTTGGATAAGTAGTAGAACTAAATTATATAATTTTAATTCATGTCTGTCTGTCTGTGTCTCTGTCGGTTCGCTATACAATTAAAAACTAGTAATCCGATTGAAATCTGGTTTTCAATATTGGATAGTTCTACTTTCGAGGAACGTCGTGGTATACTTTGCATCGAAATCCAATTAGTAGAACCCGAGTAATGAAAGAAAAAGTACAACCGCTCGAGAACCGCCCGGCCGCCTGCGCCAGTGATAACGCATTTTTCACTTTCGCGGGTGGAACCGCGGGGCGCAGAGCTAGTAGAAGAATAAAGTAACTGGTGGTACCTACTCCCGGCGGTTGGTTCATAATTGCTTACCAACAATTAAAAACCCTTTCTACAGTATGGGTGCTCATTCGACTAAAATTCCTACTTACACTGGCCAGTGTATTTTTTATGGGCACTTTCTTAAATATTTTTTTTTTAATTTTTCCAGCGCTTTTTCTACTCCAACCGCCTACTTTCTACTAATAACCATATCAAAGTATTGACGTATTGACATTAAATACATTTCGATTTAACAAATTACCATTTTTTAGAGTTATAGTTTCGTCATGTCCGTTTGTCCGCGGCTTAGGTCAGAGACGCTTAGTAATTAGAAGTTGTAATTTTGCATGAGTACCTATATAGGTACATTACTAGCTGGCCCGTTTCCGCGGGAATATCGGAATAAAAAATGGCCGATGTGGTATTCCCGGTATCCAGCTATCTATATTTCAAGTTTCATCGCAATCGGTTCAGTAGCTTTTGCGTGAAAGAGTAACAAAGTCACATACATTGATACATACAAACTTTTGCGTTTTAATATTAGTAAGATTGATCACGGTAAGAAGTTTTATTGCCGTTTTTTATTGTCCGACAGTATAATATATATTATACTAGCTGCGCCCCGCGGTTTCACCCGCGTAAGTCCCGTTCCCGTGGGAATATCGGGATCAAAAGTAGCTTTAGTGTTATTCCCGGTATCCAGCTACCTATATTCCAAGTTTCACAGCAATCGGTTCAGCGGTTTTTACGTGATTGAGTAACAAACAGACATACACACATACTCACAAACTTTCAGCTTTATAATTTTATTTATTTATTTTTAATTATTTATTGTGGAGGTATTTTAAAACTGTAATATCTCGTGAGATATTCATTGAAATCAAGTGATGTTAAGGACAATTATATTTAAAATTAAATACTTGTAATGAATAACGTATTTATTTGGATAAGGATTAATATAATATTTACAAATTACCTTCGGAAATAATGCATTGTTCTACAACAAATTTGATTACTCTAAAAAATGTTATATTGAGGCAACCTTAAGAGATAGACATATGCTATCGCGGACTATTTATTAGATCCTTTTTAGAGGAAAAATTCTGTCATATATGGTTTTTATGTAACTCTGACCGTTTACTCAGCGCACGCGACAGAATCTCGGAACAGGATGATTTTATTCCCGTTTTTGCAACATTTTTCATGGATGCTCCGCTCCTATTAGTTGTAGCGTAATGTAATTAGCATATAACCTTCCTCAATGAATGGACTATCAAACACCAAAATTATTTTTCAAATCGGACCAGCAGTTCCTGAGATTAGCGCGTTCAAACAAACAATCAAACAAACTCTTCAGCTTTATAATATTACTAGCTGTGCCCCGCGGTTTCACTCGCATAAATTCCTATCCCGTAACGTATGTGACGCATCACGTATGTCATACCAAGCGTTGCTCAACTCGTATGATTATTCAAAGTAGGTACCCTATATCTTATTTTAACCACTAAACTATCCCTGTACCAAATTTCGTTCAAATCGGTTTAACCGTCATTTTTGCCCATCACGTATGTCATGCCAAGCGTTGCTTTACCCGTACGATCATTTAAAGTATCGTATTTATACCCTTAAAGTAATCCCTGTACCAAATTTCATTCTAATTGGTGCGATCGTTCCTGTTGACCCATCACGTATGTGTCACGCCAAACGTTGCTTAACCTGTACGATCATTTAAAATACCCTATATTTTATTTAAACCCCTATACTAACCCTGTACCAAATTTCATTCCTATCGGTTCCGCCGTTTTTGAGATATAAATAGTGTAACTAACACGACTTTCGTTTTTATAGCTGCGTCCCGCGGGATTTACCCTCGTAAGTCCCGACCCCGTAAGAATATTGGGATCAAAAGTAGCCTATAACCTTCCTCGATAAATGGACTATCAAACACAAAAAGAATTTTTCAAATCGGACCAGCAGTTCCTGAGATTAGCGCGTTCAAACAAACAAACAAACAATCAAACAAACTCTTCAGCTTTATAATATTAAGTATAGATAAGTATAGATTATATTAAATTAGTAGGATAGGATAGAACGTTCTTAAGGTTTTTTAATTTTAAATTGATTGTTTTTTTATTAGCAGTCAATAGTTTAGGTCCGGCTATAAGGAAATCAACGTAGACAGACCCCATTATGTTGATTGTTATTTTTTTTTGTTGACTATTATTTAAATTTCAGATTCCAAATAATGAAACCGATGTGCATTATTACTGTATTCGCAACAATTTTAGGTAAGTTTTAATTAGTTTTGACTGTAACTCGAGTTAGAAGCGTAAGGTTACAGTATTCGCTGTCCATTATAATACGGTGACTAAAAGGGGTTTCTTGGCGGAAACTTCGTTTGTAGCTTGTTACAGCCCGTCAGTTTAACTCGTGCGAGTTCCTATACTGCTGGCAACTGAACTACTGAAAAATAAAAACATTACATATTAATTAATTACCACAATTATTTAGTTTTAGAATCTTAGGTCAGTTCAGTTCAGTTTATTATAGTTTCTGAATCTTAAGTCATTTCAGTTCTTAATTATGGACGTTTTACTAGCAATTTAGTTCAGTTTCACGTGCTTAATAGTGTACTATCAAATCACTTGAAACAATTTAAGATGCATACGCGATGATTTATATTAGACCGTCACAAGCGCCGGCCGGGTCCGAGCTTCGTTGTCCATAGCTCGGCCGCCACTCGGTTGCAACAAACCGATCGACTGTTCGCCGAGCTATGGACAACGAAACTCCGACCCGGCCCGCGCTCGTGGTTGTCTGATTTAAATCATCTTTAAGGAAGCAATAAGATGGCGGCGGTTTATTGCATCCCCATCCCATGGCGGCATTTGTTGTAACTCGCTAATTCCGTGTTTGGCACTTTTGTTATTTGCAGTACACTCGTTTATTTTCGTGGTACTAAATTGTTAGTATGCCACTGAAATCAAACAAAAGTTGCAAACAAAAGTCCCGAATCTTAGGTTAAAAATGTAAACCATTATCAAGAGAAAAAGTAACCAAAGAGATGTTATTTCCTTAATAATTTGATGTAAGATTATACAGTTACATATTATAACTTATTTTAATCGTTTTTTTTTCAGGTGTGAGTTTAAGTCAAACTCCTCCAATTGACCCTCCAGATATCCCCGTGGATCCTTTTACTGATGATGATGACACAGGTGAAAAATAACAAAATTGTTATAACCTAGTTGCGTTGACTTTCAGCTGTAAATAATTCATGCTGTTCCGAAGAAGGACTGTTTAGGTTTAGCCTGTTTATATCCTCTGTAGGTTCATCATTTGAATTGTTATGTTTGTTAATAATTTCTAAACATAACATTATTAAAGTGTTTACGAACACGAAATACCAAAATCGCGTCGGGTTCGACGAGTTTTTATCATTTATTCAAAATCAGGTGGTAATATTATTCTTGACTCAAATTCATCAAGCTTTGACAGTTTTTAAAGCTTTCTAACAGATTTTCGTCGGAGTAATTATAAATTTATATTGCGATGCATGCGATAATCGTGCGAGTTTAAAAAGTGTGTTTATAACAGATTTTTTATTTGTTATTTATTAATTTTATTCTACAATTTATATTAATTGAATTTTCGTGGAGTTATCAATAGAAAACAATACCATGCCATACATGAACATTAATTTCAACTCATTTTCTTTCCAGATTTCGATCTAAGTCCAGCTTCTTTAATCGAACTACCATCCATAACTGACATCATACCAAGCATTATAGACGACATCAGCGACACTGGTAATAATGCCGGCTATATTGACGAAAGATCTTATGGACTAAAGTCTATCAAAAGTAAGAGGCCACATTTGACGGATAAAATATATTTTAGAAAATTGCACAGTTTATTTTTAATTTACAGACTTATATTATCTTATCATAGATATTTGGTATTCTAACAACAACTTTAGAACTTTTTTACGTCTTTTTTAAAGGTGTATAACATAGCTTAAGTAGCGTAACCTGGGCTAGATGGCGCTTTGTGATGTTTTAAACATTCATTTTACATGTATTTATTACGTAGAATAATATAGATAAATTTTCTATGAATCGGTTTTAGTAGCAAACAATTTTTACCTTATCCTTGGTTAAATTGTCAAATGTGCCCTATTATTTTTGAGAAGGTTTAGCTATGCAACCGAAAGTCTTGTTTTTCATTCTGTGGGAATAGAGATAGTAAAAGCTTACTATTAAGTAAAAAGCGGCCTGCGTATCCCACGTATTGTTCGAAAATACCAGCTGCCTACATTTAAGCTTTTACTATCTCTATGGTCTATATAGATGGATGGTAGGTATGTCACGGTATGCCACGATTCGGATATCCACTTCTGGCATCCTTCTCTAATCCAATGCGTCTTTTTGTTGTATGGTGTGACTCAACGTATTATGGTGTTTACCTTACACCTCTAACTTTACCTTACGACTGTTATTAACTAGCTGCGCCCCGCGGTTTCACCCGCGTAAGTCCCGTTCCCGCGGGAATATTGGGATAAAAAGTAGCCTATGTGTTAATCCAGGTCCCCAGCTACCTATATTCCATATATATTTTATCGCAATCGGTTCAGTAGTTTTTGCGTGAAAGAGTAATAACCTCACATACATACATACATACTTGCATACAAACTTTCGCGTTCCTAATACTCGTATTAGTAAGATTTGCACGCTTGGTACTTAGTAATTATTTATTGTGGAGGTATTTTAAAACTGTAATATCTCGTGAGATATTCATTGAAATCAAGTGATGTTAAGGACAATTATATTTAAAATTAAATACTTTTAATGAATAACGTATTTATTTGGATAAGGATTAGTATAATATTTACAAAATTACCTTCGAAAATAAGGCATTGTTCTACAACAAATTTGATTACTCTAAAAAATGTTATATTGAGGCAACCTTAAGAGATAGACATATGCTGTCGCAGACTATTTATTAGGTCCTTTTTAGAGGAAGAATTCTGTCATATATGGTTTTTATGTAACTCTGACCGTTTACTCAGCGCACGCGACAGAATCTCGGAACAGGATGATTTTATTCCCGTTTTTGCAACAATTTTCATGGATGCTCCGCTCATATTAGTCGTAGCGTAATGTAATATAGCCTATAACCTTCCTCGATGAATGGACTATCAAACACAAAAATATTTTTTCAAATCGGACCAGCAGTTCCTGAGATTAGCGCGTTCAAACAAACAATCAAACAAACACTTCAGCTTTATAATATTATTATAGTATAATATTAGGGGTTAAAGTATGAAATTGCCGATTTGTACTGAAAATCTTAATTGTTTATTTTTTAAATTTTTAACAAATTTATTTAATCAAAATAGTTGCCATTATTGTCTATACATTGCTGCCATCTAATGGGAAGGTTATTAATGCCTTTGCGATAGAACTCCGACGATCTAGACTGCACAAACTGTGTGAAAGCATTTTGTACTGCCTCCTGGGAAGAAAACTTCTTGTCACGTAGATAATTGTCCAAATCACGAAAAAAATGGTAGTCCGTTGGAGCAAGGTCTGGTGAATACGGAGGATGACGAATGGTTTCTAAGTGCAGTTCCTGAAGGGTCAAAATGGTTTCTCGTACTGTGTGAGGTCTCGCGTTGTCGTGGAGCAATAATGGTGAAGATCGATTCATGAGTCGGGGCTGTTTTACTGCTAGTTTTGTCAACATGGTTCGGAGTTCGGCACAATAGACATCTGCCGTAATTGCTTGACCAGATCGAAGAAAACTATAGTGAATAACACCATGCTGAGACCACCAAACAGTTACCATTACCTTTTTATTGGTAAGTTTTGCTTTAGGACACTGTTGTGGCATTTGACCTGGGGTCAGCCATTGCATTTTTCTTTTCCGGTTATCATAAAGAATCCGCTTTTCATCACATGTTACAATTCGATCCAATATTCCTTCATTTCTGTACCGGTTCAACAAGGCAACACAAGTTTCAACACGCGTTTCTTTCTGCAGATCAGTCAAATCATGAGGCACCCATTTTTCGTATTTTTTTATGTTATTGATTTGACGCAAGTGAGTCAATAAAGTGGGTAAGGTAACGTTAAACCATGCCGCTAATTCCTGGGTAGTTTGACTAGGATCGGCTTCCACTATCTCTCTTAATTCATCGTTATTCACCTGTGTGGGCGAAGACCGCCCACACTCGTGGCTCGTTCTTTAAGTCGAAATTTCCATCACGAAAGCGTTTAAACCAAAATCGCACGGTGCGTTCATTAGTAGACCCCTCTCCAAACGCAGCATTGATATTGCGGGCTGTTTCTGCCGCGTTAGTTCCGCGTCGGAACTCGTATTCAAAAATCACTCGAATTTTCGCAGTATCCATCTTTCTTGTCTAAATTGAATAACAAAAACAATTGAAAGTCGATATTCAAATGTTTCACATTTTTTAAAAAAAGAACACCACAGAAACTATTTGAAAAAAGTTTCATTCGAAAACCTCAAACCATGAAGATTCTATGTCAATTCAAAGAACCTATTGCAATAAAACGGCAATTTCATACTATAACCCCTATTAGTATAAAAGTATAGATAACAACCGGGACTAAATTGATGTGTCCTGCAAAACACGGAGTAACTTATAAAAAAACAATCTTGCACATGGTGTTGATTTCTACCACAACGAATAACAAAAGGGTAACAAAATAAAATCGAAGCTCGAACATGACATCGAAATTCGATGAGATGGTATTGTGTATCATGTGGCATATTACACCTTTGTATAAGGCTGCATCCGCACAGGCGGCGGCTTGTTTAACGCCTAGAGCCTAGTGGCTTGCTTTCTGACAAGATACACAGCTAGGCGCCAAGCGCTCAGTGCGGCCGGTCGCGAACTTTCTAGACCGTTGTTCGTTTTAGTAAGGCGACTATATAGCGCGGTAAGCGCTAGGTCAGCCTTCCATGCCTATGCGAATGTACCTACTGTAAGCGGTAAAACACAAGAATTTCAAAATTCCTTTTTTTTTTCCGACATTGAACCGAGTAAATTGTCTCTACTCCAACGTCCAGACATTCTTGTCGATTCAAAAGAAAATTCTGCCATAGGAACTAACAGCCGTAAAAATGACGGCTCAGCCGACGGAAAAGACCACGAGTGCTACCGAGAATGCCAAATCGGTACAAAACCTAAGAGATGCTACTACAAATTTACCATCGAGTGGTACCAGGCTATGAGCAAAGCATGCTTTGATTGTCCGTTTAATATAACACAATGTTATAGCAAAGACTGTGTGCCAGCCAGCGGAGTCAATCGAACTATCACTGTTATTAATAGAAAATTACCAGGACCTAAAATTGAGGTGAGTGAAATGAGATCGTTTTTTTCCATATATTTTTTGTTTCTGCTTCGGGCGTCTTATATATCAGTGTCTATCAAATTTGCAATAACGACAATATCGGGTACGTTATTATTAGAATAGACAACCTTCTGACATTGGTGGTAGCCGATGGGAACAAATTTAATAGGGCAAAATTACCTCAATAAGTTGCCAACTGCTACGGTGATTTTAAAGATGACTACAATAGTTTAAAGTTTAAAGCTTTTCGCAAATCATATGGGTATAAGAGGTATGTAACGAACTTACCTACATGGTACATGACAGTATTGTGTACATTACAGTACATTCCTTTACGTAAATCCTATGATCCGGTTTTGCTAAAACTTGGAATATAGCTGATTATTACTTTTATTCCAATATACGATGTGGTAATGTATAAAGTTACGGTCTTCATCAGGTATGTCAATACGACACTATAGTGGTAGACTTAGAGAACGCTCTCCAATCATCAACTACGACAATGCACTGGCACGGAATCCACCAAGTTCAGACACCGTTTATGGATGGAGCACCTTTCATCACACAGTGTCCTATACAACCTGAATCTACGTTTAGGTAAGTATAGATTATCAGCTATCTATATTCTTCAGGGCCCGTAATATTATTTATTTTCTTATCTCGACGTTCAGACTATGTTGAATAGTCTTTATTAAGAGGAGACGCCAGTGGCAGTGAGCGTCATGTTCTATCGAAGCGTAGTTTTTACCTATAAAAGTGGGTTGGTGAATTGCCCACATTTGCCTAAGAAAGTTCGTTAATAGTGTAACAGACGCGACGCAGCAGTAGATCCGTAGACACAACCTGAGTTTTTTCGCAACACTTGTACTTTTTATTTACCAAATTGCGTAAATTTAAAAAGTTGTTAATAACAAGAGAAAATTTACCCAATTGTGTCAAATTCCAAGTTTAATAGTTTTAATGAAAACTTAAGAAGTTTGTTTTGAAATTTCGTTCTATTTGCAGTTCATTGAATTCAATTTGTAAGTAATTTTAAGCCTATTTTTACACGATTTCCAATGAAGGGTTATTTCTGTTTTCTTTCTAATATCATTGCGCCATGTGGGAAAATCAACATTCCCTCAACATTTAGCAATATATTTTCGGGATTTGTGGCATGTTGATGACATTCCACGTACCTTCAACAAGCCTTCAGCATAATTTTTACAACTTTTTGTCAATTTATAACAGAGCGTTTAAGCCTTTAGGTAAAACTACAGCCAACGGTACACACATAAGGTACCTACTAGAAAAGTTGGAATATAAAAAAGCATTTTTTATTCCGTATAATTTGTTTTCATTGCTCAAAGCATATCCGCTAAAAATATTTTTATAGGAAAAAATCACGCGATTTCAAATCTCGTCGCGAGTGATTTTCTAAAGATGATTTTTTCCTTGAAAGTATTTATAGAAGAATTTTTAGTAAAACTAGAAAAGTGTAATATATTTTGTAGTTAGCCTGTTCATTTGTCTGTTAATCCAGAAAACTCCGGATTGGCGAATATCTTCAAGTGTTTTTAACATTGCCATTTCTAAATACAAATATTTCTCCAATTACAGATACAAATTTCTAGCGACCCAATCAGGAACACACTTCTATCATTCACACATTGGGATGCAAAGAAGCGACGGCGCATTCGGTCCGCTTGTCATCCGCCGACCCAGGGTCTTGGAGCATAATAGAAACCTTTATAAACATGATTTGTAAGTACCTACCTATAGTTAAGTTTCCTTTGAAGTATTTACAAGTAGACTAGCCTGCCGTAGTTTATTGTAATTGAGGTCAACAAAACTAATATAATAAAGCTGAAAGTTAGGAGTATGTATGTATGTTTGTTACGGAATCACGCGAAAACAACTGAAGCGATTGCGCTGAAACTTGGAATATAGGAAGATGAAAACTTTGAATAACATATAGGTTACTTTTTATACCGATATTCCCGAGGGAACAGGATTTACGCGGGCAAAACCGCGGCCGTAGCTAGTCTAATCTATAATATTAATATCTAACCAAGATCAAATTGACATCGTAAGATAAAATATCTATAATAGGTACTTACCTACCTATTTTAAACACTGGATGCATTCTTGTTAAAGTGACATCGGCCAAATTATGATTGATACCTATACCTTTACTTAGCTTATTTTTGGAGACGGCGAGAAGACCTCTAATTTACAAAAAAAAATGTGAGCTGTCACGAGACGCCACGGAGATGTGAAACATCGAAATTGTTTTCATATAGCATGGCGATGCATCGCCACGGCCTGTATCGCCAAGCCAACGATCAAGTTTACCCTCGCCTCTAGATGTTTCACATTAAAATTTTCAACTAACATGTTACTAATTTTCACTCACAGATCGGAGCACATAATGATGATAGCAGACTGGACCGATAGTCCAGCACTAGGTCTATACATTAGACAGTACCACAGCACTGGAGTCATCACACCTTCGACGCTCCTTATTAATGGAGCGGGAAAGTTTAAGGCTGGCAACGCAAAACACAATGGAACTGCTGACTTGAAACCAGCAAGATTTGATGTTAAACAAGTAAGTTGAGAGATTTTGCAAAGAATTTAGACAAATCTATAATCTTATAAAATGCTAGAAGGTTATTGGTCACTTGGTAGTGAAGTATATCAAACTCTGCTCAGGTGGCTGAGCTTCATCGGTTCCAAAGTCAACTTGGTTAGAAAATTAATTACTCACAAACCTTCATTCCTGGATTTAGGTCATAAAACTGATGTTTTGCGCACTTAGAGTTTGTACGCATTTTGTCTTTTGTACCTATTTATTTTAATTTATATATGCAATCAACGTAATTTATATTAGTTTTAGTATTTTAGGGAGTCCTGCTTAATTTTTTAGATGCTTCCTAAATTTCTGCCCAAAGGGTAGATATTAGTCAAGGCTAAATTATACCAATGACAACCTAGTTTTATGTTTATGCCCAGTTTTTTTTTTAATTGATGAACTTTTGGCGTTTCACGGACACTACCTCTAGTACCTTTACTTTACTAGAACAACCATCCGTATTTTTATATAATTGCCAATACTATTTCAAATTTAAGTAGTTAACCTTCATACATTACTATGTCTATTTTTATTGTTTCTCCTTTAACCCTTGAACATAAAAGTTTTAAAAATGTCTTTTTCTTTAGTAATAAAAATGAATTTTATTTTCAGGGAGATAGGTACCGTTTTCGTATGATAAATGCGGAGTTCCTGTCGTGTCCAGTCGAGCTGTCTGTTGAAGGACATAACGTTACTGTAATTGCTGCTGACGGCGCTGAAATAGAACCTATTTCAGGTACTTTCTTACATATAAAATATTATTGCAATAATTTATGCTGTCCATAGAGGTATTATGAAGAGGATTCTCGAGGTCCTCCGTGCCACAGTACATAGAGGGAGAAGTATGGAAACTGCACACACATATACACACACACGTTCAGACATGTCGTGACGCGGTCTTGACGCGAGTACTGACTGCACAGCGATCAACGAACTCGAATATATACCGAAGTAGCAATCTTTTGACAAAATGTTCCACGCAAACGATGATTGCGGGGCCTAGAACGATGATTCGCCAGTCTGTCACTAAAGATCGTCTGCCATGGGTCGATCCAAAGGTTGATCATACGTAATACTGCACGGAACATGTCAGTGTGTGCATCTGCTGCTGTGTGACCGTGGAACAGGTTTTTTTTTCGAATTTAATAGTGAAGTGAGATCTCCATTCTATTTATTCCTCGTTGACCCCTAAGCATACTTAGGGGTCTCGTCGACGCGCATGTTTGTGTGAGTGAGCCGTTTCGAACATTTGTAGGTAGTTTCCATACTGCTGTGTCCACGCTGTGGCCCAGGTTCCTTCCTTTATATGTACTGTGTCCGTGCTTGGAAAAGCAAGTTAAGCGGTCGGTCCCGGTTCGAGAATATAAACTATT
The DNA here is from genome assembly GCA_949358125.1 of Idaea dimidiata. Taxonomy (NCBI): domain Eukaryota; kingdom Metazoa; phylum Arthropoda; class Insecta; order Lepidoptera; family Geometridae; genus Idaea; species Idaea dimidiata. The sequence continues at coordinate 17,848,638 of OX442334.1, read as the reverse complement.
TACTGGTACATGCCTGTTTACTGTTTACAATTAGTATCAGCAAGTCAATTAACGTAATTCTAATAACTACATATGTAAAGTAATTTTATATTATGTATGTCAAGGACATAGTATTTCGTCAATTAGTAGCTGCACCCCGCGGTTTCACCCGCGTAAGTAGCGTTCCCGGAGGTGTATCCAGATTAACAAGCCTATTTGTTATTTCAAGTTACAAGCTATTTATATTCTATGTTTCACCGCAATCGGTTCAGTAGTTTTTGCGTGATTGAGTAACAAACGTACATACTCACAAACCTTCACCATTATAATATTAAATACGATAGATTAAAATAATTAATAGCAATGATCCAAAAACGAGTTTCGAGGTATACCTCAAACAAAAAGACCTTATATAAAAGGAACTTTAGTTCCTGGGCAAAGGTCTTTTTGTTTCTTTGATCAAATTAATTTAATATCTTTATTAGTATGACAATTTTTAAACTTATATTTTGTTATTTCAGTATCATCGTTCGTGTCGTTTGCTGGAGAACGTTACGACTTCGTTTTAAGAGCCAATCGACCAATCGGTAACTATTGGATACAGCTCCGAAGTGTACTTGGTTGTCAAACGTAAGTTTTTAGATTTTACTACTGTTTCTGGGATGTTGGACTGAAATATGGAAGAGATCTGAGTGAAGATTTCGAAACGTAGGGCATTATTAAAATGCTTAGTAAAAGCTAAGGGTTGCTAGAATTGGATTCTGTTGAAGATTTTCTTCACTTCGACAACATTTTTTTTTAATTTGACAGATTTATTGATATTTTTGGAAGAAGATGACTGTATAAATTTAGTTTTTTTGTTCTTCTTTTCAGACTTGTGCAAGCAAGACAAGTAGCTATATTACATTACAACGGAGCAAAGAATGCTGAACCTGCAAATAAACCAGTTTGGAAACGGCCGCCAGGAGTGGTACCTACCTAATTTATAATGATTTCTAATTATGCAGACATTATTATTACAACTAATTGTCTTTTTTAAAGTCAGCTTTTTATTTTATTTTTAAATTGTTTTAGGTCCTTAACCCTGAGAACAGTGGAGAAGATCCCAACCAAAATACAGTATCAATATCCGAAATGAGATCTGTTCAAGAAAATGATGACACATTAAAGTCTGTACCAGATAAGAAGATCTTCATTGCTTTTGACATGTACACGTTGAATCACACCACCTTTCATAGGCCACCTTATACGCGAAACGAGGGTAAGTTTTGGGGATTTAACATTATAATGCTTATTATAATGTTTTATGCTTTATGCTCAAGGCATTTTACTAGATTTTTTTGGAGTGCAAGCGACATGTCACGTCAGAGGTGTTAACTGTAAATGTTAACCACCTGAACCAGTATTGCCTGGCTCGGCTGACAACTATGGAATATTGAACTATTGAATTACATCTCAGTCAACCTTGGAAAAGCCAACTGATCATGAAATCATGAATAAAACGCGATTTAACCCGGTAAATAAAATGTTTTAACTATTGAATTGTTAAAAATGTTCTGGTTAAAAGCCATCCTTAGTCGGTAAAACAAAAACAAAGAGAAAAGCATAATCGATATTTTGACCGATTCACGTGTGTTCCCGTGTGGCCAGTGAGATTCTGTCACGGGTTTTTTTTTTTAATCATGCATCTCCTTGTAGAAATATTTCATTTATAATGCTTAATTAAGTAGATATATGGGAGATTGCAGAGGCATGTCCTATAGTGGGCAAATATATGCTTCTAAAGGAGACGAGAAAAACGCAGGTATTCTTCTCTTCTTCTTCAGTCGCAGTAGTTGGTATAATAAAAGTCACTAGCGAAATTACCAAAATGTCTTCTTCAGGACCAAGTATTCTCATTTTTTCTTTAAAATACTTGACTTTTTCGTTGCAGTTGACGGAATCTACCGCATGAACTCCCCACAGTTCAATCACATCAGCATGAAGCTCCCAAAGAGTCCACTCCTCGTCTCCCGACCCTCATCAGACAACTACTGCAACGCTGACACCGTTAAAGACAAATGCATCAATAACTTCTGTCAATGCCATCACGTCATACCAATCAAGTTGAACGCAGTTGTGGAACTTATCCTCATCGATACAGGAAAAGACTTAACGGCTAACCATCCTTTCCACATCCACGGTTTCTACTTCAGAATTTTGAGTCAAGTCAAATTAGCCAACAGCACGACAGAAGAAGAAGTCCGGAAGCTAGATAGAACTGGCCTGTTGAAGAGGAACTTCTTGAATCCTCCTCTGAAAGACACAGTGCCGGTACCTGATGGGGGATACAGCGTAGTAAGATTCAAAGCCAATAATCCTGGATATTGGTTGTTCCATTGCCATATTGAATTTCACGCAGAAGTTGGAATGAGTTTGGCGTTCAAAGTCGGTGAACACAGCGATATGCAACCTGTGCCGTATGGTTTCCCAAATTGTGGAAATTATGGTGTTTAGAAACTTTTTATTATTTTATTTATTAATTGGATGAACAATTTACAAACAAGAAGAAGAGCACAATCGTTAGTTCTACCGTGTCACGTGGGTCCCCGTATGGCTTGTGGTTAGCGCGCTCGCCTGGCAAGCAAGAAGCACAAGTTCAAATTATATCAAGAGGAAATTTTGATTATTTGCATTTCTCCTTATAAAATATTTGTTAACAATTTACTTCATAATTCACATAAAAAGACCCCACATAAAGTCAATGAAGTGATGATGATGATTAACAATTATGTTTTTAATTTGGAAAGAGATATAATATTAGGAGACGTCTAGTTTGATGACTTTACCATCAATTAAAAGAAAAAAAAAAGGATTTTCTTTAAAGAATAAGATTTTATTCAAAATTTGTATCATGTTACTGCTCAGAAGTTTTGAGATTACCTTACTCAAAAGGTATGTGTTGCTGTGAACTAGCTTATTATTTAATTTATTACCTAGCTATAACACTTATCAGTATTGTTATTTATTAAGGTTACCAATAAATAAATTCGAAATTGAATTTTAGTCTAACAACTCATCAAGATCCTATTATAAATGCAAATGTATGCTAGTTTGACCATAATCTCTAGAAATTAAAAGATGAATTTCTGGTAACATTAACAAGTCTCTAATAAAAACATATAGACCAATAGTAACAAACGTGGAGTAAGGTCGTAGAACTGAGTACATGCTTTGTCTTTTTCCTTGACAAGAAGTTTCAAAGTTGACAGACAAAATCAATAAGCGAAATAACTACTCCGACCTTAATCCCGTTTTATTAATAGACTGCAGGCTAAGTTCATAACTCTAAATACTTTAGTTAGACGTTACTCTACTTAGGATATCAAAGTGTCAATATTTTTAGCTAAAAAGTAAGCCGTATACAACGATTTATAGACTAAAAGGGGATCGTTGGCAACACTATCTCATCTAGTACCAAGTTGAGACTAATATGGTGGAAAAAAAAAGTAAACTGAAAGTAAACTGTATTTAGAATGTTAAAATTAGACAGTTACATCTCAGTCAAAAGAAAAAGTAAAATGGCTAAAAAGTTAAAAAAAACTCGGCCAGTCGCGATTGGGCCCGGGCCCGTATATTTATTTATGGTCCCATTTGATGGGTCAATCCTATGTCATACTAGAGTACTAGACTACATCAGTATTTATAGATAAGTCGAATAAATTATTATTCTCGTTAAGTAAAATCTTTGTCACATTTTCGCAGACATTGAAAACCTCTGACCAGAGCGAGACAACATGTCAGATGTTCGAAGGGCAATGAGGTGGTGGCGAAGGTGGTGGTAGAAAATAGAACTATCAATTATTTAAAACCATATTTCAATCTGATTAGTAGTTTTTAACTGTATAAGGAACAGACAGAGAAACAGACAGACAGACATGAATTTTAAAAATATATATTTTTGTTCTACTTTTCATAAGTCCCCTAGACAACTTTTTTTTTAATTTACTTCCAAGTACAGACTGTTTGACCCCTCTTCCTTTATTATAAGTATAGATAGAAGATAGATATTAATATAGATGTCGTTTTATGGTTGAGCTCGGTACGCGTAGGTAGCTCCTATGTATAAAATTCTCGTGTCACAGTGTCAGTTCTCATACTCCTCCAAAACGGACCTTTTCGGATATTTTTTGGACCAATTTGGAAGAAAATTTGCAAAGAGATAGTTTAAGTGATGGAGAATAACATAGAATATTTTTGATTCCGATTATTCTGCGGGATCAGAAGTTACGCGGGTGAAACCTCGGGACGTAGCTAATTAAGTTATAAGTATATCGCCTACAGCTCCTACTTCGCACGATACATACCAATTACGACAAAGTAGGTACCTAATTACTCAACTTGTCTATAAATGTTATCAAGTTGAGACTTACACCAATAGATGAAATAGGGTTGCCAACTAACCCCTCTTAGTCTATAAAAATTATCTATTACTGTGTCATCGCCCGATTATATGCGAGATAAATCTGTTTGCATTCATAATTAGGGACGCAGATTATGGCAGTTTCACAAATTCATTCAATTTTGCTTTATTTTTGTACTTGTGAAAATTACGGTAAACCCCTGAGTTTACTACCAAGAGCCGAGGTGTTTTTTATAGTGGTTGTCTTCCACGCAGCTCCTCCTTGAGGAAAGACCCCGGACCCGCTGACGCAAGCTTACGGGTTAGAAACCATGCAAGCCCGGCTTCTCACCTGGTGCGCCTCTCGGCTTCACTGCCCACCTTGCAGTTACCCCCCACCCCCCACGTACTTACATACTTAAACCATACCAACTAAACGTACACGATACTTAAAAAAAAAAGTTTTTTTTTAAATAATTTCTGTGGTTTTTAAAAGTAGACGTAGGGTATATTTTATTTAAAATTTACTTTATTTTTTTGAATGACAAAAGGACGACAAAGCAACGAGAATCGGTCATTGTAGGGCGAAAATGTAGGTACTAACTTGGAAGAGTTAATCAATCGTGTAAAAAACTACCATGTACTAGGACTTGTCGTATACAATAACTACTTTCAAATTAGTTAAGAATCACAGAAATTCAAGTCGCAAATTCTATTATTCCTCAACTTAACAGGCTGAGCGGATTGCGTCAGCAGAGAACACTAATCTTGAGTAAATAACTTAAATGATTTCTGCGTTTTGTTATTTTTAGACCCAGCAACGTCGTATAGCAACAGATACATTAAATCATGCTGATATACGAGCACTTTATCTAAAATATATGTCACTTCACTTAATCTCAGAACATTTTTATTAATGTTATAATCTTCTTAAATTTGCTATTTGCCTGCAATCGCCACATGCCGTCGTGTATCAATGTTCAAACAAACAAGTGAAAACAAAAATTAATAAAACGAGATTAGTGAAAGTCATGATATTTCTCACTCGTAAACATTTTAAATTTAAACTAGCTGCGCCCCGCGGTCTTACCCGCGTAAGATTTATCAATATCGGTTCAGCATTTTTTCTTACATAAGAACCTTCTCCTGATCATAACAAATACAACGCAAAAAGAATTATCGAAATCGGTCCAGCCGTTCAGGCGTGATGCCGTGACCAAGGGAAATAGGGATTCCTTTTTATATATAAGATAAATACTTAATGCAAAACGTTGGACACACTGCAATCTAGCCTGAAATTAAGCATGTAGCCTTATACTATGGCTACGTGACAATAAATGTACCAATTTAATACATATTATACTGTTATTTGTAAACTGCTGTCAACCGCGACTTCGTCTGCGTACAAATAGTGCATAGCGGACTGTTTCGTTAATTACTCGGATTCTAATAATTAGATTTCGATGTAAAGTAGCAAGAGGTTCCTCGAATAAAACCAGATTTTAAGCGGATACTATTTTAATTGTATAAACAAACATAGAAATAGACAGACATACATTTTAAAAATGTTATAATTTTGTTCTACTACTTCTCTTAAGCCCTCTAGACAAATGTTTTTTTTTAATTTACTTCCAAGTACAGACTTTTGTCCTATCTTCCATTATTACAATTATAGATATAGAAGATATATTATAGATAGAAGATGCCTACCCATTTTCAGAAACTTAGATCAAAAATGTAAACATGTTACTGATTTATGCACGATTCAGGTCTTACAATAAGGAGATGGTCTCCTTATTGTAAGACCTAAATCGTGCATTAAGTTAATTTTTTTTAAATTAAAAAAAACTAACATAATAATGTTTCTTTTTGTTTTAATTGCTCAAGGCATTTTAAACTTAGAAATATTTTGAGCAAGGAAATATATTTCCAAAAAATCCCCATGATAGGATTCGAACCTACGTCCTTTCGCTAACCAGGCGACTGCTCTAACCACTGAGCTACACAGGAATCACGTGTCATGTTATAATTTTTCGGCCATATCTCTCCTTGCTAATTGTTTACCAACTAACATAGTAACATAATATTTTTTTATTACTTACCTAATTGTTTGTGGTTTATCAAAGGAGTCGGGGATTTAGCAGGCCTGTTCTCGCGCTAAAGACGATTAAATAAAGAGAAAATATCGTGATAGGGCAGATTAAGCGACGATGAGGTTGATAATGTTACATGCTTGCCTAGAAGAATTGAGCAGAAGATCTAGAAGATGAATCCAGTCTAGAGTGGAGTAAACTAAGTAAACTCTAACTTTGGAGTCTCATGTGTAGACATTAGACTCCAAAGTTGTATTCATTTAGAAAATTTCAGCACCCTATAGTTTTACTCCATTGGTCAAATTAAACCAATAACATCGAAACATAAATAAATAACTTACGGGTTTGAACAAACATGGTTGTTTTCATTACAAATAATAAAATTAAGTTCTCATTTTCAGTGTTTTTAATCACGTTGATGTTTTTATTATTAACAGCATTGTTGCCTTTACGTTTCGGAGCTTTTACAGACTCCTTTCTCAGGGTTAAATTAGTTTCATTTCAATTCAACAACGCGAAAACGCAAGAAACATTTACAACATATTATTAAAAAACGGGGTATTTACCCCAGGTTTGTCTCGTAAAAAAGGCTTAAAACATCGGAGCTCTAAAAAAAACAATTAAACGTGGTAAATACCACGATTTAGTAGTTGCGCCCCGCGGTTTTTCACGCGTAAGTCACATTCCCGTTCCGAATATCGGGATAAAAAGGAGCATAATAAGTTTTTTTTTAAGGTTTCATCACCTGACTGAGTTACTTTCGCATCTGTACTTAAAGTAAGGAAAGATAACTTATTTATGTAATAAACAACTATTTTTTATTTTTTTGTATCATTGTAGTGTGTATGGACCTTATTACAAACAAACACGAAGACTTTATCCAGCAATTTGGCGCCAAGTGATTTAAGATAGTGTTTACGAAATGCTATAATTGTTTTAGAATACGATCATTAAAATGTAATCCTGATATATAAAAATGTTAAAGATAGATGAGTTAAAGCTAGATATTTCTTAAGGCCCCTACCTACATATTTGGTAAAATAGTTTATAAATCCTACGTTATAATCTTACATAATATAATAAAAATGTATCCTTATTCCCTCTGTCACGGCATCACGCGTGGCTGGGCCGGCTGCGCCGATTTTGTTAATTCTTTTCTTTTTGTGTTTGCTATGATCAGGAGAAGGATCTAATGCCAGATTTTTTTTAATTTTGCGTAAAGACAAGGCTGGTAAAACCCGCGAGGCGCAGCTAGTAGTTTATAAATTTGATGGTGTTGGGGGCCCAGTGCCAGGATGTTTTTGAAGGAGTTGTGATCCCAGGGTTCCTATCTCGTGAGGGCATCTTCGACGACGGCTTCTACTCATTTTGTCTGTTTTTGTATTTTCTTGTTTGTTTGTTTTTATCCCTGTAAATTTTGTGTTTTTGTTGAATAAATGATTGCACAAATTATGTGAATGACAGATGAAATCCAAAAAAAACCTATTGTATTTTGTATTTTTTAGGGTTTCGAACCAAAGAAACCCTGATAGTTGCGTCATGTCCGTCTGTCTGTCTGTCCGATAAAACTTAGTTGGAGACTTGGAATACCACATAGGCTACATTTTATACCGATTTTCCCGCGGGGACACAATAACGCGGGTGAAACCACAGCAGCTATTAGCTTTATAATGCACAACAAATACTAATAAATACAAAGTAATTTTAAAATGAGAATGTTTAAAAAATTAAAATAGACATTAAATAGAAGGTAGATTGTTAGACAAGGGCTGAATGTCAAGGATTTCACCAGAGATATTCCTGGCGCTCGGACGAAGTAAAAATAATTAGTTTGAGGGTGAAATGCTTGATATTCACCCGAGCTAAACACTCTACTTTTCATTTCGACTGTGAGGTAATTAAAATACTACTCACACATTTCATAAAATAAAAAAAGTATAAGTAGTACGTTTTTTTAATTTAAAACTATAATCTGACGTTTTGGTTCCTTGTGTTTGACAATTTTTCTATAAAAAGAAGTGTCAAATGATTGCACTAATTAAAAAAGAAGTATAATTTCAATCCAGGGGAGCAACAGAGTATGTGGACTTACCACTAAAAACCCACTAAGTTTCCGTCTCCTAACATCGCCGATGGGCTGGGATGCGTAAACATTCTTTCAACATAATAATACTAACATGGTACAACTGTGCTGATAATTCCACAACTGGCCGCATGATGGCAACAGTGGTGCTATTGATTTATCAGCACCGCCGAAGGCCGATGCTTACAAAAAATAATAAAAAACACGAATAACTTTAACTACGTCATTACATTTAAATTAAATAAATAACTTAAGGTTATACTATACTAATATTGCCATCATTCACTGAGATAGGTTAAAATCACTGGTAAAGTAGTCTAATAATTAATCTCAGTATCTTAGAAGTCAACATATTGTAATGCTAGCGCGATCTACATCTTTTTAGTGGCGCCATCTAGTAGCTTTATTGTTGAAGCAACCTAGATATAGAGGCCGGAATTGATCCACACAGAAGGAACGCCATACGAAATGATGATGATGATGATTGTTGAATCAGGTGTTCAATACTTGTATGCTAGGTATATAGACTTGACGTAAGCAGTGGTTATTAAAAAATTATTAAATTGAACAAAAAACTTACTAGAGACATTTTACAGGAAACAAATACATTTTCAGAAATTCACTTGCGGCGAGATATTTTCCATTTCATTTCATTTCATTAGATATGCTTATCTTAATTTAAAGCTTTCTCTTTTAAGAAATATATATAAAATGTAAACTGTTTATAATATATTATACTGTGTGATTTATTTATGAGTTATAAAAATACAAATAAATACAAATACAAATAATTTATTCAAAAAACTTACATTTTATAATAACAAAAGGTGTGGGAGATCCTCTGTTAAGTTATAAACTTGTGCTAGAGGAGTCCCCTCTTTACTGCGATTCGTATTCAATAACAATGTTTTTTCACTCAACAAACAAACAAGTAATATTAAAATAATAAACAATAATAATACATAACGTAAAAAGAAATGAGTAAAAGTAGGTGACATTGATACATCCAAGTAGGCAATCTTATTTTTTTTTTGTGTGAGGAAGGTAGTTCATATATTAATTATTAGCTGTATACTGAATTATGATATCGAGAAGAAAGTGAGTATTAAATAAATCAGTTTTGGACAACAGAACTGAGGATCAATAAAGTAATAATTTACAAATAAGTATGTTCATCAAATGTATGTTTGCATATTAAGCGGGCGAATTAAGTACGTACAATGTTGATCACTTGTTTAAAACGTATTAAACAGGTAGGTACCGTATGCGCGTCATCGTCGTCGCAGGCCCATAGCTATAGTCGGAGTTAGAAAGAGAAAGTGTTTTGTTTACCACTTTATGATTTTACTTAAAGATATTTTATTTGTAGTGTAATGTAGCAAAAATAGTATTTAAAAGATCATGATGTTACGATATTATGGTGCATGTTCAGTTCACGGTAGGTAAAAATAGTTTTTTTTTTTATTGATCTAAGTACTGATTTGTTAACAAATTTAACTGCGTTTATACACTTAAACAGTATACTGAGTTAATAATAAATAGATATACAAGGTGTAACAGGTAAGCCCTTTTAAGCCGAAAGGGGGTTGTTCTAGACGTCAAGGCAAACAACTTTTGTTCTACAACTTTTGGAAATTCGAAGTAGTTTTCGAAAATTTTAAGTTTAAAGTTTACTTGAAAATCAGCTGTTTCTCAGAGTTCGAAGTCATTGAACTTATCTTGTCCTTTCATTTAGTTTAGTCGACAACAATCGAAACTACAATTACCTTTATTTTCAAAAACAGCTGTTTTTTCAGTGAACTATAACTTCGAAATTTTCAAAAAAAAAGTTCGAATTTTCAAAAGTCGTAGAACAAAAGTTGTTCGCCTAGATGTCTGGAACAACCCCCATTCGGCTTAAAAGGGCATGCCCGTTACATCTTGTATATGTAGGTTCATAATGGGTAAAAATAATTGGTGTTAGGAAGTCAGCAATTCTTCAGTTTGTTCATTGTTAGTGTTTTTAGCCAACTCGTAACATTGTTTTTACATTGCTGGTATGTCAATTTAATTATTTTCATTTTAGTATTAATTTTGTTGTAAATTCTTCTTGAAATGCTTTTAAATTGGTTAGATGCAAATATATATAATAACAAATATAATAAATAGTAGATGGTATATTATGTTAAAACGCTGGTTACGTTTTTTTGTGTTTATACCGTGATGCGTAGTTTTATGTATTTTAAGTATGCATTTCAAGATATACAATTGTCTGACAGTCAGAACATTTGCCTCTATGTATTATATAATTTATTAGTACCATAGATTATTTTTTTACGTAGCATTACTTTTAAAATTAGTCTTTGAGCACGTTCAAGGTCTAAGAATTTGGTTTTTAGGGCCCCACCCCAGATTGGTAAGCAGTAAAGAAGTATTGATTGGACGAGTGTAATGTAGATGTATATTAAAAGTTGTGGGTCTGCTATGTCGCGTAGATATTTGAATACCCATATTAATCTTCTGGCTCTATTCGACACCAATTCTAGTTGAGGGTACCACGATAGATTCTGGTCAACTAAGACTCCTAGGTATTTACTTACTTATAGGTAGTTACTTTTGTGAGGTTCGTGCAATCACAATTATCTAAGTTACTCTCCTCGCAAAAATGAGCAGTTAGTGTCATTCTAGGGTCTGGTTGTTGTGCATTTCTTATTGAGAACGTTATATATTGAGTTTTATCAGTGTTTAAGGTAAGAAGATTTGAATTTAGCCAAAATATAACTTTACGGAGCCCCTCTTCTGCTATGTTGTGTACTTCTTTCCAGGTCCTCCCATGGAACAAGATTGCCGTATCGTCAGCATAACAGAAAACTCTTCCGTTTGTGAGGTTTAAGTATTTTAGGTCATTTATATAAGCGAGGAAGAAGGTAGGTCCGAGAACGCTACCTTGAAGGACTCCGTATTTAGAGCTCGTTTTATCGGTGCTTCCCACATCCTTGTCGAGTTTAACTCTCTGACTTCTATCGCGTAGGTAATCATTTAACAAAGTGTGAAAGGTTCCTCTGACACCCAGTTTTTCTGATTTTATTAAGAGGTTAGGAACAGATACGGTGTCGAAAGCCTTTTTTAGGTCTAAGAAGGTGCATAGGGTTTTATTTTGTTCATCTAGCAGTTTAGTTACTTCACTTGTAAAGTCTAATATGGCATCCTCAGTGCTGATCTTCTCTCTAAAACCATATTGTGAACTCGATATGATATTGTATGCTTTAAAGAAATTTGTTATGCGAGAATTTATAACTTTTTCAAGAATTTTAGGCAGTACTGTGAGTACGGGTATTGGTCTGTAGTTATTTATGTCATACTTATCACCAGACTTGAAAACAGGATGTATGATTGAGCGCTTTAATTCTACGGGAAATATCCCTTGCTGTAGGCATAACTTACATAGGTAGGTTATTATAGGAACTAGAGTAAATTTTGCCATTTTTATGAATTTAGTGGGGATTTCATCCCAGCCGGCAGCAGATTGAGTTTTCAAATTACCAATAATAGATTCAATTTCACTTGGAATGGGTTTAATTATACCTATTGAATTAACCTGTGAAGGAAGTGGAGGAGGAGGAGACATACTTGTGTTGTTGCCCCGATTAATTATGTTTTCAGCTAATGTTTTACCTACATTATTAAAGTGACTATTTAAATGTATAGTTCACATGCATCTTCTTTGAGGTATACTAGTTCCTACTATGTATTTTATTAGTATGTGTTAGTGTTTTTATGCATTTCCATAAAGATTTTTATCAGATTTGGAATTGTTTAGTAAGTCAGTTTCATACTTTATCTTTAAGTTTTTAATAAGGTTAGTGCAGTAATTACGGTATCTTCGGTATGTAATTTTGAAAATCTCATTAGTTGGATCATTGCCGAGTTGTTTCTGAAGCTTGTTTCTATTTTTAATACACTTTAAGACACCCGGTATGATCCACGGTTTAATAATTCTTTTGCTACATGGAATTGTGATTGTGCTTGTGTGTTTTTGTATGCTTTCAGTAATAATTGTAATAAGTTTTTGGCAAAGTGAATTTGTATCGTTTATATTAAATAGTTCGGAGATGTTTGTGTTATTTAAGGTTGTTAGTGCATTATTGAAATCTGTTAAGGTTTTAGTAGATCGTGGTGTAGTAGATTTTGAATTATTATAATAATAGATCAGTCCCATTTTATGATCAGTGATCGTTGTGTTTAAAATGGCTACTAAGGCTGAGAGTTTAGAGTGATCAATGTTTGTAAAAACATGATCGAGACAGCTATTTGTTCTAGTGTCAAATCGATGCCCTGGAAAAAGGCTATGCGAAGCTAACGTATCTAAATACTCTTCAGAATACTTTGAATTGGGAGCGTTAGATCCTTCTAAAATATTAATATTGATGTCACCTAAGAGCATTGTGTTTGATTTTAGATGGGACGACTTTAAATAAGAGTAAGGAATCTATAAACTTTTTCACGTCTTTTTCAGCTGGTGAGCGATAAATGCAGATGAGAGTAATAACTGGAGTTTTGATTTCCAGACAAGAAACTCGATAAAGAGTGATTTCTTTAACAAAGTGCTTTAGCGTTGATTTTACAAAAACTACAACACCGTCATTTTCATTGGTTTTTATAGTCGATCCATAAGTTATATAGTTCGGTTTTTGCGGTAAAGGCTTATTTGGATCAATCCTACTCTCCGTACACAATCTATCACTATCTATCTCCGTATCACGTAGCACGGTAGCACAATCACATCCATCTGATGCTCCAGCATACTCAAGTTTATTTCCAAAATTAAATCATCTAGATTAGATTATGTGCACTTCTAATATTTTGCAATATTACTGATAGTTTTGGTACATCTGTAATAAGGTTTTGTTTTAGTTCTACGATTGAACAATTTACTGATTTTGCACTATTTATATTATATATTTCTTGTAGAACTGCGATTTGACTATCTATGTCCAAGTGTGTAAGACGACATTTCGTTGTTTATAATAACTGTGTCGTCGTTATGAGTATTACCTAGCACAATCACATCCATCTGATGCTCCAGCATACTCAAGTTTATTTCCAAATCATCTAGATTAGATTATGTGCACTTCTAATATTTTGCAATATTACTGATAGTTTTGGTACATCTGAAATAAGGTTTTTTTTAGTTCTGCGATTGAACAATTTACTGATTTTGCACTATTTATATTATCTATTTCTTGTAGAACTGCGATTTGACTATCCATGTCCAAGTGTGTAAGAAGACATTTCGTTGTTTATAATAACTGTGTCGTCGTTATGAGTATTACCTAAGTTTGGTATACGTTTTATAGAATAAGTAATAAGTCGTTGGTGGTGATTAGTCGTACTCACATTTTTTATAAAGTTGTAATGGTAATTTACTTGCTTACGGTTTTGTTTGACCAGCATAAGGCGCCCAAAGTTATAAATTATAAAGTAAATAGGAAATTTGTACCTAAAGTTCGCATTCAGATATGTAAGATGTCTCTTTACGTACCTGGCTGTATCATCAAGGAATTTAAATATACTTTTACTCACTTTTACAATGCTACGGGTATTCTTTATGAAAATTAGTCACTTTTGCTCTAATTGTTGGATTTGTGCTTCATTCGCGATAGTGATGATTGGTGTATTATCATCTTGGCGTACATATACTTTGCCTTAGCTGGTCCAGCAATACTTGTACTTATTAGTTAGTATGATGTGTGTGTATGTGATATTCCTGGTATTTATTTGGATGAACTATAATAATATATAACACAATTATTATATAAAGTTTATAACTATCGTGGCACTCATCGTTCTTATTTTCTTGTTATATAATATACTCTTAATCAACAAAATATTAGTTTACTTATATAGGTTTTTGGTTTATATAGTGCGAATCTGTTATTGGCTGTAATATCTATTTTACTGTTTACTTTTATACTCTAAGAGCTGTTGATTCGATGAAAAAATAAATAAATAAAATAAAATTTACATTCTATTTATTAGTGTTTGTTGTAAATTATAAAGCTAGTAGCTGCGCCCTGCGGTCTCACCCGCGTTAGTTGCGTCCCCGCGGGGAAATCGGGATTTATAGTCGCCTATGTGATATTCCAGGTCTTCAACTACCTATATTCTAAATTTTATCGAAACCGGCTCAGTGTTTTTGCGTAAAATAATAACAAAGTCACAAACTTTCACGTTTATAATATCAGTAAGATCTACATATTTATATCGGTGTATAGCTTATGTAGATTGCATGTAATACATATATATATTGGTATCAATTTAACCTTATGAATGTTAGGAATCCTTACTAAATATCATAGGAATTCTCATTAAGAGAAATGATGAAAACATAGGTATTCTGTACTTACCTACAATAACAGGATAAAATTACTATTACACTAGCTAAGTCCCTCGGTTGTACCCGGCTCCTCGGTTGTTTGTCCTGATCCTGTGAAAATTCCAAAAACCCTATATTAGTGGACACCTAAAAAGTTAACTGGTCTAGCAGCTGCTTACTTCGATGGGTGACCGTTCCCGTGGCGTCTTACTGCCTAATCCCTCTGGGTTAGACGCCACGGGAACCTACCCCGGATTGGCGAATGTCCCATCAGAGAGAGGAATGTCCTTTTAGAGGAGAGGAGGTGCAGTGGGACAAACTAAAGGGGTGATTATGTTATGTTATGCTAATATTGATAAATAATTAGCTCGTAGGTGCTAACTCATTTGGAATTTAGAAGCTTCTCAATTATTTTTAGGCCACAAATTTTAAGTAGCATTTCTTTACTTGGCCTTTTTGAGTCTCATGGCCAATTGCGTTTTTGCAACTTAAAATTTGAGTGGCACTTAAATAGGTAATTGAGCATCTTTTAAATTAAAATTAGTGTGTTAGAATTTGAGTTTAAGAACTGCTTAATAGTTTAACGAAATTAAAATTTTGTTCGCATTCGCGAATATTTATGCATTCGCAAATGAAAAAAAAATACTTTCGTTTACATCACTATTATACGTACATAATAATAGATAGACATAATTAGGTACCTTATTAACAAATTCGAGAAAATTATATTGCATAATTATTTGTAATTTAATCAACCACATTCACCGTCATTCATTATTGGTACGGTACCTAATTGACTACTTCTATGAAAAATCTTCATTTTATAGTTACAGAAGTTTAGTTTTAAAAATCTATGGGAATTTACAAAACAAGCCTATGGTTTTTGTTTCGATTGTCAATGATCTTAAGCGGGATTATATTACAAAACTAGGGGCATGTTGCTTCCACTAACTGTTGGAGGTATATTTTTATGAAATATACTATAAAATGCAGTTTCGTATTGTTAATAATTAATCTGTAATTAAATGGTTTTGCAATAGGTATTACTTATGGAAACAGAATCGATACTAATTTTCAATTTAAAAGCTTAAAAACACAAGATACAAAAACATCCCCCATTTCACATGTCCTTCATTAACATGTGGGAAAGAGAGGTACCCAAAATATTTTCATGTTTTTTATTGTAGGTAGGTACTACTTTCTCGGCGTGACCAATGTAAAGTTACACAGCTTCTTAGCTGTATTAAGCGTCTCTGAGCTAAGCCGCAGATAGACAGAAGTACATGGCGAAACTGAGTTTCTTGCTGTAACCAAAACCCTCAAAAATGCTAGTGTGTTGACATGTAAAAGTTTCCTTAGATTTTTATAGTAATAAGACAGTATGTTACCACCTACGTTGTAAGCATGATAATATCTCTGTGGATTTAGAAAAAAATCTGTTTGCTTAGCTCAACTTTTATTGGCGCTAAATTTCTAATAATATAAAAGCAACGTTTATGGAAAATTAATTCATTAGAGTTTTGTAGTGCCAGTCAGTGTTATGTGTCATAAATTCCACTGAAAATATTTAAAAGTAAAATATCTACCTAAAAAAGCCCAAGTGGCTTTTGGTAGCGCGGACTGCTGTTCTGTAGGTCGTGGATTCTGCTGGGAAACAATAGGTATTTTGCATTTAAGTTGTATGTAATTTTCATGTACCTAAGTCATAAACAGAGTAACTTAAACTCAGCTATTTTAAAGTTGGAATTTCAATTTAATTATCCCATTTTAAGGGTTGCTTCTAGACATCGAGCTTTTGGTTTTCGACTTTTGGTAATTCGAAGTGTTTTTCTGGTTTCAAATTATTTTTTTATATTTTTCTCGAAAATCAGCTGTTTCGTGACAGGAAGAAGTCATTAACCGAAGTAGTTTACTTATAAATTGCTCCATCTTGTGGAAGCCTTACCTAATGCTAACTAAAAATAAGTCAGTTTAACTTTGCTCGTCAATTTTTCATACACCGCAAACTATGCCAGCTAAAGCATAGTTTGCGGTGTATGAACACAATGAATGAAAACTATACCTAAAAAACTAATTTGATTAAGTTCGCGGCACATTTAGCTGCCTATAAATTGCCACCTAATAGAAAGCAAAATTGTTAAAATTTTAATGTCCAATTACTCTTATTACAATATTAATTTCCATTTCAGATTCAGTAAAATGAAGTCAGCTTTTATTTTAGCTGTATTTGCTGCAATCATAAGTAAGTGAAATGCAACTTAAATGACGAATTTTTTATAATTACTACCAAAATCGATTAGAATGTTTAATTTTACTGCTTTTTTTCAGACATAAGTGTATGCCAAGATATTCCAATCGAACTTGCGGTGGACACAGACACTGCTGCCACAAATCATCTAATCAGCACCACTGAAAATGATGGTTCTCTTGACGGAAAAGACCACGAATGTTACCGGGACTGCATTCTCGGTGAAAAACCCAAAATATGTTACTACAAATTCCACTTGGAATGGTACAAGGCTATGAGCAGAGCATGCTTTGATTGCCCATTCAATGTAACACAGTGTTATAGCAAAGATTGTATCCCGGCAAGTGGAGTTAATAGAACTATCACTGTTCTAAACAGAAAAATGCCAGGACCTAAAATTGAGGTGAGTGTTTTGTTCTTAAAATATTATACCAAAATATATTTTACTAGCTGCGCTCCGCGGTTTCACCCGCGTTATGCTTTATCAAAAATTTAAAAATGTCTGGCAGAAGATCCTTCACCTGATTTTACTTCACTTTATTTTACAAAGAAATAACCACATTTAAGACAAAGATAAGAGAGAAGACCTGGTACATATTGAATTTACTTTAAAGAATAATTCATAAACATTATTTGTAGGCATCATGTTCGATATCTTTTTGAATTTGATCCTGCGTAATTTACTGCAAAAGCCAATATTTTAGTAAAGACTTCAGTTCTTCAGTTTTGCTTAGACCTATGGCTTGAGTAGGTCCAATCTAATGGGTTATAGAAACGACAATCTCAGTAATTCTCCATTCTTTAATGTACATGTTTTATTTGTGGTGTATCAAATTAATAGAGAGATTTAAATGGATCAAACATGTACATACATAGGCGAGCTTAACCCTAAAAAGAGTTTTCTTCCAGCAAACCTTGACGTACAGGAAAGGTAATAGATGTAATGGCTTTTAGTCATAGATGTGTTCTAGAAATTTTAAGGAACGGGCAGGCCTTTTTCTTGAGGTTAAATTAATGTTTCTGATCGTACGCAGAATAACTTAGATTATTAATTTCTACCCTCAAGGTATGTCAATACGATACTATAGTCGTGGACCTAGTGAACGAACTTCTGTCATCAACTACTACGATTCATTGGCATGGAATGCATCAGATACAGACGCCTTACATGGATGGAGCTCCCTTCGTTACACAATGCCCTATACAACCCGAAACTACATTTAGGTGAGTTAGCTAAACTGTATTATCATCACAGCCCTCATCCTTCCACTGCTAAACATAGACCTGCTCCATACGACCGACGCCATAAATAGCGATCTAGAGCCACCTAACGACTCCCACGACTACTACAACATCGTTGATCCACTGAGTAGGTGGTCTTCCAACACTCCGTTACGCATTGCATCTCGTAGTCACAACTCAAGGACTTTTAGTCCTCAATGGTTATCAGCTCTTTTAGCTGTAAACTACATTCAACTCCACATTGCTTTGCTTAATTTCTACATTATTAAATAATAATCAAGAACTTATTATCTGGGAATATTTCGTACAATATAACGAAATTACCTGCTGAGTAAACCTTTTCTTTTTTCAATTAATAGGTTTTTGATGCCTCCAGTGTCATTAAAAAATATTAGATAATTCCTCATAAAATGATCCACCTAATCTTTACTTTTTTCCGTGATTCTGCAGCGTCTGAACTTCCACCAAATTTCCATCAAGTCTTATATCTTCACACATCAAGTATCCCAAAATGTATCAGTGAACCTTAACATATTTTGTTTCTTTTACAGATACAGTTTTCCAGTTTCTGAATCTGGAACTCACTTTTATCATTCACATATAGGAATGCAACGAGGTGACGGTACATATGGTCCACTTGTCGTTCGCCGACCCAAGATTTTAGAACAGAATAGAGACCTTTATGATTATGATTTGTAAGTAAAAGTTTGAGTTTGTTGTTTGCCTACCGTGAAGTGTTTATAGACGGTCCATAATCTACAATCCGCCCTGGTTTATCCGCCCATAATCTGCCCTGGTTTATCGTCACTAGGTCTTGTCAGAATTCGAAAACCAGTGACGATGTCTGGCTTCCCGTCTTATTGCATGAGGCTGACCACTGCTTGTTGTCAACATGAAAGAACTCAGTCACAGTACTGAGTTGAATATGTATCAATATACGAACCCAGTTGCATACCAGCGATGAATTCGGTTACTGACTACATACTGAAGCCTCTGTGCTCATTCCCAAATAAAAAGATGGAGATACAATTGTTTTTTTGCTAAAGTCTAGTTTCTACTTCTAGGTCCTCCATATTATGACAAAAACCTGTGAACTCGACTAACCCATTATTAAGATAAATACTGTTGGCAATGGATAGAAAATACGAAAAATTGTCTGCTTTTTAAATTCTAAATGTGTTTGAACTCCTACAGATCCGACCACGTAATAATGATAACAGATTGGACCGATAGTCCTGCGCTAGGCCTTTATATGAGTCTGTTCCACATCCAAGGCACCATCAGACCCTCGACACTGCTCATAAATGGGGCAGGCAGTTTCCAGGCTGGCAACGCTCAACACAATGATACTGCCGCTTTGCTACCTGCGAAGTTCACTGTGCAACGGGTAATTAAAAGCGAAATTATCGATGAACTTTCTGTTGATTGGTTTTAGCACACATTTGTGATTGTTTTTTAAAGCTGTATTTTATCGTATTATGTCTTTTTGAGTCCAATTTTGGAGCTGTGTAGAATATTTTTAACATGGTGTTTGTACCACGGTTGGTAACTTCTATTTTGGCGGGTTATTTATTAGTCAACTTATTTACCTATACTAAATAACAAAAAGGTAGTTTTTTTGTTACCTATACTTTGACTCCCTACTTAGACTGATTTGTTAATTTATCCCATAGCAATTAAAATCAAATCCTTATAATAAAATTTTAATCTAATCTAACCTAAATCTCATAAAATGAATCAACTTATAATACCAAAATTCAAACAATTTATTTAAGTGTGCATTCTATCATATTCTTCTTTCATTCTTTAAGTAGAAAGAAAGAATGAAAGAAAATACGTTTATTCAGACAGACACACAACTTACACAGTAGGTACCATAAACACAACATAATCAATTATAATAATATATGAAATTAAGAAAATAAATTTATTACATAATATCAGTCAGTACATATGTTAATACAATAAACCTTAAAATATAACTTATAATTAAAACACTAAACAATTACACTAAACAATAATTACAATAATACAACAACAATAATATATGAAATTAAATTAATGCCAAACAAATAATACAAAAAAAAAAACAAACAATTTTGGAACACAGCAAAAAAAGAACTCTATGAATCTCTTATAATTCCAGGGAGGACGGTACCGTTTTCGTATGATAAATGCGGAGTTCCTGTCGTGTCCAGTCGAGCTGTCTGTGGAAGGACATAATATTACTGTAATTGCTGGAGATGGTGCAGAAATAGAACCTATTACAGGTATATTATTAAATAGACTAAAAACTCAGAGTAATCGAACTTACGTCGTCTCCGTTATTCGTACTAAGTACATCATATTCTTTATAAGTTTAGAAAAAAGGATTACAAATATTCTGTAAATAAAAAAAGACACCGCCCGCCGGCGATGCAGAAGGTTGCGGGTCGATTCCCGCTGGTAACAAATATTTATGGCATCTATATAAATATTTTTTGCTTGTGGTTTTCTGTGTGTTTTTACAAAAAAGTATTATGCATTCTATTCGATTTCTAGATACAAGCCTAGTTGCTTGATGGTGCTGTACAATAAAAAAGTATTCTGCAGCATTCGTTTCTAAATAGTTACTTCTATCCATGACACATCAGACCTGAGATCTGCATTTTCTTCTGCGAAACGGAGAGTTGTTTGTTTGTCTGTACGCAATCGAATGTTCCCATTAATCTGTAGCGTGAGCGGTTTCGATGTGGTTTTAAGTAGTATTATATTTGTTATTTCAGTATCAGCCTTAGTGTCGTTTGCTGGAGAACGCTTCGACTTTGTTTTGAATGCTAACAACGTTGTGGGTAACTACAGGATCAAGGCGCGGAGTCTTCTAGATTGTGCAAAGTAAGTTCCTCTACTCATACATCTTAGATGCTTATCATCACGACCACACTAAGAGTGACACTGACACTGAGACAGACCTCAAGCAGACATAATAAATAAATTCGTGACAAGACATTTTGTTACGATGTATGCTGTTATACTTTTTATCGTCATACGTTATGCAACATTTTCAGTTTACAATTTGAGACTTGAAATCGCTAGTGAATCTTCATAGACTTTGTGATGGTAATTTTGGTATAACTTTTATATTGTTTAGCAGGCATGACTTTCTGGTTTATGTGATAAAGAAACAGTACTTAAATAAATAAACAACGATTCAAAAACGGTACTAAGACAATTGTGATTTTGTTAATTTTCCAAATAGGCAATGCAAGAATTTACTTTTAAATAAGTACTGTCTTTATTTATTTCTGTTATTTAAGTAGTATTACAAAAGCCTCCCCCAAGTGTTTTCTATCATGGTATTTTGCAAATACGTACTTGCCAATTTAACTCAATGCCGTTAAAATCTTCTCGTCAGGGCTTTAGTTACAATTTAAAATTAAAATTACAAGGAACATTTTAAATTTTCATATGAACATAATATATTGCAGCATCGCGGAAGCTAGGCAAATAGCTATCTTGCATTACGAAGGAGCAGGTGATGCCAAACCTCAAGCAGAACTGACATGGACGCGGCCTGATGGATTGGTAAGTGATTCTTATAATTATTTAATAAGTAGTCCTAATTCCGTGAAGTTTAGAGATAAAACGTGGTCCATGTTACTACAATATATCACATCCATATTTCTGCTCTGTATAAAGAATCCTTAATCATTGGATTTTGTCAAAGACGTTCAGTGGTTTCGGTGATTACCCTGAACATACAAACATACGTAGGTATGTTTGTATGTTGTACATGTAGATGTTACCTCTGTGTAATATTGACATTAAAATATTTAAATGAATTAGGCAGCACAAACAAACACACAAATTGACAGACTGAATATCAACGTACAGCCTAACCCACTGGTTATAGAAACATGAAATCTGGAGGGTGTGTTATTTGTTTTATGTAGGTAACTAAGATATTCCCACGGGATCGGTACTTACGCGGCAAAACCTCAGTACAAAGCGAGTAATAATCTTCTTATATATAAAGATGAATCTCTATTTTGCTTGGTCACGCATTACGCCTCACCTGAACGGCTGGACCGATTTCGATAATTCTATTTTTGTTGTCTTCGTTATGATCAGGAGAAGGTCCTAATTAATAAAAAATGCTGAGCCGATTTTGATAAATCTTACGCGGGTGAAACCGCGGGGCGCAGCTTATAATAATCAACCGGGTCGATTGCTTTTAGGTCCTAAACCACGAAGACAGTGGAGAAGTTACCAGTAATCCAAATGAAATTGCGATATCTTCGATGAGATCGTATCAAACAAGCGATGACACGTTGAAGGCAGAACCTGATCAGAAGATCTTCATAGAGTTTGACTTGTATGGAAAGAACCACTCTACCTTCTTTAAGTTGCCTTACATGCGAAATCAAGGTAAGCTTTTAGAAATTGTCATATCAATGGTTCTCTGGGTTGATAGAAATAACCAAGTCCGTGTAGATTTTTTTTAATAATGAAATTGGTTTACACTGAACCTCACCTTACCTCAACTGATGGGATACATACAACGATGAGGTAGACGATGTAACTTGTTCAAAGAAACCTATTCACTTTAAACCTAAAGACAATAAAGTTTTTCTTTTGTAGAATAAGCAATACGGCCGCAGTAAGTTACTTTACAGTTTACATGAGAATAGTGAATACGTCACGCTTTGTAAGCGCTTGAGGTTAAATAAGAGCTTATTATATTAGAAATTAAAGATTTTATATTTAATTCTTATTTCTTCGTTTCAGTTGACGCCCTATACCGATCGAACTCCCCACAATTTAATCACATCAGCATGAAGCTCCCAAAGAGTGCGCTACTTGTCTCCAGACCTCCAGCTACAGAGTTCTGTAACGTGAACTCCATACCGAGCAGTTGCGATGAAGACTTCTGTACTTGTATTCATGCTATGGAACTTCGGTTAAACGCAGTTGTTGAACTAATCCTCGTAGATACAGGAAGAGACTTTACATTTAACCACCCTCATCATCTACACGGGCATTACTTTAGAGTACTTAGCCAAGTCAAACTGGGCGACAGCACAACTGTTGAAGAAGTCAAAGCGTTGGACAGTCAAGGTCTTTTAAGAAGGAACTTCATAAATCCTCCATTGAAGGATACAGTGGCTGTACCTGATGGAGGATACGTTGTCTTGAGATTTAAAGCCACTAATCCTGGATACTGGTTGTTCCACTGTCATATTGAGTATCACGCTGATGTTGGTATGAGCATGGTGTTCAAAGTTGGTGAACACAGCGACATGAAACCTATACCAAAATATTTCCCAACTTGTGGTGATTATGGTGTCTAGAATTTATTAAAAATTTGAGTATCTCCGGTTAAATACTCAAAGGACCAAAGCGATCTTCTGGTATCAAGAAAGTGCCTGATGGGGACTGCGCTGGCGCATTCTCATTTATAATGTTGTGTTTTTTAACAAAAAATGTGTTTTACTCCTTATGGCTCTAATGCACTAGCGGCTAAGTCCGTTTCATTTGATTATAGGTACAACAGTTTCCGATTGTCTATAGTAGTAGCGGTAGTCGCTTTCTGCATAAGAGTTCTGAAATGTGTTGATGTGTAAATATATCGTTTTATTGTGCTATTTATCCTTTTTTTTATTTGCTTTAAGTTAAATGCCAAATTCCTTGACGTTATAATAAATTAGTATTAATAGTTTTTGAAAAAATACTTTCAAAAGCTCGAGCTCGGTGTATTCGAGTAAGGCCTCGTGGTGACATCCACCAAGTAAACTTTACAGTTCTATTTAAATCGAAATTATTACAACATTCATCTCAAACATCTAAATATTATTTCTAAAAGTGAAAACCAACACTCCTATTTCCTATAATTCATAATATTTATTTTGCGAAACGTGGGTAGTGCAAAGATACAATAGAAAAGTTCTAAGGTTTAAATTTGTAGAAATCACTTAGATAATACACTTAGGTAATAGGAATAATAGATGAAGATTGTGCGAAGTGGAGACGTAAAAGTAGGACAGCGGACCTCGAGCTTCCGAAAGGGATATAACCGGAAACATCGCTCGGGTGATGATGATGATGATTTTAGGGAGAACAAAATTTAGTATCGCATAAATTTCAAATCGCTAACTCTACCCATTCATAAGAAAATCTCTTGTGACAGACGAAATACACGATATTTCAGGCATGCAGTTATCTTTTGCAAAAGGAACATTAAAAACTAAGTTAAGCTAATTTATCTAAAAGCGAAGCCTGATCTATCTTACTTATGTTACAAACTCGAAATTTTGTATGAATGTACTTATGTATGTATGTCTAAATGTGAGTTTGTTATTCTTTCACTCAAAAACTACTGATCCGATCGCGATGAAATTTGGTATGCAAATAGCTGAATACCTAGAATACATAGACTACTTTTTATCTCGATATTCCCGCGAGATCGGGACTTACGCATGTAAAACCGCGCTACGCACAATACCTAAAAAGTTAAAGTCAAAGTTTTAACAGTACAATACCTAAAAAGTTAAAGTCAAAGTTTTAACAGTATGATTTCCGCAATCAGCCCTACTACGAGTACTGGTCCTTTGTGCGTGACTTTAAGCCGTTGTGCGCGGCCGGGATTCGAAACTACGACCTTCGGAATGAAAGTCGGGGTATCTACCTCTAGACCAACACCGCCCTCACCACTAAACAATACCTAATAATAAATAAAAATAATGGATCATACGTTAAAGGTCAAACACGCACACTATTTAACTACAAATAAAATTTAAGTGCAAAACAAATAGCACGTATGTGTACGCATGGTCGATCATACTACAATCACAATACGTTTAAAACCCAATAACCAAAACGTTCAAATATTTCGCATGTAACTATTATCATCGATACGACTAGTTATCGGTTTGCACTCGGCTTTACTGCGATGTAGTGTTGCCCATTTTGTAGTTGTTGCATTACATGGGCACTGTACGTTTTAACTGGTACAGGGCCGGATTAAGGGTCTTCAAAGGAGGAGGTGCGGCGATATGAAATATTATAAAACAGGCCCGCGGTAAAATCCATGGAGCATGTGTTACATGAAACTATCGAAATAAATAATCATTTAACATCATTTTTTTGATCTTTTTCTACATACTAAAGTTTAGGAGATACAAAAAACGTCTTTGTAGCCTAATAAAGATTTATTTTAGAAGTGGCCTATTTACTCCTAGATGATATAGCTATGGTTAAAGAATTTTTGAAATCGGCCCATAAGTTGCGGAGTCTATTAGTTTTAAACAAATAATGCCATCCTATCTATACTTATACTAAAATCGTAACTTAGCGGTGTCTGTTTTTGAAAGATATTTTGAATAAACTACTGGTATTTCGCAAATTTGTTTTTATTGCTCAAGGCATATTTACTAGAAATATTTGAAAGGAAAAAAAAAAAGGTAAATCACTGGAAAGTGATCCTGTAGATGGCGTCTCAATCGAGCCGTAGTCGAAAAATAGTAGACAGGGAAACATTCATATTCTTAAATTCGCTGCTCGAGATGGGAACTTGCGTGGCCGAGCGGTTTAAGGCACTGGGGTACTGATCCAGGGACGCGAGTTCAAATCTCGCCGCAAGTGAATTTTTGAAGATGAATTTTTCCTTTCAAATATTTCTAGTAAACTACTGGTACTTATCGAGTATTTTTCTCCTGTTAGAACACCCTACCTTTCATCATTCTTCACTTCTTTTCCATCCAAAGGTTGCCTGGAAGAGATCGCTTTAAAGCGATAAGGCCGCCCATTGTGCCACCTAGTTTTAAGTTTTTTATGTTTATTTTTTCTTTTGTTGTATTATCTTTATTTTTGTCGTGTTGCAATAAAGAATTAATCAATCAATCAATAAACTATTTTTAGGGGCATTTACTAACGTAACAGACCCCATTTCTGTGTTTAACTTTTTGTCTGTTTGTCCGTTTGTCTGTTTGTCTGTGCGTTTGTGCGGATATCAAGTCCGTATATCCGGATAAAAACGTCATTATCACTTACTTACAAATTTTGTTTTACTTCACCTACCTACTGCAGTGCAAAAATCCACACTTAAACGGACGACCGTTTAAGTGGGGATTTTTGCAGTGCGGTAGGTAGGTGTAGGAACAACGCGGGATCGCGACTTACGCGGGTGAAACCGCGGGGCGCAGCTAGTTTATAATATTTGTATTGATTCCCAATCATCCTAAAATGTGATAAAAGGTTTTTACTTCATTTATTACGTGTAAAGCTACTACAAATTAAAATTCATTTTACTTAGTCAATTTACATAACAAGTAAAATATTATATTATTATTTTGCTCGGCTAAATAAAATTGTAAACACAAAAAATAATTTATATTTAATTTCAGATTCAATTTATTACATTCTTTCGCCGTCCAGACATTAAAGTATTTAATTAGATATAAAATAAAGAAATCTTAAACATTTATTTGTTAAAAAATTGAGGTTGACAACTTTTTAATTTGATTCGTAGACGGTTCATCATACTCCCGCTTAGAACCTAATTATGTTTTGTCTTTTTAAAATGCTTTTAATGTCTTTGTTCTTTTGAAATGGATTGTGAGTATGTAATGCCAGGTTCAGACGGGTGTAACAATAACGCGAACTCCATGTCTACACTATATTGTATGAGCCTCATAACAATTAAATGAATGCTCAGGTTTTCTTTTACAATTTACTATTTTTTAAATCATAAAATTAGATATAGATACATACATCTTTACTAGCAGCGCCCCGCGGTTTCTTTCGCGTAAATTCGGTTCCCGCAAAAGTATTGAGATAAATTTAAAATAAATAAGAGAGATTGACATACGCCTAAGCTTCTGTTAGCCAATATTAAGGTATAAAGGTGCCTAGGTATGCCTCAATATCATTCTTAACTTTTGTAACACATTTCAATGGAAGACATTCATGACACGAGTAGCTAAATTATAAGTAGGAGGAGTCAAAATACCAAGTTTTTCCATGCTCCAATGATTTATTCAATTCCACTCATATCGAGGTACCAATTTACCATGTTCCATATTTTTACCGTGTAAGTGTAAAATTGTTTACTTACACATAATGTTAAATTACATGTTACACTCGTCTGGACCCGACTTAAGAGTAAAAGTTTGTGTTCTGTTACAATGATATCCATTCTCTTTGAATTGGTTTCCATTTTTGTTGAGATTATATTGTTTGTTTTCTCAGATTAGACCGAGTTTTAGAAGATTTGAAAGCTTTTTATTTTCGTTGTTAATAATAATAGGTCTTATTTGTATTTATGAGTTTGAACTGGCTCAGCTATATTTCTGCAACGAGTACAAATAGAATAATAAAGTTTTTGACTCCGCGTGAGAACAAAAAATCTAATTTTGTCACCACCCACCTAAGTCATTATTGACTTATTGATATTACCTAATATGAAGATGATTGTGAGTATGCTTCGATTCATCTTACTTTTGCAAATTGTATCACGATTTGTAAGTACATTAAACTTACAGGCTGCGCCCTGCGGTTTCATCAGCGTAAGTCTCGTTTCCGAAAATATCGGGACATAAAGTAATCTACTTGTGTGTTATTCTGGGTCTCCAACTAACTCTATTTCAATTTTCATCGCGATAGGTTCAGCGATTTTTACGTGACTGAGTAACAAACATTGATACATACAAACTTTCAGCTTTATAATATTAAAGACTAAACAAACTTTAGGCAACTAAAGACTACTTACTATAGCTGGTCTATGAGTTTTTTCTTCAGTTTGGAACGAAGGCACTATATGAAGTGCTGTCAGTGACAAATTATTGTTTTTAAATATCGATACGAAGATTGCTGGGTCAGGTAGTTATAAAAATCCCTAATCCCAGATGCACGCTAAAACCCCCAAAAGTCCCTAGTCCTTAATCCGTCCCCAGCCGACACATGTTTCAGAATCGTGAAGCAGACCACGCTATTATTTTAGACATGTCCGAACATTGTACTATAGCCCGTATTTCGTTATGTGAATAATAACAATTTGTATCTAAAGGGAAGCTGCCGTGTACACTCTGAATTAACAATTAGGTAAACGAATACCTACCTCATTCAAGTTCGAACATTCGTTTGTAACTTGGGTGTCCTCTGGACTCGTCCCAATAACATGATTTGATACGTAAATACGTGCGATGTAACGCAAACCGTTTGACCATAAGCACAACCCGCCTGTAACCCTAGCATCAGTTGATACACTGAACGTTAACAGTTAGAGCATGGATGCAACGCAAAATATCAGCTTCCACGTCTGACAATTCGCGACCGGAACGGTAGGGAACACGCGGAGTGCACAAGATCAACTGTTAACGTTACATAGTTACGTATCAATGCATGGTAAAAGTACAGTTACCATCTGCGCTGGAGTGGTATTCTTGAACCATACGTTGTGAATCTTGCCGTGCATCATTGTTTTGCAATTAGTCTTTTATTAGAAATATTTTTAAAGAAAAAATTCATCTTTAAAAATTCACTTGCGGCGAGATTTGACCTCGCGTCCCTGGATCAATATTCCAGTGCCTATACCGCTCGGCCACGCAAGTTTCCCACTTGTAAATATGCCTTGAGCAATAAAAACAAATTTACGAAATATTAGTCTTTTATTTTTCGAATTAATAAACATTCGAAATCGACGCCGCCGTACAGTGAGACAAATTAGCGGTCTAACATATTATAGGCACAACTGCCTAATTGGGTTACAGTTAAAAATTTCAAAATTGCTCAAAAAATGTTAATAAACTAAGTTAAATATGTATTCAATTATCAAAGCAATTCAATTATCTTTTATCTAAATAAATGAACACCTATAAAATAGAAATATTTTACAATGAGAAATACATCATCAAAAATTCTCCAGTGACAGGATTTAAACCTTAGGGCCTTAGGGGTGATTTATGTTAGGCCGTCACGCGGCCGAGCTTCGTTGTCCATTGCTCAGTGACCAGTCGATCGGTTTTTGCAGCCGAGTGGCGGCCGAGCATAAGACATCGAAGCTCGGACCCGGCACGGCCGGGAAACGGTCTAATATAAATCATCCCTTAGTTAGTCGGTAAACAAAATACGGTGGAAGCATAATCGTTAATTCATCGTGTCACGTTGGTTCCCGTATGGCGCAGTGGCTAACTCACTCGGCAAACGATGAGCGCAGGTTCGAATCCTGTCACGGGAGCTTTGATGATGCATTTCTCCTTTTAAAATATTTCCTGTAAAATGCCTTGAGCAATAAAAATAAGAAATATTATGCATAAAATATTTAACGTTGCTTGACATTATCTGAAACCGTTATGTGGAAATTTTCCGGTAAATTCTTTCGTATACACTTGTATTTTAATCGCTTTATTTTAGTTTTACTTTTGGTTTCATTGGGTAAGTAAATAAATATAATTAATAATAAGTAAGCACGTATTGCACGACATAACACGCGGCGCTATCTAGCCCCCAAACTTAGTACTAGGCTTGTACTATGGTTACCAGACAAATGATTTACTAAAAATTATTCTTTTTTATTTATTTAACATAGAAAACACCCAGAACCAGAAACAAACATTTATGGTCAGCAGAAATGTTTGCCTCCGGAGGGAATCGAACCCGCAACCTTCTGCGTTGCAGTCGGGACTTCGCCCGTCGCACCGCAGCGGCAAAGTATTATTTTGTTGTAAAACAAAAATAAAATGTAGGTTTTTCTTCTGTTATCGCGACATTAAATTGAAATAAAAGTTTTTACCAGAACATAAGTTGTTTCAATCATATTTTTTTGTTGAGAAAATGACGTTTTCAACTAAATGTTACTTTTGGGAATTGAAGAGGTCTCCAGAGTAGAATCTCACTAATATTCTAAAGGTGACAGTTTGTGTACCTATAAGTAAAATTACTCAGTCATGCAACAGAGAATTAATAAACTTAATTCAAACAACGAGATCTTAATTAACACAAAGGCTTCTTATTATTAAGATAATTCCGCGGAATCGGAACTTCCATGCGTGAAACCGCGGTACGCTGCTAGTAATATAATAAAAGAATGCCACTAAGTAAGCATGCTTATTAGCATGCATGTTTCTCTACCTTAACTCAGTTAGTTCAGAGTTTCTTTTTGATTGCAGGTGCAAAAACAACCACGACACAAACCCAAAAACTAACAACCAGTGTACAAGCTGGAAGATATGATCTCGTGAAAACTTGGTATAACGTGAAATCGCCGTTTCAGTTACCGAAAAATGCGAAATACAACGATTTGGAGAGAATATGGGATTGCAACTGTCCTAGAGTTTACTATCCCGCTTGCAGTACTGATAATGTTACGTATGTCAACGGATGTATCCTAAACTGCGCTAAAGGAAAGTTGAGGAGATTCGGGCCTTGTATCAACTATAGGAGAAGTGGAGACGTCGAGTTAGTTTTGCCTATACAATGGTTAAATAACAATACTAGCCATGACTAGCTACGGCTTTTCCATATTTAAACATACTGGGGATACTTTGTGATAAGATTTTTCTAAGATATAAGTTTTGTTTCTCAACTTACATCGAAATAGATAAATAAATAAATAAAGCTTTTATTCCAAACAACTTATTTAACTTTTCATTTAACTACTTATGTCTATTTAACTCTATCTCTGTATGCATGCAAATTTATTCTTGATATGATTTTTATTTCATTATTGTAATATTTTCAATATTTTTATAGTTTGGCACCCAAATATGGGTAAAGGCTCGCGGCTGTGCTCGCGGCTGCCTCGACGATGTCGTCGATCCACCTGCGCCTGTCGAAATTAATAGTTAATATAAATAGAATAACTTTTGTTCTACGACTTTTAGAAATTCGAAGTAGTTTCTATTGGTAAAAGAATTTGTTGTAATCGGTCTAGTAGTTTCCTATTCTTTGCAAATAAATAAATCCTTCCTATTTATAATATTAGTATATCCTGTTTAGTGGGAGTAAAGTATTTTGATTACAGACAGGCCGGCAGACAGACGCGGCAGAATACCTTGTTATATAACATGATTGATTGATTGAATAATTCTTTATTGCAACACACCACAATTAAATAATGGAAACATGTAGAGATAGAAAGAATGTGGCCGTCTTATTAAATCCAATTTTTATTTTCCTTATTTTTATCCTTATCTACAAACCTGCAAGAGGTTTAAAATTTTTGATAGAGGGCCAAGTTTAAACACAGCTAAAAAAATTCGATTACAGTAATCGCCCCCAATAAAATGAAACTTAACATAAATAAAGTGAGGGCCAATTTTGAAAATGGTCCTGCTGAAAACACGTAGGTACTTACATAATCTTAAGCATTAGGTATTGACCTAAGGAAAAAGGTCAAAAAGGGTCAAAGGGAAGGCTAAAGGATTTCTGCAATAAGGAAAGATCGTTACCTATGAAAATATAATGGATGAGCTACCACCGTAGTGTAACTGTGTGACGACACTGACGACCTCTGTCGTGTGAATGCCCGACTGCAATGCTGAAGGTGCGGGTTCGATTCCTGCCGGGTGCAAGTTTGTATGTTTAAAAATACATATTTGTTTATAGTCTGAGTTGTCTCTATATGCACAGGGTTATTGGTTACGCATTATGAAAGTAGATCAGGGCTACCTCCTGACATCCCAAGGAATAACTTTCGTTCTATAACTTATGGAATTTGTTTTTTTTTATTCGTTTTTTTTTGCATATTTCTAATTGCAAAAATCACTGTTATCTGGGCGCAGAGGCAATAACCCTAAAAATTTCGTAGTTCATGAAAAAGAGTACATGGAACCACTTTCATTCTACAACTTTTAGAATTCCTTTTTTTTTTAATTGTTCCTTGGGATGTCAGGAGGTAACCCTGATCCGCTTTCAAATTACGTTACCAATAACCCTGTATATTATGTATGTATTTACAAAATAAAAATATAGATAAGTATTAATATATGATACTTATCTATATAATATATTATATTATTTAGTCGAAATTCATTTTGTAATATACGAACAAAAAATAAGAACTTCATAGTAACAGAGAAGCAAAGCTTAGGTCATTATTTTTGATTGGTTTACATTCTAAATTTGAAAACTTCGACTTTACTAAACAAAAAACTTTGGATAGTTGCGAAGATCGCTGTACCTTAAATTGTCTTGAGTCAAAGTTTTTGCTTGGCTAAGTCGAATTATGGACTACAGATTTCAGCCTTAGGCACCACAAGGTACGCTTTGGTATAAATGTAACCTCTCGAAGGATGGGCATGCTTTATCCGATTTTGGAAGGGCGTTTGACGGTGTGACTCCGCCATGACGTACTAATGGACCCATGGATCCCCTCAAAATGAGAATAGTTAGGGAAAAATACGGGGAAAAGATTACCTAAGGAATGTTGAACGGCTGTATAAATTGGAGGTAAAGTACATCATAGATTTTGTAATAAGTAAAGGTTCAGTAGGTCTTTGAAACGATGCTATTTTCTCAGTATTTCCTTAAAAAAATAATCGTCATACAAAGATGATTATTTTTATCGGATATTATAAACGTGAAAGTTTGTATGTATGTGACTTTTTTACTCTTTCACGCAAAAAATACTGAAGCGATTGCGATGAAACTTGGAAATAGGTAGCTGGAGACCTGTAATAACACAAAGGGTAACTTTTTATCCCGACATTCCCACGGGATCGAGACTTACGCGGGTAATTATATTCTTCAAAAACAATTACCTAAGTAAATCCGGACATGATCAGGACAGGCATAACTGTAACCTCTCGAACTACTGATGTATAATTTCACGCAAACACAGCTTCTGCTTGAAACTACGCAACTTAAGTAAAATTAACGAACGTAAACTTTTGATGGTGTAAAAGTTAATTGGCCAAATTTTCAAGAGCAATTAACCATTCGGAATTTAGTCGTAAAAAGGTTAAAAGAATTTTATTCTTCCGACGTTTTTTTGCTGAATAAATGAGTTGGTTTGCTGTTGGAAACTTTGTTCTGGCTGGTAAGAAACGTTTGCAAAATATTATGTCTTATTATTAAACATTTACTACATTACTAAAATTACTTATTAACGGGGTGTTTACCATGTCTCGTGAACTACAAAATTATTGAATTTACTAGCGAAATATCGAGCTCCGCGAATAAATTATTAAACATGGTAAACACCCCGTTAATAAGTAATTTTAGTAGTGAAAATAACCATGTTAGTTTAAAATCGTATATTTACTACATTTGCTAGTATCTTACTAGTTGTACTAATTTATCTCTTTCATGAGTTGGTTTGCTATATGTTTGTTTAATTATACCTTTTTTATCATTACACAGCATAAAACAAAGTTGCTTTCTTCTGTCTATTTGTATGCTCAGTTTGTGTGTATGCTTTTCAGATCTTTAGTGATTCAACAGAAAAGTTAAAGTTTTTTTATCTGTGTGTTTCCGCAACTAGCCCTACTATTAGGTATTTGTGCGTGATATAATAATAGAAAGGTTTATATTATGTATAACACATCCTGATATTCCCGAGAGATCAAGGCTTATCGCAGGGCGCAGCTAGTTAAATAAATAACTTAAATTATTTCTAGCTTTAGCCATCACAATCATCGACTCTAACGAAGTAACAGAAAGATGGCCGATGCAATGGTTCAACAATGAGACATTCGACGTCCAAGAGCTGGACTCTTTCGACTACACTTCCACGAACTCCTGCAGAGTCTGCCCTCGGTTCTACTATCCAATCTGCGGGTCTGACAACTTGACCTACACGAACGAATGCTATATGCATTGTGTAAACAAACTACGTAACCTGGATCCTAAGGTCAATATGACTAGGACTGGGCCTTGTCAGGTTTTTCCGGAAAAATAACCCACCTATAAATTTCATACTTACGCGATGCTGATATGAAGTTGGACAATTTCTTTTTGGTTTTATTATATTAACCATTTTTCAACGCAAGATGTTTCGAGGTATTTCCTGACCTTCTTTTACGAGTTGACAGTGTACAAGTAAATGAGTCTACCCGGCATCAATCCACTCGTGAACTGTAAGTCTGAAAAGATCTTGAAACGTCGAGCGTTTTAAATTTCTAAATATAATAAAAGCAAAATGATTAAAACCGGAATATGAATGAAAATGTATATCGCTTTAAATTGTTTAAATAATAAAAGTCAAATAAATTAAAAACAAAAAATGAGTTTAATTATATAGGCTACCTATAACATCATTTTCAAGGTTTCAAATTAGGTTCTCAAAAATTGGCCATACTCGTATCAATCAACTGTAAAGAAGAATCTGGGGTTGTTTTTATATTATAATCTATTTTATTATCAGGCATTTTTGACGACCTCTGTGGCGCGTCGGGTGAACGCTTGACTGCAATGCAGAAGTTTGCGGGTTCGATTCCCGCTGGGTGCAAATGTTTATGCTTTAAAATAAATATCTGTAGGTATCTGGTCTAGGTGTATTTCTTTGTATGTATTTACAAAAGAAAAATATAAATATAAGTTGTATATCCGTTGTCTAGTCACACGTAACACAAGATTACCAGCTTATTATGGGGTTAGATGGCGCTGTGTGTTGGTCACAAAATTTATTTATTTTATTTTTATTTATATAAAAAGACGATAAAAGATTATGGTAGGCACCTATATTACGACATTAGTTAAATGATAGTTGCACATTATTATTATTAATGTCACTGGTGCGGCGGTGCGGTTTGATCGTCTGTAACGGCTATTAGAAAATACAACAGAACACGGTAACGGATACCGAATGAGTTCAATTAAATCGGAGCGACGCGGACGTTTAAAAATTTATAAAAAACAAAAAACCCGACTGCGAAAAAAACTCGATTAAACCATTCATTACCCATTCATTTTACCAATCTAATTTTTCCAATGGGTCCCGACTGTGAGTAATTTTTTACTCATTTATTATGTGTTCCGTGTGTATCGATTACAAATTATTTTTACTTAGCGTAATTTCAAATTACTGGGCTTGTTTTTTTCTTTTTAGTTTTTTTGTTGTTTCTATGCGTATTTTTAATCGAGTTTTTTACGCAGTCGGGTTTTTTGTTTTTTATATTTTATTTTTTTTATTTTACGCTTTTTAGTTATTTTCATTTATTGATGGTAGGTAAGTCTCGTAATCTATTCATTTCATTACGGGGTTATAATGTACTAGCTGCGCCTCGCGGTCTCACCCGCGTAAGTTCCGTTCCCGCGGGAATAATAAGTAGCCTATGTGTTAATCCAGGTCCCCCAGCTACCTATATTCCAAGTTTCATCGCAATCGGTTCAGTAGTTTTTGCGTGAAAGAGTAACAACCTCACATACAAACATACTTAGGTACATACAAACTTTCGCGTTTATAATATTAGTAAGATTCTATTTCAGTTAGGGTTTAGTTATTTATTGTTTAAATTTATTATTATTCTTTTAACTTTTTTAGTACCTAAATGTTATTAGGCTTTTATTCAGTTGGTAGGTACAATTTATGAAAATATTTTTTTAGTTTATTTCAATAAATTTCTGTCACCTGTACCATCACGGCTTATACTTTGATAGTTCCAAGCGTTACTACGTAACAAAAATAAAAACTTGTTCGTTAGTAACAAAAAGCAAGAATACCTAATTGTAAATTAACTTTAAACCGTTATATTTCCTAAACGGTTCTTTAAAATGAAAAATGGTGAAAGAAACCTAATGTTTATTTTTAAAAACCTATTCAACTTCAAATAAAACCTATTTAATTTCCTAAACGGTTCTTAAAAATGAAAAATAGTAGAAGAAACCTAATATTTATTTTAAAAAACCTATTCAACGATACCCATCTTGACATACTTTGACGATTTTGGATTTTTTAATTTTGACAATATGGCGTCTGGTGGTGACATAAGTTACTTTGGATTACTGTCATGTCTTTAGTCACACTCGCCAGATTAATACAAATCGATTGACGTATGAATCATTAAAATCGGTCCACGTGTTTGGCCTCTAGAACGCCACATAGAAACATCCATACATACATACATACATACATAGACCGATAAACACATTACCCTCCTTTGCGTCACGCAGTCGGGTAAAAATAACACAAAATTCCAGACAATATCAATTTCAACATGAGTTTGGTTAGAAAAAAATAAATGTTCGTACAAAAACAAATTATTGGCAATCCTGCGGATACTGCAAACTATTGTTTCTGTTTGGAAAATTTATCATCACGCTATGTTATGTGACTCATGCCTTATTTAATAAGCCGAAACAGACAATCGAACCGCACCACCACACCAATGACATTAGTAATAATAATGTGCTAACTATTATGAATTTATGACGTACTAGCTGCGCCCCGGGGTTTCACCCGCAGAAGTAATAAAAAAAATAATTTATAAAAAAACAAAAAACCCGACTGCGTGAAAAACTCGATTAAAAAATAAGCATAGAAACAACAAAAAAACCAAAAAGAAAAAAACAAGTCCAGTAATTTGAAATTACGCTAAGTAATAATAGTTTTGTAATCGATACACACAGAACACATAATAAATGAGTAAAAAATTACTCACGGTCGGGACCCACTATGTTCGTGAACTTAGCAGAGCATTGTCCAGCAGATCAAAAAATAATGTGAGTTCTATTCGCATGCAGCCGAGTTCTATAGTTCCTGATACTTTTTAAAAATAGTTCCGGCGTTTAAGCCTTAGAAAAGTTAATTGAAAAAATGCTCTGCTAACTTCGCGGTTTATTTCAGCAGAGCATAATATTATTTGATTTCTATATAAATACGGCATAGTTCCACAGTTCCTGATACTTTTTAGAAATAGTTCTGGTCTTTTAAATAAATTAAACTCACATTCAAGTCTCAGCAGAGCATAACATGATGTCATCCAAGTAAACGAAAAAATCTAAAGTCGTCATTTCGAATTCAAAGTATGGGAGAGGCTAGAACTCATTCTTTTTTAGTAGATCTAGCTCAGTTCTACCCCTTACAATTCGATTTGAGTCCAGAACTCACATAAAGTGTCAGCAGAGCATACCTGAAAATCCAAGTAACGAAAAATTCGTATGTAGTTTTTTCAAATTCAAACTATGGGAGAGGCTAGAATTCATTGTTTTTGTGTAGATCTAGATCAGCACTACCCGTTACAACTTGATTTAAGTCCAGAACTCCCATAAAAGTGTCAGCAGAGCATACCTGAAAATCCAAGTAACGAAAAATTCTAGTGTTTTAATTTCAAATTCAAAGTACGGGAGAGGCCAGAACTCATTCAACCTTAGTAGTTCTAGATCAGTACTACCCGTTACAACTTGATTTAAGTCCAGAACTCCCATAAAAGTGTCAGCAGAGCATACCTGAAAATCCAACTACCGAAAAATTCTAATGTTGTCAATTTCAATACAAAGTATGGGAGAACCTAGAACTCATTGATTTTGTGTAGATCTAGATCAGCACTACCCATTACAACTTGATTTGAGTCCAGAACTCTCATAAAAGTGTCAGCAGAGCATACCTGAAATTCCAAGTCTCCGCAGAGCATAACATGATGTCATCCAAGTAAACGATAAATTCTAATGTTGCCATTTTAAGTTCAAAGTATGGGAGAGGGTAGAACTCATGCAATCTTAGTAGTTCTAGATCAGTACTACCCGTTAAAACTTGATTTAAGTCCAGAACTCCCATAAAAGTGTCAGCAGAGCATACCTGAAAATCCAACTACCGAAAAATTCTAATGTTGTTAATTTCAATACAAAGTATGGGAGAACCTAGAACTCATTGATTTTGTGTAGATCTAGATCAGCCCTACCCAATACAACTTGATTTGAGTCCAGAACTCTCATAAAAGTGTCAGCAGAGCATACCTGAAAATCCAACTACCGAAAAATTCTAATGTTGTCAATTTCAATACAAAGTATGGGAGAACCCAGAACTCATTAATTTTGTGTATATCTAGATTAGCACTACCCATTACAACTTGATTTGAGTCCAGAACTCTCATAAAAGTGTCAGCAGAGCATACCTGAAAATCCAAGTAACGAAAAATTCTAGTGTTTTAATTTCAAATTCAAAGTACGGGAGAGGCCAGAACTCATTCAATCTTAGTAGTTCTAGATCAGAACTACCCGTTACAACTTGATTTAAGTCTAGAACTCCCATAAAAGTGTCAGCAGAGCATACCTGAAAATCCAACTACCGAAAAACTCGTGTGTTATAATTTCAAATTCAAAGTACGGGAGAGGCCAGAACTCATTCAATCTTAGTAGTTCTAGATCAGTACTACCCGTTACAACTTGATTGAAGTCCAGAACTCCCATAAAAGTGTCAGCAGAGCATACCTGAAAATCCAACTACCGAAAAATTCTAATGTTGTCAATTTCAACACAAAGTATGGGAGAACCTAGAACTCATTGATTTTGTGTAGATCTAGATCAGCACTACCCATTACAACTTGATTTGAGTCCAGAACTCTCATAAAAGTGTCAGCAGAGCATACCTGAAACTCCAAGTCTCCGCAGAGCATAACATGATGTCATCCAAGTAAACGAAAAATTCTAATGTTGCCATTTTAAGTTCAAAGTATCGGAGAGGCTAGAACTCATGCAATCTTAGTAGTTCTACATCAGTACTACCCGTTAAAACTTGATTTAAGTCCAGAACTCCGATAAAAGTGTCAGCAGAGCATACCTGAAAATCCAACTACCGAAAAATTCGTGTGTTATAATTTTAAATTCAAAGTACGGGAGAGGCCAGAACTCATTCAATCTTAGTAGTTCTAGATCAGTACTACCCGTTACAACTTGATTTAAGTCCAGAACTCTCATAAAAGTGTCAGCAGAGCATATCTGAAAATCCAACTACCGAAAAATTCTAATGTTGTCAATTTCAATACAAAGTATGGGAGAACCCAGAACTCATTGATTTTGTGTAGATCTAGATTAGCACTACCTATTACAACTTGATTTGAGTCCAGAACTCACATAAAAGTGTCAGCAGAGCATACCTGAAAATCCAAGTAACGAAAAATTAGTATGTTGTTATTTCAAATTCAAACTATGGGAGAGGCTAGAACTCATTGATTTTGTGTAGATCTAGATCAGCACTACCCATTACAACTTGATTTGAGTCCAGAACTCTCATAAAAGTGTCAGCAGAGCATACCTGAAATTCCAAGTCTCCGCAGAGCATAACATGATGTCATCCAAGTAAACGATAAATTCTAATGTTGCCATTTTAAGTTCAAAGTATGGGAGAGGTAGAACTCATGCAATCTTAGTAGTTCTAGATCAGTACTACCCGTTAAAACTTGATTTAAGTCCAGAACTCCCATAAAAGTGTCAGCAGAGCATACCTGAAAATCCAACTACCGAAAAATTCTAATGTTGTTAATTTCAATACAAAGTATGGGAGAACCTAGAACTCATTGATTTTGTGTAGATCTAGATCAGCCCTACCCAATACAACTTGATTTGAGTCCAGAACTCTCATAAAAGTGTCAGCAGAGCATACCTGAAAATCCAACTACTACCGAAAAATTCTAATGTTGTCAATTTCAATACAAAGTATGGGAGAACCCAGAACTCATTGATTTTGTGTAGATCTAGATCAGCACTACCCATTACAACTTGATTTGAGTCTAGAACTCTCATAAAAGTGTCAGCAGAGCATACCTGAAAATCCAAGTAACGAAAAATTCTAATGTTGTCAATTTCAATACAAAGTATGGGAGAACCTAGAACTCATTGATTTTGTGTAGATCTAGATCAGCACTACCCATTACAACTTGATTTGAGTCCAGAACTCTCATAAAAGTGTCAGCAGAGCATACCTGAAATTTCAAGTCTCCGCAGAGCATAACATGATGTCATCCAAGTAAACGATAAATTCTAATGTTGCCATTTTAAGTTCAAAGTATGGGAGAGGGTAGAACTCATGCAATCTTAGTAGTTCTAGATCAGTACTACCCGTTAAAACTTGATTTAAGTCCAGAACTCCCATAAAAGTGTCAGCAGAGCATACCTGAAAATCCAACTACCGAAAAATTCTAATGTTGTTAATTTCAATACAAAGTATGGGAGAACCTAGAACTCATTGATTTTGTGTAGATCTAGATCAGCCCTACCCAATACAACTTGATTTGAGTCCAGTACTCTCATAAAAGTGTCAGCAGAGCATACCTGAAAATCCAACTACTACCGAAAAATTCTAATGTTGTCAATTTCAATACAAAGTATGGGAGAACCCAGAACTCATTGATTTTGTGTAGATCTAGATTAGCACTACCCATTACAACTTGATTTGAGTCCAGAACTCTCATAAAAGTGTCAGCAGAGCATACCTGAAAATCCAAGTAACGAAAAATTCTAGTGTTTTAATTTCAAATTCAAAGTACGGGAGAGGCCAGAACAAATTCAATCTTAATAGTTCTAGATCAGAACTACCCATGACAACTTGATTTAAGTCTAGAACTCCCATAAAAGTGTCAGCAGAGCATACCTGAAAATCCAACTACCGAAAAATTCTAATGTTGTCAATTTCAATACAAAGTATGGGAAAACCTAGAACTCATTGATTTTGTGTAGATCTAGATCAGCACTACCCATTACAACTTGATTTGAGTCTAGAACTCTCATAAAAGTGTCAGCAGAGCATACCTGAAAATCCAAGTAACGAAAAATTCTAATGTTGTCAATTTCAATACAAAGTATGGGAGAACCTAGAACTCATTGATTTTGTGTAGATCTAGATCAGCCCTACCCAATACAACTTGATTTGAGTCCAGAACTCTCATAAAAGTGTCAGCAGAGCATACCTGAAAATCCAACTACTACCGAAAAATTCTAATGTTGTCAATTTCAATACAAAGTATGGGAGAACCCAGAACTCATTGTTTTTGTGTAGATCTAGATCAGCACTACCCGTTACAACTTGATTTAAGTCCAGAACTCCCATAAAAGTGTCAGCAGAGCATACCTGAAAATCCAAGTAACGAAAAATTCTAGTGTTTTAATTTCAAATTCAAAGTACGGGAGAGGCCAGAACTCATT
Organism: Idaea dimidiata; assembly: GCA_949358125.1. Lineage (NCBI taxonomy): Eukaryota > Metazoa > Arthropoda > Insecta > Lepidoptera > Geometridae > Idaea > Idaea dimidiata. Next base: position 17,807,205 of record OX442334.1, on the reverse strand, counting down.
CAACCTTAGTAGTTCTAGATCAGTACTACCCGTTACAACTTGATTTAAGTCCAGAACTCCCATAAAAGTGTCAGCAGAGCATACCTGAAAATCCAACTACCGAAAAATTCTAATGTTGTCAATTTCAATACAAAGTATGGGAGAACCTAGAACTCATTGATTTTGTGTAGATCTAGATCAGCACTACCCATTACAACTTGATTTGAGTCCAGAACTCTCATAAAAGTGTCAGCAGAGCATACCTGAAATTCCAAGTCTCCGCAGAGCATAACATGATGTCATCCAAGTAAACGATAAATTCTAATGTTGCCATTTTAAGTTCAAAGTATGGGAGAGGGTAGAACTCATGCAATCTTAGTAGTTCTAGATCAGTACTACCCGTTAAAACTTGATTTAAGTCCAGAACTCCCATAAAAGTGTCAGCAGAGCATACCTGAAAATCCAACTACCGAAAAATTCTAATGTTGTTAATTTCAATACAAAGTATGGGAGAACCTAGAACTCATTGATTTTGTGTAGATCTAGATCAGCCTTACCCAATACAACTTGATTTGAGTCCAGAACTCTCATAAAAGTGTCAGCAGAGCATACCTGAAAATCCAACTACCGAAAAATTCTAATGTTGTCAATTTCAATACAAAGTATGGGAGAACCCAGAACTCATTAATTTTGTGTAGATCTAGATTAGCACTACCCATTACAACTTGATTTGAGTCCAGAACTCTCATAAAAGTGTCAGCAGAGCATACCTGAAAATCCAAGTAACGAAAAATTCTAGTGTTTTAATTTCAAATTCAAAGTACGGGAGAGGCCAGAACTCATTCAATCTTAGTAGTTCTAGATCAGAACTACCCGTTACAACTTGATTTAAGTCTAGAACTCCCATAAAAGTGTCAGCAGAGCATACCTGAAAATCCAACTACCGAAAAACTCGTGTGTTATAATTTCAAATTCAAAGTACGGGAGAGGCCAGAACTCATTCAATCTTAGTAGTTCTAGATCAGTACTACCCGTTACAACTTGATTGAAGTCCAGAACTCCCATAAAAGTGTCAGCAGAGCATACCTGAAAATCCAACTACCGAAAAATTCTAATGTTGTCAATTTCAACACAAAGTATGGGAGAACCTAGAACTCATTGATTTTGTGTAGATCTAGATCAGCACTACCCATTACAACTTGATTTGAGTCCAGAACTCTCATAAAAGTGTCAGCAGAGCATACCTGAAACTCCAAGTCTCCGCAGAGCATAACATGATGTCATCCAAGTAAACGATAAATTCTAATGTTGCCATTTTAAGTTCAAAGTATGGGAGAGGGTAGAACTCATGCAATCTTAGTAGTTCTAGATCAGTACTACCCGTTAAAACTTGATTTAAGTCCAGAACTCCCATAAAAGTGTCAGCAGAGCATACCTGAAAATCCAACTACCGAAAAATTCTAATGTTGTTAATTTCAATACAAAGTATGGGAGAACCTAGAACTCATTGATTTTGTGTAGATCTAGATCAGCCCTACCCAATACAACTTGATTTGAGTCCAGAACTCTCATAAAAGTGTCAGCAGAGCATACCTGAAAATCCAACTACTACCGAAAAATTCTAATGTTGTCAATTTCAATACAAAGTATGGGAGAACCCAGAACTCATTGATTTTGTGTAGATCTAGATTAGCACTACCCATTACAACTTGATTTGAGTCCAGAACTCTCATAAAAGTGTCAGCAGAGCATACCTGAAAATCCAAGTAACGAAAAATTCTAGTGTTTTAATTTCAAATTCAAAGTACGGGAGAGGCCAGAACTAATTCAATCTTAGTAGTTCTAGATCAGAACTACCCATGACAACTTGATTTAAGTCTAGAACTCCCATAAAAGTGTCAGCAGAGCATACCTGAAAATCCAACTACCGAAAAATTCTAATGTTGTCAATTTCAATACAAAGTATGGGAAAACCTAGAACTCATTGATTTTGTGTAGATCTAGATCAGCACTACCCATTACAACTTGATTTGAGTCTAGAACTCTCATAAAAGTGTCAGCAGAGCATACCTGAAAATCCAAGTAACGAAAAATTCTAATGTTGTCAATTTCAATACAAAGTATGGGAGAACCTAGAACTCATTGATTTTGTGTAGATCCAGATCAGCACTACCCATTACAACTTGATTTGAGTCCAGAACTCTCATAAAAGTGTCAGCAGAGCATACCTGAAATTTCAAGTCTCCGCAGAGCATAACATGATGTCATCCAAGTAAACGATAAATTCTAATGTTGCCATTTTAAGTTCAAAGTATGGGAGAGGGTAGAACTCATGCAATCTTAGTAGTTCTAGATCAGTACTACCCGTTAAAACTTGATTTAAGTCCAGAACTCCCATAAAAGTGTCAGCAGAGCATACCTGAAAATCCAACTACCGAAAAATTCTAATGTTGTTAATTTCAATACAAAGTATGGGAGAACCTAGAACTCATTGATTTTGTGTAGATCTAGATCAGCCCTACCCAATACAACTTGATTTGAGTCCAGAACTCTCATAAAAGTGTCAGCAGAGCATACCTGAAAATCCAAGTAACGAAAAATTAGTATGTTGTTATTTCAAATTCAAACTATGGGAGAGGCTAGAACTCATTGATTTTGTGTAGATCTAGATTAGCACTACATATTACAACTTGATTTGAGTCCAGAACTCACATAAAAGTGTCAGCAGAGCATACCTGAAAATCCAAGTAACGAAAAATTAGTATGTTGTTATTTCAAATTCAAACTATGGGAGAGGCTAGAACTCATTGTTTTTGTGTAGATCTAGATCAGCACTACCCGTTACAACTTGATTTAAGTCCAGAACTCCCATAAAAGTGTCAGCAGAGCATACCTGAAAATCCAAGTAACGAAAAATTCTAGTGTTTTAATTTCAAATTCAAAGTACGGGAGAGGCCAGAACTCATTCAATCTTAGTAGTTCTAGATCAGAACTACCCGTTACAACTTGATTTAAGTCTAGAACTCCCATAAAAGTGTCAGCAGAGCATACCTGAAAATCCAACTACCGAAAAATTCTAATGTTGTCAATTTCAATACAAAGTATGGGAAAACCTAGAACTCATTGATTTTGTGTAGATCTAGATCAGCACTACCCATTACAACTTGATTTGAGTCTAGAACTCTCATAAAAGTGTCAGCAGAGCATACCTGAAAATCCAAGTAACAAAAAATTCGAATGTTGTCAATTTCAATACAAAGTATGGGAGAACCTAGAACTCATTGATTTTGTGTAGATCTAGATCAGCACTACCCATTACAACTTGATTTGAGTCCAGAACTCTCATAAAAGTGTCAGCAGAGCATACCTGTAAATCCAAGTCTCCGCAGAGCATAACATGATGTCATCCAAGTAAACGAAAAATTCTAATGTTGCCATTTTAAGTTCAAAGTATCGGAGAGGGTAGAACTCATGCAATCTTAGTAGTTCTAGATCAGTACTACCCGTTAAAACTTGATTTAAGTCCAGAACTCCCATAAAAGTGTCAGCAGAGCATACCTGAAAATCCAAATACCGAAAAATTCTAATGTTGTCTTTGTAAATTCAAAGTATGGGAGAGGCTAGAACTCATTGTTTTTGTGAAAACCTAGATCAGCACTACCCATTACATTTTGATTTGAGTCCAGAACTCTCATAAAAGTGTCAGCAGAGCATTTCTGAAAATCCAAGTCTCCGCAGAGTATAACATGATGTCATCCAAGTAAACGAAAAATTCTAATGTTGCCATTTTAAGTTCAAAGTATCGGAGAGGCTAGAACTCGTGCAATCTTAGTAGTTCTAGATCAGTACTACCCGGTAAAACTTGATTTAAGTCCAGAACTCCCATAAAAGTGTCAGCAGAGCATACCTGAAAATCCAAATACCGTAAAAATCTAATGTTGTCATTGTAAATTCAAAGTATTGGAGAGGTTAGAACTCATTGTTTTTGTGAAAACCTAGATCAGCACTACCCATTACATTTTGATTTGAGTCCAGAACTCTCATAAAAGTGTCAGCAGAGCATTTCTGAAAATCCAAGTCTCCGCAGAGTATAACATGATGTCATCCAAGTAAACGAAAAATTCTAATGTTGCCATTTTAAGTTCAAAGTATCGGAGAGGCTAGAACTCGTGCAATCTTAGTAGTTCTAGATCAGTACTACCCGTTACAACTTGATTGAAGTCCAGAACTCCCATAAAAGTGTCAGCAGAGCATACCTGAAAATCCAAATACCGTAAAAATCTAATGTTGTCATTGTAAATTCAAAGTATTGGAGAGGTTAGAACTCATTGTTTTTGTGAAAACCTAGATCAGCACTACCCATTACATTTTGATTTGAGTCCAGAACTCTCATAAAAGTGTCAGCAGAGCATACCTGAAAATCCAACTACCGAAAAATTCGTGTGTGATAATTTTAAATTCAAAGTACGGAAGAGGCCAGAACTCATTCAATCTTAGTTGTTCTAGATCAGTACTACCCGTTACATCATGGTATGTATTGTATTTTCAGGTATGTTCTGCTGACACTTTTATGGGAGTTCTGGACTTAAATCAAGTTGTAACGGGTAGTATTGATCTAGAACTACTAAGAGTGAATGAGTTCTGGCCTCTCCCGTACTTTGAATTTGAAATTATAACACACGAATTTTTCCGTAGTTGGATTTTCAGGTATGCTCTGCTGACACTTTTATGGGAGTTCTGGACTTAAATCAAGTTTTAACGGGTAGTACTGATCTAGAACTACTAAGATTGCATGAGTTCTACCCTCTCCTATACTTTGAACTTAAAATGGCAACATTAGAATTTTTCGCTTACTTGGATGACATCATGGTATGCTCTTCTGAGACTTGGATTTTCAGGTATGCTCTGCTGACACTTTTATGAGAGTTCTGGACTCAAATCAAGTTGTAATGGGTAGTGCTGATCTAGATCTACACAAAATCAATGAGTTCTAAGTTCTCCCATACTTTGTATTGAAATTGACAACATTAGAATTTTTCGTTACTTGGATTTTCAGGTATGCTCTGCTGACACTTTTATGAGAGTTCTGGACTCAAATCAAGTTGTATTGGGTAGTGCTGATCTAGATCTACACAAAATCAATGAGTTCTAGGTTTTCCCATACTTTATATTGAAATTGACAACATTAGAATTTTTCGGTAGTTGGATTTTCAGGTATGCTCTGCTGACACTTTTATGGGAGTTCTGGACTTAAATCAAGTTTTAACGGGTAGTACTGATGTAGAACTACTAAGATTGCATGAGTTCTAGCCTCTCCGATACTTTGAACTTAAAATGGCAACATTAGAATTTTTCGTTTACTTGGATGACATCATGTTATGCTCTGCGGAGACTTGGATTTTCAGGTATGCTCTGCTGACACTTTTATGAGAGTTCTGGACTCAAATCAAGTTGTAATGGGTAGTGCTGATCTAGATCTACACAAAATCAATGAGTTCTAGGTTCTCCCATACTTTGTATTGAAATTGACAACATTAGAATTTTTCGGTAGTTGGATTTTCAGGTATGCTCTGCTGACACTTTTATGGGAGTTCTGGACTCAAATCAAGTTGTAACGGGTAGTTCTGATCTAGAACTACTAAGATTGAATGAGTTCTGGCCTCTCCCGTACTTTGAATTTGAAATTATAACACACGAATTTTTCGGTAGTTGGATTTTCAGGTATGCTCTGCTGACACTTTTATGGGAGTTCTAGACTTAAATCAAGTTGTAACGGGTAGTTCTGATCTAGAACTACTAAGATTGAATGAGTTCTGGCCTCTCCCGTACTTTGAATTTGAAATTAAAACACTAGAATTTTTCGTTACTTGGATTTTCAGGTATGCTCTGCTGACACTTTTATGGGAGTTCTGGACTTAAATCATGTTTTAACGGGTAGTACTGATCTAGAACTACTAAGATTGCATGAGTTCTACCCTCTCCGATACTTTGAACTTAAAATGGCAACATTAGAATTTATCGTTTACTTGGATGACATCATGTTATGCTCTGCGGAGACTTGGATTTTCAGGTATGCTCTGCTGACACTTTTATGAGAGTTCTGGACTCAAATCAAAATGTAATGGGTAGTGCTGATCTAGGTTTTCACAAAAACAATGAGTTCTATCCTCTCCCATACTTTGAATTTACAAAGACAACATTAGAATTTTTCGGTATTTGGATTTTCAGGTATGCTCTGCTGACACTTTTATGGGAGTTCTGGCCTTAAATCAAGTTGTAACGGGTAGTACTGATCTAGAACTACTAAGATTGAATAAGTTCTGGCCTCTCCCGTACTTTGAATTTGAAATTATAACACACGAATTTTTCGGTAGTTGGATTTTCAGGTATGCTCTGCTGACACTTTTATGGGAGTTCTGGACTTAAATCAAGTTTTAACGGGTAGTACTGATCTAGAACTACTAAGATTGCATGAGTTTACCCTCTCCCATACTTTGAACTTAAAATGGCAACATTAGAATTTATCGTTTACTTGGATGACATCATGTTATGCTCTGCGTAGACTTGGATTTTCAGGTATGCTCTGCTGACACTTTTATGAGAGTTCTGGACTCAAATCAAGTTGTAATGGGTAGTGCTGATCTAGATCTACACAAAATCAATGAGTTCTAGGTTTTCCCATACTTTGTATTGAAATTGACAACATTAGAATTTTTCGGTAGTTGGATTTTCAGGTATGCTCTGCTGACACTTTTATGGGAGTTCTGGACTTAAATCAAGTTGTAACGGGTAGTACTGATCTAGAACTACTAAGATTGCATGAGTTCTAGCCTCTTCCATACTTCGAACTTAAAATGGCAACATTAGCATTTTTCGTTACTTGGATTTTCAGGTATGCTCTGCTGACACTTTTATGGGAGTTCTGGACTTAAATCAAGTTTTAACGGGTAGTACTGATCTAGAACTACTAAGATTGCATGAGTTCTACCCTCTCCTATACTTTGAACTTAAAATGGCAACATTAGAATTTTTCGCTTACTTGGATGACATCATGGTATGCTCTTCTGAGACTTGGATTTTCAGGTATGCTCTGCTGACACTTTTATGAGAGTTCTGGACTCAAATCAAGTTGTAATGGGTAGTGCTGATCTAGATCTACACAAAATCAATGAGTTCTAGGTTCTCCCATACTTTGTATTGAAATTGACAACATTAGAATTTTTCGTTACTTGGATTTTCAGGTATGCTCTGCTGACACTTTTATGAGAGTTCTGGACTCAAATCAAGTTGTAATGGGTAGTGCTGATCTAGATCTACACAAAATCAATGAGTTCTAGGTTTTCCCATACTTTGTATTGAAATTGACAACATTAGAATATTTCGGTAGTTGGATTTTCAGGTATGCTCTGCTGACACTTTTATGAGAGTTCTGGACTCAAATCAAGTTGTAATGGGTAGTGCTGATCTAGATCTACACAAAATCAATGAGTTCTAGGTTCTCCCATACTTTGTATTGAAATTGACAACATTCGAATTTTTTGTTACTTGGATTTTCAGGTATGCTCTGCTGACACTTTTATGAGAGTTCTAGACTCAAATCAAGTTGTCATGGGTAGTGCTGATCTAGATCTACAAAAAATCAATGAGTTCTAGGTTCTCCCATACTTTGTATTGAAATTGACAACATTAGAATTTTTCGGTAGTTGGATTTTCAGGTATGCTCTGCTGACACTTTTATGGGAGTTCTAGACTTAAATCAAGTTGTAACGGGTAGTTCTGATCTAGAACTACTAAGATTGAATGAGTTCTGGCCTCTCCCGTACTTTGAATTTGAAATTAAAACACTAGAATTTTTCGTTACTTGGATTTTCAGGTATGCTCTGCTGACACTTTTATGAGAGTTCTGGACTCAAATCAAGTTGTAATGGGTAGTGCTAATCTAGATCTACACAAAATTAATGAGTTCTGGGTTCTCCCATACTTTGTATTGAAATTGACAACATTAGAATTTTTCGGTAGTTGGATTTTCAGGTATGCTCCGCTGACACTTTTATGAGAGTTCTGGACTCAAATCAAGTTGTATTGGGTAGGGCTGATCTAGATCTACACAAAATCAATGAGTTCTAGGTTCTCCCATACTTTGTATTGAAATTGACAACATTAGAATTTTTCGGTAGTTGGATTTTCAGGTATGCTCTGCTGACACTTTTATGAGAGTTCTGGACTCAAATCAAGTTGTAATGGGTAGTGCTGATCTAGATCTACACAAAATCAATGAGTTCTAGGTTTTCCCATACTTTGTATTGAAATTGACAACATTAGAATATTTCGGTAGTTGGATTTTCAGGTATGCTCTGCTGACACTTTTATGAGAGTTCTGGACTCAAATCAAGTTGTAATGGGTAGTGCTGATCTAGATCTACACAAAATCAATGAGTTCTAGGTTCTCCCATACTTTGTATTGAAATTGACAACATTCGAATTTTTTGTTACTTGGATTTTCAGGTATGCTCTGCTGACACTTTTATGAGAGTTCTAGACTCAAATCAAGTTGTCATGGGTAGTGCTGATCTAGATCTACAAAAAATCAATGAGTTCTAGGTTCTCCCATACTTTGTATTGAAATTGACAACATTAGAATTTTTCGGTAGTTGGATTTTCAGGTATGCTCTGCTGACACTTTTATGGGAGTTCTGGACTCAAATCAAGTTGTAACGGGTATTGCTGATCTAGATCTACACAAAAACAATGAGTTCTAGGTTTTCCCATTCTTTAAATTGAAATTGACAACATTAGAATTTTTCGGTAGTTGGATTTTCAGGTATGCTCTGCTGACACTTTTATGGGAGTTCTGGACTTAAATCAAGTTTTAACGAGTAGTACTGATGTAGAAATACTAAGATTGCATGAGTTCTAGCCTCTCCGATACTTTGAACTTAAAATGGCAACATTAGAATTTTTCGTTTACTTGGATGACATCATGTTATGCTCTGCGGAGACTTGGATTTCCAGGTATGCTCTGCTGACACTTTTATGAGAGTTCTGGACTCAAATCAAGTTGTAATGGGTAGTGCTGATCTAGATCTACACAAAATCAATGAGTTCTAGGTTCTCCCATACTTTGTGTTGAAATTGACAACATTAGAATTTTTCGGTAGTTGGATTTTCAGGTATGCTCTGCTGACACTTTTATGGGAGTTCTGGACTTAAATCAAGTTGTAACGGGTAGTACTGATCTAGAACTACTAAGATTGAATGAGTTCTGGCCTCTCCCGTACTTTGAATTTGAAATTATAACACACGAATTTTTCGGTAGTTGGATTTTCAGGTATGCTCTGCTGACACTTTTATGGGAGTTCTAGACTTAAATCAAGTTGTAACGGGTAGTTCTGATCTAGAACTACTAAGATTGAATGAGTTCTGGCCTCTCCCGTACTTTGAATTTGAAATTAAAACACTAGAATTTTTCGTTACTTGGATTTTCAGGTATGCTCTGCTGACACTTTTATGAGAGTTCTGGACTCAAATCAAGTTGTAATGGGTAGTGCTAATCTAGATCTACACAAAATTAATGAGTTCTGGGTTCTCCCATACTTTGTATTGAAATTGACAACATTAGAATTTTTCGGTAGTTGGATTTTCAGGTATGCTCCGCTGACACTTTTATGAGAGTTCTGGACTCAAATCAAGTTGTATTGGGTAGGGCTGATCTAGATCTACACAAAATCAATGAGTTCTAGGTTCTCCCATACTTTGTATTGAAATTAACAACATTAGAATTTTTCGGTAGTTGGATTTTCAGGTATGCTCTGCTGACACTTTTATGGGAGTTCTGGACTTAAATCAAGTTTTAACGGGTAGTACTGATCTAGAACTACTAAGATTGCATGAGTTCTACCCTCTCCCATACTTTGAACTTAAAATGGCAACATTAGAATTTATCGTTTACTTGGATGACATCATGTTATGCTCTGCGGAGACTTGGAATTTCAGGTATGCTCTGCTGACACTTTTATGAGAGTTCTGGACTCAAATCAAGTTGTAATGGGTAGTGCTGATCTAGATCTACACAAAATCAATGAGTTCTAGGTTCTCCCATACTTTGTATTGAAATTGACAACATTAGAATTTTTCGGTAGTTGGATTTTCAGGTATGCTCTGCTGACACTTTTATGAGAGTTCTGGACTCAAATCAAGTTGTATTGGGTAGTGCTGATCTAGATCTACACAAAATCAATGAGTTCTAGGTTTTCCCATACTTTATATTGAAATTGACAACATTAGAATTTTTCGGTAGTTGGATTTTCAGGTATGCTCTGCTGACACTTTTATGGGAGTTCTGGACTTAAATCAAGTTTTAACGGGTAGTACTGATGTAGAACTACTAAGATTGCATGAGTTCTAGCCTCTCCGATACTTTGAACTTAAAATGGCAACATTAGAATTTTTCGTTTACTTGGATGACATCATGTTATGCTCTGCGGAGACTTGGATTTACAGGTATGCTCTGCTGACACTTTTATGAGAGTTCTGGACTCAAATCAAGTTGTAATGGGTAGTGCTGATCTAGATCTACACAAAATCAATGAGTTCTAGGTTCTCCCATACTTTGTATTGAAATTGACAACATTCGAATTTTTTGTTACTTGGATTTTCAGGTATGCTCTGCTGACACTTTTATGAGAGTTCTAGACTCAAATCAAGTTGTATTGGGTAGTGCTGATCTAGATCTACACAAAATCAATGAGTTCTAGGTTCTCCCATACTTTGTGTTGAAATTGACAACATTAGAATTTTTCGGTAGTTGGATTTTCAGGTATGCTCTGCTGACACTTTTATGGGAGTTCTGGACTTAAATCAAGTTTTAACGGGTAGTACTGATGTAGAACTACTAAGATTGCATGAGTTCTAGCCTCTCCGATACTTTGAACTTAAAATGGCAACATTAGAATTTTTCGTTTACTTGGATGACATCATGTTATGCTCTGCGGAGACTTGGATTTTCAGGTATGCTCTGCTGACACTTTTATGAGAGTTCTGGACTCAAATCAAGTTGTAATGGGTAGTGCTGATCTAGATCTACACAAAATCAATGAGTTCTAGGTTCTCCCATACTTTGTATTGAAATTGACAACATTCGAATTTTTTGTTACTTGGATTTTCAGGTATGCTCTGCTGACACTTTTATGAGAGTTCTAGACTCAAATCAAGTTGTCATGGGTAGTGCTGATCTAGATCTACAAAAAATCAATGAGTTCTAGGTTCTCCCATACTTTGTATTGAAATTGACAACATTAGAATTTTTCGGTAGTTGGATTTTCAGGTATGCTCTGCTGACACTTTTATGGGAGTTCTGGACTCAAATCAAGTTGTAACGGGTAGTGCTGATCTAGATCTACACAAAAACAATGAGTTCTAGGTTTTCCCATTCTTTAAATTGAAATTGACAACATTAGAATTTTTCGGTAGTTGGATTTTCAGGTATGCTCTGCTGACACTTTTATGGGAGTTCTGGACTTAAATCAAGTTTTAACGAGTAGTACTGATGTAGAAATACTAAGATTGCATGAGTTCTAGCCTCTCCGATACTTTGAACTTAAAATGGCAACATTAGAATTTTTCGTTTACTTGGATGACATCATGTTATGCTCTGCGGAGACTTGGATTTCCAGGTATGCTCTGCTGACACTTTTATGAGAGTTCTGGACTCAAATCAAGTTGTAATGGGTAGTGCTGATCTAGATCTACACAAAATCAATGAGTTCTAGGTTCTCCCATACTTTGTGTTGAAATTGACAACATTAGAATTTTTCGGTAGTTGGATTTTCAGGTATGCTCTGCTGACACTTTTATGGGAGTTCTGGACTTAAATCAAGTTGTAACGGGTAGTACTGATCTAGAACTACTAAGATTGAATGAGTTCTGGCCTCTCCCGTACTTTGAATTTGAAATTATAACACACGAATTTTTCGGTAGTTGGATTTTCAGGTATGCTCTGCTGACACTTTTATGGGAGTTCTAGACTTAAATCAAGTTGTAACGGGTAGTTCTGATCTAGAACTACTAAGATTGAATGAGTTCTGGCCTCTCCCGTACTTTGAATTTGAAATTAAAACACTAGAATTTTTCGTTACTTGGATTTTCAGGTATGCTCTGCTGACACTTTTATGAGAGTTCTGGACTCAAATCAAGTTGTAATGGGTAGTGCTAATCTAGATCTACACAAAATTAATGAGTTCTGGGTTCTCCCATACTTTGTATTGAAATTGACAACATTAGAATTTTTCGGTAGTTGGATTTTCAGGTATGCTCCGCTGACACTTTTATGAGAGTTCTGGACTCAAATCAAGTTGTATTGGGTAGGGCTGATCTAGATCTACACAAAATCAATGAGTTCTAGGTTCTCCCATACTTTGTATTGAAATTAACAACATTAGAATTTTTCGGTAGTTGGATTTTCAGGTATGCTCTGCTGACACTTTTATGGGAGTTCTGGACTTAAATCAAGTTTTAACGGGTAGTACTGATCTAGAACTACTAAGATTGCATGAGTTCTACCCTCTCCCATACTTTGAACTTAAAATGGCAACATTAGAATTTATCGTTTACTTGGATGACATCATGTTATGCTCTGCGGAGACTTGGAATTTCAGGTATGCTCTGCTGACACTTTTATGAGAGTTCTGGACTCAAATCAAGTTGTAATGGGTAGTGCTGATCTAGATCTACACAAAATCAATGAGTTCTAGGTTCTCCCATACTTTGTATTGAAATTGACAACATTAGAATTTTTCGGTAGTTGGATTTTCAGGTATGCTCTGCTGACACTTTTATGGGAGTTCTGGACTTAAATCAAGTTGTAACGGGTAGTACTGATCTAGAACTACTAAGGTTGAATGAGTTCTGGCCTCTCCCGTACTTTGAATTTGAAATTAAAACACTAGAATTTTTCGTTACTTGGATTTTCAGGTATGCTCTGCTGACACTTTTATGGGAGTTCTGGACTTAAATCAAGTTGTAACGGGTAGTGCTGATCTAGATCTACACAAAAACAATGAATTCTAGCCTCTCCCATAGTTTGAATTTGAAAAAACTACATACGAATTTTTCGTTACTTGGATTTTCAGGTATGCTCTGCTGACACTTTATGTGAGTTCTGGACTCAAATCGAATTGTTAGGGGTAGAACTGAGCTAGATCTACTAAAAAAGAATGAGTTTTAGCCTCTCCCATACTTTGAATTCGAAATGACGACTTTAGATTTTTTCGTTTACTTGGATGACATCATGTTATGCTCTGCTGAGACTTGAATGTGAGTTTAATTTATTTAAAAGACCAGAACTATTTCTAAAAAGTATCAGGAACTGTGGAACTATGCCGTATTTATATAGAAATCAAATAATATTATGCTCTGCTGAAATAAACCGCGAAGTTAGCAGAGCATTTTTTCAATTAACTTTTCTAAGGCTTAAACGCCGGAACTATTTTTAAAAAGTATCAGGAACTATAGAACTCGGCTGCATGCGAATAGAACTCACATTATTTTTTGATCTGCTGGACAATGCTCTGCTAAGTTCACGAACATTTCATTTTACCAATCTAATTTTTCCAATGGGTCCCGACTGTGAATAATTTTTTACTCCTTTATTTATGTGTTCTGTGTGTATCGATTACAAACCTATTATTACTTAGCGTAATTTCAAATTACTGGACTTGTTTTTTTCTTTTTGGTTTTTTTGTTGTTTCTATGCTTATTTTTTAATCGAGTTTTTCACGCAGTCGGGTTTTTTGTTTTTTTATAAATTATTTTTTTTATTTTACGCTTTTTAGTTATTTTCATTTATTGATGGTAGGTAAGTCTCGTAATCTATTCATTTCATTAGGGGGTTATAATGTACTAGCTGCGCCCCGCGGTTTCACCCGCGTAAGTTCCGTTCCCGCGGGAATAAAAAGTAGCCTATGTGTGAATCCAGCTACCTATATTCCAAGTTTCATCGCAATCGGTTCAGTAGTTTTTGCGTGAAAGAGTAACAACCTCACATACATACATACTAACATACAAACTTTCGCGTTTATAATATTAGTAAGATTCTATTTCAGTTAGGGTTTAGTTATTTATTGTTTAAATTTATTATTATTCTTTTAACGTTTTTAGGTACCTAAGTGTTATTAGGCTTTTATTCAGTAGGTAGGTACAATTTATTTAAATATTTTTTTAGTATAGGTATATCAATAAATTCCTGTCACCTGTACCATCACGGCTTATACATTGATAGTTCCAAGCGTAACTACGTAACAAAAATAAAAACTTGTTCGTTAGTAATAATAATAATAAAAAGCTAGAATACCTAATTGTAAATTAACTTTAAACCGTTATATTTCCTAAACGGTTCTTAAAAATGAAAAATAGTAGAAGAAACCTAATATTTATTTTAAAAAACCTATTCAACGATACCCATCTTGACATACTTTGACGATTTTGGATTTTTTAATTTTGACAATATGGCGTCTGGTGGTGACATAAGTTACTTTGGATTACTGTCATGTCTTAAGTCACACTCGCCAGATTAAGACGAATCGATTGACGTAAGAATCATCAAAATCGGTCCACGCGTTTGGCCTCTAGAACGCCACATAGAAACATCCATACATACATACATACATACATACATACATACATACATACATACATAGACTCATAAACACATTACCCTCCTTTGCGTCGCGCAGTCGGGTAAAAACGCGTTACCACGGGCGCGGGCGGACAAGCCGTCTCGAGCGGTGGCACTTTTTCGTTCATTACTCGGGTTCCACAAATTGGATTTCAATGCAAAGTATACCACGACGTTTTTCGAAAATAGAACTATCCAAAATTGAAATCCAGATTTTAATCGGATTAAGAGTTTTTAATTGTATAAGGAACAGACAGAGAGACAGATAAAAAGACATGAATTTCAAAAAATTTATAATTTGCTTCTACTATTTTTCCTAAGTCCTCTAGACAACTTTTTTTTTAATTTACTTCCAAGTAGGTACAAACTTTTTGTCCTCTCTTCATTTATTATAAGTTTAGATAGATAGATTCTGTGTGCGCCACAGAATACATTAAAATAGGTAAATAATTTGACTGCATGGTGCGTGCGGTAACGTTGGGATTTGGATAATCTGGGATTTGGACATTTTGGATATGGACAAATTGCACCCGCTGGACATTTTGGGATTTGGACTTTATGAACCTACACGGTTTTATTATCTAGGATATTACAAGAATTCACAATATCGGAACTGAGCGAACCAACGGTCTCGTAATAGGCTTCTGCCCCAGTCGAGCGCTAGCAACAGAATGACACTCCTGCCACAATTCTCCCACCGCTACGATTCCGTTCACGTTAAGTCACTCGTTCGACAAATTCGTGTGACGTCACGGCGTTCACTCACTTCTGACTTTCAATCAATTGAGAGACTACATAAATCAAACGAGTACCTAACTAAAAAATCAACTGAGAGACTACATTAATCAATTGAGATCCTATTCTAAGCTTCATAATTTTACGAAGGCTGCGACATATATATTGTTCTTCTACACGTCTAGGCGAACAAATTTTTGTTCGGAGTTTATTATTAAAACGATATTTTAAGGTAAACACCTCCAATCCTAGAAATAGCCGATTTCCATTTATTTAGTTAGGACTTCTAATCAATTAATTTTCTTTATTAAAAAAAAGGATGTTTTTTCAGTTAAAGAAAAACTCAGAATTTATGAGAAAAACGTCGCATTAAACAAAATTAAGGTAAAAAGTTGCTCGCCTATTTAAAAAGCAGGTATCCCTTAACTCCAACACCCTATATACTAGTAGGTACAATCGCGATCAAAACTTATTATAGTTTTTGTTTCTAAACATTATCGGAAAGCTTTTGACCACAACATCCATGGGGCGCTCTCCAATAGGATGACTCCGATAAATATCTAAGCGCACCTTGTATGTGCAAGACGCACATTGAACTCATAATATCTGTACCCATGTCATCTATTCAGTGGATGTCTGACAACAGTAGAAATTGAAAGGCACTATGAACATAACGTGGTCATTACCGGTGATCACCTCAAAGCAGCAATGTACTGCTAGTGCCTGTCATTCTCCACTGTTTGAAACAATAGAATAGAATAGAAACATTTATTGACAACAAACACACAGAAGAACACCAAAGACTCAAAATAAAAAAATAACCATTCACATAAAAAGCAAGGGATAGTAACAAAAACAAACGTCAACAGATAGATAATATGGGTACTGGTTTCTTCTTCTTCTGTAGTTTCTACTTCATGCGTATTTTGTTTTTGAATTGTTTTGATGGTCTTATTTTTCCACTTTGAGCGTCCTTTGATTTATGTTTCGATAGTCTTTAAATTTCATTTCGATCGTATTTTTTGAAGGTAGTGAGAATATGGTTTGTCTTTATTCGTGACAAGAACTTCAAAGTCGACAGACAAACACAGAAAGTTGTTAAAATTACTCCGACTTTACTCCATGTTTATTAACAAGGGTTGTAATTAGAGTTCATTACTATTTTATACCCTTATTCAACACGACAAAATTTGACGACATAAACGGAATATTAAAATAACGGGGCCCTACCGTGATGTCGTCGCGAAGTAGTCGCGTAGTCGTTAAGCTTAAAAAAAAAATTAAAACACGTCAAATAATTAAAAAAAAGAAAAATAAACTTAAAAAATAAGTGATTTTTTTTAATGTCTGTGGGTTTCAAAAGTAGTCGGCGTATTTTTTATTAAAAAATGTACTATTTCGTAATTTGTTTTTATTGCTCAAGGCATATTTACTAGACATATTTCACTTTTCACTTTACTTGCGGCGAGATTTGAACTCGCGTCCCTGGATCAGTACCCCAGTGCCTAAACCGCTCGGCCACGCAAGTCCCCTTGACTTGACGTGAATTTTTGAAGATGAATTTTCCTTTAAAATATTTTTAAAATTTACTTTATATTTTTGAACGACAAAAGGACGACATATAGCAACGACAAACGAGCATGGTAGCGCGAAATAAAATCCAGCAAGGGTGAATGATTTTTTTTAAATAAATAAACAACATATTTTATTGCAATGTTTTCAATATGTTTTTATCCTTTTCCAAACGGATATAAATCAAAGGTCATAAAAATCGGGTTTGCGGTTCTAGAATGATTGCATTTCGAACTAACACAATTTTATTTTTATTCGAGTATACTTAGAGCCTTTTTTATGTTATTTTATAGAATTTCTTTTCCAAAACATTTTTAATTTTAGTAGCCATGAGCAGTTGGTCATTAAAATTCTATGGTATGTACGTATGTTTTATATATAACAAAATAAAACGCAATTTAAATAATACATACATAGTCAAAAATAGTTTTAAATGGATCTTGAAATATAAAACAAGGTAAGGGCATGAAAACTGTTATTTTTCTAACAGTTGTCAATGCACCATAATCTAAAAAAACCGACTTAAAAAAAGGAACAAAAAATAATTTAAAAATTAAAAACCACAAAAAAAAGAATTGATAAAAAATACCAAAATAACCTCTACATACAGCGCCACCGACTAATTAATCTGTTTTATCATCTGACGTCGGGCAGCCAAACTAAGTACAATATGGAACCATACAGCCAGTAAAACTGCCCGACTTCAGATGATAAAACAGATTAATTAGTCGGTGGCGCTGTATGTAGAGGTTATTTTGGTCTTTTTTATCAATTCTTTTTTTTTGTGGTTTTTTAATTTTTAAATTATTTTTTGTTCTTTTTTTAAGTCGGTTTTATAATTTTTAAATTATTTTTTTATTTCACCCTTTTTAGTACCTACCTACCTACTTTCGACTGCCAAATAAATTAACAATAACCTATTGTTACCGTAATTTTAATTATTGAGGAGTTTGCTGATGAGAAGGTGGTTTTAGGTGGCCCATCAATCTGTACTTCGTTCTTTAGGGGTCTATTCTTTTTGGTAGAAGTCCAAAAACGAGTAATTTATTACATCCTGGGAAGCTATCCTGTCCATCATTCCGAAGATACTCATCAGATCCTGACCAAATTTTTATAGGACCACCTCGGGGCTTCCACCTTTCTATTACAAAAAGAACCATCTTAATCGGTCAAGCCACCTTCGAGTAATCGGTGAACAAGTGAATTGAATCCAGGTTTTTGAGAAGCATTCCCGGTCCTCACTTCGAAGATCCTCATCAGATCCTCACCAAATTTTTATGGGACCACCTCGGGGCTTCCACCTTTCCATTAAAAAAACAACCATCTTAATCGGTCAAGCCACCCGGAATGGTTCGAGTAATCCACCAGCGAATGGTTCGAGTAATCGGTGAACAAACATAAAAAAAAAAAAAAAAAATATACGCGACGAATTGAGAACCTCCTCCTTTTTTGAAGTCGGTTAAAAAATATACGCGACGAATTGAGAACCTCCTCCTTTTTTGAAGTCGGTTAAAAACAAAAAAAAATGCAAAAGTAACCCTGCGCAGCGCGTGTCTACATTCAAAATATTCATATTACCTACGTAATTATACTTTATTTCAGTACAAGTAACAATTATTCTCTATACAGTCCACAATATCACAGGGCAATATGTGAAGGACAAACTACTGTTAGACTTGGATGTATTACGTCACAACTGCAGCGAATGCCCGCATGTCTACCTCCCCGTATGTGCCAGCAACAACATTACCTATTTGAACCATTGCTTTTTCTTATGCAAAAATCCTGAGTAAGTAGTATCTAAACCACAGTACTACACATTTTCACGATTTTAAACTAACGTGATTCTGTTCACTACAAATATTATTAAACTAGCTGCGCCCCACGGTTTTACTAGCTGAAGTGAAAAACGCGTTGTCAGTTGTCACGGGCGCGGGCGGCCGAGCGGTTCTCGAGTGGTTGCACTTTTTCGTTCATTACTCGGGTTCTACTAATAGGATTTCGATGCAAAGTATACCACGACCTTCCTCGACAATAGAACTATCCAATATTAAAAACCAGATTGCAATCGGATTAGTAGTTTTCAATGGAACAGACAGAGAAACAGACAAACGGACAGACATGAATTTTAAAAATTATATTATTTTGATCTACTACTTATCCTAAGTCCCTTAGACCACTGTTTTTTTTAATTTACTTCCAAGTACAGACTTTCTGTCCTCTGTTCCTTTATTAATAAGTAATAGAGTATACATAAAAATATCGTCAGTACAATATGTATGTGAAATTACATCTCAATCTACCTTGAACAAGGAGTCTGAAATAGGCTCCGAAACGTCGGATCGGCGTTGCAACAATGCTAAAGAAACAACGCGATTCAAACAGTACTTATTATAACTTTAATTTAAAGTAGTTTCAAATTCAATAACTACTTTTTAGGGTAGTAACCAAATGGTAAAAACGGGTCGCTATATTGGGATTTAATAGCTTTGAAATTTTCACAGATTATGTATTTAGTAGCTGCTATGATAACAAATACAAAAAACTCCCTAGGAATTGGTGTCAGGCCGACCATGAAGATAATGATGACTTACCTATTTTGCCGATCCTAAGTAATTTTGAATTTTAGCGAGCCCCGGGCTTCGATAGGGATCCAACTGGGAACATCGCTGAGATGAGAAGAAAACATGATTCCTAAAGTTGAAACGCAACGCTATCGTGATTTATTTTTACCAATGGCGCCATCTAGTAATAAACCGACGTCAGTTACCTACTAAAATGTTAAATTGTAACAGGGCCGCGATGAAAACCACCTTCTCTACGACCACAATCAGAACCACGACTCATACAAATATTATTATAGAAGGCTGGAACTGGATCTTCGGAACGGCATCCACTCCACCGACGATCCTAACGACGAGGCCATGGATTGACCCCAGGGATGTACCGAGAGTTTTAATGCGGGGCACTTGTACCTTTTATTAATTTAACATTGGGGGTTACCATGATCTCTTCTCAGTCAGCTAAAAAATATATTTAAATTCATGACTCAAAGTTTAGACTCTTACTCCCTTACTTATAAAATATTATTTACAATGAATAAGTTATGTGACGTCTGTCAATTTTGAAACTTCCTGTGACAGTAAAAGACAAACGAAGCATAGTTATGCAGCGCATTTATTAACGTTTATAAGTAAGGGGTGAAGACTTTTAGATTTTTTTTTCACTTCATTCAGCCATTAGTTTAACGATTTATCGTAAAGGAGTTTGACAACAAGCGAAAAAGTTTGCATTACCTACTTCTAAAAAACTGGCCACAAAGCTCGAAATTCAAATTATAAATAAAACCGATTTATTTTTAAACAGGTATTTAAATGTTTTCTTTCCGCATTCAGCCAGTGAGATTTTGAAAGCAATTTGGTTATTCAACCTATTCAACTTGATTTCTTTAAATAATTTTAGTTTGCATTACAGAATGAAGTGCTAAAGTAAACGGGAACGGTTAAACTTAATGTGGTGCAGGATTTTCATCATCATCTTCGTCCTATAACGTATATTATTATATATTTTGAACTAAAATATACAAAATATTATTTACCTAAGAACGGCGATCATATTCGATTTTTATACTTCCATATCTCGATATTTCGCCATAAATAAAACTGACTTGTCCAGTTTGTGAGACTTGCGTATAAATTAAGGGTATAAACATAAATGGGACCTACTTTCCCATGACCAGGAACCACGAAATTTGGAAAAAGCAAGCAAAAAAGCAAAGTATTATAATAAAAGTTTCCCAAAAAAGAAAAAAAATATCGACGTTTTTTTTCTTTTTGCTATATCAAACTCGAAACTCGAATGAGCACCTATACGATAGAAGTATAAAGTAAGAAGAACTCGGCGCGCGAGTTCAATTCGCACTTGACATTTTTTTTTTGACGGGAATGTACTTAAAGGGAAATCTTGCAATTATCACAAGAAATCTTTGCCAACCCAATCTAATGTTAACATTTTACATATACCTACCTACCGTTTTATTTTTAAGTATTGTATCGAATTATTTTTCTATCGCATTTTTATTGGGTTTACCATGAATTGGACAATAAAATTATGTGGTAGGTACGTATAATTTATTTCATATTTTTAAACAAATAATACTATTTTTATTTACATCTTCATTGGACGGAGATTGGCTAAATCTAGTCCAGGACCGAACTACTCGGAAGGATGTTTGGACCTTTGCCCATGCAGCAGTAGAACGGTATATGTCAACAAAATTATATGTGAGCTCTACATACGAGACGGTTTTATTAAAAATTAAGGTACAATTATTAAGATATCTCTACGCCTTCCCGGGATAATGGATCTTGATAATGGGGACGCACGGACAACAAAAAGACTTCAGTGGCTTGTTACAAATGTTTTCCTCCAGATGCCATATCTACTGTTAACATTGAGATTATTGGTTAATATGCATCTTTTTTATTTTAGTACAAGGAACAATAATTGTCTACCTAGTCCATTACACGATGAGCGCTTTGAACACAAAATCGTTCAACCCTCTAGACGTACTACGAGTCAATTGCAGTGAATGCCCACAAGCCTACTTCCCAGTGTGTGCCAGTAACAACGTCACCTATTTAAATCATTGCTTTTACTTGTGTAAAAATCCTGAGTAAGTATTTTGTGAAAATATGAAAACTCCGGCTATATCCGCACAGGCAGACGGCTGGAGGCGTCTTGAGCCTAGCAAGTCACGTAGCGAGGCATTATTAAAACCAACAGTCTAGAATGTTCGCGCCCGGCCGCATTGAACGCGAAACGAGCGACTAGCTAGGCGCCAAAGTGCGGCCGGTCGCGAAAATTCTAGAACGTTCGTTTTAGTTAGGGCCTCGCTAGGCTCTATGAGACGCCTGTTTACGCGGGTGTAGCCTTCAGATATAAAATTTATAGGAAATTTCAATAAGTTTTTGTTATTGAAACTGCAACAGGGCAGCGAAAAAGACCACCTTATCCACCACAGTAATGACCACCACCGAGGGTTTTAATTTAATCGTGGCCGGGTGGAACTGGGTTTTTGGTGCACCCACCACTCCGCCACCAACCAAAGGGACAACCTGGAAATGGAGAGACCCCAAGGATGTACCGAAAATCATAAGGCGAGGCGTTTGTATCATGTTTTAACTAGAGACTATATTATTATATCAGTTGCTTGCTCCAAGAATAGTGAATTAAAAAAAAACCTACAACCTTTTTTTCTAAGTCGATATTTCTCAGCTTTATTAGTTGTAGGTATTTTTTTAGTAGTGAATGTTTTATGTATTGTTTTTGATTTTGAGCGTTCATCGAAAATTGGTAATTGTCATGGCGAAATAATGTTGAATATGTTATTTGTATTATACCTATGTGGATTTTAGGTGACATTGTTTTCTACATTTTGGTCAAGTTTTAAGACAAAAACTGTGAATTGTTTCGAAGCCTATCCACATCCGCATGCTCAAGGCCTGAACCGCCTTCCCAGCCTAGTCAGCCATGCCCAGAAAAAAGAACGGATCGATACGTCTGGAGCTAATTAAACTGTGCGTTTACTCACGATGTTTTCCTTCCTCAAATGTTATTAACGCACATAACTTTCTTGTAAAGACATTTGAAAGTTAAGATTTACCCCCTTACTATACTATACTATACACGATGATTACGTTATGTGCACCTAACATTCGTCTTTGTCTGTCAACTTTAAAACTTTATGTCACAGTGAACGACAAATGATAGGCACATAGCTTATGCAGGTGTTAATCAACGTTCATAAATAAGCGGGGTTCACTTTAAAATACTATAGTAAAAAAGCAATGTCTATGATTCCTTTGAATCAAACAACAGAACCACGAAGCATGAAAGTGCTACAACTTTGTTCTCCTAGCGGCTATAACGCTACGCTGTGGGCAATAACTGTTATAGTAAATGTGCGCTCTTCTTTAAACTATTCCACCACTATTCTGCTCTAAACGTTAAATTTTAAGTGGTAGTTTAAAGACGACCGTTCACTCAAAGGAAAAATATTTAAGGCGCTATCGACTAGTTTGGTTTGATGAAGCTTTTTAGAGTAGAGTTTGTAAGCGGTCTGAATACATTTGGGTAAGTACGTTATGTCCAATTGAATACATTTTGAAAAGTTTTTTAATGTGCATTTCATCATTAATTAGGGTTCCGTACCCAAAAGGACCGTTTTAATAAGACTCCAGTAATAGATGTCACATTCGAAGATATTTTTCAAGTGTTACACAATAAAAAATGTGGAAAACCTACAATAAATAAAAATGGCCTTTTCATCTAACTTGAGATGGTTTATACAGCGCAAGCAACTTCTAATCCATGCTATTTATGGCGATTGCCCAGGACATTGTTAGATGGATTAGGGTTGTCCAGCACCTATACCATCTTCCCAGCCTAGTCAGCCATGCCTAGATAAAAGAACTGGTCAATATGTCTGGAACTAACTAAGCCGTGGGTGTCCTCGGAATACAATATTATGTGATATGTTTATTTTTTCTGTAATACATTACGTAATGTGTAATTTAAATCACAATAAAATAGTGTTATTCGCGGAGTTAACTTTCAATTAAGGTGACGTGAACTGAGGTAAAGACTTCACGTATTGGGAAGTGGAGATAAAGTCAAAGATCTACAAGCGTGCTGCCTAGAAAAATTTACTCATATTGGACTTGAAGGTTGAATTTTGAGGCAAAACAAATATTAAAGTGGGGCTCCCACACAACAAACGTGGTTTTTTTGTTATGATAGTAAGGAACCTTTCGTCCGCAAGTCCGGCTCGCTCTTTACCAGTTTTTTTTAAATTGATTAGCTCACAATTTTATACCTAAGACAGATATCGAATCCGA
This sequence comes from Idaea dimidiata, assembly GCA_949358125.1. NCBI lineage: Eukaryota > Metazoa > Arthropoda > Insecta > Lepidoptera > Geometridae > Idaea > Idaea dimidiata. The sequence continues at coordinate 17,783,349 of OX442334.1, read as the reverse complement.
AACAAAGGACGGTCAAACCAGAAACAGAAGACGATCTAAGCAGCCTATGCACAGCACAAACAAACACGACGAAACATAAAAAAGAAATAAAAAGAAAAAACTCGACAAATATAAGATACCGACATAATATTATTATATTATTAATTTGTTCAAATCCTGGAAAACTCGACCAACTTATACCATAAAAAGTTGAGGAGTTTCCCTTTTCTCGTCTCCGAGAACCTTAACGACTCAACTTTTATCAAAGTTTTATTAAGTGGAAACAGTTGCTTATTATACTTAGTATAATTAATCATGATATTTATGCGTTGTTAAACTAATTACTGTTTGGTATTATCATTTTGTTGCAGACTTTTTGTGGTTGCCAGAAAAAAAATATAGTACCTACTTATAAATTAGTTGTAGACCTCTGTAAGTAGGTGGTTCGAATGAGCAACTATATAATAGAAAGGTCTTTAATTTCTGGTCATCCTACAACATTAATTCGTACCTATGTACATGAGTAAGGAACTCTCGGCGGCACGCGTTTTCGACTTTTTTATAAGCGTAAGCGTCCCGCGGAAACGGGGCTCACCCGCGTAGGTCCCGTTTCCGCGGAAACATCGGGATATTAAGTCTATGTTCTTCTCTATCGCTCCATCTATCTCTATACCAAAATTCATCAGAATCGGTCCAGCTGTTTAAACGTAAAAGCGTAACAGACAGAGTTACTATCGCATTTATAATATAAGTAAGGATAGATGAGCGTTTGGCCACTGTATCACCTGAAGGTAAGTGATGATATGGAGGTTCCAATGCGCAGACCGTGCAGCCACTTAGAAAAATTGGTCGAACATAGTTCCACTGCCATCTTCCTAACTTCTAAGTGAGCATGCTGCATCTTGGGCCTTATTATCATCACTTACCATTAGATAAAGTCCTCAACTAGTAAAAGTGTTTCCTTAATTAGATAAAGTGTTTTAACACTCCGTTTCGCATTGCTGACCACTGGTCCAGTGGTCAGCAATGCGGTGGTCACTGACCACCGACGGTGGCCCGACAGCATTGTATCGGTCGCGAGGAGTCGTTGGATGGAGGTGGCTCGGAATCGCTGTTTTTGACGTCGTCGTATGGAGGACGAATATAGGCTAATATGATGATGATGATGATGATCTTCATCAAATAAAAAAAAAACATTTACTAGTCTAGTTTCATTGCAATCGGTTCCGCAAAGCGCGAAGTAAATTGTTTCATTAGTTTATAATTAAAACAAGCCCTCATAATTAAATTTTAAACTTTCTAACCACCAAATGAAATTCATTACAAACAATAAGTAGGTAAAGCTATACAACATAAATTCCAGCACAGTTTTACAAGTGAAATTGATGGGAAACTTGAAGAAATAGGGCCAGTAAAATGCTCTACTTAAAACTTATAAACTGTCATGAAACAGTAAAGTTACTATAAGTAAGAGGGAGGTAGTTTTATCAGACCGGAAAACAAATAAGAAATAAGTATTAAAAGTTATAACAATGTCGTTTTAAGTTTAATGCTAGCCAGGTGCGGTTATTTATCTACTAGTTGCATCCCGCTGTTTCAACCGCCCGATCAAGCAGCAATATCGTGATCGAAAATGGCCTGTATCTTTTTCCAAAGTCCCAAAATAATCAAAATCGATTCAGGGATATAGGCGTGAAATCGTAACGGACAAACAGACTTACTTTTGCATCAATATTAGCAGGGAATAATCTTAGATAAACGACAAACACGGCAACAGAACTCTAACCGACGCGACGCAAAATTATTACGATAATTAAAGGAAAAACTGACTCTAAAAAATGGACGAAATAACCTCTATATATACAAGGTGTAACGGGTAAGCCCTTTTAATCCGATAGGGGGTTGTTCTAACCGTCTAGGCGAACAACTTTTGTTCTACGACTTTTGGAAATTCGAAGTACTTTCCGAAAAATATAGGTGTAAAGTTTACTTGAAAATCAGCTGTTTCTGATAGTTCGAGGTCATTGACCTTATGTTGTCCTTTTATTTAGTTTGATGGTTTACAATCAAAACTTCAATTATCTTTATTTTGAAAATCAGCTGTTTTTTCAGTGGAACATAATCTCAAAATTTTCAAAAAAAAAGTTTGATTTTTCAAAAGTCGTAGAACAAAAGTTGTTCGTCTAGACGTCTAGAACAACCCCCTTTCGGATTAAAAGGACTTGCCCGTTACAAATTGTATAGTGCCAGCGACTTATCTGTTTTGTTATCGGAGCTACTTCTTTTGGTAGAAACTCAAAATGAGTAAAGTACTGCATCCTGGGATGCTATGCTGTGCATCATTCCGAAGATATTGATCAGATCATCACCAAAATTTTATGGGACTGACTCGGGAATCTCGCCTTCCAAATAAAAGAATTATCAAATCCGGGCTTTATAAAGCCGGAGTCCGGGCGTGAAATTATACAAATAATATACGATTCGAATTGAGAACATCTTCCTCTCTCTGAAGTCGGTTAAAATTTGAAATAAATAGTCGTATTTTCAATATTAGGTATGGTTTATTTTTTTTAATAAATATCGTTTTTAAACTTGTAAACAAACTTTCTCTCAGACATCATATTTCCATTGTATTCGTTCAAAAAGGTATACATTTCCCCTGATGAACGACAGTCACAGAATCTGCCGTTTCACAACTCAACTGGCATTTGTTATAATAAGACTGGTTATTCGATCCACAGACTGGATCGTAGATTTGGTTACAGTAACAACCATCTTGGTTATGTGGATCAGGTATAGGACCGAGTTCATCAGTATCTCCTACTTTAGAGTTCGATTTAGGATCTTGTGGGTTTTGAGGTTCATTGGCGCCTTGTCTGAAAAAAGTTAGTAAAAGTGTATATTTATTGACTACATCAATTACAATCCATACCCAAAAACCAACAACTTTCCATCTCATGAAATAATCTATAATTTGCAAAAGCAAATGCATGACTGGAGTAGTAGATTCCCGTGGTGTGAATTCTACTGCACAACTTCAAATGAAAATAAATATGTTATAGAGGTCTACAAGAATTTGTCTATGCCTACGGTATCCCATGTCCGTCGTTAAAGGCAACCAAAATGGGTTTCTGGGTGGGAGCTTTAAGTTGTTACCACCCACTGGCCTAAGTCGTAGCACCAAGCGGATTCTTTCGTATTCTAATGCTTAGACCGATGTAGCCACGAAGGTTCACGAGTCGGATCTTATACCACTGCAGTCTTCTTTCTCCTAGATGAGCGTGGTACATTTTTACACCATAATATCATCACTTACCAACAGGTGGGATAGTGGTCAAATTCTCATGTATCTATATCTATGCTAATATTATAAAGAAGAAAGATTTATTTGTTTGTTTGATCTCTTTTGATCTCGATATTCTTACAGGATCGGAACTTACGCGAATGAATCTACGGCTCGCAGCTAGTCGTAATTAAACAATACAATGCCAAAAACAAGCTTCGTACTCAACCTTACCTCAGATTATTAGATCTTACTTTGAAATATGCAGGATAATATCTTGGTACATTAATTTGAAATTTGCATACTTGTATTAAGAATATTAAACCTGAAAATAAATTAAACTTATTGCGCTACCCTTTTCTTATTATTTTTCCTTTTTTCTTGCTTTCTTAGGACGTGTTCACTAAGAAAACTGGTTTCGAAGACAAACTCTAGTTTTAATTATAGGGAAGGAAAAAATGCCTGTATATGTATCGATCCAAATCACCAGGTATCTTAAAATCACTAGCCTTTCAACGCAATCGATACAGTTGTTTTTGTGACAGAGATTTTCACATTTATAAAATAACGTGGATTTAAGCCGATAAGGCTTCAACGCACAGTTCATGAAGCACCCGCTTCAATGGCTTCTAACTATTTACAACTTGAATAATCAACCTTTCATCTAATTTCAGATGATTTATACAGCGCAAACAACTTTTAATTCATGCTATTTTATGGTGCTGTAGTGCCCACTACATTATTAGGAGAAGTAGGCTTGCTCTGCACCTAAACCACCCTCCCTGCTTAGTCAGTCATGCCCAGGAGAAAGAACTAGTCTGTCCATAGTGTCCATACGTCTGGAGCTAACTAAGCCGTGGGTTTCCTCACGATGTTTTCCTCCACAATAAGAGCGATTTTATTAACGCACATAACTTTTCCTTAAGGAAAAACACATTGATTCGCGGTCAGCCGGGATTCGAAACCACAACCTTTGGAACCTTAGTCCAGGTATAGACCACAACTTGTATAAAACAAAAACAATTAACTAAATAAAAAAGTAAAACTAAAATTACAGGCAAAACTTTTTAAAACTCTCAAAGAAATCAAACGGAGTAATCAAGAGAAATTGTCAAAGTAAACTAATCACCACTCACAGATATAAGCAATTAAGGTCCTTGCCATTTCGACTTTAAATAAAGAGTTCTAAGACAAATTAACTCAACGTATCTTTAATGGAAAACCGCAAGCGTAACTTAAGTGGTTTCATATTGGACGGTAACGACAAATGACTTGTGGCTTTAGATATTAACTATTAAATCAAGTGAGAATCCATATTTTTAGTTTTCTCAAGTCTCATTCGCTTATCGACATTTTATATTCTGTTACTTCTACGTTTGAACTATATTACAATAGCGAAGTCCCTTGACCAAGATTATATTGTTACATAGTCGAAACGTCGTCGAGGTCGTCGTCTGTAAATGATGAAAGATAAAATAAATAATAATAAATAAGGTAATAAAATCAGTTTAACGACAAGTACAATGTGTATTTGTCGTTAATGTCTAATACGGCAATAGGTAAATGAATTCTGGAACATACCTCCGACAAACGTTTCGCTGCCGAACGATTCGCCGACAGAATTTTTCGTTTATAACTTGTTCAATGACTGAACTTGTCCTACGAACTATTCGCCGACAGATTTTTTCGTTTATCAGTTGTTCAGCGACCAAACCTTTCAACAGATCCGAACCAACCGAACCAACGATTCGCCGATAGAACGATTTTTTCATGACCGAATCGACGACAAGACGTTCCCACTACTAAAAATATTGTCGGCGAATCGCTCGGCAGCAAAACGTTTGTCGGAGGTATGTTCCAGAATCTATGAACCATTTGCATTGTGAAGTTAGGTTACAAATTTCGAGATATATAAAATGAGAAATACTACTGTAACAAATTGAGCACCGCTAAGACACGAGAAAAGAGACAAAAGACTTGGACGGCGACGGGCATCTATAATAGACAGAACAATATTTTAATTGATAGAAATGATTTTCAAAAATTAGCACCCGATAGGACTAGAACCTGCAAATTTTGGAACAACAATTTTTATTGAACTTTCTTAATTTTATAGGGCGTCTTGTTTAAACTTTTTTTTCAATTCGAGATTCGATGACCTTTATTGAAGGTCAATAAGGAAATTTGCTTTAAGACCGAAGTTTTCTCTAAAGTTTATGGTTAAAATCGTGGCACGACGTTGCGTCGTTGGTGTACTTACTACGGTCGTCGTCGTCTAATGTGAAAGCACAATTTAGTACACTTGTGTACGAGTTCATTATGCTTATCAGATTTAGAAGTGATTTATTGGTTTATTACCAAAGAGTTCTTTGAAACAAAACGTAGAAGTAATGTAGGTAAAATGTATGAAACATTTTCTGTTTTTTAAATGTCTTAGAATATTTTTTTTCTTGTAAGTTCAAAGGGACGTAACGTCCCTCATTCAGGGTGCGCACTATGATTGGTTCATGGTTCATTCCCATTCCCTTTTTGCGTGCCAAGCGCCACGCATCCACCTTTCTCGTACAAGTTGTATTCACTGGTTTTAAAGGTGCGTGAGTGATTTCCCGAATATTGACTTTGGATACAATTTAATGTTTTTTTTTTCTAATTTCCTATTTAACCCAAAAAAATGTAGGTAACGTAATTTCATGCCCGGTCCAGACTCACCATGAGGCTTCACAAGACGACGCGAGTGCGAGAGTGAGGACGTTCCACTCGCAACAAGTATGCGCAGTTCCTCGCCTTGCCTGGCTGTGTCGCTCTGCTTCGTGTCGGTTTTTCGGGCGCGAGTCAAAGGACTCGAGGAGGCGAGGTGAGACAATCAACCACACTCTCGCGCTCCGCTCACTCACTTGCTTGTTGACTGACTTCTAATTTATTTAATTATATTACAAACACTTTCAGACTAAAAAATACACCAAAACGTCTGAAAGCCATTAACCATAATTACAAATAATTATTGAAAATATTTTTTTTAAACACATAAATAATGTTATTTATCAAACAAGAAACAAAACAATAAAAAAAGCTAAATCTAAATATAAAACTAAAATTAAAATTAAAAATATGACCTATAAATAAAAAATGTCTTCGAGGGCGTCCTCACGAGGCATTGTGCCCAGAAGGCTAGCAACGTTTCCCCTCTGGATTGCCAAACTCATCCTCTCAGTGAAAAAGCTGCCAGCCCTCCGGTAGATAAAAAAAAGTAAATTAAAATAACCAACAATAAATTAGATTTAATCAACACATAAATTAGATTTAAGTTAAACTAGGTAGGCATCAAAATGAACAAATAGTGGCTGAGCCATGCAAAAAACGTCAACCTCAGACCTGTCTGCAATCAGTTGATTTATCAGTGAAAAAAATCTACTTAATTAAAAGTGTAGACTTTTTTAGTTGTCGCCAGTAGCCAAAAACCTTAGTGTAATGGCAAATTGGACTTTAGGAGGTCCAGCACGCCTTAGTTGCGTTTCTTGCTTGGCGATAGTAAGTGAAAATAAGTAACTACGTTGTCACTTGAATCACGTTCATTTCGTATTAGGTAGACGTAGCGTCCAACTAAATAAATCGAGAGTGTGGATGGCTAGTGCACTTCTGCCACCTCCATTCGCCAAAACTTGTGCGAGAGGTGAGAGGAGTCTGGAGCGGGCCTCAAATGTAGGTCAATACCATCCAATCTTAAAGAGTATTTTCCTGTTTATGATAAATTACTTGAACATCATCATAAATCTGCGCTAGGAACTCAATATTTATGAGTTGCCCCTATACATCTTTAAATTTGAAAGTTCATCTTTCATCTTTCGACTCGAGCTGTGCTAGGGTTAAATTAGATTACCGATTGTTTATCGGCCGATAACTCTGCGACCTTTCTTTTTTTCAAATGGGTCACGGAGCCTAGCACAAGTGCGTCTTAACTACATAGGTCAAAAAGTTTTATACAATCTTAAATAACCTTTTTTTTTTTAACCCTGTCCTTGCAGCGGGGTAAAAAGACTTACCTCTGGTACCTACTTATAATTTTATAATGAATTCATTTTTATATATTTACATATTTTTATTTATTTTAAATATTTTTTAGTAAATAAATGTAATACTAAAATGGATACAATATTTATACACATACATGATGTAAACTACTGCCGTTTAGATTTTCTACTATCATTTTAAAAAAGAAACGTCAGGCAATTATTTTCACCTTTGTCGGCTAACTGTCGGCTGATTTAAAGTCCCTCGTTTGTTTTCAGTTTCCTACCAAGAATTGAGGTTAAAAGTACATTTATCTCAATCCGTTAAATAGCGGCTGGCAAGATCGATCTAAAAATGAGTACAGATATTGAATTGATAGAGTACGTAGATTTTTCTTCGGTTTTCGCGATGCTGGTATGAAATCAAACACATTTTCCAGTTTTAATCGCGCTGCTTTCGCGTTTGGAGGTCTTTCCAAACCTTCAAATACAAACTACAGGCACGCAATACTTTAAAAGTTACGGTCTAATACAAAAACGCTACTCAAACTCAAAGAAGTTTTCTAACTCAATAATTCCCATACTAACTTTAAGTTGAAAAGCTGCTCAATAATTTGTCTCCGACATTTTATGTGGACTTAGAAATATGTTTAGCAAGGAAATATATTTCCAAAAAAAGCCCCATCCCCATTTTTCTTCTTCTTCTTTTCGTGTAGTGGTGTGACACACCTAGTGTTAGAGTGCCTTAAAAAAAAATGCCTTGAGCAATAATCCTTGAGTGGAGTTTTTGTAATCGACTGTTGTATTGGTATAAATAGAATATACTTCATGAATAATCGTTTTTTTTTTTCAAGAATTCTTTAAGCGAATAAAAGCTAAGTGCAATGTAAAGAATGTCTCTAGATAATACAGAAATTGTCAACAAAACACCCAACGGACAAAGAAAAAGACAAGCATCTTAAAACATATTCCCCTTGAACATCAAACAAACTACGATAAATATGACTCCACTAACTTGAACACCAAAGTTTGTTTCAACTTTCAACTTGCCTCGACTTTCCTTCAAACAAACTGACGGGTTGTCTTGTTAGCAGTAGATATTTTGATGACAACGTCGAAGTAGCGGAGACGCTGATATTGTAGACCTAAGTTGTAGACCATTTTTTACTACTAGTGGGATTTACTTTACAAAAGTAGTGAGTGGCGTAATTTATAGTAATTTTCGTAAAAAAGATGCGAATAGAAACCAGCAGTACTTACTATTTATCTTATTTTTTGGAATGTTAAAATAGACATATTACATCTCAGTCAACCATGAAAAAGCCAACAGTAATGTTAGAGAAAACTCGGTTCGTTTTAAAATCATGAATGAATGAATGAATGAATTTATTTATTAATATGAATTTTACCAAACATTTATCAAGTTATATTAGAAATCGGCTCTACACTAAGCACAAGCTTGTATTGCAGGAACTGAGATACTTATACAATTTGTAACGGGTAAGTCCTTTTAATCCGAAAGGGGGTTGTTCTAGACGTCTAGGCGAACAACAATTGTTCTACGACTTTTCAAAATTCAAACTTTATTTTTGAAAATTTTGAAACTATGTTTCACTGAAAAAACAGCTGCTTTTGAAAATAAAGATAATTGAAGTTTTGATTGTATACCATCAAACTAAATAAAAGGACAACATAAGGTCAATGACCTCGAACTCTCAGAAACAGCAGATTTTCAAGTAAACTTTACACCTAAATTTTTCGGAAAGTACTTCGAATTTACAAAAGTCGTAGAAAAAAAGTTGTTCGCTTAGACGACTAGAACAACCCCCTTTCGGATTAAAAGGACTTACCCGTTACACCTTGTATAGTAATGTATGAAACATTTGATAATAATTCAAATTGTAAATATATACCTTACAGACTAACATACATATAAGAACGCGTTTGAACCCGGTAAATAAAGTGTTTAATTTGCAAAATCGCGAAAACCATAGAAGAAATTACTATTTATCTATTTCATAAAATTGCTTCCAGAAGCTACTACTTTTATCTCAAAGTTGTGATTATCTGATAAAGATCTTTGGAATGATGATCAGAATAAATCCTCAGCATGTAGTAAAATTTGACTGATTAATTTTTATAATTGTTGATGCGAGCTAGAATATGTATAAGTACTTGCAAAATATTTTAAATTCGAAAATTTGTATGTTGTAATAAAGTATTTTCCCGAGTATTTTTCTTAAACCCGTCATTTTCTACTTTTTAATTTTCTGAACTAGATCAGAAAAAGATCCGGGAAAATATTTGATCATAAGTTCCAATCGTGTTAGTTAAAAAAATTGTTTGTTGCATTTATATTTGTTTGTTTGTTCCCTCTTCACGTTTAAACGGTTTGACCGATTTAAATGAAAATTTACATAGGGATAGATTACCTATGTAGTAGAAAGTAACATAGAATACTTTGGTCCCGATAATCCCAAGCGGGTGAAACCGCAGGTCGCAGTAATGAAGAATAAATACAAATAGTAACAAGTAAAACCACGAAACGCAAGCTATTCCAACTATAAAACCAAAGGGCGTATAAACAAAGAATATTTCATTCATATCGCAGCATGCACTCCAGAAAATGGACCTTCCTGTAACATATGCCGAAAATATGGGCACTCGCAACTTAACTCCAAACTGACTTTTATACGTTTTATTCTACTTCTTTTATCATTTGAAATAGTTTATTGAGATTGTAAACAGTTTTTTTTAGAGGAATTCGATCGAATACCGTCTAATACTTATCTTTTAAATTTGGTTTTATTTGGATTTAGGGTTCCGTCAAATCAAATAAAAACAATTGGCCTTTTTATTTCAGTTTAGATGATTTATACAACGCAAGCAACTTTTAATCCATGCTGTTTATGGCGCTGTAGTGCCCGGGACGTTGTTAGGTGGAGTAGGCTTAGCAGCACCTATACTACCCTCCCAGCCTAGCCATGCCATGCCCAGAGGAAAGAACTGGTCAATACGTCTGGAGTTAACTAAGCCGTGGGTTTCTTCACCATGTATTCCTTCATCGTATGATCGATGTTATTAACGCACATAACTTTTCCGCAAGGAAAACACATTGGTGCGCGGTAAGCCGGGATTCAAAACCACGACCTTCGGAATGAAAGTCGGGGTATCTTCCACTACTACTAGACCAACACCGCTCTACCTCGACCTCAAATAGTAAACAAGAAACACCTAAGATCACTTTGTCGTCCGTCTGTCTGCTCGTCCTTACCTTTTACGATAGGCACTTGAAGAGATGGAGTAACCTTATTCTATTCTGGACCTACGAGACCGATTTTTTCATTTGTTGTATAATTAATCACAATATTATTAAGATTTTAATACACTTTTATTACCCCAGGGATAATAATTGCCCATCGGATGGGATGTTTCTGCGATCTGTGAATGCGGCAGGGAGGACCAGACCATGGAGCACGTCATCAGCCGCTGTCCAATTTACGCATATCCTGGGCCATTGGACGACATTTTCAATCTTACTCCAAATGCCATGAACTGGCTTGAGAATCTACCATTGAACTTGTAGTGCTTGAGAGATGATTTATATTTATGATTTGTATTTGTTTTGTCATACGATTATATATATACCCCAGGGACGAACTCAACTAAATTTACTTACTTATTTAGGTTTAATATCGAAAAAATATAGAAAAGAAAGATAATGAAACTAGTATTCAACGTACCAAAACGATCAAACGCATTAAGACACTCAAAAACACATCAGGTCCGAATCGCTAAGAAAAAACAAAGCAAAGACGGAGCAAACTTTCATCTTTGGATTCGAACAAAAACAAGACTGCCGGCTCTATCATTTGCGCTCGAAATATCCGGGTCACTTCAACCCCTAAAGTAAAAACTTCACAAATGGTAATCTACTGAGTTATTGGGGTGATAAATTGAGATTTGCGTTTACGGGTCTGATCTCATGATTCAAATTGATAATGACTGGGGAGATTTGCCAACGTATTTCGGTTTAAAATTTAAGTCATTATGAATGGGACCGTTTCTTTTGCGGTGTTAAGCGTTTTTTATTGAGTTAGGTTTGCACTTAGTTTTATTAAAATGTAATGGAGTCCCCGGGACGTTGTTAGTTGGCGCAGGCTTGCCCAGCACCTATACCCCTAATCAAAATTAAATTTATTCGCCGCCCGATTGATGGCGCGGATCTCTACAGTGCGCGTAAACTTTGTCTAGTAGTACGGATCTAAAAGAATATGGCAACGGTTTTCTCTGCCTATCGTAAATAAAAAGCGACTAAATGAGGTTTCGATCGCGTTTATGCACTTTTTATAAATTTTTAAATCAAAAAGTACATAAACGCGATCGAGACCCGAGTTTTTATAAAAATAGTAAATGGGGTTTCTTGGTAAGAGGCTTCGGAGGTGATATAGTCGCTAAACGCTCATCTTATATACATACATAAACTGCCAAAAAATAAACCATACTTTTGGCGCGTTAGTCATGCAATCGAATAGCAGATTTAACCAGATGACGGCAACATATACAAGGTGTAACAGGTAAGCCCTTTTAATCCGAAAGGGGGTTGTTTAAGACGTCTAGGCGAACAACTTTTGTTCTACGACTTTTCGAAATTCGAAGTACTTTTCGAGAATTTTAAGTGTAAAGTTTACTTGAAGATCAGCTGTTTCTTAGAGTTCGAGGTCATTGACCTTATGTTGTTCTTTCATTTAGTTTGGTCTACTATAATCAAACCTTCAATTACCTTTATTTCCAAAAACAGCTGTTTTTTCAGTGAAACATAATCTCAAAATTTTCAAAAAAAAAGTTCGAATTTTCAAAAGTCTTAGAACAAAAGTTGTTCGCCTAGACGTCTAGAACAACCCCCTTTCGGATTAAAAGGGCTTGCCCGTTACATCTTGTATATTTATAAGCATTCGGATGCTTCTTTGTAAATGTTCTAGAGCATTATTTTAGAATCGCTCGTTGAACTTTAGGCGTTTAAAAAAATTGATTTCTGCTGATTTTTTTTTGATGTCGGACTCCTACAGCGTGTGGTTAATACAACTCGTTGCAAAAATTCACTCGCGACTAGATTTGATTTTGTTTGATTTGATTTTTTATAAATAGTAAACAGGAGAAACATTCATTTCCCTAATTCGCCGCTCGAGATTGACCTTGTGTGGCCTAGTTGGTTAAGGCGCTGCGGTCCTGACCCAAAGACGCGAGTTCAAATCTCGTCAGGAGTGAATTTTAGAAGATGAATTTTTCCTTTAATATATTTCTCCTATAAATAAATTACGAAACGCTTTAGAGATAATTTAAATTAGACCGTTTCCCGGCCGTGCCGGGTCCGAGCTTCGTTGCCAGAGCCCTTAGTATGAGTTTTGATAGTTTATCGTCTCGATGAAACTGGCAGTTTACTTCATACATTTCCATCAGCGCCCCTAGCGGTAACTATTATGAACTAAAATAATGTATGGAAGTAAACTGCCAGTTTTATCTAGACGATAATCTATCAAAACTCATACTAAGGGCTCTGTTGGCCGCCACTCGGTTGCAACAGACCGATTGACTGCTCGCCGAGCAATGGTCAACGAAGCTCGGCCGGGTGACGGTCTAATATAAATCATCCCTCGCTCTACTTAACGGACACAATCTTAGCCTACTTATAATATTCTTTTTACATTGTCAAGGTACCTGCCATACACCCAATACTTTCTTAAGATAAGACCACCGACCGCGAAGTTGGCAGTCGCCAACGACTGGCGTATTTCCAACCGTTCGGACCAAAAAGACTACCGGCACACTTCGGTCAACTTTCTTCGTCATTTTTTTAAATATTTATGCAAAATTTTAGCTTTATACTTGTTAGAATACCTAGTAATTAGAGAAGTTTACGTGCTAGGTTAGTTAGGTTTGCTTGGCTAAGTTTTTGTTCATTTCCCAAGGCGAAGGGAACAAATCAGTTTAAGGTTGTATTGCAAAAATGGTTCTGCTTGTACCTACTACGAGAAATTCAATTGCAATAACAATTGAGGTTATGCAGTTTTAAATCTATAGTCACAGGGTACATACAAAAAAATAACTCTACTTTTATTAGTATATTTATAAGTATATTTCCCGAATCACGAATGAATTAGTGTGAATAGCATACAAAATGTTTGTCATCCTTAATAATCCGGAAGGGAAGCATTAAACTGAGTGAAATAGATCCATTATTAAAACCTATATACGACTTCTTTGGAAAGCGACCTTCTTTTGATCTTGCTAAATCATAATTAAATTTACTCGCTTTGAAAATTTAGTTGCTTGTGAAATTTATAAGAGTTTCGTTATGTGGGTGTAGGTTTTTTCAAAAGCATTTCACGTTAGTTGAGTGCGTTTTTACCCGACTACGAGAGGGTTATTATTATCTGGCTGCACTGTAGTTTTGTAGCCATAATTTTCGACAAGGGGTGTGACAAACCTTGTGGTAGCGAACGAAAAACTACAACGCGGCACGTTGCGGCTTGAAGATTCTTATCCTTACTAATATTATAAATGCGAATAAGTAACTCTGTCTGTTACGCTTCCACGTCTAATACACAGAACCGATTTTATTGAATGTTGGTACCTATATAGATAGATGGGACCTCTATCTATATACGACTGGGACTATTTTCTACCGCGGGAATGGAACTCACGCAACGCGGGTGAAACCGCGGGGTGCAGCTATTATCAAATAATCATTTTGTGCGAGTGTGGCCTACGTTTTCGCGTGAATCATTGCCTTATTCACAAACGACACTATGCATGGAGTGATGTAACCACTCAAAACGTGGGGGTGCATCTTGACTATTGACACTCAAAACCTAATCACCTAAGTAAGATGCGCTCCCACTTTTGATGCGCCCCTCGTTTGGCCCTGCAGGGTTATTTTACCCTGTTCTCTTTTTAGGACATTTAAAACCGTGGGCCTGCTCTCAATAATGTTGTAATTTGCAACCCTTGTGTTGTGCAACAATCGGTTAAGCCCCATACAAAACCTGAAAGTTACCAAAACTTGACCCAAAAGTACATGCGAAAAGCTGAAAGTAGCTTAAGGTTGCATCGTCATCTGGTTCTGTGAACTATTCCCAAAGTTTCAACCCGCTAGCTAGACGGGAAGTGCCTCAAATTGAAGTCGCAACATTCCACCCGGACCGACAAACAAACAAACAAGAAAAGTGAAAGTATAAAAAAACTGAAATACATTATCTATATTCAAGAACCAAACTGAGACCTTTCAAGATTCAATCAAAATCTATAGATAATCAACGACCAATCAGTCAAAAAAAGGTTTAACAAAGACCTCCACTCTACAAAGTTTAACTAAGAAACGTAATAAATTAAATAAACATCTGCTGAGAAGCGCTGAAGCAATAACGAACCCTCGAAGATGTCAGATAAAACAAAGAATATTATTAAATCCCATTCGCGGAGCTAAATTAATCAAACATTCGGAGTGGAATTGCGAAGCGGCGTATACTCATCTTCGCGTATTACGCGAATGGTGGGACACAGTGTCTCTCATTATGCACACACGCAGATGGAAAACGTTTTAACTTCATGGTTACAGTTCCTTTGCTTATTCCCGCCTCTTTCCTAATATTTTTATAAATAAAAATATTAATAATCCTAGCTACACCCCGCGGTTTTACCCGCGTAAGTCTAGTTCCCGCGAGATTATCGGAATAAAATGTAGCCTATGTTTTATTCCAGGTCCCCAGCTACCTATATTCCAAGTTTCATCGCAATCGGTTCAGTAGTTTTTGCGTGAAAGAGTAACAACCTCACATACATACAGACTTTCGCGTTTATAATATTAGTAAGATAATTGGCCTTTTCATCTAATTTTAGATGATTTATACAGCGCAAGCAACTTTTAATCCATGCTATTTTATGGCGCTATAGTGCCCGAGACGTTGTTAGATGGAGTAGGCTTGCCCAGCACCTATACCACCCTCCCAACCTAGTCGGCCATGCCCAGAGGAAAGTACAGGTCAATACGTCTGGAGCTAACTAAGCCGTGGGTTTCCTCACGATGTTTTTCTTCACCGTATGAGCGATGTTATTAACGCACATAACTTTTCCGCAAGGAAAAAGACATTGGTGCGCGGTAGGCCAGGATTCGAAACCACAACCTTCGGAATGATAGTCGGGGTATCTACCACTAGACCAGCACCGCCCATCACATCACATTTATAATATTAGTAGGATTAATAATATTATTTTTGGTGTCCATCACAAATTTTGAAATTAAAATGTTACTAAAACGGGCGTTACGTGTTTGCTTCGGCCCCACGCACGCCTTTCAAAAGTCCGGGTGCTCCATAGCCCCCAAGAATCCAAAAGGTAACAACAATTAATAATATTATGTATTTATTTTGTCTAGTCTAAGATATAAAATTGAAATTGACATTGTGGCAGCGGCGTGGACCTCCACCTATTGACTCCCCGCCGCCGCCACAATGCGAGCTACCTAGCTCGCAATCATTATTTGTGGCGTCGCGTCGTATGGGAGAGGCCTATGTTCAGCAGTGGACCAATAAGGGCTGAGATGAGATGTAATACGCTCATCTAGAAAACGGAAGACGGCAGTGGAACAAGATCGAGGAGTAACATAGGCTACTTTTGATCCCGATATTCCCACGGGATCGGGACTTACGTGGCTGAAACCGCGGAACGCAGCAAGTCTATGATAATCTAAAGATGAAATCTATAGAGCTTAGACCTTGCTAAGCAAAAACTTTAACTTGAGACTCTTCGCAACTATCCAAAGTTTTTACTTGGTACAATCTATGTTTTTCAAATTTAGAATGTAAACCATTAAAAATGATGACCTAAACTGTGTTTCTCTGTTGGGACTAAGAAGATCTTTTTATTTTATCCGTATTACTTATTGAATTTGGACTATAAATTCCAATTTAATTGTTTTATTAAAAATATAGATTTCAGCCCTAGCCATACCTATCACCATCTTTGAAGCATCGGATATTTCTAACGGATTCATAGTAGATATTTTCCAAAAAAAATCTCTCGGATAAAAAAGATCGGAAATTTTTGACATGAATTTATACGAAGGTATTACCAAGAAGGATGATATAGGTAACTACTTGTAGGGCTAATTTTCTGCGAATAAATCTCTACGGTTGGATCCTTTTCGCGTAAAGTTTCGGCTTGACCTATCAGGGAAAGGCGTGATCGAACTGTAAGGGTCAAGTTCAGATTCTTTATTCAAAAACATTTCCTTTAAGAGAGATGTTCGGAAATGTAATAAGAAATTCAGCTTGGTCTATTTTATAAAAGAAGTTTTTGGCAGATGGGTTATTTATACCTACATAAAATCACTTGCCAAGGTAAAATCTACGTCTAAATTTATCTAACGTTTTTGCCGATAACGATCAACCTCTCCTATACGACGGAGACGGCACAATTATTTTGTTAATAACCAAAGCTTTTCATTTATATTTTACGCACATAAACCACAATTAAGAGTTATCACTCTGTATTAAACTCAACTGTGTCAGAACGAAATCCAGCACGACAAGGTTTTAATTCTTACAAATTGTGGTAAAGACAGTTGGTTCCGCATTGCAGTGAAGTTGGATTTATATGATTCGTATTGCCATGGCCAATAAAACTCAGTGTGGCTTTTATTGGACGTTATCCTATTTTGTGTCCTGTCTGGTTACTATTTTATTTTTATGGTAAGTGGAATGTAATGGACGCTTCACAGATTATCATAAAATGGAGAAGAATTTTATAAGAATTTGTTGTAATAAAATGAAAGAATTCTACTGTTTCTGCGACTTTGTTTTGAAATAAAACTCATTTTCCCATTTTAATCGCGTTGTTTTTTATTAACAGCATTGTTGCAATGCCGTTCTGACGTTTTGGGGAATTTTCCTTAGGTCTGGAGTGTGAGAAGGCTCCAAAGCGTAGAAAAAAGCAACGCGATTAAAAACGAAAAATGAATTTTATTTCAAATTGAAAGAATTCAAAACGACTGTAAATTCATAATATAAAAACACAGTATATTTTTTTAAAGATACTTTACCGCCCGCGGTTTTTTAGTTTTTTGTAAAAGTCAAAGGTCAAATTAAAAAACGAAATGTTAATTATAATTTGCGATACGCCATTCTGGGATATTGTTGTACAACTGCTTAGCCAGGTTTTGAAATCATCTTAAATTTGACTAGGTTGTATTCTACGAAATAATCGGTGGTTGTTTTAGATTTTACAGCATCATTCAATGATGATTGTTCTTTTGGACTATGACTAGGGTTAAAAGTTAAAGTTTTAACTGTGTGTTTCCGCAATAAGTCCTTGTGTGTTTTATAAAATGTTTTATTATGCAAAATCGCGAAAACCATAGAAGAAGTTATTTTTTACCCCTACTGTATTTATTTTATTAATTCAGAATGCTATATTCAATATATAATTCAATATTCAAATGCGATAAAATTGACTAGGTTTTATTCATTTAGTTTAGTTATAATAATAATTTATATGTATGTTAGTCAATAAGGTTATGGATAAGGTAATGGTCATAATTTTTATGGATTTATTAGGCGTCTATCTATATTGCATTATATTGGTTCCTCGGTTACTGCGATACAAGCTTGTGCTTAGTGTAGAATCGATGTCTGATATATGTAATATGAAAAATGTTTAAAAAGTGTCATGGTTAATAAGTAAATATTTGATTTGATTTGATTTAGTTCAATGAACAACCAGAATCGATTTGCCCCTAACTGCAAGATTCCAGAACGCAAATAGATTATACTAGATGTCTGCAAGAGATTAAGAGAAGACGACAATTTAGTAACGGTTTAAGGTCTAGAATATGAGATACTAGGTGCCGCAGGTTCTCTCGCGTAGTTTCTGTTTCGTGGGAATGACGACGATATAAAAATCCTACTAATATTATAAATCCGAAAATCTGTTTGTTTGTTTGTTTGTTTGTTTGTTTGTTTGTTCCCTCTTCACGGTCAAACGGCTCGACCGATTTGGATGAAAATTTGCATAGGGATAGTTTAAATGATGGAGAGTAACATAGGATACTTTTGATCCCGAAAATCCCGCGGGATCGGGACTTATGCAGGTGATAACTATTTCTTAGATGAAAATTTGCATAGGGATAGTTTAAGTGATAGAGAGTAACATAGGATACTTTTGATCCCGAAAATCCCGCGGGATCGGGACTTAAGCGGGTGATAATATTAATGGATGAAAATTTGCATAGGGATAGTTTAAATGATGGAGAGTATCATAGGATACTTTTGATCCCGAAAATCCCGCGGGATCGGGACTTACGCAGGTGATAACTATTTATTAGATGAAAATTTGCATAGTGATAGTTTAAGTGATAGAGAGTAACATAGGATACTTTTGATCCCGAAAATCCCGCGGGATCGGGACTTACGCGGGTGATAATGTTTATTGGATAAAAATTTGCATAGGGATAGTTTAAATGATGGAGAGTAACATAGGATACTTTTGATCCCGAAAATCCCACAGGATCGGGACTTACGCGGGTGATAACCATTCAATGAATGAAAATCGACACAGGGGTAGGATAAGTGATGTAGAGTGGCATCATCATCATCGTCATCCATCGTCATCGTCATCCTTCGTCATCGTCATCGTCACTTACTGACGAAATACAAACTTTAACTTACTTCACCTACCTACCGCAGTGCAAAAATCCACACTTAAACGGACGACCAGGGAAGTACTGATGATGCCAGGCGCGGTAGCGCCTGGCTTCAACAGTACTTCAATGGGCGACCGTTTAAGTGTGGATTATTGCATTGCGGTAGGTAGGTGTTCGAACAACGCGGGATCGCGACTTGCGCGGGTGAAACCGCGGGGCGCAGCTAGTCTTATTATATATTAGGTCAAAATACTTACCAATACTTACCGATACTTACTAAATAACACAAACAACACAAGTCTTAATACCTAAATGAAACCTATTAGAAACAAAACTTGATCGTGAACTACCAGAAAAGTACCTATCTATCTAGCTCGAATATCCAACGGCTAAAATATCCAGTAACATACACACAAAAAATACAGCAGACTTCAAAAATAGGATATAACTTTCTCCTATTTTTGAAGTCGGTTAAAAATAATCAGATAAATTATTAAAAAAAATAGAAATCCCACGCAACCATGCAGAAACTCAATTTGACACTCAACTAAATATCGTCAAATATCAAAGTTAAAATTCCCAAGACCACTTCAAAATCGTCTCGCGTTACCAAATTCTCGACGAAGCGTTTTTATTATCATCTCACTCAAAACGAAATTAACAGATTTTAATCTAGTATTACTTGAAGACAATATCGTTTCGATTGAACTGAGATAACGAGCTGGGGAATCAGATTTCTTAGAAATTAGGTTTCACTAAATTAAAATCAGATATGGTTGAGCTAAAGGTTGTAGGCACTATTGGGGGTTGAAGTAAGTAAAAAATAATTGATTTAATTAAATTCAAAAGAGCTTAGACAGTATAATACTGAGCGCCTGTTGGAGATCAAAATGCTGGGTAGGTATTAACCACAGGTATTTACCATAATACCTACTCGTATTGTGGTAGTTTGTTTACGGATATTCTGTCAATAATTGCAACTGTGTTGTTCGCTATACGATACAAATTAGAACATGAAAAATACCCTGTTATTATTGAGCGGTGTTGGTTTAGTGGTAGATGCCTCGACTTTAATTCCGAAGGTCGTGGTTTCGAATCCCGACAGATCGCGCACCAATGTATTCGTGATAAAAAGTAGGCCTATGTATTATTCCAGGTCTCCAGCTAATTACAATCCAAGTTTTAAAGCAATCGATTCAGTAGTGTTTGCGTAAAAGGGTAACAAAGTCACATACATGTATACAAACTTTCGCGTTTATAATATTAGTAAGAAGTAAGATTATATTCACCATAATAAAGTTGACGTTAGTTAGTGAAAATTATGAACTAACTAAAGAGGAATGTTCTTAGCGGTTTTAATAATGTAGAAAATTGATAGGTTGAGACCGACTTGAGTTGAAACCAAATTGGTCTTTATGAGATTCTATTAAACAATCGATAGTGCACAATCGAGCGACGACAGTAACTAGGACATAACGGCTCGAATCGACCAAACTGAAATAAGCAACGAATAGCAAATCTAGATAATCTAGACTCTCGAGCTGTTCCATCGTAAAATGGCGATTCGTGAATTGTTTTTCGTGGCTTTTTATAGTTAAGACGAATCAAGCTTTAATAGTGAAAATATGATAATATATCAACCCAATTGCTATAGATTGATCGATGTTTGCCCCACGATTTAGCCTTTTCTCTGTAATTTAAGTGAATATATTATTAAAAAATAGGCAAGTACAATTTAAAGACTCATAATTTGTACCTACTAAAAATATAATGATTTTGATTCATTAACTTTTCCTTAATAAATAACCACAAACAATTTAAAGCAACAAAACCACAAAATTCACAAATCCCTTGTCGCTACGTCATTATGCACTGTCACAAGATATTGCTCTCAACTCTTATGAAAATATTAAAATCTCCATTTTCATTTGATTCAAGTGCTTGGACTTTATAAATCGGGTCGCTTACAAAATTAAATGTTAATAAAAGCCTAAGATTTATTAGTTTACTTTTATATATTACATAAATTACTATAATTTTCTTTCAACTGTCCGTGTTCATGGTTCAAATACTGTCGTTTGAATAACGTGAATAGAAAACGCAAAAGTAATAAAAAGCATTGATTCATTATATTTAAGTATATTTGGTTTATCCTCGTAGTGATTGATACACATTGTAGTAGGATACGACAACGACAATAGGAAATTTTTTCACTGCCTCCTTTTAGGACATTTAGTCTGAAATTTAGGTGAAACGCCTACATCCAGAATACAGATAGATCTTAGGATCTCATTTTCGTCAAACGCTTTGCGAATCACGAATCAAATATCATATGGTGGACGACATTTAAACTATTACGTTAAAGAAAAATAAATATAAGTAGTATATCCGTTGTTGAGGAGGGCGGTGTTAGTCTAGTGGTAGATACCTCGACTTTCATTCCGAAGGTAGTGGTTTCGAATCCCGGCTTACCGCGCACCAATGTCTTTTTCTTGCGAAAAAATTATGTGCGTTAATAACATCGCTCATACGGTGAAGGAAACCATCGTGAGGAAACCCACGGCTTAGTTAGCCGTATTGACCAGTTCTTTCCTCTGGGTATGGCTGACTAGGCTGGGAGGGTGGTATAGGTGCTGGGCAAGCCTACTCCATCTAACAACGTCCCGGGCAAATAGCGCCATAAAATAACATGGATTAAAAGTTGTTTGCGCTGTATAAATCATCTAAAATTAGATAAAAAGGCCAATTATATCCGCTGTCTAGTCATCGTAACACAAGCTTAGCAGATTACCATGGGGCTAGATAGCGATGTGTGTTGGTCACAGAATTTATTTATTTATTTATTAACGTAAAATTAATTAGAACAAAAAAAGTTTTTTTTTGGACTAAAGTATCGTAAGATACGTAAGTAGGTGTCGTATTATATCAATAGTCTGCCGTTTAATCTTCGATTATTCGCTGCGTATTTTAAGTATGTCGCATTCACTCCATTATGAACTGTGTCTTAGAATCGGTAGTCATCACTTACTTAAATAAATTGCCGAACAATTCTGACCCATGAGTGCACAAACAGATGAAATGTCCAACCTTTTCTTTCACTCTACAAGTTAAAAGTTGAAACGTTTTAATTTTTTATAAAAATTAATTTATTATTAATAATTTATTTTCGAATCGCTTGACAGATCTTATCTTTCACTATTATTTCAGCCATTATTTTAAGTTTTGAGACTAAACTTAAAATTATGTCAACTTAGGATATTTTAAGTTAATTGGGCACGTCTGGAAGAATCGACATATTATGTAACCGATGGAACAAAGAGTGTCATAAGCTGCCGACCTCCAAAGCATTTAGAAAATTACGAGTGTTTCAAAAGTGCGTACCTATAATATTAATAATGCCAACGCACTCAAAACCGAAAAATAAGTTTGTTTTCATACTAGAGAAAAATCAAGCTAAACTTCTGTTCTACGGCACATTCGCCAACATATTCGCTTAAATTCTGTGACTTGTACCAACCATTTCAGTACAGCAAGTCATGAGCCCTTTATGTTAGCTTTCACTTGATACTTGTTCTACATTACGGGCTTCCTTCGTAAATATAAACCCATCCGCTAATGTATTTAATGTACCCTTATATCGTCCATCTCGTTTTGAAAACCCAAGCGGACAAAATCATTATAATTTTACTGCTTTAGCCATATTTTTGGGTAAAATGGTAGGTATATTGTGTTCCGCGGTTTCATCTAGGTACATACGTGAGAATAATCAAACGATGTATCATTTTAGGGTTCCGTACACAGAGAGTAAAAACGTGGCTCTTTTTACTAAGACTCGACTGTCGATGTCGTCGGCTTTGTCACGCTTAGTACAACTACTTTACACGGTTTTATACATTGAAACTGGACTTGGCGCGCCATAGCCGAAGATAAGGCGAAGGATTTAGATGTATCCTTTGACCGCTCGCAAAAATAATTTTGTGAGGTACACTAGTAAAATAGCTAAACCAAACCCAATGGAAAAACGAAATAAATTGAAAACAGCGTCAGTAAACATCTAGGAAAGAATTGATGGAATCCCCTTTTTATCACACAACTTCTTTTCTCCTCTTCTCTTCTTTTCTTTGAATGGGATTGGAACGTTACAATAAAAAATTAATCTTTCTATTTATCTCTTCAAAGGTGCAAAGATTAGAAACGTATACGATCACATACACGCGGTTTTTTTTATAACGGTATCAGCAATTACATTATAATTTATTATTAACTTTATGACCTAAAACACGAATAAGGTTATGAGAAACAGACAATAGCACTTTATGTTCTAATTAAAATCATTTTATGTATTGACCACGTATAACAATAAGATTTCCCGATAGTACAAAGTGTTTTGTGCTTATGTCGATCTTTGTTCTTCTGTTGACTTCAAGAGTCTTCAATTTGTTGTTTATATAGACACTAACACATTTATTTAGGTTGGACGTTAAAAAGATTCAACGATTTTCGATAACTTTATCATGTTTTGCCTTTATAGGACCACTAAGACATTTTCGGGACTTTACAATGCCTCATGATGTGCACAGGTAGACTTTTTCTTCATGTCGATAGCATAGGACTTGAAATGAATGGGGTTAGACCCACCCACTACAGTAAATAGCAGGGTATTTGGTATTTCCAGTAGCTAATATGTAACTATTTGGGCTAGAGAACCGTACTAGAAGATGCTGCATGCTTAGCTCGGGAGCTCTCCAGTCCCACTGAATCCGGCTGCAACCAATCATACTCCACCTTCCCAGGTTTCCCCTTCAGCGCCCAACTTTAGATCGCAGTCTATTAAGTGACCTACAAACTGGAGGGGTAAACTAACACGATTGAATCCCAAAAACGAGTTTAATTCCATTTATTAAGATTAATTACAAATCCCTCATTAACAGAGATAATTACCAACCTACAACTGAGCGACTAAATTAATTCTATCAAAACACTACAAACGCCGCCGCCCGTCAAACAACAAACAGTATTACAACTAATAAGTCTCCGAGCATAAACTAATCATGTTTAAACAGAGGCACGCTCTCCCATTGTGAGCCGAGATGGAGCCAAGTCGGTACTAATTACAAACTTGGCATGATCATGGCATACTCCTCGGTGATTACGTCATTTCCTACCATAGATAGAATTTAATGTAGAATTGTCAATATTGTCACAGCGGTGAAACCGCGAGCTACGAAGATTCAGAACTATGCTCGTGGCTTCGACTTTTGACAACGCAGCGTACCACATCGTGTTTTCCCCAGAGAATTAAGAAGTACTACGTACAACCATAAGGTTTACCGCAAAAACTTTAACAAAAAAAATTGAAATTTATTCAATGGGTGTTAGTATTAAATAAAAGACAACTTGTTCCAAATATAAAAACGGTCTCGACAGAAACTGACTTTGTCTTGCGGTTGTCCCTTTCGCACGCTTGTCAAGGCACCCTATTAGACCGAGAGTTAGCGCCAATATTTGGGTAGGTAGGCAAGCTGAAAACTTGCCTAATATACCCCAATACCGATATGAAGACCTGCTCAAATTTTAAGTAGCCCTCAAATGTTAAGTATCCGTCAAGGGAAGGCTACTTAAAATTAGAGAGCTAAAAAAATATTGTCGTTCTCATAGGGTCAGAGAAATAATTGTAAGTTAAAATCACTTATAATATACCCAATTATAGGATTAGGTAGCTACGGAAAAGCTAAGCGAACACATCAACCTCAACACTCATGTAGTGAGTATTCTAAAGTCATGCCAAACATTTTGTATGTCACCTCTATAGTATTCCAATATCTACGTAACTTCGCTTTTGTCACGGGATCGTTTCCTGTGGAAATAACACTTGGATCTGTCTTGTTTGAGATGTTGAAAGTTTTTGATGTCTTGTAATTGTAACACCGTTTGTCTTGGCAGTTTATAATTAAGATTTTGAGAGGTAAATATTCTGATGAGCACTATTTTGAATAGAAGGAACACAGTTGAAACGAGACACTGTAGTGACGCTACCTCAAATTCAATGATAGTTTTGACGTTATAAGGTTTATCGATTTTAACTTAGCAGCCGCAGGAATTGTCATTTTTACCCGACTACGGCAAGAGAAAGGTTATACTTTAAAATAAAGATTAACATATTGTCATGTCAGCGCTGTAACGGTTTTATACTAGGAGTTCGCCCCGAACTGAGACCTCACGACCCCCTATCTCCCCAACCCTCCTACCAATCCGGCTCATCTTCGAACTCATAAATTCTATTGACCTAAACTACGCGCATACCAAAATTCATGAAGATCGGAGCTACGATACTCAAGTTATCGTCGAACAAACATACAAAGATACAAGCGCCAGGCCAGTCGACACTGGACCTCACTCGCTTCGCTCGTTCGGTCAATTACATTTACTTTGCATGAAAACAACATTTAATATGTTTGACAAAGCACCTCTGTAACCAATTAAGATATTATGCAGTAGTGCCTACTAGTCTTCAGTCTTCTTGAGCTCCGAACTTAGCTCCTCCAGTGGACCCATTGTACGTGACGTGTTAGCTGTGATGTTATTCCAGCCAACCCAGCTCCGACCAGAAACGCAGGATCTTTTTGGGATCTTCACACGCCTCCCGGAGTGTTGTGGGGTTGCCAAGTATGTTGACCCGATGTTTAACCAGGCTCTCGCACTCTAGGATTGCGTGAGCGATGGTTTCTTCTTTCGACAGGCACGCTCTGCACAGCGGGCTGTCCGTGATACCTAGGACATTCAGTGTTTATTTACTGTACAATGACCCGTTATTGCACCTACCATGATTCGTAGGTCATATTTTTTAAGATTTAGCAGATGTAGTAGAACCTACTACTTTAAAATATCTCTAATCGGACGATCAGTTCTTCTTTTTCTTAGTTATGGCTTCTGTCAGCAATATAGGACAATTTAGCTAGTTTCTCGTACTAATAGTGAACTACCATTATTATACTGTAATCGTTTGAAATAATTTTCAATGAGTGAAGGCTGCAGAAAAAATGGCGACGATTTTTCTCCAACCCCATGGAACATTTGTTTGTAACGTGCTAATTTCGTGTTTGGCACTGGTATTTTTATTTTCACTTAACTCGTTGAACTTCGCGTAACTAAATTGATAACATGCCGCCGAAATTAAACAATTTAAACGCAATAAAACTTGGTTTTGTAAAAGTAAAAATGTATGACGACGTTCCAATAACGCGTCAAAAACAAAAGTCCGGACGATCAGTTTCTTTATCCTTATTTTTTTTTAATAAGGAGTTTTTTTAATTTCAGACTATAATCAGACGTTTTGGTTCCTTACATTTTTTATTTTTTTTTCTATAGAAAGAAGTTTCAAATCGTATCTTTTAATTAAAAAATTATGTATAATAAAAAACAAAATTTGCTTTAGGGTGTCACTTTTGATTTTAATTTACGATTTTGAAACCGAGCCCTTAGTATGAGCTTTGATAGTTTACCGTCTCGATGAAACTGGCAGTTTACTTCATACATTTTCCATCAGCGCCCTTAGCGGTAACTATTATGAACTAAAATAATGTATGGAAGTAAACTGCCAGTTTCATCGAGACGATGAACTTTCAAAACTCATAATAAGGGCTCTGTACTTTATATTTTGTGGATGCTAAAGTTAATGAAATCGAAAGACAGGTGTGGCGATTACTATTACAATCGACTATTGCTGGGTATAAAACCCACCGTTCCGCACGTCATGGTGAACGATAAGTAATTGGATTCGTTCGGTCACAGATTGAATGAGTTTGACTGACGGACAAGCGCAACCAATCGCTTTTATAAATACGACTTCGAAACGAAAGACGACGTTTATTTGGTTGTAAATGTTAGATAAATAATAGATAGACAGATAATACTTTATTAGATCAACAACATATTACAAATACATATTACATACTCAAAATATATAAATAAATTCTATGACCAACACAAAGCGCTATCTAGCCTCATGGTAAGCTGCTAAGCTTGTGTTACGGTGACTAGACAACGGATATACTACTTATATTATTTTTTCTTGTGTAAATTCATACATATTATACATAGAAATACACCCAGACCAGATACAAATATTTATTTTTTATAATATATTTTATAATAATTACTTAAACATAATTATTTGCACCCAGCAGGAATTAAACCCGCAACCGTGCATTGCAGTCGGACCTTTGCCCGCCGCGCCACTGAGGCCTCGGCTTTTCCACCCTTGGCATGGAAAAGGAGCTGTTTAGTTATATTGGTAGGTCACGTAATATGTTTTTCTCAAACATGCTAGGAAATTTGAGCATTATTTTGATAGTAACCTTCTTCGAGATAAATCGAACTTGCTGTACTAGTCGAGCAGCGGCCGGCAATAGTTGTATGAAAATCCATATCTGTGGTGTTTAGCGGCCAAATAAATTACTATGAAAATCATATTTGTCGTGTAATTTAAAAATGGAACGATCTTATACTCCGCAAAATGGCGACCAAAGAGGTAACTTATCAAAGGTTTAATTTAAATTTCGAACTGGCTTGCTCATAGAAAGCAGCTGCTGTTTAGTGAAAAAAAAATATTAAAATTTTAAGAATTGTTTTTTTAGGAAATTTTTGATTTTTATTGAAAAATTGTTAATTTTAAGAAAATTAATGTAATATTTTGCCGGATTTCTCCTCTGTCGCAATGTTATTTTTTATTGTATTATTAGCGCTGTGTGTAATTAAGTACATTACACACAGCGCTATCTAGCCTCAAACTAAGCACTAGGCTTGTACTATGGGTACTTGACAACGGATACACTACATAATATTATACTTTACACACCTACTGCTCTACAAAGTTACTTTATTTGACCACAAAGGTCAACGTAAAGCAAGTCTTTATTCCCTAGGTGCATAAAGTGCTCATTATGCACCTAGGGGATAAAGTAATTTAAATTTGGAACTATGGTTCTGGTAGCATACGGCCATTTCAAACTGGCCACCTAGATATAACACATTAAAAAAAATGGGCTAATTTTTTTTATTTTCACGGGCGGAAGGGTAAGGCAATAAGTTTTGGTTAGTATAAAGCCCCAACATTTTTTTTTCATCGGCTAAGGCCGATGTGTGGTTTCGTCATTTTGATGTAATATTGTTAAATTTAATTAATATAGAGCTGTGAATATATTTCATATACGTTGCATTAATCTATTTTTTTGTTGTTAGTTAAATGCTTACTTTTGTAGCCCTTTTATTGTCTCACATTAGATGTGTAAAGTAGAGTATTCAACTCGGTACTAATGCCTGTCTTTATCTTGGGCGCTTGAATCCCACGCTTCACTCAGGACTCTAGGTAAATAACTCCTTCGCTTCGCTCAGGAGCTAAGTTTTTTAACACCCTCGCTGCGCTCGGGAGTTAACGCTCTAGAGTCCTTCGTACGCTTCAAATTCAATATGACGCCCGCTATATAAGACAGGACTTTAGTACCTCGGTGCATTAACTACTATTTTAGTTCCATAAAAAGTTGGTAAAGATAATATCATAAACAGAATTTAATAGCTTCTCAGAACGCAGTATTACTATTTTG
Organism: Idaea dimidiata; assembly: GCA_949358125.1. NCBI lineage: Eukaryota > Metazoa > Arthropoda > Insecta > Lepidoptera > Geometridae > Idaea > Idaea dimidiata. The sequence goes on along the minus strand of OX442334.1, from coordinate 17,754,780 downwards.
GACTTCAACTAAAGGAATCCGCTCACACAGCACTAAATACAGATAAATAGAAGGTGGTGGTTTCAGGTGGAACCATCTTCTTAGCAGGAAAATCTTCTATCAATCTACTGCGTATGTGTGCAACGAAATTTAAAAAAAAAAGTATTCCTTTAAATATTTCTAGTAGATATGGCTTGAGCAATGAAAACAAATAAAGTAAATACGAAATATTTATCTGTAGTTTTTAAAGTGGTCGTGGTATTATTTATTAAGATTTACACTTTATTTTTTAAACGTCAAAAGGTAGCAACGAGAAACGATCATCATAGCTCGGATTGTCAAAATTAGTAAACCTATATCTATATCTGTTAAACAAGAAATAAGATAAAATAACGAGAGCCCCTAATCCAGATAGTTTTTGTTGAAAATACTTTCTTTTCATAAAAGATGTTCTCTAGTATGTTACAAATATTTCACACTTTCATAAAACATTGAAGCTGCAATGTATGTACCTACCGCTTCATTCATTTTACACCGCAGCTGCAGCTGCATTTTGAAACTGTATTGTATTTTCAAAACAAACGAGTAGAAAAGTTCGTCGCTAGACAGTGTTGATGTATCTACCATGTATCTATACCTAACTTATAGCTCGTTTGTTAGGCACATTGTCCACGTAACCGCACGTCATACGCACGCTTTCGTCAACTGACGATTACAAGACGAATGCTTGCATCTAACGTAGAAATAATGAAATTGTGTCCACGAAGCGGCAACGTCACGTCAGCCGCTCGACATGCGTTCGTCATTCGGTGCGCGCTGCAACATGTCACTACTCGACCGACTCGTCAGACGAACTGAGGCGTTTTGTAGCGCGACTGACTATTCCATGAAGTAGCGTGGACATTACAAATCAAAATACGCCTACCGTCATTTGTAGGTTACATGCATACTATAAAAGACGACTGTGTGGACAGTAGGCCTAACCCATGACGGAAAAAGTAAGGTTTTATATAAAGTTTGATGTTTCTGTGTATCTGTGTCTGTATACGTAGCTCCCAAGCGGATAAAGCGATTTTGATTTTCTTTTTGTTTTATAGGTGACTTATGCGTTAAGCTTACCTAATTTACATAACGAAACTAGTATCATTATAGGGTCACTTTCACAAAAGCAGTCTCGCAACAATTATTGGCTAGGTCGCACTGTGAATCATTATTTCGTAAAACAAATCGACCTTCGTCTCGTGCGAGCGCATGCTATCCACATATCCACATTCCCTTTTTTTTGTAAAGTTTGTGGGCATATCTGTATAACCGAAATCCAAACATCAATACCTACTGAATAATACAAAACGAATCGAGTTGTGTCTCGAACCACAAATATTTACACTAATCTTTGCAGGATATTTCCATATTTTTGTTCAAATTTAACATGTTGTAGGTGTTTTATTTGAACCTTTATTATTTTGTTCATATGGAAAAGATTATTAATATTTATATCTGTAAAGAGAGGTACTTAGTCTGAATGGCCCGAATCAAATTTACCTTGGGCCTTTCGAACGCAAACAATATTTTACTTTTTCTTTCGGAGATACAATACAGTCAAAGTGTGTGAATATTATATAATTAAAATTAATTTGGTAAATTGATTAAAAACCATCAATGTAGGCAGACAGGTACTTTTACTGACCAATTGCGCTATTAACATCGCTCTTACGTTGAAGGAAAGCATTGTGAGGAAACCGACATGTCTTAGGACTCGGCACTGTCCGAAAGCATAGGACATTCCCTAATCCGAAGTAGGCTCCCGTGACGTCTTACTGCCTAACGACTGTAAAAGAAGGCTCTTGCCCTGCAGTAAAACAAATTAGCGGGTTAACAAATAAAACTGTAAAAAAGAAAATTAAAACAAGACAAAATACAAGATAAAATACGAGGCTGGATTTTAAATATGTCAGTTATATTTGCTAGTACAAATCCATAAAATTATATAAACACCTGTATTTGCTGTCCGATCTATGTCTTGAAATATTATAAGTCTCCGGTTGATACGGTTCTTTATTTGGTTGAATTATGTAAACACACAAAAATGCGTAGGGTGTAGAGTTGGTTTTTATTTTATGTGGGTAATAGACCAGTAGCACTTTCTGATTTCATCTTAATCTTGACCAATTAATGGGTACCTATCTATTATTAGATTGAAAATAAGTTTTTAGCAAAATGCCGATCCAACGATTCGAATGTTTGACCTCTAGATTATTGCTCCAATGCCTCATTAAGGTCGGTTGAAACAAAACAACTCAATTAAAAAAAACATTTATTCAATAAGACATTCACGATTGCATTCACATTATCGTTTTGAAACGTCAGCAAACTACCGTGCCACAAATGAGAAGAAAGCTCAAGAAAATCATGGGTTTTTTAATGATCATGTGTCGCTTATTTAGAACTATAGGGGAACTAGAGCAATAATTTATACCATAATTCTTACCAACATTACAAGTACAAAAGTAACTATGTCTGTTAAAATTAATTTGTACAAGTTGTTTAAGAAAAACACAATCACTTACAGATTAAAGTATTTCTCCGCTGAAAACAAACATGGTCATAAACAATTTTCAACCAAAAACTGGAGAAGTACGACATTTGAAATTGCACCTGTATTTTTCAAGCAACATGATATGAAACTGATGTAGAATTTAAAACAGATGGTTTATCGGGGGTCTACTATGTTTTAAAGAAATACGTTTGATGCTTCGTTCGGTCATGTATTTCTTTACGTATTATTTGAGGATTATTTTATGTATTATTTGAGGAGCCGATTGGGCCTCCCAGTACATACCTGCCGATCTTTTAAGGAAATGGTTAAGCGACGCTTGGCGTAGTCATTACTTGGATGGGTGACCGATAATATTATGTGTGGCAAATAGTCATGATCTCGAACTCCTCTGTACTTCGGCGCGGCATTTTAAGCAGGTGGTCCCGGTTGTTATCTCTGATAGCAGTGAGGTCAAGTGAGCATCTTCTGACATTAATAGATAGAGCTAACACTAGGTGAACTACACGCAAAGAAAAAGAAGACTTCTTCCCGCTAGTGCATACGAACGCTAGTTGATTGACATTATGATTTTCCAAGTCATTTATAATTCCTAAAAGTTAGAAGAAAATGTTGTTTACGGATTCTAAATTGCAAAATTACCTACACATTTATTTTAACCAAAATTCATTCACGATTATTGTCTATGGATTCCAAGTTGATGGTCAAATTTGCTACAGAATAATAATGATACTTCGTTTTAAATTTCATTTCTGACATTATCGATCATTTGTTCGTTCGCAAAAAGTTAATAGGCCCCCTGCATCTAAAGAAATGCATAAGAATGTGTACGTACAAGTCAAAGGATAGACTATGAATATTAGGTGAATCTTATTCCATGTAGGTATAGTAGGTATTTACTTTGACGGTTGCTGAGGGAAATTCAATGTGAAATCTAGTTTGCGACTAGAAAACTCGGAGGTAAGTACAGACTTCGTTTTTAAAACAAAGTTCTGGAGGCCTCGCCGCAAGTTGAATTGATGAAAATCGTAAAGTCAATTTAAAGCTAAAAATCCACCTTTCGGCATCGTACGCATTGGACGCATTGCATCAAACGGATCGTAAAAATTTTGTATAGAAATACGCTTTGTGTGACTTTCTTTAATATTACGATCATAATTTCTTCAATGGTTTTTGCGATTTTGCATAATAAAACACGGTCGGTCGGTTAAAAATCATGAATAAAACGCGATTAAACCCGGTAAATAAAGTGTTTTATATTACGATCAGTTTGATGCGTTGCGTCCGATGCGTATACGATGCCGAAAAGTAGATGCTTAAGTTTAGAAGGTCGAATCTTCTTCGTGTAGTGTTTTTTATTATTTTCAACATTGTTGCAATATTGTTTCTACGTTTTGGAACCTTCACAGACTTCTTCCTCAAGGTAAGGTAAGGTTCTGTAAGTCTAAAAGTGTTTGTTATATAATTAAATAAATAAATAAGGTAGACTGCAGTACAGACTGACGGAAGGAGTCTGCAAAGGCTCCGAAACGAAGGAATGGTTTAACCACAATGCTTAAAATAATAAATGCGACGTAGTTAAAACCGACAGATGAGTTTCATTTCAATTCAACATCGCGAAAAGAGAACAAAAATCTATATTTTCATTTCGAAACCAAAATACCCTTAGTTAAGTGTAACTTTTAGTGAATTAATTATTGTACCAACTGACAATTAAAACTTGTAGGAGAACTCCGACGAATTATTGTAACTGTTTTCAACTTTTCAAATTAGGACGTACTAGATATGTAGACGTTAATTAAACGTTATTTTAATAATTATGTCATTAATAATAGAACTAGGATCGGGTCTATTACAACAAATCGGAAAAAAGTGAATAACTTTTGTCCGATTTGTTGCCAAGCTATTAACAGTGACTTTTTTGCCGTTTATTAATTTTTGTTTTGATACAAATGCTCTATTTACTCAACATTCGTTTATTGATACTTAACATGTAACTATTTAACATCCAAAAAACATAGTAATTATTACGTTTTTATACATCGCTCCTTTAGAATTATAGAGACCTAGTTTAAAAAAAACTGTAGTTACATAAGTCATATGCAATAAAAATGTTGAAATAAGCCCCTATAATTTTAAAGGAGCGACATGTGACCTACGTAAATCTCGAAAATTAAAATACTTTCTACAGACATTATCGAACTAAACGGTTTTAAGTACCTATCTATGTTCAACTAACAAAAATGACAATATCGATTGTATTAAAATATCGAAAATCTTCACGGCTAAGCTCAAAATATCTAAGATTGAAATTGCTAGTAAATAAAATATCGAATGTATAAAAATGCTTATAATTATTGTACCTAAGTTTATATGTCACCATTGATTACATCGAGTAAGTTTGAAATTACAACATTGAAATTTGTCTTTGTTGTTATATTGCATGTAACGCATGTTTTACTCGAACTACGAAATATACCATACGGCGTACTCTGACTATCCTAGGTTAGATTATTGTTTCCGCAGCGTTGGCCCTCTGCAGACTGCTGCCGAATCTGGGTGGTCCTGCCGTGTCATGTCGGCGATTGTACGCTGGAATTGTACGGTCAATGGCCTTGTATAGAAGCCCGGTGTGGGCGGACTCCCTCACAGCCCGGAACCGAACCTTGCTTCGACGGTCCCAGAGGTTGATGGCCGTGAGGGTAATACGCGGTTACCGCACCATTTCATACGAGGCCGCGTGCGTTATGGCCGGCATCTTGCCATGGGACATAGACGCGAGAGCCCTCGCGTCAATGTTCCGTTGGCGCGAGGAGGCGCTGGAATATGGTGACCGACCGGCACCACGAGAGGCGGAGGGACGCCGGTTGGAGCTTTATCAGATCTCCATGGCAATATGGGACGAGCGGCTAGAGCAACCTACGGCAGGTCATGCCACCATAGAGGCTATACGCCCAGTACTGGGCGAATGGGTAGAGCGACAACACGGGGTGCTTACGTTCAGGCTGACCAGATACTTTCCGGGCATGGTTGCTTCGGAAAGTATCTGTGTCAAATAGCTCGTAGAGAGCCCGATGAGAGATGCCACCACTGCTCGACCACCGTGGACACCGCTGTTCACACACTCGAACGGTGTGCGGCATGGCGTGAGCAGCGGGACGAGCTGAGAGAGGTGGTGGGGCGTGATCTGTCGCTCCCCACAATAGTATCTGCGATGGTGACTGACGAGGCGGCTTGGCAGGCCATGATCCGATTTTCTGAAGCTGTTATGATGGCCAAAGAAATATCGGAGCGGGAAAGGAAAGTAACCACTTCCGATCCCCACGCGGGCACGCCGTTCGGGAGGGAGACGTCGCGGAGGACGTCGAGGTCGTCGCGACGACCTCATGCCGCCATAAATGGGTCCCGTAGGCGGCAGACTCGGGGGGGTCTGTCGTCGTGCAGCGGCCCGAGTGAGGCGCACGTGGTTCCCGTGCGCCGCTCAAGCGGATCGAGGATTATAGCCTCTGTGGGAGAGGGTCCGTTCACGGATCTACGCCGTCGGGGCGCGGACGAGTACGAACGTGTCCCCGCGTTCGACTCCGACACCAAGGCGTGCGAGGAACCGGTGGAGTTTTAGTGGGTAAACCGCTACAGGGAGCCTCACACACCCTCACCGTTGCCCCCGGAACGGTGAGGCAGTGCATAAGGAGCATTTCTCCACCTAAAAAAAAAAAAAGGTTAGATTATTGTTTGATCATGATTACACGCAGCGCTTTGGCGAGCAAGCGAAGTGAGCGTGATGTGGCAACAGACGCTTATAATATTACTAGCTGTGCCCCGCGGTTTCACCCGCATAAATTACTATCCCGTAACGTATGTGACGCATCACGTATGTCATACCAAGCGTTGCTCAACCCGTATGATTATTCAAAGTAGGTACCCTATATCTTATTTCATCCACTAAACTATCCCTGTACCAAATTTAACCGTCATTTTTACCCATCACGTATGTCATACCAAGCGTTGCTTTACCCGTACGATCATTTAAAGTATCGTATATATGTATACCCTTAAAGTAATCCCTGTACCAAATTACATTCTAATTGGTGCGATCGTTCTTGTTGATCCATCACGTATGTGTCACGCCAAGCGTTGCTTAACCCGTACGATCATTTAAAGTACCCTATATTTTATTTAAACCCCTATACTAACCCTGTACCAAATTTCATTCCTATCGGTTCCGTCGTTCTTGAGATATAAATAGTCTAACTTACACAACTTTCGTTTTTATAGCTGCATCCCGCGGGATTTACCCCGTGAGAATATCTGGAACAAAAGTAGCCTATAACCTTCCTCGATAAATGGACTATCAAACACAAAAAGAATTTTTCAAATCGGACCAGCAGTTCTTGAGATAAGCGCGTTCAAACAAACAAACAAACAATCAAACAAACTCTTCAGCTTTATAATATTATTAGTATTAGTATAGATTTGCTTCGCCCCGCGGTTTCCCCCTCGTAAGTCCTGTTCCTGCAGGAGTATCGGGATAAAAAGTAGCCTAAGTGTTATTCCAGGCCTCCAGCTACCTATATTCCAAGTTTAATCGCAATCAGTTTTGGGTGATTTTTACGTGTAAGTGTAACAAAGTCGTCAGCAAACTACACAATACATACTCGTATATACATTCAAACGTTCGCGTTTAAGATTATCCGTTAAGGACGCGACTGATGTGAAATCCCTTCCGATCGAATATTTTTCGTCATAACCGGTATCAAATAGATCTTTAAACAATGTATTATGTTATTGTACATGATACAAGAAGTGTATCCTTCATTTCAAAAACAATAAAAAATAACTTTAAATACCACTATTATACAGGCAAAATTACCCCTGTTTTACAAAATAAATTAATTTTTCTTCTAAATCCTTAACCGCTATATTTTCTTATAGGCGTCATAATATTAGAAAATACAATACCTAGAACCTCTTTATCGTATTATATAAAAATATTATTTTAATCTTCGTTAATGATTGATTTTACGAGAAATTGTAGATTTTTTTCATGCAATTCCATCTCGCTCATTTATATGCAATCGGACAAGGACCGACAATTATCATCTTTCGCCGTCTTAAAGGTCCAGTTTCACGGAGCTATGAATGGAGGTCCATCATACTGGAATGTATAACAGATAATAAATAATGATCCCACAGGGCACCTGAGGCGAGGTTTTGGGGAGTAGCGACTTGAGAGACGTCAAATATGTATATACGACCAAAGTGTGTCAAAGACGAGCGTAGGTTTTTAAATGTCGGAAAAATTCAGAATTAATACCTTCAAACTCTTTATTTTTAGAAGGTAAAGGTATCTTGTGAAAGTAAATTAAGGATTTAATTGTATGGGTCAATTACTGTCTCGTATTCATTGATTACAAGCGAAGCGTTTTATCTCTTATTTTCTATTTTCAATATCTTAGCTGCTAACGACGACAATTAATTTGAAATGTTATTTATTGCTCGTTGTAGAGGGAGATGGTACAGGGACGGATTCATGGTTTATTATTTCGTTTAATTTTTGTTTCTATAAAAACTTTCTTAATTATTCATACCTACTGCTAAAGTTAAACAGAATTATTAAATGAGAAATGAGATAAATGAGATACATTAAACAGATTATTAAATGTATCTCATAAAACTTCTCGGAAATATATTTTTCCATTATTTCAAAGCATCCAACAAAAAACTGTGTTTAAATTTATTAATTGAAAAAAATATGCTTTAGTATTTTTTTCATCGGTACTTACCTACCTATTTATCATTAGGAGTGTCACTTGTTGACTTAAAAATAAGCAAAAACTATTTTTAACCATAGATACGAGAGAGTTTTTGGCGGGAACGCATTGAGGAGATGTGGTGCTAAATTTTCATTTTTGTGAAACCTAGTTCATGCAAATTGTTTAATTTCGGGGGCATATTAATCAATTTAGTTTGGTAAAGGTGTACAAGTGAAAATTAAAGTGAAAATCGGTGCAAAACATGAACTTGTTGTTGTCACCGTGAACAATCTTTGTAAATGGCCGCCGCGTTTACAAATGATTCCTTAGACTTGAATTTAACTATGACGACTTGACTGTTTCCATGCAAATAATTTGCATAATATATAATACTTGACACTGGCTAATTTCCTAAGGGCCATAATCGGTTCACAATCGATAAGAAATAGAATAGTGTGCCAGAAAAAGACGATAGATTTTAGGGTACCGTACCCAAAGGGTTAAAACGGGATCATTTAACTAAAACTATCCGTCTAATAAATGATAACAACCATACGAGACTCCAAAGAAGTTATATTACTAGAACGTTATATTACTAAAGTAAAGTTTTATTACTGTAGTTCTAATAATATAACTTCTTAGCGAGACTATTTTGATAGATGAACGACAACGCTCATACATAATAGCCTGCTGCTTTAGACCGACAACACCGACCTGTCAATCTCAGTACACCGTTCGTCAGTTTCAAAGGCCGCTTGACTGTGACTGTTTCCTTTGTGTGTAGCCTTTACTCTAAGTCAAATTAAAAATGGTTAAATTCAATAATAAGACATTTTTATTTTAAAACGTCTTAATCAGATTAAGACGTTAACAATATTTGAATCTTGCGCCAACATTTTAAAATCAACTTTCTAGTTTAGTCGTTGCTTACAAAAGACCCGTCTAAATTCCTTGGTCTTAATTAATATGTACAATATAAGTATTGTGTCTATGAAATGCCACAATGAGAAGAAGATTCAAGAAACTCAAGTTTTTTTTACTACATTTCAGTCAGACATTGCTGTCATTTATTCTATGTCCGCCCAGGGTAACCGCCCATTTGTCCTGAGTCCGTCAATCCCCGAGCTAGCGTACAATTTATGTACGTTTATTTTTTCAAACAGAATGATATTCTTTAACAAAACTCTTGGGAGCTCCCACAAATAAATTATGAGGTGTCCTGTAGCTATATTCATTTAGATATTTGTTAGCTAATTATTTATATTTGAGGGCCTACGTTCACAATCTATTACAGTGTCGAAAACGAGAAATATATTTCCCGCGGCTTAAGTCCTGATCCCGCGGGAAAATCGGGATCAAAATGTAGCCAATGTCATTTTTCGAAGTCCCATCTATCACTATACCAAAATTCATCAAATTTAGTTCATCGGTTTAGATTTGAAATGCGGGCGGACAGGGAGAACTACATTTGCATTTGTGCATGTTGTGCATAATGAGATGGAATTTGGTTGGAATACACTTTTTTACAAGAAATAGGCTAGCATTTACCTAAACTGATTTAAACTGATGGGAATGTAAAAAAACGATGTTTCACCGTCGCGACGGTAAACCTAGAACTTGCTTGACTAGAAGACCCAACCTATTCACTCTACTTACGCACCCACTCTCATACGGTGAGTTTGAAATAGGTATAAGCAGGATGTAAGTTTTATCGAAAAAGTCAAACACGTACCTACTAAATCAAATGGACACGTAAAAAGTCAAAAGTCAAACAAAAAAGGCAATGAAAACAAAACAGAAGACAATATAAAGACAAATAAATTAATTAATTAATTAATTAACGGGGTGCCGATATGGACGCCTCTAACTGTCATCACCTACTCGCATTCTCCAGTCTCATGAACAAGCTGGTTGAAATTACTAGCGAAATATCGAGCTCTGCGAATAAATTATTAATCATGGTAAATACCCCGTTAATAAGTAATTTTAGTAGTCAATTAATGTTTGCCTGGAAGTGATCGCTTTAGGCGATAAGGTCGCCCTTGTGACCCTAGCTTGAGATAAGTTGCGTATTTCTTTGTATTGTAAACTAGCTGCGCCCCGAGGTTTCACCCGCATAAGTGCCGATTTCCAAAATGCATCAAAATCGCTTCAACGTTTTTTCATTCATAAGAACTTTCTCCCACGATAGCAAACACAACAAAAAAGAATTAGCGAAATCGGTCTAGCCGTTCACGCATAATGCCATGACCACGCGAAATATTGATTCATTTTTAAATATAAGAAGAAGAAGAATAATAATAAGATTATTTATAGTGTTTTTAATGTCGGTTCTATAGGTTGACATATTTCTATTGGAGTCGAAATATCAGCATTTCTCTTAGGAAATCTGAATCAGACTGCCCTTTAGATCAAAAGACAAAGGTGTGACACATAGCTTACCTCTCCTTATATACGAAGATCATAGATAGGTCGTGTATCAAACTATTCTGAAGGCCATTTCACAGGATTTCACAATGGAGTAGTAGAAATTTCATAAATAATATGTGCTTAACACAATCGTTTCTCGTTATTTTATCGTCCTCTTATAATAGCGCAGGCCTGTTAAAATTTTTTTTTTGTTAAAAAATCCCCGGCTACCTACTTTAAAAAAACACTCTTTTTTTTTGTTGTCTTTCTTTATTATACTTATAGGAAAAGAAATAGTCCAATTAAATTTTAGTTAAAAAAACTGGCGGTCTTCAGTCTAAGCGCGTGGTCTCGCTATCATAGAGAGGGAATCGAGACATAATAGATCAGCGGTCATGAAACTCGTTCATTCAATTTAGTTTTAACTGAATACTTAAATACCTTATAGCACCTAACTTTAGTTGCTCAAGGCATTTTAAACATAGAAAAAAAGTTACAAAAATAATAATAGGGGTTAAAGTATGAAATTGCCGTTTTATTGCAATAGGTTCTTTGAATTGACATAGAATCTTCATGGTTTGAGGTTTTCGAATGAAACTTTTTTCAAATGGTTTCTGTGGTGTTCTTTTTTTAAAAAATGTGAAACATTTGAATATCGACTTTCATTGTTTTTGTTATTCAATTTAGACAAGAAAGATGGATACTGCGAAAATTCGAGTGATTTTTGAATACGAGTTCCGACGCGGAACTAACGCGGCAGAAACAGCCCGCAATATCAATGCTGCGTTTGGAGAGGGGTCTACTAATGAACGCACCGTGCGATTTTGGTTTTAACGCTTTCGTGATGGAAATTTCGACTTAAAGAACGAGCCACGAGGAAGACCGCCCACACAGGTGAAGAACGATGAATTAAGAGAGATAGTGGAAGCCGATCCTAGTCAAACTACCCAGGAATCAGCGGCATGGTTTAACGTTACCTTACCCACTTTATTGACTCACTTGCGTCAAATCAATAAAATAAAAAAATACGAAAAATGGGTGCCTCATGATTTGACTGATCTGCAGAAAGAAACGCGTGTTGAAACTTGTGTTGCCTTGTTGAACCGGTACAGAAATGAAGGAATATTGGATCGAATTGTAACATGTGATGAAAAGTGGATTCTTTATGATAACCGGAAAAGAAAAATGCAATGGCTGACCCCAGGTCAAATGCCACAACAGTGTCCTAAAGCAAAACTTACCAATAAAAAGGTAACGGTAACTGTTTGGTGGTCTCAGCATGGTGTTATTCACTATAGTTTTCTTCGATCTGGTCAAGCAATTACGGCAGATGTCTATTGTGCCGAACTCCGAACCATGTTGACAAAACTAGCAGTAAAACAGCCCCGACTCATGAATCGATCTTCACCATTATTGCTCCACGACAACGCGAGACCTCACACAGCACGAGAAACCATTTTGACCCTTCAGGAACTGCACTTAGAAACCATTCGTCATCCTCCGTATTCACCAGACCTTGCTCCAACGGACTACCATTTTTTTCGTGATTTGGACAATTATCTACGTGACAAGAAGTTTTCTTCCCAGGAGGCAGTACAAAATGCTTTCACACAGTTTGTGCAGTCTAGATCGTCGGAGTTCTATCGCAAAGGCATTAATAACCTTCCCATTAGATGGCAGCAATGTATAGATAATAATGGCAACTATTTTGATTAAATAAATTTGTTAAAAAATTAAAAAATAAACAATTAAGATTTTCAGTACAAATCGGCAATTTCATACTTTAACCCCTAATATTAAAACTAAAATAAAACTACTTACTTTAGTTTTAATAAGTTCGGCTATTAGAAACAAACGAAGATCGAAGTTGCAAGAGGAAACAAAAACGCTAAAACTAGAAATAAGAGTAACGAAGAGCAATCAAAGACGATCTAACTAGATACAAGAGACGATCAATGTAGAAACAAAAGACGATTAAAATAGAAACAAAAAGATTGCGTCAAGCTTAACTAATCACGACATTCACGACTAAATTGCACGACTAATCACACCAGTTCGTCGAGCTTACCGAATGCGGCCTCCGGTAATGCAACCTATTTTTCGACCATTTTCCCAAACAATCTTCCTTATATTTATTACAGAACCTTTCTTTCTCTGACTTGATTTAGACCTTTTCTACTGCTATCTTAATTGGCAAAGTTCCCTTGAGATGTGATTGTGTTGCGATCTATTTTTCAGATAAATTTACTGAATATAGGTTGGTGCCGACTTTATTTTGGAAGGTGAGAATGGATAAGGAAGGTAAAGGTATTAAATGTAAGAAGAAAAAAACACTTTAACACACTAAAAATATAAAAATATATTATTATAATTCCATAATTTTGTGCCTATGGAAAAAAAGGCAATTCCTTTTTATTTAAAATCAAAAAGTAAGTTTGAAGACCAATGTCTTCACAATTCTTACCCGTATCCATAAACGATCATATCTATAAGTAAATGCTTAATCTTGCTCTTGTGACTGACAATCAACATAAGTGAAAGTGTGACAAAAGACGTGTCCACGCACAGGGTCGTCTGTGAATAAGTCTTACAAATAAGTTTAACAAAGGTCAAAGCTTAGATCACAATTTCGATGATAATCCACCTTACCATGATCGTTTCTCGTTGTTTTGTCCCCCTTTTATCGCTTAAAAGATAATATAAATTATAAATAAATAATACCCCTATTACTTTTAAAAACAACATAATAATATACGATTAGCGATGACTCAGAAATCATGGTAGGGCAAAATGTATTTACAAAACAAAAATATGTATCCGTTGTTATAAACACACCACGCAAGTATTACGAGCTTACCGTGTGGCTAGATGTGAGATGTTCACAGAATTAGTTTTCTTTTAATACAATATTACATTGTGTGCTATTTTATTTTAATATTGTTATTATGACGTTTTAATTCAATTACAATTTGTTTTACTCGCATTTTACTTATGTAACTGAATAGCACCGACATTTTTAATTTGATTTAATTAGGTAGGTACTGGTTCTGCTATGATTTCATTTAATTGTAATATTGTAACTATGAATTATTAATTTCAAATAAATAAATAAATTTTGTGACCAACACACAGCGCCATCTAGCCCCATGGTAAGCTGCTAAGCTTGTGTTACGGTGACTAGACAACGCATATACTACTTAATTATATACTTAAGTATATAATACCAAAGTAAAAAAAAAAACAAATTTATTAAAAATTTATTTAAACAGCACGATTGATTAACAGTATTCCCTTTAATCATCGAATGTACGAACCACTCAGCAGCTAAGTCCATCAAAATAATCCCCGTCCAGAATGGATGTGGTTGTCTGGTAAAATAATCGTATTGTTATTTCACGTCAACCGCTACATTATTGTAATCTTCCTGCAAAGCCTTCGAGTGCGATAGCGGCTGGCAGGTGGCCAGGGAACCATCCTCCACGATGGATAATTCTCGGCGTAGATCTTTGGTTTTATATAGAACAGTTACGATATTTAATGTCACTACTAAAATTACTTATTAATGTTTAATCATTTATTCGCGGAGCTCGATATTTCGCTAGTAATTTCGACCAGTTTGTTCACGAGACATGGTAATAAGTAATTTTAGTAGTGGAAATAACCATGTTAGTTTAAAATCGTATATTTAATGTCAGTTTCAAATTCGTTCAAAGGTTTTCTATAGGTCGTGAGAAGTGATCATTTACTTTCGATGCTAACTGTCTTGCGGCCGAATACAGAATACGCTTCTCAAAAGTTGAGGTCTACTTAAACAATGAAGCAGCTCCTAAATTCAAAAATTCCCATACTAATTTTAAATTTAGAAGCTGCTCAATTATTTAATTGGCCTTCAAACTTGAAGTGGCTTATCAGTTATTGGGCTGAAAGAAACTAAAAGTTAAAAAAGTTTTTACTATGTGTTTCCGCACTTAGCTCTATAACTAGGCCTTTTTGCGTGTCTTTAAGCCGTGGGTTTCGTCACGATGTTTTTCTTCACCGTGAGAGCGATGTTAATAGCGCGCTTGAATTTTTCTAAAATAAAAAGACATTGGTCAGCTGGGATTTGAAACCACGACCTTCGAAATGACACCGCTCATTTAGAAATTAACTACATTAGACAAACCAAACAAAATTGACTTTTTTTACATTATACAGCGTGGAGAAAACGACCAAAAATTTTTAAATACAGGTTTACTTATTTTACGAAACAAACGAACATTTCCTTTCAGCAACATATGCCAACATCAATATTAAAGGTACTTTTTCTTCACCCTGTATATGGAATTTTAAACAGTTTATACAACCACTACTGCGGTAATGCTACAGCAAACTCAATGATGTTTTAATCGTAATTCATCAACTTCATCGAGCGCGCAGCAAAGCTCTTTTCACTTTTACATTTTTGCGTGACATAATATCACAATGATTTATTATTGATTGTTATTTTCACTTTAGTTCAATTCACAACAGTTCCATAGGCAATCCCATTAAAGTCTTAATTCCTGAAACTCAACCAAACGATTCCACGGCCATTCTATACAAATTTACAACTGCGCTAAACTCGCATTGCAAGCTATTTGATTTTGCGACCTACGTAACGCGCTCGTTACCCGATAAGAGGGTAGTTCTTGCCCCTTTCCCTGTGCGGGTAGTGTTTTTTATTCATAAGGAAGGTAGTTGAGTCCATTTTGAATTTGGTTGACTACGAAGAGGTCTAAAGTATTGGGTAGAGTGTAATAGAGAAGACATCAGAAGCAAAAAAATAAATTGAAAATAAAACCGATTTAGTTCATATAAATCAGAAGGAGGATCCCGTAGTACCACCATCACAGAAAATTACGTTTGTTGTATGGTAGCCCGACTTAAATATCTATTTATTTCCGTCTTTAGTATTTGTTCACACTTTTTTAACTCACTCGGACTCGGACTCACTCACACTCACTTAACAAACTCGGATCTCGATCGCGATTACTTGTACACTTTTTATAAATTTATAATTACCCTGACGTTTCAGCAAAGGGATTACACCGGCCGTGGTCCCGGGAAGACTGGAGTGGCAAGCTTCGTTAACCGTCGACTGGGTATGTATTTTTACATCTACCCTCAATCTCACAAAAAGTTATTGGAGCCGCGGCACACTACACTAACAACATCCCGCGATATATCAGGCGTTCGATCACGATGTAATTTAGTATTTGTTGTAATTTAGTAATTTTAATTGTCTATCTATCCCGGTTCATGAGATACAGCCTTGACTGACAGATGAACAGTCAAGCAAAATTTGTTTTTCCCCGTCAGTTACGCCTTAGGTCGTTTTTTTAACCAATGTTGGCGATGCTTGGTGAATGAATTAATATGATTATAATGTTATGGGGAATTTTTCATTGGTGGTCTGTTTCTTCCACTAAAAAGCTCTAACTGTATACCAAAATTGTTTAAATCTCTTTACACAGACCCTAGCTAGTGTAGCTACAAGAAGTCACGCGTCATTTAATTTTTTCGTTTATTTTTCGTTGTTTAGTGGCTCCGGGCTACGCGGCTATTTTGCCGCTTATAAAAAGGGTTCTCTGGACAAGGGTTCCGTAGCCATTTTAGCATGTTATGCAAGGGTTTAGTTTAAAAATTTCGGCAAAGCAATCGTAAAAGTCAAATATTTAGGAGCGGGTATACTAAACGTCAGTGTGGCTAGCTTTAAGAAGGAAATATTTCATTTATTCTACAAACGTATATGTTTCTTTGAAGGTGGATGTTTTGTATTTATGTATTACTAGCTGCGTCCCGCAGTTTTACACGCGTCAGTCCCGCTCCAGCGGAAATATCGGGATAAAAAGTAGCCTATGTTAATACATAGGAATAACTTCCACGGTCCCCAGCAGCTACCTGTATTCCAAGTTTCATCGCAATCAGTTCAATAGTTTTTGCGTGAAAGAGGCTGTATCCTGCGGTTTCCCACTGCGGATCAACAATAACCTTAGAAAGGAACAGCATGCTCATTGTAGCGGAACCCTTTTTAGATCTACGTCAGCATTCTAGTTCTAGTAATATAATTTCTTTGCTTTATGCTTAAAGATAACGGTTTGGAAATCAAAAATACTTCGCCCCAGCGGGCACCAAACCAGGCAACCTTATACGCTTCAACAGAAGTTTTCCGGTCACGCCAAAAAGAAAGAAAACAAAGTATTGACCTAAATCCTACAGCCTAATAGCTACCTACCCCAAATCACAAATCTAAAAAACGTCTTTCAGCTAAGTATCACTTAGTAAATAGAGGCTGCGATCACCTAAATCGTCAAGTCGAATCTTCGTAATGACAACATCAGGGAGTATCTTAAGATAATGAACGGAGATTCTCCTTAACTACCCCCATTTTCTCAATAGAGGACTTTTAAAGCGATCGGCGCTGAATTAGCGGACGACTCAGTTGTTATTAAGGATTTAGGTGCTCTTAAGAGATAGATTTTTTTTAGATTTTTACCTTTAAAAAAAAGATAAAAATATTAAATTTTCTTAATAAAATTATGAGCGATACTTACGTCGGCTGCTGTTGCAAAAACATCGTACCATGGTAAGCCATGGTTTGCAGGTATGGGACATTCGCCAATTTTGAGGTGGCTTCTGTGGTACATTACTACCTAACCCTTTACAGAATACGCCCTTGGTATTTGACAGTGGGACAAATTAACGGAATGACAAAATAAAACATTTATAGAGACCGAGTTAGGTGCTACAAAATGTTGTCTGAGTAGGTTATACGAGTAAACACTCTACGGAAAGGTCTACGAAGGCTTCTAAGGAAAGAATTAAATACACAAATGCGCAGTGAGTCCTAGGACATGTTTGTTTCCTCACAATGAATTAATTCCTTCACCGTAAGGCAGTTGTCCGACTGAATTAACCGATAAAACGTCGATTAACTATTGGCAATTTTCACTGTCAAGAAACGCACAATTAATACATAATATTCCATGTAAAGGAAAATATTGAAAGTTGCTTTCTGATTGTTCACACTGCCATCGACGACTTACTTTACTAGTTTTATCGCTGAGCGACAAGAGTTTTCAATAATGAACTCGCTGAGCGATTCTCGTTTAGCGATGCTCGATAGCTTTATCATTTTTTAATTTGAAGGTAGACGATACCAACAAATCATTGCAAGTAATCGATCGTCGCCCTTACAAACTCGTTTATAACCCGGCGCCAAAACTATCGAAACTATACATTCGCTATCCACTGATCGCCAACTTGTTTATAATTTCTAGTTCTACTCGTGTCTTGCCGGCGGTCGAACCACAGCCTAAGAAAGACATCAATAACGCACATAATGAGGTGATTAGTCGATTTTGGCGCGGTTGGCTGACACTTGAACTGAAACTCTCGGAAATAAATAATTTTATGTCTATGCCTTTTGCTCTAAGTATACGGACTCTTCTCTTTCTGAGAGTGTCGTAAATGGAATCCGGGGAAGGCTAGCAAACCTGGAGTTCTCCCCGCGTGGTGGCGGGTAAACTGCTTGGACGTAAAATCTGTCAAATCGGTATAGGTTCGGTCGATAAGACTGTGTTTAAGCGGATATAGATTTTCAATCCATTGACTATTTATAAGTAATAAAAATTTAATATAGAAGAAAACAAAAGCCTAGGCAAAGTAATAGTCTCCTCCTACCTACTCAATTCTAGAAAAAAAAACACATTGAACCATTTACTTGTCAAGTTAAACAGAACTACTACCCCATTAGATAAAAGATAGTCGGAAGCCAAAACGTATAAACATACAACGGTTACAGTTTATGAAAACTATAAATGTAATCATAAAAAAAGCCGACCATATTCCATTTCCAGTCACTTACGCAACAAGATTTTACGATAGCCCCGAGAATTGTTTATAACGGTACAGAACTATGTTAAAACTAAGTACACCTACTTTTGAATGGTAGAACCGAGTAGGTAAGCAGTTTCGAATTGAAAAGTAAGCTACGGCTATCTCTCTTCCGGTACTAAAAGGAAAACGTAAGAATACTCGTAAAACAAAGAATTATGTTGTCTCGCTCTTATTAGTGGAACTCTGTGTTAGCGAAAATGTAACATAAATGTATATGTATATCTAAATGTATTTATGTCTTGTACGTAGAAAATTGACTGAAACGACTGACCATTTGAAGATGCAGGTTCAATTCCTGTCGGGTGTCAATTTTTGGAAAGCATTTCTATCAAATGAACGAAAAATACTGAACTATATTATCCCAACGCATGGCCTAAACCACTGGTCCGAGACATGAAATTTGGACGGCAAGCAAAGCATCAAGACAACAAGAGAAAGAAGTACCTATTGTCAATTTTTTTTGCAGAATAGGCAGAAGTCGCAACTTCTGCCTATTCTGCGGTTAAACTAAAGAGATTTCACTCCACGGCTTATCGTGGCGTTCCGATTTTAGTGTACAATTTATTCGTACATCTTTTCTTTATAGTAACGTTCTGTATCCGTTTCCTTCGACATCTCCTAAACAACCGATAGTCTTATGAAAATTCGGACGCCTTGAGGTAGCCCATTGAATAAGTAATATTGAATTTATTAAACATTCAGAGCAACCCTTTTAAATATTCACACGCTGAAGGCACGACGACGACGTGGGAATGGTACGTGAAATAGTTTATTTTCTTAGATTCCACTGTAAATTATATCTAGCGAATTTGAATATATTGGTAGGGCGTGAATTGGGCGTGTAAGGGGGTGAGTAGAGGTTAAACGTATGTACCTAATAATAAGTTTTTTTTAAATGTGTCTAGCAAACAAAGAATTATGAAATACCTAATACTGTATAGGTAATTTAGTCACAATGACATGCTTCAACATAATATATTTGATATTAAAAAACCTATAGACATTGCCCAAGGAAGATATAGATTTGCCATGAGATGGGACGACGGGTCGACCACAGTATCACTAAGCTCGTTTACACAGCGCAAGTTATCTTACGAGCTAACCCGCCTTTCTGCAATGCAGTTGACACTGCTGTACTCTTTGAAAGTCATTTTAAATAATTCCATCTGTACATTTCTCAATTATATAAATGAAAAGTACCTAACTATGGCACTCTGCAAATTTCCCAGTGAACCCGGACCCAGTCAAATAAAAAAGGTTCCAAAATGTCCAGCCACCATGAAATAAACTCATCAAAACGCAGGAATTCACAACTGAAATTGGAGCATTAAAGAGAACGGTACCGGAAACGCAGGAAATTAAAAATAATTGAGTGGAAGATCGAATGGTCACGTTGTTTGAAGCCCACAATTCTGAGACACATTTCTACAATTAATAAAACGATAAACAGTTATCGTTTAGTATTGTAAAGTGTATTATTATATTTAAATAAAGGTCATGAACCATGAAACGACTCGTCGTAGCATTATATTAAAATTATTTTCAGGAAGGTGGCTACTTCTGTGAAAGATTTAATTTAACATTATTAGCAGAAATTTGGAAGACCACCAGCCTCCAGTAATCTCGCAACCTCGTTATAACACGTTATGTAATAGTTAGTTTTTTAAATATACAAATTTATATAAGTATCTAAAATACGAACTATATATCTATATTACATTATATTGGTATATCGGTTATTGTGATACAAGCTTGTGCTTAGTGTAGAACCGATGTCTGAAATAATATGATTTGAATAATGTCTAATAAATTTCATAGTACATAATAAATAAATATTTGATTTTCAGCTTTTTAATTATAAGTGTATACTTGCTGAACTTGCTGAATGGCTCTTATCAAATATTTGTAAAAGAGCTATAACATTAAAAAAAACAAGCGAAACTCTCCCATTTCACGCAGATCCGGTAGCCAATCCCCTTAACTTAATAACTGCATTTCACGTCAGGAACAGTTTTCAGTAATTTCAGCGAGCAGTAACGTACCAAGTCCACTTGAGTCCTGCCGGTTCATTGTGACCACCATGGTGCAATTCGTTTGAATTATTTTAGACTGGTTTTTGTATTATTTAATTACTTGATGGGAAGCTTCAGCCACTGCTAGTCGCCACTTTCCGGTGCCCACTCGCGTAAGTCCTGACTCCGCGGAAATGTCTTTATAAAAAGTTCCATGTCTTCTACTATCTATTAAGTATTCAAAATTTCAAAATCTATGTCAATTATTATATACTTGAAATTTTTTACGGTTATAATATTTTTAGGACAGAATAATTTTCACTTTGATATAGATACGTCAGTTTCTTTTTATTATGTTTATGGTTTTTTTTAATACTTCCATACATTCGTACTCAGCGGTACTTGAATCCGCGACTACTGGTTATGCAAACCAGCGCATTACACCGCTTCGCCACGATAATCCCAAGTACTAGTCCACGCTAAATCGAACTGAAGAAAGTATGTCTTTGTGTTTTTCCGAGTAAGACCTCGCCTCGTTGCGACATCTATCGAGTAAACTTGTAAAGTAAACTCGGCTAGGTAGATATATAATTCAAAAACAATACGAGTTCGTTCGTAAAAAGTTATTTTATTATTACAAGAAATAAAAAATCAGTTAAATTCATATTTCAAACCCGAAGAGTTATAAACCAAACACCCTATCTAAACAAGACGTTGGATAAACGGCTGTAACATAGCGTAGCTTGAAGTGGCCGGCATCCGTTTCTGCATTAAATGTTTCATCTGCAAAATATCTGCTGGGCGCTGGCTAACTTCACAGACAAAGGAACGCTGGATAGAACCTAGATGGAACTCAATGTGTGGCTTGGTTGATGGCTGTCGGAATATTTAGGAATAATATTTAGTCTTAGAGAGGTCTCCAGAAAGTTTGGATATGTGTGATTAATTTAGAAGTTGAGTATGTTCTTGAGTATGTTTATTAGAGAGAGAAAGAGGTCGCTGTACACCAACTAGTTAGTTGGCCTAAAGCGACTTTAATTAGACTTCCTTCCAGGCTTCAAGAGACAGAGGTTGCTCGAAATAGAGCAAGACGAAAGCGAAAATCTTGCTCGTGTGAGTGATAAGCAACGTCAGCGAAATCTAACAAATGCTGAGTCTACGCATAGTTTCGTGTGTGAATGTTACCGATGGAATACGGCTAAGTGACTACATGAAAAATTAACACACTATGTTTTT
The DNA here is from genome assembly GCA_949358125.1 of Idaea dimidiata. NCBI lineage: Eukaryota > Metazoa > Arthropoda > Insecta > Lepidoptera > Geometridae > Idaea > Idaea dimidiata. The sequence continues at coordinate 17,732,920 of OX442334.1, read as the reverse complement.
TGAAGTTATCACGCGGCCAGTGCAAAGTTGGGAAGTGCAAAACGCGAAAATTAAATTCCTTTTTTATCCGATCTATCCTTTTTTATTATCTGTGGCAGACTCCATATATAAAGTAGTAGTAAATAAAGCATAGTATACTTTGATCCTGTTGAAAATTTGAATATGTAAATTGAAGGATGAATGCCGCCGTCAGCCGGAGTTAACTATAAACGTCTAGTTTCCTGAAATTTGATGTTGATTCTAAATTTTAATATTAGTTTTAGTTATTATAATATGTAGATCATTTCAAACCGTTTTGTTAGCCGTTTTAGCGAATGAAAATTTGTTTTATTATGAAACATTTAACATTTTAGTGTTGGTTGCTGGTTGCTATTTATTTGGTACTTTAGTAACTATAGGAACAGAATACATTCATAGTACTTGGGCGTAGGTGTCTTGGACTAAGGCGTAGAGGATTTTACCTCAAATTTTTAGGCTAGGTTGAATTACTGAAAAATATGAGGACGATTGAAAAAATTGAGCAGTTTTTAAGTTCCAAACTACAAATATCGCTACTAACTTTGAATTAAATAGCTGCTCAATTAATTAAGTAGCCCTCAAATTTTAAGTCTGGTTTGGCGGTAAACTAAGTCCATTGATACAGAGCCCCAACAGTGATACCATTGGTATGGTTACCTTCGTTAATCAAAGAGACACCTCAAGAAGAAGAAGAATAATGGTATACAAGAACTATTTTTTCAAGGAAAAAATACATCCACAAAAACGGGGTGGGATTCAAACCAACAACGCATCTCAACTCAATCCGGGAGTAGCGACAAAAGTCCATCGGCGTCAGTGACTCATACGCTGAATTTTTGATACTGTACTTTTCCATCTTCTAACTTAGGATGTTAGAGCCAGTGCAGCTTAAGCACTTCAAATGAAATATAATTTTAATGGTATACAAATTTTAAAAAATCCCCCGTCTGTTTCCCCGTATTTTATTAGTAGATAGGTCTAGAAACTAATTAATTCTTATACTAACATTCATTAAGAGGAATTCTTTGGTCTGTGACTCAAGATAACGAGGGCTCGGAGAGATAAGGTCTAACTCTGTTTTTGCGTGCCGCGGCCTACGCGTTTTTGTGATTGATCGCTGCGTGCTTTGGGTGTCTGGTCTGCTAACTAAAGAAAGCTTGTATAAGCTTAATGTTTAAGGGATAATTATAAAAGGTCTTTCAGGGATGTTTAAATGTTGAATGTGCTAGGTGCTTAGTATTGAAGTTATTATGTTACGTCCCGTAAAACGGAAGTTGTGTTGAAGCTGAAATTATGAAGGTACCTTTTACAATTTTAATGTTTAATAATTACCTACCTATGTGTAAACTTAATGAATGCATTGCAAATATTATCGATATTACAAAAACCTTAAAATACTAAATACGAAGATTCTACCACAGTAAATAAAGGGAGTAGTATGTAAACAGCACACAGTATGGAAACTGCACACACTCACACTCGTCGTGACGTGCTATTTACCACCGCGAAGAATACTTCTTCGTCGTGTCGGGGTCTAAGCCGACGCGCATGTTTTAGTGAGTGAGCCGTTTCGACCATTGGTAGGTAGTTCCCTTACTGCTGTGCCCCAGGCTCTAGTATTTCTATGTACTATGACTCTACTGTGTTTGTCTGTCTGACAGACAGACAGACAAGCACAGTAGAGTTTAACCAAACCGAACCTAACCTATCCATTGAACAGTGCTAAGAAAGTTGTTTTTAAAAGTTGTTGCAACATGCAGTTCATTTTTGACTTGTCTGTTTTTTCCTAAAAACTGCTTAGTGCTTAGTACTTTAAAAGGTCTTTAAATGATGAATCTCAAGCATTTGCAAAGAGTAATGGATTCTTAATAATTTTCCTTTTCATCTAATTTTAGATGATTTATACAGTGCAAGCAACTTTAAATCCATGCTATTATATGACGCTGTAGTGCCCGGGACATTATTTGATGAAGTAGGCTTGCTTAGTACCTTTGTTTTCACAATCTCAGCTTAGTGCGCCCTGCCCAGAGAAAATAACTGGTCAATACTTACGATGTTTTCCTTCATCGTAAGAGTGATATGTTATTAACGCATATATACATAACTTCTCCGCAAGGAAAAAAGACATTGGTCTACCAGGATTCGAAACCACGACCTTCAGAATGAAAGTTGAGGTATCTACCACTAGACCAACACCGCTCTCAAAAATGGATTCTTGGGGACCTCATAATGTACTTGACACATAAAATAAAACCTATAATTAACTCCCATCATGGTAACCCATAATAGTAGTTCATGCACCGAGGTACTAAAGCCCTGTCTTATATAGCCAGCTAAACCTATATTCCAAGTTTCATCGCAATCGATTAAGAGGTTTTAACGTGATTGAGTAACAAACACACATACTCACAAACATTCAGCTTTTAATATTTGTGGGATTGCTTTAATGCCGACCGATGCATACGAAATCACGTGGGGAAACAATTTTTCTTTTTGAAAACCGCATAAAAACGAAAACTCAAACCGCCATTACCATTATAATTAAAATAAAATTCGAAATTCAAAATAATCCAAAAGGGAATCGCACAGCGAAAAGCTTGAACAACTTCATCGGCCAAATTAAAAACTTTTACGAGCTCTCAATTCGGTATTACGGGTTCACAAAATGTTAATTTTAATGCAATAATAATATGAATGGGTATTTATTTAATATTTAACAACATCTAAATAGTTTTTAGGGTCCCGTACAAAATCTGCTATTTTTTCTAAGATTTCGCTGTCTGTATGTCTATCTATCTGTTTGTTATTACGTCCGTTTATATCTCATGAACTGTGCAAGCTAGACAGCTGAAATTTTCACAGTCATATGTACTCTATTATGCCTCTATAACTAATACCTAAATACTAAAAACAGAATGAATATTTAAGTGGGACTCCCATCCAATAAACGTGGTTTTTTTTGTGAAAATTGTACGAAACTTATCCTGTGCGAGTCCAACTCGCACTTGGCTTTTTTCGACGTATTCTTTCGTAATTCAGATTTTTATTGTTATGACTAAGAATAGATACAAAAAAAGCCCTTATTTAATTCAATGCAATTCAATTCAATCATTTATACATAAATATATGTACAGGTGGTATGTTTACAGTAACATGAGTTTCTCTATATTGGCCAGTTCGGCATATGAAGTCATAAGATTATGAAAACAAATTACTCACATGTCAATTATTATATAAATCCGTAATTCAAACATACCAAGCACATCATTTAATAATGAAAACCATAATATAATAGGGGTTAAAGTATGAAATTGCCGTTTTATTGCAATAGGTTCTTTGAATTGACATAGAATCTTCATGGTTTGAGGTTTTCGAATGAAACTTTTTTCAAATGGTTTCTGTGATGTTCTTTTTTTAAAAAATGTGAAACATTTGAATATCGACTTTCAATTGTTTTTGTTATTCAATTTAGACAAGAAAGATGGATACTGCGAAAATTCGAGTGATTTTTGAATACGAGTACCGACGCGGAACTAACGCGGCAGAAACAGCCCGCAATATCAATGCTGCGTTTGGAGAGGGGTCTACTAATGAACGCACCGTGCGATTTTGGTTTAAACGATTTCGTGATGGAAATTTCGACTTAAAGAACGAGCCACGAGGAAGACCGCCCACACAGGTGAATAACGATGAATTAAGAGAGATAGTGGAAGCCGATCCTAGTCAAACTACCCAGGAATTAGCGGCATGGTTTAACGTTACCTTACCCACTTTATTGACTCACTTGCGTCAAATCAATAAAATAAAAAAATACGAAAAATGGGTGCCTCATGATTTGACTGATCTGCAGAAAGAAACGCGTGTTGAAACTTGTGTTGCCTTGTTGAACCGGTACAGAAATGAAGGAATATTGGATCGAATTGTAACATGTGATGAAAAGTGGATTCTTTATGATAACCGGAAAAGAAAAATGCAATGGCTGACCCCAGGTCAAATGCCACAACAGTGTCCTAAAGCAAAACTTACCAATAAAAAAGTAATGGTAACTGTTTGGTGGTCTCAGCATGGTGTTATTCACTATAGTTTTCTTCGATCTGGTCAAGCAATTACGGCAGATGTCTATTGTGCCGAACTCCGAACCATGTTGACAAAACTAGCAGTAAAACAGCCCCGACTCATGAATCGATCTTCACCATTATTGCTCCACGACAACGCGAGACCTCACACAGCACGAGAAACCATTTTGACCCTTCAGGAACTGCACTTAGAAACCATTCGTCATCCTCTGTATTCACCAGACCTTGCTCCAACGGACTACCATTTTTTTCGTGATTTGGACAATTATCTACGTGACAAGAAGTTTTCTTCCCAGGAGGCAGTACAAAATGCTTTCACACAGTTTGTGCAGTCTAGATCGTCGGAGTTCTATCGCAAAGGCATTAATAACCTTCCCATTAGATGGCAGCAATGTATAGATAATAATGGCAACTATTTTGATTAAATAAATTTGTTAAAAATTTAAAAAATAAACAATTAAGATTTTCAGTACAAATCGGCAATTTCATACTTTAACCCCTAATATTATCCAACGTATTTAGAAATGTCAACAAACAAAATATACCTAGGTACCTAGATAACCTCCTTTTTTGAAAATCGGTTGAACATAATACCAGACCGGATGTCCACTTGACATCTCCAAACTTTCACCTCAGTAATTTACTAAAGTGACTTGACTACCTCCTACGTGAAGTTTAAAGGAACTTTACCAAACTTAGGTACTGATGGATGTTACCAACATCGCAACTCTACTGTAGGTAGATAGATATCTATTGGCGAAGTTTGTATTTTAACTTTTAAGCCATTGGAATTTCATGTCGTTGACGAACACACGTCAGAACACAACATTTTCTAAGTGGTTTTAACTTTTTAGGAATTCAACATTTTGGGAAATCAATATTTACAGATATTCATCATACATATTGAATAAAATCAATATTTTGTGAATTCATCATTCGTCAAATTCATCATTTTGACGACAAAGGTATTACCTACATTTTTAAATGATATTTAAGTTTACGATTAGTTAATGATATTTAAATTTTGGAATTCCAAATGTACAACGAGCTAATATGGTCCTTTCGTCGACCTCATCGTTGCTTCTAATCAGGTGAGATAAGGTCAAATGCCAGCGTATCTCATGTAAAAAGTTCTCCTTTTTGTGTGTTCTTTGCTAATTCGTGCATTTTTGTAATAGTAAACAGTACTAAAAACCTAAATAATACCAAAACCTCAAAGTTACGACCAAAATAAAATTATTGTCACGTAGGCTTCATAATATTGTCAACTCGCCTCCCACCTCGTAATAAGGAAGATAAAACGTCATTCTATTCAAAACGAGCAATATCATTTTCTACCGCAATTGCTTTTAATTTGAGAATCGCCGAAATAACGTAAAAGAAAACAATAAAAAACAACGGCTAACATCCCATAGCCTGCGAAATAAAAAGGTAAAATTGCATCCCTGTCAGATAATGAGAAGAAAAATGTCAACGGAACACCGGGCACTGGAGCTAAATTTAAATAACGCAGGGATGTACTGAGGTGTTAAGTCGATACTTACAATTTTTCGTTTTTCTTTCGTGTCAAAATTTACTGACAAAAATAGGGTCGAGCACGAAAAGTTTCCTCGTCTATTCACGATGAAGCGATTTTATTGCTTCCTACAAACACATTTCTAACAAACCTTTTAAATTCACAAGATTTGTAAACATAGTTACAATTTACGGGGTTTTAATCGCGTATTTATATTTAGTTTTTTTACCTTGACGTTTCAACCATGTTATAATGGTCTTGGTCGCAAGGGCACTGGAGCTGCGGCCGTATCTTCTTCTTCTGGCTTCTAGCAGGTGGTGTATACGTGTAGTAATCGAAACGTAACGTCGACGTAACAAATAAATAGGTAAGTATTATTAATTACGCGACTGAGACCCGGTAAAATGTAACAATGTAAACCCATTTCTAGTACCGCATTCTCTTACATCTCTGCAAAACGCAGCCTTATATACCTACGAGTGAAACGACGGGACGCAGCTTGTCTAACAATAATTCCAAATTGTACATAATATATTCAAGTTTTCACAAAAAATAGATTTATTATCTCCTAACTTTACTTAGAGGAACATTGAAAATATAAATCAATTTTCCCTTCGTATTTTGACACTTTAGTTGATTTATTGACTGTTAGAAGAAGGGTATAGGGCCAGTAACAGTAACTCCGAGTTACCCTTTTGCCCCTGTCCTAAATTAGGCTATGAACTCATGATACACTTGGAAAAGGTTCCTACGGTAACGTCCAGTGTGCCTTTTGTTCTCCAAAATATTATATAACTAGCTGCGCCCCGCGGTTTCATCCGCGTAAGTCCCGTTCCCGCGAGAATGTTGGGATAAAAAGTAGCCTATTTGTTATGCCCGGTATCCAGCTACCTATATTCCAAGTTTCATCGCAATCGGTTTGGTATTTTTTGCGTAATTGAGTTACAAACATATATACTCACAAACTTTCAGCTTTATAATATTAGTAGGATTTGCTGCGCCTGCGTAAGTCCCTTCTCGATTTAAACGACTGCACTAGCATTTTTCATCATTACAGATCATGTTCCAATTTCAAAATATTTGTACACAGTTCACTTTAATTCTTGATGAAATCATTGATGGATACTATTTTAAACAATAATTGTTAGAGCCTTTTAATATTGTCAAATTAAATATTTCTATTAAAAATAGGCATTTCCTGCGAATTATCACACTATGTTTGTTTCCAGGATTTGATCTGTATCAACAACACTATCGATAGGTATAATAATACAGGGTGTTTATTTTTTGCAAAAAGACAAGATCGATTCCTATGGCAAATAAATACATTTTTCAAAAATCTAACAATGTCGTTTTAGTTTTTGTCAAAGTCGGGACGCAACTCCTTCCAGCATTTTACTCTATCTATTATAGCTTAGAAAGCCCATCGGAATGGTTCACCCTGTATACGGCGTGTTACGACGATGACAACAATTTTGGTTCTACAACTTTTGGAAATTCGAAGTAGGTAGTTTTCGAAAATTCTAACTTAAACGTTTACTTGAAAATCAGCTGTTTCTTAGAGTTAGAGGTCATTGACCTTATTTTGTTCTTCCATTCAGTTTGGACAGCTACAATCAAAACTTTAAATATTTTCAAAAACAGCTATTTTTTTCAGTGAAATATTAACTCAAAACTTTCGAAAAAAGTGAGATTTTTAAAAGTCGTAGATCGAAAGTGGTTCGACTAGACGCGACTAGACTAGATCTAGAACAACCCTCATGGTCATCGTCCGAACACGCTGTATAAGAATAAAAAAAACTACAATTAAGTTTTATGTTACAATAGTCTTCAATAGAATACAATATTTTTATTGCGATATCCCTGCGGGATCCGGGGCGAATCGGAGGCATGTGCTTACGCCAGGGTCCTATTCTATGAGTATACTACAAAATACAGTAGAACTATCCACCGATAAAGCAGGTAGCAAATAGCCGTAATTCAATCCAGCGAAGCAACAATCATTGTCGAGCCACCAATCAAAGATGTACCGGCTTGTTCAACTAATCGCGCCATTCATTTACAGACACACTGATACTACGATGGCTTTGTTTTGAGAGTAGGGTTTTTTTAACATTTTTTATGGCGACTAAGGAACTGTCTCCACGAGCGTTAGAATATTATCGTCGAGCCACTTATTTCTATAAAATCTCGTGAACGTGTCTCCACACGGCAATGTTAACACGGTGGTGCGTTGTATAGAAATAAGATAAAACACAATAGTATATAATAAAACACTTTATTTATCCGGTTTTATCGGTTTGATCGTTTTTACGCGATAAAACCGGATAAATAAAGTGTTTTATTATGCAAAATCGCGAAAACCATAGAAGAAATTACAATAGTATATGTATAATTTTCTTCTTATTTCCATGTACTTTAATTTATCATTTTAATTTTTGACTTTCGCACTTATTATTTTCTCCTTTGCCTCTGTACACTTTATTACCTTCCTCTATAGTTATTTTCTTTCCCCTGAGGTATGTCGGCAGAGAACTCTGTGTAGGGTTAGACTTACCATAGTATTAATTTATATTATGTCTTGGTTTTTTTATGTATGTCTCTTGTGTACTGAATAAATAAAATAAATAAATAAATGATTAAATTTACCGGGTTTTACTCGCGTTTTATTTAATAATGGCACAGCATTATTATTCACGACCGAGCTTTAGCTAACTTTACAGTTAGCTTTTCAAATAATAGATGAATTACATTACAACGCGTCAACCTTGAACCTAACTGTGTGTTTTTATGCGAAATCGAGAATACTTTAGACAAAATTTTGAATACCTATGTGTTTAAAAAATACTAAGTAGAGACTAACTATCAAGACCATGCAATCACGCTGTATCCGATATAGATTCAATCTATTTAATACCTACATTCACACTACACGACACTCGGCCGGTAGTGTGTGGTCCGCGCCACTATCCTAGGCTTTGTTGTGTACATCATCCAGGTAGCTAGGTATAGCTGGATAGGTATTTGCATTTATATCGGCACTAGTGCGCCTATATCTCTAATATAATATATAATATAATGTATAGCTCTATATTAATTAAATTTAACAATGTTACATCAAAATTAACAAAAAAAAACGTTGGAGCTAAAAACTTCTACCCTTTCGTCGAAATAAAAATTGAAGAAAAATAGTCCAGTTTTTATTTTTTTATGTGTTATGTCTAGATGGACAGTTCAAAATGGCCGTATGCCACCAAAACCTTAGTTCTAAATTTAAATTACTTTATGCCCTAGGTGTATAATGAGCACTTTATGCACCTAGGGAATAAAGACTCGCTTTATGTTGACCTATTTGGTCAAATACAATAACTTTGTAGAGCAGTAGGTGTGTAAATATATTTACATACCTACTGCTATAACTGATAGTTTTGGTTAGTATAAAGCCCCAACTTTTTTTTTCATCAGCTAAGGCCGATGTGTGGTTTCGTCATTTTGATGTAACATTGTTAAATTTAATTAATATAGAGCTGTCAATATATTTCACATACGTTGCATTAATCTATTTTTATGTTGTTAGTTAAATGCTTATTTTTGTAGCCCTTTTATTGTCTCGCAGTAGATGTGTAAAGTAAAGTATTCACCTCGGTACTAAAGTCTGTCTTTATCTTGGGCGCTTGAATCCCACGCTTCACTCAGGACTCTAGGTACATAACTCCTTCGCTTCGCTCAGGAGTTAAGTTTTTAACACCCTCGCTGCGCTCGGGAGTTAACCCTCTAGAGTCCTTCGTACGCTTTGGATTCAATATGACGCCCGCTATATAAGACAGGACTTTAGTACCTCGGTGCATAAACTACTATTCATACCCCTAGCGTTAATCTATTGTTTTATTGTTAATTAAATGCTTATTTTTTGCCTCTTTATTGTCTTGCAATAGAACTTAAATCCTTTGCTTCACTCAGGAGTTAAGTTTATGACACCCTCGCTGCGCTCGGGAGTTGTCTCTCTAGGTTTCTTCGTACGCTTTGGATTCAATATGACGCCCGCTATATTATAAGACAAGGCTATAGTACCTCTGTGCAAAACAACTATTAAGTCTCGCTCCCGCGGGAATAAGGGGCCCAAGTGTTATGTCAGGTCTTCAGCAACCTTATATTCCAAATTTCATCAGTTCAATATTTTTTCTGTGAAAAAGTAACAAAGTCACATACATCCATTTAAACTTTGCGTTTATAATTTTAGAAAGATTATAAAATATCCGTGCTATGCGCGATAACGTTTCTTTGTATTTTGTCCCACTTGAATCTTATCCTATCCACTACCTACTATCTTATCTTACTAAATTATAAAAGCAAAAGTTTGCAAGTATGTATCAATCGACCTCTGTGGCAAGACGACCTCTGTGGCGCGTCGGGCGAACGCTTGGCTGCAATACAGAAGGTTGCGGGTTCGATTCCCGCTGGGTGCAAATATTTAAGCTTAAAAAATAAATATTTGTATCTGGTCTGGGCGTATTTCTATGTATAATATGTATGTATTTACAAAAGAAAAATAAATATAAGTAGTATATCCGTTGTCTAGCCACCGTAACACAAGCTTAGCAGCTTACCACGGGGCTAGATGGCGCTGTGTGTTCGTCACAGGATTTAAAAAAAAAAAAAAAAAAAAAACACGCAAAAACTACTGAACCTATTGCGATGAAACTTGTTGCAATCGTTTGAATAATCCTGTTGACGAACAATCCACCAGCAAATCAACCGTAGGAGAATGGTTGCTAAATCTATTATTCTTACCTATTCCATATTCTGATCTATGAATAAAAAAATAACAAAGACAAACTTGACCTTTACCTTCAATTTATCCACAGAAATAACCTGTAAAAAGCTGAATTTTTAACAGAAATGTCAGCTAATTTTCATCGATAAGCAAAATACTCGAAATATACTTAAGTTATTGAGAAAAGTGGGGACCCTGCTCAACCCTAAAGAGTGGGACTCAAGCTTCTTCAATGAAGGGTGTGGTAATACTGAGATTCATTGAATAAATTAGTTTAATACAGTCTCTGTTTAGAACATAAATGTATACCGCTAGTGTAGATTTATTTCGGGAAACATAGCGTAGGCCATTATGGACGACTAGGCTGTTATAACTAGCTGATTATATAACTCAGTTGCTAACAAATCTCGGTTGAAACAATAGAAGTTTTAAAATTCGTTAAGTGGGATTTACAACACGAAACTATTGGCATGCAATTTATAGTCATTTTCACAAAAAATAATAGGTAGAGTAGAGATTTATGTGTTTGATAAAATTGCTTCGAGTAACTACTGCGAACTGCTTTTATGAAAATGACAAATTAATAAGTAGTTAAAAAGGTTTGTCAGATGAGCTTCATGTTCGATTTTAGTCATTTTGAAGTTTGGCCATATTTTTTCCCCTTTAGTCATATTCTGTTTAAGTCATTTTCTGTTTTAGTCTAGTTCTTATTTGGTCATGAAATAATCATTTTAAGTCATATTCTGCTCTAGTGATAATCTGCTTTAGCCATGTTCTAGTTTGGTCATACGTAGAGTTTTACTTTCAGAGGTACTTTCAGAAATGATACCTTAAAAAATATACTGTAGTATTAAATTTTGAATATGAATAGAGACAGGAAAATCGATGACACGTAACAATACATAATATATCGCACTGTTTAAAAACGTACCTAATTCATTTCGTGAACATAACGTGAACAATAGCATTTTGAACACGAGCCCTTGCAGACACTCAACTTTAAGCGGCCGATAGTTTGATATGACAAAGCAGATTGCCACCGAAAACTTAATAAAGTTACTTTTTATGCTAAATTAACTTAATTTATACTTAAAGAAATGCTTTCCAAAAATTTCGCACCCGACAGGACTTGAACCTGCATCTCTGGGGATCCGTCCCAACGCCTTTTTCCAATTTGGCCACGGATGCATGTTCAATCGAGTCGAAATTAAGGATTGCATTTCTTATTGTTTACGTTTTTGGAGGCACGTAGCGCCATCTACCGACAATATTTGCAGACTGCCAGCTTGAACTATTCTATTTTCCATAGAATGAAATTCAACGTTGAGATGTTGCTTCCGATTAACCGTTTTTGTTATATTTTAAAAGTGTTTCCTACACTTGGATAACTATACTTAAAGAAATGCTTTCCAAAAATTTCGCACCCGACAGGACTTGAACCTGCATCTCTGGGGATCCGTCCCAACGCCTTTTTCCAATTTGGCCACGGATGCATGTTCAATCGAGTCGAAAGTCGTTGATTCGAGTCAACGACTCGTCGTTGTCGTTGAGTCGTTGAGTCGTTGTCGTCGTTAACTTATAGTCGTCGAGTCGTTGTTTGGAAAGTATTTCTTTAAGTATAGTTATCCAAGTGTAGGAAACAGTTTTAAAATATAACAAAAACGGTTAACTTAATTTAGTTAAAACTCATGTTAGTAAAGACTATGGTAAGACTTCCTAAGCATTATTTATATTTATAGTGGTATAGTTGCATTAGTCAGTTAAATTAGTGACATATTTACCGGGTTTACTCGCGTTCTATTTATTAATGACATTGTTACAAAGTACCCGAGCTTTCGCTAACTTCACAGTTAGCTTTTTCACGGTAAATAATTTGTTTCATTATGACAAAACCACGCATGACACTTATTTCGTAAATTAGGTTTTAAACGCGATAAACAAACTATCGTCCGACAAAAATTCGGGGAATTTACAAGAGCTAATGATCATACCTAGATATAGGTATACACAGTACGTAGAGGAAGCAGAATGGAAACTGCACAAACACACGTTCACACTCATCGTGACGCGGTCGTGACGCGGCACGCAGTACTGTAGACCTAAAAAGGTTCCTTATAGCAATTCTGCCCGCAATATTGCATTTTGACACATTCTCGATAAATGTGCACCTGGCTCTCACGGCTTTGTTTTATGACAGGTGCATGGCTATTGTGAAAGTGTCAAAATGCAATATTGCGGGCAGAATTGCTATAAGGAACTCTTTTAGGTTTACTGACTTCACCGCGAAACCTCCTTAGGTGTCTCGTCGACGCTCACACAAACATTGTGTGAGTGAGTCGTTTCCGACCATTTGTAGGTAGTTCCCAAGCAGCTAACTGGTCCAATAATTTCAAAATCTGTCACCAAATAGCTCTGAAAACGATTTATAATGGTTTTAGTTAAGACAGTGCGTTTTATAAAAGTGTTCGACAACGCATTGTTGCTCTAAAACTCATAGAACCAAAATGACCAATAACCGATCGATATAAACGTTTACAACGCATTTTTGTGCAGCGTTTATAGTATGGTCCTTTAACATAGTTAATTAACATAACTACTACTGAAGCACATTGCTTTATATACATTTTTACAGGTGCTTTTATTGGCCATATTTGAGCTAATAAAGATTATAAACGAACTGTTACACGTAGTTTGTTATAGCAGTGATGAAAACTCAATTAGACGATAATATTGTGCTATAATGGATACGAGGAGTATTGTTGTAGTACTAGTACGATAATAGTTACAAAATTCTACTACAGAGCGTTTTTTGACGTGTAGATGAATGTCAGGTTACGCTTATGTGATTTGATTGTACTTTAATCAGTCTTATATGATCTATTATAGGTCGCAGGTAAGCATGACACAAAGGTACCTTTTTAGAGCAGAACTGATCACAATCGTTTTTTTTTATACCTTTATAACACTCTTAGTACTGTTACCATACTGCTGTGCCCCAGGCTCTAGCCTTTCTATGTACTGTGATATATACATTGAATGCCGAGGGCTTTACGCAAAAATCCCTAGAGTCATGAATATTGATAAACTGTAGGTATACCCGAGTGAAATTCAGCTATAATCACTCTTACCGTATAGAATTAATTAATATGATAATTGATTGCGGAGTAATACAGCCGCAGACTGCTTTTCTCGAGAGATATTCTGTGTAGAACAGGTAACATTTATGATATCTAAACGTGCTATATCTTAGACTGTATCGTCTTATGTCATCTGTTTCGTTTGCGGTCAATTAATTTTTAATATAATATTGATTGTGGAGTAATAAAACCATGCACAGACTGTACTGAGATAACATATACATTTTAGATAGTTAAACGTGCTAAATCTTAGACTTTTTGTCACTTAGCATCTGTATCCCTACCATGGGTTGGTACGTGAGTGTAAAGTAAACAGTTTGGGGATGTCTGCAACGCAAAATATCGGCTAACGCGACTGACAATTTGGCATGCATGGTGTGCACAAGGTAAAACTGTTAACGTTACAGTGCACGTATTTACATGTCAACTCATGGTAAGGGTACTGTTTCAATTGTGGTCAATTAATTAATTAATATGGTAATTGATTGTGGAGTAATGGAGCCACAGACTGAACTGAGATATTATTATTCTGTATGAAACAGGTAGGTTTGTATTATTTAACGTGTTGTATCTTAGACTGCGTTGTCTCTTGTCATCTGTTTCCATCGATGCTAACCGACAATGTAAAAATCAAAATACATGAGCGCAAGTTTTTTTCTTTCTAATTAAAAAAAATAGATACTGATATACAAATATGAAACGAAGGGTAAACCTCAGTACTGAAAACTATCCAAAATTTGAAAGAAACTGAACAATAAAATGTTATTATCAACATATATAATATTATAGATACCTACTTGCAGTGATCCTCTGTTACAGTTATCGAGTAAGTCCTGCGACTCTACTGCGCAACTTCCGTCGGCATCGGCATCGAAATCCCACTGCGCAAAGGAATAACCTGCACAGTAAAAACAACAGCGTTGATTTGCATCCATTTTAAGCCGGCACCGTCCAGTTGAATCGTCATTGAAAGCGAGGTTTCTTAAGCTGCCGGTTTCAATGACACTGCGCAAAGGAATAACCTGCGTGGTACAAACCATAGCGTTAATTTACATGCATTTGAAGGCGACGCCGCGCCGCCGTCGAGTTCAACTGTCATTGAAACCGGCAGCTCAAGAGACCTCGCTTTCAATGACAGCTCAACTCGATGGTGCCGGCTTAAAATGCATGCAAATCTACACTGACGTTTTCACCGCGGAGGTTATTCATTTGCGCAGTGGGATTTCGATGCCGATTACGACGGAATTTGCGCGGTAACTTCGCTGATCCCCCGAGGTTTCCAAAAAACCTTTCTTAATAGATAGCGTTCCTACGCACCACAAAGAACACACTATCCAAATTACATGTATCTAAGACCAGCTGCGCGGTTTCACTCGCGTAAGTTCCGTTTCCGCGGGATCATCGGCATAAAAAGTAGCCTATGTTTTATTCCCGGTATCCAGCTAAATAAATGGATATATTTTAAGTTTCATCGCAATCGGTTCAGTAGTTTTTGCGTGATTGAGTAACAAACACACATGCACACATACTCACAAACTTTATAATATTAGTAGGATATGTATGTATGTCTGTGATTTTGTTACTCTTTCACGCAAAAACTACTGAACCGATTGCTATGAAACTTGGAATATAAATAGCTGAATACCAGGAATAACACATAGGTTACTTTTTATGCCGAATATATCGGGACTTACGCAGGTGAAACCGCGGGGCGCAGCTAGTCACACCATATATCTGTTAGTACTATCTCCATCAAAGAAGCATTTACGAACGCCATACGTTTCAACATCTCAAAGCGCATGTCAGTATCAAATAAAAGATTAAGTTCCGTACCCTTATCTGGTCTATATTTTGCATTATTAAAGTTAACTTCAAAGGGATGAATGTAAACAGGGGTTGTTTACCTGTAGGACAGCGGACGGGACATGGCAAACAAACTGATGACTTACCTTGCCTTAGATTTATATCTTTTGCTAGCTGCGCCCCGCGGTACGTCCCGATCTTAAGGGAATATCGGGATAAAAGGTGCTTAGATTTTATTTCTTGACCGGCCTTAGATTTATGTTATGTTTTACTAGGTTCCCCGCGGTAAGTCCCGAACCAGAGGGAATATCGTGATACGAAGTTGCTATAATGTAATTTCTTATTATTGCTCAAAGCTTATCCACTACAAATATTTTTAAAAAATTAACTTGCGACGAGACTAAGTCCAACTAGACCACACGTGGCCTAGTTGGACTCGAGACTATGTGTGGCCACGTGTGGCCTAATTGGTTTAGGCGCTGTGGTACAGACGCAGAGACGCGAGTTCGAGTCTCGTCGCGAGTGAATTTTTCCTTTAAAATATATCTAATGTAATTCTTACTTAGAACACAACCAGTAAAAGTTTATATCTTTTACTAATTGTGTTCCATCTCCCGTGGTAGGTATCACCCGCGTAATTCTCAATCCTATATGTTTTTACAGGTCTTCAGCTGTCTGTATACCATGTTTTATCACAATTGGTTTGGTGTTTGCATGATATGAGTAACAAATAATATACACGTTTACATTTGTACACAGAAACTTTCCCATTTATAATATTAGTAGCGTAACATCTAAATAAGTATATTTTGGCACGTGGGTAGAGGACGGAGTGTTGTCTAGAAATTTAAAAGCATTTTACTACGGACTACGGTAGATCTTCGGTTTTACGACAAAAGTATTTAGTAACGAAATACTGCGGAGTATTATATCTAACTGGTATAAACCCGATGCCTTGAATCCAGGACGCCAAAGGCCATCCAAAAGGTCAGCAAATCTGAAAGGCCAGTTGCTTAAACCAGAAAATCAGAATCGTCCAATCGCAAAATGGTTTTTACTGACTTATTTTGAAATGAAAATCGACGCCGTTTACTGTATAAGACTATAAGATTATTTTCTAATCCTATCAATATTTTAAAGCTGAAAGTTACTGTGTATGTGTGTATGTAAAAACTACTGAACCGATTAAGGTGAAACTTCAAATATAGATAGCTGGAGACTTGTAATAACACATAAGCTACTTTTAATTCTAATGTTCCCGCGAAACCGGGATTTACGAGGGTGAAGCCGAGGAGCGCAGCTAGTTTTGATATAGTTTTGTCATTTGTACCCTTATATCATCATAATTAAGTATGACATTGTTATTAATTTAAACTCTTAATTAATTTTCTCTATACTATGTCAATAAGACAGAGTCTAGACTTGAAGTCAAGTCTAGTCCATCAACAGTAGATACCGTCAGCATCAAAAGTCCATGATTACATTCTGATTTACAAAATTGCTATTACTTACATCAATCCTGACAAAAAGTTTTCTCTTTTAATTTCAGAATGTACCTAAAATATATTTTGCGATTTTTAAAAACTAAATGACTTTTTGAAAGGTTATGTCATGACTAAGTACCTATCAAAAAGACTCATTACTTACTTAAGTAAGTCCTAAGTAGTAGTAACTTAGGTAGGTACCTAAGTAGAGTAGGTAAGTAAAGTTACCTACAAAGTCGAAAGTGGAGATCCATCATATTGTTATCAAACTGTTGATCTTAAAAATGTTCTGTGTGGAAGTTCTGAAATGAATTGCAAAATTTTAAACATCAACTGATTAATATACAATATACATTATAAAGATGATTCTTCATTGCTTACTTCAGATGCAAAATAGGACATGGGCCTTTGGGAATATCAGAGAAGTGTAACCATAAAACCTTACCTTGTTGGCCGCCATTTTTAATATTTACTCTTTGTAAAGGTATGTTTTTGTTGTGTTTCCTATCTATACAAGATGTAACGGGGATGCCCCTGTAAGTCGAAAGGGGGTTGTTCTAGACGTCTAGGCGAACAACGTACTTTTGTTCTACGACTTTTAGAAATTCTAAGTACTTCGTAAATTTGTTTTTATTGCTCAATGCATATTTACTAGAAATATTTTAAAGGAAAAATTCATCTTCAAAAATTCACTTGCGGCGAGATTTGAACTCGCGTCCCTGGATCAATATTCCAGTGCCTATACCGCTCGGCCACGCAAGTTCCCATCTCGAGCAGCGAATTTAAGAATATGAATGTTTCCCTGTCTACTATTTTTCGACTACGGCTCGATTGAGACGCCATCTACAGGATCACTTTCCAGTGATTTACCTGCGCCAATGATTAACTTTACAGTTAACGCTTTGGCCAAGAGATGTCACTCTTTTTCCTATTAAATATTTCGTAAATTTGTTTTTATTGCTCAATGCATATTTACTAGAAATATTTTAAAGGAAAAATTCATCTTCAAAAATTAAGATGCGAAATCCCGATCTCGCGTGTATATCTACATTGTTTTTTGTTCGTGAGATCCTATAATTGGCTTCCTGGTGATACACGTTAATTTATACTTCTGTAATAGCTGTTGGATTTTCTAAATAATAAATAAATAAAAAGTAGTCTAGGTGTTATAAAAAGTAGCAACGTCTCCAGCTACCTATATTCCAAGTTTCATCGCAGTCGGTTCAGTAGTTTTTGCGTGATTAAGTAACAAAATCACATACATACAGACAGATACATACAAACATTCGCGTTTTTAATATTCGTAGGTAAAGAGTAAGATTTTGTTTTAACAAAAAGATGAACAGAACAAATGTTACGTTAAAATTCGAAAGCTGTCTTATTTTGTTCTCTAAAATGGCATAAATATGTACTACATCTCGTTCTTGTAGCCATTGATAATTACAGAAGGCGCATCTACTTGTCTAATAGGACACATCCCTGGGATATATTATATTACAATTCATAATATTTACTTTTGCGTTCATTGAATAAATTTATCTTTGTTTGTAGGTAGGTATATAATCTGAGAGGTTTCTTTGTTAGCCCGCTAATTCACCGCAAATCGATGGTAAACGGAATCACCGTAAATCGTATACATTTTCAATATAAGAACTCTATGGTGGATATTAACTTTTGTACTCTTACTGTGTACCATTATATTTCATTAAGTAAGACTGAAATTGAAACCTAGATTAGTATAAATTAAATAAATTAAAATTGAAAGCTTGGGACAGTGGAAAATGTTAAATAAAACAGTTATAATTGCAATCATTAATGTACTCATTTGTTTGATTGACTTAAATCTAAATTGTTTTATCTACATATCACATTTCATCAGTATTTATCAGCGATACATAAAATAAATTCGCAAATATTCAATTTACAATGTGTTTTGGGTATGGTAAATATAAGCCGAAAAGGGGTTGTTCTAGGCGTCTATGTCTAGGCGAACAACCGTTGTTCTACGACTTTTTTTCTTGAAATATTTGTGGTTATGTTTTATTGAAAAACAGCTGTTTTTTAAGGTGATTTGGTGTTTATATAGCTGTAGTGTAAACTAATTGTAAGTAAAGGCAAGTAACCTCTAACACTACGAAACAGTTGATTTTCAAGTAAAATTAAAACTGAATATTTTAGAATAACAGTTCGAATTTCGAAAAGTAGAACAAAAGACGATTGCCTTAAAATAAAGACGACGTTTGGAATAATAACCCCCTGTCGGCCTAAATTACCGTTCTCAAAACATGTTGTATAATGTTCCATAAATACAAAACATATTATTTAACTTATTTTTGTTCGTATATTTAAAACTAACTAAATAAAATAATTTGGCAAAGTAACGTTATAAAATCACAGGCGTAATAATTTCAAAAGCTTCGGATTTTTTTTAAGCCGATTGCAGATTAGAAGCTAAGTTTATTTAGTCTTGTTAAAAGTTCCTTTTTATGTAATATTTTGGTAATAAGGATTACCATCATCATCATCTTAGCCCTTAACCATCCACTGCTCAACATACGACTGACAAACACCGACTATGACAAATGGCGAATATGACAAATCACGTACATGACGAATTACGTTTGTGGCAAACATGACGAATTACGTTAATGACCTGGACCATGTAAGCCGACGCCACAAACAGCGTTCGCGAGCCACCTCCATCCAACGACTCCCTGCGACCGGCACATCCACCGACTAGGTGGTCTTCCAACACTCTGTTTCGCATTACATAGTGGTCACCACTCGAGGACTTTTACTTCCCCATCGGTTATCTGTCCTTCGAGCTATAGGCCTGCCCATTGCCACTTAAGTCTACTAATTTTAAGAGCTATGTCGGTGACTTTGGAGAACTACGACGTAGGAGAACTACGGATTTCCGTATCTCGGATTCTATAACGCAGGGAAACTCCAAGCATAGCTGTCTCCATAGCTCGCTGAGCGACTTTCAGGTAGACTTGACTATACTTAGCCAGGGCTAACTAAATATCTAACGTGCATACTCTTGTGATTGGTCTGTGATTGGTCTTATTAATATTATTTCTAATCGGTTGTGAACCGATTATGGCCATTAGGAAATTAGTCAGTGTCAAGAATTATCATTATAATGTGCAAGTTATTTGCATCGAAACAGTCAAGTCCTCATAGTTAAAGTCAAGTCTAGGGAATCATTTGTAAACACGACGGCTATTTACAAAGATTGTTCACGGAGCTTTGGAAACAACACTAAGTCCATGTTTTGCACCGATTTTCACTTTCATTCCACTTGTACATCTTCACGAAACTAAATTGATTAATATGCCTCCGAAATTAAACAATTTGCGCGCATTTGAACTAGGTTTCACAAAAATGAAAATCTAGCACCACATCTCCTCAAGGAGTTCCCGCCAAAACTCGTGATTGGTCTTGCACTGACACAAATGCACTGACATTTGTGTCAATCAGTGCACAAACAATCACAAGAGTTAGCACATTAGTTATTTAGTTAGCCCGGGCTAAGTATAGCAACGCAAGTCAACCTAAGTCTTTTAACTTGACCCATAGTTAGCAACCACGTCTCGTTTCCGTAAGTCATCACTGGCAACACACACAGATTAAAGACTTTCGTCTCAAGGCTCTGTGGTATCTGTGATGAGAAGATAATCTATAATCCAATAATCTTTTGTAGGTTTTTCTTGATGTTATAGTTGTCCGAATAAAGTTATTTAACAAAACACAATATTTACGGGGTTTTACTTGCGTTGTATTTAATAACGGCATGATTACAAAAGTACCGAGCTTTCGCCAGCTTTACTTTTCAACTTAACTAAACTAAGCTTTTTCAAGGTTGACTGGCCACCTTGGTTGCAGTCAACCTTAAAAAAGCTAACTGGAAAATTAACGGAAGCTCGGTACTTTTGTAGTAATGTCGTTATTAAATAAAACGTAAGGAAACCCGGTCGAAAAACCCGCGAAAACCTTAGACAAAATTGTAAAGTTATTTGGATAGATAGCTAGATAGCACGCACCAAACAATAACAAACTTATTTAGCCTACTTTCAGTAGTGTTTAGTAAAAAAACATGTCCAAAACCAAGTTACTTAATCTTAGATTAAAACAAATAAGGTCGTGACTAAGTAATGTAACATACGTTATGTACTTAGTCACGTTGTTTTATGTTATTCGTATATAACAAAATGAATTTCGACTATAAATTCCAATTCAAAGTTTATGCTTAGTATTTGCTAAGCTCAGTCCGAGCAAAGTCAAAGTATGCACCATAGATTTCAGCCTAAGTGACGTATCAACCCTTTTTTGTTTTAATTTAAGTTACTTACTACTAATCTTGTATAAGGAAGGACACTAACTAAAGTCGTCATAACTAGACTATGGAGATTTTTGCTAACATAACGCGTTTATGAATAGCCCTGGATGAATAAATTAATAAATACAATAACGTAAGTACTACATGTATTATTAATAAAGTATAACGTGTAAAAACAAGAATGACAAAAGATTAATCTCACAGTATAGACGAAACATATGAATTCATTTCATATACAGGGTGTTCCAAGGATGGTCATTCAAACCGAGAGGGGGTTGTTCTAGACGTCTAGGCGAACAACTTTGTAATTCGAAAGTTTTGAGTTTTTGGGATTGAAAATAAAGGCAATTTAAGTTTTGATTGTAGTGGACCAAACTTAATGAAAAGACAACTTAAGGTCAATGACCTCTAACTATAAAAAACAGCTCCATTTTCAAGTAAACTTTAAACTTAAGAAAATCGAAAACTACTTCGATTTATCAAAAGTTGTTCGCCTAGACCTGTAAAACAACCCCTTTTCGTCTTAAATGACCGTTCTCGGAACACCTGTACGTACAATTAATTTGTGAACATGAAAACTTAAAAACACTTACTACTTCAAAAACTACAATAAATATATAAGTACAAATTCGTATTTCATACGTCAATAACAATACAACAGACTATCTACTACTAAATCTGACTACAGAAATACATAACATTAACAATATAGAAGATATTTCTAATCCCGAAGATGCTGAAGTTGAATTAGTCATTACTAAAACTGGCCACCAATGCTGTATAGATATAAACGGATTTTCCGTTTTTGGTTTTTCAGTTGTAGCATGCTCTAGCATATTATCCGGCATATAACTACCACAAGTTGGAAAATCTCTAGGAATAGGCGCCATATCTTTATGATCACCAACTTTAAAAACTAAAGCCATGCCAATTTCGACATGGAATTCTATATGACAATGGAACAACCAATATCCAGGATTATCAGCTTTGAATCTTATAACTGTATATCCCCCATCGGGAACTGTTACAGTATCTTTAATAGGAGCGTTTTTAAGATTCCTTTTAAGAAGACCTTTTCTATCGAATTCTTGGACTTCTTCTATGGTTGTATCGTTATTTAGTCTTCTAAGACCGACTACTCTGAAAGAATGTCCGTGAAGGTGGAAAGGGTGATTTGCGTCAAAAGTGACTCCTTCGTCGACTATAATGACTTCGACTACAGAATTTAGTTTGACTGATAGAACATGAGAGCACTCACAGTAGCCTTCCTTGCAATCTTCGTCTATGCTTGAAGAATTGCAGAAATTTGTTGGTGAAGGTCGGCTAAGGAGTAGAGGGCTTGATGGTAGTTTCATGCTGATGTGGTTCAGTTGAGGTGTGTATAAACGGTTTGGTTTCTCTGGAACTGATAATTAAAAATGATTAGTTTCTAAATTAGCATCATCTCAATTTAGATCGTGTAAAAGAGCAACAAGCTTTGCTTCTTTTAGTTTATTATTTTTTTGTTTTATGCTCAAGACAATATCTAATAGAAATATTTACAAGAGACAAGGAAAAATACATCATCAAAAATCAAATCAAGCTTTAGTTGATATTCAAAAGACAAAAGAGAGAGAATGCGTTTATAATCGTGTCTCGGGAGAATTTTGATGTTTCGATAATAGTTATTTCAATCATTAGGTCATTCAATCAGTCAGAACTTTGAGTTTTAAGTGTATAGATTTACCTTGATAATATCCATAATACGGCGACCTGTGGAAATGTGAATTGTTCTTCGCATAGAAGTCATAAGCGAGATAGAACTGATAATCAGCCACTTCCTTTAGACTGTCATCGTATCCTGCTAAAGATTTCATCTCAGCTACGCTTATTGTCTCATTTTCTTCTTCTCCTTTATTTAGTGCGTTTAGTTGCTGTGGAAGATTGTTAAATTTTGTACTTATAGCATTACCTGCTTCTAAAGATAATGTTTTTGGTGAGCGTGCTACATTTTAGGCAATATCGTCAGTTATAATCAAGGTCACTTGGACCTTGACATTCTGATTTTCTTACTAAAGCGTATTTCAAAATTTGAATGCTGCTTTTTGCTTTTATGCTTTTGTTGTTATAGTGATATATTTTAAAAGAAAAAAATATCTACAAAAACACAACCCATTGACGACATTAGGTTGGATTCGAACCACGCATCTTTTCTCAATCTGAGAGTAACAACTTGATCTCAGTCCATCGATGTTAGTGATTTACACTCTGAATTCTTGCATCTGTTTGTACCATCTGCTACATTTTAAGCATGTGTGTTTGTTAGGTTATTTTGCTTTTGAGGTTATTTGCTAATCCTTTTAGTTTCTTCATTAAAAATTTGATGTGGTTCTTTACCCCCATGACTCACCAGTCCTTCATTATGCAGTTCCTCCCAGTTGGGATCTCCTGGCGGTTCAGACTCCATAGCTCCTTCGTAGTGTAAGACACCTACTTGTTTTGCTTTTGTAAATCTGTAAGTAAGCAATTTCATTAGGCTACCTATTAATGACGAGAGAATGGTCGTGGGCGTTAAGCAATTCTTAGCACGGTCAATACTTGGATGAGTGACCTAGAATATGTGCAGTAAAAAATCACTATCCCAAGCTCTTCCTTGCTTCGGAATTCATGTTAAGCAGTTGGTATTGGTTGTTTTCTCTGATAACAGTCGTTAGGTCAAGTTAGGACATTAGGGCGCAATGAAATCTCTAACGCTAGGTGAGCTACACCACTATACGGATATTAGAAAAAAAAAGCGAATGTGTGTACCTACAGTTCTGGTACCATTGGTGGTTGTATAAAAATGTGTGCAACCATCAAACCTGAATGACTATCTTTATAGTTAACTGCAAGCAGGAGAAGAAGGTACAAATATTACTTGCCTTTCATCACAATCCATGAGGCCACGGAATCGAATCCAATAATTATCAATCTCATTGTTCGCTTCAAGGATAAAGTCGTATCTTTCCCCAGCGTAGGTCACTAACGATGTGGCTGTAAAGAAATTATAATAAAGTTAATACATAGATTGTATTACTGCACCTATCTGGACTTTCTCTCCGATCTGAGCGATATTCCCGGTCAAATCTCTCTCGAGAGCAAAGAGTTTGTTTAAACTCCAAATAAATTAGGGTTGGCACAGTTGGAAACTCATAATTGCGAATAGATTCAGCAATGTTTTTGACACCAATCTTCCTTGGGATTAAGCAGTTTACCCACCACCACGCGAAGAAAACTCCAAAACCCTATAGTCAACTCTTACGACACACACGGGAAGATATAGGGTATCCCTTTTCTATGCCGAAGTTACAGGGCCATCTAAAGTTTACAATCAAAAAATTTAAAGCAAAATAATTTTGAAAACCTGTCCTGAAACCTGAAAACTCTAACATTTGGAGAGTCACACCACTATTGTCCACTATACAACAAAAGATTGCCCACTCTAAAGTACATCTGAAAGTCCATATATCTACATGTTTGTTCTCAACCATCTGCAGCAGGGACTGTTTACCGGTATGAATATCTATAGAATATTTTTCTGTATGACGTCATACCATTATATTCTGGTACTCAAAAACAGCAGAACAGATATTTTTTGTTTTAAATAACATTCATACCTTTATATAAGTATGAGTAGCGTAAAAATTTTAAACAAGATATTATTGATATTCCTATTATTAATAAATTTCTATCATTCTCGATTCTCTATATATTTAATTTATAAATTATTTATTGGTACAGAAATGAAATAAGGGTTAAACAACTGTACTGGAAAATATAAGCCCAGAAATTTTCACAGTATATATTTGAGCACTTACTGACTTTATACAGATATGCACTTTCTAGGCTGGTATAAAAATTATAGTAGGTACTGATACTTTTGAAATACTATATATTTTATACCGCTATGCAGTCCCTGTCCAACAGAGCTATTTACATGAATCTTTCCTGTTTGACACCACTTGCTAATTGCGTGTTTGAATCTCTCTTTATTTATTAAAGTCAGTTCACACAAGAGCCCCGCGGGATCTGCAATGATCGCGTTTTCCATTTCAAAGGTAAAGGTTTCAATTTTATAAATATATTCGTTATTTTTTTCGCATTTTAACGAGCGATTCTTTAAATTTGTACGTGTTTAGTGTTTTATTTTGTGAATTTTGTAGCGCTTTTATTTTTTATCGGGGCGAGTTAATAGTTGTGGGAACGAGTAATGGGGATGAATATTATTACAAGTTTAAAAAGTTGGAGTGTAAAAGTTTTATTGTTACATAGGTACATTGTAAGTGTGACGACCTCCGTGGCGAGTCTTGTTCACGAACGACTGCATTGCAGAAGGTTGCGGGTTCGATTCCCGTTAGGTGCAAATATTTATGCTTCAAAATAAATATTTGTATCTGGTCTATGTGTCTTTCTATGTATAATATATATTTATATCCGTTGCCTAGTCACCGTAACACAAGCTTACCATGGGGCTAGCCGGCGTTCTGTGTTGTTCACAGAATTTATTTATTGAAATGTATATACCTTTTTAATGTATTTATTTATTTTATTTTTATGTATAGGTATCTACTTAAATTCGGTTACCTAATGAATTCAGAACCTATATATTATGTTTAGTTAGGTATGCTTACACAGCTTGTTTCGAGAGCGGTAATTTAAGCCGAAATGGGATCGTTTTAGACGTCTAGGCGAACAACTTTTGTTCTACCAGTTGTACCAGATAAACAAACTTCTACCTGTCACTACTTTGTACCTCATTAACGGTGATAGCTAGACAGTTGCCATGTTCACAGGTGATGAGATGATTTTTCATTATATAATAAATATTTCAACGGAGGCTCCCATTTAACAAACATGTTTTTTTTATACGGAACCCTGCGTCTGCGAGTCCGACTTGCACCAGACTCGTTTTTATGACATTAGAAACCGCGGATCCCTTAATAAATAGGCTATACTTGGTAACGGCACTAGCTAAACATCCCGGAAATAGTTGCCACTCCCCTTTTGTAGGTTTATTTTGACGACCCGTCTTTTTAGGAGGGTTGGGTACGCATATTGTGTGACATTAAACTAATAATATAAACGTAAAAGTCGGTATTTTTAGACGTTTACGTGTTTGGAAAAAACTCCTTGAGAATCTTGTGATTTCTTCTCATAGGAAAGTGTGTCCTAAAACCTATGATACTCAAAGACAGCCTCTGTGGCGCTTCGGGCGTACGCTCGACTGCAATGCAGAAGGCTGCGGGTTCGATTCCCATCGGGTGCAAATATTTATGCTTAAAAATAAATATTTGTATCTGGTCGGGGTGTCTTTCTATGTATAATTATATGTATGTATTTACAAAAAAAAAAAGTAGTAAATCTGTTGTCTAGTACCCATAGTACAAGCCTAGTGCTTAGTTTGGGGCTAGATTGCGCTGTGTACAGTAGTGCAATATAAAAAAAGCAGCAATGTATTTCGGAAATTACCTCCTACATTTATACATACGTAAGTAGGTACTTTATAACATTTACTCTTCTTCGTCTTTGCGTGTAGTGGTGTGACTAATCTAGTATTAGTGTTTTCAGGTTAAGGCCTTAACCTAACGACTGCTTTCAGAGATAACGACCGGGACTCACTGCTTAACGTGCCTTCCGAAGCACGAAGGAGCTTGAAAAATAGTTTTTTTGCTACAATATTTAATAACATAGATTGGCGTAATTTTGTCTTAGGTGTTCACGACTTTTCATAATGAAAAATAATTAAAAATGTTAGTTATATTTTGTAGTGCAGTACACAGCGTAGGTAAAACGCGAGTAAAACCCGGTAAATATTGTGTTTTATTATAGGTTATAGATTGTCGTTGTAAAAGAAGTTGCGAATAGAATCTAGTCTATGTAAATACAAACTTCTAATAACAAAATACGTACCAGTAATGGGTTCCAAATCATATCCGTCCGAAGCAATAACCGTAATGTTATGTCCATCCACGGATAACTCTATAGGACAGTTCAGAAACTCCGCATTTATCACGCGAAACCGATACTTATATCCCTGGAATAAAGTGCAATTTTAAACTAAGACTGCAAGATTAGATTAAAAGTACCGAGTTTCGATGACTGGATTCATATTAATGTATGGCTGTATGATATGAAACCGTTTTGACTTCCTAGATTAAAATGTTGGTTTGTTGCCGCGAAATGGGAAAAATGGCGGTCGTCCTTGTGGTGGTACAGTTCGAAAGAAAATTGTGATTTGAACTAGAATTTGTATTGAAACTTAAAATTAAATATGCCTCAAATATAACTTGCACCAAATATATTGTAAGGCGCTTAGTCGCGAATTTAAGTTCTACTTAAATAATTGTGCAGCTTCTAAACCTAGAAAATCCAATGCTAATCTTGAATTTAGAAGCTGTTCAGTAATTTAAGTCGAACTCCAATTTTAAGTCGCGTCTCCAGAGATATGTAAAAAAATAGACTCATTGCGCGTCTCTGTATATTGTATGGTCCTTATATCAATATTTAATACACACTGAAAATACTACGATCTAACGTTTTATTCTTACATGGGATAGGCTAGCATTTGACCTCATCTCTCCTGATGGGAAGCGACGATGAGGTCGAATGTGTAACATGCTTGCCTAGAAGAAACCACTTGACTCTTGATTTGAAGATTCCAAAGACTTGGGTCTTAATAATTTGCCATATTAAGATCTTAATATTTCCACTAGCTGCGCCCCGCGGTTTTACCCGCGCAAGTCCTGATCCCGTGGAAATATGGGGATAAAAAGTAGGTATGTGTTGTGTTATTATGTGTGTTCCAGGTCTCCAGCTACCTACCTACATTTCAAGTTTCATCGCTATAGTAGTTTTTACGTGAAAGAGTTACAAAGATTATCCTATTCTACTAAAGCTGAAAGTATGTGTGCATGTGTATTTGTTACTCAATCATGTAAAAACCGCTGAACCGATTAACATGAATGGAATATAGGTAGCTGGAAACCTGGAATAACACATAGGCTACTTATTACCCCAAAAATCCCGCGGGATCGCGACTTACGCGGATGAAATCGCGGGGCGAAGCTAGTTATAAAATAAGATAGGACTGGTGTACTTGAAATTATTATTTTTTTTCAATAAGTAACCTCTTACCTGTTCAACATTAAACCTTGCAGCCCTCATGTACTTCGGTTTCTCCGTGTCATTAAAGAGCTTGAACCTCCCGACTCCATTGATCAACAACGTGGGAGGCTTGTTGTCTCCTTTAGAATGGTGGTGGTCTGAGAACATTCCCACTGACAGCTCGTGGATCCAGTCTGTCACAATCATCACGTGGTCGGATCTGGTGAAGGAAATACACATTAAAATGGGGCTAGTCCGATAAAGGCGACTTCCAGACAACTAATGAATGTATTTATTTTTGTTTTTATTGCTCAAGGCATTTTAAGGCAAAATGAAATATTAAATTGGAGTGAAAGCTCATCTCATGTTGGGTATGTTTACTGTAAAGTGAACCACCTGAGCTAGTCAATAAAGCTGCAAAGCTTAACCGGTAGATGGCGTTGAAACCAAGTCTTATAGTTGGTTAACAATTAGCTAGGAGAGATATGGCCGAAACATTATAACATGATACGTGATTCCTGTGTAGCTCAGTGGTTAGAGCAGTCGTCTCGTTAGCGAAAGGACACAGGTTCGAATCCTGTCATGGAGATTTTTTGGCAACATATTTCCTTGCTAAAAATATTTCTGAACCAATGAATGGTCGAAAAGTAGAACCAAAAACCAAAGAAGTTATGTTACTACAACTACATAGTAAAAGGGGTTCGATTCCCGTCAGGTGCAAATATTTATGCTTAAGAATAAATATTTGTATCTGGTCTAGGTGTCTATCTATGTATAATATGTAAGTATGTATTTAAAAAAAAGTAAATATGTAGTATATCCGTTGTCTAGTACAAGCCTAGTGCTTAGTTAGGGGCTAGATTGCGCTGTGTGTTGTGTAATATTTATTTATTTTATTATTTTTTCGTTGTGCATGCTGTCCTTTTCTAATAACACCATTAGAAAAGGACAGAGCTCTGCATTGATCATGCTGTCCCTTTCTAATATTGTAATTAGAAAGGGACAGCATGACTACATTGAAGCAGCCTACTTTTTACCCGACTGCACGACGCAAAGGAGGGTAATGTGTTTACCGGTCTATGTATGTATGTATGTATGTATGTATGGATGTTTCTATGTGGCGTTCTAGAGGCCAAACGCATGGACCGATTTTGATGATTCTTACGTCAATCGATTCGTCTTAATCTGGCGAGTGTGACTAAAGACATGACAGTAATCCCAAGTAACTTATGTCACCACCAGACGCCATATTGTCAAAATAAAAAATCCAAAATCGTCAAAGTATGTCAAGATGGGTTTTTAAAAATAAATATTAGGTTTCTTTCACCATTTTTCGTTTTAAAGAACCGTTTAGGAAATATAACGGTTTAAAGTTAATTTACAATTAGGTATTCTTGCTTTTTATTACTAACGAACAAGTTTTTATTTTTGTTACGTAGTTACGCTTGGAACTATCAAAGAATAAGCCGTGGTATAAGCCTTGATGGTACAGGTGACAGGAATTTATTGATATAAACTAAAAAAATATTTACATAAATTGTACCTACCTACTGAATAAAAGCCTAATAACACTTAGGTACCTAAAAACGTTAAAAGAATAATAAATTTAAACAATAAATAACTAAACCCTAACTGAAATAGAATCTTACTAATTATTATAAACGCGAAAGTTTGTATGTAAGTATGTATGTATAAGAGTAACCACCTCACATACGTATGTATGTGAGGTTGTTACTCTTTCACGCAAAAACTACTGAACCGATTGCGATGAAACTTGGAATATAGGTAGCTGGGGGACCTGGATTAACACATAGGCTACTTTTGTTCCCGCGGGAACGGAAATTACGCGGGTGAAACCGCGGGGCGCAGCTAGTACATTATAACCCCCTAATGAAATGAATAGATTACGAGACTTACCTACCATCAATAAATGAAAATAACTAAAAAGCGTAAAATAAAAAAATAATTTATAAAAAAACAAAAAACCCGACTGCGTAAAAAACTCGATAAAAAAATACGCATAGAAACAACAAAAAAACCAAAAAGAAAAAAACAAGCCCAGTAATTTGAAATTACGCTAAGTAATAATAGTTTTGTAATCGATACACACAGAACACATAATAAATGAGTAAAAAATTACTCACAGTCGGGACCCATTGGAAAAATTAGATTGGTAAAATGAATGGGTCCCGACTGTGAGTAATTTTTTACTCATTTATTATGTGTTCTGTGTGTATCGATTACAAAACTATTATTACTTAGCGTAATTTCAAATTACTGGGCTTGTTTTTTTCTTTTTGGTTTTTTTGTTGTTTCTATGCGTATTTTTTTATCGAGTTTTTTACGCAGTCGGGTTTTTTGTTTTTTTATAATTAGTTCTACGTGAGCATTCTAGTTCTTGTAATATAATTTCTTTGCCAAAAACATAACCCTTTCCTTGCAGCAGTTGCAGCCGGGTAGTAAAATAAAAATAAAAAATATTGCACGACATTACACACAGCACTATCTAGCCCCAAACTAAGTACTAGGCTTGTACTATGGGTACTAGACAACGGATATACTACATACTACAGTTTCTTTGTTGTTGTAAATACATACATATTATACATACAAAACACCCAGACCCAGAAACAAACATTTGTGGTCAGCAGAAATATTTGTTCCCGGCGGAAATCGAACCCGCAACCTTCTGCTTGCAATCCGACCTTCGTCTGCTGCGCCACAAAGGCCGTCAAAGTCCTGTAAGCGTAAGGCCGCGTAAGTCCCGATCCCGTAGGAATATCGGGATCAAAAGTAGCCTATGTTACTCCTCGATAATATTGCTTTCTTTCTTTATTATCATTTCTTATTCTTTAATATACACACCACATATATATACAAACATAGCTTAGGAGAAGCTTTCTATTGATGAAAGTTTTTTTTTAATTTGACAAATGAATATTTTATCTCAATAATATTAGTACAGATAATACAGAAAACTTAGTATCTATTTTACAAAAAAAAAACTTTTAATTGAGTGTGGCAAATTGGGCGACCTTCAAGGGCGATCTCTTCTAGGCAACCAAAGGAATGGTCGAGATGTCCAATGGACATGTCAATTTCCAAACCGAAAATGACATAATACCACAGGTAAACTTATATGCAAGTTTTTTAATTGTCGATTTTTTTTCGCCTCACAATTTGTGCAAGGTTTTATGAACAGAAAATAATGAAATCCATTTTTAATACCTACCCGTACCCAATTTGTTTTCAGTTTTCCCGTTTATCAGCAATTGTACCAACTTTGTGATTCAACAATAAAATAAAGAGAATTATGAAATAAAGGCTTAAATTTTTAAGCTCGCATATGTAACGGTTCCCAAAAATGTGTCGAATAAACCGAAAACCAGCTCATTTCTCGTTAATTTTACATTTGCGTAAACGCCAATAGTACCTAGCTAATGTAAAGCTAAAGTAAATTATTCATAATATATACAAGATTCAAGTAAATGCAAACGTGATAGTTTGCGTAAACTTTTATTAAGAAAACGAATGAACACTACAAATGTCTACCCTGAGGAATAAACCTTTATAAAACCTGTATAAACCTTTATTTTGGCACCTTAAAACCTACTTATCGTAAGGTATCCTACAGATATTCCAAATAATTCCAATATATTCCAAGATCAAAAAAGAGATTTTTTTACTTTTCTACTCCAATCATCTCGTTTCCTACGGGTGTTATGCTATTTGTATTCATAATAAATATTGATCAACTTCATAAATATTAATTTAATTCTCTACAACTTTTGCTTTAACATTTTACCTTTGAATTTGGAATATCTGTAGTTGTGGACACCCTACACTAAATTGTCTTGAGACAAGTTTAAGGGTGACAAACATTTTTTTATTTATTTATTTAACTTTTTTACTTTATTTTTAGCAATTCGAAGAGGCAATGCAGCCAGCCTTTTGGATACTATACGTATTGACCTCTTTTTTTATTTTTCATTTTAATTAATTTTATTTAGATGTATGATGGTGTACCTACTTCAAAAACATTGTATTGATATTAATAAAACAACTTGTCCACTTTATAGCTGATTATCTCTTCTTTGACTAAAATTCCTTGATGGGTAGGCTATTGATAAAAAAAAGCTTCATTTCAATTCAACAGCGAATACAGAAGAAAAACCTGCTACGAGTGATCTATCTATACTCTATACTTATAATAAAGGAAGAGAGGACAAAAAGTCTGTACTTGGAAGTAAATTAAAAAAAAAAGTGGTCTAGAGGACTAAGAGGACAAAGTAGTAGAACAAAATTATATAATTTTTAAAATTCATAACTGTCTGTCTGTTTGTCTGTTTCTTTGTATGTTCCTTATACAATTAAAAACTACTAATCCGATTGAAATCTGGATTTCAATATTGGATAATTCTATTCTCTAGGAACGTCGTGGTATACTTTGCATCGAAATCCAAATAGTAGAACCCGAGTGATGCACGAAAAAGTGCAACCGCTCGAGAACCGCTCGGCCGCCCGCGCCCGTGATAACGTATTTTTCATTTCCGCGGGTTAAACCGCGAGGCACAGCTAGTGTACAAATAAAGTAGAAGATAAATATACTAAGCCAGCCTTTACGTAACTGCAACTGGCAAATATTTTCCTTTGTATGCAAAGAAACTTGATATTCACTGGATATTTACAATAACTGTAATGAAAACACGGCAACGCTAATGAATTAATTAAAAAGTTTATTTTATTCAGT
This sequence comes from Idaea dimidiata, assembly GCA_949358125.1. Taxonomy (NCBI): domain Eukaryota; kingdom Metazoa; phylum Arthropoda; class Insecta; order Lepidoptera; family Geometridae; genus Idaea; species Idaea dimidiata. Next base: position 17,699,898 of record OX442334.1, on the reverse strand, counting down.
TAATTTTCAGAAATCCGATAATGCCTAATTGAAATAATTTGTATGCTCGTATGAAGTTGTTTTGGGACGTTTCTGCTATGTGTGTGTTTTAGTCAATGTAGTGTTAATTAGGTATTTAGTATACACATTATACATGCAGTTTTGTACTGGGTCACCACTATGCAGGGTTATGGGATTCCAATACCGTACAGGGGGTGATTCACTTCGTCAAAACGAATAGCTTTTTTACCAACGACTTTTTGAAATTCGAAGTAGTTTTCGAATAATTTAAGTAAAACTTACTTAACGCATATCATAAACTGCTAACCCTAGATCGTGAAATTTGGAGGGTGTGGTCTCTGTATTGTGTAGGAATCCACTAAGGGTTTCTCGAAATACTTACAGTATCGGAAATTATGCAAGTGAAACCAGAAGTAGCTGCTAGTATTAAATAAGAATCGTTTTACTTACGGACAGTAAGTAAGAAGGGCAAAGTTTAAGTTAAAGTAACTGAAACTTTGTTAATTCTATGACATTTTATCAGGTCAGTTAAAACTAGTTTTGGCTGCTGCATAGATAAAGAAACAAATAATTTATACTCAAACTAGCGTCTAGAACAACCCCCTTTCGACTTTAAAGGCCATTCTCATTACACCTTGTATATATAGATAGATCTAAAGTAAAATGAAAATTATAACCCTCTCGCAGTCGGATAAAAAGCTTCAATTTAGCTTTATTTTTCTAGTAACCTCTTAGATTAGCTATAGAACCAGTTTTATGAATTACATAGTTTCAAAAAAACCCAAATTGAATTGCCAACTTGAAAATATTTGAAAACTTTATGGAATGCTTTCACGAAAGTGGATTGAAATCGAACATTTTCGAATTTCGAATACTACCGTAGTTTAGTTAAATACAAGTTTCTGATTGGTTGCTCAGAGCCAGTGCTCAGTCCGTTCGATGTTTGAAACTTTGGTTAAATAAAATTAGCTTTGGAATACTTGGACCGCTTGCGCTGTAAGGTAAATTGATAAAGCATGCCCGGACAGTATACAGGGTTATTGGAATTAGTTAGTATCTAGTTAGGTTAACTTTAGCACAACGATTTTTGACAATTCCAACTATAACCAACATACAATATAGGCTCGAAACACATAACCCGTTTCTTGCAGCCGGTTAAAAAAAGGATATGTTTAGGTAGGTACTTTTGAGATAGGTAGAGATCAACTAGAGATACAGTAAACTTAAATTATTTTAAACTTAGAAATATTTTTAGCAAGGAAATATAATAATAATTATATATATTATATTTTATTTTTATTTTATTTTTACTACCATTCTTTAATCGCCTTATACGATTTCAAACTTACATGGTTATTTTTGTTCTGCTAAATACGATGGGGTTAACAAGAAAAAAAATCATTCTCCATTTTACAGGTTGGGTTTACTCCCCAAAAAACCTTTTTTGGGGAAGTACCCCAAACAAGGTTTTTTTATGTACTATTTTCTTGGCGTGATCAAATGTACCCTCATGCAAAATTACAGCTTCTTAGCACTACGCGTCTCTGAGCTAAGCCGCGGACAGACAGACAGACAGATGGACTATACCTAGGTGTTTCTTGTTGACTACGAAACCCCAAACAGCGCTAAACGCAGAATTAGCGCGTTACCAACAAGTGCTCCTATGGAGTTGCAATAAAATTCGCCGCCATCTTTGTCGCTTCCTTACGCATTGCTAGTATACTATTAAGCACGTGAAACTGGCCTATATTGCTGTTTATTGCTAGCAGAACGGCCATAACTAAGAAACTGAACTGGAGATGTCACTCATTACCTGTCGTAATCATAGAGCCTTCCATGAGGGTCCTGCGACTTGGGTTTCCTGATGATGAAGGCTCCCGCCGCGCCGTCCGCGCGCTGCATGCCAGAGTGGGAGTGCCAGAAGTGGGTGCCGGAGTGGGTGGCGTTGAATTGGTACCTGGTAGAGATAGAAAGAATAAATGGGATGGTCCTATTTTGTCAATGGATGCCATGTTGTCGCAACTACAAATGGCACAAAGTAATAAAATAAATAAATAAATCATATGACCAACACACAGCGCCATCTAGCCCCATGGTATAAGCTTGTGTTACGGTGACTAAACAACGGATATACTACTTATATTTATTTTTCTTTTGTAAATATTATACATAGAAATACACCCAGACCAGATACAAATATTTATTTTTAAGCATAAATATTTGTACCCAGCGGGAATCGAACCCGCAACTTTTGCATTGCAGCCAAGCGTTCGCCCAACGCGCCACAGAGGTCGTAATAATATTACAATGTGCTAGCTAGCTGTGGTGGGTGTGCCAGTTAGGGTTGCCAACCGTACTATATTATATAGTATTGTACTATATTTCAGGTCTACGTACTATATACTTAATAAAAAACATATTGTACTCAAAAATACTATATTTTTAACCAACAATTTTTTTAAAAGTTATTTTTAATATTCTGGCTTTGTGTGAACGCATCTTGATTACACTCTAATAAAAATATGTGTATTGGAAAGAAGCAAACATCATTTTTTTAAAAATGAGCTGCTTATTACTATAAATTTAAATATAGGATGTAAAGTAGCATCAGAAACATTTATAAAAAAAAGAAGCTACTTATTGAAAAGTGCCAGAAGTGGATAGATACCACCAAATATAGTTTTTATGGAAATAAATAGGTTTAATACAAAAACTTTGTCGGGTTTTCTTTGACTTTATCTACACAAACACAATTTAATTCTTGTATTTTTATGTTTTGCAATCAGTCGGCAAAAATACGATATTTTTCTGGATGTACTTTATTTTTTGGCCGAAAATACTATATTTTTCGAAAAAAGTGTTGGCAACCCTAGTGCCAGTATACCGTGCGACTTTCGGTCTTTAAATAGGATACAGGCAGAATAGGACACTGCGTGACATAAGGTGTCTCGTCCATATAGGGCGTCCCTCTCTGATATTGACCGTGCCAGTGTACTATTGTCCCTTCTGTCATTAAATACTAACCTAAAAGTAGTCTCAGGCAGTATAGGACACTGAGTGACATAAGGTGTCCCGTCCATATAGGGCGTCCCTCTCTGATGTTGACCATGCCAGTGTACAGTTGTCCATTCTGTCATTAAATACTAACCTAAATGTAGTCTCAGGCAGTATAGGACACTGAGTGACATAAGGTGTCCCGTCCATATAGGGCGTCCCTCTCTGATGTTGACCATGCCAGTGTACAGTTGTCCATTCTGTCATTAAATACTAACCTAAATGTAGTCTCAGGCAGTATAGGACACTGAGTGATATAGGTGTCCCGTCCATATAGGGCGTCCCTCTCTGATGTTGACCGTACCAGTGTACTATTGTCCCTTTTGTCATTAAATACTAACCTAAATGTAGTCTCAGGCAGTATAGGACACTGAGTGACATAAGGTGTCCCGTCCATATAGGGCGTCCCTCTCTGATGTTGACCGTGCCAGTGTACAGTTGTCCCTTCAGTCATTAAGTCGTTTTCTACATCTACTATCACCCGGTCATGTTGGCAGACCTGTGAAAAGAGAAAAAAATTGAAAGTGATAGAACTGAGTTCTCAAAATTGAGCCCTAATATAATGGTGCGCACACACAAGTTGTAACATTTTTATCTAGAGTACGTGTTATTTCTTTTTTTTTACTTCTAATTAGCGTATATAGCAAACTTTTTCACCTCTCCTGTTCGAGAAGTTTAATTTTCAGGGCATTTTACACGTGTCAGCATGGCCGACTAGATGCATGTCGGGACCCATTGTCGGGACCAACGCGATTAAATTGTAGCCAATCAAAGCAATCAATAGATGCTTATTTCGAATGTGTTGTTCTATCTAATGTTGGCAGTAGGTGAGTTTCAAGTTTTTTTTAATTTAGTATAAATTCGTAATATTACCTGTTTTATCAAATAATAGTATGTGTGTAGTATATTAATTTCCTCACAGTCGAAATGAAAAGTAGGGTGTTTAGCTGCTGTTTAGACAAGGTGAAATGGGTGAATGTCACCCACCTTGTCTAACATAAACTAATATTTAATCCCTATGTGGATGCATTTTATCGTTGCAAAAACATTTTAAAACCATAGTTAACTAAAAAAAACAAATATTGCAGAATGATGGACCGAAAATACGGACTATTACGGACTTCTGTATAATTTCATATCAAAAATTAATCCCTAACTCGCGAGGTCATAGTATAATATTCTCATCAAAATACTTCCATTGCTTTCAAACGAAACATTTCGGGGCAAAAAATTTGAAAACATTTCTCATTTTTAACAAGCTTTGTGGTCTACAACCTTTTTGGTAGTTTGAAAAAAAAAAAGCTAGGGTTCTTATTTCAAAATGTTTACTTTGTTGGCAAGCGTTATTACGGGAATGTTTTTCGTCCCACTCAATCACATTGAGACGATTTTATCTATTTTGTAAACACAAAATGTTGGATACTTGCTTTGAACATTTAAAGGGTGCTATATGGTGCTATATTACAAAATGCTGAAAAATATTCTTTACTTTTAAAGCGTGAATTTATTTTTTGGAACACACATTGTGATGTAAATGTCTGATAATAAATGATTTCAATTTCAATTTCAATTTCAATTGTCTGTCACTTTTCCAAAGAATTACCGCATCAAATAACATTTTTTTTCTCAACATCTTTTAGCACCGGATTGCGGAACTATGTGGAAAGTATAGCCATATTTATTATGTATATTAACTCCATGGCGGAAAGATCTGAGCGCCACAGATAAGGCCATTATTAAGCTTTTTACCCGACTGCGCGACGCAAAGGAGGGTAATGTGTTTATCGGTCTATGTATCTATGTATGTATGTATGTATGTATGGATGTTTGTATGTGGCGTTCTAGAGGCCAAACGCGTGGACCGATTTTGATGATTCTTACGTCAATCGATTCGTCTTAATCTGGCGAGTGTGGTTAAAGACATGACAGTAATTCAAATTAACTTTTGCCACAACCAGACGCCATATTGTCAAAATTAAAAAATCTAAAATCGTCAAAGTATGTCAAGAATTGGAAAAATTAGATTGGTAAAATGAATGGGTCCCGACTGTGAGTAATTTTTTACTCATTTATTATGTGTTCTGTGTGTATCGATTACAAAACTATTATTACTTAGCGTAATTTCAAATTACTGGGCTTGTTTTTTTCTTTTTGGTTTTTTTGCTGTTTCTATGCGTATTATTTAATTAAGTTTTTTACGCAGTCGGGTATTTTGTTTTTTTATAAATATTTTTTTTTATTAATAAAATATTTGTGTTTTTTTAATAATAGGCTAGGCTGGTCAGCCTGGGCAAGGGCCCAGCTCTTGTTTGAAAAATTAACTTTTTTTTATTTAACATAAATTAATTTAACTAGAAATAAAATTAACTAGAACTGGATGACTTTGCATCCATTGGACATTTAAAACGAGTAAATAAAATTAGACCTTCCCAGTAACAAATTGTTTGTTCTGTAGCAAAAATGACTTAGAAAACAACACAATTTAAAAGTCATTTTTGCTACAGAACAAACTATTTTTACTCTTTCTAGCGGTACAAAGAAAATGTTTCTCTTTTTCCTCTACAACATCGTACAATTTGATCACGATGCAGCGTTCTCCTTCAACGGGGAACCGTGATAAATTCACTACGGTGTCATTTTGATTAATGGCGCTCGTTCAAGACCGGGATTTTAGCACATCCCTTTTGAAGAATGCAAAATAATCACAGATAAATCTAGGGTAGAGTATGTTTGATTGCGTTAAACTGGTTAGTAGACAACGAAGGGTTCTGTGCCATTATCACGACAATTCACGTTCGTCGTATTGGAGCCCCACTTAAACATTAATTTTATACTGTACGTTGTTGTTCAGCAGCAACAGAAGTATTGATAATTGGGTCAATCCTGCTAAATCGGTTCGATGACAGAAACATCTCAGTCACAACTTAATTGCAAAACAATTGTAGTTGCAGTTGCAGTCCATGGTCGCAACTAACAATTATTGTTACCATTGGGTACTGCTTGTATCCATGCTTTTATTTATCCTTATGTAGGAGCAAAGACGACGATGTGACATGCTCTTGTTGTGACTGAGATGGGATTGTCATCGAACCGATTTAGAAGAATTGACCCAGAGAAAAGAAAAAAAATGTACCAACTGGAAAATAATAACCCAGTAAATCTCAAGACTCTTAGTGATCTAAGAATACATTAGTTTCTTCTTACTAGTATGTGATCTAAGAGAGTAACAAGATTTTGAATTATTATTGTCCGATGCTTTTATACTTATTGTATTGGGTTGGAAATTGGCACCGTGATAATGTTCTGTTTTCGTAATATATTTAAAAAAACTCAAGCTTCTCTGTGTTTTGGCAAGCACATTAAACAGGTGGCCCCGATCGTTAATATAATAATATCTTATAGCATTCGTTAGGTGGAGTTAGAGGCCTTAGGGCGACCTGACAACTTTAGCATTAGGTGAGTCACATGCACGAAATGAAAAAGAACAAGGATAATATAAGACCTTATAGAAGTAATACGTACCTCAATAGCTGGTCCAGGCATTTTCCTATTAACAACATTAAGCGGTCTATTCATTCCATCAGCTGGTATACAATCAATTCTAGAACAGTCTGTCTCATTGTAAGGGCAGTTGAAGCACGCTTTACTCATAGTCTGATACCATTCTAGGGCGAAATGGTAGTAACAAACCAGAGGTTCTTCGCCTTCTCTACACTCTCTATGGCAAGGATGGTCTCCACCTATTAATTCTCCGGTGACTTCATCATATTGGACGTGGGCTCTTATATTATTTATATTACTTTTCCTTAAAGTTTTTATATCGGCATCACCTTTAGCAATCGGCTCTTTAATAGCATATTTGTCAACATCTTTAAGATTAACTTTGTTCAATTTTAAATTGATTTCATTTTGTGTTGTGTTTGCAACTGGTTGGATGACTTTAGAAGCACTCTCTAATGGTTTGTAGTTAAAAACTTCTGTGTCAGAGGGTGTTGTGTATTTGTGGTATTTTGTTTCTATATTGCTGATATTGTCTATTTGTTGTCTGCTTTGTCTTATCAGAGATGGGTCTAGGGTAGTGATTTCTATGAATTCTGTTGTAGCATCTGTTGTTTCTCTTTCTGTTTGTGTGTTTATTCCTTTTAGACCTGTAAATAATGATAAAATACATTATTTAGTTAGGTAGACTCATGTTGGAAATTCGAAATACGGAAATTCGTAGGAGTACCAAAGTGTAAGAAATACCTCTCAATATTAGCAGACTAAAGTGGCAATGGCAGGCCACATAGCTCAAAGGATAACCGTTGAGAAGTAGGAGTCCTCGAATGGCGACCATAATGCAATGCGAAAGGGAAACCACCGACTCGATGGACCGACAACATTGTCGCGATCGCGAGATATCGTTGGATGGAGGCGGCTCGGGATAGTTATTTGTTACGTCGTATGAGGGAGGTCTATGTTCAGCAGTTGATGGATAAGTGCTAAGATGATGACTTATGTTTAACCATGTTTTTATATTCTTCAAACGGTTAATTTCTTTATTACGATGTAAAAGTCAAGTGACGTAATAAATCATAATTTTGCATGTTATTTTCAATGAAGAACAGGCCGTTTGTAATGTCAAACAAATTGATGGTACAAAGTTTATTGGATTACTTATATAAGTTAATTTAAATTTTGATTGCCTTAAAGGTGTTATAAAGTTCAAAGTCAGTAAAGATCACAACTCTTAATTTAACAGACATCGTAGCGAAGCGAAGCTAACAAAAGATGTTAAGAATCATTAAGTAAATTCTTAAGAGGAAAGGTTACTTGTTCTCCACACAAACGAAGTCGACTGTTTCCTCCCTGCCTACCTGCACCGTGCCTGCTTTTTTTTCATTATTCTATTGTTTTTTCTGTTTTATTTTTCGAAATTTTCTTCCTATTCAAATAAAAAAAAAATATTCCGTCCATTTTCCGATACTTTGGTCGGTGCAGCTACTAAGGAAGACAGGTCGGATCTTATTGCACTGCCGTTTTATTTTTTCTAGATGAGCGTGTTACATCTGAGACTATATCTTCACTAATCATGAGGTGAGATAGTGATCAAACTCTCGTCTATCGTATTTTGTAAAAACAAATATGAACAAGAACATGGTCAATATGGTCATGGCAGATATAAATTTTGTGGTATAAATAGGTAAATATTTTCTCTAACATTATTATCCAGTTTGTATGGAGAACGAATAGAGGTATCCTTTGCTCTTAAGTAAATACGAGGATAAATAAATCCGGTTGAGTTTTTTATTTGTAGTTAAATTAGTTCCCCATAAAAGACTGAAGGCTTTTTGCTAACAACATGACGCCATTTTCTATAATCATGCGCTTTTGTTTATTTTGTTATTTAGTGATTGATTCAAGTAGGCATCTATACCTAGGTAATAAATAAGTAATGTAGGGAATCCCCTGTTAGTAGGTTTACCGTTTATTGAAGTTTACTATGACTTTTTGTAAATTGAATGCATTTATTTATATTTCATTGATTATTAATTTCTATTAGGTATAGGTACTTACCTATACTTAAAAAAATGCTTTCCAAAAATTTCGAACCCGACAGGACTTGAACCTGCATCTCTGGGGATCCGTCCAAACGCCTTTTTCCTATTTGGTCACGGATGCATATTTAATAGAGTCGAAATTAAGGATTGCATTTCTTATAATAAGCCGAAAGGGGGTTGTTCTAGACATCTAGGCATACAACTTTTGTTCTATGACTTTTGGAAATTCGAAGTACTTTTCGAAAATTTTAAGTGTAAAGTTTAAATGAAAATCAGCTGTTTCTGAGAGTTCGAGGTCATTGACCTTATGTTGTCCTTTCATTTAGTTTGATGTTTTACAATCAAAACTTCAAAAACCTTTATTTACAAAAGCAGCTCTTTTTTCAGTGCAACAATCTCAAAAAGATCTAAAATCAAACGTCGTAGAACAAAAGGTGTTCGCCTAGATGTCTAAAACAACCCCCTTTCGGATTGAAAGGGCATACCCGTTATAAATTGTATAGCTGCGCAAGTAGGCCTTAAAGAGGAACTACTTATTTTGAATGAATGAATGAATGTCATTTATTTGCACGAAATATGGTTACAACAGATGTTATCAACTAGTAGGTATAGTTCAACATATTTCACCAGCACTTATCTTAGCATGCAAATATCAGAAATGAATTAAGTATTCAGTTTCATTAGATAATTTTAGAAAATAACGTTAAGATTTAAATTAACCCGCTTTGTTAACATAGTTACATTACACCAGTAACCTTGTCACGAACAAGACCATTGTAACATAATTGAAACGTCCGCGTCGAGGTATAAGAAAATAAATAATAATATGCTAATTAATACCTGGTAGAATGTAACTAATAATTCTATTTGAAATAATTTTATTTCATTTGTTATTCAAATTATTTTACCTATATTTTCCAAACATAAATTGTCTACACGGATTTTACTTTTAATTTGCTCTTTATTTTTCAGGTGAGATAGGTCGGTGTTAATAATATCAATAGTTCTATATTTACTTACCTACCTATATTGTATTTTTTAGGCTTTGTAAATCCACTTTCATTCTCAAAGTTTGCAAAATTTCGTAATCCAATAGAGGATGAAAGTAGGACTGCTGACTTTTTAGCCGGCCGATAGTTCCGGTTCGGAGGTACACAAAAAAGTTAGTCAGTGCGAGGCACCCCCAACAACAACAAGTGAAGCTTGATTTGCTCTGTCGGCCGATTATAAAATCGGTAGTCGGCTTTCATCCCAAAAGTCCATAATGTTAATAATTACGGAAGCAGTACTTACTTGAAGCTGTTGAAATTTTCGACAATGTGACTGAAATGTTTGAAGAGCTTAAAAATTCAGGGGAAATTCAAACAATGTAGGGGTTTGTTTCATCGTTAATTTTATATTAATGGGATGTTGGATAGTACTCGACGATCCTATAAAATTTTAACTAATTTTAAAGTAAAAGCTGAGTAATACAGATGGGTTTAAGTGAAATAAAAAAACTTTTTAAATTCACACGATTTGTTAACATAGCTACTTTTAACCGGGATTAATCGCGTATTTATTTTACACATTAGGAAGATATAATCATTAGGGGCTTGGAAGTGATATGGCCAGTTCGAAATGGCCACCTAGAGAAAACAGAAAACAAATTGGTTCTCTTTTTATTTTGATGGAAGGGTACGACAAAAGTTTTAGTTAATATAAACCCCCAGCTTTTAATATTCATCGGCTGTGCCGATGCCTGACTATGCCTGATTTCGACATTTCATACATTGATCAATTTAATTAATAAAGAGTTGTAATATATTTCATCAAAGTAGTGTCAAGCTATAGTTTAGTTTATTTGTTGTTAATATTGCCTATTTTTGTAGGCTTTTCATTGTCTCGCAGCAGATGTGTAAAGTAGAGTATTCACCTCGGTAATAAAGCTTGTCTTGTATCAAATCTTGTGAGTTTAAAATGTTTACTCAGGACTTTTGTAATGTACCTATTAGAGTCCCAAGTTTCACTCACCACGCTTCACATCCACGCCTTACTCAGTACCTAGAGAGGTACGGCTCGTACGGTACATTTCGCTTCGCTCAGGATTTAAGATTTTCACACTCTCGCTTCTCTCGGGAGCTCGGGAGTTAACTCTAGCGTCCTTCGTTTCGCTTTGGATTTAATATGACGCCTTCTATACAAGACAAGGCTTTAGTACCTCGGTGCATAAACTACTCCATATTCATACCTCGACTTTTCAAACATGTTACAATGGTCTTGGTCGCGACATAATGCAATTAAGACCCGGTAAATTGTAAAAGTGTCCATTGGAAAAACTTTCGTACATTTTGTGTTCTCGAGCCAATCCGTGCTCCGAACGAAATTAAACAGTTGGTACTGATTGTTACATCTAATAGCAGTCGTTAGGTCAAGTTAAAGGTCTTAGGGTGCCCTGAAAACTCTTACACTAGGTGATCCACACAACTACACGAAAAGAAGGAGAAGCAAATATTACTAACCAATTAATAAAACAGCAAACACCCAAACGATAGACGATGTGCTGAATTTTCCACTCATTTTGCTAAATCTGAAACAATAGATAAAAAATGAACTAGGTACTTTTGTTTATAAAAATATTCTGGTTAGGTGTAATCAAAATGAACAAGACATTGTTATATTGTCTTTGATATTATTAATTACCTAATTAAAGTGACTTTTTATGTTTTTTATTATTATTATTTATAATACGACGAAAAGACGGAGGAAAGTTTTCAAATCGACACGTATACTAAATCTATTTCAATGCCAATAAGGTTGCCATCAAGAATTCGCTTTAAGCGATAAGGCTTCCTATTTGTTCAACATTTATTTAGTTTTAAATTTTATTTCTAAAAGTGTTTTTTTTTGTAATGTTTTTGTGGTTGATCAATTAAAGTATTATCTATCCACTAGCTGCTACTAGTAGGTAATAAATAATAATAAATAAAAAATCGTTTATTTATCACCAATAATAATTACAAGAATTACAACAACTAAGTGCTAAATAATACTAAGAATAATTATATTGGTGGCCTGGAGCCTAAACTAGATTGTACCTGTATTTCAAGACTTCAGGTCTCCGCCCACTCTCGTGGTTATACAATTACTACTAATACACTACACTACATTACTACAACTAGTAGTAGGTAAAGGTATATGAAATATTAAAAAAAATAGTTACCGAAAAGTACCTACCCATACCTACCTTTAAAAGTCCAAGTAGCCATTATTATGTCTGTAACTCTGTACATTTTAAGGAAACAGTTGAATATTTGACCGGCGAAGAAGAATTTACGTGGATAAAACCAAGGGGCGCTGCTACTTAAATTATAGTCTGAAAATGTCGCGGTGAAGTTAAAAGCTCATTACAATATGAAAGCACTCTAAAAGAAAAGTTTGAAAAAAACAACAAAAAAAAACTTTAATGCAGACTGCTTAAGAAGATTTTTTAACTTTTATTTTATTTAAAGTAGCTTCATTTTTACTTTCTATTTAGGTAGGTAGATTGCGTAAAAGTTTGTAGGTTAGTAAATATTTCTATCCAAAGTATTAATAAACCAAGAGCGGGCGTAAATAAATTATATTATTATGTAGATATGTGTTTATTAAATTGATTTTGATTTTTGATTCTGCGGTTTCATTTGCATAAGTCCCGATCCCACAGAAATATCGGCATAAAAAGTAGCTTAAAGGTATATGTGTTAAAATCCAGATCTCCAACTATCTGCATTTACCAAGTTTGAATTTGCTTGGAAGAGATTGTCCTTAGTGCTAGACTAGAATATTTATATTTTGGTTCAAAAACACAAACAAACCTTTTTTTAATCACACCATATGTTAACATTTATTATAACACCTACAATGATTTTGGTGGGGTCGCATGGTTAAAACGTTTAGGTAAGAAAATAAATATATTATTATTAATAATTGAATACGCTATTGAGACCCGGTAAAATAAAGCATTAACTATTTATTATTGCAATGTACGAACAAATAATTGCATTGGGGCTGTAACTTTGTTCGCACCATATCGTGAAATGTAACAATCATCGTCTAGATTTCGAATCATTAATGTAATCAATTCCGTAGGTGTATTGTGTCATTTGGTGTAAAATCATTACCACATTTAGTTTGTTTAGCTAGTGTTAACGGCACGTGTATGGCCCCTAAAAACTACTAAATTTGTTCAAATGTAAAATGTAAGTGTTTGTACTTAGATCCACAAACAATAAATCATTTTATCATTTCATTTCATGGTTGTTGTAGGTATTTTGTTTTCTTTCTCTTCTTCTTTACTTGACTTGTAATTTTGGTGTTACAATAAAAATCAATATTGCACAACATTACACACAGCGCAATCTAGCCCCAAACTAAGAACTAGGCTTGTACTATGGGTACTTGACAACGGATATACTACATTTTATACTTTTTTTTGTAAATAGGTACCTACGTACAAATTATACATAGATAGACCCCCTTTCTTATAAACGCTTGTTAACAGCTGCATAACTATGTATCGTTTGTCTTTTACAGTGATATGAAGTTTCAATGTTGACAGACAGAGACAAACGTCACATAACTTGGTCATCTGTTAATCATCGTTTATAAGTAAGTTTTAGTATTTGTTGTTATAGTGGCAACACAAATAATAATAATGAGGCGAGGTGTCGGGGAGTAGCGACCCCGCGGGTTCCCAAGTGCTCCAGGGGGAAGTCACCGTTCCTCACCTCCGGCTTGCCTTAGTTGGCTGGTCGGAGTGAACACTGACGAGGAAGCGGTCCCCCGCCTTTGGCTTGTCTTCACCGGCTGGTCAGAGTGGAGTCGCGAGAGCAGAAATGCTCGGAGGATGGACGCCTCACGTCAGTGATGAGTTGGCCCGCTCCACAGGATCTCGACCTAGGATGGTTTAAAATCCAGTGAGGTCCCTCCATCCTTCAGCCTCTCACGCCCCTGTTGCCCCCTGGCTGTAATTTGCTCGGCTTAATTAGGGTGGCCCAGTTTGTGAGTTGGCGAGTCTCCGTCTGCCATTTTTACGTGTTTGTTGAACATTGTGACGGCAGGCGCCATATTCCCCATAGTTCCCCCCAATACTCGATCCACTACCAACCCAATTCCATAGCCCAAGTAGTTTTCACCCGTAGTTTATTCATAGTTCTATCCGACCCGGGGGTTGTTCTTGGCTGCATTTTATAGTGCAGACAGGGATAATTGCCGGTTTGGTGTCCATTACATATTTTGAAATTAAAATGTTACTAAAACGGGCATCTACGTGTTGGCTTCGGCCCCACGCACGCCTTCCAAAGGTCCGGGTGCTCCATAGCCCCGAGAATCCAAAATGGTAACAACAAATAATAATAATAATAAAATATCTTTATTGTAACACAGAAAAAAAAGTACATATTAAATTAACCCTACCAACTGCTTTAGCGTAAGCTGTGTTGCAGCCGGCAGTTCATTCCTTAAAATTAGACACTTTTTTTTCCGTTACAATAGCCAATAACATACCAGGAATAGTTAGGTTAAATTCCTTCATCATTTGAGAAAATTTAAACAGCCTGTTTGCACAAAAAATTTGCATTAATAAAAGGAAAGGCTTACAATAGAAATGAAAGTAAAACTTTGTTGCATAAATCTAATCTTGACGTCATTCATTCATATAACTAATAGATACTTAAATATTTAATACAGTTATTTCTTGCAAAAAACACGGTCTAAAACTAGTTTCCAAATGTAGCATATTTTATTTTCTAAAGCGTATCTGAGACGAGCAATCATAGGTATTCAATCTTTATCTTTAAAATACTTTGCCCTGCCTAACTGACTGTGGGTGAACGCGCAGCCTAAATCACTGATAGTAAAAGAGCTGAAAGAACAATGTGTTTTTTTTTATATTTTTAAAATTAACTGAGAAATATGGAAATCAAGGATATTTTTTACACTTAGAAGAATAAATATAATATTGATGTTTTGAAATTGAATTGATTCAGTTTGAAAGAATGTTTTATTATTTCCCACAGGATCAGGACACGCGGGATTGAAAGGCTTTCCAAAACACGAAAGATTTCAAGAAATTTATTTACACCTTCAAAAACGTTTGACAATCGCGATTGACCGTTCCAAGGGGCACTTCATCAGTAGATCATTTAGATTTTTTCATAACAACAAAATACCAATGCCAAAATTATAATAATTTAATAAGTCATTAAAGTGACGTACAACGTTCCGTTGAATGACCTTTGTCCTTATTACTGACGGAGAACAATTTAAAAACGATGTCGAAACGAGATCAACTCAACTTAACATCTAAAAAATATTTTGTCTTTAGATATCGTGGGGGATTTATATAGAATAGAATGGAAAACATTTATTGACAACAAACACACACATAAGTAGAAACAAAAAGAACACATAGACCCAAAAGAAAAAACAACATTTCACATATCACAAATAAAAAAGAATGATGACAAAAACATTAACATAGTCCGATTAAAAATGTCAAAGGAGCGGTGTGCTTGCTGCCACCGCGGATCTGCCTCGGCATACGTTGTGTCTTCAGAAGAAACCATGCCTATTTTCAGAAAACAGGCCAGTTTGCATACTATCAGGTACTTATTTCTACTATTCTAATAACAACACTTTAAGAATACCTACCAGATTCAGGACGGCTAGCAAGAGCCCTTATTTTTAACTAAATTTGAATAATTTACAAAAAAATAAACTTGGACTGTATTTCCATAACAGAAGATAGCTATTATGCTGTAAGACTTAGACAGTTTTTGATTTTAGGGGTTAAAGTATGAAATTGCCGATTTGTACTGAAAATCTTAATTGTTTATTTTTTAAATTTTTAACAAATTTATTTAATCAAAATAGTTGCCATTATTATCTATACATTGTTGCCATCTAATGGGAAGGTTATTAATGCCTTTGCGATAGAACTCCGACGATCTAGACTGCACAAACTGTGTGAATGCATTTTGTACTGCCTCCTGGGAAGAAAACTTCTTGTCACGTAGATAATTGTCCAAATCACGAAAAAAATGGTAGTCCGTTGGAGCAAGGTCTGGTGAATACAGAGGATGACGAATGGTTTCTAAGTGCAGTTCCTGAAGGGTCAAAATGGTTTCTCGTGCTGTGTGAGGTCTCGCGTTGTCGTGGAGCAATAATGGTGAAGATCGATTCATGAGTCGGGGCTGTTTTACTGCTAGTTTTGTCAACATGGTTCGGAGTTCGGCACAATAGACATCTGCCGTAATTGCTTGACCAGATCGAAGAAAACTATAGTGAATAACACCATGCTGAGACCACCAAACAGTTACCATTACCTTTTTATTGGTAAGTTTTGCTTTAGGGCACTGTTGTGGCATTTGACCTGGGGTCAGCCATTGCATTTTTCTTTTCCGGTTATCATAAAGAATCCACTTTTCATCACATGTTACAATTCGATCCAATATTCCTTCATTTCTGTACCGGTTCAACAAGGCAACACAAGTTTCAACACGCGTTTCTTTTTGCAGATCAGTCAAATCATGAGGCACCCATTTTTCGTATTTTTTTATTTTATTGTTTTGACGCAAGTGAGTCAATAAAGTGGGTAAGGTAACGTTAAACCATGCCGCTAATTCCTGGGTAGTTTGACTAGGATCGGCTTCCACTATCTCTCTTAATTCATCGTTATTCACCTGTGTGGGCGGTCTTCCTCGTGGCTCGTTCTTTAAGTCGAAATTTCCATCACGAAAGCGTTTAAACCAAAATCGCACGGTGCGTTCATTAGTAGACCCCTCTCCAAACGCAGCATTGATATTGCGGGCTGTTTCTGCCGCGTTAGTTCCGCGTCGGAACTCGTATTCAAAAATCACTCGAATTTTCGCAGTATCCATCTTTCTTGTCTAAATTGAATAACAAAAACAATTGAAAGTCGATATTCAAATGTTTCACATTTTTTAAAAAAAGAACATCACAGAAACCATTTGAAAAAAGTTTCATTCGAAAACCTCAAACCATGAAGATTCTATGTCAATTCAAAGAACCTATTGCAATAAAACGGCAATTTCATACTTTAACCCCTATTATTTCGACTGTTCTTACTCACGTTTAAGAGCTTAAACATGTTAAGGAATTGTTATGCAAGCCGGCCTTAAACTATCCAATTTACAGACTAGGCAACCTAATTGGAAGACAAAGAAAGTTTTAAATAATAAGACATTTTAGATGATCGTTTTGAATAGTCTTTCTATCAATGGACTTCTTTTTTTTCGTGTAAAAAGGTAACGTAACGTAAAAAGGTGGTGTGGCTCTCCTAGTGTTAAACTTCACAGGTCGCCATAAGCACCCTAACTTGACCTAACGACTTCTATCAGAGATAACAAATCCAACTGCTTAACGTGCCCGTTTGAAGCACGGAGGAGCTCGAGAATATGATTTTTTGAACAATTTACTAGGTCATCGGAACGCAACCTTCAATGAGAAGCAGACACAAGAAACTCTAGGGGATTTTGTGATTCATTTAGATTGCTTCCTTATGTCAAAGACTATTCTTTTACTCCAAAAATCACCCTGGAATGCTTTCCGTTAGCTCTCGTAGGTAAATAAAGACCGAACTACTATACCGTTAAAAGTTTTGCTCTTTGTGACTCCTTTGAAGCCTACTTGATGCGTGAGTTGTTTACAAAAGTTCGGAAGGAAAGGGATGAGTACTCGTATGTATTTTATTGAACAGGGTAGGTATATAAGTAGCAAAACAATATTGCTGCTGATAGGTACTTATTTATTTGTCGTAGTTTGAACTTATTTTAATATTCAATATATTTCAGCATAATATGTGTAAAGAAATAATTATATTTCTTTAGTTGTAAGAATACCTCCACTTGAATTTTGCCGCGCCGCGGCTTATAGTTGCTTAATCTGTGGCATGAATGTGTCATTCAGTCTATAGTTCAATCGTTGTAGCATAATCTATGGTCGAGGTCGGTAAAACAGAATAGAAATGTAATGGCGGATACTATTTACGTGAAAAGAATAGAAAATTTTGTTAATTGTGTTTGTTAAAACAATTATAAGAAGAATACTCATCTACACCTAGAAGTTGCGTACTTAATTGTCGTTTCTTTGTTTTTACAGGTGAGTAATCTATTTGTAATAATGTTAAGTACCGGTACATAACCTCTCGTTCAATGTTTACATCTAGTTTATGAAAATAAATCTTTGTTTTTACAGAGCAACACAATTGGTTTAATTAAAAGCAACCAACGTAATATCGACAAACGTTATAAAACGACAATTTTGTTTACACACAAGTGGATATCTTTAATTTTGACATAAAAGATAAATGGCCAACAAGGACGCTAACTTAAAAATGGCTGACAATGAGGATGTATTAGCAATGGAGAAGCTTAGATTTGAATTCACAATATTACCATCAAAGGATTCAAAATCAAATTTACTATGTATAACGTCAATAACTACAAGTGACGATAAAATATATGCAATACCAGAAGAACTACAATCCGTAAGTTACCACAAAGAAATATTAAAAACCGCGGCCTTTGCCAAAGTAAAGAATAGTATAAAGAAGAGACATCAAACACGAAACATTTGGATAACAATGACAAAAGAATTAAGAAACGCTTATATGGATGAAGATGAAAATCTACAATTTCAAGAGCAATACTTAGAGGAAGTCATTATCGGAAAACCTGAAAGTACTAAACAAACCGAAACAAGTACACTAGAAAAGTTGTTTGAAAAAATGATGGAAAAATCACAGCCCAGTAAACAACTAAATTTGAAAAATATTGCAGATAAATTTGTGTTAGAAAAATTTACAAGCAGAAACACAAATGCAACTCAATGGATAGATATGTTTGAAAAAGAATGCAAACGTTTAGAGGTGGAAACCGATGAAAATAAAATAGAAGTACTAAGACTATTTATGGATAAAAGTTGTGCTGATTGGTACAGTTCTATGATAATAAAACAAACCATAGACTCGGACTGGTCAATATGGAAATCAAAATTCTGTGAATCGTTTGCGAACAAGGGCTGGAATCCAGTAACGTATGCACTATCATTCAGGTATAAAGATGGCTCATTATTAGATTATACAATAAGAAAGGAAAAACTTCTGTTGGATATGCGAAGAACAATCGATGTAGGGACTTTAGTCGACCTTATCGCGGCTGGGTTACCTGAATTTATACTGAATAAAATGGACAGAGAATCAATGAAAGATACTGTGGACTTGTTTAATGAGGTAAGCAAGTATGAACATATGGTGAATAAAAAGACATTCATAGTGAAGAAAAGATATGGAACCATGAAATTCAATGATAAAAAAGAAGACAAACACCCATGTAAGACATGCGAAAAATTGGGAAAAGGTATTCGATATCATCCGGAAAATGCATGCTGGTTTAAGACAAATGACGATGAAAGTAAAATGAAAAGGAATATAAGACACGTTAACAATTCAGTGATTGAAGCAGAGTTGAATGAAACCGACCAAAAAAACGAATAGTAACACCATTAATTAAGGTCAAACTTCTAATAAATGACGAACTACAGATAAATGGCATATACGATTCAGGATCAAATGTATCTCTAATTAATTCAAGGTTATTAAAATTAAAAGGAAATGCAAATAAATTGAACAAAGCTAATTTAGTTACAATTAATGGTGTTAAAAAAGCAAGTGGTTTGACAACATTAAAAATAAAAATCTACGACCTGGAAAGACATGTAGATGTGTACATAATTGAAGATAAAGATTTCAAATATGATTTTCTGATCGGTCTCGACATGATTACAGAATATAGACTGATTCAAACAGAAAACTTAAGTATAAAACAAAAAATGCATGCGGAAGATGAAAACATAGAAACATTAAAGAAAAACAAGGAACATGAAGAAATAGAAAAAAAAACTAAAAATATAGAATATTTAAATTTTAATGAGCATGTAAACGAAGAAGATTTTAATATACAAATAAAACATCTAAATGAAGAACAAGAAACAATAATAAAAAATATTATTACCAGATATAAATCAATATTTGCAAAAGACAAATATGACATAGGAACTGTTGATGGATATGAAGCAAGAATAGACTTATTGGTAGATAAATATACAAGTAAAAGACCATACAGATGTACTTTAGAAGATAAAAAAGAAATAGAAAGACAAATAGCTAAACTACTAGATAATAACCTAATAGAGGAATCTTACAGCCCATTTGCAGCCCCAGTAACACTGGCATTTAAAAAAGAAGATAACAAAAAATCAAGACTGTGCATAGATTTCAGAGATTTGAATAAGATAGTAATACCACAAGCTCAACCATTTCCATTAATCGAAGACCTAATGGAAAAAACTAGAAACTGTAAGTTTTTTACGACTCTAGACATAAATTCTGCTTTTTGGGCTATACCTTTGCGAATCGAAGACAGAATGAAGACAGGATTCGTAACACAAGAGGGACACTTCCAGTGGACTTGCCTACCATTTGGCTTAAAAACTTCGCCTGCAATTTTCCAAAGAATACTAAGTAATATATTAAGAAAGTATAACCTAACAGATTACACAGTCAATTACATAGATGATATTTTAATATACTCAGAGAATTTTAACGACCATGTAAACCACCTAAACCAATTACTGAAAGCAATACAAACAGAAGGTTTCCGACTTAAATTTACAAAATGCACATTTGCATCAGACTCTGTTAAATACCTAGGACATATAATTAAAAATAATTCAGTGAGACCAATAAAAGACAATCTAGCTTCAATACAAAACTTTCCAATACCAAAAACACAAAAAAATATAAGACAATTTTTGGGAAAAGTTAACTTCTACCACAAGTATATACAAAACAGTGCCATAATTCTTGATCCATTACATAATTTACTAAGAAAACATAAGGAATTCATATGGACGAACGAATGTCAAAAAGCATTTGACATAATAAAAAACTTACTATGCTCGCAACCGATTTTAGAAATCTATGACAGAAAATTACCAATAAATATATACACCGACGCATCTATAGAAGGAGTTGGAGCAATATTAAAACAGATACAACCAGACGGGACAGAAAAACCAGTGGCATACTTTTCGAAAAAACTAAATGGAACCCAAAAGAAGAAAAAAGCGATATACCTAGAATGTTTAGCAATTAAGGAAGCAGTAAGGTATTGGCAATACTGGTTGATAGGCAAACCATTCACAGTCTACACGGATCATAAACCTTTGGAAAATATGAACCTAAAATCGAGAACAGACGAAGAACTTGGTGATTTAACCTATTATTTATCTCAATATAACTTTAAAATAAAATATGCACCAGGTAAACAAAATATAGAGGCAGATTGCTTAAGCAGAAACCCTGTACTAGAGCCAGAAGATAATACCGAGGAACAGTTGAAAGTAGTCAATTTAATAAAATTGGAAGATATACTGCGAGACCAACATAAAAATGAAGAAATACAAACAAATAAAAACAAATTAATAGAAAGACAAAAGGTATTTTTAAAAAAGTTTAACAATAAAGAAAAAATAATAATAACAGAGCAGTTTAGCATCAAAATGCTAAAACAAATACATAAAGATCTTTGCCATATTGGAATTGGACAGATGCAAAAGACGATCAGCCCACATTACACTGCCAAAAATATGACTGAAAACATAAAAAAGGTATGTAGAAATTGCGAAATTTGTATCAAAAATAAATCGAGAGGGCAAGAGAAAGTAGGTTTAATGTCACACTTAGGCCCAGCAACGAAACCATTTGAAATAATCTCAATAGATACAATTGGAGGTTTCGGAGGGTCTAGATCAACAAAAAAATATCTTCATCTCTTAGTAGATCACTTCACAAGGTACGCATTTATTTTGACCTCTAAAACACAGAATGCAAATGATTTTATAAAATTAGTTGAGAGTACAAAGCAAACAGAGAATATTGGTATGCTTCTCACAGACCAATACCCTGGAATTAATTCAAAAGAATTCAAACAATTTTTGAAAGAAAAACAGATACCAATCATTTTCACAGCAGTAAACGCACCATTTTCAAACGGATTGAATGAAAGACTGAACCAAACAATAATAAATAAAATCAGATGTAAAATTAACGAAGAAGACAAAAAGAAGTCATGGACAACAGTGGCTCAAGAATGTATAAAAACATATAATGACACTAATCATTCGATTACAGGTTACACACCTAATTATCTACTATATGGTACGGATAATATCATCATACCAAATGAATTAAGACCAGAAAAGACATACAATAATTGGATTACAGACAAGAAAAAGGCTTTAGAAAACACTATAAAATCACACAGATATAACAAAAAACTGTTTGATAAACATCGAAAACACTGGGAATTTAACAAAGGAGACATGGTATATGTGGAAAATGGAAATAAATTGAATAGGAAGAAGTTGGATGAACTAAGGATTGGACCATATAAGATACTGGAGAAGATTTCGAACTCTATTTACAAAATAGACACTGGACACAAGAAACATGAATCAAATTTATTCCATATAACAAAATTAATTGCAGTACTAACACTAGAAGAAGATGATGATGAAGAGAACTGAATATTCAAGCCAAATAGGTTACTTAGTTATAAGAAGGTTTACTGTTTTGCTATTTATTGAATTTTATCTTTTTAGGAGGGGAGATGTAAAGAAATAATTATATTTCTTTAGTTGTAAGAATACCTCCACTTGAATTTTGCCGCGCCGCGGCTTATAGTTGCTTAATCTGTGGCATGAATGTGTCATTCAGTCTATAGTTCAATCGTTGTAGCATAATCTATGGTCGAGGTCGGTAAAACAGAATAGAAATGTAATGGCGGATACTATTTACGTGAAAAGAATAGAAAATTTTGTTAATTGTGTTTGTTAAAACAATTATAAGAAGAATACTCATCTACACCTAGAAGTTGCGTACTTAATTGTCGTTTCTTTGTTTTTACAGGTGAGTAATCTATTTGTAATAATGTTAAGTACCGGTACATAACCTCTCGTTCAATGTTTACATCTAGTTTATGAAAATAAATCTTTGTTTTTACAGAGCAACACAATTGGTTTAATTAAAAGCAACCAACGTAATATCGACAAACGTTATATATGTTTTAGTATTTGTTGCTTTAGCACTAACAAAAATATATCATCTGTGAAAATTTCAACTGACTAGCTATCACGGTTCATGAGATATTATATACGAGACAGGCAGACAGACAGACAGTGGTACTTACTTAGTAAAAATGTCCCGTTTTATCCTTGAGATCCGTAACCCTAAAAAGTTATTTTTTCAATATAATTGCATAAATGATGTCTTAAGAACTATAGGCAATATAAGTTTTTAGACCCACTTCGAAACTACAGTAAACTTAGATATTGTCCAGAATACACCGCCATGTAAATGATCATTACGTCAATTGTATGTAATGTATGTCAATGGCATATGTAAGTGTATGTTTGTAAGTTGTGATTTGTAGACAGACCGACAGACCGTTAGAAAGTGATTCATCTAGCCTACATGATTTGACATTGAATTAAATTAGACATAATTTTACTATTATAATTCAGTATGTAAGTTCAACAGTTTCTGCGTGAAGGAGTAACAAACATAATCTTTAGCTTTAGCTTAGGTACTTACTTACTTGCACACACACTTTCACATGTATGTATTTATAAGATGGCAAAGTTTGTAAGTAAGTAAACCAGTAGGTATGTTCGTTTATCCTTAACCTAAATACTACTGAACCGATTGCGATCAAACTTTTTATGCAGAAAGCTGAAGAACTAGATTATCAATACGCTATCCCGATATTCCCATAAAATCTGGACTTGCGCCTTAATTTGAATTTATGCATACATAACCTGTTACGTTTAAAATTTCATAATGTAAGTTTAACAGATGTTTTAGAGATCGGTTTTAGGATGATTTGTACTTAATCGTGCCGGATCCGAGCTTCGTTGTCTGTTGCTCGGCCGCCACTTGGTTGCAATAGACCAATCGACTGCTCGCCGAGCAATGGACAACGAAGCTCAAACCCAGCACGGTCTAGTATAATTCATCCTTTAGGGTGCTTCCTCACCGGGAGAATTCGCGTGTATTGTAACATTACAGATTCGAGCATTACATACAGCGCATCATCTTGATACAACTTGCATTTGGTCCCGGTTGTTACCTCCAATAGCAGTCGTTAGGTGACTTGTAACATCAATGCGCTTCACATGTAATAAAATGTTACATTACACGATAATGTTAGCGGGGAGCGTACCTTTATATTAACAAAGTGTCACTCGTACTTAGGTATGAAGAGATCTAAATTGCTTTTTCGTGTGTAGGTTAATAGGCAGATGATGTATCCATAACTAGGTTACATTATCTGTTCTTATGGCGGTTGTAAACATGCGTTTGAGTAAAGAAGACAGCATTATTATTATGTATATCTTTCTGTCCTTATCCGTACTTAATTTTTACTTTCAAACGTGGAAACTCGGGGACCGTGGAGACTAACCCTACTGGTCCAGTAGCTATTTTTAAGTTTCTTTCGGAGCGTTTGGATGAGACAACGCGAGACCGGAATCCTGGACTCTCTTTGGCGCAGATGATCAGCATTGCCAATCAACGTGGCAATGCTGCCAGGGCCCGCTTCCTAAATATGACTAAGATTTATATCTCCTTTGTTATTTAAAAATCTAAATTTAAACTAATTTTATTTAATTATGTAGGCAATAGATACGATTTCCGTCAATTTTCTTTCAAACGCATACCCAGTTATGTAGGTAAGTAACAAGTCGAATTAAAAACCGATCCCACTTGAATACCGGGATCAAAGTAGCATATGTCCTTCTCCAAGGTCCCATCTATCTTTAGGTAGGTATATCAAAATTTATCACAATCAGTTCAGCGGTTTAGGCGTGAAATCGTAACCGACAGACAGTAAGACAAACCTTAGAAATCTGTACTAATATTATAAATGCGACAGTAACTCTGCATTTATAATTATTAGTACTGATTTCTAAAGCCTGGATGTATTACATACTTAGAGTAATAATTACCATATAGTAACTATATGGCCTGCACTGACCTATTACCTTGAAATGGCTTTAACGATTGTTTCCTATTTATTTTAACATAGATCTCATAGGAACACAGCATTTATATGGTGCCTGTGTTTTGTTACGTAAGCTAATTTACGGTATCTCACGGACTATGTATGCGGATTACTAAATACTTGATACATAATTCTTTACAGAATGGATAGTAGGTACCATAAAGTTAAAAGTTATAGGAAGGTTAATCAGGATATTTTTAAGTTACAGATCCTTATTGTCCATATAGTCGTACACAGTTCATTAAGTATTGTTCAACCTCCCTAAATTGCTTTCTATAGCTACCTTTCAAATCATGCAATGAATAAGTTGAATTGCATTGATTAAATTATTATCAAGCTTATCATCATCTGCCAAGTTCATGCTTATCAAACGTTATCTGAAAGGTAACGTAGAACAGCAGCTGATATGTAATTTCTGTTTTACAATTTTTGCATAATTCAAAACAGTTGTATCTAGTTAGACGTTATATATAGATTTTTAAATAATATCTAGTATTTTTTTTATTATTTAACGTATCTATACCTACCTTACATTAGTCCCTTCCATGAGAAGGCCTTGGTTTCTTTAATATCTTATATCATTAAAATTAATCCCTATTTCGCGTTGTCACGGCGTCACGCTTGAACGGCTGGACTTACGCGGTTTCACTCGTGTAAGTTCCGTTCCCGCGGGAACATCGGGGTAAAAAGTAGCCTATGTGTTATTCTCGGTATCCAGCTATCTATATTACAAGTTCCATCGCAATCGGTTCAGTAGATTTTGCGTAAAAGAATAATAAAGTCACATAATATATACATGCAAACTACATACATTCATACATACAAACTTTCGCGTTTATAATATTAGTAAGATTTATTTTATTTCAAATACAGCGATGCCTCACTGACATTCACTCTGACGCCCGTTAGTATCTACTTGTTGTATGAACCGCGGTGAAGGTTACAATTGAGAGGAACTGTGTGTCCTTGCGCATAACTTGCATACATCGGTCTACAAATTGTATGTTATCTTCTTATCAAATACATAGAGGATATACAGATACACTATAATTAATTCTCTTATTTTATGGGTACCTAGCTATGTGTTTCCTAAATTTTATGAACTATAATTAAATCGTATATTGTTGCTAAAATTATTACTGGTGAACTAATTACATACCGTAGAAATAATATCAAGGATAAACTATATTCGATAGTTCGTTCGGTTAATAATAGGTTCGAGCTT
The DNA here is from genome assembly GCA_949358125.1 of Idaea dimidiata. NCBI lineage: Eukaryota > Metazoa > Arthropoda > Insecta > Lepidoptera > Geometridae > Idaea > Idaea dimidiata. The sequence continues at coordinate 17,673,916 of OX442334.1, read as the reverse complement.
TAATAGAAAAATAGAAAAAACCATGAAAAAACGAAAATACCTATCATTGTATTCTTAAATTCATCTTAGTTTCTTACTAATATTATGAATCCGAAAGTCTGTTTGTTTGTTTGTTTGTTCCCTCTTCACGATCAAACGGCTCGACCGATTTGGATGAAAATTTGCATATGCAATTTATGAATAAAAATCGACACGGGGATAGGGTAAGTGATGTAGAGTAGCATCACCATCATGGTTATCGTCATCCATCGTCATTGATCGTCATCACTTACTGACATACAAACTTTACCTTACTTCTCCTACCTACTGCGAAGTACCAGAGAAGTAGGTAGGTACTAGGTACTGATGATGCCAGGCGCGGTAGCGCCTACCTTCATCAATACTTTAATGGGCTACCGTTTAAGTGTGGATTTTTGCATTGCGGTAGGTAGGTGTTCGAACAACGCGGGATCGCGACTTGCGCGGGTGAGACCGCGAGGCACAGCTAGTAGATTATAGTCCAAGAAATTCTTCCAAGGGACCATGTATTTTTCCTTGAAAATATCTCAAGTACAGACCTACAACATTATTAATAAGGAATAAGTATTATTGAAAAAACAAATAAAAAATATCTTTATTTTCCTTACTCTTACGAAACATGTTAATGCTTAAGTAGGTATAGGTGTTAGTTGGTACTTATTATTTAAGTATGTTAGTTTAAAAACGTCATTTGTATATTAGTCTTATTATTTTTGTTAATTTACATTTATCTTAAGTTTAATTTAGTAAGGAAGTGGTAAAAGCCTCCTGCATATTTTTCTAGTACTTTCTTTCTTTCGCTGGTCTCGTCCATAGTTTTCCGGCAGTCTTTGCTGTATCGTCAGCCCATCTCTTTGGTGGTCGTATTCTTTTACGTTTTGAGTCAAGATGGCAATTACATAGCTTTATTATTTTAGATTTTGTGTTAGCTTACTAATATGTTCCACTGTATGGCAAAGGTCTCCTCTTAAAGGGGTTGGGTAGTAAGCCGCCGCTGTCTACACTGGATTGGCGTACATCCCATACCTTTCGGACCGTGGTGAGTCCTAGGTCATGTCGGTTTCCCTACGCCATTCTTCACTGTAAAATTGATGTTTTAAGCGTCACATTTTATCTTAAAGAACGATAATCTACATAAATATTGACAGATTTGAAAATAACATTGACTTTTCCAAGTAAAACTTATTTTTACTTAAAAACCGATCAAATAGCCGTTTTAATGGAAATCTACAATCATTTAAACACTCTAAAATAGGTAGGTAGGTACCTTATTTCCTTAATCGATCAATTCAATGCCAATGTAATTACATAACGATTGAAGGCTGTATTTAGGGTAAACAATGAACGCTACTCTTTCTATTTACTTTGTTGAGGTCAATACTAAGGTTTGTGTTTCTTTGGAGGAAACTTTGACCGGCTTTGTTTTGTTTTAAACTGGCTGTGACTCGCGGTTTCACCCGCATTAGTCCCGAACTCGGAGGGATTTGTAAAAAACCATTTTTATTCTAACAACAAACGTTCAAATTTTGTTTTATCTTTTGTAAAGGTGTGTAAGTAATTTCCCGAATAATTTCACTTCGAAATTGGTGAAGCTGGTCCGTCGGAGACGAGTTTGAAATGCATCATTATCATGCGACTATTCACCTTCAAGTCTCTATTAGAGACCAGCCCAGTTCTATGATACACTCTATATTCACTCCTCCATCTAAAGTATAACTCTTGAATGCTAGTTTTGAAATGTGAATAACTAAACGAAAAGTCGATTTTTTAACTATAATGTTATGTTACCGTAAGGTTTTAATACTCTTAGCAGTGAGTAAAAAGGAACTAGACAATAGAAAATACATGTTAAAATATTCACAGTCAGTAATTCTAACTAAACAACTTCAAAATCATAAACACATAATAAAAAGTTATGTCTTCGTGCCTCTGCACTGAATATTAAATTAATTTATACCTACTAATACTAAGTACAATGATGCAATGCAAAACAGAGTGGAGTATAATTATTAAAAAGTCGAAATACACTGAGGAAACGTACTGCAAAATAATAAGGGCTGAGATGTCGATGACGAATTTTGAGTACTAAATTATAAAGGTGAAAACAAAGGGAATTTACTTGGGACAAAATAAAAAAATCTTTTATTCCAAAGTAATTTCTTCTTATATTGCTTAGTACCTATGTTATTTAAAATGGAAGCGAGGTAACGGGTGCTATTTTACTTTGCTATAATTTCAAAAACAAAAAGTTGAACACGAAATTTCATTCAAAATGGCAATATGCCAACACAGGACATTGTTTAAATTTAAATGCAGCTATAAATCCAAATATTAGGTGTTTGTTTTTACCCACGACGCGGACGGAACGGAGCAGGGTAAGTACCTATATGCGTTTGGGGCAAGAGGTTGTGAGTTAGTGTGTGTGCAATTTAATATATTGAGTATTTTATATTTATTACAGCTGCATTAAAATTAGAATGGTTTCAATTGGTAAGTAAGATTTAGGCAGCTGGAAATCAACGTCCTGGTTTGGCGTATTACAAAAAAATAACTAGTTGCATTTCTTTCATTTTTTTTACTGTAATAGGTATTTTCAACATTATAATTTACTAGCTGCGCCCCGCGGGTTTCACCAGAGTAAGTCCCGTTTCCGCAGGAATATTCGGATTAAAATTAGCCTATGTATTCTAGGTCGTTTCATCGCAATCGGTTCAGTAGTTTTTGCGTAAAAAAGAACAAAGTCACATACTTACATACAAACTTTCGCGTTTATAATATTAGTACATAAGAAGTAAGATAAATAATTGCACAGGTATATGCATAGGACATCAAGTTATTTTAATCGGATACCAAATGTGGGCGAAACTGCGAGATGTTACAAGTCGGTGCCATGAAAAACAGAGCTGTCGAAAAAAAGGTACAAACCAGGATCTAAAAGTTGATGTTTTCCTTATAATTATTTGTCATAATTTTTGAAATTCTCACGCAATGGTATAATAAAAAATAACCAAGTAAGGCTGGCTGGGCGTATGGCTTGCTAATTATATGAGTGAACATAAGGTAGAGTACAAAAAACCTCATAATATTTCACGGTGCACTTACGTTTCCCATAAACTAAAAACTTAAAATCGAGCGATAGTTTAAAGGTGCCGTCTTTGAGTATTTAACCTGAGATTATTAGTGAATCTCAAAAATTAGTTTTTGGGAACGGTCAAAGGGTACATCGAGACGCTTCGCTTTGAACGGTAATGTGTCTTAAAAAAGGCTTCTAACTTGACTTACAACGACTACGAGAAAAGTACCGGGATCAACTGCTAAACGTAGGTAGTATATTACTAGGTAGCTTTCAAAGCACGGAGGATCTCGACTAGCAGATGTAAGTATTACAAAATAACTTGTATTTTGTACAATCCACAGTACTTGAATATACAAAATGCCAGTAGAATGAATATATCTACCTTTTGAGTTTCGTGACATACGCAGTTAACAACTAAGTATATGTCACAAAAGTTGTCAAAGTCAAATTCAAAATGAGTTTTGGCGGGAACGCGTTGAGGACATGTGTTGCTTTTCATTTTTGTGAAACCACGTGTAAATTGTTTAATTTCTGGGGCATAATATTATTCAATTTAGTTTTGTGAAAGTGTACAAGTGTACGAAAGTGAAAATCGGTGCTTAACATGAACTTTCGCGTTGTCCCCAAAGCTCGCGTGAACCGACATTGTAAAGAGCTACCATTTACAATGACTTTCTTGACTTGACTTTTACTATGACGACTTGACTGTTTTGATGCAAATTGCAAATAACCTGCAAAAATTAATAATACTTGACACTGGCTAATTTCATAATGGCCATAATCGGTTAACAACCGTTATGGAATAAAAATCATTTCTTTTGTTTCTATAAGTTTTATAAATATCTCATAATCGTGTAGAAACGTCAGTAAAATACCGTGTCTTCGGAGCGTATTATTAATTTATTATCGATCGATCACACACCTACAATATGGACGTGTTAATTGCATCTATACAGTCGGCAGACTGCTTGTTGTCGGCAAGCAGTCTGCCGACTTTTTTGAGTTACGTTTGCATCGTCGTTGCACACTGCATAAAGTGCAGACAGACAGACACCCCGTTACGTCCGCTTCGATGTGTTTTTTTGTAATAATTAGCCTGGTATATGTAGTGATTATTAGCAAATTACATTATGCCATGCTTCTCAGTAGAGTGAATTAAATTTTTCTACTTGGAATATTTTTAAAGGCCTACTTTCGTCATTTTAGGGCCCTTACCCTAAAATGAGTTGTTACGTAAATACGTGCACTATAAACGTTAACAGTTTGGCATTGTAATTTAACACATGATCACCAAAAATGATAAATCCCTATGAGTTTCTTGTAGTTTCTTTGCATCGGAGAAGAACTCAAACCAAACTAAAATCATAGCTATAACAAGTTTCAAGATGTTCAATGATCATATTGTACAAGTTTTGTGTACAAGATTTTAGTGAAATGAAATGTTTGACTATCAACAGTCAAATATTTTATTTAAATAATGGATACGATACATTTAAATACGGGATCAACCCGTGGGAATATCGTGATAAAAAGCGTATGAGTTATTCTAGGTCTCTAGCTATTTGCATACCAAGTTTTATCGCAATCGGTTCAATAGTTTTTGCGTGAAAGAGTGCGCTCGCTCCGGCTGTTCACTGCCATCGGATGACACCGGTGTATAGTGGTTTGTCGGCCGCGCGAGTCGATATTTGGCCCAAACTGTACACGTTACACAGTATGTACGTATTTATTTACGGACTAAGTCATGGTAGGTAGAGTACTATACTATAGTGACCATACGTCCCGCTTTGAGCGGGACAGACTGCCTGGAAGCAGGTTGTACACGTTACACAGTATGTACGTATTTATTTACGGACTAAGTCATGGTAGGTAGAGTTCTATACTATAGTGACCATACGTCCCGCTTTGGGAGGGACAGCACGCTTCCAGGCAGTCTGTCCCGGTGTCCCCAACGATAATTTAAAAAATGTATTTTTTCCGCTCGTGAATCTCGTAATGCGCAAAACACATATACCTCTAATCTACGTTTGCTAAGACAACTTAATTTAGGAGAATCTACTTTATTCCGGGGCTTTGTGTGATCACAAATTCTGCCAATATCACGAAGTGAAGAAAATACCAGATTATAATTTCCGTCGTGTTCAGCTTTTTCCTTTGTTGAAGCAACACGAATCAACCAACCGACAGGCAAGTACCTATCACCCCCCTGCTCCCGGAATAGTGTCATGTCTATACCTACCGATCCGATAACTTTTTTATAATATAATTAATTTCGCAGATGTCCCGCTCTAGCATAAAAAAATATGGTCACAGCACACCCAAAGGATATAAACAGAACGCTTTTCAATAAGTCTATTAAAGTTAACATATCTCTGACGCTTTTACTAAAACACGAGACTCAGTATCTATATGTTATAAACCGTGAAAGCGATTGAAATTATCACAGATAAAAACCTAGGCAGGTACATATTTCTGTTGCCGCTATAACAAAAAACACTAAAAATAGAACCTTCTGTGGTTATCATCATTGAAAATAAAGTTTTACCTTAATATAAGTAGCAAGTGATATGATAACCGTGAAATTAGCACAAATAATTGATAAGTTTGTACGTTACACAATTAGTCATGGATTAATTGTATTATTTTTTAAATGAGTCCATTTAACTAAATATTTATTGTTAGTGGGTGAGTACCTAATTATGGTAATGTATAGGTATATTGTTATAGGCAAATAATTGTAATTTTACCCAGCTAGAACAAACTACGCGGCTGAATTAATAAGTAAGAATTTAAGTTACATATACATTTAACACATTTAGACTCAAAACTATTTTTATGGGTTAATGGAGTCTAATTATAAGTAGGTATAAATGAGTAATATTATAAGAACTCAATATTTTCAGAAAACTATATTTTAGAACAATATTTTGAACACCCCATAGACAAAATAATAAACAACCACGGACAATCCGTTGAACTTTAGAAATCGTACTATCATAATAATATAAACGCGTAATTTGGTAAGTAACTTTGTTACTCTTTCACGCAAAAACTACTGAACCGATTGCAATGAAACCTGGAATGTAGGTTGCTGGAGACCTGGAATGACACATAGGTTACATTTTACATCGATAATCCCGCAGCAACAGGACAAAGGCGGGTGAAACCGCGGGCGCAGCTAGTAACAAGATAATTCTATTAAAGGTGCAAGAACTAACCTAGGTCCTAATGAATTTAACATCAGTTAGATGAATCACTTATACGTAGGTATAACAGTTAATAATGATAAAAACGCTCTATCTTCACAGTTGGATAATTTCAGAGGTCTGCATTGGTAGGTAGCAAACAAGAACGAGAAACGTTTTGTCGATCGACAAAGTATTCTGTCTCTATTTTTGAATCAACGAAAAGAATGTTAGTGTAATTTTAAATCCAACTTAAAAAAAAGAATTTGTTCCATATATTCGCATTTTATTGTGTGTAGGTATATGATACAGGATTTCTCCACCGGATATCTCTTAAAAAATAAAGTATATTTTAAATCAAAAATACCCCGACTACTTTAAAAAACCACAGATAATTTTGAAATATCGTTTCTTTTTGTTAAGTTTTTTTTTTCAGTATTATTTGATGTGTTTTTTAATTTTATATTTTTTAGCCAAACGCGGCGACCGACTTCGCGACGACTTATAAGGTACCATGGTAGGACCGATTAGCTTGTAGTTGGTTGGTACCATTTACCACTTTAATTTGACGGGAGATGGGAGTTAATCGTCGAATAAAATTATTCAAATAAAGCCAAAGCAATCCAACTAATAGCGGCTGCACACTCTCGTCGAGACATGCCGAGAGCGAGAGTGCACAAACTCACCGCTCGGACCTCAATGAGATTTAACAAAAAACACTTGTTCAAGAGTGTACAGCCGCAATAAGATATGTAGCTACTTAGGTAAGTAATAAATAGGAATTTACCTATGTAATATAAAAACAGAGTGAACAGCACAGTGCTAATTACATTTTTACATGACCTAATGAGGGAAATACCTTATTATAAATGTACACTAAACACAATGACGCAAGGCAGATACATTTATGCACCTGCATCCATGCTTCAGATTTCAACATCATTGACGTCATTACTGTGCCTTGGTCTAAGGCCGTGGGGAGCATTCTTTATCTGCGTTTGACCTCAAGGCTGGAGGTATGGCGACCACCAGGCGCCATATTGTAAAAAGGGAAAAAATTTAAACCAATATTGCATGACGTTGACACACAGCGCAATCTAGTCCCAAACTAAGTTCTAGGCTTTTACTATGGGTAATTAATAGATAACAAATATACTTACTACATATAATTCTTTATGTTGTAAATACATAGATTATGATCGTACGTATACAAAACACCTAGACCGGGAACAAAAACCTATATTTTTTTACTTGCAACCGACGGTAATCGAACCCACAACCTTCTGCAATGCAGATGTGCCGAGAGGCCGTCAGTACCTAGGCAGATGTATGACGGTATAACACTATCTTTTGAGGAAAACTAATTAAATTAAGATAAAGTAAGGTGTTTGTAACGTCACACACGTTTTAAACTGGTCACGTCTTAGCACTCACATTAAAAATATTTGGATAAGAATTTATAATATTTTATCCTTATTGTTTTTAAGACATTCTAAACAAGACTATTTCAAGGTATTATTGTGTAAGAAATCGTACAAACTGGTATTTCATATTAAGTACTACGAAAATGTCCACTGTTTATTTTTTATTTATTAAGGAAGGCATCGACCGTGGCCAAACCAACTCAAGAAACAGAAAAAAATATCTCTTGAGGAAAATAATAGTAAACGGACATGTCCTAGGACTCACCACGGTCCAAAGTTATGGGAAATTCCCCAATCTGGGACCCTACCGCGTTACTCCCGTCGAATTCAACTCGACGTCGTTTTAGGAATACGATGCTGTCTATAACGGGGTTGAACTAAATTAGCGCGCAAGGAGCGAGCAGAAATTGTCGACGTTAAAGCCATAGACAATTTCTGCTCACTCCTTGCGCGGTAGCTTTTTCCAACCCCTTTATCGACAGCATCGTATTCCTAAAACGACGTCGAGTTGAACCCCGGAGTACCTAGGTTCTAAGCATTTTCCTACCTAACCTCTCTAACAGCACCCCCTTACCCTTCAATGGGACAAATTGACAAAAAAAGCCCAAATCATCAAAAATATTTTGTTGTGACTCAGGCAGGCCTCACCTCACCTGGTAAAAGCGACGGTGTGGTCGCCTTTGTAGCTTTAAATTATTTTACCTCCAACATACCTATTCACTCTAAAGTTGAAGACTCCAAGGTTGTTGTTGAGTGGTAGTAGGTACATCATCATCCATCACTCATTGATGGACTTCAATCTAATTAAGCACTTAAAAATCCCCGGGTATTTTATACGCTTAGGTTTTTACGAACTTACTTAAGATGTATGAGGAAAATGTTTTATATTATCATACCTTTTGATAATAAATTAAAAAATCTATGAATATGAAATAAGGACTTGCTACACAGACTAGGAAAGACCCTGAGGAAAGACCCATAATATTGTTTTGTAACCGAACGTATCTTGTTACAACGTACGAGAACAGTTTGTATGAAGATGTCACAGAATCATTGACTTAAAATGATCGATAATCTGCCCTACCATGATCTTTTCTCGTTACTTTATCGTCCTCTTATAGCGCGAGGCTTGCTAATAAAATAAAAAATCGGGGATTTTTTATTATAGTTTTAATAATAAATCGGGGATTTAAAGTATAAATAACCACAGTTTTTTTTAAACTTGTTTCGTATTAGGGATGATTTATACTAGACCGTCACCCGTCCGTGCCGGGTCCGAGCTTCGTTGTCTGTTGCTCGGTCGCCACTCGGTTGCAACAGACCGATCGACTGCTCGCCGAGCAATGGACAACGAAGCTCAGACCCGCAACGGCTGAGTGACGGTCTAGAATAAATCATCCCTTATTCTGCAATTAGGAGATCATAGTAAAGGTCAATATATCGTACTTTATCGTACTCACAAATATTATAAAGGTGAAAGTTTGTGTCAAAGTAAGTAAAGTACTGAACCGATTACGATGAAACTTCGTATATGAAGGAAACTATAAGTAGTTGAAGATCTGGATTGACAATTAGACTACTTTTATTCCGATATTCCTATACGATCGGGACTACTATAACGTTCATGCTGCTCGCGTTTCGTGAGATTCGACCATAAGCGAGGCTATTAACAAACGCGTACTAAAGTTAAGTATACAAGCTTCAAAATTAAAAAGATAGATAGATTATTATCTTTATAATCTCATCGGATAATTATCCAACAATAATGTTTTAGCGTTCTCAAGCCACAGGGTTTCACTTAATAAATTCTTACTAATATTATAAACGCGAAAGTTTGTATGTAAGTATGTATGTATGTATGTGAGGTTGTTACTCTTTCACGCAAAAACTACTGAACCGATTGCGATGAAACTTGGAATATAGATAGCTGGGGGCCCGGATTAACAAATAGGCTACTTTTTATCCCGATATTCCCGCGGGAACGCGACTTACGCGGGTGAAACCGCCGGGCGCAGCTAGTAATAAATAATAATTAATTTAAGGAACCAAGCTCGTGGTGGCGCCATCTACCGGGATTTCTGTTAGTATATTTTCTCAATTTCAAGGTTAATTAATGGATCAATAATAGGAATCGTGATCAAAAATGTATATTTATTAATCAAGAAATATCAGAAAATCATTATTACTATTAAACCACAACAGTGTGTAACCGGACTTGGGAACGGATATTAGGTATGATCATTGTTCTTAGATCGATTAAAATCCTGATGTTTTCTTACGCATATTGTTTAAAACGTATCGCGTTCGCTGAATAAATAAGTAAACAGGTCGGTTGGTAGGATCAAAAGTTCCGCCTTGTACTATTATTTATTCTGTGGTTTCGCTAAGTCATTGTGTAGGGCCCTTATGTACAAGTACTACATTGCGACATTGCAGTTTTAGCGGGAACGGGTCGAGGAGATGTGGTGCTAAATTTTCATTTTTGTGAAACCTAGTTCAAATGCGTGCAAATTGTTTAATTTCGAGGGCATATTAATCAATTTAGTTTCGTGAAGGTGTACAAGTGGAATGAAAGTGAAAATCGGTGCAAAACATTGACTTAGTGTTGTCTCCAAGGCTCCGTGAAGATTGTTTGTAAATGGCCGCCGTGTTTACAAATGATTCCCTAGACTTGACTTTAACTATGACGACTTGACTGTTTCGATGCAAATAACTTGCATAATATATTAATAAGTCTAGTAACACTGGCTAATTTCCTAATGGCCAAAATCGGTTCACAACTGAATTTAAGAAATAAATAAAAAAATAAGTACTGTAATGTCTGTACCGTGTAGGCTCTGAATTATGCCATATAGGGCCGGCGTAGAATTTGGTTACCCCATCTCTACCTGTGGGTGTCGTAAAAAGCGATTAAGGGGTCTGGAGACGCAAACCTTGAGTACTCCGCGCGTGGTGGCGGATAAACTTATTGGGTTGGTCTATAGGAGGGTTGGTGTCAGACAGGCGGCCGTCCGTCAATATATTGGCAAATGTGTTTTACAATATAGATACAGTCAATGATATTACCTACTGTGCTGACCATAAGTAATTTAGGATTTTAGCTAACCACGGGCTATTGAAAAGGATCGCAACCGGGAACACCGCTCGTGAGAAGTAGAAAACTAGATGTCTCAAACATATTCTGTTTCTTTTATGACAAACTAATTGCACCCCGCGGAAACCGCGGGAAGTCCCGGTCCCGCAGGAATATCAGGATAAAATGTAGCCTATGTGTTATTCCAGGTATCCAACTACTTATATTCCAAGTTTAATCGCAATCGGTTCAGTAGTTTTTGCGTGATTGAGTAACAAACATCCAAACACACACACTTTCACATTTATAATATTAGTAGGATAATAATAAAAGCCGCTGCATCGCTGACAATATTCCAACGTGTATTGTAAAAGTTCCAATGAGAAGAAGACACAAGATACTCATGGGTTTTTTGCAGGAATCGTGTGATTCACATTGTCGTAAGTACTTATATTTAGAACTATATTGGAATCGGAGCAATAATCTATACTTTAAAATCCTTACTAACATTATACGCGCGAAAATTACTCTGTTTGTCTATCGGTGGTCCCGAAATTCCAACCGAATCGAGAACCTTCTCTTTTTCAAAGTCGGTTAAAAAGGGCAATTAATTTGTGTACTGTTTGTGTATTGTTTTTCAAGTAGGTGGAGTCAACGACGACGTGAATACGATGGGTACCTTTTATTAAACTACGGAATTTCCTGTTACAATAAAATTGGTATTCCCGTTGTGAAATTAATTTGGATCGTCATTGATAATTATATTTTATCATTACTTAAAATTTAATATTTGTAAAGTTTTACATAAGGTTAGGACGACTGATTCAGACACCTTGTAGGTACATAGAGCTATAGAACTACACCGAACATCTATCCCAAATTATTTGGGGTTGGCACAATAAGTGCAATGAGTCATGACCATACCTACTGGAAATAGACGTGGAAATATACTGGCAAAGTCAGGGGGGTAATCTCGGAAACGAATGCGGATGCAGGATATCATCATCATCTCAGCTCTTATCCGTCCACTGCCGAACATAGGCCTCCATCCAATGACTCCCCGCGACGGCTATAGTGTCGTCGATCCACCAGTAGGTGGTCGCCGCAATACTCCGTTTCGTATTGCATCATGGTCACAACTCGAGGACTTTAACTTCCCAACGGTGCAGTAAAAATAAACTAAATATTTTATCGCTCGTCCGGAAAGGACAAACTGCTTGGCACTGTAAGAATGGGAAGTCAGACGAAAAATCAAGTAGGGAATAACATTTTGATATAACATTATGATAGGATTATCATCTGTGGCATTATCTTATCAAATATGTACGACTAAAATCACGAGTTATTTACGAGTTACTTACAAAGTGTTAGAGCAAAATGTATGAAATGTGTAAAGGTTAAGTTGGTACCTTAAAATCCTACTAATCTTACTAATATTATAAACACGAAAGTTTGTATGTATGTAAGTATGTAAAAACTACTGAACCGATTGCGATGAAACTTGGAATAAAGGTAGCTGGGGACCTGGATTAACACATAGGCTACATTTTATACCGATATTCCCGCGGGAATATCGGTATAAAAAGTACCTTAAAATCCTACTAATCTTACTAATATTATAAACACGAAAGTTTGTATGTATGTAAGTATGTAAAAACTACTGAACCGATTGCGATGAAACTTGGAATAAAGGTAGCTGGGGACCTGGATTAACACATAGGCTACTTATTATACCGATATTCCCGCGGGAACGGGACTTAGCGGGTGAAACCGCGGGGCGCAGCTAGTATTTTATACCTATGTGAAAGTGTGTGTGTTTGGATGTTTGTTACTCAATCACGCTAAAACTACGGAACCGATTGCGATGAAACTTGAAATATAAGTAGTTGGATACTGGGAATAAAACAAAGGCTACATTTTATCCCGATATTCCCGCGGGAACGGGACTTACGCGGGGAAAACCGCGGGGCGCAGCTAGTGTTAAAAAAATGTTTGTGTGTGTGTTGTTCTGTTGGTAAATGTTTTGATTAGTAGTTAAGGTATTCATTCTGAATACACTAACTAAAACCACAGCTTACCTTGTAGTTTGTACCTCGACGCTTTAAAAAAAAATAAAAAGCCGTGGTTTGAGAATGCTATACCTACCTATATGCAATTTTTCTTCGATAAACTTGCGATTAATTCGGCATTCATGGACCAAGTTAAAATATTTGTTAGCACCCGGAAAAACTTTTTTTATATAAATTAGGTAGGTAACATAAAAAAATAATAAAGCGAATTACTGTCATTATAAAAGATCTATGATTTCAATGTCTTAACCTTGTAACATAAGTATTTACTTAGGTTAGTTATGTTACTTAAGTTAGTTATGTTAAGTGGACAAGTTCATTAAGTTACTTCACATTTTTTATAATAGATAATTGAGAATTTGACTTCAGTGTAATTCAACAAAAACTATGTTGAAATCCCATCCCCCAATTGCCAGGCCGCCCTTTGTGCCATTTTGATTTAAAGTTTTTCTTTAAATCAAAGTGGCACATAACATGCTAAAATGTATAATTTGCTACTTATACATGTTTTTTGTACAATAAAGCGTTAATCTATTAAACTACGTTAAATTCTACAAATTATAGTTAAATCAAATGAACTATGGTTTTATTCCACCAGAGTAGGTAATGTCATAAGTCATAACATTAACTTAACTTGGTCAAAAATAACTTAAACTTGAAAAAAATTTAAGTTAGCTAAGTTACCTACATTAACATACATGCTCAAACTTCGTCCGAGTGTGCCTACATTTAAAGGAGATGTCAAGGCTCTATGCTTAGAGTTAAGCAATTTCAAACCTGATCACTTTACTTGCACTGTTTAAATAACAGTATGATGCAGTATTAAATAACTTATAATTTAAATCCCTTACTTAAATGTTTGTTTTTGGTTCTGGGTGTTTTCTATGTATCATTTAATATGTATGTATTTACTAAAAGAATCAACAGAATCAAAGAACCTATAATACAAGCCTAGTGCTGTGTGTAATGTCGTGCAATATTTATTATTTATTATATAGGTTACCTACCTACCTAGATTGGGTTGTTTTATTTTCATATTTTCTTAGATTTTCGTTATTTAAATTTATTAAATTTGACGTCAATATTTTTATGGTTTTCTCCTGATTTTATTATCTATATTATATTTTTATTATTGTTTCATTTTTAAGAGATGCATTTATTATTATTTTTTATTTCCGAAGGTATGTTTTGATGTTTGCGTTTATTAATGTATTTTTATTTTATCGATTATTTTTATCTATAAGTTTAAGTTTAATTAATTAGGAATATAGATATCTAACAATTTTGTTTGAAATTAAAAATATTTTATAAACTGAATTAGAAAAAATAAATCATAATTAATTGAAGAATTATAAAAAAAACACTTACAAATATCAATCAAAAAAATCCTCTTGAAACCACTTAGGTAAGTCACAAATTCACTTTTTTTTTAATTAGTTCAATAATTTTCTTAACTGCCAGTCCTTCCAAGCACAGAGTTTACAAAAAAGAAAAACAAATCTAAACTGCCAGTCCTTTCCAACTTAAAAAAAAAAACATCGAACGTCTACTCGCGAAAAAGTTTTTATTTTCGCGGCAAACGTAACATCGCGCGTGTAAAGGCTGAGTGAACTAAACTAAAGGATTGTAAACCATTATACCGGCCGACACCTGTTTGGTTCAGTGTACTCATCTTAACGCAAGACCTTGATTCTGTATCACTAGAACGGTCGCTCTTTTGACGCGTTATCGCGTGGATTCTGACTGTCCTATACTTACCAGTATAGGTATTTATGACGATCGGCGATCGCTTTGAACGAAATTTTTTCAGTCAATCGTTCTATCTTAACTTTTTGACGCCAAATATATACGTACCTATAGACAAAAAAATTAAGAATTACTCAAATAATAAAGCAGTTTTTTGATTCTACATTCCCAAATTTTGAATTTAGAAGCTAACTTAGTTTAGTCGGCGTTAGACGAAGCAATGTTATATCCCACGTTTGATTTTACTAGAAACTCCTGTAAGTTAGGTCAGTTTGCCTATTTGGCCGACGCTAACTTATTTCTAAGTTAATGGTATAGGTAACTTATTTCTAAGTTAATGGTATAGGTATCTTACCTACATACATTAACTTAACTTAAAATTGGAAATTGTCTATTTATCCGCTTGGTATTAATATTATTGACCAACACCGCAAGATCGCAATTCTTGCCACTATTTTAGACTCGTTTCTCCATCGCAATACTGATCGTTTTCTACCACGGTACGATACGATATTGATAAAAAAATCATACAGAATCGAGACCCAGAAAAGATGCACACGACTGATGATGACTTTTTGCATTAGGTATAATTTATTTACTGTTTGTAAATTATTAATAGGTAGGTACTTATGAACAATAACGGATTGGTTAGTGATTTACTACGGACTTAATTAAATGTAAGTAAGTACTTATTTGTAATTAAATTAGAGATGAATTTTCCTTACGTAATTAATTGTTTTATGAGAGAAATATTATTGTAATAATAATAATTGGCCTTATATCTAATTTTAGATGATTTGTACAGCGCAAGCAACTTTTAATCCATGCTATTTTATGGTGCTGTAGTCCCAGGACATTGTTAGGTTGATAAGGCTTGCCTACACAGCGCACAGCTCTCCCACAGTCTGCATACAACGGGGCAATGCAGCATTTTGGCCACTATTTCCACCATCGAGGGTTTATTCAGCTGATTTTAATTATATGTGCAAGTGTTGGTGTAAGCTTAGTTTTTTATATTTTAGTTTTAATTTTGTTATTTTTATAGCATAAAGTTATTTCATATTTGTTATCCTACTAATATTATAAATGTGAAAGTGTGTGTGTTTGGATGTTCGTTACTCAATCACGCAAAAGCTACTATACCGATTGCGATGAAACTTGGAATATAGATAGCTGGATACCGGGAATAACACATTGGCTACTTTTTATCTCGATATTCCCGCGGGAACGGGACTCACGCGGGTGTAACCGCGGGGCGCAGCTGTGAAGCAATAAAAAAAGATGATGTACGTAATAGAATGACAAGAAAAAATGAAGATTATCGGCTCTTTTTTTTTAAATTTTAGTAACGTCTTTGTGTAATAAAAAAGTAGAAACAAAACAAATGTGAAGCATCGAAATTGTTTTCATATGGCTTGTATCGCCACGCCAACAATCAGGTTTACCCGCGCATGGGTATTTCACATAAAAAACGTAAAAAAAAAAAAGAAAATTTCATGGAATTACGCATCACCTCACGTCGCCAACGAGCGTCGAAACCTCTATTAGAACTGGCCGAACAATAGAGAATGTTACCAAACACCTTACATCCGGTTATCTATTATTTTGTGGTACCACGAAGGCTGGCAATAAATATTAACTCAAGGATTTTCCTGAAAAATGTTGTTAAGAAAGTATGATAGCTCATTTTTTCCTTGTTACATTTCCCTTGACGGTGGTTGCGGTGTTTTTACATAAAGTACCCTAGGTAGTTTTGTAATCTTAAGTCGTTTAGTCCCTAAGGGTAAACGGGACCCTTTGGCTAAGTTTCCACTGTCCGTCTACTGTCTATTTGTCTGTCATATATAGGTAAGGTTGTATGTTGTCTCAAGGTTTCCTGGAAGAAATCGCGTGGAGCTATAAAACCTTCGATTTGTACAATGATTACTTAGTTTTAATTTGTTGATTTAGTTTAGATAAGATAACCCGGCTGCAAGGAAAGGGTTTTTTTTTATTTATTTATTTTAATTTCATCGTAAAACGTTGATCTATATATTTATAAAATGTATTTCATGAAAAAAAAAACAGAACTGAGACATGGAGGTAGTTAGGACATTTTAGTTATAGAATACGTCCCCAGAAACAAAACTAATCATCATCTTCATCTCAGCCCTAATCCGTCCACTACCTCACATAGGCCTCCCCTATACGACGTCAAAAGTGGCCATCGCGAGCTACCTCCATCCAACGACTCCCCGCGACCGCTACAATGGCGTGTATTTACAAAAATAATTGGAAAACAAAAAATAATTTAAAAAACAACCAAAATAAAAGAATTGATAAAAATGACCAAAATAACCTCTACATAGGTACAGTGCCACCGACTAATTAATCTGTTTTATCATCTGAAGTCGGGCAGCCAAACTAAGTACAATATGGAACAAACCAGTAAAACTGCCCGACTTCAGATGATAAAACAGATTAATAAGTCGGTGGCACTGTACCTATGTAGAGGTTATTTTGGTCATTTTTATCAATTCTTTTTTTTTGGTTGTTTTTTAAATTATTTTTTGTTTCTTTTTGAAGTCGGTTTTTTAATTTTTAAATTATTTTTTTATTTCACCCTTTTTAGTATACCTACCTACCTAAAAATCAACAAAATTGTTACCGTAACTTTAATTATTGAGAAGTTTGCTGATGAGAAGGTGGTTTCAGGTAATCAATCTGTACTTAGTTCTTTAGGGGTCTATTCTTTTTGGTAGAAGTCCAAAAATGAGTATTTTATTGAATTCTGAGATGCTATCCTGTCCATCATTCCGAAGATACTCATCAGATCCTTACCAAACTTTCATGGGACCACCTCACAGCTTCCATTTTTCCATTAAAAAAATAACTATATCAATCGGTCAAGCCATCTTCGTGTAATCGATGAACAATTGAATTGAATACAGCGTTTTGAGGAGCATTCCCGGTCCTCACTTCGAAGACCCTCATCAGATCCTCATCAAATTTTTATGGGACCATCTCGGAGCTTTCACCCTTCCATTAAAAAAAGAATCATCTTAATCGGTCAAGCCGTCTTCAAGTAATCGTTGAACATACAAAAAAAAAAAAATTATACAAACAGACGAATTGATAACCTCCTCCTTTTTTTTGAAGTCGGTTAAATAATGCAAACGGCTACAAAACATAAACAAGTTATCATCGAATTAATGTTGCAATTATTTTTATATCGAAACAAAATGAGTACAATTTTACGTAATTTTTGGCGCCATACTTATTATAAAAATACTTATCTTTATTGTATTAACACACAGTAAAATATTCTTAAACTGTATGTACCTACAAAAAAAATGTGAAAGGTTTTTTTGTAATTGACTAGCTGTGTCCCCATAAAGGCTTACTATTAAAAAAACCGCGGGGAGATCTCCAGGTTTACCACAATAATCTCCCTGTCTCCCCAGATCCCATCGCATTGAACGACACCCACAAGAACAGGTAAAGCAACCCTATTTTATGCCGGGCTACGAGGAATAAAGAGAATTGAGATCTAACTTCACTACTTCTTCACTATTAAATTCGAAAAAAACATGTTCCACGGTCACACAGCAGCAGATGCACACACTGACATGTACAGTATCACGTATAATCGACCAATGGCGGACGATATTTAGTGACAGACTGGCGGTCGAATCATCGTTCTAGGCCCGCAATCACCGTTTGCGTGGAACATTTTTTCAAAGGATTCTACTTATATATTCGAGTTCGTTGATGCCGGGACTATACGGCTATATTGGTAGTAGATATCTGCACTCATCATCATCATCATTTTAGCCTTTATCCGTCCACTGCTGAACGTAGGCCTCCCCCATACGACGACAGCTACCTCCATCCAACGACTCCCCGCGACCGCTACATACAATGCCGTCGGTGGTGGTGGTCGCAACAACCCTTCTTTTCGCATTGCATCGTGATCGCCACTCGAAGACTTTTACTCCCCAACGGTCATCTGTCCTTCGAGCTAAATAGCCTGGCCATTGCCACTTCAGTCTGATAATTTTGAGAGTTGTGTCAGTGACTTTAGTTCTGGTACCTGTGTACTTACAGTGACTCCAATTCCGGGGCCATTCAACATGTTCTTTATTGTGTTATTGTGACAAGTGTCAGACCAATGGATGTATAAAGGAGGATCAGGTTGAAGGTCCTTTTGATTTATATTAATAGCTGATAAGGTAGGTACTTCTGAGGCGCAGTGAGAATAGGTAGGTACTGAAATGCTGCTCAAAATTTGAAAGCTACTAAAATAATTATTCATTATTATTATTATGTATTTCTAGCCCACACCGTCCCACTGCAGGGCAAAGGCCTCTCTCCTTTCCCTCCTTTGGATGTGGGCAAAAACCACGTTAGACTGGGTCCCGGACAGCAGGCGACCTCGTGCTAGGCCCAGAAGCAGATGGTGGGACGAGCTGGACTCGTACCTTAGTGGCTGGACTCAGATTCAGATTCAGATTCTTTTATTCGTCCATAAACGTAAATAGGTAAAACAATGGTCTTAATAATTAAAATATGGTACAACTATGCTTCGCCTAGTGGCTAGGGATCAGTAGAAAATAATTAAGCAGCTTATATATCCAAAAATCGCACTTCTACTAATTTTAAAGCAGTTCAATTATCATTTCCCTTTTCCGTATTCAGAATTAAAATATCACAGATTTACTAAAATCATTGGCATAAACTGAGACAGCCTATCCCTTGGTTTTTAGAGATGTTTACCAAAATAGAATGCAAATAAGAAAAAAAACTTTCTCTTTTTGACTACGAAATAGTAAAAAGCAGTACAGTCAGCATAGAAAGTCAATGACCACATTCAGATTTTCAAAATCGCTATACATAAGTACATCATAATGTTGAAATGGAAAAACAGAACAGACTTGTTAGAAATTAAGGAGAAGTTATACAGAGTTATTTTTAGAATGTCTGTCCTAGTTTGATATTATTACTATGTAGGTCCAGCGATTTTGAAAAATCTGAATATGGTCATAGACTTTTGGTGCTAACTGTACCATATTGAGTTAATTCAATGTAGGTAGATAGGTACCTAAATTCTCCAATTGTACTTACACCCATAAAACAAGTTTTTGCCGCTTTTTCTGCGGGGGATTTCCTGCTCTGAGGTCCGGTTGATAGACATTGGTATGGAGTGAAATACTAGTGCCAGAACCCACATATTTATGTAGAAAATAAGGAAATTCCGATAATTATTAGTTGAATTTATTATTCATCATATCTAAGATTGGCTTTTATCCAAATCCAAATAAATGAGGAAGCTCATTGGCCTATATAGCTGCACATGTTTATCTTGAATGGTTGTGCAGGTTAAGCAACACTTGGTGCGGTGCGTGTAATCATGTTCTAACATCAACCTAAGATATCTTAGCCATATAATTTTTTTCGTGGTTTTAGATTTTAGATATTCTTGGTCTAGTGCTAGATACTCCGATTTTCATTCCGAAGGTCGTGGTTTCTAATCCCGGCCGCGCACCAATGTCTTTTTCACGGCTTAAAATCACGCACAAAGGCCCAATAGTAGGGCTAATTGCGGAAACACACAGTTAAAACTTAACTTTGACTTTATTCTATTATGTACCTCTGACGACATCGACCAATCAGAGAGTAGTGTATTATTTTCCGTATTTTAAAGAAGCGTAAAATAAAAGCTCTGCTGTTATTGGTCAAACCGTTTAGAACTTTCGAATAGATAACCGTTAGTTTATAAATTTACCACAAAACACACAAATATTGATAAATTTACGAAAACCCCATAAAAATAATACAATATATCTCTCTTTAATCCTACGAAAGTTTATGAATTTCATAGTGTATTTATAAATTTGTGGTTCTTGTTATTTTCCGGTGACAGATATACCTTATTTTAGTAATCACTAGATGCGTCCCATAGTTTTATTCGCTTAAGTCCCGATCCCAAGAAAATATTAGAATTAGAAGGAGCTTATGTTACTCCTCGATAATGTAGCTTTCTTTTAGTGTAAGAATTCTTGAAATTGGTCTAGTAGTTTCCTAGTCTAATCATTGCAAACAAACAAATCTTTCCTCTTTTTATTATAATACTAGTCTAGGCAGAGTAAAAGTGGTTAAAAAGTGTAAAGAAGAATCTTTTATCGCAGCTTTCCTATTTAGTGAAGTTCTGAAATGTAGTCCGTTCGTTGTAAGGTGGGTAATGGGAGGAAAAACGTGAATAATTCCGCTTTTAAGAAGGATACCTCATATTCCGGGAGCCCATAGTGGCCTTACCCACGTACTTATGATATTCTACATGAGGTTGGTACCCGTGTTGCCTACCTAATTGTTAATTCAATTTCATGGGCACTATGGCTTAACATTGGTTACTTAAGAGGATAGGATACCTACTCGTTCTTCATACAAACGTAGTTGACTGTTTTCTCTCTTAGTTAAGACACTAAAGAAAATATATTTAAGTTTTATAAAACCTACATAAATCTGGTCACGACTGTGCCGCTATGTTTTGGGGTTTTTTTACTACAGTAGAGCGCCAATTGTCCGAACTAATTGGGGGACATGGGGTTCCGAAAACCGGTTAATTCGAATAATCTAACTAAATACTTATGTACGAATAAACCATAAACACATTTATAAAATACAAATCTTTAAAAATAAAATTATAGTCCATGTTGAGTATACTATTATGTACGGGTATCCCATAAAAAAACATTGAAGTACATAAGAATCTCTTTTACATATACAAACGCGGTTAAGCGATCGTTTGGTTGATCGACATTCGGATAGTCGACGTCCTACCTACTATAATAACAAAATTAACTGAATTTAAAGTGAAATAAAAATAACATTAAGAAATATTAGAATGTTCCCGACAAATACAAATTCGTGACGCTTATTAATAACCGTACTAGATATTCATGGCGTAAGTGTAGTCGCTATGTGCTCTCGGGCCTTCTATTCTCGAGTATTTAAGGGCAGGCTTTTAATATGCAAATGAGAGTGAATAGAGTTCACCGTTTAGGCATTTTTCTCTTACTTTACGAAAGATGATGTATTTCGCGTTTTTTTTATCATTATTTCGAAATAGAAAAATCTTTATTTTTGATTAGGGAGGGTACGTCTCGAATAGGCAAAACAGCTGGACTAATACGCGGCATAGGCAACATTTATCCTTTTAATATTATAAAGCTGAAAGTTTGTATGTGTGTTTGTTACTCGTGCATCTAAGAACTGCCGAATCGATTACCATGATACTCGGTATGAAGATAGCTACAGACCTGGTATAACTTTTTGTCCCGATATTCCTGCGGTATCGGGACGGGAAGGAAACCGCGGGGCGCACCTGCTAAATTCAAATTATTTATGAAAACCGGCCAAGCGCCTGACGGACTCGAAGGCAAAGAGAATAATAATCACTACGTTTTAGTCGAAGAGTCGAATGTTGTTATCCAAAAGTTATAGGTAGGTATCAAAAAACATCAATTGTATAGACAGAGAGATCAAATTTAAAATTAAAGATTGACTGCAATGGTGATCGAATGATAATCATGGATATTTTTAATTTAAAATATCATCAGTTATAGTTAGTAATAGGTAGATAATTACTAATAATGTATTCATGTTTATTTATTTATGTAGGCATTCGGTAATGGATTGAGCTAAAACATACAGAAATACAACCGCATTAATATCGGTATTGGTTCAGTAGAGCCTTAACTTTAGTCAAACCTAGAGTTAATCATAATATATACCTATGTAATGTAATACCACAATTTGCATAATCGAACGCTCTACTACTTATAGTAAATGTTTTTTTTTTAATTTCAGACTATAATCTGACATCGGTTCTTTGTATTTGATATTTTTTCTTTTGGACGATGTGTCAAATCGTAGTCTACAAATAAAAAACGAAGTCTAATGTGGGAAGCTAACCCACACTTAAGGGAATAAAGGTATTTGAATAAAAAAACTTGTTAAAATATCTTCCTGTTTTCTAGCGGATGCGCTCCAGTTGACTAAATGTTTATTCAGTGCAGAGAAAATTAATCCCCTTACTTTTAAAAGTTGATTAACAAATTACCAAGTTATGTGACGTTTGTTTCTGTCTGTCAACTTAAACCTTCATGTCACAGTAAAAGACAAACGATACATAGTTATGCAGCTGTTTACCAGCGTTTATTAGTAAGGGGGTTAATGGTTAAGTACTTATTACGTTTAGGTACGAAAAATTTAAAATACCAAAGAAACCGGTGCTTTTACTTCTATCTGCAAATAGGTAGATACGTATAGATGTTCTGTTTCTAGGTTAATTTGTCTTTAACCTCTATACTATACGTTTCGGTGTTTCGGACGCCACTCGAGTATACCTATCTAATTTGAAAGGGTTGCAATTTACGTCGTTACATGGAGAATGTGTGCTCGACCGAAAGGTACCGTCAAAGTACTCAATCATCCTTAACAAACACTTTGTCATTATCTTACACTTTGTTTTTATTTTAATTTGTTCTTATTTATTCTTCTGTGGTTTTCGCGATTTTGCATAATAAAACACTTTATTTACCAACCTTGAAAAAGTCTACTGTAAAGTTGGCTTTTTTAGGTTGGCGAAAGCTCGGTCGTTTAAAAATCATAAATAAACCCGGTAAATAAAGTGTTTTATTGTTTTTATTGCTCAAGGCATTCCTACTGGAAAAAATCATCTTCAAAAATTCACTCGCGACGCGAATTCAAATCTCGCCGCGAGTGTATTTTGAAGATGATTTTTCCAGTAGATATGCCTTGAGCAATATAAACAAATTACGAAATATCTTACACTTTTTTCCCTGCCCTGCATTGGTTGCCTGCAAGAGATTGCCCATAGGCGATAAGGCCGCCCATTGTGCCTCTTCAGTTTTTAAGTTTTTCTATATTTAATTCGTTGTTATTTGTGTTTTTGGTACAATAAAGTGTTAATCAATCAATCAATCAATCACTTGACTGTAACTAAATGTATCAAATTTCACCGGATTGAACCGACCGAATATTTAACCAATCAGGTATTTAACTAACCTACTAATAATATTTATAAACGCGAAAGTTTGTGTTTGTATGGATGTGACTTTGCCCCCCTGTATTTCGTTTTAAGTTGTTGTTATTGTTATAGCGGAAACAGGAATACATCATTTGTGAAAATTTCAACTGTCTAGTTATCACATCGCGGTTCATGAGATACACCCTGATGAAGTGATGACAGACGGACAGACAACGAAGTCTCAGTGATGGGGTTCCGTTTTTAATTACGCTTTAAGTACGGATCCCTAAAATAAAAAATAACGTTTCATTTTAAACATTTAGGTAAAGAACCATATTCACAATAAACTAAAACATAATATACTTAGCTACGTTTGTACAATGTATCTGTAACTATTTGTCAAGTCGTAAAATCTACGCCACGTACAGTGTAGGTACATCGTTATCATTGCAATGTGCTCTCGTATATATTTTTCGTCTATCGCTCCGCTCCGTTAAATCAGAACTACCTACACATATAGTTTGATCTACAGAGTGACCAGAACTACCTACCTACACGTATAGTTTGATATACAGAGTGACCAGAACTACCTACCTACACGTATAGTTTGATCTACAGGGTGACCAGAACTACCTACCTACACGTATAGTTTGATATACAGGGTGACCAGAACTACCTACCTACACGTATAGTTTGATATACAGGGTGACCAGAACTACCTACCTACACGTATAGTTTGATATACAGAGTGACCAGAACTACCTACCTACACGTATAGTTTGATCTACAGGGTGACCAGAACTACCTACCTACACGTATAGTTTGATATACAGAGTGACCAGAACTACCTACCTACACGTATAGTTTGATCTACAGGGTGACCAGAACTACCTACCTACACGTATAGTTTGATATACAGGGTGACCAGAACTACCTACCTACACGTATAGTTTGATATACAGAGTGACCAGAACTACCAACCTACACGTATAGTTTGATATACAGAGTGACCAGAACTACCTACCTACACGTATAGTTTGATATACAGAGTGACCAGAACTACCTACCTACACGTATAGTTTGATCTACAGGGTGACCAGAACTACCTACCTACACGTATAGTTTGATCTACAGGGTGACCAGAACTACCTACCTACACGTATAGTTTGATCTACAGGATGACCAGAACTACCTACCTACACGTATAGTTTGATCTACAGGGTGACCAGAACTACCTACCTACACGTATAGTTTGATCTACAGGGTGACCAGAACTACCTACCTACACGTATCTATACTAATCTATACTAATATTATAAAGCTGAAGAGTTTGTTTGTTTGTTTGTTTGTTTGAACGCGCTAATTTCAGGAACTGCTGGTCCGATTTGAAAAATTCTTTTTGTGTTTGATAGTCCATTCATCGAGGAAGGTTATAGGCTATATAACATTACGCTACGACTAATAGGAGCGGAGCATCCATGAAAAATGTTCCAAAAACGGGAAAAAAATCACCCTGTTCCGAGATTCTGTCGCGTGCGCTGAGTAAACGGTCAGAGTTACATAAAAACCATATATGAGAGAATTCTTCCTCTAAAAAGGATCTCATAAATAGTCCGCGACAGCATATGTCTAACTCTTAAGGTTGACTCAATATAACATCTTTTAGAGTAATGAAATTTATTGTAGAACAATGCATTGTTTCCGAAGGTAATTTTGTAAATATGATATTAATCCTTATCCAAATAAATACGTTATTCATTAAAAGTATTTAATTTTAAACATAATTGTCCTTAACATCACTTGATTTCAATGAATATCTCACGAGATATTACAGTTTTAAAATAACTCCACAATAAATAATTACTAAGTACCAAGCGTGCATCGGGCGACGATGATGAGGGTGGCCAGCCAACTCTGTGAGGCATCATGCCGCGCGGCTCAATCGGTCGGCTCCATGCGAGACGGTTGTGTCACCAAACTGCAGTGCTTTTTAAAAATTCTTTTGCAATATCTCATTGTACTTTTGATTCCTAATATTTTGTTTTATGTTGGTATAATCTATACTAATATTATAAAGCTGAAGAGTTTGTTTGTTTGTTTGAACGCGCTAATCTCAGGAACTGCTGGTCCGATTTGAAAAATTCTTTTTGTGTTTGATAGTCCATTCATCGAGGAAGGTTATAGGCTATATAACATTACGCTACGACTAATAGGAGCGGAGCATCCATGAAAAATGTTCCAAAAACGGGAAAAAAATCACCCTGTTCCGAGATTCTGTCGCGTGCGCTGAGTAAACGGTCAGAGTTACATAAAAACCATATATGAGAGAATTCTTCCTCTAAAAAGGATCTCATAAATAGTCCGCGACAGCATATGTCTAACTCTTAAGGTTGACTCAATATAACATCTTTTAGAGTAATGAAATTTATTGTAGAACAATGCATTGTTTCCGAAGGTAATTTTGTAAATATGATATTAATCCTTATCCAAATAAATACGTTATTCATTAAAAGTATTTAATTTTAAACATAATTGTCCTTAACATCACTTGATTTCAATGAATATCTCACGAGATATTACAGTTTTAAAATAACTCCACAATAAATAATTACTAAGTACCAAGCGTGCATCGGGCGACGATGATGAGGGTGGCCAGCCAACTCTGTGAGGCATCATGCCGCGCGGCTCAATCGGTCGGCTCCATGCGAGACGGTTGTGTCACCAAACTGCAGTGCTTTTTAAAAATTCTTTTGCAATATCTCATTGTACTTTTGATTCCTAATATTTTGTTTTATGTTGGTATAATTAATATTATAAAGAGGTTACGTTGGTAACATGTATGTATGTATGTATGTATTTTGGGGGTCATCTCAGAAACATCTAGACCTATTTCAAAAATTCTTTTACTAATAGAAAGCTACATTATCCAGATATGACATAGGCTACTTTTGATCCCGACATTCCCTCGGGATCGGGACTTACGCGAGTGAAACTGCGGGACGGCAGCTATGAAAAATAAAGTCGTGTATTTCTAACTCAACAACCCGTGAACCGATATGAGTGAAATTTGTACAGGGTTGGCTTAGAGGTAGAAATAATATACATATAGGGTACTTTGTGAATGATCGTACGGGTTAAGCAACACTTGGTACAACATACGTGATGGGTGAAAAAGAGCGGGTGACCCGATCTTCATAAAACTTGGTACAGGGTTGGTTTAGAGGTAGAAATATTATATAGTACTTTGAATGATCGTTTAGCAATACTTGGTATGACATACGTGAGGGATCATTAACGTTACGGGATAGGAAGTTACGCGGGTGAAACCGCGGGGCGCAGCTAGTAGTTTGATATACAGAGTGACCAGAACTACCTACCTACACGTATAGTTTGATATACAGAGTGACCAGAACTACCTACCTACACGTATAGTTTGATCTACAGGGTGACCAGAACTACCTACCTACACGTATAGTTTGATATACAGAGTGACCAGAACTACCTACCTACACGTATAGTTTGATCTACAGGATGACCAGAACTACCTACCTATACATATAGTTTGATCTACAGGGTGAAACATTTCGATGGGCTATTAGTAACTTGTCTCTCGATTTAACACACTATGTTAGTTCAAATTGATTTCTATCAACATAGGGATACTATGTTACTGATCGATAGTGTGATCTGATCAGTAACATAGTATACCTATGTTTATTTTTTTGCAAAAAGACAATGTTCGATTAGTGGCTAGGAACTGTTTTTATTAAATTAGAGGATTACTCCGGTGCATTAAAAGCCTACCATAGTAACATTTTTTCTAAAAGGAAACAAAAAAGTCTTTAAATCCCTCAAGGAATTCCATTTAAAAATCCATATCCCATAAAACTCAATCAATTTCAGGCAAGTACATCATTAGGCGGATCACGGGCTGACGTAGACTCGAATCAAAGTATACTGACACACAGACTTTATTGTCGGCTAGATATGGATTTATTAATTCATTTATTTTAATTGATTGTATTAGGCGTTACTTTTCGGAACTCCATATCAACTATATTAAAAATTAATATTTAGTTTTTAATCCCGATACTTGTTTTTTTTTTTATTTTATTTTTTATGCGGTCTGCCGCGTGCAGGTATCGGGACTAAAAAACAATTTTTTTTTTAATATAATTAATTTATTTCTTTTGTTGTCACTAGGTTTCAGAATTATTTTAAGTATGTGATTAATAATGTCGTAATAATGAAAATGCGCTGCCAGTAATAGTATAAGTCAAACAATGCTTTCCAAAAAATTCAGCAGGACTTGAACCCGCATCTTTTGGGAAGGCCGGCCCCAACGCCTTACCAATTTGGCCCCGGATGATCGTCGAGTGGAGTCGAAATTATAGATTGCATTTCTTTTTGGTTTACGCGGCACGTAAAATTGTTCTTGATATTTTGTTATCTTTTTGTTTTTCATTTTAAATTTTGTAAATATGTTAATCTGTATAATTACAACTTATTATGGAAACTATACTAATACTAGCTACGCCGCGCGATTTCACCTGCGTAAGTCCCGTTTCCGCGGAAATATCGGGATAAAAAGTAGCCTATGTGTTATTCCCGGTATCCAGCTACCTATATTCCAAGTTTTATCGCAATCGGTTAAGCGGTGACACACATTAACACATACTTACATACATACACACATAATCAAAAACTTTCAGCTTTATAATATTAGTAGGATTAGAAGGTAAAATGATAAATTTGTTTGCTTGTTTATAATGAATAGGTTCTGAAACCACTGGACCGATATCAAAATTCTTTCACCAACAGACATAATATTGTTACGTTATCGAAGAGTAACGTAGGGTACTTTTGATCCCACGAGATCGGGACTTACGAGGGTGAAACCGCGGAACCCAGCTAATAAACTGTAAAGTCATAAACCTGGGACCCTACCGCCGTCGAGTCCCGTCGAGTTCAACTCGACGTCGTCGGTTTGGGAATGCGATGCTGTCGATAACGGGGTTGGAAAAAGCTACCGCGCAAGGAGCGAGCAGAAATTGTCGACATTAAAGCCACAAACAATATCTGCTCGCTCCTTGCGCAGTAGCTTTTCTCAATCACATTATCGACAGCATCGTATTCCCAAACCGACGTTCAGTTGAACTCGACGGGAGTTACGCGGTAGGGTCCCTTGCCAGGATTTAGATATCCCTAGATTATGTTATACTACCTTTGCCCCGCCGTTTCACCCGCTAAGTCCCGTTCCCGCGGGAATATCGGGATAAAAAGTAGCTTATGTGTTAATCCAGGTCCCCAGCTACCTATATTTCAAGTTTCATCGCAATCGGCTCAGTAGTTTTGCGTGAAAGAGTAACAACCTCACATACATACATACATACAAACTTTCGCGTTTATAATATTAGTAAGATGTGTATTAAGTATATAATATGTAAGTACAAATAACTTAGGTAGGTACCTACTTGTAAACTATCGGCCGATATAAATCTTAAGCCTACTAGCGCTTTGAGGCTTTTACTTAGAAGGGTCAAATAATTTCACCTAATTCGAACCCAGCCTTGAAACTAAACACATTTTCAAAGGACAACTTGGTACAGAAAATTCTTAGCCGTTTCGTGAAAACTACAGAATTAGTGTTTATCTAGGTCACAAAATATGTTAGTTATTTTATTAAGGTACAGTAACTTTGTGTAATATGGCACACCATAATCTATTTTGGATCATAAAACATGAAATTTAAGATTTTAAACTTACATGGTTGTTTTCACTGCTAAAATTACTTAAACATGGTAAATACCCCGTTATTAAGTAATTTTAGTAAGTAATTTGAGAAAAAAATTAGGTACCTAGTCCTTTTTTAGTTAACTCTGTTCTAGATTTATTGTAGACAATTTATAGAATAATTTCATCCTAATCCTGTCCCCTTTAACATTTAATCTAATCGTATTTTGTTAGTAAGTAATTTAAATTAAATTTATAATAACAATTAATGGCTTACTTCACATGAAACAAAGGTTTCACCTAATTTAGGTAGGTACATATGTATCATTTATAGTTTATTAGTAATATTTAAGTCCTATAGTTTATTGTGTAAAAGTTTATTGAATAAATAACAATAAATATTAATATTATAAACGCGGACAAGAAGTTATGTCTGAATGTGACTTTTGTTACTTTTTCATGCAAACACTACCGAACCGGTTGCGATGAAACTTAGTATGCGGGATCGGGACTTAAACGAGTAAAATCGCCCAGATTTTTAAAATCATTTAAATTTGACAATAAAGTTTCCGTATCATAAGTTAGGTACGGCATTTAAACCAAAAATCTTAGTGCACATAAAATAAAGAACTTTCGTGGAAATGAGTTAATGATCGTGCAGCAGTTCTATTTTCATGAGACGTAGTTTTAAATAGGTACCTACTCTGGTGAAATAAGTAGCTACTCATTCATTTTAGTTTAATGACAGTGCAAAAGTGCAGTGAAAATTGTATCGCCTTCAAAGTTTTTTACGTGTGGGACCCCCCCCCCCCCCCCTAAATAGCGTATAGCATGTAGCGGCAACAGAAACACCTACATCTGTGAAAGTTTCAACTGTCTGGATATCACGGTTTATGATAAATGTTTTAAACGGTTTATGATACGGCCTGGTGACAGACAGGCGAACGGACAGTGTAGTCTGATTAACAGGGTTACATTTTCACTCTTTACGGAACCTTAAAAAGTAAAAATTATGCAGAGATAAATACTCACAATTTGAAATAAGTAGACGTCTTCTCAATAAATGCCGAAACTCTTCAAATTTCAAAAGACAGTCATATTAAAAACGTTTAATGTCACTAAACACTATAGAAAACCTTAGTTTCTTTTTAAAAACTCGCATTTTCACACACAAATTTAACTTTTCCTTCTATTACAAGTTTTTCCCGGTTGCCGATTGCACAATTTTAACTTTTTATCACTTTAAAAGTTTTCAGTCTTGGCATGTATGGCAAGATATAAACCGCATCAATCACTAAAAACATAACACTTCCTTTGGCAGTCGTGTAAAAAACGATGAAATCAATTGATGAAATTCAAAAAAAGAACAGCCCGCTGAAATCAATTGATGAAATTCAAAAAAAGAACAGCCCGCACGTCTGTTAACAAAAATGGCGACTATTGACTATTATGACTACCTTCCGGCAAGTAAGTGGTTGCTATTTTGACCACTCCTTCTTGCAATAAACTATATTTGCCCTGACAAGGATCTCATGAACCGTAATATTTATTTCTAAAGGCAAGCACAACTAATAATCTCAGGAACGAAAAAATAGAGGTAACTCAGGGGTGTACCATCATAGGTACCATGTTTATAACAGGACTTAAGGGGCCGATTAAGTATTACATAAACAGATTGCCTTTATTAAACACCCCACCCTTTCCCTTGTCAGCAAATCTTTTACTCTCTCCTCCTATCCTTACAATTTACAGCTAACTTTAAAAAAACACAGGTAAGCAGTAATAAATGGCCTCGGTTGATATATCTGATAGCAGTCAATACGTCAAGTTAGAGGCCTTAGGGCGACCTGAAAACTCTAACACTAGGTGGGCCACATAATACTCGTCGAAGATCCTCCGAAAGGAATTCCGACGAGCTCTGACGTTTGCGAAGCGCTGGACACCGTGGGGTTTAGTGAGTAACCCTCTGGCAGACCACCATCTTAGGCCGGCGGGAACGACCTGCTGTGGTACATAATCTAATCAGCATCCACCGGGAGTAGTTGCTAAGTTGCAGTACAGTGCTGCTTTGACGTAACGTGGTTGTTACCGGTGATTACTTCAAAGCAGCAATGTAGAATACGAAATAAGTATGTTTTTTGACAGTAAATAGCAACTAGTAGCGTTGGATGGTAATTAGATGATACCACAGCTGAAGGTCTTAAGGCGATTCCCCACTTTAAAAAAAAGGTAAGACACAAATAGGAGATTATAAGAAGACAAAGTTTCGCTTTTATTACTTGAATTAACGATAGTCTCGGAACACTTCACAGTATTGGTGGTATTAGCCAGACACGGACTTGACCAATTTCTCACAGCGGTCCGGAATGTCCCTGTCTAGGTATATTATATTTCTATTGGAAAATGAGTTTAATGGTCGTAAGAAAGGAGCCCACGCGGCGTATGCGGGATGACTGACGCGGCACTGGTATCAAATACCTACAGTTTAATCATTTAAGATGGTATCTTATGTACTAACATGTGAGTACTGTGGTACGGTGTTGGAAAATGCGTCTTGGATATTTCAAAGACATTTTTGACTCTTGTCATTCGTCATGAGTCTATTTTTTATTTTTTAATCGCTCGTTGCACTTTAGGCGATTTAAATAGTTCGATATCTGCTGATTATCGTTTGATGCCGGACTCCTACAGCGAGTGGGTGTTAACCACTCGCTGTAGGAGTGACAGAGTGTAGGACACTCGGTGTGGACGTGCGATTCATTTAGACAAATTACAGAAATTGAACGAAAATCAGTAGAAATCGAGGTATTAAAATCGCTCGAAATGCCTCATTTGGTTCAAAAATAGAGCCTCAGAATGTCTTTGACAAGGTGCTGCGCTGCGCATACATGGTGCTATCTTTAAAGCGCCTTCTTTATACCATCTTCATAGATGACACTGTGTGGTTTTTTTTTACACACGATAGATGAGCGTATATGACCACTATCTCATCTCATGGCAAGTGATGATATTATTATGGTCTAAAATCTAACACGCACATCTAGAAACAGGAAGACGGTAGTGGAACAAGAAAAAAACTTTTACCTATTAAGTAAATTATTATCAAATGTTTTATACATTATTGTATTAGTATCTCAGTTCCTGCAATACACGCTTGTGCTTAGTGTAGAGCCGATTTCTAATGTAATTTGATAAATGTTTGGTAAGATTCCTATTAATAAATAAATTCAAATTCAATTCAAGTGGTTAATTGTCTTTCTTTGGGGTAGGTAACCCAGATATTTGCTTTACCTACGGTCTGTGAATATAAGTACCTCACACAGCGGTATCTATATACGTGGTTTAAGATAATTATGTGTCTCGGAAGTCGTCAACTAACAATCGAAAATTATATATAGGTACTTATCGGTATCTAATTTCCGGTTCTTAGTTGAAACTCCCGAGACGCATTTTGAACGTGATACTACTTGTACGGTACGAACTACGAACCGTGTATGTCTGGGACACCGGTAGGTGACGCACGAGATTTATGATAACTGTATAGAGATGTTGTTACCTAACTGTAGATTATTTTTTAAAAAATCAATGTAATTCATTTTCATAAACTAAAGTAAATAATAATAATAAGCATGTTGCAAAGATTGCATTATAAATATCAAAATTGTCTCAGGTAAGTCTAAGCTAAGACAAAGTACGGACTGTAGATTTCAGCCGAGAAGTTCACCTTAAGAGTGTCTACTTAGCCGCGCCCCGCGGTTTCACCCGAATAAGTCCCATTCCTGCGGGAATATCGGGATAAGAAGTAGCATACCTATGTGTTATTCCCAGAATCCAGCGACCTGTATTCCAAGTTTCATCGCAATCAGTTCAGTAGTTTTTGCGTGAATGAGTAACAAAGTCACATACATGCTTAGATACATATATACATACAAACTTTCGCGTTTATAATATTAGTAAAAAGTAAGATGTTATTAGCGCAAATAACTTTTATGTTAAAGAATAATATTTAGTTTTTATTCGCGACACCTGACTCTTCGCTAGTATCACTGCATAACGTGCTCTTCCCACTGCTCTTTGAATGCGGCATAAAATAAAATATTACATCGGGACTAAAAACTAGCTACTAGGAGTTCGCCCCGAACTGAGACCTCACAACCTCCTATTACGACCTCCTATCTCCCCAATCCCCTACCGATCCGGCTCATCTTCGAACTCATAAATTCTATTGACCTAAACTACGCGCATACCAAAATTCATGAAGATCGGAGCTACGATACTCAAGTTATCGTTGAACAAACATACAAAGATACAAGCGCCAGGCCCGTCTACACTGGACCTCACTCGCTTCGCTCGTTCGGTCAATTATTCTTCAACACGGTTATTTTAGAGTTCCGAAAAGTAATGCCTAATTCAATCAATCATAAAATAACTTTTTATAAATAGGTGCATGAATAATAAATATTGATATGGTGCTAAGTGTGAGTATACTAAGTACGATTCGAGTTTCTTTATAAGTACTAAACATCCGAGCCAGAATCGTAGTGAGGACCTTGGCGACCAAGACTATTGTAACATGGTTGAAGCATCGCGTCGAGGTAAGAAAATAATACGCGATTAAGACCCGGTAAATAGTACATTACTGCATAGGCCGGAAAGAGAGGCATAAATGGACGAACGTGTAAATGTGGGCCGAGGCGAAGCCGAGGCACACATACGTAAGTCAATGACGGAGTTGACAAACTAATAACAATAGTTTTTTTTAGGAATATAGGTCTCCAGCTACCTATATTCCAAGTTTCATCGCAATCGGTTCAGTAGTTTTTGCGTGAAAGAGTAACAACCTCACATACATACATACATAATTACATACAAACTTTCGCATTTATAATATTAGTAAGATTTATTTGGCCGCTAAATACGACAGATATGGATTTTCATACAACTAGTCGACCGCTGCGCTGCTCGACTAGTACAGCAACTTCGATTTACTTATGTCGAAGAAGGTTTTGAAAATAATGCTCATATTTAAAAACATGTTTGAGAAAATGTGACTATGTTAACAAATGGTTTAAAATTAGAATGTAGGTAATAATATCTCTCTGTGCTAAACTTGTTCCTGTGGTTGATTGTTCCAATAATTTTATTGTACAGTGAGACAGCGAGCCGCCTACGAACGACTGAGGCAAGGATTCCTGTTAAGTTAATAAAGAGACATTCTCGACCTTAACATGGTCTATATAGGGGCCAACTCTGATCTGAGTGGAGTTCAAATATTGATTTTAGAAAAAAGGTAACAAAACTTTAAAACGGTAAGCACCTACTAAATCTTCTTTTTCTATAAAAGGCTTTGCCTGACTGGCTGTGAAAGCACAGGCTGGTAGTTGACAGCTGAAATTTGGAGAGTGTGTAGTTTACAATAATTATTATTATGACTAGTTCTAGAATAAAGAGTAGCTTATGTATTATTCCAGGTCCCCAACTACTTATATTCCAAGTTTCATCGTAATCGGTTCTTGCGTGAAAGATTAACAAAGTCACATACATACAAACTTTCGCGTTTATAATATTAGTAAGATGTAGGTAGGCATATGATATAAAAGGATTTTTCGAAATTTCTGAGGGATCAGGAGGGCTATTATGAAACGTACCGACCGATCTGACCGAACAACAGTAGGGAGTTTATTCGTTCTGAACTAATAATTCTCAACATTTCCTTTATATTTTCGTCTCAAACGCTTAGTAATTATTGGTATAAAACGAACATTAACTACCCACTGATTTTCAGTCGGATCGGTCGGTATATACGTTTCTTTAGCCCTTCAGAATTTACGAGGGTGAATGTGTTATAGTACATATTTAAAAAATTAAAGTCGATTGTGTGACTTACGTTAATTTATTTAAATTTATCACATGTTTAAGTATTTTAATGTTAAAGTGATTTAATTTAATTTAATGAATTTTAATTATTATAATTTAAACGGGCTTTCAGACATCTTATTGAATTTTAATTAAATTTCATTTATGTATTTTAATTGTACCAAGCATCTTCTTTTTGTCGCAATGTTTTGTTTTATTATCCACTAGTTTTAGTTATTAACATAATTAATTATGGATGAAAAGTCTAAAATAAATGAATATATTAAAATTTATTATTTTTATTATGTAGGAATCGAAAAATAAGTTAATGTAAGTATTTACAAGGTGTAACGGGTAAGCCCTTTTAAGCCGAAAGGCGGTAGTTCTAGACGTCTAGGCGAACAACTTTTGTTCTACGACTTTTGAACATTCGAACTTGTTTTTGAAAATTTTGAGGTTATGTTTCACTGAAAAAACAGCTGCTTTTGAAAATAAAGGTCATCAAAGTTTTGATTGTAGTAGACCAAACTAAATAAAAGGACAACATAAGGTCAATGACCTCGAACTCTAAGAAACAGCTGACCTTCAAGTAAACTTTACACAAATGTAAATACTTACTTCGAATTTCCAAAAGTCGTAGAACAAAAGTTGTTCGCCTAGACGTCTAGAACAACCCCCTTTAGGCTTAAAAGGGCATGCCCGTTAAATCTTATTTAGTTGACATTACACTGCGGGTCGCGATAAGTTCATTATTTATCTATATCCTGAAAACTTTCATCACTTGAAAATTATCAGTTCCAATCAATAAAGTAACTAGGATAAGTACAACAACAATTATAGTTGAAACACTACAGATAAATTTTAGTTATAAGTATACTATAAGACTTTCTTATAAACACTTGAAAACATAATATAGTTACATACAATAAGTACCTACATAGGAACTTATTCAAACAAGGCAAAGTCTTCGTTAGGTACTTGTAAGCGAGTCCAAAATGCTGGCCGCATTGCCACGCTGAATTACAATGCTTTTTTTATTAATTTAGTTTATTAAATCTACCAATTAAATTTTTTTTTGCAACTTTCTGACCCGGCGCACTTCATATCGCCATCGGTAACAGAAAAAAAAAAAACTTGACACTCGTTTCACGTATGAAGGTACGATTACGTAGTAGGTACGGGAAACTATTGTTGAATTTTCATTTTCGTAAGCCCTAGATCAGCGTTTTCCAAAGTGAGGGGCGCGCCTCCCAGAGTGGGGGGCGCAGAGACCTCTTCAGGGGGGCGCGGGCATGTTGTTGAGATGAGTATAAAAGCTGTGGCTCGATTCCCGTAATGCAGTTTTGGAAAATTACATTTCAGTTGCAAGAATGACACATTTTTAACCCATTTTCCATAAGAAATTTAAGAATGTCATTCTTGCAACTGAATATAATTATGCTGAAATGAAATTTTCCTTAACTTCATTACGAGAATCGAGCCACTGAATGCGATTTCTTTGGTTCAGTCTTCAGTCATCTTGAACAGTCACATTTTCCTGACTTAGATCCTTCAGTGTGGACCCATTGTATGTGAGTGTTGGCTGTAATGATTCCAGCCAACCTAGTTTTTCCATGGTTAAGCCGAGAATTGTAAACCTTGTCAAATCTATACAAAATAAAGATATTTGATAAGTACTTACTACTTCCCAAGTATCTTTTGTATGACAATGTTAAAATAGAATTTAAAAAATTGTTAGTTTATTGACAAAAGAAATGACAAAGTAAATGAGCAATAAAATTAGGTACTTTTTTTAAGACATTTTTATTCCGATTTGAAAATATAGACTGGAGGAAGGGGGCGCGGATTTTTGTTTCAATAAGCTTGAGAACCCCTGCCCTAGATACTACAAGTTTTAAGAATAGTAGACCTCGTAAACATCGTGTAAACAAAATCACAGTTTAGCTAGTAGGTAATACTGCACTGCAAGGTCCAAAGTAGATATTAATTTATCCTTGTAGTATAGGCGAAATATCCCACAAAACAAAAAACCGCCACGACAATAAAAAAGTACCTTCAACCTCGATTACCTATAGTACGTGTCCCAAGTTTCATGGAACGATTGAGAAATACGACGTAGATAAGAAGCAACATACTGATAGACGAAAGAAAATTTGCCCAGACTTGAAGCAAAAATAGATGATGATTAATATTTACACACCTACTGCTCTACAAAGTTACTTTATTTGACCAAAAAGGTCACCGTAAAGCGACTCTTTATTCCCTAGAGCATAAAGTGCTCATTATACACCTAGGGCATAAAGTAGTTTAAATTTGGAACTAAGGTTCTAGTAGCATACGGCCAATTCGAACTGGCCACCTAGAAACAAAAACATTTAAAAAATAAAAACTAGGCTATTTTTCTTCTAATTTATTTCGACGGAAGGGTAAGGCAAAAAATTTAGTTAATATAAAGCCCCAACTTTTTTTTCATCAATGATAGGCCAATGTGTGGTTTCGACATTTTGTTGTAATATTGTTAAATTTAATTAATATAGAGCTATAAATATATTTCATACACGTTGCATTCATCTATTGTTTTGTTGTTAGTTAAATGCTTATTTTTGTAGCCCTTTTATTGTCTCGCAGTAGATGTGTAAAGTAGACTATTCACCTCGGTACTAAAGCCTGTCTTTATCGTGGGCGCTTGAATCCCACTCTTCACTCAGGACTCTTGGTACATAACTCCTTCGCTTCGCTCAGGACAGGAGTTCAGTTTTAAACACACTCGCGGCGCTCGGGAGTTAACTCTTTAAAGTCCTTCGTACGCTTTAGATTCAATATGACGCCCGCTATATAAGACAGGGCTTTCGTACCTCGGTGCATAAACTACTATTATTTATTAAATAAAAGTGTTCAAGTAGGTATGTCTACTTAATTTAAGTGAAAACTAGTGAGAAACATGGACTTCTCTTCTTGAGGAGAGACCTTTGCTTAAGATAGAGTTTCAGCATTTCGAAACCTTTACACGTCTCTTCTTCAGGATAGATCTACCTAGCATGGGGTTTATACCTATGCTAGGTAGGTAT
The DNA here is from genome assembly GCA_949358125.1 of Idaea dimidiata. Lineage (NCBI taxonomy): Eukaryota > Metazoa > Arthropoda > Insecta > Lepidoptera > Geometridae > Idaea > Idaea dimidiata. The sequence goes on along the minus strand of OX442334.1, from coordinate 17,635,637 downwards.
ATCCTTGTTATCTAGTAGCGGACCAGACTGCAGAGACCTGTCACATCGTCGTCTTCGCTCCTAGAAGACTGTGCATTTGACAACTATTGAAATTTTTTGAACTTTTGGAATTACAATCATGTTCTTCACAATTAAGGTACCTAGTATTTGCTTTGATATATCAAAACAGTCCTGTTAAACCCAGTTGGAACCAGGCTGTCCTTATCTAATTAACCGACGATCACTAAGGTGAAAAAAGGACTGACTGGAATCTGTCTAACATCAAGCCGGGTCGTTTTTTTTGACGAAGTAAGGTTTCTAGTTACTCAGTAGTAGGTACTATTTCTATGGCTCAATGTTACAAACACCACACACTGTCAAAACCGAAAAATAAGTTTTACTTCAAACCAACATCACAGAAAGGAGACATCGTAAGAAAGTTGTTGCAAAAAAAAGTGAAAATCTACTTCAAAAATTGACAAAATCACCATAATGTAGGAGAGGTTATTTTGTAAATTTTCTTATTCCACTGACTTATCTGTCAGCGTACCATTTGTATGTAAATACAGTATTGTACATGTATGTGGCTTTAAAGGTTTCACAGGGTAGATCTACCCTGTGAAACCATATTCACGGTGTGTACATATTCGGGTGTGTGGCTAGCTTGACTAACGTGGCAAACAGCAGTGTGACCATTGGCAAGAGGTATCATAATATTATGTCAAATAATGTCGATGTCGTAGATGTACGTATGGCAACGTTTCTTTTTAGTTTTGTGGATAAACTTAGTATCCTAAGTAGCAAGTTTACAGCTTACAGTTTTAAAATGTTGATGTACTTACCAACTATCTCCAGCATTTACACACAAAATCGACACCTTTGTAAGCAGCTAGGTGATACAGTGATAGCACCAAGTAACAATTGAGTACTGTTGACTTTTCTCAATTTCATCTACTTATCACTAAACGTATTAGAAAGATAAGTCTGTAATAATGTAAATATCAAGTATTTATCAAGGTATGTATGGTAGGTTAGGCACGAGTAGGTACTTATGATATCTAGGTAGTTACCTATCTGACGAAGACATTATCTCTCACATCTGTTTACGTTATTGATCTTGACATTTGATAATAGTTGCCTCCCGAAGATACAGTAATCTTAGCAACCTGCACAGACAGCGCCGAGGCGCACAACTAGGTACAAAAACTGTGCTATGTACCTATAGGTAGGTAGGTCAAAGGTAGGTACACCATACTTTAGTATCTTCTTACTAGTCTGTGGGTACACCTAATAAACCTAAAACTCTTAGAATTTCCGTTTTCGTTTTGGTTTTCGCTATGCTAATATGAATTTAAACTAATTATTCGGTTGGAATGTGTCGCTTTGAACTCTTTTCAATAGTTTCAATTTATTTTTAAAACATTTCAAACTCAACTACAAACTTTTTGTGACCTTTTTGTGACAAACCTACCTACCCTAAGTTTCGAAAGTTCCCGCGTAAAACTATTTCTTTATTTCTTAACTGATAGGAACCGCTAGTGTCTGATGGAAAAGTAGCCAGTGTCAAGTATTATATAATTTTATTTTCCAAAAACGTAAAAACAATAAGAAATGCAATCCTTAATTTCGACTCGATTGAACATGCATCCGTGGCCAAATTGGAAAGGCGTTGGGACGGATCCCCAGAGATGCAGGTTCAAGTCCTGTCGGGTGCGAAATTTTTGGAAAGCATTTCTTTAAGAATAGTTATCCAAGTGTAGGAAACACTTTAAAATATAACAAAAACGGTTCACTCAACTCGTTGAACTTCGCGTAACTAAATTGGTAACTTGCCGCCGAAATTAAACAATTTATACGCAACAAAACAATGTTTAGTAAAAATGAAAATTCAGGACAACATTCAAGTCAAAAACAAAAGTTCCGCTAAAACTTCTTTTCTTTCTTTTTCTTAGTTATGGCTTCTGTCAGCAATATAGGACAATTTAGCCAAATACTCGTACGAATAGCGAACTACCACTATTGTACTGTAATCGTTTGAAATAATTTTCAATGCGTGACGGCTGTAGAAAAAATGGCGACGATTTTTCTCCAACCCTATGGGACAATTGTTTGTAACGTGCTAATTTCGTGTTTGGCACTGGTATTTTTATTTTCACTTAACTCGTTGAACTTCGCGTAACTAAATTGGTAACTTGCCGCCGAAATTAAACAATTTAAACGCAATAAAACCATGATTTTGTAAAAATGAAAATTCAGGACGACATTTCACTAACGCGAAAAAAACAAAAGCGCAACTTTTTGTAATTGCGGATGACACTGGCTACTTACTGATGGCGGTTCGACGTCAAAATCGAGAGGACTAGATTTTGACAGTTATTTTGATTGATTGAGTGAAGTTCCAGTTTTTGACATTTTGTCATGCGGTTTGGGAATTCCAGTATGAGTTGCTTTTTATTCGTATTATTTTTCATTTTTACGTAGAAATTATATGTGTAATGTCTTTATTCGACACCGCAGTTTTCAATTCCACCCTTTACGAGGCTCTGTATCTTCAAATTGGGGATACTTTGGCATTCGCTAGGGATTTTTTCGATTCGTGCGTATCGTCGCTACCTGTCGGTAATTTACCCGATTCTGTAGTTAATTTGTCTGAAGTATCGCTGTACGAGGAGATTGCTGAGATATTCTACTTCAACGAGTTCCAATTTCTGCTCCTGAAGACGTTTTTCTTGATTTTATTGTTTACATTGTTATTGATTTTTGTGTCGTGGAAAGTGTATGGAAAACGGATCTCGGAACGGTTTATGAAGCCAGGTGAGTCATTTTATTGTTGTTGTTTACTAATTACTAGCGACGTTAATACCCGAGAGATTGATAAAATTACATTACAAGTACCATTTGGTGCCTACCTGCCTGCATCTACTACCTTCACCTATGAATAGCTTCTGTTATAAAACAATGGTGTGTTTAGATATATGTTATTATTATGTTCCTATTTATTACTTATTTTCCCTATAGGATAGGAATGCCATGTAACATTTATATTATGATAATCAAATAAAATTGGTAACATCAACAATTCAAATCAATAAAGTACTAAAACATTAAAATACCTAGACATGTATTATGATTCACAGTCCCACCATCTGATGCAATCATAAACTCTCATGTGATGTGACCAAAACAAATATTTTAAAACACTAGCTATGCCCCATTGCTATACCCACATGAGATATCTGACAAATAAAATGTAACACCACCAAATAAAAAACGTCACTAAGTATGATATTAAAAAAAAAAACAAAATTTGAGAGCTTCTAAATTTGGTTGAGTTCGAACTTATTCAACAGATATCTTTTATCTGAGGAATGAAAAATCGGCTCTATCTCAACTGGATAGATAATATGGTTGTAGGTCTGTCTCCAGCTATCTATATTACTGAGTTTTAACATCATGGGTTCAGCAGCAAAATAAACTAACAGAAGAAGCTGAAGAAAATACAAACATGCAAACCTTCCTTTTTGTAATATTACATAGTAGGCTTTAAACATTAAACAATAATACAAGTCAGTAGGTACCTATTTCAATCATTTGATATGTTATCAAAAAACTTCTTATCAACAGCAACATCGGCCACAATAGCACAACTAAAAGAAAGTGTATCTAAGCTTAAACTACCAAAAGAACACACACCAAGAATATAAACAAACAATCAAGCAAAATGGCGGATAAAATAAAAAATTTCTTCAAGAAGAAGAAAGTTGATGCTAAATTCAAAATGGCCGGGCGTGGGCACAAGTTGAGTGAGGCTTCGATTAGTAGTGACAGTAGTAATTCAAGAAGAGATGTGCCTGTTGTGAAGCGGTCCGGATTGTCGGAGGAAAGTAAGGTGGCTGCAGAGGCTGCATTATCTAGGCTACAGCTGAAGAGAGAGAATCCAACTTTTAATACATCTTTGGCTGCTATTCAGGTGAGCATTTTATATTATTGCTTGCATTGCTATTTTACTTGCTCTTGGATTCGAACCTGTGGCTTGCTCGAAGAATGGTATTCTACTAAGAAAATTCTTACATTAAATATTATTTGACAAACATCAAATTAAACATGCAAATACAGAATGTCTGCAGCAACATTGTGAATAATTTTAATATATGAATAGGAAGTTATATCTGCATGTGCTACCAAGTATTACAACTTAACATAGAACTGTCAATTATTAAGGGAAAAAGTAAACAAAGGACTAAATAATTTTATGAGTTTTTTTGCTCACATTTAAAATCCAAAATTCTAAACAGAAATATAGTCTAACTATCTGTCTAATACAATCATGTTTTCAGGCCCAAGTTCGCAAAGAGCTAGAAAATGAGAAGGCAGAACAATCATCTGCTCCGGTGGAGCCGGAGAGCACCAGCTACATGCCAGTTGAGGAAGATATTCCAGCCAACTATGCTGTCGCTGGAGTGTTTTTCAAGTAAGAACCCAGCTGCAATCCCACTAATATCATAAATGCAAAAGTGTAAACATGGCTTAACGGATTGGGCTGTAATTTATCACACATGTTTATTTCAAAGTGTTTCCCACACTTGGAGTTTTTTGGATCACTTAAAAATTGGCAATGACAGAATATATTCAATCAAACTCATTTTCTGGTTTTAATATATTCAATCAAACTCATTTTCTGGCTTTGCTTCTGCAGCCCTTGAACACGAAGTCCTTAAAGCGAAGCGCATCCCGAAAACTGAAGAAAAATCTACAAAATATATTTTTATTTAATTCATTTTGTGAACCTACCTATGTGTTGCATTAACAGATGTCCAATGATAAGCAACGACATACTACCCCGAGATGAATGGAAGAGGAATATAAAGATGTTCCTATACGAGCAGTTGGAAGAGGAAAGGGGGCTTACTGCCTGCTTGATTATACAGTCATGTAATAGTAACAGGGAAAAGGTACTTATAATTTGAAGTAAAGGATCATTCATCGACTTATTTTTGTATGTGTCTTAGGATGGTTTGATAAAAAGAATTAATGCGAAGTCCTAGGGAATTCACTTACTTTTTTTTTGGTAAGATTGAGAAATATTGCCAATGTCAAATTATACGTGTTTTTGCGAAAAAACCGATTGCTTTATTCAGCACCCAAAAAGTAAAAACAGGCCTAAGACTATACACCTAGTCTGTCTGTCATGAACTGTGATAGCTAAACAGTTAGAATGTTCACGGATGATGTATTTCTGATGCTACTATAACAAATACCAAAAGCAGAATAATAAAAAAATTAAAGCGTGACTCCCATACATATAACAAACCCTAAAACTCTGTCCTAAGCCTCTTAAAAAACAAATTATTAAAATATATTACATTACTTTTAGATTGATACGTGTGTGGAAACAGTGTGCAAATATCTAGAAAATATAATAGCTCATCCAGATGAAGACAAATATCAGAAAATTAGGATGTCAAACAGGTAACCGCTTTTTTTTTCATTCGATCAACCCAACCAAAACTAACATAAAAATTTATACTATATTTTCTATTACCTGTTTTCGAATTTGGCTTACAAAAAATACTAGCTGAGACCCGCGGTTTCACCCGCGGGAATATCGGGATAAAAAGCAGCCTATATGTTATTCCAGGTCTTCAGCAATTTATGTTCTAAGTTTTTTTGCAATCGGTTCAGTATTTTTGTGAAAGAGTAACAAAGTCAAATACATACTTGCAAACTTTCGCGTTTATATTATTAGTAAGACTATTCAAAGCATTATAATAATAGAAAAAGAAAATAATCTATGTTTCTTTTTAAATAATTCCAGAGTGTTTCAAGAAAGAGTCCAGCCAATAGAGGGTTCTATGGAACTATTGTTAGCAGCCGGCTTCATTCAACAACGGCTGCCCAACCCCGAGGGAACCGACGAGGATTATCTGGTCTTCGATAAGGAACTTGTACCTTGTATGGAAACTTTACATGTAAGTTACCTCAGGGAATCCAGGGGGAATTGAAGAAACTGAAACATGTAGAAACTTAGAAATATTTTTAGCAAGGAAATATATTTCCAAAAAAATCCCATGACAGGATTAGAACCCGCGTCCTTTCGCTAGCAGTCGCCTGGTTAGCGAAAGGACGCAGGTTCGAATCCTGTCATGGGGATTTTTTGGAAATATATTTCCTTGCTAAAAATATTTCTAAGTTTAAAATGCCTTGAGCAATAAAAACAAAAATGTACAAACTCTTTTTAATGTCAGTTTGTTGTTTAATTGTACTTAAGTACGCAAACTTCTAGACTTGAAGACTGCAAGGTTGCGGGATTGCAGAGAATGGTACGACACGGCGAGATTTGACCTCACGTCCCTGGATCGAGGGACGCGACTTCAACTCTGGCCGCGAGTGAATTTTTCCTTCAAGTAAATATGCCTTGAGCACAAAAACAAATTAGGAAATACTTAGGATTATTTGTATTCCAGACGTTAATAGACGCGCTCCGTACGGCATCTCCCATACAACTGGAGTTAGAACGCAACCTGCAAGTGTTACTCCCGTCGCAGGCGGCCGCCAAGATGCAACTACCGCCCTCATTCTACGCTCTCACATCGCAGGAGATGAAGCGGGAACAACAGTTGAGGTAGGTCATACGAACCTTCAAGGTAACATGCCTCTAAAGTATCAATATTATTGATACTTTTTTTTTATTTATTATCGGTGGTGAACCGATTATGGCCATTAGGAAATTAGCCAGTGTCAAGTATTATTAATATATAATGCAAGTTATTTGTTAAACTGTCATAGTTAAAGTCTAGAGAATCATTTGTAAATACGGCGGCCATTTACAAAGATTTTTCACGGAGCTTTGGAGACAACACTTAAGTCCATGTTTTGCACCGATTTTCACTTTCATTCCACTTGTACACCTTCACGAAACTAAACTGATTAATATGCCCCCGAAATTAAACAATTTGCAGGCATTTGAAATAGGTTTCACAAAAATGAAAATTTAGCAACACATCTCCTCAAAGCGTTTTCTCTATTAATACTTTAGCTGGTAGCTGGTTTTAATTTAGATCAATGTACATTTCAGGACGGAAGCGTTAGAGAAGAGTCAGATGCTACGGACGAAGGCGATGCGAGAGAAGGACGAACTAAGAGAGATGAGGAAATACAAGTTCGCTATCATTCGAGTGCGGTTCCCTGATGGTATACTGTTGCAGGTAACATTAGAACCTAACCTAACCACAAACTAAGCACTAGGCTTGTACTATAATAATATAAATAATTCACAATGGATACACTACAAATTATACTTTTTTTTGTAAATACATACAATAATTATTATAATTATTTTTCCGGGGTCATATTCGCGTAATATTATTTTTAAATTCTCTTACCTCGAAGTTTCGATCATGTTACAATGATCTTGGTCGCGAGGGGACACGAATAATTATGAGTTCAAATCGTGTGAGTTTAAAATGTTTAATAATTATTATACATAGAAAGACAACCAGACCAGATACAAATATTTATTTTTTAAGCATAAATATTTGCACCCGACTGACCTAATCAAAACTAGTTTTTTATCTCAGAGTTTGTCTATGGTGTTTAGCATATACTTTTGCACATAACTCAGTTCAATTTTAATAATATAATTAAACAAATAAATTGAAATTAAAGACATTTTTAATTGTCTGTAAGTACAAGTTAGGATGTCTTCGGAATCCTTTCGTAATGAGAAATCAAAATTATGTTACTCAGTTCTGATTTTCTACGGTTCCTTGTGGAAATTTTAAAATAAAAACAATAAGGCCCTTCCTGTCATCCCTTATTACCTGCCACAATAAGCTTATTTCTGTTTTTACAGGGAACATTCTCAATATACGAACGCTACAACGAAATCCACGAGTTTGTCAGCGAAAATCTCGAACACAGCGGCCTACCGTTCGTACTAAACACTCCGACAGGTCACAAGTTGATTATAGAAGAGGACGCCAATAAGACCCTTATAGACCTTCGGTTAGTGCCGGCAACAGTGCTCACTTTCGCTTGGCACTCCTCCGTGATAGATGAAATAAACAGAAGCCCAAATAAAGACGTGTTTTTGAAGCCAGAAGTCATGGTTTTGGTGCAAGAGATGTAAAGGCTAAGCTGTTTTGTGTGAAACGAAATAGTTTCATTTATTTTTAATAGTTCCGATTGTTGATTTAAGTCTTACGTTATCCCGGTTCATGATATTTTTGCAAAACGATGTCAAAATCAAGGCATTTTTATAGACATTAAAATAATGTCAATATTTGTTTAACATTGGTGTTGAAATAATTAAATTGGTATTGAAACATATTTGACATTGTTATAATGGCAAACAAATTATATTGACATATTTTAATGTCATACCAAATACATTGACATTGTTTCAATGTCAATTTGACATTGCATAATAATTATAGGGTTATTTATTACACTGGCTATATACGAATTCGTTAATATAGGTACCTACCTTTAAAATCACTAAAAAGGTTGTTTTTTCCTAACAGTTTTTTTTTCAATTACTTTTTCAAAAGTATTCACTATATTAGTACAAATAAACTCGGTTTCTCGAGATCTTGCTTTTAAAGATCTCGAGAAATCGGGTCTTCTTTTTCAAACACCTCTGCTTCTTTACTTACACTAACACAAAAAATTCCGTCCCATATTTTATCATACTTTTTTTCTTACTGACGGCCAAATTCTGAAACGCCGCAAATTTTAGGGCTACTTAAATAATTAAATATCTTCTAAATTGAAATGCAATTTTTTAATTTAAAAAGCAACTTTATTCTTAAGTAGTCCTCAAATTTTCAGTAGCATTTCAGCAGTCGGCCGTGGTTTTATGAAATCATTAAACTTGAAAGAAAACGTTGCCGTTGTAAGACTATGACAGATCATTCCTTTTGATTTCCCCTAGAAAAGTTTTTAGGTATGGCTGTACTCAATAATTTATATTAGACTGTCACCCGGCCGTTCCGGGACCGAGCTTCGTTGTCCATTGCTCGGCCGCCACTCGGTTGCAACAGACCGATCGACTGCTCGCCGAGCAATGGACAACGTAGCTAGTGCTTGTGACGGTCTAATATAAATTATCCCTTTATTATAAAACTTTTCTGTATATTGTAATCTATTCTATATAAAGGTCACCTAAATATAATATAAAAACTGTTGAATTCTCGTTTTATTACATTTCGATCACCCATCCAAGTACGAACCGCACGAAGCGTTGCTTAATTTATGTGGCAAATTAATTTTCTCGAGCTCCTCGTGCTTCGGAACCACGTTAAGCAGTTGGTCCCGGTTGTTATTCCGGATAGCAGTCGTTAGAGCAAGTTAGAGGGATGTGACAACTCTTTAACACTAGGTGAGTCGCACCACTATACGAAGAATATTACATACTCTTTGATGTCATCTACGTATATCTATAACATCATTATAACGGGCTTTATCCTGATGGAATAAATAAATATTACACAGCGCAATCTAGCCCCAAATTAAGCACTAGGCTTGTACTATGGGTACTTACTAGACAACGGATATACTACATATATTAGTTTTTTTTTGTAAATACATACATATTATTAATATACATAGAAAGACACCCAGACCAGGAACAGGAATATTCGCGCATAATTTAATTTTAATAATATAATTGTGGGCAATCTTTAATTTCAAAGATGTTATGCTATTTTTCAATCAGTCCAAATTGGCTAAACATAGGGACACCTCTGTGGCGCGGCGAGCGAAGACCTGACTGCAATGCAGAAGGTTGAGGGTTCGATTCCCGCCGGAGACAAACATTTCTGCTGACCATAAATGTTTGTTTTTTGTTCTGGGTATTTTCTATCCTATCCTACTAATATTATAAAGCTGAAAGTTTGTATGTATGTGTGTTTGTTACTCAATCACGCAAAAACTACTGAAACTATTACGATGAAACTTGGAATATAGGTAGCTGGATACCGGGAATAACACATAGGCTAAAGGCTTTTAATCCCGATATTCTCGCAGGAACAGGACTTACGCGGGTGAAACCGCGGGGCGCAGCTAGTGTATCATCTGTTTGTATTTAAAAAAAAGTATAATATGTAGTATATCAGTTGTCTAGTACCCATAGTACAAGCCTAGTGCTTAGTTTGGGGCTAGGTAGCGCTGCAATATTTAATTATTTATCGTCAGTCCAACAGGAAAGTTTTACTTAGAACGAATTGAGTAAGTATAATAAGTGTACGTACGCAATCTGCGCGAAATAGAAGAATATATGAAAAACCTTTTTTTTTACTTAAAATTGCTGCTTGATCTAGATTATTCTAGATATACCAATGAGTCTAGGTATTAATGTTATAGAGACGCCAAATCATCATTGAAACTATGCTTTACAACGCAACTATTGTTATCTCTTTCTAAAACATAAGACTCAATGCTACTTGCATTACGTAAGAAAGAGATGTCATAATTTTATTACTAAAGCGATCGTGACGTGAGCTAGGATGGAACTAAGACTTCTTTGGCTAGTTAGCTTAGATTTGTGTTGCCAAGAAATTTACGTATATTACGTATCTAGAAGTTTTTACATATCTCTGAGATATACCTATAAAAACGCGCTGGCGAATTAGCTCAACACGCTATCGCGATAACCTTTCTTACACGTCTGCAAAAGGAAGTGTCATTGAAATAAATACAACACTTATGCACTTATAAACGAGAACAATTTATTAAGAAAAAATATACAAAATACATTTATCATTCAACAGTAATCAACAGTCAATTGTCTTCCTTATCCCAAAGCATCAAGCTGTGATATCATTGACGTATTCCTCCGGCAGTTTGTTCTCGACCGTGACCGACTTGGTGCAGTCCTCGGTCTTGTAGATACCGACCAGTCGGTTCGACACTTCGAACATGTTGTAGCGCAGAGATATTATAATGAACTGGGCGTTCTTTGTTCTTTCCTGAAGACAATTACACAGGTTAGATTGGTAATTTGTTTTTTAATGCTCAAGGCTAGTTAGCCAGGCTATAGGTTAGGCTAGTTCGTTAGGGCACCGGAGGCGCGAGTTCAAACTTTGCCGTACCTAAATGAATTTTTGAAGACGCAATTTTCCTTTAAAATATTAGATTAGTTAATCTTTTATTAACAAATTTAATAATGTTTAATTAAATTTGGTACACATAAATCTTACTTCTTATCTTACTAATATTAAATCCGAAAAGTCTAAAAATAAATCCGAAAGTCTGTTTGTTTGTTTGTTCCCTCTTCACGGTCAAACGGGTCGACCGATTTGGATGAAAATTTGCAAAGGGATAGTTTAAATGATGGAGAGTAACATAGGATAATTTTGATCCCCTAAAATCCCGCGGGATCGGGACTTACGCAGGTGATAACTATTTATTGGATGAAAATTTGCATAGAGATACTTTAAATGATGAAGAGAAACATAGGTTACTTTTGTTCCTAAAATCCCGCAGGATACTGACATACAATCTTTACCTTACTACCTACCTACTGCAGTGCAAAAATCCACTACAGGCGCTACCGCGCCTGGCATCATCCGTTTAAGTGTGGATTTTTGTTGCGGTAGGTAGGTGTTCGAACAACGCGGGATCGCGACTTGCGCGGTTGAAACCGCGGGGCGCAGCTAGTAATAAATAAATACAAATACAACGTCAATCTCAAAAAAAAGGAATTAAATACAATTAAAATACATACAAAGACAAGATCTTTTATTTAATTTTTCCAGAACCTTACAATATTCGAAATAAAAGTTGGAATTATCAAAGTCGTAGCACAAAATTTGTTCACATAGATATCTAGAACAACCTGTTTCCTTCAACCGTTCTTCCCACAGACTTAACAAATAGAAGGGTGCATGAGAACAGAGACATGTTACATACGTCGTCTTCGCTCCTAGAAGACTGTGCACTTGAGCACTTTTGAAATATCAATTTCAATCATGTCCTCTAAGGTTAAGGTAGTTTTTGCTTTGATATATCAAAACGGTCCTGTTGAACCCACTTGGATCCAGTCTGTCCTTATCTAACTAACCGACGAACACTAAAGTAAAAAAAGGACAAACTGGGGTATCTTTACATAAGCTTATAGTAAATACTGTACTATTTATATGCATTTGAATATTGTGGTATTTAGAAGGTCACATACGCTCGTACGAGCCAATATTCTACTAACCGTTGATTTGTCAAAGAAGTTCTTACCTTAATATAATTAGCAACAATGGACACGTTCTTGAAGTCCAACGCGGCGTCAATCTCGTCCATGACATAGAGTGGAGTAGGCTTGTAGTAATGTAACGCGAATACCAGCGCTAATGACGATAAAGTTTTTTCTCCACCGGATAAATTAGATATGTTCTTCCATGATTTATTTGGAGGACGTACACTGAAAAAAACACAAAAAACAAGTGTAGGAAATACTTTGAATAAAAAAAAGTTTTAACACTTTTTTTAAACTTTGAACAGTTACTTTTCGTTTTCGTAGGCATTTCGTTTCAGAGCCATAACGAAGGTCGGCAAGTAACTTTTTAAAGTTTAAAAAAAAGGGTAAAAGCTATTTTTTTTTTGCTAAGTATTAAGTAACTACTTGTGGAACTTAATTATTTTCTAGAACGTAAATTCCTAGTCAAATACAAGATGTAACGGGTACGCCCTTTTAAGCCGAAAGGGGGTTGTTCTAGACGTCTAGGCGAACAACTTTTGTTCTACGACTATTGGAAATTCGAAGTACTTTTCGAAAAATTTAGGTGTAAAGTTTACTTAAAAATCAGCTGTTTCTGAGAGTTCGAGGTCATTGACCTTATGTTGTCCTTTTATTTAGTTTTATGGTTTACAATCAAAACTTCAATTATATTTATTTTCAATAGCAGCTGTTTTTTCAGTGAAACATAATCTCAAAATTTTCAAAAAAAAGTTTGAATTTTCAAAAGTCGTAGAACAAAAGTTGTTCGCCTAGACGTCTAGAACAACCCCCTGTCGGCTTAAAAGGGCTAACATGTTACATATTGTATAGTAGAATTTTAGCTAAGTCAAAAAAGTAGACAGGGAAACATATATATTCTAAAATTCGCCGCTTGGGTTCGGAGCTCGCGTACCCTAGTTGGAAGGGCACCAGAGTACTGATCTGGAAGCGCGAGTTCATACATCGCCGCGAGTGGATTTTTGAAGATGTATTTTTCTTTAAAACATTTCTAATAGAAATGCCTTTTGAGCAATAAAAATCAAATTACGAAATACGTAAAAAGCTCAGTTTGGCGCTTGGCGGTAGGACATGGGCTGCCTTTACTAATCTATTAATCTAGTAGCAACAAATCGTGTAAATTTAGAAAATTTATTAATATCTTTTTCAACAATTTACCTGAATAAAGAGAAAAAAGAGAAAAAGAGAAAAAGAGCGGTGTTGGTCTAGTGGTAGATACCCCGACTTTCATTCCGAAGGTCGTGGTTTCAAATGCCAGCCGCGCACCAATGTGTTTTTCTTTGAGAAATATTTATGTGCGCTATTAACATCGCTCTTACGATGAAGGAAAACATCGCGAGAAAACCCATGGCTTAAAATCACGCACAAATGCCTAATAGTAGGGCTAATTGCGGAAACACACAAGTTAAACCTTTTTAACTTTTTACCTGAATATAATTCCCTCAGTGAAAGGGTCCAGAGAGTCGACAAGTTCTAACTCCGCGTCTCCACCCAAAGTGATCATTTGATACATCTCCTTCAGTTTACCAGTTATTGTGTTGAAACCTGGAACCAAATCATCATCATCATCAGCCCGTTGCAGTCCACTGCTGGACATAGGCCTCTCCAATTGCACCAAATTATAACAACAATTTATTTAGATATGTCATCTGTTTTCGCGACGACGATGACTGAATATGTTGAAAACACTTTATTTATCCGGTTGAATCGCGTTTTTATTCATTGCTCTAAACGAACCGAGCTTTCGCCAACTTTACAGTTGGCTTTTTCAAGGTTGATCAATTGCATCTCAGTCAACCTTGAAAAAGCCAACTGTAAAGTTGGCAAAAGCTCGGTTCGTTTAGAACAATGAAAAAAAACGCGATTCAACCGGATAAATAAAGTTTTTAACTATGCAAAATCACGAAAACCATAGAAGAAATTTTAAATATGTTGAATTATAAGTAAACATTAGGGTTTTATTCGATTTACTTTTATTATTTTTAGCATTATAGCTTATAGCTACCACAATTTAGAATGTTTCGAGATATTTAATAAAAACAACGCGAAACAGATAAATTAGTTTTATTTCAATAATCTAGTCATTTACTAGAGCTTCAACCGTTCCCGCGGGAATATTGGGATAAAAAGTGTCCCTTCTCCAAGGTATCTATCAGTTACAAGGTTCTCCACCTATCTCTATACCAAAATTCATCAAAATAGGATCAGCGGTTTAGACTTGAAAGCGTAACAGACAGAGTTCCTTTCGCATTTATAATATTAGTAAAGATTATTTATTATTTCCTATCGGTTGTAAACCGATTATGGCCAGTTGGAAATTAGCCAGTGTCAAGTATTATTATTATATTATATGCAAGTTATTTGCATCGAAACGGTCAAGACTCAAGTCGTCATAGTTAAAGTCAAGTCTAGGAAATCATTTGTAAACACGGCGGCCATTTACAAAGATTGTTCACGGAACTTTGGAGGCACCGATTTTCACTTTCATTGAACTTGTACACCTTCACGAAAATAAATTGATTAATATGCCTCCGAAGTTAAACAAATTACACGCATGAACTAGGTTTCACAAAAATGAAAAATTAGCAACACATCTTCTCAACGCGTTCCCGTCAAAGCTCTAGTAAAGATGAGTGCTTGGAAACTAAATCTGACAAGTCTACGTTGGATATCAACATACCGCTCAAGAAGTCAGTCTGTCGTTTCTTCCGCAGTTGATCGTACAGCGCTCGCATCTCGTTCCGCTTGTTCGTGATCTCGTCCAATTCGGACGCGCGTTTCAGATACAACTCCTCCGTCGTTTTGTAGTCCTACAACATAAATTTATTATTATTACCAATGTTATACTTTTTTTTCTTAACCAATTATGGCCATTTGAAAATTAGCCAGTGTCAAGTATCCTACTAATATTATAAAGCTGAAAGTTTGTGAATACGTGTGTATGTGTGTTTGTTACTCAACCCGGTAAAAACCGCTGAACTGATTACCATGAAACTTGGAATAACACATGGGCTACTTTATATCCCGATAATCCCGCGGGATCGGGACTTAAGCGGGTGAAACCGCGGGGCGTAGCTAGTTAGTAATATTTTGCAAGTTATTTGCATCTAAACAGTCAAGTCGTCATAGTAAAAGTCAAGTCGAGGGCATCATTGTAAGTTGGCGGCCATTTTTTACGATGATTGTTCACGGAGCTTTGGAGACAATTAGTATACTTTGTATAGTACTATAAATAAATAAATAAATCTTGTGACGAACACACAGCGCCATCTAGCCCCGTGGTAAGCTGCTAAGTTTGTGTTACAGTGACTAGATAACGGATATACTACTTATATTTATTTTTCTTTTGTAAATACATACATATTATTCATAGAAATACGCCCAGACCAAATACAAATATTTATTTTAAGCATAAATATTTGCATTCAGCGGGAATCGAACCCGCAACCTTCTGTATTGCAGCCAAGCATTCGCCCGACGCGCCACAGAGGTCGTCAAATGTATGATACCTGTATGGCCTGTATGTTGGGCTTGTCACTCCCCACACGCTCCGCCTGCGCCTTGAGCCGTCCGCGCAGCTCCTCCACCGTGTGGGACTCCAGCTCCTCCGCCGAGTGCTTCTCCAGGGGATCCGGTCGGCTGATACCCGGTATACCTTCCACGTCTGCATCTTCTAGCTTTAGGTTTTCTAACTGGAAGGTTAAGAACACGATCGCATGAAGACACTGACGTAAACAAAATGTTATAAGGTTTCCAGGTGCCCATTAAGTAATTGAACGACGTCTATGTTTACAAAGAATCGTATTAAGGGCCTGTATAACTCTAATAGCGTGACAGGGATGAAGCTAGCGAATTTTAGATGTGTAAGTGAAGGACGTAAGATGCGCCTATGCAAAATTTTCTTGGGTAAATTAAACAATTGCTAGTTTCAAGATAACTAAACGTTAATCTTGATATTAAAAATATTCACTGCCTGTTTTGAGCTAAGTTCAGTTCTTATACAAAGTTTCATTAGTTTTCGTACAATATTGACTGAGTAATATCACTCATTTGTACAATTTAGAGGGAAGTTTGGAATTTTAATATCCTCGATTTTAATAAATATGGTTTCAAAAACTTTTATTTTAAATAAATTTTTTAGTAATTCACCCTAGAAACATCCGTTCTGGCCTACTACGGCCCCTTAATAATAGTAGTTTATGCACCGAGGTACTGCTCTTATATAGCGGGCGTCATATTAAATAAAAAACGTACTAAGTACTAAAAAACGTACTCTTGAGTGAACCGTGGGATTCAAGCGCCAAAGATAAAGACAGGCTTTATTACCGAGATGAATATTCTACTTTACACATCTACTGCGAGACAATTAAACGGGTATAAAAATAAGCATTTAACAAACAATAGACTCTGTCGTGTTTAGTTTTATCGTCTTTGTATTGTACTTACATCAGCATCCCATCTTCTTAACTTATCCTTCATCTCATCGTAGGTTTTCTCCGCTTTACTCAACGTGTTGTTAACCTCCAATCTCTCACTCTTCCCTTTATTCTGTTTGGCAGTCAGCGAAGCTATCTCCGCTTTCAATTCTGAGAACTCGCCGGTACCTTCGTTTATTTCCTCTTCTAACTGTAATAACAATATGTTAAAAAATTAGACTTTTAAAGGACTCTGTGACGCATCGACTGCAATGACTAAGGGTTCGATTCCCGCCGAGTGTAGATATTTATGCTTAAAAATAAGTATTTGTGTCTGGGCTTTGTTTAATAAATACGTATGTACTAGCATCGCGGTTTCACCCGCGTAAGTCCATTCCCGCTGGAATAAAAAGTAGCCTATGTGATATTCCCGGTATCCAGCTACCTGTATTCCAAGTTTTATCGCAATCGGTTCAGTAGGTTTTGCGTGATAGAGTAACAAACACACATAGACACATACTCACAACTTTCAGCTTTATAATATTAGTAGGATAGGATTTACGATAAAAAAGTATAATTTGTAGTATATCCATTGTCTAGTACCTACAGTACAAGCCTAGCACTTAGTTTGGGACTGGATTGCGCTGTGTGTAATGTTGTGCATTTTTTTTTTATTTATCAGTCTTTGTAGTCCTCTACTAACACTATGGATGTGAATGTCTGAAAATAAATGATTTCAATTCAATTCAATTTAATCACAAATGTGCACTAACCTCTTCAACTTTCTTCTGTAACTCTCCATTTTCAATCAACAACTCTTTCTTCTTCGTACTCAACTCTTCGAGATGTTTCTGTGTTTCTTTCAGATCGGACTCCATTTGCGTTATCTTGTCTTTAGATTTCGTTGCGTTTCTGTAGAAAATAGATTTAAATGTAATTTGCAAAAATGATAATTTATTTTATTTTATTCTCTTAGTTAGAGCTGAGAAAATTTACTACTAATATTATAAATGTGAAAGTGTGTGTGTTTGGATGTTTGTTACTCAATCACGCAAAAACTACTGAACCGATTGCGATATAACTTGGAATATAGGTAGCTGGATACCGGGAATAACACATAGGCTACTTTTTGTCCCGATATTCTCGCGGGAACGGGACGTACTATTCCAAGTTTCATCGCAATCGGTTTAGTAGTTTTTGCGTGAAAGAGTAACAAAGTCACATACATACAAATTTACAAACAAACTTTCGCGTTTATAATATTAGTAAGATTTGTTTTAGTAATGTAAATTACTCACCGAACGCTAGTATTAATAGCGACCTTCAATTTAGTGATTTCAGTAGATATTTTACTGATCTTGTTCCCCAAGTCGGTTACGGTCTTCTGCAAGTCTTTGACCTTCCCGCCGGTCACCGCCGATATCTGGGCTTCGACACCTGCCACTTCTTTTTCTACCTAAAACATAAGTAGATCGTATAAGGGATGATTTATATTAGACCGTCAGTCGGCCGTGCCGGGTCCGAGCTTCGTTGTCCATTGCGGCCGCCACTCGGTTGCAACTCAACAGACCGATCGACTGCTCGCCGAGCAATGGACAATGAAGCTCGGAGCCGGCACGGCCGAATGACGGTCTAGTACGAGTATATATCATCGCTTATGGGGTTTTAAGGGCCTATATAACCCTAATAGCGTGACAGGGATAAAGCTAGCGAATTTCAGATGTGTAAGTGAAGGACGTAAAATGCGACTATGCAAAATTTCATTGCGTAAAATCAAACAATTGCTAGTTTCAAGATAACTAAATGTTATTCTTGAAATTCAAAACATTCACTGCCTGTATTGAGCTAAGTTCGGTTCTTATACAAAGTTTTATTAGTTTTCGTACAATATTGACTGAGTAATATCACTTATTTTTAGATCTTTAGATCTTACAATTTAGAGGGAAGTTTGGAATTTTTTTCTATCGAGAAAATTTTCAGGAATCTTGTTTTCATGACAATCACGTGTTAGTAAATTTCCTCGACTTTAATAAATATGGTTTTAAAAACTTTTATTTTAAATAACTTTCGTAGTAATTCACCCTAGAAACATCAGTTCTGGCCTTCTACGGCCCCTTAACGGCAACAACCATATAAGCAATGTTATCAGAGTTCCATACCTCAAAAGGTAAAAAGGAACCTGAAATCTCTCGTTCATTGGTCTGTCTGTTTGTTTTTAACTATGATATCAGGGAGACACTCGAAAAATAAAATTTACAGAGGACTATCTTAGGAGCCATTTGATTTTTTATCGACCCTAATGTTATAATGCGTTCAACCAAAACTAACCCTCTATTAGGGGTTCAAAAATCGCTAAATACGACCTGCTTACACTGTACTATTTTGTTACACCAACTTATTTTTAAAACAATATTGTTAAATAACTGAGTCTCCAGTTTCGTGAACAAGCCAGTTGAAATTACAGGCGAAACATAGAAGTCCGTTAAAGGAATAGTAGATTGTTATACAAGGGCTGAAGGTCAAGCATTTCACCCAAGATATAAGATAGTTCGAGGGTGAAATGCGTGACGTTCACCCCAGTTAAACACTCTACTTTTCATTTCGACTGTGAGGAAATTAAAATACTGCTAGCACATTTAATAAAACAAGTATATTGAGAATCAGTTAATAAATATCAAGTAAAATTTGTAAAATCCTATTTTTTAATATATTAAAAGCATTAGAAATTTTTCTAATGTTAATTAGAATTTTTTCTAAAGTTAATTAGAAAAATTTAAAAACATTTGCTTAAATACTTGTCTATTGACTACAATAGAATTGAGTCACGACGTGCATATATGCGGCTATGCCGACAAGAGAAAAACAAGTAAGAAGCAATCATGATGTGGCAGAATAGAAGAGTAGGTAATTCTATTATCATTGCCAAAGAAAAAAAAGGCGTTTTTTAATTTCGGACTATATTATGACGTTTTGGGTCCTTGTATTTGACAATATTTCTATAGAAAGAAGTGTCAAATGGTGCATTAATAAAAAATGAAATTTACTTTCAAACCTAGAGATGAAATGAGCTACTTTCAACCTGGCTATCTACCCATGAAAGTTAAACTTTCCGAACAGGAGATGTAAAGAAATTTAAACATGGTAAACTCCGTTATTTAATATTATTTGTAGTGAAAACCATTCAAGTTTTCGTTGGTTAATTTGCCATGTTACTATTTTCATTAAAATTAGACATGGGGCGGGTACCCGGTTTGGATCCGGTACCCGGCGGATCCGGCACCTTTTTTAGTATCCGGCCGGGTACCGGGTAATGGTGCCGGGTATCCGGCTCTGCCGGGTAATTTGATAGACCAAAAATAATGAAACATATTACACTTTTTAAATTATTTATTATGCTGAACACAAACGGTAATCAATATAATTATGTTTTGCTCACTAATTTATCAGAAAGAACTAAAAAAACTAAATATATGTAGGAATTGGCTTCAATTTAAGTAAAACTCACTGATTTTCTTCACTTGCTTCTATTTTAATCTTCAATAATACAACAACAGTACATATTCGCATTCTTTCTCATTTTTGACAACCTTCTAACATGACAGTTCAACTTACTTTTTTAAATAGGAAACATTGCCATATCTACATACAAAAACGTTACGAAATAACTAAATAGACTAAAAAAAATTCAAATTAATCACTACTTTATTCGACACGGCCATCCTGATCATTCATCTGCCCCAGATGAATCGTCGTCTTCAGGAGAAATCCATGGTTTCATCAGGTCAGCTGAGGTAGTTGTAGTGATCGGGCCTTCACTATTACCAATCTTCCTCACAGAGTAGCGGTCATTTCTGTTTTGCTTTACTACCGTGTATGGACCCAAGTACTTAGGGTATAATTTGCTTCCTTGTGAAAACTGCGTCTTCTTTATAGCTACGAGATCGCCAACCTCATATCTTCTGGCTTCCTTTCGTTTTTTATTATAGTTCTTTATATTTTCTTCTTGAACTTTCTGAATGCATTCCTTTGCCTTTCTTCTTAGATCATCTCTTTTCTCGTTGTAATTCTGTATGTTTTCTTGTTCTATTAGTTTACAAATATCGTCATTTTTATCTCTCATTTTGCATCCAAAAAGTAGTTCAAACGGTGTCATCCCGATGGCTCTTTGGTGAGAACCATTTAAACATCTTTGTACTTTAGATACGTGGCGATACCATTTGGTTGGGTCTTCGGCGCTCAGTTTACTTAAAACAGCAATAATAATCTGATGGATACGTTCAACCTGACCGTTTCCTCTTGGTTGTCCAGTTGTTATTGTATAATGCGTAATGTTTTCATCTTTGCAGTACTGCTGGAAATCGTTTGAGGTGAATGCAGCGTTACGGTCGGAAATAATTCTTTCTGGTGAACCGAAAGTTTGCTGTTGTAGGATGAGCTTGTTTAAAGTTTCTTCTGTACTCAAAGTCTTAACAGGATAGATCCATGTGAATTTTGTGTACGCATCCACTACAGTAAGGATGTACTTATAATTCTTATGGGTTGAAGTCATAGGTCCGAGATGATCGATGTGATATGTCGATAATGGTACCTCGCCTTTGTCTATTGGGTGAAGTAAGCCCTCTTTTTTACCTCTTTTGTGCGCTATAAGGATACATTCAACGCAATTATTGATTACTTTTCGTATCTTCTCTGTTAAATTACCTATAAAATAATCTCTATTTATTAATTCTTCAGTTTTTAAAATTCCAAAGTGTCCTTTTTCGTGGTTTCTTCTAATTATCTCATTCTCCATTCTTTTAGGTACTACTAGTAATTTATCGCCATTCTTCATCTTGTATAATATTTCATTCTGCACAACATAATCTTTGTAATCTTCTGTCTCTAAAATTTTCTTAATAAGTTTGATTTGTTCATCTTCGTTCTGTGCCTTCTTTATACGAGCTATAGTTTCAGTAAGTATTAAACAGACAGGGTATCTGCTCAATGCGTCTGCGTGTTTCATTCTTGTTCCTGGTCTGTGTTCGATCTTATAGTCGTATTCCTCTAAAAGCAGAGCCCATCGAGCAACTCTAGGTGGCAAATCCTTTTTTTGCAAAGTCATTGTCAATGCGGAACAATCCGTAACGATCTTGAAATGAATTCCTAGTAGGTAGACCCGGAACTTTTTCAGAGCAGCAACAATAGCCAATATCTCCAGATGATAACTATGATATTTGCGTTCCGACGGAGTCGTCTTCTTGCTCATGTAATGGATGGGGTGGAGTTGGTTGTCTCCAGAGCTTCTCTGAAAGAGGACAGCTCCATACCCGTCTGCACTGGCGTCTGTGTGGAGTTCAGTTTCTAAGTCAGGGTTGTATATTCTGAGAACAGGAGATCCACATAATATCTTTTTCAATTCAATAAAAGCCTTCTCGCATCTTTCATCAAAATTAAACATAGTATCTTTCTTCAGTAAGTCTGTCATAGGTTTCGCAATCAAAGAATAGTCTTTTACAAATTTTTGGAAATAGCCGGTCAGTCCTAGAAATGATTGAATAGCCTTTATGTTGTTAGGTTTCTTAAAATTTGCAACGGCTTTGATCTTTTCAGGTGACGGTCGAACTTCATTATCACAAATAATATAACCAAGGTATTGAATTGTCTTCTTCAAAAAACGACATTTTTTCCAATTGAATTCTAAGTTGTATTCTTTAGCTCTCTGTAATACAATTTCTAGTTTCTTAATTCCTTCTTCTTCGGTTAATGAGGGTAGGATCAAATCGTCTAAATAAACAAGTATAATTCCGTCTCTGATAAGGTCACTGAAGATGTTATTGATGAATCTTTGAAAAACTGAAGGCGCTGTGGATAAACCAAAAGGCATTTTCATAAATTCATACTGCCCTTGAGGTGTTACGAACGCGGTATACTTCTGACTATCCTTGTTGACATTCACGTGTAAAAATCCGTTTTTGAGGTCAAGCGACGTAAATATCTTCGCCTCTTTTAACTTATCTATCTGGTCTTCTATGATAGGTAGTGGAAATCTTTCCTTAATCAGTTTTTTGTTCAATTTTCTATAGTCCACGCACATTCTTTTAGATCCATCTTTCTTGTCGGCCAGAACTATAGGACTAGCAAAATCAGACTTGCTTGGTTTAATTATTCCTTTGTCCAACCATTCTTTCACTTGCGTATTTACAGCAGTCATCTCTAACGGTGATAAACGTCGGGGATTTTGAAAAACAGGATATTCATCGGTAAGTATTATCTTTAATTCTACGTTACTCTCTTTCTTATTTTCAGTAGGTTTATACTCTTTACACATCTTCCGTATTTTCTCAGCAAATTTGGAATCTTCTATATCATATTCGTCTTCATTATCTTTCTTCTCCATCAATAATGTTAGGTGTATAATCTTTTCCATGTAGATACCCTCGGAAGTAAAACAAACTTCGAAGTCCTTCAAGATTGGATTACCGATCAATACTTTAACCGGCAATTCATTATCTTTTACGACGTGAAATTCGACATCAGTGAAGTAATTATTAATTTGTACGTTTGCGGTAAAAACTCCTTCTGTATAAACTTCGTTCATTGCGATTCCTCTCAAACATGTTGATTCAGCCTTATAGTCTTTAATATCTTCTTCAATCTTCATAAATTCTGTTTTGGTTATAAGATTCACATCGCTTCCAGTGTCAATGAGAGTTGTAAAGTCTTTACCGTTAATCTTAATCTTCTTATATGGAACTTTATCTTCTTCATTCTTATTCTGGATTTTTAATGTCTTCTTAACTTTTGTGCAATCGGTCGACTTATGCCCATACTCATTACATTTGAAGCATTTGATGCCTTTTGTACAGGTAGGCGCTTGATGATCAGAGTCACCACAGTTGAAACATCTCTTCACATGAGCCGTCTTACGAGATGAGTGATGTCCAGATGATTGATTTAGATGTGACGGCTTACTTGACATCTTCTTTCTAAATTCGCTATAAGTGTCCAACTTCTTACGAAAATCTTTCATGTCCGAAGCCCCGTACAAAATAGCTTTGTTTGGTTCAGCGTCACGTATCCCATCTATCACATATTCTATCAGGGCTGCATCCTCAACTTTGCCATGAAGTAATATTCCTTCATTGTTAGGAAATATTGTTGATACGTCTCATCGGTCTTCATTTTACGCGATGCTAGTTTCTTGTGTACGATGGCGCTATTAATTTTAGGTCCAAATTCTTCTTTGAGTGCCTTCTTAAAAGTCGAGTAGTCTTTAACACGCCCCAGCGATCGTAGAAACAACTTGGCGGTTCCATCTAAAAGTCTCTTCGCGTAAATAAGTTTTTCGATTTTAGTCCACCTCATGATTTGAGCAGTATCTTCAAATTCATCGATAAATGAATCAACAGGATAAGTGTCGTCTCCGGTGAAAATTGTCATAGATCTTTCTAAGTCCTTGAATGAAATTTGCACATCTAACTCTTCGTCTTCACTTTCTTTATCATCTTTCTTCGGCGGCATTTTTGCGGTTGTACTACTATTAAGCTTTAAATTCTTTGAATTTCTTCTACTAGTCTTCGTACAAAATTTCGGCTTGTTCGGACTCATTTATTTTTATTCTTAATAAAAAGTAATCTTCGCAATCATAATTTCTACCATTCGGATATTATTTTTCAGACCTGGCAACATTTTCTACCATAGGGAAATTTAATTCCAGAACTGGTAACATTTTCTCCCACTGTCAGTAAAACGTCGGTCGCAGTTCTGACAGCTGTGGCTATGTTCACTCACGTCGCGTCGGTAAAACAGCTTCAATGGCGGCGACGATGATGAAACGGCTTTTTTGTTCGAATGAATTCTGATCAACTTATCTTCGTTTTACTTCAAATTTTTTGTCAATCCCGGACGAGCCCCCAAAAAGTTGTAGGAATTGGCTTCAATTTAAGTAAAACTCACTGATTTTCTTCACTTGCTTCTATTTTAATCTTCAATAATACAACAACAGTACATATTCGCATTCTTTCTCATTTTTGACAACCTTCTAACATGACAGTTCAACTTACTTTTTTAAATAGGAAACATTGCCATATCTACATACAAAAACGTTACGAAATAACTAAATAGACTAAAAAAAATTCAAATTAATCACTACTTTATTCGACATACATATTTTATTTTAATATTGGTAATTTAAGATGGGTAAGTTGTAATGTAAAAACGCCAATTTTTCTGCGCGATTAGCATTTAGGCGACTGCGTTTCTTGTCATAAATTAGCCCTGCTTCTGAGAACAGGCGTTCGCTGTATACAGAGCTAGATGGTGTGCATAGATATTTCGCCGATACTTTTCGCACCCCGCGGGAACATGCGCTAGCCAGCCGGTACGCGGCGATTCGAGCTATCAAAGACGCCAGCGCCACCTCTATTTCACTTCAGTTGCGCCTGAGCGCAAGGGAGACACACGTGTCACGACGCGTTACCGCTGCCGGGTACCCACGAGTACCCGGCGCAAAATGTGTCGGGTACCCGTTCAGCGAGTACCCGGCAAAACCACTACCCGTCCCATGTCTAATTAAAATATCGAATTCGATTTTATTTTGGTAGGTATACGAATGTCTTGATTTTTTTTTAAGTCTAATACGTTGGATGACTTCACAGTCAGTAATTTAAATACCTAAAAGAATGGGGGGTTTAGCGGATCCCGGGGTCCCGAGAGGAATGCGCCCGGGAACATCGGCTAGAGAATATGACATACCTCCCCGGCGTCACGTGTAGCTTGTTCCAGCTTTTCCTTAGCGTCGTGGAGTACATCCTCCAACAGTCCCTTCTGAGCTTCGTCCACTTTACTCGAAGCTGCACGCTTCTCTTGCGCTTTTATTTGATTCTGTAACGATGTAAAACACAATATTTAAAAGGTTTTCTCGCGTTTTATTAAAAAAAAGTCATTATTATCAACGACCGAGCCTTCGCCAACTTTATAGTTGGCTGTTTCAAGGTTACTTCATGGTCAAGGTGATGTATGTGTTTCAAAATTCTGTCACGATGTGTTATTAAAAAAAAAATATTGCAGGACGTTACATACAGCGCAATTTAGCCCCAACTAAGCACTAGGCTTGTACTATGGCTAGTAGACAACGGACATGGTATATATGACTTATATAATATTATACTTTTAGTTTTTTATGTTTTCGCAAATTTGCATTGTAACATTATAATATTTACCGGGTTGAATTTGCGTTTTTTTAACGGCATTGTTTCAATGCACGTACGTTTCGCTAACTCTACAGTTAGCTTTACCAAGGCTTTACCTAGACTGAGATGTAATTAGACTTCGAAAATGAATTTTATTTCAATTAAACATTGCAAAAACAGAAGAAAAATCATTGCGTCAACGTTACCTTAATAAGAGGCACTTGAGTTGTCAAACTCTTCAATTCTATATTGATTTTGTTAAGAGTTGTGCTTCTGTCTCTAATAGATCTTTGCAGAGACGTTATACTGTCCTCCAGAGTCGCTTGTTCGGCGCGCAGCTCCGATAGTCTGAAAGGGAAACAACAATGCTTGCTTAATACGATTAAGTTAAATACGATTTCCCACATAATACGCTTTATTACGATCAAAACCTGAATCATTTGATAAAATCAAACAAAACATTTATTTAATATTATTATGTTTATTAGATTTATTAGAGATGTGGTGCTAAATTTTCTTTTTCGTGAAACCTAGTTCAAATGCGTGTAAATTGTTTAATTTTGGGGGCATATTAATCAATTTAGTTTCGTGAAGGTGTCCCAAGTGGAATGAAAGTGAAAATCGGTGCAAAACATGAACTTTAGCGTTGTCTCCAAAGCTCCGTGAACAATCTTTGTAAATGGCCGCCGTGTTTACAAATGATTCTAGACTTGACATTAACTATGACGACTTGACTGTTTCGATGCAAATAACTTGCATAATATATTAATGATACTTGACACTGGCTAATTTCCAAATGGCCATAATCGGTTCACAACCGATAAGAAATAAAATAAATAAAAACTCCAAAAGGGTTCCGACGCGGCCCTCGCCCCGGAACCTCACCGACAACGACTCCCGCGCCGCGCCGCGATACAATAACATCAAGAGAATCCATACTTTTCTGCACCGCACGTTTGCTTTTAGCCCTTTTTTAGCTTATTTACTGGTTCCTGTTAAGTTATTCGACTGTCGGACATTAAATCCTACCAATATACAGTCCACCCGTGTTTATTTACCAACAAACGGCCAGAACGTTTAGTTTACCTTCTATCCGCCAGGTCCAGCTTCCGCTCCGTGGCCTGTATGAGGGCGGGGTCCTGGCCGCTGGTGTCCTGCTGCACGGAGCTCGACATTCTGCCTCGCATACTGGTCTTGCCGCCACCCGACATTGTACCTACAAAGCGTCTATGTCTGAGCGACCTTTACTGGCTAAAACAGTATTCATTAGAAATATTTAAAAGGAAAAAAATCATCTTCAAAAATTCACTCGCGACTAGACTTAAACTCGCGTCTCTGAGTTCAAATCACGTCGCGATTGAATTTTTGAAGATTAGTTTTTCTTTTAAAATATTAGGAAATAACGTAATTTGTTTTTATTGCTTAAGGCATAATATAGTAATCATTTTCAGACGCGGAAAAACTAATGAAAGGATTTCAAAATTTCTTTTCAACATCGCAATTGAATTGCAATCGAAATTGTATTATTTGAAAAAGGGCGTTCATTCTAAAATTCGAACTTCTTTTTTTAATATTTGAAAAATGACAGATGTTTTTACAAATGAACGCAATTAATGCTTAGATTGTAGTAGTTTCACTCCAATAAAAGGTCAACTTAGGGTCAATAACCTCTAACTGTAAAACACAGCAGATTTTCAAGTAAATTTTCAACTCAAAATTATCGAAAATAACTTCAAATTTCCAAGTCGTGAAACCCGTGCACGGTTTTGAATTAGTAATAAATAGTCCCGTATTTTTACCTTATTTTCTAACTATAGTATCCAGTCAGAGTAACCTCGTTTTAAGGCAACGCCGAGTAAACAAACAGTCTCAAAAATTAACCTTTTTAAATTCACATAATACACTTCACTTGATAAACTTTTTTAATTCTTAAAGTCACTTGGTATCGAGTACTTGATCACGCTATTCACGCGATCACACGATTTGTAACGTAGTTAACAAAGCGTGTTCCTTCGCGACCAAGATCATTGTAACATGATCGAAGCGTCAAGGTGAGAAAATCAATAACAATACGCGATTATGAACCGGTAAAATGTAATTAAGGGCGACTTGCATGAAACCATTTAAAAATATATTTAACTAAATCAATTTTAAAATAATTTATGGGAAATCGAACATTGGACTCTCTTTCATTAAGTGGACGATTGATAATATGTTGCAACACATTGACAGTTCTTGAAATTCTTACAGATTTTAAACACGTTTAACAGCTTAAACATGTTTTGGAACCGTTATGCAAGCCGGCCTAAGAGTCCCAAATTACCTGCGATCTCAATAACGTCGCCAGTAAGTGTAACGGTTCTGTATCTGGTGCTCCCATAGGCTATCCTCGAAGCCTGTTCCAAATCGTTGGCCACAAGTGTATCTCGTAGTGCAAAGTAAAATGCGGGTAGTACTCTGTCGTCTTTCACTTTGATAAGGTCGAATAGGCGTGGTACGTTTTCTGGACTGCAAGGTCAAAAAATATATATCTTACTTCTTATCTTACCAATATTATAAACGCGAATGTTTGTATGTATGTATGTATGCGAGTTTGTTACTCAATCACGCAAAAACTACTGAACCGATTGTGATGAAATTTGGGATATGGATACCGGGAATAACACATAGGTTACATTTTTTCCCGATAATCCCGCGGGAACGGGACTTACGCGGGTGAAACCGCGGGGCGCAGCTAGTATAAAATATATGGTAAAATAGCCGCCAAGTGCGAGTCGGACTCGCGCACGAAGGGTTCAGTATTATTGTCACAAAAAAATGAAAATTTCAATTGTCTAACCATCATAGTACATGAGAAACAGCTTGGTTTTGGCCAGACAAATAAATAAATATTGCACGACATTACTATCTAGCCCCAAACTAAGCACTAGGCTTGTACTATGGGTATTAGACAACGGATACCCTACTACATATTATACCTTTTTAATGTAATTACATACATATGATACATAGAATACGCCCAGAACCAGAAACAAACATTTATGTTTGTTTATAATATAATGTTTCAGGCGGAAATCGAACCCGCAACTTTCTGCATCGCAGTCCGGGCGTACAGTGGATACTTAGGAGCATAGGGTTCCGTTTTTACCCTTTGGTTAAAGAACCCTAAATACTAGCCAAGAATTGCACTAAGAAGAAGAAAGGGCAAGTTAACTCCGTCTCAACAATTCCACAAGCTTATGACATTTCTGCCGTGTCAATGAATAAATTGTCTACAGCACCCCAACCCGTCGATGAGGCGTCGGTATAAAATCATACCGACGCCTCATCGCCGATCGAATTTCAGAGGTAAAAAAATACAAGATATCATCACTTTTATCATGTGAGATAGTAGTCAAACTCTCATCTATCGTTTATTTAAAAAAGTAAACTTATTTATTTTTTTCGTCTAGTGGTGTGGCTCACCTAGTGTTAGTTTTTTCAGTTTACTTACTATTTGACTCGTTTCTCATAATACTGCTTCAAATGCTGCTGCTTGTCTAAAGCCACGAAGGTAGCTCGTCCCACATCGCTCCGCTTCAAGAACTCGACACAGGCTTGTGCCGTCTCCACCGTGTCCACGACTATGTTGTCTAAAGCACCGCAGCAGGTTGATATTGCGACATCGTATTTTATGTCTATACCGCCTAGGTCGCCCTGAAACATGGAACACACATTGTAATGGCATACATTTATCCTAGGAAAAATAAATATCAATAAATATAGCACAATATTACACACAACGCTATCTAGCCCCAAACTAAGCACTAGGCTTGTACATACCTTTATATTTGGGTAGCATAAAATTTTGATACAAGATGATGATGATTGATGTGATATTTATATCTATGGTTAGATGTCATTATTTGTAATAAATCAGTCTGTCGCTAACCTATGCTTTTCATTGACGTCTCACTGGCGACGAGGACGGGATTTTTTTCTTCATTTTAATTTTATTACAAGGAAATCTGTTTTTTCGCGTATACATGAACTTACAATATGCCTATCGGTAAATTGGAACCGTTTAATTTAAGTTCAAAACAATGGCCTGCGTATATTCGGCGTATGAATCAGTACATCATTCTGAATGAAATAGCTGACGATCTAAAAGTGCCAATGCTTATAACGGTAGTAGGTGAAGATACGTATTCCCTGATGTGTGATCTTTGTGCACCGTAGTTTCCGGAAGATAAAACGTACACGGAATTAGTTAAACTAGTGACGGATCATTTAGAACCGCAGCGTTCAGAGATCGCCGAGCGTCACGTTTTTAGACAGCGGCGACAACGCGTTGGTGAATCTCTCACGGAATACCTCCAGGCACTCAAACATCTTGCGGCTACCTGTAATTTCGGTTCTTGTAATGCGTGCTCGACACTGGAGGATAACCTGAGGGATCAATTCGTGTCAGGTCTTGCGAATGACGCCATGCGATCTAGAATTTTTGCGGAGAAAAAAATAAAATACAAAGAGGCGGTGGAATTGGCTTTGGCTCTGGAGGCTGCTGAGAAACACGCAGAAGTGAATGGCACTACGGGAGCAGGACAGGTGACGACAGATTCGAGAGGCGGAGAGGCGGGCGAGGGCCTGCACTACGCGCGGGCGCGAGGAGCGGTGCGCGGCGGACGCGGCGGAGCTGGAGCCGGGGCGGGCAGGCCGGGCGCGAGCGGCGCGCCGGCGACCCCCTCGGGCAGCGGCGGCGAGCTGCGCGCGAGGCTTTGTTGGCGCTGCAACAGGCCGCACTCAGCAGACCGGTGCAAGTTCAAACATTACAACTGCAACGGATGTGGTGTACGTGGACACCTTCAAAATGTTTGTAAACATGTGCGCGGTAACGGCGGCGGCGGTCGTCAAAACTACGTCGGTGACGAGTCGGACGACGACGGTATGTTCAACATCGATGTGACTGCACGAGGTAACAAACCGTACTTTATTAACCTTTAATTGATAACAACCCAGTAGAGTGTGAGGTAGACACGGGTAGTCGTATTTCGGCGATAAGTGAAGAGATGTACCGACAAATGTTCGCGAGTAAATTAGTTATAAAAGATAACTTAATACTACGTGGATATTCAGGGTCACAAATTGAGTCGCTCGGGTTCATCGAAGTCGATGTGTTTTTGAACGGTGTTGCGCAAAAAGCACTTCGTCTATATGTGATTAAAGGAGGCGCGCGCCCACTACTAGGTCGAGAATGGATGCGAGCGCTACAAATAAAACAGATAAACTTTAATTCTATTTCGGACGATCAATTTGTGACTCAGTTATGTAACGAGTATCCAGAGGTATTTTGTGACAAGTTAGGTACTTGTAAGCGAGCAATTCGCTTACAGCTAGCGGATAGTGATCCGGTGTACATGCGCGCGCGGCCCGTGCCGCTGGCGCTACGCGAGCGCGTCGAGCATGAGTTGGCGCGGCTCGAAGCGGACGGCTCCATATACCGCGTCGACTACTCTGACTACGGAACTCCTATTATGCCGGTGGTTAAGTCTAATGGGGATATCCGCATTTGTGGGGACTATAAGGTCACAATAAATCCCAAATTAAATCGAGATTACTATCCTTTACCTCGTATAGACGAATTGTTTGCAAACCTTAGCGGGGGTGAGAAATTTTCTAAGCTTGATCTCCGGCACGCTTATGAACAATGTTTAGTAGCGGAGGAGTCACAGTCGTATACTGCCATTACCACACACCTGGGGACATTCGCGTATCGTCGCACCCCTTATGGGCTTTCTTGTGTGCCAGAAAAATTTCAAAAAATAATGGAGGAGACGCTGCGTGGGGTGCCCGGTTGTGTTGTATTTTTGGATGACATTTGCGTGACAGGTTCCGATAATAAGGAACATGTAAAGAATCTAAGAGCTGTACTAGATAGATGACGGGATATGGGGCTCACAGTTAAGCTAAGCAAATGCAGTTTCTTACAGGATAGTGTAAAATATTTAGGTTTTATAATTAGCAAAGACGGCTTGCGGCCGGATCCAAGTAAACTAGATGCCATTTCTAGTGCGCCTCAGCCACAGAATACGACCCAGTTAAAAAGTTTTCTGGGAATGTTAAATTATTACGGTCGCTTTATACCTAATTTGAGCACACTTTTACACCCGTTACACAATTTGCTTAAAAAAGATGAGGACTGGAAATGGGATCACGAGTGTGAATTAGCATTTACGAAGGCCAAACGAATTCTCCTGAGCGAGCGAGTGTTAGCGCATTACGAGGAAGGTCGTGAACTGGTACTGTCAGTGGACAGTAGTGCTTACGGGTTGGGGGCAGTTTTGGCGCATCGCTACACCGACGCGGGCGGCGTCGGCACGGAGCGGCCTGTTTCTTGCGTGTCGCGCACACTGTCCGCGTCCGAGCGCAACTACAGCCAGCTCGACAAGGAGGCGTTGGCCATCCTATTCGGTGTGACCAAGCACCACCAATACCTATTCGGGAGGAGATTCACTTTACGTACCGATCACCAGCCGTTAACTCATATATTTGGTGAAAAAGGAGGTATCCCACAGACGGCGGCGAGTCGCTTGCAGCGGTGGGCGGCGCGCCTAGCTGCATATGATTTTAAAATAGAGTTTGTTCGGTCGGCGGACAACAGTCCAGCTGACGCATTATCGCGACTCCCGCTACCTCAGGAGGGTTCGTGTCCAGATACGGTAGATTATTTGAATCTAGTGGAAGAATACCTTCCTATTAGTTTTATTGATGTAGCAAAAGAAACTGAAAGGGATCAGATTTTAAGCAAGATTAAAGGGTACATTTTGTTTGGCTGGCCGTTGTCAGGACCGAGATGCGAAGAAGAAAAGCCATTTTTTGCGAGAAAAACGGAATGGCAGATCGGGGCTGTTTATTGTACAAATATCGCATCGTCATACCGGCCAACTTACAAAAAAAAATACTTATGGAAATTCATGAAGGACATTTGGGTATGAATAAAATGAAGGGTTTGGCGCGTAATTACGTTTACTGGGCAAATTTAGACCATGATATAGAAGTAATGTGTCGTGCATGCGCGCCGTGCCGGGCGGTTAGTGACGCGCCGCCGCGGGCACAGCTGCATCCTTG
This sequence comes from Idaea dimidiata, assembly GCA_949358125.1. Lineage (NCBI taxonomy): Eukaryota > Metazoa > Arthropoda > Insecta > Lepidoptera > Geometridae > Idaea > Idaea dimidiata. The sequence goes on along the minus strand of OX442334.1, from coordinate 17,602,740 downwards.
GGAGTTTCCGCTGCACCCGTGGCGACGCTTGCACGCTGATTTTGGCGACTGTGCGGGCACACGTTATCTTATCGTGGTGGACGCACACTCCAAATGGATCGAGGCGGTACCGATGCGAGGGACGGACGCAGCAGCCACGATCGCAACTTTGCGTAATATTTTTGCGCGATTTGGTTTACCGTCGCAACTCGTAACAGACAACGGCCCACCGTTTACGTCTCACGATTTCGATACGTACTGTAAAAAAAATTGTATTAAACATGTAACTTCGGCTCCTTATCGGCCCCAGGGCAACGGCGCGGCAGAAAATGCGGTAAAGACAATTAAGAAATGTATCAAACGAGCGTTGCATGAGGGAGAAAACGTAAACACGGCGTTAAGTAAATTCTTGTTGCAATACCGAAACTGCGAGCACGCGACGACCGGGGTGTCGCCGGCGGTCGCGCTGCAGGGCCGCCGCTTGCGCAGTCGACTGGACGCGCTGCGTCCCGACACCGCTGCCATAGTACGGGACAAACAGGAGCGAAAAGTGGCGCTCTCACCGCAACACACTCGTAAGTTTGTCGTGGGGGATACTGTGCTGGCTCGCGATTATACAACGAAGGAGGTTAAGTGGACCGAAGGAAAAGTAGTCAAAGTAACGGGGCCGGTATCTTATAAGGTCGATGTGGGGGACAGAAAGGAATGGAATAGGCACGTGGATCAGTTAATTTTAGCCGATAATAAGAATAGATATTCGCTGTCTCGCACCTTTAGGACTCCTGAGAAACAAACAGCTGATGGGAGCGATAAGGAGACTGAAGGTGATGCTGATGCGTGCGATGAGCATGATGAGGAGAGTGTCCAACGCTCGCCGGAGCGCTCGGAGCCGCCACCGGCACCGTCGCCCCCACCCCCGGACGCATCTGCTCGGGCACTACGTGCGTACAATCGTGCTCAGCGGAAACTTATAAATTGATTATAATATTTTAGGGTTCTTTAGTATTTACAGATTTAAGAGGGAGAAAATGTGATATTTATATCTATGGTTAGATGTCATTGTACGAGCATGAGCTCGACATTTAAGTTAACGCTGCACTTTTCCTACTTTTATGCATTTTAATTGTCATTTCAAACACACTACAATAAACGCCTCGGACGAGTGCGGACGCGGGTTTCATTTACTCAAACTACCTAACCTTCATATTAGGTGCACTACGAGAATCGCCATAGTACCTATAATTACTACCACTATTTTATAGTTACCTACGTAACGGTGATCGAAGCCCCGTCAAATCTAACAATACTAACAAAATACAATCTTATCAATGTACCGGGTGAATGCCCGTACATTTTCTTCGAGCCGGATGTGATTAAGTTCTCTCTGCGGTTGCGATTCGGCTTTGCTGGCCTTCCACAAGCGGACCTCCCCAGTAAAGTTGAGAAGGCGCATAAGATCGCAGCGAGGGCGAGATTGCATTTATCACCTGCTGGTAACTACAGTCACCGTGCAGTTCCACAATCCTGGATACTAATACTACGCCGGGAGCAACTTCTTTTCTAACGCAATCTTCGATAATGGAAGATTTACTGAAGAGACAACAAATCATAACGGAAGCGGTTCAAAAAATAACGACTAACTTCAAGAAGGACTCTGCAAGCCGCAAGACTGCTTCTTACATTGAGCAACGGTTAACTTCTCTAGAAAAATTGTGGAACGAGTTTGATGATAATCACGCAACATTAAGCGTCAGTCTTCACCCTACGAACGAATACCTCACCAGCGAGGTCTACTACGAAGTGAAAGACCTATATGACACAACTTCTGAAATGCTCAAAAAATTAAAGCCAGCTGGGACAAGCCACGAGCCCGGAAAAGAAAACGTTACATTAGAGGAACGAGGTGTATTTTCGAAAACAGACGAATTACTAAGTTTTCAACGTACTAACTTTCGTGCTTTTGACAGAGCTATACGGAACCTTGATTTAGAAAATCTAAACGACAAGTTAGACATTCAAGACAGCTTACAAATACTACAAGAGTGCTGGAAGTCCATCAACGACCTTCATTGGCATATTGACAATCTTCTCATCGGTACTGACGTCAATTACGAAGCCGATTTTTCAAATTATGAAGAAAAATATCGATCTTTAAAGAGGCAACTCAATCAAAAACTTAGCAGCACAGCCCACAAGCAACAAACGGTGCCACAAACGGACATTCCTACATTTTGGGGAAACTATCTACAGTGGCCTACATTCATGGACTTATATGTTCGTGCAATACATAGCAACATTCACCTTTCAAAGGCCGAAAAAATGCTACATCTTAAGACTAAACTTCGTGGTGAAGCAGAACGTGTCGTTCAACATTTAACAATAACGGATAACAACTACGACACCTGTTGGGAACTACTTCAACATAGATACTACAACCGACAGCTGCTTTTCACCAAACAAATGCAATCACTATTAAATCAACCTCAAATTCGCAAAAACAGCGCAGCCGATATAAAGCGCCTTCACGACGTGACTCTGGAAGCAATTTGGTCAATTAAAAACATGGGCGTCGATACAACATCATGGGATCCCTTCGTGGTACACATTATCATGGAAAAAATGGACTCCGATACAAAAACAGCCTACATGCAAGCTAGAAAGGCGCCACGTGACTTACCATCACTAAACGAATGTACTACATTCCTGGATAACAGATACACCGCATTAGAGCCTGGCGATAAAACACCTATTGATAACAACTCAAGGCCAACAACAAATGATCAAAAACCGAAGCCTGGCAATCAATTCTCGCAGAAAACTCTACCCAATTCTTTCAAGGGCAACTTCAAAACCTATTCTCCAAGGACTTGCTATACTACTACCGAGAGAACATGTCCTATTTGCAGTAACAACCATCCACTTTACATATGCAATACATTTAAAAACATGTCGAGCAATGAAAAATTGCGTCACATTTCGCAATTACAATTATGTGAGAATTGTCTTTATTGTCACGGTGAAAAACAATGCAAATCGTCGAAGACATGCAGGGCTTGCAATAAGGCGCATCATACAAGCTTACACGACGTTTTCGCTGGGAACGGCAACTTACACGTGAACACACGGCCGAATCTGACACCCGAGTCTACTTCAAAATCAACGCCGCGAAACGCAAATTACGTCAACGCAAATGAAGAAGTTTTACTCGCTACTATGAAAATAAAGGTTAAGGCTAATGATGGAACCTATTTACAACTACGAGCGCTACTGGACCAAGGGTCTCAAACTAATCTAATAACTGAATCAGCCGCCCAACGGCTAGGCCTACCTAGACGCAAGCGTCATGCAACTATATCTGGGATAGGTATCTCGAGCAACAAGTGCAACGGCGTGATTCAACTAGTCTGCGAGTCCCTATACGGCGGCAGCGACACAATCGTTATCGATGCAATGATAATGTCGAAAATGTTAAATAGTCTACCAAATATTACATTTGAGAAGCAACAATGGCCACACCTACGAGATCTCGATTTGGCAGATCCAAACTATAACATTTCAAGCCCAATCGACATACTACTTGATGCTGGAGTTTACGCACAAATCGTCATGAACGAAATTCGACGGGGGCCTATCCACGCTCCGATAGCACAACATACTAAATTCGGATGGGTATTAATGGGCAATATCAAAACATTTAACTGCCACGCCTTGCTCAATAACTTGGAAGAGATATCACAATTCTGGGAAATAGAAGATGTTCCTGACAACGAAGTCTCGATGACGTCAGATAATGAGTATTGCGAAACACTATACAAAACTACCACCACTAGAGACTCATCTGGGAGATACGAAGTCAGATTACCTATGAAACCGAATTTTGAAAACCATCTGGGAACTTCAAGGCCACAAGCCATCGCTCAATTCAATCAACTTGAGAAACGGCTACAGAAAAATGAATCGTTATCCGACAGCTATATAAATTTTATCAACGAATACCTACAACTTGATCATATGAAACAATGCACATCACCACGGGAGCCTAGCTACTTTCTTCCACATCATGGTGTAATAAGGCCCGATTCCACGAGCACAAAGTTACGTGTGGTTTTCAACGGGTCTCAAAAAACCAAATCTGGTTATAGTTTGAACGAGCTAATGGAATGCGGACCCAATCTTCAAAAGGATATTTTTTCTTTGATTATACGCTGGCGAGTTTACAAGTTTGTCTTCACTGCGGACATCGAAAAATTTTACAGGCAAATCCGCGTGCAAGAACAAGACCAACACTTACAAAAGATCGTATGGCGGAACTCGCGCGACGAAGTTATCAAGAAATATCAACTTACAACCGTAACATACGGTACCAAGGCTGCTCCTTATCTCGCTATGCGAACCATTAAACAGTTGGTCCTAGACGATGGAAATATATATCCAGAAGCTGCAGAAGTTCTTAACTCCCAGATCTACGTCGATGATCTTTTGGCGGGATCCAACTCAATTTCAGCAGCCAAGGTCATACAAAAACAGTTAATCCAAATGCTACACGGTGGTGGATTTAACCTTCGCAAGTGGGCTAGCAATGACACGAAGCTCCTAGAAGATCTACCAAAATCAAGTCAGCCAAAATATGATGAACTTCAGACATGCCGAAACGAACAAAACTTTGGGCATAACTTGGAATCCATGCACGGATTTATTTACATTTAAACAAACGTTACAAGATAACATACACAATGACGTCACCACTAAGCGTTCACTATTATCGGAATTATCGAAGCTATACGACCCACTTGGTTGGCTATCTCCGGTAATCGTCAAGGCCAAGATTATTTTTCAACAATTATGGGAATCAATTTACAACTGGGATGATATACTACCAAATAACATACACGAAGAATGGAAATCATTCAAGACGGACTTAGCAAACATACAACATATAACTATTCCAAGATGGATTGGAAACGCAGATCGTCCTGCCGAATTGAACGGGTTCTGTGATGCCTCGGAAAAGGCCTATTCCTGCGTAATATACTACAGAAGCATTGATAACAATGGTCAATATACAGTAAGCTTGGTAGCGGCGAAAACAAAACTCGCCCCATTAAGAAAAAGCGTGACCTTGCCAAGGCTCGAACTATGCGGTGCAGCACTTTTATCAAAACTAATGCACAAGGTCATAGAGTCCCTGAAGGGTCAGACAGTCACTATACATGGTTGGACGGACTCTACTGTTGTTTTGGGTTGGCTTAAAGGCGATATATCAAGATGGAAAATATTTATCTCAAACAGAGTCAAGGCCATTTTACACACAATGCCTATCGAATGTTGGAAACATGTCAGAACGGAAGACAATCCAGCTGATTGCGCGAGTCGAGGACTACTACCATCACAACTGCTCAGCTATAATCTCTGGTGGCAAGCTCCGCAATGGCTGAAACACAAAAACATCCCCAGTCAACCCAATAACCAATCATACGAAGTTCCCACCGAAGAATTGAAACGAAAACAAGTAAATATTGTAACACAAAACAAGTCAATTTTAATTGAAGAGCTTCTGCACAAATATAGCTCTATGACAAAGATAGTCCGAGTACTTGCATGGGTATCGCGTTTCATTTACAACTGTTTGAATAAAACAAATGCGATACGTACTTCGTACTTAGCAACAGCGGACTTGGAAAAAGCGCACACTGCGGTTATACAAGTCATACAACACAACTTTTTCCAAGAAGACATCGCATGTTTACGGAAACGTGATAAATTACATTCACGAAGTAACATTTTGAACTTGAATCCCCTTTTAGATAAGTTTGGGATTCTACGTGTTGGAGGAAGGTTGAAACAATCTCAACTTAGTGAGTCACAGAAGCACCCCATCATACTTCCGTATAACTGCAAACTTACGAAGCTTCTCATCGAAAAATCACACAAAGCGACTCTTCATGGAGGAATGCGACTGACACTTTCACATTTACGAGACAAATATTGGATTCTGCGAGGAGTCAAGACAGTCAAAAATCACATTCTCAAATGTGTAACATGTCATCGCTACAAAACATCTAAGAGTCAACAACTGATGGCAGATTTGATAAAACCTCGAGTTACACCGTCCCGCCCCTTCACACACACAGGAGTGGATTTCACTGGACATGTCGATGTGAAAGCTAACAAGGGCAGAGGCATCAAAACTACAAAGGCCTACATAGCTATATTTGTTTGCCTCACAACGAAGGCAGTTCATCTGGAATTGGTATCGGACTTAAGCACACCTGCATTTCTCGCCGCACTGAAGAGACTTTGTGCTCGCCGAGGCACTCCTGCTTGTATGTACAGTGATAACGGCCGTAATTTCGTGGGAGCTGCTAAGGTACTACAAAAAGAACACAGAGAAGCGCTGCAACATTACATCAATGATGACTCTATTAACAACATAACAGAGATGGGGATTAAATGGAACTTCCTAGCTCCAATTTGGCCCACGGCTGGTGGATTATGGGAAGCAGCCGTAAAGTCATTTAAATTCCATTTAAAACGAGTTCTCGGGGATCAAAAGTTGACATACGAAGAATTTTCTACTATCATGGCACAAATCGAAGGGTGCATGAACTCTCGACCACTAATACCACTAACAAACGAAGTCGACGACCTGGATTGTCTCACTCCAGGTCATTTCCTGGTTGGCGGGCCGATTCTCTCCGGGCCCCTGACACCCGAAGCTGGCACACGAGACATTAGAAACAGATGGCAACTTATCGAAAAAATGTACAAGGATTTTTGGAAACGGTGGGCTTCAGAATATCTACAAACTCTACAAACAAGAAGCAAGTGGTGTCACCCTACTAAAAACCTTGAAATCGGAGAGTTGGTGTTGTTAAAAGAAGATAACATGCCACCAGCAAAATGGCTCATGGGACGAGTGACACAAACTCATCAAGGGACTGACGGCTACGTGCGCGTCGTCTCCATAAAAACGAAAAACAGTATCCTAAAACGGCCCATAACTAAAGTGTCGCGCCTACCTATAGATACTGAGATACATTCCACTTCAAAATCAGCTGTTTCTACAACATAATAACAAATTTCTAATAATTACGTACTTCGAAAACACATGTGCATTAACAAAGATAAGAAACATAAACAATGGATATATCGATGAGCCGGCCTATAGTATTCGGTTACCTTCTACGGCACGTGACTCTACTTACACCTGTCGTCGGAAACGCTGAGTGAGCTATACTCCTGCTCAGCTAAGGTGATAACAACGCTAGGACAAGGACACACTATGTACAACAACATCGAGACGATCACGACGATGCGACGGGATACAACGACAGCGAGTTACATCTCGTCGGGCCAAAACATTTCGGGAACTAGATTAAGTTAAATTATTTTAATGTTGTTTTGTTTGTGTTTAATGATTTACTTTAATGTTATTTGTTGTTTTTGAATTTTGCAGCATGTACGAGCATGAGCTCGACATTTAAGTTAACGCTGCACTTTTCCTACTTTTATGCATTTTAATTGTCATTTCAAACACACTACAATAAACGCCTCGGACGAGTGCGGACGCGGGTTTCATTTACTCAAACTACCTAACCTTCATATTAGGTGCACTACGAGAATCGCCATAGTACCTATAATTACTACCACTATTTTATAGTTACCTACGTAACGGTGATCGAAGCCCCGTCAAATCTAACAATACTAACAAAATACAATCTTATCAATGTACCGGGTGAATGCCCGTACAGTCATTATTTGTAATAAATCAGTCTGTCGCTAACCTATGCTTTTCATTGACGTCTCAATTGATACTCCAATTATTAACGTATTTCGATCATTCGCGATTGTTTTTATGTTTTAATTATGAATTATTTATTGGCACAGAAATTAAATAAGGGTTAAATAACTGTACTGGAAAATATAAGTACAGAAATTCCTAGATTGATATTCCTATTATTAATGTATTTCGATCATTCGCGATTGTTTTTATGTTTAAATTATAAATTATTTATTGGTACATAAATTAAATAAGGATTTAATAACTGTACTGTAAAATATAAGTACAGAAATTACACAGTATGTTTGAGTATTGATATTGTATAAGTCCTATTAAAGTAATTTATACCGATATGCATTTTCTGGGCTGGTATAAAAATTTGAGTACTGATATTTTTGAAATACTTTACCAATAGTTTATACCGATATGTAGTCCCTGTTTAATAAATATAGATTACCAGTCTGCCGAATATCCCGGGCAGCTCTCCCCGCGTCTTCTCCCTCATCAAGGCGTCCAGTACTCTCCCACGCGACCGGTTGGCGCTCATCGCGGCCTTGCTCTCTTCCACCTGACCTCTGCACACGATACATACATACAAACTGTCATACTAATTACTTTTTAAACACACACAAAACAATGTTTAGATTAGACCTTACAGGTAATCATTGCCCGTACTTACATTATTTTTATTTTTTAAAATATGTCGTTTAATAAAATCCCTAATGCGAATCACTGTAACCCCGCTGTACAGGCTCATTAGAGACCTAGTGTGGGGGACAGAGTTCCCTAAGGGTAACAGTTTAAGCTAATTTTAAGTTAAGCTTCGCTATATCTGTTATGTAACAAATATGCTAAAATTGTACCTGTAACTTTTTTTATGAAACAATAAACTTTATCTTTATCTTTACATAGATCAAATTATTATAGACTACATGACAATCGAGGAGTTTTGGCGGGAACGCGTTAAGGAAATGTATTGCTAAAATTTCATTTTTGTGAAACCTAGTTTAGATGCATGTCAAATGTTAATTTCGGGGGCATATTAATCAATTTAGTTTCGTGAAGGTGTACAAGTGTAATGAAAGTGAAAATTGGTTCACAACATGGACTTTAGCGTTGTCTCCAAAGCTCGCGTTAAAGGTCATTGTAAAAAGCACGATTTACAATGACTTCCTTGACTTGATTTATACTACGACGACGGCGCAAATTGCAAATAACTTGCTTAAATTAATAATAAGTACTTGACACTGGCTACTTGCTAAATGGCTCTCTAATTTTTTCTTATCGGTTCACAACCGATAAAAAATAATTATATAAGACGATCGAATTAATAAGATGCTTATGTGGGTATGTTTAGGTACTTTAATGCCCTTAATTCAGCCTTTATTGTTATTATCTATTTTTTCTTCAAATGTTGTTTGTTTACCTATTTTACAAGCTTTTATTTACTTTCACCTTCACACCGTATGTGATCAAATCTGTTACTGATTGAGCTGAAATTTTGCTTACATGTGTAATTTGTAATCTTTTACTATCAATTGTCATAAATAATATTATGTTTATTCTCCTAATCCGATTTCTAATGAAAAACACATCACCCATTCCCTTCCTTAAGTTTTTTTTTCATTCATTGATTGCCTGAAAGAGACTGTCCCATCTTTTTTAAAATACACGTTCGTAAGGGAGGGAATACTTATGACTGAAAAACTGGTTTTAACGTCTTTGATAAAAAAAGTTTACCTCAGCGTTCTAGCTTCAATGGATAGTGTGCTTTCTTCCTTCTTAATAGATTGCATTTTCGCTTGAAGCTCTTTTAACTTTTGTTCATCAGCTGGCAGAGAGGACTGTAATTCTTGTTGCATACTGGAATTAATTACATAGATAAATATTCTTTGTTATAATACGATTAGCATAGTTGGGTATGAAACCCTAAAAATAATAAACATCTTTGTTTTTTTTAATATTGCACTTGGAGAAAATGCATTATCAAAAATCCTTCCGTGACAGAATTCGAACCTGTGTTCCTCGCTTGCCGGGGAGTGCGCTAACCATTGCGTCGCCGTAAGATTTTTAACGATGTATTTTCTTCTTGAAAAATATTTCTAGTAAAATGCTTTGAGTACGAAAACCAACAAGGACCTTTTTCAAGGTCAACCTTGAAAAGCTAACTGTAAAGTTAACGAAAACTCGGTAGTTAGTAATAACGCGAGAAAACCCGATGAATATTGTGTTTTATTAATAACTAGCTGCGCCACGCGGTTTTAGCCGCGTAAGTCCTGTTCCCGCGGGAATATCGGGATAAAAAGTAGCCTATGTGTTATTCCCTGTATCCAGCTATCTATATTCCAAATTTCATAGCAATCGGTTCAGTAGTTTTTGCGTGATCGAGTAAAAAACACACATACTTTCAGCTTTATAATATTAGTAGGATTCTTACTTTTGTTTCTCTTCAAAATCCGAGCTAGCTTTTTCGTAATCTGCTTTCATTTTCTCTAACTTCTCGGTCTCCTTTTGTTCCGTACTCAGATATATCTTGAGTTCGGATTCAGCTAGTTTGTAGTTTTTGTTACTTTCGTCGACAATTTTCTTCAACTGTATCAATTTCGCTTGTAATTTGTCCTTTTGCTCTTGGAATACTTGAGTTTTCGATCTGAAAACGTTAAATATTTTAGGATTTTATGGATAACGGATTGTCAGTAGACCTAAAAAGGTCCTTACAGCAATTCTGCCAGCAATATTGCTTTTTGACAGATTCACAATAACCGTGCACCTGTCGTAGAACAAAGCGGTGAGAACCAAGTGTACATTTATCGTGAATGTGTCAAAATGCAATATTGCTAGTAGCAAAATTGCAAAAGCGGCCTTTTTAGGTCTACTGGTCACCATAACCACAAGCTTAGTTCGACGCGGGCTAAGACCACACAATATTTATTAATTACTAGCTGCGCCCCGAAGTGTACCATATTTTATTTTAGTTTTACTATCGTGCGGATATCCAGATCCAAATTAGCCTATTATTTCTAGTAGGGGACGCCAGCGCAAGCACCAGACGGGTGATCTGTCCTCTCATGTTGGGACCATTTCACCCAGTTCCCCAAGGCCCCTATAGGTTTTGAGTTAACTGGTAACTCACGGTGATGGCGACCCACTGAATCTATTTGTTGCTTTGCAGAGTTTTAACAACTGCCCTATTGTAATGTCACTCAGGTCCCCTTCAGATAGGGTATCTGAGTTCATTATTTCTCTCCTGGCTTTAGCGTATGCGGGGCACTCCGCTACCAAGTGATAGCTAGTTTCATCTTCTTCCAGACAGCTAGGACAAACGGGGTCTTCCCTTTGTCCTGTCTTTACTAGGTGTCTGTTCAGCTGGCAGTGTCCTGTGAGGACTCCTATAATGATTCTAATATTGTTCCTACTTAGTTTAAGTAGGTGTTTGGATTTCTTTTTGTCCAACGCTTTTATAAATATCTTGGATAAATTAATTAGCCTATGGCCTTCTCCAAAGGTCCCATCTTTCTCTATAAAATCCTGAGCGAATCGAAGGATTCAAAGTACCTCACTCGAGCTAAAAATAGTATTTTCATCACATCTATTCGAAAAGAGCTAATCCAATCCCTGTAAACTAGGCTGGAACTAGCCCTTTGCTGGCGCTCACACTAACTCGCCGGCAAAACGTTTTGCCTCCCTCTTAGCAGGGATTTTACTTTTCCGGCTACTGATTGGCCGGAGGGATTTGAATTTGGAATGAGTATATTTGTAAAAAGTGTCAATCACCAAAGAGTTCCAATAGAAATAGAATGTAAATAGAATACGAATACACTAGAAATAGAAACAGGAGTAGACCAAGAGTAGAGTAGGAGACTCGGAATAGTCTTGGAACAGACTAGGAATAGTCTTTGAAACATTGGGTTAACAAGTTAAAGGTACTTATTTTCTCATAGAGGGCGATGAAAAGTAGAATGTCTACCTCAGGAGCAAATACTATTTTTAGCTTGAGTGAGGTTTTTTGAATCCCTCGATTCGCTCAGGATTCTACTCAAGAATCCTTCGCTTCTCTCTGGATTCAAAAAACACTCTCGCCTTAAAAATAGTTTTTGCTCCCTTGGTATACAATCTACTATTGATCTTGAGGTGGACATTCTACTTTTCATCGCCCTCTATGAGAAAATGAGTACCTTTAACTTGTTAACCCAATGTTTCAAACACTATTTCTAGTCTATTCCAAGACTATTCCTTCTATTCCAAGATTATTTCTTGTCTATTCCGAGTCTCCTACTCTACTCTTAGTCTATTTCTAGTCTACTCCTGTTCTATTCCTAGTGTATACCTCTTCTATACTCTATTTCTATTGGAACTTTTTGGTGATTCAAACTTTTTAAAAATATACACATTCCAAATTCAAATTGCCCCGGCCAATAAGTAACCGGAAAAGTAAAATCCCTGCTAACAGGGAGGCAAAACGTTTTGCCGGAGAGTTAGCGTGAGCGCCAGCAAAGGGCTAGTTCCAGCCTAGTTTACAAGGATGGGATTAGCTCTTTTCGATTAGATGTGATGAAAAAAACACATGAGTTTCTTGTGTCATCTCATTGGAAGTCGCTTTCCGAAGACACGGTAGATCGCTGAAGTCTCTAAACGATAATCTAATATTGTTTTAAGGAATAAATATATCTTGTTTTGAATTAAAATAGTAAATACTATCGATAACACTTACCTAACACTAGCAACCGCCGTTTGCAGTTCATCTTCTGCTTTCCGCTTGTTTTCGTTGTGTTTTTCCAATAACTTTTCGCAATCTTCAATTTCTCTTCTATTCTTTTCTGGGATCTAACACAAAAACAACACTTTTTAATGAGCCTTCTAAAGCTGTAGGGTGTTTTTTTTTTTCAAAAATACGAGGTTCGTTTACTGGCTAGGTTGATGTCTAGGGGACGCAACTTCTTTTATAGCATTGCTCGCCTTCTCTTATAGTTTAGGATATCCCCCTAAAAGCCTATCGACGTTGGTTCATTCTGTATATGATTCGTTTTTATAACGAACAGTAGGCAAGGCCATATTGAAAACTATAGTATGCAAACATACTATAGTAGGCTTAGACAAGTCATGTCACAAATTCCCTAATATTTCTTATCTAATTTTCTTATCTCGTTTTCTTACATTTTATGTGACCCATCTGACAACTTATGTAACCTTTCCTACAATTTATGTGACCTTTCCTACAATTTATGTGACATTTCCTAAAACTTATGTAACCTTTCCTACAGCTTATGTAACCTTTTCTACAACTTATGTAACCTTTCCTACAATTGATGTGACCTTTTCTACAACTTAAGTGACCTTTCCAACAGCTTATGTAATTTTTCTACAACTTATGTAACCTTTCCTACAATTTATGTGACCTTTCCTAAAACTTATGTAACCTTTTCTACAACTTAAGTGACCTTTCCAACAGCTTATGCGACCTTTTGTACGAAAGTGCAGCAACTTTAAGAGTTAATAAGGAATAGTTGACCGATCGAGCAACAACGAGCAAAGCATTACAGCTTCAAGTCTAGCCACTCAACTGACATTTCATGTTATAATTAATATTTCCCTCCAGCAAATTGTTTTAAAGTTTTAAGAAGCTATAGGACGTTTTCTTTACCTATATTATATTGATTTAATAGGATTAACTTACACTATTACATCAAATGTTTTCTTAAGTTCATTGGTAATAAAGATATTTTAAAAGCAAACAAACTCAACTTACAAGTTCCAAATCAATAAGTTTTCCTTTCTCTTGTTCCAACAATTGTTCCAAATTTTTCCTTTTCTTATTCGACTGCGTGTTGTCTGCTTGCACTGATACTGTCTTCTTCTTACACGCTTGGAGTCTCTCACTGAGATCTTCTTTCTCTTTCTTTAATTTGGTGTATTTTCTGAAAACGTAAGGTCAAGGTCAATCAAGGGCAAACCGCTCGTCGATTTTCATGCAATTTAAACCGACGCTGTCGATTTGAACTAGTTTAACTCGCTTACTTATAAACGATGATCAACAGTTAAGATATGTAACGTTTGTTTCTGTGTGTAAAATGTCACAATAAAAGACAACAATACATAGTTTATAAAGCTGTTAATCATCGTTTCTAAGGGGGCAAATCGTTCATTCGCGTCGGATTCAAGTTGATGCGCGATAGCTGTCATATGTCAAAAAGAAAAGTAATAATTAATTTGTTCGTCGAAGTCAATATCGGCTAGGTTGTTGTAAGAAAGTCTTCGGTTGTACGCAATATAAAAATGAAATACGTACTGTGTGCCCTCGTTCAAAACAGCGTTTTTTTCTTCAAGCACCTTGCTTATATCTTTTATCTTTTCATCAATGCTCGCTATCTTTTCCTTGAACAGTTCAATATCTTTGGATTTCGCTTCCATAATCTTTTCCGTTTCAAATCTGGAAATATTACAAAATAAAGCGCTGCAGACTGATTGATTCTCGACAAATCGATTGTTTCTATTCCCGTTAACAACGGGTCTAGTAAACCTTGAAACGTTGTGCGTTTGATAAATAATAATAATGAATAAAAATATAAATGTTGGTGCCCAATCACAAAAGTTTGAAATTAAAATGTTACTAAAACGTGTTTTGCTTCAGCCCCACGCACGCCTTGCAAAGGTCTGGGTGCTCCGTAGACCCGAGAATTTAAAATGGTAACAACAAATAGTAAATAATAATACATATTTTGTATATTTCTGTTGGCCCGTTAATTTGTTCCACTGCAGGGCGCGGACCTCTACTTAGAGACGTTAGGCAATAAGACGCCACCGGAGCCTATTCCGCATTGGCGATTTTCCCATGCTATTGGACCATGGTGAGTCCTAGGACATATCGGTTTTCTCACGATGTTTTAAATCACCATATAATATCTATACATATAAAATTCAATGTAATGACTCTGATTGACTGTCTAAACTATACAGGGTAAACCATTTCGATGGGCTTTCAGGCGCATATCCTAAACTATAGGAGATAGCAAAAAATGCTGAAAGGAGTTGCGTCCGTCATTTTGACAAAAACTAAAATGGCATTATTAGATTTTTGATAAATTTATTACCCTAGCGAGAAATCAAATCTTGTCTTTTTGCAATAAATAAACACTCTATATTATTGTACCGATCGATAGTGTTGCTGATAAAGATCAAGTTCTAAAATAGCAGTTAGTATAGTATAACTTACATATACTTCTGGGTCAAGAGATTCCTGGTCCTAGTGCACGTATTGACCAGGTTCATGAGGTCCACGGCTTGTCTCATCGGCTGTTCAAGCTTCAGCTTCTCCTGTTCCACCAGACGCACTCGATTCAGTTTCTCTTTCCGCATCTCACTGTATTCCTCCACTTTTATTGACAGCTTCTCTATTGGTTCCTTTAGGGAAAATTATAAGCATACGATTTTACAATACGAGAAGAAAACCCTCATGAGTTTTTCGGGGTTTCTTCTCATTGGAGGGCGCGTTCCGAAACCACACTAAAGTCGTAGTAGTAAAGTTTACTAACTTTATACTTACCTACCTTTCAAATTTTTATGTGAAAATTAACATATCAGTAACTAATATGGTTGTTATACTTTATTTATTTTTAGCTGAGCCCCGCAATTTCACCCACGCAAGTCCCGATCTTGCGTTGTTCTTACACTATGTTGTTTCATTGAATTACTGTTGAAACCAGGCGCTTCCGCGCCTGGCATCATCAGTACTTCCCTGGTCGTCCGTTTAAGAGTGGATTTTTGCATTGCGGTAGGTAGGTGAAGTAAGGCAAAATTGGTATTTCAGTAAGTGATGATGACGATGGATGACGAACGATGACGATCAATGACGATCGATGACGATGGTTACAAAACCACGAAATTATGCAATTTTCATTTTATCCGGATATCCGGATAAAAAGTAGCCTATATGTTTATCGAAGTTTTAAGCTATCTGCATACCAAATTTCATTGAAATCGGTCCAGCCGTTTCCTAGATTAGCGTGCACAAACGCACAGATAAACGGACAAACAGACAAAAAGTTAAACACGGAAATGGGTTCTGTTACGTTAGTACATACCCCTAAAAATAGTTTTTTCAAAATATCTTTCAAAAACAGACGCCGCTAAGCTACGATTTTATTATAAGTATAGATAGATATAGATTTTAAACTTACTGTACCCCGCGGTTTCACCCGCCCAAGTCTCGTTCCCGCGGGAATTTCGGGATATAAAATATGTGTGTTATTCCAGGTCCCCAGTTACCTACATTCCAAATGTCATCCAAATCCGTTCAGCCGTTTTTGCGTGATTGCGTAACAAACATCCAAACACACACGATTTCAGATTTATAATAGTAGGATTGGGTATTTTCTATGTCTTCATTTGTTTTTTACGGAGCTCGATATTGATTTCGAAAATGAACGAAAAAGTGCAACCGAACGAGAACCGCTCGGCCGCCCGCGCCCGTAACCACGCGTTTTTCACTTCTGCGGGTGAAACCGCGGGGCGCAGCTAGTTATCCCAATAAAGTTAAACAAATTTAAGATCCAAAACTCTCTCACCTTATATCTAGAAGTGCCTATAATATCCTCCAAATACTCAAGCATCCCCGTTTCGTGTTCATTTGCCCCTTTCGGTTTCATCATTGCTATTTGTTCCACTTCACCCTGTAGATAAGGACAAAAAATAATTTAAACTCCAGAGAAGATCATTGGCCTAGCTGCTCCGCCGATCTTAGATGGTCGTGCTGATTCAGCAACGCTTGGCACGGTCATTAATTGGACGGGTAACAGATAATTTTGAGACAAAAAATCTCTTTTTCGAGCTCCTCCGTGCTTCAGAAGACACGTTAGACAGTTGGTCTCGATTGTTATCTCTTATAGCTAATCATTAGGTCAAGTCAGAGGGTTTAGGGCGACTCGACAACTCTAACATAAGATGAGCCACTCCCTACACCGAAAAGAAGAAAACTAGAAATACGTTACAAGAAGAAATGCATCATCAAAAACCCGTGTCAAAAACCCTTCGGTGACGGGATTTAAACCCATGCTTTTGAAGCCTAGCATGTGTGACCACACGCAACACCCTCACGACGCGATGACCAAACGAAACCAGCTCAGCAAATCTACCTAATGTATCAAAAAGGCTCGGCTGCTCGTTCATTTCTACCTTAGCAATAGACGCAAAAGGACAGTCGATCTTTGTAAAATATTATTACTCAATAAACTCATTTTTGTACCAGTCTTTAGTCGGCATTTCTGATAGTTATAGATAGGTTCCTAAATCTGTAGCTGAAATATACTAGCTAGCCAGGAATCATTCACATGCCTTTTTTATATTAACTGTAAATAAATAAATCTTGCTTACCTGTAAGATAAGAAACCGATTGTGATCCAAATCTATGCCATGTGAACGCAGCATTTTAGCTACCTCTTTGAACTGTACTTTGCGTCCATTTAGCGAATAATGTGAGGAATTGTCTTTAAAAGCTGTCCGGGTGACTACAATCTCACTATTCGGTACCACTGTGAATTCTTCACCATCCTGTAAGGAAACTTGAAATTGTTTTATAAGTTCAAAAATAGGTCTACTATTTCTGAGAATACTGGTATTTTGGCTTCTATGTGGTTAATATACATTTGACCTTGATCTTGCACCATATTGAAATTTGATGATAAATATTTAATTAAAAAAAAACCATTTAGGTAATATCTCCAATAATAAACTTTTTAAAGAAAACCCTTTTTATTTAAATACACTACTTTTATATACAAAACCAAATAAAATGCATCTACCTTGATCTCAAACTGGGACTCTATTTTTGAACCAAATGAGGTATTTCGAGCGATTTTAATACCTCGATTTCTACTGATTTTCGTTTAATTTCTGTAATTTTTCTACATGAATCGCACGCCCACAACGAGTGGTATCAACCGCTCGCAGCAGGAGTCCGGCATCAAACGATAATCAGCAGATATTGAATTATTTAAATTGCCTGAAGTGCAACAAGGGATTCAAAAATAAGGCTCCAGGTTATTCTTTACATATTTTTTTTCTTATGAATGACATACTTAAATCTACAAAATAAAAGCATGTTATGTTTGGATGTACTGTACCATACCTAAAGAGTTATTAAATAAATAAATAATAAATAAATATTTTTAGCAAGGAAATATATTTCCAAAAAATCCCCATGACAGGATTCGAACCTGCGTCCTTTCGCTAACCAGGCGAATGCTCTAACCACTGAGCTACACAGGAATCACGTGACACGGTATAATTTTTCGGCCATATCTTTCCTCGCTAATTGTTTTACCAACTAAGGCTTGGTTTCTGCGCCATCTACCGGTCAAGCTTTGCAGCTTTTTATTGACTGGTTCAGGTGGTTTACTTTACAGTAAACATACCCAACATGAGATGCGCTTTCTCTCCAATTTAATATTTCTTTTTTGTTTTTATTGCTCAAGGCATTTTAAACATAGAAATATTTTTAGCAAGGAAATATATTTCCAAAAAATCCCCATGACAGGATTCGAACCTGCGTCCTTTCGCTAACCAGGCGAATGCTCTAACCACTGAGCTACACAGGAATCACGTGACACGGTATAATTTTTCGGCCATATCTTTCCTCGCTAATTGTTTTACCAACTAAGGCTTGGTTTCTGCGCCATCTACCGGTCAAGCTTTGCAGCTTTTTATTGACTGGTTCAGGTGGTTTACTTTACAGTAAACATACCCAACATGAGATGCGCTTTCTCTCCAATTTAATATTTCTTTTTTGTTTTTATTGCTCAAGGCATTTTAAACATAGAAATATTTTTAGCAAGGAAATATATTTCCAAAAAATCCCCATGACAGGATTCGAACCTGCGTCCTTTCGCTAACCAGGCGAATGCTCTAACCACATAACATAGCAATAAAAACAAAAAAGAAATATTAAATTGGAGAGAAAGCGCATCTCATGTTGGGTATGTTTACTGTAAAGTAAACCACCTGAACCAGTCAATAAAAAGCTGCAAAGCTTGACCGGTAGATGGCGCAGAAACCAAGCCTTAGTTGGTAAAACAATTAGCGAGGAAAGATATGGCCGAAAAATTATACCGTGTCACGTGATTCCTGTGTAGCTCAGTGGTTAGAGCATTCGCCTGGTTAGCGAAAGGACGCAGGTTCGAATCCTGTCATGGGGATTTTTTGGAAATATCTTTCCTTGCTAAAAATATTTCTATGTTTAAAATGCCTTGAGCAATAAAAACAAAAAAGAAATATTAAATTGGAGAGAAAGCGCATCTCATGTTGGGTATGTTTACTGTAAAGTAAACCACCTGAACCAGTCAATAAAAAGCTGCAAAGCTTGACCGGTAGATGGCGCAGAAACCAAGCCTTAGTTGGTAAAAC
The DNA here is from genome assembly GCA_949358125.1 of Idaea dimidiata. Lineage (NCBI taxonomy): Eukaryota > Metazoa > Arthropoda > Insecta > Lepidoptera > Geometridae > Idaea > Idaea dimidiata. Next base: position 17,583,587 of record OX442334.1, on the reverse strand, counting down.
AATTAGCGAGGAAAGATATGGCCGAAAAATTATACCGTGTCACGTGATTCCTGTGTAGCTCAGTGGTTAGAGCATTCGCCTGGTTAGCGAAAGGACGCAGGTTCGAATCCTGTCATGGGGATTTTTTGGAAATATCTTTCCTTGCTAAAAATATTTCTATGTTTAAAATGCCTTGAGCAATAAAAACAAAAAAGAAATATAAATAAATATTGCACAACATTACACATAGCGCAATCTAGCCCTACTACTATGGTACTATGGTACTAGACAATGGATAAACTACATATTATTATACTTTTTTTTTGTAAATACATTACATGTTATACTTTGTAGAAATTTTACTACATAGTTATTCATATGGAACAATTTCTTTTTAACAACATAGCATCTTAAATTAAAAAAGACCAAGTTAAATATACTATTACTGTAAAGCTTAGTCACTATCTATAGACAATAGTTCACTTATCTTATTATTTGCTTAAAAATCTTTAAATGCAGTGACTTAGGGTATTTTTGAAGGGCCACTAAGTAACAGCTGATGCTACTACAATTTGTTTAAAAATTATGAGTCAACTGTCAGCTGAAGACAAGAACACTGCCCAAGACACTATTCAATGTTATGCCAATGCTTCTGAACTACACTAAGAAATTCTGCCCAATATTATTTTCAATCCAGCTGCAAGACAATGGTTATATTTTTCGCATCTAGCTCATATGTTAGTAACATTCTTTATTCCCTTGTATCTTTCAAACTATGCGATAGATTTATTTCATAAAGGCATTGCTAGATTTGTCTCATCTGTCCAATGGTTTTTATACCTGACTGTTTAGGTAGCTATGCTCCGTGACTACTGGACTTGTCTTTTTTTCATGTTTTAATCATCTTTTAATGTTTTTTTTAAGTTTTTTTAAGCAGGCGGGGGTTTTAATGTATACACCGTTGATACAACACAAAAAAGAATTAGGGACACTTACCCCATCCACAATCTGACAGAAATGTACAGCAACGCTTGCGCTACTCAAGTTAGGATGCTTGCTTGACGAATGTATCAGAACAGATATCTTTTTAGATCGGATCTTTGTTGCTCGGTAGCCAAATACAAACAACATGGAATCTATTACATTGCTTTTACCACTACCGTTCGGTCCAATTATTGCTGTAAAACTCTGGAAAATGATAAAACAATAGGAAGTTATGATTAAAGACAAGCACAGTTTACTTTAGTTGATGAGTCTTTTCGAGTAATAAGTTAAACAAAAAATGTAATACAATTTAGATATTTGATTTACATTATTAAAATATGAGTATTTTCATATTGGTCACATATTTTAGATGATTTATACAGCGTATTATTTACTGTAAGCACACAAATCGTTACTCCTTCACAAAATTGATACTAATGTGTCACTCATATGGATAAAATTACTAGTCTGTAACTCAAATGTGTTGTTTTTTAAAGGAGCGAAGTATTGTTATCAGTTCAGCGATTTAGGTATACATACTTTATGAAAAGGTCCCAAAGTTTGCACTCCAGCATAACTTTTAAAGTTTTCATTCACGATATGGGTTATGATCAGCCTAGGGCCTGTTGTATCAAAAGTTAGAGCCGGTTTCGGGGCGGGCGGTATGTAAATATCACCGATCCGAACACCGCCTTCTTCGTCATCAGATATGTGATCAATTTCAGCGTTCAAAAGATTATTTTCGGCAGAATTGTTGTGACTTTCTGCGGGACTTTCGTCAACTTCCATCGGCTCTTCTTCGCCTTTTCTACGCTTGTTCTTCTGCATTTTATAACTTTATGCGTTTAATATAGATTTAATTACAAAGTTTTATTCGTTTTGAATAGCTTTTTACAATTATTCACCAATAAAACATTAAATAAAGCGCGAAGGCGCCAAATAAAATATTAGCGTTCGCGACCGTTTTGTTTTCAATTTTTGACTGACAATGACAAAACATAATTTATTTTTTGCTCGGTCCCGAATGAATATTTTTGGCTGTTTGCAATTTAGCCAGTTTCAAGTATAGTTATTGTAGCAAGTTTTAACGTGGTTTGAACTACTTTGTACTTCCTTCGGCAGTACATGTACATCTGTGTCACGAAAATAATAAGTCCTCAGCTAGCCTAGATCTCGCCGAAACCGAAAATAAAAAAAAAACAGAATCAGAAACACTAAACATCATGGTTGTGGCCAAAGAGAATATAATCACTACGTTTTAGTTGTGGCATTGGCTTTTAGCAAAAGTAATCCGTTGTGGTTACTTGAAGAAAAAAAAACTCGAACCACAGGCTAAATAGACTGGAACCCACACGAACCTTTCTTGGAATCAGGCCTTAGAGCGAAAGAGCCATATCTGATTAAATATAGTTAAAAAAAAATATAATATATAATTTAATATTTTGTGGTGAACATTAGAGATTCGAAAGTCGAAACATTTCAACTGTCAAAATCATAGCAAGAAGGGGAGTCTTGGCGGGAACTCGTTGAGGAGATGTGGTGCTAAATTTTCATTTTTGTGAAACCTAGTTCATATGCGTGCAAATTGTTTAATTTCGGGGGCATATTAATCAATTTAGTTTCGTGAAGGTGTACAAGTTGAATGAAAGTGAAAATCGGAGCAAAACATTAACTTAGTGTTGTCTCCAAGGCTCCGTGAAGATTATTTGTAAATGGCCGCCGTGTTTACAAATGATTCCCTAGACTTGACTTTAACTATGACGACTTGACTGTTTCGATGCAAATAACTTGCATAATATATTGGAATACTAGACACTGGCTAATTTCCTAATGGCCATAATCGGTTCACAACCGATAAGAAATAAATAAAAAATAGCAAGAAGGAGGATTCTCAGGATTGTTTTGATTATCTTACTACAATAAAAATAGTCTTCAATGAGTAAAAGAAGAGCTAATTGATATTACAATAATGTCTTCAAACTCAGAAAATAATGGGCCGTCCACTTCGAAGGCTCAGGAAAGCGTCTCCGACGATATAGAGCCTGGTGCTTGCAATGAAAGTGTTCTGAACCCAACAGATTCATTCGAAGAATTCGCATCAGAAATGAGTACCAGTTTACAAGAGAGGAACTCTTTGACTTTAAAAAACAGCACGATTAATGAGATACAAAGTGAAATAGGAGATCAGGCGAATGGGCAAATAAAAACCACGAAATCTACTGAAGATCTTCAAAACACAGATGTAAGTAACTTAGTTTTTATCATAGTAATTAAGTTAACTGTGTTGCTAATTACATTTTTAAATTCTTCGTGATGTACTAGAAACTAAGATGTCTCTGAGCAATATTGATCGTGGCTGAAAGTAGTGTAATTTGCAGGGCTTTTGTGTGTGCTAAGCAGTTTGTCCCTGTTGTTATCTCTGATGTAAGTTGTTAGGTTGAGTTAAAGGCCTAGATGCACCACATCTCTATACACCACTAATGGCCAAATACAGATATTGTCAGAAATGCTACTTATAAAATTTGAGTTCTACATTTCTCTAATTTAAGCAGATCTCAAATTCTAATATTCCCATACTAATTTTAAATTTATAAGCTCAGGTAAAGACCTGAGCTTAAGCTGAGCTTTTTAAATAAAAACCCTTGAAATTTCAAATGGCGTTTTTGTAATCAGCTGTAAAAGAAGCAGAAGTAATTTAAACTATACTATATGTATAGACTGCCTTTAATAAAATAAAAAAATATCGTGTTAGGATCCTATATCTGCATCGGCAAGTAGCTCAAACCTGGTAGAAGAAGACGAACCCCTAGATGATGAAAAGGATGACTACCTTCAATCACCAGAACTGGTCAACAAGGAAAAACATGTATTCATACTAAGTTCAGCTGGAAAACCTATTTATTCAAGGTAAAGTAAGCCATTAAATAGTTCTGCATCCTTGGAAACTTGCAAATCACCACAACACACTCGCCTTTGAGCTCCTAAAGTGAGAAGGTTTCTATACTATAGAAACTTTACTGCATTTCACTTGATAATATGCTATTAAATTAAAGATTAACCATTGCCTGGAGTAATTGTATAATGCAAATGGGCTTTGTGTTAAATTAAAGGTACAGATAGACTTGCAACTAAATAAGCTTGCTAATTTAGGGCTGTGTGGGTGGAAGAGGGTGTGGTTTATTTTAATAAACCACACCCTCTTCCACCCACACAGCGGATAGCATGGGAGAAGATCGCATGACGACATTTGATTTTTGAGCATGCCAGTAGGCATACTCAATAACATTATTTGTAATTCTCAGATATGGCAACGAAGACAAACTAGCTGGCCTCTGCGGAGTAATACAAGCACTTGTGAGTGTTGTTGAAGAACAAAACCAGGATATTCTGAGATCTATCACTACAAGTGATTGCAAGGCTGTGTTTTTAGTGAAGGGACCTTTGATATTGGTGGCCGTGTCCAAGTCTAATGAAACTGAAGCTCAGTTGGTTCTGCAGTTAACGTAAGTTATTTAATTAATATATCGCAATGGTCATTATAAGTTTAAATGTAAACTTACCTTGACCATTGAGATAATTAAATTATGCAATAGTATACTAGAGGTTAAGTCTCAAACATATTCCCTATTCCATTTACCAATGCCAAGATTAAGTTAATGAATAACGTTAAAATCGTCAAAGTATCATACAATTTGATGTAGCGTTACCACAGTAATGTCACTTCATACAAAGTGGCCGCCGCGGGTTTTAATGGCTGCGTGAGCAGCGAGCGCCGTGTACGCACGGAAGTTTCACTCACACGCTCGTATAATTAAGCCAGGCCTCGACCGGCCGCAGTACAGGCTGCGCCGTCCGTCTGATCACGCGTATTTACGTATTGCGCTGCATGCCAGCTCTTATTTCTACCCTTGACTTTATTTGTTTTGTTTTTTAATTTTATTATGACTTCAAAAAAAGCTAATATTTATTGTAGTGTCGTCGGGTGCCTCAATAACGACTCCTCAAACCCGGACTTGTCGTTTCTGCTTTTTTTTTTTAAATGCCTTTTATTTATGAAAATTGGTAAAACATTTCATTGAATTACGTAATTAAAAATCTAGTGCTGTCAAACATAATGCACAAATAATATTTAATTAAAAATAAAAGTGACAACCCTAGGCGTCAACGCAGGAGTAGGTAATTAACTCGCCGATCGGCCTCAGCCTACTATTCTTTCTTTACTATGGCGTCACTTCAGTGGCTTGGTGCAAACTGTCTTCCTTGTGATGCCTATACTGGCAATATTGTAATTTAGAGGTGAATCTATAGTATGAGTCTTTATGTAGGTATAATAAAAAATAAAAAAAAGTTTAAAATTAAGGGGGGTTTTCATTGAAAATAATAAACCCAAGGTAGGTTTCTAGGTCGAATGAGCGCCCATACAATAAGAGGGTCTTTATTTACTGATCAGCAATTATAGATAGACACACTGCCGCAGGTTCCGAACCCATATTATTATAAAGTCGTATATGATACGCAAAACCTCGGTGCGCAAGTCTTCTAGCACTTGGCCAGTTGCCGTTGGGATTGAAAATTTCCAGTGGGATTGGGAGTCAAGATAACCTGTATTAATATAACCATCTTCAACGTTTCAGATATGCCTTCAATCAAATAGTATCAGTTCTAACACTAACGCAACTGAACAGGATATTTGAACAACGGAGGAACTACGATCTCAGACGGCTGTTGTCAGGAGCAGAACGACTTATAGACCATTTGTTTATATTTATGGAAAAGGACCCCGCATTTCTTATGGGTAAGAGGTATAAAATACAATAATATGTAATCCTACTAGTATAAATGCGAAAGTTTGTTAGTATAAAACGAAACTTTTTGCAGTAGGAATGTTCAATAAAGATTTACTGTGCCAACTCTCAATTCTTCTTGGGATTCTTATCCAAGCTACTGATCAATCAATAGCGAGACTAGACTAGTAGTCTCTGGTTTCTAGGTTTGATTCCCGCTTTTATTATCTTGAATATTTTACAAAATGTAAAAAATCATATCCTAATACCAACTTATTACATTACTAAAACACTTTATTTACCGGGTTTAATCGCGTTTTATTCATCAACGATCATTATCATTACATTACACCCGATCAGCGAACGTCCCATGGCATAGGAATGCCGTCCCATGGCATAGGAATGCCATGGGACGTTCGCTGAGTGAGTAAGCTCCAAGGGGAGGCACGCGCCCATTGTGGGCCAAATTGGTAGGATAAGCTGGATGAATAAGAAATATATGTAATAATATCCAATCCATAAGTCCCGATCCCGTGGGAAAATCGGGATCATAAGTAGCCTAGGCTAATCCTCGATAACGTAGCTGTCTATTGTTAAAATTAACGATTCAGTGGTTTGGGATCCTATTCATTACAACAAACAAGTATATCTTTCCTCTCCTATTTATAATATTAGTACTTACTTACTCATAAGTAGATAATTGATCTCGAGGGTGACGGAGCATCACTTGGTCAAAGATGGGAATAATGGAAAAGGTCCTTAACCATTTATAGAAATTAAAACTGCGATAAAAGAGCGACTTTATTGTTATCAGGCGGATCGGATTTACAAGACATTTTTTATAATTTACCTGAGATATGTATATATTTGCGCATTTTACAAACACTTCTTAAATGACATTCCAGGCGCGGTCCGTTGCCTCCCCCTGCCAGAGAAAGCCCGCGAAAATATAACAAACGCCATCATCTCCAGCTGCAGCAAGATTCGGGATTTGGTCTTTGCTATCATGATAGCTGGCAATCAGGTAGGTACTAAATATGTTTCAGGTGCAGGCTGGGTTGCCGAACTATCGATAGTTTGACTATCGATTGTTGACCTTGAAAATCTTACTAATTATTATAAACGCGAAAGTTTGCATGTATGCGAGTTTGTTACTCAATCACGCAAAAAACCACTGAACCGATTGCGATGAAACTTGGAATATAGGTACTAGGTTGCTGGAGACCTAGAATAACACTTAGGCTTTTATCCCGATGTTCCCGCGGGTACGGGACTTACGTGGGTGAAACAGCGGGGCGCAGCTAGTCATTTATAAAATCGATAATTAAGTTTGTTTCGATTGTATTGATAGTATCGAATCTTACTAAAAATAATCGATACCATCGATACTTAACGTAATAATACTCTTCTGCTACACTATCGACAGCGCAAAACTATCGATAATATCGATTCTTGTTACAATAGTTAGATCTGATACTATTGATATAAACAGGTACTTATATCGATACTTTGACAATACACAATTATCGAAGTCGACATCTGGGGACGCCTGTAGGTAAGCGTGTTGACTCGGAATGAAAAATATTTGGAAAGCATTTCTTCAAAAATCTATTTATGTAAGTACCCATATTTGTTTTCCAGCTGATAACCCTAGTACGTATGAAGAAATACACACTACACCCTTCGGATATACATCTGCTATTCAACTTGGTCCGGAGTTCTGAATCTTTCAAGACTGCGGAGAGCTGGACTCCTATATGCTTGCCCAAGTTTGATGCTACGTGAGTGCATACTATACCATAGTTTTATTTACCTTTTACGTGGGGAATCACGTTGTGTCATAGTACCCATAGCACAATCCTGGACTATTACGAAAAGTACCGAACATCAGTAGGTAGTAAATGTTCGTTCTGAACCAATAATTCTCAATATATTCTTTGTTTTTTGTCTCGAACGTATAGTTATTATTAGTTCAGAACGAACATTAACTACCTACTGATGTTCGGTCGGAGCGGTCGGTACGTTTCCTAATACGTTTCCTAATAGTTACTTATTATTATTATTTCTAGTCGAGGAAGGCAGCGAACTTGGGACCATTTCACCCAGTTCCCCAAGACTCTTATAGGTTTAGAGTTAACTGGTAACTCACGGTGATGGCGACCCACTAAACCTACCTGTTACTTTGCAGATATAGGCGGCCTCTGTGGCGCATCGGGCGTACGCCTGACTGCGATGCAGAAGTCTGCGGGTTCGATTCCCGTCACGTGCAAATATTTATGCTTAAAAATAAACATTTGTATCTGGTCTGGGTGTCTATCTATGTATAATATGTATGTATTTACAAAAATAAACGGTATAATATTATTATGTAGTATATCCGTTGTCTAGTACCCAAAGTACCCAAAGCCTAGTGCTTAGTTTGGGGCTTGATTGCGCTGTTTGTAATGTTGTGCAATATTTATTTGAAAAAAATATAGTTACTTAGTTTGGAGCTGGACGACGATGATCGCAACACCCTGTGATATAAATATTTACACAATCTTGACTGACCTTCTCCATCCAAAGGTTGCCTGGAAGAAATCGCTTTTAGCGATAAGGTCGCCCATTTGTACAACTTTTTACTTTTAAGTTTTCTGTGTAATTTGTCTCACTTATTGATTATAATGTAAATTGATTTTAATTGATGTTGGTTGTGCAAATAAAGTGTTAATCTATCTATCTATCTATTTTAACCAACTGATTGTGTACGGAATGAACTAGAGGGTTCCTCCACGGGCACGTGTCGTACATATCGGAGGACTGCCAGGCGTGCCTCGTGCTGCTGACGGTGCAGCGCGACGCGTTCTTCCCGCTGTCGCGCGCCAAGCACAGCGTCGCCGACCGCCTGCGCAAGGGGAAGTGGCTGGCGGACATCAACCACGCCTTGAACCGCAGCGACGACTTGCCCACTTCTAACGTCTTGAGGCATATCGGTAACTTCTCTATTTATTTCGTTATTTGTTTCTATTGCTCCTAGCATATTTTAAAGGAAAAATTCATCTTCAAAAATTCACTCGCATCCCTGGATCCAGTGATGCGAGATACAAGAAGCCGGGTAACAAATAATATAGAACTTAGAAAACCACAAACATTGCCGGCGGAAAAACCCGGGGTAACAAAAATTCACTCGCGGCGAGATTTGATCTCGCGTCCCTGGATCCAGGAATGCGAGTTCGAATCTCGCCGCGAGTGAGCTTTTGAAGATGAATTTTTCCTGAAAATAATTTCTTAAGTTCTTTATTTGTTACCCGGCTTTCGGTTGCAAGGAAAGGGTTTTGTTTTTCACGCCTATCTTTTATGTTTGTAAACTTAAAAAAAAGGGCTGTAAAAAGGCGCACCTTTTGTCTTTTCCAATAATTGAACTACCTTTATGCAATATTTCATTCAAGTCGAGGATTTTGACCTCGATAAGTGCACAAACAAACATAGAAACAGATTTTGACATTTTATAGATTTCTTACCCATGTTTATAGAAATATTTTAAAAGAAATAATACCTCTACAAAAACATAACGCAAGTCGCAACTTGAACCCACATAATATTCAGTTATCATGATCGAGCGACTTGCAGTTCGTCGGTGACTCAAGCTGTTAAATTTGCAAATGCATTTTACCTATCTTTTACAACTTAAGCAGTCGTTACACCACCCGATTTGTTGGCCCGTACAGGCTTCACATACATCATACAGCACACAAAAATAAATTCGTGAACATCGACATTTTGTATCGATGTGTGCAGTAGGTGTGGAGTGAACTTAGGAAGCCTGCAATTCGGTTGGTGAACCGACTGCATTAGTACGCTTACGAAACTTTACGTATTTTTCCTTTACATAAATTATACCTATATTGTTTAGGATAACGTATCATATAAAATCATCAAACATAAATGGTATTTTTTTTCAGGTATTCTTGAAATCAGACATTTTATGTACAAATGTAAGTCGACCGCTCAATTATTCACATCCGATCCGATTTGCCTAGACCGATTACAAGATTATCGGATAACTCATAAAGAAGGAGGCGATATAGTTGAGAAGAAAATAGAAAAAATGTCAGACATAGACTATGTAAGGAATTATAGAAAATATTGCGGAAAAATACATTGTACTTCAACTCCCGCCAAATTGATATTTAAATCTAATTCAGATGATACCATATTAGCTTGGGTAAGTACAAAATAAAAGTATTTTATGTTTCTTTTTCACTTATATAGGCTGTTTTTAATTTTCAGGCTGAAAATCGACTACTTCCAAATTTTAATCTACGTACATACTTAAATCTTTTTTTTTTTGGAAGTGAGCGGTTAAGGCGTAACAAACAGACAGACTTTTGAATTTATAATATTAAGTATAGATATAGATGAATAAGCTCTAAAACTACTGAACCAATTTTAATGAAACCGCTGGGTGCTGTTAGCAATAACTAATATAAGTATCTATATACATTTCAGGTTACAAACGGTTTCGAACTATACGTAACATTCGATCCTCTAATGGAGAAAGATCAAACAATTCGCACAGTAGACCGACTACTCAGATGGATAAAGAAAGAAGAAGAAAGAATATTCATTATGAACGCTCCCACTTTTTAGCGGTCGGCGAAACTTAAGGACTTCATTAGAAGCTCTTTGAGAAATTCCACTGAAGAAAAGAACCCTTGCATGATGTCACTTGACCTTAAATGAATTTTATTAAGCAAAAAAACACATAAATTTCCTTCCCTTAATTTTGAGATGATCAACTAGTATTTATATTTTAAATATGACTACTAAAAAAATCTGAATTTGGAAGTAGTCGACTAGTCATTGACGTGTTGGTAGGTCAATGAATTGTTCAATTTTTCCTTGAAATTTTGGACAATTCTAATTCGCGAATTGCCCATCTGGTAAAAAATATAATTATTGAACCAATATTTTTGAATATAGTTCAATATTTTCTCTTTGAAATATCTTGTTATCTTAGATTAAGATCTGTGGTTTCGATACAGTCCGCGTCATAAGCGCGGTAAGCGTCATACATAATCTGCCGTAACATGATCGTATCTCGTTGTTTTGTCGCTCTAAAAAATACATTAAAACATACATACATACACTCACGGCAAAAACATAACACTTCCTTTGGCAGTCGTGTAATAAAAAAAACCCCGACTTCTTTAAAAAGCCACAGATAATTAAAAAAAATAAGTTGATTATATTTGATATTTTTTTTAGCTGAAAAATATAGTGGCGACTTATTATAGGAAATCATGGCAAGGCAGAATATTTTAAATAACTTCACAGGCCCCTAAGTGGCGTCAAAGGCCCATTTTTATTTATGAGAATTCCCTCTAACAAAAAAAAACAGTTTCCCACGGGAACAAGTATGATAAACTAAGTTATTATTATGCCTCGGTGGCCGCTTTGCAAAAATAATTTTGAACATTGAGAGAGTTTGTCATTACCCTGTCTATTTTTCAAATATGCCTTAGCTTTGTTTATTTTTTAAACCCACGGTTCCGAAATTTTTAACGACCGATAACTTTAACAGTCATTAAATTATCTAGATTTACATTATTTTCCTGTTGTAAATGGTGTGGCTAATCTAGGTTGCCCTAAAGCCTCTTACTAGACCTGCCGTCTGAGATAAAACTACAACTACCAAATTAGAAATATTTAATAACGAATAAATATGTTTTGTGTTTCATCCGCAGTTAAACCATCGTTAAAAGTAACGGTATTTTAAAATCTCGTTATCTTAGTGTAGATAATACGTTCCACCTTTTAATGCAAAGCGACCGAGATTTGTAGCTTTTAAATTGATAGTGGGAATAGCAATAGCTGCTATACTTAAATCACTATGATTTTATTTATAATCAATAATAATAATAGGCTGATGTTTTCCACATGGTGATTATTTTATATATCACACGACACAAAAAATATATATTTTAAAATGTGTATTGTTCCTGTGAAATACCAGGTAAAATCTCAGTTAGATGACAATATCGGTTAATTTTATTTTGGTAACGAACCGATATGTTATTTTTGGAGTAGCATTAGGATATATTGAATGACACGTTATTTACTCCATTACTAGCAGATATTATTTATTACTGTTATCCCAAATAAACATGAGATCATTATCTTAAATCTGCTGTTCATCACTTGATGTCTAAAAGTAGGTACTAAACCAATTGCGATAAAACAAATCTAACAAATCATATGTATTTTGCTAAATATCGGAATAAACTACGATTACACCAACTAGTGATCAACAAATTATTGTAATCTCGTTAACAAATACGATTATTATTCTATATATTTTAAGTGCATAAGCATGCACTTGGCTATTATAGAAATATTTTAAAACAAAAATGCATCTTCAAAACCACAACGCAAGGCCGGGATTCGAACTCGCATATCTCAGTTCTCATGACCGACGAGCGACTTAGCTCCATCTACGTCGATGACTCAAAGTAGCAGTGCATTTACCTATCCTTTTAACTTCTGCCGCCTTATTTTGTAGTTGTATTTTCCTTTTAATAAATGTGAAAGTCTGTTTGGATGTTTGTTACTCAATCATGCAAAAGCTACTGAACCGATTGCGATGAAACTGGGAATATAAGTAGTTGGATACCGGAAATAACACAGGCTACATTTTATCCCGATATTCCCGCGGCAACGGGACTTACGCCGCTTACGCTTACTAAAACCGCGGGGCGCAGCTAGTATATATAAAGCAATAAATCCAAAACTTACTATTAAAAATTTGCTTGTTTGTGGAAGAATGGAGTTGAAAAAAAGCAATTAATATAATCAGTAGATATACCTAATCGATTTAACACACTTGTACCTGATACAGGTTCATCTTAATTCGTTATTGTACAGGCGGGCGTGTCAAAAGTGCATTATCTTAAATCAGACATCGGTTCTATACTAAGCAATAGTCTAATACTTAGTACATTGGTCGATATTATGTACCTACTGTGCTAGTAATTTAATTGCGTATGTACATCTACAGCACACATATTATTTATTAAATGTAATTTCGTGCACACATGGCCATTTTGTTTCGAAGTGTGCTGTAAGTGTAATCTTGTCGTGTATTCGCACCTTTAGTTTATAACCAAACTATGCAATTTGATATGTCTAATAAATGCATGGTAAGTTTTTTTTTTATTTTCTTGTTATTGGTGGTTGCGTTTTTGTATCACCTAAATTATTGTAGCTATACGTTGCAAAACGATCATGTGATCGTTTTTTTAATTTGAGTTTCATCTTAAGTTATTTCTTACAATTTTTTGGAACGATTTGGTCCAAAATCACTACCCTTTGTTCCTTGGTTAATTATAAGGCGGATATTGTTTTGTAATACACTTTTGACACTGACCTGTACCCATGTTTTATGTCATGTCGTGTACAAAAATGTTACTCATGTAAAAAATATTGTAAATAATTTATGAATCAAATTTTAGATAGTATTATGAAATTACTATGTTTATCTAGTAGATAGAACATTATTTTTATTGTACTGTTTTTCATAGCAATATTTTTACAATAAATTTCGTTTTAAAAAGAATAGTTATCTTGTCATAGTTTCATTTCTAATAAATAAACAAAAGGAGACGGCTTCGGTAGGCATGGTCACGTAAAGTATAGACAATAGTAAAGTGTAGGCAGTAAAGACCACAGACAAATCAACTACTCGTGTGTTTAGCGCGTAACGTTAGTGAACTAAGTAAGTCGGCCTTAGCGACATCAAGACAAGCCTTCTGAGTACTAAGATAAATGAATAGCAGGACATAGTTGTCTTTCCAAGATTCACAGGAAGTTTTTTGAGGCAGCCATTGTCCTCCAACTCGGAAATGACTACTTCCAAATTCTTAATAATTTGGAAGTAGTCCAAATTCTTGGTTCTCTGGTATTCTTAATTCTTTGGAAGTACTTCCAAATTCTTAATAATTTGGAAGTAGTCGTTAGCAGAACTTAGGTGCGAGAAAGGTCTAATGTAGGAAAAGAATAAAATCAATTTAAAAGTTAAATCATTTACTCCTTAATTTACAAAACTCACGTACACTAGTACCGGCCCCTATCTCTCCTGCGTTCTGTGTCATACCTATCCCGTTCCCGCCTCTCCTTATCTCTTTCCCTCTCGCGTTGTTCACGCCGCTCTCTGTCCCTGTCCTTCTCGCGTTCTCGTTCCCTCTCACGCCGACGCTCTCGCTCGCGGCTTCGGGACCGATCTCTTTTGCCACCTTTGTCACGTCTGTCGCGGTCTTTTGATCTGGGAAAAAGATTATCATCTAAATTTTATCTATACTTATTATACTTCTGCTAATATTACAATTATGAAAGTTAGTGTATTTATGTGTTTTTACCCGACTGCGCGACGCAAAGGAGGGTAATGTGTTTATCGGTCTATGTATGTATGTATCAGGGATGTTGCGAACATTCGCATCCGCATCCGCAAATGCGGAACATCCGCATTGATTTGGACATCTGCATCTGCATCCGCATCCGCATTAATCAATGCGAATGTTCATGCGGATGCGAATATTATACAAGTAGCGACAAGAAAGAAATTGGGCGGGGCCGGTGGTTGACGCGTGCCGGTCGCACGTGACAATGACCAATGAGAGCGAAGAAATTGGTAACAAGATTCGACACGTTTGTTTGTTTTACGAGTAGCTAGTGCATCATTTGTTTCTTGCTAGTGAGTGAATACTATTACGTGTTTGTTTGCGCTGTGAAGTTAAAGTGAAGAAGAAGAGTTTACAAGAAAACTTTATATTCCTTAGACTAATATCCATAAGATCGCAAGGTAAATTTATTATATTACACCGGTAATACATTTTATTGTAGGAAAAAATATCGTTTTATGACGGAATTCGTTATTTTTCCAGGGTGATTCCCGTTATTGATATTTTATCAATTAGTCATTTAACAATGTCGCCACCGACCAAAAGTAATGTATGGGATTATTTTGAACCAAATAAAGAAGACCAGGATAAAGCTAATTGCAAAATATGCAACAAAAGTTACTCTCGCAAGGGCCGAACCACGTCGTCTTTGAAAAATCATCTTAAGTCGATGCACTCAGAAGAATTTACATAATATCTTAAACATCTGCATCCGCATCCGCATCCGCGGATGTGAGCCTGCAAAACTCCGCATCCGCATCCGCGGATGTGAAAAAATCGGCATCCGAAACATCCCTGGTATGTATGTATGGATGTTTCTATGTGGCGTTCTAGAGGCCAAACGCGTGGAACGATTTTGATGATTCTTACGTCAATCGATTCGTCTTAATCTGGCGAGTGTGACTAAAGACATGACAGTAATCCAAATTAACTTTTGTCACAACCGGACGCCATATTGTCAAAATTATAAAATCCAAAATCGTCAAAGTATGTCAAGATGGGTATCGTTGAATAGGTATTTAAAAATCAATGTTAGGTTTCTTTTACTATTTTTCATTTTAAAGAACCGTTTAGGAAATATAACGGTTTAAAGTTAATTTACAATTAGGTATTCTTGCTTTTTATTACCAACGATCAAGTTTTTATTTTTAGTTACGCTTGTTTGCTTCTTTACACAAAAAACTGCTGAACAGATAACAATGAAATTAGCCTTGTAGAAGCTGGCATTCTAACACACACATAACACATAGGGTATATTTTATCCCTAGCCTGGTGAACCACTGGGTGCTAGTGTAGTATTAAACAAAGTCAGTTTCTGCATCCACCTAATTGTTTAGTTATTCCTATAGCTAAACAACCTCTGTGGCGCGTCGGGCGAACGCTTGGCTGCAAATATTTATGCTCAAAAATAAATATTTGTATCTGGTCTGGGTGTATATATGTATGTATTTACAAGAGAAAAATAAAATAAGTAATATATTCATTGTCTATAGTCACTGTAACAGAAGCTCAGCAGCTTACCATGGGACTAGATGGCGCTGTGTGTTGGTCACAGAATTTATTTATTATTATAAAATAAAAAAAACTAGGGGTTATAATTAGTTACGAAAAAATATTTTTTAGGAAAGTTTATTGTATTATTTATTACTAGCTGCGCCCCACGGACGTGAAAAACGCATTGCCAGTTGGCACCGACGCAGCCGAGCAGTTCTCGAGCGCTTTCACCTTTTCGTTCATTACTCAGGTTCTACTAATTGGATTTTGATGCAAAGTATAACACAACCTTCCTCGAAACTAGACCTATCCAATATTGAAAACCAGATTTCAATCGGATTAGTAGATTTTATTCGTATAAGGAACAGACAGAGAAAAACAGACTGACAGACATAAATTTAAAAAAATATATAATTTGGTTTTACTACTTTTCATAAGTCTCCTAGACCACTTTTTTTTTAAATTTACTTACAAGTACAGATTTTTTGTCCTCTCTTCCTTTATTATAAATATAGATAGATGCAACAAATTCAGGACTGATTGTGATGATAACATGATCGAAACCTTCAAAGTTACCGAAGTACCCACATCCTCAGTGGTGAAAATTGGGGGGGAAAACCGACATACCCTCACTTTTAAAGTTCGCTAGACACTAAGATGTGCAAGTGTCTTGATTTTTATCAAGACACTTGCACATCTTACTGGATTCCACGTAGACCCAGGAAATGTAAATATGAGTTTGAATCGTGTTAGTTTAAAAAGTTCTTGGTCTCTAGGAGAGTTGGTATCTGGCATGTGACCAACCGTAAAAATATTGTAAAATTTATTTACAGTAGGTATGGTCTAGGATGGTTTTAGCGAACACTGGGCTACCAAGGGGTATGCAACAGGCAACATTCCTCAAATGAGTAGGACTATTTTTGTGTTATGGTCCTCTTCGAATTTACCCTATTAACCACAGGAGTGTGATGTCTGATAAGATAATTTATAGATAAAATTATATAATTGGGTGGGGTGCGTGTGTGGTCTGATAATGTAGAATTTAATAGTTGTGAGTTAACAACATCTCATTTGTGAGCCAAAAACATCTCCAGTTTCTCCAAGTTTTGGAATGGCACATTAACTTTTGGTAAGCCACACCACTACCTAGATATAAGGAAAGAAGAAGTAATCTTACCTGTCTCGCCTTTTCTCTCTATCTCTACGCTCCTTGTCTCTCTTATTCTCTTTGGTCTCTCCATCAGCGTTGTCATCATCAGACGCCATTTCTTCGTCTAAATCATCTTCAAGAGCCGAAACCTTCGGGTCTAACTCGTTATTCTCTTCCAATACATGGCGCTTTTGTATTCTGGGCATTATTATGTCACAAAGACGCTCCTCTCTCAGTAACTCATCGATAAACTCGTCCATATGCACTATTTCAAACTGCCCTTCCCGGTTTTGTCGTCGCAATTTTCTGTTATCGTTGTACAGGGGCTCCAAGTATTTGTAACAATCTACCGACGTGCCAGTAAGTCTCATGTAGAAAGCGCCTAGAGCACGCACGTATTTAAACTCCTCGTTCTTTATAAACTCTACCACAATGTCCTTTTCGGGCTGTATTTGTAGCATTTTTAACACTAAACATAGGAATGGTGTTGGGTAAATGAAGCCGCCGTGTACGCCGCCGACGTATCGCAATTCCATGGCTTTGTCGACAAGTAACTCTGCGGTTAGAGCAAAACATTCTTCCTTCCAATATTTTGAGTCGTAAATACGAGATCTAATGATTTTTTCAATTAAATATTGAGGATTTGTTCCGCGGATTGACTTTGCGTCCTTCACCGTTCGATTCGCCATTTTTGTTTATATGGATGACATTTTAATTTTCTTCTTTCTCTAGTCTTGAGGCGATTTTAGTCATTTCACCAGTGTCAAGTATTTTTATACTTAATTATTTCTTATCGGTTGTGAACCAATTATGGCCATTAGGAAATTAGCCAGTGTCGAGTATTATTAATATACTATGCAAGTTATTTGCATCAAAACAGTCAAGTCGTCATAGTTAAAGTCAAGTCTAGGGAATCATTTGTAAACACGGCGGCCATTTACAAACAATCTTCACGGAGCCTTGGAGACAACACTAAGTCAATGTTTTGCACCGATTTTCACTTTCATTCCACTTGTACACCTTCACGAAACTAAATTGATTAATATGCCCCCGAAATTAAACAATTTGCACGCATATGAACTAGGTTTCACAAAAATGAAAATTTAGCACCACATCTCCTCAACGAGTTCCCGCCAAGACTCGTATTTATACTTTTTTTTTTTTTTCTCTTTCGGTCTGAGACCGATATGGCCAACTTGTAACAGCCAAGGTCAAGTAACTCTTCTTTAGTTATATTTATTCCAGTGTTTTTTTTAATGGACTTGGGTGTACTAAGTTATTTCTTAGGGAAACAAGTAAAACCAATACGAGCTAAAAAAAAGGACGGAATTTGGAAGGTTCAGGATAGTATGTCAAATGAAAGGAATTGGAGGATTGGGAGGATATTTACAAAATAAGTAATAGATAACTATTATGCAAAATATTTACAACTTAATATTATTATTAATTATATACATAGATAATATTTTATATATGTCAGAATCTAGGGATGAAAGCAGAGTTGGTATTGAGGTCGGAAAAGGAATTTTGAGGTGTATTAAATCGCTGTATAATTCAGATGTATTATTTATAGGACAGTTAAAGAAAATATGCTCAACGTCGGCTACCTCGTATCCACATTCGCAGGCTGGACTACTGATTATGCCAAGTTTGGCTAAGTGTGCTGGGCAACACACATGGCCCAACCGCAACCTTATTAAAATTGAAGTCGCCGTCTTACCGAGCCTAATACAATGAAACCACGGTTTTCTAAGTATCTGAGGTTGTATCTTAAAATAATATTTGCCTTTATGCTGTGCACTTTTGGCCCACACCTTATCCCAGGCATTTTTGAGATAACGTGTCGGTAAAGAGGACAGATCGTGAGTATAGTTGTAATACGGCAGGAGATCTCCACATCCTACCGCGTCCTTAGCAAGTTCATCGGCTCTTATATTACCATCAACTCCAGAATGTCCTGGCACCCATACAAGTGTAACAGATAGACCCTTATTTAAGCATTCGTACAACCTACTTTTAATGTCATATATTAGTGGAAAATGAGTCTGAGGCTTGAATGCAAATCTTTTTAAAGTCAACAGAGCGCTCTTGGAATCTGTAGCAATAACAGTTTTCTTTAATTTCATAAGAAGGATTAATTCTATTGACTTTAAAATTCCTAGACATTCACCTGTATAAACTGATGTCTCAGGTGGAAGCTTTATTTGCCGTATAACTCTGTGTTGTTTGTGGTATACGCCTACACCAACACAACTATTGTTGGAAAACTTGGAGGCGTCACAGAAAATAAGATGAGAATTCGGCCATTTATCATTAATTAATATTTTGAATTCTTCCTTTGCAGTAACACTATCTTTTACAATACCTGTATCATCATAAATATCTATAGTGGAAATTAATGCTTCATATTTACAATTATAAATTGGAAGTTTTGGTGATCTATATGTGGGAGCATTAATTAATAAAAATCGTCGTAAACTAATAACTAAACATGGAACTTTGATAGCATCTTGAGAATATAGTTGGTTTAATTGATGAAGTTTAGGTAATAAGGGATGATTGGAAAATTGTAAAATTCTGTAAAAGAATCTATCTGCTAAGTATTGGCATCTTAATGGCAAAGGGGGTTCATTGCATTCTACTTGTAAAGCATTTATCGGACTAGACATCATAGCCCCTGACACTATTCTTAGGGCTCTTGATTGGATCACATCCAGTTTTCTGATTGTCGTTAGGTTACAAGGCTCCAGCAAAAATGTCCCGTAGTCCAGGACACTTCGAACTAAAGCATTGTAAACCAACTTCATAGAATCCGGATGTGCTCCCCACCAAACACCCGAAAGACATCGTAAAATATTTAGAGTTTTCTCACACTTATTTTTGACATGTTCTACGTGAGAAACACCTTTAAGGTTTGAGTCAAGCTCAACACCTAAAAACTTGGTATGAGTTTTCGTGGGTAGGGCCATACTGTCGTAAAAAACACTCACTGGAGGAGGGCATCTTCGGGTCGTAAAA
Source organism: Idaea dimidiata (assembly GCA_949358125.1). Classification (NCBI taxonomy): domain Eukaryota; kingdom Metazoa; phylum Arthropoda; class Insecta; order Lepidoptera; family Geometridae; genus Idaea; species Idaea dimidiata. The sequence goes on along the minus strand of OX442334.1, from coordinate 17,563,743 downwards.
AGAATTACTATACTTTTATTTATTGACAATTCAAGGCCATTAAGATCCATCCATTTTTTAAACTTTGAAAGGGCCTGAGTTAGATTATTCGATGCAATGGGTATAGACTGATGGGTATTGTAAATCACTAAATCATCGGCATATTGTAAAATGTTTGAGGGTTCTGGTATACTTTTTTCTAAATCATTGGTATAAATGTTGTATAACAATGGACTAAGTACTGACCCTTGTGGAAGACCTTTCCAAAGGGTACGATAGGAAGAGTTCAATTGTAGTTGTCTACCCGTTAAAGTATTCAAAATAAAATTAATGAACATAGGAGATACATTTAAATATTCCATTTTTTCTTTTAATACAGGTAGAAGGACATTATCGTATGCCCCTCTAATATCCAAAAATGCAGCAACAACAACTTCTTTCCGTAAAAAGGCCAACCTTATATCTGTAGTTAAAACACTAATGTTATCGAGTGTACTTTTACCCTTTCGAAACCCACATTGAGATTTAGATAGTAAGTTATTACTTTCAATAAAGTGGTCTAGTCTGTTCTTAATTAAGTGTTCGGCTACTTTAACAAGAACAGATGACATGGCAATCGGACGATAAGACGAAACGTTTGATGGGGATTTATGTGGTTTCAAAATTGGCAACACTATCTGTGTTTTCCAATCTGACGGAACGACTTCTGTCAACATGATGGAATTAATTATTTGTAAATAATAATCTAAACTTTTATAACCTAAATTGCAAATGAAACTGTACAGTATACCATCTTTTCCCGGAGCAGAGTCTTTAAGGGAAGAAAGAACCCCTTGCAACTCCCCTAGGGAAAAAGGAGATCCAAGGTTATAAGTACTATTACCGGGCAGAGAGGGAAGCGGGTATTCTAGAGATAATAATTGTTCTTCAGGTACATACGGCGGCGCAATATGGTCAAGAAATTTAGAAGACATGGCTGGTGGAAGGGTACTGAAGTTAGTCTCCGACATACCTCCTCTGAACCGTTTAATGTTGGTCCATACTACAGAGGGAGGTGTTGTAGGAGATATAGTGGAACAAAAACTTCTAAAACTGGTTATACGTTTTTCCCTAAATAGTTCCTTAGTTTCTGTCGCAACCTTTGTATAGTTATCGAAATTTTCGTCAGTCATGTCCCTATTATATTTCTTTTCTGCCTTCTTCCTAGCTCTGGCAGCGCGGGTGCATGCACTGTCCCACCATGGTGGTGAAGGGAGATTATGTGACCGTTTTATGACTGGGAATACTGAATCAGCTGATTCTTTTATTAAATTTGCAAAAGATTGTGAACAACTTTCTATGGAATTAGATAAGCTGGGAAGTGAATCAATATTACTTTCAATGTGGTCTTTGTATTTAATCCAATTGTGATTATATTCTTTAGAAACTCTATATTTTCTAGTCGATGAGTAGTTTTGTAGTGATAGAAGTTTATGATTTGCATTTAATGGGAAAGTCAGTATAATGGGAAAGTGATCGCTGCCATGTGTTGATACTAAGGGTGACCAGTCTATTGTTAATGCTAAATCAGATGTACAAATGGATATATCAGGTACACTAACACCTTCCGTAGGTTTTGTACGTCTAGTAGGGGTACCAGTATTTAATAAAAATAGGTTATGGTCATTTAATATATTTAATAATTGATTGCCATATGAGTTGCACAAAGATACGGAGCTGCCCCATGACATGTGTTGGGCGTTCAAGTCTCCCAGCACAATAAAGGGTTTAGGTAGAATACTTAGCATGTTACTAAATTCTTGATAAAGAGTAGAAGAAGGATGAGGAATATAAATAGATACTATACATAAATCATTAATAATAATAGCTGTAACATTAAAATGAACAGTAAAAGACGTAAGAGGAAATTGAGTAAAAGGAATAGAGTTATGTACAATCAAGGCCGAACCGGCACAACCATCCGACCTATCATCCCGGATACAGGAGTATCCGGAGACTTTAAAGGTAGAACCTGGCCTAAGCCAGGTTTCACTTAGTGCAATTACGCAGGGCTTGTGATTGTTTATCAAGTAGATAAAATCACTTTTGTTCCGGCGAACACTGCGACAATTCCACTGGATTATTTTGTGGATGTGATGATCCATTATTTGGGACATTAGTTTTAATTAAAGCATTAATCATTGAGGCAGCGTGGTCTGGTTTAATAATGTTAGATTGAGAAAAAGAATTTATAATACTAGTAATAAGAGTTAAAAGGGTTGAAAAGCTATTATCTTGATTCATAGATGTATTTAAAGCTGAACCATTTACAGGTGAAATCATGTTATAGTCTTTCACAAGATGTCTATGTGCAGCATGGTCATATTCAGTAGCTTTGTAGGAATCATTAGGTGAATGAGGCTTTAAAAATATTGTTTTTTTATGTGCTTTACTGGGACTACTGTTAGAAAACATTTGTTTAGTAGTAGTTTGGTCCATTTTAGAGTTACTCTTGTTATTCAAAATATCTGCATAGGACTTTGTTACTGGGGGGTGAACCTTACAGGCTTCAAAATATGAAATACATGACTTTGCCATTGTTTGTTTTATAGAAGACTGACGTGTGAATTCTGGGCAATTTTTACTTGTAGCGAAGTGGTGACCGGAACAGAGGCAGCATGAAGCATTCTCTAATTGAACACTACATGCAGAGCCATCATGTTCTTGTCCACAACGGTAGCACCGGGGTTTGGATCTACACTGTGTTTTAGTGTGTCCAAAGCGGCAGCAAGTAAAACATTGTATAGTTGGATATATATAAGTATCTACCGGTAATGCATTGTAGCACATAAAAATTCTTTTTGGTAAGACCTGTCCATCAAAAGTCAGTACTACAGCTTGGGATGGCTTCCATGTAGGACTGCCGTCAACAACAACTTTGTAGTTAAGCCTCCTAACTTTTAGAATTTTACCGCTGCCTATTGGTACATTAATGTTCTCAATAATTTCCTCGGCAGTCCAATCATTTGGTACACCTCGTACAATACCCATGCGGGTGACATTAAAAGAAGGTATGAAGGCCCTAAATTTATTTGTTATTAATTGCGGATCCATAACAAAGTTATTAGCATCTGTATGCTTGGAAAAGGACAAGGTCATCCTATTTCTACCAATACGTTTGACACTACCTTGAATTATATTAGAAAAATTTTTTTGTTTCAGAAACTTGCCGAACGCAACAGGATGAAGAGAATAACCATTACTATCCGGGGTATCTTTTTGTACGTGGATGATGTATGGAGCGGAGTCAGTGGCTTCATACTCAGTTCGACCGATAGGCGGTGGACGGACGGCGACATCAACAGACATTAAGTGGTTGGATTGGTTAGTAACGTTAGGTCCGACATTAATAACAGGAGTAGTAATTTGTGTGGATGTAGATGACATAGGATCAGTGTAAATTGTGACCGACGATGACTCGATATTCTCTTTAGGTCCTTCAAGGATTGTACAACTACAGCAACTAGCTGGATCTGAATTACCTTTCCTCTTCTTTTTATTGCAAGTTCTGCATACTTGTCTGGCACGAATACGTTTACGTGATGTAAGTTTTTCAGACTGATTTTTTCCTTTCAGGTAACCTGAAGCCGAATTCACACCAGACACCGAAGAAGCATCTGTTTCCATCCCCGATTCGCTCGCAGATACAGTTACATAAGATGCCACATCAAGAATAGCAGGGTCAGGCTCTAGTTTTTTCCCGCCACCGGGATCCGGTGGGCGAGACATGACTTAGAAATAAACTATTCTCTAAAACTCACCAGACTCGATGATATTTACAATACTATATAATAAATAAACTAAATAATTAATGTACGCGTAAAATTACTATCCTGAACACTTATACTGGATTTTAAATAATTTATAAAAAATTTCAAAACGAAAATCCCGCCTATCTTCACGAAGCTTCCCGCCGAAAAAACTTGACACTATTCGTATTTATACTTGTTTGTTGGTCCATGTTTGACGCTGATTTTCAATCAATCGATACAAACAGCCATAGAGTAACAAAGCAATGGCTTAAATTTTGACAAGCGTCTGTGAAATTGACATACCTCTGTGACATACCCATATACGTAACTTTGGTTAACTTCAACTTCAACTTCTTTTGTATGGCTATTGCTGACGTTAAGACGCAATTCTGCCAATGTCTAGTGAGTCGAGGAAAAAAAACTTTAGTGAGGAGGGTGAACGGTATTTATGTTTTGTTCGGTTCCTGGTGGCCCTGGTGCAGAATCATTTTGATCTAAACAAAAAGAGACAACACAAATAAGATACATAAATACGAAATAATATTATAGGTATACATGTATAAATATGTTGGTTTATAGTTTTATTTTGTTAGTAATAATGTACCTGGCTAGAAAATAAACAAACCGACTAAAAACGAGTGAAAGAAGTACTTTAACAGAGGAGGGACGAGGAATATCCTCGGGAAGGGAGTCATAAAATGAAAATAGTTGCTCCGGGCAAGAGAAAAATATATGATCAATTGTACCCTCATCCAAACCACACTCACAAATAGAGCTATCCCTGATCCTTAGTTTGGCGAGATGGACCGGTGAGCACGTGTGTCCAATTCTTAGCCTGCAGATCACAGATGTTGTTGTCTTGTCTATATTTTTGAAACGGGAAAACCAGGGTCTAATCGGGATTGTTGACTGGATGTCACTGTAATATTTGCCCACTCTATTCCTTGTAAGTTCCCACCTTTTAGACCAAGCAGCATACAGACCATCACTCAGGGTAGGGGCTAAGTCGTAGGAATACACCTCTGAGTGTTCTGCAGAACCAAAACGGGATGCATTTTTGGCACATGAGTCCGCGTTCTCGTTGCCCGGAATACCTGAATGACCCGGGATCCAGGCGAGTGCAATGTCAATGCCTAGTAGATGGAGTTCAAATAGTAGTTTCCTGATTTCTAAAATGATCGGGTATTTGGCTTTAGAACGAAATGGGTTTGACAAAATGGCTTGTAGGCAACTTTTAGAGTCGGACAGAATTAGAGTTTTATTAAGATTGTGTGATTTTACAAATAAAATGGCTTCCAAAAGAGCTATAGCCTCACCTGTAAATACTGAATATAATGAAGGGCACTTGAAACTTAAAATGATTCTGGATGAAGGGAACCATACTGCTGCTCCTACGGGACTATTTTGCGATAATTTTGAAGCATCCGTGTATAAAGTGGTCCAACCGGGGAAATCGGTGTTTAATTTAATTAAAAAGGCAGATGGGCTGTCAATGCATCCCTTGTCAATTTCAAAGTCAATCAACACCCTAGGTCTAAAGGTTAAAGCTTCATATTTTAATGTAAAAATTGGAAATTGCTGTAAATGAAAAATAGGGTTGGGAAGGCCAGTTAATTTTAGGAAACTTTTAAGAATGCAAGGTAGTTTATCATTTGGAGGGATATTGGCGGGGTCCAGCGAATCATAATATGTTTTGATTTTTCTTGGTAACGGATGTTGGGAATTTTGTAAAACTCTCAAAAGAAACCGATCGCACAGAAACTGTCTTCTCAAGTCCAAAGGAGGTTCCACGCATTCGACTTGCATGGCATTGATGGGAGATGATCTCATTGCCCCCAAAATTAAACGGAGAGATTTTGACTGGATTTTATCTAATTTTGAAAGAGCCGACTTATTACAAGGATCCAGAATAAATGAAGCATAGTCCAAATGACTGCGTACTATTGCATGGTATAACATTCTTTGACAGAACGGATGAGAGCCCCACCAAACACCTGCCAGTGAACGCAGAACATTAATGTTTTTTTCACATTTTCCAGCGACATACTCACAATGGGCTTCTCCTGACATTCTGGAGTCAAGGTGGATTCCAAGGAATTTAACCTTTGACTCTTGGGGGATTAGTGCACCATCCACATACACGTTAACACTTGGGATAACCCTCCGTCGAGTAAACACCACAGCCCTGCACTTGGATACCGACAAGGATAGACCATGAGTTGCTAGCCAAGAATTTAAACTATTCAAATTGATGTTAAGTTGGGAAGTAGCTTGATCAGCAGAGTCTGCGGATACGTAAATAGCCAGATCATCAGCATATTGGAGAATCTCAGCTGGAGGTGCAACAGATTTATCCAATTCTGCTGTGTAGATACTGTACAGCAAGGGACTCAAGACAGACCCCTGGGGTAAGCCCTTCCAGATGGACCTAAGAGGGCGGGAAGCAAGACCCCCTCGCTCTCCCATGTCCACCCCGGTTTGGTCTTTGATGATAATGGACCTTTCTGTAAGCATATTCATGCAAAAACGAACCATCTTCCAAGGAATACTCAGCTGAACAAGTTTGTTCCTGAGAATCTGGAGTTGGACGTTATCATAGGCGGACTCTATGTCCAGGAACACTGCTATTAAGTACTGCTTCCTAAGCATGGCCAAACGAATATCAGTAGATAAGATGCTGAGGCTATCCACAGTGCCCATTCCCTTTCTGAACCCAAACTGTGACTCTGCAAGCATGTTCCGGCTTTCCACAATCCATTCAAGTCTTTGTTTAATAAGATGTTCAGTTATTTTGGCCAAGACAGAAGAGAGAGCTATAGGTCTACGACTATTAGGAGAGGAAGGATCAACACCAGGTTTGGGGATAGGGATTATTACCTGGGTTTTCCAAGGCTCTGGGATAATGCCGTAATCAAATAATTTATTAATTATATGAAGGAGGTAAGATTTACACTTATCTGGAGATTTGGAAATAAATGAGTATGGAATACCATCCATCCCGGGGGAAGAATCTCTCAGACCATCAAGAGCACTCTGTAGTTCATTAAAAGAAAAGTGAGAATCCATTAAACTAGATGAAGATAGGAAATAACTTGGAATAGAAAGGGAATCCTCAGTAGGTACCCAGGGAGGAGCAAGTTTATCAAAAAAGGGTTCAACCCATGAATCCATATCGTTTGCAGTAATATTATTGTTGGTAGAAGAACCCCTAAAACGTTTTATTTGACGCCAAACGATTTTAGCTGGAGTTCTGGGGGATAAGCTCTCACAAAACTGCGTCCATCCAAGTTTCTTTTTGGAAGATAACACTCTTTTAACTTTAGCTGCACACTGCTTATATTGGATGTAGTTTTCAGTTGTCATATTCGAGTTGTATTTTTGTTCGGCTTCTCTTCTTCTTTTGATGGCCTCGGAGCATTCAGAATCCCACCAAGGTGTGGAAACAAAGAAATTTGGTGGTTTTTTAAGGGGAATATGAGCCTCAGCTGAAGCATTTAAGGTTTCAATAAACAAATAATAAGAACTCAAACAATTGGTTTCATTTGGAATTGGAAGAGAATCGATTTTGCTGTCTAAGGTTGAAGAGTACTCATGCCAATTGGCCCCCGAGAGTCTGTATTTAAGTAGGGTTGAAGAATTGGAGGGAGGGGAAGCCCTGGTCTGTAGTCGGAGTGTAATGGGAAAATGATCACTGCCATAAGTTTGAGAAAGAATTTGCCAGGAAAGTTGTGAAGAAAGGGGTGCAGAGCACAAAGAAAGGTCTGTTACACTTCTTGGATCCTGATTAGGAAGGACCCTGTGAGTAGGGGATCCATTATTTAATACACAAAGGTCAAAATCATCAAAAATTTCTAATAATTTATCTGAAAAGGTGTCATGACGGCCTGAACCCCAAGAAGGGTTGTGAGAATTAAAGTCCCCTAGGATTATGTACGGGGCCGGGATGGAAGATATCAATTGTGAAAGGGCTGGAATGAGATTGAGGTTAGGGTGGGGTATGTATATTGAGACAAAAGAAATATTGAATGCTCTAATAGCAACTGCATTTAATTCAAAAGGAAGAGAGGGAAGGGGAATTTGGGAAAAAGAGATATTACGTCGAATAAATAATGCACAGCCAGCATGGCTGTCTGATCGATCATCTCGGAGACATGAGTACCCCGAAACTCTGAAAGGAGCTCCGGGGTTAAACCATGTCTCCGATATGGCGATAATTGTGGGTTTAAATTTATTTATCATATGTGCAATCTCAGGCTTTTTAGGCCTAAGACTGCGACTGTTCCATTGCAGGATTAGGATGTGATCCATTATTAAAGTTTTTACTGAGTTGTGATAGTTTATGGGCAACGTCGGACGGTATGTTAATATTATTTTGTGTGATGATTGTTAAGAGCAGGGAGATTAAAAATTGGAGAGAATCTTGGGATTGGGTAGCGTTGGAACTGTACCAGGAGCTATGTTGGGAGGCACAACCATTAGGCTGTGAAGAAGGAGGGGTTGAGGTAATATTATTATGGGAAATTCTATCGAAGGACTTTCCAAGGCTGGGACGGGGGCGTGGGTTTAGAGTTATTGTTTTACGAAGAGATTGGGAAGTGGGATGAGTTTTTCTAGAAGTCTGAGCTGAAGGAAAGTATGAGGGGGGAGGGTTCTGGGATAACACCTCAGAGTAAGATTTGGATACAGTGGGAAAGCGCATAGAAGCATCGTAGTAAGAAATGCCTTCCTTTGCCATCACAGCTTTAATATCGGTTTGCCTCTGGTATTCAGGGCATATTTTATTGTTTGCAAAGTGAGAACCAGCACAGTGAACACAGGAGTTTGGTTAACTTATTTTTCGCCTGAAGGAGTAAATAAAAATAAAAAATACGAGAAACGAAAGTTAACGACACGCAATAAAATAAAAGTTTAATCGAGGAACGAACCTTTAATCTTTTGTACTTTCTTCACTACGTGTCATTGGCAGAATTTGTGATCACATAAAGCCATTAAACTTAAAAAAAAAAAAAAGTTAAACATCGCGTACCTAGTGATTATATTATTCTCTTTGATAAACATCTGCAAAGATTTTTAGGTTAGAATTGCATACTGTTGGACACTATCTATGAAATTAATAAGTAGAGCTTTCTTCAGTTTTTTCTAAACTATTAATTTCCGCGCTCTAAAATTTTACAGGAAGTTTAAATTAGACCTTGGCCTTCCTCCAAAAAATTGTGCAAAATGCCACATCACAAATGCCACTATGTTAAGTGTAAAAATACGTCTGCCCAAAAGTCTCTGTTTTCTTTCCCTTGGAAAGATCCAGAACGCTTAAAAACATGGTTAGAGAATTGTGGTAAGTACAGTAAAATCATTAACCTATTTAAAAAGTAAAATCTATATCAAATAAAATTTAGCATAAGTAGTAGTAAGACACTAGTAGTTCTGTAAACAAACAGAATAAACCTCGCGAACACTATTTTTCAAAAACTTAGATCTAATAATATGTAATCAAAAAACTCATACAATTAGGTAATTTGAATTTGTGACAGCTCTATATTTTCCTTTGATAATTATTAACAGTTCTATTGTTTACATTTGTTTATTTTTGAGAGTATATAACTTTGTTATAGGCACTTTGGTTATAGTTTATTATATATAAACATGGTATAAAATATGTTATCATTATCTTATACATCAATCAGTAACAAAACATCAAACATATGTAAGGTACCTATAGTGACAACAACATTTACTGTTTAGAGTTTGAGATGAAAAGGCTGCAACATCAATGTACCTATACCTTGTGATCGAATCTCATTTTAACTAAAAAAAAAATAAGTAATGAAAAATAAAACACTTTATTTATCCGGTATGCGTTTTTATTCATTATTTGACTCAGTCAACCTTGAAAAAGCCAACTGTAAAGTTGGCGAAAGCTCGGGTCAAATAATGAATAAAAACGCGATAAAACCGGATAAATAAAGTGTTTTATTATGCAAAATCGCGAAAACCATAGAAGAAATTATAAGTAATGAACTTTTTCAGTTACAATGAAAATGCAAATGAGTATAAATCATCATCATCACAACCTTTGCCAGGCATTGCTGAGTATAGGCCTACCTCATACGATGTCACAAATTGTGATTGCTAGCCACCTTCATCTAGCAACTCCTTGCAACTACTACAGTGTTGTTAGTCCACCAAGTAGGTGGTCTTCCAATACTCTGATTTCGTTACTTTGTGGTCACCACTCGAAGACTTACTCTCCAACAGTTATTTATCAGTCCTTAACGTTATGTGGACTGCCCATTGTCACTTCAGTCTGCTAATTTTGATAACTATGTCGGTGACTTTAGTTTTACTGTGGATGTGCATATTTCTGATTCTATCATGCAGGGAAACTCCAAGCATAGTTCTCTTTGTAGCATGCTCAATGACTCTCAGGTTTTTAACTAGGCATGTTTTTAACTAGGCATATACCTAGTAATCAACCATTTATTGTTTCAGGTAATATGACATTAGCTCATTTATCACCAAAACATTTGAAAACCAGACATTTATGCATTGATCATTTTAATAAGAAATATATAACCAATGAATCTGGTAAAAGAAAAAGAGTGAAAAAAAATGCCATACCTGAACATTTTACGAATTGTGAAACAAAAGAACTATCAAGCACTTCAGTCATTTCAGGTACCTAATTCAATTATTTTCCATACCAATTCTACTTATTTCTTAAAAAGTAATCCTTATTCTTATTAAAGTAATCCTTAACTTATTCTTAAAAAGTAGAATCCATTGTGTTCGATTGCCGCTGGGTGCAAGTATTAAAAATTAATATTTGTTACTGGTCTGGGTGTTTTCTATGTATCACAGTATGTATTTAAAAAAACGTGTTAAATATCGTACTATTTTCATTGGCTAGTACCCATAGTACAAGCCTAGTGCTTAGTTTGGGGCTAGATTGAGCTGTGTGTAACGTCGAGCAATATTTATTTATTTAAATGTTCTCACCACAGCCATGCAGGGAGTGTGTCGAGTGTGTCTAGCTGACGATCGCAGCACGCGATGTGTGGCGAACACGCCACTGCAGGAGACGTATGATGTGGTAGCCGACGTCAAGGTAAGCGGGGGCGATGGCCGAGTGTGTCTAGCTGACGATCGTAGCACGCGATGTGTGGCGAACATGCCACTGCAGCAGACGTACGATGTGGAAACCAACCTATGCGGCCGTAGCCTGACATGACAGTAAAAGACAAACGTTACATAAGATATGCAGCTGTTAAACTTCGTTTAAAGGATTACATCTATACTAATATTATAAAGCTGAAGAGTTTGTTTGATTGTTTGTTTGTTTGTTTGAACGCGCTAATCTCAGGAACTGCTGGTCCGATTTGAAAAATTCTTTTTGTGTTTGATAGTCCATTTATCGAGGAAGGTTATAGGCTATATTACATCACGCTACGACTGATAGGAGCGGAGCATCCATGAAATTTGTTGTAAAAACGGGAAAAAATTCCCCCTTTTCCGAGATTCTGTCGCGTGCGCTGAGTAAACGGTCAAAGTTACATAAAAACCATTTATGAGAGAATTCTTCCTCTAAATAGGATCTAATAAATAGTCCGCGACAGCATATGTCTAACTCTTAAGGTTGACTCAATATAACATCTTTTAGAGTAATTAAATTTATTGTAGAACAATGCATTGTTTCCGAAGGTAATTTTGTAAATATGATATTAATCCTTATCCAAATAAATACGTTATTCATTAAAAGTATTTAATTTTAAACATAATTGTCCTTAACATCACTTGATTTCAATAAATATCTCACGAGATATCACAGTTTTAAAATAACTCCACAATAAATAATTAATAAGTACCAAGCGTGCATATACATATACACGTAGCGGGCGACGATGATGAGGGTGGCCAGCCAGCTCTGTGAGGCATCATGCCGCGCGGCTCAATCGGGCGGCTCCATGCGAGACGGTAGTGTCACCAAACTGCAGTGCTTTTTAATAATTATTTTGCAATATCTCATTGTACTTTTGATTCTTAATATTTTGTTTTATGTTGGTAATTAATATTTTAATTGTTACGTTGGTAACATGTATGTATGTATGTATTTTGGGGGTCATTTCAGAAACTTTTAGACCTATTTCAAAAATTCTTTCATTAATAGGAAACTACATTATCCAGATGTGACATAGGCTACTTTTGATCCCGATATTCCCTCGGGATCGGGACTTACGCAAGTGAAACTGCGGGACGGCAGCTCTGAAAAATAAAGCCGTGTATTTCTATTTCTAACTCAAAAACCCGTAAACCGATTTGAATGAAATTTGGTACAGGGTTAGTTTAGAGGTAGAAATAATATATAGGGTACTTTGAATGATCGCACGGGTTAAGCAACACTTGGTACAACATACGTGATGGGTGAAAAAGAGCGGGTGACCCGATATTCATAAAACTTGGTACAGGGTTGGTTAAGAGGTAGAAATATTATATAGTACTTTGAATGATCGTTAAGCAACACCTGGTATGACATACGTGAGGGATCATTAACGTTACGGGATAGGAAGTTACGCGGGTGAAACCGCGGGGCGCAGCTAGTTAGATTATAAAATTACAATTGGGCCATTTAAGTAAAATATAAACTAACTAGCCGCGCCCGGCGGTTTCACTCGCGCAAGTCCCGTTCCCGCGGGAATATCGGGATAAAATGTAGCCTATGTGTTATTCCCGGTATCCAACTACTTATATTCCAAGTTTCATCGCAATTGGTTCAGTAGTTTATGCGTGATTGAGTAACAAACATTCAAACACACACACTTTCACATTTATAATATTAGTAGGATAAACAAATTTGTATCAAGAACATACTTGAAACTATTAAAAAAATGTAAAGGTAACGGTAAGATGGATAAACTAAAAATAAAAATGTTGAAAAGGCGTTGGGACGGATCCCCTGAGATGCAGGTTCAAGTCCTGTCGGGTGTGCAATTTTTGGAAAGCATTTCTTTAAGTATAGTCATCCAAGTGTAGGAAACACTTTAAAATATATCACAAATGTATGAAGTTAACTCTTTGCAGTTGCAGGGCGCGAGGCTACCGACTGCGCTGTGCAGCGTGTGCCTCTCGCAGCTGCGCGGCTGTCGCCGGTTCATTGAGACGGCGCGGGACTCCAACGAGGCACTGGTCCTGTGGTACCGCAACCACTTCAACTCTAATCCCGTCCCTGTTAGTATTAGTATCTCTCTATCTTTAACCAGTTTACCTAGTAGTCGGCGCCTTGACGCTTTGCGGGCCTCTATGCGTTTTTACCTGACTTCAAAAAAAGGAGGAGGTTCTCAATTTTATTTGTATTGTATTTGTATTTGTAGTGTATTTTGTGAACTTATTTGTAGTACAATAATTTTGTCACGCTATGTTTGGAATATTGTCCATCTCTAAAATGTGTATTTACTTTTATTAGTATTGTTTAATTGACTGTGTTCTGTTTTGTGTGCCAATAAAATAAGTAAAATTCGTCGCGTATATATGTATATCTTTAGGGATGTTCACCATTGAAATAGGTATTTTTTAAATCGAAAGGTTAGAAATCGGGCAGTTTTAATGGCTTGGTCGATGTTGTAGTTGGTTGCCCGACTTCAGATAACAAAACACAAACGAGGTTATTTTTATCCTCTTTTAAATTTAAACCGAATTTTAAATTTTAAGAAAAATCATACGCCTTAATAAAGTTCACTCACAATTCGAACGTCCTCACCATCTAAATAATCTAAATTGTGAACTTTGTGGTTTCAGTGGAAACCTGTCAAGCGGCCGCTGATTTCCTTCACTAAAAGCACCCCTGAGTGTTTGGATATTTGGGATCCTCCAAACGAAACAGGTAACAGCAACAGATTGAAACAGCATGTTCAACTGTAGGTCAACAGTAAAGAATACTGTCTGAATCTGTGTCTTTAACTGTGTTTTTATAGTAATAAAGATTTATTATAGTAACAAAACAGACTTAAACAGGAGCAACTGATTGAAACAGCATGTTCAACTGTAATTAAACAGTAAAAATAATGTCTAAGGCAGAACCTCTGCGCTTTTACAGTGAAAAATACCGTCTAAAAGAGTAGGAGCAACCGATTGAATACGGTTCAATCGCGGTTGGTCACTACTCTTCCATACGGAACAAAAATATTCATTTTCGCCTACCCCATGTCTTCCCGTGGGTGTCCTAAAAGTCAACTGCTGAACCTGGTGTCCTCCCGCACTATGGGTTTTCTCCAAGCATAACATATTCTATTTATATTTCAGATGAAACAAATCTAGATGATGCAGGAGAATTCATTATAGATGAAATAAAATATGAAGTCCTTCAAGATGACATACAAACTGATCCCATATACATTTCACAAGAATACAAACACAAATTAGACGATGAACAAGAACACAAACACATATTAGATGATGAACAAGAGCATAAACAAACATCAGATGATGGAAAAGACAAAACACAGACAGCAGATGATGAACAACACAAAACACAGTCATCTGATAATGAGCAAGATCACAAACAAACATTTATTGATGAAAAGGAACACAAACAAACATCTATTGATGAAAAGGAAGACAAACAAAAATCTGATGATGAAGAATACAAAATACCTACATCAGTTGATGAACAAGAAGAAACAGGGTCATCTGATGATGAACAAGAACGAACAGAGTCATCTGATGATGAACAAGACAAAACACAGTCATCTGATGATGAACAAGAACACAAACACACATCTGATGATGAAAAAGACAAAACACAGACAGCAGATGATGACCAAGACAAAACACAGTCATCTGATGAAGAGCAAGAACACAAACTAATATCTGATGATGAAAAAGACAAAACACTGTCATCTGATGATGAGCAAGAACACAAACAAACATCAGAAGATGAACAAGACAAAACTCAGACATCTGACAATAAGCAAAATTATTCAATATCAGATGATGAAAAAGCCAAGATTCACATGTCTTATAATAGAAATGTCAAGACGAAAAAATGTCTCGATGTTTATAGGTACATTTTAGAGGCCACAGATGGTAGACAAGACAAAACTCAAACATCTGACAATGAGCAAAATTATTCAATATCAGATGATGAAAAAGCCAAGATTCAAATGTCTTTTGATAGAAATGTCAAGAGGAAGAAATGTCGGGATGTTTATAGGTACATTTTAGAGGCTACAGATGGTACTTCCACTTCTTTAAATGTTGAAGGGAATCAATGTACTCCCGTCTTAGTCAGTCTTCGGTCTGGAAAACGAATCAAGTTGGATCATCACGATGTAACTGGTGAGTTCTTTGTAATTAGTTCTATTTCTTCTTCTTTTCGTGTAGTGGTGTGACTCATTTAGTGTTAGAGTTCTCAGGTTGCCCTAAGACCTCTAACTTGACCTAATGACTGCTATCAGGGATAACAACCGGGACCAACTGCTTATCGTGCCAATCGAAGCACGGAGGAGCTCGAAAGTGATTTTTTGCCACACTGGTTTTCGGTCACACATCCAGGTAATGACCGCGTCAAGTGTTACTTAACTTGCACTATCATTTAAGATCGACAAGTGCAGCTAGGCACTTGCCTAGTACATTGGTTTCTTTGTTCCCTTTTTACAATTTAATCATAATATTATAAAAATGAAAGTGTGTGTATGAGTGTACCTATTTGTTGCGTAGATATTCGAAAACCTAAAATAAATAAAATAGTAGGTTGTATGACAAGGGAGCAAAATATTATTTTTACGGAGAGGGCGCTACTTTGAATTACGAGCGAAGCGAAGGATTCTAGAATAGAATCGAGCGTAGAGAGGGATTCTAGCTTAGAATCCTGAGTACAGCGAGGCTTAATTTGTAGGCATTTTATTGTATCGCGGTAGATGTGTCAATAAAGCGAAGCGCGGGAGTTCAGTACTTAAATTTAACACCCTGAAAGGTTTAACACCCTCCCATCGCTCAGGAGTTAACTCTAGAGTCATTCATAACGCTAAGGATCTAAGATGACCCCCTCTACATAAGACAGGGCTTTAGTACCTCGATGCATAAACTACTATTCTAATCCTTACAGGTAGCCATCTTCCAAATTCTAAAGCAGTCGTCACTCCGACACGAGACACAATCTCATTCTCTCAACCTACTCATTCAACATCCAATGTAAAAACTCACACAACATCTAATGTAGAAACTGATACAACATCAGCTAGAAAGCGACACACCGGTGAGAAACCACTTATGTGTGACAAAGGTAATTTTAAAACGAACTATAAAAGCAATTTACAACATTCAACGACACATCTTGGTGAAGAACCATTTGTATCTGATAACTGTAACTTTAAATGTAATAAAAAAAGTAATTTAAAACAGCATTTAATGACTCATACTGTTGAAAAGTCATTTACATGCGATAAGTGTGACTATAAAAGTGCTCAAAAATCTCATTTGATGGACCATTTAATGACTTGTACTGGTGTAAAAGCATTTATTTGCGATAACTGTAACTTTAAATGTAAAACAAAACGTAATTTAAAAAAGCATTTAGTAATTCATACTGGTGTAAAACCATTTGCTTGCGATTTGTGTACCTATAAAACTGCACAAAAATTTTACTTAAAGTTGCATTATAGGACTCATACTGGCGAAAAACCATTTGCGTGCGATATGTGTAACTTTAAAACTGCACGAAAAAATAGCTTGAAATTTCATTTAAGGATTCATACTGGTGAAAAGCCATTTGCATGCAATAAGTGTGACTATAAAGGTTCACGGAAATCGGCTTTGAAATCTCATTTAATGACACATACTGGTGAAAAACCATTTGCATGCGATAAGTGTTCCTATAAATGTCAACGAATATCTTGCATGAGATTGCATTTAATGACACATACTGGTGAAAAACCATATGCATGCGATAAATGTACCTACAAATCTGCCACGAAATATGGTTTAAAATTGCATTTAATGAGTCAATGTAAGACATTTGCATGTGATAAGTGTTACTATAAAACTGCTAACAATGGTCATTTGAAATTGCATTTAGTGAGACATCATCATAATGGTAAATAAACATTTAGAAATATTTTTTTGCAATTAGCAAGGTGATATATTTCCAAAATATCCCCATGACAGGATTCGATCCTGCGTCCTTTCGCTAACCAAACGAATTATCTATTCACTGAGCTACACAGGGAACCACGTGTCATGTTATTAATTCTCGGCCACGTCTCTCCTTGCTAAATTGTTTACCAACTAAGGCTTGGTTTCAGCGCCATCTACCGGTCAAGCTTTGCAGCTTATTGACTGGCTCAGGTGGTTTACTTTACAGTAAACATCACGGAACACTTACTCCTAGTTTGGCTTGTGACGAATGTAACACAGTTTATGTGGGTCAGATTGGTCGAAGTTTTGATACTAGATATAAGCGACCATGTTGCCCGCGTACCTATAGGAATAGTCATCCAGAAAAATCAATCCACAAAATAGTTAAAAGTTAATTAATAGGTACTAGGCATGGAAATGATTGCTTTTGCTAACAAATGATTTTTTAGCAGTGTGAGTGCTGCTGCTGTTGTTAGTGTTATTTCTAACTTTCTTAAGTGACAATTAGCTATTTTTAGCAATTTTAATCTTCAATGTCTGTTGTGCTAACTAAAAATATTTTTCACATTGTGATTGTGATTTACTAGCGATTTCAATGCACTTTCCCTCATATTTTTGGGACAGTCTATGTCTTTTTTTTTTAATGAAAAATCAATTTATCTTTCACTACAATTGGCATAAATACCTGCTTATTAAAAAATTCATTAAATCAGCTTTTTTTATAAAAACGCTGCCAATAAAGAACAATTTAATATACGCGCGAAACAAAATAATAGCGTTAACCCACAGCTTGCAAAAAAGTAATGCCTAATTCAATCAATTATCTTAAACATCTGTAGCCTGCTTTCCCTTACATTTAACAAATAAAAAAGTTTCATTTACTTTGTAGGTATGTATTTAATCAATACAAATTATAATGCAGTAAGTTGCTACAAAGCAGTCTTTTAATAATAATTATTACAATAACTTTGAGTTACTTACACTAGTTAATTGAGTCTTAGGTTAAGATATTTTTAACATTATCATTTTAAAGATAAATGCAAGGCACAATAAGTATAAATTGTTATGCTCATAACTACTCATAAGCAAGTAGGTACCTAAAGCTATATGTGAGTTATTCATATATTTTTATATGATACACTATGCGGTACATTGCTGCTTTGACGTGATAATCACTAGTGATCAACTTAAGCAGCAATGTACTACATAGTGCCTATGAAACTGAGTCTATATAATGGATAACTCGATTTCATAGGCACTATGCAGTACATTGCTGCTTAGACGTGACGTGATAATCACTAGTGATCATCTCAAAGCAGCAATGTATTGCATAACTCAGTTTTATAGGCACTATGTGGTACCTACATTGCGCTTTGGCATGGCTACAATATTATTAGATATTATTAAGGTTAGGCTAGGTTCTTAATTCATATTTGTTAGCACAGATTTGCGAGATATCAATATTTGTAGTGTCAATTTGTTTGTTTTCTTCTTCTATAGTTGATAGGTAAGCGTTTTACCACTATATCACCTGGTGGAAGCGACGATGTGGTCTAAGATGTTGCACGCTTACCTAGGAGCTCATCTGGATTAGTTAGTTCGATGTAGCTGTGCAATCCAGCCTTACTGAGAAATTTAGTTAGATTCAGTAGATTGATGTATGGCACTTAATTTTACAAGTACAAAGTAAAACACGTGTCCTCAGGCTGGCAGGAAAATTTGTTCTAGCTAGAAGGAATTATTGTGCAGTCTGCTGTAAATGTGTGAAATATTAAATTTGTGCACATATTTGTGCATGCCTGTACCTACTCAATTCCTTCTAGAACATACTTTCCTGCCAAGCTGATGGACACGTAAACAACCAACCATATAAAGTTAGATCTTTTTTTTCTACTTATTTAATTTAATTGAGTGTAGGTAGATTTTTTATAATTAGTAATATAATGCATCTATTTACCTAAATAAATCGATTGCAATGTTGCCTTGTTTTTCATTCTTTGCATGTTAGACCAAAATTAATTAGGTAAATACAAAAGTCGATTGTGAATCAACTCTGTATGTGGACAGATGAATAACTGGAACAACACATAAGATACTTATGATCCCGATATTCCTACGCGCGGAATCGGGACTTATGCGGTTGAAACCGCGGGTGCCGCTAGTATAGGTTATCCCCTTAAATATGAAAGTCCAATTCAAGAATTTTGTTAAGTCATATTTCAAATTAGTTAGTAGGTACCTACCTAAATAACAAAGCAACAAAATAACATTAATAACAAAAACCTCACAACATATCTCTAACAAATTCATTGTTAGCCTTCTCCCAAATCTGTCCAGATCTATAAAGTCTATATATTTTATCACTAACAAGGCTCTGTCCGAACCTTAACATTGCTCCTTCGAATTTGTGCTGGAACACCTGCATTTGTGTTTCATTGTACCCAACTCCATTTAAGTGGTAAGCTTTCGGGTCCCTACACTCTGTATATTTATGAGCAGCTAATATTTCTAATGGTGCCTGCACCACACTAGTTGTAAGATTAAAAATATCTTCAAACATCATCATTGAATCTAAATTTCTTATATAAATAGTATTCAATTCCTGTGGAGTGCTGTAATAATGGGTCTTCCTCATTATATCTGGATATCCATTATCTGAATTCGAATCTATTTCTTGATTAAGGCAGAAAAGTAGTGGCTGTACCTTGACAGACCGTAATTTTCTTGTCGGGTCAAAGTCATCGAGTATAGCCCTAATATTGCTATGTACTCTGGGAACTATGAATTCATCCCAGGAAACTACCAAGGCATGACTGGCCTTATTAGACTCTTCTTTGTCTATCCTAAAGTGTCTAAAAAGACAGTCAAATTCGATAGCTCTACGCACAATGTCATAACTCTTTGCAAACACATAAGGATAGTTTAATGGAAAGAACTGTATCTCCCATTGAGTTATGTCTGGTGGCAAAAGATTTAATCTTCTAATTATGTCTTCAGATATCATTGTATCATATATTGTAAAGTGGTTTACTCCCATCATGTGATAAAATACTAGAAATTCTATAAATTGATCTCGTGATACTATAGGTACCTGGTTAGGTATAACACAGACAGCAGGCACAATGTTATTTACAAATCTAATACTACTGTTTTCCCTCGGTTTTCTTTTAGTATTGACTTGTATAAGTCTGTTTATGGGTGCATGTATGGGATTAATATTATAATCATTAATATAAAAGCTGACTCCAGTTGGTTTTCCAAGGTCTTTGTTCAAGGAACATTGGAAGATATACAAAAGGAATCCGTTGATGGGTGTGGAGACAATTTTGTATGAAAATCTCGATGCTTTCGGCTTGTCTGAGTTTTCGAGCCAAATGTTGCATCGGAAGTTAGGTTTTACATCAGCTTTACCAATTACTATTGTGTCTATGTTGTGCGCGTGTAAAGGAGTTAACTTTTCGTATTTCTTATACGATCGCAGGAAGGAAGAATAAGAATAGAAGTTGTCGTCTATCTGTTGGAATAAAGGCGGGGTTTCTCGGACTTCCATTGAACTGTTTCTTACTATTTCAGACAGCATAGTGGCATTGAAACCTGGCCCACAAAATTCTATCTCCGAAAGGCCGGGTTTCCCGAAGAAATTCAACACCTCAAGCACATACCTCAGTCTGTAGTACTCGTGACGGTAAATTAGTAGTGTTACGATGCTAATAAAGCAGACTATGACTAAAATTAACTGGTAATATTTCCTCATGATGCTTCCAGATGCCTTTCGATGGGTCTTCATTTACACACTCGCATCTGAAACAATTTATAATTAGAATACGATTCTCGTCACACTTTCTCAGCGGATATTTTATCTTAAAAGCTTATTATACCTAGTTTATTAAACTTTAGTAATAAGATTTTTTCAAACTGGGGTCATCGACCAACAAAATCAACTGCAGTCATCACATCAAATCACTGCACTACACTAGTACTTATTACTCTTTGACTATCTACTCCAGTCTTAGAGCCTGCAGTGCAGTAATGTCAGTCAGGAAAGATTAAAAAAAACAGCTGCTGATTATTATTTCTTATCAGTTGTGAACCGATTATGGCCATTAGGAAATTAGCCAGTGTCAAGTTATTTGCATCGAAACAGTCAAGTCGTCATAGTTAAAGTCAAGTCTAGCGAATCATTTGTAAACACGGCGGCCATTTACAAAGATTGTTCACGGAGCTTTGGAGACAACACTAAGTTCATGTTTTGCACAAATTTTCACTTCCATTGCACTTGTACACCTTCACGAAACTAAATAGATTAATATGCCCTCGAAATTAAACAATTTGCACGCATTTGAACTAGGTTTCACAAAAAAGAGAATTTAGCAACACAACTCCCAACGCGTTCCTGCCAAAACTCCCAGCTGCGCATTGACATTGTCCGTCAATGTCATAATTTGTGATGATGTTGTACTGTGGAATCAAAATGGACTTAGAAAATAAACAGGACTGATTAGTTGAACATTTTGCCTTACAATAGACAGAGGCTAATCCGAGCCGAATGAGATAGCAATCGACGATGTAGTGTGTCTCGTTCTTTCATCTTGCCAGTCTACAAAAAATATCATATATAAAAAAAAACATTAAAAGAGGTTGCAGTTATTGTACGGCCAGATAAAGCACGACCCGATAATGTCCCTATAATACACGACCTGTTAATTGGACGCCAGGGTCTCCTTTTAACACTCCGTACAAATTGTATAGCATCTTACACGAATATCCTGGCTTCCATTTATCAGGTCGTAAATTATCGGGTCGTGTAATAAGTGGTTGTCAAGTACATTATTGGCTCCCATTTCCTTTTTATTATTTTAATGGTAACCCAAGCGTCAGTGTCATGGTGGCATCATGGCGGTAAAATATTAATTATTTAATTTATAGAATTTCTGCGTTAAATTGCATAAAATGGTGAAAACGTGTTGTGTTTTTACTTGTACAAGTGAATCATATGGTGGTTGCAATATATCATTTCATAGGTAAGCCAAAATATGTTTATTATTGTATTCTACAAATGTTTTGTTCTATTACAAGAATTTATGGTGACTATGATTTTTGGATTTTTGTATTGAGTTCGGGTAAGTTTTTTTTTACTGTAATTTTATTATTTCAGCTTTCCGAAAAATGAACAAATACGACAAAAATGACTCAGCAGTATGGATGAAGTAGAAAATAACAAAAAAATCAGTCGTATGCAGTCGTCACTTCGATCTTTCCTGCTTTTACTCCCGTCGATTATTGAAAGCCGATGTAATACCAACAATTCCGCTGGTGGTACGAATACTGTTAGATATTTTACTACTTACCTGCTGAACATAAGTGATAATAAGTAATTAGTCAAAAAGTTTTATTTTTGAAATTTCCTCTAGCTTTACATTTGATGAATTTTAAGGGAAGTACTATTTTAAATTTAACGTAATTGACCGTCATGTCTGTTAGAATTTGATTTCGTCAGTCAGTATGTACTAAGTGTCTTTGTGTGTATGTATTTTCCTTCTTCTTCTTCTGCTGCTGCTTCACACCAAAGAAAATTAATTTAATTTCTTCTTCTTTCTTCGAACCTGTGCCTCTTGCATGACGGGCGAGAGCGCTAATCTTTGCCTCACGGGAACCCGTCGTGATACGGTGATTTTTGATGATACATTTCTTTTTGTAAAATATTTATACTTATTAATCAAAGTGTTCAAAAATTAATTAGCATACTATAATAATTAATAAAACTGTTTTATACCGTGTCCTTTTGTATTATTTCATTAATCCTTAAAGAGCGTCTATTGCTAATGGAAATCTTCAATTTGCCAACAGAGACTGAGACGTAAGTCTCAGTAATATTATAAACGCAAAAGTTTGTATGTATGTCTGTGACTTTGTTACTCAATCACGCAAAAACTACTAAACCAATTGCAATGAAACTTGAATATAGGTAGCTGAAAACCTATAATAACACATAGGCTTTCCCGATAATCTCGCGGTAACGGTACTTACGTGGGGGAAACCGCAGGGCGCAGCTAGTAAATAATTCAATTGCACTTGCATTATTAAATCTAACATCTGTCACATAAAAAAAAATCTTATTGTCACCCTATTAGAAAATGACACAAGTCCTTTGCTACAACCATCTTGCTCAGCTCGTTTTTATTCTGACAGTGTTTCCTCCAGTTATTTATCTTACCTCCATGGGAATCAATCAAATAGCTGCGCCCAAAACTTGGCGGCTTGATTAAAAAAAACGATCATTGATCGAATACAAGATGTAACGAGCAAGCCCTTTTAAGCCGAAAAGGGGTTGTTCTATACGTCTAGGCGAACCACTTTTGTTCTACGAGTTTTGAAAATTCGAAGTACTTTTCGAAAATTTTAAGTGTAAAGTTTACTTGAAAATCAGCTGTTTCTTAGAGTTCGAAGTCACTGACCTTATGTTGTCCTTTTATTTAGTTTGGTCTACTACAATCAAACCACAATCAAACCTTCAATTACCTTTATTTTCAAAAGCAGCTGTTTTTTCAGTGAAACAAAACCTCAAAATTTTCAAAAAAAAGTTCGAATTTTCAAAAGTCGTAGAACAAAAGTTGTTCGCCTAGACGTCTAGAACAACCGCCTTTCGGCTTAAAAGGGCTTGCCCGTTACATCTTGTATAATAATACTAGCTGCGCCCCGCGGTTTCACCCGCGTAACTTTCTATCCCGTAACGTTAATGATCCCTCACGTATGTCATACCAAGTGTTGCTTAACGATCATTCAAAGTAAATACTATATCATATTTCTACCTCTAAACCAACCCTGTACCAAGTTTTATTTAACAACCTAAAACAAAATATTAAGAATTAAAAGTACAATGAGATATTGCAAAATAATAAATAAAAAGCACTGCAGTTTGGTGACACAACCGTCTCGCATGAAACCGACCGATTGAGCCGCCGGGCCTGATGCCTCACAGAGTTGGCTGGCCACCCTCATCATCGTCGCCCGCTACGTGTATATATATATTATGCACGCTTGGTACTTAGTAATTATTTATTGTGGAGTTATTTTAAAACTGTAATATTTCGTAAGATATTCATTGAAATCAAGTGATGTTTAAGGACAATTATGTTTAAAATTAAATACTTTTAGTGAATAACGTATTTATTTGGATAAGGATTAATATCATATAAATTTTCAAAATTACCTTCGGAAACAATGCATTGTTCTACAACAAATTTCATTACTATAAAAAATGTTATATTGAGTCAACCAGAGATAAACATATGCTGTCGCGGACTATTTATTAGATCCTGTTTAAAGGAAGAATTCTGTCACACATAAATGGTTTTTATGTAACTTCATGTAACTTTTACCGTTTACTCAGCGCACGCGACAGAATCTCGGAAAAGAGGGATTTTTTTCCCGTTTTTGCAACATTTTTTATGGATTCTCCGCTACTATTAGTCGTAGCGTGATGTAATATAGCCTATAACCTAAATATATGGACTATCAAACACAAAAAGAATTTTTCAAATCGAACAAACAAACTCTTCAGCTTTATAATATTAGTATAGATACTGGTAAGAATATCGGCGTTTTTCCTTAGAGCTGAGACCTAGGGGATAGGGGTACATTAATGAAATTTTAAAGGCATTACTAAAACACAAGATCTGATTTACGTGATCTAAAGCCACGGTGTTAGTATTTTCGTTTATTTTCCTCAGAAATTAAACAATTTGCACGCATTTGAACTACGTTTCACAAAAATGAAAATTTAGCAACACATTTCCTAAACGCGTTCCCGCCAAAACTCCCCCAAATAACTTGCAAATTTTAAAATACTTGACACTGGCTAATATCCAAATGGAATATAGCCATTTTAAAGAAGAAGAAATGTTTCACTCAATGCTACCAAACTCACAAAACTTTACTAAAAGTCAGCAAGCAACAGCAAGTCATCGGCATCTATTCTTTCATGGAATTAGAATAAAATTTTATAAAATGTCGGGAAATAGAGAAGAGACTGTGCGACAGTTTTGTGATGTAACCGGTGCTGATGAAACCCGAAGCAAATTCTTTTTGGAATCATCCAATTGGCAGCTTGAAGTGAGTAACGGAGCACACGTATATATATATCTATTCAAAAAGAAAATCCTTCCTTACTCTGTATAACATGCCGTTTTCAAAACTACAATAGCATTTTACCTGATCAATAGATTCATTGAAAATGTACCTACTTTGCTATACTTATTTATAAAGACTTTGTCCTCCTTTGCTGGTTTGTGCAAAAAGGATCTAATTGAAGAGATATATTTGCAGGAACTGAGTCAGTAATAAAAACTACGAAGGCAAGAGCTTCATCTGCAGTAAAGGAGTTAAAACGGCAGTCCAATCATTGATTCCAGTTACGAGATTTTAGTCCGAAAAATACGAACGAATGCTTTATTTCGCCTATAATACAGTTGATCTCGTGGTGTAGCAGATGTAACTGTTAATAATAAAGTTGGATTGTTCAAATACTTGCCTTGTCTTTTCTAGGAAGCTATATCAAGTTTCTATGAACACGGTGGTAACATAGACGAGGCTCCATCAACGCCTGCAGTGCCTGCCCCAGTCCCCGTGCTATCTGACAGTGACATGGAATCACCACCGGATTCCCCACAGCGTCAGAAGAAGGGCAAGAAGAGAACTGATACCAAATTTGCTACATTAAACTCTTTGCAACCTGATGATAGTTCCAGTGATGAAGAAGAAGGTATAATGTTATATTATTTTGAATGTCAAGTAGGGATATAGTGTTATTCTCTGAATACTTGTTAGAAATTCTAATTAGAATTTGATAAGACTTTAATAGGATTAGGTTTAATAACTACATAAGTTAAGTAAATATTCCATCAACTCTAAACTGAGTATCTTCTGTGATGTGGATACTAGATGATGGAGAGACTGAGAAGCAATTTTTATTTTTTGTTGTTGGTACATACTCATTAATTAACATAGATAAACACATGTGGAAACAAATATCTCTAGATCACAAATATGTAGTTGACTAAGATAATCAAATTACGACTGATAGTTGACGCAAGGTTTGCTACTCCCCCTAGATCCCTTAGTCTCCTTTTATGACAGTCACAAGAAAAGATAGGGTAAGGGATGATTTAGTTTAGACCGTCACAAGTGCGGGCCCGGTCCGAGCTTCGTTGACCATTGCTCAGCAAGCAGTCGATCGGTCTGTTGTAACTGAGTGGCGGCTGAGCAATGGACAACAAAGCTCGGATCCGGCCGGTGCTTGTGGCCAGTTTAATATAAATCATCCCACACCCTATTATATGCTGCGGCTACACAGAATAAATCATCAACATAAAATAAAAATCTTTCTTCTAAACCAGACATGTATGGCTGGATTCAGAATAAAAT
Organism: Idaea dimidiata; assembly: GCA_949358125.1. Classification (NCBI taxonomy): domain Eukaryota; kingdom Metazoa; phylum Arthropoda; class Insecta; order Lepidoptera; family Geometridae; genus Idaea; species Idaea dimidiata. The sequence continues at coordinate 17,537,425 of OX442334.1, read as the reverse complement.
GACAATGGTTGTTCAGGAATTGTTTTGTGATAAAGCCACATGCTCTAAAAAGACAAAAGATTCTTGTAATATTTGTAAAGAAGAAATTGATCGTTTAAACAAAGAAATACAGAAATTAAATGTAGAAAACAGAGAATTGAAAGAAGAGATAGCAAGATTAAGAAATGCAGAAGGTCTGTTGATATAAGGTTATAGATATAATATATATGTTGTAGTTCATATTTCACTGCACTTTGCACATAGAAAACCTCAATACAATAAAGTTATGCTTCTTCCTAAAGTGTTTTTTTTACTTTGTTTTAGGGGAAGCATTCTATGCTGGTGGTTCGGAAAGATCTGGTCAACAAATCCTAGGACCTAGTAAAGGAAGAAAGGATATTGTCACTGAAGTTTTCAAGAGTGTCAAAGAGTAAGTTCTATCCTACTCAGGTTTGATTTCAAAATTTGACTATACAAATATATACAAGATGTAACAGGTAAGCCCTTTTAATCCGAAAGGGTCTGAAAGGGTTTTCAAAAGTCGTAGAACAAAAGGTGTTCGCCTAGACGTCTAGAACAACCCCCTTTCGGATTAAAAGGGCTAACCTGTTACAACTTGTATATATACAGTTTTCACATACTTTGGGGTCTATATCCAAAGTACCTATGTGAAAACTGTATGAATTTGTAATACTGCTTGTCTTATGATTGACGGTATATTTGCCATAGATATAGAGGTCTGTAGTTAAGAGTTATAGCAAGTTAAAGGTTTATCGTCGTGTCGGTGAAACATTTTGTAGGTGGAATTGCCTGTCGTCGAAAGTGACGTAAATGAAAGATTCTGTCTTTAAAAGGTCCGATGGTGAAATATCCTGTTGGGAAAACGGAAATTAATGAAAAATCCTGTCGACGAACAGTCAAACAACGAATCGGTCGTAGGTGAATGAAAGGTTGCCGAATCGTGATTTTTTATATTACTCTAGGCATATCTAACTATACTTATATTAAAGGAAGAGAGGACAAAAAGTCTGTACTTGGAAGTAAATTAAAAAAAAAGTTGTCTAGAAGACTTAGGAAAAGTAGTGGAAAATGATTATATTTTTTTTAAATTCATGTCTGACTGTCTGTTTCACTATCTGTTCCTTATACAATTAAAAACTACTAATCCGATTGAAATCTGGTTTTCAATATTGGACAGTTCTATTTTCGAGGAACGTCGTGGTATACTTTGCATCGAAATCCTATTAGTAGAACCCGAGTAATGAACGAAAAAGTGCAACCACTCGAGAACCGCTCGGTCGCCCGCGCCCTTGATAACGCGTTTTTCACTTCCGCGAGTGAAACCGCGGGGCGCAGCTAGTCTACTACGAATATTTTAAAGGAAAATGTTATCTCCAAAAATCCACTCGCGACGTGGTTTGAACTCGCGCCTCTAGGTCAATAGGTCTAGGTCTATGGTGATGGTCAAGGTCGTAATAGTTTTGTGTATTTTATGAAGACGCGGAGCTGTGGTGTTTGAAGATGAACCAACTTCTTCGAGTCGAGGCCGAGGTGGTGTCTTCGCTGGCGTTGGTTATAGACTCGGTAAGAACGCACACTTACATTTCTTAGACTACGGCCGCACAGGCAGGTGGCTTGCTCAGCGCCTTGAGCCTAGATGAGATTAGGTAAACTTTAGTAAAACAAAAATTTACCTAACAAACTACATAAACAAAAACTTACAGCTAAAGAAAGGTGCTTATAAGAAAGGTATAATGGGCAGCCTTATCACTAAAAGCGGTCTCTTCCAGGCAACCTTTGGAAAGACAAAAGTTGCCTGCTGTGGTATCATCTAATTAGCATCCACCGCTAGTAGTTGCTAAGTTGCAGTACTTTGCTGCTTTGACGTAACGTGGTTGTTACCGGTGATTACTTCAAAGAAGCAATGTAGTATACGAAATATGTTTTTTGACAGTAAATAGCAACTAGTAGCGGTGGATGCTAATTAGATGATACCACAGCAGGACGGAGGAGGGGATGGGTGGGTATAAACGCGTGATAGGCAATTGAACCTAGTGGCTTTGTTCGCATTTCGTGACAAAAACCAACATGTATTTTACTTCGATGCACGCCATGCGACTGGCTAGGAGCCAAGCGCTCAGTGCGTCCGGTTGCGAACTTTCTAGAACAAGTTGGGTACTCGCTATATGACTCGGTAGACTCTGCGCTCGCCTGTGCGGACGTAGCCTTAGAGAATTATGAGAAAATAAACACTACATTTTTGATAAAAAAATTGAATTTATTTGACATTTAATCGATCAGTGTGATCAAATAGCGTCAACTCAAAAGAAACCGACTAAAATAGTCAAGGCATTTAATTTATTTTAATGCTCATTTACCTAAATAACAAATATTGAGATCAAAAGTAGGTATAGGCAGCCTATGTTACTCCTCGCAAATGTAGCTTCCTATTGGTGAATTTTTGTAATCGGTCTAGTAATTTTGGAGCTGAGGAAGAGGAGGAGTAATAAATATCAAAAAAAAACTTCCTCTCTTTAGAATATTTGTTTAGATAATAACCTTTTCTCAAACATGCTTAGAAATTTGAGCATTATTTTGACAAGATTCTTCGACATAAATCCTAATGCGGCCGGCAATAGTTGTATGAAAACCCATATCTGTCGTGTTTAGCGGCCAAATAAATTACTATGTAAAATCATATTTGTCGTGTAATTTAAAAATGGAACGATCATCTACTTCGCAAAATGGCGACCAAAGAGGTAAACTTATCAAAGGTTAATTTAAATTTCGAACTGGCTTGCACATAGAAAGCTGTTTAGTGAAAAAAAAAAAACTTAAATTTTAAGAATTCTACATTCACTACTTGTATTTTCAACTAAAACTTCTTAGACTTTACGAGTTTTGGCGGGAATGCGTTAAGGAGATGTGTTGCTATATTTTCATTTTTGTGAAACTTAGTTCAAATGCGTGTAAAATGTTTAATTTCGGGGGCATATTAATCAATTTAGTTTCGTGAAGGTGTACAAGTGTAAATAAGAGTGAAAATCGGTGCAAAACATGGACTTTAGCTTTGTGTTGTCTCCAAAGCTCCGTGAACTTTGACGACCTCTGTGGCGCGTCGGGCGAATCCTTGGCTGCAATACAGAAGGTTGCGGGTTCGATTCCCGCTGGGTGCAAATATTTATGCTTAAAATAAATATTTGTATCTGGTCTGGGCGTATTTCTATGTATAATATGTATGTATTTACAAAAGAAAAATAAATATAAGTAGTATATCCGTTGTCTAGTCACCGTAACACAAGCTTAGCAGCTTACCACGGGGCTAGATGGCGCTGTGTTCGTCACAGGATTTATTTATTTATTTAAAAACAGACATTGTAAAAAATGGCCCCCTTTTTACAATGATTGCCTGGACTTGACTTTAACTATGACGACTTGACTGTTTCGTTCGATGCAAATTACCTGCAACTATTGATAATACTTGACACTGGCAAATGTCCGAACGGAAAAGCCATTTTAAAGAAGAAGAAATAAAACTTCTGAATTTTACTAGGTACTTAGTTAAATTTCCGCGCATTATTTGAGGAAAGTACTCGTCCATCAATGCCTCTCTTGTCGGCCGCTGCAGTAATGTACTATTTTTGTGTTCATATTAGTATGTAGATATGGATTTGGTTATTTTATTCACTTTTGAAGAAATTCGGCTATAACATAGTAGCCACTGCCAAATATGCAGCACACAAGGGTTTTTTTTTCGAATGTAGGTACTTATATCGAGATGGTCGAATTACTAGAATTTTCAATTGACATGGTTGGTAAACTTATTTAAAATAGTAAATTTAATAAGTACATACCATGTTTTTAATTTCATTTCACGCAGCTCGACATTTTGTTTCACATGACGTGAGGCATGATGATGTTCACGTTTTAAATTATATTATTAGTAAGTAATCTACTAATATTTTAAATAAGTGGAATGATACTAGTGTGAAATAAACCCGACTCGTAACAAAAAATACAAATAAATACATAATTAATTTACTACAAGATACAAGGTCTTAAATAATAGGTACGATTATTAAACAGTTTTATTATTTATTTATTTATTACATTTTAGGGAAACCAACAGCTATCAATACATACTAACAATAAAATAGAAATTGTAAAGCCAATAATAGGTATCCACAACTAGAAACAGTGTAAATAACATTGCAGATGCTTAGGAGCTAAAATAAGACTTTAATGAATATTAAGTATTATAGTGAAATTAAATTAGAGGCAGGAAGTAGTAGAAGTTATATAAAGTTTCTTACTTAATCACGTTTCACCGAAGATTTATTGCATATTTCCAGGTCAAACAAATGATGACCATGAACAAGTTACGCCGGCCGGTCAACAAGCGCAAGTAAGTATTAAATAAATTAATATTGCTCGAAATTACACACAGCGCTATTTAGCCCCCGAACTAAGCACTAGGCCTGTACTATGGGTACTAGACAACGGATTTACTACATACTATACTTTTTTTTTGTTAATATATACATATTATACATTCATATGTTCAGCAATCCCTGCATATTATACATACACATGTTCAGGAGACATATTTGATTCCTTCAGGAATCGAATCCGCAATCTTCTGAGTTGCAGTCCGGGCTACGCCGCGCCGCAGAGGCCGTAATAAAAAAACTATTAATTGTTAAATTCGTCCTCTTGATAAGGCTAAATGTGATTGTTCCATAGAGCGAGGCTCGTTCGGTCCGCCTCAGGCTGTACCGTGAAGGTTTCACCGTAGACTCCGGTCCGCTGCGTACCTACAGCGAACCTGGACACGCGGAGTTCCTCAACTATATTACAAGAGGGTGAGTTTGTATTGTTAACCGACTTCAAAAAAGGAGGAGGTTCTCATCTCTGAAACGGTTGTCCATAAATAAATATATATTGCACGACATTATACACACCGCAATCTAGCCCCAAACTAAGCACTAGGTTTGTACTATGGGTACTAAACAACGGATATACTACATATTATACTCTTTTTTTTCTCTAAATATTTACATATTATACATACCAGAACACCTGGTCTGTACCTACAAATATTTATTTTTAAGCATAAATATTTGCACCCGACGGGAATCGAACCCGCAGCCTTCTGCATTGCGCCGTCGAGCCCAGCTGTGGTATCATCTAATTAGCATCCACCGCTACTAGTGGCTAATTTGCAGTACATTGCTGCTTTGACGTAACGTGGTCGTTACCTGTGATTACTTCATAGCAGCAATGTAGAATACGAAATATGTTTTTTGACAGTAAATAGCAAGTATTAGCGGTGGATGCTAATTAGATGATACCACAGCTGGACATGTCTATAAGTGATCCTCGACAGAGCGTCCGGTAGACGTCCTACTATGTGACGATGATGAAACAATTCCAATGACGTACCTGCACCGTGGTAGTGGGCTGCGTGTCATCGACTCGCAAGGCGTCCTGTGCGCAATTCTAGGCAAGGCATAGAACGTGGCTCGTCAATGAATGAATTGTTGTTGCAGTGAGATTCCCCCGGAGCTGGCGGGCGGCGGCGAGGTGCGCGTGAGTCTCGAGGACCGCCGCCACGAGGAGACTCCCCGCGGGGCCACCAAGCATACACCCTTCACCGGAAAGGGACATCTACTCGGCAGGTAAGATACATTCATTAATATTATATACTAGCTGCGCCCCGCGGTTTCACCCGCGTTAGTAACATAGGAGTAACATAGGATACTTTTGATCCAGAAAATCCCGCGGGATCGGCACTTACGCGGGTGATAACTATTTATTGGATGAAAATTTGCATAGAGATACTTTAAATGATGGAGAGTAGCAAAGGTTACTTTTGATCCCGAAAATCCCGCAGGATACTGACATACAATCTTTACCTTACTTCACCTACCTACTGCAGTACTACTGCCTTACTTCACCTACCTACTCCATTGAAGTACTTCCTTGGTCGTCCGTTTAAGTGTGGATTTTTGCATTGCGGTAGGTAGGTGTTCGAACAACGCAGGATCGCGACTTGCGCGGGTGAAACCGCGGGGCGCAGCTAGTTTTTATATATATAGATGTCGGAGTTGAATCTGATAATCAAACTCCTTATTAACAAATCCTTAAAGAATCGGATCGCCAGTGTTATTTATGACACTTGACAGAGTCTACAGCAGCGACGTGAGGACTTGTTAGTTTCAAGCAACAAACAATATCTTCATGATTGTATTTTTCTTATGGTGTCGGTCGTAAAGGTTGTGGAAACTGTCCCGCGTTCCGTACTCTGATATTGTGGTTACCAGCCTTGTAATTGAGCGTTCATTATAATTACCCTATTTGTCTACCTTGAAATTGTTATTGAACCGACATACCCCAGTACGCCCAATAGCAGATCCAGAGCAGATCATAGGATGTCAATAGCAAAGAAACTGATGAAAAACCCCTTCTGACGTCATATACATTATATAATATATTTTTTAATTTATTTTAATGAATCTTATTTAGTAAATCTATTTTATTGTAAATATAACGTATGTATATTAAATATTCATTTATAAATTATATATATCTATTTATGTTTGTTATTTAAGTATATAATATTATTCATCTATTTAAGTAACTATTTCACCTATTTATGCTATGTTAATATTCTGTATCTGTCTGCCTACCACACAAACTTTATTAACCTTCTCCATCCAAAGGTTGCCTGGAAGAAATCGCTTTTAGCGATAAGGTCGCCCATTTGTACAACTTATACTTTTAAGCTTTCTGTGTATTTGTCTTAGTTTAAATGTAAACTGATTGTATTGTTGTTGGTTGTGCAAATGAATTATTAATCTATCTATCTATTGCACGACGACGTTATCGTTACACGCAGCGCAACCTAGCCCCAAACTAAGCACTAGGCTTGTACTATGGGTATACTAAACATAATTATTTTATATAGAATTACCTAAGTACTTTGCAACGTTAATGCGTCAATTTCTCAATATGATGTGGTTTATCATTATTATTAGCTGCGCCCCGAGGATTCACGCGATTAAGTCCCGTTTCCGCGGGAATTGCGGGATAAAAAGTAGCCTGTGTGTTATTTCAGGTTTCCACCTACCTGTATTCCAAGTTCATTGCAATCGGTTCTGTTGTTTTTGCGTGATTGAGTAATAAACGTACATAGACACATATACAGGATAAACCATTTCGATGAGCTTTCTAGGGGATATCCTAAACTATAAGATGTAGCAAAAAATGCTGAAAGGAGTTGCGACCCGATTCTGTCAAAAACTAAAATGGCATTATTAGATTATTGAAAAATTGAACTTTGTCCTAACCTAACTTAACCTAACCAAAAATCAAACTTTGTCTTTTTGCATACAAACTTTCAGCTTATTAGTAGGATTGCATATCGGCGTCCCTATCCTACTAATATTATAAAGCTGAGAGTTTGTGAGAATGTGTGTATGTGTGTTTGTTACTCAATCATACAAAAACTACTGAACTGATTGCGATGAAACTTGGAATATAGGTAGCATATCGGGAATAACACATTGGCATCGACCATTGAAATAAGTCATGTACGAACGGCTTTGACACGGTCATGTGTAGAATAGGATGACCGATTATTATTTTGATAGGTTAAACTCATTAAGTATTTTATTATTTTTCGGTAAAATATATAACAGGAAATGCCATAATTCATTGTTCTATCGGAACTTACGCGGGCGAAACCGCGGGGTGCAGCTAGTAATATTATGTTTCTTCTTTAAAATGGCTTTTTTTTTTCGGACATTTGTCAGTGTCAAGTATTATCAATATTTGCAAGTTATTTGCATTGAACGAAACAGTCAAGTCGTCATAGTTAAAGTCAAGTCGAGGGAATCATTGTAAAAAGGGGGCCATTTTTTACAATGTCTGTTCACGGAGCTTTGGAGACAACACAAAGCTAAAGTCCATGTTTTGCACCGATTTTCACTTTTATTTACACTTGTACACCTTCACGAAACTAAATTGATTAATATGCCCCCGAAATTAAACATTTTACACGCATTTGAACTAAGTTTCACAAAAATAATTTAAAAATTATAAAACCGACTTCAAAAAAGAAACAAAAAACAACCAAAAATAATTGATAAAAGAGACCAAAATAACCTCTACATAGGTACAGGGCCACCGACTAATTAATCTGTTTTATCATCTGAAATCGGGCAGCCAAACTAAGTACAATATGGAACCAACCAGTAAAACTGCCCGACTGTCGGTTGTTTGATTTTTAAATGAATTTTTTATTTTACCCTTTTTAGTATACCTACCTACCTAAAAATCAACAATATTGTTACCGTAATTTTAATTATTGAGGAGTTTGCTGATGAGAAGGTGGTTTCGGAGCCCAATCAATCTGTACTTTCTTTTGGGGGTCTATTCTTTTTGGTAGAAGTCCAAAAATGAGTAATTTATTGAATTCTGGGATGCTATCCTAGAATTCATCATTCCGATACTCATCAGATCCTTACCAAACTTTTATGGGACCACCTTGGAGCTTCCACCTTACCATTAAAAAAAGAACTATATCAATTGGTCAAGCCATCTTCGTGTAATCGATGAACAATTGAATTGAATACAGCGTTTTAAGGAGCATTCCCGGTCCTCACTTCGAAGATCATCATCAAATTTTTATGGAACCATCTCGGAGCTTCCACCTTTCCATTAAAAAAGAACTATATCAATTGGTCAAGCCATCTTCGTGTAATCGATGAACAATTGAATTGAATACAGCGTTTTAAGGAGCATTCCCGGTCCTCACTTCGAAGATCCTCATCAGATCATTATCAAATTTTTATGGACCCATCTCGGAGCTCCCACTTTTCCATTAAAAAAAGAATCATCTCAATCGGTCAAGCCATCTTCGAGTAATCGATAAACAATTGGATTGATTAATGCTTTTTGAGAAGCATTTCCGTTCATCACTCCGAAGTCCCTTATCAGATCCACATCAATTTTTTATGGGACGACCTTGGAGCTCCCATCTATCCATTAAAAAAAGAATCATCTTAATCGGTCAAGCCGTCTTCGAGTAATCGTTGCACATACAAAAAAAAAATATTATACATACAGACGAATTGATAACCTCCTCCTTTTTATTTAAGTCGGTTAAAAAATGAAAATTTAACAACACATCTCCTCAACGCATTCCCGCCAAAACTGTCATATTATGTTTCTCTCTAGCCCCACGCCGACGGTGGTGGGTGCGACGGGTGCGACGGGTGCAGCGGGTGCGGCGGGTGTGACTACAGAGGGTGCGGGTGGCGACCGCGAGGCGGAGCGCCGCGCCGCACAGGACGCCTTGCGAGTCGACGACACGCAGCCCACTACCACGGTGCAGGTACGTAATTGGAATTGTTTCATCATCGTCACATCGTAGGACGTCCACCGGACGCTCTGTCGAGGATCACTTATAGACATGTCCAGCTGTAGTATCATTTAATTAGCATCCACATGTTTCGTATTCTACATTGCTGCTTTGACGTAAAGTGGTCGACTTTACGTCAAAGCAGCAATGTACTGCAAGTTAGCCAGCATCAACAGCAGATTTGTCCAGTCTCTATAACTGATCCCCGACGGAGGTCCTCGGAGTGTCCTGCTGGGAACAGCGGACCCCTCCAGCTATGCCTACGGCTGCCCATCTACTGGGGACAGCTTTCAGTTTGTTGCTTCCCGACATATTGCATGCCTCATGTAAAGGCTGGATAAAGTGTTTCTCAAATAGTTAATTTATTATAAGATCATTGTATACCTTTATTCGCAATAAATGATTTGATTGATTGATATGGTCATAGAAATCGGTTGGAGCAATAAAAACAAATTACGAAATCTATATTGTAATACTTGCTCAATTATTTCCTCAATTTTTTCTGTATTTGACCGAGACTCATCCGTTTATAAAGTAAGGAGGGTAAAGTATAAACCTTATCTGTTCAAATTTGGTCCACAGTTCCGCCTGACAGACGGCCAAGTCCTAACCGGTCGTTTCAACCACACGCATACAGTGCAAGACCTCCAAACGTACATCAACCGAGCAATTCCGCGGTACCAAGTGATGCCATTCACTCTCCTCACTTCGTACCCCGGCCGAGAGTTATCCGATCCAAATGCGACCATCGCTAGTGCTAATCTACAAAACAGCACTATTTTACTTCGGCTAAAGTAAGACATAGTTAGAGAGTTTTATGAAGGCAGGTATAACGCTACGAGGGATATATTAATGCCGATTGTGAGAAGAATTCAGGCTGAAATGGAAGCGAAAAGTTTGCAGGAATCGGAAAGTATTTCTTCTGGGTTGGGGAATCCCCCTTCTGATGTTGGGTATAAAGCGCAAACGTCTGGCATTAAGCTTCAAGCGTCAGATAATGAGGTTGAACTGTCAGATGTTGAAGTTCAACCGTCAGACGTTGAAATTCAACCGTTAGCTGTAGAAGTTCAATCTTCAGCTGTAGAGGTTCAACCTACAGATGTTGAGGTTCAACCTACAGATGTTGAGGTTCAACCTACAGATGTTGATGTTCAACCTACAGATGTTGAGGTTCAACCATCAGAAGTTGAGGCTCTGTCATCAGACTTTAAAGTTCAGTTGTCAGAAGCTGATATAAGGGCGTCAGAAATTGACGTTCCACCGTCAGAAGTTAAAATTCAACAACCAATCTTTGAAAGTCAACTTTCAAACGTTGAAAGTCAGTCGGAAAGTCAGAAATCTGACGATGAAAGCGGCAAACTCAAGCCTAAAAGGCGAAAGCGTTAGAACTCATGTAAAACCTTTATTAACTCTCTATAAAGGACTACTCTAATATAATTTAAATGTCTCGACTCAACCGACCTTTAAAAAGGGGCAGTTATTATACCTATTTATTAATTAGGTTACTAAAACAGAGACGTTGAGAGAAATAAACTTAGGGTCGTTGTTTTTAGCGCCGGGGGTTTTTCCCAAAACGTCATGTTCTCAAAAAGTCCTTTTTCTTAGAACCGCTTGTTTACTTGTAAACAATTACAACAAGCTGTACTAATTAGTTAAAAAATATTTTTAGAAAAGGAAATTTTAAGAATAAATTATTGTGCGCTAAAAAGAGGTCGTTTTAATAATACAAAATAGTAGGTATAATTATGCATTTATTGTCGATACTTGTTTTCAGTAAGTAACTGCTTTGTTTTCGCAAATAAAATAAAGACATAACACTTCTTTGTCGGGTAAAAAAGTGATACCGCGGGGCGCAGCTAGTTCATGTATAAGGCTCGTAGCCTTAAAAATACTTATATATTTAGCATCTGTTGGTGTTAATCGGAGGATAATATGATGTGGCTATCTCCAATCAAAAATATACTTTTTTTCTGTCCGTTCGTTTAAATTATGGATGAATTTAAAATGTGTGCAAGATAAAGGAGTTACCTACAAAAACCTAAAATAAGATAATTAGGTTATAAAATTGGATACTTTGGTGTAAAAATTTCTAAACATGTATCTAAGTATTTTGTAAAACGAAACGAATCTTCGAATAAAGAGTCCAGATTACTCTAAAAACTGTATTTTATTTGCAATAATCACTAAATATTATTAATACTAACATAATTTAAGTAAATATAACCATAATTCATAATTAATATCTTTAAAACAAGCCAACAATATAAAAAAAGGTTAGGCGCCAACTTGGACACTTGAATTTCGAACACCGTCTCCAAAATGGCGGCTCTGTTTAACCGCAACATTCAGCTTTTGGAAAACCGCAGGCGCAGGGATCTGTAGCTATGCATGTTGCTGGGCAAATGCAATCGCAAGCTGGAAAATATATATATAATAATACGCGACGAATTGCGAACCTCCTGCACACATCGCCCTGTAAAATGTGAAAGCTGTGTAAAGAATATTTGCTCTCTCCCAATTATGGATCGTAGAGGATGACTGCGCATTATTACTATCGATAAGCGGTATCAATATTGCAATATGCTCACCACTCTTAACATATTATGATTGACCGAACGAGCGAAGCGAGTGAGGTCCAGTGTAGACGGGCCTGGCGCTTGTATCTTTGTAACTTTGTATCTTTGTATGTTTGTTCGACGATAACTTGAGTGTCGTAGCTCCGATCTTCATGAATTTTGGTATGCGCGTAGTTTAGGTCAGTAGAATTTATGAGTTCGAAGATGAGCCGGATCGGTAGGGGGGTTGGGGAGATAGGGGGTCGTGAGGTCTCAGTTCGGAGCGAACTCCTAGTTTATTACTGATGGTAATTTGTAACGGTCTAATTTCAATTTGTCCAAATGCGAATTTGCCATAATGAGAAGTTACCCATCATGCTTCCAAAGATGCCTATAGACTATATTTTATGAATTTATTACTAGGAGTTCGCCCTAAACTGAGACCTCACGACCCCTATCTCCGCAACACCCCCGCCGATCCGGCTCATCTTCGAACTCATAAATTCTATTGCGCCATGCCCGTCTACAGTGGACCTCACTCGCTTCGCTCGTTCGGTCAATTATTTCCAAGAATGTTGAATTTGGCAATAATTGACCGAACTAACTGTCCAATGTAGACGGGCCTTGCGCTTGTATCTTTGTTCGACGATTACTTGAGTATCGTAGCTCCGATCTTCATGACTTTTGGTATGCGCGTAGTTTAGGCCAATAAAATTTATGAGTTCGAAGATGAGCCGGATCGGTAGGGGGGTTGGGGAGATAGGGGGTCGTGAGTTCTCAGTTCGGGGCGAACTCCTAGTACATATTGGGAAAATAATTAAGAAATGTAATATTATGGGAATTCAACATTTTACTCCTAAATAACACAAATCTGTATATTACTTACGTTTACAATCACCATAAGAGCACGGGTCCATGTATTCGGTGCAGTCCTCGCCAGGCGGCAAGAACGACGCTCCGTATACCGTTGTAGCGTCCAACTGCAATTTATTTAAAGGAATAATACTTAGAAATCACTAACGTTTTGAATTTGAAATTTAAATTCAATTTCGAGAAGTTATCTTTTTGCGAGGTTGACTTTATAAGAAATGTGCATTTTTGTCTGGTTGACATTATGAGCTAAATCGGATTCGATGATTTAAACGATCATGTGAAAATACCTTATTAAATGTGTAAACTTCGCACAAAGATCAGTGCTCAAATTCAATGCTAGAAACCGAAATATCCAAAAAGCCCTTCATCGTCAATTGAGCTTGACGTTTGATGAAAATTTGTACAGTTAGCTGATTATGTGTTGCTAACAAATCTCGATTGAACAATCGCAGTGCAATCTGACAGTAACAGTCGCAGTACTGGATGACGTGAGCCACGACGTGAATACAACAATTTAAATTAGTTTAACCGAGGCTTGTTAGCAACGGAGTTTCGTTATCAGCTAGCAACGCTTGAATGTATTGATTCTACGCGCTACTTTAGTACATCATGCTAAATTATACGTGATTATACTAACCCTTTGGCACGGTTTCTGGTACTGTCCCTTGCAAGCCCACGGCGGCCGCTGCGGCGCCGGCGCGCACACCGGTTGATACGACATTTTCTGAGTCGTACTGCAGTCCATTTTGGCTAGAAACAAAGACAATGAAAAAATAAACCGATCACATCATTTAACTTGTCATTGTTTCTTATGATAAATTTATATCTATATTTCGATGAAATGTTTTGTCCTGCCTGACTGATGGATCACCGCGCTGCCTAAATCGCTGTTAGAATAGATGTAGATGAACATTCTTCGTTATGTGCAGGTATATCCACTAAGAAACGTTCCGTTAAGTCCTTTCAACCTTCAGTAGAATTTTACTAAGAAAGAAGCCGTCTTTCAATCTAAGCATGACCTTATGAGACTATGACCAAATATGAATATGACCAAATGCGAAAATGACTAAAATTGAAGTCTATGTCGATCTAGACTAGTGATAAGTAAACGACTAACCAGCAGGTTTTTCGTAACACTTCATCGGCGCGAAGGATACTGGCGGTGGTATACGTCCAGGATTCAAAAATGACATTCGGTTGATGGTACGATCTGAAAAATACAAGGACCTTTGCGACATGCAGATTTTTAGACATACAAAAATATTTTTAGCAACTAAAATACGTTTAGGGTTCAAATATGACATTCGGTTGATTCTACGATCTGAAAATTAGATGGACATTTTGCGATTTGCACATTTTGAGTCGTAATCATCACCTGTTTTTTTTGGTTATATTGTTAAGGCGACTACGAAACTGAAGCCGAAAGTTCACTGCCAACTTAATGTAATTTCTTCTATGGTTTTCGCGATTTTGCATAACCAACCAGGTGTCAACCTTGAAAAAGCCAACTGTAAAGTTGGCGAAAGCTCGGTTCAAATAATGAATAAAAACGAGATAAAACCGGATAAATAAAGTGTTTTATTAAACTAATGTAGTTTAGTTTAGCTCATCTTTGAATGACTTTCAAACAAGTGAGCGTAGCTGCCACAGTTTGAAGTGGACGACTGGAATTATGTATACCTACGTGTATGAAAAACTTGTCAAGTGTAAGTCGAAGTCGAAGACGTTCAGACATTTATACAATGCAAGAGGTGGCATCAAATATATCACATAGATTTCACGAATTAGCCTTTTTTAGAATTTGCCATTTCGCGAACTAGTGCCTTTCCGGACTGGAGTGTCATTTCGCCAATTAGGCATTATGCGACTAAACGTTGTTATTACCACCCACGAACACGTTAAGCAAGAAATAATAAATAGATATTATATGTAGCAGCACTCACTGCGGATTAATTATTGTCGACAAAAACAGATAATCTACCCTTCAAAAATGACCATCTTCTTTCTCTTTCACACAAAACTACTGAACCGATTGCGATTAAACTTGGAATATAGGCAGCTAGAGACCTGGGATAACACAAAGGCTAGGTACTTTTTATTCCGATATTCCTGCGGGAACGGGACTTACGCGGGTGAAACCGCGGGGCGCAGCTAGTATATCCATAAACCCATGTTGAGGCTTTGTGTAGGTACCTAATGAATAATCTTGAGGTAAAATGCGTGCCAGATGAGTCTGCGCGTGGTTAAAATCGGGTTAAGCGTGGTTAATATCGCTGTCCGCCAACGAGGCGCACCTAATATAAAGTAAACTATGTCTAATGTTAGGCAGTGGCGCTCTCAGTCGTGTGCACATTTATCTTGCACGCAACCTATAATCGAAATCCAACTAACTTTCAAACGGCTGTTCGAGACAGTGGAACTTGGCAGGTGGCTTGCAACTCTCCCTGATGCTGACAGGCTTCGGAACGTAGTCGTGTCGCTGCGTGGTGAGGTTCTGCATCGGGCCCTGTCCCCACATGTCGTGGTGACACGGACGGATCGGCTGCGTCACGCACACCGGGTTCGGGAGGAACGATAGCTGAGAGGAAGAAGATATACCCATCATTAAAAAACTAGATTTTTCTTGTTTTCGCGATATGGGTTTGAAATACTAACAGAATAAAAGAGATAGGACAGGAGATTATCCTCTCCATTGGAGAGGTCAGAAGCCGTAGTGTGAATTTTTCGTAAAAAAAAAACGCGAACGTGATGGTTAAGTTAACGCGTATTTTGTATGGAAACTCAAAAAGCGGCCCTAGCGGACGATATCGAAGTTACCAGTTTCCATACAAAATACGCGTTAACTTAACCATCACGTTCGCGTTTCTTTTACGAAAAAACTCACACTAAGCGTACTGGACCTCGAAACGTAGGGCATTGACAAAATGCGTAAGTAAGTAGGTATAACAATTATGTTGACTTGCGCTTCTATACTTAGCCAGGGCTAACTAAATAACTAACGTGCTAACTCTTGTAACTGGTATTGTGTCAGTGCAAGACTAATCACAAGAGTTAGCACGTTACCTAGTTATTTAGTTAACCCTGGCTAAGTATTGCAGCGCAAGACAACCTTAATGTTAAGAGTAACAGAATTAAACTCGGAAATAAATGAATAAATTCAAATAAAATAACAATCTGATCTAAGTGTGGGCTTACTCCGCGGGCTTGTATGATGACCCTACTACGCTCGCCATATTGGTGTTTTATTAATACACATAATCACAAACCTTTTGTACAGTATCACCTTCCATTTGCGCAGTAGAGGGCATTAGATTTGACAACGGCTTAATAGGCTGCGGAATAGGTGCTACCGTTGGTAAATAACTGCGGAAATAAAGGATTGTACAGTTAGAAAATAAATTAAGAACTTGACACTGGCCATTGGCTATATCTATACCGCGGTATAAAATAAAATATAAAATAGCTTTTATTCTCTTACACAACATTTATTTGTACTTATAATATCTATGCCGCGGTGTGAAGCCATATTATGAGGAAGAATATTTTTGACATCTAAAATACTTATTTTTACTTTTTTTTTTGTAACCCCATGAATTTGCATTCTGCATCTGTGATTATTCATTATAGAAATGATAGATTAGCGTTTGACCACCAATCTCACCTTATAGTAAGTGATGGCTTATCTAGAAGGTGGAAGACGGCAGTGGAACAAAAAACGACCCTTCTTACTTTGTCCGGCTGCTCTGTTAACGTACAGAGAAGAGTCTGCTTGGTGCTACAACTTAGGCCGGTGCATGGTAACAAGCCTCGGCCGAAGCCTCCCACTACAAAATCCCTTCGGATCACCTTTTTCGACGGGCATCAAGGGGGATACCGTAAACAATTATCTATCAAAATTGAAATGATACTGGGCCTTAGATTATCTAGATGGTGGGTAATAGAACGACCTTAGAATTTGAGTAAACTAATAAATAAGTAGGCGTGTGAGTAAATTTCCGAACAGTTTAACTTTAGATCGTACTCGCTGCGCCCCATACATAGCCATAGGCTACTTTTTATCGCAGTAAAACGTAGAATATGTGATATTCCAGGTCTCTAGCTACTTATATTCCAAGACTTATCGCAATCGATTCAGCGGTTATTACGTGATTGAATAACAAACATAATTTACACGCATACAAACTTTCAGCTTTATAATATTAGTAGGATAAAACTCGGCCACCTGGGCACATACATAAGAAAGCTTCGTGGCTCAAGCGCAATTTGTCTTACCTGTTCTTGTAAATAGTTGCAGTCTCAAATCTCTTTGAAGGTGTGACAGGATTGACACAGTTCGGTGGTATGATAGCCCGTCGCCGACAATCACTCCCCGCGTCTAGAAAACTGGATGAAAAAGGGATAAAAATATTAGGAAACTATCTGCACTGTCATAGGCGGGGTGGTTGGCGTAGTCTTTCGTTCATTACTGTAACTCAGGTCCTACTTCCGAAACAGTGCTTCCAGATGCCAATAGTGAAGAAAATATTCGACTCTAGTAATTAGTTTTCTATGTCTGTCACATTTTCTCTGACGTTGAATTTTTTTTATAAGAACGACACAGGGCCTAACTTAGCCAAAGTAATTATTTAGACACATCTATAAATAAGGCAGTTAGATTATCATCATAGATTTTAAAGTTACAACAGCGTTCAAATTTGTTCAGACTTTTTAAAGGTGTGTGAGCAATTTTCTGAACAATTTAATTTTGCAACTCTGATGTAGCCCGACCATCATAGCAAATTTCGAAATGCTTCCTAGTCAAGCGAACATTAACTTTCTAGTGTTTTATAAGAAACTTGTCTAAATACTTTGACTTAGGGTTTTGTAAGGCCAAAAATAGTACCTACCTAAAACTTCCAATTTTGAATACAGTAGAATCAAAATAGATACTTTGTAATTTAGGAACCAGAACTAACAAAGAAAATGATACGTTTGGTTAAACGAAGAACTCTTTGTCGCTTAAGAAAAAGGGGAGGCACTTTACATTGACAGTAAAAGCATAACGACTGCCCTTATTATTTAGGTACCTCATAGTGTAGGTTGTGTTCGCATCGAGCCGTTGACAAGGCTTCTGATATTGTCCCTTGCAAGCCCACGGTATAGCTTGCTTCGGTTGAATCTGGAATACATAGTTTATCCAGCACATGTTATTTTCCTTCAGGTATAGCTTCCACAGTCTTTAGTAAACCGATTATTTAAAAAAAAGTTCAATTAAAAAAAGTTTTTGATTCGACATTTTCAGTTCTTGGAATTTGTCTGGAATATTAATTAAATAGTTTAATAATTGCTTTGGCTGGTAAAGTTTTACAGAGAAATGCAATCTAAGTATAAACGACACGTCCGTAAGGCTGCGTTCACCATACCAGCGTAGGTACAGCGAAGTGTAGGCGGAAACTCGCGCATAGGACAATTAAGTGCGCCGATCTTCGCTAGCGTTCCGCCAGAGTATCGCCAGCGTTCATTTTCTGTCTTTGTCTAGTCGCTTGTGAGAAAGTGAAATGACACGACATTACCGCATTAGGCATGTAGCTCATCTTGTGCGTGGTAGAACTGTCCATCTTGGCCGCTGGCTTTTCGTAGCAACGCTCCGGAGCGAAGGATTTTGTAGGCTCCAGCTTGGTCGGGGGGAGGTATGATAGCTTGTTGATTGTGCGGTCTGTTGACAGATAAAAGAATGAAAATACGTTTATTCAGGCAAGCACACAACCACCACACATTAAGTAAAATAAATAAAGTTAGTAGTAAGTATAGGATTACAAATTTTCAAGTTCCAATTTTAGAGGAAGTAGTTCAAATTCAACTTGCAAGATTGATTATCCACAACGGTACAGGTGAAGCTTAATAGATGCTTTTAAATGTGGAGAGATAGCACAAAAAGAAATTGCGTATATACCTACCTGTAACAATGGTAATAAGTGCGCTGCCCAAATAGTCACGGTAAAGCCCGAATAAGCTGCTGCTAGTGTAAAAAACATTAATACAATTATTACATGATATAGCTCTTAGCAGACCTCTACAGTTGTCTAATATTAACACTAGCAGCGCTGCGCGTTCAACCGCGTAAGTCTCGATCACGTAGTACCTAATATCAAAAAAAAAATAAAAAAAATAGATAGGTAAAGGCACAAAAAGTAGCTTACGTGTTATTCGTTATTCCAGATCTCCAGCTATCTGGGTAACTAGTTTTATTACCTACGGTTGGATTTGTAGTTTTTGCGTAAAGGCGTAACACATACCCGATTAGCTACAAACATTCACATTTATATGTAGTAGTAGGATATTTAAAGTGCAATATATTTGGCACGTTTACAGAGAAGATCCGCCGTGACTCGTGATTTATTGGTCGCGAGTGATCCTTAGCTTCTCACATTATCCAAAAAGCTTACTTTCAAAAGGTTGTTCCACACAGTGAAACTTGGGAGCAGGTTTGCAGCTCTCCCTCAAGACGCAAGGCTTCGGAACGTAGTCGTGTCGCTGCGTGGTGAGGTTCTGCATCGGGCCCTGTCCCCACATGTCGTGGTGACACGGACGGATCGGCTGCGTCACGCACACCGGGTTCGGGAGGAACGATAGCTGAGAGAAAGAAGATTAAGAATAAGTTATTTGAGAACAAACCTGTATGGTCCTAAGAATCTAGAATGCATGATTATTATAGGCTAGGCCAATCGCGGGTGTTGTCTTCTACAGAACATAAATGCCGGAAATCAATCCGGGAGTGGACCCCTGAAGTTACAGCGACACCCCTTAGACCAAGGCTGCTTTTCCACCAGAGATGTGCTATGCAGCTATACTGCGAAGATGTGAAATCTACGCTACGAAAATACGCTAAGCTATGTGTACCAATGACTATGATTGGTGGATATCAAACGCATCCATAGCATCGTAGCATAGCACATCTCTGATGGAAAAGCAGTCTTAAGCTAATTACATAATAATATACCTATGAGCATTACGGCTCGTACGAGCGACATGAGACGTGAGACGTCCTGACCTAATGACCATGGCGCGCCAGAGCATCATCATTCATCATATTGGCCAGCTGTTGATGTAGGTATACCTACTGCAAACTGCTCATAGGCTACAAAAACAAGCATTTAACTAACAACAACAAAATAGATTAATGCAACGTACCTATATGAAATATATTGACAGCTCTATATTCATTAAATTTAACAATGTTACATCAAAATGACGAAACCACACATAAGCCTTAGCTGATGAAAAAAAAAAGTTGGGGCTTTATACTAACCAAAACTTTTTGCTTTACCCTTCCGTCCATGAAAATAGAAAAAATTAGCCCAGTTTTTATTTTTTTATGTGTTAGTTCTAGGTGGCCAGTTCGAAAAGGCCGTATGCTACCAGAACCTTAGTTCCAAATTTAAATTACTTTATTCCATAGGTGCATAATGAGCACTTTATGCTTCTAGGGAATAAAGACTTGCTTTGCGTTTTTTGGTCAAATAAAGTAACTTTGTAGAGCAGTAGGTGTGTAAAAATATTTTTGTCTAAAATGTGCTAAGGCTTCAACACCTTTTGACATTTTAATATAAAATTTGCACCGAAATGTAGGGAACAATGTCATTTACAAACGTTACAAACGATTATTGAATATTTTCTGACACAATGTTTTAGAATATTTTCGTTTGCAGCGTATGTAAATGACATTGTTTAAGATTTAACGTGTAGGTACCTTCTGCACAGTACATCCCTCCATCGGGTCGCAGCTAGGTACGAGGTTGGGCGCAGGTTTTCTCGCCACCCCTCTGAGGTTCTTGCAGCCGTCCACCGGAAGATAGGACATGCCGTAGGTGGTGCTCGCCTCAACCTTGGCGGTCGGCCGCATGTAGCAGCGGCGAGGCGCATAGGACTCCGGGATCTTGGGTTGCTTGTAGCACTGGAGGTGGGATGGAGAATTGATTAGTTACTTACCTACTTTTTATTCCAGAATATGGACGGAAAGCTACAAAAATTGTTGGTATGGGTACAGAATATATAATAATACAAGAAAGTATGTTGTGTTTAAAACTATCTTACTTACTTTCTTTTTTTTTCTATAATGTAGCGAGTGGCAATAATATCAATTGACGACGCCGCGCCATTAAGTGATTCTTGTTATTGTGGTTAAGTGGCTCATCTCGTGTTATAGGTTATAGGTATAGGTCGCCCAAAGGTTTGAAGCTCGATGTGTCTGTCAAAAATGGTTTTTTGCCAGACACATTATCGGTTATCCATCCAAGTAAAGACCACGCTAGGCGTTGGTTAGCTCACACGATTAAATAAGATCGACGGGCGCAGCTAGGCCAATGAGCTAAATAGGGCAAGTATGTTGTCCAAGAGATATACCATCTAAGTCACCTACACCCTATTAAAGCCATACTAACTGGTTTAACAGCGGGCGGCTTCCCACAGCAACAGGAGTGACAAGGGCACGGGAACTGCTCTTTGCCGTCGATCAGCTTCCCATCTCGGAGACCAGACTTGATGCCGGCTGATGGGGCGCTCGCAGCAGCAGCGGGGCAAGGTACACACCTGGAGGAAATAACAAAAGTACAGTTTTATTGCATTTACGCGTGGTTGAATTTATATATCCGTTGTTTTTTTTTGTAATTTTCAGCTTTGGTGCAACGCCGTCTCTACGTTACGAAGCAGTTACTGATTCCTTCCCCAGGGTAGACATTGCAACAACGCTAAAATAATTTAAAAAACAACGCGATAAAAACCAGAAAATGTATTTCATTTCATTACAAGTATACCTACAATTGTTGTATATCTCACGACTGCGTCTTGGTCTTGGTTGTGTGAGTACATTCAGGTGCACGTTGTTCCTTTATGCGTGAGTTTAGACGTTAACGATTTAAGCTCACGCCCACAGATCCAACGTTTACGTTATTTGTGTGAATCTATTCGTACAACCAACACCGAGACACAATCGTGATATAAAATAACTGTACCTACATAGTTAGGTAGGTAACAGGCATTTATTCTTTAACTAAATCGCGTCAGCATCGTTAGATTTTTCTCGAAAACTATTTCACAATAAGTATTTAAAATTTTGCAAATTTTGGCATTAGGTACTCGTAAACAGGAATTTGGAAAGAAATCGAAACGTCCAGCGTTGAAAAACGCTTAGATAATCTATACTTATAATAAAATCGTAACTTAGCGGGGTCTGTTTTTGAAAGATATTTTGAAAAAACTATTTTTAGGGGTATGTACTAACGTAACAGACCCCATTTCCGTGTTTAACTTTTTGTCTGTTTGTCCGTTTGGGTGTTTGTCCGTTTGTCTGTGCGTTTGTGTGCGCTAATCTCGGAAACGGCTGGACTGATTTCAATGAAATTTGGTATGCAGATAGCTTAAGACTTCGATTAACATATAGGCTACATATAGGCTTTTTATCCGGATATCAAGTCCGGATATCCGGATAAAACATAAAAATTGCATAATTTCGTTGTTTTTAAATAATCGGCATCCATCGTCATCTATCGTCATCGATCGTCATTCATCGTCATCATCACTTACTGACATACAAATTTTTCCTAACTTCACCCACCTACTGCATTGCGGTAGGTAGGTGTAAGAACAACGCGGTAACGCGACTTGCGCGGGTGAAACCGCGGGGCGCAGCTAGTATAAAATAAAAATAAAAGCGTTCAAAACCGAACAGTGCATTTAATCTTAATTTTAAAGTGTTTTAAAAGTCTTAAAAAAATGCTTTAAAGTCAGTAATTTCTTGCAATAATTGCTGAATCGTAAACAAACCAACAAAGTTGAAGCATTGTTAAGCCGCTTAAAAAAAATGCATTTTGAATGAAATAAACCCGACGAACTTGATAAAAAAATATTTAAATCAAACAAAGCAACAAACGAGTTGAGAACTTCCTTTTTTTTCAAAGTCGGATTTAAATGATTTCTAACAATCCGGTCCGCTTGACGAGAGCCGTTCAACTGAAAACTACTGAAACTATACAACCTAGCTATTCGTAGGCTGTATGAGGAAATCTAAGTTGGCACCAGTTGTAAACTGGCACAATATCATAGTACAAGGTCATGATTCGAATTCTATAACAGAAACGTTTTAACACCGCTTTAGCATTGTTAGATTTATCTCAGAAACGGTTCAAGAATTGTCGGTAATTTTGCAAGAAATGAGTAATACAATATGTACATTAGAATATGGCGTTATGATGGTTGTAACTTATAACACACGAGTGTGTTTAATACGCACGTATATCGTACGACGTTTTCAACACACTGGCGAAGAAAAAATATATTTTAAATCAGCGCGGCGCGCTACCTTCTAGCTGTAGTCGCGCGACGCGGGCGGTCAGTTCAAAAACAAAAAATTAAGCATAATATTTTATTCACCGGACTGTTGGTATTATCATTTGGCTGTATGAGACTTAGGTATGTTCTTTGCTCAATATGTAAAAAGATTATTGCAATAAAAAAAATTACATTGTATCTATGACCATAATTGATAACCCTTTGTTGATAAAAAAAAGCAAATGATGCGGTTATGGAATTTGTCTATCTTCTATATCTATATCTTCTTCTATACTTATAATAAAGGAAGAGAGGACAAAAGGTCTATACTTGGAGGTAAATGAAAAAAAAAGTGGTCTTGGGGACTTAGAATAAGTAGTAGAATAAAATTATATAATTTTGTTAAAAATCATGTCTGTTTCTCTGTCTGTACAATTAAAAACTACTAATCCGATTGAAATCTGGTTTTCAATATTGGATGGAACGTCGTGGTATACTTTGCAACGAAATCCAATCAGTAGAACTGGAGTAATGAACGAAAAAGTGCAACCGCTCGGAACCGCTCGGCCGCCCGTGCCCGTGATAACGCGTTTTTCACTTTCGCGGGTGAAACCGCGGGGCGCAGTTAGTAATTTAATATAACTTTACTATATTTGCGTTTTATAAGCTGCCTTATAAATCTAAAACCGGTGAAATTAGATCCACTTCGCAAGCAAGTATGTTGAATTTTTTTTAACGAAACTGCAAAATATTCAAAATTATCTGAACCATTTTCAAGAAAAATTTAACAATGCTGGAAAGGATTATGTTACGTTATAGAATACCTCCCCGAAAATGTCGTGATGCTTTCGGCAGACGTTTTAACTTCGGAATTTCGAAGGTAATAAACGATAGGTAATTAAAGATAGTTTGCGGGCATTTATGGCAAATTTATTTACATAAATAGTTTCGCCCCGCGGTTTCAACCACTAAATCCTGATACCGCGGGAATACCTACTTGCGATAAAATATGTGGTAATGCAGATCTTCAGCTATCTGCATGCCTATACCAAGTTTCATCGCAATCGGTTCTGAAGTTTTTGCGTGAAGGAGTAATAAAATATATATCCGGTTTAAGTAGCCAGTGTCAAGTATTATTAATTTTTCAAGTTAATTGCAATTTGTACCTATCAATACAGTCAAGTCGTCGTAGTAAAAGTCAAGTCAAGGAAGTTATTGTAAATGGTGGCTCTTTACAATGACGGTTCAAGCGAGTTTTAGAGAAACGCTAAAGTTTATGTTTTGCACCGACTTTATTTTGATATTTGATGGTTTTTACTTTTTATTGTTAACTAATAGAAGCCTTTAATACCGATAATCGAGTAAACTAAATAAATGGAAATGATTGATGTAAATTTTAAGTTCCTACAAGTTGTCCGCTGGCTGGAAGTTCTGAACCTAATTATTTTTGAAATCATTTAAGCTAGTACATCGTTTTCACTTAGAACGTAATAAATGATAGTAGAACAAAATTTTGACACCCATTTGAACTTTCTGTGACCTATAAATAAAATGTGTCCCGCTCCAGCCAGCGCGCTGGCTGGAGGTAGAATTAAAACCAACCCCCTTCTTTCATTTTGACAGAAAAAAATCTAATTTTGCCTGCATTTGATAGAACTAAATCTTAGACATACTCCTATCGTTATAGGATAGGGGGTCCCACTAAGTGTAGGCACACGGCAAATGTTGTACAAATAAAGACATCTATTTACCTCAGAACAATGACTGCTTTAGTCAGTTTCTGAGCTATATTTACATTTCGTGAACCCCCAAAAATGTAAAATGAAAAACACTGGGTTAGTAGGTTATTTATTTACCCAATAAATTCTGATAATGAAATCATAATGTTTATAAACACCATAGATAACGTTACTAAAGTCAAGAGCGCTGAGATAACGCTCTTTCTATGTTATAATAATTGTTATCATTGACGTTTTTGTTGTGATCGAGGTTAGGTATTTATTTTATTTTATTTTTCAGTACAGAGACATAAGTACATAAAAAACAAGAAATAATATAAATTAATATTAAGGTAAGTCTATCCCCACACAGAGTTCTCTGCCGACAGACCTCAGAGAAAAGGAAAGAACTGTAGAGGAAGGTAATAAAGTGTACAGAGTCAAAGGAGAAAAGAAAGCGATAAAGTGAAAAATGATACATACACATATACATGTAAATAAACATACATACAGTCAAACTTACTTAGTGCAGTCACTAAGGGTCTAGATTACCTAGGTACTTCCACTATCACCAGGAAATCGGGAGTAAGCAGGAGAAACTGTAGAATAGTACTAGTTCAAAATAATCAGTTCAATAAAAATAAGCCCCGTATGCCCGAATAGAACCCCGCCCGCAGATATAGATATCATTTGTACCGAGGGCGAGGGTCAAACTTTAAACAGTTGGTGATAGTGAATAGTGGAATAGTGTCGTTATTCGTTATACTTAGGGTAAATAAAATATTTAATAAATTAAAATGTAAGCTTCGTAATATTTTGTATTCAGATGTTAGTGCTTCTTTGAGGTTTAGTTTAAAATTAAGCACTAATTTTGGGACCCTGCCTTGCATTAAGGCAGGATTGCGCCGCACTTTCAATACAAAAGTTAAAAAGTGAATTTAAAATTGAAATTTTAAAAAGAATTAAAAAGTGAATTTAACATGTCGCCTTTGTCCATAATAATTGCAGCTAAAAGCTGATATAATATACCTTAGTCACTTAGAACAAATACTATAACATGAAAGTACATAAAAAATCAAACTACTCTGCCTGACTCACTGGTTGAAAATTATTTATATTAATAAAAAAGATATCTATTATATCGATGCACAGACTGAACCGGCTGGTAAAAATACATGAATTTAGAGGGTGTGTTCCTGTGGAGGTTAGGTACAGCTTTATACGAGTAAAACTGCGGGATACTGCTAGTGGTAAATATAGTGCGAATATTAGAAGCTTGTACATTAAAAATTCAGACGCATGACTGATTTACAGACTGATATATCGAGACCATTTCGAATTTTGATGTGTTATTCGTACTTTGTCATATAAGTCCCGTTCCCGCGGGAATATCGGGATAAAAAGTAGCCTATGTGTTATTACCGGTATCCAGCTACCTACCTATATTCCAAGTTTCATCGCATTCGGTTTTGTAGTTCTGCGTGGTTTTTTTAACAAACACATATATATACCTACACATTCTCACAAACTTTTAGTTTTTTAATATTGGTAGGATTCACTAAGAAAGGGTTTTCAGAAATTCCTATGGCATTTAAATTTATGCAGTGTCCTGCGGTTTTAAAACCGCAGGACACTGCTAGTTTCAACCATTATATTGTGAATTTGGAAATACAGTCTTACGAGTTCTGTCTAGCTAGGTTTTCAATTTATCCAAAGTAGGCACTTACTCGGGCATGATTTACGCAAAATTACCACTTTCAAATATACTTAATATTCATCCGAAGAAAAGATAGCTTAAAAAAATCTAAAACTAAGTTTAGAAACTGATCAAAATTTATATAAACATATTAAATCAAAATTATTAGAAAAAATATTTGTGTGATCTGTAGAACACCTGTCACTTGTTTGGATCAAGTTGAGTGACGTTTTGTAGAAGAGTAGATGGTTGATTTTTGTATTCGAATTTTAAGTAGGTATTTGCAGTTTAAATAGATGAGGTTAAATGCTTTTGTAAAATTCCTGCGGGATTTGCCGAGTTAGATGATCTAAGTTTTAGACCTACGACAAAAGTTAAAAGCCCAAGCTCTTAGCATTTCTTTCAAATTGCATATGTTTAGGACAAGCGCCGTGGCGCACAGCTACTAGGTAAAGTGTGATTCAGGTACCTTTAAGTGTCGGTCCGTTTACATTCATTCATTCGTTTCGTGTCATGTAAATAAACATATATTTATCAACAATCTATCTATGTATTCTATTCTTCTACACCCATTCAATATGTTAGGTATTCGAGTACCTACTTGCGTTATATAAAGAGTAGGTAGTAAGATAACGAATGCATAATAAATAAGGAGGTAGGTACCGACCAAGATAATGCATGCAATATTCATATCTAAGGGCAGGCGTTGCACAATGCACATAACATCTTATCTTGTTTATAAAACTGGGCAAGTACGTGCCCTTTCCGGCCACGCGCAGTGTAGTGTTTCGTAGTTTTTATAATTATCAGGGATTACAATCTGAAAAAGTCTTCACAACTAACACTTACCTTACCTGCGAGCTGATCATCTAATTAGCATCCACCGCTAGTAGTTGCTAAGTTACAGTACATTGCTGTTCTGACGTAACGTAGTTGTTACCGATGATTACTTCAAAGCAGCAATGTAGAATACGAAATATGTTTTTTGAGAGTAAATAGCAACTAGTAGCGGTGGATGAATACCACAGCAGCTGTGGTATCATAGAAGAATCGGAATCGGAATCACAGGTAGAATCGGAAACGAAACCATTACCTTATGAAGCAATAAATAAATGATTATGATTTACAAATGTTAAAATACAAATATTATTACTTCGTCAAGCTTAGGTACTTCGTCAAAAAAACGGTCCCGCTTGATGTTAGAGAAAATAGAGTCAACTCTTGTCTGTCCTTTTTCCACTTTAGTGTTCGTCGGTTAGTTATATAAGGACAGACTAGAACCAAATGGGTTTAGCAGGACCGTTTTGATATATCATAGCAATAACTACCTTAGAGAACATGATTAAAATTGATATTTCAAAAGTTGTCAAGTGCACAGTCTTCTAGGAGCGAACACGACGATGTAACATTACCTAACATACAGCGACAGTCATGTTCCTCTAACAGCTTTGGTCACAGAACACTAATACCAAAGCGTATACCAAAACTAATATCTTAGAGTATACATAAGCAAACTATAGAGCGCGCCTATGGGTATTTGCCTACTGCGCAAAGTGTAAGCAGATGCTCTATACATAGATATTCAAATGTTGAGGTTGAATAGTGATCCGGGAATTATTTCTACACCGCGGTACTGAACATTTCACCATAAATATTACTAGAATAAATTCTAACGAGAGAAACAAGTCAATTCCCGTAACCCTAGGTGACTGATGACATCGTCTTTGTCATTTTTGACCTTTCATACCGGTGCTTACAGTTCATACTCGCATACCAGCGCTCTATAGTTTGCTCATGAATACTCTAAGAGTAATACAAGATGTAACGGGCAAGCCCTTTTAAGCCGAAAGGTGGTTGTTCTAGACATCTAGGCGAACAACTTTTGTTCTACGACTTTTGAAAATTCGAATTTTTTTTTGAAAATTTTGAGGTTATGTTTCACTGAAAAAACAGCTGCTTTTGAAAATAAAGGTAATTGAAGGTTTGATTGTAGTAGACCACACTAAATTAAAGGACAACATAAGGTCAATGACCTAGAACTCTAAGAAACAGCTGATCTTCAAGTAAACTTTACACTTAAAATTTTCGAAAAGTACTTCGAATTTTCAAAAGTCGTAGAACAAAAGTTGTTCGCCTAGACGTATAGAACAACCCCTTTTCGGCTTAAAAGGGCTTGCCCGTTACATCTTGTATAGTATGCTAGTGCGGAGCGAACATGACATCACGTCATCGACCTAGATTCAATAGATCACTAACTACGCAATAAAGGGCCTAGAACTCGCCTATCAAGTACAATCCAAAGAGGTGCAGTCTATCGTGGATCGTTGTGAAGTCAAGTGCATATAGTAATTTGAAGGGAAAGGGTACCTATCGTTTCTTTTTCATATAGTCAAAACTTAACGTTACATTATGTTTTTTTTTTAATTATAACTATACTTACTGCGCCCCGCGTAAGTTCTGATCTCGAGGGAATATCTGGATGTTCCGCAACTAGGCCCATAACTGGGCCTTTTACGTGCATTTAAGCCGTAGGTTTCCTCACGATGTTTCTCTTTACCGTAAGAGTGATGTTAACTTTTTTTTTAAGAAAAAGACGTTGGTGATTCGAAATAATGACCTTAGAAATGAAAGCCGAGACATCCACCTCTAGACCAACAACGCTCTATTCCGATATTCCCGCGGTAACTGGACTTACGCGGGTGAAACCGCAGAGCACAGCAGCTAGTTATAAACTAATTATGTGTTTATGATTCACAGGATTCACAGTAGATATAGTACGATTGCATCATGAAGTGTGATTGTGACTACTTCATATCTGACTGCGAAAATTTACCACTTCACTATGACAACTGCAGGCTGGTATGGGAAAAGGAACATCCTGGGAAGCCTTTACCTAAGTGAGTGAGCTAAATTAAGGACTGGCTAAAGTCGTGTCAGCGAGCGGAGCGGAGATATTTATGTTCAACATCTAACGACCGTTTTTATTGTCTTTAAGCATTTTATCAATGTCCAACATTTCGAGGTATTTTCAGACCTCTCTCTAACGGGAACACTATAATAAAACATATTTGTTTTAGATTTAGAAGTACCTACCTACCTAAGCAGTGTTTAAATGGATGCTAACTAATTTCATATAACCCTGTATTTTACAATCTCTTAGGTTATAGTTATAATCGAGATTAATAGGTATACACCTATTTCCTATAATAGGTATACACATTTTTCTTTTTCTTTCTAGTTTTTCTTAATCGGTTTGGATTATTATTCATTTATTTTTGTTGTATCTATCACACATCTATTCTATTATGTAAGTTGTGAGGCTATTGTCGTATTATCATTGTTTCATTTAATTTCTTTTCTCAGAAATAAGGACGGAACTCTTCGGTTGCCAAATAAGCATCTTTCAAGTACAGAAAACGATGTGTTATACCACTTGGGTCTAGATACAGTTAACTACGACTTAGTATCTATGTTTGGCGATGTCAAGGTACCTATTCTATAGTCATGTGCGTGCCAGATAAGTCTGCGCGTGGTGAAAATCTGAATTAACCGATGTCTGCCAAAGATAATAAAGCCTATTGACTGATTATTGATGACCGCGATTTTCTACAAAACACAACACACCGTTACGGTTAGATAAAGTAATAATCAATCTTTGTGATTGGCTATTGCGACACCTACCTATACCTAAACTCTTTGTGATTGCCCGTGGCACGAGAGTGTTTCGTTTGTTTTGAAAATATCTACTAGAAATATTTTTAAAGGAAAAAAACATCTTCAAAAATTCGTTTACGACGAGATTTAAACTCGCGTCTCGACGAGAGTGTTACCAACAATACGTACTATTTTCGTGAGAGGGAAATACTAATAAGAAGTCAACTGGCTTTATCTTCTTTGCCCGCTAACGAGGCGCACTAAATAGTAGCTAAACTGTGTCTAATGTTAGACAGTGGCTCCTCAAGTCGTGTGTAGACTTATCTAGCGCGTCCTGTATTTGATATGCAGCTGTTTACATGGAAGCCATTGTTTTAAACCCATTGTGTACACTATTAAACATCACTGATTAGAAGAAAAAAAACATCACAAGGAAACCAACGTCTTGGGATGATTTATATTAGACCCTCACGAGCGCGGGCCGGCGCGGCGTCACAGAACACTATTACCGCGGCGCGCGGCCTAATTACGATTTTCGCGACAGGTTTGCAACAGGCATAAATTTCGGTGTCGTTGTCAAACGTCACTTTCTTATTAGCTAACAGCAACGTAGCGATTGCTGTCGGGACTTCTGTTTTTTACGCGTTAGTGAAATGTCGTCCTGAATTTTCATTTTTACAAAACATTGTTTTATTGCGTTTAAATTGTTTAATTTCGGCGGCAAGTTACCAATTTAGTTACGCGAAGTTCAACGAGTTAAGTGAAAATAAAAATACCAGTGCCAAACACGAAATTAGCACGTTACAAACAATTGTTCCATAGGGTTGGAGAAAAATCATCGCCATTTTTTCTACATCCTTCACGCATTGAAAATTATTTCAAACGATTACAGTACAATAGTGGTAGTTCACTATTCGTACGAGAAATTGGCTAAATTGTCCTATATTGCTGACAGAAGTCATAACTAAGAAAAAATTGCTGTCGCTGTCGCTACTACAAATTTTTACATATAGGCTTCACTTTCGTATTAGCTAACAGCAACGTAGCGATTGCTATCGCGTTGCTGTCACGTTTGCAACAGAAATACAATAAAGCTCGGACGCGACCCGCGTTTGTGACGGTCTAATATAAATCATTGCAAAAGTCAGGTAGTTACAATTGGTCTAATGTACCTAAACATCAATAGCTGTGTCAATAGTCTAAGAGCCCGTAACCCCAGACCTTCTATACAAGATGTAAAAGCTGACCTTTGTATGACCTTATATAGACCATAGGGTATGACCTTTTAAGCCGAAAGAGGGTTGTTCTAGACGTCTAGGCGAACAACTTTTGTTCTACGACTTTTGGAAATTCGAAGTACTTTTCGAAAATTTTAAGTGTAAAGTTTACTTGAAGATCAGCTGTTTCTAAGGCCGGTTTGCATAACGGTTCCTAAACATGTTTAAGCTGTTAATCGTATTTAAAATCTGTCAAACTGTCAATGTGTGGCAACATATTATCAATCGTCCACTTAATGAAATAGAGTCCAATGCACGATTTCCCATAAATTGTTTTAAAATTGATTTAGTTAAATATGTTTTTAAATAGTGTTATGCAAGTCGCCCTTAGAGTTCGAGGTCATTGACCTTATGTTGTCCTTTCATTTAGTTTGGTCTACTACAATCAAACCTTCAATTACCTTTATTTTCAAAAGCAGCTGTTTTTTCAGTGAAAAACCTCAAAATTTTCAACAAAAAAAGTTTTAATTTTCAAAAGTTGTAGAACAAAAGTTGTTCGCCTAGACGTCTAGAACAACCGCCTTTCGGCTTAAAAGGGCTTACCCGTTACATCTTATATTATGTAAAAGCAACTTTCAGCTTTTACATAATACAAGATGTAACGGGTCAGCGTATGCTCCGTTTTCGACCAGCATGGTCCATCGTTCATACCTGTGTTGAGAACGCAGAAGCTGACAAACTTTCAGCGTTTACAAAATAACGAAGGGCTAGAGTTCACGGCTCTTGCTCTACAAGTACCGTATGAGTAATGACTTAAAATTAAACCTTTTTATGTTTTCGTACCCAAAGCCTATAAACGGGACCCTCGTACTAAGATTGCACCATATTGTAACTCTTTCTATGCAAATAAATAAAATGATTGAATGATTGAAGACTCCACTGTCCGTTTGTCTGTTACCAGGGTCTAGCTATTACAGTTCATGCTCATGAACCGTAATAGCTGGACAGTTATTTTTTTACAGATAAAGTATGATTCTGTTAACTGAAACAGAATAAAATTAATAGGTATTTAAGTGTGGCCCCAAGGAACAAATGTGTTTTTTTTGTGACAATGGTACGAAACCCTTCGTGGGTGAGTTTCACTCGCACTAGGCCGATTTTTATTTCGTAGTTTTTATAACAATGATTTTTGTTTTCAGTTCGTCTGTATGGGAGGAACAAAGCACAGAATGAGAGAATTTGCCGAGTATATGATTGGTGTCTTAAAACTACCGAACGCGGGCGAGAAGCTAGTCAATCTGACGAAACATTCTCAGAGATATGCCATGTATAAAGTGGGCCCTGTACTCTCAGTTAGCGTAAGTCTCGATATTTACACCCATCGGTCTAAATCGTAGCGCCAAGCGGAATTATCCGTGTTCCGCTAAATTGGTCGGTGCAGCCTGTAAGGAAGACGGATCGTTTCTTGTTACACTGCCGTCTTCCTTATTCTAGAAGAGCGTGTTACGTCGTTAGACCATAATCTTCACTTACCATCAGGTGAGATAGTGGTAAAACGCTCATCTATCGTGTGTAAAAGTCGAAAGGCTTGCATTATGCTGAGTTGAAGACCTTTTCGCATCAAAACTGTTGCAGTTTTGCATATACAAGATGTAACAGGTAAGCCCTTTTAATCCGAAAGGGGGTTGTTCTAGACGTCTAGGCGAACAACTTTTGTTCTCCGACTTTTGAAAATTCGAACTTTTTTTTTGAAAATTTTGAGGTTTAGTTTAACTAAAAAAACAGCTGCTTTTGAAAATAAAGTTACTTAATTGAAGTTTTGATTGTAGTAGACCAAACTAAATGAAAGGACAACATAAGGTCAATTACCTCGAACTCTAAGAAACAGCTGATCTTCAAGTAGACTTTACACTTAAAATTTTCGAAAAGTACTTTGAATTTCCTAAAGTCGTAGAACAAAAGTTGTTCGCCTAGATGTCTAGAACAACCCCCTTTCGGCTTAAAAGGGCATACCCGTTACATCTTGTATAGTTATTGTTAGTTTCGTAGTTTCTTTTATTTTGTAACTTCTTTGTTGCGAATAAATGATTTCTTATTCTTTCTTAAAAGTATAGTAATTTATGAAAACTTATTTTATTTAGCCTAACTGCGAAGCCGTTAATATAGTTTAGCTACGCACAGTAGAGCTTGTATTTCATATTACACTGACGCTTAATTGCCTAATAGCCAGATACCCCTAATTGGTATGAACCGATTATGGCCGATTATGAAATCAGCCGTAGTTCTCGTTAATTAGGTTTCGGTTAAGAATTAAACCGATAAGAAAATAATAAAACCTTCCTATAATTCCGCAGCACGGCATAGGAATCCCGTCCATGACAACACTCCTCCAAGAAGTGATCAAACTCCTGCACCACGCCGCGGCCAAAGACCCGGTCATATTCAGGTTGAGTTACAGCTTACATACAAGTTGTGCGCCTCGGCGCGTGTTATTCTGTGGTAGGGTTAAGGACCTTTGTAGCGTGTCGGGCGAGCTCTCGACTGCGATACAGAAGGTTGCGGGATCGATTTCCGCCACGGACAAGTATTTGATGTTTTCTACATGTAATACATGTATGTATTTACAAAATTCAAGGATTTTATAATTAGTTCCTAGTATATCCGTTGTCTAGTTCGCAAAGTACAAGCCTAGTTTGGGGATAGATGGCGATATATACAACGTCTTGCAATATCTACCTGTTAATTTACATTTATTTAATTACCAGATGTGCAGCTCTACGTGCTTTATTAAGTCCCACTTATTTTCGTGTCCCGAATTCTTACAATCTTGACCTGGCTTTGTTTCAGGATCGGGACGTGTGGAGGTCTGGGCATACCGCCGGGGTCAGTCGTGGTCTCCCAATGGGGACTCAATGGGACGCTGGACAAATGTTATGAACTTGTAAGAAGTATCTATACCTACTAACAGTCGTATTATCAGACGTTCTAATGATAAATATCAGCCTCAGATGCGCGGCGGGCGACGCTCGGACTGCGACGCAAAAGGTTGCGGGTTCGATTCCCGCCGGGAACAAATATTTCTACTGACCATAAATGTTTGTTTCTGGTTCTGGGTGTATTCTATGTATCATATGTATATATTTACAAAAAAAAAGGTACGTTGTCTGGTACCCATAGTACAAGCCTAGTGCTTAGTTTGGGGCTAGATTGCGCTGTGTGTAACACCGTGCAATATTTATTTGATATATATTGTCACAAAGTTTAGTCTAATTTTTTCAACTAAAATAATTGAGATATTTATTATGTAGGTGCTAATACTAGTAGTCTCGAAAATATTCCATGTTCCTTTTATGCGAAAAAAGGCCATTACAGCGCTGACAATATTGTTACGTCTATCGTAAAAATAAAATTTACAACGATAAGATTAAGTCGATGAAAGACGCTTAAAATGTCAGAAGTATCATTGAATTTGAAGTATCATCTATTTCCATCTAAGGTCGACTCAAGAGGTATTTTTGTTACAGCCTGTACTCGGAAAAGTTCGAAAACTACCCTCACTATTAGATAGCAGACTTTGTCAAGAAGTATATTCATTGGCAAGCGAATCTGATGGGTTTTCCACTTACCTTGGTGGTACTATGTCGGCCGATGATTTTTATAGAGGTAAAACGCGGGACAATAAATGCAAACGATATTATAAAAATGTAGGCTGATGCTTCATTAGTGTATTGGGTCGACGCCGAGTCACGGATTCTTTTGTGGCACAGAATAGTCTATAGTAAGAAAGGGATTCGCGTCGCTGCGCCAACGCAACGCACTAATAAGGGTCACAAGCGCGGGTTGTCCGTGTCGGTCTAATAGAAATCATCCCTAATGAGCCTCAACTTTATACGGTAAGTTCGAACGACGAATCCACAATTCATACAATACAATAAAAAACTTATTTTAAACTATTTTCTTTATTTACATTTTAAACTACAATATTTTAAGGAAAATTCACTGGGCGATGCATGTAGAAATCTCATAGCGAAATGGTACTAGCTCGAATGCAATACAGAAGGTTGCGTGTTCGATTCGTTCGTTCGAATTAAATATAGATCCGCTGTCTGGTATCCATAGTGCAAGCCTAGTTGGTCTTGTACTATAGGCACTAGTATTGATTTAATTTTGGGCTAGATTCTGCTGTGTAGAGCGTCTGCTGCTATTAAAAAAAGAGGTTCGATCGAAATAAATTTGTCATTCCAGGCCAAGCTCGCCTAGACGGTCCATTCTGCGACCACACCGTCTCAGAGAAGCTAGAATTCCTCAAGAAACTCTCGGACCTTGGTGTTAAGAACATAGAAATGGAGGCGTCTGCCTTTTCCGCTTTCACTAGAGAGGCGGGCATAAGGGCCGGTATTGTTTGTGTGACTTATCTGAACCGACTGCTTGGCGACCAGGTAAGAATGTTTGTTTGTACGCTTTCTACAGCCAACTGGCTTTGCCGATTTGGATTAAATTTTGTATAAAGGTAGTTTAGGTTATGGAGAAGGATTAGGGTACCTATACCTCAGATTATTAAAGACTAGCTGCGCCCCGCTGTTTCAACCGCGTAAGTCTCGTTCCCGCGGGAATATAACGGGATAAAAAGTAGACTATGTGTTAATTGAGATTCCCAGCTACCTATATTCCAAGTTTCATCGCAATCGGTTCAGAAGTTTTTGTTGTGAAAGAGTAATAACCTCACAAACATACATACATACAAACTTTCGCGTTTATAATATTAGTAAGATAGTGTGTTTTCTAGCAACAACGTTAAAATGTTGTTCTGACTTTTTAATGTTTCGTAGTCAAAAAGAAACCCTAATAGTTTCGTCATGTCCGTCTGCCTGTCCGTACGTACTGTCCACAGCTTAGCTCAGAACATGCGAACACAGACTTTTTTGAAACAATTAGTATGTATTTAAAACACAAGTATTTAAATGCTCTCTTCGTAGGAGAAATATCCCATAACTTAAAAATCCCCCACGACAAACAAAATATCCATATGCTCATATAACAACTTGTATACAAAGTTTTATCAAAATTAGATCTCATAGTGCGGAAATATCTAGTACCCCTTTTTGTGGAAGAAATACCCTACCAATTAAAATACCCCCAAGACAAAAATAGTAGTTTATGCACCGAGGTACTAAAGTCCTGTCTTATATAGCGGGCGTCATGTATGTTGCCTCTCCTCTACATGTCGTATTTCTCAACCGATTTTGATAAACCTTGGTACGCAAGTTCTATGAGCATATGTTTTTTTACACACCTCCTGCTCTACAAAGTTACTTTTTTGACAAAAAAAGGTCAACGTAAAGCAAGTCTTTATTCCCTAGGTGCATAAAGTGCTCATTATGCACCTAGGGCATAAAGTAATTTAAATTTGGAACTATGGTTCTGGTAGCATACGGCCATTTCGAACTGGCCACCTAGACATAACACATTAAAAAATAAAAACTGGGCAATTTTTTTCTATTTTCACGGACGGAAGGGTAAAGCAAAAAGTTTTGGTTAGTATAAAGCCCCAATTTTTTTGTTTCATCAGCTAAGTCCGATGTGTGGTTTCGTTATTTTGATGTAACATTGTTAAATTTAATTAATATAGAGCTGTCAATATATTTCATATACGTTGCATTAATCTATTGTTAACCCTCTAGAGTCCTTCGTACGCTTTGGATTCAATATGACGCCCGCTATATAAGACAGGACCTTATATAGCGGGCGTCATATTTATTTATTAGTACCTCGGTGCATAAACTACTATTATGCCCTAGGTGCATAATGAGCACTTTATGCACCTAGGGAATAAAGACTCGCTTTACGTTGACCTTTTTGGTCAAATAAAGTAACTTTGTAGAGCAGTAGGTGTGTAAAAAAACATATGCTCATAGAACTTGCGTACCAAGGTTTATCAAAATCGGTTGAGAAATACGACATGTAGAGGAGAGGCAACATACAGGAGAAAATAAAATTTGGAGTTTTTCTATGGAGAGTAAGAGAAATACCCCACCAATCAAAAATCACCCACGACAAATAAAACCATATGCTCATAAAACTTGTATACTAAGTTGGGTATCAGTTCAATCGGTTAAGAAATACGACCTGTAGAGGAGAACTAGGATACAGAAAAAAAAATTTGGCCAACCTGAAGCATAGACGCTTCACTCGCTAACGCTCGCTCGGTCAATAAACGTTTTTAGGGTACCTTACCCTATCGTGAAGGTATATTAGATAGCCCTTTTGAAATCATTTTTGGTAGGTTAGGTAGTAGGTTTTTAAAAACAATTTTTCATTTTTGGGTTTTGTTTTCGAAATATTGAGCTTAAAAGTGCTAGTGTGGGGTACAGCCAAATGGTTATACGCCTAAATAGTGTCTGGGTGGTGGTAACAGATGTCGTTATTTTCAATACTTGTCTAAAAATATTGTTTTTTTACAGGTTCTAGCAAGCACAGAAACTTTGAAAGACTATCAAACTCGGCCGATGTCTGTCGTAGGCCGATACATTTCGAAGTGTCTTCAGAGAAACATTGTCAAAAATGGCAACAGTCATTGATATTATTATGTCTAGATCCGTGGCCTAGATAAATAAACAGATATCAATACAAATATAATAGTTCAAGACCGGGTATTTTACCATGTTTTAATTTGATTTTTTTACGGAGCTCGATTGCTCGCCAATAATATGAACTGGCTTGTCTGGTAAACAGGGTAAATATCCCGTCTATTAATTATGTATATTTTTTTCTTCTATCTAATAAAATACAATAATAAAATCTATTATCTATTTTAATATAATAGTAACGAGGCGGTCTCTGTACATTAAATATTTTTTGGAAAAGTAATTGGCACGTCTTATCTTTATACAATTTGTAACGGGTAAGCCCTTTTAATCCGAAAGGGGGTTGTTCTAGACGTCTAGGCGAACACCTTTTGTTTTACGACTTTTGAAAATTCAAACTTTTTTTTGAAAATGATATGAATTGATATAATGTTTTACTGAAAAAACAGCTACTTTTGAAAATAAAGGCAATTGAAGTTTTGATTGTAAACCATCAAATTAAATAAAAGGACAACATAAGGTCAATGACCTCAAAATCTCAGAATCAGCTGATTTTCAAGTAAACTTTACACCTAAATTTTTCGAAAAGTACTTCGAATTTCCAAAAGTCGTAGAACTAAAGTTGTTCGCCTAGACGTCTAGAACAACCCCCTTTCGGATTAAAAGGGCTTACCTTTTACACCTTGTATAATCCTACGTGGAATTCTGTCATTGCGAAGATCATCAGATTGTCATAAGATTTTAATGTAAACAATTTGGAACCATATTACCTTTCAAATAAACAAAAAAGAAGCATCTCAATCGAAATAAAAAATGTAGAATTAAGAACCAACCCGCAAACGCCTTTTTTTTTAAATAATTAGGTGCTACGTCGTAGCCCGTAGCTGTAGACGTGCTACAGGACTACGCTACGAGGCATCGATCTGTGATGAAAGTTTCAAACAAGCCTTATTACACGACTGCCAAAGGAAGTGTTATTTTATAAGATGGAAATTGCAAGGAAAATTATTATTGAGCTTTGTTTATTTTTAAGTGATCTTTGGGTTATTTTTAACAAAGGAAAAAGGTTGGTATAAGTTACAGGATTTCTTTTGGAGGAGGGTGAAATCGATTATGATTTATTATAGTTTTTTTCCTTGAGTTATGGAATTTGGAAACTCAAACGGAAAAAATGTTTTTTTTGGAAATATTAGCTTTGTCCCGCGGTTTTACAGCCGTAGTTTCCCATAGGAATGCCTAGCTATGTCAAATCTGTTAGGCGGAACAGTCATTGAGTTTGAGTTAAAACATCAGTCCACTTTCTTCCACTTTCCAGCTTTAAAAACCAACCCATTTGCCTATAGATAACCTATAAATAAGAAGATATCAGAAATACCATTCATCCCCTATATCTCTGGTACTTGCGCACCCAAAACCTACCCTTACGTCAGTCTCCCCGCGACCGTCGGAGCGAGCGCACGTCAAACCTCCAGGCGGAATAAAAACACCCTGTAACTGTGAAAAATTAAAATAAAAAACACGGTTCATTTATTAAAACGTTAATTATTTTTATTATAATAACGAGAGAGGTTGAGTGGTGTGTTTGTGTGAGATTTTGTATGCTTTGGGTGCGTGTGTGTGTTGTTTTTTAATGTGGAAACTAATTTGCGTTGGTTCTGCCTGTGAATTCGGTGCTTTGTAATGGGATTTTGGTGGTGATGATTGGTGGTAAGTTTAGAATTGCTTTTGTATTGGATTTTTTATTATTTTTAGGCTCTGTCCTACTTGTTATGCGGAAGGTAGCTGGGTTCGATTCCCGCTGTAAAAATAATATTTGTTTGATCTGCATATATTTGTTTCCGGGTCTGGGTATTTTGTATATAGCTGCGACCCGCGAT
Organism: Idaea dimidiata; assembly: GCA_949358125.1. Lineage (NCBI taxonomy): Eukaryota > Metazoa > Arthropoda > Insecta > Lepidoptera > Geometridae > Idaea > Idaea dimidiata. The sequence continues at coordinate 17,497,543 of OX442334.1, read as the reverse complement.
TTCAACTCGTAAGTTTCAATCATATGGAAATATCAGGATAAAAAGTCTATATGCTTTTCCATGTCTTCAGCTATCTACATATCGAATTTCATCGCTATCGGTTTAGTGGTTTTTGTGTGAAGGGCAATAAACATACTTACATATCTACTCAAACTTTCACCTTTATAATATTAGTAGGATATCGATTATACTATTTATGGTATAGAATATCTTCTAACCTCAATTGTAACAGATTTTAACCTCGTTTTATACCTACGACCTTTAAGCTGATTTCAGGATAATCCTAGTTATTATTGTTATAGCTTCTCATTTCTAGTTTTATTTATCTCACTGCCAACTAAACTAACGGCCGAATTCAGTATTTCAGCTGTCAAAGTCAAAAATTCCAATACTTATTTTGAATTTCGAAGCAGTTCAATTTTAAGACTCTAGTTTTGGCGGGAACTCGTTGAGGAGATGTGTTGCTAAATTTTCATTTTTGTGAAATCTAGTTCAAATGCATGCAAATTATTTAATTACGGGGGCATATTAATCAATTTAGTTTCGTGAAGGTGTACAAGTACAATGAAAGTAAAAATCGGTGCAAAACATTGACTTAGTGTTGTCTCCATAGCTCCGTGAACAATCTTTGTAAATGGCCGCCGTGTTTACAAATGACTTGACTTTAACTATGACGACTTGACTGTTTCGATGCAAATAACTTTTGCATAATATATTAATAATACTTGACACTGGCTAATTTCCTAATTGCCATGATCGGTTCACAACCGATATGAAATAATAATTTTAAGACTTAACTTTAATTTTAACTCAAATTTTAAGATGCGTTTGTGTTTTCGTCTGTACGTAGCTTGGGTCGACTTAGCGAATAGAGTGGTATCTTCGGTAATCGTAGAATACACATTAAAAAGGTGTATCTAAATAAGCTATCGCAACCGGAAAAAAATCTCGTGACAACGAGGTAAAAGGTAAAAGTATAAAGAAGTATTAAGTCGTCAAAAGTCAAAATTTGAGCGCCAACTCGTGAAACTTATAAAGAAAAATAAAATATATTTGTATGACAAAGAAACACGCGGCGTTTTTCCATGATTGATTAAATCGTGAGATTATAATAATGAGTGTTGTTTAGCCAAGTTTGTTAATTACTTGCCTTTTTGTTTTTTAAGTTGTTGGTTCTTAAGGCGATAAAACAAAAAAGTTTCATTATGAAAATGCCTATTGATTAACTCTTTTACTTATAAACGATGATTTTACATATTTTATGAATAGTTACGACGCGGGCGGATCAAAAATGAAAACTAGCTGTGGTATCATCTAATTAGCATCCACCGCTACTAGTGGCTAACTTGCAGTACATTGCTGCTTTGACGTAACGTGGTTGTTACCGGTGATTACTTCAAAGCAGAAATATATAATACGAAATATGTTTTTTGACAGTAAATAGCAACTAGTAGCGGTGGATGGTAATTAGATGATACCACAGCAGAACTGTCGTTTATCAAAGAAAAAAGTAAACAAAGAGCTGTCACTTTCAAATAATTGGATAAGTTTTTTTGGTTACTTTTTTTATCTAAGTTTCGTATAGAATTAATCGTATCGATAATCAGTCACTTATCATTTTGTTTCTGACTGTCAACTTTGAAACTTATGAAAACTTTAGTAGCGGCAAAAGACAAACATTTTAAAGACAGCACGGACTCTATACTACATACAAAAGTAGCCCGCTCCAGCCCCGGGCCGGACGGACCACGTTCTAATTAGAATCATCCCTTTATCGGGTACCCGATTCAAAATATCCTATCGTATTGGATATACATATGACAAAGAAAACACTCTCGATATTTCATGGACGTAGGAACTGTTCAGTGAATCAGTCAGTAGGGCAAGTGTGAGTTCCACGTTAAAATCTCGTTTACTTTACGACAGAGTCATTCGAATAAACTATACACACAAAGTCACGTACGTTTCTTTGAGTATGAGTTTACGCATCTACTCGATAACCTTGACGTTTGCTCACTTTTTTCAACGTTAATTCGTTTTATCACGTTGCCAAATTGTCATGTTTCTGGCCAAATTAAGTAGGTCGCGTTTTACATAGATAATATCCGACAAAACGAACCTATATAAATTGAACGCTTTAATGTCATTTCAATTATCTCTTTCTAACACACGATGGTGACAAAGAAGGATATATAAACAAAGTTTAACAAAAGTCAAGCAAAAAATGGCCAAAACTTGTTTGTTTTCAAGTGTTATTTTTGAGTTTTTTTTGTGATTTCTGTGAAAAATCATCTTAGAATCAACGCACGAAAACTCAAGTTTAAGTGGAGTACACTATACTTCAATATTCGTTGGCGTGACATTCCTTGCAGTGATTTCGTGGTGAAGTGGTGTTAACCGGGTTTCTTTAATCATTTGTATGTAAAATAATTTTAATATGAAGACTAGCTATACTCAACAAGAGATGATGGTGACATTTATGCAGCAGTAAGTAGACAACACCTCAGTTTTTAAACAAAAAAAATTAATGGTAGGAAGGTAAACTAAGTATTTTTAAATTGATTCTAAATGTATTTATTTTTATTAGGCATGGCGACTTATCAAAACTGAGGAGAGAACCTAGCGGTCGATTGAAAACAGCTATGGGATGAGCTCACAATTCTGTTGAACAGTGATGCAACCTGAGATAAAAAACCTACAGACAAGTGAAAATAGGTAATATAACTTTAGTAATATAACTTTGATTAGATAACTTCTGCTTGCATTGATTCTGTTGCAATTGTTTAGGTACTCAGTTATCTATTTGTTTGTTTTCAGGGTATAGAGTGGCCTCAAAAATAATACCAAGAAAAAGCATGCTCGTCTACACAGAGCAGCTTTTGGTACAGGTGGTGGTCCGGCAGTGACCTCGAGGCTCTCGGACTTAGAACAAAAGGTTCTAAGCATAATGGGAGAACTAGCTGCAACCGGGCTAATTACAGTTTCAGAAGCTGGTTTTTCACAGGTATTGGTGATTTAAACTAATTGATTTTAATTACCCACAATTTAAGTTAAACATATTGTTCAAATATCTTTTTATTTTCAGAATACAATTGAAGTAATGCCACCACCTGAATGTGAGGCCACACCTGAAGTCATTGGGACATCATGGAATGAAAGAGAACCACTTATTGTTGTTGGTTAGTACTTTTTACCACACCCTTTATTATTCCAGAGTTCAATTCTGTGGACTCACATTGTTATTCTTCTTAAAGAATGAGGTAGGTAGTACCTGTAGGTATCTCATGTTTGTAACAATTTTCTTATTATAATTGCAGAGGTCCAGGAAGATTTTCAGGAGTGGAATAGAGCGGGTGGGTCACACCACACCAACCTCATATACCCTCTCCTGCATCACCAACTCCAGCAATAGTTGAAGAGCTTGTGCCGGCCACTGAGGGGCACACACCACGAAGAACCTCTCCAAGACGACGAGGTCCATCAAGAAGATCTCCTCGACTGCGGCTCCAACCAAGGAATACAGCTTTTCAAGAAGCGTCACAACATTCTCTTCATTCTAATGAAGAATGGAGAAATTTTTTAATGGAAACTCACCTGAACAAAGATAAAAATGAGAAGGAGAGACTGAGACTTCGTGGCATAGAGCTGGAATTGCAACAACAATGGCAGCAAATATGCCATCGAATGTTGGATGCATTGCACAAGATAATTGATAGCAGGCTTGTAGAAAAAGATTGATATTCATTTTTTACATGCCTATTCTCAATCACTTGTATAGTAGAGCAATCTACGATATCTCGTTCGTCCTTTTCAAAATTAATAAAAAATGATAAATGCTTAAAAGCAAAGAAAGTGTGTAAGTATTTTTCATTTTTTATTTACTTTAAATAGGTTCCTTGAACGAGACATCATGGATTTCTCCAACTAATTCTCCTAACGTGTAAAAGATTTTATCTTTTTTCTAAGTTTCCATGAAATAGACTGTGTTCTTTGTTTGTGCCTTATTAAGATAGAATGTTTTTCTAACTTATAATAAATAATAAAACAGAAAAAAATTTAAACAGTGATTTATTTCATTATCTAGATTACACTAAATTACAAATTAGAAATAAGATACCTACATAAGCTATATTTATGTCAAAAAAAAACAATTATTATACCTAGGCAATTAATGTTATTAATGAAAGTAACTCTTGTCTGTTCGCTATGTTCCACTTTCATGCCTAAAATGCTGAATCAATATTGATGAATTTTGGTGTAAAGATAGATAGGACCTTGGAGATGGACATAGGTTACTTTTGATCCTGGAAATCCCGCGGGATTGGGTGATAGCGCGGGCATAGCTAGTAGATAATAAAGACGAAAAGATATAACACAAAATTAATCCACAACTTGATAAACTTATGTAACTATAATAAATAATTTGTATAAACTTAAATTTAATTTAGCCTCCTAACTAATTGGTCTCTAATAGCTCGGCCTCTAATTAAATCAGTTGTGGGATTGGTTGGCTCCACATAGATTGCCTGTCTATCGTTGACTTCTTGATCTGAAAAAACAAGACAAATTAGCATAGTGCCTCTCTAGCTGAATGAGCTTTGTTATACTTGAGACTTAGTTAATTACCTGGATAGCCAATGTCAATAGGTTCTGGTACATTAAAATCCAGTGCCAAGTTGTGTAAAACAGAGCAAGCTTGGATTATTTGTGCACATTTGGTTGGATGGTAATGCAGTGTCCTATCTTTAGTCAGGCAAAGCCATCGATTCTTCAATCGTCCATATGTGTTTTCTATAAGGACACGAGCTGACATGTGCCGCATATTGTAGACAGCTTCAGGTGAGCCTGGATCTGTGTCCCCAAATGGAGTCATCAACCAAAGTTACCAAACCGACGTTGTAGATATCCAGAATCCCCTAAAATTATGATGTACAATGTTAGTTGAGAGGTTTTTATGGATTATACCTACGAAGCATAAGTTTAAATGTTTTTTTCTTCTTTATGTTACCTACCTAATAGCCAGACCATTTCTCCATGACGATGGACATTCTGCATAAATGGGTTGACAGCACTATTTTCCTATATAAAAGAGTCCATGGGTTGCTCCTCCGAATTTGGGATTAACGTTAATAATTCTACAATCACTATCACAGATCTGAAAATAAATGTTGTTAATGTAGTATGTACAGTTCAACTAACAAATGGTAATGCACACAAAAAGACTAATTAGGTTTATACAGCCGAACTTACCATTTGAACATTCAAAGAATGGAAATGTTTTCGAGAAATATAGGTGTTCTACATCAGAATTTGGTACTTACAAATATGTGGAAGTGACTCCCATCAATACATCCAATCACCCCTTGCAGTCCATATTTAGTATAAAATCTGGAAATAGGTATAAATATTATTAAATGAAGGTCTTGGGGATGCTATTTACACTTTAATTAAACTAATGTATGTTCATGTTAAACTTACCCTTACTTTTGGCTGATAGCATGTCTGGCAGCAGGAGTTTTTGGGAAACAAATATACTTGTTTAGCATATTTGGATGTATTAAGGCCTGTGTCACTTCCTGTATGTAGTCACTGCATGATTTTTGTGAGAAATGTTGTGCCCTGCCAATAACCCGCTGATATGACCCACTGGCATAAAAAGTAGTGCAGTGAGAACCTACAACAACAAGACATAAATGAAAACTGTGCTAATAAGAAAAACACTTTTTCAATCACAACTTTCTTATTGGATTCCACCTTAAATTCAAGTGTTACTCGTTGAGTAGACTTCAAATCCGTTAGTTGACGAAGTTGTGCACACAGAAACTCAAAGGCAGCCTTCGAAAGACGATAATTTCTTCGAAATTCAGACTCTGAGAGATCCAAGAGAGGATTTGTAATTTTGCGCATTAAATATCTCCGAGACTGAAGCAAATTCCGATCTTCTAGTCTCTTGAGCTTCCATAAGTAACCGAAAAGCAAAATATGAGCGCATTTTGTCTTCTTTCTTTCCAACAATCCAAGGCACTACCTACTAACTACTCTTGTCTCACAGCGAAAATAACAAGTGAATGACTTTACTACCACGTTAACGTTTTTTACGCCGCATCTGTCAAAATTGTAACTCACACTCTACATTTTAATACAAAAATTGTTTAACTTTGTAGTTGCGTAACGTAACGTAACTTTTTTCGTAGTGATAACAACTCGCACTCGAGTAGGTAACTTCGGTATTGTCCGCTAGGGGCGCTTTTTGAGTTTCCATACAAAATACGCGTTAACTTAACCATCACGTTCGCGTTTTTTTTACGAAAAAACTCACACTAGCCCCTCTGGTACGCAACCTCGTCATGATAAGCCGTTTGAGGAAAACAATGTAGATGAAGGTGAAGGTGAATTTAATTTGGTTAGAAAGAAGTTGAACGGAAAACGAAGATTGGTTATGGAGAAGACCAACGAAGGATTAAGAAATAACACTTTTGACGTTAGTATTTCATCACTTCAAGTTTTGCCGAAACAAATCGGTTTAGCCAAATTACTTTTGTCCGAAAAAATTTATAACATTACAAAAATCAGGTATAAAAGCCCCTATAAAGTTATTGTTTCGTTTGAGAAGAAGGATGATGCCCTGAATTTGATAAACAATAGTAAGTTTACAGAGCTGAAATACCGTTGTAGTTTGACTACGGAAGTTGGAGTATCGTTTGGTATTGTCAGGTATTTAGAGCTAGATATAGAAGACGAAGAATTAAAGGAGTCAATAACATGCCGCGATTGTGAGATCATTTCTATTCAAAGATTGAAAAGATTATCGGATATGGGTGAATGGATCAATAGTGAGTCGGTACGTTTTGGCTTCAAAAGTCATGTGTTGCCCTCTTATGTGTATGGTTATGGATGCAGATTTAAGGTAGAACCGTATACTTTTCCCGTCACACAGTGCAGTAAATGTTGGAAGTTCGGACATTCGGCACGGTCGTGTCCGTCGCTACATGTATTGTGTCCAAAATGTGGTGGTCGCCATGCCAATTGTGATGTATTGGTATATAGATGTCTTAACTGTAAACACTCTCATATGTCTTTAGACAAGACATGTCCTATGTTTAAGAAAGAAAAAGAAATACGACGTATCATGTCAACATTTAATTGTACATACAAAAGGGCTTTGTCGGAATACATCGAACGGAATAGGATGTATTATAAAAACACTACAGAGAAGATAAATACACATGTAATAAGGCCCGAAGCATCAATCCGAAACAACAATTTATCGTACAGTCAAATAGTTCAAGGTATAATTTCAAAAGTTACTGGAAATCCGGATGAGCCTGCTAGAAAAGAAAGAGTATTATTAGAAAATGATGATTGTAATGAAAAAATTATACTAATTGAAGAACCTAAGATCAATGAAGTAAGGAAAAAAAAGAGAAAGAGGAAGTTAAAATTAAAAGTAGCAGATGGAGAAAGAAAACAGCATCCTGTTTTTGGTTCAGAAGTTTTTTCAAGCGAAGAATATGTGGTGGAGGAAGAATCTAAATCTTTCAATATTGAAAAAGACATTTTTGTAAGCATAAAAGATGTTTTTTTTTCCAGTATGAGCTTTGATGAAAAAATAGAGCAGTTATTTAAAGTTATTTTTAAGTTAGTTAAACAATTTGTAAATAAGGAGATGTTTGGGAAGATATGGGAATTCATTTGTAAATATGGGTAGTAATAATCATGTGGGGCCTGCAAACCAATTCATTAATTTTAGTCAATGGAATGCACAAAGTTTATTTTCTAAAAAGGATGATTTGGAGTTGTTTTTGTATCAAGAGAAAATTGGCATCTGTATAGTGACGGAAACATGGCTTAATAGTGATATATCTTTTCGAGTTACAAATTACAATGTTTTCAGAAAAGATCGGAGTGATTCCTACGGAGGAATTGTTATAATAGTACATAAATCAATTAAGGTACAAACTTATCCCATTTATTGTCCAAATATGTCCATAGAATTATTATGTTTAAAGATTTTAAATTGTAAGTATGTTGATTATGTTGTTGCAATTTATTGCCCTTCGTCGAATGGTAACCGTACCTCACAAAATGACTGGGATAGTATTTTTGCTCAATTTTCGAACAAAACCGTTTTTGCAGGGGATTTTAATGCACATCACACTAATTGGTCGAATAAAATAGATAGCAGAGGCTCTCAGATTCATAATGCATCACTTGATAACAATTTTGTTTCTTTAAATTCCGGAGCAATTACTAGATTTAGGTTGGTGAATAATGTTGAACAAACTTCTTCACCTGATATTACATTCGTATCAACAGATATTATGATTTATTTTAATTGGAGTGTGACACGAGAATCACTGGGTAGCGATCACTTGATAATTAAATTTTCTTTGTGTTATCGAGGCTCTCTGAAATTTGTTAGGCGACTTAATTTTAAATTAGCCAATTGGTCATTATATAAAGAAATCTTGGAAACAAATTTATCTTCAGTAGATTGTGAAGAATCTGTACAGGCTAGATATGATTTTTTTATAGAGAGTATAAACAGTGCTGCAAAGCAGAGCATTCCAATGATTAAAAATTGCACTGATCCTTCACAAAAATTTCAACCTAAGCCTTATTGGAATAGTTCTATATCAGAAGCAATTGCCAAACGTAGGTTAGCGTTGAAAACTTTCCGAAGGAATCCAACTCCTGATAATTATAATAAATTAAAATCCGCAATATCTGCTGCACAACGTATTCATAGACAAGCACGTTCAAATGGGTGGAAACAGTTCTGTGACGGAATAGATTCGGCTTTAAATGCTTCAGATATGTGGCGTCGTATGCGTTGGATGAAAGGTATAAGGACACAGTCAACTCGTTCATCTTTTGAAGCCAAATATGAGTTATTAAGTAGTCTAGCACCAGATTTTGTTCCTTTAGATAGTCCTATTTTTCAGTCAGTCAATACAGCGTTAGAGGATGAGTTTTCTTTAGAAGAATTTAATAATTCTTTAAAGAAAAAGGATACATCTCCTGGAGATGATGACATTACGTATTCTATGTTATATAATTTACCTCCTCTTGGTAAGTTATATTTACTTAATATTTTCAATATGATTTTTATAAATTCATATATTCCGTTACAATGGCGTAATATTAAAATAGTACCGATTCCAAAACCAAGCATTGACCCCAATGTACCTCCCAAATTAAGACCCATTTCTCTAATCTCTTGCGTGTGTAAAATATTTCATATAATGTTAGGAAAGCGGATTGAATGGTATGTTGAAAAGAAGAAATTTTTAGCACCAACGACTTCTGGATTTAGAAAGTTTCAATCTTCTTTAGACTGCATTGTACGATTGGTGTCCGAAATTCAAAAAGGTTTTTCCAATAATTTGTGTACTTTGGCTGTATTTTTTGATATAGATGGTGCATATAATAATGTTTTAATAGATCAACTTGTTATTATTCTGGATAAACTAAATGTAGGAGGAAAGATATGTAAATATTTGTGGAATGCGTTTAATAATAGATGTTTAATGATTAAAGACAATGATGTATTAGCTAGTGAGGTTATAACTAGGTGGGCTGGTAGAGGATTACCACAGGGAGATCCTCTTTCTCCGTTGTTATTTAATATTTTTACCTATGAAGTTACTAAAGTATTAGAAAACGTGGGGTTTCTGCAATATGCAGACGATTTTGTGATTTATACGCAGAATAGAAATAAAACCCTTAATAAGACATATTTACAAGATGCATTGAATTCTATTTTTGATTTGTTAAATCAGCTAGGTTTGAGCTTATCACCAACAAAAACTCATGTTTGCAACTTTAAGAGGGGCTGGAAAAGTGATGCACCACAGCTTAAGATTAATAATAGAGTTATCCCGATAGTTGATAATGTTAAATATTTGGGTATTTGGTTAGATAAATCATTATTATGGAACAAACATATTAATGAAACTAAATTTAAAACAATGAAAATGATAAATCTGTTGAAAGTATTGGCCGGGGCCTCATGGGGGATACACCCTAGACACCTACGCCGTTTGTATATTGCATTGATTCGCAGTAGATTTGATTATGGATGCTTTGTTTACGATTGTGCAGCCAAATCACATTTAATTAAATTAGATAGAGTTCAGAATGTAGCGTTGCGTGTGATAGGAGGGTTTGTAAGAACTACGCCAATTCATGCCATGGAAAGTGAAGTAGGTTTACCCCGCTTTATCTCCGTCGTGAATATCTGGCTTTAAAATATTGTTTAAAAATAAGATCTTGGGCCAATAATAAAACAGTCGAGTTGCTTGAGCGATTAAGCGATAGATGTGAATTAAGTTATTGGCGTAGGAAAAAGAAACCTGTCCTTGTAACAAAATTAAATGAAGTTAAAGATTTTCTGGTAGTTGCAAGTAATCCTTTACTTATGTTTCGGTTAAATACTTGGATGGCTAATATTGCAGTAGATTTTATAAAAACAGAGGTAGATGGTATTGAACAAAGTAAAGATCAGTACAATATTTTAGAGCTTAAACAGAATGTTATGTTGATGTTAAATGTAAATTACAAAAGTTTTTTTAAAGTATTTACAGATGGATCTAAGGATACGAATGGTTCTGGTGCAGCATATTACGTTCCTAGTCATGGTGTGAGGGCGGGCTACCAAATAGACAGAGATCGCTGTATATCTATAATGACGGTGGAGTTATTTGCATTATCAGAGGCACTTTCTTATTTGATTGCTTTAGGTTTGGATTGTCCTCAACAAGTAGTGGTATTGACAGACAGCCGCAGTGCATTACAGCATATAGCTAGATGTGTATCGAACGTTAGAGGATCATCTTTAGCTTACGCGATTCTGAAGAAGTTTTTATGTCTACAAAGCATGAATGTGTGTCTGACATTGCAATGGATCCCATCTCATTGTGATATTCGAGGTAATGAGGAAGCAGATAAAATTGCTAAAGAGTCAATAACATTAGGCACACCTACTTACATAATACCAGAATACTCAGAATTATTAAGTAAGTTTGGAAATAAATTGTACGAAAGCTGGAAGGCGCACTTTGTAGAAGCTTCAAAAGAAAAGGGTATTTGGTACCGTACAATACAGAGTGAGCCTCCACGAACACCATATCTGTTGAATAGTAGACTCAAAAGAAATATGATTGTGATTGCACATAGACTTCGAACTGGTCACATTCCACTGAATGCATTTCGATTTTTGATGAAGTTGATTGATTCGCCAAATTGTAATACGTGTGGTAAAACAGAAGATGTTTATCACTTAGTAATTGAATGTGAACGGAGCCAGCTTTTGAGAACACAGCTTTTTCATATGTATGGTATAGATTTGAGACAGGTAGGTGCACTACAGAGGGTCCTAGCTGAGCCTATGAGTGGTGTGGCTGTTTTGTTATATAATTTAGTTTATGATTTAATTAGTGTGTAAATGTTTATGTTGTAGTTCAATAATTATTTTGTTATAATGGGACCGACATGTTCTGCTTTTGACAAAGGTCCCCAATTTCTAAATTGATTAAAAAAAAAAAAAAAAAACAATACGCGAGTAAGACCCGGTTAAAAAATTACTATCAGTCAGATCTTTGTCTAAGTAAAAACTGGGCCAAGAAACCTGTTTGCATCGGGATCAGACATTGCATATTTCATTATCAATCCGTCTAAACACTACACAGTAGTGGTATAGTGGCATGTCCCACAAATGTCAAGAGTCGACCGAACACGGCAAGCGATAAATAATGAAAGGCTGATCAAAAAGGCGCGGGCGAGATGAATCAGCCAGTTTTATGGATATCCAGACCAGAATGTGTTCACGGTGGAATTTATGGTGAAGGATATAAGATTTGGAATTCTTACTATAGCGGTTTATGTTTTCCCTATTGCAAAATGTGGCCTAGTGTTAAACCAGCGCACGTATTATCTATCCAGTGGACGACTGACAACAGTGGAAATTGACAGGAAGTTTGCAGTACATTGCTCCTTTGACGTAACGTAGTTATTACCACTGTTGTCAATCGTCCACAGGATAGATAATACGTCTGCTTGGGTCTTATTTTATAACTAAAATGTCTCATCTATACCTCATCAACTTTTGAATGTTTTGAATAGGTAAAGCTTTTGAATGGCTAATATTTATTTTTTAAATAAAGAATCCTAAGGCCGGCTTGCATAACGGTTACTAAACATGTTTAAGCTGTTAAACGTGTTTAAAATCTGTCACAATGTCAAGAACTGTCCATGTGTGGCAACATATTATCAATCGTCCACTTAATGAAATAGAGTCCAATGTTCGATTTCCCATAAATTATTTTAAAATTGATTTAGTTAAATATATTTTTAAATATCGTTATGCAAGCCGGCCTAAGAATGATTTTCTAATACCTATTTAACGACACCACACTCGACGTAGTCCATTTTGTTTTATTTTTCTTTTTTACATTATGGCGCTTAGTGGTCGCCATTTTGATTTGTGTCATTTTGTCGCCTATCTAAGAATCATTGGACAGATGAGACGAATCTAAATAAACCATAATTTAGGAAATCTATCGAATGGTTAATTAAAGTAAAGTAAATATTTATTGTTTCGCTGTGACAAAAGTTCTTTTAAGTCTCAACAGCTTATTCTTTTCGAGTATACAATATAAAACTTAGGTCTAGAGTAAAAAATAGATTACAATAATGTTTTTTTATCAGTGTCTTCAAAAATTCTTTCATATTACATTTACTACACTTTAGTTATGAGCCATTGTTTGAGTTTCTTCAGAAACAATAAACCATTTATGGAGATACTTGGGAATAACGAATATTACAAACATACAAAGATAGGCGCGAAAAATATATAACTTTTCTGGCAGCCGGGTAAAAATAGTGAGTTTTGTCTGTCACCATTTTTCTCAGAAACAGCTGAGCCGATTTTAAAAGAGGTTTAGGTGTTGTATAGGTCTTATTCCGGAGCACGTTCTTAGTTAAATTTTAACGTTTCAATCCTCTAGGGGCGCTACTGCATAAAACCATTAGGTTGATTTCGGCGTTTCAATTAGTGCTGTCCAGAATATTATATTTCACCTGTATACAGAGGTTCTAAAGTTGCTTAAAGTTTTTTTGCATTTATGTTCAGAATATACTTGCGACATACCGACGACCTCTGTGGCGCATTTGACGACCTCTGTGGCGCGTCGGGCGAACGCTTGGCTGCAATGCAGAAGGTTGCGGGTTCGATTCCCGCTGGGTGCAAATATTTATGCTTAAAAATAAATATTTGTATCTGGTGTGGTGTATTTCTATGTATAATATTACAAAAGAAAATTAAATATAAGTAGTACCTATATCCGTTGTCTAGTCACCGTAACACAAGCTTAGCAGCTTACCATGGGGCTAGATGGCGCTGTGTGTTGGTCACAGGATTTATTTATTATTTATTTATTTATTTATACCGATTTTCGTAAATTCAACGTCTGTTGGCAGATAATAAATAACATGTAGGTAGAAAGGTATATACAAGATGTAACGGGTTAGCCCTTTTAAGCCGAAAGGGGGTTGTTCTAGACGTCTAGGCGAACAACTTTTGTTCTACGACTTTTGGAAATTCGAAGTACTTTTCGAAAAATTTAAGTGTAAAGTTTACTTGAAGATCAGCTGTTTCTTACAGTTCGAGGTCATTGACCTTATGTTGTCCTTTTATTTAGTTTGGTCTACTACAATCAAACCTTCAATTACCTTTATTTTCAAAACCGCTGTTTTTTCAGTGAAACATAAACTCAAAATTTTCTTCAAAAATGTTCGAATTTTCAAAAGTCGTAGAACAAAAGGTGTTCGCCTAGACGTCTAGAACAACCCCCTTTCGGATTAAAAGGGCTTGCCCGTTACATCTTGTATACATACTTATTGAATGATTTATTTGTAAGACAGCCACATGTGACCGTCCTAAATACATATAACATATTGTACCTACCTACAAATTTATTCCTCAGCTCCGTTGTACCAACTATTATGTATTCTGTGGTTCTACTACAAAATGTACTGCACGAGTGTCTCTCCGACTATTGTTTATGGCCTTATCTAGCTGTGAGGGGGAGATCTGTGCTAAAATATATCCAGATCATTGAACCTTGCAAGTAGGAAGACATCTAACTTGTTTTAGGTTAGTAATACAATACTAGACCAAAACCATACCCTATTGCGAAACTTGGAAATATTTTTTGCAAGAAGATATATTTTAAAAAAATTCCCATGACAAGATTCGAACCTGTGCCCCCCTCGCAAACCAGGCGAGTGCTCTAACCACTGAGCTACACGGAAATCACGTGTCATGTCATTATTTTCGACCATATATCTCTTTGCTAATTGCTTTAATCTAACAATTGCTCTCAAATATTACAATCAGGACCAACTGCTTAACTTTTCTTCCAGAGCACGTAGCAAAATGAAGTACCTTTATAAGCTAAAAATTTTGTACAAAAAAACCGTAATTCAAAAAAGGAAAAAAGGAACCTACATAATCTGAAGTCGCACAATTTTCGCGCAATTTTTATTACCTACTTGAAAGAATCATCGTAATGAGCCAAGCCGTCTTGAGTATTGGGCGAGCATCCATATTTTTTTAGTAAGAACCGAATTGAGAACCGCCTTCTCTTTTGGACTCAGTTTAAATAACAACAATTATTGCTGAAACGTCTTCGAATAAAAATTAACAGGACTGAGGCTTTTTTGATACTTTTATTTTACGCTAAGATTTCCGCTAATAAATAAATAAATAAATAAAATAAGAGAATTTAAAAATAACAATACGCGAATAAGGCCCGGGTAAAACATTACTATACCTTTTAAACCCTTTATATACATACAAAGGGATAATCCCAGTGCTTGGTTCATCAAAGTATTCATCGATACATTCGTACTGGTGTCAAACTCATTAAGTATTTATTGACATTTATTCACGCTCTGTTGACGGCGACATTCTATTAAAGCGGTAACAAATAGAATTTCAAGCGATCACTTTTCGTTTCGAATAATAGGTATTGTTTAAAATAAATAAATTACAAATTATACCTAGAGGCTTATTGGCAGGCTATAGATATGATTTGTATACCTATTACCTATTAGCCTGCTTACCAATGATAGCTGTCTAAAGATTTTTATTTATTTTGTATGTCGTTTAAATCCTACTAATATATTTTATATTATGAATATCGGGACCAAAAGTAGCATATGTCCTTCTCCAAGGTACAATTTATCCCATCTATCTAGTTAGAATTCATCAAACTTCAGTGGTTTAAGCGCAAATGCTAACAAGCAGATGAAAAAAAAAAAAAATGAAAAAAAGTTTATTAATAGCACCAAACAGAATAATACTTTATACTTAACTAGCTGCGCCCCGCGGTTTTACCCGCGTAAGTCCCGTTCCCGCGGGAATATCGAGATAAAAAGTAGCCTATGTGTTAATCCAGGTCCTCAGCTACCTATATTCCAAGTTTCATCGCAATCGGTTCAGTAGTTTTTGTGTGAAAGAGTAACAACCTCACACACATACATACATACTTACATACAAACTTTTGCGTTTATAATATTAGTCAGATTTGCACGCTTGGTACTTAGTAATTATTTATTGTGGAGGTATTTTAAAACTGTAATATCTCGTGAGATATTTATTGAAATCAAGTGATGTTAAGGACAATTATGTTTAAAATTAATTACTTTTAATGAATAACGTATTTATTTGGATAAGGATTAATATAATATTTACAAAATTTCCTTCGGAAATAATGCATTGTTCTACAACAAATTTGATTACTCTAAAAGATGTTATATTGAATCAACCTTAAGAGATAGACATATGCTGTCGCGGACTATTTATTAGATCCTTTTTAGAGGAAGAATTCTGTCATATATGGTTTTTATGTAACTCTGACCGTTTACTCAGCGCACGCGACAGAATCTCGGAACAGGGTGATTTTTTTCCCGTTTTTGCAACATTTTTCATGGATGCTCCGCTCCTATTCGTCGTAGCGTAATGTAATATAGCCTATAACCTTCCTCGATAAATGGACTATCAAACACAAAAAGAATTTTTCAAATCAGACCAGCAGTTCCTAAGATTAGCGCGTTCAAACAAACAAACAAACAAACAATCAAACAAACTCTTCAGCTTTATAATATTATTAGTATTAGTATATTAGTATTAGTATAGATTACAGCATACGAAAGTACTCACATGGTGCTGAGAAAGAAAATAATTACATACACACACACACACCCACAGATAGACTTTCGCATTGCAAAGTTGACTACATAAGGAAGGGATGAAGAAGATTCGAAGAGTTTTTATCCCATTCCGACAAGGTCAGGACGGAACTACACACAGCTGATTATAAAATATAAAAATGGGTAAGTGCGTGTCTGGCCAGGCCACGCGCAGTGTAGGATTTCGTAGTTTCCAAAAAAAACAGGGGTTGCAATCTGGAAAAGTCGTTAAAACTAACATCTATATTATCTTTTTATTTTTTTAAAAAAATTTGACGTTTTCTGGGTTGCTGGTTTTTAATAAAACAAAAATAGTGATGTAGTTAAAATGTTCAGCCAATTAGAATATAACAGAATCAAAATGTACGATTTTAAACTAACATGGTTATTTTCACTACTCAAATTACTTAATAACGGGGTATTTACCATGTTTAATAATTTATTCGCGGAGCTCGATATTTCGCTAGTAATTCCAACCAGCTTGTTCACGAGACTGGAGAATGCGGGTAGGTGATGACAGTTAGAGGCGTCCATATCGGACTACCTGCTTTCTGACACGAGTTGAACGTCTGGTTATCGGTCCCCTACTATTGTCACTAACTTCATTATTTACTCGGTCCTGCATTCGACAGACCACACTCACGGTATCTGTTCGCAAACTTTTTGTAGTGTTCTTCATGGGTTTGCATAATTTAATTACCGGATTCCAGGCTTTCGACAATTGAAACCCATCTTCCCTGTTGAAATTACTATACTTAGTAATTTCAATGGCTTCACGTACCATACGGGGTGTGTAATGGCGTTGTGTCGAAAGTACCTGCGGCCTGTGAAACTCAATCCAATGATTTGGTCCGGCATCTAAAAGGTGTTCCGCTATAGCCGACTTCTGGATATCATTGTTTTTCACCGCCTTTATATTAGGACCGAGTAAATAATTAAGTTAGTGACAATAGTAGGGGACTGATAACCAGACGTTCAACTCGTGTCAGAAAGCAGGTAGTCCGATATGGACGCCTCTAACTGTCATCACCTACCCGCATTCTCCAGTCTCGTGAACAAGCTGGTTGGAATTACTAGCGAAATATCGAGCTCCGCGAATAAATTATTAAATAAATAAATAATAAATAATAAATAAATAAATAATAAATAAATAAATCCTGTGACGAACACACAGCGCCATCTAGCCCCGTGGTAAGCTGCTAAACTTGTGTTACGGTGGCTAGACAACGGATATACTACTTATATTTATTTTTCTTTTGTAAATACATACATATTATACATAGAATACGCCCAGACCAGATACAAATATTTATTTTTAAGCATAAATATTTGCACCCAGCGGGAATCGAACCCGCAACCTTCTGTACTGCAGCCAAGCGTTCGCCCGACGCGCCACAGAGGTCGTCAAAAACACAGAGGTCCATTAAACATGGTAAATACCCCGTTATTAAGTAATTTGAGTAGAATCAAAATGTTTCATTGCATAAACGATGAAATACCATAAAGTTATAGGTAAGTAGTTTTAAGGCTTTAGACAACCTCTTTATTTCAAGTAAGTTAGCAACAATATAATAAAAATTATTATTACATACAGTTAAAAGTTTGATCAATTAGTAGAGAAGGTCAAAGAATTATCGCAAAATTACTGTAGAATTAAAATTCAGCCCTCGGCCACAACACCACACGGTGTCTTCCATGTGTATGTTTTTCTGAGATATTTTACTAGATCGAGTAAATCTAGTTTTGTCATACTCTGTCTTACATACCTACAAGATATTTTTGAGTACACATAATTCTAAAAACTAGCACTTTAAAGCTTAATATTACGGAACCCTAAAGCAAAAACTAGTTTGTGAAACCACGCAATGATTTTAAAAGAGCTATCTAATGATACCCCACATGGGGGTAAACAACAAAAAAATCTTCCCCCATTTTACATTTACATCCTAAAAATGAGTTAATATTCTATTTTGCTAAATTTTAGGTTCTTAGTACTAAGCGTCGCTGAGCTAAGGCGCGGAAGACAGACCGACGGACATGACGAAATTATAAGGGTTTCTTGTTGACTACGAAACCCTAACAACCAGCCAAGTGCAAATATCAAGTTTGTTATATGTGAGCCCTACTTAACTAGGAGTTCGCCCCGAACTGAGACTTCTCGACCCCCTATCTCCCTAACCCCCCTACCGATCCGGCTCATCTTCGAACTCACAAATTCTATTGACCTAAAATACGTGTATACCAAAATTCATGAAGATCAGAGCTACGATACTCAAGTTATCGTCGAACAAACATACAAAGATACAAGCGCCAGACCCGTCTAAACTAAAATAAAATAAAAAACAAATATTTATTTTATTTTATTTTGACTATACCTACTTGTTTCAGCGGTAACAGAAATACTACTTCTTCTTCTTAGTTATTAGCTTCTGCTTGCCACAAAGCTGTAATTGTGCCAATAGTGGTGAGGTGAATAATATAAGTCCAGGTTCGACGGATTATTTCACGGTAAAGAGGCAGAAATACTTCATCTGTGAAAATTTTAACTGTCTAACTGGTGACCGACAGATGGACAAAGAGACTGAAAATGCTAGTCTTAGAAACCGTCTTCACACTTTTATACAACGCACAGCCGCATTAACATTGATGTGTGGAGACACGTTCATTCATAGGTATATAGAGATAAGTGGCTCGACGATAATATCGCCGCGATTCTAGCGCTCGTGGAGACGATCCCTTAGTAAAAGGTTTACGTTTTTACCCTTCGGGTATGGAACCCTAAAATCTTGACAAAGGATGGCGACAGACGGCCCACAGTTTGGCGCTGTCAGACACAGCCTAGTTCTAGTTATTTGGAAAGATTTGTTAATAGAGCAACGAACCTTCAGCATGAGGACTTGCCAAATGACATTTTCATGTTCGCACAAAAGACAGCCGAATAAATAATTTAATAAGTACACAGTGGTGGTTGGTGTGTTTATTATTTTACTAGCTGTTACACGCGACTTCCTCTGCGTAGAAATAGTGCATAGCCGAGTCTTTCGTTCATTACTCACGTTATACTAATCGGATTTCGATGTAAAGTATACAAAGAGGTTCCTCGAAAATAGAACTATCTAATATTGAACCAGATTTCAATCGGATTAGTAGTTTTTAATTGTAATACGAGGAAGAAACAGACTGACAGACAAGAATTAAAAAATATATACTATTTTGTTCTACGAGTTCTCTTTTCCTAAGTCCCCTAGACAAGAATATTTTTGATTTACTTCCTAGTGCGGACTTTTTGCCCTCTCTTCCTTTATTACAAGTATAGATAGATAGAAATAAAATGATTGACTGGAAAATCTGTTTTGTAAGTAACGGCAATCAATGTTTAAAAGGTAGTCTAACCTAATATTTTTGTGCAAACATAACATCAAACAAAAAGTTCAAACTTTAAAAGTCATAGAGCAAACCTCTAGACTTCTAGAAGGTTCTGGATTAGATCTTACCCTTTAGTGCCAATGCTGAATTCTCAAAATGTTTAATTCCCAAAATCCAAAAAATGTCTACCCGAATGTTTATACAACTTGGGGGTCTTCAAGTCACGAGTGAACAGGTATCTCCTAGGTAAACGTGTAACATCTTAGACTACATCGTCGCTTTCCATCAGGTGAGATAGTGGTCAAAGGCTTAATTATTAAAAAAATGATGAATTCGATGACGGGTGTCATTTATGCTTATTAACATTTGTATTTACAGACTAGATTTCTGCCACGTTTATTTGATATACTGTGATGTCGTTCAATTAAGATAGATTAATTCATAGATAGATCGTCTTGTGTCTAAATCGGTCGTTTATCCAAAAGTTTGTTATCTTGACGGCCTGTTACATTGAAGGGTCATATCCGATATAATCTCAAATTATGAAATAGAATCATCTTAGCGACTCAACATTGAAGTGAACCACGTCGTTACTAACATTTGTTGCCCATATAGCGTGGCCGGGTGCAATCAAAGACAATAAAGCCAATTTACTGCTCATACTTACCGCGAATTTTTTACAAAACACAACTCACCGTTGCGGAGGTAATAATCAAACTTTGTAATTGGCCATTACGTTCCTATCTTATTCAGATTCCTTGTGATTGGTCCATAAGTTACTTATCGATACCGAGACTCTTTGTCATTGGCCGTTTTTGCACGAGAGTGCTGCTAAAAAGACGCACCATTTTATGTGAGGGGGGTATACTTATGAGCAGTCATCTGGTTATATCGTCTTTGGGTTCAGCCTCACTGATGACGCATCGTTTAGACGAGAAACACGTCTCGAAGGCTTTATAACCTGTGTTTATGACTTTATTTTAGTCTGATCGAAGCTCTGGGTTGCGGGGAAGAGTTGTGTGTTGGTTGTTGTTGGCACCTACATACAGCCGTGTTCCCAAACATCCCTTGCTCTTGTGAGTTGTGAGTGACATTCATCGTCAGCGAAAATATTACAAAAGCTGAGTCAGTTTTGTACATAATTGTTAATTAAAGCTTACAGCATACTAATCTACGTACCTGACATTTTTGTATAAGGACTATAATTGGATATCCTAGCTGTAGATGCCATAAGTACGCTTAATAATAATAGCCCTAGTTTGATACATTTGAGTTGTATTTCAACTTATTTAATCACGAAACAAACGACGATCAATTCTCAAAGAAACCTATAATCGAAAAGAAATCAAATCATACCTTAGGCTACGTCCGCATAGGCATGAGGTTTGCTTAGCGCCTAGAGGCTAGTGAGTCGTTTAGCTAATCGCCTAGCGAGTCACGTGACATAAAACCAACCAGGGACTCTACCGCGCAAGGAGCGAGCAGAAATTGTCGATGTTAAAGCCATAATATACAATTTCTGCTCGCTCCTTGCGCGGTTAGCTTTTTTTAATAATAATAATAATAATAATGATTTATTTATGCCAGAGATACAGTTAACAAAATAGGTATAGTTCAGACATTTACAATATAAAGTAAGGCAAGGTTGCACAGCTTAGGTTACAACTGTACCCTAGCTAGATTAAATTAATAATTAATAATCTGTGTTAAGGGTAACAGTCCCAATCATTCGTCCTTAATAACTATGTCACTTCATTGTGCCTTAAAAAAATATACAATGTAAGTTGTGCATATTAGTGTAACAAAGTATAAAACGCAAACTATGTTTCGAATTATTTTGTAAGAATCTTTAAAAGTTTTATAATGGCTAAGGAAAAACACAACTAAAATATAAACATAAAAACAAGAAAACTGCAAAAAACGGAGTATAATAAATAATGTTTGTTGTTAAATAGATACATATTAAGAAGGTGCTAACATATGATTTGAAAAAGTAGAAAACTTGTCTCAGGTAATAAGGAGGTCCTCTGTATCGTCGTAAGATTTAGTCATAAGCCAGTTAGTTATTAGTGTTTTGCATCGAGAATGTGGTACATAGTGGTGGGAAGTCAATTTATTGATTTTATTGTATAGGTAAGGGCCAAGGAAGTAGTGAAAGTGTTTAGTTTTTTTATCGACAGCATCGTATTTCCAAAACGACGTCGAGTTGAACTCGATGTGAGTTACGCAGTAAAGTTACCCTGTTTTCACTTCGATGCACCTAGCTAGTTGCTTGGCGTGCATCGATGTAAACAAACAGGTTAGGCCAATGCGGCTGAAGCCTAATAGTTGGTGCGCCTCGCGGCTTCTCTACTATCCTATATCAACCCCATATTTCAGTATTAGTATCTCATCTATATTGCACAGTACATACGCTCTGGACTCGTAGCTCGTGGTGCCCATTGCGTTGTCACACTGGTGTTGATCAGGGTCATTACAAGGGCTCGCTAGGGAGATGGCGGGCGGTCTATCCACGCATGAAATTGGTAGCCTACTTAAATATGTAGGTAGATAGGTACTAGGTAGGTATATAGCTTGACTATAACCATGAAAATGAAGCAAATACCAAGCACGAGTGAAGATCTTAGACTATGTCATAAACTACGATCTGATGGCCTATTCTTGTAATTAAATTATCCAAAATACAATTCCTATAATATTATTTTGATATCAATGTAGATAATCTTTAAATAAAAATTTGAGGTTCGTCAAAAAGATACAGTCTTAGATACAATTTTGAATCAATATATTTTTGATCGCAGTTCAGTAGCAAGTTATAAGATTCAATTAGAATCGTTTACATATTGCAATGATGTTGCAAAATCTAACAGAAATAACACTCCAGGTGACAGTGGTCAAACGCTTATTTAAAACCGTTATAACAATATTAAACGTTGGTACTAAGCTGTTAAAGCCAACAAAGATTTTCTATATGAAGTTTAAAAAGAAAAACAGAAATAATGGCCTCGACGGATAGTCTCAGCTGCGATCATGAAAACTAGCGTAGAAGCTACGGCATGCACGCCATCATAGTTTTCCTATAAAAGTTTAAATGTACGTTGATGTCGCTTGCAGATAAAGTTTTGTTTTTATTTTATTATTTGTGCAGGAGTCTTTATCTACACACTGCTTTCTTTCTTTCACTTTATTTATTATACAATGTGATGTGAATGTGAAAAAAGAAAATATTTTTATTCAGACCCAACCATAGAAATAGTGCAGTATTTACTAGAAAACGGTCCCGCTTGATATTAGAGAGACCTCAGTCTGTCCTTTTTTCACTTTAGTGTTCGTCGGTTAGTTAGATAAGGACAGATTGGAATCAACTGGGTTCAACAGGACCGTTTTGATATATCAAAGTAAAAACTATCTTAATCTAAAGAACATGATTGAAATTGATATTTAAAAAGTTGTCAAGTGCACGGTCTTCTAGGAGCGAAGACGACGAATTGTCTCTGCACCCAACTTACACAGTAAATGAACACGTTAGTACCTAATAGACAAAAAAAAAATCATTATCATTTAAATGAGTATAATTGTAGGTAGAAATGAGTATAAGAAGAATTGAGATTGTTCGAGACTTTTAGGCGAACAACTTTAGGTCTACGACTTTTCTTGAAAATCAGGTGGTTCTTAGATTTAGAGGTGAACTTAAGGTGATTCTTTATTTAGTTCTATACTTAAGACTGTCTAAATATTAATTGGATTTACTTAAGTATCAGAAATGCAATGAAAAACAAACAGTGCTTGCGTGAAATGTGTGAGAAGTTTTTAATTTTTTTAATAGGTCGCCATTTTGTTGACTATTAATTTAAATTGTCACGTTTTTTATTGTTCATAACATTTGTGTGTTGATAAAATAGTATCATTTAGGTATCTGTTTATAAAATAGCATTTTAACAAATTCGTGTTTTATAGTCTTATTAATAAACATAGAGTAAGGTCGGAATAGTAAGGACATGCTTAGTCTTTTTCGTTAAACAGACAGAAACAAAAAGTGATAAAATTACTCCGAGCAACATCACGTTTTTACCCGACTGCGCGACGCAAAGGAGGGTAATGTGTTTATAGGTCTATGTATGTATGTATGTATGGATGTTTATATGTGGCGTTCTAGAGGCCAAACGCGTGGACCGATTTCGATGATTCTTACGTCAATCGATTCGTCTTAATCTGGCGAGTGTGACTAAAGACATGACAGTAATCCAAAGTAACTTATGTCACCACCAGACGCCATATTGTCAAAATGAAAAAATCCAAAATCGTCAAAGTATGTCAAGATGGGTATCGTTGAATAGGTTTTTAAAAATAAATATTAGGTTTCTTTCACCATTTTTCATTTTAAAGAACCATTTAGGAAATATAACGGTTTAAAGTTAATTTACAATTAGGTATTTATGCTTTTTATTACTAACGAACAAGTTTTTATTTTGTTACGAAGTTACGCTTGGAACTATCAAAGTTTAAGCCGTGATGGTACAGGTGACAGGAATTTATTGATATAAACTAAAAAAATATTTACATAAATTGTACCTACCTACTGAATAAAAGCCTAATAACACTTAGGTACCTAAAAACGTTAAAAGAATAATAAATTTAAATAACTAAACCCTAACTGAAATAGAATCTTACTAATATTATAAACTCGAAAGTTTGTATGTAAGTATGTATGTATGTATGTGAGGTTGTTACTCTTTCACGCAAAAACTACTGAACCAATTGCGATGAAACTTGGAATATAGGTAGCGGGGGGACCTGGATTAACACATAGGCTACCTTCTATTCCCGCGGGAACGGAACTTACGCGGGTGAAACCGCGGGGCGCAGCTAGTACATTATAACCCCCTAATGAAATGAATAGATTACGAGACTTACCTACCATCAATAAATGAAAATAACTAAAAAGCGTAAAATAAAAAAAATATGAAATTACGCTAAGTAATAATAGTTTTGTAATCGATACACACAGAACACATAATAAATGAGTAAAAAATTACTCACAGTCGGGACCCATTGGAAAAATTAGATTGGTAAAATGAATGGGTCCCGACTGTGAGTAATTTTTTACTCATTTATTATGTGTTCTGTGTGTATCGATTACAAAACTATTATTACTTAGCGTAATTTCAAATTACTGGGCTTGTTTTTTTCTTTTTGGTTTTTTTGTTGTTTCTATGCGTATTTTTTAATCGAGTTTTTACGCAGTCGGGTTTTTTGTTTTTTATAAAATATTTTTTAATAAATGGCTATTCATGTCTACCATTATGAAACAGTCACATAAACTGCTACTATAGTCAGCCCCTAAGCCTAAATTAATCCAATTATAGGTGAAGTGGTGTCAACTGTGGCTAATTCTCACTCTACGTTATCGGGTTTTACTTAATAATGTTCAAATGATAGTAAACAAACAAAATGTTACGCGGAAATTAGGTTATAACTATAACAATGTTATAATAAGTAATTTTGTATACAAAGTAAACATTTACGGCTTTTACATAAATGAAGTTAAGACCTTGTTTACAATACCTGTAGAAGGTTGTATGTTTTTATAATAATTAGGATTATTGTTTTCTCAAAATACCTAGCAAGCGGATACCTCGCGAATTTCCTTGCAGTGTTTTTCTTCATCGCAAGAGTTCTAAACTAAAATCGTAAAGAGGTAAGTTTTATTTGTTCGTTTGTCATAAACTACTGGATCGATTTTCAAAATTCTTACCCCAATAGAATAATAGGTACACTATCGAGGAGTATCAAAGGCTACTTTTGCTCCCGATAGTCCCACTTCCAGGATATGTAGGGGTATTCAGAGTGCGTCGGTCCGACACCGATGACCGACTTGACATGCCTTGCACTATCTTATTGAATCGCGCTGAGCGAGATGGAGATATCGGGCCCTAGCATGATGTCTTATAGTCGTCGCGAAATCGTCGCGTTGACGTTCAGCTAAAAAAATAAAATTAAAAACACATCAAATAATTAAAACAAACTTAAAAAAAGAAAAAAAGTTTTTGTTAAACTGTGGTTTTTAAAAGTAGTCGGGGAATTTTTATTTAAATATTACTTACTTTATTTTTTTGAACGACAAAAGGACGACATAGTAACGACAAACGAGCATGGTAGCGCGGATCATTCCGACATAGTATTCTTACCGAACCTATCTGAATACCCCTACAGGACTTTATTGCGAAATTGCGGGACGCATTTTAGTACAGAAAGAAAGAAGGTAATCCATTCAAAACTTTTTACACGACTGCCAAAGGAAGTGTTATGTTTTTGCCGTGAGTGTATGTATGTATGTATGTATGTGACCTATTTTTGTGCCGTCGTAGGGCCTAAACGGCTGGGCCGATTTAGATAAACGATACGTCGTTAGATTCGTCATGACCGTGAGAGTGACATAGGGTACATTAAAATAATAAATAAATAAAAATAATGATGTAAAACGCTATTAACCAAGATTTGTAAAGACCATAAAAAACAGAGAAAACGCGTAACATTGTTCACTCAAACGATATGTTTTATTCTTTCGTAAATTTACATTTGAAAAGTGTTGCTTGTAAAGTTTTACAATAAAAATAATACATTTAATAATATTAAAACTAAAATAAAACTAATTACTTAAATTAAAATTAAACTAATTAAAAACTAAACTATATCTAAATCAGCTAAACCCTTGGTGGAGGGAAAAGTGGCCAAAATGCTGGCTGCATTGCCCCGTTGTATGCAAATACTTATTTTTTGGGCAAAATACAAGCCAGCATTCCGGTCACCCGATGCCTCCACCAAACGTTTAGCTAGCTCTCTGTACAGCTCCAGAGCGGCCGACCCCCACGGACCTAAAGTCTCCACCCCAAACGGCACAAATACGTAACCTGAATCTAGATTACTATATTTGTGCCGCTTGAGGTTTTCAGCTTTATCAGCGGCAGCTCCTGCCCGCGTCGTGGTCACTGGAAGATGGGTAGGAGCCAGCGTATCCACACATGTGGCATCCCAAACTAAAGGCCTACCCATCTTCCAAGGAACGAGAGTCATTCCGTCAGGTCTCTGGTCTCTCTCTCAGGTTTTACAATTAAATTTTAAAATAATTAATTATAAAATTATCGGAAGTCGTTTAAGTAGGTTGTCTTCATTAATATGAATTAATATGTCACTTGCCTTCGGCTCGGTTGTCTTGTCTTTAATGAAGTTTATATATTCTTTTTACTTACTTCAATTTATGGCTTAGCACTACCTCTGGTTTTCAATATTCGCATGCGAAAACAATCCGCGTGTAAATAATGTATTCTAATAGTAATTCTAATGGTTAACTTCGAAAGTTATGTTGCTACTACATGACATTATGATTACGCAGGTAATTTTTGCAAAAACAACGGAACGTTAATTAAAAACTTTTCGATTTGACTCGTATAAATATTTATCTCATCTATGGATTTGACTTTGACGCCGAGTTTGAAGGAATTGGCAGAGATGACATGACATAAAATACTTAAGCAAAGAGAATATAATCACTACGTTTTATACTTAAGTATCTTCTTACTAGTTTGTGGACTTAAAACGAAGCTCCAATAAAAAATATGTCATGAACCGCCCGCCCACTTACCCCTACATCCACGAGTCACACGCACACGTATGCACTTTCGAACATCGCAACTTTTTTGATCTAGCGCCCAAGCGCGCGAAATCAAAACTGTTATATATTTTTTCATAGGTTGTAAACCGATTATGGTCGTTTGGAAAGTAGCCAGTGTCAAGTATTTTATAATACGACCTCATTGGTGCGTCGGGCGACCGCCTGGCTCACGGAACACTATTACTCCTAGCGGGCCTGGGGGGACAGATGGGAATCTGTTCTCCCATTTCTACCCCGCATGTTGGTGTTACAATAGAACTAGCTGCGCCCAGCGGTTTCATCCGTGTTCGTAATAAGTACCCTAATGTACCATTATTATTTTAATGAACTTTATAAACGCATACGACTTGCATTTATAGCAATATTTTGGATTAGGGGTGAAGTCGTCCCCTTCGAAACTGGGACCAGGGACGGTAGTTTAGACATTGGGACGAGTCGACTACATACATATTAATATACTCTAGAGGTGAAGTAGTCCCACTAAGAAGATACTAAAAAGACTTTGTAAATTTTTGGGAAAAAAAAGTTAATAGAAGAGATTAGTGGAAAACAAAAGACGATCGAAGTAAAAACAAAAAACGATCTAACCTAACTCCGAAACTATTGACACTAGACCACTAGTTTCTCAGCCTAAGTTATATAGCTTCTCGAGATCATCAGTTTGGTTGACAGCTGTCAAACTTGAACCGTCAATATCTCGGAAACTATTGACACTAGACCACTAGTTTCTTAGCATAAGTGATAGAGCTTCTCGAGATCTTCATTACAAACTTCACCCCTAACCGACGAACCCCTTACGACTTGCATTCATAGTAATATTTTGTACTATGAATGCAAGTGGTATGCGTTTATAAAGTTCATTAAAATAATAATGGTACATTAGGGTACTTATTACGAACACGGGTGAAACCGCGGGGCGCAGCTAGTTTTATTATAACACACACATGCGGGGTAGAAATGGGAGAACAGATTCCCATCTGTCCCCCCCCCCCACCGTGACAACTGAGAAACATAATTCCATTTGTCCCCTTTAGCCAGCTTTCAAAGGGGACAGTCGCCACGAATTGTCACCCCGGGGACAGGGCTAGAGGGGACAGCTGGGAATAATCGGCCGCATCCACACCGGACGATCCCCGCGCTAAAGAATATTTTATCTTATTCGCGCTCAAGCAGCGGAGAGGGAGAAAATAGGATAAAAGATTCTAGAGCATGTGGATCGTACAGTGTGGACCAGGCTAATGGCATGTTTAGAAAATTTCATAACTTGTCGATACTGGACTTGCCGAATTACCTATTTGACTTATTACAGACTTGACCATTGTCGTGCCATTCTCACTTTTCTTGTTAGTTTGTCTGTCCGGAGTCCGGGCGGAATCTTGCAAATTCAATTTGATACACTTTCCAATTAGCTAGCGTGCTGAAACTGTGTTTCGGTTTGAATCGCGTTTGTTTTGTTGGCTTTATAATACAAGCCCGACGTTTCGGAGCCCTTCCGGCCTCCCTCATCTGAGGCAACAAACGCGATTCATACCGTAATACTAGAATGTCTACCTCGGGAGCGAATACTATTTTTCGAATGAAAAATTTTCATCGCCCACTATGAGAATAGTTAGTAGATTGTATTACAATGAAGCAAAATAATATTTTTACGGTGAGGGTGGTTTTTTGAATCCAGAGCGAAGTGAGGGATTCTAGAGTAGTGTGATACACTCTACTTTTTATTACCCTCTATGAGAAAATAGAAGGCGCCTCATATTTATAATTTGAGAGCTACTTTATTATTTAAGTAGCCCTCAAGTCTTAAGTGGCCTCAAATTTTAATCAATTTTAAATCCAATTCAAATTTGAGGCCATTCAAAATTTAAAAGCTACTTAATTATTTAAGTTTTCCTCAAATTTTAAGTGGCCTCAAATTTTAATCATTTTTTAATCCAATTCAAATTTGAGGCCATTCAAAATTTAAAAGCTACTTAATTATTTAAGTTTCCCTCAAATTTTAAGTGGCCTCAAATTTTAATCAATTTTAAATCTACTTTAAATTTGAGGCCTTTCAAAATTTGAGAGCTACTTAATTATTTAAATACCCCTTAAAATTTGTCAAATAGTTGCAATAATTAAAAAATATTTTTAAATTTCCACCCTAGGGATGAAATGAGCTACTTTCAACCCGGATATCTACCCATGAAAATTAAACTTTCCGAACGGGAGAGATGAAAAATTGGTTTTGTTGCAACTTCATCAAAAATGTTGTGATACAAAAATATCAGCGCAACGAACAGAAAAACTATGGAGTTATTCTTATTTTTTTCATTTTACAGTTTTCACAAATAGGTTTTTAATATTATTACTATTTACTCTTGCATTAAAAGTTTCATTTGTAAACAAAACTGACTCCTTTTTATTTACAAATAATTAAGTATTTACATTTCATGAAATTCCAATTTCCTACGTTGAACTGGTGGTGTAACAATTATTGAATGGTTTTCAATAGGCGGAAGTAGTCGTTTTCTCGATGGAATTTCAGATTAAGAGGTTTGACAAACACTCTTTTGGACGATTATGTAATCTGGATCGAGAATTGTTCTTTTTCTGGGATGGCGTGGATCTATCAACTCAGGCAGTAAGCATTCCATGTAAAAACTTGTTAACTTCGGTTCCATCTCTTTTTTCCAAAATTGATCGTCTTTTTCCGGTATTTCTATTTTCAATTTATTATCACCTTACCATGCGGCCAAAAGACAATTATTTTTGTTTGCAATGTGCATTTGGCCCTGGGCCTGAATGTACCAGTCTGATTTTTATTATTAAATACCTGTAATACAAGCAAATGTTAATGTTCCAAATTTAAATTACTTTATTCCCTAGGGTTAAGCCCTAAACGCGCATTTTACTTCCCAGATATCTCATTAGATATTTAGCGAGTCATTACTCGTTTTACGTTGACCTCTTTGGTCAAATAATATTAGTTTATGCACCGAGGTACTAAAGCCCTGTCTTATATACCGGGCGTCATATTGAATCCAAAGCATACGAAAGACTCTAGAGTTAACTCCCAAGCGCAGCGAGGGTTTTAAAAACTTACTTCTGAGCGAAGCGAAGGAGTTATGTACCTAGAGTCCTGAGTGAAGCGTGGGATTCAAGCGCAATTATTAAGTAATTAAGCCTGTCTTTATCTCTTTCAAGATAAAGGCTTAATTACCGAGGTGAATACTCTACTTTACTTTATATTAACTAAAACTTAATTTAAATTTAGAACTAAGGTTCAGGTAGCATACGTCCACTTGGAACTGGCCATCTAGACATAACACATAAAAAAATAAAAACTGGGCTATTTTTCTTCTATTTATATTTCGACGGAAGGGTAAGGCAAAAAGTTTTAGTTTTAGCCCCAACTTATTTCATCGACTAAAGCCGATGCTTGGTTTTGTCATTTTGATGTATCATTGTTAAATTTAATTAATATAGAGCTATTTCATAATTTGTTTTTATTGCACAAGGCATATCTACTAGAAATATTTTAAAGGGAAAATTTATCTTCAAAAATTCACTCACGTAGAGACGCGAGTTCAAATCTCGTCGCGAGTGAATTTTTGAAGATAAATTTGTCCTTTAAAATATTGCTAAAATAGAGCTGTAAATATATTTCATACACGTAGCATTAATCTATTATTTTGTTGTTAATTAAATTCTTATTTTTGTAGCCTCTTTATTGTCTCGCAGTAGATGTGTAAAGTAGAGTATTCACCTCGGTAATAAAACCTGTCTTTATCTTGGGCGCTTGAATCCCACGCTTCACTCAGGACTCAAGGTACATAACTCCTTCGCTTCGCTCAAGATACGTACGCTTTGGATTAAACATGACGCCCGCTATATAAGACAGGGCTTTAGTACCTCGGTGCATATACTACTATTATGCCCTACTTAGGTGTATAATGGCACTTTATGTACCTAGGGAATAAAGGCTCGCTTTACGTTGACCTTTTCTTATCCTATATCTATCTATACTTATAATAAAGAAAGAGAGAACAAAAAGTCTGTACTTGGAAGTAATTTAAAAAAAAAGTGGTCTAGTGGACTTAGGAAAAATAATAGAACAAAATTATATAATTTTTAAAATTCATGTCTGTCTGTTTGTTTCTTATACAATTAAAAACTACTGATCCGATTGAAATCTAGTTTTCAATATTGGATAGTTCAATTTTCGAGGAAGGTCGTGGTATACTTTGCATCGACATCCAATTAGTAGAATCCGAGTATGAACGAAAAAGTGCAACCGCTTGGCCGCCCGCGCCCGTGATAACGCGTTCACTTCCGCGGGTGAAACCGCGGGGCGCAGCTAGTGGTCAAATAAAATTACTTTGTAGAGCAGTAGGTGTGTAAAATTACTTTGTTGAGCCGTAGATGTGTAAACTTACTATTTTTGTCGTGGGGGTTTTTTGATTGGTGGGGTGATTCTCCCACTAAAAGCGGTAACAGCTATCTCCGCACTATGAGATCCGATTTTATTGAAACTTGAAAGGTATACAAGTTCTATGAGTAAATAGATTTTATTTGTTGTGGGGGATTTTAATTTTTGGGGTAATTCCCCCACAAAAGGATGTACTAGATATCTAAACATTATGTGATCCGATTTTTCTGCTCTATTATGATGATATAAAGAGCCCTTTCAATAATTAGTTCCCACGAGGTCCACTGTTCGTTGAATCACTTGTAATAATATTATTATCAGATGCCTAGATCACAAAGAACACACCTTCCAAATTTCATCTCTCTACTACCAGCGGTTCAGTCAGTGAGTAAGTCAGTCAGGACAAAGAGTTTTAGATATAGATAGATTACAGAAGTATAGATAATAGATATAGATTAGTAGGTATGTAAGTACTAGCTGCGCCCTTCGGTTCCACACGTGTAAGTCCCGAACCCGCGGGAATATCAATTTCAAAAGTAACCTTTGCCAAAGTACCATCTATCTTTGAATCGAAATTTATCAAAATCGGTTTAGCGGCTTGGGCGAGAAAATGAACCACAGCCTGTTTGTAATGGTCGATTATTAGCTTGCATTACCTTGATGAAGTGTAGATACTTATTATATTAATTCCGCAAAATCCTTGTAGGTAAGTACCTATCTCAATTTCCATTTTGACAATGGAAAAGGTAAATAGATTTATTTTTTCGCCTCTCTTACGATATTTAGATTTCTTTTTGATGTTTTAGCAAGCTTTCGTTTGGAAAAAGCTTTTTTTATTGCAAATTGCTAGTAAATACAGTTACTCTGATTGCAACACTAAGTACAAATAGTATCGTTGGCGATTCAACGGGGTAATGCCACCAGTGTGATGGGCATTTTTGGACTCAATGGTCATTCACCTTAGATTATTTATATAGTTTATTATCTTTGTAGTATTTATTTCTTGTGTAATTATTTAGTCTTTCTTTTTTTAGTACAACAACAATCAAATATCAAAGATAAATAATCACTACGTTTTATTTACCAACAATGCTAGACAGTTTTATGACAGTAGGTATGATTTGACATGACTGTCATAACATAACATAACAATTATTTTCATATTGGCCGGAAAAAATGTAAAAAGTTCGAATCTATACGAAATATAATTTAAAATAGATTACGTAATTATTTGGGAGCGAAAACTGACATAGGTCCACCTTCGACGGCGCCAGACGGCGGACCACAGAACACTATTACTCCTAGCGGAGAAGAACTATAGGTTCATACATTCGATATGCGAACACAGCGCCCCCTAGCGCTGCAGTTCCCGCCCACATGAACTACGATCGCGCGGGAAACGCTAGGGAAATTTAAATGCTAGTATTACTTCCGCACTCAGAGACGTTTATTGGTTAAACTATCATTACCGTAAAGATTTTCGAATTCTTTATTTGGTGATAGTTGTAAGTAACCATAAAACGTATCTGAGTGCGGCAATTAGTGATTGAACATTTGAATCATAGCACAGTATGAATGGGTTGGATAACACAATCAATATTACTTGTGGATTCTATGCGTCAAATGTTCGATGACTGAGTTTTCAAGTTTGATTGCACCACGAGTTTGGTGTAAGTATAATATTATTATTACTTATAAACCAAACTAATGCTGGAAATAAATAAAATATAGTCTCGATGATGAAATTATTTATTTAGATCGAAGCATGTTTCATGTAGGCTTGTTGTGGACACGTTTGTAAGTAAGGGTTTGCTTCGTTTTCGGTCAACTAACGAGTCTATGTATAGAAACCACAGCCGCAGTGGCAATAGCCTCTTGCGGTAATTCGTCTGAAAAAGATTAATACTATATAATCTCTACAAAAATATCCCGTAGTTCAAGCCTAGCCTCTATCACTTACGCTAAGAAAGGGTCTATTGTCAATAACCAAACTCATTTGGAGTTATAGGTCAGTCTTTTTACTAGAAAATTTCTAAGTCATTTTAACACAACAAAAATGTTTGAAAATCGGCATTTTTGTACCAAAGCATTTGACAAAAACGACATTAGTATGCCAACTCCTATAAATTAGACATTGTTGTCATTTTCGGAAGATGTCGTTTTCAGAAGTTGTCGTTTAAGGAAGTTGTCGTTTTGGGAAGTTGTCTGTGCTATTTTCATACAAAAATCGGCCCGTCTCGACTCGGTGGCAATGTAATATAAATCATCCCTGAATTGTTGTGGCCAACAATCTTTTTATGAATATTCTACTAATATCATAAATAGGATAAACAAAATAAAACACTTTATTTATCCGGTTTTATCGCGTTTTTATTCATTATTTAAACCGAGCTTTCGCTTTTTTTGAGCTAGTTAGGGATAAAAATAATTATAATTTAAAAGCCAACTGTAAAGTTGGCGAAAGCTCGGTTCAAATAATGAATAAAAACGCGATAAAACCGGATAAATAAAGTGTTTTATTAGGCAAAATCGCGAAAACCATAGAAGAAATTAGGATAAACAAATAAATAAATTCCAAATACCTTGGTTTGGGTTACTGGGATATTTTTATTGGGCTGTTCTAAAGACATTAAACCTTGTGAAGTGCTAGCAACAGGAACGATCTGAAACACATAGGCACATTTTGTATGAGTTGTTGTGGCCGACCATCTTTTTATGAATATTCCACTAATATCATAAATGTGAAAGTAATTTTGTGTGTTGTTTTCATGCCTAAACTGCTGAACCGATTTTGGTAAATTTTGGTATTGAGATAGATGGACCTTGGAGAAGGACATACTTTTGATTCCAATTCTGAGTAATACCGAGGGGCACAGCTAGTTTGTTATATTTATATCCATATAGAATTAGATCAAATTTACAATACTTAGTAAAGAAATAGGACCATGAAGTAAGTAGGTAGTTATATTATGTACGTAGTTACAACTCACTTGTATTTTTGGTGTTGGTGGTGCTGTTGACGAATGAAGCTCCTTACTTCGTAACTCGACTAATATGTGTCGAGCCTCAGTAGGTATGGCAAACTTATCAATCTCTTCCTATCATCACTGGTGTAAGATGAATTATCAAAATGTCCACCACACAGAATTTTGTGTTGTTTGTGTAACCTGATCCATGATGGAACAGAAGACCAATGTTCATCAGGGTAACAAAGTGTAGACCATACTTTAGCCCTAAAATAAAAACACATGTTTTAAAACTTGAAATTTTTATAGAGGTATTCTTCTGTGTACAGGGAGCAAAGGATACTTACTACAAAGAGTTATTTACAGAAGGCTCGGGAAATCGGTGAAAAGTCACCGAAGAGTCTTCTTTCTGCACGAATACCACACTTATAACAAAAATCGTCAATTTCGCAACGGAGTCTCTTTCTCACAATATAAACATCGAAAATATTATCTTAATTGAGTCTCTTTTTCATAGTACCACTACTCTGCAATATTAAATTCTAGCAAAAACTCAAAACAAAACAACACAATGAAAAGTTTCTGAAAATTGAAAAAACGCCATTTTGTTTGAAAATGTTTCAGTTCCAACCATAGACGAAATATTAAATGAAGTAAGTTGAAGCATAATCTTTGCTGTCTTGCTCTTTTGTAGAGCTTTATCTCAGTTCAAAACATCCCACCCTCATTTGATGCTCGTGTTGGCATGCGTCTGTTAAAGAGCTGGCCTCCCCTGCGGCGGATTGAGGTTGGCGCAACGTCTACTTAGATGCGTTGTAATACAGTTGATTTTAGATTGAAGGTTTTCATGCTTTTAACACGAAACTAAAAAGGCGTAAGTCTCAAATCATTTTTCGATAATTTTACGGAAATTAAGCAATATTAAAAATCATCACATAAGCAATTTAAAGTATTGATTATTTCCTTTGTATTAAATAAAAAATTGTTTCGATATATAGTATAATAGAGGAGAAAAGAGTAAAATATAGAAAATACAGCACAATTTTCAAAGTAAAAAAGTATCGAACAAAACTTAATGAATCGTGATTCTGTTATTTGCAAACCTTAGAAGAAGGTTCAATAAAACATGTATTTGAATTTCACATTAGCCAAACTTGTGGCTGATGCAGAATATGCTTCGCAACAAACAATATTTTTCTTCTGCTTAGACTTAAATAACCACTTTATTTTTCAAAGAAAACAATACCTACGTAATAATCTAAAAGAAGTTGTCAGCAACAACAACCCGAGGCATTGCGCCCAAGATGCTGGCGGCGTTCCCGCGCTGGATAGGAAACCGCCAGCTCTTGTACTTATCACCCTGAGTAAGCAAAAACAAGCAATGCACGTCCTCGCTACTGGAGTATATAAGTACATCTAGAATTAATAAATTTCTTCTGGTGTAATTAAATCTGATCTCTAAAAACTAAAAAGCGATAAATAAAAAAATATTTAAAAAAATAAAAAAACCCGACTGCTGTTTTAACAGAAAAGTGAAAAACAAGATGCTTCTAGTAGCTTTAGGAATGGTGGATGCAGTCGGGTGGGACTCCAAATAAAAGGTGAATAAGTTTAATAACACCAAATACTTAGTGTTATACAGGGTTACAGAAAAAGTCGTGCTAGATCCGTTGAGGGCGTGGAGTACCCATCATTTCTGACTTATTTCACTATGAAACACCCTACCCTAAACTTAACCCTTTTTGAGATATTCGACTTTTAATTTTTTCATTGAAAATTGCCGATATTTAAGCTACTAAATTTATTTTTGTTTATTTTGTGTGTCTTATTATTATTATTATTGCATTTTGACATGCGTAATAAGATGCTTAAAGACGTCAATCATTAAAATAGTACATTAGTTAATTGAATAGACCGTAGCAGACAAGTGAAAGTTAAGAAATAAAAAAATAAATTAGAAAGTTTATTTTTCTCTAAGGGATATCTAAAAAAAACTATATGGCAATTGTTCGGCAGATGTTTTTTAAAATATTTACGTTTCATCAGCTATCTAACGACGTATAACAATCTAGGGATTGTATTACATTTCGTGGAAAAAAGGGACGCTCCAGTAGTAGTAGTAGTTCTAACGGTACCGCGCCTATTGTCCTTCAAGTTAAGACGCACCGTGCGAGCGAGACAAGTGACGATTTATGTAGGTGCGAATGAAAGAAAAAATGTGTAGAGACCGGTTAGGGCTGTGAATACAACAAGGGGTATTGTTTTGGTTGTCAGTCAGTCTGCTTTTGTGCTTCGTACATAGTAGATGTGACATTGTATTGCTCTTTTTCTCGACTTGGCTGTGATTCTGGACTGTTTCTTCTGATTTGTGACTACTGTGCTTGTTAACCGGACTCTGATTTGTACCTGCGATACGGAAGTGTTGAAGATGACGTCCTACACACCTGAAGAATATGCTGATATGCTTATTTGTTACGGATACTGCAATTGTGTGTCTGCGCAAGCTCGCAACGAATACATAACTCGCTACCCCGGTCGTCGAGTGCCGGATGTGGCCGTTTTTGACAGAGTTTATCGAAGACTTCGTGAAACTGGCTCTGTTTTGAGACGAAATACAGACATGGGAAGACCACGAATTGACGACGAAGAACAGGACAATGAGATAGTGCAACGCTTTCGAGCGGATCCGACTACTTCCACTAATATTGTTGCCCGTGATCTGGGACTTTCGCAATGGAGAGTGTGGTTTACCGTGCACACTGCTGGCCTATACCCATACCATTATACGCCGGTACACGTTATTGAAGAAGGAGACCCCGCGAGGAGAATGGACTTTTGCAGATTTATGCTAAATGCTGATGTGGAAGACCCAGATTTTCTAAGAAATATCTTGTGGACGGATGAGTCCAAATTTGATAAAGATGGCATAACTAACTATCACAACGCCCATTACTGGGCCCCAAAAGAACTAAGGAATCCCAATAAGAAAAGAGTGAAGGGGTCCCAACGTAGATTCAGCGTGAATGTGTGGATGGGCATTATCTCCAATCATTTGATTGGACCTTACTTTCTCCCGGATAATTTAAATGGGGAAAGCTACGAAAATTTCCTGAGAGCAGACTTGAGTGATTTGCTGGATGATCTGCCACTCAACCTGATCAGGGACATGTGGTTCCAACACGATGGCTGCCCTGCCCATTTCAGAAGAAGTGTCAGAGACTGGCTGGACACAAATTATCCAAACAAATGGATAGGACGAGGTGGGCCGTTGCCATGGCCAGCAAGAAGTCCGGACATTACCCCCATGGATTTTCATGTGTGGGGGTGCATGAAAAGTCTAGTATACAGCGAGCCGAATCCAGTTTCGTCTGTGGAAGACTTAAGACAAAGGATTGTGGATGCAGCTAACAAAATGAGGACCACATTGACCACTGGAGTAGTGAAGACTGGTCTCCGTAGAAGAATGCGACAATGTATCAGAAATAGAGGCGGCCATGTTGAACATGAACTGTAAACAAGAAAAAGTTGTGTGAAAAGCTTTAATAAATAACATTTCATGCTTACCTATTGTTTTATTTTATTTTTTAGGGCTAAGTATAAATTTTCTTCTCCACTGTCGCCTATGAAACTAATTTTTTTTATAATGTATTTGAATAAAACACTTGATTATTATACCTCGTTAGATAGCTGATGAAACGTAGATATTTTAAAAAACATCTGCCGAACAATTGCCATATAGTTTTTTTTAGATATCCCTTAGAGAAAAATAAACTTTCTAATTTATTTTTTTATTTCTTAACTTTCACTTGTCTGCTACGGTCTATTCAATTAACTAATGTACTATTTTAATGATTGACGTCTTTAAGCATCTTATTACGCATGTCAAAATCCAATAATAATAATAATAAGACACACAAAATAAACAAAAATAAATTTAGTAGCTTAAATATCGGCAATTTTCAATGAAAAAATTAAAAGTCGAATATCTCAAAAAGGGTTAAGTTTAGGGTAGGGTGTTTCATAGTGAAATAAGTCAGAAATGATGGGTACTCCACGCCCTCAACGGATCTAGCACGACTTTTTCTGTAACCCTGTATAATTAGGTATACTATCTTTATGTTATTTGGAGTCCCACCCGACTGCATCCACCATTCCTAAAGCTACTAGAAGCATCTTGTTTTTCACTTTTCTGTTAAAACAGCAGTCGGGTTTTTTTATTTTTTTAAATATTTTTTCGAAACTGTTGTAAAGGGTCTTTCATTCGGGACAGAAAGATGTTGAAATTGATTAAAACAAGCTGTGTGAGATTTCAACTTTCAATGACAATGATCTGCTAAAAATATTTTTCAGCGACGTGGCGCATTTTTGATAAATTGTTTTGTTAATAAGCAAAATTTCCGTATATGGGATGACCACAACCCACATGAGGTTCACCTGATGACAATTCATTAACAAAAAGTTACTGTTTAGTGCGGGATTTTGGTCCGACGGCGTACTTCTTCGAAAACGGCGTTAGCGAAGCTATCACCGTCAATGGAGAGCGGTACAGATCAATCATTAATAAAAAAAAATGCTTGAATTGAATGCATCTGGACGACATGTGGTTCCAACAAGACGGCGTTACGTGCCACACAGCGAACGAAACAATGGACATTCTGCATGTAGTTTGAGGGAAGGATTATCTCTCGCAGAGGTGACGTGAATTGGCCAACAAGATCATGTGATTTGACTCCGCTAAGCTTTTTCTTGTGGGGTTTTCTATAGTCGCAGGGCTATGCCAATAAGCCACAATCGACCGTTGCCCTGAAAGCCAACATAACGCATCGCTCAGATTCAGTCGGTACTATGCAGTCATTGAAAATTGGACCTCTCAGATTCGTGCTAACATTCGAAGCCGCGGCGGACATTTGAACGATGTTATATATTTTATTCATAATGGCATAATGGCCCTTTCGAATAAATAATAAAAATCGTTAATATCTCACACATAGCTTGTTTTATTCAATTTCAACATCGTTCCGTCCTTATTGAAAGACCCTTTATTTAATATTCTAACTTTAAATAATTGGTATTCTGGATTGTTTAGCTTCTCTTTGTATTCGCCTTTTGAAATATTTCTGCGATGTACAAAGGAAATTTTGTCGCATCGTATAGTAGCAGAGATTGTCATAGATACGAGGAAAAGTAGAAAATTAGGTACATTGCATACAAAAACACATTGCGCCCTGGGGTTTTACCAACGTAAGTCATACATAACGTTAGGATAAATAACTATATGTCACGTACTTAACACTTTTTTGTACCTACCAGAAACACAAATCACAGGAATTTATAGACAGTAAAACTAAAGTGGTAGGTACATTGGGCGGCCTTCGGAATGTAGGGATAAAGGTTCACTATGTCACTTAATTAAACTTCCCTACTAATATTATTAATCTGAAAGTTTACAATATTTGTTTGTTTGTTCCCTCTTCAC
Source organism: Idaea dimidiata (assembly GCA_949358125.1). Lineage (NCBI taxonomy): Eukaryota > Metazoa > Arthropoda > Insecta > Lepidoptera > Geometridae > Idaea > Idaea dimidiata. The sequence goes on along the minus strand of OX442334.1, from coordinate 17,457,401 downwards.
GGTCAAACGATTCGACTGACTTGGATGAAAATTTGCATAGGGACAGTTTAAGTGATGGAGAGCATAGGATGCTTTTGATCCCAAAAATCCTGCGGGATCGAGACTTATGCGGGTGATAATTATTTATTTTAACAAATGGAGACAGATCTGTATGAAAATCGACACATGGGTAGGGTAAGTGATGTAGAGTGGCATCATCATCGTCATCCATAGTCATCTATCGTTATCATCATCTTTATTTACTTACATACAAACTTTACCTTTACCTACCTACTGCAGTGCAAAAAAACCACTCATTCAAGAAATACAGGTTTTGAAATAATGTTTTTTTTATAAAATATATGAGCTACATACTACTAAGTATTAAAAGTACCACGCAACTCTATTCAATATACGAATATATATCATTTTTTTTGGAATTTGCAAAGATTTTCTTTTTGTTAAAGCCAATAAAGCGAAATTGTCAACAATAGCTAAACCGTTGAAAAGATTGAACGGAGCTAAGGCACTGTAAAGGCATTTTAGTCATAGAAATGGAATATTCTAACAATTCAACAAAAAAAAGCGACGTAAATTGTACAAACGAACAACTCGTCACGCAAACTCCTCTTAAGACGGTATTATTAAATACAAAGAAACACAGATTTAGAAAACCTAGATCCGCAATTTTCAATAATAATAAAATTCGGCAAGATGCGAATCGAACTCCGTCCATTGTATTATCACCACAAAAAAACACGTGTTTTTATGTTTGTTTGGAAGTCTCGCGTAAACATCAGTTTTATTCTGTTTTTGTTGTTGTTATAGCGGCAACAGAAATAAATCATCCGTAAAAACAATTCAACTGTCTAGCTTTCGTGGTTTATTGAATATAGAAAGCCTGGTGACAGACAGACAGATGCACAGTGGAGTCTTAGTAAAAGGGTCCCGCCGTACACGCCGTCTTCAAGGCCTTCAAATAAATCTTTATCTTTTCGTACAGTGGTGTAGTTCATTTAGAGTTAGACTTGTTCAAGTCACCATAAGGTATCTACCTTGACCTAACAACTGCTTTCAGAGATAACAATTGGCTGGACCAGCTGCTTAACGTACTTTCCAAAGCACGGAAGAGCTTGAGAGCTGTAGGTATTATTTTATATTGTTTTCAACATAGGCCTGGCATTGCCAGGCTTGATCCTTTACAACACATAACTAACACTACATGCTTAGTAGGATAGTAGGTCCCGATACCGTGGGATTATCGGGATCAAAAATAGGCTATGTTACTCAGGGTGAATGTAGCCTTCTAATGGTGAAAGAATTTTTGAAATCGGCAAAATAGTTTTTCAGCGCCATCTGCCGGTCAAGCTTTGCAGCTTATTGACTGACTCAGGTGGTTCACTTAACAGTAAACATACCCAACATGAGATGCGCTTTCACTCTAATCTAATATTTCTTTTTGTTTTTATTGCTCAAGGCATTATAAACTTAGAAATATTTTTAGTATTTATATTATTAAACTCTGCGTATTTCGCAGTATAGGCTCTTCTTGTTGAACCTAGACCTATGTTTAAAAGGCAGTTGATCTCCCTTTAAGATATCTAGTAAAACGTTTTAAGCTTTTTAGACGAGCGGACTAAAGTATTTTAAAAATGTTCTCTCGTTTTTTTTTATTAATATTTTTGTGTAGTTACCGGAAGTTATAAAAATAACGAAAAGAGAAAAGAGGTCATTTGTTTGTAAAACTGGATTATTAACTTATATTGACTTGGATGTACGAGTAGGTAGATATGTTTTTCTAAATTCCAAAGTAAGACCTTATATTAGAGTTGTTCACAGAAATAATATTATGGTCTACTAAGATCGTAGTAATAAAAATTTTAGTAGTAGACCCCTACTGTTCGCAAAATTTCTATTTTTCACACGTTTCATACTTTCACTTTTTCTTGTTTGTTTGTTTGTCTGTTCTGGCGGAATCTTGCAACTTCAATTTGAGTAGACTAGCTAGCGGGCTGAAACTTTGGGAATAGGTCAGAACCAGATGACAATGCAACCTAAAGCTTCTTTCAACTTTCCACAAGCACAATTGCAAAGAATAAAGGATTGCACAGAACATAAGCGATTCTACTCGCACTGGCCCGGGTATTTTATTGGATAAGAACCGAGAAAAATCCTAAGTACCTATAAAAAAAAGTCACCTTAAGTAGGTAAGACCGGGTACCAACTGAGCACTAAAATATCAAAGTACAATCACAACATAAATATTTGAAACAGCACGAACGAGTGAACGCATGGCCGGATGGGGCTCTGTTGTTGAATCACTCGTACCTACCACCTCGAACGATTTTAATAGCTTGATTTCTTTCAATGTCGGTCATTTTCCTATGTGTAAAGTGTAAAGTTTACTTGAAGATTCTTCTTCTTCTTTAAAATGGCTTTTCCTTTCGGATATTTGCCAGTGTCAAGTATTATCAATATTTGCAGGTTATTTGCATCGAACGAAACAGTCAAGTCGTCATAGTTAAAGTCAAGTCGAGGGAATCATTGTAAAAAGGGGGCCATTTTTTACAATGTTTGTTTACGGAGCTTTGGAGAGAACACTAAGCTGAAGTCCATGTTTTGCACCAATTTTCACCTTTATTTCCACTTGTACACCTTCACGAAACTAAATTGATTAATATGCCCCCGAATATAAACAATTTACACGCATTTGAACAAAGTTTCACAAAAATGAAAATTTAGCAACACATCTCCTCAACGCATTCCCGCCAAAACTCCTACTTGAAGATTGAATTGTAAACTTGAATTTTAAAAACTGAGGGTGTAAGTTAGAGATTAAAAAGTGGCTTTTTCGAGAAAATAATTTTAATGATAATCTCAAAAAACACCAGTTTTTTGGGAATTTTTTATAATATATTTTTTTTTACAATTAGGAGATGAAGATTTCTAGAATTTCATAATTTTGATTACGTGTAGGTATACCATGACCATATCGAGTTAATAAGATAAAGACATTGTAATAAAAATAAATTACAATTGGTTTTTTTTAAATAAACATTTAAAAAAAAACAATTGCATATTATAAATACAGGATATTACTAGACATATACTTAAACTAATTATATTTAGGGTCCCATCGGTGGCTATTGCTAAAAGTGATTTATTTCAGGCAACCTTTAGATGGAAAATAAATTGATGGAGGCGATAAGTTATTCAAAAATTGATTAGAGCAAATTGACTATGGTGGACTGTTAAGTTGCCCGAAGCCCGAGCGATTCTAAAATAGGGCCATAGTAGAACGGGTTGTAAATTTATTACTCAGCTAACATTATTCATAATTTCTGTGAAACATTTTTTCATTTAGTTTCCATGTTACTGGAAAATGTGTTTTCACGAATTACGCCGGAGTAATTAAGCAATTTCTTTGGAATTGAAATAATTTATTTACAGCAAAGTCGTCGAAAAGTCTCGACAATACCGAGTAGAAGTTATAGAAATGAGTATTTTATGAATACTTAACCTAGTTTCCCGTTTTGATCGTGTTGTTTTTATTATATTAAGCATTTTATTAACAAGATCGCCGAGGAAGAGGTGTGTAAAGATTTCGAAACGTAACCCGAAACAGAATTGAAAAATGAAATAAAAAAAACAGTTTAATAAAAAATGATTTAAAAACCGACTTCAAAAAGGACAAAATAACCTCAACTACACCCAGTGCTACCGACTTATTTGTTACTAGCTGCGCCCCGCGGTTAGATCCGCGTAAGTCTTGATCCCGCGGTAGTATCGGGATAAAAAGTAGCCTATATGTTATTCTATGTTTCCAGCTACCTATATTCTAAGTTTCATTGCAATCGGTTCAGTAGTTTTTGCGTGAAAGAGTTACAAATTCACATACATACAACAAACTTTCGCTTTTATTATAATATTAGTAAGTAGTAAGATTATAAACAGGAAGTTATCTGAACACGGTTTATATAACAGTTAGTACGCCTCGGGTATAGGGTAGGTACTATAAAATCGTAAGGGTAGTGCACAATAGGTGTCATAGATAGCTATGATAACGTCCAGTCTATGTCACGAACATCCGGCTTGTTAGTTTACCCACAATAAAACTTACCATCTGTCGGTTTTAACAATTTTCTATATTTATACCGTAGCATTATATTTTTTTATAAATCAAATTAAAAAACTTCCAGTTTAATTTTATTCCTTTTCAAAAACTTTTTGGCCTTACCCTTTCCGTCAAAATAAAATTTAAAAAAACAATTTTTCTTTTTTGTGTTGTGTGACCAGTTCGAAATGGTCGTGAGGTTTCATGAATTTCGACGTTCCAAATTTAAAAATCAAATTATCTTTTAAGTCGTTGTGATTATATTATTCTCTTTGATGCCTTTTCGCTCTATGTAGGGTTTAGAGCCGTAGATATTTAGTTTTATTACATCCTGATCCCGTGGAAATATCGGGATAAAAAGTACAATCATTATACCATATCCGAAGATTCCCCAAATGCGTTAAAACGTATGACTTAACGAAGGTGCCATTTAGATCATAAGGAACGTTCTTATAAACTTTCATCAAAGGATTTTAAAGCTCACTCAAGATGCGTTGCTGTTGCTACCTCATTTTAAACCGGCAACGTTTAGGTAATACAAACATCTTTAATTTTTCTTTAAGGCGTTTTATAAACCGGTGCTAAAGCCCGTACTAAAGTGGTGCAGACGGAGGTTCACTAAATTGACTTGAACAAAAGACTGCGAATATGGTACCGCATTGCTTTTTACTCGGCTGCAAGGAAAGTGTTATGTTTTTCGCGACTATCTTGTATGTTTGTAATATTCTGTATTACCACGTATTTTCTAAACCACTCAATGGATTTCTTTAATTATTACCGCTTTCAAAACAAAACTGGTGATGGTTGTTAAGGATTAGGGTTGTGCCATTACTCTTCACTAACATCCATTCGGTCGAATATAGAAACGCTACTCAAGATCTGAAGGCGCTTAAACAATTTAGCAGCTCCTAAACCAGAAGAATCCCATTATAATATATATTTTATTAATTTAGAAAGTAAGTAGGTAAGCAAATATTTAAGTAGACCTCAAATTAAAGGTGTTGTTTCAGTAATCTGCCGATAGTCAGTTGGTCTCATTATTTTCTTTTCGTGTAGAGTTGTAGTGTTAAAGTTGTCAAGTCGCCCTTATTCGGGATGATTTATATTAGACCGATTCCCGCCCGTGCCGGATCCGAACTTCGTTGTACATTGCTCGGCCGCCACTCGGTTGCAACAGACCGACTACTGCTCGCCGAGCAATGGACAACGAAGCTCGGCCGGGTGACGGTCTGATATAAATTCTATTTGCATCCTATTACATCCTATTTGCATCGAAACAGTCAAGTCGTCATTGTTCTAGTCAAGTCTAGAGAATCATTGGTAAACACGGCGGCAATTTACAAAGATTGTTCACGGAGCTTTGGAGACAACACTAATAAGTCCATGTTTTGCACCGATTTTCACTTTCATTCCACTTGTACACATTCACGAAACTAAGTTGAGTAATATGCCCCCGAAATCAAACGATTTGCACGCATTTGAACTATTGCAACACATCTCCTCAACGCGTTTTCGCCAAAACTGCAAATAACCTGCAAATATTAATAATACTTGACACTGGCTAAATGGAATATAGCCATATAAAAAAAAGAAGAAGAAGAGTACTTTTGAAAACCACAGATAAATAAAAAATTTAAAGTTTTTTTTTCGTGTTTTAATGTTTTTTTTTAGCTAAACGACAACGCGGCGTCTTCGTGACGACTTATAAGGTAGGGCCCAAAGTCTACCCTACGTCCAGATAGATTAATCACACCGAAAAAGGTAGGCGGCTTATCTAAACATAGTTCACGTAGCTAGAATAAAAAGTTTTTAGAACAATTAAGCCTTGCCTTTGAACAATCACGCGAACAAAGCACGTATATTTATCTGACAAAACACAGAGCTAAACCCTAGACACGTAGGTAGGTACTTACCTTATTAATTAAACACACAGAGGGTTTAAATGAATGAAAGGCAAAGAGTGGAATATCGTATTTAGTAGGTTAATTAAGCTCTAAAAACTGTGAAATATCCGTCAAAAATACTTTTCTGACGAGTTTTGGCGGGAAAGCGTAGATGTGTTGCTAAATTTTTATTTTTGTGAAACCTAGTTCAAATGCGAGTAAATTGTTTAATTTCGGGGGCATAGGTTTTAATCAATTTAGTTTCGTGTAGGTTTTTTTTACAAATTACAAATATAATACTTGATACTGGCTACTTTCCAAACGGCCATAATCGGTTCACAACCGATTAGTATGTATGTACGCATGTATGTATGTGACTTTGTTACTCTTTCACGCAAAAACTACTAAATCTATTGCTATGCAACTTGGAATATAGGTAGCTGGATACCGGGAATAACAAATAGGCTACTTTTTATCCTGACATTCCCGCGGAAAAGGGACTTACGCGTGTGAACGCGGGGCGCAGCTAGTAAATACGAAGAGACGAAGATCTAATTTTAACGCATCAGGACGGGCACCAGTGGCGTAATCGGTTATGCTATACTTTGGCTCAGAATGTCGGGGATGCAGGTTCAAGCCTGTAAGGTGCAAATTTTTAGAAAGCATTTCTTCAAAAAAATAGTAAACCTTAAAAATTAAAAAAAGTATAATCTGGATAAGTTAAAGTATACCTACTATACTTTATAGATGAGTTCTATAGTATACTGTGGCGAGCTCTAAAGAGGTTAATGTATAAAATTAAACACTTTATTTTCTCAACTAACTGCTCCGAACGTGTTCAAATTATTATTTAAACGCTAATTCGTATGCATATTCATTTATGCTGATTATAATATATTTTTAACGTTTTTTATTACAATTAAGTCTGTTTCTACTTGGTATGTTTAGACTTTAGGAGCTTAAAAGGAATAAGAATAATTTGTGTGCAATGAATCACTTTCTTGAACGCTTCCTTGCTTCGGAGGCTCGCAGTTGGTCGCGGTTGTTATCTCTGATAGCAGTCATTTGGTCAAGTTAGAGACAACTCTAACACTAGATGAGCCTAATCACTACACGAAAAGAAGTAGAATTAGATTAAGGACTGCATCTTTTCTAGTTTCCGATCGAGGCGCGTCACGTAGCGACATCTAAATGATCGGATTTGAATTTTAATTGCTACTTACCTCTTTTCCTGTTTAAGGTGCCTGTAAAAATTACTTTCATATTGTACAGAGCAAACGCACCTATAGAATAAAATATATGCGTCGACATAATCTCCTTTGTTTCGTCCGTCCGGTCAAAATTAATAAATATATTTCATTAATTTTTAACGGACGAATATTAGAAAATATTGCTTCCGGAAAAACAAACGAATAAAGCCGATTCTATTTCCTTCCTTTAATGACAAAGCGAAACCCTTACCACATGCTCAAATAACAGCACATAAAATAAGCTTTTTAATCAACCTTTTTGTTTTCTCCGTAGGTGAGGTGTAGACACGCGTGGTCCAAAGCTGAGCGTCCACTGTCGCAAGTGGCTACGTCAAGCGGGCTCCATGATCGGGTGCGTGCGGTGCGAGAGCTGACACCGTCTTGATGACGTCATGTCTACGAAGAAACACTCGCCGCAACCGAAACAGAGTGAGTAGCTACATAGTAAAAACTTTTAGGTAATGTATGCTAATTTGATTATTTTCTAAAAAAACAATTGTCAAGGTACTAGGCATGTGTCAAATTTCCTACAACTTATGTGATCTGTCTTTCAACTTTTATATCCTTTCCTGCAATTTATGTGATCTGTCTTACAACTTATTTGGCCTATCCTACAACTTATGTGGCCTATCCTACAACTTATGTGGCCTTTCCTTCAACTTATGCGGCCTTTCCTAAAATTTTGTGACGTTTCTTTTAACTTATGCGGCCTTTCCTACAACTTATGTCACGTTTCGTTCAACTTATGCGGCCTTTCCTACAAATGATGTGGCGTTTCCTGCAACTAATTGACCGAACGAGCGAAGCGAGTGAGGTCCAGTGTAGACGGGCTTAAGTATCGAGATATCGTAGCTCCGATCTTCATGAATTTTGGTATGCGCGTAGTTTAGGTCAATATATTTTATGAGTTCGGTGATGATGAGCCGGATCGGTAGGGGGGTTGGGGAGATAGGGGGTCGTGAGGTCTCAGTTCGGGGCCTAGTTATTTTACCACTAGAGCCAATGGTAAATCGCGGTAAACGTTGCATTTATATTTAAAAAAAAACACCTTAGTTGTATCGAAGACGCACAGACCTATAGATTTATTTTATTTTCTTTTATTACGATTTATTGTTCCTTTGTGGCGCGTCGGGCAAACGCCTGACTGCAATGCAGAAGGCTGCGGGTTTGATTCCCGTCGGGTGCAAATATTTATGCTTAAAATAAACATTTGTATCTGGGTGTCTTTCTATGTCTATATGTATGTATTTACAAAAAAAAGTTTAATATGTAGTATACCTATCCGTTGTCTAGTACCCATGGTACACGCCTAGTGCTTAGTTTGGGACTAAATAGCGCTGTGTGAAATGTCGTGCAATTATTTATTATTATACCTTTATAGGTTGGAGTTTTGGCGGGAACGCGTTGAGGAGATGTGTTGCTAAATTTTCATTTTTGTGAAACGTAGTTCAAATGCGTGTAAATTGTTTAAATTCGGGGGCATATTAATCAATTTAGTTTCGTGAAGGTGTACAAGTGCAATGAAAGTGAAAATCGGTGCTAAACATGGACTTTTGCGTTGTCTCCAAAGCTCCGTAAACAATCTTTGTAAATGGCCGCCGTGTTTACAAATGATTCCCTAGACATGAGTTTAACTATGACGACTTGACTGTTTCGATACAAATAACTTACATATATTAATATTACTTGACACTGGCTAATTTCCAAGTGGCCATAATCGGTTCACAACGGATAAGAAATAATAACCTTATAGGTTGTCTTAGCGGCAAAAGGCTACCACGGTTTATGGATACAGTCTGGAATCCCGATTTTTAACCTTTGGGTACGGAACACAAAAAAGAAATAAACGTAGTAATATTTTCCAGAAACCAAGCTCGAATTATAAAATTGTCATGTCGTACTTATAAAGCCGGTGGTCTCATATCATACAACTTCAACTTAATTACTTAACACACGCTATACCGTGTTACATGCTAATAAAACACGGGGCGTGTCCATAAAAACGGCTTACCTACATCTTCACTACGGTCTTTATAGAGTGGACTTTAAGCGTTTTCATGTTCTTATGTATGAATAAGAACAAATACGAACAGAGCGTCTTTAAAAACGGTTTATCTACATCGTGACTAAGGTCTCTGTGGAGTGGAGTTTTAGCATATGATAACAAAAAAAAATCAAAGTGAAGTCAAATCATCATTGATCATCCTTCTTATGTATGAAAACTTTCGTATTTTCAAAAGTGTTCATTTTAATGTACAAAGTACAGTGCAACAAGTATAAGTTGGCAGTGGCGGTTTTAGGAACTAAGCACAGCTAAGATTCGTACCGTATATCAACTAAATCTTTTAAAGAAAATCTGTTGTAAAAATGTATAAAGTCATCTTTTCTTGTTTTTCTTCCTTCTTATTAACTTATCTAAAGCAAAGGTTATCTAAAGTAAAGGAACAGTCCAAACACCCAGTCCCTATACTGTGTTCAGTACACAGTGGCCCACGGTCGCGCCAACTTCTACTTTTTGAACTGTATACTGCACGGTTTTTGATTGAAACAAAATGACTCTGTAAACAGTGCCCCTGACGGATTGAAATGGACCTCATTTTCCGGTGACCTCTTGAAACAGGAAAAATAAGTTTTTTTTAACAAGAAACCGAAAATTCATCGTTGTCCGGGTCGAAGGCCCCAAAAGTCGGGGTTGTCGCAGTTATTATCGAGTAGGGAGATTTAAGATATGGCCCTATATGAATTAAAATAAAATACGAACAGTGTCGTTAAAAACTGTAAATTGAATAATTTGATTTTCGAGACTTATAGATTTCTATCGAGAGAATCTTATAGATTACTTCGAGATTTATACACACGCTGTATATGCTGCTATTATTACGAATCGATTGACACCTCATTTATTAAAATCGGTTCAGTGGTTAAGGCGCCACGGGTTACAGAAAAAGTCGTGCTAGATCCGTTGAGGGCGTGGAGTACCCATCATTTCTGACTTATTTTACTATGAAACACCCTACCCTAAACTTAACCCTTTTTGAGATATTCGACTTTTAATTTTTTCATTGAAAATTGCCGATATTTAAGCTACTAAATTTATTTTTGTTTATTTTGTGTGTCTTATTATTATTATTATTGCATTTTGACATGCGTAATAAGATGCTTAAAGACGTCAATCATTAAAATAGTACATTAGTTAATTGAATAGACCGTAGCAGACAAGTGAAAGTTAAGAAATAAAAAAATAAATTAGAAAGTTTATTTTTCTCTAAGGGATATCTAAAAAAAACTATATGGCAATTGTTCGGCAGATGTTTTTTAAACTATCTACGTTTCATCAGCTATCTAACGAGGTATAATAATCAAGTGTTTTATTCAAATACATTATAAAAAAAATTAGTTTCATAGGCGACAGTGGAGAAGAAAATTTATACTTAGCCCTAAAAAATAAAATAAAACAATAGGTAAGCATGAAATGTTATTTATTAAAGCTTTTCACACAACTTTTTCTTGTTTACAGTTCATGTTCAACATGGCCGCCTCTATTTCTGATACATTGTCGCATTCTTCTACGGAGACCAGTCTTCACTACTCCAGTGGCCAATGTGGTCCTCATTTTGTTAGCTGCATCCACAATCCTTTGTCTTAAGTCTTCCACAGACGAAACTGGATTCGGCTCGCTGTATACTAGACTTTTCATGCACCCCCACACATGAAAATCCATGGGGGTAATGTCCGGACTTCTTGCTGGCCATGGCAACGGCCCACCTCGTCCTATCCATTTGTTTGGATAATTTGTGTCCAGCCAGTCTCTGACACTTCTTCTGAAATGGGCAGGGCAGCCATCGTGTTGGAACCACATGTCCCTGATCAGGTTGAGTGGCAGATCATCCAGCAAATCACTCAAGTCTGCTCTCAGGAAATTTTCGTAGCTTTCCCCATTTAAATTATCCGGGAGAAAGTAAGGTCCAATCAAATGATTGGAGATAATGCCCATCCACACATTCACGCTGAATCTACGTTGGGACCCCTTCACTCTTTTCTTATTGGGATTCCTTAGTTCTTTTGGGGCCCAGTAATGGGCGTTGTGATAGTTAGTTATGCCATCTTTATCAAATTTGGACTCATCCGTCCACAAGATATTTCTTAGAAAATCTGGGTCTTCCACATCAGCATTTAGCATAAATCTGCAAAAGTCCATTCTCCTCGCGGGGTCTCCTTCTTCAATAACGTGTACCGGCGTATAATGGTATGGGTATAGGCCAGCAGTGTGCACGGTAAACCACACTCTCCATTGCGAAAGTCCCAGATCACGGGCAACAATATTAGTGGAAGTAGTCGGATCCGCTCGAAAGCGTTGCACTATCTCATTGTCCTGTTCTTCGTCGTCAATTCGTGGTCTTCCCATGTCTGTATTTCGTCTCAAAACAGAGCCAGTTTCACGAAGTCTTCGATAAACTCTGTCAAAAACGGCCACATCCGGCACTCGACGACCGGGGTAGCGAGTTATGTATTCGTTGCGAGCTTGCGCAGACACACAATTGCAGTATCCGTAACAAATAAGCATATCAGCATATTCTTCAGGTGTGTAGGACGTCATCTTCAACACTTCCGTATCGCAGGTACAAATCAGAGTCCGGTTAACAAGCACAGTAGTCACAAATCAGAAGAAACAGTCCAGAATCACAGCCAAGTCGAGAAAAAGAGCAATACAATGTCACATCTACTATGTACGAAGCACAAAAGCAGACTGACTGACAACCAAAACAATACCCCTTGTTGTATTCACAGCCCTAACCGGTCTCTACACATTTTTTCTTTCATACGCACCTACATAAATCGTCACTTGTCTCGCTCGCACGGTGCGTCTTAACTTGAAGGACAATAGGCGCGGTACCGTTAGAACTACTACTACTACTGGAGCGTCCCTTTTTTCCACGAAATGTAATACAATCCCTAGATTGTTATACGTCGTTAGATAGCTGATGAAACGTAAATATTTTAAAAAACATCTGCCGAACAATTGCCATATAGTTTTTTTTAGATATCCCTTAGAGAAAAATAAACTTTCTAATTTATTTTTTTATTTCTTAACTTTCACTTGTCTGCTACGGTCTATTCAATTAACTAATGTACTATTTTAATGATTGACGTCTTTAAGCATCTTATTACGCATGTCAAAATGCAATAATAATAATAATAAGACACACAAAATAAACAAAAATAAATTTAGTAGCTTAAATATCGGCAATTTTCAATGAAAAAATTAAAAGTCGAATATCTCAAAAAGGGTTAAGTTTAGGGTAGGGTGTTTCATAGTGAAATAAGTCAGAAATGATGGGTACTCCACGCCCTCAACGGATCTAGCACGACTTTTTCTGTAACCCTGTATACCTCCAAAATCTTACCGTTTGGTTGTAAACTTTTTAAATTCACACGATTTGTTAACATATTATTAACATTTTACCGGGTCTTACGGGGCTTTTGGTTGTAGTTAGGTAGTCGGTGAGCATGTTGCGTCTTAGTCTCTATCTTTACATGCAATTCTTCTCCTTTTCGTTTAGTGGTGTCTCACCTAGTGTAAGAGTGTTCAGCCCCAGATTATTTATCTAGTGGATGTGAAAAATAACAGGCACTATACAAGGTGTAACGGGTAGGTCCTTTTAATCCGAAAGGGGGTTGTTCTAGACGTCTAGGCGAACAACTTTTGTTCTACGACTTTTGGAAATTCGAAGTACTTTTCGAAAAATTTAGGTGTAAAGTTTACTTGAAAATCAGCTGTTTCTGAGAGTTCGAGGTCATTGACCTTATGTTGTCCTTTTATTTAGTTGGATGGTTTACAATCAAAACTTCAATTTACTTTATTTTCATAAGCAACTGTTTTTTCAGTGAAACATAATCTCAAAATTTTCAAAAAAAGTTTGAATTTTCAAAAGTCGTAGAACAAAAGTTGTTCGCCTAGACGTCTAGAACAACCACCTTTCGGATTAAAAGGACTTACCCGTTACAATGTGTATAGGACATTGCTGCTTTGACGTTACGTGGTTATTTATTGTTATTGATTACCTCAAAGCAGCAAAAAGTACAAAATCCAGTCATTTTCCACTGTTGTCGGACGTCAACAGATAGATAATAAGGTACAATACCTAAGGCTTCTAACTTGCCACACTGTACTATCAGTCACCCATCAAACTAATGTCCGCAGGAGGAGTTGCTTAACTTGTACGATTATAATGTATATTATTGTATATGCATGTACTTATGATAATTATACAGAAGAGTGGGTGCAGGCAGACCTTAACACATTTTCTACAGAAATAATGTTACATTTATTTTTTATGGTCGTGTCCACAAAGTCCCTTTACTGCAAATGATTATTGCAAATTAGCGTTCACTCGATTTGGTAAGTTAAAAAATCTTCAACTCGTAGCTGCTATTCTAACGCAAAAATGTATATATTAGCTTGCTTTTTAGTCATTTGTCCAGGAACTCGCTTAACTCATAATGATTATTTCGCTTTGGACTTCTCCTAAAAACACTTTCAAATGGCTGCAGTAACGATTAGACAACGGTACGTGCTCGATTTCATTAACAAGTGAATGTGTCAGTGATTTCCAACCTCAATGCTTCAGACGCGTGGCTCTGACTTCTTCTTCTTATCTTCTTAAAAATGCCTTTTCCATTCGGACATTTACCAGTGTCAAGTATTATCAATATTTGCAAGTTATTTGCATTGAACGAAACAGTCAAGTCATCATAGTTAAAGTCAAGTCGAGGGAATCATTGTAAAAAGGGGATCATTTTTTACAATGTTTGTTCACGGAGCTTTGGAGACAACACTAAGCTAAAGTCCATGTTTTGCACCGATTTTCACTTTTATTTACACTTGTACACCTTCATGAAACTAAATTGATTAATATGCCCCCGAGATTAAACAATTTACACGCATTTGAACTAAGTTTCACAAAAATGAAAATTTAGCAACACATCTCCTTAACGCGCTCCCGCCAAAACTGGGTTAGCTCTGACTTATCATCTGAATTTTGGCAGATCATGTCGGTCTGCCAAAATACAATTTCGATCCAGCCAGTAACACTACCCGACTTCAGATGACAAAACAGATAAGTCGGTGGCGCTGTATTTAGAAGTTATTTCGTTTTTTTATCTTAATTTTTTTTGAAGTCGTTTTTTTATTATTTTTAAATTATATTTTTATTTTAACCTTTTTAGTGTACCTACCTACCTACTTTTGACTGCCACTAAAATTTAACAAAATTGTAAAAGTAATTTTAATTATTGAGGAGTTTCCTGATGAGTAGGTGGTTTCAAGTGCTCCATAAATCTGTACCTAGTCCTTTAGGGGCCGATTATTTTTGATTGAAGTCTAAAAATGAGTAATTTACTACATTCCGTGATGCTATACCCGGGTGAAACTGCGGGGTGCTGCTATTAGGAACCTATTCTACACCCAAACACCTCTCCGAACGTTCGCTGATTACGAAATTACTTAGGACTTAAGTAGATTGCTTTGATTGAAAGGGGTCTACTAATTTAATAAGTGTTAGTACAAAGTTTTATTCATTTATGACGCTTTAGTTCTATAGTTGGTCTTATAAAAACGTATTATTTACTTTTCTTTTCCTGCTTATTACTTACTTTTTTTTACTACAAATACGAGTGTTTTTTTCGTCAAATAGCGCTTGGTAAATGACAATGTGATCTAATATTAATCTTATCTTACTTCTTATTCTTACTAATATTATAAACGCGTAAGTTTGTATATTATGTAAGTATGGATGTATGTATGTGAGTTTATTACTCTTTTACGCAAAAACTACTGAACCGATTGCGATGAAACTTGGAATATAGGTAGCTGGATACCTGGAATAACACATAGGCTTCGCCCCGCAGTTTCACCCGCGTAAGTCCCGTTCCCGCGGGAATATCGAAATAAAATGTAGTCTATGTGTTATTCCCGGTATCCAACTACCATTATATTCTAAGTTTTATCGCAATGGGTTCTGTAGTTTATGCGTGATTGAGTAACAGACATCCACATATCCAAACATCCAAACACACACACTTTCACATTTATAATATTAGTAAATAATAATAATAATAAATTCTGTGACGAACACACAGCGCCATCTAGCCCCATGGTAAGCTGCTAAGCTTGTGTTACGGTGACTAGACAACGGATATACTACTTATAATTTACTTTTGTTTTGTAAATACATACATATAACACCCAGACCAGACCCATTTTTGAGCATAAATATTTGCACCCAGCGGCAATCGAACCCGCAACCTTCTGCATTGCAGTCAAGCGTTCGCCCGCCGCGCCACAGAGGTCGTCAGTAGGATTACTTAGTCCAACTGCCTAAAGTTAAAATAGTTAAAAAGTTTACCTAGGTAGTAACCGAGTAACCGCGACAAGTTTTACTATTTGGCAAAACTCCAGTAATTATGAAAGAGAATATTGATCCGGGCACTTGTTGGTTCCTATAGATGTCTAGATAAGACACCGAACCGGTTTAAAAACAGATTAGGTAGCGACAAGTTAAAATAAACCAGTCAGCTCGATTTAACTAAGTAGATTATTTGTGTTACAAAATCGGAGAGCGAGATCTTAATAAATTAAATACCAATTTTAATAATTTCTATTTAAGGCGGCTCTAGGTAAGTAGATAATAATAATATTATCGGTCCTTGTCTGATTGCATAGAAATGAGCGAGATGAAATCGCTTAAATTGGAAAAAAATATGTTTTGTTCTAAAAAATATGACTATTCGTATAATGTGCCTACCTTATTTTCTCAAAATACTTATGAAGTCACTTGGTATACTATTATTTTATTTCTATCCTACTATCCTACTTAATATTATAAATCCGAAAATCTGTTTGTTTGTTTGTTCCCTCTTCACGGTCAAACGGCTCGACCGATTTGGATGAAAATTTGCATAGGGATAGTTTAAATGATGGAGAGTAACATAGGATACTTTTGATCCCGAAAATCCCGCGGGATCGGGACTTACGCGGGTGATAACTATTTATTAGATAAAAATTTGAATAGAGATAGTTTAAATGATGGAGAGTAACATAGGATACTTATGATCCCGTAAATCCCGCGGGATTTGATCCCGAAAATCCTGCGGGATAGGGACTTTCGCGGGTGATAACTATTTATAAAATGAAAATTTGCATAGGGATAGTTTAAATGATGGAGAGTAATATAGGATACTTTTGATCCCGAAAATCCCGCGGGATCGGGACTTACGCGGGCGATAACTATTTATTGGATGAAAATTTGCATAGGGATAGTTTAAATGATGGAGAGTAACATAGGATACTTTTGATCCCGAAAATCCCGGAGGATCGGGACTACCGCGGTGATAACTATTCAATGAATGAAAATCGACACAAAGGTAGGGTAAGTGATGTAGAGTGGCATCATCATCATCGTCATCGTCATCCATCGGCATCGTCGTCCTTCGTCATCGTTATCGTCACTTACTGATGAAAAACAAACTTTACCTTACTTCACCTACCTACCGCAGTGCAAAACTCCACACTTAAACGGACGACCAGGGAAGCACTGAGGATGCCAGGCGCGGTAGCGCCTGGCTTCAACAGTACTTCAATGGGCGACCGTTTAAGTGTGGATTATTGCATTGCGGTATGTAGGTGTTCGAACAACGCGGGTTCGCAACTTGCGCGGGTAAACCGCGGGGCGCAGCTAGTGTAAGTATAAGTATTAAAATGTCGACTCCGTTGTATGCATAGGTTTTATAATAAATTGGTTAGGTTAGTCTATTTTAAATAAGACTAGCTGCGCCCCGCGGTTTCACCCGCGTAAGTCCCGTTCCCGTTCCCGTGAGAATATCGGGATAAAAAACCCTATGTCCTTTTCCTGGTTCATCTAAGTTACCTCTCCAAAATTGTTGAGTCTAATCGGTTCAGTCGTTCTTGAGTTGGGTTAGGGGTGAAGTCCCCTGAAGGATTCCGAGCCGAGCCTTTTTGATGCGTGGTAGGTAGGTGCGCTGAGCCGGTTTAGTTCGGTCATCAGGCCGTGAGCGTGTGTGCGTGTGGTCACACATGCTAGGCTTCGACACCCCCTTCCCCTCGAAACTGGGACCGGGGACCACTTGACCCCTTTCGAATTTGATAGTACTGACTGGGCCCAAAGGTAGTATAGACATTGGGACGAGTTGACTACATTAATTTTTTGCTAGGGGTGAAGTGGTCCCTTTCTCAAGTTAATAATATCTATAATTTGTGGCAAAAAACAATAATTTATAGGTTCGCTAATTTGAGTTCAATGATATCGTTCATTCCTGCTACGTAGCGAGCGACATCTTATGACAGAAAAACATATTAAAAAACAACCCTCATTGCATGAATTAATAACGAAACATTTACCCTTAACCACGAGGTTTATTAAGCTTACATAGAATCGAATAAAAACAGCTATTACAGGGTAAACGCAGCCAATATAGCCTGGGGCGTTAAAGTAAAGGCTTTTGTAACTATAACCGTATATAACAGTACATACAGTGTTAACCGTTATTAGCTCAATCTAGCAGCTGGGTATCGCATTGTACAACTTTGTTTTCATATTGATATTACTTTTGTTGAAGAAGTAAAGTGCATATCTACATACACAATGTAATACAGGGGTATAAAATTAAGTTTAGTGGTAGTCAACAATGCTCAGAGGAAAATTTGGTCAATAACCAATGATTTTGAGCCAATTACATAAATATGAGCGAGTGCTAACTTTATATTATATAGCTGTGCCCCGTGGTTTGTCTCTTTCTCCGTTTCTTCCTTATACATTGAAATCTGATTTTTAATATTGGATAGTTCTATTTTAGAGAAACCTCGTGACCTTTACATCGAAATATAATTAGTAGAACCCGAGTAATGAACGAAGAAGTCGGCTATGCACTATTTCTACGCAGACTAGGTCCGGGTACCAGCTAGTTATGTAAATAAAAATGATATGTTCCCTCTACGTGTCCCGTTCCGCTACGTCTCGTACCGCTATGTCGCGTCCCCCTACGTCGCGTTTTATTGAAATGCTTTGGTACTCTCACGGCTCAAGTGTCGATGGCTGATTGATAAGTACAGCCAGAATATAAATTAAAAGCTAGTGTCATTTAAATATTGTTTTATTAGTTAATGTGGCAAAATCTCAACAAATTTTGATAATAGACCACTACTTTCTTAGCAGGAATGGTAGAGTTTTTCGAAATCTTCAAATAGTCTCTCCGTTTTATATCCCTTTGAGAACAAATTCACCGAGATATTTTAATAAGGTGTCCGAGGCGATCGTTTAAGGAAAATCTCGAATGCGGGTCCGGAACCCTTTTACGAAAACCTCACAGGTAGCTCCCGGGTAAAAATAGACAATCTTTTCATAAGTATTTAAATTCACCGTGACATAACAAATAAATAAATATTCCGCCCTACCATGATGTCTTATAAGTCGTCGAAAAGTCGCCACGTATCGTTCAGCTACAAAAAATTAGAAACATGATAAATAATAATTTAAAAAAAAACATAAAAGAGATATATAGTTTTTAATGTCTATGGTTTCTCTTAATATTATGAACGCGAAAGTTGTATGTATTCACGATTATATGCCTGTATGTATGTGACTTTGTTTTTCAATCACTCAAAAAGTACTGAACCGATTGCGATGCAACTTGGAATATTGGTAGCTGGAGACCTGGAACACATAGGCTAAACTAGTTTTAGTATAAACTATCTACACCCCGCGGTTTTACTCGTAAAAGTCCTGGTCCCGCGAGAAAATCGGTATAAAAAAATAATTTAAAAATTAAAAAACCGACTTCAAAAAGAAACAAAATATAATTTAAAAAACAACCAAAAAAGAAGAATTGATAAAAATGACCAAAATAACCTCTACATAGGTACAGTGCCACCGACTAATTAACCTGTTTTATCATCTGAAGTCGGGCAGTTTTACTGGTTGGTTCCATATTGTACTTAGTTTGGCTGCCCGACTTCAGATGATAAAACAGGTTAATTAGTCGGTGGCACTGTACCTATGTAGAGGTTATTTTGGTCATTTTTATCAATTCTTCTTTTTTGGTTGTTTTTTAAATTATATTTTGTTTCTTTTTGAAGTCGGTTTTTTAATTTATAAATTATTTTTTTTATTTTACCCTTTTTAGTATACGTACCTACCTAAAAATCAACAATATTGTTACCGTAATTTTAATTATTGAGGAGTTTGCTGATGAGAAGGTGGTTTCAGGTGCCCCATCAATCTAAACTTAGTTCTATAAGGGTCTATTCTTTTTGGTAGAAGTCCAAAAATGAGTAATTTATTGAATTCTGGGATGCTATTCTGTACATCATTCCAAAAATTATCATCAGATCCTTACCAAACTTTCATGGGACCACCTCGCAGCTTCCACCTTTCCATTAAAAAAAGAGCTATATCAATCGGTCAAGCCATCTTCGTATAATCGATGAACAATTGATTGAATACAGCGTTTTGAGGAGCATTCCCGGTCCTCACTTCGAAGACCCTCATCAGACCCTCATCAAACTTTTATGGGACCATCTCGAAGCGTCCACCTTTCCATTAAAAAAAGAATCATTTTAATCGGTCAAGCCATCTTCGAGTAATCGATAAACAACTGGATTGATTAATGCGTTTTGAGGAGCATTTCCGTTCATCACTCCGAAGACCCTCATCAGATCTACATAAAAATTTTATGGGACCATCTTGGAACTCCCACCTATCCATTAAAAAAAGAATCATCTTAATCGGTCAAGCCGTCTTCGAGTAATCGGTGAACATACAAAAAAAAAAATATATTATACATACAGACGAATTGATAACCTCCTCCTTTTTTTTGAAGTCGGTTAAAAAGTAGCCTATGCGCTATTATATTCAATTAAAATTAAAATATATAAAACACATGTCAAAATAAATATGTCCTCACTGGATGCCAAATAAGGCTCTTTCCTGACCCAACATTACAATAGTCCAGTGTTTGTGATATGGGCCATCAAATCTAGACTCAAACATCCTCATAATATTGTTGTTGCTGACCCTAAAATGCTTGAAGGAGGATGCTACTTTCTTTCGCATGATGGCGTGAAAACCATCAGTGCGCGCTTCAGGGAACACACCAGATGCACTACAATGCATGGGCAGCCTCAACAACATTCTGAAGATGTCGTTATACTGAACTCGTAGAGCCCCGATCGAGCGTTTTGAGTAGTCCAACCACAAGCTGCTAGAGTAGAATGATTGGCATTATGCTTTAAAAAGTGTTATCTTGACCTTTGCAGAGCAGCGAGTGAATCTCCTAATGTTCGTAGTTTGCGAATTAATGATTTATTATTCTTATTATTATTCACACTTGCAAATATTTGCGTTTATAGTATTAGTAAAATAAGTAGGTATAGAATAAAGAAAATGTATGGTAAATTTGGAAATAAAAAGACTTTATTTAGTTTTGAAGAAAAAGTACCTTACCAACTGATTATCAAGTAGCAAAGCAGCTATAAGTTCTAATCACCAAGCGTGTTTAGTCAACTTACTTACTTTGGTGGTTTGCGTGACTTTTTTGTCAATTGTAAACAATTTTAGTCACGAGACGGGTAAAGGTAGGTAAATAACCTACCTACCGAACTTTACCATATTGTATTGACTGAGCATTAAAGCTCAGTCACCATGTTAGGTCAGTAATATATCCCTCATAGTTAATACTTAGTAAGTAGTTGGCATCTCCTCTTTATGCCCAACTTTCATATTATATCGATTAGTTTTTCGGAACCAAACACTACATTAATGTTGTTGTAGGATAAGCAAAGTATAAAACACTTTATTTGCGTTTTTATTCATGGTTTTAAACGAACCGAGCTTTCGCCAACTTTACAGTTGGCTTTTTCAAGGTTGACTGAGATGTAATTTTTCTATTTTAACATTTTAAAAATTTTGCAGTAAACTACCGCCTCATAATTATTTGTAACAAAACGTTCCAGTGTACGCAGACTATAGAGTTATTGTAATAGTCTTCAATTTAAATTATATTTATTTTTATTTTATCCCTAGCTAGCTCATAAATAAAGTGTTTTATTATGCAAAATCGCGAAAACCATAGAAGAAATCATAGGCAAAGAAGTTATATTACTAGAACAGAATGCTTACGTAGAACTAAGTTTTCCGCTTCATGTAGCGTTCTGTCCCTTTCCAATAGTGTTATTAGAAAGGGACAGCATGCTCAATGTAAATAAATAAATACATATAACTTCTTTGAGGATAGGTCATAAAGTTGTAGGAAATGGCGGAATTTGGACACTCTTAGACTTGTCAAAGTCCGTTTTCAGAAAATAGGCAAGTGTGCATACTATTACACTTCCTTCTACTATCGTATACCCTTAGAGTTTACATAAGCAAGCTACTTCAGTCTTCTTGGGCTCCCATTTTCCGCACTTAGGTCCTCCAGTGGACCCATTGTACGTGACTGTAGGCTGTGATGTCATTCCAGCCAACCCAACTCCGACCAGAAGCGTAGGATCTTTTTGGGATCTTCACACGCCTCCCGAAGTGTTGTGGGGTTGCCAAGTATGTTGACCCGATGTGCAACCAGGCTCTCGCACTCCAGGATTGCGTGAGCGATGGTTTCTTCTTTCAACAGGCACGCTCTGCACAGCGGGCTGTCCGTGATACCTAGAACATTCATGTGTTTATTCACTGTACAATGACCCGTTATTGTACCTACCATGATTCGTAGGTCATCTTTTTTAAGATGAAGCAGAGATTTGGCTAGTCTTGGCTTTGGTCTTGGTAGAGCTTCCCTAGACTGCCTGCAACTTACTGTTTGTGCCCATCTTATTTCATGCCGCTCTTTCGTGCGTTGTCTCAGCCATGCCCTTACCTGATAAAAAGGTATAGGTATTATTGGGTCCGGACCCACAGGTGTGGTGCTGGAACCCGTTCTGGCCAGTTCGTCCGCCGCGTCATTGCCGCTTGATCCACTGTGACCCTTTATCCACTGAAGGCTTACCTTGTGTGTTTGGGCTAGCTTTTGCAGACCCTGGTGGCATTGAAGCACGAGCCCAGAGTCAATTGTGTTGCTCCTTAAAGCCTTGAGTACCGCAGCGCTATCTTAGAGTAGCTTAATTTGATTGGGCTCAATTTTCCTTGCAGTGATTGCATCAACGGCGTTGATTAGACCTATGCATTCACATTGGAAGATTGATGCATGAGACCCTAAGGGTAATGATGAGTGTATGTTCAGTTCGGGAGAGTATGAGCCTGCTCCCGATCCTTGTTTGGTTTTTGATCCGTCTGTGTACACTCTGAGTTCTTTTATACCGGAGTAGTCTTTTCCAGATTCTACCAGCGATATATCGTACTTACGTTCAAAGACGAATGTTTTTGGGATCCTGTCATTGGGGGCTTCTACGAGAGGTTCGTGTTTTATCGCGTCCTCCAGTATGCGCCTATGACCTACCCTTGAGCGCGTCCATTGTTTGGACGCATAAAGCCGTGCCGCCGAGGCGGCCGCTTCCTGATGGATGAATAGGTCCAGTGGTGGAAGACAGAGCATTGCTTCCATTGCTGCCGTGGGTGTGGTGCGAAAGCATCCTGTGATGGCGCAGCAGGCCGTTCTTTGGAACTGTTCTAATTTATCTATGGCTGTCCT
Organism: Idaea dimidiata; assembly: GCA_949358125.1. Classification (NCBI taxonomy): domain Eukaryota; kingdom Metazoa; phylum Arthropoda; class Insecta; order Lepidoptera; family Geometridae; genus Idaea; species Idaea dimidiata. The sequence goes on along the minus strand of OX442334.1, from coordinate 17,434,482 downwards.
GAGTTCGGCCCTGGGCCACCAAACTGTTGCGCCATACGTTACCTGTGGTCTAATGACCGTATTATAGAGTCAATGTATGATTTTCGGTGAGAGCCCCCATTTCTTACCGATCATCCTTTTGCATTGCCAGAAGGCAATTGAGGCCTTATTGAGCTTTTGTACGAGGTGTTTGTTCCATAGCAGTTTGTTATCGAGGATCACTCCCAGATATTTGACCTCGGTCGCTAGGGAAAGTTGTGTGCCAAACAGATATGGGAGTTGGAGGCCAACTGTTTGGCGTTTGTTGGTGAACAGCACCATTTCAGTTTTTGTCGGATTTACCGTTAGATCGTGTGTATTACACCATTTTTCGACTATCTCCAAAGCCATGTCCATGAGGTTTGTGATTGTCCCCAAGAATTTGCCACTTACCAGAATGGTGAGATCGTCTGCATAGCCTACAGTGTAGTATCTCTCTTTGTTGAGTACATCTATGAGTTCATTCACCACGAGGTTCCACAGAAGTGGAGATAGGACTCCCCCCTGCGGGCATCCCTTGGCCGCGATTCCCCTAGATGTGGAGTTCACTGTAATTTGTATAGCTCTGTATCGAAGCATGTTCACGATCCAGCTGACTAGAGTGGGGTGAACCTTATGCCTTACCAGAGCCCGTTCGATACTTACAAAGGTCGTCTTGTCGAAGGCACCCTCGATGTCTATAAAGACGCCCAATGTTGATGATTTACTCTCTAGGGAGTCTTCTATATATGATACTACCTCATGCAGTGCTGATTCGGTGGATTTTCCGGAACAGTAAGCATGCTGCTTCCTGTGCATTGGCATTTGCCTAAGGGAGTTCTCCCTTATTTCTCTCTCACATAGTCTTTCTAAGGTTTTTAGAAGAAAAGAGGTGAGGCTAATTGGTCTGAAGGATTTAGGATGAGTGTAGTCATTTTTACCTGGTTTTGGTATGAAGATTACTTTGACCTCTCTCCATGCCTTTGGGACGTACCTGAACGCTATGCATCCTGTAAATATTTTTGTCAAGTGCGCAGTGATTGCCTCCAAACACCACAACAACAGCCCTGGAAATATTCCGTCAAGTCCTGGTGTCTTGTATGATTGGAAGCTTTGAATTGCCCATCTTACCTTGCTGTCGGACACTATGGCACTCGCCGTTTGCCAGTCCGGCTCGGGTACGACGGCACCGTTATCGTCTTCCCAGTTGATATCCGATTGGATATGACAATCTGGGAAGTGTGTCTGTAGCAGAACCTCACATGTTTCAGCGTCAGTTTTTGTGTAAGTTTTGTCTACCTTTTTTAGAGATCCGATGGATTTCTCCGTGTCTTGGGATAGGAGCTTCTTGACCCTGAGTGCATGGCTTTTAGACTCGATATTTGAACAGAAGCGTTTCCACCCCTCTTTTTGTCTCTGACTAATGCGCTTTTTGTATTTTGCTTGAGCTAACTTATAAGCGTCCCAATCAGTATCGTTTCTAGTGTTTCTGGCCCGATTAAAGAGTTTCCTTACCTTATCCCTCAACCGTTCTAGGTCCTTACTCCACCATTTTTGTCCCGGGTTTGTTCGACTGCCGGGCGTGGTAAGGGGGCACGCTTCCTTATAACAGGTAGTCAGTGTTTCTGTCACCTCCCGAACATGGTGTTCTATGTCGGTTGTGGCGGAGTAACTTACCTCAGGGTGTGCTTCCCCAATGTGTTGACCCACAAGGAGTCTGTATTTATGCCGATCCGTTTTGCGTGGGTTACGCCTTGGGACCGCCGGAGTTTTGCTCCAGTCCAGGTCGAACATGATTCTTCTGTGATCGGAGCAAGATGGTTCTTCTGATAGTCTCCAGTTTTTTATCAGATTTGATGCTAAATTTGATGCTAGAGTGATATCTATGAGCGAGTGCGCCCTTCGAGTGTTGAAGGTCGGCTCAGAGCCCACATTCATTATACTAAGTTGTGTGGATAGTAAGAAGTTAAAAAGTGACTCACCTCTACTATTTATGTCTGTGCTTCCCCAGATGTGGTGATGCGCATTGGAATCTGCGCACACGATGAGTTCTAAGCCCTCGTTTTCGCAATATCTTGTCAACTTGACCAGTTCGTCGTTGGGCACTGCATCTTCTCCGTGCTGGTAGGAGGACGCTAGTATGATGTCGCCGGTCAAGGATGTTGTGCTGTCAACAGTGGAAGAGTTTTTGAGCCTAACCGCAGTCAGGTCTCTGGAACAAAACTCATTTAGTAGGGTGGCGCGGATACCATTAGGAATGTATATGCAAGTGCGTGGTCCGCTCACCGTAGTGTCTAGGAGTAACTTACCCCCCGTGTTGGAGAGACCACAGATTCTGTTGTTATTCGCTATCCACGGCTCCTGGATAGCGGCTATGGTCAATTTGTTAACCTCCAGATGCCTGCGCAGGGCAGCCGCTGCAAGTCGCTTGTGCTGGAGGTTCGCCTGCACTATGGATATAGTGCAAGCTTGGTTGTGGTTATGAGGAGGTGGAGGTAGCGAGTTGGAGGTCATCTTTAATGATGATCGTCTCCATCTCCTCATCTATTTCGCTCAACGATGCGTCAGACGCTTCCTGCCTAACGGCGGCGCTCTGACTGGAGGCAGCTATGTCGCTGCTCTCTGGATTCGCGAGCGATTGGGTGCCCGATGGTCCTGCCACGTTAGAGTCCATCGGAGGCTGGGCGGCTGCGGGTGTCTTCTCCGCCTCCTCTGTCTCCCCCTGCCCGACGCCGGACCCGAAGAACTTGAGGTAGAGGCTGCCCAGCTCGTAGGCAATCCTCTGCCCTCTGGCCCTAATAGCCTCGACGTCGTATGGGGGGATACCGAGCACGAGGAAGACACCGCCCTCTTGCTCCTGGTCCGAGTAGACTTGCCATTCGTTGACATTGTACCAACGGTTCTGGCTCACCAGGAAGGACCGGATCACCTCAATGTCCTCCTTCTCTGGGATGAAAAGTCCCGCCCTCACTCGCTTCGGGATGGCCGATTGTCTGATGACAACCAGTCGGGTCCCGGGTACCGGCGAGCTTACGGGGTCGATGGTGGAACGGAGCCAATCCACTTCTTCTCGGCTTTCACACCACAGCTTCAGCGTCCCCTCACTGAAGGTCGGCTTGCCCTTGAAAGCCGGAATAAAGGCCTCCTTCCCTATAATGGACCTTCGCAATCCAGCCCTGATCGCCTTCCTGATGCCTTCAGCTTCGTCCTCTGTGAGGTCGCGCTGGGGATCGGTGGTGATCGCGACGCGGAGTTCGTCGTTGGCGGCAGCGTCGGCATAAGAAACACCGGGTGGGAGGCTAGTACTTGCCTTCACCCTCTTTGGTGGGTCCTTCGGTGAGGCAGTGTCGTTGGGACGACCCCGTTTATCGGGTCTCCCCTTACGCACCCCTCCGTCCGAGGGCCCTGTTTTAGGCGAAGAGTGCGAGAGTGGTCCGGCCTTTACAGGCGGCTTCTCAGCGGACTTCTTGCCTTGTGCTGGCATTGGTTTAGGTACGGCGGTGGTGCCTGTACCACGGCTGGGGCCGCTTTGGGTGCTGGACCCTCCAAGCGTGCTAGGTTTCTGGCTTTTGCCTTCCGCCTTGGCACGCTGGCTGCAGGCCACCTGGGAACTAGTCCCTCCGTGGGTTTCGGACCTCCTTCCGTGACCCTTACCACGGTGCCGCTTTTGGGGACGCCCGATCTTTTCATCGTGCGCTTTAAGTCGCATCCTGTCACGGACCTGTCTATTTGTCATACCCTTCCGTACGACGTGGCTCCATGAGCCAGAGTCTCGGCGGGCTTGACCTTCAGTGTCGTCGATGACACTCTTAAGTGTGTCGACGTTGAAAGCCCCGGCTTTTACCTCTTTCACAGAGGTTCCTGAGGCCGATGGGACACGACGTTCGTCGTGCCTTGGTGTGGGTTTGTTGCTGAATTTGGGTTCCATGCCTGGCAACAAAAGTTTTCATCCACCGTGGCCCCCCACCCTCCATGGAGCCCGCAAAATGGGGACGCTGGATACAAAAGGCATCAACAGTCGTCAAGGGCTACCACAGTGGATATAGGGTCCGGAAAGGACAGCAAGACGAGTGCAGCAGCATGAGAAAATGTCGCAGTCAGCAAAAACTACGACACCCGCACACCACCTCCTGCCCGCCCCCCTAACCGAAACCCTAGCCATTGCCGCCCTCTTACGGGTGGCGCAGCCGATTGATTCACACCGGCTAAGTGAGAACCTCCCGTTTCAGAAGAAATCCAGGCCAAAGTGGTGTGTTGATGCACCACTGCAATCTCAACCACCAGGATCCCTTCATCCTCCCTTACGGGTCTCCACGCACGGCACAAACACGCGGGTGGCCTCCCCTCCCTCCGCGATCCCGCCCCCCCATCTGGTCCGACCCTCGCATATCTTAGCATGAGTCACGCCACGGGGCACAGCAAGCAGCGGGCAAGCAAGCTATAGAGCGCGCCTATGGTTATTTGCCTACTGGCGCAAAGTGTACCAGTCTAGCATTGGGGACTAGATCCGTCTTAAACTCGATCCCTGACGTCGCCCTTAGGGGTGTACGCTCGGGTATAGCGGCCCCTGCTGGTATACCGAAAGGTGGGAACGGTGGGGACGCTATAACATATATAAATAGTGTTTCGAGAACGGGTTGTGTGGCGCAAAGTGTAGGCAGATGCTCTATACACAGATATTCAAATGTTGAGGTTGAATAGTGATCCGCGAATCATTTTTACACCGCGGCACTGAAAAATTTGACCATAATTATTACTAGAATAAATACTAACGATAGAAACAGTCAATTCGCGTAACCCTAGGTGACTGATGACATCGTCTTTGTCGACTGTTCATATCAGTGCTTACAGTTCATACTCGCATACCAGCGCTCTACCTATAGCTTGCTTATGTATATTTACTCAAAGGGTATACCAGTGGAGGTGGTATACCTACTTACCAAATTAAAATAAATTTAACCTAGGTTGGTCCGGTAGTAGTAAAAAATTAAAAGCAGTTTTAAACACGCAATGTCGCGTGAAACCTGTAGCTCTGTAACTAGCGCTTTGACCCTAGTTAAAACTTAGGAATGAGTAAAGTTAGGTCCTAATAGGTTTTTTATAGGAAAAGGAAACTGCGAGCTGTGCTGTAATTTCGTTGGGTACCCTCTTGCCACAAACTAAGCATCGTTACAGTGAAGGAAAATATCGACAAGTCCTAAGACTTGGGCAATGGGCTGGGACATTCGCTTATCCGGAGTAGGCTCCCATGCTGTCTTTCTTAGCTCTTGCCCCTATCTTCAACCCTTACGCAAAATGATCCGATGTAAGAAAGTCATTTGCATAAACTCACAAACAATTGCAATTACTTACTTACTTACAGTGGAACAAAGGCTGGCTAACATTTATATTTTAAAAAAATATTTCCTTACTTTTTCCGAGGTTTCACCCGCGTAAGTTCCAATCCCGCAGGAATATCGTATCGGGATAAAAAGTAGCCTATGTTTTAATTTAGATTTCTAGGCTATCTGCATACCAAGTTTCATTGCAATCGGTTCAGTAGTTTCTGTGTGATTGAAAGCCAAATATCTAAACATCTTAACTTTCGCCTTTATAATTTTAGTAGGATAGTAGGATTATCAACAGATTCATATACCTACTATTTGTCGTTTGTCTTTTACTGCATGCAACCTATGTTTTGTCTTGAAAGTTATTGTCGCATACATTAACTTGTATAATTGAAAAAGGTGCTGGAGCTCTAAGCTATACGTTCGCTCGGTTGCTTTCGTTATATTCTCGTAAAACCACAGGTTCGATTTCTTTCGTTAGTGGTCGCCACGATATTTCACATAAATAATCGCTTTAATTATTAATATTTATTATTACCCGGCTGCAAGAAAAGGGTTAAGTATGTTTTTTGCGCGTATATTGTATGTATGTATGTTTGCATAATATTCTTCCTCAGCTCGTATCTTCTAAACTCGATGGATTACTATAATTATTTACTATGCGTACCTACTTGTGTCTGTTGTACAAAACCATATCAAACTATCTACCTATACACAACTTAATATATAGAGACAGAAATGGCTAGAACCGAAAACAAACATCTATAGATCACTAGAAATATTTTTAAAGGAAAAAAATCATCTTCAAAAATTCACTTGCGGCGAGATTTGAACTCGTCCCTGGATCAATATTCCAGTGCCTATACCGCTCGGCCACGCAAGTTCCCCGGGAACTCGCCGCAAGTGAATTTTTGAAGATGAATTTTTTCCTTTAAAAATGTTTCTAGTAAATATGCCTTGAGCAAAAAAAACAAATTTACGAAATATCTATAGATCATACAAAAATATTTGTTTGTGACTGGAATGGAACCCGTAACCTACTAACTTCTACTTATTTTGTTACAGAACGTTCAGATGCGCTCAGCGGTCGACTGTCGAAGTCCGCGTCTGAGTTGTCTTGCACCGCTGGAGGCAGCACGCCGCCGCCGCGAGCTCGCTCTGCCCATCACCACACGCCGCTCTCCGTTGTCCATAGGACGCAACACTTCTTTACTAATCTTAAGGTGAGAAAGAACAAAAGAACATTACCAATTAACCCTGTTTCGCGTGGTCACGGCATCACGCGTGAACGGTTGGATTTGGAAAAATATTGTTGTATTGTGTTTGTTATAATCAGGAGAAGGTTCTTATGAAAGAAAAATACTGAATATCGGGTGAAACCGCGAAATAAATGATGATTGATTGATTTTTGATTGACAGTTAGTAAAAATTAATAATAAGTAAAGAGAAAATTACAAGAAATAATGTATTGTGTTCCTTATATTCAACCCTGTCGCCTGAGCTCGCTTGGCGGAGATACTTAGTTGGCACGCCTCGCGAAGAGAGGTGAAGGTCGTGGGTTCAAGTACTGCAGGAATCATTGAATTTAGGAACAAACAAGCTGGCCAAGTGCGAGGTGGTGCGCGCATCCGTACGATTATCACAAATACAATAGAGATTATCACGAAAAAACATAACCCATTTACACGCATTGAGTACGGAACCCCTTTAACAAAACATTTATGTAAATGATAAAAGTTTCAAGAGCCGCCATTGATTGACAGATTCGTTTACTGGCCGACATTAATGATGGCAGCAATTGGCGGCAAGAAACTTGTTTGTAATTATATCGTCGCCGTCATCGTGACATTGTAAAGTAATCTAGATTGGAGTTATAGGTCGTGATATTGTCGTGAATTTAGACAATGAATGGGACCACCCCCACACCGGAGCAAAGTAAGTTGATTTGTACGAACCTGTGGTAGGAACCCTTTGTTCGATTGGGGTTATTGTTGATTTGACGTATGGGTTTCATTCGACAATTAGACTAGAACATTATAAAATTGTAACAAATTATGTAGTTGATGGAGATAATTGATTATCTATCAATCATTACTGTCATTATCTATCAGCAGATTAGCTAGGGTATTTGATTAATCTACAGATATTTTTTTACCCCGATATTAAAACCGGAGGGTATTAAAACTGGGGAAGTTCAATCGCATTGTCATTCTTATGACCGTCGGTTTCTCAGTGTAGAGGCTGCACTGGCCTACTTATCGGATACAAGCAAATTTACGATATTGCCTCTACAATAGTAGATGGAACAGACAGAACACTACCATCAAGAGTATAGTTATCTACTCTTAAAAATAGAGTAGGAGTTTTTTCTTTTGTTTTTCGTAATTTCTTGATAAATTACCAACAAACTAAACCATTTCCAGGAAACATCTGACGATGTTGAAGCTGTTTTGAGACAATTTGGTTATAGGATGAGTGCATAGGCCCATAGATGTATCTACCTACAGTTATTGTGACTGTGTCAAAAAGCTATATCTATCATGAATGTCCTAAACTCCAGATCCCCTCGATCTAGTCCCCAGCTCACGTTTACATCCCCTCATTCAACATATCATTATTATCATTGTGAAGCCGAGTGTGAAACCGCTTGCGGCTCCTTTGATAAGGGATGTTGGTACGGTGTTTATTTTTAGATCTAAATAAAATCTTTACGCAGAATTTTATGAGGTCAAATCGGTTTTATTTTGCGTTAAACGTTTTTTAATATACCTACTCATATTGATATCATATTATAAAGAAACTTTTCGTTTGTCTATATGTTTATGTGCTTCCAAATCAAGAACTTACATTTCAAAGGTTGCCTAAAAGAGATTGCTTTGTATTTTTTGTGGTGTATATAGTAAATAATTAATCAATCAACCAATCACGGTGTATTCTATACTATAGAAAGAGCCAATAAAAAAAAACATACAAATAAATAAAAAAAACAATCGATCAAGCAGTTTTAGAGTAATCGGTGAGCTTATACGTACTAAAAAATTAAAAAATTGAGAACCTCCTTTACTTTCGTATTTGTGAAGTCGGTAAAAAAAAAGTTTAAATACATTTGTTACATAACGTACAGTAAGAAAAAATACTATTCTTTTGAAGTTTCCAACAAACAACTAAAATGATGATCTTTAAATTACTCGTGGAAAGCTTCCTTTGTCTGCAAATCGTAACAACATTTTCTATTCTCTCTGAAAAAGTATTTTGGATAATCTAATTCTCAGATTTTGCTTTATAAATCGTTAGGACTCTGTTTATGGGACTACCCGGCGACATAATCTGATATAACCCGGATCTGGCAAAGTTTTTGATGAGTAGATGATAAAATCTAAAGTAATTTGGCTAAAAGACCATTAGTTAAAGACCAAAGACCTGTAATTTTACGTTCGGTTAAGTTGTCTATCAAATTTACCTTGATGCTTAGTCCTAAACCAAATTGAAGTCTCTGATTTAGATAATAGAATTAAAAATAGAAAAAAAAACCACCAACAATTGCATTTCTCATGAACGTAATAGTAGCATATTGACAGTTAAAACAAAACAGAATTAAGAAGTACATTTAAATGTTAAACACCCTGTTTCATTATCTTTTATAGTGCTGACAGGAATAATCGAATTGACTTTCCGCATCATATTTTGCGATTAAAATGGTTATTGAAAACTGCCTCGGCTCGGTCGAACGAACGGCGAGGACGCAATATCATAAGTTGTAGTAAAAATGTGGTACACATTTTATCTTAACCTGTAATTTTACGTTTTACATTGATGGCATCCTTGGAACCACCTTTTCCATCAAAGAACCATTCAATGGTTCTGCTGGTACCAGGAAAAGTTGTAATATCTATACCCACTTAGTCTTTCGGATTCTAAGTACGATCTAAGTGAGCGATATAGTTTGTGCTCGCGAGGTCTACTGTTCGTAGAATAATTAGTAAATTTAAGATTCTTTAAACAAAAATCTCACCCCTCTCCGTCAATAGAGTCGATGGCAACGCAGCAGAAGTCGAGAGCGATGTCACCACGGCACATTCTCTCTCGCCACCGCCCCAGCAGACAGCAGTGGCACGGAGTACGCTGCAGACCAGAGCTCGGAGCACAGCACGCCGGCCAACTCACCGAGACATCGTATCTGGAGAGGTAAGTCCTTTCATTTTTACTCGACTACGGTGAAGTCAAACTTAATGATCATGGCAATTTTGGCAATCTATGTCTTGACATCTATAGGCGACCTAAGATGAGTTTTTGGCGGGAAAGCGTTGAGGAGATGTGTTGCTAAATTTTCATTTTTGAGAAACTTAGTTCAAATGCGTGTAAACTGTTTAATTTCGGGGGCATATTAATCAATTTAGTTTCGTGAAGGTGTACAAGTGAAAATAAAAGTGAAAATCGGTGCAAAACATGGACTTTAGCTTAGTGTTCTCTCCAAAGCTCCGTGAACAAACATTGTAAAAAATGGCCCCCTTTTTACAATGATTCCCTCGACTTGACTTTAACTATGACGACTTGACTGTTTTGTTCAATGCAAATAACTTGCAAATATTGATAATACTTGACACTGGCAAATGTCCGAATGGAAAAGCCATTTTAAAGAAGAAGAATAGGGACCTAAACCCATTGTTGGCGATACATTCCGCGATAAACGTATCGCCACGCTTTATTCAACAATTTCGATGTTTCACATCTACCAGGCGTCCCGTGAGGACTCACCTTTTGTTATATACTTACATCTTGGATTTAATTTTATACGTCTTACTTACCTTAAGTTTTTTGTAGATGGATAAAGTGAAAGTGAAAATTCTTTTGCATTTTAACTTAAGATAGATAAACTAGGGCTGCATACGAAACCGGAGTTTCGTATGAGGAAAAAATAGTCTTCGAACGAAATCAGTTTCTAAACAATACGTACGTTTTGAATATTCACTGGTGTGATTGTGGTAAACAAAATCTAAAAAAGAAACAAAACACATTCGAAACAAAACATTAAGGGTTTCTATTGTTACTTTTGTTTAAACAACAAGTCATAGGTGAACAGGTATTTGTAGGTCTCCTTAATGCCTTATCATTATCACATCTCCGCCGCGCTGGAAAAAGTAGATATAGGGTCAGAAATATTGTAGAATTCATGTTTCAAGGCTCTATTATTTTAGAAGCTACGAAAGTTGATCCATCCATCACAGAGTTTATAACTTCAGGGTTTCGCCTACAAAAATATTTGTTCGCCTACTAATTAAATAAAAAGGGGTTGGTTTTCCTTAAAAATCTGAAGGGTACGTAAATGGCCCAAATCACCACATCCGAATAGGCTGCGTTCTAGAAAGAATATGAATCGATGATACTCAATCTCCAAAGATTTCTCTTGAATTTAAATAGTTTTGAACCCTAGCATGAGTAGGCACATACATAAAGGGAATCCTAAGAGGATACCGAGGAAAACTGATTGCCTAAACAAATACGAGGTCGAAAAAGGCAGGATTTACCCTGCGATTTGAAAAATCAGGTAGGAAGGGTTTAATACCGATTTGATGTAAAACGCTTATGGGCGCTTAAGAAATATTGGCATTTATTAGGTACCTAGGCATAGACCAGCAGAGGTAAGTGGTTTCACCTGCTTAAGTCCTGATCCTGAGGGAATTTCGGGTTAAAAAGTATGTTACACGTTGATCCAGATCTCCAGCTATCAGGATACCAAATTTCACCGTAATCAGTTATAGCAAAAAACTACCGTACCGTAGTTTTTTGCGTGAAGGAGTAACAAACTGGTTTGCTTACTTAGGTGCAAACTTACACTTTAAAGATTTATACGATTTAGCACAATTCGTAATTATTAGATTTTTAATAGCAAAGTATAATGTGTGTATAATAAAAGCGGTGTTGATCTAGTCTTTCATTCCAAAGGTCTTGTTTTCGAATCCCAGCCTTTGAGAAAAAAATGGTGCGCTATTTACATCGCGGTAACATTACGAAGGAAAGAAGAAAAAATTGAAGGGTCAATTTGGGGGTCTTTAATAGGCTTCTAGGTCAGCGTGCTTCATTTTAGACTACATTACCATTAGATGTGTTAGTGGTTTACACATTGGCTTATCTTGTTTATAAAAATGAATCCCTATTTCGCGTGGTCACGGCATCACGCTTAAACGGCTCGACCGATTTCGATAATTCTTTTTGTTTTGTGTTTGTTATGCTCAGGGAAAGGTTCTTATGATAAAAAAAACAGGACTTACGCGGGTGAAACCGAGGGGCGTAGCTAGTATGTAATAAAAAAACTCGTATACCTAATGGCCCAATGTTACTTCTTACTATGATTATCTTACTAATATTATAAACGCGGAATTTTGTATGTTTACGTTGAAGCTAAAAATTTGAGAATGTGTTCTTTATATGATGTAGGTAGGAATAGGAATCCTATAGGAAAGCGAGTAATTCGAAATTTCCGGGTGAAACCGCAGGTCACTGCTACTGCAATGGATACATACAAGAAACACTCAGCGATCTGACTAGTTATTTTTTAATTTATTCTCTTACGTAGGTAAATTAAAAAAACAACTACGTGCTCATTCGAGTAGCGTTTGTGTATATTGCACTGTTAAAATGAAATTCAAGCACACAGCCTTCTATTCTCAAAGGAAATGCTTCAAACAACGTGTCGTTTTATTCCATGTTGTGTTGTAGTGTAGGTGCGTGAACACCTAAACAAGTCTAAACATGGCGTATATTGGACAGAGCGGGAAAAGTAAACAGGAATAATAAATAGAGAAAGGGATTAACATGTTATTTAAACAAGTAGGTAGGTAAGTTACACAAGAAACATAAATGAACAGCTTACAGCTGAATATAGAAACGCCATTTTAAATTTGAGGAGTACTTAAATAATTTAGCAGCTTTAAAATTAAATTAGTAAAAGTATTTTTGAATTTAAAGGCTGCTTAATTGTAAATACTTACAACTCAAGTTTTTAGTAACGTTTCTATTCGGCTGCTAGACTGTTATTATAAACTAGCTGCGCCCCGCGGTTTCATCTGCGTAAGTCCCGTTCCCGCGGGAATTAAAAGTGGCCTTTGTGTTATTCCCGGTATCCAGCTACCTATTCCAAGTTTCATCGCAATCGGTTCAGTAGTTTTTGCGTGATTGAGTAACAAACACACATACACATACAAACTTTCAGCTGTATACTATTATATTTTATAGTAGGATAGTACACATATTGTACACATAGAGTGACTTCCACTAATACCAATTTCTTCCAGGCTCCGACTTTTGTTTGTCATATTGCCCCTTTTAAACTATAATAAATGTAGACCATAGAAATAGTACAGTAATTACTAGAAAGCTTACTTCGTCAAAAAAAAACAGTCCCGCTTGATGTTAGAGTCAGCCCAGTTTGTCTTTTTTTCACTTTAGTGTTCGTCGGTTAGTTAGATAAGGACAGACTGAGACCAACTGGGTTCCACAGAACCGTTTTGATATATCAAAGCAAATACTACCTTAACCTTAGAGAACATGATTGAAATTGATATTTCAAAAGTCGTCAAGTGCACTGTCTTCTAGGAGCGAGGACGACGATGTAACATGTCTCTGATGTAGACATTTCAACTGTGCAAGAGTGACGCAGCACTAGATTTTCTTAGAACTGTATTGATTTGATTTTTACTAAGCAGGGTTGTTTGTTCCTTGCATATCCTGAATTCCTTCCAACCCCTGCATAACTATTCCACCCTAAACGGTCGAAAGGATGGCGGTACCGATAAACTTTAACCTTACAGCTTTAGGGACTATGGCCGGATGGTGGTTTTATATGGCTCGCCTGTCGTTATCGTTTGTGATGTTCACAGGGTGGTCCAGTTAGGTATATAGGTAGAATAGGTACCTATTCGTTTATCAATGTAAGGCTATAAACTAAAATATAAGTGATCGGCAACGACCACCCAAGGCGTGTTGACTATAGACAGTTAAAATGCTTTATTTTCACAACGAACAATTATCTAATCTATCTATATCTTCTAGCTATATCTATACCTATAATAAAGGAAGAGAGGACAAAAAGTCTGTACTTGGAAGTAAATTTAAAGAAAAGTTGTTTATTGGACTTAGGAAAAGTAGCAGAACAAAATTATATAGTTTTTTAAATTAATGTCTGTCTGTTTGTTCCTTATACAATTAAAAAAATACTAATCCGATTGAAATCTGGTTTTCAATATTGGATAGTTCTATTTTCGAGGAACTTCGTGGTGTACTTTGCAATGCAACTTAACAGTGCAAATTAAATAAAAGCTTAAAATAATAACGTTAACCATTAAAACCGTTAAAAAATAATAAGTAAGAACAACATGCATGTAACTAGTGGGTGTTGTAAATATCTCTGCATGGTAAATTGATTTTCATTGTACGCTTGATCGGTTTCTCAACATGGTACCTTGCTTTGGTCTAGAATAAACGTTCTGCTTTGATCAAGATTTACTTAAATGCAGTTTGTATCTCAAGCGGGTTTTCCTATTTAAGAAGCAGAGAAGCTTAATATATGTACCGGCACCTCTACCATGAGTTGATAGAGATATGTTCACTGTAAGGTTAACAGTTTGGGCATATAATTATGTACACTAGTATCTTACTAATCTTACTAATATTATAAACGCGAAAGTTTGTATGTATGTATGTGAGGTTGTTACTCTTTCACGCAAAAACTACTGAACCGATTGCGATGAAACTTGGAATATAGGTAGCCGGGGACCTGGATTAACACATATGCTACGTTTTATCCCGATATTCCCGCGGGAACGGGACTTACGCGGGTGAAACCGCGGGGCGCAGCTAGTAAGTACATATAGTAAAGTCGCGTCGCGATATAACCCCCGTAGGTTCCGCGGGACCGGAAGTAAGTAAGAAGACTACAAGCTGATCATTTATGCTTCTAGTGTAGTAAAAATAAAAAAACAGCGCCGAACATTGTGTATTTGCGTTAAGTTGTTGGAAAATTGACCGCTATTTACTATAATTCATTTTGACTTGATTTGACTGCAAATAACTTGCAAATAATGTTAGATCTATAAACTAATAAAACTATATTAAATACGCTTAGTCTTCGTGTGCCGTGTCTCCGATCGGAGATAAACTTTCGCGCGCGATTCAAACCGTTATATCTTCTGATCTAAGGGATATTATTGTGTGGTTATGGTCTTGTTTGTCTATTCTTGCGGCTGCCTAAGATTTCTGTTCATAGGCTACGACGCCACAGACATAATAATAAATAAATTCTGTGACGAACACACAGCGCCATCTAGCCCCATGGTAAGCTGCTAAGCTTGTGTTACGGCTAGACATATACAATAATTGTATATTATGATGTGATGGTGATATTATTATACACTGTGATTATACATGCATACTCACTGACGTACACACATAACAACCTCAAACTAAAACACCCCTCCCTTTCCGTCGGCGGACAAACTTGACCCTTAACAACTTCCAAACATCTAACCATAATTTGATCTAAGACCGAGAAGAAAATAAAAATAACGAAAACGTGAGGTGATTCAGGTACATGCTGTATACAACTGTAGGTATAAAGGTGGACACAGACTTGAGCTAAACCTCGAGCATTCGCTATTTTGTTTTAATTCACTAGAGCCGAACCTGGAACATGAATGTTTCCTTCTTTTGTTACAACCTCATTTCAGAAACCAACGAGCGTACGAGCGTTTTGTCCGTTTAGTGTTAATCCATCTTTACACCAAAGATGGGTTTACAGTAAACGAACAAAGAGCTAGAGCTAGAACTAGAGCATTCTTCCTTGATTGTTTAGTGTAAACGATAGCTCATTTTCTGTTTACATCGAATGATCAACGAGTGAGAATGCGAACCAAGTCCTGGAATTTAGAATTACTAGGAAAACTATGCTAGAACATAAAACACCGCAGGCTCTTGGTAGCTAGCGCGTGCGAACACGTTAGAACCAGTTAGAACGCTCTAAACTCTAAACTACTGTTTGCGTGCTTTAGTGCTGGTTACAGCACGCGAGCGAGCATACTTAGAATGTTCCATGGAATCTTTGCGAAAGTAGTGGAACAACGAAAGAATGCTCTAGGTACCTCTGATTACCTACATTAAAAGCATTTGATAGAGTGGGGATAGAATGAGCATTCGCTCGTTTGGTGTTAATCCATTACATAGAAATGATCGAGAAAATTTTCTAGTCTGTCCTCATCCTAATAATATCGGAAGTTATTGGTCGAACTCTCGCCTAAGCTTCGGTATTCTGAAAACTTTAAGTCACCATAACTTTTATTTTTACCTCAATTGATAGATGACTTCAAGTTCAAGATTTATGTAAGAGCCAGAGTGATTTTGGGACTTCAGTTGTCTCATCCTTGCTTTGATTCATTGCAAGTAGTTCGTTTCTTTTAGGGTTTTTTACCTAAAGGGTAAAGGAAACCTATTACTGAGACTCCACTGTCCGTCCGCCCTAGCGTCTAGCGTCTAGACAGCTAGACAGTATTTTTTTTGTATGTGTAAGATTAGAGGGTAAAAAAAAAATTCAATTTTGTATTATCAAGCGAATTCGTCCTTGTTACGAACCGGCCGGTGCAACCTCCAAGCAATATTGGTTGCAACTTGCAACCGTCTTTCTAATCTTCTATGTATTATACCTACCTGTAGTCATCACTTACGGCAGAATACAGAAAGGCTACTCAAAATTTGAGTTTTACTCAAATAAATAAGCAGCTTTCAAATAAAAAACATCTCTTACACATTTAAAATTTAGAAGCTGCTCAATTATCTAAGCATCCCTCAAATTTGAAGAGACGTTTCTTTATTTGGCTGTTACCTACTAAATCCTATCCTGCTATAAAGGTGAAAGTTTCTGTCTAAGTAAACGAGTATATTTGTTACTCCTTCATGCAAAAACTGCTGAACCGATTGCAGTGATATTTAGTATACAGATAGCTGGGGACCTAGAAAATAACATTGGCTACTTTTATCGGGAATCGCGCACATGATACCGCGGGGCGCCACTAGTTCAACACAACTTTTGTTCTTTTAGTTCCATACTATAAATCGTGGTAATCGATAACGTGGAGTTACTGAGGGTCCCTTCGAGATACGCTACCTATTACCATCTGTTACCATAGCATTCACTTGTAGGTAGGAAAAATACAAATATGAGTACAAATCGTATAAGTTTAAAAAGTTTACGCATCCATGTAAATAACCTTAACTTTTACATCAAATAACAAATATTACGCTTTTTATCGGGAATTACGTGGATCAAACCGCGGAGCGCTGCCAGTTGAACACGATTTTTATTCTTCTAGTTGCTCTGAAAATAAATCGTGGTAATCGATAAAGTCAAGTTAAAATGTGTATTATATCAAAAGAAGTTAGGTAAATTAAAATTATATCAAAAGTTATACGTAAGTTATATCAAAAGAAATTATTTGAAATGAAGTTAGGCCGTGTGAACGTTAGAACTTCTGGTATTATATCAAACATTATACACCCGAATTACTGACGGTCGCCTCGGGATATGTTACCTATTACCATTTGTTACCATAGCATTATTTTGTAGGCACATTAAGAATCAAAAGTGGAGGACCACATTTAGTTTTTCAAAATAGCTAAACATCATTATTGTGGGGTCTCAACACAAGGCAGACTTTCAGAAAATAAAAGAGAACATAGAGTTTTTCTACTGTTTTCACGATTCAACACCTCTTCTTCCATTTTTAGAAATACCTTCCACTTTAAGCATTGAAACAAAGTTACAAAAAAATAGACAGGTGAGATTAAAACACAAAATTAAATGAGAAAATAAAGTTATTGTCAGAATGTCTGTAGGTGCCGTTTTTAACCGTAACGTTGATTTTAAATGTAAAATCTAAATATTAAATGTTTTTAAGTTGTTGAATTGGTAATAAATAGACAAAAAACCGACTTCAAAAAAAGGAGCAGGTTCTTAATTTCGCCGCGGTTTTTTTTGGAGAATTTTTCATTTTTGGATTACTACCAAAAAGAATCGGTCCTTACAGAACCAGGTACAGATTGTAACCATCTTCTCATCAGAAAACTCTTCAATAATTAAAATTAAGTTGATTTTTAGTGGCAGTTGGCAGTAGAAAGTAGAGACAGGTAGGTACACTAAAATGGGTGAAATAAAAAAATATATTTAAAAAAGTAAAAACCGACTTTAAAAAAATGGCAAAAAATAACGTCGAGGTTATTAAATGTCCTTTTTATAAAAAGTCGGTTTTAACATTTTTGACACTCCAAAACATTGATATTCAAATAAAATCAAAAGTATTTATTTCGATAGGATTATAAATAATAATAAATAAATAAATCGTGTGACGAACACACAGCGCCATCTAGCCTCGTGGTAAGCTGCTAAGCTTGTGTTACGGTGACTAGACAACGGATATACTACTTATATTTATTTTTCTTTTGTAAATACATACATATTATACATAGAAATACGCCCAGACCAGATACAAATATTTATTTTTAAGCATAAATATTTGCACCTAGCGGGAATCGAACCCGCAACCTTCTGTATTGCAGCCAAGCGTTCGCCCGACGCGCCACAGAGTTCGTCAAAACAGAGGTCGATTGTATAAAATAAACCCACAAACTTCTTAAATCTAAACATTTTACTGTGTAAACAGGTATGGCTATTTTGAAAATCTGAAAATCTGAATGGTTATGCGAATCTGAGTACATTACATAATGATAGGATTTTACATTTAGTATGTACGAACCTACAATACAAAGGTATAGTTACTGTATGTATACCTATTTGAATGTAGATTGAAATTCGAAATAATTTATTTAGTAGTAAAAACAGAAACCTACGGCAAAGTAACTTCGTAAAAGCAATTAAAATATTTAACAAGCTTTGCAGTGACGTTTCGAGCTTTATATTGAAGTACCAAGCTATACCTACCTCTGACTAGGTAGGTACAATCTGTAGAATCGATATGACAAAACTATGTTACAGCAAGTTTTATAATCTAGGTTAATATTATGCCTTTATTTTAACCTACCTAAATCATCGTCATTATCTCATTTTGCTTGTTCATCAACCAACCAAAGGTTGCCTGAATGATATCGCTTTAGGTGATAAGGCCACCTATTGTGGCACCTAGATTTAAGTTGTTTAATTTTTATTTCTGGTGGGTAACAATAAAGAATTAATCTGTCTAAACTTTTGTACATACCCTTTAGGCGCGGAACGGTAAAAGATCAAAATGGTAAAGTGGTCGCAAAGTGGTAAAGGAGGGAAATGATAAGAGAGCATAACGTCTAGAGCACTTAATAGATAGATAGATAGATAATACTTTTATTTGATCAATCACAAAAATATTACAAAAACAACACATTTAAAACTAAATAAATGTTGAACAAATAGGCGGCCTTATCGCTTAATGGTAAAAGGTAACAAACATCGCGGTCAAGAACATAACCATCTTTTGCTGCTGTCGGGTAAAAATGTAGTGTTTTGGAAGTGCTACTAGCTAGGTAGGTCTAAGTTATCTGATACACATTCGTTTTATTGTAAAACTAGCTGTGCCCCGCGGTTTCACCCGCGTAAGTCCCGATCCCTCAGGAATATGGGGATAAAAAGTGTAATGTCTATGTGTTATTCCATGTCTCCAGCTAAATTTCATGGTAATCGCTTCATCGGTTTTTACTTGATTGAGTGACAAAAATTCATACTCACCGGCTTAATTATATTAGTTGGATATTTATGTTAGACTATACGTTTTTGTGGGCCTTTGTTGCCTTTTTTCAGGAATCGAAAGACTTTTGCAAACCATTTCTTCATTCTTGCAAAACAATAAATTAACGCTTTATTTAAACAATTTGAGGTACAAAACTATTTTATTTTTTTACACACGGTCAACGTAAAGCGAGTGTTTATTCCCTAAGTGCTTATAGTGCTCATTATACACCTAAGGGATAAAGTAATTTTATTTTGAAACTAGGTTCTGGTAGTATACGGACATTTCGAACTGGCCACCTAGACAAAACACATAAAAAAACGGTTATTTTTTTTCTATTATATTTCGACGGAAGGGTAAGGCAAAAAGTTTTAGTTAATATAAAGCCCCAACTTTTTTTTTATCAGCTAAGGCCGATGTGTGGTTACATCACTTTGATGTAACATTGTTAAATTTAATTAATATAGAGCCGTAAATATATTTCATACAAGTTGCATTAATATATTGTTTTGTTTTGTTGTTAGTTAAATGCTTATTTTTGTAGCCCTTTTATTATCTCGCAGTAGATGTGTAAAGTAGAGTATTCGGTAAGAAAGCCTGTCTTTATCTTGGGCGCTTGAATCCCACGTTTCACTCAGGACTCTAGGTACATAACTCCTTCGCTTCGCTCAGAAGTTAAGTTTTTAACACCCTCGCTACGCTCGGGAGTTAACTCTTTAGAGTCCTTCGTACCCTTTGGATTCAATATGACGCCCGCTATGTAAGACAGGGCCTTAGTACCTCGGTGCATAAACTACTATTATTTTATGTGTTTCATATCGCGAAAGCGTCGTATCCTACATAGGTCAGACTTTTTGAGAGGATATTTTTAAACTTTTTGTTGACACATTTTTAATGTAACTAGTGATTCTCGGTGATAAAAAAACTTTTTAAGAATATATTTTATATCTATAACTCTGGAAACCTAAATTAAAACTTCAATGCATGAAAACTTATTACATAATTAAAAAGAGAAAGGCTTTCGTAAAACGCTTTCGTCGTTATAATTGGCTTGTGCAACCGACCGTGTCGCCTCAAACTGAAAAACATTTTCTCGTCCCGTTTTCAAGTGTTTTCACTGGAGATTTAAAAAGTTGAATATACTTAACTTATTTTAATGCTGTCAGTGAATAACACAAAGTCAGTACTACCTATACTTCATTTTTTAATTGAACGACTTGAAAATTCTTTCTAAAAAAAAATTTCAAAGACAAGGAACCAAAACCCGATGAACCACCAGAAATTAAAAAAACGTACTATCTAATGGTACGTTTTAAGTGAACGAGAAATAGTAAGGTCAAAAGTGAAAATTGACCATAAATACCTTTTTGCTTTATTTGAAAGCGTATCCTACCTACTCTTGTGACTATTTTTTAAAGAAATCAGTAACCCAAGAGTGTACAAGTGTAATGAAAGTGAAAGTCGGTAAAAAACATGGAGACTTTAGCGTTGTCTTCAAAACTCTGTGAACAATCTTTGTAAAAAAATGGCCACCGTTTTACAATAATTTCCATTGACTGATGACTTCACTGGTTCGATGCAAATAACTTGCAAATATTAATAACACTTGACAGTGGCAAATTCCCAAATGGAAAAGCCATATTATTACAGAAGAAGATTGTTGGGTGCAGATTTTTAAAAAAACATTTCTTTAAAAAATATTCTTTATAGTTCTAAAGTACCCATTGAAATGAAATGAATTTTCTAAATTTTTTTGATTATTAATAATTATCATATTATTATTATTATTTTATGAAATTTATTTTTTCATTTCATTGCTTGAGTTGAACTTTAATAGGTATACCTTCTATTCTACATTTTTGACCTCTCTAGCGCCGAGTTTTTCCTATCCAAAGTATTAACTCTTTGACCGTCACCGACCAAATGACATTCAAAACAGACTGAAGACTTCGAAAATCGCAATGTCGCGAAAGAGAAATAGAACCTTTTAGATCACTAACGCCATCTGTGCCAGAGTAAAAATCTAAATACTTAGTCGCCATCTATGACTTTCATCGTAAACTTCATGAGGTAAACGCGGTAAAAGGTTTTTCTTCGGAGGTTTTGTAAGTCAGATTTAATTTCAACGATAACCGACAGATGGCAGTAAGTAAATTATTTTTTAGGTTCAGTTTGTGTAAAATAATACATGTCTACTTTTATACCGATATTTCCGAGATTGGGACTTACGCGGGTGAAACCACACTAATAAATGTAAATTCTGGTTTTTGAAAACTTTATACGGTCAAGCAGCTTGACGGATGATTTTGACCTAGCTTTATGGGTTGGTAATGGATAGGTACATTTAATTTTTAAGTCGGTTCAAGCACCATACCTATTAAGGTATGGTGCTTGAACCGACTTAAAAATTAAAGTATCTAGTTTTTCAATTAAAATCATATTAGTTCGTTTTAATCGTGTTACTTTTATTTTAACAAGCATTTTATCAACGCTCTTTTTTAAAGCTTACACGATTTGTGTTATTTATTCGTTCTCGCGCAGTTCCGATTTGAGTTATTTCGACTTTACAAACAATTACCTAATTACCACTAACAACGCCACGAGGCGTAAGTAGCTAGTATAGTCGGTATACTGTCTAAACGACTCAAATTGACCGTGAACCTCCCATGCATATTTAATGCCTAAACAAATTTCGAAAATACTCGAGTTCGTTGGAAAGGTCAAACGTTATTTTAAAATAGACAACTGAATTTTTAATTTGACAGTTGATCCAATTGTGTCACGAATAAATTAGGTTAGATTTAGTTATTTTAGAGCACGTAAAAGGAAATTGCGGCGCACTTGAAAAAGAGAAAATAATGAAAGAAAGAAAATATCTTGACAATACAAGTATAAAAAAACTGGCCAAGTGTGAGTCGGACTCAGTCGCGAAGGGTTTCGTACCCAATTGTTATATTGCTAAAATTAACGCTGGACCAACTAATTCGTAAACACAAATGTTTTACCACTGCATTTATATATTTTTAAATCACATTTGTTGTATGAGAGCCAACCTTAATTATTTGTTTTTTTTTTTTTAGTTTTTAGTATTGTTGTTATAGAAGCTACAGAAATACGTCGTATTAATAATGTGAAAATTTCAAAAGTCAAGGAGTTATCATGGTTCAGCCTGGTGAGTGACAGACAGTATCAAAGACACACTCAGACTAAAAATTTAGAAGCTGAACCCGTAATGTGAATTTTGGCGTAAAAAAAAACGCGAACGTGATGGTTAAGTTAACGTGTATTTTGTATGGAAACTCAAAAAGCGCCCCCAGCTGACGATATCGAAGTTACCAATTTTCATACAGAATACGCGTTAACTTAACCATCACGTTCGCGTTTTTTTTTTTTACGAAAAAACTCACACTACGGGTGCTGTTCAATTACTATTTAAAGTTTTGGCGGGAACGCGTTGAGACGTGTTGGTGAATTTACATTTCTGTGAAACCTAGATCAAATGCGTGTAAATTGTTTAATTTTGGGGGCATATTAACCAATTTAGTTTCGTAAGTGTACAAGTGTAATGAAAGTGAAAGTCGGTGAAAAACATGGACTATAGCGTTGTCTCCAAAACTCCGTTCTTTGTAAAAAATGGCCACCGTTTTACCGTCAAGTCGAGAGAAATATTCCCTCGACTAGACTTTGACTATGATGACTTTTTAAAATGTTTCGATGCAAATAACTTGCAAGTATGCAAATATTAATAATACTTAACACTGGCAAATGTCAAATGGAAAAACCATATTAAAGAAAAAGAAGAAGAAGAACTTTTCAAGTACTCCTCAAATGTTAAGATACGATTCTCTACCAAACATTTTAACTTCTTTAGCGACGTAATTTTCATAAACTCGGTTCAAATCATTACTCCTGTAAATTGAACAGTAAAGATTTTAGTGTCATTGTTGGCGGCAGGGCACTTTGTTTGCGTAAAATGGCGTAAATAAAGACATTTTCTTTTACGTTATTGTATACTATTACTCTGCGTACTTAGTTACCTATTGCCTGTGCTACGAGTATTTTTGTGATTTACACTTTGGATAAAGTTTTATACTTGCCTGAGACAGATTTACATTATAAAGTTTTTAAAATGGAACTTTCACGTTTTAAAATTAAGACTCCGTTTTAAAACGATTGCATTTATATTTTAACACAAAATGTTCTAAAAACAACATTTTGGACGCCGAAAAGGCTGAATATGGCCATTCTAAATATAATGTAAGACCAATGTGTAACATATTCTTAGTCAATAAATGTATTATAATATATTATTATTGTGAAATGGAATATCTTCGCTCTTTAGACCCTTTTTTTGTTCTTTCGATCTCTCGGTGTGCATGTGTAGTGTATTGTGAACACGGAGGAGATTGTGAGCTTGATCAAATAAAGCATTTATCTATCTATCTATATAATTAGGGTTCCAAACCTTAAACGGAATTCCAAAACCCACTTATCTGTCTGTCTGCGTGTCGCTTACCGAAATTGTGAACGAAACGGGTTTGACCAAGGAAGTTACATTACGGTTTGACCTATCAACTTTGATGGTTTTTTTAAGAAAATCACCAAAGAAAACAGGAATAAGTAAGAGACAGACAAGATAAAACAAATCTAATGAACTAAATTGACATAAAATGGTTACGTCACAAACGAGACGCTATGCTACTCTGTGTAGACTATTAGTGTAGGTAGCTAGTTAATTCAGTGTCATGATTGTTTGATTCCTATTCTGACCTATAGTACCCTTTTTCAGAAACTTGGATCAAGAATGTAAATTAAAAACCCATTTAATTATTATTTGAAGTTATGTGTTCACGTTTTTGATCTAAGTTTCTGTAATAGTCTGGCATAGTTTCGAACAACGTGAGTTTTGAGTTCAGAAAGATGAAGTTTTTGAAATTGTTTGAAGAAATTGCTGAAATAACAGGTAAGCTGACTAAGCCGGTATAAAAGTAAAAAAATATATAAAAAGGAGCCTCTATGTGTTAATACAGATCTCCTGCTCTGCATGCTAAGTTTAATCGCAATTGGTTCAGTAGTTTTTGCGAGAAGTATAACAAACATACTCGTTTGATTAGATAGGTACCTACGCTTTTTAACCGACTTCAAAAAAGGAGGAGGTTATCAATTCGTTTGTATATATATATTTTTGTATGTTCACCGATTACTCGAAGAGAACGGAAATGCTCCTCAAAACGCATTAATCAATCCAATTGTTTATCGATTACTCGAAGATGGCTTGACCGATTGAGATGATTCTTTTTTGATGGAAAGGTGAGAGCTTCGAAATGGTCCCATAAAAATCAGATGAAGATCTGATGAGGATCTTCGAAGTGAGGACCGGGAATGCTTCTTAAAACGCTGTATTCAATTCAATTGTTCATCGATTACACGAAGATGGCTTGACCGATTGATATAGTTCTTTTTTTAATGGAAAGGTGGAAGCTCCGAGGTGGTCCTATAAAAGTTTTGGTAAGGATCTGATGAGTATCTTCGGAATGATGGACAGGACAGCATCCCAGAATTCAATAAATTACTCATTTTTGAACAAAAAGAATAGACCCCTAAAGAACTAAGTACAGATTGATTAGGCACCTGAAACCTTCTCATCAGCAACTCAATAATTAAAATTACGTTGATTTTTAGGTTAGGTCGGTATACTAAAAAGGCAAAATAAAAAAATAATTTAAAAATTAGTTTTACTGGTTGGTTCCATATTGTACTTAGTTTGGCTGCCCGACTTCAGATGATAAACCAGATTAATTAGTCGGTGGCACTGTACCTATGTAGAGGTTATTTTGGTCTTTTTATCATTTTTTTTTTTGTTGTTTTTTAAATTATTTTTTGTTTCTTTTTTTAAGTCGGTTTTTTAAATGAAAATACATTTCGATTTTTTAAGCACGATAAATGAGCGTTTGACGACTATCTCACCTGCAGCCCTAGCCAACATTCTTATTGAATAACGAACTCGCTAATCGACAGATTTCTTTGTATGAAATTTACATAAGGTCACACTTGATTTTTCGAATTTCGTACAAATAAATCTGTCGATTTGGCTAGGGCCGCTGATGTTAAGTGATGATGATACGTCTCAGACGTAGTACTATCATCTGGAAGAAGGAATTAGACAGCAGTGAACTATGATCCGGCTCGTCTTCCTATTGGGATACGGAAGGATTCCCTTAGCGATTGTTTTGACATAGATTTAATAAAATTGTTCTGACGAACTACAGACAATAACAACTGTCCTATATCTTACTAATATTATAAACGCGAAAGTTTGTATGTATATATGTAAGGTTGTTACTCTTTCACGCAAAAACTACTAAACCAATTGCGATAAAACTTGGAATATAGGTATCTGGGGACCTGGATTAACACATAGGCTACTTTTTATCCCGATATTCCCGCGGGAACGGGACTTACGCGGGTGAAACCGCGGGGCGCAGCTAGTATTTTAATACATTTAAGAACCAGCACCAGACGACGTCGTTTACCAAAACGGTTCCTACGACAATGTCATCAACTTATCCACTCAGGCGGACAAAATCGAAACTAAATTTCAACCTAAAGTATTTCGTAGTTTCGTACAACACTAGCACCACCGCTGCCTGCACAGATAACTTGAACGGAGGGTTTAGTTGTAGAAGACCCTTAAAACAAACATAACCTACTTACAATTTGTAACAAAAGCTAATGATTCTGAATTGGAAATTATTGTTACACGAAATAGACAGTTTTCTATATAATGGGAAGTGGTGAATTCAACTTTACACTCTCACCAATAACGTTTCTTTTCGAAAGTTAAATTTGTTTTCTTTAGCGAAAATCATATGAGAATAATTGAATAGTTCCAAGTTTAGTAACAGTTTTGACAGTTGGAATATGCTATGGAATAAAATATGAGCTTTTAAACAGGATTCGATCAAATTAGAGTACCAAAATTGAATCCTAATAATTAATCGCTGTATATTAGAAAGTACCTATTATACTTTACAAGAATGAGTCTTCGTTGGACCTGTAACTTGATAAGGAAGTTTCTAACGGTCGTTTAAATAAACAACCGAGGATAATAAACTTCTTCTTCTTTTCGTGTAGTGGTGTGGCTCACCTATAGTGTTAGAGTGGTCAGGTCGCCCTAAGGCTTCTAACTTGCCATAACGACTGCTTTCAAAGATAACCTGCTTAACGTGCCATCCAAAGCACAGAGGAGCTCGAGATTGAAGTGATTTTTTACCACATATTGACACACATGGTCAGTCGGTCACCCATTCAAGTAATGACCGCACCAAGCTTTGCTTAACCCGCACAATCGTTGAAGATCGGCAGGTGCAGCTAGGTCAATGAGCTCCTCAAACGAACTATCGGCCACTTTATTTACCGGGTTTAATCGCGTTTTATTCATGATTTTTAAACGACCGAGCTTTCGCCAACTGTAAACTGTAAAGTTTTTTTATGCAAAATCGCGAAAACCATAAAAGAAATTATGGACTATTGGCCGATATAAAATTGTAGGACTACGCTGCTTTCTTAATTGCAGCGCTGTAAAGTTATTTGAAACAAAGCCTGTCATAATTAAGTTTTGTTTGTAGGCGTTTAATCAACCGACCACTTCACACTTAAGGATATTCATTTATTCAGTCATTCTAATATAATTCAACTTTTAAACGGCGATAGCTATAAAAATTTGTTGAAATAGGTATCTTGTAGGTACTAATAGTACTAGAGGTGAGGACTCAAACATATTAACAAAAATATAATTAAAAGCTACGCCCCGCGGTTTCACCCGCGTAAGTCCCGTTCCCGCGGGAATATCGGGATATAAAAAGTAGCCTATGTGTTATTCCCGGTATCCAGCTTCCTATATTCCAAGTTTCATCGCAATCATAGTTTTTGCGTGATTGAGTAACAAACACACATACATACATAGTCACAACTTCAGCTATATAATATTAGTAGGATAATAGGAAAGTAGGAATAGGATAGGATAAAAAATCGCTGCAACTCTTGACACAATATTGTTACATTTGTCGTAAAATTAAAATGAGTGTCACCGCAGGCTCTGAAATGTAGTCGATCAATGTTGATTAAAAAGTCAAAAGAACAATTCAGTTTAAGGTACCGTTACCACAGTGGCTGTATATTCACAAAATACGTTTCGTTTTAGTTAAAGGAATTAACTTAGGGAATTTAACATAGTATGTTTTACAAGATGAATTATTTCAAAACATTTTTGAAATCAAAGGTGTTTTTAATAAATTGGGAATTCAATATTTTGAGATTTCTATATTTGGAGATATCAACATTTTGAGATTTAACTTATTGGGAACTTGAAAAACCCCCCCTTGTCAGATGCGTGCGTCCGCGTCGTCGGTCGGTACATCATTAAAACAAAGTCGTTTTCCGCTGTTTGTATATTATATGCTTAGATCTTTAAAACTACGCAACGGTTTGATGCGGTTTTTTAGTAGATACAGTGATTCAATTGGAAGGTTGGAAGGATGGATGTATAACATATCCTGATATTCCGGCGGGGTTACGGTGAAAGGACAGGGCCCAGCTAGTCATAATATTAAGATCACAATCTCCAAATTTTCGCTCTTTACTATTAGCGGTTTGGGCTGTGCGCGAATCAGTCAGTCAGTCAGTCAGAATAAATAATTTTATAGATATTCAATCCATACTTTAATTTAACTTCAAGGCGTAAGTAGGAGTGTGTTATAAAGAGAGCTGTTGGGTGCCCAGATGGAGTAAAGTAACTAGTTGTCCAATGTCCATGTTGATGGCAGATTTATTGTCCGAATAACCTCGCAAGTAATAAAAAACTTTGGCTTAAATACTAAGTACAAATATCAAGATACGAAAGGATAACGGTAGGAACTGCAACAATCACGTTAATATTTTATTCATTTATTTTATTCGGAAAACATACAGTGAATAAAAACTAAGTAACAATAAATTAATTAACTCAACACCATTTACAAGTCCTCGCATATTTCATCCACATTTACTTGACCCTCTGAGAACCAAAAAAGAGGGGGAAAAAATATAGAAATATACATCATACAATAAACTACAGAAGTATACGTTATCAAATATAAAAAATAAAAAGTACAGTAAGTAAAGTACATGTGATAGGTAATCACAAGTTACAATATACACACGTATTTCCGCGGTAATTATTATATAATTATAATAAGTTCCATCAGCTGTGGTATCATGTAATTAGCATCCACCGCTGTCATTTGCTATTTGCTGTCAAAAAGCATATTTTGTATTGTACATTGCTGTTTAAAGTAATCACCGGTAACAACCACGTTACGTCAAAGCAGCAATGTACAGCAACTTAGCCACTAGTAACGGTGGATGCTAATTACATGATACCACAGCAGGACCGTAGTATTTGAAGGTATGTGCTGACACAGAAATATGTGTCCGCCACAAGTGCCATTAAACCCCACTATATAGAGTTGTTTTCATACATACAACACAACAAACACATTTTATTGCCCATTAGGGTTGTTACCTGAATTTATAGTTCAAAATGAGCCGGGTCAAGGCCGGCCTTTCCCTTTTTTAGTATCTCATCATATTTAGATAGATCGAATGACCTTTTCATCTAATTTTAGATAATCTTTGAATCTATGCTTTTTATTGTGTTGTGTGTGGTGCCATTGTTAGCCTGTAAGCTTTTTTAGTATAATAAATAAATATTTCACGACGTTGTACATTGCTGTTTAAAGTAATCACCGGTAACAACCACGTTACGTCAAAGCAGCAATGTACAGCAACTTAGCCACTAGTAACGGAGAGAGTAGAGCCTCAAAGGCTGGCACGTGGACACTAAACAACAGACATACAATAAAAACTAGCGATTGTAACTAGCAAGTTGTATACGCGTTATTGACTGTTTACTGATTTGACAGTTCGCGATCTTGACTGTTTGCTAATTTGACCATTTGCGATTAGATATTTATGTGAATTTGACTAGTTAAGAAATGGACCGATCGCTATTTGACCGATTTCGAATTTGACCATATGCGACGAAACGCCGTAATCGCAAAAAAAAAACAAAAATTTAAATTATTTTCATCCAGCCCTAGAGCCCACATTTATTGTCCGTGTCCGTCCACATTTCTGCCGCGCAGTCGAGTGTTCAAGCAAATCTCGTAATTTTTTGGTGAATGTGTCGATCCGCTTCTGGTTCTTTGTTTGATCGACTTCAGAAGTGTCCAATTTAAATATTGGTACTTACTCCTAATAATTATAGTCATTGGTTAGGAAACGTTTGTTATTAATTAGTTTACTCACTTGCATTTCATTAAAGTATTTTTCGTTTCTCTTTCGTAGCTTTTGTGCTACGAAAGTCTACGAAATCGCTACGGGCTCCATCTTATAAAGCACGCGCGTCACGGTCCGTAAATCTAGAACTATCATCGCATGAACATGAAAGTGGCAATGCTATCAAGCTTTAAGGCTTTAAGTATGTAGGTACTTATACCTACATACTTGAACTACGTTTTTAAAAATATCATTTGTTCGTCACTCATACGGTGAGTACTTATTAGGCCGTACTTTTAAATTCGTCAAAGTCATCACTCTCTGACATAAAAATACGTCTTAGGACCATTCATAAACCCTAACACTAGGTGAGCCAGAACACTAAAAGAAGAACATTTAGGCCTTTTTAAGAGTTGTTTTAGGCTTAATAATTCATATTCTTCTTTTATATAGCTATATTCCATTTGGACATTAGCCAGTGTCAAGTTTTACTAATATTTGCAAGTTATTTGCATCGAAACAGTCAAGTCGTCACAGTTGAAGTCAAGTAACACTAAAACGGCAGCCATTTACAATGATTGTTCACGGAGCTTTAGACACACCGCTAAAGTCCAAGTTTTCCCCGATTTTTACTTTCACTACACTTATATACCTGCACGAAACTAAAATGATTAATATGCCCCCGAAATTAAACAATTTACACGTATTTGAACTAGATTTCACAAAAATGAAAATTTGGCAACACATCTCCTCACCGCGTTCTCGCCAAAACTCCTTCCATCTAAATAATTGAGCAGCTTCTAAATTCAAAATCAGTATCGGATGTTTTCCATTATTGTTTCAAAATTTAAATAGCCCTCAAATTAAAGTGGCTTGAAATAGACCTCAAATTTAAAATCTAATTAAATTGTTTTGTAGCATTGTCTTTGTATTTAATTCCTTTGTTTTTAAGATGGACATTGTATTTGTATATTAATTAATTATACTTATTATTGAATGTAATTGTATTGACTGACTATTGTATGGATTGCATTGATCAATAAATTCAAGTAATATTTAAATAGAATTATAACATTAATTTTTAAATTAATTGTTTACTGTATTAGTATCCTTTATGTGGCCTAATTCGAGACTACGACCTATTATGTCAATATTAAAAATAAAACAAGGTTATTTTCACCGTAACATAAGTGACACACATAAGGTATTCAAATGACTGTCGTTAGTGGGTGCAAGTAATTTATCATTCAGGGACTTTGAAGGCAATTTGTAAGCTTTTTACACAGGTAATATTTTTAAACTTATGACGTAGAGGGGTGAATGATTGGCCCTCTATTATGTACTTAGACTTATGTACACATGTACTTATCTTACTAATATTATAAACGCGAAAGTTTGTATGTAAGTATGTATGTATGTATGTGAGGTTGTTACTCTTTCACGCAAAAAGTACTGAACCGATTGCGATGAAACTTGGAATATAGGTAGCTGGGGACCTGGATTAACATATAGGCTACTTTTTATCCTGATATTCCCGCGGGAACGGGCGCAGCTAGTTATTATAATAAAGATAAAACTTTGTGCTTGTTTGTTGCTCGTAAGATAAAACTTTGTGCTTGTTTGTAGCCTATGTGTTAATCCAGGTCCCCAGCTACCTATATTCCAAGTTTCATCGCAATCGGTTCAGTAGTTTTTGTGTGAAAGAGTAACAACCTCACATACATACATACTTACATACAAACTTTCGCGTTTATAATATTAGTAAGATTAGCAGCGCTTTGCGTTTTTAACCTTGTCCTGATCCCGTATTATGTATAGTCTTTTTGTTATTCCAGATCTTCATCTATATTGATCCAGAGTTTTATCACAATTTGTTTAAAGGTTTTTGCTTGAAGGAGCGACATATATAGAAAATTTAACTTTTGTATTTTTTAGTACAGGATATAATAATCGCGCGTAACCAGACACTCGCACTCCATTTACAGACACTCCACAAGTGCAAGGTGTATGTGTATGTCGTGCCAGCTTAGGCAACCAACTTGTATCTATGTGTGTTGTAGGTTACGAACACGGTAACATTGTTCCAATCCATTTACTCTCGTTTTAACTTATAGGGTTGTTGACTACGAAACCCTATAAACTGAGTTTCTCAATGGTTTCTCACATAAATCTCTATTAGAGTAAGTAGGTACATGGTTTCTCACATTTTTTTTTTTGTTTTTTTTTTTTAATTTTTTTATTATAATATTTGGATTCTACCCACAAAGCTACAAGTCTAAATTGACTGAAATATAGACATCCTCTTTTAACTTCTATAGATTCTGTATGTTGGTGGTTGATATCTCTTTTATCGATACTTTGTGGGAACGTTCATAATGAATATCATCAAACTTCAAATTGGTCTATATATTAGAACGTTTCAGTTTTTAACGACTTTATTAAAATTATAGCAAATTTAGATTAGTATCTAGAAGCTGTGTTTGTTACTTTCTCCAGAAGAAAAAACGCTTAGCAATGGACCGTTTGCAATGGAACTCTGTCAACTGATAGCTAGCGATATAGTTTAAAACTTACTGTATTTATTTAATTTTCATCGCCGACTAAACTTAGTTTCGCCAAGCTCCTCATAGTTTAGTCAGTTTTTCACGACCATCCCGCGCAAACTATGCCAGCTATGCTTATTTCTTTTGAAAAACAGGCGAGCTAACTAGTCTAGTTAATTTATTGGCGGTGGACTTTTAGCCTAAATTCGGAATTTGTAAGTAAACGTCGGATCATAGCTAGAAAAAACGTTGATATTATACGCTGAAAAATGGTTGAATAAGAACTTACTTAAGTTTCATTTTTTTTGTTAAAAACAAAGTTTCCTCGATTATATTTTCCGGGCATTTTTTTTCTGTCCCTAAAGTTTTCTTTATCGCAGACGCCCTTAGCATTCCCAACACTGTTCCTATTTCCTTCCAGCCAGTCTGTGTCAACCACAGTTAGAAGCAGACGCGTTCCAAATTCAAACTGAATCCACGTTTACCGCGTTTTTTCTTTTTCTTTTTTTATTGACGAAGGAGTTTGTATTTTTTTACAATCAGTCTTCATATTTTTCTTAATAAATATTTTTTTCACGATGTAAATGTGTGCGTTAATATGGTTAAAAAGAAATTTGTACGTGATTTAGTGAATGAACCGCGGCCGTCCTTATAATGAGATGGAAGTGAAGTGCCACTTGGATGGAACTGTGTTATTGTGTGTTCGGAAGATTGGTTTTTCTCTTTTGTGAAGTGTTCTGAAGGACGAAAAAGTAAAATTTTGCTGAGCCAGGTTTTATGGAATAACTATGTGTATTAACTTAAAATACCTAGGTACATTGTTGAATTGACTGCCTGGAGACTTAGAATTTTGTATTCTAAATATTTTCATTTATTTCATGATACACTAGAGGCCCGCAGTTTCAGCCTCGTAAGTCCCGGTTCCAGGGGAATATCGGAATTTAAAGTATAGCCATGTGTTGGTCTCCAGATATCTGCAAACTGAGTTTCGTCGCAATCGGTTCAGAAGTTTTTGCGTGAAAAGTAGGTAACAAAATAAAATAATTTTACATTACAAACATTATAATTTACAATTTTAATAGGATAGGGTAAAATTAGTAGGATTTATCTGAGTCATTCGATTATCTACTTTGTTTTTGAAATAAAATGGTAATGCCTATTTATATTCTAATGACTATTGGAATACAATTAAAGAAGTTCGGAAAGGATCTGTAAAGATTTCGAAACGTAGTAGGTGCATTGTTAAAATGCTAAATTAAATAAAAACTAATTAAAGCAACGCGATTTAGACCATAAAAATGTTTAATTTCAATCCAACACCACGAAAGCATAAGAGAGATCTAATGAGGAACATTTTAAAAACTAACTTTAGTTCTTTATCGCTTCTCATTCAGGTGATAAGTGGTCAAATGCAAGCCTATTCTACCTCCTACTACTAATATAAAAACTGTATGTGACTTTGTTAACCTTTCACACAAAGACTACAGCTGTGGTATCATGTAATTAGCAGCCCCCGTTACTAGTGACTAAGTTGCACTACATTGCTGCTTTGACGTAACGTGGTTGTTACTGGTGATTAGGTACTTCAACCAGCAATGTACATACAAAATATGCTTTTTTTTTTTTTTTTATCTTATCGGTTGTGAACCGATTATGGCCATTAGGAAATTAGCTAGTGTCAAGTATTCTAATATATTATGCAAGTTATTTGCATCGAAACAGTCAAGTCGTCATAGTTAAAGTCAAGTCTAGGGAATCATTTGTAAACACGGCGGCCATTTACAAATAATCTTTACGGAGCCTTGAAGACAACACTAAGTTAATGTTTTGCACCGATTTTCACTTTCATTCCACTTGTACACCTTCACGAAACTAAATTGATTAATATGCCCCCGAAATTAAACAATTTGCACGCATATGAACTAGGTTTCACAAAAATGAAAATTTAGCACCACATCTCCTCAACGAGTTCCCGCCAAGACTCCAATATGCTTTTTGACAGCAAATAGCAACTGACAGCGGTAGATGCTAATTACATGATACCACAGCTGAACTGATTACAAGAAAACTTGGAAAAAATCCGCAGATTTCTTCCACCTATCTAAGGTGAAAGAAATCCGATTAATCAGAATTTTATGGGGGTAAAACCGCAAGTCTTTTATAAAAAGAGTTCCTTTATGATTCGCAAGACTCCTTTCGTGAGAAGCACTCGAAGAACTCTATAGGTACCTATTGTTTTTCTTCCATTGATTGCGTGACAATCCAATCGCTTGTCGATCAATCGTCGTTTCTGTACACAAATATTTGTAGAGCTTTGTTTGCTTGGAATTTGTTGTTCTTGAATAAACTGTTTTGTCTAGCAAAGTGTAGGTTACTTAGGCTAAAATCTATAGTCCGTACTTTAAATTTGCTAAGCAAAAACTTTGACTTAAGACAATTTTTGGTATTTATAAAGCGATCTTCGCAACTAGTTTATCTTAAATTTTTGCGTATTAAAGTCGAAGTTTTTCAAATTTAAAATGTATACCAATTAAAAATAATGGCCTAATCTTTGCTTCACTGTTTTGACTATGAAGTTCTTTTTATTTTATTCGTATATTACAAAATGAATTTCGACTTTAAATTCCAATTCAAAGTTTATTCTTAGTGTTTGCTAAGCAGTCTGAGCAGAGTCAAAGTATGCACTATAGATCTCAGTCTTAATGCCACACAGAAGTCAAAGTTAAGTTAAAATTGTTTTATTCATTTACACGATCGTTTTGAATCGTCTTATTAAGCGACCTTTTGAATCGTCTTGAGAAGCCACAATTAATAGACTCATTAGCTAGATGAAGGGTACACTAACAACAACGACGTTCGAATTTTGATTTATCTTCAGGCGTGTGAAGTGTAAGTAATTTTCCGAAGAATTTGACTTTCAAACTGATGAAGGTCGGCCGTCTGAACCGTGTTTGAAATGCAGCACTATCAGGCTTCCTTTCTCTTTCTAGTCTCTAATAGAGGTCAGTCCATTACAATGCTAATGTTTTTTTTTGGAGTGATCATAACACCAGCTACTCAGACTAATAAAATGGGTGTTAGAAGCACTAACTAACGGACTCAACGGGCAGTTTTGTCTTTCCGCGAGCAACTTTTTTCGAACGACCGACAATGATTTTTAAAATTTTAAATACTTTCGTTCGAAATTTAAATTTGTTTTAAAAGTGTAGTAGCAAATTATCAATCGATTGTTCGATCAAAAAATCACAGTACTTAACCCGTCTGAATCCGATTTTGAACCCCTAGTGTGAAAGATAACGCTCTAATTGTCAAACCTAAAAGTTTTAACAAACCATAATGAACCGCTATTTGTAAGTCATGATTCAATAATGACCTCTGGGGTCGTTCTTACATCATCATATTTGTCACCAATTAGGTAGACTATTTTTTAAACGACTTCCTAAAAAGCAGATATGTTTTCTTCTGTTTTCGCGATTTTGGAATGAAATTAAACTCATTAAATAAACGGTTTTAATCGCGTTGATTATATTAATTATAACTTTTATCAATGCCGAACTTAAAAATAAATTCTTACTGAATTTAGCAGCATTCTCTAGTAAATGAGTAAGGAGAAGGAGTTAGACTCTGTTTAGTGAAATACCCGTGGAAACGAGACCTAAGGATTTGTCAATATATAGCTACATAATAGTCGATTTAATTAATAAATTATTAACAAACGGAGATCATCGGAATTCCAGTGAGTCTAGCCAAAGTAATGGAGTTTTTGAATTAACTTCATTTCTTTGTATATCGGTAGTTTGGAGCTTCTGTGTTCAACTGAATGTCATTCAGTAACAATATACCTTATATTCCGTCTAGGTGAAGCTCGCGCTCGACGTTCGATGAAAAATAACGAAAATTATAGGTAAAATAATCATAAAGTATGTTTGTGCCGAAGAAGGTTATAATAGACTTAAATAAATTACTAACTAACTATTATAGGCACTAGGTACGTCCCGCGGTTTCAGCCACGTAAGTCTAGCTCACACGAGAATATTGAGACTATGTTAGTACAAAGTAGTCTATGTTAGTACTTCTCGATAATCGAGCTTTCTATCGGTGAAAGAATTTTCAAAATCGGTCTAGTTCGGAGCCCATTTGATACAAACAAACAAATAAATAGTTAGGTAAACAAACATTTTTGTTTATTTATAATATTAGTACATATTATTATGGTAGGTATAAATTTTAATATTTGGCGAAAATTGTGTCTAAATCCAGAATTACAAGAGACAGGCAGACGGGCATATGACGAAACTTCAAGGGTTCATAATCATGACTAAGAAATCTTAGAAACTTAGAACTAGAATTTATGTTTATTTATAAATAATATTATTTAATATTATTATATAATAATATAAACATATTATATATATATAATATTTGGTATTTTCCAGTAATTGAGATATCGTTTTATGGACTTTAGGCCAGTTTACACTAATATTCTATTACCAAAAAGTTTTAGGTTCTTATTTATTGTAAAACTAGACAACTTTTTTTTAAATTAACTTCCCAGTACAGACTGTTTGTCCTCTCTTCCTTTATTAAAAGTACAGAAGAAAGTAGCTACGCGTAAATTTAACTGAGTCAAACTCTACGTAGGCACTAATTCAATCTCGAAGTCTGCAGGAAGCAACAACAGAAGGTACTGTCTGTATTCACCTAGCTGGTCTGGATTCCGGTTACGTAATGAACTGCTTGCTTCTATCTATCTAACTATAGTTACCTAGTGTTCACTAGACTTCGGGGAATTTAATGCCGTTATTTCAAGCAAAGGTCTGTACCCAACGCCTAGATACGTATCTTATACCTATTTAGTTTTATGTCAACCTTTAGAACCTAGAATTTACCTATCTTATATGACTGACTGTTCTGTGTTGAAGAATGGGATTCAATGTCTTCCAATAGTTGCAGGGTTTAGGGTTTAACCCTAAAAAGCTAACCATTCGTCGATTCGAGGGGTACGTGCACTAATGTCTAGTTAACCTAACCTAGTTAACTAAATATAAATAAAAAATTGTTAGAAATATTTTAAAAGGAAAAATTCATCTTCAAAAATTCACTTGCGGCGAGATTTGAACCCGCGTCTCTAGATTTCAAATCTCGCCGCAAGTGAATTTTTGAAGATGATTTTTTCCTTTAAAAGTATTTCTAGTAAATATGCCTTGAGCAATAAAAACAAATTTACGAAATATTAAAAAATTGTTTATTATCTCCCACAATTATTATTGTTATGAAAATAATTTTCATTTTTTTTTCAACTTTCAACTTAACTACAGTTTTTAAATATTCGTCATTTCGACGGGTTTAGATTTTCAGCTTTAATAGATATCCCATTAAAGTTCCAAAAACCGTAATTTTATAGTCGACCTTTGAGGCCTAGAAGAGTAAAATAACGCGAACTTATTTGCATTTTTAATTCTTGTCGCCACCACATGACATCATTAATTGCAATTAGAAACTGCAAGGTTTTAAAATTCTCGTCGTTTCGACGAATGGGTAGCTTTCATGGAGGATAAAATAAGGTTAGCTATCTAGGGTTAAGGTTAAAATCATATAATTTTAACCTTAACCCTAGATATTAAATTAACAAAATTGACAAAATTGGAGTAAGGTCGAAGTAGTGAGTAGGTACAAGCTTTGTCTTTTTCCATGACAAGAACTTTCAAAGACAGACAGAAACAAAAAGTGGTTTTCAAAAAGTAATTTTTCTTCGAAGTTACTTCATATTTATTAATAAGGCTAATTAAGTTTTTAAGTCCTGCTCTAGTTTTTAAATTGACATTTTAAAAAGCTTTACATAAGAACGACGTCTTTAAAACTCAATTTGACACGGTCTAATTCAGTTCGTTGTAAAGTTTACAAAGTTCCCTTTTGTCTTTCAAAGCTTTTGTCTTTTTAATAGAGTTCTCGCATGTTCGTCATTGGCATGCCTTTACGACTCATTCACGTGTAATAGGTTAAGTTAGGACAGGTGATGGGTTGGTAGATCAATCAACCTTCAAAAGATTTAGGGTAGGGTTCTTTAAAAGATGGGTAAGCTAGTTTATTATGTTAGGTATATACCTGAATAGCTGCGTCCCGCGGTTTCACCCGCGTAAGACCCGATTTCATGGCAATATCAGGATCAAAAGTAGCATATTTTACTCCTTGAAAGTGTAGCTTCCTATTAGTGAAACAATTTTAGAAATCGGTCATGTAGTTTCGAAATCCGTTTCATTTGAAACAAATAAATCTCCTCTTTAGGTATTAAATAGTTAAGGAGATAATATAGTCAGATGCCTACATTCAGATTTTCATAATAATACTGTAAGTATATTGATTATCACTATAGGTATATTCTTATTGTGTACTGGCTGTTACCCGTGAATTCGTGAATTCGAAAATAGTGCATAGCCGACTTTTTCGTTCATTACTCGGGTTTTACTAATTGGATTTCGATGTAAAGTATACCACGGGTATACTTTAGGGTTCCTCGAAAATAGAACGATCCAATATTAAAAACCAAATTTTAATCGGATTAGTAGTTTTTAATTGTATAAGGAACAAACAGACAAAGAGACCGACTGACATGAATTTTAAAAATTATATAGGTAATTATGTTTTAGTACTTTTCCTACGTACAGACTTTATGTCCTCTCTTCCTCTATTAGTATAGATAGATATAAACATGGAAGATAGACATCTGATTATCACACAGAAAGAAACTAGTTGTCTTAAAATTAGCCGCAAAAACTAAAATATAAAATATAAAAAAAATATATAAAATTAAAATATATATATATATAAATATTAAAAAAATATATAAATCTTAAATCTATATTTTGGTCGTTTCATATATTATATTAAAACTAATTTTTTACCAATTTTCTTCATCAATTTATTAACTAATAGCTCAATATAGGGATTTTTGCCTTCATTAAGAAAGTATTGGCATCCCAAGGTTGCTAAAACGAGCACTAACGGTGGAAAAAAAGAAGCCTATAACTCAACTAATAACATAGAAATGAAACACTGAGGGTGTTCGATGTTCATAGCAATTTCACCTTCAAACGATTCAAACAAAGCCTCACATTCGTGTTTGATTTACCTACATATTACATATACCTACCATGAGAAATGCATTAATTAGGACCAAATATGTTCGGGGCTCTAGAGAATAACAAACATACCAAATACTACAGCTGGGTGCAAACAGTTGCCATTAGTTAGACCGACACGCGGCTCGTTGCATAATACTATAATTGAAATAATGTTTGTTAGTTACATACTAGCAAATCTGTTAAATTGTGCTTTGAGCAAGGTGAGTTCATATTTTTTTTATTAATTCGGGGCCACAACTGATAAAAAAAGCTTTCATACGATTGTGTAGGCGAAGCAAACGCATTGATTTTATAGTATTTTTGTTTGAACCATCAGAGCTACCACGCAAGTTCAAGCTGGACGGCCGTCGAAATCGGAACCGCGCAAAGGAAAAATGTACGCTCGAGATTTTTGACAATTAACAGCCTTAGCTTGAAGCCGACGCCTTCGATTTGAACTGTCATTGAAACCGGTAGCTGGTAACCGGCCGCGGCGTCTCTTTAGCTGCGCTTTTAATGACAGTTGAACTCCACGGCGTCGCTTTCAAATACATGTAAATCGACACTATTGTTCTCACCGCGCTGGTTTTCCTTCGGCAGTGGGCATTTCAATGCCGATTCCGACGGAAGATGCGCGGTAGTGTCCCAGACGTTGATTTCAATGACAGTTCAAATCGACGGCGGGCGTCGGCTTCAAATGCATGCAAATCAAAGTTGTGGTTTGCATCGCGCACGTTGCTGATGCCGACGCTATATACGCGGTAGCCTTCCAGGGACCCTACCGCGTAACTCCCGTAAGTTCAACTCAAGACTTGGGACAACAACTTGGGAATACGATGCTGTCGATAACGGGAAAACGGTAAAATACGAGCTAAACTCAAAATCCTTGATCGAAAATAGTTGATCATGTTTTCGTGATGGAATGTTGAATTTCTTTATATAATTTGGATTGTAGGTGACAATGTTTCCTACATTGTGGTGTATCGCGTATTATGATTATAGGTTTATTATTCTTATATACAATTATAAGACCCGATTAAATGTAACTAAATAAACAAATCGAGTAGAACACTTAATTTTAAATCCAACACTAGAACAAACCTAATTAGAAACAGCGTAATGCCAATCTCAACTACGAAATTGAATTTACCAAACAATGTGAATTTACCTCAACTATTTAATCAGACATTTAAATTGAAACCTTCTGAAACTTGAATAAGGTAGTTTAAGAAACTGAATTTCGGGTAAGGATTCGTTCAGCGACACGAGAGTCGAGTTTTGACGATCTTGTATAATCGTGCGGGTTAAGCAACGCCTGGCTCGGTCACATCTTGGATGGAGGACCGATAATACGTATTGATAACAATTACTCCACTGTTCACCAACAGACGTTTCAACTTATCTGAAAACACTGGTTTTTACTAAAATAGGTAAAAGTTTAACGACCGGAATAAATGCAGAAATGCTACTCTAAATTTGAGTTCTACTTAAACAAGCAAGCAGCTATTTCGTAAATTTGTTTTTATTGCTCAAGGCATATTTACCAGGGATATATATCCAGGGACGCGAGTTCAAATCTCGCCGCAAGTGAATTTTTGAAGATGAATTTTTCCTTTAAAAATATTTCAAGCAAGCAGCTCTCAGACGCAAAATTTTAAATTTAGGCTGATTGTACCCATAATATCTGCCTAAAAACTTCTTCAATTTAAAATTATTTGTTACGTAGAACTCTAAGAATACTTCACAATATTTTACGATCTCACCATCTTACCCCTGAAGCAGTCTTATCATTTTAATGTTTTCTTTCAGCCGAGTAAGAAACAAAAAGTTAAGTTACGATGACACCCCAAGTACTGAGTTTCGGTAAATTTATGTGAAAATAAAAAAAGATAAAACTTCTTTAATTCTACTGTGTTTAGAATAAAATATTGCTATTTTATACAAAAACTTGTTAGAAATAGTTAAAAAGAGAAGAATAAATTTTTGATGATGAATTTTCTCTTTCAAATATATTAGTAGATAGATGTTTAGTAGATATACGCCTTGAGCAATAAAAACATATTACGAAATAAAAAAAATCTTGGTCCTGATTTTTTACCGATTTCCATAAAAACAGGATATTTATATTTTTTTTGTGTGTAATATATATTATTATGTTACTGGATTTCTTATAGAATCTGGGCCTTGATAGTATAATGATATACCCGGAACTACCTTCTCATCAGAAAACATTGTTTCTGATGAAAAACACATTCTCAAATGACGTAATATAAAGAATAATAATAATTGGCCTTTTCATCTAATTTTAGATAATTTATACAGCGCAAGCAACTTTGAACCCCTGCTATTTTCATGCACTACAGC
Organism: Idaea dimidiata; assembly: GCA_949358125.1. NCBI lineage: Eukaryota > Metazoa > Arthropoda > Insecta > Lepidoptera > Geometridae > Idaea > Idaea dimidiata. Next base: position 17,393,053 of record OX442334.1, on the reverse strand, counting down.
GCCATAAGGAAGTACGTAGAGAACAAAACAAAGCTTAATTATCAGTGTCCACTTGTCCACAAACTGTTATCAAGTAATGTATAGGAAGGGAGCTATCAAACTGGCGGTTACAAGTGCCCTTATCGAGTTTAGCTTATACAATGTCAATGCGGAGATTGGATAACCGATGCCTGCTTTGCTTAACTTTAGTTAGAGTTAGGGACTTCTATCTACTTAAATAGAGATTTTGACTGTAAATTGAGCGTTGGTGGTTGACTTTGAACAGTAGATATATTTTGAGGACAGTAATTGAAGCTAAAATTAGTCTTCAAGTTAATAGTAAATAGGTTAATTTATTCTATAGGCAAGCATGTTACTCCTTTGATCTCATCCGTTTAAAATATGTAATTTATCAAATAAATTAATTTAATTTAAGGTTTTGTATGTAGGTACGATTCTCAGTGGCAGGCCATCGGTTGAGTGCCTTAGCTAAATAAATTGTGCAATAGAACGAATTAAGAACCTTAACTGCTTTACAAAAGGTTCAAATTTTTATCAGCATAATTATTGTTAGTACAATGCGATTCGCCGCGCGCCTCCGGAGCGCGCTAAGAGAAAATTATTTGAGTAAATAAATAAAAATCCTTCGTAGCTCCGCGCCGCCGGCTCCTTAAATTTAAATGCACAGTATGATATGTACTTATATATGGAAATATAGTCCTTGACTTCTTTGGCTACAATTCAATGTCACTCTACAGATTTTTTTATCCGTATTACGGGGAAACTTTCGTTATACAGAGTAAAAAAATAATCCTTCAGTTCGATAAAAATATTTTTACCTGTTGGCGAAAATAAGCCAACTAACATTAATGTTTATTATTCAGGTCACATAACACCCTAATCTATGCTATTTGATAAGGCTACCTGCCCTCATTGCATCGTCGCTTTTAGCAGTTTTTACACGTATCCCGCCATACGGGTGTGTTGTTTCGTTTTAGTCAAAAGAGATCTTCTTCTTTCTGTAAATTATATATATATTGTAAATGGGAAAGTTTGCAAGAATATACATATGTATATGACTTTGTTATTCTTTCACGCAAAAACTATTGAACAGGTAGCTGAAGACCTGGAATAACACATAGGCTACTTATTCCGATATTCCCGTGGACTTATGCGGGTGAAACAACATGAAGTAGTTACGGCGAATTTACCATGTTTTTGATATTTTTTTATGTGGAGCTCGTCTCGTGAACAAGCTGGCGAAATATCGAGCTCCACATAAAATAAATCAAAAACATGGTAAATACACCGTTATTTAAAAATAATTGTAGTGAAAACAACCATATAAGTTTAAAATAAGCCAAATTAGTTTACTCGACTTGTCATACACATACCTGCAGCCCGTCAACATGGAACTAAACATCTAGGTACCTAGTGTAACTAAATAATATTAAAGTTCCGCGGATAGCATGCATAAAGTTTAGAATGAAAGCTTGACGTAGCTTTCAGAAGCAACGTAGCTCCAACGCTACATGTTCAAATGAAGAAAGTTGACAACTCTGTTTAATTGTTTCTTAACTTTGGTTGCTGCGGAATATTATTTTTCGTTTTCTGTATTTTTTCACGCGTTCCCTTGGAAAATCGGGATTAAAAGTAGTCTATGTTAACCTTCGATAATATTGGCTTCTTATTGGTGAAAGAAATCAAAATCTGTCTAGTAAGTAGGTATATTAAGGTTATTTATTTAATATTTTTAGTTTATTATAATCACGAGTGAAGCGAGGGATTTAATGTGCTGATTGTAATTTCTTCTATGGTTTTCGCGATTTTGCATAATAAAACACTTTATATATTTACCGGGTTTAATCGCATTTTATTCAAGATTTTTAAACGACAGAGATTTCGCCAACTTACAGATGGCATTTTCAAGGTTGAATGAGATGTGATTCGTCTATTTTAACATTCTAAAAAGTGACTGTAAACTACCGCCTCATAATTATTTGTATCAAAGCGTTCCAGTGTATGCAGACAATAGAGTTATTGTATTAGTTTTGAATTTATATTATAATTTTCATTAACCCTAGCTAGCTCAAAAAACTACTATGGCTTCGAAACGCGCTCTCACATGAGAAGAAGCCACGAACCCCCATGAGTTTCTTCGTGGTTTCTTCTCATGTAATTATCAATGTTGCCTCAAAATCAAAATGAGGTTGAATAAAGAGCTGTTTACATTTTATACACGTAGCATCAATCTATGAGTTAGTTGTCAATTTAATGTTTATTTTTGTAGCCTTTTTGATTGTCTCGCAGTAGATGTGTAAAGTTATTCCACTTCGGTAATAAAGCCTGTCTTAGTCTTGGCCGCTTGAATCCCACGCTTAACTCAGGACTCTAGGTACATAATTAACTCCTTCACTTATTACGAATAGTTATCAAAATATTAAGAAAATGCATAATCCCATGATATGAAAAAAATACATGAAAAATTCACAATCGTAAGATATGGACAAGAAATGACAAGAACAATGAATGTGACAATGACAAGTGTTAAGAACAAAGAACCATAATCCCAATGGAGGTGGCAGTTTCAATAGATGTGCACGGTATGGCGACGGCGTGTGATGATGGCGTTACTCAACTGTGTGGTAATGAAGAAACTGAAAGCAGCTGTTAGGAAGTGGAGGAGAATGCGCCTCTTCAAAAAAAGAGACGGTAATTTTATTTTTAAGAAAAATGGTGCTTATGTACTTTGCCCATCGTTGCCGTAACAAAAAGCACAACGATCAGCTAAGCATTTTAGGGTTTAAATTCGATAATGGTAATGTTAATTTAATTTTTTTATAATAATAATTATATGTTATAAGCGATTTTAATAAATGAGGTGTCAACAGAATCGTAACAATGGCCGGGGTGGCAGATAAATCTTATGATAAAATGTTATTATTTTGTCAAAATTTTGTTTTAGTTCTAAAAACAATAATTATTCGTACTTAACACATTTTCACATTTTTAATTAAAACATAATATTGTCAACAGATCAATCAATGACCCGTCAGACGTCGATCGACCCTGTGCCTTCAACGTCAGGAACTCCCGCGCACTACCCTCGACCGCCAGCAGAACTCTTACAATTAGTAAGTTGACTTACTACTTCTTCTTGTCGATGGCGCAGGGCATGTTTTCTAACTAAAACGTCTCAATAATGCTTTAGCAGCGTTTTTTTTTTCGATAGTGGGTTAATTTGAGTTTTTGGATGAATTAACTTATTTCATTGAAGTAGGCGTTACTTTTCGGAACACCTTATCAACTATACTATTAAAAACTTATATTTAGTTTGTACTGAAAAACAGCTATTTAATTTTTCAGAAAACACAATATAATGTTTTTCTTTAAAAACTAACACGATATAGCAAAAATTTAAATATAAAAATAATCGTCCATACGCTAGTCCAAAACAAACCTCGAATTCGAAATTGCATACTTCAAAGCACATTGTATACCTATAATCTACCGGTAATTTTTCTTTGAGCAAACAAATAAATAAGTACAAACTTTCTAGAAAACATTACTTCAAATTTCTTTTCGTTTCTCGTTTAATTTAAACACTTCATATTTTCTTTTCAAGCACTTCAAAAAGCTTTTAACTTAACTTTTTAGGAATTTTAGGGCGGATGTAGGGTACTAAAATTTCGTTCGTTCGAATTCGTAAGTTGATATAAAAATGTGAGAACAGGCATTCGCCTTGCCATTTATTTAGTTTCGTCCTTACGACTTGCGTTGCTAAGATTTAGTAGTAACAACTACGACTGTAAATCTAAAACCCATGAGAAAAATACGTTAATGTCATCTCATCAGCGAAGCGCAGCCAGGAGTGTCGGTTGTTACTTAGAGAATTTATACAGGTCTCTTATAAAAGATTAGAAGATCCACCAGTAGAGCCTCGTTGTTAGATCTTAGTAAAATGATCCGAAACTATAATGTTAATAATAGTCGCTTGACAGTAAAGCAAACTCGGCTCTGACGGACGAGCGTTCCAAAGTCATATTGTTCAGGAAATTAAAAATAAAACAAAATTTGAACGTTGTTGTTAGAATACCCACCATCTATGATCCTACTAATATTATAAAGCTGAAAGTTTGTGAGTAGGTATGTGTGTATGTGTGTTTGTTACTCAATCATGCAAAAACTACTGAACTGATTGCGATGAAACTTGAAACTTGGTATTTACGCGGGTGAAACCGCGGGGTGTAGCTAGTAATTGATAATCTAAGGGTGGTTAACCTTTTTTCACTGGGGATTCCCTGTCCTCCCAGCCTGTCGCTAGTTTTCTGAAGTTATGATTCCTTAAAGTTTCTGATTAGAGTATTTTATTGTCTCGCGGTAGATGTGTAAAGTAGAGAATTCACCTCGGTAATAAAGCCTGTCTTAGTCTTGGCCGCTTGAATCCCACGCTTCACTCAGAACTCTAGGTACATAACTTCTTCACTTATTAGTTATTACGAATAGTTATCAAAATATTATAGAAAATACATCTTACTATATTATAAACGCGAAAGTTTGTATGTAAGTATGTATGTATGTGAGGTTGTTACTCTTTCACGCTAAAACTACTGAACCGATTGCGATGAAACTTGAAATATAGGTAGCTGGTGAATTGGATTAACACTTAGGCTATTTTTATCCCGTTATTCCCGCGGGAACGGAACTTACGCGGGTGAAACCGCGGGGCGCAGCTAGTATAATATGTAAAAATCACAATTATAAAATATGGATAAGAAATAAAAAGAACATTGGATGTGACAATTACAATTGTAAAAAACAAAGAATCAAAAATGCAAGAGATTCAAAAGATTTGTTTAAATTACAGGAACCAGACGAAGGTCAAAGGTTAAGAGAACAACAGTTAAGAAAATATTCATTCTTCCAGTTAAGAGTACATTTAAAAAGGGGACAAAATCTAGTAGCAATGGACAAGAATGGTAAGCCACAAACTCACACTATACAGCACCTACACAACCACACCTTTTTATTTGTACCACGGAGAGGTAAATTTCAAAATAAATATAAACACGCTGAAAATCACGCATTGTAGTTAGAGATGTAGGTGTAATAACGTTACATCATTTATTTTTACAAGTAAGGTAAATAAAATACTTACAAATTACCTACATAATCTTTAGCCTAATCAAAATAAAGCCTAAAACCAAGTAAATGAAATAAAATTATAAAAGTGCCTACAATGTTTTTGATATGGTGGCTATAAAGCTGTCTGACTGCATTGCCGATCTATTGACCAAGGTCACTGTAGGAAAGTTAAGAATTACCTAACAACTTAGATTTTCCTTCAGTTTTCACGATCTTGATTGATATAAAACCTTTTTTTCATACGGTTTTAATCGCGTTGCTTTAAAATTATTAAGCATTTTTCAACGCCTGGTATTTCAAGGCCTTAACAGACCCCGGGTGCCCCAAACGCCGGGCGTTTGACGTTTGAAAAAACCGTAAAAGTTTTATTTCACCTTACTATTTTTTTATTTCCAAGCTCTGGCCCTACCTGATGGGCTAAGGATGTCCGTACCAAGAGGATGGAATTCAGTCTGTTATCCTGGGTACTATTACTTCTGAGCCAATTTCCATAGTAAAAAACTAAAGTACCCAAGTATCATAAAAATTTAAACAACAGACAACTTTTCATGAAGCTATAAATTATATGGCTAAAGTTAGAAACACCTTTTGAACTGTGCTCCAACTAATTTTATCAAGTAAACTTTTTTAATAATTGACAAGACCTTATTGAATGTTTGAACGCGTCTTGAGACAATACTATGGCAATTTAAAGCTAAGGAATTTATTACGCCAATAAGTTCTACCCTCATAAATATCCTTCTCCATTTTATTTGATGATGAAGGGTTTTATTGAACTGGAATAACTCCATGTTCTGACGAAGCGTTTTTATTGACAGTGGCGTCATCATAACATTCTACAGCATTTTGAAGTCACATAACTTTAACGAGTGCTACTTGGTACTCCGATCGTTTGATATTTGTAATATCGAACGTCCGAAAATGTTTGATTCGAAGAAAGTGAGTACCCCACTTATCTATTTAATTTTTCGTGAAAACGGTCTCGATAAACCGAAATGTATTAGTGTTATTTAATGACAAATATCAATCTAGTTAATAATAAAATTGTAACCTAATTGCAATAAAATCTATCTTTAAAACTATTTTTCCTTTCCCACGTTTTTATACGCTCACTATTCTTGTTTGTCTGTTTGTTTGTCGGTCCGGGTGGAATCTAGCAACTTCAATTTGAGGCACTTCCCGACTAGCTAGCGGGCTGAAACTTTGGGAATAGTTCCAAGAACCAGATGACAATGCAACCTAAAGCTACTTTTAACTTTCCACAAGGACAATTATTTTATTAAATAATGTGAAATATCTTCAAAATACCTACCTATAAACAGCAGCGTTATTATAAGAGACAGTAATGACACCTTCTGCGAATACTGAGCGAAGGAAATCCAAGAAAGAGGAAATCCAATTGCAATATCGTGCAAAATTCATAATAACGATATGAAAACCGTTTCAAAACCCGCTATCTCGACGAAATTACTGCTTTTAATACTTAATAAGTTACATTAAGTTTCTGCTATTTACAACACAACACTCCACATTTTACAATTTTATAGTTATTTACAATCTTTTTTGCATGTTGTTTTGGTTTTCCCACTCCATTTAGATGACCTAACATTTAGATATTAATTATTTTATTTACTCGCTTCGGCTTAACATGTCTATGTAACTTAATAATTAATAATAAACAGATTAATTAACACCGCAATTTAAATTATAAATTAGGTACTTAATAACGTATGAATAATATCTGACCAGGCGAATTTCAAAATGTTAAAAAAAACTTTACGTTTTTTTATAAAGTTTCTAACTGCAAAAAAAAACTTTTTTAGTGTTACCATACTTCAGGGAAAATCTTCTGGAAAGCGTTTTTTTCATAAATGTACAAAGTTTCCCTGAAATGTGGGTACATTAAAAGTAAAACTCGAATTTCGGAAGGCAATAGCTAATTTTGTCTTAGATTTTGGCGATTTTGCATAATAAAACACAATATTTACCGGGTTTTACTCGCGTTTTGTTTAATAACGGCATTATTGCAAAGTACCGAGCTTTCGGTAACTTTAGGGTTCGCTGTTTCAAGGTTGACAACCAACCAACCAAGTCAACTTTGAAAAAGCTAACTGTAAAGTTAGCGAAAGCTCGGTACTTCTTTAATAATGCCGTTATTAAATAAAACGCTACTAAAACCCGGTAAATATTGTGTTTATTAAGCAATAGGTAATTTCTCGTTACAATTTTTTAATGAAACAGTAAAAATACACATTTTCTAAATTGTTTGAGATTCGCATAATAGAATTGCCTTATACTATTACTCGTTACTATAACGTATCGTATTTTTAATATAGAAAACACGAAGTCTCAAGGTTAGTGTCGTAATACAATTCTTTCTCTTCAGGTTATACTGGATTAACTTCGATCTAAGACGATTATAAATACCTTTCTTTTTCGCACGATTTTATCAACTGACGTGACAACTTTTGTCCTACAATTGTGGAAATTCGAAATTGAGAAGAATTATAATTAGAAATATTTTGGCAAGGAGTTATATTTTTTTAAAACCATCCCAAGTCTGGATTCGAACCTGTGCCCCTCGCTACCCAGGCAACACGGGAATCCGGTGTAGCTCAGTTTATATAATATTTCTAAATATAAATAAACACAGCAATATTTCTAAGTTTTAATATGTCTTGAGCAATAAAAAACAAGAAATATTAGAATTGTAATTTTCAAAAACGGTATTAAAAATTATTCACTTTGAGAAGTTTCTCTAGATTCTAAAGGAGGTTGCTTGTTCTAGAATCTAGAACAAACAACCTTTCGCTTTATACTATTTTCGACAAAACATATTGTATTTAGTTATTTACGATGGTTATTTACAACAATCGCTTTCATCGATGGTCGGTACCTACCTAACCTATCTTACGTTGCGGCACAAGTTATGGCCACAACAAACCTGTGAAGAAGCGTGCGATAAATAACGTTACGTTAATTTATTCAGTAGTACCAAAACCTAAAAGATGGTGGAAATATTAGATTCGACTGATATTATTACTTAATATGCAAAATCGGGTGTATAATTATATAGATACTTACTTAATTGTATTAATTACCATTTCAATTATGGTAGGTGGGTTGTAATAAAAACTCTAATAAATTATACTGAACTTCCGATAAATAAATAAAAATGTATTTATTTCATTGGTGACTGCTGAACCGATGTGCTCGCTTCGCTCGCTCGCTAAAGCGTGGCGTGTTTTTATGTTCTAATAATCACGTGCAAATTCATTTAACATAAACACATAATATAAATAAATTCGGTGACCAACACACAGCTCCATCTAGCCCCATGGTAAGCTGCTAAGCTTGTGTTACGGTGACTAGACAACGGATATAGTACTTATATTTATTTTTCTTTTGTAAATACATACATATAATACAGAATAAGCAGAATAGGCAAATATACAGAATAGACGAAAGACTACGGATATTAAAATGCTAAGGCGCCCGCCGCGGCTCCGCTACGACTTATCTTTGCCCATATAACCTAGCCTAACCCATCCAGTCAGAAGTTAAGTAATTGAGTTTCGGAAGCCTTAGTATTATTCTTTACATAATGTTACTGATTGTGATGAAACTAATTGTGATAACTGAAATTCAGACAAAATGGAGTAATTCAACTTCATAAAATCTCTGTATCGAGATTTATGCGGGTAAAACCGTAGGGAACAACGAATCACAATAATATTTAAATTTTATTAGGTGTAACCAAGATTTTATGAAAGTAAAACAATGAAAAAAATGGTTGCCAGTAGATTGTAATATATTAGTAAATAATTGATAGGTACCCAAAATAAATAAACAATACACTCTTTCTTTCTTGGATCATTTTATTTGGCTTCTTCTTCTCTTAATGAATTAAAAATGGGTTGAAATTGAGTTCCAAACTGTATATTATTATATAGAATTACCATTGAACGAAATAATTGCTACGATCGATCGTTAATGGTGATTAATTCTTAGAATATTGATTGAACTCTAGTTTACCCATCTAAAAGTTAGCCTCCTCAATACTGACCGCTTTGAACAAGGCTATATGGAACCATAAGCGTAATTTATCTGGCAAAATGAGTACTGGAACAGATGCTAAATATATTGTAGGTAGGATACCAGACTTGTAGAGTTCATCAGCCGATACGATGTAGATCCATCAAGTCCTTACTAGGTAATTTAATGCAGAATTTTCATTCTACTTTAGGCTTGATTTGAGCAAAATAGAATTAGCAATGATATCTGCAGAATTCTTCGCAAAATCGTCATTTTTTCCACGGAAAAGTTTGAGATTCGCTCAAACAAAAGAATATTTAGGTATGCGTAAGATTGCTATTCGTTGCTTATTCCAGTTTGGTCGAATTTAGCCTAAGTGGCATCTGTCGAATAAAATACAACACAACTAAATTTGAAAAACTTAAGTTTAAGTTCTATCCTTCCTACTAATATTATAAAGCTGAAAGTTTGTGATTATGTATGTATGTATGTGTATTTGTTACTTAATCACGTAAAAACCGCTGAACCGATCACCATGAAACTCGGTATGTAGATAGCTGGGGACCTGGAATAACACATAGGCTACTTTTTATCCCTTAGAACTGTTCCAGACTTTTTATTTGGTGGTGTTACATTTTGTGCGACAGATCTTTATCTAGGGACGAAAAATCAACCCTTAGTCGTAGTATGATTTATTTGTAGCAAATAGCGTAGGTACCTAGCTATCCCAACTCCTTTAGCTTCAGATTTTGTTTATTTTGGCTTCTTCTAACTATGATGTCCGTGGTGCCGAACGCCAGGCCTTTTGTCAGGGACCAGCGATCCTTACGTCAAGTTCAAGACGGGAGGACGAATGCTTCACAAGTCCAGGATTGTCTACAGGGACTTGAATCCGGTTTGGGATGAGGTGTTCACCGTACCTATTGAAGATCCTTTTTTACCTGTGCAGATTAAGGTGAGTGGTTTTTATCAAAAAAGTTGTATTACTGATGTGAAACTAAAAAGCACAGAAGAATCGGTCTGATCTGATGAGGAATTCCGTCCCTTTCTAATCCCTTTCTAATAGTGTAATTAGAAAGAAACAGCATGATCAAGCTGGGGGAGCTCTGTCCCTTTCTAATGCAGGTAGCTCTGTCCCTTTTCCGCGGACCACTTTATAGCTATTCGTTTGCATTCTAGTTCTAGTAATAATATAAATTCTATGGTGTTTATAGTTTTGTTTTGTTTGTGAGGTCAATAGATAGCGTTACAAGGTATTTTGAATTTCATTAATGTTTTTTTCTAAGGTCAAATCAATGATAGTGCGAATTAAAACTAAGTCCCTATAAATTAAATAGGTTATTTAAACTGGGGGTTTAAAATAATGACTTGCCTTATCCCCAACAGGATTAAGTATGAGAAACCCCAATTTATTTTTGTATTTGACATAATTCTCACTGGTGGGAAACTAAAACTAACATGTTATTATCTATGTAACAATTATGTCCTATTGTTCATAAGTGTGTGTTTGTTGTCAATAAATGTTTTTCTTTCTTTCTTTCTTTCTAAAAAATAGCTAAGTAAGCAAAACAAAATAAACAAAATATCTATTACGTAACGGAACAATCGACTATGTTGAAACAAAAATTAAATTATAAAAGACAGTTTATTGTATCTACTACAAAACTGCCTTTTTAACTGAGTTGAAATTTGAGCGGCAATGAAGATAAAATTTATTGGTTTCCTGGTTATGAAAGAAAACCATAATTCATCTTTTATATACGATTTTATTATTAAAATAATCCTTTTTTATTTCTACGGATGAAGTTGAGCACATCGATAATATTTATTTTACAATAAGGTACCTATATGTCGATGCTTTAATAAATATGGAATTTTGTGTCAGCCTAATTTTAACTCAGCCAGAGTTAGTTATTAGTTCAAGAGTTAAGCTAGCCGTTTGACATAATGACCTACATATTTAAGATATTCAACTACAGTAGGACGTCGATCCGAACGTCGATTAACCGAACGACAGCTTAACTCTGCACGAACGAGCTCGTCATTCGTATTTGTAAAAAGATATTCGTAAATCAATGTTATGTTATGTCATATACGTACAAGTACACAATAGTAATTATTTACTACATTGACTGCAATTTATTTATTTATTGCACTAAGAATTGCTAAGGTAATAAATAAAATTAGTCTTTATGTATTGTTTTTTTATGTTTATCTATAGTACATAATAATATTAAGTTCGGTTTTCCTAATTAACCGGTTTTCCGAACACGCCAATTAGTTGGGATAATCGACGCTCTACTGTACCTATATTAAAAAATATTACTCACCTACCTACAAAAGGTCCATGAGGGGTTATGGAAAACTGTGTCGTCGCCTAAACACGAATAACTTACCAACCACTATCATCTAGTAAGCGAATTCATTGAAACTAAAGCCTAACATCAATTTAATAATACTTAGTTAAATATGTCTACCGCTGAGTCACTGAGTCTACGCATTTTTTGTGAAAAGACTATAAATTGTATGCCAATTGTTTCGTAATGTAAACCCCGCTTAACTGTCAATAAAGTAACTTAGATAAATATAAAGAAACCCAAAACCTATACTGAGTCCAATGACCAACTGAAATAAAAACGTCTCCTCAGGTTTTCGATTACGACTGGGGTCTGCAAGACGACTTCATGGGCGCCTGCAGCGTGGACCTCACAGCCCTCGAACTGGGCCGGACCCAGGACTTGGTGCTCTGTCTACGGGACCCGGGCAAACCGAGCCAGGACATGGGCGAAATCGTCCTTAATGTGACCCTGTGGCCGAAATCGCAAGAGGATAAAGAACAGGTTAGTTTTAAAAATAATAAGTCTAGGTTGGGCCCTGCAGCCGATGCTAAAATAATATGACGACGGTAAAAGATGACCAAATGTCACTCAAGGTTCTAAGTTGTAGCGCCAAGCGACTGCAAGACGTGTTTCGATACGTTGGTCGGTCCAGACATTAAGGAAGACGGATAGGATTTTTTTCCATTGCCGTCTTCCTTCTTCTAGATGAGCGTGTAACATCTTAGACCATAATTATCATCACTTGAATTAGTGGTCAAACGCTTATCTTTAATATGCAAAAAGAACGTTTTACGTCCAATATCACTTCAGAAGGCGTGCGAGACGTCGAAGCCAACACGTACAGACCTTTTTCAATAAACATTTTACTAGCAAACCATGAAGTGGACACGGAGTTGGGGATTATCCCTGTCTACACTTTAAAATCGAATACAACTATTGAGAAACCAACGGACGATAAATATGATCTAGGTCGAATCCAGACCGCGCTCTAATGTATTTTTCTTTCAGAAAAAGTTATGTGCGCTTATAACATAGCTCTAACGCCGGTGAAGGAAAACATTGTGAGGAAACCGACATGTCCTAGGACTCACCACGGTCCGAAGACATGGGACATTCGCCAATTCGGGGTAGGCTCCCGTGGCGTCTTAATGCCTTTAAGAGGAGACCTTTGCCCTGCAGTGGGACAAAAAACGGGTTGATAAAAAAAATTGTTATGTGATGGTAGTGGATCAGCTACTGGGGGAACTTTGGTGATTATGGCGCCTGCCGTAACAAAGTTCAAGAAACACAAAAATTACAGACTGAGACTCGTCAACTAAAAAACTGGGCTTATCGGGATAAAAAGGAACCTATGTGTTACTCCCGGTCCCCAGCTACCTATATTCCAAGTTTAATTGCAATCGGTTAAGTCGTTTTTGCGTGAAAGACTAAACAAAGTCACATACATACGTACAAACTACCGACCATATAATGCTTTTAATGAAATTGATTTCAACGCTTTATTTACTATTCACATATAAAACCACGACCGCAAGCCATTCATTTGTAGTGTAATGTTTTTGCCGTGAGTGTATGTAGGTATGTATGTGACCTATTTTTGTGCCGTCGTAGGGCCTAAACGGCTGGGCCGATTTAGATAAACGATACGTCGTTAGATTCGTCATGACCGTGAGAGTGACATAGGGTACATTAAAATAATAAATAAATAAAAATAATGATGTAAAACGCTATTAACCAAGATTTGTAAAGACCATAAAAAACAGAGAAAACGCGTAACATTGTGCACTCAAAAGATATGTTTTATTCTTTCGTAAATTTACATTTGAAAAGTAATGCTTGTAAAGTTTTACAATTAAGTTTTAAAATAATTAATTATAAAATTATCGGAAGTCGGTTAAGTACCTAGGTTGTCTTCATTAATATGTCACTTGCCTTTGGCTCGGTTGTCTTGTCTTTAATGACGTTTATATATTCTTTTTACTTACTTCAATTTATGGCTAAGCACTACCTCTGGATTTCAATATTCGCATGCGAAAACAATCCGCGTGTGAATAATGTATTCTAATAGTAATTCTAATGGTTAACTTCGAAAGTTATGTTGCTACTACATGACATTATGATTACGCAGGCAATTTTCGCAAGAACAACGGAACGTTAATTAAAAACTTTTCGATTTGGCTCGTATAAATATCTCATCTATGGATTTGACTTTGACGCCGAGTTTGAACGAATTGGCAGAGATGACATGACATAAAATACTTAAGCAAAGAGAATATAATCACCACGTGTTATACTTAATTATCTTCTTACTAGTTTGTGGACTTAAATAACCACTTTATTTTTCAAAGAAAACAATACCTAAGTAATAATCTAAAATTAGAAAGCTAAAATAAGTTGTCAGCAACAACAACCCGAGGCATTGCGCCCAAGATGCTGGCGGCGTTCCCGCGCTGGATAGGAAACCGCCAGTTCTTGTACTTATCACCCTGAGTAAGCAAAAACAAGCAATGCTCGTCCTCACTACTGGAGTATATACATCTAGAATTAATAAATTACTTCTGGTGTAATTAAATCTGATCTCTAAAAACTAAAAAGAGATAAATAAAAAAATATTTAAAAAAATAAAAAACCCGACTGCTGTTTTAACAGAAAAGTGAAAAACAAGATGCTTCTAGTAGCTTTAGGAATGGTGGATGCAGTCGGGTGGGACTCCAAATAAAAGGTGAATAAGTTTAATAACACCAAATACTTAGTGTTATATAATTAGGTATACTATCTTTATGTTATTTGGAGTCCCGCCCGACTGCACCCACCATTCCTAAAGCTACTAGAAGCATCTTGTTTTTCACTTTTCTGTTAAAACAGCAGTCGGGTTTTTTATTTTTTTAAATATTTTTTTTAAGTTAATTGTGTTAATAGTTGACAAGAAACATTGTAGTGAAATAGTATTAATTAACAAATAGTATTACTGTGGTACCATATGCATGTACTACTTTATATGCGACAGTTTAGATTTTTGTTTGTTAGAGCGTTGGTGTTACTCTTACGCAAACACTACTAAACCGATTGCGATAGAACTTGATACTTAGATAGCTAGAATTGAATTAATGAATTAATAAACCATAACTTTTTATCTCGATATGCCCGCGGAATCAAGACTTACGCAAGCGAACGCACGTGGAGCGCAACTACGAGTAGTAGTAAATAAATATAAATTACGCAGACGAAGTATTTTCCGGCTCCTTTCATTTCTCACCAATTTGTAACAAAACTTGTTGACATACTTAGCTCTAGAATTCAAAAACCCAGTTCGCTAGAGTGAATACTCAAGAAAATATTGTAAAAAATAAGTTACTTTTAGGGTTCCGTAGACTACGGAATATATAGGTAGTCAGTAAATAACCGTCGCTGAACCCTCCCTTGACTTATTTCCGCTTTGATCTAAAGAACTCTCAAACATAATGATAATATTATTTATGTACCTTACTTATTTGTTCTGAAAGCTAAAACATAATGAGCGTGTACTTTGTGCGTTGGCGTTTGATTTGACTCGCCTACGTGTTTTCTGATGAGCTTTAAATAAATTATGTACTGCAGCCTACACAAAACGAAATCTTTATTCAGGAACGTATTTTCAATGTGTTCATCCCACATAAGTTAAGTTAAAAATAAACATGCTTAAAGTTTCTCAAGTTACATTTCAACGATATTATGGGGTACGGGGGCAAGTCGTCCACTTTAAAAAAAGTGGGACCAGCGACCAGACCCCGCATCTTCCGTCGGCATCAATCGGCATCGAAATCCCACTGCGCAAAGGAAAAACCATAGCGTTAATTTGTATGCATTTGAAGGCGATGCCGTCGAATTCAACTGTCTTTGAAACCGGCTGCTCAAGAGACCTCGCATTCAATGACAGCTCAACTCGACGGTGCCGGCTTCAAATGCATGCAAATCTACGCTGTCGCAGGTTATTCCTTTGCATAGTGAGATTTCCATGCCGATTGTGAAGAAGATGGGCGGTATTCTATTATTTGAAAAAAGCTCATTTTAAGTTTTAGGTAGGACCTATTGCACATTTTTAAATAAGTTAAAGGTCATCAATCTCATATAGAGACGGTAACTTAGACGCTAAAATTTGGGCGCTACGATCGAAACCGTTTGGACCAGTATCACGTGCCTATTCGAGTATAATAATGTACATCATATTATCATATTAGAGATTTACATCAATGCCTCTCGCGTTGAAAATAAAATGGCGCTACATTAAAAATGACCAACAACAATAAAAACAACAAATAAAATTCCACCGAATTTAAACAATTTACAAGCAACATAACTAAGTTTTACGTTAGGTTAAAATGAAAGTCATGACCGCACGTTTCATCAACGCGTCCCTAACAAGAGTCCAATCTGAGTTTAATTCATATAATAATAATATGTTCTTTGTTTACTAGAGACAAAAGCCTCCATCCGTTTTTACGAGCAAACAGAAAGAAAATGGAGAAAAATAACAGATAATGTAACCAACATAGTAGCGTTGACCTTTGTAATTGTAATTGGGTTGGACAGACCCGGATCGGACGCTCCTTCTTTGTTGTAATGTAGATCAAATTGTTACTGTTCTGAATAGTAAGAATGTAAGAATAGCATTTCCGAAATTACCAATTTTTTAGATACAAGTATAATGGAGGAGTTCCACTATAACAAATTATTCTGGCGTCGCGCCACGCGAAATCACCCGCGTCCCGCGAGAATATCGCCCAGATATCAATATCGCTCATGATACGCATGATACCCAGAAACCTACTGGCCTTTACAACGCCCGTATACCTGGATAAACTACAGGGTGGAGTACGTCTCGTTTCATCTGAGTTAAGTACCCTAAATATTAATCAAGATCTCCAACTATCTGGATACCCAGTTTCATCGCAATTGTTTTAGTAATTTTTGCGGGATTGATACACAAACATCCAAACATCTAAGCTTTTGCATTTTTAATATTAGTGTAATGATTTATAGGTTCTTCATTAGTCATTACTTGGATGTGTGACCGATTATTTGTTTTGCAAAAATTCACGTAATCGAGCTTCTCCGAGTTTCCGAAGGTACTTTAAACAGTTGGTCTGGTTGCAATCACTGATAACAATGGTCAGATGTCTTTTTCTTTAAGAAAAAAATATGTGCGCTACAAACATAGCTCTTACGGTGAAGGAAAACATCGTGAGGAAACCCACGGCTTAAAATTACCTACAAAGGCCCAATAGTAGAGCTAATTGCGAAAACACACAGTGAAAATTTTAACTTTAACAATAGTCAGGTCAAGCTAAAGACATTAGGGCTTCCTTAGGGCCATCTGATGCCCCCATGTTATAATCCACATCACCAGCTGCATCTACATACCAAGTATAATCGCAATCCGGTTCAATAGTTTTGCGTGAAGAAGACATATTCGTTTAGTTATCTCACTTACTTACACACAAACAACACACAAACTTTAACTTTAACTTTAACATTTATAATATTAGTAGGATTAATGCAATAGAGTACAATTCTATTGTTCCTCGTAGGTATACACCATACGAGCTAAACTGAAAATTCCCGTCGAAAATTGTTGATTATTTTCTGACGTTTTGACTTTGACTTAAAAAAAATAAAATTTCTTTTAAGGTTTTCGAAATTTTGCTTAATAAAACACATGTTTTAAATTTCCGAGCATGATGAGAACCCCCTTGAGTTTCTTCGTGGCCTCTTCTAATGTGAGGGCGTGTTCTGAAGCTATGGTAGTTTTTTGAGCTAGCTAGGCATAATAATAATTATAATTTAAATTCAAAACTATTAGGTACAATAACTCTATAGTCAGCGTACACTGGAACGTTTTGTACAAATAATTATGAGGCGGTAGTTTTCAGTAACTTTTTAGTATGTTAAAATAGACGAATTTCATCTCAGTCAACCTTGAAAAAGCCAACTGTAAAGTTGGCGAAAGCTCGGTCGGTTAAAAATCATGAATAAAATTCGATTAAACCCGGTAAATAAAGTGTTTTATAAAAAAAAATAGTTATTTACCTCTTTGTAGCTACATCTGTACCGTTGATCTATAATAATTAAATTATTAATTTTAGCTTCCGAAACAGTACCGATTTAAAAAAAAACACCAAATATTGCAGCATTTACAAGGCTACTTTTTATCACAATGCTCCCGGAATCGGAACTTACGGGGGTGAAACCACGGAGCGCTGCTAGTTGTAATATTCCTATACCACATGCTATCGCGGTAAACAAAATATACCTACCTACCTGCTCGGTATAACGTGTGCCTATCACATTGCATTTAGATTACCCGGTGGAATACGCAGCCAGTGCTTCACTGATAGAATAATGTAATAGTGTATACCACAACTCCTTCCTAGGCTGGTTTTCAAAATATATTTGGCTAGCTGCGACCCGCAGCTTCACCCGCGTAAGTCCCGAGCCCGCGGGAATATCGGACATAAAACAAGTAACTCGATATGTACCTCAATAATGAAGCCTTCGAGGATAATCTAATAATGCTGAAGCGATTTAGTTATAAAATACATGCCTTTTGTCTTGTTTTCGTAGTGATTAAATTTTATAGTCGCGAAATTATGACATAATAAGTACCTATTCGTTAGCAAAGTTACTGAACCAAACCACAAAGAATATGACCGCCGCCGCCGGCTTTGTGGCTTGTATAGTTATAATATAACCTCAATATTTTTTAGTTGGCGTCTAGTTGCGCAGACGCACGCTCGTCTTGCCCTATCTTTGCCGATACAAAATATTATAAGTACGGGAAAATTAAATGTTAATCCATAAAACAGACCTTCTCCCGTAAAAAATAAGAAGTGAAAAGTGTTTTTTGGATAAAAATACAGTTTTGAAAAACCTATTTAAGAGTTTGTCGTGGTAAAAAATTGGGTGTTTTAGCAATGTAGTTAGTATTCCAAGGAGTGCTTTTGTTGATTAAAAAATTGGTTAGGTATGAATCGTGTACAGCAAATGGTTTTTATTGTATTAAATTAATGGAAAAAAGTGTAACTTAGGTATGTGGTGTTAATATCAAAGATGTAATATCATTTCCAATCATATTGTTAACTGAATTTAATCTCCTATTCTTTATTGCTTATATTGTTTACTGTATAGTTTATTTATTTTTTTCTACCATAAATACATTTTCTACCTACCTACTACCTGCTTTGAAAGTTACTTAGGTAGGAGGTACATTATTTAGCAGTTTTAACCGACTTCAAATAAAAGAACGAGGTTCTCAATTATAGCGTATTTTTAAAAAAAAGTTTGTTCACCAATTACTCGAAGATGGCTTGACCGATTGAGGTGGTTCTTTTTTAATGGAAAGGTAAGAGCCCCGAGATGGTCCCATAAAAAAGGATTCCACAACAAACATGAATCGCGTAGCTATAATAGGTAGGTACTACCAATTTAAAATGAGAAGTGGCTCAATTAGGTCTTTAATTTTGAAAAAAAATTGTGTATTTCTTTATAACCATGACTTGGCTCCACAATCTTTACGGACATTTTGACTCTGGTTTTTTTTTATACTAAAGAACCAAAAATATTAAAATTCGATATAAGTTATTTTAAATCGAATAAGGTCTTATATCCAATATGGTTGGTTGATAGTTGATACAAATTAGGCATCTCTGAATCTCTTGAATACCTACGAGAAAAAAGGTCTTGACTTGACAGACAGAGTGAGTTCCGATGTTTCCCCTTGAGATAGGGAACTAGAACAACTAATTAACTAGATCGAACGTTAAATTACAACCAAAACCCAATTATTTTCGTCTTTATTCGGCCACAATTGACCTTCGCAAAAAAGGGAAATTTCACCCAACAGACCGGTTTCAAGATTTATCGTCAAAAGTATACGTTACGCTGGTTCCATGAAGGTTACATTTGAGTGTTTTGGAGGTTTTATTATTATTGCTGAACTAGCTTTGCCCAGCGGGCACACTCGTTTACCTATCTCGTAATATGTGGCGAAATGATAAAATAAAAATCGTTTTTATCTTGTTGGTATGAATTCGCTTTCGAGAAAAACGATTACAGTGTATATGTGGACTATCGGGGACGATATTTAAGACGAAAAGGGGTTGTTCTAAATCGTCTAAGTCTAAGCGAACATCTTTTGTTCTACGGCTTTTATCCAACAAAAATTTTAACTTTTATCCGAATACTTTTAACTTTTAAAATTAAAAGTTTTGTCACTGAAACGATGTTCTTTATGTTAAAAACAGAATAAAGTCTACCTGGACGTCTGGCTGAAAAAGTTATCCCTATAATGTAAGCGGTAAAAACCGACAAATAAAATAGCCACGAGCTATGTATTGTTATTCACAACTCACCCTAAATTGCAAAAAGAACTACAAACCTACAAACGCTAAAGAAACATGCTAAATACCCAGCTAAATTGAAATTGTTATTGTTATTTTTTTACTTGTTTCTTTTGAACAACAATTTCACATGTACATCTTTCTAATTCACTCATTTCGTTACTAATTACGGAATCATGGCCTATTATCTCATATTTCCAACTCCAAGGCTGTACGTTGCACAATTAGCAGTCTAGTCAATTACACTTGCGGTAACTATATCCGGAACGCAATGTCGACTCTAAAAAGTGGGTTCTAGCGCGTCCATCGCAGATTATAGTGTCGCTTTCCGTCAGGCGATCTATAATCAAGCCTATAAAAAATAGTACCTAATGATTTTCCCATTCTAGACAAAACAAATGTGTACTAGACATTGTATTACACTGTCTGTATCTCCTGCTCTAATTCAACAAACAAAAAACGTTGCGTTCGCGATCGTCGTTCGTTCGACTGACAATTTCATATACAGTTTCAAACAAATTTTCAATTTGAACGTCATAAATAATTAATTTCTGCACCTAGGTATATCCAGTTGATAACTGATTTTCATTGGCAATATTCAGTACCTACATTGCTGTTTTGCGGTAATCACTGGCTATTGCTACGTTACGTTAGACTTAGACACATATTCTGTACGTTACGTTAGACTTAGACACATATTCTGTTTACCACATAACCTTAATCGCTTTGCTTTACGATATTATCATTATTTCATTTCATTAGATCTAAATCTAAAGAAATGAAATTTCTTTAAAGAAATAGTGGCCCGAATTAAGTTCTCGTATTTGTACTCAGGTTATCTTGTATGTGTCAGGACGGTACCTACAAAGGTAATGTACAATTGTACATGCTCTGTTGGTTGAAGGAATTATGGTTATTTAGTCAAGTAAGTACTAAAGCAGTTATCTTTGTTAGTAAACAATTACTCAGTTATTTTACACGGTTTATTTCGAAATAGTCACAGATCTGTGTTCATCAAGCAAATACCTAAGGTAAATATTAGGTAGGTACCTATACAGCCATGAATGACGATTTGCTTTGACAGAGTGTGACCGTGACCTTGGACATCTTGTTAAGCGTGCTACATGTTAGAACATTACCATAAGAGTATAGTTATAACCATCTCTGAGCTAAGCCGCGGACAGACGGACGGACGGACGGAGCCGATATGACCAAAACTATAAAGTTTTCTTGTTGACTACGAAACCCTAAAAAAGGATTTTACAACTCAACATTCTTGAAAAATAAAACAAGTCCAAATAGATAACCTCCTTAATTTTTGGAAGTCGGTTGTCTAACAACGTGTTTGTGTGTTTGCCTACCAGTTTACCACAATTAGGAATATTTAGGTAATGTTTTTTTTAAACAATACTTTTCATATCTTTTTATTCCGCTAGATACGAATTTAAAGAAGCATTGAAAAAAAATACGTGATTAAAAATTGCATTATTCTGTATTAATAACATAAATAAACGAATATTAGTATCATAGACTTTGCTACGATTATACTCAAAATTTCCTATGGCGTAACTACTTTAAACAAGGCCTTAATCCATTAAGCTTCTCGGAATCTGATAATAATGACCACTTAGCAGATAATACGGTTAATATAATCCATGTTTTAAAACATAATTTAACCTACGATTAAAACTAATGGCTTCTTAAAGTCGGGCCTAGCCGTCGCGATCGGTAGACCTAAAAAGGCCGCTTTAGCAATTCTGCTAGCAATATTGCATTTGACATATTCACGATAAATGTGCACCTGGTTCTCACCGCTTTGTTCTATGACAGGTGCACGGTTATTGTAAATCTATCCAAAAGCAATATTGCTATAAGGACCTTATAGGTCTATGGGACGTCGGCTTTTGTCTACTGTTATATTATACCTCATGTCAAAAAAACCCTTACTTCTAAAAAAACCTATGTACCTACTTCGCAACCGGTTGTGAAGAAGGATTTTTTATTCTTTGTCAGCAACTATTTGCGAATAAACCAGTCGAGGACGAGTTGACAATGATAATGGTAGGGCTACGGAACCTTGAAAAATTCGTAAACGCAAAATTGGCATTTATCTTTACCTCTAATATTTCACTAGATGGCGCTTGTGGTAAAAATAAATCCCGGTATAAGCGATGCAATTGAAGTTTAAAAATAATGTTATTGTATGGGAGCCCCCTTTAAATATTTGTTGATGTGAAATAGGCGGGGGTTAACTTGATTGTTGCCGTGGCGATACAGGCTGTGGCGAGGCTTTACCACGCTATGTGAAAATACATCTGTAAATGTCAAATGTTTCACATCTGTCAGGCGTCCCGTGACGACTCATATTTTATTTTATTTTGTTTTTAGTATCTGTTGTTATAGCGGCAACCGAAATACATCATCTGTGAAAAGTTTTTACCCTTTGGGTACGGAATCTTACTTCTTACTAATATTATAAACGCGAAAGTTTGTATGTATTAGGGGTTAAAGTATGAAATTGCCGATTTGTACTGAAAATCTTAATTGTTTATTTTTAAAAATTTTAACAAATTTATTTAATCAAAATAGTTGTCATTATTATCTATACATTGCTGCCATCTAATGGGAAGGTTATTAATGCCTTTGCCATAGAACTCCGACGATCTAGACTGCACAAACTGTGTGAAAGCATTTTGTACTGCCTCCTGGGAAGAAAACTTCTTGTCACGTAGATAATTGTCCAAATCACGAAAAAAATGGTAGTCCGTTGTAGCAAGGTCTGGTGAATACGGAGGATGACGAATGGTTTCTAAGTGCAGTTCCTGAAGGGTCAAAATGGTTTCTCGTGCTGTGTGAGGTCTCGCGTTGTCGTGGAGCAATAATGGTGAAGATCGATTCATGAGTCGGGGCTGTTTTACTGCTAGTTTTGTCAACATGGTTCGGAGTTCGGCACAATAGACATCTGCCATAATTGCTTGACCAGATCGAAGAAAACTATAGTGAATAACACCATGCTGAGACCACCAAACAGTTACCATTACCTTTTTATTGGTAAGTTTTGCTTTAGGACACTGTTGTGGCATTTGACCTGGGGTCAGCCATTGCATTTTTCTTTTCCGGTTATCATAAAGAATCCACTTTTCATCACATGTTACAATTCGATCCAATATTTCTTCATTTCTGTACCGGTTCAACAAGGCAACACAAGTTTCAACACGCGTTTCTTTCTGCAGATCAGTCAAATCATGAGGCACCCATTTTTCGTATTTTTTTATTTTATTGATTTGACGCAAGTGAGTCAATAAAGTGGGTAAGGTAACGTTAAACCATGCCGCTAATTCCTGGGTAGTTTGACTAGGATCGGCTTCCACTATCTCTCTTAATTCATCGTTATTCACCTGTGTGGGCGGTCTTCCTCGTGGCTCGTTCTTTAAGTCGAAATTTCCATCACGAAAGCGTTTAAACCAAAATCGCACGGTGCGTTCATTAGTAGACCCCTCTCCAAACGCAGCATTGATATTGCGGGCTGTTTCTGCCGCGTTAGTTCCGCGTCGGAACTCGTATTCAAAAATCACTCGAATTTTCGCAGTATCCATCTTTCTTGTCTAAATTGAATAACAAAACCAATTGAAAGTCGATATTCAAATGTTTCACATTTTTTAAAAAAAGAACATCACAGAAACCATTTGAAAAAAGTTTCATTCGAAAACCTCAAACCATGAAGATTCTATGTCAATTCAAAGAACCTATTGCAATAAAACGGCAATTTCATACTTTAACCCCTATTATGTATGTGAGGTTGTTTGTAACTCTTTCATGCAAAAACTACTGAACCGATTGCGATGAAACTTGGAATATAGGTAGCTGGGGACCTGGATTAACACATAAGCTACTTTTTATCCCGATATTCCCGCGGGAACGGGACTTACGCGGGTGAAACCGCAGGGCGCAGCTAGTTAATATTATAAACGCGAAAGTTTGTATGTATGTATGTGAGGTTGTTACTCTTTCACACAAAAACTACTGAACCGATTGCGATGAAACTTGGAATATAGGTAGCTGGGGATCTGGATTAACACATAGGCTACTTTTTATCCCGATATTCTCGCGGAAACAGGACTTACGCGGGTGAAACCGCGGGGCGCAGCTAGTTCTATATAAAAATGACAGCGTTCATAGATTGACAGATCGAAACAGCTGGACGGCTTGGTGTGTAGGATCTTTTCATATTGTATATTGTTGGTCCCGGTTGTGATCTCTGATAGCAGATGTTAGGTTAAGTTAGAAGCCTTAGGGCGATAGTTTTTGTTGCTCTTCATCTCCGTCGTTTCGTGTGTGTTAGGCTGAAATCTATAATCCGTACTTTGACTTTGCTTAGCAAAACTAAGCATAAACTTTGATGTGGAATTTATAGTCGAAATTCAATTTGTAATATACGAATAAAAAAACATAACACTTATTTTGGCAGTCGTGTAATAAAACTAACTTCATAGACATAACATAACATAAAAGCAAAGTTTAGGTCATTATTTTTGATTGGTTTACATTCTAAATTTGTAAAACTTCGACTTTACCAAGCAATAAAAAACCGACTTAAAAAAAGAACAAAAAATAATTTAAAAATTTAAAAACCACAAAAAAAAAGAATTGATAAAAAAAGACCAAAATAACCTCTACCCACCCCTCTACCTACATACAGCGCCACCGACTAATTAATCTGTTTTATCATCTGACGTCGGGCAGCCAAACTAAGTACAATATGGAACCATACAGCCAGTAAAACTGCCCGACTTCAGATGATAAAACAGATTAATTAGTCGGTGGCGCTGTATGTAGGTAGAGGGGTGGGTAGAGGTTATTTTGGTCTTTTTTTATCAATTCTTTTTTTTTTGTGGTTTTTAAATTTTTAAATTATTTTTTGTTCTTTTTTTAAGTCGGTTTTTTAATTTTTAAATTATTTGTTTATTTTACCCTTTTTAGTACCCACCTACCTACTTTTGACTGCCAAATAAATTACCAATACCTATTGTTACCGTAATTTTAATTATTGAGGAGTTTGCTGATGAGAAGGTGGTTTTAGGTGGCCCATCAATCTGTACTTAGTTCTTTAGGGGTCTATTCTTTTTGGTAGAAGTCCAAAAGCGAGTAATTTATTTCATTCTGGGAAACTATCCTGTCCATCATTTCGAAGATACTCATCAGATCCTGACCAAATTTTTATGGGACCACCACGGGGCTTCCACCTTTCCATTAAAAAAAGAACCATCTTAATCGGTCAAGCCACCTTCGAGTAATCGATGAACAAGTGAATTGAATACAGGTTTTTGAGGAACATTCCCGGTCCTCACTTCGAAGATCCTCATCAGATCCTCACCAAATTTTTATGGGACCACCTCGGGGCTTCCACCTTTACATTAATAAAAAAAGAACCATCTTAATCGGTCAAGCCACCTTCGAGTAATCGGTGAACAAACATAAAAAAAAAGAAAAAAAAAAAAAAATTACGCGACGAATTGAGAACCTCCTCCTTTTTTGAAGTCGGTTAAAAACTTAGTTGCGAAGATCGCTTTATAAATACCAAAAACTTGTCTTAAGTCAAATTTTTGCTTAGCGAAGTCAAAGTACGTATTATAGATTTCAGCCTAACACACACAAAACGACGGAGATGAAGACCAACAATCTTACTCTTACTAATATTATAACGCGAAAGTTTGTATGTAAGTATTTATGTATGTATGTGAGTTTGTTTCTCTTTCACGCAAAATTTACTGAATCGATTGCGATAAAACTTAGAATATAGGTAGCTGGAGACCTGGAATAACACATAGGCTACTTTTTATCCCGATATTCCCACGGGAACGGGACTTACGCGGGTAAAGCCGCAGGACGCAGCTAGTGTTTTATATTTTATTGTTCTCTTAACTTAAAACGAGGCCAGTCAAGCAAAAATAATTCGGTCGCGTAATTTCTGCTGCATTCAGGTTCGGAAGAACGTCCTATTTCATTCACACACACCAAAATGAGATGGTTCTTTTCTACGAAAATAAATTACTGGACACAATTTCTGCACATTTGGCTTTAACCTTATTCCTGTCTAATATTTTTGACTTGCTAGACAGCTGTGCAATAAATAAAAACTCAAAGAACACTTTGCTCAATTTCCTTACCATTTAAGTTTATTTTCTATCAACAGTCCAACAATAGACCTAAAGCTTATCTGTTTCTCTATTTTCGACTCAAAACTTTAACATCTAAGGTAGTTTTTAACTAAGCAAAGTTTGACCTGACCGTGTCCCGAAATATCTCGCTTCTCGATATTAGACCGCCATTTGCGATTCGTCAAATCGTTTCTGATAAACATTGAAATCGGTTATCGATTCCTGTTATTGCTTTCAAAGTAATTTAGGTATCAGGGAAAATGAATTGGAACAATCTGTTTAATTTGTATTAGTTCTTGTGGGATTTTCTTGCTGAAAACTTTAAACTTTGATTACCTACCTATTCAGTTGTTTTGTCTTGAACAAATCTATATTCGTTTCTCCGGATTATCAACACAGGCATAGCTCAAACTAATGGTTATATAGGTCTTGAATTCAGCATACACATCATTACATTCACTTCTCTGTTTATATGTTTGTATAATGTAAGCTTAAATCTTTAATACTACACAACGGATTTGAATGCGGTTTTTTAGTATATCGAGTGATTCCATAGAAAGGTTTATATGTTTGACACCTCCTGTTATTCCCACGGGACCGGAACTTACGTGGATAAAACCGCGGGCGCATCTAATACGTATCCAATAAAATTAAATATTTTTCTAAATAAATACCTACAACATTGGAGAAGGACATAGGCTACTTTTTATCCCGATATTCCAGCGGGAACGCGCCCTGCGCGGGTTGAACCGCGGGGCGCAGCTAATTATACATAAATATCTATTTACTTTATATAGAGTTTCGCAAAGAACTTAAGGCCATTGTTCGTAGGGCACGGTACTGTGTAGTAAGGTAGTAATATATGTAAGTAAAGTACGTAACTGAGGGAAAACTCAATTTATATTCAGTTTGAATTTCACCGTTCCCTTACCAACCAGTTTTGAGCTTCCAAATTGGCATTTTAAGCCTCTGTTTGACTGAAAATGTTCAGGATTTGTTCAGTGCTTATTCAAGTCTTTGTTGTAGGTAGGTAGGTATTTTTATTATGATTGGCGGATTTACATCTTAGATATTAATACTTAAGTAGTTTAATAGTAAAATTATTCTACTGTGGTAAAATTAGTGAAAGTAACCCTTTTAAATTTTAAGCTCTACGTGCAAAGTGCACTGCTTTTATATCTCAGAAAAAATAAAAATATAAAGATTGAGATAGGTGTAAATTTAATAAATGACTTAAGATTGATGCCGAATCGACTTTTAGGGACCGACCACGAGCATTAGAATCGCGGCGATATTATCATCGAGCCACTTATTTCTATATACAATCCCTATGAACAATCCCTATGAAACACACGGCGATGTTAACGCGGGGCGATGCGTTGTATAGAAAAAAGATAATATCGCCGAGATTGTAATGCTCGTGGAGACGGTCCCTTAAACAAGCATTTTTATCCAAAGTGAACCTGAACAATATACCTACTACTTACCATAAATATAAAAGTGAATGGCGCCAAAATTAAAACACACATCAACATACAAATTAATATGCCAAACTAATACGTTTAAACAGAAACGACCGATATAAACAAACGAACATCTAACAATAACATCGAATTCAAAATGGCGGACAAAGACAACAAAATGGGCCGTTTCAAGAATCGACTCAAAAACTTCCAAGGAAAAATACAAGACCGCATGGAAGACTTCCAAGATCAGATGCAAAACCAAATAGAAAAGTCTAAGAAGTTTATATCTCATCTATCTGAGGATAAAAGTTCTATGGAAGACAAAGATAATAACAATTCTATAAGCTCAGAAGGCTCTACGAATGTTTCTAGAAATAATTCTGTTAAGGAAACTGAAGATAAAGAAGGATCAAAAAGTGTTGTAGGTACTGTCAATTTGTTTTTGATTATTCACTATTATTTGAGTTTGGGTACACTTACTACTATAAAGTACTAACTCCGCTGGCTCAGTGACGCATAGTGGATCTTGGCCTTCGAAACGAGATTCTTCCATCACTCCTTCTCCTGTGTCATCACTTGCCAGTCTTTGGCCTGGATTTCGCGCAGATCAGCTTCTATCGTATCTGTCCAGCGATACCTAAGGCGTCCCACAGGCCTTCGACCCATCGGACGACCTTTCCATTAAAACCATCGTATGCTTTCCTGGCGTCCCGATCCTCCCCCATTCGCTCCAGATGTCCAAGCCAACGAAGACGCTGCGCCTTGATCTCACCGATGATGGTTAGCTGTCTCACGAGCTCCTCAATCTCTGCGTTTTTCCGGATTCTTCAGGGCCCATCATCAGTCTTCGTTCCACCCATTTTGTTTTCGGAGAAATTTGCGCTCAGCCACCAGTAGTTTGCTTTGAGTGTCAGTGTCCAAGCTTTACATCGGTACATTAGTTTCGGCCATATAACCGATTTACCAACGCTACACAAAGTGTAAGCTCCTCAGCAGGAATTACAAGACCCGTATATTTAAGACGGTGTTTGGATATACAATTCTGAATTAAATCAGAATATCATTCCATACAAACTATAGCATTCTAAATAGCAACAATATAAAAGTGGCCTCTGCTATATTATTCATCTAGAAGTATAATTTTGTTTACTTGTGACTTATTTACGAGTATTTACTTTTTTTATTTATTTACTTTTTATGTTATTTTTAAAGGAACACCAACCGATCTCTTAAACATACCATCGTTTATTATAAACGAGCCCGACACAAGTGTCGATTCGAGGGAAATATGCCGAGATTTCATTGATATTGAAAAAAAATGCGTTATATACAGGAGAAGTCTGTCAGCTAGTAATATATCATCGATGAATGATGAAGATTATGAAACGAAAAGTTCTACAGACTCATGTTTATCTTGTGTATCTTCTAGTGATGAAAGGTAAGCACTAGACATTACTATTACTGCCGAATCTATAGACGAGTCTAGTAATTACTAGTCTTAGATTTTTTTATAAGTATAGGACTTAGGTACAATAGGTAGGTATAGAGACTAGGGTACATAGACTAGCTCTGGGCTAGACATACTACAAGTGTACCTAGTACCTAGGTTATAAGGTTTCGTACGAAGATGATTTTAAAGAAATAAATAGGAATGGAAAAACCTAAAGGATAAATAACTGGACACTTTTACCTACTGTAAGCATTAATTTTACTCTAATTTTATTTTAACAATTTCGTAATTAAAATGATTATAGAGATTAAATAGTTATAGGTACGTAACCTAGCTAAGTTTCAAACTATCAATCCGGAGCTAAATTATTACCTATAAATAAAATATTACAACCTTGTGGTGATTAACCCAATTTCCTAAATCAATTTCAATTGTGTATACTCTATACAATTTGTGTCCAAATCACCAATGAAAATTTATTTCATTTTAATAATAAATTATGTTGATAAAAAGAACTACAGTTCTCACAATTTACGCTAACACTAGGCGCCATTCAGACTGGTCCTCAAATTGGACTGAAGCCAAGAGAAATATGGGCAGTTAGTCGTTCACATTCATAGTCTGTCTTTATTTACCTTTATTTAGGTAAAAGCATATAAATATCATCTAGAATTCCACAAAGGGTTGAATTCAGATCATAATCTTTCATATTACTTTCATATTATCTTTCGTATTATTTTGGTTGACTAAACTGAGAGAATAGAAGAGATAGATATACAGGGTGAACCATTTACAGGGGCTATCAGGGGAATATCTTAAACTATAAGAAATAGCTAAAAATGCGAAATGGATTTACGTACCCGATTTAGCAATGATAATAAATGCAAATGCAATAGTTCATAATCGAGTAGGTCATTGTAATAGGTACAGCTAACGCACGAGTATTGTACAGAGTGCCGACTAGACTATTTCAAATTTATACAAAAAGATAGATATCTCTCTCGATTCACCACACTACGTTTGTTTCCAGAATCTTTATCAGCAACACTATCGATCGGTACAATAATATAGGCTGTATATATTGCAAAAAGACAATATTCAATTCCTGGTGGGGGTAATGAATTTTTCAAAAATCTAAAAGTAGCTTGTATGATTTTGTCGAAATCGGGGACGCAACTCCTTTTAACATTTTTCGCTTGCTCTTATAGTTTAGGATATCCCCCTAAAAGCCTATTGAAATGGTTCACTCTATGTAGGTTCTAGGCTTGCCTTGCCATCTACCTATAGTCCAGGCATAACAGTAGGCAAGCGCCATGAATAAGCAAGGATTAAAGGTGATGTATAAATCATCGGCCTAGATTAGTTCGAAAGGCCAATTTATTGTCTCATTGGAACATTTTAGCCTCACACGCGGCAATATGTAGGTACATATACTCTGCTTCATTGAAATCAGTTCACTTGCCGTTCACACAGACACTACCTGTTTATTGATTGTGTTGTATTGATAGGCTCAAAATACCTATCTTAACGCACAGTTTCTTTATCTTTTTATTTTGAGTATTAATGAAGTCAAAAGGCCAAAAAGGAGCAAATTAAAAAGTTCTACTTAACACCCTTCAAATTTTAAGATGCGTTTCTGTATTCGGCTGTAAGAGCTAATTTTCAAATCCCTTGATAGAAATTTCTGACAAATAAAATGTAACACCACCGAATGAAAAACGTCACTATGATATTTAAAAAGAATGTCAATCTCAAAATTTGAAGGCTTTTAAATTTGGTTGGATTCGAATTTATTCGACTGATACTTTTATCCGTGGAATGAAAAATCGTCTCGTAAAGCAAGCTACAGACATTGAGATTATGTAACAGTTTTACACGTACGATTTATCTGTACAGTTAAACTGACAGATAATCTAAATGCCTGTAGACTGCTTAACGGATAAAAGTGACGTTACAAAAGAATTTTTGCTATAAAACGTCACTTTGGCAGCATATACGACGTCACAAATTTCGTGCTAGATGAAGAAACTGTCCGTAAGTCGTATACGTCTATTTGCTTTGATGTAGTTGCCTACAACCTACAACTTAAAATTAAACGGAGTCGTCAAAATACTTAAGATTCTCTGCATCTTGATAAATTGTTGTTTTAAATACACTGTCTCCTACGATCGTAGGCGACAGTTTATGCATAGTTTATGTATAGTGTATTTATGCATAGTTTAGCGCCTCGGCGTTTTATAGTTTAAGGAAGTTGACATGTCTTATTCTAACATAAAATAACTTTTTACACAAATACAACTAAGTAAAAGACTTTTTTAAACTTCCCAGACATCATACATAGCATAGGTACTTCAATAATTTCGAAGTTGTAAATTTGAAATTGAATTGTAATAGAAACTCAAAAGGTACTTATACTAAGGAAAATTTATTTATTTCCCAACATAACGTTAAAATTGTATGTATATATTATTCACGTTAGGCAAGATAAGGTGCCAATCAATTTTGATTGTCGTACTTGCACCCTTCTCCTGTCTATAACATATCAATACTTCTTTCAGTACAAAATCCCGTCAACTCCTCAGTATATCAGAATTCCGACCCCGAGCTGGCAGCTTGCCTGGCCTCAACCTTGACATTCCATCAGTCATCAACACATGCACTGACGTCATTGAGAAGATCGGCAATAGATTCCCGCGTCTCAAGAGCAGGAGCGACAGGTTTCATAGGGTATCCATTGTTGCATATCATCGAGCGATGCGGGCTTTGTTCCTTCGTGAAGTATACTAAGGGCTGTATTTGTTAAACTTACACGATTTCCATTCATCATATTTTTAAACTACGGGCACAGTACATAGAAAGTCTGGGGGCCTGGGGCACACCAGTATGGAAACTACCTACAAATGCTCGAAAACGGCTCACTCACACAAACGTGCGTGTTGACGAGCCCCTAGGGGGTTTCGCGTAGATATCAGTACTGAGTGCCGCGTCACGACCTCGTCATGATGAGTGTGCACGTTAGTGTGTGCAGTTTCCATATTGTGTGCATTTTCCATACTGCTCCCTCTATGTACTGTGGTCTTGATCGCGTTGTAGATAATCATTATTTTTAATACTCAATCTATAATCATTCTTTGTAATACTCAATCTGTCTAATAAGATAATACAGCTGATCAAAACATAAAAAAACATAACACTTCCTTGGACAGTCGTGTAGAAACGTCACCATCTAAGAATTGAAAGGAAACAAATTTTTGAAGGTTTAAGACGGATAGCTTTTATCTGAATGTAAGTGTTGGGTATTTGTAGGTATACAAATAATAGTATTTTTCCATGTACCGTCATTAAGTGAATAAACCCCAGTTCTTGAACCACCGTCCGTGTCTTATTACGCTAAATCTTACTGGCGACGATTATTACTATTTTTCGCGAAATAACATCATGCCGACCGGGAAAATAAATAGTTTTGATTTGTCGACGCGTAAATGGAGTGTATACGTGAAACGCGTCAATCAATACATACTATTAAACAAGATTGAGGAGTCGCTACACGTGGCGACCTTGATCACCCTTGTAGGTGAAGATACGTACGATCTTATGTGCGACCTTTGTGCTCCAGCGGACCCGGAGAATAAAACGTTTACAGAGTTGGTCACAATCGTAAAAAACCATTTAGAACCCAGGCGTTCAGATATTGCAGAACGGCATGTTTTTCGTTTACGGCGTCAGAAAACCGGAGAAGACCTTAGTGAATATCTGAAAACATTGAAGCATTTGGCGAGTACCTGTAGTTTCGGGGACAAATTAGAAGAAAATCTAAGAGATCAATTTGTCTCAGGATTGGCGAGTGACGCAATGCGAAGTCGGTTATTCGCGGAACCGGATTTAGGGTATAAACGAGCGGTGGAGTTGGCGCTTGCGTTAGAGGCGGCTGAGCACCACGCGGAGACCAGCGCCGCGAACGGAAGCGCAGTACCGGCATCAGGTGTGATGACAGCCGGCGAGAACGCAACAGCGGCGGTACATAGGATCGGCGCGGGGGCACCCTCGGCGCGTCCACGTCAACAACCGCAGCCGCAGTGCTGGCGGTGTGGCCGCGCTCATGCAGCGGATCGCTGTCGCTTTAGGCGTTATAATTGTGATCAGTGCGGGGCCCGGGGCCATCTAAAAGCTATGTGTAAAAGTGCGCGTTCAAGTGAAAATAATAGCGAACGTAGGTCGGGTACCGTAAACCGTAGGAATCAATTTTATTTGGATGCGGATTCAGGCAGCGAGGACAGCGATTTCTTCAACATAGTGGTGGACGGAGAGGACGATAAATCGTATGTAATACAATTGTCTATTAATGGTGTTCTTTTAAATTTCGAGATCGATACTGGAAGTAAGATATCGGCAATTAACGAAGCGTTGTACCTCAAATATTTCAAAAATTGTAAATTGCATAAGAGTAACATGAAGTTTAGAACATACACGGGAGGGAAAATACTGCCCGTTGGTTATATATGTGTAAGTTGCTGTTATGCCACGGCGGGCGGGGAGCGCGAGGCGCACGAGCTGCCTCTGTTTATTATACCGAGCGGTGGGCCTCCGCTGCTCGGCCGTACTTGGCTTAGACAGTTAAAAATGAATAACATAGAAATCGTAAATAATATTAAACTTTCAAGTACTGATTCTAAACAATTAGGAAATGCCGATTGTGATGTAAATAAATTAAAAAAAGAATTTGCTGACGTGTTTGCAGACGGTTTAGGGACATGCACTAAGATGTTTCGTTTGAAATTGAAGGACACTGAACCCATTTTTCATAGAGCGCGTAACTTGCCGTTGTCTTTAAAAGGACCCGTAGAAAAAGAGTTGGCACGTCTCGTGAAAGAGGGTACTGTAACGAAAGTGGAAGACTCGGAATACGGCACGCCTATCGTGCCGATTGTTAAAAAGTGCGGTAATATTAGAATTTGTGGGGATTACAAAATAACGATAAATCCAAAACTTAAACGTGAGCCGTACCCCCTCCCTCGTATCGAGGAGCTATATGCCACACTTAGAGGTGCTGTAGTTTTTTCAAAAATCGATTTAGCCCATGCTTATGAGCAGATAATTTTAGAACCAAAGTCTCGTCCGTGTACTACCATTAGTACACATGTAGGTACCTTCCAGTATATTCGTACACCTTACGGTTTAAATTGCATTCCGGAAAAATTTCAAAAATTAATGGAAGAGGTGATGAGAGGCGTGCCTATGACCGCGACGTACTTCGACGATATTTGCTCGGGGGGTGTCTCACGAGAAGATAATTTAAAGAATTTACGTGAGGTCTTAAGGCGCCTGCAATCCGTCGGCTTACGTATAAAGTTTGAAAAATGTGATTTTTTTTAAGTCGTCTGTCTGTTACTTGGGTCATATTATAGATAAGGATGGCTTGCGGCCTGATGAAAATAAAGTAAAAGCTATTGTAAATGTTCCGCGTCCCCAGAATGTCCATCAACTAAAATCGTTTCTGGGTCTCGTCAATTATTACGGAAGGTTCATTTTCCAGTTGAGTAATATTTTACACCCATTACATAAGTTATTAAAATTAAAAGTTCATTGGAAGTGGACCCCTGAGTGTGAGGAAGCATTTAGCAAAATAAAAAATGTTTTAGTTAGTAGACAATGCTTAGCTTATTATGACCCAAATCTACCCCTTATTTTGAGTGTAGATAGCAGTGCCTACGGTATTGGCGCAGTCTTGGCGCATAGGTATCCTGACGGTTCAGAAAAACCGATATGTTGTGCGGCACGCACCTTGAATGAAGCGGAAAAGTCATACAGTCAGCTAGATAAAGAAGCTTTAGCCATATTCTATGGGGTTACAAAGAATCATCAATATTTATTTGGCAGATCTTTTATTATACGTACCGATCACAAACCTTTATCTTACATATTTGGTAATAAGGTGGGAATTCCACAGACAGCCGCGAGCCGTCTGCAGCGATACGCGGCCCGACTCGCGGCGTACGATTTTACTATCGAGTGGATAAGCTCGGCCCGTAACGCACCAGCTGATTGTCTGTCACGGTTGCCGTTATCTCGTAGTCAGATATCTAGTAATGATAACGCAGTATCCTACTTGTTTTTTATTGAATACGATTTTCCAATTAACCATAGAGATATAGCTGAAGCTACGAAGTGTGACCCCATCTTACGTAATATTTATAAAAATGTTTCATTTGGTTGGCCAAAATCGACTGAGGTTGAACAGGAAAGGCCATATTTTAATCGTAAAGATAATTTGTTTATTGAACAAGGGTGCATTGTGTATAATTATAGGATCGTAATTCCACCGAAATATAGGTCATACATTTTGCGTGAATTGCACGAAGGACACTTAGGTGTCGTAAAAATGAAATCCATAGCTCGTAACTATGTATATTGGCCTGGAGTGGACGCGGACATTGAACAGCTGTGTAGAAGCTGCGAGGCGTGCCGCCAGCAGCGTGACATGCCGCCTCACGCGCCCCTCACGCCCTGGGAGTTTCCCTCGCGACCGTGGCACCGGCTCCACGTAGACTTCGGTGAATATAAGGGTATACATTATTTTATCATTGTCGATGCACACAGTAAGTGGATTGAAGTCTTTCAAATGAATAGTACGACCGCGAAGTGTGTTATAGATAAGTTTCGGGAACTATTTTCCCGTTTCGGGTTGCCGTTGCAGATTGTAAGTGACAACGGGCCCCCATTCTCCTCCATTGAACTTAAGCAATACTTCAACAAAAACGGCATAGTTCATTCGCTGACCAGCCCGTACAGGCCTAAAGGGAACGGCGCTGCTGAAAATGCAGTCCGTACGGTTAAAAATTGTATTAAAAAAATCATATGTTGAAGGTACAAATGTACTACAAGCACTAAATAAGATGCTTTTTCAATATAGAAATTGTGATCACGCGACGACCGGTGTCGCTCCCGCGGTTGCTTTGCTAGGTCGAAGGTTGCGAGGGCGACTCGACGCGCTGCGTCCGAGTGCGGGTGTCGAGACTCGGGTGCTAACCAAACAAAGTAAACAGATAGAACGCGCGGGCGGCACGTCGCGCGCCGCCGTCAATGTCGGCGATCATGTCTTTGTAAGAGATTATACTAAGAATAAGTGGGTGGAAGGGCAAGTTAAGGAACAAGTGGGGCCGTCATCATACAGTGTTAACGTTGAAAATAATCACAAAAATATTGTTAGGCGCCATGTTGACCAATTGTTATTGCCTAAAAATAGTAATAGGTTTTCGTTGTCGCGCACGTCTACCGACACCAATAATCATTCGGGTACTATTACTGACGCTGACCATGAGCCAGCTATGGTCGACGCGGACACGTATGGCGACGGCGATGAAGACGATGATGAAAGCTTCGTAGAGGCTTCTTCATCCCCAATGGCCCAACTAAAACCCCATGGCATGTGCTTGCGCCCTGGACCTCGTCTTAATAGAGAAAAATCTTAGAATACTTTATGTTATTGGTACTTACTAAAGATATATATACATACATACTGGCGTTGTGTGCTTATATACCAAAGTATAATAATTTTAAAAATGTTTGTTAACTTCATTAATTAAGTACCTAATCTACTTATCTATAAGTCTTACTTATCAATATATATCCTAATTAGGTAAGGAGGTGTTGGGTATTTGTAGGTATACAAATAATAGTATTTTTCCATGTACCGTCATTAAGTGAATAAACCCCAGTTCTTGAACCACCGTCCGTGTCTTATTACGCTAAATCTTACTGTAAGTGTACCTACCTACCTATCTACAGTACAGTAGTTATAAGTATTGGTTTTCTAAAATAAATTTTCGCAATAAGTATTCTACACTTGGAAGAAAAGAAGCCCGTATCGCTTGTAATGGGGTATTGTTTTGGTGTCATGGGCAACTTTACCTTGTTAACTAACAATTTTTCTGGATGTTTAGTTCCTACAAGTATAAGTTAACAAAGTAATTATTTAACCATTGGGTGACTAACAATCAATGCTTTGATCGACATAATGCACTAACCTCACCCAGAAAAGTGATACCAAAGTTCCAAATCTGTTGAGATTTAACAGATATGGTGTCCTTCTGGGACATTCCATAGCCTCCACATCCATTGACAAATAGCACAAGTTTCTAATACCTACCTTCTATATTGATGAACTTAGCGAGTTTAATAACTCTTCTGTGTAAACAAACAGTAAACGCTTTGATGTTGATTGTTGACTATGCTTTATGATGACGAACGTCTCCACGGGTTACTTGTGTTTTAACATCATCAACGCGAACAAAAAATACTTCATTAGGCATGTAATTGAACAATCATAAATACCGGCTCTTCAATTTTGTTAGTCTCTGTTCCATTCGAATCCTCTTCCTTTATTTATCTATCCCTTTGATAAACATTTTTTATTCTCTCTTAGATTTACTTTTCTTCTTCTTCAGCAGCAAGTGTATCATCCTTTCCTTTATTTTAATTGTAAAATCCAAAATAAGAACAGTCGCCAGGCGTTTTCTGTATAAAGCCTCATATTTAGGCCATTGTATCTACGTGATTTTCAGACGCAGGTTACCTTGTGATGTTTTCCTTTACCGTAAGAGCGACTTTAATAGCGCACATAGATTATTTAAGAAAAAGACGTTGGTGTTGGTCGGGAATCGGAAAACTCTTAAAACTAAAGTCGGGGTATCTACTACCAACACCGCATCAAAAATACGAAAGGGTATAATTAGTCCCTGGTCCCAGTTTCGTGGTGGACAACTTTCCCCCTAACTCAATGTAACACCTTTAAATTCTTAATGTGGATTTCGAATGATAAAGTGTTATGTTATATTTTTCCTTAATGATATAATTGATTGATTTACTACAGGTATTGTTATTAACCTGTCGGATATTCTGTATTTATATAACCATAAAAATTAACCAGTCAAACTGTAACATAGTAAATGACTGCTCTAGTAGATTGTTTAGTAGTTTTCCTTGAACGTATGAACATTATGTATACTTACCTATATTGATAAGTAGGCCTAAACAATACCTTGTATGTAATGTATATTGCTTACTAATGATGTGCCTAATTTAAGCTTAGTGTGTAAAAAAATTGTTCTTTTTTATTGTTTTCTTAAATTTAATTTTAATAAATAAACGAGCAGGTTACAGTCGTGCAATTTAGTTTCTGTTATTAGAAACTGATGGTGAATATGCAATTTTGCCTTTTTGATTAGTTTTTGTGGGGTGCATTCTCACAAAAACTAATCAAAAAGGCAAAATTGTTAACTAAATGTGGTCCTGCAATTTGTTTTCATGACCCTTAGTTATAGCCCGTAAATTGTTGTACCTTTTTATCAATTCAATTCCATGAAAGTGTACAAGTGGAGTGAAATTCAATGATGGACATGGGTTAATCTCATTAGGTACTCTAATCTCCTACAGACATTTAAAGTAAACTAGCAATAATTTTACTACCATCTCTCGACTTCATACATTTTCATGTCCCTAACTGTTTTTGACAAACAATTGAATAAAAAACCACAACCAAATAGAGAACGCCCTTATTATTTGTTTAAAAAAAACTTTTATTTGCAGTACTTACTGAAGAACACTCGACTAAGCGACGTGAACAAGCGGCTGAAGGCTCAGATATGGAGCTCAGTGGTGACCATCGTCCTGGTGGAGGCAAAGAACCTTCCGGCCATGGACTTAGACACCAGGTCCAGTGATCCCTATTGTAAGTTTAGGTAAGTTTGTGATGATGTTGGAACTGTTTATTATTAGTTGGTAGTGTCACTTGGGTACGAGGCAGTTCTCCTTTAAGAGAACCAACCATTAGCTTTGGGGACACGATCTTTGTAGGTAGATATAACTGATCTGCTTAGCTCTGCTTAGTGGGTAAGCAAGGTTCCCATATCTTAATTCATAAGCATGATATATTAGTTCCGCCGGGAGCTTATTGATTGGTATCTATGAAGCCGGGTAGTTGCTTCGTATTTTAGCCGCTCGGGTGTAGGACCGCATGTGGTATGCTATCTTCATAACAACGACTTTCGTCCATTAGCTCCAGGTTGCAGGACCATTAGACAGCGACAGCATTACGAAATCGAAAAAGAAATCATAAAGAATGAAAAAGAAATAAATAAATAAGAAATGAAAGAGATTTTTAAAACTGCTGGTTATCAGTGGATATTGATATATGATTGTATTAGGTAGGTTAGCTATATTATTAGCTATCATTAATATCCAATTTTGTCAACTAACACGGATAAACCAACTTTGCGCGTTGGTGCTTGTTTGTAATGAACCTGTCACATAACTTGTAAGGACCTAAATTGATGGCTCCTCGATTAAGTTAGCTAAGCTACTGAACATCTCGGTCGAACTTAAAACAAGTCACCCCAGAGAATCACAAACTAATTAAACTAGCGTTCAAGTTATTTGGTAGGTTGTACCTATATTGGTATAACGTTGGTAGTTCTAACTATTTTATAGGTACCTATTTTCTCAACCTTGGAAAATTTTAAAATCATCATCTGTAAAGTTGGCGAAAGCTCGGTCAGTTAAAAGTCATGAATAAAACGCGATTAAACCCGGTAAATAAAGTGTTTTATTTTGTATTAAAATATTTCGTAACTTTTACCAGAAATTTTATTTTCAATAGGGCGCGAAAAGTTCGCAGGTATCATGACGATTGCAGTAGTAAAATATTCTAGTAGGTATAAATATTTCATCAATGTAGTAAATTTTATAAATTTTCCCCTAAAACATTAAATCCACCATTGTATGATCTATTCTAATTTGTTTTCAGGTTAGGCAACGAGAAATACAAAAGTAAAGTTGTATGGAAGTCGCTTCATCCATCCTGGTTGGAACAGTTTGATCTGCATCTCTACGATGATCAGGAGCAAGTGTTAGAAGTCACTGTCTGGGATAAGGATAAGCAGACTAAGGACGATTTCTTGGGAAAGTAAGTTGTTTATAGTTATACAAAAGCGAGGTTATTTGGAAGTCGTCATCCTCTTTTCGTGTACTTAGTAGTGTAGCTCACCTAGCGTTAAGGCTGATTTACATTGATCTAGTCACTGGATCCAGTGACGAGGCAATTCAGCGCTGGAATGATGAACGAATCGATAAACTGATCTGAAGCCATTCCAGCACTGCCGCAGCAGCGCTCGATTCAATATTCGTGATGGATTTTTTTTTATTCTAGTACGCTCTCCCCACCACCCGCGGTACTGGAGTTGTCTTAATAACCAAGTCAGCCACTGGCGCTGCGTTGTAGGGTGACCTCAAGTCGTATTAAAAATTTAAGTAAAATGACGCAATAATTAACCGGCGACGAAACCATTATGTATGTATGGATGTTTCTATGTGGCGTTCTAGAGGCCAAACGCATGGACCGATTTTGATGATTCTTACGTCAATCGATTCGTCTTAATCTGGCGAGTGTGACTAAAGACATGACAGTAATCCCAAGTAACTTATGTCACCACCAGACGCCATGTTGTCAAAATTAAAAAATCCAAAATCGTCAAAGTATGTCAAGATGGGTATCGTTGAATAGGTTTTTAAAAATAAATATTAGGTTTCTTTCACCATTTTTCGTTTTAAAGAACCGTTTAGGAAATATAACGGTTTAAAGTTATTAGACATCTCTTCTTCTAACATCAACGTTAACATTTTTAAAAGCAAATAGTAACATTACTTCAACAAAATATTTAAAATGCTGTAATCTCTGGCGTTTCCGTGATTATTTTTTTCCTTTGGATTAAAAAACGTGTTGTCACCCTAAAGAATTTACCACAATTTCTGTCTACGAGTAAACAGTGTCAATCCAGTACCCGGTGCCTATGCTAGATTCGTTATTCGATTTTTACTTCACCCTAAGCGCT
The DNA here is from genome assembly GCA_949358125.1 of Idaea dimidiata. Lineage (NCBI taxonomy): Eukaryota > Metazoa > Arthropoda > Insecta > Lepidoptera > Geometridae > Idaea > Idaea dimidiata. Next base: position 17,352,221 of record OX442334.1, on the reverse strand, counting down.
CTAACCGCATCTAACGACTGCGATCGGAGATAACAACTAGGAACAACTGCTTAACGTACCGTCCGAAATAGGCAGGAGCTCGAGAAAGTGTAGTCACTACATTCATTGATTGGAATAGAACAGTCCAACTTCATGAATTAAAAATTAAAGTGGAGCCAACTGTGGATAACAATAATAGGTAGAATAGATGAATTGTGTAGAATAATGATAAGCAAATATAATGATTAATAGTTGAACTTCAAGAGCCGAATTAGGTAGGTAGATATATAGAACTCAATCAATCCATCCTTGTTGGTGATATCCAAAAAATGAAATTCTTGATATGCACAAAAACTATTTATTCGAAGCTGTTCTCATCTAGCAACTGTAAAAAAAACTCTGGTTTTAATAACAAAAATGACGATACATTTCTAATGGTAGGTAACAATTTTGTAAGTGAATTTGCAAGAATAGCTCGTGACATTTATTTAAGGTTGCGGATTATATCATAAAATATGTATATCCAAAGAGTTTTTCACTGTTATCTACTTATTTTATACGAGTAAGGGTAAGTTCGACCAAACTGGTTAACTCTAGAGTTACTTTACGATATTTTTTCATCCATTATACTCGACTAAACTAACCAATCGTAAAGTTCAAGTAATCTGAGGCATAGTATAAGCTTCCGGAAAAAGTACAATGACGTGCAACTCATTCTAAGCGGAATTTAATGTTTCCTATTTTGTCGGATAATATTGAGGCAGCCATTGAAATATCTGTAGAAATGTCTCCTAATCCACGAAAACAGATAGTATAGCGATATCCGCACAGGGTCGCTAATCTTGAAAATATAATTTGGTAAAAAATAATAAAGAATAAGAATTTTCCAAGTTTGGTCGAATTCGCCGTAACTAGTCAAACAATTCTCTGAACCTCTCAATCTTTCATCCATCGTACAGTCAAGGTTGCGTAAACAAAACGAGATCCACATGGTTTTTAATTGAACTAGCTCCGAGTTTCATTGTTATAACAAAATTTGGCATCATCCCAAGATTGAAAGGTAAAGTTCGGTCTGTTCCCAGATGGCAGGTAGTAGGTGACGAGTCTGTATACAAACTTTACTAGTTCTTAAAATACCTGGTTTAATTTAAAATGGACAATGATGTTTCATCATCATTTACTTTTAATGTTAAAAGTTTTACATGACTAGAAGCGTAAGTCCAAATCTCGCGATAATTATGAGATAAGAAATATATGTGTTATTCCAGTTTTCCATCGGTTCAGCGGATTTTACGTGAGGTGCAACGAACATAATATATTATACAAGTGAAACTTTATAATATTAGTAGGAAGTGGGATTTAGTCTTTTAGTTTGGATTGAGGCGTTCGCGTATTTATTTCAGGAAAAACGTTACCACCACAGAATTTATAATAATTATAAGAAAGTTTGCCTACTTTCTTATCGCTCACCCTTCGTATTATCATCGACAAGCATTTGAGTTTTCCAACCAACTTTTCAGATGTACAATAGACTTATCAAAGTTAGAAAGAGAGAAGACCCATAACATTTGGCAGGACCTAGAGGATGGTAATGGGCAAATTTTCCTTCTACTCACCATCAGTGGAACTACGCAGTCAGAGACAATCACAGACCTGTCGACGTATAGGGACAATCCGAAGGAGATTGAAATGATTGAGAGGAGATATGTAAGTTTCAGAATAATTAAGAAGTAGAATTTAAGAGTTTGACAAGGCAAAGACGTGCCGCAGAGGGAAAGCAATACTGACTAACGTTAACCCACTTAGCGTTAGCGTTAGCTAACCTTAGCGATATTGAAAAGAAAAACTTTTACAGACAGCGAAATACAGAACAAGGTTTCTCAGGGCTGATTTTTCAAATCTCTAAACACCACCGAATAACAAAACGTCAGAATGATATTTAAAAAGAAAATAAATCTAAATTTTGAAGATCTAAATTTTAGACTTTTAGGTATATTTGGTTGGGTTTGAACCCAACCAAATTTAAAATTCTTCAAATATTGATCTATATCTATATCTATAATGTTACATACAAGTGAATTTTTGCGATGATGATTCACTCGGTGTGACTCGGTCGCAAATCGCAATCTTCTTTCAATCTTTAAATTATTCGTGTTTTTCAGGCCTGGTTTCGCCTAAACGAACAATCACCAGGAGTCGGTTGGCTCTGCGTAAAAGTATATGGAGCCAAAGGTTTAGCAGCTGCAGATCTCGGAGGCAAGTCGGATCCTTTCTGCGTACTGGAGTTGGGCAATTCGAGGTTGCAGACGCATACGGAGTACAAAACGCTGGCGCCCAATTGGATGAAGATATTTACATTGTAAGGGATAGTTGTTGTACCTATCTGTTTTTTACTTAGCCCCATGTTTTCCAGTGATGGGCAAGGGCATAGGTTGATTAGTTTTATCTGTGTTGCTCCTTAATTATTTCTGGTGACTTTGTGTTGAATCCCATTTCATTCACCCAAATTCATGCGACAACATTTTGTAATATTTAGGGTCTGTGAAGAATTTTCTTTTTCAGTCGTTTTTAAGTCTCCAAGGTATTTTAATCTAGTCAAACTTCTCGCATGAATCTAAGATTAGTTTTAATTTAGTATTTCAAATCAACAAATTTTAAAGGACTGGCCGATTTCGACAATAAACCTTTAGAAAACGATGTAATCTCACTAATATTATAAATGCGACAGCTCAGATGTTTGTGTTCTATTAACGCAAAAAAACTACTGAACTGATTATTATGAGATTTGGTATAATATTATAATAAAATATTAATCGAAAAATATTTTGAATTGCTGACTTAAAAAAACAAATTCTAATTTCAGTACAGTCAAAGATATAAGCTCAATACTAGACATAACAGTATACGACGAAGACCACGATCATAAAGTTGAGTTCCTTGGGAAGTTAGCAATTCCACTTTTGCATGTAAGAAATGGAGAAAAACGATGGTACGCGCTCAAAGATAAAAAGATGAGATCAAGAGCGAAAGGGAACTATCCACAAATACTGATGGAGATGACAGTGATTTGGAACCCGGTACTAAAAACGTTATATTTTTTATAATAAGTATTATCTGACGTTCTATTTTAGCCAATCAAATATGATTTTTGTGGGTTCAAACCCAGAAAAGTGTTCGGATAAAATTTTAGGTCGTTTGAGTTTATAAAAGAGATGAGACCTGAACTTTTTATTTGATTCTATTTCTTATATTAAAGTCAAAGTAGAAATAAAAATGGTTAAGTTGATGTAGTGGAAATATAACGTTTATTTTTTGTTACAAAGCAAAATAAACAAGATATTGAAAATCTTCCAAGAAGACACATTGATTTATCGTTTTTTTTAAATTGATTGAATGTGTTACAGCTAAAAGGAGCAATAAGAGTAGTGAACCCAAAGGAGCCGAAGTATATGCATCAGGAAGCGAAATTCAAGAGGCAGTTATTTATAAGAAACGTGATGAGGCTTAAAGCGATCATCATGTGGTTTATAGAAGTAGGAAAGATATTACAGTGAGTAATAAAAAAAGTATTGTTAAACAAGAGTAATTAAGGAGTTTGCTGATGAGAAGGTGGTTTCAAGTGCTCCATCAATCAGTAGGTTCTTAGTTACCTAGTTCTTTAGGGGCCGATTTTTATTAGTAGAAGTGCAAAAATGAGTAATTTATTCCATTTTGGGATACTTTCCTGTCCATCATTTCGAAGAACTCATCAGATCTTGACCAATTTTTTGGGACAATCTGGGAGTTTCCACCTTTCTATTAGAAAAGAACCATCTCAATCGGTTAGGCCGAATAATCATTAATTAAAAACCTCTTCCTTTTTTTGAAGTCGGTTAAAAAGTAGAAATTAATATAATATGTATTAGTTCATTTATAAGAATAATAAATGGATGATAAACCTAGAAGTAATTTTTCAATATCGTAATATTTCAGGGATTGTTTCGAATGGGAGTCCAAAATTAGATCCTTCATCGGTTTGGTAGCGTGGCTGGCTTTCTGCTATAATTACGAAATGTGGATGTTGCCGTTGCTTTTGCTGATCTTCTTCTCTAGGAATTGGCTAATTTATAGGCTAACCGGTAAGAGCTATTACTGTACTATACCAACTATATCATCCAAACGTAATAAATTCATTTTATTATTTTATGAAGTTATTTTTATGGTCATACTTTTTGGTCCTTTTAGGATTTTTATTTTTTTCTGTTTTGTTATTATAACTTATTTTAGCATCCACTAATTTGTTTACTTCATTTATTTTGTAGCTCATTTGAAAGCAATTAAAAAGAGATACAAAAGTAATCCCAGAGAGTTTTTTACTAAATTCTTTTCTAGTAAGTTTCACGTTGTGTGCATGTACATGTTTTTGAAATATTGGCTTTGTGAATAGCATAAAATACAGAAATTAATCTGAGAAATAAAGATGAAATCAATAACCATACTTACTACTTAATTTGTGGAATGACTTGTGAATGAAATAAACTGTGTTGGGGTGGGGAACTTACAAGTTTAAATTTGCACATTTTTTTGTAGCTTAAATTTACTTTCATGTTTCAGGAGGAAATCCATTACTTATACCAGTTGACGATGAGGACTTATTAGCTGAAGAAGACGATGAAGATGAAGCGGAAAAGGTCAGTTTAAAAACCGTAATAAGAAACATTGTGTTAATAATTGATGGTACATGTTATTATATTAAATGTAAATTACAGGAAGAAAAGAAATCTCTAAAAGAAAGACTGCAAGCAATACAAGAGGTGACGCAGACTGTACAAAATGCTATTGGTTACGTTGCTTCCTTAGGGGAAGCTGTAAAGAAGTAAGTCGAATAAGTTTATATTCATTGAATGTGTTGCCTATTTAGATGTTTAGAATGTTAATGAGTGTGTTTTGTTTCAGTTTGGCGAACTTTACCGTACCATATCTGAGTTATATAGCAATAATAATGTTATTCGGAGCAATGCTAGTACTATACGTGATACCTTTAAGATATTTATTAATGGCATGGGGTAAGTGAGAGTGAATTGTGTATTGACAGTCTCAGTCAGAGTGAATTGTGATAAGCTTTAAATGTTGTTTTTTTATTTCAGGGATAAATAAATTTACGAGAAAAATACTTCGACCGCACACGATACCGAATAATGAAGTTTTAGATTTACTATCAAGGGTACCTGACGATGAAACTTTGGTAAGAAATTAGAAATATTATTAGTACTTACCTATTACTGTAACAACTTTGATTATCGTGTATCATTGTAAAGAACTTGATATTGTGAAAATAGTAAGTAAACTTAGTTTTCCGGTTTTAATAATTATATTATGTAAAATCTGGAAAAATTTGTTCCATTTCCATGCAACATCGTGAAAACAGAAGAAAATTCTACGTAAATTAATGAAAAAAATGTATGTTTTCCAGTTGGACTGTAGAGAGCTAAAACCGCATCCGAGCGAAAGAAGAGACCCAAGAAAGAAGCACAAAACATCGTAACAAAACATAAAGGTCCGACAACGGATCAGAGAATACCTATTGAAAATCAACAATAAGGATACATTGTAAAAATATTTTAGATAGACATTTTTAATCTCATTTGACTTCCAATTTGTAGCTATCGCTCGCTTGTCTTTCCTTATCAAAGCTTCTCCATTTTAAATGCCATTTTAATATAGGTAAGTGATTCAAGTTTTATAAGTAGTTTTAAGGATCATGATATGACAGATACATTTCACTGGACTCCATACCTTTAGAACCAAAATTTCTATTGACTTTTATCCTAAAGTACAACAATATAAACTAATGAAACAATCTCTAATAATGATCTCGATTTAGATAGTACCTACATTATTCGGTCATCGAAGTAAACAAAGAAATCGAAAACGGAGCAGGTATCTGAACTACGATATGCTTTATTCTTATACCTACTCCTAAGATCTTCTTCAGATGAAACAGAATAATTGAAATAGCTTCTGAAGTTGAAAAAGCGTATACTTTAATAAATATTGTGATCTGACAGAATCCATTGGCCATATTATATATTCCATCGCTGGTAGTTGTCATACTAAGAAAGTATTTAAAGATTAGAAGACTATTTGTTTAAAAAGTTTCGTCTTTATTAGATTGTCGATTAAATCTGTGATTTTTATTGATCTGTGAATGAGTATTTAGATAGTTAAATAGTTTTTAATGTTCACCCCAAAATGTGGCTGGAATAAAAAATGAATTGCATTTTGAGTACCTACCTGACATTTTTGAGAATGGACTTTTAAAATTATCTCGATAAAACACCAAATATTGTTATTTTGTAGTTTTAAGAAGATCATTGTTACTTATTAGATGACTCTTCCATTGTTTTTAATTACCTACATATTTAAAATATTAGATTGCTAGATGACAATTATATGAAAATATGTTATGTTAGAATAAAATGTACGTTGATCGTTGAACATTGGTTTATAATTATTGATGCCATATCTTTTAAATATCGATTTAATTGATATAGATACAATAGAACACGTTTAAAATTACTAACTATAATAATTATGTGAAATCAATATTAGAATTGAAATATTATATGATATTAACTTAACATTGCCCCTTTGTACAGAAAATGCATTTATTAACATAACTATTATTTTCAGAAACAAAATAAATTTTAAAATAAAGAGAACTAACAATTAGATAGGATTTATAATGCAATTTTGTAAAATAAATGTTTTTGTATTGTTATTGTTATTCCAAAAGTTAGATATGACTTTATTAATTTAATTCATGCATAGTTTCATGTTATAATAAATAATGCAATAGAATAAGACTGAGACCAACGTAGGTACCTATAGACAATCATTCATATTATGCTGTATAGGTACTTATAAGGCTAATGCAAGCCTTCCAGTTTTCCATAGTCTTAAACTTAACTAATTTTACTTCTAGATCTATTTTACTTGTTTTACTGTGCCCATTTGTTCCTAGTTCTTATTGTAGACGTGGTTTCTGTTATAATTCTGTAACTTGTTGTTAGAAGTTAGGTAGAAAATGCACAGCATGCACAAATTTTAAGCTAAGCACTTTCGCACAATCTTTATTTTGTGTCTGTGTTTCATCTATAACTATACTATTATCATCAATCCAAATAATATCAACAACTTATCTATTTTCTTTATGGATAACACTAGGTACTAGTGTATGTATTAGCTATACAAGATGTAACAGGTAAGCCCTTTTAATCCGAAAGGGGGTTGTTCTAGACGTTTAGGCGAACAACTTTTGTTCTACGACTTTTGAAAATTCGAAGTACTTTTCGAAAAATTTAGGTGTAAAGTTTACTTGAAAATCAGCTGTTTCTTAGAGTTCGAGGTCATTGACCTTATGTTGTTCTTTCATTTAGTTTGGTCTACTACAATCAACCCTTCAATTACCTTTATTTTCAAAAACAGCTGTTTTTCCAGTGAAACATAATCTCAAAATTTTCAAAAAAAAAGTTCAAATTTTCAAAAGTCGTAGAACAAAAGGTGTTCGCCTAGACGTCTAGAACAACCCCCTTTCGGATTAAAAGGGCTTACCTGTTACATCTTGTATATACTACAAAATTATTTATCCAAAGTTGTTTCTTCAAATCCAACAATGGTATTATAGGTAGGTCATTATTTTTGTCACTAAAAGTGCATAGTTAGATTTATTTTGTATTAAAAACATCCGATCCATAATGTTTATTTGTAAAATGCACAAAAATGTTAAGGCTTTCATATTTTAAAAGAATAAAGAAAACGAGTATTTACCAACTATTGCTGTTTCATTCTGAATTCTTGTAATTGGATACGTTCAACATATCTTTACATAGTATAAAACAAAGTCGCTTCCCTGTCTGAATGTTTGTATGTACGTAATAATAATTCATAATTCATAATTCATTTATTGCGAACAAGGGTTATACAATTGGTGTTATATTTATTACAGATCACCTTACTCAGCCATTTGGCATGCAATGTCTTTGTTGTATTATTACTAAATATTTTGTTACAAATTTCGCCATTCCAATAATCATTAATTTACAATATAGGTACTTACTTATTAATTTGAAAGTCACAAATGTTGAATTAAATGTCAAAAAAGTAAATAAAAATAAATAAATACAAGTCAATGGAATAACTAAAATTGAGTCGATTTGATGGATTTATCATTTAAAAAATCGTCAATCTTATAATATCGCTACGCTAGTACGCTCAGATCTTTAAAACTGCGCAACGGATTTTGATACGGTTTTTTCGTAGTTGAATGATTCAATATGAAAGGTTTATATTAAGAATAATACATCCTGCTCACATCCTGATATACCCGCGGCATCGGGACTTACGCGGGTGAAACCCGGAGGGTGCAGCTAGTTATACCACATAATACACTGATCTATTCAGTAATCAGCACGCTAGCACCACCGCACTAAGGGGTAAAATGGCAATCTAGCCGGTCAAAATTTTTTTTTATTGTAAATAGATTTCAAATGTAACCTGTGCTTTGAAAAGTGGTTTGTAACATTCAATAAATGAAAAAAAAAAAAAAAAAAATTGTTTAGCTCAAATAAAAATTTAATTTTAATATGGAACAAATTTTAGAACAAAGGTTAGGACGATGATGAGTTTCACGGTTCTTCGTTTTGATCGCCCTCTTCGTACTCCTCATCTTCAGAAGCCTCTTCGGTTGAGTTATCATCTGAATATGGCTCCGCTGGAAGCAGCAACTCCAATGCATCTCTTGTAAAGGCATCGATTTCTTTTTGGGTTTTGGTCTCAAACTTGTTATGAGTGGGTCTGAGCTTAGCAACAATCTATTTAATATATCAAGATTACATTTTTCTCTAGAAATTTTTCTAGCAAAGTTCTGTCGGTATAGCCTGAAGTGTTTATTGCGTGCTTCAGCGGCTTCTTCTGAGAGCATCCCAATCGGTAATAACGCCTTTTCTATTATGGTAGCACCATGAACGAGAATTTTGTGCATCGTAGGCGTCATAGGATGCCATGGATAAAGACTTATATAAAGCTTTGCAGTTTCAATAGTATAATTTGCAAACTTTTGTAAATCCACTTTGTGTCCGCTTGATATTACTTCAAGGGTGACTTTGAGTCGGTATATTAAATTAAAATCAACACCTGTGATTTCTGCTGCTAACTCTGGATTGGAGAAAAATCTTCTACTGGTGTTACCGTCATTGGTGTTGTCAAATCCAGCTTTAGGTACATCCACTATCAAACCCGTTTCTTTTCTAAACTTATCTTGAATTTCTTTCTTTTTCTCTTTAAAAATTTCTTGGTCCTGTTTAGTTCTCATCTGCCATTTTTTTATAGGAAGTTTGTACGAAAGGTGCAGTAAACTTTCGAATAAATGAATCCTTGCGTGCAAAATAGATAAACCAAACATTAATGCATCTACATCAACATCCCGTTTGATTGACAAATCATTGAATTCTTTAGAGGTTCCACCACAGATGTAGCATCTCATTGTTGAAGTTGTCTGAGTAGCAGCATTACATACTTTGGCATCTACCATAGTAAATGCCATAATACATTTCACAGAACAAGGTTTTTGTTCTATAGTCAATTGAGTGTTTTGTAAACAACTTATATTGTTTTCTATGTAATCGATTTCATTTTGGGTCGTATCCACAGTTTCTTTTATAAATCTGATTCTAATTGGACGATAATATCGTGGCGAAGAAGGAGTCGGGTTCTGCCATAGAGTTTTATTTTTATTTGTACAACAAACTAATCGAAGAGGTACAAAGCAACTTTGAAAAATATTGGCATCTGTTGCGTCATCTTCCATCTTTTGTTTGAATTGAGCTTGCTGTGACCCATCACAACCCCATTTGCAAACCAGTTCTAATGTGTGACGGTCCTCAAAACTTAAGTCTCGTATAATATCTTTCAAATAAGTCAACAATCGTGTAACAGTATGGTTTATCAAATCTTGTAGTCTTACTTCAGCGCACGTTTCTGTCACTTTATATGACTCTTTAGGTGGATAGCAGTCTGTTTTTGCTAATTGTAGAATACTGTAACTTGGATATAACTTTTTATTGGCGCTTCTAATTATATCATATTGTCGTCTCGAAAGATCAGCTTCCACAAAAATAGATAGCGCTGATAACGGCGTTAATTGTTTCTCATCACCTTTTTGATACTTTTGGTAAGACTTCTTTAACTTCGTAGCCCGCGTTGGAGAACTCATAATTTGTTTCAATATTTTGGAAGCGTCTCTCTTTCCAGATGTCTGCAATGTTGTCTGCGCAGCATGGATCAACATGTCATCATCTGCAGATCTGCGAAATTGTTCTGTTTTTCTTCTTTTACTTCTGTCACTCAATTCAATAAATGGTTTTGGTGGTCGTCCCGATCTTTGATGCGGCAATGTTGGTATTTCAAAAGTTTTCATTAACCTTTTGTCATTATTTTTGAGAAATATGTTTTCCTTCTTACCTGCTTTTCTCCATCTTTGCTTGAATTCGGATTTGATATACGAAAACTTTTGCTTCAAGTCTTTTGTTTGATCTTCCGAGTAATTTTCGTTCGATAAAAGATAATGTTCCAAATATTTTAATTTTTCTTCAAGGTTAGGTAAGTCTTGCTGTTGCATTTTATCATACAAGTGTCTTCGAGTCACTACTCGAACGCCAGAGCCACTAGATGATCCTAAAACAAAATAAATACCACGTTACAATAATTTTAAATTTCGATCAAATTAACCTGCATTTTTAAACATCATAATTAGTGACTCATAAAATTAGAATCCGCTGGTTTCCGCGGCTAACTGGACAATTCGTCTATTGTAGGCACTCTTATCTCTTTATTTCAATAAAAATAATAACCGGGACGGACCCTGAAGTACAACAAAACATTTAAACACTTCATATAATCAGTTAAAAATTAATTACAAAAAAGGACTATTTTCAAACGGCTAAAAGTATTATATTACGTTAATCTTTAAAACAATCAATAATTGAAAATAATGTGCCCTTACCTGCTTCTTTTAGATCCATAACAATATTCTTGAACAAAGTTATCAAATTGAAAATATTCACTAACAAACTGAGACGTGCAAACTTCGAATGCCGAGAACGATACACACACTTGCAGTGACGATCAAGTTCCGACTAAAGTTACGACGCAGGTAGAGCCGGTGAGGGACGGGGAAGGGTTGGCTATTGTTCTCTGTGTATTTAACTTCACCGTTAGCCGTTAGTTTTTTACCTGCTATGAGTTTTGTTAAGTTCACTTTTGACCGGCTAGATTGCCATTTTACCCCTTAGGCACCGTGCGCTCTACAGACAGCAGCGCGTTGTGTATGTGGTAGGTAAGAACTAATAAATGACCACAAGTAGACTCGAAACATTCCATTGATCTATGTAACTCGAGTTTAAAATACTAAAGAACAACAATAAATGGCGTAATTGCTTAAAATTTGTAATTATTTTTCAAAGTTATACAGGGTTACAGAAAAAGTCGTGCTAGATCCGTTGAGGGCGTGGAGTACCCATAATTTCTGACTTATTTCACTATGAAACACCCTACCCTAAACTTAACCCTTTTTGAGATATTCGACTTTTAATTTTTTCATTGAAAATTGCCGATATTTAAGCTACTAAATTTATTTTTGTTTATTTTGTGTGTCTTATTATTATTATTATTGCATTTTGACATGCGTAATAAGATGCTTAAAGACGTCAATCATTAAAATAGTACATTAGTTAATTGAATAGACCGTAGCAGACAAGTGAAAGTTAAGAAATAAAAAAATAAATTAGAAAGTTTATTTTTCTCTAAGGGATATCTAAAAAAAACTATATGGCAATTGTTCGGCAGATGTTTTTTAAAATATCTACGTTTCATCAGCTATCTAACGAGGTATAATAATCAAGTGTTTTATTCAAATACATTATTAAAAAAATTAGTTTCATAGGCGACAGTGGAGAAGAAAATTTATACTTAGCCCTAAAAAATAAAATAAAACAATAGGTAAGCATGAAATGTTATTTATTAAAGCTTTTCACACAACTTTTTCTTGTTTACAGTTCATGTTCAACATGGCCGCCTCTATTTCTGATACATTGTCGCATTCTTCTACGGAGACCAGTCTTCACTACTCCAGTGGTCAATGTGGTCCTCATTTTGTTAGCTGCATCCACAATCCTTTGTCTTAAGTCTTCCACAGACGAAACTGGATTCGGCTCGCTGTATACTAGACTTTTCATGCACCCCCACACATGAAAATCCATGGGGGTAATGTCCGGACTTCTTGCTGGCCATGGCAACGGCCCACCTCGTCCTATCCATTTGTTTGGATAATTTGTGTCCAGCCAGTCTCTGACACTTCTTCTGAAATGGGCAGGGCAGCCATCGTGTTGGAACCACATGTCCCTGATCAGGTTGAGTGGCAGATCATCCAGCAAATCACTCAAGTCTGCTCTCAGGAAATTTTCGTAGCTTTCCCCATTTAAATTATCCGGGAGAAAGTAAGGTCCAATCAAATGATTGGAGATAATGCCCATCCACACATTCACGCTGAATCTACGTTGGGACCCCTTCACTCTTTTCTTATTGGGATTCCTTAGTTCTTTTGGGGCCCAGTAATGGGCGTTGTGATAGTTAGTTATGCCATCTTTATCAAATTTGGACTCATCCGTCCACAAGATATTTCTTAGAAAATCTGGGTCTTCCACATCAGCATTTAGCATAAATCTGCAAAAGTCCATTCTCCTCGCGGGGTCTCCTTCTTCAATAACGTGTACCGGCGTATAATGGTATGGGTATAGGCCAGCAGTGTGCACGGTAAACCACACTCTCCATTGCGAAAGTCCCAGATCACGGGCAACAATATTAGTGGAAGTAGTCGGATCCGCTCGAAAGCGTTGCACTATCTCATTGTCCTGTTCTTCGTCGTCAATTCGTGGTCTTCCCATGTCTGTATTTCGTCTCAAAACAGAGCCAGTTTCACGAAGTCTCAGTATCCGTAACAAATAAGCATATCAGCATATTCTTCAGGTGTGTAGGACGTCATCTTCAACACTTCCGTATCGCAGGTACAAATCAGAGTCCGGTTAACAAGCACAGTAGTCACAAATCAGAAGAAACAGTCCAGAATCACAGCCAAGTCGAGAAAAAGAGCAATACAATGTCACATCTACTATGTACGAAGCACAAAAGCAGACTGACTGACAACCAAAACAATACCCCTTGTTGTATTCACAGCCCTAACCGGTCTCTACACATTTTTTCTTTCATTCGCACCTACATAAATCGTCACTTGTCTCGCTCGCACGGTGCGTCTTAACTTGAAGGACAATAGGCGCGGTACCGTTAGAACTACTACTACTACTGGAGCGTCCCTTTTTTCCACGAAATGTAATACAATCCCTAGATTGTTATACGTCGTTAGATAGCTGATGAAACGTAGATATTTTAAAAAACATCTGCCGAACAATTGCCATATAGTTTTTTTTAGATATCCCTTAGAGAAAAATAAACTTTCTAATTTATTTTTTTATTTCTTAACTTTCACTTGTCTGCTACGGTCTATTCAATTAACTAATGTACTATTTTAATGATTGACGTCTTTAAGCATCTTATAACGCATGTCAAAATGCAATAATAATAATAATAAGACACACAAAATAAACAAAAATAAATTTAGTAGCTTAAATATCGGCAATTTTCAATGAAAAAATTAAAAGTCGAATATCTCAAAAAGGGTTAAGTTTAGGGTAGGGTGTTTCATAGTGAAATAAGTCAGAAATGATGGGTACTCCACGCCCTCAACGGATCTAGCACGACTTTTTCTGTAACCCTGTATAGGTCAGTGTTAACGTTTTGTTTTCATTCGTGAGTAGTAACACGGGAAAGTGTTAGTTAAACTGATATAAATATATGCAGAAAAAACTTCTGTGTGCACATTTCTTTAGAAAAATGCCGCGGAAATGACTTTTATCTGCAAGATTTGTACCATAGTAAGTACAACTTATACTTATTTTAGAAACGAGTGACTCGAGTCACTCGTTTCTAAAATAAGTATAAGTATATATAGTCTCGAGTTCCGAATGATTTTCGTTTGACTCGAGAGTCGAGTGACTTGAGTCACTCGTTTCTAAAATAAGTATAAGTATATATAATATAGTCTCGAGTTCCGAATGATTTTCGTTTGACTCGAGAGTCGAGTGCACCTTTTACTCGAGTGAAACTCGAGTTTCTTGCGTTCCAGAAGCGAGTGTCTCGTCTGAAAAGTGGGGTGGATGTTATACAAAGTTAGGCATACTGTCACATAATTTTAATAACCCCTTTTTATCCGGTACCTATTAGAATGGTTAACAATTGATTAATTTATTTTTCTTCAATTATGTAAATAAGTTAATTAGACTTAATATGTTGCAAGTACCCACGAGTGTTATCTATCTTATACATTTATATATAAAAATGAATCCCTATTTCGCGTGGTCACGACAGGCATCTCGCTTGAACGGCAAGAATTACTCTCAAGAGCGTGTTCCACACACCGGTTATTTTGATATATATTTGGTCACAATCGCGGCGATCTAATTAATACTCTATGGCGGCGCGGGCGATCGTGAGATCCCGTCCACTAGATAATTGGCGTTGTGGGCGCGCGTCAGATAAAAGTGTAGCGGAACACCCTACGGTCGATCGCACGGTGGACATTGCGACTGTGTCATTGGTCTTGCGACGACGAAAATATTTTTGTTCTGAAAGCTCTTCAAGCTCTGATGAAGAGTGGAAGCAGCTTTGTAGAAGCGTAAAAACGAATACTTCGTTCACGTATTGAAGGCTTAGTACCTATTTAAAGTTTCACGGTTAGGAGCACCAAACCTCAAAATGGCGGCTCAATCTGTCTTAACTTAGGAGAATATTGTAGTGCTCATAACTATGAAACTTTGACATACAATATAATTTAATATCATAAATTCTATGAAACTTTTTATTAAATTCTATATAACTATGAAATAACTATTAATACAACGGAAATAAACGAAAATAGTAACAAAAATCACTTAAATTAAATCTATTGAATAATCCATATATCTTTTGTTAGGAATTAAACAATTTCGTATTAAAAAGTGCCAAATTTTATATTTGTGGAACATAGCTGGTCCATTTTGAACGGTCTTCTTTAGCAACACATCTCCTCAACGCGTTTCCTCAAATACTCCTCTCTAAAGAATTGACGTCTTTGATGACTTTGTTGTTATAATATTTTGCGTAATTAAAAAAAAAACAAAACGACCGCGCCGACCCACCTCTAGCCCGCGATCGTTGAGGGAGTTTTTGCGGGAATGCGTTGAGGAGATGTGTTGCTAAATTTTCATTTTTGTGAAACTTAGTTCAAATGCGTGTAAATTGTTTAATTTCAGGGGCATATTAATCAATTTAGTTTCATGAAGTTGTACAAGTGAAAATAAAAGTGAAAATCGGTGCAAAACATGGACTTTAGCTTAGTGTTCTCTCCAAAGCTCCGTGAACAAACATTGTAAAAAATGGCCCCCTTTTTACAATGATTCCCTCGACTTGACTTTTTTTTATTTATTTCTTATCGGTTGTGAACCGATTATGGCCATTAGGAAATTAGCCAGTGTCATGTATTTTAATATATTATGCAAGTTATTTGCATCGAAACAGTCAAGTCTAGGGAATCATTTGTAAACACGGCGGCCATTTACAAACAATCTTCACGGAGCCTTGGAGACAACACTAAGTCAATGTTTTGCACCGATTTTCACTTTCATTCCACTTGTACACCTTCACGAAACTAAATTGATTAATATGCCCCCGAATTTAAACAATTTGCACGCATATGAACTAGGTTTCACAAAAATGAAAATTTAGCACCACATCTCCTCAACGAGTTCCCGCCAAGACTCCGGGACTTGACTTTAACTATGACGACTTGACTGTTTTGTTCGATGCAAATAACTTGCAAATATTGATAATACTTGACACTGGCAAATGTCCGAATGGAAAAGCCAATATAAAGAAGAAGAAGATCGTTGAGTGCTTGACGTGAAGTTAGCGCAGATGCAAAGTGTGACGTCTCGTTTTGCTTCGCTCGCAACGACAGCGGCCCTGTGTGGACCGGGTTTGCGGTCGAAAGTGTCGAAAATGTTGTTTAGTGGAATACGGCCTAAAAGTGGGCAACACTGGAAGTATTTATCATGTTGGCGAAATTGGATGGCAGCCATGTTTTTCTGTTTTGTTCATCGGTTGCCTAACTGGCTGTCATTCTCGCTCGTCCTGTCATCACGCTTGTGTGCCTCATAGATTTGCTGCCAACAAAATCCCAACCAATTCCAAACCAAAACCCTATAAAAAACAGCCACCATCATGTCTTTAAAAGTAGCGGAATACAAGGAGACGATAGAGCGCCAGCTTACAGACAAAAGCAAACCATGGACGAAGTACTTCGAAATGGCAGAACAAAGAACCGGCGTGAACCGAGTGTATCTATTCGTTGGTATGTTCTAAGTTTTTTATTTCGCGTTTATTTATAACCTTAGCGGGTTTTGACGGACGTTTTTGTTGTGCAGGTCTTGTTGCGTTCACCGGTTTATATTTAGTGTTCGGTTTCGGGGCTGAACTGATATGCAATGCCATCGGCTTCGTGTACCCGGCGTATATGTCGATGAAGGCATTGGAGTCTCCTCAGAAGGACGATGACACCAAATGGCTGACCTACTGGGTTGTCTTCTCTTGCTTCTCCGTGGTGGAATACTTTGCAGACTTCATCGTCGGATGGTTTCCTCTATATTGGCTCATAAAGGTTAGTCCAAACTCCTACTACTAAATTACTCAATACACAAGGTCCTGGCAAGGTCAATTTAGTGACTGTAGTTAAATTATTCAGTAAGATTTATTACATTGCATGTTGGTATGAAGATGTGTGGTATTTTTTCATTCTACTTGGATATCTGAGTAATTAATTGTTAATCGTTGGTAACCAATATTCGAACAACAGGGTAAGGTAACCTGTAATACAGCTTGGTTTAAACTGTTGGAAAATTTAACTCAATTTTTTTTTTAAATGTGTTGCGTTTCATGTGAGCAAGAGTACTATAAAGACTTTGAAATGTAAGTAGGGCATTGAAAAATGCTTATTATAATAAAAATCGAAAAGGAAGGAAAATTACTACTTAAAAACATATTTATTATAAGCATACAAAAACCTGCATAATGAAGCATAAAAAGTAGAAGCTATATCATATCATGTTGTTACTAATAGCTGACAAGAAGAAATTATACCTCAAATTATAATTTTATAGAAAAATATGATTCACTTTGATATCATATCAATTTCTTAATAATTTAATTTAGTTCATTTGTAAAATTAATTATTTGTACTTAGGTATTTAGTATCATATCTACTTTAGTTTTTAGTTCAATTCCATTTAGTATTGATTATACTTAGTTTTTGTCCCTTTGTCTCCTTTTAATCTATCTATTCCAAACAAACAAGCAGACAAAAACAGTGACTTCATACTAGGTAGAATGAGATTATAATTCTTATACACCAAGGTTAGATTCCTAGATTAAATATTAGCTGCCTGCCACTGTTTCACCTGTGTACGTGTAAGTCTCAGGAATTACGTGGGGGCTAACGGCTTACAGGATTAGTCCCGTAGGAATATTGGGATCAAAAGTAGCTTATGTTACTCCTCGAAAATGTGTCTATTGGTGAAAGATTTTTTTTAAATTGGACCAGTTATTTCGGAACCTATTCATTACAAACAAATAAATAAAGCTGTTCTGTTCATGAACTAGTTGAACAAAATATAGGTACCCAGTCGGTATTTTAATCTGTGAAGCTGTAAATTTTGTTATCAGACACCATTATCAAAGGTTTTTTATCTTGCATTGATAAAATCCATTAGTCATTTATGTAAATAAGGTACATTTATTATGTAAATTTAACTTATAAATGGGAGAAATTTCTATCATCTATACTTATTTCACAATTAAAATAAGGTAAGTATAGATTGCATTACAGAACATACTTATTACATAGAAGTATATAAACATAATTGAAATAAGTATAATTAATCAGGACAATTCCTTACTGACTATGTTCCTTTATGTCCCGCGGTTTTCCCTGCTTAAGTTCAGATCCCGAAGAATTGGCAAAAAACCCTTTCACATTATAAAGAACACACTCCAAATTACAGCTTTCTATTCGTGGTTTAGGTTGTGCATTGATCTAACACATAGTAACACAAAGCTATTAATAGGAAAAAATATTTTTCTATATTCAATGGAAATATTCTGTACTTATTTCACATTATCTTCTACCGAAAATGCACAGTAATTTCCTATTTTTATGTCAGGAAATATTCCAAATATTAATCATTATAAAATTTACACCCCTTACAATAACCTTCATACATACAAAGTACTTAAATTAATTAACAAAGAACTATAAAAAGTACACTATTGTATATTCAGTCAGACAGTATAGTAATTACGCCTTTGTTTACCTCAGTACTGTTCTCTTTGATAAACTAATGAATCTTTGTTCTTTAGATAGATTGATAAACACTTTATTGTACCAAATTATGATTTCTATGTATGTGTGTATGTGACTTTATTACTCCTTCACGCAAAATCCACTGAACCGATTGTAATGAAACTTGGAATATATACTGCTGGAGACCTAGAATAACAAGTAGGTTGGGCCCCAATGCTCCTGAAAGTTTTGAACTTATGTGGGTGAAACTGTGGGTGCTCAGTTTCATAGACAGCAGTTTGCAGTTATCACTGGTGATTACTATGTTACATCAAAGCAGCATTGTACTGCATAGTGCCTATGTAACTGGGTTATCCACTAGATATGTAATATGTTTGCAGGTAGCTGTATGTACTTATACTTACCAGATTTTACCTTTATTTTTCTCAAAATAATCAAACACTACTGACACATTAATTCAAGGATGTAGGTACTTATCAAAATTGAACTTTGTTCTCAAAGCGTAATCAGTTAATCAATCAATAGGATGTATGATTCCAAACCACAATATTGTTTAGTATTAACGCATAGGTAATTAAAATTGAAATTTTGCCGAAAGACCAGCATTGTGATTGCTCTTTGTAGCTGCAAAATATGCTGGGGCTTGTCCTTATTAGCAACACATGGGTTGCTGTCTATATGTTTGGTTTTATATTAAATAAATAAATCAAAATTGGTTGACGTTACACACAGCGCAATCTAGGTCCAAATTAAACACCAGGCTTGTACTATGGGTAGGTACTAGAATCAAGTATGTTTATGTAGTCTAGTTACTAAACAACAGATACACATACTACATAATATTATTCTGTTTTTTTTATGTAAATAAAAATGTTCTAGATTACGCTGTAATAAGCCACAATCACAGATACATAATAATATTATAACATAGAAACAAACAGATTATCAGCCATGTAGCCCTGGCTTAGAATTAAGCTATCCCATACCTACTTGTGGTTATCGTAAAAACCGACTAAGGTAATCTTATCTAGGCCTAGCGAAACTTTAGATCTCCCGTGTGGTGGCGGGTAAACTGCTTGGTCCCAAGGTTGATGACATTTTCAAATCTTTTTGCAGTAGTTATGGTCAATGATGATAATGTGACGACTTGCCAACTGGGCCGACCCCAAACAAATTAAGGTTATATGAACCCTGGGCTTCTGAAGACACTGCTCATAAAATATGGGATTGAGTTGTATAATAATATCTTTTAGATTTATTTTTTTTTTTAATTATTTATTTATTTTTTCCTATTTTTGTATAAAATTATGTTGCAATTTATATAGATTGACCTAAATTTTAATTGAATAAATTAACTATAGTTTTTTTACGAGTTAGTACCTAGTACATTACGTAAAATAATTTATAATAATAGTTTATTTGTATCATGACATGTAACTTATCTCGTTACCAATAAAATATCTGTATCTGTATCTGTATCTGATTATAGGCCATTCACATGGTGCATTTTGACTTCGCTAGTAAGTCACTCAATGCAATATGTTTAACTATGAACTGGAGTCTTGGCGGGAACTCGTTGAGGAGATGTGGTGCTAAATTTTCATTTTTGTGAAACCTAGTTCATATGCGTGCAAATTGTTTTATTTCGGGGGCATATTAATCAATTTAGTTTCGTGAAGGTGTACAAGTGGAATGAAAGTGAAAATCGGTGCAAAACATTAACTCAGTGTTGTCTCCAAGGCTCCGTGAAGATTATTTGTAAATGGCCGCCGTGTTTACAAATGATTCCCTAGACTTGACTTTAACTATGACGACTTGACTGTTTCGATGCAGATAACTTGCATAATATATTAGAATACTTGACACTGGCTAATTTCCTAATGGCCATAATCGGTTCACAACCGATAAGAAATAATAACTATGAACTAATTGTATTGATTGAGGAACTAGCCAAGCCCGATTGCTTGGCTAGCAACTCAATGCTTGGCATGCATTGGTTGCACTGCATAGTAAGTCAGTAAAAAGCATCATAAAATGCTCTACTAAATATTTCACATCTTTCTTAAATTCAAGATTTTTCTTTTAATAATGTAATACTTGCAATGTAGAGGTCAAAAGAATATTTTACATTGTATTGTTTTATCTAAAGTTGAAACACTGCATTGTTTACAAAGACTTATCTGTTTATTTCTTTTATCAATAGGCTATGGTGGGCAGGTTAGGTCGGTTTCTTAAGGTATGGTGTACTTCTTTCTATTTTGCAAAAAGGGGTGGTTGCGGCGTCTGTCTGTGTTTGCGTATCTGTGGTTGAGGGTGTGTCTGTCAGCCTAATGTGGTATATTTAATTATCTATTTATTATTTCGTAGACCGCTGAAAACACGAGATTTTTCACAATTTGAGGTCCACCAGCGACCGTCCCTATGAAATCGTTTAAATATAATAATATAATATTTATAGGATTTCATAGGGACTTTATCAAAAACACGTCTAAGCGGGAAAGCGCGTGAAACCTACGCGATAGGAGAAATCCTTTTAATACTATAAAGCTGAAACCTTGGGAGTGTTCCTCTTTAAAACCCGCGTAAGTCTCGATCCCGGGGAATATTCGGATAAAAATATTAGATTATATTCCAGGTTTCCTTCAGCTATCAATACATACCGAAACACCGAAAGGTTTTGCATAAAGGAGCAAAACAGACATTCAAAAACTTTCATTTATAATATTAGTAGCATGAAAGATGCATCTATAACACGCGCCGGCCGCTTGCCGGGTAGCCGACCTTACCCGCATGGTTCATGCAGGTCAACACTCGAAACGATATAATTGAGTATGAAAAGATGAGTAAAATACATAGGTATACAGATACCTATATATTTTGCTCATCTTTTACGGCTTTGGTATATGTGTTCATAATCATCATCATTATCCGTCCACTGCCTCACGTAAGCCTCCAACCATATGACGATACAAACAGCGATCCCACGCCACCTCCATCCAACGACTCCCCACCACCGCTACAATGTTGTCGGTTCACGGAGGAGATGGTCTTATGTCGGGTCGGGTCGGACGGGTCAATATGTCTGGAACACTCCAGACATATTGACCCGTTCTTTTCTCTGGACATAACTGATTAGACTGGGAGATGGTATAGGTGCTGGGCAAGCCTACTCCACCTAACAATGTCCCGGGCACTACATTGTCATAAAATGCATAGATTAAAAACTATAAATCCTCTAAAATTAGATGTAGAAGTTAAATTTAATTAAGTATTATTATGTCTAAATTTTTTTAAGAATCGATGGTGTCACACAGCTGGGCAAAGGTCTCCCTTACTTTCTTCAAAGACTCCCTATCCAGCGCTATAATATGTCTAATAATGTTAAATGATTTGTTTTACGAATTCCAGTGCATCTTCGTAATATGGTGCTACCTCCCAACTGAGTACAACGGTTCGCTGATCATCTACCGCCGCGTGATCCGCCCTTACTACCAGAAACACCACACGCGTATCGACGACATGGCCAACTCAGGTAAATTGTACTACTCTGCTTTATGTACCTTATTTAGTTAGCACAATGTTGATATAGCTGGTGTTGATGACTACAGACTGTCTTATATTTGGAATAAGATTTCTTAACGTGGATTTTAACGCACCTGGGGCTTTATTACGTATCTTTATTACAAATGTATTTTCAATTAAATAGGTAATGCTTCATCACTACCCTAAGTCTAACGAGAGACGTGCCTCAGAGGGTATTTAACTTATAATTTTTATTTAAGTACAAAATATTTGAAACTGCAACCTTATAACTGAGTAACATTTATTTGTAGTGTTATTGCAACGCATTGAGATAGCTAATGTTAACTCTGCTACTATTCATACCTCTGTGATGAAACATTAACCATTTCATTAAAATTACATTTGCCACAAAGAAATAAGGCCCCGGTGTTACCCAGTGGTAATACAAGTGCTGGCCCCTGTAGCTTGTGCATATAGCACAAGCTATATCTGTTAAGTTGATAACTAAGTTTGATAGGCACTTTGCGTGCAATTTCAATGTCACGATATCGCTGTTTTGCCGTAACCTGATAATCACTGATTACCTTAAAGCAGCAATGTATAGCATAGTGCCTATGAGTCTGAATTATCCACTAATATACAAATAATACGAGTGCTGATTCCTTTCAAAATTTCGTTGCTAAACTTCGGTCTGTAAGTTATCTATTCCCGCTGTTAGTTTGAGGTATTCTGTCTGACTCTCAATCTAGAGGTAGTAGTTTCTAAACCCGATTATGCACCGAAGTCGAGTAGACTCTCGTTTTGTCTGCGGAGAGTTCGCGCAAACGTGCGAAAATACATGTCATAAATGTCTGTTGATCGCACTCCAGCACCTAGGTACTAAAGTGTCAAGAGCTTAGGTTACAGAATAGAGCTATTTAAATCATCTAAGTTAAAATATTTACCTTACACTTTATTAAGTACCTACTACAGATTTTTTTATAACTCTATAACTCGTAAATAACCCACTTTTAACTAGGCTCGCTTGTTTCAAGAAAATCGAGGTACTTACCACAAAATAGAAAAGGTTATCATTTGTAGATTAACGTTTCCTGTGTGAAGTGATCCAGGGGTTACAGGTTCGAATCCTGCAATTTTTTTTTTGTTAAAAAATCTAATCTAATCTAAATCTGTCTGTCCTCATAAAAGAAAAAATAGGACTGACTGAAATCAAATAACCCCAAATAAAATAACCTCTAAATTCTAACCTCTTTCTAGATGCTCTCAAAGACCTTGCAAAGGACATCAGTAAGAGCATTAACAAAACTATTAAGGACCTGCACAAAGATTAGAGATTAAACCTTATAAACAGGTATATAAAGTGCATTGTTGAGCAGACGCTTTGCATGGGCGAAGGGATTATATGTTGCTAGCTCATACCGCCTTTTGTCTTCACTTCATCCACTTAGGCTAACCAACTTGGTATATATTTGTCTATAGTTAAAAATATATAGTGTTGCGTTTTCGGCACCAAATCGATATCTTTAAAACGCTTTATCCTGAATGACTGACTGACTGATAGATCAAGATATAGCCTAAACCACTGATAGTAGAGAGCTGAGAAGAGTGTGCTCTTTATAAGATGTAGGAATCCGATAAGAAAGGTACCTACGGATTCGGGAGTTACGCAGGTGAGACCGAGAAACCCAACTAGTTGTTTCAAATAGGTACTTACATGCCTAACAACAATAATAAATAATTCAAATTTTCTTAGAAGTAAACAACATTTTTCCTTAATAGGTACGTTAATTAGTTCATCCCATTAACAGTTATCTAGGGTCCATACTTATAAGTGGTACTTCCTTCTAAGTTTCAATTGTTTTGTTATGGTAGGTGGGTGGGTGATATAAATTGTATTGAATTTGAGTAACGTATGACGCCATATTTTGATCTTAGATTGCAAAACAAGAAATTTTAAGTTAATACAATGAATATTTTTTTAATTTTAGGGTCCAAATAATGGACCCTAAAATTAAAAAAATATATAATTTTTTGAGCCACTATAAAAATAAAAACAATTTATTGTTCTATCTGTGTAGGTACGAAGGTCTTAAATATGTACAATATTAGTGCTCAGACTATTCTCGAGTATAGACGAAATCGGTAAATGGGATAAGAGGACACCAAACTGGTCTATATAAATATAATATAATATATATAAAAATATACGATTATAGGAAGAATTTAATAAATAAAATTTAAAATACCTTTCCAATATGTTTCCGAAATAACTTTAAATTCCTCAGAGTTACAATTAATTAGACACAAATATTTTTCATCAGTAACTGGAGATGTCCATGAACTTGTGCACGGGGCCAATCAGAAGATCGAAATGTCTATGAAAAAAATTACAGAATGAATCGGGGTTCTAACTACTTTGTGGGGAAATTGTATGTTTTTTTTAGTTCGAAATAGGCACTTAGTTTCGCGTAATTATAGCAATAAAATTAAGACTGTTTAGAAATGCTTTTATGTTTTTTTTAAATAATTTAATTAGGTTAGTTAGTATCACTATTTTTATTTATTTTTTTAGTTTTAGTCAGTTGAGAGACAGACTATATTATTATTATCCCGATATTCGTGATCGAGATATTGTTGGAAAATCAAGTGTCAAAACGAATATAACAAATAAATGTTTTATTTAGGTACACTGTTTATAGATAAAACAGAAAAGGGATAAAACCACGATTATACGATATTATAGGGGAGGTTAGCAATTTGCTTTTTAAATTGAATATAAACATTACAAAACAATTTATTAATAAAAATGGTAAATAAAGTACCCAATAATCCATACTTCATCAGTTATGTTATGAGGTTTGTAATTAATAATACTTTAAAAAAACAAAGTACCTATCAATCTTAAATATTTATTTTGATAGCTGCGACAGTAAAAGTCCATCAGCTAGTGCTCGGTGCCACTAAGAAGATCGACCACTCTATGAGAAAAATGAAAGAGTGAATCGGGGTTAAAACTACTTTGTGGGGAAATTGTATGTTTATAATTTTATTTTGTTTAGTTTGACATTTAGATAGGTATAATTTGAGTGCTTTTTATGGTTATTTAAAAATATAACTAGGTTCTTTTTGGTTTAGCTTGTGTATTTATTGTATTGTTTTAAAAAAAAATCGCAGAATTTTTTTTTTGTTTTTAGTACGTAGCACAGTTTGAGAGTTTAGGTGGTGTACAATTTCTCCCATATACCTCTTTAAATATTAAAATTTTTATAGGTAAACAAGATTAGAGCGTGTACACATTCACACAAAACACACACTGTAAGTATTAGAAACAGTTCAGGAAAACTGCTTTTTGACACTAAAATTAGCAAAAAGTTGAATATTATGTAATAAATAATTATTGTAATAATAACTAAATTATTTTAATTTGCTTAGTTATCTATTTACAATTGATCTATGCAAATGTCGCTTGAGCTTAATTAAATAGGTATTATAATATATACTTACATTCAGCGTGTGAGCCACCGACGCCGCGCCGGTGAACTAATTGGTTAAGTCGTTACTTCCGGATTGAGTAAAAATGCGTTGTTGGTTCGAATCCTGCTCAGCGTCGACCATGCGTTGTGTTTTTGTAAACGTTTTTTTTTTCTTTAAATTTTTTCGTGGTTATGATAGCCTAATTGCTGTAATAATTATAAATAATGAATTTATGCTTGTTTGCTGCTAATGAATTAACGAGTATTTTTACATTTACAAACAGCTTTCGAGTAAATAATCCATATTATTCACTTAGTAACATGCTAAATAAATTTCATAATGCTTTTGTTAATTCTGTGCTGTGTTTAATCTAATTTTTACTAAATACACCACATTCTTAATCTCACAAGAAGTAGTATTTAGTAGTGGAATACCTCTAGGTAATACACGTTGTTGTAAAATAATGCTTTTTGTAGTAGTTTAACATATTTTTATTAGAAATTATAAAGTTTTGTCTAAACTTTTTATTTGCCTTTTTTGAATAAGGATTTCTGTTTAATTTATTTTTTTAACTTTCCATTGCCAGTTCCTTATAAGTGTAATATTTTAATCGACAGTTGTTTAATCTCAGTGTTAGCGGCATTGGTTCTATAGTTTGAGTAATTTCCACATGTTATTTTATTGAATCAATGGTATAGCTATTGATTCAATAAAATAACCATAACGTCCATTTGAGACATCATAAATCGACTGTAAATTTTTTAAATAGACGAGATCCACCCATCTGACAGTTTTTTTGCTTTTATTAAAATGGAATGGTAAAATGATCTAGTCAGAGATCATAATGATCATTCTTATTTTTTTCCTCTGATTTGTTTTTACAACAACAATAATTATGGCTTTTGAAACTAGTTTTTTTATTGACACATCCTTTTTATAGGCACATACAGTCGTAAATTTACTTTTCATTGATAGTAACGTTTTGTTTTTACTTTCAGCTTCACGTTTGGTAGCAGACGCAGTAAGGAAAAATAACTAAACTGTGCTGTAACATTTAAAAAGTACAAATTCTTTGCACTCGCTTTTACAACGGCACGCTGACACCTTTTAATAAAAAACTACCAGAACATAATCTCTATTTCATTATACTATTGGTTAAAATTCACAATAAAATGGTTTTTACTGAATTTCTAGAATAAAAACCACATAAGTGGTATACCTACACTAGCTAAACTGAAAATCCCTGTCGAATTCACCGAAAATTGTTGATTATTTTTTGACGCAATGTTTAAGAACATTTTCGTTTAATGTGTTTGTTAATGAAATTGTTTCCGACGTTTTGATGTAGATTTTAAATAAAAATATAGAAAGGTGTTGAAACTCTTAGCACAATTCAGGCAAAATGTATTTTTTTGGCTAAAATGTGTGTCAGGACTTCGAAATTATAGGAAATATTTGTCTTGAAACTACACTAAATTGTAGGAAACAATGTCATTTACTAACGCTTAAACGACAATATTTAAAAAATTGCATCGAAAAGGAATAATTTTCGATTAATCCGACAAGAATTTTCAGTTTAGCTCGTATACTTATATACCCTTTAAAATACGGTTATATTTTATATATTACTTTTAAAATAAAACAAATGGGTTCATTCGTAAAATTGTATTTGTTACGAAATCAATTCAAGCCCATTTCGACTGGTAAATAAGTATTTTTTTAATCGATCGAGATTTTAACTGACTTTTAAAACAGAGGTTTTCTTTAAGCGCTAAGTTGCAGTCGCGGTGGCGTTTATGCGTAAAAAGCTACGAAAATAAGTGTAGATACAATTTTAAAAATGCAGTTAATTTTTGCATTGTCATTTAGTTCTTCTCTGTTTATCTTATCTTGTTACTCAAGCGCTCTATTGCTGCTTGACCTGCTGAACAAATTTTACTAATGTACTTTATCGCCACCGTGAATGCAAAAAGAAAGCATTGGTGCCTATAGAAATAAGTTTTGTATTTCCCTGTTTTAAATTTTTAAGTCTTCGATCTTTCAGGGGGTTCCTTTTTTTAGAAATGTAAGAATACCTAATTAGGTCGTGTTTTTTTTGTGTAATTTCCCTAATACGTTAAGATCTCTGAACAATGAATTCGTTTTCCCCTGTAGTTTTTTGCTCAAGGATTGTTAGATTTATAGGGTTTTTTTCTAAAGCTCGGTACCGACAACGGTCGGGGCAAGGACGACCTGTATACTAACTTCTGTGTAATCTAATGACTTATAATTTCCGTAGCGTTTTTATTTGTCTATACAACATTTAGTACAGCGGCCGCCATTGCCCCGTCTTACCCAATCCGTCGTCCATACAGAGCTTTAATTTTAATAGTAAATAAAATGTTGTTAGTTTTTTTAAGTGTTGCCTTTAAATGCTCAGTGTTGCCATTACGAAAAATTGATGTTCACGTTTTAGCATTTACGCTATAAACCCCGTAGTTGCAATTATATTTTGTATTATAATCATGATAGAGAAACTGGCTTATGAATTAAATCTGTAATTGTGCCTTTATGGTGTTGCTGCCAGCATTTTACATTTAATTGAGAGTTGTTGAAATATGTATTACTTTTCTCTTTCAATAAAAGGAATTCATTGTATTTTATTCTTTTATTTTGTTGTATCATTTTTATTTTTTTTCTAGCTGCGTCCCACGGTTTGACCCGCGTAAGTTCGATCCCGGGGGAGTATCGGAATAAAAAGTTTTAATCCAGATCTCCAGCAATCTGCATGCCAAAGTTTAATTGCAATTGGTTTATCATTTTTTGATTGAAACAAACTAAACTTTTGCATTTATAATATTAGTGGTATTAGTAACCTAGTTAGGGGATGTTAGGAAGGCCTTTGTTCAGCAGTGGGACAGTAATAGGTTACTAGATAACTTAGGTACAACTGTATCCATAAGGCAGCAGATTTCCCCTACCTATCACTACTAAGGAATAAAAATACAAAATATCAACTAAACATAATTTATTATTACAAACAAAATCGACTAAACAATTATTACTAATAAAATGAAGGCCTAAACTACTTAACAAGCTATGAAGATGCATCTTTGGCTTCAGCCTCAGCCTGTTTTGCAAGTTGTTCCCGTTCGTCAGCTCTATTTCTCCATGCTTGCATATAGGACCGAGGGTGAATTGGGAAGAAGCCTGCTAGACCTGTCGGGTAGAAGAAATCTATTGTTAAACTTTAGTTGAGTATTGAAGTATCATAGTCATCTTAACCAAGCTTTGAAAGAACAGTAGGTCTATAAAGGATATTTTAGGGGATTGAATCCACAACTTCCCCTTCTTAACCAGGACACACTAACCAACATCAAGTGAGCTCAAATGACAGGCATGTATTATAAAAGATTACCTGCATAATTACGAAAATATCAATATAAAAATGCCTGTGTCAATCCAGATCTCCAGCTATCTACATACCTACCAAGTTTCATCAACAGTTAAGTAGTTTTTGTGTGAAGGAACAATAAACACTTGTATTTTTGCAATATTTTACATTTGCGATATTAGTCTGATACAGAAATTACAAGGGCTGATTCTACAAATCTCTAGAAAATATAATTATCTATTCAATAAAATGTAACACCACTGAATAAAAATGTCACTACCTCTTAAAAATAAATTAAACTTTATAAGATTTTTTAATTTGATTGGTTTCAATTTTATTGGACAGACAATTACCCAAATACCAATGATAAGTCATTTTAATTAGGTTTACCAAGTAACTCGGCCACAGGTGTGGTAACATGGGCCCCTTGTCCGAGCCAGTATTTGATCCTTTCTAAGTTGAGAGCTACTAGCTTCTCATTGTTCTCATTGGGCATCGGGTCGAAGGAACCAAGCTGCTCGATTACCGGGAGCTGGTTTGGCCTTCTGCGCTGGAAAAGGTTAATAAAGAAAGGTTTAAAGAAAACAAATTGGTGTAAAGTTATTTGCAAGACAAGGTGCACATAGATAAAGCCTATTTGCTTAGTTTTGCAATCTATGTCAATTAAATCTAATTCATTGCGAGTGAATCACACTTCATTAAGTGATTATATATCACATAAGAATTACTATTACGTAAACTAAGTAAAAGGAGAAATAAAACACAGGGAGAACATCGCAGCGCTGGCTTGCAGTAGCAAGTCAATAGAGTTCGAACGTAGGTATGGTTATTAAATATTTTCAAGCAGTGTTCAGCATTGTGAGAGGATCAGAAAGTTATTGACGCCTTTTAAATAAACTTGAGTTGTTATAATATTCTAGACATGAACCAAGATATGAGTAGTAAATAGTGCAACTTACGTGCGTAACAGAAATGTGGAAGAACTCCCTATTTGTACATCCTTGGCGTATTAGACGGATAGATTTGGCTGCTCTAACAAAATATTGACCGGTCCCACTAGCTGGTGGCAACGCCATTGTTATTTATTTGTAGGTTTTAGTTTAATAAAACTAATGAGTAAAATAATAACCTCAATGTTTCTTTTTTTTTCGTTGAGAAATCACACAATAATGTCTTCATGTCAATGTCATTGTCAAATGTGACAGATAATTTTATTATTGAGTTTTGGCGGGAATGCGTTGAGGAGATGTGTTGATAAATTTTTATTTTTGTGAAACTTAGTTCAAATGCGTGTAAATTGTTTAATTTCGGGGGCATATTAATCAATTTAGTTTCGTGAAGGTGTAAAAGTGAAAATAAATAAATAAAATATTATTTTTGTAACTATTTGTTCTGGTACGTAATTAAATATTTAGTTTAATTATACGCAGAAAAAAAAAAAAAAGAAAAAAAAGTGAAAATCGGTGCAAAACTTGGACTTTAGCTTAGTGTTCTCTCCAAAGCTCCGTGAACAAACATTGTAAAGATGGCCCCCTTTTTACAATGATTCCCTCGACTTGACTTTAACTGTGACGACTTGACTGTTTCGTTCGATGCAAATAACCTGCAAATACTGATAATACTTGACACTGGCAAATGTCCGAAAGGAAAAGCCATTTTAAAGAAGAAGAAGAGTTTTGGCGGGAACTCGTTGAGGAGATGTGGTGCTAAATTTTCATTTTTGTGAAACTTAGTTCAAATGCGTGCAAATTGTTTAATTTCGGGGGCATATTAATCAATTTAGTTTCGTGAAGGTGTACGTGAAAGTGAAAATCAGTGCAAAACATGTACTTAGTGTTGTCTCCAAAGCTCCGTGAAAAATCTTTGTAAATAAATGGCCGCCGTGTTTACAAATGATTCCCTAGACTCAACTTTAACTATGACGACTTGACTGTTTCGATGCAAATAACTTGCATAATATATTAATAATACTTGACACTGACTAATTTCCTAATGGCCATAATCGGTTTACAACCGTTAAGAAATAAAAAAAATTTATTATTATTTTTTATCGGTTGTGAACCGATATGGCCATTTGGAGAGAGAAAAATGTCAAGTATTTAAATATGCAATTTGCATCAAAACAGTCACGTCCGCGTCGTCGTCGCAGTGGAAGTCATTGTAATGGTGGCTTTTTACAATAGGTAACGGTTCACGCAAGCTTTGGAGATAACGCTTAAGTCCATGTCTTGCATCGATTTTCACTTTATTTTCATCACTTTCACTTGTACACCTTCACGAAACTAAATTGATTAATTTGCCCCATAATTTAACAATTTACACGCATTTCTCCCAGTTCAACTCTCAGTTACCAATAATAAAGAAGATTTAACAGGTATTTGCAAGTTATTTACAGATAGAAGTGCAGTAACTTGCAAATAAACAAATGATAATTAAGTAGTAATAACTTATTTTTAGGTATTTAATACTTGAGTGGCTGGCTGATTCTAAAATGGCCAAAATTCGGTTTTTCCGAGAAAAGATAAAATAAATAAGGCGGAGTCATTCAAACTTGTGCAGTAGGTCCAGTTACCAGTATCAGAATGGTACCAGTAGAAGAAAAATCGTTTAGTTCTGCTTTCCCAGAGACATGACTTCGTCGTCATCTTCGGCGCCTATAAGTGCTTTTCAATCTCGGGGACACACTTGGCTGCCGACACTACTTTCATTCAAATGCGTGCAAATTGTTTAATTTCTGAGGCATATTAATCAATTTAGTTTTGTAAAGGTGTACAAGTCGAATGAATGTTAAAATCGGTTCAAAACATGGACTTAGTGTTATCTCAAAAGCTCCGTGAACAATTTTTGTAAATGACCGCCGTGTTTACAAATGATTCCCTAGACTAGACTAACCATGACGACTTGACTGTGTCGATGCAAATAACTTGCATAATATAATATTAATAATACTTGACACTGGCTAATTTCCTAATGGCCATAACCGGTTCACAACCGATAAGAAATAAAACAAAAAATAATATTTCCGCGATAACCCACGACTATGGTCTGGAGTTTTGGCGGGAATGCGTTGAGGAGATGTGTTGCTAAATTTTTATTTTTGTGAAACTTAGTTCAAATGCGTGTTAATTGTTTAATTTCGGGGGCACATTAATCAATTTAGTTTCGTGAAGATGTACTAGTGAAAATAAAAGTGAAAATCGGTGCAAAACATGGACTTTTGCTTAGTGTTCTCTCCAAAGCTCCGTGATCAAACATTGTAAAAATGGCCCCCTTTTTACAATGATTCCCTCGACTTGACTCTAACTATGACGACTTGACTGTTTTGTTCGATGCAAATAACCTGCAAATACTGATAATACTTGACACTGGCAAATGTCCGAAAGGAAAAGCCATTTTAAAGAAGAAGAAGAAGACTATGGTCTGATTTGGCCGGACCCCTCTTCGAAAGGGTTTGACGACCTTTTCCTACCTTTACTATCCTAGATGTACTAGGTTGTAGGTACACCTACCCAACTTTGATACAATTTAATAATTATCGATAACAACCCCCTCACTATAAGTAAGTATTAATAGCTACCTATCTTCTCGATTGCCTCCTTTAGACAGAGCAGATGAACGCACTTTACACCGAGAGTAAACGAGACAGAATACTGAAGTAGGTCACGGGATGAGAGCATCTTATACAACGCTGAAAGGATCCGTGATGAACGTGGAAAAAAAATGTATGTAGGTAGGTACGTATTTTAGGATATTACATACAACGCCACCCAATAATAACTTACCCACCCATAAGTTGCATAGGCTGCACCTACAAATAAAAACAAATTTTATTTCTTACCTGCTGCGCCCCGCGGTTTCACCCGCGTAAATTCCTATCCCGTAACGTTAATGATCTATCACGTATGTCGTACCAAGCGTTGCTTAACCCGTACGATCATTCAGAGTACCCTATATACTAGGAGTTCGCCTTGAACTGAGACCTCACGACCCCCTATCTCCCCAATCCCCCTACCGATCCGGCTCATCTTCGAACTTATAAATTCTATTGACCTAAACTACGCGCATACCAAAATTCATGAAGATCGGAGCTACGACACTCAAGTTATCGTCGAACAAACATACAAAGATACAAAGTTACAAAGATACAAGCGCCAGGCCCGTCTACACTGGACCTCACTCGCTTCGCTCGTTCGGTCAATTATGTCTACCTCTAAACCAACCATGTACCAAATTTCATGAATATCGGTTCAGCCGCTCTTTTTCACCCATCACGTATAGTGTACTAAGCGTTGCTTAACCCGTACGATCATTTAAAGTACTCTCTATCTTATTTCTACTTCTAAGCCAACCCTGTACCAAATTTCATTCATATCGGTTTACGGGTTGTTGAGTTATAAATAGAAATACCTACACGACTTTGTTTTTCATAGCTGCCGTCCCACAGTTTCACTCGTTTAAGTCCCGATCCCTTGGGAATATCGGGATCAAAAGTATGTGTCCCTCCTGGATAATGTAGCTCTCTATTAGTGAAAGAATTTTTGAAATCGGTCAAGTAGTTTCTGAGATTACCCCCAAAATACATACTTACACACAAACTTACATACATGTTACCAACGTTTCCTCTTTATAATATTAGGGGTTAAAGTATGAAATTGCCGATTTGTACTGAAAAACTTAATTGTTTATTTTTTAAATTTTTAACAAATTTATTTAATCAAAATAGTTGCCATTATTATCTATACATTGCTGCCATCTAATGGGAAGGTTATTAATGCCTTTGCGATAGAACTCCGACGATCTAGACTGCACAAACTGTGTGAAAGCATTTTGTACTGCCTCCTGGGAAGAAAACTTCTTGTCACGTAGATAATTGTCCAAATCACGAAAAAAATGGTAGTCCGTTGGAGCAAGGTCTGGTGAATACGGAGGATGACGAATGGTTTCTAAGTGCAGTCCCTGAAGGGTCAAAATGGTTTCTCGTGCTGTGTGAGGTCTCGCGTTGTCGTGGAGCAATAATGGTGAAGATCGATTCATGAGTCGGGGCTGTTTTACTGCTAGTTTTGTCAACATGGTTCGGAGTTCGGCACAATAGACATCTGCCGTAATTGCTTAACCAGATCGAAGAAAACTATAGTTAATAACACCATGCTGAGACCACCAAACAGTTACCATTACCTTTTTATTGGTAAGTTTTGCTTTAGGACACTGTTGTGGCATTTGACCTGGGGTCAGCCATTGCATTTTTCTTTTCCGGTTATCATAAAGAATCCACTTTTCATCACATGTTACAATTCGATCCAATATTCCTTCATTTCTGTACCGGTTCAACAAGGCAACACAAGTTTCAACACGCGTTTCTTTCTGCAGATCAGTCAAATCATGAGGCACCCATTTTTCGTATTTTTTTATTTTATTGATTTGACGCAAGTGAGTCAATAAAGTGGGTAAGGTAACGTTAAACCATGCCGCTAATTATTGGGTAGTTTGACTAGGATCGGCTTCCACTATCTCTCTTAATTCATCGTTATTCACCTGTGTGGGCGGTCTTCCTCGTGGCTCGTTCTTGAAGTCGAAATTTCCATCACGAAAGCGTTTAAACCAAAATCGCACGGTGCGTTCATTAGTAGACCCCTCTCCAAACGCAGCATTGATATTGCGGGCTGTTTCTGCCGCGTTAGTTCCGCGTCGGAACTCGTATTCAAAAATCACTCGAATTTTCGCAGTATCCATCTTTCTTGTCTAAATTGAATAACAAAAACAATTGAAAGTCGATATTCAAATGTTACACATTTTTTAAAAAAAGAACATCACAGAAACCATTTGAAAAAAGTTTCATTCGAAAACCTCAAACCATGAAGATTCTATGTCAATTCAAAGAACCTATTGCAATAAAACGGCAATTTCATACTTTAACCCCTATTATTAGTATAGAAAATAATGCTTTGCAGAAAACCGATTTTAGCATAGTAACCAAAGAACCTACTAATGTTCACTAACGTCCTTGTCGCAGTGCGATACACTGTACACTGTAACCACATTCAAGCGTAAAGAGAAATAACTGTAAAAAATATTAGAAAAAAAGAATGTCCCACAATTTTATAGAAAAGAAACGGCCCTAAAGAAAATATTTTAAGAAAGTCGGCTAGCTTTACGACTTGAAGTCTTTTCATTCATAAGTTCAATGTGCACATTTTAAACGAACTTATTTTTTGACTAGCTACGCCCTGCGGTTTCACCCACGTAAGTCCCGTTCCCGCGGGGTAATCAGGATAAAAAGTATCCTATGTGTTATAATAAGTTTATTTTTATGAAGTAGATGTGTTATATTATTTATAAGGTGTAATTTATGGAGTTTTAGGTGAAGAGTTTATGATGAAAGGTGGTTCCAGGAGAACGACATTCTATAGATGAAAGTCATTCAAAAATTGAAGTCGAAAATTGAGCAATTTACTGTTGGTATTTAGAAAATATTTTCTGTTCATCACTTTTAAGACTTTCATCAGATCGTCACCATTTTTTTATGAGATTGAGTGGTATAGTGGGCTAAGTGGACAAGTTACCTAGTAAATAAAAAAAAATCAACAAAAGCGGATATCATAAAGCGAAGATATTTAGTACTCCTCTTTGTGGGTGAAATACCTACCCCATTGGCAATCAAAAACCACCCACGACAAAACAAAAACCATAATATGCTCATAGAACTTGTATTCTAAGATTCATCAAAATCGGTTCGCATAGTGCGGCGATATCAAGTACCCTTTTTTGTGGGAGAAATACCCCACCAATCAAAAATCTCTCAAGACAAAATAAACATTTACCTATAGAACTTGTATTTCTACCAAATTTCATTAAAATTGGATGTCATACTGCGAAGATATCTAGCATATCCCTCTTTGTGGAAGAAATACACCACCAAAAAAAAACCCCACGTCTAAAAATTCCATAGGTATGCTCATAGAACTTGTATGTCAAGTTTCATCAAAATCGGATCTCATAGTGCGGAGTTATCTATTAGTACCCCTCGTTATGGGAGAACTACCCCACAATCAAAAATCCCCACGACAAAAAAAACTATATGCTCTAGAACTTGCATACCAAGTTTCATAAAATCATAAAAATTTAATTTAAAAAAAACTCGAAAACTGTTTGGCAATTTTGCAAAAATCAGAAACGAAGCGAAACTCTGCAAAATTTCCAGAAATTGTGAAACCGTTTTTGAGAAACCATCTTACAACGTCGAGACGACTGAGGCATAGAATACGGGTCCAGGGGCTTAATTCGAACTCGCTATTATATTTTTGGAACAACAAAAAGGTTTGTACTTTACCCTGCCATTTGAAGGGTACTTGTCGAAACAATAGGTGTCTATCTGTGAAATCCTCTTACGACTATAGACCTTTCGCACGGTGACTGTTTCCGAGTCATTCCGTTATGCCAGTACCTATCTAAGCTTACCCATTAAAGACACCATTATGGACATACGGAATTATTTTTTTGGCAAAAATACGAAAGGAATTACGTAGGGAATTATAGAGTCCTAGTATCCGGGGGGTCTCTCGGATCTTAGGACCCGATTAGGTACCCAGATTTTGCTTTCATTTTATCAGGATCGAATATTTTAATTTTTCTAAAGGTACCTCTTTTTACCTAGTTCATAGGCATGTGTCCCTAAAGCTGCGCATAAAAAGCTTTAACTAAAGCATTACTAGATGCGCCCCGCGGATTCACCAGCGTAAGTCCCGTTCCCGCGGGATTATCGGGATTAAAAGTAGCCTGTGTGTTATTCCAGGTTTCCAGCTACCTGTATTCCAAGTTTTATCGCCATCGGTTCGGTAGTTTTTGCGTGATTGAGTAACAAACACACTAACTTTCAGCTTTATAATAATAGTCGGAAGTAAGATTAATAAAAATAATGGCAGATACTTTACTGGCTTATCTACTGTTGGTGCACAACAACTAAATATAGGACCCCGCTAGACTGGCTTAGTGGAATATAAAATAGCATGAAATCGGCACTGTGTAGATGGTCCACTACACCTAATAGTAGTGCCAAGTCCTTGACCCCTTTTCGTATTATTTTATACTTTCTACCCGAGTTCAATTAATAAAGGATAGAGTCCTTTCTCTCCCTCATTTCTGAGGCTTTGCGGATGGATTTTCCTTCATTCTCAAGTGCGTGAGCTATAAATCACGAAAAGTTACGTTCTAGGTGAACGACGAGCGTGCTTTATCTTGAACTTCTACCTTAGATAGCCAATTACAATTTCCTAAATTAATTGGACAAAGTATTTCTTTAATGGATAGGTGAGATCGTGTAAATACCTAAGTGACGTGACGTGGTCTAAGATGCAGCAGGACCACTTATGGGCGTAACCCATAATCTAAGAACTCTTTAGTCTTATAAATAGGTAGAGTCTTAAAGGTTACATTAGGTAAGGTTTGATGGATTATAATTTAAACTTTAACTCTAATTTTATAAGGCTAAATAAAAAAAACTCTGCAGCCATGCTAGTCATTTAAAATAAATCACTAAGCCTGGTTTAAACAATGAATTATAAAATGCAACCCACCGCTTAAAATTCTGTAAAAACTCTCGTTCATTGTAATTTACTGAGTAGACTTCTGTTAATAACCATCCTGCCTGACCCACCCAACTCTCCTACCTACTTTCCTTCTTTTTAAATAAAAATAACGTGGTTTTTAACTTTGAATTTTAATGATCTTTAAAATACATAAAGATTTTTCATTCAAAATCTGTCTATCCGAATAATTTTTACTCGAACATGACTTTATTCGGTCACTGCTATTGATTGGAAAAGATAAAAATAGGTCGTAAAGGTCTGGAAAATGTCTCGGATAGAAATTCTGATTTCCTTCGAGACGGAGAGATTGATCCGAAACGGATGTCGACTTGCTGACGCTATAATTAGACCCGGCTACTACACAGTCTCTCTGAAAAATTGATCAATTGTATTGCAGTCGGTCGATTCTGGATTAATCGAATTAACCGTTGTAGTGTGTTATCGTGTAATATGTCCCCGTTTCGAGTGGAACAGCGTTGTGAGTCGAGTCGCGTCGACAATAGCCGGGATCAATCGCGGTGTGGGTAGAGAGAGGGCGGGAGTGGGCGCGCGTGCGCGGCGTGTGCGTCGCGCGATCGATGGGGCGCGGGCTGCGGCGCTCAGTGGCCGCGGGCCCGTCGCGCAGGCCGGAGCAGCATGCGTACCCAGTGATAGTGCAAAGGAGTCAAGCTGTATCTCCGCGAGTACGCCGCGGAGGAGGAGCGGCCGGGGTGCCGGGACGATTGGCGGCGCACCGAGTGGACCGGCGGCGGCGCCAGGAGCCGGCTGCCACAAGTAGACCGCAGCCCGTCGCGCCGGAGTCCGTACCTCGCGCGCGATGAGGAGCCGTCGCCAGCGCCCGAGGAGCGCGGCCGCTCCGCGTCAGCGGGGGCCCACCATCGAGCGAGACCACGCGCCGCTCGCTACCAGTCATTGGAACGCGACTACGAGCGTTCGTACCCGCCGCCGCCGACACACCACCCTGAAGATGACTACTACAGGCGCGAGCAACCGCCCCTATTCCTGGGCGAGCTGCAGTCCCAGAACACGGACCTGCAACGTGAGCTCGGGAACCTCAAGAAGGAGCTCGAGCTCACCAACCAGAAGCTCGGCTCCAGCATGCATAGCATAAAGACCTTCTGGAGCCCTGAGCTGAAGAAGGAGCGGGCGCTGCGCAAGGAGGAGAGCGCCAAGTACAGCCTTATCAATGACCAACTTAAACTGCTCAATCAGGAAAATCAGGTGAGTTTTACTACCTCTACTATCAATCCTAACCTAGTTGTGAGTCCTTATCCCATCCCAATACCCTCAAAACTCCCACGTCTTCAGGATTAGATACCCATTCCCGATTTGAACATTTCATTTATCGTGGTTTGTAATGAGAGGCCTCATGTCAAAGACCGTTTGGAGGTTAATTTCAGGATCCAACAATAAGGTCTAAGCCTCTAAAGCAATCAATACAACATTAAATACACTCTTGTAACCAGAGATATGTAAAAACTTCTAGATACGTAATAGGGCAAATTTCTTGGCAACACAAATGCAAGCTAGCTAGCCAGAGAAGTCTTAGTTCCATCCCAGCTCACGTCACGATCACCCGCTTGTTATCACACAGTACATTTAGTTCACTTTCACAACATTATTCACAGACAACAATGCCTTCGGGCGTATTTAGGCGATGCACGAATTGTACTTCAAAAACTGGCAAAAATATTTCATTTTATACGTAAGTAAAGCTGTATTTATTTATTTTAGTTTATTTTGTGAAAAAGTTTTTTTTCCAAAAACTCAACGAAGTTTTTGACTTTGACGTTTTATTATTCTCTCCTAACCTCTATGAGATGTCATAATAATATTATGACATCTCTTTCTTACGTCATGCAAGTAGCATTGTGTCGTATGTTTTAGAAAGAGATAACAATAGTTTCGTCTATTTCTTCTTTAAATTATGTAAATTATATAAAAATAATGAGTTTGTATATCATAATTTGTGGCGCTTTTCAATGATGATTTGTTCTGCAATGGCGTCTCTATAACTTTAATAGACTCATTGCTTGTAACGTTTAAAATAACGTAAAACAAACACAATTCCAATCAGGATCAACATCAGCGATGATTCACCGTCAATTATTTTCGGCTAGAGTCGGCCCCACTTCGCGCATCTTCGGGTTTACGTCACACGCATGCTTGGAAACTCTTCCATTGATGTGCTAGGTCAATGGAAGTACCGAAGTAGCACCCATTTTCTCCTGACTCTTATAATTTGCCCTACTTACGCTCTATATCTGGAAGCGCTGTAAAAGAAGGATAATGATCATTTATGCAAATTGGATATAGGCAAGGCAGTTATTTCTGGATGGTTATGTTTCGTTATTATTTTGTTTTATGGGTTTATGGTTTCTACTTAAGATATAAGATTGGATCATTATTATTGCTGTGCGATCAAGATTTTTCTTAGCGCTAATCTTTGTATGAAAGATGCTGAATTATATAGACGCGTTATTAATATTCATGATTAGTGCTTCCACTATGAAAGGCGGGTCGGATCTTGTTGTACTGCCCTATCTTCTTCAAAGGCGTGTTACATCTTAGACTCCATAATCAACTACTGGTCTCCATTTTCCATTAAGTATATGAGATGCCTACTTGTCAAACGTTTATTCTATCGTTTATCGTTTTTAAAATACATTACCTAATTATTTTATGTTTAGCCTTATAGTGCCTTCGGGCTTTGAGTGTGTTCATATATAACTAGCTGCGCCCCGCGGTTTCACCTGCGTAAGTCCTGTTCCAGAGGGATAATCGGGATAAATACATATAGGCTACTGCCTATGTGTTATTTCAGGTCTCCAGCTACCTATATTCCACGTTTCATCGCAATCGGTTCAGCGGTTTTTACGTGACTGAGTAACAAACACACATACACACATACTCACAAACTTTCAGCTTTGTAATATTAGTAGGATAGGATAGGATTCAAAATCGATATTTTAAAAATGAATGAACTTGTGAATCTTTTCCGGCCTTTTTCGGCGTTTACAAAAAAATGGGATTTCCTTGTTGAGTCTCTATAATTCGAAGGGTGCGACATGAGCCCTCCAAATGTCTAATCAAGAATTATGTTACCAACAACTTATCAAATTAAACTTTACCCAAAATTTCCGCAATTAAACTTTAGACGAAGTAATAATGTAACTTCTGCAGTTTGCACAGACCGGAGAATTTATATTGAACATTCTTTCTCATACCTACTAGGTACCTGTGTGACGCGTATGTGATGGGAGAATTCAAATTATTGTATGGCAAAAATTGTGATAGATGTGAATGTAATAAACCACTTTATTTACCGGGTTTAATCGCGCTTTATTCATGATTTTTAAACGACCGAGCTTTCGCCAACTTTTCAGTTCTTTCGCTTTTTCAAGGTCGACTAAAAGTGTTTATTATGCAAAATCGCGAAAACCATAGAAGGATGTGGATGTGTCATATCGGTCCTTATAATATATATATCTACTCATAATATTATAGCATTATCATAAACCCCTTACGTACAAACAATGATTAACAACTGCATAAACTATTTATCGTCTGTCTTTTACTATGACATGAAGTTTCAAAATTGACAGACAGAAACAAACGTTACATAACTTAGTCATCTGTCAATCATCGTTTATAAATAAGGGGGGTAATCATCGTTTATAAATAAGGGGGCATCGGGGATGCGCACATAGATGGCTTTGCAGCGATTATGCGCAAGCGAGTTGCGTCCCTGATGTACCGGGTCCGTGGCAGCCTCAACAGTTACATGCAATTGTTTGCTTGTAGGATGGATCTGGGGTGCCCTATAATGCAACATTAGATCGGATTACATGTTGAGCATTCCGGGTCCAAACCCAAATATAGGTTAAGATAATTTTCTATTATTATGATGTCAGTAAGGGTTTAATGGAATTTGTTTTATTTTTATGTGTAATTTTAATGTAATTTATATAATTAATGTACTAATATGGAATTTATCTGAAATAAATGAATTATTATATATATTAAAAGTCTCGACGACTTGACTTTACTGACTGACTTGAACTATAATCCGCCCT
Source organism: Idaea dimidiata (assembly GCA_949358125.1). NCBI lineage: Eukaryota > Metazoa > Arthropoda > Insecta > Lepidoptera > Geometridae > Idaea > Idaea dimidiata. The sequence goes on along the minus strand of OX442334.1, from coordinate 17,310,674 downwards.
ACCATGATGTCTTATAAAGTCGTCCCGAAGTCGCCGCGTTATCGTTTAGGCAAAAAAAAACGTCAAATATTAAAAAAACATGCCCCTATAGATTTAGTTCTGAGTTAGTTTCACTAAATGGTCCCAACATTACCTATGTTATGTGTTATTTTACCTTTGTTACTTTTTTATCAAAAACTATTCAGAATTTGTTGGTATGTTGCTAGAAATTACTAACACTTCAAAAGCTTACGAGTACCTGCTAAATTTCCAAAAAATGTTAAACCGTGTAACCATGTGAAAAATGTTAAACAATGTAAATAATGTTATTTTAAACCGTTTTCGAGAAATATCTAACTAAAAATGCTGGCTGGTATATTTATTGAGACGTTTAAGTTATAAATACGTTCCTGCAAGAGCCCTTGTATGATCGTATCCTAGGCTTTAATTAAATTAATTAATGATCTCCCATTTAAATCCCAACAGTGCCATACCTTTTGTTTATGTAGGTAGCTGTATTATCTTAAAACAATAGCTTCCATAACGAGGTCTTATGGGAACCGTATTTTTTGCAGATGATGTCCACATATATATTTAAGTAGGTACTATACTTAGTTATTTTTTTCGTGTAGTGTGGTTCACATAATGTTAGAGTTTTTAGGTCACCCTAAGGCATCTAACTTGACCTAACGACTACCAACAACCGAGGACCAAGTGCAGAACGGGCCAATACAAAGCACAGAGAAGCTCGATAAAGTGATTTGATTCAATATTGACAGTTAAGTAAGACATGATCTTCATAGAATTATTAACACATGATCTTGTCTATATAGGTATAGTCAACCTATTATTTGTCCTCAGACCTCAGAGTACACACATGTACCTACTTATATTACCCTCGTACACAATAATGCTTTCCGAACTAGTAATTATTATTTTTTGTTATTCTGGTAAAAGGAGACTCGCGTCACAGGCTAGTAGACCTAGTGCGAGCTCCACTGCTATTTCTAATTTTTAAATGTATCATTTTTTTGGAAAAATAAACATATTTGTATTTGTATGATTAGGTAGAAACCAAAGAAGTTATGTTGCTAGAACTAGTGCTCACGTAGAACTAAAAAGTGTTCCGCTACATTGCAGCATGGGACAGCATGCTGTCCCTGTCTAATAGTGTTATTAGAAAAGGACAGCATCCAGCAAGTGGCAGCCAGACCTTTGGGCTTACAGTTCTTACTGAATAAATAAATAATAACAATAACCTTTATCCCAAAAGCAAATACTTTGTAATACAAAATCATGCCAAAAACCAGCGGTATAATAATTCTATATTTCCTACAAGGATTTTTGTTTTTGGCCCATATATTTATTGCCATTCGTTTTGGCAGATATTTCACCATCTCGTATAGATGTAACTTGGTGCAGACACTGTGTCTGCCAGGGCAAGGCTGTGAGTTTGACAGGTCAATGAAAGTTTTATTATCGTTCACAAGGACGCCCTACTTGGACAGAGATGATTATAGAATACTAGGTTACCTAACTTAGTATCTTGCTACCTATCCTTGAGTTACCTATTAAACATAACGGCCAGTGGCGAGGATGAAATTGCAATATCACTATACGATATTATTGAAATCTAATTGAAATTAGCTTTTTCCAATTAGCCAAGTAGACTAGTCGACTTGTCGCTTTTAGAATTTTTGAACAATCGGCATTTTGGTTAAAATAAAAAGTAGAAAGAAAAGAGCTTAGCCATTTAGTGGTTTCTTTAAGTAGTTTCCATACATCTACGTATATTGCGAAATTTCTAGATCCATTACCTTTTCTTCACCGATATTGTTTTGGTTTTCTTTAAAACCAGTCAAGTGTGAGTCGACCTCGCGCACCAAGGGTTCCATTTTGCATTTTTATTGAATCTGTAAATATGTTCTTGCCTGAATTAAATATTTATATTCAATTATAGCTGTTACCCGCGACTTCGTCTGCGTAGAAATAGTGCACTGAAAAAAAAATATTGTTGTGTGCAACCAAACTTTCGTTTATGTGTAACATAAAAAAGGTGACTACAAAACTATGGCAATACATGACCAAATTGATTCGGTTAAATTTTATAACTGTATGTTTTGTAATAATCTAATCGCAATGATGTCTAATTTAAACGAATGAGTTGAGTTGTATGTCAGCTTATGTTTAGTTACCTCTATCTTATCTTTTTAGGTAACATATCATTACTTAACTCACTCTGTTTTGTTAATACTAATCAATTAGCTCTGTATTGACTAACCAGATTCTTAGTCTTCTCATAACCACATACTTATTTTGTATGTAAATAATTTGTTAGGTTATTGTTAACAAAACTGATTGCTTGTTTTAGCTGTACTTGCTTGATTACAATTTGCCATTAATTTTGTTAATTTGAACCAACTAATTTTGTGATGAGTAACTAGATTTTTGTTTTACTTATAACCCTATACTTAAGTTAATGGTAACAAAACAGTGTGATAACAATAACAAAAATGTTTTGTAGTGTTATCACATGTTTAGTTACTAGTAGCTAATCATATGGTTGAAAAATAAAATGCACTTTTGTTACATACAACATTTATTTTTATTTAAAATCAAAGTAACAACACACTAAAGGCACACCTTTTAGCAGTTTTCTCTATCTCTTATAGTCTAGGATATACCCCTGACAGTCCATCGAAATGGTTCACCCTGTATATATTTTTAACCATAAAAGTAACGTCAGCAGGATCTTCAACATCATGAACAATGACAGTATTTCGTCTTTTTTACATTAACCCAAGTGACAAGACTAAGTGATTTTTCTGGTTCAGTTTCACGACCTCCAAGTAAAAGTTAGATGATTGCTGAATTAGAAATGTAAGAAATTAGTAAAAAGAACACAGTTAAAGAAGATTTTAATTTTTGTTTTGGTACATGGAGGTCGTAAAACTCGCCCTTAATAACACAAAGTCAACTTCTTCGAGTTACAGAATAAAAACCACCTCCTACGTAAATTGACCTTGACCTTGAATCATCCAATGTTAGAGTTTAAAATATGAGATTTTAGAAATTATAATTTGTAAACTACAGCAACGAGGAACTCTTAAGGTTGGAGAAGTTTTTTTTTGTAACTCGATGTTGTTGTTGTTTTTTACAAATACCACAATGACATGAAATAATTATACAATTGTCAAAATTAAAAAGAAACAATTATCATAACAAAACGGTAGGTTCTATCTATCCCTACAATTTGCGTGCCCGCGCAATCAACTATACATAAAAATACTATTAAATAAACAGGTACTCGAAGAGTTACATAAATCTTGGTTTTGTAGTTGCGTCCCAGTATGTTTCCACTGTAGACCATGGGTCACAACAATTATTTAACCACAAAAGTTTCACATTCACGTCTTGATCTTTTTCAAACAAACAAATAGACAGACAGACATGAGTTTTAAAAATTCCCCTTGACCACTTTTTTTTTAATTTACTCCCAAGGACAGACTTTTTGTCCTCTCTTCCTTTAATATAAGTAAGATATAAGTATATAAGATGAAGATTGAACTAATATTTTTCTATAGGTAAGGCAAGTAGAGCCACTAAAAAGAAATCCTAGTTGGTACTCACTAATTAAAATAAACTTACACAAGACCTGTCAATGGCTGCTTGCGAATGTCCACTATGTCCAGGTTCCTCAGCATCTATCTCAAAGTTTGTATGTAATATGGCTGTACCACATATTCAATTGCCACGCCTGGATCTGAAGCACTTTGTATAATCAGTTCTTTAGAAGTAACCTAAAAAGCCAAAATTTGATTAGCAATTGTATTTTTAAAAACAGGTTATGAATAGAATTTTAAAGGTAAAGGTATAATTACAATTGTTTTTTTACCATATCTAACGAAATAGTAGTATTTTCTTCTTCATTACTTCTGTATGTTACTGATGGTAATCCTATTATAGATCTCAATAATTTGATTTGAGTGTTGAGTTTGGCTTGATGGCCTATTATGGGTATAAGATCCTTAACATCATTTTCGGATAACATTAGTAAGGTTTCCAAATCTATGGATTGTTCTGGAAAAAACACATAGGTAGGCAGGTACTATAAATAGGTAATTATCTAACAATTTGTTATCAAAGTACGTAACATATCACAAAAATAAAATAAATTTACCTTGAAATGTAGGTATGTACATTTCCAGTCCCCATTGATACAAATAATCTGCCAGAGGATGTGGGGAGTCCTGTGTTGAGAGCTGAGCTTTGGCCATGCCTTTAGTCCGCGAATCTTTTAATAGTTTTACAAACACCATGGATTACTTATAATATGTAATTTTACAATACTTGTCTGCACAAAACTGTGAGTACCGTGACACTCGAAACGCTAGCAAGTGGGAAAATGAACGAACAGGAATTAACCTGTTTTAAACAAATGTGTTCAGTTTCGTTTTAACAAAAAATGGCTGCCATAAGATAACATTCGGTTCGAGATCAAAGTCTGGCTTTGTTGTTAACTGTTAAATTGAGTTTTGTTCTATGCAGCCAAAAAATAGACTAAATTGTTCGAAATGTTCGTCAAAAATAGTCAAACTTCACAGGTAATTAGCTGTAAAACCTTTGTCTATAGTTTAACAAAAACGATCGTTTGATGGCAAATCAATGTTTTGGTAACGTATAGACACTCAAATATTTTAAATTGATTTAACTGATTTTGTAACATGTAACCACTGGGGTTTGTTTAAATTACTTTAGTTAACGATAACTTAAAGTTTAGTTCTACACAACCGAACTAAAAATAACAAAACCTGTTTTGTGTTTCCTTAATTACCCACTTTTATTATTTTAAACCAACTTTAGTAGTGACTAACCAATTTTTGGTTAAAAGTAATTTAACTAAATCATTTTTGTTATTTATTTTTTTCAGTGTGCATAGCCGACTGTTGTGATGTAAATACGCGTTCCAACAAAGCCTTAAAAATGAATATAACTGAACACAGAAAATAGGTAACTAGATTCTAAATAACAATATGTTTTACATAAACTAGTATATGCGTAGGTACCTACTTATTTTTATATAAAAAATAACTCGCTTACTCATTCCTACGCGGAACGTCTACCAAGTGAATTACCAGAATATGTCTGTGTGACGTGTACAATTTGGGGAGTACTCAAGTTACTAGTGAAAAACGTATCTAAGCGAAGTGTCATCAGGGAAACATTTTTGGTAATACACTTTCCTTGAAAAAATCTACGAAAGTTTAAATTAGGTTAGTAGGTACATTGTAACTCCACACGGTGACAGCATTTCATGACTTTCTTTCTAACATCGGCCGCCTGCTATGTATTTATGTTACTACATTTGCAATGGAGGCAAATCGCAGAAAATATCATTCCTATTTCTATTCTACACACATTGTATGTGGTATCCTGTATAGCCTGCAGTAGTGGGTTCTACGGCACCTATTTTACAAGTAGAAAGGTCTCAACTAATCTTCAGCTCTAATTAATTTGTCTTGAATTCTGTTCTTTTTTTTTTTAAACATAATATCTAAGCGAAGTGTCATCAGGGAAACATTTTTAGTAATGCACTTTCTTTGAAAAAATCTACGAAAGTTTAAATTAGGTTAGTAGAGTAGGTACATTGTGACTCTACACGGTAACAGCATTTCATGATTTGCTTTCTAACATTAGCCGCCTGCTATTACAAATTGTGTACTACATTTGCAATGGAGGCAAATCGCGAAAATATCATTCCTCCTCCTATTCTATAGGTACACATTATATGTGGTCTTCTTCTTTTCGTGTCAATGGCATAAAAACAACAATAGGTATGTCAAATTTTGGTGGACCAGTATTCAGCCACATCCACAGCGGCCTCTGTGGCTTCCATTAGGTCTTTCCTTGTGCAGGTGGTCGGGCATGAAGGGCAAGAGAGTAAGTGCGACATATTTTGGCTCAACGCCCCACAGTCACACTCCGGTCTGGAGGAGTATCCCCACTGTACCAGGTTCGATCTACAACGCCCTATCCCAGAGCGAAGTCTGTTGATTGATTATAATATGTGGTATCCTGTATATATATTTTACAATTAAAAAGGTCTCAACTAACCCTCAGCTCTAATTAAACTGTCATGAATACTGATATAATTTTTTTTGGAAATTTCGTAATTTTTTGCTTAAGCTTTTGATGGGCTAGTGATTTTTTCAAAATTACCTATATTTTCTTAACAGTTAGCCCATCAACGTCGGTTCGATGACTTACTTCTTGAATTTATGCGTCAGTATTTAACCATCTATACCTACTACGACTTGGGCCGGTTTGCTGCATCTATTGTATAGATAGGTTACCGTGTGGTAAAAATATAAGATCAACTGCAATATACGATCTTCATTAACTGCAAGTGATAGATAATGGTCAAGGGCGTTTTCCCGGTCCCAAATGCATCGGAAAATTCGAATAATGGGGTCAGGGCTCTCTGACCTATATTTGGCGACAAAACGAAGGTGCCACGGGGGGAGGATATGGGGGGCTAAAGGGGAACGCCCTTGACCATTTTCTATCACTTGCATGCAATGCAAGTCGATAGTCACTTATTGAGTGTTTTGTACGAATGAGCTTATTCTTGGATACCGAATAATCTACTTACTATGCAATGTGCAGTCCTATTCTAACTGCATAATTAATGTAATCCATTCAGATATTTACTACCTAGAATTAGATACAACTCGTTCCAATTAATACTTATCCGAAAAAAAATTGTAAAGACACGGCTTCGTTACTGATTTATTATTATAAGTGTATAGATGTACTACGAGTAGTACTTACTAGAGGATCAACTCTTTTTAAACTAAAACGATTGGAACTCATAAATAATCGAGGAATCCTCGAGACCAAGATCATTGTAACATGTACGAAACGACGAAGTAAGAAAAGTAAAAGTCACGCGATTAAGACCCGGTTAAATGTGTAATTATGATATTCCATGTTCTTTTTACGCGAAATAAAAATATAGGTAGGAAATAAAAAAATCTCTACGTGCTATTTTTTATTTTACAGCCTGAATTGTCCCACTGCTGGGCAAAGGCCTCCCTCAAACTCTTCCATTTGGGTCTATTTTGGGCTATGGTTGGCCACTCAGGCTTAAATTTGTCTACGTGATAATAAAGAGTAAATAAATGTCCATTAAAACATCAAAGTCGCTTAGCAAGTGTCTTCTTTCTCATGTTATATTATCAACTATCAATGGGAGTTTTGGCGAAAACGCTAGGAGATATGGTGCTAAATTTTCATTTTTGTGAAACCTAGTTCAAATGCGTGCAAATTGTTTAATTTCGGGGGAATATTAATCAATTTAGTTTCGTGAATGTGTACAAGTGGAATAAAAGTGAAAATCGGTGCAAAACATGGTTTTAGTGTTGTCTCCAAAGCTCCGTGAACAATCTTTGTAAATGGCCGCCGTGTTTACAAATGATTCCCTAGACTTGACTTTAACTATGACGACTTGACGGTTTCGATGCAAATAACTCGCATAATATATTAAAATAATGCTTGACACTGGCTAATTTCCTAATGGCCATAATCGCTTCACAACCGATAAGAAATAAATAAATAAGTAACTATCAATGATTAGTTAAGTTATTTCACTTACACAATAGGTACACATTTGATCATGAAACAAGATGCGTCTATTTCTTTTGTAATTCTAAAACGAAATTTCCCGTCTTATCTCATATCGACGCTTAAAAGGTAATAGGGGCTAAGCGACAAAAACCAAATTGTTCAGGAGAGCAGTTTAAAGTTTCAAATTTCAGAAAAATGGCCATAACTTTTAAATTAATTGTCATATCTGTAAGATGGAAACAGTTTTGAAATCTAGAGAAAGACAAGCATTAATTGGCATTTTCTTTTATTTGATTAGACATTGTATTACCTGGTTTGATGGCGCTTAAATCAAATGGTCTTGATTTTCATTTGAGGTAATACGGCATAAGTTACATCTACCCAGAAAAAACCAAAGAGTACAGAAGCCTTAGTATCATTTGATATCTACATACGATAAGGTAACAGGGCATAAGTCACATGACTGTAGAATAGCTTAATTAGGTAAAGAAGGATACGAGACTATTCGCATTATTATGCCACAGGGTAATAAAGGACAAACTACAGTGCTTAGCAAAAACATTTTAAGGAAGTTAGACATTAACGACACTGTAAGTGTCTTAATTAATAAGGTAATGTGGTACATCCGCACATCAAAATTTCTATACCAAGAGGAAAAGAAGGATATCCTACATACGACATTATCAGGGCATATGGTAATGTGGGTTAAACGTTAAGTCTTAAAAACACTAGACTCACAAGCGACATTATTCTTCCTTAAAATTACACCTAACCCAGATACACCTACTGTCCTATATAGCGCCGCCGACACTCCCTCCGTACTTGGAAAAATCCAAGGATGGAGAAGCAGGTGTTGCCTAATATTAAAGTTAGTTAATGAAAACAAAAGTACGTTTTTACTAATATTATTAAAGAAAAGTACCTAAAGACACGGATTCCGGCTTAAGAAATGCCGCGGGTACCGGCTTTAGAATGTCTCTTCCCGTGGGAGACGTAGGACTCGTCTGAGGGACAAACACTAAAAGATTAGCAGCAGCGTCTTCCGGCGTATTACATCGCATCATTTACTGCGCTCGCCAACCCGCCTGCCAAGCGTGGCGAGTACTGCAACCCCCTTCATGATTATGCAGACAAGAAACAGGCCCCGAGTCCCCGGCGGACTCGCTATTTCTGACTACGGTGGTGGCCACGGTAACGGCGGGACTAGGGGTGCTAACAATCTCCGGCAGATGCTGCGCTATCACCCCCAACCGAGACCACTAGCCCTGGCAACACACAACATCCGCACTTTGAGGGAAGGCGAAAAGATAGATGAGCTGGAAAAAGAAATGAGTAGGTTAAAATGAAACATATTAGGTTTATCGGAAGTCCGGCGAGAGGGATACGATAATCTTAAAGTCCGGCAACCTGCTCTTCTACCGGGAAGGAGACCTAAAATCCCAAAATGGGATAGGGTTTCTCGTTCACAAATCCCTCGTTGGCAACATTATTACCATCGAAAATGTGTCGAGCAGGGTCGCATACCTAACACTTCGAATATCCAAAAGATATTCCCTTAAAGTTGTTCAGGTATATGCACCGACCTCGACACACCCAGATGAGGAAGTTGAGACCATGTATGAGGACATGATAGCGTTACCATATCGCTAAAACTCACTTCACTGTTGTTACGGGGAATTTCAAACTCAAACCTGAGTAAGAGAAGCGATGATGAGTTGACAGTGGGGCAATTTGGTTATGAGCAGCGCAACCATACGGACACAGGCTGGCCGATTTTCTGGAGAAGGAGGGACTCTTTATGATGAACTCGTTCTTCCAGAAGCCGCCTCACAGGAAATGGACCTGGATGAGTCCCGATGGTTCCACGAAAAATGAGATTGACTTCATCATGACCAACAAAAAACGAATAATTATTCAATGATTTATCTGTGATCCACAGAGTGAAAACTAGCAGCACATTGAACGTTAAACTTGAACGGTCTCGGTTGATGAAGTCCACGCTCCGTCCTACTTGTGCCCATATCCAAAACCTCAAAAGCTTTCAACTTGAGCTGTCCAACCGCTTCGACTGCCTAGCTAATGTTGCATTGGTGAACGATATAAATAGCAAGTTTGTAGAAACTGCCCCTACGGTGGGGTCTAAGTACTTTAGGACCCGCCGTACAAATAGGCCTCAGAAACTCTCTGATCACACCCTTAACCTCATGGCTGAGCGGAGATCACTGCGACTGCAGTCTCCCGATGATGTGGACTCACATAGGCGGCTCAATAGACGAATTTGGAAATCCTTACGTCACGATATTGGTTCGATACGATCGAGTGGAACAAGGGCTCCAAAGTGTTCGCAATTGATATGTCTATTGGGCACAGCCAGATGACGAAGCTGAAGAAAGATGACGGCAGCTTAGCCTCCACTAAAGCCGAAGTGTTGAGGGAAATCGAAAGGTTCTATGGATAGTTATACGATTCGGTCGCTAAACCTGCTAGCAGTTTAGCTAGAGACCCGATAGTTAAAATGACCCGACACTACACCGAGGATATCTTATTCAGGATTTCAGGAGCTTCTGAATGGAGCGCGTGGATCACCGGTACTTAAAGTCCTTCAGAAACTCTTCAATGCCGTCTTGCTTGATGGTACAACGCCAAAAGAATGGAACAAAAGCGTGGTGGTGTTGTTCTTTAAGAAAGGTGACAACACCTTATTAAAGAACTAAAGAACCATCTCGCTTTTGAGCCATGTTTATAAGTTGTTTTCAAGGGTCATCGCGAATCGTCTCGAGCGCAGGCTTGATGACGTCCAGCCGCCCGAACAAGCCGGGTTCCGAAAAGGCTACAGTGTCATAGACCATATCCATACGCTTCGGTAAGTTATACATAGGACCGAAGAGTATAACTTGCCACTTTGCTTAGCGTTTGCGGACTAAGAGAAAGCCTTTGATTCGATCGAGACATGGGCTGTGCTCGAATCTCTCCAGCAATGCCGAATTGACTATCGACACATCGAAGTGTTGAAGTGCTTGTATAAAAACGCCATCATGCCAATCCGCGGAAACAACAGGAACAGACTTCGAAGGCCCTTAAAGAGACGCGTCAGACAAGGAGATGTCATATCTCCGAAACTGTTTACGGCCGCTCTGGAAGACGCCTTCAAGCTCATAGACTGGAAAGGACTTGGCATCAACATTAACGGCGAATACATCACTCGATATCGTAGTCATGGCAAAGACGATGGAAGAGCTCGGCAATATGCTAGAAGGCCTTAATCGAGTCTCCTAAAGGATAGACCTTAGGATGAACATGGACAAGACGAAAGTCATGTTAAATGACCATGTTGTGCCTGCCCCCGTTATAGTTGTGAACTTGGTTCTCGAAGTTGTTGGCTTACTTATACCTGAGACAGACAGTCCAGCTAGGTAGGTCCAACTTAGAGAAAGAGGTCAATCGTCGAATCCCACTCGGATGGGCAGCGTTCGGGAAACTTCCAACATCTTTTCGTCCAAAATAATTCAGTGCCCGAAGACAAAGATCTTCAATCAGTGTGTGTTACCAGTGATGACATACGAATCTGAGACGTGGTGTTTCACCATAGATAGGCCTTATGTACAGGCTGAAAGTCGTTCAACGTGCAATGGAGAGAGCTATGCTTGGTATTTCTCTACGGGATCGAATCAGAATTGAGGAGATACGTGAAGAAACAAGGGTCACCGACATAGTCCAACGGATTAGCTGGCTGAAGTGGCAATGGGTAGGTCATTCAGTCTTCAGTCTTCTTGGGCTCCCATTTTCCGCACTTAGGTTCTCCAGTGGACCCATTGTACGTGACTGTAGGCTGTGGCTGGGTAGGTCATACAGCCCGGAGAACGGATGGCCAATGCCGCGAAGTTCTCGAGTGGAGACCATTAACCGGAAAACGACGCGTCCGTCCACCGACGCGACGGATGACTTGGTTAAGACCGCGAGCCAAGGGTGGATGCAGGCTGCATTTAACCGCCTTGGCTGGAAATCGATGAGGGAGCCCTATGTTCAACAATGGATGTCATACAGCTGATATGATGATGATGACTTAAAAACAATTATAAAAAGTAGTTACAGAGTTCCAAAAAATAATGTTTTAAATAATATAATGTACTTATTCAGGCGTATCTTCTTAAAAGGTACTTCAGGAAAGGCGTGGACACGCATGCATGTTTGCGTAAGAACCAATGAGCGAATTATCATTACGAGGTAGTACAGCAATAGCGACATATTGTATGAAAATAGTAATTGGTAGTAGGGTATAACCGACACTATAACATTAAATTATATTTTAGTAATAGTGGATAAACGTCAACGGTGTTGTAACGTTGCAAGTGGTAGTAGGGTATAAGTGACAGGTCATTACTAAATTCGATTTTGGTAGTTATGTATAAGCGGCAACTATATTGTAAACTTATGAATGGTAGTAGGATATAACCGATGCTTCATACTTTTGATGACAAAGGTAAAGAGGTATAAGTTCTAACTTTTCAAACACATGTTTATGGTAATGAAACATAAGCACCCCGAATCTCAACACCGGTAAAAAGTAAAGAGACATTACCGACTACAAGTCAAAAATAGTGCTATTTTTACGATGGTACAAGCACCTTTATGGTAAAAAAGGCCTAAAATACGGTCGGTAATACCAAAATGACATTTAAAAGTGCTTGGATTCAAGCGACAAAAATATCAACGTAGAGCCACGGGAGTGAGCGCATTCGATAGAGCGGAAAATTTCAAGTAAGACTGCATTTAAAAGTCATTTTGGACCAAAGTGTCGCTTATCCCCTATTACCTTTTAAGCGTCGATATGTTTCGATAAGAACCCCAAGGGACTGAGTACAATTTAGGTCATAACTTTGCCGGATGATGTATTTCACTTTTATTTCTCTGTTTTGCTAAGAATTATGATCAAAATAATGTTTTTCGTAAGAAGAAACGAATGAGCTATATTAATTTTGTTCGTTGGCGTTATTTTGAATGAATGTTGAAGTGCTTTTAGTCATAAAGAAATTTAAACCTTAGGTAGAGGTATTAGGGCACAATCCCATTGCCATAGATAACTTACTTTTTGGACTCTTTCAAATGTACCTACATCGATTGTTTTCAATGCATTTCTAGAGTATACGTAAACAAATTCGTCGTAAAATTAACAAGACTGACGTTTCGTTTAAACATTTAAAAGTTCCAGAAAATTTACATCAATTTTATCCGTGTAAACTTACAAAATTTTAAACGTACACGATATCTGTTTCATTATTATTATTAGAACTAAGGATCTAGAACTCGCAACCACGGCCGGTGTAACCCGATTGCCGAAACTTCGAGGTAATATAATCTAAAGTTATCTAGACCCACGCCACACGACAGCCGTGACTCAGATCCATAGTTCTAATTATAGTAATCGTCTAGTTCCATATTTATTTAATTCTAGAAATGCAGTCAGTTCTATAATTAAGCGAACATGAAAGTTTATACTGAATATGAAATTCTACCCTATATTTAAATAAACAAAGAAACATTAATTATTAATTTATATATCGGCATTATAATAACATCGAAGTTACTGGCAACTGCATTGCAGATAATGATAAGTACAAATAGAAGGTACCATAAATATTGATAAATAAATATTGTACGATATTGCACACAGCACAATCTAGCCCCAAACTAAGCACTAGGCTTGTACTATGGGTAAGACGACGGATATACTACATATTATACTTTTTTGTTGTAAATACATACATATTATATTAGGGGTTAAAGTATGAAATTGCCGATTTGTACTGAAAATCTTAATTAAATAAATAAATAAATCCTGTGACGAACACACAGCGCCATCTAGCCCCGTGGTAAGCTGCTAAGCTTGTGTTACGGTGGCTAGACAACGGATATACTACTTATATTTATTTTTCTTTTGTAAATACATACATATTATACATAGAAATACGCCCAGACCAGATACAAATATTCATTTTTAAGCATAAATATTTGCACCCAGCGGGAATCGAACCCGCAACCTTCTGTATTGCAGCCAAGCGTTCGCCCGACGCGCCACAGAGGTCGTCAAAATCATCATCATCGTCATTGTTTATTTTTTAAATTTTTAACAAATTTATTTAATCAAAATAGTTGCCATTATTATCTATACATTGCTGCCATCTAATGGGAAGGTTATTAATGCCTTTGCGATAGAACTCCGACGATCTAGACTGCACAAACTGTGTGAAAGCATTTTGTACTGCCTCCTGGGAAGAAAACTTCTTGTCACGTAGATAATTGTCCAAATCACGAAAAAAATGGTAGTCCGTTGGAGCAAGGTCTGGTGAATACGGAGGATGACGAATGGTTTCTAAGTGCAGTTCCTGAAGGGTCAAAATGGTTTCTCGTGCTGTGTGAGGTCTCGCGTTGTCGTGGAGCAATAATGGTGAAGATCGATTCATGAGTCGGGGCTGTTTTACTGCTAGTTTTGTCAACATGGTTCGGAGTTCGGCACAATAGACATCTGCCGTAATTGCTTGACCAGATCGAAGAAAACTATAGTGAATAACACCATGCTGAAACCACCAAACAGTTACCATTACCTTTTTATTGGTAAGTTTTGCTTTAGGACACTGTTGTGGCATTTGACCTGGGGTCAGCCATTGCATTTTTCTTTTCCGGTTATCATAAAGAATCCACTTTTCATCACATGTTACAATTCGATCCAATATTCCTTCATTTCTGTACCGGTTCAACAAGGCAACACAAGTTTCAACACGCGTTTCTTTCTGCAGATCAGTCAAATCATGAGGCACACATTTTTCGTATTTTTTTATTCTATTGATTTGACGCAAGTGAGTCAATAAAGTGGGTAAGGTAACGTTAAACCATGCCGCTAATTCCTGAGTAGTTTGACTAGGATCGGCTTCCACTATCTCTCTTAATTCATCGTTATTCACCTGTGTGGGCGGTCTTCCTCGTGGCTCGTTCTTTAAGTCGAAATTTCCATCACGAAAGCGTTTAAACCAAAATCGCACGGTGCGTTCATTAGTAGACCCCTCTCCAAACGCAGCATTGATATTGCGGGCTGTTTCTGCCGCGTTAGTTCCGCGTCGGAACTCGTATTCAAAAATCACTCGAATTTTCGCAGTATCCATCTTTCTTGTCTAAATTGAATAACAAAAACAATTGAAAGTCGATATTCAAATGTTTCACATTTTTTTAAAAAAGAACATCACAGAAACCATTTGAAAAAAGTTTCATTCGAAAACCTCAAACCATGAAGATTCTATGTCAATTCAAAGAACCTATTGCAATAAAACGGCAATTTCATACTTTAACCCCTATTACATAGAAAGACACCCAGACGAGATATGAATATTTATTTTTAAGCATAAATATTTGCACCCGACGGGAATCAAACCCGCAGCCTTCTACATTGCAGTAGGACGTTCGGCCGACACGCCTCAGGGGCCACCATCTCATAAATGTTTTCGCCCTAGGCCCTAGAGACTATTGACTCGCTTTACGTTCACTTTTTTGGTCACGTAAATAAGAGGTATAGATTATTATGTCGTATTCATTAGATGCCTTCTTTCAACAATGAAAATTATCTACTACGCATTCCATTCTACTAGAGAAACATTAGGAGCCTTATTTCTCTTATTTCTTATTTCATTAGCCGGTAAATAAACTTAGTACACATTACACAACACGAATACATTAGACTAGAGGCTAGTGTTGAAATAATACAAACTGCCCACTGCAAAAAACGACTCACATTCATCATTCTCTATGACAAATCACCCAGCGTTAGTACTTAATAGTCCACGACAAATGAAGCTCGGAACCGGTCCAAAGCTCCTCATTAAACCCAGGCAACAGGTCCACCTACTTCCCACAGCACTGGACTCCAAGTCTGGCTTTATGCCAATTCTGACAGCCGCTCTGGCGCCACTCAGAGCGCCAGACTTTGAGATTAATGGCGGTAGCAGATTAGCACACTTTCTGTTGGCTTATAGTTCATTGACAGATTACATCCATCTTCTAAAACTACCGATCTATTTGCAAAAAAGTCAAAACGAAAGTTACTGTTTGTAATTTAAAAATTATATATTAAATAATCCATTGACAAAGGACCCGAAATAGGCTCGGAAAAGTTGAATTGGCAATGCGACAATGATGATAAGTATTAAAATAACGCGATAAAAACCGAAGAATGAAACCGTAAAAAAACCGTAAAACTTCAACAACCGTGTCTTCGGACACGACCTCCAATGAGAAGAAGACACGAAATTAATGTTTTTTATAATTGCAATGATCATATTATTGTGATTTACATTGCCGCTTATAATCCAACCTTTCTAACATTACAAGTGCGAAAGTAACTCTGTCTGTTTGTTTAACCGTTCCGGTGATGCCAAAAGATTCAGTTACAAAAGACATATTTGCGGTTTAAAAATCAAACCTCTAGCTATAATAGTTTCCGAGATATAGTAACAATTTAAGAATTAGTGGTTTTTTAGAAATTCCTAAAGGAACAACGACGGATTTGTTACTTGTACGGAGAGTTTATAAAATTGAGTACGTTTCAGGAACTATTTTGGGATAATGCTGCCGTAAATGACAATTATCTCATTATGTGCCATCATTGAATGAATGAATGCATGAATGCTTTGTATAGGGCGCTAAAGTATGATTTAAACACAGATGAAAAATCTGGGGATCTACGTTGGCGAATGATTCAATCAATTCACTGTTGTATCAACCAATGTCCACGGTGGCACTGTATCTGTCAACGAAGTGTTTGATTATGGCGACGATGTTGACACCATAACAACAAGGAAATGGTATCCGATACATATCGTTCGTTGACAAGTATTGACAACTGAGCAGAGTTGCATCACCTGTAGGGGTATTCAGAGAGCTTCGGTCTGAATTTGATGTCGGAAAGGATATTTCTATCTCGCTCATCGTGATTCAATAAGGTAATGACAGGTATGTCAAATTGATCTTCGGTTTCGAACCGAATCTGTCTGAATAACCCCACTGTAAGGATACTCAGAGAGATTCCGATGTCAGAAACGATAATACCATCTCGATTCAATAAGTCATTGAAGACAGACATGTCAAGTCGATCTTCAGCTTCGGACCAAAGTTCTCTAAATAACCCTCCTGCATCGAGGTTCTAATTTTGATCAATATTAACCTAAACATAATGCGGAAGTGACAGTACCTACCTATAGATTTTTCTTCGATTTTCGATAAAATAAATATCGCATGACCCAAACTAAGCACTAGACTTGTAGGTAATATGGGTACTAGACAACGGATGTATACACAACATGTTTTACTTTTTTTTTAATACATGCATATTATGATACATAGAAATACACCCAGCCCAAGATACAATATTAAATAATCTAAAAAGAAGTTGTCGGCAACGTCCACCCGAGGCATGGTGCCCAAGATGCTGGATTCTAATTAATTACGCAATCCAAATTAATTTATTTGGTCTTTATCACAATATTAAAGGAAATGAAAGTGAAAACATATTATGGTCTTAAAATATCTAAATATTTTGATGAGTTGACGCAATGCAGAAGGCTTCGATTCCCGGCAGGTGCAGATATTTATGCTTAAAAATAAATATTTGTATCTGGTCTGGGTGTCTATCTATGTGTAATATGTATTATGTATGTATTTAGAAAAAAAAGTAAAATATAATATGTAGTATATCCATTGTCTAGTACCCATAGTACAAGCCTAGTGCTTAGTTTGGGGCTTGATTGCGCTGTGTGTAATGTTGTGCAATATTTATTTATTATAAAGATGTGTGTGTGTTGCAGCTAGGAAAAAAAGGGCATGACTCAGTGTCTTAGGACAAAATATAATCTTTCGACATTCTTTTTCATACGTGATCCTTATCGGCCGATCAAAAGTCTGCAATATGCGATGTCATAATAATTTCACAAGACAAGTGGCCGGACACTTATAGACGCTCCGTTTCAAAGAGCTGTAAACATTTAGCGTCTTGAGATCATAACATGTTGGGATCGCTTTCTTTTAGGTTACTCATATTTATTTTGTTTATCTACATCGCTTTTGCTGTTTTTGTAAACCTATTTGCTCATTTTGCAACGAATTTTAACTATTTAGGCTTGGTTCGACCACATGATCGACCACACACTTATGTATTATAATATAGCTTATTATTTAGTACTAGCTGCGCCCCGCGGTTTCACCCGCATAAGTCCCGTTCTCGCGGGAATATCGAGATAAACTGTAGCCTATGTTTTATTCTCGGTATCCGACTACTTATATTTCAAGTTCCATCGCAATTGGTTAGTAGTTTTTGCGTGATTGAGTAACAAATATCCAAACACACACATATGAAACATTTATAATATTAGTAGGATTTCCGTTGTCTAGTTACCCGTAGTACCAGCCTAGTGTTTAGTTTTGAGCTAGATTACGGTGCTTGCGTAAGTCGTGAAATATTTATTTACTTACCTGAACTAAAATAAGAACGTCTTTTTAACCGACTAGTAATATGTTATATCACCTGAAGTCGGGCAGTTTTACTGACTGGTTCCATATTGTACTTAGTTTGGCTGCCCGACTTTAGATGATAAAACAGATTAATTTGTTGGTGGCGCTGTATGTAGAGGTTAGTTTAGTCTATTTTGTCAATTATTTTTTTTGGTTGGTTTTTAAATTTTCAAATTATTTTTATTCTTTTTTTTAAGTCGGTTTTTTAATTTTTATTATACCTTTAGATCGGTCTAGTATACTAAACCGATTTAATAAAGTCTTTTACCAATAGAATGCTACGTCATCGAGGAGTAACACATGCTTCTTTTGATCCCTATATTTCAACAGAATCGGGACTTAGACGAATTGAACCACGGGAAGCAGTTAGTATTGAATAAATGAAGTTTGAGTTTGAAAAATTATATCCCCTTAATGGGCCAGTCCCTCGAGTTAATAACAGAAAGAATTCCAAGCTAGTTTATTAGGTCACTCCGACGCTATTTAGGTTTTCGTGTAGGCACGTGGCAACAACATTCCGAATTGTACACATTCCGACAGCTTGTAGTTGCTATTTACGTTAGGTTTTGTTATTTCGTTCCGACAACCTAACCTAACTTAACCTACCCAGTAGCTATAGCTACCTAGCCTGCCTGGCCAGCATGTGACAATACAAAAGTAAAGGATAGGTACTTATTTCCTGTCTTCGATGCGAAAGGTGAGCGAAATCGATTAATTCCGTTCAAAATAGATTCTTCACGTTTAAATTTTTAGTTAATTTGTGTCTACAAATTAAATGTGTAAACATTTAAATACCCCGTTTTTAATAGTATTTGTACCTATGCCTTGTCTTTTGAAATCAAACACATTATCATTAAAATTTCGTAATAATAAATTTTTACTATATAATAAAATAAAGATAATAAAAACAAGAAAATGAGTTTAATTTTAATCCAACATCCCGAAAACAAAAGAAAATTCCATGTCATGTCTATTATTGACAAACCTAATACAATATGAAAGTTTTTGCGAAATAACGTAAAAACGTAGATTGGTACCCGTAAAAAAAACAAAAAAAAATACAATAAACGTATTTTGTTTCATTTTTTCTTTCAATTAAACGTTGTAACATCAAGTACCCCCGGTCCCCGATTCAACGAGACATGTCAAAAATGTAGCTGTGAATTAAAGTTTATTTCGCTTGTTAACTCGGCCTTTACGTTTTCCAGTTTCATTCGTAGGCTTTCTAGTGTTCAGGGCTGTGGTGCAAGTCATGAGCGAATAGTTTCTAAACGTACGGTTAAGTTACCATCAAAAGTCGATTTCTGAATTCAGATTTTCTAAATAGCTGTAGGTACAACTTACTTCTGGGGTGTCAAAACTACATCAAAATTGCTTTATCTGTTCGTGAGCTTCGATGCCACAGATATATACATAGACAGACACGTCAAACTTTTTCCGTCCACATCGGGGATTAAAAACAGGAAAGACGAAACAAAAGACGATCGACATTTAATCACGTGGTGAAAGTGGTAAAATTAAACGTCAGGACGCCCGAAGAAAACGAATTAAAGTTTTTTTTCAAAACATTAATCTTCTCTCCATAATAGTTTATGTATACAGGGTTATGGGTTTCGAATCCAAAACCGTCCAGGGGGTGATTCTTCACATCAAAACGAATAAGTTTTGTTCTACGACTTTTTGAAATTCAAAGTAGTTTTCGAAAATTTTAAGTGTAAAGTTTACTTGAAAATCAGCTGTTTCATAGAGTTAGAGATCATTGACCTTAACATGTCCTTTCTTTTAGTTTGGTCTACTACAATAAAAACTAAAATTGAATTTATTTTCAAAAACAGTCGTCTTTTTTCAGTGTGATATAACCTTAAAATTTGCAAAAAAAAACGAATTTCCAAAAATCGTAGAACAAAAGTTATTCGTTTTTGATGTAGAAAATCACCCCCTGAACGGTTTTGGATTCGAAACCCATAACCCTGTATATTGTAAATTGAAAAAATGTTTAATAACCTGATATGCGAGCTCCATCTTAGACCACATTGTCACTTACAATTTTCTAGAAGACCAACGCTGCTATCGAATTAAAGAAAAATAATTCAAGACTCACATCATCATCATAAAAACTCCTCGATTTTCCACCACCCGCTCCTAAATTAGACCACCCACAAAACCAGCAAACCACATCTGTGGTACTTACCGGCCTGCTCTAATTGTGCCGCTCTCCACGCCCGAACTGGCGCATTGTAAGCCTTATCACAGGACACTAGAGTCGATATTACAGTGGCATATAGAGGGCAGAGGTGTTGTTTTATACGGACAGAGTTCAAGGGTTGGAATTAATTTGTTTTTATTAACTTTTACCTAGTTAGAGTTAACTCTTGCCAGTTTGTATGAAGAAAATTTGATGGCTCAAAGAATTTCAAGTCTCTTTAAAGATACTAGAAGGTAATGGTCGCTTGATAGTAAAGCATTTCAAATAGAGACTGGAAGGAGAAAGGTCGCCTGATAGTGATGCATTTCAAACTTATCTCAGACGGACGAGCGTCACCAGTTCCAAAGTCAAATTGTTCGGTAATTACTCACACACTTTTAAAACAGTCGAAACAAAATTCGAACATCTTTGTTAAAATACCCACTAAGGGACCGTCTCCACAAGCGTTAGAATCGCGGCGATATTATCGTCGAGCCACTTATTTCTATACAATTTCTATGAAGGTGTCTCCACACGGCGATGTTAACGCGGCGGTAGTACGTTGTATAGAAACTATTAAAAACAAGATTATATCTCCGCGATTCTAACGCTCGTGGAGACGGTACCTAAGGTGGTAGCTATTGAAATATTATGTTAGACTAGCTGCGCCCCGCGGTTTCACCCTCAGAAGTGAAAACGCGTAATCACGGGCGCGGGCGGCCGAGCGTTTGCACTTTTTCGTTCATAACTCGGGTTTTACTGATTGGATTTCGATGCAAAGTATACCACTACCTTCCTCGAAAATATTGTAATAAAATTACTATCCAATATTTAAAACCAGATTTCAATCGGATAAGTAGTTTTTAATTGTTTAAGGAACCGACAGATAAACAGAGAAACAGACATGAATTTTAAAAATTATATAATTTTGTTCTACGACTTTTTGTAAGCCCTCTAGACAACTTTTGTTTTAATTTACTTCCAAGTACGGACGTTTTGTCCTATCTTCCTTTATTATAAGCATATATTACCTAGATCGTGCGTATTCTAACAACAGTATCCATAAGTACCTACTACAGCTAAAAATAGGAATGGAAATTGTCTGAGAAAACAAAAAGGGTATTAAAAAGTCTAACAGCCTAATACAGAAAATTTGAGGGTTGCTTAAACAATTGAGCAGCTCCTAAACACAACAATTCGCAAACTATTTTTAAATTTTGAAGAAGCCATCAATAAGTGGTGTTTTTCTGTTTAGGCATAGTTAGGTCTTTGAATTACGAAAAGGTGTTATATTACCCTATACCCACCTGCCTGCCTACAAAATGACGAATAATTAAAAAGAAAATTGTTTTTTTTTTCATCAAACAAGTTAGTTTTGTTAAGGAGTTCGGCGACGTTCGAAAGGAGTTTCGTAAAGAACTTGAACTACAAAATGACTGGCCATTAAGCTTAAAGAAAACTTAAAATAAAATAAATTTATTTTTAATTTTGTAAGATTTGATCAAAGAAGTTATATTACTGGAACTAGAACCACGTGAGCGAGCGAGAGTGATAGCGAGCGTGAAGTTCACTCAATCAGCCAGTAAGATAGGTAATTAAAGGACTAACAGCCGAATACAGAAACGTCATTTAAAATTTGAGAGGTTCTTAAATTATTGAGCAGTTTCTAAATTTGAAATTAGTATGGCAATTTTGGAGTTTGAGAGCTGCTTCTTTGTTTAATTAGTTCTCATATGTTGAGTAGCGTTTCAGTATTCGGTCGTAAGTACGTAAACCCAAAAAGGTATTGCACAAAAAAGTATTAGTTTTGGCCACCCGCTACTACTACAAAAAAAGTCGAAATTCTGAGAACATTAAAGCGAGCAAGCACATAGCCCCCAAATTGGGTAAAATACGATAAAAACACTTTAAGTATCGGGTTTAATCGCGTTTTATTCATGATTTTTTAACGAACCGAGCTTTGGCCAACTTTACAGTTGGCTTTTTCAAGGTTGTCTGATATGTAATTTGGCTATTTTAACATTCTAAAAAGTTATAATACCCCACGTAAATAAAAGTAAATTCAAAGTACTTACCTATAACAAAGAAGTTTTAATTCTAGTAATACTGCAGAGGAGAAGCAACTTACTAACAGACGAAGGAAATTTGAAGCAGAGTTTGAAGAAGAAAGATGGACTAAATCCTCGAGACGCAATTTCATAAAAAACTATTGTAGAACAGTAGAACAGTATTAAGTACTACTACGGCTGTTCTAGTTGAATGATGTTTAAGTTTGAAACTTTATGTCCCGGTAAAAGGTACGGCCCAGCCAGTGCGTGTTTATTAATACCCCTGTTTAATTATAACATGGAAAAGCTAACGTAAGCTAATCGGCGACTAACGCAATTTTCACGTCGTTTATAGGTCGTGGGTTAAGGTTTGTTATAAGCATTACACGAAGTAATTAGATGTTATGAGGTATTTCTTACATTTTCTTTTTCTAGGAAAATATTGTAAGGGTAATTTCATTAGCTTTATCCTACTATTATTTTAAAACTATAAATATACCTTCTTATTCTTCTCATTCGTAAACTGGGATGTTACTTCTTCAGGTAAAAACTACTGAACCGATTGTAACCAAGTATTTTTCGGATAGGTTGTTGTGAAAAATGAGTTTAAATATCATATATTGCGATATCGCGAAAACCGAAAAGTCAAAATGAGTTTAATTAAATTCGGCATTTCACAAAAACCGAAAAATTAAAATGAGCCCGTTTTTGGTATACTTATTTTAAAGTGTTTTCTACACTTGGATATGAGATGAGATGAGATGCAGGTTCAAGTCCTGTCGGGTGCAAAATTTTTGGAAAGCATTTCTTTAAGTATAATTAAAATGAGTTTAAAATCGTATATCAGCATATCGGGGAAACCGAAAAATCAAAATGAGTTTAATATCATTTATCAGCATATCGCGAAAACCGAAAAATCTACAATTACAGTGTCTTCGGTCGCGAATTGCTATCGGTTTTGTATATTTTGTATTACAGCAAGCTGAATACAGATAATGAAATTATTACGTCACAAACACAAGCCTTTATGGGCAGTAAAATTGTTTACGAGAACATTAAATTTATTAGAAATAATAAAAATAACTTTATCACTACATTATTGTTATATCGATACCTATCTTACATAAGAATATCACTTCTTTTCTGTTCTTACTAAACAGGAAGAAAGAGAATGAAGTAATATCGATTTACATTTATTTCTTCTTCTTTTTTAAAATGGCTTTTCCATTCAGACATTTGCCAGTGTCAAGTATTATCAATATTTGCAAGTTATTTGCATTGAACGAAACAGTCAAGTCGAGGGAATCATTGTAAAAAGGGGGCCATTTTTTACAATGTTTGTTCACGGAGCTTTGGAGAGAACACTAAGCTAAAGTCCATGTTTTGCACCGATTTTCACTTTTATTTACACTTATACACCTTCACGAAACTAAATTGATTAATATGTTCCCGAAATTAAACAGTTTACACGCATTTGAACTAAGTTTCACTAAAATTAAAATTTAGCAACACATCTCCTCAACGCATTCCCGCCAAAACTCATTTTTATTTATTTACGAAAAAAATATAATCGTTCCAAAAGCAAATAAACAAATAAAATAAATACGCAGGAAGTTACACACAGCGCAATATATCCCTACATCCCTACACTAATCAAATATTCTAAATTTAAAAAATATATATATAGCCTATACTATGCTTACTAAACAACGGATATACCCAAACTAACACAAAAAAAAACGAATACATATCTGTTCCGGCACACATCGCGCGAAACCACAAATTAAAAGAAAACTTTAACTTTTTTTAGAAGTTCCAGAGACACTTATCTCCATGGTGGACTCTATAAATAAAAAGTTGCATCAAAAAGAGGTTGCGTAACGGTCACTATTTTTAGAGGTTGGATCGATGATGGAGATTGTGGCACCATCTGTAACCAGAACGTATTTTTCCGGATTTAGAGAGAGTCTAGACAGATTGTAGCGGTCTGTGACAGCTATCTGATTTAGGTGAAAGGGTAAAGGGGTTTAGAATTATAAATATTTATTACATACATTAGATCAGTTCATGCAGATAGATAGTATAACAAAATAAAATTTTATTTCACAGCATTACAATTATAATACCTAGACTTAAAATGAAACTAAAACTTTTTTGTATAATTTTAATACGAAATTAGTATTATCCATAAGTCAGTCAGAACTTTGACTGGTATATCTCACTTAATGTAGTTGGTTAAAATATTGCTCCAGTTCCATTATTATACAAATTGTAACGGGTAAGCCCTTTTAATCCGAAAGGGGGTTGTTCTAGACGTCTAGGTGAACACCTTTTGTTCTACGACTTTTGAAAATTCAAACTTTTTTTTTGAGATTATGTTTTACAGCTGCTTTTGAAAATAAAGGTTATTGAAGTTTTGATTGTAAACCATCAAACTAAATAAAAGGACAACATAAAGTCAATGACCTCAAACTCTCAGAAACAGCTGATTTTCAAGTAAACTTTACACCTAAATTTTTCGAAAAGTCGTAGAACAAAAGTTGTTCGTCTAGACTTCTAGAACAACCCCCTTTCAGATTAAAAGGGTTTACCCGTTACACCTTGTATGTAGCCCTAAATATGCGAAAATGTGAATAACATGATCATTGCAACAAAAAAATAAACAAAAAATACTTATAACCCCATGAGTTTTTTGTGTCTTCTTCTCATTGGAGGTCGCGTTCCAAAGCACGAGCGTTTAATTGACGTTTCTAATAAAACTTTAAAAGAATAAATATATTTTGTATTTTGAATTTTTTGACTAACAACTTCGAGTAACAGCGCGCCTTAGGGTTTACTTAAAACTTGCTAAAAGCCTTAATTATTAGACAACAGAATTATGAATTTCACCCGACTGCCAAGGTAAACTTTTTTTTTTAAATATTTCCCTTTTCCGTTAAGTTTCGATAATTTTCTGTTTGTGTGCATAATAAATGAAAAAAAAAAAAACAGGTATTTGCCTAAAATATAAAACGATTGACCTGCTGTATTTCAGTCGTCTTTTCTTTCTATTTCGACCGTTTTTTTTTAAATTCTAACTTCTTTTGTTTCTGCTTCGATCGCTTTAGTTCGTTCGCCTAATTCTCCATCAAATTCTAACGAAACTCACTCCTGAAGCCTACTTAAATTTTTAACAGCTTAACCACAATATAAGCACAATTATTTACAGTTTGTAAACTGGAAATAAAACAACGCTCAAATATTAACATGGGCAATAAAGTCTAATTAAGATAAGGTAACACTTTTTCGTACCAAAAAAATATTTGTGTGTAGTAAATGAGTACCTATGTTTGTTACTCTTTCACGTAAAAACTACTGGATCGATTGCAATGAAACTTGGTAATCATATAGCAAAAGACCTTATTTAGCACATTGACTAGTTTTTATGCCAATATAAATGTAAGTATTCACATAGAAAAATAAATATAAGTACTTATTACATATATTCGTCGTCTAGTCACCCTATTACAAGCTTAGTAGCTTACCTTTGGGTAGATAGTGTTGTCCACAGAATTTATTTATTATTATTTATTTATACGGGTTAAACCGCGTAAAATATAACTTATAATCAATTGACAAGATAAATGATTCCGTACTCCATATTCACTCTGACGACTCGTAGCTACATAGCTGGTCTATGTTACTAAAACCGTCGTAAAATCGATACTACTCGATCTCTACGGCCGGGGGGTGTCGGGGGGTGCGGGGGGTGTCGAGGGGTGGAGTGGTCTAGTTCATGGAGCCCCGCTGACTCCGGTTAATGAACACGTTCATCATTAATACTGAGGTAAAAGAACTATTCGTTCTGTGTTACAATACTAATCGTTATAGTTACGGATTGTATAATATGTATGTATATACAAAAGTAAAATAAGTACTTTAATATAAGTAGTATATCCGTTGTCTAGTCACCTTAACACAAGCTTAGCAGCTTACCATGGGGCTAGATGGCGCGGTGTGTTGGTCACAGATTAAAAAAAAAAAAATTTGTTTGTACATAATGCGTAGTTTATAGGAACTCAACAATTGGAGATTCTGCATTTGTTATTCAACATTTTTGTTCTAATAATTATTTACTTACCTACTAACTAGGAGAATCAAAAATCAGATCGGCAATTCATGTATTAAATTTATTCAAAATTTAATTGTAATCAATCGTCATATTAAAAATTTGTTCCAAAAAATGCCGTCTTTTGTCTCGCACAGGCACTTGAACCCACGACCTCTCCTTCTCTAACGGAATGCGCAAATACAAATACCTGCTTACTTAGATCATGGCAAAAAAAGGGGGGAATAAAAACGTGTGTATAAATAAAAGAAGGACACACAATCAAACATTGATCCTTTCCAACCTGAGATGTATAAAAATGGTAGTTATAATATTTATGAATGAAGCTTCAAGCTGCGAAGACTTTAAATAATTTTAAACAAGCTTGTGCTAAGTGGCTAAGCGTTGCTTCTATGAAAGATTTTAATTTAAACTAGTTAACAATAGGGTTCAGAGCTTAAGAAGAATTCCAAAAATGTATCGTGCATAGTTATATAGCTAGTCAATTTGAGTTGATTAAAATAGCACGTTGTACGCGATATTACTTCTCTGTCAATTATTTTCCCTGTTCTGACCTGAATGCCCGAAACGCTTTTAACGGTAATTGTACTCGAAATATCGAAATTATTTCAAAGCTCTTTTGATTTTATTTGCAAAATGATGATGGAATTATTTTGCGTTATAAAGGTCATTGGTATCGGTTAGTTAATTTGTCCCGAGATTTCAATTAAGTACCTTATTAAAAAAAACTGAAAAAAAGTACTCCAATTTTCTTTACAATCGTTCTTTTAAGGTACAGTAAGCAAAGGACTTAGCTTACCAGATGCATATTTCAAAGTTTAACAATACTAGCGGTTTAGTAATTTTTGGTTATTTTTCATAAAATTGCTAACAAAGACGCAAGGTGCATTACTTACCTGTTAAACTTTATACTCAATTGCAGCAGTAGGTAATGTCATTGTTACTGCTAATGTAAGGCGCACTGATAAGTCGCGGCGGCGAAGACTTTTGTGTACTCTGTGGTTATGTCAAAGGTCTGTGTTACGCCTGTCATGCAGTTACAACACATTAGTCAAAAAGTTTCCTCAAAAAGCCTGTCCGCTAATAGGTACCTACAGACTGTGCTACAAAGTAGACTATGTATATTATTTTCTAAAATAGGTCAGTACAGAACAACTCTATCCTGGATTATATTACTCTGTTGCTAACAAACCTCGATTGAAACAATATAAATTGTTGACAATATTAAATTGTTGGTTTTTGCGATTACGAATGTACAATTTGACAGTTAACGTCGCTAGTTTTTACTACAATGGCAATTTGTTTGCTACCGAATGACTTGAAAAATCACGTAAATACAACAATTTCAATTGTTTCAACCAAATTCATTTGTTAGCAACAAGGTTACGTAATTAGCTAGCAGACCTTATTTCAATAGATACATAGGTACTAAACCGACTTTATTTCGAAACCGGCTTTATTTAAACAGAAAAGATATTATTTCAATATTTAGATAAAGAACATTTTATTCCAACCCATTTCTAAAATACATCATGCCAAAATAACTTTATAATTCGTACAAAGATATCGTGGCAGCTCCCTACAAAGGTTTCAACCAACATAACGTATTCTCTATGCTCTAGCAATATAATTCCGCTTCGGTAGTGTAACGTTGCGTGATACGAATAATCTAATGTCACTTTATGTAATCGGTACCTACGGCACAGTAATGTTAGTTGAATTGCTTTTGTTTTGTTTGTTCATTTGCAATGATTTTCAGATTCAAACATCAACACGTTTGCTTAGATAGGTAAATATTTATCTACAAATAAAGAATTAATCCATCAAGATTAATACTTGATTTGCACAATCAACAACAATTACATTAAATTTATATTAAAAGTAAGACAAATACACATAGGGTTGCCAACTTTTTTACAAGAAATAAAGTATATTCGGGTCAATGAAGAATATTAAACAGTATTTTCGAAAAATGAACAGTATTGTATTTATTTATTGTTTTAAGTACCTATTTTTAATTAGAGTTTCTCTCATCTGCTCATTTTTTATTAATTCGTTATCACTTTTCATCTTTTGTACACTAAACTTCTCACTGTTATATACTTATACCTAATTACTTTAATTTTATTAAAGTTGTAAACAAAAACAAGGTCCACACGAAAAATGGTTTTCTGAGGGCCTGAGAACGCACACGTACACTCACATAGACATGACAGACGTCATGAGTGAGTCTTGAATATTTGAAATTGACAGATTCGTTCAAAAACTCTGTGTGATTTGTTTGTGGCTGCTCTACTGCAGTGAGCACACATCGTCACATCATAATTATTAGTATGACCCCGGTTGTCAACTCTGATAGCAGTCGTTAGGTCAAGCAGGTAAGGTTAGGTTAGGTCAGCCTTAAAGCGACCTGAAAACTTAGTGTGTTCCCATCCCATCGAAAGCAAGTCGCGGTAAATAAAATATCTTTAAGATAAGAATGTTTCACACAGACAGACTACTCATACTCATAACACCCGTCTATTTCTGTCGCGTGTTAAAAAACCATGAGTCTCATAACTGGGAAACCCCCAAAATAACTAGCATCGATTCGGGACACTCGATGCTCTAAAACTCAAAATACTATAATGCCTCGAAAATTCCATTTCTAAACAAACGAGAAACCAGACCCAAAAAGGCTACAACAAAAATCTGTAGGTTCACGAACTCTGTACGTAAATGTTTGATATGAAAGCGTTTGTGGGCCTTGGAAGTATCGATTCGGCCGGAATTAAGGAAGAAATGGGCCGGCTGGAAATGCGGAAGGATAGCATGGGGCGCGGTTATGGTAGCCGAGAGACCGCGAGCTGGAATATTGTGAATTTTCTGTGAGATTTTATAGCACCTACAGTGGTTTTACTCCGATGGATTAAAACAAATCTAACACCGAAATGAGAATCTCTTTCTTCGGTTTTAAGTCTTGATAACTAGTTGAGTTTTGCGGTTTACACTCGTAAGCCCCGATGTTTTAATGGTATTTAAGCCGTTACCCACGGGACGCCTGACAGATGTAAAACATTTGACATTGACAGATATATTTTCATATAGCGTAGCAGAGTTTTGGCGGGAACGCTTAGAGGAGATGTGGCGCTAAATTTTCATTTTTGTGAAACCTAGTACAAACGCGTGCAAATTGTTTAATTTCGGAGGCATATTAATCAATTTAGTTTCGTGAAGGTGTACAAGTGGAATCAAAGTGAATATCAGTCTCCAAAGCTCTGTGAAAAATGTTTGTAAATGGCCGCCGTGTTTACAAATGATTTGACTTTAACTATGACGACTCGACTGTGTCGATGCAAATAACTTGCATAACGTATTAATAATACTTGACACTGGCTAATTTCCTAATGGCAATAATCGGTTCACAACCGATAATAAATAAATAAAATATAGCGTAGTGAGGCCTCGCCACGCTAACAATTAGGTTATCCCCCGCCTATAATATATGTTTCGCTTAAAAAAACAAGGAAATACAATAGCATACAAATAACACTTCTAAGAAGAGAAAAAACCCTCATGAGTCGTCTTAGCGTCCCCGAGATGCTGGTATCATTCCCTCTCTGTATAGCGAAACTAACTCGACTATAACTAAACTAACTCGCTGTTTCCAACGCCAGTAACAGCACCCTAAGTAGCCGGTTGTTGTCGAGTCACTGCTCAATCCGAATTCCGACGTAATGTTGTCCAACGTAGCCCGCCCGCGCCGTCCGTACTCCGTACCTAGGTGTGTCGAACACAAATATTTTACCATACCCTATCGCTATCAGTTCGGGTAAACATGTATTTTTGATTACTTGTCTTGCTTTACTTTGATTTGACTTAATTTGAGTATTTGGGTATTTTGTGTCGTTTTGAATTATTAAATCAGTTTAGACTTTTAAAATAGTTTGAAATTTTGTTTGGATTGCCTGAAAATTTAAATTATGGATGAATAGGGTTTCTTGACATAGGATATATATGTATGGCTACATACTTAAAAACTAGCTGTTTCCCACGGTTTTACGAATATCGGGATCAAAGTAACCCATGTTACTCCTCGATAATGTAGCTTCGTATTGGGAAATAATTTTTGAAATCGGTCCAGTAAGCTCTATTAAAAATATTATGTTCAAACTTCCGCTAATTAAAGGCGACATATATACTTCAGAAAAACAAAATCGCTATAAAGGTTTAATTATGAAAACTAGCTGTGTGACATAGATTGATAAAAAACAGGCCAAGTGCGAGTGGGACTCGCGCACGATGGGTTCCGTACCATTATTGCGAAAAAACGGCAAAAAAAAAACCTGTAGTTGCAAGGGAGCCCCCCGTGAAAAGTCATTAATTTTTGTTTTTAGGACTTGTTCTCATAGCGGCAAAAGAAATACATCGTCTCTAAAAATTTCTAGCTTCACAGTACTGAAAATATAGCCTGATGACAGACAGACGGACGGTCGGACAGCGAAGTTCCAGTAATAGGGTCCCACTTTTACCCTTTGGTTATGGAACCCTAAAAAGGTCAGCAAACAATTGCTGAATCTTTTTGGGGAGTTTTGGCGGGAACGCGGTGAGGAGATGTGTTGCTATTTTTGTGAAACCTAGTTCAGATGCGTGTAAATTGTTTGATTTCTGAGGCATATTGATCAACTAGCTGTGCCCCGCGGTTTCACCCGCATAAATTCCTATCCTGTAACGTATGTGACGCATCACGTATGTCATACCAAGCGTTGCTTAACCCGTATGATAATTTAAAGTACCCTATATCTTGTTTCAAACACTAAACTATCCCTGTACCAAATTTCGTTCAAATCGATTTAACCGTTATTTTTACCCATCACGTATGTCATACCAAGCGTTGCCTAACCCGTACGATCATTTGAAGTATCGTATTTATACCCTTAAACTAATCCCTGTACCAAATTTCATTCTAATTGGTGCGATCGTTCCTGTTGACCCATCATGTATGTTTCACGTCAAGCGTTGCTTATCCCGTACGATCATTTAAAGTACCCTATATCGTATATATAGCCTTAAACTAACCCTGTACCACATTTCATTCTAATTGGTGCGATTGTTCTTGTTGACCCATCAAGTATGTGTCACGCCAAGCGTTGCTTAACCCGTACGATCATTTAAAGTACCCTATATTTTATTTAAACTCATAAACTAACCCTGTACCAAATTTAATTCCTATCGGTTCCGCAGTTCTTGAGATTTAAATAGTGTAACTAACACGACTTTCGTTTTTATAGCTGCGTCCCGCGGGATTTACCCTCGTAAGTCCCGACCCCGTAAGAATATAGGGATCAAAAGTAGCCTATAACCTCCCTCGATAAATGGACTATCATACACAAAAAGAATTTTTCAAATCGGACCAGCAGTTCCTGAGATTAGCGCGTTCAAACAAACAAACAAACAAACAATCAAACAAACAAACTCTTCAGCTTTATAATATTATATAGCTGCGCCCCGCGGTTTCACCCGCGTTCCTATCCCGTAACGTTAATGATCCCTCACGTATGTCATACCAGGTGTTGCTTAACGATCATTCAAAGTCCTATATAATATTTCTACCTCTAAACCAACCCTGTACCAAGTTTATGAATATCGGGTCACCTGCTCTTTTTCACCCATCACGTATGTTGTACCAAGTGTTGCTTAACCCGTACGATCATTCAAAGTACCCTATATATTATTTCTACCCTGTACCAAATTTCATTCATATCGGTTTACGGGTTGTTGAGTTAGAAATAGAAATACACGACTTTATTTTTCAGAGCTGCCGTCCCGCAGTTTCACTTGCGTAAGTCCCGATCCCGAGGGAATATCGGGATCAAAAGTAGCCTATGTCACATCTGGATAATGTAGTTTTCTATTAGTAAAAGAATTTTTGAAATAGGTCTAGAAGTTTCTGAGATGACCCCCAAAATACATACATATATACATGTTACCAACGTAACCTCTTTAAAATATTAATTACCAACATAAAACAAAATATTAAGAATCAAAAGTACAATGAGATATTGCAAAATAATTATTAAAAAGCACTGCAGTTTGGTGACACTACCGTCTCGCATGGAGCCGACCGATTGAGCCGCGCGGCATGATGCCTCACAGAGCTGGCTGGCCACCCTCATCATCGTCGTCCGCTACGTGTATACGTATATGCACGCTTGGTACTTATTAATTATTTATTGTGGAGTTATTTTAAAACTGTAATATCTCGTGAGATATTCATTGAAATCAAGTGATGTTAAGGACAATTATGTTTAAAATTAAATACTTTTATCGAATAACGTATTTATTTGGATAAGGATTAATATCATATTTACAAAATTACCTTCGGAAACAATGCATTGTTCTACAATAAATTTCATTACTCTAAAAGATGTTATATTGAGTCAACCTTAAGAGTTAGACATATGCTGTCGCGGACTATTTATTAGATCCTATTTAGAGGAAGAATTCTCTCATAAATGGTTTTTATGTAACTTTGACCGTTTACTCAGCGCACGCGACAGAATCTCGGAAAAGGGGGATTTTTTTCCCGTTTCAGCAACATATTTCATGGATGCTCCGCTCCTATCAGTCGTAGCGTGATGTAATATAGCCTATAACCTTCCTCGATAAATGGACTATCAAACACAAAAAGAATTTTTCAAATCGGACCAGCAGTTCCTGAGATTATCGCGTTCAAACAAACAAACAAACAAACAATCAAACAAACAAACTCTTCAGCTTTATAATATTAGTATAGATAGTATAGATTTAGTTTCATAAAAGTGAAAAGCGGTGCAAAACATGGATTTTAGCGTTGTCTCCAAAGTTCCGTGAACAATCATTGTAAATGGCCGCCGTTTTACAATGATTTCCTCGACTTGACTTTAACTATGACGACTTGACTGTTTCGATGCAAATAACTTGTAGGTAATAATAATAAAACTTAACACTGGCTAATGTCCAAAAGGAATATAACTAGGTATATAAAAGAAGTTTGAATCTTTTTGGAACTGAGATAGGTACTTATTTTAATTATATTCCGTGTTGACTCCAGCCACAGAACTCCGTATAAATAAGTCTGTAAAATTTTCAGTTATAGATATAGGTTAGTAGTGTTTTAAAACCAAGAACAATTAACTTCAAAAAATACCTAACTTTTGTCGCAGTGCACCACTACTCTACATTAGCTTACCCGCTAACAAAGTATAAAATTGTGTTTTAAATAATACATAACCTAGAAACTCTGCTGAAACTAATAAAAACTCGTATATCCGTACGTGAGTTAAATCTTTACGAGCAATTTATTGTTACTACAGGTTCTCTATCTCAGCTCGAATAAAACTCGATTGGAGTTATCTACGATAGTGTACATACATAGACGGACGAGTAGTTAAAATAAACGTTTTGAACAATTAAGTCTACCTCTGTAAGTAAGAGGGCAAGATCTCTAAACTTTGTAATACTAGTTAAGTGTTAGAGTTGTCAGGTCCGCCCTAACGGCCTCTAACTTTACCTAACGCCTCTATCTGAAATAACAACCGAGATCAACAGATTTAATGGTTTCCGAAGCACGAAAGAGCTCAATAAAATGATTTTTGCCTCTTAAATTTTTGGTCACCCATCCAAGTAATGACCGCGCCAGGCGTTGCTTAACCCGGTTCGACTGGTTCAAGCATTACTTTGATGGTCCTCAATTTCTACTACGACGTGCAAAATGCAAGATCATCTCCTACGAATTGTAGAATGAAAGACTATCTGCTACGACTTGTAGAATGATAGAATATCTGCTAAGACTTGTAGAATGAATGCTACGTACTTTCGTTGTAAACCTTTTCACGTGTCGATCTCGTAGTGTTGAGGTATCTCCTCTCTACGCATTTTTTTGGATCTTTTCTATGTCGAAAACCAATAGTAAGAACTCAATCGAAAAGAGTTCCCAGCAAATCACCCTGTAAGTACTTTACGAGGGTGATTCATAAAAATCGTATTACACCACCGACCGAACGGTTAGACTAGGCTATTCGATTCACGATTCACGCGCTCTTTTTGATAGATTGTCGAATTGCAATTTTTGTTTTTTATCGTCCTATAAATTGTTGTTTCGAATCAACCTGTGTGTTTTGAAAAGCGTTTTTATTTTCACTTTGGGAACACAAATAATGGCTGAACGAAATGAGGACGCGTTCTTTTTTGCTGAAAATTGTGATTGAATGTGATAAAAATGTCTAATTTTTGCATAGAATTATCATAACCACCACGCTTGTTTTTTATTTTTATATCGCTTATGTTAAATTGCTGTAACAAGATATCTCGATGGAACTTAAAATTACTGACATTAATTGCTATACTTACATACGTTCAATGAAATTGTTTGAGACAAAAACGGCAATGTTATTAAAAAACTTTGTTCTGAGCGACGTAAGCTGTCGACGTAAGCCTTGAGTTCTGACTACGATGACACAAGCTCACAATTCATATCCTGGTACCATTATTTTGCACATACGGGTCTTGTCTTGTTTTATTATTCTAAGGCCGGCTTGCATACCGGTTCCTAAACATGTTTAAGCTGTTAAACGTGTTTGAAATCTGTCAGAATTTCAAGAACTGTCAATGTTTGGCAACATATTATCAATCGTCCACTTAATGAAATAGAGTCCAATGTTCGATTTCCCATAAATTATTTTTAAATTGATTTAGTTAAATATGTTTTTAAATAGTTTTATGCAAGGCTTGCATAACGATATTTAAAAATATATTTACTTAATTAATTTTAAAATAATTTATGGGAAATCGAACATTGGACTCTATTTCATTAAGTGGACGATTGATAATATGTTGCCAAACATTGACAGTTCTTAAAATTCTGACAGATTTTAAACACGTTTAACAGCTTAAACATGTTTAGAAACCGTTATGCAAGCCGGCCTTAGTGATGTTTTTGGAAAACTATGCTTTAGCACTGACATGTTTTAAGTCATTTTTTTTTCAGATATATCTACGTGTCAAGATCGTTTTAGATCTAAATTATATAAGCTATGTATACCGCCGTAGTTACAACTACGGGTATACATAGCTTATATTATTTTGTGACTTGTAAAATGTGACTTTGTTACTTTTTCACGCAAAACTACTTAACCGATTACGATGAAACTTTGAATATAGGTAGCTGAAGACCTGAAATAACACAGGCTACTTTTTATCTCGATTATCCCGCGGGATAAACCGCTGGGCACAGTTAGTAGGTCAATATGTGTCGGTTTAGCTCGTAGCAATATTGCCGTTTTAGTCTGCCAAGGGGCCAACTGGGGATAAGGGCCAAATCGGCAGTTTTTTTCGTCCAGGAAATTCCTGGTTTAAATTAACCAATTTTGAAAATCACAAATGGTTTTAATTAACCAATTTTGTATCTTATGACAATGTTCTTATCCTTTCCTTTCCTTCCGTATTCTGATTATTTACATAAAATTTTAAAATGTATCAGCAAAGGGAATAAAATAATTGATAGTGTTATATTTTTTTATTTCAGAAACAAGCAATGCTAGTACGTCAATTGGAAGAAGAACTAAGATTACGAATGCGTCAGCCCGCTCCTGAATTACAACAACAATTAGAACAACTTTTTGCTGAAAACGAGCATTTACAGAGGGAAATAGCAATATTGAGAGATACTATTAAGGTTTGTATTTAATTGAAAATGTGCAGAATGCTTGATTTTCTGACCTCCATTTTTACAGGGTTTTTGTACTCTAAGGTGCGATGCTTACTGACTTGAAATGAGGCAGAAGCCCTTTGATTCAGCCTCGACCCATGTCAGACAGCGTCGCGCCTAAGAATCATACGCCCCCTGAAATCCATGTATTCTCGTACTAAGTAGTTACATTTAAAAAATTACTGCTTTACCAAAATCAATTACATAAGCGAACGCTTAAGCGCTATTCATAACGAAGAAAACTGTGAAATTTGGTTGTTAATATATTACAAATAAATAAAATGTTTACTTCTAAAATACTATACAAAATACGCGCCAAAATACAAAATACGCAATCGAAGTTTTTAGTATATCTTTTATTGATATAATAAATGATTCTATAATATCTACGACTAATGACAAATAAATGATTCGATCAAATCAACTTAAACTCATTTTTGGGTTACTTTAGTCCACCCGTAATGAGGAGGTACGTTAAATTCGAAACGTTGGACGCTGAAAACGCTAAAAATAATAAAATTTGATTAAAACCGAAATCGACAATTTTTACAAAAATACAATTTTAATTCGTTCGTATTTCTTTGCTATTGTCATTTATCATTTTGATGTGTGACAAACCTTTCTAATTTTATTGCTTTTAATTTTTACAACAGGTGTAATAATAATACTTTTTTTTTTTTCAATTCTAAACAGGAACTAGAACTGAGAATCGAAACACAAAAACAAACTTTACAAGCAAGAGATGAAAGTATCAAAAAATTACTCGAAATGCTCCAAAACAAAGGCATGGGTACGTACCTTAATCGAAAGAACTGTTCATTATCCATATGCAAAAGTACAATATGGAATACATTTCAGGAAAAGAAGAAGAGAGACAAATGTTTCAACAGATGCAAGCGATGGCGCAGAAACAGGTGATTATTATCTATTGTTATTCTTTCAGTGTGGTTGTAGTTTGCATGACCTGTCGTTAGCAAAAATTCCGATCTAACGTTTAAGCATTGGAACTTTTGCTATCCGTTGTCTTGTACTAGTGATTGTGCACGTCACTTATGCTTTTCTCAAAATAGTGTGTTGACACCATGGGCGTTTTATTTTGTGATACCTTTATCATCGTCACTTTTTCTGTTAGACTTGCTCTTGATAGTTTCATTTCATTCATTTCTTGTCTAAGCCGAATGTGTCTGTCGCGAAGCATCTTTAAACTCAATATATCGATAACACTCGACAGCTTCATACTCTGTCAGAATCTCGCTTTGTCACTCTCCCACGTTCTTCCGATACCTTTCTGTGCCACTGTCAGCTTGAACCCCTCAAGCACAAGATCGTTTACTATACTCCCCCGAACCGCCACCCACACGAACCAAACCAACCTACAGAATACTACAGAATACGAATAGTTAATTTTTCAAAAATCAAAAAAGGAGAGTTACTCAAATTCGGCCTAAATTCAAAATGAACTGACACAACACAATCGAACCACGACATTGCATGTTTAGCAGCTCATAACCCCGATCACACGACCTTAGCGAAGAGCGTGTGGCTACGATCCGGGTATTCGGTCGAGCAGTGATCGTTCTTAGAGGGCGATCAGTTTAATGTACGGTCGGAAGGGCTATGTCGGCGTCGTCTGCTGCGACTGCTGACCACCTGCGCTTGCTGGTGACAGGAGCTCAAGGCGACGGCGGACACGCTGCGGGCGCTGCAGGTGCAACTGGAGCGCGCGCTGGCGGCGGCGGGGCTGCCGGGCGGCAGCGCGGGCGCCACGCTCACCGCTGTGCTCGAGACCAAGGAGGCGCGCATCGCCACGCTGGAGCGGCAGGTCGCACTGCTCGAGAGCGAGCTCGCCGCATACGTCTCGCCGCCGCCGCCCTCGCTCGCTCCCTCGCACGGCTCGCTCTCGCTCTACGACGCGTGTAAGCCGACAGAGCCGCCGTTCAAGAGACAAGTAAGTTTTCTGCTGAACGACGTGCGCGTGATGAAGGACGGTCGGCTGAGCGCGCCGCCGCCGCCTGGCCGCGCCGCGCGCTACGTCGCCGCGCCTTGCGCGTGCCCGAGGCTCTTCCACTCCGCCTACTGTAGCGCGGCCGGCCGAGGCGCCACCACGCTGTGACTGTGACGGACGCCGCACGCCGCACGCAACACTACCGTGTCAATTTATCGCTTTAAGTCCGTACCTAGCCGAAACGCCGAATGTGTTGAAACGTTCATATTTTTATGTAACCTTGTTCGTTGTTAAAGCTATTCTATTGATATAAGAGAGAATTATATTCTTAAAAGATATGTCGATCGAAATATTTTTGTTAAATAGGGCCTTAGAGGATGCGATTATTGATAAATAATTTAGATGTAATTGTACGGTTAGATATTGTGAGAAACTGAGAACGACTAAAGTCGATGCCGAAACTGATTAGTGATAGTTAACTGATATTGAAATAAAGACTGTCAGGTCGATAGCATCGAACGTAACTTAGGAGAGAACGTAATGTTTGTTTGGAGTCCTGTTCGTTCCGATCATGTTGTGCTTTCGATGTTGATCGCCGTCATCATCTAGTACAGCTTGGTCCCGCGTCACGTCATCGCGTCACCATCACCGACCACCGACCCGACCCGTCTCATCTAGATCCGACATTACATATGTCATACATGTCATACTCGTATCTCTCACTCTCGGTAGATAAATGTATCACAACATAGGCGCCCGTGCATCTTACGTCTCTCTCGACTATAGTATCTATATACCTAGTCTAACAAAACGCCTGGAAAACTTTCTACTTACATCTACGCTTCAGATATTTTCATTAACTAGTTCATAGTCTAGAAAGTTTTCCGGCGACAAATCGATATTTAAATGTTCATCCCATTTGTGATTGATGATTACTATACTTTCCTAAACACGATTATTGAATGCATGAATAAAAATGAACGTGTGAGAATGAATATTTTCGAAATGTCTTCCAAGGCACCGTATTACGGTGTTCAAACGTTAAACATTTCGTTTGGTAACCTCGAGCTTGTTCGCTTACCATTCGATACGAACAGATCGATCATTACAGTATTAGTAGATTGTGAATTTTGACATCGAATACCATTCCATCATCACTTTTGCCTAGTAGATAGATTTTTTTATATTGAATGGAGTCTTCCATTGTATTGTGTTCTACTAATCGTATGTGTTGGGTTTATCTAATTTTATATTCGGATGGATGGTGGATATGAGCAGTTGGATGAATTTCGTCTGGAGATCCAGAGGCGAGACCAGGAGATCCTTGCGATGGCTGCAAAGATGAAGGCTTTAGAGGAGCAGCACCAAGATTACCAGCGACATATAGCTGTTTTGAAGGAATCATTGTGTGCTAAAGAAGAACATTACAGTATGCTGCAAACTGATGTAAGTCAAATAAAAATATCTTTGTGATTTAAACTCAAAAAAAAAACAAAAACCAAACAAAAACATGATGAAATCGATAAAATAGTTTAATTGTGTAAAAAATAATGTTTCTCTGTAATGATATTTATTGCTATTTAAATAACTTCATTCCAAAAATCAAAACCATGATAACCTTGGCAATATATAAAGCTGGTAGGTATTATAAATGGTTATATGGTTCACGAAATAAAAAATCGCGTGATTACTCCTAGCTTATAACCACATATAAATAATATAAAAGGTTTTAAAATTAACGTCACCTATTTGATACCTTATAACGGTTCTCATACACGCTCTAGATTTCAAAAATAGCAGCGATCGATAAGTGAAGAATCCTTATAGAAATGTAAATTGCAATCATAGTCATTTATGGAAATTATTATAAATTTAGAAAGCAATCGATTTACTATTCCTGAATTCAAATTACAATTTCCTGAATTTTTAACCATGTTTCCTTTGAAACATCAATAAACGTATTTTTAGTAACCACTGAAACTTTACCATTTTAGTTAAATCTATTTTAACAATAGTTTTAACTAAGATTTCTTTGAGTGTATCATTATATGTATATTATTATTATATACACCCATGAGTACGTTGAAAACTAGCACATTTTAACAAATTTAATCTCCCTGTTTTTCCCAACAGGTAGAAGAACTCAAAGCCCGTTTGGATGAAAAGAGTCGTTTAGTCGAGAAAAAGACGGCAGCAGCAATGGCAGCTGCCCACGAACTGGCCGAAATGAGAGACCATACGGAAATCAAAGACCGGAAGATCAGCGTCATGCAAAGAAAGGTAGGACAAAAGTGTATCAAATCCTGTTGTTGGTAAATTTTTAGTTACACATAATTTTACGTACCTATTGAAACTGAACATTTCATTATAAACCACATAATCAGATTTCACGTTGGAAAACTTGACAAAACTGGAATGAGAATGATCACCCTATTGTTATATATACTTCATATTTTTAATTTACTTTCAAGTATAGACATTTTGTCCTCTCTTCCTTTATTATAAGTATAGCTAATTCCTTGTTTTTGTAAAAGTCGTAAGATGTTTTGATAAACAGAATTATCGCGAAAATCTTAAGGATTTTGCAAAAACACGGATTTGTTGGCATTGGCTATTTAAACATAGAAATATTTAAAGCAAGGAAATATATTTCCAAAAAATCCCCATGACAGGACTCGAAATATTTCTATGTTTAAAATGCCTTGAGCAATAAAAACAAAAAGAAATATTAAATTGGCTATTTATATATATTTCTCAATCTTACTGACTTCAGTTAGGATTTTTGCAAAAAAAACTGATTTCTTTCTTAACAAATCATCGTTTGACATATACAACTGTTTGAATAGGAATAGAAATATAACGTCATTACATCATCATATCGTGTATACGTGAAATTGTATATCGTATACAATTTTACGTATACACGTAAAGTGCAATGGTAGGTACTACATTATTCTATACATTTTAGAAGAAGTTCTCTTTATAACAATAGGTACTGTTATTTAAATTCGCGAGGTTAGCAAAGAAACAAAAGGACGAAAGAAAACTGTAAGCTTGAAATAGAAAGAGATGCAATAAATGATGTCGTTGTTTTATATACCTACAACGAAATATTTTGACAGAAATATTTAAATGAAACATACTGGAATATTCCCCGGTCACGAATATTAAAAATCACAAACCTCGATTTAAAGTCTAATCGAGTTAAAACATTACTCTGTCAAATTACGAGTATATTACAGTTTTTTTTGTCAGGTTATTTAAACTTTTATAGTTTAGAGTTTCGTTTCGTTGATTTGAATTAAATAACAAACACAAATGTTATCTGTGATAGCAGTCATAAGATTCAGTTAGAGACCTTAGCGAAACCTGAAAACTCTAATACTAGATGATATACAAGACTTTCAAAATGAAGAAAACGAACCTAACTATATGACAACTCATGAGTTGAAGATACAAAATTTTATTTGCTAATAATAACAGTCGGTCGTTATAGCTTATAGTTTCGGATACTTAATAATTTTAATACTTAGACGATCGAGTAGTGCAGGTTGTTTTGCCCGCGTAAATTTTGCCCCACACGAAATACCATGCTCCACCACCAACTAAGCCAAGTTAGTTTAGCTTAGCTCGCCAATTTTTCGTATAAGTGAGCATAGTTTTCATAGTCTTTAGTAGACGCACATTGAATAAAACAGACGGAGAGTGATCTTATTGGGGTTGTTTTTTTACCTTTTGAGGTAGAACCCTCATAAACCCTGTTTGCGGTATCTGTGATAAATATCAGACGCTAAGTTTTTATTGCCTTAGATAGTTTAGTTTAGTTGGCGGTG
This sequence comes from Idaea dimidiata, assembly GCA_949358125.1. Taxonomy (NCBI): domain Eukaryota; kingdom Metazoa; phylum Arthropoda; class Insecta; order Lepidoptera; family Geometridae; genus Idaea; species Idaea dimidiata. Next base: position 17,268,672 of record OX442334.1, on the reverse strand, counting down.
GAGGATCGGCAACCACGAATTCCACAGAAATCTCTGTAGCTATTTTAAACATTTTATATCTTTCATTCCTTTGATATTTTAATTTATTAGAAAGCTAGTTCGTAAGTGCTTATTTTTGTAATTGTGATGTCTTTCATTTTCAGTATTATTATCATTATATTTTGTATATTATTTCTCGTTCGTTTAATTTTTATATTCTTGTATTTTATTGCTATAAAGATGTTCGTCTGTGCTGTGACATGTAGTTTTAATAAAATTTTAAGTTTCTATTTTAGTATAGGTGTATTGAACTGATCTATTTTCAATCTCATAAATGCAACAGTTCCGTTTCCGATGTTCATTGGTTTAAATTTTCTAGGTGAACGAATAAATGAATGAGTGACATACTTCTCATGTATATCTGCTTGTTTTATAATTATAGTAGATTACTTAAGGTTGTGATAGCTATTTACCTATACTTTTGTATTTAAGACCACACATCAGTGTGTTTCCTTAGTTGCACTTGATTTTGTTTGTAGGTATACACGTTGCTACGTATTTTGTTGATATTTTTAAGTTTATTTTATTTGTTGTAAGACGTAAGTACAAATGTATATTTGTTATTTTGTTTGTGTTTTGATTTATTTCAATTACTTTTACATTGCCTTTTATTTCATTTGCTATTTACGTTTTGAATTCTTTATTAAGGTCATTAGGTCAAATCGTCATATAAAGCTTATTCAACAAATTTCAGATCGAAAACCTCGAAGACTTGCTGAAAGAGAAAGACAATCAAGTAGATATGGCCCGCGCTAGACTGAACGCAATGCAGGCACATCACTGTTCCTCTGAAGGAGCACTATCATCTCTCGAAGAAGTCATAGGAGACAAAGAGAAACAAATACAACAACTTCGCGAACAGAGAGATAGAGCCGAACACGAAAAGAACGAAGAAAGAGAACTGCACGAACGAGAAATAGCTGAATACAAAATGAAACTACACGCTCTAGAAAGTGAAGTAGAAAAACTCGGCGCTAGACTAGAAAGAGCGCAAGCTGAAAAAGATCGTCTTGAAGCTAAATTAGAAAGCTCACAGTCCGAACTTGGTAAATCTAAAGCTGAGTTAGACAAAGCAGCAAGTGAAGTTGGTCGGTCTGGAGCAGATTGGGAAGCAGCGAAACAGAGACTCGCTAGACTTGAACTGGAAAACGAACGGCTGAAACATGAGCTTGAAAGGTCACAGACAACGTTTGGCAGAAGCACTCTAACTACCTCGCAGGAACTGGATAGAATACAAGAAAAGGCCGATAAGAGTTCAGCAGAGTTGAGAAGGACTCAGGCAGAATTAAGAGTGACGCAAGCTGATGCTGAGAGAGCCAGGTCTGAGGCTGGTGCCCTTCAGGATAAGTTAGAGAAGTCTCAAGGAGAAGTGTATAGACTGAAGGCTAAACTTGAAAATGCACAAACTGAACAAGACAGCTTGAAGGAGGAATACGATCGGTGAGTTTATGTTATATTTGCGTATCTCAAACAAATAGGCTGGTTTTTTTAGAGTTTTTATCAGAATACAGTACAGTTTATAGTAAGAATGTCGTTGCGAAATCAAGTCAATTTTTAAATACTTCCTACAATTTCTAAATGTTTGTGTTTTACCAGGTTCATGTAAAAACAACTGAACTGAATTGAAACTTATTTATCTGTTATTCTAGAAGGGCAAGTTAAAGATCATCACGTTAATGGCCAATAAAGTAACAGTAGAGTTTGGGCGAACTACGTAACAATTAAGTAACAACAAATTTTGAAAATTACAAACCTTTATATGTTCGATGATACCCATTATCCCCCTTACTTACAAATCTTGCATAACTGTTTATATATTACATAGCACTTAGTTCTTATAATTGCTGCAAAAAGGTAATCACTAGGTATATATATCTTTAACCAGATTACAATCGTCAATAAGCCGACTCCACTCCGAGCGCGACAAGGCAACAGCGGAACTCGACAAGTCCAGGGAAGAACTGGAAAGAACTCAAGCCACTCTCGGCAAGGCCCAGTTACAGCAGGACAAATTGCAAGCGTCCCTGGATACAGCACATTCTGAAATTGACAAGTTGCAGGAGAAACTTGACAAGACCGCTGTGGAAATGAGAAAGGTAAAACTGGTGATGTTGTACCTATTCTATTAATACCGTAAATTGGAGATACTTTGTGACAAGATTTTAATAAGATAATATAGTTGTTGTTTCTCTACTTACATCGAAATAAATAGTTTGTTTTCTTTTAAGCATTACTGAATGCGTTTAAATTTAAATAAAATATGGTACTTTATTTTGATTGTCACAAAGTTAGACATACTATCACAAAATAACCCCATTTTACCCGGTATGTTAATGTGAAGGTTCTTCAGAATGTATAGCTTGTTGGTATTCCTTCACGATAAAACTACTAAGCCGATTGCGATTAACTCGAACGTGTATACAACTGGAGGTCTCGAAACACAAATAGTTCCTATTGTATTGTATCCCAATAGGTATTGGAAGTTACGCGAGGGGAACATAATACTGATTATACTAAATTTCAAAATCATCCACCCCCAAACTCTTAATGCACTGAATTACTAATAAAGTACACGCTTATTGTGATTAAGTATAAATACAGACAAACACCGAGAACCATATAATTTTCACAGAGAAGCCCAAAAAATGCTTCTTCTATTTCTTGTTCCTTCTTGAAATGAAATTAAAAATTCAAATTTATACTACTCAATGAAATATAAACCAATCATATTAGATATGTTACATTGAAAGCTTCACACCATTTTTTCTCATTTTTCTTTTTTTTCTGTTTCGGTATACCTACCGATCGGTTTTATTGAGTTTCATTTCAATTCCACGTCGCAGAAACACAAGAAAAATCTGCTTCTTCTTTTTTCAACATGTCAATTATTTCTCCAGCTGCAAGTAGATCGCGAGAAGCAAGCCTACGACTTTGAATCGCTCCAGTCCCAGCTCGACAAGGCGTTGGGTCAGGCCGGCAGACTGCAGAAGGAGAGAGACACCGCTACATTGGACGCTGATCGGTTCAGAGACAAACATGATAAGGCCCAGGTAAGATTTAGAGTTTACAGGTTTAGATTTACAGTTTACAGGTTTAGATTTAGAGTTTACAGGTTTAGTTACAGGTTTAGTTTAGCAACCCACTCTTTGCAATCATCACCGAGACCGAAATATTAGACTAACCAGAGAAGAGTAGGTTGAAGCTCAGGTATGAACTTAACAATGGTGAAATAAGCCAGCAGAAATAAGCAGAATTGATTTGAAAAGAAGTTTAATTTTCTATAAAACATCTCCCAAATTATTATCAAAAGAAAATCCGTAGCCAGTCTTCATCGTTAAAAATATGTCTTCAAAACAATCCAAATAATTAGGAGATCTAGGAAAACCGGGGTTCCCAAGAGGGATGCAACCGGGAACTTCGCTCAGATGAGACGGAGCACTAATACGAAACAATATAATTATTTAATACGACATCGACGTACGACGACGACGATATTAATACGATAATAGTGATTTGCAACGAACGCAGGTTGTGTTTAATTAGGGTAGACGTGGGGTTGACAAATGCGATAGCGATGTGCTGAGTCGGTCATTTCGCCTGCGACTAAGTTTTGCTACCATGCGGACAGCTACTTTAATTCTACGAACTAACGAAGGACTGAAAAAAAATCTCTCATCCATCCGACCTATAATTTTTACTTTGTATGATCGGTTACATTCTTGATTTTCTTTCGGTCGTTCGTTAGTTCGTAGAATTAAAGAAGCTATCCTGGCTTTGCTGAATTTAGGATTGCTATGAGGAATTGACCAAGCCAACAAAGCGAGCAAAGTGTCTTTGCATCAAGTCTGGCTAATGTTTCGTTTGTCTGTCACTATACTATGTTGCTTCTCCTCTACAATTCGCATTTCACGTAACTTGGTTTGTAAGTTATTGAATTTTTGATTGGAGATATTTTTCGCCTTCTAAGGGGTATTAGTGCTTCTAAGATAGTCGTAGTAATTTGTGACTGACGTACCTACGGCCGATAATCGTTATCAGCTGTTCTTTTTTTTTAATTTAGATTTTAGGCATATGACTTAGTTCTTCTGTGGAAAGCGATACTATAATCTACTACGGAGCGCTTACCTAGATTCACTCTCGCTTTTATATTAAATGTTTTTTTATATGTAGATATCGTTCAATTAAGATTGCTCGTGATGAGCAATTATAGATACCGTTTAATTATGATCTGCTTCAATCTTTTAATTTAGTATGTAGGTACATGTCTAGTACATAACTGAGTTTCTATATACCTCTAACTTTAAAGATAGCAACGATTTCTAATTGCTTATCTGCTACTGTAATAATTTTTGGAGTGAATATATATAGATGAATTATAAATGCTTCATAATTAATTATAGGTATACATGGATAAAAAAACTGGGCAAGTGCGTGCCTTGTCCGGCCACGCGCAGTGTAGGGTTTCGTAGTTTTCAAAAATATCAGAGATTACAATCTGGGAAATTCTTTAAAACTAACACTTACCTTACCCAGTACCTAAGTACCTAATATTTAACAACGGAGTTTGTTCGAAATTTTGCTTTTTATTTCTTTCAAATTTACGAGTACTTGTAGTAGTTGTAAATTTGAAAAGATAGCTCAGCTGTGATAATTTTCCTTTAAACTTCATTATATTTAGGTACTACAATTGTGAATACTTATAACGTATCCAAGTATAAACGTTTGGCTGTTAGAGGGTTAAACTCTAAAACACTTTAAAGCACTCACTGTACGATTTTGACTGTAAAATCTGATCTGATATCTAACGATACTCTACACGATAGGGAAAGCAAGAAAGAAAAAAATCAACCCCCATGTTACATGTGTGGGAGGTAGGTACCCTAAAAACGGTTTTTTTATTGTAGCACTTTTTTGGCGTGAACATTATGTATTCTCATGCAATATTTCAGCTTCTTAGTACTGACCGTCTCTGAGTAACGCCGCGGAGGGACGGACTGACGGACGGACATAACGAAACTATAACGGTTTCTTGTAGACTACGAAACCCTAAAAACTACGTATTTTTTATACGGTGACGATATCCGAGACAGTGACTTGAAATCTATAATCGAGCAAAAATGGATCATCAATTTACACCACAGGTTTACACCATTGAAATAATTAATAGTTTCTATATCTTAGTAGGTACCTACTAGATGTGATGTGATGACTCAAACATATTGCATGATCCTTTGCGCGAAATAAATGTAAAAATCACTGCAGCTCTGATAATATTTTTACGTCTATCGTAAAAATGGAAAGAGCATTGCTGAAGGCGCTAACATGTCGATGAATGTCGAGTAAAACGTCAAAAGCATCATTGAGTTTGTGGTAGCGTTACCGCAGTAACTGTTTCTTTCTAATGTCTAATCTACTGTTAAGGTGAGGTCTTCGTTAAAATTTCCTTCGTTAAAAAATAGACCTTTGTTTGATTTAAAAAGTAAAGTCATTTTTGTGGTCGGATATAAATATTTAAAAACCTAATGAAGAAACATTCGGTACGCGCTCGATAAAAAAATGTCAGAAAACTGACCAATTTTTTTAGTATTTTTTCGTGTGTATTCAGAGAGTAGGTATAAATATATTATTATTATTAAAAAAGTAAATCGTGAGTATTAATGAACATTATAAATGATGTGTTTGGTTAACAATTCTAAAATATAAAATAATATGTTTAAAAATTTGATAATATACAAGATGTAACGGGTAAGTCCTTTTAATCCGAAAGGGGGTTGTTCTAGACGTCTAGGCGAACAACTTTTGTTCTATGACTTTTGGAAATTCGAAGTACTTTTCGAAAATTTTGAGTGTAAAGTTTACTTGAAGATCAGCTGTTTCTTAGAGTTCGAGGTCATTGACCGTATGTTGTCCTTTCATTTAGTTTGGTCTACTACAATCAAACCTTCAATTACCTTTATTTTCAAAAACAACTGTTTTTTCAGTGAAACATAATCTCAAATTTTCAAAAAAAAAGTTCGAATTTTCAAAAGTCGTAAAACAAAAGGTGTTTGCCTAGACGTCTAGAACAACCCCCTTTCGGATTAAAAGGACTTACCCGTTACATCTTGTATACATCAAATACGAAAAACGGTTTCACCCGCGTACTCCCGTTCCCGTCGCCGCGCACGCGTCAGTGGCTCTGTAATAGACATTTTTTCCCGCTTTTACAACATTTTTCATAGATGCTCCGCTCTAATGGTCGTAGTATGATGTTATATAGCCCATAACCTTCCTTGATAAATGGATAATCAAAAACAAAAAAAAAATTCAATTTGGACAAGTAGTTCTTAAGATTAGCGCGTTCAAACAAATATTCAAACGAACTCTTCAGCTCTATAATATTAGTATAGATTAATTAATTAAGATAGAAGTATAGATTCTCGCATTTTGCTGTCTGGCGTCGTCCAAAACAAAGGAATTTTATTCGGTACTGCAAGAGAGCCCTAAGGTTTAGATCATGATTTACCTAAGTTTTTTATAGATAGCCATTAGTCAATAAATGACTTGGATATTAAATAGATAGATAGATTACCGCTTTATTGCACCAGGTCGCGACTTTGAGCCCCTATTTTCCATAATTTAATATCACATAGCAAAAAAAATTTTGAAATTAGAATATTAACAAACATCTAAACAAACGGCGTTACAGTAATCCAACACTGCAGCAATCCCACTGGACCTCTAACATTTATATTATACTTAAATGCGAAAGTTTTGATGTTCGAATGAATGTTTGTGTGCCAATCATGCAATCGTGAAATACACAAATTAAATTAATGCAAAGAAATACCTAAAACTAAACTTCGCTATGGGCGATCTCTTCCAGGCAACCAATACATTAACGAAGGGGATGTGTGATGTGTTTAGCACCGTCTAAATGGTTCATACCACGGTATCGTTCATTTACTAGCTATATACATACTTACCTATACCATGCACATTGTTGATAAAGAATTATAATGGTTATTTGACAATAATTTATTCCATATCATGGTCACGCAACGTCGACCAATCAATATTAACGTTGACTTTTAGTATTTTAATTGAAGCCTTTTGCTGTTGACTATGTATTTAAAATGCTCTTTGTGAGTTATACAAATAGCTATTCGTTTAAATCTGATAGCGCAAATGCACGGTAACCGTTTTAAAAACATTCCGGTAATATAGTAGAAAACGATCTTTTTTACTAGCTCACTAGCTTGCTTGACAGTTTTGTAGCAATTTCGCTGAGTTGACTGGCTTGAAAATTTGTAACATGTCAATCTAAAGATATTAATAAATAATAAATGCCTGACTCACTGATGAATGAATAAAATACACCCCATACCGCTGATAGTAGACAACTGAAATTGGGAGTGTGTTCATTATGATGTGAACATCTGATAAGAAAGGGGTTTACTAAGTTTCTAGGGAATCGGTATCACGCGGGTGAAACGGCGGGATTCAGCTAGTCGTCTATAATATTTCTTCTATGCAAGTTCTATATTGTCATATTGTACCTCGTTGTCATCATTCCTCAAATCCGTCCCTGTGTAAAAAAAAAACATACGCGACGAATTGAGAAACTCCTCCTTTTTTTAAGTCGGTTATAAAGACAAAATATCTAACACACACTTTTTAAACCCGATATTACCACTACATGGGTGAAATCTCGAACCACGGCTAGTCTTGTAATAATAAAACCTGACTGATGAAAATCTAGGTCTTAGTCTGTCTAGACGGTTAGACAGACAGTCGCCTCATAGTTCGGTTGTAGTATAAACTCTAGTTTATTACCTAGACGAGCTGAGCATAAGTTACGGCTGTTATGAAGTAGGTTAGTTGGTTACGAAGTTACAATGACGCAAGTCTGGTGTGGATGGAAGTAAAAAACCGGCCAGGTTCGAGTCGGACTAATGCACGAATGGTTCCGTACCCTTGTCACAAAAAATATCCGTTTGTTGTATGGAAACTCCGTTTAAATATTTATTTAATTGACGACTTCTGTGGCGCGTCGGGCGAACGCTTGGCTGCAATACAGAAGGCTGCAAATATGCAAATATTTATGCTTAAAAATAAATATTTGTATCTGATCTGGGTGTATTTCTATGTATAATATGTATGTGTTTACAAATGAAAAATAAATATACTTAAGTAGTATATCCGTTGTCTAGTCACCGTAACACAAGCTTAGCAGCTTACCATGGGGCTAGAGGCGCTGTGTGTTCGTCACAGGATTTATTATATTATTATTTAGTTTTGTTGTTAAAGCCGCAACAGAAATACATTGGGCTCTACCATGATGTGTTATAATAAGTCGTTGCGTTATCGTTCAGCTAAAAAAAGAGAAATAAAACTTAAAAACTAGAATTAAAAACAAACAAATTCGAATTATTTGATGAAATAATTAAAAATAAAGAAAAACGAACGTCCAAAACCAGAAGATTTTTTTAAATTGTCTGTGGATTTTGAAAGTAGTCGGGGTATTTTTTATTTAAAATTTACTTTATTTTTTTGGACGACATAGCAAAGACAAACGATCATGGTAGCGCGGATTATCTGTGAAAATTTCAACTGTTCAGCTATCATGGTTTATGAGATACCTACAGACTGTTGACAGACAGACAGCGGATTCTTTTAGTCATAGGGTTTTTACCCTTTAGGTACAGAACCCTAAAAAGTACCTTTACCTTCACCTACTGTTATTCAAACAAAGAAAATTTTCATGTAAAAAAAAATGTTATGTTTTGGTTGACACAAAGCTTAAAAAAATATAGCTGAATATTTTTTGTCAAGGTTTTTACCTGTTAGCAAGGTGGGAAAAGCCATATTTTGTAAAATTTATTGTCTTCTTTTTTTGTTTTTGCACAATACATGTTTTCCAGAAATGAGAAATATTTTGTCTCGCTCTTATTATATGAGAGACATTTAGTACCTACTACAAATGGTGTAGAATACTTATACTTTGTCATATTTTCTCTTTGCGGCGCTTCGTCAGCTTAGTGGAATCTAGTAAATTCCTATAAGTAGGTATACCTTGTCTGGGTGTTTTCTATGTATCATTATAATTTATGTATTTCAAAAAGAAGTATAAAATGTAGTATATCCGTTGTCTAGTACCCATAGTATAAGCTTGTACTTACCAAGTACTTACCTATTAGTAAAAGTGCTTAGTTTGGGGATACATTGCACTGTGGGTAATGTCGTGCAATATTATATAGCAGTACACCAACAAAAATATGGCAAAAGATATATTATTATAAACCATTTGCTGTATTGTCAACATTAAAGTTTGTAAAACCATTCAAATATCACGCAGTTCTTAAGGCGGCGATAGATGATAATCATCGGTTCTTGTCCGATTGCATATAAATGAGCGAGATGGAATTGCGTGAAAAAATCTACAATTTCTCGTAAAATCAATCATTAACGAAGATTAAAATAATATTTTAAAAAAATGCGATGAAGGGGTTCTAGGTAATGTATTTTCTAATATTATGATGCCTATAAGAAAATATAGCGGATAAGGATTTAGAAGAAAAATTGATTTATTTTGTAAAACAGGGGTAACTTTGCCTGTATAATAGTGGTATTTAAAGTTATTTTTTATTGTTTTTGAAATGAAGGGGACACTTCTTGTATCATGTACAATAACATCAAACATTGTTTGAAGATCTATTTGATACCGGCTATGAAGACAACTATTCAATCGGAAGGGATTTCACATGAGTCGCGTCCTTAAGCAGACTTGTAGTAATCCTTATATCATCGAAACTGATTGTGCGATACTCCTAATCAAGGAAAGTTAATACAACAACAGGCAGTTATTTTGATTCTAAAGAAATCAGAATAGATTCCAATAAGAGACGGTCGATACAGAATCTGAAAACGATCGAAACAGAAACAAAAGATGATCGGAATAAAGACAAAAGACGATCGAAGTAAATCAACAAATGAAAACGCTTAATTTCTAATGATTTTCGTTCGAAATCATTTGACACGAGCTTAGAATGCGGTATGTCGGAAACCCTTAGCCAATACGTTTCACCAAAGTCATACTTAGTCGATGGTTAGAGACATTTTACATGTTTGTTAGTGTTTGCTCCTAGAAGATTGTGCACTGGACAACTTTTGAAATATGCTTTGATATATCAAAACGGTTCTATTGAGTTGTTGGTTTCAGTCTGTCTTTATCTAACTAATCGACGAACACTAAAGTTAAAAAAGGACAGACAGGTATCTCTCTAACATCAAGCAAGACCGTTTTCGTTCGTTTGACGAAGTAAGCTTTCTAGTTAATGCTGTACTATTTCTATGGGTTGGTTTGACGGAAGTCCGAAGCCGCACAAAAAAATATGTTGAACTATACCTACTAATTGATAATATCTGTTGTAACCATATTTCGTGCAAATAAATTACATTCATTCATTCATTCAAACTAAGAGAAATCTTCTATACTTTACTTCGGTTTTAATCGCAAAGCTTAGCATTTTTAAACATTCGACGTTTCGAGGTCTTTCCAGACCTCTAACTCACAGGTAGACTGAGATGTTGAAATTAAACGATTAAGAAATAGAGCTCCATACACCACCCTCGTAAGCCCTATCCCACATAAATCCCCGAAACACCTGAACACAATCATTCATTACAAACGACGAACGAGCAACGACCGACTCGTCTTCGGAAGTCAATGCATTCTGGCACCGATCCAAGGAGTCAAGGCTCGTACAGCTGTAAACATCGATGTTGCGTAACTAATGTTTGTATTACTTATTATGTTGACTACTACGACGGTTGTTGAACCTAAGTTTTAATTATCTTACTAATCCTACAAATATTATAAATGTGGAATTGTGTGTGTTTGGAAGCTTGTTACTCAATCACGCAAAAACTACTGAACCGATTGCGATGAAACTTGGAATATAAGTAGTTTGATACCGGGAATAAAACATAGGCTACATTTTATCCCGATATTCCCACGGGAACGGGATAAAACCGCGGGGCGCAGCTAGTATATAATAATTATCTTACGCGAAAGTTTTTATGCATAAATGTAATGTGACTTTGTTACTCTGTCACGCAAAAACTACTGAACCGATTGCGATGAAACTTGAAATATAGGTACCTGGATATCAGGAACAACACATAGGCTTCTTATGCCGGTAATAAGAATACTTACACAGGAGATCTCTTCACTCAAAGAAAAACTTGAAAATGCTACTCTTTCATTGACAAGATGCCACGAGAGGCTTGATGAGCTCGGGGCGACCGCTGCTCTTGCTGATACTCGATTAAAATACCTAGAGGAGCGTGAGAAAGAGGTTCAGTCGTTGAAAGCCACTGTTAATCAATTAGAATATGAGATCAAATCCCAAGCGCAGAGTCATGTAAGGAACGAGGTGGAGATCGTGGGTGTACCGGAGCTCCAGAATGAAAATTTATTGCATATTGTTCTGACAACAGCAAATAAAATAGGAGTTGATCTGAGGGAACAGGACATAGACTGGGTCTCGCGTGCTGGTCCAAGATTAACAAAGAGGACAGCTGATGATAGTAGATCGAACCTGTCTCGTCCAATTGTTTTCCGACTGGTTCGCCGTGTAAAACGAGATACTTTTATAAAGGCTGCCAGGTCTAGAAAAAACCTAACTACGTCTGGTCTCCTGAACACCGGAACTGAGCAAAAGATCTATGTAAATGAACGATTGACAAGGGAAAATCGAAATTTATTTCGTGAAGCGAGAAGCAAAGCCAAGCAACTCGGGTTTATACATTGCTGGACTAACCAATGTAATATATATGTTCGACAAAGAGAGGGAAAACCGGCAATCGTTATTAAGTCACGTGAAGATCTTGTCCGGATCTTTCCTTCACAAATTGATTAGGCTTCATAATGTTGCATGTTTGATCATATTATTGGCATTTGTTTGTCTTAACACAATTTATTATATATATTATATGTATCCAATTAGTAATTATCTAATTATACCTTATATTCTATCCATTATTTACATAAATATATGTTGTTTTATGTTAGGATTTGTACTACTTTCTTCATTTATTTATTTGATGTATCATATTTATCCAACTATTAATTATTTAATAATATTTTACATTCTATCTCGTATTTACATTATTTTATGTTGTTTCATGTCAAGATTTGTACTATTTTTGTCATTTATTTATACAGTCTTAATGTGTATTCGATATGTGTGGCAGGTTCGCTATTGTAAGAATTACTATCGTTATATTTTAATATACAATACTCATGGATTTAGATGATATAGCTATTGATGTAGATTCGCTTGGTATCGCTTGCCACACTGTAGAAGAACCAGAACAGGTAAAGGCAGTTTTAGACTCTAAGTACAGACTTAGAATATTAGCAGTTAATATAAGAAGTATTAATAAAAATTTTGACAGTTTTCTTGTGAATCTCAAACGCCTGGATATATTATACGACGTTATTGTATTGTCGGAATGCTGGTTAGACGAATCATCTGTCGTTCCACAAATCTGTGGCTATGTGGAATACCATACTAGCAAAATTATAAATCAGAACAGTGGAGTCGTCATTTATGTTCGTAATATATGGAACTCCAAAGTAACTGAACCGGCTTTAGAGGAGGCTAACTGTTTGCTAATTGATATACCTAATGTTGTTACCATTTTTGGAATCTATCGTCCGCCAAGTTTTCGAGATCCAAGCAAATTTATTACTTCGCTGAGCGATTTTTTGGGTGTGGTCGAGCGGAGTCCGAACCTGGTTGTTGCAGGAGACCTAAATATTAATATTCTTTTGGACAGTGAAGAAAATAATTTTAAAAAGGCTAAAGGTCAGGATCTTCTGTGCACTATGGCAGAGCAAGGACTTTACCCAGCAATCACTGTTCCAACTAGGGGAAGGACTTGTCTCGATCATATATTTATAATGACAAAACTCAACGCAATTGGTCTGCTTTGTGAAACGGATGTAACAGATCATAACTTCGTTATGCTAGGTATTTCGCTAACTAAGTCTAAAAGCAAACAATCTGTTAAAACTAAAATTAAAAGAAACTTGGACCAATTGTTAGTAGATCTTAAAAATATAAACTGGGAGCAGACATTGTTTAGAGAGGAATTTAATGTAAATGATCTAGTTAAAATATTCTCCGAAACTTTACTTGAAACTATTGAGAAAAACACAGTAAGAGTAATAATTCCTAGATCTAAACGTGTATTGAAACCCTGGATCACCCCTGGGTTACTCCGTTGCATGCGTCATCGTGATCGCTTGCACGCTCGTTCTCGTAAAAACCCTCACGATCTTGTACTCAAAGTTGTCTATACTCGCTATCGAAATTTCTGTAATGGCCTATTAACAAAACTGAAAGTAGAATATGAGAGCAGAGAGTTAGATTCAAACAAGAATAATCCCAAAAAACTGTGGAAGACCATTAAAAATATTAGTAATCTAACATCTACAAAAAGAGACCCCACTGAACTTTTACATACTCCGGGTTCGAGTAGTGCAAAGGATTCTCTCGATAAATGCAATTCTTACTTCTCAACGGTTGGGCAGGCTCTGGCTAGCAAGAGTCTTAGTAACCTAAGAACCAATCAGCAAAACCTTGCTCATAATATAAAATCAAATAACAACTTTGTTTGTTCATTCTTCATGCAGCCAACTGACGAGCGTGAGATAGAGGGACTTATTATGAATCTACACAATGACAAAGCTCCTGGCCTAGACGGGCTAACGAATTTACTAATAAAACAAGTTAAAAATTTTATATTAGTTCCGTTGGCTTATATTTTTAACAGGAGTTTATCTACCGGCATATTTCCAAACCATTGGAAAATAGCTTCGATTATACCCATACACAAGGCTGGAAGTCGTGACATTCCTGATAATTACCGACCTATTTCTTTGCTCAGTATCTTTGCAAAACTTCTTGAGAAGGTGGCATGTAAACGACTAGTACACTATCTAGAAACGAATAAAATTATTTCAGATGCGCAATTTGGGTTTAGGCGTAATCGTTCCACCGAAGATGCAGTTTCACTGTTGTTGAGCAAAATTGTACCGTCGTTGGATCATCAGAGAACGTGCGTAGGCGTGTTTTTGGACCTTGCCAAAGCGTTCGACACTGTCTCCGTTCCCATCCTTCTTAAGAAACTTGAAAATGTAGGAATTCGAGGAACCCCACTCCTCTGGTTTTCAAGTTATCTCACGGGCCGGAGTCAGTGTCTTACCGTTGATGGTCTGTCGAGTTCTCTGCATGGCGTGGATTTTGGAGTCCCGCAGGGCAGCATCCTTGGTCCCACATTATTTTTAATTTATATGAATGATATACTAAATCTTGAATTTGATGGGGCTGACATTGTTTGCTATGCGGATGACACTGCCTTGTTGTTCCATGGAACAAATTGGCGTGACACATTCGTAAAAGCAGAAAGCGGTTTGAGGAGTGTGAAACTTTGGTTAACAAACAATCTTTTGACATTAAATACAAACAAAACTAAATTTATATGTTTTCACAAAACAAAAGTGTCTGGGCCTCCCCCGGGTGTTAAAATTAAAATCCACTCATGCTGCGGCGTCAGCTGTTCAGATTGTGATTGTGATGAGATAGACAAGACAGACGTTGTTGGATATCTGGGTGTACTTGTGGATGAGAATCTTAATTTTAGGAGCCATATCGATAAGTTATCTGCTAGAACTCGAAAAATGATAAACGTCATGCGGCAGCTTCGTAATTCTGCGTCGTTTGGTACACTCAAAAACGTATATATTGCATTGTGTCAGTCTATTTTGAGTTATTGTATCTCTTGCTGGGGTAGTGCCTGTAAGACATTTATGATTCAGTTGGAGAGAGCCCAAAGATCGGTTTTGAAGACGATGTTGAGAAAACCTAAAATGTATCCTACATTTGACGTTTATACTGAGACAGGCATACTCACGATTCGTCAACTGTTTATCGCAAATGTAGCTCTTAAGGTACACAAGTCTGTTATAAACTCAGAAATCTACAAGGATATGCTGACTCGCAGAATATTTGGGGTATCTATTCCTCAGGTAAAAACTTCTTTTGCCCGTCGCTTCAGTCCATTTATCTGCAGTTTCATCTACAATAAGGTTGTAGGCTTGTGTGACTTGAGACTTTGTTCCTTTCACGGGGCTAAGATTGCTTTGTCAAAATGGCTGAATAGCTTGGACTATGACTGTACAGAGAAAATTTTGGAAATTTTATCTTAAATATGAGATAACTTACTATTTATTTACTTATATTTTTATTTTATTTTATATAATAATATGTGTGTATAAAATGTAAGTAACATTGTAATTGTATTTGTATTGTATTTATAATTTTGGTAATGTGTGTATGTAAGCATATATGTATGTATGTGGTATGGTATATATATCATAGTATTTTATATTATGTATTATAGTTTTTCATTAGTATCACAATTATTATGTTGTCTTAACTTGTTAAGTTCTCACCTAAGTTTTTGTTTTCATTTAGTAGCTAAATCCTGTATTAGTAATAATCAAAGTTCGCCGACGAGGTACATTCCTACTAGTTAATCAATTTCTGACATCCACGGCACAGATTTAATCTAGTGTGGATGCCATCGTCAACACTATTTATAAGTACCCTCATTCAGCAAACACTACTGTTGCCAAATTTTCCTTTAAGTTACTTTACGTTGTTTGTTAACTGTTAGTATGTAGTTTGTTTTGCTGCAATAAAAACATATTTTTTTTTTTTTTTTTTTATTTTTTTTTTTAATTCCCGCGGGAACGGGACTTCAGCGGGTAAAACTGCGGGGCGAAGCTGGTTTCTATCTATACTTTAAATATAAATGAATGTCCTGGGTTAGGACATTGAATTATTTTTATTACTAGCTGCGCCCCGCGTTTTCACCCGCGTAAGTCCTGTTCTCAGGGGAATATCGGGATAAAAAGTCTATGCAAAAGCCTATGATAGGGCTTTCACATCGGGATAGAAAATAGGGTATGTGTTATTCCAGGTCTCCAGCTACATATTCCAACTTTCATCGCAACCGGTTTAGGAGTTATTGCGTGATTGAGTAACAAACACACATATAAATACTCACTTAATCAATACCCACAAACTTCATAGGTAGCGGGAGATCCGGAACAACACATACTCTTTTTTTTATCCAGATATTCCCGCGGGAACAGGACTTACGCGGGTAAAACCGCGGGGCGCAGCTAGTCCAGTTATACCTAATTTAGTTAGGTGGTTATAATTTGAAAGCTCAACGTACGAGTATTCAATTTCAGGTCACAAAAGCACTAACCTATGAAATATTCATAATAATTACAAATCCTGTTGAGTAGGGCATAATATGTGACTAGGGTTACAATGGGTTTTTATTTTATTAGGATTTTAAGCGTTTGGTACAGGATAATATCATAGCACTGAAGTGCTAGACGTTCATGGTGTCAAAGATATTTTTGAAAAGCTACCGACCTATGTAATTCAAATGTTATTTTAGATCAATTGCCCCCAGATTATCTATCCAGCCAGTGGACGTCTGACAACAGAGGAAAATGACAGGCACTATGCAGTACATTGCTGCTTTGACGTAACCTGGTTATTACCGGCGATTACCTCAAAGAAGCAACGTACTGCATAGTGCCTGTCATTTTCCTCTGTTGTCAGACGTCCACTGGCTGGATAGATAATCTGGGGGCAATTGATCTAAAATAACATTTGAATTACATAGGTCGGTAGCTTTTCAAAAATATCTTTGACACCATGAACGTCTTGCTGCTTTGACGTAACCTGGTTATTACCGGCGATTACCTCAAAGAAGCAACGTACTGCATAGTGCCTGTCATTTTCCTCTGTTGTCAGACGTCCACTGGCTGGATAGATAATCTGGGGGCAATTGATCTAAAATAACATTTGAATTACATAGGTCGGTAGCTTTTCAAAAATATCTTTGACACCATGAACGTCTTGCTGCTTTGACGTAACCTGGTTATTACCGGCGATTACCTCAAAGAAGCAACGTACTGCATAGTGCCTGTCATTTTCCTCTGTTGTCAGACGTCCACTGGCTGGATAGATAATCTGGGGGCAATTGATCTAAAATAACATTTGAATTACATAGGTCGGTAGCTTTTCAAAAATATCTTTGACACCATGAACGTCTTGCTGCTTTGACGTAACCTGGTTATTACCGGCGATTACCTCAAAGAAGCAACGTACTGCATAGTGCCTGTCATTTTCCTCTGTTGTCAGACGTCCACTGGATAGATAATCTGGGGGCTGCTCGTAGCTCCTGGTCATAAGGTTAATAAAAAATGTATGTATTTACTAAAGAAAAATAAATAGAAGTGTTAAATCCGTCGCTGTCTAGACACTTTAACAGAAGCTTAGAAGCTTACTATGGCGCTCTGTGTAGTGATGTTCACAGAATTTATTTGTTTAATAATATCCCATCTAAAAAACCTACTATAGGTACTTGTAACATGAAGGAATAAACGTAAAATGACTCTTTCATCTCTTTCTCATAAATACATCGATAGATTTCATAGCCTTACTAGTCTTTCACGCAATAAAATTGATCCTCATACTTTTAAAGCGCGTAAAAGGTGGAAAAGTAGTTTTTATCTGGCGGTCGCAATGTGGTTTATATCACAGAAATGTAAAAAGTTAAATCGTTTTCTGCCCCTTCTTAAAGTCCACTAAACTAAATAAGTTTTATTAGTGCTATATTCATCCACGAATTTCATTCTTATGGTCACCCTACTCGGATAGAGACGATCTGAAATAATGTTATACTTACCGAATGAAAATTCAGACCCTCTTTTAGAGTTTTATTAGACCAAACCTACTTATTCCGGTGCCGGAAAATTTTCCTTTCAGTTGTTTATTGATTTTTAGGTAAATGAAGTAAATAGGTACCTAGCATAGCCGAAAGATGCAAGAACTGTATAAATAAATCATCTAGATTAGACGTTAAAACCAATATGAAATTCTTATAACAATCCTTTGATTGCCTGTGGTGCGGTTGACCAAGGAAAGATATAGGTATTATATAATATGTGCCATAAAAAACTAAAAATTTAACACATAGGTACTGTACATAGGACAATATTTTCTACATGGTGCGGTTATTTTACATAAAACGAACAATAATCTGTACACTTAATACGTCAAGAAATAAATTATAAGCAATTTAGAAATCCTCCAAGTGATATTATGCATTTTTCCTTGTTAAATACCTTGAACAATAAAAAAAGAAATGACCGACAGACCGCATGATACGTAGTGATACTAGTCAGGTATCGGGACTAAAAACTAAATATTAATTTTTAATATAGTTGATATGGAGTTCCGAAAAGTAACGCCTAATACAATCAATCAAAAAAATAAATATTAAGAAACATGTTTTTCTTCCCTTACAGGCGCAAGTGACCCGCATCCAGAAAGAGCGGGACGCAGCCCTGGCCGAAGCGGCTAGCTGTCGGGAAAGAGCGGAAGCCGCAGCGGCAGCGGCCAATAGAGCGGCTAGAGATCGGGACAGTGCAGCTACGGAGCTCGATGTGTTGAGGGAGAGATGGGAGAAGGCACACCAACAGCATCAGAAGTTAACTGTGAGTTTGAACACCTGGATAGAATAAAAGAAAATATAGATCGTTGTTTAACCCAACTGCGCCCCGCCCTTTGTCTACTAAGTAGGTCTCGATTATGGGAAAAATAATCTAAGTTATACTTTAACATTCCGGTTTTCTGCTGACCAAGTTTCAATCTAATGGGAAACAAATTTTCTTACAAAGTTGTGCGTTAGGATTGCAAAATAGTTGCCATAAGTAGTTTCATGAGTCTATTGGTTGATTTCAGATGGAGCGTGACGATGCGTTGACAGAACTCGAAATACTCAAAGAAAAACTCGACAAAGCTCTCTACTCCACACAGAAATCGATCGAAGAAAAGGAGACCGCGCACAAAGAATACGAAAAAATGCTTGAAAAGTATGATAGGTACATTTTATATGAGTGTCGTCTTGTGTTGGTGACGATTTGTTAAAAAATGATAGTTTTAAGAACATATCTTTAAAAAGATTTTCTCTTTTCCAGGTCCCAGAATGAAATATACAGATTGCAGAATAAGATAGAAATTCTGGAAGCGGACAAAGATCGATTGGAACTAGAGTTAGAGAAAAACATGCATTTGTCGACAAAATCGAGAGACGATACGAGAAAACTACAAGATGAACTCGCTAGATTACAAGAACAGTTTGACAGAGCCTCATTACAACTAGCCAGAACTAAGGAACAAGAAGACAAGGCTAAAGAAGACATGGATAGACTCAGTGTCGACATAGAGATGGTTCGAGAGAGATATGAAAAGAGCCAGATAGAGTTAAGAAGGCTACAAGTCGAGAAAGAGAAATTAGTCGCAGATAACGAAAGACTACAATTCGAATACGATAGAGCGATGACACAGTGCGGTAAAGCGCAGGCTTCCAACGAAAAGACTCAAGAAGAAATGGCCAGAGTACAAATTGAACTAGAAAAGATGTATGATAAGCATGATAAAGTATCGGCAGAGCTACGTAGAGTACAAGGTGAACTAGACAAGGTCAAGCAAGATGCAAGCGGGGCAAGAGAGGAAGCCGAACGTTACGCGGCTAGATATGGAAAGTATCACGATACGAAAGAGGAACACGAACGAACAAAGATGGAGGTCGAGAGACTTCGCACGCGGCTCGAGAAAACGACGCTCGAATTGGAACGAGCACGCAAGAACGACGAGGAGGTTGCCCGCCTCCGCTCCGAACTCGAACGAGTGGAAGGTATCCGAGGTAAATACCAATTCGAACAGGATAAGTGGACCACCGAGGTGACCCGTATGCAAGCAGAGATCGACAAACACCGCGAGCGGTACGAGGTGACCCAGCAGGAGTTGCAGCGCATGCAAGCAGAAAAGGAACAAGCTGAGACTAAATACCACGAACTTAACATCCAGCTCGAGCTTTCTAGAAGTGAAATAACGAAACTAAGTGCAGCTTTGGAGAAGCAGAGGACGGACCTCGAACGTGCTCATATTGAGTGCGAGAAGTTCAGGGATCGATGCGAAAAAATGAAGTTACGCTCCGAGCAGCTGGACAAAGATAATGAGAGACTCAAGGGAGAGTTACAACAGATTGAGAGGATGAAGCTGCAGGCTGTAGCCGGGGATAAAGCCCGCACTGAGGACAGACTTGAGATTGAAAGACTCAGAGACAAACTCGAAAAGGCGATACAAGCGCGAGACTCTACCGAAATGGAGGCCGGACGACTTGCGAAGGAACTGGAGAAATCGCAACTGCATTTGGCCAAGTATCAAGAATCGAACGAATCGACCCGTGTCGAATACGAGCGTATGACGAACGAATTAGGCCGTATGCATGAGCGATTAGAACGCACTATTCTTGAAAGCCGACAAATTGAACAGGAGCGAGACGCCCTGCGAGCAGAGATACAGAATACTAGACGAAATGTGGAGCAACAGCAAAGAACTTTAGACCATCGAACGCAAGAAACGCTCGCAAAACTACAACAGGAATTA
The DNA here is from genome assembly GCA_949358125.1 of Idaea dimidiata. Taxonomy (NCBI): domain Eukaryota; kingdom Metazoa; phylum Arthropoda; class Insecta; order Lepidoptera; family Geometridae; genus Idaea; species Idaea dimidiata. Next base: position 17,248,039 of record OX442334.1, on the reverse strand, counting down.
GCGCAGTCGGTTCGCGATCGAGAAAAGATGGCCTCTATTTTAGAACAACGAGATAAACAAGCAGATGCGATAGAAAAGCAAATAGTTAAACTGGAAGCGGACACTAAACAATTAACAATAGAACGCGATCAATTAGTAGCACAATTAGAAAAGTCACAAGACATGTTAGTTAACTTCCAGAGAGAACTAAACTCATCCGAGACCGAACTACAAAAACAGAGAGACGAAGTGCGCCGATTGAAAGAAGAACAGAGGAAATTGGCACAAGACTCAGAAAGAGGCACTAAGTCTGTCCTCGAGAACCGAGAACGAGAAATCGCCAAGCTACAGCAACAACTTCAAAACGTTGCAAAAGACAGAGACGTTATCCGCCAAAGGGCAGAAAAAGCAGAGAAGGAGGCCCAAAAAGTCGGCGAAATGGAAAAATGGAGAGCGGCAGTCGAAGCGGAGAAAACGAAAGCAATCGCAGCTGAGAAAGCACTTTCAGAATGTCAACAGCGCTTGCAAAATTTGGAGAAACAGTTACACATGCAAAATCAGCAGCTGCAGCAGCTACAAGCGCGAGGCGGATCGGATGCTCGAGAAATTCAAAAGCAGCTTGATGCAGCGCAAGCGGAGTCGCGATCGTTGGCCGTCGAGAGGGAACGGTGCCAATCGCAACTCGAGATGCTTGTGCAAGAATTGGAGAAGAGCCAGGTCAGTTGGAGGATCGCCCGGCACGACCGGCCGTTGGAATGGCATCGCCTAGTTTTATTGAGTTCCACTTTGCTCATTGTTATTAAAAACTTTTTATCGAACTATCATTATGCACAAATAAATAATGCATTGCATCGATCTCAAAAGCAAAATCTTGTATGAATTTATTATTCATCCGTTTATCAGATTGAAAGTAGAATTATTATTAAATGGAAAATCATATCATTACCTATGAAAAATAGTTACGGAACTCGATAAAACTAATCGATTTGGTGTCAAGTCAAGTAGATGTTATTATTTTCGTAATTTTTGGTTATTCATTCATTGCCGGTCATTGTTGGTGTATTGCCGTCCAGTGTATAGCGTCTTTGATTAAACTGATAGGAGAAGATAGAACTTATACATTCAACATACAAAACCTAACCTTCTTATTTTTTTTTGGAAAATTCGTTTTCTATTTCTGTTATCGTCTATTAGTCGTCATCTCCATATTCGTATTCATTAAACAAACCATTTATACTAACCATTTGGTTACAATTTGTATTCAAGTAGAATTTTTCATGATTCTATATCAAAAGTAGACTCTTTCTACATTTGTTTTTATAACCTAAAAAATGTTATCTTCCCTTCACTTCCTTCCTTCCTATCACTAACTTCTCTATCATGCATGTGTTACTAATAAAGTTAAAATCAATAAACTACCTAATAAAATTGCATTTACTTACCCGACTCAATTTAATCTAATCTATCAATTAACCTATAGAGTACCTACTCTACCTTAATTCCAATAACAATTCCTTATTTTATTAGTACCTACCTACCTACTTACTTGTTAGTAGGTACTTGTTGTTTCTTTTTACCCTCCACTAAGCATGATACTTGACTAAGTAAGTAAGTATAAGTGACTACTTATTATGTCAAACTCGCGATCACTGGAAGGCGTAGTAGCATGTCACTCACGGCCCGCTAGGCGTCCTCCAACCCTCATCGATTATATTTCTTTTTATTTTTATCATCGTCTTCGTGGTTCGGAATGTCAAACAGTGTTGCACTCATATCGTTATGTGCTGTCTCGATTATGATTCGATCTAGTAAAATTTTGGTATCGATTTTGATGCATGCGAGTTTTTAAAGTTCTATATCGATTGGTTTTAGTGTGATATTCAGTCTATTTTTTTTTTAATTATTTCGATTATGCTTGTATGAAAAGTTATCATCAAATATAAAGCTAAATTCAGAATGCTAAATTGTTTCTATTTAAAATTGATCGAATTAAAATTGGATATTGGCACCTACTTATTTCATACGCACCATGGCGGAACTGAAATGTTATGTGATTGTTTAGAAAAATGTTTGACTTCCACATCAAAACTTTTTTATACTTACAAACTTTTGAGTTCAATTTCAATAAATTTTGAAAGAACATAATTATATTATTTCAATTCAACTTCCAAATTTATAAGAGAATTATTATTATCACTTGGAATTTACATTATACCATAATCATTGTCATCAAACTATATTTTTCGGAGTTCTTTAAAAAACATACTGATAAATTTTATGTTTATTCAGATTGAACTCATTGTTTACATGGAAGTTGCGCAGGCTTTGTATATTTTGTATATTAATAATTTGATTTCTCTTTTCAGCATTATTCGCTAGTGTTCTGTCTACATGTGCAACGTGTCATTGTTATATTATATATTATTTAAAATAAAACATCTGTCACTTTACTGAATTGTTTTGCAATGTCATGTAACGCTTTTATGTAAATATAAAAACTGCGTTCGTGTTTGTATCGCTTAAGAAGATATCACGTTGAACTTTTTTAATGTGATCGTGTTTTCATATAGCTTTCATTTTATTCATTGGGGTTTTAACTATTTGTATTTGAAAATTGCAACCCATTCAGTTAACTTCTTTAATTAGATAGATCAATTCAATAAAGAGTTTCATGGCATTTAATTCTCAAAAACAGCCATGTCTCTAACTTCAATGCAAATAGTTACTTCCCATTTTGAAGGATTCCTTTTATCCCCTTCGAATTCTTATAATGTCCTATTGCTCTGCAGCTCGATCTCCGAGAAGCGAACAAGAAACTCCAAGCCGCTGGTCAGAAGGCCGGAGCCGATACTGATCAAGCCAAACGGCAGATCCAAGAAGAATTTAAGAAACTAGAAGACGCAAGAAAACAATTCGATGAACAGAGAAGATTAATAGAGAATAAGAGAAAAGACGTGGAAGAAAAAGAGAAATCGCTGACGGAATTAGATCGGCAGTTGAAAAAGAGGAAAGAACAAATGGACCAAATGGAAGCATCTTTGAGGAAGGTAAGGGTAATCCAGAACCTATGAGTTTCTTGTGTCTTCTTATCTTTGAAAACGCGTTCCGAAGATACGGCTGATGTTTCAAGGCGATAATAATATGATTTTAATAAATAAGATATTTTGGACTAAATACATACCAATATGTCAATCAAGTAGATATATTTATTTATTTAACATAAAAGCCAACTTTCTTTACATAAACGAAAACGTTGTATATTCACAGGCTGGCGGCAGTACAGCCGCGGTATCAGAAATAAACCGCAAGCTGACGGATACACAGAAGGACGCCGATCAGTTGAAGCAGCAATTAGAACAGTCAAAGGAAGAAGCAAAACGACTGACAACGGAAACCGAGAGGCTGCTCCAACTTGTACAGATGTCGCAGGAAGAACAGGCGCAGAAGGAGAAACAAATCATGGATTTACAACAGTAAATATTTTACCCTATACATACAGTTCGTTAATAGTTCGTTCGTTTTTGAAAACTCACGGCGCTCTCATGAGTGGCTCTAATTGAGAGCAACTACTTTTAGAAATAAAGCTTTCAAAGTCATTCTTTTAATCATCTACTTTCCAAAATTACAGATCTCTGAGAAATCTCCAAGCCAAACTGAAAAGTCAGCAACAAGCACAAGCACAAAAAGAAGAGGTAAAGAATTTTATTTTTACTAAAATACCAATATTTAACATTATTAACTGTAATTTAAGTGAAAAAAGTTTAAAATTACTAATACTAACAATTTCTCTTCCACGCAGGCCGGACCCGCTGGCTTCCTCAAAAGCTTTTTCTAAGTTACTCCTTCGCACCAAGACTGTCATTAATTTATTTGCTTTATTTCATTTCGAAAACTTTTCCTTTATTTCAACGACCGGTACGATTCCGTCATCGATTTCATTCCACGTCTAATCATCTACTTATTAACATCGTCATTTGAACTTACTTTTATAAAACAAGTGTTCATATATTAACATACCCTCGAAGTTAACATACCCTCAGTTTGTAGCACACAATAAGATAAGTTAAGCGATAATTTTAAGTGTTTAAAAATGAAAACGTGTTCAGCGGGATTATTTTATAAGTATTCATTAACATGTATAACTGATTATTCATGTATCTACCTATAGATAGAGAAAGTATATGTCCACTAGTCGATGTTACAAGCTTTCAGTCTTAACATTACTAATTTTTTGTTGAATGTTGAATGTGTTGAAGTAAATCTATTGTTTTTATTGGTTTATTTTTGTTGTTTTATCATTTCGAACCCTGTGTAGGAAATAAAACGTGCAAGAATATCAGAATTAGAAGCAATCGATGATTTAACAAAAACACTGACAGAAAAAGATGAGCTTAAAACACATCTTGAAGAATACAAAATGAAAGTAATAGATTTAGAAATAGAACTTAACGAATCGTCTCTGATACTGTCTGAACTGGTTAAAATAACAGAACTTGGTGAAGTTTATCATATTAAAAAAAGTAAAAGTTTCTTTGAACTCCAAAAGAGTGGAAAGGTAGCGAATAGACTAGACAAATGCAAGTTTAGCAAGAGTGACAACGAATTAAACAGTTTACCGAGAGATATTCACAACGTAAATAAATTAACACGAAAGATATCACAACTTACAAAAGAGATGGCGGTGAAAAACTCTAAAATAATTGAACAGCAAAGATGTATATCAATATTCGAAGAGGCTTTGAGAGAAAATAACAATATAGCAGAGTTTGAACAACTTCTTGCAGTAGTGAGAAGTAAAGACGAAAGAATTGATGAACTAGAAAGTATTTTGAACAAAGACACTGGATTGTCTGTTGATTATAAAGACAAAAGGATATTGGAGTTAGAAGAAGCTCTGAAGGAATCTTTCCTGATCGCAGCGGAGAGGGAAAAGGTGTTCTATTATGAAGAGCAACAAAGGATACAAACATTGAATAAGGTTTGATTATATTTTATTATATATATATCTAATAATTGGATCTAAAACCTTGCGAATTGGAGATTTTCAATTAAAAAACTAGAGAGCTTATTTTTATCTTGATGTTGCATAGGACGGTTTGATAGATAATATGTTACTAGTATAACATATGTAGTTAAATATTATATCCACGAGGTCAGTGACAGGCCTGAGCTACTCGAAATTTCAGATTCAGTGACCAAACAGACATAATTCTTCTTTGATTTATGTAATACTAGATGAGCTCAGCGATTGATTTGAGAGCGCAAAATCATATAAGACTGGGTTGATTTATACGAATTTTATACGAATTCAGTAGCAATCCACCACTGGCCTGAGTTACTATTTTGCCATGTAAACTATTCGCGTAAAACACTGTAACAAATAAAACACTTTTGTTTGTTATTTCAGATGAAAAAATTAGAACAACGTATACATTCGTTGCAAAACGCGTCGGCTCTAAAATGTGAAACATGTTGCTCGGTTCTCAAGAGGTACAAGCAAGTCGAGGCGAGACTTGCCTCATGTGAACAGAGGAGGGATGAGGTGCTGCGTCGATTGTCGCTTGTTATGTAAGTATTACATAAAGTAATACAATTTACAATGAAACAGACAAACAGACGAAACTAAAAGGTTTTCTTGTTGTCGACTACAAAACCCTGAAAACTACAAAAGGAATAAGAAGAGATACTCTTTCATAGGTTATTTTTTACTGTTTCTAAGTTAAAATGCAACAATCGTAGAACTGTTCATATGAGAGATTTAGTTCTTTCAAATAAAAAAGTCAAAGTTTCCGTCACATTGGCTGTTACTTTTACTGTTGATTTCATTGAAAAAATTGTTTGTAAATCTTCTGATGAAACTAATTTCAGACCTGAAATATTGGAAGCAGCCATAAGTGATAAGGATTCTCAAATAGCTGAGTTAGAGATGAAAGGTGTGTTAGACGAGAACGAGACCACGATATGTGACTCTCTCAAGATAGAGAGGGACAAACTGCTCAATAGACTAAAGACAGAGGTAAGGAGTTTTATAAGGTAGTGTTGAATGTCAAACAATTTTAAAGTTCGTAAGGTAGACAGTTAAGTTTAATATATTTCGAAACTTAACGTTTGAGTTCGTCTGATACCAAATATATGGGAGTTTCGGAGGATGGTCATTTAAGCCGAAAGAGGGTTGTTCTAGACGTCTAAGCGAACAACTTTGGTAATATTACGACTGTAAAAAATTCGAGTGTTTTATAAAATTGTAGTGGTCTTTCATTATAAAACTTGAAAAAACTTATTGTTAATTCAAAGATACCTATTTCCCTGCGACAAACGTTCAATCGAATTATGTTTATGTTTTTAGAAACTTAGATCAAATATGTAAACACAGAACTGTCAGTTATCAAAGAAAAAAATCTCTGACGGAGAAGACAAACAAAATATACATAGTTTTGATTTGTTGGTGCGCCACTCTAATAGTTATTTTGAGTTAGAGTGAAGTCGTTCACCTCGAAACTGGATCCAGGGACCACTTGTACCTTTCCTAATAGTAGTCAACTGAGTCAACGGTAGTTTAGACTTTGGGACGATTAAAGTACATATTGATATTCTCTAGGGGTTAAGTGGTCCCAATAAGAAGATACTCAAGTTAAAAAAGTCTATAAATTCCGGTAAATTTTGAAAAAAAAAAAGTTAATAGAAGAGTTTGGTGGGAAACGAAAGACGATCGAGTTATTTTCAATAAATATTATATTTCAGAATGAGCGTATAGTGGAATTAGAGCGAGAAAACTCACCATTGGAGACGGAAGCGATCGTCGATCTCAGTCTAGCAGACGACGTGATCGCCGTCTGTGAAGACAGTGCAATAATCTGGGTATCGTAACATGAACTATTTGGAATGTACGTGTGATTCATATTTGATATGTCATTTAGTAACACCCCAATTCATTATTTTTCTTGTTTTTATTGCTAAAGACGTTCTACTTCATTTTTACACACTGACAAAAGTTTTTTTATTAACACTTTTTAAATTCACATCTCACTTGTAATTTACTAATATGAGGGATTTCGTTCTGGATTTTAAATCATCACACTCTTCACCGATTTATAAATTCAATACACAATAATAATTATTGATGATTTATTTATTTCAATTCTCACACAAATATTCCAATTACATTAATATTCGTAGTAAAATAAATAACATACACAATTTGTATGTAGGTACGGTAGGCCATATAAATACACACCCACCACAAGTTCCATAATCGCTTGTAATCTTTCACCTTTGTATTTCGTGTCTTGAAAGAACGTCTACCAACGATTCAAGCAAAACAATTAGGTACATAAAACAAAAGAGTATGCAATTATATAAAACAAAAGAGTATGCAATTATGGAGTCTGACTGTACCAGTCAACCTTGAAAAAGCCAACTGTAAAGTTGGCGAAAGCTCGGTCGTTTAAAAATCTTGAATAAAACGCGATTAAACCCGGGAAATAATATTTTATTGTACCAGTGTTTTTAAATAAACGACTTTTATATTCGTTCTAAGATACGAGGAAGAGACAAAGTTAACTAAACATAGTACTTCAATCATATTTTCTATATCTACCAAAGCCAATTGTTTAACTACAATGGTGTCGTCTGCATTGTTAATTGGAGTGCCAAATATTTAATTATGATTAACTAAGTAAATTTAACTGAAATCAATTCAGATATTCAAGTTATTAACATTTTGCTACTAAAAAACTTCCCTATGCTAAACTTTAACATGAACATCGCTTTCACGGTGAAGGAAATCCTATACATCACATACAGAACACACTCCAAATGTCTGTCAAATATTATCAGCAGTTTTGACTTTTTGGTATCAGTCAGTTAGGGCCAAGTCTTTTATAGATGTATGAAGGAAAAATACATCTACAAAAATATTCTGCATGGATCTTTTCTGAATCTGGATAAAACAACCTAACCTAGTCTACCGACGTCATCGGTGACACACACCTTGAATTTTTATATTCGTATTTACATAGATAGACATGATTGCATAGATTAACTGGCTTATTGTTTCATACAGGAGAAGGACATCCCGGCCACGGTACTGTAACATCAAAAAGCTAAGTCTAAAACCAAACAACAACTTGTTTCGTGGCATTAGCGTCATCTCGCACTTGTCACCGTCATTTGCTACCTTTCCATTCGCTTTATCACAGCATTTTACAGCAACAAAATACAATCTAAACCACTGTTTACCTAGATTCGACGCCTGAGCGCCTTTAAAAACATTCTAGACCGCCTCAATCAGCTTGTATGCTGGTTTGTCGCCATTTTAGGACAAACAATCCGCGTCGGGAATTACTTTTTGTACGAAAAGTGGATTAAAATCAGAGTTAACCGATTCGTGAACTTCTAAAAATAATATAGAATTATGCATTAGTAAAGAAGTAAGAAAAGGAGTTCGATAATTTATCTTAGTATAAGTTTTCACTCGCTGCACACTGGTCATGATTGTTAATAAGGTTAGGGTGGTGAGCCTTTGCAATATCGATAGTAGTAATATGTAGCACTGCGCTATAAAACCCTTAAGTGGAAGTGAGACCTAAAAACTCTCTGCACTGCTCCCACGTTTTAGTACCCGGTGTGTGCAGCGAGCGAAAAAGTGTACTAAACTTTTTTTTAAATGGAACCAATTAATTGTCACTAGATATTTGTTAAGTACTCGTATACCTTATTTTAGAGCAATAATAAATAATCAATTTTATTGTAAAACTCAATGTCTATTTTTATCTCGTCTAGTCAAATATACTAAAGTTTTTACTGCTTTTAAAAACATTATTTATAATGAAACAATATTTATAAATTAACCACGTTATATTATATATTATTAATGTCACCAAAATATCCTTTACAGATATGTTTTCTTCCTTCAATCGTTTTTGTTTTAATATTGTTATGTACATAATAGTTATGACGACCCAATGTACTATTTTATAACCGTTATGTACCAATTTTCGACTGATGAGGGTATTTTGGTACAAGTTTGAGATGCAGTATAATATCAGTAGCTTAAATAATTGTTCCATTAGGATTTTCACTGTAGATAAATTATACCTAAATGGCCTACTTCTCCTTAAGACCTAAGTTAGGCTATTCAGATCTTAGGCAGCTTTTAGTATCTAACATCATTGTTTAGAAACTTTAGTCTTTAACTAGGGCTTTATTTATTTTTTAACAGTCACTAAATTAGTCACATATTTTGCAATTGATCGCTATTTAATTTTAATTATAACAAATTAAAACATATCATGCACAAAATGTAAACACGACATGCTGTCAGTCATATCAGTAAAAATGTTAACTTAGCTTCTTTAAATAGAAAAAGGTTGTCTATTTTGTGAAATGAACGCTTGTACAATGTCGTGAAGCACTGCCTTACATTTTAAGTAAATTATTTTCCGTTAGCGACATAGATACGTCCGCTCGGTCTGACGGCTCACGTTCGAATGACGAATTCCTCGAAAAGACAACGCTAATCTAAACCAAGGCAGCTGAAATTAAAACTACCCACACATTTTTAAATTTTGAGCTTTTTTATTAAATAAGCATAATAAAACAACAGTACTTATTGTTGTGTGATAATAAAATAATACTGTTGTCTACAAGTAATTATTAATTTTCCATATTGTTACAACAGATATAGTTAAACTAAGTAAATTAAGACATAAAGCTTGTTGCTGTTTTATATTGTTACTACGGTAAACAGTTCGAGTTCGCCCAAATGCATCGAAATGTTTCAGTTTTTCCGAGACATTTATACCTAAACTGTCTATTTACTAGACTTATTTGATTCGGAAATTATTTTCGGTATTAAGATTACCATTTTTATACCTTCTTCTCTAATGATAAGTGATGTTATTTTATTCACAAATAAATTATATAGTATTGGCAAGGCTTAACACGAATGCTGGTTTGTATGTAGTATGTAATTATATGGTCTTAGGCAGAATGTCTATAGCTGCAATATGTCGTCAATATATACAAATTAAAAAAATAACCGTTATAAATTTTTTAAACTTCGAATCCTTCCAGTTTGAATGTTTTTTAAATTCTATGTTTTTCGTTCTGTTTCACGGAATGTTGCAGTGGTTTTGTATCAATTAATGTGTAGTTTAAAATTGTATGAGTCACAATAATTAAATGGTATTAAAATAATTAGTTACTTGTTATCTAAATGGTATAATATAAATTATAAACAGTGGTATTGTTTCTGAAGTTGTAACTGAAGTTAATGCTGAGATGAAAGTACATGTTCTCTGAAATATAATATCTTCATATACGGAACGGTATGGCTCGTTTTCTTTTTTTCACCTCTTTTTTATTAGATATCTTTTCTGAAATTAAATTCTGTTTGCGGAATTTATACCTAATTTAGGACCTCAACGTGGGTCATGGGCTGGTCATGGGTACCTCCATAATACGATCATGAGTAGGAATTGAATTTGAGTATGGTTAACATCTTCTTACTTTAAAAATAGGTACTTAAGTTGCCTAAGAAATCGTATCCTCTAACTAATATAATACCTAATTATAAATTGGAAAGATGTAAATTTGTCTGTAATAACGAATAGGCTCTGAAGCCACCTACTGTAAGTAAGTACCGATTTCAACAATTATTTCACCAATTGAAAGCCACATCATTATCGAGGAGTACTAAAATTGGCCACTTTTGATCCCGATCCCGTCGGGTGCAAATATTTATGCTTAAAAAATAAATATTTGTATCTGGTCTGGGTGTTTTTCTATGTATAATATGTAGTATATCCGTTGTCTAGTAACCATAGTACAAGCCTAGTGCTTAGTTTGGGGCTAGATTACGTGGTGTGCAATGTAGTGCAATATTTATTATTATTTATTTATCTCGAGTGGCGAATCTTTTCCCTGTCTACTATTTTTCCACGGGATGAAAATGTAGGTGAAACCGCGAAACGCAGCTAGTTATTTTAAAAAAAGGTACGTACCTACCTACCTACAAAATTGGCAAAGTTTCGCAAAAACTTCTGGTGTTAGTAATTTTAATTTTCTTACGATTTACCAACAACAGCTGAATCGATTTCGAGTTTCGAGTAAAATATATCACTGCTGAAGCATTATAGAGAAGTTTTAGTTCCTATATCCAAAAAAGGTAGACACTATATTAAGAGGTTTCGGAATACTGCCATCTACATTTAAATAGTAGAACGTTATACAATTGCTATTTGCCACGAGATGGCGTTAGTAGTCCCAAAGCTACAACTTTTGATGCCGCAGACCTTCACTATTAGCGGCACGGCATGGCTTCATAGCCTCGCTTGCCTCAGCCAGAGTCAGTTCTTAGCCCTCGAGTTGCATACAATTTTGATACAATAATCCCTGAAATGTATGCAAATTCATATAATTATTAGTCACTTATTAGCAACCAAAAGGAGTTCAATGTAATTATTACCCGGTTCTGCGCCTAAATTTATTATTTAAAAAGGTGGGTTTGTTGTTATTTTATAATAAAATAAAAAAAGCCTGCATAAATTACTCTAAGTACGAGTTTTTTCTAATGGTTTACGTAAACGCACACCATAACTGAAAAGTTGAAAAGCTGGATACTTTACAACGTTTTATGTATATAACTTTTTCGTAAGCACGTAGTACTGAGGTAGGGATCTAACTATTACCTGCATAAGCAAAACTTTCGTAAGTCGTTAAAATCGTAAGTACCTACCTAGTTAGATAGATGCTATTTTTATAAAAAGAAAGTTACCGACATACCCCCTTATTTATAAACGCTAATTAATGCGCTGTATAACTATGCATCGTTTGTCTTTTACTGTCACATGAAGTTTCAAAGTTGACAGACAGAGACAAACGTCACATAACTTCATGTGTAAATAATCTTACTAATATTATAAACGCGAAAGTTTGTATGTAAGTATGTATGTATGTATGTATGTGAGGTTGTTACTCATTCACACAAAAACTACTGAATTGGTTGCAATGAAACTTGGAATATAGGTAGCTGGGGACCTGGCTTAACACATAGGTGCCCCGCGTTTTCACCCGCGTAAGTCCTGTTCGCGCGGGAATATCGGGATAAAAAGAAGCCTATGTGTTATTCCCGGTATCCAGCTACCTATATTCCAAGGTTCATCGCAATCGGAACCCTTAGTGTGACTTATTTCGTAAAAAAAACGCGAACGTGATGGTTAAGTTAACGCGTGCTTTATATGGAAACTGGTAACTTCGATATCGTCCGCAAGAGGCGCTTTTTGAGTTTCCATACAAAATACGCGTTAACTTAACCATCACGTTCGCGTTTTCTTTACAAAAAAACTCACACTAAGGGTTCCGATTGCGATGAACCTTGGAATATAGGTAGCTGGATACCGGGAATAACACATAGGCTACTTTTTATCCCGATATTCCCGCGGGAACCCGATATTCAGTAGTTTTTGCGTGATTGAGTAACAAATACACATACACACAAACTTTCAACTTTATAATATTAGTAGGATAGGAATAGGATAAGAAAAGAACATTACTTCGTATCGGTAGGCTACAAGAATGAGTCGCAAGTCGTAACCTAAGAGCATTGTTTAACATAATTGTGTAATGACACGTCTATCTGTGTGTCGGTCAGACGATCCTCGCCCGGGGCGCGGTAGACTCGTACTCGCGGGAAGGTATGCGAATTCGATACTGTTATATTACTTCCTCTTAGAAATATTTTTAGCAAGGAAATATATTTCCAAAACTTCCCCATGACAGGATTCGAACCTTTTTTTTTTTTTATGGTGGAGGAATGCGGCCTTATGCACCGCATGTGTGGGGCTCCCAGCTGGCCTAAGGGTGGTAAGTGGCCAGTGGTTTACCCACTAAACAACTCCACCGGTTCCTCGCACGCCTTGATGTCGGAGTCGAACGCGGGGACACGTTCGTACTCGTCCGCGTCCCGACGGCGTGGGTCTGTTGTCAGACCCCCTCTCTCAGAGGTTGAACCTCAATCCGCATGAGAACAGGATTCGAACCTGCGTCCTTTCGCTAACCAGGCAACTGCTCTAACCACTGAGCTACACAGGAGTCACGTGTCATGTTATAACTTTTCGGCCATATCTCTCCTAGCAAATTGTTTACCAACTAAGGCTTGGTTTCAGCGCTACTTCCTCTTTTCATTATCATTAAGTATTAGATTTTCGGGTCTAGATCGCGTTCTAGACCTGAAAATCTAATACTTAATAATAATTCACAGAAATCGTGTAAGTTTAAAAAGTGTTTACTTCCTGTTTTGTTGATTTTAAGCCCTGTTCGGCGCAAAACCGCCTAAACCTAATTTGTTAATTAGACAGGTAAAAAAGAGGATTATTAACAATTTATAATTTACTTATTTTTTGAGCGGCAAAAGGACGACAAAGCAACGAGAAACGATCATGGTAGCGCGGAATATTAGTCGGATTGTTGTACTCGAAGTGTAAGGTCAAATTTTAATGCAGTGTCGTTACCGCGAGTGCGCCATTCTTCGATCTCGATCGGATTAACATCGAATTAAAGTTTTTATCCACATTGTCTCTAATTTGTAGACCGTTCGCTGTTTGTATGTAAATTGTAGTAAATTGCATAATGACTGGGCCCCGCCCCGCTCGGCCCGGCCGATAGCGTTTACATAAATACATTTAGGAAAAAAATGTTTTAAATTAAACTCATTTTTCGATTTTTAATTGCGTTTTTTTGGATCAACTATGCCTCAGCTCCATTCAGTTTCATTTTTAAAACGTATATTTTTTTAATTTGAAATAAGAAATGAGATTATGCTAAAGTTTTGAAGTACTCACTGTGATTAAATTACCAACAATTGCTAAACCGTTAACAAAAAAAAACAATTAAATAGTTATAAGGCGTATAGTTGGATGCATTTTACCTATAGGTGCCCATGTGACAAATAATTAGGGTTAAGTGAAAAATGGTCACCTTCGAAACGAAATAAATAAATATTGCACGACATTACACACAGCGCTATCTAGCCCTAAACTAAGCACTAGACTTGTACTTTGGGTACTGAACAACGAATATGCCATAATATTTAACTTGCAATGAAATAGGTAGGTAGATATGTAGCTGTATGTATCCTCATATTTTATGCACTTGGATAAGCAAGTAAAACTGCGAGATACAACTAGAGCACGTATTCTATACCTAAGGAATCGTCTCAACAATGTATCAGCATTGTCTGGTTCTTCTCGAAAACGGCTCAATTTATTTTTGGAAATTCAGTATTCACAGCTTTTGAAGTACAAGAACTACTAGCTAAACCTCTAAAAGTGTTTCTCAAACAAAATTACTAAGGAATTTTCGAAAAAAAAAAACAAACAATGTTGAAGCGATTTAGAGACGATTTGGTTTTAGAATACGTCTCCACCACGACTTAGTGAGTGAAACACCTGCATCCGTTGGTTCCGGCCTCACTTCCGTTGGTGGAACACCTGGTCGTATTGGATATAGATAGGTAGGTTTTTTTATATAGCGTGCTATGTGACTAGACTTTCGATTTTCAAAAACATAGACCATCCAGACGGTGCTTATATTCTAACCATATTGGTTTGAAATTTAATATTTTTAATTAATATTTGCGAAAGTTACTCTGTCTCCATGTCTGTTATTACGATTCAGATATAAACCGCTGAACCAATTTTGATGAATTTTGATACACTGGACGATATTGAGCCCCGTTTCCGCGGGATTTATTTTCGTCTAAAACACACACCTTAGTTTTTCCGATTTTGATTCAACAATTTTATGATATTCGATTTCAACTTCAACAGTTAAAGATTGAATGGCCCACATGCTTACGTATCAAAGCAAATATGAAAAAATTAAACACTTTCATCCGGTTTAATCGCGTTTTTATTCATGGTTTTAAACGAACCCAGCTTTCGCCAACTTTACAATTGGCTTTTTCAAGGTTGACCGGATAAATAAAGTGTTTTATAATGCAAAATCGCGAAAACCATAGAATAAATTATAGCAAATATGTTCATCTGAACTAGACTTTAGACTTAACTACTACGGTCGATTCAACGGATCGTACGTTAAAGCTCAACACGCATAAAGTCAAATACCTACGCATAAAGTCAAACTGTTTTGACAAAATGTCAAGAACATAGTGTCAAACACGATGAGTTAGTAAAGCCTTTGAAACTTATCATCACATCAGTAGAGTACCTACCTAATGAATGAATGTATGTATGAATGAGTGATGAATGAATGAATGAACGAACGAATGAATGAATATACTTTATTGCACCAGAAACATAAATTAACAAACAATACAAATACAAAGAACTTAAAACTACTGTGGTACAATGGACGGCCTTATCGCCTAAGGGCGATGTTTTCCAGGCAACCAATGAAAGGACAAGATCACAATCCCAGTATTTACAATCATGTTGACCATGCCACCAGCATAAAAATGGGACAACGGATGTCCCTTTGCAAGTTACATGTGCATGACTATACTATAGGTACAGCTATATAGTTTATGCCGCTATTGCCGCTACAGTATCCTATACTATCCTATCCTACTAATATTATAAAGCTGAAAGTTTGTGAGTATGTGTATGTGTATATGTGTGTTTGTTATACTCAATCACGCAATGTACTAAAATCAATACACCTAAGACGTAGCCAAATGATCTTGTGCATTTAATGTTGTACAAGAATCTAAAGGAAATTAACTATTTTGACTTTAACTTTGACTTTGCAAAAACTACTGAACCGATTGCGATGTAACTTGTATTATAGGTAGCTGGATACCTGGAATAACACAGGCTTACCTCGAAATTTCCCCGGGAACGGGACTTACGCGGGTGAAAATACGGGGCACAGCTAGTAATGTATATTTAACGTACCTACATACTTATATGTACATCGATGTAAACTGGACCGCGGAGAGTGGACAGTAGTGTAACCGACGTGTTTTGGTACTTATTCAATTTCAATTTCTTTATTGCATAATCATGACATGAGTACTGACAGATGGTGATAAAATACAATATTGTGTGATGATCATGAAACCCTTTTGGGCGTAGCAATGAGTCTATATAAATTAAATTCAGGCAAATATTAACATTAATAAGGATAAATTATAATTTGTTCGATTTTATTGAATTTATCGAACGTTCTGTTTTATTCAAGCTATTTAACTTAACAAAAAAGTTTAGGATTTCACAATATGAAGATATTATGTATTATACTATTATATTTTAGATTTCATTAAAGCTTTTTGAATACTGTACTGTAACTTAAGTATAAAACGCTGTTAGCTAATATTATGTAGGATGAAGTTCCGTCTCTTCAAAAAACTTACAAGACTAAAAAAAATGTACTTTTTATTGAAACTGTGCAAATTTTTACCCCGATATTTCTACGGGATCGGGACCTATGCATATCTCTACGTATATAACACATCTACATTAGTAATATGCAAAGTAGTGCATAGATATGCAATGTCATACAATACTTCTACAATATCAAAGTACCAAGACACGGTGTCTGCTATAACGGGTCTCGACACGCACGCCTTTTTTTTTTTTTTTAAGGTGGAGAAATGAGCCTTATCCATCGTCCCACTGCTCCCGGGGGGGAGCAGCGAGGTTATGTGGGGCTCCCTGCTGGCCTTATGTTGGTGGGCGGCCAGAGGTTTACCCACTAAAACTCCACCGGTTCCTCGCACGCCCGGTGCCGGAGTCGCGGGAACACGTGCGTACTCGGCCGCGCACCGACGGCGTGAGTCCGTTATCGGACCCCTCTCTCTCGAGGTTTCGACCTCATCCGCATGAGTGGCGCACGGGAACCCTGTGTGCCTCGCTCGGGTCCCTTACACGGCGACAGACCCCCCCGAGTCTGCCACCTATGGGCCCATTTATGGCGGCATGAGGTCGTCTATACGACCCCGGCGCCTCCCACGTCGTGGCCGTGGCCCACTACCTGGTCGGCGAGCCCGCATGGGAAGGGAGGTTGTCACTTCCCGTTCCCTCTCCGCCTCCTCCTTGGCCGTCATAACGACCTCGGCGAAGCGGAGCATGGCCCGCCATGCCGCCCCGTCGACAACCATCGTCGACACTACCGTGGGGAGCGACAGATCGTGCCCCACTACTGCTCGCAGCTTATCCCGATGTTCGCGCCATGCTACACACAGTCGACACGCACGCCTGGGCATGCGTACCTATCTATATAACTAGGTGTGTATCTACCTACATCAGTGATATGCAAAGTAGTGCATAGATATGCAATGTCATACAATACTTTATCTACAATATCAAAGTACCAAGACACGGTGTCTGCTATAACGGGTCTCGACACGCACGTCTGGGCATGCGTACCTATCTATATAACTAGGTGTGTATCTACCTACATCAGTGATATGCAAAGTAGTGCATAGATATGCAATGTCATACAATATTTTATCTATAATATAAAAGTATTAAGACACGGTGTCTGCTATAACGGGTCTCGACACGCACGCCTGGGCATGCGTACCTACCTATATAACTAGGTGTGTATCTACCTACATCAGTGATATGCAAAGTAGTGCATAGATATCGGGTATTGCCCTCGTGTAAAAGTTGACTTTCCATTATTAAAATCTCCAACCTATTTGATAGATTACCTACCTTTATAATAAAAAATGTAACAGCTGATTGCGTTTGGAGGTCTGCATCGCGCGGCTTCAGTACGATAGATATTCTGAAGCCAGAGTGAATTTGTCCAGCTATTCATTCCGGTTAAGTTTCTACACTATCGGTTCAGTAGGTTTAGTGTGACACACAAACTTTTACATTTTTAATATTAGTTGGATAGATATATTTTGTGTGAAGGTGTTAAAAACATACGCATTTACCTACACATTTACACACAAACTTTTACATTTTTGATATTAGTTGGATAGATAGAAAAAAGTATGCATAATTTTGGTTACATAAATAATTCACTATTTGATCAACAACAAAAACATTACACATTCAACTTACCTACTTAAAAAAAAAAATTATTTCCCAAAAATCCCAAGTTTTCTTTGATCGGTCTTCTGTGTTTAAATAAATAGGTCCCTTTTGCGCCAGTCTAAGTTAGTTTTTAACTCTAGATTAAGTCACAATTTTATAAAAAATTATGTAAGTATGCAGATAACACCGAGTTAGCAAACCGCGGTTGTCGATTTTTAACCCATCCTGGGGCAAACCCTCCTAAGTAGTAAATAAAACATGTCTCTAAACTGTTTCTCATTGCGAATCTATCAAAAATATATAAAAGGATATAAATAAAAATAATAAAAAATATATATAAATCCCGGCTTTTTGTTTCCCGTTCTTCGGATGGGCTCTTGATGTAAAAAAAACGCCCGCTTCTAGACAGCCGACGCGGTGACAATGAATATGGTGGTAAGTACTTAGTTCTTTTTAGATTTTGTTTTCTTGCGATTCGAAGTGTTTTTGGATAGATATATCTAGGTATCTAGTTTTCTAGGTTTCGTCAGGTTTTTTTTTACTATTAGATTAGATATGGAAATAACATAAAATATAGGTACCTATTGGGAATAATTACAAGGAGACATGCCTTTTTAAAAATCCTCTTATGGCTTGGTTCGAACCAGGACAAGCCCTTCGCTTACCAGGCGAGTGCGTTATTAACTACACTATTTTAGGAGAATGCCTTAATAAAGCCTTGCCTTAGTAAATAAAAATTAAATATTAAACCCTGGGTCGTAAAGTTTTAACTCAGCCTAGCACAAGCCTTTACAAGAACTCTACTATATTGTAAACTAGCGGCGCCCTGCGGTTTTACCCGCGTAAGTAAGTGTGTTCTGAATATGGAAAGATTCTGCGGGAATATGGAAATAAAAACGAGCCTTTGTTTTAATCCAGATCTCCAGCTATCTGCATACCAAGTTTCGCAATCGGTTCAAAACAAACATCTAAACGTTCGTATTTATAATATTAGTGAGATGTGAGGTTGAAATTTAGGATTGTTATTTTAAAATAATTTTAATTTCACAATCAGTACCTAGCAGAAATACTATATGTAAGCACATATAGCTTACGGTATAGGTTGGCATAGTACTTACCTAAGTTTTAATTGACAATAAGAACTAGAAATAATAAATAATAATATAGGTTAATAAGTAATTAATGTAAGTATCAACAGAATTAGATCAAAACAACTTTGTACGTATACGTACAATTTTTAATTTATTCTTTAAAAAACGTTATAGCATGTACGTGTTTATTCGTTTGTAACGTTATATTTCAAAGTGGGCAAAAGTACATTCGCGCCATAACTACGTAGGCGCGCACACTGAACGGGACGACCGGCTTAACGACACGACACCACTCGGAGATATGCTATGATATATCATAGCTTCCGGATTTCGTTTTTATTGCTGTGCAAGTTGCGGGCGGATTATAGCCGGAGCAGACGATCGAACCCGCACCGCATCGTACCTTCAAATGATGTATTACTTAGATTAATACTTTATTTGCACAACCAACAACATTTACAATCAGTGTACATTAAAAATAAGACAAATAGGTACACAGAATGCTTCTACTGAGGTTTGTCGGCAGAGAACTCTCAACAGGGTTAGACTCACCTTAGTATTAATTTGTAATACGACTGTTTTTTTTTAATAATTGATAGGTAAGCGTTTGACCATTATCTCACCTGATGGAAAGCGACGATGTGGTCTAAGATGTTACACGCTTACCTAGGAGATACCTGTACACTCGTGACTTGAAGAATTTTGTAAATGTTTCTTGTGTAGTGAAATAATTAAATAAATAAATGCTTAAAAGTAAAACGTTGTACAAATGGGCGACCTTATAGCTAAAAGCAATTTCTTTCAGGCTACCTTTTATTAGGTATGGTTTCTGTGATCGAACGCCACAAAGTAGGTAATACATAATAGTGTGGTTCGATCGTCTGTTACGATTTTGAAGCGTTATATCTACACTCCTATAAATCCCGATGCCGTGGAGTGGTAATTCCTCTGATTCTCTTCTTATTCTCCCTCTTCCCAGTTTAACAGGGGTCGGGTCTCCTTGTACGTTTACGCCAAAGAGCTCTGTTCTGGCTTGGCTTGTAATTCTTCTGATTCAACACAAATAAAAAAACTAATAGTTCTGCGAAAGTAGACCTCGCAAGCATAAACTTTTATGCAAAATAAAGTAAGTAGGTAGGTACCCACGATCTGAGTATTCGAACAAGTCCAACTTTTACTGTTACCCATTAAAGACTTGTGATGAAAAGGTGGTTCTAAAAGTACAAAATCAACCTGTAACTTATAGTTGATGGGTCCAATTCTACAGTTGAAATTCTAAAAGGAGGTACTTATATCATTAAAATCGGTACTTTTATCGGATTCATCGATTTGGCCCATTTGTGGGTGATATGTAACCAGCCAGTCTACCCTGAGAGATATATCCCTATGCAAACACTTCGAAACGTCGACCATTGACAAAAATGCTAACTATTACTAATAAACGCAACGCGATTAATACCCAAACTTTGAGTTTAATTTCAATTTAACATCGCTAAACCAGAAGAAAATATGTTTATGTTATATTTGTACCTTTGTATTTGTTTTTATAATTTATACAATGTGAATATTGATTGGTACTGTATAATTTTAGAACAAAATATATCTCCTTGCGAAAATGTTTCCAAGTTTAAATATGCCTTGAGCAATAAAAATAGAAAATATTAAACTCTATTATAGAATAGAGTTTGAATTTGAAATAAAAACTAGTAGTTCGCCCCGAACTGAGACCTCACGAGAATCCATTTACAGAGATTTTGTTTTTTGTAGGATTTTAACACCAACATATTTTTTTTTTTTACAAAATAAGAATTATTATTAAACGAATAATATAACTAAAGACAAGAATAACGATAACACAACAAGAATTATTCCTTAATTACGACAATCGACCACAATTTGTAACATAAACATGAATTATTAAATTGAACACTAATAGACGTTTACGTTCTCTACAAAAATGTCAGATCTTGGAGTACATATCGCAAGCAAACCCAACGATACCGCGATTATTCGCGTGTTGTCAAGCGCCATCTATTGACAAATTTTTAGAACTTGATTGTTTTCTCTTTTTGCACCCCCTATCTCCCCAACCCCCCTACCGATCCGGCTCATCTTCGAACTCATAAATTCTACTGACCTGAACTACGCGCATACCAAAATTCATGACGATCGGAGCAACGATACTCAAGTTATCGTCGAACAAACATACAAAGATACAAAGTTACAAAGATACAAGCGCCAGGCCCGTCTACACTGGACCTCACTCGCTTCGCTCGTTCGGTCAATAATGTAACGGTTTTAATCGCGTTGT
Source organism: Idaea dimidiata (assembly GCA_949358125.1). Taxonomy (NCBI): domain Eukaryota; kingdom Metazoa; phylum Arthropoda; class Insecta; order Lepidoptera; family Geometridae; genus Idaea; species Idaea dimidiata. The sequence continues at coordinate 17,226,650 of OX442334.1, read as the reverse complement.
TTTTATTTCAGCATTGTTGCAATGACGTTCCGACATTTCGGAGCCTATTTCAGACTCATTTTTTCGAGATAGACTGAAACCAACAGTCAGTCAGTCAGTTAGTCAGTCGAAAAAATGAGTTTTATTTCAATACAAAGTCGCGGAAATTAAAGAAACAACAACACTATCATTTGTAGATTAAAAATATCCATAGCTGGATTACAAGCTTTAGCGGTAGAGGAGCGCAGTCGACCGTCGTGCAAGACAAGGACGGCGAATAAGACGAAGGGTTGTTCAGAGACCAAGCAAGTACCGGATTTCTGAATGCAACTCTCCTCACACAGAAACACGGTTCAACATAGACGCGCACGCCCATAAAGCTCCACATTTAAAATGTCCGCCAGAGAGATAAGAAATATATTTTCCGATGCTTATTTCTCTATAAAAACAACTGTTTAGTTCAACGGATAATATATCAAAAAAATCGTATTTTTTTTCTCTACAATTCCATATAAAAATTTTAGTTAATTTTTCTGTTATTTTTGAGTAATAAGCGTTTGAAATAAAAACCAGAGGTAGAATAATTCTGCGTCTCAAATACGGTTTTGTATGGGGGCTTTGTAACAATAGCAGAGAGGGGGGGTATTGCGCGCGCATCAAGTACCGAGTACCGTTGTTCGGCGTGTTTGAGATAATAAATCGGGTACTTTATGGATGTTTCGCCTAGAGAGGATATATACCAAGATAACAGTACCTAACTTTCGTTCCCTCTGTGTTGTATACTTAGGTAGGTATAGTTTGGAGTATGTTTAGGTAGACTGTGTTTTTTATATTTAGAAATGTTTCATTGAGGGTTTTAGGATGCTGTTTGTTACAGAAATGCTATTTTTAGCATGTCATTATAAATAACCTGTCTATATCTAATCTAATCTACACCGATCCTATTCCACTAATACTTATTATAAGCTGAAAGTTTGTGTGTATATTAGTAGGATAGGATTTTCTTTTGTGTTTTTTTTTAAATACAGAACCGTCACTCAATATTTGAGGGCTACTTGAATAATAGAGCTGCTCTTTTAAATTTAAAAGAAGATCGGCGTTTTTCCTTAGAGCTCAGACCTACGGGGTAGAGGTACCTACATTAATGAGATTTTAAAGGCATTCCTAATACACAAGATATGGATTATTCAACTAATTTACGGTGTTAGTATACTTTTGTTTATTTTCCGCTGAATTAAAAGATTTTGTATATTAAAGTTTCACAGTTAAGAGCCCAAACCTAAAAAATGGCGGTTCAATCTTTCCTAAATTAGGAGAACAGTGTAGTGCTCCTAACTGTGAAACATTAACATACAATGTATTTTAATTTAGCGGAAATAAAACAAAAATACCAACACAGTGGCTTTAGATCACGTAAATCTATTGAATAATTCTTATATCTTTTAGGAATGAAACAATTTCGTCTGGTCCATTTTGAACGGTCTTCATTGTATGAACATTTTAGAGTTTGAGAGCTGCTTAGGTGTTTAAGTAGAGTTCAAAGCTTTGCGTTGATTTAACAGTCCGACTCGTGCTTGACCAGTTTTCAGGGTTCCGTGCCTCAAAAGGTAAAAAAGAACCATTATTTTTTATCTTTTCAAGGGCTCGATTCGGTAAGGACATAGCATGCGGAATGCAGGCGACGCGCGACGTGCAAGATATGTACCTACGTTAATTCGTATTCTGGAAGTGTTATTTTACTTAATTACCACTTAATTAGTTAAGTAGTCTTCAAATTTAAGGGCTACTTAATTATTTAAAAAGTTCCCCTTGTTCCCTTGTTCAGCCAATCAGTATTAAGGAAGTTTTGAAATAACTTTTATTTTTACTTATGCAACAAATCGACATCTGCAATGCTCCTGCATCCCGCCTGCTTGTCGCATGCTATGTTTTTACAGAATCAGGCCACAGTTCCCCATGATATTTAGTTAACACATTCCACCGAGAGATACCAATATCGCCTAGCTACTCTACAGGTAAGTAGGTGGTAGGTAGTTACACACAGTATGTGTTAAAGTTATTAGAGCGTCGTTAAGTTGGTGAGTGTAACTACAGTAACTTGGCTCGGTACGGGAGTGCGTCTTGTTAACATCTATAAGGCAAATAAGTAAGTATGTATATATCTATACCTTGATTTTATTTTTAAAAGTGTGTGAAAACACTTTAAAACTATTTGTTGATGGAAGGGTGTTACTTCGCGGTTTCACCCGCGTATGTCACAATCCATTTTTATGCGAATCCTACTAGCATTATAAAGCTGTAAGTTTGTGAGTATGTGTATAGGTATGTGTGTATGTGTATTTGTTACTCAATCACGCAAAAACTACTAAACCGATTGCGATGAAACTTGGAATATAGGTAGCTGGGGACCTGGATTAAAACATATGCTACTTTTTATCTCGATATTCCCGCGGGAACGGGACTTACGCGGGTGATACCGCTGGGAGCAGCTAGTATATTATATTTTGAAAATTTTATATGCGAAGACATAAGTTTACCAACGTAGCTACTAGCTACCCTCATAAATTGCCTGCGGGCTGCATTAGAAATGAAGGGCCAACTCGAGGTGTATACCTAGTAATTATAGTATGTATCTACCTACGTACAATCGTGGTCTTTTATATATCGACTTCAAAAAAAAAGATTAGGTTCTCAATTCGGTTGTGGCTATGTCTTTTATAGGCCGGTTCCGATAAGCGCTGGCTGCCAGCTTTTATTCTGCATACGGCCTTACGATCCAGATTCCAGATACAATATCACATACATGTCATATCTACAAGAAATCTTAATATATAAAAATGAATCCCTTTTTCCCTTGGTCACGGCATCACGCCTGAGCGGCTGGACCGATTTCGATAATTCTTTTTGCGTTGTCTTCGTTATAATCAGGAGAAGGCTCTTATGAAAAAAAATGCTAAACCGATATTCATAAATCTTACGCGGGTGAAACCGCGGGCACAGCTAGTATTTTATAAATCATCTTCAAAAATTCACTCGCGACGAGATTTGAACTCGCGTCTCTGCGTCAGTACCCCATCTCGAGCGGTGAATTTAAGAGTGTGAATGTTTCCCTGTCTACTATTTTTCGACTAAGGCTCGATTGAGACGCCATCTACAGGTCAGTTTCCAGCGATTCTCGCAAATCTCGTGGCGAGTGAATTTTTTAAAGATGAATTTTTCCTTTAAAATATTTTTCAACCTCACTTAAGTTAGTAAATTATAAATTTTTAAATTCCTACTCTTTTTGTAAGGTAAACGATTTTATCAACGCGTAATTTGAACAGTTTTATAAAATAAACAAAAACTACAATTTCGATAACGTTTAGCTATTAAGTAACATGGAGCTACGAAATATAATTCTCTTCGCTTATAGAAAAATATTTGAATTTCGATTTCATTTGACAAGTGACTTCATACAAAAACTTATTTTTCACTCCTTGACATTATTTTGTGTAGATAATTCTGCGAGTCCTTTGAAAAGTGATACACAACTCGAGTTGTATCAGTGTTGCGTTCTTTATCATTTAGTCCAAAGAAAGCAATTGTTTCATAAGAACCAGGGAACAAGCAATGGTGTACCACTAAAAATGCGGATTTTTTTCTTCAATAAAACTAATTTTTAATTTTATATTTTTCCTTTTACAGGGTCTTAATCGCGTACTATTTACAAAATATAAATATGTTAACAAATCGTGTGAATTTAAAAAGTTTATTAATTTTTAATTTTATTTGCATATAAGAGGATATTTTACATTTATTTAAACTGCCCCTATTCTGCGTCAAACCCCTTAGTCCCTTACGACACCCACGGGAAGAGATGGGGTAGCCCTCTTTTATGTCGGGGCGACATTGCCACTACGAGTTGGTATGTTGTTCAAAGTTATAGGTACAAGCAACATCAGCACCTTACTCGTTTGAAACTCAGGTTTTTCAGGAAATTATGAACTCAGATATCCTATCTGAAAGTGACCTGGGGCTCGATTCGGTAAGGACAAAGCATGCGGAATGCAGGCGACGTGCAGGAAATGTACGTTATTTCGTATTCTGTTAATATTGTTTTATTTAATTACTACTTAATTATTTAAGTAGCCTTCAAATTTAAGGGCTACTTAATTATTTAAATAGCTTCCCTTGTCCCTCAGCCAAACAGTATAAAGGAAGTTATAGAATAACTTTTACTTTTACTCATGCAACCAATCGACTTCTGCAATGCTCTTGCATCCCGCCTGCTTGTCGCATGCTATGTTTTTACAGAATCGGGCCACTGAGTGATATTACAATAGGGCAGTTATTAAAACTCTGCAAAGTAACAGGTATAGATTTAGTGGGTTGACATCACGATGAGTTATCAGTTACCTAACTCAAAACCTATGAGGGTCTTGGGGAACTGGGTGAAATGGTCCCAACATGAGAGGACAGATCCCACGTCTGATGCTTGCGCTGGCATCCCCTACTAGAAATAATAGTCATAAGAACGTTACTGATGTTACGGACGGACGTTACGGATGTTACTTTCTGTATTAGCTTTAATGTATCTTACTGTTGGTGAACCTAATAAATAAATAAATAAATAAGAAAGGTCTTGGCGAGCACAATACTTATATTTAAATCTACCAGATCGGGAACTGTTTCTCGTTCTAAAAACATAACACTTCCTTGGCAGTCGTATAAAAACTATAAACTCGTGAAAAAAGAGTGTCTAAAAGGGAAGAAACAAGAAAACGTCAGATAGAAATCTAGAAATGCATATTGCATAGCTACAAAAATAGTCAAGGTAGAAAAATGGTCCTTCGTTCCGCTTAGGATTTTATGTAAGACAGAGCTTAGTTTATGCACCGAGGTACGGTGCATAAACTAAGTATTGGACCATTCTATCACAGAAATAACCCACCTGGTTTTGCTTAACCAGGTTACCACATCCAAAGAAAATATCAGTTGTTTACTATTATGAATGAATGTAAACAAACTTTATGAACAAAGTTTTTTGCATCGCGTGTTTCGTGACAGACAGACAGACGGACAGCGTAATTTATAATATGTCCCTATCGTTCGATCTTAGCACGCCAAGTTGAAACCGATTCGTTCAGACCCCTCGATAACTGAACACTAGTTGTAGCATGCGGTTTCACTCGAAGGTTAAAAAAAATATCTTACACCTTACTAAAAATCTATCTACCTATAATCTATCTTATCTATCTCGGTTGTCTTATTATAAACGTGAAAGTTTGCAAGTATGTGTATGTGTGTCTGTGACTTTGTTACTCAATCAAACAAAAAAATTGAACCGATTGCGATGAAACTTGGAATAACCCATAGCCTTTTAACCCAATATTCCCGCTGGAACGGGACTTATGCAGGTGAAACCGAGGGGAGCAGCTAAATAGTTATATCATAAATGTGAAAATTTGCGTGTAAACGAGTACCATTGTTTGTTACTCCTTCACGCAAGAACCAATTGCTATGAAACTTGGTATACAAACAGATATGGAGATCTGGAACCAGATATTCCCACGGGATCGAAACCGCATGGTGCGGAAAGTATTTTTAAATCTTTACGCCGTGTAGACTCGGCTTAGGTACAATAGGTTTCTATGTACTTAACCACATCTGTTCCCGTGGGTAAAGGATCTGGGGGAAACTAGTAAAGAGGTGGTGTCAGACAGACGGCCAGTCGTAAAAATACGCCAAGTTTAATTTTACATACATACATCTGATAATACATTAGTCAATAAGACTTATACCTACAGTAAGTATATAAGTCTTATTTACATACGAGTAGCAGCTCACAGACTCACAAACTTCCACATTTACAGTATAAAATTTAAAATGATTAAGTATCAAAACATATTGGTCGGAATTGTAGCTTTAAGCATTTTACCGATTTTACAACGATAGCTAAAATTTTCACCCGTATAATTACGAAGTACACGAAAAAGGTTTGGGTTTAAAAATGAGGTTTTAAGATGGATATCAGTGATTCATAGTTCCTGGTATATTCTGAAATTGTAGGTAGGTACTGTATTTACCTAGCAAAATAATTATGGGTCAATAGTACAGTCAACAGAGGAAAGCCTACCCAAGGTTTTTATATGCACTTTGTAGTACATTGCTTGTACCGTAATAATCACTAGTGATAACTTCGAACTATCAACAAGATAGATAATACCTACGAATGCTGTTTTTTACTAATGTTCCAAACCCTCTTAAATGCGTTGAAAAACCGGAAATTACGACCTGAACCTGAACTAAACTGAACTGTTTTGTTACAACAGTTTTTTTTATAACGATAGGAAATTTTAGGAAACTGTCCTGTCTAGATCAGAGACATGTTACACCGTCGTCTTCGCTCCTAGAAGACTGTGCACTTGACAGCTTTTGAGATATCAATTTCAGTCATGTTCTCTAAGATTAAGGTAGTTTTTGCTTTGATACCTATATTATTATCAAAACGGTCCTGTTAAACCCAGTTGATGGATAACAGACTGGCTGTTATCTAACTAACCGACGAACACTAAAGTGAAAAAAGGACAGACTGGAACATCTCTAACATCAAGCCGAACCGTTTCTTTCACGAAGTAATCTTTCTAGTTATTCGCAGTAGTATCTATTTCTATGGTCTAGATCACGTCTAGATAGAGCTAGCAATGCGCCTACATTATGGAGTCCCCTCTTTTGAATTTTGTAGTTTTTAATAAATTCCCCGCAGCTCGTTGCGGGACGGGGCTATTTTTCATTCTTCTCATTACTTGCAACCCTTTGCAATTCCACCCCTGTACCGCCAGCAGAATAATGACAATGTTATGTTTCAATTATTTTTGTTAGTCTCTTTCTTTTTATTAGTTAGATTCTCTTTTGTGCAGTATAAATTGTTATACAAGATGTAACGGGTAAGCCCTTTTAATCCGAAAGGGGGTTGTTCTAGACGTTTAGGCGAACAACTTTTGTTCTACGACTTTTGAAAATTCGAAGTACTTTTCGAAAAATTTAGGTGTAAAGTTTACTTGAAAATCAGCTGTTTCTTAGAGTTCGAGGTCATTGACCTTATGTTGTTCTTTCATTTAGTTTGGTCTACTATAATCAAACCTTCAATTACCTTTATTTTCAAAAACAGCTGTTTTTCCAGTGAAACATAATCTCAAAATTTTCAAAAAAAAGTTCGAATTTTCAAAAGTCGTAGAACAAAAGGTGTTCGCCTAGACGTCTAGAACAACCCCCTTTCGGATTAAAAGGGCTTACCTGTTACATCTTGTATAATGCAATAACTAAGGTAAGGCAGATGTTCTAGGGTAAGTATATTTAAGTATTTTTTTTGACTTATTAAAACGTAATACTATGCTTTTCTTAATTCCTCATTAACTACTTTTAAATATTAATTAATTATAGGTATTTTTCTAGATCACCTCTAGATAGAGCTAGCAATGCGCCTACATTATGAGTCCCCTCTTTTGAATTTTGTAGTTTTTAAAAAAATGCGAGGAATAACCTAGACATTTTTTTTCTGTTTACGCGATGTTGAATTGAAATAAAACTCATTTAATTAATGTCTAAGACTAAATTTTCCTCGAATTTTAATATTTGTAATTGTATTAGTTTCGCAGGTTCGAATCCTGTCATGGGGATTTTTTGGCAATATATTTCCTTTCTAAAAATATTTTTATATAAAATTACTTTTCGGTCAAAATACAGTCTTCTCTTCAAAAGAGTAGGAACCAAAAATTGTTTTTATTTAATGAAAACGCGGACAGGGAGAAAGTTTAAACACAAAAAAATATCTTACTAAAATTCTGCTCCTAGATGAATTCAAAACTTTCGTGCGTTCACTAACGTGTTTACTTGCCATTGTAAGTTATTTAAAAAATGTTTGCCTGTTTTACCAACCGTACCGTGTAGTTCACCCCGAGACGGGCTCCCGCGGGCATTTTTCATTCCGACTTGATTAAATCCTGCGCCGTTAATATATGAAACCTGTAACTATTGTCTGTATGGAACGTAGAACATATTGCGGCGGTAAATGCCAGCTTTTCCCGTACAAAAGGAACACAGTAGCATGTTTAGATGACTGACAGTTAATATTTGTACATTTTCGACTTATTTTGAAACAAAATTAGGTTTATTGTTACAATTAAGTTGCTTGCCACACAACTTAGTGGGAATCCCAGCAGTGGGAATAATAACCATTTATAAATAACAAAATTGCCATTTTCCTCACTTTTTTATTTAATCTTGGTTGATGGGGATAATTTGGGGAGTTTTGGGGGCAAGATTCAGGAAGAAACTATAAAAAAAAAACATTTGTACGGGACAACGGGCACTAGTTTTTACACGACTGCCAAGGAAGAGTTATGGAACAATGGTGTGATCAGAATAGTAAGTACATAGTTTATGCTACTGTTTTACTGCTTTACTGCTAGTACATCCTATACTAATATTATAAACTTGAAAGTTTATGAGTTTATGTATGTGTGTTTGTTACTCAATCACGCAAAAACTACTTAACCGATTGCTATGAAACTTGGAATATAGGTAGCTGGATACCGGGAATAACACATTGGCTACTTTTTATCCCGATATTCCCGCGGGGACGGGACTTACGCTGGTGAAAACGCGGGCGTAGCTAGTCTAAAATAAATGTCACAAGACAACGTTGTAAGCAGAACGGGCGGCGGTAGGTATAGGTACTACAGATTAAAAAAATGTTCTAACAAACAGTTCAGTAAATGCAGTTCCTAATTTGCAATTTTTTAACGCATTAAAAATTACGCAGTTAGCATTGTGTAGATGAAACTAGTTTTTTTTTACATAAAATAGAAGTCAATAAACAACATGAGTATCTTCCTACCTACCTACCTATATTAAACTAAGTATATATTTTGGCACAAATACCAAAACATCTTAGTTTAAAGATCGCATTGATAGAAAAACAGACGTTCGAGTCCAGAACATGCAATAAAAATGTCGCTACAACATTTAAATGTCCACTCTAATTTATTAAGAGCGTTAATATTACTACTAGATGTAACCTACGGTTTTACGTGCGCAGATATAAGTAGGTATACTAAGAGGAAATACGCTACCCACAGATTTATAAGACCAATATTCAAAAAAAAGAAAAGGCAAATTATATATACTCACTGTTTTTTTGATTTGTTTGAACAAGAATCGATTATAATATTAGGTACTTACATACTTTGTATTATAAGTACCAAAATATCTTTAAAAATGGTAACACGCGAAATACCTTACCTGACGCTTTTTAAAAATCCAAACATGAGCGATGAGCGGACTCCCATCGCAATGAGCTGAAGCCGCCAGAACCCCTACCTAGTGTGAATTTTTGCGTAAAAGAATACGCGAACGTGATGGTTAAGTTAACGCGTATTTTGTATGGAAACTCAAAAAGCGCCCCTAGCGGACGATATCGTAGTTACCAGTTTCCATACAAAATACGCGTTAACTTAACCATCACGTTCGCGTTTTTTTTACGAAAAAACTCACACTACTGGTACAGACGAGAGTATAGTCTGTACCCTGCTTTATAAATCCGTGGCAAGCCGTGGTACCTAACATCACATAAAATATCTACAATTTATTTTGAGTGCTGGTGGTCTCGATAAATTTTATTTTCGCAGTTGTATACCATTGAGTACATACCTAAATCAGATAGGTACTGTAGATAGGTACCTAACCTATACCTAAGATTTATTTTCTATTATTTTCATAAGAATAGGTACGTTTTTAGTTCCGTCGTGTCCGCCTGTCTGTTCGTCCGTCCGCGGCTTAGCCCAGAGGCGCTTAGTAGGTACTAAGTAGTTGTAAAAACTACACACTGTACGTACACTATGCGTGGCCGGACAAGGCACGCACTTGCCCACTTTTTTTATCCAAATAGGTTACCAGCTCTACTTAGTAGATAGATTAATACTTTAGTATGTATGCAGTCAGCAAAGAATTTAACCATTGTAGGTATCTCTAGGTATCCTAACCTTAGCCCGAGTTTTCGCATGCTTATAAGGAAGATCGGCGTTTTCCCTTAGATCATGGACCTAGGGGGTAGAGGTACATTAATGAAATTAATTTTAAAGGCCATCTGACTCCTACTTTCCGAGATGTGTTTCTTGGGGTCTCTGTCACTCTCAACTTTGGTTCATTTATTGAATCCAAAGCCCAACTAGCCACGTAAAAGCTGGCTGTTCTTGTCAAGGTGAGAGTACTTTACGTCGGAATAATTGCTTGACTTGTATCAAGCGCACATGAGTAGGTTATGTCTTCCCGAATGTCTACAACTTGATGGTCTTCAGGTCACGAATGAACAGGTACCTATCTTCTAGGTAAGCGTGTAACATCCAGTAACATCCTAGATCTTTCTTTTTCTTAGTTATGGCTTCTGTCAGCAATATAGGACAATTTAGCCAAATACTCGTACGAATAGCGAACTACCACTATTGTACTGTAATCGTTTGAAATAATTTTCAATGCGTGACGGCTGTAGAAAAAATGGCGACGATTTTTCTCCAACCCTATGGGACAATTGTTTGTAACGTGCTAATTTCGTGTTTGGCACTGGTATTTTTATTTTCACTTAACTCGTTGAACTTCGCGTAACTAAATTGGTAACTTGCCGCCGAAATTAAACAATTTAAACGCAATAAAACCATGATTTTGTAAAAATGAAAATTCAGGACGACATTTCACTAACGCGAAAAAAACAAAAGTCCCATCCTAGATCACATCGTCGCTTTCCATCAGGTGAGATAGTGGTCAAACGCTTACCAAACAATTATTTAAAAAAAAATATCGATTGTGAACCGATTATGGCAATTTGGAAAGTAGCCAGTGTCAAGTATTATTAAATTTGCAAGTTATTTGCAATTTGCATCAAAGCAGTCAAGTCGTCGTAGTAAAAGTCAAATCAAGGAATTATAAATAAATGGTGGCTCTTTACACCATTTGTTTGCTTTGGAGACAACGTTAAAGTCCATAATTATGTTTTGCACCGATTGCCCCTTTATTTCATTACACTTGTACACCTTTATGAAACTAAATTGATTAATATGCCCCCGTAATTAAACAATTTACACGCATTTGAACTAGGTTTTACAATATATTATGTATTTTAATATATTATGCAAGTTATTTGCATCGAAACAGTCAAGTCGTCATAGTTAAAGTCAAGTCTAGGGAATCATTTGTAAACACGGCGGCCATTTACAAACATTCTTCACGGAGCTTTGGAGACAACACTAAGTCAATGTTTTGCACCGATTTTCACTTTCATTCCACTTGTCGAAACTAAATTGATTAATATGCCCCCGAAATTAAACAATTTGCACGCATATGAACTAGGTTTCACAAAAATGAAAATTTAGCACCACATCTCCTCAACGAGTTCCCGCCAAAACTCCCTACCTACATATATCTGACAGTTTAAAATTCTGCTTTAGATTACACAATGGAAGAGGTTTTATTGTCTCACAAACAATTAAAATGTTGATTTGATGGACTCATCTCTGTTTATCCAAAGACCCTGTTAGCTGTCCAACTGCACCCAAGCGAGCAGTTTTGTTAAACAATTGTTATTATTTTTGCTAACTGCACCTAAGTGAGCAGTTTTGATAACTAAATGCTATTTATTTGCTGTAGGTATTCGGCCTCGGTATGAACAAGTTGTTATAATACCCGTAGAAGGTTCAAGCCCTAATGGCTAAATTTGAGGCTAGATTGCGCTATGTGAACGTCATCCAATATCTATATTTAACTAGCTGCGCCCCGCGGCGTCCTCGTGAGTCCTGATCCCGCAGTATTATCGGGATCAAAAGTATCCTAGGTTCGGTATCCAAAATCGGTCCAAAAAATAAAATAAAAATGTTAGGGGTGGACTACCCTTACCACTTAGGGGTATGAAAAATAGGTAGTAGCCTATTCTCAGACCTACTGAATACGCATATAAAATTTATAAAAAGCGGTCAATCAGTTACCTAAAGAGAAGTATGAGACAATAATTTGTGACACAATAATTTTAAAAGTAGTACCTAATTATACTTTTGTGAAAGATAATCTGTACCGAGACTAGGTTAGGTACCTACATATAAAATGAAATAAAAGCCACGCGATAAAACCGAAAAATACTTATGTAAAATTTCATATCGACATCGCGAAAATCGAAAACAAATCTAAAAATACCTACCTTGTTATACTTACTTTCTCATCGCAAAAACCAGTAAGAAGGCAGAAAACGATAAAATTATTTACGAACATTTATAGTAGGTACCTGCAACTATAACGAGGTGGTCCTAAACAGCGGAGTGTTTTTATGTCCCGTTTACGATCTCGCTCGGTCAAACATTTAAACTTGATATTTTGTGATTCATTCTCCATTCGAGGAAGAATTCTTTCGCCATACACTTCGCTTAGATACCATCTACTTTACCTCCTTAGGTATCGGGTTACCTATGTAATATAATCATACCTACTTATTATTAATTAAGCTTTATTTAGCTGTTGTTTAGACTTAAATGCCTAATTAATTAGTAATTAATTAATTTGTAGAATTATAGATTTCTCTTCTGTTTTCGTGATGTTGAATTGAAATGAAACTCATTTCAGTCCATCCTGAGGAGGCTGTAAAGGCTCCCGAAACTTAGGACCGGCATAGCAACAATGAGGAAATATTAATAATTTAGAATATTAATTATTAGCTCTCGCCATATTCTTTGGCAAAACTAAAATATACAAGTAAAAGAATTACTTACTTTGATAAGTTAATTCTTTCCGATTTTTAAACGTGCGATGCGGATTCTTACTCGGGTATGACGTCATCTTACACTCGGCCAGTCCGCTCACGCTCTGTGTCGATGTCACAGTACATGTCGTCTTACGTTTGATTAGCGATTGTTGTAAATGACGTCACGTGACTGTTAGCGGGACTCAATATTTATCGCAAAACTAATGGGTACTTTTGACTACAGCAAAAACTAGTGTATTTATACATACAAGACAAGCTTTACTGTAACAAACTTTCAACCAATTTGGCATTCCTATTAATATTCTTCATTCTGAAAATAATAAAAACAATGCGATAAAACTGGAAAATGAGTTTCATTTCGTAGATATAGAGGTATTTTCAAAGAAAAAAAGACATCCACCTTTTCTTGGATCGATGCTAAGATATTATATTTTCGGTTTCAACTGCGTTGCATTTAATATTTTTAGTTTTTTTTTTTAAATGTAATTCGGTGCCATATCATAATATTATAAAGCTGAAAAATTGAGAGATATGTGTACAACTGTACATGTATGTATACATGTGCGTTTGTTACTAAATCAAGTAAAAACCGCTAAACCGATTGCGATGAAACTTGGAATATACCTAGGTAGCTGGATACCGGGAATAACACATAGGCTACTTTTTATCCCGATATTCCCGCGGGAACGAGACTTACGCGGGTGAAACCGCGGGGAGCAGTTAGTTATAATTAATTTAGGTTTGTGAAAGTTCATGCTAAATAAGGACTTTTCTCGTAGTTTCAAAATCTCCCTTAAAGTTAAAGTATACCTACTTAGCTACACAATTGACCTTTTAAGTTCATCTTGACATGACTAATTATAACGACTTGACTGCTTTTGCAACTGCAAATATCATTAAATATTTGACACTGGCTAATTTCCGTACCAGTGTCAAGTATTTTATCACGTGGTAAATAAATAAAACTCAAGAACTACATTTCACATACTTTATATACAGAGATGGATATACTTAAAAATAATTAACATTTAGCACTACATTATACACATTAGGTTAACGTACAGCCAGGAATACAATATTAGAATAAGGTACAAAAATATTTCGCTTATTTTTGTAAGGCTTTTATAGCTTCGATATTCATGGGAAAGTTAATCTTATTCCTTCAGAATAAAGTTTACAACTCCGGTAAAAAAAAAACAGATTTTCTGCGACTACGAAGATTTAAAATGTGGTTTTATCCGTTAAAATTCACCTTGAAAATTCTAGAAAATATTATGATAATAATTATTTCTTAATAGCCCGTAAAGAGAGTTTGTTTAATTTATGTTAGATACGTCAGGTACTTTATCAAATTGTGAAGAAAACCCATTTTGTGTATGATGTTCCTTATAAAAATATCAGACACAAAATGGATAAGTATTCCTTTGAACAAACTTCCATTTTTCTTAAAATTAATTTTTGTTTTTCGATTTTTAATAAACTTTCTTCTATTCTGGGAATAAAATTCATTTTCACATGTGACAAGTATTAAGTAGGTAATTAATATTTTTCGGAATATATTTAACATCCAACCAGAAATATTAAAAAAAATGAGAAAACTAACAAAAATAATTGTATTTCATTTTTACTGTTAAAATCGGTACAAAATCTGTTTAAAAATGTTACAAAAATTGGTGTTCAAATTGTTCACATCATAGCAGTTCCGTATAAAAATAAATATTTCAGGCTAATTCATCAATATTTGCTACTCAGTTATATTACATTTACTGCAGAAAAGCATTTATCATAACTGCTATTTTATGTTTATCAAAAATGCTACCTTAAGTCCTGGACTGGTGATATCTATTACAACTGCTACTGAATAGTTAATAATGATAGTAGCAGTTGTGACAAATAAATAACTTTAGCAGCTCATAGTATTAAGTCGGTGTTCAACAATTTAATATTAAATTATTAATACTATTTATACTGACCTAATATTCTGTATTTATCTAACGGCTATATTCTTATTTAAATTATCTACTGATAGTCGAAGTCAACAATATAGGTAATATAACAAAGTACATAGGTAAGGTACTCTTACATGCTAAGACAATACATAAAGGGTTTACATATATTGAAATTGTAACAGAAGTAAACGCACATAAAAATCTGTGATTTACAACAGGTTCTTTTGTGGCGTCACTTTTAGCTGAACCTCGGCGTTAGTGTTTTTAAGAAAGTCAAAAATTAAAAACTAATTATTTTATTTTTCAAGTCTTTTGAAATAAAGATAGAGCTTAAATAAATAATTACAAACACATGGGCTTTTATGTATTTTATAACTAAAACGCCTCAGCATTTAAAACGTCTTAAAAGGCCTCAGCATTGTTAGTTAGTATTCTGTCTAAAACAGTTGAACATTCTTTTGAACACTTTGCAAAGTATCGCTAAAGCTTTTAATGTTACTAATTTCTTGCAAGATTAGGTAAGTACCAACAATTGCACTGAAATGTATTTAAAACAAATCAAAAATGGTTCAAGAATTGTTTTATTAGTTCAAAAAAAGGAGGAATAGGTAAATGTTAGGCACAGTACATAGAAAGGCTGGGGCCTGTATCCATCATAACAATCATCTTCTTTCAATAATTGTATGTGGCTCACCTTGTGTTAGAGTTGTCAGGTTGCCGGTCGCCCTAAGCCCTTTAACTTGACCTAACGACTGCTATCAGAGATAACAACCGGGACCAACTGCTAAACGTACCTTCCAAAGCAAGAGTTCGAGAAAATGTTTTTTTTACCAACTACACACATAATCGAACACCCATCCAAGTAATGACCGCGCCATTAATTTGGAAGTCCTTAAGTCTTAAATGTAATATTTTATTTTTTAAGTTACCCAAATTTCACAAAAATTTCTATTTACATCGATGGGTTGCGGGTTCAAATCCCGCAGCTCATCTTTTGAAACAAAAAGAGCATTCTTCACTTTCAAGTCACTTGTAATTTGTGCGCTAAATATTAGTTTAGGAACTTTTAAGAGCCTATACCATCAATGATCTCCCATTAAAAAGTTCAATTACTTTTAATTTGAATGAAAATACTTGCGAGTTATTAGAAATGTAACGCAGAACGATGTTTGTGTTTATGTAAGCATAAGTTTAGCAACTTGGCTCGTGTTATGGTAACCAAGTAACACATTACTTTTTTTAAAACACATACATATACATTACCTCAGAGCAGGTATATCTAATAAATCTTAGACAGAGCGCGCCAAACAATTTGGTTTTTATACTATTTGGTAGCATATAGAGACGTATGATAGGAGTAACAGCTGGCTGCCTTCTGAGCACGGAAACGTATTACTCATGCATTTAGCATTACTGAACTTGGCTTCAAATTGTTGTTCGGCGCGCTCTGTCTGGAAATGATTATATAGTCTGAGACTTTAACCTACATACAGAAAATACCCAAACTTAATCGTGCGTTTGCCCATTTTCTTTTGAAAGCACGTATTTTACAATTTTCTAATTACCTAATATTAAATTACAATCCAATTTACCATTTTCTTTATTTACACGTTTGGCAGTGACCCGCTGGTCTTTATTTACAAACCTTTCCAATTTACAACATTTTGTTTCAATCTTAAAACTAAAAATAAGTTAAATTCAAGATAAATTACAATCCTTACTATGAAGAATGGCGTTAATAAAGCTAAAAGTCGAATACCTTTATTACAGAACGAAGTCTAGGTGTAAATCTTAGTTTAATGTGAAAGGATACGTCTATCTCTTTACGATAGTCTATCTCTTTTTCTTTACTTTTTTTTTACTTATTTATCATAGGGAGTAAGTTCCTAGGATAATTTAGGATATGAAAAAAATACACTTAGTCTAAATAAATACAATACAATTACACACGGGCTTAGTTGGCCATGCCATGACAGATCATGGTTTTATGGCATAAATATAATTGCTCGAACGTCTTCATCTAGGGAGGAAACAGTCGACTACATTTGTACGGAGAAAGAGTAGGTGTTCTTTCCTTTTAATACGATTCTCAAATTCTGATGAGCGTTGGTAGGTATTTTCAAAATACAAAAATTTATATTTAAATGTGGATGAATTAACCAAATTAAGACTAATTAAACAAATTGAAATAAGAAAACGTATTTCTCGTTTACCAGAAGCCTTTCGCCACTTATTTAGTCCTAGGTTTAAACCTTAGCCTCCGTTTTGTAATAACCTCCGAAGATTTAAAAAATAGACTTCCAGCGTCAAGACGCACGCGCAGGAGCAAGCTCTTGCTACAATATTTATTAGTTTTTACTAAAATTGTTTATAAACGCGATAATATCGAGATTTGTGAGATATAATTATTTTTAAAAACCATTTTTTTAATCATTGAAAGCATTTCCTAGTGCATGTTTCTGTATACAAACGGTTTATTTCCGAATATTGCGGGTTCTGATCCAGAGCATTTCTTTAAATTAAAAAAATGTAGGTACCTATGTACCTACATATAACTACCCTTTTTTTTTTCTTCAAAATATGGACAAACGCGATACAATTTGTAGGTACCTACAGGAAAGTTAAGATTTATAAAAAAAATACCTAGCCGCCAATATTCAGAGAAAATATACGTTTCACACGTTTGTATAGAGAAGCGCATACCCGTCTACCCTCTTAAGGTTGGGTTCGAGGAAGCTTGAACAAATCTATTTCTTCGACTGGAAATTTCTGATTCGATCCATATTATAATTAAAATTCATCATTTTATTGTAATATTTTAAAAAAGTATTTCTAACACGTCAAAAGAAAACACGACATTAATCAAGAAATACTATTAAATTCCTTACATCATTAAAGTCCTTAAGTTGCCATACAAAGTCATTCAGAAATAACACGAAATAAATAGTTATACTAAAAAACTACTGCCTATCTAATATCTAATAACATTAAAAATGCGAAAATTATTATTTTGGTATAAGTTGTAGCGCCAAGTCTACTGCAGGACGTGAAACGTGATCCGATACGTACACCACCGATGCAGCCACTATAGAAGACTATCCGATGCCGTTTTTCGTCGTTAATTAACAGTGCGCTCTTTTCATACTTTTTATTCCCTATTTAATTATTAAATGTGATGACAAAACCATTACACAAAACAAATTAATAGTAAGTTTTATTACAATTCTTTATTATATTATATTTCATTGACTTTTCCTCTGTTTTCGCGATCGTTGTTGTATTAAAATTAAACCTATTTTTCCGGTAGACAACCCTGTGGAAGAGATCTACAGCGATCTCGAAACGTCAGCCATTGATAAAATGGTAAAATAATAAAAACAACGCGATTAAACCAGAAAATGAGTTTAATTTCAATAATTTTCATTGTTGACATATTAATCAGATTATATTGATTTTGTAATTATGATCGAAATCATATTTAAGTAGTCGTAAATTTAATCAAACAATTTTCGTTGTTAATGCAAATTACAAATCAATTTTTAAAAAACCTACACGATTTCTGGCCATTATTGAAACTATTAATAAAATATGTCTAGATCGCGTTGCGTTGTAGATTATTTAAAAAAAATTGCAGAATGTCGCACACATTATTATCTAGCCCTAAACTGAGCTTGTGCTATGGGTACTAAACAACGGATTTACTACAATTATACTTTTTTTGTAAATACATACATAATGATGATACTTATACACAGCCCCAAATCTATAATTTATTATCTACAACGTGATCTAGACTCGTAGTTCTAAAAACAGCATGTCACGATATTTAAAACACTGTTATCAATAAATTTAATGAAAAGTCATATTAAATAAAAAACTTGTTTTTTTAAAAACGATGAATATAATTTATGCACTGTTTGAATTGTCTGTTAAAAATAAAACTTCGTGTCGCGTTAAAACTCAAATGATAAAATAGTTATTTATTATTTAATCATCGTGTATACGTAGGTAATATTTTATATTTATTTATTTTTTATAACTTTTTCTTTTGTTTTTGCGATTGAATTGATGATAAATAAATTTTGCCGGTTTTAAGCCCGTTGATTTTATTATTTTTTCCTCAGAAGATGTGTGGCGAAAAGGTAGAGGCGTTGGTAAAATGCTTAAAATATAAAAGCAAAGCGATTAAAACCGAAAAAAAATAAGTTAATTGTATTTAAATATTCTTTTACGTAGGTATGTACCATATTATTCTGAGGCACACACACTGGACTATAAAATGCCGTTCAAACTTCATTAGATAAGTTTACGGTGATTTGTTTTTAATACGTTCCATTACACAAAACAATTGTTAATTATTCGATAATTGTGTTGACAACATTATTTAAGTATGTTAATAATAATAATTATGTTGTGTAGATACCATACCATGTGTTCGAGATGTTCTATATTTCCGCTGTATGGTAATTTATTTGAAATAAGCTTTACTAATATTTATTATCAACATGTTGATCATGTCGATAATAATTTTTATTAAACCTGTTGATTACTGAAACGTGGACTGCGATTTGAATTCAGCGATTTGTGTATTTTCGGTTTTAGGTTTTCCGATGATTTGCGGTTTCAACATAAGTAGTCAAAGAGCAAGATGTATTAGCTACTTGATAATTATTATCATTTTAATGTATAGAATGAAGGATGGAAATGTTCAATACATGTTAAGCGAAACATATTCTATGGCAATTATGACGATTAGCCAATGATATTGAAGCTAATGTAGAGATCATAGATGATCAACATTGATGTTCGAACTATGTTGATAACATTCATTTAATAATTGATAATGTTGACTGTTAATCATGTTTGTAAAGATCATAGACGTGTATCAATACCAATGAAATATTGATTAACTGTATTATTTAGTAATGATGTGTAGAGATCAATAAAGGTAATTGTTAGATAATTTCGTAGTGCTAATTTACTGTATTGATTACTCATGTGTTGTGAAGACTACAAATATCAATAAATCAATATTGTCAATATAATTAATTATCACATCCTTTACAATATTATCTTGTGTTAACAACATTAATTACAGATGTTGATAATAATAATTATCTGACGATACATTCGTGATGATTAGTTGCTTGATGAGAATTATTTTTTTGGCAATGAATTACCCATGTTGACCACATGAATTAGATAATTAAAAATGAAATCCGATTCCGATTTGATAATCAATTATGTAGACAATAGTTTCTGTTCATTGATCCCCTGTGTGCTCGAGCCACCGGGTTTATTCAGGACGGACGGTAAGAGGCCTGACGGGTTGACCTTGGTGCCCTGGAAAAATAGCAGATGTCTCGTGTGGGATACCATGTGCGTCTGCACTTTGGCCACCTGCCACCTGGATCGCACCGTCCCCTCACCGGGGGCTGCGGCGGAGGACGATGCCGGCTTGAAGCGTCGGAAGTATGCGGCGGTGGAGCCGCAGTATTATTTATACCTCTGGCTGTGGAGACCATGGGCTGTTGGGGGTCACAGGAGAGGGACCTGGTGGGGGAGATCGAGAGAGGACAGGTGACTTCCGCTCTAGTTTCGTACCTGGAGCAAAGGCTGGCCGATGCCATACAACGCGGGAATGCTGCCAATGTTATGGGTACCATTGCGCAACCGGGAACAATTCGGAGTGGGTTGTTTAATTAGGTTTAAATTAGACAATATTATTAATTACATTGTTGATAATTATTGTGTTGTGATATTTAGAGATCGACGAACTTGTGTCGTTAGATGCCTTTACTACAATATTAATTACCTGTGTTGTCAACATTAATTAGTTAATGATGATTGTTGTGCAGAGATCGATTTGATAATTAATAATGTTGACCATATTATTAACACATGTTATCAATAAATAATTAGTTATGTTGTGTTGTACATTTAAATAAATATCAACGAAGTGTGTCGTTACATGCCTCCCCTACAATATGAATTACCTGTATTGACCACATAAAGTAGGTATAATCCTAATCATATTGTACAGAGATAACAGACGCTAACGTACAGCGATGCCGATTTTAATATGAATTATATTGACAATATTATTAATTTACAAGTTGACAATAATTATGTTGTGTTGCATAGAGACTGACACGTAGTCTAAATGCCTCCCGGCAATGCCTCCTCTCCTACAATATTAATTACCTGTGTTGACAACATTAATTACATAATGTTGATTGTTGTCCAGAGATCATGGGCGCGCGTCGTTCGATGACTCAACATCGCTCGAGCTTGTCGATACTGACTTCTTCGGCTTGTATTCTGTTATAACTACTGTTACCCCACTCACGGTTACCTGGTGAAGGAATTAATGTTTGTCAGTATCATCCTACAGGTTAAGATGAATGACTGAATTATATCACTAGCTGCGGCTATATCCCGCGGTTTCATCCGCTTAAGTTCCGATCCCGTGGAAATATCGTGAAAAGTAGCCTATACTACGCCTCCATAAAGTACCTTTCTATTCGTGAAGATTTTTTAAAATTTATCTTAATGTTTCGGAGCTTATTTTTAGAAACAAACAAATAAATCATTCCTCTTTATAAGATTAGTATAGATTTCAAAACGCAGAGTCAAAACAGCTGGTTCTATGGACATGAAATTTGAAGTGTGTTTTTGTGTTAGGGTTTGCTTTTAGATATTCCATGTTACTTTTACGCAAAATAGATATAAAAGGAAGCTGCAGCGCTGACAACATTGTTACGTCTCTCGTATTCGCCAGGGACCATACAACCAGGAAACTAATTCCATTCCCTCAAAGACCAAACAAGAAATGGATGAAAATTAAAGAATCCGATTCGAAAACAAAAGTGTAGTAATAATAATAACTGATTTTACCAGATTAACAGATCTAACTTAGATATAGAACAACATTTACACAATCCGACCTTTGTGGAAGCAAGTCTTGGTGAGTGGCACAAATACCACCATAGGTATGTATGTAGGTAGTGGTAGGTAGGTAATTTCAGAATCTAAACTTGTAACGACGAAGGGCTGTGCGTTGCATTTTGTCAAGGCCAGTTTTGTACTTTCTATTATGTTTCTATTACCTACTTGGGTGTATCTTTTTGGGTTAACAAAGTACCTCTATATACTCTACGATTTAAAATCTGTAATAATAACATGAAATTTACTTAGTAATTAATGTGATAAATGGAAATGTAACTCATTTTCCCGTTTCAATAGCTTTTACTATTTTCAGCATTGTTACATTGTTTCCAAACTATTACAGCAAACTCTATCGTTAGAGTCTACCTTGAGGAAGCAGGAGTCTATACAGGTTTCGAAACATAAGAAAAGCTGCAATGCTGTTGCCGATAATGCCGAATATAATAAATTAAAGCGATTAAAATGATTTTAACCTTACAATAGTAATTTACTTAGTAATTTTAGTAGCGATTAAAATGAGTTCCATTTTAATGATGTGTTCCTAAATTGCGTTCCAGAGCGGTGTTGGTCTAGTGGTAGATACCTGGACTTTGATTTCGAGGGTCATGGGTTCGAATCCAGGCCGACCGCGCACCAATGCCGTTTTCTTTAAGAAAGAGTTATGTGCGCTAGTAACATCGCTCTTATGGTGAAGGAAAACATCGTGAGGAAACCGACATGTTCTAGGACTCATCACGGTCCGAAGACAAGGGACATTCACCAATCCGGGGTAGGCTGCCGTAGTTTCTTACTGTCTAATCCCTCTAAGAGGAAGCCCTTGTCCCTGCAGTGGGACAAATTAACGGGCTGATTATCCTGTTATGTTCCTAAAATATGAAATGATTAGGAAGCCAGTTAGATCCGAATAATGGGGATCCTATTTCCGACTTTCTATTTTAGGTACCGTCAAAAGGGTAGAGCAACAGTACTTTACACAAATTTCAAAACTGGCTGAAACTTTCCGAAACCTTGTAAAACCTTTAAAAAGTTATAGAAAGTTTCGTAACTTAGAAATTCGTCTAAAACAAACCAAGCCCCTTCTACCGGACTAAAATAACCCTTTTTAACGGACTTCCAAAAAGGAGTAGGTTATGGGATGTATGTTTTTTACCCGACTACAGCGAAGCCAAAAGAACGAGTAGACTTCCAAAACAGTCAATGCATATATGTATGTTCCACAATAGCACCTAAACTATTAAACCGATATTCGTAATAATGGTCCGGGTGTCGTAGATTAGACTACATGTAAGTCAAAAGTATCAAGTAATTTCACTCACCTCTCTGGTCTGTGCGGAGCTTCTATCGACGTTTCTAAGTCGCGGCGGTCTTTTCTTCTTGAGCGAGTTGGCAGAGCGCGGTCTTTTCTGTGAACTAGTGGGTGCCGTGCCGGCCGCCTGGGCCGCGACCAGGGCGGGGTTGAGTCTAGGTTTACGGGTAGATGTGCCTATTGGGGGAAATAAAAGAATTAAGTAATAAGACTAAGCCGTGGCGGTACTATTGAGTGAATTGTGCGGATTATAGTATTTTCTGTAAGCTAGTGGGTGCCGTGCCGGCCGCTTGGGCCGCAACCAGGGCTGGGTTGACTCTAGGTTTACGGGGAGATGTGCCAATTAGGGAAAATAAAAGATAAAAACGATGAATAATGAATAAAACGGCGGTCGTATTGAGTGAATTGGCGGACCAGTCTTTTCTATCCGTCAGCTAGTGGGTGCGCCCTCAGCAGGGTCGAATCTAGGTTTAACGTCGTTGTTAGAATAACCAACATCCAGGGTAACTAATCTAAGATAATGTGTCGGTTTACGCGAATGAAACCACGGGACCACTAGTAAAAGTTTGGGAAACACAAAGTTTGGGAAAACAACAAAATCTATCCCATTAATCTAAATACAAGGCAAAATAGAAATTCTTAAAAAAGAAATACAGCGAGTTTTGTCCCAAAACGCCTTTAAAATATTACTTGGGAAGGCGGAACAGTGCTTTTTACAATACAGGCTTTGTGTAGCCCGCACGGGGCTCCGAAATCTTAGCGAATGTCTCCCCATAGATCTATATGATAGTGGAATAAAGGACGTGGAAGCGAACACTGATGCTGGGTTTCTATAAGTAATACGATTTGTTTTAGTTCTGTATTACATAGTAGGTATTTTCTAAAGATACATGACAACACTGTTACATTTTACCGGATCTGAATCGCATATTATCGCGCAAGTCCCGATCTCGTGGGAATATCGGGATAAAAAGTAGAATATTAATCTAGATCTCTAGCTACCAAGTTTCAACGCAACTGGTTCAGTGGTTTTTGCCGGATTGAAACACAAACAACCAAAGATCTAAACTTTCGCAATTCTAATATTAGTGTAACATTATTGTAATAAGGAAGTTATATTTTTTTTAACTCGACGTTTCGACTATGCTAAAAGTTTGACGACACTTGACGTCAAATGTTAAAACTTGTGTCGATATCGTTCACACGGTACAATATTATTGTGTCGGTATTGTTTACATCTAGTGTTAGGGCTCGAGTGATTGTCTCTCTACACGAATCATGACTTTTTCCGGCGGTGGACACACTTTGACAGTTGATGTTTTATGTAAAAGTTTCCATAACAGTTTCGCAATGTTTGGCAACACTTTACAACGTTGGGATCAGATTTTGAATTCGTCTTTAATTGAACCTTTTGACACTGTTGCAACCATTTCATACTTCTTTCTATAGAAAAATTTACAAATACAAGGAACCATCAAACGTCAGATTTTAGTTTGAAATTAAAAAACGTACTATAGATAATACTATGTCCTACCTACTGTCCGTAACTAGAACGAATAGTATCTTTTAAGATAGTAACCCAGCAGAGTGTATTTTCTTTCATTTTGTTGAACTAATGTAGTACTTCTTTGTGTTCTTGTTCAAATAAGACGACTTACAGTACGTATATTCTTCTTTGAGATTTGAGAGTAGGTATTAAGTTTAAAGAGTTGTTGCAAAACGAAAGTCTCGTTCTAATCTTGAACTATGGGTTCTAATGTACTATATTGCACTGTGTGCAACTTCCTGTATTTATATAAGAACACCGGCTGCAACACAGAAGGTCGTGGGTTCGATTTCTGCCGGGGATAAGTATTGATGCTGACTATAAATGTTTCGTTTTTACTTCGTTTCAGCAATTCCCCCATCTGGGCAGCTTTCATGTCCGTAGACTTTCCAGACGTACCTACCGCAAAAATGTCGCTTAATATTATGCAGTTACGGACACGTTTTGCGAAAACCGGCTAGTTTTGGAATGTCTTACTATGGCACTTCCGCCCGACTGCGGCTGATTGGAAAAACCCAAGAAATGCTGTCTTGATGTCATAAAAGGTGTCGTACAAATAGCCTCACTAAACACATGTGACGCCGAAGATCGTGCGAAATGGAGATGCACAAGCAGGAAAGTGTCTCCGGGCTCCCGAGGGATGCAAACGGGAACATCGCTCGGACGATGATGATGATGAAGTTTCGCGGTTCGTAATATACCTACCTCACCTAGACAAAGGATAGAGGGCACGATCCTACCCGTTTTTTTTTAGATGGTACTTAGAACAAGATTGTTAACATCTAGAAGTGGGCGTTGCAACGACGAACCGTTTCTAAGGAAAGTTTTATTTATTTCTTTTTTTGTTTTTATGCTCAAGGCATTTTAAACATAGAAATATTTTTTTAGCAAGGAAATATATTTCCAAAAAATCCCCATGACAGGATTCGAACCTGCGTCCTTTCGCTAACCAGGCGAATGCTCTAACCACTGAGCTACACAGGAATCCTGTGATATATTATAAATATATCTCCTTGCTAAAAAATATTTCTAAGTTTTATTTAATTTTTAAATCAGTTGCCGTTTTCCCGACTAACGTTTGCGTTCTCCAGAAAACCGTTGGGTTTCGTTCTCAAAAATTCGAAGACGACCCACCCGAACCCCTATAACAAACATCCTTTCTGTATGAGTCATAATACTCGAGAATCTACATACTTTTCGAGGTATTTGAAGGTGTTTTTACCTTCAAATACCTCGTAACTTAACCAAAAACGTTGATGAGCAGAAATTCCAAGGTCTTAGTTTCCCGGAGCTATTGATTTTGCCGGCCTACAAACTTATATTTACACCTAACGGTGGCGCTACCATTAATGAATCTCTAAAGATAAATTTAGTTTGTATAAAAATCCGTCAGCACACGAAACTTGGTTTTATTCTACGTATTGCAAAGTTATGTTTTCAGTTGGAAGCGGCGCCAGGAGTAACGGAAAGTCGAAGGAATTGTTTAGTTCTTTAAGAATCCGCATGTAAATGTAAATTGGTTGAATGCGTAGAGCGATCGACAGATGGTATATGGGTGCTAGAGCCGGTTATCATGTCAAGTGGCCATCTGTCAGGGTTTGACAAACATCAGTGAACCCCTTGTAATGTAGGCAAGTTGCTAAGGCAGGTTTTGTAGGTTAGATAACGATAGCTACTAGTGGTAAAGATTAGATGGATACCTAGGTATAATATCTTATGTTTCACCCCTAGGTAGGTACCTACATCGAAGAGTCTACTATTAACGTAGTCAATATAACATTAAATGTTAAGGTACATACTCGAATATTGTTATTATAAAATACTAGCTGCACCTGTGGTTTCACCCGCGTAAGTCCCGTTCCCGGAATATCGGGATAAAAAGTAGCCTATTCCAGGTCTCCAGCTACCTATATTCCAAGTTTCATCGCAATCGGGTTAGTAGTTTTTGCGTGAAAGAGTAACAAACTCACATACATACATACAAACTTTCGCCTTTATAATATTAGTAAGAAGATTATACAACCTACCTATTTCTCATTTTTCAATAAAACTTTCTAGAGAAAATCTACCATTTTCCATGGATATTATTTTATGAAAATATTGTTAACGATTGCCGTTAGCAAACTGGATGCGAGAAGTCGAAAATAGATCTAGGTCGCATGCAATTGGAGAGGCCTATGTCCAGCAGTGGACTGCAACAGGTTGATGATGATGATGATTACCGTCAAGTTATAGGTACCTACCCAACTTTGAGTGCAATGATATCGAAATGAAATTTTATATGTACCTTACCTACATAATAATTCTATTACAGGTACAACCATGTGGATACCATTCGGGATTTCAGGGCCCTAATTCTCTAAAAACACAGCATGCGACAAGCAGGCGGGAAGCATGAGCATTGCAGAAGACGATTAGTTGCAGGAGTAAAAATAATAGCTATTCTATAACTTTTTTAAATACTGATTGGCTCAGGGACAAGGGAAGTTATTTAAATAATTAAGTAGCCCTTAATTTTGAAGGCTACTTAACTAATTAAGTAAAATAACATTTACAAAATACGAAATAACGTACATCTCCTGCACGTCGCCTGCGTTCCGCCGGCATTTCGCATGCTAGTCCTTACCGAATCGAGCCCCTGTGTAGGTAGGCCCCGGTCTTAGAAACTCTCTGACTACTGAAAATTAGCATTTTAGCAACTTAGCAGTACGACCTACCTACCACAATTTCAACTTCAGCAGTCTTCACGATGCGCTTCGACAGTGCGCTACTATGAATTGAACCTTACGTTAATACAGAGTAGGGCATGATTCCCGGGATCCCGGGATCTCGTAATCCCGGAATCTCGAACGAAAAAGTTCGATATTACAATCCCGGGATTGAGAGACCCGATATCGAGATATCGAGTACCTGGTACTTTGGTTATTTGAAGCATAAAAATGAGTTTTAATTCTCAAATATGAAGTAAACGATAAAAGTAAGTTTGTATCTCAGAAACGAGTCGCTTTAGGACATCATGTGATTAATGTTTTCTGTCTATTTAGACCGCCTGTATCAAAATGTTTTAGGTTTCATTCTGCTATACGGTGATTTATGCCTTTGGACGGTTTTAATCTTAACCCTTGAATAACTTTTTCCGTGACGGTTTATGCGCATAGTTTGAAGCAAAAGATTGTTTGGTTTGACGTCTTTTTTCGACGTTATGTCGCTGTTGGGTTTGGAAAACAAATCTTACTATCAAACAGATTTTTTTAAACTTCATAGGCCGATATCTCCGATACGAGTCACTTTAGGATATATGTGATGGAATATTTTCCGTCTATTTAGACTTCCTCTATCCAAATATATAAGCTTTAACGCGCGACAACATATTGAAAAAAATCAAGATGGCGGACGTCGACAATGCCAAGGCATGGACATCACATGGAGTTCTTCTTGAGTACCTACTCATAAAAAAATCATACGCAAAATTTTACTGCTACCGTCCATTTAGTGGCGCGAATAGAACTATAGGCGCGAAAGTTTAGACAGCGGTTATTTGTCTGCCATATTTCCAAAACCGTGAGATAGACTACCCCTGGGGGCAGTCCTCCTGGGGCAACCTAACTTATTAGCGTAAAGAAACTTTAATTTGTAACAAAATTGAATTTAAAACATTTCTCATTATATTTGATTCGCCTTTTTAATACTATATGAAATCTCGAGACTAATCCCGGGATCCCGGGATTGAGTTCTAATATCGAAATCAATCCCGGGATTGAAAACCTTCCGATTTTGCATGCCCTAATACAGAGTGTATTAACGTAAGGTTCATTTCATTCTTGTTAGGCAAAACACAGTTTTTGTATGAAGCCGAATGTAGCAGAAACTCAAAAAATTATGCTTGTATGGCCTTACCTACCAAACAGTCCCAACCAATAGGTAAGTACCTAGGTGAGGCAAGTGCACATTATAGTAATAGCATGTAAAGGTAAGGTACCAGTAAAGAGAAAGATACATTAGGTAGGTATTTTGAATATTTTTATCAAATAGTAGGTATCTACTTTAAAGTATTCTCACCAATCCACCAAAAATAGGTTATTCCCGAGGTCATTGACCTAAATAAAATAAATACCTACCTACAAAATTCAGGTTAAATGAAGCCCACCGTAACGATAAAATTCGCAATTGCGTCGGAATATTCATGAAAATGTCCTCAGAATTTTACTAAAGTACTTAGCTACCTACATTGTTTGAAAGTAGGTATTCATACCTAGGTGTATAGAAAGGTCAATGGATACTAACCGACCAAATTAAAAAGCGTCAAAGGATAACCTTGCGTGCGTGATCTGTATAGCGTGTCAAATCAGCCGGGTTACAGTGTTAACGCGCTCAGCAGAGTAGCAGCGAAAATATTGAATTAAAAATCATATTGAACTTTACTTTTGTATGAAAAATGCAACGCAAAAACTGTGGTTAACAATAAAGATGTACCTATAAATTATACTTGATGAAATTAGTAAAAAACAAGCAGGTTTTGCTAAATGGAACTTATTGCCATTTTTACCTCAAAAATCTAATTGGAATTTACCAAATATAATTACATACACGTGCACAGAACCCTAGGATCAGAGTACATCTACCTACGAAGTTTTATTTTAGAATAATCGATAAATCCTGTCTGACTTGCCACTTTACCAGTCTCAAATCCCTGCAAAACTGATCAATATTTTCATTGTACTGTTTTGGAGGTTATGTCTACATTTTCTAAGCGATTTAAAAGCAAAAAGCAAGGCTTTTTCTATAAAATAATTAGTGTGAAGACTGTCATAATAGAAATTGCACATAATTAATCCAAATTGGGCTATGGAATGTAGGACGTGGCGAAAGAACAGCGCCTTTTGAAGTTGTGATTTAAGGTTTAGGAGTGTCGTGTTTTCTTTTGTTTTGTGGTATTATTGTGAGATAATTTACCTTTTCTGACATCGCACATAGAACACTTGAACGCTTCTGCATTATTCCTGTATGTACAAACGCTGCAATCCCAATAATTTTCTTCGAGCACTTTAGACGGCCTCTTGGCTCTCCGAATGGCATTTTTCTTGTCCATTTTAAACTAAATAACTTTAATTATAAGCAACACACGTTTATCATGATATTTTCCAGTTTAAAACACAATTTCTATAGCACCATCGCAACATAATACGTACGAAAAACATTATTTTTGTTAGAAATGTACACAAAAATGTATGTACTTCACGCCATGACAGTTCGGCAGTGCTGCGTCGGTAAAACAGTGCGGTAGATGGCGCTACTATCTATGTGCTGTTGCACCGACATCGGTTTTCTATTAGACAGTAGATGTCACTAAAGCAATTCTTTGTGTTAAAAATGTTTTGCACGGGTACTCGCTCTTTGTTTATTTATTTATATGCTGTACGATTAAGTTTGCCTATTTTATTATAATGATGTGCATTATCTTGATCAACCGGGTTTTTTTTAATTTAAAATTTACTTTATTTTTTTCAGCGACGAAAGGACGGTAAAGCAACGAGAAACGAGCATGGTAGGGCGGGCTATGTATGTAGGTAGTTCAAACGCGGGTGGGTGTTCTTACTTACCTACAATTTTTTGAATCTGCATTTTATCCATTTTAAACTTTATTT
Source organism: Idaea dimidiata (assembly GCA_949358125.1). Taxonomy (NCBI): domain Eukaryota; kingdom Metazoa; phylum Arthropoda; class Insecta; order Lepidoptera; family Geometridae; genus Idaea; species Idaea dimidiata. Next base: position 17,196,496 of record OX442334.1, on the reverse strand, counting down.
TTGAGAATTAATTGATACGTAGGTACCTACCTACTCTAAACAATTTGCGTGGTAAGAAGGTTAGCGATATGTAGTAACTTGCATAGTACTTATTGCCCTTTTTTTTATTAGTTTTAGGCTGGAATAGTCCCACGGCTGGGAAAATGCCCCCTCATCTCCAAAACAAACACTTTCGATAGTAATAAGGTTCCATTTTGTAAACGGTAAACTACAAAGCTATCCTACTCGATGATCCTACTAGAGTTTTTATAATGGTCTCAAAGGACGAAAATTCTGAGAAAGTGGGTCCATTTCATGTTTTTTTTCTGTCCTTCGCTCTACCTGTACCGATTTGGGTCTCATCCGAAGGCAGATACAGCCGGAGGCGAAATGTACAAACTTTTTTTTGCTAAAGTTCTTAGTTTAGCGTTATGTATATTTATGTTTTGCGTGTTGCCAGTATTATCTCCATTCATCTCCCTTCAGCCCCCATATTATCTATCCAGTGGACGTCTGACAGTGAAGAAAGGCACTACGCAATACATTGCTGTTTTGAGGTAATCACCGGTAATAAGCACGTAACGGCAAAGCAGCAATGTACTGCATAGTACCGGTCAATTTCCACTGTATATGTATGAAAAAATACAATGGTATTATGCAATAGTACATACATAAACAGTACATAATATAATAGGTAAGTATACTCTAATTAGTCACTTTACTACTTTTACGCGACTTTATAGAATAGTATCTCAATTGCTATGCACGGTTGCACACACCGTTTCGAAATACTTTGTTTTCTCCTCTTGGGTCTATGGGCGGGCCATAGTGCTGCGCATTATTGATATCGATAAGCTGAATCCATATATTGCAGAATACTCACCGCTTTAACATTTTACGAAAGTAGTGGCTTGCATTTAAGAGTAATTTTCTTTACTCTGGTTTATTTTACCATATTGACTACTGGTTATGATGAACCAGAGTGCAACGATTTAAAACTGCAATTTTGAATAAAACCGAACCTTTATTTACTCATTTTATTATTCATCCATCACACTTTTGTATTTTTATACATAAATATAGGTACTTGTTAAATATTCTAAACGACCTATGTCTTTTAGCCGTTATACATAGTGTGAAGTAGAGCGAAGTATGACCACGATGTACTCAATACCTGTAATAAATAAAGAACAGAAAATACATCATCTATGACAATTTTAACTGTATTTTAAGTGTTTAGGTATCTCGGTTCATGAGGTTGGTCCATCAACCAGTCAGAATGCCATTTGAAAACTCACTGCAGAATCTTACTTAGTTAAGTCAGACAGTACCTACACCTTTAGCTTTAACCACACCCTGGGATGCAATTTTTAATGCAACAAATGTCGCAAGACCATCTGCCGAAAAGCTCTTCTTCTTCTTCTTTTATAGGGCTATATTCCCTGTGGACATTAGCCAGTGTCAAGTCAATGTCAGAGGGAATCATTGTAAAGCGGCGGCCATTTACAACGATTGTTCACGGAGCTTTGAAGACAACGCTAAAGTCCATGTTGTGCACCGATTTTCACTTTCGCTACACTTGTACACCTTCAGGAAACTAAATTGATTATTATGCCCCCGAAATTTTACTTTTTTGTGAAACCTAGTTCAAATGCGTGTAAAGCATTTGGATTAGGTTTCACAAAAATGAAAATTTTGTAACACATCTCCTCAACGCGTTCCCGTCAAAAAACTTGCCGAAAAGCTCGAAAACTAGCTCTGTTTCAAGTTTGACGCTTACCTTCGTAAAAGCTGTCAGATTGACATCAGCAAATCCAGCGGCTGTAAGTTTACATGGCGTCTGTGATCTGAAAGACGGTAGGACCATTTTAAAATTTTGATAGGCTCACACTTAACCTCACCTCACCTAATAGGAATCTGTCTGGGATCAGTTACAGACAGATTGTGACCTCAAACACTAGTATTTAGTTCTCTAAAGGAGAAAGGAGAACTTCCGTTGAGGTTAACTCGACGTCGGTTTGGCAATACGATGCTTTCGATAACGGGGTTGGAAAAAGCTACCGCGAAAGCAGCCAGCAGATTCTCCGCGCTACCATGATCGTATGTCGTTGCTATGTCGTTCTAAAAAATAAAGTAGATTTGAAATTAAAAATACCCCGACTACTTTTTAATATATATTTTTGAAGTTTGTTTTTTTTGAAGATGAATTTTTCTTTTAAAATATTTCTAGTTTTTTTTTTTAATTATTTGGTGTGTTTTTAATTTTATTTTTTTAGCTGAACAATAACGCGACGACTTCGCGACGACTTTTATGACATCATGGTAGGGCCCAGTGTCTAGGGCTTTAACGTCGACAATTCGACGCTCGCTCCTTGCGCGGTAGCTTTTTCCAATCCCGTTATCGAAAGCATCGTAATCCCAAACCGACGGCGACGTCGAGTTGAACTCGACGGGAGTTACGCGGATGTTACACGGCTGTTTGTCTAGACAGGTACCGAATACCTGGTACCAGGTATCGTCAATACGGAGCTCCCGTGGGGTCTTACGTGTTGCCTAAACTCTTTAAAGACTGTCACAGGATCCAGTAAGGAGTCTATCCACCGCTGAAATGATACTGAAATAGTATAAACTGATCTGAAGCCATTCCAGCGCTGCCGCGCCAGTGCTGAATTCAATATTCCTCCAGATAGAATGCGACCTTACAGCACTTCGGTCGATCTATATACCTACCTAACTAATTAAGTACGGAAACAAAACTAAGTTCTGTAATCTTACTTCTTACTAATATTAATATTACCTATAAACGCGTTTGTATGTTTATGACCTTGTTGTGTATATGTGACTTATTTCTCTTTCACGCAAAAAACTACTAAACCGATTGCGATAAAACTTAGCTAGCTGGAGACCTAGATTAACATATAGTCTACTTTTTACCCCGGGATCGTGACTAACGCGGGTGAAACCGTAGGGCGCAGCTAGTAACTTAATAAGTTTTACTGTAAGATCCCTTACGATTAATTAATTACGATGTTGAGAGACGATAATATCGTTGATGTATCGTGCTTCTTACTTACAAAGTATATACACGGGTGAATATATCATAGTTCGAGGCATCAAAATCTTTAAATACTAATATTATAAACGCGAAAGGTTGTATTTATGTTATGCAAGTATGTAAGTATGTGACTTTGTTACTCTTAATTTCTTCTATGGTTTTCGCGATTTTGCATAATAAAACACTTTATTTATCCGGTTTTATCGCGTTTTTATTCATTATTTGAACCGAGCTTTCGCCAACTTTACAGTTGGCTTTTTCAAGGTTGGTTTGTTACTCTTTCACGCTAAAACTACTGAACCGATTGCGATGAAACGCATAGATAGTTAGCTAGATACCGGGAATAACACATACTTTTTAACCCGAAATTCTCGCGGGACAGGACTTACGCGGGTGAAACCTCGGGGCGCAGCTAGTTATATTTAAACCAATATTAATGAGGTAACGTTGGTAACATTTATGTGTATTGGGGGTAATTTCCGAAAACACTGGACACTGTCTCAAAAGTGCTTTAGGAAGTTATAGTAAGCTACCTTATCGAGGAGTATCATTGGCTATTTTTGATTCCGATATTCCCACAGGATTGGTACACGCGAATGAAACCACGGGAAATATTTCGCGCTACCTGCTCGTTTGTCGTTGCTATGTCGTCCTTTTGTCGTTCAAAAAAATAAAGAAAATTTTAAATTAAAAATACGTTTGTTGAAATTAAAATGTTTTTATGAAGTTTGTTTTTCTTTTCTTTTTTTTAATTATTTGATGTGTTTTTAATTTATTTTTTTTAGCTGAACGACAACGCGACGACTTCGCGACGATTTATAAGACATCATGGTAGCTCCCATTATATTTACCGGTATAAAAAGTATCGATAGATAGTAAGTGTTCATAAGTTTATACAAGCACAAAGCACACAGGTTACATTTGTTGCAAACAACCAAATTTGTTCAGCCGTTTTTGCGTAATTGACTGACTAACATTTATTCGCTTTTGTTATATTAGTGGGATAGGATGGGATAGTATGGGATGTCTAAGTCTAAGTATCCTAAATCTTACCTTATCTGTACAAAATACAATTTTTTAGCAATCTTGTTGTTTGCAACAAACCACTGACAGTTGTACACTGCACTGCTTACTTCCATGCTCTGAAATGGCGGTCATAATGTCACATTAGAAACAAATTAAAAAAATGTATAACACAAAATCTATAGGGTGCAGTAGCTGATGGGTAGTAGAGGTAGGTACTTACGACTGACGTCAGCATGTCAGCAAAGAAACATAGAAAGAAAACTTGCATCAATCCACTCATAAAAAACGTGACGAATGTTATTAATACTGTAATGTCATCTACTATCTAAAAAAACAATTAAGAAACGTCAGTGGTTTACTTAAAATGGACCCTACCGGAAACTTTCGATATCTGAACCTTACACTAAGACTTCGGTTTGTAATAACCCCCTTACAATGGGCCCTACCACGATGTCTTATATATAAGTCGTCGCGTTATCATTCAGCTAATAAAAATAAAATTAAAAACACAAATAGTAGAGCGGAATATTGCTGAAGAAGAGCTCACCGTAACATTGAATCCTGTTAGACAAATCACTAACGAACTTGACAAAAAGTTGAACAAATTCGATTTGTTGTAAATTATTTCCAATATGTTTGTTGATCTGAAAAAAAAAACGGTGATTATTATAAACTATCCTAAATTGCATAGGGTTTTGTTAAGGTTTTCGCGATTTTGCACAATTAAAAAGAATCCGCACTACCATAATCGTTTCTTTGCTATGTCGTCCTTTTGTCGTTCAAAAAAATAAGGTAAATTATGAAAAATACCCCGACTACTTTTAAAAACCATAGCCTATATATATTTTTTTAAGTTTGCGTTTCTTTTTTTTTAATTATTTGATGTGTTTTTAATTATTTTTTTAGCTGAACGACAACGCGACGACTTATAAGACATCATGGTAGGGGCCACTATTTACCGGGTTTTTAGAAAAAGCTAACTGTAAAGTTATCGAAAGCTCCGCACTTTTGTAATGTTGCCGTTATTAAATATAACACGAGTAAAATCCAGTAAATATTGTGTTTTATTTTTTTAGTAGGTAGAGTGGTCATACGTCGCGTATATTATACAGAACTGTCCCCGATTTTGACCCCACCAAAATACGCGACAAATATAGAACGTATTTATCGCGTGTTTTGGTGGTTCAAATAAATAAGTAGGTATATGTAATTACTCAATCAAATCTTGATGCCATTTAACCAATTTGCCAAGTTTTTCATGAAGCAGTTCATCAGAACATTCTGTCGTATCGTTTTCATCTGCTATGAGGTCCTCAATGTCGTATTTAAGTAGACGAAATTGTATCTTTATGTAGGTGCAGCAGGTGAAAAACAAGTAGTCGGCTGCACCCATCTCGAGAAGCACTATACACTCTGAAATTAAATTAACGACTTTTTATTGTTTCTGGTCCTTATAACCTGGGATTGAAAGCCAGATCTCTTGAGCTGCCGGTTTCAATGACAGTTATAGACTAAGACGGAATATGTGCGGCTGGGCCCCTGATCCATTATCGCTCCGAGACATTTAGCCCTTTTCAAATATAGGATGAAACCTATTCGCAGATGAACCCCATTTGACTACCTAAAAATATATCGGCCAAACCATACCTGACCAAATCTGATGAACATACGCAAACGGCCAATACTTCAGCTCATAGGGTATGAACGCAAATACATCCAAATACGGCAGAAGCATCTCAAACTCCTCCGTCTTATAATACTTTACCCCGATCAGTACAATCGGTGTCATATTAAAGACAACGATCATACAACAGTTTATGAAGTACAATACATTTAAAACATAATTAAGAAGGTTCCTATCCTGGAATACTATGGCATCATTCTCGCTTGATCTTTCTTTCGTCGATTCCAATTCTAATCTTCTCAAAACGCTAATGAGTTTGAAAATGTTCCCTTCATTGGTAACAAGAAAATAAGACTTGAAAATTGCTAAAATTGTGAAGGTAAGACACGGTGCCACACTGGTTAGCTCTATGAAGTTCTTCCCTTGTTTGATGCCAATGTAAATGTAATAGAAAGATGCGATGGTAGCAGACATGACCCAGAGAAAATTGAACGTGAAAAGCCATCTATGTTTTATCTTGTCTGATACTGATACGATTTGTTGTTTCAAATTGAGTCCAGAATACTTGAATAGAACGTTTAATTTTTCTAAAGATTTATCGAATTGTGAAGTTTCGGACATTTTAATCTCAATTTTGATTTCTCAAGTCAGAAAAGAGCAGAATTATTTAGAGAATGAAACGCGAACTCTTCAACTGCAATGACCGATATAACTGTCCAATCACATGTAATTGCAGCGACATATCATTAAGTGCCTTCCTATATAGGTACATACCTAGGTACCTTCCTACTATTTACGTAGTTTGATACAAACATTTCGAATGCAAATACCCTGAACTAACTACGTAGAGAGATTAATTTGGATAGACAGGACTTTTAATTAAATGCACTTAAAATAACTAAATAATTCGTCATTCACAACTCATTTTTACTCAGTGCTAGGTTTGGATTATTTCAGTATGATCTAAATGATATGATCTGGGCCGAAAAATAAATGGCTTGGTGTCCTCATTTCAATACCACTCCCATGAGAAATCACAGACATTCTACGTCTGTTCTATTCCTTGAGACCCTGTTCCACCCGCAACCTGATCTTACTTTCAATTGTAACGATGTCGTATATGCTCATCCAAGGGAGACCTTTCATCTTCCTACCTCTCTTACTTACCTCAATCTCGGACACAACTTTGTGTACCACTGGTTTGCACTGTAGTTTTTAGTTCCCTGATGGATGAGTATTGCCATGCGTTTGCCGATATCTGAGATTTTTTATGGCACGTTAATTTACTTATCTCATCATAAGTATGATATGAAGTCGGGGCGATCGTATCATCACAGGTGAAGACCAGACCCAAGCGCAGTACCTACAGAAGACACCGCAGCATGCACCCCTCGACAATAACCATAATCACTGCCACAGAACATACATGACAGCTTTAAGGTCGCCTTCTAAGGCCTCACTTAACCTAACGACTGCTATCAGAGATAACAACCGGCAATATAGTGATTAAAAATAAAATAAGTATTGAAGTGGGGCTCCCATACAACATACGAGTTTTTTTTTGAATTTTCTAATGTCGTTGCTGATAGAATCACAGTTCTATTACAAATCGATTCAATTCAACTTGCTACAAGATTTCACAAATAACATCGGCCGTGAGCATAATGATAGCAAGACCTATCTCATACCCATTGATGTGTCATAAAATAAGTAGCTTTAGATGCGTCCCTTCATTTTACATGGCTACGAAAACTCATGTTTGAGGCAAGAGTGGTCTGGTCTTCTATGTATATTACGCATGTATTTACAAAAAAAAGTATAAGGTGTAGCATATTCGTTGTCTAGTACCCATGGTATAAGCCTAGTGCTTAGTTTGGTTCTAGATTGCGCAGTGTGTCTTGAAATTTAAAAAAAAAAAGTAAAACAAATTGAAGTCAATTTGTCAATGTTTTGTTAGATTAACTGGTTACATTCAAATATTTTCCCTTATATTTCCTAAGTAGATATTAACCATAACAATATATATTTAAAAAAAATCGTATAGAAGCGTCTTGCTTCTGGTTATATCCAAATATTTTCCATCCTAAGTCCTAAATAGGTATTAATCATAACAAAATATATTTATTTAAAGATAAAGAATTTATTCCATAACTATTCCGAAATAAGCTCTTGCGTACTCTGGCTATGTAAAGGTCCTATTGGTACGAAAAATGGAAAATTTTGGCAAAATAAAACTAGATGCTTTACACATCTTTACAAGTTTTTTTAAACACCATCATTTCGACATTTGGCGAATCGTGGCTACAGGAATCGAATGCGCTTTCATCTACTTATATGCATTTACAGACTGGTGTGTGTTTGGCTATGCCAACCGGTACGCGCCCTGTGGACATGACGTAAGTCTGATTGGCATAGACTTGCGGTCGATATATAAAATAATCTACACCTGGCTTAATTACACCTTGTACTTTTGAATTCATAATCAAAGCAACTAATAACCCCGTCATTAAATAGCTTATCAAAATGCCTTCATTTGGTATAATATTTTCATTAGAAGTACCTAGACAAATTGTAGAAATTGTACACTACAGTTTATATGGTGTCAAATTTTCACACCATACCTATAATTAAGAATTTTTATCAACCATTCATTGAATTTCATTGTGGAAATAACATTTTTATTTATTTAAGTGTATCTTCCTGTAGGTAGGTACTAAACTTATTAACCCAGTATACAATGTTACAATTTTTTTTTCATAAATTAAAGTAATTTTTTTATTATTTGGAAAGATTGGAAAGTTTTTCGTCGTGGTACCTTTGGAATTTAATTCTTGTGTACGCTTTTACGCTTTTATAATAATCGTTTCGTTCGTCTTTTGTTTCTGTTTCAATTATTCTGTTGACGTTTTTTATTTCTTATCGGTTGTGAACCGATTATGGCCATTAGGAAATTAGCCAGTGTCATGTATTTTAATATATTATGCAAGTTATTGCATCGAAACAGTCAAGTCGTCATAGTTAAAGTCAAGTCTAGGGAATCATTTGTAAACACGGCGGCCATTTACAAACAATGTTCACGGAGCCTTGGAGACAACACCAAGTCAATGTTTTGCACCGATTTTCACTTTTATTCCACTTGTACACCTTCACGAAACTAAATTGATTAATATGCCCCCGAAATTAAACAATTTGCACGCATATGAACTAGGTTTCACAAAAATGAAAATTTAGCACCACATCTCCTCAACGAGTTCCCGCCAAGACTCCTTCTGTTGACGTTTCTTTCTTTTATTTATCGTATTTTGTTGCTTCTGTCAGTTTGACAGCTGTCATCTGAAATGAAAATGTCGAAGAGCTCTATTAGGTACTTCTGCAAAGAGACGCCGTACATTTACATTCATAAATAAATACGTATAGGTACGCTTATGTTTCTGAAGTACTCCTTAAGTATTTTTATGCATTTTTCAAAGTTTAAAAATAACCATAATAAGAGCTCTTACAGAACTCTCGTTCCTTACTTAAAACCGACGGAAATATTCCATTGCATTCCGCCAGAGTTGGTGGCGGGGTGGTAGGTAACTTCACAATTCCATTTTTAAAAAGTCGACAGAAATTCTAAACCGGGAATTTGCGGGACAGAAGATTGATCGTCCCCACAGAGAGCACACCTGTTGCTTCCCGTTTCACGATTTGCAACTGTTACTTTCGTCCCGTAGGTACCTAAGTTAGTTTACGAACCACAAACGTTTGTACAAGTGTACGTTAGGTACAAAAAGATAAACGCTTGTCGTTTACCCTCTCTAAAACTCGTCTGAGTTTACAGAGGGCAGAACTTAGTTTTTTTATTTTTATTATGTGTCTTGAGCATTAATATTTGTTTGTTTGGATATTGCCTATAACGTAGATTAAAAAAAGTATTAAGGTAATATGTAACACCTAATACTGTTGTCTAGTATACCCATAGAATAAGCCTAAGATAGGACATCATGTCATAAAATAAGTATTTCCGGTTTATTTAGGTCTATCTAAAAATTCAAATTTATAGGTCCCGCAGTGCGACTAGGGTTACGTACTCGAATTTCGAATATCTAAGGTTAAAATCCCTAAAATTACAAAACATTTGAATATCGAATGAGTAATTTATCGGAGTTTAAAAAACTTAATTGTACTATACATACACAAACACATGTTTTATCTAAAAATCTAAAAACATAAGCGTCGCGTCGTAATGCTCTAAATCCGAATAACTAACAATAAAATTTCGCAAATACCAAAACTGACCACCTCGACTAGGATAGGTTAGGTTAATATTGGAACATAATTATGCAGTAGCACTTTGGCCAGCGAGCAAAGCGAGCGCTTGCCGCGGTAGCTGTACATTAGTGTATACCTCTGTGAAGTATTAGGTATTGTAATTTTAAGGGTTCTGACCATCGGGATTTTAACTGTAAATATTTTAATTTTAGATTATCAAATTCGTACCCCCGACACGAGATAAAAAACACAAGAAGTGCCCTTTAAAAATATTTATTTTTAAGGTTTTGAAACTTACTAAATTTCTTTGATTACGTATTATAAAGTATGAAGAAGGGTCCTTGTGATCAAAAATACCAAAATATTTCTTTACAGTCTCATACCATTCCTTTCTCAACTTTGGTAAGTGGAAAAATAATCAAATGACTAATAATGGTTCTGTATAAAACAATTTACTAACATATTTTATTTTAGAAAAATAAAACTCAAATTTGTACTCTTAAAAGTCTAAACTGACGTGGAGTGCTAGCTCCAGACTATCGTTGTGGCTAAGTATGTTTGCCGGCTACAGCTAGGTAGGTTGCCTGGTAGAGTGCCAAAACCTAACCAACTGAAAAAAAAAATTGTAGTCCGATGGATCAAGCTACCAGGAGTTTAAAAAACTCTTGTCGACTGGAACAAAATTTAGATTGATCAAACCTTACGATCGAACTACGTGGCCAGAAGCCTTTTATGTTGAGGCCAGCCAGCTTTTGGGGTTCTGACACGGCTTTCTGGTTGCCAATGTTTTGTGAAATGGTTCTTTTAATGTCCCTTTCTACCTAAGTATGTTAATAAGTTACATAACTTACCGTATGCTTGGTGAAATAAACCTTGTAATAAATTTAATTTGTGTTTGTCCCACTTCTGGTAAAGTTTTCAAAAGGGTTTTCGTACTGGATTTTACGTTGACAAATCAAAAATTTGTATTAGAATACTAAAAGTAGCTATATATCTCTACTATAGTTTATCTATTACGTATATCTACTACGTATTATGGTCATTTTCTTACTTACTTACTCATTTATTCAGACCATAGGAACACTACAATAATAAATTATTTGGAACACTTGGTCACGTCAAAAGTAATAAAAAATAAAATATAACATAAATTGGTTTAAAATAAAATACATACCTAAATGAGTTTACAAAAAATAAATAAAGAGTTTCAGTTGCTGCTGTAAAGAGGCATTGTCAGTATAATAAATGATAATAATTCATTGATAGCAAAACATGTTCAAAAATAAAAATAATGTCAATGGTTATTTGCAGCTGTACAAGGGCTGAGGTCAAATTATGTCATAATTATCTTACCTAACTTAAAACAACACAAGGAGTGAGATCACAATTAGGGCACAATTAGTTTCTCATAACAACCTGGACCAACTGATTAACGTTGCCTTCCGAAGCAAAAGAAAGACCATCGAAATAGCTAGATTGCTGTGGGTAATGTCGTGCAATATTTATATATTTATTTTATAGCTAAAAGCAAGTAAAGTAGGTACTTAAATATGCGGCCTACGGATTCCTAAAACCAGATCTATATAAAACTGCCTCCGAACCCGTCCTGCGTACTCGCCGGCCTGCAACTGCACAGTGAATGACTAATGGAATGCATTCGACGTCTTTTTGTGACCAACAGGTTGGCAACACTGTCTCTCACTTTTATTTAGGAGCCTGTCGACAATTGCCGGTTGCTCACAAACGTATTGCTTTTTATACGGTTTAGTCTCATTTGCACCAGGTAAAAGTTTTCAAGCCTTAGGTACTTATAAGGTTTTAACCAAAAAATATAGACAGGTCGCTTTTATGGGACTAGAAGGTGGTCGCTTGACAGTGAAACATTACAAACTCGACTCCGATGACGATGCTTCATCTAATCAGTTGCAAAAGTCTATTAAGTAGGGAAGTACACTTATGTACATAAAGCTTTATAAAAGTCGGAACAAAATTTGAACGTTGTTTTTAGAGTACCCACTATCTACGAGTATGATATTATAATCTAAGCTTTTGACACAATATTCTGTACCTATGTGCAAAGAAAATAAGTATTGATGCTTAGAAACTCAAAACATTCCAAAAAAGTTCCCCACAGAACCGTGAATATTTTGAAAGGTGATATAACCAGAGAATTTTGCCGCCCTATCCATCTATCGATTTCCGGCCAGGATTCGGCAAGTTTCTTGGGGGCTGATGTACCGTACGTACCTACTACCTAATATTATAAATGTGAAAGTTTGTATTTAATTAAGTAAGTAATGAAATGTGTAATATGTTTACTACTCCATTTTACAGAACATACTGATCGACACGAGTTAGCTCCTTCAATTTAGAGAGAGTGAAGCGGGATTTACATTACGAAACCAATAGCATGAAATTTATAGTCATTTTAACTAAAATTCAACTAAAATTACATAGACACAGCGGTACTATTATCTATTTGATAAAATTGCTTCCAGTAACCGCTGAGAGACTGCTTTTGTGAAATTAACTCTATAATAAAACACTTTATCTACCGGGTTTAATCGCGTTTTATTCATGATAATTAACCTTGAAAAAGCCAACTGTAAAGTTGACGAAAGCTCGGTCGGTTAAAAATTATGAATAAAAAGTGATTAAACCCGGTAAATAAATTGTTTTATTATGCAAAACATAGAAGAAATTAACTCTATAATGACACTAGTTTCGTGATGGGGTTACTCCAGTTTTCAAAAAGAAACTTCGAAAAACTTTGAATCAGAATTCCGAAAATCAACCCCATGTCTACCTAGAATGAATATATATAAACATATATATAAACATATATTATTATGTGATCGATTTAAATTCCGCAATTATTGTACAAATAAAAAGGTCCTTTCAATAACTTCACAAACTGAGGACCTACCAAGAAATTCTCAGCATTTAAAATAAAAACCGCAAATTCTGAAAGTGCAAATAATGCCATAGTCCACTTGTCATACCTTAACACTGGACCCAGCTGGGTGTCACGCACACATGCGAAGGTAACGTCGGTATAGACCCGTGTGTGAGAGTCTTATCTGTGTGCGTGTCGTGACGTATGGGACAACCCCTGCTGTGTTCTACGTACCATGACCTTAGGCGAATTTAGGGTTGACGCTTTTCCAATGGGTATTATTTTTTACTTGTTTTTTTCTTCTAATTGCTGCTTCTAATTAAAAAAAAATATTTGGGGTAAGATAGTTAAAAATCTGTTAGTATTTTCAATTTAATAGTCCCTCCTATTTTTTTATACCTGTCCTTCGTCCCATGACAAATAGCAGGTTTTACCATTAAAATAACGTTCTCAATAGGTGTTTTCAATAAGTGCTACGCACTTAGGTAAGTAATTAATAGCGATATTGTAGTAACCGCTATTTACTGCGTAAAAGATATATTCTGCTTTTTGTATATTTCTTGTTTTTATAACCAATAAATAATAATTTACACTTAATATATATTTAAAGACATTTTGATTTATATTACGCTATAATGTAACTTATATAACATTTTTGTTAAATCTTTTTCTTTAAACCATTAACTACACATTTACCAGGTAACCGCTAGTACCGCTGCGCTTACGCATTTTTTTTGTGAAAATTGCTATGAATTGCAAGCCACAAGTTTCGTAACGGAAATCCTGTATAAGCGTTGGTAAATAGGAAAAAATATAAAATAGCAAAATAGTATTTTGCTATTCTTCTTTAAATTAATTCGAAATACTTAGAAATCAATTCCAGTGAAACCGCGGACACGGTGGCAATAATGGCATATCGCCCACAAAATGGCAATAAAATACAACTTAAAAAACAGTCATTTTCAGCTACTCTTTGGTGTAAAAAATGGTATATCTTGTGATTCCAACCGACTTTATTTACCTTAAGTATTTTACACATTACACCAATTGTCATTGAAAAATACAGGTATGTAAATGTTTTTCGCCACCTAACCTTAACTATAGTAATTTGTAAGTAACAAACAAATTCTGCCACCTTGAACCACCTGAGTTTTTATTGGAATAGCGTCATAAGAAACACGGTTTTTTACCTCACGCAATGAAAAACACAAGGTTATGGGTTCGATTCCCGGTGAAGAACAAAACATTAGTAGATATGACCTACAGATACATACCTACTGTTTTTTGTTTATGCGATATAAGCTCAAATAGATGTTATTCATAACATCTATTGAAAGCTGAAATAGGTTAATATTTCGTAAATTTGTTTTTATCGCTCAAGGCATATTTACTAGAAATATTTTTTAAAGGAAAAATTCACTTGCGGCGAGATTTGAACTCGCGTCCCTGGATCAATATTCCAGTACCTATACCGCTCGGCCACGCAAGTTCCCATCTCGAGCAGCGAATTTAAGAATATGAATGTTTCCCTATCTACTATTTTTCGACTACGGTTCGATTGAGACGCCATCTACAGGATCACTTTCCAGTGATTTACCTGCGCCAATGATTAACTTTACAGTTAACGCTTTGGCCAAGAGATGTCACTCTTTTTCCTTATTAATATTTCGTTAATTTGTTTTTATTGCTCAAGGCATATTTACTAGAAATATTTTTTTTTTTTTTTTTTTTTTGATAATGAATTTTTCCTTTAAAAAATATTTCTACTGAAATCGGTTTTTTTAGGGTTTCGTAGTCAACAAGAAAGCCTTGTAGTTTCGTCATGTCTGTTTGTCCGGCCGTTCGCGGCTTAGCTCAGAGACGCTTGGTAAGTATTATAAAGCTGTAACTTTGCATGAGTAGGTTTACATATTGTTCCTGCCAAGTGTCAGTGCTATAATAAAAAAAACATTTTTTCTTGTACCTCCTCCAACATTGCAAATAGGGTATGATTTTTTTTATCGTTGACTTTTTCGTGTGGGGTATCGTTAGTTTTCATTTTAGGGCTTCGTTTTTGAATATTTATTTTAAAAGTGCAAGTTTTAGACTCATCTGTACCTACCCCCCCCCCCCCTTCCTCTAAAAACCAAGTTGTTGTCAAATCAAATCAAAAAAAAAACTGAGCTGTCTTTTTAAACGTGTAGATTTTTATTATTGTACGAGTGGGTTCTTTTTTAAACGTGTAGGTAATCGAAAGAAACAAAAAGTATTTTTTAAATTAGGACAAAATATTAGGCGTAAGTTCATATATCCCGCTTAATTTGTTTGTTCTAAATTTGTTTTAGTTAACACTATTGAACGAATGCACAACATTAGATTCCTTGTTCTGTTTTTTTTTATTTGTTAAGAAAACATGGGGTTATTCAGCCAATTAAAGACTTTCCTATTTAATAAAGAGTTATTTTTTATTTATTTGTTGATTTAAGAAACATACAGCTATTTATTTTACATAAAGATATTGGTATTAAATATGTATTTCATTAGCCAAAAATAGTTTCCAACTATATACTATTTGCAGTTCAATCGTCTCAAGTAAGATTTTCCGTGTGAAAGAAAATTCCTGTTTTTTAGATCTTGAAATCTAAACTGAACTTGAAATCAAATTAAAGAAATGAAATCCCTAATTGACTTGTCAGCCCTATAAAACGAGCCCCATCACACCCCTTACTAACTCTCGCCCCCTGCCGCGTTCGGCAAGTGAACTCACACACGCACGATACAACCTATAAATTATACACGGACCTGTTTCAGGGTATCCCTTTGTCACTAAAATATATTCGACGTTCCCATATAAATTTTAAGGTGGTTTTAAAATTCTTAGTAGATTTGTTTTATGAGATGGTTTTTTATGCTACTACTTGTGCTGCTACTGTGGCTGATAATTTATTTATTATTGTGGAACTTTAACTTAATAGGAATTGAAACTTAGTGGGTCTCCATACAAACGTAGACTGTTTCCTTCCTGCATATAGACAGATATTACAGGCAAAATGTTTATGCTGTGAAACCTTAGATATAGGTTGCCCCACACGACTATGCCCCTGTTTTGGTTTTTACTATAATTATTTTAATTATATTATGGCACAAACAAATGTGTTCCATTTGTCTGTCTAAAATCACTGCACCGATTTCAATGAAACTTAGTAGTTGTGTGGCTAGTAGGTAGATAACGAATATAATACCTAACTGGAGTCTTGGAGTCTTATGAGTCTTATCGTCGATTACTTGCAGTTCTATCGACTTATGCAAGATTTAAAAGAGTTCGTTATTTTAAAGTAAGTACTTGATAAGAAATTCATGCAATATTATCAACTAGCTGTTACCCGCGACTTCGTCTGCGTAGAAATATTGTATAGCCGAATTTTTTTTTATTACCCGGTTTCTTATACTAATTGGATTTCGATGTAAAGTATACCTACCACGACGATCCTCGAAAATAGAACTATCCAATATTGAAACCAGATTTCAATCGAATTGGTAGTTTTTAATTGTATAAGGAACAAACAGAGAAACAGACAGACAGACATGAAATTAAAAAAATATATAATTTTGGTCTACTACTTTTTCTAAGTCCCCTTAACAACTTTTTTAATTTAATTCCAAGTAGGTACAGACTTTTTGTCCTCTCTTCCTTTACTATAGTATAGATAGATACAGATAGAAGAAGATAATTTTATTACCTAAAAAAACAAAAAATAACTTTTAAACCAAATTAACGCTACGACAAAACTGTTCATTAAACTAAACAGACTGTAATTTCCAGCTTTAAAACCCGGTATTTAAACAGTAAAAACTACAATTTTATTGAAACATTGACATCGCTCATTGTCTTGGAACTTGGTAGTTAATTACCACAATAACAATTACTTGCTAATTTCATTGTCACAGCGGGGAACGTACCAATTGAATATTTATTGTTAACTTTACCTATACTTTTTCTTTGTTTTAGTTAGGTACCTCACTTAAGACTACTACTATAAGACGTACCTACGTCTTATTTCAGTTTGGTAGTTTTATCCACCTAGTTTTAATTTGGATCCTTAATTTGTTTCCTTTTTTCCAATCCTAAATATCCTACGTTTTACTTACTAAAAAACAGGTTAGTATTATCTGTTATACAAGATGTAACAGGTAAGCCCTTTTAATCCGAAAGGGGGTTGTTCTAGACGTCTAGGCGAACACTTTTTGTTCTACGACTTTTGAAAATTCGACCTTTTTTTTTGAAAATTTTGAGATTATGTTTCACAGGAAAAACAGCTGTTTTTGAAAATAAAGGTAATTGAAGGTTTGATTGTAGTAGACCAAACTAAATGAAAGAACAACATAAGGTCAATGACCTCGAACTCTAAGAAACAGCTGATTTTCAAGTAAACTTTACACCAATATTTTCGAAAAGTACTTCGAATTTTCAAAAGTCGTAGAACAAAAGTTGTTCGCCAAGACGTCTATAACAACCCCCTTTCGGATTAAAAGGGCTTACCCGTTACACCTTGTATATATATATATACAAGATGTAATAGGTAAAGTCAAAAGTCGTAGAACAAAAGTTGTTCGCCTAGACGTCTAGAACAACCCCCTTTCGGATTAAAAGGACTTACCCGTTACAAATTGTATACATATATATATACGTCCAGGAGCTCTATTTTTGAATCAAATGTGCCATTTCGAGCGATTTAAATATCTTGATTCCTTGATTTTTGTTTGATTTCTGTTATTTTTCAATGTGAATCGCACGACCGCAACGAGTGGTATCAACCACTTGCCGCAGGAGTCCGACATCGAACGAAACTCAGCAGATATCGATTTTTTAAATCGAACAAAGTGCAACGAGCGATTTAAAAATAAGGCTCCACTATCACGGAGCCCCGGACTTTTGGAAGGCGTGCGTGGGGCTAAAGCCAACACGTGGAGGCCATTTTCAATAACAATTTTACTCGCTACAATTACTTACTACAATTTTATTAATGAAAGTGGACACCAAGCCGGCGATTATCTCTGTCTGCACTATAATAATGCAGTCAATGACAACCACCGGATTGAATATAACTATTGAGAATTAAATATTGTAAATATAATAAATAATTAATATTGCACGACATTACACACAGCGCAATCTAGCCCAAAACTTAGCACTAGGCTTGTACTATGGGTACTAGACAACGGATATACTACATATTATACTTTTTTTTTGTAAATACATACATATTATACATAGAAAGACACCCAGACCAGATCGAACCCGAAGCCTTCTGCATTGCAGCCGAGCGTTCGCCCGACGCGCCTCAGGGGCCGTCATCTGCTGTACAAATTACAGCAAAAGAGCAACAGAGACGTGAGTAGTTGAAGGATGGAGATACCTGGATTTTAAGTCATCACTAGTATGGCAGTGAGCGAGCTAATTCATCAGTCATCTCATCACTTCAATGACGTGTCCATTCTCTGAGTATTTCTGCCCTCGCGACTCTACTCTGACCGGACGCCAGAGGCGGGGGACCGCTTCCTCGTCAGTGTTCAATCCGCCCAGCCAACTAAGGCAAGCTCACAGAACACTATTACTCCTAGGGCAAGCCGGAGGTGAGGAACGGTGATTTCCCCATGGAGCACTAGAGAAACTGCGGAATACCTGGCCTCAAGGTGCCCAGCAGACTTATAATTATTATTATTAGAACGTCGGGTCGAAATTGCGTTAGTACACATGATTATTTTAAATTTTATTAATAAATTTAAAATGACCCCACCTCTAGACTCGAAGTTCTATAATAGTAATGAACAGAAATCGATTTCTGTACCGAAGAAGAGAACCGTTTGCGATGAAACTCTGTAAAAGATAAGTTAATGACAGTCTGTCTGACTGTGATATTTTGTGCCGATCGATAGGTTTGTTTTATTTCGATCCTCTTTTGTACTTACTGTTTTTTTTTTTTTGCCTTTTAGTTATTTGATTTTGTGTTTGTTTAAATATAGTAATATAGTAGTTTAATTTTAATTATAGGTTTAAAATAATTATGTTTTAGTTCTTAGCTATAGTTATTAGTTTTAATTATTTTGTAGAATAGGATTAAACGCAACTGCTGCGAAAGTGGCGATACTGATTAGTTCAATAAATAAAAAAAATAAAAAAAAACCTCTTTTTGTTATATTTTTAAAGTGTTTCCTACACTTGGATAACTATACTTAAAGAAATGCTTTCCAAAAATTTCGCACCCGACAGGACTTGAACCTGCATCTCTGGGAATCCGTTGCGTGCCTCCAAAAACGTAAAAACAATAAGAAATGCAATCCTTAATTTCGACTCGATTGAACATGCATCCGTGGCCAAATTGGAAAGGCGCTGGAACGGATTCCCAGAGATGCAGGTTCAAGTCCTGTCGGGTGCGAAAAATTTTTGGAAAGCATTTCTTTAAGTATAGTTATCCAAGTGTAGGAAACACTTTAAAAATATAACAAAAACGGTTAATCGGAAGCAACATCTCAACGTTGAATTTAATTCTATGGAAAATAGAATAGTTCAAGCTGGCAGTCTGCAAATATTGTCAGTAGATGGCGCTACGTGCCTCCAAAAACGTAAAAACAATAAGAAATGCAATCCTTAATTTCGACTCGATTGAACATGCATCCGTGGCCAAATTGGAAAGGCGCTGGAACGGATTCCCAGAGATGCAGGTTCAAGTCCTGTCGGGTGCGAAATTTTTGAAAAGCATTTCTTTAAGTATAGTTATCCAAGTGTAGGAAACACTTTAAAAATATAACAAAAACGGTTAATCGGAAGCAACATCTCAACGTTGAATTTAATTCTATGGAAAATAGAATAGTTCAAGCTGGCAGTCTGCAAATATTGTCAGTAGATGGCGCTACGTGCCTCGAAAAACGTAAAAACAATAAGAAATGCAATCCTTAATTTCGACTCGATTGAACATGCATCCGTGGCCAAATTGGAAAGGCGCTGGAACGGATTCCCAGAGATGCAGGTTCAAGTCCTGTCGGGTGCGAAATTTTTGGAAAGCATTTCTTTAAGTATAAAAAACCTCTTGTTTTCCACCAACCTCTTCTATTAACTTTTTTTTAGTTTAAAATTTATCAAGTCTTTTTTAACTTGAGTTTTTTCTAATTGGGATTTACCTACCAAGTCTTTTTTTTATTTGAGTAGGTAGGTATTTTCTTATTCGGAACAATATACCCCTTGAGAATATTAACATGTAGTTCAATCGTCCCAATGTCTTAACTACCATTGGGCCCAGTTTAATATTATTAAATTCTAAAGGGTATAATTGGTCCCTGGTCCCAGTTTCGAGGTGGACGACTTCCCCCCCTAACCTAACAAAACTACTAATAATTAGATTCTCGCGGGATCAGGCAGAACAGAACTAGCGCTGATAAACCACAGGGCCCAGTAATAATATTATAAAATTTATATGTTAGCTAGTGCCAAAAACCGAGCTAGTCCAGCTGTGGTATCCTTTAATTAGCATCCACCGCTAGTATTTGCTATTTATTGTCAAAAAACATATTTTGTATTCTACATTGCTACTTTCAAGTAATCACCGGTAACAACCACGTTATGTCAAAGCAGCAATTACTGCAAGTTAGTCACTAGTAGCGGTGGATGCTAATTAGATGATGCCACAGCAGACCCTATTCCAGAGATGTTTGTTCAAAAATACTGAAGCTATAACTGTGAAACTTGGTTTGAATACCTATAGCGTAATGAGTTAAGTATTCCATGACATAGAAAGTCATGGAATACCTAACTCATTGGCTAATTTATTTTAAGTGAAATGAAAGATAATAAGTAACTAGAATGACTAGTAGGTCATTTAAACAATTTATATTTATTAAAGTAGGTAGTCTAAACTAGTTGAAAATTTCGCACACCAATTAATAAACTGACATAACTCAAAAATGTAATTGTTTTTTTTATGAGTTAAAGTTGCGAATATGAGTCATTTATTTATTGTTCATACATTGGCGGCAGCGTAGGAGCACTGTGTAGTTTGTGCGTCGTGGTATGGTATACTTTGCATCGAAATTCATCGACATCCAATTAGTAGAACCCGAGTAATGAACGAAAAAGTGCAACCGCTCGAGAACCGCTCGGCCGCCCGCGTCTGTGATTGATAACGCGGATGAAACAGCGGATCGCAGCTAGTCTTCAATATAACAAAGTCTAAAGAAACTTCATAGGATTGCAAAACTATTTTTTAAGCTTTCGTTACCATTGAAATAGAACTTAAAAGAATGATGTGTGTTGTTTGTCACATACACTTTGACTTAGAAATAGGCAAAAAGAAAATGAAATAGGATTTTAAGAAAAATATTTTTAAAACTTAGGACATATACCTAAGTAGGTTATCTATCATTATTCTTACGTAACATTCTTTAACGCGACTACTTCTTTATATAGAAATGAACTAAATAAACTCGTATATCGTGCGATACAGATTTCACGAGGAAAAAACTTAGTAAAAAAAAGAGAAAAATCAAAAAAACCCAGGCCCGTCCGCGTCCCACCCGCCTTCATGTCAAACTGACAGGCGATACACATGAGATGTGTATGTATAAAACGAGTCGATCGATATCTTTTTACTTATTGGTAGGTAGTTGTTAAGAAATCATCATTATTTATGTTAAATTAATACTATAATACTATTAAGTAAAGTTTTATTGTCTACATTTTAGTAAAAAACTATGAACTTGTTAATACTTTCTCTCCCGTTTTATCAATTTTCTCTAACGAAAAAGGTGGACTACTTTTTTATTAAAGAAAAATCTTTATTTCATTGCGGTTTACCCGCATAAATTCAAAACAAAGGACTTTCCAGGAAAGGATTTTTCATAATGAACCTCAAATTCTTATTCTATGTCAAAAACTCACAATTAAAAACAATTTATCGAGCGATAGATGATATCCACGAGCATCTCGTGTATGTTCAACAATCCAGTATCGTTGCATGCCGTCGCACACGGGTACCCGCTGTCGTGTCCCTTTACACATTTACTATTGTATTTGCATTAAATTGAAACTAACCTTATTTCGTAGCTGAAAAGGTCTGTACCAACTGCACTTTGATACCTTGCGCAATACCGTTGTCCCGCAAAGATATTGACTCAAACTTATTCAAACAAATCCAAGTCTTATTAGTTGTTCTTACAGTCGAAAATAAACGCATACAATAACTTTGTACCAAAACATCTGTAATCCACGTTATGGGTATTATGTGTTTTATTGCAAAGCCCTAAGGTATCCAATGCAATGATGTAACTGCGAATGATATCATCGACCATTGATACTGTTTCAGTATACAACCCATTTCAATCTTTATGCTCTTTGTAATAAAGGCCGTAAAGAATACTTTTATTACTTGGTCTAAAACCGACAACCTTAGAAATTCTGTACTTTAACCAAATGTTAACCTTAACGCAATGTAATAAAGAAGTAAACTATAGAATTAAATAGAGTGGTGGTATGATAGATATCTACCTGGATTTTTTACGGAGATAGACACGCATTGTGTGCTGAGAACGGTCTTGTCGCAGAATAACTCATAGTGCGTATTGTGTGGGTCGTTGAGACGAAGTTAACATTCTTTAGTCTTTCCCATAATGCAGAACCTTGTTAAACCACTTCGATTCTATTTCAAACAAAACTGATAACTCTATGAAAGGAAACTCAAATTTGATGGTGCTTTCTACTCTGAATTTTATTAGTCGAAACCTAGAAAACAAATTTCTATCTAAAACCAAAAATTTAAGACTTGTTTTTAAGTGAACTCTTAATGTACAAAAGCAATTACATTTCTTCAGTAATCATTTCATTCGAAGAATTCATTGTCTTCAGTAGGGCAAAATATGACCACGATCTGCTCAATATCTGAAAAAGACACGAAATAACATTATTTAGAGGAACATGATTAAATATTTCCTATTTATAATAATATACATAGTATTAATTTTTTATAATTGTATTTTAAGCCTTAATAGAGGAAAAATACGCACCTCATAGTAAAAAAAACTTGTAAAAAAATTTAAATGTGCAATTACGTCCTTGTTTTACTGAGTGTGCGAATATCAGTCTCCTCGGTATTTACACAAATTAAGCCACTGTAGATTATTCCAACAAAAAACCTTTAGTGAATTTCCTTAGTTCCAACTTACCGTAGTAAATGCCCTCAAGTTAAGATCAGCAAAATTGGCTGCAGTTATCTTACAAGGTTTCTGTGACCTGAATAGAAATATTCTAAGTGAAGATGCAAATTACAATCATCTATTTAACTTATACAAAACGCTAGGTTTCTATATTCAAAATACGACTCATTTTAGTTTAGGATAATCGGTATGGAGCATCGTCACCTC
The DNA here is from genome assembly GCA_949358125.1 of Idaea dimidiata. Lineage (NCBI taxonomy): Eukaryota > Metazoa > Arthropoda > Insecta > Lepidoptera > Geometridae > Idaea > Idaea dimidiata. The sequence continues at coordinate 17,173,273 of OX442334.1, read as the reverse complement.
TAGCTTACTACCACAGTTTACCTAGTAGTTGGTACCTCGGGACTCCTCTACTACATACCTACGTTTTTCGGAATTTATTTATTTATTTACAAGGTAAATATCAAAACTCTTCCAAAACTTTGTGAAATAATGTTGTAAAACTTTAAAAAAGTTAAAGAAAGTTTTACAACAATTAGGTTTTGTATTTTGTATTAGGTATTTGGAGCAGTTTATAGATTCGTCTTAAGAAATAATTGGCTCTATCTACCGTTCATAATTAAAACGAATCGTATATCGTATTAATATAGACACCCACCACTTCAAACTGCAATAATTTAAGATTATTTTTTACGAACATGAATCAGCAACGAAATTACCGTATCATGATGATGAAAACATCCTTTTTGGTATTGTAATTATAATCATACCAAGGGCATTGATACACAGCCCCTCTCAGTGCAGCACTCTGTAAGGAAGGAAAAAGGAAAATAGGAAGTGTAGTTAATTAAAAATTAAACTAAACTCTAGACAAAAGACTTGTTATGGAAATAAACCCCCTAAAATTAGATAAACCGCATTAACTCAAACTTTATTATGAATTGTACTAAAAGATACAGCTACTAAATAAATTTATTCATGAATTTTAAAACAATGCTTTGTAAAAAGCATTGATAATATATTTTTCCAAAGTTGATTGATTGGGTGGAATTGGAACTCAAATCCTCTCGACCTCCTCATCAAGATGTTCATTGGATTCTAGATCTCCGGTAGTTCCAACTTTTAACTTATTTAAGAATTCCTCTATTTATTTTATTGGATAACTTACTGATTCCATCAGTTTATCTCCGAAGAAGCATAGCAGAGATACTTGTGATAGACTCAAGGATAAAAACATTATAAAGGCAAACAGTGTGCTCATGTCTTTGGCCACCTGAAGAATAAAATCATCTCATCAGGCAGGAAGTCCTTTCATACACCGCTCTAAGTTGAAAAACGTCATAAAGTTCAGACTTAGCCAGGAACGAATTATGAGTGCAAAATCATAAACTTGTTCTTTTGAAAACCACATTTATAACTACTACTATACTCCGGTTCATCCTTGGTAACAAATGAAAATGAAGTGCCTCCACATTTTAGCATGCAATCTTTTCACTACCAAATACATAATGACATGTAAAGCAAGCCAACAATGATTTTGGAATGAATATATTCATATTTCATATTCATATACTCGTACTTACGGTAATATTAAACGCACTGAGGCAAATCAGAAACGAACTGGTAACCATGTGCAGTAAAGCAGACTTCGAATATAACTTCTCGCTGAGATCTACCAAACTGTAATAAATTCATTATTATGGGTTTTCGGTGTTTCATACTTTAGTTCGATTTGTAGGTACTTCTTTTTTAAGCAAAATTAACCGAAAAATTCATTCGGTAATATGATGACGAATATGAATATGAATGAATGCATCGTCATCATATAAGTAACTGATTCATAACTTATTTTAGTAGCATCAAAGCTTTATTTTACCCGATTATATCAGAAAGGCAAAAGGAGGGTTATGTTTAAAAAAACGAATTGATGTAGAGATTTTAATAAATATTCTTAAAAAAATATTCTTTGGTTTACAAAGATCGAGTGAAAGCCGTTAGCATCTTAAATGAATGAAAGAATAAAAGTTTATCGTTCGTTCTTGGGGACGATGGATGATGTCTAGTGAGGGTGTCATGGACGACGGCTTTCTTTTAATTTAGATTTAATACCCACTTTTTTTACCTGCCTTACAATATTTACTTTATTGCGGTCGTTTTTGAACTAGGTGAGGAGCCTGCTGATTTTAGTTCAACATCGGACTCCTGCGGCATGTTGATACCACTCGTAGCGGTCGTGCGATTCTCATTAAAAAAAATCGTACAAATCCAACCAAAATCAATAGAAATCGAGTTAATATCACTCGAGTGGCGATGGCGTGAGCAATTTTTTAAATATTTCTAGCTATAGCTAGCTAGCTAGGCAAAAAATATAAGGATATAACTAACTAGTACGATGGAGTACAAAAAATAACTTACAAAATCAATAGTTGTTGTTTCCTCACTGTGTCTACGATTTCCTTACTGAGTGTCTCCTGAGTCCAAGACTTGTCTTTAACAAATTTGCTACACAAAATACGAAAGTGCATCTCTATGTAGGAACAAAGAACGTAATATAGCAGCTCAGTGCCAAATAAATTTACGCATACGATTCCCGCTGGAAAAAGAAACAAAGAAATTGGTTATGATACCATGGTCTGTATACTTACGGTCTTGTAGCCCCTGTAGAGAATAGAACTAGCCCATCTATGTCCATAGGTGTCATAAAAGGCGACAAATGGATCTGGGGGAGATTGGCGAATCTGCATGGAGTTGTAATTCGCCAAGTCACCGCGGCGGCGGTTCTTGGTGCCATGGAGGTATGACGACGGAGGTATGCCATAAAAATATTGATAATTTTTTTGCACTAGTTAGGATGGTATTCCTAAATAATCTGGCTAAGTCGTATCGTATCTATCTGCTTGAAATAGTTGTTCGAAAGTTTGTGAGGATGTACGTAATTAAATAATTTAAAAAAATAGTATTTAAATAATGTGTTTGAGAATAGTTGTAATTTATGAAAGATTTTAGAAAACAACTTACTAGCTATCACCTGATGAATATACAGCACTGGCCAATACGCTGTATTATACATATCAAACCAATACTTTACAACGTATGGATACATAATCACCGTCTCGCCAGTAGTCAGATATTTCACAAACATCATCATCACCGGAGCCAAACAAAACATTATCAACACCCCTGTACTAATAACCATTAAGAAGTTAATTATGCTACTCAACATCGTCACTGTTTTATCTACTATCTCATTTTCAGTTTTAACTTCATCATTTTTAAATTCGATTTCATGTTCTGTTTTCAATTCATCAATTTCACCTGGTATTTCATTTTCAATTTCATTTTCTGGGTGTATTTCTTTCAAACATTTAATTAGAAAGCGAACTTTGTCCTTTTGTATGTAGAGGAATAGACATTTCAAAGTACTGACTATTGAGATGACGATCAGTGGAAGGCAGATAGACAAATCTATAAATTTTTCGCCAGACCACATGCCGTGAACAAACCAGAATAGTTCCCCTCCAATGACAGTATATAAGATTACAATATTGATGTAATGTAGGCTTTTATCAATCAAAATATCAATAAAGTTACTAGAATTATTTTCTTTAGTTATTATACCCGAAAAGAGCAAAGCAAAACGCATTATTGTTAAAGATTTTTCGAATTTTGGTTTCTCTTTCATATTTAATACTATTGTCTCTCACACTTCTTAGAATAAAATATTTCTCTTGTATTTTTTTAACGAATACAAATGAGTAACTAAAAGATAAAATCCTTTACCAAACTGGCTATATTAACTATAACTTACTAATATAATAAAAACGTAAAAGTTTGTGAGAATGTTTGTTACTCTTTTACGCAAAAACTACGAAACCGATTGCGATGAAACTTAAGGAGTAGAAAGCTGGGAACCAAGAATAATCTATACATCAACCTTCTTAGGGTATTGGGGACTTACACATGAAGATGAAACCGCGAGGCAAAGTTACTATATGTATATATAGGTAAGTCTATTAAAATGATCAAAAGTGACATTTTTAAAACGATAATTACCTACATACAAACAAAAACATTTAATTTATAGTCAAACATTTCTTTTGATTTATTATTACTGAGTTTAAATTAATTATAACTTACAACTTTACAAAGAATGTTGTCTATAATTTTGCAATTTACAAACGTAGTGTTAAGTGTTGCCGCGTAGAGGAAAAAATGAAGCTTAAAGTCTGCGTCCACTGCCTACTATCCAGTACCCTTAAAATAGGTAAGAAATTTTTAGCAGATGGTAAATAACAAAATAATTATTACAGATAATTGTTCGTAGACTTTGGAATTTATAGAGGCTAATAATAAGATGTACCTACCCAGAATGTTTACCGGGTTACTTATCGGAATTCTGATATGACTCGTCCAGTACGTGACAACAAACAGTGGCCGTTACTTCCTAAATGATAGCTCCTGCAGCATTACTCAGGGGTCACACACGTAGGGCAATTTAAGGGCTGGATCCCACGGTTACAAGCAACTTGAAACCCCCAAAAAGACCCCAAGGTCTATTCTTCAGTTAAACTATGGACGTCGACTCTTTTTTCCTAAGAACGGATGAAGCAAAAAATGGCGGCTTCTAAATTCAAAGCTCAGAGAATATTCTGAACCGTTAGCATTTTCTACCTGAGTTTTTGGAAACAAGGATTAAAGTCCCGAAGGATTCGTGTTGAATAGTTGAATTTCGAAGTAATTTTGAAATTAAATGTTATTTTCAAATGTTTTTGTTTAGGGATCGAAAATGTAGCTGTTATTTCTTTGTTATTATGGTATTAGTAGAGATGGGACAGGTAGGATAGGTACTTTGAAGTATAACTAAGTTATTGTTTTAATTTTAGAAAGATAACGGTAGGTTGGGATTAAAATTATTTCCATGTACTTAGGTAAAAAATGTTTCATTTTATAATTCTATCTATCTGCAGCTAGGTGTTTCTGTATGTATGTGATAATGAGTAACTTATAATGAATTCTTGTTAACTTTTTTGTAAAACTAGCCAGATATATCGATCGGGAGAGACCAGTAGCCTGATTTTTATTCGCTCGCTACGCTTTAGACGATTGAACTAATTTGATATCTGCTGATTTATTCGTTCGATGTTGATGACTTCTGCGGCGAGCGAGGTTGATACCATTGTTGCGGTCGTGCGATTTACATAGTAAAATAACAGAAATCGATCGAAAATTAGTAGAAATCAAGGTTTTTAAGTCACTCGAAGTGGCGCCTCTGATTCAAAAATAGAGCCCCGGGTTATATGGAAGATCAAAAATAAGGTCTTTGCCCAACAATGGGACAAAACTAGTCTAACAAGTTCAATAATATTTACCTATGTATTATCTTGTCAAATGTCACCATATTACAAGCCTGATGTGTACTAGTTACTACTAGTGTAATGCATCCTGTAATAATTATTTTACTTTTTAACATTTAAATTCAAGAGAGCCTACCGCGTAACTCCCGTCGAGTTCAACTCGACACGTCGCTCGTTTTGGGAATACGATGCTGTCGATAACGGAGTTCAAAAAAGCTACCGCGCAAGGAGCGACCAGAAGTCGACGTTAAAGCCATAGACAATTTCTGCTCGCTCCTTGCGCGATAGCTTTTTTCAACCCCTTTATCGACAGCATCGTATTCCCAAAACGACGTCGAGTTGAACTCGACGGGAGTTACGCGGTAGGGTCACAGGTTTTGTGCTACCAAAACCCATCTTGATATCGGTATAAGTTCCAAAGTTCTATAATTTTCATGTACCTTTCTAACCCAGCAGACTAAAACGCCATAAATAACAAAAAAAACTTTTAAAACTATGTTCGTTCTTGCTAGCTAGAACTTGCATAAAAACTTTACACTACAGCGGTTGCGTGCAGTTGGGTAAAAAATATGACTCTCGCGTGTTTCTTTTTACATTTTAAAATCTAATAATTACTGCTTCAACGTTAAAAGCCGTGTTATTTTGTTTTTTTTTTGTTTCATAATAACATCAAAACGTTCTACCTGAAAAGTTGCTATTTTCGAGTTACGATACTTTACTCAGGAACCGTCGACACAAAGTAAAAAACATGCAAAATAGAAATAGAAAATTCCTCAAAAATAAAATTAACCACAGTAGAAATAATAAATAAATAAATATTGCACAACATTACACACAACGCAATCTAGCCCCAAACTAAGCACTAGGCTTGTACTATGGGTACTTGTCAACGGATATACTACATATTTTAGTTTTTTTTTGTAAATACATACATATTATACATAGAAGACACCCAGACCAGATACAAATATTTACTTTTAAGCATAAATATTTGCACCTGACGGGAATCGAACCCGCAGCCTTCTGCATTGTAGTCAAAAGTACGCCCGACGCGCCACAAAGGCCGTCAAATATAAATAAACAGAGAGCGGGCAAACCAACTTTAAATAAATAAATAAGATCTCGGGGGTGACCCCCCGCGGCATTTGGTCCCAAAAGGCGGGCGACATTTATCTACCCTCTGGTTAGGCTCACCCTTTGAGAGTGGAAGTCGCTAACCCTAAAGTACCCTCCTGAAGCCACGTTGTAACAGACGACGAGCCCTAGGACACCAAAAAAGGGCTTCTACACCGTACTAGTCTTCTCAACAGTGCTCTACATTGTTATTAGACGGTTAGATGAATGTTTTTTTCATACACGACTAGCTAGACTAGACTGGTTTCACCCGCGTAAGTCTCGTTCCCGGGGGATTATCGGGATAAAAAGTAGCCTATGTGTTATTCCAGGTCTCCAGCTACCTATATTCCAAGTTTCATCGCAATCGGTTCAGCGGTTTTTACGTGATTGAGTAACAAACACACATACATACACACATAGACATAGACACATATTCTCAAACTTTCAACTTTATAACATTAGTAGGAAAGATGAGCGTTAAATTTGACCACTATCTCACCTTACCTTAATATCTTACCTGATTGTAAGTGATTATATGGTTTAAGATGTACTTAACACGCTCATCTTCAAGAAGAAACACAGCGTGCGGCAGTGGATCAAGATCGACCCGGCTTCTTTAGGTGCTGCAATGCACAGTCCACCGTATTGGTGAAGAGTCCGTTTGCCATTACGACTTAGACCGTTATGTGGTAGCCGCGGCCGGAAATCTCCACCAAGAAACCTCTTTTGGTCGTATAGACAACAACAATTACAATTAGTTTATAGTTCTTTTACTTATTTATTTAAGCAATAAAAAAAATAGTTTATATTATAATTAACAAGTAAGTCAAATACACAGAAAGCTTTAAAAGTAACAAGCTGTAGAAATGGGCTACCTTATCGCTAAAAGCTCTTTCTAACCGTAACCTATTTCTTCCGCATGCAGACTATACATATACATAATAGATAATAATACGTAAATGTGAAATAAGTATTATTTCATTGTTAATAATAACTTTATAACCGCTAATCATTACCTACATCTTACAAAAGTACTACTCTCCTTTTCGAAGAGCAATCATCTCAATTGATAGGTACCACGCTTCTAGGTCACGTGTCAAGGTCAGGTTGTTTCTATTATTGCTATTATGTCTGTAACTCGGTATGGTACCCAATACCAACCTACTGACAATGATTGTTGACTCAAGGATTTGTTTACGCCTCTGTTAAGGTGCCTAGGTACTAATTTGTGTAAGGTTGGAACTTGGGGTACTAAGCCGAATATTTGTTTACTTTACGGTATTATGTATTTTATTCGGTAAGTATAATATACCGAATAATGCATAATATGCAAGCATATTATTATTAATTATTTGGTAGCTGCGCCCCGCGGTTTCACCCGCGCCCGTGATAGATAACGCGTTATTACGGGCGCGGGCGGCCCAGCGGTTTTCAAGCGGTTGCACTTTTTCGTCCATTACTCGGGTTCTACTATTTGAATTTCGATGCAAAGTATACCACGACGTTCCTAGAAAATAGAACTATCCAATATTGAAAACCAGATTTCAATCGGATTGGTAGTTTTTAATTGTATAAGGAACAGGCAGAGAAACAGGGAAACAGACAGACATGAATTTTAAAAATTATTTAGGTTTGTTCTACTACTTTTAACTTTTTTTTAATTTACTTCCAAGCACAGATTTTTGAAGGACGTGGGTAAGGTAGGTACTAAAATTTCGCTTTAAATTTAATTTCACATTTATACCCGAACTTTCACAATATTTTGTATACAACCCTAGAAAGAACAAGTACATTTGACGAAACACCGCCTATTTCTACAATTCACATTTTGTCCAAAAGTTTCGCTTTGAAAATAGCCGCAAAAAGTTTTGTAGGCCCAAAAATGGAACACGGTGACGCGCCGACAAAGAGATCTCGCAACCCTCCAAAATTTTATTTTTAAAATGTCGTTTAAAGCAATATCGTAATAATCGTAAAGACATTTTTGTTTTCATTGCAACGGGCAACTGCGACAAAAAGTCTTGTAAACAGACATTAAAACAACAATATAAATGATAATTAAACTAATGACTTGCCCGTTTAAAAGTCCCTTTTTAAATACAAAACAATGTTGGAAACAATCAATACTGTTACATACTAAATTGTAAACGAGAAAGTATGGATTTTTTTATCGCTGCATAGCTGCATCCCGCGGTTTCAGCCGCGTAAATCCCTATTCCGTGGGATTATCGAGATCAAAAGTAGCCTAATATTACTTCTGGATAATGTGACCAAGAATTTTTTAAATCTGTCGATAGTAGTTTCAGAGATTACCCCCATTACACATACATACTTACATACGTTGTTACCAACGTTACCTCTTTATAATATTCATCATCATCATCATCATCCTGTTGCAGTCCACTGCTGGACATAGGCCGCTTTATTTTATTAGTATACTTAGAAGTTTGATTTGATATTTATATAATTTTTGAACGAAAACAAATTGACAAATTGATTGATAATGGAAATGTAATCTGTGACTGTTATGACTTGTTATTTATATTTTTTATGTGGGTAGGTATTTGTTGTTAGTTGACATTTTTCGAATTTAATTTGGTTTTAATTTTAATAATATGCTGTGTATGTTTGAATTACGGATTTATATAATTGACATGTAAGTAAGTTGTTTTCAGAATCTTATGACTTCATATGCCGAACTGGCCAATATAGAGAAACTCATGTTACTGTAAACTCACCACCTGTACACCTATATTTATGAATAAATGATTGAATTGAATTGAATTGAATATAGTTAAGTAATAAAGAAAACTACTTACAATAATTCAATTTTAAAGTTACGTAAAAAATGCATTTAAAATGACATAACTAGAACAACTACGTCACAGTTGAAATATTTTTATTTCACTTCATACGGGAAAGTAAATTCTAGTAAATGTAACTAGTACGTATACGTTGGAAGAACTTTTATTTATTCTGTGGTATAGGTATGTATATGTGATACAAACAGTAAAATCTGTAAGTAGGTAGTAGAATTAATAAACTTTCAGTTTCGGTCATAAAATGTAATAAAGACTGGTTTTCCAGCGTTAGGTAGATACCAACTAGCTACCTTTCTTATTATAATAAGTAATAACTTATGAACATTACATCTTGTTTTATAGCCCACGTGTACTATTCACTAAGTTTCATAGCAATTTCTAGTAATTTGTAATCAATCATCGTCGTCGCGAGAACTACGTATCTTCTTAGCCAATTTTTGAGACTGAAATGCTGATTTTACTTTTAGAGTTTAAATGAGAAGGTAGAGAGAGAGATAAAGAGAGATGTATCGGAGTAAACTTCGTTTTAGAATTCGAGTTTAATTCGAATTCTTAAACAAATTTAAAGCGTAGATAAATACTTGAAACAAAATAACAAGTACCAAAACTTGTTGACTACGATACCGTAAAAATGGCAGAATTTATTTTATTTATGTATGTATGTCGATTTTAGACTCCACCATTTTTCATGTTGTTACAATTTCTAAAGAGGTAAGAATAACGAGAGATGACCTACCATTAGATCTAACATAGTATTGTTAGAAAAAAAAAGAACTGTTGCAGAATGTTAGATGTTGTTTTTTTCCTTTGTGTGTCGTGTTTTTGTTGTCGATCGATGTTTTTCTTTCAATGCAAATTGACCCGTAGTTTAATAATAATGGATGATTTACAAGATGTAACGGGTAAGCCCTTTTAAGCCGAAAGGGGGTTGTTCTAGACGTCTAGGCGAACAACTTTTGTTCTATGACTTTTGGAAATTTGAAGTACTTTTCGAAAATTTTAAGTGTTAAGTTTACTTGAAGATCAGCTGTTTCATAGAGTTCGAGGTCATTGACCTGATGTTGTTCTTTCATTTAGTTTGGTCTACAATCAAACCTTCAATTACCTTTATTTTGAAAAACAGCTGTTTTTACAGTAAACCCTCAAAATTTTGAAAAAAAAAAGTTCGATATTTCAAAATTCGTAGAACAAAAGGTGTTCGTCTAGACGTCTAGAACAACCCCCTTTCGGATTAAAAGGACTTGCCCGTTACATCTTGTAAATTAGACCGTTTTCCGACCGTGCCGTGTCCGAGCTTCGTTATCTGTTGCTCGGCCGCTACTGGGTTGCAACAGACCGATCGACTGCTCGCCGAGCAATGGACAACGAAGCTCGGCCGGGTGACGGTCTAATATAAATATAAATCATCCCTAAATTGATGGACGGCAACCGTGTAGTTAAAGTCTAAAAAATTATATTGTAATGGTTGGAATTTACGCCTAGGCCTCCTTTCAAGTGCCTTCTACCCATAACAATCACCTACAACGTATTCTAATTCTAAGAATAACGCCGTACGTAGGCACCTAAGTCTATTTAGTAAATACTATCCTTGTCGTAAGACTAGACGGTACAATTAAGGCCTATTAAACCGACCAAGGCTAGTTGTGTGATGTCGCAAATGACCTACAAAGCGTGCTTCACTTCACTATAGAAATAGGTACCTACTTCAAGACCTAGGTACTAGGTAGTGATCGGCCAGAATCTTGAGCGAATATCTTTACGACGCACAGCCATTGATTTTAACTCAAATGCTTTTAAATATATTCTAATTTTATAATAAAAAGTACTTAAAGATTTATTGTTTGTTTGTAACGAACAGGCTCCGAAACTACTGGACTGATTTCAAAAATTCTTTCACCAATAGAAGCTACATTATCGAGGGGTAACTGCTACGTTTGATCTCGACTTTCACACGGAATCGAGACTTACCCGGGTGAAACCGAAGGCTACAGCTAGTTTCCTTTAAAACAAACTTGCTTGTGACAACCATATTGACGTTTGCGTTTATAGCTAACATATAGGTACTATACTATATACATTAGTTAGTGAAGAGTGCGTGCAAAAAGCGAGCATATGGACTGGGAGCACCGCACTGTCTAACATTACAGTTTACCTAATAGTTGGTGCGACCACGTGCAGACTTATCTTGTACACAATTAATGGCGCTTTCAGGTTCCAGTTGTGGTGTTTTAGAATCCGTGTTTTAGTTAGGCGCTGAAGTAGAGCGGTCCAGTGAGGGTTCACGCTGGCCTAGGATCTTAGGTGGCCAAAGGAAAATACCCTCGCAGCTAGTCGGTTCAATATTCTTCATTGTGTCGATGGTAATTTTTTGACCATGATACATTTGCTCAGTCCAGCATTTTGCGAGGCTCCTACCTTTGCTATTTGCTGCCATCAAGTCAGCCAGCGTGAGCGCGTACAGCAGAGCTATTCTGTAGTAAAACAGCCCAGAGCGCTATTTCAGCGTCGAGTGACGTCAGTTGTTGGGACTGGAGGGGCAGGTCAAAAATGTGGCATATTTTACTCTACAGCTCCGCAGTCGCACTGTCTTTGGTCCGGATCAATCATACTCTGTCTTTCAGAGGAAAGTTCCCGAGGTTTTTTTTCATTTGGGCGCTAAGAATTCCCAAATCGGTTCTATAAATAAAGTAAATAATTGTCACTTATAGATTTTTCTTCTATTTTTGTCTACCTTCGAAAAGGAGTCTGAAAAGGCTGCATTGCAGCAATGCCGATAGTAAAAACAACGCGATTAAAACCGTAAAATCAGTTTTATTTTAAATAGTTGTTGCTACAGAAATAAATAGCAAACTGGAAGGACGAATCATTCCGAATGGTTTAGAAACTGGATTATTCCCTAAGCTCCAACTTATTATGTTCATCACTTGTCTCCTGTACAGACAGAGTAGTCCCAAGCATCCGTGCTCGTGGTCGCCTAAATGATAACGATAAGACTACCTATTGGAAAATGTGTTTAGCCAAATCAATTTACGGAAACTCGAACATTGGACTATCTTACTAATACCTATTCTACTAATATTATAAAGCTGAAAGTTTGTGAGTATGTGTGTTTGTTACTCAATCACGCAAAAACTACTGAATCGATTGCGATGAAACTTAGAATATAGGTAGCTGGAGACCTAGATTAACACATAGGCTACATTTTATCCTGATATTCCCGCGGGAACGGGACTTACGCGGGTGAAACCCTGGGGCGCAGCTAGTTACCTATAAACGCGAAAGTATGTGTGTTTAATTAAAGTATGCACGCGAGAATTTGTTACTTTTTCACTACTACTAAAAAACTACTGAACCGATTGCGATGAAACTTGGGATATGTATAGGTAGTTGGAGACCTGGATTAACACATGGCTCCTTTTTATCCCGATATTCCAGCGGGAACGCGACTTATGCATGTGAAACCGCTTGGCGCATCTAGTAATAAAGTTATATTTTCGTAATTGTGTTGGAAAAGTAGGAGTTTGCTGTTTATGTCGTTTGACAGTTTTTGATATTTTCAAAGTTTTTATCACGTTTGTGAACTTAAACATGTTTAGGAATCTGTATGCAAGCCATGCTTGTTGATTTTTGTTTACCGTGAAAAAAGATTTTTACTTTTTGTATATTTAAAACCTCATTGACCGAACGAGCGATGCGGTAGTTGGAATGATGAGTTGGAAGATGAGCCGGATCGGTAGAGTTGGAGAGATAGGGGGTCGTGAGGTCTCAGTTCGGCAAATAAATTCTGTTGACCTAAACTACACGCATACCAAAATTCATGAAAATCGAAGCTACGATAATCAAGTTATCGTCGAACAAACATACAAAGATACAAGGGCACAAAGATTCCACACAACGCTTGTGACCCAGTAATGGCATTTTCTTTTATTGACATTTTCTTTTATTAACATTTTGTAATTATAATATTTGAGGCATATCTAGACAAATTCAAAAACATATTTTTACTAACATAGCCTATTAAGAAAATTGTTACTAACCTATGGATCTTTGACATCTGATTATTAAATGAATTAAATTTAAAGATACAAGCGCCAGGCCCGTCTACCTCACTCGCTTAGCTCGTTCGGTCAATAATATACAACGCGGAAATGTCGCCAGAATTCTGGGCTCGCTATCTGGCTGATCCGGAGCCGAGATACTACATAGATGTAATAAGTATTTTATCTATTCTAACATTATAAATGCGAAAGAAACTCTGTCTGTTATGCTTTCACACCTAAATAGCTGAACCGATTTTGATGAATTTTGGTAATAGGATGACTTAGATGGGATGTACTTTTAATTTTGAGGTTCCCTCGGAATCGGGACTTAAGCCGGTAAAATCACGACCAGTACAGTAACTAATTTATTACATTTTAGTTTTTTACCTAAATGTGAAACTAACATTTATTTTTGCTCATTCATAATCATAACAAAGAAGTAAGTATGAAAATAGCATCGCATCACGTTAGCTAGGTGACATGACACACCGGCTGCGCGGGCGCGGGCACACCGGAAGACGTTATTTGACACTCCCCTCGGTTGTGTGTGGCCCGAACTTGATATTGCACTTGTTTGCGTAACGTGAACGTTACGTGACGCCACCAGACGATCCTATTGAATATTATAAACATGAAAGTTTGTGTGGCAGTAAGTTTATCTTGGTCAGAGACTAGGCCGCGGCTTTTTACCACCCACCGGCCTAAGTCGTAGTGCCAAGCGGGCTTACTGGTGCAGGCCCATTAAAAGGAAGACGGGTCATATCATGTTCCACTGACGCAAGTTGTCACTTCATTGTCTAGTTAAGCGTGCAACATCAATCATAAATAAAATACCTAACTTACCATACATATTGGGCCCTACCATGATGTCTTATAAGTCGACGCGAAGTCGTCGCGTTGTCGTTCAGTTAAAAAAAATAAAATTAAAAGCACATGAAATAGGTAATAAAAAAACAGAAACAAAAATATAAAAAAGATATTTTTAAATTGTCTGTGGTTTTTAGAAGTAGTCGGGGTATTTTTTATTTAAAATTTCCTTTTTTTTTGAACGTTAAAAGGACGACATAGCAACGAAAAACGTGCGTGGTAGCGCAGATTATCTCACCTGATGGTAAATCATGATATTTAACCATTCATGACTTAGCATTAGGTGAGATAATGGTCATGGTCAAACAAAATAGTCAAAATATCAAATAACAAGAAATTTGGATCAATACATAGGCTACTTTCATCCCGATATTACAACCGAATCGGGACTAACTGGGGTAAAACCCCGGGGCTTCGCTAGTTACGTAATAAGAAACATCTTTCAAGTTGCAACTAAATATACTCGAACAAAAGTGTCGCAACGTCACGTTACACGACAAAAGGCGTCAGAAACGCGAAAAAAAAGTTTTTTCTTCGGAATTCTGAGTGTACGCGTGCAGACTGAAAAATTTATATCGACCGATAGATATCTTAGTAATACCTTTATGTAAACTTTGAATCAAAAAGTATGTGGAGTAAGTATAATATCAAAGTCAATTTAATAATAATTTATGTTAGAGCACATAACACAAGTGGTATGTTACGTTGTAGCTTTGACAAGCGTGTACTGTAAAAATAAGATCGTAAAGATGAGAAACGATTGGAACAAAAGATACTATAGGTCGGTACTGGTAGGTAGGAGAAAACTTTTTCCTATCTTAGGAGCAGCTCAACCCCTTCACTAAAATCTAACGGAAAAAGTGGACTGCTTAAAGTTTGAGGTGTCTATCTATCTGTTGGTAGGTGTAACCAACCAAAATTTAACCGTTCTAAAATGTACTACTATTTCTTTAATAAGAAGCATTGGAGAAATGACACGAATCTAACGATATCTTAATTAAAGAAATCCATCGAGTGGTTTGAAAGATACGAGGCGAGGAACAATATTACAAGCAAACATACACATACAAGATATAAAAATTTACAGGTAAGTACCTACCTAAATCTGATCGTATGTCACTTTTATTAACTCGCTTCGTTCGCCTAATCAGGTGTAAATTACGTATTATTTCAGTAGCAGGTACCTAGGTACTTATTTCTTTCTTTGGGTAAAACATCTGCAGATTGAAAGTCGTTAAGCTGCAAGTACTCAGACCTTTAAACGAAACCTTTCATAAGCTTTTGTACTTCAGAAATATTCTCGACTCTCTACTTTCCTACGCTATAAAGTTATTTAAACAAAAGAAAAAAAAACGTTTTATTGTACATTGTAGTTTACAGCTCCAATAAAAATTTACAGTTGCACCACTGCGAGTTGTATTCGAAATGTTTTTGCCATGCTGTTATTGAGTTGAGCGGTCAATAAAGGATTTACTTTCTCCTACTGCATTTTACGACTCTAAAATGCATTCGTTAAATAGGTACGAATTGTTTAAACGATTTCATTTGAGTTCTTAGGACGATATTGTGCAGCATTTTACAAGAAGAGAAATGGCATTGCAACACTAGTGAAAATAATAAAAGCAGCGCGATCAGAACCTGAAAATGAGTTTCTTTACAATTTATTTATTTACCTAACTTAAAATGAAAAATAAAATATTCATTCAATATTAGGTAGGTACTTACAGTACCTATTTCATTTAGAACCATGCATAGATGAGATATTTATACTAGTTCAAAACAAAGTCATCCATCAGTCATTTATCATAGATATACATTACAAATGGAGTTGGTCAAAGATAAAAATTGAGTGACTTGCCACAGGTGTCAAATAATATAGTATTTATCGGGCAGAGATATGTAAAAACTTCTAGATACGTAATAGGGCAAATTTCTTGGCTACACAAATGCAAGCTATCTAGCCAGAGAAGTCTTAGTTCCATCCCAGCTCACGTCACGATCACCCGCTTGTTGACACACAGTACATTTAGTTCACTTTCACAACATTATTCACAGACCACAATGCCTTCGTGCGTATTTAGGCGATGCACGAATTATACTCCAAAAACTGGCAAAAATATTTCATTTCATACGTAAGTAAAGCTGTATTTATTTATTTTAGTTTATTTTTTGGAAAAGTTTTTTTTCCAAAAACTCAACGAAGTTTTTGACTTTGACGTTTTATCATTCTCTCCTAACCGCTATGAGATGTCATAATAATATAATGACATCTCTTTCTTACGTCATGCAAGTAGCATTGAGTCTTTTTGTTTTAGAAAGAGATAACAATAGTTTCGTCTATTTCTTCTTTAAATAATGTGAATGAATATAAATAATGAGGTTGTATAGCATACAATTGTGCCGCTTTTCAATAATGATTTGTTCTGCAATGGCGTCTCTACAACTTTAATAGACTCATTGTTATCGGGCGTATAAAATTTAATTTTTAAAAATATCCCAATTTTGCTGTTAGTGCGCTAAATCCTTTGATTCTCATAGGTGATAATAAAAAAAAACAAGCATAAAGTTGATAAAGTTCACTTGAATATAAAAAGAAAATATTCAAGTGAATGTTATCAATTTTATGTCAAAATTGTCTTTTGTTGTTAATTGTTCGGGGGAAAATGCAACTAACCCCATTCATATGTATTGAACTGCGCTGGACTCTATTAGACACTAGAAATAGAAATCTCGCCTGATAGTGACGTATTTCAAACTCGTCTCTGACGGACGAGCTTAACCGGTTCCAAAGTCAAACTATTAGCAAAATTCCTCACACACTTTTATAAAACATGAATAAAAATTCCAACGTCTTTGTTAAAATCCCCACCATCTAGTTAATCTAAGCCTGTAAGTTTATGTTTTGCACCTAGAATCAAAACAAACAAATAAGTTTGGCACTATCAAGAATGTCAAGTCACCTTCTCTAAACAGATAAATAACATTTATCATTTATCGCTTTACATGGGTAGGTTTTCTTCGAAACCATTTATCTACGTTGGTTTTAGTTTTGCCTTGATAATAGATAATATACTTGTTAAGACGTAAATTATAAAAATATAATCTTTTCAGGTAAGTCTTTACTCTTATGATTAGATTGTCTGTTCAAATATATGTATACCTGTGTGAAAGCATTTAAATAGATTTTTCTTCTGGTATCGCGATGTGGCATTCAATTGAGACTAATTTTCAGATTTTAACCTTGTTTATTTTATTATTTTCATAGTTGCTATGACGTTCCTATGCTAGACTTCTTCATAAGGGGAGCTAAATAATAAAAGCAAAAAGATTAAAACCGGAACATGAGTCTCATTTCAACATAAAGTAAATGATTTTTGGGTATATTTTTTATATTAATTATTATAATATACAAGATGTAACGGGCAAGTCCTTTTAATCCGAAAAGGGGTTGTTCCAGACGTCTAGGCGAACACCTTTTGTTCTACGACTTTTGAAAATTCCAACTTATTTTTTGAAAATTTTGAGATTATGTTTCACTGAAAAAACAGCTGTTTTTGAAAATAAAGGTAATTGAAGGTTTGATTGTAGTAGACCAAGCTAAATGAAAGTAAACTAAGTAAACAAGTAAACTTTACACTTAAAATTTTCGAAAAGTACTTCGTTTTTCCAAAAGTCATAGAACAAAAGTTGTTCGCCTAGACGTCTAGAACAACTCCCTTTCGGCTTTAAAGGGCTTACCCGTTACATCTTGTATAAAATATTATAATATTAGAGTGTAATGAAGATGAATAACTTTGTTTTCCTAAATATTCAAAAGTTCACTTCATTGAACAATCATGTTCACGTCATATTTCATTAAACATTATTTTACGGCAAAAGGGTGGTATTTGTTTGTCTGTGCCCTCATTACCTATAAACTACTTAGTATAATACTTCTTGTCTTTTTATTGTTCAAGGCATATTTTGTAAAATATATCTCCTTGCGAAAATATTTATACTTAACGTAATTCAACAAATGATGTAAGTTTTTGCATATAAGAATAACGATCTGACGTTAGGTACTGCACAGATTTTCCAATAAATTTTGGAAATCCAGTAGAAATTCGGCAAATTAGAAGGCCTACTCTTCCCTAACTCAGGGTTCAGGTGTGGTTCAAAATAAAATGTCAATTATAATTCGTAACTTAAACGATGACTTTTAATACATTTTTTCTATATTACATTCGTTTTTGTACAAAACAACGTATTTTTTTAAGTATACAACGTGTATTTTTATTCGACCTTAAGCAAATAATCACATAAACAATTATAATCTAAAAAAATAATATCAAAAATTACGTATAATAATCGAGATCGATACATTTGGGTTTTAATATCGTCCATTCTACAATAGTCCATCAATTGGCAAAACATTTAATTTTTGTCACTAAAATGGAAGACACTTTTTGGAATGTATATTTAACATATTTTTTTCCAATTCTTTTTTTTTTCTTTGAACCAAATCGTGCATGGACACTTTGAATTAAAGTATATCTTTATAACATAGATCTATAAATTCTGACAAAGGACAGACAATTAGGAAGCAGTGTTTGAATTTGTGTCAAAGAAAATTAAATGCAAATCGCCATTATTTCTTTCTATATCTTACATTTCTGTTTAAACATAGCAGGACTGAACTAATATACCCGGTAATTGTGAATTTTTGTCCTATCTTATGCTTTTGTACTACGCAGAAAACTTACTGGCAATAGATAGAAAATACAGTTGGCACTTCTTTTGTAACTTAACATACACTGGATCTTAATGCCTTTCCTTACGTAGTAATTTATAGACCTTTGTTTTTGTATCCATAAGATTCTCCCGTCATTATTAAGCCAGAAATACATTAGGGGACAATTACAGCAACATGTTGCGGAACAGCGCTCAACAACTACGTAGATTTCCTAAATGTCACGTAAATGCGTTGCCAAATGCTAAGGGACATTTAAAGGCACTCAGCAACATTGCCACATTTTGTCCTCTAATGTACTAGTAGCTTTATAGTTAAATGAGGAGCAGCATACAATATCATCCTTACGTACCGTCTTATAATTAGCTTCTATATTACACTTAAAATACAAAAATATCTAAATCAATAAGATTTGGTATGTCGTTTTAAGGTCACCTAACAGTATACAGTTTCTTTATCTGAGTATGTAGATCAAACTGATATTAAAGCATCAGGTAATTTGTCCGTAAAAAATCATAGCTACAACAGAAACACCAAAATTCAACACAATTTTACTAACAGTTCACTTAAGGTCGAATTAAAAACAATTATAATTTGAAGAATGGCTAAATACCTACCTAACTAATGGAGCAATAACTTGAATAACCAGACTTTGTTGACGTCATGCCGCTTGTTTTGAATTCATCGTTATAAAACAAAGTTAACAGTAATACGAAACAAAGTAGGTACCAAAATCCTTGAAAGTTAAGTCAAAAAGTCTGGCTCAACGTCGCGACTAGGTTAGGGGTAACTTTCTTTGTCAGTAAAAATGTAATAAACAGACAAAAAATATCACAAAACTGAATTTTAACAGAAAAAAGTTAATCAACAACAGTGCAACACAATAAAAGAAGAAAGTCACCCCATTTCCTAAAATATAATTCGATAATAATCATAAAAATTGGTTAAATCCTTTATTCTCTGTCCTGAGTATACAACCTTGGCGCTCCTTCACTTCAACATGGCCGTCTCACTCACACAAACAAACGTACAGACACAGACTAGTGTGTGTGTGGTCACCGCACATGCCACAGACCGAGGTTAAGAACACTAAGCCGAGGCAACTTCACTATATCGTCCAAGCCTTGTGTCGTAATACAAGTACAGCCGTACAAGTCTATCGCTCGTAGATTGAGAAGCCCCTGGCCGAGGGCTTGGAGGCCTCTGTCGGTAACGCGTGTGCACTGTCCTATATTCAAAGTTTCTAGTTGTGATAACCTCGCGACCCGTTCTAAACCCTCGTCTGTGAGGCGGCAAGCGCTCAGAGATAGCGAACGTAAACCCGATAGCCCTAATGTAGCATGGGACAACGCTTCGTCCCCTACCTTATCGCAGAACGATACGTCTAAAGCTAGGAGTCTTCCACTCTCAGCGAGGTAGCCGACTCCGGTATCAGATATTCCATCACAGGCTCGTAAATTCACGTCTTCCAAGTACTGTAGCCTCGACAGATGCCTCAGGCCCACATCCGTCACGGCGACACAAAACGATAAGTTTATAGATTTTAAATAAGGAAGCCCTGTCGATGCGTGCTTCAGAGCCTCATCGGTTAACCTTTGGCAGTCTTGTAATCCCAAATGTTCTAGTTCTGGTGTTCCTCTGGCTTCACCACCGCCACATAAATGCGCAATACCCGCGTCGTTCACATGCCAACATGAACGCAGATTCAATCTACGCAACTTTCTCAAACCCCAAGCGATGAGCAACAGTCCGGTGTCAGTTATATTGCAACAACCACCTAATTCTAATTCTTCGAGGTTTTTTAATGATTGCGCTATTCTCCCGAGCGATGAGTCAGTGACTTGCTTGCACAGTGATAAGTCCAGTCGTTTTAATGAGGGCATTTCTGCGGCAAAGGCACTGGCGAGAGCTGCGTCTGTAACGCTGTAACAACCGCTGAGAGACAGCGATTCCAAGCCTGGCAAAGCTGTGACGGCATCTCTCAAACCTCTTCTTAACGATAGAACCTGTAACTTTCTGACTCCACGTCGGGCTAGAGATTGAAACAGCACCGGGGCAGGTCTTTTTAGATGAAGTGAAGCTTCAACTCCGCGCCAAACAGACCGTCGATCAGCTGCGTCTCGCCATGTGCGACAAACTTGTGCAGCGCGTCCTCGGTCCTTCACCGGTAGCCTCTCGAATATGAGAGCTAGTATTTCAGGGTACAACCTCGATATGTGCGTACCCGAAGTTTCCGCCGGCGGTTCTGGCACGTGAGCTGGAGGCAAATGCGGTCGGTGAAGTTTATAAGGGGCACTGCGTAGTTTTCTCCTGTTCGTGCTTGGCTGGGATGGTAGTTCGGTGAGGCCGAGTCTTTCGTCTCGCCAGGAGAGCGACTCCTCCGTCCACGCACTCATCGCGTCGTCACTGTATCATGTCACGATTCATAACGCATCGGACCGGTTTTCGGAGAAACTCGAACGTGTTTTTGCGGAGCGGTGTGCGTCCGACCCGCGCGGTGGCTACTCGTGCACTGGCTGGCGGTAGCGGGCCGCGCCCCCCGGTCCCCGCGTCGCTCCGCCGCGGCCGCCTGATTGGTCGCCGGCCACGGCACGTGACGCGCCTCGTATCGATTCGGAGGCTCTGCGGCGGCATTTTTAAGTTGTCGGGCCGAGAGACCGCCTTCGTCCCGCACTATTCCCTACACCCGCTCTATAGAGTACACAGCGTAACTTTAAACAGACAGAAATTGAAATGGATTTATTTTTGTTACTGAAAATTAATAAGATATAAATCAATCCTTTTACCACAATACGGAAATAAGATTTGTACTTGGTATTGGTCAAAAAGATAGCAGTGAAACAAAATTTACCTTACCAAAATAAAAAAACATCAATAACAATGAAACACAAAAATTCATCTACAAAGTTGAAACAGTTCTAAAAAATCATATGGTATTAGAACCTACGCAATATGCATAGTTTTTTTTTAATTATAAATTTTGGCGACAAAAGCTTTAATACACAAAACACATTAATTATTATTCACAAGCAAAAATGTATAATCTCTAGGTACTTGTACATTTATGAAACATTTATGGGAACTCTACTGGCAACTTAGTTTATAAATAATATGTCTTTCGATCCAGGACTACTTTTTGTAGTATAAAAAACCTCTAGATGTTCAAAGGTTTCTTTCATTTCAACCATCAATCGATGGCGCAATGATCGACGAAGAGACAGTGTGATTTACCATTTGACCGTCAACTTTTGAGTTGTGGCACGTGCAATGATATGGAGTAGGTACGCCTTTGTCCAGCAATATGACACACAGGGCTAAATGAAGAAAGAACTCACTGAGGACATAAGTATTTAGGTAATCAAACCATTATAAGTAACTTACTTAGTCTTTGCCGTCAGTGATAAGGCGGCAAAACAACTCGGCGCGCCGTATATTTTCGTTCGTGCTGCACTTGCCGCCGACTCGCGACCAATTTACAAAGAACTCCGTCAACTCTACGCAAAACACTTAAAGTAAAGTAACAAGAAACAAGGCAACTTACAAAGGTGGACCAGGAAAAAATGGTTTTTTGATAACACCAGCCAACTATTACAAGGGCGACCGGTTGCGAGCGAACCAAATATGAATTTCGAATTCGTGTTTGAGAATGGAACGCGTTGACCGTTTAGAAATGAAGTTTTTTTTTATTATTCTTATTTTATTGGTCATTTCGGCCAGTGTTCTCTACTGCTTCGGAATAATTTTGGATAAATTAATAGTTTTTTTTATTGAATTAGGTTAATCGTGGGTCAATCAATGGAACGCAATTTTTATTGATATTAAAATTATTTTTATCTGTTTATTAAAATTGAAATGTGGTCAGTCTGTTGTTACTATGAGGATTCCTACAAAAAAAAACTAAAGGCTACCTACGATACCTATGGAAAGTGTACAACACTACTGCGTAAAAGGGCAGCCTTAAAACAGTAGTATTATATGGTTGCTGCACTAAGCACATAGTTATGATTCTTTCATTCTACACTGATTTCTAGGTGCATGTTCTTAGGAAATAATTAAGATATAGATCTATGAAAATTAGTATTAAGTATTATCATTGCCAATTGTAAAACTTAAAATTTCGCAATTCGCAACCCTTTGCAAGATGAAAAAAGTTGATTCTTAAAACTTCTTTTTAAAAGTTTTTAGAGGTTATTATAATAATTTAACTCATTTATTTTCCTTCTTAAATTAATTTAAGTTTTATAAAAATAAACTAAATACAAAATATATAGGTACTTACATTACCACAAAACCATAGTATTATTATTTTCAAAATGCAATGCAGGTATTTACATACCTACTACGTACATTGACTATATTGTGCAGTTGATAGAACGTTTTAGGGTTTCGTAGTCAACAAAGTTTTTTAATCAAAAGGAAAAAAGTAGGCGTAGGATTTCAAAAAACTTTTTCTTTGGTTTCACATAAACAATGGAGATTCTGAAATCTTTTCTTTGGTTTCACAAAAAAAAAACACTACAACGGTGTTTTAGAGGTAAAAGTTGTTGTTTTTAGTTCAGTGGAATTACCAATAAAAGTTGACTTGCGCCGCTATACTTAGCCCTAACTAACTAAAGTGACTCTTGTGATTGGTTGTGCACTGACATTTGTGTCAGAGCAATACCAATCACAAGAGTTAGTACTGGGTTAGCTCATTAGGCCGGGGCTAATTATAGCAGCGCAAGTCAACCTAACTCTATCATGTCATTGTCAAAGCGCTTGCTTAGTTCGACGTTTTTTTTACCCGACTACGAGAAAGCCGGAAGAAAGAGTAAGTAACGACTTTGGCAATCTAACACTCAAATACAGAACCGCCACTTAATATTTGAGGGGTACTTAATTGAGTAGCTTCTTTAAAATTAATATGAGCATTTTTGAGGTTGAGTAGAACTCAAATTTTAAACTGCGCTTCTGTATTCGGCTTCTATAGCTACCCATAATATTTAGGTAAGTACTTACCTAAGTATTTTAAAATATAGGTATCTAAATCTATTATTGTGACATACGAAAAAGATGTTTTTATTATGAAGATTTATAAGATTGTGGCGTCGTATGGGGAAGGCCTATATTCAGCAATGAACGGTTTAGGGCTGAGATGAGATGAGATGAGTTAGGTAATCGATGAGCATACCTATTCACTTTAAATAAAAATAAAACACCTTCTTCGAGTCGTGCGTCTGCATTTGGATATCGAAAAACAAAGCAAAACTAGGCTCCTGAACAAACACCCTAAACAGGCATTTATTTTTAAAAACAGCGTCATCTATGATTGAGTAGTCAATTTTTTCAACTCCATTACTTCCATCTAAATTTAAGTAGCAGGAGTCAAAACGCAATCTTTTCAATGGTCTCATTATTTCGCTTTTAATGTTTCCGCTAGATGTCACTACTAAAAATTTGTCGAAGTAGTTCTTGAGAATTTTAAGAGATTTCACTATTTTAAGCTTAATGATTTGCACCACAATT
Organism: Idaea dimidiata; assembly: GCA_949358125.1. Classification (NCBI taxonomy): domain Eukaryota; kingdom Metazoa; phylum Arthropoda; class Insecta; order Lepidoptera; family Geometridae; genus Idaea; species Idaea dimidiata. Next base: position 17,149,203 of record OX442334.1, on the reverse strand, counting down.
CTAACAGATGGCGTTCTTAGGTGAAAAGGTGCTGAAAACTTTCGTATTCACTTTCGGAGAACACTTTCATGTCCGTCTGTCTGTCTGTGTTTCAGAAACAGAATGAACTTAAGTCGAAATACTGAAATGTATGGTTTCTATTAGGTGAACTATAATAATAACTCTGATTGGTTGAACAAAACACGTGTTCCTTCTCATTTCTCATTTATCACGTCTTTTAGTTTACAGAATTAGGCTTCGGCACGCTCGCCAAAGCACTGCGTGTAATCATGTTCTAACATAAACCTAACCTATCTTAGTCAGGATGCTCCGTATAGTTTTTTTTCGTGGTTTTAAATATTCTAATACGTACCCCTGTCAAAATTGACCACTCAGAGCAATGTATTATTTTCCGTATTTTAAAGAAGCGTAAAATTAAAATCTTTTCTGTTATTGGTGGAACAGTTTAGAATCTTACGAATGGATATCCGTTAGTTTATAAATTTACTACGAGACATCGTAAGTTTATAAATTTACGAAAATGTGTTCGTAAAATAATAAAATTTATCTCTTGTAGAATCCTACTAAAGTTTATAAATTTCCTAGGAAACGTCCAGCAACGTCCAGCAATATTTATATATTTTTATTTCGAAGCACTTACATATTGAGTTTGGATTTCACAGATTACTTATGATGAAGCTTAGGTAGAGCTACGATTTATCTAAGTTTATAGCCACTTTTTAATGGCATTTTCTTTATAATGCCCCTATATGAGCTAAACTGAAAATCCCTGTCGAATTTATCGAAAATTGTTGATTACTTTCTGACGCAAAGTTTTAGAATATTCTTTGTATCCTTTTTAATAGTCGCTATAAACTTAGATAAATCGCACACACGCACACAGACACTGTCTGTGTGTGTCCTCACAAACTTCAAGTTGGTAAATTAGGAACTTGTTGAATTAGGAAGTTGTCTTTTTGAGACAGTTGTCCAGATGAACCTAAAGGGTTTTCTTTTTTATCTATTACTAGCTGCGCCCCGCGGTTTCACCCGCGTAAGTCCCGTTCCGTGAATAACGGGATAAAAAGTAGCCTATGTGTTAATCCAGGTCCCCAGCTACCTATATTCCAAGTTTTATCGCAATCGTAGTTACCTCACATACATACATACAAACTTTCGCGTTTATAATATTAGTAAGATATATTCTTTTTATATTACGCAAACGTGATACTGGAAGGGTTTTCAGCAGAGTTTATATTTTTAAGTTCGGGATAAAACTCTCCAAAACCCAGCTCCTGCATGCGCACTGTGTTCGTTCGATAAGAACATGTTCTGATGGTCTATTTCGTAATCTTTTTCTTCTCAGGGTGCCCCTCCAACAAATGAAGGTTGGCAGTCAGTTCAGCATATTTATTCCGATCTCTCGCGAGGCTGAATAGTTCGGCGGCACTCGCTATTCCTGTCCACTCTCTGATGTTTCGTAGCCACGACTTCTTCCTACGACAAACCTTTCTTTTCCCCGCAACTTTTAACATCATAATTAGTTGCAGTAATCCACATCTCGGGTTCCTCAACAGGTGTTTAAGATATGCAACTTTCCTTTGCTTGATGGTCTGCATAAGCTTGCGTTTTTGATTGACACGTCGCAGAACCTCCTCGTTCGTAACTTTTTGCGTCCATGAAATTGACATCATGCGTCTATAGGTCCACACCTCAACGCCTCTATACGCTTTTGACTGTCAACTATTTCGTAATAAAATTATTCAAAATGTTATTGCTGACATTTTTTTATAATTTACCTACGCAAAAAAAATCTACATATTTATCTTTTCGGGACAATACACACAGCACAGCTGAATCTAACTCTAAATCACAGACTACGTAATAGGTACTACAAGCCCAAACTATTATAATTGTGGACCATTATGAATGACAAGCATGTTCTCAGTAATCCGACCGTAATGGTCGGATTACTGAGAACATGCTTGTCATTTTTCTGTGACAAAAACTTTCAAAGTTGACAGACAGAAACAAAAGCGGAATAACTACTCCGACCTTACTCCCCTATTAGCACTAGCGGCGGTTTCACCCGCGTAAGATAAATTTCGATATCGAAATTTTTCTTTATAAGAATCTTTTTCTAAGAACAAACACAGCATTTCTTCAAGTATAGACATCCAAGTGTAGGAAACACTTTAAAATATATGAAAAACGAATAACAAACACAACAAAAAGAGAATTAGCGAAATCGGTCCAGCTGTTCAGGCAGGGATACATTTTCATATACTTCAAGAATATTTGACATAACATAATCATAATCATTTATTTATTGCTTCATGACAGTTAACTTAATGACTAGGTCTTAAAATTAGGTATAACGTCATGAACCCGGTAGGGCACTGCAACAATTTTGTACAATATACGATTTTAAACTAACATGGTTATTTTCACTACTAAAATTACTTAATAATGAAGTTAGTGACAATAGTAGGAGACCGATAACCAGACGTTCAACTCGTGTCAGCAGGTAGTCCGATATGGACGTCTCTAACTGTCATCACCTACCCGCATTCTCCAGTCTCGTGAACAAGCTGGTTGGAATTACTAGCGAAATATCGAGCTCCGCGAATAAATTATTAAACATGGTAAATACCCCGTTATTAAGTAATTTTAGTAATTTTGTACAATTAGGTAATCTTAGGTAATCACACATTTTTCAATAAAATATCCTGTTTAAAATTTTATTATATTATTTTAAATTCATATTGAGTCTAAAGTTTGGTTAGAGTTCATTTGCAAGTTATACTTAGTTTTATTTTGAGTGTATTGTTTGCAATGATAAAATATAATGGAATTTTAGACAATTCTATGTATTAGAATTGTCTAAAAATAACCACACGGCAAGAGTAGGAGCGCTTCCATCAGTTAGCCAGTACTTAAAGAATATCTCTTACAATATAAAAAGCTCTCGATACAACTTATAAGCTAATCGTATAAAGTCGTAACTTAACTAAGCACACCTCTAAAGCCAGTCTCATACAGCCTCCGAAGCGAGCCGCACGCTTCACCTCCTTTTCACTTAAAACATTACTTAATCGTAATATAAATCGAAAACACATAATACAACCCCAACTTAACTCAAACTTAGTTAAAAATTATTGATTTATAAAGTGAAAAATGTAGTTTGGAACCGTTTTCAAGTTAGTTTTGTGGAGTTTGTGGAGCAAAGTTAGTTAAGTTGTACTTATTTTTGTTTTTTGTTTGTTTGTGTTGGAATGCAAAAATTAGTGCGTGCTGTCTTTTAGTTTTGCTGAAATTTATTTTGTTCTTGTTTCTTCCGATAATTATAAATGTGAAAGTTTAGACTTGAAAAACTACTGGACCGATTTTTATGTAACTGTTAGGTGGATAGTTTAGGTTCAAGAATAATGTGAAAAATTGATTTCGAGGGAATAAACAGGTATTTAGAATCAAGCTAAGTCTGAGCTAAGTAAGTACCCAAAAGCTTTATTTCAGGATTTCATCTATTTACATATCGAGTTTCATCGTGATTAGGTTAGTATTTTCTTAATATAGAGGAAACAAACTTCACATTCTAATAGTAAACATCAATTAATGATTTACAAAATATTATTTCGGTTGAAAAATCTAAAGTTAAAATTACTTTTATATTTTACCTAATCATACGTGCTCTTGCATAACTCGTCCAGCCCAGGCAAGTCGAGCCGCATCAGACATAACCGTTTCTTCTCTAAATATGCGTGCTACATCTTATACCGCATTATCTATCATTTACCAACCGGCGAGTTAATACTGATCAGCCCATCTACAATGAATACCCTAAAATATGCACCAATTTTAAATAATCTGCTATGGCTCTGGTATAAATAATTTCAAATTGAATATAACAATGGACCATAATAGCCAATAGCGTTACTAATTTTGTTAATATGCAAGAGGCGACCGTAGTCTTTTGTTGTATTTAGTTGGTACGACACGATTTGCGTAGGTACTATACGATTTAGTCCCATACGACTGTTGTCCTGGGGCTCGATTCAGTAAGGACATAGCATGCGGAATGCCGGCGGAATGCAGGCGTCGTCGTGCAGGAGATATACGTTAATTCGTATTCTGTAAATGTTATTTTACTTAATAACTACTTAATTAGTTAAGTAGCCTTCAAAATTAAGGGCTACTTAATTATTTAAATAGCTCCCCTTGTTCCTCAGGCAATTAGCATTAAAAGAAGTTATAGAATAGCTTTTATTTTTACTCCTGCAACAAATCGACTTCTGCAATGCTCATGCACCCCGCCTGTTTGTCGCATGCTATGTTTTTAGAGAAACAGGGCCCTGGCGTAGAATAGGGAGAATAGCCCATTGATTATAGCGGATGTCGTAGACTAGACGGCAAAGAATTTTAAGGACTTCCTATTAAAATTACATTGATTGTAAAACATTGGCAAATCTATTTATAGTCAGTACTGTACCAACTCCAATTTTTTGTGATTAAGATAAGATGAATGATAAGAGCAGAAAGATGATGACTTTTGAAAATCAATTGCATTAAGTAAATTTTAAATAAACACTTCTTAATATAACATTAAGTAATTAAAAAAACCTATGGCAACTGGTTCAGTAGCCAGAATGTTAGTTCTTCATTGTAAATAACCGGAGGCTTTAAAAATCGTATCGTATAAAAGGAAGTTAAGTGGTATCACAACAATAACTAGCTTACTTGCCTTCTTTACAACAACCGAAGCTATTCGTTTTATTGTTAAATCTGGTTTTAATCCTACAGCTTGCACTATAATAAAAATACTTAATTCTAGCCGTGCTTTGTTGAAGGACGTAATGTTGGTATGGTAAGCAACTAAATTGCATAGTATAATATCGATTCAGGTACCTACCTACTAAGCAGTTGGAGTTTTAAGTATGTGGATCTATTACCTACCTATACCTATTAACATTATAAAAAGAAAAGATTTATTTCTTTGTAACTAATAATACAAAAGAAAAATAAAATAAAAGTAGTATATCCGTTGTCTAGTCACCGTAACACAAGCTTAGCGGCTTACCACGAAGCCAGATGGCGCTGTGTGTTCGTCACATGATTTATTACGTCACATGATAATAAGCTCCAAAACTAATGGACCGATTTCAATTCATTCGCCAATAGAACGATACATATTTCGATATCCTGACTGGATCGAAACTAACGCGGGTAAAATCACGGGGCGCAGCTAGTGTTTTTTATAAGATAAACAATTAGTATTTTAGACACAATTAAAAGCATCTTCCAATATACTTACACCTCATCTTGCGTTCAAGTAAAATTGATGAGCTCATTGCTTTGCCTGCCATAGTCGTGTGAGCAAAGCAATCCCTTCTGCAGTCAGGACTATGATAGATGACCAGAAGAATCGTGCTTCGGAACCTGAAGCAATTGGTCCCTGTTGTTTTCTCTGATAGCAGTCGTTAGGTCTAGTTGAAGCCTTATGGAGACATAAAAGCTCTCAGCTGAAATCTATAGTGCGTACTTTGACTTGGTCAGACTGAACTTAGCAAAAACTAAGCATAAACTTTGAATTGGAATTTATAGCTGTAATTTATTTTGTAATTTATAAATAAAATAAAATAAAAAGAACTTCATATTTATTAATATATTTTAAAGTGTTTCCTACACAGGATGACTATACTTAAAGAAATGCTTTACAAAATAAAAATCGCACCTGACAAGACAGAACTTCATAGTCATAACATAACAGAGAAGCAAAATGTAGGTCATTAATTTTAATTGGTTTACATTTTTAATTTGAAAAAAATCGACATTTCTAAGCAAAATCTTTGGATAGTTGCGAAGATTACTTTATAAATACCAATAAATGTCTTAAGTCAAAGTTTTTGCTTAGCAAAGTCAAAGTACGGACTATATGTAGATTTCAGCCTAACACTAGATGGTGAAAAACTTTACGAAAAGACAAAGCGAGAGTTCTTTTTGTTTTATCTAGCGGTGCGTATTTGTTCCTCTTTGTCAGAGTTGCACTATGCCGGGTTATTTTGTTTACGAAAATTTTATTTTCAAAAGATTGAAAATTGTCAAAAAAATGACTGGTTTCTTTGTGGTTTGACAGTTTTTTCTTTCGTAGAAGTAAAGTAGAGGCCCTGAAGTTTAATGATATTGATTAAAGTACAATGTTTAATAAGAGGCGCATAGAGTTACAAGTTTAATGATATTGATTAAAGTACTTTTGTACAACGTTTAATAAGAAAGAGTGTTTAGCTTGTAAAATAATACGATTACGATGTTAACTAGATAATCCCAAGATAGTCTGTCTAGTCAGCCGTGCAACATAAGCCGATTTGAAGGATCATTCGTCATTTGTATAACTACGTTAGTAATAATATGTGATACCTAATGATAAGAGCCCGTAATGTGAATTTGTACTGTGGTAAAACTTACCTATCCATTAGATATTAATTTAATACTTATTTAACATCAATCAAATGGTCATACTATACACTCGCATAAGTCCTGTTTCCGCGGAAATATCGGGATAAAATGTGTTATTCCAGGTCTCCAGCTACATTTGTTCCAAGTTTCATCGCAATCGGTTCAGTAGTTTTTGCGTAAAAGAGCAACAAATTCAAGTTTGCATGTACGTTTGTATGTCTGTCTATCTGAGACATACATACAAACGTACATGCAAACTTGTAACGTTGAAACGTTTCCTTCCGCGCCTGATCATCCCTAGGTAATATTCAAATCCTCCAGGAGGACCAATTTCGGGAACATCCCTCTCGTTTTGGGGTTGGCACAGTAAGTAAAGTCATCAATCATGGACCATTCCTTTTGCAAATAGATTTACCAATATTTTACGACCGGCCGCCTGTCTGACATTAACCCTCTTAGGGACCAAGCAGTTTATCCGCCACCGCGCGGGGAGAACTCAAGGCTGGCCAATCTCCCCTAGATCCCTGTTGCCTGCTGATCCGTCTTAAACTCGATCCCTGACGTCGCCCTTAGGGGTGTACGCTCGGGTATAGCGGCCTCTGCTGGTATACCGAAAGGTGGGAACGGTGGGGACGCTATAACATATATAAATAGAGCTTCGAGAACGGGTTGTTGTAGATCCCTGTTGCCTTTTACGACACTTAAGAAAATGATATGATGTGGCTCTTAACCCTATTCTGTGCCGGGGCTACAGGGCCAAACCTTTTTGGGATTGATAGGTACCTACTCATTTGAATTTTATTGAATAAATAATACTAATTATTTAGCAAAACGATTTCTTAATAATATGGGTATATTTTGAAATTCATTAAAAGAACATAATCAGTGACTAAAATAAACAAAATGTGAATAATGCGTATTGGACAAACGAGTGTTAGGAAATGTCGTAAGTGAATTCAACACCAAACAAGATGGCGTCCCGCACAGTCTTCCGGTTCCTGGTACTCCTGGCGGCACTGGTGTGGATCCTGGCGGAAGTACCGAAGGAACCTTGGACAAATGGCAGCTGGTTGTGAGTATTACTTACGTTTTTTAAACCGATTGATAAACGCAAGGCTCCTTTGTCATCAGTTGGTAAGTGACGATTAGATTCAAGATGTAGCACGGTTATTCAAAAAACAAGAAGACTGTGAAGAAGAAAGAAGAAGACGATGTGTTTTTTTTTGTAATATTTTTGTGATTGATCAAATAAAGTGTTATCTATCTATCTATCGAAGACTGTAGTGGAAGTGCTTTAGACTCAACAAAAATTGGTTAGAAGTCATAAGAAGGTGTCTTCTTACATAGCCTATGAAATAGGCATTTTATTCAAACCTGCAACTATAGTTTATACTTAGGTATAGTTTTTCACTCGTTGCACTTCGCACGATTTTCGTCATTTGATACATATTACCTCTTACGACACGTTATGATTAATATTGTATTAGAAACACACGTGGGTCGTTTACCCTGCCGTGTTATTTACCAAACTGCCACCTGAGACCACAACCCGTCTAGTCTAGACTAGTCATAAAAAAATAATGCAACAACTTTATGCCATAGTCGTATATAGGCACTTAGCTAATAAAACTGCTGTATAGTTTATTTGAAAAATAATTTGAAGGGCTATATTAATCACAGCCCATAGCGCAGATATAGAGTAGATGTTGTATTGAGATTTCTCTATGTAACAACGCGTGACAAACAGTTGAGAGTGCGATTTAAGATCCGTCCACTTTGTTATTTTCATTTACAGTTCAAAAGCAAAACTACTTACTTCGGCCTATGTTGACTTTATACTACGTAGTAAAATCAAAAACGAAGTCAAATTCCATAGTTTAACAACCCCAAACTCTAGCTTAATAAGTAGGCCCTTACGTCTAAAAGCGTCACGAGGCCTACCTGATAAAAACACGTCCTCTTTGTTTATAGTCCGTGTCTCATCCCTTAACCGTCCACTGCTGAACATAGGCCTCCCCCATACGAAGCCACAAATAGTGATAACGAACTAAATCGTTTAATTTATAGGGCATATTAATCAATTTAGTTTCGTGAAGGTATACAATTGTAATGAAAGTGAAAATCGGTGCAAAACATGGACTTTGTCTCCAAAGCTTGTGTGAACCGTCATTGTAAAAGCCGCCTTTTACAATGATTTCCTTGACTCGACTTTTACTACGACGACTTGACTGGTTTGATGCAAATTTCAAATATCTTACAAAAATTAATAATAGGTACTTGACACTGGCTACTTTCCAAATGCCCGTAATCGGTTCACAACCGATAAGAAATTTTAAAAAAATATACATAAATATAGTGTTTATGAACATAAGAAATGAAAATTAGTAAGTTCTACAGATTTCTCCCTTGGTTTCCCATACAGCCAAAACTGGTACGACAGAGACGATATGCCTTCACTTACAAACGCCAAACTTATTGAATCCTGAAAACACATCAAAATAAAGGTTGATTCAGGGAAACTTTAGATTTCATTAATAATCCTGAACTTTTTTTGAACTGAGTTTTTTTGTAAAAAAAAAAACTAATTAGGCTATGGTGATGTGAGATAGTATAATAGTGAATGGAACTTAGGAAACTATAGTGGATTATGGCGTCTGTCGTAACAATGTTTAACGCAAAATTGGAAGACCGGGAGTCGCTAATTCCGAAACTGGGCTACCCTAATCAGCTAATTACAACAAGTTAGCAACAATTGAATTGTAATGAATTTAATAGCGTCCCCACTGACGGCCATTCGCAGACTAACCATGTGGATTAAACTCTTTTGCACTTTCAAATAGAGCTTTACATTGCTTCCTAATTATACCTTACCAGCTATGCCCCACGGTTTCCCCCACGTAAGGCTGTTCCCGCGGGAATATCAGAATGCGTTATACATATAGACCTTTCTGTTAAATCTCTTTATCTACTAAAACATCGCATTTAATTCCGTTGCTTACTTTTAAACAACTAAGAATATACAGAGGAAAACGGCGTTATTTTATACTATGTAATGACAATGATGATGATAATGTTTTACCTACCTTCATGATTCCTCCACCAGTAATAAACCCTCGGACCTCAACTCCATCTATATGCAGGATCACTCGGAACTCAGTTATCACATAGTCTTTGTCTTGATCGATCGGTTCTTTGTATTTGCGCTCCTGAAATCATTCAGAGTATCGTTGTAGAAAACTTTTCAGTGGAGATACAACTATAAACCGACAGCCAGCGGAGTCTTACGCTGAAATCAATAGTGCGTACTTTGACTTTGCTAAGACTGAGCTTAGCAAAGACTAAGCATAACTTTGAATTGGAATTTATAGTCGAAATCCATTTTGTAATATACGAATAAAACGAACTTCATAGTCATAACAGAGAAGCAAAGTGTAGGTCATTATTTTTAATTGGTTTACATTCTAAATTTGAAAAACTTTGACTTTACTAAGCAAAAACTTTGGATAGTTGCGAAGATCGCTTTGTATATACCACAAAATTGTCTTAAGTCAAAGTTTTTGCTTAGCAAAGACAAAGTACGGACTATAGATTGCAGCCTTAGGCTACGTCCGCTTAGGCAGGATGCTTGGTTAGCGCCTGGAGGCTAGCCGAGTCGCCTAGGGAGTCACGTGACATGAAACAAACCTGTTTCTTTATTTCGATGCACGCCAAGTGACTAGCTAGGTGCATCGAAGTAGGTATGCTAGGCGACTCGCTAGCCTCCAAGCCTCCTGCTTGAAAAGCCTAAATAATGGGGTCACGTTTTTATCCTTCGGGTACGGAGCCCTAAATATGCATATTTGACTTACATTTTGTGATGGATACGACAGAGTCAGGTTGATATCTTGAGTTGGGAACGTCCAGGCTTTTGTTCCGTAAAGAAGTAACGTAGAACCTGAAACAGATCGAACGATTAAAATATATGTAGAATGAAAATAAAGCTGTCGGAGTATTCCCAGTCCTTACTCCCTGCGCTTCTACTGGGTATCTACGGCTGGGACAACCCCATTTAGTGTCTAAGGATAGGAGGAATAAGGTAGAAGCAAAGAAGTTATATTTTACTACAAGTTTCTTGGGTAGAAGTAATTTTATAACTTTTTTTTCTGTCTGTCAACTTTGAAAGTTCTTGTCACGGAAAAAGGCAAAACATGAAACTGGTAAGTACTCGTAACTCCGAGCTTACTCTACGTCTATTAATAAGCTTAAGGTTTAATATAAGTTTGGCATACCGAAATTAGCAGAAAGGTAGGTAGCATCACTTATGATTTTGTTCCCAATTCGACGATATCTATGGCTCGTCAGGGTAAAACCCGACTGTGATGCAGAAGTTTGAGGGATTGATCGCCGGGGACAACTATAAATATCTATTTGTTTCTTTATGTATTTATTTACAAAAAAGTATTATTATAATGTTGTATATCCGTATAGTTTAGGGCTAGATAGCGCTGTGAATAACAATATTTATTTATAATCACTAGTACTTCGGTACTTACTAGTTCTATTAACATAAGGTGTCCTGCACTCAAAATGGCTGACAGTCCGGAAAACAATCGAACTCATTTGACTGCCAAAATCTTCGAAATTTACACCACTTCCGGCAACAATAGGCGTTATTGCCGGCAACTCGAAATATTCACTTTGATTTTCAACCTGACACCACACATTTGTAAAAAACAGCGTAAAAAATAACACTTTTGCACTAAATTTCGTCCCCATTTCCGCTGTTTACACACTTAAGTGTGTCATTTACTTAATTCGTTGTTCAATTTATTTTTCTGCATTTTTTTGTGTAGTCAATGCTTTGAAACGTTTTTTTTTTCACAAATGAGCAAAGACTTTAATATTATGTATTTATTTTTCAATAATTATCATATTTTATCTGAGTTATGAACGTGATTTCGGGTGATAAAACTTTGATTAATTTCGTTTAATTGATAGAATAAGATATCATAAATGTAATAGGTAGGTGACCTGTTATGATGACTTATTTCCTAGTGTCTTATCTACGTACCTACTACATTTTGTACTTAAATTAAAACAAGTGTAAATCCTGATCCCGCCGGGAGTTTTGGCGTTGGGGAGATGTGTTGCTAAATTTTCATTTTTGTGAACTTAGTTCAAATGCGTGTAAATTGTTTAATTTCGGGGGCATATTAATCAATTTAGTTTCGTGAAGGTGTACAAGTGAAAATAAAAGTGAAAATCGGTGTAAAATATGGACTTTAGCTTAGTGTTCTCTCCAAAGCTCCGTGAACAAACATTGTAAAAAATGGCCCCCTTTTTACAATGATTCCCTCGACTTGACTTTAACTATGACGACTTGACTGTATCGTTCGATGCAAATAACCTGCGAATGTTGATAATACTTGACACTGGCAAATGTCCGAAAGAAAAAGCCATTTTAAGAAGAAGAAGATCCCGCCGGAATATCGAGATAAAAAGTAGCCTATTTAGTAATCCAGATCTTCACTTATCTATATATCATGTTTCATCGCAATCGATTTATCGTGATTTATCGTAAATAGTTTTAGCGTGATTGTTACACAAACATATAAACTGTTGCATTTATAATATTGCTAGCAGCGCCCCGCGGTTTCACAGGGTGTATTTTCTGTTCTAGCGGGAGTATCGAACTAAAACGTAGCTTATGTGTTATTCAAGGTCTCCGACTACCTATATTCCAAGTTTCATTGCAATAGGTTTAGCGGTTTTTGCCCGAAAAACTAACAAAGTCACATACCTATACATATACATGCGTACAACTACATACTTTCACGTTTTTCTACAATTTTTAGCGTTTTACAATACGTTACGATTTTAAAAATATCACTTACTTTCGATACTAAGAAAAGCCATTGCTGTGTCACTCGTGGTCAGTCAGTTTAAAAAAATATATTATTTAATAAGAATAGAACAAAATAGATGTTGTTTTTCATTTTTATTAATCGCACAGGTTTGGAATCGCATCCTCAGGCAAATCTAGATTTTCTTTCGCCGTTCCATACAGCCAGATCTGGTATGATAGAGATGTGATGTCGTGACTCACGAATGTTAGGGAAATTATGTCCTGAAAAATGATAATTAGGATAATGATAACTAGTTTTAAGTTTTTTTTGTATTTGTAATATTTGTTAATTTATATTTCTGGTGCAATAAAGTATGTATTCATTCATTCATTCAATTAGGTATACTTTTTTTTATTACATACCATATGAGCGTTTGACCACTATCTGACCCGATGGTAAGTGATGACAATCATCTAAGATGTAACTCGTTACGCTCATCTAGAAGATGGAAGACGACAGTGGAACAAGTCTGACCTGACCCGTCTTCCTTAGTGGCTGTACCGACCAACGTATCGGAACACGGAGACCAAAAAATGTTTTTAGTAAAAAATGTTTTTTGTTGCAATTAAATGCTCCCTGCGAATCTTCTAAAAGATGTTGTGTTTTCATAGACGCGACGTCAATGAAATGTGATAGACACATTACAAAAGCTAGGCAAACTAGGTTAGGCAATGAATAATACTCCGCATAATTCCTCATTTTTTCAAAAGTATCTCAAATATTGTTCTCGATCTCAAATATTCATTGCTTATTTTAGTTTTGTCGAATCAAGCCTTAGACAAGTAAAGCACTAGTTTGAAATAAAAAAAACAAAAAAAAAACCTTAAAAATATGCTCAAGGGCATACACCTACTTTCAATTTTATTGTAAACAATTATAATAGCGGTTGTGCACTCTCGTCGAGACATCCCGCGAGAGCGAGAGTGTACATGGCAAGCACTCGCCTGTCGGCGAGACTTGACGAGATCACTCGTTCAAGAGTGTACAACCGCCATAAAGATTGCAAAGTACCTACTGAAGAATTAGAAGAAGGAGTAGATAAGTATATTAATTTAAAATTGATCGTGTAAATAGCGAAAATCTCAGAAAACAAATAGGATTAGGTACTGCTTAAGACATTCTACTAGAAATATTGTTAAGGAAAAATTCCTCACAGGCAGGATTCGAACCTGTGCATCTCATAACATTGATGATGCATTTCTTCTTGTAAAATATTCCAAACAAAGATGTTATCATAACTCCCGTACCCTTAACATTCCACCTTCAGTGATGAACCCCCGGACTTCCACTCCGTCAATGTGAAGCACCACTTTGAACTCTGTTATAATGTGGTCGACGTCCTCGTCTATCGGATCACGGAACAGGTCTGCCTGGAAACAACAATGGGAAGATTTTTATCCAGGGATTCCTGTCGTCCTCACACTCCTGCCTTCGGTTTGAGATGGGTTTGAGTAGGTTCTAATAATCTCACTTTGACACTTCTGCCAAGAACTGACACCTCGCAGGTCTATCACTTGTGAAAAACTTTCATATAAATTTGTTTCGCGGGACTGGTCACATAAGTTGTTGGAAAGGTAACATAATTGTGAGAAAAATGTAGAAAATTTTACATATGACTTCTCAAAACCCTTTTTCTGAAAAGATTCAAGTTTGCATACAAGGATCCAGCTCGGCTCGTAGTCCGCGTAGTCCGCGATTTTCATACATGGCATGGTTTGCGTCAGCGAGGCGTATTCAAACTCAAATGCTATATAAAAATTGTGAAAAATGGTTACAGCAAGCTTGCAAGCACCTTGTTGCCTGCGAGTAGACTGCGAGCTTGCACCTCGCCGACGACGCGTACCTAGTGCGTTGGCGGCTAGTCCTAACCTTTATTAAGATTCTGCTAAGAAACTAGTAATCTAAGATCAAACATTTGAGAGGTCATTAAAAGTTGACATTTATGACCAATGTAAGTACCTACAACAACACGCCGTGTTGATTTCAGAACACTTTTCAAATTGATAATGTATAATTCTAGCAGCTTAGTTAACGCTATCAGTTCAATAATTGTTTGCCAGTAGGTACACAAAAATAATAAAAGTGAACTGTCACATTTATAAAATTAGATAGTTATGTAAATCTACCTAACCTATAAAATAAATAAATACACTTTAAAATAACATTATAATAAAAGTAAAAACATTAACAACTTAAATCTAGGTGGCACACCGCCCAGGCGACGGGCAACTTACATTTTCAGATGGATAAGCTAGAGTTAAATTGACATCTTGAATTGGAAAAGACCATGCTTTAGTTCCGTAGAGTAGCAAAGTGGTACCTGGAATACATAGTGTTAGCGTGTAACTATTGAATAAACCAGTCTATTGCGACTCCTTGGGTTCTTCATACATGCTGTCGGGGCAATACAGTCGTCCTCTGTTAAAATCTGTTTCATTTTGTGAATCTAATTGTATTTTCTATAAATTTTAATAGTATAATGAGCCATTTGATTCCTACGTAGAAACTACTGTAGTTGGCTCAGCCAAGTTATCTGTGCAAACGGCATGGTGCCAGTCTACTAGGAATGTACGACTTCCAAAGGCTCGAATTTTAGTTTTTCATTCATCCACTTGAAAAGCTGATTCAGTGGCGCTGTATAAACTTTAATAAATTCACTTACTATTAACAAGAGGAGATTTGCACTGAAAATTGCTGACAGTCCGCCAAACAGTCGAACTCATCTGATCTCCAAATTCATCTAACAAATTTTCGCTTCCAACGCCCACCGGCATTATTTCTAGCTCATAGTGAGCACCATTGATCCACCTCGGTGCAATTTCGACATGGCAATTCACACTTAGAAAAAATGATAGTAAAAGAAAAAAATGCCGCCAAACACAAGTTTTCATTTTAACAGCTACACTTATTATGGTTAGTTTCGGCAGCTGAATAAGCTCTCTAAGCTAGGTAGGTATTCAAATTGTATATTTTCGTGAATTATCAACTTTTATCTGGACAACGATCGTAAATTCATTTGATAATGGTTAAGTAATTGACGGTTTTTTTACGGAATAAAGTCAATAAGTAATTCGATTCGATAATGTTGAATGGAACTGACTTTTGACGCGTGCGGGTTTTATTTATTGCTGACTATCAGCAGAGTGTATTTTTATGGTATTTTTACAGTTTGACATGGCTGTTACAATCAGTGTGTTCGAATTTTAAATTTATTTTGTGAATAGAAAATGCAACTATATCGGGGCGTTCAGGGAAGAGGCCAATCGGGAATGTGGTCCACGGGGAATAACTCGACGAATATTACCTAATTTTAAATGTTTGCGTAATTTTATACGTTTTGTTAATATAAGTAGGTTGATTTATTTTATTACCATAATAATAATGACTACCACAGATAAAAGTTACAGATATGTTTTACAACTACGCTTATAAGCCAGATTAGTCAAATCAAATTTATAGAAGGATAAATTTTAATGATATTTATGCTTACCTATTACTCATAAATTGTTTGATGTTTTCTGAGGTTGGTGTTTTACGAAAGTGCTCATCAGTAAATGTTATTTTATTACAATTGGCATTCTTCGCTTATAAAACTAATAAAAAAATATAACAAGTGATAATACAATTTTTGATTTGGTAGTGTTTAATGTAACTGTTATTAACCATATTTTTATTCATTCTTTGTTGTATAAGTGTATTTTATCACGGGGCTATGGATCCCCTTTTCAATAACAATTTCACTTGCAAACTATGAATTGGACGACAAAACTGGCTATCATCTCTGTCTGCACTATAACATGCAGCCAAGATTTAGATATTGTTCCGGTTGGATACGCAAAGTTCTCAATCAAGTCAGTAACTTAAATATAATGCACCTACATTATAATTAAGTACACATGCTAAACTAGATTAATTACTACATTAATTAACTAATACCGCATTTATTAACACAAATCCACGAAACTAAAGGTTTTGGGGATAAAACTTCGATCCACAAAATACAAGCTAACAAATTAAAATACAATTAGTGACATAATCTTTAATCGATTTGTTAATTTAACTAAAAAGTCTTTAAAAGGCAGCTCAATCATAATATCATCCACATTCAATTAAATCTCAACACTCTAATCTCTGGCGGGCGACGAAGCCTTATTTTAACTCAAACAGAAAAAATAATTATAAGTGCTTAATTAGCAACTGTTGAAATCTGTGATAACTAACTACTAATTAAAAAAAACATACATTTAAATCGGACCATAAAAAAAGAAAATAAGCGTGAACCACCATAAAAAGCTACAATCTAACCTTCTCCATTAATAAAAAATCGGTCGCCTGACGTGGTCTTTTTTGTAAATATGTTCTTCAAAATTCTAATCATATCTTCCTTGGTTTATTTGGCCGCATCCAAAGCCCATCACCGTGGGCCGTACCGTACTCTGGATAACATATCCACAACATACCGGGGTAACATAGAACAAGGTAACGCGTATGGATCCCATTTGATTTACCATCAGACACATGAAAAATACGCCTTTCCACTAATGAAGCGGAATGAAGACATTTTCGTGGAAGGCGTTGGTCATGAACGGATCACAGCCATACAAGTTGAGGACCTGAAAGGGGATGGAAAGAGCTACATTGTTAAAGGAGGCGTTGGCTTCAAAAATGTGACGATTCGGTTGGAAAGTGAACGCGGTAGTGGGTATAAGTTCTTAGTAAATGTTTATGCAGTTTAATATTTACAAAAAAAACAAACAATAAAAATATTAAAGGATTTTTTTTTCGAATATTTGTTTTGGCATTTTGTATTTTTGTAAAACTTGTCTTCTATTTTTTGTTTCGCCTAAAGCTGAAAACCGGGGCTCGCAGGGAAGAAGCGATGCGAGAATGGTGCTCACTGGGAATAACCCAAACTAGATATCTTAATAAAATTATCTGCGGTGTATATTGTAGCGCCTTACATAATTTTTAAGCAACTTGACAATCACTCTTATCAGTTGATAACTCTTCTAAATTGAAGGCAGAAATTGATGATTCATTTATCTGCTTTTTTCTGTACAATTTTGTCTACACAAATCCAAAATCGCTAGTTTAATTTTATCAGATTCAATTTAAATCTATTACATTAGTTGTTTTCACTTAAAAACCGATACTATCAAGATAAAAACAAAATTAATAACATACGAGAACAATTTTATTGGTTCGTAACATAAAAACAATAAATCAGTGTACGTACAAACAGACAAATAAATAACTAGTAAGGTAGGTAGTATTTTGTTGAATATATATTTTGTTGCTTCAGGTCATATAGTTACTATTAATAAATCTATAGAGAGATGTTACAACGCATTAGCACGATATAAAGTGTGACTGATTCATCTTATAGGTACCTACTGCTGGTAAAAATTACGCGCAAATATTAATATCAATGATTATTTCGCATTGAACTACTTTCATTCCTTCCTATGACTCGATACATAATCCACTCTCAATTTTTTATTATTTAATCCTTTCCAAAGAATGCCTGGAACAGAAGAGTAAAAGCCTTGTAAAACACAAAAAAAAACTAGTTTTATTCAGGCAATTTTATTGAGGTGCATGCTAAATGTTCCTACTAAAAATAAAAATATCAAGTTAAGTATTTTTAAGTTACATCGAAAAACTACTGAAAATTGTACGTCTACTTAAACAATGCAACTCTTAGACTAAAACATATACAAATTTTAAATTTCGGAGCTGTACCGAATAACCTCGTCACTGTGCTTGTCGACAAGTATTAAATTCTATAATCATTATAATCAACTACGTTTTTGGTCCGTCCTAATTATTCCTAACCAACATAATTTTAGCTGTAACCGCTTATCCCAATCGTCACTCAACTGTCCACACTTAAATCTTCACCATTATAACCTGAACCATCTCTATACAGATAAGACACCGGAATCAATGGTCCACCATTTCTCATAGGGCGTGAATATAATTGCCCATAATAATGTTTAAGTAGCCCTAATGAGGGTCCCATGAAGCCCTTTCATCTCGAAACTGGTTCCCCGACGTTTTTGTTTAATTATTCAATACAATAGGAGGTTTGGTCTCCGAATCGAGTCCCATTAGACTGACTATTACTTAATCTGTGACTTTGGTATACTACGTGGGTACGGTTGGAAACAAAAATCTATATTCACTTCAGATTTCCTAAGTGAGTTCTAGAATGTTTTAATGAATTTGCGTTCAGTAATCGCATCAAGCTGGAATGAGTGGACTTCAAAAAACCGGCCAAGTGCGAGTCGGTCTCGCGCACGAAGGTTCCGTACCATTAAAACCTATAAAAACATGTTTGTTGTATGGGATCACTACTTAAATATTTATTTTATTCTGTTTTAGTATTTGTTGTTATAACGGCTACAAAATAAATCATCTGTGAAAATTGAACTATCTAGCTATAACAGTTCATGAGATACATCCTGGTGACAAACAGACAGACGTATCGTGGAGTCTTAGTAAAACGTGTCGTTTTTACCCTTAGTGTTTGGAACCCTAAAAATCTACTCAGGCTGGCGCAAGTGCTCTAAGTACTCTAAAATACATCGCAGGCAATATCCTAAAAGCCTCTCCCATTTCTACTCAATGGTACTCACCTAGGCAATAACGTGCTCAAATCAAAACGTTGACAAAAACACTCCATTATACTAATTAATACTAAGAAACACTGTCGGGAATTCGACAGCTTTTGTCAATCGAAAATAAACGTTACTTGCAAAGAGATAAGGTGGGTTTTAAGTTTAGGTCGATTGTGGTAAAGATACGATACGTGACCTCTGGTCAGTGGTCAGCCTTGTTGATAGATTTGATATGAATGAGAAGTGAGTGTAAGGCACGGTTTGTATTGAACCGGTTTTATTGTAAAGAATTATTGGGTTGAGTGGTGAGTAGCTTTTTGTCCTGGATAATTTTGAATTTAGACGAAGCTTTTTTATAATTGGTAATGTTTGTGGGCGATATTGGCCAACCATATTCTATTTTATCTATGTTATTTTAAACTTACATGGTAACGTGACAGTTGAAGACCGATGAGGACTCGCAACAGACAAAGAAATTAAAAACATGGTAGGTGCTGGTATACCTATCTATATTAAATAAGTTTTTTTTAAATAAGTAAAGTATAAGTTCAGGTTGTTTATTTTTCAGGAAATATATTCATATTATTATGTCTACTCTCTTTACTAATAAATACGGCAAATCTTACTAATATTATAAACGCAAAAGTTTGTATGTAAGTATGTATGTATGTGAGGTTGTTACTCTTTCACACAAAAACTACTGAACCGATTGCGATGAAACTTGGAATATAGGGAGCTGGGGACCTGGATTAATACATAAAGTACTTTTTATCCCGATATTCCCGCGGGAACGGGACTTACGCTGGTGAAACCGTGGGGCGCAGCTAGTACCCCATATTTCTGTAGTTCAAATCAATTCAAAGAAAATATTTTTTATTAAATAACTGCCTACCAGGATAACATAATCCTCCAGCATATCAACCGATCACAATCGAACTCAAAGGCCTCACGTCACACGTAAGACCCAGTACTCAATAAACACTCAACGAACAACCACGAACCATGATTAAATTACTCATTATAATCAGCTTAACAGCTCTACTGGTTGAGTCTAGTACTGTTATAGTCGGCCAAATCACAGACTACAATGGCCAAGTGAGGAAAGTCTACGAGAAAACTGTCGAGGCGAGTGGAATACCTCTTATAAAGAGAGAAGAGGAGATCTATTTCGAGTATCCACACGGAGATCAGAAAATTAAAGGGATTGCTATCAAGGATTTGGAGAACAATGAAGCTCAACCGGCTATAAACCGAGGTGGTCTCGGTTTTAACTTTGCTAATATTAAATTGAAAAGTGCAAGAGGTTCCGGATACAAGTTTTTGATTGAGATCTACGCGTGATTCTGTGTTACTTTTTTTTAAATATAGTAATAGTTTAAAGGATAAATACATTTACAAAACACAAAAAGCGAAGCTGCGTGACTTTTCTCCCGGGTTGAGAAAAGATACGTGGTTCGAATCCCGCTCAGTGTCGGCAAACTGTTGTATTTTTGTAGATAAATTTTTGCTTTAAAATGTTTCTTTATGAACGCACAGTCCAATTGAGAATATTTAAATTAATCTTTACATCGAATTACTGTTTGTTGTGAAATGTTACAAAAAGTTGGCAGTTTGTAAACTTTGATCAATCATCATGTTAGTCAAGATCATTAATATAATTTGTTAATTTTGCTGCCAAATGTGTTTTTTAAGTGTTTAGAATGTTACCGCTAGGTACCTATAGTACTTTATTTTACATAGAGTTTTTGTCAATAAAATCTTTGAGTTACAGTGTTGAAGAATGTTCATCAACAGAACATTCTTCATTCTATTTTTTGAGGTACGAAACCCAAAAACACTGACGATCAAGCATCAAGTCTTCAGTTAAAATGCGTGAAACACATTTATAAAGATGGCTTTATTTTGTTTCAAAAAAAGTTTTAAAATTAATAAAGTGTAAATCCTTTGCTACGCTCGCTTGTACTTGAATTGTTTGTTTGATCGTCATAATGGCAATTAATTTATATTTTTTTTAAATAAACAGTGTTTTATAATAAAATAATTCGTATTCTTATGTAGAAGTAACACATAAATGTAGATTTGAAGTAAAGATTTAGCCTTGAGGTACGCAAATATGCAGAAGGAAAATCCTTGCATACTACTGTTTTTATTATCAAGTTTATTATATTACTAGCTGCGCCCCGCGGTTTTACCCGCGGAAGTGCAAAACGCGTTATCACGGGCGCGGGAGGCCGAGTGGTTCCACTTTTTCGTTCATTACTCGGGTTCTACTAATTGGATTTCGATGCAAAGTATACCACGACGTTCCTTGAAAATAGAACTATCCAATATTAAAAACCAAATTTCAATCGGATTAGTAGTTTTTAATCGTATAGGGACAGACAGAGAAACAGACAAACAGACATGAATTTAAAAAATTATATAATTTTATAGGGGACTTATCCTAAGTTCCCTAGACCACTTTTTAACTTTTTTTAAATTTACTTTCAAGTATAGACTTTTTGCCCTCTCTTTCTTTATTATAAGTATAAGAAGGCTATTCATAGTAGGTAGTTATTGTAGAAAAATATATTTTGTGTAGTCCTTTAACCCTAACGATTAATGTGGCCTAAGGTGTAGCACGTCCACCTAGCTAGAAGATGAGAAGACGGTGGTAGATTGAGTTTTCCCGAGATCGAGAAAGTCACTTAAAATGGTTGGTTTGTATAGACGACACTTCGACTAAAAAGTTACAACCAAGTCAATATTTTAAGGTAGGTACTTATAAAACTTCACCACATCATAACTACCTATAGATAATTCAATGACTAGCTATAGGTACTTACTTATTAATGTTTATTGAATACCTATGAGTTTTGATAAACAAATATTACAAATACCCCGCGGGTTTGCCTGCGTACTTTACCTAAACTACAGACAGGATTAAAAATAAACAAACAAAAGGTTAATAATTCTAAATGTTGTACCAAGCACAATATTGATATATTGACACAAAGGTACCCCGCATTCGAGCTAGTAAGTACGCATATCTACTGTTCTGACTACATAAACTAAAAATCCTAAAAAATGTAGCCTTTTCTAAAATGACGTAGGTCCAGCGGCTCCGGGGTCTTGGACTATACCTATGAATCACTGCAATGCACTTAGACTTAAAAGGTATAGGTTATGCACTGATCATGAATTTTATCAGTGCATAGTGCATACCTACCTTTCTTTTGAAAAATCAGTGGTTAAACATTTTAAACTCACACTATTTGAACTCATAATTATTTTTCCCGGGTCTTATTTGCGTATTATTATCATTAAAATCTCTTACCTCAACGTTTCGATCATGTTACAGTGATCTTGGTCGCTAGGGGACAAAAATTGGGGGGTAGGGGAAGGAATAATGTACCTATTTATATCTAGTTATAAATACATTATGTGAGATACCCATGAATTTCTTATTGTCTTCTCAGCAGAGGGCGCGTTCTGGAACCTTAATCTTCAATGGAACCACAATCTTGTTCCGCCCTGCTCATCATGTCATGCTTACTACAAGACAACGAGTGATCCCCACTAAAAACTAAAAAAAACGTCACCCTTCCAAGGAGCGCGTTTCCTTTTCGTCTACCAAGTGTCTCACATCCACCTTTCTCGTACATAGGTACGTGCTGCTGAGTAGTGGAAGTCACTGCCCGATGCGTTTGATCTTCAAGTCTAGAGTGAAAAAGTATCTTCTAAGCAGGCATGTTACCTACATGGCCGACCTCAGCGTTGCTTGCCAATCAGGGTAAATTAGTTCTGATGCTAGCCAAAAACACTCCAAATAAACAAACAGTTTTATTAAATAAATATTTTTGAAAATAAACTCATTTATTATCCCGAATTTCGGAACGTGATTAAAACAAAAAATGAGTTTATTTTCATTTATCAACGTTGAGAATAGAAAAGAACAAAATACAAGTATTTTGAACTTTAAATAAACTAAATTCGTACAGGATGAGATGTAGTAAAACTTACATTTCTATATACTTGTTGGTAGGCGGTTCATGAAATCAATATGTAACAAAAACAAAATAATGATAAAATACACTAACAAAAGATAACTGTATGCCCGACAAAGTTACAATAAGTTAAAAGAAACAAAATCAAAAAAGTGGAATAATTATTTGGAAAGTTCATACCATCATTTTAATAATTTCATACCAAATTAAAGTAAAACACTGTCACGAAATCATTCAAATCACTAGCCGTGGTAAGAGTAAAAATGGTTGGTTTGTATAGACCACACTTCGACTAAAAAGTTATAACCACGGAATATGTTGGGGCTATCCAACTCTATGGTCACATGATCCTGGCCGATGCCACCAGATTTGATATACGCATCGCCCCACTTATCTTGCCTTAAGTCCAGAATCTTCACAGCTGTTATCACTTCATTCCTCGAACAATTTACAGTAAATGTTTCAGATCTGATCCAAATTGCAGGGTTTTCTTGATGGACTTTACTGTATATCATTCTTGAAGTCGGGTCCGGGAATCCAAGGAATAAATCGTTTGACTTCACAATCAAGACCAGAGTTAGGAAGATGATGATTGACTTCATGTTGACGTCTTGAAGTCAGATGAAGAAATGATGGGAATTTGATATTGGTTTCTTTTATTGGTTTATGTCATTATTAGGAACGTGTAAAATGATATTTCTATGAATGGAGTCGTTACGATAAATAATTTGAATTTGAAAACATAACTACAATACGTCTTATTATTGGTTTTGGTCTTTGGTTTTGCTTGGGTATTTCCTAATAATTATTCTTCTGACAAATGTATCAATAGCATAAAGGTAGTTGTGTTTTGGTACAATAAACTATTAATCAATAGTCAAAACCGCTGCGTCTTTTTGTCTTTCAAAAATCTTTTTGTTGTTGGGTCTCGTCGTTTTTCACTTTTTTTTCTTCTTTTTATCTTGCTTTAGTTTTTTCCATGTCAACGTTTAAAATAGAAAAACTTCTCTGGTAAGAACATTTTCTTGTTTCATAATTTTTAGACCGTCATTTTAACGCAGTCATGTCATGTGTTTAGACTTTTACCCAGAGTGGTAATATAGTCATTTACTGTAATAAGCTTGACAACAATGATCAGATACACTAATATCTATTTTCCCGAGATAGTTATTAGCGTTTATGACTTCCTAGTACTCCACCGTAAATAGCCATCATCAATTAGCAGTAACGTGCCATTTTATACATATTTAGTACCGATTTAGTACACCATGATCTAATACTATTGAAACTACTTATTTATACGACACGTCTGACAGTAAAAACATCAGTTTATCTTCTTACGCGATAGAATTAACACTAAAATAAAATAAAAACTAAATCCGAGAACGATGTACCGTAGGCTACTATTTGGTATTCTTCTGTTTGCATTAGCAAATACAGTTAAATCGAACGATGTCAAAATTGGATACGCATCACCGCAATCTAGAAAAATCTACAGTGAAATCAAAGAAGCTGATCCTGCGCTTTGGAAACGTACAGATGACGTCATAGTCAACGCTCCAACAAACGAAATAATTAGTGCTATTTACGTGACCGATTTAAGAGACGACAAAGATGGTGAAGCTTATATTGAAAGTGGGGGGATTGGGACGAAAAGCGTCACCGTGGCTTTGAAGAGCCCATCGATACTTAGAGGATATAAGTTTTTGGTTGAAGTCTACGGAAATGATCCCAGTGAACGGTATCTGTCGAAAGGGGGATACAATAATCAGTATATAGGTGATGTTCAGTACGCTAGAAAGTATTAAATTATGATCGGATTTGTATTAAGTTATTTATTGGTTAATTAAAGAAAGTTTTTGGTACGTTATGTAATTTGTTTTTTTTTAAATCATACTTACATCATACTGTAACTCCTTCTTTGGTAAAATAATTATTAAATGATATATAAAATAATTATCATTTAAAGGCTTGCGCCTTTAAATCGGAATTTCGTTCCGACTTTTTAACGGTGTGTTGTGTAACTACGTAATTTCCCGAACAATATGACTTTGGAATTGATGAAGCTCGTTCGTCAGAGCCGAGTATAAAATGCTGCATTGTCAAGTGACCTTAGTTTAACATTTAGTCACTTATTGTTTATACGAGATCTGTATAAATTCTATGGTAAAACCATTATAAATTAAAGTGAAACTTGGGCATAAATTATGCAATTTTCCTTTAACCTTAACAGTAAAGTATTGATGTTTATTTAGAAATGAGATCATTCGAGTATATCCGATACACACTACATAACCTTGGCAATGATTCATTCGTGTCCTGTAAGTAAGTACTTAACGTCTAAATATCTATAGGTCATACATATTGTAACTTTAACCATAAGTCACAGATTTTCGATACCAGCCAGGTTCGTTTACCAGCCTAAGCTGGATTTCAGAAAACCTTTTCTTATCTGTTGCCTATATCATCTACTAATATTGTTAAACAGTTTACGCGTGATGCCGTGACCAAGGGAAATAGGGATTCATTTTTATATATCGTCCCTCGCATGACTAACTATCCTATCTAAATTTTGACAGTTTCTTAGAACCACGGTTTTTCAGTTTAACAATTTCAAATTTAGATTCAGTTTAAACTTTATGGACCTCATGGCAAAAAAATTAGGTGTTTACATGTAGAGTAAAGTTAGCACTATCATTCCATGTATTACATATTTATATAAACGTATTATTTATATGTATTTTGGTATTCCAAAACAGATAGGAGACTTTGTGATAACTTTGTTTTACAAAATCCGTTTTATTTTTTCCACTTACGAGCTTTAGACCCACACTAGTTATGAAATGAAACACTAAAAATCAATCGTTTACTGAAGTTTTATTACAAAAATAGAAACATGTTTCACATGCAATAAGTGTTATCACGTACCAATACTATTTTTTACTTTGCACAGATTACAAACAAATAAAAAGTGTTATGATAAAAGTATCTGGTAGCCTTCATGTACTTATTTATTAAGAAAGTAATAGTCTTTTTAAAATAAGTAATTATAAAAATCACAGATACTTACGGATAACTTTCCTTTCAATAAGGAAACACTATGCACACACACCATAATATCGATCCATTGTAACAGAATTTTGTATCCTTAGTGTCAAAAAACGTTTTGACACAGAGCTGTGTGGTCTGTTTTAAAAAATATTTTGTCACCATCTGTCTTCAGGAACGAAAATTCTGCCATATTGCGCCAATAGACAGCTTCACCTTCGTTATTTTTCCGAATAGAAAGTATGCGTTAATCTTGCGATAGTTTTTTTAAATCCATGAAATCGGAGGAGTTCAATGCTTCTACCTTGTAAGGCTCGTCTTCGTGCCCATTTGATAATAGGGATCAATTGCGAGGGTATGAAAGTGTCACCCCTTTTTTATAGTATAACCTATGGCGCTGTGAGCAGAGTCACCCTCATTTCGACCATGACAAGGAGCAGAACTACGTTGATTTCTTCAATAGAAACAGAATTATTAATAAAATACAGAAGGAAAGATGCAACGATAGAATTTTTATGCTGCCCACTGCAACCATCAGCAAATAAAAATACTTTCTTAACACCTTTTCATCGAAGTTTTTGAGGAACAGATACAGGGCAGTAGCAATTTCTGAATGCTAGGTATAAAAATAGCAATCATGTGAAACCATGTCGTAAATGGTAAAAATATATACCGATAATCTTCGCAAGTAAAACAGCACTTTCATTGCTTCTTAGTAAATTAATTACTTGCTGCATGTCAAAGGTGGCACCAACTGTAGATAATGTATTTGTTTGAGCTTCTTCTTTTCGTTCTGATCGCTTATTACGGAAATACTGTTTCTGTTCTATGTGGTCTGTATACTTTTCTTGCAAATTACGTTTGGTTTCTTCGTTTTTACGTTTGGATTATAATATTTTTTCAAAGTTACAGTACTAAATTATGAGTTACGACATTTAGTAATATTTTTTTTAGGTTATTATTTAGATACGTTCGCAACACTAGGGTCTACAAGTCGAGAACCAATGTACATACAGATACGTGGGTTAGTGAGAATCACAGATAATTAATCCAGGAAGACATTGGTAGTCCTAACTCGAATCACCAAAAAAATGAGATAGGATAGTTAGTCATGCGAGGGACGATATAAGAAGAAAAGCGGTTTAGGCTGTGCGTTGATCCATCAATCCGTTAGCAAATCTATGTGGCTCACCTAATTAGATACCTATACCACCCTATACAGAAACTAATGTGTCTATCTATCTATCTATGATATTATGAGGAGGTTACGTTGGTAACATGTATGTATGTTGTTAGGGGTAATCTCCAAAACCACTTCATCATCATCATCAGCCTGTTGGCTGGCAGGCTGATGATGATGATGATGTTGGCAGTGGACTGCACTGCTGGACATAGGCCTCTCCAATTGCACGCCACTTAGAGATCTATTTTCGGCTTCTCCCATCCAGTTTGTGCTAGCCGTCTTGCGCAAATCGTCGCTCCAACGCGCCTGAGGACGTCCTACACTACGTTTGCTGAGACACGGTCTCCACTCTAGAACTTGAAAACCACTTCAAAAACAGTATATTATTAGCTCATACTTACTATGAGACTATAATGTAGGTATCTCTTTCTGCTAACTACGTTATAGGTTAGGTATAGGAAAGCAGGCTCTAAACCAATTCTAGACCATTAGATTTAACTATACAGTTTGATCCAATAGTATTTCAAACTGCTCAGTTCAGTTTTGCCAACACACGTACCGATTTAACTTGACAGTTCCACTGTACAGTTAAAACTCCGCAGTTAAATCCAATGCTCCTTAGCCTGTATTAGGTATGTTGGTAAGTATATTAACAAACTATCCAAGGAAATTATGCAAACATATCCAAGCATGTTTGTTTGATAATCGTGACTTGAGTAAACCTCCACGGAGACGTCATATGACACGGTTGTGATGGATTCATGATACGGTTTACAACAAGCAACGGTGTTGGGTAGCGCACCGCGATTATTTCAGCGTTTTCCGTGTGGATGGGTTTATGCTAGAACGAAGAATGAAATTATCATTTAGGGAGCAAGTGAAGTGAAATGACGATGTTAAATAATTAGAAACAAATTATTTAAGTACTTACTTATCGCTTAGTGCGGTCTTTTTGACTAAATTTTTTCTTGAATTATTGTTTAGTGTAATGTAATAGTGTAATTGTTTAGTGTTTTAATTATAAGTTATATTTTAATGTTTATTGAATTAACATATGTACTGACTTCTTGTATTATATAGACATTACAAGTACTTACTTATATATTATTATTGTACTATTTTCTCGGCATGATCAATATGCAAAGTTGCAGCTTCTTGATACTTAAGCGTCTCCGAGCTAAGCCGCGAACATACAGACGGACAAAACAAAAGGAAGGGTTTCTTTTTGACTACGTAACCTTCAAAGGAATTAATAAGTAAATAATTTCCATGAACTATTTTTGACGTTAAGGTAAGTATGGCGTATCCCATCCTGCACGATTTGAGACAGTTTTTAAGGCGCAACCTGAATAGTTAAGCTTATAGTTAAAAGAAAATATAGGTATTGCTAATAATAGTACTATTTCAAGAAAGTGTAACTTTATTCGAGGTATAACCTTCGTTAAAGGTAACGGTCTTAAAACTTTTGAGAAACCAGTAGATAGTTTTGTTGAACTAAAAAAATCATATACCTATCAAGCGGGAATGGGTATTTTATAGTTGGTTAGTACAACTTATTAAATAAAGAAATAACAACAAATAAATCTTACAACGGTCCCCCATTAAAATCACTTGTACGGGACCTAATGATTATTCCATGAGCTCTTATAGCAAAATCTAAACCACTTTGCTCGTTTATATCATTAACCACATTTTATTTAAATATCGATATTACAGGAACTGGTCATAGACTTAAGTAATTCGTTTTAATATCCGATATTAACATTTATCGAGGCATCACAACGGAACTCAATATTCCTCTTTAATGTCACAGGTCAAGTCGATGATAAGATAAAAAATGTAATAACTGCATTCACCCCGCACACCACCGTCCCATTATAGTATAAAAACAAGTCCAACTAATTAGTTCATCAGTAACGAACGACACGATGCGTTTAAACGTAGCATTATCGCTTCTCTGCCTTGTCGCAGCGACAGTCGCACAAAGCCACGACTTGTCGCTCGGCCAACCGACTTATGGCGACGTCGTGATACACAAAGTCAACGAGTACAAATACGGATTCCCACTATTCGTCAGGAAATCAACTCTGGAGTACCCTGAACCAGGAAATCAGAACTTCGCCGTGATCAAAGCTATCTTCATTAAGGACAATGACAAAGATGGTAGTGGCGGATACCCTAGTATTTCCGCAGGAGGACTTGGCCAAAGATTTGTGAAGATCAAGCTGAAGAGCCAGAGGAGTAATGGATTTAATTTTACTGTGACTATTTATGGCAGATACATGTAGAAGAAATGGAATAGATGTTTCCCTACGTTTATTGGGTAGAAATCTTCGATGGTGGCTACTGAAGATTTAGCAATTGATTGTGGATTTTGAAGTTTTCAAACTATTTGACTTGTCAGTATTATCTGTGTACCAAAAATGTTTTTGCTTAAGTACTGAAATGATGAAATTATCATTATTAGAACTGGTCTTGATAGCTTTTAAAGATAATTTAAGATTTATATTACCTCAACGTTTCGGCAACGAATTACACGGGCCGTGGTCGCGAGCTGACCTGTAGTTCTAATAATAGACACAAATCACATTGAAATTGTTTTAATAAAATATCTATTTATTTTGTGTAAAAAGTAATTTTATTTAAAAGAGTGTTGCAAGAAAGTCCGTGAAAAATCCAGGAACATTTTTCATGTAACCTTTTCATGAGAGGTTAGTATTAAAATAATAGCCCAATTTACTAGCCAACTAACTTCTTTATATTGAGAAAAGTTAGTAATACCATAGATAAATTATTAGGGGTTATTAATGGTCTTTGGTAATACTTAGTCAGAAAGTAAGTTAGTTAATTAGTATTTCAGTATATATTTCCCGACTATACACATCAAAATAGTCTGACTAATATAATAGCTAATATACGGGAATAGGTCGCATACCTTTCGCACATTTCCTCTCCATTTGGCTTAGTAAAAGTAGAATACTGCTCCGGTTCCACTATAGCCCTAAGTATGCGACAATGATGTGAATCATATTATGTTATGATCATTGTACAAAAATGTAAAAAATATATACTTATATTTTGACGATTGTAAATAAAAATATGATTACAAAAAACCCCATGAGTTTCTTGTGGCTTCTTCTCGGAGCCACAATCGGAGGGCACATTCCGAAGCCACACTAGAGTCATAGTTGTAAGAACACTCGACGTACCTATTTAAAATGATCGATACATCCAATTAAATAAAGAAATTTTTGACTTTGGGTAAAAATCAACTATTCCAATGCGCCAATTACCGACAAACCAAGTTTCACGAAAATACAAGTCGTTTTTATACAAGGAACTACAAGTGTTTCCTGTTAACTACCAAACCCTGAAATTGCAATCAAGAGTAAACAAAAACCACGAGGTGTGCCCAGCGTTTATCAGCGTTTGAATAGTATCCAAACATATATTAGATACTTAGATATATTTATTTGTACAACGTAGGAAACAAAACGGATACAAATAATAAAAAGCCTCAAATTAAGTTGTACACATCGGCGGTCTTATCGCTGCAAGCGATTTCTTCCAGGCAACCTTTCGAACAGTTATAAAGTGCTTACAAATTTGAGTAGGTGTTTATTTCACCAACATTTAGGCTCGATTCGACCAAAGTCAAATCTAAACTAATATTATAAAGAGGAAACGTTGATATAACAATGTATGTAAGTTATGTAATCTCCTAAACTACTAGGCCGATTTAAAAAAAAACACTAAAAGATAGCTACATTATCCAGGGGTAACATAGGCTACTTTGATACTTTTTTTTCCTGATATTCCCTCGGGGTCGGGAGTTACGTCGACAAATCGCGGGACGTCAATAAATTAGCAATAATATACGCATCGTCTTTGCTTCGAAAGATAAAATGACGATTTTAACGGAGAATTGTTATTCAGCGGAAACTTTTTAGTTTTTTCGAATGCCTTGTGAAATGTATAGGTAGGTATGGAACCTATGGAATTTCTTTTTCACCGCCAATAACAAGTTAGTTGTAATATCTATCAGTGACATATTTGTTTGTGTGAAGCTTAAAATCAGTCTTGCTTAATATCATACGCAAACATAACTTCTTATCAAATGTTTGCTTATTATACTCGTATACTATGATTCATTATTTCCCAGAAAATATCTTACGTATGTACCTACTATTTATGTAAATTAGTTTGTTACGTCTCTTAATTAATTTATCGGGAATTCCCTTACTTCGTATGATTTCTTTAGAAATCTACGACTAATTTACAACTACGATTTTAATTTTGTCTAATGTTTTCGCGATTTTGCATAATAAAACACAAATATTTACCGGGTTTTACTTGCGTTTTATTCAATAACGTCATTATTTTAATCGACCGAGTTTTCGCCAACTTAACATTTGCCATTTTCAAGGTGTAATTCGTCTATTTTATTTAACATTCCGCGGTTGTTAAAAATAATGACGTTATTGAATAAAACGCGAGTAAAACCCGATAAATATTGTGTTTTAACTACGATTTTTTAAAAATTATCCTCTACTGTAGTTCATTGGCGTGATTTCAGCTCTAAATAATTAATGCAGGCCTTAAGCAGTACAGTACTGCTTAGATCATTGTTAACCTAGTTAAAGTTTGTATTGAAGTAGGTAAACGAATATGATTGTTACCCGTTCACGCTAAAAATAATGAACCGATTGAGATGAAACTTGCTAAGCAGATAGCTCGAGATCTAGATTAACACGTGTACTTTTATCCCGATATTCCCACGAACCGGGGCTTAGGGGCGAGACCGCGGGGTACATACCCGCGCATTTTTAATTCTCACAATCAAATCAAATCTTTTCCAGCAACATGGGCCTACTAGAATTCGAGAAATGGTCCAACCAACCAGACCTCTTCACGGACAGATCTCGGCTTTGTTCCCGGCTCGGTCTAACACCCGGCCAGCGCCGGGTCTGTCGCCGGCATAAGGAGCACATGCCGGTGGTCAGTGGGGGAGTCAAAACCGGGATACAAGAGTGCCAGGTGCAGTTCAAAGAAAGGCGGTGGAACTGTACTGTCAATGAAGATGGAAGTGTTTTTGGACCGCTGTCTTTGATTGGTAAGTTGAACTGACATGCGATGTATCTTATTCACTAAAACATTAAGTTTATACCCCAAGTTTTTACATATATCTGGGGCTCAATTCGGTAAGGACATAGCATGCGGAATGCCGGCGGAATGCAGGCGACAACGTGCAGAAGATGTACGTTAATTCGTATTCTGTAAATGTTATTTTACCTAATAACTAATTAATTAGTTAAGTAGCCTTCAAAATTAAGGGCTACTTAATTATTTAAATAGCTCCCCTTGTTCCTCAGCCAATCAGTATTAAAAGAAGTTATCGAATAGCTATTATTTTTACTCCTGCAACAAATCGACTTCTGCAATGCTCATGCATCCCGCCTGTTTGTCGCATGCTATGTTTTTAGAGAATCAGGGCCCTGTACTTATATACAAGATGTAACAGGTAAGCCCTTTAAATCCGAAAGGGAGTTGTTCTAGACGTCTAGGCGAACACCTTTTGTTCTACGACTTTATATTAGCCAAATACAGAAACACCATTTAAAATTTGAGAAGACCTTCTCTCAAATTTTAAATTTAAAACTAATTGAGCTGCTTCCAAATTTAAATTTTTAGTTTAAAATAATGTGTCTATATTCGGCTTGTATAAGAATTAAACGAGTATCTGTTTGTTACTCCTTCACACAAAAATATTAAGCCGAATGCGATGAATCTTAGTATACAAATAGCTGATGGATTGACACATAGCCATACTTTTTATCCCGATATTCCCAAGGAATTAGGATTTACACGGGTAAAAGGGCGGGGCAGTTACATAGTGACATTACTTTTTTTGTTATGAAACACAATATTCTATAACATAGGGCCTAACAACATAACAAAACTGAATTTACATTTTTACATACTAACTAGCTGCGCCCTGCGGTTTTCTAAGTGTAGGTGCCGTTTCCTCAGGAATATTGGAATACAAACTAGTCTATATGTGTATATAGTAGGTATATATGTGTTATTCCAGATATCTATATTTCAAGTACCTACAATCCGTTTTTAAAGTGAAAGAGTAACAAAGTCACATACACACTGGCAAACTTTCGCGTTTATAATATTTTAATAAGAAGTGGCGCCGCGGTGCTTTAGTGTCAGAAATATGCAACACCGGTTAACCCTTGCATACCGGAAGTTACCGGATACCCGGAAGAAAGCCTGACTGAATCAGAACGTGTGTACTAGGAGAGCAGAACTCAAGTGGAGGTTGTTTTCCGGCTTCCGCAATATAACGCAGCCAGATTTCATTGAAGAATTTTGATTTTAGTATCCTCTATGTTTAAAATCAACGTTCACCGATAATCCAATATTTGTTTAAAATACGTTTTAGGTAGGTACGTGTGATATTAACCGGTTTCCTCCGAGTTTCGTAGTATAAAGTTCAATTTACAATTGTAACGCCCCTGTCCTAAGTACCTGGTGGAAGTTTTTGGCGGGAACGCATTGAGGATGTTAATAAATTTTCATTTTTATGAAAAGTAATGCGTGCAAATAACTTGTAAAAAATAATATTACTTGACACTGGCTACTTTCCAAATGGCCATAATCGGTTCACAACCGATAAGAAAAAACAAAAACCCGACTGCGTAAAAAAAACTCGATTTACAAATACGTAAAGAACAACAAAAAAAAACTAAAAAGAAAAAAACAAGCCCAGTAATTTGAAATTATGCTAAGTAATACTGAATAATCATTCAAATAGTTTTGTAATCGATACACACAGAACACATAATAAATGAGTAAAAGATTACTCACAGTCGGGACCCATTGGAAAAATTAGATCGGTAAAATGAATGGGTCCCGACTATGAGTAGGTAATTTGATTAGGAAGGTACTTATGTTCCTACTTTATTTATTTACTTATATATTCTATTTCAGTTAGGTTTGAGGTATTTATTGTTTAAATTTATTATTATTCTTTTAACGTTTTTAGCACTAAGTACCTAAGTACCTAAATGTTCTTAGGCTTTTATTCAATTGGTAGGTGTACAATTTATGTAAATATTTTTTTAGTTTATTTCAATAAATTTCTGTCACCTGTACCATCACGGCTTATAGTTTGGTAGTTCTAAGCGTAACTACGTAACAAAAACAAAAACTTGTTCGTTAGTAATAAAAAGCAAGAATACCTACCTAATTGGTAATTAACTTTAAACCGTTCTATTTCCTAAACTGCTATTTAAAATGAAAAATGGTAAAAGAAACCTAACATGGATTTTTAAATACCTATTCAACGATACCCATCTTGACATACTTTGACAATTTTGGATTTTTAAATTTTGACAATATGGCGTCTGGTTGTGACAAAAGTTAATTTGCATTATGTCTTTAGTCACACTCACCAGATTAAGACGAATCGATTGACGTAAGAATCTTCAAATTCGGTCCACGCGTTTGGCCTCTAGAACGCCACATAGAAACATCCATACATACATACATAGACCGATAAAAACACACAAAAAAGCAACTGGTGAAAACTAATTGGATTTCGATGCAAAGTATACCACAGCGTTCCTCGAAAACAGAACTATCCAATTTTGAAAACCAAATTTCAATCGGATTAGTAGTTTTTAATTGTATAAGGAACAGACAGAGAAACAGACAGAGACAGACATGAATTTTAAAAATTATATATTTTGTTATACTACTTTTCCTAAGTCCCCTAGACAACTTTTTTTTTTGATTTACTTTCAAGTACAGACTTTTTGTCCTCTCTTCCTTTATCATAAGTATATAGAGTATAGCTGTGCCCCGCGGTTTCACCTGCATAAATTCCTATTCCGTAACGTATGTGACGCATCACGTATGTTATACCAAGCGTTGCTTAACCCGTACGATCATTTAAAGTACCCTATATCGTATTTATACCCTCAACCTAGTACCAAATTTCATTCTAATGTGCGATCGTTCTTGTTGACCCATCAAGTATGTGTCACGCCAAGCGCTGCTTAACCCGTACGATCATTTAAAGTACCCCATACTAACCCTGTACCAAATTTCATTCCTATCGGTTCCGCCGTTCTTGACATAAAAATAGTGTAGGTAACTAACACGACTTTCTTTTTTATAGCTGCGTCCCGCAGGATTTACCCTCGTAAGTCCCGACTCCGTAAGAATATCGGGATCAAAAGTAGCCTATAACCTTCCTCGATAGATGGACTATCAAACACAATAATAATTATTCAAATCGGACCGGCAGTTCCTGAGATTAGCGCGTTCAAACAAACAAACAATCAAACAAACTCTTCAGCTTTATAATATTAGTATAGATTATATTATTAAAAAGTAAGATAGTAAAAGTAAGATAAGATAATACAAAATAGTACAAGGCAAGACTTGAAATGAATAGGAATAGGTACAATAAAATAGGATATATAAATAACTCGCAGATTCATTTTTACTGCTAATAAAAAATAATATTTCAGAATATTACCAGGGCAGCATAGCATGCGTGGCAATTCTAATGTATCAAGATGAAATAACTTCTTCAGTGTATGAAAGATGAGATTATGCCATAAAAATATCGTAAAAACATTTTCGAACACAACTAGTGCGGCATAATACAGTTTTTCTTGGAATATACATATATAACAATAACACATTTAGTTAAATGAATAGTTTTATTGTATTAACTAGCTGTGTCCTGTGGTTTCACTCTAATAAGTCCCAATTCTATGGAAATTTCACAAAATTGGTGGTTACCCTTTCCACTATTTGTTAATCCACGCTACTATTTCCGACTTATGTTAACCTGATTTATGAAAATGATGTAAATATTATGTAGAAAATGATTGAATAAACGTGTTATTCCTTCGACTCTATGATAAGCAGCAATATTCTTATCAATTAACGAAATCGCAATCGACAGATTTTTTTTGTATGAAATTGACATAAGCTCACAAAAAGTCACGTGACTTCTTGCGAACTTATTGTTAATTTCATACAAAAAACATCTGTCGATTAACGATTTTGTTATTCGATAAAAATGTTGTCTAGGGCTGCTGTTCGGAAAGTTTAACTTTCATGGGTAGAGCCGGGTTGAAAGTGGCTCATTTCATCCTTAGGGTTGAAAGTATACTTCATTTTTTAATTAATGCAACCATTTCACATTTCTTTCTATAGAAAGATTGCCAAATACAAGGAACCAAAACGTCAGATTATAGTCTGAAATTAAAAAATGCTTTGCCTTAATGCCTGTGATAATTGAATTACAGACCTACTCTTCTTTTCTGCCGCTCGCTATAATGCCATGATAGTTTACTACTTTTTACGTGTCGACATGGCCGCTTACACTACTAAATGGCGCTCTCACAATTGAAATGGAACTTTTGTAAAAAAACACTAGGAAACTATAATTATTATGGAATAATAAGTCCGGACCGGGGCGGGGACGGGCCACTTTCCTTTGTTTTGCTTGCTGTTCGCGCCGCGTTCGTGCTATCTTCATACAAAAGTAGCCCGTCATCAAATTTAACACCACGCTAATACAAAAAAATCACCTGTGTTCGATTATTTATTTTTGAAAGAAAGAAGAAAGAAAGAAAAACATTTATTGACAACAAACACACACATAACAACAATGGGACATAATTGTTACATAGATAATAATATGAGACAAAACAAAGATCGTTTTGTCTTATATTATTATGAAAAGGAAATAAAAAAACGTAAAAGAAATACGAGGTCCAATTAACCGCTACAACGTGAGCAGTGTGCCTGCTGCCAACGAGGATCTACCTCGGCAAACGTTGTGACTCCAGAAGAAGCCACAACACCGGTCTTCCGGCATCTCCTCCCAGTGACGCATTTTTCATCACATCTATTCGAAAAGAGCTAATCCAATCACTGTAAACTAGGCTGGAACTAGCCCTTTGCTGGCGCTCACACTAACTCGCCGGCAAAACGTTTTGCCTCCCTCTTAGCAGGGATTTTACTTTTCCGGCTACTGATTGGCCGGGGGGATTTGAATTTGGAACGTGTATATTTTTATCCAATCACCAAAGAGTTCCAATAGAAATAGAAGAGAAATACACTAGGAATAGAACAGGAGTAGACTAATAGTAGAGTAGGAGACTCGGAATAGACAAGGAATAGTTGTAATAGACTAGGAATAGTCTTTGAAACATTTGGGTTAACAAGTTAAATGTACTCATTTTCTCATAGAGGGCGATGAAAAGTAGAATGTCAGTGTCAACCTCAGGAGCAAATACTATTTTTAGCTCGAGTGAGGTACTTTGAATCCCTCGATTCGCTCAGGATTCTACTCAAGAATCTCTCGCTACGCTCGGGATTTTACTCTAGAATCCTTCGCTTCACTCTGGATTCAAAAAACACTCTCGCCGTAAAAATAGTCTTTTCTCCCTTGGTATACAATCTACTATTTATTTAACTGTAGGTCGGAAAATCAGCCCTTATTGTAACTTAGGTACACACCAACTACTAAATGATGACACTATCTACCAACTTCATTTATCAAAATGTTTGAAATAGGTACAAGTTGTATACCTTATCTCTCGAGATACCTAGTGCTACATTTAAAAGAGTACTTACTAAATCTACTTTTAGTCTAGGATCTTGACATCGAACTGATTTATAGAGATAGAAGTTTTATACTGTTCCTGTAGGTGTCCTAGATAATATGCGAATTTTAAACCTTATCCTAAATAATGTAAAAGTCTTAAACTTACCTTAATGTAGCCGTAACATTTGTTTAAATATTCTGCTAATACTTAGGAAACGAAAAAAAAAGTAGGTTATTTTTTTTTCATTTTTTTTCTCTTTTCAACAGCATCTCGTGAAACCGCCTTCACATACGCCATAACCTCTGCTGGCGTATCTTTAGCCGTTTCCCGAGCGTGTCGCGACGGCCGCCTCTCCAGTTGCAGTTGCAGCCGCGCGCCGCGCCCCAAACATCTGCACAGCGAGTGGGTCTGGGGCGGCTGTGGGGATAACCTCGAGTACGGATACAAGTAAGCTCCTTCGTGTTCATGGCAGCCTGGTACTTACAGCCTTGTCGGGAGATGTTCGTAAAATGCCGGCCGAGAGCACTGCAAGGCCGCAAGGCTAGGTATCTGGAGTGGATTCTGGAGTCTGGGCCGGATTTGAAATTGGAAACAACCGTACGAATACAAATAAGCCCTTTTGTGTTTATGATAGCCTGGTACTATCAGCCTTGTCGGTAGAAGTTTGTGGACAGCCGGAGAGGAGATTAGAAGGCGCTGGCGCTGTGTTTGCAAAAATATTTCCTACAGGGACGGATTCCCCGGAGGGCGTGCTGGGCATAAAGGGCGCCCGCGTAAATGGGGCGCCCGCGCCGAACACCTGAAAAAAAGTTGATTGTTGAATTCAACCGACAGACCTATTTATTAATTTACTGTATTTTATTCAAATTACACTATTGCGCATCTATTTTACAATTAAAATGTCTTAAACATGTCCCAGTCCTGGATTGGCTATAAAAACGGTTAAACAAAATTTAAATAATTTTCTGAATTCCTTTTATAGTGTCTTTCAAATTACCAATGATTGGAAAAACGTTTAAAAATAATAAAATGTGCAAGTGCGTTGTCCTTGGGCCTTGTCGGGCCACCCACACTGTAAGGTGTCATAGTTTCCAAAAATAACAAGAATTGCAATCTGGAAAAGTCGTTACAACTAACACCTAAGTATCTAGCATGCAGTTTGTTGATTATTCAACTGAATTTGTTTGAAATTTAACTTCTTATTTCTTTCATTCTTTTATTTATTCTTATGAAAAAATAAAGCTCAGCTGAGTTTTTTTTTACTTTTTTATATGTACTACTATCGTGAATACCTACTTATGTAGTATTCAAGTTAAGCCATTTGGCTTTTAGAGGGGAGGTACACATAACTCAAAAAACTAGCACTTTAAAGCTCAATATTTTGTAGGAACTGTAAAATAAAAAATGGTTTTTGAAAACCACAAAGATTTTAAAAGGGTTATTTAACGATTCTCCACACGATGGGGTAAACTAAAAATAATTTATATATTTTTTTATTGCACTGTTTTCTTGGCGTTATCAATATTTGTATGTATAGGTACTCATGCAAAATTACAGCTTCTTTGTACTTAATGTCTCTGAGCTAAGTCCGCGGAAACCCTAAAAATGGGCTAATCCATTATTGAACGCGATTATTGTGAGGTGTAGTTCTACGACTTCTGGAACTTAGAACTTTTTTTAGAAATTAATCTTTAAATAATCTGTAATGGATGATATCGATACCATTGATAGTCTATCGATACCATCGATTTTTATAGAATAACTATCGACTATCGATAACTACCGAAAGTCAACACTATGGATCGGCCACAGTAGGTTAATATTGAATTAATATAATATTAATATTTAATAATAAATTTGCTATTCGATACTGAGCGCATACTTCTTAAAGGGGCGCTAGGGGTCCTGATTGCAAACGGGAGCTACAAAGCCGCCCCTTAACCCCTTCACAACACGAGTGGGTCGGGGCCCTGGGGTAGGAAGTGGAAACAACCCCGTACGGACAAACAACCTCCTCGGTGTCTATGACAGCCTGGTATTCACAGCCTTGTCGGGAGAAGTTCGTAAAGAGCCGAGAGCAGATTGAGACTCTGTGGCACACTAACACAAAAAAGTTTCTCTGTGATATCATGGTTACCTAATATTTGTTAGGAGAAATCGACTTGTTTCGTCTTGCCTTCTGCAGCGACAACTTCACGAGCAGTCGGATAAGCTTCTCTCAAGTTATGGTTGCCTGATACATGTTCCTAGAGAGGGACTTGTTCCGTCATGTGATTAAGGTTTTCTTTGGAACTGAAAATTCATGAGAATCAACTAAATGTGCCACCGAAAAATGCGGATCTGCGGCCATTTGAAAACGGAACAAATAACTTGCCAAAATTTGCCAAGTCACTTTTATTTTTTAAGGAAGGTGTTCTAATCACAGTTTACCAGCTGACAGACGACTTGGGATAATGGACAATATGATGTTCAAATTGTGTCCATAGTCTAGCTAGATTGACTTAAGTTTAAGAGTTGCTGTGAGTTTTGGCGGGAACGCGTTGAAGAGATGTGTTGCGAAATTTTCATTTTTGTGAAACCTAGTTCTAACGCGTGTAAATTATTTAATTTCGGGGGCATATTAATCAATTTAGTTTCGTGAAGGTATACAAGTGTAATGAAAGTGAAAGTCGGTGAAAAACATGGACTTTAGCGTTGCCTCCAAAGCTCCATGAACAAACATTGTAAGAAATGGCCCCCGTTTTACAATGATTTCCTCGACTTGACTTTAAGTATGACGACTTGACTGTTTCGATTCAATGCAAATAACTTCCATATATTAATAATACTTGACATTGGCTAATGTCCAAACGGAATAAGCCATATTAAAGATGAAGAAGAGTTGCTGAAGCTCTCTTGTGAATCATGTTGTCCTTGTGCTGTTAAGGCCCTGGGGTCCGTGAACCGCACTGAAAAAATAGAATCCATTCTTGCTTGGGTTCCTTGCAAGGGGTTTTGGTGGAAAACTCACATTTTTAGACTTATAAACAACTACGTATTATAAATTAATCAAATATGAAACAAAGTTAAACGTTAAACCTTTGAAAAATACTTACCTAGCATTAACCTAGCATTATTGGTTCCTCGATTACTGCGATACAAGCTTGTGCTTAGTGTAGAATCGATGTCTGGTATATTCTATTTCTTATCGGTTGTGAACCGATTATGGCCATTAGGAAATTAGCCAGTGTCATGTATTTTAATATATTATGCAAGTTATTTGCATCGAAACAGTCAAGTCGTCATAGTTAAAGTCAAGTCTAGGGAATCATTTGTAAACACGGCGGCCATTTACAAACAATCTTCACGGAGCCTTGGAGACAACACTAAGTCAATGTTTTGCACCGATTTTCACTTTCATTCCACTTGTACACCTTCACGAAACTAAATTGATTAATATGCCCCCGAAATTAAACAATTTGCACGCATATGAACTAGGTTTCACAAAAATGAAAATTTAGCACCACATCTCCTCAACGAGTTCCCGCCAAGACTCCCCGTCTGGTATATGTAATTTAAGAAATGTCTTATAAGTGTCATAGTTAATAAATAAATATTTGATTTTGATTTGATTTGATTTTGAACCAAATTGTAGAAAATTAACACTTCAGTACCTAAGCCTTAATCAAGTTCTAGACTCTCTCATAAACCTAACAGTTCTCCAAATTCATAGACGCCGGGTACGTATAACTATATTCTACTACAATTCGACTAGAACAACCTTGAAGTCTAGTAGTATTTTTCATTAAAAAAAATCTCTTTAGTAGTCATGAGGTCCTGGGATAAAATTATTATTTTATTTAAATGCTAGCAAGCCGGCAAAAGTCGACACTATACTGTACCGGGATTCAGCTACGATCAGCTTGGTGTTCATGATGGCCTAGTACTTTTCCCCCACTTTATCGAAATTTTCCCCGCTAAATGCGATCGAAAACATTTCATAATAAAATTTGCTATGCGTTTATTATTGAGGTTATTTTCAAACGATTGGATGGTAGCTAAGGATGGTAGAGTTTCAGTTTCCAATTTCCATACACGTTTTTTGCCAAAATAGACTTTGATTCAAGAATCAATAATACACCTCTACCCTTCACCTACCTACCTAAATTTGTAAATACCGTAAACGTATGGGTTCAGGCTGTAGATATCACTGAAAATATTTCAGGTAAACTCACCTGTTTGACCTCGTACCTTTTCACCAGGAGCACATGAACATAAAGAAGGCTATTTGTCTAACCTGTATATAATACTGTGCCTGTACCGAGTTACCTTGCTGTATACCGTCATGCAACAGTACTACCGGTTGACACAGGTATTCCGTGTATGTGGTTGTAAAAAGCTCGACGTCTATATATGCTACGATATTCCAAAGCTTTTCCTAAAGCTTAACTTACAAATTATCGCCATCCTTATTTAACTTTAAATTTTCTCTAGAGAAAGAGCGAAATAGAATCATTTTACCCCCCAAAAACTTGGGGATTGTTGCTAGTTGTGTGTGCGTGAAGTATTTTCATCTCTGTTTTTCCTGCTTCATTTTAGAATCTTCTTCTTCGCTCCAGCTTGATATATTTAAATATTTATGAGGGTAGAGCATTTCATTCCAACGTGTCCTTTAACGCCTTATTCATAGAAATACCTGAAAACGGTGCCCCTGTGCAAGTTTACGTGTATTATGTGCATGTGTGCGTTTTCACCTGAAATTCAGTTCACTTTGGAAAGGTACGTAAAACTTTCTCCTCTTGTTTTATTATACCCTAGTGTTCAGGTGAGTTTTAAGACAGGTGAAAAATTCACTTGCACCTTAGCTCAGGTGATAACGACTTATTCCTATGGTGTTATAACTATAAGCTAATCAAGATATTAATTGTATAGAAAATTAAAATACGTACTTCATGACTAGGATTTAACTTCAATGTTTTGAAAAATCATTATCACTATAGTGCTTTAGAATTTTGACAAGAATTACTTTATATTTATATGTAATTATATAAATTTGAATATCTATAATTATTATTAGTAAGTTTAAAATTAAGAGTTTTTTTAATAATATAATAGACATTTACATAATAGGTCGTTATAATGCTAAGGGCGACATGAGGGCGACATAAAGGTAAATAAGGTGAAATGGATTAAGGTAATTTGAAATGACTTTGTTTACCTGTCAGTTAGTCTTCACGGTTGTCAAAGCATGGCTTACGACAGGTTGGGTACCAGGGTTGCATAGCGCGGCAGGAACTACGCGGAAACCCGAGCTTCCGCGAACAACGCTGACACGGTACAAAAACTGAATATTTTCGGTTTACGCCTTACAAAATCAGATTGATTTGTTTACGTTTTGTTAAAAATTTCTTTTGTTTTTATCATTAATTAATTTATAATTAATTAAATAAATAATAATTGTGACGTCGAAGCCAAATCGTAAATAAATTTTGCCTAAAATAATACTAATATGATTACCTATTGTGATTTTCTAGTTTCGTCCTCATTTTTACGTCCAAGTTATAACGTGGCAGAGAGAGAACGTATATAGAGTTCACGTTGCCTAGCAACCACCGTCAACAGAAGCCACGTTCCGCAGAAAGCAGTACGTAGCCGTAGCATGCCGCCCGTAGCGAGACGTAAACCACCTCCTTTCTTTCCATGCGTTCC
The DNA here is from genome assembly GCA_949358125.1 of Idaea dimidiata. Lineage (NCBI taxonomy): Eukaryota > Metazoa > Arthropoda > Insecta > Lepidoptera > Geometridae > Idaea > Idaea dimidiata. The sequence continues at coordinate 17,105,718 of OX442334.1, read as the reverse complement.
TAGCGAGTTTTCACGTACTGAAAGGGTTAATACCGCCTGAAAAAGGTCTCTTGCTGAACTGGTTAGGTAAAACTGGTCATTTTCAGTAATTCAGTATTTGAACTACTACGGCTTGGTTGAAAAAACATAATAATTGGTGGGATTACATACAAGTGTAGATCTTAACATCAAATCCCAAATTATTTAAATATTAACTGCCCTCTTTTTTCCGTAGGGTGTTAAAAATGCAACCCATTGGAAAATTATTGCTACTGAAAAATACGCATTAAATAAAAAATAAATAATTAACACTTCATAAATATTGAAACGTATAATAAATAATGTTCAATGTACTTACTTACCTAAAAATAAAAAAAATAAAAACTTTTTAATTCATACTAAAGAAAGGGTACCTCTTATTACCCCTTAGCTTAGAGTATATATTACTACAAGTAGTATACCCCAACAAAACGTATTTCATTATGAAAATGTTTTTTTAATAGTCTTTTTTCCTAAAGTCGTAACATTCTACTAGGAGATAAGGAAACCAAAGAAGAAAAATAAAAATTAACCAATGAAAAAAATACAGTTTTCATTTCTTCGTAGACAAATTTTTCAGAAAACATGGAATTTTCTGCATATTTCGATTCTTCGTCACTAGGATAACAAGAAATGAAAAGGTTTTTCGTAGCCTTTCGTAGCTTTTCATAGAATAGCTGTATTGAATTTGGTTGAGGGTGAGTCTGGGTTGAGTGTTTCCACGTGGCAATGTGTTGCTACGTCACACATTTTGGGTTAGACAACTAGGAATTCATACATTATAAGAAGATTGTTCTTCAAACCATCTGCGCATCGAACCAAACAAAGCTTCGATGCGCAGATGTGGTCCCAAAAATATGATATATTTACAACAATACAACGCTTTATTTGCACAATAAACATTTTACAGTTTTCTAGTTATCGTAATATTTTATAGTAAGACAGACCTACACAAAGTAAAACCTTATCGCTAATAGCGATTTCTTCCAGGCAACCGTTAGATGGAAAAGATATAGTTGAAAGAAAGTGAGATTCAAATAAAATAAAATATGGCATAAAATATTCTTGACTAAAAATAATGTTCTGCAGTAATTTTTTTACCACTAAAAACAGTCAAAGAATTTAGACAGGTTAAGAAGGTTATGGACATTGAAGAATTTATATAAAACTTGGCTCTGACGGACGAGCTGATGAAAGTTCTAGAGTCAAATTGTTCGAGAAATAAACCTTTAAAAAAACCGGAATAAAATTTGAACTTTGTTGTTAGATAAAATACCCACTAAGTATAATTTCAATCTGACAAACGAAATCAAATTCCGATACGGAATTAATTGCAAAAATAACTTCTTTCCCATTCATTGTATTTCAGCGAAGGCTTTATGAATATTTTCGTCACCTACCAGGAAAATATGAATGAATACAGATAGCGTGAACAAAACGCGAACGTGTCGTCAGAGAGAAAAATGATGAAACGTAAAGAGGGTGGAGCTTTCCCTGTTTTTACGCACACTTCGAGCGAGGGGGAGGGGTCACAGAGAGTTTTTAAGCTTTTTAGGGGAGAAACTTTAAAAAAGCTTCGCCGACATGTCGCTTTGAATTTTCTCTACTAGGAATTCATGACGATTAGAAGTTAGAAAATTCGAGGAATGTCTAAAGAAAGGGGAAAACTATGAGGCGAAGCGTTTTCATCCTTCTTAGAGAAGATTTTCCCGCATTCGGGTATTTTTTCTACCAGGATGGTATAAAGGCGTGGTGCGATGTGACATTCCAAGAATTCTTGGGGTTGGAATTTTATTATTTTTCATTACCTACAACTTGATGTGAAAATAATTATTCTAGATGATCCTAATTCCTTTAAAAATGTTATATATCCATCCATGTTTAATACGAAACTTTAAACGATAAATAATTTTGTAATAATAATAAAAAAATAATAGGTATGTCTAATTAATCAATATATACCAAACTATAATAATTGTTTTCTTTATTCAAAGTCTAAATTATTATTAGTTACCCATTTCTCAATTTTAAAAAAAATACTTAACTCGAGAAATGTCTAAGTGACGAAATAAGAATAAGCTTTGGAGTACCCGGATAAGACCGGATTTACCGTAATACGGCCGGTTATTGCAGATATGGGGTACCAGGCGGGCATATGTTCAAGGAGGAACTTAATCCGGTATACCCGGGTTTTACCCACCCGTTTGGACCATACGTTTCAATGGAAAAGTTAGTTTTGGTGTTTTCTCTGATTGTTAACGCTAAGAACGATTTTATTTTTATAGGTTTTGATTAGTTATTTCATAATTTATTTTGTTTAGACAAAACAGAAATCATTACATCAACATAAACAAAACAAAGAATAATTTCTGTTTTTAGCTAATCAATAATATAAAATTTCGTTTTTTTTTTAGTAGGTATTATTTCGTGCGTAGCATTTTCCAAATAAGGTAATGGAAAACTCCCTAACGGCTAAGCCAGTCTGAGGTACTAGGAGAATATAAATTGTAAGAGCTCAGAAATATCCCTCACAATCCCTCTTTCACATTTTACTGAATACTGGATTTTATTCCACAACGCTACGGCACAGTTTACCGTAGAGACTTTTGGATGCTACGAATCGATAAACTTCCCCTCTCGTAGCCAGTAGGAGGCGTAGCCCAGTTTTACAATTCGTAGTGTTTGTTGTCTTTTTCTTTTATTTCTCCTTGTTTAGGAAAGTTCGCGGCAAACTTTTTCCTAAACAAACCCTTACATATTTTTGCGTTTCGTTTTCAGATGGTACTTAGGCCTAGTTTTTATTACAAAACTAATGTCATGCGTTAAAGAGTAAATTTCACAAAAGCAGTCTCGCAGTAGTACTAAAAGCGATTTTAGCGTACAAATAAATACTTAAATAATAAATAAATATTGCACGACATTACACAGCACAATCTAGCTCAAAACTAAGATCTAAGCTTTTACCATGGGCACTGGAGAACGAATATTACATACTAGACTAGACTTGCACTTGTTGTGTTTTTTTTAAGTTATTTTTTAGCCGTGAAACCTTATAATTGGCTTTCCGTTTTTACACTGATTTTCATGTTTTTGTTTTTTAGCTGTTAGGTTTCCAAATAAATAAATACTATACTTTTTTATTGTAAATACCTACATACATAAATGATACATAAATAGTACCGCTGCGCTGTGTCTACACATTTTATTTTGTGAAAATTCCTAAAATTGCATGCTAGTTTTACAATGTTACCTCGAAACTGGGACCGGGGACCACTTGACCCCTTCCGATATTTGTAGTAGTCAACTGCGCCAAAGGTAGTTTTACTTTGGGACGAGTTAACTACATTTAAAATTCTCTAGGGGTGAAGTGATCCCACTCTCAAGTTAAAAATAGACTTGGTAAATTTTGAAATAAAAAAGTAAATATAAGAGATTGGTGGAAAACAAAAGACGATTGAAGTGAAAACAAAAGACGATCTTATCTAACTCCGAAACTATTAACACTAGACCACTAGTTTCTTAGCACAATAACTGATAGAGCTACTCTTCTTCTTCTTCATTTTGGAGTCAAACTTAAAACGTCAAAACTATTGACACTAGACCACTAGTTTCTTAGCACATACACGAAGTATCAATCTATTGTTTTGTTGTTAAAAAATTCTTATTTTTGTAGCTTTTTTATAGTCTGGCAGTAAATGGGTAAAGTATTCACCTCGGTAATAAAGCCTGTGTTCCTGCGTATACTCTATATAAGATAGGGCTTTAGTACCTCGGTACCACAGATATACCGAATGGGTGCCTACTATTAAGTAATGATAATTATTGTCTTTTTTTCTCATGGTACCAGGTTCACAGAAAGCTTCGTGGATATCAGAGAGCGCGAACGGAAAGTGAAGCGTGGCAGTCGAGAGCAGGGTCGTCAGCTGATGAACCGGCATAACAACGAAGCTGGGAGACGGGTATAACAATAGATTAATTAATTTACACTTACATTTTATGCTCTCCTTGTTACTAAATCATTTACTTACCTCATTTATTTATTGTCTGAAAAGTTTTGGTTGTGTGGGGTATTTATTTATTTATCTATGGGATATTAATTTATATAAAAAAATAAACTGTTTTGTTAATTTTTAGGCGGTGATCGCAAAATCGAAAGTGACCTGTAAATGCCACGGAGTCTCGGGGTCGTGCAGCCTGATTACATGTTGGCAGCAATTGGCCACATTTAGAGAAATTGGTAAGAACAATTTTTCTAAATTTCCATGTACTTCTGCTTTTCACAGTGCTCCTTAAAATTAGCTTTAAGCCGTGTGTCGTGCTTTAGTTCAATGATTTCATTCATTAACTGTGTTTTAGAAAATACAAACTGGCAGATTAATTTCATATCTTCGTTTCCAACGTGCTAGGCTTTCTACAAGTATTGAAACACTACAGCTGAAAGCCAATTTCTTGACCACCGTGAAAAGCGGGACATTTTGCATTGAATTTTGGAAAAACGTACCTAGTAATTACAAATGTCTACAAGACTGAGCGCAATTTATTTTAAGTTTTAACTCTATGTTCTCTATGAGTTTTTATCCTAGAAAATGGAGCTTCTTAAAAAATAAATACCGGAATTGGCTTTCCACCCATTTAGAGGACACCATGAGGTTTGCATGTAGTCCCAAAGATGTCGATATACAAGCAATAATTAAAAATGTTCAACATCATAATTCCTCTACACTTTAAATGCCTACATCTATATCTATATAAAAGAAAGTCGTGTTAGTTACACCATTTATAACTCAAGAACGGCTAAACCGATTTGGCTGAAAATTGGTGGGGAGGTAGCTTAGAGCCAAGAGAAGGACATAGGATACTTTTTTTCCTGCGGGAACGGGAACAGGACTTACGCGGGTGAAAGCGCGTGGCGCAGCTAGTTATGTATAAAAAATCGAATGCCTAATATGTATGAGTGTTTTTTTCGATTTCCTTAAATCTCGTATAAGTACCTTTAATTAAAATGCGTACATACACAACCTCTCCCCTAAACGTTTCGTGGGTTCGAAATCGTGGGTAAAAATGAATCCTTATCTTGCGTGGGCACGGCATCACGCTTGATTGAACGGCTTGACCGATTTCGATAATTCTTTTAGTGTTGTATTTGTTATGGCCAAGAGAATGTACCTATTTATGAAAGAAAAAATGCTGAACCTATTTTAAATGAGTTTTGGTATAGAGTATCGGTAACTGCGGGATGCGGGATACATACGCGAGTGAAACGACGGGGCGCAGCTAGTGTGAAATAAATTACGAAATGAACCGAATTCGTATAAGTGGGCAAATGCCCTTAATCCGTGCGGCCCGGTGCTGATACCCACATTATCCTATGTGACCCTTGGGCAGAAAAGTGTAACAACCGCTGCTCTAGCCTGCCTATGAGGGCGCAGCCTTTGGGTCCGTACGGAACTCTAACTATAGAGCCCTTATGATGTGACTGTGCTGTGATGCATCAAGTAACGTTTTTTACTGAGAAATGATAAGGGGACACTAATATCAAAATAATGGTGCCACACACAATGCCTGGAGTTTTTAGGTAATTTTGTCAAACGCATCCTGTTATTAGATTTCTTTTTAATGGAGTAAATTTGTTGACCGCAGGTAACTTAAAGCAGGCTATATAGACCATATTATAACTGTATAGTCCAACTGTCCTTTCTACATAGGTATTTTTGAATCATTTATTATCTTTCACAGACTAATAAAAATGTCCTTTTGTGCCCAAATTATTTGATGTACAACAGATTAGTAGCAGTTACTGTCGGAGGTTTTATAATAAGGGGCTATTAAATGTTCTCATTGTTTATGTACGCCTGGTACTTTTAGATAATGTTTTTCATAAAAAAATATTTTTTGTTACTTTTTTCTCTCGATTGTACTTTGCTAAAAAATACCAAACTCATACATATATTTACTTACTGATGATCATCAGTACTTCCCTGGTCGTCCTTTTAAGTGTGGATTTTTGCACTGCAGTAGGTAGGTGAAGTTAGGAAAAAATTGTATGTCAGTAAGTGATGATGACGATCGATGACGATAGATGACGATGGATGCCGATTAGCGGGAAGCGACTTTGTTTTATACTTACTATGTAATGATAATGATGAAGTATTTATTTATTTCATATCGGTTGTGAACCGATTATGGCCATTGGGAAATTAGCCAGTGTCAAGTATTATTAATATAAGCAAGTTATTTGCATCGAAACAGTCAAGTCGTCATAGTTATTAAAGTCAAGTCTAGGGAACTAGGGAATCATTTGTAAACACGGCGGCCATTTAAAAGATTGTTCACGAGCTTTGGAGACAACGCTTAAGTCCATGTTTTCACTGATTTTCACTCTCATTGGACTTGTACACCTTCACGAAACTAAATTGATTAATACTCGTATGCCCCCGAAATTAAACAATTTGCACGCATTCGAACTAGGTTTCACAAAAATGAAAATTTAGCACCACGTCTCTTCAACGCGTTCCCGCCAAAACTCTAATGATGAACTAGGCTTGATAGATCCCTAATTGACTCTGGCTGATTACCAAATGGTCATAATTCTATCCAAAGCCTGAGAAAAGAAAATTGGAGAGCCCGCGTATCAAGTTCACTAATTTCTAGTTAGTATCGGAAATAAAATTATGTTTTTTTATTACAGCCCACCTACCTAAACAAAGGCATTACGACACAATAAAACATTTAAATTATCGTATTAAATAATAATACATATCAACCAAGTGCAAGTCGTACTCGCTCACGATAAGTTCCGTAGGTACATACTTTTATCACAAAAAAAAACTTATTAATTTTCATCAGTTTTATGGTAGCCCTACCTAATAGTAGCTTATACATACACCGGGGTACTAAAGCCCTGTATTATATAGCGGACGCCAAAGCATACGAAGGACTCTAGACTATAGAGTTAAAAACTTAACTCTTAAGTGAAGCGAAGGAGTTATGTACTTAGTCATGAGTGAAGCGTGGGATTCAAGCGCCTAAGCTTAACACAGGCTTTATTACCGAGGTGAATACTCTACTTTACACTCTACTGCGAGACAATAAAGAGGCTACAAAAATAAAAAAGCATTTAAATAACAACAAAACAATAGATTAATGCTACGTGTATAAAATATATTTATTGATATTTATATTTATTGAGATACAGCCTCGTGACAGACGGATAGTGAAGTCTTAGTTAAAAGTTTTCGTTTTTGCTCTTTGGATACGGAACTCTAAATAATAAAACTCTTAAAACCTAGCCGCTGTCAGCTATAAACATTTATATTGCTTGCTCAGTTCATAAGCTGTTATAAAAGTAGTAAATTACAACTTTTCGACACGCTTTTATAAACTGATTATCGTTTTAAATAAAAAACTTAGTCACATTTGGTTTGTATTTGGAATTTTAATTGGTCTTAGAAGGGATTTCTCGTGAGATTGTACTATTTAGATGGTTGAAAATGATTGTTTTAATTTATTCATTGAACTTAATATACTTAGATGATAAAAGTTTAAACTTTGGTGTTATGAAATAAGAAACTAAGGTCTAATAATTTGGTAACAGCAGACTTAAACACTACAGTAAATTTTTGTAATTCACACGATTTATTAACATAGCGTCTCGCATCGCAACCCTTGCGTCTCTCAATAAAAACGTGACGACGAGGTAAGAAAATAAATACTAATACGCGATTTAGACCTGTGGCCTAATTCTTTAAGAGAAAACGTGTAGAATCTACATAATATTCACACGGTTCTCCAGAAGGTTCAAAGATTTAACATAGTATCGACATAGGATTCAACCAAGTTTCCACGATAGTTTTAGATAAGTTGCCTGGAGTCTACAGCGGAGCTACCCGGTTCCTGTTTACAGAATTAGGCCCCCACTAAAATATAACCATACGTAATATTTATGGGTACTGTCTTCTTCTTTTGTGTTGTGGTGTTTTACAGAGTTTCAAGTGTAAGGCTACAAACTCGACCTAACGAATTTAATCATTATCAGAGATAACAACCGGGACCACTTGCATAACGTATCTTCCGAAACACGGATAAGTCGAGAAAATGTTATTTTTGTCAACACATTATCGGTCACCTATCCAAGTGATTGCACCTGCGAAGGGCGTTGCCTATCCACATGATTGAAATGACATGGTAATGAAAATAAATAACCAAATTTGAAACTTGGAGGTGAAGAAGAATAATAATGAACTTAACTTACCTATCTATTATTATATTATTATCCGTTGTCTAGTACTTTAATTATTTTTTTTTTTACAAGCTAGTGCTAGATTGCGCAATGTGTAACGTCGAGCAATATTTAGGTATATCTATACCTATTTATTTACCTATTTCTTTCACAGGAGATTACCTAAAAGACAAATACGAGGGCGCCACTGAAGTGACAGTATCGCGCCGAGGCAAGCTCCGGATCAGCAACCCTGGATACAGTCTACCCACCGCACAAGACTTGGTCTACTTGGAGGACTCGCCTAACTATTGCCTCAAGAACGAGAGCGTGGTGAGTTGGTTATTATACCGTAGTATCTCCAACTTATAAGAACCACTGTCTTTTGAATGAAATATCCTACAACACTTTCACCCAAGCAACTCCCGATCTTCCCGTGGGAATTTCGAAAAAACCTTAGTAGATTACCTACACGTGACGAAGATCGCACACACAATGTCCCTAGGACCATCAGATTGGGCTCTACGTTGATTATATTTATTATAGTCAATCAAGTATAGGTAGAAAGGAGGCGGTAGTCGGTGACTGCACTGGCCTATGCGGGTTGGATTCTGACCCAATATTCATACTGCACTTTTTTTCTTTTTGATGTGTTTTTGTATGTATTTCAAAAGAAAAGCATTGTACCATGTATTTCAAAGTATTATCAGCTGTCTGTTCACCATAACACAAGCCTAACTGCTTGGAAAGGCGCTGTGTGACGTGTCCTGCAATTTTGATTCATATTTTCCAGGGTTCCCTCGGTACAACGGGGCGCGAATGTAACAGGACCTCATCGGGAATAGATGGTTGTTCTCTCCTGTGCTGCGGCCGCGGCTACAACACCAAAAGAACTGTCGTCAAAGAACGCTGCGGCTGCAAGTTCCACTGGTGCTGCAAAGTTGAATGCAACACGTGCATCAAATCTGTCGAACTATATACTTGTAAATAGGGCCATCTGTGTGCGGAAGTAGTTACTGTTTAGGCTAGCGCCATCTAGCGGCTTAAACGTGAACTTTATTTAATATGTACACTCGTTCAATGTTCTATTGTCTATGATATGATAATCGTAAAAATGTCACAGACTATAAATGCCTTCCATAATTTGCTGAGGCTGGTAGTATTGCCAAATTCGGAAAATTCCAAAATTTTTATTGCAGAAAATTCTTCTGCCTGTTTTTGATAGATTCGATGCAAAATAACGTATCGAGTACACCTACATACACCTATATATCGCAAACAGGCCAGTGTACCTGTTTTCTAAAAATGGACTTACAAAAATATGTCGAATTTTACTAAAGGGATATTTATTATTGATTGTAAAAAACAGCTTTTAGTTATTTTGTTACAACGCAAAGGTATCAAAATAAGGTCACCGACTAGGCTATGGGTATCATAATATGAAAGGTTTTAGTTAATAGTAGAAGTTTCTTGGTTTTAACTGACTCATGTTTGAAAATAGACCGTTTTCTAGCTAAGGAACCGAACATTGGTTGAAAATAGGAAAAAAAATGTGCAGACAAAAGTGGATGACAATTTTATATCATTTGAGGCTCACTTAAATAATATTTTTAGTCATAGGTGTTTCATAAAATAGTTTTAAAAAAGCCTTCATTAAACGTGAAGTAAAAAAGAATAGTTTAATTATTATTTCCCAAAAAATAATAAGATAAATAAGTAATATCCTAGTATAGTATATTTATATACATAATAATATTATAAATGTGAAAGTGTGTGTGTTTGGATGTTTAGATACCGGGAATAACAAATAGGCTACATTTTATCCCGATATTCCCGCGGGAACGGGACTTACGCGAGTAAAAACGGCGGTGTGCAGCTCAGCTAGTGAATGGATATGAATCTGCTGACAAATGCAAAGAAGGTAAGTTTGCTTTTAGGATTATGGTGGTTTTTTAACCATAATTTATAAACCCTTACATACCTCATGTTCGTCTAGTAGATATCTGTCGGCAATGAGTCTATTAAAGTTATAGAGACGCCATTGCAGAATAAATCATTATTGAAAAGCGGCACAAAGTATGCTATACAACCTCATTATTTATATTCATTCACATAATTTAAAGAAGAAATAGACGAAACTATTGTTATCTCTTTCTAAAACATAAGACTCAATGCTACTTGCATGAGACGTAAGAAAGAGATGTCATAATGTTATTATTAGAGCGGTTAGGAGAGAATGATAAAACGTCAAAGTCAAAAACTTCGTTGAGTTTTTGGAAAAAAAAAACTTCAAAAAATAAACTAAAATAAATAAATACAGCTTTACTTACGTATAAAATGAAATATTTTTGCCAGTTTTTGGAGTATAATTCGTGCATCGCCTAAATACGCACGAAAGCATTGTTGTCTGTGAATAATGTTGTGAAAGTGAACTAAATGTACTGTGTGATGTGTACAAGCGGGTGATCGTGACGTCAGCTGGGATGGAACTAAGACTTCTTTGGCTAGCTAGCTAGCTTAGATTTGTGTTGCCAAGAAAGAATCTCTGTCTGTCGGCAGGTTTTTAATTGTCTTCAGATGCTGTGCGCTGTGAACGACATTTTTGTTCAACATGGCACCCCTAAAAATATATTTGTTATCTGCGTTGGTCTTGGCGTTAGTTCATTCGAAATTGCTCACCTCGTTGTCTATGGTAGTCTTACAATACAAACTGCATATTTTTATGTGTCCATTTATTTTGGAGTTTTTAGTGTTTACACCAAGTTTGCATCAAAGAAGTTCTAAAATACTACGTGAAAACAAATTATGGGGAAACCGTCGTCGCTTTCCGTTAGTTAATTTTCGTAAACTTGAAACGTAGTTTTATATTTTACTTCGGAACAACGAGGTAGGTATTTTGGAGTTATTCACGTTTGGAGTGGAGTGGAGCTGATTATCTAATCGTACTATGCACGCGCTTGGGGATTGCATGGGTTTGTACAAATATATAGGTAAAAGAAACGCATCCTAACAGTACAAAACATTTGATTCTTGTCGCTTAAAACTAACTACCTACCTACCTATTCTCATACGGTTGTTTTTGTCAAAGCTAACATCAAGTCTTCCAAGTAAATTTCTAATTACGAAGGTTTATGAAAGCAAAAACCACTTTTCGAATGTGTCTTCACAATATAACTTTCAAAATCAGCTTTACAACCATCTATTGTCTCAAAACGGTAAAATGTACCTACCTACGTTTTTTTTTATTACCTACCTCGAGCGAGACACATCTGGCGCCACATACCTACATAGGTACTTTGTTTTTATGAATGTCCTTTTTGTTCATTGTATACATAATGAATGAATGACGAAGGTTTAGACTACTTGAGACCTTTCATAAAGTGCCTTGCCTTAGGTTACTGAATGTTTAATATTGTTATACTAACATGATTAGAAGTAATAACTTCAAATTTTCCCAGTTAAAATCAAGTGATTTTTACTTTTTAATTTCCAACCATGTTGGTCCATTGTAACATGTTTGAATGAAATGTTGAGATCAGAAAATTAAAAAGAAAAATCACACAATTTGAAAACCCAAAAAAATATGTAGGTGGTTATGTATGTGTTCGTACACCAAAATTTGGTTTGATAACAGTTTTATTGTCCTCACGTTTTATTTGTAAACATCATTATTTCCATGCACATACCAGTGTTTCACTGACTTCTCAATTTTTGTATAATTTGCTCTCTATTTTGTATCTGTTGCCCAAATATAGTGAGTACATATATTCTTTCCATTATTTGGTCATCAAGTATGAGCGTCATTTCTTAAAAAGCAGAGCTTAGAGGCTGGGTTGGTCCTGTGTTTTTTATTTTACAACAGTTATTATAATAAAAGCTTGCCACTTTGCATAGAAAACATTATAAAGCTTCTATAGACATTTTTATTTGTATAGTACAATCGTCATTCTTTATAGGTATAAAAACTAAGATACTTTAAATTAATTTTTCAGAGAAAATCATCAACTGACATCATGAGTGCTACGGGGGTGGTCAAAAAAATAAATAAAAGGAAAAATAAACGCAGATATCACCAGCAGAAAAGGATCGAGGCATTGTTCGAAAAGATGAGAGAAGAAAGTCTTAGTAACAGTGTAATTAATTTAGATGATACTACACCAAACCAAACAGTTATAATAAAAGACAGCTCATTAATAACACTTGATGCAGAAGAAAATACATCGTCTACACCAAATATAGAAACTCCTAGAAAGAATGTCTATCAACTTTCTCACTCAACACCAAAACCTACCCGTTCGATCGACAATCTTATACTAAATAACTCGCAGGCACAAATAATGCAAGAAGATGTTATTAATTTACCGGAAGAAATTAAAAGAGACACAACCATCGATTTAACAGTAGAAGAGAATCAAACGGTTATTGACTTAGAGAATACTACTGATAACGATTGTATGTTTGTTACTGTCAGTAATGCCTCCTCAATGAGTGGAGACTCAAATGTAACTGTCCTTAATGTAAAACAAAACAATACCTTTAATAATATTGATAAGTTCAGTAGAGGGATATCGAACCTAAATGTGTCTGAGAAAGGAAAATTATTAGACTTTATTACTCAGACTATATTTAATGGATGTAATATGCCTGCCGATATTAGGTCAAGTCTCGCCAACATTAGGGTAAGTTTTTTGTAGTAATTCAAGCTAGTTCTCTAACTATGAGAATATAAATAGCAGCTCTTTATCTGCCAGTTGCATTCTTGCAGCTAGCACATTCTGCTCATTTGAGCGTTGTTTCCTGTTGCATCCCTCTTGGGAGCTCTGGGTTTGCTATCTATAACACAAACCCTAAAATCGTACTAAGATTATAAATTTGAAAGTTTGTGTGTAAGAGAGTATGCTTGCTACCTCTTCACGCAAAAACTACTAAACCTATTGCAATAAAATAAAAATATTCTTAATTTGCCCAATTTACACAATAGTCAACTGTTACATTAAATACAAGTACATTGATTACTTATTATTACACTTTACACTTTCGTTCATGCTTCATATAGATATACATACATACCTGTACAAGTGAATACAAATAATAGTAATATACTAATAATATATAATAATAATAATAGCTGTAATTTTATGATATGACTGAAAAACTCACAGCAGAATACAAAAAACGCTATTTAAAAATTTTAGTTCTACTCTCAATAATTCCCATACTCATTTTGATTTAAAGCTGCTTAATTATTTAATTGTTACTCTTCACCAATTACTGTCAACTTCTTAAAGTAAAAACTAAAAAAAATTCTTATAAAAATTCCAGAAAACAATAAGAAAAAGCACAGCTACAGAAATAGTCCCGGACACAGCAGAAGACACATATATTAAACAAATAATACTAAAACAGTCTCGAAATAGTATCGGCTCTAACATTTACAATCCTGAGAAGCCCATCAATAGGACCGGGTTAAGGATGATCGTAATTGATGGGAGTAACGTTGCAATGGAGTAAGTATAAGCCTTTGGGCACTGGAAAGAGCATCCAGAGGTTGAAATATCCAATCTTCAGTTTCATATCAGAGGCATTTAACTTTTCACATCAAATCTAAATCGATAGAAAATATCGTTTTGCAATGGAGTAAATAAAATGGACCTTTAGACACTGGAAAGAGTCTTCAGAGGTCGAAAATCCATTTTTCTCCTTCATATCGAGTGCATTTTTTTACATGTTACAGCTGAATACAGAAACAAGTTATTAGAGGTTTGCTTAAGTAATTGAGCAGTTTCTGAATTTAAAATTTGTATTGGAATTTTTGAGTTAGAGATATGCTTATTTTTTTGATTAGAATCCCAATTTTATTTTAAGGAGGATTTCTATGTTCGGCTATTAGCCGAATAGAAAGATTTCTTTAATTAACAAATTACGTACTTCCACACTATAAAAATTATAAACAAATTCATTCTAGACTAGCACAAAAGACTACCTTGTAGTAATTACAATTTTTTCTGTAAAAATATATAAAACTAAAACACTATGCAAGGCGAGACTGAAATCCGCATTCCTCATTTTAAATTTGTAAGATGCTTTTAAAATATTTCTTTAATAGCCAAATGTAGTAATAGCCAACACTAAACACTTAAAATTCTGCGAACAGTCCACCTCTCAGGCACTTAAAAAAACCTACCTACATGCAACAAAAAACAAGGGATTTTTAAGTGAGAATTGATTAATGTATTATTTATTGAATACCACGACAAAATTACAAAAACAAGCAACTTAACGTGAGGAAAATATGATAAAATAATATTTTTATTTTTAAGTACTTAAGCCTGCACTAAAGAATAGAAAGAAAGATAATATAGAAGCTATAATTCGTCGTATAAGTCTCCATCATTGGTGGACTAATTGCTATGTCGGTTCGAATCCCGCTGGACGTTGTGGATATATATATATTTCCTTTTTACAATTTGACGACCTCTGTCGCGCGTCGAGCGAACGCTTGGCTGCAATGCAGAAGGTTGCGGGTTTGTTTCCCGCTGGGTGCAAATATCTATGCTTAAAAATAAATATTTGTATCTGGTCTGCGTGTATTTCTAAGTATAATATGTATGTATTTACAAAAGAAAAATAATAAAAGTGGTATATCCGTTGTCTAGTCACCGTAACACAAGCTTAGCAGCTTACCACGGGGCTAGATAGCGCTGTGTGTTGGTCACAGAATTTAATTATTTATTAGTTCTATAACTTGAAGTTTAAAGAGATAGTTTTCGGCGCTCTATTAATTATCAATTGATCACGCCTAGACGATAGAAGAAAGTCACCTACTTTGCACTTTAGCCCAAATCTCTGCATCGGTTACTACATTGCCCATGGAAAGAATCAAAGTGCAAACCATCATATTATGTGTGATTTTATTTAGGCAGTTCCTTTGCAGTCAAACAGATTTTCAGACTGGAGTAGAGTATATTTTGCCATAGTTTTAACCTCCGGAGGGAAAAGAGGAGTGTTATATGTTTGAGGTGATGTGTACTCTTTGGCATAGTAGCTCACAAATAGATGAAACGATTTTGATTTGGTTGATAGGTGACTTATGCACAAGTGTTCTTAGCTATGTTTGATCGAATTCGGCTCATAAAGCAAAAAACTTAAAAAAGCAAAAAAAATACTTCGAAAACATACAAAGTAAGAGGACAGCACTGAAAAATGTTCCAACCTGTCATCATTAGTGACTGCACCGGCCTACATCCTATTAATATTGTAAATGCGAAAGTTCAGATGTTTGAATGGATGGTAACGCAAAAACATCTCAACCGATTGCAATGAAACTTGGGTATGGGGATAGCTGCAGATCTGATTAACACAGACTTTTTTATCTCGAAATCCGCGGGATTGGGACTAACGCGGTTGAAATTGCGTGACGCAGCTAGTTTTGGAATACCATAAATGCGTATTTGACTTTATGCGTTTTTTACTTTATACGTGTTTGACTTTATGCGTGTGATCCTAATATTCCTCCTACCAAAATATTCCACCATTTTTAGTGTTTCGTATTTTTCTATTAAAATATCTTATTCTATCTTCTATACTTATAATAAAGGAAGAGAGGACAAAGTCTGTACTTAGAAGTAAATTTAAAAAAATTGTCTAGAGGACTTAGAAAAAGTAGTAGAAACAAAATTATATATTTTTTAAATTCATGTCTGTCTGTTTGGTCCTTATACAATTAATAACTACTAATCCGATTGAAACCTGGTTATTATTATATCAATATTGGATAGTTCTATTTTTGAGGAAGCTCGTGGTATACTTTAAACCGAAATCCAATTAGTAGAACTCGAGTAATGAACGAAAAAGTCGGCTATGCACTATTTCTATGCAGAAGAAGTCGCGGGTAACAGCTAGTGATCAATTAACAGGATATTTACCATGTTCAAATTTGTAATTTACGGATCTGGATAAATATCCAGATCCATAATATCGTGAAATCACGAGACTGGAGATTGCGGATAGGTCTTGAAACAAGCCAGATTCAATTACCGGCGAAATATCGAGCTCCGTTAATAAAAAAATTAATTATTCTAAATACACCGTTATTCAATAATATTTGCAATGAACACATCATGTTTTAAAATAGTAAATTGACAAAATCTATAGTTTTTTTTTCAAGGAAAATTACTGAACCGATTACGATTAAACATTGGCGATATTAAATATAAAGTGAGTTTGTTACGTCTTGAAAACTACTTAGTTGATTTTGGTTAAACCTCGGCTTATTAAAAACAAAATGAGAAAGTGTTTGTTATTTCTTCAAACTACTGAATAGATTTTCATAAGACTTGGTTAGGAGAAATATGAAATCGTGTATCATCAATTCATCATGTTTGTTACTTATGACGCGAAAACTACGGGACTAATTGGTTCTCAATGCAAAAATACAGAACCGATTATGATAAAACTTGGTCTAAACGTGTGTTTAATTTTAGGTCATCATGCAAAACTACTTTACAGATTACAGTGAAACTTGGCAACGCGAAATGTAAAAGTTAGTAATATGTTAACGCAAAACTACTAAACCGCTTTTGTTAAAAATTGACAAGGTGAAAGTGTGGTTGTTAGTACTTCGCCATTCAAATACTACTGAACCGATTTCAATGAAATTTGGCAAGACGAAATATAAACGTTATTTATAATTGTTTTTTATTCCTCTATGCGATGTTAAACCGATTTTGATGAAGTGAGATGCGAAAGTTTGTGTTGTCGTTACTTCTTTATTCCCCTTCCGTCTCGGACGGCTTCGCGAGTAGACGTGTTTAAAAGTTTTAATTTAATTATTCCAGATACTTGCAAAGTAAATTAAACTATAATCGTAGACCATTAAGTTCGTTTTGAAAGCGTGCATTATTTACGCATATGCTCATACGGCACGGAGTAATTCCAGCAAGCAAGCGATAAGCAGCAAGCGCTCCCCCCAAACCTCACGTGTGAAGAAACAGTTGTCATAATTGCCATCTCTCTCATCAATAGTGCACGCACGGCAGAGGTACGTCTCTCACGCTGACTCACCGCTGGTACACAGTAGCACGGGCAAAATTGCTTGTATTTGATTTTGATCTACATACTACTAGCTCTTTCGGTTTATAATTTTACTCATAAAAAATGGCAGAAAATCAATCTGACTCGAACAGCAACTCAGACGCCCCCCTTCCCGATTTTAGAGCTAGGGGAGTATTGAAGAGAAAACGACTGTCTGATCTTAGTGAATTCAAAGAGAAGATGAGAGTTATGATTAAATCTATCACTTCAGCGAACGAAAAAGAGCTAAAAAAAGTTGCATCTACTCTCGCGGAAATCAAGAGCACGAACTCCAATATTGAAAGCTCTATAAATTTTCTTACATCCCAGAATGAGGAACTTAAGCAAAAATTAGAGCAGCTACAAATAAAAGAAAAGAAGGACAATGAGTATATCGCCTTACTTGAAGAAAAAATAGAAGACATGCAACGCGCTAGCCGTAAAGCGAATATCGAAATAAAAAATGTACCCAAACAGCCTACTGAGACCAAAGATGATCTGATTCGAATGGTGCGCTGTTTGACCGACACAATAAGTTGCAAAATGCAAGAGTCCGACATTCGGGACATCTATAGAGTACGGCCTAAGAAAGATGGGCAGAAAAATACCCCCATTATTGTAGAGACTGTTTCCACAATTTTAAAGGCTGATATTCTGAAAATGTGTAAAATACACAACAAAAAACACGAGAAAAAACTGTGTGTACGTGACCTGGGACTGCAAACCAATGAGTCTACACCAGTTTATGTATCCGAACAGCTGACCGCTAAAGGTGCCCGTCTTTACTTTCTTGCTAGAGAATTAACTAAGTCAAAGTCGTTTAAATTTTGTTGGACAGCTTATGGGCGAGTCTATGTTAGGAAGACTGAAGTCTCGCCTATTATAACTATTGAAAACGAAGTTCAGGTTCAGCAACTTTTAGCAAACAAAAACAAATGACTATGCTCCTTTTACCTGTCAACTGTGGGCTTACGTTATTTACTTTTTATTTTAATTATTATTGTTAAATTATTTATGATGAAATTTTACTTTATTTTTATTTTTGAAAATATTGTTAACAATTTATTACAATAATGAATTGCATGCTCAATTAATTATAATTTATTGTATTTTGCTGATCTATTTTATATGTCTAAATTACTACGTAGCTCAAATCTTACAAATAATACATTATTACCGATGCAGATACTATCTCACAACTACACAGTCTCATACGCAATTTCAATCACTCGTCCTCGTAGGTATCCAACTCATACATCATTATATTGTAGCACATATTGAATTCAAACTATTTGTTAATCAATTGCATGCTCATTTAATTATATTTTATTGTATTCTGTTGATCTATTTTATATCTCTAAATTACTGCTTAACTGAAGTCTTACGAATATTCACAATTAGATACTCCCATATGCAAAATCAACCACACGAAGGTATCCAACGTATACATTTTTATATTGTAGGACACGGTATCTCTCTGGATGTCTTTAGTTGCCTTTGTATTATTGTTGTACTGTGGCAAGCGGTATCTCACGTTTGCTACTCTGTACTGTCCTGCCAAACATACCATGAGTACATACACAGTTTAATTGTCTCAGTATATTTTATAAACAAAATTCGATTTCTTAAGTAATGTAAATAATGATTTGGACTGTTATCAGATAGCACAATCGATCAGCTGTGACATAGAGCAATGCGGTACGTATATGTTCAATTCGGGTGGGTGCCTTAAAATATTACACCAGAATATACGTAGTGTAAATAAAAATGTACCGCTACTCCTACCTGTCCTCGCCAGATCTACGGTTGATTGGGACTGTATAATCCTTTCCGAATGCTGGCTAACAAACTCACACACTATACCTATAATTGACGGGTACTCCTACTGCGCATCAACCAACAATATAACACAGAATGAAGGCGTAGTTACATATTATCGTAGTGATCTTCGAATAATAGTGGAAGAGGTATATTTGTCGGAGGGTAACTGCATAAAGTTGCAACTTAGTAATGGTATAATCATTCTGGGTATTTATCGCCCCGACGGATATAAAAATCCTACTGTATTCTTACAATCGTTGAACGCGTATCTATCTACAATATCGGCTACCAATAACAAGTAATTATGGGTGATCTAAACATTGACATAAGTGCTGAGAGTCAAAGCTCATATTGCTCTGACTATCTGAATTTATTGGCCTGCCATGGGATATTGCCGGGTAGTACGTTACCCACCCACAACAAAACATGTCTTGACCATACATTACTTAAAACTAAATTAGCCGCTAGATGTCTTGTCTTAAGCACTACAATTACTGATCATAACGGCACAGTGCTATTTTTGGAATCTAAACCCGAACACAAATCGGCACAATATAGTAAACGTATAGATGTTGTAGGGCTCGACGCTGATATTAATAAAATAGACTTTTCTCCAGTTTATACCCACACAGACGTAAATCAAGCAGCTGAGTTTTTTGTGAGTGTTTTACGAGCTGCTATTAACACGAACACTAAAATAGTACCATATTCTAAACGGAAGCAAATCCGAAAACCCTGGATCTCTAATGGTATACTAAAGTGTCTAAGAAATCGCGATAATTTATATAAAAAGTACAAGAAAGATCCTAATAATGAAATATTACACGTGACTTATAAAAGGTACAGGAACCATTGCTGCTACATAATTAAAAAGGCTAAAAGGGACTACGAAAAATCTCAGTTAGAAAGCGCAGGAAACAATAATAAGAAACTATGGAAAACAATAAAACAAATAACCTACATTACTAAACCTAGAGATAACTGTGATAGTCTTCTGGATGCAGAGAACCCCCAGCTCTCGGTTAACAATATAAACAGATATTTTGCTAGTGTGGGGAAAGCTTTGGCTGACAAATTTCCAGACCCGATTAGTCTCCATTCCATAGGTCGAACAAATCTAATTCCCGTCTAGAGTCCTTCGTTTTGCTACCTACAGACAATGAGGAAGTTGGTGCAATTATCAAAAACCTAAAATCTGATTGTGCAACCGGTCTTGACCTCATATCCGCAGATATTTATAAAACATTCAAACATATATAGACACCCCCCCTAACATATATCTGCAATCTTGCTTTCTCTTCAGCCACCTTCCCTATTAGTTTCAAACAAGCCAGAATACAACCTATTTACAAAAATGGTAACCGGGACTGTGTCAGCAATTACCGACCTATAGCCATACTGCCAGCAGTTTCTAAAATTTTAGAACGTCTTTTGAACAAACGTCTAGTTAGTTACCTCGAAAATAATAAATTGTTGTCCAGCAATCAGTTTGGTTTTAGGCAAAATAAGTCTACTGCTGAAGCTATCCATGCTGTAACTGACTACCTTGTCGATAAGCTGGACAACAAACAAAAAGCAGTAGCAATATTCTTAGACCTTGCTAAGGCGTTCGACACGGTTTCGATTCCCATCCTGATTCAAAAGTTGGAGTGCCTTGGGATACGTGGCCATGAGCTCAGGCTCTTTTCAGATTATCTATCGAATCGTACCCAACGTGTCCAAATAGGCAATATTGTCAGCGATGAGGTCACAACGTGTTTTGGCGTTCCTCAAGGAAGTATACTCGGCCCGACCCTATTTTTGGCATATGTCAATGATCTGTGCAATGTAAAACTGAGGAACGCTAGAATCGTTGCTTTTGCGGACGATACAGCATTGCTCTTTAGCGGTAACTCCTGGGGCGAGGTTTTTAACTATGCACAGGATGGCTTTAACAAGGTGAATAAATGGTTGAGAAACAACGCCTTAACATTAAATACGGACAAAACAAAAATGATTACGTTTTCGCTTAGAGACACTCCGACACAACCTTGCCTAAATGTGATTTCCCATTCATGCGATGACTTTAATAACCGCAACTGTACCTGTCCGCGGCTCCAACAAGTTCCATCGCTCAAGTATTTAGGTGTCATTCTTGATTACAGATTGAATTTCCATCAACACATCGATTTGCTATCAGCGCGCATTTTTTTTTTTTTTTTTTTTTTTTTTTTTTTTTTTTTTTTTTTTTTTTACATTTTAGGGAAACCAACAGCTATCAATACATACTAACAATAGAATAGAAATAGTAGAGCCAATAATAGGTATCCACAACTAGAAACAGTGTAAATAACATTGCAGATGCTTAGGAGCTAAAATAAGACTTAAATGAATATTAAGTATATTATAACTATGCTTGTATAAGAGTTCGAACTATGCACTCAACACTAACTTAGGGATGCCGCTAATGAAGGGATGGCATATTTATTTTAGTCCTCAGTAAAAAACTGGTTGCTCAATAATGTCCGTGCCAATCTAGTACCACTATAGAAAAGGTCCAGCTCACTGTCGGGATTTTTAGTAAGCAAGTTGAAACTCTCGCTCGCTCGAATGAAGTATGCATTTTGGCTATAATTGGTTCGCGCAAATGAAGGTTCTAATATAGAACAAAATCTAAGAGGTTTGGTAGTAGATAATCGTACTTTAGAAACAAGTTCCGGACAATCGATATGACCATTCGCTACTTTCATGAGGTACAGAACGTCTGCCATGTTTCGCCTCATGTCAAGAGGCAGTAAGTGATGTTTCTTACATTGTTCTAAATAGTTAGAAGAATCATACCACTGCTTACAACGAAAACTAAGATGCCGGATAAACCTTTTCTGGATCTGTTCTATCTGGTCGATGTATACCTTGTACCTAGGGTTCCAAATTTGTGACGCATATTCCAGATTACTACGTACAAGGGCACAATACAAAATTTTCAACGTTTTAATGTTCTTGAAATCTTTTGTGATTCGTAAAATAAATCCGAGTGCTTTAGATGCTTTGCTAGTGATATGTTCGATATGACCATCAAAAAGCAATTTTGAATCGTGATAAACACCTAAGTCACGAACTTGATGTTCTCTATTCAGGGCCTGTCCTTTAAGCTTGTATGGAAATGAAATTTCGCTTCGTTTCCTACTGAATGTGACAACACAACATTTACTAGGATTAAGATCTAAATGGTTTGCTAAACAGTATTCCTCTAAACGTACAAGATCCGATTGAAGTGCTAAGGCGTCATTCGTAGAGGTAATTGACTTGTAGATTTTCATGTCATCCGCGAAGCACAAGAGGTTGGAGTTACGGAAACATTTATCTATGTTATTAACAAAAATAACAAAAAGCAACGGACCCAAAAGTGAACCCTGTGGGACGCCGCTTGGGACGGGAACCCACCCTGATATGTAATTACTCACCACCACAGCCTGACACCTGCTCTCAATGTAGGAGGAGAACCACCTAAAGAGGTCACCGCTGATACCAATTTCAAGAAGTTTAGACAAGAGTGTAGTGTGGTCAATTCGGTCGAAACATTTGCTGTAATCGGTGTAAATAACATCCACCTGGATTCACATCTCCATACTTTTAGTTAAATAATCATTTAGTAAAATGAGGTTGGAAACAGTAGATCGACCCCTCAAAAAACCATGCTGAAAGGCACTGAATGATTGTTTGATTGAAGAATACACCTGATTATAAATTATTCTTTCGAAAACCTTTGAAATTAGACACAATTTAGAAATCGGCCTGTAGTTGATAACGTCGGTTTTGGAGCCCTTCTTATGGACTGGAGTAATGTAAGCTTTTTTCCATATTTGTGGCACAACTCCTTCTTTCAAAGACCTACGAAATAATATGGTTATAGGTATTGCAATAGTTTTTGCACAATTTACGAGAAAACGAGCTGGTATTTGGTCAGGGCCTGCTGATTTGGAAAGATCAAGCTTTTCGAGTAGTCGACTGACGGTATTCGTCTCTACACTCACCGACGAAATTCCACTAGTCGCTGTATCACTGGCTAGCTGGTATGGTGTAGTAGTCGAGAGTGAAGTTTGCCGGGGGTCAGCAAAGGTAGACAAAAAGTACGAAGACAGTAGTTCACAGATTGAATCGCCAGTAGTTGCCTTAGTTTCACCATGCACCATTGTGGTGGGTAGCCCATGCGACTTGCTTTTATTCTTAACAAACGACCAAAAATATCTAGGATTAACTGAGATTGAGCTTTCAATAGAATCTACGTAGCGGGCATAACACTCAGCTTCTAAGGTCTTTACGCGCTCACGGAGTATATTAAACGATATTTTGTCCAAGGTATTTCGGTAGATCTTAAATTTTCTAAGGTATTTAAATTTTTCTTTGATGGCTTTTATTAATGCGCTGGAGTACCATAACGGATAAGAATTGTTGTACATTACTTTAGTAGGAATATGACGGTTACGGAGTTCAGTCAAAGTTTTATAAAAAAAATCTATTGATTCACTGAAAGTACATGACTGTAATTCACTGGACCAATCAATAACGAAAGTTCCCGATTAAGAGCGGCGTAATCACCTTTATTATATAAGTACCGCAGGAAAGGCACTTGTTTGAGTGTATCAGTCGGCAAGCTGAACAAAACTTCTATAAGCTGGTGGCCATGGTGGGGGTCCACAGGTACCAGGGGATCGTCAGGACAACTACAGACAGAGACAACGTCGTTTGATAAAATTAAATCTAAAATTTTATTAAAGGAATTTGGAACTCCATTATATTGACGAAGACCCAACGTCTGAACCTCATGGATTAATAGTTTTTGATCGGTCGTTTTGTGGTTGTATGGAAGAAATGCGTGGTCGTTGACCGGGTCTGGTTCCCATCTGATATCACTCATATTAAAGTCACCTGCAATTAAAAATTTATCGGACGGGTACTGAGCGATGAGATTACTTAAATTATCGAAAAAGTTACATAACTGGTCACTAAAACTAAACCCATGTTTTTGATTAATTAAGTACAGTACACCAATATGCAACTTGATTGGACATTTGGTTGTGTTATGTTTGATACTTACGGTTACCCATAAATCTTCAGCCGATGAGTGAAACGTTGGTTGTGGGGTCACACAAAGCCCCCTCCTAGCCGCGATAAGAACACCTCCACCATATGTTTGTTGTGTCTTATCATAATTGCGATCACGTCTCCAGACAAAGTACCTCGAATCAAAAAGCTGACTGTCCGCTATCGTGTCCAATAGCCAAGTTTCCGTGATAATAATTATATCGTATAAATTACTTGTGCATAGATTACGGTAAAAAGTATCTGTTTTTGTACGCAAACCTCTCGTATTCTGATAATATATCCTTAGATTGTTCATGTTAGATTTGAATGCTAACAGGTAGGTAGAAATAGAATAGATTATGAATAGTAATAGTACGCGAACCGAGCCAATAACTGCATATAAATATCAATAGTATGTAATGATACATTGTACTTAGCAAATATAGTTTATAAAAAATACTATTTGAACTGGACTGTAGTTGGAATGAATATATTAAAAAAATAATAATTAAAAGCTTGTCATTCAATGCAATGAACATGTATGAGCGAGCAAGAGTATACGTTATATTACGTGGTAGTGAGCAGGACACAGATAGTAGTACGAAATCAAACATCAGTGCATCACGATGCACCGGACAAAAGCGCACGGCTAAGTAAACACAGAGGTCAGAGATTGTAAAACTTTTGAGCCTAAACAGATCCACTATTACCTTTTCGAGTATTTTACGCAATAATAGGAAACGAACTAAATTACTTTGTTTAAATCATTTTCACTAGATATGATCATCACATGTGATGAGTCATTTTTCCGAACGTGGATTTTGCCGTATTTTACCCAGGTGTATTGATAATTCTTCTTCTTTGCTAAATCCTTCACTTTGGTCAACAAAGACTTGGCATCTGGAGTGAGGTGATCGTTTATATATATTCGCTGGTTTATATTACTGAAACCAATGTTCTCAGCTAAGATAGTCTTCTTGGCACGGGCTGCCGCGACAAACTCCTCCTTGACGTAACGGTTGATAAAACTAATAACGATCGATTTTTCTTTGGGATCATATGTCGGCACGCGCGCAATATAATTGATCTGCGTCTTCGGAAGCACGTAGTCAATTGAAGAGCACAATGCATCCACGATCTTAAAAAGATTTTCGCCTTTTTTGAAAGGAACGCCTTTCACTTCAGCATTGTTTAGTCTTGACCATTGTTCCTTGACACGAGACTCCTTTTTTATATCTGCTAGGTTATTATTGATCGAGTTGACATGGTCGTGAAGGGATTGCAACTCGGGCATTTTGTTCTCAACCTTTTTTAGCCTTGAGTCCTGCTCCTCGAGTTTCTTGTTTATAAACTCTTGGGATTTTTTCAACTCGGATAGATCTAGTCTCACTCCCTTCACCTCTTCGATTAATAGTGGAATGCTGGCTAACTGGAATTTAAGATCGCGCACTTCGCGAATTACCGAGTCCAATGTAGCCGCTTCATCTCCTGGGTTTGGGGAAGACGCTAAACTCACGGCAGAGGTTTTGCATAGCGGACATCTCCACCTGGCCTTCTTCTCAGCGCTCAGCCTTTTGTACCCTGATTCAGTAACCTTGGCACAGCCAAAGTCAAGATGCCTCTCACATGAAGAACACTGGGGACCTTCCTTGAAGTCATTACTACACAGACTACACTTCATGTCGCGGAGAATATTACCAGTTACGGGTACGACAAAGAAAAGTTGAGAAACTCTGAGAAGTTGAGTGCGAGCGAAATGTTAAGTACGTGTGATTCGAACCAAGCGCAACCGCTGACTGAACAACTACCGACGAGACATCGTCGGGCTGCGGCCTACCGGGCAAAACCACCTGCCCGGTGGAAGATCTTCCCATTAAAGGTCACCACGTCATACCTCCAATCTGGTGACCCCGCACATGGACAATGAGCGCAACCTTCGGGGCCACGGCCTACCGGGCAAAAACCACCTGCTCGGTGGAAGATCTTCCCATTAGAGGTCACCACCTCATACTTCCAAACTGGTGACCCCGCACATGGACAACGAGCGCAACCTTCGCCGACATGAGCTTTCAACCCCGCACTACCCTTACCAACCCCCTGTAAATGCATCCTGCCAGAAGAAGCCGACAACCACTTCTAGCCACATCGGTTGGACCACGACGCATGTATAGACACAAGCACTGGTTCACCCTCCAACGGCTACACCGCATCGCAATTGGGCACCTACAGCATGCTGAGTACATCCGGTACTTCATCGACTGACCATCGACACACTGGATCTTCACGCGCTACGCCCCTTCACACGTCCCGACTCACCGTGGACATCACTGTTCCGACTCACTGGAACAGCATCTTTCCCGACTCACCGTGGAAAAAAAACTCAAGACTCCGACTCACTGGAGCAGCAAGCATCCCGACTCACTGGGATATCCGTTTCGACTCAATGAGACGCACGTCAACTGGCTCACTGGCAAGAATCTGCATCGACCTCCGGTCTCCGAGGGGGAGTGGTGTGGCGGTCGCTTACAGCACCTACTAGATGGCGTTACTAGTATGAAGTCCTGGATCGCGATATCAACATTCTTTCCAAGATAAGCTCATATACAAATACCGACGAGACATCGTCGGGCCGCGGCCTACCGGGCAAAACCATCTGCCCGGTGGAAGATCTTCCCTTTGGAGGTAAACACCACCTCATATCCTCCAAACTCCAAACTAACTAAACTATTAGTTTCCTAATAGACTGACTATTAGGAAACTAATAGTCATTTTCAAAACCCTTAGACATATAGCTGAACCTAAACTAATCAAGACAGTCTACTATGCACTTTGCCAATCTGTGTTGATTTACTGTATCACCTGTTGGGGAGGTTCCGACAAATCCCACTTTATAAAAATAGAAAGAGCCCAAAGAGCAATTCTAAAAGTCTCTCAATACCTTCCTTTCTATTATTCGACTAGGGACCTCTACAGTAGGTGTGAAGTGTTAACCGTTCGTCAGCTGTTTATTCTTTTCACAGTAGTTAAACAGCATGCTGATATGGCCTACATTCCCGGACAAGTATCCAACAGACGTCGTTCTGACATAGTATGTCCAACAAAAAAATTTCGTACTAAATTTTCTCATCGTTTCTATTGTTATCAGGGAGGCAACCTATATAATAAATTAAACCGTGTCTTACAAATATACGATGTTTCTAAAACCATTTGCAAGCGTAAAATCAAATCATGGCTTTTAAAACTAGACTATGACTTCACCGAACAACTTCTCGAATAAGCACTTCATGTTCAGTATTAACTTCACACTACTTAACACTAACTTAACACTACATTTACCCACACGCTACTCACATATACCCACATATTTTCAACACATTCTTATGTTTAAATTGCCTAGAGGTGGGGCCAGGTGATCTGTAACACAGGCTTAGTGCCTACTTCAGACTCCTGCTTCTCACTTTAACTTATTTTTAACCTATCTTTATATTTATATTTATGTTTGTTATTGTTTGATGTTTTTGTGGGAAGAAATAAATGATTATTATTATTATTATTATTCGCACATAGCTCAGCCTAAATGAGTTTGTATGGGTTGCGTATCCAAAGGATGAAATGGGGTTCCCATTATGTTAAAGTTTTTACTGTGTGTTACCTCATCTAGTAACTCGGCCTTTTTTTGTGATTATAAGTTGTTTATTTAGTCACGATGTTTTCCTTGACCGTAAGAGCGATTTTAATCGTGCACCTCTTCAACTCGCGCTTGACCGGTTTTCTAAAAAATAAACAGTATTTGATAGCCTCTGTGGCGCGTCGGGCAAACGCCGGACTGCAATGCAGAAGGTTGCGGGTTTGATACCCGCCGGGGGGCAAATATTTATGCTTCAAAATAAATATTTGTATCTGGTCTAGGTGTTTTCTATGTATCATAGGTAATATTACAAAAAGAAAAGTTTTTTTTTCATAATTAAGAGAGTCACTTTCCATCAGGTGAATTAGTGGTCAAACGCTTGACCACTAATTCACCTGATGGAAAGTGACGATGTGGTCTAAGATGTCACACGCTCACCTAGGAGATACCTGTTCACTCGTGACTTGAAGATCCCCAAGTAATAATAATAATATTTATAATTTAATCTTATAAATAAAAATGAATCCCTATTTCGCGTGGTCACGGCATGAACGGCTGGACCGATTTCGATAATTATTTTTGTGTTGTGTTTGTTATGATAAGGAGAAGGATCATCTGAAAGAAAAAATGCTGAACCGATTTTGATAAATCTTACGCGGGTGAAACCGCGGGGCGCAGTTATTAGTCTTATAAGAATGAATCCCTATTTTGCATGGTCACGGCATCACGCCGGAACGGCTGGACCGATTTCGATAATTAGTTTTGTGTTGTGTTTGTTATGATTAGGAGAAGGATAATATGAAAGAAAAAATGCTGAACCGATTTTGATAAATCTTACGCGGGTGAAACCGCGGGGCACAGTTATTAAGTCTTATAAGAATGAATCCCTATTTTGCATGGTCACGGCATCACGCCTGAACGGCTGGACCGATTTTGATAATTAATTTTTTGTTGTCTTCGTTATGATCAGGAGAAGGTTCTTATGAAAGGAAAATATGCTAAACCGATTTTGATAAATCTTACGCGGGTGAAACCGCGGGGCGCAGCTAATATGTAGTATAATATCCGTCGTCTAGTAGCCATAGTACAAGGCTATTGCTTAGTTTGGGGCTAGATTGCGCTGTGTGTAATGTCGTGCAATATTTATTTAATAATTAATTTAATATGTTTATTTATCCCACTGCAGGGCGCGAGCCTCCTCTTAAGAGGCTTAGGGTTAGGTTTTCTAATATTTTGTAAAATTCCAGACATGGTCGAGGCAGGGTATTTAGTGTAAAAGGTCTCAAGATATGTATCGATTATTTCCTGAGGAGGGGTCATGTTGTCAAGGCTTTTGTTCCCAGATTCAGGTAAATTCCTCCAATGATTATCCTTATATTATAAACGTGAAATCATGTAGGATACTTTGTGGCTCTTTCACGCAAAAACTACAAACCGATTTGGATGTAACTTTGTAAACAAATACCTGGAGATCTGGATTAACACGTAAGCTACTTTTTATCCTGATAAATCGGCGGATATTTTGGAAATTACACTTTAAAACTATTTTTGGTTTACAGATTTCAGCGAAGGTTGAAAGTTGGTATTTTTTGTAGAATTTTGTTTCTAATTTCTATGTATATGTTGTCTATTCGTTGTCTAGCATCCATATCACAAGCCTATTTGCCTAATTTCAGCGCTAGATGTTGCAGCGTTTAATGTAAAGAGTTGACGTTGGTAATATGTATGTACATGTAAGTATGGTATATGGGTAATCTCCGTAACTTCTGAACCGATTTTAATAATTATTAATAATATTAAGGCGTAAAGGATACCTACTCTTTTCCCCATACAAACGTAGTCGTCTGTTTCCTCCCTGGATAATAAATAAATCCTAATAAAATCGTTTATTTTCATACCAAGATCCATACAAACATACACACATAAAATAATTTAAAACATATTTTATATGTGTATGTTATATAATAAATACACATACCTAACCTCAAAAGAAAATGCAATTACAACAAACCAACAGAAGTTGGGTTTGGTATATTGTGCATATTATTATAGGATAAAAACATTACAGATAATATGTTATGTAAAATATATGAGTACTAGACAACGGGATATGCTTCATATTATACTTGTTTTTTTATTTAAATACTTAAAGACACCCAGACCAGATACAAATATTTATTTTTTAGGCATAAATATCTGCACTCCATTGGATTTGAACCCGTGATAGTCAGATATTTGGAATTTTCACAGTTGATATTGAATTGCCGCTAAAACAACAAATAGGGGGGTTCCCATACAATGAACGTGTTTTTGCCGTTTTTTTTTTTCAATAATGGTACGGAACCCTACGTGCGCAAGTCCCACTCGCACTTGACCGGTTTTTATTTTATTCAATATTCATTTTTTTTGTTTTCATAATATCTGTTGTAATTAGGCGGATATGGGATCTATGGCATAAAGAATATTTGCTCTGTCTTTATCCAGGGAGGAAACAGTCGGCTACATGTATATGTATGAAGAACGAGTAGGAATGCACCCCTCTTAAGTGTGACCACAAAAGTCTTGCGTTCTGACACCTTACTCAAATTATATCAATTGTATGCAATAAAAACAGTATATTGTTTCAAATATACATTTTGCGGTCGCACTTACTTGTTTTCAGGTGTAAACACGGGAAGAGTACCGAACCACGGCTTCTGGATCAGATGGAGAGACAGGGGCATGTTGTATATACTCCTTCCAGGGAGGTTCAAGGCAGGATGATCACACCGTATGATGACAGGTGAGATATCTTCTCTATAAATAATAATAATAGGCCTTTTCATCTAATTCTACATGATTTATACAGCGCAAGCAACTTTTAATCCATGCTATTTTATGGCGCTGTTTGCCCGGGACGTTGTTAGATGGAGTAGGCTTGCCCAGCACCTATACCACCCTCCCAGCCTAGTCAGCCATCGTCTCTATACTAATTTTATAATACCGTTTTTAACATCCTTACTAATAATTTCTTCTATGGTTTTCGCGATTTTGCATAAAAAAACACTTTATTTATCCGGTTTTATCGCGTTTCTTTTTCATTTTTTTATTCATTCAGTCATCTCAGTCAACCTTGAAAAAGCCAACTGTAAAGTTGGCGAAAGCTCGGTTCAAATAATGAATAAAAACGCGATAAAACCGGATAAATAAAGTGATTTATTATCCTTACTAATATTATAAACTAGCTGCGCCCGGCGGTTTCACCCGCGTTAGTCCCGTTCCCGCGGGAATATCGAGATAAAATGTAGCCTATGGGTTATTCCCGGTATCCAACTGTTGTATCGCAATCGGTTTAGTAGTTTATACGTGAAGAAATAACAAACATATTCACAGACAAACTTTCACGTTTATATAATATAACTAGCTTTTTCCCGCGTGTACTACTGGAAACAAAATTAAGCCACCCCCTGTATGTGTACATAAAAAAACATGTAAAATTGGCCACATACAGTAGTATGTAGCCAATTATGTTTCCACCTTTAAGGGTGAAATTCCGAAAAACCCTGGATCGTTTTCTGCGTTGATATACAGAGTGGGTTACTTTTTCTCCAACCACTGTCATTTTCCACCCTGTATAGATTAGTCAATCAGGCAGGACTTTGCATTTTATATGTTATATATTAGCATAGAGTAGGAAAGTACTTCATTGAGTAACAGTCTATTTTCTTGTATTTCAGATACATAGTCCAATGCGCAGCGGAATTAGATGGTATTATAGTATCTGGGGATAATTATCGTGACTTGTTGATTGAGAACCCAAGATGGCGGTTCGTTATAGAGAACAGAATATTGCCGTTTACCTTCGTTGATGATATGATAATGTTTCCTAGAGATCCTTTCGGTAGACACGGGCCGAGTTTAGAAAAGTTTTTGAAACAATAACACCTACTTACATAACCCAGTAAAATTGTAGTCTGAATGTATGGGCTTGTATGCGTTCAATTTGTTGGCTATGATTTTTTGCAAGCTTGTTTAGGATGGTGGCTCAATGAATAATCCAAGTTTGTGACCTCGAACGCAACAATGTCCTAAAACGAAATAACTGCAAAAATGTCGGCCAGTTTTTATTTTGGCCATTTTAACCCTAAAGGACCTGTTTTTGATAGTACCTTTTTAGGGTAATTAAAAAGTTAGACTAAATTTGCTACAATATGAGGCTAGAATTGTCTGTTGTAAATACAATAGTTTTTACACAATACAATAGTCTCGCCCCAAAGAGAGACTATAAAAACTGGTCCTTTATGGGTATAATCGACTAAATTTGAAAAATGACCGAAATTTTCGCGGTTTTTTTTTCGATTATTGACATGGTGGTTGGATTATTCATTGAGCCATCATACTAAAAAAGTCTGCGAAAAATAAAAGCTACCGGATTTAACGCACACGGCGGTGTTTAATTTTACTGGACTCATAGAATACCATGATTTTTAGGGTCTCTAAATGTAAAAAAGGAATCCTTATAAGATCGCTTTTTTATTTAGAAGTGTTTCCTACACTTGGAAACACAGGTTGGTCTGGGTGCTCAATTTTGAAAAATATATTTTCAAAAACTAACTATAGACTATTTTTAATACTCTAGGCATGTCTGGCGTGACGTTAGCGGGGTATAGATACACCTATTACAAAGGACCCTACCATGATGTCTTATAAGTCGTCGCGAAGTCGTCGTTGTCGTTCAGCTAAAAAAAAAATTAAACACGTCAAATAATTTAAAAAAAATAAGAAAAACAAACTTAAAAAAAAGAAAAGATTTTTTTTAATTGTCTGCGGTTTTTAAAAGTAGTCGGGGTATTTTTTATTTAAAAATTACTTTATTTTTTTGAACGACAAACGAGCATGGTAGCGCGGAATGTAACAACTATTTTAAAATTACCTATCTCTAAGCAAATAAATTCTTTGAATCTTTGAAACTAAAATATTTTGTGGGAAAAAATATATCTTTAAAAATTGCAAAAATGTTGAGTTTACAATATTGGAAAAGGTTTCACTTTATAAAATTATAATTTACAACATTGAGAAAAATAACACTCCACAATATTTTTCAAGGAAAAAATACAAATAGTTTTAGAATGTACATAAAATATTATGGTTTATAGTTATACCTCAAGTGTATAATGAAAATATTGCCATATTGGTAATATATTTTAAATGTTCCATTAAGGGTTTTTTATTATATGGATTTAATTTTTTTAGAAACGACATTTTTCTGTTCTCGGCTTTGCACGATTAGTGCATAAAGCCAGGCTAAATGTCAAGTTATATTTTTATTTTAATGTTGAATTGTGATGAAAATGTTTGAAATAAGTGTCGGCGAATACCTATAGAAAATATATAGTATTTTCTTTTATTATATCTACTACTTATATTTTATAAAGAAATCCTATCGAGAATTTTAGCCTAGTCTTCAGATTACCAACCTAATTTTACGATTAAAATGTCTCAAACATGCCTCAGCCCTGTTAATTAATTTTCGAATTCGGTTCAGCAATTATATACAATTGTAATTTTACAAGAAAAAAAATCACTTCGGCATTTTCTTTATAATTGCTGATCTATTTTAAAAAAAATGAACTGGGCTGGGGCACACTTTGAGGCATTTTAACTGTAGTAGTCATACAGTAGTGCCTGAGGGCCAGTCTGAAATCCTCACTCCGTATATATTTTGGAAAAAAATGACGTTGACCACAACACTCTCACGTGAGGGTAAGGGACATGAGTCTAAGATGTAACACGCCCATCCAGAGCAGTTGACTAGGACACCAAATTCTTAAAAAAAAATATGTCTCAAAGTCTCAACTGTACTTTAGATCTTCTGAACCGTTTTCAAACAAAATAACCAATAATTTTGCTATTAATCTGTAACCACTAATACCGAA
This sequence comes from Idaea dimidiata, assembly GCA_949358125.1. Lineage (NCBI taxonomy): Eukaryota > Metazoa > Arthropoda > Insecta > Lepidoptera > Geometridae > Idaea > Idaea dimidiata. The sequence continues at coordinate 17,071,982 of OX442334.1, read as the reverse complement.
GTTTATGCAAAAAAAACGTTTTGTTATGAAAACTGTTTTCTAAAATATTGAACAGAGCCAAGGCATAGTTAAAACTTTCTAATTGTAGAATTTTAGGTTTTCCTTAGTTGCTGCATCTAATGCATTTTTATAAATTTAAAAGTACTTACCTACATTTTAAATTTTATGGGGTATTGATTGTTTTTTTTTTTAGGTTTAATTTTTTTTTAATTAAATTTAACATAACTTTTATTAATAGCCTGCAATTGACATTATGTAATCTTAAAAATATTTTTCTTAAGCGTGTCTTGTTTCAAAAATATTCTATACTATACCTACCTACATATAAATTACCTACCTAATATAAAAAAGATATGGATGATTATTATTAGACCGTTTTCCGGCCGTGCCGGGTCCGAGCTTCGTTGTCTGTTGCTCGGCCGCCACTCGGTTGCATTGCAACCAATGACATTCTATACCCAAGGACAAATCACGTCATACAAACTTAAAACCAAAACATGGCACCGGCTAATTTCACCATACGAAGCTTCGACTATTGTTGGTAGATTTGCATTGCCGCTTACGCTTTGGTCACTTAAAATACTCTCGGTAATTAAGCATTAATGTGCATCAAATTTGGCTAGTCGAAGCTTCGTATGGTGAATTTAGGAGACGAGCCAAACAAAAAAGCAACGGAGTAGTATTGGGCAATTAATTTTTGTTTTTCCATTACCAATTTTTTTATGCATTTCGATTAAACTAAAAAAATGTAACTGTATTAACCTTTTATTTATTATTTAAATAGCTAAATTATGTATGAAAATTTAACGACGATATTTTTACCAAAATTAGAGGGATGGTCCCCTCGTTTGGATACCTTAATAGTTTATTAAGAAATAGAGCAGGAAAAATGTTAAAAAAAAAGAACAGTCAAGTGCCAGGCAGACGCGAGCACCGAGAGGGTTCCGTATACACATCCAATGATAAACATTTAGACAATTTCTTGGTCAACCGCCAGTACACTTTAGGTTTTAGGACGGACAGACAGACAGACGGATAGATAACCGAGTGTTTCTATAAAGGTTCCGTTTATATTGAAGTACTTACGTACCTAACCAAAAATAAAAACAAATATACTTATTTTGATGTACTTTTTTTTTATTAAAACAGTAAATCTGATCATAAGATACTAAGTACCCTGAAACAAATTTAATTTGTTAAAAACTTGTCTTTTAGACTTAGTTTTTTTTTCCATGGTATCCTTCTGGCAAATGTAATGTAATCGTATGTTGACATATTTGTGTATGATAGCCTTAGTCAAATCATAAATATGGTTAAACTGATCTTTTGTGTGTCCATCAATTTGGTTAAATATGTTGATATTCAAAAGTGACTGTATGACTTTTGTAGTCAAAAAAGCTTTATCATATTTTTTAAGCATAAATTTTCCGCCGCTGAGTTTATTATAATGTCTTATTATGTTTTCCGTTTCGGTACTTATCACGAAGACATCTTTTGACGCATAACACAAACCACCCATATCCTTCAAATCCACTAGTTTATGGAACCATTCCTTTTGAGTGGCTAATAAGATATTTTTACAGTCATCACACTGTAACTTTTTTAATAATTGGTAAACTACGAATCCTGAAATATAACCAACTATCTGGGCCTTGATTTTATTGTTAGGGGTTTCATCTATAGTTTGTGCTAAATGGTCACAGTTACTATTATATTTCTCTTCTATTATTTCTTCATTGAAACGTTTCTTCATAAATGCTTTAGAAATGGTTTCTTCATCGAGTTCTTCATGGCGGTAATTATGGGAAGAACTATTGATATTTTGTAAATTATTTTGCAATATAGGCAAATTTTCAAGAGGCAAGCAATTTCCTGTAAATTTAGAGCTCAATTCCAAATGGGATAGCATTTTCTTGTAAGCGGACTTAAATTGTCGGGCATTTGGGTTATTGTTGAAACCACCAAGACTTCTAATTTTACCGAAGAATAATTCAACGTGGTCCTGACTGAATTTGAACATCGTCAAGTACGACACAGCTTTAGTATCAACAAGTGACTTATATAAGTACTCCATGCTATTTATGCACACTAATAGTCCAACGATGCCTGTATTGGCCTGACATTTGTGCAATGGCACTTGCTTGATTTCAATCACGGTGCGTGATTCTTTATTAACTCTAATCGTTTTTTTGTATGATACTTTAGTAGAAAGCGAAAGTAAATATTTCTTAGCTTGGGCACAAAATTGTATTACATCTGCGGCATTTTCGGGATTTAACGGTTTTTTAAATCCAAATTCCTTCAAATTTCTCGAGTTTAAAACATCAAAAATATCGTTTATTAATTTTAAGAACCTCACTGTTGAATCTGAATTTTCAAAACTTGTAATTTGTAATTGCTTATCGCAAAATTCTATAGCCTTAGCAACACTGGTACTTAACAGTTGAGTCGCTAATTTTACTTTCATAACTTCGTTTCTGAATTGTATGTGTCGCAGAGTCAGCTTGTTGGCTAAATGCAAACTATTTTCTTCTTGGAGATTATGTAATTGCTGTATAAGGCTCCATTTTACAGTTCCATTACTTCCATCACAAAATTCTTTTTTGGACTCCAATAAGTTTCGGACCAACTTCACCATGTGGCACGCATCCAAGAATACAACAACTTTGTAGTCACCGCTCGGATGCTGGAACGTTGTATTCATGTTTTCGTGATTTTCAAGTTCGCAGCCCAGCATTTTCATGCAATTAATGTTAGATTTGCATCCGTCGAAAGTTAACGACACAATTTTGACCCCAGCATCCTGGCATTTTTGTAAGGCAATGTTAATTATGTTTGCCTTCATTTCACCAGTCAAGCTTTGAATAAAAAAGTAGGCAATGGGCAATGTCCAACCTTCAAGTAATGAAACTACAAGAAGTACAAAGACTTGACTAGCCTTTTGGTCTGAGTTATCCATACCGATTCCCATATCGACAAGGCCTTCATAATTAGTGCCAGTCCATATTCTTTGTTGTCTTATGGACATTTCATCGGCAATAAGAGAACAGATCAGTGGTTCCGACGATAGTTTGGATTTATCGGTTAATCTTTTAAAAGCTTCATCCGTGAAACCAGGTTCCGCATTCACGTTTTTATACCATCTGAATAATGTACTCGGGTGTGGAAGACTCTTGTTGAAAATTCTCCGTAAGTATTGATATGCAGCGGTGGAGTAAAAATGCAAAGTAAGTGCAAATTTTTTAACTGCTAGCGGATAAGTTGAGAAAGGTTTTCGCTTCTTAGCCGATAAAATTTTCAAAATGCTTTCATCATTGTTCTTAGTCACTCTTTCTATGTCATTACAAAGAGAATCGTCAATTAAACGTTTCTTCCTTAAACTCTGTACGATTTCCTTCAATGATGAATTTGCTTTAATAAGCCTTTTATTTTGTTTTTTTAGATTTCTTATCTGTTTGTCTTTAAAATTTAACTTTCTATGACATTTTACAAGCTCTTTCTTGAACTGTGATGTTTTTGGTGTGTTCAGGACAGAATCTAATCCTGATGGTGATGACAATGTCGACTTATCACCTGAATTATTAATATTTTGTGATAATATAGATTCTTCTTGTACCGCAGCAGTAAACTCCTGCAACAAAAGTTATTGTGTGTAGACTTCAGAACCAAAAAAGAGTATTTTAGAAATTAGGTAATTAATTATACACTTACAGGTACTTGTGATGAGCTTATTTTCTCTGATGATTTTGCTACCTCCAGACTTATTTCCTTTGATTGACTAGTTTCAGCAACAACACCATACTAAAATTTTAATAAAATTAATTAAGTAGAGTAATTTCAAAATCTAGATTTTGAATTTATTATTTATTATTTTTACATAGTATATTATGTCCTCACCTCAACCTCAATATGCGGAACAGCTGTCTTTTTTAAACGCTTATATCCTTTTGTAGTATAATATATATCAGATTCATGAAAATGATCTGAGCAAATGACGCTTGATTTATTGGGTTTGTAAAACTCTTCGGATCTTTCTTTTGCTACCAACTTGCGCCAATCCTCTCTCATAATCTCGTGTACAGGAAAGCTAAAAAAGTTCATAGGTATTTATTGTTGATTAGTAGGTATATTTAGTAGGTACATGAAACAACTACCATTTTTTTGTACAAAAAACACGATATTCGTTGCACCCTATATACTGTAAATTACCTACTATACGGTATCTACTGTAGGAAAGTGAAAACCATATTAAATTGAATTCGAAAATTTTTCAATGAAATACTCTTGAATAGAGTAAGAGGTGACAAGATTGCACGTACTTTTTCATCATTAATTGATATACTATGATTCAGTGGGTCTACTTTGTACTAGCCTGTTGTATACCATTTTATTAAATTTGACTAACTTCTGCTGCTTCGATTTTTTCTTCCGATACAATAAAATAATCCTAACATAAAACCGAGTCGATCTTAACATTTTTTTGTCAAGATTACCCATTTTTATGGCCAACTTGCGCTTGACCAAAAAAATTACTATGTAAAAATTGTTTTCACAAAAAAAAGACCTAAAGTTTCCTAAAACAGTTTCTCTGTATCTTATAAGGTTCCAAATTTCCCCATACTGTCCCAGTTAAAAAACACTCTGTACCGCCTATCTGATTGTGTCAAAATTACTTTCCTACAAACAATAGCCTAACCTAACCTAACCAGATAAAACAAAAGTGGTAAACTAATGTTCAACCAGTTCCGAAAGTAATAACAAAAAATAGCGTCTCCATTGTATTTGTGTTCTGGTGGCGTCCTTTCGTCTCTTTCTTTCTGATGCGCGAGTTAGAAGGAGAAGGAAATATGTTTGATGGTTAATAACAATTAAAATTGTTTTTTGAGTATTTAACTAAATAATTTACACTTTTTCGTGTGTTACCTTACATAATTAAATTCAACTTACCGGTGGTAGGTCACACCATCTTTTTTTTGCGTTGTTAAAGTATTATTTCGGCACTTTTTTATTGCACACTTCGGCATCCTTACCGCTTAGTGATCTTCGCGCGACTGAGACAAAAGTGTGCTTAAAATTGCTTTAAGCACAATTTTGTCGTGCCGTTGAAAGCGCGCCGATGCGATGTCCTGGGTATAGAATGTCATTGATTGCAACAGACCGATCGACTGCTCGACGAGCAATGGACAATGAAACTCGAACACGGCACGGCCGGGCGAGACGGTCTGATAATCCCTTAGGGAAACATATTTAAAAAAAAATAACTACCTACCTAATTATAATTTTTCTGTTGCCAAAGTCCAAAATGAAAAATAATTATTAGATTTGTAAATAAAGTTGATTTTTATTCGTTTATTATAAATATTTTGTTTTATTTTTCATCTTCTTGATGTTTGTGTCAATCCTATTTATAAATATGTATTTGTCGATGTTTGTTTGTTTTTTCTCCTCGAGCAACAACCGCTGGATGGAATGCGATAAATGAAACTCGTCATATTTTATATAGCGGGAGACTTGGAATCGCGATCCAGTTATGGGGCCGGAACGCGTTTACAAACGCGGGACACAGCTAGTATTTGTGAATTGTACGACTACCTACCATGAATATCCATATTTTTCACCTAAAAAGGTTTTGCCAAACGTTTTCAGTAGGTGTACCTACATCCATTTTTTTTAGAAAAGTAGCTTATATAAGGTCAAGAGTCGATTTCAAGGTAAAGAAAAAGACTGTCGCAATAAAAGTCTGAGTACTTACTTAGGTGTACCTATCCACCACTAGCTAGACCAGTGATGGGCAAACTTTTTCATTCGCGTGCAAATATTTACGCAAATAATCTGACTGGCCAAGTATTTGAATCTAATGATCTTATTTTTTATCCTATCCTATTCTTTCTTATACACTATGCGAAAGTTTGCAAGTAATGTATGTGTGCAACTTTGGAACTAATTCAAGCAAAAACCTCTGAACCGATTGCGATGAAACTTAGAATAGGTACGTAGATACCTGGAGACCTGGAATATCGCATAGAGATAAATAGTATTATCTCTGTATTCCCACTGTGCCTACGTGATTGTATGATACGGGCCGCGGCGCGGGTAGACTGAGACATTTTTATTCAACAAAGTGCACTTGTTAGAAATTTGATAGTCGCGGGCCGGATTAATTAAAGCCATTTGCGGGCCGGATGGCCCGCGGGCCGTAGTTTGGCCACCACTGAGCTAGATCAACACCGCTCACATACAAGGGGTAACGGGTAAGCCCTTTTAATCCGAAAGGGGGTTGTTCTAGACATCTAGGCGAACAACTTTTGTTCTACGACTTTTGAAAATTCAAACTTTTTAAAAAATTTAAGGGTCATGTTTCACTAAAAAAACAGCTCCTTTTGAAAATAAAAGTAATTGAAGTTTTCATTGTAGTAAATCAAACAAATAAAAGAACAAGAGAAGGTCAATGACCTCGAACTCTGAGTACTTAACAGCTGATTTTCGAGTAAACTTTACACTATCTATGCTTTACACTTAAAATTTTCGAAAATAAATTATTTAATAAATTTAAAAGTAGGTACATCGAATTTACAAAAGTTCTTCGCCTAGACGTCTAGAACAACCCCTTTCGGCTTAAAATGGCATACCCGTTACACCTTGTATAGGTATAACATTTAGCAAAAGACTGAAATAGATTACTCAAGTTATCTACATTGCCATCTTCGCCATATTAATATAATAATATGGACAAGTAGAAACTATAAACAGGAAAAATATAGACAACATATAGGAAGTAGGCTGATAAAGTCTTTTAGGTTCGACTTTAATTTTTGTAGATACCTTTTAATTTACCTACTTGTGACATGAACAGCAGACGTTGAGACGTTTTAGTTGTAGAAAAAAACCATGACTCATTTCATTTGTAAGTCCTTGTTGTTCGTTGGAAATGTCTATCTTTGACAAAATTATAAATAAATATAAGTACCTACCTACCTACCTAGATGATGTACTTACCTAAACACAGACAAATCACACAGCGCCTTCTATCTAGTCCCATAGTAAACTACTAAGCTTGTGTTATAGTAACTAGACAACGTATAGGTAGGTATACAATACTTATTTCGTCTCTACCTGTTGGAAACCAAACCAAAAGTTGTCTTTAAACAAGTAGTTTGTCTCCTATATTAATTATTCCTACCTAGGGATGATTAATTTAGTTTAATTTTAAATAATTAATGACTGACTAGAGGGATTAACTAATTAGGTACCTAACCTAACTAACAATATATTGTTAGGTACTTAATTAACATTTTATATCATGTCGACCCGCATCCTGTGACAGGATTTATGTCATGAATTAATCAAAAGGAGCAACCAACGTATTTCCGGTAGCTCTCTATAGTTACCAACAGTTCTAGGCACTATCTTACTTCTTACTAATATTATAAACCCGAAAGTTTGTATGTATGTGAGGTTGTTACTCTTTCACGCAAAAACTACTAAGTAAACCGATTGCGATGAAACTTGGAATATACGGAGTTGGATACCGGGAATAACACATAGGCTACTTTTTATCCTGATGTTCCCGCGGGAACGGGACTTACGCTGGTGAAACCGCGGGGCGCAACTAGTCTACCATATATCCGTTTAATCAGAACCACTATCTCAGAAGATGGTAAGTGACGGACAATTGAGGTCTAAGATGAGTACAGCAAACGGCAACCCCCGGAATTAAAAAGGTAGTTTAGCAGATTCTTCAAGCAATTCTGTTTTTAACACATATTAGTGTAGACACGTACATAGGGCATGAACATAGGGCCCGGGATCTCGGACGAAAAAGTTCGATATTACAATCCCGGGATTGAGAGACTCGATATCGAGATATCGAGTACCTGGTACTTTGGTTATTTGAAGAATAAAAATGAGTTTTAATTCTCAAATATAAAGTAAACGATAAAAGTAAGATTGTATCTCAGAAATGAATCGCTCTAAGACATCATGTGATGAATGTTTTCTATCTATTTAGATCGCAAAATATTATAGGTTTCATTCTGCTCTAAGGCGATTTTTATGCCTTTGGACGGTTTTAACTTAACCCTTGAATAACTTTTACCGTGACGGTTTATGCGCATAGTTTGAAGCAAAAGATTGTTTGGTTTGACGTCTTTTTTTGACGTTATGTCGCTGTTGGGTTAGAAGAACAAATCTTTACTGCGATATGACATTTTATAAAACTTTCAAACAGATTTTTTTTAAACTTCATAGGCCGATATCTCCGATACGAGTCACTTTAGAATACATGTGATGGAATATTTTCTGTCTATTTCTATTTAGACTTCCTCTATCCAAATATATAAGCTTTAACGCGCGACAACATATTGAAAAAAAATCAAGATGGCGGACGTCGACAATGCCAAGGCATGGACATCACATGGACACATCGACATGAAGTTCTTCTTTAGTACCTACTCATAAAAAAAATCATACTCAAAATTTTACTGCTACCGTCCATTTAGTGGCGCGAATAGAACTATAGGCGCGAAAGTTTAGACAGCGGTTATCTGTCTGCCATATTTCCAAAATCGCGAGATAGACTGCCCCTGGGGGCTGTTCTCCTGGGCCAACCTACTTATTAGCGTAAAGAAACTTTAATTTGTAAAAAAATATTTTTATTTTATATTTGATTCGCCTTTTTAATACTATAAGAAATCTCGAGACTAATCCCGGAATCCCGGGATTGAGTTCTAATATCGAAATCAATCCCAATACCTACTACTAGGCCAAATCTAGTGTTTTTTTTTTAAAATGGAACAAGACTTATCAAAGCCTGCAGCCTAACCGTGCAACTTCTGTCGTAATCGGCATCGAAATCCCACTGCGCGGTAAGGTCTCGGTTTTCACAAAACAGGAAAGATTTGTCTGAACTAGTGAAAAGGTATAGTTACCTATTCTACTTACAACAACGTTCAATTTTTTTTTTCGGCTTTTAAAGGTACTCACAACCTTTAAAAGTTGAAAATCAAAATTGAGAAATGAGGCTTTTATAGGTTGTGAGTATCTTGAGTTTTGAGCTGAGTTTGATGCTTCACTATTTAACGACCATTCTAGTCTCATATAACCACCCATATAACTTATAAGAGACCAGCCCCCTATCGCGTAACTCCCAATTCGACGTCGATTTAGGAATAAGACGATGCTGTCGGTCGATAACAGGGTTGAAAAAGCTATCGCGCAAGGAACGTGCAGAAATTGTCGATGTTAAAGCTTTTCAGACAAATCAACGCGACGACGTCGCGTCGAGTTGAGCTCGACGGGAGTTGCGCGGTAGGTCTAAATTCTTTGCAAATTTATTATTATAGGCTCCTTTCTACTATAACCTTCATTTCAAAGTCTGCCTAGGTACCTATTCTATCCAAAAAAGTTATATTACTAGAACAGAAGTTTCTTGGTTCTGTCTAGATTACCTGCAGCAATACCACGTGTAATGTATGCGCTAATGGATGACCAAAGTTACGATTCAAAGACCTTACTAATGTGTTTATTTGTTATAGTCATAGTCATTAGATATAATACCTACCTCTACCTACCTAGTCCATTTACCGCGTCACTTCCTATCTTTGTAGTTTTAATGCAACCTACCTAAATAGGTAGGTAGCAAACGCACACGGCTTAAGATGTGTTTCTATAATATAAAAGTACTAGTCGTTTTATTTACGGACAGCACCTAAGGTCTACCCAGGCTGCAGGCCAGACAGTATCAGTCGACTAAATCAATACTTATGGATGCCTGGTACAATAGAAGCTTCAAATTACGGTTTTAATCGTCTCTAGTAAGTAGGTGGGAATGGGAATATAGAACTATATACTATAGCTGCGCCCCGCGGTTTCACCCGCGCAAGTCCCGTTCCCGCGAGAATATCAGGATAAAAAATAGCCTATGTGTTATTCCAGGTCTCCAACTACTTATATTCCAAGTTTCATCGCAATCGGATTAGTAGTTTTTGCGTGAAAGAGTAACAAACTTACATACATACAAACTTTCGCGTTTAGTAATTAGGATTAGTAAGATATAAAATTCGCGAATCCCCACATGAGATTTTCCCCGTATTCTAGCAATACTTAATAGTAAGTAGGTAATGAAGAAACTTAGTTATTTCTAAAGAAGGATCTCAAAACTAGACCAATCGTTGCTGAGCGTTGTGAGTTTTTAATTATTTACAAAAACTATAAAATGCGTCCCGATGTATTTTTGGAAATAAGTATTCCTCTAGGTGCAAGTAGGTAGGTACATAATACTAGGCTCTATCACATAATTCATGATCTGTCTAATCTACTGTCCGTAACCAAACCAAACCGAACCGTATTATTTTATAGGAACCCAGCCTAAGAGTCGCTTCTTTATGATTCAAGCAACGTTTTAATAAGATTTAGTTTGAGATACTTTATGTGTCACGTAGAACTTTGTGGGTACAGTCGGAGACACAATTTTATCTAGGTACTTACTACCTACTTACTAAGTATTATACCTATTTCTATGGATTTAGTTCCTTGCTGTTTGACCTGCGTAAGTTCAGATCCTGGGAATATCTATAGGTACCTACTTAGTCTTTTTCCTTCTCCAAGTTCCCATCTATCTCTACCTCTCTCAAAATTCATCAAAATAGGTTCAGCGGTTTTGGTAGTGAAAACGTAACAGATAGAGTTTCGTATAATTATAATGTGAATAAGGATTTGATTCCTGAGGCTTTAGGCTTATTTTACCACTCCCTCCACTCCCATGAAATTTAGGAAAACATGAACGTTTTCCTTTGTTGTGTGGTGTAGGTGTGGGTGGACTAATAAAGCCTGCAATTGTCCGATAGTGCCACGCCCGCTGGCGCTGGCCTATTTGAAGGGCGAGTCGATGCATATGGTTATTTACCTAGGGTAAACCTGGCCTACGTATAGGGGAGAGATAAACTAAAACAAAAAATATTAAAATAAAAGAAATTATCAATTTCTGAACGCATTCTAGTACTAGTGCATTTTGAATGTCCAGAAGCAAGTTTTAGTGCTCATTGCTCCAGAAAAAAACATGCGTTAGTTGCGGATATTTTATAAATAACGTATAGGTAAGTTTCGACTGTCGCTTAAAACGTTTAAAGATAAATCTTGTTTTCAATCACCGCCTAAGTTTTCTAAGTGGTAATGAATTAAGTACTTAAAAAAATTACCTACACAAAAGAAAATTTACCGAAATCGGATAGGTAATGTTAAGGGGTGGAATTAAGATTTTGCTGAATATGGCCAAAACAAAAATAAAATGTTATGCAACTCTTTAGTGACCGACTGTACTCACTCAACCGTACAACGTTCAATTTTCCTGTAGGAAGGTACAAAACAGGTGTAGGTACGTCAGTAAAAATTACAATTATCGTGACCTCATCCACTAAAATTTCCTTAAAAGAATCGCTCTATAAAACTTACGTATTCTTTCGCATTACTTCAGTCGCTTCTAGCGTTTCAAACAAAATGTTTAGGCTTACAATCCTGTGCATATCTCTAGCTGTAGTATACAGTAATGATTTACAAGAAGGAAAAGATGGTGGTCGAATAATATACAACGATAAAATTTACGCCAACCCCGCATTATGGACGCAAATAAAAAACGTTACAGTGAACGCAACGGACAACGAAGTCATAAGTCGAATCAACGTTACTGATTTAAGAGAAACCAAAGATGGGGAAGCCAAAATTGTCGAAGGTGGCCCAGGAGCGAAAAACGTAACTATCGAATTAAAAAGCCCTGCCGTTTTCAGAGGATTTGAATTCCAAGTCGAAGTTTATGCTGTGCCAGATCGCAAAACCAGGGAGACTACAGTTGTGATGATGAATGATAGAACTGGAACTGTAATTTACAATGGCACTGACGTCATTAGGATTAATGATAGTAATGTAAAATATAATGATGTGAAAACTCCTCCTGATTCAACAACGGATCAACCAAGTGTTGAACCAATCCCTGCTGAAATAGACGAAGGCTTAAAAAAGAGAGAAGTGCAAGAGCCAGCAGTCCAAGTGGAAGAGCCAGTTGAAACAGAAGAACCAGTTGAGTTACATGAACAAGTTGAGTCACAAGAACCCTATAGACCAGAAGAACCACGTGAGCCAGAAGTATTACTTGAGCCAGAAGAACCACTTGACCCAGAAGAACCACTTGACCCAGAAGAACCAAACACTACTGTAAATGCTAATATCGAAAATCCCACAGCGGCAGAAGAAAGTGTAGAAAAGAGAGAAACAAACACTCAGGACCAATCAGTAGTAGATGAAAGCAGCAGTGATGGTAACGTAGCGAGTGATAACGTCAAAGTCGGAGTAAGTACTAATGTCAATGACCATATTAGTGGTGCAAAAAAGAGAGACACACAATCCCAAGCAGTTGAAGATGGTAGCAGTAGTAGTGGTAACGTAGCAAGTGATAATGTCAAACTAGGAGTTCAAAATAATGTAAATGATCACATTGGTCAAGAAGAGGAAGCAGAAGAAGAGGGCCAAGAAAAGAGAGATACACAGGACCAACTAGTTCAAGATAAAAGCACCAGTGATGGTATTGTAGCGAGCGATCAAGCTTATGTAGCAAATTTAACTAGTTCCAATGATCGTACCACTGGTGTAGAAGAAGTTAAAAAAAGGGACACGCAAGATCAAGCAGTTGAAGATAGTAGCAGCAGTAGTGATAATGTAGCGAGTGACAATGTTAAAGTTGGCGTTGCTACAAATGTCAATGATTATATTGTTGGTGCTAAAAAGAGAGACACTCAAGCGCAAGCAGTTGAAGATGGTAGCAGTAGCAGTGGTAACGTAGCGAGTGATCATGTCAAAATAGGAGTTGCAACTAACGTGAACGATCACATTGGTGCAGAAGAAGCAGAAGAGGAAGGCCAAGAAAAGAGAGATACACAGCACCAACTAGTTCAAGGTGAAAGCACTAGTGATGGTATTGTAGCGAACGATCAAGATTATGTTAGAAACTTATCTAGTGCTAATGATCATACCACTGGTGTAGAAGTTAAAAAGAGAGATACCCAAGACCAATCAGTTGAAGATGGCAGCAGCAGCGAGGGCAATACAGCGAGCGATAGAGTCAACGTCGCAGTCGCTACTAATGTTAATGATCATATTTTTGGGGCTAAAAAGAGAGACACCCAGGACCAATCAGTCTTAGATGAAAGCAGCAGCGATGGTAATGTAGCTAGTGATAATGTCAAAGTAGGAGTATTAACTAATGTTAATGACCACATCACTGGTATAGAAGTTAAAAAGAGGGACACGCAAGGGCAAGGGGTTGAAGATGGTAGTTTCGGAAAAGGAAATTTAGCAAGTGACAGAGTCAATGTCATAGTTGCAACTAATGTAAACGACCACATTACTGGTGTTGGTAATGCATATTCAGGAGAAGGATCTGAATCAGACTCAAGTTCTGGGGCCGAGGGGGGAGAGGGAGGGGGTGAGGGAGGAGAGGAAGAATCAAACTCCAGCGGCGATACTCAAGACCAAGAAGCTTGGGATGGTAGCAAGAGCATGAACGATATCGCGAGTGATAGAGTCAATGTACTAGTTGCTACTAATGTAAACGACAAAATTCAAAAACGTCAGGCTGAGGCTCACGGAGAAGTAATACCTGACATTGCACAATCTAACGACGCCACTATATCGAATTCTAACATAACAGAGAGCGCAAATAAACAATCATCAAGCACAAGCACAACGGGAGGCAATGAAGCTAGCACTCACGCCGACGCCAGTGAAAAAGGCAAAGAAAAAAGATCGACAGAAGACGGAAGTGAAGCCAGCCAAGCATCTCAAACTACTGCAACAAACACTAATATAACAGATACCGCACATAATAGTGAAGTCAAACCTATTGCTACAGCCACAAAAGACGAAATTAAAGAAAAAAGACAGTTAGAAACCTCCCCGTTTGAAGATGCAGTCGTCGAATATATCCAATCAGTTCCTGAAATTATAGCAGAAAATGCACAGCAGGAAATAATTGATACAGTAAGAGCAGCACGATATGCTCCTTACAAACATTATGAGCATGAAGAAACAACCACAGAGGCTACCACCACAGAGGCGACAACAACTACAAAAAAATACGACGATCATGGTCATTATTGACATAAAGAAGGTCCGATGCATAGATAAATATTAATATGTTATACAAGTAGGTACAGTGCCCTCAAGCTATTCCGCTTCGTATTTTTTAACTCAGAGACGAAGAGAAGAATGCTATGTCGATGTTCAGTGCCTATAAAAAAGTGAAGATTAAGTATTCTGTAAACAAGAGTGTGATACTTGTTTTCTCTAGAAATACTGAATGACTGGAAAATACTAAAGAAACGTTTGTTACATTTACCTTAGGCAATTCTTTCGTTTTACACTAGGTATAAACTCAGTATTTATCGTGCATGATATATAGGCACCGTGTTAAATAATAGGGGCATATGGCATCGCAATAAGTATCAACTATTATGTATTCTATCAATAGTTAGTTCGGCAGGGGTTCACAAACTTGTCAGTTCGCTGCGCACATACGGACCAAGCATGCGATAACGGCGCGGCGGCGCCCCAACTAGTAGCAAGGTGGATACTTGTCATCCGTGGTGACAATCAGGGACAATGATGTCCCTAATTATTGGACATGATTGTCTCTGGTAACAATCAAGGACAATTTTGTCCATTGATTGGGGGCATCACAGAATCTCTGAGTTACGTACGGCGTTCGTTCATTAGTTCCTAATTTATCCAAATAGCTTGGTGGGACTGTACTTACTAATAAATGTAGTTTAGTAGGTTTGCTACGATCAGCTAGGTCGATAAGTAGACAATAAAATGAAAACATATTTTTATATCAAAGTAATTTATTTAATTTATCTAACTATTTATGTCTATTTATATTATATACCAACATAATTAGTTCCAGGTTAGGATAAAATAAATTTATTACAATGGAATGATTGTTTCTTTTCACATTTTATTGATATTAATTATGATATGTTTATTTATGTATATATGTTAAACTAACATATATCCTTTACATACAAAAACAGCTGTTTTTCTAGTTAAGTTCTCAAGATTGGTGGCCTAGACGTCTAGAGCCTTTCGCCTTATGTAATCTCGCCAATACAATGGTCTATAGCAATTACTAATATGAATCTCTTAAAATATCTTCTTTAGATACAAACCCAGTAGGTAACATTGGGTTGAAATACCAGGCCCACATAAATAAAGTGACGGTTGATACAAACACTTATAACCTAAAACCGTATTTAGGAGGAATGTAAAGGTCAGGAATATTACTATGTCTATTTTAAACCTGCCGGTCTGATTTCGCAACTCTGTTGCTAATAAATCTCGATTGAGACAATTGAAATTGTTGTATTCACATCATTTTTAGATTTTCGAGATTTGTTGGCAACAGAATTACATATTATTCAGCTAGCTGCTCTCACGCGGCGCGAGTGGGAGATTATTTTTACCTCTTGCTCAGTCATGAATACCTGGTAGTGGAAATCATAACCAACAGGCAGAAATAACCTTAGTTCTAATCATACTTGATCAATGAAACTACAGGTATACCAGCAGGAATGCTCTTCTCTCCATTCAAGCCATGTCTTATGTAGTTATAAATGCTTAGTACTTGAGGTACATACATACAAATACTAGGAAATCATAGGTAGAAAGAACCATAGTTTTAATCATACTTGATCAACGAAACTACAGGTATACCATCAGGAATGTTTTTACGTCCGTTCAAGCCTTCAAGTTCGACCACAGCTAGACACCCCATAACCGTTGCCCCACAAGACTTGAGTAAATGAGCCGCAGCCGCCATGGAGCCTCCAGTGGCTATCAGATCATCAATTATAAGGCATTTGAGGCCAGGTGTTATGGAGTTCTTTTGTATTTCTAGTATATCCTGTAAAAAAACTTAAAATCAAATCATACTTCGTATGTAAGTAATGAAGACAAGTATGTTTGTTACTTCTCCAAGTTTTTGCTTAAATAAGTAACAAGCACATTGATTTGATTGCGATAAAACTTGATATTATGTGGATAGTTGAAACAATCGAAATTGTTATATTTACGTTATTTATCATGTCATACACATACAAGTATACACATGCAAATAAATAAAACAAATTGCCATTGCAATTACTATTATGCAAAACTAGCAATGTAAATGTCAAATTGATAAATAAATATCCATAATGGTAAAAATGACAATTTCAATTGTTTTAAATGAGATTTGTTAGCAACAGGGTTATATAATCAGCTAGCTGAATTAACACATATGAATGTGAATGATTTGACTCCCGTAATAAGTGTATCCATAGGGCAAAAGTAGTTTGTAGATAAAACCACTTGAGTAAAGTATTTTATTAACATGTCATAATTAGGATGAACTATACAGCAGATAAGGGGGAATCACAAAGCTAAAATTATTTATAGATAAAAGTCAACTTCGATAAGTGGATTACTTATGTATATTATAAATTTATAACAGACAGCACCCCACAGATTGACCCGCGCAAGTCCTGCTCCCGTGCGAATATTGGGCCATAAAGTAGCCAGTGTGTTAATCTAGCAATTCAGCTGGAAGGTCTACTAAACTAAAGCAGCATAAATTTATTAACTTGTAATAATTGACAGGTGGATAACAGGGTAGCTCCGAAACCAAGTTTTCACAAAGAATTTCAAATATCTAGCAGCTTTACAACCCTCTGTATTGCATGATGCACATAAACTTATGTGAGAAAGACGGAGGTATTCACAGCTTTTTTAAGGTAGTAAAGATATTATGCAGCATTTTAAACCTTTAGTCAGAGTGTTTTAAATCGATTTTTGTTTGAATTCAGATTTACCGTAATATGCCTTACATACATAATTAAATTTTCACTTACGGATCCATATTCCAAATCATATTGATATGAAACAACATCCCCGGGCAGTTTTCCCTTCTTTCTAACTGGTAAGCAACCTATTTTGAGCTCACTGGCTATTGAGAAAGAAAATAAAAACCCTCGAGATTCAAGTCCAACAACTGCTTCCACATTTGAAAATTTACTTTTTATTGTTTCGATTAGTACACTGTTTAGTAACTGGCAGGTTGGACCATCTGAGAGTGCTGAGAAAATGTCCCTGAAAAAAAAAATGAAAAAAGTTCTAGGTTTATTGAACCAACTGAAATAATTTATTGTTTGTGGAAATAGATACCTAAATAATAGTATAAATGGTAACCTACATTAAATTTATACTATTATGATGGTAAAAGTTTGTGAGTGAGTTTGTTTGTCACTCCTTCAAACAAAAACCTGTAATAGCAATGCGAAAACATGATATGGTAGTTGAAGATCTGAATTAACACATAGGCTACTTTTTATGTGTCCTTTTCCTGTGCAGCTAGTACATACCACGGGTTTTTTTTCCACTAGTAGGTAGGTATATCTAGGTAATATTATTTGATTATTTGAATGGGCCGTCATGCTGTCACCACCAACTGGGTTTTGTTATTCACCATATAACAGCCCTTTAGAATCGGAGCAGATAAAAGTATCGACTAGTTCTACCATTTGGCCAGATATGAACCTCTCAGCAATATGTGCCGTATCAGGGAAGTCTTCTGTATCTGACCCTTGACCCAACTATTAAACGAGTCTCCTAATCTTTACTACTAAGTAATCCATTTGGTGTTACAAGTATCGAAACAATAATTGTGCCACATGGCGGTAATCTTGTAGGCTAAGTCCAAGTAAGAGGTCCTTATAATGAATTTTTTTTTAAATCCTTTATAAACAGAAACACAAAAGTGTAGATTTGTTAACTTACCAAAACAGGATTCCTGGTTTCGGAAAATCGGGATAACTTTCTATCTTCGACTTGACTAAAGCTACTTTATTTTCAAAATCTGTCTCCATAGTTAATTGGTGAAAAAATACTAGGGTAGAGGTTATGTTAGCTTTGCATAACAAAGTTAAGAATTACTAAATCGGGCACATGGTTTTCTTACTATAAGCAAAATTGATTTCCTATTCATTTACCAATCAAATGAACCCGTAGGTAAATAAAATACTCAGGAACCACTTCAAATATTCCGCGATGTTTTTATCCGTCCGTCCAGTATCCGCACCCGATAGAAATATCCTATCCGGTACGTCAATGTCAAAATGACAGTAACAGTAAAACTCCAAGTTTTTTGTCTCCAAACATGGATTTGTCTGTTGAAGGAATGGACTTAGGAAAATAAACAGGACTGATTAGTTGAACATTTTGCCTTACAAAAGACAGAGGCTAATCCGAGCCGAATGAGATAGCAATCGACGATGTAGTGTGTCTCGTTCTTTCATCTTGCCAGCCTACAAAAATTATCATATTTAAAAAAAAAATATTAAAAGAGGTTGCAGTTATTGTACGGCCAGATAAAGCACGACCCGATAATGTCAGTTAATTGGACGCCAGGGTCTCGTTTTAACACTTCGTACAAATTGTATGGGATGTAAACAAGACGAATATCCTGGCTTCCATTTAACAGGTCGTATATTATCGGGTCGTGTAATATTGGGTCGTCAAGTACATTATTGGCTCCCATTTCCTTTTTAATATTTTAATGGTAACCCATGCCAGTGTCATGGCGGCATCATGGTAGTAAAATATTAGTTTTTTATAAAATCGCTGCGTTAAATTCTATAAAATGGTGAAAACGTGTTGCGTTTTTACTTGTACAAGTGAATCATATGGTGGTTGCAATATATAATTTCATAGGTAAGCCAAAATATGTTTATTATTGTATTACAAGAATTTATGGTGACTATGATTTTTGGATTTTTGTATTGAGTTCGGGTAAGTTTTTTTTACTGTAATTTTATTATTTCAGCTTTCCGAAAAATGAACAAATACGACAAAAATGACTCAGCAGTATGGATGTGAAGTAGAAAATTACAAAAAAATCAGTCGTATGCAGTCGTCACTTCGATCTTTCCTGCTTTTACTCCCGTGGATTATTGAAAGCCGATGAATACCAACAATTCCGCTGGTGGTACGAATACTGTT
The DNA here is from genome assembly GCA_949358125.1 of Idaea dimidiata. NCBI lineage: Eukaryota > Metazoa > Arthropoda > Insecta > Lepidoptera > Geometridae > Idaea > Idaea dimidiata. The sequence continues at coordinate 17,052,905 of OX442334.1, read as the reverse complement.
AGATATTTTACTACTTACCTGCTGAACATGAGTGATAATAAGTAATTAGTCAAAAAGTTTTATTTTTGAAATTTCCTCTAGTTTTACATTTGATGAATTTTGAGGAATGTACTATATTAAATTTAACTTAATTGACCGTCATGTCTGTTAAAATTTGATTTCGTCAGTCAGTATGTAGTATATTGTGTCTTTGTGTGTATGTATTTTCCTTCTTCTTCTGCTGCTGCTTCACACCAAAGAAAATTAATTTAATTTCTTCTTCTTTCTTCGAACCTGTGCCTCTTGCATGACGGGCGAGAGCGCTAATCTTTGCCTCACGGGAACCCGTCGTGATACGGTGATTTTTGATGATACATTTCTTTTTGTAAAATATTTATACTTATTAATCAAAGTGTTCAAAAATTAATAAGCATACTATAACAATTAATAAAACTGTTTTATACCGTGTCCTTTTGTATTATTTTATTAATCCTTAAAGAGCGTCTATTGCTAATGGAAATCTTCAATTTGCCAACACAGACTGAGACGTAAGTCTCAGTAATATTATAAACGCAAAAGTTTGTATGTATGTCTGTGACTTTGTTACTCAATCACGCAAAAACTACTAAACCAATTGCAATGAAACTTGAATATAGGTAGCTGAAAACCTATAATAACACATAGGTTATCCCGATAATCTCGCGGTAACGGTACTTACGTGGGTGAAACCGCAGGGCGCAGCTAGTAAATACAATTGCACTTGCATTATTAAATCTAAAATCTGTCACATAAAAAAAATCTTATTGTCACCCTATTAGAAAATGACACAAGTCCTTTGCTACAACCATCTTGCTCAGCTCGTTTTTATTCTGACAGATTTTCCTCCAGTTATTTATCTTACCTCCATGGTTGAAGGAGAGATATTATAATCCTCGGTCCTCGGAGAGAGTCGGAGTTTCTCGGAGTCTTGCTTGAACGGAGCTGCGGAGTTTACTTTTTCGACTTGGCGCTTTTATAATTAAAAAAGTTGTTGAAATGTTCACACTGGATAATTCCAAAATAGCCAAGTAAAGAGCCATAAAGAAATCATCATTGCCAAAACTGTCAAAGTCATCGACCTGTCAGAGAGTTTTGGCGGGAACGCATTGAAGAGATGTGGTGCTAAATTTTCATTTTTGTGAAACCTAGTTTAAATGCGTTCAAATTGTTTACTTTCGGGGGCATATTAATCAATTTAGTCTTGTGAAGGTGTACAAGAAGAATGAAAGTGAAAATCGGTGCAAAACATGGACTTAGTGTTGTCTCCAAAGCTCCGTGAACAATCTTTGTAAATGGCCGCCGGGTTTACAAATAATTTCATAGATTTGACTTTAACTATGACGACTTGACTGTTTCGATGCAAATAACTTGCACAATATATTAATAATACTTGACACTGGCTAATTTCCTAATGGCCATAATTGGTTCACAACCGATAAGAAATAATAAATAATAATCGACCTGTCAAAAATGTCAAAAGTTCAAATTTTTTACCGGTTAGGGTTATAAAATCAAAACAAAAGGCTATTTTTTGAATTTCTTAATTATTTTACGAATCTCGTCCTTTATTAGAATTTAAAATTTACTAATGTTACAAAATAATTGAATGCCCGCAAACTAGGAATTTATCTATCGCTAGAAAACAATAAAAGTGACAATCTGCTAACCCATAATTTTACAATGTTATCATCAGATGATTTAGAAAGGCTGATTGAGGCGAAAAAGCGTGAGATTGAGAGAGAGAAAACGCTGCTCGGTCTTTCTCCGCCCCCCATAGTTCACGATGTAAGTTTTTACAATGATTTACAAGCAATATACATGTAATTTGCATGGTTATGCACATGTAGCAGCGCTTGCAAGATGCAACGGTATTGTCCGACGACCACCTGTTTGCTTTGACGTTTAATTTTATCGATTTTTCATCCGCGTCCGGCAGATAAGTGCCGCCAAATCGATCAGGTGCACGCTAAGCGCCAATACATTTGTAAATAAACATAATATTCTTGCATTTAGCTATCTCTTTGAGTTTATGTTTTGGACTATTACTAGATTTGTTAGTAAGCCGGTAGTTAAGTGTTGTGTTGTCTAAGTGTGAGAAAAAGTAGTGCAATATTGTGTATATTTCCTTGTTTTGTTAATTTTTGGTTTGTTTGTGTTTTACTGGCAAAAATTAGGTTTTTTTACCTAATTTTTAAACCGATAACAAGTATATTATAAGGTGTTTATTATATTATTTTATAATTAATTGCATAAATTAGATTTTTCTTCTATTTTCGAGAAATCAGCTCTGAAATGTAGAAACAGAAATGCAACAATTTTAAAAATAATAACAGCTATTCCTATAACGAAAAATGAATGACAAAAACATTAATACATTAATCCTAGTACCAACCAATACCTATTGCTGTAAATTAGATAAAAATTGAAATACATCATTAAGTAACATAAAGGGAAAATGATACTGATACCCCTGCTTGTTCTAATACTGACTTATTTAAAGATTATGTAAAGATAGATTTTTAAAAATAACTATACAAATAAACAACTCATGAAGTATCTACCTACTTACCTGAAAGCACTTTTGAGTTATTCAACTTACAGATATTCTTTTTACATTAAAATCTAATTTATTTCTCTAAAATCCGGGAATATCAGAATAAAACATAGCTGTATATAGCTATATTTGTAGCTGGTATAGCTATACCAGCTTCAAACCAAGTTTAATCGCAATTAGTTACTTAAGTAGTTTTTGCTTGATTGAAACATACAACACAATCAAACAAACATTGTAAACTTTCACATTTATAATATTAAAGTTTTCATAATATTATAAATGCAATTTCATTACAATTATTTCATGCAATTACATTTTTCTTTTCTTTTACCCTGTTGACTTACCTCCCTGGAGTTAGTAAGATGTAGTATTGTTTCATATTAAACATACATTGCTCCACATGCCACAAACAAGTTACTCAATTAGTCATTCAATGCATTAAATATAAAGCCCTAAAACTCGTGAACATGGACTATTTTTAAAAGGGATATTGTAAAGACTAGTACATTGATAAACATGTGTCTAAGTTGTAGTAGATGGCTTTCAGGACAACATTTCAAGTCAGCATTTATATATTTCTATAAAAACCCCCATGTGGGCCTAAGCTATACTGCTGCTCCTCATTACTAGAGAGTACTACTTGACTTACTAGAGACTAGAAATATTGGTAAAAAGTGGCACAAGTGCTCCACATTATGAATGTTATATTAAATGTCCAAATAACATTTAACAACTGTTACAAAACTTACTCCAATGACCTTAATGATTTACATTCTGAATGTTATTATTTTCTAAGGCTTAGATTCACCTGAGAACTGTAACAATAGGTATGTTAGACCACTACACGAAAAGAAGAAGAGCAAGAGTTTAGAGATGATTGTTTTCTCTTCACAGGCTAAAGAAGACAAAGAGAATGCCTCAAGTACAGATCTACACGAGTACACAAAGAAGGTGAACTTTAAAGAGGCCAAAGTCCTGTCCGATCACAATGCAAAGACTGAAGAAGAAGGCGTCCAGACTAGTCTGTATGATATTGAAGAGAAGATACCACCTGACCTAGAGCGATATATCCGGGTAAGTCATTGTAATATTTCTTTTAGAGGTATATTCCGGTAAGTCATTGTAATATCTTAAATTTTTATTGCTCAATGGTTCTACTAGAAATATTTTCACAAGGAAAAATGCATCATCAAAAATCTTCATGTTACTTTTTTGGACTTACTTCTTTGACCTTCTAGACCAGTGAAAGGTTTCCTGTGAGAGATCGCTTTAAGCGATTAGGCCGCCTATTGTGAAACCTACATATAAGTTGTTCATGTTTTTTCTAGCGTTGAGTGATGTTGGTCTAGTGGTAGACACTCACGACTTTCATTCTGAGAGCCTTGGGTTAGACTCCCGGCCGATCGCGCACCAATTTCTTTTTCTTTAAAGTTTTGTGCTATAATAACATCGCTCTTATGGTGATGGAAAACATCGTGAGGAAACCGGCATGTCCTAGGACTCATCACAGACGCAAGCTATGGGACATTCGCCAATCCAGTGTAGGCTCCCGTGGTGTTTTGTTGCCTAACGTCTATAAGAGAAGGCATTTGCCCTGCAATGGGACAAACCATTTAACAACACGAGTTTAAAATTAATTTGAAAAGATAATAAAGCTACAAAGTTATCTACTTGTACTTCAATGTTAGATTATAATACTTACTAAATTAAAAAGTGCATGTCGTAGACTTCAATTAAGTATATTAATTATATCAACAATTTTACTTATAATATAAATAGAAAACCGAACGATAAAATCGCGTGTTTTCCTTCCGTAAGGTAGTTAGCTAGTTGATTTTGATTAATCTACTCTAATTTTACCAATTTTTCCAACATTTTACTAAGAAGTTTGGTTCTAAATGAACCTGTCTTTGTTTGTTTACTTAATTTGACTAAACTAGGTGCCTATAATCAGGCAGTTTCGTGACTTGCTCCGTGATTCGTTTGTTAAACTTTGGATTATATACGTAGGCCACTTATTCTGCTATATTTACTTTCAATTATTCAAGTACATGTGAGAAAAAATGATTGTTAGATCTTTAGCTTCTTGATTTTAATAAAATAAATCACAAATGGTTTTGTTTTCATATGCGACTAGCTGCGCCCCGCGGTTTCATCCGCGTAAGTACTGTTCCCGCGGGAATATCGGGATAAAAAGTAGCCAATGTGCTAATCCAGGTCCCCAGCTACCTATATTCCAAGTTTCACCGCAATCGGTTCAGTAGTTTTTGCGTGAAAGAGTAACAACCTCACATACATACATACTTGCATACAAACTTTCGCGTTTATAATATTATTAAGAGTAAGAAGTAGGATAGTTTATGAATTATAGTTTACTTGTATGGGTACTGGTTAGTTAATATAGTGTTTGTTACACTTTATTGTTTCTTATGTTTCACGGTTTGCTTTTCGAATAAAAGACAGATAGGTAGGTTGATAGATTAACGCTTTTTTTTTTACCAAATACACAAAATAACAGAAATGTATACAAAGAAAAACTAAAACTGAAGTAGCACAATGGGCTAATTAAAAACGAACATAATACATCATTTACTGATGAGTAAACTCCGGACTGTGACTATTAGTGTAATAATGTATTTAGTTTAGAAAAAAAACATGTATTGTACATCATATATTTATGACTAGCTGCGCCCCGCGATTTCACCCTCGGAAGTGAAAAACGCATTGTTAGTTGTTACGGGCGCGAGCGGCCGAGCGGTTCTCGAGCGGTGCACTTTTTCGTTCATTACTCGGGTTCTACTAATTGGATTTCGATGCAAAGTATACCACGACCTTCCTCGAAAAAAGAACTATCCAATATTGAAAACAGAAACAGATTTCAATGGGATTAGTAGTTTTTAGTTGTATAAGGAACAGACAGAGAAACAGACAGACAGACATGAATTTTAAAAATGATATAATTTTGGTCTCCTACTATCCTAAGTCCCCCAGACCACTTTGTTTTTAATTTACTTCCAAGTACAGACTTTTTGTCCTCTCTTCCTTTATTATAGGGAAGTTGCAGAAAATCGAGAAAGGTGGAAAGAGATGGGAGAGGCCTTTGCCCAGCAGTGGGACAGCGCAGGCTAAAAAAAAATATTATAGAAGAATAGAATAGAAGATATAAATTTATGAGTCAAGACGTTCTACTAGAACCTTTTTGCAAGGAGAAACCTTCCTGACACGATTTGAACCCTTGCTGGAACGATGCGTGCGCTAACCATTACGCGTCACAGGAGGAGTTTTGATGAAATATATTCTATACATCGAGTCAATTTTTCTACAAGCTCAATTTGTACAATTTAATAATTACGCTTAGAATGTAACGGCCACTGGCAGTCAATGTCGAATCAACTAACTTGCAATGATACTCCCACGATCTAGATTTGTTATGAATTTCTACTCACATCGTCAGATATGTATGTAACTGCCCAATGTTTGATTATGACTGTATGTTTGGAAATTTTTTAAAGGAAAAGTATATCTTCAAAAAATCACTCGTGGCGAGGCTCGAATTTGCGTCTCTGTATATTAAATGGATACCTATTATTTCCCTATACAAACTAAGTAGACTGTTAAAACTGTACCGTTCCCGCTGGAATATGGGGATAAAAAGTAGCACCATCTACCTCTATACCAATATTTATAAAAAACGGTTCAGCGGTTTAGAAGTGAAAGCGTAACAGACAGATAGACAGACAGAGTTACTTTCGCATAAATTTTTAATATTAGTAAGGATATCTTATAGATCATAATTAGTAATATAATTAAATATAATAAAAATACAAACATACTCGTATACGCAAATAACATAATCCCACTTGGCAGTCGGTAAAAACGGGTAAAAATGCAAGGCATAGCTAGTTTAAAAGTCAAACTATAATAGCTGTTCAGTGCAAGCCTACGCATCGACAATGAATATTAATTGCACATCCCGAGTTGGTACGTCGGTATGACCTAGCCTAGAACTCTAGGTTTAAACAAGCACTAGATTTTTTACTAGCTGCGTCCTGCGATTTCATCCGCGTAAGTCACGGATCCCTTGGGTATTTCAAAAACCCTTTTACTAATATTTTATTATAAACGCTAAATTTGCATGTATGTATGTCTTTGAGTTTGTTACTCAATCACGCAAAAACTGCTCAACCGATTGCGATGAAACTTGAAATATAGGTAGCTAGAGACCTGGAATTACAGATAGGGTTCTTTCAGCTAGTATCACATAAAGAACGTCAACATCATCATCGATGCGATGTTCCCGATTGCAACCCTCTCGGGAATCCAAGGTCTGCTTTCCAATTTTTAAGTCTTCCCTTCGCACGATCTTCGGCATCCTGTGCCGACTCAACATTTCAGCACTTTATGCTATTCAGCAGTTTAGGCTGCGCTTTGATCTATAGTTAGTGCAAAGCATTTTATACTTAGACTAACTTTACTTTATTGAAATCCTTTCTTAGCGGATGCCTACGTCATAACATCTACCTGCATGCCAGTTTTCAGCCCGATTCGTCCAGTGGTTTAGGCTGTGCGTTGATAGATCACTATGTCAGTCAGTCAGTCACCTTTAAGTTATATCAGTCACCTTTAAGTATTATATGTTGAGCGCAGTTGGTCTAGTGGTAGATACCCCGACTTTCATTCCGAAGGGCGTGGTTTCAAATCCTGGCCGTGCACTAATGTCTTTTTCTTTAAGAAAAATTTAAGTGCGCTATTAACATCGCTCTTACGGTGAAGAAAAACATCGTGAGAAAACCCACGGCTTAAAATCACGCACAAAGGCCCAATAGTAGCGCTAATTACGGAAACACACAGTTAAAAGACTTAAAAAACCTAACCTTCTCACCCCTATGTCGTTTTGTGACAAGGAATTCGGATCTGGAATTGATTTTACCGTAATATTAAATGTACTATAATTAAATATACATTTCCTAGGCCATGCGTGTATTAAATAATCTTTGAAACTTTTTTTTACACATTTCCTAAATGGACTCGAAATAAGTTTCATACATTTTTTGTAAAATATAAACAAGAAACATAAAATAACCATTTCCGTAAGGAAAAGAAGGCAATAAACACACATTAACTATAAACACAGGCAGTTTAAATTAAAGCTCGACTCATGTTAGGATAATTGACTGCAATTAGCTATATAACGAGTATAGTGGGTATTTGACTGCGAATCAACAATATGTTACGTAAATATTTACTGTTTATGTACTGTTTGCTTATAATATACTTACTAATATTCTGCTTCTTCTTCTTTTATATTTATTCATATGTTATTATAATATTTTGCTAGTTATTTATTTGCATCGAAACAGTCAAGTCGTCATAGTTAAAGTCAAGTCGAGGGAATTATAGTAAAATGGCGGCCAACCTACTAATGTTGACTGTGATTTTTATTTATTTTTTATCGGTTGTGAACCGATTATGGCCGTTTGAAAAGTAGCCAGTGTCAAGTGTTATTAACTTTTGCAAGTTATTTGCAATTTTTATCAAAACAGTCAAGTCGTCAAGTCAAGGAAGGAATTGTAAATGGCGGGTCTTTACAATGATGGTTCACGCGAGCTTTGGAGACAACGCTAAAGTCTTTTTGCACCGATTTTCACTTTCATTACACCTTCGCGAAACTAAATGAATTAAAATGCCTCCCAAATTAATTTGAACTGCTAGGTTTCACGAAAATGAAAATTCAGCAACACATCTCCTCAACGCGTTCTCGCCCAAACTCTGACTGTGATTTAGTATAGTGGTCTACGTATTTATTTGAATTCTTAGGCTTTCTATGTACCTATACCTAGCTATAATAAGCGGTTCCACCCGCGACAATCCTGATCTCGTGGAAATATCGTGATAAAAAGTAGCCTTTGTGTTCATCCAGATCTCCGGTTATCGGCACAAAACATTCCATCGTATTCGATTCAGTAGTTGTTTCGTGAAGAAAGTACAATCATAATCGCTTACTTACTTACTCGCTCATTTACATACAAAATTTCAGATTTACCAGAAAATTATTAAAAATAGCTAATGAAAACGTGTCTAAAAAAATATTGTTTACGGTTGGACTGCTGAGTAAAGTTTCAATGCCACCAACAATAATTAGTTTTTTTAACGAATTTTAACAAGTATACAGAACCCGCAGTGCGCGAATCAGACTCGAACTTGACTGTTTTTTACCGTAACGTTATCATCTGATTACGATAATGATATCGATCGTAAACAATATAGTAATGTGACCCTGACGTCATATGATAAGCTCGACGAGAAAAGTATCAACCTCATTTCATAGTACTTGACTAACAAGCGAAAGCGCCGAAGTGCATAACGTTATTAGGGTCTCGTTAATCCGGAATCCGGAGAAGCATAAATAGGACCCTTTGCGGATTATCGAGGCGTCCGGAATACTTATGCCATATTTAATAATAATACAACAAATGTTAAACTTAGTTTCTTTCAACAATTTTGAAATCTTACTAGTATTATAAACGCGTAAGTTTGTATGTATGTGACTTTGGTACTCTTTCACACAAAAAGTACTAAACCGATTGTAATGAAACTAGGAATATAGGTAGCTGGCGATCTGGAATAACACATAGGTTTTTTATCCCGATAATCCCGCGGGATCGATTCAGCGGTTTTTACGTGGTTGAGTAACAAACATCCAAACACACACACTTTCACATTTATAATATTAGTAGGATAATAGGATTAAGTTGCGAAGTCCAACTTAACTTATCCCTACAGAAAAACGAAAAAACGAGGACTCATGGTCTTAAGAAAAACAATAGGCAATTTACCACTTTGTCGGCATGATTCATAATAATATGTAAGGCAACATTTTAACAGATCTTTTTTAAAAGACATAAGAAGGTGACTGGTCTGGAATGGTCGTTTTACAAGTCAAGCATTTCAAACTCGGCTCAGACGGCCGACCTTCACCTTTTCATCAGTTCCAATATCCAACTGTTCTGGAAATTAATACACACCTTTGAAGAAGTCATAACAAAATTTGAACGTTGTTAGAATACCCACTACCTATCTATGATAATAATATAAGATGTAAGGGTTTGAGATGGTTTCAAAGGCACCTTATACTTCAAAGGGTTCTTTGTTGTTGTTACTGAACCCTAAAAAGGCCTAACCCTTTTTGCCTAATTCCACTAAAAGCATAAAACACTCCCAGTCTAGCTCGCCAGTACCAGGCTGACATAATGCCGTAGGAGTCTAGCTCAATCCGTCCTCAGAACTTCATATGTAAACCGAACATCGCGGCAGTAGCATGTTTTGTACCGAAATAGGGCTAACTGCCCGCCCAGACAGCGTCCAATAACTCGCTTTCCGTAACTTACGTAATTTTACCGAAAATTCAAGCGGAACGTGTAAAGTTAATATCGGGACGCGAAATGTAGTGATCGAAATTTAAATTCCGCAAACGGAAAATGTGGTTTTCGTTTTTTATTTCAGTTCGGTGTTTGTCCTCAAAATTCCTGGCCACGTAATCTGGTTTATGTTCCGAAATGTTAGTTTTTTTCAACGTTTTGTTTGTAAATAGTGTTTTGGGACAATAGGATGGGTAGCGGAGCGGTGAAGCCTTGACGTGTGAATCAGTGATTATCTCATTTACGTGCATTGTTCGTTACACAATCTGATATGGCTGGTCTTCTTTGATGATACGTCAATGAAGATTACAGTCATAGATATTCAGTCAGAAGTAAGTAAATGTTTTTTTTACTATGATCCTACTAATATTATAAAGCTGAAAGTTTGTGAGTATGTGTGTTTGTTACTCAATCACGTAAAAACCGCTGAACCGATTACCATGAAACTTGGAATTGGTAAATAATAAATTATACAGCACGTTGCATATTGCACAATCTATAGCCCCAAACTAGGCTTTTATTATGGGTAAGTATTGGATAACGGCCTACTATCATACTTTTGTTTTGGAAATACATTTTTCAAAATTCCGGATATGAGAAAATTACCAAAAGGGGTTTTGGTCGGAAGCTTGGGCCGCGGCTTGTTCCGTCGATCTAAGTCGTAGCACCTAGCCTACTCGTTTGTGTTCCGATATTGTTGGCTGGTGCAGCCACTAAAAATCAGGGGTCAGATCATCCACCGTCGTTCCTTCTTGTAAATAAGCGTGTTACACCTAGACCATATCAACACTCACCAGTAGGTGAGACAGTGGTCAAACGCTCATCTATCGTGTAAAAAAAAATATATTGAACACGTTTTTTTATTTATAACGACCGGATATTAACCATAAAATGGTGTTACCACATCTATTACGGCACTTTTGACCCGATTTGAATGATTAATGGGATACGGAAGGAACCCCATGGCTGTAGCGCTATGGTGTTCTTTTCGCATTTTTATTCAAGGCAAAGGTTTATTTTTTACGTAATTGTTTTATGTGGCCTTCGATTTGGTTTATGGGGTTTATTAATCTACTGAAGGTCGCGACGATAAGACGCAAAAATTTATTGAAACTTGAACATTGCACGGCACGAATAGTTTAGAACTTTAAATTGTTTAAAAGCTTGTATTTTTGGTAGGAAGCTTCAGCCGCTTACTTGTCTATGTCGGTTCGATTCCCGCTGGGTGCAACTATTGATGCTTAAAAATAAATATTTTTATCTGATCTGGGTGTCTTTCTATGTGTCATATACTATCCCGCCGCGACTTATTCACCCGCGCAAGTCCCGTTTCCGCGGGATTATCGGGATAAAAAGTAGCCTATGTGTTATTCCAGGCCTCCTATCTTTATTCCAAGTTTCGACGCAATCGGTTCAGTGGTTTTTACGTGATTGAGTAACAAACACACATACACATACTCACAAAATCTGTTGGATTCATAGAAAAATGTTAATTATTTTTTAAAGCAATGTTTTAGAATATTTTCGTTCCCTACATTTTGGTAAAGTTTAAAGACATAAACTTATTGTCTCGAATCCTTAGGACATTTTAGACAAACATATTTTTTGTCTAAAATGTGTTTAGGCTTCAACATCCTTCGACATTTTTATAAAACAATGTCATTTACAAACGCTTCAAACGAAAATATTCTAAAACATTGCGTCAGAAAATAATCAACAATTTTCGATGAATCCTAAAGGGATTTTCAGTTAAGCTCGTATAACCCTTAAATAAAGTGCGTTTTAACACACCATTAAAGAAAACTAATCTAATTTATAAAAATAAACATGTCCGCCTACATTTCTTCATAAATTTTCACCCATTTCACCTAATTAAATTATCGTTAATGTTTTCCCCAAGCACACGCCCTACTGGCGCGATGGCGCGCCCATTTTGCGTGATCGTTGCGACTACCACGCCTAGCCTATTGTGTTACTCAATTTACGATATTGTCTTAGAAACTGTTTTTATTGCTCCATTTTTGTACGGCACGTTTTCCAGTCATGAAACATTTTGGATTCTAACAAGAAACTGTCTACTGCTACTACTATGTTATGCTGGGTTTCTATCGATACTAATATAATAAATGCGAAAGTACCTCTGTATCAGTAACTAACGTCAGTCTATCTGTTACGTTTTTGTCTGAATTGCAGTATGAAAATCGTGATGAATTTTGATAAAATAGCCTATGGTCTGTCTCTAAAGTAAGAGAGAACTTTGAAAAAGGACATAGATAGGCTACTTTTGATCTTAATATATTGTCCATGCTTTTGATCCCGAAATTCCTGCGGGATCGGACCTTACGCGGGTGAAACCGCAAAGCGCTGCTAGTAATCTATTTTTTTCACGATCTTTTTCTATTGAGGCAAATCACTCTAATCGTGTTTCGAAGTGTATGACGATATAAAGTATATCTCCACCTTGATGATACCCAAAAACTGTTTCTAAGACACCCCTGTCGCGATATTTTGCGCTTCTCGTCTTTACCACTTCGTGTTAATAAAAAGACGACATCATTTTTCCACCCTTCTGAACTTTGGTATTACAATCAAACTTTTCATTCAAATACGACCAAGCAAACTAAACTATAAATCCTTAACCTATACTTAGATTTCTATCAATTCCGAGCAAATTATACTACAAATAGTTGCAGATTGCTAAAGCCCTACTAATTATGTAAGTTCGCTTGAAATGTTAAAGGTCGAAGTTGGTAGCCGTTGCCGTAGTATCTCAAAAAATCAATCAAATATTTATTTATTAACTATGACACTTATTAGACATTTCTCAAATTACATATACATATATCAGACATCGATTCAAATTAAGCACAAGCACTATCTGTAGTTACTCAGTGGCAACCGACGACGCGTCTTTTCGCAGCAAATTCAACGACCCATTTTTTTGTTCACTGAGTCCGGTTACGGCAGTTGAGTTGCCGATTTGTGATCTGAAGACCTGTTGAGATGTGAATGTCCAGGCCGGGGCGGGAAAGGACTACTTTTGTATGAAGTATGAAAATGTACCGATCTACTTATTTTACATTTATACCTGCGTTTTAACAAATAAAGACGACTAAAATCAATTTCATTTATTACAAACAGAGATTTAAGTTTTTCCAGTTTAATTTGATGCAAAAGATGTTGTTACTGCTACTTTCAGCTAACGGAGCTATTCTTACGAATACATTGAAATACATGTGTCGCACGTCGGTTGCAGCTGCGTGAAGTCAGCAAGCAACTCATACCTTAAATTTCTTTCTCGAACTGTAATATACGTAAATTGTTTGAATTCTCCATTGAAGGTTATAATTTTGTGACTGCTCCAAATAGCTGTTCGCTGTTCTTTCCATGCGTAGTGGTACAACCTTGGTCTCAAGTTATTGAGACCTTGCTCTGATATTTTTTGTTCTGATATATTACTATTATTAGCATACTTATTGCTATTGCTCTTTGTGACATTTTATTGGGTATTATTTTACTATTTTAATTAGTACAATAATATTGTTTCCAACACCATTATTACTGACTGGGTTGGTTTCGTTTTAACTCGGCTTCTTTAGTGGCTGCATTGGCCAACGTATCGGAATAAGGACGAGTCCGAATCTTAGTCCGACTTAGACCAAATCATTCCTTTTTCAGCACCACTCAACTATAATACTTCTGGAAAACTTTTAGAAATTAGAAATATAAATTTTCGAGGGTAAAATAGTCCGCGATTTTGGACCACCATTGTGTGTCAAACTACAACCGAATTGAACTTATAGATCATTCAAACAGACTAGTTCCAAGACATTCTGAACCGTTTCAGTAACATCCTAGTAAAAAAAACATTGTGTGGACAGACGATATTTTTAGGATACCCACCGTGTCTCATAAGGTAAAAATGAACCCGTTTAAACCCAAATTCGCCTGTTCTACTTGGCACTGTCAGATTGGCAACCATTGTGCATTGGTTTATGGGCCCAGCTCAGACGACTGGTTTGGTTGGCACCAAAATGCTGGTGCGCTAAATTTTGTTTTTAATTTTGAATGGTTTTGATTTGAATTACAAAATTAAAGAATTTGGACATGTATCTAAAAAGAGACATGCCCACATTTTCTTAGACTATGATAATGATAATCTAAGCAGAAACTGTTTTTGTTCTCAAATCTAAATGACCCATATTTCCAACCTCAGACAGTCAAAGAACCTTCTATAGAAAGCTTTCGGTGTCAATCTGTCTCGGCTGCCAAAACACTCCCTGAAACTCGGAAACCCCCGATATAGGTCGTCGCGTGATCGGCTCCACCTTCAGTTTGCAAACAACTCCGTAACCGTTAGGTTTGTCGGTACAAAACACAAGGATATCTGCGATAAGGTAGGGGTAGTATTACTGTTATCGCTTCATTATTTTGTTACGTGGTTTTAGCGTCGCCATAAATATTATTTTGGTTCGGCGGTGCGTTCGTGTTTCTGACCTCACTACACGGGATGCCGAAGATCGTGCGAAGTTAAGCCGCAAGAGTAGGAAAGCGGACCCTGGAATCCTGAAAACATTCGCGGGATGCAACCGGGAACATTGCTGATGATGGTGCGGTCGTCTTGTTGGTGTCCATAACATTTACTTCTTAGTCGTTCAATTTGTAAGCCTGGGAAGTTTTTTTTTGTTTGTTATATTTTATACATACTTAAGCGTTAAGGATAGCGTTTGACATCATCTCACCTGATAGGCAGCGACAATGAGGTCGACGATGAAGCTTGCTTACCTAAAAGGTACCTATTCACTCTAGACTTGAAGACTCCAAGGGCCTTGATAGGGACTTGTCACCGCCCAAAGTCGTATTGCAAACTGGACTCTTTCTAGTCCCTTAATGGAGTCGGTGGAGTTCTTTGTTGTTCCATGCGTGACCTTGAAGCTTCCTGGAACAACTTGGTGGTTATCATCGGAAGTCGTAGCACCAAAGGGACTTGTCCGTGATGCCAGTGACTGCCGTCGTCTCTTATCTTTTATCCTGATTGACTTAACTTATAGTCAAGCAAACTTATCAATATTCCAATACTTAGAAAGACCAGCTGATTCGCCCGACACGCTACAGAAACCGTCAAATGCAAGTTCCCCACCTTAACCATTTCACTTTTATATCCCCAATCTATACTTAAATTTAACTACATATCATCAAAGATAACTCTATAGAGTTATTACTGTAGACAGATATTGTCGCGTGTATGTTTTACCGTTGAGGCGTAGAAAATATGCACATAAATAATGTTTGTAGTCACAATTAATAGAGTTGTTAGATCTTATTGTTTGATTGATGATCGATTAGTTCTTGTCACGGAATTATAGTGCAGTAAATTGGTTGGAATGAGAATTGAGATGGATTATAATTGACTTTTTCTTCTAATTTAAACGGAACCATGATTAAAGCAACGCGATTAATACCGGAAAAATTAGTTTAATTACAATAAATACTATTAATTCCAAACTTTTATTTACTTTGTTAAATTCGTGTGTGTTTTGTAAGTTGTAAGTTGTTCGCTTCAAATCTTGCTAGTTCAACACCTTCTTCAAAACTTATAGGACTTTGAAATTTCGAATACTTTTTCAGTTCTGGTGACAATGCATTTTTAGATCAAGCGTGATCTGCAAAGTTACCGCGCAAATTTCGTCGTAATCGGCATCAAAATCCCACTGCGCAAAGGAATAACCTGCGCGGTGAAAACGACAGCGTACATTTGCATGCATTTGATAGGTTATTTTGTATAAGCATTCAGTTAAGGCAGACCATTTTACAGTAGACCTTAAACTATTGGAACATGGGGTTGTTGCGTTATCATATTATGTCTACCTCTGAAAAGTTGGTACTATTTTTTTCATTCCCAGATATGTTTTCTTAAGTAAAAGTTATTAAAAAGTAATGTTAAAATTAAAGTGTAGAAGGCTATAGTTTCCGAACTACGCCTCCATAAGGCCCAACAACCTTTCAATACGTATTCTATACCAGTAATCGTATCATAATTGATGAGCAGTAATAGAATTCTTAATAGCTATGCCGCTGAACGATAACGTCAATAATAAATACTATTTCTATTTCTCCGTGTCGACAGTGTCGGGTTAATGGTGTCGAGAAATAGGTTTTGAAATTTTAAACTAGGTATATGTTACAGTAAAGTCTAGAATATTTTTGAAGGATATAATAAAAATAGCCAAAGAGAACCGACCAAGTGCGAGATGGACTCATGCACGTAACATTAAAGATAAACGCAGCAATCTGCGTTCGCAATCCGAGCCGAACGAACAGGAATTATGAAAATGTACAATTATTCTAATTCAATTAGGTGTACCGTTTCCCTTGGACGACAAAAATTCGATTCGTTCGGCGCGGATCAAATCTGCGTTCACCTTAAGGGCGACTGGCAAGGGTTTGCCACGGTTTTAATTGTCTGGCATGAATGACGTAGGTAGTATTAAATAATATTCTGAAGGTAATTAATTACCTAAAAATTACACTTTGTTATTTGTTTTTTTTTTACACATCTTTAGTAGTACCGTTTATTTGCCAAAGCCACTGTAACCCAAATATGATAATGGTCCATAATTCTTATCTGTGTTGGCAGCATGAAAGTTTTTCAGCGACAAACTTTCAGCTTTTACAAAGTAACGAAGGTCTGGGGTTCAAGGGCTCTTAGACTATTTAAATTGACGCCAAACAGGCTACTATGGCAACCCCAAACTTTGGTACTAACATGCAAATCAAAGCAAAGTTTATTAACTTGAAGACTTTTAATGAATTCACAAATGTTTACACGCGAACGAAATAAATTTTTGAAAGCATTAAAAGTTTAATTCGCATTAAAAGCTCAGTACACACCTAGAGCGAGAGTTGATTTTGCCTCAACGCCGACTGACGTTTGGTTTTGGGTTCGAGCATTAATATATTATGTACAAGTAATAGAGAAGTGTCTCAAATATAATGTACCTACCTTTTACCACCCCAAGAGTAGAAAGACAGTTGTAGACTGCATGCTACCACTTAACTCAATGATGCTTTTGAAGTGTCAATCGTCATTCGTCGATGTCGAATGCGGGCGCTAAGATTACGTGCAGCGATACTCATTTCAATTTTACGACAGACGTAACAATACTTTCAGCGCTGCAGCGTCTTTTTATATTTATTTCGCATAAAATGAACATTGATTATGTTTCAAACATCACTTCTTGTACTAGTACCTACGTAATATCAATATTGTCATACCATTGAAGCGCTTGAACCTTTTAATTGTAGACCACGCACGAGTGCGGCCACTAACTGACCGGACGAAGGAAAACTCAAGTGTCAGCGACATGCAAATAGCTTCAATAAGAGTCTTATACAAACCGCAGACTTTTATCGGCCGATATTTGTGACTATAGAACAGTGTTGTACGTCGTTTGAGACCGTACACATTAACTACTAGTGTATAATGAATAGGCATTACCAAAATTAAAAATACGTTACAGCTTTACATCATGGTGAAGTCTCAGAATGTCGAATGGAGTTCGGAGTTGAGTAGTATTTGTGTTAAAAAGTATCAGACATACATCCTCTTAAACTTTCGCCTTTTAAATGTAAGTAAGGTATTAAAAATGGCAAAATATAGCCAGAGTTCGTTTTCATAAACCTTAGGTTTAATCAAAAATGCAGCTAAAATCGATTTTGCAAACCATAGGTTACCCAAATACCAGAATATTCATATAAAATGCTTTGGAGAAATTTTATTATAAGATACATGTCTGTCGACAAACTATCGTCGATCAGTCGCCCACGATTTTAGTATAGAATCCACGGAATGTAAACACTGGTTAGAGGCTGCTATTAGCATGTAAATAATTGCAGAGATGAGCTATTATGAGCGTTTTAATGCTTGTAAAAGAAAGTGCTCTAGGTGTATAATTTGTACTAGGTACTTCTTCTTTTTCTTCCTCTTTTCGTATGGTGGTGTGGCTCAATTGGTGTTAGAGAATTCAGGTCGCCTTAAGGGCCTCTAACTTGACCTAACCTAACGACTGCTATCAGATATAACAACCGGGACCAACTGCTTTACTTGCCTTCCGAAGCACGGAGGAGCTCGAGAAAATGATTTTTTGCCACACAAATTCGGTCACACATCCAAGTAATGACCGAGCCAAGCGTTGCTTAACATGAACAATCGTTCAAGATCGGCAATTACAGCTAAACCATTTTAATAGGAATTACTTTTGAATCAACTTGTGGAAATACCATGTAATATACCATTTTGGAATCTCGATGAAATAAGCTATTTTTTTAAAAATTTGGCATTCAAGTGACCATACATTTTTTTACACCACAGAAGGGTAAATGTCAGGCAAACAAACGAAAGCAAGTAAATTTTTAGTGAAATTTTATTTTAAAAACATAACTGTGCTTGTGTTATAAAAATAATAGTTTCCATTCGCCGACATCTATCCAAGAATACTATTTAAAAATCAGATAGAAAAAAAAAATTCATTTGCAGTCTTGGCGCCAAAAATAGTGACGAAGGGTGAAATATTAGGGGTTAAAGTATGAAATTGCCGATTTGTACTGAAAATCTTAATTGTTTATTTTTTAAATTTTTAACAAATTTATTTAATCAAAATAGTTGCCATTATTATCTATACATTGCTGCCATCTAATGGGAAGGTTATTAATGCCTTTGCGATAGAACTCCGACGATCTAGACTGCACAAACTGTGTGAAGCATTTTGTACTGCCTCCTGGGAAGAAAACTTCTTGTCACGTAGATAATTGTCCAAATCACGAAAAAAATGGTAGTCCGTTGGAGCAAGGTCTGGTGAATACGGAGGATGACGAATGGTTTCTAAGTGCAGTTCCTGAAGGGTCAAAATGGTTTCTCGTGCTGTGTGAGGTCTCGCGTTGTCGTGGAGCAATAATGGTGAAGATCGATTCATGAGTCGGGGCTGTTTTACTGCTAGTTTTGTCAACATGGTTCGGAGTTCGGCACAATAGACATCTGCCGTAATTGCTTGACCAGATCGAAGAAAACTATAGTGAATAACACCATGCTGAGACCACCAAACAGTTACCATTACCTTTTTATTGGTAAGTTTTGCTTTAGGACACTGTTGTGGCTTTGACCTGGGGTCAGCCATTGCATTTTTCTTTTCCGGTTATCATAAAGAATCCACTTTTCATCACATGTTACAATTCGATCCAATATTCCTTCATTTCTGTACCGGTTCAACAAGGCAACACAAGTTTCAACACGCGTTTCTTTCTGCAGATCAGTCAAATCATGAGGCACCCATTTTTCGTATTTTTTTATTTTATTGATTTGACGCAAGTGAGTCAATAAAGTGGGTAAGGTAACGTTAAACCATGCCGCTAATTCCTGGGTAGTTTGACTAGGATCGGCTTCCACTATCTCTCTTAATTCATCGTTATTCACCTGTGTGGGCGGTCTTCCTCGTGGCTCGTTCTTTAAGTCGAAATTTCCATCACGAAAGCGTTTAACCCAAAATCGCACGGTGCGTTCATTAGTAGACCCCTCTCCAAACGCAGCATTGATATTGCGGGCTGTTTCTGCCGCATTAGTTCCGCGTCGGAACTCGTATTCAAAAAATCACTCGAATTTTCGCAGTATCCATCTTTCTTGTCTAAATTGAATAACAAAAACAATTAAAAATCGATATTCAAATGTTTCACATTTTTTAAAAAAAGAACATCACAGAAACCATTTGAAAAAAGTTTCATTCGAAAACCTCAAACCATGAAGATTCTATGTCAATTCAAAGAACCTATTGCAATAAAACGGCAATTTCATACTTTAACCCCTATTATTTCTTAAATTTCGAAAATGTCGAATATCTCGAAAACCGAGGCACTTTTACTGAGCATAACAAATATTTTTCTGAACCGCCACAATGGCCCCTACCCGCAGGTACCCACTCATTACGCCACACCCTGTATATATGTCAATACCTGTACTTATATTTTATTATTACATACTAGCTGCGCCCCGCGGTTTCACCCGCGTAAATCTCGTTCCCGCGGGAATATCGGGATAAAAAGTAGCCCATGTGTTATTCCCGGTATCCAGCTACCTATATTCCAAGTTTCATCTCA
This sequence comes from Idaea dimidiata, assembly GCA_949358125.1. Classification (NCBI taxonomy): domain Eukaryota; kingdom Metazoa; phylum Arthropoda; class Insecta; order Lepidoptera; family Geometridae; genus Idaea; species Idaea dimidiata. Next base: position 17,032,769 of record OX442334.1, on the reverse strand, counting down.
ATCGGTTAAGTAATTTTTGCGTGATTGAGTAACAAATACACACATATACACATATATTTCAGCTTTATAATATTAGTAGGAAAGTGTGTGACATGTCCATTGTCTAGGTTAAGAATGATATAAAACTCAATTAGTATGGCGTATAAAAATGTGGGGAGTCACTAAAGAAGTTATATTATTAGAATTAGAATGCTTATGTTGAACAATAAGTGTTCCGCTACATTGAGCATGCTGTCTCCTTCTAATAACAATATTAGAAATAAATAATAATAAAATAAAATATGTTTTTGTTGCAGCAAAGACAAACTACATACCAACAGTTAACAAACAACTTAAAGTAACTTTAATTCGTTAGTAACAGCAGTGTTTGCTGGATGAGATGATGGATGAAAGGGACAAGACGCGACATTGAGCATTTTAGTTCAAGTAATGTAACTTCTTTGGGTGTCACAAAGTTGTCATGCTGTCACAAAATAACCCCTTTTTATCCGGTAAATCTCTAGAATGGCAAATAGTCTAAGCAATTAAAATAAAAGAATATTGCTCTTTGTCAACAGCGTTACGTCGGTCTACCAGTGATGTTGAAGGCGGGGGAATACTCCCCCAACAACCCGCTAGTGAGGTCGGAACATGTTCCCGGGGACGCTCTGCTTGGACTCGGGGAATATGAACGGAGAAGGAACACGCTGCGGAAGATCAGACAGGCGCAGTACAGGGAATATTTGGACCAGGTCAGTTCCTACCTAGGCTTTATTAACCGTTAGCTTTTGGACGATCAATCGAATAGCTAGGCAAAAGACTTGAGCGACAAAATAAGCAAAATTAGTTTTTATTTAATTTTACGGCATTTTTTTGGGAATTTTGGTTATTGATATAATACCAAGCTGATGGATAATACACACTTTTGTGTGACACAATCCATTTTCAAAATCACAAATTAGTCAATTATCTAATGAGCAGCTGAAACCTTAACCCCCTTTTTTTTTAAATATTATTTACACATGACTAAGTTACGTTAAGTGACGTTTGTCTCTGTCTGTCAACTTTGAAATTTCATGTGACAGTAAAAGACAAACGAAGCATAGTTATGCACCACATTAATTAGCGTTTATAAATAAGGGGTAAAAGTTTACATTTTGTTAACGTCAGTGACGTCACGGCCTAGCCGTTTATGTCCATGATCATTTGGACGAATTTAAAATCCCTAAACTACAATTGGTATTTTGTTTCTACTTAACATCTTGTGCGCAGAACAGAAATATGTAATTCATTGTAAATATACGTTTTCTAACATTTTACGACAGTTTTCGAAAGTATGTCATTTTGGCTATTTCAGCAAGCGAAAAAGAAACAAGAAGCGAAGGAACAAGCCGACAGAGAGCGCCGAGAGAGAGAGGAGAAGGATAGAGTGAGAGAGGAGAGGGAGAGACAGCTGCTGTTGGAGCGGGAGAGGTATAGTCCCGATCGACGTGCGAGTGTCACTTGCGCTCCTGTTCACACGTAAGTTTACAAAGATAGCTGCGACCCGCGGCTTCACCCGTGATCCCGTGGAATATAGGAACTAAAAGTAGCCTATATTACTCCATGATAATGTTGCTTTCTCTTGGTGAAGTTTTTTTTGAAATCGTTCTAATAGTTTCGGAGCCTATTCATTAAAAACAACATACAAATAAATCTTTCCTCTTTATAATACGAGTTTTAGTATAGAGTAGGTACAGATATTGCCCTGATTTGAGACTGCAATCAATCAAAATTTCTTTTGGTCCCGGTATTTGATCTGATAGGAGTCGTTAAGTCAAGTTATAGGCCTTACGTCAATCGATTCGTCTAAGGGTCGATTTTACAAATCCCTAAACAGATATATCTGACGAATAAAATATCTATCTATATCAGCCTGTATTCTATCCAACTTTGGACGTAGGCTTCCTCAATTCTTTTCCACTCCTGAAGATCTTGAGCTATCTAATCGCCATCCAATCCCGGCCTGCGTGTCTGACGATGTCGTCTTTCCATCTCATTGATGGTCTACCCCGCGGCCTAGTATGTGGTCGCGAGCGCCATTCTAGCAGCCATCGAGTCCACCGTTCTCTGTCTATTCGTGCAATATGTTCTGCCCATCTCCACTTGCGTTAATGTAACGCCACCGAATAAAATACGTCACTATGGTTTTAAAAAGAAACAAAATTTGAGGTCTTTTAAATTTGGTTGGGTTCGAACTTGTTATACGTAACGTATTTTTTAACTTATTACTTATGACTATAAAACGTACTATATTATGCTTATAATTTGGTACATTTCAGTAAAGTAGATACGGGAGTGCAGGTAGATCGACTTCAGCGCCCTCTGTCCGTCGCCGTGCAGACTGACGCCGCGGAGATATACGGGGTGAGTTGATGTACAACACCGGGTGAGTTGATGTACAACACCGGGTGAGTTGATGTACAACACCGGGTGAGTTGATGTACAACACCGGGTGAGTTGATGTATAACACCGGGTGAGTTGATGTACAACACCGGGTAAGATAATGTACAACTCCGGGTGATATCTCCATCTCGCTCAGCGCGATTCAATTAGTTACACAGTGACAGGCATGTCAAGTCGAATCTTCGATTTCGAGCCAACGCTCTCTGAATACCTCTGGCCTTAGATAAGAATGTGATTGGTAAGATCAGAACATTGATAATGTACTGTTGTTTTCCCAGTTGTCCCCGTCCCCGCTGAAGGGTCTAACACAAGCGGAGCGGGAACTGTCTCCCCGGACGGTGGAACCGCGGGCGCAGTGGGACCACTGGGACATGGAAAGGAGACGGTCGCATGGAGATTTTGATGGTAATGTACACTCATTTTATTTAGTTTTTTTATGGTTCCTTACCTCAAAAGGTAAAAAAGAAACCTTTAAACGAGCACTTTGTTGTACGTCTGTCGAATTTAATTTCCCAGAGAGTACTCCGGGTTCGTTAGTTTCATCCAGATCCCTTTTACGAAATCAACGGGAAGAGAAGGAACTGCCTTACTAACTAGACGTAATAAAAATTACGAGTAAATTAACATTGAAATCCATTCTATACCGTTATAAATCTTCGCTCCCCAGAACGAACATCATCAATAAAGAAAAACAACCGCGAGAAACTAATCTCAGACCTACGCCACTCATACATGCCTTCCATATTCGACGCGGAAGCTATACATCTTCGGAATGTTCACGCGGAACAAGCCGCGGCTGAGAAACGACATTCCTACAGACAGGAGTTGGCTGAACAAATACAGGAACAGCAAAGAATAAGGGAAGAGAGGAAATCTAGGGAAAAGTAAGTTTTTAGAGTTTCCACTGTCCCAGTAACCTTTCCCATTGTCTTCATTAATTAACCTTTTCCATTGTTCCCATTAACCTACTACTGCGCAATACTTGCTTAACAAGCAGCGGCTTAAAGACATCATTGCTACCGGCAGGAGTTGGTTCAGAAATGAAGAGAAAAGTAAGTAATTTAGATTTTCCACTGTCCCCAGGAACCTTGCCTCTTTGCCCCCAGTTGTCATTTCCACTATCCTCATTCAACCCCACTGTCCCCATAACCTTTCCTACTGTCTTTAAAATGTTATCCACTGGCTCCATTGATGTACATCTTCGCATCGTTCACGCGGAACAAGCTGCGTCGGAGAAACGGCAGTAATCTAGTAAATCTAGAGAAAAGTTAGTATTACAGATTTCCTACCGTCCCTAGTAACAGACATTATTGTCCCTAGTGGCCATTCCCACTGTCCCCATTCATTTTTACCACTGTTCCTATTCACCTTTATCACTGTCCCCATAACTTTTACGACTGTTTTAACGTTTTTCATTGTCCCCATTAAGATAATAATAGTTGTCTAGCTGGAAAAGGATCCCGTATTGGCCTCTTAGGTACGGATCCCTAGCTAATGTGTATCAGATTTTGTGATAAATAACGATATATTTATCCTCAGACTGTTGGAACAAGCGGAGATGCGTCGGCTGGAAGAGCAGCTGCGGATGTTGCGGGTCGCGCAGGAGCGGGAGGGGAGCAGGCAACAGAATATTACCGCGGCGGTGAGTTGCATCATCCATCAAATTTAACTCCGTAGTTCCAATAAAAAAAATCGTAACAAAAGCGTGATCCCGATATTTCAACGAGATCAGGACTAAGGGTAAAATCGCGGGACCCAGCTAATATATTTATATTTATTAACATTTTTTTTATTCAATTACAGATGAAAACAAACACCAACGAATACGAGAAACAACGCAAGGCCTTACAAGAAGAAATAGATTTTGAAGAAAAGAACTTATTCCGTGCAACTTCCCAACCTCTAAGGAACCTCCCCAAAAGAAAGACTTTGACTTCCCACAGCGACAACACTAGACTACCCTATTACTACCCCGAAGAAAGAATATTTAAACCTATAGAAACAAGTAATAAACCTTATTCTTTTAATATCCCTGAAAATTCAATTTTCTCTCAAAATTACGATGTCGACTCATATTTACGTAAAAATTTAAATTTCAAAAATAAAATGGCTGCGGATAATAATTATAAGCAATTACAAACGCCTGATAGTTATATTGAAGCAATGAATACGGCAGATAGTGAAAATTCTGCTGATTTTAATACAAGAAATGTTATCGTAGAAAAAGCATTGGTGCATGAACCAAAAGAACGTAAAATCGTGCAAAAAACAGAGAAATTTGTGCAAAATATGGAAAAATCTGTTCGAAATATGGAAAAATCCGTCCAAAATTCAGAACAAACAGTACGAAATACGGAAATATCACTCCAAAATTCTGAAAAATCGATACAAAATATGGTGAAAACTGTTCGGAATGCGGAAAAACCGTCACAAATTCCTAAAAAAATACAACAAAATCCCGAAAAATCACATCAAAACCCTGAAAAATCACTGCAAAACTCTGAGAAATCATTACTAAATCCTGAAAAACTATCGATTCCCCTACTGCGACATTCACCGAAAGGAAAATATGATTTCGCTGATAATTCTCCCCTCAGCGAGGCTATGAAGAAAGTTGATGACAAGTGGAAAGTACCAGCAGTACAGAAAAACATACTGACTTCTTTACCTATAGATAACGGGAAAAATATAAGTATCCTAACACAGTTAGGTTCAATTCGAAGGCAATTGCAATTGGAACAGTTGAAATTAGATAAAATGTTGGATAAATCGAAAAATGATACATAAATAATTATTCATAATTAATAAATTACCCACATATTTCAATCCTTGGACATGACTAAAAAAAAATATTTAAATTTATCGTAACAAAAATTGCCCAAATTTATACTTATAGAAAATTTCAAAGCACGATAAATGACAAATTTAAACATTTTTAAAATCAAAATATAAAAATTAAATGTATTTTTTAAACGTGTTGCTTTTATTATAGCATATTTCAACGCCCGACGTTTCGAGATCTTTCCAGAGCTCCTGTTCACGGGTAGACTGAGATGTAGGCATCGCGCGTAAAAAACGTTTAAGGCCAGGTTTTCGTTGGAGTTACCTAAATTGGCCTTTGTTAGATTTAATGACTAGTTTGTAATCGTAAACTATTTTTTTTGCTTGGATAACAATAAAATATGTCGTAGTTCAAAAAACCTAATGAGAAAAAATTTGATTAAGCAACTTCGCTCGATAAAAAAACTCAGAAAACTGATTTTTTTTTAGTATTTTTTTCGTCTGTATTCAGAGAATATCGGACTTCTATTTATAAAAAAAATAAAATCGTGTTTAGTTAACAATTCTAAAATATAAAATATGTTTAACAATTTGATGGATATTATTATACAGTGTGTTCCGACGACGACTATTTAAGCCGAAAGGGGGTTGTTCTAGACGTCTAGGAAAACAGCTTTTGTTCTACGACTTTTGGAAATTCGAAATGGTTTTCGAAAATTTTAAGTTCAAAGTTTATTTGAAAATCTGCTGTTTCTTAGAGTTAGAGGTCATTGACCTTATTTTGTCCTTCCATTCAGTTTCGTCTACTACAACCAAAACTTTGATTGTCTTTATTTTCAGCTGTTTTTCACTGAAACATTAACTAAAAAATTTTGAAAAAAAAAGTTATATTTTTTTCTAAAGCCATAGAACAAAAGTTGTTCGCCTAGATGTCTAGAACAACCCCCTTTCGGCTTAAACTGTGTATCAAATATTCTTGCATTCTGCTGTCTGGCGTCGTCCAAGGCAAAGAAACTTTACCCGGTACTGTAAGAGGGCATTAATATAATAATAGCAACGCGATTAAAACCCTAAAACAAGTTAAATTTCTAATCAGAAAAATGTATAAATATTTCGATATAAAAATAATCGTTTAGCATACTGCATGACTTAGTTTTAGTAATTTATTTCGTTTTATATGGACAGATTAAAAAAACTGGCTTTATTTCTAATTTACACTCAGAAATGTTTGTAAGCGACGCTTTAGTTAAGAAATTGAAATTTGTATCACTAACGACCCAATACAGATATGCTACTCAATATTTGAGTTCCACTTAAACAATTTAGCAGCTCTCAAACCCATGAATTCCTATACCTACTAATTTTAAATTTAGAAGCTGCTCAATTATTTAAGTAACCCCTCAAATTTTAAGTGGCATTTCTATCATAGCTATATCGCCCTTAGCAGAGAAAAAATTTTTAGTTAAAAAGAGGCTGTATATTTGTATTAAGATCGAAAGAGCCTTAATTTTTGCATTATGAGGTTGAATATTTTAAAATGCTGTCAAAAGATGGTGCTTATTTGTAGAATGAGGTCGGAAGATACGTCATATGAGATTGAAAGTTGCGTATTTGTAAATTTAAGTCCAGATAGGCTGTATAATGAAGACAAAAAGAAGTTGCATATCTGCTAGCTGATTTCGTAACTCTGTTGCTAATAAAATAAATAGATAACAACTTTATTTGTACAACACAATAACAAACAGTACAACAAATCACAAATATTTACATTACCTACATAAAGTCAAGACAAAGCTTAAAATGTAAGTTGCACAATGGGCGGACAAATAAATCCTAGTTAAAATAATTGAAATTGTTGTATTCCCGTCATTCAGTATAGTTTCAATCGAGATTATTAGCAACATAGTTACATAATCAGCTAGCTGTAATTTGGTATCGCCAGAGGCTACATCTAGTGGGAAAGTTAAAACGTCCATATTTGTAAAATTAGCTCGAAAGAGGTTAAAAAAGTCTGTAAAAATAGTTAGCATGTGAGGGTAAAGAGGTTGAATGGTTTCGAAAGAGGTTGCATATCTGTAATATGATATCGAAAGAGGCTACATCTTTTCGGGAAACGTCCATAATTTGTAAAAACAAAGCCTGGAAGAGGTTAAAAGTGTATACTAGTATAGAGGTTGAATGGTTTTGAAAGAGGTTGCATATTTGTAAAAAGATGTTAAAATGTTTTGCGTATCTGTAGAAGGTACTTGTTGTATTATTTTTTATGTTTTATATTATTTAAAAAACATACTGCGACTGATAGAGAATATTTTTGTATTAATAATAATTATTTTGTTTGTATATATTGTATGCTTGTATTTTTTATTCAATGTAAACTTAGTTCTAAGATAAATAATTATCCCATTCAAATGAGCATAAATATGGAATTTGTAATAAATAAATGAATAATTCATGATCTGTATTCAATAAATTTATAGGACGATCGCGATGCAAGAATAATTTCAGCGTTAATAAGATGAGTATTACCAGTTGCGCTGCGCGGTTTTATTCCCGGTCTCGCAGAAATATCGGAATAAAAGCAAATCCAGATCTCCAACTATCTGCATACCGAGTTTCATCGCTATTGGTTCAATAGTTTTTGTGTGCAGGAGTAATAAACATAATAATATTAGTCTTATGATTGTTTCATATGACAATGTGGTCAAATATATACTTAGCAACTTTATCCAACCATTGTAAAGTTTTCACTCGTTGCACAAGTAAAACGTGCAAAGAGTATTTTGCTCTCTTATTTGTGGGTGTAAGGAGCAAATAGTGCTGCGCATTATTGTCATCGATAAGTTGTATCGATATTTCTTGAAATTCTTCCTGCATAGCGCCTTTTTGAAATAATGAGAATAATTTCTGGTTTTATATTTTTTATCCAAATAAGTATATTATATTAATAATTTAATTATCTATTAAGTGTTACACGCTTCTGCTTCTCCATGATGAGAAGTATTATTTTGATGTAAATTTATTAAGCCAACTTCAAATAGTGTTGAATTCACAACTTAGAATTCAGAAATTAGAACTTGAATTCGTGAACTTTTTGAATTCGTTTTTATTGTTATTATTATTTTTGAATAATTATTTTATATCATCGTTTTATTTATTTATTGGGAAGTCAATAATTAAACAGTGTTTAAAATTAAATAATTAAGATTACAATATTAAAAATAAAAAATATCTAGGGGTATGGTTGGTACTCAAAAGCCTGACTGGCTGGAATAGATTTTGCTATACAAAAAACTTAACCCTTTCTTTACGGCCGGGTAACAAGGCAATGCATAGCAATACCTATACGTTGGCCAAAGTCCCTTGGTCACCAGAAGCTACCACATAAAATTATAAAATAAAAGAATACAATTTGGTAAAAAAAATAATGCACGGGAATGGAAATAAGTGTGGATTTGATAGTTTTGAGTTTTTTTAAGTTCACACGACTTTTGATAATAGTCGTGTTGTAGAAAAACCAAATATTTTTTGTAAGTAATTGGTTGTTTTCTTTACGTTACTTGTTTTTTCTTTGTGTTCATGTGCCAAAAACTTTGTTTATTTTTAGTTTTAGTTAAAACTGATGAGTCTTATTTCAGTCTTAATTAAAATTTTCGTATTGTTGAACACATTACGAAAATTAAACTCTTAACTCACCATATATTATTTGTGGGATTTGTTTGAACTTACTTCTTATATATTTGGGTTTAAAATCAATAATAATAATACATGTGCAAGTGATAGTATGTTAAGTTTTAGCGATTCGTTAAATGTTTAGTTCGATTTTTGCATGTTTATTTTATTACTTAGGTTAAAAACTTGCAATAAAGTAATTTTCATATTGATTTCGAGTTTTTAAGTACCTAGAATATAAGAAAAGTAATAAAAAAGGACTGTTTTGTTTTGAAAAAAAAATCGTGTAACACAATTTTTCCAGTCTCGTAAACAAATCAGACAAAATGTATTTCGCAAATAGCAACTGCTATTTGCGAAATTTAGAGCTCCGTAAAAAAAACAAAACATGGTTTATTCATTCATACCTACTTTTTTTAAATAGTATTTGTAGTAAATAAAACTACGTAGTCTGTACAGAAAAAAGTCTACAATCATATGACACAAATTACTTTCATTAAGTACCAAAAAAGATTCGCGTACTTAAAAAAAAAAAAAAACGAATGTATCTGACTAAGGGTTAAGCGTCAACAGATCGCGGCAGGACCGCTTTACTGCGTACAGCACCCCGTCAGCACGGAAGTCGTCTACAGACTATTCCAAGCATCGACATCGAACTGAGCTATGTTTGGACCATTCGGAGCAAAATTCCGCGAAATCCATGCGAAATAGACCTCCCATGACCGAAAGGCTTCGACGCAACAGTAAACGAAGTAAACCGTCGCTATAAAGATCACATTGTTTGGAGCCTCTCGACTCTCGACGCTTCAATAATATCCTTGCCGAATTTGCCTAGGCAGGTTTCTCTCTTATATGCCTTCAGAGATTATCCCACGGACTTAGCATCGCACCACCGGCCGATCGGCCGAGTGCTTTACCAAATGTCCGACACGATTGTTATTGTGGAACTAAACCGTATTACTATCGCAACGACTCGCCATCAGTAGGGTAAAACTGACCTGTCTCACGACGGTCTAAACCCAGCTCACGTTCCCTGTTAGTGGGTGAACAATCCAACGCTTTGTAATTTTTGCTTCACAATGATAGGAAGAGCCGACATCGAAGAATCAAAAAGCAACGTCGCTAAGAACGCTCAGCTGCCACAAACCAGTTATCCCTGTGGTAACTTTTCTGGCACATCTTGCTAAAAACTCTTTATACAAGACGATCGATAGGCCTTGCTTTCGCAGTCCTCATGCGTACTGAACATTAGGATCAAGCCAGCTTTTGCCCTTTTACTCTACGCGAGGTTTCTGCCCTCGCTGAGCTGGCCTTAGGACACCTGCGTTATTATTTGACAGGTGTACCGCCCCAGTCAAACTCCCCGCCTGGCAGTGTCCTCGAATCGGATCACACATATTTACAAAAATGCTTGGATCAACCTAACTACTGTTCCTTACTAAAAGTGGCAGTTACAGCTTCCGCTCAATCGAGTGAGTGAGGCGACAATGAGAGTAGTGGTATTCCAAAGACGATCGCAAGCGATCTCCCACTTATGCTGCAACTCTCTTATCTCCTCACAGTACCAGACTAGAGTCAAGCTCAACAGGGTCTTCTTTCCCCGCTGATTTTTCCAAGCCCGTTCCCTTGGCTGTGGTTTCGCTAGATAGTAGATAGGGACAGCGAGAATCTCGTTAATCCATTCATGCGCGTCACTAATTAGATGACGAGGCATTTGGCTACCTTAGGAGAGTCATAGTTACCCCCGCCGTTTACCTGCGCTTACTTGAATTTCTTCAGGTTGACATTCGAAGCACTGGGCAGAAATCACATTGCGTCAACATCCGCGAGGACCATCGCAATGCTTTGTTTTTATTAGACAGTCGGATTCTCTTTGTCCGTGCCAGTTCTGAGATGACCGTTAAACGGCGGTCTTCGATCGAGAATAGTTCATGCACGTGACACAAACCATCTCAGTCTTACAAGTGTACATATTCGGAAATCTTGCCGCAGACATAAACGACGTTATCAAATCCGATAAGACTAAATACATCGAATGTTTCATACAGTGCGATAACCGTCACTTGCACACCCGACACACCCCGGTCCTCAGAGCCAATCCTTGTTCCGAAGTTACGGATCCAATTTGCCGACTTCCCTTACCTACATTATTCTATCGACTAGAGGCTCTTCACCTTGGAGACCTGCTGCGGATATGGGTACGAACCGGCGCGACGTTTCCACGTACATCCCTCACCTGAATTTTCAAGGTCCATAGAGAGTATCCGGACACTGCGCAGTTGCAGTGCTCTTCGCGTTTTGTACCACATCTCCCTGTGAAAGGCTTCCGTGGAACACTCAACGCTCAGGCAGAAAAGAAAACTCTTCCCGAAACTCTCTATAGCGTCTTCAGGCCTTGTTGGGTTACCCCGCCAATCACTCACTAGAAAGCAAGCGAACGAATTGAAACGGTTCCGCTGCCGGGTTCCGGAATTTTAGCCGGATTCCCTTTCGCTCAATGGGCGTTGCTTATAGTATAAACACGCATAATTGAAAGATTTCTCTCCAAGCTTAGGATCGACTAACTCGCGCACAACTACTATTTACACGAAACCCTTCTCCACGTCAGTCCTCTAGGCTCTCACTAGAGTATTTGCTACTACCACCAAGATCTGCACCGACGGAGGCTCCAGGCAGGCTCACGCCCAGACCCTTCTGCGCTCTCCGCCGCGCACGTCCTACTCGTTACTGCATAATGACATCATTCTTGACATCGCACATGCCGGTAACGGTAGTGTATAGGCGAAACGCTTCAGTGCCTTCCATTTTCAGAGCAGAGTCCTTTATTAGTCAGGTAAGTTGTTACACACTTCTTAGCGGATACCAACTTCCGTGGCCACCGTCCTGATGTCATCTAGGACCCACGTCTTTTTGATTCCTGTGGGGCGTTTCTTGGGCGCCTTAACACTACGTTTGGTTCATCCCACAGCGCCAGTTCTGCTTACCAAAATTGGCCCACTAAGCACCGTCATCTGACCACGGCTTCAGATTAAGAAAGCCGCGGAACTCACCCATTTAGAGTTTGAGAATAGGACGAAGTCATTTCGACTCCGTTACCTCTAATCATTCGCTTTACCGGACGAGACTGATATTGGCGCCAGCTATCCTGAGGGAAACTTCGGACGGAACCAGCTACTAGATGGTTCGATTAGTCTTTCGCCCCTATACCCAGTTCAGACGATCGATTTGCACGTCAGATTCGCTACGGTCCTCCATCAAGGTTTCCCTCAACTTCAACCTGACCAGGCATAGTTCACCATCTTTCGGGTCCCAGCATTTATGCTCTAAGTGCGTCCCGTTTTCATATTTGAAACGACACGCCTTGAGAGTGCGAGAGGCCGATTGAAACCGGCGCTCCATCCTCTCTCAGAGAATATAATTCTCCTTCACTTTCGTTAAGCCTTTGAGATTAAAGTCTCAATGACTCGCATACATGCTAGACTCCTTGGTCCGTGTTTCAAGACGGGTCCTGCGAGTGCCCGAATCTGAAGCATTGCTGACAAAGACACACATCGTTCTAGACGATTCGACCACGAACAAGTACCTGAATCACTAATCTTCGTCTGAGACGTGTGACGAATGATACAGAGCTTTGTGTCGAGCAGAACGCGTCTTACGCGTGTGTGAATTTACTGATACCATCTTTCAATGGCCAGCTGCCGTTAAAGCACATCAGCAAAAAAACGAAGCTCAGGCCGATGTAAAACGAGTCGCAATGTGTTACTAAGAGAGAAGTGCACGCAGTCTTCTTGATTAAAATCCAGAAAACAGCGATGAATCTTTCCGTTCATTCATTCGAGTTTCGCAGGTTTACCCCTAACCGGTTTCACGAACGTTTAACTCTCTCTCCAAAGTTCTTTTCAACTTTCCCTCACGGTACTTGTTCGCTATCGGTCTCGCAGTCATATTTAGCCTTAGATGGAGTTTACCACCCTCTTTGGGCTGCACTCTCAAGCAACCCGACTCTGAGGAGGATCCCTCTCGGCGTCGTTGTCCGTCACTACGGGCCTATCACCCTCTATGGGTAAAAAGCCCCGTTCAAGGAGAACTTAGACGTCAAATTTCACCAAGATATGAAACCTCCCAAACACCACATCTCCTAAAGCCAATTTGACTAAAGGATTCAGTGCTGGGCTCTTTCCTGTTCGCTCGCCGCTACTGAGGAAATCCTTGTTAGTTTCTTTTCCTCCGCTTACTAATATGCTTAAATTCAGCGGGTAATCTTTCCTGATCTGAGGCCAATTTTTGGTATCTCAACGTGATACAACATATTTGTTTACACGTCGAGATGCAATGTTGCGCAATCCGCACTTTTAGCGCTACTCAGTATCGTAGAGCCGCGCATATAAAGTTGCAAACGTGCACTCATTGTAATATTTAAACGGACGTATCTTTTTATCGATAGAACCGTCATAAGCACTATGAACAGTGCAATGTGATTAGAAAGGTATTCAATCGGCCCTCAGACAGGAATGGTCCTAGTATCCTAAGACCGCCATTTGCGTTCGAATCGTCGATGTTCATGTGTACATATCACATTAGTTCACGCAGTTAGCTGCGTTCTTCATCGACCTGCGAGCCAAGTGATCCACCGGCTAGGGTAGTGTTTCATAATTGTATGTTTTAAAACTCGTCCTGGGACGCTCAGTTTTTCAGGTTATTTAGTACCAGTCCAAAACCTGATTTAGTTCTGTTGAATGCGAACAGTCATCGAATAGAGCGTATCTTATCGACCGACTTGTTAGCTTTGTATATATTATGAGTCAACGGTCCCCACTCAACCGTGCTCAATAGTATCTTACCGTGTTACAACACTCGCTAGCGACATCGCATCTTCTATCCCTTTCTATTCAAAATATATCAAAAAATATGTTTTTCAAAATTTCAGGGTAGCTTCTATAAGTGTGATAGAGAGCTTCTGAATGAGCACCTCAAAAATACAAATAATTTTGAGTGTATTAATTAGGAGCATTTCTAAAGCTTATTTATACTCAATACTAAAACATAAATAAAAAAAAACGTCCAAAAATATTAAATTCCTATCTCTATTCAAAAAATTTTCTACCCAAACAACAAAGGCGACGCTATCAAATCACTACGTCATCAAAATAAACAACGGAAAAAAAATCAGATAAAGTATCATTTTAAAAGCATACATAATATAAATATAAGCAATACAACACAGGCGGTCCAAAAATAGATAACGTAACTCCAATAGAACGGAATTAACTTTGGCCCTCACATCATTATGGGGTGTGACGTCATCATTGTTAATGTGCAGAAGTCCCATACCAATGCCCTTGACCGTTTTGCCTAAAAAAACTTTCCAAAAAGTATTTGGCGACCAAAGCATCTTATTTTTAGAATCTTACTAATATTATAAACGCGAAAGTTTGTATGTATGTATGTGAGGTTGTTACTCTTTCACACGAAAACTACTGAGCCGATTGCGATGAAACTTGGAATATAGGTTGCTGGGGACCTGGATTAACACGTAGGCTACTTTTTATCCCGATATTCCCGCGGGAACCGGACTCACGCGGGTGAAACCGCGGGGCGCAGATAGTATAATTATAATTCATACCAGACTCCATCACATGCCCAAATCATTTTGACAAAACATTGTGCAATATTCCATCTTCTACAAACAGTGCGATATAGTACCTACCTACCTACATCTAACTATAAAATGACTAGCTATTAATGATTTTTGGTACAATTGGATGTTATTTAAAATAGATTTGTACGTCATAAGGGCAAGCATGTGAGTTATATTTCTTGATATCTGTATTGTCCCTTGTTATACGCAAATAAATGTTTGAAATTGAACTTGACTAAATGACTGATTAAAACAGCCTCAAAACAGTCGAGAGTTAAAATTTGGTGAGTCTAATCTTTAATTATGATGTGAGTATCCTATAAAAGAGAGTTTTTAAAAATTTGTACGTGATCGGGTGATAAGCGGGTGAAACCCCGGAACGTAACTAGTAATTTATAATATTACTCAACATTTTACATCAACAGACTGATGCGATATATCTTTTAACACTTATTAATCGGTTTTCATTTGAATCTTATCATTTTATATCATTGAATTTCAACCTATCTCAAAGATAGAACCATCTATGACCTTAGTGGCGCTTTGGGCGAATACTCGGCTGCAACATGGAAGGTTGCCAGTTCGATTTCAGTTCGATACAAGTATTAAGTATTATTAAAAAAAAAAAATTAAAAAAAAAAAAAAAGCCGACTGCTGTTTTAACAGAAAAGTGAAAAACAAGATGCTTCTAGTAGCTTTAGGAATGGTGGATGCAGTCGGGTGGGACTCCAAATAACATAAAGATAGTATACCTAATTATATAACACTAAGTATTTGGTGTTATTAAACTTATTCACCTTTTATTTGGAGTCCCACCCGACTGCATCCACCATTCCTAAAGCTACTAGAAGCATCTTGTTTTTCACTTTTCTGTTAAAACAGCAGTCGGGTTTTTTTATTTTTATAAATATTTTTTTATTTATCGCTTTTTAGTTTTTAGAGATCAGATTTAATTACACCAGAAGAAATTTATTAATTCTAGATGTATATACTCCAGTAGCGAGGACGTGCATTGCTTGTTTTTGCTTACTCAGGGTGATAAGTACAAGAGCTGGCGGTTTCCTATCCAGCGCGGGAACGCCGCCAGCATCTTGGGCGCAATGCCTCGGGTTGTTGTTGCTGACAACTTCTTTTAGATTATTACGTAGGTATTGTTTTCTTTGAAAAATAAAGTGGTTATTTAAGTCCACAAACTAGTAAGAAGATACTTAAGTATAACACGTAGTGATTATATTCTCTTTGCTTAAGTATTTTATGTCATGATGAGATAAATATTTATTCGAGTCAAATCTAAAAGTTTTTAATTAACGTTCTGTTGTTCTTGCGAAAATTACCTGCGTAATCATAATGTCATGTAGTAGCAACATAACTTTTGAAGTTAACCATTAGAATTACTATTAGAATTGGAATAGGAACACGCGGATTGTTTTCGCATGCGAATATTGAAATCCAGGGGTAGTGCTAAGCCATAAATTGAAGTGAGTAAAAAGAATATGTAAACGTCATTAAAGACAAGACAACCGAGCTGAAGGCAAGTGACATATTAATGAAGACAACCTACTTAAACGACTTCCGATAATTTTATAATAATTTATTTTAAAATTTAATTGTAAAACTTTACAAGCAATACTTTTCAAATGTAAATTTACGAAAGAATAAAACATATCGTTTGAGTGAACAATGTTACGCGTTTTCTCTGTTTTTTATGGTCTTTACAAATCTTGGTTAATAGCGTTTTACATCATTATTTTTATTTATTTATTATTTTAATGTACCCTATGTCACTCTCACGGTCATGACGAATCTAACGACGTATCGTTTATCCAAATCGGCCCAGCCGTTTAGGCCCTACGAGCGACGGCACAAAAATAGGTCACATAACATACATACATACATACATACACTCACGGCAAAAACATAACACTTCCTTTGGCAGTCGTGTAAAAAATAAATATTTACTTCTGATCGGGGTGACTCTCTATGTATAGGTAGGTATGTATAACCAAAAAAAAGTAGCTGTTATATCCGTCGTCAAGAAGTCACCATAACACAAGCTTAGTAGCTTACCAACGGGCTTAATGGTGATGAGTGATGATCAGTTTTTCTTTATTATTTATTGAATTGAAAGTTTCACAAACAGGCGGGCTTATCGCTTCAAGCGATTTCGTCCAGGCAACATTTAGGTGGGATAGATCTGTTTTAGCTTGAGTAGAAAGGCATATAAAATCAAGACAATAAATTTTATTCAATAGTTTTTTTTTCGTAAAATTATAGTCTAAGTAAATGACATCTACTAAAATCAATGACTAAAATCTACCTACTTGCAATAATCGGGCTTGCTACACGGACAGCGTTCTTTCATCTCCAAACCTCCATACATCTGTTTCATGAATGGATGGACGTCTTCGCTGAAGAATGGACTGCGAATATTAAAAATAAGTAATTAACCCACTGCAGGGCAATGGGTTAGGCAGTAATACTCCGAATTGACGAATATTGCATGCCTTCAGACCTGATAATAATAAAAAAAACATAGATTTCTTCGAAAGATTATCTATGGACACCACAAACGGTTAAAGTATTGATAAATCGCCAAAGTAATGGACCATGCAAAATCCATGAACGCAACTATGACGAAAGTTTCTATTTATCTCTACAACTGACTCCAGTATTCCTGTCCATCACTAGATGGCGCCAGTGGTGAAAATAAATCACGCTAACGTTGCATTCAACGTTTTTAAGTTTTAAGTTTATTGTATTCCCATGCAATCGTGATTTTAAAGGAAAAAAATATATAGTTTAATAATAGTAGTAATAGTATAGTTTAATAATTAATAATATATAGTTTTCTTTTGTTTTTAGTATTTGTTGTTAAACCAACACAGATATACTTACACCAAATGTAAAAATTTCAATTGTCTAAGATATCTTAGTAATATGGTCCCGTATTATTGACTGACGGACGGACGAACTAGGAAGTGATATTAAAAGGGTTCTTTTTTCTAATTTTGAAGGTATGGAACCCTAAAAATGCAGACTTACCGTTTCAACATTTTAGTGATCTGCCTCTCATACTCCTCAGTTTCAAACTTGAATTTCTTCAACTGATCCACTTCTTCATCTTTCTTCCGTTCCTATACCAACAACGAAAATAAACTAGTTAGTATTCAAACACAAGTCTAAGTATTTAAGGGGCAAACTCTGGAGTTAACTCTAAAAAACTCATTCTTTACGCCTATTCAATATGCTTTTTACATAAGACTGGGATTTGGTAAGTACTTCGGTGCATAAACTATTATAACTAGCCTAAGTATTATAAATACGACGAAAAACTAATTACATGCGCTTATAAATAATAGATTGTTATACAAGGGCTCAAATGCGTGACATTCACCCGAGTTAAACACTCTACTTTTCGCACATTTGATAAAACAGATATATTAGGAATCAGTTAAAATGGTTAAATATCAAGTAGGTACTTACCTAAATTTAGAACAATTTGTAATATCCAAATTAAATTGTTTTTAATAAATTTAAAAAAAAAAGTTACTGCCATTAGAAATTTAACAAAAAATAAGCCGGGTTTTTTATTTCAGACTATAATCTGATGTTTTGGTTCCTTGTGTTTGTCAATTTTTCTATAGAAAGTAGTGTCCACCCTAGGGATGAAATGAAGCTACTTTCCACCCGGCCATATAAACCCATATACATATATAAACCCACATATCTACCCATATAAAATTAAACTTTCCGAACAGGAGATGAAAATAATATTAAACCCATTACACATACCTTTAACAAAATTTCAGCTTATTGAAAGCACTCACCTTCAACAATTTATTATAATCGATCTGATCAAGCACATGTTTCTGGTGTGTTTTCTTTACTTGGTAATCCATCATGTCCCTGTACTTAGCCAATTCTTCCAGTTGATTGGCCAGTTGTCTATGGTACTCGTCTTGTTCGGCCAGTTTCTTTTTCAGATTGTCTCTGGCCTTTTCACGGTCTTTGATTTGTTCGACCATTGCTTTGCGGACGTCCTGTTGATTGAAAAAATTTTTTTTGGCTAATTTTGTTTGTATCTAATCTATCCTTGGGTTTTAATTAAATTCGCCGCCATTTTAATTGCAATCCTAAGCATTGCTAAAATTGTTTTAAACGATTTTTTAGTAGGTACAATTAAACACATAAAACTGTCAGAACTTGCTTTGTAGAAAATTTTTTTTTATAAAAAAACAAAAAACCCGACTGCGTAAAAAACTCGATTAAAAATTACGCATAGAAACAATAAAAAAACCAAAAAGAAAAAAACAAGCCCAGTAATTTGAAATTACGCTAAGTAATAATAGTTTTGTAATCGATACAAAAATTTTACTCACAGTCGGGACCCATTGGAAAAATTAGATTGGTAAAATGAATGGGTCCCGACTGTGAGTAAAATTTTTGTATCGATTACAAAACTATTTGTCGGGTTTTTTGTTTTTTTATAATTTTTTATTTTTATTTTAATCTTTTTAGTTATTTTCATTTATTGATGGTAGGTAAGTCTCGTAATCTATTCATTTCATTATGGGGTTATAATGTATACTGTGCATTATTCAGTAGATAACTAATATTATAATTAAGTAGGAAAGCAGCAAGTAATGTTCCTACTCTATTTATTTATATTTTTCTATTTCAGTTAGGGTTAAGTTATTTATTGTTTAAATTTATTATTATTCTTTTAACGTTTTTAGGTAAGTAAGTACCTAAGTGTTATTAGGCTTTTATTCAGTAGGTAGGTACAATTTATGTAAATACTAGCTGCGCCCCGCGGTTTCACCCGTGTAAGTCCCGTTCCCGCGGGAATATCGGGATAAAAAGTAGCTTATGTGTTAATCCAGGTCCCCAGCTACCTATATTCCAAGTTTCATCGCAATCGGTTCAGTAGTTTTTGTATGAAAGAGTAACAACTTCACATACATACATACAAACTTTCGCGTTTATAATATAGTAAGATTTGTTTAGTTTATATCAATACATTCCTGTCACCTGTACCATCACGTCTTATACTTTGATAGTTCCAAGCGTAACTACGTAACAAAAATAAAAACTTTTTCGTTGGTAATAAAAAGCAAGAATACCTAATTGTAAATTAACTTTAAACCGTTATATTTCCTAAACGGTTCTTTAAAATGAAAAATGGTGAAAGAAACCTAATATTTATTTTTAAAAATCTATTCAACGATATCTTGACATACTTTGACAATTTTGGATTTTTTATTTTTGACAATACGGTGTCTGGTTGTGACAAAAGTTATTTTGGATTACTGTCATGTCTTTAACCACACTCGCTAGATACGCGTTTGGCCTCTAGAACGCCACATAGAAACATCCATACATACATACATAGACCGATAAACACATTACCCTCCTTTGCGTCGCGCAGTCGGGTAAAAAAGGCCATAACTAAGAAACTGATCTAAGATTTTGAAAATCCTACTAATATCATAAAGCTCAAAGTATGTGAGTATGTTTGTTTGTGTGTAGGTATGTGTGTTTGTTACGCAATCACGTAAAAACCGCTGAACCGATTATCATGAAACTTGGAATATAGGTAGCTGGAAAACTGGAATAACACACAGGGTACTTTTTATCGCGATAATCCGGCGGGATCGAAACCGCGGGGCGCAGCTATTGTAGATATAATTTCGTGATGTTATGCCTTACCCTATTAGTCTTCTTAGCCCAGGCCAGATAGTCAGACATCTTCTGATCGCTGCGGTCCTGTAGTCTCTTGGCATCAGCTACGAACATCGGCTCGGCCGCCGCGTCCAAACCGGACAGTTCTGCCTTCAATTCTACCATCTTACGGTTGCATTCGTCTAGTTCACGCTGGAATAAACAGAATAGATCTTTTAAGTCTATTTCGGAGCGCCTGATAACAAAATCAAAGCAACACTTTTGCTCGTTTTAAAAACGCAAAGCCAATATTTAAGGCTAAGCCAAAAGGTAATATTTGAAAAACATTTTAAACCAATCTAGAAAGTTATCTGAAATTTTTATAATATCTACTTATGTACCTGATTAACCTGGTTTGCTATTTACCTACGATGTTTCTTTAAATTCTGAACCCCGAATTTAAAAAAAAACTTGTAAGGTTTTAAAATTAGAAGGCTACTTAAAATAAATACTTAATCAAACAGCTTCTAAACTATCTGATAAACCACTGAAATTGCAGAAATAAGTACCATAATTATAAAAATTAGTTTAGTATAATATATTTTTTAATGTCATGTTTAGGTATTTACGAGTATTTATTTTGTTTTTTTTTTTATTGTAAATGTTTCTTTTGGTACAATAAAGTTTTATCTTATCTTATTGTAAAAGGGACCATAAATACCTCTTTCTGTCTCGCTAGCTCCATCTTGGCTATGTCATTGGCCCGGCTCTGTCCCGCCAGCGAGTCCCACGTCGCATCGATCAGTTTCGTCTCAGCGGTCTGTTTTTTCAACATCGCATGTCTTTCTGTGATCATCTCATCTCGCTCGCGGGCTGTTTCCTTGCGTTTCGCTTGACGTTTGGCTTCAGCTAGAAGTAAAAACTTAGATAATTATAAATCTAAGAACAAATTGAGGAAGCAATCTGTAAATCCCGACGAGGATCCGAAACTTCGAAACGGCATTGCAACAATGCTGATAATAATAAAAACAAGGCTATTAAAACCGGATATTAATTAGATATATTTTAATAAAACAAATTGTCAGAAAAAGTAGTATTTGAAAAGAATTCCCTGGCAACAAACTTAGTCTTTTGTTAGGAAGACGATATTTACATTAAAATCAAACAAACAGAAACACAAACATCCAAACAAATATCTAAACCTTCGCATTAATAATACATAATAGTAGAAAGTAGAATTATTTTTTTCAAAAAAAAAATTTTTATAAATCCAAGGTTAATTTCCTGGTGCCTACTTATTTTTCAGGAGCAATGCATTCGAATTTCTTTTTTTCTGAATTCAGTTGAGCAGTTCACGCGTAAAAACGTAACAGACAGAGAATTGCAATAGCATTTATATTCCCATTAATATTTAGCATTTATATTATATAGTTCGGAATATCGGGATAAAACGTAGTCTATGTGTTAATCCAGGTCCCCAGCTACCTATATTCCAAGTTTCATCGCAATCGGTTCAGTAGTTTTTGTGTGAAAGAGTAATAACCTCACATACATACATACATACTTACATACAAACTTACGCGTTTATAATATTAGTAAGATTAGCAGTACCCGCGGTTTCACCGGCGGCATCGTAAGTCCTAATAAAAGAGATCAAACGTACCCCATGGCACCCTCCGTCACTTTGCAAATTTCCATCCAAATCGGTAGAACCGTTGGACCGTGAAGAGGGAACAATAAAAAAATGCAAGTATTAACTTTTGGATTTTTAGTATTAGTAATAGCATTTGTATTTGGATTTAGTATATAAATATAGATTTCGATTTGGATTTAGTGTATAAATATAGATTAGTTAAACAGAAGGTTAACCTTCTTCTTCCTTCCTCATATCTTCCTCCCAAATAGCGTGGAATCTCTTCGTCTCTTCAACGAGCCTCTGTCGTTCTTCCTCCCTCTGTATTCGTCTCTGTTCGAGTTGGTAGTCGCAGTATTGTTTGCAAGCTTGGTCCTGCTTCAGTCGCTGTATTGCGTCTTGTTCCATTCTTGCGGCCTGGATTTAGTTAAGGGTAAAAGTAATTATGAATACACCTGTATACCCGTATTATCTATCCAATTGATAACTGACAACAGTTGTAAGCTGTTGTAAGCTTAGGAGTGGTGTAACTTAGTTTTTAATAAATAAAATAAATAAAAAAATAATAGTTGAAATTGACAGGAACTTTGCAGGACATTATGTGTATCCTTGCCGCCTTGCTGTAACAGCTGATTTTCACAACTCTAAACTATTTTCTACCGAAAACTTTTGTTCGCTTAGACGTCAAAAACAACGCATTCAAAACACGCTGATTTACAAATACCTACACACAAATACATTATTTTTTTCGTGATTTCTACCAACAATTTAAATGATATTGATATTTTATCTCACCAAGGCCTCACTCTCCTTCATAGCGACTTCGTGCCACATATTATCATACTCCTTCTCCGTCATCTTTCTCGCTTGTTTCTCCTTCATCTGGTACAGTTGGACTTCTTGCGTCTCTTTCGCACGTATATTCACTATGCAAGGATATACGTGAGAACATTTCCCCCTTAAATTTAATTATACAATAAATATAATTGTACACACAGACAACACTCGTAGATAGTTAACGGGACCGTAGATAATTAAAAGTTTCAACAGATCTCGACTATACTCCGTATAAGTTCAATGAGACTAAGGAATTTCACAATATAATTATTATGGTAGCCTAAGCTGTAGCACACTTATCTAGAATATAGAAAGACAGCCAGTGTACCCTATCGCATTAGGTGCGAAACCACGGGATCCAGCTAATCTTCTAATATCTATAAGTATATGAAAAAAAAACCTATTCTCTTGGTCACGGCATCACGCGTAAACTACTAGACCGATTTTGCTCATTATTTTTTTGGTTGTGTTTGCTATGATCAGGATGAGGATCTTATGCCACAAATTTTTAAATAATGGTTAAAGACTTACGCGGGTGAATCCGCGAATTTTTATATATCCGCTTATAAGTATATAAAAATGAATCCCTAAGTGTTTACCTTGGTCACGGCATCACGCGTAAACGGCTGGACCGATTTCGATAATTCTTTTTGCGTTTTATTTGTTATGATCAGGAGAAGGATCTTATTACGCGGGCGTGAAACCGAGGGGCACAGCTAGTCGTTTATAAATACCTGCGCGCGTCGATGTTCCCCTCTTTATTACAATCTTGGAGTCTGCATGTTAAGAATGAATAGGTAGATTTCTTCTAGGCAGGCATGTCACAACGTCGGTCAGCACTATCGTCGCTTACAATCAAGTGAGATGAGGTCAAAATATGCTAGCCTATCTTTTCAGAGCTCGTAAATATTACCTAGTTTAAGTAGTACTAACAAAGGTGTATCTTTGTATTTTTCCTCATGCTCCTTCTTACGCTTTTCCAGCAGGTATTTCAGTCTCATCTGCGTATCTTGCCACAAGGCCTCGGCACCGGCTTGTGCGTCGACCACGAACTTTCGTATGTTGGCCTCCTCTTCCGATTGGAGGAGACTCATCAATCTATCGACAAAAAAACATGCTGACGCTTGTTAAAAGTAGAACCCCGGTTAAATCCGTACCATTATCACAAAACACAAAAACAAAACAAAACAAGAAAACACAAAAAATAACACAAAATATGTATACATACCTATGCATATAATATGATACATATACATGTACATATACATGTACATATACGTGTACATATACATATATGTATATATACAAGATGTAACAGGTAAGCCCTTTTAATCCGAAAGGGGGTTGTTCTAGACGTCTAGGCGAACACCTTTTGTTCTACGACTTTTGAAAATTCGAACTTTTTTTTTGAAAATTTTGAGATTATGTTTCACTGGAAAAACAGCTGTTTTTGAAAATAAAGGTAATTGAAGGTTTGATTGTAGTAGACCAAACTAAATGAAAGAACAACATAAGGTCAATGACCTCGAACTCTAAGAAACAGCTGATTTTCAAGTAAACATTACACCTAAATTTTTCGAAAAGTACTTCGAATTTTCAAAAGTCGTAGAACAAAAGTTGTTCGCCTAAACGTCTAGAACAACCCCCTTTCGGATTAAAAGGGCTTAACTGTTACATCTTGTATAAGCTTGGATCGAGAAACTATTGTCTAGTTTCTCGATTTTTTATCGTTCTCTTATAGCGCGAGAATAGCCTGCTAATAAAATACTAAGGACGGAATGTTTTGTTTTATTTTTACCACAGACGCAACCTACCAATTTATGAAATTTAAAGTTTATTTTCGTTTTATGGGAAACCCACTAATTTAAATATTTATTTGTTGATATAGCGCCAACAGAAACACATCAGCTGCTGTGAAAATTTTAACTGTATGGCTATCAAAGTTCATCTTTTCACGCTTAGAATAAGTACCTACATAAGGAAATGTACGTATTTATATTAACCTGGCTCGTTTTTTCTTAACGTCCTCTTCGTAAGAAGCCAGGCAAAGGTCCACGCGTCGAGCTACGTTGTTGATTAGGGATCTATGGACAAATAATAGGGGTTAAAGTATGAAATTGCCGTTTTATTGCAATAGGTTCTTTGAATTGACATAGAATCTTCATGGTTTGAGGTTTTCGAATGAAACTTTTTTCAAATGGTTTCTGTGATGTTCTTTTTTTAAAAAATGTGTAACATTTGAATATCGACTTTCAATTGTTTTTGTTATTCAATTTAGACAAGAAAGATGGATACTGCGAAAATTCGAGTGATTTTTGAATACGAGTTCCGACGCGGAACTAACGCGGCAGAAACAGCCCGCAATATCAATGCTGCGTTTGGAGAGGGGTCTACTAATGAACGCACCGTGCGATTTTGGTTTAAACGCTTTCGTGATGGAAATTTCGACTTAAAGAACGAGCCACGAGGAAGACCGCCCACACAGGTGAATAACGATGAATTAAGAGAGATAGTGGAAGCCGATCCTAGTCAAACTACCCAGGAATTAGCGGCATGGTTTAACGTTACCTTACCCACTTTATTGACTCACTTGCGTCAAATCAATAAAATAAAAAAATACGAAAAATGGGTGCCTCATGATTTGACTGATCTGCAGAAAGAAACGCGTGTTGAAACTTGTGTTGCCTTGTTGAACCGGTACAGAAATGAAGGAATATTGGATCGAATTGTAACATGTGATGAAAAGTGGATTCTTTATGATAACCGGAAAAGAAAAATGCAATGGCTGACCCCAGGTCAAATGCCACAACAGTGTCCTAAAGCAAAACTTACCAATAAAAAGGTAATGGTAACTGTTTGGTGGTCTCAGCATGGTGTTATTCACTATAGTTTTCTTCGATCTGGTCAAGCAATTACGGCAGATGTCTATTGTGCCGAACTCCGAACCATGTTGACAAAACTAGCAGTAAAACAGCCCCGACTCATGAATCGATCTTCACCATTATTGCTCCACGACAACGCGAGACCTCACACAGCACGAGAAACCATTTTGACCCTTCAGGAACTGCACTTAGAAACCATTCGTCATCCTCCGTATTCATTCACCAGACCTCGCTCCAACGGACTACCATTTTTTTCGTGATTTTGACAATTATCTACGTGACAAGAAGTTTTCTTCCCAGGAGGCAGTACAAAATGCTTTCACACAGTTTGTGCAGTCTAGATCGTCGGAGTTCTATCGCAAAGGCATTAATAACCTTCCCATTAGATGGCAGCAATGTATAGATAATAATGGCAACTATTTTGATTAAATAAATTTGTTAAAAATTTAAAAAATAAACAATTAAGATTTTCAGTACAAATCGGCAATTTCATACTTTAACCCCTAATATTACCGTACGGTTTTTTTTAGACTAAGTGCCTACGATCTAATGTTTTGCTCCCTATTTTTTATTTAATTCTGGCCAAGAAGAAGAGTCAAATCCACAGGTCAAATCGTAGTCTACATTAAAAGCTTAGGATTTGCTTTTTAAAATTCATCAGGCGTAGAAATTTACTTCTGACATTTTTATAGGTCGGATCCGAATTGAAGCACCGCCGTCAGAGCCGAGTTTGAAATGCTCCAATGTAAAGAGACTATTTTATGTTTGTTTCATAATCTTCAGAAACTTACATCAAAAATGTAAACAAAGAGCTGTCACTTTCAGAGTAATTATCAGTTTTTTTGTTTACATTTTGATCTAAGATTCTGAAAAAGGGTGAAAATTCTTTGTGTAGTGGCTTACTTTGGGGTAATATTTATTACGCTGTGTACCTACACTGTACGTACAATATCTTACAATATTGATTTATTTATCGACTGTTAAACAAACATTACTTGCCGTCTATCACATCGAATAAAGAAATCTTGATTTTGCTGATCTTTCAGCGCTTTCAACTTGTTTTCAGCGCCTTTTCGCTGTTCCTCCTCGTCTGCTCGTAGTTTTTTCACAAATTTCACGTAACGAAACGTAGAATTCAGTACTCTTGATGTCTAGATTATAAATAAATATAGTACTTAGATATTTACTAAAAATAATTATAAACTAACGTTCCATCATCCCACGGCTGATTTCCAAGTCATTTTTGTAAAACTATACGTATATGTCAATAAATAATACCTATAGGTAGCTAACTTAACCTAACCTACCCTTTTTCAGAAACTTAGATCAAACATGTAAAAACAGAACTAATATAAAAATTAATAAACAAAGAGCTGCTAGTATCAGACAGCTTTCAAATAATTATTGTATGAGTTTTTTGTTTACATTTTTAATCTACGCGTCTGAGAAAGGACATAGGTAATTTTTCGTGTCGTAGCCTTATCTAGTCCTCACGATAAACACTCTCTGCAATGGACCGAGTGCCAAGCACCCTCAGTATAATCTATGATAGAGGTACTCTATAGGTATAGGTAGGTACGTTATAGGTAGATACTCAGTACACCCATATTCCACTAACTATGAATTTATAGTGAAACTAAAAAACTGGCACTGGCATCGTGTGCATGGTGCACAGTACGGTTCAATGAAAACCAATGACTATGATTTAGAAGTGGGGTCCACCTTGATGGATTTATTACTCTCTTGGAATCGGGGCATATGTGGGTCAAATCGTAGGATAAACTTGGGTTATGTGGTGGTTGGGTAGGTACAGTGGGCTTACATAACTTACATAGTAAACCTCAGGCACACCCCTTGGCCCGGGGCCATCTTTGGGCACCTTCTGTCTCGGTAGTTGTGGGGGTTGTTGATACATTGCGCTAAAATAATAATTGAATAAAATGTGATAAAATAAAATTTTGGGTCTGATTAAGCTTTTATATGCTTTTAAATAAAATACTTAGATAAAATATTTATAGTATAGGCTAGGCTTTGACTGCTACTGTCAGGAATGAATGACACAACATACCTAATAACATCAAAATGATCCCATGATCCCACGTACCTGAGGTTGGAAATCTTTATGCATGATACCCGTGCATGATACCCAGGATAAAATTATTATTCTGATTGTTATTATATTATTTAAAATAAAAGTAACAATATATGTTCATGGTGTTTTTAGCTGGCAACTTTTAACGTTCTGTAAAACGCAGAAAGTAATTGTTGCACGGTTGGTGCATAACGGAACGCTTTTTCTTTACATGGAGGTGTTTTTGAACCTTTTTTGAAATAAAACCGTTTTAATAATAGGCTAATTAGATAGAAACATACTTGAAAATAAGTAATGAAAAAATCTTGATACTGGCAATCAATTGTAACCACTTCTTGCCTGTTAATAATCTACTTTTGTGTCTATTTTATCTCATCTACGTTTCACAGAACGTTATGGCAATGAAAAGTTGCTAGCCAAAACACTGTAAACATACAATTATGATAACTTTTATTTTACTAATCTACTCTTGTGTCTATTTTATCTCATAACCGATAAAAATAAATAACTATTGGTTACGAGTGGAAATCTCGTTGAGTTTTATTCTATTTAAATCAGATGTTTTCCATTTGTTACATACAAATGGAAAACATGAGTTTTTTATTTTATATTATTCTCAAACTTCACTAAAAGTGTAACTCTCTAAACAGGATAATGGCCACACTTGTAAAAACTTTTGTTTTGGTTTTTCGCCGAAAAATGTGCGACTTCGAAAACTGTATTTTGAGGGTAAGTAATTGAAATTATTACTTAATTGTATTGAAATTGGCTTGAACTACCGTAATTTAGATAACAAATTGCTGACTGAGACACAAACGTGTGTAATTATTGTTAATTTTCGTGTGCAGATTCGCGCCGGTCGCGATGAACGGACGGGAAATTTACTCTGAACGCCTAGAATCATGTGGCTACAGGCAGTTGCAGAAGATAGCCAAAGCCCTGAGCTTACCATCAAATGTTAAAGTAAGTGGCTATTCCTGTAGATATGAGATTTTTTTTCTGTAAGCATGAAACATAACCTCAAACCTGTGTGTTTGGTTTCTCTCGTGTCTTATTGGTTTTGATAGTCTGAAGTAAAGATACTTAGTGATTGCACCGGGCTACGATCTATAACACAGACAAATCCGCTAAACGATACGCGTTTGGCCAGAGCTAGAGACTTCAACCTAACTTTGTTTATATTCTTTTAGAAAATTAACCTAATTGAAATGATAATAGCCAAGCAGTTTAGTTCTGCGGCCGAGCTTGAAGTCATCATAAACCGAGTTAAACTGGATCGCTTAAAGGTATCACAGAATAGATGGTCAAAGCGCAAATATACACGAACACAGGTATCGTTTTTCTATTTATTCTAAGGTAAAGAAAAAAATAAATGAATACCAGGTTTGCAGCAGTGGACGGATAAGCACTGACATGATGATGTTGATATTTGGAAAACTATCAACATCATCATCTCATCACCAATTATAAGGTCACATGATTTCTATTGAGCCTGTCTATGAAAATCAGGCGTGATGACCCCCGTGGCGCGTCGGTTAAACGCCTGCCTGCAATGCAGAAGGCTGCAGGTTCGATTCCCTCTTGGAACAAATATTTTTGCTGACCATAAATGTTTGTTTCTGGTTCTGGGTGTATATCTATGTATAATATGTATGTATTTATAAAAAAAAGTATAATATTATGTATTCTATCCATTGTCATACCCATAGTACAAGCCTAGTGCTTAGTTTAGGACTAGATTGTGCTGTGTGTAATGTTGTGCAATATTTATTATAATATTTACAAAATAAAAGTATAATATAATGATGGTCAAAGAAGTATATCCATTGTCTAGTACCCATAGTACAAGCCTAGTGCTTAGTTTGGGGCTAGATAGTTCTGTGTGATGTTGTGCAATATTTATTTATTTATTATTTTTATACCACTGAGAAAAACATATTTTACAAAAAAAAAAAAAGGTTGGTACATCTTTTAAATATTGTAGTTTAACAATATTAGACTTCAAAAACAAAAGAGGTGCTCAATTAGGCTATACCAATTATTTTTTCTACTTTCCCTAATTATTATTTGAAACAAACTGTTTATTCAATTGTTATGATTCCTTATTGTCTGTAGCTGTTATATTTTAATTTCCAGGGTTCAGAAGTTAGTTCAACAAGCAAACACTTATCTCCGGCTATTTCATTAACTCCAAAACGCCCCGGTTTTATTGTCCAATTCAGCCCTGACTCATCACAAACACTGATCAAATACCAACCACCAAAATCATACTCGGGGAAAAAAGCCACCAGTGACAGAATACTACGTAGTTACAACACTAAAACACCCAGACCTGACTATGCAATGATGGACGACTTGACCATAGACAGCCTTTACACGAAAAACACTTTTAACACAAAGTTTGTAAGGCCTAGCTCATCAACTGGGTATAATTCAAAAATATGCGACTTTTCAGTACGAAACAATGACTCAGAAGCTAGTTCTAGTACAAATTTCACAAGCTACAATTCTAAAGTATCACACGATTATGCTATGATGGACCATGCCACTGAAAGAAGCTGTAATACTAAAATTGTAAAAACGAATTTAAATACTAAACTTTTAAAGCCAAATCGCGCATTAGTGGAGCGTAGAAGTTCAATCATTGACCAGAGTAGTCTAACTAAAAACTTTAACACCTTTAAACCTGGATTAAATACAAGTCTAATGCAGCCAACTAGCTCTAAATTCCGACCAACATATGCAATTATGGATCGTAACAACAAGATAACTAAGATAGTTAGAGGTCACAACCCTATGAGAGCCAGGACACCAGTGCCGAGAGTGTTACTAAAGAGGCAAAGCTTACTGAATTCAAGTGTTCGTGTTTACAATGAGGAAACACAGTTGGTTCCTATGCGCCAAACTACTGTAAGTACTAAAATACTATTACTCTAACTAATTTTATAACTAGTCCTGCTGTTTCTACAAGTAGTTCTACTAATTCTATTGCTGTTTCACTAACTCTACTACTACTACACCTAATCTTTTACTAGTCCTACTAATTCTAGAACAATTTTTTAAATATTTCTTATATTTTTTGCTCAAGGCATTCTACTAGAAATATTTTACCAGGATAAAAATCGGTTTTGACTAATTTTACCACTAATCTAAACTAATCCTGCAACTAGTAATACAAATTCTTTAACTAATCCTGCTAATTCTTCAACTGAACCTACAAATTCTACTACTAGTCTCATTAAACCACAGAACTCTGTTAATATTAATATATTTTCAGAATACATCCTCTCCAATACCTGCAAAACGGAAACGTACCGTCAGCGGCATCTATCCAATCGAAACACAACAGAACTCCTACTATGAATGCGTTCAAACAGTTGACTTCAGACACACAGATGGAAAAATAACCAAAATAAATGCTCTAATACAAAAACAGAGACACCCCTACCCTATTATAACAGTACAAGATGTTATTAATAGAAAAATAGAAAGCCAAATATTCAAAACTTCACACAATAAACCTGTGGACCAAATAACTAAGGCTATTGAATATAAACCTATAACTGCTGTAATTGAGAAAGTATCTAATATTTCTAAAGAAAACACACAGCCTACCAATTATATAGATTTATCTCTGAAATGTACAGATGAAACACAGGCTGTGAGGGAATATTTGGATGAGTATTTAGATTTTTCAACGAATATTACAAATAAAACACAGAGTTTTATTAAATCTTCTACAAATACAATTAAAACAATGCCTCTAGGACAAAATTTAGGTACTTTAATGACCTACAAACATAACACACAACCTGTCAGAGAAGTTCTATCTACAAATAGTACAATAAATACACAGTCTATAAGTCAATGTAATGATTTTTGTATTGAAAATGCATGGCACTATAATGACTTTTCTATTGGAAATACACAGCCTATGACACATAATTTAACTGAAACTTGTACTGAGAATACACAGCCTATAAGACATTGCAATGATTTACCTACAACTTGTATTTACAATACACAGCCTAGAAAACAATATGATGATGTATCCAGTACTGACACACAGCCTATAAGACAGAATAAAGACTTATCCTCAATGTGTATTGAAAATAAACAGTCTGCAACTCCATATAACGATTTCTCAATAACATGTATCGAAAACACACAGCCTATAAGACAATATTTTATAGATACATCATCAACACCTACATACACAAATGTAATAATTAAGGAAATGGCAGAAAATGAAAATGTGTCTGTGTATTATCATAAGAAGATAAGATCGGAACAGATGAGGCGTAGATTGGATGAGCAAGCCGAAATTTTGCCTCATATTAATGAGGTATTTAGTAGATTCAATGAGGTACAATATCGGAATTTGACACAGCCATTATATGTGCAAGTTAGCCAGGAATCTGAGAGATGTAAGTTGTTTTTTAATGTGAACTGGTATAAATGTAAGTATTATATCTATTGTCTAGTCACCGAAACACAAGCTTAGTTGATTAGTGCTTACCTCTTACGGTGAACGAAAACATCTTGAGGAAACCCACGGCTTAAAATCACGCACAAAGGCCTAATAATAGGGTTAATTGCGGAAACACACAGTTAAAACTTTAACGCTTACCATGGGATAGACGGCGCTGTGTGATGTCCATATTTTTTATATATTTCTTTTCTTTTTCTCTTCAATAAACCACAATGCTTGTAAGCAATATTTTGTGTTTAAGGGGAAATATTTGGCACATGTTTGTTTTCAGGATTTGATATTTATCAACACCACTATCGATCGGTAAATAATATAGGATGATTATTTTTTTTTTTTTACAAAAAGACAAGGTTTGATTCCTGGCTAGGGTAATAAATATTTCAAAAACCTAAATAATGTCGCTTTGTTTTATTAAGATCGGGTCTATCGGGTTAAAATCTTATAGTCTACTAGCTGCACCCCGCGATTGCACCTGCGTAAGTCCCTTTCCCGCGGGATTATCGGGATAAAAAGTAACCTATGTGTTATTCCCGGTATCCAGCTACCTATATTCCAAGTTTCACCGCAATCGGTTCAGCGGTTTTTACGTGGTTGAGTAACAAACATCCAAACACACACTTTCACATTTATAATATTAGTAGGATAGGAGACAGCTAAAAATGCTCAAACCCCCTGAATGCCCATTGAAGGTTTACCTATTATTAATGTATTCCAGTCCCACACTACCCGGTATTCGGGACCAACCAAGAAAATGCATCGATGTTGGAATCTCTCTACAACTTTAGACACCAGTTGATTGTGAACGAACCGTTACTCAAGCTAGCATCTACTGACAATACTAAATGTGTCTTCAGTGCCGAAACTGTGGTCTGTGCGTGAGTATCATACAAGAATATTTTGATGATGTTTCTTATTAATAACTTAGTTAAAAAAAAAGAGTAGATACGTTACTTATTCACGACAAATGAGACGATAAAACTATGTCTAGCGACGCATATGTATGAATGGCAGAAATAGCTAGACGTTCCAGACTGTAGCGCGAACGAGATAGCAACTGCTCTCTAGACGCAGTATTATCGTCTCATTTGTCGTGACTAGCCTTTTTTGTTTTAATCTAAGATTATTTATGGTATTTGTTTACTGTTTTAAATATTCCGCCCTACCATAATGACTTATAAGTCGTCGCGAAGTCTAAGCGTTGTCGTTCAGCTCATTTTTTTTAAAAATAATTAAAATACTTAAAAACTACATTTAAAAAAAAACATTTTTCAAATTAGATATTATAAAAGTAGTCGGGATATTTTTATTTAAAATTTACTTTATTTTTTTAAGCAACAAAAGTACGACAAAGCAACGACAAACGATCATGGTAGCGCGGATTGTTTCTTAGTAAAGATTTTTTCTGCTATGTTTGTGTCATCATAGCATCTTGAATGATGATTTATTTTAAATATTGCTGTATTTACAATATTATTTTACCTGCCCGCAAGCATTATATTGAAACTTATTTGCCACATCTTCTATTGTCAGTAATTCACATATACAATACATATTAACTAATTGCACATACTTATACATATTACCTAATTGCACATACTTATACATAATAACTAATTGCACATTATTATACATATTAACTAATTGCACATACCTATACATATTAACTAATTGCACATAATTATACATATTAACTAATTGCACATACTTATACATATTAACTCATTGCGCATACTTATACATATTAACTCATTGCGCATACTTATACATTAGAGATGGACCGACTATGGTTTTTCTGACTACCCACCATCGAATTGTACTACTTATTCAAAAAATATGGGTATTATTGCTTAATAGTTGATGACTAATTGGCATCCACCGACTAGTCGTTAAAACTACCGGCTCTCCCGACTATTAGGAGCTAGTCGGCCCATCACCGACTAAGTGATGATTCACACGGCCGTGCCGGGTCCGAGCTTCGTTGTTTATTGCTCGACCGCCACTGGGTTGTAACCCCAATTCACTGCTCGCCGAGCAATGGACATCGAAGCTCGGACCCGGCATGGCCGGATGACGGTCTAGTAAAAATAAAATACATATTAAATACATATATCCTCAAATACATATTATTAACATAAGCACTGCTACACTGCAAGTAACGCACATTCTCCCTGCTAACGCATATTGTCCACCACGCTTGCTTGTGTTTGCATGTTGTCACTCGCAGCGAGGCGCGGCCGCCGTCCATTTTCCACACCGGGCCGCGTAAGTGATGCTCTCAATTTCATATTACATTGTGTTGTTTTTTTCATGCCTTATTTTTGTAATTTCTTCTGTGGTTTTCGCGATTTTGCATAATAAAACACTTTATTTACCGGGTTTAATCGCGTTTTATTCTTCTTTTTAAACGAACCGAGCTTTCGCCAACTTTGCAGTTGGCTTTTTCAAGGTTGAAAGCTCGGTTCGTTTAAAAATCATGAATAAAACGCGATTAAACTCGGTAAATAAAGTGCTTTTTTTTGTAATTATTAGCTTTTATTCCTATAAAGAAGGATTTGCCACTTTTAGTGACATGATAGATATTACAGGTTATTGAGACTGCCTACATTTATTTTAAAGGGTTCTGTACCTAAAATAAAAAATAAAAAGGGATACTTTTACTAAGACACCACTGTCCGTCCGTCTGTTTGTCACCTGTATCATATATAACTTGATAATAATTTTGATAGTGCTTTCCTTCTGCTCTGATTCATTTACCTGCCAAATTTTGAGCGCAATCTTCTTCTTTTCGTGTAGTGATGTCTACCACTTGTCGGGTCCTAAGACCTCTCATCTTGACCTAACGACTGCTATCAGAGATAATAACCGGGACCAACTGCTTACCGTGCCGTTCGAAGCATAAAATTATTATGAAAAACTTGACTTAAAGTCCTAAGTCCCCTAGATGGGGCAGAGGGTCTCCACAGTGCATCGCCAGCCCGTCCGGTCTTGAGTTTCGCGTTTTATTTCACTCCACGTCTTGCCTATACAAGGTGTAACGGGTAAGCCCTTTTAATCCGAAAAGGGCTTGTTCTAGACGTCTAGGCGAACAATTTTTGTTCAAACTTCAATTACCTTTATTTTCAAAAGCAGCTGTTTTTTCAGTGAAACATTATCTCAAAATTTTCAAAAAAAAAGTTCGAATTTTTAAAAGTCGTAGAATAAAAGGTGTTCGCCTAGACGTCTAGAACAACCCCCTTTCGGATTAAAAGGGCTTACCCGTTACAAATTGTATAGTTTTTTCATATTTTTTTTTTTAAAAATTAATAATTTTCATGAATTTTTTTATAAAAAAACTGTTTTATAAGACAATTCAGCATGCAAATAAACAATTTAACAAAATTTTAACGATGTTTTCAGCGCACATGCGGCTTGACCCATATACCTATAATGGTAACATACCTGAGACACATTACGGCTTCAACAGAGACCGGTACCAACGGGACTTCTGTTGGAATGAAGGTGATTTTGATCTTTAATTACATAACCACTAATATGACTTATTAACGGGGTGTTTACCATGCCTCCAACGCCTCTAAGTGGACGCCTCTAACTGTTATCACCTACCCGCATTCTCCAGTCTCGTGAACAAGCTGGTTGAAATTGCTAGCGAAATATCGAGCTCCGCGAATAAATTATTAAACATGGATTTTAGTAGTGAAAATAACCATGTTTGTTTAAAATCGTATATTCAATTACATAGATGATACTTTTGTTTGAGACGCCTAATGGTCCGACCTAATTTCAGGACCTCGCTTGAATTTTTAACCGACTTCAATAAAAAGGAGGAGTTTTAAAAAAAAATTTTTTTTTTAATGTTGCGTGTAAATTGTTTTAGTTCAGTGTCATATTAGCTCCTCGTGAAATGAATTAATTATATGTAATTTAAGATATGTGTAATAGATTGCATAGTACTAAAAATATTGTTAATTAAGTAAGTAGATCCTATAACAAAAATGGTTAAGTAATAAAAATCACTCATTCTTTGTCTTATTGTTTCCCGTTCATGATACAATTTGACAATCAATTACACATTTGTCTTATTATTTCTTCACTGTTTTCTAAGTTTGATTTATTAATGAATACATACTTTTAGCCTCAGATTAACCAATTATTAAAAGCACAATAACTCTGTGCTTTTAGCATTAAAGAAAAACAGTTCCAAAATAGCTGAAATAGTTGTTGTCAATCAATCAATAAAATGTTGTTGTTTTTTTTTCGTGAAATTTGTGTTATTATAAAAATTGTACTATATACAGAATATATCACTGTTAATGTTATCAATCAATCAATATATATTTATTTATTAATATGAATCTTATCAAACATTTCTCACATATTAGAAATCGGTTCTGCATTAAGCATAGCTTGTATCGCAGCAACCGAGATACTAATATAAAAGTTAAGATAACATTTAATAATAATTCAAATGTTGTGTATACAGCAAAAAGTCCATCAAACTCGTCGCCGTGCACAGCGGAGGCGGCCCCCCGCGCCCCGCGCTCCCCCCGCGACGTCTCCGTACAGGAGATGGTGCAGGATGCACTCGAGCTGATCAGCCAGGATGGGGTCCGTATTTTAATCATATTACATCTTAAAAAACACTTTATTTATCGGGTTGAATCGCGTCTTATTAATGGTTTTAAACGAACCGAGCTTTCCTTGAAAAAGCCAACTGTAAAGTTGGCGAAAACTCGATTCGTTTAAAACCATGAATAAAACGCGATTTAATCCGATAAATAAAGTGTTTTATTATGCAAAATTGCGAAAACCATAGAAGAAATTATATTACATCTTACTTACCTTATCTTACTTACTAGAAATATTTTTAAAGGAAAAATTCATCTTCAAAAATTCACTTGCGGCGAGAACGCGAAAGTTTGTATGTATGTTTGTTACTCTTTCACGCTAAAACTACTGAACCGATTGCGATGAAATTTGGAATTTGGATACCTGGAATAACATTAGGCTACTTTTTATCCCGATATTCCCGCGGGAACGAGACTTACGCGGGTGAAACCGCGGGGCGCAGCTAGTAATATAATACGCGAAAGTTTGCATGTACATATGTATGTATGTGACTTTGTTACTCTTTCACTCTAAAACTACTGAACAGATTGCGATGAAACTTAGAATATATAGGTAGCTAGAAACCTGGAATAATACATAGGCTACTTTTTATCTTGATGATCCCCTGGGAAGTTTGATTTCGA
This sequence comes from Idaea dimidiata, assembly GCA_949358125.1. Taxonomy (NCBI): domain Eukaryota; kingdom Metazoa; phylum Arthropoda; class Insecta; order Lepidoptera; family Geometridae; genus Idaea; species Idaea dimidiata. Next base: position 16,995,410 of record OX442334.1, on the reverse strand, counting down.
CTTGAACCGGGTACGATTTTTTGGAAAATGTTTTTGTTGTATTTTTCTTTGAAAATATTTCAAATATCGGGAGCATAACATAAACAGCTCGTTAATTTGTCCCACTGCTTGGCAAGGGCCTCCTCTTTGAGGGGTTAGGCGGTAAGACGCTACGGGAGTCTACCCCGGATTGGCGAATGTCCCATGTCTTCGGACCGTGGTGAGTCTTAGGATATGTCGGTTTCCTCACGATGTTTTTCTTCACCGTAAGAGCGATGTTATTAGCGCACATAACTTTTAATAAAATACGCTTTTTTTCATTTAAGGGCGTAGCTCTTGTCGGGTGGCAGTATTCTCCACATATCTCTCTGTGTTGCAATCTCCTTTGCCTCCTTACACGACATGACGGCAGTTTCACTTTTATCTGGCTCATACAACTGCACCCGTATTACTATCTAGTGAACGTCTGACAACAGTGGAAATTGCCAGGCACCATGCAGTACAAGACATGCTGCTTTGACGTAACGTGGTTATTACCGGTGATTACCTCAAAGCAGCAATGTACTGCATAGTGCCTGTCACTTTCCACTGTTGTCAGACGTCTACTGGATAGATAATATGGATGCTGATCTGATACTGGTTAAAAAGACGTAGAGGATTAAAAATGAAATGACGAAATAATGATCCTTATTAACGTTTGTTCCAGGATTACATGGAACGTATGGGCATAGAGTCGCACGTGCAGTGTGTGGTGCGACACTGTGAGTGGGGGGGCTCGCAGCTCGTACTGGAGTATCATGTCCGACAGGTACCTACTTGGCTTATTTATACTAGGAGTTCGCCCCGAACTGAGACCTCACGACCCCCTATCTCCCCAACCCTCATACTCTCATAAATTCTATTGACCTAAACTACGCGCATACCAAAATTCATGAAGATCGGAGCTACGATACTCAAGTTATCGTCAAACAAAGATACAAGCGCCAGGCCCGTCTACGCTGGACAATAAACGCAAAAGTTTGTGTGTATGTATGCTTGTGACTTTGTTGCTCTTTCACTCAAAAACTACTGAGCCGATTGCGATGAAACTACAGTCTGCACCAGGTTCATCATCTCAGCCCCCCTCAAACAGCGATCGCGAGCTACCTCCGTTCAACGACTCCCCGCGACCGCTACAATGTCCGTCCACCGAGTGGGTGGTGATGATAGGTTTCTATATTCAAATATGATTTGTTATCGCACCGACCATTAGGTAATTGAAAAGTAGTCAAAACATAGCGAAAACATTTTAAAACTTTACATAAGCTACGTTTAAGTAAAGTATTGTAGAACTACTCGTATATCACATCGTTATTATATAATATAATATTAAATCATATAATTCTAAATTACATAATTTAATACAGAAATTTAGATATCCACTGTAGGTGACGTCATTCCGAAAGCAATATGGCAGATTCCTCAAAATGGCGGATTCCCCAAAATGGCGGTCTGTAAACTTTTTATTTTTAATTTCCAGGCCCATGAAAAGGACATATTATACAATGATAGTCCCGACTGGTCCACGGTAGTCACTCTCGGATCTCTCGCGTCGCATGAAATATGGCTCAGCCACCTCGTACAGTATAACGAAGTGTTGTACGTAGTTAGTGCTAAATATTTTGAAAATTGTATCATGGTTGCTTTGACGGTAAGTTCGTTTTTTTTTTAAAACTATTTAGATAGTCCTGGATTTGGATTGTGACAGGAGTCTATGATGTAGCACGATTATTCGGTCTTTTTCGATATAATTGAATGAGGAGGCACAGGAACACTAGCCAAGAATACTCGCTACCACGGAGGAAGGAACTCCAAGATCGCAGTCTCTCCCTTATCCCCTATTCGCCATTCAAAATTTGAGGGCCACTTTAAGAATTGAGCAGCTTCTAAACTCAAAATTTGTATGCTATATTTTGAGTTCAAGAGCTCAAATATTTAAGTTGCCCTTAAATTTTAAATAGCGTATTCAGCCGTTAATTATTTTCTTCCCCCTTCTCCTCCTCCCCCAGACTTTAACAGAAATAGAGCAACCGAAACGTGGTCGAATAACAGTCTACAACAAAATCTCCGGCAAACCCTTCTCATGGGAGGACGAAATCTCTTTCATTCCCGAACGCATGCCGTATCAATGTACGGAGAACTGTCTCAAAATAGACACAGCCGACCTCGACTTGTTACCTAATAGTGCTAACTTGAGATTAGTGAATAATAAGTTGAAAACTTTCGATACTAAAGTGGTGGTAGGGCAGCCATCTTTAGACACTATTGAAGTCGCATTTTTTGTTAAGATTTTTGACTAATTTTTTGCTTTTGGATGTTTTTGGCTTATATTTTGTATTGAACTGTTTTAAATTCACACTGTTTTGTTAATTTAGTTTCTTTTTACTGGGTCTTCATCGCGTATTGTTATTTATTTTCTTTCCTCGACGTTTCGACTATACGACAATAGTTATTGTCGCAAGTAGACATAATTATTTTATAGGAGAATAAATAATTATTCGCAATTAACGGCCGAATACAGAAACGCAGCTAAAAAATTAAGTAGCTCTTAAACACAAAAACTACAGTACTAATTTTAAGAGAATAAAGAAGCTGCTCAATTATTTAAGTACCGATCAAATTTTAGGTGGATTTTCAGTATTCGACTTTTAAGACACAGTAAAATAAAACTACATTTTAAATACAAATAATATTATTGTATTTAAAATTTGAAAACAAATTAAAAATACCCAGTCATTAAAAAAAAATTGTAATATTAACAACCATGTCAGTTAAAAATCGTATATATTATATAATTCAATCGTATTTTTTGACCTTTTGAAACATTTACTGCTGCCATGGTCATAGGATGACTGAATTAACATGATTAGAGTACAAATTTAGATTTTTTTTTGTTATTTTGTTGATTGTTGTAATTAAGTGCCATATATTCTTTGATATTTACCTATTGATATTAGGTATTGTTTTTACTATTCGTTTTCTAAGATATTGACGGCCTCTGTGGCGCGTCGGGCGAACACCCGGCTGCAACGCAGAAGGTTGCAGGTTCCTAGACTTATATTTTTTTTTACAGTGCAATGTGCATTTATTATTAAGGAATGGGATCGGTTTTGTTTAAATAAATCGAAGTAAACCTATATTATAGCAGATGCCTTCATCAAAAAAGGTTAAAATTAAGTACCTATTGTATTTTTATAATGGTTTGCCGTATATTTAATTATATGGAGACCATGTAGCGTGTGACTCCATACAAAAAGAAAATCCCTTTTCTACCCCTTAACATTATTGGATTTCTGTATTGTTTGTATGTAATTTTGATTCCGGTAGGTATCGATCGCGTTCGAAGGAAACCTTAAAATACAACTGCTATAACTAGTAGCAGTAGCAGTAGCCTTCAACTATACTAATATCATTAAAGGCAACTGCTTTGGTTTTTGCTGTGCTTTCCATTAAGGCAACTGTTTAAGTACAGTCAGCATCAAAATAACCACATTTCAGATTTTCAAAGTCGCTTTACATCATAATTATTGTCGGTTGTCAAAACAAGACAGTAATTCTGAATAAAACACAATATTTACCGGGTTTTATTCGCGTTTTATTTAATAACGGCATTATTATTAAAGACTGAGCTTTTGGTAACTTTACAGTTAGCTTTTTCAAGGTTGACTGAATTTTTTGACATTCTGATTTTTTTTTAGGAGTATCTGTCTCCTACAGGAGTATCCTACAATTGTGATGTATAGGGATTTTGAAAGTTTAAATGTGGTTATTGTCTGTTGGTGAAAGAGAAATATACCTGATTATAATTAAGTGTTATTTATTCTAAGATATTTTTTCCTTTTTATATAACGTATTAAGATTTAAGATAGGGATCGATCTCGTTGAAAAAAATCATTGTAAATCTACAAAAAAATCGTTTTAGAAGCGTATCTTTGTTTTTAGTTTTTATCAATTTGATGTTGTTTTTAAGAGATGTTGATTATTTTTGTCTTTCTTTAATTATGGCTTCCTGAGTAAAACTTTAGCGATTCCGTTACAAAGCTGTCTTTTGCACATATTCATTAATTTTATTATACTTTTCGATTCGATTTCGACTCGAGTCAATACAGAGTCGAATCAAGTTGTATTGTATAGACAATACATAGAAAACCGCATGAGAAATCTGAAGTTGTTTGGGATTTGATTACGTTTTAGGTCGGGGAGTAAGTTTTTTTTCATATTTTAAATGTAATAATAAATTTCTACTTGGCCTATTCATTCTCGATTTGCAGCCATAGTACATTTTATATGAACATATCGAATCGAATTTGTTGAAAAAGTTAAATTACTAAATTTTATCAAGTTAAAATACATCAAAAATTTGCTAATCGAGCAAGGAAGATTTTTGATGATACGTATATCCTTAATTTATTAAGGTTTTCGCGATTTTGCTTAATAAAATAATATTCAACCTCAACTTAAAGCGCGAGTAAAACCTGGCAATTTATTACATTTATCCTTGATTATATTTGTAGTAGAATCCTTTGAGAAATAATAATAAGAAATTTTAATACTAAACTGAGATTAAATCAATCACTGCATTTTTTGACCTCTTTATTGTTACTTAACCTAAAAGTTGATTTTTGAAAATATAAACATTTGTTAATCATGACTTGAGTTTCATTTATTAACTTTAATTAAAACAAAACGTAGCTGGTACAATTGAGTTGAAAAAAAAAAAAAAAAATGAATTTTTATTTTTTAAATTTACACGATTTGTTAACATAGTTACATTTTACCGGGTCTTTAATCCCGTATTTTCATTTTTATTCATTTTCTTACCCTCGGGACTAAGATCATTGTAACATCATCGAAACGTCGAGGCAAGAAAATAAATAATAATACATGATTAAGACCCGGTAAACTAAGTACATTTTGTACTATAGATAAAAATAAGTTGTACCTTATGTGATGATTTATATTAGACCGTCAGGAGCACGAGCTTCGTTGTCCACTGCTCGGCGAGCAGTCGATCGGTCTGTTGCAACCGAGTGGCGGCCAAGCAATGGATAATGATGCTCGGACGCGGCCGGCGTTTGTGACGGTCTAATATAAATCATCCCTTAAATGTATAAATAACTCAATGGATTTGTATCATTGGAAGATAGAAAGGCGTCGCAGTTACAGTACCTACCTACAAAGGACTTTGAACCTTATTGTGGGGAAAATTAATTAGCGTCAACATGGTGGGACCAGGGTTTTTGTTAAATAACTTTTTTTTTAACTAGAGAGGTACCAATTTTTTTAACTGAGGTACCAATTTGGTACTAAATCGGACAATATAAAGTTTTAATATTGGAGAGTTGGTCCCGCCATCTTGACGCTGATGATAATTATCCAATTTTAACCCAATTGTTCATTACATACAACCAAATAAATGTATTAACTTAAATATGAGGTAACTGAGTTCGATTCCGTTCTGTGTGTATCTTCTTCAGGAATGGATGAACTGGATTTGTGCTGAAAAGTAATTTGGTTTTATTTTAAAATGTAATTTAGTTTGAAACTGATTTACAGCTATTTCAAGCTTTTATTTAGTTTTTTTTTCTGTTTTAATCGTGTCTACCTATATCTCAGTCCCGTGAACAAGTGGTCTGTTAAGACTCCGAAACGTCGCCGGAGACTGAAACATTTTAATATAATAAAAGCAAAATTGATAAAACCATTGAGTTACTGCATAAGTACCTACTATCTCAATGATTAAAACTGGAAAAATGAGTTAAATTATGATTCAACTAGGTGCGCCCCGCGGTTTCACCCGCGCAAGTCCCGATCCCGCGGGAATATCGGGATGAAAAGTAGTTAATGTGTTAGTCCAAGTCTCCAGTTACCTATATTCCAAGTTTTATCGCAATCGGTCTAGTAGTTTTTGCGTGGTTGAGTAACAAACACATGTACCTCTCACATACCTAAAAGTTTTCAGCTTTATAAAATTAGTAGAAACTTGAAAAATTCAAAAAAAAAATCGATGGCTTTAGTTTTTTTTTTTAATTATTTACTAGCTGCGCCCCGTGATCAGACCAACCTAAGTTCTTGTTCTTCTTTAAAATGGCTTTTCCATTCGGACATTTGCCAGTGTCAAGTATTATCAATATTTACAAGTTTTTGCATTAAACGAAACAGTCAAGTCGTCGTAGTTAAAGTCAAGTCGAGGGAATCATTGTAAAAAGGGGGCCAGTTTTTACAATGTTTGTTCACAGAGCTTTGGAGACAACACTAAGCTAAAGTCCATGATTTGCTCCGATTTTCACTTTTATTTACACTTGTACACCTTCACGAAACTAAATTGATTAATATGCCCCCGAAATTAAATAATTTACACGCATGTGAATTAAGTTTCACAAAAATGAAAATTTAGCAACACATCTCCTCAACGCATTTCCGCCAAAACTCAACCCACCTAAATTGCTCGGGATAAGTCAACCTTCAGCTAGCTATCTACATACCAAGCTGTCGATCAGTCGAGTATTTGCCTGAAGGATTCGGTACAAACATACAGAATCTTTTTTTTATTACAAACTTTTACTTATTAAATACATCTATATAATATTAGTAGGTAAGATTATATAATAGAGCGTGATTATGGTACATTACGAAACTAGTGGCATGCAATTTATAGTCATTTTCACAAAAAAATGCGTAGCCACAGCTGTAGTACTATTCATCTATTTGCTAAAATAGCTTTCAGTAACTGCTGCGAGACAGCTTTTGTGAAATTGACTCTATAAAGCATTTCACTAGTTTCGTAATGTAAATTAGGCTAGGATATGATTTTTTCCTTTGAGTATACATAAGCAAGCTATAGAGCGCTGGTATGCGAGTATGAACTGTAAGCACCGGTATGAACAGTCCAAAAATGACAAAGACGATGTCATCAGTCACCTAGGGTTACAGAAATGGACTGTTTCTCTCGTTAGAATTTATTCTAGTAATAATTATGGTGAAATGTTCAGTGCCGCGGTGTAGAAATAATTTGGGTATCACTATTCCACCTCAACATTTGAATATCTATGTATAGAGCATCTGCTTACACTTTGCGCAGTAGGCAAATACCCATGGGCGCGCTCTACAGCTTGCTTATGTATACTCTAAGATTTTTCCGTTAAGTTCTTTCTTACCTCTCCCTAACAATGTGTTTCTGGTTCATAGTATTATCGACTGCGTCTCTAAACAAAATAGCTTTCTTCGTAAACGGTCTATCTTTCAGTTCTGTGTTCAAACTTTCTGTTTCCTGTGAAATAACGGTATCTCGGTGAAATATAACGTGCAGCGAGTGAAATAACTAGGTAACCCGTATCTAGTTGTAAACGATGAATGGGTATGAATAAGGGATGAATAGTTTCTCAAAGTTTATTTTTGTCTGTCAGTTTGAAATTTTAAGTTATGGAGAAAATACAAATATTGTAAATTTTACTACAAATCACTGATACAATGTTTATTCACCTAATTTAAGTTTATCTATAAAGTCCCGTGCATATTAGCGCCATATAAATATGAACAAAAAGTTGCTTGCGCATTAAGTTCAGTCGCTGTAGAAGTACCTATGTAGGTATACAAACAAAAGACGATCTAAACCGAAACAAAAGATGAAAGAAACCGAAACAAAAGACGATCGAAACAGAAAAAAAGACGATTGGAAATTTAATAAAATGGAACTGTTTCACAGAGGAACAACGCACAACCCCGAAGCGCTACTGAGTTTAGAAACTTTACTCTTGGCACAGAGGTTCCTTAGGGGTCGTTTGTAAGTACTAAGAATACCTACCTATTTGGAAATTTATACCCTAAAGGATGTAGCATAGAACTGGACTGGTCTCTATAGAAACTAGAAGGGAAAGGCTACCTGATAGTAAAGCTTATTTATGTCGGCCCAAATGGCCGAGTTCACACGTTCTAAAGTCAAACTTCGGAAATTTACTCACACATCTATAAAATTATTGACTCAAACTCGTCGTAATTTAAAGGATAAAGGTTAAAATTAGGAAGAAAATTTGTATCAAACTTCGACTTACATTAAACTTTTGATCCTCCCGTATCTGATTGGTCAAGTTACTTCTATAGTCGAGTTGTTTCCTCAACTCCTCTTTAGCATTGTTCAGCTTGACCTGCAACTCGTCGTAGGCTTGACGCTTGACGCGGTCCATTTTGACGCGACGGTCAAGCTTAGCTCGCTCCACTTCGATTGCGATGTCGTTCAAGTGTGCTTTGTATTCTTTTGCTACTTGCTGAATGTAAAAGATAAACAATTCTTCTAACAATAAGCATTACCTGGGATTTATGCAAAAGTAGATAAATACGTAATGTATATTTTTCAAAGGTTTTGTTTTGTTCACGTACCTTTAGGGTTTGGATGGATTCTAGTAATTAAATTTGAACCACTTCTATAAAACTTAGGGCTTCTAGTGGCTTTTAGTGGCAGAGGCAATACATAAAAATTACAGAAATTATCTGATGCTGATACCTGAAGCCAATAGTGGTTGCAGCATTAGCCCATCCGGTGCTATATCTAACTAATATGGGCTATTCTAACGTCTTTACTAATCCTCTTCACTTCACTATGTTGAACTGTTTCCTTTACTTTTCTCTCTTACACTACAGGGTTAAGTATATCTATCTCATATCTAACTATGAGTTACATATTCATACCTCTTTATTAATCCTCTTTACTTCACTAATCTTCTTGCACTGTTCGTCTACTTTATTATCCCTCTACTCTATTTCGCTTCTGGGCCATATTTTTGTCATATCTAACTAATGGATTTTTCTTACCTCTTTACTAATCCTCTTCATTTCACTATTCTTTCTGTACCGCTCGTCTGCTTTCCTCTCCTCTTCCCTCTTCCACTGCTGAGCTATGTCGTCTGCTTCTCTTTCCAATTCGTGAGCTATTCGCCTCTCACGGTTGTAGTTTTCGACAAATATCTGCTTTTGTTGTTGGAGATTACGCTGAAAAATTTAATTAAAAACCGTTTTTAGATTTAAAGAGGCTCATATAAAACTCTATCCTTTTTATAACGTGTAAGAACACGAGTATGTTTGTCACTCTTTCACGCAAAAACTACTGAAGCGATTGCGATGTAACTTGGAGATCTGGAGATAACACAAAGGCTCGTTGGCGGATATTTAAAGATGGTCTGTTTTTTGTCATTTTGCTTAGACGCAGGATAAAAAAAGGAGAAATATATCGCATTAAAGATCTTATTTGTTTCCTCTGTCGCGTGAGTAATCAAATCTTGCAAGTTGAATTTGGAACACTTTCTCTTATCGAGAGTTTAAGGCAGCTTTGAAATTTTATTTAACTACCTATGTCTTTATTTTCCTATTCATTACCATCTGCACAATATTCCTCTCCCTTTCCCTCTGCAAGTCCTGCAACGCGCGGCTGATGGTTCCGTCGTCGATATCTCTAGCCCTCTGCTTCTCCGCCCGTAGTCGAGACTGTTTCATCTTGTGACCTTCTATGTAGTTCAGCTTGTTAGTAGTCTGCTGGTCTTTCTTTCTTTTTATTGCTGGAAACAAATTTAATTTTTGATTTGTGTAGGTAGGTACCTACCTAATAGATATTTAATCTGAAAACGATTTTTTGGATGAACTTTGCTTCGTATTTTTATTAATAGATCGGCTTTACCGAAGTGGTATAATATTTTTTTAACAACCATCAAGTAAGGCGAGACTTTGTATTGAAATAAAACTAATTTTACGGTTTCAATTATCAGCATTGTTGCGATTGAAACCCGTTTTTTTATTATTTAATTGTAACAAGTTAAGGGACCGCCCCCACGAACGTTAGAATCGCGGCGATATTAGGTATCTTATTTCTATACAACGCACCGCCGCGTTAACATTCGCCGGATGAAGACATGTTCGTAGAGATTGGATAAAAATAAGTGGCTCGACGATAATATCGCGGCGATTCTAACGCTCGTGGAGACGGTCCCTAGGGTGTTCATCGGCGATACGTTCTAAAGTGTATCATCGACTAATAATTTTCACTCCACGAAACAAAGTATAGAAACAGTGGTATTCCTGTTTCTATACTTTGAATCCTGAATCTGCTACCGTAACTACTTCCTTTAGGTAGCACTTACATCACCTAGCTCTTTGTTTGTAATAATTTAACGAAAAAATAAAACCTAATTATAAATCATCGTCTAAAACTCGTAGACATAGTGCCTTACCATCATAATGATCCTGTTCCATCTTCATTCTCATCCTCTCCAGTCTCTTATTCTCCCTCTCCCTCTCTTCCCGGATGGTCTCTTGTCTCTTCTTGTTGGCGCTGGCTATTTGTTCGTCGTACGCTCTCCTACGCTCCAACATCTCTTGTTGGCGTCTCTTCTCTTCTATTCGTGCCTTATGTTCCTGTAACGAGTAATCTGTATCATCATCATCATCTCAGCCCTTATCCGTCCACTGCTTCACATAGGCCTCCCCCATACGACTGTACAAACAGCGATCGCGAGCTACTTCCATCCAACGACTCCTATATGTTATAATGTCGTCAGTACACCGAGTTATCCGAGTTACCGGTTATCTCTATATACAAGATGTAATGGGCATGCCCTTTTAAGCCGAAAGGGGGATTCCAAAAGTTGTTCGCCTAGACGTCTAAAACAACCCCCTCTCGGCTTAAAAGGGCTTACCCATTACACCTTGTATAAAGGTATGAATAATTATAAATGCAAAAGTAACTCTGTCTGTAACGTTTCATGCCTTTACACTTTAAATTTTCGAAAAGTACTTCGAATTTTCAAAAGTCGTAGAACAAAAATTGTTCACCTAGACGTCGAGAACAACCTCCTTTCAGCTTAAATGGCTGTTACCTGTTACATACCTGTTACACTTTGTATACGTGTTGTTTTAGAAGTTGTTTTCTAGGTAGGTTTTTTTACCTTTTCCCGTACATCTGCAACTAAAACTTCATGCCACATCCTGTCTATATCATCATGTTGCATTTCGATGTTGCGTTTCTCTTGTATCTGTTTTAAATGGTGCTGTTTCAGACGCTTCTCCGTTTCTTTGGAGCGCTGGATGCCTTTTGCTCTAAATTAATAAGAAAATTGTAAAATTAAGTTAAAGTTAAGTATGAAATATAAATTTTTAGAGTTGTAAACTACTCGGATTGGTCTTTATATCACGAATGTGGGCACATTATAGGTCACTGAACTTAAATGTACCACTGGAATTAGTATTCCTTATAAAATGACCTTTAAATAAGTATTCTTTACTTACATTTTCTCTCTTTCCAATGCTTTCAAACATTCCTTAAGCTTTTCACTCTCAATTTCTTCCAAATATGCTTCAATTTGACTCTGTTTCTCTTTGCAGTAACCGCATTCTTCCAAGGCCTTTCTTCTCTCGACTTCTGCTCGAAACTCTTCTTCTTCCTGTTCTAGAAGTTCTCTTAGTTGTTCTCTTCTTTGTCAGAGTTTGATTTCTTCCTCGTTGAGTAATTTTCTAACTTTTTCTTCCGTCCGATTTGTTATTAATCTGTGAGAGTTGAAAACAACGAGTAGGTATAGGTACTGGTAGGTACTACTTACAATGTGTTTCAGCTAGAGTAATAAAATCCGAAATTCGGTTCTGGAAATGTCTAACTTTTTGTTATCTTATTTTTCTGAAAGTAGTCGAAAGTTGTGCACCTAGATGTCTAGAACAACCGCCTTTTGAACAAACAACAAAAAAATTATTTTAAAGTTACGCGTCTACCAAAATTCTTAGCCAAAACGTGACGCAATTTCTTATAATTCCTAATAAGGGTTTCTTGTTGACTACGAAACCCAAAAAAATTCAACTTGAAAAGTCTATAATATATAACTTTAACTTATTATACTTAGGCCTGATTTGTCATTCCACGGATAAAAGATATCTGTCGAATAAGTTCGAACCCAACCAAATTCAAAAGCCTTCAAATTTTGATCTTCTAAATTTAGATTTATTTTCTTTTTAAATATCGTGCGTGGTGACATTTTTCATTCGGTGGTGTTACATTTTATTCGTCAGATATCTCTATCTATAGGAATTTAAAAAATCAGCGCTTACACAACCAGACAACAATCAAAGAAAACACAGATAGGGAAATAAATAGTTTAGTAAGTTTTCTTCATATAGGTATAGTAGGTAAGTAGGTAACTTACTTTTGTAAATGCACATGATCGTAGTCAACCACGTCAGCCAGCGTCTTTATAGCTTCTACGTCGACGTTAGGTTTCATTTCTAAACGTTGACGATCCTAAAACGATGAAATATAAGACTATTCATACTACATCTTACTAATATTATAAACGCGAAAGTTTGTATGTATGTATGTGAGGTTGTTACTCTTTCACGCAAAAATTACTGAACCGATTGCGATGAAACTTGGAATATAGGTAGCTGGATTAACACATAGGCTACTTGAAATATTTTTAAAGGAAAAATTCATCATCAAAAATTCACTTGCGGCGATATTTGAACTCGCGTCCCTGGATCAATACTCCAATGCCTATACCGCTAGGCCACGCAAGTTCCCATCTCGAGCAGCGAATTCAAGAATATGAATGTTTCCCTGTCTACTATTTTTCGACTACGGCTCGATTGAGACTCTACCTATACCATAAATGTAATTCACGAAATTGGCATTATTGCAAAGTAAGATTTTTTTATAGAACCTCCCACAATACAATAAGTCTTGTAAGGCGTTGTTTGTAAGAATAAAGTGTTAAAAAACATTTTGTTTTCGTATTTTTAAGGTTAAGTGTAACATATACTAAGATAAATCATACAAAAGCAAAAATAAATATATAAGTTATCACTTAATACATAAATTTAATCAAAAAGAATTACTGCAGTCAGGTTTCGAACTCGATAGTGTCTGTCACTCAAATCCATATAAGATACCGCTTCACCAACGGACCATTAGAATTATGGTCTAAAATAACTAACTGTTGATAAGCCGTTTCGTTGTAAGTAGACGTTAGCTGTAGCTATATATGGTGGTTACTTTAATCATATTCCGTCTGTACTACATACATACTACAGCCAATGAAGTTCTTTACATATCTCTGAGTACAGCGAAGCATATTCTTAAACTTTAGGTATATAGCAAATTCCACATTAAGTAACTCTACAGTGGTAATGCAAATTCAGTTGTGATATAAAATATATGGGTTCCTTTTTTACCTTTTGAGGTACGGAACCATATAAAAGAATGTGCAGATTCGGCAAACGAAATTCATCCGCATTCCAATACTACGTAGGCCGATGCAGGTCTAAAGGAAGACAGGTTGGATTGGTGCAACGCTTTCCACTGCCTTCTCAAAAGTGTTAAAAGGTACCAGCTCTCCAAGGTTACTTACAATCCAAAATTGTGACGGATGACCGAAATAAACGGTTTGCATTTTAGATTTTGTCAAACTGACCATTTTGGGTCGATCCTTCATAAAAACAAAGATCAAGGCAGATCACTGTAATTCCCTGAAAGAAGGAAAAAACGATAAAGTAGGTAGGTAGATTTCAAAAACACAGGGGAACTAACAGACAGACAGACAGAGACGTCAAACTTACAACGCCTCTCTTTTCCGTCGGGGGTTAAAAAGAGACAAAACTTGTCAGTAAATAGGTAACACAGTTTTCGATCGAAACAAGCTTGCAGATTTTTCTTCTGGTTTCGCGAATTTGTTTTGAAATATAACTCATTTTCCGGTTTTGATAGCGTTGTTTTTGTTATCAGCATTGTTACAATACTGTTCCTCTGGGTTTCGAAGTCCTTACAGATTCCTAGACAACCTCGAGAAATGAGCCTGAATAAAACAACTCGATAAAAACTTGAAAATGTGTTTTATTTCAAGATTGTAGAATAAGTGAGTTCATGGTAGGTATGTTCTCACCGTGTGTGCCGTGGGTAATGTACCTAGGTATTCAGAGAGCTGTCGTCGGGTAACGTCGCGTTAATATTTTATTAAACACTCGAATGAAAGAGGTATCGATTCAACTTGTTGCTTGACAACAGAGATGTTAATACCCACAGATATAATGTAATCTGAGGATTTACCTATACTTACTTTTATGGATAATTTGAAGTTTTGTTTGCTTGAAAATCAGCAGTTTTTCGAAGTTTACTAAATATTATGGTATTGGCAAGATTAAATAAAGTTAAAAAAAAAAACAAATAATTGCAAAAGTCCTAGAACAAAAGTTGTTTATCTAGACGTCTAGAACAACCCCCTTTCGATTGAAATGGGTATATCCTCGTTACACGTTGTTAAGATTTTTTTATTTCAATCTAGCCATTACAATATTATATTAGTTTAACCTTTCGTTTACCTAACACAGACTTATTTGGTTATTACTTCGAAAAACAAATTACTTCGAAATGAGCTCATTGGCCTGGTTGCACCTGAATGCACCTGCCGATTTTTAATGATCGTGTGGGTTAAGCAACGCTTGGCGCGATCATCACTTGGGTGGGTGACCGAAAATTTGTGTGGCAAAAATGCATTATCTCGAGCTCCTCCGTGCTTTGGAAGACACGTTAAGCAGTTGTTCCCGGTTATCTCTGATAGCAATAGGTAGTTCAAGTTAGAGGCCTTAGGGCGACCTTAAAACTCTAACACTTGGTGAGCCACACTATTACACGAAAAGAAGAAGAAGACCTCGAAAAACTGCTGATTTTCAATAAACAATGGCGCGTCGGGCGTACGCCCGATTGCAATGCAGAAGCGGCTGCGGGTTCGATTCCCGCTGAGTGAAAATATTTATGCATAGAAATTATTATTTCTATCTTGTCGGGTGTCTGTCTATGTATAAGTATATGTAATTAAAAAATAAGTATAATATGTAGTAGGTACCTATATCCGTTGTCTAGTATCCATAGTACAAGCTCAGCCTAGTGCTTAATTTGGGGCTAGATTGTGCTGTGTGTGATGTTGTTCTATATTTATTTATACAAGATGTAACGGGCAAGCCCTTTTAAGCCGAAAGGGGGTTGTTCTATACGTCTATGCGAACAACTTTTGTTCTACGATTTTTGGGAGTAGGGAGTAGTTTTTTTTTTGTAGGACTTAGATTTTTTTTGTTTTTTAGATTTGTTAATTCTTAGTTTGATGTAAAAATTGTTTTTTAAATTTCTGAGCAAAAGAGAACCCCCATGAGTTTCTTCGTGGCTTCTTCTCATGTGAGGGCGCGTTCCGAAGCCATGGTAGTTTTTTGAGCTAGTTATGGATAAAAATAATTATAATTTAAATTGAAAACTATTACAATAACTCTATAGTCTGCGTACACTGGAACGTTTTTATTGCAAATAATTATGAGGCGGTAGTTTACTGTAACTTTTTAGAATGTTAAAAATAGACAAATTACATCTCAGTCAACCTTGAAAAAGCCAACTGTAAAGTTGGCGAAAGCTCGGGTCAAATAATGAATAAAAACGCGATAAAACCGGATAAATAAAGTGTTTTATGATGAATTTTTCCTTTAAAAAATATTTCTATGTTTTACAATCGTCAAAATACATATATATTATTTACATTTTATTACAATGATCATAATAATATGATTCACATTGTCGTATATTTATGACTATAGAGGAACCGGAGCAATATTCTACTATAACATTTCATAACAATAGGTTCCAAAGTGATTCTATCTATCGGTTAAAATACATTGTAAAAGATAAAAGAAACAAAGAATAGACACGGACAGAAAAATAAAAAAAAGAAGAGAAGAGACAAGAAAAAGTACATAACCGCATCCACAAACACACAACCCGCCAAGCCACATCCGACCCATCCCGGCCGCTAGGAGTAATAGTGTTCTGTGCATCCCGGTGCCCGACCCTGAAGCTCCATGAAACCATCGTTCCTCTCCTTTCCTTTCTTCTTTCATTTTCTTAGTTATGGCTTCTGTCAGAATATAGGACAATTTAGCCAATTTCTCGTACGAATAGTGAACTACCACGTTTGAAATAATTTTCAATACGTGAAGGCTGTAGAAAAAATGGCGACGATTTTTCTTCAACCCTATGGAACAATTGTTTGTTACGTGCTAATTTCGTGTTTAGCACTGGTATTTTTATTTTCACTTCACTCGTTGAACTTCGCGTTAACTAAATTGTTAACTTGCCGCCGAAATTAAACAATTTAAACGCAATAAAACAATGTTTTGTAAAAATGAAAATTCAGGACGACATTTCACTAACGCGTAAAAAACAAAAGTCGCCTTTCCTTTCCTTTTCATTGTATAGAGCAATCATTTACTGTGACTTCCTTGACATGACTTTTACTACGACGCGTTATCATTATCAATAATACTCGACACTGGTGACTATCCAAATGGCCATTATCGGTTCACAACCGAAAGGTAATTTAAAAAAAAAACAAAGCTGATTTCAAGTTGGCGGGAACGCGTTGCGGAGATGTGTGCCAAATGTTCATTTTTGTAAAACCTAGTTCAAATGCGTGCAAATTGCTTAATTTCGGGGTTATATTAATCAATCGTTGTCTCCAAAGGTCCGTGAACAATCTTTGTAAATGGCCGCCGTGCTTACAATGATTCCCTAGATTTGACTTTAACTATGAGAACTTGACTGTTTCGATGAAAATAATGTAAACATAAATATATATAGAATAGAAAGAATAAAATAGAATATATTAATAATACTTGACACTGGCTAATTACCAAATGGCCATAAACGGTTCACAACCGATGAGAAAAAAAAACGTTGATTTCGCAATGCTGCCAACATAGCTACTTTCTAGCCAGACTTAGCTATTTTTTAATGTCAGGCAGCTACAATTTTTTTTAAACTTGTAGCTAACATTTTTAGCTACTATTGGTTTTGAGATATTTTTGTAAGTACAGCAGTAAAAACAAATTTTGTGACGTAAACCACGACAAATAAGACCGTAGGTATCGCAATAACCACCTACAAAAGTAAGCGAGATAAATGAGATGACGACAAAAACTTGTTTATGCACTCTAAAATACAATTTGAAGTTTATGGTGTTTTATTTTGCTAATATAACATTTTAAAATTCAATAAATTAATATCAAAGCTTTTATTATAAAAATTGAGTATGAACTCCAGTAATCATGTTACAACGGTTTTTATTTTCATCGGAAAATTTAGCTACTTCTATAGCTACTTTTTATGGAGAAAAAAATATTCAATCTAGCGACTTTCTGTTAAATCCTGGTTCCTAGCTACAAACCTTTGGTTGGAGTCTTGGCGGGAACTCGTCGAGGAGATGTGGTGCTAAATTTTCATTTTTGTGAAACCTAGTTCATATGCGTGCAAATTGTTTAATTTCGGGGGCATATTAATCAATTTAGTTTCGTGAAGGTGCACAAGTGGAATGAAAGTGAAAATCGGTGCAAAACATTGACTTAGTGTTGTCTCCAAGGCTCCGTGAAGATTGTTTGTAAATGGCCGCCGTGTTTACAAATGATTCCCTAGACTTGACTTTAACTATGACGACTTGACTGTTTCGATGCAAATAACTTGCATAATATATTAGAATACATGACACTGGCTAATTTCCTAACGGCCATAATCGGTTCACAACCGATAAGAAATAAAATAAAAACCTTTGGTAGCAGTTGGCAACACACACTGTGATTTTGATCGACATTTATTTTGGGTGCGCGTTTTGCCGTGTAATAATTATTTATTATTTTTAGTCATATTATTTCAGTTCATTATATGATTTTACCATAGGATAGCAGCAGTTAAAACTACAAGTTTGAAGTGCCACACAAATAAACTTTCTTATATACAAACATGAAGGATCTTCAGAAGATACGGGCAGAAGTAAATAATGCATTCAAACTCGGCGGATTCACCATTCGTCGCGAAGCCAGCACTTTCGTCGCCGAACAAGTATCTAACCTACCGGCAGAAGACCGCCAAACAACTATAGACAAGTTAATTACCCACTTATTACACCAGTGTTTGTCTCAACCTGTTCTAGAGAAACACCATCTCGAAACTGCTTTCAAAGAGTGTTCTTCGTCTGGCTTAGAAGAAACCGAAACTGTTTTAAACGTAATAGACTCTTTTACAGTGCCTAAATTATGCTACGACAGTGAGAGAAAGCGTTTTGTTAAAGATATTACTTATCACAATTCACTATACCCTGAACCTAAGTGGAAAGCACAGTTTCTCATAGATAGGTACTCTATTATTTACCAGAGGACGATCAGGAACAAGCTATTTGCCCAAGAAGCCTTGCCATTGCAGGAGAAAGATCAAAGATTCCAACTTCGGAAGATTGAAGTTCTTTTGAGTTCGTCAAGTAGAGTCAATGATGTTGTTGTTTTGGGGTTGTTAACTCAGCTGACTGAAGGGAAATATCATCTAGAAGATCCCACTGGCAGTGTCCTTCTAGATATTACATCAGCACGATATAATTCTGGCCTATTCACTGAGAATTCGTTTGTTTTGATCGAGGGTTATTACGATGATAAGGTACTACATGTAGCCGGGCTAGTTTTACCTCCAGCGGAAAGTCGAGCGACATCACTTCCATATTTTGGCAATTTAAACACTTTTGGAGGCAAATCAAAGACCTTACTCAAAAACTCGAAAAGCTTATTGAAAATAGAGACAGAAAACAAAGATGGAATGATGATATTTCTATCTGATTGTTGGTTCAACAATGTTAAAGTTATGAGTAAATTGAAAACCTTATTCTCTGGGTATAATGACTTCCCTCCCATTGCAATAGTCTTCATCGGAGAATTCTTATCAAACCCATATGGACATGAACACAGTTCACAACTTAGAACTGCATTAACAAACCTTGGGGACCTAATACATCAATATAAGAAACTACAGGACCATACTAAGTTCATATTCATTCCTGGACGGGGAGATCCAGCAGCAGCAAACATACTTCCTCGCCCGGCAATACCAAACCATGTCACTGAAGATATCCGACACAAGCTAGGGGAATCCGTTATCTTCACAACAAATCCTTGTCGAATACAGTATTGTACGCAAGAAATCGTCGTAATTAGACAAGATTTAGTCATGAAAATGTGTAGGAACTCCATACATTTCCCTGAAACTGGAGATATTCCTGACCATCTCATTAAAACTTTGCTAGGTCAATGTACCTTGTCACCCTTACCTCTGGCTATACAGCCGGTATACTGGAAACATACAGATGGTCTGAGTTTGTACCCTGTACCTGATTTAGTAGTGATCGCTGACCAATTTCAACCTTATACGAGAAGTTACTTGGACTGTCAGATGATCAATCCCGGATCTTTCCCACGAACAGAGTATTCTTTTAAAGTTTATGTGCCTGGAACTAGAACTGTTGAGGATTCTCAAATACCTAAAGAAGACTATTGATTTAAAATGCTAAAAGTGCTTGCTATACTCAAGACTTCATAGCAAATAATTAGTGAGATAATGAAATTGGTATTTCATCTGTTGGTTTAATTTCCATTTAATTGAGTTGAATTTGTAATTTAATTTATGCAATACTAAGATTTTGTTATTCCACAAATACAGTTGTGTGGTGTTTTCACCTGCAAATAAAATAATTGTGCCAAATGTATGGCCATCATAAATGATAATTTTTCTCACTATAAAGTCCATTGTTATAACAAAAACACTGTGGACTTTATTAAAAACCTTAAAGTTGTAAATCCATAAGCTTAAAAGCTTATTGTGGATTAATAGCTTTTTTAAAATTTCAACTATTTAGGTATAACTTTTTTTACTATACTTTAAATAAGATAAAAAAATTGTGATATCAATATAAATAAAACTAGCTGTTACCCGCGACTTCGTCTGTGTAGAAATACTGCAGTCATTTGTTATTATCCTTGCTAATAATGTGCCCTACCATGATGTCTTATAAGTCATCGCGAAGTCATCGCGTTGTCGTTAAGCTAAAAAAAAACATATAATAAAAAAAAAAACCTTAAAAAAAAGGATTTTATTATGTCTGTGGTTTCTAAAAGTAGTAGGGGTATTTTTTATTTAAAATTTACTTTATTTTTTTGAACGACATAAGAACGACATAGCAACGACAAACGATCATGGTAGCGCGAAATATTATGCGTATGCGGAATCTTACTTCTTACTAATATTATAAACGCGAAAGTTTGTATGTATGTATGTGAGGTTGTTACTCTTTCACGCAAAAACTACTGAACCGATTGAGATGAAACTTGGAATATAGTTAGCTGGGGACCTGGATTAACACATAGGCTACTTTTTATCCCGATATTCCCGCGGGAACGGGACTTAGCGGGTGAAACCGCGGGGCGCAGCTAGTATTATAATAAATGCGAAAGTAACTCTGTATGTATGTCTGTTACGCTTTCACGCAACCGCTGATACCATAAAAAACATTAAAATAGGATCTACCATTTAGGCTTGAAAGCGAACGCGGTTTCACCCCGCAATACCCTTTGATCCCGAAAAGTCCCATCTACTACGTCGATACTAAAATTCATAATGATCAGTTAAGTTAGAGGTTTAGGCTTGAAAGCATACGCGGTATGACCGTTTGACCCCATAATTTCGGAATCGGGATTCGGAATCGGGATACGGGATCGCGATCAACGGTAGCCTATGTCCTTCTCCATAGCCCAATTTATGCCGATACCAAAATTCATAAAAATCAGTTAAGCGGTGAGTAAGTAGGTATATTATTATTTATTATGGTTTGAAATTAAGTTCAACCTGAGCCCATTGGTGATGTGGACAGTTAGATTTATGATTTATGCCGATTTTCCTTTCCGCGGGATAGGGTTTAAAGCCGCAGGGCGCAGCTAGTAATAATGCAAGAATGCAAAAAATGCACAAGTCGTGCGAGGCCACTATTTAGACAAAGCTAGATAGGTAAGTACGTACCTACCTACTTACGTAGGTAGCTACCTAAGTGGTTAATATTGATTGGGGTACGTAAAATTACAGGCTTTTAAGTTTAGTTTAGTCATAGTTGTAAACTTTAGCCCGCTCTTTTCGAGACTCCGACGAAAGTTCAGGTGCTTAAAGTAGGTAAGTATACCTATTCTAACAACTGGGAAATTACCTGAGTTAATCTATAAATATAGGTAAGTATGCATACTATAACTGAAAGCTCTTGAATGAATAGTGGGTGTAGGTACCTATATAGAGAACAAAAGATGGCAAATTAATTGAGTAAAGCATTCGTTTTCAGGGTTCCGTACCCAAAGGCTAAAAACGGGATTATTTTACCACATATCACATATTACTAAGACTGTTCGCCTGTCTGTCTATTACTATTACTTTGGCTGTTTTTCATGAACCGCGAAATAGACAGACCGCGACATAGACTGTGTGTGGTCGCTAAAACAATAAAATAATTAATCTAGTGGAGCTCCTGTACAACAAACGTGATTTTTTTACATTTTAAACTCAACGTTACTGCAATTTATTTTAGATTTCGCTTGGTCCAGTGTTATACTTGTACTTAATTGTGATAATGGTACGCGAGTTCGACTCGCCCGACTTCAATTTTTAACGAAAAACATTTTAAACATAAAAACGAAAAAAAAAGAAAAAATCTATGTGGTAAAAAACATCAGAAGTACGTATCTCTACGACTGGCATATTCATTTCAACCCCTTCCATTCATCGGTTCCCTAATTATGTCAGGTACCTATTCCTACTAACCGTAAATTATAAAGCCTTACAAATAAGCACATAATTATATGTATGTATGTAAGTATACTACCTTGCTTGTGGAGTCCCACAAGGATTATCTACCTACACGTTTCTATTTTTACCGTAAGGTATCAAAAAGGCTTCTTTAATTAAGACGTGAGTAAAATAATACTTTGGAGTAAATCATTATAACCACGAAACGCGTAGGTACCTAGTAGGTACTCAAGTTTATATTATTATGTATAGGCGTAGGTACGTGCTTACTAAATAGCAGAGCCCTTAGTATGAGTTTTGATAGTTTATCGTCTCGATGAAACTGGCAGTTTAGTGCCATACATTATTTTAGTTCATGATAGTTACCGCTAGGGGCGCTGATGGAAAATGTATGAAGTAAACTGCCAGTTTTATCGAGACGTTAAACTATCAAAACTCATACTAAGGGCTCAGTAGTGCCTCTTAAATTATCATAAATCATAGATTGAGGTATATTCTAAAAACAACGTTCGAATTTTTTTACACAACTCCATTTAGGGGAAGGCCGGGCAAAGTATATACCCTAAGATATAAGCTAAAGCTTGAGCAGAAACAGTACAAGATATGAAAACAAAATAAATGGCACAAATCAATCTTTATATTGTCATTACAAATAGGAACATCACTTAGCTCTAAAAGTGGATTTACATCAAACGAACATAGAGCTGGAGCTAGAACAAGAGCATTGTTTTGTAATCTTTTAGTGTAAACGAAAGCTAGAGGTATCGATTTATATCTAACGAACACAGAGCTAGAGCTAGAATAAGAGCATTCTTTATTAATCTTTTAGTGTAGGTAAACAAAAACTAGATCGTATTTTTTGCTTATTCGTGTCAATATATTTTTATTTATTTATTCATTAATACATAGGTACTTACAGAGTTATATAAAAACATCAAAAAAACCTCTAAAGGTTTGACAAGATGTTTGATTTCTTTTCTTTCGTTTGATTTGAATTCAAACCATACAAAACAGAATTTATTTACTACAACCGCTCAGTGGCACGGGTCCCGTGTTGAGTAGAGAACGAATAAGTAGAAGTAGTGGGGAGTGAGTATTCATTTTCCCAAGGTCTTCACTTTGACCGGCCTTCCCCTACTCGCAAAATATTTGGTGCGCAGCCGGGGCGGGTCTCTAGTATCTAAATAGGTACCTACTTAAATAAAAGAATATTAACAAACATAATTACTTACTCTCCCATTTCTACAGTCATACTTTCACATTCCAAGTACCTACATAATTCCATAGTCCGCGCAAGAGACGTCAACTGAAGAATTTTTAATTTTCTCCTTACAATATTTTACTTTGCATTGCTCATGTTTTTAAAAAAAAAATCGGAAAATTCTTGAAAGTAGTTATTACCTACGATTTGAATAAACCTAGATGATTAGTTATTGTATGACAGTTGGTACGGGTGGCTGATTTTCATGCATGATGTTTGTATTGTTAGTAGTAACAGACGATCGAATCTAGTCCGGATCGCACCGCCCCGCCCAGCTACGCAGCTGCCATTTATTTCTCGTAAGCTATCGCACCGGGTTTAATTTAATAATGTAGGTACCTACCGACTGAAGATTTCTCAATAGTTCTATTCGATCCGGTGGTTGTCGTGGACTGCATTTTATAGTGCAGACAGGGATTTAATCGCCGACTTTGTGTCCACTTCATAGTTTGCGAGTAAAAATTGTTATGATGCGGGCCTCTACGTCTTGGCGTCGGCTCCATGCACCCTTCAAAACGTGAAAACGTAACAGACAAACAGACAGAGTTACCTGCTTATTTATGGTAAGTAACTCTGTCTTAGTTATATATAAATAAATAAATCCTGTGACGAACACACAGCGCCATCTAGCCCCGTGGTAAGCTGCTAAGCTTGTGTTACGGTGGCTAGACAACGGATATACTACTTATATATTTTTTTTTTTGTAAATACATACACATTATACATAGAAATACGCCCAGACCAGATGCAAATATTTATTTTTTAAGCTTAAATATTTGCACCCAGCGGGAATCGAACCCGCAACCTTCTGCATTGCAGCCAAGCGTTCGCCCAACGCGCCACAAAGGTCGTCAAATATATATAGGTATATATATAGGTAACTAGGGATTAATAAAACAATACTTATTTAAATTGAATTATGGAATTTTCCATAGCACGAATTGAGCACGAATACGTTTGGATACGGCTCTCTGTACATTAAACTCACGAATTAGTTTCTGAAGACCGGCACGATTCAAACCAAGAAACCCCTTTTGGTCTTCTATTTTTATTTCAAGTGCTTATTATTAAGCCTACACTAGGCGTTTATAGAAATACTAGCTGCGCCCTGCGTTTTACCCGCGTAAGTCCCGGTCCCGCGGGAATATCGGGATAAAAAGTAGCCTATGTGTTATTCCAGGTCTCCAGCTAAGTATATTTCAAGTTTCATTGCAATCGATTCAGTAGTTTTTGCGTGAAAGAGTAACAAACTCACATACATACATGCATTCTTTCGCGTTTAATATTAGTAAGAAGTAAGATAAGATAATTTATACATAAAACACAACGCATGGCGGAGGCAGGATGGGATTGGAACCACGCATCCTTACTCAATCCAGGAGTAACATCCTAACTAGTTAAACTACAAGCGCGGGCGTCTTGTTCCCTTTTGGTCGCATACCCAATCGTATAAAATATGCTGAACGACTTTTACTAATGCCGTGTTTTCATTACATAACTGTGTCGCGAAAGTAATAGTCATTTTTGCAACAAAAAATGCGTAGCACTAGCGATTTTTTGATAACACTAGTGTAGAGCAACTTTTTTGTGAAGTTGACTATAACTTTCGCGACACCACTTTCGTAGTGAAAACACGGCATTAAGTGGCTTAAATTATCTAGTGTATTACATTTTAACGTTTCTAAATAGGCCTATTCATAGAATTATAGGTATCTATTATAATTATCTGAAAGATACCTACTAATTAATTAATTATGTCCTATGTATTACGTCAAGCAGGTGAAGACAGCCGTACTTAGGGTTGCCAACACATTGTTTCTAAAATATAATAGGTAAGTATTTGTTTTTAAAAATAAAGTACACCCCTAAACACTAGTTATATAAGTCATATTACTAACACATAATATGGACTAAAATGTTGTCTGAAATAAATGAATTTTAATTTTTAATTTAATTTTAAACATATAGTTTTTTGTCGACTGATTGCAAAAGACATAAATGCAAAAATTGAGAGATGTTCTTCATTATCATTATCATTACATAGTATTAAACAAAGTTGCTTCCCGCTGTATGTATGTCTGTCTGTTTGTATATTATGCTTAGATCTTTAAAACTGCGTATCGGATTTTGTGTGTGAATTGGCGGGGCGCAGCTTGTGTACAATAAAGTCAAATCATTCAAAGTTTTGTGTAAGTATATTTTTGTTTTTTAAACGAAATGACCAATTATATTATTTTTTAATCAAGAAAGTCACTTTTTTAAATATTTTGCGATTATCATTATTTTTAACCGACTTCAAAAAAGGAGGAGGTTCTCAATTCGTCGCGTATTTTTTTTTTTTTTTTTTTTTTTTTTTTTTATGTTTGTTCACCGATTACTCGAAGGTGGCTTGACCGATTAAGATGGTTCTTTTTTTAATGGAAAGGTGGAAGCCCCGAGGTGGTCCCATAAAAATTTGGTGAGGATCTGATGAGGATCTTCGAAGTGAGGACCGGGAATGCTCCTCAAAAACCTGTATTCAATTCACTTGTTCACCGATTACTCGAAGGTGGCTTGACCGATTGAGATGGTTCTTATTTTAATGGAAAGGTGGAAGCCCCGAGGTGGTCCCATAAAAATTTGGTCAGGATCTGATGAGTATCTTCGGAATGATGGACAGGATAGCTTCCCAGAATGTAATAAATTACTCGTTTTTGGACTTCTACCAAAAAGAATAGACCCCTAAAGAACTAAGAACAGATTGATGGGCCACCTAAAACCACCTTCTCATCAGCAAACTCCTCAATAATTAAAATTACGGTAACAATAGGTATTGTTAATTTATTTGGCAGTCGGAAGTAGGTAGGTAGGTACTAAAAAGGGTGAAATAAAAAAATAATTTAAAAATTAAAAAACCGACTTAAAAAAAGAACAAAAAATAATTTAAAAATTTAAAAACCACCAAAAAAAAAAGATTTGATAAAAAAGACCAAAATAACCTCTACATACAGCGCCACCGACTAATTAATCTGTTTTATCATCTGAAGTCGGGCAATTTTACTGGCTGGCTTTACTGGCCATATTGTACTTAGTTTGGCTGCCCGACTTCAGATGATAAAACAGATTAATTAGTCGGTGGCGCTGTATGTAGAGGTTATTTTGGTCTTTTTTATCAAATCTTTTTTTTTGGTGGTTTTTAAATTTTTAAATTATTTTTTGTTCTTTTTTTAAGTCGGTTTTTTAATTTTTAAGTAAGATCTTATGTAGATCGCGTTTACAAACAATATTTTTAATTACGTCGACGTCGATCGGCAAACGGGTTACACCAGCCGTGGTCGCGAGAAGACTACAACGCGATCTAGACCCGTAATTTAAAAATAATAATGAACGGAAACAAAGTATGTGATTTGATTGTGCCCAAAAATATAATATTTTGGCGTAGGTACCTTATGTTTTCTATTAAAGTAAGTATATAGTTCGCTGAGCTGCTATAGTAAATTAGTATAGTAATGCTATAGTATAGTAAAAACTAGCTACGCCCCGCGGTTTTACCCGCCTAAGTCCCGTTTATCCCCTTGAAGGTAGAATTTATCAAAATCCTTTCTTAGCGGTTGCCTACGTCATAACATCTACTGCATGCCAAATTCAGCCCGATCCGTTCAGTGGTTTGGGCTGTGCGTTGATAAATCACTTTGCCAGTCAGTCACCTTTGAGTTATATATATTTATATAAATAAGTTTAAATAAGTTAAAGTAAGGTTGGTAACCCTAGCCGTACGTAGGCCACGATTCAGTGGACAATGAACCTTAATTATGATGAGCATAACACTCGATTTTCCTAAGCACAAATACAGGTATTATAACGTACATATGAATAAAAATAAAAATTAAAGAAAACGAGCGATATTGGCTGTAATGAAATGAGATTACACTGCTTAAATGGTTTAATGTGTCTTTCAATTCGGAGGCGTCGTACTGTGCCTGATGAGAACAATGAGAACGACCTTAAGGTAAACCCACAGTTAAAACTGAAGTCAGTAGGATAACTCTGTTTGTTTTCAAAATAAATAAATTACCTACACCCCCGAGGAAGAGGCCTGTAAAAATCGAGAAACGTAAGGATTCATATAAACGGGAAAAAGATGTTAAATTTAATAAATTAGGAGTTCGCCCCGAACTGAAACCTCACGTCCCCCTATCTCCCCAACCCCCCTACCGATCCGGCTCATCTTCGAACTCATAAATTATATTGACCTAAAATACGCGCATACAAAAATTCATGAAGATCGAAGCTATGATACTCAAGTTATCGTCGAACAAACATACAAAGATACAAGCGCCAGGCCCGTCTACACTGGACCTCAGTCGCTTCGCTCGTTCGGTCATTTACACTTTTATAAGTACCTAACTAGGAGTTCGCCCCGAATTGAGACCTCACGACCCCCTATCTCCCTAACCCCCCTACCGATCCGGCTCATCTTCGAACTCATAAATTCTATTGACCTAAACTACGCGCATACCAAAA
This sequence comes from Idaea dimidiata, assembly GCA_949358125.1. Taxonomy (NCBI): domain Eukaryota; kingdom Metazoa; phylum Arthropoda; class Insecta; order Lepidoptera; family Geometridae; genus Idaea; species Idaea dimidiata. Next base: position 16,967,967 of record OX442334.1, on the reverse strand, counting down.
TTCATGATAATCGGAGCTACGATACTCAAGTTAGTCATACAAAGATACAAAGTTACAAAGATACAAGCGCCAGGCCCGTCTACACTGGAAAACCTACATGGAAGAACAACCTACATGGAAGAACATCTACCTATAATTTAGTAGGATACCCATCTAAGCCGAAGGGGGTTGTTCTAGAAGTCTAGGCGAACAACTTTTGCTCTACGACTTTTGGAAATTCGAACTTGTTTTTTAGGTTATATTTCACAGAAAGAAGAGATTTTCGAAAACTAGTTCGAATTTCCAAAACTTGTAGAACAAAAGTTGTTCGCCTAGACGTCTAGAACAACCCCCTTCGGCTTAAATGGGTGTCCTCGTTACACCTTGTATAAGACAGGGTCTTGGTACCTCGGTGCATAAACTACTATTTATTCCCTTCGGTGATCAAAAATTCCACTCCAGTATTATAATGGAGCTGACTTCGAATAAGAACTTTCAATTAGTAGTTGCTACAGGTACCGAAGTGAACAGAGTTTTTCCTAGATAGAGTTTTAGTCGTATGGGGACGAGCTCTATCTCAACTCAAAAAAGTCTTGCTCGTTTACAACAAAATCAATTATACAATAGTTTTAGTTAGTTCTCCCTCTTTAAAGGGTTGTTTTTTATACTGTGTCAAGATAACACAGCGCAAGCGTAAACCACCCCAGGAAAACTGTCATGGCCGCCCAGTCGGCGTATCGACGCCCCTTGGCATCGCGCGTATTCTTAGAATCTTCTGTGAATAGATATTCGACCATTCATGAAATAAAAACCTAACTAAAATAACTCAATTTAGTGTTTTAGTGACAGTTTTGACATCGAACATTGAGTGTTGTGTGAAAACCGAACTACTGGCAAAGTGAAACCGGATTTTTCTGGATAAAACCGCTTCAAACTAGCCGTGAGTAGCTTTAATTTGTAAAACGCGTTGGCGTGTATTTGAAACAGAAAAAAAAAATACGCTCACATGCGAGCGAGCATGCGTTGCTTAGAAAGGTTGAATATTATTTTTAGTAATTTTATAATTTGAGTCGCTTAGTAGTCACGTGAAGTAAGAAACTGTTCATAGAATTTATTGATTTGGAAACTTTTTCTGTGTTTTGAAGTAGAAACGCCTTTATTTAATGGTAGATTGGTTGGCACGATTGACTAGCGAAAGTCAATGGTTTACGTGACTTCCGACAGTATTGTTCTAAAGCTCGCTACTTGGCTCACTGGCGATTTTATTTTACTACTTTTTACGGACTCGTACTCGGTTGGATAATAGGCTTTTGAAGGGTTAAAGGGTTGTAGGCTTGTGGGCGATTATTAAATCGATATTTTATTAATTAGATGGGCACGGGTCGTAATTGAATTGTGAAGATATTGGTTTGTAGTCGGTTTTACAGAATAATTAGTTGATAATAAATGTTGTTAACGCCAATTTATTAAAGCAGAATTAATGACGCTTCCGGAGATTTCTTTTTTAATCGTTAAACTAATAGTATTTTTTCTCAAATAATATACAGTTCTACTTTAGAAATATTTTTAGCAAGGAAATATATTTCCAAAAAATCCCCATGACAGGATTCGAACCTGCGTCCTTTCGCTAACCTGACGGATTCCTGTGTAGCTGAGTGGTTAGAGCAGTCGCCTGGTTAGCGAAAGGACGCAGGTTCGAATCCTGTCATGGGGATTTTTTGGAAATATATTTCCTTGCTAAAAATATTTCTATGTTTAAAATGCCTTGAGCAATAAAAACAAAAAAGAAATATTTCAGTTTTACTTTCTTTATAAATATTTACTTAACTAAATATAATAATATGTATACAATATTTGTACCTATTGTATTCACTTAAGGACGCGACTCATGTGAAATCCCTTCCGATTGAATAGTTTTATTCATAACCGGTATCAAATAGATCTTTAAACAATGTTTAATGTTATTGTACATGATACAAGAAGTGTTCCCTTCATTTCAAAAACAATAAAAAATAACTTTAAATACCACTATTATACAGGCAAAGTTACCCCTGTTTTACAAAATAAATCAATTTTTCTTCTAAATCCTTAACAGCTATATTTTCTTATAGGCATCATAATATTAGAAAATACAATACCTAGAACCCCTTCATCGCATTTTTTCAAAATATTATTTCAATCTTCGTTAATTATTGATTTTATGAGTAATTGTACATTTTTCACGCAATTCCATCTCGCTCTTTTATATGCAATAGGACAAGGACCGTTGCTTATCATCTATCGCCGCCTTAAATACAATATGTTTGTATGTAACGTAGCCTTATTTTTTGGTTAAGTAGAAAGGTACATAGTAATTCAAATTAAAAAAAAAATATTTTTTAAAAATTGGAAGCTACCATTACCTATAAGCCTATAACTAAAAATAATTCCTTATCTTTGCAGTTTATAATAATAAAAACATTACAGGTAAGTTTAACTTAGCCCAAAGTTATTTACCTACTAACATTATAGACAGGATCAGTAACAAAAGTCTATGTCTCAGAATTCCGTAGCCAGTCACAGGATAAGTTAGAAAATCTAAGGCAGAGTTAGATAATACGATTACCACTACTTTTCGGAATTTGTTATTTGAGGAAATTGTCATTTTAGAAATTTGTCATTTTAGGAATTTGCCTTTTTGGGAATTTGTAATTTTAGGAATTGTCGTTTTCGGAAGTTGTTATTTTAGGAATTGTCGTTTTAGGAAGTTGTCGTGTCAGCCTTAAGGGCTACGAGTCAAGGCTATTATAGAGTAGGTAGGTACATCCTAGACCACAATACACCATCACTCACTCACTAAGATCTACTGTGATAGTAATGGCCAAGCGGGATCTATCTAAATTTTCTTCTTCTTTTCAGTGGTGTGGCTCTCCTAGTGTTAGAATTTTCAGGTCGCCCTAAGGTCTCTAACTTGACTGCTATCCTTGATAACAACCGGGACCAATTGCTTAACGGGCCTTCCGAATCAAGGAGGAGTTCGAGAATAGATTTTCGCCATACAAACTTTCGGTCGCCCATCCAAGTAATGACCGCGGCAAGCGTTGCTTAACCCGCCCGCATTCAATATCGGCTGTTACTGCTATGCCAATCTAAATTATAAACCTTAATAATCATTACGAACTTAACCCTGACAAAAAACCAGCTTCATATACCGTAAAACACTCGAAAAGACTTTCCATTACAGCGAATGTATTTTTGTCCATAAAAAGTTAACGCGAACAGCTCTACGTAAAACGTTATTTCCCTGAGAAAAACACTCCAACTCTGAATTAATAAGTAACAGAATAATGAGCAGGCAAAATACGTAGGTAAAGTACTGAGTTTTAAAGATAAAAAATGGTTTACATGTATATTTGAAGAGACAATCCGCGCTACCATGAACGTTTCTCGTTGCTTTGTCTCTTATTCTTCTTTTATATGGCTATAATCCATTTGGACATTAGCCAGTGTCAAGTACTTATTATTAATGGGCCCTACCATGTCTTATAAGTCGTCGCGAAGTCGTCGCGTTGTCGTTCAGGTAAAAAAATAAAATTTAAAACACATCAAATAATTAAAAAGAAAAGAAAAACAAACTTAAAAAAAGGAAAAGATTTTTCAATTTGTCTGTGGTTTTTAAAAGTAGTCGAGTTATTTTTTATTTAAAATTTACTTTATTTTTTTAACGCCAAAAAGACGACATAGCAACGACAAACGATCATGGTAGCGCGGATTATCGCAAAAAATTAAATAATAAATACCCCGACTACTTTTAAAAACCATAGGATTTTTGAATGTTCAGTCTAGAGTTTTGGAGACTTACTCAACTAGGTTGTAGTTTAGGGGAAACAGCGGAGCGGGCAGATAATTACACATTTTTGGAGTTTTTTTATTTCTACTAATTAACGTACCATGTAATTTTTCTACGTGAATCGTATGACCGCAACGTGTGGTCTCAACCACTCGTAGAAGTTCGAGATCGAACTAAAATCAGCATAAATCGAGAACTTAAACCGCACAAAGTGACACGAGCGATTCAAACTTTAAGCCCCAGAGTGAAATGGTCTGTCATTTTATTATCATTGACTACTGTTTACATATGTGAGTATTTGTTTTATACGAGACAGTATAATGGATAGAAGCGAGCGAAAATTATTTATTTAATAACTGGTAATATGTCGATGGTAGTGGTACAACATTATCCATAATCCTTTATTTTGACATTAAACGATGTATTTGATTTATCCTACTACTAGCGGCGCCCCGCGGTTTCACCCGCGGAGGTCCCGTTCCCGCGGGAATATCGGGATAAATTTTATCCCGATATTCCCGCCCGTCTATTATAAAATAGACTATGTGCTATTCTCGGTATCAAACCGCGAGACGCAGCTAGTGCATACATAATTATACAAACATTCGCGTTTAAAATATTAGTAAGAAGTAAAATATACCTATTTACGGTACGGTAGTAGAATATATAGCTATCTATGTATATCTAGTTGCCCATTTGAACTATGAACAAAGCTTTGTGACAGGGAAAGAGTCTTGTTTTTCTCCTCTCGTCATAAATATTAATGCGCTCGCTCGTTGGCTCCCTTTCACAGCGAGCTCGGCAACTTGACGGATTATATTTGGTTAGGTTAGTTTGTAATTAGGTTCTAGACTTTCGGTTGAGGGAGATAAAATGCTGTGGGGTTTACATTGTAAAGAAAATATGGCGAGTTATCCAAATTCAAACTACCTTATATTATAAAATCGTTTTTTTTTATTTATTTGTTTCCTGTCCACGGTCAAACGGTTCGACCGATTTGGATAAAAATATCCATATAATGGATAGATTAAGTAGCTCCTTTCCAAACGAGTTCGGGAACTTAAATGCTTATATTTGGTTCAGATTTGGGTAGGCTGCTAGTTTACTTGTACTTAATTAAATATTAATTTATTCTATGGTTTCTTATCGCGATTTTGCATAATAAAACACTTTATTTACCGGGTTTAATTGCAACCGTGATCCTCAATCTCGTGTCAACCTTGAAAAAGCCAACTGAAAAGTTGGCGAAAGCTCGGTTCGTTTAAAAATCATGAATGAAAACGCGAATAAACCCGGTAAATTAAGTGTTTAATTAAATATTGCAGGACATTACGACATTACACACAGCGCATTCTAGTCCCAAACCAATCACTAGGCTTGTACTACGGGTACCAGACAACGGATATACTTCCTACATATTATAGCTTTTTTTTGTAAATACATACATAATTACATAGAAATTTTAAGAATAGATAAATAGAATCAGGTTATGGACTTTAAGCTTTAAGTTGAGGGAGATATAATGCCGTGGGGTTTACATTGCGAGGGTTTTGGAGGTTCTTATTAGATAAATAGATGTTGTAGGACGTTGTGCATAGTGCCATCTGGCCTCAAACCAAGCAACTAGGCTTGGGCTCTGGGTATTAGACAATAGCAGCTGTAAAAGAAGTAGTATCTAGTATAACGATGGGTAATATATCCATAGGTAGGTATGTGAAAGCATGTTTATTATTCCTTCCCACAAAAAATACTTAACCGATAGCGACGAAACTTAGTATGCCAAAAGCTGGAGACTTGAATTAACACATAGGTTTTATCCCGATATTCCTGCAGAATCGGGACTAACGCGGGTGATATCGCGGGGCACTACTAGTAAGATTATATTTACACTGTAGAACGAGTCGGTATCTCTAAATAAATAATTTAGTAGCCACAAACAAACTAACCTCACTTTCCCGGGGATATAAACAACAATTATGAAGCCGAGGGCGATCGTCCAGGGACACACCGGGTCGCGATGGCGATGTATCTCAGTTTGTGGCGCTGTCCTAATCGAGCGGTGGTCGCGCGATCTATTATCGATAGATAAATAAATTAATTGCTTTATTTTATATTCATGCTAGCTGCGCCCCGTGGTTTTACCCGCGTAAGTCCATTTCCCGCGGAAATATCGGGATAAACAGTAGCCTATGTGTTAATCCTAGGTCCCTAGCTACCTATATTCCAAGTTTCATCGCAATCGGTTCAGTAGTTTGGCGTGAAAGAGTAACAACCTCACATACATACATACCTACTTACATACAAACTTTCGCGTTTATAATATTGTAAGATAGTAAGATATTTGCTGTGAAACATTTCTAAGTATGCTCGGGTAAACCTGATTGTTGGCGTGGCTAAACAGACCGTGGCGACGCTCCGCTACCCTATATGCAATCAAGTCGGTGTCAAATGTTTCACATTTATCAGGCGCTTTGAGGTTAGAAATCACTACGATCGGGCATCCCGTGACGCCTCCTAATTTTGATTTTAAACTGTAATCAGTTAAAACTAAAAATAATGGTGAAAATGCACAACCAGCAGAATTGAGAAAACAGATAGATTTTCACCACCGGACAGTACCTAAACAACAACGGTTATAACTAGAAACTAGAGTGTAACTAGAGGTCGGTGCCGCAGCTCCAGTCACCTCTCGACCAAGATCATTGTAACAAGATCGAAACGTCAAAGTAAGAAAATAAAAAATAATACGCGATTATGACCCAACAACAGCAATCATCAATTACTCAACAATTGGCAAGAATTAGCGTAGGACAGGGAACGATGGAATACTCTTGTCGTTTCGTAGGCCAAGATCCACTTTGGGTCACTGAGCCAGCGGAGTAAGTAAGTAGGTAAGTGATTAAGACCCGGTAAAATGTACCTAACTTCGTGTCAATTTAAAAAGTTTATTTGCAGTACCTAGGTATTTTAGATAGATAGATAATCATTTATTCCACATCAGAAAAGCACACTAGTAGGTAGAAACAGTGTAGACACAACAGATACGAGGTGAGTTGTGTGCTAAAGCGGTGGAGACGGGACACTCCTCAGTGATATATTTGCTAAAGAGCAAAACACTGATTTTCAGCAGTAACCCAAAAGTAAGGACTCTGCTATTTTTGATCGCATGTCACTTCATCGCACTACCAATGGTTAGTTAGGACAGGGCCAGTGAGTGTTGCTATGATGACAATAATTTGGTGCTTAAGAACTTGTTGAGATTAAATTTTGCGCTTAGCTAAGTTTTTTAAGGTTCGAGTGTAAATAGTCTTTTTCAAAACTAGCACAAGGGCTGAATCGTTCGCTTCTTTAATTTGATAGGGGTCAACTGTCAACTGGGATCAAGTTAGTTTAGGTGTATTACAAACATTTACTTTAATTCCCATTTGTCCCCTTGAATATTATAAATAAAATAATAAAATAAATAAATTCAGTGACCAACACACAGCGCTATCTAGCCCCATGGTAAGCTTACCATGGACGTAACACAACACAAGCTTAGCAGCTGCTAAGCTTAGACTTAGACTAGACAACGGATATACCTACTACTTATATTAAAGTACTTTTACTTCGTAAATTTGTTTTTATTGCTCAAGGCATATTTACTAGAAATATTTTTAAAGGAAAAATTCATCTTCAAAAATTCACTTGCGACGAGATTTGAACTCGCGTCCCTGGATCAATATTCCAGTGCCTATACCGCTCGGCCACGCAAGTTCCCCGAACTTGCGTTGCGAACTTGCGTGGCCGAGCGGAAATATTTCTAGTACTTTTACTTTTTTTAATTTGTTTTATAAACAGGAAAAAGTAAATGAGATTATAAAAAAAATACATATTTCCTATAGATACTGTCAACGGGACAAAATTGAACGGGCTAATGGGTTATATTATGTTTGTCAGTGCAAGCTTTCGTTATCGACATTTAGGTTCCTGTCATAGAATACATAATAGCTCTATATCCACCCTATCCATCATAAATAAACACGACTAAAACAAAAGAAAACATCTCGAAACTAAATACGCTGTCATTTTTCATTCCCTTTTCTCTGCGGTACCTCACAAACTTACCTACGTAGGTAGTACGGTCGGATTCAAAACTGGTGTCCTATTACAAGGTTCAAAATTATTTGTAATGTGCGACGTATACAAGATGTAGCACGTAAGCCCTTTTAAACCGAAATGGGTTGTTTTGGACTTCTAAGCGAACAACCTTTGCTCTACGACTTTTGAAAATTCGATGTACTTTTCGAAAATGTTAAGTGTTAAGTTTACTTGAAAATCAGCTGTTTCCCAGAGTTCGAGGTCATTGATCTTATTTTGTCCTTTCATTTAGTTTGGTCTACTACAAACAAAACTTCAATTACCTTTATTTTCAAAAGCAGCTGTTTTTTCAGTGAAAATTCGAACTTTTTCTTCAAATTTTTTAAAAAAAGTTCGAATTTTCAAAAGTCGTAGAACAAAAGTTGTTCCCCTGGATGTCTAGAACAACCTCCTTTCGGCTTAAAAGGGCATACCCGTTACACTTTGTATAACTGTAATACTGACGGCCTCTGTGGCGCAGCGGGCGAAGCTCGGATTGCAACGCAGAAGGTTGCGGGTTCGATTCCCGCCGGGAACAAATATTTCTGCTGACCATAAATGTTTGTTTCTGGTTCTGGGTGGTTTATATGTATAATATGTATGTATACAAAAAAAAAAGTAGTATATCCGTTGTCTACTACCCATAGTACAAGCCTAGTGCTTAGTTTGGGGCTAGATAGCGCTGTGTGTAATGTCGTGCAATATTTATTTATTTACTTACCTACTTATATTTACTTTTTCGGTCTTTCACTCATTGTTATTTTTAAATTCTCTTACAAAGAATGTTGTAGAACTGAATCAAGTCGGTATTGACTATATTGAGTAGGTACATAACTCAGTATAGTCATATTAAGGTGCATATAGTCAACATAAAAACGTCGAGGTAAAATAAAAGCCGGTAAAATAAAAGCCGGGAAAATATAAAATAAATAAGTACAAAACGCGTGAGTTTAAAAAGTTCAATGTTTACCTACCTACCTATCTTGTATCTTCATATTATGCAGCCATGCTGCGTTTCGAATCAAGTACCTACCGTAAATTTTGTACAAAAGTTGTGGTCCAGTGGTAGAATGTCCGACGAAAATAGACGTTTTAGATCCTTAACAGTTATACGAAGCGAGCTAGCGTGCGAACTGTCCATAAATCCCCACAACAGCACCTCTTCATTAGATTTATCTCGAAAACGGCTCAGCAAATGTTGGTATTTTTCCAAAAAATTACTACTACTTCAAAATTTTTAGGAAAACTGCTAAATTACCTACCAACATTGAATTATTATCTAAAAAAATCTAACGATGCTAAAGCGATGCTGATATACTTTAATTGTAAATTGGATGTGCCCCGCGGTTTCACCTGCGTAAGTCCAGATCCCGCGAGAATATCAGGATGTATAATTATTATACATATAAACTTTCCTATTGAATCTATCTACTTAAAAAATCCGCATCAAAATCCGTAGCGTAGTTTTAAAGATCAAAGATACATACAAACATTCAGCCATATAGAACAAATACAAACATCCAGACAGACAGACAGCGGAAAGCGACTTTGTTTTATACTACGTAAATCTAATATAAATGTGAGTAATATAAGTGTCTACTATGCGCATGTAAAAGAAAGTTCACATTCAAGGTAGAAGGTAATAGGGTCCATAAAATGTTCATTGGAAAGTTTAATTCGGTACAACTTTTGATCCCGACCGTACCTGGCAACCTTACTATGTAGGTAGGTATACGGAAGTAGGTATATATACCTATAGGTCCTTTATTACGAAGACAATAGGGACATGGCTGTCTCACCCTCATTGTTTCTAGTAAACCCCAGGGATGTTACACTTTACAGGGAAATGAAGATGGAAAATGTATTTAAAATTTTCCGCTGCGAAATATAGGTAATGAAATTTGTTGTGGCTAGTTGCGACGGACTTTCTAACTAGATTGGACAGTAGCTAGCTTATGTAACGCTGTTGCTAACAAATCTCGATTGAAATAATTGAAACTATTGATAGCTTGACAGCCGAGCTTTCGCCAACTTTACAGTTGGCTTTCTCAAGGTTGTCAACCTTGAGCCATGAATAAAATGCTATTAAATCCGGAAAATAAAGGGCTTGACAGTTATTGACCGAACGAGCGAAGCGAGTGAGGTCCAGTGTAGACGGGCCTGGCGCTTGTATCTTTGTATCTTTGTATGTTTGTTCGACGATAACTTGAGTATCGTAGCTCCGATATTCATGAATTTTGGTATGCGCGTAGTTTAGGTCAATAGAATTTATGAGTTCGAAGATGAGCCGGATTGGTAGGGGGTTGGGGAGATAGGAGGTCGTGAGGTCTCAGTTTGGGGCGAACTCCTAGTTATATAAATAGTCAAGTAGAGAGTGGTGTGCTCGGCCGCCACTCGGTTGCAACAGACCGATCGACTGCTCGCCGAGCAAGGGACAACGAAGCTCGGACCCGGCCCGCGCTCGTAACTATAATAAACCTACCTACCTATACTACCTTTAAAGGTGTAATAGACGCGGACATGTGGCTCGACGATCTTGTTAGCCTGTGTGTCACTGACGCGATGTGGAGCCGAGTATGTTTTATAAGCCGCTGGCGATCCAAGCGGTTTGAAATCTTTGAAAACTAGAACATTAATTGTTCTCGTGTGTCACTGACGACGCCGAGCTTAGTAAGTTCGCAATCTTATAAACCGCGTACTTAAAGATCGTACGTGTATCATCCCTTTTAGTATGCTTTTAGTCGCCTCTTACGATGGAAGATACCGTTGCAATGTTGGTAAAGTTATTTTTTTCCCAAAATTATTTGAAATTCGAATACCTCTGGTGAACCAATAGCCATCGAGTGTTGACAGCGCGCACCAATAAGCAATCGCGATCCATTATCTAGGGTTGCCCACGTAAATAAAGTTATCGATATCGAGTAATATCGACCCTTGAGATGGTTGACCCGAATTGACCTTTATTACACCGATTTAAGTCGGTATGGCTTAGGGACGACCACTAAATAAATTGAGTTTGCGTTGATTATCTTGATATGGGTAGTTCAATTATTTTTGAAGAATTTCAATCTCCAAATACGAGAATGATCAAAAAATAAAAATTACACGACGTTGCACATAGCGAAACCTAGCCCCTAACTAGAAAAGTAAGCTTTTACTATGGGAACTAGACAACGGAGATATACTAAATCGTACTAGTATTATAAAGCTGAAAGTTTGTGAGTATGTATGTTTGTTACTCAATCACGTAAAAATCGCTGAACCGATTGCGATAAAACTTAAAATATTACTTGAACTTGAAATTCAAGTTTTATCTGGGGACTTGGAATAATACATTGTCTACTTTTTATCCTGATGATCCCGCGGGAACGGGACTTACGCGGGTAAAACCTCGGGCACATACACAATTTAGCCCCAAACTGAGCATCTGGACTTGTACTATGGATGGTTATTGGACAACGGAATATAATATTATATAAGCTTGTTCTGACGATGACAATTTAAGCCGAAAGTGTGTTGTTCTAGACGTCTAAATGAACAACTTTTGTTCTACAACTTTTGATAATTCAAATTATTTCGAAATTTAAAGTTTAAGGCTTACTTGAAAATCAGCTGTTTCTTAGGAGTTAGAGGTCATTGACCTTATTTTGTTCTTTCATGCAGTTTTGTCACGATCAAGACTTTAATTACCGTTGTTTTTCAAAAACAGCTTTTTTTCAGTGATATAAACTGAAAAAAAAATAAAAAAAAAATTTAAGATTCTTTAAAAATTGTAGATATCGAAAGTTGTTCGACTAGACGTCTAGAACAACCCCCTTTGGGCTTAAATGGTAATCCTCGAAACACGCTGTATACTTGTATTCTTTGTAAATTGACACATTTAATAAATGTTCACTATATTATGTTATGAAGCTATTATGAATAAAATACCTTGTACATACCTTGCCCCAGAATGATATGAATGAAATCATAAATCGTTTATGAGTCAGTAAGTCTAGGCCTAAATAACATTACATATTGTACTGTTTAGAGTCCACTCACCTTGCCTTAATTAGCACACAAACAATATTAGGTACATTATAGGTCATGGAGGCATGACGATGAGGGAGGCCCAATTATGAGGCTACGAACGGAAAATACCCGACGAAACCTTTAACCTTTTAGACTACTTCAAACTTTGCTCCATTGACAACAACATTTCGGATTGATTTACCCTTATTGTGCCATATTACTAACTATCTACGTTCACTGGCTCTCAAATAAGGCATTATTATTATAAATATTTATAAAAAGCCGCGCCCCGCGGTTTCACCCGCGTGAGTCCCGTTCCCGCGGGAATATCGGGATAAAAAGTACCCTATGTGTTAATCCAGGTCCCCAGCTACCTATATTCCAAGTTTCATCACAATCGGTTCAGTAGTTTTTCTGTGGAAGAGTAACAACCTCACATACATACATACAAACTTTCGCGTTTATAATATTAGTAAGATTATTGCACTACATTACACACGGCGAAATCTAGCTCCAAACTAAGCACTAGGCTTGTACTGGGTACTTGACGGCGGATATACTACATATTATACTTTTTTTAAAATGAATACATACTTATTATAGGTACATATTATATAAAGACAGGTACATACAAACTACGTAATCTTTTGTTTGTATTAGAACTGTTATAGGAAACTTTAATTGTACTTTACTTTTTATGGTAACGTTGTGTACCTACACCTATAATTGGTAAGCGCACTTGTCCATCTTTAGAAAAATGTTACTTTCTGTATTAGCTTTAGTGTATCTTACTGTTGGTGAACCTAATATATAAATAAATAAATTAATAAAGACAACCAGACCAAATACAAATATTTATTTTTGAGCATAAATATTTGCCTTCTGTATTGCATTATTATAATAATAATGAACAGAAATCTTGTAAGTAAAAAAAATAGGATTTACTGGATTCATAAAATTGACTATTTCTTATCATTATTGCCCAATATTACTTTGATTTACCTACGTTAATTACAAAAATATACTAAGCTTATTACAATAAATAAATACTTTTTAAAATGTTAATGTAGACGAATTACATCTCAGTTACTTTGAAAAAGCCAACCGTGAAGCTGGCGAAAGCTCGGTAGTTTAAAAATAATGACGTTATTCTATAAAACGCAAGTAAAACCGGCTATATAGGTATTGTGTTTTATTATGCAAAATCGCGAAAACTTTACACAAAATTAAATAAAGACTTCTTAATAATAATGCATCATCAAAATCCTGACGTGACGGGGTTCGAACTAGTGCTCCTCTCTTGCCGGTTGAGTTGGATAACCATTACGCTACAAGGAAGCCACGTGACTTGGTGAGTTCTTGATTGATTGATTATGCATCTTCCTCTGTTTGTTTTTCAACTAAGGGTTCGATTTGAACTTTATAGCTAATAATAAAACCTGCCATTGATAACTATTTATTAATAAGGTAGATACCTAATATTATTTATGACATTGAAATACATCGCAGTAAATCATAAGCATTGCTTCTGCTATGGAAATCGCACCTAAGCCTGATAAATACTAATTTAAATACGTTTGTTTGATATTCGGATCTAACTTTGGTTTCCAACTTTGCCATCTCACTCATTCTAAGTGCTAGCGAATTCAGTAAAGTGACTCTGGTTTTGATGTATATAAGCATACTGTAGTTAAGCTAAATGTACCTGACTGTGCTATAACACAATACATTTTTTTTTTCATTTTCCACTCGCTTCATGACTGGTTTAGCACTACAAAGTTAGACAGTGATCCATCACTGTCTAACTTCGTAGTGCTAAACCAGTCTGTAAAAACAATGGACTTAGAAAATAAACAGGACTGATTAGTTGAACATTTTGCCTTACAAAAGACAGAGGCTAATCCGAGCCGAATGAGATAGCAATCGACGATGTAGTGTGTCTCGTTCTTTCATCTTGCCAGCCTACAAAAATTATCATATTTAAAAAAAAACATTAAAAGAGGTTGCAGTTATTGTACGGCCAGATGAAGCACGACCCGATAATGTCAGTTAACTGGACGCCAGGGTCTCGTTTTAACACTTCGTACAAATTGTATGGGATGTAAACAAGACGAATATCCTGGCTTCCATTTAACAGGTCGTATATTATCGGGTCGTGTAATAAGTGGTTGTCAAGTACATTATTGGCTCCCATTTCCTTTTTATTATTTTAATGGTAACCCAAGCGTCAGTGTCATGGTGGCATCATGGCGGTAAAATATTAATTATTTAATTTATAGAATTTCTGCGTTAAATTGCATAAAATGGTGAAAACGTGTTGTGTTTTTACTTGTACAAGTGAATCATATGGTGGTTGCAATATATCATTTCATAGGTAAGCCAAAATATGTTTATTATTGTATTCTACAAATGTTTTGTTCTATTACAAGAATTTATGGTGACTATGATTTTTGGATTTTTGTATTGAGTTCGAGTAAGTTTTTTTTTACTGTAATTTTATAATTTCAGCTTTCCGAAAAATGAACAAGTACGACAAAAATGACTCAGCAGTATGGATGAAGTAGAAAATTACAAAAAAATCAGTCGTATGCAGTCGTCACTTCGATCTTTCCTGCTTTTACTCCCGTCGATTATTGAAAGCCGATGTAATACCAACAATTCCGCTGGTGGTACGAATACTGTTAGATATTTTACTACTTACCTGCTGAACATAAGTGATAATAAGTAATTAGTCAAAAAGTTTTATTTTTGAAATTTCCTCTAGCTTTACATTTGATGAATTTTGAGGGAAGTACTATATTAAATTTAACGTAATTGACCGTCATGTCTGTTTAAATTTGATTTCGTCAGTCAGTATGTAGTATGTGTCTTTGTGTGTATGTATTTTCCTTCTTCTTCTGCTGCTGCTTCACACCAAAGAAAATTAATTTAATTTCTTCTTCTTTCTTTGAACCTGTGCCTCTTGCATGACGGGCGAGAGCGCTAATCTTTGCCTCACGGGAACCCGTCGTGATACGGTGATTTTTGATGATACATTTCTTTTTGTAAAATATTTATACTTATTAATCAAAGTGTTCAAAAATTAATAAGCATACTATAATAATTAATAAAACTGTTTTATACCGTGTCCTTTTGTATTATTTCATTAATCCTTAAAGAGCGTCTATTGCTAATGGAAATCTTCAATTTGCCAACAGAGACTGAGACGTATGTCTCAGTAATATTATAAACGCAAAAGTTTGTATGTATGTCTGTGACTTTGTTACTCAATCAAGCAAAAACTACTAAACCAATTGCAATGAAACTTGAATATAGGTAGCTGAAAACCTATAATAACACATAGGCTATCCCGATAATCTCGCGGTAACGGTACTTACGTGGGGGAAACCGCAGGGCGCAGCTAGTAAATAATACAATTGCACTTGCATTATTAAATCTAACATCTGTCACATAAAAAAAATCTTATTGTCACCCTATTAGAAAATGACACAAGTCCTTTGCTACAACCATCTTGCTCAGCTCGTTTTTATTCGGACAGTGTTTCCTCCTGTTATTTATATTACCTCCATGGTAAAAACACAAAGAGAGAGAGAGAGAGGGAAAGTAGAGCCACAGAATATAAAATCACGTGTAGGACTAGGATGCAAGGAGGCGTGATTTCCCCTTTTGAGTTAGCAGTACCTATTTAGATTATTTTTACTGACCATTACTTCTTGTAAAAGTCAATTTTGGTGGACTTCAGTCATGGTTGGCGCTCAATCCTGAGGCCGAGATCCCTGTGGTTTCGTAGGCACAGCGTTTGTGGGATGACGTCGGGGTCAGAGGGCTTCTAAAGCAACTTGTAGACGGTGCGGTGGTGGCGAACTTAGCGCGTCTAAGGGCGCGCGCGGTCTCAAGGCCAGAATCTGGAGCGAGGCATTACCGTCACCTCACCTTGGAACCTTGCTTGACGATAACTCTCTGCGTGTTGCTGTGGCGCATTTGTGGCTTAATGGTAGAGGCTAATGATCGTCACGCTTTG
Source organism: Idaea dimidiata (assembly GCA_949358125.1). NCBI lineage: Eukaryota > Metazoa > Arthropoda > Insecta > Lepidoptera > Geometridae > Idaea > Idaea dimidiata. The sequence continues at coordinate 16,952,008 of OX442334.1, read as the reverse complement.
AGTTGTCGACGTTGTGCAGGGGAATCTCCCTTGTCACCACGCACTCAATGTCATTATTCGGAGGTCTCTTATTTCCGCGAACGTCCATTGTGTTCTTAAGCCGCCTGGCCTTAGTCGGACGGACGAAGGGTAAGAGGCCGGATGGACTGACGCTGGTGCCCTGGGAGAGGGGTAGGTATTTCATCTGGGATGCCACTTGCGTCAGTACGTTTGCGGTGAGTTACTTACCGCGTACTGTGTGAGTGGCGGGGGAAACCCTGTAAAATTTAACTTGTTAATAAATCGTGTGAATTTTAAAAGTTTATTATTTATAGTCATATCTAGGACTAACTAGGTAACGATAATATGGATAACACAAAAAATTACAACTGCTTTCTTTAACTTCTCCAGGTAAGATGGACACACTGTTAACTGTTTACCATTATCATACCAAACACTTACCCTTTTTAAATGAATATCCACTTTTTATCGACATATTGAAATGGTACGGTGTGTGCGAGCACGTCACTAATCAAATTACAAATTCAAATATTTGACAACAATATTTTTTTACGGGACTTTTGGCGGGAATGCGTTGAGAAAATTTTAATTTGTTAACCTGGTTCAACGGGTTTTGGCGGGAATGCGTTGAGGAGATGTGTTGCTAAATTTTCATTTTTGTGAAACTTAGTTCAAATGCGTGTAAATTGTTTAATTTCGGGGGCACATTAATCAATTTAGTTTCGTGAAGGTGTACAAGTGTAAATAAAAGTGAAAATCGGTGCAAAACATGGACTTTAGCTTAGTGTTCTCTCCAAAGCTCCGTGAACAAACATTGTAAAAAATGGCCCCCTTTTTACAATGATTCTCTCGACTTGACTTTAACTATGACGACTTGACTGTTTCGTTCGATGCAAATAATCTGCAAATATTAGTAATACTTGACACTGGCAAATGTCCGAATGGAAAAAGCCATTTTAAAGAAGAAGAAGAACCTGGTTCGAATGTGTGGATATTGTTTCATTTCGGTGGCATATTTATCAATTTAGTTTCATGAAAGTGTAGGTAACTAAATGAAAATCAGTGCCAAACTTGTACTTTTCCGTCGATTCCAATCATCGTAAAAATTATTTGTAAAATAGACGCTGCTTTTGACCCCGATATTCTAGCGGAATCGGGACTTACGCAGGTGAAACCGCGGGGCGCAGCTAATAGGTACCTACTTAATAAAATAACTTTATATATTTTTGTTTAACAAAATCGTTTCGTTCAATAGATCTTTAGCTAATTTATTTTCAAAGTTAAAAACCTACTTAACTTTATATAACAAGAAAAGTTATGATTGCAAAATAGGCTCTTTTACATCTGTAGTCAATTGACTTTCCTTTCGTATGAATACGAAATTACCTTCTCTAAGGTGTGCTTGAATGTCTGCCAAAATCAATTTAGCTAAGTTAGGTATTTCTTTGCCCTAATCAGCTCTTTCGTAGCAATGATAATCTCAGAGCCGCGTAACTGTTGGTATAATTTTGTAATGTTGCCATACTACACTTTATTACAGTTAATAATAAACGTGGAGTAACGTTGGAGTAATGTTACCATTTTTTTTTGTTTCTGTCTGTCAACTTTTAAAGTTCCTGTCGATGTCGCGTATAAAGATAGCATGTTTTCACTACTCCGTCCTTACTCTACGTTTATTAAACGTGGAGTAACGTTGGAGTAATGTTACCTTTTTTTTTTTGTCTGTCAACTTTTAAAGTTCCTGTCGATGTCGCGCATAAAGATAGCATGTTTTTACTACACCGTCCTTACTCTACGTTTATTAATAAGGCTAAATACGTTTTAGAAAAATCTTGCAAATTTAAAAAAAACTGAGGCATAGTGGAGACCTTTTAGTTAGGTAGGTACCTACCTATTCTTAGAAATAAATAAGTATTGCAGCAGTATAGTAGCATGAGAAACATTTTGTCGATCGAGAAAAAAACTGTCATTCTTTTTCTCGTCACAGTCACAGAGGACAGTGTGTAGAAGCCATGTGAAAGCATAGTTTCACCTAATCTTTTTTTTTAATCTACTAAATCTCTATTTCGTTACTAATTTGGGCCACTCACATCAGTATTCATTAACAAAACGTAACCGCTCGCTGATTGGCTCTAAATTTAAACAGAGCTTCGTGATTGGTAGCACTCATTTTATCCTTTTGCTGCCGCGGTGTGATTGGTTGACGCGGTTTTGTTTGTAGGGGCTTTAAATTTTTGCTCGTTCTGTTTTAAAATTTATTGTTCCTGTGCTTTATTGTTACTCATTTGTCAGTGGACAGGGTTACAAATGAGGTAATAGGTACGTAGAAGATTTATGCCCTGTTTATTTTCAACTAATATTTCAAAGTCTTTGGTTGTGTACCTACTTATAGTGAAAGTTTGTAATTGTCAAACTTTATCCCTAATATCCCCAATGTGAGCAAAATAAGTGTTAAAAACTTTAATAGTTAGATTCAGTTACTTGTCTTTTATTAGATTAGAGTTTTTCCTTTTCTTTTGTGAGCTATATTTTTTTTATTTTATACCGATATAACGATAACTTAGATATTTTATTATTTTGTCTTAATCAGAAACAAATTTGGCTGCGATTAGGTTTAGATTTTTTTTTTCAGATTTTGCGATGCTGATATTAAATGAAACTAATGTTTTGGTTTTAATCGCATTGATTGTTTGATTAATTCTTAATTGTACCTACACACCACAAAAATTACAATACAAATAACATCAACCTTTTAAATCTAGGTAGGACAAAAGGCGGCCATATCGTTTTATTGGGTAGGTATATTAAACATTCACGGCGGGCTTTGAAAAGTATACTTTATAATATTAAATGCAATGAGTTTAATTTCAGGTTAGGTACATAAACCCACAATTTTGGAGCAAAATAATATCTTGGATTATGTTTCATGTCTTAAATCACATACGATTCATAAAATATTCAGTACATATCGTCCTATAATAACAATACGGTGTATTTCATTTTTATTCTGTGTATTTTGGCACTGAACAGCGTTTGGTACGGAGACTGAATGATATACATACCTATTTACCATACCCTAACTGAAATAACGCAAGTAAAGCGTTTTGGAAAGGGAAAAAGGAGTATTCAATTTATTTTTGATTTTGATAAAATTTAGATGGATACAAATTTGAATTTTACTATTCTGTTGTCATAGTATTTATTTAAGTTTCGAGAAAGTTCCTACAAGGTTATGGCAAAGTGTAAAAATGCTCGCCCGCTCTCCTTCTATTACACTGTGGTACTGAGACTATAGATCTAAAATCTATCTGTAAAGTTAGGGAAATCTCGGTACTTTATAATAATGCCGTTATTAAAAAACCGCGAGTTAAACCCGGTAAATATAGTGTTTTATTTCTAAAAATCTAGGCTTAAAAAATCAAATAACTAAATATTTTTTCTTAGTACTTATATTTCTTTACTTAGAGTGGAATTTAAGCCTAGGTATTTCTGAATATCGCGTTATAAGTATTTCATTAATTAATTATTATCAATGGTGAAACTAGTAAATACTTAGCATTTTTTACTTGGTACCAACGCGGGGTAGTACGCTTCTGGATTCAATATTGCCAGAACAACAGTTTACTTCTAGTTTGCCAGAACTACGTATATTTGTCTGAGTTTGGTCTCATTTGAGTCACGTGCCAATAATATAACATAGAGTAGAATATAAGCTACATAAGTAGATATTATGTATTAGCTGCTATTGGATATTGAAACGTATGTTCTTTGTTTCAGAATCTATTTTCGATCGGATTATTGTATGATTTGTCGTATTTTTAATTTTGTATCGGTTAGGTAATAAATTGTGAAGCGAATAAAACATTAAGCCACTTTGAGAGAACGGACTTTGTACTTTGAAAGTCGATAAAGTGCGTTAATATGAATAAGTATTATGGTAGGTATTCATCTTTTTCTATCGTATTGTGGTGTAGAGGCCCTAGACCTGAAAACTAACACTAGGTGAGCCTAATGGTTGTTTTCCGTTCTAAGGCTTCTAACTGGACCTCACCACTACTATCAGAGGAACAAGCCACACTACCCGCTTAACGTGAGTGACGTGTTATTCCTCAACCAAGCGATTTTGCCGGATGCATCCATTTTAGGAACCCGAGATCCGATCAAATACTTACAGTAGGTAAATCTTATGCAAATAGATGTGATAATAGAATGAGTGCCGCGATATCGGTAACTTATACGTACTAATTCATATTACGTACAGCAATCTCCATTCTCCACAATAGTTCAGCCAGCGCGAGCGGAAGTCATAAATTGAAACGAAACGAAATTAGCAACAAGTTTAAAACTAATTCCCTTAGAACTATGAACTAAAAGTAGACCAACCGGAATATATTCGTTAGTTACCTTGCTCTACAAATTGCTACGTACAAAGTTTGGGAAACGTTGGGTAAGTATTGTTTATTTATGAGTTGAGCAAAATGAACGCTCATTAGTTCGGTACATAGACTAACGAAACTAATGAACTATATACAAGGTGGTGATTTAATGCAAAATGTTTAATGTCATATCAACATCGCTAAGACCTAATAAATTAAAAAAAAAACATAACCGTTTCCTTGAAGTTTTAGCATGACTCTTTAGGTTCATTGAAGAACAATAAAAACAGTAATTATAAAATCTAACTTTTCGATTATGTCCGAATATTCGGACAAAAAGAACCCTAAAATTCTGGAAAGCCGATATTGGAGCAAGTTCGACATTTCGAGTGGTAAACGCAGGCTGAGCCCCACCCACCTCTCAGTTCTTTTTATTATTACTCTCAGAGTAAGCGTTAGGTACCTACCTAAAAGTGGACAATGTAGTACAGTGGACATTTTGATACAGTGGACGGTCATTGTGGTGTAGTGGCCTTTGTGGGACTAAGGCGTGATATAATTAGATAAATAAAAACGCATCCCTCTCATAGCATATTGCTGAGTTATGTTTATGTTTGAGGGGTGTTTACTCGGTTACATATCATAATGACTATTTTCACCTGCACAATTTTCAACTCAACTCCGGTCGACTCGACTACAATTTAACACAACTAGGTTCGATTGAAATATCTCGTACGAGTTAAACTGAAAATCTCTGTCGGATTTATCGAAAATTTTTGATCATTTTCTGACGCAATATTTTAGAATATTTTCGTTTTGTTTCCGACGTTTTGATGTAGCTATGTTAAATAAAAATAGACACACAAATGGATTATTTTTGAGTTTTAAAATGTTCTAAAGCTCGAAACAATAAGAAGTTGTTTTGTCCTGAAACTACACCAAAATGTAGGGAACAATGTCATTTACAAAAACGCTTTGAACGAAAATATTTAAAACATTGCGTTAGAAAATAATCAACAACATTCGATGAATCTGACAGGGATTTTCAGTTTAGCTCGTATATACCCCATAATAGGTAAACAATTTTAGACGTTCCCCCGGCCCCGTATTGTATAAAAACGTTCCACATACTATGTAGGGTAAAACTTTTTGATTGATGAATAGCTACCTCAAATACCCGACTCTGTTAAGGCTTGATTAATGAAAGGAAATTACCGAGATAAATCTTGATTTCGTATGTTTTTGTCTCTCCTTTATTTGGGTGGTCAACTACCTTAAGGTGTTAGGGGTAAGAAAGTCAGCGATTTTCTTTTTCTATTTCTTAGACTGAAATTAGCTATAAATAATCAGTCTCTTAGGGCGACTTGCATAACACCATTTTAAAACATATTTAACTAAATCAATTTTAAAATAATTATGCCATTCTGACAGATTTTAAACACGTTTAACAGCTTAAACATGTTTAGGAACCGTTATGCAAGCCGGCCTTAATGTCCGGGCGATTGACTGACTGACGTCATCATTCAGACATGTCCAAAGAAATTATATTACTAAAATATTTAATAAATTAAATTAATAATAAACAAACATTCTAGCAATATCATAGAGAAGTTATATTACTAGAACTATAGAATGCTCACGTAGAACTAAAAAGTGTTCCGCTTCAATGTAGCGTTCTGTCCCTTTTTATTAGTGTTACTAGCTGCGCCCCGCGGTTTCACCCGCGTAACTTCCTATCCCGTAACGTTAATGATCCCTCACGTATGTCATACCAGGTGTTGCTTAACGATCATTCAAAGTACTATATAATATTTCTACCTTTAAACCAACCCTGTACCAAGTTTATGAATATCGGGTCACCTGCTCTTTTTCACCCATCACGTATGTTGTACCAAGTGTTGCTTAACCCGTACGATCATTCAAAGTACCCTATATATTATTTCTACCCTGTACCAAATTTTATTCATATCGGTTTACGGGTTGTTGAGTTAGAAATAGAAATACACGACTTTATTTTTCAGAGCTGCCGTCCCGCGGTTTCACTTGCGTAAGTCCCGATCCCGAGGGAATATCGGGATCAAAAGTAGCCTATGTCACATCTGGATAATGTAGTTTTCTATTAGTGAAAGAATTTTTGAAATAGGTCTAGAAGTTTCTGAGATGACCCCCAAAATACATACATACATACATGTTACCAACGTAACCTCTTCAAAATATTAATTACCAACATAAAACAAAATATTAAGAATCAAAAATACAATGAGATATTGCAAAATAATTATTAATAAAAAAACAAAAAACCCGACTGCGTAAAAAACTCGATTAAAAAATACGCATAGAAACAACAAAAAAAACCAAAAAGAAAAAAACAAGCCCAGTAATTTGAAATTACGCTAAGTAATAATAGTTTTGTAATCGATACACACAGAACACATAATAAATGAGTAAAAAATTACTCACAGTCGGGACCCATTCATTTTACCAATCTAATTTTTCCAATGGGTCCCGACTGTTAGTTTAGTTATTTATTGTTTAAATTTATTATTCTTTTAACGTTTTTAGGTACCTAAGTGTTATTAGGCTTTTATTCAGTAGGTAGGTACAATTTATGTAAATATTTTTTTAGTTTATATCAATTCCTGTCACCTGTACCATCACGGCTTATACCACGGCTTATACTTTGATAGTTCCAAGCGTAACTACGTAACAAAAATAAAAACTTGTTCGTTAGTAATAAAAAGCAAGAATACCTAATTGTAAATTAACTTTAAACCGTTATATTTCCTAAACGGTTCTTTAAAACGAAAAATGGTGAAAGAAACCTAATATTTATTTTTAAAAACCTATTCAACGATACCCATCTTGACATACTTTGACGATTTTGGATTTTTTAATTTTGACAATATGGCGTCTGGTGGTGACATAAGTTACTTGGGATTACTGTCATGTCTTTAGTCACACTCGCCAGATTAAGACGAATCGATTGACGTAAGAATCATCAAAATCGGTCCATGCGTTTGGCCTCTAGAACGCCACATAGAAACATCCATACATACATACATACATACATACATACATACATACATACATACATAGACCGGTAAACACATTACCCTCCTTTGCGTCGCGCAGTCGGGTAAAAAGCACTGCAGTTTGGTGACACTACCGTCTCGCATGGAGCCGACCGATTGAGCCGCGCGGCATGATGCCTCACAGAGCTGGCTGGCCACCCTCATCATCGTCGCCCGCTACGTGTATAATATGTACGCTTGGTACTTATTAATTATTTATTGTGGAGTGATTTTAAAACTGTAATATCTCGTAAGATATTCATTGAAATCAAGTGATGTTAAGGACAATTATGTTTAAAATTAAATACTTTTAATGAATAACGTATTTATTTGGATAAGGATTAATATCATATTTACAAAATTACCTTCGGAAACAATGCATTGTTCTACAATAAATTTTATTACTCTAAAAGATGTTATATTGAGTCAACCTTAAGAGTTAGACATATACTGTCGCGGACTATTTATTAGATCCTATTTAGAGGAAGCATTCTCTCATAAATGGTTTTTATGTAACTTTGACCGTTTACTCAGCGCACGCGACAGAATCTCGGAAAAGGGGGATTTTTTTCCCGTTTTTGCAACATATTTCATGGATGCTCCGCTCCTATCAGTCGTAGCGTGATGTAATATAGCCTATAACCTTCCTCGATAAATGGACTATCAAACACAAAAGAATTTTTCAAATCGGACCAGCAGTTCCTGAGATTAGCGCGTTCAAACAAACAAACAAACAAACAATCAAACAAACAATCAAACAAACTCTTCAGCTTTATAATATTAATTAGTATAGATTAGTGTTATTAGGGACAGCAAGCTCAATGTATAATAATAATAATATATTTATTTACTCCACAATAACACACACACACAAAACAATTTAAAATAACACTAGATATAATTATACTAATTTATCATCTGAAACAAGTGAGAATGTTACTGCGGAGACTGGAGCCTGCACTGAGGTTTCTAAAAAACAGAACCTGTGTTACAGGTCTCCAGGCTTCCGCCTAATGTGTGTGGATAATATCGCACGTTCGAGACTAATAAGTTATACATATATAAGTTGATTAATAAAAATGGTTGTACAGTTAGTAGTTTAGGTTTATACAGAACTTAAAATGTTGTAAGGGAAGGGGGGGGGGGAGAGGGGGTATGTTGTTCCTGGATGCATCCCTCTCGGAAACCCGGGGTCAGCTTAGACGCTGTATTAATCATACTTATTGCATATATTTGACCATGTTTACCCGCCACCACGCGGGGAGATCTTCAGGTTCGCTCCCACAGAACTTAAAATGTTTTATCAAAAGCTAAAGCTAATTTCTCTATGACATTTGTGTTTGGCAAACACCCGCGCTGCATGTCCAATAATTTGGCTCGAGCAAACAAAGGGAAACCCATGTTTATTTGAAGCTGAAATAAGTTACGACACAGTTTGCTAGTTTGGGATCTGTATACAAACGAAGTAGGTATCTACCAACTAACATAGAAACACTTAATAAGTACTCGACTAACATTTTTGCCCTAAGGGCAACCTGTTTTTGGAAATGTTTTGAAATTACTTTTTACTGTGTGTTTACGCAACTAGCCCTATAACAGGATCCGACTGAACGTCAGTACGTAGTTATTAAACGTTCTAAGCCAATACTATACAATTACCATACGTTCAAGACGAAATAATAAAGAATACAAGATGTAACGGGCAAGCCCTTTTAAGCCGAAAGGCGGTTGTTCTTGACGTCTAGGCGAACAACTTTTGTTCTACGACTTTTGAAAAATCGAACTTTTTTTTGAAAATTTGAAAAACTGAAAAAACAGCTGCTTTTGAAAATAAAGATAATTGTAGTTTTGATTGTAGTAGACCAAACTATATGAAAGGACAACATAAGGTCAATGACCTCGAACTCTGAGAAACAGCTGATTTTCAAGTAAACTTTACACTTAAAATTTTCGAAAAGTACTTCGAATTTTCAAAAGTCGTAGAACAAAAGTTGTTCGCCTAGAGTCCAAAACAACCCCTTTTCGCCTTAAAAGGGCTTACCCGTTACATCTTGTATATTGAGAATTATTAGTTTAGATTAGAATGTATAATGACTACCTACTGACGATCGGTCGGATCTGAAATTTTTACGTGATTTTAAGCCGTGGGTTACCTCACGATTACACCTCACACCTCTATTTTAGGATGTATTTGTGAAGATTGCCAAATTTATTTGCAGTATGTATGGTAAATAAGACTTACATACTTCTGCTACAATAAGCTGTAGCTTATATAGACCGTAGTAGCATTGTTGTAGCTCACTATGGAACTGCTACAATAAGCTGTAGCTTATATAGAAAGTCGTAGCATTGTTGTAGGTCATTAGGAACTGCTATAATAAGCTGTAGCTTATATAGACCGTCGTAGCATTGTTGTAGCTCACTATGGAACTGCTACAATAAGCTGTACCTTATAAAGACCGTCGTAGCATTGTTGCAGCTTACTATGGAACTGTTGCAATAAGTTGTACTTTATATAGACCGTCGTAGCACTTATCGTTACTTATTCTAACTAAACATGTTAAATTACATGTAAATTAAATATCCAAATGTGGTGTTCGTATATTTACTATTATTACTAAGATATATTTGACAACCCGTATACAAATTCTTCAATTCGTCCTTTTAACATCTCTCTTACTGTAAATGAAAACATCATGAGGAAACCCACGGCTTAGTTAGCTCCGGCCTGTTCTTTCCTCTGGGCTTGGCTAACTATTTCTATACACACCCAAAGGGTTTTGTCATTACATTGCATTCAATTATTGGCCACTTTTGGCAGTAACGGACCTAGTATTTAATTGTTTAGACTAGTTTCTGTTGGTAAATTACTAACTAGCTGTTATTATTTCGAGTTCCGATTTGCGCGAGTTTTTCTAGAATATTTTCCAGCTCCTAGTGCAATATTAGGTAACTAGATACAGCCATAAAAGTAAGTATCCTACCTATCTAACTAGGTTACCCTCTTAATAACAGAGGCAATTAATTTCACGAACGATTTAATCCTTGTTTTCAGGTTGAATTTTGTCGAAATTACTTCCTTACAACTTGAACTTTGGTACCTGAAAATGTATTTCGTTGAAAAAAACGCTGTATTGTCTTGCTTATAACGTTTATAATCCTTTAACATTACGTAGGTATCTCCTAAAGCCGCATTGTCGAAGTTTTCAAGTAGAAATGTAGTACTTATATAGAATTGTGGAGCATTTATATGATGTCGATGTCGAAGGCTAGCAAGCCTGTAGGAAGTTTTGGCGGCAACGTGGTGAAGAGATGTGTTGCTAAATTTTCATTTCTGTGTGAAACCTAGTTCAAATGCGTGTAAGTTGTTTAATTTCCGGGCCATATTAATCAATTAAGTTTCGTGAAGGTGTACCTACTAGTGAAGTGAAAGTGAAAATCGGTGCAAAACATAGATTATAGCGTTGTATCTAAAGTTTCGTGAAAAATCATTGTAAATGGCCGCCGTTTTATAATGATTCTCTTGACTTGACTCTAACTATGACGACTCGACTGTTTCAATGCAAATAACTTGCAAATATTAATAATACTTATCAATCAATCAATCATTTATTTCTAAATGATTGATTGACACTGGCTAATGTCCAAATGGAATGTACTTAGCCATATAAAAGAAGAAGATGAAGGAAGATTGTAAAAACTAGCCAAGTGCGAGTTGGACTCCTGTAAGAGAGGGTTCCGTTCCATCATCACAAAAATACACATCTGTTGTATGGGAGCCCCACTTACTAAAATATTTATATTATTCTGTTTTTAGTATTTGTTATTAAAGCGGAAAAACATTGACTGTGAGAATTTCAACTATCTATTTCAATTACGAGATTCATGATACAGCCTGCACCCATATTATCTATCCAGTGGATGTCTGATAACACTAGAAATTGACAGGCACTATGCAGTACATTGTTGCTTTGACGTAACGTGGTTATTACCAGTGATCACCTCCAAGCAGCAATGTACTGCATAGTTCCCGTGATTTTCCACTGTTCTCAAACGTCAACAGATAGATAGTATGGGTACTGGTGACAGGCAGACCTACCGACGGACAGTGGAATTACTCTTTTACCAAGGTAAAGGGTTTTACCCTTTGGAAACGAAACTTTGACTTTTACTCTCGAATAGCTTGAAAAGCGGTACCGTGTGTATGACACCCACATTATGCAAAGAGTTACATTACAAGCAACATTGCAGTCTATTTATAGGAGATAAGTTCCAAAGTTGAATGTCATTTGATCGCATGGCGGATATTAAGCGTCGGCCGTCGCACGTCATATCCGGCGATGTGACTACTTCCGGTTCCGGAGAAAAGTCGGAATCGGGATACGAGTGATTTATGGATTTTTAACCGACTTCAAAAATGGATTCGTTCGTCGCTTATATACTAGCTGTGCCCCGCGGTTTCATCCGCGAAAGTGAAAAAACGTGTTATCACGTGCGAGGGCGGCCGAGCGGTTCTCTAGCGGTTGCATATTTTCGGTAATTGCTCGGGCTCTACTAATTGGGTTTCGATGCAAAATATACACGACCGTCCTCGAAAATAGAACTATCCAATATTGAAAAGTAAATATCAATCGGATAAATAGTTTTTAATTGTATAAGGTACAGGTAGAGAAACAGAGAAACAGACAGACATGAATTTAAAAAAAAATATAACTTTGTTTTACTGCTTTTACTTAGTCCTCTAGACAACTTTTTTTAAATTTACTTCCAAGTACAGACTTTTTGCCCTCTCTTCCTTTATTATAAGTATAGAAGACAGATATACTTACATAGATGTATGTGACCGGAAAATAAGAAACGCTAATTTATAAATTTCCTAGGAAATGTATAAACTGTCATAGGATTCTAAACGAGAGATAAATATTTTTATACGACATTACTCCGACTATTTATACAATAGGTGTAACGGGTAAGCCCTTTTAGGCCGAAAGGGGGTTGTTCTAGACGTCTAGGCGAACAACATTTGTTCTACGACTTTTGGAAATTCGAAGTACATTTCGAAAAATTTAAGTGTAAAGTTGACTTGAAAATCAGCTGTTTCTCAGAGTTCGAGGTCATTGACCATATGTTGTCCTTTCATTTAAGTCGACAACAATCGAAACTACAATTACGTTTATTTTCAAAGGCAACTGTTTTTTCAGTGAACCATAATTATCATCAAAATTTAAAAAAAAGTTCGGATTTTCAAAAGTCGTAAACAAAAGTTGTTGGCCTAGATGTCTAGAACAACCCCCTTTCGGCTTAAAAGGGCATACCCGTTACATCTTGTCTACTTACGATATTACTCGGAGATGACTCGTTATCTGAAGTCGGGCAGTTTTACTGGCTGGGTCCATATTGTAGATTGGCTGCCCGACTTCAGAAAGCGTAACAGATAAGTCGATGGCACTGTCTGTAGAGGTTATATTTGTTATTTTTTAAGTAGTTTTTTTTTTTTTTTGTATATCGAACTCACAGCATACAGTAATGGGCCTTGTAACCCCTAGGTGGTGCTAGAGATGTAACCACTTGGTGAGAGGCTTCGGCCGCGACTTGTCACCAGTCATTCCACTAATGCCGTCTTACTTACCTTACTTGTATGAATTAGTAGCTATATTTAAGACTAGCTGCGCCCCGCGGTTTCACCCGCGCAAGTTGCGAACCCGCGTTGTTCGAACACCTACCTACCGCAATGCAATAATCCACACTTAAACGGTCGCCCATTGAAGTACTGTTGAAGCCAGGCGCTGCCGCGCCTGGCATCATCAGTACTTCCCTGGTCGTCCGTTTAAGTGTGGAGTTTTGCACTGCGGTAGGTAGGTGAAGTAAGGTAAAGTTTGTTTTTCATCAGTAAGTGACGATAACGATGACGAAGGATGACGATGCCGATGGATGACGATGACGATGATGATGATGCCACTCTACATCACTTACCCTACCCCTGTGTCGATTTTCATTCATTGAATAGTTATCACCCGCGTAAGTCCCGATCCTCCGGGATTTTCGGGATCGAAGGTATCCTATATTACTCTCCATCATTTAAACTATCCCTATGCAAATTTTCATCCAATAAATAGTTATCACCCGCGTAAGTCGTGATTCCGCGGGATTTTCGGGATCAAAAGTATCCTATGTTACTCTCCATCATTTAAACTATCCCTATGCAAATTTTCATCCAAATCGGTCGAGCTGTTTGACCGTGAAGAGGGAACAAACAAACAAACAGATTTTCGGATTTATAATATTAAGTAGGATAGTAGGATGAACGTGCTACTTCTTAGACCACTTTTTTTGTATATTTTAGTGGGATGGTTGAAAATAGTTTTAGAATCGAAAAAAATAAAGAATCCAAAAGTCGATGGTCAAAAAAACAGTTTCTCAAACTTAGGACAAACCCCTCTTTTACCATCAAACGAATGTATTTTTTTTAACCGACTTCAAAAAAAAGGAGGAGGTTATTTAACATAGACTCCTGAACTAAAACAAAATTGTCAAGCGCGAAATCATCAGTTTATTGATTATTGTATGAGAGCCCCAATTAAATATTTATATTTTCAATTTGTATGTTTGTTGTTATAGCGGCAACAGAAATACATCATCTCTGAAAATTTCAACTATCTAGATACCACGATTTTCGCGCTTGGTGATATTGCAGTCTTAGTTAAAGGGTTGTATTTTCACCCTTTGGGTTGACTCTAAAAGAGGTAAAGCGTGACATAATCCACTTTAATAAAAAGTCACGCGCCATTCACTACAAGAAACATTTTGGAAATTAGACCAACTCTATCGAGAAATTTTTCTCGAATTTTCCTCTTACGTGCCCCTTTCATTGGCTGCTATTACTTTGTACGGGTCAACGAACTTGGGGGACTTCCTCACTACTAAATATTGCACAAAATAATTAAGGCAACTATGGAGTCCGTAATAGTCCAAAATATGCCCGTAGATTTCTAAATACTATACCTTCCTTTAGGTTATGGATTATGGATAAAATTTTGTGAATTTTGGCAATTATACTTATGTATGTATACTTATTATTTAAGACCTTACATACTATTCTTAGAATTAGTGAATTTTGTATTTTTCATTTATTTTATGCAAACTTTGAAAAGAGAATTCTTTTCAAAGTTTGCATAAAATTGGAAAGACAAACTATTCCAAAATCATGTTCCTAAAATGTCCGTGTATCACGATTTTCTTTGCAAACCAGAAAACAGTAGGTTCTATTTTTCGTCGCTTTGTTTATAGAAGCGACCCCCAACTCATCGCATTCTATTGCAACACCCCAAGCCACGCCGCGCCGCTCCGTCCGTGTGCCGACAGTTGTAAGATTTCACAAGGGGAGGTTTGTTACCAACTCCCATATTTTATTTAATATTTATCGCTAATGGCTTCCCCGCAGTTCTGTTATTTGAGTAGGCGGAAAAGTCTGCTCAAAGAACTATAATAATTGCTTCCATTTCTAACATTTAACAGGTACAATTTTGAGCTCGACAAAAAATATTATATATGATTTAGAGTTTCTCAAATTGAGGACTCGGGAGGACCCTTGGGTAAAAATGTATATCACAAAATAAATAAATTTAAAAGAACGAAATAACATAAGTACACGGATATATCTTTATTTACGAGTATGTCTAGCTCCTCCTCCTAAACTTTACTATAGGTACCAAATTAAAAATTACAAAACAAAGTGGTGCACAACCCCAAAACTGTGTTAAAGAACCTTTGTGCCATCTAGATTTTGTTGATTATATTTTTCTTCTAGCTGTTCCTCCCTCGCATAGGTTCCGGTCCCGTGGGGATAAAAAGCCTATGTGTTAAGATAGCCAGACAGTAGCCAGACATAGTTCAGTAGTTTTTTTTTGTGAAAGAGTAGGTAACAAACATTATACTTATGTACATACTAACATAAAAACTTTCGCCTAGTAGGATTGTCAACAAAATAGAATTCATTCGCTCTTCATTCTAAAAACAACATAGCTTATTCGCACCACTATGACAAAACAAAATGGATAGAAAAATAACACAATCCCCATGAAGTCTGTCCTTATTCAAGACACGTATAGTATAACTAAGCCACGTTTATCCGAGAGACACAATCTCGTGTGAATATGTGTTGCAAACTTTACGACCTCTTCAACTAAGCTCGAGATTTCCCGATTACTATGGACGATGTTTTTACGGACATGTTCGCCGTATTATTCGTGACAATTATGACTTTTCAAATGTTCTGTAGGTAGGTACACGTTGATATTTGACGGTTGAATTTATTTTTAACCTTTAGTTTATTTATTTACAAGCTACGTCCCACAGTTTCGCCCTCGTAAGTTCCGTCCCGTGGGAATATTGGGATCAAAAGAACTCTAGACGGTCTAGCTAGAGGTCTTAGTGGGTGCGGTTAAGACCCGAAGTTCTAATAAAAATAATAGTTTACAAGGTGTAACGGGGAAGTCCATTTAAGCCGAAAGGAGGTTGTTCTAGACGTCTAGGCGAACAACTTTTGTTCTACGGCTTTTGGATAAAAAGCCTTAAATATTATAAATAGCCATAGCCCTGTGATACTGGACGTATAATATTAGGTTATTATTAAATAGGTAAGTAGGTATAACTACCATTTGGTTGAGGTAAAAAATCCCTGGCGTAAATGAAGATGATTACACATAAACGATCGCTCATATAATTTAGTCTACAACACTATCCACTCCCAACGCTCCTAGACTGCTTATTTGTACGAGTAATCCAGCACTAATACAACGGCAACAGCCTGTGGTATCGCCGCTGCAACTTGGTAACTTGCACACGACTTAGTCTAAGTTAAGTCTGGGCAACTTAGACAATACTTGAGCAAACTACGATAACTTAGGCAGCTGGTGGCTCAATCAACTAATTGTTGAACATTGTTGTAGCTAGTTATGTTACCATTTACTAGCTAACAGAGGTCTGATAAGAGATGTGTTCCTTTATTTTTTTCGATAGAAATAATAGGTAGTATTTATTCCAACTTGCATGTTTCTCAAAAACAGGTTTTGACAAGTTGTGTTAAATTTCCTACAACTTAGGTATTTGACCGATCCAGGGAAACAAATTTGTAGCAACTGTAAGAATCGCCGAGGCGCCAACTAGATACTAGTTAAACTATGGTTTTAATGTTATTTTAGAACTCCGTTTTACCGAATCGTTAGCCAATGCGGCCACTTATAAAACACATTTTCAGTGGCTGCATCAGTCGAGTTGAAGTATTACAATAACGTTGGAGATTTTAACCTAACAGAAACCTAACGGCGTAAAAGTCACGTACCTACTTTTGATTCAATGTATGTGATAATTAAGTAAGGTATTTAATTATTTACTATAAATCATGAAAGAGTATGTTATATTTCAACCCTTATTCGATAGTAAACCTCATTCATCTTTTCTTAAATAAATAAGGTCAAACGTAACCGCATTAACAAGCACATTAAATATAATGACTTGGCACATAACTGCGGTGAAATGGTTATTTTTCGGAGCTCCGTTTACGAATGTTATAATATTACAACGTCATCGAGGTAAATAGAACTTGAAAAATGTTAATTTGGTAATTTGTGTTATTCCACTTAACCATTTTTTATTACCAGTAGATAAGTAATTAATTAATTTTAATTTACATAATTTAACTGCTATGTAAACTTTTAATTAAAAGGTGAGCTTTCATTCACTATATCATCAGATGGTAGGTAAGTGTTAATATGGTGTAAGTCAGGGGTTTCTAACCTTTTCATTGTCATGACCGCCACTGACCAGTGTCAAAAGTGATTTAACCCCAAAGCTACAGTTATCAAATAAAAAATTCGGTATTTTAAATTATATTGTACTTTTCCTGCGACTTATGGAGCAGGTAGTCATAAGTCATGGTTGAAGCCTCCTAGATTGCATCATTGTGAAAGATACTCTTTGAACACCAGCCAGTTAGGTTGTTTGGAACTAAGGGGTAAATAATTCCATGAACACGAGTAACTGTACCCCCCAATATCCTTTTTTTTTAAACATGTAAGCAAGCTTGACAAGAACTTACGTACGTAGTTAGGTAGGTACTTACCATAATGTGCTAACATTTTTTTCTCTCACAAAATCTCATCAGAGCCAAGCCAGTACATTGTACAGATTAAGGGTTAAGTCAAATGGAGTAGAAGGGCAGAATTCGTACAAAAACCGGGATTACACACGTGGTTCCGACATATTGACAAGTTTGTGGGGATTTGTCGGTACCTATGTAATCGAGTGTAAGCGATTTCTGGTTAAATTAATGAAGGATACCATAACTGTTGGGCTACATTATTTACTTAGTATTAGACCAGACGACCATACCATCGTATCTAATGTGTTGAGTTGAGGTAAATGGGGGTTCATATTGCTCCAGTTCGTGGCCTTTATTTCAAACCGAGGTCTAAGTGTAAACCTGAATTATTCAGGTTACCTGGTAGGTTAGAATTTGGACCTAAATTATTTAGGCCCTAATTCTAACCTTCCGGTTGGATTCTACCTGACCAGCTCAAATTCGCTTCTATCGTGTACCAGCAGCCCTCAGCTAACCTGTAAAAGAAAATTAATAAGGATTAATAGCAGTTTTCTACGTTTTTTCAACTTTTTAGAATTTTTGTCTCTGAAAATCGTCCAAATAATAGTCAATTCAGTAGTTTTTCGAAAATTTTCTCAGGACAAGTACCCTCGTTTTTGCTAAAAATCGTCAATACATACCCCCTATTACCTACCCTAACCGTCCCGCGTCGTTTCCGGTCGAAATCCCACATAAAAAACGCATTTTTCGCCCTCCCGCCCACCCTTTGTTCTTACCGCTAAGCTGGACTCGTCCCATACTGAAAATTTTAAGTTTGTATTTTTGTTTCGCGGTTGCCTCAGTAGCTTTTCCAGCGTTATATTCTTTACCTAGGTCCCTCTTTCTCGTGGTAATATTCAATTAAAGTTAACATTTTCATAATGTTCAACACTCCTCCCTCGAAACCAACTTCTAGCTCGGTAAACACCACGTTTACCGTCGACATGGGTTCCAAACCCCCCCAAACTACGTGCAGCCCTCGCTTTCGCGCTGAGGAAGTCCCTTTCTCCTCGCCAGAGGGCTCCACCCAGTCGTGTGTTCTGTCGGGCAATACAGCAGCAGCCGTGCCAAAGCCGAAACGGGGCTTCGCCCGCACTTTGGTAGAGGTCGTGCAAATCCCGCCCGACATAGCAACCAAACCCAGACCCCAGCAAGCCAAGCTTTGGAGCGCACACGCGAAGTCCCAACTGGCTAACTCCGGGAATATCCGTACGGACATAAAGAAGGGAGTAACACTGGCGATGGACAACTTATATCGCCTTCTTAAGGAGACGGAGGCTGATTTGGACAGGGAGAGGAAGAGGCATATCTCTACTGCCTCTCCTGCTTCCTCTCCAACCCAGCGTCTGCTCATGACCCCCTCCCCTACTACACACGAGATTGGAGCCCCGACACGCTATGTTCCTGCCTACCGCCCGGTCCTGAGGTCGATCTCCACACAGACGGACTTGGCATCTGAGTCTGGCGGCGACACTGCCTGTTTCATGGCTCAACTTAAGGCCGATCAGGCGCAGCTGCAATCGGATGCCAGAACGAACGCGGCCCTACTGACCGAGATCCGGAAGGCGCAGGAACGCATCACCGACGGTGCCCACGCCAACGCAGCCCTCGCCAAACACATCGCAGAGGTGAAATCCAAGCTGGATGACATACACAGTGATGTGCGTCGGGCGGGGGGCAGGGCGGGGACACCGTCCACCTCCTCGTCCCTGACTTACGCCCGTGCTGTGACTGTGACTGCGACGCCTGCGGCTTCCTCGGGGGCTTCGCAGGCGCCGAATCCGCCTCCCAAAACCAAGCCGGCTATTATCGTCAGCTCTAAAAAGAGTGTCATCAGCGCATCGGAGACGCTGAAAAACTTTAAAAATTCTGTCTCCTTCCGGGATACCGACTTCGCTCCCTCGAACATTAAGTTCGTGTCGAAAAACAAGATTCGCGTCGAATTCGACAAAATGGAGCACCGGGAGGAGACACTCACTAAGCTCAAGCGTACCGAGTGCACCGTGTTGGCCGAGGCCTCAAAAACACTTAACCCGATGGTAATACTCAAGGGAGTTCCCGAGGATATAACGACTGATGAACTGGTCGGCATCATCCGAAACCAAAACCCCGAAGTAAAACAGGCCATTACCGCGGACTCAGACCTCACCTTCCGTTTCAAACGGGCAAACCGGAATAAACGGCTTTACAACGCAGTATTCTTGACTTCGCCCTCCATCTGGAAGGTCATTACAGCTCAAGTCAAAATTAATCTCGACCATCAGAGAGTACACGCAGAGGAGTACTTGCCGCTTCTGCAATGTTATAAATGCCTACAGTTCGGGCATACTAAAGCCAGGTGTGACCGCCAAGTAACAATCTGCTCCCACTGTTCGCTCCCAGGACATGAATACCGGACTTGCCCCGAAAAAAGCAACCCCAACAAGGCCCAATGCCGAAACTGCGTGGATCACGCAAAAACCACAAATACCAAGTGCAACGCTGATCACAGTGCCACCTCCCAGTCATGTCCTCGAATTTCCTTCATGCTCCTAAATATTCGTTCCCGCACCAACTATGGTACCTAACTCGCGCATTCCTCACTCCCACCCTTCCTCTTTTACCCTTAACTGCACGCAGGTTAATCTTGCGCGCAGTAACAACGCAACACATGAACTATCAGTTCACCTCTCTCAAACCGAATGCCACGTGGCGTTCGTCACAGAACCATACACAGCAAACACAGGCCGCCTGAAGCCGATTCCCGGCTTCACAACATACCAATTCTACACCGACCGCCCGGTGAGAGCAGCCTTGCTCATTCGGAGCAACCTAGTGGCAACACTGGGTTGCTCTGAATACTCAAATCCTAACCTGTCGGTGGTTTGCATCAGGGACCACTCAGGGCATAAGGTGTTCCTCACATCTGTGTACGTCGAACCCCGGACCGACGTGCACAACACCATCGACAAATTAGAGCATTTCCTGATGCAAACCTCAGACTCCAGACACATAATTGGCGGAGATTTTAATGGACATCACCACTTCTGGGGCTCAGCACACAACAACCAACGGGGCGAAGTTGTCGCAAATCTGATCGCGACTCGGGACCTGGCGATATGCAATGTCGGGGATACTCCCACCTACCACACCGTCGCGCGCGGGGTTCCTCGAACCTCTATCGTAGACATCACTATAGTGAATAACCCTGGCATTGAGGTCACGGACTGGACCGTCGACCCCAGCATTTGCCCATCTTCCGATCATAGTGCGATCCGCTTCCTCGCCTCTCTCGCTACCAAACCAACCAGGAGCCTGAAATTATCCACCTTCAGGTACTCTACCGGATCCGTCAAATGGGACAGAATCGAGGAAAGGTTCGTTACCGAGACGAACCTCCACCTACCGATAGCCCCCAACTTCGATCGCATGGACACTAATGATCTCGACGAATTTGTGGAAGCGTTCACTTCAGCTATACAGGTCTCTTGCGACAAGATACTTCCAAGATCTCGCCCCCCACCACAGCGAGCGCCGTGGTGGAACGAGAACTTGGAGGAACTCAAGAGATCTGTCATCCGAGCACATCACAAACTGTCCAAAGCAGTTCGCCGAGGACGGCCGATCGAGCAACTGGTCGAAGAACGGAACCGGCTCAGGCGTCAATACTCCGATGCCTTCTGCGCTGCCTCGACTGACAATTTCAGGGACTTCTGCGGCAGGCAAAAAAAGGAAGATGTCTGGTCGGTTACAAATCGCATCATAAAAACAAGACCACTGGCACAACCCCCTGCAACCCTGCGGCTGGAGGACGGCTCCTACACTTCCAACTCTCAGGAAACTGCCCGAGCCTTGCTCAATAAATTCTACCCCGATGACACAACGGACTCCCATACACAACATGATCTCCGCATGGAAATGTTCAGACCAACTGAAACTCCCTCAGAGCCTCCTTTCACCCTGGAAGAAGTTCTCGACTCCTTGCAGGGTATGAACCCAAAAAAGGCTCCCGGACTGGACCATCTAACTTCAGATATCTGTCTGTGGACTACTAAGTGGTTCCCGCGGGAGGTCCTGGGAATAGTCAACTGCTGCCTGCGACTGGGATATTTCCCTAAATCATGGAAAACGGCCACTGCAAAAATAATCCCAAAGCCTGGCAAACCAGAATATGGTTCTCTCTCGAGCTACCGGCCTATTGGTCTCATCAACGTCTTTGGGAAGCTCTTGGAGAAACTCATCAATAACCGATTGACATATCACACGCAGAAGACCAACTCCTCGTCATCGAACCAGTACGGATTCAAAACACAGATCTCTACAACCATGGCGATAAACAACGCCCTCAATGTCGTCCACTGCGCCAAATCCGCTGGAAAACAGGTAATTGCTGTCTCTCTGGACATCAAAGCCGCCTTCGACCGTGCCTGGTGGCCGGCGATCTTCAAAAGGCTGAGAGACAGCAATTGCCCAAAAAATATCTACACACTCCTGCTGAGCTATGTCTGGGAGCGCGAGGTTCACATTAACTTCGCAGACTGCAACGTCAGCAAAATCATGTCTAGAGGATGCATCCAGGGATCGGTCCTTGGACCGACTCTCTGGAACCTAGTTCTGGATGAGCTACTGTCCAAGACTATGCCCGAAGGGTGCAGCCTCCAGGCCTACGCCGACGACGTATTGCTCATTGCGCATAACATCAGCGCCGAGTCACTAGAGCAAAGTGTGAACTCCGCCCTGGACACCATCCACAATTGGGGCACCAAGGTTAAACTTGAGTTCGGACCGGACAAAACACAAGCAATCGCCTTTACCCCCCGTGCCTCCCGCTGTCAGATTAGCATGAGTCAACAGCGACTTCTCTTTGTCGACCACATAAAATATTTGGGCATTCTCATCGACAAGCGACTTCATTTTGCAAAACACGTAGAATACATTATCGACAAGGCGAGAAAACTCTTCAATAAACTTAGCCTATTCATAAGACCGACATGGGGAGTACACCCCGAAAATGTTCGCACGATTTACACCATGGTGATTGAACCAATTATTTGCTACGGCGCTGCCATTTGGTCTCGCGCACTTAAATTTAAATACGTACACTACCGACTTCTGTCCCTCCAGCGACTATTCGCAATAAAAATCGTGCAGGGCTTCAGAACACTAAACACCACCGCTTCAATATCGCTTGCCCAACTTACCCCCCTTCCCTCCAAAGTGGAGGCTGCTGCCGACATCGAGCGCACTAAACTTCTGGGCGTCACTTCGCAACTGCCCGACGATGTCCCGGTTGAGAAGCTCTGCCGGCCGGCTACACTCTTGCACCCCGCCGATAGAATTGCAATAAAGTTTGAGGAAATCTCATCTCTGGATGACTTCCTTGAACTCCCTAACATCGAAACAGTCGCCTCATCATTTAAAATATACACAGACGGCAGCAAACACGACGACTCAGTCGGCGCCGCCTTCGTTGTCTATGACCCGTCTGGGGGGCGGACGGCAGTCAAAAAGTTTAAACTTCATGACTGCTGCTCCGTCTTCCAGGCCGAACTCTTGGCTATCCGGGAGGCCTGCACTTTTGCTCTACAACATCGGCTCCCAAACACCCTAATACTCTCGGACAGCAAATCCGGTCTCATGGAGCTGTCAAATCGCAACAGCTACAATCCCTTCGCTGTTGCCATCCATAGAGATGTCTTCACAGCCCGAACATCAGGGCTTACCGTTGAGTTCGCGTGGATTAAGGCCCACGTGGGACTGGACGGTAACGAGCAAGCGGACATGGCGGCAAAGGCTGCTGCTAACCTGCACCGCACGCCCGACCACTACGCGGTCCCCATCAGCTACGTGAAGCACCTGAACAAGTTAAAGATGCAGAGGGAGTCCCAAGAATTTTACGAGAACCCCGAAACTGCTCTTTACACTAAATCACTTCTTCCCTCTTACTCCTCCCTCCTCGACTTCCTTCATTTCATCAAACCATCCTTCTCCATCACACAACTTCTCACGAATCATGGGTACCACAAGGAGTACCTCCACCGCTTTAAAATCACGAACGACGATCTCTGTCCCTGTGACAACTCTTCTATACAAAGCTGGAGGCACCTACTAGAAGAATGCCCAAGATACACGATCATCCGCTCTGAACATATCATCGCATCGAGAATTTTCAATATTAATCCCTTCAACTTAAACGAAATAATAAACAAAGAAACAACCACAAATAGCTTCAATAACCTAGTAGTAAATATAGTAAACTCATTAAAGGACTTCAATAATACAAACCCCAGTGTAACCTAAGCAATATAGTGATGTCCCGCGGTGTAGACCATTAGCGCCGCGGAAACATCAACTTCTCTAACTCAATCACTCGAAAAAAAAAAAAACCTTCCGGTTGACGAAAAATATGTTTGAATGTGGTAGGTTACTTGTTTGATAAATTTTTGACAAGTGAAAATTTAACTAGAAAATATTTTAAAGGAAAAATTCACTTTGTGAAAAATTCACAAAATTCACTTGCTGCGAGATTTGAACTCGCGTCCCTGGGGCCAGGGACGCGAGTTCAAATCTCTCTAAAATATTTCTTGTAAAATATGCCTTGAGCAATAAAAACAAATTACGAAATAGTGAAAACTTCCCGTAAAACCTGTTCATAAACCATGTTATAAGTTTAGACATCATACTGTAAGAACGGGGTGTGTTTTATTTTCAATTTGTGTCGTATGGGTAGTATCCTACAGTACACCTAAAATCACACAGACTCCTTCGGGACAATGAGCTTCATTTCAATCCAACATCGCGAAAACAGAAGAAAAATGTTATAAGTATGGGTAAATAAACCCATAGAGACATTAAAACCTGCCGATAAACCATGTTTAGACGTTGTATTGTATTTATTATCTATCGCAAAAGCGAAATGACATTTTCCAAAAACCAATGCTTAATAAAACATAACTCTTTTCTTGCAGTCCGGTAAAAAGTAGACAATATTTTATGCGCAGTCTTTTTTTTTAAATCAGTGTTAAGAAGTAAACTTTATTTTTTGCCCTCTATTTTTTACCAATATACCTACTACATATTTGAAAGACTTTGATGTTGGAAAGGTACCTTTTCATTCATATTAAACCTTACCACCTGACCTTCCGTACTTTAGGTCCACTGTTTATTTAGTAGTCAAACAATCTAAACGTAATCTTCATGGCATTACGTACTACATACGGGTTCCCAAATTATTTAACAAACTGTTCCATTACTTCAGCGACCCTACTCGGCTACCTCAATAACTGACATATGCATAGGATATGTAAATACGTACGACCACTTAGGTGGGCCTATGGTTCTCAAAGTGTGGAACGATGTGACCCTTGTTAGTAGAATTATTCAGCGTAATAAAAATTTTTGTCAAGGGAACACATATTATATTTTGAATCATAATTCACAATGTCGAAGAACTGTAGCTCCAATCAAATGCCAATTTGTCAATCCCTTCCGTTTCTTTTTCACACTACGCAATAATTATGATATAATCATAATAAAATTATGACTGACGGAGTGGTAGGTACGATGCTAGTGCAATAGTAGAAAATGTTAGTTTAGTATGAAAAAAAAATGGTTTTCCAAGTTTTTTTAGTGTTACAAACACGTACTTCAGCTTGTTTTTTAATAAAAAAAATATCTTTTAAATTTTACCTTTACCCTTTCATTTCGCGAGCGTTGATCTTAAGTCGGAAAGTTTGGCATCTTGTTTACAATCCTACTTCCTACTATCCCACTAACATTATAAATGTGAAAGTGTGTGTGTTTGGATGGTTATGTTACTCAATCACACCAAAACGGCTGAACGGATTGCGATGAAACTTGGAATATAGGTAGCTGGATACCGGAAATAACACATAGGCTAATTTTTATCCCGATATTCCCGCGGGAACAGGACTTGCGCGGGTAAAACGGCGGGGTGCAGCTAGTTTCGAATAAAATCTTGTAACGTATCATACAAACGAGTTGGTTTTAATACCAAACAACTTGAACTTTGAAGTGAGCGCGACAAAAATGAAATGTAATCACACGAATGTGTAGCTTACTCCATAGTCAAGGAGGTGCGGAACGAATGTTGAGAACCTCAGCGGTGTAAAGTTTGAATGTGCAAATCCCAAGTTACGCTCTGTGTTTGACATCAGGAGCTTTCGACTCACGAATTCGAAATGGTTTAGTTTTCTGTTTGAAATTACGTTGAGATAAGGTTCGACTTTTTGGATGTTAATTTTTGACTAACTTTTAGTTCAAATAAGATAAAACTAATCTAAAAGTTATACTCTACACATTCTCTAGAGTTTAGGTTTTTTTTTAAACGATTAATATAAATTAAGCAGATTATTTATAAGGCAGACGATTAACTTATTTAGTTTAAAATTTTAACATAATCCGATGTACAATTAGAATTCTTTCCTCTTTCCTTCCTAGAAGTAGTAAGTCCTTCTTAATTATTCCAAAAATAACACTTAGCTATAACAGGATCTATTAAATTTATCAAGTTATTTCTCCTACACAGTATCATGATTAATTAAATTAGATTTTATTTAGGAAGCGAGATGTCCTTAGTGAAAATTACTTAAGTGTAGGTACTCATAATGTCGTAATGAACTTCCCGTTAAACGCGTAGACCGTTTCTTTGAACTCGTAGGGATGTAATTAGATGGGATTTTATAAAAGACTTACTTTAGGCGCTAGACTGGTACCTACTCTTTATGTAATTTAGTTATGCTGGAATTAATAAAGATTTTACCTAAGCCTTATTTCTTGATTTTGTACGGATGCTTCATTTCTAAAGATTCAAAAAAGATTTAATAACTTGAATAAATTTAAAACGTGTAGTCTAACCTTACTTCTAAACGAAGATTAACATTAATTGACTAAGTTATGTATCGTTTGTTTCGTCTGTCAACTTTGAAACTCCATGTCACAGTAAAAGACAAAAGATACGCAGCTGTCAATCGGCATTGATGAGTAAGTGGATAAAAGTAAAAGTTTGGAGTGGGCCCTCCAATGAGAGACGAAACTTTTACTTTACAATGAGTAAAAGATATAAAAAACCCTTGTGTTTTTGCTGTGATAATAATATGTTCACAATTTAAAACAAACTATAGTGGAACAGGAGCAACAGATTGTAAACAGTTTCAGAGATTAATACGCAAGTATAATAAGACGCCTTTTAGACGATAACATGGTTTGTTCTGGGAGCAGGCGAACTAACATATGAAAGTTTGTTTTTCGAGAACACCGAGCCGTTATGACAATCTGTGTAGAACTCTTATAAATGTAGACAAAAATAATTCTGATTACAGCACAACTTTACATACAATAAATAAAGTTTGAATGACTATTGTGTGCTGTGAAGGCAATGTTTTGAAAACTAGCTTTGAATAATAAGGGTCTAGATTTGAAGGTTATTCGGACAGCCATACTGGTAAAAATTTACTTACAGAAAAACAAACCTCGAATTCAATTTACATATTAGGTATAGGTACTGTTCAACCTTATACATTCTTAATGTCCTAGATAATTTGCGGTTTTTCTTTCAAATGACCCCAATTCACAGAATTATTAAATATCCACATAATTACAATATTTATCATAATTGTTTATTTTTTAACTCATCGCATCCTTATAAAGTCTGCGTAACTTATATCCTTCCACTCTATCGTTGTCTAGGTAAACAATCACACGAAAAATGAAGGTGTTATTCATTATTTTATTCGCTGTCCTACACTGTTGCAACTCTAAAGCTAAGCCTGATGGATGGGACACGTACTATAAACACAAGGATTTACTAACAGCTCAAGGATTACTCATTTATAAACCTTGCGAATATTCCAGAAGAGATATTATCAACGACTTCACAGGAATTAACTTTGACTTTTCAATCGACGTTTTTAAAAGAATTGCTTATTACAGTAATACACATTTCGTATTTTCCCCGTACTCCTTGTGGTTAGCTCTTGCAGCTATAGCCGAAGGGTGTGAAGATCAAGCAAGACAAGAGCTCTTTGAAGTTCTAAAGCTACCAGATGTAAATTGTGCTAGGAAACAGTTTTATCAGCTGGCGAAAACACTCGAGCCTCCTGGTGAAGACGTAACAATTACAAGACAAACTATACTTGCCCTAGACGAAGGTGTCATCTGCCATGGATATTGGGAAAATTTCGTCAAAGGTAGTAAGCTTATACGAACCCAGACCACTTCTCTAAAGTCAGATGCCGATGCAGCAGCAGAATTCCTCCGAAAAACCCTATCGTTACAATTGCCGTTCCCGAATTTCGAAGGAAATTCGATAATTGTAGATACTTTAGATTACAACGGGTTGTGGTCAACAGCATTTGCTGAAGCAGTCGTTGAAAAAGCACCATTTCATGACGATCTAGGAAAAAGAATTGGCTACGTAGACCTCATGAAGATTAAAAGACGAGTTCGCATGACCTATATGCCAGCAATAAATGCGAAAGTCTTAGAATTGCCAGTTGGTTTTGATGAAAGATACAGAATGCTGATAGGTCTTCAACTTGGTGCAAGTCAACTTCGTACTGCTTTACCCAAAGTAACGGATTCTTTGCTTCATGAAATGGTGGAGACTTTAACGGAGAGTATAGTACCAATTGATGTTGCTATACCGCGGTTCAGGATGACTACAGAAATTGATATGAGAAAGATTTTGGAAGACCTTGGTATCAAGAGTCTGTGGATCGACGAGGAAGGAACGAGGTAAGCTATTTTTTACATTTCAAATTTCGGTTTATACAAGGCATATGAATATGACACAGGCATATCTTAATAGCTCAACTTGTTATCCTATAAAAACATGTTAATCGAATAAAACTATTAATTACAGTCCAAAACACTCAACTGCCTAATTGGTAGTTTTAAAAATAAACTTTGTCATTTTGAATGGAGCCAGACCACTCCAGTGACCTAAAAGGTCATTAAATGTGATCTAAAATTAATAATTAGGTACCTGATTGGGTACTAAGTACAATATTAATAGTTTCTTAGATTTGGTGGTCGATACAGAATGAAGCTCAATTCGACCATGAATTATGCACCGAATATCTACATTTCCATGCATAAACCGTTTTTTGTTTGAGAGACTCACTATAAGAAAGACTGTTCATTCGTAAAACTGACGATTTATGAGGAGAATTTTTATTCATTGCTTATTTTAGTTTGATCGAATCAAGACTAAATCGATTTGTGTTCTGGGAACCTACAAGCGATAATTACTTTATACCGATATTATAATAAGTATTAAAGTTCAAGTAAAATCTACGAGTTACACCTACCTAGATATAATAAACATTTAAATTTAAAAGTCGTTTACCTACTTTTTTTTGTGTAAATTACAGATTTCGCGGTTGTTGGCCATTGATTTAATTATAATGTTTTAATGGTCGTTAGGTATGAATTAAAGAGTTTTTGTTGGTCTACTGACTAGACTACTCTGTAGGTCAAAAGCCGGACGAAATTGCTAAAGGTGACTTATTAGCCAGTAAAACAGCACAGGAACAAGCATGGCTACTTAGTTACCGGCGTATTATGACAAACAGTGGTTAAAACAATAATATTACTTTGTTGTTATGCAGTGCATCAGTTAGGCTGCGGCGGCATAGGCAAACGGGTTGCTTAGCGCCTAGATTATAGCTTGCATTCTGACTATTTCTGACAAGATACACAGCTAGGCGCCAAGCGCCTAGTGCAGCCAGTACCCTATGCGGAGGTAGCCAAGAGGCAATGAGGATCTTCGCATAAGCTAACACCACCGTTAAGCTTATCTACAGCTAATTAACTTGAAATAATTCTTTTGACAGAAACATATCAGACCCTGCAGCCTTCCCTAGCAGTTTTATACAGCGATCTACAATCACATTCGACACTAAAGGGGTGAAAGCGCCCATTTTGGAAGTCAGCAACATTGTTCCTAGACCGCCAAAGAATTCTTATACGACTGAAACCGGCTTGGATCTAGAAATAGGCAAAGATTTTATAGTGGACAAACCTTTTTACTTTGGGTTCTTTGATTCTAAAACTTATACGTTTTTGTTCTGCGGTGTATTTTCCTCGCCTACATATAAGCTTTAATTAAAGACTAGCTGAAACTGGATTTTGTAGTTTGTTAACTTGTTTTATTAAATAATAATTAAAATAATTAGGTATATACGGTCTTGGGGAAGTGGGTTAAAAACTTAAATCACTGCATTTATTTCTTGTATTACATTTAATTTTGCTGATAAAAACTGACAAGCTTGACTTGTCAGTGTATAATGTCTTCAAAGTTTGACAATATCTGACCAACCAAGAATGTCACTTAGGAAAATTAGAATTGGAAACGTGCTATTTGATATTAAAATGTCGGGGTAGGGTTCAAAACCACACCCCTACATGTTATACCAAGAGCATTCAATTTCAAAAAATAAGCAGAGTCGCAGTAACAGGCGTTTGGTTCCTTTTCAAACAAGAACATAAATCTTCACAGTAATAAAACGTTCAAGACCGTTTTTAATTATAAACATGAAACACAGCGATTTTCAAGTTTTCTAGAGTGGAAACGTCAGCGTTTTACAAGCCCGATACCGAAGGGGATCTAAAATATAGGCCATCACTTGTAATCTTACAAATTAAACTATTGGACTTGTTAATTAAATTAGGGGAGTGTATAATTAATTAAAATACTTTTGGTAACTCTGATAAGTAATTATGTTGTGATGAGTGAGATTTTGATTAAATTAAGTAGGGGGAACTTTTATTTCGAAACCATTTATGTAGTTAGGTGTACTTTGCTACGTGCTTAGTGGTAGGTACTGGTGAAATCGGGTTTCAAGTTACCCATAATTAAAAATACTTTAATTAGTACCTACTGTAATTACTTTAAATGAAATACTTACCTACAAAAGTTCATAAATATTAATTAGTGTCCAATATTAATTCTAGAAATAAAAGTAAACATACGCTATATGTAGTTTATTCTCAGATAGGTATTAATTATTATCCCCCATATTTATAAAAGATGATTAAAGCTGCATAAACTACGTATCGCTTGTCTTTTAATGTTACGTTATATAATACATACACAAACGTTACATAACTTTGTCATCTTTTAATCATCGTTTATAAGTAAGGGAGGAACTGAAGACTACTGATATAATTGAGTTCTAAATTCAAAATTAGTATTGGAGTTATTGAATTTAGGAGCTGCTCAATTGTTTCAGTAGTTCTCAAATTTTGAGTAATGTATTGGGTCGTTAATGGCTTTAGTTTCCGAATTTCTATAAGATTTTTATTACAGGTTACAGCTGCTTCTGTAATAAAAAAAACTAACATAAATAATAGTTTCTGTTTGCATAAACGTTGCATACCTACACGTTCCATATTACATATACCTGAAGTAGGTACCTACATATACCTGCATTTCCTTGTTATTAACGTGAAGTATGAATTATAAAAATGAATATTTTATTATTACACACGAATTGTACTAATAAAAAAATCAAAATGTGCTTGAAAACTTATGGAGTAGTTTAGAAAAAATCCAGCTAATGATGCTGTGTAATAATTTTCAGTGTAATAAGCGCAAATAACAATGGTTTATTTGCAATAAAATCCCCTCCTGTTGAAGTTGTGGTAGGTACTATTGAATTTCTGCTGGTGGAAAGGGGGCACGAAGTTTGAGTAGCTCTGTATGAAGGGTTGGATGCTGATACTGTCGAGTGTTGAGGTGACTCGCTGGGTGTAGCTTGATGGTAGTGCAGAGGGGGCAGATATGTTGCTGTCAAACATTGAGAAACTGTTAAACATGTATTAAGAGTACATAATACAATTAATTAATTATAGATAATAAGTAGAATTTCAGATTGACATTTCTTATTGGTAAACAAAAAATAACAAATAAAAAGAAATGAACTAACAAAATGTTAAATGTCTCAGAACGAAATCTTGTCTTCATTACTAAAGAGAGCACTCATTCATTCATCGCCACCGAACGTAGAATTTCCTACCCCGTATAAAGTGCAGGCAGAACGATGGCAATGCCCCGAGGGATGTCTGTCGATGGTACTCAACTGGTATTGATTCTACCTATACATGTAGGTACCTATTATAGTAAAGGCATGGTAGACAATCTAGGTAAGTAGTTAGGAGCCTCCAATATGTACAGTAAACCCCTAGTCTGAACTTAAGGGTAGGTTAGCGAGTGGATATGGAGTGGATTGGCTATTCGTAAAAGGGACAAAGATAGGTTCTACACATTAGAGCGTAGGTTTAATCGTAAAAAGTAGATAGAGATGGGTAAGTCGATTAGTTTGTTGATCACAAAATTATTGAAAAGAAAAATGTAAGTTTTAGGTCCTTTATTAGGAAACGGGTATAAAGTTTCCTATAAAGAAATGGTGGAAATAATGTTATTAAGACATAATTGCATTTGACTAAAACTTTAATTCATTCAGTTTTTTATTGCAAATAGATTTACGGAATTTTAAGAACAGTATTAGTCTGGTAGTAGATACCCTGACTTTTATTCCGAGGGCTGTGGGTCGAATTTCGGCCGAGACGGTGCACCAATGTATTTTTCTATTAGAAAATTATATGTGCAAATTGCACTTACTCTGAAGGGAAACATCGTAAGGAAACCAAACAACAAACAAAGCTAACAAAGAACAAATATTTTCACGATGTTTGACAAAATAATTATAAATTTATGACTAAAACTTAATTACCTACTTTGTTGCAATATAATCCTCCCAAATCGCAACAAAATTCATATCTTTTAGGAGGCTGCCCACTTCGATTTCAGTGGTCATAATACCTCTTGGTATAACCACGTTAACTGATACCGTAGATAACCTCAAATTCGACAACATATCAAATATTATTGATGGTTTCAAATTATCTACGAGCGATAAACAAATTCAATAATGACGACTGTGGTCTTTTCAAACACTGTAGGGTTTTACCAGTTCAGACACAGTTTAAATTTATGTTCTTGAAGCACTTGTTTTTCGAACATAACAAACCCGAATCTGAAACTAAACACGCTGTATGGACTCGGTCGGTCGCTCGGCGCCGATTATGCACAACGCGCAATTCTCGAGTCGTCAATGTGTACGGACACAGAACCAGTGCACATATAATTCCACGTCTCATAAATAAATTACCGTTAGATGTCCGCGATAGCTTAACCCAAAAAAATATTAAAAACAAACTAAAATTACATTACCTGACTGGTCTTACACAACAACTATTATAATTTGGAAACGTTTTTATCATAATTCGATTAATACCTACCTTTTATTGTGTCTAACCAACTCCTCCTTTAAAGGTTATGATTATACCTACCGACATTTTGGTATGCAATTTATCTTCGATCTTATTATTGATGCAAGTACTTCCTGTGTGGTTCTTATTTTTATAATATTGGGACGATGGATGTGTCTACAGTTATGGTGTGGTCTTGTTTTTGTTTTGTTTTTGCATTGATATAGATCTTATTTGTATTTATTTTTAACGCTTCGCAGATCATAGTATTAGCGTTCTACAAACCTTAGTGGTTTTTTATGCTATATTTAATAAAATCTTGTTATTTAAGTTCTTTTATATGATAATAAAAAAAAAAAAATCTAACCAATGGGATATCAAACGTTACACCGATCAACAGTTTGTATTTCCGCCGTCATTCGCAACTGGCAACTCAATGGCTTTTAAATTATATTCGGCTAAGTATGCCATATTAACAAGTATAGTCTTCATATACTCAACTGTACCGATTTGTTTACCAAATGCATCGTAAAATGGTCCAGATTCAATTATTGGGTCCGCGAAAGCCGAAGTCCACAAACCAACATAGTAATCAATCTAGCGATTCTAAAATAATAGAATTTCCGGTTAGGTCTAAATTCGGAAGCTGTGCGTTGAATACGCTCCGGAATAGTTCCATTTCTTTTTCCGGGTGTGTTTTATATGGAGATGTGGCTATGTCCATAAAGTTGTTCGAAGTGCGAAACGTTGCCAACTTGGGTTCAGACGAACGTCCGAATCGAAGATAAACTGACTATTTTTATTTACAACTTCTGTTGAGCTATCTACGCCTGCTACTACCTTGTAGTGTAATTGACGCAAACATCTGTCTTGTGGCAGATTAAGGAATGAATACAATCTTTGTTTCACGGTTTCCTCTGAGCCTTCAGCAACGGCAGCAAGTGCTCTCCATATGAATGAATGAATGAATTGAATGAATGTAAATTGCTTTTGTAATCTGTATCCCCAATACATTAATAAGTTGATTACGGCAGACTTGGTCATAATATCCGAACAGGTATACCGGAGTACGCGATATTCCTGAGAACACGGGAATAACGCTTTTCACGACTTATAAATCTCTGTGCCAGTCTATTCTCTCATACTGTATACCTGCATAGGTTGGTACTTTTAAAACGGCGTTTCTGACCCTTGAAAGATCACAGAGAGCGGTACTCAAGGTCTTAATATCTAAGAATAAGTTATTCCCCACCACTGATCTCTACGGGGACTGCGATGTGTTGACCGTTAGGCAGCTATACATTCTGAGAACAATTCTTCGCAAGCATACTGGTCTTCCGTTTGATATAAATAAATCTCAAAGACGCAAGGGTATGCCGGTTTGTGGGGGGCCCGCACGTCGTACCGCCTTTGCTCGCACACAATTTGAAGCACTTAGTTGTACACTTTATGATAAAATTAACAAAATATACTCAATTTCTATCCGTTATCGAAATATGAAGTCAAAAGTAGGGTTTCCAAGTTCTTGCAACCTCTTACATATGACGAGACAGAAATATTGTTAAAATCCACCGTACTTTAACTACTCTCACACTACTTAGTTATTTTTTTTTTTCTTTTATTTTGGAAAATACTTCGCAGCTCAAAGCACATATTTACATACCTAACTATTGTTTTATTTTTCTTTTTATTTCATTATTTGTATTTATCTATAAGAAATATATGATACAAGTATGGTTTATATAGTCTTCTAATCCAATACTCTGTTCTGAATGTTGTTGTATACCTTAATGCCTCACATTCATGGCACAGAGAAGTATAATTATAATGACTTAAAATAATTCTATATGAGGAATCAACTGTCGCCTATAGTACAGGTTATCCTAGTTTAGGTGACAGGGACTCTAATTGTATAAGCTTACAGTTAATTATTATTAGTTACATATCTTTGTTACTACCTAAGTTCTGAAATTCCCTAGTTATTTTGACCTATATACACTTAATTAGATCTATAACTTAGAATGTATGAAATAAATCACAGGGAATTTATTCTTAAGACTTACAAAGTTGATTGTAGAACCAATATTTTGTGTTTTATTTTTTGGAAATAAAGATGATTATTATTATTATATTATTATATAATTGTTGAACTTCCGGTGAATACTGGTCCCGAAAAGACTCGAAAAACCTAAAGCTCCCGGTGTTACCGATATACCCGGTGTTCCGGGAGTTACAGAAAATTTATCTGAAAAACTCAAAACTTCCTGGTTGTATAATGCCGAAGTATAGGATTGTACTATATGGCCGGTCAAAATGCCCTAAAGTGTAAGAAATACAAAACGAAGTGTTGATCCCATTTTGTCTAACTTAATTTTTAACCGACTTCAAAAAAGGAGGAGGTTCTCAATTCGTCGCGTATATATATTTTTATTTTTTTATTTTTTTTTATGTTTGTTCACCGATTACTCGAAGGTGGCTTGACCGATTAAGATAGTTCTTTTTTTAATGGAAAGGTGGAAACCCCGAGGTGGTCCCATAAAATTTTTGTGAGGATCTGATGAGGATCTTAGAAGTGAGGACCGGGAATGCTCCTCAAAAACCTGTATTCAATTCACTTGTTCACCGATTACTCGAAGGTGGCTTGACCGATTAAGATGGTTCTTTTTTAAATGGAAAGGTGGAAGCCCCGAGGTGGTCCCATAAAAATTTGGTGAGGATCTGATGAGGATCTTCGAAGTAAGGACCGGGAATGCTCCTCAAAAACCTATATTCAATTCACTTGTTCACCGATTACTCGAAGGTGGCTTGACCGATTGAGATGGTTCTTTTTTTAATGGAAATGTGGAAGCCCTGTGGTGGTCCCATAAAAATTTGGTCAGGATCTGATGAGTATCTTCTGAATGATGGACAGGATAGCTATCCTGTCCATCATTCCGAAGATACTCATCACCCCAGAATGTAATAAATTACTCGTTTTTGGACTCCTACCAAAAAGTATAGACCCCTAAAGAACTCAGAACAGATTGATGGGCCACCTAAAACCACCTTCTCATCAGCAAACTCCTCAATAATTAAAATTACGGTAACAATAGGTATTGTTAATTTATTTGGCAGTCGGAAGTAGGTAGGTAGGTACTAAAAATGGTGAAATAAAAAAATAATTTAAAAATTAAAAAACCGACTTCAAAAAAGAACAAAAAAAATATTAAAATTTAAAAACCACCAAAAAAAAGAATTGATAAAAAAGACCAAAATAACCTCTACATACAGCGCCACCGACTAATTAATCTGTTTTATCATCTGAAGTCGGGCAGCCAAACGAAGTACAATATGGAGCCATACAGCCCGTAAAATTGCCCGACTTCAGATGATAAAACAGATTAATTAGTCGGTGGCGCTGTATGTAGAGGTTATTTTGGTCTTTTTTATCAATTCTTTTTTTTTGGTGGTTATTAAATTTTATTTTTTTTTGTTCTTTTTTGAAGTCGGTTTTTTAATTTTTAAATTATTTTTAATAAGTTAACTGCTCTCATTTTATAGGTGATGGTTATTTTATAGTGTTTAGAGTTTAGAGGTCCTCAAAGTGAGAAAATAAACCTTAAAATGTTTCTCACACAAATCAACCCCTACGGTTGTGTCGGAATAAACTTTCACAACAAATGGATCAAACAGATAAGGTAAATAAAGCTTAAAATTAACCCTTGGAACTTAAGCTTTCTTTTGAAGAAAGTATTATAGTTTGAAGAAAACTTTAAGTACATGTTTAAGATGTATGTAAGTACATAATAATAATAGGGATATGCACGGATCCAAAATAAGAGGAATAGAAAATATTTGTACCTATACAATTTGTAACGGGTAAGCCCTTTTAATCCGAAAGGGGGTTGTTCTAGACGTCGATTCGACCTTTTTTTTGAAAATTATGAGATTTAGTTTCACTGAAAATACAGCTGCTTTTGAAAATAAAGTTAATTGAAGTTTTGATTGTTAACCATCAAACTAAATAAAAGGACAACATAAGGTCAATGACCTCGAACTCTCAGAAACAGCTGATTTTCAAATAAACTTTACACCTAAATTTTTCGAAAAGTAGGTACTTCGAATTTCTAAAAGTCGTAGAACAAAAGTTGTTCGCCTAGATGTCTAGAACAACCCCTTTTCGGATTAAAAGGGCTTACCCGTTACACCTTGTATAAATGAGAAATGTTTCATGATATTATGTACAGAATCTATTTCTTAACATTTTCCAAAACAATTAGGTTTAGTAATAATTTTAAATTATAATTAGATGGAGACAATTACTTGCCTCGATTAAAATTAATATACCATTTTTTTTGTTACACGTGGCCCTGGTTGCTGGGCAGGTCTACTAAGATTTTTGAAGGCTCTTTCAAATAAAGAAAAGTCTACTAAACGTATGAGAAGTTTTACTCGTTATCACAGGTGCTATTTACATTGTATTACTAAGTAGGTCATTAAACACTTTAGAACTCCTTCCTACAATATAGTGAAGGAGTTTCAAAGTATTTAACTTGTGCACTTGAGAATTAACAATATTTAAGAAGACACATTTTTTTTTTTCAGAAAAAAATGTTGATAGTTAATTTTATAATTTAATAACTAGAAAGAAAATATCAGGGCTTATTTAAGCACTAAAAATTGGCTAGACATGTCTAACAACTTTGATAACATTTATACCAAAAAGGTTTGGTAGAAATGCTATCGAAGTTGTTAAAGTAAAGCCAAGGGACTTTAAACAAATTACAAAATCACTTACAGAACTTATGGATTCGGTTTTGAAAAAGCTCCAGCAAAAGATGCCAAATAATAATTTTCATTATTAGCAAGACCAAATAAAAATGGTTTGTTTCCGATAAAATCGCCACCTATTGGAGTTATAGAGGTATTGAATGGGTTAAATTTCTGCTGATGGAGAGGGGGTACGAAGTTTGAGTATCTCTGTATTGAAGGTTCGATGTCGTTGTTGTCGATTGTGGCGGTGATACGTTGGATGTAGCTCGATGGTAGCGCAGAGGGGGCAGATATGTTGCTGTTAAAGATTGAAATTATTAAATAAAGAATTAAATTACTCATTGAAATTATCGTTTAAAGGCAAAACAAAAAAAACTTAAACATTTTTACTTAAATAAAATCCGTCAACTTATTTAGTACAAGTAATTAGGTATCAGTATCAAAGCTTGATGAATAATTATGAAAAAAAAAAACTTACCTAGTAGCAATGGGATCTTCCCAAATCGGGTCTAAGTTGAGTTCATCCAAGAGTGCCATCACATTGACTTCACTGGTCATCATCATTCTTGGTACAACCACGTTAACTGACACCGGAGAGAACTTAAAATTTGACCAAATATCAAAAAGTACTGAGGATTTTATACCCTCAACAGCTGATCTCACTAATGGTACATCTACTGTTTGACCAAGTAATAGTTTGTATTTCCTATCGCTTCCGATTGGTAACTCAATGACTTTTAAATTATATTCGGATATGTACGCTATATTAACCGGTACTCGAGTCTTCATGTACTCAATTGTACCAATTTCCTCACCAAATGCATTGTAAAAAGGTCCAGTTTCAATTATAGCATCGGAGAAAGCTGATGTCCATAATCCATGGTAATCTAGTGATTCTAAAATAATAGAATTCCCTTTCAGATTTAAATTCGGAAGTTGGGCTTTGTATACGCTTCGGAATAGTTCCACTTCTTTTTCCGGAAAAGTTTTAAATGGAGATGTGGTTATGTCTATTAGATTGTTCGCTGTGACGAATCGTTGCCAAATTGGATTCAAGCGGACACTCGCGTCGAAGATAAACTGGTTATTTCTATGTAGTACGATTTCTTTGTTTGAAACGTCTATGTTCGATGCTAACTTATAGTATTGTTGTCGCAGACATCTATCTTGTGGCAGATTTAGGAGCGAAAATAGGCTTTGTTTCATGGATTCTTCGGCGCCTTCAGCAATGGCAGCGAGGGTCTTCCATGTCGTAAATGGCGATGAAATAAAGTGATTGTCACTCAGTGCAGCGGTTTTCTTGAATAGAATAGTTGCAAATTGATAGATTGCACCAGTAATTTGTAACGCTAATTCATTTGTGAGTTGATTTCGGCATACTGGCTCATAGTTATTGTAACCGTATGGATATACTGGAGTACTAGAAATTCCCGAAAACCCTGGAAATCTTGAAGTTCCTGAGTATCCCGGACTCGGTGTTACTGAAATTCCTGGAGTTCCTAGAGTTGTAACCGAAAAGCTCGGTGTTACAGGAGTTAAAGAAAAACCGGGATTTACTGAATATCCTTGAGGTTCTGGAGTTACCGAAACTCCTGGAAAACGAGGATATCCCTGGTTGTATAATCCCGAAGTCCAAGATCGTACTCCATGACCGGTTAAAACACCGAAAATGGTAACAAATATAAAACCGAGTGCTAATCCCATTTTGGTTGACTTAGGTAATGTCTAAAGTTATCTAGACGTTCTCGCATTTATATAGGCGATGTTTATTTTTATCTGTGATATTAGAGATCCTCAATGTAAATTAAAATCAAAACACTTTTACAACCGGTGTTCTTTTTTATAGGGTTACACTAAAGTTTAACAATCACAACACCGAAAAGATAGGCTAATTTGGTTTCATCGTCGGAATATCTTGGTAAGATTTTATGACTTATTTATCATAACTCAACGAAAAAACTAATGGGTAAAAATTATGGCGTTAAACTAGGTAGGTACCTACTTATAAATATTAATTTATAGTGAGTAAGGACACACCTTACTGTA
The DNA here is from genome assembly GCA_949358125.1 of Idaea dimidiata. Classification (NCBI taxonomy): domain Eukaryota; kingdom Metazoa; phylum Arthropoda; class Insecta; order Lepidoptera; family Geometridae; genus Idaea; species Idaea dimidiata. Next base: position 16,912,352 of record OX442334.1, on the reverse strand, counting down.
ACCTAACCTTTTTAGTTTAAGCTGTTGGTCATAGGATTTATTTATTTATATCTATTTATCTAACCTAACTAACCCTAGTGACCTTAACTCAATTCTTTGATTGTTAATATACGTTTGGGGCCCCCTGAAAAAAAGATTGAGCACCGCTGCTTTAGAAGCCTCTACCACGTCTATGTTCTCATAAAAATGACAAATTATTTCTCTTACAAGTACCTAATCATAGCCGTAAGACACTCCGGTAAAGACCTAAGTTTCTTGTCCTAAGTGCTTTAATCCATCAAGTCTAGACGAATGGCACATTTTATAAGTAACCTAGCTTGCATTTGAAACATCGCCTACACCTGAATATCTTACTTCTTACTAATATTATAAACGCGAAAAATTGTGTGTATGTATGTAATGTGAGGTTGTTACTCTTTCATGCAAAAACTACTGAACCGATTGCGATGAAACTTGGAATATAGGTAGCTAAGGGCCTGGATTAACACATAGGCTACTTTTTATCCCGATATTCCCGCGGGAACGGGACTTACGCGGGTGAAACCGCGGGGCGCAGCTAGTTCCAAATATACGCAAGTATGGACTAAGTAGGGCTATATTTTTTACAATCATAAGTATTGTAGGTATGTAGTTCTGTACCTACTAACATGAATGCTTTTATGGACTTTTATACCTATGGTAAACGCCTATAATTTTCTTTTTTCTTGTTTCTTTCTAGGTTACTTACTTACGATTTTTCTAATGTTTGGACATACCTACATATTAGAAAAATCTAGTTTTCACTGAAGAAAAAACAGCGTTTGGGCAGGTCCTAAAAACTTATAAAAAAGTGATTACGTAGTACTTCTTTCCGAGTTGATTTTTTTAAAACATTTCGTAAATATTGAGTTTGATTTTTTAAATATTATACGGAATCATTATCGTACCTAAATAATTAACATAGACTTGACCTAGACACTTAGCTAGCCAGATATAACTAAGTACCTACCTAGATTAAAATTGCTATTTTATAAGACTGTTTAAACGTATCATTAAATTCGCTAGAATAATATATTTATAAATTATGTAATTGAGTAGGTAAGTACCTATCTAGGTACAGTAACTTATCTTTTGTATTCCGTATTTGTTACAATTCTTTAACATTAAGATCAACTCTTAAAATAATAATGAGATTTTTTTTACCTATTTTACCTACTTAGGGTTAGTCTGATCAACTTTGGTAATAATAATAATTGACCTTTTCATCTAATTTAAGATAATATTTACAGCGCAAGCAACTTTTAATCCATGCTATTTTATGTCGCTGCAGTGCCCGGGACATTGTCAGGTGGAGTAGGCTTGTTGAATGTGTTTCTCTTAATAAAAGATTTGTTGGTTGATAATGAATTTACTAACAGAGATAACAATAATGAGCGTCGTTTTATGATCTTGAGTTATTGTAATGTTGCGAAGACGGATGACCATCCAGAAGTGGAAGTGGAGTTCGACGCGGTGACGCGAGCGCTGTTTGCTCGCAGTGCTGCCAACCGAAGCGGCGCTAGCGGCGGCCAATGGTGCCAACCGCAATGGCCACTGTCACCTGTCACCTGACAGTGACATCGGCGAATGTTAACGTAGGCGTTAACAGGCTGCCCCCCCTTGGAAGCTTGGAGGTTCCAAAGGCAGTGGACAGAGGCGCGAGCAGGCTCTGCGAATGGTCCCGGTGGTGGTGGCGATGTCGGCGACGCGCGTGACCCCATCGCTGCCGGGGTGCGTCTCCACTACTCGCCCGATCAGCCACCGGTTCGGCGGGAGCCTCTCATCTTTAACTAGCACCATGTCATGGCGCTGTAGATTGGTTGACCCCTTCTGCCACCTGGTACGTTTCTGGAGCTCTGAAATATACTCCACATAATATCGCTGCCAGAAGGCAGCCTTCAATTGTTGCACTCGCTCAAAGCGAGGTAGAGCATCTATGATTGTTGCCTTTCGCTCTTCATGAGAAGGGAGCATCGTTAGTGTACGTCCAATGAGGAAGTGGGAAGGGGTAAGGGGTATAAGGTCTGAGGGATCTGAGGACAGTGGAGTAAGGGGTCGGGAGTTTAATATGGATTCTATTTGTATGAGCAACGTGGTCATTTCCTCATATGTTAAGTGTGATGTATTTAAGACCCGCTTTAAATGAAATTTAATTGATTTCACTGCACCCTCTGCTAGACCATTAAAGTTAGGTGAATATGCTGGTGAGAATTTAAACTGCACTGCATTCTCAGCCGCATGTGCCCTTATTTGAGGGTTTGCATGTTGTAAGAACTTTGCTAATTCGCTGTATGCGCCCACGAAATTTGTGCCGTTATCTGAATGAATAGTAGAGGGACGGCCCCTACGAGCAATGAAGCGGTTGAGTGCCGCCAAGAAACATTCAGTTGTTAGCTCTGTAGCTAATTCTAAGTGCACAGCCTTTACAGTTAGGCAAACAAATACGCATATATATGCTTTAATGAGTTGACTACCGCGACCTTTCTTTGTTGCTATCACTATTGGACCAGCATAATCGACGGCAGTGTGTAAGAAAGGAAACTCACCTTGTACCCTTTCTTTGGGTAGATTCCCCATGATAGGTTGTAGATTCCTACCAGAATATCTAAGACATGTAAGACATTTATGTACTGTTGTCCTAGCTAGGTTGCGCCCGCCTATAGCCCAATATTTATGGCGAAGGGTGGCGAGCAAAAGCTGGGGGCCAGCATGCAAGAGTGTGGTATGATACCATTTAAATAAAAGTTGTGTGATATGATGAGATGAGTGAAGAAGAATGGGGTGTTTGGTGTCGTAATCATAGTTGGAATTAGACAACCTACCGCCCACTCTTAATAAACCTTCATGAAAGAAAGGATTGAATTTGATAAGGTTATTTTTAATGTTTAATTCCTTGTTGTTAGATAAAATGTTGTACTCATTGGGAAATGACTCCATTTGAGACAACTTGCAAAGTGTTTGCATGGCTAAACGTAGTTCCTTAATTTGAAGATAACCTGCATATTTAGCCTTGGGAAAACGACAGTTATGTAAAAACCGTAAAACGTATCCCGTGATATGATTTAGTTTGATGATATTAGAATATTTATGTATAAATGAAGGTGATTGTTCAGATTGTGAGAGAGTAATGTTAGCGTGACAAAGTTGTTTGAATTCTGGCAATTTATTATAATCAATTTTAGTAGGGTGAGTGGGCCAATTTTGCTCAGATTGTAGCAAGAAGGACGGACCCTTCCACCACAACTCTGACTCCTGTAACCTAGCAGCATCAAGACCTCTAGAGCCTATGTCAGCTGGATTCATATGTGTAGGTATGTATCGCCATGAGTGTGGATCGGTTTCTTCAATTATTTCATTAACCCTATTTAAAACAAACATTTTTAATAGATGTGAATTAGGAGTACTAATCCACCCTAAAACTATAGTGGAGTCACACCAGTATGTAGTAGAGTGTATGGTAAGTCTAAGGGCTTGCTTGACCTTGTTTGCCAAACGGGTAGCAAGCAATGCACCACATAACTCTAGGCGCGGTATTGTCATAGGTTTGATTGGAGCTACTCTACTCTTTGCAATCACTAAATTTACTGAAATGTTATCACCTGATATGTAGCGCAAGTATACACAAGCACTATATGCTACTGTGGAGCTGTCACAGAAAACATGCAACTCAAACCTGCATGGTTTAGAGTCACAATTGAAATTGTTTGAGATGAGTGCTCGAGGCACCTTAATTTCTCTAATGTTTGTTAGAGACCTTGTGAAATTAGACCATTGTTTGGCTAATTCTTGTGGAACTGGTTCGTCCCATGAAATTTTAATAGACCACAATTTCTGTAGTAAAGTCTTGGCTTCTAAAATGCAGGGATTTATAAGACCTAGAGGGTCAAAAATGGTGGACATGCTAGAAAGGATTGATCTCTTTGTAACTTGTGCTGAAGGCTCTTCAAGCTTTTTACCAGAGAAAACTAAGCAATCCTCCTTGCACGCCCAGAGCAGTCCAAGGGTCCTGGACCACTCCTCCCCGCCAAGATTGAGTAATGAATCCCTTGTATCCTCACCATGCAGTTGGTGAAGGATATGTGGGTCATTTGAGTGCCATTTTCTTAAATAAAATTGAGCACCCTGAAGTTCATGAATTAAACCTCTACAAATGTGTAATAGTTGTGTTTGATTATCTGCGCCTGTTAAACAATCATCAACATAAAAATCATTGATAATGACATCACTCACAGCCTTGTCCTTACATTGTTTCCCTACTTCTACTAGGCATCGAGTGGCTAGATATGGTGCAGATGCTGTGCCATAGGTAACGGTGTTGAGATTATATGTTTTGAGTTCATGGGCGGGATCGAACCGCCACAGTATTTGCTGAAGGCATCTATGTTCTTTGTTGATGTTAACCTGACGGTAAAATTTCTCAATATCTGCCGTTACTACATACCTATGCTGCCTGAATCGAATGAGAATGCTAATGAGATCATTTTGTACTGTAGGACCTACGAACTGTATGTTGTTGAGTGATAAGCCTGATGATGTAACAGTGGACCCATCAAACACTACTCTTAGTTTGGTTGTCTTACTTGTTGTCCGTAAGACTCCATGATGTGGTAAGAAATTATGTACAGTATGTTCTGTGGAAGGTACTGTGTAGGCCTCAGACATGTGACCGAGGTCCAGGTACTCCTGTATGAACTCACTGTATAATTTTTTGAATAAAGGTTCACGTTTAAACCTACGTTCAAGAGACGAAAATCTTGCAAAAGCTTGTTGTTTTGAATCTCCTAGACTATTGGGAGCAAATTTTAGTGGCATATGTACCATGAAGCGACCGTCATGTTGACGTTGTGTGTGTTTAACAAAAGACTGCTCACATGCCAATTGTTCCTTGGACATCGGGTCAGTTGCACACTTGACAGACTCTAGTTCAAAGAACTGAGCTACCTGTTCATTTAAAATGTTTAAACCAGTGTCAGTCTTAGTTGACCGAGCTGCCTGGGTAATTTGTGAACCAGTGTCAGTCTCAATTGACTGAGCTACCTGGTTTTGATATGAACCAGTGTCGATCTCAATTGACCGAGCTGTCTGGTTATGATATGAACCAGTGTCGGTCTCAATTGACCGAGCTGCCTGGTTATGATCTGAACCAGTGTCGGTCTCAATTGACCGAGCTGCCTGGTTATGAAATGAACCAGTGTCGGTCTCAATTGACCGAGCTGCCTGGTTATGAAATGAATCAGTGTCAGAACAAATAGGCTGAGCTACCTGGTTCTGTAGTGAACCAGTGTCAGAAAGAAAAGTCTGAGCTTCCTGATTATGATATGAATCAGTGTCAGAACAAATTGGCTGAGCTACCTGGTTATGTAGTGAACCAGTGTCAGAAAGTCTGAGCTTCCTGATTATGATGTGTGTGGACTGTATTACTTTGTAAATATTGAGAATGTATTCCCCCAGACACAAGCCATCCTAGTTTTGTTTCTATTAATGTTGGCTTGGTCTTACCTAAAGGTATGCGATTGGTACCCAGAATTTCCCAAAACACATCGGCACCGAGTAACATTTCCACCTCGGCTGGTGTACCGAATGTGGGATCAGCTAATTGTATGTCACTGGGTATGTCAATGCATACTACATGTGTAGGTAATGTTTGTGTAATGTGAGGGACTACATGACATGATAATGAACGTATGTATTTATCATTTCTAGATGAAATATGCACGTTACAACGTTGTGTTATAGTTGAACACTGATAGTCACATGCTGTGGTGGAGGGTTTACCTCCACCACAGCATGTGATGGCTGAAGTTTTAACTTAAGTTTTTGGCATAGTGCCTGAGTTATAAAGTTAGTTGTGCTGCCATTATCGAGCAACACTCTACATTGAAAGTTGTTCTGAACCTTGACAACTGCTGTGGACAAGAGAACTGCTCTTTGTGGTTTCTCTTGCATGGTTGCAGACAGAACAATGCTTGGTTGTGCAATAGGTTGGGTGTTGTTTAAATGTAACATAGAATTATGTTTTTTGGAACATATTGTGCATGGTCCCGATTTACATTCCCTTCCGGGATGGCTACGAAGGCAATTCAAACAAAGTTTAAGTGACTTTATTATTTCAATGCGTTTTTTAATTGTCATTGCCTTGAATTTAAAACATCTGTATATTATATGCTGATTTTTGCAAATGGGACATGCTGGAAGTTTGTTAGTTCCCCCCTGAGAATAAGAAAATTGTTTGTGTGATGGCTGCTTGTGTGATGTTTGGTTTGATGTGTGTGTGATGAATGTTTTGTTATGAGAGGCTGGCTCGACAGAACTCAATAACTCTGCCTGGCCCCTCAGAAATTCAAAAAACTCTGTTAAAGTAGGATATTTTTGAGTACTTGAGTTTCTTTTGCGACCTACTTCCCATTCCCGCCTAGTTATGGGATCTAATTTCTCTACTACAATAGATATTATGAGAATGTCCCAATGTTCGGTGGGTAAATTTAATGTTTTAAGAGCCTTTAGATTTTTACTAACTGTATCGATGATGTTAAGTAATGGCTCTGACGCCTCTCTAGTTATTTGTTCAATATTAAAAATGTTATGTATATGATTGTTGACAAGTTGACTGTTATTGTTATATCTGTCACACAGCAACTGCCATGCAATGTTGTAGTTATCTCCAGAGAAGACTACAGATTCAATAACACAGGCTGCGGTGCCCTTTAATATTGCACGAAGATAGTGGAATTTATTGATGTTTGCGATTGAATTGTTATTGTGAATCATTGATGTGTACTTGTCGCGAAATTCTAGCCAATCATGATAGCAACCAGAGAACTCGGGGAGGTGTATGGTAGGTAATTGTATTGGTAGCCCACCTGCACTGACCGTGTCACCTGAATGTCCCTCGAGGGCTGTTGCGACACTCGTCGCTCCGCTTGTGTTGCCCGCAGGAGACCGTCGCTCCAATAGGTCGCGGGCTGCGGCGACAGCAGAGTAGTAAGAGTTTTCGAACTCTTCCCGCTCCACGTCCTCTGCTGAAACAGTTTCAGCCATACTCTCAATATCACATTGAATTGTATCATATTCTGCATACATATCTTCGATTTTAGCTAGACGGACTTTAAGCTCTGTTATTTGGGAAGAAGAAAGTGAATCACTATTAATCATAGAGGTTAAATACTTGGTAAAAGATGTTAGTTTAGACTTTTGAGTGGCTCTGCGCCTTATTAACATTTTTATGTCCATTTTGAATGAAATAAATATACTGTGCGATGGAAATTGCAATGAAATTTAGTAGGTATACCCAGATGATAGTGTTAGTTTGAAATCTAGGTTAGTTAGCCTAGCAAATTAGCAAAATTCACACAAAATACAAATTAGGCAAAGAAAATGCAACCAAAACAATACTTAAATTAGTTTGCAGTGCAGTTGAGAAGCAGTAAATGCAGAAAGCACGCGGAACTTGTGCAGTCACACCCACGCCACGTGCACAGCACGCGTCGCGTCGCACCCAGCAGTACTTGCACGCGCACTCGGTCAAGCAAAGGGCGCGGTCACGACAGGATTTGCTGTAAAGCATTAAAAGCAGTTAAAATTCACACACAAAATCACACTAAGCCTTTTGGAAATGGACTCGTCACGTCTGTACAAAATGGACGATGTATTCGACTCTCGTGGTTTGGTTGTAGTACAATGAACGGACGAGTGGGATTTAGGGAGGAAATAAAGGGAAATTGGAACGTTACACTTCACCCTTTTTCTTGTTTGACTTCTGATGCGTTGCACACGCAGATTATTTTCCGTCTTCAACACGATGCGACGCTTTTCGACTCCATGTTTTGCTGCTTCGTAAAATTATCTTGCTCGAAGATTGACCATAATGTTGAATGTGTTTCTCTTAATAAAAGATTTGTTGGTTGATAATGAATTTACTAACAGAGATAACAATAATGAGCGTCGTTTTATGATCTTGAGTTATTGTAATGTTGCGAAGACGGATGACCATCCAGAAGTGGAAGTGGAGTTCGACGCGGTGACGCGAGCGCTGTTTGCTCGCAGTGCTGCCAACCGAAGCGGCGCTAGCGGCGGCCAATGGTGCCAACCGCAATGGCCACTGTCACCTGTCACCTGACAGTGACATCGGCGAATGTTAACGTAGGCGTTAACAAGGCTTGTCCAGCACCTATACCACCTTCCCAGCCTAGTCAGCCATGCCCAGAGGAAAGAACTGGTCAATACGTCTGGAGTTAACTAAGCCGTGGGTTTCCTCACGATGTTTTCCTTCACCGTATGAGCGATGTTATTAACACACATAACTTTTCCGTAAGGAAAAAGACATTGGTGCGCGGTAAGCCGGGATTCGAAACCACGACCTTTGGAATGAAAGTCGGAGTATCTACCACTTGAACGTCGCTCTTCCTCGCCCTCTACTTCGCCTTCGCCTTCGTCGCTCTACTTAGGTAATAGCATAGACTAAATTATACTAATAGGTAGGTCTAGGTCAAAGAAGTTATATAATTAGAACTAGGATGCTCACGTAGAACTAAAAAGTGTCCTGCTCTACCTATACATTGAGCATGCTGTCCCTTTCTAGTAACACTAAGAAAGGGACAGAATGCTACATTTCTCATACCCCTAAGTGATAAGGGTTGTCCACCCAAACCCTTTTTTTAGTTTTTGGACCGATGTGGATGAAAATTTGCATAGGGATAGTTTACGTTATGAACATTTTGTTCAAGTTTCATCGCAATGGGTTCATTGCTATGAAACTTGGAAAAACTTGGTTTGGAGCAGGAGACCTGGAAGGCTACCCTCCTTTTTTGAAGTCGGTTAAAAAAATAAAACCTTGAACTTGGATAAGTTTAAGCTGGGGTCTCACGGAGCGGAGTATCCCGCGTCGCGTCACTCCTATCGAGACCTGTACCTCTAACACGAGTCTGTAGTCAAATAATTTATTTCGTAATGTCAGCGCGGCTCGGCGCGGGAGACTAAATCAAGTACAAAATCTCGACCGGAGTAGCGAGGCGCGCGATACTCCATGGAACTCCAGCTTTACGTTTATTAAAGCAATGAAAAAATAAGTACCCAATTAAGTACATTATACGGTCATATTTAAATGAGATATTTTTATCTTAAAAATAATAACTTATATAACAAATATTTTAATAAAATACTCATTTCAGGTATCACAAAAAACATTTAAAATAAAACAGCCTTTCTAACAATTTTTGGAATATGTTTTTCTAAATCGAAAATAACATAATATTATTTTCTAAGTATATTATAACTAGCTGCGTCCCGCTGTTTGACCCGCGTAAGTCCCGCTCTCTGAATACCTACTTCTACAGCGGTGTGATTGCGTAACTTTTAATGTGATTTGATGCAAATGTCAAACTCAAAAATATGAGTTTGACAATTGAAATTCATTAGAGGTAGAATACCTCGTATCAACTGTGCTACGAGGTATAATATTTACTGAAATATTAGGTATCCGATGCAAATAACTTGCAAATATAAGTAATATTTGACACTGGCTAATGTCCAAATGGAATATAGTCATATAATAGAAGAAGAAATGCGTGGCATAAAACTACAAACAAACGTTACTCACACAGACACAAAATACAGGACCACAATTAGGTTGCAACTTCAATTATTGTGGAAATAAAGACCTCTGTGTCATAGCTAGTGTTTACTTGCTATTAGGTATTCTACCTCTGTTATGAATTTCAATTGTAAAATTAAAATTTTTGAGTTTGACATTTGCAACAAATTACATTACAAGTTACGCAATCACCCCGCAGATCAAAGTTCCTTCCGGCTTCGGCCGAGACATGTCATCGCGTTAAGGTCTAAGTGGACGCACCAATTGGACTATAAGGGATATAGGGTATACATGGCAGCATCTGAAACAAGAGACATTGTTTTTACAAGCATTAATTTAAACTAACATTTTAAAGAGGAAAGTTTGAAAGAATGTTTCTATCTATGTTTGGATTTGTGAATGTACGTTTTTACGTTTGGATGTTTTTTTTTTCGTCTTACTCAATAAAATGGCTAGCTAGACGTCTTGAACATCTTGAACAAGTTCTTTCGGCTTAAGTGATCATCGTCGGAACACGCTGTATAGACGTACTAACAGCAAGCTGATTAGGTAACTCAATGCTAACGAATCTCGATTGAAATAATTGAAATTGTTGATTTTTGTGATTAGTAGTAAGTAAACAAATTGTTACAGTTGCTAGTTTTAATTGAAATGACAATTTTTTTGCTACTGAATAACGTGAAAAGCGAATACAACAATTTCGATTGTTTCAATCGAGATTTGTTAGTAACAGAGATACGTAATCAGCTAGCATTGTAGTCAGAAAAGGACTGAGGGTACCAGGTGCATATTTTAAAAAATTTCATGTTTTTGAATAATGGTCCAGTAATTGTTGATAATTGTGCTTGATATCACTAAAGCGTCCTAACTGTTATTAATTTCATGCAGAAAAACCAAAAAATACTAAACCGCTAGTAATAAAATTTAAACTTTAAATTATGCACCTGGTACCCTCAGTTCTTTGCTGACCGTACTATTTCTAATTCTAACTAATTCTTCCAACTCTGCGACTGCACTTTAGTGATGAAAAAGAATATTTTACCTTCACGTTCTACGTTTACAATAATACTTTCATGTATTGATATATTTCTAAAATATTTCGACGTGAACATGTCCTGAAAAAGACGAAAAAAACAATAAAACATTTGAGAGAAAAATCGGTCAAGTGCGAAGCGGACTCGCCCACAAAGGGTTCCGTACAATTATCACTAAAAATATGTTTGTTGTATGGGAGTCATAGTTAAATATCCATTTTTATCTGTTTTTGTACAGATACAGATATTTTATTGGTATCGTAATAAGTTACTCTGTATTTTTTGTTTTAGCGGCAACATAAATACATCAACTGTGCCAAGTATCTAACTATCACGGTTAAATAGCTACAGCTTGGTGATAGACGGACAGACTTAAAGATAAGCGAGTCTTTGTAAGGGTTCCTTGTTACCCCTCGGATACGAACGCTATACAATTTGTAACGGGTACGCCCTTTTAATCCGAAAGGGGGTTGTTCTAGACGTCTAGGCGAACACCTTTTGTTCTACGACTTTTGAAATTTCAAACTTTTTTTTGAAAATTTTGAGATTATGTTTCACTGAAAAAACAGCTGTTTTTGAAAATAAAGGTAATTGCAGTTTTGATTGTAAACTATCAAACTAAATAAAAGGACAACATAAGGTCAATGACCTCGAACTCTCAGAAACAGCTGATTTTCAAGTAAACTTTACACCTAATTTTTTCGAAAAGTACTTCGAATTTCCAAAAGTCGTAGAATAAAAGTTGTTCGCCTAGACGTCTAGAACAACCCCCTTTCGGATTAAAAGGGCTTACCTGTTACACCTTGTATAATATAAGAGGGAAAAAACCGGCATTTTGGTCGTCGAAAAAGACAAAGTTATTAGTGCAGTTACTGTCAAACTATTTGTTTGACAGTAACTGCACTAATGGAGTCTTGGCGGGAACTCGTTGAGGAGATGTGGTGCTAAATTTTCATTTTTGTGAAACCTAGTTCATATGCGTGCAAATTGTTTAATTTCGGGGGCATATTAATCAATTTAGTTTCGTGAAGGTGTACAAGTGGAATGAAAGTGAAAATCGGTGCAAAACATTGACTTAGTGTTGTCTTCAAGGCTCCGTGATTATTGTTTGTAAATGGCCGCCGTGTTTACAAATGATTCCCTAGACTTGACTTTAACTATGACGACTTGACTGTTTCGATGCAAATAACTTGCATAATATATTAAAATACATGACACTGGCTAATTTCCTAATGGCCATAATCGGTTCACAACCGATAAGAAATAAAAAAATAACTGCACTAATAGAAGTATTTCTTCTATAGTGATTACAAAATATACTGTTAAAACATTTTATTTACTGAGTTTAATCGCGTTTTATTCATGTTTTTTAAACGACCGAGCTTTCGCCAACTTTACAGTTGGCCTTTTCAAGGTTGACCAGGGCTGGCGGCTGGAGGCTGTCAACCTTGAAAAAGTCAACTGTAAAGTTGGCGAAAGCTCGATCGTTTAAAAAAACACGAAAAAAACGCAATTAAACAAGGTATATAAAGTGTTTTATTATGCAAAATCGCGAAAACCATAGAAGAAATAAAATATAATGTTGTTTAAATTCTTACCATAACAGTGTAATCGTCAGTAGAATTGAGGCCGTACTCTGCGGGAGTGAGCAAGACAGTTGCTCTATCAACAGTCGAAAAATTAACTAGTAAGAAGGAGAAGGCTGGATATCTGTCGCCTTTTTTTGGAAAGTGTGGTTTAACCCATAAGACTAGGTCTTCAGCTAACTGAAAATAAAAATTAAATGAATTAAGTAAGAAGTAAGTTAACAATTTGAGATTTAAATCTGTATATTTGATATAATGATTTATAATTTTAAGTACGTATTATCTTAGTAATAATTAGTAAATAAATATTGCACGACATTACACAAAGCGCAATCTAGCCCCAAACTAAGCACTAGGCTTGTACTATGGGTACTAGACAACGGATATACTACATATTATATATTTTTTTGTATAAAAAAATCTGGTCTATACCTATATGTATATAATATATATAGACCAGATACATTTTTTTAAACATAAATATTTGCACCCGATGGGTATCGAACCCGCAGCCTTCAGCATTGCAGTATTATAATAATAATGAACAGAAATCTTGTACGTCAAAAAAAGCATTTACTGGGTTCATAAAATTGACTATTTCTTATTGTTATTGCTCGACGCACCACAGTCCACAGAGGCTGTCAAATACTCACAGTATACGGTCTAGCCATGATGCCCATAGGATCCTGCGCCACGGCCATGAGATCCATGTTGAGTAAAAGACTCTTTTCGTAAGGAGTAATTTGTTTCATATCACAGCTGAGTAATAGAGGTGCCGATAACATCGCATATACAGAGATCTGTATGCGGCTTTGTGCGGGGGTCAGTGTCTGTGTGCCGAATATTAACTGTAACGAGAAATAAAAACTTACCTTTCATCTTTCTTCACTTCTGGTCCATTAAAAGGTTGCCTGGAAGAGATCGCTTTAAGCGATAAGGCCGTCCATTATGCCACCAATTTTTTAGGTTAAGTATTTTCCTTTTATTGTAAACAAATTACTTAATTGTGGTGCGTTGCAATAAAGAATTAATCAATCAATCAATTAAAAAACTGAACGCAACGTTGGTGTTTATTTTTTTCGACTGACGCTAGATGGCATCAGTGGTAAAAATAAATCATGCTAACGTTGCGTTTCAATGTTTTGTTTTTGAAACAGTCATTTTGTTGACTTTCAATTTGTTTATCTGTTCATCAACATCATTCGAGCGATGTTTTCGGTTGGATCCGTTTTGGGAGCCCGCTTTTCTACTTTTAGTAGTGTATGTAACTATTCATCATCATCATCAGAGCGATTGATTTCCCTGGTTGCATCTCTCTTGAGTAAGTAGTTAAAGTAAAATTATTTTAATTTTATTAAAGTAAAATTTTAATTAAAGTAAAATTATTTTAATTTAATTCAATCTTGTTAAAGTAGGAACCCGGGGTTAGCATTCCTACTTTAGTGTGTGTAACTGTTTATAATCAGGAATAAAACACTTGTGTGCTGTTTGACTTTTAATCGTTTACTAGAAATATTTTATAAATCGGGAACGTGCGTGGCCGAGCGGTTTAGACACTGGAGTATTGATCCAGGGACGCGAGTTCAAATCTCGCCGCAAGTGAATTTTTGAAGATGGATTTTTTTTTAAATTTATGATTTTTTCAATAATTTTTTAAAATTTTTCTATTAAATATGCCTTGAGCAATAAAAACAAATTTACGAAATATTTTACTCGTTTTATAAACTAGTATAAATAAAAGGTGAACCATTTCAATGGGCTTTCAGTGAGATATCCTAAATTGTAATAAATATCTAAAAATGCTGAAAGGAGTTGCGTCCTCGCTTTTGACAAAAAAATAAACTGGCATACTGATCTATTTAGATTTTTGAAAAATTTATTACCTTAGCCAGGAATCGAACCTTGTCTTTCAGCAAAAAATTTACACAATAAATGATTGTACCGATCGATAGTGTCGCCGCTCATGATCAAATTCTTGAAACAAGCATAGTGTGGTAAATTGAGAAAAATGTTTACTCAAAAATGTTCACATTCAAAATATGCTATCTACAGAATGCTCCGACGACGACCATTTAAACCGAAAGGGGGTTGTTCTAGACGCGGTATGCGATAAACTTTTGTTCTACAACTTTTAAAAATTCGAATTAGTTGTCGAAATTATTAAGTTCAAAGTTTACTTGGAAATCAGCTGTTTCTTAGAGTTTAGTTTGGTCTACTACAATCAAACCTTGAATCGTATTTATTTTCAATAATAGCTGTTAAATAGCGAAAGGACGCAGGTTCGAATCCTGTCATGGGGATTTTTTGGAAATATATTTCCTTGCTAAAAATATTTCTGTTTAAAATGCCTTGAGCAATAAAAACAAAAAAGAAATAATAATAGCTGTTAATTTAGTGAAATATATATAATCTCAAATTTTTAAGAAAAAAAAAGTTCGATTTTCTTGAAAGTTGAAGAACACAAGTTGTTAGCTTAGACTTCTACAACAGATTAACAACAAAATTTTTGAGCTTATATTTCACTGGAAAAACAACTGTTTTTGAAAATTCAATTAAAGTTTTGATTGTAGTAGACCAAACTAAATTAAATGACAACTTAAGGCCAATGACCTCTAACCCTAAGAAACAGCTGTTTTTCAAGTAAAATTTACACTTAAAATTTACACATTTATCGTGAAAGTGTCAAAATGCAATATTGCGGGCAGAATTGCTATAAGGAACCTTTTTAGGTCTACGGTTTTGGATTCGAAACATAAAACCCTGTATACCCACCATATCTGGATCGTTCCAATGTTGCGGTCCATGGAAGTGGTGTAGCTGTTTCCACCGCGCGACGTAATGTAGGATGATGTCACGCACCGCGCCCCACGACACCGATACGTCGTGGTAGTTGCGCCACAGGTTGCAATGACCTGCAATTGCAGTGTAGTTTGGCTGGAACATACACACAAAATATACAGGGTGAATTTAGATGGGCTTTCAGGGGGATATCCTAAACTATAAGAGATGCCGAAAAATGCTGAAAAGAGTTGGGTTTCCGATTTTGACAAAAACTGAAATGGCAATATTAATTTTTTTTTTTAATTATTAGCCTAGCCAGGAAATCGAACCTTGTTTTTTTAAATAAAATAAACAGCCAATATTATTGTACTGATCGATAGTGTTGCTAATAAAGATCAAATTCAAGAAGCAATATGGTACATTGATAGAAATGTCAAAACAAATAATGAAATATTTCCTCTTTATTAATATTAGGTATAGACAAAATAACGCGATTAAAACCGAAAAATTTAGTTACTTTTATTAAAACTGAAACATTAAGAAGTTTTGTAGTTTGTGTATAGATGGCGCTGTGTGCTACCTGCTTATGATGTATGTACTCGATGTAGTATGGCCAGCTGCAGGAATATACCATGGGACGACCGATCTTGTTTATACTTTCACCCAACTCTATGTAAGCTGAAACAACAAAACACATTTTCAGATTTAGTCTTCTGTCTAGACGTTTAATTGAATTGAAACTCATATTCCGATTTTAATCGCGTTGCTATTATAATTACTTTGTTGCAATGCCTTTACAGACTCCTTTCTCAGGATAGACTGAGCTTCAAACACATGGTTACTTGCAAGTACATACATATCTATACGTATACTAATTAAAGAGGAACAGTTTATTTGTTTGTTTGTAACAAAAAAGCTTCGAAACAATGGAACGATTTTTAAAATTCTCAATAGAAATCTACATTGTCGAGGAGTAACATAGCCTTTTGATCCCAATATTCCCATGGAATCGGGACTTACGCCGGTGAAACCGCTGGACGCAGCTACACTATATAACAATAATAACAAACCTATGTTTAAATAATCTTCGCCGACAAAACAACCATCAACTTTGATATAATCAACTCCCCACATCGCAAAAGTTTTTACATCTTTCAGAAACTGTCCTCTCGATCCGGGATAACCCATGCAAGTTACATTGGCTATATTAATGTACATGCCGAATTTAAGCCCACGAGAATGTATCTGAAATAACACAATTATAATGAAATAAAACCTTTGATGAAATAAATACAGATTTCCTAGACAGAAGGAAGGAGTCGGTAAAGACTCCGAAACGGCATTACAACAATGCTGATAATAAAAAAACGCAATTAAAATCAGAAAATGAGATTCATTTTAATTGAATATTGTGAAAACAGAAGGAAAAAGTAACAACATAATAATTAATTATAAACTAAGCTGTTGCAACTAGACTAAATGTTTATCAAGAACTAATCTAGTACTAGTACATAATATATAAATGTTATACTCACATAATCAGCCAAGTACTCCATCCCATGTGGAAACCTCTTTCTATCTGGTACCAGCCTACCATTTTCATCCCGTTGCCTCTCCGACCAGCAATCATCTATTATGATGTACTCAAAACCTGCCTCTTGATAGCCTTCATTAAAAAATGTATCCGCCACTGAGATGATTAGGTTTTCACTGGAAATTTCAACATATAATTATGTAGTAAAATATGTCAGTGTGTATTCAAAAACAAAATGAATAAATAGTAACACCCAGCAGTTTTTCCTCAGGGAAAAAAGACCTATGTTTTAACCCAGATCACCAGCTATCTGATTTCAAGATTCATGGCAATCGGTTTAGAAGTTTTGGTCTGATTGAAACACAAACATATAAACTTCTGAATTTACAATATTCATAAGATAGATAGACATCAAATTGGTATTGTAAAGGGAGGTTTTTGATTATTCTTCTTTGTATAGAGTTATAGTCTATAAAAGTTTGAAAATCTTTGGTCCAAAGTATGTAGTTAAAGTAATCTAAACCAACTATAAAACAATAATAGTTTATCTCTTTTCTTGTTAGGCAAGGAAGGCAGTAAACATTTTCATTTAACTAGTAGATTTGTTTGATAACCAATTTATGAATTTCCACAACATATATTATGTTGTAGGTACCTATGGAAATACCGGAGTAGCAGCTTACCTAATATTATAGTTGCTTGACCAAGATGTCTACTATGGACAGGTAGAATGACAAGTATAATATGTATTGCAGTACTGACCAACTCACAGTACTGGCAAGGCGAAAACCTACTGGTAGTTTTACCATATAACTAGTTGTGCCGAAGTAATGTAACAATTATAGAAATGGTGACAAAAATTTCATATGAATTCATATGTAATTTTTCCTTACACTTAAGAGGCAGTCAGCTGCAGAGTCTGAACTTGTACTAGATGGACTGCATTTGTTGAAACGTCTGCTAAAAAATTACCTCTGTATTAAATACTTGGATAGTACTCACTCTAGACATTTTTCTGGGTACTTTTCGCACTTATCGGCACACATATAATATCCCCACGACATCCAACCCATAGGAGGTCGTACAGCCAACCCATTCTCCAGTACATACACTTTGTTCACAGAATAACCGAGAAATATGAAAACAAAACACAATTTCATAGCAAATAAGTAAATAATTATAGTCCACAAATTAAACAAGTCGCTGTTTCGTTGCACACCGCACTGCTAGCAGCAAAATATTACCATTTTTATCGGTTTCTTGTTCCTAAAATTTTATTCGTATAAAATAAAGGTACGTGAAATAGGTTTATTTGCTTTTTATTACCGGCACGACGACAAAGTCAATGACATTTGACTGACATGTCATATCAGGAGAAATATTTTTTCTCGAATGTAAACAAACTGTAATAAGACCAAATTACAGTGTACAAGGAAACAGTAAGATTGTCAATCAAACAATGTTTATTTCAATTTGGTCATGTTGTCTATGATCTTATGTTTTTTTTCTTCTTCTTCTTTTATATGGATATATTCCATTTGTATATTTACCAGTGTCAAGTATTATTACTATTTGCTTAGCATCGAAACAGTCAAGTTGTCATAGTTGAAGTAGAGTCTTGGCGGGAACTCGTTGAGGAGATGTGGTGCTAAATTTTCATTTTTGTGAAACCTAGTTCATATGCGTGCAAATTGTTTAATTTCGGGGGCATATTAATAAATTTAGTTTCGTGAAGGTGTACAAGTGGAATGAAAGTGAAAATCGGTGCAAAACATTGACTTAGTGTTGTCTCCAAGGCTCCGTGAAGATTGTTTGTAAATGGCCGCCGTGTTTACAAATGATTCCCTAGACTTGACTTTAACTATGACGACTTGACTGTTTCGATGCAAATAACTTGCATAATATAATAGAATACATGACACTGGCTAATTTCCTAATGGCCATAATCGGTTCACAACCGATAAGTAATAAATAATAGTTGAAGTCAAGTCGCAGGAATCATTGTAAAATGGCGGCCAATTTTTACAATGATTGTTCACGGAGCTTTGGAGACAACGCCTAAGTCCATGTTTTGCACTGATTTTCACTTTCATTGCACTTGTACACCTTTACGAAACTAAATTGATTAATATGCCCCCGAAATTAAACAATTTGCACGCATTTGAACTAGGTTTCACAAAAATTAAAATGTAGCACCACATCTCCTCAATGCGTTCCCGCCAAACTACCAAACTTAGGTAGGTACCAGGACCCGCTAGGAGTAATAGTGTTCCGGGTACATACCAGACTATAATCCGAGTTCCGACGTTTTGGTTTCTTGTTTTTACACGACTGCCAAAAGAAGTGTTATGTTTTTAAAATTTTATTATCCTTCAAAAAGAAGTCGTAGTCTACAATTTTAGATTTTTACAACTTTTTACGAGATTTGGAAGAAAGGAGATGAATATCTTATCTATGGAAAGGAGGAATTCCGTGTTTGTTTGGCTGGCACTGATTTTAATTTTTAGCGCGCGCGCATTTTAACTAGTATTTTTACGAAAATTAAAATTCAACACCTCATTTCCTCGGCGTAGGCGAAGGTTTTAATAATAAAGTAATAATAATCACTCGCTTAGTTCAGAACTAGAGCACGTTATTCAAAGTGAAGCAGAAACATGAAAGAGCAAGATGAGTTCGCTCTTTGTAGCCTGTAGCTAAGGTTTATGATTACTCGAAATATAAAAACAAGAAAGAATAAAACCGAGATCAAAACTGCGCCCAATCCTGTCGTGAAGTCGACGGAGAAAGGTTAAACCTGTAGGTTAAACGTATAAAAACAAGGAACAACAATAAAACGCACAGGGCAACTGGTGAAACTAAAGTTTCTCTGTTTACTTTTATTGATCTCTCTATAAAATATTAACCTCTCAATTACCTATCTACTTCTCGAGGAGAGTAGGTATGGCAAATGTTCAAACCTAATTTTCAATTTGTTTGCATCGATTCCTACTAAATAGGTAAATTCTGTGAACACACAGTGCCCGCTACTAAGCTTGTGTTACGGAAGACAACGGATATGAGACTTTTTTCCTTATAAAAATACATAAACCTACATTCTACATAGACAGACAACAAGACCAGGAACAAATATTTATCTTTAAAGTATAAACAGGTACCTACTTGCCTACTTGCTTCAGGCGAGAATCGAATTCACAACCTTCAGCATTGTCTGTTCGAACCACGCGCCACAGGTGTCCTGCATAGGTGGTCTAGTTCTGACTAGACCTAGGTCTAGTCAGAATTTCATGCATAGGTACTTTTAATTACACCGATTTATGTATATCTACCTATACCTAGGTATTCTGCGTGTGGACTGCCTAGGCGTTTATTAAAGTAATATTATTATTTATTATCTGTTTAATTCCTCACTTTCGTCTCCACTTCCACAATTAGGTGTTTGTTTACACACAAACTTTTACCACTATAATATTAGTGGAATGGCAGTGTATTTTTACTTGGATTGCAATAATTAATTATGAAATTATTTGATTAGTTCTCCTACACAGGATATCTAATTTTGTTGTGAAGTCTGTATAGATAATTCCTACTCTAGGATTAAAATAGGTATTTTATTAATAGATAGGCGGATTTACTATGAAGTTAATTAACATCCGAGCTCTTCAATACCGGATCCCGTGGGAGATCGGGATACTGAAATAGATTAAAGGTACTCCCTAGGAATCAATAAAACCTCTTATATTATAACCTAGGTACTTAGTGAGTTTCATGCAATGGACTCCGACAAATTGCAATCATTTTAAGACTTGCAAGTATATTTAGCTTGTTTCTCCTCTAACGTATTCGAAACCACGCGAAGGAATTTGATATAGTTTTCACTATAAGTACCTATCCTTCACTCTTAGATACTTAAAGTCTTCCATACTGAAAGTACCCACATCCGTGCAAGCACTCAGCAATTGCAAGCAAAAACATAATGTTGAGAAGGTAGTATACAGATATCGTTTGCCATTGCGTTCTTGTTGCAAACGATGTACTTAAAACTGCTTAAATAATTTTAACAGGCGTCGCGCCAAATTCAATATCAATTCCCATTTATTCATGTCCTACATATTCCAGATAATTCATCAGTCCCCAAGTTATGCACTTTTTATCGTCTTTTTTGTCGGTATACTAAGAGTATACAAGATGTAACGGGCAAGCCCTTTTAATCCGAAAGGGGGTTGTTCTAGACGACTAGGTGAACAACTTTTGTTCTACGACTTTTGAAAATTCGAACTTTTTTTTGAAATTTTTGAGATTATGTTTCACTGAAAAACAGCTGCTTTTAAAAATAAAGGTAATTGAAGTTTTGATTGTAAACCATTAAACTAAATAAAAGGACAACATAAGGTCAATGACCTCGAACTCTCAGAAACAGCTGATTTTCAAGTAAACTTTACACTTAAAATTTTCGAAAAGTACTTCGAATTTCCAAAAGTCGTAGAACAAAAGTTGTTCGCCTAGACGTCTAAAACAACCCCCTTTCGGATTAAAAGGGCTTACCCGTTACACCTTGTATTTATAGTTGACAGTTTGATTTGTCCGGGAGTCCGGTTGGTAGGATGCCATCCGACTGATAGAATGGGATGGGGGTGAAGTCGTCCTCTTAAAACTGGGACCAGGGACCACTTGTACCCTTTTGAATTTGATAGTAGTCAACTGGGCCCAACGGTAGCTTAGAACCACAGCACAGGCAGGCAAAAACGGCCAATAAAAGTACCTGCCTAGGTACATTAGTTATATGGTTATAATAACTTTGATAGTCAGCCACTAAATAAAAGCTGTATTTGTTCCAGATATCAATCCGTATGTTCGAGCATGGGCAATGGCATGGCGTAGTGTGATGGCGCGGCGAGTGGCGGCGCTCGTGGCGCTGGCGCTCGCGGTGGCGGCCGACGGCGGCGCGCCCACCATGGACCCCGTGCACGGCGAGGCTGCCTTCCAAGGTAACTACCATAGAACTGAACATAGACAAACAAAGGACAGGTATCTAGGTAGGTACCTATTATCTACCACACGGTGCAGCGAGTTACCTCAAGATGAAGTCTGCTATAATAATTATACACAAGGTAAGTATATTATGAGACTTACTAATATTATCAACGCGAAAGTTTGTATGTATGTAAGTGACTTTGTTACTTTTTCACGCAAAAACTACTGAACCGATTGCGATGAAACTTGGAAAATAGGTAACTGGATACCTGGATAGGATACTTTTTATCCTGATATTCCCGTGGGAACGGAAGTTACGCGGGTGAAACCGCAGGTCGCTGCTACTAGTCTATAAATATTTGTATCGGGTCTGGTGTCTTTCTATGTATAATATGTACGTATTTACAAAAAAAATGAAGTATAATATGTAGTATATCCGTTGTCTAGTACCCATAGTACAAGCTTAGTGCTTAGTTTGGGGCTAGATTGCGCTGTGTGTAATGTCGTTCAACATATTTATTTATAAGGAGAGAAATGGGCGCTCCACGACAGTAGTGTAATTTTGTGTTCAAAGATCAAGTAAAGTATCGTCGTGAAGTTCCACGTGGTGGTAACGTACGTCTACAGCTACCATAGTAGATAAAAGTCCGCGAGACACACCAACTGTTAGGTAGGTACCTAAACTGTGCTACTACTAAGAAAATCGTAGCTTTAAATTTAGAGTACATTACTGCAGCGGCCGGTATGTACTTGTCAAATGGCTAACATGGAGTAATTCGATTCAATTATAACATAATTCTTGACACTAGCTACTTTCTAAAGGGCCATAACTATAAAAAAGTACAATTTTTTATTAGCCCAGATTCTCGACTCGCCCGCCATTACTAAATACCAACATTGCAGAAATTTAAAGTTGCGAAATTTTATTTTCAAAACTAGCTGCGCCCCGCGGTTTCACCCGCGTAACTTCCTATCCAGTAACGTTAATGATCCCTCACGTATGTCATACCAAGTGTTGCTTAACGATCATTCAAAGTACTATATAATATTTCTACCTCTAAACCAACCTGTACCAAGTTTTATGAATATCGGGTCACCCGCTCTTTTTCACCCATCACGTATGTTGTACCAAGTGTTGCTTAACCCGTACGATCATTCAAAGTACCCTATATATTATTTCTACCTCTAAACCAACCCTGTACCGAATTTCATTCATATTGGTTTACGGGTTGTTGAGTTAGAAATAGAAATACACGACTTTATTTTTCAGAGCTGCCGTCCCGCAGTTTCACTCGCGTAAGTCCCGATCCCGAGGGAATATCGGGATCAAAAGTAGCCTATGTCATATCTGAATAATGTAGCTTTCTATTAGTGAAATAATTTTTTAAATCGGTCTAGAAGTTTCTGAGATTACCCCCAAAATACATACATATATACATGTTACCAACGTAACCCCTTTATAATATTAATTACCAACATAAAACAAAATATTAAGAATCAAAAGTACAATGAGATATTGCAAAAGAAAATTTAAAAAGCACTGCAGTTTGGTGACACAACCGTCTCGCATGGAGCCGACTTATTGAGCCGCGCGGCATGATGCCTCACAGAGTTGACTGGCCACCCTCATCATCGTCGCCCGCTACGTGTATAATGCACGCCTATTACATAATAATTATTTATTGTAGAGTTATTTTAAAACTGTAATATCTCGTGAGATATTCATTGAAATCAAGTGATGTTAAGGACAATTTATGTTTAAAATTAAATACTTTTAATGAAGAACGTATTTATTTGGATAAGGATTAATATCATAATTACAAAATTACCTTCGGAAACAATGCATTGATCTACAACAAATTTCATTACTCTAAAAAATGTTATATTGAGTCAACCTTAAGAGTTAGACATATGCTGTCGCGGACTATTTATTAGATCCTATTTAGAGGAAGAATTCTGTCATATATGGTTTTTATGTAACTCTGACCGTTTACTCAGCGCACGCGACAGAATCTAGGAACAGGGTGATTTTTTTCCCGTTTTTGCAACATTTTTCATGGATGCTCCGCTCCTATCAGTCGTAGCGTGATGTAATATAGCCTATAACCTTCCTCGATAAATGGACTATCAAACACAAAAAGAATTTTTGAAATCGGACCGGCAGTTCCTGAGATTAGCGCGTTCAAACAAACAAACAAACAAACAAACTCTTCAGCTTTATAATCTCGTGATGTAATGATGTAATATAGCCTATAACCTTCCTCGATAAATGGACTATCAAACACAAAAAGAATTTTTGAAATCGGACCGGCAGTTCCTGAGATTAGCGCGTTCAAACAAACAAACAAACAAACAAACTCTTCAGCTTTATAATATTAGTATAGTATAGAGTATAGATGACTCTCTAGCCTTTGCCTGAATTTGATTACTACGTACGGTACTGTAAGGTACTAATTAGGTAGATTTATATGGCAGTGAATATAAATATTGACGAATGATATTTCGCCCAGAAAAGGAGTACACCCGCCATCCTGACGTCAGATTGGCGGCTCACATATTTATTGAGTTTTCTATGCGTACAGAGAGGTACTATTAATTTCTTTATTGGTAGAATTAGGTAGAATTAAGGTAGATTTGAGCCATATTAGATTCATGATAATTTGCATTTGTACACCCGCCATTCTGATGCACACATTTATTTGACCGCTAAACACGACAGATATTTATTTTCATACAACTATTGCCGGCCTTTGCTCGACTAGTACTGCAAGTTTGATTTATCTCGAAGAAGGTTGTCAAATTAATGCTCAAATTTTCAAGCATGTTAAAGAAAAATAAGTAAGTATTTATCATAGAACAAAAATAACCACATTACGGTGCTATTTTTAACAATAAACGCTGTGTGTTCGTTAGTTATCCAAATAATTTAAGAAAAGGCAGCTACGAGTTGGCTACGAGTATATTCTAAAGAGATATTCCTCACACAATATGCCTAAGGCCACAAAGTTTAGCCTCCCACTCGGCTGTGTGTTCGAAACCTATCAGTCAATCTTAAGGCTCTAACATAAACTGGGTTTACGATGGACTATGGGTTGCGTGAACGATGTTATTCAATCCACTGTAGGGTGACTATGTTGGAGGAAAAGTTAGGATATTATATCCGGTTGTAAAAAATCCCGCTTTTTTTCAAAACCGGATTGTCACTTGAGGAAAAATTAAGTTATTTACAATCAAGATATTTTTTAGGTGTTTGTCGATACTAGATAATTTAGTTCGGAAATCATTTATTAGGTTAATTATATGTTTTTTGTTTTCAAAAATATTATATTGGGTATCCAGCAGTAACAAATATTTATATATTGTTTTATTTTTATTTGCTTGCGTTGGTATACACCTACGCATGCAAATTCCACTCTCGATTACGAAAGTGACTATAAAAATACGTGATCATTGTTTGCAAATTACGTTTTGATGATCATATTTACTCGTATTCACAGAATTTCCGAGTTATCAAAAAAAAAAAGACACAAACTCAGTAGCCGTGGCAACTCTAATCAGAAAGATTACGACAGAAATATTGCATAGATGTTGCTGCGGTACGGGACGTTTGCAAGAATATCGAGACGTTTTGATAGAAACCCGACCGGTTTAGCTGTACGACGCAAATTGCATTTTAAAATGGTTTCTTGTGCTTCAATAGTGGAGTTAGTTTTCTTGATTTGAACCAACATAGTATGATTGTAGGAACCGTTTGTGAATTTATATTAACGTAGTGTGTGATTTGAGTTTATTTTAACCGACTCTAACCAAATCCGAAGACAATTTTTATGATAGTACAATTTCATTGAAAGTACAGTCATCATCAAAACTCTGATGACATTCACATTTTCAAAATCGCTATACTTCATGATTGTCGGATGTCAAAACAGGATAGTCTGAAAATAGCTCTCTATGTTGTGCCGTATTTTCAGAATGTCTGTTCTATTTTGACACCTAACATAATTATGATGTAAGTATATCGATTTGGAAAATATCAATATGATTATCGGCTTTTGATGCTGACAGTGTGAATTCTATGTTAAATTCTTACGCAAAATCAACAGAACCGTTTGCTATGCAGCTCAGTAAGCAGTTAGCTGGACAACTGAAGCTCAAAACTCAGCCGGTGATAAAACAATTTGACGATTGAATTGAATCACACAAAGTCCGTATTACTAAATTGATACTAACAGATAAAATCAAAACATAGTCCATTTCTCCATTTTCATAATAACACTAATAATTTAACGCTATTCTGAACTAACACCTAAATTCATAAAATACCAATTAAAAACAGACTCGTATGGCTATGTTGTGTCCACTGAACCGAATGAAAACAAACGATACCGAGGCAACAATGGAATTATGAACTATTGTGAGAGCTATTATCTTGCCAAATTGTGTGAATAATTAATTTTTGTGTTTCACTCATCATTAGTATGCCCTTGTGGTATAAACAGTGGAATATTTATTTTTATTTATAGATAGAGAGTAGGTACATGTAAATTAAAAAAATCGGTATTTTGGACTTATGGCTGAATACAGAAACGCTACTTAAAATTTGAGTTCTACTTAAAGAAGCTCTCAAACTCAAAAATTCCCCTATAAATTTTAAGTTAAAAGTTGCTCAATTATTTACGTACCTATTCAATTTTAAGTGACGTTTCTGTTTTTGGCCGCTAGTCTGCTGATAGACGAACGTGAAGTCAAAAAAATAGGTAATCTATAAGTAGGTTTGTAATTTTTTTTCATAAATGACGTAGATAATGGTTAAAAACCGACTGTTTGGGGTCGCAAAAATTAATATTTGGGGGACCGCAGACGAATAACTTCATTTGTATATAGTGTACCTTCGGTGCAAAAATATAAAAGAGTTATTTGGTAAGCATTTGGTAAGAAATCGATATAAACAAATAAATGGGATGATAAATATAAGTTAGATACTAAATGAATATTGGCCAAAGTGTATCATAAAGTACTGCTAAAATAAAAAAATATTTGCCTCTGAAAAAAGGATTATTGGGTACATCGTGCCTATCTTTCAGTTTCAAACAATAATATATGAATAAAGCCAATAATATTTTTTATAGCAGATTTATACAATAAAAGTCCAGATTATACAGTACAATACGTAGAGTAAATAACAGTCATTCAGAGAACCGGATAAAAACAAAAACACAGTTACTGTTATTGCCGTACGTCGGTTATTGAATTACCGGATACGGGACCCGGATAAATTATCACATTCGTAAACACTGGGGTAAATAAATATCTTTCCAAACGTTTTATACGAGTTGCCATTGTTAATATTTTTCTTAGCGGAAAATAAATGAGGTTTCAGTAAATACAAAGTTATTATACTCGTAGGTGGCTTGTGCTTTATATTTACGAATTTATGAGCGTTTCACAACCATTTTATTAGATAGAAGTAAATAAACAAGGTTTAACAACTAATAAAGGTTTGATTTGTAAATTGTAAAGTAGGTAGTTCTTAAAAATACATGTGATGGTTGATTTAAACAGTCTCTGTTAGCATTCAGCCATGAATATAAAACATATTTTTTAAATACATGTTATGTTCTACGATATTTAAAAAAAGCTTGTACTAGTTAAATTCTAAATGTAAATAAAGTCTTTCACTAAAATTGAGGTCCTTTTCTAAAATCTATAAAAAACGAAATAACATAATATGATAATGAGGACAAAGAGTTTGATTTATTATAAGAAACTTTTACCACAAAACTCTACCTATATTTTGCAAACTGTTGACTTTGCTAAATGAACTCGTTCTTGCAACTGTTTAACGTTATAAAAATTATAAACCCCCAAGTTATATTAATTCAATTCCAATATTATAAAGTATTGAAAATAATAAGGTACTTTTCTCACTCTTAAACGAAAATAAAGTTACCAAATCATTCAACTCAAATTATTAAAAGTTATTTGACATAAAGTCACCGTCAGCCAATTTGTAATTACCTGCGTACTTATTCACGCAACTTCCGCATCGTTAAGTACATAAGTATTCAATAATAATTCTTGTTTATAATAATCAATATCGACGCGGGGAAGTCGACCGAACCAGGATCAAAGCGGGCCTATATTAAAACCATCATTCACTTTGTTGGGCGGGAAACGGTACAATTTATAAGCGATCTGCATAATATAGCAATAAAATATGAATGTAGCCTTCAATTTCAATTTTGTTTTTGTATAATAGTTTACGTGTTTTGCTTAGCTAGTGGTGAAAAATATGAACACTTAAACGTTATAGTAGATAGTTTATTGATTTGCATAAAGCTAAATTGTCTTTATTGCTCGGTTATCATATTTTATTTTGTTTTATATGTTTTATTTCAAACTGACCTGTTCAAAATAAAACTCGTATTTTTGTGAATTATTATTCGTTGCGTAAAACAAAAGTATAATAAAAGCTATATAATATATTAAAACTACTAAATTTACAGCAATAGGTACCAAATATTAATTATATGTTTTTTGTTTATGATTATAAAGTAAGTAATAACCGTACTTTCAATTTAATTTTCATCCCCATTTACCTACGCAACTATTTTAACCCGGATATCCCAAACATTACAATCAACATGGTCACTCTAACTGATTCAATATTGTCTGAAACGTGCGCTCCTCCATCGAAGGCTTGTTCTGTTGAAATGAAATCATCGTGGTCATTGGTTTCATTAACACGCGAGTGCCCTAGCATAGGTAGATACCTACCTAACTTTATACTGACTAGGTAGATAGTACCAACGTTCAATATGTAGAATGAGTAGGTATACGTTCCTATCTGTCTAAGGTTCTTAGGTTTAATGCGCTGCTACATCGAACCGATTATTCCCAGCTGTCCACTCTAACCCGGTCACCCGGGGGGACAGCTGGGAATTATTATCCCAGTTGTCCCCGGGGTGACAATTCGTGGTGACTGTCCTCTTTGAAAGCTGGCTAAAGGGGACAAATGGGAATTATGTTTCTCAGTCAATGTAATTCGAAATAGCTAGCACGAAATAGCACGATCTTGACATTATGTATTGATATTTTTATGATAAAGTTAATAAGCCTATCTAAGTCCGCGGACTAAGCAGGGAGCCACGTAAATGACAAAAACATAGTAACAAGACGGGTTAGAGAGGAAAACAGATTAATTATTATTATCTCAGTGAAAGTTAAGAAAAATGATAATTTAATCTATGATAACACTTAGATTACGTCCGAATAGGCAAAAGTCTTGCTTAGTGCCTCGCGCTTAGTGGCTTGCGTTCTGGAGGGCTATTCTGGCCGTGAGAATACACAGCTAGTCGCCAAGCGCTCAGTGCAGCCGGACCCGAACTTTCTAGACCGTTTGCCCTTGCGGACGTAGCCTTAGGTCGAGTGGTATAACTTCATGGCGTCTATCTAACGAAGGCTTTGCACGCAGCCTTGTTGAAACGACCGGCGAGCGTGCGGTCTGGCAGAGCGGGTAGGTTGCTAGTGCGGCCGGTTGTAACAGGAAGTACGGCCGGCTGTTTGTATCCGACGTGATACATCGGGAACCTTAGGTATGTCCTGAAAGAAAAAAAAATAGGGGCCTTGGCAGGCTTTGCGTCACTAACGCACCATAAAAATCTAGAAGCTGGAAGCTAGAAATGATTTGAAGCATATAGCGAACACTGGCGTAAATGGTGTGCCGCAAGTCCATATAAAGTGGGCTCCATATAGCCCAGTGATTTGACCCGCGGAAGTCCCTGAAAGTATTGGGATGAATCGAGACCCATTTTACACCCAAATGTCTTTTAATTTATCAATTTCATTTAAATCGGTCCATTGGTTCAGGAGATTGCCTCCCCACATACAAATACTTACCCCTAAATTGTGCTAAATTAGCAATTATTTGGTAAGAAGTTTCGGCCGCGGCTTATCACCGCTACTGGTCTGAGACTCCAAGCGAGCTTGTGTTGTGGTCCGATACGTAGGTCAGTGCAATTATTAAGGATAGGAAAAGAGCTTGAGCATCATGAACTAGCGGCCTAGATTACCAATTGCTATGGGCGTCGAAGCGATTAAGAAATGAGTGTTTATGGGCGCCTATAGAAGCCGTATATCTAGGCCAAGTGTCCAGACTTACTGAGTCATCTCCGGAGGACATTGAAATAAGTACTCCGGTTCTGTGAAGTACGTGAGAGAATGGTGAGCCTTGGGGTAGCCCCGATAGTAATCTCGCTGCCGCTGGCTTGCCTACAGAAAGTTAAAAGTTACATTTATAATTAAACTAGCTGCGCGCTATGGTAAGTCCCGATCCCGTATGTCAGGATTAAAAGTAGTCATTCATCAAAATCATCAATGCCTATTGACCAACAGACTAACAGAGTTTTTTTTATAATAGAAGATAGGAAAGAGTTATTATTTCGTGACATTTGACTTAGCTAGGTATAGGTAGGTAGGTACAGCAACTAAAATGCTGTAAGCGTGGATCAAAATGGTTTTTTTGACCAACTTTCCAAAAAACGAAGGAAGAGGTTCCTTACACAGACTAGTAAGAAAACAGTGAAAATACCCTCGGAGGACGATAATAATTCGTTGTCATTATTTACCACTCATTACCATTGAAAAAATGAAGGTAAATGGCGACGCGATTTGGGGCTTCTGGGGAATTATGAATTAAGTATAAATACCTCATAGAAAGTATCGATTTCATCTTGTCTCGAGTTATCGATAAACAAAATATTATCCGTCATCTCGACGATAGCACAGGAATTTATAAATTAATATTTTGCTACTCCCAATTTACATTTCTACGACATTTCTCGATAATCAAGATGGCGCGTCAAAGTTGAAGTAATTGACATTGATGTAATTAAAATTCGAAGTAATGGACACGGTTGGGAGCTCTGAAATAATGTCGTAAGCTGCGGGATAAAATTGTTCCAAGACTTCAGGGGTCTAGCTTTAGCCTGAAAATCGAGTCAACGTGGATTTATTGGAGCGGATAGTTGGGATCCTTATTTTATTACTTTACTATATTTTGTACATAATGAGATAAATTGAAGAGATATGTATTATACAAGATGTAACGGGTAAGCCCTTTTAATCCGAAAGGGGGTTGTTCTAGACGTCTAGGCGAACACCTTTGGTTCTACGACTTTTGAAAATTCGAACTTTTTTTTTGAAATTTTTTTGATTATGTTTCACTGGAAAAACAGCTGTTTTTGAAAATAAAGGTAATTGAAGGATTGATTGTAGTAGACCAAACTAAATGAAAGAACAACATAAGGTCAATGACCTCGAACTCTAAGAAACAGCTGATTTTCAAGTAAACTTTCCACCTAAATTTTTCGAAAAGTACTTCGAATTTTCAAAAGTCGTAGAACAAAAGTTGTTCGCCTAAACGTCTAGAACAACCCCCTTTCGGATTAAAAGGGCTTACCTGTTACATCTTGTATATATGTCTACACTTGCGCTTTGCACGCTGCTTTTACTTAGCCTCGGGTTAGTGAGCTAGCCCAGTGCTAACTCTTGTGAAGTTGTGTGTGGCTACGAGACAAAAGTTACATAACTAACGGCCGAATACAAAAACGCTACTTACTTAACATTTGAGAACTACTTAAACAAAGAAGCAGCTCTCAAACTCAAAAATTGCCATACTAATTTCAAATTTAGGAAACTGCTTAACTCATATTTTAAATGACGTTTCTGTATTCGGCTGTAAGGCATCTGTTAATCATCGTTTATAAATAAGGGGGAGGTTATTTAGGTACAAAGCACACCCAAATATCTGAATATGGTCGAGATGGGTACAGCTATGTATAAAATCAGTTATTTTAATTAAACAATATTCTCAAGCAAGTTTGATTGTTCCAGGTAGATGCGGTGAAGGCAGCCCGTGCGAGCAGCTCTGCAGCGAGCTGCATGACGGCACGTACGAGTGTGGCTGTGGCCCGGGATACGTGTTGCACGTCAACGGCTACGGCTGTCTAGGTAAACGATAGTTCCTGGTAGAAGAGATAAAGGCAGCCCGTGCGAGCTGCACGACGGCACGTGCTAGTGTGGCTGTGGCCCGGGATACGTGCTGCACGTCAATAGCTACTGTCGGCTGTCTGGGTTCCCTACGCTACTTCGAAACACTATCCATCGAAACACCTTTCGCCGAAGACGATTGACCGATAGATTGTTTTACCGAATAGTTGTTTCCCCGATTGTTCATTTCCCCTATGGTTCGTTACACCGAAAAAATTTTGACCGAAGGCTCGTTTGCTGTCTAGGTAAACGATAGTTCCAGGTGACAAGACGAAAGCAGCCCGTGTGAGCTGCACGACGGCATATATGTACGAGTGTGGCTAGGAAGTACCTACCCTGTGCCCCCTTTTTGGTCATATTTTCTTTATAAGATATTTATCTGTCCGTTCGTATCTGAAGCCCTAAAAAAC
The DNA here is from genome assembly GCA_949358125.1 of Idaea dimidiata. Taxonomy (NCBI): domain Eukaryota; kingdom Metazoa; phylum Arthropoda; class Insecta; order Lepidoptera; family Geometridae; genus Idaea; species Idaea dimidiata. The sequence continues at coordinate 16,880,379 of OX442334.1, read as the reverse complement.
AATTTTTTACCTCTATCTACCAATATTGGTACTAGTTGCTTTATGGTTTAACTATGACGAATTTCGCACATACCAACGTTTATTTAACGAAGCGATCTTTCGATATTTTGAGAAGCTGAGAGTCGCTGACCTGGGTCATTGCTCCATAAATTATAAGTACCTAGCTTATTCCACACAAAAAGTTTCCAAGTCTATTGTTTCCATGATGGTTGGTAAATACACAGTTTAATATTTCTAATATATTCATCTGGTTGCGATGGGTTCCGTGTGGCACAGAGGTTAGCGCGCTTGCCCGGCAATAGATTGGCACCGGTTTAAATCCTGCAACGGAGGAATTTTTGATGATGCAATTTATCTTATAAAATATATTTATTTTTTCTTTTAAATACACGTTACAGCTTATGATAATACTGACGTACTTTTAATTCTTAAATTTATCTACTATCAAGAGCGAATGGGTTGGCAGAACCTCGACTGCTGGCATAGTTAGAAACATTCATTCGTGGCTATTCTCCAGATTTTGACACCTTATTACAAAAATACTTTTTTTTTTAATATAGTACGTAATATAGGTATGGTATTTTGTGTCCCTTTGTAGTGCACCTGCAACGAAAAAAATGAGGGTTCAATTCCTGCCGTGGACAAGTATTTATGCTGACCATAAATGTTTGTTTTCTATAGTTCTGGGTATTTTCTTTATGTATAACTAACCGCGCCTCGCGGTTTTACCCGCGTAAGTCCCGTTCCCGCCCTATACACGCGACCACGTACAGTGTAACCTGTGCTGAAACAACGAGGTAATTTTAATCTAAAATGTAATCTAGACCTAAAACCTCACCTAAAAACTAGCTATCACGGTTCATAAAATACAGCCTAGCAACATACATTTTTTTCGACAAAAAGTGTTTAAAGCTTTGATAAATTAGAAAGTTTTTGTCTGATACTACGTAAGGTAATGTAGAAAACAATGTTAGCAAAAAAAAAAACAATATTCCGGCATGACATAATCAACTTGTTTCGATGAGCACGACAAGGATTTGAGTTTAGGTGTCATACACCCGTTAAACTAGTCTTACACTTAGACTTCGTTTTATAATAACCCCTCTGGACAACCTCCAAAACTGTTAGACCTGCAATGTACATGCAAATGTTTCAAACACGATAATATTCATGAATTTGTATAAAACCGCATGCAAATAGCATTGGGTGTGGGTAGCATTATGTTTATATGCAGGTATAGGATAATACCAGCTTTAAGAGTCCTACTGCTGGCGTACAGTAATCTATATTCCAGATCTAGGATGTGAATCGTTCGTACGGAGCTTAATGTGCTTTACTGAGCCTAAGTAGATATTATCACGGAAGGCTTTTAGTTTATGTAGCTTAAGTTACATAAAACCCTTTAAGTCACTATATGTATTTTTAGAGGTAAAAAATATCCAGACAGACCCCGAAAACGGTTGATTGGCCAAATCTAGCCTAGGACTGAATTGCTTGGAAGGATTATAAGGAGGCCTTTGCCCAGCAGTGGGACACTAAAGGATAAAAAAAGTAACAAGCCTACAAGTTCTATAGTATTAGAAAATAAACTACTCGGCCAGTTTTTTCTAATACCAGCGAGCCACTACTACTGGTCTTTAACTTAAACAAGTTATTCGTAGCATAATAAGTAGGGTAATACGGAGCTGTTACAGTAAGCTGTAGCTTATCTAAACAGTCGTAGCATCTCCGTAGCGTAATATGGAGCTGTTACAGTAAGCTGTAGCTTATCTAAACAGTCGAAGCATCTCCGTAGCGTAATATGGAAAAGCTACAGTAGGCTGTAGCTTATCTAAACAGTCGTAGCATCTCCGTAGCGTAATTTTAGCTGCTGCAGTAACCTGTAGCTTATCTAAACAGTCGTAGCATCTTGTAATGTGCTGCTAAGTTGGAGATATTTATTTTTAACGATTCCCATTATTTATTTGTTTATTAACATTATATTACTAAGTAATTCATTTACATAAGGCACTGTCGTGCCATAAATAACATGGATTGATACTCTACTAATAACTAACAAATAAAAATTGTCCACAGAATTAAACTCAACGAAAACAACAGAAACATCGGCCGACTCCGCCGAAGACGTCCTTTACCAGAAAGACGTCTCATTTTCAGCAGAACTCGAAATAGCACCGTCCAATTTATTATATAGTAATACAAATAACAAACCTACGTTTAGTCCACATATCCTAACGACAGACAGACAAAATGACAAAGAGAATAACTATACGTACACTGGTGAGATAAGTAAAGAATATGATGGGTTCAGGAGTCTTATAGAAGATGGTATAAGCAAGACGGATCTGAATATCATTGCTGATTTGAAGATGGATGTTAGTGGGAAGGTTACTACGCTTGGGCCGAGCTTGGAACAAAAAGTAAGTACCTCTTCAGCCTAATTTACATTACGACATTAGTGTCATGCAATATAAAATTAATTTCACAAAAGTCCCACAGCAGTTACTGAAAGCAATTTTATTAAAGCCGTGTTTTCATAACGGAACTAGTGTCGCGAAAGTTATAGTCATCTTTGCAAAAAAAATGCGTAGCACCAGCGAATTTTTGATAAAACTAGTTCCAGTAAATCTTTGCGCGACTTTTTTTGTAAAGTTGACTATAACTTTCGCGACACTACTTTCGTAGTGAAAACAAGGCTTACATAGTACCGCTGCTGCGTGTACGCATTTTTATTTGTCAAAATTACTACAAAATGCCTGCCACAATAGTTTCATAATGTAAATCCCGCTTTTTTTCTAAAATAACTTTTCTCGGCTACCTCTGTGGCGTGTCGGGCGAATACCCGACTGCAATATTGCATGCAATAAGTAGTTATGCTTAGATATTTGTTTCTGATCTGAGTGTTTTCGTGTGTTAAGTATTTATGTTACTTCTTCTTGCAAAAACTACAGAACCGATTGCGATAAAACTGGCATTCATATAGCTGGGAATCTAGATTATTAGGCTACTTTTTATCCCGATATTCCTTCAGGATCGGGACTTAAATAGGTAAAAAACGGGGCGCAGTGCAATAGTACTATTATAATACTTTGAAGAATACCTGTCCTATTGAATGATTACAAAACTTTAAAACCTAATTTTAGATCTATATATTTTGTATGTATGTTAGTCTATATTTACAATTTGAATTGTTATTAATTGTTTCTACATTATTAATGTGAAACTACGCTCTACACATCGAAATCGGTTCTACACTAAGCCCACGCTTGTATAGCAGTTGCCGAGATACTGTCCGTACCTTTAATATTTGTAATAATACTAGCTGCGTCCCGCGGTTTTATCCGGGCAAGTCCCGTTCCCGTGAGAATAGAGGGATAAAATGTAGCCTATGTTTTATTCCCGGTATCCAACTACTTATATTCCAAGTTTTATCGCAATCGGTTCAGTAGTTTTTGCGTGATTGAGTAGCAAACATCCAAACATCTAAACATCCAAACTCACACACTTTCACATTTATAATATTAGTAGGACTAGCTATGCCCCGCGGTTTCACTCGCATAAGTAAGTCCCGATCCCCCGTGAGTATCGGGATAGAGTAGCCTATGTGTAATTTCACGTCTCCAACTGCTTATATTCCAGTTTTATTGCAATCGGTTTAGTAGTTTTGTGTGATTGAGTAACTAACACACACACATACTTTCTTTCAGCTTTATAATATTAGTAGGGTGGTTAGTAGGGTAGAGTGGAGACCGCATTTTGGCAAAGTAGTGTCGGACGTCCTCAGGCACGTTGGAGTGACGATTTGCGCAAGACGGCTGGCACAAACTGTATGCGAGAAGCCGAAAATAGATCTCTAGGTGGCGTGCAATTGGAGAGGCCTATGTCCAGCAGCGGACTGCAACAGGCTGATGGTGATGAATATTAGTAGGACTTATTGATTGTGTGTTTCTTCAGGTCCCGGGTATGACAGCATCTCCCGCGTGGACTCAGGCTGTTGACCCTTGTGACTGCGACGCGTGCGCACCAAGATGTTCCTGCTCCAACAAGTGTAAGACAGGTGAGTTTGAAGGAGTCAAATTCAACTTCCTGATGTTTTTATTCTTTTAAATATTATCGTGTCTTCGGAACGCGACCTCCAATGAGAAGAAGACACAAGAAACTCATGGGTTTGTTTTTTTTGTTGCAATGATCATGTGATTCACTTTCCGCGCTACCATGATCGTTTGTAGTTGCTATGTCGTCCTTTTGTCGTTCAAAAAATAATAAAAGATACCCCGACTACTTTTAAAAACCACAGAAAATTGAAAAAAAAAACAACCTTTTTATAAGGATGTTATTTTTTTAATTATTTGATGTATTTTTAATTTTTTTTTTTTGGCTGAACGTCAACGCGACGACTTTGCGACGACTTATAAGACATCATGGTAGGGCAAATTGTCGCAAAAAAGTGTACATATTTTATTATTGACCGTGCGAGCAATAATAAAATATCTCTACAGTCTCTGTTTAAAGTCTGCCAGAATTTGGTTTTGTTTTTGTTGTGTGCTAGTGTGTATGTTTATTGTTCTTTCTCACCTAGAAAAGGAACAAAGGATTTTGATGATATCGTGTAATGAGAACTATAACCAAGACAGATTTTACGTTGCAATATATTTCTCTAAAATAAAATATTTTATGTTGTTATAAAGAAATTTCAGGAATATAATACTGGGCATCCATATTGATTTCAATTCTTTTTTCGTTGTAGACACCAACCAAGGCATGTCTATTGCTAATGTTAAGAAGAAAGATAAATTTGTTCGTTTGTAATGAATGTGTTTCAAAACTACTGAATGTCAAAAATTGTTTCATCGATTTAAAGCTACATTATCGAGGAGTACTTTTCATCCCAATATTCCCACGGGAACAGGAAACGCGGGAGAAACTACTTACGTCATAATAATAATTAAACTTGGTTGTCATTTCACATTAATCTTTTTCTTGGCATATAACTGTTCACAATTAGAATTAAACGCTTTTCGTACAAATCATGTACATTATTTACATACAAAGTATAGCTGTCGACAAAATCTTGAACAAAATTCAAATGTAAAGGGTAAAGGGGTAAGTTGTTAGTAGCCAGTACTTACACAAAACAAGTTCCATTTTGAACTCTATTTGAATACTCACAGAGTTGCAATTGGTTTACAGTCCTAGTTCGTATTCGTAACTATTATTGATCGATTTCGAACCAAATTGCATTGACATAAAGTCTAGAAAAGCTTCTAAGGTGGAAGAAAGGGGAAGTCAAGTGAATTGCGTAGAGGTAGTAGAGGCTTTCGGATTCTTAGTGCAGACAGTGTATTCAATCAATTGTGCACTTTAGAGGGAATAGTGCTGGAACATTTTCTTAAAAGATTTCAAGCTTGACTGGACCTTGCTATGTGGACATTAGAATTGTCCATTGTGTAACTATTGACTAGGTTTTTCTAGAGACTTGAATTGTCTAGAATAGTTAGAGTTAGAAACATTGTGGTTTTTGATTATCTTATCACTAGCTGCGCCCCGCGGTTTCACCCGCGTAAGTCCCGATCCCTCGGAATTATCTCGATAAAAAGTAGTCTGTGTGTTATTCCAGGTTTCCAGCTACCTATATTCCAAGTTTCATGGTAATCGGTTCAGCGGTTTTTACGTGATTGAATAACAAACACGTAAAGCCTTTGTAAAAAATATACACATACACACATACTTCCAATCTGTCAGCTTTATACTTAATATTAGTAGGATTATAGTTTAGTTCTAACAACATTCGAATTTTGTTCCGGTTTTTTTAAAGTGTTTTGTGATTTCCCGAACAATTTGACTTTGGAACTGATGAAGGTCAACAGAGCTGAGTTTGTAATGCTTCACTTCTCAAGCAACCATAATAATTCAAGCTAAAATATAAATATTAAAAGAGACCAGTTAAAATTCATTGGTTGTGGTTTTTTCTATTTTCACTGATCGCCGGAGGTTACAGCGGACCACTCCGTAGGTTTGTATTGATAGGGAGGGGACGGCTATTTCACAAGATATATTATAGAGGTTAGTTATGACAAAGGCCTGGGGCTCGATTCGGTAAGGACATAGCATGCGGAATGCCGGCGGGATGCAGGCGACGTGCAGGAGATGTACGTTAATTCGTATATGTTCGTGAACTTAGCAGAGCATTGTCCAGCAGATCAAAAAATAATGTGAGTTCTATTCGCATGCAGCCGAGTTCTATAGTTCCTGATACTTTTTAAAAATAGTTCCGGCGTTTAAGCCTTAAAAAAGTCATTTGAAAAAATGCTCTGCTAACTTCGCGGTTTATTTCAGCAGAGCATAATATTATTTGATTTCTATATAAATACGGCATAGTTCCACAGTTCCTGATACTTTTTAGAAATAGTTCTGGTCTTTTAAATGAATTAAACTCACATTCAAGTCTCAGCAGAGCATAACATGATGTCATCCAAGTAAACGAATAAATCTAAAGTCGTCATTTCGAATTCAAAGTATGGGAGAGGCTAGAACTCATTCTTTTTTAGTAGATCTAGCTCAGTTCTACCCCTTACAATTCGATTTGAGTCCAGAACTCACATAAAAGTGTCAGCAGAGCATACCTGAAAATCCAAGTAACGAAAAATTCGTATGTTGTTATTTCAAATTCAAACTATGGGAGAGGCTAGAACTCATTGTTTTTGTGTAGATCTAGATCAGCACTACCCGCTACACCTTGATTTAAGTCCAGAACTCCCATAAAAGTGTCAGCAGAGCATACCTGAAAATCCAAGTAGGTAACGAAAAATTCTAGTGTTTTAATTTCAAATTCAAAGTACGGGAGAGGCCAGAACTCATTCAATCTTAGTAGTTCTAGATCAGTACTACCCGTTACAACTTGATTTAAGTCCAGAACTCCCATAAAAGTGTCAGCAGAGCATACCTGAAAATCCAACTACCGAAAAATTCGTGTGTTATAATTTCAAATTCAAAGTACGGGAGAGGCCAGAACCCATTCAATCTTAGTAGTTCTAGATCAGTACTACCCGTTACAACTTGATTTCAGTCCAGAACTCTCATAAAAGTGTCAGCAGAGCATACCTAAAAATCCAAGTCTCCGCAGAGTATAACATGATGTCATCCAAGTAAACGAAAAATTCTAATGTTGCCATTTTAAGTTCGAAGTATGGAAGAGGCTAGAACTCATGCAATCTTAGTAGTTCTTCATCAGTACTACCCGTTGAAACTTGATTTAAGTCCAGAACTCCCATAAAAGTGTCAGCAGAGCATACCTGAAAATCCAACTACCGAAAAATTCGTGTCTTATAATTTCAAATTCAAAGTACGGGAGAGGGCAGAACTCATTCAATCTTAGTAGTTCCAGATCAGTACTACACGTTACAACTTGATTTAAGTCCAGAACTCCCATAAAAGTGTCAGCAGAGCATACCTGAAAATCCAACTACCGAAAAATTCTAATGTTGTCAATTTCAATACAAAGTATGGGAGAACCTAGAACTCATTGATTTTGTGTAGATCTAGATCAGCACTACCCAATACAACTTGATTTGAGTCCAGAACTCTCATAAAAGTGTCAGCAGAGCATACCTGAAAATCCAACTACCGAAAAATTCTAATGTTGTCAATTTCAATACAAAGTATGGGAGAACATAGAACTCATTGATTTTGTGTAGATCTAGATCAGCACTACCCATTACAACTTGATTTGAGTCCAGAACTCTCATAAAAGTGTCAGCAGAGCAAACCTGAAAATCCAACTACCGAAAAATTCTAATGTTGTCAATTTCAATACAAAGTATGGGAGAACCTAGAACTCATTGTTTTTTTGTAGATCTAGATCAGCACTACCCATTACAACTTGATTTGAGTCCAGAACTCTCATAAAAGTGTCAGCAGAGCATACCTGAAATTCCAAGTCTCCGCAGAGCATAACATGATGTCATCCAAGTAAACGAAAAATTCTAATGTTGCCATTTTAAGTTCGAAGTATGTAAGAGGCTAGAACTCATGCAATCTTAGTAGTTCTACATCAGTACTACCCGTTAAAACTTGATTTAAGTCCAGAACTCCCATAAAAGTGTCAGCAGAGCATACCTGAAAATCCAACTACCGAAAAATTCGTGTGTTATAATTTCAAATTCAAAGTACGGGAGAGGCCAGAACTCATTCAATCTTAGTAGTTCTAGATCAGTACTACCCGTTACAACTTGATTTAAGTCCAGAACTCCCATAAAAGTGTCAGCAGAGCATACCTGAAACTCCAACTACCGAAAAATTCTAATGTTGTCAATTTCAATACAAAGTATGGGAGAACCTAGAACTCATTGATTTTGTGTAGATCTAGATCAGCACTACCCGCTACAACTTGATTTGAGTCCAGAACTCTCATAAAAGTGTCAGCAGAGCATACCTGAAAATCCAACTACCGAAAAATTCGTGTCTTATAATTTCAAATTTAAAGTACGGGAGAGGGCAGAACTCATTCAATCTTAGTAGTTCCAGATCAGTACTACCCGTTACAACTTGATATAAGTCCAGAACTCCCATAAAAGTGTCAGCAGAGCATACCTAAAAATCCATATACCGAAAAATTCTAATGTTGTCATTGTAAATTCGAAGTATGGGAGAGGCTAGAACTTATTGTTTTTGTGAAAACCTAGATCAGCACTACCCATTACATTTTGAATTGAGTCCAGAACACTCATAAAAGTGTCAGCAGAGCATACCTGAAAATCCAAGTCTCCGCAGAGTATAACATGATGTCATCCAAGTAAACGAAAAATTCTAATGTTGCCATTTTAAGTTCAAAGTATCGGAGAGGCTAAAACTCATGCAATCTTAGTAGTTCTACATTAGTACTACCCGTTAAAACTTGATTTAAGTCCAGAACTCCCATAAAAGTGTCAGCAGAGCATACCTAAAAATCCAACTACCGAAAAATTCTAATGTTGTCAATTTCAATACAAAGTATGGGAGAACCTAGACCTCATTGATTTATTGTAGATCTAGATCAGCACTACCCATTACAACTTGATTTGAGTCTAGAACTCTCATAAAAGTGTTAGCAGAGCATACCTGAAAATCCAACTACCGAAAAATTCGTGTGTTATAATTTCAATTTCAAAGTACGGGAGAGGGCAGAACTCATTCACTCTTAGTAGTTCTAGATCAATGCTACCCGTTACAACTTGATTTAAGTCCAGAACTCCCATAAAAGTGTCAGCAGAACATACCTGAAAATACAATACATACCATGATGTACCGGGTAGTACTGATCTAGAACTACTAAGATTGAATGAGTTCTGGCTTCTTTCGTACTTTGAATTTAAAAGTATAACACACGAATTTTTCGGTAGTTGGATTTTCAGGTATGCTCTGCTGACACTTCTATGAGAGTTCTGGACTCAAATCAATTTGTAATGGGTAGTGCTGATCTAGATCTACAAAAAATCAATGAGTTCTAGGTTCTCCCATACTTTGTATTGAAATTGACAACATTAGAATTTTTCGGTAGTTGGATTTTCAGGTATGCTCTGCTGACACTTTTATGAGAGTTCTGGACTCAAATCAAGTTGTATTGGGTAGTGCTGATCTAGATCTACACCAAATTAATGAGTTCTAGGTTCTCCCATACGTTGTATTGAAATTAACAACATTAGAATTTTTCGGTAGTTGGATTTTTAGGTATGCTCTGCTGACACTTTTATGAGAGTTCTAGACTCAAATCAAGTTGTAATGGGTAGTGCTGATCTAGATCTACTAAAAATCAATGAGTTCTAGGTTCTCCCATACTTTGTATTGAAATTGACAACATTAGAATTTTTCGGTAGTTGGATTTTCAGGTATGCTCTGCTGACACTTTTATGGGAGTTCTGGACTTAAATCAAGTTTTAACGGGTAGTACTGATCTAGAACTACTAAGATTGCATGAGTTCTACCCTCTCCCATACTTTGAACTTAAAATGGCAACATTAGAATTTATCGTTTACTTGGATGACATCATGTTATACTCTGCGGAGACTTGGATTTTCAGGTATGCTCTGCTGACACTTTTATGGGAGTTCTGGACTTAAATCAAGTTGTAACGGGTAGTACTGATCTAGAACTACTAAGATTGCATGAGTTCTAGCCTCTCCGATACTTTGAACTTAAAATGGCAACATTAGAATTTTTCGTTTACTTGGATGACATCATGTTATGCTCTGCGGAGACTTGGAATTTCAGGTATGCTCTGCTGACACTTTTATGAGAGTTCTGGACTCAAATCAAGTTGTAATGAGTAGTGCTGATCTAGATCTACACAAAATCAATGAGTTCTAGGTTCTCCCATACTTTGTATTGAAATTGACAACATTAGAATTTTTCGGTAGTTGGATTTTCAGGTATGCTCTGCTGACACTTTTATGGGAGTTCTGGACTTAAATCAAGTTGTAACGGGTAGTACTGATCTAGAACTACTAAGATTGAATGAGTTCTGGCCTCTCCCGTACTTTGAATTTGAAATTATAACACACGAATTTTTCGGTAGTTGTATTTTCAGGTATGCTCTGCTGACACTTTTATGGGAGTTCTGGACTTAAATCAAGTTTTAACGGGTAGTACTGATATAGAACTTCTAAGATTGCATGAGTTCTAGCCTCTCCGATACTTTGAACTTAAAATGGCAACATTAGAATTTTTCGTTTACTTGGATGACATCATGTTATACTCTGCGGAGACTTGGATTTTCAGGTATGCTCTGCTGACACTTTTATGGGAGTTCTGGACTTAAATCAAGTTGTAACGGGTAGTACTGATCTAGAACTACTAAGATTGCATGAGTTCTAGCCTCTCCGATACTTTGAACTTAAAATGGCAACATTAGAATTTTTCGTTTACTTGGATGACATCATGTTATGCTCTGCGGAGACTTGGAATTTCAGGTATGCTCTGCTGACACTTTTATGAGAGTTCTGGACTCAAATCAAGTTGTAATGGATAGTGCTGATCTAGATCTACACAAAATCAATGAGTTCTAGGTTCTCCCATACTTTGTATTGAAATTGACAACATTAGAATTTTTCGGTAGTTGGATTTTCAGGTATGCTCTGCTGACACTTTTATGGGAGTTCTGGACTTAAATCAAGTTGTAACGGGTAGTACTGATCTAGAACTACTAAGATTGAATGAGTTCTGGCCTCTCCCGTACTTTGAATTTGAAATTATAACACACGAATTTTTCGGTAGTTGTATTTTCAGGTATGCTCTGCTGACACTTTTATGGGAGTTCTGGACTTAAATCAAGTTTTAACGGGTAGTACTGATGTAGAACTACTAAGATTGCATGAGTTCTACCCTCTCCCATACTTTGAACTTAAAATGGCAACATTAGAATTTATCGTTTACTTGGATGACATCATGTTATGCTCTGCGGAGACTTGGATTTTCAGGTATGCTCTGCTGACACTTTTATGAGAGTTCTGGACTCAAATCAAGTTGTAATGGGTAGTGTTAATCTAGATCTACACAAAATCAATGAGTTCTAGGTTCTCCCATACTTTGTATTGAAATTGACAACATTAGAATTTTTCGGTAGTTGGATTTTCAGGTATGCTCTGCTGACACTTTTATGGGAGTTCTGGACTTAAATCAAGTTGTAACGGGTAGTACTGATCTAGAACTACTAAGATTGAATGAGTTCTGGCCTCTCCCGTACTTTGTTTTGAAATTGACAACATTAGAATTTTTCGGTAGTTGGATTTTCAGGTATGCTCTGCTGACACTTTTATGGGAGTTCTGGACTTAAATCAAGTTGTAACGGGTAGTACTGATCTAGAACTACTAAGATTGAATGAGTTCTGGCCTCTCCCGTACTTTGAATTTGAAATTATAACACACGAATTTTTCGGTAGTTGTATTTTCAGGTATGCTCTGCTGACACTTTTATGGGAGTTCTGGACTTAAATCAAGTTGTAACGGGTAGTACTGATCTAAAACTACTAAGATTGAATGAGTTCTGGCCTCTCCCGTACTTTGAATTTGAAATTAAAACACTAGAATTTTTCGTTACCTACTTGGATTTTCAGGTATGCTCTGCTGACACTTTTATGGGAGTTCTGGACTCAAATCAAGTTGTATTGGGTAGTGCTGATCTAGATCTACACAAAATCAATGAGTTCTAGGTTCTCCCATACTTTGTATTGAAATTGAAAACATTAGAATTTTTCGGTAGTTGGATTTTCAGGTATGCTCTGCTGACACTTTTATGGGAGTTCTGGACTTAAATCAAGTTTTAACGGGTAGTACTGATGTAGAACTACTAAGATTGCATGAGTTCTAGCCTCTTCCATACTTCGAACTTAAAATGGCAACATTAGAATTTTTCGTTTACTTGGATGACATCATGTTATGCTCTGCGGAGACTTGGATTTTCAGGTATGCTCTGCTGACACTCTTATGAGAGTTCTGGACTCAAATCAAGTTGTATTGGGTAGTGCTGATCTAGATCTACACAAAATCAATGAGTTTTAGGTTCTCCCATACTTTGTATTGAAATTGACAACATTAGAATTTTTCGTTACTTGGATTTTCAGGTATGCTCTGCTGACACTTTTATGAGAGTTCTAGACTCAAATCAAGTTGTAATGGGTAGTGTTGATCTAGATCTACAATAAATCAATGAGTTCTAGGTTCTCCCATACTTTGTATTGAAATTGACAACATTAGAATTTTTCGGTAGTTGGATTTTTAGGTATGCTCTGCTGACACTTTTATGGGAGTTCTGGACTTAAATCAAGTTTTAACAGGTATTACTGATGTAGAACTGCTAAGATTGCATGAGTTCTAGCCTCTCCGATACTTTGAACTTAAAATGGCAACATTAGAATTTTTCGTTTACTTGGATGACATCATGTTATACTCTGCGGAGACTTGGATTTTCAGGTATGCTCTGCTGACACTTTTATGAGTGTTCTGGACTCAAATCAAGTTGTAATGGGTAGTGCTGATCTAGGTTTTCACAAAAACAATGAGTTCTAGCCTCTCCCATACTTTGAATTTACAATGACAACATTGGAATTTTTCGGTATTTGGATTTTTAGGTATGCTCTGCTGACACTTTTATGGGAGTTCTGGACTTAAATCAAGTTGTAACGGGTAGTACTGATCTGGAACTACTAAGATTGAATGAGTTCTGCCCTCTCCCGTACTTTGAATTTGAAATTATAAGACACGAATTTTTCGGTAGTTGGATTTTCAGGTATGCTCTGCTGACACTTTTATGAGAGTTCTGGACTCAAATCAAGTTGTATTGGGTAGTGCTGATCTAGATCTACACAAAATCAATGAGTTCTAGGTTCTCCCATACTTTGTATTGAAATTGACAATATTAGAATTTCTCGGTAGTTGGATTTTCAGGTATGCTCTGCTGACACTTTTATTGGAGTTCTGGACTTAAATCAAGTTTTAACGGGTAGTACTGATCTAGAACTACTAAGATTGCATGAGTTCTACCCTCTCCCATACTTTGAATTTGAAATTATAAGACACGAATTTTTCGGTAGTTGGATTTTCAGGTATGCTCTGCTGACACTTTTATTGGAGTTCTGGACTTAAATCAAGTTTTAACGGGTAGTACTGATCTAGAACTACTAAGATTGCATGAGTTCTACCCTCTCCCATACTTTGAACTTAAAATGGCAACATTAGAATTTATCGTTTACTTGGATGACATCATGTTATGCTCTGCGGAGACTTGGAATTTCAGGTATGCTCTGCTGACACTTTTATGAGAGTTCTGGACTCAAATCAAGTTGTAATGGGTAGTGCTGATCTAGATCTACACAAAATCAATGAGTTCTACGTTCTCCCATACTTTGTATTGAAATTGACAACATTAGAATTTTTCGGTAGTTGGATTTTCAGGTATGCTCTGCTGACACTTTTATGGGAGTTCTGGACTTAAATCAAGTTGTAACGGGTAGTACTGATCTAAAACTACTAAGATTGAATGAGTTCTGACCTCTCCCGTACTTTGAATTTGAAATTAAAACACTAGAATTTTTCGTTACCTACTTGGATTTTCAGGTATGCTCTGCTGACACTTTTATGGGAGTTCTGGACTAAAATCAAGTTGTAGCGGGTAGTGCTGATCTAGATCTACACAAAAACAATGAGTTCTAGCCTCTCCCATAGTTTGAATTTGAAATAACAACATACGAATTTTTCGTTACTTGGATTTTCAGGTATGCTCTGCTGACACTTTTATGTGAGTTCTGGACTCAAATCGAATTGTAAGGGGTAGAACTGAGCTAGATCTACTAAAAAAGAATGACTTCTAGCCTCTCCCATACTTTGAATTCGAAATGACGACTTTAGATTTTTTCGTTTACTTGGATGACATCATGTTATGCTCTGCTGAGACTTGAATGTGAGTTTAATTCATTTAAAAGACCAGAACTATTTCTAAAAAGTATCAGGAACTGTGGAACTATGCCGTATTTATATAGAAATCAAATAATATTATGCTCTGCTGAAATAAACCGCGAAGTTAGCAGAGCATTTTTTCAATTGACTTTTCTAAGGCTATAACGCCGGAACTATTTTTAAAAAGTATCAGGAACTATAGAACTCGGCTGCATGCGAATAGAACTCACATTATTTTTTGATCTGCTGGACAATGCTCTGCTAAGTTCACGAACATAATTCGTATTCTGTAAACGTTATTTTACTTAATTACTACTTAATTAGTTAAGTAGCCTTCAAAATTAAAGGCAACTTAATTATTTAAATAACTCCCCTTGTCCCTAAGCAAATCAGTATTCAAAGAAGTTATAGAATAGCTATTATTTTTACCCCTGCAACAAATCGACTTCTGCAATGCTCATGCATCCCGCCTGCTTGTCGCATGCTATGTTTTTAGAGAATCAGGGCCCAGATTTACTCTCAGCTCTAAATTGCAAGAGCTTTGTTGCATGTGTTAGTTACGAACGGAATTCCACATCAGTGTGCAGTTTCCTTTCAAATAAAATATTTTATTAATATCGCACACACATCGCCCATCCTCGTTGAAAGTCTCTTTATAAAGAATTTTTAGACTTTCCATGTTATAATACCTACAAATAAAGGTAAACTCTAAAACCGAAACATTAAACGTAACAAAACGTTCGGATGAAACCTCCAAGCTTAACAAGTTAACACAGATGGAAGCTCGGAGCGACCGGATGTACGTTTGTAATGGCCGCTGCTCCACTTCCGGTCGCAGTTTAGAACAGTTTCAAATGTTCGAACAGATGTTACAGTATCTACATCTATACATTTTCATAACGAGGGATTTTTAAATGAGTTTTCGATGGGAATTGCATGGTCGTGTAAATAAATTGACGAAAATAAAGGCGGATGGGCAATGGGGCAATGAGTAAAATTCTAATTGTAACTGCGTTAATACGCTTTAACGACAAAACACGGGAAAAGTTTATGCGAAAAATAATCAATAAGGCTAGCTTGTACAGCCATCGTCGTCGGGCTAACTAACCAGCTGAAATTAGCCGGTCTAGACTATCCCTTAAGTATGACGTTTATCGGTAGTTCCACTATAATTAAAAATAAAAAAGAAGTGATAATTTTTTGTTAGAGTTGGATGCATCAAAAATAATTAACACCTACCTAAAATTTACCATCCGATTATTTCATGTTTAAATTAAAGAACACGGGGTCGGGACTCAGGCGGCTGAAACCGCGGGACAGAGCTAGTAAGTAGCACAGTAAGCGGATGAAATCACGGAATGTTACCTGAACAATTTTTTCCCTTTACTTTTTCAGCAGTTGAAAGTTTCCGAACTCCATGTTCACTTTTACCGTTCTAGTTTCAAACTGAAGTTAATTCCTTGCCACACTGGCTGGTTAATGTTTAATCGATTCTGGGTTTAAATTTTTTATGTTTTTTGTAGGTTGGCTCCTTTTGTTTTCGTATTATTATAGAGCCCTAAATGGAATTGGTTTGATTATGTTCGTAATATCTTGCAGATATTTATAATTATGGACGGGAGTTTTGGAGAGAACGCGTTGAGTTTTGCTGAATTTGTATTTTCGTAAAGCCTAGTTAAAATGCGTGTTTATTGTTTGAAACGTTGTCTTCAAACCTCATCTAACTAAAAAATAATTGTAATCTTATTATATACTAATCTAATTAATAGAACTATGGACGATTTTGTTAGATAGCGGCGTTCTGTGGTCCGGATTAGTAAAAAACAACGAACATAGGTACATACTGTGTATCTTATTTCTACCCCTAAACTAACTCTATACCAAATTCCATTCTAATCGGTTTAGCCGTTCTTGAGATATAAATAGTGTAACTAAACACGACTTATATCGCTGCGTTCTGCAGTTTCACCTGACAAAGTTCCATTTCCATGGAAATATCGGAATTTAAAAATAGTGAAATCGGCGCGGTAGTTTTTGAGCTTATTCATTACAAACATACACACAAAAATACAAATATTTCTCAGAGGAAATACAGATATAATATTAGTGTAAATGTATAGAAAAGGTAACAAAACCTCACCTAAAAAGGTACAGTATCATCGACTTATCTGTTATGTAGTTCGAAGTCGGGCATCCAGTAAAACTATCCTTAGTTTTTGTTGCCATGAAAAATCAAAGAAGGAACATCTAAAACTGCTTGTTTTTCATTAAATAAAACATTAAAACACACAAAACCATACATAATTATACAAAATCAATCACCAAAAAAAAAAAAACAATAAAGAAGTTGATCCTTCAAGGCACTTCGACCCAAAGTCCCAAGCAAACTGGCGGCGTTTCAATCGCAAGGCTTATTATTATTGACTATTATTGAAACTGCTTGTTCTAAAAATAGCATACCTACCACTGATCCCAACACTACAATTACTAAGCTAAACACGGCATCGTGTATTTTTTACATAATATAAAAACTCTTAACAAAATGAGCATTCTCCTTTCAGTCAAATGACAAAATTAGCTACACATTCCTAACCTAACGATTAAATCGTATCTTATAATCAGAAAATCGGAAGGAAAATCGGACGGCTTTTCGTACCCTAGAGCACAAAGCCTGTTCAATTGTGATCTCTATTCAATTGCAATAAGAATCAATATTGGACAATGAGTGTTCGATGTGGAGAGGATTGCCATATCGACCCCGATTTTTCGATTACGTTCCCCTGTTGTTGACTGTTTGATAGTGTTGGGAACTTTACTAAGAAAGTTAGCTTTGTTTTTTATCGATCTAACATTTTCTGTAATAATAATACTAGTCTGACAACATTCGTTGCTAGCCGATTGGTAAGTTTTGCGCCGCACCGGTCTAAGATGAAGAAATATCTTGCTGATATACAAAATTAATAACGATTTGAATACTCCCAAATTGTAGATATCCTACTAATATTATAAAGCTGAAAGTTTGTGAGTATGTGTGTATGTGTGTTTAGTACCTACTCAATCACACAAACTACTGAACCGATTGCGATGAAACTAGGAATATAGGTAGCTGGGGACCTGCATTAACACATAGGCTACTTTTTATCCCGATATTCCCTCGGGAACGGGACTTACGCGGGTGAAACCGCAGGGCGCAGCTAGTATGTCATAAAAATCACAAATTCAACCAACTGAATCATTCAACTCACGCAATCTCTTAATTGTCGAGAACTATTCAATGAACCAGTGATTCTAATTTGTTACTACTTTTATAGTAATCCTATAATAATTACTATAAAAGTTGTCTTTTCGAAATCGAATTTCGGGTCTGAGAATCTGATTCCGAGCAAAGCGCCACTTTGTTTAGGTATTTTAGACTTCGAGCATAGTTGAAATAGAGCATAGGAAAACTAACCCAAAAATGGTAGGGTTGGTTGAGTTTTTTCTTTTCAAAACAGCTGAAATTTAACATTTTTTTTCTGGTTTTATTCGCGTTGCTTTTATATCGATCATTTTATCAATGTGTAACTTTTTAGATATTTCTAAACCTCGTCCCTCAGGGGTAGTATCCCCTTAATTCCAATCCAACATTGCGAAAAGAGAAGAAAAGTTCAAAACACTTTTTTCAACAAAAATTTGTATAGAACATCGATAAATCGACAAAGCCCATCCCTATCGACAAAAGTGCCGTTCCTTAATCGACATCACTCGTGGAATGCACACACCAGAATCATATTAGGGTATCGAGGGTGCTTGATCTACGGACTACGAGTCCTCCAAAGATTACCAATTCCCTTCTTTCTGTTAATGGTGAAAAGGTGAGATCTTCTA
The DNA here is from genome assembly GCA_949358125.1 of Idaea dimidiata. NCBI lineage: Eukaryota > Metazoa > Arthropoda > Insecta > Lepidoptera > Geometridae > Idaea > Idaea dimidiata. Next base: position 16,862,088 of record OX442334.1, on the reverse strand, counting down.
CTTCTACCTTATGGAAGTGTACAGGCAACTCACTTAGTTAGCTGTTTAATTAACAGCCTAGCCGCTTTAACGTTTGGTTGCTAACAGATACCACAGGTACAGATATTTAAACTCCAGTTACAAGTAAGGTTAAAGTAATCTTAATTTACTCAAAACGAACAGAGTTCCTTTTTTTATTTTTTGTATATACGTAATAGCAAAATAGGCTAGCATTTGACCTAAAAGGGTCCGGCTTAAAACTATTTTGCTTGAATTATATAAAGTAAGTAATATAATTGATTCTGGTAGCCTGGCGGACTTCAAAGTTGTAGAACAAAAGGTGTTCGCCTAGACGTCTAGAACAACACACTTTCGGCTTAAATGGTCATCGTCGGACAACGCTCTATACGAGTATAAGATAAGACACAAAAATGATTATAGATTTCTCTTCTGTTTTCGCACTTTGTATTTTCAAAGAATCTGAAAAGACTCCGAAACGTCGGAACGGCATATGTTGGCAATAAAAGTAACCCCCTTAAAATTACAAAAAAAATATTATAACTTATTTTACTGACTCTACCTATGTAGGAACACATTTTCAGCGCTGCAAATATTATGTGTAGATGAAGCCTCTAACCTAGTTTTTTTTTTAATTTATTTTATTAATCATTTATTTCAGTTTAAGTATCCATAACCTTAACATTTTATTGTCTAGGGAAAAAGCTATATCTTTTTCCTATTGTCTTAATTTTCTTTAATAGATAAGCACCTTCTCATACCAGAATCTAAATAGGTGTCTGTGCCTATCATCAAAATGTAATTACAACGTAAATTAATTATTTTCTACCATTTAGTCTTTACACCCAAATTCCTTGTTTAATGTCAAACTGAAAAACATAGCTAAGAGTGAGTCGTAACAAGAATTAAGAGTTCCGTATTATTTTACAAAAAATCAAGTCTGCAGATTATTTACTTTTCTTTTCATATTTTGTTTAGCTTTTCCTAAAATATTTCAGGACTCGATTGGTAATTAAGGGTTACTTATTACAATTACGCCTATAAATGTCCAAACTATAAATGACCACTTGACCACTACAAGCGACCATTTCTTGAAATGACCAATTTCCAATATCTGACAATGTCCAACTGACTAGCGACCAATTACCGACATGATTATCAAGGACTGAACAATATCCATTAAACAACTCTAGGGGTATTCATCGATACCGAAGATCGGTAACGTATGTCCGTAATATGACAGAGATCAATACAGTCACTTCTAGCTAGGATCACACTTCCAGAGCTCTATGGTCCAAAAACTAAAATCGACTAGACATGTCTGGAGGTTTCTGACATCAGTTTCATCACCGACATCAGTGACAGTGACTTATGCTTAATCGAGTTTCGCTATCGGGCCAAACACCCCAGCTGTGGTATTATCTAATTAGCATCCACCGCTACACGTGGCTAACTTGCAGTACATTGCTGCTTTGACGTAACATGGTTGTTACCGGTGATTCTTCAAAGCAGCAATGTAGAATACGAAATATGTTTTTTGACAGTAAATAGCAACTAGTAGCGGTGGATGCTAATTAGATGATACCACAGCAGAATACCCTTCCCGTCTCTTTTTCGGGGTAGACTACAACTAACAACAATCCAACTTTGCGAACACAGAAGAAAAAATCAAATAATTATTTTTGAGTGGGTCAACATCTGTCGTTGTTGTCTTCTTTTGTTCAAGAAAAGCGTAAGGATCTCTAAAAACCATTCTAAACCAAGATTGGGACAAAAATTAATGTGTTTCTCAACAAGTAGGTATATAAAACAAGGGTCCCGTGCCAAATTGAGTAATTTTACGACAGCCTGCGATGAGGACTCTTAATTACAGAACGTTTCGCGAGTTTGACATTGTCAGCGCGGCCTGTCTCATTTACACCCTTAATTTTCTTGTTCCGATTGTAAAAATGGAAGTGCGTGTGTTTTAAGGGTGTAATTTTAATAAACTAGCTGCGTCCTGCGGTTTTACGCGTAAGTCGGTAAATTACGCGGGAATATCGGGATCTAAACTAGCCTTCTCCAAGCTCCTATTTATCTCTATACCAAAATGCATCAAAATTGGTTCAGAGGATTAGGCATGTTAGCGTAACAGACAGACTAACAAATACAACCTAACTTACAATAAAAAACCATTAATAAGTTTTACTATAAATATTTCCGAGTAGATACTATGAAAGTTAATCTTCAAAGGCAGCAGTCAATATAACATTTAAACACTTGTGAAAATCCTTTCCCGTTCTTCACCTTTCATCATTGATATACAAGTACCAACGTCAAATCTCGAGCATTTCGTATTACTACAAAAAGATTAGTTTTAGGCACTCTAGAAAGGAGAATAAGACAATAAGGTTAGTGTAAACTCGTTGTAAAAGGCATACTTGTCATGGACTATTTCGGAAACGATTGGTTCTAGACAAGTACAGGTACCATCTAGGTTAACGATTGGTTCTAAACTTACAGTTACCTTCTATGTTAGCGTGCTTCATCTTAGACTGCATCAACAGTTACCATCAGGTGTGATAGTGGTGAAACGTATAAAATATACATAATTTAAAAAATCCTGTTAAAAGAAATGAAATACAAATCTTGAAGAGCTGTCTATTAATTTGGACACGTGTAAAGGACCCTGAGATAAGGACTAATGAAATTAATTATAATGGGCAGAGTTGCGTAGAAATGTTGGTTTGTAGGAAGAAGTTGTGGCTATAAAACGTCATAGAGTGGAGAGAATAATCGATCACAGCCAAACTATTCAACCGCGCGAGAAAAAAAACTTACAGCCAACCTTCACTAGTTGGAGAGACACTCTTGAGAAGAAGAAATAGAGATGCCTAACAATAAATACTTCGTTTTATAATCTGATCTACATTCAATCAATAATTGAAATTCTTTGTATCACTTTGTATTTCGTATCCACATGACGCGACGCGCAACGACTTAACTCAAGCATTCGTATGGATTATTGTATGAATAAGTGAAACCTATGTCTCTCGTATGAAATCCTCAGAAATACTTCGAATGTTGGATTTGTGTACGATTAAATGGATTGTGTTAGATATTCAGTACCTTAAGATGTGGCTCAATTAATTTTAGATGTTATGTTTCTATTGTTATATAGTTGCCTACAGTGATTGTTCAATGTATAGATATGGTTTACATCTGAAATAGAGCCTTGGGGTGAGTAGGTAAGCAATTACCGAATTTAAAATGTTGTTTACCTACTGATGAATTATACGAGTTTCAATTTTAAGAAACTGGTTTAAAGCATCGATGACCGAGTAAAGTAGGTTATTTTTTAGTTAACTTAAGTAGGTATGTATGGCCCAAAAAGAAATAACCTGCTACATATATCTACACCCTGGTATCTCTACTGTCTTCTCATAGCTTGCTGAACTTGGTCATTGCCGCTTTAGTCTATTTTATCAAATATTCTGAACAAACATATTGGTGTACCGTTTCATACTCTTACGCCTGACTGCGCCATGTGAAGATTATGTTTTGGAGGAGCATATTCACATAGAAGTGGTTAATGAAAAAGCCAAGAAACCTTCTTTATTAACCACAGAGTAGAATCCAACCTGCACCCCAGACAGTGTCACATAAGCAATTTAATGTTCTACATTTAGGCCGGGCGCACTTTGGATTCGTCATCGTATACGACTAATTTGTATGTAGTCTGCACGCTTCTATAATACTTGGAAGGATTGGATTGTTCGTACGTATTCGTACGTTACAGTACAAATGAAATTCGGACGAAACCGGATCCAAACTGCGGTCAACCTACCAACGCGTCAGTTCAAAAAATCTTAACAGGTTCTTATTTCTTACAGATCCCCTAAAGATCTCAACGCCCCGTTTCTCCGGGACGTCCTGGCTGGCACTGCGTGCGCTCCGCGGCGCGTACAAGCGCGTGCGCTTGCGTGTGCGCGTACGGCCCGAACGCGCGCGTGGCGTGCTGCTATTGACTGGCGAGCATGATGACCTGAGCGGGGACTATCTGGCACTGATATTGAGGAATGGACATATTGAACTTAGGTAAGGTTATCTTGAAGGAGAACAGCTTCATCAAAAATTCTCCCGTGACAGGATTCCAACCTGTGTCTCTTGCTTGCCGGGCGAGTGCACTAACCACTGCGCCCGACGTGGTCACGCGAAACCCACATGACACGTGGCATAAATTAACGATTGTGCTTTTTCCAAATTAAAAAAAATTAAACAAGTAAATGATGATGACGATGACGATGATGAGGATAATATTGATGATGTGTGAAATATTAAAGATACTTAACTTGTTTACTTGACTACGAGACGCTACGAAGGGTTATGTTTATCTGTCTATATAGATATCCATATTTGTTCCTATGTCGCACTCTAAAGGCCAAACGGATGGATCGATTCTGATGATACTTACGTCAATCGATTCAAATTAGTTATGTGAGTGTAATGAAAGCATGGATGAAACAATGTTAATTCCATGAATGAAAGTCATTACTCCAATGACAGTTATCATCATTTGAAATGGCGCCAATTAGCCGCCATTATTATATGTAAATGAAAAAAAACTACAAAAGGTCAAGACAAGACAATCATGGTTCTTTAGTAGCTACTAAAGAAACATAATTGTTTTCTGTCACTTTAAATAAATATGATATCAAAATTTAATTAATATTTATTTATTTTTAAGTGACTTGATTCTTGAAAGGCAGCAATTAAACATTTGAAACAAACATGAAACATATTATAATAAAATTATTATGTTTTTTGTAAGATTCGACTGTGGAAGCGGAGCCGGCGTGCTACGATCACCGGAGCCAGTCAGACTCGGCCATTGGAACATCATATCGGTGTACCGACACCGGTGGGACGCCTGGCTCCGGCTCAACAATGGGAAACGGGTTCGAGGCCGGTCTAAGGTAAGGATTTAATAATACTAGTCATGGGTTTAAGAATGAAGTTCTATGTTGCAAACGTAGTTTAGTTAATACGACTTTAGACCATTAATTTTAAGATATTGCACTTATGATTATTAGATAATATTACGAAAACCGACGAGTCCGTATGAGCTTGATGACTTTGCTTTTTCCGGCAGAAAAATAAGTTTTTGTTTTCTTCAAATATACATAAAAGTAACGGTTATTTTAATTTATTTTCATAAATAAAATAAGTTAATATTCTGAAAATAATACGTTATGATGTTAAAGTTAAAGATATTTATTGTATTTATTTTTTCGCAAATTGTACGAAAAGTCAAGTATTTTCCTATATGTTAGTCTTGGGTGAACTTAAATCGCGAGCTACACCAAGGACTCTTCTTGATTCCCTCACTTTGCTCGTGATTTAATTATTAAACAGGAGTAAACCTTGAGTCCTTCGTTGCGCTCGCGATTTACGTTATCACCCGCGACACAAGACATGGCACAGCTTTATCCCCTTGGTTAATGATCTACTATTGTAACTCTTTCACGCAAAAACTACTGAACTGATTGCGATGAAACTTGGAATATATGTAGCTAGAGACCTGGAATAACACATAGGCTACTTTTGATCCCACGATATTCCTGCGGGATCTGGAATACGCGAGTGAAACGGCGGGCGCAGCTAGTAACTCATGAGACGCACCTAATGTGCCGACACCAAATTATGTGGGGTTTTAGCGAACTCCGGGCTTCCGAGACTCGAGATGGATACAACTGGGAATAAAGCTCGAATATGAAGGTGAATCCAAAAGAATTCGCTAAAAATTCATAATCAAAATACATTAAAAAGTTGCAAAGTTCAACACCGCTTTGGTGAAAATGGCGAAAAAAATTAAATGACAAAACCGTGGTCGGTTCCACCCCTTAATTCTCGTTAGATTTTGGTTAAACTTTTAATTGAATTGATGATTTTTGAAATCGGGAGACCGAATGGTTTAGCTTTTTACACAATCCCGGCAAAGTTCGTCGTAATTTTGTTCCCTAAGCAGCTAGAACGATTTAAAATGGTTAAAAAAATATAAATTTTAGAGCTTATAAGATTTGGAGTTTATTAGAGCTGATCGAGAGCTAACGTTTGGTGGAGGCATCGGCTAAACGGAATGCTGGGTTGTTATTTTTCCCAGTAAATAAGTATCTGCATGGAAAGGGGCAATGCAGCCAGCATTCTGGCCACTTTATCCTCCGCCGAGGGTTTAGCTGATTTAGATTTAGTTTAGTTTATAAACTTAAGGTTTCAAAATCATAACTACCAAAGGAATACTTGCTAAAATTATCCCGTTTTTTGCAAGTTATTTAAGCAGCTGGTCCCGTTGTACTCTCAGTCGTAAGGTCAGTTTAGATGTCTGAGGGTGATCTGAACAACTCTAACACTAGGTGAGCCACATCACTACATAAAATTATGAAGAAGAATCCTTATTATAGCTTTATATTTAGTTCAATTGAATCATTTAGTAAGTAGGTGGGTACCACAAGATTGCTAATTTAGCATCGTACAGGAATTTTGACCCTAATTTTCAGGGACATTTGAAATATGTATTTGTACCGAGAATCGTCGGAAATTCGTCAGTTATGTGGGTGTCCCGGAAACTTCGGCCCATTACAGAGATGGATAGGATTACTTAAGTTTACGTCTGGAATTATTGGGAAGTTTCCTGTGAATGGGCCCTTTATTTACCTATGGTGTAACTTGTCACAGGTTTATTTTGTATCCATACTACTTATAATAAAGGAACAGAGGACAAAAAGTCTGCACTTGAAAGTAAAGTAACTTGAAAGAAAAGTAGTAGAACAAAACTATATAATATTTCGTAAATTTGTTTTTATTGCTCAAGGCATATTTACTAGAAATATTTTTAAAGGAAAAATTCACCTTCAAAAATTCACTTGCGGCGAGATTTGAACTCGCGTCCCTGGATCTCGCCGCAAGTGAATTTTTTGAGACATTACTGTTTGTTCGGTACAGCTCTTTATTAAATAGATTTAAAAAAAAAAGTGAATTTTTGAAGATGAATTTTTCCTTTAAAAATATTTCTAAAATTATATAATTTATAAAATTTATGTCTGTCAGTCTGTTTCTCTGTTTGTTCCTTTTACAATTACAAACTTCTAATCCGATTGAAATCCGGTTTTCGATATTAGATAGTTCTATTTTCGAGGATCCAATTAGTAGAACCTGAGTAATTAACGAAAAGTCGGCTATGCACTATTTCTACGCAGACGAAGTCGCGGGTAAGTGGTAACAGGCTAACAGCTATCAAATAAATAAAATTGGCCAATTTCGAGATTTTTTATTTTTTGTGTATGAAAAGAACTCGGACTCTCACACGAAGGGTTCCGTAGAATTAAAACAAATTAAATCAGTAGTGTCTTAGAAAAAAGGTCCAGTTTTTACCCTTAGAGTAAGGAACTCTAAGAGCCCCTTGAAGATCTCTCGCCTACATTTAGAACGCGTGGGGAGTAAGCCCGAATTCTCTGTACATTCTCCCGGATGAACCAAATACCTTCGTTGCACTGAATTATGAAACAGTAAACACATCCGTGCCTCTTTTACTTTGCTTCTGCGGCTCGGATTATGTTTTGTTGACATACCTACTGAGTCGTGTTTCACTATGACATACAAATACCTACAAGACGGGACTTCTTCTTTTTCTTTAAAATGTCTTTTCCATTCGGATATTTGCCAGTGTCAAGTATTATCAATATTTGCCAGTTATTTGCATTGAACAAAACAGTCAAGTCGTCATAGTTAAAGTCAAGTCGAGGGTATCATTGTAAAAAGGGGGCCATTTTTTACATACGGAATGCGTTGAGGAGATGTGTTGCTAAATTTTTATTTTTTTGAAACTTAGTTCATATGCGTGTTAAATGTTTAATTTCGGGGCCCCCTTTTTACAATGATTTCCTCGACTTGAATTTAACTATGACGACTTGACTGTTTCGTTCAATGCAAATAGCTTGCAAATATTATAAACTTGACACTGGCAAATGTTCGAATGGAAAAGCCAATTTAAAGAAGAAGAAGAAGTTTGTGAATTCGATCGGACCTTAACCGTTCAGCTAAAAAAATAGAAATTAAAAAAAAAACATCAAATATTTAATAAAAAGTAAACAATTTCAAAAAAGAAGTTTTTTTTAATTATTTGTTTTTTAAACATAGAAATATTTTTAGCAAGGAAATATATTTCCAAAAAATCCCCATGACAGGATTCGAACCTGCGTCCTTTCGCTAACCAGGCGACTGCTCTAACCACTGAGCTACACAGGAATCCCGATTCCTGTGTAGCTCCTGTGCAGCTCAGCTAAAAATATTTCTATGTTTAAAATGCCTTGAGCAATAAAAACAAAAAAAAAAAGAAATATTATTTGTTTTTTTTTAGTATCTGCGGTATTTTGTATTGGGTCGGATATTCAATGAAAATCCGAATTACATTGATTTGAATGAATATGGTTCGAGAGATTTTTATGCGACACTTTTGTAATCGGAACGCGCAGCGAATGAAAATAATTTAAAATTCATAATTTTAACGTTCCAATGACAAAAAAAGAGGTAAAATCGAAAGGTGCGAACACACGTGAATTCAATAGTTTCAAAGCCGAGATTCTATGAATATAAAGAAGTCCCCACCGCACCGGCGACCTACAGTCTACACTTTTACTTCACGATCAATCCTACATTTAAAATAACAATCAAACTTCAAAACTTCGGCCTATTTCCTCACAAAACCTGCCTCCAACCCGAGATCGAAAAGGGGTTAAATTTTAATTTACTTATGACAACCATTCTTACTACTTAGCCGAGCAAAACCCAACTTTATAACTTTAGCAATAGTTTCTAAAATCGATTGAACAGTATTCCCCCTTGCCCTGGAGCGATATTGTAACTGTCTAAGTTTTTCTTTCTTACGGGCATTACGGGAGTTTTATTCCCAACCGACATTTTGAAGTAAAGTTTTATCAATTTCCAAGGTACCTACCTATACTTCTGTATTTTGAAATAGGAGTAGGTAATATTTCGATGAATTGGCAAACTAAGACTGAACTTTATAGTGCGTACTTTGACTTTGCTCAGATTTAGCTTAGCATAAACGTTGAATTGGAATTTATGGTTGATTTTCATTTTCAATAAGAATAAACTAAAAAGATCTTCGTAGTTTATAACAGAGAAGCAAAGTTGAAGTCAGTATTTTGATAGGTTTACATTCTAAATTTGTAAAAACTTAGATTGTGCTAAGCAAAAACTATGGATGGTTGCGAAGATCGCTTTATAACGCTTTATAAACACCAAAATTGTCTTAGATCAAAGTTTTGCTTAGCAATGTCTAAGCAGACTTTGCTAAGCAAAAACTTTGACACCTGGTTCGGTCATTCCTTCGCTGGCTGACTAATAGTGTGTAGGTACTTTAGTGCGGCACGTTAAGCAGATGGTCTTGGTTGTTGTCTCTGATTGAAGGCGTTAGATTAAGATTCATTAGGATATTCGATAGGTGGTGGTAGTTACCTAGTCTAACCGGCATAAACATTGCGGATTGACAGAAACGTGCTACATTTCCTAGTAACTTAGCAATAATTAATCCTTTCCCACTCTAATCTATACTAATATTATAAAGCTGAAGAGTTTGATTGTTTGTTTGAACGCGCTAATCTCAGGAACTGCTGGTCCAATTTGAAAAATTCTTTTTGTGTTTGATAGTCCAATTATCGAGAAAGGTTATGGGCTACTTTTGTTTTTTTTTTGTTTCGGTTAAACCGATTTGAAAGAATGAAATTTGGTACAGGGATAGTTTAGTGGTTGAAATAAAATATAGGGTAGTTTGAATAATCATACGGGTAAGCAACGCTCAGTATGACATACGTGATGCTTACGTTACGTTACGTACATACGTTACGGGATAGAAATTTATGCGAGTAAAACCGTGGGGCACAGCTAGTAATAGTTATAAATTGAGAACCTATCTAAACGCTTGTATTAAAATACTTGACTCTATGACTCACACGATATGACTAGGCCGGCTAATTTCTATAATAATATAAAACCTCGTAAACATAAAACTTAATTTAAAACATAAACCCCGGCCAAGTGCGAGTGGGGCACAGGGTTCCGTACCATTTTCACAAAAATCAGTAATGTTGTATGGGAGTTAGACCGGCAATCCTACCAATATTATAAAGCTGAAAGTTTGTGACTATGTGTGTACGTGTGTTTGTTACTCAATCACGCAAAAACTACTGAACCGATTGCGATTAAACTTGGAATATAGGTAGCTGGGGACCTGGATTAACACATAAATTACTTTTATCCCGATATTCTCGCGGGAACGGGACTTACGCGGGTGAAACCGCGGGGCGCAGCAAGTAAGTAATAATAATAAGTACATCATCTGTAAAAATTTCAACTGTATAGATATCGATTTGTGAGATACAGCCTGATGACAGTCAGATAAACAGACGGTCTTAGTTTTAACAGCTGCTTAAAAACAATTGTATCTGGTTGTTAATAAATATAAATCATAATGTAGATATGTATTGACAACAAAAAAAGAAAAAAAGTAATATGTAGCGTATCCGTTGTCTAGTACAAGCCTAGTGCTTAGTTTGGGGCTAGATTGAGCTGTGTGTAATGTCGTGCAATAAATACTCATATATTTTTGATGTGAAACTTCTATGGGTAAACTTGATTGTTGGCGTGGCAATACATGCCGTGGCGACGTATAGTCACGCTAAATGAAATCAATTTCCATGATTCACGTGTTTTTTATTTAAAGGTCCCGTTTTCACCCCCGTACCTACGGAACCCTAAAAAATACCAGATTCGAATGCTTTTAAAGCAATGACCATTAGAACAAAGTTCAGTACTCATCCACAACTCCACACCATCACATCATTAATCTTGCAAATAAATAGCAAAGGTGGGAATAGAGAGCAGTCTCTCGCAGGACCTCGTTAGGGCACTTTTAAAAGTGTGCAGGTACATTTGTACAATGTTTTATTTTACACCTTCGTAGTGTAGATTCGTTTTTATTTACAAAAATACCTTTAATTAAGTTTAATAGAAAACATCACTTTATCATGAATTTTGCGGCTGCGGTCGCATAGGTCGGTGGCTTGTTTCACGTCTAGCGCCTAGTGATTTGCATTCTGACAAGATACACACACAGCTAGGTGGCAAATGCTCAGGTGCCTTATTTTTGAATGGCTCGTAGCACTTTAGGCGATTTAATAATTCGATATCTGCTGATTTTCGTTAAATGTCGGACTCCTGTGGCGACTTTCTAGACCGTTCGTTTTTTTTTGGTCACTCGCTAGCCTCGCTGCCTATGCGGCCGCTACCTAAATATTATTTTACTACGAAGTTGTTAACTATATTAAAAATTAATATTTAGTTTTTAGTCCCGATACCTGACTAGTATCACTACGTATCATGCGGTCTGCCGCGTGCAAAGAACACCTCCCTCCTCCCGCTCCTTGCATGCGGCAGAAATTAGATATTATGTTAAAATTAGATATTATGTTAGTATTAGTGACACCAATCATCAACCGTGAAATCGACGCGTTTCGGCTTTAAAAAGCCATCATCAGGAACGTAGACTCCGACCGAACTGTGTGGGCGACAAAAATTAGTAACGACGCCGTTCACCCGACGCTGTTGACTCGCCGACAGCTGGAACAAGAGCAGGGTTGGAAAACAGGGTCTATAACTATAACCCTTTAAAAGTGTAACACTTATAAGTAAAACACTTTCGTTACGGTAACACTTATGAATCGGTTAATAACAGTAACTTACCCTAACAGAAACGAAAGTGTTACAGATAAAATTGTTTCGGTTAATAAGTGTTATTAACACCTATAATTCAGGCGCTGTTGCCATTTTGACATTCGCTCTAGTGATGTGCGTTTGTAGAGGTTATTGCTTAATTTCTTTTAGCATAGCCATTGAAATATTAGCTTTACTTTTAACTGACTTCCAAAAAAAAGGACGAGGTTATCGACGTAGGTACCTACTTTTGGGGTTTCGTATGTACCTCAAAACCCTAATAAGAAACACCGATCTTTTTTTTTGTGGATTATTGTTTTGGTATGCATACATACACACTGGCAATCTGTAAAGCATTAAACGAAAAATGGCGCAGTTATTTATTTATTTAATCGTATGATAATTTAAAATAGGCAAATGTTAATATTACAGAAAATTACATCAATAATTAATTGTTTACTATATTTATTATAGTAAACACATGTCACAGATGAAAAATAATTAATAAATTAGAATTATATGTCAACATTCAGGTCCGGATGCCAATTGATGAAATGAGGTTAATGAGGTCGTCCCATCGCTGCATAAGGTGCTCCATGATCTGGTCCTCTTCGCCACAATAACAGAGTTAAACTGAAAGGGCAAGTTGACGACCTCTGTGGGGCGTCGGGCGAAAGCTTGGCTGCAATGCAGACGGTTGCGGGTTCGATTCCCGCTGGCTGCAAATATTTATGCTTAAAAATAAATATTTGTATCTGGTCTGGGCGTATTTCTATGTATAATATGTATGTATTTACATAGTATGTCCGTTGTTTAGTCACCGTAACACAAGCTTAGCAGCTTACCACGGGGCTAGATGGCGCTGTGTGTTTGTCACAGGATTTAAGGGTAAGGGTAAGGGTAAGGGTAAAGGTAAGGGGTTAAATTTGAGCTTTTTGCCGTTAAAGTGCACTGTCGGTTGGTAATTGGCAAGACTATTGTTCAAATGGAAACATGCTACTTCGGTTTTGCTCGGGATCAGACTACAAGACTTAAAATATTTAGACAGCTTAGCGACGTCAGCTGTCAGGATCTCCTCACTAATCTTCAAATCCCTGCTCTGGACAACCAGTGCGATATCATCAGCCTTAATAAATTTCATGGCTGTCGTTTCTGGAAGGTCGTGAATGTAGAGATTGAAAGTTTTGGGACGAGCACAGATCCATGGGGTAGTCCGTAAATTAATTTACGTCTACGGCTTTTAGAGTTGCCAAATGGACTTCGAATTCCCTTTCACTTAACATGCTGCTTATTAGGTCTACGATTTCTTTACTATTTACAGATTACAGACATGAGCTTTGTTATAAGGCCCTATTTCCAAACTGTATCGTATGCCGCCGTTAGGGTAATGAAAACAGCAGCCGATTTTAGTTTCTTCTGGTAGCCGGCTTCTATGCTAGTGGGTAGTACTTGATCGGTGCAGTTTTTACCCCGGCAGAAACCCGCTTGCCCGACAGGGGTGGTAGAATCTATGTACGGTTATATTCTAGTGAGAAGCATTCGCTCTAGCAGTTTAGAAGAACAGCTTAAGAGTGCTATGGGTTAGCAATGTACCAGTGCCTTCCCGTTGTGATCAATATTACTGTAGCCCAAGGTAGTATGGTTACTGTTGAAGTCACCAGTGTGAATGCAAGGATGGGCAAAATGTGGTAATACAGATGGTGGCCACTGTACATTTGTGGGCTTGTAAATGTTGAATACGATAAGGTCATCAACCTGCAAGGTTAAATTGTAAACTTAATCCCGCTCGTCTGAGCCGAGAAGCCGAACGTCATTCGCACCCAGTTCTTGTTAAGGTAATAATGCCATATTTTGGATGATGAACCGCCTTTAAGAGGGTGTACCCAGGCATACGGCCTCTTCTTTCAAAGTCAATTTCAATATCGTCTTTGGTGTGAGTTTCCTGAATGTTGATGATGTCGATTTTATTTGCCTGCGATAGCTTTAGCAGGTAGTCACTATTGGCTTTATTAATACCTTTAATGTTTAATTGTAAGATACGGACTAAAGGTAGATAGATAGATAGATAGATAGATAGATAGATAGATAGATAGATAGATAGATAGATAGATAGATAACACTTTTATTTGATCAATCACAAAAATATTACAAAAACAACACATTTAAAACTAGGTACTAGGTAAACTAAAGGTCCGATATCTGATATCAGTCTTGGGGCCCTGAAAAGGGCCATTTTTACGCGACTGCCAAAGGAAGTGTTATGTTTTTGCCGTGAGTCTATGTATGTATGTTTGTTGTTCCTAGAACTAAGGGGTTTTGAGTATTTATTTTATTCGCTTATTTCAATCGCGTTTCTTTTTATAGCTCGTTTAGCACCACCCAGGGGATACGTGACGGGTTGTGGTAGGTAGCTCTTGCAGACACGAGCTGTACCCGTCCCCTCAGGCGTAGTCGAACTCGCGCACTTAAGCAGCTATAGTAGGCCAGAACTGATGTTTCTAAGATGAATTACTATAAAAGTTATTTAAAACAAAAGTTTTTTAAAACATATTTATTAAAGTCAATGACATTTACTAAGTCATGATTGACGTGAAAACACATTTGTTGAAAATTTTCTCGATAGGAAAAAATCCCAAACTTTCCTCTAAATTGTACAAATAAGTGATATTACTCAGTCAATATTGTCCGTAAACTAATAAAACTTTGTATGAGAACTGAACTTAGCTCAATACAGGTCTTGAATGATTTGAATTTCAAGATTAACGTTTAGTTATCTTGAAACTAGCAATTGTATGATTTTACGCACAAATTTTTTTTAAATTTGTAAACGCATAGATTTCATATATTTTAACCATTGGTGCTGGTATATATTTAGATGGCGCTAGTGGTTAAAATAAATCGCGGTAACTTTGCGTTTGAAGTTTAAAAAATCAGTTTTGGAACCCAAAACAACAAATGTGATTTATGAACAACATTTTTTTCATATTTCCCTTCCCTTAGCTAGAATTCGAGCGCGCGACGTTGCCATATGGTGCACTGAACCAACGACGATTAATTTCGGTTAATAAGGGTTAACCGAAATTAACAGGTATAGAAAAAACACTTTGATTCGGTTATAAAACCATTCTGTAACCCTAAAGCTTGGTTTCGGTTACACTAATCGCTATATTAACAGTGTTAAAAACCTTTAAACGGGTTACGGTATACAACCCTGAACAAGAGTGAGTGAACAACGCTGCGCCCCCCACTTTTATACTTCGGTGCGATCGTCGTCAGCACCCCCACCACGCCTCGCCAACGCCCTTAGCAGGGGAGATGGAACGATGTTTGTTTGTTCGTTCAGCAGTGTGTTTTGTGTATTTTTCGATTTCAAAATTTCTAATTGTTCCAACACGCTCAGTCGCAACCCCTTATCACACATATGTAAAATATTGTAATTATTGTTGTCGCACAAGGAATGGCCCAATGGAAAACACAATGTCAGCGTTGCGTTCCGAACAAATCAAGCGATTAGTCGTTTATGTAATGGCAAAGACCGTTTAGAGTCTTCTAAAAGATCCGGTGTATATCGGTTGACTTGTGACGAGTGTAACGCAGTTTATGTGGGTCAGACTGGTCGCAGTTTTGATACTAGATATAAGGAACATGTTGCCGCGTATAGAAATGGCCATCCGGAAAAATCACACTTCGCAAAACACTTAATTGACAGTGGCCATTCCTTGTGCGACAACAATAATTACAATATTTTACATATGTGTGATAAGGGGTTGCGACTGAGCGTGTTGGAACAATTAGAAATTTTGAAATCGAAAAATACACAAAACACACTGCTGAACGAACAAACAAACATCGTTCCATCTCCCCTGCTAAGGGCGTTGGCGAGGCGTGGTGGGGGTGCTGACGACGATCGCACCGAAGTATAAAAGTGGGGGGCGCAGCGTTGTTCACTCACTCTTGTTCCAGCTGTCGGCGAGTCAACAGCGTCGGGTGAACGGCGTCGTTACTAATTTTTGTCGCCCACACAGTTCGGTCGGAGTCTACGTTCCTGATGATGGCTTTTTAAAGCCGAAACGCGTCGATTTCACGGTTGATGATTGGTGTCACTAATACTAACATAATATCTAATTTTAACATAATATCTAATTTCTGCCGCATGCAAGGAGCGGGAGGAGGGAGGTGTTCTT
This sequence comes from Idaea dimidiata, assembly GCA_949358125.1. Lineage (NCBI taxonomy): Eukaryota > Metazoa > Arthropoda > Insecta > Lepidoptera > Geometridae > Idaea > Idaea dimidiata. Next base: position 16,846,138 of record OX442334.1, on the reverse strand, counting down.
TGCACGCGGCAAACCGCATGATACGTAGTGATACTAGTCAGGTATCGGGACTAAAAACTAAATATTAATTTTTAATATAGTTGATATGGAGTTCCGAAAAGTAACGCCTAATACAATCAATTATACGAAATTGTTGTTAGTTCGAGTCTGCCAAATTTCATGTGTCAGTAAGTGTATTCGTTCCTTCTCCTCTACATGTCGTACTTTTCAACCCATTTTGATGAAACTTGATTTTTTTTCATTGGAGGATTTTCAATTGGTGGAGAATAAATAATAATACGCGAGACACAATAAAATGTAACTATTTTAACAAATCGTGTTTTAAAAATTTTAGTGAATCTGTGTTGAAAATCGATATCTACAGAAATAACAATGTTTGTACCTAAAATTATTCAAATAGAAATCGGTCAAAAGAATCTATGCAAATAAACACAGTTCTGTTAACGGCTTTTACTCGTCCCAGAGTCCAATTAGGCTCTCGAGTTCTCCGGAATTTGGACGAAATTGTCCAACGTTCAACACTGTAGGCACAAGTAATGTCTTGAAAGAATATCTTGAATCCGACCCCTTATTGCCGGCTCGGTTTCGGCAGAACTTTACCCTTTGTATTGGTTAGAAACGTAGATATCTACGTAAGTTAGACAATAGAGGTCTGACACGCAATAATTTTGAACAATTATGTAAAGGGATGAATTCCTTCAGTTAATGAAAAATTACCACCTCGCCTCGCCTACTTTGACTGTATTTGTTTCTGGTCTGGGTCAAACCAAATCAAATCAAAAATAATATTTATTTCGATATGATGCTTGTACACAATCCCTACCATGATGTCTTATAAGTCGTCGCGAAAGTCGCCGCGTTGTCGTTCAGCTAAAAAAATAAATAAAAATACATCAAAAAGGACGACAAAAAAACGACAAACTATCATGGTAACGCTTAATAAATGTACATGATCACTTGGATATCGGAAAGCGCCCTTTGATGAGAGGAAGCTACAAGAAACTCATGGTTTTTTTTTGCGGTCATGTGTTAAATTACAATCGTTACGATATGACGACAAACACAATTTAATATGTTTAATAATTTTTTGAATGTCGTAATGGACATGTCACATACTTCTTTACGTAGTTTATTATAAAAATATTTTCAATGTATCATTTGTACCGGCTCAGTGTCGACACCATAATGAAACCTAGGGTGACATGAATGGCAGAACATTCGGGCGTGTGGTACCATTTGCTTGCCATCGCTGGTTCTCGCTCATTTGGTCTAATACCAACTCTATAAAGTTAGAACATAGTAGACGTAGCTTGTCTCGAAGTACTGCATCAATTATAAGCTTCTTCTTTCGTACAGTGGTGCCTCACCTAGTAGTAAAATTGTCAGGTAGGCCTAAAGCCTCCGTCTTGACGTAACGACTGCTATCAGAAATAACAACTGGGACCCACAGCTGCTGAACATGCTTTCCGAAGCATGGAGGAGGTCGAAAAAGTGATTTTCGATAGCTCTCGGTCATTCGGTCTATTATCAACTCTACAAAAGTTAAACATTGTAAGTAGATGTAGCTTGTTTCGAAGTTCAGCATAATATTGTATCGAGCATAGCAGTTTGAACATCTGTCTAGGTAAACGGTGACATTGAAACGTGGTTACATTAACCTCAGAACTTTGGACAGCTATTCAACTACATAGTTATTCTTTTTTATTATTATTTCTGTTTATTTCAAATATCTTAGGTTTACTTTAGAATAAATGAATTAAACTTTTTAGACGATTTTGAGTACCTAAATTTGATTAAATTAATAATATTAAATTATTAAATTTGCAGTTAGTTTACTGTAACTTTTTAGAATGTTAAAATTAGACAAATTACATTTCAGTCAACCTTGAAAAAGCCAACTGTAAAGTTGGCGAAAGCTCGGTTCGTTAAGAACAGTTGAATAAAAACGCGATTCAACCGGATAAATAAAGTGGTTTATTACCTAAATTTGAATCAATCTACTTAATTAAGTTTTTTTCTGTAAAATTCCAGTAAGAAATCGAAAATAGTTTTGTTACCAAACTAGCGATTTGGTAATATTTCTGTTGACTGTCAAATACATAAACTTCCAATATTAAATGATGAAAGATGGTTTTTAACGCAATTTCCAACGACACTTGGGATTTAGACAGCTCAGGCTGTGGCTCGGGTATAAATCTAAGCCGCTCGTCTACCGTCAACTAAAGTAAGTTTAGCCTAGCTTAGCTAAACTCTAAGCTGGTTATGAAAAACTAAATAGCAAAACAAATGTAATTTATTTAGCTGTAGACAAGTAAGTATCAGAAGTCGAACAACATGTGGGTTTTTAAAATCGCAATACAACATATTAACTAGCTGCTTCCCGCGATTTCACCCTCGTAAGTCCCGATCCCTTATAGGAATATTAAGATTAAAAATAGCCTAATTATTCCTTGATATTGTAGCTTCCTATTGGTGAATTTATTCTTTACAAACAAACAATCTAATAAATCTTTCCTTTTTAAAATATCAGTTTATGGCTTCATCGACTTTCGATGTTGACCGTACTAACACGGGTAAAGCTGCAGGGCTCAATAAGCGCTTAAGAGTGCTCCTATTACAAATTTTGCTGTGATAAATTTGCGATAAATCGGTAATCATGGTAGTACCTATGAAAAATAGAAAATCTGAAATTACTCAGAAGATAAATGCTATTTTCTCCTCAGCGTGAAAACACGATTATTGAAAAAAGAAACGATAGAAAATAATTATGAAAACACATGTTTCATAAATGTTTTGTTGAATATCTTTGAAACCGGCCATTATTTCATATTGTATTTTATAATCTGTACTATTTGTTGTGTTAACTATTTCTTGAATATGCTCAACATATTTTTTTGATTAACTGTCTAGTTTACTTGTCTTGTAATAAGCAAATTGGTAATTGATATTTTGCTCTAAAATTTCGCGTAGTCGCATCTTACTTCTTTCTTGTACACATCTGAAAATCGCTAGCGCTATGCCCGGTCACAACTGAATATTATTTCACGTTTAAGTACCCCCTAAATACAAAATATTCCTATCTCTCCCCAGGGTCTGTTCTCCCGGATGACATTCCGCGAGCCGGTGTGGGTGGGCGGTGCTGGGAACACCACTGGGCTGCAGAGCAAGCTCGGCCTTTCGGATGGACTGCTCGGCTGTGTAGACTTCCTTAGGATCAACGGAGATACCTACCAGCTGGTGAAGGATGCTGTCGCTACTATGGATGTTGGTAAGTCAGAAATATTTAAAGGAAAAATACTTCGTTAAAGATTTACTCATGACTAGGCTCCACACAAGTTTTCGTCATAAACGATGAATTTAGGAATATGTTTATTTACCTGTCTACTATTTTTACTTAGGTTCGTTTAAATGATCGCATCGCATTGTTACATTTATTGGTAAGTTGCTGAAATTAAATATGTGGCAACACAATTATTTTCTCGAACTACTCCGTACTTCGGAAGGCACGCTAAGTAGTTGGTCTCAGTTCTCAGATATCTCTGATAGAAGTCATTAGATGCCTTTTAGGAAGACTTGAAAACATACTTGAGACACACTACTTCCTACATGAAAGGCAGAATTACACAAGCGTAATGTATAAACAAATGTGTGTTTATGGCAGCTTCAGGTATCCGAGCTGTATTCCTGGAAATATTTGAAAACAAAAAAAGAACGCACTGTTGACGCTGAGCGGAATTCGACCAAGCAACGCATATATTTACTCAATCCGGGAGTAACGACTCAATATTCCTGGCTACTTGTGTTCGTGGATTAAGAAAAACATTGCGTGTTTGATAGATACCTACTAGTTCTTATAAGAATTACTAACCCAATTTTAATTAATGTGGGGGTGGGTATAAACATCTGGAATATAAACAACTAGCTTTGTGTTTTTGGTACAATAAAGTGTTAAGCAATCAATCAATCAACTAGCTGCGCCCCGCGGTTTCACCCACGTAAGTCCCGATCCCGCGGTAATATCGGGATAAAAGTAACCTATGTGTTATTCCAGGTCTCCAGCTCTCTACATACTGAGTTTCATGGTGTTCGGTTCAGCGGTTTTTAAGTGATTGAGTAACAAATATACTCACAAACTTTCAGATTTATAATATTAGTGGGATATCCTGTGATATTCACACGGGATAGAGTGGCTATTTTGTAACCCGTAATACCATTTGTATGGCCAAATCTAGCCCTGCTTGGAATAATATTTGGAGGGATGTCAGAGAGACCTTTACCCAGCAGTGGGACAGTATAGATTAACAAAAATACCATTTGCAACATTCGTTTCTCCCTAAAAAATGGGTTTCCGTAACAAAATAATTAGTAAACTAAATGAAAATTTACTATAAAAGACCGCGAAAGTTTTCCTTGAAACCTGACTAAGTTTTACTGCGCTCTTAAACAAGCTTTTTACGCGAGCTTTACACAAAGCTTGTTAATTAGTGAGATCATAAAAATGTTTTACTTAACCCAAGCTTTTTTCACTTCCAGCTTGCTTTATTTTACAGCCAAATTATCCCTTTGGGGAGGGTTTTTTTCTGATGAATTGAATGAGGTGCTTAAATATCTGTGTCGGATATTACATCATTAATTATTTAGGTTTGGGTGACAGGGGGGGGGTCAGTCTTTTTGCGTGATAAAAACACAAACAAACAAACATCTATACGTTTGCATTTATAATATTAGTAGGAGTAGTGGGATTATTTCAAGTTTCTTATGCAGTCGGGGTTTTTTTTCTTAAATTTATCATGGGCTCCTTCCTTGCACTACAGATACCATGATAACCCCCGAATATTTTTATAGTAGGTAATAAAATTATAACTATGTCCACATAGAATTCTAATCTATAACTATTGAAATGTGGTAAGTGTGGTGTTTATTAAGGAAGGGGTTTTGAAAATTCTCACGACACAGCTAGTTTTAAAATTATTCTTAGCACGTATTTTAACGCAAAAGTTAGTGAATATGAATGTTTCTCACTTCTTCATTCAAAAATTACTAAACAGGTCGCGTTGAAATGTAGAAGTAGATAAGCTATTTTTAGCGAAACATCCCTCAAAATCATAATCTTATACGAGTTAAACCAAAGCGCGATACATACCTACTAGATATATCTAAATAAATAACATCTTTATTTTTTATTTTAATACGCACTTTGCGTTTAATCAAAAAAAAAAGAAGTAAAAATACATCTACAAAAACATAACACACGGTCCACTGTGAGCGGGATTCGAACCAACAACGCATTTTTGAGAGTAATCCCAGAGTAACGACTTAACCAATTAGTCCACTGAGGCGTCGGTAACTCAACAACATCGTGAAAATAACATCTTGCCCGAAGAACCAAAATATTTATAGTCCTTCGAGCTGGAAATTTGTCGACGAATTTGTTTTATAATTCACAAACTTATACTATAGACCCGCCCCACGGTTTCGTCCATTATCTCGAACGACAATCATTCACTAATTAATCGCCCTAATCCTCTCGATTTAAAGGCCCTCCTATTGTTAAGAGATGAAGAGAGTAGTACAAAGGAAGTGCTCAGATCTCTGCCCATCAAAGGGACGTCGAGAATTCACAAGTAGACGGTTCAGATAATGTTTGTAGTAATATATAAAGGAATATAATATACCGAGATGTAGCCGTTGACAGCCCTACGTCATTTCATCGATAAAAGAATGACTTTATGTCAGAAAGCAGACTAACGTTATGTATGAATATTTTAAAAGAAAAAATCATTTTACAAAATACACTCGTGGCGAGGTTTGAACTCGCGCCTCTGGGTTTATAGTTGATATGCCTTCAGCTTTTTTTTTACGAAAGCGTTATGTGTCAAAAATAGATCAGATAGACAAAAACTATCTATTTTAGAGGGTAATCCTCGAATTGTCCGTTGGAATTGGTTAGTTATTCGTGGAATTCACAAAAAAAATTTTTTCGGGAACGGAAACAGGAATCGATACTTCGATACGAAACGCTTCGCTTCGATAAAAAAGGCAAAAATAAAAAATAATTTTATATAATTTCTGACAGTGGCATTGTCGTCGTGGTACACTCAGTGACGTAGGGTGGCCGATGGAGGCATCCCGGTCTAGAATCTACGCACAATTGAAGAGTTTTAGATTCTGTTGCTACAGTTCAAAGGGTCAATAATCAAGAATCACGAATATATGGGTCTTAAGATTCTTTTTGTATACAATTACTTACCCGCTGCTACAGGCACACAACAAACACACACACATATTTTAAGTTCGGTACTTTATCTAGAGTAATTTAACAATTTGATACAATTTTTTATTGAACCAAATTTTTATAATTTTAATTTGTTAACAGGTAAACACTTGTGTTTGTTTCTGCATAGTATTATTTATGCGAATAAGAGCTATTTGCTAAAAACCTTTTTATTTTATGAAAATATTTCCAGTATTTACAATCTAACTTAGTGCAACTTTATTCATAACGTATATATTATTTAAATAACGTAACTAATCAATGTTGACAAACCAAATATAGGTATTAGGCAAATTATGTATCTAATTAACCATAGTGGCAACTGCAGAGCTTTAATACAATTTAAAAGGGTGTTAAGGTAAAGCAAATGATAAGCTGAAAAGTTAGCTGGCTTGAGTTGTGACTTTGTGAGCGCAAAACAGTATTTCTCGTTTAATAAAGCTTTATTATATTTAAATGGAAATAATAATAAGTTCGAATACAATGTCAAAAATACCGTCGTTATCCGTCGTCCGTCGTAATATGTCGTTTAATATGAATTAAACTGCTAATTGGGTAAAACTGAATTCTTAATATGAGGTGCAGATTACTACTTATCAATACAGGAGAAGCAATGTTCAAAATATTTTTCAATTCGTTCTAAAGTTAAAATCTATATTTAAAACGAGTTGTTTTCATCGTTATTTTTTGTGTTGGAAAAGTAACTCATGGTGTTAACAAAACTACCAAAATAAAGTCAAATAATGACAATAATCATAATGACCAACACGCTTCATCTAGCCCCAGGGTAAGCTGCTAAGCTTTTGTTACGGTGACTAGAAAACTGATATAACTAGACTACTTATATTATTTTCTGTTTTAAATACAAACATAATTATTATACTTACATGGAAATAAACCCAGACCAGAGGCCCTATTATGTAACTTTTACTGTAAGCGCTTTCAATCTGAAAGCGCTTTCAATCTGAAACATTGCTTGCATAAATTTTGCGATTTTGTAAGCAATGTTATAACCTTGCAGCGCCCTTGCTATCGACATTTACTACAACCCAACACAACACTAGCCGCAGATAACCGACACATTTAAAGAGTCAATTTTGCGGTGCAGCGTCATATATTATGGAGCATATTTAATTTAACAGTGTTTTACATCTGTTTCAAATGTCATTTTCGTTTGACGTTGGCAATTTAGAAATGGGCAAATATCGGTCTATAAAAAAGAAGATCATCTTTTGTTTGAAAACAATGGAATAATAAATGGTTATTTTTACTTAATTTTGAAGCTATAAGAGTAAAAGTAAGTGCGAATTGTGAACATTTGAGCGTTTTACTAACGTATAGATGATTATTATTCACGTCAAGCTAATTATTAACTTGTTTTTCAGCAAATTGGCGGAATCGCACTAAACTCGTTGTGCAGCAGTACCAAAGGGTCGCTAGCATCCCTTATTCTACACAGACAGGCCATGAAGGCCTTCTTTTACCGTCACTTCTTGGTAAAATTCCAAAGAACTGGCGCTTGCCATTATTGCTTCTGAAATTGTTTTTTATTTAACAAATAACTCTTTCTTAGGGTAAAACACAGAGAAGCACGTAAATATTCAATTTCCACACTATTTTTTCCAGGCTTTCAGACTAGAAAAGGCCGAAAACTAAGTGTTTCAATGATGAGAAACAGCCTCGGACCTCTTTCAATAACATTGAGAGTTGATAGTGATCCAAGTGTCGCACCGATCTATGCAATAATATTATCTGCCTAGGTTTTAATACATTCTCACATATCGGGCAACAAAGAGAAAACTAAATAATCAATTTGAAGGTAACTTTATTGCCAGCGTTACCTACCGGTATTCTTGTACCGGTTACATCGCCTTCCCTTTGGGCCTGACCGCTCAGAGTTACCCGATGATCGATCACGTCTCCGGTCTCGGTACGGCCTTTTTAGGCATTGGTACTTTGAGCATTGCTCTCGTTATTGCTGTACCGTATCCGTACCGTGGTGCGTGCCAATACACCAGCCGGACGTGGAAGCTTTGCTTCCACGAGGACCTCCGCCAACCCCTTAGTCCTGCCACGGTTTCTCCAACATCATGATCGACCATTCCATTGAAGGCGATGCTTTAAGTGCTTCCGGTACACTCTCTTGAGCAATACGCCATACTCTGGTCTAATGGTTTCCGTAGCTACCCATATGAGTGAATGCATTACAACCCGTAGCTAGTTCTTTGGAAACCATCTATGTCATCATAACTATTTATCAACTATTACCAACAAATACATAGATATGGTGACTCACCTGTACTTTCTCTAGTCACAATAGTATAATATATATTTTTCTACGCCCTATTCCTATCAAGGACGCTTTTCTTCCCCCACGCTCTCTCGTTCTTTTTCTTTTCCGATGTTCTTTTTTTAATCTCTGTCAACCCCATAAAATGTCAAAGTTTTATTATAGAACTACCACGAAGGTGCAAAAAAGTAAGATTGACAAAGAAGGTTCAAATACTTACAACTTTATACATTATTCTCGCTTGACGCGACACCAAGTTGTCACTTTCATTGTAACAACCATACGAAATCGCGTTTTTCATACAATTATGTTGTATCGATATTGTTTCTCTTTCAATAAGGTTCTTTCAGTAACACAAACTGTCAAATGGTGCGTACACAATCGCAAATGAGTGAAAGATAGTGTGTCAAACTCAAAAATTTGAGTTTGACACACGATCTTTCACTTTGCAATATATTGCAAAAAGATACACAATCAAGCCAAAATGAAGGATAAATTAAATACTAAAATATGGTTTCCGTATCTACAAAGCCTTCAATCCATCATCTTAATAACTCGTTTCAAACCAACCACCCCTGTTAATTATATTATTATAGGTTAACCTACTACCTAGTACGATATTGTAACAAGATCTACAACTTTCGTATTCGGTTCAATTCTTAGCTTATCGTGTGGGTGTCTTTAATTTAATAATGTTTACGTTAATTTTCCTTTCCATTCGCTTTGTTGTTGAGAATACCTATCGTTGTATATGTGTTTTGGATATAGAATTGATTCTATTTTAGTTCTTCTCCATCGACCCTTTGTAGGTAGTTAGAGTTATTGAGTTATCGACAAAGGATTAGTCTTTAACACAGTTATTTACAACAATACCAAGTTGTTGTAAATAATGGTTTATCGTCAGGTTTTTAATTTGTTTATTTATTGCTCCAGGCATTTCTACTAGAAATATTTGTATGAAAAAAAAAATACATCTTTACTCGTAAATAACAACCGCGCCGCCGCGAGTGAATGTTCCTCGATGTATTAGGATGTATTATTCTCTTAATAAATTTCCGATTTTAACCACTTTCGGTTCTTGACGATGAATTTCACTTTTGCAAAAATTTCATAGAAAAATTTTATTCATGTTTCGCAAAAAAGTCACCCATAAATTAGTCCAGTTCTCGCAATATTGGGATAAAAAGTAGGCTAGGTGTTATACAGCGAGTTCGGAAACGGGACTTACGCGGGTCTACCGCAGGGCGCAGCTTGTAGACCAATAAAAAGTGGTTGAACGATTGAACTGGCCACTCAAACTAACTATAAAATAGTAACATTACCAAAACAGTTGTAACCCTAGAAATTATTTGTGTCGATCAATAAAAACGTCTGGGCTTAGTCCTTGGTTGTGGAGGTGGTAGAAGTTACCTATGAAAGGCGGGATACAAATCCCTCACAAGTCATGCCCTGGATTATACTTAGCTGCAATCAAACGGCTCGGTGGAAAGCTGTTTAAGGTACGGGCTTTAATACTAAATTTGTCCTTTTTTTTTCGATTTTGCTTCGTATGTATTTTTTTAAATATCTTCTCTACATATTATTAAAAGGTTTTATTATTTCTTTGTTTAGGTAGGTATTAATAAGGCTTCTGCTAGTATAAAAATATTTTACAATTAGGAATGCATCATCAAAATCCTATTCAACTCTTGTCGGATCGAATCCTGTCATGGGGAATGTTTTGATGATGCGTTGCTCCTTGTTTAAAAATATTCCCAGAAAATATTTTTAGAATTTTTAAAAACAAAGTCATCTGCCGCGTCAGTTTTTTTATCCCAATATTCCGCAGCGAGTTCGGGACTTACGCGACTAAAACCGCGGGGTGCCGCTTGTTAATTATAAATTAAGAACAATAAGGAAAAAAAGAATCGACTCCTTTTCCCAACCCTGCTTAAAGAAACTAAATCAAATTATTAACCAGCATCTTAATTCTAAAGCAACTCGGTAAAAACCGCAAAGAAATAGGCCGTAAGCCGTAATACACTCCCTCGAATTTCATCCGAAAAGAATTACGTTTAATGTGAAAATTATATTAAAGGTAACCGTTGCCTTCGAGATTTACCTAATATTTATACCAAACGACCCATTTATTGAGAATCGAGAGATCTTGCGTCAATAAATAACATTTACGTATGGATATAGGTACATACATATATACACGAAGGCTGTAGCTACGTGCAAAGAAATTTGGAAGAAAGTGAATAGGTTTCTTCTAGGTAAGTACTTATGTTACCCCGTCGACCTCATCTAGACATTGTACAAATTACTAGTTTATACTAATCAATAAATTGTACTTATATGATAGATGAAACATCTTAACTTACATTTATTACGAATTGAAAATATACTACTCAAAATTTTGAACGAACTGCTAACAAATCACTAATTGTACAAATTTAGAATTTGAACGGGTGGCGATGCTCCCCTTCGCATCAGGCTCAACTTTAATTCTACGAAAAAACGAACGAAAAAAAAAACTAAGTAAACAAAAGTAACCCTGCACGCACAGGCTTACTTATCTGCTCAGCAGGCCTAGACAAGTGGCAAACGCTTCCAAGCGTTTCGTTTTCTAAAAACGATAACGCTTTAGCGTTAACGATATTCAATTCGTAGCCAAATGTACAATTACCTGGCGAACGCTCATTCTATTTATTCATTCGATAAAATCTACAGTTTTGTCTATGGTTTCTATCGCAAACGTCAAATTCAATTTGACAACTGAAAGCAGGCGCGTAGAGTCCATACAACTCGATTCCCATCGACTTACCTTTGAAATTGGGCACATAAGTACATAGTTAAAAACCTACTACCAACCTAGTGCCTAACCTTTTCAGTGCGTTTTGTTGTTTTGTGTTTTGTGTTTTTCTGTGTTGGATTGATAGAACACGTGTACATAAGGTGAAGTTTGACTATAAAGGTAGGTGAATTATGAATTACTGATTTCCTCCTTTTGGCTGAAGGAAATTTTCATAACCTGAGTTATGAAAATAAAAAAAACACATAACATAATTAATTGATTTAGGCCATGCTCGTCCTGAAATGACGATTGATTACAAAAGAAAGGACAGAACGGATTTACGACGAATTTATCGTATGTGAAGGTGGGGCCTATCACCGCGACAAGTTTCTCAAATGTTCAGCTAAGGAAGGGAAGTACTGATAATGCCAGGCGCAGTAGCGCCTGGCTTCAACAGTACTTCAATGGGCGACCGTTTAAGTGTGGATTTTTGCATTGCGGTAGGTAGTTGTAAGAACAACGCGGGATCGCGACTTGCGCGAGTGAAACCGCGGGGCGCAGCTAGTAGCTCTATAAACAACGAACCCGGCATTTTTGCTATTTGGTCCAAACACCGGCGAGCAACATGGTTTCTACGTCTAAGCCACACTTCTTCACAATGCGCAAACCACAAGTCTTAGGGTGTGTATTTTTACAAACAAAACGTCAATAATCTATTTAACAAAAACTCGACACGACGAAGCTTTCCCAGCTGATTAAAAAATCCCCTTGTTTTTTTAGTTTTATACAAGGTGCTGGCGTTCGCTTTGTAAGCGTACGATAGAAACGCTCACGGAGCGTTTTCGTTTGTCAAATATGCCACTTGGCTACACTATACATGGCGCTAAACGCACGGCTAACGTTTCGTTAGATGGAATAGAAAATGAATAAACGGTTGGCTACCAATTTTAAAGTTCGTTACGCTAGACCACGTGATATTTCGATAGCTAATGTCAATCACATACATTTACCATTCTATTCTACTAGCGTTAACGATAATAGAAAGCCACTTGTCTAGGCCAGCTGGTTTTCGGACGGATTATGCCTACTATAATGTCAAATTTTTTTCTGATTTTTTTTTCGTTCGTTCGTAGAATTTAAGTTAGCCAGCAAGGCTACCGCGCATCTTCCGTGGTCTCACTGCGCAAAAGAGTAACCTGCGCGATTCAATCCATAACGTTAATTTGTATTCATTTGAAGGTGACGCTGTCGATTTCAACTGTCATTGTAACCGGCAGCTCAAAAGACCTCGCATTCAATGACATCTCAACTCCACGGTGCCAGCTTCAAATGCATGCAAATCACCGCTGTCGTTTTCACCGCGCCGGTTATTCCTTTGCACAGTGGGGTTTCGATGCCGATTACGACGAAAGTTGCGCGGTAACTTCGCAGTGCTAGCTTATCTCATGTAAAAAGAAACCAAACTGGTTTTTCTTCGTTACTCTCTGGCTGCTTCTAAAAGCACTAGATAATCCACCTCAGCTACGTGGATTATCTTCAGAAATATCCACATTTAGTAACCTATTAACTATCTTTTTTTTTGGTTGTTACGATGTATCATGCGATCGGCTACACTAGCCATTAGCAGATGTTTTCCGCGCAGGGAATGTCGTGTTGAGGCCTGTTCTTCCATTGAAGACCCTGCCTCTGATGAGTGCACTATTTATGAACTAGCGTAGTTGGTTTGATCATGTAGTCAGGTCCCATACGTGCTGGCGCTTAAGTCGTCTGTTATACAATGGTTCGCTAAGTGCCGTTGCCAGGCTGTTGATGTGTGTGTTTATGCGAAGCTTATAGTTCCTTGTTCTGTACTCTATTTCCTCTTTTACTGTTCTGATTTTGAGGTGATCATGCAGCTCCGAAATTGTGGTGAACCATGGTGCGTCAGCCATTGTTTTGAGGGCATCTATTAGCTATCTAACAAAAAAATTAGACTGGACTAGTATAAGAGACATGTTTTATAGTAGCTTGACAGTGAAGCATTTCAAACCTGGCTCTGACGGACGAGCTTCAGTTCCAAAGTCAAGGGACCGTCTCTACGAGCATTAGAATCGCGGAGATATAATCCTTATTTCTATACCTACAACACACCATCGCGTCAATATCGCCGCAATAACGGAGACACGTTCATAGAGATTGTATAGAAATAAGTGGCTCGACGATATTCCGCGCTACCATGCTCCTTTGTTGTTGCTATGTCGTCCTTTTTTAGTAAAAAAAAAAAAAGTAAATTTTAACTTTTTTGGCAAAAAAAAAAAATTAAAATACTACCAATAACTCACGGCGGGGGGTAAAAAAAAATGCATTTTTTGCATTATTTGCAATTTATAATAATGCATATTATTTACGAAACCTATTATTCAATCAATGCTATAATATCAATAACATTGATATTTCCTATTAGATTCCTATAAGAACATTCAGCTTTCTTTCCTACTTATTTCTAATTTACGGTACAAAATACGATGTGTGGAAAAAAATCAAAAAATCAAGTGATATAACTTTTTCAAAGTTATATCACTTATTGAATTACCTTAGACTGATAAGATGTACGAATTTATATATTATAATAAATGCTCTTTCCTTATCAATAATTAGTTAAATAAAAACCACAAAATTCAGCTAAAAACACACTCCCGAAATTTAGTCCCGCGCGCGCAAACTTGCCGATATTTTGGACACAGATATTTTGGACACAGATTATTCAATAAAAAAGTTTTAAAGCCACAGACTATGATACATCATTCGATTCGGAATTTTTAAGCCCTTTCCACACAACCACGATAACAGAAGTAAGAGCGAGTAAATTATAATAAAACTCTCCCACTTCAAATACAAATCCCGCGGTGCCTGATCAGGCTCCACACGAGTCGGCCGTTAGACAGTTCGCGGTGGCTGAACAGGCTACGCACGAGTGGAGAAGAAGAAATACCCTGGCTACTTTCAAAAACCACAGACAATTAAAAAAATCTTTTTTTTAAAGTTTTTTTTTAAATATTATTTGATGTGTTTTTGGAGTTTTGGCGGGAATGCGTTGTGAAGATATGTTGCTAAATTTTCATTTTTGTAAAACCTAGTTATAAAGCGTGTAAATTGTTTAATTTCGGGGGCATATTAATCAATTTAGTTTCGTGAAGGTGTACAGGTGTAAATAAAAGTGAAAATCGGTGCAAAACATGGACTTTAGCTTAGTGTTGTCTCCAAAGCTCCGTGAACAAACATTGTAAAAATGGCCCCCTTTTTACAATGATTCCCTCGACTTGACTTTAACTATGACGATTTGACTGTTTCGTTTAATGCAAATAATTTGTAAATATTGATAATACTTGACACTGGCAAATCTCCGAATGGAAATGCCATTTTAAAGAAGAAGAAGTTTTTTTTTAGCTGAACGTCAACGCGACGACTTCGCAACGACTTGTAAGACATCATGTTAGGGCCCAATATCACCGTGTGAAGACACGTTCATAGATGTTGTATAGAAATAAGTGGCTCGACGATAATATCGCCGCGGTTTCAACGCTCGTGGAGACGATCCCCGCAAATTGTTCGGGAAATTACTCACACACCTTTATGAAAGTTACAAAATTAGAACGCTGTTGTTAGGTTAGTATACTCTATATCCATGATAATCTAAGCTACGTATGAATTCCCGGAAGTAAATTCAAGCTCTTTGAAATTGTTTATAGGTAACCCACCGACCGTAAAAGCAGAAAATTCGTGAAAAGTAATTTATTTCGTTATAAATTCAATTCATTTCCTTCAAAATCTGTCGAGAGAAGTATCGGTAAATAATGACGTGATTGATTGCTTTCCATGATGAAATGAAACGTGTAATTTTGCTGTTATTTAATTTTGTTTATAAATAACTTCGCTTTGTTTTAATAATATATTTAGAAATTGTTTTTGTAATTTTCCTTGAAGCACGTAATTATTGTGGGTTAAAATTTTTAGGCGCATAATTTCATCAAACCATTAATTTGTTCTTCGATAGCCTTATTAATTATCGTGGAGTAAGGTCGGAGTAGTGTGAACATGCTTGGTCTTTTTCCGTGATAAGAACTTATTAAAGTTGACAGATAGAAAGATAGGCGAAAAACCTACTCCGACTTTACTCCCCTTTTATTATTAAAGCTAAGTTTGTTTCCTACCCTTGGAAGACTGGTTTTTTGAGGAAATGTTTTCCAAAAATTTGCAGACGACACGGCTTGAACCTGCAACCTTGACACTCGTGTCCTGCGCGGAGCAATTGCACTACAGTTGCTAATTGGCTAGCTCAGTACACGAATGTAAAGATTGCAGATTCAAGTCCTGTTGCCTGCAAATTTTTGGAAAACATTTCTTCAAAACGACAAAAAATTAACCAATTTTTTTTTTAAATTAATCTAGTCTTTGGTTTCCGTATCCTATGGGTAAAATGAAACCTTTTTACTAAAACTCCACGTCCTTCTGTAGGTCTGTCACTAGGATCTATCTCATACATAACAAACCGTCTCATAGCAAGATTTTCACAGTTAAAGTATTTTTGTTGCCGCTATAACAACAAATACCTACTAAAACGAGGTAATGCCGCCAGTGTGATGGGCACTTTTGGACTCAATGGTCATTCACCTTAGATTATTTATATTGTTAATTATCTTTGTAGTATTAGGGGTTAAAGTATGAAATTGTTGATTTGTACTGAAAATCTTAATTGTTTATTTTTTATATTTTTAACAAATTTATTTAATATAAATAGTTGCCATTATTATCTATACATTGCTGCCATCTAATGGGAAGGTTATTAATGCCTTTGCGATAGAACTCCGACGATCTTGACTGCACAAACTGTGTGAAAGCATTTTGTACTGCCTCCTGGGAAGAAAACTTCTTGTCACGTAGATAATTGTCCAAATCACGAAAAAAATGGTAGTCCGTTGGAGCAAGGTCTGGTGAATACGGATGATGACGAATGGTTTCTAAGTGCAGTTCCTGAAGGGTCAAAATGGTTTCTCGTGCTGTGTGAGGTCTCGCGTTGTCGTGGAGCAATAATGGTGAAGATCGATTCATGAGTCGGGGCTGTTTTACTGCTAGTTTTGTCAACATGGTTCGGAGTTCGGCACAATAGACATCTGCCGTAATTGCTTGACCAGATCGAAGAAAACTATAGTGAATAACACTATGCTGAGACCACCAAACAGTTACCATTACCTTTTTATTGGTAAGTTTTGCTTTAGGACACTGTTGTGGCATTTGACCTGGGGTCAGCCATTGCATTTTTCTTTTCCGGTTATCATAAAGAATCCACTTTTCATCACATGTTACAATTCGATCCAATATTCCTTCATTTCTGTACCTGTACGCGTTTCTTTCTGCAGATCAGTCAAATCATGAGGCACCCATTTTTCGTATTTTTTTATTTTATTGATTTGACGCAAGTGAGTCAATAAAGTGGGTAAGGTAACGTTAAACCATGCCGCTAATTCCTGGGTAGTTTGACTAGGATCGGCTTCCACTATCTCTCTTAATTCATCGTTATTCACCTGTGTGGGCGGTCTTCCTCGTGGCTCGTTCTTTAAGTCGAAATTTCCATCACGAAAGCGTTTAAACCTAAATCGCACGGTGCGTTCATTAGTAGACCCCTCTCCAAACGCAGCATTAATATTGCGGGCTGTTTCTACCGCGTTAGTTCCGCGTCGGAACTCGTATTCAAAAATCACTCGAATTTTCGCAGTATCCATCTTTCTTGTCTAAATTGAATAACAAAAACAATTGAAAGTCGATATTCAAATGTTTCACATTTTTTAAAAAAAGAACATCACAGAAACCATTTGAAAAAAGTTTCATTCGAAAACCTCAAACCATGAAGATTCTATGTCAATTCAAAGAACCTATTGCAATAAAACGGCAATTTCATACTTTAACCCCTATTATTTATTTCTTTTGGTGCTGTGGTAATTCATAATCATGAATAAAACGCGATTGATCGTACTAAAATGTAATAAATAAATATTTCAGTAGGGTTCACATACTCGTACAACACAACAAACGTTATTTTTTTATGATAACAGTGCGAAACTCTTGGTACGTGAGCCCGACTCGCACTTACCCGGTTTTACTTATAATTACCGCAAAATACCTACTTAACCTAACGAAGTACAGCACCTAACTGATTATTGCACTTTGTGCTAACATCCCGATTGAAACAATTACAATTGTTGATTTTTGCTATTATGAGTAAGTATACAATATGATGGTCACAAGATTTACCCCCATATTTAAAACGCTAATTAAAGGGCTGCATAACTGTGCATCGATTGTCTTTTACTGTCACATGAAGTTTCAAACTTGACAGTCAGAGACAAACGTCACATAACTTAGTCATGTGTAAATAATATTTTATAAATAAGGGTGTTAATTGCAATGGCAATTTGTTTGCTTCTAAACCATGTGAAAATTCCGTGTATTTCACATGATTTAAATCGTAGCAATTGTGATTTGTTAGCTACAGAGTTACGTAATCAGCTAGCTTGTATACTGTGTCAAAGGCTATGTTCACACGTGTTGGAATAAAGGAGAAGTTAAACTAAATGCAGACAGACAGACGTACAAAGCTGCAACGATTGGATTTAAACAGTACTATTTGACACGACAAACAAAATCTGGGACGCGTCGTGTTTGCTCTGCAAAATGTATTGTGTATTCTTGCAAGCTGCTTTGAAATATTACGGTGTCATTTGGACCATTATTTGATCGTATCTGGCTATTTTGACCGAGTTTGGAAGTACGTACAATAACTTGTAAAGTATCTATTCGTGATGCACTCTAAACCCCTTCGTTATAAACGATGATTTACTGATGACCAAGTTATGTGACGTTTGTCTCTGTCTGTCAACTTTAAAACTTCATGTCATGGTTAAAGACCTCAGAACAATTACTAAAGCATAGAAGGAGCGACATGACGTTTGAGCGTACACTTTTATTAACAACAAAGAATTATTTAGAGCTGTGTGTGACCTTTATTTTCAAGTTATCGATATCGATAAATATTGTTTGTGTCTACAGTCTGTAGATAGTTTACTGGAAAAAATACTCAAAAGAAAGAAAATCATACTTTCTTATTTACCTATATTGCCAGCAAATAGCGATTATAGAGATATCTCTGGTGAAATGCTTGACATTCAGTCCCTGTCCATCAATCTACTATTGAAATCTTTAGTTTCTCAGAACTTGCTTCAAAATTGCTGTAGGAAGCCACATTTTCGTGAGTTTATAATATAACATGGTTATAAAAATGATTCTGTTGTCCAAAGAATTTAGATCCCACTCGATTTCAGCAATATTTTTTCCGCCGATGAACACACTTTTGTCATTCCATCAGGAAATCAAGGAGGAAGTCGGTGGGGAATCCACAAAAACACATAACTACTATGAATGAAAACTGAACTTATCGTAAACGTTATCGATAAAGTAACAACACAACACTATTAAATATGACATAATTATTATGTAACCAAAATGTGTAGGCGTGCTAGTCATTATAGAAATATTGAAATAAGGTTACTATTTAATTTGGCTGCATAAAGGTATCCAAGGTATCCAATTTGACATTTGAACAGTGTACGCGACCAGTTCCTTAGCAACATATAACTGTCCTTTTCTGTTCAATGTATTTATCGTATTTGAAAGAATAGGATGAGTGTTTTATCGTTGCTTTAGACTCCTTCTATGCTTTAGTAATTGTTCTGAGTTAAAGACAAACGATAGGTATATAGTTTTGCAGCTGTTAACTAGCGTTGATAAGGGGGGTTAGTATTTAGCGTTTGACCACTATCTCACCTAATGGTTATGATAAATCATCTTAGATGGTTTGACTACCAATCCCGCGGGAATATCGGGATTAAAAATTACTTACATATATTTCTATACCTACCAAAATTCATCAAAATCAGTTCAGTAGCTTAGGAGTAAAAACGTAACAGACAAACTAAAGATACTTTTCTTTTTATAATATTAGTAGGGATAACATGGAAAAGCTTATTTATACTGTAAGTTAAAACATTATGTATACCTACTGATATAATGTTTAATTTACGGTCCAATCAAGGACTAGCAAAACTGGGTTTATGTCCCAAATCATACCTAAACCGCAGTAGATACCTCAGCCACACAACCAGTGAATTCTACTAGAATTAATTCCTCAGGTTGATAAATGCTTCACTGTTTTGAATTCGGGTGCTTTTTGCGTTCCTACTTTGCCTCTAACTTGGGGGATTGTCTTACAAAATAACAAAATCTTTTGAAATCGTATAATTAGTTTTACATTGATCTCAACCATATCATCTATATGGGCCTGAGACGTGGACCTTAGGGTAGCGACAGGAATCGTATTGATACATTTCAGATGTGGTACTGAAGAAGGATGCTGCGGATCATTCGTGATAGTAGAGGTCACGACTCTCAGGATTAAGGACTACAATGCAAGGTGGACGCAACATTAAACTCAGTTGTAAACAGCTGCTGTAACACTGGAACATACAATGTACCAGCCTGCCACGCGTCTCATTCAGCTATGTGGGCTCAACCACCACAAGCTTGAAATGCCTACGACTCGGTTCATTGACATTTGTTCTGTCCACTCTCGTAATTTATGTCACCCTTCTAGCAATTCTCCGACCCTCACGACACAAGACTTCCCAAAATGGGTATATTTTCTATTCTCCGCTTGTGTAGAGATATAATACATACCTACATAGATAAATGCTTTATTTGCACAACAAACCATTACAATTAAAAATCTTCAAGTAGTCTAATAACAATAAGCTTACATGCTTACCTAGTAACCTTCTACAATCTACAAGAGTAATTTGCTGTAGGTCTACCTACTGCAAATAGCCTTGTGGTCTTGTTAAATAGTTATGATGAGTGACTATACCTATTGTACTAACTTCCCCCGTATATTTAGCGTTTTTAACCGACTTCAAAAAAGGAGGAGGTTCTCAATTCGTCGCGTATATATATATATTTTTTTTTTTTTTTTTTTTTTTTTTTTTTATGTTTGTTCACCAATTACTCGAAGGTGGCTTGACCGATTAAGATGGTTCTTTTTTTAATGGAAAGGTGGAAACCCCGAGGTGGTCCCATAAAAATTTGGTGAGGATCTGATGAGGATCTTTGAAGTAAGGACCGGGAATGCTCCTCAAAAACCTGTATTCAATTCACTTGTTCACCGATTACTCGAAGGTGGCTTGACCGATTGAGATGGTTCTTTTTTTAATGGAAAGGTGGAAGCCCTGTGGTGGTCCCATAAAAATTTGGTCAGGATCTGATGAGTATCTTCGGAATGATGGACAGGATAGCTTCCCAGAATGTAATAAATTACTCGTTTTTGGACTCCTACCAAAAAGAATAGACCCCTAAAGAACTCAGAACAGATTGATGGGCCACCTAAAACCACCTTCTCATCAGCAAACTCCTCAATAATTAAAATTACGGTAACAATAGGTATTGTTAATTTATTTGGCAGTCGGAAGTAGGTAGTTAGGTACTAAAAAGGGTGAAATAAAAAATAATTTAAAAATTAAAAAACCGACTTCAAAAAAGAACAAAAAATAAATAAAAATTTAAAAACCACCAAAAAAAAAGAATTGATAAAAAAGACGAAAATAACCTCTACATCCAGCGCCACCGACTAATTAATCTGTTTTATCATCTGAAGTCGGGCAGCCAAACGAAGTACAATATGGAACCATACAGCTAGTAAAATTGCCCGACTTCAGATGATAAAACAGATTAATTAGTCGGTGGCGCTGGATGTAGAGGTTATTTTCGTCTTTTTTATCAATTCTTTTTTTTTGGTGGTTTTTATAGCGTACCCTGCTGCCTAGTATGATCGCACGACAAATATGTCAAATCGACACAAAGGTCGGACAGCTCATGATGTCATCTAAAACGTAACGTGCCTAAGTTGCATACTGTCTAAAATCAATGTCTAAAAAGCAATTTGTCGCTTTAATAGCACATTGTATAAACATCTAATTTCCAATGATGCAAAATATCCAAAAAGTTATTGATCTAAATAGTCAAATACCTAAAACTTAAAATACCTAAACAACGCCACGCCTTAAATGAAATGCAAAGTGTCTATAATATAGTATAGGTAACATTATTCAAATACAGGATGTTGAAAATAAGAATGTTTAATAAACTGGCTTATTAATAATGTTTAGTCGAGTAATGTCTGATCTAGAACTGTCAGACGCGTATAAAACGCTAGATTTGGTTAATGTCAAATTCTACGAATGTCAGATTTCAGATATTCCAGGTTATTTATTATTGTTAGATGTTGTTATTACCGTCTCTTTCTCGACGTTTTAGAAAAAGAGACGATGTCTATTTGACAAAATGTTTCTCGTGCTGTCATGCGCCTAGCTGGGCTCCCGAGAGCAAAGCAACATGAAACAGATGATATAAAGATAAATTGATTTTTCAGACTCTTGAATACAATAATTTGTATTATATTTCTACGTGTCGCTAGAACACGCCCCAATAACCCCATAACTCGAACAAACCATGTATTACGTCGATAGTAAATATTTGATATAGTTCTCCGTCGCTCCACGTCCTCATACATATAAATCAGATGTAAGGAAACATAAATAGGTACCTTTCGTTGTAAACTTGACAAATAACCCATCTTTTGGTTGTAAACAGATTTCGGCTGTAAACAGAAAACGGGTAAAGGTACAGTGTACACTATTCAAAAACCCTTAAAACGTTTTCTTTTTAGAATTCCGTACCTCAAAAGGTAAAACAGGAACCCTTTTAATATCTCTTCGTTGTCCGTCTGTTTGTCCGTCCGTCCGTTTATCAAGACCCATCTCGGAAACGCGCGGAGGTATCGAGGCGAAGTCACAAACAACATTATAATGCTGATGTTATGGTTCCTATTCGGGTATAAAAATCAAAGTTCTGAGCCCCACAATAACGATAATTATGTGGAAAACATACGAACAAAACTTAAAACTAGGTAGCACAATTAGAGAACATAAGAAGTTTTTGTTTTGAACGGGAGTTTTGGCGGGAACGTGTTGAGAAAATGAAAATTTAGCAATTCATCTCCTATTGCTAATTTTTTTATTTTTGTGAAACCAAGTCGTAATGCGTGTAAATTGTTTAATTTCGAAGGCATATGTAATCATAAAATCGGTGCAAAACATGGACTTTGGCGTTGTCTGAAAAGCTCGAGGAACCGCCACCATTTACAATGACTTCCTTGACTTTTGACTTTTACTACCACGACTTGACTGTTTTGATGCAAATTGCAAATATCTTACAAAAATGAATAATACCTGACACTGGCTACTTTCCAAATGGCCATAATCGGTTCACAACCGATTAGAAATAAAAATAAACATAATCGACAAACGGTCCGTTTCTATCTACCTACCACAAACGTCCACTTTGAAATGCGATCGGCCGATAGGTAGTTGGTCGCCTGTTCTCTTTTCATCTCGTAAACATGAATTGGTTGTCAGTTTCGTGAGTGCAGATCTACGATCCTTTTGTTTCACACGTTCGTGTTGTTTCAAGACGGTTTAGGGTTGTCTATGTGCAATACTTTTGCATTTTCATTTATGGTTTTATATTCTCTAGAAGAAGTTATATATCGACGCTTAAAAGGTAATAGGGGCTAAGCGACAAAAACCAAATTGTTCAGGAGAGCAGTTTAAAGTTTTAAATTTCAGAAAAATGGCCATAACTTTTAAATTAATTGTCATATCTGTAAGATGGAAACAGTTTTGAAATCTAGAGAAAGACAAGCATTAATTGGCATTTTCTTTTATTTGATTAACCATTGTATTACCTGGTTTGATGGCGCTTAAATCAAATGGTCTTGATTTTCATTTGAGGTAATACGGCATAAGTTACATCTACCCAGAAAAAATCAAAGAGTACAGAAGCCTTAGTATCATTTGATATCCACATACGATAAGGTAACAGGGCATAAGTCACATGACTGTAGAGTAGCTTAAATGGGTAAAGAAGGATACGAGACTATTCGCATTATTTTGCCACAGGGTAATAAAGGACAAACTACAGTGCTTAGCAAAAACATTTTAAGGAAGTTAGACATTAACGACACTGTAAGTGGCTTAATTAATAAGGTAATGTGGTACATCCGCTCATCAAAATTTCTATACCAAGAGGAAAAGAAGGATATCTTACATACGACATTATCAGGGCATATGGTAATGTGGGTTAAACGTTAAGTCTTAAAAACACTAGACTCACAAGCAACATTATTCTTCCTTAAAATTACACCTAACCCAGATACACCTACTGTCCTATATAGCGCCGCCGACACTCCCTCCGTACTTGGAAAAATCCAAGGATGGAGAAGCAGGTGTTATAGGTGTTACCTAATTATTAAAGTTAGTTAATAAAAACAAAAGTACGTTTTTACTAACATTTAAAAAATAAAGTACCTAAAGACACGGATACCGGCTTAAGAAATGCCGCGGGTACCGGCTTTAGAATGCCGTGGGAGACGTAGGACTCGTCTGAGGGACAAACACTAGAAGATTGGCAGCAGTGTCTTCCGGCGTATTATATCGCATCATTTACTGCACTCGCCAACCCGCCTGCCAAGCGTGGCGAGTACTGGCAACCCCCTTCATAATTATGCAGACAAAAAACAGGCTCTGAGTCCCCGGAGGACTCGCTATTCCTGACTACGGTAGTGGCCACGGTAAAGGCTGGACTAGGGGTGCTAATAATCTCCGGCAGACGCCGCGCTATCACCCCCAACCAAGACCACTAGCCCTGGCAACACACAACATCCGCACTTTGAGGGAAGGCGAAAAGATAGATGAGCTGGAAAAAGAAATGAGTAGGTTAAAATGAAACATTTTAGGTTTATCGAAAGTCCGGCGAGAGGGAGGGGATACGATAATCTTAAAGTCTGGCAACCTGCTCTTCTACCGGGAAGGAGACCTAAAATCCCAAAATGGGATAGGGTTTCTCGTTGACAAATCCCTCGTTGGCAACATTATTACCATCGAAAGTGTGTCGAGCAGGGTCGCATACCTAACACTTCGAATATCCAAAAGATATTCCCTTAAAGTTGTTCAGGTATACGCACCGACCTCGACACACTCAGATGAGGAAGTTGAGACCATGTATGAGGACATGATGATAGGGTTACCATATCGTTAAAACTCACTACACTGTTGTTATGGGGGATTTCAAACTCAAACCTTGGTAAGAGAAGCGATGATGAGTTGACAGTAGGGCAATTTGGTTATGAGCAGCGCAACCATACGGACACAGGCTGGCCCATTTTCTGGAGAAGGTGGGACTCTTTATGATGAACTCGTTCTTCCAGAAGCCGCCTCACAGGAAATGGACCTGGATGAGTCCCGATGGTTCCACGAAAAATGAGATTGACTTCATCATGACCAACAAGAAACGGATAATTATTCAATGATTTATCTGTGATCCACAGAGTGAAAACCAGCAGCACATTGAATATGAACGTTAGACTTGAACGGTCTCGGTTGATGAAGTCCACGCTCCGTCCTACTTGTGCCCATATCCAAAAGCTTTCAACTTGAGCTTTCCAACCGCTTCGACTGCCTAGCTGATGTTGCATTGGTGAACGATATAAATAGCAAGTTTGTAGAAACTGTCCCTACGGCGGGGTCTAAGTACTTTAAGACCCGCCGTACAAATAGGCCTCAGAAACTCTCTGATCACACCCTTAACCTCATGGCTGAGCGGAGATCACTGCGACTGCAGTCTCCCGATGATGTGGACTCACATAGGCGGCTCAATAGACGAATTTGGAAATCCTTGCGTCACGATATCGGTTTCTTAATGCCTTGCGTATTAAGGATACGATCGAGTGGAACAAGGGCTCCAAAGTGTTCGCAAGGGATATGTCTATTGGGCTAAGCCAGATGACGAAGCTGAAGAAAGATGACGGCAGCGTAGCCTCCACTAAAGCCGAAGTGTTGAGGGAAAATGTCGTTTTACGGTGGTTCACCCAAGCACAGATCTTTTGATCTATATGGGTGGCTACAGTCTAAAACACCTAAATAATTGAAAATTATACAAAGGTTCGACTCTCAATTAGGGTGTGTTATGTTCAATTTTTGTTGTGTGTAAATAAATAAACAAAATAAATAAAAAAATCGAAAGGTTCTATGGATAGCTATACGATTCGTTCGCTAAACCTGCTAGCAGTTTAGCTAGAGACCCGCGAGTCAAAATGACCCGACACTACACCGAGGATATCCCGGACATTAGTCTGTACGAGATTAAAATAAAAACAGATAAAAACAGAGCTTCTGAATGGAGCGCGTGGATCACAGGTACTTAAAGTCCTTCAGAAACTCTTCAATGCCGTCTTGCTTGATGGTACAACGCCAGAAGAATGGAACAAAAGCGTGGTGGTTTTGTTATTTAAGAAAGGTGACAACACCTTATTAAAGAACTAAAGACCCATCTGGCTTTTGAGCCATGTTTATAAGTTGTTTTCAAGGGTCATCGCGAATCGTCTCGAACGCAGGCTTGATGACGTCCAGCCGCCCGAACAAGCCGGGTTCCGAAAAGGCTACAGTGTCATAGACCATATCCATACGCTTCGGTAAGTTATACAGAGGACCGGAGAGTATAACTTGCCACTTTGCTTAGCGTTTGTGGACTATGAAAAGCCTTTAATTCGATCGAGACATGGGCTGTGCTCGAATCTCTCCAGCGATGCCTAATTGACTATTGACACATCGAAGTATTGAAGTGCTTGTATAAAAACGCCATCATGCCAATCCGAGTACAGGAACAGACTTCGAAACTATTCCCGTAAAGAGACGCGTCAGACAAGGAGATGTCATATCTCCGAAACTGTTTACGGCCGCTCTGGAAGACGCCTTCAAGTTCATAGACTGGAAAGGACTTGGCATCAACATTAACGGCGAATACATCACTTGTCTTCGGTTTGCCGACGATATCGTAGTCATGGCAAAGACGATGGAAGAGCTCGGCAATATGCTAGAAGGCCTTAATCGAGTCTCCTAAAGGGTAGACCTTAGGATGAACATGGACAAGACGAAAGTCATGTGAAATGACCATGTTGCTGGACCTATCTAGCTGGACAAGAAAGAGGAAGACGAGAAAGAGGTCAATCGTCGAATCTAACTCGGATGGGCAGCGTTCGGGAAACTTCCAACATCTTTTCGTCCAAAATAATTCAGTGCCCGAAGACAAAGGTCTTCAACTTGTGTGTGTTACCAGTGATGACATACGGATCTGAGACGTGGTGTTTCACCATAGATAGGCCTTATGTACAGGCTCAAAGTCGTTCAACGTGCAATGGAGAGGGCTATGCTTGGTATTTCTCTACGGGATCGAATCAGAATTGAGGAGATACGTGGAGAAACAAGGGTCACCGACATAGTCCAACAGATTAGCTGGCTGAAGTGGCAATGGGTAAGTAAAATAGCGCGGAGAACGGGTGGCCGATGGGGCTGAAAAGTTCTCGAGTGGAGACCACGGACCGGAACACGAAGCGTAGGACGTCCACCGACGCGATGGACGAATGACCTGGTTAAGACCGCGAGCCAGTGATGGATGCAGGTTGCATTCAACCGCCTTGGTTGAAAAACGATAGGGGAGGCCTATGTTCAACATTGGATGTCCTACAGGTGATATGATGATGATGATGACCTAAAGACTATTATAAAAAGTAGTTACAGAGTTACAAAAATAAAGTTTTAGAAATAACATAATGTACCTACTCAGGCGTATCTTCTTAAAAGGTACTTCAGAAAAGGAGTGGACACGCATGCATGTTTGCGTAATTACCAATTAGCGAATGATCATTTCGAGGTAGTATAGCAATAGCGACAGTGTTGTATTATAATAGTAATTGGTAGTAGGATATAACCGACACTTCAATATTAAATTATATTTTAGTAATAGTGGATAAACGTCGACGGTGTTGTAACGTTGCAAGTGGTAGTAAGGTATAAGTGACAGGTCATACTAAATTCGATTTTGGTAGTTATGTATAAGCGGCAACTATATTGTAAACTTATGAATAGTAGTAAGGTATAACCGATGCTTAATACTTTTGATGACAAAGGTAAAGAGGTATAAGTTCTAACTTTTCAAACACGTGTTTATGGTAGCGAAACATAAGCACCCCGAATCTCTACATCGGTAAAAAGTAAAGAGACATTACCGACTACAAGTCAAAAATAGTGCTATTTTTACGATGGTACAAGCACCTTTATAGTAGAAAAGGCCTAAAATACGGTCGATAATACCAAAATGACATTTAAAAGTGCTTGGATTCAAGCGACAAAAAGATCAACGTAGAGCCACGGGAGTGAGCGCATTCGATAGAGCGGAAAATTTCAAGTAAGACTGCATTTAAAAGTCGTTTTGGACCAAAGTGTCGCTTATCCCCTATTACCTTTTAAGCGTCGATATATTGAATTTATTATAATAACGCCGCATGAATACACATTTGATGATTTATACAGAAACTTTTGATTCATGTTAATTATTGCGATGTAGTGTCCGAAACATTACAAGGTGAAATAGGCTTGGCCAAAAGGTCCAGAAGTCGAGTTGGTATTGGTATTCGCCTAGTTAGCCACGCTCACTAGTTGCCCAGATGAAAAAATAGCACCCATATTATCTATCTAGTGGATGTCTGACAACAGTGGAAAATTGACAGGCACTCTGCAGTACATTGCTGCTTTGACGTAACGTGGTTAATACCGGTGATCACCTCAAAGCAGCAATGTACAGCATAGTGCCTGTCATTTCAAACTGTTGTCAGTCGTCAACAGATAGATAATATGGGTACTGGTCAATACCAGAGAAAAGAAGTGGCCAACTAAGCCTCACGTTATTTGTCTTCACGTTAGGGTGAATTGTTTTGTTAATTTCGTTTGTTTTATTAATTAGGTAGTCACATTTTGCTTACCATCAGACTCATATTTTGAAGCACACATTGTTTAGTAGATAACTTACTTAAAGTGTTGTTTTTAGTTGGTAACTATTCAGTACCCAAACTAAAAACAACACTATCTTAAAGTAAAACTTTCGAAATACAAAAACGTAACTCCACGAAAGAAAAGGTACTTTCTCCCAAAAAGCTCACACCTACCTATATGTATAATAATATGGCAACCCTGTAGCTATATCTAGGTATCATTATTTGCCATCGGGGTGGCACCCTCCCTCGTTATTAGTTGCGGAACGTGTGGCGAATACCCTGATGAATGGCAGACGCCATTACTGTAGCTCTTCAATTTGAATATCCAAGGTGTTTCACGTAAAATATGATTCTTTTTAGACTAAGTTTTGTTTAACAATACTTGGGTGTAGTGTAGAAAGAACACGGAACGTTATGTTTTCTACAAGCTGTGGAGCGCGGTTTCACTCGTTTTTATTTTTCGATTTTCGAATCTGACTCAGATTAAGTGGAATTAACGTGTTGGGCTTATGTTAGTATTGTGAAAACTATGTACTTATTAGTATTGATTTCCGTTTATAAGGTTTAAATCTGTCTATAAGTTTAGGTCTATAAGTATAAGTCTATAAGTTTAAATCGTTTATAAGATTTAAATCTGTCTCCGTGTTCTGGTACCTAGACTGGTACAATCACTAAGTAAGAAGGGTCAAAACGTCTTTCAACATAAGATTCATTTTCACCACTGAGTAGGTGTCATATTATAATAATATGACACCTACATAGTTTTCACAATACTAACATAAATAAAAATAAATTGAAACATAATAATAAATGAAAATTATTACAATCGGCAGGCAGTCAGATTATTCATTCCCCTCGTTCCATTCATTCCTATTGACGGCCCCTGTGGCACGTCGGGCAAACGCCTGACTGCAACGCAGAAGGCTGCGGGTTCGATTCCCGCCGGATGCAAATGTTTATGCTTAAAAGTAAATATTTGTTTCTGGTCTGGGTGTCTTTCTATTTATAATATGTATGTATTTACAAAAAAATATATAAAATGTTTTATATCCGTTGTCCATAGCCTAAGCCTAGTGCTTAGTTTGAGGCTAGATTGTGCTTAGTGTAATGTCATGCAATATTTATTTATTCCAGGTAATAGGTAACGTCGGCGTCGGTAATGTAAAAGCAATGTCACTAATTACTAATGACTGCTAGTGAAATAAACGTGTCATCCACGTAAACAAATGTTGACTTAAACTGTGCAATTAGTTTTCAAAGCTTTAAATAGGCATTGAGAAGCAAGTGAGCTTCACAAGTAATCTAAAAGTTGAGCTGATTCGATCTTCTCTTATAATAGAGCTAGACAGATATTAATTCTGACAAAATTATGTTAGAGTTTGACTTGGAGAAAAGCTAGTTTCAGCTCCAACTTAGTTAGCGGTTAGTTTCCTTAATCGAAATAATCTTCTACTTGCAAGTACCTACACTTCAACTTTGCTTTTACTGCCGTGAAGTGTGTATTTAGGAGTTTTGCTGCTAACTAAAGAAGATAAAATAATAGCTTTCTGTTCTAATTTTTGCTTTTCCAATAGTAATACTTATCCGATAATAGGGTTTTGCTCTGAATTGGTTTTTAGATTTGGTCTATTTAATCTATTTATCATAGTATTGAATCCAGGTTTTCCTTAAATAAGTCAATTTATGTAGGTTACAGTGCTTTTGGACAATTCGTGGGACATATGTCTAAGTAATACGTAAAATATCCTATTTTCATTTGCCATTCGTGTGCTATTCATACCTAAATTCCACCCAGTGAAAGCATAAACATTGAAAATACAAATCGCAATCAAGGAGGACCGAAAAGAACATTGTTGCCAGTATGCAGTAAGCAAAAGAAAGAATCCAATAATATATTCAAATCGTGTTGTATCCAGATTTTTGTCGAATTATATTGAAAATCTAATCGACACCGAAGGAGGGGGAGTCTTCGGATAAACATCCGATTGGAACCAATTTCAATTAATGACCACATTCTTTTTCCGGGGCTCTTACAATAGCAAAAAAGTTTATAAAACTAACACTATACAAAATAATATACCTTTTTATCTTTCATTATTCAACGCGAAATAAAAGTCTAAGTAAATAAATGTACCTAAATTTTAAGACGTCAATTACTCCTACACGCAAAATTCACTGTAGTTAAACGATAACAGAATATCGTTTACCTACAGTGATTTTTGGGTTCTGAAAACTCGGACGTCAGTGAAATTTCCGTAAACTGATAGTAATAAATAAAACATCTCCAATTACACAATAACTGTGATTGCTTCATTCGACGCCGGACGAGTTAATGAGTTTTATTTGTATCCCATTGCACCAATAGACGCGTAGTTCACAATGATCAAGAATAAAACTAAAAGTGTTTAAATAAAAGTTTCTGCTATACAAGATCCCTTTCAGTAGAAATTTAAGAATGCTTGTTTTCGCTGTAATAGGATAGCATTCGAGGAGACAACTTAAAAGATTAAGTATTGGCGTGATAAATGAGGTTTCTTTCTTTAGACGGAAAACTTGGGAGTTATGTTGGAAGATGTTTGTGACGATGTACGACATCCCGCTCCTCTTTACTGGCTTTATAAAGTTAATGTTACAAATTGAGAACTTCATGGTAGATCAAACGTGAACAAAAATGTTGTAAATAGATGCATAGTAGAAAACATTTTGAAATCTGTCTTTTTTTTCCACCCTATCAAAGACTCAAGACAAAATTAAATGTGATTTGTCCAAAAATAGTCGACAAAAATGCAATTTCCATCACCGTATTCAGGTTCTTCGTGTAATGGGACCCATAGGACAGATAATTTTGGCCAACAGGTTATTCATTGTCTGCTCTGATCTTCCCCAAATGGACTGGGTATAGCCCTGCTTTAAGTATACGGGCACTGAGCAGAGGCGTGTGTACCTTCGTTGGTCGCGAACTCCTTTGTGACTATCGCCTTTTCTGTTTTAATGTCAAAAAATTCGCCACGCCTTCACCACAATTTATTAGACGCCATGACAATAGTCTATCTCCTCTATGCATTTCCAAACTATACTGAATGTACCCATTATCAAGCCATCTTTTACAGGGTTCGCTATGTTATTATATTTACCGTCTACCAGTACCCATCGCGTGACGTTATTTGCTCCCGAACAGGATGCATCCGAATCACGAGACCCACCACGACTCATTACAAATAAACTAACTTTCTCATTTTCTTATTGTTCCGAACAAATATCAAAGTTACGATCTTTCTAGAAGTAACAGCTGACAGTCTTCGAAATAAAACTTTGTTGTTATCATGCTAATGGCAGCTGTAGACTTTTTGTGAAAATAAGGCTGACTTTCAACGAATCGTCACGCGCAGACCCAAACATAAAATACCGCTCTCGCAATAGGCCCTCATTTTGTTCCTTTCCGACTTTTTTTAATCATCCTTAATCCTTGATTGGAATTGTAGCACAGACAAGAGAGAAGATTCTCTTGAGTCTGTGTTACAACGCATATAAATATCTATCCTCTGAGGACTTATTGCCCTATTCGATGGATATCATATACTGTGGAAAACCAACTCTAGAACAATTTGTGACGATATCTTATTCGAATTGACTCTGCGATGCTTTTAAACCAAACTGTTTTTTACGTATGAGATTGATAGCCGGCTGGAATTCAGCGTAGAATTTTTAATAATCACTTCTAAGATAGTGATGCGTTCCACGACAGAATTTTTATCTGGCAGTTTAGAGTAGGATTTAGGACTGACCAATAACTGAACTCATATAGAAACCATTTTAAACCCAGCCTAGTGCTTAATTTGCGCTCTCAGTTTTCAGTTGATTACCCTGACTATAATCCACAGCAAACCATTCGCCGCGCCGATCCTGTAAAGGGTATATGAAACATTAACCTGTGCAACGGGACAGTGGCGTACTAGTTACCTACCGACTTACTGACACAAAGTGGACATGGATACATGACATCACCACAGATTACTTAGAAGTTGGCGACTCGCTCTTACAGTTGCTCATCTTTCATACAAATTTGTTTCCTGGGACCGGTCATATTAGTTGTGAGAAAGATCACATAAATTGTAGGAAAGGTATATAGAGTAAAGGTAATTGGAGAATATTTAGTCAATTTGACACATGACTTTTAAAGCCCATTTTCAGAAAACAGGAATGTTTACATGCTATTACTTCTTTATACTATGGCAATTCTACCAGACATGTGCAAGTAGCCGTTAAGGAAATGTACCATCTACATGCATGTGTAATGTATCCTGCCGCCATTGTAAACAGCTAGTAGGTACAACGTCTAAAATTACACAGCAGAATATATACTCCGGTTATTCGATAGTAATGAAATTCCACAGCCTCCGAATCATGAATACGTAATGGCACGTCACAATGTAATAGATACCCTATGTGTTGATCTTATTTGTTTCGACTGAGAACATGTGTTGCGGTTGAGTTGCTAGAAGATTAATGGGCCTTGGTATGAATTGGTAAGGTGATGTAAGATTGAAATAATTAGCGTTGATTATTTGCTAGACTGTAAGCTCGCGTTTAGATATGGCGGGCAACGCGCGGTTTCATATTCAGTTTGCTTCGGTTTTGCGAGCATTTATCGCTGTTCATAGGACCTATGTAGTCCTTTTCGTGCAGTGGTGTGGCTTTCTTAGTGCTAGGTGCTAGAGTATTAAGTTCACCCTAAGTCAAAGTCACTTACATTACATACTTTCACGTTTATAATGTTAGTTGTAAGAAGTAAGAGTAGAAATTATAAGTCTACATTTTATTGGTAATGAAGTATTTTGTTTTGTAAACCATCAGAAACATTTAATAAGAAAATTAAAATGGTTTTATAATGGTTTTCTAAAAGATATTGATACAGGTTTAACTCACCAGTTAACTTTAAATTTTGTCAACAGGTGAATGCGCTCCGACCCTAGCACCCTGGAAACAAGCCATCGAAGTCACAAGCCAACCGACCCAAGCAAAACCTCACGCCATCTACGACATTAACGACATAGTCCACTTCGAAGACAACGACCTAGTCATGAGAGACCCAGCAATTAAATTCCACGACAACAACCAACTTGACAACGATATACATCCCAATGGAAATGACATGCATGACATAGACCCTATAGATCAATTAGAACATGAATTAAAACAGTTTGACGATAGTAAAATTAAGATTGACTTCAAGAAGAGTTTGAATAATGAAGATTTGAAATTGGATGTGAAAAAGGATGGGGAATGCAATTGTCAGCATGGTGGTGGTTGTGTTAATCGTGTGTGTTTGTGTCCACTTGGATATGCTGGAGAGAAATGTGAGATAACACTGGATTTAAAGGTTAGTGATACCCCATACATGAAAAGTGTTTTTCTTTGCTACGGAACCTTTCGTGCGTAGGTCCGACTCTCACTTGGTAGGTACTGTTTTTTTAAACAACTTTACTATTTTGTATCTTATACGATTTGAAACTGACATGGTTGTTTCCACTACAAATAATTATTAAACATCGAGCTCCGTAAAACAAATTAATACATGGTAAACAGCCCGTTCTCTAATAATATTTGGCCCTGTCTAAAATACTCTAAGAAATCCAATACCTTCAAAAGTATTTACTTCAATACACATCTTTTAGTAAAACCCAATAAAATTCCACGATCGAATTCATAAAAGATCAAAATGAAAAAGAAAATAGCGTCCGTACAAACTTAACAAGTTACCTTTTTCGTCGCTCCTATTTTTACCTGTCCTTTTACGCCGAAATAACATAAATATCAACAATTTATTTCACATTAGCCCTATCTAATATTATAAAGGTAACATTGGTGAGGTGAATACTGACTATTATTTATTCTGTAACACAGGATGGCGGTCTGAAACGGTACCGGAAAAGTATACCCTTGTAGTAGATAAGGATGTTTTCTGAAAGGAAATGTTCTCGGTTTTTTGACCGACCAAAATATATTTTTATTCGTATTTTTTAACTTCAGTGGTTTATATTTTTTTAAAGAAGCTGTGTTTGTCGCAGTTGCTAACAAAAGTACTTATACTTCTTGCTTACTATCTTTAAAAAAAGGGCCAAGTGCAAGTCGGACTCGTGCACGAAGGGTTTGGTACCATCATTACAAAGAAATTCAAGAATGCTACTTACATTTTTGTTTTATATTTTTTTGTTTTTAGTATTTATTGGAGTAGCAGCAACATAAATACATAGCTATCACGGTTCATGAGATATCATCCTGGTTCATCCTGGTGACAGACAGACGGACAATGAAGTCCTAGTAAAAAGGTCCAGGTCTTTTAATACGAAACAACATCGGCCGAAACTTCGGAGCCAATCAAACGTCAGTAGGCGGTTATCCTTCATTCTGGACCCATAATTCTCAATACATTCTCAATTTTAATACATTCTTTGTTTTTCTTGTCTTGAACGTATAGTCATTATTGGTCCAGAACGAACTATAACTAAACTACCTACCTACCTACTAATGTTTGATCGGCTCTGATGTTTCGACCGAAGTAGTTTCGTATTAAGGTCCCTGTTTCTACGCTTTAGGTACGAACCTCTCATGCTTTTTGGTCACAACGATGTTTAAGCTATTGCATAGCTGTTATCGCGGGCTTTGAGCGCGGCGAATCAAGAAATTCCATAACGAAAATAAACCTAACACTCCCACTCTGACCGGCACAGCGGTGCGGCGCCCGCTATGAAAAACGTGCTATGCAATAACTTTACCACGGCAGTCTCCGAGTGCCACACGTATTATAATATTTTACTTGAAGTTTGACGGCGAAAGAAGTTTCAACTATCTAAATATTTGTCGCCGTAGCGTTAGCTTTG
This sequence comes from Idaea dimidiata, assembly GCA_949358125.1. Classification (NCBI taxonomy): domain Eukaryota; kingdom Metazoa; phylum Arthropoda; class Insecta; order Lepidoptera; family Geometridae; genus Idaea; species Idaea dimidiata. Next base: position 16,810,891 of record OX442334.1, on the reverse strand, counting down.
AAATGCTAAAATGTGTTTTCTAATGAGTGGCCTAATCGACAGGTGCCTCGTTTCAACGGGTCATCTTACCTTCGGTTACCTGGGCTTGGGAACTCTGCACTATCATGGCTCGATATACAAGTAAGTCACTATATATTATATTATGACAAGAGGTAGGTATACGCAACACGTAAAGGCCAGCGGGGCAATATCGACTTTTGCCGGAAAATTTCGACTATTCTTTATAACCGGTGTAGAAATTTTTGAAGCAGTGCTATCTAGTAGAAATTATGAAATTGCTTTTACGCTAGCCGGTCGTAGATGCACATTTTAAAATATAGTAAAATGCAGAATATGCAGTTATTAATAATAGTCAAAATTTCCCGAAGTCGAAGCGAAAACGCCGCAAAAGTTTGCAAGTACGAGTATGTATGTAACTATGTTACTCTCTCTCAAAAACTACTGAACCAATTGTGATGAAACTTGGAATATACACACGTCGATGCGTCGCTAAGCTTTTTGTGACCATCGCTTATTCTGTATATTCTGTGTCCTCTGTGTTTTGTCGGACTATGGAAGACGGGGCGAATCTTGTTCCACTACCACCTTCCAATCTTCTCGATGTGCGTGCTACATCTTTAACCATATCATCACTTACCATCAGGAAATATAATAGTTAAAATATCGTTTACAAAAATAAAATATTAAAAAACAAACTAACCTTTCGAATATTTCTTATATTTCTTACTCAAGGCATTCCTACTAGAAATATTTTACAAGGAGAAATGCATTATCAAAAATCCGCCCTTGACAGGATTTGAACATGTGCCCCTCGCATACCGTGCAAGTGCGCTTACCATTAGGTACCCTTCCTTCTGGTTTTGCTTTAGTCGGATAATAAGGTTAAGACCTTTTTAAAGTCACCCAAAAACTACTTATCTAAAAACTACATATCAATTAAACGAACTTCATCATCGCCATTTAAGTTTGTAACTTGAATAAAGTGTACTTAAACTGGAGTATAACTTAAGTCGAGTGTTAGTTAATTAACAGCTACTTGTTCAGTGGATTGTAGTGGAAACTTTTAATTAATGCAACGGTTGCTTCGACTCTTTGTCTGTTAGTATAAGTTTTAATAGCCCTAAAATCGGCATGACACTAAAACCGCCCTAAAAGTCTGTAGGAGGTAGGAACAGACTCCGCAGACGAGTTATGGTGGTGAATGCCGACTTTCGTCACAATGCCATCTTTTCCAAATCACCAAACAATAATTCCTGTCATGCCGACTTTTAAAATTTTCTTCCTATCTCTTCCTAAAATGCCGACTTACCTTGATGCCGAGTTTTTGATACATTGATGTCGGCCTTTTGGTAACTAGATTTTTTTATGAAGAATATAACTAAGGTAACAAATTTTGTTTCTGGTGATATGTGAACCTATCTTTTGCACTGAGTTTGTTTTCCTTTTAACTTCCAGATAACAATAAAGCCAAGCAGTGGCGACGGTCTCTTGCTATTCGACTCGGAACACGCGAGCGGTGATGGCGACTTCTTCTCTCTACAACTGAGAGACTTTTTCGTCGAGTTTGCATTCGATCTCGGGTCGGGCATCGCTCTTGTCAGGTAACAATCAGTTTCTATTTATTTGGACTTCCAAAGGCTGTTACTGAAATTCTAAGAAATTTATTTAAGAAATATGGTTCATCTTGCGTTTTTCCGGCTTAAGGTCATGGCACATTATTCCAGCACAGCAACGACACGGCTCCAACCCGGCAATTACCTTGTCATTCGATTTAGAGCCTTAAATCGTGTGTCGTATAATACGATTTTGTTATATTTATTATATGAATATGTTATAATATCAACATGAAAATGTCAACGGCGCGCGGCGGGCTACCTTAAAAGTGTCCTTAAAAAACTAAATTACAGATTCTTCGTAGTTTAAGACAGCGAATAAAGGGACTTAAAAGATTCAGAAGCCATTTTCCGCGAGAAACTACTTTAATATTCATGATTGATTTACAATTAAAATATTATGCAATGGTTTTCAGGTCAGCATTTCCCTTAGAAGCGAACAAGTGGCATAAAGTGGCGGTCTCCAGAGCGGGGAGGAGTGCGTCTTTGAAAGTGAAGACTTTGCAGAATGGGAGTAGTGATGAGGTAAGGAATACTTGCCTGCCTGATTTTTGATTTTTGTACTTAACTAAAATAGATAGGATGAAATCGTGATACAGAACTGTTTACGGTGTATCTATGAGATGTAAACAATACGTAGCTAATTCAACGTGTTTTAAAGATATTAAGGTACCTATTCCGGGATACAAGGAATGAGCAAGGTTTGCTAATTTAACTTGATAGGATAGTCAATTCCATTAGTGCAATCAAATGATCATTTTAAGTTTAGGAATTCCGAATAACATAACTAAAATCAAGAAACACTTTTATTCTTCTAGTAAGGTGCGTTTGCGTAAGATCGTTTTTTCTTCTGGGATTTCGCAAAAATCGTTTTAAAACATTTGTATCAATTTTAGCATTTATATCTAAATAATAATTAATTATTTCGCAAATTTGTTTTTATTGCTCAAGGCATATTTCTAGTAATAATTAATTGCTTACGAATTAATGTATATGGAAATGTAATTGAATGTTTTATTTAAACAGTGGCTCAAGACTTACATGCCATAAACTTAAGACAAGATTTTTTAAAACAAAAGTAAACATCGGGCGTTTACGGTGCAACTACGTAATATGACTTTAAATTTAAATTTAATCACAGAATCTGTCCGGTCATGCTCTACTCAAGAGTAAAAAAAACAATGTATTGTGTTTTCGCTTATGAAACGCATGTCTCTTACTTTAGACACAAACACGAACACGGTCTATTGGGGAAGTCGTACAAGAAAGGATGTCGTGTTGAGTAATACCAGAACTCAAAAAGTCACCGTTTTTGAAAGCAAATTGAACTATCCGAACTTCGCCAAATCCCATCTTACGCCAATGCACGATCTACAAATAGAATATTAATATAGTTACATGAGTTTCTATTTTAATCTAAGTCTCCCTTTACGTTTTTTATACATAACACCTATGTATTCCTCCCCTCCAGAGCCCTTCAACCCGCTGGGTAGTGTCCCACGGCACTACCCGCCGGCTGTCCCTCCGTCAGCCACTATTGCTGGGCGGCGCGCCGCCTCCACTACCGCCGCGACTCGCGCTACAAGCTTCATACAGCGGATGTATATCTCAGGTATACTAGATATTGTAACATTCCTCCCCTACAGAACCCTTTAACAAGCTGGGGAGTGTCACACGGCACTACCCTCGTGAACCAAGTCGAGAATATAAGCAAGGAAATGTAACGTAAGAAGCTTTTGAAACAACATGGTGTCTTAACATTAAAATTCCAGAGCTGCATATTTTGCTCTCACTTAAAATGACATAAGTACATCTCGCTCTTGCTTCAAACTCAAGGTAATTCACTCCACCTTTTTGAAGCCATGAAAAATTAAAAAGACGCATCTAAAACAACTTGGCTTTAGAATACATCACTGGCATAGACAGACTTATAATTTCGATTCTAATGCTTGATAATGCTCTGTTACAGTTGGTGATTAACGATGAAGAAATATCAGTAGTATCTTCTGCTTTGGGAGGTCTCAATGTAGACAACTGTGAAGAACCAAGTACTGTCAATAATTGCACGTAAGTTCAAATTACTTACTAGCTGCGCCCTGCGGTTTCACTCGCGGAAGTGAAAAGCGCGTTATCAAGGGCGCGGGCGGCCGAGCGGTTCTCGAGGCGATTGCACTTTTTGATTCATTACTCGGGTTCTACTAATTGGATTTCGATGCAAAGTATACCACGACGTTCCTCGAATATAGAACTATCCAATATTGAAAACCAGATTTCAATCTGATTAGTAGTTTTTAATTGTATAAGGTACAGACAGAGAAACAGACAAACAGACAGACGACATAAATTTTAAAAATTATATAATTTTGTTCTACTACTTATCCTAAGTCCCCTAGACCACTTTTTTTTTAATTTACTTTCAAGTATAGATTTTTGTCCTCTCTTCCTTTATTATAAGTATAGAATAGAAAGATATAGATTAGAGTACCTATAGATTTCCCTTAAAATTTACCTCAAATCTAATTACTTTATTCTACAATTTCAGAACACCAAACCAATGCAAAGAGCAACTCCAAATACCGATCTACCCTCAAAACATATCAGAAAACGAGATCCACCATTCGATAGTCCCAAAAAAGGGCTTCAAACGTCCGTACCATAAGACTAAGCCAAGAAAACATACCCCACACCAACACACAGAGAAATACATGAAGAAAAAGTATTTCAAAAGGAAAAAGTACTCGGAAATCAGCAATGACGTAATAACGGACAAGCCCTATGATGGACAGACGTACATGCAGATCAAGTATTTGAGTGAGAATGAAATGAATTGGATCGATGTCAATACATATCCTAGTTTCTCTGGTTCGGATAGTTTTATACATATTGATGACGAGGAGACTATGAAACGGTAAGTTCCATCCAAATTTTGCCTGGAAGAGATTGTCTTAAGTTTTATTGTATGTTTATTGTTTGTTTAGTATTCATTTAAGTTAAATTTTCTCCTTTTTTTTAATGTTTCATTTGAATTTTTGATTTTGTATTTTTCGTTATTCAATTTCAAAATAGTATATTACTGCAGCGGCCGGAAAGAGACCATACGTAAGTCCATCAATGCCTAGTTGCAGCCAAAACTTTTAGTAATTTTCTCAAATAATGCGCGGAAATTTAACTAAGTAGTAACTTACCATTCAGAACTTTTTTTTAAATTTGAAAATACAATTATTTAATGTACAGTTCCTTTTTAGTTTTTTTTTCACTAAACAAACAGTTTTCTATGTGCAAGCCAGTTCGAAATTTAAATTAAACCTTTGATAAGTTACCTCTTTGGTCGCCATTTTGCGGAGTAGAAGATCGTTCCATTTTTAAATTACACGACAAATATTATTTTACATAGTAACTTATTTGGCCGCTAAACATGACAGATATGGATTTTCATACAACTATTGCCGGCCGCTGCTTGACTAGTACAGCAAATTCGATTTATCTCGAAGACGGTTGTCAAAATAATGCTCAATTTTTCAAGCATTTTTGAGAAAAAGTATAATAATTTAAATAGACACAATACTAGTCTTTAATTTGTATTGAGAAAAAAAGCTATATTGGTCCAAAATTCAATACTCCCTGCGGGGCTGGAACCCATAATTTCTCCTTCTCTAGTTGGGCTGATTGTTTAGTTAGGCTTTGACTGTCGAAAAATGGATACAACATAATAACTAGTTACATTTTACCTAAGTTACAATAAAATACTATTGTTATTTTTGAATGTATTTTTAAAGGAAAAATACATTCAAAAAACAACGCACGGTCGACGCTGAGCGGGATTCGAACCAACAACGCATCTCAACTCAATCTAAGCGACTTGACCAATTAGTCTACCGGCTTCTCGCTCAGCGTCCATCGTGCGTTGTGTTTTTGTGGATGTAGTTTTCCTTTAAAATAGTTCTATGTTACAAAAGTTGCAAACCATGTGAATTTATAAAATGTTGATCATACTAACTACACCCCTCCCCCTCCCAGCCTGCGGCGCTACACGCTAGACATAAACATCCGTTTCCGCTCGGTCTCCGGAAGCGCTCTGCTCGTGTGGAGCGGCCGCCCGCCACGGGACTTCCTGTCTCTTGCCGTGGAGAACTCTGTACTGGTGCTCAGGTGAGACTGTGTGATTAACTGTGATAGATGAGAGTTTTGGCGGGAACGCTTAGAGGAGATGTGTTGCTAAATTTTCTTTTTAGTGAAACCTAGTTCAAATGCGTGCAAATTGTTTTATTTCGGGGGTATATTAATCAATTTAGTTTCGTGAAGGTGTACAAGTGGAATGAAAGTGAAAATCGGTGCAAAACATAGACTTTAGTGTTGGCTCCAAAGCTCCGTGAAAAATCTTTGTAAATGGCCGCCGAGCTTACAAATGATTCCCTAGACTTGACTTTAACTATGACGACTTGACTGTTTCGATGCAAATAACTTGTGTAATATATGAATAATACTTGACACTGGCTAATTTCCTAATGGCCATAATCGGTTCACAACCGATAATAATTGTGATATATAAAACGGGTGGAAGTTTGAGGTGTATGTGTGCAGATAAGTAGCCTATATGTTAATCCAGATCTCCACCTATCTGCATACTATGTTTCATCTTAATCGGTTCAGTAGTTTTTGCATAAAGGAATATTTACTTACATAAACTCACCTACTTTTTATGCAAAAATTGGCACCTTTATCAATTAGAAGGTTATGTGTATGGATAACGTAAAATGAGAAAGGAAGGTGCATATTTGTACCACGTAAAAATATTTTTTTTAATTTTGGATTAACATTTTAGAAATTTGGTACATATTCTTTGATAGAGTTTCGGTAACACACCAGTTGCCTTGTTCTTTGTAGGCAAAGAATAGAAGCTTCATATTAAATTGTAACGCTTTTGATAGTGGCGAAAAAACTTTTTTGGGAGTGCTAAAGTAATTTAATTAAACTCTTTTTTTATTTTCAGATACGATTTGGGCAGTGGAGAAGTGGTGATTATAGCAAATCACACAAAAGTCGATGATGGGTTGTGGCACAGAGCGAGGGCAACTAGGTACGTAGCGCTTTGCTAAAAATTTCTTCACAGTTTTCCTTACGGTTTCCAAAACCGAGTCATTTTTTTTTTACATACGATAGATGTAAGTGGTGGTAAATGGTGGTAAGTGATGATACGGTCAATGATGTTAACAGAACACCCTTAGTAAAACAAGATCCGACCAGCCGTGGTATCATCTAATTAGCATCCACCGCTACTAGTTGCTATTTACTGTCAAAAAAACATTTCGTATTCTACATTGCTGCTTTGAAGTAATCACCGGTAACAACCACGTTACGTCAAAGCAGCAATGTACTGCAAGTTAGCCACTAGTAGCGGTGGATGCTAATTAGATGATACCACAGCAGTCTTCCTTCGGGGCTGCACCGGCCAACATATCAAAACGTGGACGAGTCCGCTTCGTGGTACGACTTAGATTGGTGGGTGGTAACAGTAGTTCGTACTTATCAGCATAATAATCACTTTGTTTACTACAATTTGTCCAATAAACTGTTTCAGGAACCGCCAAGCGGGAGTGTTGGAGGTGGACGGACTGGGTTCTATCGGGAAGTTGTCTCCCGGGAAACATAAACAGTTGAACACTGAGAACGGACTCTATATTGGTAAGATATTTAAACTTATTAAGTAAAGATGATGATGACGATAAGATGCGTTGGGCGAACACTGGATTATTTAAAATTTAAAAAATGAATTTTTTTTTTTTTTGCTGTGCTCTAGGTGTTCTACCTAATAAATTCCTTGAAGGAACAACGGAAAAAAAACAACGGAAAAAAAAAACGGAAAAAAAGGAACAACTTAAAAATACTAAATTAAATTAAAAATCAAATTAGGTACACCTAAATGAAAATAAAAACCAATCGAAATAATGAACAAAAATAAAAATTAAATTAAACTCTTAATTATAAAGTTTATCAAATAACCCTCCCCGGGACGCCCCACTTCTGCCCCAAAGGATCCTATCACACTCGCGTCATTACCTCGCTGCACCGCGATGTCAAGCCTCTGCACCAAGAATGACCCCGAGTGGCGAGTGGTACTCCAACTTTTTGATTCGGCTGCCAACCTGTTACCCATGTGTATTGTTTTAATAGTAGTTTATGCACCGATGTACTAAAGTCCTGTCTTATATTGCGGGCGTCATATTGAATACAAAGCGTACGAAGGACTCTAGAGAGTTAACTCCCGAGCGCAGCGAGGGTGTTAACTTTATGTATCTATGTACCTAGAGTCCTGAGTGTAGAGTGGGATTCAAGCGCCCAAGATAAAGACAGGCTTTATTACCGAGGTGAATACTCTACACATCTACTGCGAGACAATAAAAAGGCTAGAAAAATAAGCATTTAACTAAAAACAATAGATTAATGCAACGTGTATGAAATATATATACAGCTCTATATTAATTAAAACCAATTTTACGTCATAATGACGAAACCAAACATCAAACATCATAACGACGAAAAAAAAGTTGGGGCTTTATATTAACTAAAACTTTTTGCCTTTCGTCGAAATAAATAAAAGAAAAATAGCGGTTTTTATTTTTTTATGTGTTCTGTCTTCATGACCAGTTCGAAATGGCCGTATGCTACCAGAACCTCAGTTCCAAATTTAAATTACTTTACACACCTACTGCTCTACAAAGTTACTTTATTTGACCAAAAATGTCAACGTAAAGCGACTCTTTATTCCCTAGGTGAATAAAGTGATCATTATGCACCTAGGGCATAAAGTAATTTAAATTTGGAACTATGGTTCTGGTAGCATACGGCCATTTCGAACTGGCCACCTAGACATAACACATAAAAAAAATAAAAACTGGGCTAATTTTTTCTATTTTCACGGACGGAAGGGTAAAGCAAAAAGTTTTGTTTAGTATAAAGCCCCAACTTTTTTTTTCATCAGCTAAGGCCGATGACTGTGTGGTTTCGTCATTTTGATGTAACATTGTTATATTTAATTAATATAGAGCTGTCAATATATTTCATATACGTTGTATTAATCTATTTTTTGTTGTTAGTTAAATGCTTATTTTTGTAGCCCTTTTATTGTCTCACAGTAGATGTGTAAAGTAGAGTATTCACCTCGGTACTAAAGCCTGTCTTTATCTTGGGCGCTTGAATCCCACGCTTCACTCAGGACTCTAGGTACATAACTCCTTCGCTTCGCTCAGGAGTTAAGTTTTTAACACCCTCGCTGCGCTCGGGAGTTAACTCTCTAGAGTCCTTCGTACGCTTTGGATTCAACATGACGCCCGCTATATAAGACAGGACTTTAGTACCTCGGTGCATAAACTACTATTATTCCCTAGTTATAATCAGCACTTTATGCACCTAGGAAATAAAGACTCGCTTTACGTTGACCTTGTTGGTCAAATAAAGTAACTTTGTAGTGCAGTAGGTGTGTAAATAAAATGATTATTTGTCCACAGGCGGTCTACCATCGATAGAAATGAACACGATGGGTAAATACAAGTCGGGTCTCATCGGTTGTGTGTCTCAAATCTCTCTCAGTGGAGACTACGACATTCCTCTGTCGTTGTCCAAACTCCCGCACACGATAACCAATAACGTCGGCCGTTGCACGCCATAACGAAACATGGCGGCAAAGAGGTTTATATTATAAAAAAAAAAAGTAAGTTTGTTTTTTTTTAAGTGTTGGAACATACTTTTGAAAATGATTCGTTTTTATCCAGTTCTTTTTTGTTTTTGAATAGAGGCGGGATTCAGTAGGTTTGTAGTTTTTTGTATTTTTGACGTAATGTTTTTTATAAGGTTAATGAATACACAGGATTTACCACATGCTAGCAAATACATTTTGTAAAAAATATGCATTTTTTTTATTTTATATAGTCTCACGAACTCGTTTTTAAATTTAAATTGTAGCACAAAATATGAATTAAAATGGAAACGAATATTAACGCTCTTGTCGACTAACTCTTAAATAAAAATTTAATTTGGTTGGAACATTTTTTTTAAACATACGGAATAAATGAAAAAACCTCATAAGGTTGACCACAACTTTCCGGAATTCCGGACGGAATATTGCATACGGAATACTGTAATACCTTAGCACATATAAAAAATCATAATTATTTCATTAAAAAATCACGACAAAAATTTCTTAGGGAAATGAGTTTCATTGATTTTTCTTATTACATCAATTCTATGTATTAACTAATATAAATATTATATCCGTAGCTTTCTTAGGGTTTTAAAAGAGCGCGGGCCAAATCCAAGTGCATTTGTGTTACATTTTAAACTAATGTAGAATTAAATATTTCTTATATTTATTACTCAAGGCATGTTGTTTGAAGTGATGACGCATTTCTTCTTATAAAAAATTCTATAGTGGAATTATTATTTACTATTACTATTATAATATTACTGTATTCCTTTCGGAATATTCCGTTTCCAGTTCGAGTATGTGGTTTTTGTGGCGGACCTTATTAAGCTTAGCTAACATTACATTTATGATGACATCAAAGTTCCATCTCTTCTCTTTCTCTCGTCGATTGAGAGAAAGAGACGGAACCTTCATGTTAATTCGACAAAAAAAATCTCGTGCTGTCATGCTAGCTGGTTGCAATTTATTACGAGTTCGTGAAAAACGCTTTGAAATCGACCAATTGATTTAACTCCGCTATTACATATCAATGTAAAATATTATATTACGGAGGCAATAAATAATAAATACGAATACAAACATTATTGTAACGATTAGATATCAGTTTAAATTAAACAAATATATAATTTAAAAAGTTAAGTTGAATAAATGGACTGGGGAAGTAAAAGTTGCAAATATTTATTATTACACGTCTTGATATTATGTTCTTTTTGACAGGAAATTTTGTACTAATATTTAGTCAATCTGTATCAATGATTAATTACCTACCTAAAGCAAGTTTTTGTATTACAGACTATTATACTCTGACGTTTTGGTTCCTTGTATTTGACATTTTTTCTATTGAATTATGTACATTAGAAACCAAACGCAATTTGAAACAACTTACTTCCTTAGTCCAAGTTTATATACCTAGTCCATTACTTTATAGTCCGCCTTACCATGATCGTTTCTCGTTTTTGGTCGTCCTGTTGTCATTAAAACAAAAAAATCTTTGATTAAAAAATAACAAACAACTTTTTTTAAGGTTGGTTGGTTTTATGGTTTTTTTAATAAGTATTTGTTGTTTATTTTTACTTTTAAACTCAACGATATGGCGGCGACTTAGCGACGACTTCTAAGAGATCATGGTAGGGCAGATTAAGTATAAATACTCTAGTCAATTTAGTATAAGCTGAACTGATTTAGTTTTTTTTTCTGTTTTGAATTTATCTACTATTTTTTGTTTCCATATTTAAAATGGAACAACTTTTCAAAGTGCTTTACTATCTAGTAGTAATTGAAAAAAAAACTAATTGTAACGTTATTTAAAAAAACCGTAGAATTAAAGTGTTTTGCACGCATTTCTTTTTAATCTATAGGTACTTTTTTTTTTTTTTAAATTTATATAAAAAATTGGTACTTACTGACCTTCATTTTGTTTTCACTCATTAACTTCGAGGTCATTTTTCAAAACATGTATAATATGCAACACCTTGACTTTTATTAAATATTTAATTTTGAAATTATTCATGCGTTTTGATATTTTATTCTTCTCTTTAGTTATTTACTTAGATTATTAAAAAACACTAGCTAAAACAATTTGTTACGATGTGAGTGTATTTTATATTTAGATCAATAAGTATACAATCAATTTGTATACTATTAGTATACAATATACATTGTTTACAATAAATACAACACGCGTTTTGTATAATAAATACTTTTTCGTAAAACTGTAGGTATGATTTGAAAAAAGAAAATAGGTAAATAATTTGGGCCAATGCAATTGAAAAAATATGACCAGTCTGTGACAAAATTAAAAAAAAATGTAATACCTAGGTATTAAAAACACGATAGACAGTGATGGATGACTGATGACATGCATCAAGCTCATATAGAAATCGAATTCGGCAGAGAAACGAATCCTTATTAAATTTCTTACAAAAGTGAATAATAAAAAATCCGATGCATGACTAACACAGTTATTTACACTTAAAAACCAAGAAACATTCAGTTAGTAGTGGCGCTACCATCTACGCAATATCACTAAAATCAAACTTGTAGATATTTAGTTCCAAATTAATCCGTCTGTACTGTTAAGTTTGTTCATTTACCAATTAACTTACCTCTTACTTAATTGCAATCGGCATTTAGTTAAATTTGTCGACTCATTTTAAACAAACAACACTAGTTAAATGACTTGACAAAAATGACAAATAAGTAATAAAACAAAAATAGGTTTTTAAATTGTGGTTTTTAATTATTATGAATCAAATTATGAAACATAATTCATCATGGTTTGTTTTAATGAATTAGTAAATTAGGGAAACGATACCAATTTGTTTTTGTGAGTGATAGTTGGGGCTTGATTACGTTTCTTATAATTGATAGGCGTTTGACCACTATCTCACCTGATGAAAGAGACGTGTGGTCTAAAATGTTGCACGCTTACATTGGAGATACCTGTTCACTCGTGGCTTGAATACCCCCAAGTTGTAGACATCCGGGAAGACATACTCAGGCAACTGATTCCATTGCCTCGCAGTACGAGTAAAGAATGGCGAGGTGACCGGTATTTCTACCATGAATCGGTGCCGCTTATCAGTAACGAAACTATGTCGCAAACAAATCTCAATGGAAATTGTTGTATTTTATTTACATCATTTTTTACGTCATTCAATAGGTAGTAAACAAATTGCCTTTGCACTTAAAGCTAGGGACAGTAAATGTCATATTGTATACCCGTAATCGCAAAGATCAACCATTTCAATCGAGATTTGTTAGCAACAGAATTATTAAGGACGTTTTTAACGAGGTCATTAGACGATTTAAGTTCTGCAGTAAGGAGCCTCCATGATAAAGACAGATATCTCTTTAAATTGTGCCCAAATAATTTATAATATTTCATGAACATATTATAAGGCTACCTACACAAAACACAGAGCTTGTTTTATTTGAGTGTCTTGCATTATTACTAGCTTTCGTTAGCGGTTTCACTTGCTTTGCTTCCACAAACTTAGCACACGATTAGAAAACTAGTGTTAAATATTTTTAATTAAGTAGAAATTAAAATTAAGAGCGCTTTATTATGACGAGTTAGGGTTTAATATTTTCAATCGTTTCTCTTTAAAAAAATATTAAGTATCTATCTACTCAAAAAGGGTGGTGAGGTAATTCTGCACCAGCTATGTATTATCTATTTAGTTGATAACTGATTCTGATAGGCACTTTGCAGTACATTGCTACTTTAACGCAAAGTCGTAGGTAATAACCAGTAATTACGTCAAAGCAGCAATGTTGGTACTGCATATAGTGTCTATGAAAATAAGTTATCAACTGTGTAGATAAAACCGAGTGCTGGAGTGTGAAATAGCCCAATTTGAAATTTGGTTACCTCACACTCCAGCACTCGGCTCTTCTAAATATAAGAGGTAACCCAATTGGGTGATCTCTCACATTTGGATATCTGATGTTGTTTACAAAATCGAATAAATTTCTCAATAGGTACTAGTACTTTACCTACTTAAGTTAATTACCTAAAACAAAGTGATCAAATAAAGGTTCCTTTTTTATTTTTTGAGGTACGACCCCTAAAAATGATTGAAAATATTAAATACCTTCTTAACTCAACCTTACCTTACCCCTTTGGGATTTGATTTAAATACAATAATTTGTCAATTAACCTTCCCACAGGGTTGTTATCATATATTTCACATAATTTATAACATATCTCATGATTTCTAAATCAAATAACTACCTACTTTAAACAAATTCTATATCATAGAACTGGACTGGTCTCTATTAGAGACTAGAAAGAAAAAGGTCGCCTGATAGTGATGCATTTCAACTCGTCTCTGACAGAAGAGCTTGACACGTTCGAATGTACAACTGATAGGGAAATGGTTCGCACACATTTGAAAAAGATTAATCAAAATTCTAGATAATCTAAGTTATATATCCATTACTATAGCCAGAGGGTTTAAAAAGTTAATTTTAGCAGATTCATATCAGCACCTATTCTCTATGTAGTTGGTTATTTAATATCTTAGGCACCATGCAGTACATTGCATCTTAGAGGTAATCACTGGGGATTACCAAAGTGCTTATCAATGTCAGTTAACAACTAAATAGATGATAAAAGGGCACAAATTACTTTGTAATACGATTAATCATCAATTAATATTTACCAGTTTATTATTTAAAAATCTCTGGCTTGGTCCTCCCTTTTAACCCCTTTTTTTACCCTTCACAATCACATTTAAATTCTACTGCAATATAATATAATGAAAAAATGTAATAAATTTTCTAAAAAAAATGTAATGTAACGAAATATATTTTGAAAACATGTTACTGGATTTAGCTTTGCATACAATAGATAAAGAAATCTAGTTTTTTTTTACCACGAAAGGTATTGTTTTTTGAAAAAATTGATTACATTTTTTTTCTCCCGGCTAAATTTTAAACAGGTTTTCAGTTCCACTGGGTTATTGTACGATTCATGTTGACCGGTGCGCGTAGATATGCATAATTATTTCAACTACTTAATACGGTTGTTTCAATATAATTTAATAAAAAACCCCTTAAAAAAGTGATAGTTCGATATGGACATATCCCAAGTATCATCACCTACCCGCAATCTCCAGTCTCGTGAACAATCAGTTGCAATTATTGTCGAAATACCAAGCTCCTTAATGAAATAACAAATGAAATCATGTGAAATATCCCGAAATTTAATATTTTTTCCAGTGAAAACCACCCTTGTGAGTTTAAAATCGTATGTTGTTTAATAAATTTCGAAAGCGTTCCGCGACGCGTGGATTTAGATAGTGTGAATCGTACATTGTCCACTTCGACATAGGAACCAATCCGGGTTGAAATTATGTAACCATATAACACCAAACGTTCGTTATTCTTTAAATTAAAGAAATACCCAAATAAAAATTAATGCTTTAAAAATGAATGAATGATAAAAAGAAATGACCAACTCATCAATCGTGTCAATTTCAAAAATGGAAGAAGAAAATGGCGTTGATTTTTATTTTGTATTTTCTGTGAAAATAAGCTATGATTTAGTAGGATTTGTGACATAACTATGATTAGCTTGACTACTTAGTAATAGTTTTGTATGTGAGACGTGTCCGATGTATTATATGCCGTTATTTGTACAAAATTATATCAATAAATTAACATTAAAATACAATATTGTCATTTTATTTCGATTCCTTAATATTTGTTAATTGTTTTAATGTTTTGTTTGTTTTATTTTTAACTAGCTGCACTTCACGGCTTTACCCGCGTAGGTCCCTTTCTCGCGGGAATATCGGGATAAAATGTAGCCTTTGTGTTATTCCCGGTATCCAGCTGCCTATATTCCAAGTTTCATCGCAATCGGTTCCGTAGTTTTTGCGTGATTGAGTAACACATTAGTAGGATTGCATAAAACTATTTTCTATAATGTCTTTATCCAGGGATGAAACAGTCGACTGCGTTTATGTGGATTCTTATCCATACTCGTATAAACGCAGGTCCCACTCTCCATCCATTTCAGTGGGTATCCATTTCTCTTAAAGCTTCTTTTTAGCCGTATCTTTAGGCAACTAATAAAACTATCTAAAATTGTGTAACTGGAAAGGTTAGAATTTTATGTATGTAAATAGCATGAACTGTTTGAAATATGTAACAATCAGTACAAAATTATATGATTCATCACCTCATGACATTAAAATTTAATTTAATTCATACTTCTAAAATTGCCAAATGACTTCAAAAAAACGCTAACTCATGCTTCGGTAAACCCAAAGCTTGGGTTTTAACCACAACATAACTCAAAACAAGCGTCTTGTAAAACAGGTGTGTGTGAATGCCCTGACAGAATGAGTCACCGGCCGTATCATTCATTCTTTACACTACATTCCAAATTCAAACAACTCATTCAGTCGACGCAAGCCGTTCAATAGAGAGCGACGCGCGTACGAGAATTTAAAAAAATACGAATCGAATTAGACCTCTTTCTGAATTTAAAACTAAATCGAAGTTTTAATCGTTGTTATTATTTTTTTGTTATTAGTGGTGGTCAGTGTGTTTTAGTGTTTTTTTTATTTGATTTAGTTCACATTGGTGTAGTGTGATTGTAATTTTACAATAAACTTGTTGGACAACTCTCTATGTAAGTATACCTACTATTGAAAGTAAAAGTGAAGTTTTTATTTATTGTGCGAGTAATGCTTCACAGAAGAATATTATTATGTTAATTTCTACAGTTTACCGACTGTCGTAACACCTATTGTGGGTACGCGGGCAAATTTTGTTAAAAAATAAAAAAGCAATATATTAATTACATTTATTATTTTCAAATATTTTACCCTATCTGGGTAACGGCCAACCACTTAAAATTAAAGGGCTAGGTAATATTTCACCCCCATAATTATAAACGCTAAATGCGCTGCATAACGATGCATAGTTTGTCTTTTACTGTCATATGAAGTTTCAAAGTGGACAGCCAGAGACAAACGTCACATAACTTAGTCACATGTGTAAATAATATTTTATAAATAAGGGAGTGAGCTGCTAGGTTAAAAATTAGTAGGTAGGTACCTACCTATGCGGAGTTTTGAGTTTAAGAGCTACTCAATCATATAAATGTGACGACCTCTGTGGCGCGTCGGGCGAACGCTTGACTGCAATACAGAAGGTTGCGGGTTCGATTCCCGCTGGGTGCAAATATTTAAGCTAAAAAATTAATATTTGTATCTGGTCTGGGTGTATTTCTTTGTATAATAATATGTATGTATTTACAAAAGAAAAATAAATATAAGTAGTAGGTATATCTGTTGTCTAGTCACCGTAACACAAGCTTAGCAGCTTACCACGGGGCTAGATGGCGCTGTGTGTTCGTCACAGGATTTATTATTATTATAAATAGGCTTCAAATTTTTAGTAATTAGGTATTCGGCCGTAAGACAATTCAAGTTTTTGAACGCAACTTAGTAGGTAACCGCTAAACCAATTTTGATAAAATTGGTTTTGTGGGTGGGTCCTTGAAAAAAGAACGGCGACAAAATTAAGGTTGTTAAATTCCTGTGTAGGTACTTACTCCACAAAGTAATTTTGATTTTTAAAAATAATTTAAACTTAGTGTTTTTTTAACTTAGATAACATATAACCTGTAGGTAGGTAAGTAAACAATCATAAACTGCGAAACAATACAATAATGAGTTACTTACAAACGAACTTTCACATTTATACCTAATAAGTAGGTAGGTATTAGTAGAATTCTATTAATTCTAAATTCTTTCATCTCTAAACCTAAGCTATGTAAAAGTTAAGTAGGTACAAGTTCTACCTTTGAACCTACAGTTATTATAACACATGCTTAATTAGGTAAATAGATATCAAACTAGTTTAATAGGTAGGTACCTAATCTAGATAACCTGTTCAGTTCAGGACATGTATTCTAAACCTCAAAATCAATTCTCAACATAGCTTCAGGATTGTTATTTTAATTTTTATAAATAGTTCCACATTTTAAGGAAATGTTATAGTTTTGCTAAAGTTTTTAAAGTGTTAGTAATGTCTTGAAGAATATTTTCATTTAGAAATATTTTTAGTAAGGAAATATATTTCCGAAAATCCCCATGACAGGATTCGAACCTGCGTCCTGAGCTACACAGGAATCAATGGTTAGAGCAGTCGCCTGGTTAACCAAAGGACGCAGGATCGAATCCTGTCATGAGGATTTTTTGGAAATATTTCCTTGCCAAAATATTTCTAAATTTAAAATGCCTTGAGCAATAAAAACAAAAAGAAATATTGAATATTTTCATTTTTTCCCCGAGTCTTATTCGCGTATTGTCATTTTTATAATAATTATTCTCTTACCTCGACGTTTGGACTAGTTACAACTATACTAGTTACTTTACATAATTGTAAAACTGCCGACTAGGCAGTTTTACAATTATGTATTAATAAAATCAATAAGTATTTATTGAATTAGTAGCAAAGTGAGAAGGTGCACCTTAAATGTGTTAAGATGTACCTACTAGCTCTATTCTTTTTTTTTCGACAACTGTTTTTAACCGTTTTTTGTAAATTTTGCTGACGACTAACCCGAATATATCGGAATTAAGTATTTAATAATTCGCTTTGCCGACTAGTCGGTAATTTTAAAACTGACTTAGTCGGTAAAAACCGCCATCTCTAGGTACATACAACACAGTCTAAGACAAATTAAATATGAGTACAAATCGTACAACTGAATGATGAATCATTTTTGAAAAAAAAATTACAAGGTTGAGGTGATGTTGACAAGATATAGTTACAGAATACGTGCTCAGGTAAATGTTTAAAAACCCACTTTCAAATAACAAGGGAAAGTGCGTGTATTTACATTGATGAGTCGAGATGTGGTCGTCAGTTAGTCAAAACATTCTACACTAGCTGCGCTCCGCCGTTTCACCCGTGTAAGTCCCGGTCCCGCTGGAATATAGGGTTTATCCCTATATTCCAGCGGGACCGGGACTTACACCTAGTAACCTTGGTGTTAATTTCGGTCTCCATCTATCTACATATCGAGTTTCATCCCAATCGGTTCTGAAGTTTTTGCTTGAAGAAGTGACACACTTGCTCCGTTTACTTAGTTATCTTTTACCTACAAATCACCTTTATATTAACTATAAGGGGATGCTAATATAGGTGAAAATATCAACTGTCTATGAGCGGTTTATGAGATACAGTTTGGTGACTTAGTAAATATACTCATGTAAAGTTACAGCTTCATAGTACCAAGCATATCTGAGCAAAGCCACGGACGGACGAATATTTCGAAACTATAAGGGACCGTCTCCACGAGAGTTAGAATCGCTGCGATACACGTTCATAATAATATAGAGATTGTTTGGAAATACCTAAGTGGCTCGACGATAGGGCCCTACCATTTATATACTACTTTAAAATTTACTTTATTTCTTATAAGTCGTCGCGTTGTAGCTCAGCTAAAAAAAAATTAAAAACACATCCAATAATGAAAAAAAAAGAAAAGAAAAATGTTTTTTTTTAAATTGTCTGTGGTTTTTAAAAGCAGTCGGGGTATTTTTTATTTAAAATTTACTTTATTTTTTTGAACGACAAAAGGACGACATAGCAACGACGTTGCAAAGGACATTGCAAAGCAAATTTAACGTTGATTCATGCAGTATTTCAAAATAACAGCGCATTCTAATTTAAAATTTCTTAAAAACACAACGAGATTAAAACGGCGCGTCTTATTTCAAAATGTTTATCTTTTCAATTATGAAATCAGTGATAATAAATTTATGATAATTGCGTAGTGATGTTGAAATTCGTCCAATGTTCGTAAATTACTTTTTGTTTTTACCTAAGTATGGTAACTATTCAATGTCATGCCTCTAATTTTGACAGTCACATAAACTTATGTTTATATCTAGTATCTAGTAGGTATATATATACTAGACATAAATTGTCCGTCTACTATATAATTATAGTGGATGGACAAAATAAGCCGATGACGACGATGAATGATGTTGAAATTATAATCAAAGTGCACTCGATTCTTGATTGAAGTAAGAGTCATCTAAATATAATTATGTACTTACTAAGAATCTAGTCGGATAATATAATTTTATTGTTTAATCATGTTTACTATTTATAATTAGGTACCTACTTATCTCTCTAGTGTTATATACGTGGAAAATTAACGAAAGAACATACGTTCTTAATATCACTGCAGGTAAATGTGTCTGGGCCTGTATTCAAACAATTAAAATCTTAATAATCCTCTCCTACTAACATTATAAAGCTGAAAGTTTGTTAGTATGTGTGTAAGTATGTTTGTTTGTTACTCAATCACGTCAAAACCGCCTTACCAATTACCATTAAACTCGGTATGTAGATAGCTGAAGACCTAGAATAACACATAGACTACTTTTTATCCCTATATGCCCGCGGGAACGGGACTAATGCGGGTGAAACCAGCTAGTGATAACATAAATTATCTCAGTTTAGGTTAATTATTAAAAAAAAAACATATTTTAACAAACTTCAAAAAAGAGGTTCTGAATTCGACTCTACCCAATTAAAACATATCATTCATTACTCTTATCGAAACTCAATTAACCAAAACACGAACCGCCGAATTAATAGGAAGCAATATATTAACACCAAACTTAACATTTACCACCAAATTCAAGTAAAATGGTGGTTGTTATCGCGACTTGACAGTCATACGGCGTGAAGGCCGACTTTGTCACGGCTGTTTGGTGGCAGACCAAGTGTCAATGACATACAAAATAAATGCCAAATTTGTTGACAACTTGCCAACTCAAATTATCGCTGTTTATTTCATTTTCGGTCGTCTTTTGTTAATTCCGAGGTAGGGAAATAAAAATAACCAATCAGTTTTGTTACCACAAGAAACATACTACTAGGTACCTATTTTACATTTACTTAAATTGTCTCAGTTTTGTGCATTAACCCCCTTACTTATAAACACTAATTGGCTGCATAACCATGCATCGTTTGTCTTTTACTGTCACATGAAGTTTCAAAGTTGACAGACAGAGACAAACGTCACATAACTTAGTCATGTTGAAATAATATTTTATAAGATTTTATTTTTTAAATTATTTCAAACGATTACAGTACAATAGTGGTAGTTCACTATTCGTACGATAAATTGGCTAAATTGTCCTATATTGCTGACAGAGGCCATAACTAAGAAAAAGAAAGAAAGAATATTTTATAAGTACCTAAGGGAGTTGAAGGTTCAGTAATGTGCCCCAAATGGTAAATAACACTTCCTTTGGCAGTCGTGTAAAAAAAAAGGGCTTTTTTTTGTATAAGAACAAAAAAATAGTGGTTCGAAGTTCGCCGGGTCACCCAGATACAAAGTATGCTATCCAGATTTCTAGCTGTCTGCATACTAAGTTTCATTGCAATCGGTTCAGCAGTTGTTTCGTAACGGAGTAACAAAGATACTCGTTTATTAACTTACTCACAAAGTCTCACATTTATATAATAGGGGTTAAAGTATGAAATTGCCGTTTTATTGCAATAGGTTCTTTGAATTGACATAGAATCTTCATGGTTTGAGGTTTTCGAATGAAACTTTTTTCAAATGGTTTCTGTGATGTTCTTTTTTTAAAAAATGTGAAACATTTGAATATCGACTTTCAATTGTTTTTGTTATTCAATTTAGACAAGAAAGATGGATACTGCGAAAATTCGAGTGATTTTTGAATACGAGTTCCGACGCGGAACTAACGCGGCAGAAACAGCCCGCAATATCAATGCTGCGTTTGGAGAGGGGTCTACTAATGAACGCACCGTGCGATTTTGGTTTAAACGCTTTCGTGATGGAAATTTCGACTTAAAGAACGAGCCACGAGGAAGACCGCCCACACAGGTGAATAACGATGAATTAAGAGAGATAGTGGAAGCCGATCCTAGTCAAACTACCCAGGAATTAGCGGCATGGTTTAACGTCACCTAACCCACTTTATTGACTCACTTGCGTCAAATCAATAAAATAAAAAAATACGAAAAATGGGTGCCTCATGATTTGACTGATCTGCAGAAAGAAACGCGTGTTGAAACTTGTGTTGCCTTGTTGAACCGGTACAGAAATGAAGGAATATTGGATCGAATTGTAACATGTGATGAATAGTGGATTCTTTATCATAACCGGAAAAGAAAAATGCAATGGCTGACCCCAGGTCAAATGCCACAACAGTGTCCTAAAGCAAAACTTACCAATAAAAAGGTAATGGTAACTGTTTGGTGGTCTCAGCATGATGTTATTCACTATAGTTTTCTTCGATCTGGTCAAGCAATTACGGCAGATGTCTATTGTGCCGAACTCCGACCATGTTGACAAAACTAGCAGTAAAACAGCCCCGACTCATGAATCGATCTTCACCATTATTGCTCCACGACAACGCGAGACCTCACACAACACGAGAAACCATTTTGACCCTTCAGGAACTGCACTTAGAAACCATTCGTCATCCTCCGTATTCACCAGACCTTGCTTCAACGGACTACCATTTTTTTCGTGATTTGGACAATTATCTACGTGACAAGAAGTTTTCTTCCCAGGAGGCAGTACAAAATGCTTTCACACAGTTTGTGCAGTCTAGATCGTCGGAGTTCTATCGCAAAGGCATTAATAACCTTCCCATTAGATGGCAGCAATGTATAGATAATAATGGCAACTATTTTGATTAAATAAATTTGTTAAAAATTTAAAAAATAAACAATTAAGATTTTCAGTACAAATCGGCAATTTCATACTTTAACCCCTAATACTTCGTTACATTCGGTGTATATACAATATAGACTAGGTAACTGTTTGTATATCTAATAAAAAATTCCATTAGGTAATTAAATGATAACTTTAATAATTAATACTTCGTTGATTAATTTTAGATTTAAAAAAAGAACTCGTTACGCGTCGAACTCGCGGCATGCGGCATTTCAACGTAGAGTAGATAAAATATACGCTCTGTTAAATACAAATATTTGATTTTAATTAAACTAGTTTAATTTTCAAACCTTAGCAAATATTATTATGTCAATCGGACTTCTAATATTTACCACTAGCATTTGAATCTCGGTCCGACCGTGCATCAATGTCTTTTTTCTATATTGGCTCTTACGGTGAAGGAAAACATCGTGAGGAAAGCCAAATTTATAGAGTTAGTTGCGGAAACACATTGTAAAAACTTTAACTTTTTAAGTTAACACTAGTACTAGATACTAGCAGTGTACCGTGGTTTGATCTTCTCTATAATGACTTTTACGGTGAAGGTAAACATTGTGAGGAAAGCCAGAGTTATAGAGCTAGTTGCGGAAACACATTGTAAAAACTTTAACTTTTTAAGTTAGCACTAGGACTAGATTGGACTAGACTAGCAGTGTCCCGTGGTTTGATCTGCGCAAAATGGTTACTTATTATTCGACCGGGTCGGGAACGAGCCGAAACCGAGAGCCGAGCTTCTTTTGTATGAAGACTGTTTTTGTTTTGCACGGACATTGCATAGCAAAATAATTTTTTATTTTAGTTAGGCATTCCTAGACGTACTAATATTATGAGGGAAAACTACCTTCAACTACAAACACAACGCATGACTGACCCTGAACGGGTTTCGAACAAAACATATTTTAGTAAAACACTTTATTTACCGGATTTAATCGCGTTTTATTCATGATTTTGAAACGACCGAGTTTTTGCCAACTTTACATATTTTACAAGTACCTAGTTTTTTGCATTTTTTAAAGTAGAAAACATGTTAGTCTACCAACGTTCAGTTCGGTGACTCACGCGCAGGTTTTTGCATCAGAATTACACACAGGTTAGATCAGAAAAACACAAACACAGGTAAGGTTAAAAAGTTATTACAGGTTAGGCATGTTGAGTTAGTTAGTTTAGTTTAGTTGTGTCCCTTGTGTTTTTCTAAATGATTTTTCCCTGAAAATTCGATAAAGTTCTAAAACAAAACCTGTTTGTATTGTAAACAATAGGATCGCTTTACTTCCGCGTTTAAAGAACGTATATTTCCCATGCGCTATGTTATTGTTTTTACTACCTATACAACTATAGCTCCGTCCCACGTTTACACTCACATAAAGAGTCGACCACAATATAAAGTGTGTTGTTGGAAGCAGTGGCGGATTATGTTGGGAGATTCATAACATAAATTGCTTTTTATAAACTGTATAAATATAATTGTTCTAAACTAAACTCATCTAAAAGCAATTTCTGTAAGATCAACTAGGGAAAATGCGGGGAAAACCCCATAGTCATTTTAATATAATCGTAAATCATGATTATGAGATATCTACATTTATTGTGACTTAAATTAGATAGATGATGGCGATTTTATCAATAGGTATAACAATTGATAGTTTCCGGTGAGTTGATCATCGCCGGATTGTCCCCAAAGCTCCAATTCCCCCAGTATACCTTACCCTAAAGCAAAAGTTTAATTTTCTTTGTTATTTGGTTGAAAAAAGGAAAGCTAAACCTAGTTCTTTATAAGGTCAATTAAGGTATGTAAAACAAACAAAGTACAAACATATATTTTATTGCGATTCTGGTAAAAAATATATATGTTGGATGAGGTTTTTTTAAATAAAATAGATAGTAAAAAAAATAATATATAGAAATATTTCTAGTAATTTAGACAGGTTTGTTTTAAAATACTAGAAGGTCGCCTAACAGCAGAGATCTGTCACTCGCTTCACTCCTAGAAAACTGAGCAATTGACAACTTTTGCTATATCAATTTAAATAATGTTCTGGTTAAGGTAGTTTTTGCTTTGAAAAATCAATACGTACCTATTTAACCCAGTTGGTTCCAGTCTGTCCTTATCTAACTAACCGACGAACACTAAAGTGAAAAATGGACTTATTGGGAACTCTCTAACATCAAGCAGGACCGTTTTTTTTGACAAAATAAGGTTTCTAGTTAGGAAGTAGTATTATTTCTATGTTTAGGTAAATCATTTAAAATTGGCTCTGACGGATGACCTTCCTAAGTTACAAAGTCAAATTGTTCGGCAAATTACTCATATGTACAAGGTACCTTTCAAAAATTTGGAACAAAATTTGAACGTTTTTAATAGTTGTAGATAGAATGATTCAACACGAAGGTTTCTATGTATAATACATCCTGATATTCCCACTGGATCGAACTTATGCGGGTGCAACCGCGAGGCGCAGTTAGTTACCTATAAAATAAAATATTCCGAAGGTGCCTTTAGTTCACAGCGCTAGAGAGCTACGTAGTGTACCTAATTAAGTACGGGCTATAGAATTTCTGATTCCGAGAAAAATCCAAATAAAAACTGTATCACTCGAAAGTACTTGGAAAAAAGGTACAGTCACGGTCACCAAAACGTAGTCACATAAAACAGGTCACTCAAGGTTTACTGGTCGCACGTGAGTGTACGTTACTACTACAGTTTACCTAGTATAGTATTACAGTTGCCCAATTTCATACTTCGTTTCCCAAGACCGGTCACATAAGTTGTAGGAAAGGTCACATAAGATGTAGGAAATTCGACATATTAAAACTTGTCAAAGCTCTTAGTCCCCCAAGTTTCATACAAATTTGTTTTCCAGGAGTGGACACAATAATTTTGTAGGAAAGGTCGCATAAGTTGTAGGAATGACAAACGACTTGTCAAACCCCGTTTTCAGGAATCAGGCAAGTGATACTAGAGTGAGTGTCTAAATAAGTTTGCATGCACGTGGTCAAAATCGGAACTAATCGCTGTCCGCTAACGAGGCGTACCAACTATTAGGTAAACTGTGTCTAATGTTAGGCAGTGGCGCCCCCAGTCGTATGCACACTTATAGCCTTATTAATAAACGTCGAGTAATGTCGGAGTCGGAGCAATTTTTTGTTTCTGTCTGTCAATTTAAAGTTCCTGTCACGGAAAAAGACAATGCATGTTCTCACTACTTCGAGTTTACTCCAAGTTTATTAATAGGTTACTTACTATATGTCACGCAGTATTACTTAGGTATTACTGTTTCTACTATGTACTATTAGTTGTAAGGTGTGTCTGTCTACACTAGGTACCTACTGTATCGTGAGTTTTAAAACTGGTTTTGGATATTAGCAAATATTTTAGTAACTGTGATTTATTTGATTCTGTTGTACGCTAAAGTAAACTTGTTATTACAATAGTGTTTGTTCAGATGTGTTAAGAGGCCGGTGGTGATTGACTTTTTATTTGTACTTCTTCTTTAATATGGCTTTTCCATTTGGACATTTGCCAGTGTCAAGTATTATTAATATTTGCAAGTTAAAGTCAAGCCAAGGAAATCATTGTAAAAAGGTGGCCATTGTTTACAAAGATTGTTTACGGAGTTTTAGAGACAACGCTAAAGTCCATGTTTTTCACCGACTTTCACTTTCATTACACTTGTACATATGATATGGAAAATAATGTAGGTAACTTACCTAATATTAATTTCTGAAATAAATGATTATTATTATTTGTTGTTACCATTTTGGATTCTCGGGGCTATGGAGCACCCGGACCTTTGGAAGGCGTGCGTGGGGCCGAAGCCAACACGTAGAGGCCCGTTTTAGTAACATTTTAATTTCAAAATATGTGATGGGCACCAAACCGGCAATTCTCCCTGTCTGCACTATAAAATGCAGCCAAGGACAACCCCCGGATCGGATAGAACTATGAATAAACTACGGGTGAAAACTACTTGGGCTATGGAATTGGGTTGGTAGTGGATTGGGTATTGGGGGGAACTATGGGGAATATGGCGCCTGCCGTCACAATGTTCAACAAACACGTAAAAATGGCAGACGGAGACTCGCCAACTCACAAACTGGGCCACCCTAATTAATTTGAGCAAATTACAGCCAAGGGGCAACAAGGGCGTGAGAGGCTGAAGGATGGAGGGACCTCACTGGATTTTAAACCATCCTAGGTCGAGATCCTGTGGAGCGGGCCAACTCATCACTGACGTGAGGCGTCCATCCTCCGAGCATTTCTGCTCTCGCGACTCCACTCTGACCAGCCGGTGAAGGCAAGCCAAAGGCGGGGGACCGCTTCCTCGTCAGTGTTCACTCCGACCAGCCAACTAAAGCAAGCCGGAAGTGAGGAACGGTGACTTCCCCCTGGAGCACTTGAGAACCCGCGGGGTCGCTACTCCCCGACTCCTCGCCTCAAGGTGCCCAGCGGGCTTATTATTATTATTATTATAGATGAGTACCTACAATTAAATTAAACAAGAATATTTAAAAATTAACATATTTCCTTGTTACTTGGGCCTTGGGACTTGGAGTAGCGTGGCCCCGTAATTTCATCGTTCGTTGTAGGTACGTAACTTAACACGCCTAATTCACAGTGCCAGGCGGTCTCACATTCCTGCACGTATCACTCACAGTCACAGGCCGCCTGCTTGTGTCACTGCGCTGACAGATGAGTAACCTTGTAGCTTAGATTACCTAGACTATATGGTGGGACTTTTGGCTTTGACGCGTTGGTGGAACGTCGCGACCTGAATTTTTATTTTTACAAAACCTAGTTTTTTTGCGTTTAAATTGTTTAATTTCGGCGGCATGTTATCAATTTAGTTACGCGAAGTTTAACGAGTTAAGTGAAAATAAAAATACCAGTGCCAAACACGTAGCACGTTACAAACAAATGTTCCATGGGGTTGAAGAAAAATCGTAGCCATTTTTTCTGCAGCCGTCACGCATTGAAAATTATTTCAAACGATTACAGTATAAATAGTGGTAGTTCACTATTAGTACGAGAATCTGGCTAAGTTGTCCTATATTGCTGACAGAAGCCATAACTAAGAAAAAGAAAAAGACTAGATGGTGGGTAATAGAACAATGACGTTCAAAATTTGAGTCATTAAAAAATATATATTTAAGTAGTAGGTATATCCGTTGTCTAGTCACCGTAACACGCGTGTTGGTCACAGGATTTTATTTATTTTATCTATTTTAAAGGTAAATTTCTGAAACGTTACTGTGGAACGTATACCTTCAGGGCTGTCATAAAACGGCTTAAAAATAATAATACCGTATTCAAATTGACTAAATATGCGTAATATCTAAGTCGTTACTCTTTTTCTTCTTCTTTTATCATTCTTTTTTCTTTTATCATTCAAAAAGAGCTGGATGAACAAAAACTTACCATAATTTCTTCTATGGTTTTCGCGATTTTGCATAATAAAACACTTTAAACTTTAAAAAAATGAATAAAAACGCGATAAAACCGGATAAATAAAGTGTTTTAAAAACTTACCATACAAAAAAGCGGCGAAAAAGTAACAGAACAAGTAACGCAAAATATAAATATCATCTTAGAAGAAAAATTTAAAATATTAGAAGAAAAATACGACAACCTCCAAACAAAAGTAGAAAATCAAGAGAAACGTCTCTATTTTTTGGAAAAACAAGCAAGACAGAGAAACATCGTATTTTTTGGGATAGAAGAAAATGAGACATCATACTCAAACTTGGAAGATATTTTGTCTGATTTTATAAAAAAATACTTTGATTTAAACATTGAACGAAGAGACATACAAGAATTAAAGAGAATTGGAAAAAAAGGAGAAAGACCAAGGCCAATTGTTGCCACTTTTTCTAACCTAGGATTTAAAATCAATATATTCAAACGAAAAACTACATTGAAAGACACGATATACTACATAAAAGAAGACTATCCACGTCATATACTAAATAAAAGAAAAGAATTACAAGAGCAAATAGAGATTGAGAGAGAAAAGGGAAACAATGCCATAATTAAATATGATAAACTTATAATACTAGACAAAAACAGAAACACAGCGAACAAGAGAAACCTCTCAATATCCCCAGAAAATATTATTAACCAAGAAAATAAAACAAAAAAGAGTAAACAACAGCAGTCTGGCTCAAAAAACAAGGTCACAAGGACAAATAGTCTCACCGAAGGAGCTATAAAACCAAGTATGCTGAATTTCTTGACAAATAAAAATACAACAAATAAAAACGCATAGCAACTAACCGCCTCCCCCCCACACCGAAACTATAAAGAAGCAAACTCTAATAAAAAACACTAAAAATCTTCCAACCCGGCTGGTCACCGTGGAAGATCACGACCAAAACCCTCCAAAGATACAAAATTCAAATTCAAACTCAAACTCACAGACTTCAAACTCAAGCCGTCAGCTACAAATTATAACATACAACGTCTTCACCCTGTCAACACACGCCTGACTGTTAGAACTGGAAGAATGTTTAAGGTAAAATAAACTATTATGTTGTGGGCATTTCGGAAGTTAGACGACAGGGCAACAAAATAGAAGAACATAACACCTATATACTTTGCTACATTGGATCTACACCCGGTCAATATGGGGTGGGATTCATAATACACAAATCGCTGAAATAGCACAAGACCGACAAAAATGGGCATCTTTGGAGGAGGCCTTTACCCAAACCGGGGTTCCTGTTTTAAATTTTAGTTATACTTACTACTAACATTTAATTTAAGTTAATTTACTAATGCAAATCATATTAGTGTTTATAGCAATAGTGTAAATATTACTAACTAATGTTTTAAAAACAAGAAATAAAAAGGCTTATTATTATTATTATTATTATATTCCATTTGGACATTAGCCAATGTCAAGTATAGTAATATTCTCAAGTTATTGGCATCGAAATAGTCAAGTCGTTATAGTTAAAATCAAGTCGAGGGAATCATTGGAAAATGGCAAATGGCCATTTACAATTATTGTTTAAGGAACTTTGAAAACAACGATAAAGTCCATGTTTTGCACCTAGTTTCTCTTTCACTATACTTGTACACCTTCACGAAACGAAATTGATTAATATTGCCCCCGAATTTAAACAATTTACACGCATTTGAACTAGGTTTCACAAAAATGAATATTTAGCAACACATCTCCTCACCGCGTTCCGGCCAAAACTCCTCTAAAAGTAATTATTTAATTTTTATTATTTATTTTTTTAATTTCGTGGCAATTTTTCTCAATTCATTCTGCCAGTGAGCTTCACTAAAGTTTTACAAACTTCTTTCGATCTGGCATCATGAAGAAGTTTTCTACCTAAGTAACCGGCCCCGAAGGTAGTTAAATTAAGAAGAAATAAATTTATTTTTGATTTCATGGCAATTTTTCTCACTTGATTCAGTCAGTGGGTTTCACAAACTCCTTTCAGTTTGACATCATTGAAAGGCGATTTAAAGAAGAAAGTTCATATTAGGTACATTACATTGAATTACACTCTTCTTCTTCACGCAGAAACTACTGAACAAATTGCAATGTACATTATTATTATTCTTAGAATGTTGAGTCTAGATCGCGTTAAATTTAATTACCTCGACATTTCGGTAAATGGATTACACCAGCCGTGGTCCCGAGAAGACTGAAACGACGAGTTTCGTTTATAAAAAAATCCTATTCTAATAATAATGATGAACAGAAATCGTGTAAGTTTAAAAAGTGCATTTGCGATTTAAGTTTTTAATGCACATAGAAATATTTCAAGTCATCGGATGTCCTGTCACTGCGTAAATCTTCGTCTCGTGACGAATCATGACTTTAACACTATCTGTATAAGTGGCCGCTAAGTGGTTTTAAGTAAAAAAAATATTTTCCTTATCATTCATTTTCCTTAGCAGCGACTAATTGGCATTTTTTTTATTTCAGTAATAAATTCTATTTTGATAGAATGAGTGACGCAGCAGTTTTAGAATCCTAGAAAATGTTACAAATTCATTCCGCGCTACCATAATCGTTTGTCGTTGCTATGTCGTCCTTTTGTCGTTCAAAAAAATAAAGTAAATTTTAAATAAAAAATACCCCGACTATTTGTAAAAACCACAGACAATTTAAATAAATCTCTTTTTTATTTGTCGTTGTTCCTTTTTTTAATTATTTGGTGTGTTTTTAATTTTATTTATTTTTAGCTGAACGACAACGCGACGACATAAAAGACATCATGGTAGGGCCCATTTTCTACACGGGGCGTTTAATCTGTCTTGCACTATATTATCATGAATACATTAGAATTAAAATCCTAGAGTATTTATGTAAAGTTCCTCACAACTATTGGTGTTATTATATTACATACTATTTGGGTCAGTCCTAATAAAAGACTTCAACGCGCAGTCACTCGCCTTGAGACCGTTTAGCTATTCGATAAATGCTTTGACACTCAAATACATATACGCACAGATTACGTTATGTATGTGGCTACATGAGCGACGTGGAATATATTAGCTTACGGCCTATTTAAGGTGAAGGATTTATAAATTAAAAAGCCGCGGGCAGACGGACGGACATGACGAAACTATAAAGGTTTCTTGTTGTCTACGAAACCCTAAAAATTTACTAGTTTACCATGTGTAGCTTAGCTAGTTTGAGCTGCGATATCTCGCAAGCGCCAAAACAGTATTAAACATATTATATTGCTTACTAGGCAAAACTGTATTCGAAGGGCAGGTTCATAGTAATCAATATACGAAAACCAATGTTCAAATACAATCCCATTTCGTTGTAAAATGGGAATTTCTGTTCAGTTGTAAAAGTCAACTAATCGTGTAAACACAACTACCAATATAAAGGTAAAAAAAAAGGATAAATTTAATACCAACCTATGGTTTCCCAATGTTTTCTATATATTGACGACCAAATCTACAAATTCTTCGATTCGTCCTCTTAATCACAATTTCATAGGTTTATCTTTCCGTTTTCGCTATGTTGCATTGAAATGAAAGAGTCTTTACAAACTCCTTTCTCGATGTCGACTGAGATGTGATTTGCCAATTTTTATTGTTTTTACAATTTTATTGTTTTATTTAACGCTAATAAATACATACCTATCATCTGTGAAAATCTTAGGTAAAAATTTCAACCGACTAACTTTCGAGAGTTTTGGCTGGAATGCGTTGAGGAGATGTTGCTAAATTTTCATTTTTGTGAAACTTAGTTCAAATGCGTGTAAATTGTTTAATTTCGGGGGCATATTAATTAATTTAATTTCGTGAAGGTGTACGAGTGAAAATAAAAGTGATAATCGGTGCAAAACATGGACTTAGTGTTCTCTCCAAAGCTCCTTTAACAAATATTGTAAAAAATGGCCCCTTTTAACAATGATTCCCTCGACTTGACTTTAACTATGACGACTTGACTGTTTCGTTCGATGCAAATAACCTGCAAATATTGATAATACTTGACACTGGCAAATGTCCGAATGGAAAAGCCATTTTAAAGAAGAAGAAGAAGAAAAAGACTAACTTTCACGGTTCATGAGATATAGCCTGGTGACAGACAGACGGACAATAAAGTCTTAATAAAAGGGTCTCTTTACCCAAAAGAATCCTAAAAACGCTTATTCGAACTGAAGTTATCATAAGGCTACAGGGAAGTGGTCAATACGACGTTATCATACGGTGGCTTACGGAAAATAGTTAAAATAAATAAAAAAAACGTAAACGCCAAATCGATAATGGTACCTACCTATTGTAATCTAGATTAGCAATCTGTTTTTACATTCACTCCACCAAGGCCTGTCTTTACTACCGTTATGCGGAACTTCCTCGTAGAAATAGTTTTACAATCTACGGACCAACGTTCCATTTCACGCTAAATACTATTCTGATGAAGGAAAATATAGTTACCCGTTCAGGGCACCTATTCTATAACTAGGACTAACGTCTCAACAACGCCTCAGCATTGTTAGATTTTTCTGGAATACGGTTTTGAAATTGTAAATTATTTTGCAAGAAATTACGCTATAAAAGTTTGAAAGTTTGTCTTTAAATACTTGAGTAAATATGTAAACGAGTACCTATGTTTCTTACTCTTTCACGCAAAACTACTGAACCGATTGCAATGAAACTTAGTAAGCAGATAACTGGATACCTGGATAGATTAATTTTATTTCGAAATTCCCACGGGATTCGAACTTGTGTGAAACCGTGGGGCGCAGCGAGTACTAAGAGATGTAAATCATGCCGACAGCGACACTTTAATGTTTTTACACATTATAGCAACCTACCTAGTAGTTACACTCCGACCAAGTTACCAGTGCAGTTAGCGGAGGTGCTAGTCTAATCTATAACTACGATTTTCTCTAAGTTTATCTTTAGTTCCTTATTTGTCCGCCTGCATAGCTAAGTTGGTGGCGCAGTACGCTTGTAATTTGACATTGAATAAGCCACAACAAGTTTGGCCTCCCTCGATGATTCAGAAGCGTGGGATCCTACGATTGTAGTGTTTCTAAGTTTAATTATAAATATGGTTATTTATTTTTAATGATTATTAAGAAAATTGTCGGTATTTTGTTTTTATTTTAACTTACAAAGCGCCAGGAAGTTTTTTTGAGTTTTACATATTTCTTTAAAAAATATTTAAATAAATAAATAAATAAGTCCTGTGACCAACACACAGCGCCATCTAGCCCCGTGGTAAGCTGCTAAGCTTGTGTTACGGTGACTAGACAACGGATATACTACTTATATTTATTTTTCTTTTGTAAATACATACATTGGATACATAGAAACACACCCAGACCAGATACAAATATTTATTTTTAAACATAAATATTTGCACCCAGCGGACATCGAACCCGCAACCTTCTGCATTGCAGCCAAGCGTTCGCCCGACGCGCCACAGAAGTCGTCAGAATTCGTCATTTAGATTGAATAATAAATAAATAAAATAAATAAATCCTGTGACTAACACACAGCGTCATCTAGCCCCATGGTAAGCTGCTAGGCTTGTGTTCAGGTGACTAGACAACGGAATTACTACTTTTTTTTTTTCGA
This sequence comes from Idaea dimidiata, assembly GCA_949358125.1. Classification (NCBI taxonomy): domain Eukaryota; kingdom Metazoa; phylum Arthropoda; class Insecta; order Lepidoptera; family Geometridae; genus Idaea; species Idaea dimidiata. The sequence continues at coordinate 16,777,760 of OX442334.1, read as the reverse complement.
AATACATACATATTATACATAAATAAATACAACCAGACCAGATACAAAAAATTATTTAAGCATAATTAACATTTGCACCCAGCGGGAATCGAACCCGCAACCTTCTGTATTGCAGTCAAGCGTCAATAAGGTCGACATTACAAGTATGACTATAGGGCACTTTTTCTAAAACTAAAATGTCTTAACAATGCATCAGCAAATATTAGTTTTCTGGAAAACGATTCAATGTCTTACTGTATCCTACTTCCTACTAATATTTGGATGTTTGTTAATCAATCACGCAAAAACTACTGAACCGATTGCGATGAAACTTAGAATAAGTATAAATAGTTGGATACCGGGATTAACACATAGGCTACATTTTATCCCGATATTCCCGCGGACGGGACTTACGCGGGTGAAACCGCGTAGCGTAGCTAGTGATTTTATATATTTGCAAATCCTACTAGTATTATAAATGCGAAAGTTTAGATGTCTGTTTGTTTGGATGTTTGTGTTTCAATCACGCAAAAACGACCGAACCGATTGCGATAAAATTTGGTATGCAGATAGCTGGAGATCTGGATTAATACTCCCGAACTTTTTCTTGCAATTTCTTTTTATCTCGATATTCCCACGGGATCAAAACACATCAAAACCTATAGCAAAACTTTGCAAATTAAAAAATAAACTGTTTTTCAGAAGAATTGTTTAGAGCTGAGGCGTTATAGATTTGTTTTAGCTAGTTTACCTATATAATAAGCGCCCAGAATACCGCGTACATCCTGTCGAGTTCAACTCGACGTCGTTTTGGGAATACGATGCTGTTGATAACGGAGTTGAAAAAAGCTACCGCGCAAGGACCGAGCAGAAATTAGCTATGGCTTTAACATCGACAATTTCTACTCGCTCCTTGCGCGGTAGCTTTTTTCAAGCCCTTTATCGACAGCATTACATTGTATTCCCAAACTATGTCGAGTTAAACTCCATGGGAGTTACGCGGTAGAATTGCAGGTTTGATCTTGTAGAATACGAAACTCACAAACGTAAGTTACTAAAACAAAAAACCTGGCATCAAGTAGATACAATTAGAGTTGCAAAAATTGTATGTTCAGTCAAACGGCACAACTTCTACCGGAAAAATCCCATGTTCATTTAGAATGCGCATCCCGTACCATGAAGCATGTCATGCGGAAAACTGTACAAACCTACTTAAGGCGGCGATAGATGATAAGCAACGGTCCTTGTCCTATTGCATATAAATGAGCGAGATGGAATTGCCTGAAAAATCTACAATTTCTCGTAAAATCAATAATTAACGAAGATTAAAATAATATTTTGAAAAAATGCGATGAAGGGGTTCTAGGTATTGTATTTTCTAATATTATGATGCCTATAAGAAAATATAGCGGTTAAGGATTTAGAAGAAAAATTGATTTATTTTGTAAAACAGGGGTAACTTTGCCTGTATAATAGTGGTATTAAAGTTATTTTTTATTGTTTTTGAAATGAAGGGGACACTTCTTGTATCATGTACAATAACAGTATACATTGTTTAAAGATCTATTTGATACCGGTTATGAATAAAACCATTCCATCGGAAGGGATTTCACATGAGTCGCGTCCTTAATATGTACACTTACTTATAGGTATACTTGTTCAAAGGTAGGTAGATATTTATGTACGGAAACCATTTTTAACTCAAACGTTACTATGTATATAAGGAAGTCCTTAAAAATAGTTTAAATTTAAAAGTAAATTTAGTAAGATATAGGTGCCACGCGGTTTCACCCGCGTAAGTTCCAATTTAGTGGGAATATCGGGATCAAACGTTAATTAAAAATACATGGAAAAGTTTATAAAAAGCAAGCAGCCATTGGGCCCGACCATGATGTCTTATAAGTCGTCGCGAAGTCGTCGCGTTGTCGTTGAGCTAAAACAAATAAAATTAAAAATACATCAAATGATTAAAAAAAAAACAAAATTTAAAAAAAGGAAGATTTTTTTATATTGTCTGTGGGTTTTAAAAGTAGTCGGACTATTTATTATTTAAAAATTACTTAATTTTTTCAACAAAAAGACGACATAGCAACGACAAACGAGCATGGTAGCGCGGATTATCTTCTTTTACAAGTAACCCTCGCTCGTTGCGACCTTTTAAAACAAACATGACAAAATCTCATAATAAAAATATAATAAGATTAGGTAAGTATATTTTTAATTGCACTGTAGTTGTTTACTATGTAGACTAAAATAAAAATCTTATCTGCAGTTTTATGATGACGTCGCTTAGCAACCAAGTAATAAAAAGAACAACTTAATTTAGGCACGTACCTACCTACAAATTTCTTTACGCAGTTTTATTGGAACAGTGAAATATTTAGTAATTAGTAACTACTAACTACGTCCATCATTGTACAATAGAACAAAATTAAGGTAAGCACATATAGATGATTTCAAATGAAAATTTAACTGACTTCGAAAATAGTTACACCGGATTTTTTTGATAATACCTTTAAAGCTCGGGTCAAATAATGAATAAAAACGCGATAAAACCGGATAAATAAAGTGTTTTATTAATACCTTTAAATTAAAAGTGAAAACACGATATAATACAATATTCTCGATAGAACATTGGTTTAAAAAAAGTACTTTTTATTAAAGTTTTTTGTTTATTACATCAAAAGTATAAGAACTAGCATCAGAAAACCTTGTTCTTGTGAAATCTTGACTGTTTTTCTTAAATAGGATAAACTAGGGAGTGATTGCTCAGTTAAGGAAGTGATACAATTTGTTTTTTAATCAATCTTTTATTATTGGACAACAGAAAAACTACGATTACTAATTTAAAAAAAAAACTAGGTAAAAACTAAACCAATCTAAATCAGCTAAACTGTAAAGGGAAAAGTGGCCAGAATGCTGACTGCATTGCCCCGTTGAATATAGGTAGGTAGGTATAGGTTGAAAATATACCTACCTACTTTCTTTCTTTGCCAGAGGCGTCAACCGGGTGATGTTACTAAAAACAACCATAAAAAACTAGTCCAACTAGGTACTTCAAGATAAGGTTTTAATTACTGATACAGCTAATATCACCGCATGCACGTCACGGCTCCAACAGCCGCATTTAGACGTCTCTAAGTTATTACTTGTCTAAGGCTATGTCCGCACAGACCGGAGCTAAGGCTTGCCTAGCTAGTGAGACCCTAACTGAAACTAACTTTCTACAATGTTCGCGACTAACCGCATTAAGCGCACGCCAAGCGACGAGCTAAGTGCCAAAACTCTAAAGCTAAGCGTCCACTTTTAGGCATCGTACTCATCCCATCAAACAGATCGTAATATTCTTTGTAAATTAAGTCACAAAATTGCGATGCGTACAATGCCGAAACGTGGACTCTTACTGAATAAATCATATTAGACTCACCGCGGACGTGCCTCGGCCGGCACTGCTCGTCGAGCAGTCAGTCGGTCTGTTGTGACCGAGTGGCGGCCGAACAACAAAGAACGAAGCTCGGATCCGGCACGGGCCGCACTAAGACGGTCTGGTATGATTCATCCTTAGGCCTTCCTTAGGTCTGTGCAGACGTAGCCTGAGCAAGTTTTTTTATCAGTACACAAACGTTTAAAATTCAAAGTTAACAGCTAAAATATAGGTGAACTATATAGTCTATTCCTAGTCAATAAAAATAAACTATATCTGAAAAATACTTTGTCCTATATTGCTAATTTCTTGACCTTCCTACGACTGGTGTAGCACCGATGCAGATGCCAGTTAACTTTTCTAAAACTATGTTGATCATGACTGTGAATTTCTTTCGCTATTCCATGTTTCATGACATTGTTTCGTTGTCGTTGTCCCAACAACGTTATTCCAATTAGACAATACGTGTAGACATTGGTTCAGAATAACCACTGTCAATAATTTATTTCGCTATTCTAAAAGTAATTATTTGTATGATGTTGACTGACTGACTGATCTATCAAAACGTACAGCGTAATAGAAGATTAATATTAGACCGTTTCCCGGCCGTGCCGGGTCCGAGCTTAGTTGTCTGTTGCTCAGCCGCCACTCGGTCGCAACAGAACAATCAACTGCTCGCCGAGCAATGGACAACGAAGCTCGGCAGGGTGACGGTCTAATATAAATCATCCCTTAACCTCTGATAGTAAAGAGCTGAAACTTGGAAAGTGTGATCCCGTCTATAAATACGGCTGTAAGTGCACTGAACCCTAAGCTTAGTGTATCTAATCGATAATATAACATGCAGCTTGACAGGATTAAAATATGAGTAGATACTTGAACTGGGCCCTTACTCACAACTCTAAAACGGGATTTAAGTTAGTACATTAGTATGAAACTGTAATTTATAGTCATTTTCAGAATCATTCAAAGCGGTACCATTTATCTAATTGATAAAATCGCTTCCAAATACTGCTGAGAGACGCTTTTGTGTAATTGGCTCTCTAATGCATGACATTAGTTAAGTAATGTAAATTAGGCTTAAATTGCATGAGCTGCTAACTTAAGATTTGTGTTTCTAAAAGAAAGTAAATAAATGAACAGACTTTTTTTCCCGAGATTGCCACGGGATCCGTACTTAAGCAGGAGAAACCGCGGGCTATTATCTACCTACTCATATAATAATAAACAGCATGTCGGAAAAACAATGTTAATAATGTATGTACCCATGTGTAAATAGTGAAAACTTGTGTTCATTCTTGCACGATATAAAACTATCAATACCTACACTTAAATTGCCAATTAATTATTGACTTAAACTCAATTTTGACACAATAAATAACCCTGTTAAAACCCGGGCTCGCCCTTGACCGGTTGTATTTTTCTAAGACCGGCCAATTGCGAAAATAATCAAAATTTGATTCACAGTGTTTGGAAAAAAAAGATCAAGCTTGAAACATATAAACGCGAAAGTTCGGCATCGTACGCAACGCATCAAACGCATCGTAATATTCTTTGTATAGAAAGTCACAAAACTGCGTCTACCAATCCGCATCGTACGGATCGCTCGAATCGTGTGTGTGACTTTCTATAAAAAGAATATTACGATCCGTTGGATGCGATGCCGAAAGGAAAACGCTTAGCTTGCGGTATTGCGTATTGAGTTTTGACAAGTGGATTTTCTTTTAAAAGTTCTCTTTTTCTTTAAAGAGGTTTCTCGTGTGTCATTAAGTTAATTCAGCGCTGAATACGGAATTTTATAGTGGCTTTCAAATCCAGCTTGCTTCCAATACCAGAGTGGGGGTAACATTCATAACCACTATTTGACTTGTTTTTGTATCTTCAAATATCTTGTAATCTTACTTTTTACTAATATTATAAATGCGAAAGTTTGTATGTATGTAGGTATGTATGTGAGGTTGTTACTCTTTCACGCAAAAACTACTGAACCGATTGCGATGAAACTTGGAATATAGGTATCTGAGGACCTGGATTAACACATAGGCTACTTTTTATCCCGATATTCCCGCGGGAACGGGACTTACGCGGGTGAAACCGCAGGGCGCAGCTAGTATAACATATTTGTACCTACATAGTACAAATGTACTATCAAGTATGCTTGATAGTACATTTTAATAGTAAGTAGGTAGCTACCCTAGTCAATTAACTACCTAAACCGTATCAAGCTGAATTCTTAATCTTAAGGTAAAGCTATTACCGTATACCTCCGCTCCGTAGTATTAGAAATATCTAGGGCAGGACATTTTACAGGTTATTTAAGGAGTTGAATGACCCAGATCGTAACAATGTAGGTAGGTACTTACTTACCTACTAAGTGGAGTAGAGTAGCTAATTTATTCATAAGATTTCGTTTCTTGGACATAAGGCTCACGACCTACAACTTCTTCTAACCAAGTGTCATAACATAATAAAATATAGATTTTTCACGACTACAAAAAGTGAGGGTAAATTGAAATTACCTTCACTTTGAAGTTTGAAGAAAGTGAGATATACTTGCATCAATTCAAGTAACAGCGAAAATGACACTTTATTGTCGGAATTGTTACATTTCTCTGACTTCGTGACATGATGGTAGCGAAGCCATCGATGAAAGCGAAGGAGGAAAAATAATTTAGATGTTGAAATGATACGTAGTATCTAGTTATGAATTGTAGCATTGGAAAATGACAGTGAAAGTATTTTTACCCTGAAGAAATCGACTGTAAATCGGTGAACGTCGATACAGCATTGTAACAATGCAGTTAATAAAGAAGACGCGAGTTAAACCCGTAAAAATATTGTATTGTATTATATACTAGCTGCAGCCCGCGGTTTCTACCGCGTAAGTCCCGTTCCCGCGAGAATATCGAGATAAAAAGTAGCCTGTGTTTTATTCTCGGTATCCATCTATCTATATTCCAAGTTTCATCGCAATCGGTTCAGTACTTTTTGTGTGAAAGAGTAACAAACTCACATACATACATACAAACTTTCCCATTTATAATAAAGTAAGATTACAAGATATTTGAAGATACAAAAACAAGTCAAATAGTGGTTATGAATTTTACCCCCACTCTGGTATTGGAAGCAAGCTGGATTTGAAAGCCACTTCAAAATTTCGCGTTCAGCGCTAAATTAACTAAATGACACACGAGAAACCAGTTTAAAGAAAAGAGAACTTTTAAAAGAAAATCCACTTGTCAAAACTCAATACGCAATACCTCAAGCCAAGCGTTTTCCTTTCGGCATCGCATCCAACGGATCGTAATATTCTTTTTATAGAAAGTCACACACACGATTCGAGGGATCCGTACGATGCGGATTGGTGTACGCACTTGTGTGACTTTCTATACAAAAAATATTACGATGCGTTTGATGCGATGCGTCCTATGCGTACGATGCCGAAAGATGGACGCTTAGCTTTAACAGACGCCTAGCGGTATTGTGCGTATTGAGTTTTGACACTATCATAATTATTTTCAGGGGTCAGTTACAGTAGGTACCCACAGTCGAACCCATTTATCAAGCTGATGTTATCAAACATTATAAACTGTTATATTACAACGCCTTCGACTATTTTGGTTACCACAAAGAAATACAGTTTTAAGTTTCTTTGTGACGAACGCACGGCGCAGTTGACTAATATTCGCCTTCGGAGGTTGTGATTTCGATTCTAGTGCCGTGATAAAAACGGTAGCAGCGTGTTTTAAAGGAATTGTACATTCTACATGTCTTTGCGAATAACTTTTGTTCTACAACATCATCATCATCATCAGCCTGTTGCAGTCCACTGCTGGACATAGGCCTCTCCAATTGCACGCCACCTTCATCTATTTTAGGCTTTTGTTCTACGACTTTTGGAAATTCCTATACGGGAAATCCACCACGACAAAATAATATATGTACCTATATTATAGGTACATAGAATCTGTATACCAAGACCCATCAAGATCGGTCTCAACCGATCGGTCAGATTTTGAAAATACGACCTGTAGAGGAGAACGTAAGAACATACAAACATACTGACAGACGAAATCAAACAGACGCTTCGCTCGTTTCGCTTGCTTGGTAAAATTTAATTAGGAAAATCAGTAATTTTTTCCTTTCCCTTTTTCTACTAAAACGGAACTAATTTCCGGCTCAGTACATCCAGACAAATCGACCTACTAATTGACCTAAAAATTAGGCGAACAGCTATAAAACCAGATTCAATGCAAATTGATAAGGCCAAATAACAACCTTGTGTGACCATTCAAAGTCACAGACTTTAATACCAGACACAAAGAAATTAAAATTAATATTAGAGAAGGTTCAGATTAAGATCATATTTTTTAATACGAGTTGAAGCTTGATTCCTAGTAAGACCAAATTATTATTTACATTTTCCGTAAAATTACCACAATATTACAAGTCTTGGTCACGAGGAGGCACAAACCGAACCGTTTTTAAAACTATACAAATTATAAAATTTTCTTCTACGTATTAGGAAAATGTAGGCACTTTGACGCATGACATGTCAAAGTCCGTTTTCAATAAAAACACTCAAGTTTGCATTCTATTACTCTCTTACTACTGGCCAGTACCGACCTAGGGCACAAATTAAATGGGATCGATTAGTTGTCCGGTCTATGTGCTACCAATATTTAAAATTCTTTGTATTAAATAATACCTACTTTTTGTCTTATAAAATAAAGTAGGTACCTACTTAGTATCTATTACGTGTTGGAATTTTATAATATCTAACCATTTTTGAAGTATCAAACTGGTTTTTGGGGCCAATTTTCCTTGTACCAATTTTTTAAAATTATACAATATTTTTGCAAACCCACGCCCAGAAAATAATAGGAAAACCCATATTCAAAATATGTCGTAAAGGTAAAATGTATATGCCGTTAAACATATAATGTTTTAATTTATCTAGTCAACTGAATGGAACCGGCGTCAATTCGTATCGCCATTAAAACATGACACTGGCAGTATAATACCCTGCAATCGTTACATACTTACCCGAGAAAGAAACTTTATAAGTAAATTAGCTGCGCCTCGCGATTTCACCCGCGTGAGTCCCGTTCCCGCGAGATTATCGGGATAAAAAGTAAGCCTACGTGTTATTCCCGCTATCGAGCTACCTATATTCCAAGTTTCATCGCAATCGGTTCAGTAGTTGTTGCGTGAAAGAGTAACAAACCTACATACATACATACCTACTTACATACATACAAACCTTCGCATTTATAATATTAGGGGTTAAAGTATGAAATTGCCGATTTGTACTGAAAAACTTAATTGTTTATTTTTAAATTTTTAACAAATTTATTTAATCAAAATAGTTGCCATTATTATCTATACATTGCTGCCATCTAATGGGAAGGTTATTAATGCCTTTGCGATAGAACTCCGACGATCTAGACTGCACAAACTGTGTGAAAGCATTTTGTACTGCCTCCTGGGAAGAAAACTTCTTGTCACGTAGATAATTGTCCAAATCACGAAAAAAATGGTAGTCCGTTGGAGCGAGGTCTGGTGAATGAATACGGAGGATGACGAATGGTTTCTAAGTGCAGTTCCTGAAGGGTCAAAATGGTTTCTCGTGCTGTGTGAGGTCTCGCGTTGTCGTGGAGCAATAATGGTGAAGATCGATTCATGAGTCGGGGCTGTTTTACTGCTAGTTTTGTCAACATGGTTCGGAGTTCGGCACAATAGACATCTGCCGTAATTGCTTGACCAGATCGAAGAAAACTATAGTGAATAACACCATGCTGAGACCACCAAACAGTTACCATTACCTTTTTATTGGTAAGTTTTGCTTTAGGACACTGTTGTGGAATTTGACCTGGGGTCAGCCATTGCATTTTTCTTTTCCGGTTATCATAAAGAATCCACTTTTCATCACATGTTACAATTCGATCCAATATTCCTTCATTTCTGTACCGGTTCAACAAGGCAACACAAGTTTCAACACGCGTTTCTTTCTGCAGATCAGTCAAATCATGAGGCACCCATTTTTCGTATTTCTTTATTTTATTGATTTGACGCAAGTGAGTCAATAAAGTGGGTAAGGTAACGTTAAACCATGCCGCTAATTCCTGGGTAGTTTGACTAGGATCGGCTTCCACTATCTCTCTTAATTCATCGTTATTCACCTGTGTGGGCGGTCTTCCTCGTGGCTAGTTCTTTAAGTCGAAATTTCCATCACGAAAGCGTTTAAACCAAAATCGCACGGTGCGTTCATTAGTAGACCCCTCTCCAAAGCAGCATTGATATTGCGGGCTGTTTCTGCCGCGTTAGTTCCGCGTCGGAACTCGTATTCAAAAATCACTCGAATTTTCGCAGTATCCATCTTTCTTGTCTAAATTGAATAACAAAAACAATTGAAAGTCGATATTCAAATGTTTCACATTTTTTAAAAAAAGAACATCACAGAAACCATTTGAAAAAAGTTTCATTCGAAAACCTCAAACCATGAAGATTCTATGTCAATTCAAAGAACCTATTGCAATAAAACGGCAATTTCATACTTTAACCCCTATTATTAATAAGATATTTCTTTTCTCAGGGGCCTAGTCAGTTATTATAATGATAAGCAACCCTAGTCACGGTTGTTACCTCTGATAGGAGTAGTTAGGTCGAGTTAGGCCGACCTGTACCTATACCATCTATCCAGTGGATGTCTGATAACAGTAGAAATTACCAGGCACTATTCAGTACATTGCTGCTTTGACGTAACGTGGTTATCACCGGTGATCACCTCAAAGCAGCAATGTACTGCATAGTACCGTCATTATCTACCTTTGTCAGACGTCAACAGATAGATAAAATGGGTACTGAATACTAAGGGAGCCCCACACTATAGCTTCTATATGAAAAAGAAGAACTGCAGAATACGGGCCCAGCTAAGTGGGCAGCTATAGTATCTACGCGTTTATTAATAACCCTGATTATAATCAGTCATTAAAGTTTCGTAACAAGTTGAAAAATGTATATTTTTTGGTACTTTAATCAAGTTTCATCACGTAGATAGTTACCTACCCGAGTAACGCAAGAACTCACGCTTGACCAACAAACACGACAAAAATGTTCGCATGTCTACGACGACGAACAGTACCTACGCAATCGAACTGGGGGCATAATTCTGTTAGAAATAAAACAACGTAGCTCAGACTCCAGTCAACTGTTCTAAAAGTATTTGGAAAATTGGTTACAACCAGTGAATACTTAAAGGGTGAAATAAAGAAGCTAATGCTAAAACATTGAACCTTCTGGAGAACCGTGTGGATATCGTTAGATTTACACGGAATTAGGCCCCAGGAAGGCTATTTTGTATAACAACTTTCACACAGTTCCTCAGTCATTTTTTGCCTTTTGACCAAGCGCCTATTATTTTTCCTAAATTTTATTTGTATTTTATATTAGAAAACTTAAATAAAAATCGTAGTGGGATGGTTGTGTCTGGTATAGGTTTTATAGCATAAACATATTCGCTCTAATATCTATATTCAGATAGGAAAAGGTCGACTACGTTTGTATGGAGAACGAGTAGGCTTCCTTTCTTTAAATGATTCATCATCAATTAAATACAAAAACAAAATGAAATCAACTGTTAAGTAATTTCCAAGAACCTACACAATCGACAACCCATGATACAGTTCCCTTCACTCTTTGACCTTAACAAAGCCATGACAATCGATTCTGTCTCGCTTACACGCGTGATTGACACTTATATCTGTTCCACTCGCTCTTGAGGTTCTGTGTGCCTTTGAAAGAAGTTGGCTCAAACTATACCTACGTCTTACTTTATATCGTGTAGGTACGTACATATATACACTCGCGTGCAACTTAACCGTCTCAAACAAAAAACAGAAAAATAGTAAAAAAAAACTGTTTTCAGTTGATTTCATCTCAGACCACCCTGACAGAATAAATTAGTAGGTACTTCTGAACAAGCTTACAAAGCCAGTAGAGGTAGCAAATAGGTAGGTACGTTCCTATGCCTAGTTATTGTCGAAAATTTGTTTATAAGATCAGTATCATAAGGAAATCCAGAGAAGTAGATCGAACCCACGGAATCTCACGTAATGGGATCTATAGACTACTACAAAACCCAAAATTAATCAAGCCTAAAAAGGCAGGTAAAACACACCTATGAAAATTAAGGTATCTACATAATTTCTGCCCATTTGTATAGAACAACAGGTCTAGATCGTATTTTTGAACGTCAATCAATTTCAATCATCAATCAATTTGAAAATCAAAATTATCAAAAACACTAGATTTAGACCCTCAGCTCTAATGATATTATAGGTAGGTATACTTTTTTCGCTCAATATCAGGTCATTTAAAACGTAAAATGCCTGAGTTGCATATTGCCTAAAATCAATGTGCTTTACTAGCCAAATTCCTAAACCGCTTTAGGAATGAAACGACTGAGTTACACCTGAGTGTATTTATCTATGAATCATCTTTGTAGACTTCCTAGTTATGCATAATAATAAATTATTATGGCCTTGCGTGATAGTTATTAATTGGCTATATAGTTGGTAGCTAATTAATAAGGTAATTAGGTAATCAATAATCATATTACCACGATACTAACAAATTTAAGTACTATTTACTTAATTAAGAGGTATTTCTCCCGTTGGTCCTCAGTGTGGCAGAAATCTTTCACATTCAAAATCTAAACAAAAATACTCTCTGTTTTAATAATTACTTTTGTTTGTTTCAGAGGCTACAAAATGTTACCACGGAAAGATCTACCGTGTCTACTTCTAGTGTTTCTACTATCAGTACCTTCGATAGAACCTCATGGATCTGGTGCACCTTCAGGGGTAAGTAACTCCTGGTTGTTACCTGTCGTACCCACTCCCAAGGTGACCACTGGTAACAGATATAATTTGTTGTCTACAAAATATACTTTTCTTCATTTTCTTTTTTTTAGAGCGATGTTTATTCCGAGAGTCGTGATTTCGAAGCCTTTAAGGAAAAGTGAAAAGCTAATAACATCGCTCTTACTGTGAAGGAAAACATCGTAAGGAAAACGATGTATCCTAGAATTCGCCACGGTCCAAAGGCAGTAGACTCCCGTGGCGTCTTACTACCTAACTCCTCTACGAAGAGGCCTTTGCCCTGCAGTGGTACAAATTAACCGGCTATTTTTTATTGTAATTAAATTATAGGTAGGCACATAAAGTGACACACAGACCAGAAATAAATAAATAATAAATATTTATATTTAGCATTTGAGTAAGCATAGAATTTGGCATTTTTTTAATATTTGTCTCATTTATTCCAGGCCTGCATAGACCAGCTACCGAAGCACGAGACGATAAAGCCTCAGTCATCAGTACCTCCCTACTTAATACTGACGTCATCATCTCAAGTGAGACAGGGTGACGTTCTAAACGTTACGGTTGGCAGCCCTGCTGGAGCGCCGCTGCCTATTGGCGGGTTTATTTTACAAGCAAGGTCAATACAGGTCAGTAGATTTTTTAACACAATAGAAATGCGTATCGACCACTATGTAACCTGGTGGTACCTAAATAATTATATGGTCTAAGATGTAACAAGAAAAAAGAAGTAATTGGCTAACATGAACCAAAAGTTATATTATGGGATCTACCCTATAATATTTCTATTAAAAATTAATGTCATATTTGAGCTAGCAGAATGAATTGCTTGAGATCTTACACCTTCTTGATTGATTACGTAACTCGTTGCTAACAAATCTCGATTAAATAAATCAAAATTGTTATATTCACGTCATTTTTCTCAGCAACAATCAAATTGCCTTTGCAATTAAAACTTACAACTGTAACTGTCAAATTGTATGCCCGTAATCGCTATTTGTTAGCAACAGAGTTAAGTACGTAATCAGCTAGCAGTAATTAAGTCATTTTTAACCGAACGTCTGAACAAATAAGAATGATAAAAAATTAAGTGATAAATTAGTCAGGTGCGCCCGCGCCGCCCCCTATACTGATACAATAAATGAATGACATCATTTGAATATCTGTCGTACCTACTGAAAATTTCTTAAAACAAACATAAGGCAAGTAAAAACTACGCGTAAAAATGTAATAGTATAGTAAATTATATTCTAAAAATACCGAATGCCTATTTATTTCTGTAGATGTAGAATGCCTATTTATTTCTGCGTTTGAGCGCCAAAAATATCTCCGGTGAAATGCTTGACCTTCAACCCTTGTATAACAATCTACTATTGTTACTATAATGTCATATTATGTGCGCATTACTTGTTTTAATACGTCTTTCATACACTTACATATTACAAGTATAATATTAAAGGATCAAAATAGTATGATATCATTACCCGAAGGTGCCCGAGACTTACTTTATAAAAAAATAACCTATTTGCTATCAGATTCAGGTTAAACATTTAAACTCGAGTTTGGTAAAACCACAGTTTATCTGATAGTTTTTGCGGCTCGTGGCACTTTTAGTAAAATACTCTTGATTAAATCTCCATCTTGATACACATCCTCATCTCGATTTAATCCTCTTCATCTATTTCCTATCTTTATATCGTGAAACCGAGCTTTCGTTTTAAGTAAGACCAAATGCGAATATGCCCAAATGCGACCATGAACAACCGTCAATATGACCAAATGCGACTAACCCTTCGATTTTTTTACCATGTTTCAGAATATACAAAAGAACAGCCTAGAAATATAATTCCTTTAATTTCTAATGAACAGTAATTTGTTCCAGAACCAAGATATAATAGTGGGTAAGTTCACATCAGCTCCAACTGCGTTGACCCACATCACGACATGTACGAACGCCAACGACACAGCTACTCACTCCTCGCCTGAAGAGAAACCAGCTCTCACGTTCCAGTGGCAAGCACCGACTGACTTCTTAGGAGGGATTGAGTTTAGGTAACTATGCAAAAAAGATAAGAATACGCGACGAATTGAGATTCTCCTCCTTTTTGTGAAGTCGGTTGGATTCTGCAGATAGATCAGCCATCCAGGTAATTACTGAGCTAAGCGTAGCGCGCCATTCAGGATCTGCAGGACCAATTAGCTCCTTAAGGAAAAACTGAACAAATTTGTTCAGTCCTTCAGGCCGGGTTAGTCTGATGGTCTGATAGACATCTGCCCATCTTAAGTGAGTGTTTTAAATTTTGTGCGTGTTGGTGTATATTATACCTACGCAACTATTTATCTTGGTTTCTAGAGTATCGTATCCAAAGAGTAAAAATGGGACCCTACCACTGAGGCTTTGCTGTTTTCATACTCATAGATGAGAAAAGTGGGCTGATCCAATTCTATTTTAATATTTCTAGAGCAACAGTAGCCCAAAGCTACTCGACTTTCTGGAGCGGCGTGGAATCACCTCTTGTCGAGGTAGTGACACCGGGTACGGAGATTGTGACGTCACAACCGGCAGCACCCACTGACAGGACCACCAGACCACCACCGGTCATTATGGAGTCTAAGGTATGACATAACTGCGTCTTATACCTAATCGCTGTCTGTTTCAACTTGTTTCCGGACCAACTGCGGCCTTGGGACGTGTTTGCAAGTATTATTGTTAAAACATGGTATTACAAAAATTTGACATTGGTTTTTATGGACAAGTCATGTCCACTGCCAACGTCAGCGGTTATAAAAAGTTTTAGTCGGTGCTATCTATTCACCCGCATTTCAAGTTACGTTTACGTCCACCATTTAGCTAGATAATCGAAGGTACCCCTTCGATTATCTAGCTAAATGGTGGTAATTACAAGCGACGTTCAAATTTTGAGTCTTTCTTTTAAAGGTGTGAGTAAATTTTCGAACAGTTCAACTTTGGAACGTATGAAATTTGGTCGCTTCACTATCAGGTGGCCTTTTTTTTTCTAGACTTCTAGAGTCTTCTAGAGACCATGGTAAGAAGATTAGTACCTAATTCTGTGTATCGTTGAGTCAGAAAGAACTAGGTAGGTATATTATTACAATATTAACAAAAAAAACATGTCTTGATGCTTCAAATTTGCATACAATGAGCTTAAAAATACAGTAATGACTACGATGGCTTCATTGAAGCCTGTTAATTAAAATGACTTTGTTATTTCATTACACACGCACGCGTTGTTACTTGTAGCCTTGTTGTAACCCTAGGAGGACCATAATTTGACGCACGAACGAAGATTCGCAACAAATTGAAGTTTAATTAGTGGAATAAATATTTAATACGAATTAAAGTCGTGGGATAACTGATAGGTTTTGTAAAATCACTTTTATCACTGTTCTGCTGATGGAAAATATAACCATTATATAGAGTAATAATTCTATAAAATCTCCTGAAATACTAATAAAGAAGCTATAAAGAAGATCTTTCTTTTATTTTCATTTTATTTGCATTTTAGCAAATAAAGAAATTAAGCACGTTAAAAGCGCGCGCAAACGCGCGTAAACATGTGACACTGTTTTTGATTAAGTTTTTATTGTATTATTTTAATTTGATAAATAAAATAAATAAATAAGCAAAATATCCTTTTATTTTCAGCCGAGCCCCACAACAAACGAACGTGACGCCATCTACCAAGGCTGCGCTGACTCCAAGCTCTGTTATGGAGTCCCTCAAAACTGCGTCGGAAAGGGTGACTGCAAAGCCATTGTAGCCATCTTCGTCGCAGGAGACGAATACACCTTCGAGATCCAAGGAACTGGCAACCCCAAATACGTAGCCGCTGGACTCAGTATGGACAACAAAATGGGAGACGATAGTGCCATGGAATGTGTTAGAAACGATAATGGGAGAGTCAATCTGTTCACTTCTTGGACATATCCGAAAGCGGAGCCGTATGTGAGCAGATCGGACTCTCCTCAAGATATAGTACAGTTGAAGGAATCGTCGTTGATCGATGGAAAACTGTACTGCAAGTTTAGAAGAGATACCGTCTCGACTGTCAAAGGAAATACTTTCGATTTGGCGAAGAATAAATATAATTTGATGGTTGTTGCCGGTGATAGTATGAAAGGTGAGTAAAATTTTCTATCTGATCCATTATGTCATAAAACTGACAAGGGCGATTAGGGAACATGCTGATTTCAACCATTCTTTTACTGAAAGATAGAACGGCGAAAGTTAAAGACTTCGAGCCTGTCTATTAATAATGTATCTTATGGAAACAATGGTGTCTTATACCATGATACCATGATGTCTTATAAGTCGTCGCGTTGTAGTTCAGCTAAAAAAATAAAATTAAAAAGACATCAAATAAATTAAAAAAAAAAAAAAAACTTAAAAAAAAAAAGAATTTTTTAAATTGTCTAGTTTTTAAAGGTAGTCGGGGTATTTTTTATTTAATATTTACTTTATTTTTTTTGAACGATAAAAGGACGACATAGCAACGACAAACGAGCATGGTAGCGCGGAACATCTTCAATAAATTAAGGTTTTTTGCCTCGGCCGGCACTGTGACTGACGTTCTGCATCATTTAACAACTCATTTTAATCGTTTCAGACGCAAACCGAGTAGGTTTCCACAACGGAGCCTACGAGGCGACTGGCGAGCCGCTAGCGTTGGCAACAGTCGGAGCCGCGGCGGGCTCCAGCAAGTTGTTACTGAAGCTGCATGGAAGCTTCATGTTGGCTGCATGGCTGGGCACTGCTTCGCTTGGTATTGTGTTGGCCAGGTGAGACTAATTAAATTTTACTAATATTATAAACGCGAAAGTTTATATGTATGAAAGTACGTATGTATGTGAGTTTGTTACTCTTTCACGCAAGAACTACTGAACCGATTGCGATGAAACTTGGAATATTGGTAGCTGGATACCGGGAATAACACATTTGGCTACTTTTTATCCTGATATTCCCGCGGAAACGGTACTTAGGTGGGTGAAACCCCGGGGCACAGCTAGTTAATAATAAATAAATAAATTCTGTGACCAACACACAGCGCCGTCTAGCCCCATGGTAAGCTGCTAAGCTTATGTTACGGCAACTAGACAACGGATATACTACTTATATTTATTTTTCTTTTGTAAATATTAGGGTAAATTCGTTAGAGATGGCCATAGTTTTTTTAAAGGTTAATAAAATCAAAAATATTACACTTTTTATAAAACTTTTATTTAAATTATATTCATTATTAATCAGTCTTCTTAGAATCGACATCAAATAGACTATTTTAAAAGAAAAAAACACTAAGAAAATGAATTAATAAAAAAACCCGAGTGGCCATCTCACCCGGCATATCAGGGTAAGTTGGCCGCAGTAGTACCAGTGCTATTTTTTTGCTAGATTTTTCTATCCCTTTCCCTTTTCCTGTATTTTTTTCTTGCTTTAATTCCTTTTTCTCCTTCTGGTAACATTTGGTGCACATGTCGTCAAATTCTGTACAATTTCATGTACCTCTCAAACTGTTTTTCTCTTAAGCATTTTTCGAGGTATGTCATAGACTATAGATGCTTTGTACGCAGACATTTCTCCATTATTTTAGACAATTTAGGCTTCTTTCAACGATTCTTCACTCCAGTTGGCGCGTGTTGCGATAGCTTTTCTTTGGTATTTATTTGACATCAATAACAAATAAAATCAAACATTTTTAATGTGAAAAATATTATAAACAAATGCGGCTATCTTAACCAGACTTGATATGGCCATCTCTCCTTTTTGTAAGGGTGAGAAGGCCATATTTAATATTAGAAGTAAAGAAAAGGGAAGCGGCCTTCATTTTGAGTTTAGAATGTCCTTTGATAAATAAATTATACAATAAACACGACAAAAACACATGTAATCAAATTAAATATGGTGTTATAAGATGATACATGAACACACTATAAAACTTTAGCAAACAAAATCAAATCGAATTTACTTACTTTTGATTTAATTTTCGCATAGGATTTCGACTACATGTTACTCCCGGCAATCGATTGAAGCGAATTAACTGCCGCACAGCTTCGTCTAGCAAACGTGTTGAGAAATATTTCGATTGGCCATCTCTCCCGTATGGCCATCTCTAACGAATTTACCCTATACATACATATTATACTGTGGTAAGAGTTTTCGCGTCGCAATAGGCTTCTAACTTATCCTAACCATCTGCTCAACATGCCGTCCGAAACACAAAGAAGCTCGAGAAAGTGATTGTTCCACACCAATTTTAGGTTATCCATCCAAGTAATGACCGCACCAAGCGTTGCTTAACCCGCACGACCATTCAAGATCAGCAGGTGCAGCTATAGGCCAATGAGCTACTCTCGGTATTGTGGGATATATGCTTATATCCTACTGAAATATCTACCTTAACTTGCTAACTCAATTGTTTTGTACCCATATTTTATATTTTAATTTCCAGATATTTCAGACAAACGTGGGTCGGAAAGCAACTTGCAGGAAAGGATATTTGGTTTGCTGTAAGTTATCAGTTCTCGAACTTTTATTTTACATCTTTCGAAATACGATTTAAAATATGTGAATAGTTAGGTACTACTATAATAGACTTAGCATCAAGATGGCGTGACCAAGCTTTTTCTTGAATATCTTAAACTAACGAGGCAGATAGGTATACCTACTATTTTTAACCTGAGGTCCCGCCACCATCTTGACGCAAATTTTTAATTACTAAGAAGGGATCGTTGGTAACCTATGTCACTTAGTACCAAGTTGAAACTAATATAGTGGAAAGATAAGTAAAGGTTATGCTTAAAAAACTCGGTCAGCCGTGATTTGCTACCAAGTGGCATGGCACTTGATTGCATGTGTACTGTACCGTGTACCTTAATATTTTTCACCGTGTATTCCTTACAGTACCACAGGATCCTGATGGTGACCACATGGCTTCTGACTGTCGTGGGCTTCATCCTGATCCTCGTTGAGGTGGGAGGCTGGTCCACCACCGGAGACAACCCTCACGCCATCACCGGCATCTGTACCGTTATACTGTGCTTTATACAGCCCATTGGTAAGTTGAGTGGAGATGTTAAAGCAAGAAGCTGTTTGGAAGAGCTGGTACCTAAATAGAAGTTTATGCACTGAGGTACAAGAGCCCTGTCTTTAAGCGCTTAAAAGCGTTTATAACGCTTCAAAGCGTTACAAAGGACTCTAGAGTGTGAACTCTGGGGATTTCAAGAGCGTGGCGAGGGTGTTAAAAATTGAACTCCTGAGCTAAGCGAAAGAGTCATGTATCTAGAGTGAGTTCCTGAGTGAAGCGTGGGATTCAAGCGCCCAAGACTAAGACAGACTTTATTACCTTTGCTTGGCTTTTAGTATATTAAGCATCTTTCAACGGCCGACGTCTTGACCTCATGCTCACGGGTAACACAGAAAAAAATGGTTTTATATCAATTTCGGGATCACTGCATTAAAAATCTCTTATTTTACAGGTGCTTACTTCAGACCCCACCCTGGTACTAAGAAACGGCCCATCTTCAACTGGCTTCATTGGTTCTTCGGTAACGGTGCCCACATTCTTGGCAGTAAGTACATATTAGTTCAAGCAAACTATAAAAGGAGAACATCATGAGGAAACCAACATACTATCTTTGGACGGTCCGAAGGCATGGGACATTCAATCATAAACCTAATAAACTTTTGAAATTCACACTTAATAGCTGAAGGTTTATTTTTGAAATCGAGGCAGCAAGTTAATACAATAAATGTCTTATAGGTACCTAAGCTACCACTTACCTTATCATAACATTATCTTGTTCTTGTTTCAGTTGTGACTATTTTCTTCGCGGTATACCTTCAAAAAGCTGATCTTCCATCGTGGAGCGTGTTCATCTTGGCAGCGTTCGTGGCATTCCACGTCATCATGCACTTAGTGCTTTCGGTATGTTTAAACAATAACCTCTTGAAATTAAACTAATTTCCCGCTTTTAATCGCGTTGTCTTTATCATTATTACAAGTTCTGTGAGCATATTTTTTTTTCGTGGGGGATTTTTGATTAGTGGGTATTTCTCCCACACCCAAAAGAAAACTCCCAAATTTTCCTTTCTGTAGAGGAGAAGCAACATACAGAATATGTTGCTTCTCTTCTCTACAGGTCGTATTTCTCAACCAATTTTGATGAAACTTGGTAAACAAGTTCTATGAGCATATGGTTTTTTTGTCGTGGGAAATTTTCATTGGTGGGATATTTCTCCTACAAAGAGGGTTACTGGATATATCCGCACTATGAGATCCGATTTTGATGAAACATGGTATACAAGCACTATGAGCTTATGGATTTTTTATCTAATTGTTTCAAATAAGTTTGTGTTCTCATGGTGGTCGCGAGGTCTACTGTTCGCAGAACTACTAGTCGATACAAGAAATGTAACTTCCAACAAAAACTGGCATGTTTCAGCTGACAGTGTGCGTGTCGGAGGGCCGCATCAGCAACGGTCGCGTCAACTCGTTCCCCATGAAGGACATGATGGGACACACGCGGCAGGTCACGCAGATCGACAGGAGCACTGACGCACCGGTCAGTTACTACATATTACCTACCTCAAAGGACGGCAATCATCCACCAGCCCTAGCCGAAAGGCTCCTAATGCATAAACGACCTCCTGGCACAAAAAATACTTGAAATAAAAACTTTTTGCAGATAGATAACTCCTCGACATATTTTGATTGGTCGATATTTTCGACAAGTAGTTTAGCATTACAATACTGTTCTGTACTGCTATTACAGAAAAAAATGTGTTCGTTTAAATTAGGGGAGAGTGAGGTAAAATGATCCCTGGAGGTTAAATGATCCCCCGTCATAAACCAGAGGCCACTAGTGCCATCTATCCAAATACGTGTGAAACATGAACCCCGAGCTCTCGCCAGTTGCCTTTCCAAGTGTCATGGCGGTGTGAGTGCTTTGCGTAATTTTATTAAGAAATAATCAAAAAGTGTGGTTCTGATCTAAAGTACGCCTGATTTTGGGCTTTCATAACTTTTTAGATGTTCGTGTTGATTGAAATGTTGTTTTATTTGCGGGTTTTAATAATGTTGAACTAATATTTAAGCAATGTTCGATCACCGCACGCGGTATTTAAATGTAATATTTTGATTTTTATTTTTGAATTTGGTGTTTGGGGCAAAATGATCCCCTTCTGTGTGTCTAAAATGATCCCTGGAATCATTTTACCCCGTTAGTGATTGTTTTTTAGAGATCATGCCGAAAATTTATAAACGCAAAACTAGTCGACAAAATTGGCCTAAAGAACAAATAGCATTAGATGCCGTCAAAGATGGTATGCGTTACAAAATCGCAAGCAAAGAGTTTAAGGTCCTGGTGATGGCATTAAAAAGAAGAGCCAAAGGTAAAATAAAATAGTACGACCAAAACCAAACATAGTTGGAAAAATAGCAAGGGCAAGACGAATAAGAGAAGATACATCAGTACTGACCAGCACACCCTACACAAATTATCTTGAAGAGGAAGCCAAATCTAATAATCTATTTGATGGAAAAGAAAATAAATTTATGGCTACAGGTCAAATTCTAAGTTCCTGATTAGAAAAATATAATTTTTAAAACGAAGAGTTGATTTGTTCACTTATTGCTTAACTAGGTAACTAAGTTGTTAATTTTGCTAAACTTTGTAAAAAATGTTGCAATGTTCCATATTTAGTTTTGTTGAAAAAAGATCTCATACAAATCTAAAATACTGCAATAGTATTGTGCTACTTGTTTATATGCTAAAATTATACAATACATACGATTAAAATAAACAGGTCATTGTTTTATTTCACTGATATTTATTGACTTATGGTATAAAATGATCCCTGGGATTATTTTACCCCTACCCCAGGGATCATTTTATACATAGGTGTGTATAAAATGATCCTTTACTAAACTTTAACAAAAATCTTGAAAACTAAAAAACTACACACATATAATAAAAAATAAGTATGCAGTTACAAAGATAAGTAAATTCACTACTTCCAACAATAGAAGTCATGCGGTTTTGCCTTCAATTTTAGCCACAGTGAAGTTTTTTCCTTAAGGGGATCATTATACCTCACCTTCCCCTACTAATTTATTTTTCTCGTAGGCATGATATGAAATGCGTTAGGCAACTCTTGAATACAGTACGGATTAACATTAAGGACTATGAATCACTCTCGTCCCTCAGGATTGTAACGAGATTCAGTCATTAGAATCCTTCACTTGCTCGTGATTCATCTATGGCGCTCGTTTTAATTCCGTTTTTAATTAACTATGTAACTGCACAACTATATAATGTTTTTATAGTTATAAGTTGTGAACAGTTATTATTGTGTGTAGGTACAACTGTGATAAATCTAGGAATATTTCAAATAATCCATTCTCACAGCTACATTATCTTTTGTTTCAGTTCTCCGGTTTCAGGAAACTAGTCCTCGGCGTGTATTCACCGATCATCTTACTGTTCACGATTGCCATGATCTGCCTCGTCTCACTGGCACCCATCGGAGATACTTACAATAAAATTGTAGGCGTCTAATCTATCTGTTTGTACAACCTATGCCTAGCCTAATTTCTATTACGACACTAGTGTCATGCATTATACTGAAGAGTCAATTTTAAACAAGCAGCCACGCAACAATTACTATAAGCAATTATTTTATCAAAAGATAATACCTACCGGCTGTGTTGTCTATGTATTTTTTTTTTGTAAAAATAATTATAAATTGCATGCCACTGGTTTTGTAATGTCAATCCTGTTTAAGCTCTACAATCTATACCGTACACAAACGATTTATTTTATTTCATTAAAAATAAAAAAGCTTGCGCTAGGAATATCTACTAGGTACTTAATTGGTTGTTATAAAATTAATTAGGTATAGGTTCCAATTTAAACTAAAAGTTGTAATTTGTGAGTTTTATGAATGACACAATGAAATGCACGAAATAGTATTTTAGGTTTAACTTTTATCTCTAACTTTAAATTTGTTGATAGGTATTTTAGTTTTAAGGATAAATAAATAGTCAGTAGATACTAATCCGTCCTCTTTTTTATTAATTTACAATTAATTTGGCTTTAAAATGAAATTCGTCCATTAAGAACGAAACTACAATTAATCTATCTGTATCAACCATCAACTATAATTATTAAATTACCTACCTATCTATCTGTATCTAACCTAAATTTGCAGTAGGTTTTTTGTAGGTATTGAACATGTTTGAAATCCCAACTAATTCTAAGCCATGTAAATATTAGTTAGCTATTTATGGTCACGAATTAAAATAATTGTTATACTTAAGCCAGTTGTATTTTATTTATAAAAATTATATCACAAACATTTTGCCTTAGGTACCTGTTTTAAATAGTACCTACTTAATAATCTAAAGCTTCTAAGAACTTTTAAAAAGCCCCCTTTTTTGTAAAAAAAAAAAAAAACTATGCCTCTAAACCGTCAAGGATCAAAGTTATTCAAGGATTGAGATTTAAAACCTTAAAGGCTTTGGAAATCACCATTTAGTGGAATACAACCTCGGCCACTCAAAAGAACTAACCAATCCACACATTTTTTGCCTTCAGACCATGCCGCTACACCATCATACACCAACGTTATTGGCGAAATTGTTAAAAAGTTATATAAACGTAGGTATCTATATCGTCATGTCGCAATTAGATTTGTTCAGATTTAATCATTTATTTGCGTATGGTCAAAGTTTCAAAAAATAATCGGTACATGTCATTGCTCTTATGAACAACTAATGAATGGACAAGATTTTGATGAAGGGGTAAATTACTCCTGCTCCTTATTAAATAAGTAATTAGTAATTAAGTAATTAGGTAGGTAAAGAGGGTAATTATTAATAATTACTCTTCTTTAAAGAAGGGGTGAGATGGGTAATTCTTATGGGACATTAAAACCAATATTACAGACATATAAATAATTTTATTTCATAGTTAATTATTGGTAAGTATATACAGGATGTTCCAAGGATGGCCATTTAAGCCGAAAGGAGGTTGCTCTAGACGTCTAGGCGAACAACTGTTGTTTTACGAATGGTTAAATATATATATTTTTTGAAAATTTTGAGGTTATAGTATATACTTTACTGAAAAAGCTTTTTTTTTTACAATAAAGACAGTTTTGATTGTAGTAGACCAAAACTAAATGAAAGGACAACTTAAGAGCAAAGACCTCTAACTCTAAGAAACAGCTGATTTACAAGTAAACTTTAAAATTTTCTGAAACTCCTTCGAAATCACAAAAGTTGTTCGCCTAGACGTCTACAAAAACTTCCTTTCGGCTTAAATGGTCATCCTCGGAACATCCGGTATAAAAAAAACATAAAAAGAGGCACAACGATTTCAGCCCTTTAAATTAATATTGTCACATTTTGTATTGCACTACAATCTAAACATTGTTACAAGCCGCGCCCGCGGCTTTACCCGCGTAAATCTCGATCCCGTAGGAATATCCGCATAAAAAGTAAGCGGGGCTTTGCTAGTTCTACTATAATTACAGACCAGCCCCCAGATTATCTATCCAGTGGATGTCTGACAACAGTGGAAAATAACAGGCACTATGCAGTACACTTAGTAGCAGTAACAGTAGTAGCTTTGAGGTAACGTGGTTATTACCGGTAATTACCTCAACGCAGCAATGTACTGCACAGTGCCGTCATTTTCCACGGTTGTCAGACGTACACTAGATAGATAATCTGGGGTCAGAGCGGTCTTACATTAACGAGGACGAAGTTTATTTAACTTTCCATAAATATTCTATAACAAAATCTCTTTTTACGTAATATCCTGGTCATAGCACACGTGCGGCATGCGTGCGTTATGCTATCTCTCTTACACTATATGACACTGAAAGAGATGCAGCACACGCGCGATACGCACGGGTCACTTCGATAGTGATCGAAGTGACCCGCGCGTGTGCTGCATCTCAGCGAAACTGCAAATTTCCAAAAAATGGTTGAACCATATTCAGGAAATCTAACAATGCTGAGGCATTGTTGAGACATTTTAGTTGTAGAATACGTGCCCTGTTCGCGGCTTACGAAATAGAGAGACGCGTCACGCACGCCGCGCGTTTCAGTGTGACCCACCTTTAACAGTACATTAAATATTATTTACAATTTTCTTATTGCATTTTACGTAGTACATTCAAATTGGCACCTAAAATTATTTACAATTTCTGCGACTAACAGCCGAGTACAAAAATACCACTTAAAAATTATTGGAAGACTTAAATAATTAAACAGCTTCTAAATTGAAAATTAGTATGAAAATTATTGAGTTTGGGAGCCGCTTAATTGTTTAAGTAGAACTCAAATTTTGAGTAGCGTTTTGGTATTTGGCCGGTACTCTGCTTTTTACTCTACTCTTCTTTTAAATATTTCATACAAATGTAATATTAGGTACCTATTAAGACTGCAACACACTTGCTTTGACAAAAACGTAGGTACTGGGATTAACATTAGCCGGTGCAGTCAAAAGTGTGTAAGGAGCCTTAGATTCCATACAGAATAGGTATCATTGTTAGTTTGCAAGCACAATCACGTCTCACGTCTAAAGTGCAAGTGAAAATGCTGGAGGTCGAGCACAAATACTAATTTATTTACAATTTTGTGACAAAATTTTAGTTATTCTATTTATTTTTAGGTGCTCACCTACACTAAGCTATCATAGAATAAATTTTAAAGAAAAACATATCTGCAAAAATTCAAGGCAAGACGGGGTTCGAGCCCGCTTCTCTCAGTTCTCATGACCTAGCGACTTCGCTGCACTATAGATGAGCGTTTGACCACTTATCTCACCTGATGGTAGGTGATTCTAAGGCCGAAGATAACGCTCATCTAGAAGAAGGAAGTCAGGTGTGGAACACGAGCCGACCCATCTTCATTAGTGGCTGCACCAGCCAACGTACCGGAACACGAACGAGTTCGCTTGGCGCTACGACTTGACCGAAATAAAACTTATTTTCCGGTTTATCAAGCGTTGATTTATATTAGCACGTTTCGGTGCCCGTGCAAACACCTTCCTCAGGATAACAAAGCTTTTAATAAAAACGACGCGATTAAAACCGGAAAAAGAGTTTTTTTTCCAATACCAAGTCGCGTAAACAGAAGAAAAGTCTAAGTAACATTTCCTAAAGTATAGCTCCACTACCAGTGCTGCGTGCATCTGTATAAACCGCTACAGGTGTAAGTGAGTGTCGTCGACGTCGCTGCAGTAGGCGGCGAGCGGCAGGAGGCGCGGCGACGTGGCGGAGGCGGCGGCGAGACGCGCGCGTGGCGCGGACACGCGCGCGTTGACGTGCGCCGAGTGCAGCTCCGCTACCTGCGTGCTGCACGCCGCCGCCGGGTCGCCCGACCCTGACAGACTACCGAACCTAAGATAAGATAAAACTTTATTGTACCAAAAAAACATTTACAATAAAAATAAACATTTAGAAAAAAAATACAAAATAAAAAAACATGATTTAAAAAACATAAACTTAAACTAATTTTTATAATTAACCTATTTTTATTTTTTTAACTTTCGTAATGATTCGATCTTTTTCATCTATAATTTTAGATGAATTATACAGCGCAAAATCCATGCCATTAATGGCGCTGTAGTACCCGGGCAATGTTTTTTTTTTATATGACGCATATACTAGCATTTGACCTCATCCCACCTTTTTTTTTTTTTTTTTTTTTTTTATTTTAAGGTGGAGAAATGCAGCCTTATGCACCGTCCCGCCGCTCCGGGGGGGGGGGGGGGGGGAGCGACGAGGGTGTGTGGGGCTCCCTTTCTGGCCTAAGGTGTTGGATGGCCAGTGGTTTACCCACTAAAACTCCACCGGTTCCTCACACGCCTTTATGCCGGGACTACGGGAATGTAAAGTCCTCCGCGGTACCCGACGGCAGTGGTCCTTTTGAGGGCGGACTCCTCTCTAAATCTCAACATAGGTCGTCTGACCTGATCCTCTTGAACGGTGCACGGGAACCACGCACCCCGCTCGGGGACCACGCACCCCGCTCGGGGACCTCATCCCACCTGATAGCGCGCGACGATTGCTACCAAATCTTGATTGACACAATTGAAATTGGTGTATTCCGTAATTCAGTGGCAAAATTCTGCTTTCTACTCAAGAATTAATTAGTTTTACTATTATAGTTAAGTACCAGAATTCGTTCCCGGGATGTGCATTCCCGTCCCACGGATAAGTCATGACTAGTAGTTTCCCCGCGTGTTCGCCTGTCAACTTGGCGGAAGGGTTCCGGTTGGAGAACTGCACGTTGATCCCGCCTGCGGGATGTTTCTTGCTCTCCAGGAATATCCTCAGGTCGCCGCTTTCGTTGTCACCCACAGTTGTATTCTTGAATAGAGCTGGAAAAAATATCATCGGCTAGCTGATTATGTAACTATTGAAATCATTTAAATTGTAAAACACAATATTTACCGGGTTTTACTTCGAAAGTAATAATGCCGTTATTAAATAAAACGCGAGTAAAACCCGGTAAATATCGTGTTTTATTATGTAAAATCGCGAAAACCTTATTTCATTCATTCATAAAATTAATATTGTTTAATTCACTTCATTATTCAAGTCATCCAGTAGGAAACAAATAGTCTTTGCAATTGAAATTACTGAAACTGTCAAATGTTATTTTTGTAACCGCAAAAGTCAACAATTTCAATTGTTGCAATCGAGATTTGTTAGTAACAGAGTTACTTCCGATAGCGGTCGCGGGGAGTCGTTATGGAGGTAGGCTCCAAGTCACGTGGTTCGACCGTAAAGATCGATCAATAGAACTACGCGAACTTTTTTTTACAGTTTGTTAGATTCTTCGAACCAACTGGAAAAAAACCGAGTTTTTCAGGTAGCTTGCGATCGCTGTTTGTACAGTCGTATGGGGGAGGATATGTGAGGCAGTGTGGGAATAAGGGCTGAGATGATGATGATGATAGTAGGTATTTACCTTGGATAGTATCAGTGGTCGTTATATAGTTGAAGTTGACATCAGTGACGTGCGGTAACGCGTCTCTACGCAACAAAGCGCGAGTTCTTTCTACGAACGTTAGTACATACACGTCGTTCTGATGGGACGATATCTTCCAAACTCCTAGACCTGAAAAGTAGTAGTAAAGTAGAGAAATAGTTGAAGGAAGGGAGTATGTAATAGAACCTATAGTAATAGTTTCAAGAAGGGTTGGTGTCAGGTAGGCGACGGACCATAAAAATATTCCACCCTTCCTATCTTAAAGAAGGAAGAATTGGCGCTTACGAAGTTGCAAATCGATCTAGCTAGCTTTTTAGTTTATAAAAGCTTCACCTAATACAAATTTTGGAATGTGGGTCCCGGATACCCTACACCTAACACTAAGAACTAAAGTGTTAATTTTCACGAAATATTTTCCAGAAATTCGCACAAAACAGGATCGGATCAAAACAGGATCTGAACCTGCATCTTTGGGGATCCATCCCAACGCCTTATCCGATTTGGCCATACGCATACACGATACAGATTTAAGTCCTGTTGGATGCGAATTTTTGGAAAGCATATCTTTAAAATTTTGTCATCCAAGTGTAAGAAGGAAACACTTTAAAATATTATTTAAAAAACACTAAATTCTTAGAAATATTTTAAAGGATAAAAAACGTCTTCAAAAATTCACTTGCGCCGAGGTTTGAACTCGGGTCTCTGTGTTTTCTGAAGACGATTTTTTCTTCTAAAATATATCTAGTAGATATGGTTCGAGCAATAAAAACAAATCCTACAATATTATATAAATGTGAAAGTGCGTGTGTTTGGATGTTTGTTACACGATCACGCAAAAAACTACAGAACCGATTGCGATAAAACTTGGAATATAAGTAGTCGAATACCGGGAATAACACAAAGGCTACATTTTATCCCGATATTCCAGCGGAAACGGTACGTACGCAGGTGAAACCGTGGGGCGCAGCCCTACGAAATAATAAAAAAAAAAAAAACTCACACGATTTGTTAACATATTTACAATTTACCGGATATTAATCGCGTACTATTATTTATTTCTAAAATAACTTATTAACGGGGTGTTAACCATGTTTAATAATTTATTCGCGGAGCTCGATATTTCGCTAGTCATTTCAACCAGCTTGTTTACGAGACACAACATGGTAAACACCCCGTTAATAAGTAATTTTAGTAGTGAAAATAACCAGGTTAGTTTAAAATCGAATATTATTAATTTTCTTAACTCGACGTTTCGATCATGTTACAATGATATTGGTATCGAGGGGACGCGATTAAGACCCGGTCAATTGTAAATATGAAATTATTAAAGTGCTTGTAACTACAAATTCAACATACCACATCCAACAACATTAACAAACGCGTTCCTCCCGACTTCACTCGCCCGTTGCTCCGCTTCCAACAGCACCGTCTCGGCCAATATAACGATCCGTTTGTAATACGCCTCGTTATCGAATATGGCCGCCTTGCCCGGCACGTGAACGAACCGGTCCGTATAACGTCGCTCGTCCGATTTCTTCTCCGTGTTTATGTATGATGAAAGTTCTGAGTACGTGTAGCTTGGTACCTACAAATATACCGGAAATTAGAGATACTTTGTGACAAACTGGGGATACTTTGTGACAAGCTGGGGATACTTTTTGACAAATTGGGGATACTTTGTGACCAACTAGGGATACTTTGTGTCAAACTGTTGATACTTCGTGACAAACGTGGGATACTTTTTGACAAAATGGGGATACTTTTTCACAAACTGAGGATACTTTACAAATACAAATACAAAAAATATTTATTTCTTTCACAAAAATCCAAGTCAATGTGTACAAAGTTTAGGTACATGTAATTTTATAGTATTGAGCAGTTACACTTAGCTAGTTGTGAAAGACTGGTGCCTGAGATAGGTAGTAGTAAACACCTGTGATACAGGTCACCAGGCTCTCGACATAAGGTTCAAAATTTATACAATGCTCTTTCAAATTTATGTTTGTCGTGTGCGGATCAGTAAGGTGGTTGACAAGAAAAAACTAAATTTCAAAATAATAATAAAACAAAAATTATTTTTTAATATATGATGAGGGTAGTATGATATAGGTAGCTAGCCATCGGAAGAATTTGCCAGATTGTGTAGGTGAGATGATTTGTGGCTTTGTGTTAGTTAGCTTTGTGGCTAACTGGGGATACTTTGTGACAAGATTTTTTAAAGATATATTTTTTGGTTCTCAAATTACATCGGAATACATAGTTAGAGTTTTTAATAGGATCATTGTATGCGATAAAATACATAGAAAATGATAACGTCATGTTGATTGTTAAAAAGTGCTGCGTGTTACAAAGTTAGGCATACTGTCACAAAATAACCTGGTAAATAACAATAAAAAGTGTATTTTTGACGATCACTTTGGCGCGTTGTGCGAAGGCCCGAGTACAATGCAGAAGGTTGCAAGTTCGATTAACGCCGGGTGCAGATACTTAAAATACATATTTGTTTTTGGTCCGGGTGTTTTATATGTACATACCATATTATGTATGTATTTACAGAAAAAAACCTAATCTAAAAAAAACTTAAGCTAATAAGTAGCATATCCGTCGTCAAGTACCCATAGTATAAGCCTAGTGCTTAGTTTGAGATTAGATTGCGTAGTGCGTAATGTCGTGCAATATATATTTTTAATTACCTGAGGTAACTATGCCGCGGGAGGGAGGGAGGTGCTGACAATTTCCTTTTGTTTTAATGTTAGGTTTATTTTTCTAAATAAAATAAATATTGCACAGCATTACACACATCGCACATTTTATTGCTTTTGTTGGTAATTATGTAAGCGATTATGTGAATCTTACTAATATTAAAAACGCGAAAGTTTGTATGTATAAATATATATGTATGTGAGTTTGTTACTCTTTCACGCAAAAACTACTGTACCGATTGCGATGAAACTTGGAATATAGGTAGCTAGATACCAGGAATAAAAAATAAGCTACTTTTTACCCGGGAACGGGACTTAAGCGGGGCGCAGCTAGTAATATAATAAATGAATTATTACCTGATAGAACTCTGCCCACATCTGTCGCCACATGTGGCGAGCGGACTGGTTGTTCCTCACGTAGGTGGTCTTGAGCACGTTGAGGCACGTGGTCGGCGTCACCTCCTCCCCGTAGCCGTGCTCCGCGCAGTTCTGGCTCTCCGTCACGAGGATATCCTCGTAGTCCATGCGGTTGGTTCGCTCGAAGCGGGGACCTATCGTGCCTGGGACGAAGGAAGTACACTAGAGTTGACCTACATTTTACCGTGTCTTAATCGCGTATCGCGTAATCGCGACTGGCGATAGAAGGGCCTGGAGGGATATTCGAGAGGCATATTATGCCCTGCAGTGGGCAAATAAATGCTGTACCATACCTAAAGAGTCAATTTTGGAATTTTAATCCTACTTCTTACAAATATTATAAACGCGAAAGTTTGTATGTAAGTATGTATGTATGTGAGGTTGTTACTCTTTCACGCAAAAACTACTGAACCGATTGCGATGAAATTTGGAATATAGATAGCTGGGGACCTGGATTAACACATAGACTACTTTTTATCCCGAAATTCCCGCGGGAACGGGACTTACGCGGGTGAAACCGCGGGGCGCAGCTAGTATATTCTAAAGCTGAAAGTTCGTGAGTATGTGTGTTTGTCACTCAATCACACAAAAACTACTGACCGATTGCGATGAAACTTGGAATAATAAGTAGTTGGATACCGGGAATAACACATAAGCTACATTTACAACCCGGTATTCTCGCGGGAACGGGACTTACGCGAGTGAAACCGCGGGGCGCATCTATTTATAAACATTTTATATTTCGCAGTTTCTCCCGCTTAAGTCCTGTTCCCGCGGGAATGACGGGATAAGAAGTAGCCTATGTGTTATTCCAGGTCCCCAGTTACCTACATTCCAAATTTCATTCAAATCCGTCGAGCCGTTTTTGCGTGATTGAGTAACAAACATCCAAACACACACACTTTCACATTTATAATATTAGTAGGATAGGACGAGTAGGATTAGAAATAATATGATGGTGTATTGTATTTACCAATAATAACAGCCTCCTGTTCAATATCCTTCTCAAGAACCTCTCCCTCGTTGTACCGCGCCCCATCATTGATGCAGGCAGTCCAGGAGCTGACGTAGACCATCGCTGCGATCTTCAGCTCGTCGTAGCTCAGACAGTTGTCCAGGGTGAGGGGGGGTTTCTGGGTTAAACTACCAATAGTCTCCCATTGGTCTACCCTGAATAAATATACATTAAAATTATATTGCCTTTTTCGATAAAAGTATTATTAAATAACGGGGTATTTACCATGTTTAATCCCATTTCTTACTAATACTCGTATTATAAACGCGAAAGTTTAAATAAATAAAATAAATATTGCACGACATTGCACAAAGCCCCAAACTAAGCACTGGGCTTGTACTATGGGTACTAGACAACGGATATACTACATATTATTATACTTTTTTTTTGTAAATACATACATATTATACATAGAAAAACACCCAGACCAGATACAAATATTTATTTTTAAGCATAAATATTTGCACCTGACGGGAATCGAACCCGCAGCCTTCTACATAACAGTCGAGCGTTAGCCCGACGCGCTACTGAGGCCATCAGTATGTATGAATGTCTGTATGTGATGTTGTTACTCTTTCACGTAAAAACTACTGAACCGATTGCGATAAAACTTGGAATATAAGTAGCTGGAGACCTGGAGTAACACATAGGGTTTTTTATTTCAGCGGAAACAGTACTTACGCGGGTAAAACCGCGGGGCCCAGCTAGTTTTATTATAAAGCTTAAAGTTTGTGAGTAGATATGTATTGTATCTTTGTTACTCAATCACGTAAAAACCGCTGAACCAATTGCGATGAAACTTGGAATATAAGTAGCTGGAGACCTGAAATAACACATAGGCTACTTTTTATCCCGATATTCCCGCGGGAACGGAACTTACGCGGGTGAAACAGAGGGGACACATAAAGACAGAGAGGGGGCTTTTTATTGATTAAGAGTAAAAGAAACGTGGAATATGTTTGACATCACCTCTATACTATTACATAATAAATATCTCAATGGACACAAATAACAATTGACTTACCCTTCTTCGCCTGTCAATAGTTTGTAATTATCCCTTGGTCCTACAAAGGCAACAGCTCTCTTCTGCAATATTCTATCTATGAACTGTGGTACGGTCATATCTTTGTAGAAATCTTTCTCTATACTGTTACCGAATTCCCTGAAATAAACAAAAACATTTGATATCAGTTATACAAGATGTAACAGGTAAGCCCTTTTAATCCGAAAGGGGGTTGTTCTAGACGTCTAGGCGAACACCTTATGTTCTACGACTTTTGAAAATTCGAACTTTTTTTTTGAAAATTTTGAGATTATGTTTCACTGGAAAAACAGCTGTTTTTGAAAATAAAGGTAATTGAAGGTTTGATTGTAGTAGACCAAACTAAATGAAAGAACAACATAAGGTCAATGACCTCGAACTCTAAGAAACAGCTGATTTTCAAGTAAACTTTACAGCTAAATTTTTCGAAAAGTACTTCGAATTTTCAAAAGTCGTAGAACAAAAGTTGTTCGCCTAAACGTCTAGAACAACCCCCTTTCGGATTAAAAGGGCTTACCCGTTACATCTTGTATACTTATATATAACAATTCACGTTATATTAAGGGGAATGGACATATCTTCTTATATATAAAAATGGATCCCTATTTCGAGTGGTCACCGCATCACGCCTGAACGGCTAGACCGATTTCGCTAATTCTTTTGTTGTTGTATTTGTTATAATCAGGAGAAGGTTCTTATGAAAGAAAAAAATGCTAATTATTGAATATCGGGACTAACGCGCGTAAAAGCGCGGGGTGCAGCTAGTTTATGAATAAATTGAAATTGAAATAATTTATTTTCAGACAAAGTCCATAGTGTTAGTAACATTATCTTAAGAACTAGGGTTAGAATATTAATAACTATTAGGTACAGTCATTAATCACTATGGCCAGTATGGAGCTTCATCCAGTGACGCAGTAAGGGTGAGTCCCACCTGTCCTTGAAAACATTCAGAAGACTGTTGGAGGCGGAGCGGAGTCGAGCCAGCACAGAGGCCGATCGCTTTCTGATTATAGAATAAAAGTCATCCGTGTGTGCCTCTGCAAACATGCCGGATGCACTACACCGCCACGGCAACCCCAACAGTATCCTGAATGCATTATTATATTGGACACGTAAGTCGCTGTATACCCGCCTAGTGCAACTAGTCCAGAGGCTGCACGTGTAGAAGGACTGGCAGAACGCTTTAAATAGTCTTTTTAACTGGATTCGTACAACGTGCAAACCTTCGAGCCAGCATGTTGCATCTAACAGCCAGCGACCTACGCTCCCTCTCCACATTAAGATTATCCCTGAGATCATCCGTAACCCAGTGACCCAAGTACTTAAATGACTTAACCCAACCCAAAGGAGAGCCACAGAGAGAGACTCCAGGGACATTGGTACAATTTAACGAACCCGATTTAAACATTAGGAGCTCGCTCTTCTTTACATTGTACTTGAGTCCATGGGTCACTGCATAGGCCTCGCAGATGGCCACGAGTCTCCTTAGACCACCGATCGATGGACTAAGCAGCGCCATATCATCAGCGTAACTTACATTATTCATGCAAACCCCATCGACATGACATCCGACATGCTCGCTGCTCAGTTCACAGATCAAGCTGTTTATGTATAGGTTGAACAGACGAGGCGAGCTCAATCCCCCCTGCCTCACCCCGCAATTCAACTCATACTCATCAGACCGAACATTCGCCCACCTGACACTGTTTACCTGGTTACAGTACCAATAACGGAACAGAGATATAACCTCGTTTGGCACTGTTGTATCAGCCTGAAGCTTCTGCCATAGTGCCGGGTAGGACACCAGATCAAATGCCTTCGACAAGTCCAAAAAACAGGCAAAGACAGGCGTTTTTCTATTCGTATAATACTGGACAGTCTGCTTGAGGCACAGAATGGCACTTTCCGTAGATAGGCCTGGTTTAAATCCAAATTGGGCATCGTGGAGGTCAATGTGCCTGGCCAGCTGTTGGTCAAGCAAACTGTCCATCACTTTAGCAACTATACATGCATCACTGATTCTTGTGCCGATTTGATTTGCGCCGTCTTGCGCTGTTGTCTATTGGAAGGTGTTGGGGTCACCAACACCTTATACTATCCTAAATTAAAAAAAATACCTATAAAAAAAACACTAAAATCTTGTCTTACCCCCATCTACTTTGGACTAAGATATTGGTGAGTACTTCAATGATTTATAATAAGTTATGAAATTTTATCGTTAATAAATGGCAGGAGATATGTAAATCAGTTTAAACAAAATTACTCTAAGACTAAGATCCGTACTTAGTAGAACTCGAGTAATGAACGAAAAAGTCGGCTTTGCACTATTTGTACGCAGACGAAGTCGCGGGTAACAGCTAGTTTAAAATAATAACTAATTATTTGCAATAGTCGACCACTATTTTCCTCGTCAGCAAAAGTAAGTAAAGCTCTTTTCCTTCCGCTTCTTATGCTTACGTAAATATTTTCCATATCCATTATTTCCCGGAATCCATCAATAGAGCCACTGCAGTGGACTAGTTACTTTTGGGCATGACTAGTTCATTTTTTAACAGACTTCAAAAAAAGGAGGAGGTTCTCAATCCGTCGCGTATGTTTTTTTTTATGTTTGTTAATATATAAATAAATCTTAGAATCTTTGAACAAGTTACATTGTTGTTTTAGGTTCAGTGAACGGCTTGGCTGGTATTCCAAGTATTTTGATGCCCAGCTTCATGCAATAGCGCGCCAGAAAATCATATATCATATACCGCTCGGCCACGCAAGTTCCCCCGCAAGTATTGATCCAGGGACGCGAGTTCAAATCTCGCCGCAAGTGAATTTTTGAAGATGAATTTTTCCTTAAAAAATATTTCTAGTAAATATGCCTTGAGCAATAAAAACAAATTTACGAAATATTAATTTGGAGATTATGTTGTTATTAGATGTAGATTATTGTAGATACTCTAGATACCCAATAAGAAAGGACTTTTTGAAATTCCCATTGGATCGGGAATTATGCGGGTAAAACCGCGGGGCACAGCTATCTATACAGTTTTTTACTTGTATCCATAGATGATATAGATGATGTTTATTTTGATTTAAAATTGGCTGAAATTGAGTGCAACATTTTGGAAAGTTAATTTACAAAAAAACTAGTCTTCCAAGTGTAGGAAACACTTTAAAAATAAAATCAAAATCTACCTTTTGTAAATAAGAAAATGTGTCATTAGAAGTAGAACACGCTCATGTAACAGGGGATATGTCGATGCTATGTTCCTCTTTAGTTCCTCCACTGATTTCCTTTCTTTTAACTGTTCTAACCTGAAAGAAAACAGTTGTTAGAGTTATGATTTATGAAGCTTTAATGAGGATGAGATAAGGGTGATTTTTGCAAAAGCAGCTGAACCGATTGTCATGAATCTAAGACCCTTATATAACACTTAATATAATAATAATTATTACATTACCCTATCTCAGAATCTTAAATCAAAAATGTAAACATAGAACTGTCAATATCAAAGGAAAATGTAAACAAAGAGCTGTCAGTTGTAAATAAATATATATTAGTTATTTGTTTACATTTTTAATCTGATTCTGGGCATAGTCGAAGTTAATTATTTTTTATTCAGTAAGATACTTGTGCACAATAGTGTAATTGATCACTTTGAATTATCTTATATCTGATTTTAGTGTGGCTACGGAACGTTAACTCCTATAAGAAGAAGCCACAAGAAACTCATGGGGTTTCTTGTGATTATGCGTTAAGTTCTGTCTCAGTGCATTCTGTCTGTTGCAGTACCGAGTAAAATTCCTTTGCCTCGGACGATACCAGACAGCAGAATGCGCGAATATTTGATAGATTAAATATATTCATCATCATCAGCCTGTTGCAGTCCACTGCTAGACATAGGCCTCTGCACGCCACCTAGATCTATTTTCGGCTAGATTATATACAAAGTGTAACGGGTATACCCTTTTAAGCCGAAAGGGGGTTGTTCTAGACATCTAGGGAACAACTTTTGTCCTACGACTTTTGAAAAATTCACAAACACATTCTTTAAAAAGATACTTATGAACTTATGACTTATGAATTCTTAAGATTTTACTTTTTTTTTAACAAATAAAGTCTAATATTGTCTAAATACAAACAAAACAATACAAAAAAAATTACAGCGTTCTAAGTATTTTTTAATGAGTACAGCTGTTGCTCATATTGTGTTTTTAACCAAATGTTACCTCATTAGGTTTTTTGAACTAGGTACGACATATATCTTTATCAGACAAAAAAATTCAGTTTACGATTACTTAAATTAACCATTGATCCATTTCGAAGATTCCAACGAGAACCTCGCCTTAAATTACAATCGTCATATCTATAATTTGACAAGTTGCTTTTTATCCCGATATTCACACAGGAACATACATAGTATGTATAATTTTACTCACCGTACAGTTTGTACTGGGAAAGGTATAGGGAACTCTTTGCTCTTTCTGATGACCTCATCCACATCATCTGAAGGTTCCGTTGCGGGTACTTCAGTACATTGTCGTAATAACTCATTAGTCTCTTTACTAGAACTTGGTAGGCACCAATCTGGTTTACACCTTGTAAAATAATAAAGGGTGAACTTTATTAATAGAATCACAGAAGCCACAAGTCCTTGTGGGACCAATTTGTGAATTTGAAAGGCGCTATTCTAGTCAGGATTACATGGTCAAAAGCCAGCACTTGTTATCTTTTAACAAACAAAACAATGTTGATAGATATCAAGTCCTGGATACAAATAAGTATGGCAAATCAAAAGTAAATAGGTACTATATATGCATAATATGCATTTAAATTCAAATTTTGCTTCTTAATCTTTGACATCTTAGGGTTTTTAAAATTAATTAATAACTGATATCATGAGGGCCTTTTACTTTAATTAATAACTGATATCATGAGGGCCTTTTACTATTAGTTAATTATCATGAAAAGGAACTTGTAAGTCAAAGTATGGGAAATACCTATGCTAACATAGAAAAAAACATATACTTACCAGGCAAGATTTTGAAGTTGTCGCAGTTTATCCATTGTGCAAAAATGTAGCTAGAATAAAAGATAAGTGCTTTATGTGATTGAATTGAAAATTGTAGGGCAGAAAAATAAAGAGGTACTTACAAAATTTATAAATAACAGCGAGAAGACAAATAATGACACTCTTTTATCCATAATAGATGAGTAGTAAGATAGTTACTTCAGAGAATTTTCTCAAAGAATTATGAATCACCAGGGCGTTGAGACGGAATGCACTAAATGTTATGTAAATCATAGGTAGTAATTTAACTGTTCTACCGTCATACTAAGGCGGGTCATAAGGTCACTTATTTTAATAAATCCGTAATGTTAGGACAATTAAGCAGGCGATTAAAACAAAACAGTTGAGAGCCGGAAGGCGAACTATATTCAGAATTCACGCATCAATACTCACGTTTCTCTTGAGGAAAACTGATGAAAGATATCGCACACTCGGCATACAACCGGCAAAACGTGTTTACAGAACTTTAAAACAAAAAATACGACTATTCATATTACCAAAAAAATGTTTCGTAGGTATTCAGACGGAAATCGGCGTTTTTTTCACGCAAACAAACAAATCAAATGAGTGAGGAAGGAAAGAAACATGCACATCAGTCAACGTCAAAATACTGTCAATATGTTTTTTTCTTTTTTCATTTACAGCCACGAATATTTATACAAGTGTCAAATATATCTAGGAATACAAAGTTAAATAGAAGGGAGTTTTGGCGGGAACGCGTTGAGGAGATGTGTTGCTAAATTTTCATTTTTGTGAAACCTAGTTCAAAAATGAGTGCAAATTGTTTAATTTCGGGGGCTTATTAATCAATTTAGTTTCGTGAAGGTGTTCAAGTACAATGAAAGTAAAAATCGGTACAAAATATGGACTTTGGCGTTGTCTCCAAAGCTCCGTGAACAATCTTTGTGAATGGCCGCCGTGTTTACAAATGATTCCCCAGAATTGACCTTTATTATGACGACTTATTGCAATGAAACGGCAAGAACGACAAGAAGTTTTCTTCCCAGGAGGCAGTACAAAATGCTTTCACACAGTTTGTGCAGTCTAGATCGTCGGAGTTCTATCGCAAAGGCAATAACCTTCCCATTAGGTGGCAGCAATGTATAGATAATAATGACAACTATTTTGATTCAATAAATTTGTTAAAAATTTAAAAAATAAACAATAAAAAATAAACAAATTTTCAGTACAAATCGGCAATTTCATACTTTAACCCCTATTACATCAACTAAGGTTATGTAGGTAATCACTTTATATGGAAGGCGTAATAGTAGACCCTCCCGATGTGCGTCCACCTTGTCGTGGTGGGAGGGCTCAGTAGCTGCAAGAGGGGCAGTGAAGCCAAGAGGCGCACGAGGTGGGAAGCCGGGCTTGCCCGGCTTCTAACCCGTAAGCCCGCGTCAGCGGGCCCGGGGGCCCTTTCCTTAAGGAGAGGCCGCGTGGAAGAAAACCACTATAAAAAATTACGAGAGGGTGCCGGGCCGTCGTGGTATTTGCCGGGGCCTGGCTGCCAACCGTAAGCCCGCGTCAGCGGGCCCGGGGGCCCTTTCCTTGAGGAGAGGCCGCGTGGAAGAAAACCACTATAAAAAATTACGAGAGGGTGCCGGGCCGTCGTGGTATTTGCCGGGGCCTGGCTGCCAACCGTAAGCCCGCGTCAGCGGGCCCGGGGGCCCTTTCCGCGAGGAGGGGCCGCGTGGAAGAAAACCACTATAAAAAATTACGAGAGGGTGCCGGGCCGTCGTGGTATTTGCCGGGGCCTGGCTGCCAACCGTAAGCCCGCGTCAGCGGGCCCGGGGGCCCTTTCCGCAAGGATGGGCCGCGTGGAAAACAACCACTATAAAAAATTACAAGAGGGTGCCGGGCCATCGTGGTATTTGCCGGGGCCTGGCTGCCAATCACCTCGGCCCTTGGTGGTGATCTCGGGGGGGATTCACCACCGGCTTTAGGGGCCCCGAGACGGCGGCGTGTCCGCGCCTCTCGGAGAGGGTATCGCACTTCCCACCCTTTTTATTAAAAAAGGGTGTCTGGAAGTGTTTGTGAGAGGGGGCCGACCGCGGCCAACCGCCGTCGGGGTCAACGGTAGTATTATCAGGTCCCGTTGACCCCGACAATTGCGGCGTGAGGGACACCGTGGGTTTTTAGTGGATATACCCCTGGCAAACACCATCTAGACCAGGGGGGACCTCCACTCACCGGGCCGCTCTCCCCCGAGAGCGCCTGATGGTCTTAATCAGATTTTCCCACGAAAAAAAAAAAAAAAAAAAAAAAGGCGTAATAGTAGATTGTATACCAAGGGAGAAAAGACTATTTTTACGGCGAGAGTGTTTTTTGAATTCAGAAAGACGCGAATGATTCTTGAGCAGAATCCTGAGCGAATCGAGGAATTCAAAGTACCTTACTCGAGCTAAAAAATAGTATTTACACACCTACTGCTCTACAAAGTTACTTTATTTGACCAAAAAGGTCAACGTAAAGCGACTCTTTATTCCCTAGGTGCATAAAGTGCCCATTATGCATCTAGGGCATAAAGTAATTTAAATTTGGAACTAAGGTTCTGGTAGCATACGACCATTTCAAACTGGCCACCTAGACATAACACACTAAAAAAATAAAAACTGGCCTAATTTTTTCTATTTTCACGGACGAAAGGGTAAAGCAAAAAGTTTTGGTTTGTATAAAGCCCCAACTTTTTTTTTTCATCAGCTAAGGCCGATATGTGGTTTCGTCATTTTGATATAACATTGTTAAATTTAATTAATATAGAGCTGTCAATATATTCAATACACGTTGCATTAATCTATTTTTTGTTGTTAGTTAAATGCTTATTTTTGTAGCCCTTTTATTGTCTCGCAGTAGATGTGTAAAGTAGAGTATTCACCTCGGTACTAAAGCCTGTCTTTATCTTGGGCGCTTGAATCCCACGCTTCACTCAGGACTCTAGGTACATAACTCCTTCGCTTCGCTCAGGAGTTAAGTTTTTAACACCCTCGCTGCGCTCGGGAGTTAACCCTCTAGAGTCCTTCGTACGCTTTGGATTCAATATGACGCCCGCTATATAAGACAGGACTTTAGTACCTCGGTGCATAAACTACTATTGCTCCTGAGGTAGACATTCTACTTTTCATCGCCCTCTATGAGAAAATGAGTACCTTTAACTTGTTAACCCAATGTTTCAAAGACTACCTATTCCTTGTCTACTCCAAGACTATTCCTAGTCTTTTTCGAGTCTCTTACTCTCCTCTTAGTCTACTCCTATGCTACTTCTGTTCTATTTCTATTGGAACTCTTTGGTGATTGAAATTTAATAAAAATATACACATTCCAAATTCAAATCGCCCCGGCCAATCGGTAGCCGGAAAAGTAAAATACCTGCTAAGAGCGACGTAAAACGTTTTGCCGGCGAGTTAGCGTGAGCGCTAGCAAAAGGCTAGTTTCAGCCTAGTTTACAGGGATTGGATTAGCTCTTTTCGAATAGATTTATGATGAAAAATGAATTTTATAAACTGTGACAACACTAAATTAAGATAAAGGATTAGGTAGGTATACTAACTCAAGCATAATATTTATATAGGCAATAATGGCACTAAAATTAATAATGAGTTTATTAATTTTTCATTGCTGTTTCACACAACAAACAAACAAATCACAATGTATAAACAGATACCATGCCGTTTTACTAACATTAACAAAATTATAACCTATTTCCTGTTTGCCACGGGACTCCTTTTGTCTCAATTTATATGTCATACTGTGTTTTTTTTAATTTTTATTTTATTTTTGTATATTATTTTGTCTTATATGACGGCATTTTCGTATTCTCTCATCACTTTATTCCGTAATAGAAATAGATAATTGATACGGTCACTGAATAAAAATGCATTTTAGATTACGGATCGGCTTCTACAGAACTCTGCACGTGCAATTTTTGTTGTGAACGGACTCTAAAAAACTAGGCTCGAGCAGTGTATAATATGGAAAATCATTATAGGACGTCATTTGAAGTTTTAAGTTACATTCTCAAGCTTATAGAATACCATTTTGAAAGTATCGATACGAAAACTCCTGTCAAAATCGTAGAAAAGTTACGAACCAAAGGCTTTGATATATCTACCAATGAGAAACGTGGATTTTGACATTAAAATGTAACTTTCTCAGGGTTACTTTAGTATTGATACGAAAACTGCTGTCAAAACCGTAGAAAACATTGCGTATCGGTGGCTATCAAAACCACTCACTGCTTAAAGAATACGAAATATGTTTTTTGACAGTAAATAGCAACCCACTGTGGTGTATGCTAATTAGATGATAGCACAGCAGATCACAGAGTTCTAAGAAGTTTACCCACTAAAAGTCCACCGTCCACCTGTCCTGTCAAGTCCGTTTAAAACAAAACTCGAGGTCTATATCTACTATAGAATAAACTGAGGTGGAAATTAGGTAGAGTTATTATAATAAACCACCCTTAGGAAAACTGGCTCCAGTAGGTACTCCGGCTGAAATTATAGCTTTATTTGTTACGACAATAAGATAATTATTATGAATGTTACGCACTGCAACGTATCTAATGATGTATTTTGCACAACTTTGCGAAGTATTGCGCATTTAGAGACAACAAGTAGGTAATACTAGGTAGGTAGGTGTACGTGAGTCACTTTTGTATAGTGTTGCCAACTTAGCTACTTTATATCTAGATTTGGCAAGTTTTTGATGTCAGGCAGCTACAATTTTTTAAAACTTGTAGCTAGATTTTTTAGTTACATTTTCTAGCTACTTTTGGCTTTGAGATGTTTTTGTAGTACAGCAGCAAAAGAATAATCTAAAGGGTTTTAGGGAAAAATAATCTTAATCAAGTGTAGCTGAACAAGATTCGTCTTTCCGGTGTTCCCAACCTTCTACATAAGACTTCTCATCCTTTCGTACTTAATCGTCTTATTTAATTTGTTAACCCTTCAGACATAGGTGAATGACCTCGCTTGCAATGAATAGTTATATTATAAACTAGCTGCACCCCGCGGTTTCACCCGCGCAAGTCTCGATCCCGCGTTGTTCTTACACCTACCTACCGCAATGCAAAATCCACACTTAAACGGTCACCCATTAAAGTACTGTTGAAGCCAGGTG
The DNA here is from genome assembly GCA_949358125.1 of Idaea dimidiata. Taxonomy (NCBI): domain Eukaryota; kingdom Metazoa; phylum Arthropoda; class Insecta; order Lepidoptera; family Geometridae; genus Idaea; species Idaea dimidiata. The sequence continues at coordinate 16,734,090 of OX442334.1, read as the reverse complement.
CTACCGCGCCAGGCATCATCAGTACTTCCCTGGTCGTCCGTTTAAGTGTGGATTTTTGCACTGCAGTAGGTAGGTGAAGTAAGGCAAAATTTGTATGTCAGTAAAGTGATGATGACGATCGATGACGATCAATGACGATGGATGCCAATGGTTCAAAAACAACGAAATTACGCAATTTTTATTTTTTTCCGGATATCCGGATAAAAAGTAGCCTGTTAATCGAAGTCTTAAGCTATCTGCATACCAAATTTCATTGATATCGGTCCAGCCGTTTCCGAGATTAGCGCGCACAAACGCACAGACAAACGGACAAACATCCAAACGGACAAACGGACAAACAGACAAAAGTTATACACGGAAATAAGGTCTGTTACGTTAGTACATACCCCTAAAAATAGTTTTTTCAAAATATCTTTCAAAAACAGACACCGCTAAGTTACGATTTTATCATAAGTATAGATATAGATAGATAGGATAATAAATTGTTTCAGTAATGTAAAACATAATTTTATTGAAGTTTATAGTGTTTTATTTTATAAATTTATACATTTTAAATGCAATATTTTTCATCGGGAAATTTAGCTACTTCTAGCTACTTTTTAATAAGAAAAAACACTCAATCTAGCAACTTTCTGTTAAATCCTAGCTACAAGTCTTTGATAGCAGTTTGCAACACTGGTTTTGTACAGTACGTTTTTAGTTATCGGTGAGGAAAATCGTTCACTTATCGCTAAATTAACTACAGTAGGTGCCAACCAACCTCCTTTTAGAACTGTTTATTACAAACCTTTGTTTGTGTTTACATGCTTTGATAACATTTTCTACCATTATCTAGTTAGCGTTTTTCTTTCAAAATGGATAACTTGGGCAAAATTAGAGAGTTTGCTTGGTAAGTCCATTTTTTTTTAAATTAGATTTTAAGAGAAACATCAACTTCCGATACGCGGCGCGAGTATTTAATCCTTATTTATTATGTAGTTTAAATAATTAGGTAGGTTCAATACTACCAGAGTGAAAGAAACGGAGTACCTACCTACCTAATAAAAAAAAACCATTACCTAAACAAATCCCGGTTTTAATTTACGTACTTACTAAATAGATAAATATTACACGACATAACAGACAGCGCAATCTAACCACAAACTAAGCACTAGGCTTGTATTATGGGTAGGTACTAGACAACGGATATACTACATATTATACTTTTTTTTGTAAATACATAATTATTATGATACATAATAATAGATAACACAGACCAGAAAACATTTTTTTATTATTACCTAAGAATAAATATTTGCACCTGGCGGAAATCCAACCTGCAACCTTCTGCATTGCAGTCGGGGCTTCGCCCAATGCGCGACAGAAGCCGTCAAATCTCATCACTTACTAGATTATCTATAGGAATTAATATTTAAAGCATCGCTCGATATCACAGCAATAAAATTTAAGTAAATAATCTATACTATAAGTATATTATAAATTAAAATAAAGGAAGTAAAGACAAAAAGTCCGAACTTGGAAGTTTATTTAAAAAATAGGATCACATGCAAAAGGTCAAACACGCGAAATGTCAAGAAAAGTAAGTTTTCGCTAATTGTCAACAAACGTATTTTATCAAGAACGCAAATGTCAAACTCGTAAATTCTCAAAAGGACAACAACTAAGTTTAAGGTAAACACAAACCTTGAAATAAAAGACGATCAAAACAGAAATAAAAGACAATCGAAATAGATACAACAGACAATCGGAAACAGAAACAAATGAAGATCGACAAAAAAAAACGACGATCAAAAAAAGTCTGACAATTGAGAACTGTCAAAATTTAAAAAAGAAATACCGAGAATAGGTTGAAATAATAAATAATTTAATAAAAAGGACAAGTCGAGCAGATTTATTGGCTGGGTGGGTACATTAGAGTTTGGCTGCCCGACTTCAGATAACAAAATAGATAAGTCGGTGTCACTGTATGTATATGTAGAGGTTATTTTTTTCCTTATTAGAGTCCGTTTTTTGGTAGGCTGCTATTTATGTGCATTCTATAATTATTATTAAAAACACGAATATTTGTAAGTTTGAATGTGAATTTGTAAAACACATAGGCTACTTCTTATCCCGCAGGAATAAGACTTACGGGGCCGTAACGAAGCCGCGGGGCGAAGCTAGTAATTAAATAAATCTAGATTATGCCAATGTGTTATTCAGGATTTCCAGCTACATACTCGTATATTCAAAGTTCATCGCAATCGGTTGTAGTAGTTTTTGCGTGAAAGAGAAACGTGTTTCTACTTAAAACTAGGGTTCTATTTTATTTATTTCTTATCGGTTATGAACCGATTATGGCCATTAGGAAATTAGCCAGTGTCATGTATTCTAATATATTATACAAGTTATTTGCATCGAAACAGTCAAGTCGTCATAGTTAAAGTCAAGTCTAGGGAATCATTTGTAAACACGGCGGCCATTTACAAACAATCTTCACGGAGCCTTGGAGACAACACTAAGTCAATGTTTTGCACCGATTTCACTTTCATTCCACTTGTACACCTTCACGAAACTAAATTGATTAATATGCCCCCGAAATTAAACAATTTGCACGCATATGAACTAGGTTTCACAAAAATGAAAATTTAGCACCACATCTCCTCAACGAGTTCCCGCCAAGACTCAGGGTTCTATTGACGTCCACTATTGACGTCCACTTTTTATGAAGGTAGCGTATTATGGAGAGCTTTAGACACAATGTTTCCATAGACAACTTTTTTTCTCAAACCCTCCCATTTGATACAAAAAGCTCGTAAAGTACCTGCTGACACTAAGAATAATTTTAAGTAGTAGTGGTGTTCTATTGACGATCACTTTTTATGAAGTTTAATATTAAACCATCCCGACTAGGACAGGTTAGGTTCATGTTAGTACATTGTTACCTGCAGCCTAATATTATGATTAGGCTGCGTGTAATCATGTTCTAACAATATTCCTTCCCTAACCCCTCATAAGCTACGCGCATACCAAAATTCATGAAGATCGGAGCTACGATACTCAAGTTATCGTCGAACAAACATACAAAGATACAAAGTTACAAGCGCCAGGCCCGCCTACACTGGACCTCACTCGCTTCGCTCGTTCGGTCAATAAAAACCCCCTAAAGATTAGCACGAGAGTTCCTATGATTGTATGAAACTAGATAAGGTTAGAATATTTAAGTAAGTGTTACTAGATAAATGTAAAAAGGGGGCTTTGTAACTTTTCTGTGAAAATGTGAATGGTACCTATTGCTATTGACCATCTATGAAAAAAATTTTTCTGGGTTCTATAAAAAACATTCAATAGAGATTTAGGTTCTAACTTGGTTCCAGTGATAGGTATACCAATCAATGGATAATATTTCCGAATAGGTAATATAAATCTAAATCGGATCTAAAGCTACACTAATATTTTAATGAGAAAAGATTTGAACCTATTTTTGTATGTTTGTAATGAATAAACTCAGAAACTACTGTGCCTATTAAAATTATTTCACCATTAGAAGGAAGGCGACATCCACACTGCCTGAGTAACATGGGCTATAATCCCACGGGACCGGGACTTACTAAGAATGTCCTGTTAGTTACACCAAAGACCAGTTACACTATTTATAACGCAAGAACGGCTAAGGCGATTTAAATGTTTGGTAGACGTACCAAATTTCATTTAACGCTTAATTTCACATAATATTGAAAACGCTCACCTACAGGTACATGGTTAGTTCAGGGGTAGAAGTAAGGTATAAGGTAGATGCTTTAAATGATCGTACGCGTTGAGCAACGTTTGGTATGACAAACGTGATTGAGATGAAAAACAACGGCTGAACCGATTTGAATGAACTTTTGTAATGGGTTAGTTTAGGAGTAGGAATAAGATTTAGAGTACTTTTTAATGATGTTATGGGTTAAGCCACGCTTGATATGATCTACGTGATGGATCCAACTTAATTAGATTGGGATGCAATTTGAATAGGGTCAAATATCATAGAGTGATACCAAGTCAGAGAAACGGAGAGGGGAAGGGAAAGGAAGTGCAGGGGGGGGGGTAAATGGGGCAACGGTGGGTGCAAGAGAGCAAGGGGGAGGGGAAAAGCGGGACAGGGAGGAGGGTGCTTGTTGCCAAATCAAATTTTTCAGTTCATTTGTTTTGAAGATACGACAATACACGAAAAAAACATAATAACAACACATTATCAAAAACCAAGGAGGTATCCCTTTACGCGCAGCATCCAAAATGTATAGTAGGTTCCTATAACGACATTAAATTTCAAGCTAATATACCCGAAACCATGAGCAATTTTGGACCATTACCCTTTCTGATTAAAGAATAAGAATAACATTGTGTTAATTCTAGGTGTAAGCCAGTTTGGTGTCTCCCAAGTTTAACTAAAGAGACCAATGAGTTATTACGACAATGTACTGAACTACCCGCGACGGAACCTTCAGACGATGTCGATGAGCTCATCAGGAAGAGCAAAGAGTTTCCTATACCTTTTGCTGTGCAAACTGTACGGTGAGATATATTGGTGTTATTTCATCTTCTTAGTTCCGTCTTCTTCTAGCTCCTATCTCCTAACCCACTCTGTTTAGTCGACTATTACGACACCCACGGGAAGAGATGGAGTAAACTTTTATAGAATAGGGCTGCCCCATTTCTTCCCATTATAGCAACAAAGACCGATCATAATAATATATGAGTAATATATGTATAGATTCCTTGGTGGTGATCCACCTCACTGTTACTCTAAAACAATAACTTAACTACCTATAGAGTTACCTAATCCTAATTTCCATTACGAAACTAAGTAATAATTCATGACATTAGTTCACTTTCACAAAAGCAGTCTTGCAGCAGTTACCGGAAGCTTCATTCATCAAATCTTACTTCTTACTAATATTATAAATCCGAAAGTCTGTTTGTTTGTTTGGTTGTTCACGGTCAAACGGCTCGACCGATTTGGATGAAAATTTGCATGGGGATAGTATAAATGATGGAGAGTAACATAGGATACTTTTGATCCCGAAAATCCCGCGGGATCGGGACTTACGCGGGTGATAACTATTTATTGGATGAAAATTTGCAAAGGGATAGTTTAAATGATGGAGAGTAAAATAGGATACTTTTGATCCCGAAAACCCCGCGGGATCGGGACTTACGCGGGTGATAACTATTTATTGGATGAAAATTTGCATAGAGATACTTTAAATGATGGGGAGTAACATAGGTTACTTTTGACGCCGAAAATCCCGCAGGATACTGACATATAATCTTTACCTTACTTCACCTACCTACTGCAGTGCAAAAATCCACACTTAAACGGACGACCAGGGAAGTACTGATGATGCCAGGCGCGGCAGCGCCTGGCTTGAACAGTGCTTCAATGGGCATTGCGGTAGGTAGGTGTTCGAACAACGCGGGATCGCGACTTGCGCGGGTGAAACCGCGGGGCGCAGCTAGTAATATTATAAATCCGAAAGTCTGTTTGTTTGTTGGTTCCCTCTTCACGGTCAAACGGCTGGACCGATTTGGATGAAAATTTGCATAGGGATAGTTTAAATGATGGAGGGTAACATAGAATATTTTCGATCCCGAAAATCCCGCGGGATCGGGACTTAACGCGGGTGATAACTACTTATTAGATGGAAATTTGCATAGAGATAGTTTAAATGATGGAGAGTAACATTGGATACGTTTGATCCCGAAAATGCCGCGGGATCGGGACTTACGCAGGTGATAACTATTTATTGGATGAAAATTTGCATAGGGATAGTTTTAATGATGGAGATTAACATAGGATACTTTTGATCCCGAAAATCCCTCGGGATCGGGACTTACGCGGGTGATACTATGTATTGGATGAAAATTTGCAGGATAGTTTAAATGATGGAGAGTAACATAGGATACTATTGATCCCAAAAATCTCGCTGGATAGGAACTTCGCGGGTGATAACTTTTCATGAATGAAAATCGACACAGGGGTAGGGAGGGTAGGTGATGTAGAGTGGCATCATCATCATAGTCATGTATCGTCATCGTCACTTACTGACATACAAACTTTACCTTACTTCACCATTGCGTTGCGGTAGGTAGGTGTTCGAAAAACGCGGGATCACGACTTGCGCGGGTGAAACCGCGGGGCGCAGCTAGTAGATAAATACAAGGTGTAACGGGTAAGTCCTTTTAATCCAAAAGGGGGATGTTCTAGACGTCTAGGCGAACAACTTTTGTTCTACGACTTTTGGAAATTCGAATTACTTTTCGAAAAATTTAGGTGTAAAGTTTACTTGAAAATCATCTGTTTCTGAGAGTTCGAGGTCATTGACCTTATGTTGTCCTTTTATTTAGTTGGATGGTATACAATCAAAACTCCAATTAACTTTATTTTCAAAAGCAGCTGTTTTTTCAGTGAAACATAATCTCAAAATTTTCAAAAAAAAAAAGTTTGAATTTTCAAAAGTCGTAGAACAAAAGTTGTTCGCATAGACGTCTAGAACAACCCCCTTTCGGATTAAAAGGGCTTACCCGTTACACCTTGTATAAACCACATGCTTTCGTAATGTAGGTAAACCTCGTTTAATTTGGCATAAAGAGTATTCATTTTTAGGCTTCAGTTTTGCACAAACCGTGCATTACGGAAGTCTATAAAAGGCAAATATAAAAATAAACATTTTTCAGTTTAGAAAAGTTAAAAGAAAGGAAATCAGTGGAGGAACTAAAGAGGAACATAGCATCGACATATCCTTTGATACATGAGCGTGTTCTACAGCTGATGACACATTTTCTTATTTACAAAAGGTAATTATAATAATTGGCCTTTTCATCTGCTTTTTTATGGTGCTGTAGTGCCTGGAACGTTGAAATTATACCATCCTCCCAGCCTAGTCAGCCATGCCCATAGGAAAGAACGGGTCAATAAGTTTGGAGCTAACTAAACCGTGGCTTTACTAACGATTGTTTCTTAGAAGGCAAACAGTTTTAACATCAAAACCGCTTGACCCGTTTGGGAGCTACGATGCCACAAATCTACGTCAGACACCTCAAACTAAGCCTCTTTTTAACAAATAAGTACTTGAAATATTTTTAATATTCCAGTGCCTATACCGCTCGGCGATGGGAACTTGCGTGGCCGAGCGGTATAGGCACTGCATGGAGTATTGATCCAGGGACGCGAGTTCAAATCTCGCCGCAAGTGAATTTTTGAAGATGCATTTTTCCTTTAAAAATATTTCTAGTAAATATGCCTTGAGCAATAAAAACAAATTTACGAAATATTAAATAAGTACCTACTTTTTTTTTTACCATAATGAAAAATAATTACCAAATATTGTTGTGCTGGTATAAATATTGGATTTCTTACATAAATTTAAGTAATGTAATTTTATACTACATTATTGTATGCTCGAAATGAGTAGACTGTGCACTAATATAGTACATATTTAAGACCAATGTACCTACATAGTTTGAACAATAAATTATTCTTATTCTTTTACATTTTTCCAGAGAGTTTGGGACCAGTATAGAGAAAGGCTTCTACAAAGATATGACCGTACCACAGTTCATAGATAGAATATTGCAGAAAAGAGCCGCGGCCTTTTTGGGACCAGAAGATGTGTATAAATTACTCTCAGGAGAAGAAGGGTGAGAATTGCAAACTTCTTCTTCGAGTCGATTGCATAAAAACTGTCAAGGGAATGGGTTTTCATTGGCTGACTTAAGATCAGCCAACGTACAACAATTTCGAGCTGGAGCATCATACACCATCTTTCCAGGTTTTCCTTCCAGCGATCAACTTCAGTTCTATTAAGTGACTTCCACACTGGCCAGGACAGATCATTATACATGATCGGCGTGGGCGGAATTTTTGTCGAGTTTAGGAAATATGAGAAAGGTAGGAAGGTTCTATCTATGTATATTATTTATTTTTTGCATTCCAGTAACGACGGCTGGGACAGTATAGGTAGTTTAACCCAGAAACCCCCCCTCACCCTGGACAACTGTCTGAGCTACGACGAGCTGAAGATCGCAGCGATGGTCTACGTCAGCTCCTGGACTGTCTGCATCAATGATGGCACGAGAAAGAACTCGGGGCTGGTTCGGGAAAAGGATATAGAGCAGGAGGCTATTATTATTGGTAAATACAAGTATCTACCATGTACTTGATATAATACTTTCTGATATAGTACACTAACAAACTTTCACCCCCCTTTTGACCCCTTAGTGATATATTTCCACTCTTATCCTTTCTCCTAAAATTGTTAAGTTTCTCAGTGCAACGTCTTAGGGACCGTCTCCACGAGAGGGAGAATCGTCGAGAACACTCGCCGCGTCCGATGTTAACCCGATGTTAACGCGCCGCGTTAACATCGCCGTGTGGAGGGAGATAAGTTCATAGAGATTTTATAGAAATAAGTGACTCGACGATAATATCGCCGCGATTCTAACGCTCGTGGAAACGGTCCCTTAGGCTTTAGATTATCCATCAGTCAAATATTACAGTTGGGGGATTCATAAATAGACTTATAACCACATTTCGTTCGTCTAGTCCCCAGGGGTAGGCCAACATTATTTGGTTGATAGTAGGTATATATATACAAGATGTAACGGGCAAGCCCTTTTAATCCGAAAGGGGGTTGTTCTAGACGTCTAGGCGAACACCTTTTGTTCTACGACTTTTGAAAATTCGAACTTTTTTTTTGATAATTTTGAGTTTATGTTTCACTGAAAAAACAGCTGTTTTGAAAATAAAGGTAATTGAAGGTTTGATTGTAGTAGACCAAACTAAATAAAAGGACAACAAAAGGTCAATGACCTCGAACTGTAAGAAACAGCTGATCTTCAAGTAAACTTTACACTTAAATTTTTCGAAAAGTACTTCGAATTTCCAAAAGTCGTAGAACAAAAGTTGTTCGCCTAGACGTCTAGAACAACCCCCTTTCGGCTTAAAAGGGCTTACCCGTTACATCTTGTATAGTAGGTAAGTAATAATATAGATTTTCTTCTTGCTCTAGGCACAATTGGGCCGCGTTTCCAACGAGTCGGTCGCATGGATTTCGAAGATATTTTGATATATGAATACCAAAATAAATCTGATAATGGCTATGGTGAAAATGAAAATGTTATCGCCCGTTTCTTAAACTCATGGACACCAGTTGACGTGAAGGAAAATCTGTTAGCTAAGCGGAAGTGGCGACAGATGTGGGCGGAGTTTTATCAGGTTAGTAAATAAATAAATGGACCTATGGTCTGGTCAGCCCCCATACCATTTATCCAGTGGACGTCTGACTTCAGTGGAAACTGACAGGCACTATGCAGTATGCTGCTTTGCTTTAATCACCGGCTATAACCACGTTACGACAAAGCAGGAATGTACTTTTTAGTATAGTCCAGCGCCCATAGATAATATGGGGGCTGGACTATGGTCATTGGTCACCTAACGTCGAGTTGGCCTCAGAACAATAATGACTCTGAGAAGTTGGCCAGTTGGCCCGTTCCTGCCTGTTCACTGGTACCAGTGATCCCAGCCAGTGATGACATAACATCCAGCGAGGTATCTCCATCATTCAACCACTCACGTCCATGTTGCTCCCTTGCTATAGTGTGCTCAGCTTATTAGAGTATCCTAATTTGTGACTTGGCGAGTCTCCGTCTGCTATTTTCAAGTGTTTGTTGGACATTTGTTCTCATTCTTATAGCTATTTTCTTTCAGATACCAAGCTTCAAATTTCAAGATTTGTCAATTTTTGCTAAGAGAGGCATGAAATCGGATGAACAACGGTACACAGAGCGATTCGTCAGTCTAACAAGATCCGGTGTTTTCGATAACGAGGCGTATTACAAACGGATCGTTCTCATAGCTGAGACAGTGTTGGTGGAAGCGGAAAGACGGGCGAGTGAAGTCGGGAGGCACGCATTTCTTAATGTTATTGGATGTGGTATGTTTTTCTTAGAATATATGTATTATAGGAAAAATTATCTGCGACTCCACCTAACTCATGCCCGGTTTCTGAAGTATGTTTGTCGGTGGTTTATTTATTCGATATCGCTATTGGTTTGATAACTAGCGTTAATGCGTTTCCGAACAGCGGAGTGACAGTGACGACTTGTCACATGCTTAGTCAAATATTGGATTTCTTACATAGATTTAAGTAATGTAATTTTATACTACATTATTGTATGCTCGAAATGAGTAGACTGTGCACTAATATAGTACATATTTAAGACCAATGTACCTACCTACATAGTTTGAACAATAAATTATTGTTATTCTTAGAAAAACGGAGACAAATAAGATAACTGAAGTTTATCTCAAGGATATCTTTATTGAATCAATATAGATAGTAAAAGTTTATTTCAAGTAAGAGCAAGCCAAGGAGTCTGAAAAGGCTCCGAAACGTCGGAACGGCATTGCAACAATGCTGATAATAAAAAAACCATGATTAAAACCGCAAAATAAGTATTATTTTAATACAAAGTCGCAAAAAAAAAGAAGTAAAATCTCAGGTTCTATTTGTTTCTAGGTCTTGGCGTTTGGAAGATATCGTCCCATCAGAACGACGTGTACGTGCTAACATTTTTAGACAGGATACATACGTTGTTAAAGCGGGATGCTTTGTCGCATGTTGCTGACGTCAACTTCGCGTACATACCTACTACTTTGGCTTTACAAAGTAAGTACTTAGTTAAGTGCTTTACATTTTACCGGGTCTAATTCGCGTTTTATTATTTATCCTTATTACCTCGACGTTTCGATCATACAACTTACAACTAGTAGTTCTGCGAACAGTACCGCGACTCGCGAGCACCATGCGAACACAGACTTTTTTGAAACAATTAGTATGAATTCGGTGAAAGAAAGCGGTGTTGGTCTAGTGGTAGATACCCCGACTTTCATTCCGAAAGTCGTGGTTTCCAATGTTTTTTCTTTAAGAAATATTTATGTATTAACATGTCTCTTACGGTAAAAGAAAACATCGTGAGGAAACCCACAGCTTAAAGTCACGCACAAAGGCTTAGTTGTAGTGTAGGGCTAATTGCGGAAACACACAGTTAAGACTAACTTTTAATATGAATTTAAAACATAAGTATTCAAATACCCTTTTTGTGCAAGAGGGATACTTCTCGCACACCAATTAAAATCTCCCACGACAAAATAAATTCCATAAGCTCATAGAACTTGTGTTTTGTTTAAAAAGTTTTATCAAAATCGGATCTCATGGTGCGGAGATATATAGCACCTCTCTTTGTGGGAGAAATACCCCACCAATCAAAAATCCCATACGACAAAAAATCCATATGCTCATAGAACTTGTATACCTACCAAGTTTCATCAAAATCGTTTGAGAAATACGACCTGTAGGAGAAGCAAAATACAGAAGAATAAAATATTGGTATTTTTCTACGGAGTGTTGGAGAAATACCCCCGATTAAAAAACCGGCTAAGTACCAGTGGGACTCGCGAAGGGGTCCGTACCATTATTGCAACAAAAAAAACGGGTAAAAATCACGTTTGTTGTATAGGAGCCCACCTTAAACATTTATTATTAACTAGCTGCGCCCCGCGGTTTCACCCGCGCAAGTCTCGATCCCGCGTTGTTCGAACACCTACCTACCGCAGTGCAAAAATCCACACTTAAACGGACGACCAGGGAAGTACTGATGATGCCAGGCGCGGTAGCGCCTGGCTTCAACAGTACTTCAATGGGCGTAAGTAAGTTAAAGTTTGTATTTCATCAGTAAGTGACGATGACGATGACGATGGATGACGATGATGATGATGTAAGTCTACATCACTTATCCTACCCCTGTGTCGATTTTCGTTCATTGAATAGTTATCACCCGCGTAAGTCCCGATCCTGCGGGATTTTCGGGATCAAAAGTATCCTATGTTACTCTCCATCATTTAAACTATCCCTATGCAAATTTTCATCTAATAAATAGTTATCACCCGCGTAAGTCCCAATCCCGCGGGATTTTCGGGATCAAAAGTATCCTATGTTACTCTCCATCATTTAAACTATCCCTATGCAAATTTTCATCTAATAAATAATTATCACCCGCGTAAGTCCCGATCCCGCGGGATTTTCGGGATCAAAAGTATCCTATGTTACTCTCCATCATTTAAACTATCCCTATGCAAATTTTCATCCAAATCGGTCGAGCCGTTTGACCGTGAAGAGGGAACAAACAAACAAACAAACAAACAAATAAACAAACAAACAAACAGACTTTCGGATTTATAATATTAGTAGGAAGTAGGATTTTTGTTTTAGTCATTGTTATTGTAGCAACAGAAATACATCATCATTGAAAATTTCAACTGTAGACAGCCTAAAAAGGTGTTTTTTTTTCGAGGGGAAATGGTCTTTGCAATAATTCTGACCACTATGTTCAGTAGGAAACACCCTTTTTACTTTATTTTTACCTGACTCGATTGCCAAAGAAGGATTGTTTTTCGCGCATATTATCTTGCTCGATGTATGTAAACTGTGTATTGTGTTGTAGGTACTTACTTACATTTCTCTATTTTATTTTGTTTTAGATGTTTTGAGAAACACGACAGAAGCCAAAGATGTAAGTGACGAGACAAATAAATTTTTGGAAAAGGACGAATTAAGGTTATTTTTGACACACCCGAAACATCCGAAAGGTAACCAAAGGCTTTTTATAAGACACTTTTACTTCAATCATTAGAGGCCGTCAACATCATATTATGATTTTGACGGCCTCTATGGCCCGTCGGACGAACATCCGATTCCGACACTTATAGGTTGCGGGTTCGATTCCCGCCGAGACGGGGACAAAATATTTGTGTTGACTATATATAGGTATTTTCTTATACATTTTGTATATTTTATTTATACATTGTAGAAGGAAGTTATTGCACCTATACAAACTTTACTGTTTTGTGAAAACAGTATGGGTAGTGTGAGTTTTTTCGTAAAAAAAACGCGAACTTGACGGTTAAGTTATCACTTAACCATCACATCACTTAACCATCACGTTCGCGTTTTTTTTACGAAAAAACTCACACTAAGGGTACTGGGTTTGACAAGTCATGAGTCATATTAACTACATTTCTACAACTTATGTGACCTTGTTGTAGAAATGTAGTAAATTTGACTCATGACATGACACAAAAATAACCTTTCCTACAACTTATGTGACCTTTCTTACAGCCTATGTCTCCTTTTCTACAGCTTTTGTGACATTTCCTACAAGTTATGTGACATTACCTACAACATATGTGACCTTTCGTAGTTCCTATACAACAGTAACAGTATAAATATATAATAAAATTCCAGAACACAAAAAAAAATAATAGAATAAATACATTTAAAACATTGTTATATACATACCTTAAAAACAAAGCATACTACAATTTAGAAAACTTCTTTGAAGACCATTCATATAATAAGAATAGATTTTATTATAAGTAAATAGAAATAAAATTACCTAATGTACAAAATTGTTGCAGTGCCCTACTGGGTTCATGACGTTAAACCTAATTTTAAGATCTAGTTATTAAGTTAACTGTCATGAAGCAATAAATAAATGAATAAGTATAAAGTTAAAGTACGCACTATAGATTTCAGTCTTATAGTTGCTCAACTTTCATACAAATTTGTGTTCCGGGATTTCAGCCTTATAGTTGCTCAACTGGTGCAACTATAAGGCTGAATTCTATAGTGCGTACTTAGCGTAGTAGTACGTAGCCTAATAGCGCCGCGAGGCACTAACTACTAAGTAAACGGTGTTTCTACATTATACATCTTTCATAATTTATTCATGTTTTAGGTGGTATTCATATTCACTTCAAGAACCGCGAGCCTTCGTCTAAACTGACAGGTGAACACGAGGGGAAGCTACTAGTCATGATCTATCCGTGGGACAGCAACGCACATCCCGGGAATGAATTCTGGTAAGCTAACATACGGGATAAATAAACGAAGAACTAGTTAAAATAATTTACAAGGAGAAATGCATATCTACCCCTTTCGGCCGTCATGGCAACTAAACTTCGCAACCGGGTGTGAAAAAGGAAATTTTATTCTTTGTCGGCAACTAGTTGCGTATTAGGAAAACATATTTGTTAGAAATATTTTTAAAGGAAAAATTCATCTTTAAAAATTCACTTGCGGCGAGATTTGAACTCGCGTCCCTGGATCAATATTCCAGTGCCTATACCGCTCGGCCACGCAAGTTTCCATCTCGAGCAGCGAATTTAAGGATATGAATGTTTCCCTGTCTACTATTTTTCGACTACGGCTCGATTGAGACGCCATCTACAGGATCACTTTCCAGTGATTTACCTGCGCCAATGATTAACTTCACAGTTAACGCTTTGGCCAAGACATGTCACTCTTTTTCCTAATTAATATTTCGTAAATTTGTTTTTATTGCTCAAGGCATATTTTACTAGAAATATTTTTAAAGGAAAAATTCATCTTCAAAAATTCACTTGCGGCGAGATTTGAACTCGCGTCCCTGGATCAATATTCCAGTGCCTATTAGTGCCAACACTTACACACTAGTACACACACATCTAAATAAATTCGTGTACACATCGACATTTTGGTTGCTTATGCTTAAGTTGTGCAACGATTTTTTAAACAGCTGATACTATAAAAAAATTACACAACCGCATCCACAGACACACAACCCGCCCAACAACATCGAACCCCGGGACCCGGGTGTAGTGGTGTAAGTGGTGCACAGAATTTATTATTTAGGAAGTCCAACAGCTATTACAGAAGTATAGATTAACGTGTATCACCAGGAAGCCTATTATAGCATCTCACGAACAAAAACCAATGTAGATATACAATGTAGACGTATGAGCTTAAATACTTATAATAACCAACCAATTCTTACAAAGAGTAGGTAAACAGAATAAATAAAAATAATCCTAAATGTTAACAGAAAAAATTAGCCAATCGTCATTCACCACCATAAAAGTGCCTAATTTTGATTAAAATCATTTATTTATTGGTGTACTGGGGAGAACCAAAATAAACTATTAATAAATTTATATTTAATTAATTTCTACGACACATCGGTTGTATTTGCGCTGTCTCGAAGTAGGAGGAACCCCGACTTCCAAGATACAGGTTTTTACCTAGTTTGGACGCCGAGCTCAAATATAATAATAATAATAATATATAACGTTTATTAATAAGACCAAAATTTGCACAAATATACAATTAGGTACAATTTTGATTACATTTAAAAACTTGTTTAAATAAGTAAAAGTGCTTAAGGAGTACTCCCGACCCACAAACTAGGCAAAGAGCCTGTGCCTTGAGCTATCAGTAGTCCTACCACTAATTACTAGTAAGCAAAAACATATTCCTAACGGTAATCTAATTAACAGAAAGATTCAAAAGTTGTAACATACAGCAAAAGCTTAAATGGCAAACAGAAAGATAGCAATGAAACAAAAACATCATACTATTTTAATACCAGCAATATATTCTCCGTAGCTTCATAATCAAGTTTCAGAAGGTAATCAACAAGTTTCCTAACTAAGTATATTAACTAAAGTCTAATTGTTACAATCTTTAGTTTACAATAAGCCTGTTTATAAATATTGCAATATTTTGTAATAAGCTAAGGTTTGCAAAATATTTTTTTATTATTATTATTATTTATTTTATAGATGGGTAATTGATAATTTATCCTACCTATCTATTTATTTATATTAAATTATAGGAAGATAGAAGAGAGATAGACAGAACGAAAATGAAGGATAGTATTTTGATAGTAAAGAAAGATATATATTAATAGTGAACAGATTTTAGAATTAATTTTAACAAGCAACAATAGATAATAGCAAAGATCTAGTCGCGCGCACGGTAGGTAGACGAGAGCCTAGTACCATCTCGCGGTCGCGGTCGTACAGGTGTCTCATCCTTCGGGCGCGCTCGTCGCTCGTCGATACACGCTCCCTCTTGCTCGCACTCGTGCGTGGTATCGGCGCGCGTGCGCCTGCGCAGCGGTGGTGTGAGCGGGACGGCGTCCGCCAGCGGAGTCGATTCCTTGGTAGGTACCCTTGTTTGGTACAAGGTTCATAAGCGGAGCGACTAGCGAGTAAACGTTAGTGTGGTATAAGGTACGCCACACATTCCCCCTGGCCAGACCGTGACTACGGTCGATAGAAGTCGGGAAATCGAACTCGTCTTCCGCTTCTGGTCCGTCTTTCTTTTTCCGACTTTTTGTTTGTTGGGTCAGGGGGTGTTGTTGTTTCTTTCGCCATGTACGCCGGTTTTAGTCTGTCTACAGTGACGTTTACTTTTTTGTTGTTTACATCAATGGTGTAGTACTTAAGCTGTCGCTCGACGACCAGATGTGGACCAGTGTAGGGTGGCTCCAGTGCTCCTCTAACGCGATCAGTGCGTAGAAAAACATGTGACGATGATTGCAGATCACGGGGAAAGTAGAATGGTGACATCGAATGCCATGATGCAGGCTTAGGTGTGAGCTTGCGAACATGTGATCGTAGTCTCGCTGCATACTGGGTGACGTCATCATACGTGGTGTCATCTGCTGGTGAGAGAAATTGTCCCGGGAGGCAAAGTGGTTCTCCATAGACGAGCTCTGCTGCCGAACTGTGGAGGTCCTCTTTCCAGGCGCTGCGTATACCCAAAAGGACAAGTGGTAGGGCTTCAGTCCAATGCGAGATGTTGTGGCACATGATTGCAGCCTTGAGTTGCCGATGTAGACGTTCTACGATGCCATTAGCAGCCGGATGATAGGCAGTAGTGCGCAAGTGACGCGCACCAACCAGGGCAGTGAGAGACTGGAACAGGCTGCTCTCGAACTGCCGGCCGCGGTCCGTGGTGACGCGAGCCGGGCATCCGAATCTGGCTATCCAGCCAGAAACTAAGGCTGCTGCACAGGTTTCTGCCGTGATGTCTTTCAATGGTATTGCCTCAGGCCACCGCGTGAAGCGATCGATGATCGTGAGACAGTATCTGAAATCAGCAGAAGATGGTAAAGGCCCTACAATGTCAAGGTGTATGTGAGTGAACCTTGACGAAGGAGTAAGGAATGAGGAGAGGGGGGATTTAGTGTGGCGATGAATTTTGCTCTTTTGGCATGAAAGACATTGCCTAGCCCACTCTCTACAATCCTTGCGAATCCCTGGCCACACAAATCTTTGTGTAACCAGTCGCACTGTAGCTGAACTTCCGGGGTGATGAAGTCCATGTAGCATGTCGAAGATAGATTTACGTAGCTGATGAGTAATGTACGGACGAGGTGTTGGTACTGATGTATCACAGTATACTGAGACATTGCTGTTCACTGGATTCAATTTTTCAAGTTTCAGGGCAGTACCACGCTGTAGTAAGTCTTGCAGTTCTGGATCCGAATCCTGATAGCGTGCAAGGGCTTCGTAATCGATAGAGGCGATTTCGTCCACGCGAGACAGAGCATCAGCGACGATGTTTTTCTTCCCAGGAATGTAGCGTATATCGGTTGTGAATTGTGCTATAAAATCTAAGTACCGAAACTGTCTAGGTGAACAATTTTCTTTGCACAAGGAATTTGTGTACGTCAGTGGTTTGTGGTCGGTGAATATAGCGAAAGTTCTAGCTTCAACCATATGTCTGAAATATTTTATAGATTCATAAATAGCCAAAAGCTCCCGATCGTATGGACTATATTTTTTCTGCGCTCTGTTGAGCTTATGGGAGTAAAAAGCAAGCGGTTGCCAGTCATTATCTCGTCTCTGTTGCAACACAGCACCTATAGCGGCTTCTGAGGCATCTGTGACGATCGCCAGCTCAGCTGTGGCTTTAGGGTGAGCTAACATCGTGGCTTGAGAGAGTGAAGCTTTGCATTCGTTGAAAGACCTCAATAGTTCTGGCGTCAACTCTACTGGGTGAGAACCTTTCACCTTGGGTCCTGCCAGCATTGCGTGTAAGGGTGCCTGTAGCTGTGCTGCGTTCGGAATAAAACGACGATAGAAGTTTATCATCCCCAAGAATCGGCGTAATTCCTTTACAGTTTTGGGGACAGTGTACTCCTGTATAGCCTGGATTTTCGAGAGAATTGGCCGGGTACCAGCAGCTGAAACGTGGTATCCCAAAAAGTTTACCTCGGACTGTCCAAGTACGCACTTCGATGTATTAACGAGTATGCCGTATTTTTGCAGACGTTCGAAAAGTTGACGTAGGTGCTTATGATGCAGGGCTGGTGATGAAGAGTAGACCAAAATATCGTCGACGTAGCTGTAGCAGAAATCCAGCCCTTGGAGGACTTCGTCAACAAATCTCTGAAACGTTTGTGCAGCATTTCGAAGTCCAAACGTCATATACTCGAATTCATACAGTCCAAAAGGTGTAGTAATGGCTGTTTTAGGCACATCTTCCGGATTAACTTTTAGCTGATTGTAAGCCTTCACCAAATCGATGGTGGTGAAGACTGAACAACCTGATAGTTCTGAAGAAAAGTCCTGAATGTTAGGAATGGGATATCTATCAGGAATTGTTCTAGCATTCAGTGCGCGATAGTCACCGCATGGTCTCCAGCTCTCATCTTTTTTCTTCACCAGATGGAGCGGAGAAGACCATGAGCTCTCCGAAGGTCTCGCAATACCCGCAGCAATCAGCTCCTCGAACTCTTTCTTAGCTACGTGAAGGCGTGCGGGATCCAGCCGACGCGGCTTAGACTTCACAGGCGGTCCTGGGGTTGTCCTTATAAAATGCATAGTATTATGTTTTGGAGCATCCAAAGGCTGAACCCCTGGAGGTCTAGTGATGTCTGGAAATTCCCGTAACAATTTGTGATACTCGGTTTCTCCAGCTACCGTTTTGATGGACGCGACGTCGTCTGTAGAAATGGAGTGAAGTGCTTTTGTGCTAAGAGTAGTGACATTATCTACTAACCGTTGGTTCTTGCAGTCCACCAGAAGTCCATAGTAGCATAGAAAGTCTCCTCCAATAATCGGCCTAGAGACATCAGCTATGGTAAAGTTCCATGTGAAAGCACGTCGAAGTCCCAAATTGAGACGGAGGCGAATGGGCCCGTACGTGTGTATGACTGTGTTATTAGCAGCGACTAAATCATACTTCGATCGGATGCAGGTCGTCTTGATAGCTTTTCGTGGATATACGCACAAGTCCGAACCAGTGTCTATTAAAAACTGCGTTTTGGAGGCGTAGTCAGTGACGAAAAGACGGCCTGTAGAAGATGGGCAGTCGTTGGCCGCTACTTGTGACCGCCCTGATAGTTTTCCGCCTTGTAGTTGCATGGCTTCTTACATTTCTTTGCGTTGCTGCCAAAGTTAAAATGATAAAAGCAATGTGTACTACCTGCGGGTGGCTGGCGATGGCGTGAGTGAGAACGAGAGCGATTGGGTTTTCTGTAGCGGTAGTTGCTGCTACGGGGTTGATGTCCATTTGATACCTTCTCTGTTAGCTTAGCTACCTGTTTCGTGAGTTCCGACACTTGCTTGGCCAAATCGTCATATGTTCCATCGCGAGATGATGCCGAGGGTCGGGAAGTATATAATAATAATAATAATTTTATTTATTTCTCCAGAATAACATTTAGTGCTTAACTTAGCTTAGGTTTGGGTTTAAACATTAATGGTTCTTCATAAAATATAATCAAAATGAAACAGGGTAGGTGGATTTTTATTTGTTATTATGGAGTCTGGAGCCTGAACTGAGATATTTTTTATAAAAACACCTGTATTACAGGTCTCCAGGCATCCACCTTTCTGATCCAGGACCGTAGTATGATGAAAGTGGAGGTGGATAACTAAACCAATATACCTACTAAAGTATTATATACTTAGTTAATATAACATACTAGATGAGAGGAGCAAAATATATAATATAAAATACATAAATATACATAACATATATGATGGATGACTTTTATAACAGAACATAACATAATAAAATTAATATTTGTGAGAGAATTTGAAGTTTGTACATGATCGTCTGCATAAATTAATAATGAAGGTATAGATTCATGTATACTCATATACATGCATCACACATTAATGAAAACAAGAATAAGATATAGGAGTCCATGCATGTTAGTATTTTATTTTTTGGTGTTTGTTTGAAGGATGAATAGGTGTTGAATAGATTATGTGTATGAGTGAATGAGTGATTTCGTTATTTGATTTTGAATGTATAATATAAGTAAATAGATATAAGTAAATTAAAGGTTGTGTAACATGTCTGTCCAGGTGGAAAAATAAGTGTATTTAGTTCAACAAGGGTTTTGTTGTTATAATTATTTACTGCAGTAAGTACTAGCGACTTGAGGTGCTGATGGAGCGATATCATGTACTTTGTCGGCTAAGTCAGCCAAGTTCTCTAGTGGTAGCTCATTCTGTGAAGCAATAACTGTT
This sequence comes from Idaea dimidiata, assembly GCA_949358125.1. NCBI lineage: Eukaryota > Metazoa > Arthropoda > Insecta > Lepidoptera > Geometridae > Idaea > Idaea dimidiata. The sequence goes on along the minus strand of OX442334.1, from coordinate 16,713,698 downwards.
TGAATGTTTGGTGGTAACCTGTTTGTCCAAATGTGCTTCATAAAATCTTCAGGAATCGTAACTCCAGCTAAACTCTGCAGGTGCCTCAGGAACTGAGATGGTTTCCTATCACCAAGCTCCTCGTGAATTAGCAGTTGCTTAACCTTCCGTTCCTGTGACGCAGACAATCGTTTAATAAGCTCAGTTTTTAACTTCAAATATTTGTCTGTAGCAGGCGGTTTCAATATAATATCTTTAACTTCAGCAGCGTATTGATGGTCCAGCTGAGCTGCTAAGTAACTAAATTTTGTTTCATCTGAAGTTACTTTAGATAGACCAAATTGGTATTCTACTTGAGCAAACCACAATGCAGGTTCATCTGGCCAAAAAGGTGGTATTCTGACACCTACTCTAACTACTTCCGAACCTCCTACAGCATCTTTAAACTCATCATTGTGTGCCATCCTTAGTTCAATTTAAAAAAAATAAAATTAAATCGCTCTCCGCTTATAGCTTGTACCACACCACAGTACCTCTTAGTTATTTTCCGTTAATGTTTGCCAGACGTAGGGTAGATTATGGGATGTTGATAGTAATCACTTTGATCCAGTATTATCTCCTCTTCACTTCCTCTCTTTGAACTTCTTCACGTCTTCTTCACACTGTGTTCAATCCTTTTCGGGTCACCAATTATAGATGGGTAATTGATAATTTATCCTACCTATCTATTTATTTATATTAAATTATAGGAAGATAGAAGAGAGATAGACAGAACGAAAATGAAGGATAGTATTTTGATAGTAAAGAAAGATATATATTAATAGTGAACAGATTTTAGAATTAATTTTAACAAGCAACAATAGATAATAGCAAAGATCTAGTCGCGCGCACGGTAGGTAGACGAGAGCCTAGTACCATCTCGCGGTCGCGGTCGTACAGGTGTCTCATCCTTCGGGCGCGCTCGTCGCTCGTCGATACACGCTCCCTCTTGCTCGCACTCGTGCGTGGTATCGGCGCGCGTGCGCCTGCGCAGCGGTGGTGTGAGCGGGACGGCGTCCGCCAGCGGAGTCGATTCCTTGGTAGGTACCCTTGTTTGGTACAAGGTTCATAAGCGGAGCGACTAGCGAGTAAACGTTAGTGTGGTATAAGGTACGCCACAATTTATTTATATCCCCAGGTTCGGCACACTAAACACGTCCGGCGACCCCGCCTGCGCGTCCTCCACGCAAGTGACGGAGCTCCACAACGCACACGTCAACCCGCGCGTGGCGAGCAAACACACGCGCGTGGCGATGGCACGCGTGGCGGACGTCTGTGTCTATGACGACTGTAGTAGGACCAATACTGTACACGGTATCGAGGACTATTGTAGACTAAATGTTGAGAACCTCTAACTAACAGCTCTGTGCCCGCGTTTTGCAAACACCTACCTACCGCTGTGCAAAATTCCACACTTAAACGGTCGCCTTACAATACATCAATCGTCATCATCACTGACTTACATACAAATTTTGCCTTAGTTCACCTATTGAATTGCCCATTGAAGTACTGTTCCATGCCATGCCAGGCGTGGCAGCGCTTGGCTTTATCATTACTTCCCTGGTCGTCTGTTTAAGTGTGGATTTTTGCACTGGTAGGTAGGTGTAACAAACAACGCGTGATCGCGACTTGCGCTGGTAAAACCGCGGGGCGCAGCTAGTTATTAATATTTTTAAGCAAAATTACATTTTCGATCAAATTATAAGCGGGATTTAAATTAAAAACTAGTGGCATGTATAATTTATAGAAGGTAATTTTCACAAGAAAAAATTTAGTAGAAACAGCGGTACTTTTTATTATCTATTTGATAAAATTGCTTCCAGTATAATTTCTTCTATGGTTTTCGCGATTTTGCATAATAAAACACTTTATTTATTGTAAATTTGGCGAAAGCTCGGGTCAAATAATGAATAAAAACGCGATAAAACCGGATAAATAAAGTGTTTTATTTTGCTTCCAGTAACTGATGCGAAGAATGCTTTTATAAAATTGATGCATGACACTAGTTTCGTTATGTAATGTAAATCTACTAAATGTCACACTAGTACCATCAGTATCCGGTAGAGGCGCTAGTATGACGCGTTCGTTTTAAGATGTTTTACTAACTTTTTGTACACTTACATGTTTTGTACCTACTAAACTAAACTCTATGAATTATATTTTTACCTACTTAGATACCTACTTTTATTTTTCAGCCATTCCTTTTGTAATGTAATGAGGTGCTCCATAAAATCAAAGATATGCTCTTATATATGGATATAAGATATGTCTTACGGCCGAATACAGACACGCTACTCGACATTTAAGAACTACTTAAACAAAGAAGCAGCTCTTAAACTCGAAAATTTCCATACTAATTTAAAATTTAGAAAATGCTTAATAATTTAAGTACCTCTCAAATTTTAAATGACGTTTCTGTATTCGGCTGTAAGACATTCTAATGTTGTAAGGGTCATCAATTATGTAAACAACGAATTGACTGTTTCAAAGGACAATAATGAAAACAAAAACTATCACTTAGAAAAGTTGTTTACGTTTTTGATCTAAGATATCGAAACAAAGTCTAACATAAGATTTTAAACTAACATGGTTATTTTCACTACTAAAATTACTTATTAACGAGGTGTTTACCATGTTTAATATTGAGCTCCGCAAATATAAACATAAACATATAAACATGGTAAACACCCCGTTAATAAGTAATTTTAGTAAAGTCTAACACATATCTATCACTTTTGCAGAGTGCCTTTGTTATTATTATTAATTACATACGCGAGTTATCTACCTTTAGACCAAAACCGCTTTAAAAATAGATCTAAGAATTATCTTTTACTAGCTGCGCCCCGCGGTTTCACCCGCGTAAGTCCCGTTCCCACAGGAATATCGGGATAAAAAGTAGCCTATATATGTTTATCCAGGTCCCCAGCTACCCATATTCCAAGTTTCATCGCAATCGGTTCAGTAGTTTTTGTGTGAAAGAGTAACAACCTCACATACATACATACATATACTTACATGCTTACATACAAACTTTCGCGTTTATAATATTAGTAAGATGAATGAAATAAAACTTCAATTTTATCCTATAAATATAATTATTTTTAATAAAATTATTAATTTTAACATAATTATTTTACATATATTATTTTTTAAGTAGACCATTAAAGGATATTAATAAAATTATGTACCTTTCAGATAATAAATAATGCACTTATGCACTTAAACTTGTGTTTTTATTTTAAATTTATTTTTAACCGCAACATGAAATGAAAAATGTTAATGGGTATGCCAAATCGGTTGAAAGTTTGTTACAGTAAAGCTTGTATGTAAAGTAAAAAAATGTAATGTTGTTCTTGTTGTAATAAAAAATAACCTATAATAATACCTGTAATATTAGTTTTGATTTTCCATTTAAACTTACGATAAATATTGAGTTCCGCTAACAGTCGCGTGATGTCATTTCCAACGCATACCTTCCTATTAACATTATTGTTCATTCTTTCATTTGTATTTTTTATTTTTGACAGAGAATTTAAAGAGCTAATATTCAAAATTAGTTATTAATAATAATAGTAAAACACTTTATTTATCCGGTTTTTATTCATTGAAAACCTTTACCTTGAAAAAGCCAACTGTAAAGTTGGCGAAAGCTCGGGTCAAATAATGAATAAAAACGCGATAAAAACCGGATAAATAAAGTGTTCTATTATGCAAAATCGCGAAAACCATAGAAGTAATAATAATAGTTTATTTCATTCATCAAAAAAATATAACATTAGCAAAAAGGGGTAAGGACTACCTTTTAGATGTCAATGACATCTGTGCCAGGTAGTTCCGCTCTTCTTTAGACTACAGTAGTACTTAAAATAAATTACACAAAACCAAAATCACATATAACATTTAAAAGTAAAAACAAAATACAAATTAATTTTATTAGCTATAACAAAAGTTATTCGGTTCAAATCCAAACAAAAGAAAGTGCATGGAGAACAAGTAGTTATTTTTCCTCATTGTCAGAAAAAACATCGTGTAGGTACAAAACTATTCATCACATAAACAACATTTATAATGTTGTTGTATAAATTTAACTTAGGGTTATGTTATTTTTAACTTCTTTAGAAGTTTAAATAAATGGTTTTTTTTTTCAATAAAATTAGGTAAGTACTTATTTGTCCAAAAGTACCAAACCTCGACTGTAAGCTATTCTAGTAGAATCCCCCAACAACGCCGGGTTTATATAAGCGTTGTGCAGCTCCGAAATTTGTGTGGAACAAGCCGCGGCCGGATCGCCTGAAGATCCCAGTTTCCCGATCCTGAAAGAAAAACTGAAGTAAGTAACCTTGGCTCGGGATAGCTGTTTGTGGCGTCGGATGGGGAAGGATATGTCGGGCATAGAAGTGATAGGGGCTGAGATGATGATGATGATAAAAACTAGTAGCTACCCCGCGTGTTTTCCCGACAGGCGAAACGAAAGTTAAAGGCCCACACAATCACAGTAGCGTAAAAGGACGTAAGATGCAAAATTTTAGAGAAAATTCATACAATTTGGTTAAGGTAAATGGTTAATTCATACAATGTGGTTCCTTAGGTCGGAACCTAAGGGTTCCGACCTACCACGCAAACTGTGGTGCCGTCTCAATAGGCTGAAGACTGTACACGGCCGATGCAACTTCTTCCGACATAAATGTGGATGGTCAGATGGTGCAATGTGCGACTGTGGTGAAGAGGTTCAAACCATGGAACATATATTAGGGGTTAAAGTATGAAATTGCCGATTTGTACTGAAAATCTTAATTGTTTATTTTTTAAATTTTTAACAAATTTATTTAATCAAAATAGTTGCTATTATTATCTATACATTGCTGCCATCTAATAGGAAGGTTATTAATGCCTTTGCGATAGAACTCCGACGATCTAGACTGCACAAACTGTGTGAAAGCATTTTGTACTGCCTCCTGGGAAGAAAACTTCTTGTCACGTAGATAATTGTCCAAATCACGAAAAAAATGGTAGTCCGTTAGAGCAAGGTCTGGTGAATACGGAGGATGACGAATGGTTTCTAAGTGCAGTTCCTGAAGGGTCAAAATGGTTTCTCGTGCTGTGTGTGGTCTGGCGTTGTCGTGGAGCAATAATGGTGAAGATCGATTCATGAGTCGGGGCTGTTTTACTGCTAGTTTTGTCAACATGGTTCGGAGTTCGGCACAATAGACATCTGCCGTAATTGCTTGACCAGATCGAAAAAAACTATAGTGAATAACACCATGCTGAGACCACCAAACAGTTACCATTACCTTTTTATTGGTAAGTTTTGCTTTAGGACACTGTTGTGCCATTTGACCTGGGGTTAGCCATTGCATTTTTCTTTTCCGGTTATCATAAAGAATCCACTTTTAATCACATGTTACAATTCGATCCAATATTCCTTCATTTCTGTACCGGTTCAACAAGGCAACACAAGTTTCAACACGCGTTTCTTTCTGCAGATCAGTCAAATCATGAGGCACTTATTTTTCGTATTTTTTATTTTATTGATTTGACGCAAGTGAGTCAATAAAGTGGGTAAGGTAACGTTAAACCATGCCGCTAATTCCTGGGTAGTTTGACTAGGATCGGCTTCCACTATCTCTCTTAATTCATCGTTATTCACCTGTGTGGGCGGTCTTCCTCGTGGCTCGTTCTTTAAGTCGAAATTTCCATCACGAAAGCGTTTAAACCAAAATCGCACGGTGCGTTCATTAGTAGACCCCTCTCCAAACGCAGCATTGATATTGCGGGCTGTTTCTGCCGCGTTAGTTCCGAGTCGGAACTCGTATTCAAAAATCACTCGAATTTTCGCAGTCTCCATCTTTCTTGTCTAAATTGAATAACAAAAACAATTGAAAGTCGATATTCAAATGTTTCACATTTTTTAAAAAAAGAACATCACAGAAACCATTTGAATAAAGTTTTATTCGAAAACCTCAAACCATGAAGATTCTATGTCAATTCAAAGAACCTATTGCAATAAAACGGCAATTTCATACTTTAACCCCTATTATTAAAGCGGTGCCCTATTCACGCGTACCCGGGCCCTCTCAAAGACATGGATGACCTAACACCGAATTTTATAAATTGGCTCGGTGATCTGAATATTGATTTATAATAAATTGACTTTGAATCTAATTTTATATAATTTGTAACATTTGTTATATTTTTAAAATTGTATTGTAGTATTAATTGAGTGATTGTATTCACATTCGCCTATTTCACATCATACGATTAAATAAATTTGGTTAAGTATTTATTATTTTTTGTATAAGATACCAAAACTTTGAAGTAACAATCATATCAACCACGTTATACAAAGTTATATTAGTATGCTGACTGCTGCTGTTTATTTGTAAGATTTGGATTTTAGGAGAAAGTTTGTGATTGTTGTCCATAGAGAAAATTTCCAGGAATTGTGTTTTTACATAATATACTTGGTAAATATCCTTGACTTTAATAAGTATTGTTTCCTACACTTACTAACTTAACTTTAACTTAACTTTTATAGATCCATGCAAGAAAAAATCTGGGGTACTAAATATGCATAACTTACCAGAACTCGTTCCCGGGATGTGCATTCCCGTCCCACGGGTAAGTCATGACTAGTAGTTTCCCCGCGTGTTTACCCGTCAACTTGGTCGACGGTTCGCGGTCTTCTAGGTATATGTTTATACCACCTAGTGGAGAAAATAACAAGTAAAAGTTAAAAACAGATACAAATATACCCCACAAGCAAAGTAATCCAATGAAGAAAGATTAAACGTTTTTTGGAAGCGGTGTTGGTCTACTGGTAGATACTCCGACTTTCATCCCGGCTCACCGCGCACCAATGTCTTTTTCCTTGCGGATAAGTTATGTGCGTTAATTAACATCGCTCATACGGTGAAGGAAAACATCGTGAGGAAACCAACGGCTTAGTTAGCTTCAGACGTATTGACCAGTTCTTTGCTCAGGGCATGGCTGACTAGGCTGGGAAGGTGGTATAGGTGCTGGACAAGCCTACTCCACCTGACAATGTCCCGGACACTACAGCGACATAAAATAGCATGGATTAAAAGTTGCTTGCGCTGTATAAATCATCTAAAACTAGATGGAAAGGTCAATTATTATTATCTTTTAAGGATATTTCGAGATATTATAACTTACAATTTATTTATTTTTAAACTTAATATAGACTACTGCAAAAATGATAAGTAATTCCAGTAATAAAATAAATTTTGTAGTAAGCCGGACACCCTTACCCTAAAGTCTCGCGGGTTTTCGTCGCTGCTGTCATTGTCAGTTGGCAGCACTATCTTTGCGGTCGCCGCGAGATACTTTTTTACCGCGCAAAACGCGCGTCGCGTCTCTTCAAGACTTTTTTGACATGGCCGACACGTGTGCTCTCGTTAAAACTTTTTTTTTCAACTTTGTATCACTGCACTATTAAGAGACTTTAGAGCAATCCCTAAATTACCTTTAGGATGATCTTCGCTTTTGATAAACATGTGCATTACTCCGGGTCCTTTCGTTTGGAAATATGCTGAAATATAAATGAAACCAAGTCAAATGTGAATCGAATTCGCGCACGAAGGGTTCACAAATTGGTACCGAACCATGGACCGAGCAAATTCCAGAACGCAACTTAAGCCGTTTACCACTAGATGGCGCCAGTGGTAAAACAAAATCGCGATATCCTTTAGTTTAGGTAAATTTAAAAAATCACGTTTGTTCTAGAGAGCCCCTTAAATATTTGTTTCATTTTGTTCATAGTTTTGTTGTTAAATCATCTGTCAAAATTTCAACTGTCTAGTTATCACGGTTCTCGAGATACAGATAGATACAGATTCTGGTGATAGACAGACGGATGGACGGACAGGGAAGTCTCAGTAATAGGATCCCGTTTTTACCCTTTGGGTACGCAACCCTAAAAATTAATATATTATGCAATAAAATCCCCGCGACCATTGGTCTAAACTTCAAAAGTAAATATAACCTGAAGTCCTCGTACATAATATCTCAATGAACGTGGCGAAATTTAAACTCGCTTGCTTAGATGGGTGGGTGTTACACTACGAGGAATAAATAGAATGGAGATCCTTTTGTATTAAATTAAAAAAAAAACATGTTCCACGGTCACACAGCAGCAGATGCACACACTGACAAATGTTCCGTACAGCATTACGTATGATCAACCTTTGGATCGACCAATGGCGGACGATCTTTAGTGACAGACTGACGGAATTATCGTTCTAGGCCCCGCAACCACCGTTTGCGTCGAACATTTTTACAAACGATAGCAACTTCCTTACATATTCGAGTTCGTTGGTTTTACATGAAAAAAAAAAGCAAAGAAGCATACCTTTCAAAGTCCTAGTAACCTTAATATAAGCGAAGTTGACATCAGTGACGTCACTCAATGCGTCTTGCTTCAACATCGCGCGCACTCTGTCTATAAAGCTCAGCACAAACACATCGTTCTGATGAGTCGACATTTTCCACACGCCGAGACCTTAAACCAAATATTTTTGTATGAGTTTCATACTTATTTACAACCACGTTCCGGTTTTAATCACGTAACTAATATTATTAAATAACAAGCGCGGGGATATTACCATGTTTAATTTTGTATTTTTTTCCGGAGCGTAAACAAGCCAGTTAAAATTACAATTTTAAAAACACTAAACACGGTAAATACCCAGTTACTTAATAATATTAGTAGTAAACGACCATGTAAGTTTAAAATCGTATAGTTAATCACGTTGTTTTTATTATTTTCAGCATTGTTACAAAGTTGTTCAGACTTTTCAATCGAGCATCGTGAAACAGAAGAAAAAACTATGCCAAACCGTGTTATTACATTATTTTATGAGCGTCTAATTCAAAAATCCTTAAGTGTTGACGTTTTGTTAACGGCAGTGACGTCAGACTATAGCTTGGTGACGTCATTACACACGTTTATAAACTGCTAGCGGCGCTCCGCGGCTTCACCCGCCGCGTAAGTCCCGATGGGAATATTAAAAGTAGCCTATATTTCCCAAGGACCCACCTATCATGAGCGTTTGACCCCTACCTCACCTGATAGGAAGTGGTCTAAGATGTAGCACACTCATCTAGAAGGAAGAACGCAATCGAACAAGAATACGGACGAGTTCGCTTGCCGCTAAAATTTAGGGCGGATTGTTTTAACTAGCTTAGTAAAAGCTAACCGTAAAGTTAGCGAAACGTAGGCACTTTGTAACAATGCCGGTAAAAAATACAAGTAAAACTAGATAAATATTGTGTTTCATAATAAGGTCACTGATTAAAAATAATGGAATTTTTAAACCACGGAACTCGATGGACTCGACTGGATGCGAGAAGCCGAAAATAGATCTAGGTGGCGTGCAATTGGAGAGGTCCAGCAGTGGACTGCAACAGGCTGATGATGATGATGATAAACTCGATAGAATCGGAACTAAGCGCAACCCGATAGGTGTAAGGTTATAGCTAATCGTTTAAAAAAATGTTTTACCTGCACCAATAACATTCAAAAAGGCACATTTCTTAGCAAGAAAAGCCCTCGAATTCGCTTCTATCAAAGAAGTTTCGGCTATAATGCTCAGCCGTTTGTGATAAACCTTATTGTCGAAGATAGCTCCCTCTTTGAGCGACACGAAACGATCTGTCATCTGTTTCTCCTCCTTTTTCAGTTTCGTCGTTTGCTGAGCCAATTTCGATGAGGCTTCTTTGTACGTAAAGTTTTCGGTCTGGAATAATGCAATTGTTGGTCATTTATAAAGAAACCCCGTAACCTATGTGTTTTTCTAGGTCCTTAGCTATCTATATTCTGAATTTCATCAAAATCAGTCCAACAAACACACTCACAAACTTTCATCTTTATATTATTAGATTATTGGATTAGATTTACCTTTTTGATACATTTTAAAGTGTTATTTATACACTTCGATGACAAAATTGAGGATTCCACCTCTTTTTTTGTTCAGGTCTTAGGCATGTAGCGCCATCTACCAGCGATCTTTGTAGACTGCTAGCTACTTACTATACTTTTTAAATTAATTTCATAATTTAGAAATTTAGTACATACCGCATAAAACTCAGTCCAGATTTTTCTCATTGCGCATTTAGCATTGTCTTTTAGACCTCCATAGCCGTTTTCTTCACGGTTCTGTGAAGCAGTTATCAATATGTCTTCACAATCCATTCGGTTCTCTCGCGTGAACCTAGGACCGATCACACCTGGAAATAATCATTAAAAAAACCAGTCAAGTGTGTTAGAGAGTATATCATGCTGACAGTGGAATTGGTTGCAATAAAATCAAACAATCTTTTGATCTAACAACTTGCTTCAAATTTATTCTTCGATAATGGTACACTCTACAATTGTATACTTAGTCGACAATTTAACAATGATTTTAATGGAAGTGTTTTGCGGTAAGTAACACCGGCGTAAGAGAGAGAAGAAAGATACATCACTTTAAAATATGACGTTTTAAACACAATGTTGCCTGCATAGAATAACCAATAATCAAAGATTATAGTATCGCATTACGCCCTGCGTACACGTACACTTGAAGAGTATTATATTTACAACAAAGTGCGAGTACGATTTGCGTTCCAAGGGTTTCCCACCATTATTAATTACAATTGGGTACCAAAGTCCAAACCCTAAAATAAACACAGGACCAAGCGGAATCCGTGAACGCAACTTACTCCAATTTATCATTAGATGACGCCAGTGGTAAAAATAGATGCCGATATCATTGCGTTTCTTAAAAAAAAACACGTTTGTAATATGGCAGTCCAACTTCAATACCTATTTTTTTATCTTTAAAGTATTTGTGGTTACAGCGGCAACCAACAGAAACACATAATCTGTGTAACTATTTCAACTGTATAGCTATCACGGTTCATGACATACAGCCTGGTGACAGACAGATAGTGGAGTCTTAGTAAAATGGTCTCGTTTTATCCTTTGAGTACGAAACTAATGAAAAATTTCCCTCGGGCCACAATTTGCAGTGTCTCCGGACTCAGGTGGGCCGCTGCAGACAAAACACGAGTTGTTGGGGCACGCTTCGGAGCAGGGGTGTGTTTGTATGGCCCCAATACAGTCCTTGGAACCCTTCTCCAATATCCACTGTGCTCTAACACCTTGACGACCTTACCAAGGCCGACGACGCTGCCATCGCTGTTGCACAGTTTTGGCCAAATAAGATAAAATTGGCTAAACCCTTTCACGCTCTTTGCGTGTCAGAATTAGAACATAACTGTAATAAAACCCGCGAAACTCACCAATAATAATAGCGTCCGTCTCAACGCCCTCCCCCTGAACTATTCCCTTGTTTTTCCTAGTACCATCGTTGATGCAGACTGTATATGACGACACAAACAACATGGCCGACAGCTTCAACTCGTCGTAACTCAGACATTGGGACAGGACAAGTGGAAAGCGCTCGTCGGGAGTCCCTATTGATTCCCAGTTGCCGGCACTGTGCACAAATAATAAAATAAATATTTAACTGTACCTACCACATTATAAACCTTTCACTTGTAAATACAAGGAAACACCCAAGTTCAGAAACAAACATTTATGGTCAGCACACACAATAACAAAAACAAATAATAAATAATTTCCATTTCAAGCTATACTTGTCCCCGGTAGAAATAGAACCAGCTTCCATCTGCGTTGCAGCCGGAGATTCACCCGACAAACAACAAAAGCCAAATAATAAATTTGGAGATACCTATGCTCGGTTTCTCTAGAGATTTACGACCGTTAGCATTAACAATGGTTCAACCAGGGGATATTATTACTACGGCGCGGGCGCGGGCAGCGGATTCGCCGGGAACTGGGATGAAGTATATTTGTTCATTGGGAACAAGTATATTTGTTCATTGGGAACAAGTATATTTGTTCAATGGGAACAAGTATATTTATTCACTGGGAACAAGTATATTTGGTTACTAGGAACAAGTATATTTGCTTAAAAATAAGTGTTTGTTTCTGGTCTGAATGTCTCCATGCATACTTATGCAGTACGCAGGTATGTATTTAAAAAAGAAAAATATAAGTCTAGTCAGCATTTATAAATATTGTAACACATTTATATGATTAACTTACCCTTTCTCCCCAGTAATTAGCATGTACTTGTCATGTTTAGTCATGAAATTGATAGCTCTCTTCAACAATATTCTATCTATCAGTTGAGAGACGGTCATCGTTTTGTATAAAGCCTTTTCTATGTTGCTGCCAAATTTCCTATAGAAAATAAATATTTTTGATCATTATTGAACATAATAATATCTTCATTACCTACATTGTATTTATTTAACCAAATATTACTTTTGTTTATTGTTTAAGGCATTTTACTACGGAAATCCATGGGGTGCCCAGTAAGCTAGGGACACAGGTTCAAATCCTGTATCAGGGAAATTTTTGATGATGCATTTCTCGTCGTAAAATATTTCTATTTAATCAAATAATTTACCTTTTACTTTTGAGAAATTGTTCCATGAGTTGTTGGACTCTCCAATGAATGAGTGGGTACGTGGAATTGATGTTCCTTTTGAGTACATCCTCTGATACCGTTTGTTTTAATGTCTTTATTCTGTAATAAATAAGACAAATTTAATTTAAATAAGTAAAACTTCATTTTCTAATCGGAGCAATGTTCCCAGTTGCATTCTTCTTAGGAGCCCGAGGTTAGATAAATAAAACATCTAATTTACACAAAGTAGGTAAGTCATAAACTCTCACCACATTTTTACAGTTGACTAGCTGCCTGCCACCAAACTTCCTAGGGAGTAAGCAGTTCACCGCACAGTTTGCTAGTCTCGCCCAGTTCCCTTAGGTTGACTTGCGCTGCTTTTACTTAGCCCCGGGCAAATGAGCTAGCCCAGTACTAACTCTTGTGATTGGTCTTGCACTGACACAAATGTCAGTGCCCAACAATCACAAGAGTTAGCATGTTAGCTAGTTAGGGCTAAGTATGTATAGCAGTGCAAGTCAACATTAGTCGCCAATTAAAACAACCCTTTTATTTTTAGAAAATTAGCTGGACTTAATAACAAATTAGTTTATCGTTTTTTTGTTCTATACCTGACTGTATCAATAGGGAAGGGTACAGGAAATGCTTCACTTTTTTCCATGACTTCGTCCAAGGATACATCTTTGGTTTTATGTTTTAATTCCTTATCATGTGATTGTTCTAAGTTATCTGAGGTCTTTGGGGATTCCCAGTCTAACTTGCACCTGTAGAAAAGAAAGCATTTTCGTTGAATAATTAATTTATACATAGTTAGGCACCTATTTCATTAGTAGGAACATGGTCGGCTTATTATGACTTAAGCCAAGTGGGTTGTCTGGGTGGTAACAAGGGGTATAGGTTAGCCTTCAAATTTAAGCGCTACTTAATTATTTAAATAGTAATAGAAGTTATGGAATAGCTTTTATTTTTACTCATGCAACAAATCAACTTATGCAATGCATCCCGCCTGCTTAACTTTAATGAAATAAAACTTCAAGGAACTCATGGGCTTAACTTTTTTTGGGTTGCAAATTGAAATTCATGCACAATGTTTCATTTCATTTTAGCTAGGCTAAGAGTAGCATGTACTTACCTAATCCTTGTGCAATAGGTATTTCATAACAACGATAGTATAACACAATCTACATAAAACATTAGAGGTCAAACTGGGGTTTTAGAGTAATGATCTTCAAATTTTGCACTGAAAAATGACTATTTGACTACGGTCTTAGGTATTTAAGTACTTACCACGCCAGGTTTTTCAAATGCTTTAGTTTGTCCATCTTCACTTTCAATAATAACAATTTGATCAATTTTATTAAGTATATTTCTGAGTGACAGCAATCAAGAATTAAATTGCACTGGAGTAGTTATCATCTATCTGTAAGGTAAGTAGGTATATTTGAATATTGATAAAATATTTTTATTAACTGCAAGTTCGAACAAGTAGAGATGTTGACAAGGGTATTGGTATTGGATGAGTCACAAACAGTTGTTAGTACCTACATAACCAAGTAGGTAGGTACGTATTACAGTACAGTACAGGTAGATAAGGTACAGGAAAAGCTGTGTAGATAATGCGGGAAACCCCGCATTATCTTATTAACTTATTTATTAACAATCATACATATATACTTACCTTTTTACATAGATATGAGATTATTATCTAGGAGTACAGTGTTCTGTATTTAAAAGAACCTAGATATTTCTAAGATAGGTTCATGATAATGATTTGTTGGATGTAAGTTAGGTTACTTAGGTTATAAAATCAGAAAACATATTAAAAAACAGTTTGTTTTAAATAACAGACGAATGTTGACCAAAGTGTCCATTAACACGATTTTCTATATAGAATTAATAAATCACAATTAACATTAAATGTTAAGTAAATAAACAGGCATAATACAACAAAGCACAAAGCAGAATTTGTTTATTTACATTTTTGACAAAAATAACAATATTTGACAGTTTGAGTTTTGGCAGGAACACGTTGAGGAGATGTGTTGCTAAATTTTCACTTTTGTAAAACCTAGTTCAAATGCATGTAAAATGTTTAATTGTGCTCTTCACCTTGTTCAGGGTGAAGAGTGAGAAGCTATTGCTGACATTTTACTGAAAACACGTTTAATTAGTAGCTGGCATGACTAAATTCCTCTATTTCTTGACCTATTTCCTGTAAAGTTTCCAAGTTTGCCGCCAGGTGGGGCGAGTGACGCGAATTTCCGCTGAGAGCCGCTGAGAGCGGCATCGACATTTTCTTGTCATTGCGTTGTTGAACATCGCGCTGTCAACACGTTGACTATACTTTGTTCTAATTAGTGAGGTATTTCTGTTGCAGATTTATTTTACTAGATTGAACTTAGAAGCTGGCAGACATCGGAGGAGAAGAATAGACAGCACACTGGAGGAGGAGACAGCAAAACGTCGCCGAAGTCATCGAGTAGTTCTGACGGTACCGATATTTCGAAAAGCTTCAGCAGCTGCTTCCGAAAATCGGACGGTTCTGAATCCCGTGCACCGTAACTTCGAAAAGAGTTTCAGCAACTCCTACCGAAAGTCGATGATTCTGAATCGCGTGCACGGTAATTTCGAGAAGAGTTACAGCTGCTCATACCGAAAAATCGTGTGCACTTCGAAAAGTAATGTTAAAGTAAAGAGTCATGTAAGTCGGAATATGTTTTCCAATTCATTATAATTGTTCTAATTCTCTATTACCTCTGATATACATCTGAGAAATGAGATTTTTCCGTTACTACTTACCTACCCTACAATTTGGTTAACAAATTTTTTCTGTGGATTAAGATCCCAACAACAGAAAAATGAGATTTTTCCATTACTACCTACCCTACCTACAACTAAAATAAGATTTTTCTTTAAAGTTGCTAACCTACAACTGATAAAAGTAAGAACTAAGAATATTCATCATATTCTTCTTGTGTAGTGGTGTAGCTCCCTTGTCTTAGAGTTTTAAATGTTCCCTCTAAGGCCTGTGACTTGGCCTGGGGCGATTGCTACCTGAGATAACAACGTTGACGCATACCGAGGCACGAAGGAGCTCGAGAGGGTGATTTCTTTTGCCACAAAATATCTCGTCACCTATCCAAGTAGTAACCGCGCCTGGCGTTGCTCAGGCCGCGCGGCCGTTTAAGATCGGCAGGTTGAGCTAGGCTTAAGTTGAGAATATTCGTAGGGACATTTGTTTATAATGCCGGATAAAAATGCAGCATTTCATTCCTTAGATTGATGTAGTTACAGGGTTTCTATGAAACTGATATATAAACGAAAATTTCCGCCCGATAAAATTTGTTTATCTCAAATTAAACTCCTATTTTCATGTTTGAAATCAAATACTATAGGTATTTATTTTTATCCACTCGACACTAGTTTACTAGTAACTGTTTAGCTACCCTGTTTAGATACCTTCAACTTTTAAACCACACGGCTATTACATTACTAAATATTTTGTAAGATTGAATATTATTTAAAGTCTTGTATCCATTTCTTTCGAAAATCTATTTTATCGGAACCTTCAAAGTCCGGGCAAAGTTCAATAGTCTTGAAAAGTTTCGCATTCCGGAGTAGAATCTCAGTGGAAAATAGCAGTGTTTTTAGTAGTACAAAGACTCCTTACTGACTTTCGGACTAAAACGGTTGAACTGATGATTTATATTGGTATACATATCTTAATATTTTTAAATATAGAAATCCAGTATTGGATTTCTTCTGAACCTGCAAGTAAAAATTACACCTGTCATAAGCACAGTTCTATGTGATTGTAAGTTAATCAATTGTGTGAAGATCATCGTATCTTCTGCCTTTGGAGATCATAAGCAGGAGCTTTTAGGCCCACACGATATAAGAATTATTGCAAAAATTCGCAGCAGCTAAAATAACAAAGAACGTACGTAGATTTTATTTTTTAGGATTTAGGTTATATTGAGGGTACCTACAAGAAAAATACTGAGATTTCGAGACGAGCTTCAGCAGCTTCGATCGAATCATAGTACCGGTACCTACAAGAAAAATACACTGAAGTTTCGAGACGAGCTTCAGCTTCGATCGAATTACAGTATTTACTGCAGAGGAAAATACAGATTTCGATGGTTTCAGCAACCGCTTCAGCAGCTATAATCGAAATAAAAACCAAAATAACCGACATGTGGAAAGACTGTAAGTGTAGTTTTCTTTATTTATCTTCCGTCTGGACGGTGTTTATTTTTATGACAGTAGCCCCAACTGCGTTCTAGTTACCGTTGGGAGCACTGCTGTGTGGGAATGACAGCTACAAATAACCTGTCATTTTAACCTACATGAAAAGCATATCAGGGCTTACATTAGAGTCAATAAGTTTATATTTATTCTCTGATTCAAAAAGCGAACGCACAAAGTTTGTTCTGTCACTGATTTTGCTTACGGCATCCATTATGCCCCGACTGATTTCTAGTTACCGTTGGGAGCACTGCTAGACCCGTTTGTCAATCGGGAGTATGGGAATGACAGCTAAAAATAACCTGTCATTTTAACAGCACCTCATGGATTATTAGAGTCAATAAGTTTCTAATTATTCTCTGATTTTAAAAGCGAACGCACAAAGTTCGTTCCGTCACTGATTTTGCTTACGAGTTGTTTTGACGTCTGGGTCAATTCAACTGCATTCCCGTCGCCGGGAAAATCTCAGAGACTACAGTAATACGTTCCAGAAATTTGGTCTAACAACAATCATAGTTCTGTTTAGATTTGAACAACCTCGCGTGGTACTCCAGTACGTGATGTTGGACTTCAGAGAGCTAAGATGAGCTGCCCAATATTATAGCGCCTTCAGCAGGCGGTGGCTCTAGCAACACGGGTGAATCTGTTTTCTTTTGTCTTACTCATCTTTTTTTTTACACGACTGCCAAAGGAAGTGTTATGTTTTTGCCGTGAGTGTATGTATGTATGTATGTATGTATGTATGTATGTATGTGACCTATTTTTGTGCCGTCGTAGGGTCTAAACGGCTGGGCCGATTTAGATAAACGATACGTCGTTAGATTCGTCATGACCGTGAGAGTGACATAGGGTACATTAAAATAATAAATAAATAAAAATAAAGATTTAAAACGCTATAAAGCAAGATTTGTCTTGACCATAAAAACCGAGCAAAGACAACGGAACGTTACTTAAAAACTTTTCGATTTGACTTTGACGCCGAGTTTCAACTTTTGAAGGAACTTGAATGTTTGATTTGTCAGTTTGTCAAGATAACATAAATAACAATTACTATGTTTACAATAAGTAATTAACTAAAAATTTGAAATGTCGCGCTATGGATAATGGATAGCAAGGCTAATCCGCTAGGACAAGAAAAAGTTTTCGGATTTGGTAATTATATTTTAAGATGAATACCTGCCTACTTCATAGCCATCTCAGCAAAACTCAAAAAGAATAGCTATTATAATATTGAAGGCTTTTAGATAGCCTATCTTTACCGATTTCGAGTCCTCGCTACTGGAGTATACACATCCAGAGTTAATGAGTTTCTCTGGTGTAATTGTATCTAATCTCTAATAACTAAAAAGCGTTAAATAAAAAAAATATTTAAAAAAATAAAAAACCCGACTGCCGTTAAAACTGAAAAGTAAAAAACAAGAAGATACCTAAAGGTAAAGAAACCTTAAAAATCATTCGACGCATCTAGGAGCCTTAAACAATTGTGGATGCAGTCGGGTGGGACTCCTTTTAAAGGTAAAGTATAATGACACCAAATTGTGTTGAAGTCCCACCCGAGTCCATCCACAATTGTTTAAGGCTCCTATGTGTTTGTGTGTGTGTGTTGTGATGTGTTTTTTTACTCATTCTTCGTGACGTCTGATGTCTGAGACGGTCCTGCCGAATATCATAACGCCTTCAGCAAGCGGTGGCTGTACGAACATCAGTAAACATTTTTTCCCATCGAGTTCGTCATTGATGATTAGAGTTCGTCATTCACCTACTCGGCTATATAGCTGCAGCATCTGAACGCACCTCGGTGCTTTAAAGCTTTTCGATCTCGGAAGCAGAGCCATCTGCGGGCCCTGTGAGATTTTGAGCCTTAACGAGACGCTCTGATCAACAACGACTTACTTAAGACTTCCTTTAGGTTCCTGATGCGAGGTTTGTCTGATTGTCAATGGCGGTTTATCTTCATTAGTTGGACAACCGCCTAAGTATCACTTCTTTTGAGAGAATGACTTAAGTTTTTTAAGCCTGCTTGAACTTGTTGGGTAAAATACGAAATCTTTGTTATTTGAAACCCGAAATAATAGATCTGGCTAAATTCTTAGCAGATTTGACCTAGACCAATGTCTTCGTGGGACTTTGGACACCAATCACTTGCAGAAATCAAATCAGATTTTTTTTTTTTGTACGATCTCTGTCGCACTGGACCCTAAAGATTAGATAACTTGAAATTTTGTGGTGGTCATTCATTAAAAAATAGCTCCTCTTCTTTGGAAACGCTAGTTTATCGGGAAAAAGTTACCCGAATTTTACATTCGGGAAACGAAACTCCAAATTCCCGAATGTAAAATATTTTTCATTACATTCCATAGTTAGACGAAACAGAATTGTTTTTGTACGTCTCAGGAGAACAAAAAAGAAGGGGGGGCAACATAACAACTTAACGTTACGAAACGCCTGCCAATCCTTTAGCCGAATTGCACGACGGTTGTCGATGTCGTACAGGTAAATTGTTTTGTCGACAATATGGATACCTAGATTTGCACGTGTTTCCAAAATCGAATTGCATTAGGATTTCAATATTGTTTTGTCTAATATAACCTTTTAACACACAGGAAGACGATTGCGATAGTCTTGTCACGAGTATCATGGGTTAGTAGACAATTCGCATAGGCAATTCTGTGCGAATTTTTCAGATGTGTTTTCACAAGTAATTATAGAAAAGGTGCTTAAATGATATTATTGGTCATTGGGTAAGATTTAATAAGAATGATTTTGCAGCTATACACACGACCGCAAGAAGTTCTGAGATGTTCTACGATGACTTGATTAAATTGGTAATGTAATGTTCCAATATTTATTTGTCGATTGAGAATTGAACACAGACTAATACTTTTATTAGCTTGTTATTAGTTAATTAATTTTGAATCGTAAAATATTCTTTTTATTCGTCCAGATGCCTTTAAAGGCATTAATTGTTCCTCTCGTTAATTCGATGCGAAGACGTATTATCAGTTCTCATCAAATTGAAATCTATACTCAATGTTAAAATATTATAACATTATCTATCCTTTACAATAAATGCTATTGTACTGGGTCTTACTGGTAAATTAATAATACTTTTTATCTTAATATGTAACAATCGTCTTGGTTTGCTATTTATGCTAAAAAGTTTATACTACATATTATGACATATAATTAGGTATTGGATTACCCAAGTACGGGCAGGTACTACAAAGTAGTTTACCTAAAGTCAGCTTACAAAAACTTCGAGACATTAAATTTTTAATTCTTACTGCCTACATTTCAGCTTTTATTAAAGTTTGTTTGCCTCTTAAAATACCTACCAGGTGATACCAGACACTTCTCACTCTTCACCCTGAACAAGGTGAAGAGCACAATGAAACGGTTTTACCTTTCCAATAAAACCAGCATTGTGCTCCGAGCCTTGTTCAGGGTGATTTCAATTGCTACCTGGTGAGAATCAATGACAAGAAAATGTCGATGCCGCTCTCAGCGGCTCTCAGCGGAAATTCGCGTCACTCGCCCCACCTGGCGGCAAACTTGGAAACTTTACAGGAAATAGGTCAAGAAATAGAGGAATTTAGTCATGCCAGCTACTAATTAAACGTGTTTTCAGTAAAATGTCAGCAATAGCTTCTCACTCTTCACCCTGAACAAGGCTCGGAGCACAATGCTGGTTTTATTGGAAAGGTAAAACCGTTTCATTTTGGGGGCATATTAATCAATTTAGTTTCGTGAAGGTATACAAGTGTAATGAAAGTAAAAATCGGTGCAAAACATGGACTTTAACGTTGTTTCTAAAGCTCGTGTGAACAGTTTACAATGACTTCTGGACTTGATTTTTACTACGACACGACTTGATTGTGTTTATGCAAATTGCAAATAACTTTCAAATATTAATAAAACGTGATACTGGCTACTTTCCGATTGGCCATATTCGGTTCACAATCGTGAAATAAAAACTTGACAGTTTTTTTTTCTCTTGGGCCTTAACTAAACAGTGGCTATTAAAAATTAATCAGTGTCATGGATTAATTTGCTTTGTCGGAGTTTTGGCGCGAACGCGTTGATGATAAACTTCTAAAACTTAATGATTTGTACTATTACTACTTTAACATTATTCTTATACTCAAAAAAGTTTATTTCCGTACGTAGTCAAGTAGAGGGAGTCATTGTAAATGGCAATTTGGCCAGTTTCACGTAAGGAGTTTGAATTAAAGAGTTAATAGTGGGGTAAAATGGGTGGTTCAATAGAGTTGTAGCTTGTAGCATAGGGTGTAAGAGCCGTAATTGTATTAAGTCGGTCGAATAATGGTTATAGTTAAAAATAAAGGAAATTTTTAGCAAAAATCAGGATGAACGCATCTGAGCAGCAGAGTCAACGTAAAGGATACACAAACATCAATGATAAATAAGCGGTATCTCCTTGTAAGTATATGTATTAGTAGATGATGTAATAGGTGCTCCAATCTTATAATATTATAAACGCGAAAGTTTGTATGTATGTATGTCTCTGAGTTTGTTACTCAATCACGCAAAACTACCTGTGCTATGAAAGAAAGGTGGAATATCTATAGGGAATAACACAAAGGGTACTTTTTATCCCGATATTCCGGCAGTAACGGAACTTACGCGGGTTAAATCGCGGGACTGTAGTAGGTCTGTAGGTACGCAATAACTATCTTGTAAGTGTATATTGAATACATTATAATAATATCATTATTCAAGAACTCGCTTTGCTCTAACTTTTTTAACAGGAACTAGTCTCGATTTAATTAACAAAACAACGACGAATAATAACCGACCAGTATACCTACCTAGATTACCTATTAGGTAATTAAGTGGATATCTTAATACTTAATTATAAAAAAACGTAGGTAAATTTCATCATGACAAAATACTGTATACCAGCTTAATAACAGTCGGTTAAACACAGCAACGTCTAACGTCTTAAATGAGTCGGAACGACTAACAAAGTGGCTGAATGCGAGCTTTGAATTTATTTCCGACGATTATCGTCCCTTTGTACGGAGGAAACGGGTACTTCGTTAATGGGTACCTATTATTATATTTTCCGGAGTCGAGCAAATTGCCTTAATTTAATATCTAACAAAGAAAAGTTGTGCTTTATATACTCCTATGTACCTAAGTAGGTATTTCCAATTGGGGTTGGTTGTTGCGATTTGTAATTGTAAGTACCTATCTACGTTGCCGTTTGTACCTACACAAATATTTTGGTACTAATAAATTGTAGTGAGGTATTGGGTAATTGTTAAGTTTGTAATACGATGGTTTTATACGTGTAGGTACGTATAATACCATCGTAATACAAAACTACTTGGTTATAGGTTTTTTTTTGCCAAAAAATTGTAAAACTCACTGGCTTAATAACTAGAGAAAACTATTAAATTTAAAATAAATAAGTTATTAATTGCTTTAAATTTTTTCATGTGAAACCTCTATAGGCTTACCCCAGGTAAGCCTGATTGTTGACTTGGCGATACAAGCCCACAGAACACTATTACTTGTACAAGCCGTGGCGGGTTTCGCCACGATATAACAAAACACTGACAAGAACACACTGGGTTGTTTGTGACACTGGGTAAATGTGGAACAGAAAAAATGTATTTACTTTTAACTTTTTTCTTCACGCTTTGTGGCCAGTTATCTATACAAGGTGTAACAGGTAAGCCCTTTTAATCCGAAAGGGGGTTGTTCTAGACGTCTAGGCGAACAACTTTTGTTCTACGACTTTTGGAAATTCGAAGTACTTTTCGAAAAAATTAGGTGTAAAGTTTACTTGAAAATCAGCTGTTTCTGAGAGTTCGAGGTCATTGACCTTATGTTGTCCTTTTATTTAGTTTGATAGTTTACAATCAAAACTGCAATTACCTTTATTTTCAAAAACAGCTGTTTTTTCAGTGAAACATAATCTCAAATTTTCAAAAAAAAATTTGAAGTTTCATAAGTCGTACAACAAAAGGTGTTCGCCTTGACGTCTAGAACAACCCCCTTTCGGATTAAAAGGGCATACCCGTTACAAATCTATTTTTTGTATCTAAAACTCTTTGTCCTGAGTGACTGACTGAGGGATCAACGCACAGCCTAAACCCCTGGTAGTAGAGAGCTGAAATTTTGAGGGTGTGTCCGTTATGTGATGAAGGCGTCAGATAAGAGAGGATTTTCCGAAATTCCACCCCTAAAGGGGGGAAAGGGGGGGAAAACGTTTTTATGCAACTTCCAAGTCGCTTGACCTACAAACTTGAAATTTAACACATAGATTACTGTGGGGTCGTAGATAAAGCACTAAAAAGTTTTTTTTAGAAATTCAGTCCCTGAGGGTGTTAAATTGGGGATGAAAGTTTGTATGGGAATTGGTTTACCGTTTCACCTACAATCTTAAAATTTAATACGAATATTGCTGTAGGGACATAGGTGATCCTATGCCGATTCTATGTTTAACCTATGCTGATTTTATTTTGAACCTATGCTGATCCTATGCTGAACCTATACTGATCCTATGCTGAACCTATGCTGATCCTATGCCATTCCTATACAGATCGTATGCCGATATTATTCTGATCCTATGCCGATCCCATCCTGATCCCATGCTGAACCTAGGATCAGCAGATCCTATGCTGAACCTATGCCGATCCTATGCTGAACTTAACCTGATCCTGTGCCGTTCCTATGTTGAACCTATGCCGATCCTATGTTGAACCTATGCTGATCCTATGTTGAACCTATGCTGTTCCTATGCCGATCATATGCTGCTCCTGTGCCAAATCTATGCTGATCCTATGCCGATTCTATGCTAAACCTAGGCTGATCCTATGCCGATCTTATGTTAAACCTAGGCTGATCCTATGCCGATCCTATGTTGAACCTAGGCTGATCCTACGCTGAACCTATGCTGATCCTTTTCCGATCCTATGCTGAACCTATGCCGATCCTATGTTGAACCTATGCTGAACTTATCCTGATCCTATGCCGTTCCTATGTTGAACCTATGCTGAACCTATGCCGATCCAATATTGAACCTATGCTGATGCTATGTTGAACCTAAGCTGTTCCTATGCCGATCCATATGCTGCTCCTGTGCCGAACCTATGCCGATCCTATGTTGAACCTAGGCTGATTCTATGCTGAACCTATGCTGATCCTATGCCGATTTTATGCTTAAACTAGGCTGATCCTATGCTGAACCTATGTTGAACCTATGATGAACCTATGCTGATCCTATGCCGATCAAATCCTGATCTTATGCCGATCATATCCTGATCCTATGCTGATTTTGCATCCAATTTTTAACCTTTTTATTATCTTAATCGACAGACATAATTATTGATATACGAACAGTACTATTTCCTAAATGCGGGTACGGGACTCCCGCGGTTTCACCCGCGTAAGTCCCGTACCCGGGATAAAAAGTAGCTTAAGTGTTATTCCCGGTATCCAGCTATCTATATTCTAAGGTAGCTGGATATCCGTTTCATCGCAATCGGTTCAGTAGTCTTTGCGTGAAATCCTACTTATTTTATTAATAATATAAACGCGAAAGTTTGTATGTAAGTATGTATGTGAGGTTGTTACTCTTTCACGCAAAAACTACTGAATTGATTGCGATGAAACTTGGAATATAGGTAGCTGGGGTCCTGGATTAACACATAGGCTTCTTTTAATCCCGATATTCTTGCGGGAACGGGACTTACGCGGGTAAAACCGCGGGGCGCAGCTAGTAATATTATAAATGTAAAAGTGTGTGTGTTCGTTACTCAATCACGCAAAAACTACTGCACCGGTTGCGATGAAACTTGGAATATAGGTGGCTGGGGACCTGGATTAACACATAGGCTACTTTTTATCCCGATATTCCTGCGGGAACGGGACTTCCGCGGGTGAAACCGCGGGGCGCAGCTAGTAATATTATAAAGCTTAAAGTTTGTGAGTATGTATGTCTGTGTATGTGTGTTTGTTATTCAATCACGTAAAAACCGCTGAACCGATTGCGATGAAACTTGGAATATAGGTAGCTGGATACCGGAAAAAACAAATAGGCTACTTTTTTCCCCTTAAGTCCCGCGGGAACGGGACTTACGCGGGTGAAACCGCGGGGCGCAGCTAGTAAATAATAAAGGTTTGTGTATTTATATGTTATTTTTTGCCATACTAAAGACCATTGAATCCGTTGTGTTTAAACTTTAAATTTCCAAATACAGTTTGCAACATGAGAACGAGGTAGGTATCTAATGAACTCTGGTAGCTAGACTGTTGATATTTTCACAGATTATGTATTTTATCCTAGAATAAGATAGATAGATAAGTATAGAAGAAAACATTTCTGAAATACGTGTTATTCATATTTATTTTCTAGCGTCATTATTTTAATAGACGTGTTTTCACGCTATTAAGAGAAAAAGAGTAATTGAATTTAATTATATTCTAATTTCAAATTTTCAAATTTATTTGCAATTTACTTTACCATACGATAAGTTTATCGGGGCAAAATTGGAAATAGGGCGCTCTTAAGTAAGAAACTCTAAAATAAAACATTTAAATCGAACCAATGGGGTACCTACACGGTCACATAATTTCACACATTTAAGGCGTATTACCATTTCCCCAAACCTTTCTTCCACTTCCACCCACAATAGGTAAAACCTAGTACTTAACAAATTCCTGTAAATAACGCACACGATCGCTCTAATGGAACCCTCATGATGTTAAAATGTTTCATTGTTTAAAATCAAAGTGAGGTATCGAGAGGTAGAAGTTCAAGAATTTATGTTACTTTGCGAATAGAGTAAACACAGTCTATTCGAGTTTATTGGGGTGTAACTTTACTGCAACGATTACCAAACGAATTACGATGAAACTTGGATATGTTTTTATTCATATATCTACTTTTATTTTAGGCTACTTTTTATTCTGATATTCCCGCAGGATCGGGACTTCAGCGAGTGAAACTGCGAAGAAATTTGCTTCGACGTAAGTCAAAGGCTGTAACTTCACGTTTTCTTTCAAACGTTTCTAGAGTGTTACCTCTATTCTATTTCAATTGCTTATCTCACCCAGTGGAGAAGTAAAGCACATCGATCTGACACTTGGTTCAGACTGGAAGCGAGTAAGACGGCTTTGAGTTACCCCTATTGTTAAAGCTATCGGGATAAGGCTGCGACCATGATGATAATATTTAGTAATATCGTTAAATGGATTTAAAAAACATGTAAATGTATGTCACAAAGCGCTTTTAACTCATAACGCAAGCCTACCTCAGTTTAGGACTAGGCCCAAACTAAGTTAGGCTTGTGTTATGAGTTCTAAACAAGACTCTTTAGTGCATCGCAAGCTCTTTGACGTAGTTTGGCACGAAGTAGAAGATTTGATGCATCGGTTGTGTGTGAAGGACGAAAGACGGATCTTTGCCCAGCAGTGGGTCGATAATATTTATCTAATCTATTCATGTAAATTTCAATCTTCTGACTGATTAAACGGACCACAAATTAACCGTTGGTCCTAGAGGCGCGAAATTTGGAGAGATATTCCGGTAGCGCGGAATATCGTCATTGCTTTGTCGACCTTTTAAAAACAATAAAGTAAATAAAATAAAATAAAAAAGTAAATTTTAAGTAAAAAATCGCATCGACTACTTTAAAAAACCACAGATACTTAATTGTAATGATAATGTTTCTTTTTTAAATATTTAAAGGCGAAGCATCGCCTCCATCAGGACTGGCCATGGTTTGCCACGTGGGTGTGAGCGTTGGAAATGGTAAAAGTCCAAATTTTACAACGGAACACTTTATTATTAAGGAAAACAATTAAATGATACTCTTATCTCGAAATCAGTTCACAGCAGTTAAGACAATCACATTTCATTTAGGGAACAGTCACAATCAATTACAAAAGTCACAGGATTACGCAGAATAAAGGCGATTCGTCGTAGGAATGGTGCGCCCACGATGGCGGTTACGAGTTGAATGTCCAAGATGGCTACCGCCAACATGGCCGCCGACCATAGACACGACGCTCCGCCAGAGTGACAGCTATGAAGCCGCTGTCAAACTCTTTCTGGTGTTGCCATTTGATGACGTGCGCCGTCACGGCCGGACTGACTTGCGACCGTCCTCGGGCGCTACTGATTGCAGACCTGTAATAAAACGACCAGGGCATCACTTGCTCATTAATTACTAACCGCTCGTTCAACCTGACAAGTTAGCATTGAAAACGACTACAGTCTCAGAGTCTTACAGAACATAAGGTCACATACTATTGGGTAATCCACTACTGATCTGACAGAGCTTTTCTCAAGGCAAATAATTGGCGGTGTCCCCACGACCAACCAATTTCAGTATGGCCCGGACGACACTCACGCCAACACAAAACCAACTAGTATGGCCCGGACGGGTGTGTCCCTTTGACCAACCGCGCACAGTATGGCCCGGACAACACTGTCCCTACGACCCACGTAAACCAACTATCATTGCTCGGATGGGTGTGTCCTTTCGACCAACCACACACATTATGCGGTATGGCCCGGACGACACTATCCCTCCAACCCGCGTAAACCAACTATCATTATTCGGACGGGTGTGTCCTTTCGACCAACCACACACATGCGGTATGGCCCGGACGACACTGTCCCCTTAACCAATAGAAAACAACTGTCATAGCCCGGACGGGTGTCTCCTTGCGGCTAACCAAACACACGCGGTATTACCCGGAGGACACTGTCCCTTCGACTAAGATTACAAATGTACCAACAATATCAAGCTCAACTTACTATTCGGTCATGTCTTGTTCAGCATGAATTTCAGCTACATGCTGAACGTCCTCATAATCAGACGTCACGCTAACAGTATCGGAATTGGCTGTTTGAGTGTCAGATTCCAAAGTCACATTGTCAGATGTAACGGTCATGGTGTCAGATTCAGCAGTTAGAGTGTTACTTTGGGTGGTCATGACGTCACTACTTAGTCTATCGAGGTGGATGTTGTCAAGGTCCATCACATCCGGCGCCGTCATGGTCTCCTCCTCATTCATTAGATTATAGGAAATCTCAAGCAACCCGTTATGACCAGGTGGTACTGAACGCAAGTTCTCGTGTGCATACTTGAAAGTACGATGGGAATTATTAAGACTTTTAAGCTCATAACGATCATTTTCTAAAACCTCGGTAATAACAAATGGACCTCTAAACTTTTTGTCTAACTTTGTTTGATTCCGCTCGCTATTTTTAATGAAGACGAAGTCTCCCTTTGAAAATGGTTTAATTACTGCACGACCCCTATTGAAACGCGTAGCGTCAGCTGCAGCTGATTTTTGTATGTTAGCGGAGGCATCTTCTCTAATTGAGTCTAGGTCTAATCGGTTTTGGGGGTCAGAATTTGTAGAACTAATCCTAGATAAACCTAAAGACTGGGCTCGAATGCCGAACATTAGTTCGGTCGGTGTGTATTTTGTGACCGTAGACTTTGTACTATTGAGTGCAAGTTGTACGTCGCCTAAATGGTCACGCCAGGTTTTATTATGGTCGTTCTCTATGATGGTCAATAAACTTTTAAGTGTGCGCATAACGCGTTCAACCTGACCATTTGCCCTGCTGGAACCCGTTGCAATAAAGTGTAGGTCAATTTTGTGCTCAGCACAAAGATTTTTAAATTCTGAGCTGACGTAACATCTGCCTTGATCAGCGATAATACGCTTCGGGGCTCCAAAGAGACAAACAGCTTTCCTAAGGGCTTGTACCGCACTAGACGCATCCAACGAAGACGTATATTCCAACAACACATATTTGGTAAAAGCGTCAATTATCACAGAACAATATTCTTTACGGTCACTTTTCCCGCTTAGCTTTCCAGTAAAATCTATATGGATTGTATGCCATGGAATAGACACCTTCGGAATAGGGTGGAGTTGAACAGGTTGGGCTCCGGATGGACCCTTCGATGCTTTGCAAATTATACAAGAATCGATAAACTTCCTAACACACTTAGACATTTCAGGGAACCAATACTGTTCATAAAGTTTGTCCAAAGTTTTATCGCTGCCTAAATGTTGTAGTTCGCTATGTACATGATTAATTAAGGTCCAAATCAGAGAGCGCGGAACAATTGGTAACCATGAAATAATTTTGTTACGTACAACTTTCCTGTAAAGGATTCCTTCCCTAACGTCATATGTACGGCCTACGGTCTCGGGAAAATCATTATTATTATGTTTTGATATTAGATCTTGTATCTCACTATCGCGCTTTTGTTCCACAGAGAGCCAACCTTGATATAATTCGATAAACTTTACTTCTTTATGTACAGCTGCTAGGGGTTCTTTGGATGTAGAAGGCAAATTTGCATTTGGTAGGGGATTTCTGGAAAGGTAATCCGCGTGTTCCATCGAGCGACCATCGCGGTAAATAATTTCAAAATCATACGCCTGCAGTATCGCCCACCAACGATGCACTCGTGGTGTAAGGTCTGTTTTGGACTTGGAGGCCTTAAGCGAATTACAGTCAGTAAACACCTTGAAATGTCTGCCATATAAGTAGTGTCGGAAGTGTTCTACTGCACGTACGACTGCAAGAGTTTCCAGTTCGTACGAATGATAGCGGGACTCCACTTCGGATGTACGGCGGCTAAAATACTCTACGACATGTGGAAAATCGTTTGTCTTTTGAATCAGGATTGCTCCATAACCATCAGAGCTTGCGTCGCAATGTAACTCAACGGGCAAATCAGGGTCAAAGATTGTTAGAACTGGTTCAGAAGTGAGTATACCAATTACAAGGTTACGAATGTTTTCATGCTTTTCTGTCCATTGAATGGGTCCTTTTAATTTTGTAAGTGGATAAAGAGGGCCAACGATTTTTGTGAAGCCCTGAATGAATTTTCGGAAGTACGACGCTAATCCCAAAAATTGGCGAACCTGTGTGGCAGTCCTTGGTTGAGGGGAATCTACTAAAGCCTGAATTTTGCGCGAATTCGGTCGTACTTCGCCAGACTGTATAGAATACCCCAGGTATTCAATTTTTAATTTCATAAATTTGCATTTTTTAAGATTCAAAGAAAACCCAGATGCAGATAAAGCACGTAAAACCTCGTCAAGACGTTGTAAACCCTCGCTAACAGTTACAGAATGACAAAGAACATCATCCATATACACGAGAGGCATACGAGAAGACACGGACACGGAAGGCGAGAGGCTTGATTTCAGACTATTAAGGGCTTTGGTGATACACCTTTGGTATACTGAGGGGGCATTTCGTAATCCGAAGGGCATTGCAAGATACTCGTATTGCCCCTCGGGCGTTACGAATGCTGTCTTTTCGATCGAATTGGGGTGAATGGGGATAGCGTGGAAGCCAGAGGCCATATCTAATGATGAAAAATAGTGTGCACCAGAAAGTTGGTCTATTTGTTCCTCTATACGAGGTAGAGGATAGTGCTCAGGCCGCGTGTTCGAATTGAGTTCGCGATAATCTACGCACATCCTGTCAGTATTGTCTTTCTTTTTGACAAGTAGAATCGGGCTCGCAAAAGGGGACGAACTCTCCCGGATTACCCCTGCACTCAAAAGTTCCTCAATCTTTTCTCTAACAATTTGTTTTTCTACTGGAGCTAATCTATAAGGACATCTCTGCACAGTTTTATGTTGATCTATTAATGTGATTTCTAACTCGCCAGTAGTCACGCGCCTACTGGGAATACCTTCAATAAAATAATCAGAGTATTTATTCAGTAGTTCTATCAGTGATTCCCTATCAGTTCCCGTTAGATCAGTATCAACTTGACTAAAATCCGGCCTAAAAGTACTAAGTTCACAAAAATTACTTTGCTTCTTTATATAAAATGTTAACTTATCATTGTTAATTTTAACGCTAATGCCTTTTTCTAAAATATCTCGACCTATTATTACAGGATCAATGATAAAACGATCTGGTACTACATGAAAAGCTACAGATTCCGAGATTCCGTCAATTTCGATTGCACTTAATATTTGTAGTTCACACCTAATTTCATCGCCCCCAATACCACAAAGAGAGACGAGATCTTTGCGTACAGTACCAGGAAACTTGCTACTTAAACTTTCTTTTAAAAGAGAACAGGAAGATCCACTATCAAAAAGAAAACCAATTCGCTCACCGGATGATGTCCTTAAGGTACCCCTCGATAGCTGATGTTCGCAAATGTTGACCTGTTTCTTTGTGACTACACCACCATTCTTCCTCTCCGGGCAAGAACTTGCTATGTGTCCTGGCTTTCCGCAAGCGTAACAGGTAACAGGTAGTGATTTGTCTAGCCCGCGACCCGAAGCTGAAGAATCTTGTTGTGTTGAGGTACCGGATCCAGAGTCATCTCGTCTTTTCCTGCAGTCTGCTACTCGATGACCGGGTATTCCACACCAATGGCATTTACCGGGAAATCGATTGTTGTCAACCATCCGGGTTCGCTTAGCTTCCGATTCATGAAGGTCAGATCCGTCTATACGTCGCTTTAAAGAGATTCCTCCAAGTACTCTGAATAGCTGAGCGCGAGTAGATATTGTGTGTGCATGTAGCTCGCGGCGTATGAGACCGTCTTTCTGGCACAATACAGATGTTACAAATCCGGTTTTCACATCTTCGGACATTTCGGTTTTCGGAATACTTTCGATTAAGTTCCACAGGCGTAAAGCAGCATCGGATGCGGTTTCTTTCGAAGTAATTTGAAATCGTAATATATCGTCAAAGTAATCCTGATATAGTCTAGGTTTTAAAAACCTGGCCAATAAAGCCTGTTTGATTACATCCCATGTCAACTCGTTTAGATTTAGTTTGGTGAGACACGTCGCAGCACGACCTTTCAACGCACTAGTTAGCGCCATCAGTAAGTCAATGCCCTCAAGGCGTTTATTTAGAACAATCAACTCGGTAACTTTGCACCAACCTTCAATATCGGATTCAAAGTCATCGGGGTTGAATGGGATAAGCTTGATTTTGTGATCACTGGAACTACTGCAAGCTGGCTTCGCTTGCGACGAAGCTGACGCCTCGAACGCTCGTGAGAGTAATGCTTGCATGTTGCTCAGTAACTTCACTGCACTATTCTCGTCTGATAGCGGTTGTGATCCCACTTCTGATAAAGGCGAAGCATCGCCTCCATCAGGACTGGCCATGGTTTGCCACGTGGGTGTGAGCGTTGGAAATGGTAAAAGTCCAAATTTTACAACGGAACACTTTATTATTAAGGAAAACAATTAAATGATACTCTTATCTCGAAATCAGTTCACAGCAGTTAAGACAATCACATTTCATTTAGGGAACAGTCACAATCAATTACAAAAGTCACAGGATTACGCAGAATAAAGGCGATTCGTCGTAGGAATGGTGCGCCCACGATGGCGGTTACGAGTTGAATGTCCAAGATGGCTACCGCCAACATGGCCGCCGACCATAGACACGACGCTCCGCCAGAGTGACAGCTATGAAGCCGCTGTCAAACTCTTTCTGGTGTTGCCATTTGATGACGTGCGCCGTCATATTATTGATTGTGTTATGTATTTATAATTATTATAATTTTTGGTTTCCGACAACGCGGCGACTTCGCGACGACTTATATACCTATAAGACATCATGGTAGGGCCTATTATTTTGTGGTGTGTAGGTATTCACTTTAAAAAGGTTTTTGGAAAATACCGCTTTACACCGCTAGTTAGCAATAAATAAAGGTTTTTTATAAAAACATTAGACTTTTCGTAGTTTGTTTTTATTGCATAAGGCATATCTACTAGAAATATTTTCCGTATTTTTTTATTTATGCATAGACGCGAGTTCAAATTTCATCGAGGGCGAATTTTTAAAGATGAATTTGTCCTTTATAAATATTTCCAAACATTAGACATGCAACCTAACCAATCGTGGAAAATATAAAACGTCGTCGTCTAATCGAAGCTGCCATCAACCACTCACCGCTTTGTTAATCGCGGCGTACTTATTGCATTCGATGTTTACCATTTATTGAATAGGCATTATACTTTACTAAGGGTGGTCTGGTGGTAGATAGTTTGGCTTTCCTACCGTAGGTCGTGTGTTCGAATTCCGGACGACCAACTCAGCAACGCTAAATGTACCTTAAAAACGGTTCAGCAATTGTTGAAAATCTATTTTCATCTATTTTCTATACTCTATTTTTCTTATAATAAAGGAAGAGAGGACAGGAGGAGAAAAGTCTGTACTTGAAAGTAAATTAAAAAAAGTTGTGTAAGGGAGTTAGGAAAAGTAGTAAAACAAAATTACCTGTTTAAGTAATTTTTAAAATACATGTCTGTCTGTTTCTGTGTTTGTTCCATAAACAATTAAAAACTACTAATCCGATTGAATAGGTTTATTTTCGAGGAACGTCGTCGATACCTAATCGTACTTTACATCGCAATCCAATTAGTAGAACCCGAGTAAGGAACGAAAAAGTCGGCTATGCACTATTTCTACGCAGGCAACGTCGCGGGTAACAGCAAATAATTTAAAAAAACTAACAGTAATTTTTTAATAAACTAACAGTTGCTGAACTATATTCGACATAAATCTAACAATCCTAAAGTATTGTTAATGTGGTGGTGTCGTATCTACCTGAGGATAAACCTGCTTGCCTTTTGATCTCCTTTCTTGATAAAGTAAGTGTACCTACGTACGTTTATATTTTACTAGCTGTGCCCCGCGGTTTCACCCGCATAAATTCCTATCCCGTAACGTATGTGACGCATCACGTATGTCATACCAAGCGTTGCTCAACCCGTATGATTATTCAAAGTAGGTACCCTATATCTTATTTCAACCACCAAACTATCCCTGTACCAAATTTCGTTCAAATCGGTTTAACCGTCATTTTTACCCATCACTTATGTCATACCAAGCGTTGCTTTACCTGTACGATAATTTAAAGTATCGTATTTATACCCTTAAAGTAATCCCTGTACCAAATTTCATTCTAATTGTTGCGATCGTTCCTGTTGAACCATCACGTATGTGTCACGCCAAGCGTTGCTTAACCCGTACGATCATTTAAAGTACCCTATATCGTATCTATACCCTTAAACTAACCCTGTACCAAATTTCATTCTAATTCGTGCGACCGTTCCTGTTGACCCATCACGTATGTGTCACGCCAAGCGTTGCTTAACCCGTACGATCATTTAAAGTATTCTATATCGTATATAAAATATAGCTTTAAACTAACCCTGTACCAAATTTCATTCTAATTGGTGCGATCGGTCTTGTTGACCCATCAAGTATGTGTCACGCCAAGCGTTGCTTAACCCGTACGATCATTTAAAGTACCCTATATTTTATTTAAACCCCTATACTAACCCTGTACCAAATTTCATTCCTATCGGTTCCGCCGTTCTTGAGATATAAATAGTGTAACTAACACGACTTTCGTTTTTATAGCTGCGTCCCGCGGGATTTGCCCTCGTAAGTCCCGAACTTGTAAGAATATCGGGATCAAAAGTAGCGTATAACCTTCTTAGATAAATGGACTATCAAACACAAAAATAATTTTTCAAATCGGACCAGCAGTTCCTGAGATTAGCGCGTTCAAACAAACAAACAAACAATCAAACAAACTCTTCAGCTTTATAATATTAGCGCGTTCAAACAAACAAACAAACAATCAAACAAACTCTTCAGCTTTATAATATTAGTATAGATTAACAGCCTTAGAATTAACATGAAATATTTAAAAATATATATATAAGTAGTAAATAAAATATTAATCTTAAAAATAAAAAACCTTATAAAATTTGAAGTTTGCACCAGGACACATACTCAATACTAAACGTCTTCAATTGGCTTCAGTATCGTTAGGTACGTTTTTTCCGAAAACGGTTTACCAATATTTGGAAATGTTGTAAGAAATTACTAACACTTCAGAAGCTTCAGCGCAACTTTATAAAAAGTTTCAAAAAGCAAAATTTACAAAAAAAGAAATCTACCTAATGAATGCTGACTTCCTGACGCGATTTTGCGATAATTTAATTATAGAATAATGTGCCCAGATAATAACTTAACTAATTCTAACCGAAGTATTATGATACTCAAATATAATGAAGCTAATAAAAGCGTGTTAAAATTATGTAGGTAGGTTTAGGTATGTATGTACCCATGTAGGTAATTTACATATACGTATGGTATCTACGAAAAGTACGTATCCTTATGAGGTCCGAATATCCAAAACCTCTTTAAATGTTATTATAATATTATACGTACTTAAATTTATAAACTAGGTGAGTATTTATTTGTTACTTTACTTTACAAGAAAAAAACTTGTTTCTACTTACGACATAATATATTACTACATATTTCTATGTGGTTAACTTTTCAAATTAGTTGAGTCTATTAACTCTTAACTAACTATTTCGCAATATCGAATACAATATAAAAACTATTACAACAAATTGAATTAATCACCAATTAATTAAATACAAATTGTAATATAATTTCTATTTAATTCATTTTAATAACCAAACTTGATAAGTAGATTCATTTAATAATTGAATCGCGTTCTATATTTCATTTTGTATTTACATTTAGAGCCCTACCACCGCAAACTACCAATTGAATCAAAGGGGCGGGGTTAGGGAGAAGGACAGCTGTATGTAATGCCACCCTAGAGTGAAAGAGACAGTGGAAAGGTTGTAACACTTAGGGTTGATCAGAAAACCTCGAAACATCAGTCAAAGTTTGCATTTTGACGTAGTTAGTTGACAGTCTAATAGATTGTTGACGCGCGAATTTCGAAATTCGATTTTGTTATTAATTTTTAATTTTATTTCTACGATTGTTTATTTATTAATAGAACTTTTTAATTAAGATAATTTATCAAATAATTGTTTTAAATGAGTAACTTTTAATTTAATTCATTAAGTATATTTAAGTGATTTATTGAAGAAAAGTGAGTGAAGTGAAGTGCTAAAATTGAATATAAAATGTCGGAGAGTAGTAGAAGAGGTGCTGCTTACACAATTGATAATATACTCGGACATACAGATAGACAACATGGTGAGTACATACATATAAACATTATATAGAAAATTAAAAAAAAATGACTATAACACGGACGGAAAAGGCAAGTTGTCTGTACCTAACTAAAATGTCTAAACATTGCTTCAGTGTGGTTTGATTTTACTCGTAAACGGTTTAGCAATTATTGCTAATTTTACGAGAAATTTCGATTATAAACTTTGTTAAATTTCCAAGAAATATTGAAGCTGCTAACATAATTAATAATATACTATACATACGGAAATACAACATGGTAAATACATATAAAAAAATAATTTAATAATATTAAAAAAAACCGGCGATGACACACAGACGGACAAGGTACATTTTCTGTAACTAAAATGTCTAAACATTGCTTCAGTATTATTTGATTTTGCTTGTAAACGGTTCAGCAATTGTTGCAAATTTTGTGAGAAATTACGAAAATGAAACTTTGTCAAATTTCCAAAAATGTTGAACCATTTTTGAGAAAAAAAAAACAATGCTGAGTCATTGTTATGATGTTTTAGGTAAGTATACAATACGTACTATGACAGGCGGACAAGCGAGTGGTTCCTTTTTTACCTTTTGAGATAGGTATACCTACGGAACACTAAAACCTTTAAAATACTAATCAGTGAATAAATCTAAGTAATATAAAACAAACAGAGAGCGGAGTTTCAGTAATATGGTTTATACCTTTTGGGTACGGAACCCTAAAAAAAAGCGCCGATTGTCCGAGACTATCCTTATTTTTGTAGTTGGTTTAATAACTTTTAATGCCTATAGAAAAAACAAGCAAATAGGTTGTCACTGCCCAACCTAGCGGACAAAATCGTACCGTTAAATAATTCACCCATGTTCCGACACAAAAGCCAGTGCAGCAGTAATTTTGAAAATAAAATTAAAAGTAAATTTCTCGTTTTCACAATGTTGGATTGAAGTTAAACTCATTTTACAGTTTCAATCCCGCAGTTTTTATTCTCGTATATTAACTATGCTTTTTTAACTCCCTATGTTTCGAGTTCTGTCCAGATATCTTTCTCTGAATAGCCGATTCAAACCGGAAATATTAATAAAAAGCGCTTAAACTTTTGAAGTACTTACCTATATCATTTTATTCTATACACTTATAAAACATAGTTACAATAATACATAGGAACTTATTCGAACAAGTCCAAGTTTTCGTAAGTTGGCAGCGAGCCCAAAATGCTGGCCGCATTGCCACGCCGAATTGACATGCTTATTCTTTGTGCCAAGTAAACTCCAGCATTTTGGTCTTACCCATAAGCGATTTCTTGCAGAATTACCAACAAATTGTTGAAATGCTTTTGAAACAAATTGAACAGAGCTGAATCATACATAAAGACAATTTAATTGCAGAATAGGTTTCCTAAATGCGCCCTATAAAAAAATAAATGATAAGACGTCCTAGATGATGCTTTAGACCTAAAAATTCAACCAAAGACATGTACTTAACTAAAGAAACGACTTCTTCGAACCAAATAATTGACAAATTTGACATTAAAATTTTTCAACTGTCTTTTTTGCTGTCACTTAAAAAAAAATATTCATCTCGCACTTTTGCAACTCAAGCCAAGAAAAATCAAAGAAGACGCCATCTAAAACTAATTGATATATGAGTCATCAGCATCACTGTATACTCGTATTACTATCATTTCATAATATTGTGTCCCCATAGATAAGTTCAGTTAAATTCGCACAGAATTACAATTTAATCTACTTAAGTGTCTTATTTTCTTAATCGTTAGTTCTCACGCTCTTCAACTATGTAAGTAAGTATAAGTAAGTCGATTTTCGAAGAATTGTCTAAGTTAATCTAAAATCGGATTAAGTTTTCTTAAGTATTATCCTAACTTGTAACTGCACTTCAGGTTTAGCTGAGATACGGAGATTTTAAAATAGCTTATTAACTGTGAGGTGTTAAAATAGTAGGTAGGTTGGTATAGCTTAGGTGTCAAAACAGGACAGTCTTTCTGAAAATACCTAACTCTTTCCTTGTATAATATCTTCACTTTTATTTTCAGAACTAGCTGTTACCTGCGACTTTGTTTGCGTAGAAATAGTGCATAGCGGACTTTTTCGTTAATTACTCGGGTTCTACTGATTGGATTTCGATGTAAAGTATACCACGAGGTTCCTCGAAAATAGAACTGTCTAATATTGAAAACCCGATTTTATCGGTTTAGTAGTTTTTAATTGTATAAAGAACAAACAGAGAAACAGACAGGCAGACATGAATTTAAAAAATTATATAATTTTGTTCCAACTTTTCCTAAGTCCCCTAGACAACTTATTTTAAGTATAGACTTTTTGGCCTCTCTTCCTTTATTATAAAGGTAGGAAATGATTGTTCAGTTATAACACCTAATAAATGATGATGTAGGTAAGTACCTATAGCGATTATAAAATCAGAATGTGCGGTCGTCAACTTTCGATGATGACTGCCCACGTGCTTGTATAATATGCTATGCTAGGTTTCATTATGCTAGGTAAATTTTCTCTTAACATCATACCTCCTATTATATAACTAAAATGCCGTTTTGCCTTAACTCTTTTTTTTCATAAGCAGTTCAGCAATTGTTAATATAGCAAGAAATCACTAGCACATCAAGAAGCTTTAACAAAACATTACCAAATTTCTAAAGAATGTTGGACGGTTAAAAAAAATAACAGCTGAATCATAGTAGAGACTTTTTAGTTACAGAATAAGTAGCCTGTCTGTAATTCAATACAGAGAAAGGGTAGACATAAAGTAAATACCTAGTAAGCCGATTGATGTCTCGTGAAACGGCAAATGGTATAAAAATAATGACAGTAATGTCACGGGTAATGTTATACCGTCGCCTATCTATTGCAAAGAGGGACTTAACAGGGTCGGATTTAGGCTAGGGCGATATCTTTTCAGTATTCATATTATTATAAATGAATATGCTTTCAAAGCTGGTTTTATATGGAATCATAAAATAAATTGCATAAATAATATGTTTATTGAAACAAATTTTAATAATATAACCTGCATGTCATCAATTGGCTTCCTGTATATTTTATTAATTAATAACCCAGGAAGCCAATGTATGCCAAAGTCCATTGTAGAACTTTGGTGCCCTAGGCACCTCTAAGTTGTTAGTAAACTTGCAACAATTTTAGACATTTGCAAATAACACAATATATTACACAAAATATTTTATTTCTTTAAAAACTTAATACTAAACAAAAACAAAGGCGAAGCTTTATATTTCAAGAGTGGTTTCAATATAAAATGCATAGTTAATTGTAGATTCATGTGCAATTTTTTAATTATCAAAAAAGTAAACATTACTTTTTTATAATAAAAAAACTGGGCAAGTGCGATCCTTGTCCGTCCCAGCGCAGTGTAGGGTTTCGTAGTTTCCAAAAATAACAGGAATTACAATTTGGAAAAGTCTTTACAACTAACACTTATGTAGCTAGTAAGTATTTAAGAACGGATTTTGTTCGAATTTTTAATTTACTTTTGAATTTGAAAAGGCAACTCAGCTGTAATAATTTACCTATAGATTTCATTATATTATGTACTAACTACTGCGAACACATATGACGTATCCACGTAATACTAAGTCATTTGGCTGTTATAGGGGGGTACACATAACTCTAAAAACTAGACCTTAAAGGCTCAATATTTCAAAAACAGAACTCTAAAACGAAAAATGGTTTTTAAAAACCCTCACATAGAGTCTGTGAGACATGACGAAACTATAAGGGTTTCTTGTTGATTGCGAGATCCTAAAAATTTAAATTAGGAATATGATATTGGCTATAAGTTGTATGTATTTATTAGTTGGTAAATAAAGCAAAAAAAATATCCTTAGTTCATCTCTGTGTAGGTACATTGTTTTGTACAACTCAAACCTTCACAAGTGGCAATTTGAACAGATTTAACGTTGTTTGTCATATTATACCTAAACATTTTATGATATAGGTACTATAGTTATGTCCCGTGGTTTCATCAGTTAAAGTCCCGCCCCGTGGGAATATCGGAATCCAAAGTAGTTATGTTACTCCTTGATAATGTAGCTTTATACCTATCTATTGGTGAAAGAAGTTTGGAAATCGTTCTAGAGTTTTGGAGCCATATCGTTACAAACAAACAATCAAATAAACAAACAAATCTTTCCTCTTTATAATAATAGCAGAGATAGGTACTAGCTGCGTTCTACGGTTTCAACCGCGTATGTCTCGATCTCGTGGAATTTTAAAAATACCTTATCTACGAGTATACTGTATACCTTATAATAAAGGAAGAGAAGACAAAAAGTCTGTACTTGGAATGAATTTAAAAAAAGTGGTCTAGGGGACTTAGGAAAAGTGGTAAGTTTTTTAATTCATGTCTGTCTGTTTCTCTGTTTGTTCCTTATACAATTAAAAACTACTTTTTCGATTCAAATCTGGTTTTCAATATTGGATATTTCTATTTTCGAGGAACCTCGTGGTATATTTTACATCGAAATCCAATTAGTAGAACCCGAGTAATGAACGAAAAAGTCCGCTATGCACTATTTCTACGAAATTCTACGCAGACGAAGTCACCCGCGACTTAGAAGTCACGGGTAACAGCTAGTCAGTAATATAGCCTGATGAAATCTTGGTATCTACTTGACGAAAATTGATCGAACAACCAGAGTTTTCGAATATTTAACTTCTTCTTTTCATGTGGTTCATTTAATGTAAGAGTTTTCAGGTCACCTTAATGCCATTGACTTGACCTAACGACTGCTTTCAAAGATAACAACTAGAACCAGCTACTTAAAGTGCTTTGCAACGCACGGAAGAGCCCAATAAGAAGGGATTTTCTACTAATTTATCCCTCACAAGTCGCGTTGCAGAATTTGGTTCCATTTTTTTAAACAAGTGGAACCAAACTCTATCTTGTAGAATGCAAGTTCATCATCACTTTGGCTACATGGGTATTGATTTAGTTTGCCTGCTCCGTAATAAAGAACTAGACAACTAATATAAAAAAAAACTGATAGCCACACTAAGTGTATTACCCTTATAAAAATCTTGTTAACATCAAATAGACAATCAAAATTGCTTTTATTTATACAAGATCTATTGTATCCATTCAGTACAAGTTTTAATACGCACAGACAGACAGCATTACCTTTATTAAAAATAGTATAAATAAATACTTAGCAATTGTTAAAGTTAAAGTGACGTTAAGTGTTTAACAATAACATTTTTCTAAGGGTCTTATTGAAGAGAACTTTTCGTGCAATTTAAAACTCTATGTTTTTGACTTAATGTAGAATTTACAATGTTTTTTCTGTAATTAGGTTTATATCTTTTTGCCAATTGAGTTTTAATTTTATTGGCAAGGATATAGGGTCGGTTTTAGCAGTGTTTGTGTGTAATTAGTTTATAATTTGGGGTCGTTATATTAAATAGTTGGTAGTACGTGGATTAAGGGATAGTTGTCAAGTTGATGGGAACGTTTAGTTACGGGTTTAGGGTTCCTTCGGTCGGAGGTAAAAATGGTTTGTCATAAGGGGGAGGCATTTCAATTTGTCTAATAGTGGAATAGGTACTATAGGCTAATTTCTCCTATGGTTTTCGCGATTTTGCATAATGAAACACTTTATTTATCCGGTTGAATTGTGTTTTTATTCGTTGTTTTAAACGAACCGAGCTTTTGCCAACTTTACAGTTGGCTTTTTCAAGGTTGACTGGTCAAGGTTGGCTGGTTGGCAATTTATAATCTGCTAATCAACAGCAGCTAGGAAGAAACAACTTCGAGGGCGAGGTGAACAGGAGAATTCAGTTGGGATGGGCAGCATTTGGGAAGCTACGTCGAGTTCTTACATCGTCAATCCCACAGTGCCTAAAGACGGTGCGTCCTACCCGTCATGACATACGGAGCCGAAACGTAGACACTAACGACACGGTTGCTCCACAAATTTAAAGTCGCTCAGTGGGCTATGGAACGAGCTATGCTCGGCGTTTCTCTGAGGGATCGCATAAGAAATGAGGTGATTCGTCAGAAAACCAAAGTCTTCGACATAGCTCACCGGATTAGCAAGCTGAAGTGGCAGTGGGCTGGCCATATTAGCCGTAGAACCGACAACCGTTGGGGTAAACGAGTTCTAGAGTGGAGACCGCGTCTCGGCAAACGTAGTGTAGGACGTCCTCAGGCACGATGACGCGACGATTTGCGCAAGGCGGCTGGCACAAACTGGATGCGAGAAGCCGAAAATAGATCTAGGTGGCGTGCAATTGGAGAGGCCTATGTCCAGCAGTGGACTGCAACAGGCTGATGATGATGATGATGATGATGAATCTGCTAATCTAATATATCTATCTATCTTATATAACAATTAACAATTTATAACATAAATTATTAAACATGGTAAATACCCCGTTAATAAGTAATTTTAGTAGTATTAATAAAAATATTAAACACTATTTTAGCGTACGTGTTGTGTAATTTATTACGAACGTTTTGTGTCGCACTGCTCGGTCCTCTTTAAAGTATTTGTTTAAATTTTAAGTCCCTACAGTACCTACTAAACAATATAATTAAAACAAAGTCGAATTAAAAGTAAATTAAAATTATTTAGGTACGGTCCGACAAAATAGACCTCCTTAAATTGGATCGTTTTTGCGTGAGGGTTAAA
The DNA here is from genome assembly GCA_949358125.1 of Idaea dimidiata. Lineage (NCBI taxonomy): Eukaryota > Metazoa > Arthropoda > Insecta > Lepidoptera > Geometridae > Idaea > Idaea dimidiata. Next base: position 16,671,237 of record OX442334.1, on the reverse strand, counting down.
AATGAATATTCGACGGAACCCTTCCAACATTAAGCCAGCTTTCGTGCGAATACCGTATTAATTTCATTTGCATGGATCTTGTAAAAATACTACTGAGAAAGGTCTACTTAATCTTTCTACTGACTATTTATTTTTGTAACTTTGCCATGTTCCCATGATTGTAATTCTTTAGGTATGCATTTGAAACCATGAAATACTGCAGATAGGTTCTTAATCTCACTAAGCCATAAAATAAATTTAATTACTACCCGTGCTCCCAGATTCTTTATAGGATTTGTTATCGATTCGCATATTTTATCTTCTTCTTTTTACCCGACTACGCGATGCAAAGGAGGGCAATGTGTTTATCTGTCTATGTATGTACGGATGTTTTTAAGCTTTGTCTGTGTTATCTAAATCAAAAAGTTTGTACTTAGGTAGGTACCTAGTTGAAAACTTAGGAAAACGGTAGGTAGGTATCTCAAAAGTAACAACTTAAGGATTATTTATCCGGGTCCATTCGTTGTCCATTGCACGGCGAGTTGTCGATCGGTCTGTTGCAACAGAATGGCGACCGAGCAACTGACAACGAAGCTCGGACCCGGCACGGCCGGGTTTAAATCATAATATCCTTTACGCGGAGATAGACAATTTTGTTAATTTTGTGAAAACCTTTGGATTGAAGTTTTCCATGAACTGTATCCGATACGCAACTAAACACCTTACCTTTCATCTTTCGTAGCTTCTTGTTCATCCAAAGGTAGATCCATACCTGGTAGAGATCGCTTTAAGCAATAAGCATTTGTAGATTTGATTGCGAATAAATCTCAGTAATTAGGTATTATAATTAATAACAAAACATACGGAAACCGTATACCTACTTTGGTACTCAGATGTTTTATCCTTCGTGTGCCTTCACTTAGGTAATCTTGTAAACAAACACGATTAGGTACCTAGTAAATTTAAGATACAACACAAAAAACAACCATTTATAAACATAATTATCCATTTTTCAACAAAAAGGGATATACCTATTTGAACTTTGGTTTTCCTGTATTGATTAATAAATTAGATTAAATAAGATTAGTAGTAATCGGCACTTCAAATTGGTAATACAGTTTTACCTAATTAGTAATATAATTATTACAATTAAACAAGAAATCCCTACAGTTTTCTTGTCATATGAGATGTCGCAACTCGAGCTTGCTACAATAATAAACTAAGTAGTAGGTATAAGTTTTTAGTTTATCAATCCTTTGCCTAATGGCTATGGCTTAGCGAGACACTAACTAATTTTTGGCCTAAAACTATCTAAAACTAAAACTCCTTCTAATTTGTCAACAGATCCAGTCGAACTAAAATGCGAAAGCGGCACACATTCCGACTCGGAACTCGAGCACGAGCAAGCGGAACTCGAGCACGATCAGTTACACAACGAGCACAGCGAGCACGGCGAGCATTCTGAGAGCTTAGACAGTGGACGACCGCGCAAGGTAACTTTTTACTTCTTCTATCTGCTCAGTCAGGGGAACTAGATTCGACCTTTCCGTGGTGTAGATTGCAACAAACAAACTCTTCTGCTTTATAATAATTAGTAAAGCAAGTTTATTGCAATCTTACTAATATTAAAAACGCGAAAGTTAATTATATGTATGTCTGTGAGTTTGTTACTCAAAACCACGCAAAAACTATTGAACCGATTGCGATTAAACTTGAAATATAGGTAGCTGATAACCTGAAATAACACATATGATACTTTCATCCCGATAATCCCGCGGGACGGAACTTACGCGGGTGAAGCCGCAGGCGCAGCTAGTAAAACAATAAATCTATCTATGTATGTAACTACCTTTTTGTCGATCAATCTATTTATCTCTAGTAACAAAATAGCTAAGAACAGTTAGTCATACCGTGGGTGATATTTCAAGCAAGTCCGCCGCAGTTAGACGTCTTTCGAAACAAAATTTTAACTCTGTTGTTGGATAAGCCAAGTTGAGCAGATTTTAAATTTAAAATTGGCAGGGGCAATTTTCGAGCTTAGAAGCTGCTTAATAAAGTACCTAAATCCAACGTACACCTTACGGACTATTTATCGATCTATCTCTTTAGGTATCTATCTATCTATCTATCCACAAAACACACAAGAACAGTTAGTCATACCGTGGGTGATATTTCAAGCAGGTACGCCGCAGTAGGACGACGTTCACTACCTACCAGCTTCACGAGTTGGAGCGCGCCTTCGACAAGACACAGTACCCGGATGTCTTCACCAGGGAGGAGTTGGCTATGAGGCTGGATCTTAGCGAGGCTAGAGTACAAGTAAGTGGTGTCTTACTTTACTTTCTATCATATACCTAAGCGAGTATTTTTTTGGTATCGTGAGGGATCATCATCATCATCATCATCATCATCATCATCATCATCATCAGCCCGTTGCAGTCCACTGCTGGACATAGGCCTCTCCAATTGCACGCCACCTAGATCTATTTTCGGCTTCTCGCATCCAGTTCGCATCGTGAGGGATATGATTAAATTATGTTTTTAGTATATTATTAGGACCTGATGATAGCGTCGGATGCTGCTGTGTCCATCGCCAAGTTCTGGGCACATGTAATTTGAGTCTTTGACACGACAGAAGAAGAAGAAGTATATTATTTTGAATTAAAAATATAAAAGGGTTACAAATATTACTCAAATATAACCATAATTCTATAATTCACGTGGAAACGGGACATAACCCGCATAAGTCCTGTTAACGCGGGAATATCGGGTTAAAAAGTAGCATATGTGTTATTCCCTGTATCCAGTTACCTTTTCCAAGTTTCATCGCAATCGGTTCAGTATTTTTTGTGTGACAGAGTACAAAGTCACATACAGACATACATACAAACATTCGCCTTTATAATAATTAGTAAGAAGATGAAAAGTTTCGATGTTCCGTTTGTGTTTCAATCGAAAACTACGAAACAAATTGCGTTTAAACTGAGGATCCATATAGATGAACACAAAGGCCACTTTATGTTTTTTAATATACCAGCGCAAGGAACTTACCCTCGAGTAAAACCGTGGGCCCTGCTAGTAAAAAATAAATCAAACATATTTTATTTAAAACCATATCTAAATCGGTCAAGCCATTTTGGAGACAGACATTTGTATGCTATTGGAGAACATCCAATAGCATACAAACAAACAAACAACCTCGTATGCCTAAACACATACAGGTACACTCCGTTTTATAGTGGGTAAATAGTAACAATTGGTAATAAGCAGTAAGCACAATCCAAGTAGGTAAATACAACCGGAACCTCATTGCAGACGACAATAGTTTAATTTCTGCAACAATTAGCGCACTAATTAGTGTTGTAATTGTCTGCAATTAGCGCGCGAAAGACCGCGATTTCCGGCGACGGGGTATCTCACAGTAATGCCCGGCTTACGCGAGGACAGTTAAGGTATTTTTTTAAAACTCTATAGCTGAGCTTTTGACCACTATCTCACTTAATGGGGAGTGACGATATGATACAAGATGTAGCACGCTCTGATAGAAGAAGGAAACCAGCAGTGAAACAAGATCTGATCCGTCTACCTTAGTTGATTTAAAAAAAAAAACAACAAATTTAGTGTCCTAAAATCTTAATCCAAATAAAATGAGCCCATAGTCTTAGAAAGGGTAGTTTTAGAACAAGAAATTGTACCTATAAATCTATACAAATGCGGTTTTATTGGCTATTTTCTGAGAAAGTTATGGTACTTTGAATAAAATTCAGTATTATGCATACTGATTAATAATAGAAAAGCTGTAGCTACTTTGAGAAAGTCAAGCGAACGAGGTTTGGTATGGCGAACCAAACTATAAATTCCACAAAAAAAGTGTAAGTCAAAAGTATTTTCATTCTCCTTATCCATTTCCAACGAAAAACACATTACCCATCCCCTTCCATAAATCTTTTCCATTCATTGGTTGCCTGGAAGAGATCGCCCCTAGGCGATAAGGCCGCCCATTGTACCTCTTTAGTTTTTAATATCTAATCTGTAAGTTTGTTATAGTTTGTGTTTTTTTGGTACAATAAAGTGTTAATCAATAAGGGCATAAATCTTACAAATCGGCCGAATTGCTAACCTACGCTACGTCGCTCCTTCATTAAATAACAGTAATAATAATTTATTTAGCTCGTTAGCCCTACTCCTTATTGGTGAATGTAACATGTCTTCGGAACGTGATGAGTTCTGAGAAATGTTGGTTTCTTCATGATATTTTCCTTCACCGTTAGCATTACGTACATATAACTATTGGCGCGCGGGGATTCGAACCCAAAACCCTCAGAAAGAAAGTCAAGGTATAGATCTACCACTAGACCAACACCGCTCGTTCATTATAAGCTTGTTTAAATCGTTCCCAACTAAGACCGTTTAAACGGCACCTTAAAACAGAACGCAGTAAACATTAGCACCCTCAAGTTGAAGTACTAAATGATCGCACCTATTACTGTCCATTGTGAACGCGGCATTAACTCACTTCGCTAGATTATCTCAGACCGCGATTCGACAAGACTTTTCATTCGCACGCTTTGATTCTGCAATCAGCACGATTCTTTCGCGGTAATCTTTCCCGCTTCTGTTTTTTGGCTTTAATTTTGAATCGTAATGATGCTGTCTCTATCTATCAGACATATACAGTAAAGTTACCTAAAATTTGAGGGGTACTTAGATAATTGAGCAGATAGAAATTTAGAAAAGTCTCTTATAATTTATAAGAGTTTAGGAAGGTAATGTCGCTTGACAGTGAAGCATTTCAAAGTCGGCTGAGACGGTCGAGCTTTATCTGTTCTAAAGTAAATTCTTTAGTAAGTAAGTAAAATAATTCTGGAAATTACTTAATACCTTTAGAAACAAAATTCGAACGTTTTTTTTAGAATATATATATAAAAAGCGATCAGTGTTGTTATTATTGTATATATAATTAATATTAAATATTACATTTAAATTATAAACAAAAACTTACAGCTAATAAAAACAATTGAACTACAATTAAAAAACTAGTTTTGAATATATATTTTCTAGAATCTGGATAATCTAAATTGAACATATTTAAATTTAAAATTGGCATGAGTAGGTACGAGATATTTGAGTTTAGGAGCTGCTTAATAATGTACCTGAATCCAATATACACCTAACGGATCAATTCTAAAACGCTACTCAAAATTTGAAGGCTACCTTAGCAATCAAGCAGTTCCTAAATTCAAATATTCCCTTACCTACTAATTTTAAATTAAGAAACTGTTTAATTATTTAAGTAGCCCCCAAATTAGGGCACTTAGGGCTCTCAATAATTATAGGTAGCATTTTAATATTCGGCAGGTACTAAATTCTAAACAAACTAACAGAATTCAAATACAAAAACGAAACGCAAATAAAACTAATACCTACCTAAACTTAAAAATAAGAGTTAGACTAAAAAAAACTTTCAAAAAAACTTAAACGGAACTACGTGATTTCCCAGTCGTGCTATGCCGATTGTGGCCGACTTTTAATTTTTTTTATTGTGTAATTGTCACAATTTGTACCCCCCCCCCCTTTCCCCCTAGGACTCTCGACTACAATGGAATCGTAATGAAAAGCAATTACTCCATACGTGGTTACCATACTACCGACACTTCACAGCGAATTTCAACCGTATCACTGAAAACTTAGAGTTTATTTTGGAGTGGTACGGAACAGAGAATAGAATCAAATTGGGGCTAGTCAGAGAAATTCGCTAATAAAAAGACATTGTAACAAAAATTCGTATAATTTGATAATTTTCGTGTAGGCTATGAGAAGTTGGGTTTCTACAATGTTGGTAATTGGTCGGATTAATTTTTAAAAGCTTTTATTAAAATTTTATGTGCAATATATAGCTGAACTGGTCTGGTCTCTATTAGGGACTAGAGGGAGAAAGTTTGCCTGATAGTGATGCATTTCAAGCTTATCTATCTGTGACGGATGAGCTTCATCAGTTCAAACGGTTCGGAAAATTCCACACACACCTTTTAAAAAGATGAATCTAAATTCGAACGTCGCTTAGAATACCCTAGGTAATCTAAAGTGCAATGTATATTTTTGTTAGGGTTTTGTGCAAATGAATTGCAGAAATTCACGAACATGTCGTCGACGCGTTCCCGCCGAAACTGCAAAACTGCCAAAATAGTAGCAATTCTGTTGTTTATTTACCTAGACTAAACTAAACCAAAAATTGTTTAATTTTAGTTTAGAAATATTATTTATTCAAGAAATGTCAAATACAAAAATTACAATCCTACTAATATTATAAAACTGGAAGTGAGTATGTGTGTATGTATGTATGTGTGTTTGTTACTTAATCACGCAAAAATGAACTGTCTAGAACTGTCAGTCTAAATCTAAGTCTAAGTCTATTGAGTGTAGTTAAATAAATAAATATTGCACGACATCACACAATGCGCCATCTAGCCCCAAACTAACCACTAGGCTTGTACTATGGGTACTAGACAACGGATATACTCTATATCATAGTTTTTTGTTGTTGTAAATATATACATACTATACATAGAAAACACCAAGAACCAGAAACAAACATTTATGGTCAACAGAAATATTAGTTCCCGGCGGGAATCGAACCCGCAACCTTCTGTTCCGTGTTCCATAATGACTGCGCCGGCCTACGATACGGATCACAGACAGGGCTGCTTATGTGCAAAAGCTGAAATGAACCGAAATACGAAATAAGCTCTAAATTAATCGCCATTCATGGCATCTGAATGCGACTAACGAATGCATTACTTACAGACTAATTACTTAACCTTACGGTTAAACTTCAAGTGGTTTTAGTTTTACGTTTTAGGGTCTGAAGTGGATTCTGTAGTCTTACAGTTAATTAAATATTAAACAACAATTGAAAAAGTAATCGATTCACCTTAGACAGATTATCAATACAGTACCATTAGTGCGAGTTTTTTCGTAAAAAAACGCGAACATGATAAGGTTATCGCGTATTTCGTATGGAAACTGGTAACTTCGATATCGTCCGCTAGGGGCGCTTTTTGAGTTTCCATACAAAATACGCGAAGTGAAGTATATATCCATTGCAGTCTAGTACTCATAGAGTACGCAGTCGTAGCTGTTTCGTAGCTCTTGCTACGAATTACTGGTAAACTGTAGACCATACGTTCTTGTTTTATTTTTATTGGTTACGCCAAAGTACTTAAATAGCTAGACTGCCCTCTAACTTGACCAAACGACAGCTATCAGAGATAACAACCGGGACCAACTGCTTAGCATGCTTTCTGAAGCACCTAAAAGCTAAACCACACCAAAGCCAAACTAGTGAACGTTTGCCAACCCTATCGGTGTTCAAGTAGAAGGGTGCACAACCCTCAGGATTCTTAAATCACACTCAACATTGCACAAATTGCTTTTAATCCACTCCAGAGACGGCGTTCTTACAAAAGGCTATACGCCCCCAACTTTCAAACCCCCACTTAAAAAACTACCTTGATTCAAAGGAGTTAGAGTTGAATATCGATTGGGAGGCTAACAGTTTTAAGTTGAATTCAGTATGCAATTGAAGTCCCAATATAAAATGTCGAGAGATCGTTCAGTGTAATCGACACGCGGTCTATTCATGAAGCACTTGTGAGTACTTCGCAGTCGAATTAGTTCGGTATTTCTCGAAATCGATGTAATTAATAGACTTTTCAATTGATTTTAATTTGCGTTTGTTTGATTTTTAACCGACTTTCACCAAAAGGAGGTGTTTTTGTGTACGTGATGTGATAGTACGTTGGTAAAAGTAAACGAGTATGTTTGTCACTCCTTCACGCCAAAACTACTGAACGGATTGCGATGAAACTTGGTATGCAGGTAGCTGGAGATCTGGATTAACATACGCGTGCTAGTTTTGTTCAATATTCCAGTCGGATAGGAACCCACGTGAGTGTAACCACGTTGCGTAGCTATTTAAAACTAAAACTTTTGTTATTTCATGTGTTTATTGCTTAAGGGTTCACCACTCCATTTCGAAAAACGGCACGTCGAATTACAATTTATAGATGACACCACGTCGATTGTTTGTTTGAACGATGCGTTGTTATTTCCCGGAAAGTTGTTATGTCGATGGTTCATTTCATCTAATGACTTTTAGTCTACGGTTTAAATGATCGGAAAACTGTAGGTCGACATGATGATGCATTTCTGCTTGTAAAATGTTTCAAGTTAAACTTTTGTTACAGGTTTGGTTTCAAAATCGTCGAGCGAAATGGCGCAAACGGGAGAAGGCATTAGGACGAGATCATGCACCTTTCATGCATCACGAACATGGTAAGTCAACTACATCATTATATTTTGTGCCAAAATGTTAAATTCCCAAAATGTTCAAAAAAAATTATACTTATTAGAAAAATATCGGATGCAAATATATAGAAAATTATTTCTAGACATACTTAAGTAACTATTAAGATATTTGTGGTAGGTAGGTACAAGAGGTTATGTATCCAACATAATATTCCATGTTTCGTTTATGCGAAATAAAAATAAGGGATAAAACATGAAAAGACGCTGTAGTGCTGACAAAACATCGTATGCAAATACTTAGGAAATAATTTCTAGACATATTTAAGTAACTATTAAGATATTTGTCGTAGGTAGGTGCTAGAGGTGATTTTTCCAACATAATATTCCATGTTTCTTTTACGCGAAATAAAAATAAAACATGAAAAGACGCTGCAGTGCTGACAATATTGTTACGTCTATCGTAAAAATAAAATAAGCTGCAGTCGTGAATGACGGACGATTAAAAAGTCAAAAGCATCATTGAGTTTCTGGGAATGTTATCTATCGCAGTGGCTAATGTTTTCCTTCAGTTGACGTATTTGTTTTATTCTGTCTTTAGTATTCATTGTTATAGCGGTTAAAAGTCTTTCTTTTGCTTGAGTATCCTCTTACTGGGACCGAAAGACCTCTAGAGAATACTAATATGTAGTTTAATCGTCCCAATGTCTAAACTACCTTTGGGCCTAGTTGACTATTATCAAATTCGAAAGGGTATAATTGGTCCCTAGTCCCAGTTTTGAGGTGGACGACATCCCCTCCAACCCTACATTATCTGTGAAAATTTTAACAGTCTAGCTATCACGGTTCATGAGATGCAGCCTAATGGCTGACCGTTTTACACTTAGAGTATACATAAGCAAACTATAGAGCGCGCCTATGGGTATTTGCCTACTGCGCAAAGTGTAAGCAGATGCTCTATACATAGATATTCAAATGTTGAGGTTGAATAGTGATCCGCGAATCATTTTTATACCGCGGCACTGAACATTTCACCATAATTATTACTAGAATAAATTCTAACGAGAAAAACAGTAAATTCCCGTAACCCTACGTGACTGATGACATCGTTTTTGTCATTTTAGACTGTTCATACCGATGCTTACAGTTTATACTCGCATACCAGCGCTCTATAGTTTGCTTATGTATACTCTAAGGTTTTGCCCATTGCGGACGGAACCCTAAAACCCATGTTCGTTAACGTTTACACCGTCGAATGTAATTCTAACTAACGAAATAGGGAGCTATGTTTACCGATAGTTAGCGGCAATTACAAGCTGATCTCTATCTAATGTCATTTGTAGGGTTGATAGTTGATACCGCGTTTGGGGTTGTAACTAAATTGTTAGGAAAAAAACTACACTGGAAGTATAATTTGGTAAGTACATTTACCATTTTGATTTATTTTAAAGTGTTTTTACATTTCACCGGGTCTTAATCGCGTACTATTATTTATTTTCTTACCTCGACGTTTCGATCATGTTACAATGATCTTGGTCTCGAGGGGACTGGAGCTGCGGCTGTGTCGTCCTCTATTTATAACCGTCGTTGTTAACTGTCCGGTGGTGGGAAGGTAAATACATTTTTAAAGTACGTGAGTAACTGCAAAGTAGATATAAAATACTAAAAAATAAAAAAGTAAATATAAAATGTAAATGGGTTAAATGTAAATTATGTTAACAAATCGGTTGAATTTAAAAAGTTTATTATTTTATTATTCCTACACTTAGATGACTATTTTTAACTGACTTCAAAAAAGATGGAGGTTCTCAATTCTTTGCGTATACAACAATACAAAAAAAAATATTAATTAAAAAAATATTAATATATATTTTTTTTTGTATCGTAATTTACTACTTATACAGTCTTAAAAAGTTACATTTTGCATTACTAAGGTAGGTATGTTACCTATACGAGTATATAAACAGGGTAAACAAATTCTATGGGCTCAGGGGAAAATCCTAAACTAGGTATTAAGAGATAGCAAAATATGCTGAAAGGAGTTGCATCCCCGATTTTGTCAAAAACTAGTGTGAGTATATATATTTTCATCGATAACTCGAAGATGGCTTGACCGATTATAATGGTTATTTTTCTAAAGAAATGATAGGTTAGGTACGAGCCTCAGGCGTAAAAAACAACATCTCACTAATATTATAAACGCGAAAGTTTGAATGTATGTCTGTGACTTAGTTACTCAATCACGTAAAAACTACTCAACCGATTGGGATGAAATGGGTAGCTGGAGACTTGGAATAACACATAGGCTACTTTTTATACCGATATTCACGCGGGATTGGGACCTACGGGGGTGAAATTGCGGGGCAAAGCTATTTAAATTATATATTGCAAAAGTTGAACAATTTACACTCAGTAGGTACATAATATAGTTTAAATAGCTACATTATTATTATTATTACCAGATTGGCTACCTACTTTTAATCCTAACATTTAATACGGAATCGGGACTTACGCGGGTGAAACCACAGGTCCCCAGCTTGTGTAGTGTATAGTCAAATCTATCTGGGTCTAAGTCTTAGCGTCTCAACCCTGAAATAAGTATATCAGTAACACCGAACAGAACAATTACTGCTAAACGACTACCGATTACTGTCATGGAGGGGTACTGGCACATCGAAAACTGACCAATGTGGGGGCCTATTATATGTTATGAAGGATCGAACGATCAAACATTTCAGACGACCGAAATTTATAATTAAATTTGTACTGTTTATGACGACCTCTGTGGCGCGTCGGTCGAACGCTTGGCTGCAAAGCAGAAGGTTGCGGGTTCGATTCCCGCTGGGTGCAAATATTTATGCTTAAAAGTAAATATTTGTATCTGGTCTGGGTGTACTTCTATGTATAATAAGTATGTATTTACAAAAGAAAAATAAATATAAGTAGTATATCCGTTGTCTAGTCACCGTAACACAAGCTTAGCAGCTTACCACGTGGCTAGATGGCGCTGTGTGTTGGTCACAGCATTTATTTGTTTATTTACTATTTACATGTAAAAATAATTAAAAATATAATATAACTAGCTGCGCCCCGCGGTTTCACCCGCGTAAGTGCCGTTCTCGCGGGATTCTCGAGATAAAAAGTAGCCTATGTGTTATTCTCGGTATCCTACTACTTATATTCCAAGTTTCATCGCAATCGGTTTAGTAGTTTTTGCGTGATTGAGTAACAAACTCACATAACACATACAAACTTTCAGCTTTATAATATTAGTAGGATATACCACTTAATTCGAATATAATAGACAATTATCGTAAAGGAACTTTGAATGAAATGTGTAGGAGTCCTTTCAGAAATTAGGTTAGAGAGAAGACGCCACGAGAACCTACCTCGGATTGGAGAATGTCCCATGGCTTCGGACCATAACGAGTCCTAGGACATGTCGGTTTCCTCACGATGTTTTCCTCCCCCGTAAAAGCGATGTTATTAGCGCACATAACTTTTTTTATAGAAAAAGACGTTGGGATAGAAAAGAGACTGTATAATAAACATACTCGTTTACTTACTTACTATAACATAAAGGTATGACATAAGGTAAGGTAAATATAGGGATAAAATGTAGCCTATGTGTTATTCCCGGTATCCAACTACTTGTATCCCAAGTTTCATCGCAATCGGTTCAGTAGCTTTTGCGTGATTGAGTAACAAACATCCAAACACACACACTTTCACATTAATAATATTAGTAGGATCAGAAACATAGTCAAGCCTCCAGTAGCGTGGGGGTACGTTAACAGCCTACCTAAGTTTTCCCCTAGACACGCCCCCCGGTGTGATTGTCTCGCCCCAGCACAAAGCACTTCCTACACTTTGTGTCACATGCTTCCTTCCTATTATTAAGTGTCATTTTTCTTTTCTCATTTAGTGTTTAATGTTTCGGATGGGCCCCAATCTTTGTAGTTAAATGTAGAGAGGCATATTAATGCAAGTTAGTAGGTACCTATTAATATAAGAACTTCGTGGGGTAACCGCGAGGTAGGGCTAGTTAGGTGGATCCATTATGCCCTAAATTTTTAAGGTGCTTCCTCACCTCGAACATTCGCTTGTAACGTTATAGATTCGACTAACAAGGTGCGCGATGTTCGAATGGGTTGTTCGGTGGGTGTCAGGTTCGATTATAGTCATAATCTGCTTTAGTCATGTTCTACTCTAGTAATGTTCTACCCTAGTCATGTTCTACCCTAGTCATGTTCTACCCTAGTCATGTTCTACTCTAGTCATGTTCTGCCTTGGTCATGTTCTACCCTAGTCATGTTCTACCTTAGTCATGTTCTATCCTGTTCTACCCTAGTCATGTTCTGCGTTGGTCATGTTAACTGTTTACAATCTTATATGCTATCATAATCGATAGTGATTAATGTAATTATGTTGTGTTTGTGCATTTAATTACTTAACTCAACTTTGTACCTACGTATCGGACGAATTTCTGTGATTTTTGGTATGTTTTTGTTTTTTTTGTGAACATTTAAATAAATGAATATGCATGTACTCATAGAAAACATCAAACCAACAACAGTGTCATAAGTAGCTAATGAACAAAATTGCTGCTTTCGCCAACTACATAAACTCGATGGCGTGATAAAGCGCCTTAACACAACTTTAAACGCCTAATGAGTAATTATAACATACTTACTTTACAATATTTTCCAGGCTAACACCCCCAAACAATGAAAATTATCGGTAAAATAAGCATCGATAAATACTTCGTTATTTTCGGAAAAAATAAACTACAAATATAATATAATTATAAAGAAATATGGAGTGATTTTCTTTAGACTTAAAGTAGACTGAAGATTTTTTTGTCGACTGATAGCTTGCCGAATGGTTACCACGGAGTCTTCACTGTGAAATAATATATAATCTATGTATAGTGTGTATGTATTTACAAAAAAAAAGTATAATATGTAGTAATCCGTTGTCTAGTACCGATAGTACAAGCCTAGAGCTTAATTTGGGGCTAGATTGCGCTGTGTATAATGTCGTGCAATATTTATTTATTTATTATTTAATATGATAACTAAATAGAATATCAAACTCAAAAAATAGTATAGCATTATAATCTATTAAAATATGCGGTTGCTCTGGCGCCGTTTTTAGGGTACCGTAAGGGTAAAAAACAGTACCTCTTTACCAAACCACCACTGTCTGTCTGTTTGTCTGTCAGTTTACCAGGCTGAATTTCTTAAACCGTGGTGTTGGATTGTTAAAATTTTCACAGATGGATATACATATCTAAATGTTTTTTTTTGCCTTTATATCAACAAATACCTACAAAAAATAATTATTTTTTTAAAACAATGATACGGAATCCTTCGTGAACAAGTCCGACTCGTACTTGGCTGGTTTTGTTTGATAGTATTATCAAAAATGTAGGAAGTTCAAACAGAACTTAACATCCCTTATGTGAAGGTACCTTTTTCAAAATCGGACGACAAGTCATCGCCCGATAGTCTGTCCTCACCCCCATAAAATCCGAACACCATTAGATCACTAATACGAAAATAATGACTCCGTTTATCTGATATACGTACAATTGTCGGAGTGATAACGTACAATTATCGACGTAGCGTCATTTTGATTTATTGGGTGTCGGAGAAATGATACCGGGGAGGCTTATTAGCTTTAAACCGACTTCAAAAACAAGGAGAAACTTATCAATCTTTTTTCGTAACGGAATGGATTCGGAAAATTGAGCATACTACTAATCGTGTTGGTTACTAGTTGCTATCCGCGGTAATCCCGATTCTGGGGATATATCTGGATAATAAGTAGGTATCAAACGTGTTAATCCAGATCTCTAGCTATCGGCATACCATTTATTATCGCAATCGATTCAGTAATATTGCTTGAAGGACTAACAAATAAATTCTTATACTTAGTTTACAAATTTTCACATTTACAGCCGAATACAGAATCATTTAAAATTTGAGAGGTTCTTAAATTATTCAGCAGTTTCTAAATTTAAATTTAGTAAGGCAATTTTTGAGTTTGAGAGCTGCTTCTTTGTTTAATTAGTTCTCAAATGTTGAGTAGCGTTTCAGTATTCGGCCGTTAGTCACTTAAAAATGAATCATTTCAAACTCGGCTCAAAAGGCTGACCTTCATCCAGTTCCAAAGTCAAATTTTTCGGTAAATTAGGTACACTTACACATTTTCAAAAAAGTCATAACAAAATTCGAACGTCGTATTTTGTTCTGACTTTTTTGAAGGTGTGTTCACGTAGGATTAATCGTTACTTTAACTTCATATTTCACAAGAATAACTTCCCACTCACCTTCTCCGTTTAATAACTGATAAAAAATCTATCAAAATATAAGCAAACATAGGGGAAAGGGTGCGCGGAAAGCTGCGTCCACGCAGGTGATGTTTCACAAGAAGCTCTATTGTGTCCAATACTTATCGGTTTAGTCTAGTGTAAACACAACATTATTGCCTATTTGGTTTGTTGTACTGTGAAATTTTACACCTGCCCGCCTGATTTTATAGGTAACTAATATATTGTGATAGTATAGAAAATGTAACTGTGGATAATCTAGTAGCGTGTTTAATTAAGTAAATAAATTTGTAATTTTATTTGTGCTACTAGGTACTATTCGTACTTCATTTTTTTTTTACTATAAAATACGATTTAATACATATTCTTGAAGAGAAAATGAGAAAAGAAAAAATGTTTTCTTAGGATTTCTTGACGTTAAAAACTCTCGGCTTTCGATAATACGGCTGGCACCGACAGATCCTGTCCCACAACTAAAATTAAAGCAGTTTTATTTAACAAGCGGGCGAAACATTCATAGCCAAAGAGGACTCTTGACCTCTGGCCAAACAACCCTCGAGAACCGGTCTGACGGCCCCAATGGTCTAAAGACCGGACCGCGGTTCCTGCAGCCGCGTTCGCCACAACTCCACCTGAGACTGGTGAAGTTCCTCCCGAAACACTTCCACCTCCCTGAGCGACGAGAGTAGAAACCTCCAAGAAACGGACTTATGACGCTTTAAGACTTGAATAAAGCATGTAACTTCATATTTTCCCAGGTCTTAATCGTGTGATTTTTACTTTTTAATTTTCTTACCTCGATGTTTAGTCCCTTCATGACCGAATAATGCAAATTATAATTGAAAGAAAAATCACAGCTGTTATTACCATTTTGTAAATGTCTAAATACTTTTTTTTACCTTGTCTACAGTAGTGGGCGAGTGGGCAGGAGCGCCCGCAGGTGGAGAATGGTGGGCGCTTGGTTTGGGCGCTGGACTGGGCGCCCTGGGCGTGCCCGCTCCGCTGTGGCACGAAGCAGAGCCCGCTGCGGCTTTCAGAGCATTGTTGCACAGGTAAAGAATTATTAATAATACACGTGTTAAAAAGTTTTGATAACTTTTTTTTTATAATACTTACAAGTAATTGTTCTTAAATGTTATGTTATTCTTCACTTCATACGGTAGAAAACAAATTGTCATTGCAATTAACTGTAGCGACTGTAACTGTAAAATTGTATCTTACCCGTAATTGTAAAATCAATCAATCAAGATTCTTTCAACTGAGTTGAATAAAAATTTGTTAGCAACAGAGTTACATAATAAGCTAGCTGTTTTTATTCAATTTTAGCAGTGATCTGTCATTTATTTTGATACTAGCTGCACCCTGCGGTTTCACCCGCGTGGGTCACGATTCTGCGGGAATATCGGGATAAAAGTAGCTTAAGACAGCTACCTGGATTCCCAGTTTCATCGCAATCGGTTTAGTAGTTATTGCGTGATTGAGTAACAAATTCACAGTCATACATACACATTTTCGCGTTTAAATTATTAGTAAAAACATTTCAAATAAATGACAGGTCTTTGCACATATGTCTGACTTGTTTAAATGACGGTACAATTAAAGTTGATAGTACACTCAGCTAGAAGAAACCTATTAGATATAGTCCTAGAAATACGACAGTGTAATATCATGTTAGTGGTGAAACTGAACTGATGTTTCTATAATAATCATCTTATAACTGTAAATAACCTTAACTAACTAATTTTTTTTCTCCTAGATACGTGCTAGCGCTCCCCCCGCCCTCCCTGCGCCCCCCCGAGCCGGAGCCGTCCCCCCCTTCGCCGCCGTCCCCGAGTGCGGCCCTGGCGCGGCTCGCGAGCGCGGACACGCTACGACTTAGAGCTCACGATGCCATTCAAGATAGAGTACTACAACAAAATAGTAAGGTTCACACGTAATTCTAATTATGAATAGTTTGTCGTTTTTAAGAGGTTGCACAAGCTAAATAACTTATAAATCTTGATTTAAAATTGAAGGTGATTAATTACAATTGTAGGTCAACATTTACCTACAAATACTTACCATGAAGGTAAACGGTTACCTTCAATTGCCTTCAATGGAAAGCAACGGCTTACAAGCACACGACGTCATTCAAAACCGGATTTAGCAACCAAAAAGATTCGTGCTTAACTTTGAAACAAGTTGAAAGATTACACAGTACTTAAAAAATAGCTGATGATTTATAATTGAAAGTATTAACTTTAATTGAAAGTAACCATTTCCCTTCATGTCTACTTATTATTTATTTAGAGCACATAAGGTCGCCATCAAGTCAAAACAAAATATAGTTGGTTTAATTACCTACCATGAAAGTAAACGGTTACCTTCAATTACTATAAATAAACAGTTACCTTTAATTTCTTACTAATAGTAAATCACTATAAAGGTAAACGGCTATCTTCAATAGGTAATCAGGTAGCTAATCCTTTACTTAAAACTTCGTACTGGGTTAACTATGAACTTTTGAGTAGCCATTCAGTATACGGCAGTTTAACGTAAAAATTATACCTACCGATGTATGGGTCGATTGTTAGAATATTTAATTTAAAAGTTAATCAGCAAATCACATAATTGATGTGTGCCTTAAGAAATAATGACCGACACAAGGAGAGACAATTATTTTAACGAAAGGGACTTCACATACTAAAATCCAGTGGATACCTACTTGGCTTTGATCCTAAATACCGATATTTTGCCTGGTTTCTTTGTGAGACTAGAGATTGCGCGTTTGTGATGTGATGACAGTTAGGGGTCCGTATCGGATTACCTCTTTTCCCAATCTTAGTTAGAGATATTGGAATCAGTTGCCTGAGATTATATTCTCTGTCAAATACAATTTAGGGTTCTTTAAGTCGCGTATTAAGTGTCCCAAACTAAGGTACCTTCTAGGTCAGCGTGCTTTATCTTCGACTGCATCTGCACTTACGATCAGCTACCGTAATCTGTCCAGTGGATATCGGACAACAGTGGAAATTGACCAGCACTATGCAGTACATTGCTGCTTTGACGTTAAGTCGTTATTATCGGTGATTACCTCAAAGCAGCAATGTACTGCATAGTGCCTGTCATTTTCCTGTGTTGTCAGTCGTCCACTGGATAGATAATCTGGGGGCAGGTGTGATTGTGATCAAACGCTGGCCTATACGTAATGGAAAAATAAAATATACAACTTCTGCTATAGTCATTACCTAGGTATTGATCCTCTATACTCTAGTCACTGCACTCACTAAAAAATGCATTATGCAAAAAATGATGATTACCATCAAAATTACTATTGATAAATGATGATGAAACTATATCATCATTGGCCGTAGTCATGCACGTTGTATGTGAAGTCTCTTAACAATAGCTCTGTTTAACCTACAGAGCTTTTTAGATCTCAATAAATTTTAAGATCGCTGTCTAATTATACATATGTTTACCTAAGGTACTATCTTCTTGTTTTTATCTGCCCATTTCCATGTTATTTATTTAGCCATTACCTAGACCTTACTCTTAGCTCTAAATTGCAGGATCGAAAACGTGCAGTTTTTTACTTTGGATCTTTTTTCATTTATTTTGATACATTTTTAAAACATTGACCTATTTAGGTTAATAAAATTCCAAACAGTTTTTAATCCTTTGGAAATTAGCACCGTGTAAATAGTACCTAAATCTATATTTTCGTATTGTTTTATGCCAATTTGGATTTTATATAGTCAGTTAGGTTACCAATGACTTGTCTAACTTTAAGTACAGTTTTTCACTCGATGCACACATCGGCTTGTGGAACGTGAGAGAGGACAGAGTGTTTTTCTCTCTCTCTTTCTTACTCGTGGAATTTATTGAGAGGCACAGTGCTGCTCATTATTGCTTTTGATAAATGGTCGATATTGCACAATGCTCACTACAATTTGAGTCACAAGCCTCAAGTGTTTCATGACCATTGTGCAACAAGAGAAAAATTGTACTATAATAATTGTTTTCACTACAAAATAGTATTTTAAAAGGGTTTGGCCATGTTTTTTTTAGCAGAGTTCGATATTTCGCCACTAATTGCAACTGGTTTGTTTAATGACTAAAAAAAACAAATTAAACCATGGTAAATATCCCGTTTGTAAATAACATTTATAGTAAAAAGAAAACAACCATGTTAGTTTTTAAAATCTTGCCTAATATTGTATTATTTTATAATTTTCCAGAAATTTCCTTATTCTAAACCTTTCTACATTGTATATAGTAAATATTGTACATATAATTAATAAAGTATATATATTATTTAGTGTCATACCTACCTACATAATGCACAGTAGTTCTAGCAAGGCACTCGAATGTACCTAAAATAAAATAAACGTCAAAATATATAATTTATTCAAATAGAACGTAGCAGTTTGCAGTGATAGTAGTTGCATAATAAAAGGTATTATAAAATTTATATATGGTTTTTTTTTTTCCTTGTCTATTTTATTGAGCAAATAATGATTGCAAAGCAGTCAAAGCAGTCAGTGTTTTGTACTGACGGTCTGTCTGTAAATCTGTTTTTACCACATCTCACACGAGGGTAAAAGAAGATCTAGTCTTACCTTACTAATATTATAAACGCGAAAATTTGTATGTATATATGTATTTATGTATCTATGTGAGGTTGTTACTCTTTCACGCAAAAACTACTAAACTGATTGCGAATATAGGTAGCTGGGGACCTGGATTAACACATAGGCTACTTTTTATCCCGATATTCCAGCGGGAACGGGACTTAGCGGGTGAAACCGCAGGGCGCAGCTAGTATATTATATGAATCAGCATCATGCAGCAATGAAAATGACGAATCAGCTCATCTAAGTCGTCATTTTCAAAACACTCGCTTTTTGGAATATCGGGATAAAAAACCTATGTGTTATTTCAGGTCTTCAGCTACTCATATATATACCTATTCCAAGTTTCAGCGCAACCGGTTCAGTGGTTCTTACGTGATTGAGTAACAAACAAACATACAAATACTCAAGAGGTCTTAGCTTTATAATTAGTAGAATGCCGAGGGTCAAATGATTACTACAATAATATCTTCGGACGAATTCCACAAATAATTATGATTGAACTTTACGAACAGGTAAGTTTGATCAATCATTAATTACGCTACATAAAAGAAATATCTAACTGTGAACGTAACTGACGACACCGCGCCTTAAGCATTTTGTATTGCTGAATCATACAAATTTCCTACGACAATATACAGAGTCTAAAAGTTCGTCGGCAAAACGGTAAAAATTAAACACAACAGTGTACACATAAGGGGGGTTTTGGGAGGAACGCGGTGAGGTGTGTTGCTAAATTTTCATTTTTGTGAAACCTAGTTCAAATTCGTGTAAATTGTTTAATTTCGGGGGCAATATTAATCAATTTCGTTTCGTGAAGGTGTACAAGTGTAGTGAAAGTGAAAATCGGTACAAAACATGGACTTTAGCGTTGTCTCCAAAGCTCCGTGAACAATCATTGTAAATGGTCGACTTGACTTTAACTGTGAAGACTTAACTGTTTCGATGCAAATATCTTGCGAATATCCAACTAAATACTAGAAAGCTGAAAGTTTGTTAGTATGTGTATATGTGTGTTTGTTTACAAAATCACGTAAAAACCGCAGAACCGATTACCATGAAGCTTGGAATATATGTAGTTAGAAACCTGGAATAACACATAGCCTACTTTTTATCCCGATAATCCGAGATATACGAAGGTGGAACCACGGGGCGCAGCTAGTTAATAATACTTGACACTGGATAATGTTCAAATGGAATATATAGCCATATAAAAGAAGAAGCTGGCAGGCTGTGATCTCATATACACTATGAGATCACAGCCTGCCAGCTACACATTAAAATCCACAGATTAAATTTGGCTCGACCGTCAATAGCTTTACAAAGAACACAAGTGTTAAAAGAAAGATTAATTTTGGGGAACTTTGCGTGAACAAAACGAGTACCTAGGTCGGTAAGCTTCCAACAAACAAACCTGGCTTTAATGAGTTCTTGATTGATGACTGATGGACTGATGGTGGCTTGATAATGACGACTGATGGCTTGATAAAAACAGAAATAATTATAGATTTGTGTAATTTGTGCTTATGTAGGTGTCATTATTGAAATTATAGTGTGTTAGATGCCCTTTTACGTATTTTAGTTTTTAATTGGGCATACTAAACGTATTTTTGTTTTCGATTTTAGGGGTGATTTTTGAATAATTTGTTTTAACTATGAATTTTCTGATTTCCACTATAGACCCGTTGTTCTATTCGCTGGTTTCTTTTAGAGACTGGAAGGAGATAGGTCGCCTGATGGTGATGCATGTCAAATTCGTCTCCGACAAATTCGGGAAGGTCGGGAAATAAAATAAAATGTTCGGGAGTTCAAGGATCTGTTCATACCTCAGATCAGTCAAATATGTTCATACTCTTAGAAAAAAGGTGAATCAAAATTCGAACGTCGCGTCGTTATAATGTTAGAATTTACACTATCTATCTAGCCAATGTAAATTTTATACTTTACATTCTGTTGTTATATTACTCGTACCAAAGGTTTTTTTTATAGATTTCTTAAAATATTACTAAGCCGGGCCAAGTACTTAGGCTTGGCTGCAATACAAAAAGTTGCGGGTTCGATTCTCGCTGGGTGCAAATATTTATGCTTAAAAATATTTTTTTGTATTTGGGATTTACAAAAGAAAAATGAATATAAGTAGTATAACC
The DNA here is from genome assembly GCA_949358125.1 of Idaea dimidiata. Taxonomy (NCBI): domain Eukaryota; kingdom Metazoa; phylum Arthropoda; class Insecta; order Lepidoptera; family Geometridae; genus Idaea; species Idaea dimidiata. The sequence continues at coordinate 16,649,860 of OX442334.1, read as the reverse complement.
GTTGTCTAGACACCGTAACATAAGCTTGGCAGTTTACCATGGGGCTAGATGGCGCTGTGTGTTCGTCACACGATTTATTTATTTATTTTCTTTGAAGCCAAAGCTTATTACAATATGTTTTCTGGCCTTAATCACGTTAGTATTTTTTTATATTTTTAATTAATTTTTCATCCCCCTTCGTTTCGAGGTATTTCCAGACCTCCAGCTCACGTGTAGGCTCAGCAAGAGGCATGATTAAAACCAGAAAAGTGACTTCAATTTCAATCCAACATCGTGAAAACAGAAGCAAAACCAACAATAGGTATAATCCTTAAAGTTGTAAGCTAAGCAATATCTGGTACCTAAGCTAAATTGAGTTGACTCTGTCTGGGCGGGCCCGTGGGGCGGTGGGCGGGCGGGGTAATAAACTTAATATTATTAACATCCGCCCGCCCTACGGCACTAAGGCATACTTTATCCTTTTCATTATTACTTCTACAAACATAAGGTGAGTTAGGCTCTTTTGACGGGAAACCAGTATGGAAGGATAAAAGAGATTCTTTTGGGATTTTTAATATGTAAGTAAACTTATACGTTAAGGTTTTACAAGTATAGGTAAGTAAAGTTGGGCGGTTTTGGTTTAGCGATTAGATCTTCCTATAGTCGGGGGTTAGAATCCTCACTAATGTCTTTCTATAAAGAAAAAAGTGCGCTATGAACATCGCTCTTTCGGTTAAGAAAAACATAGCTCGATAAATTTAACATACCCAAGGACTCACCACGGTCCGATCCGAAAGCATAGGACATTCGCAAATCCGGAGTAGGCTCTCGTAGTGCACGTACCTAACGTTTCTAAGAGGAGAATCGTGCCCTACTGGGATAAATTAGCATGCTAACAATAAAGAAGTTAAGTTACAAAACGGATTTCGTAGATATGTGTTAACTGTGGGCGTGAGCCTGTCTCATGGAACTGCCATCGCCTTAAGACTAACTAGCCTGGAATAATTAGACCATCAATACGGTACGGCATTAAAATTTATCGATAATCTATATAAACTACATGACAACGCGAGACCAGTACCCATATTATCTATCTGTTGACGTCTGACAACAGTGGAAAATGACAGGCACTATGCAGTACATTGCTGCTTTGAGGTGATCACCGGTAATAACCGCGTTACGCCAGAGCAGCAATTTACTGTATAGTGCCTGTCAATTTCTACTGTTGTCAGACATCCACTGGATAAATGATATTAGCCGAGAACGCTGAAGTTTACTTGACACAAAGCATTGCAATTCAGCGTGGCAAGCCGGGCAGTATTTTGGGCTGGCTGCCAAGTTACGAAGACTTGGACTTGTTTGAATAAGTTCCTATATAGGTATTGTAACTATGTTTTGGGTAATAAAGCTTTTCATCTTATAAAATACATGAATTACGAACATAATGGGGGTACAAATAGGTAAAAGAAATGCAAAAGAAAGCGCCTACTACAAAACATCGTAACACGATGTTTCTGTATTCTATACTACATCTGAGCGATTGACAAAACTCCATTTGTTTTTTTGGAGTTTTGGAGTCGGCACAGCAGATAAGTATCGGTCATTGACAAATTGACCATACCTAGATACCACAAACAGATATAACAATGGTGTTTCAAAATAGATATAACTATATACGTTATACCAATGATAAAAATACGTTCCTACCACTGCAATGGAACGGGGGCCAGCATTGAAGCTGTATCCTTAAGACTAAGGATTTTTCTTATACATTTTGTAACAAACGAAACGGGTTCCATTTTCAAACATTATGATAAGAACCCCTATTTTTGGTCAGTATTTGTAACGTGGCCGGTAGTGGTGGTGCCAGTATGTAGATTTTTTTTGATCGCGATACGAAGTTACAACGGGTCAGCTATCTTTAAATAAGAATTTTCAATTACACCCCATCCTTCCCGCTAGGTGGGAATTTTCCACCCACCAAGGATGGAAGGGGGTTTTCTACACAATAAGTAACAGTTTAAGAAGATTACAACGTCGCTTAACTTTAAGGTGGGGGTTTAGTCTGCGTAACAGACTGTGTTTCGGATTTATTGTAGGTATTAAAATCTGTACTAACATTATAAACACAAAAGTAACTCGGTTTGTTACGATTTCGCGCCTAAACTGCCAAACTGATTTTAATGATTTTTATGTGCGAGATCGATACTTACGCGTGTGAAACTGCGAGTGTTAAAATACAACTCTACATAAAAATATTGCTATTTAAATAAAAAAACAAAAAACCTTTTTATTTTAAACATTTATATTCTAAAATTCTATTGATACCAAACATGATGTGATTCTGCAACCCCTGCATGAGGTTGTAGGTTCACATCATAGTAGTGGTGTTATCTTTTAGTATCGGTCATGAAATAAACTCTATTGGTCATGTTACCATGTTAATAAACTTCCGTTTTATTGTGTGGATGTAACCGGATTTCTTGTGATGATTCCTTTTCTATTAGATAGATTGGATAGGATATCTACGAGGAATAAATAGAATGGAGATCTAACTTCTCTATTAAATTCGAAAAAAAAAACATGTTCTACGGTCACACAGCAGCAGCTGATGCACACACTGACAATATGTTCCGTACAGTCTTTATCGCCATTTGATCGACGATCTTTAGTAATGGCGATGGCGGTCGAATCTTCGTTCTAGGCTCCGCAACCACCGTTTACGTAGAACATTTTTTCAAAGGATTGTTACTTCCATGTATGTATATTTGAGTTCGTTGGGTAATATAGCTTTTTGTTGTTGAAGATGGTTTTTTTTTTTCAAATCGATTTATTGCATGTTGGCAGACGGTCATGAAATCGTCACCTTAACCAGCTAAGATCGCGGCACAACCATCTCGATATAGATATTAACAAATGGCGAGAAATGAGCGTTAAATAAAAATGGATCGCATTATTGTAATTTCATAAAATTGTTACTTCGACGCCATTTTCAAAATGGCAGATCGATTCGATTGGTTGAAATTAAAATGGGGTTTGGTTATTGAATACAATTTTAAAATTACGTAAGTAGCAAAATATGTAGGTATCTATTAATTAAGGCGTTACGTAGGTTCTTCATTTAAAATATTCAACTACGGCAATATACCTACATATTAGTAGTCCTTAATATATAGTAATGATTATTGAGTTTTATAATAATTAATGTAATATTTGAATTTATAACTACAGGCACAAAAAACATACACCCGAATAGATAACCTCCTCTCTGTTTTGGAAGTCGGCTATAAACACAACGCATGGTAGACACTGGGCGGGATTCGAAAAACGCATCTTTTCAAATCCAGTTAGTGATCCACATCCTGAATTTTCAATGATTTTCATTAAATCCTACTGATTTTATAAATGAGAAACTCTGTGTGTAAGGAGGTTAGGCGAGTAAATGAGTGTGTTCATTTGTTTGTATACAATATGTAACAGGTAAGCCCTTTTAATCCGAAAGGGGGTTGTTCTAGACGTCTAGGCGACCACCTTTTGTTCTACGACTTTTGAAAATTCGAACTTTTTTTTTGAAAATTTTGAGATTATGTTTCACTGGAAAACAGCTGTTTTTGAAAATAAAGGTTATTGAAGGTTTGATTGTAGTACTTAGACCAAACTAAATGAAAGAACAACATAAGGTCAATGACCTCGAACTCTAAGAAACAGCTGATTTTCAAGTAAACTTTACACCTAAATTTTTCGAAAAGTACTTCGAATTTTCAAAAGTCGTAGAACAAAAGTTGTTCGCCTAAACGTCTAGAACAACCCCCTTTCGGATTAAAAGGGCTTACCTGTTACATCTTGTATAGATCGCTCGAAATCTGTTTATAACATAACCTAATTTTTATTTTGATACTGCGCCCCGCGGTTTCACCCACATAAGTCCCGTTCCCTTTAGCCTTTATGTAACTGTTATTCCGGGTATCCAACTACTTATATTCCAAGTTTCATCGTAATTGGTTGGTAGTTTTTGCGTGATTGAGTAACAAACACACATTCCTACACACAAACACACAAATTTTCAGCTTTATAATATTAGTAGGATTCTCACGGGATCAAGATTTACGCGCGCTGCTAGTAATAGTTATCTAAAAGAAATATGGAATATGTTTCAGACTACACCTCTAGTACATAATCCGCGTTACCATGCTCGTTTGTCGTTGCTATGTCGTCCTTTTGTTGTTAAAAAAAACAAAGTAGGTAAACCTCGACTACTTTTAAAAACCACAGACAATTATAAAAAACACTTTTTTTTTTAAGTTTGTTGTTCTTTTTTTTTAATTATTTGATGTGTTTTTAATTTTATTTTGTTTAGCTAAACGACGACGCGACGATTTCGCGACGACTTATAAGACATCATGGTAAGGCCCAATATCTAAGATTCAAGAAACCTATAATAATCATAATATTTAGGTGTCCTCTATTGGGTTTTAAGCGGGTAAAACCGTGGGACACAGCTAATAAAGCTATAGATTACCAAACCCGATTTCCCCCAAAGCTATCAAGTTACAATAAAACGGGGGTAGATCCATAATTACGTTTAAAACAAAGGTAGTCTCTCTGCCCGTCTGTCTGTCACATGCAGTCCGCTACCGCTATTATGAGCTGCGACTCTATTGTAGTTCACGTCAATTACATACAAACTAAGTTACCTGCGCAGTCAGCTGTGGCGCTGGTGTACTATGAAACTGTGAGTTTTAGTAACTACATGTTTAGTACCGATTTCGTCCGCCTATATTGATAAATTGGTAGTGATGTTTACAAGTTTTAAATCAGAGGTTATCGTTTTAATTCTGTATTCGTAAATCTTAATTAAACTTTACTGGCTATTTTACTTTAAGAATAACAAAAACTACATAATCCCTTGGAGCTACACCTACTACAATTTAAATGTACTTACTTAGCTGGAATAACACATAGGTAACTTTTTATTCCGACATTCCCGCGGGACCGGGACTTGCGCGGGTGAAACCGCGGGGCTCGGTTAGTACAAATATATCTTACTAATTAATATAATAGACGCGACAGTTTTTTCTCCCGATATTAGCGCCGGAACGGTACTTACGCGGAGGAAACTGCGGGGCGCAGCTAGTACTTATATCCATATACTTGTCTTGTGCGAAGCCGAAAAAGATCGCTACAGTACAAATTTTCACTCACACACTCTGTCATAAATAATGTAAGATTGAGCGTTGAGCTTGTTACAACATCGATACCGCTTATTGGTGGTAATATTGCGCAGCACTGTGCCCGCCCTAAACCCATGAAACGCATAGAGACGAAATATTCCTTGCACCATGCCCACTTTTACGACCCGGTGCGGCGTGCAAGAAGTAAAAAACTGCAAGTACTACCTACGAGTATATTCAATTAAAATAAAAAGTACCTATACTTCATTTTTTATTTGAATGCAACCATTTGACTCTTCTTTCCATAGAAAAATTGCCAAATACAAGGAACCTAAACGTCTAAAGGTAAAAAACGTATATTATAAGTGTACTATACTTAATATAAATTCTTCCTATTTACCTAGTCTATAACCTATAATCATCAAGTAACCATCAAAAACACTTTATCATCCATTCTACTTTCACTGGCGAAGGGATGCGAGGGAGGTGGTGAGGGAAGGGGCAAATTGACCCAATAATAATGTTCTGCTACTGTTACAGATGGGGTACACGTACATTAAGACTTATTAACGCTTATTTTTTGTAATTACTAACTGACCCGGTACACTTCGGATCGCCGTCCGCGTCGGATCGTTTTAATCTGACGCGGACGGAGATCCGAAGTCTGAAAAAAAACAACAAAAACTTTGACGATGAGCCTTGAAAGCGCAATTTGTAAAAAGGGGATTAAGTAAGCTCTAAATTAACCCCAAAAACATCTCTTCATTTAATCAAAGTAGGTATTTATCATAAAAACGAACCACCCGACATCAAAAACCGCGTATAAACATTTAAATATCAAATTATTTAAATTTAGAAAACACGCAGCGTTTATTCTCGCTCATACCGCACCATTCCCTCCCCCTGCCCTGTAAAGAAGGGTACAAATCGCTGTATAAACTTAATATCGGGTAAATTGGTGCCGCCGGCAGGGATCACAAACATACTGCTTTTATTGGCATCATTCCTGTTGATATTGGTTATAAGAGGATGTTGCGAAGGTAATTTGATTCGGAAAAGGAAATGTTTCGTGACTTTTCTTTGGTTATAATGATATTTGATGGCTTGTGTGGCGTGTTGGGAGATTACCTGGCTACGGTGTTAAACAGCTACGGTTGTGGATTAAATTTCCGAAAAAGATAAATATTTGTGTTCATTGCAGATACTTGATAAGGTTCATAGAAGTCTGTAATAAAGTAAGTATATTTACGATTATAAAATGTTGTATATCTGTTGTCTAGTACCTACCCATAGTTCAAGCTCATTTCCTTATTATTGGGCTAGATGACGTTGTGTGAGTCTTTTTGTACTACTACAGAGTGCGGCAGCGTTACTTGACGATATTAATTTCAAACTTGGTAAATAAGTACCAAGGTATAACTTATCATAAATTGTTCATAATAGTATCACTGTGCTCTATACAAATGAATTTTCAGTATCAGGAGACGTGGACATCGCAACATCGCAAATCCGAGCGTTGGTCATGGAGACATTTTTTAAAAATAGAGGAAGTTCCGTAATCACTTCGACATCAACCCCCGCGGGAAAGTTCCTACACGCAGTACTATTCTGAAATGAATTCTGAATTTTCGTGAGACCTGCTCTGCTCTGAAAAAGAATCCAGGGGTAGGTACACCGGAACATGTTGGATATTGGAGAGAATTAACGAGTGTATTGAAAAGGAGGATCGATATTTGACTATCAAAATACTGAGCATCCCACAAGTGATCAATATTTTCAAAACATCAACAAATTAAACCTAATCTGTACCTACATTGTTGTATTCATAGCACGCACGCTTAAGGCTGCTTTTCCACCCGAGATGTGCTATGCTGCGAAGATGTGGAATCGACGTTACGCAAATACACTCAGCTATGTACACCAATGAATATGATTGGTGGATATCAAACGCATCCATAGCATCGTAGCATAACACATCTCTGGTAGAAAAGCAGCCTAAAGATAGGATGATAACAGTGGACAAGCCAACCTGCCTTGCTTAGTGCACCGGTCTACGTAAAAATCCTCATGGCATAATTTGATATTATTTTTTAATTTTTACTCGAAGAACCATCACAGAGAATGAATTATATTAACAAAAGGTGTTCATTCAATTAAAATAAACTAACACAACTACCCCCTTTATTGAATTATTACCCATTTATAAAATTAAGTAAACATTCCCACGCGAGCGAGTGAAATAAGTCAAATATTCAGTGAGTTGTCAATAATGAGTCGATATTTCGCAAGCGAGTGCGTGTTTTGTCATTGTCACATAATACAGTGCTCGGTGTTCTGAGTTTTGAGCCGGTGGACTTGTTTTGTGGACTAAGGAATTAATTTATGTGAGAACATTGCGACTTTAGACCGACTTTTAAAAAAGAAGGAGGTTATTTACGTAGCTATATTATACTCTGTATATCCCCGGCATAAAATATGGTTACTCCATCTTTTCTCGAGATTGTCGTATTTAAGACTACTAATTGATCTGTGGAAGATTAGCAAAACTGGAGTTGTCCTCGTGCGGTGGCGTGTGGAACGTTCGGTCCCAAGAAGGGTTAGTGTCAGCCAGGCAGGTCACCACACGGGGAGAACTCAAAGTTTGCTAGTCTCCCTTACATCCCTTAGTCGCCTTTACGACACCCCCGCGGGTAGAGATGGGGTAAACATATTTCATAATACACGGCACGGCTACTATGTTATTTTAAAGGTTGTACCTAGGTCGTGCCTAGGTAATACGTACGTATTTATTAATTTCCTCCACTTTAACAAGACCGATACAGCGCTGAATAAACGACGTTAATTGGTCAGATAAATGGATACAGAGTGTGCCCATTTTGTAAACTGCAATGAGGATTGAAATGCGAAGCAATAAAATCCACTGTAGAATTTCATAATAAAATTGTTAATTATTTAAAGTTTGGTAATACCTAACCCACTAAAGTCTAATTTGAATATAACAACTTTGAGAGCAAGTATAAAGTAATACTAAACTACAGTCAGTAGACTTTTATTCCTCATATCAATTGTTTGTTGTAATAAAATTATATTGAGCGGCGTTGGTCCAGTGGCAGATACCACGATTTTCATTCCTAGGGTCGTGGGTTCGAATCCACGCCGACCGCAAACCAATGTGTTTTTTTTAAGAAAAAGTTATGTGCGCTAATAACATCGCTCTTACGGCGAAGACATCGTGAGGAAACCGACATATTCTAGACCTTACCACGGTCAGAAGACATGGGACATTCGCCAATCCGGGGTAGGCTTTCGTGGTGTGGACTTCCTGACCCCTTTAAGAGAAGGCCCTTGCCGTGCAGTGGGGCAAATTAACGGGTTGATTATGTGTGTTATGTAAAATTATATTTTATCATCATAAACAGACACGATTATTCTCTAAGTAACTAATGGAATTAGACGTTAAATTATAGATCTGACATTTCTACTAGAACATTTAAAAAAAATAAAAAAAAAATATAGTGCTTAGTTTAGAGCCAGATTGCGCTGTGTGTGCAATATTTATTTATTTATCTAGAAAATATATCTAGTAAATAAGGTTTTCTTTTTTAATATCAATAAATTCGAACATCCTGTAGTTACGTTGCCCAGTTTAAGCCAATACGCGCAAATTGGCAACTCTACAGAGCTGATAGGCGAACGTCAATTTCAAGCGGAAATAAATAAAATATTATCGGGGCAAAGGGATAATACGCAATGTTACTGTTATTTGCTTTATTTTTTGTTGCTGTGAATGCAGCGTACGACCAGGGTAAGTTTTTTTGTTATCATATGGATTTTTAATAAAATGATCTGCAATTTTAAGCCATACACCTGAACACATATTCTATACCTACCTAAATCGTCTCAATATCGCTTCAGCAATGTTAGAATTAAAAAAAAACGGTTATAGAATACGTGCCTTGGATTCGCTTATGATCCGACGCGTAGGCCGGTGCATGTATTAAATAAACCTACATAACACCTACCGTCTTCTAATTCATCTAGGTCTTCTTCTTTTCGTGTAGTGGTAGCCCTAAGGCCTTTAACTTGAGCTAACAACAGCTACTGAGGAGCTCGAGATGATGATATTTTGCCACTCACATAATTATCGGTCACCCATCCAAGTAAACACAGTGCTAGGCGTAGCTTACCCTGCATGACTACCAGATCAGACTGCGTCGGGATGTGGAACCTTATAAATGTGTCACGCTTTCTCTTCTCATTCCCTTCGCAAAACAAATTATCCGTCATTAACATGCCTCCAAGTTCCAGTAGGTATGCCTCCAAAGATAATCTTGATAACTTTATATTAGATCAACACATTCTACGCCATGCTCCCTCTATGCCTGGTACCCTCAGCTCCATCGGAGGAGGTCCTGAGGAGTCACCCCCGATCTACCGGCCTGGCTCTCAAGCGTAAGTTTACTACACCATTTAAAAGTCGGTTGCGTAGTTTAGAAGCAGAAACTGACTGGTGTCTTCCCATCCTTACTATTTAGCGTTAGTGCTACATACCCCTAAAACATACATTGAAACACTTATTCACTTTGGTTGTCTACCGACATATTTTCTAGTAGCCTTTGGAGACACCATTGTAACGCCTCTGTAAGTTATGAGTTCTTAATACAAGGTAAAGGGATCTTCCATTGGGTGAGATAGCGGTCAAAGGTTTAACTGTAATATAAGAGAAAATAATGAGTCAATACGTCTGGACTTAGATTGTCTTTACCGTTAGCAATGTTAATATGTCACATACGTTTTTCGCAAGACATAGACATAGTATATTTTTATACTTATCGATAAGATGTCATTTACTGGGGATCTCTATATTGAACGATCGCCTGATGATAACTACTTGGATGTTCCCATTGGTCAGCGTTTTTAATCAGTCTGACTAATTATAAGCACCCTAAATCTAAGTCTTATTAAAAATGGAGATCGCAAGATAATGAATTCCATTTTACACAGATACGTAGTATCCCAGTTCGTGAAACCAAAGCCTCCACATCAATACTGGGAGGAAGAAACATCATTAACTTTGATCCCGGAGAACAAAAACTGCCTCTTGTGCGAGACCCAGGATTCTGGCGCCTGCCGATCTATGCCATCTTGTGTTTATTGTGAGCCCACAGTCACCGCACTTTGTGAGAGAAGCACGCCTTGTTTAAGATGCACTGGTGAGTCGCTATTGAGAATATAAACTAAAGGTCTGGCTGTTACAATGATATAATTATAGGCTAGTTTTTCCCTAATTGGACGATTGAACAGAAAAAGACCCAAGGAAACAATAATTATTCAAATCTGAGTAATTATAAAAGTCGAACAGATATCAATTGTAGAGGAATACGTCTTGATACAGCATTGGCAATACCTTGCATGTCTTGCAACCGCAACAGCATCAGCAATATTGACAGCGTGGATAAGCTTGTCCCATTGGACAAACTATTCCAAAATTGCTTGAAATCTTGGACAAACTGGTTCAAGGTTACTTTATGATTTCTGTCGGTTCCAGTGATAAAGAACCCATTTTTCAAATGTATTCCCGGCGAGAAATATATGGACGAATGCGACTCGTGCCGCTGTATGGACGGGCACAGTGGCTGGTGCACCAATCAGTTCTGCGAGATGAGATCGTTGCATCTTTACGCCATGAAGTTGTCTGATGGAGAGTTTTATTAAAAAGGCTGGTGAACGTTGAACAGTGATTTTATTAAGTGTTGGACCTTGGATTCTTTAAGTCTAGAATCAATGGTTTTTCCGGATAGGTTTCATCCATCCTAGTCAACGTTCCGGTACCTACTGGACCGGATGAGACCTATTGACTTACTTTAAAGGTTTCATTCGCAAAGATTTTGAGCTCGATTGGGACGGATGAAACGTTTTGGGTAGATAGATCTCATACGTTCTGTAGAGGTATTATGGAGTAAAATTTGGATAACACCCATAGATAAAATAGGTTACGTACAAACGATCAAAAATAAGGCTGGACACTAGCATCATTACTCAATTCCCGATTTCGAAAAACCAAACCGCAGATCACTAAACATCATAATAAACATACTCTCCGAGTTTCCTGTCTCTAAGAACAGCGGTTATATAAGGCTGTGCGTTGAGATATAGTTATGTCAGTCAGACCACAGTCAGGAGTCAGGACTTTGAATTTTCTATGAGTAGATTGGTGATTATCCGGCGATCTATCATAACAGCTGATTACATTGTAGTTTATCAAGCTGGCTTGTCAAATTAAATGACAAGCTTTGTTCAATAGAGATACTATGTTCCTGATATTAGTTAATATTAGATGAAGTACCCTACAGTTGCGAAGACTGGTTTTAATTTATAGGTAAGCCGATACAAAGCTTTGTCCCGATTGAAATTTTGAGGAAATGTTTTTTTGTGATGAATAAATAAAAGACTAGCTTCGTCCTGGGATTTCACCCGTGTAAATACCGATTCTATAGGAATTTCTATAACCTTTTCATAGCGAATACATACATATCACAAAGAACATACTTACCTACCCTCCAAATTTCATATCTCTAGATTCACTGGTTTAGTTTATGCGTAGACAAGCGGCAATTTACACTTCAACTGCTGACATTGAAGTTGCAAATTAATGCGAATCGCAAATCAAACGCAAAATCGCAAATTGCTGAATCAAAATCGTAAACACAAAAAAAAGTATTTTCAGCAGGCAACGGAAAGATCGAGTAAAATCACGAAATTGAAATAGCTTCGGTAAAATTATCGCGAAACGAACTTTATTAAGCTTATATCGATAAAAAAAGTTAATATGTACGAAGATAGAGTGGATCAATATGTAATTATTTGTATGTAGGTACATATTAATGTACATATTAGGGCAATTCATCATATTATTATGTGGTATTTTTGATATCATATATGTTTTTTACATAAGTAGTGGGCGGGTAGGTAGATGGTACGTACATATCGAATCATACGGGATAGATATAAATCTAAAAGGAGACGAGGCATGTTAACAAATTCTTAAAATTCCGTACCCGAAGGGTAAAAAAGAATTTTACCAATGCCAGCTTTGCTAGCTAACTGTGTTTTTGTCTTACTTTTAATGTAAACTGATTGTAATAATTGTTGTTGGTTATGCAAATAAAGTATTAATTTATCTATCTATCTTGTGTCTGTATGTCTGTCTCCAGGCTCAGAATAAATAATAGATTTAATTTCGTGGTAATGTTTCTCACTTAATTTAGTCAGTGAGATTTACTAAAGTGTTATTAACTCCTTTCTTAACCTGACTTATATTTGCATTACAAAACGACTGGCTCCGAAGCCAAAAAAAATTTTTAAAAGGAAACAAATTGTTTTTAATTTTGTGGCGATTTTTCTCAATCCACTCAGCCAGTGTGTTTTACTGAAGTTTTACAAACTCCTTATAATCTTACATAATGGAAAAGTTTGCATTACAAAATGATTGGCCTCGAAGGTAATAAAAGAAAAACTTGACAATTGGCATCTCGAGAATACGGGGCCATCAGAAGAAAAAAAAAATTACGTCACTACCGGACTTGTTTTATTTTATTTCTATTACTATTAACGGAAAACTAAATGGACCTCCACCGAGAGTTTTGGCGGGAATGCGCTGAGGAGATGTGTTGCTAAATTTTCATTTTTGTGACACTTAGTTCAAATGCGTGTAAATTGTTTAATTTCGGGGGCATATTAATCAATTTAGTTTCGTGAAGGTGTACAAGTGAAAATTAAAGTGAAAATCGGTGCAAATCATGGACTTTAGCTTAGTGTTCTCTCCAAAGCTCCGTGAACAAACATTGTAAAAATGGCCTCCTTTTTACAATGATTCCCTTGACTTGACTTTAACTATGACGACTTGACTGTTTCGTTCGATGCAAATAACCTGCAATTATTGATAATACTTGACACTGGCAAATGTCCGAAAGGAAAAGCCATTTTAAAGAAGAAGACCTCCACCGACACCGGACCACCAGTACAACCGTTCCAACCGTTGAACATTTTGTCATGTTGGCTACCCAGTCTCGGAATAAAAAAAATGTACCTAGTCATTTTTTACTTCAGATATACTTTTTTTTACAAACACTGGTAGTAAGCTTAATGGAGTTTTGACGGCGTTATTCCTTCTCTCCGGCTACCTATGTTCCAAGTTTCATCGCAATGGGTCAGTAGTTTTTGCGTGATAGAGTAACAAACACATATACTCACACATAAACTTTCAGTTTTATATTATTTTAGTAGGATACTTGACACTGGCTACTTTCCAGACAGCTATAATCGGTTCACAATGAATAGAAATAACATAAAGCTTAATCTGGACTTGGAGTTTTTGGCGGGAATGCGTTGAGGAGATGTGTTGCTTAATTTTCATTTTTGTGAAACTTAGTTCAAATGCGTGAAAATTGTTTAATTTCAGAGGGGAATATTAATCAATTTAGTTTCGTGAAGGTGTACAAGACGTGTTAATAAAAGTGAAAATCGGTGCAAAACATGGACTTTAGCTTAGTGTTGTCTCCAAAGCTCCGTGAACAAACTTTGTAAAAAATGGCCCCCTTTTTACAATGATTCCCTCGATTTGACTTTAACTATGACGACTTGAATGTTTCGTTCAGTGCAACTACCTTGCAAATTATGATAATACTTGACACTGGCAAATGTCCGAATGGAAAAGCCATTTTAAAGAAGAAGAAGAATCTGGACTTGATCTTTTTTTGAATCTGAGTTAGGTACCATACATATTGGACAACTTTATCGTTAATAAAAAAAAAGGTTTCTTCCAGACATTTCCTAAACACAGATAAACTGTTTATTACATCGTAGGTTAGGTCTCGGTGACAGATATTTTTTTTTTTATACTAAGCTAATAAAAGGGGTAAAATACGAAGTTATCACCCCACATGTCAGCTCCCACGGGTCAAGTGTTCACGTGCATTTAATTACCTTCCTAATACTGATAAATGATAATAACTATCATATTTACATTATAAATATTTTATTTATTTATTTCTTATCGGTTGTGAACCGATTATGGTCATTAGGAAATTAGCCAGTGTCATGTATTTTAATATATTATGCAAGTTATTTGCATCGAAACAGTCAAGTCGTCATAGTTAAAGTCAAGTCTAGGGAATCATTTGTAAACACGGCGGCCATTTACAAACAATCTTCACGGAGCCTTGGAGACAACACTAAGTCAATGTTTTGCACCGATTTTCACTTTCATTCCACTTGTACACCTTCACGAAACTAAATTGATTAATATGCCCCCGAAATTAAACAATTTGCACGCATATGAACTAGGTTTCACAAAAATGAAAATTTAGCACCACATCTCCTCAACGAGTTCCCGCCAAGACTCCCATTATAAATATGATTATGACAGCTATTTCGGTATGAAAACAATTTTGACAGCTGTTTAATTACACTGATGCAATCGTTAATCCAAATACATAATACAAGCTGCGTCCTGTGGTTTACCTGCGTTAGTCCTGATCCCGTAGGAATATCGGGATTAAAAGTAGCCTATGTTATTCCAGGGTAATGTAGCTTTCTATTGGTGAAAGGATTTTTGAAATCGGTTCAGCAGTTCCGGAGCCTGAACGTTAGAAACAAATAAATAACATGACAATTTTTTCTATGGTTTTCACGATTTTGCATAATAAAACACTTTATTTACCAGGTTTAATCGCGTTTTATTCATGATTTTTAAACGACCGAGCTTTCACCAACTTTACAGTTGGCTTTTTCAAGGTTGACTTTTATGAAAAAGCCAACTGTAAAGTTGGCGTTAGCTCGGTCGTTTAAAAATCATGAATAAAATGCGACCAAACCCGGGAAATAAAGTGTTTTATTTAATAAAATTTGTTATATAGAATAATTACTATGCGAGCGAAGCGTTTCAGCTTCAAATCAGGCAAAATCTGCTTCATTCTGTCAGTTTGAATGTATGTTTGTTCTTCTTTACAGGTCGTATTTTTCAACCGATTTTGTTGAAACTTAGTAGACAAGCTAACAGGATAGGCTTACAATTTTTTTTTGCCATTATCACATGAGATATAGCCTCGTGATAGACAGATGGATAGTGGACCTTTATTAAATTGGTTCAGTTTTTACACTTTCGGTACGAAACCCTAATTTTACAAACTCTTTAAGTAACTAGACTACTCTACAAAAGCAATCTCAAAAAATAGATTTAAAGAAACTAAACCCGGAAACATACACCAACGAACAAAATGTTAGCAAAAAGGGTTACCTTTACTACTGTATTACTATCGGCATCTCATTGCACTTTAAATCCATTTCATTTGATCAGACCGCAACAGTAACTCCATACGAATAGTAAACGAACAAACATACGAACTAATTGATGCAAATATTGACTACCCGATCACTCGTCCGTATTTCCTATATCCTTTATACATTTGTGATAAAAATCACTTTGGCTTAGCAAGGGCCAATCGTGGGTGGTCAAGGATTAGGACGAAATATATCTGTAATACAAACTTATTCATTCAGGTGGCAGGTTTCAGAACTAAATTTTGTTTAGAGAATTCTCGAACTTACAAAGATGCTAGCGCCACTTCAAATGTACTTAATCTTTGTAGGATTATAATAGTTAATTTTTGCTACCGTGGGAGAAAGTAGCAGTTTTTT
The DNA here is from genome assembly GCA_949358125.1 of Idaea dimidiata. NCBI lineage: Eukaryota > Metazoa > Arthropoda > Insecta > Lepidoptera > Geometridae > Idaea > Idaea dimidiata. Next base: position 16,634,012 of record OX442334.1, on the reverse strand, counting down.
CCGAAAGTAAATTAATTTAAAAAAATGTAAAGCTCTTTTTAATGGTTTAGGTAAGCTGGTAGTTTGTTAAACTAAGTCGCTGTCAATTGTTTAAAAATATGTTGTTCTTTTTTTGAAAGAGGTTTTAATTCATTGTCCATGGTGCTTAAGCGTTTCTTACGTAAGTATTTTAATAGAAAAACCTCTTATTCTAAAGTTGATTCAAGTATTGTTTGTTCAGGTAGTTTTATCGTTTTTGTAATATAAAAGTGTTTTTTTTAAATAATTGACAATATCATATTTTACCTGATTTAAAAAGTAGGAGAAGGGTGGGTCTCTGTTTGGGTTTGAGGTCTTTATTCGCTGTCACGTGTATTTAAATCAAGCTTTATAGTTAAGACAACAAAAATATATGGGTAATTTTGACAAATAGCAAGTACTTATGGTACCTCAATGTTAATTTTTAGATAAGGTTAGGTAGAAACCCTGTCCGTATGTCTGTCTATTTTGGGAACGCGCAGAGTTAGCATTTATTAGTTGAAATTCAAAATTTCAAACCATAAATTATTATGTGTATGAAATATTAAATAAGTATGAAATGTATAAAATCAAGGTCCTAAGTCCACACAATAAAAAGAAACGGACAAATATGAATTTTCGCGATAACGTTCAGTACTAAATGTGCCTTAATTTTAAACTTTTGAGTCTTTTGATTCCCCTTACTTACTTGTTCTGTATATAGATAAGACCTTATTTATTTATTAAGTATAATATATTCAAGGTGGGCACGCTAGGTAGGTACCTGCATCACAATTACATCTCTCTAAAGATAAAGGAGAGAGCGATATATACGTTATTTTATTTCTGTTTCTCCATCTACATTTAAAACCTTTTTTTTACAACCGCAAAACGATCATTTTCTAACAAAACGCATCAATTACCCAAATAGGTTACAATCGAAAAAGTTTCAATAACAATCTGTGTGACACAAGATCACGTTACATTCATTTGAGTGAGTGAATGAAAGAATGAATGAATAGAAAGCATTTGCCGCCCGCCGGAAGTGACAAGTCGAACAATATCAAACAGTTTAAATGTGGTTTTAAATGTATTTTAAAGTTGTAATTTTGACAAAAATGTGTGCTGTTGAGTTACATCTTGTTTGAAGGACGTAGATGTATCTTTTTCTGGAAGGAGTTTATTAAAATAACTATTGTTTTACTATTTGGGACTAGATTTTGCCCCGCGCTTTCTTCCGGTTTCCCAGCGGAAGCCCTGATCCCGCAGGAATTATGGGAAAAGCCCATGTTTTAGTACAGATTTCCAGCTACCTACAAACCGATTTTCCATGCAATATGTTAAGTAGGGTTTGCGTGAACAAGTACCTAACTAACAAGAGCACCTAAAAACTTTCACGTTTATAATATTAGTAAAATTTACAAACAAACATACTCGTTTACTTACTTCCTTATTTTCTTAGAAACTTAGAAACGAATACCAGTACGATGTCTCTTCCATTTTCATAAATATCAGTGCACATCAGCGAATGCATTGAAGTGCTGAGTTACAAGCATTTTATGAGCATGGCACAGAATTGACCTGCACTCATTGTGTACAGAGCTCAACACAGACCCCCAACTGAGCTTTACATTAGCTTTTAACAAGGGTGAGGTGCGAGTCATGCTGGAGTTGAAGGGTTCAGTAGATTATCGGTAATCGGTAAAACTTCACAATTAATAATAAGTAAATAAAATAAAATTTGCTTAAATACACTTTACAGGGAGTTCCGGGGATGGCAATTTAAGTCGAAAGGGGATTATTCAAGACATCTAGGCAAACAACTTTTGCTTTACAATTTTTGGAAAATTACACTTTTTTTCGAAAATGTTGTTGTTTTGTTTCACTGAAAAATATATTTTTTTAAAGCAATTAATGCTTAGTAGTAAAAAAACCAAGGGACAGCTTGTGGCCTTACTTCTAACTCAACAAGACACCTGATTTTCAAGCAAATTAAACTTAAAATTTTCGAAAACTACTTCGAATTTCCAAAAGTTGAAGAACAAAAGCTGTTTGCCGTTTAAAACCATCCCCTTTCGGCTTAAACTCTTTTAATACTCAAGTTATTTTTGTTTAAATTTATTATTGTTACAAAATTTTCCTGTTTACGCAGGCTTCAGTTATCAAAACTAATTTTTAATATGATTTAAGCACAAATCACTTGAAAAAATATATGTTCTAATGTGTTGAAACAGAAGCAAAAATTACAATTTTTAAAATTCAAAGAAGAATTCAATTTCACAAGAGAGAGAAAAGGTAATTTAAAGAGTTTTTTCAAAACGGTACCCTAAAAAACATAATAAATCACAACACCAGCTCATTAAAGCGTGTTGAGGTTATTATATTTTCATAATAACACATTTTGTGGCAAAATAAATATCAATATTAGGGGTAGCACACCCTTAGGGGTCTTATTATATTATTAATAATGTAGAAATGATTACTGCCATTGTGGCATGGGTTTATAATGATAATTTGGTTGGTTTAAAAGAGTTTAATTATGGGTTTTTCATACTTAGGTGAACTTCCGTTTGTTGGGTTACTTTATAGGTTAGGTTTCTTTAACCCTTCGGTACCTTTACCATTTCTGCTGTCTACACTACTCACCTTTCTTTCTTCATTGCTTGTCCATCCAGAAATTGCCTGGAAGAGGTCGCTTTAAGCGATAAGGCCGCTCATTGTGCCACCTATATTAAAGTTGTTAGTGTTTTTTCAAGTTGTATGGAAGAGGTCGCTTTTTAACGATAAATCCTTTCAATGTGCTAATTAAGTTTAGGTTTTTTTAATGTTTTTCTTTTTTTATTGTAATTTTATTCGGTGTTTTCAACTGTTTTCTACTTAGAGTCATTAGGCAGTAAGACGTCGCTGGAGCTTACTCCGAAGTGCCGAATGCCCCATGTTTTTGCAACGTGTTGGGTCCGGTTTGTGGTTTCCTCACATGATCCTTGCTCAATAAATCTCCTTTTTTTTTGAAGGTGGTTAAATATACTTGTTGGTCCTTTCAATGAGGTACTCGCGCGATCTATTATTCGCAGAACTATTATTTACTTGTTTATTCATCTTAATATAACCTATATCAGGGGTTCCCAAACTTATTTGTGGCACGCCCCCTTTCGACCTTAACAAAAATTCGCGCCCCCCATCCTCCAGTCTATATTATCAAATCAGAATAAAAATGTCTTAAAATAAGTACCCCCCCAATAAGTTTTATTGCTCATTGTCATACAAAAGGTATTTGGTGATATTTGGTAACACTCACATACAATAGGTCCACACTGAAGGACGTAAGTCCGGAAAATGGGACTGTCCCAAGAAGACTGAAGACTGAACCATGGATATTGCTTTCAGGTATTATACTTAAATTACTCAACAGCATAGCTGCCCGCCCCCCCTGAAAAGGTCTCTGCGCCCCCTTGGGGGGGGGGGCGCCCCCAACTTTGGAAAACACTGACTTATATCTACATCGTTACTTACATACTAAAAAATGTAATACCTACTTTGGAAACTTATTTAATTTTGGTCCTTATTTAAATAAGGTCGGTACAAAAACATTCATAACCTGAATCAAAAATATTATAGAAAAAATGTCTTTCACGTGTGTTTTGCGGCAGAAATCGAACTTGTAACCGAAGATACTTACTCTATCGAAGTCACAGGAAGCAGCTAGTATCTACATCATACGTTATTTTTTTAACATCCTCTTTTAGAGGTACAAAGTAACTTCATTTGAAATGTAAAAGTATTACACGCCCAAATAACCTACAAACCTCAAAATTTTCAAGAAAAAACTTGCAAAAAATACTACAAAAGGCTATCAGTGACACCCGCCGTGTTATTCACAATATCTTACTTCACAAATTGTGTGGAATTATGTCATAGATTGTGAGTTTTTACGTTGTTTGGTACTGTCGGGTGCATGAGTATTTTTGCCATAATTTTGATGGAAGGACGTGTAGGCACGTACACGTTTTTGTGTGAATTCCTTTTTAATGTGCGTATTTGTACGTGTACGTAAAACTAAGAACTCCAAAAAGTCTTTACTACTCCTAGATTCTGTATATGTTATGGTTTCTATGTAGGTACCAATATTTATCGTAATAATTATCCACCTATCATCTGAAACCTTACTAAACCGATTGCGATGATGGTAAGGTAAACAGATAGCTACGCGGGTGAAACCACGGTGCATAGATATAGTGTTTGATAATTCACTACCACGAATACAGGGCAGGTGGCTCGATTAACCTACACAATTGGAAAAAAAATGTACTGCAGTTTGAGAAGCAAACCCGTTCATCACTCTGAAGATCTTTATAAGATCCTCAACAAATTTATATGGGGCCATCTTGAAGCTCCCACAATTCAATTAAAAATATTCAACCCAATCGGTCTAATAGTAATAATTGATGAACATCCCTAAAAAAATCTTGCGCGGCGCATTGAGAGTCTCCTTCTTTTTTTAAAGTCCGTTAACAATATAACTTAATTCCCTGACAGTACTTCTTTTTCTTTGAAAAACTCCTACAATAGAAATAAGATAGGTAGGTATTATACCTACTTATTGTACATTTGGTTAAATTGTATCGATGACATACAATTTAGCTGCTCAATTGAAAAGCGATTCGATTTTTTTTTAATCTATTAAATTTAATAATACCTACAGGATTGGTAACGGTTAGTCTGTCTGCCGATTCTGTAGAGTACTTTTGCCATCTCACGACAGATTCCTATATTTATATAAGTAGTATATCCGTTGTCTAATCACCGTTAACACAAGCTTAGCAGCTTTCCACGGGGCTAGATGGCGCTGTGTGTTGGTCACAGGATTTATTTATTATTATTTATTTATATCTTCGGGGGATTTTCAACGTAGCATTCTATTAATCCCACTTATATTATAAAATATGAAAATATATGTGTCGTAAATATGCAAGTATATGACGACCTCTGTGGCGCGTCGGGCGAATGCTGGGCTACAATGCAGAAGGTTGCGGATTCGATTCTCGCTGGGTGCAAATATTTATGCTTGAAATTTAAATATTTGTATCTGGTCTGGGTGTATTTCTATAAATAATATGTATGTATTTACAGAAGAAAAATAAATATAAGTAGTATATCCGTTGTCTAGTCACCGTCACATGGTAAGCTTAGCAGCTTACCATGGGGCTAGATGGCGGTGTGTGTCGGCCACAGAATTGATTTATATGAGTGAGTAAATCAGAGTTTTTTTGTTAGGTAATCCTTGACGTAAAAGCTACTGAACCGATAGCGATGAAACTTTGTACGGACAGGTGAAAAGTGCTCTTATAGCGGACGTACTTAATGAAAAGCTTCAACTGCTGCTGCTTTCGGTTTTACACAAACTTGCACAACAGTCACTTTACACTGGGTCTAAAAACGAAAAAATTTCTACTTATCTCATTTCTAAATTACAAAAATAGTTTCAAGGGCTCCCTCACTGGGAGCATTCGTGTGTATTGTAACATACTTCATAAATTTAACATTTTAATGATGTCACAAGTCATCGTCATCATCATCTCGGCCCTTATCCGTCTACTGGTGAACAGCCTCGCTCATACGTGCCTTAAATAGTCATCGTGAGCTACCTCCATCCAACGACTCCCCGCCATTGCTACAATGTCGTCTATCTACCGGGTGGGTGGTCGCCCAACACTCCGTTTAGCATTGCATTGTGGTCGCCACTCGAGATCTTTTACTCCCCAACAGTTATCTATCCTTCGACCTAAAATGACCAGCCCATTGCCACTTAAATCCACAAACTTTGAATGTTACAAGTTGTATCCAGATATTAAACATTGTATCCTTCTAAGGTACGCTTTGTAACGTTCGGTTCTCCTAATACACTGATCTATATGCTCGTTGTGTATCATTTCAGGGTACACGCTGTATTTGTACCTGCCGATCTAATGCTGAAATCTGCAACGTTACATTACACAATGTGTTCCGTGAACGGTAATTTAAGCCAAAGGGGGGTTGTTCTGAACGTCTAGTCTAGATGAATAACTTTTGCTTTGTAACTTTTGGGAATTCGAACTAGTTTTCCAAATTTTGGAGTTTAAGGTTTACTTGGAAATCAAGGCCTGTATCTACTCTAATTGAACGAAAGATACATAATACCTAAATATTATAATGACAGATTTTCTTTCGGATGACAATTTTTATTCGCGCGTTCTTAGAATTAAAGTATAGGCCCAGGCTGCTTTTTAGATCCAGAGATCAATAACATCAAGTAAACATTTTTTTAGCGCGGATCACTACTGTCAAAACTTTAATGTTCGTACTTTTAAAAACAGTCGGTTTTTTTTTCGAAACCTAACGTCAAAAAGTTCAAATTCAAACAAGTCTTAGTACAAAAGCTATGGGTCTAGATGTCTAGAGCAACCCCTTTTGGCTTGCAACACCCTCCACAAACACACTGTGTACACTACCACATTTAGTCAGCGCACAGCTGATGTTTCAAAAAATAAATATAGAATTAACATTAAAAAATGTTTAGGTATCCAGACCGCTCACACTCAACGCTAAGATTATACTGAAACGCCTGAAAACTGAACAGATGCGCGGGAGTCGATGACGTAAGCGCAGGGCCTACTCCACCGAACAGAGTTTAATGTAAAATTTTGAAATCTAATTTTATTACTTCTCCTGGGCAAGTCCTGATGCTTTGAGATTATCGGAATTAAAAGTAAGTGGTGTAAGCCTCCTTCGATCGCTAGTCATTTGTTTCTGTTTCGATTGTCTTTCGTTTTTGTTTCGATCGTCTATTGTTTCTTTATCCTTCATCCTATGTTTCTTTTGATTCGATCTCTATATAAGTCTTAAATCTTAGAAAGCTCTTAGGTGTAATATGGAATCAAAACTGAACCTACAGATTACACTTATAATATCATTCCAAATCAACATACCAACTTATAACGCCATTATAACAAGTTCAATTGTAAGTAGTATTAAAAAAATAATTAAATGTAATACAAATATCACATGGCTACTGTACCCTGTACCTTTGGAAAGCATGCGTGGATCGGAAACCAACACGTAGAGGCCCTTTTCAATAACAATTTTACTCGGAAGCCATGAAGTGAACACCAAGCCGGCGATTATCCCTGTCTGCACTATAAAATGCAGCCAAGAACAACCACCGGATCGGATAGAACTATTAAGAAATGTCCGGATGAAAACTGCTTGTGCTATCGTGATGTGAGGGTAGTGGGTCGGCTACTGGGGAACTATGGGGATTACATTGTTGGACATTGTACGGCGCCTGCCGTACAATGTCCAACAAACGTAAAAATTTCAAAGTGACTTAATTTTTAAAGTTAAAGTTTTAACTGTGTGTAAGTTTTAACGGTTTCCCCACGATGTTTTCCTTAACCAAAAGAGCGATGTTAATAGCGCACATTTTTTTCTTAAAGAAAAAGACATTGGTGCAATGCCGGGATTCGAAACCACGACCTTCGGAATGAAAGTCGCGGTATCTAGCGCTAGACGAAACACCGCTCCTAATTTTTTAAAGTTATTTAACTTAAATTATTTAATGATTTAACTATGACTTTAACAGACTTAATTATAAGACAAACAAAATTATATAAGTTTTAAAAATAATTTTAATTACTCATTGTACCTATACTACTTAGGTAGGTACTTACTCATTTAAAATTTGTTTTTATCGCTTAAGCAAGTACTAAATGAACTAATGTAACTAAAGTACTCATGTTTTGAAAAATGCAAAAAGAGGTTTCGAGAAATGTACAAAAAGTTTTCGATTAATAAAGTCAAGTGACATAATTAAATTACTTTTATTACACGACTGCCAAAGGAAGTGTTATGTTTTTGCCGTAAGTGTATGTATGTATGTATGTGACCTATTTTTGTGCCGTCGTAGGGCCTAAACGGCTGGGCCGATTTAAATAAACGATACGTCGTTAGATTCGTCATGACCGTGAGAGTGACATAGGGTACATTAAAATAATAAATAAATAAAAATAATGATGTAAAACGCTATTAACCAAGATTTGTAAAGACCATAAAAACAGAGAAAACGCGTAACATTGTTCACTCAAACGATATGTTTTATTCTTTCGTAAATTTACATTTGAAAAGTATTGCTTGTAAAGTTTTACAATTAAATTTTAAAATAATTAATTATAAAATTATCGGAAGTCGTTTAAGTAGGTTGTCTTCATTAATATGTCACTTGCCTTCGGCTTGTCTTTAATGACGTTTATATATTCTTTTTACTTACTTCAATTTATGGTTAGCACTACCTCTGGATTTCAATATTCGCATGCGAAAACAATCCGCGTGTGAATAATGTATTGTAATAGTAATTCTACTTCGAAAGTTATGTTGCTACTACATGACATTATGATTACGCAGGTAATTTTCGCAAGAACAACGGAACGTTAATTAAAAACTTTTCGATTTGACTCGTATAAATATTTATCTCATCTATGGATTTGACTTTGACGCCGCGTTTGAAGGAATTGGCAGAGATGACATGACATAAAATACTTAAGCAAAGAGAATATAATCACTACGTTTTATACTTAAGTATCTTATAGGAGTTTTGGCGGGAATGCGTTGAGGAGATGTGTTGCTAAATTTTCATTTTTGTGAAACTTAGTTCAAATGCGTGTAAATTGTTTAATTTCGGGGGCATATTAATCAATTTAGTTTCGTGAAGGTGTACAAGACGTGTTAATAAAAGTGAAAATCGGTGCAAAACATGGACTTTAGCTTAGTGTTATCTCCAAAGCTCCGTGAACAAACATTGTAAAAAATGGCCCCCTTTTTACAATGATTCCTTCGACTTGACTTTAACTATGACGACTTGACTGTTTTGTTCGATGCAAATAACTTGCAAATATTGATAATACTTGACACTGGCAAATGTCCGAATGGAAAAGCCAAAATAAAGAAGAAGAAGTATCTTCTTACTAGTTTGTGGACTTAAATAACCACTTTATTTTTCAAAGAAAACAATACCTACGTAATAATCTAAAAGAAGTTGTCAGCAACAACAACCCGAGGCATTGCGCCCAAGATGCTGGCGGCGTTCCCGCGCTGGATAGGAAACCGCCAGTTCTTGTACTTATCACCCTGAGTAAGCAAAAAAAAGCAATGCACGTCCTCGCTACTGGAGTATATACATCTAGAATTAATAAATTTCTTCTGGTGTAATTAAATCTGATCTCTAAAAACTAAAAAGCGATAAATAAAAAAATATTTTAAAAAATAAAAAACCCGACTGCTGTTTTAACAGAAAAGTGAAAAACAAGATGCTTCTAGTAGCTTTAGGAATGGTGGATGCAGTCGGGTGGGACTCCAAATAAAAGGTGAATAAGTTTAATAACACCAAATACTTAGTGTTATATAATTAGGTACTTATACTATCTTTATGTTATTTGGAGTCCCACCCGAGTGCATCCACCATTCCTAAAGCTACTAGAAGCATCTTGTTTTTCACTTTTCTGTTAAAACAGCAGTCGGGTTTTTTATTTTTTAAAATATTTTTTTATTTTATTTTCTTTATTATAGATTTGTTTTCTTTCTTGAGTTCAACTAACCGTCACTTAAATTAAAGCTGCAGAAAATACGGTGAAACTGGGCTTAACACACACAAACAAACATACTCTATCACCCACACAAACGAATCAAAAATACAACACACTACATCTGGGAAGGCCCACGCTTACAAACTCAAAACTGTACCTACCTACCACTTTTAAAAGACTCATCTTGTTCCCAATTTAGGAGCGCATAAAGCTCTATTTATACTGGTTGCTAGTTTATCAAAGACCAGTGTAAAATGAGCTATGTGTTAAAAGAATTTTTGACTGTTTTGGGTGCTAATTATAGTGGTTGGTATCTCAGCGTGAGTTCATATTAAACGTACGCACCTTATTTAGCGCTCAGCGTTTTGATGTTCGATTTAGAAGTCGTAAAGGTGAGAGATCTTGGAACGTCTCAGAATCGTTTGATTAATCTCGAAAAAAGTTCAAAAATTATTGGAAATTATGCAGTTTCGCTAAAGCTTTTGATGTGATAGAGTTATTTCTTACAAAAATCTAGTCTGGAGTTAAATACCCGTAGGTTTCCTTACGATGTTTTGCTTTCGCGTAAGCGCGATGGGAAAAAGACATTGGTTGAACTCCTGAACTTCGGAATAATGCTTGGGATGAGACGTCTTAGGCGTCTCATCCCAAGCATTATTTTTTCTTTACTCATCCTACAGGCATTATTTATTTGTTTAGTCCTTATTTGTCCTTTTTGTATTCTTTACACAGCCCAGAGTGATAAATGCCAAGGTTTTACAGTCTGCAAAATATACGAACTCAATAATTTAATGTCAAAGGCCTACCTGCGGCATTAAGTTAGTCGTCATACGCGTGTGCGTTCGAGTTATAGTTTTTAACATTAACTAATATCATAGCTTATATTCATTTCCATCTTCCCAATTTAGATACTGGTTTATTGATTTCCTATTGTGTCTGCTGCAAGAACTCGGTAAAAGTCATCCTGATTCGTGCTAGAAGCAGGTCCTTCCACGTGACTCACTTGTGAAAAAAGGTATGATAGTACATTATGTAGTAGGACATGTAAATAATAGGGGTTAAAGTATGAAATTGCCGTTTTATTGCAATAGGTTCTTTGAATTGACATAGAATCTTAGTAGTTTGAGGTTTTCGAATGAAACTTTTTTTAAATGTTTTCTGTGATGTTCTTTTTTTAAAAAATGTGAAACATTTGAATATCGACTTTCAATTATTTTTGTTATTCAATTTAGACAAGAAAGATGGATACTGCGAAAATTCGAGTAATTTTTGAATACGAGTTCCGACGCGGAACTAACGCGGCAGAAACAGCCCGCAATATCAATGCTGCGTTTGGAGAGGGGTCTACTAATGAACGCACCGTGCGATTTTGGTTTAAACGCTTTCGTGATGGAAATTTCGACTTAAAGAACGAGCCACGAGGAAGACCGCCCACACAGGTGAATAACGATGAATTAAGAGAGATAGTGGAAGCCGATCCTAGTCAAACTACCCAGGAATTAGCGGCATGGTTTAACGTTACCTTACCCACTTTATTGACTCACTTGCGTCAAATCAATAAAATAAAAAAATACGAAAAATGGGTGCCTCATGATTTGACTGATCTGCAGAAAGAAACGCGTGTTGAAACTTGTGTTGCCTTGTTGAACCGGTACAGAAATGAAGGAATATTGGATCGAATTGTAACATGTGATGAAAAGTGGATTCTTTATGATAACCGGAAAAGAAAAATGCAATGGCTGACCCCAGGTCAAATGCCACAACAGTGTCCTAAAGCAAAACTTACCAATAAAAAGGTAATGGTAACTGTTTGGTGGTCTCAGCATGGTGTTATTCACTATAGTTTTCTTCGATCTGGTCAAGCAATTACGGCAGATGTCTATTGTGCCGAACTCCGAACCATGTTGGCAAAACTAGCAGTAAAACAGCCCCGACTCATGAATCGATCTTCACCATTATTGCTCCACGACAACGCGAGACCTCACACAGCACGAGAAACCATTTTGACCCTTCAGGAACTGCACTTAGAAACCATTCGTCATCCTCCGTATTCACCAGACCTTGCTCCAACGGACTACCATTTTTTTCGTGATTTGGACAATTATCTACGTGACAAGAAGTTATCTTCCCAGGAGGCAGTACAAAATGCTTTCACACAGTTTGTGCAGTCTAGATCGTCGGAGTTCTATCGCAAAGGCAATAACCTTCCTATTAGATGGCAGCAATGTATAGATAATAATGGCAACTATTTTGATTAAATAAATTTGTTAAAAATTTAAAAAATAAACAATTAAGATTTTCAGTACAAATCGGCAATTTCATACTTTAACCCCTAATACTAGGGTACAAGTCACCAGAAAATAATCACACTTATAACATTCTCTCTCCTTTCCTTTTCTTCCTTTTTCTTATTTCCTTTTCTGAGGTATTTAACTAGTTTACACATAACTACCTTAATGCACCATTAGGTTGTTCACCTATTAAAAATGTTTGATAGTACTTTCGTAATTTGTCGTCGTAAGTTTGTCGTTGTGCACTACTGAACCGATTGCAATGAAACTTTGTATGTCTATAGCTAAAGATCTGGATTAACATATAAACTACTTTTATCCCGATATTTCTGAGGGATAGGGACTTGGGGTTGGTAAAACTGTAGGGGTGTTAGTTTGTACCTAATTATCTTGTAAGTTACAGCAAAATTTATTAATCTAAACTAGTATTAATCTTTACATCATATAAAATTCAAGGTCCTGCCTGATTGATTTAGACTTAAGACTAAACTACAAATAATATATCAACGCAGCGCCCAAACCGCTGGTCCTAAAGAAATTAAATTTGTTTTTTGTGGTGTGTAGGCATCCCCTAAGAAAATGTTTCAGGCAAAACGCGGGTGAAACCGCGGGGCGCTGCTAGTCATCTATAAGTTATTCGAATTAATCTAAATCTAGTTTTTTAAATGTACCATATAAATATTCTGCATCATCGTCGTCCTTTTGTCGCAGGCTTTCGTCGGATACCATCTTACAGGAATCTATAAGGAATTGTTTCGTATCAGGGCTTCTTAACAGTTCGTCGTATTTGTCTGAAATATGAGAAGAAAATAACTTATTTGAAAATAAAAGTTTCTAAATTCTGCACCCGAATTTAGTGAACTTTTTCTTGAATCTAGGACTTGAATCTGCAACCCTGACAATTCCGACACATCGCAATAAACACACCCTCAACATTTCTAGGTTTTATAGTTAAGTCAGTCAGTCCATGAGTCATTCTGATTTATGAATTTTACTAGTTGCGCCCCAAGGTTTCACCCACGTACCTAAGTCCCGTTCACGCGGGAATATCGGAATAAAAGGAGCCTATGTGTGATTCTTGATATTCAGCTACCTATGTTACAAGTTTCATCGCAATCGGTTTAGTGGTTTTTGCGTGAAAGAGTAACAAGTCGTCTTTTACGACACTTACAGTAAGAGATCATTTGCTTTTCTATTCCCGTGGTGCATGGCGGTTACGTATCATAATGACTATTTCTATCTGCCATCCATCACATATCATTACCGCTGTATTAAAAAATCATCCTAACTTACCTCTAAGAGCTACCGTAGATGGCCAATCACCTCCATACTCCTTAGGCAAGTACTCCTTCGGTACATATTTGTAAAGATCTTCAACGCTCTTATGGGACATGACTCTGTTAAACACCTTCTCACTCAGGATAGGTTTTAACATGTTCAGTAGGAACTGGACTAAGGACCCGATGTTGCAGTTTATGATGTGAATTGCGAATAACCTTATTCCCATACCATCCTGCGAACACGGTATTGAGGTTTTTGATTTTGGAGCTAAAGGGATAGGATACATACTTAGTCGTTGTGCATATTATTGCAGTAACTGGGTAGGTACGCATATATTATAGCTTTAAAATCAAAATATGCCATCACCATGTCCCTATGTTTTGAAACGTTTTCATTTTCTAATCAGAATAGAAATAATAATTTGATTGTTTGTCTCTAATATCTAGGTATATAGGACAGTCGACTACATTTATATGGAGAACGAATGGGTCCTTTCCACTAAAATAATGTCGTTTTAGTTCATTTTAAAAAATAAGTTTCTTTTGAATAAAATAAACTTTCTGTAAAGACCAAACCGTACTTCATCATCGACTGCATCGTCAATTAGCATTATGTCCCTATTCTTGTAACATGTTTGTCTAAAATGTCAATACAATTGGAAAATTTATGACAAACCAAAGATATGGTTTTTATTCCAAGTCAAATGCAATTGAAACGAAATTTTAATGATAATAAAATGTAAGTTTAAATCATTTCAATACAAATTATTAATTATAACCAATCATAAATTATAATAAATTAAACAATCAGGTTAGTTAAAAATAAAATAAGGAGGAGGTCCTTATTTCAAAGTAGCTTAACAAGAGGAAAAATAGGTAGTTACTTTAGCAATTTTAAAAGTCTTGTTCATGGCAAACCAGTTCATTTTCATGACATTGCTCAAATTACAATGTTCTAAGTCCAACACCCATATGTCGCCGAGGAAATAATCGTTTACCAGTCGAATATCTCCGAACTGTGAAAAGAACACAATACAATTATTGTCACTGTTAAATAAACGCTCTATAAGAAATTTGGGGACGTAAATTTGACCCTTATATACATTACATATTACAACTTTATCATTTCAAATGTGAAATTGCTTACATTTTTGCTTTGTCCTTATTTTTGCGATTACTGATCCTATCCTACTAATATTATAAAGCAGAAAGTTTGAAAGTATGTGTATATGTTACTCAATCACGTAAAAACTACTGAACCGATTGCAATGAAACTTGGAATATAGGTAGCTAGATACCGGGAATAATACATAGGCTACTTTTTATCCCGATATTTCCGCAGGGACGAAACTTACGCGGGTGAAACCGCGGGGCGCAACTAGTATAAAATATGATCCTAATAGATATATTTGTTAGCAACAAATGTTACATAACCAGTTAGTCGATCTGTAATGTGTCATGCGTGAAAGACTCCGATCCACATCTTTAGGTAGGTAGATCCATAACAATGAAGACATTAACTTTATTTTTAGTTTTACAGCCGTAAATAAGATACTTCATATACTTATACTCGTAGTACGTATCTATAGATACTTCACTAATATCATAAAGAGGAAGAATTTATTTGATTGTTTGTAATGAATATTATGCGAAACTACTGGGCCGATTTCAAAAATTCCTTCACCACTAGAAAGTCACATTATCGAGGAGTAACATAGGCTAGTTTTGTTCCTGGTATTTGCACAAAATCGGAACTTACGCGCGCTAGTATGATAATAAAAACATACCGTGAGTAGAGTGACTAAAATGTCCATGCCGCCGAAATCTTTGTCAGGATCGACCACTTTTGCAATTGTGATGCGCTTTCCGTTGAATAGCTTGGGAATCGGAGCTATTGCACTGAAATATGAATTTACAATCAAAGTATAAATTATTAAAATACAAAATAAATTAGGGTCATTCCTAATAGGTTATATACCTAGGAACAAAATGAATTAACGACTGTAAGCAAAGAATTTAGACTGGTCTCTTATAAGAGTTTAAAGAGACTTGAAGGTTAATGGTCGCCTGACAGTAACACATTTCAAACTTGGCTCTGATGGATGACCTTCATAAGTTCCAAAGTGAAACTGTTCAGGAATTACACACACATCTTTATAAAAGTCTGAGCAAAATTCTAACGTTGGTGAGATAATACCCACTATCTATGAATATCTTAAGACCTAAGGCTGTACCGCACTAAAATTCCAACGTAAAAAAGTCAAAAGTCAATTTTTTTTTTATATAATTGGATGTATTGATCACTTTAAATACGTCGAATGTTCATACAAATATGACTTTTGTGTGGCTTCGGAACGCGCCCTTCGATGAGAAGAAGCTACAAGAAACTCATGGGGTTTTTATTGTGATCATGTTTTTATTTACGCAATCGTTAAAATACATATATTTTTTTTAAATTTTTTTACAATGATCATAATATGATTCACATTGTCGAATATTTATGGCTATAGTGGAACCGGAGCAATATTCTACTATACTATTTTACTATAAAATTGTAACATTGCATACTTACTAAGCCTGCCAAAGATCCGTCGTATGATCATTGAGGAGATTTATCCGTACATGTATAAGTTCAGGTGCCATCCCTCTATACGTGTAGTAACGATCTATTCTCTTCTTGGCTGTTTCTAGAGAGCCTTTCGAGGCTATCAGTTGGATTTCAATCAATTCTCGTCCTGAAAGAGATTGAAGTTTCTAGTACCATCTAGTAGTAACAGTTATGCGTTTTGATCTTGGTTGTGTGACCAGATTGACACCATTCAATAATTCGTAGCGTCTGTTTTTTTTTTTTTTTTTTTTTTTTTTTTTTTTTGTGACGAACACACAGCGCCATCTAGCCCCGTGGTAAGCTGCTAAGCTTGTGTTACGGTGACTAGACAACGGATATACTACTTATATTTATTTTTCTTTTGTAAATACATACATATTATACATAGAAATTATTTCTCAATAATTTTTCCTTTCATGCGTTTATACCCACCCATCACCTCTTACAATTCTTGTCCATCCAAAGGTTGTCTGGAAGAGATCGCTTTTAGCGATAAGGCCGCCCATTGTACCTTTATTATAATTAGCTGTAAGTATTTGTTTATGTATTTTTTTTTTTTTGTAATATTTTGGTACAATAAAGTTTTATCTTATCTTATCTTATCTTATCTTATAGAAATACGCCCAGACCAGATACAAATATTTATTTTTAAGCATAAATATTTGCACGCAGCGGGAATCGAACCCGCAACCTTCTGTATTGCAGCCAAGCGTTCGCCCGACGCGCCACAGAGGTCGTCGTGTTTACGTGTTAGCATTCCAACTCAGGAAGACAGGAACAATATGCACGTGAATGTACTCACACAACCAAGACTGAGACGCAATCGTAAGGTACAACAAGTGTACCAGTAAAAATAGAAAATAGAAAAATAGTTTATTTATATACAAAAATGTTACATATCCATATTGAGGTAGGGTTCACCTTTTAGGTATATATATACCTGTGCCAAGTAAACCCACTCTTCCTAAATAATTTTTATTATTCTTAACATAAAATAAACTAAATACATAAATATCTTACTTGTCTAAGCAGTTACAATTACTTATTTATAATAAAATCAGAAGAAAACGAGAACAAAAAATAAATAAATACAATCAATGACTCAAATATGATGAGAACAAAAATTAGATACAAAAAAGTACCTCTATTGGCCTTGTTAGAAAGAGAGGACAGAAAGAGAGAACTGGTTTGTCCAATTATGGACAAAACATTTGGGACTGATAGGAATAAACCCATGAAACCATCTTTTACTGAGACCTACAACTTTTGTAGTTGTGGACAGTTGTAGGATTTATGTCATACTAGCTGCGCCCCGCGGTTTCACCCGCGCAAGTCGCGATCCCGCGTTGTTCGAACACCTATCTACCGCAATGCAATAATCTACACTTAAACGGTCGCCCATTGAAGTACTGTTGAAGCCAGGCGCGGTAGCGCCTGGCTTTTTGGCTTGGTGGATTTTTGCACTGCGGTAGGTAGGTGAAGTAAGTTAAAGTTTGTATTTCGTCAGTAAGTGACGATGACGATGACGAAGGATGACGATGACGATGATGATGATGATGATGCCACTCTACATCACTTATCCTACCCCTGTGTCGATTTTCATTCATTGAATGGTTATCACCCGCGTAAGTCCCGATCCTGCGGGATTTTCGGGATCAAAAGTATCCTATGTTACTCTCCATCATTTAAACTATTCCTATGCAAATTTTCATCCAATAAATATTATCACCCGCGTAAGTCCCGATCCCGCGAGATTTTCGGGATCAAAAGTATCCTATGTTACTCTCTATCACTTAAACTATCACTATGCAAATTTTCATCTAAGAAATAGTTATCACCTGCGTAAGTTCCGATCCCGCGGGATTTTCGGGATCAAAAGTATCCTATGTTACTCTCCATCATTTAAACTATCCCTATGCAAATTTTCATCTAATAAATATTATCACCCGCGTAAGTCCCGATCCCGCGGGATTTTCGGGATCAAAAGTATCCTATGTTACTCTCCATCATTTAAACTATCCCTATGCAAATTTTCATCCAAATCGGTCGTGCCGTTTGACCGTGAAGAGGGAACAAACAAACAAACAAACAGATTTTCGGATTTATAATATTAGTAGGATTTGCTCTAATGTCTTTATCTAGGAAGAAAACCGTCGGCTACGTTTGTATGGGGGAAGATCCTATTTCCTCTTAATTACAAGTATTAGGACGTCTTAGGCCTTACTTATTCCAGCTCCAGCCAAATGCGGAACTTTCTGGAACCACTGCATCATAGCTTCCACATCTTTCTTCAGCTGGTGTTCCTTGAAGCCTGACTCTCTGAGGACCAGCTCTTTGTCTTCCAAGGTGTATGGGTATAAAGGGTGTTTTCCAGCAGGATACATCTTTGAATTTGAAAAGTCGATGTGAGCATAAAGTTCGATAATTTTGTTCAAAAGGTTTTCGCGATTTTGCATAATAATATGTGTATTAAATACTGTGGTATTTACCGGGTTTTACTCGCGTTTTGAGATCGTCATCTCAGTCAACTTTGAAAAAGCTGGGACTCACCGTGACCCACAGTTCGAAGGCATAATAAGCAAAAACTAAAGAAAACGATAAATTCATTACCCATAGGCATTTTTATTCACCCAGACCTTTTAAAACACATTTTTTTTTACCTTTTTATCCTAAATTAGCACACGTATCAACCTCTTCAAATCTAGATAAAAACTGTTCAAAAAGTTACCTATAAAAACAGATATTATTTTATATTATCATATCACAAATTAATACAATGCAAATCATGAGAAACGTCTTTTGTTAACTTAATTTAGTTTTTAACCGACTTCATTGTTATTAATTTTGTTTAAAACCAGCTGCGCCCCGCTGTTTTACCCGCGGAAGTCCCGATCGCCCCGGGAATATCGGAATAAAAACAAGCCTGTTTCCTGTGTTTCAAATTTCATCGCAATCGGTTCAGGAGTTTTGGCGTAATTGAGTAACAAAGTCGCAGACATATACTTACATACATCCAACATACAAAATTTCGCGTTTATAATATTAGTAAAAAGTAAGAAAACATGTATGACGCAAATCAAAGCAAAAGCTCAGCGTCTATGAAAAAATCGACAGAAACAATTCGACGACAAATCTCTAGAAAAGATATTTGGTTTTAGCATGGTCTCTTATTGCAGGGCTTTATCGTTATTTAAGTAGCTCTCAAATGTTATGTTGCGTTCCTGTACTTATTTGGCTGTTAGGACTACAAACTTAACGATGAGACTATATTAAAAGAAACACTAAAATGTACCATTTATTAATTTACTAGCTGCGCCCCGCGGTTTCACTCGCGTAAGATTTATCAAAATCGGTTCAGCATATTTTTTCTTCCATAAGAACCTTCTCCTGATTATAACGAAGACAACGCAAAAAGAATTATCGAAATCAAGCCGTTCATGCGTAATGCCGTGACCAAGGGAAAAAGAGATTCATTTTTATATAAACTATGAAGAAGATAAAAGAAAGATAAGATGAACTAGCTGCGCCCCGCGGTTTCACCAGCGTAAGGCGCGTTCCCGCGGGAATATCGGGATAAAAAGTAGCCTATGTGTTATTTCCAGTATCCAGCTACCTATATTCCAAGTTTCATCGCAATCGGTTAAGTAGTTTTTGCGTGAAAGAGTAACAAACTCACATACATACATACAAACTTTCGCGTTTATAATATTAGTAAGAGTAAGATAAGATATGAGATTAATATAGCATTTATTAACGTTAACACAAGACTCATAACATATACCTACCTCGAAAATATTCTATTGACTAAAACGAACCACGTGCCGAGCAAATTCAGCTAGAAAGAGACAAAATTACCCTTAAGGGAAACCTCTAACGAAAGAAAGAGAAAGCAGATATGCAACCCAAAACCATTTCAGGAGAAACTCTTGAAAAGTTTTCAAGGAAAATGTTATAAACGACTGTAGATCAATTTGAAATTTTAAACCTTACGTCAATAGGCTTAGGGTGGGTATTGCAAAGGATATATTTTTCCGAGTTATTTCTGGATTTACGTTGAATGTTGAACAAATTTCATTTTAACCGCTGTGTTTGGAGTACAATAATGCAATTTTATTACGTTGATGCTAGTATTTTAAGTTTGTGAACATCGTGGTTTTTAAGTTTGGTGTCATAGCTTTTTGTATTTATTCTTATGGGTACTTTTTTCTTATATTGGCCAGCGCAACGTTTGCCCACCAACGCTTGTTACACCTCGGCACCCATTTTACAAATAAATTATCTTAAATATGGCTTAGCCTTTTTGACACAGTTTAGCAGGGCATCAATCTACTTCTTAAAATCTTATATTTAAAAATATCCGTATTTCGCGTGGTCACGGCATCACGCCCGAACGGCTGTACCGATTTCCAATCATTTTTTTTGCATTGAGTTTGCTTATATCACGAGAAGGATTTTATGAAAGAAAAAATGCTGAACCAATTTTGATAAATCATACATCAATGAGTGACGGGTGAAACCGCAGGGCGCAATTTGATTATAATTTTTCAAGAAGTCATAGGTAACGCTTCAAAAACTTAAGAGTTTATAATGAATTCAACCAACAGTTAAAAAAAATTAAATTGTTTTTTAACATAATGAACATAGACTAAACATTTTAAATGCAGAATAGTTATAGTAATAGTTAAGTGTTGCTGGGGTCTAAGATGTAGCCATGGTCTAAAAGAATCGAAGATTTAAACCCGCCTTTCGGGACCAGAATCATTCATTAGCACATAATTAGCATTACATAATATTTATGTAGTTCACAGTTCCAAAATAAATAAACAATAATCTTAAAACAATTTCTCGTATAACAGTCCATCATTATGATAGACGAGAGAATGAAATATTATAGCGAAAATGATTCTGTCTGTCTATCTATCTATTTTTGAGGGGAAGGCATGATAAAACGGCGGGCATTTACAATGATTGTTCACGGAGCTTTGGAGACAACGCTAAAGTCCATATTTTGCACAGATTTTTACTTTCACTGCACTTGTATGTACATCTAGAATCAATAAGAATCAAAAATATTTTTCACCTGTTTTCGCGATGTTGAATTTGAATTGAACACATTCTCCGGTTTCATAATCGCGTTGCTATAATTCTTTTCAGCATTGTTGCAATACCGTTCCTACTTTTCGAAGCTTAACATACTCCTTCCTCAGTAAAAAGTACGTAAAGGTTCTGAAAATTTCTGTTTCCTATTATCAACGATAATCAATTTTCATGAATATTGTTTTTTTATTTACAATAAATATTGCACTACATTGCATACAGCGCAATCTAGGCCCAAACTAAGCACTAGGCTTGTACTGTGGGTACTAGACAACGGATGTACTACGTATTATTCTTTTTTTTGTAAATACATATACATAGAAAGACACCCAGACCAAATACAAATATTTATTTATTTTTAAGCATAAATATTTGCACTCGACGCGAATCAAACCCGCAGCTTTCTGCATTGCAGTCGAGTTTCCGCCCGACGAGTAACAGAGGCTGCGTCAATTTCAAGTTAGAAAAGTTTGGGCTAGTGAAACTTAGCTAGACTAAACCAAGACGGATGAAGCCACGAGACAGAGCTAGTTACGATATAAATCTATCACAGATCACAGTTAGAAGACAACAATCAGTTATAACCACACCACCTGTTGGGTTACTGAGTATAGAGCCAAGAAACTCTTTGGTTATCAATGACTATTTCACACATTGTAAAGGCGGGGTATGCGATCAACGTACTGAGTTTGGATGGATACCTGGCTGTGATGCAGAAGGTTGAGGCGTTGATTCCTGTTGTGAAACAAATATTTGGATGATTTTCGTTCTCTCAGCAAACCCACTTGTAATGCAAACGTTACGGTGAAGCCAAAAGGAAGGGTAATGTTTTTCGAGTAAGGCTCGTGGTGGCGGCACGAGATATATAACGCAGTACGAGTAGGCAATAGGTAACATCTATAGACCTATAGTACAATTTTCTACTCGTTGCACAGTGCACACCGAGTCATAAATCGTTGTAACATTTTGACTGCTGAAAATGCACAAATGTACTCTTGCAATTTTTATTCAAATTCGGTTATGCGTTCGCGATTGCAACTTCTGCAGTCAAAGTGCGTTAGAACTGTGATCAAATTTGTTTTATTTTTAAATGGAGCTCGATATTTCGCCCGTAATTTCAAATGACGTATAAGCATGGATATATAAGTTTAAATGATGTGTTCGTTGAAACACCAACCACGTTGAATTTACGATTTTTAACTAACATGGTTGTTTTCGCTATACATATAATTAAGTAGCGGGGTATTGACCATGTTTTAGCGAAATACCTTCCATCTGCGTGCATCCACTGTCTGTCGTAACTGGTCCCCTTCATGTAAGTTTCTTGTTGGAAAACAACCTTATTTGTATAAATTCGTCCATCTTTTTCTTTCTTTTCGTGTAGTGGTGTGACACACCTAGTGTTAGAGTTTTCAGGTCGCCCTAAGGCCTCTAACTTGACCTAACGACTGCTATCAGAGATAACAACCGGGACCAACTGCTTAACGTGCCTTCCGAAGCACGGAGGAGCTCGAGAATATGATTTTTTGTCACACAAATTTTCGGTCACCCATCCAAGTAAGGACCGCGCCAAACGTTGCTTAACCCAGACGACCATTCAAGATCGGCTGGTGCAGCTAGGCCAATGAGCTCCTCAAACCAGACAATCAAAGTAGTAACCCGAGATTGAACAGTAGGTAAATATTTCATAAATAGCCTGTACTAGTGTTTACAGTTTGAGATTAGTATGTCAGTGAGTCATCGGCTTGCTTCGTTGGTTGATGGGACGTGGGAAAAAAAATCTTGTCTCAGACACATTATAATATTATGAACATAGTTGTAAAGAAATTATAGATATCATATCCTGTTTTCATCCATATTTCCAGTAGGCGATGAATTATCTATTATTTGGAGTTTGAACAGACTCTGGGTTTCCAAGATTCGCTCGTATTCACTTGTCCTGTTTTAATAAGCTAACTGTTTCCCACTTCCGGGAAAAGCCCATGAGAACATAAGGAGCTCATTGGCCTAGCTGTACTGTATTGTTGTGCAGGTAAAGCAACGCTTGGCGCGGTCATTACTTGGATGGGTGACCGAAAATTTGTGTGGCAATATATCATTTTCTGGAGCTCCTCCGTGCTTCGGAAGGCACGTTAAGCAGTTGGTCTCGGTTGTTATCTCTGATAACAGTCGTTAGGTGAAGTTAGAGGCCTTAGGGCGATCTAAAAACTCTAACACCAGGTGAGCCACACCACTATACGAAAAGAAAGAAGAAAAGTTCATAATATAATTGCAGGACGAAATAAAACCGTTGTAAAAATTACATGAACCAAAATAAATTTCGTCACATATTACGACCTTCGGAAGCAAGAGGGGGTTCTCTTGCTTTCGAAGGTCGTATGTGACGAAAACCGTTAAACTCTGTTACAAAATTTATTGGAAATCGCTTCTTTTATATTATTTTTACAGGCGGAAGTTGCGTAAAATCTATATGACGTAACACCCAACAATACTGATTCATATAAATGTTGAATACAGATGTAAACAGACCGCCACACCCACGCTGCAATATGTCTGTAGAAAGAGAACGTATCATGGAAGTTATCTAATTCTGATGTAAAGTTTACACGTGGAATTTCTTCTTTCATATTGTGGTTGGGACCGTGCGATTTTTATGTCACCAGACCAGAGTAATGTGGTCGAAGATGTAGTACGTTACGTGTTAGACGAGTGAAGATCTTAGATA
Source organism: Idaea dimidiata (assembly GCA_949358125.1). Classification (NCBI taxonomy): domain Eukaryota; kingdom Metazoa; phylum Arthropoda; class Insecta; order Lepidoptera; family Geometridae; genus Idaea; species Idaea dimidiata. Next base: position 16,610,400 of record OX442334.1, on the reverse strand, counting down.
AGGTTTTTTTGATGTAAATGAAAGGAAATTTTTGTAAATTTATTTATCCACATGACTGATTTTGTTGGCTAATTTTAGAGACTGCTTGAAAAAGTTTAAAATGTTTTATTTATTTATCTGGAGCACTTGGTAGTTATATTTGATTGTGTTTTTTATTTGTTAACTGATGGATGAATACTACTTAATATATTAGGGAGGTGTATAGGTTTGTTAGGTTAGGTATATAAAAACAAAAATTGGAGATATTAAAAAATACCTATATAAAATTACTAGCTGCGCCCCGCGGTTTTACTCGCGCAAGTCCCGATCGCGCGGATCTTGATTTTAAGCCGTGAGTTTCCTAACGATGGTTTCCTTCACCGTAAGACCGATGTTAATAGCGCATATATTTTTTTCTTAAAGAAAAAGACCTTGGTGCACGGCCGGGTTTCGAAACCACGACCGTCGGAATTCTCCAGCTACTTTATTCCAAGTTTCATCGCAATCAGTTCCGTAAGTTTTTGCGTGATTGAGTAACTAAGTCACATATATGTACATACGTACTGACATACTTATACAAACTTTCGCGTTTATAATATTAGTAGGATACATAATTATGCCGACTGTTCTTACAATTTTATTAATAAAAAAGTAGAGACCAAAATGAACATCCGATCAAATTGAAACAAATCCTTTTCCACTAAATTAATACAATAAAAGTGAACAATGGGTTAGCATACGACATTATTTTTACAAAACTGTGGGAACATGCACCCCCAAGCCCCCAATATGCAGTACCGAGCAAACCAAATACGAATTGGGTCATTTAATTTACTGAATAAATGTCAATTCACATAGATTAATTTGTCAGTATGATTAGGTGTTAACCCCATTCCACTGAAAACGTATGTGCTATCGACACGAAGAAGAAGATTAGGTGTAGATATAGGATTATTTTTATAGGTAAGCTATTTTTTGCTAACAGTAAAGTTAGCGAAAACTCGGTCTTTAGTTAAAATAAATATTATTTATTAACACAATATTTACCGGGTTTTACGGTTACAATAACGGCATTTTTAATAAAGACCGAGCTATCATTAACTTTACAGTGGGCTTTAGTTAGTTAACCTTGAAAAATTCAACTGTAAAGTTAGCTCTTTAGCTATATTGCCGTTATTAAGTCCCGATCGCGCGATAAATAAAACGCAAGTAAAACCCGGTAAATATTGTGTTTTAATAAAAAAAACTTCAAATAATAATTCCTTCGGAATTCCTGGAATACGAATGCTCTCTTTCAATTTGAATTCAAATAATACAGCCTAGATTATACTAATTTTGGATGACAATTCGCGCTACCATGCTCGTATGTCGTTGCTATGTCGTCCTTTTGCCGTTCAAAAAAAATAAAGTAATGTTTTAATTAAAAAAATCCCCGACTACTTTTAAAAACCATAAACAATTAAAAAAAAACATTTTTTTTTAAGTTTGTTTCTTTTTTTATTTTTATTTATTTGATAAGTTTTTAATTTTATTTTTTTGAGCTGAACAACAACGCGACGACTTCGTGACGAATTATACGACATCATGGTATATAAGGCCCAGTGTGTATTGAGTTTAGGAACTGGAAACGTCCTCCAATAATGATTAGTCTATTAAATCGACCATTAGGTATGTTAAATTAGGTAAAGCAATAAAAATAAAATCTGTCAAACTGAATACAAAATTAACTCAATCCCATAGGATATGTCCAATTAATTGAGTAAACGACTCGCAAATTGTTGTGGAAAGACATATTAGGGCGGGTTTTAGGGCAGACATGTTATTTTGAATAAAAATGTTTGTAGGTGTACTTATCAGAAAAGTTCTAGCTTAATTTCTGTTTCCGCGGTGTTGGCTTGAAATTAAACGCCTTTTCTAAGAAAAATATAATCAATAAAAAAAAATCTTCTCTTTTCGTCGGTCCGAGACATTTTGGTGTTTAGTGAAATAAAAATATAATGGGAAGCGGCTTAAACAAGGAAAAATAATAGTTATAAATAATATTATTACATGATGTTGCATAGTATAGTAAAAAGCTTTGGCCGGTTCCAATCCAATTTATTACGAGAAAAATCCCCCTCTAATAGTTAAATTGCAAAATTAAAATTAAATAGTAAATCATTATCAAGGAAAAATACTTATGAAATAGCGTCTCACTGTAGGCGAGGCATAAATATTCTAATATTATGCCAACAGCATTAATATCTATAAATATGAAATAGTGAGTAATTTACTTGTACATTTTCTACCATTATAAGGGGTAGTGAAATTCTTGTTTAGTTGATGCGAGGTATAGGGGATGAAATGAATACAATGAAGGACAAATTAAGTATACATCGCCCTCGGCGCTGCCACTGATAATTCTGTAGGATTAACTGCGTGTGCTGCTAATGCAATGCGGGACAATGCAACAGTGATACCTTACACGTGTGTAATTTGCAATACAGATACAAATACTTTATTTTCTTAGAGATCTATATCTATACTAATATTATAAAGAGGAAATATTTGTTTGTTTGTTTGTAATGAATAGGCTCCGAAACTACTGGACCGATTTAAAAAAATCTTTCGCCAATAGAAAGCTACATTATCGAGGAGTTACATAATAATATGCTACTATTAATCCCGATGCTTCCACGAGATTGGGCGAGTGAAACCGCGTGACGCAGCCAGTTAATTATAAAAAGTAAGGTGTAATATAAAATTCTACCCCGTTAAAGTCACAATAGAATGCAAATTTACAATTGTATTAACAATTTATAATACTAGTAGGATATTTAAGTAATGCCCGGTTTCTGAAGTCTGTTTGTCGGTGGTTTATCTATTCGATATCGCTATTGGTTCGATAACTAGCGTCAATGCGTTTCCGAACAGCGGAGTGACAGTGACGGCTTGTCACATGCAATAGAAAAACGGAGACAGATAACTGGAGTTTATCTAAAGGATATCTCTATTGAATCAATAGGCAGTAAGAGTTTATGTCAGATGTTCAGAAAGCGGGCATTATTGCATTAAAAATGATATTTAGTTAACAGGAACTATTCAATAACATATTTTTTTTTTCAATACAAAAACATACTTATTAAGCCCCTTATTTTGACTGACTTAAGCGTCGGTGGCTCTGTATGTAGGTAAGGCTTTTATTGTCGTTGTTAAGTCGGTTTTCATTAATATAATACTTTTAATTTGGGTAGATAAATTAACATTTGTACTGGGTTAGCTATTAGGACGACGCCCGCCGCTGTTCCACTCTCCTCACGACCAAGACTATGTAATTTAGTCAAACGTTGAAGTAAGATAATTCTTAAGAAACGCGTCGGCGATACAATGTCCTGCGGTGTAGATCGGACATCAAATCGTCAATTAGCTACATGATTGCAGACGCATGGCACGCGGCCGGACGGACGCCTGCGATGCGCACTTTATGCACGCCCCCTTACAACTAGCGACGGTCATAGGCAAGTATAAACAGTATTGCAGACTCGACAGTAGGTACAATAATTACAAGGTGTAACGGGTAAGTCCTTTTAATCCGAAAGGGGGTTGTTCTAGACGTCTAGACAAACAACCTTTGTTTTACGACTTTTGAAAATTCGAAGTACTTTTTGAAAAATTTTGGTGTAAAGTTTATTTGAAAATCAGCTGTTTCTGAGAGTTTTTAATAAGTTTGAGGGTTTACAATCAAAACTTCAATTAAGTACCTTTATTTTCAAAAACAGCTGTTTTTCATCTCAAAATTAAAAAAAGAAAAGTTTGAATTTTTTAAAGTCATAGAACAAAAGATGTTCGCCTAGACGTCTAGTACAACCCCCTTTCGGATTAAAAGGGCATACCTGTTACAGATTGTATACTGTTTTGCCTTTAAACTTAAAATTGATTTAGATCGTACTAATATTCGACGGCCTCTGTAGCGTTTGCGTCGCACCTGATGGTCAGGGATGATATGGTCTAAAGTCTAAGATATGGCGGCCTCGGTGGCGCGTCGGGCGTACGTCTGACTGTAAAGCAGAAGGCTGCGGGTTCGATTCCCGTTAGGTGCAAATATTTATGCTTAAAAATAAATATTTGTATCTGGTCTGGGTGTCCTTCTATGTATAATCTATACTAATATTATAAAGCTGAAGAGTTTGTTTGATTGTTTGTTTGTTTGTTTGTTTGAACGCGCTAATCTCAGGAACTGCTGGTCCGATTTAAAAAATTCTTTTTGTGTTTGATAGTCCATTTATCGAGGAAGGTTATAGGCTATATTACATCACGCTACGACTGATAGGAGCGGAGCATCCATGAAATATGTTGCAAAAACGGGAAAGAAATCCCCCTTTTCCGAGATTCTGTCGCGTGCGCTGAGTAAACGGTCAAAGTTACATAAAAACCATTTATGAGAGAATTCTTCCTCTAAATAGGATCTAATAAATAGTCCGCGACAGCATATGTCTAACTCTTAAGGTTGACTCAATATAACATATTTGAGAGTAGTGAAATTTATTGTAGAACAATGCATTGTTTCCGAAGGTAATTTTGTAAATATGATATTAATCCTTATCGAAATAAATACGTTATTCATTAAAAGTATTTAATTTTAAACATAATTGTCCTTAACATCACTTGATTTCAATGAATATCTCACGAGATATTACAGTTTTAAAATAACTCCACAATAAATCTATACTAATATTATAAAGCTGAAGAGTTTGTTTGATTGTTTGTTTGTTTGTTTGTTTGAACGCGCTAATCTCAGGAACTGCTGGTCCGATTTAAAAAATTCTTTTTGTGTTTGATAGTCCATTTATCGAGGAAGGTTATAGGCTATATTACATCACGCTACGACTGATAGGAGCGGAGCATCCATGAAATATGTTGCAAAAACGGGAAAGAAATCCCCCTTTTCCGAGATTCTGTCGCGTGCGCTGAGTAAACGGTCAAAGTTACATAAAAACCATTTATGAGAGAATTCTTCCTCTAAATAGGATCTAATAAATAGTCCGCGACAGCATATGTCTAACTCTTAAGGTTGACTCAATATAACATATTTGAGAGTAGTGAAATTTATTGTAGAACAATGCATTGTTTCCGAAGGTAATTTTGTAAATATGATATTAATCCTTATCGAAATAAATACGTTATTCATTAAAAGTATTTAATTTTAAACATAATTGTCCTTAACATCACTTGATTTCAATGAATATCTCACGAGATATTACAGTTTTAAAATAACTCCACAATAAATCTATACTAATATTATAAAGCTGAAGAGTTTGTTTGATTGTTTGTTTGTTTGTTTGTTTGAACGCGCTAATCTCAGGAACTGCTGGTCCGATTTAAAAAATTCTTTTTGTGTTTGATAGTCCATTTATCGAGGAAGGTTATAGGCTATATTACATCACGCTACGACTGATAGGAGCGGAGCATCCATGAAATATGTTGCAAAAACGGGAAAGAAATCCCCCTTTTCCGAGATTCTGTCGCGTGCGCTGAGTAAACGGTCAAAGTTACATAAAAACCATTTATGAGAGAATTCTTCCTCTAAATAGGATCTAATAAATAGTCCGCGACAGCATATGTCTAACTCTTAAGGTTGACTCAATATAACATATTTGAGAGTAGTGAAATTTATTGTAGAACAATGCATTGTTTCCGAAGGTAATTTTGTAAATATGATATTAATCCTTATCGAAATAAATACGTTATTCATTAAAAGTATTTAATTTTAAACATAATTGTCCTTAACATCACTTGATTTCAATGAATATCTCACGAGATATTACAGTTTTAAAATAACTCCACAATAAATAATTAATAAGTACCAAGCGTACATATACACGTAGCGGGCGACGATGATGAGGGTGGCCAGCCAGCTCTGTGAGGCATCATGCCGCGCGGCTCAATCGGTCGGCTCCATGCGAGACGGTAGTGTCACCAAACTGCAGTGCTTTTTAATAATTATTTTGCAATATCTCATTGTACTTTTGAGTCTTAATATTTTGTTTTATGTTGGTAATTAATATTTTGAAGTCATCTCAGAAACTTCTAGACCTATTTCAAAAATTCTTTCACTAATAGAAAACTACATTATCCAGATGTGACATAGGCTACTTTTGATCCCGATATTCCCTCGGGATCGGGACTTACACAAGTGAAACCGCGGGACGGCAGCTCTGAAAAATAAAGTCGTGTATTTCTATTTCTAACTCAACAACCCGTAAACCGATATGAATAAAATTTGGTACAGGGTAGAAATAATATATAGGGTACTTTGAATGATCGTACGGGTTAAGCAACACTTAGTACAACATACGTGATGGGTGAAAAAGAGCAGGTGACCCGATATTCATAAACTTGGTACAGGGTTGGTTTAGAGGTAGAAATATTATATAGTACTTTGAATGATCGTTAAGCAACACCTGGTATGACATACGTGAGGGATCATTAACGTTACGGGATAGGAAGTTACGCGGGTGAAACCGCGGGGCGCAGCTAGTATGTATATATATACAACAATAAAGTATGTAGTATATCCGTTGTCTAGTACCCATATTACAACCCTAGTGCTTAGTTTGGGACTAGATTGTGCTGTGTGTAATGTTGTGCAATATTGATTTATTTTAATTTATATAGCACGGTTATCTAGAAGAAGGAAGACGGGAGTGAAACAAGATCCGGCCCGTCTTGCTTAGTGGTTGCACCGGCTTACATACCTATCAAAACATTGACGTGTCCGCTGGGCGCTGCGTCTTAGGCCGGTAGTTGGTACCAAGCCGTGGCCGAAACCACCAAGAAACCCCTTTTGATCGCCCTTCACAACGAACACGTGATACCGAAGTCATGTTTTTTAGACCCTGGATGCAAATTGCAAGGCCCTAAAATAAATATATAAGTAGGTACCTATATGATTTATTCATCTACAATTCTCGCTTATAAGTAGGGACATTAATATTGTTAAAAGGTGTGGGATGTAATGTCCATTCTGGAAATAATCGACGTTACCTAATCTTTGTCACGAGAACTCTAATGTGAGATTTGTGATTTAATTTGGCATTGGCCGTTATTTGGTTTACCCTGGGTAATGTACCGTAAGTTTTTAATAAACTACCAGTAGAAACTATTGGATGAATTAGCTCTTTAACCGACTTCAAGAAGAGACGAATATTTTTATCCTACTAATTATTACAAAGTAAAAGTTTGTGAGTGCGTATTTGTTGTTCCTTGACGTAAAAACTGCTGAACCGATTTCAATGAAATTCGGTATGTAGATAGCTGAAGACCAAGAAAAGCATATAAGCTGCTTTATGCTTAATATTCGGGCGGAATCGGGACTTTTACGGGTAAAACTGCGGGTCGTTGCTAGTTATTACGTAATTGACTGTGGAGCTATTTCCGTATTAGAGATTGATTGTATTTATATTGAAATTATGTACAAATTAAATTTTGAACTGTTATAATACGGGAATAAACCCATAGAGCGCTGCGAGGTTTCAACGTTTAACCACTATACCAAAAGATGGTAAGCGATGAATTGATCTAAGATTTAGCACGTTGAGAAAAACATCTGTTCATTGGTCATGTGTATGAGTACATATATATTTCATGAACAATGGTAGGAAGACGTCATCGCTTGTAAAAGTAGTTCCGACCTGTCTTCCTAAGTGGCTGTAATGGCCTAAGTGTCGGAAGTCGTACGAGTGTGGCCGGAACCTCCCACGAAGGTTAATTTACAATTTTCACCCACAAAAACCGCTATCTGCAATCATTAAATCAAGACTATCACATATCAAGAATAATATCAATGAATAAATATATTTCAACTCAGTATACAATAGTCTTAAAATATAAATAAAACGTATGATTTCACACCTTAACACGGCCCAATATAGTGTATTTTATACTGAGAAATAGTCAATAGGGTTAATAAAAAACTTAGAGGGGTGAATCTGCTTGAGATTGTCAGATTGCATTTTGTGCGAGTATCAATTTTGTATAGAAATTAGTTCTCTTAATTTACCGTACCTCTATTTTTTAAATAACATCTTTAATCAGAAATAATCAGATCAAATAAAGGCGTCCTCAATGAAAACACCGATCTATGCACCGACCAGATGGCACACCAATCCAATACAAAACAATACAATCATTAAAATAGACAATTAGAAATAGATCCACCTTGCACTACAGGAGTGCTACAGGGCAAGTTCAGTGCAAATCGATCACAGACATTAATTATAGCTACTGATACTTATCATTGATTCGTGAATGGGATTCCGATCAAAGATGTTTAATGTAGGTTTTATACAGCCCGCGACTATCACAAGGGTTTACTCCTAAAGGCTTTGGTAACATCATAAAATGTGAATCACATAATTATAGCAAAAAAAACCCACAAATTTCTTGTGTCTTTTTCTCATTAGTTAGAGGTTGCGTTCCGAAGGCACGGTGGTTTGCTGACATTTCAATGCGATAATAATATGATATCATTTTGAATGAAAATATTTTGAGTTTGGGTTTGAGTTTGAGTAGATATATAACGCAAGGCAGCACTGGCTTGCTATATTGAAATCCCATAGATGACAAGCAATAAAGCAAAATAAATAATAATATACTTTTAGTAATTTTATGTGGGTTATGATTGCAGGATTTTTCAAATCATACCTATATTTTCAATAGCGTTATCTCTACCCCACTATTCTTAAATCACTTTACTAGGTACCTTTTATAATCTAAATGTAAACAACTTTCTTTACGCTACACTTTGTTACCATACATTGACGGGTAGTCAGAAGCTCTTTGAATCCTTTACTAACTAAACGAGTAATGTATAATGTTCTCAGAGATAGATACTATGCTGAGTTGGTAGAGGGTGATTGTAAGTGCGTTTCGGAGTGCATTGGCCAGCTATTTTCGTATGCAGGTGGTCGGTATCTAGTTTGCTTCTATAGTTAGGAAGTACGGAACATTTCTTTTTTATATGTTTTTTTAGTACTACATACATGCAGCGTCCCGCGGTTTCATTCGCGTAAGTCCAAATCCCGTGGGAATTTCGAAAAATCGTACCTTAGTGGATTCTTATGACAAACAATACTCTCCGAATTTCATGTCCCTATTATAGGACTAGCGGTTTGGGTTTTGCGTTTAATAAATAGTTCAGTCATTAAGTCAGTCGGTCAGGATACGAGTACCATTTTTTTAATTGTTACAAGTCCGCCTCGCAGTTTTAACCTGCGTAAGGACCGTTCCTGCGGGAATATCGGGATAAAAATGAGTCTATGTGTTTTCCAGGTCTCCAGCTATCTACGTGCCGAGTTTCAAAGTAATCCGTTAAGCGGTGTTTACGTGATTGAGTACTAAACATACGTCTTACGTACATACATACATAATCACAAATTTTCAGATTCATAAAATTAGACAGGGGCAGTATGTTCGATTGACTAGCTGTGTCCTGCTTGTTTACACGTGTAGTTCCTATTCCCGCGGGAAAATCCGGAAAAAATTACACCATATGTGTTGTTCCAGGTCTTTCGCTATATACCTACTTATATTTCTGATTTATTAATAACTAGCTGCGCCCCGCGGTTTCACCCGCGCAAGTCTCGAACCCGTGTTGTTCAAACACCTACCTACCGCAATGCAATAATCCACACTTAAACGGTCGCCCATTGAAGTAAGGTAAAGTTTGTATTTCATCAGTAAGTGACGATGACGATGACGATGGATGACGATCAATGACGATGGATGACCATGACGAAATCTGGTTTTCAATATTAGATAATTCTATTTTTGAGGAACCTTGTGGTGTACTTTACATCGAAATCCAATTAGTAAAACTCGAGTAATCAACTACGCAGACGAAGTCGGAGCAATATCATTGAACCGATTTCGATGATACTATAGGTATGACGATGCTTTGATTTTGTACCATGGGGCGCTTCTTTTCCTCATATATTTTTGAGATGTGATAATAGGAATTATGACTTTTAAAAGTATTTTTGAGTTTAGTTTTTTTGTATCTAATTAGCTTCAAAACTATTTTTATGTGACATAATCCTACTAATATTATAAATGTGAAAGTGTGAATGTTTGGATGTTTGTTACTCAATCACGCAAAAACGACTAAACCGATTGCGATGAAACTTGGAATATAAGTAGTAGGATACCGGGAATTATACATAGGCTACATTTTATCCTGATATTTCCGCGGGAACGGGATTTAAGCGGGTAAAACTGTGGGGCGCAGCTAGTACATAATATGAAAAAGTAGAAAACGAATACTTTTATCACACAGATTATAAAGTTCAATTATCAAAACTTTGTTTTTAACCGATTTCTTAAAAACCGAATGAGGAGGTTCTCAATTCGTAGCCGTAAATATTGTTTCATGTATATTTACCGATTTTGGCTGGACCGTGATTTTGTCAAGATAGATACAAAAAACCTACAAAGTTTTTGAAGCAATTTTTTATTGTTGCCCTATATTTGAGTAAAACTTCATTATTTTCGCTTCATAACCAACATAATTACCCAAAACAAGCCTAAAAATAAGACAACAACTAGATTCCTATTATTCATAGACCACTGACCTACTGCTACAATTTCTGCAAAACTAAAACCAAATTCCAAGAAATAGAGTCCGATTTCCAGTGTCAGATCGAAAGGATTGATTAATATAATGTCAATCCCATTGTTAAAAGGGATGAATGAGATTGCATTCTCACAATTTTATTGCATCTGAACGACAATTTAAGTAGTAATCCAGTTTTTTTCGACTAATTTTACCAATTGTATTTCAAGGTCTATAATATAATGTTTCTATTAATGACTTAAGATAATTTTGAGAGTGTATTTAAATAAAATTGGTGGAAAAATAGAAAATAATCAAATTAAGCATCGTCCGCCCAACACGCCTGAAATGGCTCAGAGGCGAGCGGGAACGTTCTCTCTTGCCTGTTACGGCCGCGCGCGCGATTTAAATCAAAATAACAACCGAAGGGATGGAAAAACTTAAGTTGTAATCGTGTAAGGGCTATTAGCAGGGTTGTTAATAACAAATGAGCCTGAAAAACTGTGTAAAAACGAGGGGAGAACTTGTGTGCGGGGGCAGGCGCGCTCTCCATGTATGGCGCGCGGCGTCTGCGCAGGCGACGGCTATATAAGCTACCCGCGGCAACGACAGCCGCACTCGCAGTCTCGCTGCCGTAGAGTCAACATCCACCGCGTCCCGATCAACACAAACCCGCCAAAATGTGTGACGACGATGTTGCTGCGCTCGTAGTCGACAATGGCTCCGGCATGTGCAAGGCCGGTTTCGCCGGAGACGACGCGCCCCGCGCCGTCTTCCCGTCCATCGTCGGTCGCCCCCGCCACCAGGGTGTGATGGTCGGTATGGGCCAGAAAGACTCCTACGTAGGTGACGAGGCCCAGAGCAAGAGAGGTATCCTCACCCTGAAGTACCCCATCGAACACGGCATCATCACCAACTGGGATGACATGGAGAAGATCTGGCACCACACCTTCTACAACGAGCTGCGTGTCGCGCCTGAGGAGCACCCCGTCCTCCTTACTGAGGCCCCCCTCAACCCTAAGGCCAACAGGGAAAAGATGACCCAGATCATGTTTGAGACCTTCAACTCGCCCGCCATGTACGTCGCCATCCAGGCCGTGCTCTCCCTGTACGCGTCCGGTCGTACCACCGGTATCGTCTTGGACTCCGGTGACGGTGTCTCCCACACCGTACCCATCTACGAAGGTTACGCTCTGCCCCACGCCATCCTCCGTCTGGACTTGGCTGGTCGTGACCTCACTGACTACCTCATGAAGATCCTCACCGAGAGGGGATACTCTTTCACCACCACCGCTGAGAGGGAAATCGTTCGTGACATCAAGGAGAAGCTTTGCTATGTCGCCCTCGACTTCGAGCAGGAAATGGCCACCGCTGCCGCCTCTACCTCCCTCGAGAAGTCCTACGAACTTCCCGACGGTCAGGTCATCACCATCGGTAACGAGAGGTTCCGTTGCCCTGAGGCCCTCTTCCAGCCTTCCTTCTTGGGTATGGAATCGTGCGGCATCCACGAGACCGTGTACAACTCCATCATGAAGTGCGACGTCGACATCCGTAAGGACTTGTACGCCAACACTGTCATGTCCGGTGGTACCACCATGTACCCCGGTATCGCCGACAGGATGCAGAAGGAAATCACCGCCCTCGCTCCCTCGACCATCAAGATCAAGATCATCGCTCCCCCCGAGAGGAAATACTCCGTATGGATCGGTGGATCCATCCTTGCCTCCCTCTCTACCTTCCAACAGATGTGGATCTCCAAGGAGGAGTACGACGAGTCCGGCCCCGGCATCGTCCACCGCAAGTGCTTCTAAGCGCTCGCTTAATGCTCGTCGGGCGGTTGTCAGCATTACTGCTGCTGCTGCTGCTTGATTTAGTGCTGTGTGTTGTGGTGCTCTCTGTACGAGTCAGATCGCAAGCATTTGTACGTTGTACCTAGTGATACCTGAACTGAACATCTAAATATAACGCCATCTTATTATAATGTAATTTATTGTATAAAATTTATATAAATTTAATTTTCCTTTTTTATTTTTATTATTATACACGGGATCGTTATGGATCTCAAGCCAAATGTAATTAATAAATAAACGGTTAATTTATTTATTTTAATTACATTATTTCTTTTTATACACTCGTTGACTTTGGTTTTTTGTTTGAACTTCCTATAACCTTGGTTCCTGTCATAACATAGCAATAATAGTTACAACAATAGGTACCTAGTCAAAGCATGTAGGTAGGTAGGTAGGCACCTGTCTGTAACTAGGTCATATTATTGGGAACATTCGACTGAAGAACTGTTAAAAATGTGCAGAAATAGCTTAGTAGTGAGGGGGCCGAAACGTGCCGAAAATAGCCCGTGGTAGTTACCCCACGCGCGCGGGATTTGCCCCCGCGTGCATTACCTTAAATAGTAAACAGAGAACACAAGATCGAAGGCATTTTCTAAATATAACACGAGCCGGCGAGTTCTGCTGTTCCTCGGCCGTTTACCTAAAATATCTCGTCGTGTTTTTCTATTAATATTGAAGACTCCCAGATCGTAGCGAGCGGGTAACTTCACATGTCGATATGACGTACAAATCTGTTTAGATCGAGTTATTTGCGTCTACTCGTCTACCTACCTAGTTGTTTTTTCTTTCAATTGGAAACCGGAGATGTGTCGTTTTAGATGATTTTGTGTCGTTTATTAGCTTTTTTATTAGATCGGAAAGATTATCGGGTTTTCTCGGAAGACTTCGGGTTTTTAAATTTAACAGAGCACGGCGAGTAATTCTGTTTTCTGTTTAATGACTCTAGTATATTAAATCAGTAAAATGTTTGCGTAAGAACATAATTAAGCTATACTTGTGTGTACTTTGCCTTTATCATTTTATCATCTAGTGTCATTTTTAATATATAAATTTGTCAGTTTAGTGACGTCACTTCTAAAAATTCAGTCAGAGGAAGGTGTGATGTTACATATGCGAGTATGCGTTAATATTTTTAGATTGCGGCATGTCTACGCAAGGTTTACCCACACTAGTGTTCTATTGAGAATTATTTGAGTATATTGGCTTGTATTCGAGTTTTGTGGTGGTTTGTCTTGGTTGAACATTCCGTTATTTTGTTTGTAGATGTCTCATTGTTTACGTCTTGAATTAGAATACAAGATGAACCTACATTTTTAATTATAAGTTCTTGCCTCGAAGCATGAATATTGTAGAATTTGCATGTGACTTTTTAGGTGAGATGTTAGATTTATTAGCTATGCCTTTGTCTTAAATCTAGATATTGAGATCAAATACAGTTCAGCATTGCAAATCATACTTTGGTCAATATTTTATGTAACTATAAATATTTGGGAGTTTTCAAGGTATAGTCACTAAGTAGGTAAAGTTATTTTGATTGCTATGATAGGTTCCTGATTCTGAATTTAACGAGAAGTTCTTTATAAAACTTTGGTTTTTGATAAGGGGAATTTCCGATTTTTGCTATCTTTATACAAATGTAGCTTGCCCCGTAACTGCCCGTCTAGTATATAAATCATGATTTAGACCGGAGTCTAAGTGATGTTTAAAAACAACTTTGGGTACCTACCAACTTTGCTCTTTCGACTTCGGTCAGATGCATTTTTAAAACTTCGAAAGCAAATTCCAGTAAGACTTTGACTTTATACGATGCCTACACTACATCACTACATATAATAGATCACACTATCTAAATTTCAGCTCCCTTCTATCAACGGTTTAGGCTGTGTGTTGATCCATCAATCAGTTAAGACAAAGCATTATATAGATACCTATAGATTAGTCATCTGAATCGAAGTCAATCAACATACCGCATCATTACACTGTAGAATCATCATTCATGACTAATTATCATACAAATAGTTCAAATACCTACTTGCCTATCTATTATCACTGTGCGTCACTTGGCAATGGTTTGCCACTACTATAAAAGTAGTGGTTAGAAATAAAACTAGTGCATTTTGCCAGCTTTTTTAAGATTGAGTCAGTAATTCGTATTTGTTTTCTAAACAACTTTTTAGCTCACCTAGAGTTGTCAGGTCGCCCTAAGAACTCTCTAACTTGGCCTTACGACTGCTATCAGAGATAACAACCGAAACCAACTGAGCTGAATAACAGCATTCATAGTGAGACATCTGATCATGATCTACGAAGTGATTAGCAGAATGGCATGTTTTGCGACTTTTAACTTCAGACGGAAAAAGAGGTGTGTTACAGTAACTATAAATGTAATACGCTATTGGAAGCTTAAATATTATTTCTGAAACTTTGGTTATTTCTAAGTATACTAATCTACCGATAAAGTAGGAAGTAGTATCACTTGCCTAACAAACAAAAAAAACTATATCAAAATTACTTTAACCGTTTGAGAGCTTTTATGCCCAGATATACACATAGACACCTCAAACTTATAATTTGAGGTGTCTATGTTGTTTGATAGGTAAGTGATACTACTTCATCGGTAGATTAGTATACTTAGAAATAAGCTAAGTTTCTGAAATAATAATATTAAAGCTTCACAATTAAATAGAGTATTACATGACCACTGCAGATCCCTTATTTCTTCTGTTTTTTTTTCATTAAAAGTTGCGTTCTGAAGACACTATATTACATTGATTTATTGATTTATTATGTAATAATGTTTGTGGATAATTTAAGAATATTAACTTTTTTATTTATTTTAAAGTGTTCCCGCACTTGAATGATTATTTTTATTAAATAAATATTTCCAAACATTCGCTCTCCAGAAATGCAGGTTCAAATCCTGTTGGGTGCGAATTTTTGGAAAACGTTTCTTTAAAAATCAAGATATATGTAATTAAGCTGAATATTGCTATCTTCCTACTATGGTATTGTAATTAGATTCGTTGGAAGTGCTAACGGCTGGTGGATGTAATTGAAATAGCTTCAGAAAGCATTTAATATTCGACACAACGTGTACCCCTCGCTGTGTAGACAAAGAGCTCACTGCGGGACCAAGTAACTTCCAGATATATCCGACAAGAAATTGCAAAGTTACTATTTACATACAACTTAGTTGTTTAATGAGTCACTTACGACTCGCATCGAATTTTTGGAATACGTTTTTTTTTGATACTATTTTGGGACATATTTTTTGTAAGCGTGACATAATGTAGCTACTATTGAATAATACATAAAAGCAACATTCATTTTGTATTGCCTTTCAGAACGAATAAAATATTGGACGTGTGGTAGTTTTATTGTAGATATGGGTACGGTTAAATTATTAAAGTTTTAGTTTTAACTAATCTTATAATGATTAAATGTATATTTGTTTGTAACGAATAGGTTCTGAAACTACTGAACCGATATCAAAATATCTTTCACCAATAATTGTAGAAAGAAACATTTTCGGGGACATAAGCTTTTTAAAACAATTACTTATTAAATGGCCCCAATCGGTTCAAGACAGAGAAGACATAAATAAATAACCTTAAATAACCCAATCTCAAAGGTTCCATTTTTGAAAAAGTAAAATCAAACTTATCGAGCGACAGACGGACGTTCAGTACCAGTGGGTCGATTATGCATGAGCATTGTAGAAGTCGATTTGTTGTAGGAGTAAAAATAATAGCTATTCTATAACTTCTTTAAATACTGATTGGCTGATTAACAAGGGGAGCTCTTTAATTATTAATTAACTAATTAAGTAGTAATTAAGTAAAATAACATTTACAGAATACGAATTAACGCACATCTTCTGCACGTCGCCTGCAGTTCGCCGGCATTCCGCATGCTATGTCCTTACTGAATCGAGGCCCTATAGTTTTTTTTTAAATTAAGCGCAACGCGCATTGTAATTAGTGTTCGGTACGTCTTAGTAGAACTAGGATAGAAAAATTTCGCTACAGTCACCTCTTCGTCTACAAGCCACCGCTACTATTTGCCGACTACGATATTAGTTAAGTTGCCGTGGTCGTTTCATTTAGACACAACGACTGCTAAACTATATTAATAAATTATTATTATACCAGCTGAGACACGCGGTTTTACTCGATTCGATTCTTTCCAACTGGAGAACATATTGGATAAAAAATAAGAGATATACCTAGATTTTTCATCTGTTTTCGCAATATTTGATTATTAAAATTATAAGGAGAGATAATGAATATTATAAAACAAGAAGGATATTATAAGGAAGTCCGCCTTACCTTAATCGTTTCTCGTTGTTTTGTCGTTCTTTTGTTGCTAAAAAATAAAAGTAAATTTTAAATAGTTTATTTTTCTTGAAGTATACTTAAAAAAACATTATAAAATAATAAAAAACATCTTTCATTTTTGAAGTTGGGTTTTAATTTGTTTCTAATAATTTGATCCATTTAAAAAAAAATAGCTGAAAGATGATACCTAGCTGCTGTATTGTCTTAGATTATCTATATATTCTACCAACGACGTTTGAATTTTGATTATCTTTCTTAAAAGTGGGTGAGTATGAGTAATCATTACGAACAGTTTGAGTTTGGAACTGCTGAAGCTCCTCCGTTAGTGATGAATTTGAAATGCCTGATTGTGATCTATGAGGCCACCTTTGTCTTTCTAGTCTCTAATAGAGACCGGTCCAGTATGTCCATATATGCTTTTCATTTAATTACATTTATTTATACATTTAATTACAATTACAGACAGACATACAAACTTTCTCGTTAACTTACTAGTCGATTATTAAAACAGGGAGAAGGGAGATATGGGTGCCTATAGAAAACCAATGGCATCTGTCAAAGCATAAAATTTAATTGTCGTTAAGGTCTGGATTGGCTTGTTGAAGCTCCATGTGTTCGTTGAACCGAAGTACTGAAGCTTTTTATTAATTTTACACTTAAAGCTCTCTGTAGATAGGATGGAAATACTGCGCAGATTTTGATGAAGAAATTGGATTGTTGTAATAGCGATATTTTTTTTTTTCTTATGATTTGCACTACCAGTACCTATTATTAAAAAACCGAGATATTTACCATGTTTTTTATTTTTTTTATGGTGCTCGATATTTCGCTGTCATTGCAACTAGCTTAGATGGTTAAAATCCTGTTTTCAATTAATAATATTTAGCTGTTCGGCTGGGCACGGGTTCGACAGATTTTTTGATGATGCATTGCTCTTGTTGAAAACAGTACAATTTAAATCTTACATCTTGAAAAATGTTTCTAGTTTTTAAATGTTTCAAAGAGCAATAAACTCAATAATTTAAAAGCAATATTTGCTCAAGGCCATAAAAATAAGACAAAAAAATACCTTTGAACAAATACGATACACTAAATACAAATAACTAAAATCATATTTGTTGAAGCGTCAATCCAGCACGTGAATAATTCCCCTAACAAGTGTCATTTGAGAGTGTTACAATACTGTTACATTTCTATAGGAGCAAAGTTCAAAGGTGTGTTTTAATTCGACTTTTTTAACACTGTTCGTATTGAACTGGGTTGGCACACTCTGAGCTCTCGTAGATTAGAGATTTTTATATCGGGCGGTAGGTGGTCAAGAAGGGTGTTTTCCAACTACGTAAATTCTCGACAACCTCTCTCGACCTGCAGTCTAATATAAAACAATGAAACATTTTGTATTGATACATTTCGTCGTTGTTATTTACAAGAGATTTTTATTCAATACAAGCTGCTAATAGCGGTGCAGAAGTCCACATTTAAACTGTAGACCATTAAGCACCTACTGATATTGTTAGACGCTACAGCGCCCGGCAGTATCTGTATTAGAACTTCATCACCTTACCACGACGACAATATTCCACATTTACATAATACTAGCTGCGCCCCGCGGTTTCACCCGCGTAAGTCCCGTTCCCGCGGAAATATCGGGATAAAAAGTAGCCTATGTGTTAATCCAGGTCCCCAGCTACCTATATTCCAAGTTTCATCGCAATCGGTTCAGTAGTTTTTGTGTGAAAGAGTAACAACCTCACATACATACATTCAATCATACTTTTACATACGAACTGTCGCGTTTATAATATTAGTAAGATTATTATGGCTATAAGAGTTTCGGTTTTGACTTAGCAACCCTAAAATCTAATTCAGACCTAATTAATTTGTACGTATTTCCGAGGCCCGATGCACCGAAATGTGAAATCTTTCTAAATGTACAAAAGAAAAAAAAACAATAACTACTTCAGCCGACATAAAGTTTCTAGTCTGCGATAGCACTCATTGTTTGCGTTGACTTTGCACGCGTTAGATTAATGAAATTTCAAGCTTTTGTAGTGTGATATTGATGAGAGAACGAATTGAGCTTTATTAACTTTATGAAGACCTTTTGATGTGCTTTTGAAATGTAGATACGAATGAACAATTTTCACCCAAACTTTGTAATAATCAATTTGTTGAATATTCTGTAGATTAATCACGCATTTCTCTTACTGTCGCTAAAGATGTATAATTTACTTAATCTATAGCAGACAATAATAGTTAACAATGAAATTAAATCATTGTTAAAGATTAAATCGAAAGAAAATTACAGGCCCTTTTATAAGTTAAGTAAATCATTGTCAAAAATAAATAAGACAGAAAAAATCAAATTTTGCAAAATAGGAAATTATTTTCTTCTATTATGTTTTATAATGACAAGACTACTGAACCGATTACAGTTCAACTAGGAATGTTGTTAGCTGAAAACCTGAAATAACGCAAAGCACCGCTTATTCATATTCCCGTGGGATCGAGACATACGCCAGGGCCCTGATTCTATAAAAACATAGAATGCGACAAGCAATCGGGATGCATGCGCATTGCAAAGTCGATTTGTTGCAGGAGTAAAAATAATGGCTATTCTATAACTTCTTTTAATACTGATTGGCTACTTAACTAATTTAGTAGTAATTAAGTAAAATAACATTTACAGAATACGAATTAACGTACATCTCCTGCACGTCGCCTGCATTCTGCCGGCATTTCGCATGCTATGTCTTTAGCGAATCAAGCCCCAGGAAAACAGCGTAAACATGCAGTTCGTAAATTAAATTGTGAAGTGGATAGTGCCATCGATTTTCAGATTTGTACAAGAAGGACGTAAGATATGGGTGACTATAAAATTAAATATTTGCTAATTACAAGGTAACATAATAGTTTTACAAAAAACATGTTGAGCATATTCACGAAATAGAAGTACCTACATAATTAAAACAAATATACAATGTGAACTATTTCGATGGCCTATGTTTGTTTCCAGGATTTAATCTTTATCAGCAACACTTTCGACCAATATAATAATATGGGATGTTTATTTTTTGCAAAATGACAAGGTTCGAATCCTGGCTAGGGTAATGAATTTTTCAAAAATTAAATAATGCCATTTTAGTTTTTGTCAAAATCGGGTTATCTCCTTTCAGCATTTTTCACTATATTTTATAGTCTAGGGTACCCCTCTGAAAACCCATCGAAAAAGTCCACCATGTATATGAAATAATGGCCGGTTTTAAAGAAATATAACATACTTAATAATATCATTTCTGAAATACGTGTTTCTTCATACTTATTTTTGTTCGTATGTTTTTTGATAATTTTGGTGCTTCTCTAGCACTCAAGCACCTACACGATTTTCTATTTTGCTACCAATTCACTTGAAATCTCAGTTTTTACGTGCTTAAATGTGTGTCAATCCGGAATACCTATTGGTCTATTAAAACCCTGGCAGCATTTCAAAAATATTTCCCTAGAATACATAAAACGTAACCGATGGCAAAACACTGAGGTTTGCGGATTTATTACTTCAGTAGCTTTGCCTCGCGGTTTCACCCGCGTGAGTCCCGATCCACTGAAAATATCGAGATAAAAATATCCTAGTCTCTTTCTTTTCGTGTAGTAGTGTGGCTCACCTAGTGTTAGAGTTTTCAGGTCGCCCTAAGGCTACTAACTAACAACCAACGGGACCAACTACTTAAACTATCCCTTAAAGTAGTCCCCAAAAAGTAGATAGGTAAGTTAAAATTAAAAAATCTCAAAAAACATTTTTTCAATCCAAATCAAAACCCAACCGCCTCTAGGTATAGAAATAAGAAAAATCCGCGAAAAACTCGTAAAACTCAAATCGTACCTAAATCCAACAAATTCTTAAGCCCCAAGAAAAAGCCCGTAAGCGTCAAAATATTAAGTTTGTATGAATGAAACCTAAATGCAAACATATAATGTAATTCGACCATGGGCGGGGAGTTAAGGGGGGCTGCAGAATTTAATATTGGCTGCGCGCGGGTTAAGGCGACGTGCAAATAAAACTGTATGAAACCACACCCCACAGGCGTTAAGACGACGTCATGCGACTATTATCTATTTTCTTTCCAATGTAGCGAGATTTTGGTCATTTTTACCTATTATTGATAACAAAAACGCGCAATTTTTTTAAAATTATAAATAGGGACGACTATAAAATGCAACGCATGGCCGAAACTGAGCGGGATTCGAACCACGCATATTGATATCTATGTCATCATCATCATCATTATCATCAGCCTGTTGCAGTCTACTGCTGGACATAGGCCTTTCCAATTGCACGCCATCTAGATCTATTTTCTGCTTCTCGCATCCAGTCTCGCATCATTGGGGTAAACGAGTTCGAGTGGACACCGCGTCTCGGCAAACGTAGTGTCCTCAGGCACGTTGGAGCGACGATTTGCGCAAGAAGGCTGGCACAAAACTGGATATCAATGTACAGTCTACCATTCCGGCGTCAGTGACTCACCCTGAATCACCCTGAATAATATTTGAATGCGTGGTTCGAATCCCGTTCAGTGTCGGTATGCATTGTGTTTTTGTAATTATATTTTTCCTGATACGTATAAGACGTAGTAAGAGTTAAGTCTTTTTCTCATTCTCGTGTAGTGATGTGGCTTCACTTGCGTTAGACTTTACACGTCGCCCGGCGTCTAACTATTGGAGCTCATTGGCCGGCCGATCTTGAATGGTCGTGCGGGTTAAGCAACACTCAGCACGACTATTACTTATTACCGACCGATTATTTGTAATGCAAAAAAAACCCCGCGCTTCGAAAGACACGTTAAGTAGTCTGTTGGTCCCAGTTGTCATCTCTGATAGCCATCACAGGACAATTTTGAGAGAGTTAGGTAAAATTAGAATCTAACTGTTGAGTAAGTAAAGAGTAAGTAAGTAAAACTAAATTCAGAGGATCCTCCCCTTAACAGTTTGTCTGCGGATATTTTTACAAACGTTATTACTGCGGTTGTACGCTTTAGCTTTCTTTATTAAATTGTCGTTAGGGGGTCGTGGATTACCCCCGGCCCCCTGGACCCCTGGCCCCCCGGACCCTTGGGGGGCTGGGGACCGGCCGAGCTCTTTAGAATTTTATACGAATTAAATCGAGATTATGGTTTAATGAAGTTTATCTTGATTTTGAAGTTTGTAAGACGTGTCGATTGGTTTGTGATCAGCATGGAGGGATAATGCTTATATCGGGTCCATGCAGGGATTGGGAACGAATCTTATGCAGAGAGATTTCTTCCATCTTATCACTCAGGGTTAAAAGGTCATTGAACCATAAATAATCTGAAGATACTGTGATAGTTACTCGTTGTTTTGTCGCTCAAAAAAACAAGAAATTAGAAATAAAAATACCACGGCTACTTCAAGAAACCAGAGACAATTAAAAAAAATCATTTTTTTGTCTTGGTTTTTTTTTTAATTTATCTATTTTTTCTTAACGATATAGCGGCGACTTAGCGACAACTTATAAGAGTTCATGGTAGGGCAGATTTTGTATATTAGATCGTAGAATAAAAAAAGCAAGAACTTTTAGAAACATACCTAACCTACCTATTTCGACCATATTATTAATACAAATATAATAAAACGATTTTAACGGATTTGTTGCGTTTATATTTGACTAGCAGCGCCCCGCGGTTTCCCTACGTAGGTCCCGTTCCCGCGGGAATATCGGGATAAAAAGTAGCCTATGTGTTATTCCCGGTATCCAGCTACCTATATTCCAAGTTTTATCGCAATCGGTTCTGTAGTTTTTGGGTTAAAGAGTAACAAACTCACATACATACATACACATTTACGCGTTTATAATATTAGTAAGATAAGACTATCCTGCGTCGCGTTGTTCGAACACCTACCTACCGCAGTGCAAAAATCCACACTTAAACGGTCGCCCACTGAAGTACTTATGATGTCCGTTTAAGTGTGGTTTTTTGCACTGCAGTAGGTAGATAAAGGTAAAGTTTGTATTTAAGAAAGCAGTTTTTAATTACGGAACTAGTGTCGCGAAAGTCATCTTTGCAAAAAAAAATGCGTAGCACCAGCGATTTTTTGATAAAACTAGTGTCCGACAACTTTTTTGTGAAGTTGCTATAACTTTCGTGACACTACTTTCGTGGTCAAAACACGGCTTGAGTGATGGTGATAACGATGACGATGGATGATAATGATGCCACTCTAACATCACTTACCCTACCTTTGTAGCGATTTTCATACAGATCTCTCTCGATTTGTTAAATAATTCCTCTCACCTGCGTAAGCAAAAGTATCCTATGTTACTCTCCATCACTTAAACTATTCCTATGCAAATTTTCATCCAAATCGGTCGTACCGTTTGACCGTGAAGAGGGAACAAACAAACAAACAAATATAAAACTTTCGGATTTATAATATTACTAGCTGCGCCCCGCGGTTTCACCCGCGTAAGTCCCGTTCCCGCGGGAATATCGGGATAAAAAGTAGCCTATGTGTTATTTCCGGTATTTAGCTACCTATATTTCAAGTTTCATCGCAATCGGTTTTGTAGTTTTTGCGTACTCACATACATTATAGGTACATACAAACTTTCACGTTTATAATATTAGTAAGAAGTAAGGATAAATGTAAGTAGGTAGCTATTGTGAGGTTTCGAAAACTTTCCAGTAAGTATCTCATGTTCACAAATATACTAAAATTATGGTTACTTACCTGAAATGTAACTTACATAAAACAAAGTAAATAAATAAATAAAAACATGAACGTAAAACGCTCATTGTTTTACACGCAAGATGCTGATGATGTCTAAGATAGAATTAAAGGAATTACACTTTAGAAATTACTAACGCCATCTACACAGAGGTATTGATAGCTACAGTTTAGCTATTCAAATACAGATGGCGGGACAATCAAGTTTCTTAATTTCGTTACTAGATGGCGTAGTAAGTTACTTCGTAGTAAGTTACTTGTTAGAATAATTATTTTTTTATTACAATTTTTTTTCTGTTATGGCATCGATTTAAATGCATTGACATCTCATCTGAGGGAAGTACTCAGCCGACTGTAATGCAGAAGGCTGCGGGTTCGATTACCGTCTGGTGCAAATATTTTTGCTTAAAAATAAATATTTGTATGTGGCTCGATTCTATAAAAACATAGCATGCGGAATGCCGGCGAACTGCAGGCGACGTGCAGAAGATGTGCGTTAATTCGTATTCTGTAAATGTTATTTTACTTAATTACTACTTAATTAGTTAAGTAGCCTTCAAAATTAAGGGCTACTTAATTATTAAAAGAGCTCCCCTTGTTAATCAGTCAATCAGTATTTAAAGAAATTATAGAATAGCTATTATTTTTACTCCTGCAACAAATTGACTTCTGCAATGCTCATGCATACCACCTGCTTGTCGCATGCAAAAAGACCATTAATATTTCAAAAATGTATGTATTTACAAAATAATGTAATACCTACCTAATAAGGCCTATGTAGTGTATCCGTTGTCTAGTACCCATAGTACAAGCCTTGTGCTTAGTTTGGGGCTAGATTGAGCTGTGTGTAATGTCGTGCAATATTTAAATATTTTACATGGAGTCGGCCACGGTGATTGGCATAGTAGATAAGTCATCAATTCATCATCATAGACGATCCTACAAATAAATTTGGCAATATTCTAACAACCAGCCGCCTGCCTCGCACCAAGCCTTCTCGGTATCAAGTAGTTTACCCGCCACAAGGCAGGGAGAACTTAAGGTATGCTTGTCTCCCCAAACTCCCGATTAGTTCCCTCTTACGACAACCACCGGAATAGATAGAGTAACTCTATATACTTTTAAAACTTACACGATTTCTGTCCACTATTTTTAATTACTTATCTCGACGTTTCGGGACGAGTTTCAACGGCCGTGGGTGCAAGCAGACTGCTTTTACCTCTATGTCGGTATATGCTAATATATCTTTATTCAGTCTATATTCCTATATCTACGTTCTATAAACCAAGTTTCATCGCAATGGGTTCAGTAGTTTTTGCGTGAAAGAGTAACAAAGTCACATACATACACACTTTTGCGATTATAATATTAGTAAGATAAGATAATTGATATAAATCTGAATTCTGAATCTGTTTGTTTGATGCTGATTTCCTATACTAGGTAGTAAGGAAATGGTAGCTGAGGATTTGCGTGTTGAGTGTAGGTATTTATTGAAAATTCTTTAAATCGATTTATATGCCTATGTATGAATAAAACATTTAATATAAACGTGATTTGGAGTTAAACTGGAAAGTTTAGAAGTTTAACTGGAATAGCCCCCACAAAACCAACCACAAATCCAATTTCACCAAACCAAAAAACTATCATCCAAGTACGCACACGTCTACCATCCCTAATGAAGTGGTTACATAAAATTCACTCTACAAAGACTGCAATAAGCAATCCAATAACGTCGAGGGGCGTGCCGGGGGGAGGGGAGCGCAGGGGTAGCGGGGGGAAGGGGGAGATTCAATAAAGGCTATATCTCGAACAATTACGACAAAACAAATGAGAGCTAACGAAATTCACCTCTAGAAATTCAGGGTTACAAGTGGTGTGGAGTCGCTTCGAGTTAAAAAAAATGTTTCGCTGTGTCGACCATATCGGTATGTTTTCTTTTGATCCTTTAGCGTTTTCTCGTTTGTAATTTTTGTACGTTTCCTCTAAAAAAACTCTCGTATTAAGGCACTTCTTCTGTCTAAATTGTTTCACCATCGTTTCATAATCGTTAAATTGCAGCCATTTTGCAGTTTTGCTATCGCTTTTGAAGTGTTAGTATTTCTTTGCAAAATTATTACCAACAATTAAAGTACCAATAATTAGAATCGTTATCGAGAAAAATCCAACGTTACTGAAAAATGTTGTTAATATGCGATCTAGGTTCACGATGCATATACTAAGGTAGGTTACTTGCAAAACTACTTATTTACTAAATATGGGAAGTAAAAATAACGAAAACATCTAAATAATTACCCACAAGACAAAGTAGTTAAAAACATTACGTACTTTTTTACTTTGTTAAAACTAATAGAAAACGGCACGAATTTTAAACATTCAAATTGAGAACCTATAACGAAAAAAACAATTAAAAATTTAAAATTTTCTCGACAGGAATTCATTAAGCGTCTCCCGACTGTATTCCCGCCAAAAGGGCTGCGATGTTTTAGGGTTTTTTCACCGGCTTTGACTTGCAAATTGTGGCAGTCGCGTACCGCACCGCCCGCGGCGCGGTTAATTAAAAATTGAATCCTATTACAGCGCCACCGTGGTAAGTTACAGAACTAACTGTCTAAGTAGCGCTGCAGTGTTGAGTAGCGGTACTACTTTAAAAAATTTGGAATATTTATAGAGAATTTAAATGTTTCCTTTGTTTATTTTAATGAAGTTTAAATGGAAATTAGCATGATAATTTATGTTTAAATGTATTTATTGTATAAGGTGCATTAACAGTTCCATTAAACTTATTTTTAGTTTTACTTATATCGCTACTCGAAGTTAGATGGCGGTAGGAGTTCTACCTCAACTACTTTACGGATTATATTTTTAATTATTCCTAAGAAAGCTTACTACTACTAAAAAAAATGGTGTAAAAACTTTTATCCAATTTCATATTATCTACTTGCTTATATCTACCATAAGATTCTTTGGTAGGTACTTACTCGTAACAAAATTAAGTTTGTAGGTACATAAATGCTCGTTTGTCGTTGCTATGTCGTCCTTTTATCGTTAAAAAAATAAAGTAAATTTTAAATAAAAAATATCCCGACTACGTTTAAAAACCACAGACAATTTAGAAAAATGTTTTAATTTTTTGAAGTAAGTTTTTTTTTTTTTCTTAATTATTTGATGTGTTTTTAATTTTTTTTTAAGCTGAACTACAACGCGACAACTTCGCGACGACTTATAAGACATCATGGTAGGGCCCAATATAATTATTGTTATCAACTACAAATCAATCAGATTAAATAGGCCTAAAACCTACTAGTTACTTTCTTCTATTCAAACCGAAGTGTAATTTACCTAATCATTAAAATATTAATTAATAAACACCGTAAAACAACAAACGGTTTCAACCGTTGTTGTATTATTAAGTTTGCAATTATGTTTTGTTAAGTTAGAACGTATTTGTGAATAACATAAGATTTTGTTTATTACGGTACTAAGATTTTATTTTTCATTATTATAGATAGTAGGAATTTTTCACATTGGTATAATGAATTGTGACATTTTGAAATTAGGTATAATAACTTTCGGCATTTTTATACATTCGATATTTAAATTACTCGGAATTTCAATCTTAATCATTCTGAGCTTAGAGCTGCTTCTGAGCTTAGCTGATAAAATGATTTTCGATATTCTAATACAATTGATAATGTAATTTTCGATAATAAAACACTTTATTTATCCGGTTTTATCGCGAAAAAGCTCGGTCCGTATAGAACAATGAATAAAAACGCGATAAAACCGGATAAATAAAGTGTTTTAATGTGCAAAATCACGAAAACCATAGAAGAAATTATGTCATTTTCGATGTTAGGAACATTTGTATTGTATGTATATATGTATGCACTTAAGTTCAAAACTCACATTATAATTTTCGAGATTTAAATAGGAAGGTACTAACGAAGACACAACACTTGCAACATAAACCCAGTTTTCCGACATTACATTTTCCACCAATTCAACCCCCCGAAACCGGCATTAGAGAACTTCTAACTACAATTTAAGGCACTCATTTACTTACCCAGTTAATGAAGCAAGTATACAAAAGTTAACTACACCAAATTAGTTATTTAGTTAGACTATTAATTTGACATGACATTGTGTGAGCCGCTAATGCTCGCTTCTCGTGATATAAACCATGTTCGGACGTTATTAGAGAGTTGTTAATCTTTAGGTTCGTTACTTTATAGTACAGGAGCGAACTGTAGGAAATATGAAGTCATAATAACATATTACAATGGAACTCATTTTCTTTTATTATTTAAACTAATACCAATAGTAGTATTATCTGAGACGTTTTTATCAGTTTTACAGTAAGTTTTTAGAACAGTAAGAATCTCAGTCTACCCTGGGAATTGCATTTTTGCAGTAATTAGCAGACTCCTGCAAAGGGTCCGAAACTAAGGAACGACATTGCAACAATGCTGAAAATAATAAAAACAACGCGATTAAAACTGGAAAAGAAGTTTCATTTCAATTAAACACCGCGAAAACTCAAGGAAAATGTATATTCTATTTATAAGCCAAGCTAAAACTTTGCTCTGCGACTGCCAAAGGAAGCGGTTTTTAATATATCTGTATACCTAGTATTATGGAATTCAAAATCCTAACTGATTGATTGACTGAATGTTTTAAAGACTGAACTATATATCAATGCAGAGTCCAAACTGCTGGTCGTAGAATCTTGAAATTTGGAGAGAGTGTTCTTTATGGTGTGTAAGTACCCACTAAAAATAATTTTTGGAAAACCCGCGGGATCGGGACTTACGCGGGTAAACCCACTTTCTAGTTTTTACCAAAGTCTATAGGTACATATTTTATGTTTTATGTGTTTTATACATATTTAATGTCTTATAAGTCGACGCGTTGTCGTCCAGCTAAAAAAAAAAATTATTTACACATAAAAAAAACTTCATAAAAAAAATATTTTTTTTAATTGTCTGTGGTTTTTAAAAGTAGTCGGGGTATGTTTTATTTAAAAATTACTTTATTTTTTTGAACGATAACAGGACGATATAGCAACGACAAACGAGCATGGTAGGGCAGATTGTATTCAAACGACAGCACCCACTTTGTCTATAAAATGATGATTGTAATAACCAGCAACGTTAATAGCTAATTACCCGTGATTCGTTTAACAAAGTGCAGCAATACGCAAGGAAACTGCTGTGAAATATTACTGGCATTTTACTCCTTTTACGATTTATGTGAGCTTTCCATGAGTTTAGCTTTCGAGGTTTTAATTTACTTATTTAAAATGCTTCTTGACGCAAACATGCCAGGGGCTCGATTCGGTTAGGAAGTTATAGAATAGCTATTATTTTTACTCCTGCAAAAATTATAGCTATTGTATAACATCTTTTAATAGTGATTGGCTGAGGAACAAGGGGAGCTATATTAATAATTAGTTAGCCCATAAAATAAGCCCATAAATTAAGTAAAATAACATTTACAGAATACGAATTAACGTACATCTCCTGCACGTCGCCTGCATTCAGCCGGCATTCCGCATGCTATGTCGATCCCTACAGAATCGCGCCCCAGGCCACGTATTCAATAACTGGAATGGCCTCAATTTGTCCTAGCACCGTTAGATCTTTCTCGAAAACGGTTCAGCACTGAGAGGATGTTTGGACGATTAAGTTTATAGAATACGTGTCTAGATTAGACGAGGTCATATGAAAACCTACTGGATAGGATTGGAAGTATCCTATCCTATCCTACTTCATACTTCTTCTTACTAATATTATAAACGCGAAAGTTTGTATGTATGTATGTGAGATTGTTACTTTTTCACACAAAAACTACTAAGCCGATTGCGATGAAGCTTGGAATATAGGTAGCTGGGGACCTGGATTAACACATAGGCTACTTTTTATCCCGATATTCCCGCGGGAACGGGACTCACGCGGGTAAAACCTCGGGGGGAAGCTAGTAATATTATAAAGCTGAAAGTTTGTGAGTATGTGTGTATGTGTGTTTGTTACTTAATCAGGTAAAAAACATTATACTAATCCTTCCTTTAATAGCACAAATGCAAATGTAGCTCTGTCTGTTGCTATTTCATGCATAAGCCGCTCAATCGATTTGAATGAATTTTGTTGTAGATGAGCCGTTTTTTTCGTATCAAAAGTAATCCCGTCGGGTCAGAACTTACACGAGTAAAACCGCGGGTCGCAGCTAGTGACCAATATTTAACATTCCCGCCAAAAACTTTTGATTTACAACATGAGTTAACATCACATAGACGAGCCCATCATTCATACCATATCACCACAATCAAAATATTTTGTAACTTTGAAATTTAATTTATTACAAAGTTCCCTATATTTATGGCGGTTCACTTTGGAAACTTTACTTTTATCTTGACGTTTGGAAAATGATAATTAATTATTATCAAAGTTGACGTGTTACGTATGAGCTTTTTAGCGATAAGACCGCCCATTTGTGCAACGTTTTAGTATTTATTTAGCTTTAAGCCGCGTGTTTTCACTACGAAAGTAGTGTCGCGAAAGTTATAGTCAACTTCCAAAAAAGTTGCTTGACATTAGTTTTGTCAAAAAACTCTCTGGTGTTACGCATTTTTTTTGCAAAGATGACTATAACTTTCACGACACTACTTCCGTAATGAAAACACGGCTTTAGCTTTCTGTGTATTAAGCGGGATTTACATTACGAAACTATTTGCATGTAATTTATAGTCATTTTCACAGCGGGAAATCCGGCTAATTATAGTTGGATTAAATTGCTGCCAGTAACTGCTGCAACTTTTTTTTTTGTGAAATTGACACTTGCGTGACAGTAGTTTCGTAATGTAAATTAGGTTTTTGTCTAAGGCTTGATTGGACCAAACTAGAACAAGGAATGTATCATGTGAATTCCTGCGCATTAATCGTCATTTTATCGATTAAACAGATTTAAAGTGTTGAATGTCTCTCGAACAAAACACGAATTTCGGTTAGAGTTGTTATTCGTTGTTTATTCTAGTTTGGTCTATTAATGTTTACTGTTAAAATATTAATCTGTTTATTGTTTTACGTTTCAAAGTGTATCCACACAACCGAAGTGTTCCTAGATTTTTTGGCGAATGAAGGAACGATTTCGATTTTGAAACAGCACCTATAGTCGATATTTTTATTCAACGGTTAAGAAAAAAACATATGTTAAAATTTCGAAATTCTTTTTTTATTACTCAAGGCTACTAGAAACATTTTAAAGGAAAAATACAACTGCAAAAAATCCCTCGCGGCTAGATTTTAACTCGTGCCTGCGCTGCGGATCAATACTCTTTAAATATGTATTTATTTTTCCTTTAAAATATTTCTAACATAGTTAATTCAATTTTCTTTGAGACCGTAGTATGAAATTATCCATCATACGCTTCAACTCGCTTATCAAATAGGGGGGCTATTGAAATAATTTAAGTCATTAAGAACACATTTATTTTATCTCTTATTTGTAATACATAGATAAGTACATTATATAATTTAATCTGTTATTTACTACAATCTACTTCTCACGCAATATTTACAATTATTATTCAATGATTATTATTCATTTTAATAAACATATTTATTATTATTATTATAAATTATTATTTAATAATAATATTTACATCACAGAACACTGGAAAATGAGATTTTTTTGAGCAAATAAAATTATTATTTAGCCTATCGTCTACCGTAAACCTAAGGCTGTTTAGCTTAGCTCAGCATAGTTGAGACAGTTTTTCATACAATGCGACCACCGCAGATAGTATTAAGTAGAATATTGCTCGAGCTAAGTTAAACTAACTTAAAGTTTAGTGGCAGTGAATGATCGGCTATATTACACTGTGGTGGTGAAGAGTGGAAACCCTTAGCCTAATTTACATTACGATACTTGTGTCATACATTATAGAGTCAATTTCATAAAAACAGTCTCACAGTAGTTACTAAATAGATAAATAGTATCGCTGACCGCTTGCTGTGTTTACGCATTTTTGTGTGAAAATGACTATAAATTCCATACCACTCATTTCGTAAAGTAAATCCCGCTTTACATACTGTTAAAATGAGTTAAATCTTGTACTTATATACCACAGTTACAAATCCTTCTAAAAACATATAGGAACATTTGTAAATTCCTGTATGTAAAAGGTGTTTTACATACAGGAATCCTACTGATCAACATTGTAATTTCCTTTTGTTTGTAACTCTTTTATGCAAAAATGACTAAACTGATGCGATGAAACTTGGTATGCAGTAGGATCATAGGTGTCGATAAGCCTCTTA
This sequence comes from Idaea dimidiata, assembly GCA_949358125.1. NCBI lineage: Eukaryota > Metazoa > Arthropoda > Insecta > Lepidoptera > Geometridae > Idaea > Idaea dimidiata. The sequence goes on along the minus strand of OX442334.1, from coordinate 16,578,590 downwards.
AAAATACGATTTTCGTAAATTAAAAACAAATAACCCCTACCATGATCTTTTCTCGTTGTTTTGTCGTAATCTTGTCGCTCAAAACAAAAGTAAATTTGAAATAAAAAAACCCCGACTACTTTATTAAAATAGTATCGCTATATTGTTCAGTAAAAAAACATCAATTAATAAAAAACCCATTAAAAAGAAACTTCAAAAAGAAAAGTTTTTTTTCCCCGACATCTTTTAAAAATCATTATAAATATAAAATTGATTTGATAAAAATAATTATAAAATTGATTTTTAAAAATAATTATAAAATTGATTTTTAAAAATAATTATAAAATTGATTTTTAAAAATAATTATAAAATTGATTTTTAAAAGTAATCGGGGTAAAAAAACTTTTTTTTTTTGAAGTTTGTTTTTAATAGGTTTTTTATTAATTGATGTTTCTTTTTTTGCTAACCAATATAGTGATGACTTAACGACGACTTATAAAAGATCATGGTAGAGCAGAATATGTATAATATTTGTCATATAGTATGATATATTTTTATTAGATCGGGTCTAAATTGCTTTTGTAGATAATTTGAGAATTAAATTTATCTACGAACTCGATTAAGACTCCAAATTCTAATAAAAATAATAGACGTGACGAAATCGTGTAGGTTTAAAAAGTTGATATTGATGTTATTATGTAAAATAAATATAATTCTAAGTACATTAATGTATCTAATTACAATCACGAGCTATAATTAATTACAATTTAATTAAATAAACGCATTTATTATATTAATATTTACATTTATTTACTTATAATTATTGCTTCATTACACTTATATTTAATTACATAATACAAGAATTTATTACAATAGTTTAGAGTTAATGTAATAAGTACTTAGTTATAATATTTAACAAAAAAAGTAGGTAGGTATATAAACAAATGATTGTTGTGCTTGAAAACAAAACACAATTAAGAAACAGACACTGGTATTCCACGCTACCATGATCGTTTGTCGTTTCTTTGTCGTCCTTTTGTCGCCAACAAAAAATTAGAAAAATTCAAATAAAAAAAATAAGTTATTTACTTTTTTCGTAAATTATTTGATGTGTTTTTAATTATTACTATTTTAGCTGAACGACAACGCGGCGACTTCGCGACGACCTAATAAATAATAAAGTCTGGCCTCATATTTAAGAAAATATTAATTATAGATAATAAAATGCTATATCGGATTATGATGGTTATTTTTTAAAGAGCTTCCTACACTTGGATAATTAAAGGGCAGGCTTTGAACCTGCGACCCTTACAATTTGTGTAAAATAAAAAAAAAACGCATAAAAGTTTTTAAACATACTTATTCGGTAAAGATTACGTGGTTTTTGAGTATCACTTGAGCAAGACTTGGTTTTTAAACTCGTGAAATAACGATAAGTCGTAGCTGATCGCTTTGTGACTATCGCCTATTCTGTGGTTCGCGTTACTATGGCGACGCGCCTTTGCCACGACCTATCAATGCGCGTATAGCCTTAACACAATTTTAAAAGTAATACTGTATTTGCTATTTCAAACCTACCGAAATTTAAAATCAACCAAATCAAAATGACCATCAATTAAACCAAATCAACCATCACTTTATACCTAACAACATAAAAATGTTAACTGCTTCTGTCATTAAGTTTGTTGATCTTTCACGCTACAACCGCCAAACCAATTGCAAAGAAACTTGGTACAGAAATAGCTGAAGATCTGAAGCAACATACAGTCTACTTTTGATCCCGATATTCCAACAGGTTCGGGACATACAGCGAGTCAAAAGCCAAAGCTAATTAAACCTAAATTCCTACACCATTTGCAACCCTTTGCTGAGACTTTCGACGTGTTCTTTTGCCTTCATCCTGAGCGCTGCTATGGAGGTGGATCGAGGGTCGGGAGGTGCGGGCGGTGCGGGCGCGGGCGCCGGGGGGGTGAGGTAGCTCGGGTACCCGGAGGGGGGGTGGCTGAGGAAACCTGTGGAAAAATGTGAGGATGAGAATATGGTTTGTAGATTGTACTTATTAAAGTTTTCTTATTATTAGACTACAGCTTTAGATCGCGTTTAGATATTTGAGTCTTCTTACGACCACAGTCGGTTATCTACAATACTATCTGGACTCGTAGTTATGTCCTCGTGGGCTTCGAACCCACGGCCGCTGGCATGGGCTTATGTACTGTACTTAAAAGCTCACAAGACTGGGGGTTCCAATTATTTTACAATCGACTAGCTGTGTTCCGCAGTTTTACCGGCGTAGTCCCGATATTTCCATGAGATCGGGACTTACGAAAGTATATAGCCTATGTTACTCCTCGGTATTGTAACTATCTATTGGTGAAAGAATTTTTAACATCGATTTAGTTGTTTCGGAGATTTCCCCCAATATACATACTTACATTACATATTATTATACATGTTACCAACGTTGCCTCTTTATAATCTTACTTAATATTATAAACTCGAAAGTTTGGATGTATATATGTATCCATGTATGTATGTGACTTTGTTACTCTAATCACTCAAAAACTACTGAACCGATTACGATGAAACTTAGAATGTTGGTAGCTGGATACCGGGAATAGCATATAGGCTATACTTTTTATTCCAATATTCCTGCGGGAATAGGACTTATGCTGGTGACACCGCAGGGCAAATACATATTTGCTTCTAGTCTATAGGCGTTTTCTATGTATTTGGATGTGTGTACTTACAAAAAAGTATATTATGTAGTATATCCGTTGTGTAGTACACTCATAGTTTGAAACTTGACATATGCAGATAGCTGGGGGAACTATAGGATAACTTAACACATAGGCTATTTTAATCCCAATATTCTCGCAGGTTCGTGACTTACGCGGGTGAACTGCTAGTAAGTAAATGTACTCACCAGGTAAAGCAGTAAGCAAAGGTGGTGCAAGCCAAGGGTCGACCGGAAGGCCGAGCCCGCTCAGCCGTGGTATGCCGCCGCCAGCACCACACCCGTACTCCGACAGACCGAGCCTAGCCGCTTCCATCTTCTCCTGGCGACGCCATTTGGCCCGACGGTTTTGAAACCAGACCTGGAATGGTAAAAGTTGTATATTTAATTTTTTTAAACTATTAAATAAATACTTTAACCATTAGTAGAGTAGGACTCGCACAATACGATTACAATTTGTACGATTTCCCGCAAAAATACGCTACAATACAATCAATCAATACTCGTAGCACTCGGCCTGAAATGGTCCTAACATGAGAGTGCGCTGGCGTCCCCTAGTAGAAGCAATAACAATAAGTACGGTTTATTTTGACAGATTGACTTGAGATGAGAAGTCTTGCATTGCAATGGGCTTATCTAATCTTGCTTGTACAAACAAATGACATCAGGCATCGGCTGACATCAGCGGCCCTAGCCAAAATTCTTATCGAATAACGAAAACGCCCATCGACAGATTTTTTTGTATGAAATTGACATAAGCTTGCGAAAAATCAAGCGTCAATTTTATGTCAATTTCATACAAAAAAATCTGTCGATTGGCGTTTTCGTTATTCGATAAAAATTTTGGCTAGGGCCGCAGGTTTTTTTTTCTAACAGATAGGGTTGTCGAATAATAACGTCAATTAAAATCTGTAAAGTAAAGTAAACATATAAACTTAGTCGTACTTAACCAGTCACGTGTCGAAGTCCAAAACTACAGTGTGAAATGATAGGTCGCATCGAAATACAAAACGTGGCAATCGCGTGTCCTATCGTATCAAGACACGAAGCATGCAACTTAGATTACTTACCTGTCAAATGTATTAAACTTGCCTTTACTGTGACATATCATGGTAATAATTCTTGAGATGGTTTTTGTGTGGGCGATGTTTTTATTTTGTCGTCGTGTTTGTTTTGACTGGGTTTTTATATATTTTAGTCGCGGATAAATAAGTTGTATCGAGCTTCGTCGTAGCGTCTTGATTTTTTGGCATAACAACAGAATAGGCGATGGCGAATTTGTATAAATAACATTAAATATACAAAAAAATACAACATATGTATAAATTACATATGTTGTATATTTGAGGATAGGATGTACCTACTTTATCTTAGTAGATATCTTTTATCTTAGTAGGCTAAGGCTTACAAGGCCCAACAGCGCAGCGGCATGAACAGCAAGGTTTAAACTCTCCAGTGAATATAATAATACTTAATAACTAATAAAAATAAATGCAAATACAAATATGAGTAAATGTACGGTATCGAATTGACAAATGTATGGTATGCTATGGACGGAGACCCTAAAACAAATAGTTGACAAAGTGTTAATGCAGTAAAGAAACACACAATAAAAGAATTAAATCGACAAAACGTAAGAACGCGGAGAGTTGCGCGACTGTCGCGTCTGACATCGATTTCACTATAATTTATTGTCTAACTTAAAGATGTAGGGTTGTCACCAAGTTATTAAAATCATGAGTGAGATAAAACTTAATAATTAATAAAATCTAGAACACATTCATTTCATCAATCATTATATTCAATTGCAGTCAAACAATAATAGGGTAGAAATCATTGAACTCAAATACTTATACCATTGGAAATGTGATTCCTTATAAAGTGACCTTTCATTTTAGTGCCAATATTTGTTTTGCGCCATCTTGCGCTGTTGTGTGTTGGAACAACAGCGCGCGGTGATGGTGACAGTCCACGGAACTAATATTGATATACTAGTTCCGTGGACGGTCACCATCACCTTTCAATAGACAACAGCGCCAATACGGCGCAAATCAAATAGACACAAGAATCGGTGATGTATTGCCTATCTATTTATTCATTTATATGGTAGATATACATACATTTGTTGAAAAAATGGCTGAACCGTTTTCGAGAAAAATCTTTGCTGAGGCAACGATGTCAATTGGTCTAAGATTAACAAGATTAGACCTAAGGGGTGATTGCGTAACTCGTAATGAAATTTGTTGCAAATGTCAAACTCTAAAATTTGAATTTGACATTTGTAATTCATCACAGAGGTAGAATACCCCGTAGCACAGTAAATATTACATACACCCCCCTGGGATTTCTTACTCGAAATAAGAGTGTTTTAATTGCAAAAACTAAACACTACCTTGCTAGATTGTCTGTGTGTAATGTTGTGCAAAATATATTTATTTTAATTATTTCAAATACGACACAAGTGACAACCCTAACAACCAGCGAGGTATGAACTATGGTGTCGGGTGGTGCCATCGAAGCCGCGCACGGAACCCTCACATCATATTAAATATATCTTACATATTACAGATACGATATAAAAACAAGCTAAACGACCGACGACGGTACCTTAAACCTTAGTTTAGAATAATGGGCTTTTTGACTTCGTTTACTTTGTAGACTTTAGAAGGTATATTAGTTTTAAACTGTGTTTTTGTAAATTGGGGTTGGGGGGCTGTTATTTTTTAAACTTGTTTAGCGTGTTTTATAAATTATACCCCAATCTTCCTTTAAAACAGATTCATAAGTCTGTTTTAAAGGAAGGTTGTGGTGTAGTGAAAATCTAATATAAATTCGCCGAGTTTCATAAGTTGCAAAAAGATGACTTAAAATCGCGTCGCGTCATTGTTCTACTGCCCAACATCGAGGTAATATAAGTACACGACGTTAATTCGAGTTAAAGATCAGTTCAAAATGTATGTAACTATGTAATGTAATGTGTACGTAACTGTAGATTACGTAGGCGACTACAAAATGTACTTACAGTAGCATTGCATCCGAAACTTTAGCTAAAAATAACTAATATAAGTACAGCCTACAAAGTTTACAAGGAAAAACATCAGTAGCTTTAGGTAGGTAGTAATACCTAGGTGGGTAGGTACATAAACTATTTAATTTCCTGCCTCGAACAAATCTTAACAAAATAAAGCCGTTATCAAATTCTATTAAAAACGTAACCTAATAAAAATAACAGAAAAGGTATTGTACAGTTAATTGGGTGAAACGAAAACTCCAGTTCGAAGCATAAAATGAGTAATTTCAATTGGTTAATAAGTGGGAGTTACTCACGCGACGCGAGTTCACTTCTTTTACTGATGTTTATTACTTGAAATCATATTTCTACTAATATTTATTATCCTACTAATATAATAATAATTAGTTTTATGTATGTAATGAATGTAACATTAAATATAATAAGTACGATTCTAAAATTAAGATATTAGAATCTTGCCTATTATATTTAATGTTATATGATAAGTAATATATAAAAATATGTGACACTATTTGTGGGTAAGGCGGGAAACTCTAACAGACGTACATACATTTAAGGGTTACTTTCGCTTTTATAATATTAGTAAGGATTTTAGATGGAAAACATAGTAAGAAGAAATTTTCTAGATAAAAATCGAGAAAAAATGTTACAATTAAAACCATTTTCTTATATACATATAAGGTATATTCATCGTCTGTAACAAAAATAAACAAACAAAACAAGAGGGCCGATAATAATTCAAATAACCATCACTCTACTTCGTAACAATTTCGATTCAATAAAAAGGAAACAAAACGCGCGCCCCGCCCGCGCCAAATGCCATCATCTCTGAAAATAAAAATAAAAACAAATGTCACAACAATGACAACTGTCAGATTTGTGCGCGTAAACCGCGAGCCGCGATTGGTCGAAGCCAGATTTAAATACGTTCCATAGTTAAATTGCAATTGGATTTGATGTAATTTCATTATTTTGCGCTCGCGATGTCTTTTAACGTTAATTGCTGAGGGTTTTTACTTTTGTTGAACACATGTTCTTTTTTCTTTTATTGATGTTTATTTTTATTATGTAATCTGGATTTGATTTCTCTGCGGTTTTCATGATGTCGAAAGGTCGGACGTTGAAAAATGCTTTTGAAATAAAAGCGAAGCAACTAGACATGGGGCGGGTAGTGGTTTTGCCGGGTACTCGCTGAACGGGTACCCGACACATTTTGCGCCGGGTACTCGTGGGTACCCGGCAGCGGTAACGCGTCGTGACGCGTGTGTCTCCCTTGCCCGCTCAGGCGCAACTGAAGTGAAATAGAGGTGGCGCTGGCGTCTTTGATAGCTCGAATCGCCGCGTACCGGCTGGCTAGCGCATGTTCCCGCAGGGTGCGAAAAGTATCGGCGAAATATCTATGCACACCATCTAGTTCTGTATACAGCGAACGCCTGTTCTCAGAAGCAGGGCTAATTTATGACAAGAAACGCAGTCGCCTAAATGCTAACCGCGCAGAAAAATTGGCGTTTTTACATCACAACTTACCCATCTTATATTACCAATATTAAAATAAAATATATATTTAGTTTTTTTAGTTCTTTCTGATAAATTAGTGAGCAAAACATAATTATAATGATTACCGTTTGTGTTCAGCATAATAAATAATTTAAAAAGTGTAATATGTTTCATTATTTTTGGTCTATTAAATTACCCGGCAGAGCCGGATACCCGGCACCATTACCCGGTACCCGGCCGGATCCTAAAAAAAGTGCCGGATCCGCCGGGTACCGGATCCAAACCGGGTACCCGCCCCATGTCTAGAAGCAACTACAACGGAAAAAAATAGTATAATTTTAATCAGTAATATAAATAAAAAATACTGTTTTTAGTTTACTTACTTACCTACTAACCTACTTCAAAATCAAAAAGGAGAGGTGGTGTCAAACAGGCGGCCGGCCGTAAAACAATTGCCAAATCAATTTGTAGTTTTTACGGTCAAGAGAGACTAATTTACCTACGGTAATTTGTTATAAGAGTGGGAAGAAGAAGAAGACCTTCACAAGAAACTCAAAGCTACCCTAAAACAGTATTCAATAAAATAAACAAACCTAACATTTCATGGTTTTACAAAACAGCTCAGCAGTAATTGAACAAATTTAATTTTTACCACGTTACCTTATCATTTATCAGTTAAGGGTTAGGGTAGGGTATTAACGTGTTAGGGGTTGAAATTAAGGCGGTTAAACATTTCGTGTACGAAATCGTTGGGCTAATTGGTCCCTTGGCGCACGCGGGGTGGGTTAAAATATCTTGGAGGAGATGTTTTGTGTATAATGAGAGAGATGAATTTTGTGTGACAATTTTTTTTAAAGCTCTAAAATTCACGATGGAAAAAGAAAGGAATTATAAGTTTGAGTTGTGTGTTTGTATATAGCTGCTGTGGCATCGAAGCTCACGAAGGCATGAATTAATTTTGATACAGTTTTTTTTATAATAAGACCGTAAGGAGTTTATCTTTTTATATTTCAATTTACTTAACTAGAATTCGCGCCACTATTGATTTTATCATGATTTGGTTTCGTTTTTATTTTACATGAAAATCATTCATGCTGCGCTCTTAGACAATGCCATGCTCATTTATCGTTGCTATGTCGTCCTTTTGTCGTTCAAAAAATAAAGTAAAATTTAAATAAAAAATACCCCGACTACTTTTAAAAACCACAGACAATTTAAAAAAATCTTTTTATTTTTTTGAAATTTGTTTTTTTTTTTTTTAATGATTTGATGTGTTTTTAATTTTTATTGTTTTAGCTGAACAACAACGCGACGACTTCGCGACGACTTATAAGACATCATGGTAGAGCCCAATCTTTCAATGAGTTTTTGCAAAAATTTAATCGAGTTGTATCCACATTCAAAATCTTAGGTTAGGTCATTATTTATTATATTCTAAGTGTTTGATGGGATAAATAGGAAGTACCTAAACTATATGAAAAATATTAATTCTCATTCAATTATGACATATTTTGTCCTAACATCATAAATGAATGGGGAAAATGTGAAGTACGTCACAGTAAAGTAAGCTAATAAAATCTCAAAGCTACGACAAACTATCAATGGTAGCGCGGACTATGTACTGGTACTAACAGCTCCCTACATTCCTCCTATAAAGTGTAACGTTTTTAAAACGCGTGTTACCCGAGGCTTTTGAGGTGATGTTCACTGAAATTATATTTGAGACTCGCAAATAGAGAGACAAAATGGCGGGCTGTTTACTCTGTGGAGCCGTTCTGGTTTGTTTCTATAGAGTAAGTACCTACGTTGGATGCCGTAAACAGGGGTTTATTAAAATGGAACAAAAAGCAGATTTTGTAAATATCCTAGTAATATTATAAACGATAAAGTTTGTATGTATGTCTGTGACTTTGTTACTCAATCACGCAAAAATTTACTGAACCCATTGCGATGATACTAGGAATGTAGATAGTTGATGGAGACGCTGAAGAACATATTATAGGCTACTTTTTATCCTGATATTCACGCCGCGGAACTTCCGCGGGTAAAACCACGAGGGCAGCTTGTCTTATCTATATAACTAGTAGTTCGCCCCGAACTGAGACCTCACGACCCCCTATCTCCCCAACCCCCTACCGATTCGGCTCATCTTCGAACTCATGAATTTTATTGACCTAAACTACGCGCATACCAAAATTCATGGAGATTGGAGCGCCAGGCCCGTCTACATTGGACCTCACTCGTTTCGTTCGTTCGGTCAATAAAATTCAAGTTCCTGATTTACCGATTTTGATGAAACCTGGTATGTAGATAGTTGGAGATATGAACCGCGAAACGCAGTTAGTTAAATTAATAAAGTTTTTATTTTTACTATTTTTATCCACTTAATTTCTGTTCTTTTTAGACACCAGCCTAAAGGTGTCAGAAAACTCTACCGTTTAAAATGAATATTATAAAAATACGAATCGAATTGATAGCCCTTTTTTCAAATCGGTTAAAAATAACTAGAAAGAAAAACTAGCCAAAAATTGGCGACAAAACCGCCCGCTATGTTGTCAATTTTGAGCTGTCACTGTCAATAACAGTTGACAAGAGAAAATAAAGGAATAGACAGGCAAGGAAGACAAACCACAAGGTTTTGTGCTACAAAAAGTGGAACAGAGAATCCAACCAACTAGGGTAAGTACGTATTCTAAAACTGTTAACATCGCTTCACAAAAAGTATCAACATCGCTTCACCAACATTAAGTTTATTTTTTAACGGTCTAGAAATTGTAGTAGTTTTGCAAGAAATGATTAAAGTTTACATTAGTAGAATACTTATTAACTTGCACACAAATTTTTACATTATTATATTAGTAGCTATCAAATAAGATTTTAATCTAATAGGTAGGTGTATGTTTATTTTTTATTTAGTTTTGTTATTCCTCGCTACCATGATTGTTTCTCGTTACTTTGTCGTCCTTTACTCGCTAAAAAAAAAATTAAATAAAACATACTCAGACTACTTTTAAAATTCACAATTTGTTTTTTGAAGTTGTTTTTTTTTACATATTATATGATGAAACATATGATGTGATGATATGATGATGTATTTTTTTATAGCTGAACGATAACGCGGCGACTTCGCGACGACTTATAAGAGATCATGGTAGGGTAGACTATCATCTTCATTATATCTACCCTTCCGTCAACTGCTAAACATAGTAGGCCTCCCCCATACGACACCACAGACGATTGAAAGGTTATTTTAACTAGAAATGTTTTAACAAGAGAAATGCATCATTAAAATTCTCGCCCAGCAAGCAAGAAGCACAGGTTCGAATCCCGTCACGGGGGATTTTTTGGGGATGCTTTTCTCCTTGTAAAAGTATTTCGAGTAAAATGACTTGAGAAATAAACATAAAGAAATATTAGGTTATTTTAAGATAGAGTACCTATATACCAACAAGAACTTAAGGGAAAGAAAAAGGGATAAAGATTTCAATCGATCGTTCATTTTCCCCTTATTTGCACAAAAAACGCAATTGATTCTAACTTACCCTCTCTCTCTAACACCCAATACAAACAAGAGCAAAAAGTACTTCACCTTCTTTCCATTACACAAGAAAACAACAAAGACAAAAGATACAATTCACCCCGTACGAGAATGAGATAGAAAACATCGCCATCTTAGATGCAGCCTGTGGACCAAGTTAGCCAATAACCCGCTTCATGAGACGTGAAACGACTTATAAGTAAGACAGTGGCCAAACCAATTTCTGTTTTATTTTCTTCGAAGTTAAGTTGATTTTCGTTTGAGGTGAAATTAATAATAACGTTTAGGGTTCTTAAGGGGAGGGTCGACAGTCGTCAGAGACGTAATGATGTGTTTGTGTGAAATTTGACAGGATCTGGTTGTGAAGTGGCCCTTAATAAGCTACATTTGAAAGGGAATTTTCGTTGCAGTTTTAAGGTTTATTATTAAATAGGTAATTAGCATGTTTTTGTTCTTTGTTGCGTTTGTTTTCGTAACTTTTTGGGCATGCAGATTTTGAATAACGCCGTATTTAAAACAGATTTGGTACAGTATTCTTGGAAATGGTATGTATATATGCACTAATAATACTACTTATTCATTTTCAGTAGATAGCCATCAAAGTAGTGCCTTGTAGATAATGTATATAATATATAGGCAGAAATTAACGTTATCATGAATTGTATCAAGAAGAACTTTTCTGCTCATCACCTTGAATATCCTCATCAGATCTTGACCAAATTTTCATAAGATTATGTAATTGAAAGTTACTTTTTTGGCAGCATATGAGATTAGAGGTTCGTTACCATTATTGAAGAGGTAATAATCCTACAATACCAGTTTTTTTTAACACAAAGACTCCGACATTCGAACGCTGAAAACGAATTTTAGGAAGTATTAAAAATCAATAATTAAATTATTATTTTTTCAATTTATCAGTAGTTTATACCCAAGTTACTTTTTTTAACTATAAGTAACTGTACCTAAAATTACGCGTTAATCGTGAAAATTTTCAAAAATAACAATAACCGAAACCCCCTTAACTCTAAAATTAAAAAAAAACACCCTCCTCTAACAAACGCTAAACACCGAAACACATCAACTCGGGTCCCTAAACATCAATCACTCAAGACTCAAACCGAGTTCATCCAAAACTAAATTAACTTACCCTTAATAAACTAACCTACAATTTAATAACGACTTTAAGTCTAAAGCAAAAAGGTTTATATTTTTTTGTTGGATTAATTGATTCGGTTTTATTGGTAAAACTAGCTATGTTTCTCAAGTTTACCTGCTTATGTCACGGCCCTGTAAGACTGTTCGATAAGACCCGGCGCCACTTCGCATCGCCACACAAACGACGTTTGTGTGACGCTGGCGACATGAATGTGAAAATTATAAGCAATTATTGTCATATTTTATCCAATTTACGTATAAAGTTTTTGCCACATACATTATTGCAAAATCGGTGAGCGCATAATACACCATCGAGTTCATGAAATTCCATTAGAAAGAGGTGACAGTAAGTCAGATACATCTTAAATCGTCGTCTTCGCTCCTAAAAGACTGTGCACTTGACAACTTTTGGAATATCAATTTCAACCATGTTCTCTTAGGTTAAGGTAGTGTTTGCTTTGATATATCAAAACGGTCCTGTTGAACCCAGTTGGATCCAGTTTGTCCTTATCTAACTAACCGACGAGCGCTAAAGTGAAAAAAGGACAGACTAGGGTCTCTCTAATATCAAGCATGCATGTCTTCCCGGATGTCTACAACTTGGGGTCTTCAAGTCACGAGTGAACAGGTATCTCCAAACGTGTAACATCTTAGACCACAAGCCTCACCTGACGGAAAGCGACCATCTTAGTCGCTTTACGTCAGGTGAGATAGTGGTCAAACGCTTACCTACCTATCAATTATTAAAAAGAAGCAGGACCGTTTTTTTGACGAAGTATTAAGCTTTCTAGTAATTACTGTACTATTTCTATGCAGTAAGTACCTATTTTTTTTTTTTTATATTTTTGTTTAATTTTATCCCAATGACATTTCGATGACTGACTATTATCTTAACTATTAATTATTATTTTTACCATAACTTATTATTTTTTTTATTTTATATTATTTTATGAATTGACGATTTTATGTTATTATTATTTTATTTTGTGTAACTATGGATTTTATTATCTGAATTAAATGATTTTACTTTATTTATTTATTATACTTGTAATAATAATAATATAACCTTAATAAAATGGTCGATGTCTAAAAGTCTTCAAAAAACGAACAGTCAATCTACCTGCCTGATACGTTTGAACGTCTAATCCGCTGAACCGAATATGATACATTTTAGGTACCTATAGCGATAGATGGAACCTTGAACAATGACAGGCTATTATTAAATATTATATTTTCGGGTCTAGATCGCGTTATATCAACAAAATTATTTTAAATTTAAAAAATAAATTTAGTTTAAATTTAGTAAATAAATTTAAAATTACCCCGACGTTTCGGCAAACGGATTACACCGGCCGTGGTCCCGGGAAGACTCAATCAAATATTTCATAATAATGAACGGAAATCGTGTAAGTTTAAAAAATGTAATGACAGGCTACTTTTGATCCCAATATTCCTGCGGAATCGACGCTTACGCGGGCATTTCCATTATAAAGAGGTGACATCAAGTACCCAAACATTAGAAGGGTCAATATCTAAGTCTTCACGTATCACTTGTTAAGACAAACAGGAAACAAATTCAATAAGGGCTGATTCAAATAGTACCGTTTATTGCACAACGCATATAAACTGTGGGGCAGGAGCTGAGCGACAAGGATCTTACTGAAGATACTTAGCTAAACTTTTTTAATCAATATATTTAACAGAACACAATATTTACCGGGTTTTACTCCCGTTTTATTCAATAACGTCATTATAATCAACGACCGAGCTTTCGCCAACTTTACAGTTGGTGTTTTCAGGGTTGACTCGCGAGTAAAACCCGGTAAATATTATTGTTTATGCAAAATCGCGAAAACCTTAACCAATATATTTATTTATATTCTACAATTACTCTCTAACTCTAACAATTCTTATCCATCAAACGGTTACCTGGAAGAGATTTTAGCGATTTTGTGGATACCTTTTTTATAATTAGCTGTAAGTTTTTGTTTATGTATTTGTTTTATAAATTTTTGGTTTAATAGAGTTGTGTGTAATCTAATCAACCTATGTTTTCCCAAATGCGGGGCAAAGGTCTCCCGTCATTTGTTTCCAAGCTTGTCAGTCTTGGACGGTATTCGGCAAGTCTTCGAATGCATCGAATGTATCTAGTAGTACCTTCATCACGATATTTTTATTAATTAAATATAAATAAACAAAAATAAATTTGCAGGACGTTCCACGTGGCGCAGTCTAGCTACAAGCTAAACAACTAGTCTATGGAGACTAGATCGTTATCTTGTTTCCATAGTACAAGAATTCCCGTTTTATAGGTATCTACTACATTTGTTAGGTACGTTTATTGTTTGTAAATACAAACTGTTCTAAAGTATACTCTCAACACCAAAAACAAACATTTGTGGTCAGCATAATACTTGTCCTGGCGGGAATTGAACTCGCAACCTTCTGCGCCAATTATTAAATTGCAGTAACCTCAAATCCAAGACTTTTAAAACTTACTGGTCTGGAGTGACTGGTCTGTCTGGACTGACTGGACTGATCTCCAATTCCGTTCATTGAGATCCTTTTCAGTTTGGAGATAAATTGTAGGGTAAAATGGTACAGGGTGTAGGGGGTACGGTAAGGGGCCGTACCCTATGTTTATACAGAGTGCGCCCGAATACTTAATAACGACTTATTTATTTGCACTACGGATTGGAACCAGTAATTGCAAATAATATGAGCTCTATTAACTTGTGGGGGGACCGGCTCGTGGGATAAATATGTAAGGATAGTGTCCCTTAGTTTAACCCACTTAAATCCCGATCCCGCGGGGCTAACGGGATGAAAAGTAGCCTATGTATTAATCCAGATCTCCAGCTATCTAGATTTCGAGTTTTATAGATATCAGTAAAGCCATTTTTGTGTAAAGGAGCAACAAATATAGGTAGGAACTATAGACACACTTAAGAGAAGGTCGTAGATTCTATTCTGGCCAAACCCTTTTCCAAAAATTTTTCTATTTGATAATTGATTTTGTCACCAAAACGTTCTATGAACAATAATTTCTCCACCAGTTTCCAATTACTACTAGATTGATTTTAATATTAAATACGAAAATAATTGATTTGTTATGGAAATCTGTCTGTCATGCGGTTAGTTTCCAATAAAAGCTATATAGAAACGAATTTACTTATACGAGTACAAAAAAGTTGCCTCAGACATCAAATTTTGTGTCGGGCGATAGATTAAGTTTAAGTTTTCGAGGATTGTCTGAAACTGTGTGTTTTAATTTGTGGCCTCTGAGACGCGTCAGGCGAACACCCGCGTTGCAGGAGGTTGATCGATTCCCGTAGCATAAATACACAATATAAATATTTGTCTCCGGCGGGAATCTAGCAAAAGGATAGACTCTGATGTGTGTTTACTACTGAGGCAGAGTCTACAAAGACCTGAAAACGTACTGGAAAAATGAGTGTAATTCTAATTCATCATCGCGAATAGGGAAGAAAAATCTATCGTCCAACTCTACTACTTGATATTATTATAATGTGAATTTTTGTGGGTAAGTAAGTTATGTAAGTAAGCAAGTATACGACTAGTTATGTTTGTTACTTCTTTACGCAAAAACTGAACTATTGAACTAAGTGTTAAAGCTTAGAATAGGTAGAAAGCTAAAGATCTGAATGATCACGTCAATCTGTTAAACCCATTCAGATATACTGTATACTCTGATATTCCCGCGGGATCGTAACTTACGCGGGGGAAGTCTTGATCCCGCGGGGCACAGCTATATATTTTATTTTAATCTATGATTAAGTTTTCAGTCTGCGAGTCCTCAAATAAAATTGAATTGTTAGTAACATTGTGTGTAAAAAATAAACGATTTCCCGCAATCGAATCAAGTTTGTAAAGGAAAATTAATTACTTTGCGGTGTTCGCTTTATACTTGTTTATTTGTTGGGTAGCGCTGTGAGTCTGTTTCATCGTTTTATGGAAGAAAATTTCGCGCTTTTTCGCGGTATTTAATTTCTTTGAGCTTTAATGCTGAAAGGCTACATTGGAATTGGAAGTAAAAGTTAAAGTACAGTAAAATCAGTAAAAAAACTTTTTAAACTTTGTTTTGACTGTTACTTTTACTTTACCAAACAATTAGCAAGAAGAGATATGGCCGATAAAGTTATAACATGACACGTGATTCCTGTGTAGCTCAGTGGTTAGAGCAGTCGCCTGGTTAGCGAAAGGACGCAGGTTCGAATCCTGTCATGGGGATTTTTTGGAAATATATTTCCTTGGTAAAAATATTTCTAAGTTTACCTAACTATTAATGTTAACACTGTTAAGAAACTGTTTTATTAGAAATCAAGTAAAAATAATACTTATATGTTTCAAAAACATAACACTTTCTTTGGCAGTCGTGTATATAAAAACTGGTTTGGGGCCTTAACTTTCAGTTCATAACCTTAGAATGTTTGTAACTTACTTTGCGGTTCTCGTTTTATACTTGTTTGTTTATTAGGCGCTGCTATTCTGTTTGTTTTTACATTTTATGGACAAAATTGCGCGTTTCTTTTCACAGAATTTAATTACTTTGAGAATTTTCTACATTGGAAGTAAAAGGCAAAGTACAGTCAAGTTGATGTGAATGAAGTAATTTATTCGCGGTTTTTTCGCGGAATTTTATTTATTTGAGCTTATCTAATGTTGAAGGCCATTTTTTTTACAAGTAAAAGTCAACGTACAGTCAAAAAACGTAGTCAACTTTAAGAATTTGACTGTACTTAACTGTTAACGAAAAAAAAAACAAGTATTTCAATAAAGTAACATTTTACCGGGTCTTAATCGCGTATTATTATTTATTTTCTTACCCCAACTTTTCGATCATGTTGCAATGATCTTGGGCGCGTAGGGACTCAACATATTTAACAAATAAAAAAGTTTAAAGTATTTGAGTGTCTTGTGGGTCTTAATTTCAGTTATTAACTTTGGATAATTTATTTCACATATTACAACAAAAAAGCAAACGACAATTTAAATAAACAAACAAATACAAAAACAAAAACTTAACTAAAAAAAAAAGAAGCCATCGTCGACGCCTTCACGAGGCACCTTGGATTAGAACCATGAACAATGCAAACAATTAAATTGCAGGATCTAACCCTAAATTAATTATCCTGAGTTTGAAGCAAGAGCAAGAAATCTGTCATTTTAAGTGAGAGCGAAAATACTGTCGAATTACAGTTAAATTATTGTTAGAACAAGATGCTTCTTTAACTACATTTCTCTCCTCACACCGCAAAATGTAATCTAACTCAAATTAAAATGTAATACAAAACCAGAAACGTGTTGAAAAAAAACTAGACAATTACCTCCATTGTCACATGATTGTCACATTGTATTCACCACAGAGTAAGCAAGCAACTTTAATGTTACTGTCCGTAACAATGACATGAGAAAGGGGACCTTTGTTTGGACCTTTACCCTGTGAGAGTTAATAAGGATTTAATGGGTTTTATAATTGAATGCTTAGTATCGAGATTATAAATTGAGATAGGCTTGGAAAAAACATAATTTAGCAAGCTATTTTTATTACTAGTAGGTATAATAATAATTGGCCTTTTCATCTAATTTTAGATGATTTACACAGCGCAAGCAACTTTTAATCCATACTATTTATGGCGCTGTAGTGCCCGGGACGTTGTTAGATTGAGTAGGCTTGCCCAGCACCTATACCATCCTCCCAGCCTAGTCAGCCATGCCCAAAGGAAAGAACTGGTCAATACATCTGGAGCTAAATAAGCCGTGGGTTTCCTCACGATGGTTTCCTTCACCGCATGAGAGATGTTATTTACGCACGTAACTTTTCCGCAAGGAAAAAGACATTGGTGCGCGGTAAGCCGGGATTCGAAACCACGACCTTCGGAATGAAAGTCGGGGTATCTACCACTAGACCAACACCGCTCTTAGTAGGTATAATGTCTTAGTTAGCCTTAATATTTCGACTACCATTTGACACATCTTCCTAAAGAAAATATGTCAGATGTAAATAACTGAAACTTCAGATCGTAGTCTGAAATTAGAAAACGTTGATTAATTCGACGATTATTTTTATCCGATGCAAGGTTGTAATTTTACCAAGCTATGTTTTTCATTGTTGACTAGCAGTGTCTTAGTTTCATACGCGTAGGTAAAGTCCGACAAAATTAGTAGACTTAAGTGGCAATGGGCAGGCCATATAGCACGAATGACTATAACCGATGTGGAGTAAAATTCATCGAGTGGCGACCACGATATAATGCGAAACAGAGTGTTTGAAGACTTACCTACTCGGTGGAGCGACGACATTGTGGCGGTCGCGGGGAGTCGTTGGATGGAGGTGGCTCGCGATCACTGTTTGTGGCGTCGTATGGGGGAGGCCTATGTTCAGCAGTGGAGGGTTAACGGTAGAGAAGATGATCATGAGGAAAGTTCCGAATCCCGTGGAAATTTCGAAAACTCCTTTTTATACTTATTTGTTTTTTGTACGACATCTTTAAAAATGACAAAAATAACTGAAGAACTAAAATCAGATCAGATTGTAGTCTGGACTTAAAACACGTAGTTTGATAATTTTTGTCAGGTAAATTTTCATAAACTATTTTTTATATTTTTGACCAGCAGTTTTAATCGATCCCGTAGGAATTCATTGAAGCTTTTGCATTTGTAACAACAATTGCTGAACCGATTTCGGTTCAAAATCTAACAATGCTGAGATGTTGAGACGATTTAGTTACTTATATGATATGTGGCCTATTTTATTACAAATCCATAATTTTCTCTAACATTAGAAAAACCAAAGCTTATTAAATAAGTAACATGATACGCCTTTGCTTCTGACATTCAACTCAGATCGTAGGGTAAATGCGCCTATATTCGACCTGTAATTAGTTGCGGGCGACGTCCGCCACGCGGCGCCACGTGCCTACAAATAGTAATGAGAACTTGTGATACAGTTGCTTTCGGCTGTTGCTTCAGATCAACATGTATTTGTCGAGTGACAAATTAATAGGCTGGATTGTAAATATTGGGGTCGTTTTGCGAATTTGAAAGGTTATTTGAATTTTGCTCTTGTGAAAGTTGCTTATAAGAGATGTGTTTTAGTGATAAGGTTGGTAGTTGATCTTAATTTGGTGTTGCTTTGTGTATGTAGTTTTTGAATTGTCTTTATAATTAAATTTATTTTGTATACACGATTGTAATAGTAGAACACAAACTTAAAATATACGAATTTAAAACAAACATGGTTATTTTCACTACTAAAATTATTTATTAACGGGTTGTTTACCATGTTTCATAATTTATTCGCGGAGCTCTATATTTCGCCAGCAATTTCAACCAGCTTGTTCACGAGACTGGAGAATGCGGGTAGGTGATGACAGTTAGAGGCGTCCATATCGGACACGAGTTGAACGTCTGGTTATCGGTCCCCTACTATTGTCACTAACTTCATTATTTACTCGGTCCTGTACAGACCACACTCACGGTATCTGTTCGCAAACTTTTTGTAGTGTCCTTCGTGGGTTTGCATAATTTAACTACCGGATTCCAGGCTTGAAATTGCTGGCGAAATATCGAGCTCCGCGAATAAATTATTAAACATGGTAAACACCCCGTTAAATAATTTTACTACAAACTTAAAACTCGCACAAAGCTTAAAATTCTTAATAAATAACTATTAATTAGCCCAGGTTCATCGAGACGTATAAATAATAGTAACTGTATCTTGGTTAAAAAGCTTTTTATTACCTACCTATTCATTTTCATTTCGTTTTTGAGACAAATTGTCTTACTTGCGTCACAGGTGCCAAGTGTAATTTACAATTTTTGAAAACCATAAAAAACACAATGTGTTTCATTTCCTCATGAACTAAACCTAAAACAAGCTACCAATTTGAACCCAAACCGGACAACAAGTAGAATCGTATGTACCTACAACAAACAGACCAACAGACAGGTAAATAGGCACTGCTGTAGGTACATAATATACAGTTGAATGCTGTTTATATAAGCACGGTGTACGCTAGCGAATCGGGCGTTGCGACATCGTCACTAATTAATTTATTGTGCTCGCAACCATTTGTGAAGTGTGGATGAGGCTTCTAGTTACATTATATTAAACTACTAAAATTACTTATTAACGGGGTGTTTACCATGTTTAATAAGTAATTTTACGTAATTTGTAATTTTAATAAGTAATTTTAGTACTGAAAATAACCATGTTAGCTTAACATCGTATATTATATTAAACGATTAAAATCTCTTTCAATTCACACTATGAGGTAATATGAAAATAATTGGAAGTGTTCGTCGCACTTTGTTTTTAATTGTGATACTGATAAGAGATTGTTTTGACCATTATCTCACCAAATGGTAAGTGAAATGCTGTCTAAGGTGTAACACGCATATATAGAAGATGATACTGCTTCTCCGTAATAAGTATTGGGTATATTCAAGTAATTATTTCACTACCATTTTCAACACATACACAGTAGAGTATATCCACCACTTCATAGTGGCTTGTTGATCACCAGTGCATAGGTAGCGGGACGGCAGGTTAAACATTTCCATTAACATCATTGGCATTTCTAGGTGAGAAAATTTAGCGAAACCAACTTAGACCGATTTTCTTCAAAATTTTACTAAAAAAGCAATCTCCACACAAATCGAGCTTTCAAAACCGAAATCCTTAATTAAATTTCGTACAAACACCAACACAGTCGCCATACTTGCTTGGCTAAAAGGTTAATTTAGTATTTGTCAGCTCTACACTCTGTACACCAACCAACTGTAACTCAGCACAACTGCTGGAACAAAATACAACCTTACAACCTAGGACACAAGATGGTTCTACCCTTAATAGAGGACTGTAATATAAGTCGTTAAGTTATTAAACGTTTAACACAAGAGGTCTTCCAAGTAGGTCCCAAGTTTGCAGAACCTTTCGTCGCCTTATTATTTATTAGTCCCCATTTAAGGCCCTTTCTAGAGCGGCAAAATGTTAATTAATTCCCGAGCTTTCGCATAATTAAAGCAATTATGTAATTAAGGGAGGATTTAGCGTTAATTTTCTATTGTTTGCGTTGCTGTTGATATCTTGTGTGTTTAATTTAGTTGGTTAATTAGAAAATTGAAGGCGGGTAATTGGAATGTTTACCGCATGTTTAAAAGAAATATTAAGATAAACATTTATATAAATAAGTGGATTGTAGGTATGTCTTTTAAAATGTATTACGGTGTTAGTCTAGTGGTAGAATCCGACGGTTGTAGATTCTAATCTCGTCCAATCACGCCATTTAAAAAAACGCTATTAACATTTCTCTTATGGTGACAGAAAACATCGATTAGCATTCTATAAATCCTAGTCTTCGGACGGTGGTGAAGTTCGACGGTATGAGATCTATAAAATATTTTATCTTCTTTATAAATATTATAGTCATCTGAGTACATACCTACTAAACTCTATACCTACCTATCAGCAAAACATTTCATATTGTAATCCAAGTTTAAGTCCTCCTTAAACCTTATTAAATTCACATTAAAACTACAAAAGAAGTTTCAAAAGTACCGGCCTACAGCAAACAATGAAAGTGTCTCGTTTTCGCGCCATTAACAATCCACCATTTTGTTTTCACAACAATGCAATGGCGGCTTGTGCAATACAAGCGGATTAAACGTTCAATTTCACAAACAATTCGATTCGCGTTCAATTGAAAACTATACAATTCGGTTCTGAGTGTCGGCATCAGTACAGCACTATTACTAACTTAACTTTAACAACTGATTTGGCTAAAATAAACTTTAAAGTCCTAATTATAAGGACGATCGTATTGTCCTTCTTAATCTGGTACGATGCGATATATGCAGCGTTTACCCTATTTATTTATGTCAACTGTTTTGCTAAAATGGACTTAAGTTCTTTAATTTTAAGGAGGTGTGAGTTGTGCAATTGAAATTGGTAATGTTATTCGAAACTGACAGTGAGAAGTAAGGATTTCATAACAAAGTCTTGAGTATCAAGTTCTAGGAGCTTTCAATGAGGATTAAGCCGGCTAATTTGAAGATTTTATTTCTATTTTTTTTTGTTGTGCAAGTGTTGAATGATGTGAATAAGGAGCCAGTGAGCACCTATTCTATAACTAAAACTTATCAACAGTGCCTCAGCTCTGTTAAATTTTTCTTGAAAACGGTTTTACTATTTTGGCAAAGTTGCGTTAAAGTTTTGATGTGTTTGTAATTTCTACCAACAATCGCTAAACTGTTCTGAAAATTAAATAGATCTGAGACATAGTTAAAACATTTTAGTTGTAGAATTTACATGCCTGGCCTTGGCTCTACGGAAAAGAAGCGAATTTTTGCACGAAATACTTGCTTCAATCGATCTCAAAGAGCTTAGAACAGTTACGAACTAAAATTTCTCTCATCTGAGCTATGTTTATGGTCCCTCACGGGAGCTCAAACCCAATTTTTGGGGGGGCATGTGCCACCCTAAAAATACTAATACCTTAATAATAAATACTGCAGGACATTGTACACAGTACAATCTAACCCCAAATTAAGCAGCTAGACTTACACTATGAGTACAACATATAGTAGTAGTAGAAGTATCAAGTAGTAAAAACAACAGTCTCTGCGTACAACAACGAGGTAAAATGAGGTTATACAGACATGATTTACTCCCCCTTCTTCCTTCACCAACACACTTATACACAAAAAGGAAAAAGCAAACCCGATTATACTAAATATCGTTCGGGAAACGTTCGGGATGTCCGTATACTGTAGGTAACTTAACGTTAAGAGCACGGATCGAAGAATTTGTAGATTTGGTTGTCAATATAGTATATTAGTAATTACAAAATATACGGAAAACATGCTTTGTTATTTAATTTATCCTTCTTTTGTCTTCATTTTGGTAATTGGTTTATTTGTTTTGTTTACGAAATTTGTTAAAAACTACACAAAAAAACATCCTATAAAACAGAGAATTCCATTTTACAACGAAACGTTATATATTAGAACATGGGTTTTTCCAGTATTGATTAGTAAGTAGTAAATCCGGACAGCGAATTGGTAATACAGTTTTACCAAATTTGCAATAATAATAAACATCACACGAGAAATACCAGACTGGCTTAACGACCGTCGCAACAAGAGCTCTCCACCCACAGTAAACTAGTATAAGTTTTAAGTTTATCAATGTTTCGCCTTAATACAGGGGATCGTGCCTCCCGCGATCATCGTGCAAATGATGTGATCGGTACGAATATACGAATATAATTTCCTGACGATTTACCGAATTGTCGTCAGGTTTCAATTCTCACGCGTCTTGCTTTGCGATTTGTTCGATGACGTTCGATGTAAGGATGTTAAGGATAAATGTGTAAGGTTACTGTTGCTATCTATATTATTAACAATTTTACAGAAGTTGAGAACCTTGCCGGATATTTCTCGGACCATTCCCGGCTTTTCTTCATTTCGTATACGAACACTATTATAGTGTTCGTATACGAAATGAACTATAATAGTGAGTGAGATGTTCATCTAGAGTTTGAGTTTTGTTTCTTAACTCCTGTAATAAAATTGTTTAAAAATTTCATTTCCACATCATTACAATTTTGCACACCCATTGCACCCAAAATAAAACTACACCATAGACTATACTTAGTTTGAAGCTAGACCACAAACGAAACTTTATTAATCCAAAAATATAATAGGTATAGAAAACAGTTCTCCAAAGTAAATTTTATCCAATAATTTAAAATATTGTTTTATGAACGTAAATTTTAAATTAAAGATTGACTTTACGAAATCTTAGATCAAAAATTTAAACATAGAGCTGTCACTTTCAAATAATTGTATGAGGTTTTTGTTTACATTTTTGATCTAAGATTCTAAAAAAGGATGTAGAAGCGTAGAATGATATTGACATGAAAATTTAGTATAATTTTAAAATGCCCTAAGGCCTTTAAGTTACTCTAAGGCGTCTGACTTGGTTTACCCTTTAAAAACTCCTTTTGTTGCTCAAAAACTAATATGAAATCCGCACGAACATTATCAAAATAAAACGGAAATATCAAATTTATAGTTCCGCCGGTATACCCCGCGTAATCTATACCGATATGATATGTAAGGAACCCTCAATTAGCCATTCATTACTTTCTTTGTAAAGACACCAGTATACTTTGACCTTTTTAAAACTGCTGAGGACCAAAAACTTGTACAAATTCTCGAGCTCAATTTAAACTGGCTTCATATTAGTAGTTAGTAATTCAATTACCTTTTTACGTTCAATTTTTTTTCGAAACAGGATGTAAATGTCAAATTTTAATCAAATTATTCGATTATAGTAGGTTATGATTAAGT
The DNA here is from genome assembly GCA_949358125.1 of Idaea dimidiata. Lineage (NCBI taxonomy): Eukaryota > Metazoa > Arthropoda > Insecta > Lepidoptera > Geometridae > Idaea > Idaea dimidiata. The sequence goes on along the minus strand of OX442334.1, from coordinate 16,554,278 downwards.
TGTGTTGAAGTTTTTTGTTTGATTAGGGCTCAAAGAGCTCTATTATTTATGAGGTTAATAGAAGAAATAAATTACACATGATTTTAAAATATTGTTTAACTAGCTGCGCCCCGCGGTTTCACCCGCGCAAGTCGCGATCCCGCGTTTTTCGAACACCTACCTACCGCAATGCAATAATCCACACTTAAACGGTCGCCCATTGAAGTACTGTTGAAGCCAGGCGCTACCGCGCCTGGCATCATCAGTACTTCCCTGGTCGTCCTTGCACTGCGGTAGGTAGGTGAAGTAAGTTAAAGTTTGTATTTCGTCAGTAAGTGACGATGAGGATGACGAAGGATGACGATGATGATGATGCCACTCTACATCACTTATCCTACCCCTGTGTCGATTTTCATTAATTGAATGGTTATCACCCGCGTAAGTCCCGATCCTGCGGGATTTTCGGGATCAAAAGTATCCTATGTTACTCTCCATCATTTAAACTATCCCTATGCAAATTTTCATCCAATAATAATAATTTTAATGTTAATTTTTTTTTTTTTGTTATTCCCAATAACAATATTTTTTATCACCCGCGTAAGTCCCGATCCCGCGGGATTTTTGGGATCAAAAGTATCCTATGTTACTCTCTATCACTTAAACTATCACTATGCAAATTTTCATCTAATAAATAGTTATCACCTGCGTAAGTCTCATTTTCGGGATCAAAAGTATCCTATGATACTCTCCATCATTTAAACTATCCCTATGCAAATTTTCATCCATTAATATTATCACCCGCGTAAGTCCCGATCCCGCGGGATTTTCGGGATCAAAAGTATCCTATGTTACTCTCTATCACTTAAACTATCCCTATGCAAATTTTCATCTAAGAAATAGTTATCACCTGCGTAAGTCCCGATCCCGCGGGATTATCGGGATCAAAAGTATCCTATGTTACTCTCCATCATTTAAACTATCCCTATGCAAATTTTCATTCAATAAATAGTTATCACCCGCGTAAGTCCCGATCCCGCGGGATTTTAGGGATCAAAAGTATCCTATGATACTCTCCATCATTTAAACTATCCCTATGCAAATTTTCATCCATTAATATTATCACCCGCGTAAGTCCCGATCCCGCGGGATTTTCGGGATCAAAAGTATCCTATGTTACTCTCTATCACTTAAACTATCCCTATGCAAATTTTCATCTAAGAAATAATTATCACCTGCGTAAGTCCCGATCCCGCGGGATTTTCGGGATCAAAAGTATCCTATGTTACTCTCCATCATTTAAACTATCCCTATGCAAATTTTCATCTAATAAAAATTATCACCCGCGTAAGTCCCGATCCCGCGGGATTTTCGGGATAAAAAGTATCCTATGTTACTCTCTATCATTTAAACTATCCCTGTGCAAATTGTCATTCAATAAATAGTTATCACCCGCGTAAGTCCCGATCCCCCGGGATTTTCGGGATCAAAAGTATCCTATATTACTCTCAGTCATTTAAACTATTCCTATTCAAATTTTCATCTAATAAATAGTTATCACCCGCGTAAGTCCCGATCCCGCGGGATTTTCGGGATCAAAAGTATCCTATGTTACTCTCCATCATTTAAACTATCCCTATGCAAATTTTCATCCAAATCGGTCGAGCCGTTTGACCGTGAAGAGGGAACAAACAAACAAACAAACAAACAAACAAACAGATTTTCGGATTTATAATATTAGTAGGATATAAGCGATCATGGTGAACAATAGTAGTAGATATTATGGCGGGAACTAGTTAAGGAAATATGTTGCTAAATTTTCAGTTTTGGGAAACCTGGTTGAAATGCATATAAATTGGATTGAAGTTTTCGCAGGTGAAACCGAGAGGCGTTATTAGTAGACAATGAAAATATGGCCGAAAACAAAAAAAAATGATATTATTTTGCATATACTTACTTTAAAACATTTACGTAAGCGTGCTTTGTTTCAGAGGAAATAATCTCTTACCATTTTGATAGGATAGTTTTCAAAAAAAAACTTTAAGTTAATTAAAAAAACATTTAAAAAGATAGATTTTAAGCGCCCCATTACCATTTTTTTTGTTTATTTTTTATATTAAAGTCACTTCATTCGTGAGACATACGCTGCCACAGACAGACACGTTGAACTTATTAATTATTTTAAGTAACACCCCTCTTTTTCGGTAGGTATTTAAAAATAAAAAAAGTTCGAACCAAAACCGAAACACCTTGACCATTCTCAATTACAAGCTATTAGTATAATGGCGTATAAGTAACAAAAATGGCTAATAAGAAGCAAAAAACCGTGTAGGTACTTATACCCTTTCTCAAAGCACCTTGTAATTTTCTTGTAAGAACCATGTAATTGCCACTTTGAGAAGAAAGGGTGAATGCCAACTATTAACACCTTTTTGTTTCGTTAACTGAACGGTACTAAGTACCTGAAGTGGTGTAAGTGATACTTTAGGGGTATGAGAAAGTAAAACATATTTAAACCCCATTTATAGTCATTAGGGTTCCTTGGTTAATTACGGAACTCTTGTTATACTATTTGTATAACAGCCCGTTTGTCTGTTTGTATGTAATTGCTATGTGCTGCTTTTTTGATGTGAAACATCTATTGGCGGCGGTAAACCTGATTGTTGACGTAGCGATACATTAGTAAAATTTTACATAATTTTGGAATGAGCAGAAACTTATGTATTTGTGAGAGACTGGGGCTTGAGATAGGTTTAGAAAATACCTTAATACATGTCATCTAGCTCTAGACATCAATTAGGTAAGTACTTTAAACAGTGTTCTTTTGTAACACAGACTAGTAAGAAGATACTAAAGTATTTTTATAACTCACTCTAAGGTAGTATTTACTCAATACAGTTTACGCGCTACAGATTTCGACGTGTTGAGATAAATAATGTCAAAATGGCGTCTAACCACGGAGGTCTACCTCTAAAATCCGTTTTGCTGCATTTGTAGGTAATCGCTTATAATTATAATTCTACAGCAATTATAATTAAAAAATAGTTGGTCTTAATATAATTATCATTATTTAGTACACTTTTGTACTTGTTTTCATTGTGATAAAAATATTTACAATGAAATTTACTATAGTTAAGTAAGTTTTTAAATGCATAAACACTTAATCGACATCCTATAAATCGATGTTTCACTATTCCGTGTGAATATTAACACGTTTGGGACATAAACGCCTAAATAGCGCGTAATGGCGTTTAATACCGTCACTAATTCGTGTAATGTCCCGTGTTTTGCGGGATTATGGTCACCCTAGCTCGTGTGCAGCTGTGTTGTCACACTGTCGATTTCATAGGCATTTTGTAGTTTGTTTTTTATTTGTTTTGTCTACGAAAGGCCTTTGCAGTAATAAGGTTCAATAGTTTTACACCGATTGTCGTTTTTGCAATGATCATTAAGGCGGTGTCGTTTCATAGATTGACAGTCAATTTTTACAGTCATAGATGTTATTCTAAAGAAAGTTCGTTACGTTATTGAGACGCTACCTCATTGGATCTCTACAGCAAAGGAACATTTTTTCGAAAGGTTATTATTTTAAGGGTTATTATTCGAAGGGTTATTAGTCCGATCATTTGTGTTTAGAACTCATAAAGTTCTTAAAACAAATTGACAAAATGAACTGCAGGATAATTGTATTATACATTCGGTCTGACTGACGAAATTTACAAATGTTTATTGTTATGTGTAATGTCACCGGATATCTAAGCTGATTTTTATGTAGGTAAATATTAGCCAATGTAAAAAACCTTCAATTAGGTACGGAAAAAATCATGCAAATATCTATAATTTGTAAGAAGTAGACAATATTGTGTCTTTTCAAAAGGAGCAAATGCCAAACAGATCATCGTGTCGGTGGATTTTAAATTCTAAAACTGAAAATTTAAATACTTTAAGACATAAGTAGGTCTGTAGGCTTTTTTTTACATTCTAAAATGTTCCAAAAACAAGTATCATCTCAAAATATCCATGAAACGAGGTAACACACATTAGATTAGCGGGCGACGAGCGAGCGTCTATCGAGTTAGTGTACAATTATTAACTATTATAACTTAATAGCGCTAGAGGTGGACGAAATGTTCACAGAAATGTTATAGAAAATAGAGGTGGTCGAAAACTGATTTTCCAGTTTCAAATTCTAATCACAGAATAGATCGACCACCCATATTTTAATACATTGTAACTCAATTTTTTTGTTTTAGGGAGAGCCACTTCGATCCATTTTTGAATTTTCCATTTTCTTTTATTTTTTTACTTAGTTTGGTAGTTAATTTTAAAGTCATGAGAAGATCAAGAGCCTTATTTTTGAATAGCTCGTCGCACTTCGGGTGATTTTCAAAAATCGATATCTGCTGATTTTCGTTGGATATCGGACTCCTGCGGCGAGTGGTTGAAACAGTGGGACAGTGGCAGTAGTAACGAGTGCGTTGTGGTGCGATTCACATAGAAAAATTACAGAAATCAAACGAAAATCAGTAGAAATCAAGGTATTTAAATCGCTCGACATGGACATTTGATTCAAAAATGGAGCCCCAAATCTAGAATAGAAGCCAATCAAAACTAAACCAGACGAGCGTTTTTTCGTCGAATCGAATAGAATTGAAATGTATCGGAAAAAAATAGATGATGCATTAGTTCTTGCAAAATATTTCTTATATTACCTCCTTGAAGTCACATCCATTACAGCTATGTCCAGAACCTAGTTTGCGCGCGTGAGTTCGTATATAATTCAGTTAGTTGTCGACTAACATGTTAAGTTATACCCTCTAGACATAACTGTGACTACATAACTATGTATATAGCGGTGTATTAGATTTAAATTGTAGGCAAATACATAGAGTTAAATGACTTATAGAGCAGACGTGAACATTAGGTACTTCATAAGCGCCGATCACGGAAATACCTAGGTAGGTACTTCCAAACTTTGGCGTTTATAATATTTCGTTAGTAAAAAGATTTATAGTATAATTAATATCTGTCAAAACAAAATGACATGAAAAATAAACTTTAGATATTTCCATGCATAATTATGCATTTCACAGCATATATATCTATATCTGTCAACACTAATATTATAAAGCTGAAGAGTTTGTTTGTTTGAACGCGCTTATCTCGGGACGGGACTTCCGCGGGTGAAACCGTAGGCGCTGCTGTTACTATAATATTCTAAAGAGAAAAGATTTAAATGTTTGTTTGGTTCTAACGAAAAGATTCCGCAACCACTAAACCGATTTCAAAATTCATTTACTAACTGAAAGCTACATTATCGAGGAGTAACCTTTACGCAGGTAAAACCGCGGAAAGCTGCTACCTAAATCTGCATACGGAGGATGCATATTCATAAAAATACCATGTTTAACTTAAAGTTAAACAAAATAAAAACTAAAATGCCATCACTAAAGAATCCTGAAGTGAATGCAAAATGCGATTTGCAGCCCCCGAAACAATAAAACGTTTTCCCACTACATAACAATGGCATGACGTTAAACAAACACTAAAACTCATTTCCAACCACCCTTTACACCGTGAAAAAACTTTCCATCACCTTTCAATGTAAAATCGACTTTATTTACCAGACTTTTAAGTAGGTTTTCTATTGGCAGTTCAGTCAGGGATGGTCCATAAAGGCTTCAATGAAAATTGAGCTTTATTTTTTGGCGTTTAGGTAAGGTTTGTTTTGGTGATTGGGTTAGGGGTTATCCAGACGGTACTTTGGGCACAAAAACGTTTATTAGCACATTTTGGTCGCAAGTCGAGCGTGTGAGAGATAAGTGACAACCTATTGAGATGTGTAGGGTGACAATGCATCTAAAAAGTTTTTATTGGTTTCGATGAGATATTGAGATCAATTTATTCACTACTTTTATATTAGTTATTCTGCGAACAGTAGACATTGCAAGCACTCAGCCCTCTTAGTAGGCGAAATACCCCAAAACTTAAGATACCACTAAAAACATTCTATTAAATCAAAGTACTTACCTATACTAACTTTTGTGAACAAATAAGTAGATTAATAGGACCTGTAGAAGAGAACCAACATACTGACAGCACTGAACGGATATATAAGCATAGAAGTATTCTTTACTCTTGAAAATAACACCACGTAAAATGGGCGGCGATAATTACAAAGAGTGCCGCGACAGGAATCTGTCACTTCGGTTGTACTCGGATCGGGTCATTCATAGAACCAATCACGTTAGAAAACAGCGTATTGCCGCCGGGCCGTCCTCGTTGTCAACACACAATTGGTGAAAATGTAAACAAAGGTCCAATTTCTTAGCTAGTAGTGTGGTGGGTAGTTTGTGTATGCATACTTCGTATGTGAGTAAGTTTTGGCGTTATTATTTGAGGTGAGTTAGAATGGTAAGGCTTCTTCCATGCTTATATCTGTTCACTGACTGACAGACGTAAAAAAAATTGCTAGACTTGATACAGACCTAGACGCTTCCCTCGGTTAATTGGAAACTATTTCTCGTTTGTCAGTTGTGTTTCTTCTCGTCTACCAGCCCCCAGATTATCTATCCAGTGGACGTCTGACAATAGTGGAAACAACAGGCACTATGCAGTACATTGCTGCTTTGAAGTAACGTGGTTATTATCGGTGATTAGCTCAAAGTAGCTATGAACTGCATAGTGCCTGTTGTTTCCACTGTTGTCAGACGTCCACTGGATAGATAATCTGGGGGCAGGTCGTATTGCTCCATTTTTCACGAAACTTTGTATAAATATACTTACTTAGAATTTTTGAATGGTGGGGTATTTCGTTCACTATGACGGTAAATTACTAGAGCGGTCAATAACTGTTTGATGAATTACTTACTACTTAGTAATAAATACGGTGAGAAACCACCAATATTAACATCTATACTAATATTAGGGGTTAAAGTATGAAATTGCCGATTTGTACTGAAAATCTTAAAAGTTTATTTTTTAAATTTTTAACAAATTTATTTAATCAAAATAGTTGCCATTATTATCTATACATTGCTGCCATCTAATGGGAAGGTTATTAATGCCTTTGCGATAGAACTCCGACGATCTAGACTGCACAAACTGTGTGAAAGCATTTTGTACTGCCTCCTGGGAAGAAAACTTCTTGTCACGTAGATAATTGTCCAAATCACGAAAAAAATGGTAGTCCGTTGGAGCAAGGTCTGGTGAATACGGAGGATGACGAATGGTTTCTAAGTGCAGTTCCTGAAGGGTCAAAATGGTTTCTCGTGCTGTGTGAGGTCTCGCGTTGTCGTGGAGCAATAATGGTGAAGATCGATTCATGAGTCGGGGCTGTTTTACAGCTAGTTTTGTCAACATGGTTCGGAGTTCGGCACAATAGACATCTGCCGTAATTGCTTGACCAGATCGAAGAAAACTATAGTGAATAACACCATGCTGAGACCACCAAACAGTTACCATTACCTTTTTATTGGTAAGTTTTGCTTTAGGACACTGTTGTGGCATTTGACCTGGGGTCAGCCATTGCAGTTTTCTTTTCCGGTTATCATAAAGAATCCACTTTTCATCACATGTTACAATTCGATCCAATATTCCTTCATTTCTGTACCGGTTCAACAAGGCAACACAAGTTTCAACACGCGTTTCTTTCTGCAGATCAGTCAAATCATGAGGCACCCATTTTTCGTATTTTTTTATTTTATTGATTTGACGCAAGTGAGTCAATAAAGTGGGTAAGGTAACGTTAAACCATGCCGCTAATTCCTGGGTAGTTTGACTAGGATCGGCTTCCACTATCTCTCTTAATTCATCGTTATTCACCTGTGTGGGCGGTCTTCCTCGTGGCTCGTTCTTTAAGTCCAAATTTCCATCACGAAAGCGTTTAAACCAAAATCGCACGGTGCGTTCATTAGTAGACCCCTCTCCAAACGCAGCATTGATATTGCGGGCTGTTTCTGCCGCGTTAGTTCCGCGTCGGAACTCGTATTCAAAAATCACTCGAATTTTCGCAGTATCCATCTTTCTTGTCTAAATTGAATAACAAAAACAATTGAAAGTCGATATTTAAATGTTTCACATTTTTTAAAAAAAGAACATCACAGAAACCATTTGAAAAAAGTTTCATTCGAAAACCTCAAACCATGAAGATTCTATGTCAATTCAAAGAACCTATTACAATAAAACGGCAATTTCAAACTTTAACCCCTATTATTATGATGAGGAAAAATTTATTTTTATGTTTGTAATACGTAATGAACAGGCTCCGAAACAACTAATCCGATTTTAAAAATTCTTTCACCAATAGAAAGCTATCAAAGAGTAACATAGGCTATCGAAAAGTAACATAGGCTACTTTTGATCCCGATATTGCTACAGGATGAGGACTTATGCGGGACGCAGCTAGTTTTCCTATAAAAAATGTGTATAAAAAAATATTTTCTGGCAAAAAAATCCACATAAATATTAAATGATCGCCACCCTTCTCCCCATATTGCACCCATCCAAAGTGAACCGAATTCGATTACCATCGCTCTCTCATTGTCATCATTGTTGTTAATGCACTTCAAAACGCATTGTATTTACTACCTGACCAACTTACATAGATCTATCAACGGACACAAACTGTTATTTTCTAGGGGTCTTTGTAAAACGGTCACTGAGAATAATACACATTGACCTATCTAATAAAACATTTTGTTTGGAAACACAGTTCTAAATATATTGGTTTCTCAAACAAACCAAATTAAAAAGAGACGTGTTTCAGTTAATATTGTTAGCAGAAAATTGTCAATTTAAATTGGTTTGTTTTACAATAGCTTCGTAAGTGTTTTTTATGTATGAGTGACTTTTTGTAGCATTGATTGTGATGATGAAATTGAAGATTGGATGTAGAGTTAGTTTAATGGATTTTGTTCAATATTGTAGAATAATAATAGGGGTAAGATGTCGGCGATAAAAGCTGAGTTTGTTACTAATTGATGTTGAAGTGTTATTGTAGTTTTTTTACGCTACTACTTAAGCAACAGTACCTGTTAAGCAGATGGTCCCAGATGAGCCAATAGCAGTCGTTAGGTCAAGTTAGGACCTGACAACTCCAAAAAAATTTGAGCGACACCACTTCACGATATGAAGAATAAATTAATTAAAACCAATATCGTATAGCTAAGCTCACGGGCCACAGCTAGTAATATCCTACTAATATTATATTATCGTTCAAAAAAAAAACAACAAAAAAATGTAGTACATCCGTTGTCTAGTACCCATTACATACGCTTAGTTTAGGGCTAGATTACGCTGTGTGTAATGTATACTATTTATATATTTTATTTATATTATAAAGTTGAAAGTCTGTGAGTATGTTTGTTACACAATCACGTAAAAAACGCTGAACCGATTACCACGAAACTAGGTAAGTATGTAGAAAGCTGAAGCTGGATCTGGAATAACATAAATAGGCTATTCTTATTTCGAAATTCGCAACTAGTCTATGTATATTAAAGCTAGGTAGATGGGTACCAACAACATAGCTTAAAGTGAGTAGTTTTCAGGCGCGGCGTCTGGCACGGAAGCCGGTAATTCAGTTAAAACTACCGCCGCGTTAGCGACACCTCGATATACTGTCAACACGACCTAACTATAACCTATGTAAGTACATATCTTACTAATATTATAAACGCGAAAGTTTGTATGAATGTATGTATGTGAGGTTGTTACTCTTTCACGCAAAAACTATTAAATCGATTGCGATGAAACTTGGAATATAGGTAGATGGGGATAGGCTACTTTTTATCTCGTTATTCCCGCGGGAACGGGACTTACGCTGGTGAAACCGCGGAGCGCAGCTAGTCTAGTTATAAATTACTCGATATACAGAAATAGAGACATACAGGGTGGAAAAACAGACCGTGGTTAAAATCAGACACTGTCTACCGATATGAATACCGGCATGACATCATACCATTAAATTCCGGTACTCAAAAATAGCAGTACAGATATTTTTTTTATTTTAAATAACACTAGCTGCGCCCTGCGGTTTCACCGGCGTAATTCCCGTTACCGCGGGAATATCGAGATAAAAAGTACCCTATGTGTTATTCCCGGTATCCAGCTACCTATAATCCAAGTTTCATCGCAATCGGTTCAGCAGTTTTTACGTGATTGAGTAACAAACACACATGCACACATATTCACATTAACACACATACTCACAAACTTTCAGCTTTATAATATTAGTAGGATTCATACCTATATATTTGGTTAGCGTAAAATTTTGATACCGATATTATTGATACTCCTATTTTTACCTAATGTATTTCGGACATTCTATATTGTCTTTATGTTAAAATATAAGTACAGAAAGTCTCATAGTTTACATATTTGAGTACTGATATTTACTAGTCCCATTAAAGTACTTTATACTGATATGCAATAAATTTTATGTTTTTATAATGATGTGCAGTCCCTGGTTAAAAGTGACCCTTAATATTGATAATAATAAAATTTGCTGTGGGGACCTTTATTTTCAATACTAAGTAAAACTGTGTTCAAGACTTTGAAGATATGCAAATGGGAATGAGTAAGGTATCTCCTAGGTAAGCGTGCAACATCTTAGACCACATCGTCGCTTTAAATCAAGTAAAATAGTAGTCAAACGCTTACCTATCAACTATAAAAAAAAGTAAAATAAATAAAATATTTCCCATTCTGTCTCGTTCAAAATTTTAGAACTACAATTCTATTCTATTGCAAATAAATTGACTAATGTTAAATCGGCCCATGCCTTACACGAACCTTGAATCATAGAACCACAACCTTTCTTGAGAAATGTTAGCATCACAAATAAAACTAACCAGAAATCTAAACCTCAAAACTTAATAAACCCTTCGATTTCGGTACACAATCCTTAATATTCCTCTACTACTTCGAAACTATAAAATAATTACCAACAAATGAACTGTAAACTTCATCTAATATGAGTAGAGTCAAACATTGGTTCAAGCACCCGATTCAAAGACAATAATGCCAATTGACTACTCATACCGCGTTTTTTACAAAACACTACTTACCGTTGAGGGAAGAGGGTGAGGTAATGATCAAACTGTGTGATTGGTCATTGTGTTACTTATCTAATACTTCTGCCGTATCTATAGAGGAAACTAGTAATTACTTAACTAAGAAAATATGTCTGTCACATTTTCTCTGACGTTGAATATCTTACTAATATTATAAACGCGAAAGTTTGTATATATGAATGTATGTATGTGACTTTGTTACTCTTTTACGTAAAAGCTACTGAACCGATTACGATGAAATTTGGAATATAGGTAGCTGGAGACCTGGAATAACACATAACACACATTTTTTATCCCGACAATCCCGCGGAAACGGGAATTACGCGGGTAAAACCGCGGGGCGCAGCTAGTTCTTTATAATAACGAGACAAAACATAACTTACCAAAAGTAATTACTTAGACACGTCTATAAATATGGTTGTTAAACTCTTTGTGATTTCCCAATGCGTTACATACTCTTTTAGCCTTATATAAATAGTATTATTTAATAAAAGGGGGATAAGGGCGATGTAATTATTCCGCTTTTTGTTTCTGTCTGTCTTTCAAAATTCTTATTACGGAAAAAGTCAAAGCACGTTCTCACTACTCCGACCTTATTCCCCTTTTAATAATAAAAACTATTAATGATTGGCTGTTCTTGCACGAGAGTGCTACTAGAAAGACGTGCTATTTTCGTGGCGGAGACTAAGACTTATGAGCGGTCAACTGGTTTTATCGTCTTTGACCCTACCCTATTTTAGGGTAGGGTGCTCGAGCGCTACCCTACCCTACAGAGGTGCTTAAAAGGCCCAATAATGAACCCAACAGCTTATGTCACTCTATCCCTTTAGATTTGCGAATCTAACATATGTCAGACGTATTCTTTGTCGACCAGTTCAAATTGAACCCCCTCACCCTATTTCCCTTGAACATTTGTTGAGAAAACTAAACAATTTAAGAGCTCAAGTTATCTTAGACGGTGCTTAATTGCTTTCTTATTGCGTTAGCGATGTTGTTATTTGATTTTGAGTCGTATTTTATTTGTGATAGAGTGCATTGTTGGTTGGTGTTGTTTGGTGCAGTTTGGGAGGCTTTTTCGTTTAAGAGACGGTTGTTTGCTAAGAGTTAACATCTGTCAAATGGTACAACAAATAGGTGGTCTTAAGTTCAATAGTATAGTTTCGCTAAACTAAACATTTAAAAATATCTGTTTGTATTTATTTTTGTTTAAATCCCAGATTCCGCTGGATATCAAAATATGTGTTATTAAGTTTTCAGCTATCTATATTTCAAGATTTATTGCAATCGGTTTAGAAGTTTTTGAGTAAAGGGGCCACAAACACACAAGACTATTGCTACGAACGGTCTACGAAAGAATTGCTACGACGATGGTCTACGAAATGCTACAGAACATTATCTATTAATTTCATATTATCAAAGTCTGCTATTGATTTTATTATGTACTTTTAGATATGTGACTACTAGATCGCTTTTTTTGATGTTGTTATCTCAAAGGAACCACTTGTAGCGCTTCCACCATGTCTTATGAATACATTTTAAAGTCTTATATATTTTTAATGCGGCAAAAAATATAATAATGAAGATATAAAGGTCGTATTTTTATTAACTGGAAGTGTAACTTCTGGTTAATTAACGTTTATAGCCAGTTCCTCCCTCGAATACACGTCAGGATAATGGCCCTAATCAAACACTTGCTCTCGCTCGTATAGCCTATAACCTTCATTTAAAAGTAATGTCTTTACTAACCTGCCCTTTAACTTCAGGCAATAACCTATGTATCAAGTTCCTTTCTCGAATACATGTCTCAGGATAATGGCTCCTCTCAAACGCTATAGCATATGTAGCTGGTACATTCCAAAACCTTCATAAAATGGAAATATGTGCACTAACCTGCACTCTAACTTCAGGCAAATTCTTTCATACCTAGTTCTTCCTTCAAGTACACGTTGGGATAATGGCTGTTTTCAAACACCCGCTCTAGTCCGTACAGTCTAAAACCTTCATATAGAAGTAGGTATAACATTTTTACTAACCTGCACTCTAACTTCAGGTAAATTAACCTTCATAGCTAGCTCCTCTCTCGAATACACGTCAGGATAATGGCTCTTTTCAAATGCCCGTTCTAGTTCATGTAGCTGGTACGTCGTGAAGGTAGTTCTGTTTCTTCTGTGCTTCTTCTTGTTGTCGGCTGCGGATCCTGGTCGGGGGGTGTCGTCGTCGCTGCCGGGAGGCGATTTGTCGTCTGGGGGGGTGCGGGAGTAGCCGTCGTTGCTGTTGCAAGAACCTTCACCTGAAAAAGATGAAGATGACAAAACATTTGAGTTCATAATGTTTTGAAATCATTTTCCAAAAATGGTGTCGGTAGCAAAAAGCCTATTTGCACGATTTCACATTTCCCATTTCATAACAAATAGCGGCCCGTTTCCACCACATCCGTTTAAACCCAACAATTACGTGTATTATATTTAAACAAACATTTGTTCTACTGTCGGACGTATGCTATCGAGGTATCATTTATCAAAGCGAAGTGGTAACGATGGGGTAAAAACACCGCTTTTTGATTTAAGAACGTGTTTTTGAAATTGTTATAGGCATGAGTTAAGTGTTTTACTAACTGTGCAAATAGTACCGAGTCTCGTAAAAAAGAAATTGCCTTCTCGATCTTAGACCGAATTATGGCCATTTGGGAATTAGCCAGTGTCAAGTATTTTATAGGTAATGTTTACATGATATTTTCAGACACAAAAGCTACCAAGTCCTGGTATGCTGTGTCGTGGAGACCATGATCAAAGAATAAAAAAAATCGTATGTCATGTCTATGGAGTTATCATAAAATGATAGCAACGGAAAAGTTCATGATTATCACTGGTTTGTAATAATCATGAATTTGATTTGTTCGAAGTAGAAAGAAGTTCGAATTCACAAAAGCCGTAGAACAAAATTTATTCGCCTAGACCTCTAGAACAACCTATTTTCGGATTAAATAACCGTCCACAAAACACACTGTATACTATGCAACACCTTTTAAAACCAAATACCAAACCAATTGTAAACGGAAGGCCTTGCCTTATTACATTCATTATTTTGTCCGCGCCAAGTGATTGATTGCCACTTGCCACTAGCCTGGCCACTTACACTGGCCACTTACACCGGCCACGAGAGAACGCTAATCGTCTCGCAAGATTAACCAGTGACGCTGCACTTTTAGCAATGACTGTACTTGGTTAAATTGGTTCGTTTGTTATTGTCAGGCGGTTTTTGTCGTAATACTTGAGCTGGGTTCCTTAATTTAAAATACTATTCGTTTTTGTTACATCTGTATGTTTGATTCTACTTAAAAGTTAAAGTGCGTATGTTGACGCAAAAACCGCTAAAACAATAATAGTAGATATCAACCTTAACAGTAGATATGGCATTATAAGGAAGACTGTTGAAGCAAGCCACTGAAGTAACGCTTCCTCAAGTTCAATGATACTTTTGTTTGACATTCAAAGCGTTATTTATCGATTTAAAATTAGCAACCATAGTGATTGAGTAGTAATTATTATTCTAAGTCAGAAGTAACAATATTGGTAGCAATTCTGTTGTTTATTTACCTAAACTGAACTAAACTTAAAATTGTTTAATTTTAGTTTAGAAATCCCAAAAAGCTATTCCGCTGTTACGCTGAGTTAAATTTAGTACTACAAAATGAATAGTTTCGAACTGTCAGTCTAAATTTAAGTTTAGGATGGCACCACGAGAATATTAATACTGCCCAAACTTAATTTTAGGAATTCTTAGGTAAAAAATTAGGATTTGGTGACAGCAGAATTTCCACCAGTGTCAGTGCTACAGCGGCTGTTTTTAAATTTATTTCGCGTAAAAGGAACTTGGAATATGTTTGAGTCATGACCTCTATTACTAGTACATAATATCTTAGCTTATTAGTAACTTATTTCTTTAACTTTAATGATAGAACTTCACACTGACAATAATGATTTATTTATTTATATCGAGAAATCCAAACGTCACCTGTCATTTGTAACCACGATTAATACATCAAACGCATTATAGGATTTGACATCAGAAGTCAAACATTAGTCCACTATCTCCCTCGCACATGTATAAAACAACAGTTAGAAGAAAGAGATAGTGGTGTCGCATTTAGATTGTATTGAACCGATAAATGTGAGAAGAATAAAATAAAGCGTTCGGTACACGATCAAACCAAGCGTCAATCTCAAGCTTTACCTACACACGAGATAGATTTTGATTAAAATTCAATATTAAATGCCATTATATCATGCCTGTTGATATCATATACCTACCGTAAATTGGTGATACTTTGTGACAAACACGGGATACTTTGTGCCAAGATGTTTAGAAGATATAAGACGATGTTTCTCTGCTTGAATCGAAATAAATAGTAAAGTTTGTTATTTAAAGGATAAAATATAAAATACGTCTATACTTTTGATCGGGTTAGATAATTTATAACTTCACAACATTACTTAAACTCTAGACGATGAACATAACTATTATTTGACACTACTTTAGTAATTTATTACGGAAGTAGTAATTTATTTTTAACTTTTTCATCGAGTGCCTGAACACTGTGAACACATCAGTTTTGATTCAAACACACTCCGCAACAGTGTCATGCTTGAGCTTCATGCGTTGTTTGAACGTGTGCGGAGCGCTTGAGAAAAAACAAATATAAAATATCACGGATAATGCATTAAGATGTTTTACATGATACCAATCTGTTAACATTTTTTTTGTAGTAATTATTATCGTTAATCTGGCAACACCGCTCTATAATGGTCTATCATTGTTTTTTTACTGTGGTAACCCTAATCACGTGTCAGATTTGCTTTAAACCTCTTCGGTATTAATGAATTTACAAAATGGATGCTTTATTGAATTATTTTTGCTTTTAGGGTTCCGTTGCCAATGATTGAATGATCGATTTTTGTATTGGAGTTTAATTGGTTCAGTTTTTTCTTGCATCAATAAAAGTTAGACGCGTTCGGTGGGTTTACTCGATTTTTGATTCTCAGTGTACGTATATTAGACAGATAGATTAATGCTTTATTGTAGGTTCTAAATTATTATAAAACAAAAAGTTACGAAGAAATCAAACAACTTTCCTTTTCACAAAAGAAACACAGACAAATAGGAAACAAAACATAAACGTTTTTTTATCAGAATTTTATTTCTTCTGTTTTTACGTTTTTGGATTGAAATTAACTCTTTTTCGGTTTTAGTCGCTTTGCTTTTAATAATTTCAACATTTTTCTACGCCCGCTGTTTCGAGGTCTTTTCAGACCTCCTGATCACGGGTAGATGTAATTTGTCATACTCGAGCGTTGAAATTGCATAAAATATTAAAAGCAACGCGGTTAAAATCAAATTTAAATTGTTTAGAATAGAAAAATAGTAAAGAGCTACGGAACCGAAAAAAATTTATTTCGTTTCACGCTTCATCATATTGCAAGAGTTTTGCCAACTAATTAGCAATGATTATCTAGTTTTTGCTAACACTCTATTAGTTACGATACATGAGTTGATTAGGCACTTTAATCATTTTTATATTGGTTCTATATTATTTGTCAATCATTGCTTTAAGTCTATTATAATTAAATTCTATTTACAACCGTTACATGTTTTTTTATCTTGCCTGACACGATCTTGATCGTCAAGTTCGACGATTTACATATTCGCAAAACATATCTATCAGTTGTGTTAAATGTCGTAATATTTGGTTTTTAAATTAATATGCGCTAGGGCCTAAAAAAATAAGATTAGTCTCGGCAGCATTTACGTTTTTGCCATTGAGATTTTTCATACTACTGGAGGTCCCATGTTTCTTTTTCGAAATAAGTACAACCTTGTCTTCAAGGCAAGAGTGAATAGATTTCTTCTAGACAAGCTCATCGTCGCGCGCTATCATGTGAGATGAGGTCAAATGCTAGCCTGTCCCATGTAAATCCACTGCAGCGCTGACAATATTCCCACAGCTACTTTCATTTCATTTTGATAAACCAATATTAGTTTATCGAAAAAATGAAATGACAATAGCCGTGGGTCCTAGTAATATAATTTCTTTGATCCTAAGACCAAATCGAAATAGGAAGACAGTTAAAACGCAGTAGATGTTTCAACTGTCTTCATTCTGATGTTATATTTGCTGTTATAGTTAAGATCAACGGTTTTTAAGTAAAACTCGGTTAGGTATAGATATGAACCTAAAAAAAACATGGATAAGATAGGATATATCTTTCCACAGAGTAATACTGGTAATTCTAAATATTTTGTATAAAAATAGTGATAAAAAATGAAAAACATGAATAAATTTTTAAGTTGAATATCTTTCCCTTCCATTAAACTTAGTAGCCAACCAAATAATAAACAAAAATAAAACCAATTCGATTATTTCACAATGTTTTCCCAAATCATTGGCCAATCAACGCATTAGTTCGATTATTCGAGTCGATAATATTATCGATAATGATCTATTTATCGATAGATCGTGCATCCGGTTACAAAAGTAAGTAGGTAGTATTGTAATTGTATTGGTAGGCTGGAGTTTTATTGAGTGAGTTGGAAGCTTGACTTAGTTATACAAAATTGAATTATAAGAAGCAGCTGCGGCCAGCGGCCTCACACTAGTCCCGATCTCGTGGAAATATCGGGGTCAAAAGTAGGCTATGTTACTTATTGATAATGTAACTTTCTATTGGTGTAAGAAACTTAAACTGTTATCGTTTCAGTAGATTTCAAACCTGTTCATTACAAACAAACAATTAAATTTCCGCTTTATAATATTAGTAAAGATTATAAATAGATAGTATATACAGAAAATAAAGATACGATATTAAAATTACTTATTAACGGGGTTATCCCCGTTAATAAGTAATTTTAGTAGTGAAAATAACCATGTTAATGTTAGACAAATTGTACAATCGTACTTCTTCCTCTTCTGCTTTTCGTGTAGTGGTATGGGTATGGTTCACCCGGTGTTAGAGTTTTTTCGCCCTAAGACCTCTAACTTGACCTAACGACTAATATCACAGATCAAAACCGGGACCAACAGCTTAACGTGCCTTCCGAAGCACGAAGGAGAACAAAAAAGTAATTCCTTGCCACACAAATTTTCGGTCACCCATCCAAGTATTGATCGCGCTAAGCGTTGCTTAACCTCAGCTGCACACGTTACAGCTAGGCAACTGAGCTCCTCTAACATCGTACTGATATTCCGTATATTGGTGTGCGTCACACAATTTTTACGCCCTATGGCCTCAAACTTGACTTAACGACTGCTATAAGTAGAGATGAGTAACGACCGGGACCAATTGCACACGTGCCTTCCGAAGCACGAAAGCGATTTTGCCGCACATTATCAGTCATCCAAAGAGGTTCATAATTATTTATCCCGGGTCTTATTTGCGTATTATTAATTTTAAATTCTCTTACCTCGACGTTTCGATCATGTTACAATGATCTTGGTCGTGAGGGGTCCCCTCGCGACAAATAATTTTAAGTTCAAATTGTGTGAGTTTAAAATGTTTACCCATAAAAGTTAAATCGACATCAAGCGTTGCTTAACTCGCTGTGCCGCGGTTAAGAACATGTAACCTAACAAGTTGAGAATATTTTAAGCAAAGCATGCTGCTATCAAAATTACCAGTAGAACAAAAGTAAAAATATAAATTTTCATTAACCTGAACGACTGGGCACCTATTCTATTTTTACTTAATTCAATCATCTCAACATAACTTCAAGTTTTTTTTTCTAAAACTAAAAAAACAGCAATTGTTGGAAAGGTGAATTAGGCTAATTCTGAAAGTGCATCTTACTGAAAATGGAATTAATTATTGTGACTAAAGTTTTTATTCCGTATAAACTCCACTTTTTACCCTTAGTGCACCTTACCTAATTATTGCAAGAAAAATAACATCAATTATGTACCCTTATTTCGCAATAAATGATTTATGAATTATGAATAAAGAAATTACTAGCACTTCAAAAGCTTTGCTTCGCAACAGCAACATTCACAAAAAATTGTTAAACCTTGTCCAAGTAAAATAAAATCGAACTATGCTGAAGCGATGTTAATACGATTTAGTTATAGAATACAGGCCCTGAACCCCTGGCCGTATCACGCACTAAAATACCGATCCTAGCACGATAACAAACCTAACCCGATTAGGTAATTAATAATTTAACACAAATTAAACTATAACCTTCGTGAAATTGGGCCTTGTTATTTTTATTAATTTCTTTTATTAGTTCAAATAAATTTCCAAGGTATTTTAATAAGAGTTCGTTTGAGAATTTCTAAGTTCTGTGATTTAGTTACGTTGTTAGGGTCATTTGAGTTTATTTTTAACCCCTGATTGAAAAAGAGGGATGTTTTGTGTTCGAAAAATTGCAGATAAATTGCAAGAATGCCGCTTACGATAGTACGGTCATATCTTACGAAAACCGGCTAGTTACGTGGGAAACAAATGTCTTGCTATGGCAGATTGGGAAAATGAAGACGCAAAAGTTGGAAACCGGGCTCCCGTTTTCCAACTCCCGGACCCCGGGCTCCCGAGAGGGATGTAACCGGTGTTTAGATATACCTATGTCTATGGCATACGGTCATTTATATGACGGACTTGTCAATGGCTAGTAAATATCTAAGTTATTTAAAAAAAAATAGACCTTATAAACTTATGTTTAAATATCAGCTCAGATTGAAGTATCCAATTTCCCGCATAAACCCAATCGGTCTATACCCAAAAGACGTACTTACCTACGTAACACAGTAACGAAGCAATCGAATGGCAACTCGATTGTGGGTTACAATCAATTCCGAATACCTATTACTGACAGTATTCGATTATGTCCGGCTCGACCACATCGATGAACGAGCGTTCGATCACTGTTAATGGGGGTCGAGCTGGGTTCCCAACGCAAAAGAGGAATGGGAAATGAGAAATGAAATAGCATACAACGCTTGACGCCTTATGAAAGGGGTTGATGCGGTCTAAGATGAAACACGCTGAAGATACAGTTCACACGCGATTTGAAGATCAGGGAATCTAAGTCTCATGCAACTGAATAAATTATTAATTAATAGTTTGATTCATTTAAAACGTGTATATTATCACCTTGATAATTCAACTTATAATTATGATTTAGTTTGGTTTCGAAACGCGCCTTCCAATGAGAAGAAACCACGAGAAACTTCTAATCTCTGATAGAGGAATGACGAACGGAATCCTTAGTGCGGGTCTCGAGGACCTCGACCATAGAACGCATCTTAATTTGCTTGGGCGTCCGGTGGTAAGCGAAAGCACATGATAAGACCATGGAGAAGTAAAAAGGTAAAAAACCGATATAGGCTCCCTGCGATGGGATGTTAAGCTTAAAAACTTTTTGTTGAAAAGCTAATCGTCGCCTTTTGAGAGAAGAGACAGCTAATTTGCCCTGTCTCTCAAAAGACTCACTCTTAGGCCGGCTTGCATAACGGTTTCTAAACATGTTTAAGCTGTAAAACGTGTTTAAAATCTGTCAAACATTTCAAGAAATGTCAATGTATTGCAACATATTATCAATCGTCCACTTAATGAAATAGAGTCCAATATTCGATTTCCCATAAATTATTTTAAAATTGATTTAGTTAAATATATGTTTAAATGGTTTTATGCAAGGTACTACGAATATAAATGCCTCGGCCCTTGTTAGTAGGGTCTAGGGCTTCAATGTGATTTATAATTGGCTAGCTAATTCCCATAGGCGAGAAAACATTTTCCTGTTAGAATTTTCTGTGAAACTCCCCCTGAAACTCTGGTAAAATTTTTTTGCAATTTAGTGCAAAAGTGAACTTGTGTTTGGTAATGCGACTCTTTCGCGCTTTAAAAATGATTGTAGTAGGTACTGTTCCTTTATTTCTCATTCCTCTTTGGTGATGGGAACGCGGCTTAGGTATGAACTGTACCTATGAGTAGGTATGTGTCTTTTCGCACAGCCACACTAGTATGAATTTAACTTTAATGTTATTTTAATATTTTTTTATTTGTCGTTGTTATTAGCGGCAACAGAAATACCCACAGAATAACCTGTAAAATCTCAACTGTCTAGCTATCACGTTTCTTGAGATAGAACCTGGTAATTTCTTCTATGGTTATCGCAATTTTGCAAATCACTTTATTTAAAGGGTTTTAATCGCGTTTTATTCATGATTTTTAAACGACCGAGCTTTCGCCAACTTTACAGTTTGTTTTTTTAAAGGTTGACTGAAAAAGCTAAACTAGCTCAGATCGGTACCAGATCGAAACCTGGTAAAAAAAGTGTTTTATTATACAGCCTAGTGACAGAAAGACAAACGAACAGAAGAAGCCCCAAACTAAAGTATTATGGAATACTTCTTTTTGAGGCTTCTTTGGGATGTGATCACTTCTCATCTAATGGTAATACAGCGAGGATGCGGTCTAAAATATTGGGTTTACTTTAGCCCCGATAATTCAGAGAACTCTCTTTTGGACCAAGGTTACGAGGCCTACGGTTTTTAAAAGCGTAATTTACTTAATACAAAATGTAACTTTCCATTTTAGAAATAAACTTAATGATTCAAAAAATACCTAGTAATTATTAAAATAAAACACTTTATTTATCAAGGCTTTGTCAGCCTTGAAAAAGCCAACTGTAAAGTTGGCGAAAGCTCGGTTCGTTTAGAACAATGCATAAAAACGCGATTCAGCCGGATAAATAAAGTGTTTTATTATGCAAAATCGCGAAAACCATAGAATATTCTAGTAATTATTTTTAGTTTCGATATAAAAATCACAGCAAAACCGTCCCGCCCGAATCTGCTCGAAAAACGCTAGATACTAATAGGATCGGATGTTTATTTCTAGATTCAATTTCGTCGATCAAACATATCTAATTATTTTGTTTAAAATTAATTTAGCATAAGCATACTATGTTTTATTATTTTAAATACCTATGTAGGTAAGAACTCATTGCTATCTATGTATATGTAACCCATCGGATTAAAATTACCGTCGGTTCGGAGCGGGCGGCTACCAAATATCAATATGGGCGGGCGGGACACTTTATTACACACATAGTTTATTTTTAGATAATAAATACCAATTAGTTAATACTTTATTCGGTACATAATGCAATCGAAATGTAGTAAATAAAATTTTAGGTGTTTGTTACAAAAATACTAATCATCCTACTAATATTATAAATGTAAAAGTTCGAGAGTAGGTTAACGAATTTCTTTCCTGCATAAAATACTCAACTGAATGCGATGAAACTTGGTATATAGATATGTGGAACCCTGGATAAACACCCGATTTTTATCCCCGTTCATGGCACTATATCCCCACGAAATTGGGACTTACGCTGATGATTTATCAGCGTAAGTTGATTCATCAGTGATGAAACTGCCGGGCGCCTCTAAAGTAATCAAAAATAATAGTAACAAAATATCTAAATAATTTCAAACGGGAATCTTACAATGTTTTAAATGCCTTTTATATTGTAATTTAGTTTTCATATATTTGTTTAATTAATAGGTATATTATTACATCGATTTATTATTACGTAGTATTTTATTTCGGATGCCAATTGCTCTAAACAGTAAGTACCATGTTTTAGTTAGAAAAATATATTTACTGTTCAACAGACTCATGGTAGAATAGAACAACGATTCAAATTTTGAGTCATAATAATATCATAGGTAATTTGAAAAAACAAAAAAAAAATCCCGCTATGTTTTTCTTCACCGTTAGAGCAATGTTAATAGTGCACATATAAAAAACAAATTGGTGCCGGGATTCGAAACCAAGACCTTCAGAATGAAAGTCGGGGTATCTACCACTAGACCAACACCGTTTTATAGAGACTAGTTTCATACCACTACATTTGTATATAGACTTTAGTTACGATTGTAATGCTTTTAATCACCTTGCAAAGAGCTTCGTTAACCCGCATCTTTTTGCATGCGGTGTGATACAATAACTTTTAACCCCCGACGGAAAAAGAGGAGTGTTATTATAACTTTAACGTGTTTGTGTATCTGTATGTCTGTTGGGTTTAGCTCCCAAACGAATGAAGTGCTTTATTTCTTTATCCGAATTCTCAAAGACAGTAGGAGCATCTCAATTCGTAAATATGTTCACCAATTACTTGAATAAGGCTTGGCCGATTGAGTTGTTTTTTTATTGTTTCACTGAAAACACTATTAACCCGATGTTTTACGGGCTCGTTTTCCGCATATAGACATTCTTAAATAGGGTTCCTTTTGCCAGTGGGAGAGTCAGCGTAACTCCTTTATTTTTTATGTTTTTTTGTGGGTTTCTGTTTTACATCACTAATATTTCGTGGGCATCAGCATTGGCGTTGATTAGACTGACAACATTTGCAAACTCCAGTAGAAGTAATATAAGTGATCTTTGCAAAAGAACATGCGCAGCCTATACACGTGTTTTGAATCTAAACAACTCTTCAAAGGAGAAGAAGAAAATATTTATTTAAATAACTAAGTTTTGATATTCTTACCTGCACTTTCAACAGCACCAGGCGACACTGGCACATTCTCACACTCCCTATCTTCTCTCCTAAGTTCAAACTCACTCTGCACTCTGTTCCTTTGTCCATTCAATCCCAGAATAGCATCTATCGTATGCCTCGGACCCTGATTAACACCAGACACTTGAGTCAAACCCAACCTAGACTTGACCGCGTCAAAACTTTGATTCAAATGCATTTGTTGCGCGTGGAAAAACATTCCCATACGGTTTAAAGTCTCTAAATTCTGTTGATGTTGCGTTAGACTTATAGTACTCTGGTCTGTTACATTTATGGAAGAAGTCGAATTTGGGGAACTCATTTGTGATCGGGGGCTGTTTGTTTCGGAGCGTGGGGACGCGTTGAAAAAGCGGTCCTCCGGCACGTCCATCTTGCTCAGCGTTCGGAGCGCGACTGAGGGTTTTAGACCTGATGGGGAGGTGATAGGCGGAGCTTCTAAAGGGCGACTATTGCCTATTGAAAGTACGTCGAAAGTGCGAAATTCGGTGTGATTTTGTGTAGTGAAGCGAAGTAGGTATGTTATTAGCATTTTCCCGCGGGTCTACCTTTGTTGCGAGTGAATAGTTTCTCTTTATGTGTGATTGGGCCGATTGTGATGTGCTTAGGTTGTTAGATTTCTTTGAGGGTTGCGTTGGAAAGTTTTTCTTTGTAGTTAGTTTATTTGGGGTTGTTTAGGAATTTAGGTTTCAATTCGATTTATAAATTGAATATACCTAACTGTTATTCTAGTATTTGATAAATGATAATAAAAACTTATAATGTTTATGACTTTTTACTATGTTTGTTAACTAATGCGATTGCGATGTTTTTCTTTTACTTTTGTTGAAAAATATTTCATTCTAAAAAGGTACGTCAAACGCTAGTAATTTACTTGTGGAATATAAAAGGGAGATAAATACTAGGTATTATCAGAGAAATGTACTGATAGAAGCATCATGTTTTATTAAAATGGTGACTATATTTTGACATTAAAATTCGATAGCTGATTAGCTTCCTGTTAAAATTACTTAACGTATCTCGTTCTTGCTTAAAACTTTAGGTAACAATAGCCTCACTTTTTGTGATCAAAACAATTTAAAATATTAAAATTATTTATTTATTTATTTTATTTGGGTTTATATGACACATCACATCACTCATAAACTCATAACGCAACCTTTTTAAAAATAAAATCTATCAAACATTTTATAAATTTCCCGTTACCGAACACCATTAAACTACCGTTTGCTGCAAATAAAGCCAGAAAACTTTAATAAACCAATTACTCCATAATAAGCTCAGTACTAATTAATTACGAATCAATACAGCCAATCAGATTGTACCTGTTGTCCATCTCGTAAAAGATATCGCGCAGTACTGTTTATCCACTCTAAAAAATTAACGGACTGCTAAAATTGTGGCATTGTAATTCTTATGGCTTTTATTGCTCAAGGCAATAACTAGAGCGAGATACACAAGTTCAAATCCTGTCACGGGAAAATTTTTGATGATGCATCTTCTTGTAAAAATATTTCTAGTGGCATTGTTTTAGAAACTCTTAATTTTGTTTTGGAAATAATCACATTTTGTAAATTCCACACAGAACTAATTATGTCATATGTAATGAATATATTTTAAAAATTATTAAAAAATAGATTGTGGTTTTCATTTTTTACTACCTATTTAAGTTTATAATTTAAATTTATTAATTTTTAATAACTAGACGATTTAGGTCCTGCAATAAAAGACCTTGGCCCTACCAAGGTAAGATATTATGACCTAACCCCATAATATCTTACCCGTCAACCTTTACCCGTCTGTAAAGGCCCAGCAACGTCAAAAAATGCTAAATACAAAAACAATGCGATTAAAACCGAAACAAAAATTATTTCATATAACAAGTATACATTTGTACCACGGTATAGCACGTTACCCTTTGACTAGTTTGTAGTGTATTGTCATATTACCAAATAAAAATGATTTCCAGAAGCTGGGCAATTACGCAACTTCTCTTGCTAATTGAACTCTACTTACCTCTCAATTAGAGAGAGACGGACTATTAACACAAATTCAACCAAATCGGTTAACCCATAACCTAACAATAACAGCTTTTCGATGACCGACACACTACTCTTCATAACCCAACCTAACACAGCAAAAAGCATCTCTATTTTTAAAGTTACAGAGTTGACAATCGATTGTAAAGTGGTAAAACCTACGACGTTTGGTGCCAAAGCTTTTGTGTTTTCTTCCCTCTTCATCCTATACAAAGATCTATCGTGCATCTCATCTCAGGTATAGCAACGGTTGTCAGGGGGCGTAGCTTAGTGACGTCGAACGTCAATTCACCAATCAGAAGGGATTATCGCGCCGTTTTTTTTTCATCCCATATCTTGCATTGTTAATGCTTTTCTTTTGTGATTTGTTTGTGAATACTGACTTGTTGGGTTAACTAGTTAGTTAGTTAAATAAGTTAGTTGATTAGGTGATTTTGTTTTTAGTTAATTAGGTAATCAAGTTAACAATTGAATATTGTAAACTAACTGCATCCCCAATGGCGTGGGAATATCAAGACCAAAGTAGCTTATGTTACTCCTCGATAATGTCACTATAAATTGGTCACAGAAACAATAGGCGCTACCATGATCGTTTCTTGTTGCTTTGTCGTTCTTTTGTCGCTCAAAAAAAATAAAGTATAATTTAAATAAATAAAAAAACTTTTTAAAACTACAGCTTTTTTAAGTATAATAGTATATTTTTTATTATTTGATGTGATTTAAATTTAATTTTTTTAGATGAACGACAACGCGGCGACTTTTGACGACTTATAAAACATCATGGTAGAGCGGAATTTTCGAATATTCTCTTAAAAATATTAGTAGATATAGATGTGATAGCTTGTGTGTACGAGAAGCTATCTTTGTTACTCCTTCACGCAAAAACTACAAAACCGATTGCGATGAAACTTAAGGAAGATCTGGAGATTAACAAATAGGTTACTTTTATCCCAAAATTCTCACAGGACTTGGACTTACGCGGGTGAAACCGCGTGGCAGAGCTAGCGAATGGTATAAAGAGAAAAAGCCATAAAAAATAACTCAATTGAAAAAATACATTAAATGTATTGCGAAAGGCAATTGATTTTAATCTAATACTAACATTACGAAATTGATTTTTAATAATTAAAATGTTGGCTATTTGTCCAAACATTGACTAGAGATTTTAAGTCGGCCGATAACAAAAGAGAATTACTGACTAAAGGGTAAAAACGGTAAGGGTAAGTCACATTAAAATTACACTAGTTTTCCAGTTTTAAACTTGTAATTTTTGTTATTTTTAGCATTGTTGCATTGCCCTTCTTACGTTTCAAAGCCTTTACAGACTCCTTCTTAAGGGTAGACTACCCTGAGTCTACCCTGGAGTCTGTAAAGACATTGGAACAATGCTGAAAATAATTGGTTTTATTTCTCTGTTCTCTAATAAAAAATAATAATA
Source organism: Idaea dimidiata (assembly GCA_949358125.1). Lineage (NCBI taxonomy): Eukaryota > Metazoa > Arthropoda > Insecta > Lepidoptera > Geometridae > Idaea > Idaea dimidiata. Next base: position 16,527,180 of record OX442334.1, on the reverse strand, counting down.
ATTAAAAAAATATTAGCTTACACATTAGTAATCTAATAAAACTTTTTCTATTCCATTCTTTTGTTTTTACTTGCTCTACCTATGTGATGATCGGCGGCCGTTGGCCGACTTTAGTCGCTGTATCTAGGTTCGCACACCACTTAACTGCATTTTAATTTGCTGTAGTTTTATTACGTTTATGATGAACTTCTATTAAATATTGAATAATGATTGCTATAGGTATGTACATCCTAATGCAATTGTGTCGTGTGTTTATAATTAGGTCTAGAGATTTACTCCCTTATTTATAAAATATTATTTATACATGACGAAGTTATGTGACGTTTGTCTCTGTCTGTCAACTTTGAAACTTAAAGTGACAGTAAAAGACAAACGAGGGTTGGGGGGGAAGTCGTCCACCTCGAAATTAGGACCAGGGACCAATTATACCGTTTCGAATTTGATAATAGTCGACTGGGCCCAACGGTACTTTTTTGCCTGTAACGTTATGTCCCAAGACACATCAGATTTCTACTGGGTAGTAAAAGTCCTCGAGTATCGACCAAGATAAATGGGCCCTACCATGATGTCTTATAAGTCGTCGCGTTGTCGTCCAGCTGAAAAATAAAATTAAAAACACATAAAATAATTTAAAAAAAGAAAGAAAAAGAAACTTAAAAAAAAAATATTTTTATAAATTGTCTGTGGTTTTTAAGAGTAGTCGAGGTATTTTTTATTTAAAATTTACTTTATTTTTTTGAACGGCAAAAGGATGACATAGCAACGACAAACGATCATGGTAGCGCGGATTATGTAATGCGAAATAAAGTTTTGTGTGGGACCGACGACATTGTAGCGGTCGCTGGGAGTCGTTCGATGGAGGTGGCTCAGGATCGGTATTTGTAGCGTCGTATTGGAAAGGATATTTAAGGCAGGGGCTGAGATGATGATGGTGATGTTATGTCACAGTTGAAATGTCTATTTTTATAATGTAAATTTACATGCATTTAGGCTGGAAAATTGTTTTATAGCCGCAGAATTAGTACCTAAGTGATGATATGGTCTAAGATAATTAAGAATTTAGTAAACGGCTGTAGATACAAGATCCGACCCGTCTTACTTAGTGACTGTATCATAAAAATCAGCCAAGTGAAGCAGGTGGTAGACTTACGAACTTTAAATAGGTTATCTATGCGGTTTATAAAATCGCAAACTAACTCGGCTCCACATCGCGTCAGTGACCCACAAAAAATATTTTTTCGAAGATTTCAAACTGGTTGGATCGCCGGCAACTTACGATGAAATGTTATAATACTACTCGTACTTAAAGTGACACACATGCGAAAAACAAGTCCGCGTACTTACACTCACGTCTTTTAAGAGTCAAACATAAAGGGGTGATAGACGCACGATGCGTTCCATACGTTTTTACCTTTCGTACGGATCCCTTATAAGGTTTATAATAACTTTTTATCGATAATTCATTACATCACTAAAACAACGCACACAATAACAAGATTCAATAGATATAATAACGAGTGGTTAATTGCAAATCGATGGTTAAATTAAGTGAGTTTGCGTTCGAGATTGATTGGGATAAGTGAGGGGGGTGCTAATCTACGGCCATATAACAATTTGGTAATAGAGATGGGATATGAACTTATCGATATTATGCGTAAGCAGGTAAGTCAGTGAGGAGCTCTTTGGTCTAGTTGCACCTGCCTTGAACGGTCATGCTTGTTATACATAGCTTGGTGCGGTCATCACTTAGATGGGTACCGATAATTTGTGTGGCCAAAATCACTTTCTCGAGCTTCTCCATGTTTCTGAAGGCACATTGAATTTGTTCCGGTTGTTATCTCTGATAGCAGTCGTTAGGTCAACCTGGTGGTCAACTAGGCGACTTAGTGAACTTCAAGAGAAGAAAAAGTAAGCAGGTAGTTATAATATTTTAACCGGGTCATACTCGCGTATTGTTACTTTTAAATTCTCTTACCTTGACGTTTCGATCATGTTACAAAGATCCGGTTAAAATATTACTATGAGTACAAACCGTGTGAGTTTATTAGATAGGTATAAGTTTCGTAGCCTTTTGTTGTTTTTTTTTCAGGAATTGTGCTCAGAGGTCCTTTGTAGTCAAATAATCTTGTTTGCAAAGATGAGTATGAGTACAAATTATGTTAGTTTAAAAAATTATTGAAGTCCATATGGGACTTTGTTGCGCAAGGTTTTGGGTTCGATACCCGCGGGTCAAGTATTTATAAACTGTTCATAAATGTCTGCTATCTAGTCCCCTTAATACAGCTTAGTTTATCAAAGACCTGTGTAATGTTTATTGAATTTATTTATTTCTAAATAGGTAGCATTTTATAAGTTTCGTAGAATCTCGTAGAACTTCGTAGCAATCATTATTTTTCCATTTTTTTTTACTAATTTTAGGTAAATTAATGTTAATGAAGGGCACAGGTTCAAATTTTGTCACTGTGGAATTTTTGATAATGTATTTCTCCTTATACAATATTCCTGATTATCTATACTTCTAGAAATATTTTAAAGGTTTTCTTTCGAAGATGTATAAAAATACATCTTCCGGCGTGTCTATGCCATGCCTTGTGCAATAAAAAAAGCAAATTACGAAATATGTATCGATATTTCTGTCAATATCGATGCGATCCCACCCCTACAACCTGGCAACTGACAGCGGGCTCCATAATTGTTGAATGAGGCAGCATTAAAGCCCCAATTAACTGACATTGATTGGTTTTGAACCCCTCCCAGTGAACCCCTGGAGGGGGGGGGGGTTTAAACCCTAAAAAGGGCTAACCTGTTTACCCTGTTTATTTTAGGTAGGTATATCTATAGAAAAATTTTGAAACAAAGTTAGTATACGCAATAGTAGTTTATGCACCGGGGTAAAGCTCTGTCTTATATAGCGGGCGTCATATCAAATCCAAAGCGTACGAAGGACTCTAGAGTTAACTCCCGAGCGCAGCGAGTGTGTTAAAATTAAAATATCTAGGGTCCTGAGTGAAGCGTGGGAATCAATACCGAGGTGAATACTCTACTTTGCACATCTACTTTAGAAAAAAGCAAAACCATTTACTTAACTTAGTATTACAATTAAAATGGAACCTATATTTTAATAGTAGAGTTTAATTTACTTGTAGAGTGTCCACAAATCGGGGGTAAATTGAGATAGTACCCTTTAGTCAATTAATAGAGAGCACGGTGATCCATTAACGGTGGACGCAGCGGGCGGTAGCGGTGACCAGGCTGGAGGGATAATGCGAAAATTTTCCTGAAGGAAAAATGGCGGTGCCTTAAGTTTAAGATGTGTGAATGTGTTTGTCTGTGACATCGTATATTATAAACGGATGAAACAATTTGATGGGTTTGAATTCCATACCAAAAGGGTTAAAACAGAACTTGCTAAAAAGGGTCCCGTTTTTACCACCCCAATGTTCGTCTGTCTATCTGTCATCAGGCTATTATGTATCGTGAGAGACAATAGAATTTTTTACAGAGGAAGTATTTCTGTTGGCGCTATAACAACAATTAATATTGAAGTCGGGCTTCTTTACAACAAACGAGTTATTTTGTGGTTATGGTACGGAAACCTTCATGCGCGATTAGGCGTTTTAGGGTAAGGGGGGAAGGGATGACTTAATACTTTCCACTACGGAGTGCCACAACCCTGCCGCAAAATGATTTTAGGTTTATTTTTCAATAACTAATAATATCTTATTTAATTTCTAATCACGAACGCATAGTCACCCTACCTCACCTGTAGTTGTCACACTTTGATCCGTGAATAAACCTTTATCTATTCAGATCACGAACAAAATCACTTTGTTACCACGATCTGATTGTCTCCCTTCATTAAGTTGGATCAAAGCAGTTCTCTTATGTTTTTATTATTAGATATTAATTACAGTTATATAATCAGAGCAATGTAACTTATGAATTGTGGTTCTCATTCTAACATTATGTACGTACAAATTACTCCGAACTCGAGGTAATTTAACCTCTCTTTTTGTAGCATTTAGGAGTAAATAAGTACTTGTTTTAATATGACACGTCACTGTCGAAGCGACTCTGTTTCAAGTGTGATAAAATCTTGACTTTCGTTTTTCACGATATTTTTTGTCCCTTCCACATTTTTCGAATAATCTTTTAAAAAATTACAGATCATCTGTTCGTTCGGAAAAATGTAGTAGGCCCCTGGTCGAGATAAAACACTCTTATAATAGGTGGCCAACAATGCTAATTTAGTTAAATGTTTAGCAAAAACTATGTTTTTTTCTTACAACAAAATTATCCATTAAAATACTTATGTATGACGTAGCATTTTTTAATCTAAAACTGCCGCTCGTGCCGCACTTCACTGTGTTGTTGCAAAATATTTTCGAACCACTTAAATGATGCAGTTTTGTGATAAACATCTCAATAATCCCTTTTTTTTCTAAATTTCGCTTTAGAAGCTAAAGGTACCTATCTACCTAAAATAGGTCGATTAACAAAATGATTACCATGGTCTCTCTATTCCTACATCTCAATATTTCTGCTAATAAAAATAAATGATAAATATAACCTCAATACCATTAAAATCAACTTTAAAAAAATACATTGTGTTTTTTAAAGTAGGGGATTTTTTATTATATTTTATATTATTAGTAGACTTGTTCTCGCGCTATATGAGGGCATATAAAGAAACAAGAAACGATTGTGGTAAGCACCTATAAGTCATTAGAAGTAAGGCAGTGTAATGTAACTTCTTTGGGCAGTTGTCAACAGCCATTGTGCTAACGTAGCAGTACGCGCCACAGAGGCCGTAATATACTTAAGAGGCAATGGATACTGTCAGCAGGCCATATAGCTCGAAAGACAGATAACCGTTGGGGAGTAAACGTCCTTAAGTGGCGACCACGATGCCACCCGGTAGCGGTCGTGGGTAGTCGTTAGACAGAGGTCGCTCGGGATCGCAGTTTGTGGCGTCGTATGGGGGGCCTATGTTCAGCAGTGAACGGATAAAGACGGACATGATGATGATGATGGACCATGGATAATGTTGAAATCATCTCCAGTACTGGTTTATTAATATTTCAATATTTATATACCACTCTGTCGATGTTCCAAAACACGTCATAGACCATAACAACGTTAGATATGGCAACCTGTAATATTGTAAACTGGAGTTGAACGATACAATCGCCCAATCACGGAGCTATCTCGCGCCGGAATCTAGTTACCAAGCTGGTCACCGGCGTCAGCTCTTGGTCAAACTAACGTAGACTTATATAGTGATAGACATGAATGTCATACTAATATTTTAGACTTAAAAGTTTTTGTAAGTAACTAATCGAATGTGTTTATGACTCGCTCACGCCAAAACTACTAAACTAGTGACTGCAACTGTCGAGTTGCATATGGTGTGAAAGCAGAAATTACCCCAAGAGTAAAGGCGAGAACCTTTTACTAAGACTCCACTCTCCGTCTGTCTATCTCATGAACAATAATACTTAGACAGTTGACATGTTTACAGCATACATAGGTGCTAAATAAACACGTATTAAAAGAAAATTAAGACAAATATTTAGTGAGGCTCCCATACAACAAACTTGTTTTTTTTTGTTGTTTTTTTTATGTAGAGAAGTTACTTTCCCAATGTTAGAATTTTCCAATCGCGTTAAGTTTCGCCCAATTTCTAACAACACGGATGAAATTTTACCTTTTCATAGTTTATTACAATCCTGTCTAGTTCCATACAACTCTACTATAAAGTGCAGGCAATGAGAAGACGACAACAAGTAGCAAGTGACCGCAGCAATGCGTCGCAATACCAACTGGTAACTACGTTGTATACAGCATCAAAGGTTGCAATCTACTGAGATCTACTACCGTATTAATGTACGAGAGGTATTTAAACTTAATGTACTTTTATTAAATAAATTAATATTGCAGAACGTTGAACACATCGCCATCTGGCCAAAAACTAAGCAACTCATCATATTATACACATCTATTCAAAAGACCGACCCACAATTCTATCTTACTAATATTATAAAGCTGAAAGTTTGTGAGTATGTGTGTCTGTGTGTTTGTTACTCAATGACGCAAAAACTACTAAATCGATTGCAATGAAACTTGGAACATAAGTAGTTGGATACCGGGAATAGCACATAGGCTACATTTTATCCCGATATTCCCGCGGGAACGGGACATACGCGGGTGAAACCGCGGAGCGCAGCTAGTTTAGAATAGAACGCACCCTCCAGTGAACTGAAGACACAAGAAATCTCATTATCATCCGAGCGATGTTCCCGGTTGTATCCTTTTCGAGCGCCCGGGGTTAGATTTCTTACCTTTACGTCTCCACTACGCACGATCTTCGGAATCCCGTGTAGTGAGGCCATTTGCACGCAAATCAGCCATTATGACGTCAAAGTACTTCTTGGCTCTTCCCTATCTGTCGCTGCCGGGTGGAAGCGATAGCAAGACATTTGTTACCTACGTAAATAAATGGTTTTATTAAGACGTGACCGTACCACACAAAAGACGCAAAGAATTTGCGAACATATGCCGCCCTACCATGATGGCTTATAAGTGGTCGAGAAGGCGCCTCGTCCAGTTTAAAAAAGCCGCTTCAAATAATTAAAAAAAAAAACAACTTAAAAAAAGAGATTTTTTCAATTATTTGTGGTGTTTTTTGAACGACAAAGGATCGACAAAAGATCATGGTAGCGCGGATTCGACAAAGTAATGACAAACGATTATGGTAGCGCGGATTCGACAAAGTAACGACAAACGGTCATGGTAGCGCGGATTCGACAAAGCAACGACAAACGATCATAGTAGCGCGAATTCGACAAAACAACGACAAACGATCATGGCAGCGCGGATTCGACAAAGCAACGACAAACGATCATGGTAACGCGGATTCGACAAAGTAACGACAAACAATCATGGTAGCGCGGATTATAAATACTTAAAGTCTAGTTATCCCACAAAATAGGTAGCCAGACATTTTAATAATAACCAATTCCACTACCAAATTACCACTGCTCAAAAACTAATCATATTGAAATAGGCACCTTTCTTCTAAAGTGTTTCAAAAACATAGCATTTAGAAAAAAGTACCTATTAGGTACTATTCGCTGACTCACCCAATCCATCAAAGATCATAATAACACTCGCACAAATTAATACCTGCCCGCTTTGAGTCGTATTTGAAGAATTGACCACCATTTTATAAAGAACTCTGCACATCAAAACTAAATTTTCTTAGCCATGCATCTGTTGGATTTAAAATTGAAAGTGCATGAACTTGAAAAGAAAATTGTTTTATTTAAAAACAATGTTTTCGGTTCGGTTATTTAATTGCGTTCCTTTAGTAATATTCGACACATATTATTTCAACAAAATCAGCGTGATAAAAACCGAAAAAAATATTGTCAAAAAATTAACATCGTGAAAACTGAGCAAAAATCTAAAGAGGTAACCCTTTAGGGGTTTCTCGTAGAGGTCCAAATTATAGTTTTCATTGAAAGATTCAATAGAAATCACTGTTCACGTAAAATTCAATCTCGGTAAAAACTGCATGGTTTAAAAAAATCAGCTAACTGCATATTAGAGACGAAAGAGGTCATTTCAAATTAGTTACGATTTAATACTGATGTTAATTCTAAGGTTTTTTTCGTTAAACAAAAAAAATGTTAGGCACTTAAAGAGCACTTCACCATCGATATATTTATGTAAACTCGATGTTTTTACCCTAAAATTATTATGGTTGCGTAATTTGACAGTCAAATTGTCATTGGAATTCCACGTAAGTGGCTGTTGGCTGTATCCATTGTAGTTTTAGGGGACTAGAAAAAAACACGTTTGTCGTATATGAGCAACACTTATTTATTTTATTATGATTTTAGTATATTTTGTTGGAGTAGCTGCAACAGAAATACATTATCAGTGAAAATTACAACTATTTAGCTATCATGGTTCTTTAGATACATCCTGGGGATAGACATACAGAAAGACGGACAGTAGAGTCTTAGTAAATGGGTCCCCGTTTTTACCATCATTATATAATTCATACGGAACCCTCAAAAGAAGGAGGTTCTGAATTCCGAACTGAACATTTTATTATATGGCCCCCTAGTCCAGTAACTTTATACATCAGCGTTTGCGTTAAATCCGGTATGTACATCTAAATTTTTGCAGACTTAGGTATCTGTGATGTTAGTCTAAAAAATAATCGAAGTTTGTGACCTTGAGCGCCGAACGCAATCTTGTCGCAAACGAAAAAAACCTTTGCTATAATCCTAAAGGACTAGTTTTTGATAGTACGTTCTCAGGGCATTTAAAAAGTAGACTTGATTTTCCACAATAAGATACTAGAATTTTCTCCGTAGACCTAATAGTTTTCGATATAGGCTTTCAAAATTTATAATTTTTTTGAGCTTTGCTATTTTTACTAGTATCACCCGAACAACTCCAGCAGTGAGCTGAAGTCTCATATTTTGGGAAATTGAGTCTAGTTTTTAAACGCATTGAGAAGGTACTATCAAAAACATGTCCTTTGGGGTTATAAATGCCAAATCTTGAAAATTAGCCAAATTAATTGCATATTTTCGCGGTTTTTTTTCGATTTTTGTCAAGGTTGCGTTCGGCGCTTGAGATCACATACTAGGATTATTCATTAGGCCAACATCATAGCCTGCAAAAAACCACAGCTACAGGATTTAACGCGAACGATCCCACACATTTCGACGACAATTTTACTGGATTATACCAGCTGACTACGAATTATACAGCTTACTTATGGGACTGAAAGATGAGCTTTGGAGTGCACAGAAATGTACAAATAATATGTTTATTTGTACGCTTTGCATAGCCAAAACGGCAAAAGTCTAAATAAATAATTAATTTCCAAAAATATTGTTTATAAAGTTTCTTAAAGTCTACATATCGAATTAAATCTAAGTAACTCATTTAGTCTAGACCGATTAGGATAAAATGCTGCAGTTTAGCGTTTGTAAACTGCAACGAGTTGTAACTGTTGACCTAGTGTCAATACAAAAGACACATAGTGTAGATTGACAGTCTTAAGAAAGCAGTCTACACCAAAGGCTGTATAATCTAGAAGCTGCTTGCCTTCCCCTTAGAGAGATTAAACTAAAAAAAGAACAAATATTTTTAAATTGAATTAAGGGCACTTTATGGGCCACTCAAACTAATGCTACCGGTAGACATTTGATAGAAATTGTGTAGAAAACACTTTTTTTATTATTATTTAATCTGTACTTTCTATATCGAAAAGCAATCGGATGATGACAATCATTTTATACAAAAAATTAGATGGTTACGAGTATTTATTTCTGTGATTTAATCTCGACGTTCTATCAAAGTGGATAATGGTCAATAATGTTAGGTACTTGTTTTATTCAAAACTATTTTGTTTGTTTCATTTTACTTTCAATTTCTCGGAGGAATCATTTGAACGCCTCGAGTATAAAGTATGTAGAATGTAATAGATATTGTATTCTTCCTGTTTATCAATAAATATAATTATAAAATAAATTAGTTATAAAATGTTTAACAAACACCGTTATAATGTTGTCTTAGATTTTAGCGATTTTGTTAAAATATCATATTAACCGGGTTTTACTCGAAATTAGAATTTTAAAACACCTAGACATGGCATTGCTACAATGTACCGAGCTTTCGCTAACTTTACAGTTAGCTTTTTCAAGGTTGACTGAGATGTAATTTAGCAGTCTAAATTACATAACTTTACAGTTAGCTTTTCCAGGTTGACTGAGATGTAATTTAGCAGTCTAAAAAAAGCTAACTGTAAAGTTAGCGAAAGCTCGGTACATTGTAACAATGCCCTTAATAAATAAAACACGAGTAAAACCCGGTAAATATTGTGTCAAACACCGCTATTTTATTCTAAAGTTATTGTTATTGTGTAATTTTAATATCATTCATAAACTCATTTTACAGTTTTCAGCGCGATGTATTAATATCAGCATTGTTAGAATGCCGATCCGACGTTTCACTGTCTTTATGTTACGTTTTCTCAACGTACGTTATACGAATACGTTTCTTCAGGGGTAGACTGAGGAGACTGTCTATACAGACAGTGAAACTTCGGATCGGTATTGCAACAATGCCGATGTTAAAACATCGCGCTAAACATAAAATGAGTTTTATTTCAATACTGTATTTATCGACTAAAATCCAATCAAGAAACAACAATTTTCCAGCATAATATAAAACAATAAAATCTTATTAAACTGTAATAATAATCCGCCCTAACGGTCCGGCGGACTGGCCAGGGCGGGCGGTAATTACTCACGCCTTGGATCTTAAGGCGGGCGGCAATTCCATTACCTACCTACAAGTTTTTATTCTCAATTGAAGCTAATTGTAAGCCTACTTGAGCTATTCTGCTTGACGCTTTTAATCAGATTTTAATTCGTTTTGCTGTTTATTTCTATTGAAAATTGTATTTGAGATTTGCTCTGGATTATTATTTGTTGAGATTTTGGTACTTTTATGTGCCTTGATTTTATTTTTAATGTTTTTTCTACACTTGGAAAAGTGACATTTTATTTTAACTGTTTTTTTGACTGATTTAGGTTATCAACCTTTTGATTATAGGTTTTTGCGTAAAAAAGGTAAAATATATAGGTAGGGTAGAGATACAAAAATTTATCTACGGCAAGGCTCGAACTCGCGTCCGTCGCAGCGTGTTAACCAACTACACCACGACAATTTTAACCTAGCGAATATTATGTACCTATGTTTTCCTGTCTACTATTTTTGCCTTAAATTTCGCTTTCTATAGTGTAGATATTTATCTGGTGGTTACAATTTCTGCGTGGGAAAAAATCTCCAGGTTTGCTAAATCCCCTATTCGCCTGATACTACACCCACGGAAAGCCCTATTTTATGCCCGGACTAAACGACTAACAACATAAGCTATCTCTTTTTCATCCTATAATATTTCAATCTAAAATTGTCTAGCCATAATAACAAGTCAGATTCTCAAAGACAACTAAATTAAGGGGCAAATTAAATCGTAACAACCCAGAACTAGTCAACTTAACAAAATCTTGTAGTAGCACAACACAATGAAGCTGCGACCGCAACAGATTGATTAGGGATCGTTCGTACAATGCACGAGTACGTACAGTAATCCATTTGATCGACGTGCGATTTAAAAATAATGACACTGTGCCCCGTGTTTGGTTGTTATGTGCGTGATCGGATTGCATTATAATGAAAAATGTGAATATGTTTTTTTCTTCACCATACTATTCTATACTATTACCATAAAGCTGAAGATTTGGTTTCTCTGATTGTTTGTTTAAACGCGCTAATCTCAGGAACTTAAAAATTTGATTTTGGTGTTTTATAGTCCATTTGCAGAGAAAAGGTTATAGTCCATCATGCTACGACAGAGCAATAGGAACAGGGCATCCATGAAAAATTTTGCTAAAAATTTTTTTGTCGCGTCACTGAAGTACTACGCAAACGTATGTATTATATTATCTTTGTACTACGCGTGCGCGGACGGAACTTACACGAGTTATCACGACCCAGTTGTAGGACTAATTGCGGAAACACACAGTTAAAACATTAACTTTAACTCCCTTACTGATAATAGTAGTTTACGCAACGAGGTACTAAAGCCCTGTCCTAAATAGGGGGCGTCATATTGAATCCAAAGCGTACGAAGGACTCTAGAGAATTAACTCCCGAGCGCAGCGAGGGTGTTAAAAAAATAACTCCTGAGCGAAACGAAGGAGTTATGTACCCAGAGTCCTGATCGAAGCGTGGGATTCAAGCGCCCAAGACAAAGACAGGCTTTATTACCGAAGAGCATACTCTACTTTACACATCTTCTGCGAGACAATAAAAAGGCTACCAAAATAAGCATTTAACTAACAACAAAACAATAGCTTAATGCAATGTGTATGATAATATATTTACAGTTCTATATTAATTAAATTAAGCAATAATAATAATAATAACAATAAATTCTTTATTTCAGGCAATAAACCCATATCACAATAAAAAAAACATATAAGTAACGTAATAATTAAAAATAATCATAAAAATAGTATATGAAAAAAATATAAGATAAAAAGGTAATGTTACATCATAATGACAAAACCAAACATCGGCCTTAGCCGACGAAAAAAAAGTTGGGGCTTTATACTAACCAAAACCTTTTGCCTTACCCTTCCGTCGTAATAAAATAGAAGTAAAATAGCCCAGTTTTTATTTTCTTTATGTGTTAGTCTAGTCAGTCTAGGTGCCTAGTTCGAAACGGCCAAATGCTACCAGAACCTTAAGTTCCAAATTTAAATTACTTTATGCCCAGGTTAATATTTAGCTTGATTTTGATGCAAGTTGCATACAACAAAACTACCAAATCTCGAGAGCTCAATTTTAGTTTCATAATATCATTGTCGCTAGTTACTCCAATATGAACAACTCTTTGAAGCTTTTTACTCTCGTCTCTCTCTTACAATCTCTATCTCCCTCACTCTAATTGCATTAAGCGACCATTTTTGTAAGCGCTGCTGGGCCGATTCAATTTCAAACTCATTTGTTAGAGTATAAAACAATTTTATTATTAAAAAACACTGGCGATTTGTTGAGATTGTTACTTTTACTTTGTTAGAGCGTTTTAGTGATGTTTTAGTGCGTTTTGGTAATGTTATTTATGCATATTTTTATGTTTTTATACTTTAAATAAGTGAAAGTAATTCTTTGACTAATAAACACCATATCTCTTATTGAAACACTTAAACTTCTGTATCTCCGTGGCCGTAGAGAGTAAATTATATTTTCCTCCATGCTTCGGAGAGTACGTTAAGCAGTTGGTCTCTAATGTTATCTCTGATAGCAGTCGTTAGATCAAGTTAAGGAATTAGTGTGACCTGACAACTCTATACGACTCTAAGAATGTCGCGTGTTTTGTTTTTCTTTTTTTTTATCTTTTTATTTCTTTCTTAATTTTCTTTATAATCAGACGGTAACGTAGAGTTACTGAGACATCAAATTCTTAACGGCGTACCGCAAGGACTCATCCCCAGACAGTACTATTTCTTAATCTATGAAAACGATCAACTTCGAAATACTTTTTAAGGTGTTTTAAGGAATGAAATGAAAATGAAAACACCTTAAAAAGTTAATTGGACAAAACAGCTGAACATCTGAACTTAAACTTTTTTTTTTTGGTTATAGGGCCCTACCATGATTTCTTATAAGTCGTCGCGTTGTCGTTCAGCTAAAGCTAAATAAATAAAAACACATCAAATAATTAAAAAAAAGAAAAACAAACTTAAAAAAAAGGTTTTTTTTAATTGTCTGTGGTTTTTAAAAGTAGTCGGAATATTCTTTATTTGAAATTTAATTTATTTTTTTGAACGACAAAAGGACGACATAGCAATGACAAACGAGCATAGTAGCACGGATAATCTCGTGGTTTTTAAAATGATAAGCATTTTTTTAAATGCTTTTAGTACTTAATTCAATCTAACATCGCGAAAACAAAAGAAAAATTGATTTATTTAAGTAACAACAAAATTAATTTAATGATTAAAAGAATAAACACAATTCACATCCCGGAACCAAAAAAAAAAAACATATCCCAAAAATGTTCAATAAAAAATCCGTTATTAAAAAAAACCTCCCAAAATAAAATAACAAGGTATCATTACGGTCGATGTACGGAACACTTATTTTGCAACGTAATATAGTAATTAGGGTTCAACGTGCTGTTAACTCTGCGGGGTACCTGTGTGACAATATCAGAGATCTTTTTATGTAGATAGGGTTCCATGGACGCTTTAGAAAAACGAAAAATGTAAGGCGAAGATTTTATACCATTTACTTTTTATTATATTTTTTTGGATTATAAGTAATGTTCTTTGTTTCCGCTCCTATATCTTTTAATTTTCTTATCTCGACGTTTTGCCTATGTTAGAAGAGTGACTATTGTATTTTTTTACCAAGACCCTTGGTTTTGACCATTTCGCATTCATTTCATCTATCCTATGTTTGCATAATATTTTAAATCGACGGTTTAAAAAAAATCATCTTTTTAAACCGTTTAAAAAAAGGCATAGGTTTAAAAAAAATTGTAATGAAACTTACGATTTTGATTAAGTGATTTTTAATAAAGTTTAGTTATTGTAAGAAAAATAGTATTTTAAGCAATGACTAAACATTTCCATAAAACATAAATAAATCAGCGTTTAACCCATAAAATTAGTACGTAAATACGCCATTACGGTAAATACGCCATTTTTTATTGTATTAACAAAATTACTAACTTATTGTCTACCCTAAAGAAAAAGCGAATGTAAAGTCGGTGAACCGTTGATACAGCATTGCAACAATGCTGTTAATAATTATAACGCGTGTTAACCTGGAAAATATTTTGTTTTATCGCAATGAAAAATCGCGAACATCGAGGAAAAACAAAATTATAAAGTTTTATTAATATAATGAAAAATAGTGTAAGTTAATAGTGCTGGTAAAATGTTTTGGAATAATATTTATGCAACATCTTTTTAACAATTTTTCAAACAAATAAAATTTATTCATTAAAAACACAATTTCCTACAGAACCCTCGAGCAAGCTATTGACTTAAACAAGTCCATTACACCACCGCTGTCGGGGGTTCGATTCCCGGCCTGTAATGCAGTCAGATCACACGCCCGCGGCATGCAAACTGTTCACATAAACATTGTACGACTCTAAATTATTGTTAGTAGGGATCTAAGATTGAGTTTGATATGAAGATAATATGATTTTAGATTTGAACGGAACTTTTATGAAATATTATAATTAGCATGAATAAAATAAATTCTATGAACATCACACAACGCAATCTAGCCCCGTGGTAAGCTTGTGTTGTGGTGACTAGACAACGATTATTCGTTAGTTATCTAAATGTCCAAATTTTTCCTACGACGACATATATATATATTATTTCGTTCCAGGCTGCCTATTTCTGATTGTCCCTAAATTATGTACTAGCTGCGCCCCTCGGTTTCATCCGCATATATCCCGATCCCGCGAGAATAACAGGACGTGTTTTTCTAAGCATACATACAAATAGACAGACAGTGGGAAGCACATTTGTTTTAAACTATGTAATAATATTCTCGATATTTACGGATATAGGTATCTATACGAAATCAGAAATCACGCAGACAAAACCGTGGGACACAGCTAGTTACCACATCAAAGCAAGTAAATAAAATAAAAAAGCTCATCTTAAACATTATTGATATTAAATTGTGTTGTAAATTGAAATTTAAAACAATCGTTTAGTACAATATGAGGGTGAGACCGTTTTGCGTGTCATTTGTATGGACACAGTGTATAGGTAACGCAGTAGGACAACGTAGCAGGCGAATTGTTAATGAAATCTTCTGGAACTTAGGAAAAGGATCACCAGTCTTTTTTCTTTCCACTTTACGATGCCATAACTTCACAAATCGTGCCTTACAAAATATTTTCGTAATATCTTAGATTTTTGCATATATATACTTATTTAAAAATCTTTATCTACAAAAGGCTCTGTTGTGACTAACTGACACTGCACAGCCTAAGAGGCTGATAGTAGGTTGAGAGCTTAAATTTTAAGCGTGTGATCTTTAAGAGTTTCACCCGTGTACGTCCCGTTCCCACTGGATTTTCGGGATAAAAAGCCTGTGTTTTATTTCTGGTTTTCAGCTACCTATATTTCAAGTTTCATTGCAATTCGTTTGGTAGTTTTATTTTTATTACATTAATGTTTAAAATTCATGTATACCTATGCATTTTATTTTTCAAAGTTATAAAATATTAGAATTAAAACAAGCAGTGGCATATCCAAATTCATTAGTCTAAACTTAATTGCGTCTTCATACTTCATACTATCCTACTGATTCATCTCAACTGTGTCCCTCCATTATTATATTACACATACAAAGGGAGCTCAAGAGATGTTATCAACACAACGATTAACGTTCCGAATCGAATCGACTCGATTATTCGCGACAAATTACTTGGAATATAATCGATTATTCTTTAATAGTGACATTGTAATACTGCAACTTTATGGGCAGATGTTATAAAGAACTGAAAAAAAAGTTTTGGTATTCTTCTTCTTTTCGTTGGTTTTACTTACTTGCATGTCGCCATAAGGCCTCTAACTTGAACTAACAACTGCTATCAGAGAAGCCATAAGGTATAGTCTTTAATTTGGCCTAACGACTGCTATCAAAGAAGCAATAAAGGTCTTTAACTTGATCTTATGACTGATATCGATATAGTTTCAATTCCTTTCTGGAAGTCGGTTAAAAAGCTTATTCGTTATAAACCAGGTTTTCAGCTATCTTCTTGCTTGAACTTGGTTTGGTAGTTTTTGCGTAAAGGATTGAAAAACAAATTATACTTACGTACACATAAGTTTTCACTTTTATTACATAACTAGGATGTCACGTTTTCCTTCTACAAATCTACATACAGTCGTATAAAACATTTTTTAAGTTCTTTTCAGTTGTCGCACAGTGGTTCACCCCCGAAAAAAACTATGACAAAAGAATCCTATACATCCTCGATGGAGCAAACCACAATGCAACAAAACAAATGACAATAACAGCTATAACATACTTCTATCTCTCTCTTCCACAACTATCTCTTTCTCACTGGCTTCCCGCTGACTCGTTAGCGGCGACTAAATACAGTAACATAATAAAACAGAAAAATAAGTAAAAAAAAAAGCGACATTGACATTTTTACCAATATTTCTGTGCATTTCCGTAGCGTTTATTACTTACACGCTAAGATTGATTTCCCCATGTAATTGTTTAAGATAGCGTGGCCAAAATTGTAGTAGAGTGACATTTGTTTAAGGCGTTCACCCAATATGTTGTTACGGTGAATAAAAATCTATTTTTCTGTTTTTAATTGAGACAAATTGCTGTTTGGGGGCTTTGGTGTAGTTACTTTTTGAAATGATTTTTGCAATTGTTATTCGGAGCAGGGTTTATTTAATTTGGTAGTGATTTTTTGAAAACATTGCTCTTAATTATATTTTTTGACACCGAGTTAGTTTTTTAGGGACAAATAAACGATTTTTTATTAGGTTACGGTAGAGAATGATTGGCCAAATGGTGTTGGAAATTAATTCGTTTGTATGTATTTTATTTTTTAACCGGCTTCAAAAAAGGGAGTAGGTTCTCAATGTGTCTGTAGGTTTGACAAGCTCGTTTTGTTGTTTTTATCTTTAAAAAAACATTTATCTACTACTACTCTTTGTTCGTCAAGCCAAGCAATAAGGCGTGAACAATCTAATTACAATTACTTTCAAAATTTAGTGCTAGCTAAATATTTATTAGAAAATACAGAATTGTGGCAATTTTACTCATACTTTTTTTGAGAGGAAGAGGTGAGGGAGGACAAAGGTACAACAACCCAAAACAACAATGTTAATTTTAAATTACGAAAATTACATTATTTTATAATAGGATTGGTATGTTTAGTTAGTGAAAAAAGAGTTTTGGTTGTGAAGACAATAAAGGCTGACTTTAAGAGTACGCCTAGCCAATTACTCATCTATCCTTCCCATTAATATTATAAAAGTGAATATTTGTGACTCAATTTTGTTGTTCTTTCACACAAATACACAAAATGGATTGCTACGAATCTGTATGTAGATAGCTGAAGATCTAGAATAACACATAGGGTACATTTCCTGATAATCCAGTGAGACCAGGGATACATAAATGATGAACCCGGATACATAAATCAGTAGCAGTACCTATCCTATCCTACTAATATTATAAAACTGAAAGTTTGAGAGTAACTATTTATGAGTGTTTGTTACTCAATCACGCAAAAACTACTGACCTGATTGCGATGAAACTTGGAATGTAGCTGGATACCGGGAATACGCCTACACACAGGCTACTTTTTATCCCGATATTCCCGCGGAAACGGGACCAATGAACAAACCTACTGCAAACAGATTTGCCAAAGTTTTTACAACCATCCGCCTGCCGTTTGCGGCAAAACATTAATAACAACTTACTTTAACGTTTTCTTTGGAAATTCGAACCGTCTAATAACAGAGGCCGATCCAAACACAGATAAAATTGCACAAAGCAGTCTCCTTTGAAATGTATCGGTAGGCTTTATGTCTGCCGGCTTCTACCTTCTATTATGTGCTGTAACATTATACTTTGCGAAATAATGCTTCAGATGTAGCTGCAGATTTGCTGTTGAACATCAAAACGTTTTAAGTCATCATCATCGTCCGAGCAAATTTCCTGATTACATACCTCTCAGGAGCTTGCTGGCCGCTTTCCTACTTTTGCGTCTTCACTTCGCACGATTTTTGGCATCCTGTCTTGTGACCAGGACCACCAAGTTTTTAATAATACCAAATTCAAGTTTTAAGTATTATTAAAAACTTGCAGAGCCTTGCAGTTCCATGTAAGGCTTGATCCAGTGGGAATATCGGAATTTTATTTTAATGTAGGTTTTTTTAATCGATTTAGAAATTGGGGACCTTTGAAAATCTAGGTATGTTATGTGTTATTCTAGGTCTCGAGCTATCTAAGTTTCATCTCATTCGTCAGTTTTGCCACGTTTTGCGCAAATTGGTCCAGAGCGCAAAAACTTTGGAGAAACAAAGATCTGTAAACCAAATTAACTAGACAGCAAAATAAATATTTTGGTAATCATTTCAGTACGGGTTCGTGGAATTTTGTCCTTATTTAAACTAGAAGTGACTCCTGGGTTGTGCTAAATGAGCAAATAAGTCAGTAAGTAGGTGGTTTCGGCTAATCCAGCTGAACAAATAAAATCGTAGAACGAATTAAAAAATCTCTTGACGCCGATGCAGAAATGAAGAAGGTTGTAAACACTGATGAAGTAAAATGCTAGTATTATCTCACCTGATGGGAAGCGACGATGAGGTCGACGATGTAGCATGCTTACCTAGAAGATACCTATTCACTCTAGACTTAAAGACTCCAAGATCAAAGTATAGATCATAGATCGTAGATTTAGAAATATTAACAATATTTGATATATGTATTGTATTGTAATTCATTCAATTCACAAAAACAATCTAGTTGAAGAACTAGAATTGAATTTGACATTGATTTGATTTGGTTGAATTAAACATACTAGTAGTTAATTGATGCCAACGTTATTTGAGTCTGGTTATAAGCACAAAACATACCAAGCCAATACTCAATTTAAAAAAAAGTAGGTAAGCCAAGTGTTGAGTAAAAAATCCCAAACCCACTTTCACCATCAAATTCACATAAATAACTAAAAGTTTGCTCTGAACACCTCCAAACAATCATTCTCCAAAACCGTATGGCTACTTAACGTAAATCCTTTTATAGAAAGGGACAAAAAAATAGTTAATTCCACTAATATGCTCGCCGACAAAATTTAAAGTTTTTTTTTCATCCCTAGTTATTAAGGGACCAGCACACGATCCAACAAATGCGTCAAACTCAAACTGAAGTTGAAGATATGAACGTCAGAAGACAGACAAATGTAATTGGTACAGCAATGCTATAATTTGAAACAAGACTTTGTTTATAAAAACACTGCTACTATTTGATTGACTAGCTGCGCCCCGCGGTTTGACACGCGTAAACCCGATCCCGCAGGATTATCGAAATCAAAAGTGTTGAAAGCAAAAAGAAAAAAACATTTGTTACTTTCCATCACTTAAACTATCCCTATGCAAATTTTCGTCCAAATCGGTCGAACAGTTTGGCCGTAAAAAGGGAACAAACAAACAAATAAACAAACGAGCCTCCAGATATATAATGTTAAGGTAAGGATAAGCGATAAATGCTAGATTTGACCGTTTACAGAACGCTTTATTTTATTTTTTTCACTCCTGCGGTAAATACAGTGGCTGACCACTAGTGAACCACGGCATAGTGCAAACAAATCGGCTTGTGTTAAATTTCAAGAGTCTCCGCTTTCTTTGCCTTACAATAGCCTGTTTTTACGCAGCGTGTGCAAAATGACCACAGATTATTATTGTAGTTTTTGTTGTATGTTTGTTCATTGATAGTGAAGAGGATTATGGGGCTTATTGTGGTTTTTCGGGTATTCTTGAGTATATGGAGTGCTTCGTATTCTTGTATTTAACAGAATAAGAAAGATCTATTAAGTTATCGGGTGTGGAATAAAGTTTTCAAGTTACTTTGAAGCCGTATTGACTAATATTTTATTTGTCGATTCAATCTCAGAATTGAAGTTCTAACGAATTTGTTAAAATACTCGCAGGTACTTTGTGAACTGACAGACAGACAGGCGGACAATGAATGATCGTAAAGGATTCCATTATTTACCTTTCGATTTTTAATTTCATAAGAAACTAAGAAGGGGAGAGCGATTTCTGCAACTATTAAGTACTAGCTGCGCCCCGCGTTTTTACCCGCGCAAGGCCCGTTCCCGCGGGATGAAAAGTAGCTAATGTGTAATTCCCGGTATCCAGCTACCTATATTCCAAGTTTCATCGGAATCGGTTCAGTAGTATTTGCGTGTAACAGTAACAAATTCAACTACAGACAACAAACAGACATAGGTAGTACATATATACAAACTTTCGCGTTTATAATATTTGTTAGAAAAGATGTACCTACACGATATTTTTTAATAAAGTTTATATTAGAACGTGAATTCACAAATCTTGATTAATAGGAAAAAAGTAAAAAAGCACGCTATTAAAATGTCTATCTATCTATCTATCTAATAGTAGTCGAGTATCACGGGACTATGGACTACTACTGGACTACTATTATAATTATTTTAGACTAGCTGCGCCCCGCGGTTTCACCCGCGTAACTTCCTATCCCGTAACGTTAATGATCTCTCACGTATGTCATACCAGGTGTTGCTTAACGATCATTCAAAGTACTATATAATATTTCTACCTCTAAACCAACCCTGTACCAAGTTTATGAAAATCGGGTCACCTTCTCTTTTTCACCCATCACGTATGTTGTACCAAGTGTTGCTTAACCCGTACGATCATTCAAAGTACCCTATATATTATTTCTACCCTTTACCAAATTTCATTCATATCGGTTTACGGGTTGTTGAGTTAGAAATAGAAATACACCATTTTATTTTTCAGAGCTGCCGTCCCGCAGTTTCACTTGCGTAAGTCCCGATCCCGAGGGAATATCGGGATCAAAAGTAGCCTATGTCACATCTGGATAATGTAGTTTTCTATTAGTGAAAGAATTTTTGAAATAAGTCTAGAAGTTTCTGAGATGACCCCAAAATACATACATACATGTTACCAACGTAATCTCTTTAAAATATTAATTATACCAACATAAAACAAAATTTTAGGAATCAAAAGTACAATGAGATATTGCAAAAGAATTTTTAAAAAGCACTGCAGTTTGGTGACACTACCGTCTCGCATGGAGCCGACCGATTGAGCCGCGCGGCATGATGCCTCACAGAGCTGGCTGGCCACCCTCATCATCGTCGCCCGCTACGTGTATAATTAAGTATATGCACGCTTGGTACTTATTAATTATTTATTGTGGAGTTATTTTAAAACTATAATATCTCGTGAGATATTCATTGAAATCAAGTGATGTTAAGGACAATTATGTTTAAAATTAAATACTTTTAATGAATAACGTATTTATTTGGATAAGGATTAATATCATATTTACAAAATTACCTTCGGAAACAATGCATTGTTCTACAATAAATTTCATTACTCTAAAAGATGTTATATTGAGTCAACCTTAAGAGTTAGGCATATGCTGTCGCGGACTATTTATTAGATCCTATTTAGAGGAACAATTCTCTCATACATGGTTTTTATGTAACTTTGACCGTTTACTCAGCGCACGCGACAGAATCTCGGAAAAGAGGGATTTTTTTCCCGTTTTTGCAACATATTTCATGGATGCTCCGCTCCTAGCAGTCGTAGCGTGATGTAATATAGCCTATAACCTTCCTCGA
Organism: Idaea dimidiata; assembly: GCA_949358125.1. Taxonomy (NCBI): domain Eukaryota; kingdom Metazoa; phylum Arthropoda; class Insecta; order Lepidoptera; family Geometridae; genus Idaea; species Idaea dimidiata. The sequence goes on along the minus strand of OX442334.1, from coordinate 16,505,162 downwards.
TAAATGGACTATCAAACACAAAAAGAATTTTTCAAATCGGACCAGCAGTTCCTGAAATTAGCGCGTTCAAACAAACAAACAAACAATCAAACAAACAAACTCTTCAGCTTTATAATATTAGTATATAATATAGATTATAACTATTAGCAGAAACAATTTTGCTCGCAAAGTATGAAGTGGCCAGCAAACCGGCGATTATTCCTGTCTGCACTATAAAATGCAGGCAAGAACAACTACCGGATTGGAAAGAATTATTGAGAAATCTATGAAATAAAACTACTTATTGTACCTAGTAAATCGGCTACTGGGTGAACTATGGGGATTATGGCACCAACCGTAACAATGTCCAACAAACACGAAAAACGGCAAAATACACATTATGAATAACGGGGTATTACCATGTTTAGAAATATGTTTATGATTGTTTGTCTTGTGAAATTACTGGAGAAATTTCGAGTTCCATATAAAAACAATTATAAGCATGATAAATACCCTGTTATTTAATAATATTAGTAGCGAAAATAACGATGTAGATTAAAATCGTATAATGGCATAGACTTCCTAGCTAACACCTAACGTACGTACGCACCTAAGTACGTAAACCTAACGCCTACCTAACTGAAAACTCGAACAAAATCAAATTTTTACGCGAGTTTTCCACAATATGTACGTACCTACGTACATACCTACATAGTAACTACACATGTGGGCTCTGTACCAAGGTGTTTCAGGATTCAGGGGGTGTGGGAGGCTGGCGGGTGAGGGGGGAGCCTGAATTCGATTCCCAGCTATTGAAAAGTTTCAAGAGGCGAAAAGCTTCGACAAACGAAGCTAAGTGAATTTTGTGCCCTCGTAAAATACAGGGGCGGATTTTGGAATCTGCTATTTTTATTTTAGGAAGGAAAATGTACAATACATTTAACGTTAGCCTTGTTAATAAATGTCGAATAAGGTGGGAATAATTATACCACTTTTTCGTTTCTGTCTGACAACTTTGAAAGTTCTTGTCACGTGAAAAGACAAAGTATGTTTTCGCTACTCCGACCTTACTCCACGTTTATAAATAAGTCTACATAGATTTTGCTTCCGTTTTTGCAATGTTGAATTGAAATGAAACTCATTATCCAGTTTTAATTTCGTTGCTTTTATTATTTTCAGGATTGTTGCAATGCCGTTCTTACGTTTAGCCGCCATGACAGACTCCTTTCTCAGGGTTGATAGGTTGCGCAAGATACAGGCACAGTAGTTGAGTCATCATTGACTTTACTAATCTTACCTACCTACTGTAAAAAATTGGCAATATTTATATTTATTCGGGCGGCCGCCTGCCTGACGTCAAGCATCTTTTGGGGCAAGCAGTTGTCTCCGCCACCACGCGGGGAGAACTCCAAGATCGCAAGTCTCCTCATTTATTTTAACCCTCGACCAAAAAAGAGATATAAAACAAAGCTTTGTTGACCGAAATAGCTACATAGAAATGGAACAGAGAAAAAAGAGGGGATAGCAAAGGCGGTAAAGAGGGGTGTTATAAGTTTGAGATGTGTGTTTGTCGACTTTGTATATTTATTAGTGGCATTATAGCTCACGAACTGATTAAACGATTTTGATATAGTTTTGGATCAATCTATTATTATTTTTAATCCGATAATCCTTCATATTATTCTAAGTCCGTCTCTGCTCGGGCGGCTTGGTTCCAATTTTTATCAATCCCATTTCATTTCCCCTTACGAAAGTTTTCCTCCAATTTCGCATTCTCACCCCCGCCCATTTAGTGTTGTGAATTTTTATCGATAAAAGGAACCAACAATTTTTATCTTGATTTTTAATTTAAATTGTTTTCTACACTTGGATTATTAAACAGACACACTTTACTTGGATTGTTTTTCAAAAACTATCATTTTTTATTATTCTATATTTTCTAAAGCTGATCTGAAAAGTCAAAATCTAGTTGAAACTTTAGTTTTTTTATACTTTTGCAGACTACGATTTCTGAACACGCATCATTCTGAAAAAATGTCAATACACAAAGAACCAAAATGTCGGATCATTAGTAGAGACTATGTGGGCTTTTCTATCTTGAGAAAACCCACGGCTTAAAATCACGCACAAAGGCCCAATAGTAGGGCTAATTGTGGAAACATACAGTTAAAACTTTAGCTTTAACTTTATGGGCTTTTCCATTCCCGTAAAACAAAACAATTAATAAAAAGGCCAAATCCAAAAAAAACATTTTGGTTAATATTTATGTAGTTGAGGCTTTTTTAACCGACTTCAAAAAAAAGGAGGAGGTTATCAATTCGTCTGTATGTTTAATTTTTTTTTTGTATGTTCACCGATTACTCGAAGACGGCTTGACCGATTAAGATGATTCTTTTTTTAATGAATAGGTGAAAGCTCCAAGATGGTCCCATAAAAATTTGATGTGGATCTGATGAGGGTCTTCGGAGTGATGAACGGAAATGCTCCTCAAAACGCATTAATCAATCCAGTTGTTTATCGATTACTCAAAGATGGCTTGACTGATTGAGATGATTCTTTTTTTAATGGAAAAGTGGGAGCTCCGAAATGGTCCCATAAAAATTTGATGAGGATCTGATGAGGATCTTCGAAGTGAGGACCGGGAATGCTCCTCAAAATGCTGTATTCAATTCAATTGTTCATCGATTACACGAAGATGGCTTGACCGATTGATATAGTTCTTTTTTTAATGGAAAGGTGGAAGCTGCGAGGTGGTCTCATGAAAGTTTGGTAAGGATCTGATGAGTATCTTCGGAATGATGGACAGGATATCATCCCAGAATTCAATAAATTACTCATTTTTGGACTTCTACCAAAAAGAATTGACCCCTAAAGAACTAAGTACAGATTGATTGGGCACCTGAAACCACCTTCTCATAAGCAAACTCCTCAATAATTAAAATTACGGTAAAAATATTGTTGATTTTTAGGTAGGTAGGTATACTAAAAAGGGTAAAATAAAAAAATAATTTAAAAATTAAAAAACCGACTTAAAAAAGAAACAAAAAATAATTTAAAAACAACCAAAAAAAAAAGAATTGATAAAAATGACCAAAATAACCTCTACATAGGTACAGTGCCACCGACTAATTAATCTGTTTTATCTTATCATCTGAAGTCGGGCAGCCAAACTAAATACAATATGGAACCAACCAGTAAAACTGCCCGACTTCAGATGATAAAACAGATTAATTAGTCGGTGGCACTGTACCTATGTAGAGGTTATTTTGGTCATTTTTATCAATTTTTTTTTTTTGGTTGTTTTTAAATTATTTTTTGTTTCTTTTTGAAGTCGGTTTTTTAATTTTTAAATTATTATTATAATTTATATTATGCTCTCACTCTATAAATGGACGATAAAAAAAAGAGAAACGGTTGTGGTAAGCACCAACATCCACCACACTAATATTGCAAATGCAATGTATTTTCTTAACGTATTCCTACAAAACCGTTTGCAGAAAGTTAAGTTAAATATTGTAAGTACTTTTAGTTAAATATTCCATCACAATATGCACTAAAGTAACACATTTCGGAAATTGGCTTCACTGGGCCATATCTTACCTAATAAGATCTCAATCGCTAACTTTGACAAAACCCATACATGGATTAAAAATCTAATTTATCGATTATCGACATCCCCCTTTTCCCAACCCTACCATTTTAAACATTAAAGTATTTCTCGAGAGACGCGCGCGGCTATATCAAGAGATCATTTCGCTGTTATTACACGGCTAAATTCAATCGACAGACCTTTTACACTGACACTTCCTTATTACTGCTGATTCACTCAACTTGGCCGGGTTATTATCAATCATTACCGTTGTCATTTCATAATAATGTAGTTGTATATATAACTACTTGTCTATGTATTAATAGTAGACATAACAATACTGTCCCTATGTATAATTAGTAGACATAATTATATACAAATACAAAGTAGCTTCTAACTGTTTTCCTGTCTGTTGGTATGTATGCTTAGAACTTTTAAACTACGCTACGGATTTTGATGTTTATTTTAATAGATAAAATGATTCAATAGAAACGTTTATATTTATAACACATCCTAATACTCCGGCAGGATCGAGACTTACACGGAGAACCGCTGAGCGCAGCAAGTTTATTATAAATGCGAAAGTGTGTAAAGATTGTGATCCGATACGTAGACGAGTGCAGCCAATAAGGAAGTCGGGTGCTACATTAAAGACCATATCATCACTTTTTATCAGGAATTTATTCTAGCCGCGAGTTTTAGGTCCTATACCCAATTATTGTGATCTGAAAATGGAAAGCACTGTTCGTTAATCCGACTCACTCTTGACCGGTTTTTGTCTTAAAAAATAGTATTGTAAACAGACAATGACACTGACAACCAAGTAACAGAGTTTCCATTTGTTGATTCTAACGTACGGAACTCTAAAACCGCTTATTATAATATACCCCAAGAGCCACTAAACATTATTTAGTATTAAGGATATTACTTGTAAGTATTATAATATTAGAATGGTGATCATTATGAACGTCACGGTGTGATGCTTTCATAGAATATGGTGCTAATAATTTTGTATGTAAATACAGGGCGATGTAAAATTAAAAAGAAAAAAAACCGTCGAATCTCATCGCGTTCATTTTATTTGTAGAATGTGATGTTTCAAAGGCATTGTTTTAACAAATAATTGAAAATATTGCCTAATTTAGTTAAAGCAATTACTTGCCAAATAAAACCATTAATGATTATTTTAATCCTTTTTTCATCTACCTATTAAAAAATACGAGTGCCTATAGTAGTTACTCTTTATTTGCCCATCTTAGAACGGCAACAAAAATACTTCATCGGTAAAAATTTCAACTGTCTATAGCTATCACAGTTCGTAAGAAACAGTATGATGACAGTAGACAAACCTACACTAGAGTCTTAGTTAAAGGATCCCGTTTTACCAGTTGAGTACGGAACCCTAAAAAGAAACCAAGTTAAACTACATAACTAGGTATCTCCTTTAAGTTCCTATAATATTAAGAAAAATGAATTAATTAGGTACAGTCAGAATACGACTTAAGGTACCGGGTGCATATTTTAAAGTTATATTTTTTTGAATAACGGTTCAGTAATCTAATCTAGTTTAATTTATATCATTTAGGTTTAGTTTTAGATTAAATATTAATAAATTAATTTTATTATTCTTTTGAAATTAAGATTTTAAATGAAGTTCTTATGGATAAAAAAAACATAAACTCTCGCATCACCCTGTAAGTACAAACATAATGCCCCGCACACAATAATGCGGCGTGTCGCACCGTGTAATTGGCATACGTACCGCGACACGGCAGCACCCCGGTGTGACGGGGCCTTAAACCATCAGGATTAACACATTAACACCTTTTTTGTTAGTCGGATAATACATGAACATGTTAATACGTAAGGAATTTTTGTGGTTTTTAGATATAAAGTCTTTTTCCTTACAAAAAGTTTCATAATTCAATGCTTGATAGCTTTTGTATCGGTGACAGTACATTTACCCCCTTATTTATTAAGGCGGCGATAGATGATATTCATCGGTCCTTGTCCGATTGCAAATAAATGAGCGAGATGGAATTGCGTAAAAAAATCTACAATTTCTCGTAAAATCAATAATTAACGAAGATTAAAATAATATTTTTATAAAATGCGATGAAGGGGTTCTAGGTATTGTATTTTCTAATATTATGATGCCTATTACAAAATATACCGGTTAAGGATTTAGAAGAAAAATTGATTTATTTTCTAACACAGGGGTAACTTTGCCTGTATAATAGTGGTATTTAAAGTTATTTTTTATTGTTTTTGAAATTAAGGGGACACTTCTTGTATCTTGTACAATAACATTAAACATTGTTTAAAGATCCATTTGATACCGGTTATGAAGAAAACTATTCAATCGGAAGGGATTTCACATGAGTCGCGTCCTTAAACGATGATTTACAGTCAGATGACCAAGTTATGTGACGTTTGTCTCTGTCTGTCAACTTAAAAACTTCATGTCAGAGTAAAAGACAGACGATACATATTTATGCAGCTGCTAACCAGCGTTTACTACTTTCTTGCTGCGTCCCGGTTGCACCCGCGTAAGTCCCGTTCCCGCAGGAATATCGGAATAAAAAGTAGCCTTTGTGTTATTCTAGGTTTCCAGCTATCTATATACCAATATTTATTGTATTAAATAGTTTGCGTGAAAGAGTAACAAAGTCACAAAGTCACAAACATACAAACTTTCACGTTTATAATATTAAGTAAGGCAAAATAAAAGGGGTTAATTACATAACATTCGCATAAAGTTCGCATTTCTTTTTATAAATATGCACTATCGATAAATGTATTTCATGACTTTAATACCATTTTCCCCCATTTTTCCCCGACAGAAAAATAATGGTTCTTTAAATAAGTTAGAAGTGGCTTCGTATAGCTCTCAAATGGATGAAGCGATTTTGATATACCGCGCTACCATGCTCGTTTGTCGTTGCTATGTCGCCCTTTTGTCGTTCAATAAAATAAAGTAAATTTTGAATAAAAAATACCCCGACTACTTTTGAAACCCACAGACAATTTAAAAAACCTTTTTTTGTTATGATGTTTGTTTTTCTTTTTTTTTTAATTATTTAATGTGTTTTTAATTTTATTTTTTTTAGCTGAACGACAACGCGACGACTTCGCGACGACTTATAAGACATCATGGTAGGGCCCATAGTCTTTTTGATAGTTGACTTTACGCGGTGTTCTTACCTATAGTATAAGCCAACAAAACACAACACAAAATACACTTACAGTAAGATTTCAAAGTGTTTGGTTCCGTTAGTGCTAATTTATTTTCCACTGAATATTTACTAAACAGCAGCAGTAATTGCGCAATCTCCTAAAGACTCGATTCACCTGTAAATAAAACTGAATTCAATGAATGAGGAAGACTGACAATTTCCAGGGAAATAGTAAAGAAAATGCATTCACTCCTATGCAATTAGGGCTTGGTACAAGTTGTAGAATGTTGCGGTATCACACCACCGAGATCATACGCCTCACTCAAAACGTTTTACACTAGTATAAATACCTATCTACCTACTTGCTCTAGCACAAAGCAGGATAAACATCTAAACTCACACGATTCTAACTCATAATTATTTCAGTCCCCTCGCGACCAAGATCATTGCAACATGATCAAAACGTCGAGGTAAGAGAATTTAAAAATAATAACACGCGAATAACACCCGGGAAAAATAATTAAAAGCAGGATGACTCCTCTAAGTTCTGACAGCCTGGTACAAATCATACGCAGGTATGTAGTGCACATATTTAAAAAAAAATTAAAAGGTTATAGATAGGTATAGGTATGGTTTTGTCCACATTAACTTTTAGAAATTTAAACATTGAATCATTTTTTTTAAAGAACATTGGCGACGTTCGGTCATATCTAGAGAGAGTCAACTCTATGGCAATATAAATTTACCGAAACATTTTCGGTCGAAGCGTCACTCAGCGTCAGCAAGCTAGGGTTATTTAGAAAGCTTCGGTTCGAAACCGAAGATCGACTAAGGGATGATTTATATTAGACGGTCACAAGCGTGCCGGCCGGGTCCGAGTTTCATTGTACATTGCTCTTTATTAGACCGCCACGAGCACAAGCTTCGTTGTCCATTGCTCGGCGAGCAGTCGACCGGTCTGTTGCAACTGAGTGGCGGCCGAGTAATGTACAACGAAACTCGGACCCGACCGGCGCTCGTGACGGTCTAATATAAATCATCCATAAAAAGTCGCATTCCGAACTATGTAGAGAAATAAGTCTTTCACCGCTTAACGATCATTTTCCTAGCGCGAAAACTCGTAACTTGTACAAGCTACTTTTACAATGAATGAGTATCGTTAATCACGTTATGTTTTCCATTTCCAGTGTCGTCAGACGTCGTCGCAATCTTCCTTCATTTCGTAATTACTAATACAAACTGAGCACCGGTGATTAGGGACGTAATTAGCGTTGTGATTTCATTTGAAACCTGATAAAAAGGCGAAAACTGAAATCTATAGTCCGTACTTTAATTTTGCTTGGCAAAAACTTTGACTTAAGAAATATTTTTGAGATTTATAAAGCGCTCTTCGCAACTGTCCAAAGTTTTTGCTCAGTCAAATCAAAATTTTAAATTTTGAATGTAAATCAATCATAAATAATGACCTAAACTTTGTCTAGGTAATTAAAGTCTTACGCGCATTGATAAATCGCGATAAAAGCGCGTCCTTTTAGAGTAATTTAATTCCCTTAGAACTATTACTATTCTGTAGTTATAATAATAAATATTGCAGGACATTACAGACAGCGCAATCTAGGCCCAAACTAAGTAGCCTGTTGGTATGTCAAAGAAATTAGAGCTATTTGCACACGGTATTCTATCTATCTGCGTACCAAGTTACATTGTAATCGATTTAGTGTTTTTTTTTGTGTAAAGGAATAACAGACTGTACTTGTAGGTTTAATTGCTTAGGTACAAACCAACTTTCACATTTATAAAGTTAGTAGAACAGGTATTCTCAATAATTTCATTTAATTTGTTTTTACTTTATTGTACCAAAAAATTACAAAAACTTACAGCTAAGGTACAATGGGCGGCCTTATCCCTTATAACGATCTCTTCCAGGCAACCTTTTCTCTATTAGGCAACCATTTCTCTTCTAGGCAACCTTTTTTCTTCTAGGCAACCTTTATTTAATTTAAAACACTTTATTTATCCGGTTTTATCGCGTTTTCACTAAATTAATTTTTAAACTAAATAATTAGATATGTTTGATCGACGAAATTGAATCTAGAAATAACCATCCGATTCTATTGGTATCTAGCGTTTTTCGAGCAGATTGAAGCGGGACGGATTTGCTGTGATTTTAATATCGAAACTTAAAATAATTACTAGTTTCTTCTATGGTTTTCGCGATTTTGCATAATAAAACACTTTATTTATCCGGCTGAATCGCGTTTTTATTATGCATTGTTCTAAACGAACCGAGCTTTCGCCAACTTTACAGTTGGCTTTTTCAAAGTTGACTGACTTTATTTAATTTGTTATGTATTAGGTAAATACTCGTATCTAAGGGAAATCTTTAGAGACACAGATCAGAATAGCACCTCTTAAAAGAACTACACGTGAAACTTTTTAAACCCACTTCAATTCACATTTAATGGCACAAAGTCTTCGTTTTTACGTCAAAACATGTCGAGGACACACGTACCAAATCACAATTCACTCAAAACATAGTAAAACACGAAGAAAAAACTTCAAATCACACATAAACACCTTCATACAATGCTATTTAAAAACAAACTTATTTACTGAAGTTCCAAATAAAAAGCTTTAACATTTTGTTACCAACAAGTTTTTGTACAAACGCAAATTTAAAATTGTAGTGTTATGGCGGTTTTGGCAAACGAATACATTTTTAACAGATTATTTAGGATTAAAAACAATTTTTTGTCGCCTACTTGAAAACATATATTTTCAAATATAGTTCTTAATGGCAATGTGGTAGAGTTTATAATACTCTGAATACGTAACTAATGATTTTATTAAGATGTGTTGCGCAAAATGTTAATACTTACATTCTTAGAAGTGTTATATTTCAACGGATATATTACACAAAAGGTGTTAAAAATTAAAGGTACCGACAAAAAAAAGTGTAACAAAGCTCATTTTCAAGAAGTAGAAAAAAATAGATTATATTAATGAAAAAGAATTCAGTAGAGACTCTTAGTAGAGTTTTTGACAGTACTATTTCCTAAGTGTATTTAAACACTTTTAGAAATCTATACTCATAATAAAAGAAGAAGAGAAGGAAGAAGAAGAGGACAAAAAGTCTGTACTTGGAAGTAAGTTAAAAAAAAAGTGGTCTAGGGGACTTAGGAAAAGTGGTAGAACAAATTATATTTTTTTTTAAAGTCATGTCTGTCTGTCTTAAATAAATATTGCACAGACTGTTTGCTACGGATCACCGATAGCACTACCCGTCTACGGAAAATTCGACTAAAACGATTCGTAAAAACCATTGGCAAGAAAACCACAATTCGACTAATACAGAAAAAATAAAACCCAAGCTTTTCAGTCACAGAAACTTTACCGGGGTGATAGGTAGTAATATAGACTAGCTGCATCTCACAGTTTTACCCGCGTAAGACCAGATTCCGTGGTTTATAGGGAGATTACTCCCATTGTACCTTCATCTAACATACACTGTTACTAACGTTTCCTATTCATAATATTACTAGCTGCGCCTCACGGTTCAACCCGCGTAAGTCCCGTTCCCGCGGGAATATCGGGATAAAAAGTAGCCTATGTGTTAATCCAGGTCCCCAGCTACCTATAATCCAAGTTTCATCGCAATCGGTTCAGTAGTTTTTGTGTGAAAGAGTAAAAACCTCACATACATACACACTTACATACAAACTTTGCGTTTATAATATTAGTAAGATTTTAGATAATTCAGGTCAAAATTTGCAACTACAAACAAGCCAGAAAGCTTTTCTGTTGCCTAATGACATAGGGATTACCCTAGTGTGAAAATTCTTGGGGATTTATTTTTAAGCCACATAAATCAATAATTGATAACAATTCGTTTTGTTAGTCTGTTTCTGGTCTGGGTGTCTCAGAATAAAATATTACTAGTTGTTTAGGTGAAACCGCGGGACAAAGCTAGTAAAAAATAAAGTCCATGAAATACTTACCTACCTTCGAAGCCTCCATTACGTTACCTAACTAAGATAGAAACTCAATTTTTCGCTCGAAATGAAAGCAGAATGAGCGAATCGTTCCTAATCGTCTAGCAATTAAAACTGCTTATTTCCTTGATTTGAAGCAATCGCCTGTCTAAGGGTGACTACAGACTAGAGCATTTTCTCGAGCATTTTTATGTAATACGTAACGTTCTTGATTTGTACAATATAGGTAAAATCTTTGGATATTGAAATCACTTGTACCAGTAACGACGATTTAAATTTATTTATTTCTGTCTGTCTATTTTTGCTGATTTTTTATCGATGTTAACGCTAGCGGCGAGTAGTTGAGACCACTCATTGCAGTTGTGCGTTTCACATAGAAAAAGTAACGACGACAAATAGAAATGTTGAAGTCAATGTCATGAAATGAAGCGCTCGTGGAGAGGCTCGGCGAATAACGAAAAACGCTCGTGCGCTCATTGGTTTTTAAAATCAGGTTGTAACAAAACATCGAGCCATTGAACTCGACTGGCCTCTAAGACTATACAAGGAGGAAGGCCTAGAATGTCCCAGACATAAAAAATAGCCGGCCCAGGCGACCGAGTTTCATAGGTACGTCAAACACACCTTTAGAAATTAACTCACACACCTTAAAAAGTTGACTCAAAATTCGAACGTAGTCGTTGTTCTATTTCCCACCATCTAGGTTATCTAAGCATCGAGCATTGATGCTTGAGGGTTCTGGTTCTGCTCGTGGTTCTGCTCAAGTCTGTGTCTAGCCCAAAGTACTTTTCAATCCACTTTCAGATTCATCAAACAAAAACCAACCATAAAACAGAAGGAATGAAGTCCATATTCGTTTGAAAGCTGTACTGTTTCAGCTAATCAAGGTACTGTAAATTGAATTTTCACAACTTGAAATAAGGTGTAAAATGAATTGGCTGGGATGGTGTAAATAGGAAATTGTGAGCTAAGTCTCGTAGTTAGGAGTAAAACAACTCTTTGCTCTAATAATGAGATCGTATTTGTTGGGATTTAGGCTCAGTTGGTAGGTACAAAATACAAATCAAAATTGGAATTATATCCATCTATAGGTACTAATTTTATGAAAAGATTTGTTTTTTCGTTTATATGTAATGAATAGACTCCGAAACTACTAAAGCGGTTACAATTTTTTTTACGAATAGAAAGTTTATTATCGAGGAAAAATGTAGGATTTCAATTTCGATATTTCAACGGAATCAGGACTTACGCGGGTATAACCGCGGGATGCAGCAAGTAATGAATGAAACGCCTTGCCCTGAGCTGACAGAACTAATGCACAACTTAAACCACTAAGGCCCACTTGCGCTGCTATAGCCCCGGGCTAGTGAGCTAGCTGTATGCGTCCCAAATAGGAGAACTAAGTGAAACCTAAGGAATAGAGCTTAAATTGGTACTGATTTATTGAACGCCTCGAAATCCATATAAAACAACAAAACACAATGATAGCGTGATCTAGATAGTACGAGTGGCGCCATCTCGTGGTGTGTTTTAGGAACTAAACTACTTATACTCTAAGTTCAATATACATACATTAATAGACACTAGCCCAGTGCTAACTTTACAAATCTTGTGATTCGTCTTGCACTGAAATTTGTGTCAATGCAAGACCTATCACAAGATTTGTAAAGTAATAGACAGGGAGTTTGTTCTTTAATAATATTTAGACATTTGATAAGAGATTTTCGAAATATCCACGGGATCTGGAGCCTTATTTTTGAATCGCCCGTTGCACTTCAGGGGCTCTATTCAGTAGGACATAGCATGCGGAATGCCGGCGACGTGCAGGAGATGTACGTTAATTCGTATTCTGTAAATGTTATTTTACTTAATTAGTTAAGTTGGCTTCAAAATTAAGGGCTAGTTAATTATTGTTATGTATGAACGCATACAAAAATATAGTTTTTTGGTCTGTGGTCCTGCGTGACACATCCTTTTAGAATATGGCGATATACGTGAGCAGGTGTGTATGTAATGGTGAAAAATAAAGGCTTTCAGTGCAAATCGAGTTATTCATTTATTATCAAACAGTAAGGAGTTAGAAGACATATTATTGGAACCGAGGATGGGATCATAAATAGCTGTCCTTGTTCCTCAGCCAATCAGTATTCAAAGAAGTTATAGAATAGCTATTTTTTTACTCCGGCAACAAATCGACTTCTGCAATGCTCACTTCGGGCCACAGGCCATTTAAAACAAAACGATTGCTGATTTTCGCTCGATGTCGGACTCCTGCGGCGAGTGAATAATACCAAGGGTTTTCACATGATCGTTTTGAATTATCAGTACTTTAGTGTGTCTTCCAACTGCGACCTCCAATAAAAAGAAGACACAAACAACACATTGGTGCTTTTTTGTTGTTATTTTTTTTTGTTTGTGATTTACATCCTAGCATTTCAAGGTTTGTATAGTGCGCCTTATTCTCACCACGTAGATCCTGTAGGAATAGCGGGATAAAAAGTATCATATGGGTTACCTATTCCAGGTTATAAACTAGGTACCTGTGTGTCAAATTTTAGCGAGATCCGTTCAGTCAGTTCAGACATTCAAACATCCTAGATCCTATGGGAATGGCGAGACAAAAAGTATCATTTGGGTTACCTATTCCAGTTGAAAAACTAGGTAGTTACCTGTGTGTCAAATATCAGCGAAATCGGTTCAGTTCAGACATCCAAACATTCAAAATAGATTTTGTTTTAAGTGACGATAGTGCGACTTTACGTAACGTGTTACGTTTGCGTAAACGTTATTGAAACTGTCTCTCTTTCGAGGCAAAGAAAGTTTCGAAACACTAAGGGAGCTTTTCACCGTTTCCTACAAATTATGAATGGTACAGAATGTAGGCTGAAGTGAAACGAGCGATTTAAAAATACGCGCACAGACTAGCTCTTGCGCGTATTTTTGAATCGCTCGTTTTTCTTTTAAACGTTGATTTTGATTTTTTTAAACCATTGTTCAGTATAATAATTTAAAATAATTTCGGTACAATTTATTTTATTATGTCAATAACAACTTAAAATCAATACTTAATATAATTTTATTTACAAAAATATTATTTAGCAAATTATTTAAAACTCCTAAGAAACCGTAAATTGGGGAATCTTTGTGACACGATTTTTCGAAGTTGTAATTTTTGATTCTCAACTTACATCAAAATAAATAGGTAGTACTTTGTTTTTTTTTTAATCTCATTTAATCATTGGATGCTTTCAAATATAAAAAATATAAAGTTCGTTTATTGCCAAGAAGTGGGGTGTCACAATGGTAGGCATACTGTCACAAAATTACCCCAAATTACCCGGTACTGAAAATACCAGTACTGACATCTGTTTTCGAGTAGGGAAGTACCAAAAAAAAAACAGACTTTTGAAAATCTGTCGATTTTACATTATTAAAAAATAAGTATAATAATTATGCTTATTCCGACAGTAATATTACAACAATTAATCTACTTTTAACAAATTTTATTCTTAAATAATTATAAACGAATGCTGCCATCTACCGTTCAGTAGCAAACCTCTGTTGTTTCTCTAAGGTTCGCCTCTGCTCCTCTCGAATGAGATCCACTAGAAGTTGCACCCCGGTGTTCATGTCGCTGTGGTTTATTTTACTAAATGTTAGCCGCAAGTGTTGACAGAGGGCGGTAGTATCGTAGGAAAATGCATGACCGGGTATCAACATTAGACCTTTGCTGAATGCTCTGTCGAATACCTGCGAAAATTAAGAGAGAAAATAAATAATTATATACCTTCATGACGAATTAAGAACCTTTTCCTTTTCTTAAAGTCGGTTAAAAATTGATTGATTCTCGTTGAATTATAATCTGTGGGTTCCATTTTGTTTTCGATACATAATGATTCTTTTTTAAGCACAGAGATGGTGCTATAATCAATTTAATTTCGCATTATAAGCATGACGTTTTGAACTTGGAATTCCATTAATTATTTTCAAGATGCGCAATGATTTCTCCAAAATAGGTTAAATAATTTAAATGACAGATTGAATTATATCCGAACCCTAAGTGTGAATTTTTTCGTGAAAAAAAACGCAAACGTGATGGTTAAGTTAACGTGTATTTTGTATGGAAACTCAAAAAGCGCCCCTAGCGGACAATATCGAAGTTACCGGTTTCCATACAAAATACGCGTCAACTTAGCTATCACGTTCGCGTTTTTTTATACGAAAAATTTACACTAAGGGTACAACACCTTTGATACACACACATCGCTACAACAACGTACACATCGCCATCTAAGGCGAGAGTCAAATTTGAACCTTCTGCAATGCAGCCGGGGCTCCAAACGCGCCGCCAGATTTCTTTCTCTTATTATTATTTCAGTTAGAAGCCTTAGACTACGTCCGCACAGATCGGAGCCTGGCTTACCGCCTTGAGACTAGTGAGTCACTTAACGAGGCCACTAGCTAGGCACCAAACAAGCCGCCAAGACGTGGCCTCGGGCGATTTGAAAACTATATGAGCCACAGCACCATACGAATGAAGAAAAATATTACCATTTCGTAAACATCGTCGACTCCATGTACTTTCATCCAGAAGAAGAGCCCAGCTTTGGGCATCGGGCAGTGGGCTAGTTCGCCCACAGACTGTAATTCTTTATAGAGGGCGTCTCGACGGTGCTTGTATAGTTGAAGCGTTTTCGCTAAGTGGATGTGGAGGAATGCTCGGTCTGACAGTAGGTGGTGGACTATTGCCTGGAAGGATTATAAAAATAGATTAGGTTACTAGCTGTTGTCATCATCATCCGAGTGATGTTCCCGGTTGCATCCCTCTCGAGAGCCCGGGGTCCGCTTTCCTGCTTTAGCGTCTCCACTTCGCACGATCTTCGGCATACCGTGTAGTGAGACCCTTGTCACGCATATCAAGACAGGATTTCTCGGGTCTACCCAGTCTACCACGATTAGACGGAGGCGCCCTGGCAAGACATTTGTTCCCCACGTTACTGGCCGGTTTTCGCAATACGTGACCGTACCAGCGAAGGTGACATGCTTTCAGTTTATCTGCAATGTCTCGGACATGAAGGCTGCTAAGGATGCGCGAGTTCCTAACGCTATCTTTTAGAGTCACTACACACATCCAGCGCAGCATCTTCATCTCCGTGACCTGCAACTCCTGCTTATGTCGCACGAGCACTGGCTACGTCTCACTATTATACAGAAGTACCGGTCTAATGATAGTTTTATAGACTTGCCCTTTCAGGTTACTAGCTGTTATCGCCGCTGTTTTCACACAACCAAACTGTTTAAAACAGTATACCGAAATTCCTATAGGAATAACGACGTACAAAAGCTTCTATACCTACCTACTAAACCTCTTTTGTTATTAATACTAGCTACGTCCCGTGGTTATGTTCCTATTCTACAGGAGTATCGGGATTAAAAGTAATTTAGTAATTTAAGTCTAAGTAATTTTTCAAGGTCCCATCTTTATACCAAAATTTATCAAAATCTGTTGAGCTGTTTAGGCGTGAAAACGTAAAAGAAACTAGTAACCGTCCAGGAACTGCTGCTGTAAATACGAGAGAACGTTCTTTAAAGGCCTTCACTTATTTTTTTTAAATACTAGCTGCACCCTTCGGTTTCACCCGCGTAAGATTGAACAAAATCGGTTCAGCATTTTTTGTTTCATAAGAACCTTCTCGTGAAATAAGCAAACTATACAGCCGCGTGATGTCGTGACCAAGGGAAATAGGGATATTTTTTTTTATATTATAGAAGAAGAATATTGTAGGTAGACATCTTTTATAAAAGGTTAACCTACTGATTATAAAATAATACTTGTTTTTTTTTAGTAAATTTCATGCAGTTTAGTCAAGGAAGCATTTCTTTGTCTGATTGTTTTTATTACAAAAAACCACGTACTTAGTACTTAAGTAGACTCAAAACCAACCTGCGCAAGAGTGCAAGTATGCAACATCTCCGACTGCGTATGCAGCTCCATTTTGTCCAGCAACGCTATAGGCGCCGTGACCCATGCCCCGCGGAGGCCTGAACTCACGACCTTGGATAGCGAGTCGATCCTAATCACTCGGCCGCAGGTGTCCAAGGAGAGGAATGAAGGGATTTGATTCTGGAAACCAATTTTATTTTGAAATACCGGGTACAATAGGGTTATTTTGTGACAGTATGCCTAACTTTTTGCACTTTTTGACAATCAACATGACGTATACTGTACGGAACTAATCCACTAAGAATCCCTTTCCAATAAAAATAGGAAAGCAAATAACGGATATCTTCAACTACAAACAATGTAAATAAATACTATTGCAGTAATGAATTTATGAGTGCAATAAACAAGTGCACTTGTTCACTCGGGTATTCGACATGGTGAGTCGAATACCCGAGTGCAATGCAGAAGGATGCGGGTTCGATTCCCGCCTGGAGCCTACCTATTTATGCTTAAAAATAATTTGTTTCTTGTCTAGTTGTCTCTCTATGTATGTATAGTAAATAATGTATTTACAAAATAAAAATAAATTTACTTAGGTAAGTAAGTATTTTTTATATCCGTTATCACTAGATAACGGATATAAAAAATACTTAACCGCAACACAAGTTTAGTAGCCTACTACGGTGCTAGATGGCGCTGTATGATGTTTACAGAATTTATTTATTATTACAATTTACTACTCACCTCACTATAATTCAAAAACATATACGGATCATCTTCCATAATTAAAAAGTCGTATCTACAAGCCATTTCATAAATCTGTCTCTTTCTCTCCTCAGTAAGAACAGTGCCGGTCGGGTTGTTCCCGTTGGGTATGAGATAAAGGAGTTTGGGCATTTTGAGACCCTTTTTGAGGCGATCGCCGAGCATCGAGTCTAGTGTTTCGGGAATTAGGCCATCTTCGTCTTCTGGTATGTTTAGGACTTCTGGGTTAAATGCTCTTAGCTGGAAAGGAATTGGTATTAAACCTTAAATGTTCAAAGTACTGTGTCAAGTCAAAGAAGACAGGACGTGACCAATAAGCCACAAATGCCACTCTATGCTTGTTTTTACAACTTGATTTCTATCAGCAACGCTTTCGATCGATACAATAATACGAGAATGTCATTTTTTTTTGTTACTTAGCTGAATCTCTTTTATTTGGTCATATGCAAACACGGCTGTTAAGATTTAAAATATGAAGTGACATCTATCTTACCGCACTATGAAACCCGGTAAAGGTATACTGCGTGGTTAGAACTGCGTCTCCGGGTTCAACCAACAAGTCAATGACTTGGTACATGCCGTGCTGGCCTCCGTTTGCAATGATAACATCGCGCGGGAGCGATGGGGGCTTGTGGAGGTCGTTTTGGAAGGAACGGAGTTCTGATAGGAGGGCTGGTAAACTGAAACAGAAATAAAGTATAAAATAAACCTACATTATAATTGAATTTCTATTTTCACATTAACCAATAGATTGGCTTTTGAAAATCTACCTCACGCTTTTGATTGAAATTTGATTTAGTTTATAGTAACACGAAAGTTGCCTATTAGTTCTTCTTTAATTATTGTATACAGTTTTAGTTTAAAAATAAAGAAATTTTTCCTTTTATCAAAATTTGCCATCAATTGATATGGGTCTTTTTTTAAAATCACTGTTTTTCTACCATGAAGTAAAATAATTTCAAAGATTTCATTTCTCACCCTTGCGAAGGCACGTACTGCAACGCCTTGCCCAATTCTTTCCCTTCCAACACTAGAGTCTTTCCACCAGTTAGCTCCAACGTCATCTTGGTGTATGGAAACGCCTCTTCGTTCGGCATGCCTTCAGCCAGCGATATCATGTTCTTGCCCACTTTATATGCGAGAGATGCTGGGGGAGGAAATGAACTTTGAATAGGTTAGTCTTTAAGAGAAGTGTGGTCAATATTAATATCACTGAGCACAATGGAATTATAACGATTTACTTTTCAAAAATAAACTTTTTATTAAAATTAAAATTAAAAATAATTTATTTCTTTCGGACAAAATCTTAATTATGATAGAACTACACGTACCTACCAAGTAATTTCGTTTAACAAAATTATTTTGAACTAATTTTGGGGTAAAAGTTTGAAAGTTATTATCCAGGAAAGTCCAACGTTCAATATGGCAAATCATTATGAGTAAATTTTCTATACAGATTTGCCCTTGTTCTTTCATATAAAATACGTTAATAATATGTGATTTGTGATATAAATAATACATCACTGTTTGAGCTGAAGGAAACATCGTCGTCTTCGCTCCTAGAAGACTGTGCACTTGAAAACTTTTTAAAATATCAATTTCAATCATGTTCTCTAAGGTTAAAGTAGTTTTTGCTTTGATTTATCAAAACGGTCCTCTTGAACCCAGTTGGTTTCAGTCTGTCCTTATCCAACGAACCGACAAACACTAAAGACAGACCAATAAGACAGACTGAGGTCTCTCTAACATCAAGCGGGACCGTTTTTTTGAAGTAAGCTTTCTAGTTACTAGTACTATTTCTATGAAGGAAACAGATCAGCGCAAAGGTTACACCATTCATATAAATACCTTCACAATTTTAAATGATAAAAAAAAACAATCAAATGGAACAACAAACACTGATTTACACTTGACTGATTAGTAAAGTTTAAAAACAAGAAAGATAATCGCGATATCTCTAATTCCAAATTGATTGTAATCCATGAAAGTCTTTGATTGAGCATGTTTCGATAAATGCCTATATTTTAAACAAAGTCATATCTGCAGTGGTGTCCCATTGTTTCACCCGCGTAAATCCCGATCCCGTGGGAATATCGAGACCAAAAATAGTCTATGTTACTCCTCGATCATGTCGCTTTCTACTGGTGCAAGTATTTTTGGAATCGGTTGAGTAGTTTGGTACATTCATTGATTTACTTTGTGGAAACCCCACTTAAATAGATTCACTAACATTTATTGCACTTGTTGTTATAACGGCAACAGGAATACATCATATAATAAACTTAATAAACTTTTTCTTAGACCTATGTGTTGGGTATTGGTTGGGTACCTAAAACAACCTCGTCATATCATGTCGTCATGTCAAAGTCATGCAATGTTGATAAAAAAAACCTTGAGTTTTCCCCAAAATGCAATTAAAACGATTATGGTAATCGCTAAATAAATCTGTTTTTATTATCAATCATTCGCATTGATAATATTAATTATCAGGTGAGTAAATAATTATTATCTCTCACGTCACGATCAAGAATGATGATATTTACAAACATGATAAAAACATAGTCACGCCTACTTTACTATACATATTTAAATTTTCTTGTTTTTACATTAAATTAGAACTATACCTAAGGAATTCTTGTTGATTATGAACCTCTAAATACAAGAATGTTGACCACCTACTTCGTAGACAGAAGACTTATAGCATTACATTATTATATTTTGGTTTGACGACCTCTGTGGCGCGTCAGGCGAACGCTTGGCTGCAATGCAGATGGTTGCGGGTTCGATTCCCGCTGGGTGCAAATATTTATCTTAAAAATAAATATTTGTATCTGGTTTGGGTGTATTTCTATGTATAATATATGTATTTACAAAAAAAAAAAAAAAAAGTAGTATATCCGTTGTCTGGTCACCGTAACACAAGCTTAGCAGCTTACCACGGGGCTAGATGGCGCTGTGTGTTGGTCACAGAATTTATTAAATAATTTATATTTATTTTAATAAAGCGGTCGCGGGGAGTGTGCGGCCTTGGATGGAGGTGGCTCATGAGCTGGGCCCTAATTCGGTAAGGACATAGCATGCAGAATGCATGCGACGTGCAGGAGATGTACGTTAATTCGTATTCTGTAAATGTTATTTTACTTAATTACTACTTAATTAGTTAAGTAGCCTTCAAAATTAAGGCCTACGTAATTATTTAAATAGCTCCCTTTGTTTCTTAGCCAATCAGAATTTAAAGAAGTTATAGAAAAGCTATTATTTTTACTCCTGCAACAAATCGACTTCTGCAATGCTCATGCATTCAGCCTGCTTGTTGCATGCTATGTTTTTACAGATTTTTTTTTGTTATTTTTATAACAAAAAAAATATTTCCTATTTATTACCCACGACGCAACGGAGCAGTGTAAATGCGTTTGGCGTGAGAGGTTGTGTTTGTGTGCGCATTTTAATAAATATATTTAAAAAAAATTAGCTTACTGATCTGTCTCGTCAATGATGGTTCTCGTCTAGATGCCCTCGTGCTGATAAACCTCTCATAATCCTTGTCTGTCAGAGGTCTGTACCGATCTTCCAATTTACCACTTTCACTGTAGAACTTGAAGAAACTCTCAATGCTATCATTTTGAGAATATTTCCTTAACAAGTAATATAACGGTTGGAGATTTTTTACTAGCTTTTTTGAAGGGACTTTTGGAGTCACAAACATTTTGATTCGAGTTAAGTAATGTATTTCGTTTTTTACGATACTAAGTTTTTTATATTTATTTTAAGTTAATGTATTTTACTTTCTAAGACACTATTTTTTCTAAATTTTTTTTTATTATTTTATGCTTTATATCTTTTCTCTTTTTTTTTAATATCTAAAAACACTTAATGAAATATATTTCTATTATTTTAGCTTTCTTCTTTACGTTTACTTCGATAAATATCTCGTTAGAAACAACACTGCTATCCTCTTTCGCAGTTCGAGATAAAAAAGATAAGTAGTAAAAATGTATTTAATTTTTACGTGTACTATCTTTTAATATCCAAGCATTATTTTCGCATAAAGTGCTGATAACAACTGATAAGAGGAGTGAAATCAGTTTTATAAGCAACTCCCTCCCGATGTGCGTCCACCTTGACGTGGTGGAGGGGGGGGGGGATGAGTAGCTGCAAGGCAGGCAGTCTTCTTCTACTTTTCGTGTAGTGGTGTGACACACCTAGTGCTAGAGTTTTCAGGTCGCCCTAAGGCCTCTAACTTGACCTAACAACTGGTATCACAGATAACAACCGGGACCAACTGCTTAACGTGCCTTCCGAAGAACGGAGGAGCTCGAGAATATGATTTTTTGTCAAACAAATTTTCGGTCACCCATCCAAGTAAGGACCGCGCCAAGCGTTGCTTAACCCACACAACCATTCAACATCGGCTGGTGCAGCTAGGCCAATGAGCTCCAGTGAAGCCAGGCTTGTCTGGGCCCTGATTCGATAAGGACATAGGTGGGACATAGCATGCAAAATGCAGGCGACGTCCAGGAGATGTACGTTAGCGGGTCATCGGGTCCGGGGGGTCCTTTCTGCAAGGAAAGGGCCGAGTGGAAGACAACCACTATAAAAAAATTACCTCGGCCCTCAGTGGTGAACTTCGGAGGTTTTACCCGCACAAATCCCGATCAAGTAGGAATCTCAGGCTAGGTAACCTATTCTCTAAGGTCCTATATAACTATAATGCCGGCATTTGGCTGTCGGTGAGGAGGCTATAACATATATAAATAATCAAGTAGAGAGTGGTGTGTCCCATCTAACTATATACCAAAAATTATTTGTGGTATAGACGTGAAAAGATAAAAGAAACCTTAAAAATCGTTCGACGCATCTAGGAGCCTTAAAAAATTGTGGATGGACTCGGGTGGGACTTCAACACAATTTGGTGTCATTATACTTTACCTTTAAAAGGAGTCCCACCCGACTGCATCCACAATTTTTTAAGGCTCCTAGATGCGTCGAACGATTTTTAAGGTTTCTTTACCTTTAGGTATCTTCTTGTTTTTTACTTTTCAGTTTTAACGGCAGTCGGGTTTTTTATTTTTTTTAAATATTTTTTTTATTTAACGCTTTTTAGTTATTAGAGATTAGATACAATTACACCAGAGAAACTCATTAACTCTGGATGTGTATACTCCAGTAGCGAGGACTCGAAATCGGTTAAAGATTGGCTATCTAAAAGCCTTCAATATTATAATAGCTATTCTTTTTGAGTTTTGCTGAGACGGCTATGAAGTAGGCAGGTATCCATCTTAAAATATAATTACCAAATCCGAAAACTTCGTCGCGACTGGTGATACAAAGGCTGGCGGTTTCTTGTCCTAGCGGATTAGCCTTGCTATCCATTATCCATAGCGCGACATTTCAAATTTTTAGTTAATTACTTATTGTAAGCATAGTAATTGTTATTTATGTTATCTCTGACAAACTGACAAATCAAACATTCAAATTCCTTCAAAAGTTGAAACTCGGCGTCAAAGTCAAATCGAAAAGTTTTTAAGTAACGTTCCGTTGTCTTTGCTCGGTTTTTATGGTCAAGACAAATCTTGCTTTATAGCGTTTTAAATCTTTATTTTTATTTATTTATTATTTTAATGTACCCTATGTCACTCTCACGGTCATGACGAATCTAACGACGTATCGTTTATCTAAATCGGCCCAGCCGTTTAGGCCCTACGACGGCACAAAAATAGGTCACATACATACATACATACATACATACATACATACATACATACATACATACATACACTCACGGCAAAAACATAACACTTCCTTTGGCAGTCGTGTAAAAAGACAGACAGAGTTACAATAACTATAGATGTAGTTGTATGGACTAGATACGTAGCTACGCCTGCAGTTTCATTATATTTCAATTTAAAATATTATGCATCTGGTACCCTAAGTTCTCAGCAGACTTGTCATAATAAGTACTTCGACTTTCACTTCCAATAAAATAAATTTTACCTGTTTGTTAGTTATTACTTATTATTAGACATCTTGCCTACTAGGTACTTATTTTCTTATAAAGTACCTAATATCAGCCCTAATTAACTATCTCAATGTTATTAAGAACGTTATCTCTGACACGTGAACTGTAAACAATGAGCAAGAGCGGGGCTGTTTATTTAAAATATTATAGGTAAAGTCACATAACATAACAAAGATTTATCTGTTCACTAGCTGCGCCCAACGGTTTCACCCGCTAAGTCCCGTTTCCGCGGGAATATCGGGATAAAAAGTAGCCTATGTGTTAATCCAGGTCCCCAGCTACCTATTTTCCAAGTTTCATCGCAATCAGTTCAGTAGTTTTTGCGTGAAAGAGTAACAACCTCACATACATACTTACATACATACAAACTTTCGCGTTTAATTAGTAAGAAGTAAGATTATTATGTTGCAGTTGAAACTCAGAAGATGTTAAAAATGTTGACTGAAAAAATCGTCAAAAAATGTAAGTTTTTGATTGAATTTTCGGTCAAAACTATTTTTGACAATTCTAATCTATCCAAAATAACCTTAGAGTATTATAATTACTCTAAAAAAATAACATAAGTAAACCTATCAGTCAAAATAAATTTTGAAAAATAAAAACAAAAAAAATGAAAACCATCACGGGACGCCTGACAGATTTTAAATATTTGACATTGACAGTATAAGACAGATGTGAAACATTTCACATTATTATTATTTCTTATCGGTTGTGAACCGATTATGGCCATTAGGAAATTAGCCAGTGTCATGTATTTTAATATATTATGCAAGTTATTTGCATCGAAACAGTCAAGTCGTCATAGTTAAAGTCAAGTCTAGGGAATCATTTGTAAACACGGCGGCCATTTACAAACAATCTTCACGGAGCCTTGGAGACAACACTAAGTCAATGTTTTGCACCGATTTTCACTTTCATTCCACTTGTACACCTTCACGAAACTAAATTGATTAATATGCCCCCGAAATTAAACAATTTGCACGCATATGAACTAGGTTTCACAAAAATGAAAATTTAGCACCACATCTCCTCAACGAGTTCCCGCCAAGACTCTGAAGAAGACCAACATTTCACATTGACAGAAGTGAAATATTTGACATTGACAGATGTGGTTTCATATAGGGTGGCGAGACTTCGCCACGTCAACAATCAGGTTTATATTATGAGTATCGATGTATAGATTTATCACATAAAAAATTCTGAAGTTCAAAACTAACTTTTGAGTAAATTTTCAGTTAAAACTAGTTTGGATTGAAAGCATATAACAACGATCAAAATGAGTTTTTACCAAGCGTTATGGTCAAAACTGACTTTTTACTGATTTACAAACCTGATCTATACAAAATAACAAATTTGACCGCTTCGAGATTTGACTGTAACATACATTGCAATGCTCTTCTTACATCATTGACTTTTTGTTAATGCATTTTAAATAAATAAAAGTAAGGTCACCAACTAGTAATCTATGTAGGTACATACTTACATATGTACCTAGGTACATAAACTAAATTGTAACTGAGTGATTGTTGAACTATTTTGAATGAAAAGATATATTCACAAAAACAGAGCGCACGGTCTACGGTTCGAACCAACGCATCTCAATCCGGGGAATGTGACTTAGGCCTTTAGTCTACCGACGCGGTGACTTCTACGCCGAATTATCGCTTCAATATCAAATTAAATAATAACAAATTAAATCTTACTAATATTATAAACGCGAAAGTTTGTATGTATGTATGTGAGGTTGTTACTCTTTCACGCAAAAACTACTGAACCGATTGCGATGAAATTGGAAAATTGGAATATAGGTAGCTGGGGACCTGGATTAACACACACACACACGTACTTTTTATCCCGATATTCCCGCGAGAACGGGACTTACGCGGGTAAAACCGCAGGGCGCAGCTAGTATAATATAATTATAATTAAAAAAATTGACTTTAATTTTGTTTGTCGCTTACCATATCATAATTTAGAATTCCTTTTGTTCCTAGATCGCGGTGTTGACATTTCGCTGCTGGCCGGTGTGCCTGCAACACTTGCACCGGGGAATAACCTTATAACATAATTGTGAATTAAAATGACTAAAATAACCAATCTATTTCCACGAAACGCAATCAAAATGAAAGCTTACTTCAAGACCCGCTTATATTCATCCATCATTTCGTCGACAGGATCGATGGTGGCTGTCGGATATATGTTTAGAGACAAATATGGAGCCCCAGCGATTACAGCTGAACGCATCTGAAAATTAAAGTAAAAAAATCAGTAATTTATACTTCATTTTGGGAAGCTATTCTGCTCATGATTCCTAATGTCTTATTAGATCTTAACCAAATTAAAATGAGTCTCCTATTTTTAGACCTTCTCTTTTTTGTGCTTCTCTTTTTTGTCGGTTAAAATTATATTTATCTTACTATCTTACTTCTTACTAATATTATAAACGCGAAAGTTTGTATGTATGTATGTATGTGAGGTTGTTACTCTTTCACACAAAAACTTCTGAACCGATTGCGATGAAACTTGGAATATGAGAAGCTGGGGACCTGGATTAACACATAGGCTACATTTTATCCCGATATTCCCGCGGGAACGGGACTTACGCGGGTGAAACCGCGGGGCGCAGCTAGTAGAGATAATAATCTACCTAAGCCTGTCAATATTTGTTAAACTGTTCTGGGAGTAGACGTGGCCATTATTTCACGTAACTAGTTACAATAACTAGTG
This sequence comes from Idaea dimidiata, assembly GCA_949358125.1. Taxonomy (NCBI): domain Eukaryota; kingdom Metazoa; phylum Arthropoda; class Insecta; order Lepidoptera; family Geometridae; genus Idaea; species Idaea dimidiata. The sequence goes on along the minus strand of OX442334.1, from coordinate 16,478,971 downwards.
ACGCGACACGTAACGAAATCACTAGTTTTGAGTCGCGGTTTTTGTAATGCGTTATTCAGCAAACTTTATTTGTATCTAACACTTGGATAGGTAGTGATTTATTTTAATCTCCTAAGTACCTCCTAACTGTATAATTTGTGGAGGTTTTGCAAACCATTACAGTAGCTAAAAAAAAATAACTAGTTACAAAAATCACTAGTTCTGAAACAGGCTGAGCCGACCAAGTAACTCGTTTCGTTACGCTTCTTAAATATGACTTCGTTGAAAAAAATAAACTATGATGCATAAATCATTAATTATTATTCATCGTGTCATTTGGGTTCGCATGTGGCGTAATGGTTAGCTCATTCGCATTTAGATGGTGCTGAAAAGCAACCAATTAATAATAATAAATAATAATAATAATAATGTTTATTCAAAAGTTTGTACAATTCAGCACAGTTACATAAAAATGAGGTAGGTACTTAAGATACACTTAGCAATATTGAAAGGTACATTTGCTTAATTAGTAATGATCTTACTACTCCTAAACTAAGCAGAGCTTGTATTATAGGAGTTTGTAGTCAATTGTTCTTCGTAGATAACATAAGGACAACCTGAGACGTGACTAGGGAGACCGAAATGTAAATGTGTGTGGAACAAGAGAAAAATAAAAAGGGGTTTGTGTTTAAACATAATATATATTATATTTATTTTACACTCATATAAGTAAATAAATAATCCAAAGAATATTGTGATACACAAATAAATAGAAATAAATATATTTGAATAAATAAATGTAAATACTTCGTTGAATAAAAGGTGAGTAATACTAATAATATAACAATCCATCAAAAGTTCAAATTATTACCACTACTACTAACCAAACCACCAACCGGGTTAAATAAATCGTCAAGCGAACTCGTCAAAAATTATCTTACTGTCTCTTTCTGGGTATCCATTGCAGCCAATTTCTTATTGAGATCGTGTTTCAGACCCTGCATCAATGAGAAGTCTTTTTCGAGGATACCTTGCAGACCTGGTAATTATACAGCAATTATATTTTGTGTAGCTTCACCAGATAGACGGTGAAGAGAATCAAACCCGTGTCAAGAAGGAGGAGGACAAGTTTTTATGCTAAAACAAATATTTGTTTCGGGTATATGTATGATTACTACTCGATAATATTATAGTTTTCATTTGGTCAATGAATTTTCGAAATCGGTCTTGTAGCTTCTGAGCGTATTCGTTAACTACCAATAAATAAATATTTCCTCTTTATATTTTATTAGTATAGAGAAGAATTTACACAAGAAAAATACACTTACCTAATTCTTTCAAACAAGGAATATATTTTTTGTCAAGTCACCATAACACACCCTTATTAGCTCTTCATGCGGCTACCTATATTAATCCATCTAAGTATATCTTCCTATAACCCTGTTAATGTGGAAGAAGCCTAGAGTCTATAATGGTCTTACCAGCGTTTTCTAAAAGTTCATCTAAGTCTTGCAGCTGGTATTCTGCTGTAGCCGGCTCCAACATTCTTGGTGACGGTTGAGGTTCTGGAGCTGGAGCTGGTGAATTCGTTTCTAAAACGAAGTGAAAAAACTAAATAATTGTAAAAATACAAGCCCATGGAGTTTCCCTGCTCATTGTCAAAGGGAATTCCATAAGTAATAAGCTATTTAAACACGATTGGAACACATAGCAAAGAACGTCAAAATAAGAAAATTAAAAGTAAAGGACTCGAGTAAATGTCTAATTAGGAATTGTGTCTGACCTGACTAACTGACGGATGGATCAACGCATAGCCTATATACCGTTGATAGTAGAAGATTGGAATTCGGAGAGTGTGTTCTCTATAAATGTATTTTCGAAATTACCATCGGGCACCAATCATACTAGCTTACAAAGCTAGTATACAGGGGCTACTGTAATTTAAATACTACTTTAATTCTACGACGGAATTAACAAACGAAAAATAAAACTGTCACCGAGAAAGAGAATCTGTCATTTTATAATAGGCATTATAACAGATTTTTTGTTCGTTCGTGGAATTAAAGTACAGGCCCAGATAGTATGAAATGAAATGAAATGAAATGAAATGAAATGAAATGATTTATTGTTTGTGGATCTAGGTAAAAATAGATAGTATACACAATTAAGGAATCTCTAGTCCTACCACGTGGGCATACAAACATGGTTCTTAGAAATAATAGTCAATTTTAAAACACATTCTTATAGTGAGGGTAGGCTACTAACATGTCCCGTTCACTTTTACAATTGCAACTGTTTTCATATTAATCACAATACACAATTAAATACATTAATATAGAATAAACATACATTGTCAAAGGATAATTATATTAATAATTCGTCAATTGTATTTTATATTTAATACAGCGATAAGTCTATTCAAATTGTCAAGTACTGCTTCGATTATTTTTATTATCTAAAAATTGTTTGATTTTATAATATGCTTTTTTCACCAAGAACTTATTTAGGGTATGCTTGAATTCATTTAAATTTTCGATGGCACGGATTTCTTTGGGAATTGCGTTATATATAACTGGTGCCATACCAAAAACACTTACCTGTAAAAGATGAGTTTTACTTAACCTGTATCTTAAAGAGACACCTCGTCTTGCACTAAATTCAGTCTCAAAATAATTGCTGTTGTTTCTGACAAAAAGAGCCACTTCGCTAATGTATAACGAGGGAAGCGTTAATATATTCATGTCTCTGAAAAACTTCTTACAAGAAGTCCTACGTTTTAGGCCACACATTGCTCTGATACAGCGCTTTTGAGCCTTAAAAGCTTTTTCCTTGTCCGTGGAGTTTGCCCAAAATAAGACTCCATAACGCAGCACAGACCCAACATGCCCGTGGTATGCAGTTAATAAAGCTGGCATACTTGCAACTCTATTCAGTCTATATAAGGCGTACGAAAACTTATTAAGTCGCTTAGTTACATTATCAATGTGTAATTTCCAAGTAATCTTGTCATCAATTAGTAATCCTAAAAACCTAGTATTGTGTTTTTTAATAATTTTATTCCCCTGGTAATTTATATTCATGTTTAAGTCAATATTATTTCTTTGTTTGAAATCCATTATTATAGTTTTATCGAAATTTAATTTTAAGTCATTTTGTTCTAGCCATTCCATTAATTGTTTTAAATTGTTATTGATGTCAAATTCTATGCTATGTTTCTTGTCATTATCCGTCATAAATAAAATTGTACAATCGTCAGCAAATAATGTCATTGGATGGGGAATGGAATTAACAAAGTCATTAATGTATATGACAAATAGCAATGGACCCAGCACACTACCTTGAGGCACCCCTACCCTCATATTTTTACTATCTGAAGAGTAGAGTTCTTCAGTTACTGTTTTATTGGATAGTGCCCTGATTTGCGTATATTGGGTTCTATTACTCAAATATGAATTCACCAGATCATGATACACGTAGACTCACGTATACTCACGTAGATCAGCAAAGTCCGGCAAGTCCCAGGCGCTAGGTCGCCTCGGAGCCAGCGTATCGCCTGGAGGAGGGGGAGGAGCGCCACGAGGGGAACCCAGTGATAGTACACACACGTGGGAGCATGCGGTTATGAGGAGAGAGCTGCGGTTGAACCGGGTGTACTCGCTGGAAGTATTTAAACGTATAAGAACATGGTAGAATAGAATGTGGAACCACGCCTTGCAATATTTTTACAGTCGTCGCGGCGAATTCACGACACCCACGGAAAGACATGTGGTAACCCTAATGCCGCGGGGTACACGGTCAAATGTATTTTTTTTGGTCATGCGAAGTGGAGAAGTAAAATTAAAAAAACGGACCCCGTGCTCCCGTGAGGGATGTTATCAGGAACATCGCTCGGATGCTGAGCAGAAGATGGGTTAATCGTGGGGAAAGGCATATGGCTAGAAAAGGACGTCATGGGTTGATATGATAACGACGGAGTAAACAACGATAGATAGACGTTATCATAAGACATGCCAAACGAGATTGGATGTCGAGAGCCCAAGACCATCAAGAGTGAAAAAGGATGGTGGAGACCTAAGTCGAAGATTGGACATGAAAGGACTGTTATTGATGGATGATGAAGAACTTACGGCTGTTGAATCTTAGCTGATCTCTTGATATCAGGATCCATCAGCATCAACCCCCCGGTTGGTGCCTGCATCACGCTCGAACCACGACGAGAAGTGTAGTCGAATTTATCTGTATCAGAGTCCTTGTATAGAGGCCCTGGATGTATGCAGTATGTCCCGAATTCAACTTTTTTCCCCAGTACTCCAAGGAACGGAAATTTTATTTTGACTGTTTGAAGTAAACACTCTTCGTAAATGTCCCAAACGTGAACACTCTGTAAAATATATAATAAATACATAGGAAATGGATGCACGTTAAGCAGTTGGTCCCAGTTGTTATCTCTGATAGCAGTCGTCAACACGGTGTCGAGTAAGGCAGTAGGGCGACCTAAAAACTCATAAGACTATGTGACCCATACTACTACACGAAAATAAGCAGAATAAATTAATGGCGCTGTGTAAATCATCAAAATTAAGTATAGAAGAGCTATTTTTTCAGCTCAAGTAGTTCCATCGCAGGGAATACAATATCCCTTTCCAACTGTATTTGGAGATGGCAAGTCTTCGTCGAATGTATCCTAATCTTTTCAGAAGAGATTTTAAATTAGTATAGTTACAAATAACTCACACAATTATTACAAAAGGCCACCACAACTTCCCTAGCAGGCACCACAGCTACATCCAACACGGCAGCCTGCGCAGGCGCAGGTAACACCGCAAACGGCGCAGCTTGTGACGTCTCCCAAAGACGGACACCGTCCGGGGAGCCTGTAGCTAGCAGGTGGAGGGGGTAGACGGCGTGGAAACAGGATATGCCCTGGGGATGATAGAGTTGTGACTTCCTCTTTTATGCAAACCTAACTTGTTTTATTTTAAACTGTTTCCTACACTTGGATGTCAATTTTTTGAAGAAAACGTTGTACCCGAATGCGAAGTTGAGAATTTGCATCATGTCAGGGACGGCGATGCCGGGCTCAAGTCCTGTCAGGTGCAAATTTTTGAAATATAATATGTAATAAATTGTTTATGGAATTAAGGTTAAGGAAAACATCGTAACGAAACCCACGGTTTAGTTAGCTCCAGACTTATTAATCGGTTCTTTCCTCTGGACATATGGCTGACAAGGCATATGTCCAGTCCACATAATTTCAACAAGCTTGTTCACGAGACTCAACATTACTAGCGAAATATCGAGCTCCGCGAATAAATTATTAAACATGGTAAACACCCCGTTAATAAGTAATTTTAGTAGTGAAAATAACCATGTTTGTTTAAAATCGTATATATTACACTTACTCTCTGCACTTTGAACACGTAATCGTCAAGTTTTCCAGGCACGTGTCGTGCCCTCACGCTCACTCCCGAGTCGTGTGAGCAGGACAGCAACATAACTCCATCCTTCGCGTAGGCTATGCGCCTAATTGATCGGGAATGCATGCGGCGCCATATTGTTATTGTAAAATGGGATGTGTGAGGGGGTGATGACAATTCCTGTAAAATTTACAACGTGGTTTCAGATGCTTCTGCAATCGTACTTCATAATGATGGAGTTTTGGAAGACCACCCACTCGGTGGACGGATGATCAACACGCATAAACTACTAACTAAGCTGATTGTGATGAAACGTGTAGACCTACTTTTTATCTCTATATTCTCACGGAATTGGAAGTTATGAAGGTGAAACCGCGGGGCGTTCCAAGTTTTATTTTATTTTACTTTTATGTAAAACATTTTAAGAAGCTATCCTGCCCATCACTCTGAAGATTTAATACGCAATTTTTTTACAATTATGATGCATATATGCAATATGCATCGCGATTTAGCGCTATAGTGATTTTGAAAATCTGAACCGATGATCGGTGGTTCCGAATCTTGATGCTGATCGTACCTTAGACAGTAAAGTAAATTTAATCCAGTGTAGACGGGCCTGGCGCTTGTATCTTTGTATGTTTGTTCGACGATAACTTGAGTATCGTTGCTTCGATCTTTATGAATTTTGGTATGCGCGTAGTTTAGGTCCATAGAATTTATGAGTTCGAAGATGAGCCGGATCGGTAGGGGGGTTGGGGAGATAGGGGGTGCAAAAAGAGAAAATAATCAAGTTCTAAAAATGTGTCAATAGATGGCGCTCAACATACCTCCTAGATCGCGGTATCGTTGCGTTTGCTTGCGATATATACTCCAAGATCTGACATTTTTGTAAGGAATGTTAACGTCTATTAGTGATCAAAGTAAATAATTCATGTTTATGTTACAAATTGTGGTCGATTGTCGTAAATCTATACTTTATTAATATTATTAATATTATATATTATATATATTACAAGTTCTAAAAATGTGTCAATAGATGGCGCTCAACATACCTCCTAGATCGCGGTATCGTTGCGTTTGCTTGCGATATATACTCCAAGATCTGACATTTTTGTAAGGAATGTTAACGTCTATTAGTGATCAAAGTAAATAATTCATGTTTATGTTACAAATTGTGGTCGATTGTCGTAAATCTATACTTTATTAATATTATTAATATTATATATTATATATATTATATATTATATTATTATGTCTGTTATACGTCCAGTATCACGGGGCTATGGAGTCCCGGACCTTTGGAAGGCGTGCGTGGAGCCGAAGCCAACACGTAGAGGCCCTTTTCAATAACAATTTTACTCGCAAACAATGAAGTGGACACCAAGCCGACGATTATCCCAGTCTGCACTATAAAATGTAGCAAAGGACAACCACCGGATCGGATAGAACTATTGACAAATCTACGGATGAAAACAAAATGGGCTATAGTGACGTGATGGTAGTGGGTTGGCTACTGGGGGAACTATGGTGATTATGGCGCCTGCCGTAACAATGTTTAATAAACACGTAAAAATGGCAGACGGAGACTCGCCAACTCACAAACTGGGCTACCCTAATCAGCTGAGCAAATTACAGCAAGGGAGCAACAGGGACGTGAGTGGCTGAAGGATGGATATACCTCCCTGGATTTTAAGTCATCACTGGTATGCCAGTGAGCGGGCCAACTCATCACTGACGTGAGGTGTCCATCCTCCGAGCATTTCTGCTCTCGCGACTCCACTCTGACCGGCCGGTGAAGGCAAGCCAAAGGCGGGGGACCGCTTCCTCGTCAGTGTTCACTCCGACCAGCCAACTAAGGCAAGCCGGAGGTGAGAAACGGTGACTTCCCCCTGGAGCACTCGGGAACCCGCGGGGTCGCTACTCCCCGGCACCTCGCCTCAAGGTGCCCTGCGGGTATATTATTATTATTATTATTTATTATATTATTATTATTGTTTTCAACATTTATGTTTCTCCTCATTAAAGAGGGTGAAAAAGTACGGGCCGAAGCCAAGTACATTATAATGTTAGGTAATATCGGAGTTAAGGAATTTACGAGTGAGGCGGCATGTATTGAGGATCACGGCTTTTTGTAACTGCAAGTATGTGGATGGATTAATGTTAAGTAGTTTTAAATTTGCGTGCAGTGTTTTAGGTATGACACCTGTGCTTGACAACACTATGGGGATTGTTCGGACATGACTGATTTGCCATTGCGTTTTGATTTCTATGGAAATTTCTGTGTATTTTGCAATTTTTTCGGTGTGGGTCGTTAATAAATTATGTGTGTTACAGACTGCTATGTCGATGAGGTATACTGTTTTATTCTGTTTGTCTAGTAAAGTTATATCCGGTCTATTGTTGTATATGGTTTTGTCTGTTATAATAGTTCTATCCCAATATAGTTTAAAATTAGAGTTTTCCAGAACAGTATCAGGTTTGTATTTGTAGTATGGGACTTTATCTGTAATTAATTTCTTTTGATGTGCTAGGTATTGGTGTATGATGGCAGCAACTTGATCATGGCGGTGCTTGTAGTCAGTCTGGGCTATGGATCTACAAGCACCAGTTATGTGTTGTATCGTCTCAGAGGCGCTGTGGCATCGTCTACAAGAGTCCTGAAAATTTGGTCTTCGGATGATAAACTTGTTGTAGTTCCTAGTGTCGATAACCTGGTCTTGTATCGCGACCATGAATGCTTCCGTTTCGGGAAACAGTTCACCCCGTTGCAGCCAGGCGTTCGACGCTTTGATGTCGACATGTGGTTGCTGCCAATCAAGGCGGTGTCTCCCGTGCAAGGACTTTTGTTCCCAGGCTGCAATTTTCTCTGCATTAGTTGTAACAATTTCGTTAGGTTGTTTATTAGTTAATGATAGGTTTAATGGAGTGTAACGTTTGTCTGTATGTGAAATAATATTGTGCAAAGCTGAATTACTAGATTTATTAAAGAAAAATTGTCTTAAGTTCGTTATTTGTCTATTGTGCAAGTTTTCTACGTCTATAATTCCTAGTCCTCCCTCTTCTCGTGGTAAGGTCATTCTCTGCACACAAGATCTTGGGTGGTGTTTTCGGTGTTTTGTCAGAGTTGTGTTTATTATCTGCTGCATTTTTCGCAAGTCAGTTTTTGACCATTTTATTATACCAAAAGAATAAGTCAGAATAGGGATGGCAAAAGTGTTGATTGCTTTAGTTAAATTTCGGGATGTAAGTTGAGACTTCATGATCGCGTTGAGCCTATGTTTAAATTTTGTGATAAGCTGTGCCTTTGTGTGTTTTTCATTAATCTGATGAGTCTGTTGAAATCCTAAATACTTGTAAGTGCTTCCTGATTCTAATGCTTCTACTGTCTCCCCTGATGTTAAAGAATAATCGTTGGAACATATGTATCTACCTTGTGTTAGGGTGTATGTTTTGCACTTGTCAATTCCGAAAGCCATATTAATGTCATTTGAAAATGTTTGGGTTATATCAGCTAGTTTATGAAGAGATGGAGTATCTTTACTGTATAATTTAATGTCGTCCATATACATGAGATGAGTGAGTTTTTTGTCTTTAGTATCATCTGAGTTTATTGAGAGGCCTTTGTCAGTTCTATTGAGTAAATTTGAAAGGGGGTTTAATGCAAGACAGAACCATAGTGGGCTTAAGGCATCACCCTGGAAAATACCACGTTTTATTCTTACGGTACCAGTCTCTATCGTTTTACCTAATTTTAGTTTAGTTTCCCAGTGTTGCATTGCTTCTTTAAGAAAGTTTGTAATAGTTGGATGAATGTTGTAATGTTCTAATATATAGATAAGCCAACTGTGAGGAATGGAATCGAATGCTTCCTGATAATCTACATACATTGTACATACATCTTTTTTAAGTTTTGTGTTGTTTTTCATGGCAATGGAGTCTATTATGAGTTGCTCCTTACAGCCTTGACTAAATCTACGGCAACCTTTTTGTTATTCCGCTAAAATATTATTTTCGGTGATATGCTTATAAATGACTTGGGATATACAAGAAGTTATAATTTTGTAAATATTTTGTAGACATGTTATTGGTCTGTAGTTTGCGGGGTTTGTTAGGTCAGATGTTTTAAGAATCATGTAGGTTATTCCCTGTGTTATAAAATTTGGCATTAAATTGGGAGATCTAATAAAGTCGTTAATGTGATGGAACAGTGCTGGGTGTAATGACGTTAATTTTTTGTAATAGTAATTATGAATGTGGTCTGTACCTGGAGATTTCCAATTATGAGTATTCTTCATTACATTTATAAAAACATCTAACGGGATGTGTTCAAATTCCATTATCAAGGTGTTGTCTACTGTTTGTTTGTCAGTTTGGATCCATTCGGCGTTATAATTATGATGAATTGGATTTGACCAAATATTAGACCAGAAATTGTGAAGTTGTTCTTGTGTTGGAGTGGGTTCATTAGTTGAATGCGAGTTGTTTTGTATGTTGGTTGAGTTTGATGTAAGATTGCGATAAAATTGTTTTTCATTACATATAAACTGGGTATTTTGCTGCTTTCTTTGTGTGCAATTGAGATATCTTCGGCGTCTGCTACATTGAGTGTTAAGTTTCTGTTTTAAAGTGTCTAAATATTGTGCATCTGTTGTATTGGGGTCTTCGTAACTTGAATGTGTTTTATATTTATTTCTAATCCGTTCTATGTGTTTTATTAATCCTAGACTTCTACTGCCTTGCATGTAATGGGACAATCTGCCTATTTCTTTACGTAGTTTTTCTATTTTCCTATCTAATCTTTTCAGCCAGTTAGGTCTTTTGTCACTATTGTTCATGTTCGGTTGTGGTGATCCTAAACTGATTTCTTTTATTTTCGAACCGTTGCATGTAGCTGCTGTATATGCTGCACAATAAATGAGGGTGTGTGTTGCGTTAAAATCATTGTCATCTAAAATGTATTTTGGTATAACTGTTGAGTTCAAATAGGAAATTATATAAGCAAATTTTTTCGATGTCTTTTGTTTTGGTATGAATGGTCTATCGGTGGGATTACTATTTGTGTACTTGTTTAATGTTTCATTGAAGGTTTCTGTAATTTTAAGGTCAAGAACAGTATCTATAAATTCATTTGTTAGGTTCTCAGCCTGCACTGTAGGGGTTTGTTGATCTTCTGTTGTTTGGGTTTCAGATTGATTTGGTGCCAGGTCAGAAAGTGTGGCGATTATAGTATTGTTTAGTGTGCTGGTTGGTAAATTTAAAAAATCTCTTACTTGTTGTTTAATTTCATCTAGCCTATTGTCGTTTATAAGTTTATTATTAATTATAACTCTACGCTGGTCAGAAATGCGCTGTTCAGATACATGCGAAATTTGTGGGAATAGCTCTATAATAGCAGTATGTAATGGTTTGCGGTAGGCAGTTTTATTAGTTTCTACGTGTGTGATTTTATAATATTCTCTTATTATGGCTTCGTTTATTTCATCGGGCCAGCTCATTCGCGTACGTGTATTTGGCTGTGTATTTAAGCTAATCTGTTCTCTCTGAGATGGTGACTGAAGAACTTGTGAAACATCATCTTTAATCGATTGTCGTTTTTGAGATGAGATTAGGTTATTCTTAACGATAGCACGTCGTTGATCCCCAATACGCTGCTTTGAAACAATCATATTTGGAAATTTATTAATGAATTCTGCGTGGAGCTGATCTAGGTATCCACGACTCTTTGCTTCTAAGTTTGATAAAATGAGATATGTGCGCCAAATGAATTCATTCATTTCATCTGTCCATTTCAATCTAATGCGCGCTTGGCCAGAGGCGGGTACAGAATAGTTGGCATTTGCCGCCTGTACAACGTCTACGGCTGTTGAACTGAATGAATCACGTGAGGAAGGGGAATGATGATCAAGGTTAAAGTTCAAGTACGAAGGAGGAGAAGAAGTGATTGAAGAAAATAAAGAGTTAGGAGATGATGATGATGATTTTGGTCGGCTGTCGCTTTGTTCGGGTGACCCGGTAGGAGCCCGCCGTCTCAGCTCTCTACCACCAACGGCTCGTCCGCTGCAACACCCAGCGTTGGCTCCAGGTGTGCCCTGGCGATAGCCCCCAGGTAGCGGCGTTAAACGTTTACTCTTTTTCTGTCGTGTCTCCATTTTGTTGGGTTACCAGTGCCACGTTTGCCATCCAGTAGATAGAAGTTATGTTACCCGCCCCCTACGATGACCAGGTGTTCGATCAGGGCGTGTGGTTGTTATTATTATTATTTTCTTTTTATATTCTTTTAATCTCGGCTTAAAACCGGTTTTTAATCTAATTCACGGGCCTAAGCCAAGTGGAATAGATTGTTGTAATGTGTTTGAAAAATCACTAGGTTGCGATTCCCTTCCTGACTCTAACTGCAAAAATTTTCGGACGATCCTACATGTATTTAAAATGACGGCTTTTTGTAAATTATTTATTGTGAAACAAGGTAGACCAAGTGAGTTCAGTGACTGGTTCAGTTGTTTAGGGATAACACCTGTTGTGGAGAGAACAATCGGGACTATTGTAACATTTCGGAGGTTCCATATGCGTGTGATTTCATCTTTCAGTTCCAAATATTTTGTGAGCTTTTCTGTAATAGTATTTTGGATGTTATGGGTATTAGGTACAGCTATATCTATAAGTAACGCGGTCTTGTTGAGTTTATCTATTAATGTAATATCCGGTCTATTGTAGTGTATAGTTTTGTCTGTGAGTATTGCTCTATCGTAATAAAGTTTGTGGGTTGAATTTTCTAAAATAGTGTCTGGTGAGTATTTGTAGTATGGTTTTATGGTATTTTGTGGAATTAACTTGTGTTTAAGGGCTAACTGTTGATGTATTATATTGGCTACCTGGTCATGTCTATATTTATAATCGGTCTGTACTATTGCTCTACATGCTCCTGTAATATGTTGTATCGTTTCAGATGAACTATTGCAGCGTCGACATAGATCTGTGGGTAGGTTGTGGTTTTTAATTATGTATTTCTGGTAGTTTCTGGTTTCTATGACCTGGTCTTGAATAGCAATCATGAAACCTTCGGTCTCCGGGAAGAGCTCGCCACGAGTCAGCCACGCGTTCGATGCAACTTTATCGACAATACTTTGGCTTAAATCGTGGCGATGTCTTCCATGTAAGACCTTACGGGCCCAGTCGCTCATCTTTGTTTCTTGGGTTACCTCCGAGTTTTGTATATTAGGATTGCCTAGGTTTAAAGGAGTAAGTTTTTTGTCATTTTGGACTATGGATTTATGTAAGATGGAAGTATCGCATTTATTGTAAAAGTAGTTTCTGAGGTTTGTCAACTGTCTGCTATGTAGATTATTGATATCAATGATTCCTCTGCCTCCTTCTGACCGAGGCAAAGTTTGGCGTTGGATACAAGCTCTGGGATGGTGTTTCCTGTATTTAGTCATTGTGGTGTTTATGTTACGTTGGAGTTGTTTTAGTTCATGTTTATTCCATCTTATGATACCAAAAGAATATGTAAGGATGGGTATTCCAAAGGTATTAATTGCTTTGACGAGGTTTTTGGAAGTTAACTGTGTTTTCATAATGCTATTGATTCTATGTTGAAAGTGTTTTTTAAGTTTAATTTTTGTTTCTTTGTCCAGTATATGTTTCGCTTGATTATATCCTAAGTATTTATAGGTTTCGTTTTCTTGTAATGGTTCTATTGTATCGCCTGACTGTAGTTGATAATTCATATTGTGATTGTGTCCTGCCTTGACTGCGTTAATTTTACATTTGTTAATACCGAACTCCATTTTAATATCTAGAGAAAACATTTCAGTTAATTCTATTAAATTATTTAATTCTTCTTCTGTACTTGAATATAATTTTATATCGTCCATATATAGCAAATGATTTAATTTATAATTCAGTGGATCTAGTGGAGTGCTATTTTGAGTTTCGTTAGTGTTCATTTGCAATGAGTAACCAAAGTCGGTTGAATTTAAAATATTAGATAAGGGATTCAAAGCCAGACAGAACCACAACGGACTAAATGTGTCACCTTGGAATATTCCGCGCCGTATCTGTATGTTATCGGTTTCGATGGTCTTGTTGTTTAGGGTTAATTTTAATTTAGTTGTCCATGCTGAAATTGCTTTTTTAAGGAATGCTATTATTTGAGGATGTATCTTGTAAATTTCCAATATCTGTAATAACCATGAGTGGGGCACTGAATCGAACGCTTTCTTGTAATCAATATACATAGTGTAAAGGTCTTTCTTCTTAAGTTGAACTTGTTTTAGTATTACGGAATCTATGGTGAGCTGTTCCTTACAACCTTGACTCAGCTTTCTAGATCCCTTCTGTTGTTCATTTAAGATTGAGTTAGCTTGTAAGTGACTATATATTGTTTGCGATAGACATGCAGTCATGATTTTGTAAACAGTTTGTAGGCATGTGATAGGTCTGTATTTGGCAGGGTTACTTGTATCATTTTGGTCTTTCGGTAGCATATAAGTTATACCAGCTGTTACGTAGGTGGGCATTTGATTGGGGTTCTGTATAAAATTATTTATATGATGAAATAAGTAAGGTTGTATGTGTGTAAATTTCTTGTACCAGTAGTTATGTATATTATCCGGGCCGGGTGACTTCCAATTATGCAGATTTTTAAGGACACTGTGAAATATTTCTACGGTTATGTTTTGAAACTCCATCGGTTCAGTAGTTTCGAAAGTAGCTTGTTCATCTTTAATCCAGGGAGCTTCGTTGTTATGGGTAACCGAGTTCTCCCATATATTAGACCAAAATTGTTTCAGTTCAGTAGGATTTGGCATTGGAGTATCTGTATTTGTATTTGTCTGTGTTTCATTTGTGGTCTGTTCACGGAGAGTTTGGTAAAATTTTCTTTCACTGTTGCTAAATTGATTATTCTGTGTTTTTCTGGTCGTGCAAGCTGAATATCTTTTGAGACGGCTATTGTAGACTGACAGTTTTTGCTTCAGGGTATCTAAGAATTGCGAGAGTTGTGTGTTTGGTTCTTCGTGTACTGTGTGTTGTCTGTATTGCTCTAAAATCTTATTAACTTCACTAGTTAATTGTCTACTTCTATTTCCGTTCTTATAATGTGTTACTTTGCCAATGTACTTTCTTAACTTACTTATTCTGCTTTCTAGTCGTTTCTGCCAGTTTGGTTTATGAGTTGTATTTCGTCGTTCTGTATTACGTAATGGTGGTGGTAAGGTGAGTTTGGTACCGTTTTCTTTGGACGCTGTCCATGCCGCTGTATATAAGATCAATTGTTGTGTTTCGAATGAAGTGTCGCTATTGACATGCAAGGGAAGGATGTTTTTATTAATCAAGTTTATTATTTTAGCTAACTTTTTAGAGGTTTTTTGCTTCGGAATGAATGGTCTGTTCATCGGTTCAGTATTTTTGAAAAACATTAATGCGTTATTAAATGTAGTCTCTATATCTGTGATATCTTGATTTACCATATCTTCGGTAGTTGGTTCTTGTATATTTTCTATAAATATGTTGTTTATCGAATTATTTGCTACGTCAATAACAATGGGTGATGGTTCTGATGTGTCTGATGTTAAGTTTTGATTGCTAGATATCTCAAGTATTGGGGGGTAACTGCTAATAACTTCTAATTGTATTTGCTCTAATCGGTTAGGGTCTATTAATTTATTGTTAATAATTAATCGTCTTTGGTCTGCAATTCTTTGTTCTGTAACATGACAGAGGTGGGGGAATTTAGTAACAAAGTGTTGGTGAAGGAGTTTTCTGTATGCGGTTTTGTTGGTCTCTATTGCTGTTATTTTGTAATATCCTCTCATAATCTCTTCATTTAATTGAGTAGTCCATCGCATTCTATGGCCTGTAAGTGGGGTGGCTTGTATTTGTGTTGGTTGTGTAACTGATATACTCGAAACTGTATGATTAGGTCTATTACTAACTAAATTGTTCAAATATTCTTCTGCTTCTTTCTTAATTGACGCTATTTCGGTTGAGTTTAATAACTTACTACGTTCTATGGCTCTACGTTGGTCTCCTAAGCGTTGTCTGCTGACGTCTACATCTGGGAATTGCTCACAAAATTTGTTGTGTAAATCGGCTAAATAGGAAATGGTATCTTTTTCTAAAGAAGTTAAAATGTAATAGGTACGCAAGATAAAAATATTCATATCTTTGGTCCATCTTTGACGCGTACGTTTAACCTGAACGGGCGCCGTATTATCGACAGTTGATGCCGACGACTGCGCAACGTTTTCGGTTCGTGATCTTGTATGGGAGCGAGTTGAAGAAGAAACGGAAGATGGTTTAGTGATAGATTTTAGATAAGAAGGTGAAGATGATGGAATAGATGAGAAAAGAGATTTAGTGGTTGATGGTGATGAGGGTGATGGTCGGCTGTCACTTTGTTCGGGTGACCCGGTAGGAGCCCGCCGTCTCAACTCTCTACCACCGATGGTTCGTATGCTGGAACGCCCAGCATCGGCTCCAGGGTACAGGGATAGTTTAGTGGTTAAAATAAGATATAGGGTACCTACTTTGAATAATCCTAAGGGCTGAGCAACGCTTGGTATGACATACGTGATGCGCCACATACGTTACGGGATAGGAATTTATGCGGGTGAAACCGCGGGTCACAGCTAGTAAGGAATAATTCTTTTTGAGTTATCGTTTTTACACGACTGCCAAAGGAAGTGTTATGTTTTTGCCGTAAGTGTATGTATGTATGTTTGTATGTGACCTATTTTTGTGCCGTCGTAGGGCCTAAACGGCTAGGCCGATTTAGATAAACGATACGTGGTTAGATTCGTCATGACCGCGTGAGTGACATAGGGTACATTAAAATAATAAATAAATAAAAATAATGATGTAAAACGCTATTAACCAATATTTGTAAAGACCATAAAAAACAGAAAACGCTTAACATTGTTCACTCAAACAATATGTTTTATTCTTTCCTAAATTTACATTTGAAAAGTATTGCTTGTAAAGTTTTACAATTAAGTTTTAAAATTTATTAATTATAAAATAATCGTGTCCCGCCCGACTGCATCCACCATTCCTAAAGCTACTATAAGCATCTTGTTTTTCACTTTTCTGTTAAAACTGCAGTCGGGTTTTTTATTTTTTTAAATATTTTTTTACTTGTCTTTCGTTATATTATTCGTTTAATAATAATTCTTATTTTGTAAAAAAATAAAGCTGTTGGTGTTAAAATCCTACAAAAAACAAAATCTCTGTAAATGGATTCTCGTGAGGTCTCAGTTCGGGGCGAACTACTAGTACTTACCATCCAAAAGTAATAATTGATGCAGTCAGGCTGCTTAGTGTAAATCAGCTGGACCCTCGGCTGTAGGAAGGTGAGCCTAATGACGTCACCACGCTCAGTTCCTATCGCCAGCTCCGAGGTTCCGTCAGAGTTTGTCGTGGAGTACGCTAGACACTGTAACATAATATGGAATCCTAAAAACAAAGTTGTGAAACCGACTTCAAAAAGACGGAGGTTCTATCTAACTCGTTACGTTCGAAGTTACGCGAGAATCCTTATTATCTTACTAATGCTTGTGATTTTGTTACTCTTTCCCGCAAAAACTACTGAACCGATTGCGATGAAACTTGGAATGTATGTAGCTGGATACCGAGAGTAATACATAGGCCTCATTTTTTATCTCCATATTCCCGCAGGAACAGGAATTATTATGGGGCTTGATATTTGTCAGTATATAGTAGGTAATTGCAAATAGGTGAACGACACAGCAAAAACTAGGTACCTACTGAACCAATTGCAATGAAACTTAGTATATTAATAGCTGGAGATCTGGAATGTTAAGGACGCGACTGATGTGAAATCCCTTCCGATTGAATATTTTTCTTCATAACTGGTATCAAATAGATCTTTAAACAATGTATTATGTATTATACAGGCAAAGTTACCCCTGTTTTACAAAATAAATCATTTTTTCTTCTAAATCCTTAACCGCTATATTTTCTTATAGGCATCATAGTATTAGAAAATACAATACCTAGAACCTCTTCATAGCATTTTATAAAAATATTATTTTAATCTTCGTTAATGATTGATTTTACGAGAAATTGTAGATTTTTTCATGCAATTCCATCTCGCTCATTTATATACAATCGGACAAGGACCGATAATTATCATCTATCGCCGTCTTAAATAGGCTGCTTGTTATTTTTTTATTTTTTTATTCTTGCGTTATCTGGACTAACGCGGGTAAGTAAGAAACCGCGATGCGCAGGTAGTAAAACTATAGATTACCTAATCGAGCGGCGCGGCGCTCTGTAATACTTACAATAATATTATTTTAATAAAGAACAAACATGTACAAAGACAGGTAATCTACTTATCTGGATACAAACATGTATCAATTATAACAAGCAAACTGACGCAGGTTTGTTTAAGTGACTTTGAAAATGTTAAGGAAACAGAGTGATATGCAATCAAAACTAAAGCAAAGCGGTTTCGTGCATAACTGCGAGGATTTATCATATTTACTATCAGCGTCCTGCAGTTCTTATAGGACCAGTGGGCCGATTCTGTAAAAACATAGCATGCGACAAGCAGGCGGGATGCATGAGCATTGCAGAAGTCGATTTGTTGCTGGAGTAGAAATAATAGCTATTTTATAACTTCTTTAAATACTGATTGGCTGATTAACAAGGGCAGCTCTTTAAAAAATTAAGTAGACCTTAATTTTGAAGGCTTCTTAACTAATTAAGTAAAATTACATTACAGAACACGAATTAACGGACATCGTCTGCACGTTACCGAATCGAGGCCCAGTGGTTGCGTTCATATAATACAAATACAAAATATGAATACACTTTTTTCTAAAAACGAAAAGTTAATATCCAATTTTTTTTTTTTTTTTTTATTTTTTTTTTTTTTCATCATTTACAGTTTTTATATAATAAAAGCAAACCAAAAATCACAGAGATTTGTCCGGAATGCTTCGTATAAGTTAAGTTCCTATGAACATCAATAAAAACATCATAACGCAACACAGTATTAAAAATAACAGACAATTAGGTACCTAATTAATAAACTGTCTACCTAAACATAATTATAATAATGTAGGTGCAAAATTCTCCAGGCCGGCCGGAACAAACAAAGCATCGGCGCCACCCGATGACGACTACGTGCGGGAGAGAGACAAGATTACTAGCACTGTTGCTAGTCAAACTACCTTTAATTAAAATAACCGCACAGCGCGAGCGACGACGACATCGTCCGACTCCGGCCGACGACAAAAAATATCTACACCTACCTACCCATTCTTTGTGCATTTGCATGTTACAGTTTTCCCAAGAAGTGCGTTTTTAATTTATTTTTAACATTTTTACTATTGACACTATTTTTGAAACTAGTATCGATTTCATTTAAAAGACGAGGAACCAAATAGTGTGTTGTTCGTGTACCATAGTAATTTTTGGACGTTATTATTTGTAGTTGTTCATTAACTACCTTTCGGGTTGTGATTTTGTGGCAAATTTTCCGTTGAATATCGTTATTAAAAAACTGTTCTGTAAGAAGATGGTATTGGAATTTTGCATGCACAGGCAGTATTTTACAGTGTTTGAAGAGATCATAATAATCACTAGATCTATGCCGTTCTTTGACCGCAGGTGAGACAATTTTTTTAAGTATTCTTAGTTGCATACTCTGAATTTTATCAAGATAGGTCTTGAAAGTCCTCCCATAGGTAGTGATACCGTAACCAATAACAGAATCAGCCAGCGAGTTGTACAAAAGTAGTAAAATTTTATAAGGTATCCTAGCCCGTATTATAATTAGATTCGCTAAAAATGCTCTTAGCTTGTCACAAATACTAATAATATGGGGGTACCAGCTAAAATGACTGTCTATAATTAAGCCTAGGTACGTGTGGTTTTCAACTGATTCGATGAACGGACAATCACAACAATGCAAATTTTGATGGAAGCAAGTATGGTTGTGAGCCTTGAGTTTTTTGTTTGTATCGAAATACGTGCCAATAAAAGGTGACCGAATATGAATCAACTTTGTCTTTCCAGCGTTAAGGACCAGTCTATTATCATGACACCACCTGTTCAGAAGATCAAAGTCTTGTTGGAGTTTCTCAAGTGCAAGTTCAATGTTCCTGTCAGCTACAACCAAACACGTGTCATCTGCGTATTGGTAGGATGCACAGTATTTTAGCATATTGTTCATGTCATTGACATACGCGATGAAGTGCAATGGTCCGATCACTGAACCTTGGGCTGTTCCCTCAGTGACAGGGAACACGTCACTCACCGCGTCACCTATCTTGACATAATAGGACCTATTCCTGAGATAGTCTTCACACCAGTTTAGAATCGGACCTCTGATTCCAGAATCTTCAAGTTTTAGAAGTAAATGGTCATGATTCAGGGTATCAAAGGCGCGGGAAAAATCAATGAATAGGACTAATACGTGTTTGCGATTATTTAGGTGACTGTTAATCTCGTCACTGAACTTGGATAGCAGCAGAGCTGTACTTTTCAAAGGCTGGAATCCGTACTGGCTACTACTAATAACTTCATTACCATGGTAGAACGTATGAATCTGATCACACAGGTACCTTTCTACTATTTTATTAATTGATGATAACAGAGATATAGGTCGGTAATTAGAAACATCATCATGTTTTCCTTTCTTATGAACTGGTCTCACGCAACTTTGTTTCAGTTCATTTGGGTATTTTCCCGTGGCAAAGCTGGCATTAATTAGGTGGGCAATGGATGTAGATAACTTTTTAGCTGTATTTTTGACGTCCATGGTCCTAATGCCATCTCCACCCGGTGCTTTCCCAATTTTTAATTTAGAAATTAATTTTTCAACTCTGGTTGGGGTTGCCTTTTTAAAGTAAATCGAAACATCGGCAGGTTTTCTGTATATGCTCGGGTCTAAAAGTTTGATTGGACAAGACGGTAGAATTTTTTTCACGGCTTGTTGAAACTCTTTTGCAAATTTATTGGCAATTACCTTAGAGGACTGCTGGTGATGACGCGAGTTAAAAGCATTTGTAACTATTTCGTCTATCGACTTACTGATTCTACCACACATTGTATTTATAATTTGCCATAGTTTACGAGGATTTTTTGAATTGGATTTTATGTCATTATAATAGTACCTATTCCTACTTCTCTCAAGCGTTTTATGTATTTTATTCCTAATCTTTTTGTATTCAAGTCGGAGACAACTGTTCGAAGGATCTTTTTTCCAACTATTAAACAAAGCATCCCTCCTGTCAGCCATCTTTAGCATGTATTCCTTTACCCAAGGTTGCTTGATGTTCTTATTTGTGCGCAACGATTTCTGTTTTAATGACTTATTATAAACTGAGGTGAATTTAGATTTAATATACACATAAATATCACCAGGATATGACATGTCTTTTGTACAAAGCCAATCAACACTATTCAACTCCTCGTTTACAATTTTTGTGTCAAAGTATTGCAGTTTACCTACTTTTTTGCTCGACTGTACACGATGCACCGTCTCACACGCAAGCAGAATGACGCGGTGGTCAGCCATTACAGTATCGACAGCGGCCGTGCACGGATTGAGTGTAGTCAATCTCGTAAATAAATGATCAATACATGACTTTGTAACTTTACCTGATCTGGTCTCAATTCTAGTATAATCAGATATACCTACACTGAAGCCGCGCTCGGATAGCATGTCGGTGTACTGACTCCTTATGGAATCATTTGTTTTTAGGTCTATATTAGCATCACCCAGAATAATTGTGTCAGTGTTTGAGTATGCATCTAATACTTGTGATAATTCCAGGACAAACGTCTTCTTATTAGTGCGTGGTGGTCTGTAAAATGCACACAGTTTAACGACTATCCCATTCGCAGTTACCAGGTTCCCGGCCAAAATTTCAAAACTGGTTAGTTTTTTACTTTTAAACACAGTGAATTTAAGGTAATTCTTAACGTAGACAATTATGCCTCCACCCTTTTGTTTAGTGCGAAGCTCTGTGTGCATCTTATAGCCATCAATGTTATATAAACTGCTTATACAGGAAGATATACCTACTTCAGTTAGCACAATTACATCGATCGAAACTTGGCAAGATTTAATTATTAGTAACAGTTTGGTAAAATTTTTAATCGTAGATCGTATGTTGACGTGTAGACATAGTAAGTTAATTTGTTTATAGGGTACTCGACTAACAAATGAATTAACAGTAGGACAATCAAATACTTCTGAAGATAAGATATTATTGTCATCCATTCATTCACTTAGTAGGTAGGAAGCTATGAAAATTTAAAACTAAATCAAATATAAAAGGGTAAGCAAGTAAGTAAGCAAGTAAGGTGAATCTATTGTTTCAATAAATCGTCTATATCTAAGATCGAGCGAATTATATGAGGGCGACTCTTGTCATCGGTTTTTTTTGCATAGATGATCCCAGCCTTGCACCAGACATACTTATAAGTATCTTTTAGCTTTAACTGGGCGTTATACAGTAGTACCTTAGTGCGATGAGTTAGCGATTCCCGTATAAAAACACGACGTGTAGCCTGATCCGTTGGCAATGTCGACAGTATACTACCCGCAGTCAGCTCCATTTTTTTGCCTGAATCAATCCACTGGGTACGCACTGCCCCGGATTTGACTTCAACGACAATATGCCCCGGTTGGGGTCGATCTTTAGGTTTCTTCAGACGTTTAACAGCTACAATGTCGACATAGTTTACCTTTAATTTTTCTGCTACTTTATTCACGACGTCTTTGAGGTCCTGATTAGGGGTTTCCGGTATGCCAGCTATCTCTAAAGTACTAGCTAATGTTTTTTGATCAACCTCATTCATTTGTTGTTCAAGGGCTGCCACTCTCAACTCCAGGTTCTTGTTTTTATTTAGTAACTCTACATTTCGGTTTAGTAATATTTTAATAGTAGCTTCCTGTTTCCTTACTATTTCTTCGAGATCTGTTAATTGACCGTTCATATGCTCAACAGCAGTTGTGAGGTCACCTAATTCGGCCTTGACGATCCTCTGCGTCTCTCGGGATATACCCTCGATCAGCTTTTTTTCGTTTAAAGCAGTGCAGGAGTGACCCTCTTGGCCTTCCTCTTCATCAGAACTATCTTCTGCAGTAGCAAATAGAGATGAACGCCTGGAGGCATCACTGAGGCATTCTTGACAACTCCATTCCAGACCATCCGAGTTCCGAAGGACGGTTAGCTGCTTATTAGTCAGTTTGGAGCAACTTGACGTTGAATGCACCGTTTTGTTACATCTGCTACATACAAGGGCTGGAGATTTTAGTGTAATATTTTTACTACAAGTCGTACACTTTTTCGGAGCCATGAAGTAGGTGGTTTGAAAATTAAGTGGGAGGAAACACAAACACGACCGTTGCGTACTAAGTCTCGAACTCAACTGATATGTTGACAATGATAATATTCCAAAAAAAAAACATATAGTTTAGTCTGTCAATAAATCAAGACATTGAATTTTATATTTAGATTAACGCTTCTGAGGATTAGCACTGGGGCACAGTACATAGAGGGAGCAGCATGGAAACTACACCGCACACACACACACGTGCACACACGTCGTGACGCGGTCGTGACGCGGCACTCAGTACAGCTGCCCTAGACAACATTCTTATCGAATAACGAAATCGCCAATCAACAGATTTTTGTATGAAATTGACATAAGTTTGCGAAAAGTCACGTGTCGAAAGAAAAAAATCTGTCGATTGCGATTTCGTTACTCGATAACAATGTTGCTAGGGCTGCTGTACTGACATCTACGCGAAACCCCCTTAGGGGCTTGTCGATGAGTATGTTTGTGTGAGTGAGCCGTTTTCGAGCATTTGTAGTTAGTTTCCATACGGTGTGCCCCAGGCCCCAGCCTATCTTTGTACTGTGACTTGGGCCCCATTTTATAAAGCTGTCAAACAGACATTTTTGTCAATTTTCCAACTCGACAATTACGAGTGTGTTAACAGTAAATAAAATATGAAACTGAATAATTCTGATGTTGTCACTTTTCGACGTAGTATACATGTCAAACTTGTGGAATTATCAGCTTTATGGAACAGGACACTAGCCCTCTTTTCGTATATTATGTATACTGTGGTACTTGATACTTACAGTAGGAATGTTTGGCATCCCAGTGATACAGTAGAGCGGTGTATGCGACAAGGTGGTTACGTCATATATCGTCAGACTGCGGTCCGAAGCCGATATCATCAGATACTGGACATCCTACAAGCATAAGAAGACTAGGAAATACATCTAACTAAAATCTGTATTTTAATATAATTCTTTGTGTTTTGTTGATTTTTTTTTTTTAATTTAGATTTAATTTATTTGTATTTTCATGTAATTTATCCAATAAATAATTTTATTTTCGTTTGGTAACTAAAATCTTTAATCAAGTATTTCTATACAGTTGTGAACTAAGCTAAACTAATTGCAGGTTTTGAGCCCGGGTCTAAAAGAATAACGCTATGGTATTGTAACGACCCTCGATTTTGGTCGTTTCTTTGGCTTGTTTTTCTCAAAAAATACTATTAAAAATTAAAATTTCAGTTTTCTAACCTAAAAATACTTTTATAAAGAGTTGTTTTTCAAGCTATTGTTTTTCACTGCCATCTAGTCACTTCATTTTGGTAACAATTACTATTGTTTTACTTACCTATTACTAAATAATTTAGCGTTTTTTTTCCAAATAAAACCCCTTAGTTTCACAATTGTAACCTAGAACTTTTTGTACGGTTTTTGATGTTTTTAACCGACTTCAAAAAAGGAGGAGGTTCTCCATTCTTTCTGGCACGCTACTCGGACCAAAATTTTTTTTATTTTTTTTTATTTTTGGTCGTTTTTTTTTTTTTTAACGAGGGTCGTTACAGTATCCTTTTCTCTTTATGGTTGTAAAAGGGGTTTCTTGGTGGGAGGCTTCGACTGCGTATTACCACCTACCGAGTAGCACGACAATGGTCAAGTCTGTCATAGGCCAAATTGGTAATTCGTCAAGTTCACTTTTCGACAAGTTATGAAATTTGCCAAACACTTAATCAAGTACAGTCATTAGCAATTACCGGTCTAAGTCTTAGCACCAAGCGGACTCTTCCTTGTTGCGATACGTTGACCGGTATAGCAGCTAAGGCAGTCGGGTTGGATCTTGTTCCACTGTTTTCATCCTCAACATCTCAGACCATAATGGTCATGCTCATTTAGACTTACAATCAGGTGAGAAGTAGTAAAATGCTCGTCTATCGTCTTTAATTAAAATATTTATGTCGTTCTATTTTTTTTTAATTCTGTGACCAACACTCAACACCATCTAGCCCCATGGCAAGCACCTAAGCTTGTGTTACGATGACTAGACGACGGGATTTACTACTTATATTTATTTTTCATTTGTATTTATTCTTATTTTACATAGAAATACACCCAGACCAGATACAAATTTGTATTTTTAATTACATATAAATACACCAGATACAAATTTGTATTTTTAAGCATAATTTGCACCCGGCGGGATTCGAGGCGGGGCGTTCGCCCGACGTGCCACAGAGTCCGTCAAATTTTATGTATTCTGTGGTGATACTTACTTTAAGATAAATAGCGTCAGTAATCCAACAGTTTTTAACTCGTCGATGCAAACCAGTTCTGTGGTAGAAAAGCTGAAAAATAATGAGAAAATTACCTACAACACAAGTGGCGTAGTTAGGCAAACTAGGTGACTTCAAATGTTTGTAGGTAAAGTTATTTTCTACGTACAAAGCAAATACATATAAAAATTATTAATGGACTTCGTCAGCGATACTCATTTTTACG
This sequence comes from Idaea dimidiata, assembly GCA_949358125.1. NCBI lineage: Eukaryota > Metazoa > Arthropoda > Insecta > Lepidoptera > Geometridae > Idaea > Idaea dimidiata. Next base: position 16,453,752 of record OX442334.1, on the reverse strand, counting down.
ATTTACGTAACAATATTAATTATAGCGATACAGCGACTTTTTTATAAAAATAAATAAATTCTGTGACCAACACACAGTGCCATCTAGCCCCCATGGTAGACTACTTATATTTAATTTTCTTTTGTAAATACATAAATATTATAAAAACCCTTTATTTATCCGGTTGTATCGCGTTTTTATTCATTATTTGACAGACTGACTTGACAGTCAACCTTGAAAAAGCCAACTGTAAAGTTGGCGAAAGCTCGGTTCGTTTAATTGAATAAAAACGCGATACAACCGGATAAATAAAGTGTTTTATTATGTAAAATCGCGAAAACCATAGAAGATATAAATATCATACATAGAAAGACCAGATACAAATATTTATTTATAAGCATAAATATTTGCACCCAGCGGCAATCGAACCCGCAACCTTCTGCATTGCAGCCAAGCTCCCGACGCGCCACAGAGGTCGTCAAAATATTTATTAATATTATTTTGAGTAAGAGAAATGGAAGGAAAACACTTGGAATATGTTAGAGACATCACCTCTGGTACTAGTAGGTAAATAATATCTCAATTTTTGAAATTATTAGTTCAGATTGCTTACAGTATGAATAAATGACGAGCGAACAATGATAACGTTGTCTGCAATATAAGACTAGATTAGATAACGCTGCAATGTACAAAAATAATGAAAAAGTACAAAAAAAAACACCAAAAGAAACATTAAATAGTAAAGAAAAGTGTAAGCTATGTCTTCCAGGCAATATTCTGCTTGTTTCTCACCTCATATGACTGTAAATGCTTTAGGTAGCCGTCGTAAATGCCCACTCTACCGCCTTTAGATATCACGGCATAGCAAAACGTGTCTTCCCTTTCAATGTTCACAATCTTTACAATTGTTTCTCTCTGAAACAATAACAAAGAAAAGTCTTCCAAATGTTGCATTATTTATTACTAGCGACGCCCCGCGGTTACACCCGCGGAAGTGAAAAACACGTTATCACTGGCGCGGGCGACCGAGCGGTTCTCGAGCGCTTTTTCGTTCAATACTCGGGTTCTACTAATTGGATTTCGATGCAAAGTATACCACGACGTTCCTCGAAAATTGAAATATCCAATATTGAAAACCAGTTTTCAATCGGATCAGTAGTTTTTAATTGTATAAGGAACAGACAGAGAAACAGAGAAACAGACAGACCACGAGGTTCCTCAAAAAAAATAACTATCCAATATTGAAAACCAGATTCCAATCGGATTAGATTCCAATCGGAAAACCAGATTCCAATTGGTTTTTAATTGCATAAGGAACAGACAGAGAAACAGACAGAGAAACAGACAGACAGACATGAATTTTAAAAATTATATAGTTTTATTCTACTAATTTTCCTAAGTCCTCTAGACAACTTTTTTTTAATTTACTTCCAAGTACAGACTTTTTGTCCTCTCTTCCTTTATTTATAAGTATAGATAGATAAACCTCTGGGTCTGGCTATTTAACCCGCGTAAGTCCCGTTCCCGTGGGAATATCGGAATCAAAAGTAGCCTAGTTAGTTCTCGATAATGCAGCTTTCTACCGATGCTAGATTGAAATCGGTCCAGGAGTTTCGGAGCCTATACGTAACAAACAAACAAATAAATATAACCTCTTCATAATAGTAGTACTTATAAATAAAGTATAGATTTGCAAGCTGACGATTTTTGAGCCTATCTAGTCGAATGAAATAGACCAATAAAAACCACCCAATCGCGAAGTTCACGGAGGGTTCCGCATAATTTTATACCATAATTATACCAAAAAACACGTTGTTGCATAGGAGCCTCATTTAAATATTCATTCATTTATTGTTTATTGTTAGCTAACTGCAACAAAAATACATCATCGTTGGATGGAGGTAGCTCGAGATCGCTGTTTGTGGCGTCGTATGGGGGATGTTCAGCAGTGGACGGATAAGGGCTGAGATGAAGATAATGTGTTACCTTACAGTGCTCCATCATCATAATATCAGCACAGACTATTCTGTTCCATCTGTCACGCTTGGAGCCAGTCTTCTTAGCTCCAACAGCCTCTAGCTTCGATACTAGCTGCCTCCACCTGGCCCTGCCTGCGTTGTAAGGGTCCAGAACACGGAATAACTTCTGCGCATGGGTTGAGTATTTGTAGTGACCTTGAAAATTGAAAGAAATACGAAATGTTTTATCCTATACAAGATGTAACGGGCAAGTCCTTTTGATCCGAAAGGGGGTTGTTCTAGACGTCTAGGCGAACAACTTTTGTTCTTTTTCGAAGTACTTTTCGAAAATTACTTGAAGATTAGCTGTTTCTTAGAGTTCGAGGTCATTGACCTTATGTTGTCCTTTCATTTAGTTTGGTCTACTACAATCAAACCTTAAATTACCTTTATTTTTAAAAACAGCTGTTTTTTCAGTGAAACATAATCTTAAAATTTTCAAAAAAAAAGTTCGAATTCTCAAAAGTCGTAGAACAAAAGGTGTTCGCCTAGACGTCTAGAACAACCCCCTTTCGGATTAAAATGACTTACCCGTTACATCTTGTATATACGCGCTTTTCAAATATACTATTAACCTGCCATCTAGATGGAAGAGTTCATTGACGTACCAAATATATGTACTGTTAACAGCATCGACAAAGGCTCTCTCGTCTAGACTGAGTGGGTCATCTCATCACATCGTCAAGGTCATGGAGTCTATTCCTTCCTTTGCTGCAGTCATACGCATAACTTCGTCTACTTTCCCATATATACTTACCGTACCAAATAAACTATTGACAATATCGACGAAGGCTCTCTCATCTAGACTGAGTGGGTTATCACTCGCGGGGGTCACTATTTTTTCCTCGGCTGCTGCTGTACTTACTTACTTCCAGTATATTATACTTACTTACCAAATATACTGTTAACAGCATCGAAGAACGGCTCGTTAAGTGGCTCATCCATCACTCGCGGGGGTCACTATTTCTTCCTCGGTTGCCGCCATACTTACTTCCAGTATACTTACAAAATATACTGTTAACAGCATCAACGAACGTTCTCTCGCCTAGACTAAGTGGCTCATCCATCACTCGTGGGGGTCGCTAATTTCTTTCTCAGTTGCAGCCATACTTACTTACTTCCAATATACTTACTTACCAAATATACTGTTAACAGCATCGACGAAGGCTCTCTCGTCTAGACTGAGTGGATCATCACTCGCGGGGGTCACTGAGAACTCTATCCCTTCCTCAGCTGCAGCCATACGCATAACTTCTTCTACTTTCCTACAAAAGGCGGTTTATTGTAAATAAGCTGTTTGTGAGATATTAAAAAAACTTTTTTTTATTTCAAAGTTTCATTTATGCCATTTTTAATGGAATATAACATCGTTCAAATGTCCTCCGCGGCTTCAAATCGTGGCACGAATCCGAGAGGTCCAATTTTAAATGACTCTGCTGTATAAATCTGAGCGATGGCCACGTTATGTTTACTTTCAGAGCAACGATCGATTGTGTGTGACTTATTGGCATAGAACTGCGACTTCTGAAAACCCCACTACAAAAAGTATTTTGAAGTCAAATCACCGGAAGGCACCGGTGGCCAATTCACGTCACCAACCCGAGAGATAACCCTACCCCTTTAGTCCTTTTACTTTACTTTACCCTTTATGAACGGTTGGGCCGATTTTGCTAATTCTTTTTTTTTGTAGTTTTTACTATTGTCAGAAGGATCAGATTATGCATTCTTTCTTTCTTCTAGAGAAGAGATTCTTTATGAATTAAAAATTCATGGAGAATTTTGAATTACCTGTCAATATTTTTAGCACTGAATTTATCTTTGGCACTACTTTTCTTTTTAAAACATCTCCGTAGCTTGCTGATGAAGGCTGGAGTCATTTTCTTCATCAGCTCACGAGCGAGGGTCTCGTCTTCATCATCACTGAGGGATAGACGGTTTTTAGCAAAACCTAAAGCGGGAATTTCATACATTACGAGAGTAGTGGCATGCAATTTAAATTTATTTTGTCAAAAATAAAATGCGAAGACATAGCGCTACTATTTTACTTTTTTGATAAAATTGCTTTCAGTGACAGACTGCTTTTGTTGAAATTGATTCTATACAAGATGTAACAAGTATACCTATTTAAGCTTAAATTTTTTGTTTTAATTTCGAGGCTATGTTTCACTGAAAAAATAGCTGTTTTTGAAAATAAAGACAATTAAAGTTTTGATCAAGTAGTAGGCCAAACCAAATCATAGGACAACTTAAGGTCAATGACCTCTCTTTTCAGATCAGTGTCTGTGCCTCTCTCATAAGAAACAGCTGATTTTCAAGGAATGAATGAATTAATGAATGTAAAATTAAACATAAATTTTCGAAAACTACTACGAATTTCCTGTGTGAGAAAGAGAAATAAATGTGCTTGACATTTATTTCTCTTAATGTAGGTAAATGAGGCTTGAGCAACATATTCTTTGACTTAAGTGTCTCAACAACGCTTCGACATTGTTATATCGTCATGTCGATATATTGTTACGTCAAGTGGCATGTAGAATGCTAATCTAGAATACGGAAGATAGCAGTGGAACAAGTCGTTTAGATTCGACTTCCCGATGACTGCTCCGGCCTAAGTATCGCAAGTTCTCTAATGAATTGTCTCTAATAATGAAAAGGGTAAAATACTTACCAAGAACTATCATCTGAACCGCTTTTTTCCGAATAACTCTTTTCAAATACATCAGAAAACTCATCGTAGGATTTTAATGATTTTTCCGACATTTTCCTTGCTTTTAAACTCTTTTTAAGCCAATGCAAGTGGTTTGTTTCGTCAATTTTTACGTTTTGTTGCAGCCTAGCAGCAATTGTTTTGTCAATAAACGAAAATTGATATCAGTGACATCTAGCAGGGAGTAGTAAAACTAAAAGTAAAAGTTTATAATAGTGGCATCTATTGGAAGTTTAACGAACCACTTAGGTTTGAAACATATGATTCGTATTTGTTTCAATTGTAGATGTCGCTATGGGTAACTGGCTCTTAACAAAGTCGACAATATTCCAAGATATATAACGCAAAAAAAGATAGTTAGTAGGTAGTACGAGTCTATTTTTATAAAAATATCTAACCTTCATAATCGATCCTATCCTACTCCCGATCCCATGATCTACATCTTAGTTCTTACTAGGTACCTACTTAATATTATTAACGTGATGGATGGTTATGTATGTAGGAATGTTTATTTGTTAGTTTGTTACTCTTTCACGCAAAAACTACTGAACTGATTGCGATCAACTTAGGGAGCTGAACTATATTGGACTGAACTGGAACAACACATAGGCTACTTTTTATCCCAATTTTCCCGCGAGATCGGGATTTCCGCGGCTGAAACCGCGGGCGCAGATAATATAAAATAAATCAAAGGTGTGAACCTGCTGGCAGTTATTCTTTATATACCTATCGTGTAATAGAAATATAAAAGTAAATAAACGAAAACAGTTCCAACTAAAAACCACAGCATCTACAAGACTGTGTACACACGACGCGTTAAAACAATTCGTGTAACGTGTGCGTGATAATTGTCACCAAAGTAGTAGCAGTGGACATTTAAGGCGATTTTCGTATGATAATGGTAATGTCGTCTGTTTGTATAGGGCGCCTTTTAATAATTGAAGGTCAGTGAACTTCATTTTTTACAGGCGTACTTCGTATCGCCAGGGTTCATATCAAATCAAAGGACCTTTTATTCATGACATCACACGCGATCGTTTTAAATCACCTTACTTTTATCAAATTAGTGTGTCTTCGGTACGCGATTCCCAATGAAGAGAAGACATAAGAAACTCCTGTTTTTTTAAATAGCATGCACTGGCATGAAGACACCGCCCCCTTTTTTTTTCAAAAAATAATCTTCAAAATTCCGTTTGGCCGCCTGGAGCGCCACATTGGAAACACATAGAAGGTTAAGCAGTCTCCTTATTGGAAGACCTAAACCGTCCTGCTAATAACAATTACTTAAATAAATTAACATTAACATATATTATCATACCTTAAGAGACCATTCGCGCGCTACTATGACCGTTTGTCGATGCTTTATCATCCTTTTGTCAAATAGGAACGCAAAAAATATGGTAAATTTTAGAGAAAAATACTTTTAATACCCCCCACTACTTTTAAAAACCACAGATAATTTTCAATTTTTTTAATTGTTTTTTTTTTATTATTTGATGTGTTTCTTTTAGCTGAACGACAACGCGGCTACTTCGCGACGAATTATAAGACGTCATGGGTAGAGCGGAATATTTTTTTGTTTATAATATACTAGCTGCGCCCCGCGGTTTCACCCGCGTAAGTCCCGTTCCCGTTTCAGTTCTAAGCTACCTCCCCACCAATTTTCAGACAAATCGATTTAGCCGTTCTTGAGTTATAAATGGTGTAACTAACACGACTTTCTTTTATATATATAGACTAGCTGCGTTCCGCGGTTTCTTGTATGGAATAAATAATAATTGTCTTTTTTTTTCCTATAATATTTCTAGTAAATTAAACATGCCTTGAGCAATAAAAACAAATTACGAAATATGTCTTAATTTATTTATTTTTCCGTTACTTTTCCCAGTTTTTAATAGATTCCAAAAGAATATCTAGGAATACAACAAATCAAACATCATAAAATCGACCCACTCGCTGCATTTTGAACTAATGCAACTTCTTTCTTATCCTCACAATGTTAATGGTTGCATTTCTCTCGAAAGCCTGAGGTACGCTAAGTATCTTATCGAATACTGCAAATAGATATTCTAACTCTCCTTGGGAGCAAGCAGTTTACCCGCTACCGCGCGAAGAAAAGTCCCGGTTCGGTAGACAACGGGTCAATATTTTTAGGATAGGTAGGTGGTCTAGTGGTACACCAACTTTAGAAATAAATAAACGCTTTATTGCACCAATAATAAAATAATAATTTTATACTTAAATACTTAAATTGATATTATATAGTGGGCGGCTTACAATGGGCGGCCTTATCGCCTAAGGGCGATCTCTTCCAGGCAACTAATAAATGGACAAGAAATTCAGGAAGAGGAGTTTCATTCTGAAGGTCGAGGTTTCGAGTCCCGCCCGACCCGCAATAATATCATTTTCCCAGGGAAGAACCACGGAAAAACGTAATGTGCGTTTTTAAACATAGCATCAGCATAGCATATTATTACCTACCATAGATATTACGGTGAAGGAAAACAACAAGAATTAAGCCTTTTGAGAGTTCCGTAGTCAAGCAAAAAAACCCTTATAGTTTCGTGATGTACAGCTATTTTTGTCCGGGTCTCTCCTTTAGATGTTTTTTTTATCGTAATAATAAAACACAAGTAGAACATTGTATCTATTTATTATTGTATGTACTGATTTAATTCTTACAATACTAATGTAATGCTTAGTATACGGTTACACAGAGCCATTTAAGTCGAAGCTGGTATTTTCAGTCAAATTATACAGGTAGATACGAGTAGGTACAGTACGCAACGGAAATGGACATCCACCGTAAAGGTTTTAGCGATTGTTAAAGTTTAGAAGGCTTAATTAAAGCCGATAGTCTATAGGCAACTTAACTAAGTTAGATTACTTATTCTTCGGTTTTAATCCCGTTTTGGTTTTGTTACTTTTAGCACATTTTTATCAATGTCTTACGTTTCCAGCTTTTTGCAGTTCCCTTTTATGTTTCTATTTGATAAAATGCTAAAAATAATAAAAGCAACGCATTGCGTTTTTAATAACGTTACTTTGAAAATGAGTTTAATTTTAACCCAAAATCATGAAAATTGAAGAAAAATCTAGAATTACTTAGGTTGTTTAACTTAGCTCGCTGCATAGTTGGTATGATTTGCAGTTGACACACGATGTGTGAAGAACTGGTTCAACTATGCAAGCTAAGACTTAACATTAATGAGTTTAGTTCACGATAGACAATCGACTTAAAGTTCAAAGAGTTTACTCCTTTTACGTGTATTTCCTTTAAACTCGGTCCTCCGTAAAAGGAGGTACTGATACCGGAAGCTTCTGTAAATGGTTTTCTGTAAAAGAAACCTGGGAATAAGTTTTGACTTACACTTAGGTGTTTGTTATGCAATAAGGGATTGAAGTTAAATAAAAAAACAAAAATTTTAAATTTTGTTTCAACCTACTTATGAAAAAAAAGAAAGAGATTAATTTGAGAAAACCAAATTACCTAACCATAAAAAGTTACACAGCTTCTTCCAAAATCTAACATTCATAAAGAAAGGACTCGTAGAACCAAATCCGTGTTCGAAATTCAAATACGTATTCAAACTTTTTTCTTGTAAAGGAGTTTGGTTTCTGAAAACGAAATATAGGAACTTGCCTACCACTTGAGTTACAACAAAACATGTTAGTTACATTATCAGTGGCTGAATTTCCCTCTTACACTACAATGTACATTTAAAATACATCCACAGCTTAACCACGTTGACTTGTCTTTGTGCTGAGCTCCTCGCACATTTTGACATCTGGAAAATTATTATGTACATTTTGACATTAGCTATTTTGATATGAACAATGCAGTAAAATAAAACGAGGCTTATCGAGATGTTTTGCGATATTTGGGACTACCAAAGAATTCTAATTTCAAAATTCGAATCCCCTGGTGTTGACCGCAGGCGACTGGTCACCCCGGAATTATTTAGGGAAGAAGAAAATTACAATATTTAGTAGTTCCCGAGAAAATTTAATATCGAATTTTTATTCATCCCAAATGTCGCAAAACATCTTGATTAACCTCGTTTTTCGGTATGAAACTGCTTGAACCGAATACTCAATAGCGAGCTGTAACTGTAACTTTTATTATGGAGTAACAAGGGTTTACGGGTCTACAAGCGGTTTTTGATTCGCAGTAAAATGGCAAAAACCAACACTCATCGGCTCACTGTGATCCGCTCGTGTATCGCTCGTTATTTAACGTAAATTTTGATTGAAAAACCAAGCTCAATTGGTAAACTTTCATCGCTAACTGTAAAAGGAAACGGGATGGAACCTATTAAATACTTAGGTAACTAATAACAAATATTTCATGAAAACTATTTATTATAAAGCACTTTATTTACCGGGCTTAATCGCGTTTTATTCATCAACGATCATGATTTTTAAACGACCGATCTTTCGCCAACTGTACAGTAGGCTTTTTTATAGTTGACTGACCAACTATTTATTATTAATTTTCTCATTTATCGGGGTACTGCTTCTTTATATGCTAATTCTAAATAATAAAAAATGCATTTAAACCTGGTGTAAGGTTCAGTTATGACTCATTTATAGATATTTTATTTTATCACACTTACTAGTAAAATAAAGATTTTTAGAAGACAAGTCAACGTGGTATTAGTATATTTCCTTAAATAATTTTGCGTATACATTTTTATCAGTAAATGCCTTTCAAAAAGCTGTTTACGATGGCACATTAATCGTATAGCTATTTGATTTATCACATTTATTATAATAATTTTAATTATTTATAAAAATGCAGGTTATTAATCGGAATTTACAAAATTAAATTACATATTTTCGGTGATGCCGTAATATTGCGATGTATAGGATATCACGAGAAAAGACATGTATCACGATGTTGAAATATCACTTTAATATTGATATTGCAATCTGAAATTTGATAACTATTGATAAATGTCAATCACGAAATTCTCTCTGGAATATTTTGACATTGAAATGTTAAAAACTATGTCACAAACGTCATAATGTACGTTTATGACATTGGCAATCATAATATTAAACACTTTATTATTTATCGAGTTTAAACGCGTTTTATTATTGTTTTATTCATGATTTTAAACGAACCGAGCTTTCGCCAACTTGTTGGTTTTTGGTTTTTGGTAGTTGGTTTTTCAAAGTCGGAGTCAACCTTGAAAAAACCAACTGTAAAGTTGGCGAAAGCTCGGTTCGTTTATAATCATGAATAAAACGCGTTTAAACCTTTATTTATCAAGTGTTTTATTATGCAAAATCGCGAAAACCATAGCAGAAATTGATTATTGATATACTAATCAAATCACGATAGAAGAGTTTTAGCATTGCAAAGTAAAAAAATGTGATGGGGATATTCTTGCAATATCAATATACCTAGATATTACAACGTGTACGTATTTTATTAGTGATATTCTATCCTGGATGATATCATGATACTGTGATATTTCGATATCAGATCAATCAGCAATACATACCAATACTCATATGCAAATAAGTATGTAACACTTTTAATCTTTGTAGTCTGGCGTCTATTATAAAATTAAGAACAATTAAAGCCAGTTCTATTTCTAATTATTCTATTAAACAGACGTTATTCTATACAATGTAATGTGGAATGTTTTAAAACAATATTCATTATTTAATATTATTAAAAAAAATGATTACAACGAATACCTAATTAAACACATCAATACAACTTCTTACTCAATTTATAAGCTAGTTTAATTATAATTATAATACTTATAAATAAATATTCTTATAATAATTATTATTATAATATAAATTATATTATTATTGTACGAACGCGTATACATTTATTTTCAAATACAGCTCACAATTTTGTATCTCCATTATTCATAAACTTCAAAAACATCGAAAATGGCTTACTAAAGTTTATGAATAAGAAGGTATAAGTAACCTATTTTATATAGTATAATAAACGACTGATGTTCATTATTTTACACCGATGACACAATATTAATAATTGGAACTAGTTTTTGTAACTTTCTTTCATTAGTTATTACTTAGGTATTTGTTAAAAACTAACCAATGTCACATTCGTACGCATTGTAAAAATCATTGCATAATGATTTTTACAATGCGTAAAAATCATTATTTTCACACGCACAGCATTGTGACTTGAAAAACTCGGTTGCACTATGTACATTGTACTTAGACAGTACTTAACATTATTGTAAATCGCGCTTATACACCAATGTCATATTCCTATGTATTGAATTGTATTGTGAAAAGCGTTTGCGGTCTTATGCATAGAATTTTCCGTTGTCAATTGCACTTATCCACCAATGTCAGTTTGTTATGTATAGAAAAATCTAAAGTCTTTTGAAGTGACTTTTCATATTGTATAAACAATGTTTATACATTGCAAATTGTACTTATACATCAAAGTTAATACGTCCTAGAAAATACATTATGCGGTTTTTTGGATAGATTTTTCACACTGTAAACAGTGCTTGTACATTGCAAATTGCATTTATATACCAAAGTATTTTAATACATATTGCAAAATACATTATGCTGTCTTTTGAAGTGACTTTTTACACTGTAAACAGTGCTAATACATTTCAAATTGCACTTAACACACCAATGTCAAAATTTTACGTATTGTAAAAAGCGTTATGCTGTCAGTAGACAGGACTGTGGGCGTCGTAGTTTAGTTGTAGGTACGGTGGAATGGCGGCCGATAGTTCTGACGCGCGTCTGCGGAGGGCTGCGATGCTATGGCCGCGCCATACTTCCTCCTCCACTTGCTCTCCGCCGTTACCTGTTTTGTAGAAAAAACAAATAAGAAAATGAAGAAGAGACTTGTGCGACCTAGAAAAAGCCAACTGTAAAGTTGACAAAAGCTCGGTCCGTTAAAAATCATTAATAAAACCCTATTAAACCCGGTAAATAAAGTGTTTTATCGAGTCAGGGATAGTTCTTAAACCAAGATTTAATAACTTTTTAAAATTAATTGCTCCATTTTATTACTATTTATTTAGTCTGTTATAGCGACGTACAGCTGCCCACGTCGATTTTTAACCTATGACATAGGTATGCACTATGAACTCTCTAAAAGCCGCTGGGAAAGTGAGTAACATTTCTCGTTTCTTGACCGGCTGCAGTTTATCGAAGTGGAATCATAAATCAAAACTTTAAAAAACCGCTGGCATAGAAACTTTAGCAAAACATCGTTACTTACTATTGTGACGATGTTTTAACATAATATGAGTTCAAAGCTCACCCAAAAAAACAACAGATGAAGGGAAGAATGCAAACCTACCTGAGTTAGGAGACGCGTTGTTGGTACAATGTCCCATGTGCGGCGGAGTGGGTGACCCTTCAAGTGGCGCACCAGACTGCTGACCGCCGATCTGGCTGTTGCAGTAGGACATCATTGTGTCTCCTGTTTGCAGAACAACGAATTAGGACACAGCAGCCGGAAAAGGTTGTATTGGGTGAATCAAGTTATTGTGGGCCCTCAAAGAATATGGCTACGGAATATCCTCTGTCAGTCGTAAGGCGACTAAAAGAGATTTCTTCGTAAGAGGCTTTCTGCAGCTTATTACCAACCACCACTGGCTTAAGCCTTTCCAATTCGCGCTACGACGAGCTCAATTGCTGTGCCAGCTTAAAACTTGAAACGTATGATTGAATTTTATGTGACGTTACTTCAGTGGCTTGTTTCAAATGCAGGTATTCAAGCCATTATCTTCTGTTAAGGTTGAGATCAATGGTAAAGTTCTATTTTTCCACTGCTTTTAGTACAGTTGACTTACCAAGAGAGTTGAGGGGGTAATGACCCTGGTACGGCTGCCCCGACGCCACGGAGCTGATCGGCAGTGAAGGGTTGAGGTCTGCGGCTAGCTGGGGCAGAGTGCCGGCTCCGAACCCACCCATTGACACCCCGCCTTGGGACAGTTGCCCGAGACCTAGGGGAATCACGAGGAATTTAGATTGGGTACAGTCTACGCTCATAAGCAATAGTGAAGTAGGGTTTCGAAACCAATTGTACAGGTGACGCTCAGTTACGTTGAAAAACAGGGGCCCAAAATCGACCGTAACTTATGTTCCTAAGTTATATTTTTTTAGGTTCATAACAAAATGTTTTTTTTTACCACTCATTTTATCGGTCGTCGGTCGTTAGATGTTGAACTAGCAAATTAATGTTAGGTACTTCCTAAGCGTAACGTCCTGCAATTTTAATTTTATTTATTGATTTATCTTCCTACAATCCTTCGTCGAAACTAATCTATGAAGCTTATGATTTAGCGCCCCCGCTTACCCAACTTCTGGTATCACCAGCGAGACGCTGCACCTTCAGGTGCTCATCAAAGCGCCCGTCTGGGACCGCTTGTTTAGGCAGATTCTGTCCCCAAACCTAGTGTTTGGTTCTCTTAAAGGGACTACCAGGTAATCAACCTACCAGCAGGCATAGACCAAGGTCTGTCTCCGAAGACTCCAGGGCTGCATACATCGCCGGCTCCGAAGGGTGGCAAGCCGTGGGAAGGCAGTAGTGCTCCAGGGGTTCGGAAGACGTTGGTGCTCTTCTTACGTTTCTTCCACTTCGCTCTGCGGTTTTGGAACCATACCTGAGTGAAGAAAACAAAACATATTCGTAAATACGAGAGACATCTTGTCGATCTAAAAATATTCGATATCTTTTTCTCAAAAGACGAGAAAAATAATGTCGAATAAGAAATTGTTTCTCGTTTTCTACACCTGATAATTTTGATGCACAATGTTAGTGACTTACAATAATGTCACGTGACTAACTTTTTAAATAATATATGTAAGCTTTAACAAAACTTGTGAAAATTACCAAAAAATTTGTCCATTTAAAAAAACGAACAGATAAATTTGATGCATTTGTTTATCAGATATTCTTACTAATATTATAAACGTGAAAGTTTATATGAATGTATGTATGTGAGGTTGTTACTCTGTCACGCAAAAACTACTGAACCGATTGCGATGAAACTTGGAATATAGGTAGACTTACGCGGGTGAAACCGCGGGGCGCAGCTAGTAATATTATAAACGCGAAAGTTTGTATGTATATTTGTTTGATAACTTTGTTAATCTTTCACGCAAAAACTACAGAACCGATTGCGATAAAACTTGTAATATAGGTAGCTGGAAACTTAGAATAACACATAGGATAATGTTTTTTGATAATCTCGCGGGAACAGGACTTACGCGGGTGAAAACGCGGGGCGCAACTAGTATTATTTAGTTGTCGAATAGGTGGGTAATACAGGGTAATAATAAAATGGAGGGAATATCAAACAAACGCTTGAAGCAACGAAAAATAAGCTGAATTTCATACCAGCATGGGCAAATACCAAAAAAATTACAGATTCATTTCGTTTTTTTTTCACTACCAAAAACAAACAAAAATGCCGCGTAGACTTGCGAAAACTTTCACCGTCCCCTATTTACAGGGATGCCAGAGTAAAGTGTGATAAATAGTAATATTTGTGACCCCACCTTGCCCTGGCTTACTCGGAGACAAAGTGAAATCAGACTAGAGGCTTTTTATCATACGATTGCTATCCAATCCATAACGTTCAATATGACGCGTTAGTGGTCAAGCGTTCTATCATCTATAAATAAAAATAAAAAAATGATTGCATACACTGCGTGTTTCCAGGACGGTGGTTTGAGCCGAAAGAGGTCTAAAATGAGGACTAAAATGTTGAATATCCGAAATGATAAATTCTCAAAATGTTGAATTCCCAAAAAGTTAAATGAAGAATATTCAATAATAGTACTAATAAAAGGTAGATCTGCTTTTAAAATGTCCTTATTTTTCTGTTTTTCAAAGTTGGTGGAAAGAAAACGAGTTTGAAGCTATCGGGCGATAGAAAATTGTTTAGCTGTCGTGCTAGATACCCTGAATCAATGAATCACCCCGGCCCGCTCAGCTTCGATTGACAAATGATGTGCGATCTCGGATGATCCACAGATTTACTTGATTCTCCCAAGATAATATGGTGCGGGTTAAGTGAAATAGTATGAAAAACGGGGGACTTGTATAGTCTGTATGTCCTAGGATTTTGGAAACAGATGGCCTATTCATCTAATAAAATTATCTAAAATATAATCTCAATGACATTGTAGACGTTCTATTTTATCGGTTTGAAAATGTCAAAACATTAGGCATTTTATTTATTTAAAACACTGTTCCCTTTGATATCTATGTATTTTGCATACATTTTCAGTCATTAACGTTTCGATTGATTAATTGAAAATTATAAAAACAAACAACTTGAACATTTTAAATCTAGGTGGAACAAAAAACGACCTTATCACTTCAATCAGCAATCTCTTCCAGGCAAGATTTGGAAACCCAACCAATCACGGGAGGTGATTGCAGTCCAGTTCCAAATTGCACGTTCATGTTAAGTGTATTGTTTTCTAATTGCAATGATGTTGAAAATGAAATTTTGGTCAATTATTTTACAGGAATAGCCTTCAAGTTCGCATTCAAATTTGTAGAAATTCGTAAATTAAAATGACTATTTTGTTTTGAATGAATGTACTTACCATATTAGTTGCAATGAGTAAATACAATATAATCAAACAATCGACGTTATTACACTGGCTATAATAAGCACGAACAGCGGAAAACCAAAATAACAAAAAGAATTTAAAAAAATCTCAATCACTATTGCATCGTGTCTAAAAAACTAAAACTGTAAAAAGAACGGTGACACATCAACACAAAAACACTTTTAAAAAAATCCGGGTACAATCGTGGACGAAACTCATTAAAGATTCATTCCCGGGGTACAATGTGTGCGAAAGAAATAGCTCCGAGCGACAGAGATAGCTATATTCATTTAGTAACTGACAGTACCTTTTCATTTATTAATCGGACGACCAAAGATATAAATAGGTGATTATGGAGCAGACATCGCAAATAATATCTTCAATCTGTACCCAGTTTTTTTTAGATGTAAAGTGTGTGAAGTAATGTGATGTGATGTGTGAGTATATAAGACAAATTAAATTTATCAACAAATATAATAGAAATATTTATCTATAAAGTGCTTTATCCTGAGTGCCTGATGGATCAAAAAACAACCTAAACAAGTCCTAAACTGAAAATCCCTGTCGGATTTTATTTTTTTATTTTCTGTCTTTTATTTTCTGCAATGTTTTACATTATTTTCGTTCAAAGCGTTTTTATGTTATTTAGGTATATATTTAAATGTAGTTTTAAGGCAAATTTCGTACTGTAGCGAAGATTTTAAACAAAAAAGTAATTCTTTTCCCATTACGTTTTGAAATTCAAATCTTAATCAAGTAACCTAAGTTATTTTAAGTTTTAATTCAATAAATAGTTTGGAAAAGAACGGTTTATAAGTGCATTCTATATTGACATAGATTGTGGTTCTCACAACGAACGGGTGTATGGTCTGGGAAGGCTACCGTGAGCTGCTTGTTGCCTCGCGCAGTTAGCACCTTGGACTGTGTGTGGTGCAAGCCAAGAGCGTGTGTTGTCAAATTATAACGATGAATACAGTGGTCCAGCAATCGTAGCATGACGGCACGAGAAAGATTATCTCAATCGACAAAAAGATTTCATTTCTTTCTCTCAAATAATGAATCATTTTTGTCGATCTAGATAATATTTCTCGTGTAGTCATGTTAAACTGACAGGAGCGACAGGAGTGTCTATAGATTCAAGATTCCATTTTTTTTATTTAGTGGATGTATTAGATCACTTTCAATACGTCGAGCGTTCTATGACTCTAGTAAGTAAGTAATCCTCTAGACCGATTTCGGCACCGGCTACCATTTCGACTCTGTATTTTCGTCTTTCGTGTGCTCTAACATGGCCTATGTTTCCAATCGTGCTGGTAAAAATACTGAACACCATTTATAAAATTATAATTGATAGCCTCAATGAACCAATTCATTGCGATTGGCATATCTATCTCACAAAGCCGGCGCTTTTCAAAGCCAGAGATTTTGGCCTACCCTTGGTCGCAATTATCGAACATTTACCCCTTTATTTATAAACGCTAATTAATGCACTGCATAACTATGCATCGTTTCTCTTTTACTGTCACATTAAATTTCAAAGTTGACAGACATAGACAAACATAACTTAGTCATGTGTAAATAATATTTTATAAATAAGGGAGTTATTGTTCTTTAAAGATGTGTTTTTCCTAAAATAAATCAAATCGCTTCTGCTTTATCTCCCGCTGCCTCTTGCCTCTCCTACTTTGCACCGCTCCTCACGCACCGGGTCTGAGAGCACGACGTACAAACATACAGCGTTAAACAACATCTCACGAATGTCTGACGTGAACCTATACCTACTAAATTGGAAGATTTCTAAACGGTACCATTTTGTTAATACTTAGTAAAGATTTTTGAAATCAGAAATCACAAAGAGATATAACTTTTGTATCCGACGGTACTTTATTCAATCTGACCAATTTGGACCAATAATTATTATATTTTATACAAATTGACAAAGTGATTGGCATTTTTGAACCAAAACTCAAGTTATCTGATCCCCTTATGTATTGTAGTTGTTCGTTTCTTAATCATTGATCATTACATATTTTACCGGGGATTCATCGCGGGATCTGGAACCCGGAAAAATAAGCAATTATGAGTTCCAATCGTGTTAGTTTAAAAGTTTATTATTACCATCATTAACTAACTTTAGTTTTATTTTATTATACTTTAGTTTTATTTGAGTAGGTACCTGCTTAAATTTATAATTTGGGGAATCCTCCTACCAAGTCGGCGATTTTTTATGTTTTTTTTTTCAATTTGGGAAATCAAATTGCACTGCACAAAATGTGCTCAAACAGTCGCAAATTTTGACATTATAATATGATCCACTCTCGTATCTGTGAAACTTGAAACCAGAGACAAGTCATATCGTAGTCTTCACTCCTAGACTGTGCACTTTACAAATTTTGAAATCTCAATTTTAATGATGTTCTATAAGGTTATGGTAGTTTTTGCTTTGATATATCAAAACGGTCCAGTTGAACCCAGTTGGATCCAGTCTATCCTTATCTAACTAACTGACGAACACTAACGTGAAAAAAGAACAGACTGAGATCTCTCTATAATCAAACTGGACCGTTTTTTTGACGAAGTAAGCTTTCTAGTTACTCTGAAAACTACAAGCAGATGTCATAATTTCATAATTAGAGGCACTATTACTTGATCACGTAAACATAAACGGTTTTCAATAATGATATTTATTACTAGCGTAAAGATACCAAAAAAACTTATACTTAAAACCAATTTTTAAACTCTATAAATATTTCTTTTTGTTTTTATTGCTCAAGACATTTTAAAATTAGCAAGGAGAGATATGGCCGAGAAATTATAACATGACACGTGATTCCTGTTTAGCTCAGTGGTTAGAGCAGTCGCCTGGTTAGCGAAAGGACGCAGGTTCGAATCTTGTCATGGGGATTTTTTTGAAAAATTTTTCCTTGTTAAAAATATTTCTAACTCTATAAATAGTCAACATAAATAAAAATAGCATTCAAACACGGTGGGTGTCAGTAGGTGGGAACTCAACAGTATTCTACATACGTATTCCGGTAGCATCCACGCAATAAATATCAATTTAAGATCGCGCTTACGGACTTGCTAAACGATTGAGAGCGGGTGAATTGTAGGCAAAACGGTTTACTACGGTACCTACTGAGATACCGGTATAGGTGATAAAATTACGTTGTTTGAATGAAACGCGGTCTAAGATTAGTTTAGCTAGACTGTTGTACGGCTCAATAATCGTTTCTCTTTGTTTTATCGTTCTTTTGTCGCTCAAAAATTTAAATAATTTTTCAATAAACAATACCCGAACTAGGTATACTTTAAAAAACCACAAGTAGAAATATTTTATAGGAAAAAATCATTTTCAAACCTTCATTTGCGGCGAGATTTTTTGAAGATGATTTTTTTACTTTAAAATATTTCTAATAGATATGCCTTGAGCAATAAAAACAAATAACGAAAACAAAACCACAAAGAATAAAAAATGTTTTTTTATATTTAATTTGATCCTTATTTAATTTTATTTATTTAAACGGATTAATTTAGGTCCTATTTGGGCCTGTAATAATAAGATCATGGTAAGGGGCTGTGATTTAGATATAGATAAAGGAAAAGGTTTACTTCTTTTTATTTAAATCATTAAAAGCATTACCTACAGCATTAGCTTTTTTGTACTAAAATATAAATAATACAAAGAAAAACTTTCACCAAGGGAGGCAAATAATGTTCTGCAAGATTACAGCTACACTCTACTATGGGATTGGGCTGGAAACGAGAACTTCTGTAAGTTTTGTACAGTAATATTATATATAACTTTTAGAACTACGATATTTGTCCGTTGCTTTTGTGACAATTTTCATCCTCGACTATAACTGCTGGTTTAATATCGGAGCACAAAGTATAGATATAATATGTACTCTTGCAATGATGTAAAAGTTTTTTTTCTTTGTTTATTATATTTTTCTTAGAGGGGCGGACCTTTGCCCTGCAGTAGTAGTTTACTTAACGTTTCTAAAAAATATGTATTTAAATAAATACAGTTATTTTTGATTTTGTAATTCATAAATAATGATTGAAATATAAAACATGACCACAAGAAAAACCTCACAAGTTTCAAGTGGCTACTTCTCATCAGAAGGCGCGTTCCAAAGCCACACTCTAAAATCATTTAATTACACCATATTTTTTTATTATGGTGTAATAATTTACCTCCATGTATGTTAGTCAAAAAGATATATATTTCTATGGATTTATTAGGTGTCTATCTATATTGCATTATATTGGTACCTCGCGCTCGGTTACTGCGATTCAAGCTTGTGCCTAGTGTAGAATCGATGTCTGATATATTTTTTTTTTTTTTTAATCAATTTTATAAAGAGCTTAACCGAACAAACGGTTATGTCGCTCTGTTAGGACATCACTTCACCTTATCTTCTATTTAACCCTACGAAAACAAGTTTATAAATAATTTGAGAAATGTCTAATAAGTGTCATAGTTAATAAATAAGTATTTGATTTGATTTGAATTATAGCCATTAAATGTCCGCAAAGATTGAGAAACCAAGTCATCGTTTTGAAGTAAAAATTTTACTCTTATTTGGTAGTAAAAAGACGTTTTTAAGTGATCATGTACACTATAGTGTACAAGCATACTACTGAATTGTTATTTTTGACTTTGAAAAGGAATTTTGCAACGCGACCGCAAGTCGTTCCGCCGGGACTTATCACTTGGCGTTGAGCCATAGGTCTTTTCTAACCTCTACAACCGAAAAAAGTGGAAACGGAAACATTCAGTTGATATTTTCTTTCTATTAGGTACGGAAACCTCTTTCAACTCACAAATGATACCTAGTTGGAGGTATATTATATTGTTCCTAAATAATGTACCTAACTACGTGATAATGTAGGTATACAAAGCGTAAGTACTACATAGCGTATATATACGTAGCGTAGGTACGGAATAGAATAGCGTAGACCGCTCGATAAATACGCGCGCAAGCGTAAACGGGATACGAATTCAGAATAGGGATGTTAGAATTGCATAAATGTTGATATCGATAACTTTCGATCGATAGATTGAAGTTCTGTGAGATCAAAATATTGGGATTATTTTTCTTTTGTGATAAACAAACTCTTACGGAATTTGAAATATAAAAGATATGAAACCCAGGAACATACGTTAGTAGCTTATTACCATGGGGCTAGGTGTCGTGCGATGTTTAAAACATTTACTAATTTAGTTTTATCTTGTTTGTTTTACAGTAAGACTAGGTATGTTCTTCGGTTTCATCTGCTTACGTTCCGATTCAGTGTACATTTGCTTCACGCAAACAAAATATAATTAATGATCTAGGTATACTGATATTATAAAGAGGTAACGTTGGTAACATAATATACATATGTAAGTATGTATGTTGGGGGTAATCTCCGAAAGTACTGGACCGATTTAAAAACATTCTTCCACCAATAGAAAGTTACATTATTGAGAAGTGCCATAGGCTACCCTTTGACCGATTTTCTCACGGGATCGGGATTTATATGGGTGAAATTGCGGGACGCAGCTAGATCCATCGAATCATAATACAAGCTTAATTGCTCAGTTTGGCGCTAGGTTACACTGTGTGCGATGTGGTTTTTTATGTGAAACATCTATAGGCGGTTTTAACCTGATTGTTGACAATACAAGCCGTGGCGAGTTCCGCCACGTTATATGAAAACACATCTGTCAATGTTTTTATATTTCGAATTGTAGCTTTATTATTTTTATTCGATATTTAATTAAAAAAACTAGTAATCATTTATTATAGACTATTCGATACTCCGCCCTGTCCCCGCACTAGCTCCCCCGCCCGCCCTACCGCGTTACTTCCGGTTCAATGCTCACTATTAAACGTCTATGTACTTCGTGTTATTGCTTCAATATACATACATACGTGTGCATATAGAGCGATATAGATAGGTAGATAATAGGCATTTCATACGGTAGGTAGGTAAGTATATACTAATTTAGCATTAGGAAATGAACCTTTTGGGCTTTTTCGCTTTTTTTCTTTTGAGGTACGGAATCCTACAAATTTACAGCCGATTATTAACCTCGCCAGCTATGAAGACGGTATATGCGTTTGGATTAGGATATCTGTGACTTCTACTTTGTTTTTGAAATTCTCCTTCTTGATTCACTGTAATAGTGGTGTTTTTCTTGTAGTGTTGGAATTGTCAGGGCTTTCTAAAGCCTCCAACTTTAAAATTACGACTGCTATCAAAGATAACTACCGTATTACAGTTGCGTGTTTTACCTAGTGTTAGAATTTTCAGATCAGCTTAAGGTCTAAAACTTGATGTAACGACTGCTACCAGATATTACAGCCGGCATCGACTGCTTAACCTGTCTTATGAAGGACGTTTTACCAAATCTAAAGCACGTTTTCTGAAGCAGATAGTCCCGGTAGTTATTTATCAGTCGTTAGGTATATAAAGTTAGGGCATTTAGAGCTCTAACGTGACAACTCTAACACTAGGTGAGACACACCACTACAAAATGAGAAGAACACCGTCAAAGTTTATGTATAATAGGTGCCTATTCTAAGTAAATCTCAGCATTTGCATAATTATGTCAATTTAATTTAGTAACTCCCAAGTTTTGAAATCCAAGGATTTCACTTCAGAGACGTTTGTTGAATGGAGGGAATATTAACTCGAATGGTTTAAAATGAATTAGCTCTAGTTAAGTTTACAATTATTCAAAATTACAAATTGAATGTACAGTCATGGAGAATTAAACGAATGCAAATAAATCGCGTGTTAACCGGTATATTTATTTAGGTCAGCGTGCTTCATCTTAGACTGCATACACACTATAACCATTAGGTGTGAAAGCGGTCCAATGCTGGCCTAAACGAAATTTAAAAGATGCAAATTTAAAATACATTTTAATAATCAATCATCTACTAGGGTAGAAAATTTTGGACTCAATGGTCATTCACATTTGATTATTTATTTATCTTTGTAGTATTTATTTCTTGTGTAAGTACTTTTAGATAGATAATAAATATAGAAAATAAAATAACTTTGCTTTTTATTCTTCAACAGTGAGCTAAAAAAAAGTTATTGGGAAATTCTCGATTCTAGTCGGCGAAGAAATTTTGATAACTATTAGAAAATCTCAAAAGTTTTCGACCGATTTTGGGAATTCGAATTGAATTTACCGACAGATCGTATATACCCACAAAATCTCTGATACTACACCAAATGTCACAATTTCATACAACGGGACACTAACGCGAGCATGAAAAAATAAATGTTAAAAATCGGTCCACGCGTTTGGCCTCTAGAACGCCACATAGAAACATCCATACATACATACATACATACATACATACATACATACATACATACATACATACATACATACATACATACATAGACTGATAAACACATTACCCTCCTTTGCGTCGCGCAGTCGGGTAAAAATAGCAAGAGTCACTAATTTTTAGAAACAAGGGTTTAGTTTAAGTAATACCTTTCTTGATGATACCTTCTAAGGTAGGTACTTAGATTTCTTTCTTATATTAGTACCATCTAAGAAGATACGGAGAGGCCTTTGTTCAACAGTGGACGTATTCTGACAGATGATGATGATGATAAAGAAGATACGAAGATATACCGCGTTGAAATTAGTCCATCTTCATTTTAATACAGTAGACACGACACTGTCAGCTGCATCGCTAGCTATCGTATCAGGGTCTACCTTGATATTAGCTTGGTTATTTTTGGGGACTCTTCTCTTGAGAACTGTAGTCCTAGCTAGCAACCTTGTTCCCGCGATAAAAATCATACAGCGACCGTTTTCATAGCACGAAAGCGTCGATTATGTAGCTATGAAAACAATGAAAAAAAAAACGAAAAAATATCTCTTTGGCGGTGAAACCCAAGTTTTAAAACAATACCATCTTCGATGATACAGAAGACAGATAAAAGAGTAAAAACAATTTTTAAATTATTCCATCTCCATTTTAATTCAGTAGAACGACTCTGTCAGCTGCATCGCTAGTACCAGGCTATCATATCAGGGTAGAGTCTCGAGGGATGGTTAATTCTCTTTACGTGTAACTGTCCCACCGTTTGGGGGAGTTAATGCATTGCTCTAACGCGTTTTGATAGACTTTGTCTTTGATTCTTTGGTTTGAGGATTTTAGCGTGTTTAGAGATGTTGCTAAAGCATAGAGGATGGAAATGTTTCTTAATGAAAATAAAATAAGGTTTTTGTTGGTTTTAGAGATCCGTACCTAACGACTGCTATCAGACCTAACGACTGCTCTGACCTAACGACTGCTATCAGAGATAACAACAGGGTCCAACTGCTTATCGTACCTTCCGAAGTACGGAGGAGCTTAAGAAAATGATTTCATTTCCATAGACTAAGGTCGGCTATTCCTTGAAACTGTAAATCAAGGTGTTGTATTCTAACATAACAAAGTTGTATTTTCGCAATTAACATGTAACAAAATGGCCTAGGTACCTTAATTTTAAACTGTTTTATTTTTCAGATTTTTCCCTTTACTGCTAAGACCTTGCTTTTCACCAAAAAAATTAAATCTAGGTCAATCGAAAATACAAAGTCGTCTATTTTTGAGTCATTTTTTAGACCTTCTTTTCGTCTAAATAGGTAGATACCATAGTCATAGACATTTTTTTTCAACCAAAAAACAAAAGGTGTTAGAAACAAATAATACAAAAAACGTCAATAAAACAGACCATTAAATTATGAATAACCCCGCTTCCACCAAGGCGATAGTAATCGTGTGTAATCCGTATTTAATAATAAACATCTGCATCGCCCCCTCGCGGTTACAAACTGATTTAAAAGTCAATATGGATTAGTACAGGGGTTAAATTCGACGGTGTTAATTCGGTTTTTTTTTGTACGGAATGATAAAAACTGCCTTTATTAACTTCGCGGAGTTATTAATACTAGATTTAATGATATTTTCTTAGTTTCGTAACGGAATTAAACTTATTAAATGGCTATTATAAAATACATAAAACTACTCGATGATTAAAGTTATGGTTATAAATTTGCTGTGTTTTAATGGCAGTGGAAAGGCCATTAAAGTGATGTATTAAAAAAAACTTTTATTTAATGAATTACAACTGATTTATAAAAAGGACAAAACAACCTCAGCTACATACACTTCTTTGAATGACTTTGACTACAGTTTTTTGAGTGACTTTTCTGTTATTGTATTTTGAAGCCAGGCAGCCAGCTTCAATTTGATCTACCCAGTAAAACTAGCCGAATTCCAATTACATAACAGATAAGTCGATGACACTGTATGTAGGTGAGGTTATTTTGTACTTTGTGAATCGTTTTTTTAATTGAATGGATGCATTCACAAATATAAAAAAAATGTTTTATTTTATCATTTTTAGTGGACTTTCGTCTGTCACTACAGAACAACAAGCTTATAACCGGAACTTTAATTAATAGATTGAATTTAGTGGGAAATTTTTTACAGCAGATTATTTATTTATTTATCTTTTGTTTTTTTACCACGACTAGATATTTCAATTTTGACAGACAAAAACAATACATCCTCAAGCGCCTTTAGATAACATTTAGTTCCAAGGGAGAAAAAATCTTACTTAAGCCTTAATAAAGGGGTCGCTGCTATGCCTGGGTCAAATATTTAGTTGGAGAATCCAAAATTACTCTATAAGATCCTCCATAAATCAAGAGTCATAGAAAATGACCGGTCAATAGCAAATGATCACATCTCGCCGCGTTAACTAGACTAACCCTCGCGGGAATCGAACTCGCTAGTGGTCGGAAGACTTGATGGACCGTTATTGAAAAGAAGTAAGCA
This sequence comes from Idaea dimidiata, assembly GCA_949358125.1. NCBI lineage: Eukaryota > Metazoa > Arthropoda > Insecta > Lepidoptera > Geometridae > Idaea > Idaea dimidiata. The sequence goes on along the minus strand of OX442334.1, from coordinate 16,428,601 downwards.
ATAAGTAAACAAATACCAAAGGTACACTGTTAACTATTATATTTAAGACTATGAGACTAGATGGCGCTGTGTGATTTGTGGATTGAAATATTACTTATTTGGTATTATTATTTTAACAGACTTTGAAAGAGAAGGTTATATTCGACTGTAATTGCTATGGTTTTGCTTTTATGTGAAGTAGTGTAGTCACGTTTGGTATGAAGTCTGTTTAGTCTTTAGCCGATCTATCGCTTTACGTAAGACGCTACATTACTCCCTCGCTTCGTTCAAGACTATACAGTCAAAATAAATACGCTATTGACTAAGCTACGTCATTAATACCTCAGTACATGACCTAAGTAGGTACTTAGAGAAACATTTTAGCCATTTTTTCGTTAAGTAGGCAGGTAAAATATTGGCATATTAGAAAAAATATATTTCTATCAAACACACTAAAAAGATACCTCAGTTACCCAGGACTCTATATAAAACCCTCGCTTCGCTCAAGCTCTACTCTCATAATTGAATTTAACGCATTTGACTAAATAAATAATATATGTAATAAAGACCTAGATTGTCTAACTAAACCTTTATTTTCTCTATTTTATATTTAGATAATGTTGGTTGGTTATTTCTTTATTTCTTTATTAAAACTAAAAAAGTGTTATGTCAATAACTGGTAACCCCAAAAGAACATCATTTTCTTAACACCCTACCCGCTGTGTTGCCAACAAATTAACTCGCTCCCTGATCCTCAATACAATTTTATTGCAAATGGCCACGAATAATGCTAAATCACAGCTAAATCCCTTTAATGTGGGGTACAGTAATATCGGGTGGGTTTTTTCGTTGGCAACACAACATTATCTTTTATTTTTGTCGGATAATTAAGATTCTGCGAGTTTTTTGTTTAATAAAGTAAGGTTGGGAGGAATGTTTTCTTCATCTTTACTCATTATACCTAATGTATAATAGCAAACATTTGTGTATTTCTTTATTTCTCACACATTTTCGGGACCTTAAAGCCGTACCAGACGATCGAACCGCGCCGTCGTCGCACCACCATCGCACCACTGACATAAGTAACAAATACCAAATCCTATCATTCAATGATAATATCCGGAGACGCGAGAAATAATCTAATATGCTAATATTATGATGACGTATTCTGTGGCGTTTGGTTACAGAATACATAGTAGTCGGTATATAATTTGACGGTGCGCTGTGGTGCGAGTTCGGCCGTCTGGATATATTTACCGTCAAATCTAAATTGGAAGAGTACTTCTTGCAGTTCTTGAATTTGGTCTATTTATTAGGGTTCCTCAAGTTTTTCAAATACTTTAGCCTTAATTCTAACGTTTCTTTTTAAATGGTTAGTTTAAATAATTGTCGTCAAATAATAATATAATAATAATGTCATTTATTTCAGAATATGTAGGTAGGTATACAATTCCATTTGTTAGTAGTAACTTAGAACTAGTGTTAGTAGCAATTATATTATTAATTAAATTTGATTTCCTTAATTATTTATCAATTATTATTTATGTCAATCATACACCAAAATGTGTTTGGTGATGATAATGTTACGAAAGTGTCTCCAGATCGGTGACTCAAGCCTGACAGCCACAGTTTTCAGAATGCTGTTCTGACTGCCACGCAGCCTTCTGCACAGGGAGGCTGTTTTTTTTGCGAATGACTGCGTGAAAGCCATCCGTGTGCGCCAGCGCAAACATTCCTGAAGCGCTACAGAAGCGAGGCAGTGCTAACAGCATTCTAAAAGCATTATTATATTGGACACGAAGGGCATTAAGAGACTGCTTAGAGTAGTTGACCCATAGATTGGCCGTATAGAAGCTCTGACAGTAAGCTTTAAAAAGTGAAATTTTGGTCTGGTCAGAGCAACGTGCAAATCTACGAGTCAACATATTACTCCTCACAGCCAACGCCCTTCGTTCCCTTTCAATGTCTGCATTGTATTTAAGGTCCTCGGCAATGAGATGCCCAAGATATTTAAATAGATTAGTCCTTTTGATTGAGAGTCCGTTCAAAATTACCTTCGGATCCTCCACGGGACACCTGCCGGCGGCCTTAAAGACAATGTACTCACATTTATTCACATTATAGATAAGGCCGTGCGCTTTAGCGTAAGACTCACAGACCATCAACAATTTATTCAGAGCCTCTACCGTCGGGCTCAGCAGCACCATGTCATCAGCGTAACTAATGTTATTTACGCTGACACCATCCATCCTGCAGCCGACATTCATGCTGCTGAGCTCGACAATCAAGTCGTTTATACCTATACAAGTTGAAGAGCCTGGGGGACGCTAGACCTCCCTGCCTGACTCCGCACTCCAACCTGTATGGTTCCGACAGTGAGTTAGCCCATTTCACAAAATTGACCTGATTGCCATACCAATACCGCAGGACCCTGACCAGATTCTCCGGTACACCCCTGTCTCTCAACTTTCTCCACAGAATTTCGTATGATACAAGGTCAAAGGCCTTGGAGAGGTCGAGAAAACAGGCGTACACCGGAGTCCTCTGGTCGGTATAATATTGGACAGTGTGCTTGAGGCAAAGGATCGCGCTTTCGGTGGACAGTCCGGGCCTAAACCCGAACTGAGCGTCATGCAAAGTTAAATATTAGCTTAAAGCCGAATCAATCACACTATCCAATATCTTTGCCAGGGTAGTAGCAAGTGCAATCGGCCGGTAGTTACACTTATCTGATACGTCTCCAGTCTTATTTTTAATAATAGGAACAACCTGGGTTTTCATCATCTCTTCCGGTAAGTAAGAGTGGCTAATGCAAAGGGTGTATAGCATAGCCAATACTCGCGGTTGGTGCACTCCTGCGTGTTTTAAATGCTCGATGCTGAGCCCATCGTGGCCGGGCGATTTACCACCACCCATCTTTTGTATTATGGCCTTAACTTGTTTAGCAGAAACATGAAGTGTCGGCTCACCAACCTGACCATAAGACTCAGCATCAAGCACCGAGCTCGATGACCCGACCGGAGATTGGACTCTGAAGTGCTCACGAAATATATTAGCAATATAATAATAGTCAAAAAGACGATCAAAGTAAACGTATGCCCAAGCAGATCCTTGTTGGCTCCTTGGACGTTTTTAATTGGACTATATTTTTGTGTTTTTTTGTATTCATATAGTAAGGAAAAGGTTGTTTTTTCTTCTGTGTTCTTTTGTGTGTTTGAAGTTAATAAATGTTTTCTAATTCTATTTTTTAAACATAAAAGACAATCAAAATATAAACATTACCATTGGAAGACCATTGATTTCAACTCTGAGATCTCAACCATAACTGTAAGTAGATATGACATCGAAATGAAGACAGTTGAAACTGATACGTAGTATTATAATGTCTTTGGTTTGCACATAGTATTATTATTATATATGGCTTTGGTTGAAATATGCCACTAATGTAACGCTACGGCAAATTCAATGATGTTTCATTCATCGACTTCAACTTTGGAAAAAATTAAATGACAAGAACTACGACTTGTCATTTAATTTTTTCCGATAGACGTAAATAGTATAATTGAGTATACAGACAATAATTGTCAGGGCTGCAGGGATTTTTCAGAGACATGTCACATAGTTGTATTCGCTCCTAGAAGACTGTACACTTGACAACTATTGAAATATCAATTTCAATCATGTTTTCTAAGGTTAAGGTAGCTTTTGCTTTGATATATCAAAACGGTCCTGTTGAACCCAGTTGGATCCAGTCTGTCCTTATCTAACTAACCGACGAACATTAAAAGGAAAGGAAGACAAGGGAGGTGTTATGAAAAAACATAACACTTTCTTTGGCAGTCGTGTAAAAAGAACCGACTGGGATCTCTCTATCATCAAGCCGGATCTTTTTTTTTGACGAAGTAGCTTTCTAGTTACTCTGTAGTACTATTTCTATGAGATTTTTATATTTATTTTGGATAAAAGGAACATGAAACGTGCTTGAGACATCACCTCTGGTAGGTACTAGTACTTGTAAATAAATATCTCAAAGGTCGCCACACGTAAATAATGAAACATAAAGAAAACTCTTAAAAACACCCTTTTTCTGGCGATGGTAGGTATCTGGGATAGGCACGTAGGTAAGAACGGCATTGCAACCATGCAGTTAATAAAATTAATGCGATTAAAACCGAAAAATGAGTTTTATTTCAAAAACCCTTTAATTAGGTACCTAACTTGTCAAATACCTTACGGACGAAATCTTTTGTAATTTTTAAAGATAATACTCAAAAATCTTAGCACAATAATACCATATTCAGAATGCATAAAATATAATTAAGTGTAAGGGTCTACGTACTGCCTACTAAGGGACGATACATTAGCATGCCCAAGTTGAATTAAGATTTATGAAAGCAATAAGTCAGGGGCGAGAGGCCGACAGGGGTCGCTATCGTCGCTGCGGACGTATTATGGTAGATCATTGTTTGTTTGTTTGTTGTACGTGCGTAGGTGAGTTGTTAAAACAATTATTTAGGCCTTTTTCTATTTCCTTTATCTCATTTTTCCTGGACCTAAAGCGGATCTTAATGGTCCGACCGGACCATTTAGGTCCGTTTAAGGTCCTGCAATTCGTTCTGCGTTCAGCCAAAAAAATTAAAATTAAAAAGAAAAACAACCCATTTTTTTATTATCTGTGCTTTTTTAAAGTAGTCGGGGATTTTTTAATTATTTACGAGTTTGAAACAGCAGTATTTTTCAAAAGGTTGCTTGGAACGGGGTCGCTTTTTAGCGAAAAGGCCACTTATTGTAACTTTCTTATAATTAGTAGTAAGTTTTTTTTGTAATATGTTTTGTAAATTTTTAGTACTTACCTACAATAAAGTTTTATCTAATTTAATATTTTCTTATTTTTGTGTAGTGCTGTGGCTCAGTCAGTGTTAGAATGTTCAGGTCGCCCTAAAGCCCTCTAACTTGACCTATCTGAGATAACAATCACGACCGACTGCTCCAAAACATGAAGGCGCTCAAGAAAAAGTTTTTGTCTTGCATATTATGTGTGACAGGGTGCGTAGAAACTCGAAAATCACAATTAATCTAACCCCTAAAACGTTCCCGGCTAGAAATAACACCACTCACACGGCCGCGGATGTAAAATTTTGTACAAAATACCGCCAATTGTCGATCTAAAAAGAATATCAATGTATGTACGATTTTAGCAATGTCTACTGTGTTTACAATACCTACATGATTCGTTTGACGACTTTGACTAAAGCATATGGACTTGCAGCTTGCGGGCAATATGAACCTCGAAATAAATAGGTATTAAAAGTTTAATTATATCGATTTCCATATTTTTATGTCTTAACAATAAAATTACTTCCTTAACTAAAATTCTTTATGTAGACCGATAATATAATACATAAGTCAAAGTACGAAACAAAAACAAAACTAAACCAATTGTAAATTTTTCGCCCAAAATAGAATAAACCAAAACCCATGGACAAAAGTAAAAGAAAACCAAATCAACCATACAAAACAATGGAGTACGAAAATAAAGGAAAAATACAAGAATAATTGATGATAGAAAAAGACTTCCCATGTAACCGGTTTACCAGAATATCAGAGTAGTTTTGATGCAATTTTCTAGTAATTATTTTGCTTATTGACAGGCTGGCCACTGAGTGGTTGCAACCCAAACTGGTCCCGATGAATTTTTAAATCACTTCGTTTTTAGCGAGATTAAAATATCGTATTGAGTTTTACCTATTCTTTTCATGTTTGATCAAAAGTTTTTACTGTTTGTTTCCGTTTTCAGTCCTACAACTGGGTCTTTTTGATGCCTAATAGCAAATAATAATTTACATTGAAATATAGGTACCAAATATTGCACGACATTAACACAGCGCAACCTAACCCTAAACAAGCACTAGGCTTGTACTAAGCACTAGGCTTGTACTATGAGCACAAGAGAACGGATATATATAATGTATTTGTTGTAAATACATCATATTATGATACATAGAAAACAGCAAGACTAAACTAAATTCGTAAATTTCTGCATTGCAGTCGTTTGCAACCACAGATGCAAATTAGTCAGTCTTCTGCAAGTGGGCCTAAAAATTCAATTCTAAAATTAGATATGTAGGTACCAACTCTAAATGTGTTTCGAAGACAGTAGTCGATTGTCTAGACCGGACCGGGGCCACACCACACACCGACCGAAGTACAAACATGTATTTTTGTACGTTTTTGTGCATTACGAGAGACCACTTCGCGCCACACCGCGAGATTCTTCGTGAGCGGTTTATTGTGTGCGCTAGTGATGCGACGTTTTACGGGTTTATACGGATTATCCTATCCCACTATCCTACTTATAAAGCTGATAATATTATAAAGCTTAAAGTTTGTGAGTATGTGTGTATGTGTGTTTGTTACTCAATCATGTAAAAACCGCTGAACCGATTGCGATGAAATATAGGTAGCTGGAGACCTGGAATAACACATAGGCTACTTTTTATTCCGATTATCCAGCGGGAACGGGAATTGCGCGGGTGAAACAGCAGGGCGCAGCTTGTAATTTAATAAGAATATCTATTTAAATCCTGCTACGCAAGAAAAGGCAATAGTTGGTCTTTGGAAAGTATGCGTACGTAGAACCTAGAAACAAGCATTTATTTAGGCAGCACAAATCCTTGTTTCCAGCTGGAATCGAACCTGCAACCTTCTTTGTCGCAGTCCGATCGTCACTCGACGCGCGAGGTTATGAGGTTATCGTATTAAAAGCTATACTTAACTAGCTGGGTCCCGCGGTTTAGCCACCGTAAATCCTGATCCCGTTCGTATTTCGAAAAACCCTTTCTTATCGGATACTTACATAATATTATTAAGAATACCCTCACCAAATTTAAATTTTTAACGCGGTTTTTAAGCGGTTTCAATTCTTTAACAGCGGTTTTGACTTTACGTTGATCTATCAGTCAAATAGCACGATAAACTATTATATGAACTTGTTACACTTACACGATTTACTAAAAATATTTCTGAGTCGTTAAGGCACTGAAGTATTAATCCAGGGACGCGAGTTCTAATTTCGCCGCGAGTGAATTTTCGAAGATGAATTTTTCCTATAAAATATTTTTAGTCAATATGCTTTGAGCAATAAAAACATATTACGAAATATTTACACGATTTCTTTAAATAGCGCATGAGACCCGGTAAATGTAACTAAAATATTTTGTAGACATAACATAGATATTATTTTAATCAACATTTTTCCGTAACTCCGTCTCCGAAACTGCTGTGTCCCATCACTAAAACCGTTTGCACGGTTTTTGTAAAGGCTACTTTTTTAAAAAGTATCCAAGGTGTAAAGGTTAGTGTTGTTTGTTTTGACCGAGTTCTCGGTTACGGATTGTGATTCATATACGTATATATAGGTAGTAGGTATATGCTAGGTACTAGGATGTGAAATCATCGTTCTATGGAAAATGGTTGATATGCGAACGAGATTTCATCATATTTTGTTACTAAGATATTTTTAACTACAAATATTTCTGATTGTTCAAGAATCACGAGCAATTATATGCCTATACATTTGTCAAATTTTCATTAATGTTTTTTTTTTCGTACAAATTAATATGATTCTATTGTATACTAAGTTTTGTCCAAGGTATTAGTCAAATAGTCTCATGCGAAACAGGGACCAGGGTCCAAATGCAACTTTTCAAATATTGATAGTGATCAAATGCGCTCATGATCGAAAAATAAATAAAAGACGATCGAATCTGAATGTCTAGATATGGTAGGTAGGTACTTTTATCTTCTATGTCTATATAAATAAGAAAAGCCTCCTTTTGTTTGAAGTTGGCTATAAACTAAACACGGAACGAAACTCGTTGATAACCGTCACATAATATTTATCAATGAGTTAATGGTCAATGAAAAAGCTCATGAATAAGAAAGCACAGTAGCAGTCGTAGGCAGTAGTTTGGTAGTAGACTAATCATTCTAATGACAACTACTTGACGATAAGCCGGCGATTTTCACGGATTGTAAGTAGTTAGGTTACTACTTGAGCCGTGTGACACACAGGTGAAATAGTTAACACAACAACAGTTACATAATAAAACTGCAAGTGTATTTTGAAATAAAGATTATAAAAAATCTAATTTATGTATTCATGTAAATTATTTAGGTAGTAACGCCTCTCGGAAAACCTTAATTAGGTAAAAACCTTAATTTTAGAAAGTCTTATTTTATTAAAAAAAAAAAACAAAATAAAGTGTATCTAGGTAAGTACAGATAGGTAAGAAGTTTCGATAGCCCAATTGTTGAAAAGCGAAATGTTCAATTTCCCAAAATGTTGGACTCCAAAAGTTGTACCTACTACAAAAGATTTTGTCTTGAAAGTGTCTAATTTGTTCAAAAAAAAACAAATTATACGTTCTACATCCACTATAGTACACCAGAAAAATATTAGTAATTTTTGGTACCTAAAATGTTAATCAAGTTTTTAAGTTGTTTTAAAAAATAAAACAAAGCAACATTAGTTTTTAGTATGGTACCAAGGTGTTGCTATTATACATACCATCATAGTAAGACTTCAGATATTGATTTCCGAAATCAGACAACGCCAACCGAACTGCAAACTCAACCATCAAACTTATCCAAGTCTGATCGAACCTCAAATAACTCCACCTGACTAAAACTTCAACGTACAGCACACTAGTTCACCCACGAACCCCGCCGTATGTCTCGAGTGTTAACAAACACAAATATTGTTAAGCACACGAGACAAATTAAGTCTAATCTACAAAGTAAAGTCTATTTAACTGAAACTAAGTGCTTGAACAAAGTCGCATTAGCAGATTAGTAAAATAAGAACGGCTAAACGACCGTTTATGACAATTTTGGTCGAGATGTAAATGAGGGAGTGAGAATTGATATCGGTACAGTTAGTTTATAGGTTAGCAGTCAAGTGAAAATTGTTATTAATTTGCTTTATTTGTTATTGGTTCAGTTAAGGCGGCTTTGTTGCAGGTTTTTATTTACAGGTTGATGATGCGAATTCGAGTGGCGCTTATTTGTTGATAGTACATATACCTACATTAATTTTTGATCTTCGCGATGTTTAATGATGATAAATTCAACTTTACTTTTCGCTGGAAGAATATATATTTTATTCTATTTTTGCATGCCTACACATATAAAAATCAAAACACATTCAGCTCTCTACTATTAGCGGTGTAGACTGTTCGCTGGCTGAGCCATCAGTATGTCAGTCAAGAAAAAGCATTTATTTTATAGATAGAGATTTAATACAGCCAGTTTTGATCCTTGCATATTATCAGGAACCGGAAAAACGATAAAACACATCCAACAAAAGTTAAAACTAGTAGTTCATCCAGTAGTAGCAATTAGATACCATCAAACACCTCATAAAAATAAGAAGCTCAATAAAAACGCTGTAAAATTACTATGAAGAACTTGACTAAAGCTTTTGACAGCGTCGACCACCCATTCACGAGGCTTTTAAACGGAGGTTTTAAACCAACATTTATTCAACGTAAAAAGAAGTTTATGCGTGTAACACGATGTTTGATACAGGTAGAGGGTCCCGAGAAATTTATCAATGTAGTGCAAGTTTTGTCTGCAATGTGCGAAGTTGGAGTCACGCAAGGTGATATTTTGGGACCTATTCTTTTTTCATGTGGTATAAGGAACGGATATTTGAAATCGTAACGGTTTAATGTTTGTTTACTTTATTCTTCTTATATTAAGGGTCAAACCTTTCCAGCAGCAGCACAGGTTACAAAAAAGATAAGATTGAATATTTTATTCTTATATTTCCGAAGTATGTAGGCCACTACCATTCCTTATCTCACCCGGGGCTGTGAGTGTATTCCAGTAATAAATACCGAAACGATGGTGCCCTTAAACTTAAACTGACCTGGACTCTGCTTTCCGTGAGGCCAATTCTCATAGCGATTTCTTCTCTCATGAAGATGTCGGGGTAGTGTGTTTTTGAGAAACATCTTTCTAATTCGTTCAATTGTGCCGGTGTAAACCTGTAAGGAGAAATATGAATCAGTAAAACCTTCTCGAACTGTGTGTCTGCCATAGACCAAGGTTCTTGAACTACAATAGAAAAATCACACGAGTACCTCGCAGTCATGTCCAATTTTTTAGGAGTAACTATGAGTAATTACATGTCAATTTTCGCTAGAACTTTTGTAGTATTAGTGATTTGTGTCTAGAATCCAGATCTTGGGTTAACTATGACTAACTTGGACTGCTATTTTCAATCTCGTATGAAAAAAAGGTAAAGCATGGTTGATCTTCCTTTTATAACACCATTATTTGTACCCATATTTATCAGAAATAAATAAACTATATTCTGAGTTTCATCATAATCCGGTTAAGTATGACAATCTAGGTAGTGTTACCTAAACGGATATGAAAAACCCCAAGTTGGCAGTTTTATTACTGTGTTGTTAAAAACTAGTTTTACCATCAGAAAGCCTTTTCAATACCTACCTAATAGTAAAAATTTATTGGCAATCATTCATGCTTTGTTTTTATAAAGACCAATAAAATTCTGGTGGGTAATATTATTGTAGTAGGTATTCTTTCTTACATTCAATTTATGTGCCACTATCCGCCAGATGGTGAACAACAATATTAACCTTTTAACTGGTAAACTTTGGCAGACATAGAGTGTTACATTCTTTATACCTATTTACATTAGTTTAAGTATTCTATTTGTTTTAAATAACATTCTTGTAAATCTTTTGATATAGAAGAAAACATAATCTCAAATCTGCATTGCAATTGCAATATGAAATCATTAACTAATATGCTACATACAAATACATAAACACCTCATTCTTGTAACACCCAACTCTTTTTCTTAGGGCTTAAAAAAGATAAAGGAGATGAAGAAGAAGGTAAAACAATTAAAAATTATAAATATAATGTTGGTAGGAATTTGAAAATATTTAATCTAATTAATGATATAAACACAAGCGGTATCTCGCGTGTTCTTTCCGGTTCTTGAAATTCTTACAGAACTGGATGAATACTTCACAAATACACAATCTCCAAGGCTTTTAGGACCAGTGGTTTAGGCGGTGTATTAAGTACTATGTCAGTGAGTCAATCAGGGCTTTCAATAATATAGGTATGTAAGGATTATGCTTACCTAGTTCTGTGCCTCTTCTGTTTGGCTGGCTTGTCGCTATCAGATGCTGATGAAGACATGCTGACGGGCACTGTTGACATATGCCCCCCGCTGTGTTGTTGGTGTATGCCACCTAGACAATTAAACTCTATTAGTAAAATACCTTTTAGTTGTGGGTCAAGATAATTTCTCTCTAAGAGCAATGTTAACAACGCACATTTTTTTTGCAAGAAAACTGACAGATCGACCTTCGGAATGGACACAATATTGGCATCGCTCATCAGATTCTAGTTGAATTTGACACAGGTACTTGCCAAACAATCCGCACCCTATCAATATCAAACGAAACGAAAATGCCGTTGGTTTCTACGCAAATATTCGTCAAGCACCTGTCCGATAGCGTCAGTCTTCACATTTTCGGACACTGGACCAACCTTATTTTCCTCTTTATGTAGCCGTATTTTGCAATATCACTCAAAATGTACGAAGAATAGTCTTATTTGGTGCGAGACGCCCGAAAAAAACAATGGCCTGATGAATTGGGCATCAGTACATCGTCCTTTGAAGCTTGCCCACCACTCACTTGCCTTTTTTGTACGAGAAGAAATGCGAAGGCTTGTTTTCCGGAAGTTTAGTGGATTGGTATTCTAACTGCCTTTCTGTATGTACGGCATCGGAGCAAAGCTTAGCACGTTATGGACTAACACACGAACCGGGCGGACCATTTCGTCGTGCTGCTGCTAATGATTATACGATATAATTTGATAACAATCCACAATACTCAAAAAAAGCCGTCCTATTGTCACAAAAGCTTAATGTTCTTTTCTATTCCCTGCGTAACTTTTCGGTATAGCTACTGAGGCCGCTGTATCGTCTGGTGCCGTGGGATGATTTCCAAGAACTCATGGGATTCTTGCTATGCTTGCTTACCTTGTAAATGTTCAGTTCTGATGTTGTGCGCGATATGCAGTCGCGCGCCGAGCGCATGATGCGTCCTATCTATGTTCGGTTTGATCTCATGCGTTTTCTCGTCGGCACACGAGTCTTTATGACCTGCTGACAAATGAAAAGGTTATTGTAACGGAATCTTAAAACTGTTATATTTTTTTAAACAGTATTGAGCGTTTAACCGTTATGACCTGAGATGGTAAGTGACAATATGGTGTTTTTAGAGGAAAAATGGCACCGATTCGTCTTCCTTAGTGACTGCACTGGTCTACGTATCCGAATATATTATATTTATTTAAAACAGATGATCTACAGCTTATTCGTTATTATTTATTGTCCTATATGGATGAATGTCGGAACGTGACAAAAGCGACGCGCCGCGATAAAATAGCGACTTTGGCTTCTGATTGACAAACAGAATCTCTCCACAACGTACGACTAATTATTTGATATTTTACGTCGCGTTGCCTCGTTTATCGTGCACCTAGAACTGGGACTTGGGTTACTACTTGTGAGTCGTCTAAAGAGCCATTGCACTATCACTATCATTAGGTACCATAATTATTAAGAAGACATTTAAATTATTCCATATGTAGATCACCGACTACTATTATAATATTACATAGGTGGTAATCCGCCCTACCATGATCTCTCATAAGTCGCCGCTAAGTCACCGCTTTATCATTTGCTAAAAAATAAATTAAAAAGACCAAATAATTAAAAAACATTATAAACCAAAATTTTTTATTTTGGTTTATAATGTTTTTTAATTATTTGGACACGGAATCGGTGGTTTTAAACCAATCGGGGTAATTTTTGTTTTAAATTATCTTTTGTTTTTGAGTAACGAAAGGACGACAAAATTAGGAGAAACGATCATGGTATGGCGGATTATATTGTTCTTCATGATTTCGGTTTTTTTAATTATTTTTTACGACTCAACATTTATTGCGATCAACATTTTAACAGTTTAGTAGTTGGTCCTCTAGTCTAAACCACTGTGTATATTGAAAAAAAATATTTGGCAGATTGCCAGTAATGGGCTAGAAATCAAATATTGTGCAATATACTTACTTAGGTACTTATACACAAATCAACCCTATGGCTTAATAATACTTTCTTTTGCTCTTGTGATAATCAACGTCCGTAAAAATGTGAAAAAAGAAAAGGATCTTTCACGCATAGAGTCGTTTGTTAATACGGATCGTTTGCCCATAAGTCACGTGTCAGTAGCTGATAAGCAAGTTATTTGATTTTTAAAGTTTAATTTATCATAGAACACTGCTAAATTTGTAAGACATTTTGTAAAACTTCTTAAAGTGGCCCTATTTAGTCAATCCTTAATGCTCGTCTCGAACGGGGCGATGCGTGTAAGTGGCGAAGTTTGTCTATATAGGGTTTACTGCGAAGTCGTTACGGGCCTCAAAATTTTCTATTAAGAAGCGGAGGTAGAGTTTTAGGGCCAATAAAGAACCAGTATTAAAACTATATACCTAGTCTGGCTTTAAGACTATATGGCAGAAAATTGGAGTTTTGCTTTAAAAGTAAACCTAATAGGTACCTAAAACAGAGCGTATGTGTCAATTGAGTCAGAAAAATAATTTGAGACGGAATCAAAATTCGATTAAAAAGTAAACAAAAAATAAAAAACAGATAAAAGTAAACGAATATAAGCTATATTTCTGGGATGCAATCTTTGGTATCAATCTTTGGTTTTTAGTCAGTCTGTTTTTTTTTCAGTCACGAGTAGGTAACCAGCTAAAGACTTGTCAGCAAAGTCAAAAAGCTTTGCTTTGTCTACAATACTCGATTAGCCTCGAGTCGGCCTGTCAGTCAGCCCAGTCTTCAACTGAGAACATTAAAAAATGAACAGGTTGACTCGCCGCTGTCAAAGATTTTTTTTATAAAATGTTTGGTCTAGTTCTCACCATAGTATACAAGGTGTAACGGGCAAGCCCTTTTAATCCGAAAGGGGGTTGTTCTAGACGTCTAGGCGAACAACTTTTGTTCTACGACTTTTGGAAATTCGAAGTACTTTTCGAGAATTTTAAGTGTAAAGTTTACTTGAAAATCAGCTGTTTCTGAGAGTTCGAGGTCATTGACCTTATGTTGTCCTTTTATTTAGTTTGATGGTTTACAATCAAAACTTCAATTACCTTTATTTTCAAAAGCAGCTGTTTTTTCAGTGAAACATAATCTCAAAAATTACAAAAAAAAAGTTCGAATTTTCAAAAGTCGTAGAACAAAAGTTGTTCGCCTAGACGTCTAGAACAACCCCCTTTCGGATTAAAAGGGCTCTCCCGTTACATCTTGTATAGACAACAGACAACTATATAGTGGAAATATTTAAAAGGAAAAATTCATTTTTCAAAATTCACTCGCGACGAGATTTGAACTCGCGTCTCTGCGTCAGTACCGCAGCGCCTTAACCAACTGAATTTTTGAAGATGAATTGTTACGTTAAAATATTTCTAGTAGATATGCCTTGAGCAATAAAAACAAATTGCGAAATAACTATTTAGTGTACCAAATCAGATAAAGTAACGGACTCATTTTCAGCCTTTCTAATTTCACACGATTTGTTAATAAAGTTACATTTTACCGGGTCTTAGTGGTGAATACCGTTTTTCATGTATTTTTTTAACTGACCTCGAATAAAGGGGGTTCTCAATTCGTCGCGCATATTTACCTAATTTATATATTATGTTTGTTCACCGATTACTCGAAGAAGGCTTGACCGATTGAGATGTTTTTTTTAATAGAATGGTGGAAGCTCCGAGGTAGTCCCATAAAAGTTTGGAGAAGATCAGATGGGGTTCTTCGAAGTTATGAACGGAAATGCTCTAAATGCGTTAATGCTTAAACTACAATATGGATCCAGCCAGTAAAATTGCCCGTCTTCAGATAACAAAACAGATAAGTCGGTGGCACTGTATGTATTGGTTACCTTGTCTCCATTTTTTAAAGTTGGTTTTCAAATTATTTATTATTCAATTAAGTTTCAGTTGCAAGTAGTTCTATTTCGTGTGTATTGTTTGCAATTGCAATGCTGCTGAAATGAAATTTTGGGTAATGCTAATACAGGGATAACCTCTCGGATTAACAACCAAAAAAAAACAATTAATACTTGGCAAGTTATTTCCAAAACTTTACATAAAATAATAAAAATAAATAAAATAAAATAGCCTTTATTCAGAATTGAAGCATGCAATACATAATAAGTAGATTGAATTATCATAAGTAACGTGTTATCTCATAATTGTTTTAGTTTCCAGGTATATTATAAGTATTTGTTTGTGTTTGTCTCTTCTGTGTGCCCTATGGCAAAGGCCTCCTCCAACCCATTCCAAAACTTTACATATTTATTCTAAATGACGGTCAAATAATTCAAAGTTGTAAGACTAGTTCCAATACGTAGACCATCAGTATCTCCTAGAACATCTTAGTCCATATCATCGCTTACCATCAGGTGAGATAGTGGTCAAACGTATCCGTTTGACCACTATCTCACCTGATGCAAGTTATTTCCAAAACTTTACATATTTATTCTAAATGACGGTCAAATAATTCAAAGTTGTAAGACTAGTTCCAATACGTAGACCATCAGTATCTCCTAGAACATCTTAGTCCATATCATCGCTTACCATCAGGTGAGATAGTGGTCAAACGTATCCGTTTGACCACTATCTCACCTGATGCAAGTTATTTCCAAAACTTTACATATTTATTCTAAATGACGGTCAAATAATTCAAAGTTGTAAGACTAGTTCCAATACGTAGACCATCAGTATCTCCTAGAACATCTTAGTCCATATCATCGCTTACCATCAGGTGAGATAGTGGTCAAACGTATCCGTTTGACCACTATCTCACCTGATGCAAGTTATTTCCAAAACTTTACATATTTATTCTAAATGACGGTCAAATAATTCAAAGTTGTAAGACTAGTTCCAATACGTAGACCATCAGTATCTCCTAGAACATCTTAGTCCATATCATCGCTTACCGTCAGGTGAGATAGTGGCCACTATCTCACCTGATGGATAAAGCGTGTGTAAAAGAAAACAATGCAAAATGACTGTAAACCTGACAGGGCAGGCTAATATTTTTTATTACACATTTTTTGGACAATCCAGAAATTCTGTCAAGCTAATCCAGTAAAAAATTTACTGGTCTGTCAGAACTTTTGAATTGTTTTAGAACAATGTATCTACCTACCTGTCATAAAAAGATTACTATGAATTGAAGTGGGCATATGTAATTTGTTTCAATTACCATTTATTACAATGGCGTGTTGACCGCCGCCGTCACTATCATATTGTCAACACTTAATGAACTCAGATTGGTCGCTGTAGGGCAAACATAGAAAGGTAGAGTATAAAACACTTTATTTATCCGGTTTTATCGCGTTTTTATTCATTATTTGAACCGAGCTTTCGCCAACTTTACAGTTGGCTTTTTCAAGTGTTTTATTATGCAAAATCGCGAAAACCATAGAAGAAATTAAGGTAGGGTATGTTTTAGACCCCCGTTCATCAGTCTGTCTGTCTGTCTGTCACCAGAATATAGCTAGACAGTTAAAATTTTCATGATGACATAATATTATGGTGAGTTTCTTTTGCCGCTATTTCTATATTAAGTACAATACCTATTGTATTTGCAAGTTAATAAAAAAAGATTACAAATACAGGCGTGAAAAACATAATATTTATCATGAAAAATAAATCACGATATTTTTTTTTAAATATTACCACCATGATTCTAACTCAACCCTCAAAACTACACAAAAAACACATTAACACACAATTATTTATTAATTTCCCACCCAACACCACAGACAAACGGACTCAATTAAAAACCCCCAAAGATCCCGCCGCCGTCACAAACCCGGGATTACGGGATCAAGAAGCTCCCATAAACAGGTCTTAATGGAATTGAATCCCGTAAAATAGAGCGGAGTTCGCTCGTACAATTTGTGCAGCCACCTTTATTGCGTGGGGGAGATGATAGCTAGTGGTTCGGCGGATAGTTATGAATATTTTAGTGTGGTTTTGTTTGGTGGATTAATTTTGTTTTTGTTTTTAACCGACTGTAGAAGAGGGCGTATTTGACCGACTGCAAGAAGAAGAGTTTGGTTTTTTAGTTTTTATTAACATTTGACTGTGTTTAAAAAGTAAGTGAGAAGAAACCCAGTAGCTGGCGGATATGTATGAATATTTGACTGTGTTTATGTTATTTAAACGCCTTTAAAATTCGTGTGGACAGTTAATAGGTTAAGTGACTTATTTATTACAAAAATACGTTCGGGCAAAATTAAATATTTTATTTTATTTAGATGCAGGTCTCTTCTATCTATATACCAAACCAATTGTTTGTAATTTGGAATCGTTGAATCTAAATTAATATTAAAAATAGAAAAACGTTAGAATGAAAGTTTGTAGCAAGTAATCTTCGAACCTAAAAAACGAATTTTAATGTTATGTGTTATGATATATATGAAATAAACAGGTACATAAATAGGTTATTGCTTAATTGTATCAAAAATTATAAAGAAATACCTAGAATTGAATAGAAAAAAGTACGAAAATAAAACAGAAATTAAACTTATTCTTAACTAATTATTATGACAGAGGTAGTTATAGGCGGGCTTATCGCTAAAGCGAGATTGGGGCTTATTCAAAACTGCAGAGCAAGATTAGCAGGTGGGTTAGGATAGGTTATAATTGAAGCACCTACATTATTTTATCTATAATTCCTTTTTTCCTTTAGTTATTTCATTAAAATTTACTAGGTGCTTTTACATTTACATTTACCTCCTAAAGCTGTAGAAGTGAGATTGTTGAGCATGGCCTCAAAAGGCCACCCCTGGCCGCCCCCTATTTCGACATCTTCCTCGCACTTCAGCTCAAAAAACACACACAAACACACAAACGCAACTTAAAACTATCGTATCACTCGTTTAGTTAAGTTACACTTCATAGGGCTTTATAGTCGCACGTGTTTCCGAGCCATTTTTAACAAAGCTCAACCTTTCGCTGGCTTTCAGAGTAAAAAATCCATCGACACGCCCGCAATATGTCAAAAAGGACAAAATTCCAGCAAAAACCTGCTTTAATACAAAATAATTAGCTCTTTATTAAACCCAATTAGTTTTAATTACGACTCCGTTCAAAC
Organism: Idaea dimidiata; assembly: GCA_949358125.1. Classification (NCBI taxonomy): domain Eukaryota; kingdom Metazoa; phylum Arthropoda; class Insecta; order Lepidoptera; family Geometridae; genus Idaea; species Idaea dimidiata. The sequence goes on along the minus strand of OX442334.1, from coordinate 16,410,339 downwards.
TTATTTACACACTTAATTTTTGTTATAAAATTAATATTAACCCGTTTAGTATCAATTTGTATAAATTTGCAGTTTGATTGGTTCGCCCTTAAAATGATCGTTTAATGTGAAAACCGTCCGTCGACTGGTACAAAAACAGATAGTGCTTACATTGTTGCCACACGACCGCTCGAAACAGCGACACACAAACCTGTAACCATCCCTCTCTAACAACAATAAAACCCTCTCCTCTTCTCCCTCACATTGTTCGCTTGCATCAGTAATGGATGCTTACATTTTGTTTACGTTCGATTTGAACAAACGAATAATCTATTATTTCATTCGTGCACGTATTATTGATACAGGCCTTTGCGTTCATGCAATATTCATGTCTTTACATTTCGATAGCCGTCTCTTTCTATCACACCCACGCAGGCCTGAGTTCCGGGCATCTATCTCTGTCGCGCGTAGGTTTCGAATATCGAACGCGTAACGGTCGAGATGTTTCGACCAATCAGCGTGCAGGAAAATCACTTTGAAAGCTCGTAGGGTTGGCAAAGTCGGCACCCAAATCGTGATATTGAAATATTATGGCTATAGTACGCGCTAGGGCGTTCCGTCTCTTTGTAATGGAAAAAACAAATACCGTGTTGGTGATATAAGTCGGTATAGCCGGTAAATAAGTGTACTCGACTGGAATGAAATCCGTTGGAAATATTTCAGCCGGCTAGCTACGTTGGCTGAGTGCGATTTCTTGTAAAAGCGCCTTAATTTTCGGACATTGTTGAATAAGGAATGCGGGACGGCCATTTTATTTCTGAAATGGAAATGGTTTTTTTAGTATTTTATTTTTATTGATCTTTAGGGAGGGTTCTGGGTGGTTTCTTGAGTTGGTTCCGTTTTCGGTAGGTGAATATTTTTCTAAGTTATCAATAAGTAGAAATGTCATTAAAATGTGACTGGAAAATTGATGGCGCTGAAAGGATTAATTTAATTAAACCGAGCTGTGATAAATTAGTTTCTATAAAAAGGTAGGTAGGCATAATTAGCAGCGCCCCGCAGTAACATCCGCGTACATCCCCTAGGATAGGGATAAAAAGTAGTCTATTGAACCCGAATGAGCTTTTCAAAGTTGTAACACCAACAGCGTTCTACCTACAACAATCTATACCAACACACTAGATGCGCCCTGCGGTTTCACCCGCGTAAGTCCCATTCCCGCGGGAATAACGGGATAAAAAGTATGTGTTATTCTAGGTCTCCAGCTATTTGTGTACCAAATTTGTTTAAATTACTAAAATTACTGTTAAAAAATAGGAGTTGGTCACAGAAGGTTGAATATTTAAAGTTGTATGTATTTTTCAATTTTCAATGCCACAGTATAAAAAAATAAAATAAAATGTTAGGAATGGACAAAACTTATCACTTAGGGGTACTTATTAAAAATAGATAGTACCCTATTTTCAGACCTACTGAATATGCATATTATCTATCAAAATTTCATAAAAATCGGTCAAGCCGTTTCGGAGGAGTAGGTATGTTAACTAACACTGTGATACGAGGATTTTATAAAAGAAGAAGAACATAACAAACCACAAGTAGATACATATTCCGCCCTACCACGATGTCATAATATGAGTCGTCACGAAGTCGTCGGGTTGTCGTTCAGCTAAAAAAAAAACATCAAATAGTTGAAAAAAAAAGAAAAACAAACTTCAAAAACAATAAAAAGATTTTTAAAATTGTGTACCTAGTTTTTAAAAGTAGTCGGGGTATATTTTATTTAAAATGTAGGTACTTAATTTTTTTTAAATAGGACGACAAAGCAACGACAAACGATCATGGTGGCGCGGATTATACTTTTTTGTAAAATAAATACTTCCATTTTATTAATATTGATACATACCTAGACGAACAGTGCTCTACCTACAACAATCTACAAATTTACATAACAAACTACAAGTACCTATACCTACCTATCTACCACGATCTATCTACAAAAGAATTTCATAAAGGTTGCAATAACCGGTAACCGTGCGAGCGAAGCGAAGCCGAGCGAACTTGGAGGGGAATTCTTCACATTACAGACGAATTTACTGAAACCGTCGCCTACAGGGTGCTCTCGAATCCTACAAATTCGTGAATAATCTCATACACCTCCAAGTCTAGCGTAAAAAACATTTCAAGAGAAAGTTTAGTTACAATCCGACGACGATTCCAAACGATGATGATGTTAAATCTTATTAAATATTTTTTCCAAACAAATCATATTTTGAATTAAATTTAATTGATTTGCTTCTAGAAAATGATTCATTTTAGAAGGATATAAAACTAGAAGTATAGTCTCTTTAAATCAACATCGCAAAAATCCGGAAAAGATATACCTACCGTGCTACCATGCTCGTTTGTCGTTGCTATGTCGTCCTTTTGGCGTTCAAAAAAATAAAGTAAAATTTTAAATAAAAAATACACCGACTATTTTTAAAAACCACAGATAATTTAACAGAACCTTTTTTTTAAGTTTTTTTTTAGTTGATGTGATTTATTTTTATTTTATTTTTTAGCTGAACGCGACAACGCGATGACTTCGCGACGACTTTTAAGACATCAGGTAGGGCCCATTATTTTACATAAAAGAACTAATTGTGTTTCACCTGTTCGTTTCTTGATCCAGTGGAAAACTCAGAAGTTTAGAAAGGCGGCTGGCTTAGCCTCATAATAAAAACAACGCGATTAAAATGGGAAAATGAGCTTAGTTACAATCCAACAAACGAAAACAGAAACAGATTTTTATTATTTCCAAAAGGTTTTGATAAAAATGCGTCACCCTGTACAAGAAACTTTCATCCCCCCGTATCTCACCCAGGTGGAGTAGACACACGCCGGGAATGTAATTTAAAAATCCACCTGTACGTGAAATATTTAATTATTTTTAAACAACTTTATAAGCACACTCGGTATACGGGGCTTACGATAGTTAAGTACCACGAAAAACATATTTTACTTGCTGCGTCGCATAATGCCTAATCCCGTGGAAATGTCGGGATTAAAAGTAACTTATCCATATCTCCAACTATCTATAATTCCAAAATACATTGTGATCGATTCAGTAGTTTGTGAAAGAGTAACAAAGTCACACACATAAAGACATACATTCATACATACTTTGTAAACTTTCGCGTTTATAGTATTAGTTATGTACATCCTATCCTATCCTGTCCTACTAATATTATAAAGCTGAAAGTTTGTGAGTATGTGTGTATGTATGTATGTGTGTATAAGTGTTTGTTATTCAATCACGCAAAAACTACTGAACCGATTGCGATGAAACTTGGAATATAGGTAGCTAGCTGGATACCGGGAATAACACATAGGCTACTTTTTATCCCGATATTCCCGCGGGAACAGAACTTACGCGGGTGAAACCGCGGGGCGCAGCTAGTAATATATAATAATGGCACATAGGTAGTTTGTATAAACTTTATAACCGAGTACCTATAACACAAGAAAATATTTAAGTAGTTTTCAATTTTGCAGCGTTCCTATAGCATTTCTAATGTATATTATTTTTTGTTCTCATTCCAATAACTTTATTTTTCTAATTCCCAAATTAAAAGTAGATAACACCCCTCCGTACTGACATCAAACTGTGCTGTCAAATCCAAATGTCAAATGGTAACAAATGAATAGTGACGTCACAAATTGCAGACACGTGCCGGTTCCATATTTGTGACGTGATGATCACCCTGTAGTTGCAAGCATTGCAATTGATTGTTTGTTACATCTATTTTATTGTAGGTAAGTAAAAGGTGAGTGAGGGTGGGGCTTTTGAATTAGAGCTGGGCCCATTCACGTAATAAAAATTTCCAAAATATAATTTCAATATCAGCAGTCAATCTTTTAGATACAATTTGACGTGTGTGTTTCACTCGTATAGGTCCTAATCCCGCGGGAAAATCGGAATAAAATGTACGCTATGTGTTATTCCAGGTACCTGGATTACATATATTCTAAGTTTCATCGCAATCGGTTCGGTAGTTTTTGCGTGAAAGAGCTTAGTAACAAAGTCACTTACATACTTACATACAAACTTTTTGTGCTTATAATGTTAATAATTAGTAAGATGTGCAATTATATATAAATAAATATTGCACGATATTATACACAGCGCAATCTAGCCCCAAGCTATGCACTAGGCTTGTAATATGGGAACTAAACAACAATGATGTTATAATAAACATTTGGACAATTCGAAGATAAATAACCCCCAAGCTTGTTTACATACTTACTGGTTTATTTTTTCAAAAACGGTGTAGGAGTTTGTAAGAAATCACTACACTTTTAAAGCTGTAACCAAAATATGCAAAACTCTAAAAAATAAACCACTTTCTAGTATAGAAGTAGGTACAAGTTACGTGATGATTTACATGTAATCTTCGATAAGCCGCCATAAAATAACGATCAGCTAAAAAACAAAATAAAAAAAAACATCAATAAATATTAACAAAAATAAAAAAACAACTTAAAAACAAATTGTTTTAATTGTCTATGGTTTTTTTAAGTAGTAGTGATTACATAAAGTAGTGGTAATTTTTATTTTATTTTTAGAAATATTGTAGAACTTGCTGCGCCCCGCGGCTTCACCCACGTAAGTCCCTTTCCCGCGGGAATATCGGGATAAAAAGTAGCATATGTGTTAATTCAGGTCCCCAGCCACCTATATTCCAAGTTTCATCGCAATCGGTTCAGTAGTTTTTGCGTGAAAGAGTAACAACCTCACATACATACAAACTTTCGCGTTTATAATATTAGTAAGAAGTAAGAAGTAAGAAGTAAGATTACTGAATCGAAATTAATTAGAATCTAGTCAAAACAAAACAATTAAAAGCAATAGGTAAGTAATTAAACGGTTTGAACGCGCTGTTTCAAATTAAAGGGTTCCGTCTAAAACGAATGAGTAGGTAACTACAGAACAATGCAGTGTAGAGAGCTCTTAGGTTGGCTTTGACTGCGATATTGCTTTCCGAGCTTTGTGAGCAAAATAGCTATCTAGTTTCAACCACGACCTCTGATGTGCAGTAAGTGAAAAGTTCCCTAACTTACAATTAAGCCTAAATACATCGATCCACTTGGATACAACAGCCAACCTATACTTATGCTACGCTTCAGTTTGAAACGCGCCTAAAAGAGCCCTGTGGCCCGATTCTGTAAAAACAGCATGCGACAAGCAGGCGGGATGCATGAGCATTGCAGAAGTCGATTTGTTGAAGGAGTAAAAATAATAGTTATTCTATAACTTCTTTTAATACTGATTGGCTGAGGAACAAGCGGAGCTATTTAAATAATTAAGTAGCCCTTAATTTTGAAGGCTACTTAACTAATTAAGTAGTAATTAAGTAAAATAACACTTACAGAATACGAATTAACGTACATCTCCTGCACGTCGCCTGCATTCCGCCGGCATTTCGCATGGCGGCGTCGCCTTCGAATGCATGCACATTAACGCTATGGTTTTCACCGCACAGATTCCTTCGCGTAGTGGGATTTCGATTGCCGATTACGACGGAAGATGCGCAGTTGAGCCGCAGCTTATCAAAATCCCACTTATAATAATAATTTTGTCCTGAAAATAATCATTAAGACAGACAAAATATAATTTTTGGTAAAAAAAAATAACATTCCCTTATTTTAATATGCTAACCGTACCATTTAAAACCAAAACGTCTGATTATATAATGTAAATCTCAACAGAAAAACAAGTATATTCCTAACACCATAAGACATAAAATACCCCTGAACAAAAAAAAATGTTCTAATAATCGATCTCTACGGTTTTTAATAGACAAAGATACCTTATGCAGCAGACAATAAGGTTTAATATTAAAAAGACTTGACTATTGTTAAGGTGAATGCTCACTGTTAACATATCGCAGTGTAAAAACCAAGCGTAGTTTATTTTAGTTAATACACACCCGCCTTAACTGATGTTCATTTGTACACTGTAGGACATGATAATTAAGAATAAGAATAATTTATTGTTCAAACTATGTAGGTACATTGGTCTTAAATATGTACTCTATTAGTGCACAGTCTACTAATTTCGAGCATACAATAATGTATGCTCGAAATGAGTAGACCTAAAATTACATTACATAAATTTATGTAAGAAATCCAATGTTTATACCAGCACAACAATATTTGGTATTTATTTTTTATTATGTTCAAAATACTCAGACAAGTTATAAAAGTCATATAAGTCAAAGTCATAGTCATAAAAGTTATAAAAGACATATTATTCAGCAGACTAGTCCGACTTCTAACACGCATGTTCGGTCGTATACAGAGAAAAGTTAAAGTTAAAGTTTTAACTTGAGTGTTTCCGCAATTAGCCCTACTATTGGGCCTTTGTGCGTGATTTTAAGCCGTGGGTTTTCGCACGATGTTTTCCTTCATCGTAAGAGCGATGTTAATAGCGCACATAATTTTTTCTTAAAGAAAAACACATAGGTGCGCGGCCGCGTTTGAAACCACGACCTTCAGAATGAAAGTCGGGGTATCTACCACTAGACCAACACCACTCTACATTACGAGAAACAAGGCAGAGATAATTTCACAACTGTCTTTCTACCTCTTAGTTCTAGTTCTTAATTAATGCGACACTGTGGATCACTAAACATTAACATTGCAAAAAAAAACATGAAATTCTTTTATTTTTATTTCGCTGGAGGTCGTATACCAAAGACATACTAAATCGTTAATAGTAAAACGATTCAAAACGATTAGGTCAAAATATCTTAATAAATACTTAAAACTACAGTAGGACGTCGAATAATATTCGGATATTATCCGAACGTCGATCCAATGAACAGCCGCTTAACCGAACCCTGCTCGAACGCGTTCGTCGTTCGTATTTGTAAAAGAGATTCGTATATAAATATTATTTTATGGTATATCAGTACATTATAGTATAACCCGCATTAACTTAAAAAAGCTAAATGACACTAAGATATCTTTATAAATGTTTTTTATTGGTATATAATCCGTATTAACCGGATTTCCGAACACTATTCTTGTTTCGAATAGTAAAGCATACTAAATAAACGAATTTCAAGATAGTAATACACAGATTACTTAATTCTTTATTGTGTTAAAGAAAAGTTAAGTATTTTCTGTTCATTGTAATAACTTAAATGTAGGTGGCACAATGGGCTGTATTTTCGAGTAAAGGTCACGTGGATTTGATTGAATATTTTCTTGGCACTCTTTTAATTTAATTAGAACTTTGTATTACTTACTATTTCATTGCACTGCAGTGTACAATACAGACAACCCTAATAATATTATTCTCTCCATTGTTATAAACTTACACGGTTTTTAACTTGCGCAGCCCTCTCCCTATCGTTATTGTACGAAAATGGGTAAAATATCGGTTATACGACATTATACGCTATTTAGCACGACACTGTTTTAAGGGTCTGCAGTGTATTATAAATACATTTTGTTAAGCAGAAATAACCTTTTTTTTTGCTACACTAGTTTTCGTAGACCCTCTACGAAATTAAATCATCTACGAAAAGCTTAGGGTTTGAAAATACGATTGTAAAATCATTAAGATAATATATATCTACATAATAATATAATTATAGTACTAGAGGTGATGTTTCAAACAATGTTCCTTTTACGCATCACATACATTCATACACTCACGGCAAAAAACATAACACTTCCTTTGGCAGTCGTGTAATAAGTATAAGCCAAGATTGATAAAATAGAAATGACAATTGCTACGGGTGCTAAGATAAATGACGTTTAAAATGTCACAAGTATCATTTAAAAGAGGTACATACATACGTAGTATTATCTAACGTCTTCGGAGGTACTTCAGTGGCTTACTTAATTGTCTTCATTTATGATGGCCATATCTATAATGTTGATTTCAATGCTAAAAGTGGTTAAAATCACTTCCAGGCAAAAACATAAGAGATACAATCCTACAGAACCTATACCTACCATCGCTATATTTGCATCCGTTCGCGTTGCTCCCATTCTATAGATACGGAACACGGAACTACAAATCGTATCCACAGCTCACAATTTTTCGCTAAACCCCGCTCTAAGCCCGGTAAACAATAATAGGGAGGCTACATTACCGGTACCTTACAGATTCGGATAATAATTTACGGTTATTTTCTCTCAGAATATCGGGATAAAATTAGCCTATTAGTTAATCCAGATCTTCAGCTATCTGGATACCAAGTGTAATCGCAATTGGTTTTGCAAATTTTTTTACTTTACGTTTACTTACACAAACTTTCACATTTATAATATTTTTCGGATTTTAAAGAATATTCTCTGATTTTTACTAATATTTTACTGTTTATATAATTACTAGCCGCGCCCCGCGGTTTCACCCGCTAAGTCCCGTTTCCGCGGAAATATCGGGATAAAAAGTAGCCTATGTGTTAATCCAGGTCCCCAGCTACCTATATTCCAAATTTCATTGCAATCGGTTCAGTAGTTTTTGCGTGAAAGAGTAACAACCTCAGATACATACATACAAACTTTCGCGTTTACAATATTAGTAAGATTTACGGGTAGATATTTCCGGTTCGGATAAATTTTTGTGAATAATAATTTAATGACCTACCTAATACATGTTATCGATGTTTTATTTCAGCCATGGTATCGTGTCTGGCTGATTTATTTAGAAAATTACTAGTTCTAATTATTTTTCACAGGCAAGTAAGGCATCCCTGAAAAAAACACTGACAAAACGAACAGGACTTAGACAAATTTAAGACATTTTAGTGGGTGTATTTCTGTGTATAATATGTATGTATTTACAAAAGAAAAATAAATATAAGTAGCGTAGCAGCTTACCATGAGGCTAGATGGCGCTACGTGTTGGTCACAGAATTTATTTATTTGTGAATTCATCAAAGTCTAAACGAGCCGATTAGTAACTTTACCGGATCTGCAACATTTCCCATCCCTAGTGTGCCGCCTGCCGGAATACAAACTGCTCATAACTAGGACCGAACAAACATATTTCAAACTGTATTAAAGCCTGATTTATAAAACGGCTTTATTTTCCCGAGGAATGAGGAAAAAATTCGTGGCTGGTAACACCCATGTTTTTTATGACTGCCAAAATGGGATATGGGATTACGCTGGTCAACTTTATTTTTTCGTAATTTTTTTGTATTTTATTTATTGCTTTGGTAAAATGGGCTTGGCAAATGGTAACTGGCAAAAAGGTATAACGATTAATATACTTATTTTCATTAAAATGACGCCGTTAAGAAATGGAAAAGTAAAATTACAGGGTAGGTCTTAAGTTAGGTACTTATTAAGTATATTTTTATCTAAATGGGAGTTTTGGTGAGAACGCGTTGACAAAATGTAGTACTAAAATTTCATTTTCGTGAGAGTTAAGAGGATTTGGGAATCAGTTATGAACATCGACTTTTCGCGTTGCTGCCACGTCTCCTAAAGAGTTGTGGTAAAGTAAGTATTATCTATACTACTACTTTTACCATTTATTTCTCTTGGCTTGACTGATTGTGACAGGTTTTTCTGTTGCCGCTATAATAACTAATACTAAAAACAGAATAAAATAAGTATTTATAAGTGGGGCTACCACAACAAACGTGTTTTTTTTTGTGGTAATTGTACGGACGGAACCCCACGTGCGCAAGTCCGATTCGCACTTGGCCGGATTTTACACAAATAATTGCAATACAATACAAAACAAAAAAATAACTATTTCTTTCACAAAAATCCAAGTCAATGTGTACAAAGTTTAGGTAATGTAATTTTATTTTATAGTATTGAGCAGTTTCACTTTTATCAACTGTTAGCAGCTTTACAAATATGAGCTAGGTAGTAAATATTTAGGTATATTTACTCCATTAAAAGTTTGTCTGGAAGAAATCACTTTTAGCGATAAGGTCGCCCTTTTTTAAGACGTTTTACTTCTAAGCTTTCTGTGTTATCTGTTGTCTTACTTTCAATGTAATGATTGTAATTGTTGTCGACGACCTCTGTGGCGCGTCGGGCAAACGCTCGGCTGCAATGCAGAAGGTTGCGGGTTCGATTCCCGCTGGGTGCAAATATTTATGCTTAAAAATTAATATTTACATCTGGTCTGGGCGTATTTCTATGTATAATAGGTATGTATTTACAAAAGAAAAATAAATATAAGTAGTATATCCGTTGTCTAGTCACCGTAACACAAGCTTAGCAGCTTACCACGGGGCTAGATGGCGCTGTGTGTTCGTCACAGGATTTATTTATTTATTTATATTTATTTATTTATTGTGCAAATAAAGTAATAAAGGGCTTTTTTTTCTAAGCTAGAAAGCTACAATTTCTGAAAATATGTAGCCAATATTGTTTTGAGAAGTATAACAAATTTTTCTGTTGAATAAGACCCCATACTTATTACTCACGTAATGACGTGACGTGACAGGGATAGGGCTAGCAAATTTCAGATGTGTAAAAGAAGGACGTAAGATGCGACTATACAATATTTTAGTGAGTAAAATCAAACAATTCCTATAAAATATATTGTTAATTTAGTAAAATTGTTCTACCAATTTCAAATGTATCACGTTATTATGCTTTAAAACAGAAAAAATAGAAATATTTTTAAAGGAAAAATTCATCTTCAAAAATTCACTTGCGGTGAGATTTGAACTCGCGTCCCTGGATCAATATTCCAGTGCCTATAACGCTCGGCCACGCAAGTTCCTAAAATATTTCTAGTAAATATGCCTTGAGCAATAAAAACAAATTTACGAAATAGAAAAAATAGAGTTTTAAATACGTCCCGATTTGCTGTAAAATTAAGTAAAATGAGAAACCACCATCTCATCAGCAAACTCCTCATTAATTAAAATTACGGTTACAATTTTATTGATTTTATTGATTTTGATATAATATTTGATGTCGGCAAAAACGAATCCCTTCCGGAACACTTAACTGATACAAATCAAGTAAATCAACATTTTTTAAATGTCCCTGGAACAGATACAATATCTATTTCTCAGTTGACTTATTTTGAGTTTAATAGGCGCGAGGTTGCTGGCTTTTCCTTTAGTACAGTTACTGAGATTGAAGTTGGAAAATTCATATCCTCTATTAAATCAAACGCTCAGGGCAGTGATAGTATCAACTTGGATATGTTACTCTTGATTCTCCCACAAACCCTTGAGATACTAACCTATATAATAAATAAATCCCTAACTTCTTCTGAGTTCCCACTTCAATGGAAACAAGCCTTAGTGACCCCTATCCCAAAAATAAACAATCCTACCCAGATTAGCGACCTAAGGCCTATTAGTATATTACCCACTATTTCGAAAATTATTGAAAAAATTGTACATGCCCAGCTTAGCAAATTTCTTGAGGACAATGAAATACTTCCAGATCTACAATCGGGTTTCCGAAAAAAACATGGTACTGTCACGGCACTTCTAGATGTAACAGATAACATACTAACTAGCCAGGATGAAGGAAAAGGTACTATTCTCTCTCTTCTCGATTTTTCCCGAGCATTTGAATGTCTTAATATTCCACTGTTGTTATCGAAATTAGCGCACTACGGGCTGAGCCCTGAAGCAATTAAATGGTTTGACAGTTATTTGTCCTCTAGGTCACAGGTCGTTCAAATATGTAAGTCTAGTGGGGAGAAGCATTACTCCACGCCTATGCCTGTAAACCGCGGCGTGCCCCAAGGTTCTATTTTGGGTCCGCTCTTATTTATTTTATATACAACGGACATAACAAAAGAAATTCAAAATTGCAAATACCATCTTTATGCTGATGATGTTCAAATATATTATTCTTTTAATAGAGCCGAAGGACAACACGCCATTGGTAAAATAAACGATGACTTAAATAGAATAGCACTATGGACAGACAAGAATTGTCTTCAACTTAATGCCGCTAAGTCCAAGTTTATGGTATTAGGCACGAATAAGCAAGTTTCAGATATAATTGCTCTCAACCCGGACGTCAAGTTGGGAGAAGAGCGAATAGAGAGAGTAAATGAGGTCAAAAATCTAGGAATACTTATGGATAGTAACCTTCGTTTTGAGAAACATGTGGTTAACTTGTTACAGACTTGTTTTTATAGGTTGAGGGTTTTATATAAAATTAGAAACCTTTTGCGGGAAGATATAAGAATCAAAGTAGTTGAAAGTTTGATTCTGTCCAGGTTAAATTATGGTGACTTACTGTATGGACCAAGACTCTTGGCATCCAGTCAACGGCTGATACAACGAATTCAGAATGCTTGCAGTAGGTTTTGCTTTAATATACCACATCGGGCACATGTAACTCCTTTCTTAAATCGAGCTAGTCTGCTCAACATGACAAATAGACAAGCTTTGCATTTCGCCACTCTTGTGAATGACCTAGTAAAATATAAGCAACCCAGGTATCTTTATAATAAACTTATCTGGTCTTCGTCCTTTAATGCTTACAATACTCGAGCCTCAGACTACCTTCTTATAATACGAAAACATAAAACGACTGCTTTCCGAGGTAGTTTTCGCTTTCAAGCCACTAAATGCTGGAACGACTTACCGCCGCCCCTAAGAGTACCTATGTCTAGATCTACCTTCAAGCGCAAGGTTAAAACTTTACTATTCCTCCAGCAAAAAGATCTATAGCGATTGCTGCTTGAATGGTTACTTGTCAGGCGAACAGCAAAATATAATCTGTTTGTCAAACATTTTTTACTAAGAATTGTTTGTATGATAGTAGTAATAGTATTAACGTAATTTAAAATTTCAAATTATATATACTTACTTAATTTAAGAAATAAATTGTGTATAACATGGGCTATATCTATCTATTTATTATTTAGTAATTGGTAGTTTTCTTTCTTTTACTATTCTGCGGCTGTCCGTACCCGGAATGTCTACATATTAAAGGAATCGGCTGAAAATCAGTGCGCTGCATGTCTTGATGTGTAACGCTTAATGCTGAGACGATTTCCTTTTTGTAGCCACACTAGTTAATCTACATGTACAGCATACTAGTTAATAAGCTATGTGGTTTTTTTCTTTTTTGTGGTTACAAATAAACGTTTTTTCATTTCATTTCATTTCATTTCATTTTTAGTGGCAGTCGAGAGTAGGTGTTAAAAAATATATTTAAAAATAAAGAACAAAAACCTTTACATACAGTGCCACCGACTTATCTGTTTCGTCATTTGAAGTCCGGCAGTTTAACAGCTTCACATGACGAAACATATGAACGATCGAACAAACAGTCTATAGGATATTTTTGTTCATTTCTTATAGATTTTAAATTTAAATTTTAAAATAATTTTCTCCCTTCAATCAAATCGCCGAAGAGAGCAAAAAATTGTTGTCTAAGACAACGCAGAAGAAAAATATTATTGTTCATACCGATCGTTCATGACATATTTTTTATTGCTGATTGGTTTTAATCAATTTCGTTGATAAACGAACGAATAAAACGCAATGTTTGCGTGTTTTAACTTGACCTGTGGCGCCATCTAGTAGTGTTTCTTGTCTATCAGAATATATTTTGATAAGTGAGCTGTGCTGGTTTAGATGTACTTAGTACTTACTAACTCCTAATTTTGAAATTGTGAAGTAAATATAAATATGTTTTATTTTTTATTTATTGCCAAACATAACATAACTTATAAAACATTGATTCACTTAGCATAAAACTAAACCACTAAGGTTTGTAGAAATACGCTAAGAATTAAGTCTACGCCGATCAACATAAAAAAAGGTAGGTAGGTAAGTATTTAAAAATAATTCGGTAGGTGATACACAATTTTAAGTCTAATAGGTGGGTACATAAAGATAACACTGCGAGGCGCTAGGTAGATACATAGGTACGTATAAGATTTTACTTACATCAAAAATGCATCAATATTATAATTAAAACATTGCGTAAATTGTTTAGATAGTGCGATTTAAGTTTAGATTTAATATTTTGGGGGTTCACATCCGTTCACATTCACATCCAATATCGCGATAGCCAATATCGCGATATCGGATGTGAATCATGTAATTAATGTTATGAAAACCCTAAAAGTTTCTTGCTCCTTTTTCTTATTGGAGGTCGCGTTCCGAAAACAAACTATAATAAATTGTTATTTAGTAAGTTAATGGTAAGTTAAAAAAAATATATATTTAGTAAGTTAAAAAAAAATTACCAAATAAATTTCGACCATAAATTCCAATTCAGTTAATGGTTAATGGTTTTTTGGAAATATATTTCCTTGCTAAAAATATTTCTGTTTCAAGTTAATGGTCGCTTGACAGTGGAGCATTTCAAACTCAGCTTCAAAGTCAAATTGGTCGGGAAATTACTAAAACTTCTTTATTCAAGTCGGAACAAACTTGGAATGTTTGTGGTTAGAATAACCCCGACGGACTCGGATCGGGACTTACGCAGGTGATAACTATTTATTAGATGAAAATTTGCATAGGGATAGTTTAAGTGGTAGAGAGTAACATAGGATACTTTTGATCCTGAAAATCCCGCGGGATCGGGACTTACGCGGGTGATAATATTTATTGGATAAAAATTTGTATAGGGATAGTTTAAATGATGGAGAATAACATAGAATACTTTTGTTCCCGAAAATCCCGCAGGATCGGGATTTACGCCGGTGATAACTATTCAAAGAATGAAAATCGATACAGGGGTAGGATAAGTGATGTAGAGTGGCATCATCATCATCGTCATCCATCGTCATTGATCGTCATCCATCGTCATCGTCATCCTTCGTCATCGTCATCGTCACTTACTGATGAAATACAAACTTTAACTTACTTCACCTGTGGATTATTGCATTGCGGTAGGTAGGTGTTCGAACAACGCGGGATCGCGACTTGCGCGGGTGAAACCGCGGGGCGCAGCTAGTAAAGTAATAAAGGGTTTTTTTTCTAAGCTAGAAGGCTACAATTTCTGAAAATATGTAGCCAATATTGTTTTGAGAAGTATAACAATTTTTTCTGTTGATTAAGACCCCATACTCATTACTCACCTAATGACGTGACAGGGATAGGGCTAGCAAATTTCAGATGTGTAAAAGAAGGACGTAAGATGCGACTATACAATATTTTAGTGAGTAAAATCAAACAATTTCTATAACTATTGCTAATTTAGTAAAACTATTCTACCAATTTCAAATGTATCACGTTATTATGCTTTAAAGCAGAAAAAATAGAGTTTTAAATACGTCCCGATTAGCTGTAAAATGAAGTAAAATGAGAAACCACCTTCTCATCAGCAAACTCCTCATTAACTAAAATTACGGTTACAATTTTATTGATTTTTAGTGGCAGTCGAAAGTAGGTGTTAAAAATTTATTTAAAAATAAAGAACAAAAAAACTCTACATACAGTGCCACCTGTGCCACCTGCCACCTGGTGGCACTGTATGTAGTGTCACCTGCCACCTGAAACAGTTATCTGTTTCGTCATTTGAAGTCGGGCAGTTTTACTGCTTCACATGACGAAACAGATGACGAACGAACAAACAGTCTATTAGTAGTTTATGCACCGAGGTACTAAAGCCCTGTCTTATATAGCGGGCGTCATATTGAATCCAAAGCGTACGAAGGACTCTAAAGAGTTAACTCCCGAGCGCAGCGAGGGTGTTAAAAACTTAACTCCTGAGTGAAGCGAAGGAGTTATGTACCTAGAGTTCTGAGTGAAGCGTGGGATTCAAGCGCCCAAGACAAAGACAGGCTTTATTACCGAGGTGAATACTTTACTTTACACATCTACTGCGAGACAATAAAAAAACTACAAAAATAAGCATTTAACTATCAACAAAACAATAGATTAATGCAACGTGTTTGAATATATAAACAGCTCAACATTAATTAAATTTCACAATCTTACAACAAAATGACGAAACCAAACATCGGCCTTAGCCGATGAAAAAAAAAAGTTAGGGCTTCATATTAACTTTTTGCCTTACCCTTCCGTCGATATAAAAATTGAAGAAAAATAGCCCAGTTTTTATTTTTTTATGTGTTATGTCTAGGTGGCCAGTTGGAAATGGCCGTATGCTACCAGAACCTTAGTCCCAAATTTAAATTAATTTATGCCCTAGGGTTATAATGAGCACTTTATGCACCTAGGGAATAAAGACTCGCTTTACGTTGACCTTTTTGGTCAAATAAAGTAACTTTGTAGAGCAGTAGATGTGTAAAGGTTATCTTTGTTCATTTTTCATCTAGTAGTATTTCTTGTCTAACAGAATATATTTTGATAAGTGAGCTGTGATGGTTTAGATGTACTTAGTACTTACTAACTCCTAATTTTGAAAATGTGGTAAGTATAAATATGTTTTATTTTTTATTTTTTTATTTATTGCCAAATATACCATAACTTATAAAACATTGATTCACTTAGCATAAAACTAAACCACTAAGGTTTGTAGAAATACGCTAAGAATTAAGTCTACGCCGATCAACATAAAAAAAGGTAGGTAGGTAAGTATTTAAAAATAATTCGGTAGGTGATACACAATTTTAAGTCTAATAGGTGGGTACATAAAGATAACACTGCGAGGCGCTAGGTAGATACATAGGTACGTATAAGATTTTACTTACATCAAAAATGCATCAATATTATAAACATTGCGTAAATTGTTTAGATAGTGCGATTTAAGTTTATATAAGACTGATTATATAAGACTGATTTTTTCACGCTAACCTATGTTGAATATTAATACGCCAGCCTTAACAACTTCCAATCATATTTAATTTGTTTCATAAACCTGCTAATTTTTTTATTTAACAACAGTTTGTACTTTATTATTAATAACATAATTTTTATGTGAATTCTTTATATTATATATGTACCTAAAAATTATAGAATGATTTTAAACAGATTGATTTTTAATCACATTACCCTCTCTATTACTTTTGATATGATGACGACTTTAAAAATTTAGTAACCCTGTAGTAGCGCGGTGTTGGTGTAGTTGTAGATACCCCGACTTTCATTCCGAAGGTCGTGGTTACAAATCCAGGCCACGCACCAATGTGTTTTTTTTAAGAAAAAATTATGTGCGCGATTAACATTGCTCTTACGATGAAGGAAAACACCGTGAGAAAACCCACGGCTTAAAATCACGCTCAAAGGCCCAATATTAGGGCTTATTGCGGAAACACACAAATTAAAACATTAACTTTAACTCTGTAGTCTATCGAAGAGATCCCGAAACGCAACCACTGCAATATAATTTTGTTGAGCGCACGAACCTCTACCATCTTAGGGTCACATTTTTTTGTCATTTTGTAAAACGCCCGAACCGCAACTAACGCTCTTGTTTACATAAAATAATGGACGCACGAACAGCGACCATACCAAAAATTTAAGTTTTTTCGATATTTTTTTACGAATTATCGAATATAGATCTTGTACTATAGTACAAATCATAAAACGCAATGTTTGCGTGTTTTAACTTGACGTGTGGCGCCATCTAGTAGTGTTTCTTTTTTAATGAGTCATCTCGAAAGCTACAGAATCAGTTTTGACACAGATCACATATTACGTTTTGATAAGGGAGCTGAAAGTTTTAGATGCAGTACTAACTCCTATTTTGAAAATGTAGTAAGTATGAATGTGAATCATGTGATTATTGCAATTAAAACCCCATAAGTTTATTGTCTCTTTTTCTCATTAGAAGTCGCGTTCTAAAGACAACCTATAATAAATTGTTATTATTAAGTTAATGGCCTTAAATTAAGCCCTACCATGATGTCTCCGCGAAGTCGCCGCGTTGACGATCATGGTAGCGCGGAATGGTCGCTTGACAGTGGAGCATTTCAAACTCAGCGTCAAAGTCAAATTGTTCGGAAAATTTATAACACTCCTTTAATAAAGACGGAACAAACTTCGTAGTTTAAAACGCTCATGTAAATGAAGTTATTGAAAAAAAATAATCACGTTGCTTTATTTATATTTAATACTAGCTGCGCCTTGCGATTTTACCCGCGTAAGACCTGTTCCCGTGGGAATATCGTGACAAAAGTAGCCTATGTGTTATTCCCGGTATCCAGCTACCTATATTCCAAATTTCATCGAAATCGGTGGAAGAATCAATCAAGAAAAAATCACCCATCCTTACTTGGATGGGTGATCGAAAATTTGTGTGACAAAAAAAATATTCTCGAGCTCCTCCGTGCTTCGGAAGGCACGTTAAGCAGTTGGTCCCGGTTGTTATCTATGATAGCAGTCGTTAGGTCAAGTTAGAGGCCTTAGGGCGACCTGAAAACTCTAACACTAGGTGTGTCACACCACTACACGAAAAGAAGAAGAAGATCGAAATCGGTTCAGTAGTTTTTGCATGATTAAGTAACAAACAAACATACATACATTCATATACACACACCCTTATATAATATACACACATACAGAAATATACACATATAATATACACACATACAGAAATATACACACATACAGACATGCTCACAAACTTTCAGCTTTATACTAATACTAGCTGCGCCCTGCGGTTTCACCCGCGTAAGTCCCGTTTCCGCGGGAATAACGGGATACAAAGTAGCATATGTGTTAATCCAGGTCCCCAGCTACCTATATTCCAAGTTTCATCGCAATCGGTTCAGAAGTTTTTGCGTGAAAGAGTAACAACCTCACATACATACATACAAACTTTCGCGTTTATAATATTAGTAAGAAGTAAGATAGTTTGATTGAGTTTGTTTGTAACGAAAAGGCTCCAAAACTACTGGACCAATTTCAAAAATTCTTTCACCAATTGAAAGTAAATTATCGAGGAGTAACATGGGCTGCTTTTGATTCCGATATTTCCACGGGATCTGGGTTTACGCGGGTGAAACAGCGGCGGGACGGAGTTAAATTGTAAAAAAAAATATTTTGATTTTAGTTTTATGTTCTATAACTTATAATGATTATTAATGTTTTATTGATCTAAATATATAAATAAGGGTGTGTACAGACGAGCGGTCGGAACGCGTCTGGCACGTGGCGGGGCGATGCGATGACGCGTGTTGTGTAGACAGGTGATGCACGTCATCGCCCGGGGCTGTTCCAATTGGTACTAGCTATTTAGTCCACTTCAAAAACGGAGTCTTTGACTAGCCTTTGTAATAAAAATTGAATTATTACGATTAAAAGTAATGTGTAATAGGATAAGTATACCAATGCGTCAATCTCCTCCTTATTTGGAAGTCGGTTAAAAATTGTGACTAGTTTATGTTCCGATATGCAGGCCAGTGTAGTTAGTAAGCACAGTTTCCCTGCCGATAAAATAACGTCTCTTTAAATGTTAAGAATTTAACAAATTAAAATTTTATGTCATCTAACAATATTATAAAGTAGGTAGTAGTTAATTATTTATTTATTACTTATACTATTATGTATGCATAAGGTGAAGTATAATCGATATAGGTAGGTATTTTCCTTCTGCATCACTTACATATATTAAAATATTTAAAAAACGTACAATATATTCTGTAGTACTTACTTAAATTATAAAATTTTGTATTTAATAACCTTTTTTCTTCATTTTATTCCAATTTTAAATATTCTAGAACCAATCGTAACAAAAATTCAATACAGTATCACAAAGCACAGGCAAAGGTGCATTTAATTGTAACTTGATTGATGTTTATTACAAGAGGGGTTAGTAGGTACGATTTGACCTCCCAAACATTTTACAAGAAACACTTACAAAAACAACGTAACGACCTTGTAAGAACGTTTTTAAGGTCGATATTTGATGGTCTTTTTGTTTTGGGCTGTAAATTTAAGTTGGTAATTATTGTAAGGTAATATTGTCTGTACTGCGCCTTCATTGAAGCTGGGAATTCTCGTGTGAATGTACAATTTAATTACATAGTTTGTATTGATTCGATTTGACAACTGGCAGAGAGATGGTTTTATTGAATTTGTAAGAGGAAATGTTATATTTATCTTAACTAGTATTTCCCGCGGTTTATCCCCGATCCCATAAATAATTTGATGGTAAAAATGTTGGTTTGGTAAAAAACACACCCTTCGAATGCCATATCTCTAGGGCGAAAGGTTTAGGCAGTGCATTGATAATAATTCAGTAAGTCAGGACTTCGAATTTTAAAAGTAAGTTAACTTACCTACCAAATAGATAGACCTACAATTGCCTTCTGCCATTCTTTTTACAAATGATAGATGTGCGTTTGACCACTAGAAGGTAAGTGATGATTATGGCCTAAGATCTAGCACGATCATCTAAAAAAAGCAAGACGGCGCGGCAGTGGAACAAGATCCGATCCGACCTCCTGATTTCGGCTTCATTGTCCTATTTTTTTTTTCCTTATTACCCTGTTTTATTTTATAGTTTGTAGTTTAACGTACCTTGTTAGTTAAGTCGCACGAAGTGGCTGCTCCGGCCTCTATAACGAAACATAGAAGAATCCACTTAACGATATGACAGTCAGTGGTGACGACGCGACACCCTGTCGTATCCCACCCACAGCAACAACAGCATGTGGTTCTAATCATTTTAATTGTTAATTGTTACTTAGAGCACTTATTTTTTGCCTGAGGACATTCAATATTAAAAATTAAAGGTTTGCGACTAAATACTGTGTGTACCCAAAACCCATCAATAACGCAGGATGGGTTATTCTTTCTGTCCACACGACGGACAATCACCAAACAACAATTAACACTGAAATTATACTGCAAAATCATCGGCACGCGTCTTGCACGCGTCACGTCATTCTTAATCCGCTAATATCTATTTATTTCCCGTGCGCCCTCCGTGCCGTGTCGCGTCGCTCGCAGCGGGAGTTTGTCGACTGTTTGTACGCGCCCTTATTTCGTGACCGACTGGATTTGCGTAGAGTATTTATTTTTAATTAAAAAAGTTAGGTTTTTCTGAGTTAAGTTAGGTAATGTTGCAGTTAAAACAATATTTTATTTAGATAAGTTGCACAAACCAGCAGCATGATTTCAAAAGCTCTGCAGCCCTGGCTGGCAATATATAGAAATGAAATGACAATTACTGCGGGTGCTTCTTATTAGAACGGGCCACATAAACAAAAAGCCCTAAAGACAAAGTCACCAAAGCGTTACTTCAGTGACTTGTTACAACTGTTTTTCTTCCGATGCCATATTATACTGTTAAAAGACTAAATTCTACCTAGACCACCAACCTATTTATTTCATGTATCCTCATTTTTTTTTACAATTTTTAGATATTTTTCTCGCTCTGGTTTAGTCGTTATGCTTTTTATTTGCGTTTTGTGTTAGAGTGTCTGCGCAGGCGCCGCTACGGACATGCTAAAAGCTGTCCTACAATGCTAGTTGAACATTTTTTTATAAGAGTCATCGCGTCGGTTTCTCGACAATTTTGGGATGATTTATATTAGTCGGTCAGGAGCGCCGGCCGGGTCCAAACTTTGCTATCCATTGCTCGGCCGTCACTCGGTTGCAACAGACCGATCGACTGCTCGCCAAGCAATAGGCGACGAAGCTCGGACCCGTGACGGTCTAATATAAATCATCCCATAACGGAGGTTAAGCTTAATTTAGATTATGAAAAAAATGTCATGCAATACTAACAGAATCAATTTCACAAAAGCTGCAGCAGTTTTTTTTTAAATTTTATCAAGTCTACTAGCATTTTTTTTAAATTTTATCAAAAGGATCAATAGTGCCGCTTTGTCTTCCCAATTTTTTTGTGAAAATGACTACAAATTGCGTGCAACGAGTTTGCAAATTAAACACCTTTCTTGTAAAATAGCAATAGCACATTAACCTAGCTGCGCCTGCAGATCTTGTACCGTCGTGCGGGTTAAGCAATGCTTGGCGCGTTCATATAACTAAGTGACCAAGTGGTGTACGTCATGTAGCTTCTCCTTGCTGCGGAAGGCACACTAATATAAGCTGGTGGTCCCGGTTGTTATCTCTTAAGGCCACATACCCACCCAGTGACGTGACAGGGATAGGGCTAGCAAATTTCAGATGTGTAAAAGAACGTAAGATGCGGCTATGCAATATTTTAATGAGTAAAATCAAACAATTCCTAATTACAAGATAACTATTGCTAATGTAGTAAAACTATTCTATCAATCTCAAGTGTTTATTATTATGCTTTATTACAGGAAATAGAGGTTTAAATACGTCACGTTTAGCTGTAAAATGAAAATTACGGATTTAAACGAATTGTTTTAAATTAAAAAAAAAATGTTAAAAAAGTTAAACAATCGTGTAAAGAAAACTACCAAAATAAGGATAACAGAATGAGAAATACCAAAATAGTATTTCCGAATGTTTTGTAATTACTGAGAAGTATTTAGTTCCCCCCCGCCAAATTCGTGAGTATGTCACCTTAAGCAGTTGCCAGGTCAAGTTAGAGGTCTTATAGGTCGACCTGGGGCCGAATTCAGTAAGGACATAGCATGCATAATGCCGGCGGAATTGCGAGATGTACGTTACTTCATATTCTGTAAGTGTTATCTTACTTATTTACAACTTAATCAAGCCTTTAAATTTAAGTGCTACTTAAATTTGAAGGCTACCTAAGTTATAGAAGTTATAGAATAGCTTTTATTTTTACTCATGCAACAAATCGACTTCTGCAATGCTCCTGCTTGTCGCATGCTATGTTTTTACAGAATCGGGCCACTAGAAACGGGAGCATCGCCATCCGTTTAAATTCTAAATTCGTACAATTAGTAATTTGTTACCAGTTCGTTCAAAATTTTGAGTAGTATATTATCAATTCGTAACTAATGTGACGTGAGATGCTTCATCTATTATATTAGTACAATTTATTTATGTTATAAAAGTTAACCAATCGTGTAAAGAAAACTACCAAAATAAGGATAACAGAATGAGAAATACCAAAATAGTATTTCCGAATGTTTTGTAATTACTGAGAAGTATTTAGTTCCCCCCCGCCAATTTCGTGAGTATGTCACCTTAAGCAGTTGCCAGGTCAAGTTAGAGGTCTTATAGGTCGACCTGGGGCCGAATTCAGTAAGGACATAGCAGTGTTATCTTACTTATTTACTACTTAATGAAGCCTTTAAATTTAAGTGCTACTTAAATTTGAAGGCTACCTAAGTTATAGAAGTTATAGAATAGCTTTTATTTTTACTCATGCAACAAATCGACTTCTGCAATGCTCCTGCTTGTCGCATGCTATGTTTTTACAGAATCGGGCCACTAGAAACGGGAGCATCGCCATCCGTTTAAATTCTAAATTCGTACAATTAGTAATTTGTTACCAGTTCGTTCAAAATTTTGAGTAGTATATTATCAATTCGTAACTAATGTGACGTGAGATGCTATATCATCTCACGTCACATTAGATAGATATTTCTAAAATTGGTGCAAACATGTATCAAATACGGTATTCTCCCATTGATATAAGCAAACAGGTGAAGATACGTCAATAGTATCTACAAATGAGACAAAACTGTGACGAGCCGGCACACTGGCTTCGGTTGGTTGTGGAAAGGTATATCGTTGCTATCTAGTTCGCGCTGTAGTTTCCCCCCAGATTAACTATCCAGTGGATGTCTGACAACAGTGGAAATTAACTAGCAATATGCAATACATTGCTTCATTGAGGTAATTACCGATAATAACCACGTTACGTCAAAGCAGTGCAATGACTGCACAGTGCCGTCATTTTCCACGGTTGTCAGACGTCCATTAGACAGATAATCTGGGGGCTGGAACGAATCAAACCCGCAACCTTCTGCATAGCATCGCATTCGGCATTTGTCCATCGCGCCACAAAATCCATCAAGACTTGGAACCTTACATTTGTAAATATAGAAGTGATATAAGTAGTGCGAGTTAGACTTTAGACCACCATTTCACATGCCCCATGCCCATCCCCGCCCCATGTGTATGAGTCAGGATAGGCCGAGCTAAGCAACGCACAAGGCATCGGAAAATAACGAAGTCGTGTGGAGTTTCGACGTGTGAAAACTGACCGGGTACGGCGTGCGCGCTTCATTTACACCTCTACAGGGTGTTACCGAACTTACGGTGCGGTCGTTTTGGATTGCATAAGTAAGTAAGATGAATAAATACTCAGTACGAGTGTATTTAAATACTTCCATGACTTTCAGTAAGTAGCAAAATAATTTTCAGTAATTTTATTTTTTATATATTTATTTATTCGGAGATTCAACAGCTATTATATACTTATAATACATTGCATAGCAACAGAAAGCCAATAACAGAATTATTTTATTCAAACATTTTAACACTATCCACCATTGATGATTAATAGCGGCATAAACTAGGTATTATTTGTTTTTTTACTTTGACATAAAGTTTCACAATTGACAGACAGAAAGAAATGTTACATAACTTAGTCATCTGTTAATCATCGTTTATATGTAAGGAAGTAAATGTAAAAGTGTTTATTTACAAATCCATCCTATGTTTTTTTACTGTACACTTAGGTTATCTTTTTTTATTACAAGTAAATATAGTTTTTACACGACTGCCAAAGGAAGTGTTATGTTTTTGCCGTGAGTGTATGTATGTATGTATGTATGTATGTGACCTATTTTTGTGCCGTCGTAGGGCCTAAACGGCTGGGCCGATTTAGATAAACGATACGTCGTTAGATTCGTCATGACCGTGAGAGTGACATAGGGTACATTAAAATAATAAATAAATAAAAATAATGATGTAAAACGCTATTAACCAAGATTTGTAAAGACCATAAAAAAACAAAGAAAACGCGTAACATTGTTCACTCAAAAGATATGTTTTATTCTTTCGTAAATTTACATTTGAAAACTATTGCTTGTAAAGTTTTACAATTAAGTTTTAAAATAATTAATTATAAAATTATCGGAAGTCGTTTAAGTAGGTTGTCTTCATTAATATGTCACTTGCCTTCTGCTCGGTTGTCTTGTCTTTAATGACGTTAATATATTCTTTTTACTTACTTCAATTTATGGCTTAGCACTACCTCTGGATTTTAATATTCGCATGCGAAAACAATCCGCGTGTGAATAATGTATTCTAATAGTAATTCTAATGGTTAACTTCGAAAGTTATGTTGCTACTACATGACATTATGATTACGCAGGTAATTTTCGCAAGAACAACGGAACGTTAATTAAAAACTTTTCGATTTGGCTCGTATAAATATCTCATCTATGGAAATTTCCATAGATGACATTATGATTACCTGCGTAATCATAATGTCATGTAGTAGCAAAGTCAAATGACTTTGACGCCGAGTTTGAAGGAATTGGCAGAGATGACATGACATAAAATACTTAAGCAAGGAGAATATAATCACTACGTTTTATACTTAAGTATCTTCTTACTAGTTTGTGGACTTAAAAAACCATTTTTCAAAGAAAACAATACCTACGTAATAATCTAAAATTAGAAATCTAAAAGAAGTTGTCAGCAACAACAACCCGAGGCATTGCGCCCAAGATGCTGGCGGCGTTCCCGCGCTGGATAGGAAACCGCCAGTTCTTGTACTTATCACCCTGAGTAAGCAAAAACAAGCAATGCACGTCCTCGCTACTGGAGTATATACATCTAGAATTAATAAATTTCTTCTGGTGTAATTAAATCTGATCTCTAAAAAAAAACTAAAAAGCGATAAATAAAAAAATATTAAAAAAAATAAAAAACCCGACTGCTGTTTTAACAGAAAAGTGAAAAACAAGATGCTTCTAGTAGCTTTAGGAATGGTGGATGCAGTCGGGTGGGACTCCAAATAAAAGGTGAATAAGTTTAATAACACCAAGTACTTAGTGTTATATAATTAGGTATACTATCTTTATGTTATTTGGAGTCCCGCCCGACTGCATCCACCATTCCTAAAGCTACTAGAAGCATCTTGTTTTTCACTTTTCTGTTAAAACAGCAGTCGGGTTTTTTATTTTTTTTAATATTTTTTTATTTATTTGTATTAAGGCATTGTCTTTAATAATAATCATTTATTTAGTGCTTCATGACAGTTAAACTAATAACTAGGTCTTAAAATTAGGTATAACCTCATGAACCCAGTAGGGCACTGCAACAATTTTGTAAATTAGGTAATCTTATTTCTATTTATAATAAAATCTATTCTTATTACATGAATGATCTGCAAGGAAGTTTTCTAAATTGTAGTATGCTTCGTTTTTAAGGTATGTATTTAACAATATTTGAAATTTATTTATTCCATTTTTATTTTTTATGTATTCAGGAATTTTATTATATATTATGATACACATTAGGTACATATAGCGTATAATAGCGCAGTGACATTGCAGCAATAACTTGGCAATAACCTCCATCGCGGACGTTTTTATTACCAACTAGGTGCGCTCAGCGTTTTGATCCCGATCCCGATCCCGCGGTCAAATCGGATAAAAAATAACGCTTTTGTTAATTCAGGTCTCCAGCTATCTGTACAACAAGAGTAATCGTAATCAGTTCAGTAATTGGACGTGAAGGAACAACAAACATAGTTAATTATAACTACACACAAACTTTCACCTGCATAATATTAGTTAGGATTATGATTATTACGTGAATTAAAAATGTAGGTAATAAATACCTCAACTTAATTCTTAACACTCTGTATATAGAACCGTAGTTCACATAGAATTTTGACATTTACCTGTTAATTGCCGTATCAGTCGGCGGCTACCGTGCGCTGCGCCGGCGCCGTTTCCGGTAATATTCGAATTTCAAATTTCAATTTTTTAATAATGCATGAGGAACAAAGGCAGTCTTGGTGGCCAGTTGTTGCCACCCGTAAGTTAATAGTTCTTTGGATTTCTTTTTTTAATAAAAGCTAAGGCTAGTTGGAATGAAAGCTATACAGCCTTCCTCATATGAAATATATTATGTTACTCAGGGTGTGGGTTCCATGCTTAAAAAATTCCTTTGGATATTTTGGTTAAAAGCTATTTCAAGGCAATGTTGTATATTTTTTATAATTGTTCGGTGAGGGTATGAGGTGTAGAATAAACCAGTTCTATTATAATTTTTGATTGCGATTGAACATAAGGAAGGCCGTACCTAATGGTACCCATAGTAATTTAAATTAAACGATCGATGAGCGTTTGACAACTATCTTAACTTTTGCTATGTGACGATATAGATTTAAATGTAGAATGCAGAAGACTTTAAAAAGTAGAAAATGTAGAAAACTTTGGCCTTACTTTTAGATTACTAAAAGTAAGACCAAAGTGGTAGAAACAGATTATTATAGTTTACTTATATTCCACCAATAACATTATATTTCAACACTGTGAAAATAACTCTGTGTATAATCTGTCTAAACCGGTGAACAGATTTAGATGATGATGAAAAAGCGTCTTTGAATAAGGACGTAGGCGACTTTTGACTCCGATATTTCTGCGGGATTGGAACTTACGCGGTTGAAACAGCCACGGTACAGCAATTTATTATAAACACCGAACTTAATAAAAACATAACCGCATTCGTTTCGCTCTAATAACATTCAAAGTTGGTAATAAAAAGGCGAAAATTCCGGGGGATGATACAAGCAATTTACCCTGGCTGGCTTACGATAGCTTATTAGCAATAAACAAAAACCGGGGGCAGCCCGGTTGGGGAAATGGGGTGTGGTGTCCGGAGTGAGATGAAAGCGTTTTTTCTACAATTAAAAAAAAAACATTGCAGTCTAATAAATTCTAAGCATGGACTGAACTTTTGTTATATTTTCATTGACGCTGATTATCATATCACTACAAAAGCAAAACATAGCATTTAGCCATGCATAGGGACGTTTACCAATATGACTGTTAAATTCTACAACTTGTTTCTCAGGAAGAAAAGTCTCCTAGACTTATAGTTTTTATATATTATTATTATTAATAACATATCCATCAAATTCCGTGTACGTCAGTAATATTTGCATAAGACCATTCAAAAGTCGATGATGACATCCTCCGCAACGTACCCGTCGACGGCGAATCTTGGATGTATCCAAGAATGTTGATGTGAGCGAAGGTGACTCGCAAAACTGAATTTAGTTTTAACAGTCCTGATGCATAAATTTAAATGCGGTGCCGGGTTATGAAAGTAGAAGGTAAGTTTGTTCGGAGAACTCCCTTTGAGATCCTGTACTTATAGGAGGTTGGTGGCTTCTTTTACCAGCGGAAAAACCTTGTAGATGTATCGCGGGAATGCCGCCAGTTTAGGTATCTTGGACGTATATCCCAAGGCTATAAGGGATGATTCTTACTAAAAGCAGACGTCGATGGGTCAGTGCGGGGACGGGCTATTTTTGTGTGAGGATAGCTTTTGTTCTGCGTGTTGTCCGTGCCGTGTCTACTTTCAAACAAAACTATTAGGTACGTCCCTGCCTCGGCCACGACACGTCCCGTTCTAATGAATGTGAATCAATTCTACAAAACACTACGTACATGAGCACAACCATTTCTTCCTTCCAACACAAAGCTCAAAACTTGCACCGCAAGAAATAAATCACTAACGTTAAAACATCATTAATATTAAATCATGGCGGTCCTGATTTATAGTAAGGGGTGGGACGCACCCCTAGGTGTCTGACGATTTGTTAACTGGTGCTAGACTCATAGGTGACTTATTTCTCTTCTATTCTTCGTGTAGTGGTGTGGCTCACCTAGTGTTAGAGTTGTCAGGTCGCCCTAAGGCCTCTAACTTGAGTTAACGACAGCTATCAGAGATGACAACCGTGACCAACTACTTAATGTGGCTTCCAAAGCACGGGAGCTAGAGAAAATTATTTTATGGTACATAAAATATTGGAAACTCTTCCAAGTACGTAATGACTGTGCCTAGCCTTGCTTAGCCCACACGACCATGGAAGATCGGCAGACTCAGCTAGGCCATTGAGATCATTGAGTATGGGGCTCGAGCCCCATACACAGTAGTCTTGAGCTTCTTTAGCCCAAGCTAATCTCACCTGCTAGCATTTTCCCTCAGGGGCTGGAGGTTAGACGGCAGTCGCTCCCGTAAATGTCGAAATTAGCAAAATTTGAGTGGATGATGATGGGATTTTAAAGGAACCATGGCTGAAGTCAAAGTCAAATGGCTTTATAACTTACTAGATGCGCCCCGCGGTTTCACCCGCGTAAGTCTAATTTCCGCGGGAATATCGGGATAAAAAGTGGCCTATGTGTTATCCCCGGTATCCAGCTACCTATATTCTAAGTTTCATCGCAATCGGTTCTGCAGTTTTTGCGTGATTGAGTAATAAACACACATACTCACAAACTTTCAGCTCTATAATATGAGTAGGATGATGTTGTAGACACCTCTCCTAAGTGTCGGTAGTATTTAATTAAAGATCCTGAATGAAACCCTTGCTTAAACCCATAGATATATTTCAACTGTGCTGCTGTGTTCCACGGTTTCACCCGCATAAGTCCCGATCCGGTTTAAATATCGTAATAAAAAGTATTCTGAGTAAATTTCTCTAGTCCCTTTTTGCATTAAGGCCATTGTAGTTTCATTGCAATCGGTTCTATGTCAATAGTATTAGCACGAAAGAGTAACTAACATACCTACTCGTTGACCTACTTACAAACAATCATCATCATCATCATCCTGTTGCAGTCCACTGCTGGACATAGGCCTCTCCAATTGCACGCCACCTACATCTATTTTCAGCTTACAAACAAACATTCACATTTATCCTATTAGTAGGTTTGAATAGGCTATCCTATTATCCCAATATACCCTCGAGATCGGACCATACGGGAACGAAACCGATGCACTAAGCTAGTGTATCTGTGTTAATGTGACGTCATAATAGCGTAGTCATGTTCTGATGTATTCTGAACGCCGCCCCACAGAATGCATCTGATGGTGTAGGGCTGCCACCACCGACAAAGACACAGTCAAAGAGACGGAGAGCACTGCAGCGGTGGTTGGAATAAATCCCGTAGAAAGACAAAGGTGGTTAACACAATCCCTTCTCGTTATTTACGAGCAAGAGAACAGGCCTGCTAATAAAATAAATTAAATAACAAATAATCCCCGACTACTTTAACTTTAACTATCTACTTAAAAAAAACTTTTTTAATTTGAATAAAAAAAAATATCATTTGTTTTTTTTTATGTTTTTATCTGAACGAATTTGGTGCTGCAATAAAACTTTTTAAATTTAGGCTTGGACTGGAAAACAGGTGTTTTTGAAAATAATGGCAGGTAAAATAGTACCTAAAAGAGATGGAGACCACTGCAGCGGTAGTTGGAATAAATCCCGTAGAAAGACAAAGGTGCTTAACACAATCCCTTCTCGTTATTTTATAGCGAGAGAACAAGGCCCTGATTCGGTAAGGACATAGCATGCGAAATGCCGGCGGAATGCAGGCGACGTGCAGGAGATGTACGTTAATTCGTATTCTGTAAATGTTATTTTACCTTACTTTATTATTTAAAGGGCCTTCAAATTTAAGGGCTACTTAATTAATAAAATAGCTCCCCTTGTTTCTCAGTCATAATTAGTATTAAAAGAAGTTATAATAGCTTTTATTTTTACTCATGCAGCAAATCGACTTCTGCAATGCTTATGCATACTGCCTGCTTGTCGCATGCTATGTTTTTACAGATTCAGGCCACAGGTCTGCTAATAGAATAAATTAAATAACAAAAAAATCGCCGACTACTTTAACTTTAACTACTTACTTAAAAAAACTTTATTTTAATTTGGATTTCAAAAAAAAACATTTGTTTTTTTTTTTAGTTTTTATCTGAACGAATTTGGTCCTGCAATAAGAAGATGGTAAGGGCCAAATTTGTACCTATGGAGAAAGAGTTGGTGCTCTTCTACCATACACATTTTATTTTTCTCTGTGGCGCATTGAATGAATTGCTGGAAGCAAAGCCAAAGGTTGTGGGTTCGATACCCGCCGGGGACAAGTATTAATAATTTTTTTTTTGTAAACACATACATAATAATACAGATGATACATAGAAAACACCTAGAACCAGAAACAAACATTTTTGTTAAGCAGAAATATTTGTCCCCGGCGGGAATCGAACCCGCAACCTTCTGCGTCGCAGTCCGAGCTTCAAACGACGCGCCACAGGCCGTCATATTGGGACTAAATTTATTACTGAACCCGTAGTGTGAATATTTTCGTAAAAATTCGGTCTATGTATGTATGTATGGATGTTTCTATGTGGCATTCTAGAGGCCAAACGCGTGGAAAACGCGAACGTGGTGGTTAAGTTAACGCATATTTGTATGGAAACTCAAAAAGCGCCCCTAGCGGACGATATCGAAGTTACCAGTTTCCATACAAAATACGCGTTAACTTAACCATCACGTTCGCGTTTTTTTTTTACGAAAAAAACTCACACTAAGCGTACTGGTCTAAATAACATTGCCAACCCTACACAACACTGCATTCCACAGAGCAATGTATTCCCTAGAGACAGAGCGGCCACTTCATTTGTTGACTGTATGTGCCTACACGGAAACTTCATTACCAAACTCCGACTATAGGACGATGCACTTTGCTTTGTTATAATCAATGGAAATAGGGATGTTAGGTGGGATACCTACTTCAGTGGTATGAAAGTAGAGAAATCCATTTGATTTATGTCTAAACTTTTATAGGTATTTTAAGGTTTTCGCGATTATGCATAAAATAAACCGGGTTTTACTTGCGTTTTATTGTTTACTGTCATTATTTTTAAACGACCGAGCTCTCGCCAACTTTACAGTTCAAGGTTACTGAGGCTCTATTTTTTAATCAATGTGCCATTTTGAGCGACCTAAATACCTTGATTTCCACCGATTTTCGTTTGATTTCTGTAATTTTTCTATATGAATGGCACGACCGCAACGAAAGGTAACAAACACTTGCCGCAGTTGCCGCAGGAGTCCAATATCGAACGAAAATCAGCAAATATCAAATATCGATTTTTTAAAACGCTTGAAGTGCAACGAGCGATTCAAAAATAATGCTCCTGTATTTCATAACACACAAACACCAAAATTTTCGCATTTATTTATACTACTAGTACAGTGGGATTTTCCGCGCTACCATGATCGTTTGTCGTTGCTATGTCGTCCTTTTGTCGTTCAAAAAAATAAAGTAAATTTTAAATAAAAATACTCAGACTACTTTTAAAACCCACAGACAATTAAGAAAATCTTTTTTTGACGTTTTTTTTATTTTTTTTATTTATTTGACGTATTTTTAGTTGTTTTTTTTGCTGAACGAAAATGCGACGACTTATAAGACATCATGGTAGGACCCATAACTAACTTCATTTTATTATAGTTAGTAGTATAGTACATAGTTACTATTTATCGTTAAAAATGACAACGCCATCTGTTGTGACGTTTGTAAAACCAATGGTTCACATTTGACTCAAAAACTAGAACCAAAATAAAGGTTACAGAACAAAGTAGTATTCTTGAAGAACATTTTGATAACTACTTCGTTCTGCTACTCAGCCATAGATGGCAGCACAAAAAGTTTTGTATAGTCGAACTTAGATGTCGCTAGTTACATTATTTTTTCATGGTTTGATAGTCATAATTTATAGTAATAATTTATGCATAATAAATTAAAAAAACATGTTATGCATTTATTAATTAGGTACCTAACTTTATTTGACTCCTAGTGACTTAAGTAGATGATTATGTCTCTCTCTATCTAAAGTGTAACGGGTATGTCTGCCCTTTTAAGCCGAAAGGGGGTAGTTCTAGGAGTCTAGGCGAACAACTTTTGTTCTATAAAAGTCATAGAACAAAAGTTGTCAAAAACGAACAACTTTTGTTATATGACTTTTGAAAATTCTATTTTTTTTTATTTTGTTTGAGGTTGTGTCACTGAAAAAAACAGCTGTTTTTGAGGTATAATAACCTAATAAAGGTAAGTAATTCAAGTTATGATTGTGGTATTGGTAGACCAAACTAAATAAAAGGACAACATAATAATATGGTCAATTACCTCGAACTCTAACAAACAGCTGATTTTCAAGAACACTTTACACTTACAATTTTCGTAAAGTACTCAAGGACTTCGAATTTTTAAAAGCCGTAGAACAAAAGTTTGTTCGCCTAGAGACGTCTAGAACAATCCCTTTCGGCTTAAAAGGGCCTGTTACACCTTGTATACAGGGTGTTCCGCGGATAACCATTTGAGCCAAAACGGGGTTGTTGTGGGCGTCTAGGCCAACAACTTTTGTTTTAAGTACGATTGGAAATACGACTTTTGGAAATACAATTTGATTTTCCAAAATTCTGCTTCTGCCAAAATTAGCTTAATAATAAATATTAAGTAGGATAAAACAAAATGCCACATTATTTATACAGATATTTTAATTAACTCAAGTTACAATGGTAGAGGCATTGATATCAACTAATGTACAAGTGGCAGTGAAAGGTGGGTAAAATGCCGTACAAAAGCAAGAAATAAATAAAATCTAACGTTAGATAAACTACAGTTATAATAATCAAATGTTAAACAGTATTTCAGTCATAATATTTACACTAATTAGTTGATTTAATATTATAAAATAATTTTTACTTACAAATTACTATAATACACGTTTTACGAAGCAAAATTTGCACCATTCAGTATTTTTTTAACATCAGCCATTTTGATTTTGGCTTTAAAAATAGAACTAGCATTCAAAATTGGTTTTGCATGTGACCCAATGGGACCATCCCTCATTGGGACCATAAAATCAAATCACCCAAAAATATAACAAAGATCAGACCCATCTTCCTTAGTAGCTGCACTAGTCTATGTATCGAAACACGAACAAATGCCATTATTATGTAGTAAAAATAATAATGATGCAAATAATAATTCGTAAAATAACTTAAAAGTACATTTACAGATATCTAATTTAAGTAATACAAAATGGTGGAACCGAGTAAAGAGTATTCTATTTACAAGATTCCACCGTCCGAAGTAATTCAGTTGTTAATTAGGAGATAAGTAATTTAAGTAATCGAATGACAAACTAATTCAACTTGTGTTAAGTTAAGTAACCTTTCGATTTAATATTTCTTTGTATAAACTCAAAAGTATTTATGATACTAATCCTTTTTAAAATGAAACAGTTAAAAACCAACTTCTAAATTACAATTCCTTCATTTAAAACAACCAATGGCTCTTCACAATTCCTAATTATAAAAATTACTCTAAAAATCATTTGAACACGTACTAGCTAGCTCATAGAATGTCTTTACTTGTTTTTATACATTTACCTCTATAACAGATTTCTGTCTCATGAGACACTTCAGTAGACATAGAAGTGCTAACTACATTTACTGGATCGAAGGAACTAGGTGACGCTTTAGGCAATTCTGTACTTTCATCAAATTTCTTAGCTTCTTGTGTAGTTATTTCATCAGGAATGAAATAAACTTCTGTAGTGACAACTGTAGGCTTAGGTTTCTCAGTAGTTATCTCAATTTTCGTATCATTTTTGATTTCATCTTCAGAAGTTATACCGAATAGGTAATCCATAAAGCTGTATGCATTTGATTTTTCTGTTTTAACAGTCGTTGCCTCAGTTGTTGTATAAATATCATCAATTGTTGGATCTGGAGAGCCCGTACCTAGATCAAAGTCTCCTGGACTAGTGATTTTTTCAGTGATTTCATCTTGTTCTACAGTAGTTGTCGGTGCTGGTTTGATTTTGGTAATTTCTACAGCTGTGGTGTCAATCTCAGCATCTTCATCGTCACTAAATATGTCTTTGATGTATTGTAAAGCTGGTTTGTAGGTAGTGGCTGCAACTTTGCGTTTTTCTTCCACAGTCTTGTCATATGTTGTTTGTTTAACTTCTTGCCCCAACCTGTTGACTGTGCTAGTGTAGTATTGTGATTCGGCGACTTCAATCGATTCTGTGGTCACAGGACGGACTTTTACTTTCTTCCAGAAACCTCGACGTTGATTCATTTGCTCGTTTTCTTCCTGCAATGTGATAAAAGTTCATATTTAAAAAAAAACTATTTCATTGGTATGTACCTAATTCTTTCTTTAATATGAATTTAGCATGTAGATGCATGTTTGTATAGTGTCAGAGTTAATCTAAATATGTATATAAATATTAAATCGTAATTTAAATCATATTTATCCTATGTCTTAATCTTTTATCCTTTTTGTGGCGTGTTTCTTATTAGGCTTTTATAAAAGCAGACGTGTGAAATTTTAGTGCATTACAATTTTTAGTTCTGTAGTTACAGATATGATGATAATGATGAAACTATCTTATTTCTAAATAAGTATCTACCTATTTAGATTGCCTTGAGTACAATAAAAGCTTCCTGACGTTACCAAGACTTTCATCATGGTCCCATAATCAATATCTTAGTCCCATAGTCTTAGTCGCAATAATTAATAGCAATTATGTTAGGGATAATGGCGATTAAGATAATCCTCAAGATTTAATAATAATTGTTAAAGATCCTTACCTCATTTGAAACAGTGGTCTCAGCCGTCGTTGGTTCAAAAGTCGTAGTCTCTTGCTGTAAAGGTGTAGTTTTACTATAAACATCTCCAGAAGATATAATCCTTTCCGGTGGAATCTCTCCGATTTCTCCACCTTTATGTTTCATCACATTGGAAGAATATTCATTCTCGTCTTGTTCCTCTAGACTTTTCATTACTTCTTCCAGCATGCTTTCAAAAGTAGACATTGTATCCCCTGAATCACTTTTAGTTACTTTACTTTGTTCAACCAAAGCTTCCAACGTTGGGGGTATCTCAGGGATCTTTTTGTTGTTTCTATTTAAATTATTT
Organism: Idaea dimidiata; assembly: GCA_949358125.1. Lineage (NCBI taxonomy): Eukaryota > Metazoa > Arthropoda > Insecta > Lepidoptera > Geometridae > Idaea > Idaea dimidiata. The sequence goes on along the minus strand of OX442334.1, from coordinate 16,374,599 downwards.
GTTGCTGGAGTCACAGTCAGAAGAATTTCTTCATCGTAATCGTTCCTTGCAGTAATAATATCCATTTCCTTGTCAGATCTTCGTTCTGTAGTAACTAATTTCTGGTCGTCTAGTATGTCGTTAGGATTGTATGGTTTGAAGGAATCGCTATTTATTTTTGGAGACCATTGACTGTTGTCTAGCTCAAGGTATTTCGGTCTATTGATTGAATGATGGGGTTCTTGGTCTTCACTTTCTTCTAATTCGGGTTTTTTGTTAAACCTTTCGGAGAGCCTAGGTCTGTGACTATATCTTGAGTATAATGGTCGTACAGTAGTGGTGGTTACATCAGCTTGAGTGTCCGGCTTGTCTGTAGGTTTATCCGTGGTCGGACGTCTTCCTCTAAATCGGTTTTTAACTTCGTAAGTATTCTTTTTAGAAACAGAACCCTCAGTTGATGTAGTTGTATAGGTTGGTCTCCTTCTTCGGAATTGTCCTCGTTTAGTAGTTACTTCTGGAGAAGCTGGTGCTTCGGTAGATGGCTCTGGTTTGTATACTGGATGTCTATAATCTTGAACATCCGGACGAGAGCGAACTTGTTTCGTTTTCAAGTCTGCTTCGATTTCGTCAATCCGCATTGTCGTCCTTCGTTTATCAAATGCAGGTCTGTATGTTACTGGTCTTCGTCTATCGATTTTAGGTCTCGGAGATTCTGTAGAGGCTTGATGGTATTGCTTGATGACTCCTGGACGGACCCGTACTCTATTGTAAGACGGTGTTGTTTGAACAACGTTCTCTTGCTCTTCTTCTTGACTGATTTTAGTTGTTTCGATATCAGGAGTCGTAGTTGTTTCTAAGTTGGCTACATATTCCTTGTTTAAAGTGTAACTCAAGTCTTTATCGTTAATGGTCACTATTGGTGTGGTGGCATAAATTAAGTCTTCTTCTTTTTGAAAAGTTGTTTGTTTGACGTAATCTTCTTCTCTTTCAGTCGTTTCAGTAAATGACACAGAATCAAAAGGTTTTCGCGAATAGCCATATTCCTCGTCACGTGATGGTGAATTGGAGATGAAAGAATTATAAGTGTATTCTTGAGCTGCAGTGGTTCTAGCTGGAATATCTTGAATATCATCATCTTTAGGGTGTGTTTGTTCGAAATTGAATTGGCTTATTGCGGCTTTTTCATTTGTATAAGCATTCTCAGTATCGAAACTTTCAGTAGCGGTTTCTGTGTTTCTACCTGGTGACGTTCTAGGACTCGGTTCTGTGATAGCTTCAATGTCTACAGTGCTCATTCTTTCCATTAAAGTAACAGGATAATTTTGATGCAACACATCTCTTTGATAAGCTAAGTCCTGTTCTTTCGAAGACGACTTTTTCTCGTAATATTCGTCGTTTTCTGAAGGTTTGAAAGTAACACGTCCCCTGTTTCTGGTTCTAGTAGATTTTGTTGAAACTTCAGCACTGGAACTGGCATCAGCCGGTCCTCTTGTCGATTTCTCTGATGTTATCTTATTAGGTTCATATCTAGAACGGCTAGGTAAAGGTCTTCTTTCTCTCAAGGGCCTACGAGTAACTGTTCTCGTGGTATATTCTCCAGAATTTTCGGAACTTCTTGGGGTGGTGGTGTATCGCGGGCGCCCTCTACTTTTTAGTGGAGTTCTTCTAGTAGTCGAAGTACTTGTCGAGGCTGCATGGATTTCGCCAGAATTATAATTTTCGTACCTTGTATTCTCCTTCTCATGAGAGTTTTCTAATTCGTAAACTGTTGGTAGATCCTTTATGTCTTCAGTTGGTAGATCCTTTATGTCTTCAGTTTCATCCTGGAAATTTCGAACAGGTGTTTGTGTTTCTTGTGAACCATCTGAATTATCTTGAACACTGGCAACTGTTGATTCATTTTTGTTATAAAAAGGATTATATATCTCTACTGATTCTGCTTTGGTCGTGAAAGGATTATAAATCTCTACTGATTCCGCTTTGGTCGTGAAAGGATTATAAATCTCAACTGATTCCGCTTTGGTCGTGAAAGGATTATAAATCTCTATTGATTCCGCTTTGGTCGTGTATTCATTAGAATTGGGATATCGCGGACTTTGTTTCTCACTCTCAACCTGAATTTCAGGATTATAATTTTGTAAATAATTCGGAGACCCCTGTTGCGGTACTTGTTGTTGCTGATAGTAATTTTGTTTGTCTGTTCCTTTTTCTGACTTTTGAGTAGTTATAGCATGGATTGTAGTTACGGTAGGTGGGGGCGGAGGATTCATTTCAGCATTAGGAGCTGCAATAGGTGCTTTATATTCTTCAACGTACTGATGATAATCTAAAGGTGTACTGTAATGGAATGCCTGGTTTATCGAATATGGGTTGTGAGTTTCTAGGAGCTGGCTGGGGTAAGTCGATGGTGGTTTCGTTGTTGTCGATATAGGAATAGGTCGTAGGGTGGTAGAAGTCTCCGATTTCTTTTTGTTGTATGTCTGTGCTGGTTCCGGAACATTTTGTTGCTGCGGCAGCTGTTGTTGTGGAGGTTGCTGCTGCTGGTAATTGTTCTGCGGATTATATTGTGGTTGTGCTTCGTTAGACAAAAAGTAGTTCCCTGGTTTTGGTACTGTACCAAAATCTTCTTTCAGTGGTCTCAGCGTGGAAACTGTTTGCGGCTCAAAGGAGTAGTAATTTGATTGATAGTTCGGTACTTTACTCTGTGGAGTGGGGGCCGTACTGTAGAAACTAATGGTCGGTTTCTGCGTAACTAAAGGCTTCTGTTCTTGTACGTAATAGTTCGGCTTTAAATTTTCTACTACTGGAGGAGATGTTTCTTTGATGAGAGAGTTGATAACAACGGAGCCAACGTGAGGAGACGGGAAAGGAATTTTAGCAAATCCTTGAGGTGTGTTGTAGCTTAACGGAGCTACAAAGAAAGGTAGCTGTCGCAGTTTCTTGTCACTTTGTTCAATATTTGATAAGTAGGGCAGTTCAAACTTGACGTAACGTTCTGGAGACTGCAACGACGATGGGCCAATGAAGACTTTAGGAGCATTCAGCGGGTTAACAGAATCTAAAACTGCGATTGAATTTGCATTTTTAAGTGAACTTAAAACGTCTCCTACTTTGATTAGGTTGTTTTTACCGGCTTCCTCGGTTAAGAATATAGCTAAAGGAGGCTGATGCGGCTTTAATTTTTTTGCCTTGATTGTCGTTGATCGTAATATCGGGAATGGCGTTACAGCAGTTGAATATTTTGTATGATCGACGTTGTTGTATTGAGTGTTGAGGTTGGAGAAATAGTTTTGGGCAGTAAAAGTGTCCTGCGGTTTTGGTATAGGTCTGACTTCTGAAATTGGTTGTTTTGGCTTTTGAGCAAATGCATCAGTATTTACCAACTGATGTGATGTCAATGGACTTCTAAAGTTAAATTGACCTCGGTTCAAAGATTCTAAGGGCACGTACAGTAACTGTACTTCTTCTCTTTCAACTTTTGGTAGACCTTGTATCGTAGGCTTTGCAACTAGTTCAAAGTTCATTTTTGGAAAAGATACTGGTTTTTTCTTAGGGAACGTAAAGTCATTCGAATTATTTTCCACGCGGTAACCATCTATGAACTTCGGCATATCGGGTTTCTTTGGCTGGTTGAAAGGTTTTGCTTGATTAGACAACGGCAGCTGAGTTGGGGCCGTTTTCGGGAAACTTTCAAACTTAATTGGTGCTTGTTGAATTACTTGAGGTCTCGGTTTAAATTGTGGAATCCCTTCATAACTGAATTGAGGAGAAAGGAACCCTTGGTTCAAAGGATAGTTAGGTTGTGTTAGACCGAACCTGATGCTCTGGCCAAATCCTTGGTCTGTCAAAAAGTTCTGCGGAGCAGAAGGTACTGAAGGCACGGATTGAAGGTACAACTGCCTATTGGAAGGAGAATTGAAATAATTCCTGGATGGAAAGGCTTCTGGAGAAAAGCTCGTTGGTCGAAGCGGTAGTGGTTCTGACAGTATTCTAGGTTCAGCTACGGCTTGGCGCTTCATCTGTGGTGGTTGAGGATCTGGCTGCTGCACTGGTTTTGTAAGAGGGACCCAGTCGCCGATGTCAGAGGTGTACGAACTGATCTGCCGGGACCATCTTCCTTGGTCAGCTGATGACGCTGCCAGAAGTAGAGCCAGGAATGCGAAACGGGGCACGAGCTGCGCCATCTGTAAAATAAATAAAAAAAATAAGGTTTTTACGTCGACTACTTTCATGATGCCTCGAGCATGAAGTATTGTAAGATAAAATTTATAATAAACTTTAACGGTCCAGTAGATTTTGCTTTAAAAGATCATACAAACAAATTTTCACTTTAAGTATAAGTTTATGGTGCTACTGGCAGCTTTACGAACCCAACATATTATGAAAAGAGTAAAGTGGCACATATCGAAAACTTGCTTCGTGCCACTTTACCACTAGCTATTAGAAAAAGTGGTAACGCGTTTTTCACTTCCGCGGGTGAAACCGCGGAGCGCAGCTAGTATGATATATTTTATTGTAAATAGACTGATGTATTATTTATTTAGATTTAATATTAACAATTACTTACTACCTACTAAATTTTATTGTTAAATTATAAATCCAAGTTATGGATAACTGGCTAGTTAATTACCTATATACCAGTTCCTGTACTAGTTAGCCTACATTATATTACACTGATTATGTGACTATAACCTAAGTTGTGTAATATATAGGTAGCAGTACATAACGGGTTTTAAAGTAATTCGGATTACATCAGTTTAATATATAAACGTATGAAACTTGATTAATAAATCATGTGTTTAGTTTTCTTTTGATTTTGTAGGTGTAGCTCTTTTAATATAATATTACATTGCAAATAGATATAGTAAGATAGATGAATAAAAATTTAAGAATGTCGTCACTACATTGCAAATAATTGCTTTTTTCTACATTCATATACTTTATGAAAACCTTATATATACTAATATTATAAAGAATAATCTTTGTTTGTTTTTTTTTAACGAGTACAAAAACTACTGAATCGATTTTGAACAAAAAAAATTCATCAATAGAAAGGCACATTCTGGATAAAAAGCATAAATGTGTTATTCCCGGTGTCCAGCTACCTATATTTCAAGTTTCATCACAATCGGTTCAGTAGTTTTTGCGCGAAAGAGTAACAAAGTCACATATATACATACAAACTTTCACGTTTATAATATTAAGTAAGATAAGATGTAAAACCACGTTATCAGTTTTCTATTGATTACGTGACTGTTTTAATACAATATTAAATTGCAAATGGATTCCTTTTCTTTATTAATATCGTTTATTACGACCTTATCTTTAAATAAAGATAAGCTCGAGAGTTTCCTTTCCTTCGACTATGTCATAATAGTTGTTATTCTATTAACACTCGTCGCCGCGTAGTTGTTTAGGAGCAGAATCTATTGGTAGAAAAGTCCAAAAATAGTAATTCGGCGAATAACATCGAAATCCCACTGCGCAAAGGAATAACCTGCGCGGTTAAAACTAAAGTGTTAATTTTTTACTCCTTTAGAATTATAGAGGCCTATTACAAAAATAATAATAATACTGTAGTTGCATAATTCGTATGCAATAAAAATAAGGAAATAAGTCCCTATAATTCTAAAGGAAAGATTTTTTTTTAAATATTACCTATAATTCTAAAGGAGCGTATGTTGGAGATTAACATTTTACATGCATTTTTGAGTCAATAAAAACTCGATTCCTGTCCATTTGCACGTTTATTTTAGTTAAGATTTTGATGGATTACGTACCCTACTATTCTCATATCCACATTGACACGTGTAATAAAAATATCGTATATTATCAATTTGCTTACAAAAATTTCAAATATTTGTAAGAAATAAAAGTTTACGACAAACCAAGTTTTTTTACCGACTTCAAAAAGGAGGAAGTTCTCATATTTAAAAAACAACAAAGTAAACGAAACAGTAGTATTATTACTATACATACTAAGTTGGCCCACACTAAAATAGGAGAAGATTTTATCATTTAATTACAAAGTTTTTCACATAGTACATTAGGTAACACATTGTTTTTTTTGTATGTAGACGTACAATTCTCATGCTATATGAAAACCAAGGTATATAATCAAATAATTACATAACACAATGTCGATGACATATTAGATAACTTTTTGCAATTAGGTGAAGTTCACTTTTAATATTTAAATGTTTTTTTTACAAAAAGTCTGCTGCTAGTTTGTAGTTGAGAATGATGTCATTTTTGTGGAGAATAAAAAATTGTTTACACACCTACTGCTCTACAAAGTTACTTTATTTGACCAAAAAGGTCAACGTAAAGCGACTCTTTATTCCCTAGGTGCATAAAGTGCACATTATGCACCTAGGGCATAAAGTAATTTAAATTTGGAACTAAGGTTCTGGTAGCATACGGCCATTTCGAACTGGCCACCTAGACATAACACATAAAAAAAATAAAAACTGGGCAATTTTTTTCTATTTTCATGGACGGAAGGGTAAAGCAAAAAGTTTTGGTTAGTATAAAGCCCCAACTTTTTTTTTCATCAGCTAATGCCGATGTGTGGTTTCGTCATTTTGATGTAACATTGTTAAATTTAATTAATATAAAGCTGTCAATATATTTCATATAGGTACGTTGCATTATTCTATTTTTTTGTTGTTAGTTAAATACTTATTTTTGTAGCCCTTTTATTGTCTCGCAGTAGATGTGTAAAGTAGAGTATTCACCTCGGTACTAAAGTCTGTCTTTATCTTGGGCGCTTGAATCCCACGCTTCACTCAGGACTCTAGGTACATAAATCCTTCGCTTCGCTCAGGAGTTAAGTTTTTAACACCCTCGCTACGCTCGGGAGTTAACCCTCTAGAGTCCTTCGTACGCTTTGGATTCAATATGACGCCCGCTATATAAGACAGGACTTTAGTACCTCGGTGCATAAACTACTATTACATTCTTCTTCTTTCGTATAAATACCTAGTGGTGTATCTCACCTAGTCAGACCCAGTGTTAAAGTTGTTCAATTCGCCTTAAGGCCTCTAACTTGACCTAACGAATGCTATCAGACATAACAACAAGTACCAACTGTTGCTTTCCTGCTTAACATGCTTTCCGAAGCACGGAGGAGCTAGAGTAAATTATGCCAATAACCGCGCCAAAGTTAGTGTTTCTCGCACGACTATAAATTATAGACGAGCGACGTAGCTATACAATTTGTAACGGGTAAGCCCTTTTAATCCGAAAGGGGGTTGTTTTAGACGTCTAGGCGAACACCTTTTGTTCAACGACTTTTGAAAATTCAAACTTTTTATTGAAAATTTTGAGATTATGTTTCACTGAAAAAACAGCTGCTTTTGAAAATAAAGGTAATTGAAGTTTTGATTGTAAACCATCAAACTAAATAAAAGGACAACATAAGGTCAATGACCTCGAACTCTTAGAAACAGCTGATTTTCAAGTAAACTTTACACCTAAATTTTTCGAAAAGTACTTCGAATTTCTAAAAGTCGTAGAACAAAAGTTGTTCGCCTAGACGTCTAGAACAACCCCCTTTCGGATTAAAAGGGCTTGCCCGTTACACCTTGTATAGGCCATCAAGTTGAAATAAAGCATGCTGTATACAGAGAGATCGATGAATAAACCACTGGGGAGTAAAAATCACGATGCAATGTGAAACGGAGTGTTTAAGACAGGGATGGGCAAACTTTTTCCTTCGCGTGCTAATATTTACGCCAAAATTCTATGGTGGGCCAAGTTTTTGAATCCTAATATTTCTAATAAGAATTATGAACGCGAAGGTTTTCAAGTGTCTGTATGTGATTTTGTTACTCTTTCACGCGAAAACTACTTTTGCAATTTAACTTAGAACACTTATAAATAAATAAATATTTTCTATTTATCTCTATATTCCCACTTCTGCCTATATGATTATTTATTACGGGCCGCGGCCCAACAGAGATTATTATTTAACAAAGCCCGCAGTTGATTTTTAATTTGATAGTCGCGGGCCGGAGTTTGCCGACCACTGGTTTAAGACCTCGACTAGACAACGACATTGTTGCGGTCGCGGGGATTCTTCGGACGAAAGTAGCTCAGGATCGCTGTTTGTGGCGTCGTCTCGGAGGGACCTATGTTCAGCAGTGAACGGATTAGGGCTGAAATGATGATGATGATGGAGCAGTGCTGCCTTCACCGGTCAAAGTTCCCCAGTTACATTATTCAAAACCCATTAAACCCAATGTTCCAAGAAACATGACAATAGAACATTTAAACTCATTTATGTAGGAAGTACAGTATCGAATATCTGACCACTGTCGACTGTCGCAAGAAAGTGAATATAAAAGATCACTACTATTGAAATCGATACTTGTACAATAGGTGATCTTTGTTACGAATAATCGTTTGGTATGATACCTACCTACATCAGAAATAGTCTTGGAGCCGAAAACAGAAGCGCTTCTTATTTGAGAGCTACTTTTAAACAACTAAGCAGCTCTCAAAATCAAAACTTCCAATACTAATTTTAATTTCATTAAAATATGTTAAGATTTTGGTTAAACATACTCTTATCTCTTAATGGCTGTAGTGGTCTACGTATGAACATGGACTATTTGGTCTGCGCGGTACTAAACAAAACATAAAACCAACCAAGTTTGTGCATCTCATGGAAGAGACCTACATTAACCCTTTAAAACTGTCAAACCTACCTAATTGTTCAGTCTCCTTAACAAAAGCTGCATCAGTGCAATTGTATCAATCAGTCAGTCAATCAATTAACCAATCAGTACTAAAGACCTTGCGTCTTAAGAGGAAAGGATAAAAAATTTATTCTGTGGTTTTCGCGATTTTGCATAATAAAACACTTTATTTATCGGGTTTAATCGCGTTTTATTCATGGTTTTAAACGAACCAAACTTTCGCCAACTTTACAGTTGGCTTTTTTAAGGTTGGGAAAGGATACCTCCTCTTTCTCCAGAAAAAATGTCGACTGTTACCTCACTGGATAAAAACACATAACATAACATAATCAGCCCGTTAATTTCTCCTACTGCAGGGGCAGGGTCTCCTCTTAGTGGGGCATTAAGACGTCATGGAAGCCTACTCCGGATTGGCAAATGGCTCATGTCTTCGGACCGTGGTGAGTCCTAGGACGTGTCGGTTTCTTTATAGGATGTTTTCCTTCACCGTCAGAGCGATGTAAATAGCACACATTACTAAACTTATTCATAAATAATAAAACATAGGTGCGCATGCATAGGTGGATAAAAACATTAGAAAAAATATGTTAATGTCATATTTTTATTGGAAATGGGAAAATTAATTAAACTCACACGATTTCTGTCCATTATTTGTATTACGGATTTAGATTTATGTCTTGTCGAGACCGTGATGAAATTATCCATTAGCGCGATCTAATAAGAAAGTATAGGTCCTATGATAATTAGAGTATGAAAAAAAAACTAAGTCATGGCAGATATAAGTTTTAAGGCAGAAACACATTTACTATAATGACTTTATCCACGGAAGAAACAGTCGACTACGTTTTGTATAGTAAAAATAATCAGGTATCCTATCCTCTTAACTCATAACATAACTAAACAAAATTCTTAACTTTCCACACTCGAGCTAAAGTTTCGACTTTCACCTACTAATAACATCAAACAAGAACCTGACCGTCTGTCTGTTTGTACTTAGGAACTATTGTTTGTTTGTAACTTATACCTTTAGTATCTTAGAACTGAGAATTGTGCGTGTTACTTTGGTATGCAAATTGTACTTTCAATAGGTACTTTGTACTTAGTTTACTCATTTGTACACAAATTGCTTGTCCTAGCCGTCATTACAAAAAGGTGGTTGAAGGGCTAGCAAACAGTTTCTTCATATACAAGATGTAACGGGTATGCCCTTTTAAGCTGAAAGGCGGATGTCTAGACGTCTAGGCGAACAACTTTTGAAAATTAAACTTTTTTTTGAAAATTTTGAGGTTATGTTTGCTTTTGAAAATAAAGGTAATTGAAGGTTTGATTGTAGTAGACCAAACTAAATGAAAGGACAACTTATGGTCAATGACCTCGAACTCAAAGAAACAGCTGATCTGCAAGTAAACTTTACACTTCAAATTTTCGAAAAGTACTTCGCATTTCCAAAAGTCGTAGAACAAAAGTTGTTCGCCTAGACGTCTAGAACAACCCCCTTTCGGCTTAAAAGAGCATACCTATTACATCTTGGATAGGTACCAATATTATAAAGAGAAAAGATTTATTTGTTTGTAATGAATCGGCACTGGCCCGATTTAAAAAAATATTTCTCTTATTTACACATTTCCCCGGGTCTTATTCGCGTGAACTTCAACTTTTTTAATTTTCCTTAGCTCGACGTTTCGATCATGGTACAGTGATGTTGGTTTCGAGGGGACTCGAGCTGGGGCGTGCGCAATTTTCACTACCGAAAATGAGGGTAGGTACTTTGGTAACTACCCACAATTACGAACATTTTAACCGGAACACCGAGGTTCGCAATGGAATAACCAATCTCGGACCCGGCCGGCGCTCTTGACGGTCTAATATAAATCATCCCTAAATCGTCCTGCACATGAATTAAAATTAAAAAAAACTTCAAATATTAAAAATAAAAAAAAAAACAACTTTAAAAAGATAACATAAGTATTCGCAAAAACCAAAGACAAAAAAAAATAAAATATTTTTTGTGGTTTTTTAGTACCTATTTGGGGAAATTTATTATAATTTATTTTATTAGCAGGCCTGTTCTCGCGCTCGGAGGATAAAAAAACGAGAAACGATTGTGGTAAGCGTCAATAAACACGGTATAAAATGGAAGTAAGTAGGAACTAACTTACTGTCTGTCTGTAGAGACGATTTGCGGTGAAAATGTCATTATTTAACCGCAACTAGCTTTCCCTGAGAGTTAAAGTAGATACTTAGTTTAATATTTTATTTGTATAGTATATGATTAATAGAAGTTTTTGCTAGTTTTACATAATGATATGCATTATTGTAAGACTAGTGAGTATTTATGAAATGAGTTGAAGGCGTATTTTATAATCAAATTAGCATCCTAAGGATACCTCGGAAAGCGAAAAACCCTCTTCTTCATAATTATAAATCATCATTTATTCATTCTTCATTCTTTAATATTCTACCCGGGTCTTATTCGCGTATTGTTATTATTTGCCTCGACTTTTCGACTATGTTACAATATTCTTGGTCACGAGGGGACTTCAAAAAACCCCATTCTTAGTGAAAACTTACACATAACAAAAAACAGTTGCCAAATTTTAGGAACAGCGGATTGGGCTGTACATATAGTTCGGTCATAGTCAGTCAATCAATCAGTCTGTCAGGGTTTAAAATTTTATTCTTTCTCTATTAACCTATATCGTTCCACTGCTGGGCAAAGGTCTCCCTAACAACCTTCCAAGCTGTCTGGTCCTAGGACTAATACGAATAAACTTCGGCCGAAACTTCGAACCCGACCAAACGTCAGTATAGTTATTGTCCACAATCTCAACGTATTCTTTGCTTTTAGTCTTGAACGTAAAGTATTTATTGATCCAGAACGTACAATAACTACCTACTGACGTTCCGTCGGGTCCGAAGTTTCGGAAGTTACGTTTTGTAATAGCCTTCCAGGACTAGATTTGGCCAATCACCGTGGAATGCGAGTAAACTTTACACTTAAAATTTTCGAAAAGTACAGTAAATACTACAGTACGTACAGTATATTTACAAAAGTCGTAGAACAAAAGTGGTTCGCCTAGACGTATAGAACAACCGCCTTTCAGCTTAAAAGGACATACCCTTTTGTATGGGTTCAATTATTATTTTTCACTTTTTTTTTAATTCGGTTATCACACAAGTGCGTACGCAAAGGTACAAGTAAGTAAGTAGCTAAGTACACGATAATAGAATTACTTTCACATGAAAATGGAAACTAAGTACATACCTATCTAAGTATAAAATTATAATTTAACGTTGGAAAGTGGTACGTTGAACTTCGTCACAACCAATTTAACTTCATTTCGGCAGTCGGTTAAAAATAACTTGTTTTTGAAGTAAAGGCCCAGATTCTCGTATTTAAATTGTCTTAAATACATTTCAGTATGTATTTAAGCTTTTAATTTTATTTATTTCTGTGGTAAGAGTAAATTTCATTTTGAATAATAAAAATAAATTATTATAAATTACAATAAAGTACTGGCTACAGAGAAGCGGTATGTACCCAGGATGCTTCGGGAAGCTATTGAAATTCAGAAACACCCTAATAATTTCAATAGGGAAGATGGCTGGAAAGTGCCACCTGTCTGGGACCCTGTACTTCATTTGATCAAGTCCCAGGCCCAGCCAACAACAGCTGCAAGACCACAAGATACCGTTAGCCATTTTTGTAGGACTTAGTATTATTTGTTATTTAGATTTTTTAATTCTTAGTTCGATGTAAAAATTGTTTTTTAAATTTCTGAGCAAAAGAGAACCCCCATGAGTTTCTTCGTGGCTTCTTCTCATGTGAGGGCGCGTTCCGAAGCCATGGTAGTTTTTAGAGCTAGTTAGGGATAAAAATAATTATAATTTAAATTGAAAACTATTACAATAACTCTATAGTCTGCGTACACTGGAACGTTTTTATTGCAAATAATTATGAGGCGGTAGTTTACTGTAACTTTTTAGAATGTTAAAAATAGACAAATTACATCTCAGTCAACCTTGAAAAAGCCAACTGTAAAGTTGGCGAAAGCTCGGGTCAAATAATGAATAAAAACGCGATAAAACCGGATAAATAAAGTGTTTTATTATGCAAAATCGCGAAAACCATAGAAGAAATTAAAAATAAATTAATCAAATAACCATCTCTTATTGTTTCTGGTGCAAAGGTTCCCACCACACTTGCAGCATTGCCGCGCTGAATGGCCTTTGCCTTTTTATTCAGTAAATGATGTTTTTAATGATAAATGACATTCTGATTATCTAGTTCTATTTTATTATATTGACATTGTATTTTGTATCACATTATTATTTATTTGACCTATCATTTTATATCTTTAGACCTGATAGAAACTGGGTAAATTGAATAAATCTTTGAATCTTTTAAACAAGCCGGAGCGGGAGTCACCTCCATTATCTCTAATTATTTATTGGGCCCTACCAAGATGTCTTATAAGTCGTCACGAAGTCGTCGCGTTGTCGTACAGCTAAAAAAAAACGAAAAACATCAAACAATTAAAAAAAAACTTCAAAAAAACATTTTTTTTTAATTGTCTGTGGTTTTTAAAAGTAGTCGGGGTATTTTTTATTTGCAATTTACTTTATTTTTACCCGACTGCGCGACGCAAAGGAGGGTAATGTGTTTATAGGTCTATGTATGTATGTATGGATGTTTCTATGTGGCGTTCTAGAGGCCAAACGCGTGGACCGATTTCGATGATTCTTACGTCAATCGATTCGTCTTAATCTGGCGAGTGTGACTAAAGACATGACAGTAATCCAAAGTAACTTATGTCACCACCAGACGCCATATTGTCAAAATTAAAAAATCCAAAATCGTCAAAGTATGTCAAGATATCGTTGAATAGGTTTTTAAAAATAAATATTAGGTTTCTTTCACCATTTTTCATTTTAAAGAACCATTTAGGAAATATAACGGTTTAAAGTTAATTTACAATTAGGTATTCATGCTTTTTATTACTAACGAACAAGTTTTTATTTTGTTACGAAGTTACGCTTGGCTATCAAAGTTTAAGCCGTGATGGTACAGGTGACAGGAATTTATTGATATTAACTAAAAAAATATTTACATAAATTGTACCTACCTACTGAATAAAAGCCTAATAACACTTAGGTACCTAAAATCGTTAAAAGAATAATAATAAATTTAAACAATAAATAACTAAACCCTAACTGAAATAGAATCTTACTAATATTATAAACGCGAAAGTGTGTATGTAAGTATGTATGTATGTATGTGAGGTTGTTACTCTTTCACGCAAAAACTACTGAACCGATTGCGATGAAACTTGGAATATAGGTAGCGGGGGGACCTGGATTAACACATAGGCTACCTTCTATTCCCGCGGGAACGGAACTTACGCGGGTAAAACTGCGGGGCGCAGCTAGTACATTGTAACCCCCTAATGAAATGAATAGATTACGAGACTTACCTACCATCAATAAATGAAAATAACTAAAAAGCGTAAAATAAAAAAAATATGTATGTATTTATAAAAAACAAAAAACCCGACTGCGTAAAAACTCGATTAAAAAATACGCATAGAAACAACAAAAAAACCAAAAAGAAAAAAACAAGCCCAGTAATTTGAAATTACGCTAAGTAATAATAGTTTTGTAATCGATACACACAGAACACATAATAAATGAGTAAAAAATTACTCACAGTCGGGACCCATTGGAAAAATTAGATTGGTAAAATGCATGGGTCCCGCCCGTAATATTTTTTGGAACGACAAAAGGACGACATAGCAATGACAAGCGAATTATTCTATGCCCTAATACTCCTTTTTTTGTGTCGTCCCCCCAACAGCCCAATGTCTCTACTGCGACACACACAAAAATATAACTTGGTTATATAATATTATATAACTTGCAATTAAACTCACTATCAGGTTTAAATCGCGTTATTTTTATTGTTTTCAGCATTATTGCAATGCTGTTCCTACGTTACAGAGCCAGACAGCTTATTTATTTATTTCTTATCGGTTGTGAACCGATTATGGCCATTAGGAAATTAGCCAGTGTCATGTATTCTAATATATTATGCAAGTTATTTGCATCGAAACAGTCAAGTCGTCATAGTTAAAGTCAAGTCTAGGGAATCATTTGTAAACACGGCGGCCATTTACAAACAATCTTCACGGAGCCTTGGAGACAACACTAAGTTAATGTTTTGCACCGATTTTCACTTTCATTCCACTTGTACACCTTCACGAAACTAAATTGATTAATATGCCCCCGAAATTAAACAATTTGCACGCATATGAACTAGGTATCACAAAAATGAAAATTTAGCACCACATCTCCTCAACGAGTTCCCGCCAAGACTCTCAACCAGACAGCTTCCTCAAGGTAGACTGAGATGACATACCGGAAAATGAGTACTATTTCAATTCAACATCGCGAAAACAGAAAACAACCTCATTTCAATTTTATTACAATCTATTCTAATTCTAATTTAAAGGTTGTTTGAAATAAATGGCTTTTATTGATAAGACCACCGATTGTGTACCTTTCTTATAATATTTTTTTATTTACCTATGAAATTTGTTTTGTAAATTTTGGTACAATAAAGGTTTTGTCAAATCTCATCTAATCTTTTTCTTTGATCAAAAACACTGTCTAATTACAAAAAGTGAAACTTAAACCGAAAAAAATATACTTAACATATGTATAAATAGATCTTACATAACATCATAAGAAATAGATTTTGGTACAATTTGGTACAATTCTGACTAACTTGCCACTGAACTGCAATCGAAACTTATTGTTTGGTTTTCCATACATTTTAATACTAGCAGATAGCAACGGTTTCCGCGGCGCCCGCGGTTTCACTCGCGTAAATCCCGTTCCCGTCTCCGCGCACGCGTAGTACAAAGAGAATAACTATTGGTCATAGAGTCGTAGCGTTAGGTTATAAAACCTTCCTCGATAAATGGACTATAAAACTTCTTCTTTATCTTTGCCTCTTCCAACTTTAGGTGGGGTTGGCTCTCCTAATTTGTCGGGGCCACGCCACGACATCCTGTCGTGGGTTGTCGGATCTGCTAGGATTTTCATTTTCAATAGTTGGGCCATGCTGGTCCACCACGTAGGGGGGGGGGCGACCTCTACCTCTTTTGTGTTCCGGGAGGTTTAGAGATAAATGGACTATAAAACACTAAAAGATTTTTCAATTCGGACTAGTAGTTTCTGAGATTAACGCGTTCAAACAAACAAACTCTTCAGCTTTATAATATTAGTATAGATTATCCAGCTGTCCGATACTGTGAGAAAAAACCGAGTAGAAACCTTGTCGCTTCTATACAGTTCGTCTATAGCAGCGTTTGCCAAAGCGGGGGGGCGGTCTTAGGTTATAAAACCTCTAAAATAAAACCTTTTCAGGGGAGCATGGGCACCTTTGTTGTTGAGTTGAGTATTAAACCTGTGGCTCGATTCTCGTAATGCAGTTAAGGAAAATTTAATTTCAGCATCATTTCAGTTGCAAGAATGACACATTTTCAATAAGGAATGTAAAATGAAATTTTCCCTAACTTCATTACGAGAATCGAGTAACAGAATGCGATTTCTGTGGTACATCCTAGTCTTCAGTTATTTTGGGACGGTCACATTTTCCTGACTTAGGTCCTTCAGTGTGAACCCATTGTACGTGAGTATTGGCTAAGGTGTTTGGTAAGTACCTACTACCTTCCAAATATCTTTTGTATGACAATAAGCAACAAAATTACTTATTTTAAGACATTTATATTCTGATTTGAAAATATAGACTAGAGGATGGGTGGCGCGGGCGTGTCTCCAATAAGCTTGGGAACTCCTGGCTATAGTCTATAATATATATAGTCGAATTACCGGTCGGTCGTTTATGGACTTATTCGCAATATGCCTCATTCTTAAAATAACCTTTTCTATTTTGGAGTAATTCGCAAGAAATACTGCGAGTTTAGCGAATGTAACACGCAATCGATGTTATGTAAGAGAAAATATTAGCCGCATTGTCACACGGACAATATAGAATATTTCGTTACATACCTAACAACTTAATTACATCGTTTAATGTAATGTCTTAGGAAATTTATTTGATTCCGCCGTTTACATACGGGGCGTTATCAAATTCAAATTATTGGTAATTGCGTAAGAAATCACAAACACTTAAAAATTTTAGTCCATTTTAGTCTTTATCCAGTGTCTTCTTTCTAATAAATGAGCGTGCTACATCTTAATCACTAACCATCAGGTGAGATAGTGGTCAAATTTAACGCACAATTCTATAGAAGTAGGAAGAAGGCATACGGCAGTAGAACAAGATCCTGTACCCATAATATTATCTATCTGTTGACGTCTGACAACAGTGGAAAATGACAGGCACTATATGCAGTACATTGCTGCTATGAGGTAATCACCGGTAATAACCAAGTCACGTCAAAGCAGCACTGTACTGCATAGTGCTTGTCATTTTCCACTGTTGTTAGACATCCACTGGATAGATAAGCTGGGAGCAGATACTGCTAAGGTATCGGAATACTAAAAACTACTTTGGCCAAAAAAAAACTAGTTCGTAGAACATGCTGACTACCTAATCAAAGTATTACATGCTGTCGTCGCGTCGTAGCCTCATCAGCTTATTCAGTGAACCAATTTAGTACAAAAGTGTTGGTTGATAATCACTCTACGGTCATTGATCATTTAGACTCATTATAATGACTGTTTTAATGATTTAATTGCGATGTTAATTGGCACTTAGTTCGGCATAGTTTTTTATGAACTGTGTTAGGTTATGTAGAACATTTTCTATCAACTTACGTATTGTTCTGCAGGTATCTGTTGATTGACAAGTTAGATTTTTTTTTTTTCAATTTTAACCGTTTTATGTTATTAATTTGTTTTTTTTTAAACAAGGGTTTTAATTGTGTTGATTTATTATTCTCAGCATTTTATTTGGCATAATTGACACACAGATGGACAATGTGTCAAATGTGACAAAAAAATCATTCCAACATCGAAGTAAGTGCTGGTGAAAAAAACATCCTGTATTTTATGCTGAGATTTTACGATTTACTAACCGAGAGTGATAGGAACAGTTTCTTTTAAAGAACGTAGTATTCCAAATATTCCATATATGAATAAATAAGACCCCGTAAAATATATTTGATTATTAATCCTTACTCACTATCTGAAAAATTTAGTACAATTAACTTAGGAATTGCTCAAAAACCTTGAATTGCAGTTTCCTTTTGTATTTTGTAAAATAAAGGAATATAATTGAAGAAATGCTTTCAAAACATTTCCGCACCCGACAGGACTTGAACCTGCATCTCATTCCAGCAAAATTTACTTTTCCTCCAGCCTTGGTTTTTTTTTCGATATTGAATATAAAATTAAAAAGAAACATTTAAAACACTTTATTTATCCGGTTTTATCGCGTTTTTATTCATTATTTGACCCGAGCTTTCGCCAACTTTACAGTTGGCTTTTTCAAGGTTGACTTCGCGATAAAACCGGATAAATAAAGTGTTTTATTATGCAAAATCGCGAAAACCATAGAAAAAAAGAAACATTTAATTGGGATTCTCTTTACACAAACACAAACATATTGTTCTAACGCTCTATTTATCACTAAGAATACCACGCTCGGGCACCCAGTAGATCCCATTCAGATTACTATTAGTATATGAATACGAATATAGCGCTTGTTGTTAGAGCTATAGAGACTATAATCTCGTGGCCTAATGGTATTGAATTACAAGCGGCAATTGCCTCAATTATGTTATGACAGCTGAAGAAAGTTTTTGGTGATCATTGAGATATTATATACTTGTAATAGGTGACCCCTATGTCTCAAACATATTCCATGTTTCTATTACGCGATATACATATATTATACAATTTGTACAATTTGACATACGGAGCCGAAACGTGGACACTAACGGCACGGTTGGTCCACAAATTCAAAGTCGCTCAGCGAGCTATGGAACGAGCTATGCTCGGCGTTTCTCTGAGGGATCGCATCAGAAATGAGGTGATCCGTCAGAAAACCAAAGTCTACGACATAGCTCACCGGATTAGCAAGCTGAAGTGGCAGTGGGCTGGCCATATTAGCCGTAGAACCGACAACCGTTGGGGTAAACGAGTTCTAGAGTGGAGACCGCGTCTCGGCAAACGTAGTGTAGGACGTCCTCAGGCGCGTTGGAGCGACGATTTGCGCAAGACGGCTGGCACAAACTGGATGCGAGAAGCCGAAAATAGATCTAGGTGGCGTGCAATTGGAGAGGCCTATGTCCAGCAGTGGACTGCAACGGGCTGATGATGATGATACAATTTGTAACGGGTAAGTCCTTTTAATCCGAAAGAGGGTTGTTCTAGACGTCTAGGCGAACAACTTTTGAAAATTAAAACATTTTTTTTAAATTTTGAGATTATATTTCACTGAAAAAACAGCTGCTTTTGAAAATTAAGATAATTGAAGTTTTGATTGTAAACCATCAAACTAAATAAAAGGACAACATAAGGACAATGACCTCGAACTCTCAGAAACAGCTGATTTTCAAGTAAACTTTACACCTAAATTTTTCGAAAAGTACTTCGAATTTCCAAAAGTCGTAGAACAAAAGTTGTTCGCCTAGACGTCTAGAACAACCCCCTTTCGGATTAAAAGGGCTTACCCGTTACACCTTGTATAAAAAGCCGATGCAGCGCTGATGTGCAAACCATCATCAGTTCAGTTTTTTTAGTTATGGCCATTCTGCTAGCTATAAAGAGAAATTTAGGCCCGTTTCACGTGATTAATAGTGTAATATCAAATCGTTTAATACAATTTTAGATTCGCAGGAAGCAATAAGATGGCAACGATTGAGCATTCCCTAACGCGCTAATTCCATGTTTTTTATTTTCACTACACTCGTTAACTTTCGCAGAGATAAATTGTTAATTTAAAGTTAAACAATTTACACGCATTAAAAAGGTTTCACGATAATGTAAATTCAGGACCGCACGTTCCAGTAACGCGTTGCAAACAAAAGTCCAAAAAAATATCATTGCAAGCGCTAAGATCAAATCGATAAATGAATTAAAAGTATCATGCAATTTGGGGTAGCCATACCTCAGTGACTTGTTACAAATATTTGCTTTCAGATGTCATATCTATTGTTAAGGTTCTCTTACTTTCTTTCTTACTAATATTATAAACGCGAAAGTTTGTATGTATGTATGTGACTTTGTTACTCTTTCACGCAAAAACTGCTGATCCAAATGAGATGAAACTTGGAACATAGGTAGCTGGATACCGGAAATAACACATAGGCTACTTTTTATTCCGATATTCCCGCAGGGACGAGACTTACATGGGGGAAACCGCGGGGCGCAGCGTGTCAATTATAAACTACGAAAAGATTTGAATGTGTTTTGCAATCCACCATTACTTTTTACAAGTTGCAGAAGTGGTATAACAATAATTAATTTTAAATTTCGTTTGAAATGCAATATTGTGCATAGGTTTGCTTGGTTTTCACGATGTTTTTAAATGAAACTCATTTTCCAAAATTTGTCGTCATCGATATTAAGGGTACTTTTCCTCCAACCACGGTCATTTTTGCACTCTGTATATACTGACCCTTCAGTAATATAATTGTAGAATCGGTTTTATTTTTTAGCTACGGAACCTTAAAAAGCACAATTCATTTTACATAACTAAAACGGCTTTTAAAATGATTTAACTGTATTTCCCAGAGCAAACTACCCGCGTGCTACATTACATTAGGCAAGTAGGTACATACAAGTCATTGTTTTACAATGATTGTCCAACTTTTTACAACAAATTTAAGTAATTTTTACTATGTAATACAAAACTGTTATTATATAATCTCTGTATTGTTATATTATAAGCAGAGGTCGGAATTAGTATTTAATTTATGTACTTGCATGGACAATCCAGTGAGGCCAACAATATTACATATAAATAACATATAAGTCTAGTGTACTTATTTAATGTTCAGCCGTGGACTTGAATAGGCTGAGGTGATGATGATGATGATGAATGTACAATTTCTTAAATAAAATAAAAATTTATGAATTTTTCACTACTAGGTACTACTCACTAACAAGAACACTTGACAATTATTCAAATGAACATTTAATGAAAATAATTTTCTGTGTGAATTTATGTAAAGTAAACACGCTCCAAATTTCAGCTTTCTACTATTAAGCCGCTTAGCCTTTGCATTGATCTATAAGTCAAACAGTTTATTTGGTTTTCATACAATTTAAAGTCAACGGAGTTTCTTCAAATTCTTCAGTTGCAAGTTCGTTCGTATCGAACCGCAAGCTTCTGCATTATAATCGACGAGTATTTGCCCAACGAGCCACAGAGATCTTAAATAAAGAACCAATGCATTGATAACACAAATCTATATTTCATTTAAGTACAGAACATTTCGAACAAAATGGAAATTTGACGAGAGTTCTACAAGGGGGACATTTAGCGAAAGGGACATTCTGCGAAAGGGACGTATATATTTTTCCATTTTTCAATAAGAAATAGAAAGTTTTACCTTAACCGTCCCAGCATGTAGACGTTCCAACTTGTCGAAGTAAATACTTTTTAGAATATTATGGCGAAACGACTTTTTCCGGAAGCGAGAGTGGTATATGTTTAGCTAGGTACATTATAATAATAATAATAATAATAGTTCTTTATTTCAGATACACGATCCATACAATATATATTATAATTAATACTATAAAATAAAATAATAAAAATAAAAAATAAAATAATTAAACAACAATATGGTAAAATGCGCTATTAAGTATACGTAAAGTAGCTTATAGCAGTCCATTTCCTATAAGTGTCGGTCAAGACAAGTCTTTCCGATAAGCTTCTAATAATACTATTCTTACACCTGTCAACTCTGCTCATAAATGAAGCTATCCTTTGCCTTTGTATGGCATTAAAAGTATTTATGCGAGCTTCCAGAAACATCTCAGTCGCGCTGCACCATCTATCTAGTCCCATGAGCTGCCTAAAGATATTGTTGTACGCCACCCTTATGTCACTGTGAGCTTTCTTGGTGTATTTTGACCAGAGTTGACAGGTGTAGAACGTCTGACAGAATGACCTAAACAGAGTCAATTTCACATCTGAGGTGGCCTTGGAAAACTTTCTAATGATCATGTTACCTACAGCACAGAGTGATCTACGCTGACGTTCTATGTCCGCATCGTCCTTTCTGTTAGCAGTAAGTACGTGACCAAGATACTTGAACTGTTCTACCGTCTTCACTATCATCCCGTCTACATATACGCTGGGCACAACGTCGGGCCCTTTACCTGCTCTGAATACCATCAATTCTGTTTTCTTAGCATTGTATTTCAGATTGTGGACTCTGGCATACTGTTCACATATTACAAGCAGTCTTCTAAGTCCTTTGATCGTGGGACTGAGCAGCACCATATCATCAGCATAGCTCAGGTTGTTGACGTATCTGCCATCCAACCTGAGCCCTACTGGTGTGCTGCTCAGTTCCACGATTAAGTCATTCACGTATGCATTAAATAGGTCTGGAGATGTAAGGCCACCCTGCCTCACTCCACAAGACAATCTAAACCCATCCGATAGCTCCTGACCCCACCTCACGTTGTTAGTTTGGAACCTATACCAGAAAGTAAGCATATCTACTACTTCCGTAGCTATCGAGGCGTCTCTAAGCTTTTGCCATAGGAGGTCATGTTTTATGGTGTCAAAAGCACGGCTAAGGTCTAAAAAACAGGCATATACACTGGTTTTGTTATCTGTATAATAGCCAACAACCTGTTTCAGGGAGAAAACTGCCATATCGGTGGAGACATTAGACCTAAAGCCAAATTGACCATCATCGACTTTTACTAGCATTTTCGAGTGTATCACACGTTCAAGTATCTTAGCCACTATTGTGGCTAACGAAATAGGCCTGTAGTTGGCCACCCTCGAGATGTCTCCTGTTTTATTTTTTGGTATGGGTACAACTAAAGTTTTGATCATTTCTGCAGGCAAATAACTGTGTTTCACACATAGATTAAAAAACCGCTCTAAGACTTCCTGAACACACTGGCCCGCATTCACTATGTGTTCTATACTAAATCCATCATGTCCCGGAGACCTACCGCGCTTCATGGTTTTTAAAACTGATTCAATTTGTTTCTTAGTAATAATATCCGTGTAGGTCTCCGAGACATGACACGGACTTTTTTCTATTTTATCCGTTATACTGTTGTTACTATTTGAACTTAATGTATTAAAAAAATTCATGAAAATATTTGCTATTTTACGGTTATCATTTTCGCCTTCCACATTAACTGGTAAACTCGTTTTATCATTTAGTTTCTTGGTTTCCTTCCAAAATTGTGCAAAATTTCCTAACTCATGTTTACTGGCCAGTATGTTCATTTGGATCTTATTCTGGTTATTTTGTACAAATTTAAGGGCGGCTTTAAACTCCCTGCGCGACGCACACATGCTCTCATAGTAGTATCCCAAGCGTGGCCTACCACAGGATATCCACTGTAACATGTCTTGTCGGGCTTTTTGATGTGCATTTCTGACATGGAAATTCCATCCTATTATTCTTTTTTTTTGTCTTGACCACACAGAACCGCTGATTTCTCTGCCGAAGTTCGGAAAATACTCACTATATCAGAATATAATTTATCAATTAATTTAAAATGATAATAATTATTACATTCTATATCTAAACACTTACAGTAGCCACTAAAATGATTCAAAATATCACAGAGTTTCTCATTACATTCCTTGTTATATAAAATTACTTGATCCTTATCTCTTACTCCCCAAATATGCTTAGACAGTAAATAATTATTTGTTTGTACTACTTTTTTAGGTACAATAGACGTAAAATTAAAGTTAACAATCAACGGCAGGTGGTCGGATGAGTACGAACCGTACTTAATACCTACGTCCGTCACCAGCGCGGCAGCGGCCTCAGTCGCTATGCAGTGGTCAAGCCACCGACACGTACCGTGTGAATCACTGATATATGTGAATGCGTCATCGCTTAAGTACTCGGTATCTATACACCTCAACGACTGCTCGGCACAATAATTTTCCAGCTCTTTCCCAAAAAGAGTACCCGGATGCGCATTATAATCGCCCAAAGCAAATACACATTCCGTGTCCGAGCTTTCGATAATTGCATTTAATTGCGCGCAACACTCCGTGAATTCTGGAAAATTGTCCTCGTCATTAGTAGGCATATAGACACAACAGACAAGCACGGAACGATCTCCATGCGTCAAACGCACCGCAATTATCCTATCGCTGTCGCACTGCAGTACTTCCGCGCTAGTAAATAAACTCGATCTCCACAATAATGCGATTCCGCCATAGGGTCTTCCACGCAGAACACTCTTTGATGTATCAATTGAGGACTTGGAGCTGCAACTAAACTCGCTATCGATGTTATTTATAAAGTTTAAGTTGTGTGGATATAACCAGGTTTCCTGGAGCGCGACAACGTCAGAACACTTACATAGGTTTCGGACATGTTCAACAGATCTTATTACCGATCTACAGTTAAACGACGCCAGACTCAACGTCGCAGTATTTTTTATTATCGTAGTTTGTACATCCATTATTGTTTATTATTGTTATCGATCTTTACAGTACGGTATTGTTTAAACTTCCTAAATACTAGCCCTTCCGGCCAGAAATCTTTTTGCAAGTATCTATCCAACCTAGCCAGAGGTACAGTAATTTTATATGAATTAAAGTTCGTGTCATGGCCCTGCTTTAACAATTCTACCTCGGTACATTCCTCGTTTTTAGTAATTATGTAGTCTTTAATAGACGTAATAGATATATGGTGGTTTACCTAAATGTATGAGTATATCGAAGTTACCTACCTACAGTTTGTAAGCAGTATTTGCCTTTGAATTGTTTTCCTTTTTACCCGGCTCCAAGGAAAGGGTTATGTTTTTCGCGTCTATCTTGTATGTATGTTTGTAATAACCTTTCTCAGCTCGTATCTTCCAAAGCGCTCAATGGATTTCTTTAATTAAGGTATCGTTAGATTCGTCTCATTTCTATTTCTTAGATAGGTTACATTAAAATAAAATCAAAATGGAGCCTACCAGACGCGCGTCTACTTTGCAGACGTTACTTTTCGCTGTTATTTACTATCGAAGAAGAATTGTTTTTGTAACATAGGCTACTTAATATTAATATAATAATATTGCACAACATTACACACAGCGCAATCTAGCCCCAAACTAAGCACTAAGCTTGTACTATGGGTACTAGACAACGGATATAGTACATATTGTACTTTTTTTTAATAATACATGTAACACGCGTGACGAGTGGGAGAGTCGCGTAGCAGGTTCGTAGCAATTCTACGACGTAGTAGGTCGTAGTGCGGGTCGTGTAGGTCGTAGCCCTTCCGTAGCACCTCGTAGCGCAGCCGGGTCCGTAGCGGGGGGGAGTACCTCGTAGTCCGTGGCTCTGGAACCTCGTAGCAGCTGGCGTAGACTCGTAGCAGAGGGGAGGGGTGAACGGGGGGGAAGTGAAAGACGTACTGTGTCTTAGAAGTATATTACCAAGTACATATACCTAGGTAACAATACTACGGGTGGACAGGGGTTTCGACTTGCGGTAGTATGCCTAGAAGGAAGCTGAAGGACACCCAGAACTCCATACGGTAGTAACGGGAGTGCACATACAGAAACCTAAGCAATAGTACCGAGTGAGTACCCTGGTGGAGCACGACAAACAAAATCCTCGACCTAAGGTCATTCTACGGGGTGCAACAACGATAGCGCGATCTACAATGCATTTTACAACGCCATCTAGTAATGAATGGCACATACTAAATACGGTTCTACAATGATACCGCGATCTAGAAGTCACGTTGTGACTGTGCCATCTAGTATGAAATAGTGGTTACTAAACGGGTACATTATTACAATATCGCGATCTAAGGCAAGAACACTAGCACTATCTATTGTAGGTAGTACGGAACTAAGCGTTTACTAAAAATAATAAAAGTACACTCCCCCTTCTAACTCCGAAGTCGTCCCGACGAGGTATCTTGTCTTGAAGTCTTCAGTGTTGCTTCCGTGGGCGGCCGCGTCCTCTTGGTGTAGGAGCGGGACCGTCAGTAGTTACAGCTGGATCCTTACGGGGTCTACCTCTTCGCCTGAGTGGTTGCACTGGCTGAGGGACAGTAGCGTCTTGGCTTGAGTAGGGAAACAAAGCAGAAGTGTGATAGGTGCCAGAGGCTTCCGTAGGGCTTAATGGATTGGCAATGACATAAGAAGCTGGTCCACGTTGTTTCATAATTACATATGGGCCATCTCTTCGTGGAGAGAATTTAGAGCTGTACCCTCGAGTAGCATTGCTTATTGGATGTGATTCAACAAGAACGAGATCACCAGGTTTATAATTCGGTCTGGGTCGTCGTCGTTTGTCCACGTATTCTTTTCGTTTTATTTCTTTTACTTCTTGAATTTCTTGTGCCCTTTCTAAAATGTCGGCTATCTGTAGTAGCTTAGGCGTAATTTCAGCTATAAAATTTTCAGATTTCACAATAGCTCGGTAGTCCTCTTCAGTATCTTTCAGGGTTCGAAGTTCTCGTCCAAACGTGAGGAAGGCAGGGGTGCGTTCAGTTGAGGAACAAGTGGAACTATTCATTGCGAATCTTATACTTGGCAGGAACTCAGGCCAACGACGGTGATCGTCGTCTACTAGGATCGCTAGTTGTGTCTTCAAATCTCTATTCCTACGCTCTACAGGATTAGCTTCGGGATGATATACGGGTGTGAAGGTGTGGGTAATGCTTAGGCAGTAAGTGACTTGTTGCAATATGGCACTTGTGAACTGTGGACCATTGTCACTTATTAATCTTCTTGGAAAACCATACCTTAGGAATATTTCATCTATCAGCTTTTTAGCACAAGCCTCAGCTGTGGCTTGCTCCAATGGGAAAAGTTCAACCCATCTGGTGGCTATATCTTCCACTATAAGTATGCAATTCATCCCATCAGTTGATGTTGGCAAAGGTCCAAACAAATCAAATGAGATTACTTCAAATCGTTTGTTCATTGGAGTAGTTTGTAGTAGTCCGGCGGGTTTTAGGTTGGATGGCTTGTAACGTTGACAAGCTAGACAATTCCGGACGTAACTCTCTATATAACGTCGCATTCCTTGCCAATAGTATCTGTTCGAGATACGGTTATATGTTTTCTCAGCTCCAAAGTGTCCAGATGTAGGTTCATCATGGTAGGCTCTAAGTGTGTTAACCCATTCGTGGCTAGGTACCACTAATTGTGCATCTTCGGTTTCGGTTTTGGGGTCATGTCGGTACAATATTCCGTTATTCATAAGATATCCTTTCGCACTCCAATATGCTGCATTTTCTTGGCAATCAGGGCTTTCTAGCGACTTGATAATCTTTGCTATATTCTCATCTATTAACTGTTCTGCTCGAATGACAGCATCACTTTTTGTAGGCATCTCGATGCCAACCGCACAGACACCATAATCTGTTTCATTTTTAACAGGGCATGGTGGGCGTGAGAGAGTATCAGCCACCACGTTCGTTCGACCGGGAATGTATTTCACTGTAAGGTCGTAAGCTTGAAGCTGTAGTGCCCAACGTGCTAATCTGCCTGTGGGGGACTTCATGCCTAATAACCAGCGCAAAGCTTGGTGATCAGTTACGATTTCAGTAGGTAAGCCGTCAATATAACTTCTGAACTTCTTAACTGCCCAGACCACAGCTAGTGCTTCTTTCTCGGTCGTGGAATAATTCCTCTCTGCGGCAGTTAACAGTCTGCTAGCATATTCGACTGGGTGTTCATCGTTACCATCTCCTTGTACTAGCACGGCTCCTAATGCATAGTCACTGGCATCAGTCTTGATTCGATAAGGTTTATGTCCATCAGCTTGGCCCAGTATAGGGGCAGAAGTCAGACAGTTCTTTAAGTGTTGGAATGCATTATCTTGCTTTTCAGTCCAACTCCAAGGTGTATTTTTTCGCATAAGTTTAGTTAATGGTTCAGCGGTATGCGAGAAATCTTTTATAAATCTTCGATACCAGGAGCATGTTTGTAAAAATGACATAAGTTGCTTAAGATTTGTTGGGGTAGGTAAAGTTGCTATGGCTTTAGTCTTCTCGAGGTCAACTTGCAGACCCGATGGGGTGATAAGATGTCCTAAGTATCGGACTTCAGTTCGACAAAATTTACATTTCTTCAAGTTTGCGGTTAAATTGTATTCTATGAGTTTGTTGAATAAAGCTTCAAGGTCCTTTAAATGACTTTCAAATGAAGTTGAAAACAGTATGACGTCATCCAAATATGCCAGTATCTTTATATTACTGTCGAGTTCAACTCGAAGGCGATCGATGAATCTCTGGAATGTCGCTGGTGCGTTTCGTAAACCAAAAGGCATTCTGTTGAAAGTATACATTCCGAAAGGTGTTATAAAACCAGTCTTTTCTTTATCTTGGTCTCTTAGCTTTATCTGCCAATATCCAGATTTTAAGTCTAATGTAGACATATACAGAGTGGGTTTTGCCTCATGAAGGAGATCGTCGATCCTTGGCATAGGATAAGTATCTGGTGTAGTAATCGAGTTGAGCTTTCTATAGTCGATACATACACGCGTCTCGCCGTTTTGTTTAGGTACTAAAACAACGGGAGCAGCCCATGGTGTTATGCTAGGTTCTATCACGCCAGCGGATAACATTTTGTCGATTTCTTGCCGTAGTATGTCTCTGCGAGGAGGAGATAGTCTATATGGTGGACATGCGATAGGCGCGTGATCCTTAGTATCTATGCAATGCTCGATATTACGTGCTGGTTCACCGTCCTCAATAAAAACATGTTCGTACGATTTGAGTAATTTATTTAACATAGTGGCCTGATCATCAGGCAAATCAATATCTATAGCACAGAAATCAATGGATGAAGTGAAATTGTCCGGGAAAAGGGCTTCTGACCGAGGAGACAACTTCACATCGCTGTTGTTCATAGCTTGTTGCGCGTCGGATATCATATAGTCTGCGTATGGTTCGTAACCGTCGAAAACGCTAACTGTCCGTTTTGGTGGGGGCGGGAGCTCAATTGGAATCAGTTTGTACGACCTATCAGTAGGTAAGGCAGCCTCTGGTATGGCTCTTTTCTTGCCAGTAAGTGCAGACTCTATAATTGGTAGTGGTGCAGATGTGGGTAACGCTGGTTCTGGCTCCTCGAAGCGTACAAAATGTTCATCGTACAGATCATAGTCGATGTGTGGCTGGTCGTTGAAGTGCCAGATAAATTGGGGCAAGTCTAATATAATACCAGCCTTCTCTAAAAATCCGACTCCCAGTAGGGTTCTGGTGGTTTTAGTGGGCAAAACAATAAATGTTGTTGGTATCTTCCGATTCGCTAGCAACACAGGTACTCGGAACGTGAGCACATCTTGTTTGCCTGGCATGCCGTCGGCGAGAGTGACGGTTACATTTTCTTTCCCGAATCGGCAGCCTTTCTTCTTCATCTTCTCATACAAATTTCGGGATGCGATGCTGGTTTTTGCGCAAGTATCGACGTAGGCGTAATCTGTTGTACCTTCAATTGTAATTGGTACGACTGGGCGTGCTCGAACCTCAGCCCAGATATCAAAACAGCAGAAACCCAGCTCTTCTGGTTTCTTGAGTTGTTTCTTAGCTGCGCAAGTCGGGCAGTTTGTGCGTACTACGCCGGGGGTTCCACAGCCGTAACACGTTATTGCAGGACGTCCAGGGGATGGTACTTGCGTCTGTGCCTCGAAGCGAGTATGTCTGGGTTGCGACGTCATCTTTCTAGTTCTTTTACGACAGTCGTCGAAGGTGTGGCCAAGCGATTTACAGTAACTGCACCGTGGGAAGTTAGTGCTGCGTCGCTGTTGCTTCTCCACAGTAGGCGTGTTGAATTGTGACTGCAAATGTTCGACTTCTACTGCAGCTCTTAGGAGTTGGTCGTAGGTGTTAAAGGAATGACGCGTCACCTTTTCTCTGAGTTTTACAGTCAGTAGCAGATATATGAAATCTAACTGTGTTTCTTCGTTGACTTCGGGAAGAAGCATGGAGTACAGCATCCGTTTTTTAGCGATGAAATCTTCAGCTGTTTGCTGGGGTTGTTGCTTAACTCTCATCAGTTCATCGCAGAGGAGATATTTGGGTTTCTTTGGGGTAAAATTATCCCTTATTTGGTCTTGAAAATCTTTCCAAGATGCCGTATGGTGGCCTTGCCACCATACGGCAGCGTCACCGCGTAACAGGGCTGGAAGACTGGCCAGCGCCTCAGCATCGATGATGGCTTGAGTGATTTTATAGGAATTCACCGTCGCGAGAAAAGCTTCAAGTATCTCTGGATCTTTTTCGCCGTGATAAGTGACTTGTAACGTAGCCAGATTGCCACGCTTTCCTGCTGATACCGCCTTTAAAAGTTGCTGTAATTGTTCGTTGGATAACGTAACCGACATTTTTTCAGGCTTCTTAGCAACTTCGATAGTCGTAACTCGTCCTGCTTTCGTCACAACGTACTCGGTTGTTGTGGGGTCTTCCTGTTGTGCGTTCGCCACCTTGAAGAGTTGACGAAGTTCCTCGATGTTCAGGAATTTTCACGGTTTTTCAGGAGCAGCCCCACGTTGGGCGCCAAATTGTAACACGCGTGACGAGTGGGAGAGTCGCGTAGCAGGTTCGTAGCAATTCTACGACGTAGTCGGTCGTAGTGCGGGTCGTGTAGGTCGTAGCCCTTCCGTAGCACCTCGTAGCGCAGCCGGGTCCGTAGCGGGGGGGAGTACCTCGTAGTCCGTGGCTCTGGAACCTCGTAGCAGCTGGCGTAGACTCGTAGCAGAGGGGAGGGGTGAACGGGGGGGAAGTGAAAGACGTACTGTGTCTTAGAAGTATATTACCAAGTACATATACCTAGGTAACAATACTACGGGTGGACAGGGGTTTCGACTTGCGGTAGTATGCCTGGAAGGAAGCTGAAGGACACCCAGAACTCCATACGGTAGTAACGGGAGTGCACATACAGAAACCTAAGCAATAGTACCGAGTGAGTACCCTGGTGGAGCACGACAAACAAAATCCTCGACCTAAGGTCATTCTACGGGGTGCAACAACGATAGCGCGATCTACAATGCATTTTACAACGCCATCTAGTAATGAATGGCACATACTAAATACGGTTCTACAATGATACCGCGATCTAGAAGTCACGTTGTGACTGTGCCATCTAGTATGAAATAGTGGTTACTAAACGGGTACATTATTACAATATCGCGATCTAAGGCAAGAACACTAGCACTATCTATTGTAGGTAGTACGGAACTAAGCGTTTACTAAAAATAATAAAAGTACGCAGTGCTACATACATACATAATTATTATATATATATAGATAGACACCCAGACCAGATACAAATATTAATTTTTAAGCATAAATATTTGCACCCAGCGGGAATCGAATCCACAGCCTTCTGCATTGCAGTCAAGCGCGCACCCGAAGCGCCACAGAGGACATCAAATTACTTAATACTTAATACAAAATACTTGATTCCGATATTTCCACGGAATCGTGACTTATGCAAGTGATACCACGGTACGCTGCTAGTTATAAGCACGGAAACACTCAACGCAGTATTGCAAGCAAATCAAGCAAACCTAGCAAATCTTTACAAGCACTATTATTCGAAACGACATTGCATAACGCAATTATCTTTTCCGTTCAACTAACCGACTTACATAGGTAGAAAGTGGTGCTCAAACACCATAATGTCCATCGGAAACTGTCCAGTCGAGACCGACCGGTTTTACACGTAAATACGTTAGTACATAGAGGAGCAGTATGTAAACTGCACACAGTATCCAAACTGCACACAGTATGAAAACTGCACACACACCCAGTTAAATAAACACCCGTCACCCAAAAAACGTTTCGCTTGGTCATTCTTTGCTCGGACTGCGAGCGAATGGAATCGGTTGCCTGAGTATGTCTTCCCGGTAGTTTACAACTTGGGGGTCTTCAAGTCGCGAGTGAACAGGTTTCCTCTAGGTAAGCGTGCTACATCTTAGAACACATCGTCGGTTTACATCATGACGACCTCTGTGGCGCGTCGGGCGAACGCTTGGCTGCAATACAGAATGTTGCGGGTTTGATTCCCGCTGGGTGCAAATATTTATGCTTAAGAATAAATATTTGTATCTGGTCTGGGCGTATTTCTATGTATAATATGTATGTATTTACAAAAGAAAAATAATTTATAAGTAGTATATCCGTTGTCTAGTCACCGTAACACAAGCTTAGCAGCTTATCACGGGGCTGGATGGCGCTGTGTGTTCGTCACAGAATTTATTTATTATTTATTTTATTTATGTGAGATAGTGGTCAAGCGTTTACCTATCAACTAAAAAAAAAATTATTACTACCATTTTTGTAGGTAGTTTCCTTACTGCTGTGCCCCAGGTGCCTTTCTATGTACTATGTAAGTACCTAGATCTATTAACTTTTATATCTGCCTATAACTTAGCCACGGTAGGTAAATGTCTGCCTGTAATCATATTAACTAGGTAGGTCCTATATATTAGGTTTCATTTAAGGATCTGTGGTTCTCTAAAAAAACTCGCTGAAGTGCGAGTTGAATTCGCGCACGAAGGGTTCCGAACCATTATCAAAATTATGTACCGAACCCTTGAAATAAAGACTGGACCAAGCTAATTTCCTAAACGAAACTTAAATCAATTCACTAGATGGCGCTAGTGGTACAAATACATCCCGTCTAACCCTCTTACTATAAACGCTAATGAATGCGCTGCATAACTATGCATCGTTTGTCTTTTACTGTCACATGAAGTTTTAAAGTTGACAGACAGAGACAAACGACTTAACTTAGTCATGTGAAAATAATATTTTTTATGTAGGGAGTTAAATATTAGTCTATGTTTTAAGTAATTTGTTGTTTTAGTTGCAACAGAATTACATCATCTGTCAAAAATTTCATGCGAGCTACTACGGTTCATGATAATTGATAATACAGCCTGGTGACAGACGGACGGACAGACAGCGAAGATTAGGTCTAGTTAGACGGGCGACCTGCCCCCAAATCATCTATACAGTGGAAAATAACAGGCACTATGCAGTACATTGCTGCTTTGACGTAACGTGGTTATTACCGGTAATTACCTCGAACAGCAATGTACTGCATAATGCCGTCATTTTCCACGGTTGTCAGACGTCCATTAGTTAGATAATCTGGGGGCTGATAACTCTAATACTCTACTCTTTCTCGTACTGGTGTGGCTCATCTTGGTGTTAAACTTTTCAGGTCACACTGTAAGGCCTCTAACTATTAAGTTAACGACTGCTACCAGAGATAACAACCGACTGCTTATCGTAAGAAAATGATTTTTTTCACACAAATTTTCGGTCATCCATCCAAGTAATGACCGCGCCAAACGTTGCTTAACTCACACGATAATTCAAGATCGGCAGACGCAGCTAGGCCAATGAGCTTCTCAACTCTAATACTAAGGCTGTGAAATCTTTAGTCCTTATACGGACTAAAGATTTTAGACTCATTGGTCCGTACTTTATCTTAGCTCAGACTTACCTAAACTTGAGCTTTGTTTTCAAATTTTAAGTGGTTTCTATTTTAAAATCGCCACTTCAAATTTTAGGTGACTTAAAATTTGAGAGCTACTCAATTATTTAACTTAAAACTTGAGGGCTACTTAAATAATTAAGTAGCTCCCAAATTTTAAGTGTGGTAGAAATGAGAAATATCGCTACTTAGGTTAATATTTTCTGAGACTATGCTAAGCTTGAGCTAAATTGCAAAGACTGTGTTATAAATACCAAAATTGTCTTAAGTCAAAGTTTTTGCTTAGCTCAAGCTTAGGTAAGTCTGAGCTAAGACAAAGTACGGACTATAGATTTAGGCATAAGTGACACACACACCACTAGTTGTCCGGGCCCAGTCCGCCTCTGTCAACAATCTCAACTCTACAAAAGAATGTTGTTACAAAAAGTGAAATGACAGGAAGAGTGGTCTCGCTAGACTATAGCCATTAGAAATGGGGAGTTGTCGGACCGGTTACCCACAATGTATAGTAGGTATACTGTAACAAATTGAGAAGATTTTTTAGTTTTTGGAGTTCATAGCGGATGGTAACGTCTAGTCTGATGATAACACCAAAACGGTGGTTTGGTAGAATACCGTTTTTAAAACATACAATATGTTTAAACTCAAGCTAGTGTCTTCATCTCTTGAATACCCGTAATACACTTGTTTTCCATAATGACATATTATCGACGTTCCTCCTATTATGGAAGACCATAGATGAATACCTACTTAGTCTATGGTAAGACTAAATTTAGCTCATGTTTGTCACAGCCAAATACTGTTTTTTTACTGGCTATTTCATTCATTGTGCAGCTTCTAAATACAAAAGTAGTAACATTTTTTTATTTTAAGGGTTGCTTAATTGTGAAGTAGCCTACGAATTTCAAGTAGCATTGCAATATTAGGCCGTGAGTTACGCAAATTCTATTCTTTGTCTTATACCTTTTTAAAACTAAATATTGAAAACATTTCTGGGGTCCACATTGGTGCCAGGATCCGAAACCACGACCTTCGGAATGAAAGTCCGTGGATCTACCACTAGACCTACTCCGCTCTGACAACGTATCTAAGATCTTTAGTCGTTAAGCATTCTTGGATTTCTCCGATGTTTCCGAGTGAAAATAGCTTGGTCATTTAAAACTGTATCATACATAACTCTAGGATGTGGAGTAAATGTGGGCTAATCTCGGCATCTTATGTTACTTTCATCTTTGAGTATAGACTATGAAGATTACAGTCTAAACTTGTCTAAGTATGACTTGCTATTTTATAAGGATGATAAATATTTATTTTTAAAGAAATACTTTCCAAAAATTTGCACCTGACAAGACTTTACCGGACTTGGTACGATACGCCACAGATGCAGTGTATTCTAGTCCTGTCGGGAGCAAATTTTTGAAAAGTATTTCTTTAAAAAGAGTTATAAAAACATAATGTTTTCCGGTTTAACTTGCGTTTTCTTTATTAACAGCATTGTTACAATGCCAAAGTTATCAGCGTTATTCCAACGTTTCACCGGTTTACAGTCGATTTAAAACTTAAATTTAAAATCCGAAAGTTTGTAAGTTTGTTTATTCCTCTTCGCGGTAAAAACGGTTCGAGCCATTTGATACCAATAGGGAATTTGCGGGTGAAACCTTGTTGTAAATCTATAAATATTCGATCTAAGTATGACTATAATTATGTGAATGTGATCAAATGATAATTATGACTAAATGAGTACCTACCTATGACCAAACGTGAATGTCAGAAAATGTAAATGTTATTAATTTTGTGATTATGACCAAATGCGTCGATCCATGGACTTCTCTATCTATACTTGTCTAGAAAGTACAAAAAATTAAATAAAATGATTATTCCATCTACCGAAAAGAAGTAAAAGCTAATAAACCACTATACATAGGTACTAAATAATGACTATAATCATTCTGTGATGCGTATTATTCTAGTAATGACTCCGACGGATGATGTTCAAGTTGAAACGTCAATGACCTGCCGCTATGCCTGGTTCACACACGTGACCTTGTTGTGTAATACGATCATTATAAAGTATACACATACCTAACCTACCGTATGAGGTATCATACGTGCAGCCGAATGTAGAAACGCTATTTTAAATTTGAGAGGTACTTATTTTATTTATTTCTTATCGGTTGTGAACCGATTATGGCCATTTGGAAATTAGCTAGTGTCAATTATTATTAATATATGCAAGTTATTTGCATCGAAACAGCCAAGTCGTCATAGTTAAAGTCAAGTCGAGGGAATCATTGTAAAACGGGGGTAATTTTTTACAACGTCTGTTCACGGAGCTTTCGAGACAACGCTAAAGTTCATGTTTTGTACCGATTTTCACTTTCATTTAAACTTGTACACTTTCACGAAACTAAACTACTGTTTAATATGCCCCCGAAATTAAACAATTTACACGCTTTTGAACTAGGTTTTACAAAAATGAAAATTTAGCAACACATCTCCTAACCGAGTTCCCGCCAAAACTCCACTTAAATAATTGAGCAGCTTGGAAACTTAAAATTAGTATGGCAATTTTTTAGTTTGACAGCTGCTAGGTTTTTGTATTCGGCCTTTTTTGTTGTCTCGTACACACGCTTCCGTAAAAAAAAAAGTTTTTATTTGTGTGCCATTTCCGATGTCTAGTACCCAAAGTGCAAGCCTAATTGCCGCTAAATTTAGGAAAGGATTGCGCTGTTAATACATTGATTTTACACAAGAACACCCAGAACAAAAAATAAAGGCAGTATAAATAGCTACTAATTTCCGATATGAATCGAACCAGCAACCTTCTGTGTCACAGATGGATGGCACCCGCCGCGCCACAGAAGCCGTCAAAACATTAATTATAAGTATATAATTAACATTACATTATAATTAACCGTTGTTTGGAAAGTAAATTGTTATAAATATTTAAGAAAGTTCTAGTCCCCTGCCGTTTTGATAGCTCTATGATTAATTTATGTTTAGAGATAGATAGATAGATACTTAATATTTACTGAAGTGCTAATATAAATGGTGAAAACCACTTAATCAATGATAAATTATATTAATCTATTAGTCAAGATTAGATTAAGTATAGTAATAAATAATTGCAGTTTAATTAATTATGAGGTTAAATGCTAGCCTATTACGTATAAAAAAAAATATATAAATTAATCATTCATTTATTGATAATGTCACTTTCCATACAAAAATAGCCTCTTTTCCACTTCGTTTTTAGGATTTCGTATTTCAAAAGTAAAAAAGAAATTGGTCTTCTAAAATCTCTTGTCCATCTCTACCAGTTTTTAAAAGTTTTTTGAGCGTACCTAATTAGTGACCTCAAACAAATATTTTTAAATAATATTCAATAAAACATCGTAAATTTATACGTCTTTTTTTAAATAATAATAAGTATTTGTAATAAGTATAAGTTAGTCTAAAATTGTAATATTTTAAACAATGTTCAAAAGATCGGCAGACATTGTTAAAACTGGACAAGTGTGTTAGGTATACCTATAGTTGTAAACATAAAGGTACCATCTCGCTCTGCAGAAAGTGAAACGGGCGCACCTTTACATCTTTGTGAATGAAAGCGAATTGAGTAACGGTGGCGAAATACTCAGGTGACTCAGACTCAATGGTCAGTACAGATGGATGGCCAGTTGCTTACAAACTCAACACAATACTAGATTAGTACTTTTGTTGTTGTATGTCATGTATACATTCAGAGCGATGTTTCCGGCTGCATCCCTCTTTGGAGGCCAGGGTACACTAAACCCCAAACTATTTGGGGTCGGCACATTAACTCACTTACTTATAAAATATTATTTACATCACATGACTAAGTTATGTGACGTTTGTCCTTGTCTTTCAACTTTAAACCTCATGTTACAGTAAAAGACAAACGATGCATAGTTATGTAGCGCATTAATTAGCGTTTTTAAGTAAGGAAGTCATCTTTGACATCATTTTCCTACTGAAATATGTTCAATATTTTTAAAGCCGAGCTATATAACCAGAACCCTTCTAGGGCACTAGCAGTTTGCCCAGCCAGCCGATCCGGCATAGAATACGATTGTTGTTGGAAGATCAAAAGTATTCAACCGTGCGATATTTACAGTAGTCAGAAGTCAGATGCATTAACAAACTCAAAGGATTTTTAGGAATCTAGCGGGGCGTCTTAATGTGGCGTCGGGGGATCGTAGGGCTGACGGCGTTTTTCAAAGGATACAGAGGGGGATTGTCGCCAGCCTCTTGGGAACGATGCCGTAGGGGGACGCCCTCAAATATGTTTTTTATTCGTAAGCATTTTAAGTTTTTTCTATAAGTCCATTTTAAAATTTTGTATAAGTACTTTTTAATAAATATTTTATTGATTTTTAAAATAGGTACTCAAAGGTAGGTAGGGTACGTCTCTCCCGTCCCGGTGAGGGACAAGGATTATGCAATAACACAGATTGAATTACAATATACAACACAATATAAACGAAAGAGTAACAATAACTATCTTTGTTCCCTAACGGCCACAAAGCCATTTTCTATCTCCACTTTCAATCTACTTAATGATTCCGATCCATCTGTTATTAAATATCAAATTAGTTCACATTAGATAACACTTATGTAAAACCCCCGTGGGAAATCAACGAGCAGTTTCACCCACAAGCCACCATAAAGAAGCGACTGGCTATAATTTGCCTGCTTTCTTAATAAATCAGACGCGGGTCGTTATGGAAAACTGTCAATTTTGCAATCACTTTCACTCCGAATTTGGTGGACAGGCCCAAATTTTTATGAAGATTTTGCGGTTTTTTTTTAATGATAATCGATATAAGTCATAATATTTTTTACCAGGAATTTGGTGAACAAACACCAGAGTGGTTTGTCAAGTACAAACATAAGTCTGGGATGGTTTGTAAAAAAAATACTAAGTTGAATTTGAATTTCTTACCATACCCATCCATGGCGTGCATTTTTTTCTAATTACACGGTGATTAAAATTTAACATTAATTCGACAGCTGTTTTTTCTCGCTTAAATTGAAAATCTAGATCCTAAAGGATGAAGAATCAACTCATTTTTTAACCCTTAAACATAATAAAAGCAATGCGATTAAAACCGAAAATTGACTTATAAATTACTTACTTATTTCATTAATTAAACCAAATTTTATTTTTTTATGGTTAATTGATTGGCTATTGACAGTCTAAGTCTACAGTTCTCAATTATTGTAAAGTAAATCAAAGGATTGTAAAGACTAAAACAAAAAATTCAAAGTCGTAGGTAGAGGAAGTAGTTAAATTTAAGGAAACAATTTTTTTGAGAATTCGACATTTTGGCACTAAAAATAATTTCAATTAGGTACAAGAATCCACGACGAAATCCCAAAAGCAAATTAAATAAACATTTTAAAAATAAAACAAAAGGCTTTGGTACTATTGTAAATTCAGTATTATAGTGACTGAAGTTACAAATTACTACAATAAGTTCAATGCACCTGTATACCGCAGTCGTGAGATGCGAGTCGTGATGGAGTGTGCACAGATTACAGTAACAGTTACTATACGAGTAGAAAGTGACCAGTGGATACCACGTGGGTACCCGCTCGAAGTAAATATAACATGCCTTTACATCGGTACACCTACACCAGTATCGACTGGTGTATGTGTTTGGTTTTATAAGACAGAACAGAAGTAACATTAAAACTTAAACAGGGACGTGACTATACATAAATATGTATACGTATAATATTCTTTGAAAATTGGTATAAATACAGTAGGGGGCGGGAAAATTAAAATCATATCCGAATATGTTTCTTAATAATCCTGTTTCTTGTAGGACACGCAGGCGAAACTATAGAAGCAATTTAATGGCATAGGTTTTATGGCATAAACATATTAGGGGTTAAAGTATGAAATTGCCGATTTGTACTGAAAATCTTAATTGTTTATTTTTTAAATTTTTAACAAATTTAGTTAATCAAAATAGTTGCCTTTATTATCTATACATTGCTGCCATCTAATGGGAAGGTTATTAATGCCTTTGCGATAGAACTCCGACGATCTAGACTGCACAAACTGTGTGAAAGCATTTTGTACTGCCTCCTGGGAAGAAAACTTCTTGTCACGTAGATAATTGTCCAAATCACGAAAAAAATGGTAGTCCGTTGGAGCAAGGTCTGGTGAATACGGAGGATGACGTATGGTTTCTAAGTGCAGTTCCTGAAGGGTCAAAATGGTTTCTCGTGCTGTGTGAGGTCTCGCGTTGTCGTGG
Source organism: Idaea dimidiata (assembly GCA_949358125.1). Taxonomy (NCBI): domain Eukaryota; kingdom Metazoa; phylum Arthropoda; class Insecta; order Lepidoptera; family Geometridae; genus Idaea; species Idaea dimidiata. Next base: position 16,334,977 of record OX442334.1, on the reverse strand, counting down.
AGCAATAATGGTGAAGATCGATTCATGAGTCGGGGCTGTTTTACTGCTAGTTTTGTCAACATGGTTCGGAGTTCGGCACAATAGACATCTGCCGTAATTGCTTGACCAGATCGAAGAAAACTATAATGAATAACACCATGCTGAGACCACCAAACAGTTACCATTACCTTTTTATTGGTAAGTTTTGCTTTAGGACACTGTTGTGGCATTTGACCTGGGGTCAGCCATTGCATTTTTCTTTTCCGGTTATCATAAAGAATCCACTTTTCATCACATGTTACAATTCGATCCAATATTCCTTCATTTCTGTACCGGTTCAACAAGGCAACACAAGTTTCAACACGCGTTTCTTTCTGCAGATCAGTCAAATCATGAGGCACCCATTTTTCGTATTTTTTTATTTTATTGATTTGACGCAAGTGAGTCAATAAAGTGGGTAAGGTAACGTTAAACCATGCCGCTAATTCCTGGGTAGTTTGACTAGGATCGGCTTCCACTATCTCTCTTAATTCATCGTTATTCACCTGTGTGGGCGGTCTTCCTCGTGGCTCGTTCTTTAAGTCGAAATTTCCATCACGAAAGCGTTTAAACCAAAATCGCACGGTGCGTTCATTAGTAGACCCCTCTCCAAACGCAGCATTGATATTGCGGGCTGTTTCTGCCGCGTTAGTTCCGCGTCGGAACTCGTATTCAAAAATCACTCGAATTTTCGCAGTATCCATCTTTCTTGTCTAAATTGAATAACAAAAACAATTGAAAGTCGATATTCAAATGTTTCACATTTTTTTAAAAAAAGAACATCACAGAAACCATTTGAAAAAAGTTTCATTCGAAAACCTCAAACCATGAAGATTCTATGTCAATTCAAAGATCCTATTGCAATAAAACGGCAATTTCATACTTTAACCCCTATTATTAAACACAATATTTAAGTCGCGTTTTATTTATTAATGGCTTTGTTACAATGTTCCTAGTTTTCACTAACTTTAGCGTAAATAATTTTGTGTTTCATTATGCAAAATCGTGAGAATCTGAGACAAAACAATGAACATAATATGATTTGCTGTAATGTCTTTGTTCCAGGGAACAGTCGACTACGTTTGTATGGAGTATCATTTCCTCTTAAAGTTAGACACCTAACGTAAATCTTTCGCCAACCATAGATAATGAACGAATGATTTGAATGAAAGGGAATCGATCAAGTTCATTAACTGACTTTCACCGTTCATTCGATCCATATAAAACAATTATACATTCAAAAGTTGACCGGTCAAACTTTCGCTTTTTTTGCTGGTTTTTAGTTTAAATTTTATGACGTTCGAAGCGATTCTTAGGTAGGTAGGTACCTCAGTTTACTTAATAGATTGTTGACGTAGGCTTTACCACTACAATATCTATATAATATAATATTTATCTGATACACTAATATGTATCAGATAAATAAAAATAGTAATACTTTAAATATGTAATAAAGCTCCAATGCCCAAGCCATAATTCATAAAATATATTAAATCCTACATCACTACACGAAAACGAAGAAGCATTCCTCTTATTTCTATGGTTTCCAAAACTAAAAATCAAAATTTGATGAAAATTTCTAACTTTCGTTCAATTAACTAGGTACATATTCTAAACATTCTATGTACCAATTTTACTTACACATCGAGTACAATATGTAGAAAGAAGTTTTTTTAAAAATATTTTGTATTTACTTTTTCGTATTCATAAATTATTTAAGATCAACGTCTCAATGGACGAAGCTCGAAAGGGGCAAAAGGAAGAAAATCGCGTTTGTTCTATGGGGGTCCCCCTTATTTTTTTATAGCGGCAACAGAATTAAATAATCAGTAAAAAATTCAACTATCTAACTATCACGGTTCTCGAGATACAGCCAGGTGACGGACGGACGGACAGCGACGACTTAGTAATAGGGTCCCGTTTTTAACCCAAAAGTTACCAAAGGTACGGAACCCTAATAATATACATATATCTCTCTCTTTACATAATATGAAAAGATAGAATTTCCTGATGAATTAAAATTCCTTCGAAATCCGGACAAGAACTTAAATACCCAGACTTGTCTGCAAAATTCAGATCAGACACTAACCCTACCTATTTCCCTCCTTTCATTATTCAAAAACCTTATTTATTACTATACAATGCCCGTTTGTTTACGAAAGGCCCATTTATACTAAACACAGTTTAATTATACAATCTAGTGTTAATCACTAGATGTGTTCAAATGAGGGCCATGTTCTATTCATTGGAGAAAACTAGCGGATGTAAGCATCCTAGATTTCTATCTTTAGGTATATCGTTTATGTTTTATCTATGGAATTTGCTTTTAATTTACATAATTTACAATTGATTTTTCTTCTGGTTTCATGATAATGAGAATGAAAAATCACATCTCAGTCTAGCCCTAAGAATGAAGTCTAGAAAGATGAAGTTAGAATGCTTAATAAAATAAAAGCAACGCTAATTGAAGCCGTATATTGGTTTAAATGTGTCGTTAAGTGCTGAGTGGTGGAACGGTTTGTAAAGTTTCAGTGGCGGCACCGGCCTTCGTATTTGGCCTAACCCAAATGCACAAAATATCCAAAAGGCAAAATGTGCAAGAGGTCTCGTGTTTACATCCTACGATCGAAGAAAAACCAAGAGACGATCGAAATAATAACAGATTTTGAAAACAAAATACGATCGAAACAAAAAACAAACAAAATACAATCGAAACTAAAAAAAAAAAAGATCGAAGTTAAAGAAAGTACCTACAAAAGACGAAGTTGAAACAAAAGACCATCGAATCTATCAACAATGTTTGCGATTTTATTAGCTTGAGGGCAATGGATTTTATAGAACTTTAGCAAATGTCATTGAGTTAACATTTCCCATGCAATGCAACTAGCATCTTTGTAGGCAATGTTAATATATTCTATGCGTGGTTCACCTTGCGCCTACGTGTCTCCAAACGTTAGATATCCGACGCTATTTCGCAATAGTAATGACTGAGTACGTAAATTGTGACACTTTGTGAAGTTTTATGTGTCCTGTGACTTTTTATGTATGTCGCAGAGTTGTCGGGTGCAATTAACACAGAAAATGAATGTAATAACTATAACAGTATAAAAAATAAGTAATTAAATTAATTAATACAAGTCTAACCTGTAGCTGTTACCAGAGATCTATCAACTAAAATAACTACGAGTTAGCAGGAGAGATTGATTAGATCCTGCTTTGAATTGTTTATCTTGTAATTATATTATATTGTATTTTATGAAGAATGTATATCGTTTAATACGATATCACAGTATTATTAGATTTTGGATTTCTAAGATACGCATCTATCTTGAAAAGGATCAAGAGCCTCCGATAAAGCACTAAATTATAAACAGGATAGATTTAGTTGTTGGTTTGTTTGTAATGAAAAGGCTTTAAAACTACTGGACCGATTTTAAAAATACTCTTCCTGATAGAGAGCTACTTTATCGAGGAGTAACATAGGCTACTCCTATCCTAATATTGACTACGGGATTGGCTAAACCGCGGGACGCAGCTAGTAAAGTATTATAAATACAAAATATTTGAAAACAACTTTATGAAAAGCGTAAAAATATAAGTTTTTATTTTTACACACCTACTCTGCCGTCGTAAGAAAAAAGGGCACAACTAACATTTTTTTGAAAAATGAGTTATATACATATCTAGAATCAGGTAAAAAAGGCGCATCTGCTCAATTTTTTGTAGAATTTTATCTTTAAGGAATTCGGAGATCAGTAGGCTCAAAAGGCACAAATGAGACTAATATTCATGTTTTATTAGAATGAAAAGGCTTATTTATTTACCATTATATTGAAAAGGCACAAATACGTAGATGTGCCTATCACTTTATATATATTTTTACTTAAAACTACTTTGAAAAGGCACACCTACAACAAGATAGAAAGAAAGGGCACAAATGCCAGATGTGCCCTTTTTACTTAATTTTCGATCAATACATTCTCGATAAATTTACATATAAAGGCACATATAACCAGTTGTGCCTTTTCTTTATATTCTTCACTACTAGAGGTGAGGAAAGGGGAGCAGGGTTTGAGTGAAACGCGCCAGTTGTGCCTGCGACGTCGGAGCGACTCCACGCATGTCAGCAGCCTGCCCACGCAAGGTAAGACAAGTTTATTTACGCTTTATCCATGTTTACATGTTATTTCTATTTATTTACGCGGTAGGCACATAACTTTGTAGGTAGGTCGTAGGTATATGATAAACATAAGATATTAATTTCACTTGTTTTTCCCTTATTTCAGATAATTTAAAAAATGCAGACACGTGCCAAAAAATTAGTAAGCGCCGCTTTACAAAAGACTAGATCTGATATTGACAAACAGATTCCGTCCACTAGTGGTCTACAAATTACTGGTCGCCAAAGTTCCCAGAATCAGAATCTGATTATGATTCGGACGATTCAGTAGCTGATAAACATTATGAGCTACCGAAAAAACAGAAAACATACAATATTGCCGCAGAATGCTCAAAACAATCAATGATTAAAAACTTAAATACCGACTCTTTATTTGATTCAGATGATTTGAGGAGTCATAAAAAAAACTATGAACGAATTGAAGCCAATATTTTATTGGATGATTCTGACTCCGAATCAGACTACATTCCATGTTCTCAAGCGTGTTTGGAAAAAACAATTCCAGAATCTTTGGATGAATCTACAAAAGAAGATGAATCTACAAAAGAAGATGAATCTACAAAAGAAGATGAACTTACAAAGAAAGGGACAGTAAGAAAGCGCAAAAGATATGACGTCAGTCTTAAAGAACGAAAGAAAATTATAAGAGAAAAAAAAAGTTATACCAAATATTTCGTGAAACCCGGATGCCAAGAGAACATTTGTAAAAAAAAATGTTCAACGAAATTCTCCGAGGATTATCGCAAAACCATAAACCGTAATTTCTGGAAAATGTCTTGGTCGGAACAAAAACATTTTTTTTTAGCTAATACTATCCAGCAAAAGCCTGCAAGACCAAAGAACAAAGGTCATGATGATGAGCCTGGTAAACACTATGATCGCACTAAGAGTGTTTCGTATTTCATATGTGATGAAAACGGTGAGAAAGTTGCGGTATGTAAAACGTTTTTTCTTACAACTTTCGGTCACAAGAAAAGTAACTGTAAGGCTGTAAGGAACATTATTGACACTTATTATAAATCACAATACGCAAAGTCTATTGCTGACGGCCGAGGTCATAACCCGAACCCTTCCCAAATAGACAGTACGAAAGTACAAGAACATATTATGTCTTTTCATCCAGTTGTGTCGCATTATAGAAGAGTTCATGCACCAAACCGGAAATATTTGCCCTCTGATATTAATATTCGCATGATGTATGACAATTACTGTGAGAAAGTGCCTGAAATAAATGTGTCCTACGGGTTTTATAGGAAAGTCGTAAAGGAGCTTAAAATATCCTTCACAAAGCTTGGACACGAGGAATGTGAATTGTGCGAAAAATTTTGTATTCATAACCCTAACGCAGAAATAAGGCACAGAAATTGCGAAGAATGCAAAGAATATGAAGATCATCATACTAGGTACATTTCAGCGAGAAAGAAATATGAAGAGGACGTTGAAAGCCAAACAAAGCAAAATAATACTGATACCATAATATTTGCAGTTGATTTAGAAAAGGTAATTATGTTACCTCGAATGGAAGAGTTTAAAACGGTAATGTTTTGTCCAAGACTTATCGTTTTCAGACAATCAGAGTTTTGTTCCTGTAGGTAAAAAAAGATTACACGGAGTTGGTAAAACGCTAGGAGTCTTATGGCACGAAGCTATTGCAGGAAGAAAAAAGGAAGACATAATTAGCTGCTTTCAAGCATTTTTCCTTGAAAACCGAGACTATAAAAATGTGATTTTGTGGCTGGATAACTGCGCGGCCCAAAACAAAAATTGGTGTCTTTTTTCCTACTTGGTATATTTAGTCAATTCCAAGGAAGTAAATATTGATAGGGTCGTACTACGTTATCTGGAAGTTGGTCATACGTTTATGGATGCAGATGAGTTTCACCATAGAGTGGAGCAATCACTTAAGAAGAACAAGCGAGTATATGACTTTGAAGACTTTTGCAAAGCTGTCACTGATACTGGTCCAAATACCATGGTGAAAAAAATGACAGTCCAAAATTTTCATGATTTTGAAGACTGCTCTTCGTCGTATAAATTACAACATTCTGTGCCGCGAGCTTACTTGAGAAACATGTCTGAAATAACTTTTCGGCGAGGAAGCAAATCTATGTTCTACAAGAACAGCCATGACACTGAAGAGCAAATAGAATTGGATTTCTTGAGAGTTAAAAATCTTAAAATTGGCATTCCTTCGCCTAAGCAGAAGCTTTCTCCACGAGGTATAACATCTGAGAGGAAAGCAGCTATACTTTCCAAGCTTGGGCTACTCATGCCTGACAACAGAAGATTTTTTTGGGAAACCCTACCCGTTAACGACAGTTCAGCTGATCTCACAGAAATTTATGAAGACTAAAATTAAAGACTAATTTTTTAAATTTATATTATAAGCAAACCTGATTATGTTATTTTCTTTAAACTTTTTTCTAGTTAGAACCAATTTATTGCATTGTGATAATTCAACCAAGTGCCATGTTATGATTGTTAAAACTACATTTAATTTTTATAATAATATTTTTATTAGTCCTTTTAAGAATATTAAACTGTAAGAGCCTTTAATAATTATGGGTGTAAACTATTTCCTGTAATGTTATGATTGTTATAGCTGCATTTAATTTTTATAATAATATTATTAGTCCTTTTAAGAATAGTAAACTGTGAGTTTAAACCTTTAATAATTATGGGTTTAAGCTATTTCCTGTAAAAGAACAATAAATAATAAGAATAAGCTCTAAGATAAGTATCTTAATATAAAAAATGTCCTGAAAAGGTTCAAAACCTAAATTGATGTTCCTATTAATTACTACTTTTATGTATAATATTAAGATTTATTTTTCATATTGTAATTTAGAGTAATTATTTTTAATAGATTTTTAAATTTGGGTCCAACCTATTACAAAAAAAATAAAAACTAAAGATTTTTACTTTCCTTTGGCATCTCACTAACTAAAAAGTGTTTTTGCGTTTAAGTATTTCAGCACTTTTTGTTTTTAATTCATAAGTTTATTTGTTACACAAAATTGTAGGTAGTAACTTATCCCTAATAATTTATAAATAACTTTTGAAGTTTTAGAACTTCGTTATTCTTTAAATTTCGGAGCAGAAATGGCATTACAAACATTGCGTAAATATTTCCAAGTATGTTTTAATAGTTTATTATATACTTTCTTAAAATAATTATTTGTTTTTTTTTGTAGAAAACATTACTTAAGTAAATTTACATTAAAAAGGCGTTATTTGACAAATGTGCCCTTTTTTTGTGACTCAATGACCAATATTAAAAAGAAAGGTCACATTTGGTTATTTATGCCTTTTCTTTGTAGTAAGTGGTATTTTTCAATATTTTTTTTTTAAGTAGAAAGGAAAACATTAAATTTATTTAATAATCCATTATATTTCAAAACTAAAATGTAAAAAATATAATAGTACTAACATTCACGCAAATGTCATCAGTATTTTTTTTTTCTTTAAATCAATAGGTTTCCATACTATGGAGCAGAATATGGTGAAAACTTTTAATCCTAATTATCTCGGTTTGACGAAAATGATAGATGTGCCCTTCTTTTGTACGACGGCAGTCTGCTCTACAAAGTTATTTCATTTGACTAAAAAGGTCAACGTAAAGCGAGTCTTTATTCCCTAGGTGCATAAAGTGCTCATTATGCACCTAGGGCATAAAGTAATTTAAATTTGGAACTAAGGTTCTGGTAGCATACGACTATTTCGAACTGGCCACCTAGACATAACACATAAGAAAAATAAAAATTGTGCTAATTTTTTTCTTTTTTCACGGACGGAAGGGTAATGCAAAAAGTTTTGGTTAGTATAAAGCCCCAACTTTTTTTTTTCATCAGCTAAGGCCGATGTGTGGTTACGTAATTTTGTTAAATTTAATTAATATAGAGCTGTCAATATATTTCATATACGTTGCATTAATCTATTGTTTTGTTGCTAGTTAAATGCTTATTTTTGTAGCTTTTATTTTTATTTATTTTTGTAGATTCTATTGTCTCGCAGTAGATGTGTAAAGTAGAGTATTCACCTCGGTACTAAAGCCTGTCTTTATCTTGGGCGCTTGAATCCCACGCTTCACTCAGGACAGGTAGGACTAGGTACATAACTCCTTCGCTTCGCTTAGGAGTTAAGTTTTTAACACCCTCGCTGCGCTCGGGAGTTAACCCTCTAGAGTCCCTCGTGCGCTTTGGATTCAATATGACGCCCGCCATATAAGACAGGACTTTAGTACCTCGGTGCATAAACTACTATTATAAATCCGATTATAATACAAAGTGCGCCGGGTCAGTTACTTGTAAAATAACGACGAATAATTATTAATTATGTAAAAGTAGTTTTTGGTATTTAATTAATTTGTTTACTTACCAATCTAATTTTAGCTGAACAGTGAACGGGTTATTTAATGAGAAGCCAATTTCAATTGTAGATAGTTTCTTACCTGTAAATAAATTAGCACATGTTAGTATAAGTGATAGTAATTTAGACTTATATAATACCTAAATAGACTGAGTTTGAGGACTTCGCAGAATTTGTTTTGTATATTCTAACTGCGCGCGTCGCGCGTTGATATCTTTTGTAAGGAGTATAAAACGTAAGTACTTATGTATAGATTCCATTTGCGTATTAAAATTGTTATCATTTATATCTGTTTATCTAGATTCTAGTGATTTATTCAAGGCGCTGTGGTGAGTGGGACATAATTTAGCTGGAGTATGAACACCTGTACCTACATAAAAAAAGTACCAGTATGTAATTTGTGGTAGTACAAATAGTACTCAGCTAATAGTACAAATATATGTAGGAAATTTTACAGACGACTTGCCAAACCCCATTTTTAGAAATCATGCAATTTTGCGTTATGCCTTACTGCTGCGCCCCGCGGTTTCATCCGCGTAAGTCCTGTTCCCGCGGGAATATCGGGATGAAAAGTAGCCATGTGCTATTCCCGGTATCCAGCTACGAAAAAAAGTAGCCTATGTGTTATTCTAATTTTCCAGCTACCTATATTCTAAGTTTCATTGAAATCGGTTTTGTAATTTTTGCGTGACAGAGTAACAAAGTCACATACCAATTGAGGCGTGGTTTCAGCGCCATCTACCAGTTAAGTGGCAAGGGGTACAAGTTTGAATCCTGTCATGGGATATTTTTGAAAATATATCGATTTGCGAAAATATTACTATTTACTTCTTTCAACTATTTTCCCTTTTCTTACTTACTATAGATCGTGTGTATAAGTACTTCATTGAGTACACTACCCTAGATAGATAAATAGTACTTCCCTGCCTACCTACTCATGGTAAATTATTTCGTAGAACAGAGCGTAACCTATTCCAAGACCGGTCGCTTAATGACTCCTCCTTATGTAGCAACTATTACGCAAGCTGTGTAACACTCCTAAATACTTTGACGCTTACTTATATAAAAAATTGGGCTTAGATTAGAACTTGGAATCTTATAAACACAGTTTCTAGAAATATTTTTAAAGGAAAAATTCATCTTCAAAAATTCACTTGCGGCGAATTTTTGAAGATGAATTTTTCTTTTAAAAATATTTCTAGTAAATATGCCTTGAATAAAAACAAATTTACGAAATATGAACAAAGTTTCTGTCTAAAGCTTAGAGTACCTACATGAATAGATGGCTAAACACGTATGAAGAGTTCTGTACTCCTATGACAACGGAATCACATTTGTTGTATGGGAGCCTTTTTAGTAGTTTATGCACCGAGGTACTAAATGTGTTATTTAGAGGGTGTCATATTGAATCCTGAGCTTACGAAGGACTACTGAGCGAAGCGAGAGTCCTGTGTGAAGCGTGGGATTCAAGCGCCCAAAAAATGACTAAAACAGATATCTCCATGCATTAGAATAAGCAGATGAAAAAAGTTAGACCTCTGTATGTACAAAAACTTTTTGGCTAACCCTTCCGACAAAATAATAGTGGAAGAAAAAGACCAAATTTTTCTTTTTTTCTGTGTTATGTCTAGGTAGCCAGTTCGAACTGGTCGTATGCTACCAGAATCGAAGTGATAATAACCTCTTTGACTTGAGCCTTCATGAATGCCAACATTCCAAATTTGAATTACTTATTCCCTAGGACTTAATCGCGCACTTTATGCCTTAGAGAATAATGAATCGGTTTATTATTGCCCTATTTAGTCATATAAAGTGACTTTGTCGAGCCATAGATGTGTAAATAAATAATTATTTATATCTGATTGAGTTCCTCCATATTTTAGAGTGGCAACAGAAATACATCATCTGTGGAAATGTCCACTTATAATTATCACGGTTTATGAGATAGATACCTACAGTCTACACAGTCTATGGTTTAATTACATGCAGACAGACAGTAGAGTTTTAGAGAAAGGGCAGTTATTACCCTTTATTGGTATTTGTTATTATAGCGTCAACAGAAATACATCATTTGTGAAAATTCCAACTATCTAACTGTCACCGTTTATAAAATAACAGCTTGTGGCAGACAGACTGACATTGGAGTTTAGTGAAAGGGTCCCCGTATTTAGTCTATGGGTACTTTACCCTAAAAAACGGAGTTAGTATATTTTCAATTCTCTGAGCAGATTAAAACGGTTATTCACTACCACGGTAAATTGTAATATCGAGAGGTCAAGGAACCCTTTAAGGCTACAAGGATTGCTCAATAGAAGGGCTATTATTTACCTTAACTGGTACAGTTTGCCTTAATTGCCGGTTTAGGATGCTCAAAACGATTATGTCCCAATTTACGATGAAGAATTTTGCGGTTTTTCATCTAGTTTTAGATGATTTATACGGCGTAAGCAACTTTTAATCCATGTTATTTAGTAGTGCCCGGGACATTGTTTGGTATAGGATGCTAAACCGCACAATTCACAGTTTATGGTGTATATTATATGTATATACAGGCAGAATATAGAAATGCCATTTTAAATTTGAGGGTACTTATATCATTGGGGAACTTCTAAATTTAAAATAAGTTTGGGATTTTCTGAGTATGACAGCTGATTTAATGAAGTAAAGCTAAAATATGAGTTTTGGCGGGAACGCGTTGAGGAGATGTGGTGCTAAGTTTTCATTTTTGTAAAACCTAGTTCAAATGCGTGCAAATTGTTTAATTTCAGGGGCATTTTAATCAATTTAGTTTCGTGAAAGTGTACAAGTGGAATGAAAGTGAAAATCGGTGCAAAGCATGGACTTAGTGTTGTCTCCAAAGCCCCGTGAACAATCTTTGTAAATGGCCGCCGTGTTTTCAAATGATTCCCTAGACTTGTCTTTAACTGTGACGAGATAATATAATTATAATACTTGACAGTGGCTAATTTCCTAATTGCCATAATCGGTTCACAACCGATAAGAAATAAATAAAGCTGAAATATTGAGTCCCGTTTCTGTAGTTGGATGTAAAAAAGACTTTGTCCAGACTATCATCGACTGACGATTCTGGAACATACCTACCTCCGATATACGTTTCGCTGCCGAACGATTCGCTGACAATTTTTTTCGTTTATAAGTTGTACTTCACCCCTAACCCTGTTCAACGACCGAACTTTTTAACTACGAACGATTCGTCAACAGAATTTTTCGTTTATGAGTAGTCCAATGATGGATCAACACTAGGGCATGCAAAATCGGAAGATTTTCAATCCCGGGATTGATTTCGATATTAGAACTCAATCCCGGGATCCCGGGATTAGTCTCGAGATTTCATATAGTATTAAAAAGGCGAATCAAATATAATAAGAAATGTTTTAAATTCAATTTTTTTACGAATTAATATTTCTTTACGCTAATAAATAGGTTGCACTAGGAGGACTGCCCCCAGGGGCAGTCTATCTCACGATTTTGGAAATATGGCAGACAAATAACCGCTGTCTAAACTTTCGCGCCTATAGTTCTATTCGCGCCACTAAATAGACGGTAGCAGTACAATTTTGCGTATGTTTTTTTTTTGAGTAGATACTAAAGAAGAACTCCATGTCGATGTGTCCATGTGATGTCCATGCCTTGGCATTGTCGACGTCCGCCATCTTGATTTTTTTTCAATATGTTGTCGCGCGTTAAAGGTCATATATTTGGATAGAGGAAGTCTAAATAGACAGAAAATATTCCATCACCATGTATCCTAAAGTGACTCGTATCGGAGATATCGGCCTATAAAGTTTAAAAAGAATGTGTTTGAAAGTTTTATAAAATGTCATGTCGCAGTAAGATTTGTTCTTCAAACTCAACAGCGACATAACGTCGAAAAAAGACGTCAAACCAAACAATCTTTTGCTTCAAACTATGCGGAAAAAGTTATTCAAGGGTTCAGATTAAAACCGTCCAAAGGCATAAAAAATCGCCATATAGCAGAATGAAACCTATAATATTTTGATAGAGGCGGTCTAAATAGACAGAAAACATTCATCATGATGTCCTAAAGCGACTCGTTTTTGAGATACAAACTTACTTTTATCGTAACCAAAGTACCAGGTACTCGATATCTCCATATCGAGTCTCTCAATCCCGGGATTGTAATATCGAACTTTTTCGTTCGAGATTCCGGGATTACGAGATCCCGGGATCCCGGGATTCATGCCCTAATCAACACACAGCCTAAGCCGCTGATAGTAAAGATATGACATTTAGATTGCGTTCTTTATATGATGTAGGCATCCAATAAGAAATGGTTTTTCAAAATGCCCACAGGATTGCGACTTACGAGCGTGAAACCGAAGGAACACTACTAGTAATAAATAATTTTGCGCATGATTTCTGGCCAGAGTTCCGTTTTCGCGTAAAAATTCGAATTACTGAAGTAATTACATTTATTTTCAATTACACACGATCACCAATTAGATACAGTTTACAAGGTAATATAAAATTCAATGTCCTGACTGATTGATTGAACAATAAACCAACGCAGAGCCCAAACTGCTGCTCTTACAACCGAATACAGTAACGCTAATCAAAATTTGAGTTCAACTTAAACAAATAAGCAGCTCACAAACTCAAAAAATCCCATACTCAATTTAAATTTAGAAGCAGCTCAATTATTTAAGTACCAGTCAAATTTTAAGTGACATTTCTGTGTAAATTTACCTGATATAGGCATGAAATTTGGAGAGTACATTCTCAGTTTTGTGCAGATATCCACTAAAAAGGCTTTTTCGAAATTCTTACGGGATTGGGACTTACGCGAGTGAAACCGAGGGACACTGCTATTGTAACTCTATGGTTTTCGCGATTATGCTATTAAATCACTTTATTTATCCGGTTTTATCGCGTTTTTATTCATTATTTGAACCGAGCTTTCGCCAACTTTACAGTTGGCTTTTTCAAGGTTGGCTCAGTCAACTAAAAACGCAATAAAACCGGATAAATAAAGTGTTTTATTATTGTAACTCTAAAATAAACGTAGGCAAAAAACTAAGTACTATAGTACAAGCAGGAATCCGAAGCTATGGTCAAAACAACCTAATTAAGGGAATATTTCGCAGAACTTACTTCTTCGAGGAAAACGTTTCTCAGTATTATGTATTTCAATGGAAAAACATGGGCACTTACGGTAAAAGCGTTACTAAATATTTTTTCCATAACTATGCCACCTACTTCTTAATAATTTAGCTTTTTGTTAGTAAAAGAATTTTTGATATCGATCTAGTAGTTTCAGTTTCAGAATCTATTTATTACAAACAAATAAACAAACAAACAAAATTTTTTTTCTGTTTATTGTATTTGTATTATGAAATTTATAGAACATTTCTCAAATTAAATTACTTTCAGTTTTAACTAAAAACATTCGTCAAATTTTGACAGTGAGCCATGAACATTGGCCGCATAGAGCCAAATAGAGTCCAGCATTGTGATCTCGTGTTGTCTCAACTAGATTTAAAATAGATATTGGGCCCTACCATGATGCCTTACAAGTCGTCGCGTTGTCGTTCAGCTAAATAAAATAATTAAAAACACACCAAATAAATAAAAAAAAAAAAAACAAAAAAAAAAATTGTTTTTTTTGGGATTTTACAAGTAGTCAATGTATTTTTTATTTAAAATTTACTTTATTATTTTGAACGACATAGCAACGACAAACGAGCATGGTAGCGCGGAATATAAAATATGTTTATTTAGACATTAAAAAAAGCCGTAAATTAATAAACACTTTGTAAAATTATTACGCAACAGTCTTGTGCCACCTGACAACCGATCTAATCGAATTACATTAATACAAACAGATCAACAACCGTGAAGGAATGACCGATGGGTGTCTCAATCGGAAGTCAGTAACTAGATATCTGTTTATACGAGTATATATGTACGATGTACATTCGTAAATACATATCAACTTTACTCAATTTCCTTCTCAAACAAGCAGTTGAAGTCGTAAACCTCGATTTTTTAAGAAATTGATACATTTTGGTAATAAAAAAGTGGTACAGAGTTTTAGCAATAATTAGTTTTGATTTGAAATTGTCAGGTAGATATTTATGTAATGTACAAGCATTATTAGTATTACATTTTACGTAACATGGGCCACTGAGAAATTTAAAGATCTATGCATACATACATCAGACAGACAGACAGAGGGAAGCAACTTTATTTTATACTTTACTAGCTGCGCCCCGCGGTTTCACCCGCGTTAGTCCCGATCCCGCGGGATTATCTGGATAAAAAGTAGACTATGTGGTATTCCATGTTTCCAGCTACCTATATTCCAAGTTACATCGCAATCGGTTCAGTAGTTTTTGCGTAAAAGAGTAACAAACTCAGATACATACATACAAACATACAACATTTCGCGTTTATAATTATTATTAATAAGATTATTGCTCGTGATTATACCCAACTTATGTTTAACACCCATTTAAAACATGAAAAAGTTTGCGTAATTCTGTACTTGTACCGAAATACCCACAAATGAGAACTGTAAAGTGAGAAAGCCAAAGACCGGTTTGGGCGAAAGTGAAAAATGTAAGGTGTAAGTTTCGATATGGAGTTACAGGTATTTACTGTGACATAATAACATACCTACTTATACTTATATTATAGCATGTACATAGGTAGTGAGAAAAAATGTCATCTTCTCATCTGAGCGATGTTCCTGGTTATATCCTTCTTGGGGTACGGGATACGCTAAAATCCTAAATTTTTGAAGATGTTGAAATGTAATGTTGATTAGTACCGAAATTATTTTAATGTAAAAGTCAAAAACTATTTCAAATAGTTAGAACAAAGACCAATTTCCAAGAGAATAAATTCATCATCAAAAATCTCAACTATCGGGATAAAAAATAAAAGCCGAACATAACCAAAACGATGGACGATTAAAAAAATGTGTGGTCAAGTGGGGTAAAAGCGACCCCGGGGCGAAAGCGGCAATCATAAATTTACCCGTAATTAACAATCATATAGTGATAAAATCGCTAATAATGATAGAAGATATCTATCTTTGTGACTAGAAGGCGATTTTATGACATAACAATTGTTAGTTTCTGGTGAGTTTATTTATTTTATTTATTTAGAAAACCAACAGCAATTCACTTAAATCTAGTCTAAAGTATATAATAGTAGTTTAACAATTATAGGTTTTCCTATTTAAACAAATTAGTTTATCCTACTGGATGTGAAGGTAAAACAAAAAGTTTAGGTAATTATAATACTTAAGATTTGGTCTATTTACATAATAATGACGACGATTAGTGCGGATATCTCAGTTGCGTGTAACTATAGGCAAGTAAATAAGTTTTAAACGAAGAAATATGATCGCAGAATTTACCCCACTTGACTTAATCCAAAAACGTTTCACTATTTCTGCCGACAGTAGTTATTATAATCTACTGACAAATTACCGACGACGACAAGATGAAAATAATGAAGTGAAATTGGGTCAATCTGTGTGTTGTACAGGAACCGCCGGAAAGCGGGCGAGTACGGCCGTTTGTACGGTCGATGTGGGTTTCCATTATACGCACTACGCACGCTTCTTGTCACTTCATACTGCCTCTGCGACGGGGCCAAGTAGGTATAATATAAATTTATGCTGATCATAAATATCTATACTGAAGAAATGACCTGTAGAAATCCCGAAACTTCGATCATTGAAAAATGCGTTTAAAACCGAAAAAAGGAAGACTTATTATTATTATTTATTAAGTAACGAAATAATTAAACCATGGGAATTTGGTTTTTATTGTAAATTGTTAGCTTTAATTATCATAGATAGTGGGTAGGTACGTTCGAATTATGTTACGAAAAACTCTTATTCACTTACGACGACTTAACGACTTTTTTTTAAAGACGTGTGAGAATTGATGAAGCTCGTCCGTCACCGAGTTTGAAATGCTTCACTCCCAAGCGATCATAAACATTCTAGTCCCTCTAAGAGACCTGTCTAAATTATTTGCGTATTAGTTTAAAATCGTACTATGAATAAGAGTTTCTAAAAATTTCTAAAAAGTATTAAAAAACCGAATTCCCGCCGCTACTACAACGTACAATGCGAACGCGCGGCCCACTGGTCTAGATAACCGTCTCGCGGATCACACGCGATTCGTACCCCACTAACTAACCGCCTAACTAACAACTATTGCACCGATATAAACTATTTATTGATATTTACATTACTAAAGCTTGCACAATTTCACACTTTGTTGCATGCATGCTGTTGTTACCAAATTCGACTTTAAAACCTGAATTTACTTACTAAGTTACTACCGTATATAGACGAGTCTAGTAATTAGTTGTCTTAGAAAATAATTATGTCTGTCACATTTTCTTTGACGTTGAATATCTTGTCTTACTAATATTATAAACTCGAAAGTTTGTATGTATGCATGTGACTTTGTTACTCTTTCACGTAAAAACTACTGATCCGATTGTGACAAAACGATAGTCCAATTTAAAAGAGTATTTCTTTTATTTCCCTCTCATCCGGCAATCTATCCCCATATAGAAAAAAACACGTAGGTAGGATATAGAGCATGAACTAAAAACGTGGGTGAAACAACTCTAGAAAAGGTTTTAACGAGATATTTTTAAACAAGCTTTATGCGAATTAAGTCTATTATCCATTCTCTTATTCGTTCAAGGTCTTACATAATAAATTAAACCATATAAAAAGTGACAAAAAAAACTGTTTTCATTGCAATTCACCGACCACTTAAAAAAATAAATATAAATTAATGAAGGATCTAAAAATGTTAAAATTAATCTATATTATTTATTGATTTCCGAAAACAAACTCCGAATTTTGAATTTGATGTTTCTCTGTTAGCCATTTCATCGAAAACGACCACCACATTTTTGTGAATCCCGAAGAAATATCAATATAAAACATAGTCCATGTTACTTCCGAATATTCAATGAATTCTAATATTTTATTTTTAAAATTTTAGATCGATTTAGTAGTTCCAGAGATTAGTTCAAACGTCGAACCAATACTACATCCAAGCTTTACTCCTTTATTATTATTCAGTTCTGTTCAGATTGCTCATTGTTCATAATAGTACTATATACTTCGTTTCTTAATTGTAGACTATGATTTGCCACAATCCGCGCTACCATGCTTATTTGTCGTCCTTTTGTCGTTCAAAAAAATTAAGTAAATTTTAAATAAAAATACCCCGACTATTTTTAAAAACCACAGACAATTATAAAAAATCTTTTTATTTTTTTTAAGTTTGTTTTTTTTTTAAATTATTTGATGTGTTTTTAATTTATTTATTTTTAGCTGAACGACAACGCGGCCACTTCGCGACGACTTTGGTAGGGCCCATTATCCTAAACAAAAAATGTCAAATACAGAGAACCTAAACGGCAGATGATAGTCTGAAATTAAAAAACGTACTTATAGTATCATTCACAGACTGCTAGTAGGTATCTATTCCTACATAGTTTCAAAAGTAGTATTATCAATCACTCCGCTGGTAACACCAAAAATGGTATAACTACCAATCAAACTCGAGCACCAACGAATAAGCACAAAAAACTAACCACTACAAAAAAGGTAATCGATCAATTTAAATCCCCTAGCCACAGGTACTCACTTTTATGTAATCTAATCTGGTCCAATACCACTTGTAATGTAATACAAATTACATTATAAAACGTAATATAAAAAATAAATATGTTAATCCGATCAAACCGAAATAGAATTTATAATCAAGTGCTTAAAGTATAAAATAAGTTTTTTTAATATGTCTCTCTGTAACGGTCGAGTTCCGGGTGTTAGATTAGGCAATATTTTCACTGTGTTTGCATATTATTTTGTCAAACTTTCTTTCTATTAGCGAAAGTTGGATGACAGAAATGTGATATCTGCCATTGTGTAATCGTGCTTCGATCCTTTTATGTTTTTTGGAATTATGTGAAATTTCTTTGATACCGGTTTTGTATCAAACTATTTACTTAATATTATTGTTTCTTGGTCACTGATTGGTATTTAATACACTTTAGTAATAATGTTTTAACGAGGCTATTTGGCACGTGATTATCCATGGAAAAAGAAACCTCTATTCCGCCCCTTTTAATATAGTTTTGAAAATAAAAAAAACCGAGAATAATTCCCTCTTTTGCAAAAAAAGACGGTCCGACTTATATGTATACGTTACAGTAAAACTAAATAATTATAAAAACTCTACTAACTAACTGTCCAGAAAAAGGAAAATATGTCGGTACCTACCTATAGTTAATCAAGAAGTTAAAAATTCTTATGTAGACAAATATGTGCGAAATATCACAAAATTCAAAAGCGTAATAAAATGCTGCAGAATTCTTGTGTTTTTACACCATAAAATATAAATCTATCAAATTGGCCTATCTAAAATAACAAATGAGATTCAAAATTGCAATATTAATCAAAATTGGTCAATCTAAAAAACACAAGATTCAAAATTGTATAAGTATTAGTCTGAAATTTCGAAAATTGTCCAATCTACCCGTAAGTAGAATTCACAAGATATCAGTCACAGCGAGATCGGTTCGATTCGAGTGAAAGTTTCAAAATGAGCCGGTACCGGGTAATAAGGCTTAATTGGCGAGCCTCGTAACAATATATACTTTATGTTGTAACTACATAAAGTATATATTTTATTGAATAATATATACTAACAATAAGTGCCTTGCGATTTCACCTGTGTGAGTCCCGAGCTCGCGGGATAATCGGGAGGAAATGTAGATAACCTATGTCATGTGCTAATTCAGATCTCCAACTATCTTCATACTAAGTTTCATCGCAATCAGTTCAATAGATAGATAGACTAATATTTAGCAATACTTGGTAGTTCTTGCATGAAGAAGTCACATGAAAACATAGGTATTTACGCATAAACTTTCATCATCTGTCAAGTCGATTCAAGTCAATGGACATATATTTCGAACCTTATCCTGAGTGTAAGGTTTACCCTTACCCTTTGAGGGTGAGGGTAGGGATTTGAAAGGTTCGGCCAAAAACATAGAAGTGCTATAAAAGCGAAATAGGTTTTACGTTATGTATACTTAATACTTAAATGGTAATCAGTGCAAAATATGTACTTTCTTCTAATAATAACCAAACCTTCCTAAAATAACCCAATTAAAATACCTACTTGACACTGGCTATTTCCGAAAAGCCTATAATTCCGAATAATTTCCTGGGTCCTATAATTGGGTTGAACCGAGGGTTAAACCTCTGAGCGTACGCGCAGCTAGGATGTTACAAATTTTATAGGTTTTAACAACGAATGCTTGGCTTGTTATTATTTAAAGAAGCACAACATTCACCATTCAAATATACCTATATAGTATCTCTATATATACGAGTATATTAACTATTACTACATGATCTTTTTGTAATTAATGGTTAACGTCCTAGCAGCATCCCGCGGTTTCATTCGCTAGACTAACAGGATAACGGGAGCTTATGTCTTATTCCATATCACCGAGTATCCCAACCCGAGTTTCGTCGCAATCGGTTCCGCGGTTTTTGAGTGATTGAGCAACAAAAACATACACAGTAACAAACTTTCACATATATATAAATATTAGTAGGATTTTAAAACTGTTTAAAAAAAACTAAATTAAAATAGCTTACCTTAAAAAAACAGCCCACAAACAAAATTCCAAAACAAATCAACAGTTCTCACACAAAAAAAAAACAAAATCCAAAACTATCCTAAATCGTTGATAGAATCACATTTTCAGTGAAGCAAAAATGGTTCATCACTTAAGTTTAAGTTAAGTTAGTCTCAAGTTAGTTTCAAGTTAAGTTAGGCACGTCTGTTCACTTCGGGACCGAATACGACACTGTCTTAGGAACCTGTAGTCGAGAAGGCAACTTGACTATCACTTGGCCAGGGACGGACACAAGGGATTACTTAACTAAGTAAGTATGTAGTTAAATTAGTTACCATTATAAAAGGAACAATACCATAAAGTTTGGACTTATTCTGTACTAGCGTGGCATCGGCGAGGCGGCGGTTGAGCAACATGTTTTTTAATGTTGCTTTGGATTGAATTTAATTGTAATTAGTAGTTAAATTTGTTAATTCGATGTAACCTTTGAGTTTTATAAAATATGTATAATTTGCTTTTGTTAGTATTTGTTAAGCTCACACAAAACCCATTTTACATATTAGAATTTTTTAGTCGTGAAATCCTTTAATTGGCTTTCAGTTGTTAATTTGTGTTGTCTATTTTTTAAGTTATAGCTGTTGGATTTCCTAATAAATAAATAAATAAATAAAAAAATAAAAGTTCTTAGTTATAATTGATTTATAGTTAGTGATTGCGGTCTTTTTAAGTTTTTATGGATACATCAGTAAAACAGGTCATGTCGAGTAGTTATTAATTATTCACTCATTTTATTAATTAACTAGCTTCTGCCTGCGGCATCGCCCGTGTGTCCTACTGGAAATAGGAATTGAATACTGTTAAGTACGATGGATATGGGACAATCCCGCCTCCTACTGTATGTGTACAATTTTCATGTCTATCGATTAAGAGAATAAAAAGTTTAATACCAGCCCTTCTACTGCGTAACTCACGTCGAGTTCAACTCGACCTCGCTTTAGGAATACGATGCTTTCGATACCGGGGTTGGATAAAGATACCGCGCAATGAGCGAGCAGAAATTGACGACGTTAAAGCCATCGACAATTTCTGATCGCTCCTCGCGCGGTAGTTTCTTCCAACCTTGATATCGAAAAGCATCGTACTCCCCAAATCGACGTCTAGTTGAACTAGACGGGAATTACGCGGTAGGGGGGCAGATTGGACACCTGTTTGTTCGTTCGTTCGAAATCCCATTTGTGGATACTTCACACCACAAAAAACACAATTTTTAAATTTGTTCTCTAGAATACATTATAGAACATTTAACATGTTTAGGTACCTATAGGACATTACTAAACCGGTCGAAAGCGAACCCCGGGCACCCGAATGAGATGTACCCGGGAACATCGCTTAGATGATGACGATGAGTACTAAATTACTAAATCAAAATATGTACCTACTTACCTACATATTTTGACTCAGTAATCTACTCATCGTTACCTAACTAAGCCAAGAGGAAGTACATTGCGGTCAAAAGTTCCCATCGAGATAGCGACATTACACATATAACTTAATTAAAAATTACTTAGTAAGTAGTTAAATTAGTCAAACTAAATTCGTCTTTACTTACGTTGAGCTTAATTTATTTATTTAATTACTTACTGAATCACCTAGTGTCATAAATATAGATTTAAATCACTTGTACAATATTTAGGGTTTTTACCTCAAAAGGTAAAAAATCAAGCGTTATAAGATCAATTTTTTCGACCGTCTGTCTGTTGAGACCCTGTATCTATCTAGGGTAAGTAAAGTAAGCAAGGTAAGTGGAGATGTCTGTAAAGTTGAAATTAAAACCATACACTGAAGTCTATCCAGAGTCTAGTCTGAGGCCGGCTTGCATAACGGTTCCTAAACATGTTTAAGCTGCTAAACGTGTTTAAAATCTGTCAGAATTGCAAGAACTGTCAATGTGTGGCAACATTATTATCAATCGTCCACATAATGAAATAGAGTCCAATGTTCGAGTTCCCATAAATTGATTTAAAATTGATTTAGTTAAATAAGTTTTTTAAATTTTGTTATGCAAGTCGCCCTGAGTGTCTGTAGTCCATATTACAGATATTAAAGTCAAAGGCCATTGCAACTGGTTTAGTAGTTTTTGCGGAAAGGATTCGAGTACCTAACAAACATAATCGTTTACTTACTTATACATACATACAAACAAACTATGACATATAAAAAAAAAATAGCACGACATTACACACAACGCAATCTAGCCCCAAACTAAGCACTAGGCTAGTACTTTGGGTACTAGACAACGGATACCTATACTTTTTTTTGTAAATACATTATTATGATACATGGTCGCGGGAAGACAGAGACACGGGTTTTTAATAAAAATTGTAATGAGCAGAAATCGTGTGAGTTTAAAAAATCTATAATGTTAAAACTTACAACTGAGTCCATCCCTGTATGTCGCACCCTTTGCATCACAGGTGTAGGACGGGAAAGTTTTTATATTACTTCCTAAGTTTGATTTAGATAATCTCAGAGCGCAGGTAGATTGTCGGATTAATCACATATTAATGAGAATTTAGTGTAAAAGGGTTACTTATAGAACATTTTTTTTTTTACACGACTGCCAAAGGAAGTGTTATGTTTTTACACGACTGCCAAAGGAAGTGTTATGCCGTGAGTGTATGTATGTATGTATGTATGTGACCTATTTTTGTGCCGTCGTAGGGCCTAAACGGCTGGGCCGATTTAAATAAACGATACGTCGTTAGATTCGTCATGACCGTGAGAGTGACATAGGGTACATTAAAATAATAAATAAATAAAAATAATGATGTAAAACGCTATTAACCAAGATTTGTAAAGACCATAAAAAACAGAGAAAACGCGTAACATTGTTCACTCAAACGATATGTTTTATTCTTTCGTAATTACTAGCTGCGTCCCACGGTTTCACCCGCGTAAGTCCCGTTCCCGTAAGAATATCGGGATATAGGTATCCAGCTACCTATATTCCAAGTTTCATTGCAATCGGTTCAGTAGTTTTCGCGTGAAAGATTAACAAAATCACATAAGTACATACATACAAACTTTCGCGTTTATAATCTTAGTAAGATAAAACACTAACTTCGCACGGTTTAGGCATATAACAATTTTTAATTTAGAAAGGTATTACCTATTTTGCGTTAAAACCCCGATTTTCGAATTCTATCCCGTCATAATAATATATAATTTAGATTTATAAAGCTTACTTGCTGCAGCTCGTGGTTTCACCCACGTAAGTCCCGTTTCCGAGGGAATTTCGGGATAAGAAGAGCCTAAGTGTTAATTCAGATCTGCAGCTATCTGCATACTAAGTTGTATTGCAATCGGTTTAGTAGTTTTACGTGAATGAATAACACACATACCTTCTTACCAACTTAGATTTCACATTTTTAGTGTTAGTAGGATAGAATTGTCACCGTTTTTTTCAGAACAAGACGCTTCTATGGTTATATTTCTCTGGCTACTTTATTCTTCTGTATACTGATTTTCAAAACACTTATGCACTTTCACTGTTAAGAGCTATTAAATAAAGTCATTTTAATACTGTGTTTTTTAATTCTATCTGAAATTGACTTTTATAAACCGGCACTACCGGGTTCTCAAAATGAAACACCAATCGCTTTTTTAATGAATTTTGATTACCTTACCTACTGTTCTTCTATGTTCTTATTATCATGTAAAATTTTGATATATTGTTTTTCTTTTTTTTTTTAAGTTCAGTTCATGCATGACATAAAACCAAAGTACCAAGCGCCAATGCGCATAACTACTAGGTAAACTGTGATAAAAATATTGTGCTAATTTTTTTCTTGATTACATTTTTTTATTTTTTCTTAAGTTTCCAAGGGTTTTATTTTATTTTTTACCAGCTGTGTCCTGCCGTTTCACCCGTTTACAATATAAAATGATGAAATTGGTAGTTTCTTCTATGGTTTTCGGGATTTTGCATAATAAAACACTTATTTATCCGGTTTTATCGCGCTTTTATTCATTATTTGAACCGAGCTTTCGCCAACTTTACAGTTGGCTTTTTCAAGGTTGACTGAGATGTCATCTCAGTCAACCTTGAAAAAGCCAACCGGTAAAAATCCGATAAAACCGGATAAATAAAGTGTTTTATGATGAAATTGGTAACAAAACTCCTAAAATAAATAAATAATTGCAACTACTTATCAACAGTCTAAAGTCAGGTAGCCAAACTAAAACACAAAACTGCACAAATTGCATTTTTTTTTGCTTGGCCGCTAAAGCTGAAGAAAAATTAAAAATAAATCTAATAGGTACATTCTTCATATTTGGCAGCCAGTCCGTTTGGATATAAATTAATTATAAATTAGGTTGTATTTATCTAACATTAAAAAAGTGACTGCACAGAGAACAAATCAAAAGACCCTAAAAAAAGTTTGTTTATAAAAAAAAAGGTTATTATTGGGTAACTATGGTTTTGCTTTCATCTCGATGGTTATGGCCGGAAGGTATGAAAGTTGAGGAGCCGGTGGATTGAGTGCCATTGTGGTAGAGTGACTGTGTGTTTGGTTCTATTAAGGATATTTTTTTATTAACCAGCTTGAAAAGAGGTGTTTTTATTCGTTTTTTTTATTGTGGGCGCATTTTCCGGTAAATGTTTAGAAATTTTAGCAGTTGTATTGCTAGTTTTAATTTGACTTGTAAACAAGGCGCAAAGAAGAGCGCATCAGGTACGCAAATCAACATAATTGTTGTAAAATGGCTCTTTGTATTGTGGAGATCAACTTATTATTAAATAACTAGGGACGGGCGCCCCTGTGTCCCGTCCCGCTGAAAAAAATACAACACATTAAAGCCAGATCTCCAACTATCTGCATTAGTACCAAGTTTCTTCGCAATCGGTTTAGTAAATGTTGCTTAAAAAAGTAAATAAAGAAACTAACAAAACTATCACCTTTATTAAATAATAACAGTAGGAAACTTATAATAGAATATTCATTATGTACATACATTTTATAGACATTTGATAACATTTTGCGTCAGCCGGTGCGGTGCTTACATGAAAATACTAGTTTTTTTTTTACAAAAAATGTCTACTCCTCCAGCACAGTGTGGCCACAGTATAACTTGGTACTCAATAGGCCGTGTTGACGTAACAACTAAGTAAGTAATCTAATAACAAACGTAACAGTGGGCGAACTTGGAATCCAATACTTGGCCTCAACTGTAATTATTATTACTTATTGTTTCTTTTTAATAATGGTGTTCAGAGAAAACGCAATAATAAGTAGGTATATGTTGAGTTAAGGTTGACGCCCACTGTGAAGTATGGAGGTTGTGAATAGTAAAATTGTGAATTGTTCAATATACTTTGTGTTACAATAGTCTAATTCTGTAAGTAAAAACCGCGATACCCGCTGTAGACTCCAGTCAACTTTTCTAAAACTATCTGGAAACTTAATTGAAACCTGTGAATATAAAGAAGTTATGTATAAAGAGGCTATGTCGATACTATGTTAAACTTTGATCCATGCGAGAACCGTGTGGATGTCGTATAGATTTTACAAGGTTTTTCTTACAGAATTAAGCCCTTGGTCGCGAGAAGCACATAGGTGGGAATAAGAAAATCTATATAAGTTAGAATGCCTCGTCCTGGCTGACTAATCTACCAACGGACAGCATAAACCGCTAAAGTAGACGGCATAAAGGAGTGTGTGTTCTTTATTATGGCGTTGGCATCCGAAAAAAAAGGGTTTTTCAAAATTCCTACGGGATCGGGTGAAACCGCGGGACGCTGCAGTAAATAATAAAATCGGTTCAGTAGTTTGGGTGCTATAGTGAAACATACAAACATGCATGTAGTCACAAATACCGCCAGAGATATGTTAAGAATTAATAGACTCATTGAGTACTAATATTTCATTTTGTTTTTATTGCTCAAGGCATTTTAAACTTAGAAATATTTTTAGCCAGGAAATATATTTTCAAAAAATCCCTATGACTGGATTCGAACCTGCGTCCTTTCGCTAACCAGGCGACTGCTCTAACTACTGAACTACACAGGAATCCACAGGAATCAGTGGTTAATAGAGCATCTTGTCATGGGGATTTTTCGGAAATATATTTCCTTGGTAAAAATATTTCTAAGTCATTGAGTACTGCAAAATATAACCCTTCATTTTGGCTTCCCCGTAGTTGGGTAAAAATGTAATAAGAAGTTAATAAAATTTAGTTAAGAAATAAAGGATAATAGTTGAATGCCTAGACCGCCTCTAAACAAACAATACTTACTACCTATAAACATGAGTGATACCTCCAATGCTCCAGTTTCATCAAAGCTCGGAGGCGATCGCCTTGACACAATTTTGTTGACGCCTATTGCAGGCAATTCTACCTATTGTTTGTACTTACTATATGGCTATGCTTTAAAGAGTTTACACCGACAGCTCGAGATTGTGTTGCTTACGTTAGCTGGACCATATCATATGGACGGTTTGTAAGCGGGTTCACCGGGACGGGTACTTGTGCATTGTGTTCGATTCCAGAGTTCGATTTGTGTTTTAATCTCTCACTCGCAAATGGAAAAGTAGTAAAAGTATATTTAGTAGGCACGCTAAATTTGAGCATCTGTGCTCAAATTTAGCGTGCCTACTAAATCTTTTATCTTAATTGCATAAATTGTCTTATGTATAAGTTTAAGGGATTAAGGCAAAAAAAAGTATAGTATTCCGTGTAGTACTCATAGCACAAGCTTAGTTGCTTAATTTGGGGCTAGATAACTCAGTGTGACGTGCTTACATTTTTGTTTATAATAATAAAACAAAATAAATCCCACCTAAGAAACACATCGGAAAAATGTCGCCTTCATTCATTTTATAATTACATCTATTTTGTAATTAGCAATAAGTAGTTTAATTTTAAGTTCAAAATTTTTAGAATGGTCTTGAAAACTGGTCTTAAGTCGCTTTTACACATCTGAAATTCGCTAGTGCTATCCATATTATCCACGGAGCTGTAAGACCGTTAGACAATAACGTACGTCTGGTAGTTCTAAGCTCACGGTCCATACAGTATTGTACGATCTCGCTGTATGAATATATGATTGTGATGATGAAACATCAAGTGTGATGTGCGTGATGATCTGTCTGTCTCTACAGATTGTAAACTAAAGCCTATTTCTTAACGATTTGCGTGCATACTGTTTGTTAATATTTATTATAGTGGAGTGTTGGAAATACTGAATTGCAGTTACTGCAATTTTAACAACGGCAAATTTACAAATATTTTTCTGGTAGGAATACTCGTAAATCATTAAACATCCTTTTATTTCGGAGTTCTGTATGCTGTATTCTGGAACTTTAAGCTAGACAGATTCCATAGTACATTTTTTAATTTCAGACTATTATCTGACGTTTTGGTTTCTTGTATTTGACTATTTTTCTATAGAAAGAAGAGTCAAATCGTAGTCTTCAACAAAAAAATGTAGTACACGTAGATACCAGTCAACTTTTCTAAAACTATGTCAATTTATTTCGCTATGTTAAAAGCCAATAAAGTGAAAAAGAATACCACATTATCTCCATGGTCTTTATCAAGTTCCTTCGGAAACGACTCACGTGTTGACGATTTAAAGAACTGCTAGAGACATTTTTTTTTTAAAGGAAAAATTCATCTTCAAAAATTCACTTGCGGCGAGATTTGAACTCGCGTCCCTGGATCAATATTCCAGTGCCTATACCGCTCGGCCACGCAAGTTCCCTTGCGAACTTCGGGATCATGGTACCCTCCAGTCTCTCAATGATTGTCCAACATTTTCTCGAAGGACATCAAAGTAATGGCCTAAAATACCGTGTCATACACTCGACAGTCGAAAGTGATTCATTTAGAATACAAATCACCTAATATTACATTAGTAAAGTGTTGATAGATTAGGCAACTGTTGTAATGATGGGCACTTACACTGAATATGAAATGAGTAGGAGAAATAGTGGGACTATAGTATGTAAACTTTTTAAACTAACACGATTGGAAATCATATTTACACTTTTCCCGGGTCTTAATCGCGTGAAATTCAACTTTTCCTTACCTCGACGTTTCGATCATGTTACAATGATCTTGGTCTGGAGGGGACTGGAGCTGCGGCGGGCGTCGTCCTCTATTTATAACCTCGGTGTACCGGTTAATGTTCGTAATTGTGGGTAGTTAGCGAAGTACCCACATCTTCGGTGGTAAAAATTGCGGGTAGCCGGCATACCCTCACTTTTAAATATGTATAGTATGTACTACTTACTTACTCGTTTTGAGGGTTTCCGTCCGTCCATCCGCGGCTTTGCTCAGAGACGGTTAGTACTAAGAAGCTGAAATTTCGCATGAGTATACATAATGTTCACGGCAAAATGTGCTATAATAAAAATAAAAAAAACTTTTTTTTATGGTACCTCCCCACATGTAACATGGGGTTTGAATTTTTCATTTCTTGCTTTCCCCATCGTGTGTCGTGTCGTTAGATAGCTCTTTAAAGATCATGTGTATTAACACAAACTTTTTTTTATTTTAGGGTTCCGTTTTCGAAATGTTTTAGACTTTTAGTTTTTAGAGTTATTTGTACCCCCTCTCTAACAGCTAAACGTTTATACTTCGATACATTATAAGTATTCACAATTGTAGTAAATATAATAAAGTTGAAAGAAAAATTATCACAGCTAAGCTATCTTTTCAAATTTAGAAGTACTTACAATTGAAAGAAATGAAAAATCAAAATTTCGAACAAACTCCGTTGATAAATATTACTTGGGTACTGGGTAAGGTAAGTGTTAGTTTTAAAGACTTTTCCAGATTGTAATGTCTGGTATTTTTGAAAACTACGAAAACCTACACTGCGCGTGGCCGAACAAGGCACGCCCTTGCCTTAGCACTACGCTGCGCCCCGCAGTTTCACCCGCGTAAGTCTCGATATTCAATGTTTTCTTTCTTATGAACCTTAATTCTCCTAATCATAACGAACACAAAAAATAATTATCGAAATCGGTCTCGCCGTTTTGGCGTGATGCCGTGACCACGCGAAAAAGGGATCCATTTTATATATATAAGATTATAAAAATAATATTAGATTTAAATAAAAATACTTATCTCGACGTTTCGACACGGGTTACACCATGGTTACACCGACCGTCATCGTAAGCTATCTACAAATACAATCTAAACCTAGGTAATTATGAAAATAATAATGGACTATAACCTGTGACTATAGTGCAGTTTTCACTCGCTGCGCACATATTGTAAAACATGAGAGCGGGGAGAAGAGCATTCGCTTTCTCTCTTAGACTTACATTATAATTTTATGGGAGAACGCAGTGCTGCGCATTATTGCTATCGATAACCGACATGCTCAACGCTATAACCTTACAATGATAAAAGACTCAATGTGCAGCAAGTGAAAAAATGTACTACTGGTTCCGCTACACTCATATTTACCGCACAAACTTGTTTATTATCATAATTGTGTGATATTTTAATAACGCCATCTAATTTTCAATAGCTAAACTATAAATATTTTAGAACTATCGCATAACATATTATTATCGTATTTATAAATTTACTATGAATATATTCATAATACTTGACACTGGCTAATTTCCTAATGGCGGTTCACAACCGATAAGAAATAAATAAAAAAAGTGCTGAATTGCTATGTCAATTTTTCTGCTGTCACTGTCAAAGTTATAGAAGAGTTTTGACGGGAACGTATTGAGAAGATGTGGTGCTAAATTTTCATTTTTGTGAAACCTAGTTCAAATGCGAGCAAATTGTTTAAGTTTGGGGGCATATTAATCAATTTATTTTCGTGAAGGTGTAGAAGTGGAATGAAAGTGAAAATCGGTGCAAAAACCTTAGTGTTGTCTCCAAAGCCCCGTGAACAATCTTTGTAAATGGCCGCCGTGTTTGCAAATGATTCCCTAGACTTGACTTTAACTATGACGACTTGACTGTTTCGATGCAAATAACTTGCATAATATATTAATAATACTTGACACTGGCTAATTTCTTAATGGCCTTAATCGGTTCACAACCGATAATAAATAAAATAATAATAAAAACAAAACAAACATTACTAGAGGTTATTCTTGGTTTCTTCATTTTATTATAACTAGGTAAATAAATAAACTATACGTTTCTCCACAGAGAACATTATATCTAATAGGTAACGTTTCTCAGTGCTTAAACTAACTACCCAAAATGGATATCGAACCGAAAATAAAAGAAGACATGAGAAAATTGGGCTGCAATTCAGACATAGATATTGCCTTAGCTTACCAACTTTATATCCATTTAGTCGATGGAAAACTAATGTACGACACTGAATACTGCTACAATAGTGATATCAACACACTCTACATAGTCGCTAGGAGGAGTAAAACTGAGAAATTGAATATTTACGTGCCCTTCCCTACACATAAGCAAGTGACTTTAGAAGATGTTAATCGGTTACAAGAAAATCTATGTACTGTTGAAACTGGGCCTACTGTAAACTTGGCTTTCATTGATGGAGACTTTACAACAGTGATTTATAGTTTTACAAAAGGTAAGAGGCTTACTTTATGCTTTAGTCGATATGCCCTCACAGCACAAAAACTGTGAGGGCATATCAGCATATACAATGGATTTTAAAAACCATCCAAAATCATAGCAGTTCATAACCAGGGGCCTTAATCTCAGCTCCCAGCAGTTACATAGCCCCAGTTGTTATCTCTGATAGGCGTTGCTAGGTCAAGATAGAGGTCTTAGAGTAATCTGACACTTGGTGAGACACTATGCTTTATTATGGACAGAAGTAAAAACGGAATCCTTTCTAAGACTCTCTGTCTGTCTGTCAGTCACCAGCAGGGTGATCCTCGCCCTTGGGATTTGTGTCCTAAAAACATGACGGGATGTACATAGAAAACGCCATGTTTCTCAACAAATCTGTATTAATAATATGACATAATTCTCACAGTGCTAGTGTCCCAGACCTAGGCTGATTGATCTCATTAATCTTAAAAGCTAGACTGTTAAAATTTTCACAGATGTATATCCATTGCCTATCAAACAACAAATAAGTACTAAAAACAATAAAATAAATATTGAATTTGGCTCCCATTAAAACATGTTGTCCGAGTTGCACTAGGCCAATTTAAATTTATAATAATCCCAACAAGTAATTTGAAATAAATATGTTTTAAAGGTCTGGTGGAGAAAGAAACCCCGGAACAAATAGCTGAGTTAAGGAAAAGGGAAGAACGAAGAAATTTTATAAACAATGAACTGAGAAAGAATAGAAATGATATATTAGATGAAGCATTCCATGGAGGATTTGTTGATGATGATGATTGTCAAGTTTTGGAATAGCTTTTAGATGAGGTTTAACCTGGAAAGTTGTTGTTGTTGTTGACATGGGGAGTTATTCCTGTAATAGTATTGTCAAAATTTAATTCCAACATCATTGTAATAGCAACAATACACTCAAAATGGATCTATAACTTGCAGCTGTACTGTGTAATCTAAACTTTATTGTCTGTAAATATAAAGAAAATTGTATTTGACAATGAAACTTTACCGAAAAATGTAATAAGCAACCCTCATAGGGCTTCTTTTTCACAGTTATGTGGGGAACAAATGTCTTGCTATGGTCCTTCGCCCGGCCGCGGCACTTTAGGAAGACCCAAGAAGTGCTGACTTGACCATAAGAACTAATAGTAATGGCCTTACTATGCAACCGAGAACATCGCTCGGATGATGTTGATGATGATGTAAAAATGAACCCTCATAAGACTTTATTGTCCGTCTGTTTTATTTAGACCGTATTGTATTTAATTTGTATTAAAATATTTAACACTAAATCTAATCTTTCAATTAAACTTTATGCCAACGCCATCTATTTTAACTAATTTAGTATCGTATAGTGACAATAGATGCCGCTATTAATGTGTGTTTAGTGCCATCTAGTTAAAAATAGCTAAACTACTAAGGAATTAACCTTGTTTAAATTTAACCTAAAACTTGTAGATGTCGCAATTAGAAAATATCTAAATTAATTTCTAATCTAACCTAACCAACTTCAAAAACCTACAAAGTTGTGTATTTACGACCATTTAGATCCATGCTTACGATAGATAAAATTAAAAATACGTAAAAACGACGTACAGAGAGTAGTAGAGAGCCCTTAAGATGTGAAAGGAAATAAAACCAAGTATATCAAAATCGTTTCATCCTTTCGTGAGGTACGATGCCACAAACAAATACACAGACACTCAGTAAGTACTAAGTACACACCCCTTGTAAATAGCTATCTAAAAAAATATTCACCTAATCTATAACATACAAAATGTAACGTAGCAATGATTCAGTAATTTCAACAATTTAGTCATGTGTCAGGATGGCCGAGCGGTCTAAGGCGCCAGACTCAAGGTTACCCTTGCTCATAGAAATGAGTGCGAGTTGTTCTGGTCCTCTCTGAGGGCGTGGGTTCGAATCCCACTTCTGACAAATCTTTTGCTTCCAATATATATTTTTTTTTGTAAAACCTACCAACATTTAACACTTTTTAATTTATGGCGCCTTAGCTTAGGGCCAGTTACGTAAGACACAGCTTGCAATTGGTAGGGAACAGTGCTAATCAAAAAGATGTCCCTAAAGTGGTACAGTCATAAAATAAAATAAAACACAAAGTACCCTTAGTGTGAGTTTATTCGTAAAAAAAAACGTGAACGTGATGGTTAAGTTAACGCGTATTTTGTATGGGAACTGGTAACTTCGATATCATTTGCTAGGGGCGCTTTTTCAGTTTCCATACAAAATACGCGTTAACTTAACCATCACGTTCGCGTTTTTTTTTACGAAAAAACTCACACTACCCATACAGAACGGTCAAGTAAGTGATCTTATAACGTTTCCTTTTTTATTTAATTGATTACGTACGTTGATTGAACCCTAAAAATACTTAGTCCCAGAAAAGCAGCCAAAATTAAGGAGTAAGATATAGAATTTGAACGACAAAAGGACGATAAATCAACGAGAAGCAATTATTGTAGGGCGGATCGACTCTATTACGTCGCGTAAAGAATAATAAAAAAGAATAAATGTACGCAAAAAGGTACTTTCCCGTACCGGGAATCGAACCCGAGCCTCCTGGGTGAAAGCCAGGTATCCTAGCCACTAGACCATACGGGAGTTGAAGACAGAAACGAAATTTTCAGTAATTTTTAACAACTCATGCTATTGGATTAATTCTACATTGTCACGAACTCGAATATTTGTCAAAGTAAAAGTTATTTTTAACCGACTTCACAAAAAGAAGTTCTCCTTTCGCTTGTGGCGATATTTTTTTATGGATGTTCGCAGTTTACTCGAAGACGGCTCGGCCGATTTTGATATAATTCATTTTTGTTCAGTCAGCCGTCAGGGTTACGTCAACGAACTCAAGGGTTTCAAAAACTCATATATTATTATACTTAAAAAGGCATGTCCGCGGACAAAAGGACTAACTACGAAACCCTGCGCTTAATATATTGCACTTGGATCGACAAGCCACGCGCTTGTCTATTTTTATCGTCCGTGTCCGTCTATTGCCCAATACGTAGATAGACCGCTACAGTTGCTATGCACATGATATTCGCAAAAAAAACCAGATAATATTTTTTACAATAGCATGAAATGAAATAAAAACGTGTTTTAAATAGTTAAAGTGGTAAAAAAGACTTGTAATTTTCGTAAAAGTGACAAAAAGAAACGCCCCCGGGTGGGCTCGAACCACCAACCTTTCGGTTAACAGCCGAACGCGCTAGCCGATTGCGCCACGGAGGCGACTGGCGGGGAGGTCGAAATTACGATACTGTTACCACACAATATAATATCATAAAAAAATATAAATAAATACTATTGATAATTACTAAGCACCAACTAGCACTAAAGGTGAAGTTATACACGAAATAAATATAAAAAACCGCTGCAGCGCTGACAATATTGTTACATTATTTATAGGACAATCGCTACGGGTACTCAGATAGTCGATGAATGACGCTTTAAACTAGAACTAGACCGTCAACCGGCCGGGCCGGGTCCGAGCTTCGTTATCGTCCATAGCTCGGCGAGCAGTCGATCTTCTTCTTTTTTAAAATGGCTTTTCCATTCGGACATTTGCCAGTGTCAAGTATTATCAATATTTGCAAGTTATTTGCATTAAACGAAACAGTCAAGTTGTCATAGTTAAAGTCAAGTCGATGGAATCATTGTAAAAAGGGGGCCATTTTTTACAATGTTTGTTCAGGGAGTTTTGGAGACAACACCTAGCTAAAGTCCATGTTATGCACCGATTTTCACTTTTATTTACACTTGTACACCTTCACGAAACTAAATTGATTAATATGCCCCCGAAGTTAAACAATTTACACGCATTTGAACTAAGTTTCACAAAAATGAAAATTTAGCAACACATCTCCTCAACGCTTTCCCGCCAAAACTCCGAGCAGTCGATCGGTCTGTTGCAAATGGTAATATTTTATGTGATCTGTGGTTGCAACCGCGAGAAGCGGGTCGAGCAACAACAGACAACGAAGCTCGGACCTGGCACGACCGGGTGAAAATCATCCAAAAAAAAAAACATCAAGTTAACGATAGCGTTACTCTGCAGAGGCTGCATGCATGTGGCTGTTTGCTACTACCTTCATTCTGCGCCCTTATTATGAGTTTTGATAGTTTATCGTCTCGATGGAAGTTTACTTCATACATTTTCCAACAGCGCCCCTAGCGGTAACTATTATGAACTAAAATAATGTAAGTATGGAAGTAAACTGCTAGTTTCGTCGAGACGATAAACTATCAAATCTCATACTAAGGGCTCTGATGTCATAATTATCTTCTGTAAGAAGGTAAGATGTAATCAATAGACTTGTCCGATAAAAGGGTGCTTTAGACAAGACTATCCATATCTAATTTCTATACGTCTGTACTAATATTAATAACTAGCTGCGCCCGCGGTTCCACCCGCGAAAGTAAATCGCGTTATCACGAGCGCAGGCGGCCGAGCGATTCTCGAGCGGTTGCACTTTTTCGTTCATTACTCGGGCTCTACTAATTGAATTTTGATGCAAAGTATACCACGACCTGCCTCGAAAATAGAACTATCCAATATTGAAAACCAGATTTCAATCGGATTAGTTAGTTTTTAATTGTATAAGGAACAGACAGTCAGATATCAATTTTAAAAATTATACAATTTTGTTCTAGAACTTATCCTAAGTCCCCTAGACCACTTTTTTTATTTACTTTCAAGTAAGTACAGACTTGGCCTCTCGTCCTTTATTATACTCAAGTATATAATATAATATAGATAAAAGAAGAATAATTTATCTCTATGTTGGTTTGCTTGCATTTAATAGGTAGGCTCCGGCAGTACTGAAAGACAATTAAAAATATCATAGAAAGTCACATTGTCGAGGAGTAACATAGGCTACTTTTGGTCCCGATACTCCCACGGGAACGCGCATGTTCCAACGGGACTTACGCGGGTTAAAACGCGGAATACGCACAGGCATTTATAAGCTTTTGTTTATATGCCCGTGCGTATCCGGGGGGTGATTGCGTAACTTGTAGGTAATGTAAGAAGATCGGCGTTTCTCCTTAGAGCTCTAGGGGGTACAGTAGAGGTACATTAAGGTGAAGTAGGAGAACACGCTCATCGCGTTTTTGAGGGGGTGAAGTTTGAAGTGCGGTCGGAGCATGCGCGGTGCAACTATCTTACCCCCGCGCGTTATGTTCGAATTTATAAATTTGCGTTTGGAAATCTAATAAGGGTCACCGTAGTACACTTGACCATAATAATTAAAACATAAGACATGGATTATTAAACTGATTTACGTGATCTAAAGCCACGGTGTTAGTATTTTCGTTTGTTTTCCGCTAGATTAGAATATTTTGTTTATTAAAGTTGCACGGTCAGGAGCATCACACCAAAAAATGGCGGCTCAACCTCTCTCTCCTGCAAATATCAAATTCAAATTTTTGAGTTTGACATTTGCAACAAATTAGGTATTCTTCTTCTTGTTTAAAATGGCTTTTCCTTTCGGACATTTGCCAGTGTCAAGTATTATCAAAATATTTGTAGGTTATTTGCATGGATAGAAACAGTCAAGTCGTCACAGTTAAAGTCAAGTCGAGGGAATCATTGTAAAAAGGGGGCCATTTTTTACAATGTTTGTTCACGGAGCTTTGGAGAGAACACTAAGCTAAAGTCCATGTTTTGCACCGATTTTCACTTTTATTTTCACTTGTACACCTTTACGAAACTAAATTGATTAATATGCCCCCGAAATTAAACAATTTACACGCACTTGAACTTAGTTTCACAAAAATGAAAATTTAGCAACACATCTCCTCAACGCATTCCCGCCAAAACTCAAATTAGGTATTGTTTTTCATTAGATTACTTATTTAGTTCATTGACATAGAAGCATTGATCATATGAATGAAACCATTGATAAAATAACTTTTCCTTGTAGCCGGGTAAAAAATGTTGATAAAGCACTATTTGCACCTCTGATGTTATAAATAATTTCAACCTTCTAGTCAGTGGGGATATAGCTCAGTGGTAGAGCATTCGACTGCAGATCGAGAGGTCCCCGGTTCAAACCCGGGTGTCCCCTGAGAAATCTCTTTTTGTTCAATTTTTTTTAGGTTCATACTAAATAAGTGAAATATTAACCATAAAACCAATGACCTCGATAATAAGTATATCATTGCCTAGCAATAGCATTAGATGTAGACACATCCATGTTTTGCTTTACTAGCAGCGCACACCTATGTGCTGTTTCACCCCCATAAGTCCCGATCCCGAAGAAATATCAGGATAAAAAGAAGGCTATTCATTGGTTTTTGGATGAAATGCAATAAACTTTTTTTACCTTTATCATATTAGTTGAATATGT
Source organism: Idaea dimidiata (assembly GCA_949358125.1). Taxonomy (NCBI): domain Eukaryota; kingdom Metazoa; phylum Arthropoda; class Insecta; order Lepidoptera; family Geometridae; genus Idaea; species Idaea dimidiata. Next base: position 16,297,768 of record OX442334.1, on the reverse strand, counting down.
GAAGAATCGGATTATGTTTTACATAATCCGATTCAGCTTATAAAAATGATGTTTAACTGAAAGTATGTATGTATGTTTGCAGTAATTAAAACTACGAAGTGCAAAAAGATTCGCAGCCGGTAGGATTCGAACCTACGCTCCCAGAGGGAATCTGATTTCGAGTCAGACGCCTTAACCACTCGGCCACGACTGCCATGATGGTATTATTGAAATTACAAATAACATGCTTTTATAAAAATTTAAGTGATTTTTCTCCAAAACAATTTAAAATCAAAAGACATTAAGTAATAAAATAGATGACGCTGTTATCGACGCGTTTTAAATTATTAATATTACTGTTTTGTCCATTTTTAATAGGAATGCAGTATAAATACAGTACTTAACTATCAACATAACCCTTTTTGGCAGTTTTCGGGTAAAATAATTGTCTGCCTTTTAGTAATAAAATAATAAGCAACCTTGTAATCTCCCTACATACCTTAGATTTTAATACGTAACGATTGTAATGTTGCTACTAGAACACAGATGTCGCTATTTTAAAGGTTTTAATATGTCACGCCATTCTATCAATCTTGTGGACTCGGCTGTGCATGTGCATCAAATACATGTTTTAAAAAAAATGTTTTTAATAAAACACTTTATTTATCTGGTTTTATCACGTTTTTATTCATTGTTCTAAACGAACCGAGCTTTCGCCAACTTTACAGTTGGCTTTTTCAAGGTTGACAACCAACTGCCTAACTGTAAAGTTGGCGAAAGCTCGGTTCGCTTAGAACAATGAATAAAAACGCGATAAAACCGGATAAATAAAGTGTTTTATTATGCAAAATCGCGAAAACCATAGAAGATAAAAATTGTTTTTATTTACGCATGGATTACCCGTAATCTGCAAATACAAGATGTAACGGGTAAGTCCTTTTAAACCGAAAGGGGGTTGTTCTAGACGTCTAGGTGAACACCTTTTGTTCTACGACTTTTAAAAATTCGAACTTTTTTTTTGAAAATTTTATATTATGTTTCACTGAAAAAACAGCTGTTTTTGAAAATAAAGGTAATGGAAGGTTTGATTGTAGTAGACCAAACTAAATGAAAGGACAACATAAGGTTAATGACCTCGAACTCTAAGAAACAGCTGATCTTCAAGTAAACTTTACACTTAAAATTTTTGAAAAGTACTTCAAATTTCCAAAAGTCATAGAACAAAAGTTGTTCGCCTAGACGTCTAGAACATCCCCCTTTCGGATTAAAAGGACTTACCCGTTACATCTTGTATATTATATATTTCAGTAACCGTGTAGCCCGAGATAGAATAGGATTAGTCCATATCTCTACCCGCGGGTGTCGTAAAAGACGATTTAAAGTATGTCCATGACTTGACTACCTACTTAGTTGTGGCACAACTCGGCACAAATATAAGGGATTGTAGGTAGGTAGGTTGCGGTTCTAGGGACCATAATTGAGGTCAAATTTCATAGCATAAAGGTAGTTTAAGGTATTAATCTTTGAACTTAATAGGCAAAATATACAAAACCAAACAAGCGAGGCAAATTCGCACTTGCCAGGGGCTTTATTTTTGAACCAAATGAGGCATTTCGAGTGATTTTAATACCTCGATTTCTACTGATTTTCGTTCAATTTCTGTAATTTTTCTACGTGAACCGCACGTCCACAACGAGTGGTATCAACCACTCGCAGCAGGAGTCCGGCATCAAACGATAATCAGCAGATATTGAATTGTTTAAATCCCCTGAAGTGCAACTAGCGATTCAAAAATAAGGCTCCTGTTCTTTTAATACCTCTACCACAGCCTACCTACATTTAAATATTTCTTTAATATTTATGCCTCTACTACCTACCTACCACTCTACCACCTCAAAAATGTAAACATAGAACTAAAAGGAAAAAGTAAATAAAGAACTGTCACTTTCAAATTCATTGTAGGTAAGTTTGTATGACCATTCATTCTGACGGTCACGAATTTTTAGTAACTTTTTGAACAAAACGTTCAGAGTATTAGTAAATAACAGAAAGTTAATTTCATTTTAACATTTTATTCATCTTTTCTTAGGACTAACTTATAAAAATCTTCATTTTTTTTCGGTTTTATTACCGGCGCCGCCGGTACACTTTCTTCGTACAAGTACAATTTTCTTTACATTAATCAAGTAAAATACAATTCTTAGTTTTTACAAAATGCCAAAGATGGCGATGTTAAATCACTCTAGATTTTACAATACAATTATTTCAAATCTCAAGCAATCGTCTTTCAAACAAAATTCATTTCAAGGAATAATTTCGTCAACGTATTACTTAGACAAAGTTCAGCTACTGAACACTAGATGGCGTTAACGCCAAAGCCGCACACAGAAAGGCGGGAGAAAAAATCGGAGCAGAGGTATCTCTGTCTTTTTTTAATTTTTTTTTTCTCAATAGGGTTCCGGGGAGGTCTCACTTCTCAGGGAGCTTAACAACTGGCATCTGGGTGTAGTCCCAGTTGTCGCAATAGTCAATCAATTGTCTTTCCGGCTCGGAAAGTATAGATGGATCGAATTGTTGGCTGTCACTAAACGGATCTGTATAAGGGTAATGGATGAGAACGCAGCTGAAGTCAGCTGAAGTAGAACGGCAGCCGAGTAGACGACGCATTTTCTCTTGAGAGTCCACCTGTAGACAAAAGAAATAGGTAATTAGCATTGCTATTGGCAAATAGATGGTGTTGTTTTCAACAATTGAGATTCGTTAGAAAAAAATGTCATCTCTAAATAAATTAGTTTGCATTGGGTAAAATATAAATGTTATAAATTATAAATATTAATTGTTTATAAAGACAGGAAGTAAAGAAAATTTCGGAATGATTTTAAATATATTTCCGACGAAAACTAGCAATTCTATTTTTGATCGACTAAAATTATTGTCATAAAATACTTACTTTGATGGTATGAATTCCATTTTCAACGCAGAAAGCTTGCAACAGCACTTCTTGCATATGCGTAGCGCTGTCACCAGGGGGCGCTTCAGCTGTCACACAGAAAAGCGCCCCATCGCAATTGCTTGATAGATATTGGATGGCGGGAAGAAGGCCTACGGTGAGGCGTTTCTCCAGATAAGCTCGCCGCAGCACTGCAGTAATGCAGGAGCTAATTGGGCTGCAAAGAAAAAAAATGAGAATTAGAAAACAATTAGCAAAAATTAAAAATGAAACAAAAAGCGAACTCTCCGGCGGGGAATCGAACCCCGGTCTCCCGCGTGACAGGCGGGGATACTGACCACTATACTACCGAAGACTGTACAGAGAAATGCGAAATTAGGGAACACTTACATTTGCAGTTGAACTACTTTATTTAAATTTTGGGATATTCGGGGTAAAGTGATGCAAGTCAAATTGTTGCGATTCCTAGATTGTTCATATTTTTTTGTTTTGCAATGAACTATTTTTATTAAAAAATGGTAATTAAATTAAAATTTAATTTATTACATTTGATGGTTAGTGAAATTTTTCTTTAATTTCTGAATTAAATAATATTTCGTAATAATTTCATAATATCTACCTTTTAGCAGCCATTCCGCTGAAGGACTCAGATTTCACAGGTATCACCGATCCGTACATATTGGGTACTCTGATGCTTCGTAGAACGGAATTTTCACAAATATTGGGGGGTTTTCCTTGACTAGGAATTGTCACGTTTGAACGCACTATAACAGGGACTTTTCCTTGGCTTGGAATTGTCACGGTTGAAGGCACTTTCACACAAAAACAGTTATTTATTATGCAATCCACAGGTGAGCACGTTTGAACTTGTTGTCCGCTATGTCACAATGATTTCACAACTTCACTCAATAATCCGACGTCGTACTGCTTCGAGAGTTGGATAAAGAATGCCAAATATGACGTCGTATCGGCTTTATATACTGGAAGCCGCGCACGCGTCAATGTACGCATGTGTGCGTGGCGCCCGGTTCAGTGCCGTTGGAGATTCCACGAAAACCGCTTGTATTTTTCTTCGTGTGCGTTGTTTGCTTCAGTGTTTCATTGATAAGCTGTGTAGTATACAATTATCTATGTGTGAGTAGGAATAGTGAGAACCGTGGCTTGTCCCAACGCGTGTTGGAAACAACTGTCCAGCGTAAGTTGACCTGTTTTGCCCCTCGCTTATCAAACAAACAGTATAGCAAACGGGGGCTATTGCTAATTGGCCAGAGATCTCAATAAAAGCTAAGGTTATCGGTTGAAATGCAGCTTGGGTTTTCCGTATGGTTTTTACTCGGTAGCAAAGAATCGTTGCATGAAATAGTTTTGTAATTTGGGTTTTATTTACATTCGCGGATGTTGAACGGAAACTTTTTGAGTAGCCGTGTTTCTTTTATTTAGATCCGTCAGTTATCTGACGATAATAGCGACCTAGTTTTGAAATTCCGGTTTTTTGAGTTGCTACAGTTTGACGCATTTTTCACACAGCTAACGTAAACTATAGTTTTCTTTATACATATAGGTACGTGTTTATATCATGCAGATGTATTTTTTTTTATTTAAAGAACCCAAACCGTCTCCGTTTTGAAAAAACAAAACGCTAAGGTATCAAAATCCTACGAAGGTTTACAACATATAGATGGTACAATGTTTTTTTTAATACATCCCTAACGTATTGCTCTAAAAATATTTTTTATCAGAATAAAGTAATTATTTACATAAGTAGCAGCCGTCTTTACAATTTTCACACGTTGCAAACTGTAAACACGTTTTAATTTTGAGCTTCAGTCAATAGTTTTGTGAGCTCTAACTTACAACAACAAGTATAAGTAGGTAATAAAAGTGTATGTCTGGGACATCTCTGTCTGTCAAATGTTTGCTAAAATTTGGTAAGTACTCTCACTCTCTTTCTTCCAATCACAAACTTAGGTAAGATGTTAATATACTACCTATACATAATTATCAACATTAATTTTATTGCACTTTGGTAATAGAATAGTTAGATCGCCAGTTATACCGTCAACTTAGTACTAAACTGACGGTGGATTAAGCTTCCACAGAACAAAACACATAAAAAAAAACAAATGATGGGACGGTTTTGACTGTGCGTTGATCCTTCAGTCAGTCAGGGAGAACAAAGCATTTTATGCTTTTTTATATCTTCATCATTAATAGATAAGCATAGAAGAAAGGACTGAGTTGAGTATGGTGTCAATCAACTCGATCTAGACTGATTGATTGAAGAAAGCAGAAAGAGTGTGTAACCTGAAAAACATACCTCTACGAAGTATCGTGCCTCCATCTCCGTGACCTACAAATAATTTGTTTATACTATATTAAAATGCTTACAAACTTACTTTAAAACATGATTACAATAATTAGTAACAGTTAAAACACGTGTCCGTTTACATAACACCGTGATAGACCATTGAACTTGTGATAAAGTAGGTAATATGTTTATCACTTTAGGTATTCGTGATTATTATACGATTTAAACTTCATTAATCACTAAAACACGTTGTGATTATGATTATAGAGTAGGTACAATGTACGATGATCGGGGTTTTGCGCATTGACCTACAGTTACATGCGTGGAAACATAAAATCCACGTGGCTAATATTTTACAAATTAGTAAAATTTTATGTGTTTACTAATTAATGTATAATTTTCAACGTCTCCTAAATGTAAATAGTCGGGGTTGTTCCACTTTAACTCCAAAGCCATTGTACACAAAACTTTAATGTCCAAAACTTTTTTATATTTGGTAGATTTTCGGCATAGATTTTTATATTCTTTTTATTTACAATAATTATGTGTAGGTGTATTCGTTCCATAGGTACCATTATGTATGACTTAAACGGAATTGGGACTTCGGTTTACAAACCATGGGAAGCTGTTTGTCATAAGTAACCTAACTAACTACCAAGGTAACGCTATTATGTTTTTTTATTTGCTACTAACCCGCAGTAGAGTTGTGGTTTTTTATTTTCCCCGACTCGGTAGGAATTTCGGGAAATACGTAGTATCAGTAATTTCCTTTAGCAATGTGTTTTTTACCCATTTAATTTTTTTTATTCTGATAATAAAACAACACAGTTGACATTTTTCATAGCTTTGACAACAATTCGATGTAATCCCTTCATATCGACTTTTCCTAGAAACCTTCAGAAGCAATGTCAAGAGTCAAGGTTGTTAGTGATGTTCTAATGTCGGTTAACTATATAGCCGCCGCTTTACATCGACATTTCTTGGTAAATTATATTGTTGGATGGTTTCAAAGAAGCTGGAACGATTAGCACAAAGTGCTCTATCTTAGTTATTTACTTTGTGTATTTGTACCGGAATGAAAAGAGGCTTTGGGCGATAAGGGCACTATCGTGGATTTACACTTGTCTTTGTTTTATTTCTATCTAGTTAGCATTAATTCAATTATTTAATTAGTGTTAATATTGAAATGATATTCCTAATGATAAAAATCAAAAAGAGAATTAGGTAAGTTATGTATGTAATATTATTTTGATAACTATTAATGACATTATTCTACTATGGCATAGAAGCTACGAATTACACCATGTTTTAACATGATATCGATATTTCTGCGGATTCATTGTTGTGTATCGCATCACTAGTACCGACCCCTTCGTGACCTACAACGAGTTCAGAGAACCAATAGGTATTTATTTGCTTACGAGAAAAGCCACTGAAAGTTTTATAATTTCCTGAAACATCGAAGTTCCCACGATTACCTACCGAAGTTTCAGTGGAAACAGTTTTAATGACATGCTTGAAGGGATTTTGGGAAAAGATGTTAATTTATTCATAGTTTTCCCTAACTTTCTTAGTATTCAAAATACAGGGAAAACTTTTTATCGTTTAGCAACAAAGAATTTTATTCAGAGCCCTTAGTATGAGTTTTGATAGTTTATCGTCTCGATGAAACTGGCAGTTTACTTCCATAATTTTTTTTAGTTCTTAATAGTTACCGCTAGGGGCGCTGATGGAAAATGTATGAAGTAAACTGCCAGTTTCATCGAGACGATAAACTATCAAAACTCATACTAAGGGCTCAGTCAGGTAGCAATATAAAAATCTGTTTATCGCAAACAGATTATTTTGTAAATATCTTTGTTTTTTTTTATTATTATCGGTCAAGGGATGTCCACTGTTGAACATATAATTGAACATACATACATAAGGTATGTGTTTAAGGAGTATAATACCTATTTATTTTAAGGAAACCAACGGCTAATAATTAAACGGCTACCAACAAATGGTTAGGTATCTAACCACAGTTAATGTACTTAAATATAACATTACAGTTAGGCATACATACATAAGTCATATCATATCATATCATACATAGGTATATTAGGTACATAACATTATAAATAATAATCTGTATTTTGCAATATTTATTTATAGATATTCTCAGAAAAAAACAAATCCGTTTGTAAATAAGTTCATAATCCTATAAGCATTCTATATTAATAATACCTTTACAAATAATTTATTCACCGTTCATAACTAGGAAACTGATTCACAGACCTAAAAAGGACAGAATCGATGCTCTTATCATTGTCACCTCATCATCTTATCAGCAATAGTCACTGATAAAATGGCACGTTCCGACACGAACGATATCATTACTATTACGAGTAAGAAAAATACAACTTTATTACCAAACAAACACGATTTACATTGTATTTTATGAAATAATTGCGCCATTCCGATGAAATTGCAAAGGTATTTTTGTGGGTACCTGTCTGCATTGTTGCTATTGAGAAAAACAAGGTCAGAAGATTGTTGTAACTAGTTTTAACTGATTCATAAACTATGTGTTATTTAGATGAATGTTGAATACTGTTATACCTAAAATGTACAATGTTAGATACTTATTTTTTACTAGAAATATTTGAAAAGAAAAAAAATATCTTCAAAAATTCACTCGCGGCGAGGCCGAGGTTTGAATTCGCGTCTCTGGGTACCTATTGAGTAATTTTTCCTGTAAAATATTTCTTGTAGATATGTCTTGAGCAACAAAAACAAATAACGAAATTGTTATTTAATATTTCATTTCAAATTTTCTTAATCAATCTCACTGAAATATGGCTATAAAAATCCAAATATTAACTGTCGTATGAATTCATGCGAAGTATTATAAAATTAACTTTATTTATTTGCAAGTTACAGCTGTCTTCTAAAACTTCGACATTTAAAGACGCGTGTTGGAAGAGCGCAAACTCTATTGAAATACACAATCTTAAAATTCCATAGGATCCGACCGACAAAGCATGTATAAATCCGCAAGGGATACGTAACAAATGATTGCATCAACTGTACCGAACATTCTACAGTGGTTATTTTACACTTGATGCAATATTTTGAAGACAACTAACTGTACCTAATAATTGTTTTCCTGTTAACTAAACTTTAGGTTCCCAATCAAAAGTTTAGTTAAAAGAAATGAGGCGTGCCCCCTAGTTCGTAGAGAGATTTCAAGGAAGGCGCAGTACGTTTGTATTTTCTAAAGGAAAGAAACTGACGCGTAAACGTTACAGTATCACATTCTTTGATGCTTGTGATCACTGCATCAAAGCGCAAGGTATAACAATGTTATTGAATTATTTATAATTGAATGAATGAATGAATAAATTCTTTATTATACACACCAAATACAAAAATACGTACAAAGAAAACAAACACAATTTAAAAATTAGTGGCACAATAGGCGGCCAATTTAATTTTTTTTTTGGGGCATAATTTGGGGGGCTTAACAAAAAAGATTGGGAAATCCTGTCTAATCCATCGACATATGCGGGGTTATTGTTGTTGTCCAGAATCTCATTTCACTCAATAAAGTAACATTTAAAAAAAAAAACAATTTGTTAAAAAAACTTTGGTAGGTATATTTATTATTTAACACTCCTGAAAATATCAAACTTGGCATCAACTGAAAAGTAGCAAAAATTAGGCTTGCTACAGCTATCTTTAAGACTGTAGACCTTCGACATCTAAAAGTCGCGTTAAAGGACAACGCAAATTCTACTGCTATTATATCGAAATTCCTTTCGACGTGTGTACCTACTTATCTACCTAATAAACATCAACGTGTAAACTGCCAACATATATCAACAAACATGGCAAGTTAGTTTCAAATTATTGCATCAACTGTACAATCACTACAGTATTTATTTTGCAGTTGATGCATTAATTTTTAGACTTGAAATAACTGTAAATATGTATTCTTGACCATCTGTGCGGTTACTCCTGTCCTGCATTAGAATTAAAAAAAAAATTATTAACATAATTAAAAACATAATTGAAAACATAATCGTACACCTTATCATACATATACATGGCTTTCAGACGTTTTGGTGTTTAAATGTTGTAAGTCTGAAAGTATTTGTTAAATAAATACAATAAATAAATAAATATAGATTGTTGCATAAACTGGAAAATCGCATATTTAGACATTCTACATTTGTCTTCTATACCGGCGACATCTGAAAGCCACGTTCGAAAGAAAACACGCTGTGGCTAAAAAAATTATAATTTATTATAATTTAATTTTTAAATAATTTATAGTTATAAGCCATAAAATCGACGTGGAAACAGCTAACCAGGGAAGAATACTATAACTAAATCGCCACCATGATTTTTTCGAAAACTGTTTTTTGTTCATTTTAAAATGTTGATGTGAACCATGTATAAGCGCGGGTAAACCTGATTGTTGCCGTGGCGTCGCATCCCCACGCTATATGAAAACACATCTGTCAATGTCAAATATTTCACATTTGTCAGGCGTTCCGCGTAGACTCACATTTTTAGTATAATTTCGCAGTTTCGCTAAATCTTTTGAAGTGTAATATTGGGCCCTACCATGATGTCCTATAAGTCATCGAGTTGTCGTTAAGCTAAAAAAAAAACACATCAAAAAATTAAAAAATAAGAAAAACAAACTTAAAAAAAAATGTTTTTTTTTAAATTGTCTGTGGTTGTTTAAACTAGTCGGGGTATTTTTTTTTAAATGTACTTAATTTTTTTGAACGACAAAAGGACGACATAGCAACGACAAACGAGCATGGCAGCGCGGAGTACCTAAGTTTTGCAAAATTACCATCAACTGCGGAACCGTTTTTGAGCGAGACACTTCAAACGATACGTTGGCCGTTGTAGCCACTAAGGAAGACGAGTCGGATCATTCCTCTACCGTCTTCTTACTTCTAGATGTGCGTGTTACATCATCATCAGCCTGTTGCAGTCCAATGCTGGACATAGGCCTCTCCAATTGCACGCCATCTAGATCAATTTTCGGCTTCTCGCATCCAGTTTGCGCCAGCCGCGTGTTACATCTTAGACCAAATCATTACGGCCTCTGTGGCGCGTCGGGGGACGCTCGACTGCAATGCAGAAGGCTGCGGCTTCGATTCCTGTCGGGTGCAAATATTTATGCTTACAAATAGATATTTGTATCTGGTCATGGTGTCTATCTATGTATCTGCAAAAAAAAAAGTAAAATCATGTAGTATATCCGTTGTCTAGCATCCATAGTACAAGCCTAGTGCTTAGTTTGAGGGTAGATTGCGTTGTGTACAATGTAGTGCAATATTTATTTTATTACTTAAGTACTATCAGCTGAAATAGTGATCAAACGCTCATCTATTGTGTGTGAAAAAAACGATGCTGAAGCAATGTTGACACGACCTAGTAATAGAATACGTGTCCAGATATGAATAACCGTGGCAAGTTCATTACAAATTGTTGCATCAACTCGAGTGTTTACACTTTACACTCCACATTAGAGATAGATACGATAATTCTGTTTGATATTACATGGTAGGTGTTTATATTTGTGTGTGTTATAACACGCCCTATTTTTTACCCGATTGTGAAAAGGTCATGTTTTTCCGTCGTTGGTAGTAAGTAGTAATCTACTAGCAGCGCCCGCGGTTTTACTCGTGTAAGTCCCGTTCCCATCCCACGCACGCGTAGTACATAGATAATAATATTAATTATCAGTGCACGCGACAGAAGCTCTGTAAAGAGGCATTCTTTACCCGTTTTCCCAACATTTTTTATGGATGATCCGCGCCTATTATTGATCGTAGCGTGATGTTATTATATCAGCCTATAAACCTTCCTCGATGAATGGACTATATAACACAAAATAATTTTGTCAATCAACAAATTTTCTACGTTTGCCGCGTCTCGGCAAACGTAGTGTAGGACGTCCTCAGGCACGTTGGAGCGACGATTTGCGCAAGACGGCTGGCACAAACTGGATGCGAGAAGCCGAAAATAGATCTAGGTGGCGTGCAATTGGAGAGGCCTATGTCCAGCAGTGGACTGCAACGGGCTGATGATGATGATGATGATGATGAAATTTTCAATGTATGGTCAACAACAAGACCAGTACCTACCTACCAAGTTCCAAACAAACAAACAATCAAACAAGCTTTTCAGCTTTATAATTGACCGAACGAGCGAAGCGAGTGAGGTCCAGTGTAGACGGGCCTGGCGCTTGTATCTTTGTATCTTTGTATGTTTGTTCGACGATAACTTGAGTATCGTTGCTTCGATCTTCATGAATTTTGGTATGCGCGTAGTTTAGGTCCATAGAATTTATGAGTTCGAAGATGAGCCGGATCGGTAGGGGGGTTGGGGAGATAGGGGGTGCAAAAAGAGAAAATAATCAAGTTCTAAAAATGTGTCAATAGATGGCGCTCAACATACCTCCTAGATCGCGGTATCGTTGCGTTTGCTTGCGAAATATACTCCAAGATCTGACATTTTTGTAGGGAATATTAACGTCTATTAGTGATCATATTAAATAATTCATGTTTATGTTACAAATTGTGGTCGATTGTCGTAAATCTATACTATCTATACTAATATTATAAAGTTGAAGAGTTTGTTTGATTGTTTGTTTGTTTGAACGCGCTAATCTCAGGAACTGCTGGTCCGATTTGAAAAATTCTTTTTGTGTTTGATAGTCCATTTATCGAGGAAGGTTATAGGCTTTTGGTCCCGATATTCTTACGGGGTCGGGACTTACGAGGGTAAATCCCGCGGGACGCAGCTATAAAAACGAAAGTCGTGTTAGTTACACTATTTATATCTCAAAAACGGCGGAACCGAAATTTGGTACAGGGTTAGTATAGGGGTTTAAATAAAATATAGGGTACTTTAAATGATCGTACGGGTTAAGCAACGCTTGGCGTGACACATACGTGATGGGTCAACAGGAACGATCGCACCAATTAGAATGAAATTTGGTACAGGGTTATTTTAAGGGTATAGATACGATATAGGGTACTTTAAATGATCGTACGGGTTAAGCAACGCTTAGCGTGACACATACGTGATGGGTCAACAGGAACGATCACACCAATTAGAATGAAATTTGGTACAGGGATTACTTTAAGGGTATAAATACGATACTTTAAATGATCGTACGGGTAAAGCAACGCTTGGTATGACATACGTGATGGGCAAAAATGACGGTTAAACCGATTTGAACGAAATTTGGTACAGGGATAGTTTAGTGGTTAAAATAAGATATAGGGTACCTACTTTGAATAATCCTAAGGGCTGAGCAACGCTTGGTATGACATACGTGATGCGCCACATACGTTACGGGATAGGAATTTAGCGGGTGAAACCGCGGGTCACAGCTAGTAAGGAATAATTCTTTTTGTGTTATCGTTTTTACACGACTGCCAAAGGAAGTGTTTTGTTTTTGCCGTAAGTGTATGTATGTATGTTTGTATGTGACCTATTTTTGTGCCGTCGTAGGGCCTAAACGGCTAGGCCGATTTAGATAAACGATACGTGGTTAGATTCGTCATGACCGCGTGAGTGACATAGGGTACATTAAAATAATAAATAAATAAAAATAATGATGTAAAACGCTATTAACCAATATTTGTAAAGACCATAAAAAACAGAAAACGCTTAACATTGTTCACTCAAACAATATGTTTTATTCTTTCCTAAATTTACATTTGAAAAGTATTGCTTGTAAAGTTTTACAATTAAGTTTTAAAATTTATTAATTATAAAATTATCGTGTCCCGCCCGACTGCATCCACCATTCCTAAAGCTACTATAAGCATCTTGTTTTTCACTTTTCTGTTAAATCTGCAGTCGGGTTTTTTATTTTTTTAAATATTTTTTTACTTGTCTTTCGTTATATTATTCGTTTAATAATAATTCTTATTTTGTAAAAAAATAAAGCTGTTGGTGTTAAAATCCTACAAAAAACAAAAACTCTGTAAATGGATTCTCGTGAGGTCTCAGTTCGGGGCGAACTACTAGTATTAGTTTTAGATGTAAGTATATCGATGCTAATATCACAAAGAGGAAATATTTATTCATTTGTTTGCAATGAATAGGCACCAGTAGAAAGTTAGGTACATTATCGAGAAGTCATGAAACTAAATAAAAGCTTTTAAAAACATAAAAAACAGGCGCGAAAAATATAAAAGATGGTTTATATTAGACCGTCACGGGTCCGAGCTTAGTTGTTCATTGCTCGTCGAGCAGTCGATCGGTCTATTGCAACGGAGTGGTGGCCGAGCAATGGACAACGAAGTTCGGACCCGGCAGGCGGGCGGCGCGGCGCTCGTGACGGTCTAATTAATATAAATCATCCCTAACTCTTCCTTGCAGCTGGGTTGAAACAAATAGAATCTTAGGATTTTCTTAGAACTTCTTCTGTTACCCACATGACAACGCTATCTATAAATGTAATATCTATAATATAAGCATCAATAATGATAAATTGTAATAAAGTAGTTAGATCAATAGTTGGCGCCATATTTGGCCAAGAATCGGACGATTTCTTTGATACTATCTATAAAATAATAAGATAAAATATTCACGTTCCGATTACATGACAGATAGATAAATAAATACTATATACATAATATAACTACCTAGGGAGATATTTTGAAATGTATTTCATAATGTTTTGCCATTTCAGTAGATATCGATACCGGAAATTTCAATTGTCGTAAAGGACATTTTGGCCAAAATGAGTTATTTATATATTTGGAATCAGGATCGCGAGCTCTATCGATTGGTATATTCAAAGTAATCGTATCTTTAAAATTGAACATTTTAGTGACCGTTTACGACCTGAATTTTATAGACATTTTGCCTAATTATTTCAAGATTTGGGGTGTATAGAATAAATATTTTTTATAAGCGAGTGTAAAGGCAAATTTTTGTAATGTATGATGACGTAAATCTACTTTTCCAACAAATTGTTCTTTACGACATTGTCAATAATATTATTACAATAAATTTAATGGTCGTAAAGACCACTCTTGTCAATAATAAGCTTGTTCAGCCTTTCAGTAGTGGGATTTACGACCCATTGTTAAAGAAAAATTTCAAGCACCCCAAAGTAAATTAAACTAAAAAGTATGGTTAGTTAATATCTTTTTTTATTTTATTTTAATTTAAATTTCGCCAAGTTTCTTATTATTAAAATCAAACCATAAACAATACACTTCTTTGACATAATTTTTTTTTTTTTCTTATTTTTATTATTCAAAGCATTCTACTATTTTGATGCACGCTAATTTTTGATTATACGCTAACTATGATTTTGCTACAATTTTAAATATTATAATAAGAAGGCATTATGAGGTTATTATATTATTTTCGTTGTATTTGGCCAATGATGTCTCACTTTTGGACACAATTTATTATTTTAGTGATCCAGTTATCAGTAAATGATGCAGCTACTTATTACTTTTATTAATGCTTTATATTGACAATTTAATATTAAACCCAAAACTATTGACTAATATTCTTAAGTCACAGAAATAGTTATTAAAGTCTATTTGGTAGATTAGTTTTTAGCAGTTAAATTGCATTTAGCTCTAATAAAATCATATGTAGGTTGAGAAGATATTCAGAATACTGACCAAAATATAAAGAATATCATATTCTAGAAAACGAAGAATTAGTTTTTGTTTGTTTTTATAATTGAAATTTAGAATTGTCTAAGTAAGACAGTCTTTTCACATTTGACCTCAACGAAATCATCTTGACGAGGAAATATTTTATGATAGCTAACCCCAACTATAACCTAATTTTGCACCGCAACTTTACTGGCACCTGACAGAAGGAGACTACAGGAATGCAATATCGACATGAGACAGTCATATCACATTTAGATTTAACGAAATCATCTATATGAGTAGAAATATTCTTAATATACTAAAGATTCAGGTGATTTCTAAGATGTCAGACATGGCACCTTTAGAAATTCATTAGATAGGACAGTTTTATTGCATTTGGATTAAACGAAATCATCTTTACAAGGTAATTTTATTCTAGATACTATGAAATAGGTGTAAAAATAATAAAGCCACAGGAAGTCTATACAATAAAGTAATTAAAAAAATAAAGACACCGTTTTTGAAAAGGCGTTGGGACGGATCCCCAGAGATGCAGGTTCAAGTCCTGTCCCACAGGCGGGTCACCGGACATTGGAGGCGCTCCGTCCTATAATGGACGAGTGGCTGGACAGACGCCACGGGGCTCTGTCCTATAGGCTGACGCAGATACTTTCCGGACATGGTTGCTTCGGAAAGTATCTGCATCAGATAGCGCGGAAGGAGCCCGACACTCGCTGCCATCACTGCCCCAGCGACGTGGACACGGCTAACCACACGCTCGAGGTATGTGTGGCCTGGACTGCCGAGCGCGACGAGCTGAAAGCGGTGGTGGGAGACGACCTTTCACTCCCAGGTGTTGTAGCGGCGATGGTGGAGGACGAGGCTGCGTGGACAGCTGTTCTTCACTTCGCCGAAAGAGTGATGACGGCGAAGGAGGTCGCGGAAAGGGAGCGAGAGGTATCCTCTCGGCCCGACCGCACCCGTAGAATACGACCCTCAGGGCGTCCGCGTCGCGACGACCTGATGCCTCCATAAATGGGCTCGTAGGCAACAGGCTCGGGGGGGCCTGTTGCCATGTAAGAGCCCGGGCGGGGTGCACGTGGTTACCGTGCGCCGCTGAGGAGGAAAAGGTCGTCAAACCTTTTCGTAGAGGGGTCCGGCCAAATCGGACCATAGTCGTTGGGTACCGCGGAAGACTTGCAAATGCCCGTAGTCCCTGACATCAAGGCGAGTGAGGAACCGGTGGAGTTTTTAGTGGGTAAACCTATGGCCGCCTACCACCTTAGGCCATAGGGAGCCCCACACACCGCGTCGCTCTCCCCCGAGAGTGGCGTGACGGTGCATCAGGCTGCATTTTCTCCACCAAAAAAAAAAAAAAAAAAAAAAAAAAAAAAAAAAAAAAAAAAAAAAAAAAAAAAAAAAAAAAAAAAAAAAAAAGGTTCAAGTCCTGTCGGGTGCGAAATTTTTGGAAAGCATTTCTTTAAGTATAAAATAAAGACATTTAAACAACCGATTTCTTGTTTCCCCAAAACTTAAACAAGAGTTTTGAGGGACAAAGATGTTGTTTTAGTTTAACTATTACAGTTATGATTATAATACTTATTGTATAAGTTTCATTTATAATTCTTTTAAAATAGATTATATTTTTATTTTCTATACAATAAAGTAATTAAAAAAATAAAGACACCGTTTTTGAAAAGGCGTTGGGACGGATCCCCAGAGATGCAGGTTCAAGTCCTGTCGGGTGCGAAATTTTTGGAAAGCATTTCTTTAAGTATAAAATAAAGACATTTAAGGCGAGCGTTGATGGGAAGAGTGAACCTGAGGAAATTGCAACCATATTTATGGAACATTTCAGGGTTCGCTCTCCTCTTGGTCCATCGGCCGGTGCGATCGATGCTGTGCCGAAGTGTCTTGGAGAGGAATCACTAATACATTTCACCGCCAAAAACGTAAAGGCAGTCATTAAATCAATGAGTGGTGGTAAGTCTCCTGGGCACGATGGGCTCAGCATCGAACATTTTAGATACGCTGGTGTGCACCTGCCGAGGGTCCTAGCTACGTTTCTCACGATGTGTTTAAGACATTCGCACCTACCAGCTGATTTTATGAAAACCGTGGTGGCACCCATCGTGAAGAACCGAACTGGTGATATATCAGAAAAGGGAAATTATCGTCCTATTTCACTTGCAACCACTGCTGCTAAGATACTGGATGGTATGCTTGATACTTGCCTTAATAAGTATCTAAACATTGAAGACGCTCAGTTTGGGTTTAGACCTGGACTCTCAACTGAAAGCGCAATATTAGCTCTCAAGCATACTGTCCAGTATTACACTAGTCGCGGGACGCCGGTGTACGCCTGTTTTCTTGATCTCTCCAAAGCGTTTGATCTAGTGTCATACGATGTGCTCTGGAGAAAGTTGAGGGACAGGGGTGTGCCGGCGGACGTGCTTTGTATCCTGCAGTATTGGTACCTAAATCAGGTAAATGTTGTTAGGTGGTCCAATGTGTGTTCTGAACCGTACAGGCTGGAATGTGGAGTGAGACAGGGGGGGAGAACGTCTCCGAAACTTTTCAGTCTGTATGTAAATGACCTCATAGCCGGGTTGAGTGGCGCTCGTGTCGGGTGTATGGTTGATGGTGTTACTATTAATAACATCAGCTACGCAGACGACATGGTGCTGCTGGGCCCGACTGTTGGGTCGATCAGGCATCTGTTGGGCACCTGTGAATCTTATGCAGAGAGGCATGGACTGACCTACAATGTTAAAAAAAGTGAATATATGGTCTTTGGGGTGGCTGGTAGGAAGGTAGAGGAGCATCCAGACATTTTACTTAACGGAAAACCAATAAACAGGGTCAATACATTTAAGTATCTGGGACACCTTCTTGCTAGCGACCTCAAGGACGATATAGACATTGAAAGGGAACGCAGATCTCTGGCGGTCCGGGGTAATATGTTGGTCCGAAGGTTTTCCCGTTGTACTGAGCTCGTAAAAATAACTCTGTTTAAGGCGTACTGCCAAAGCCTGTACACGGGGAGTCTTTGGATTAGGCATACCAAGAGCGCGCTGGATACCTTGCGGATACAGTACAACAATGTGTTCAGGATGATGTTGGGGCTGCCTCGCTACTGCAGTCAGTCGGCGATGTTTGCTCAGCATAGCACGGATGGCTTTCATGCTGTGCTGCGCAAGAAAACTGCTTCACTGATTCGCAGGGTGCGTGGCAGCGACAATAGCATTCTGAGGACAGTGGCGGACAGGTTTGACTCGCCACTATGGCAGTCCCTTGTAGGAAGGGTTATTGCGGAGGTTCCCTTGTTGCCTTCCCTGTAGCCCCTTAGCCTCAAATTGTTGTATTTTATTTGTTTTTATTATTTGTTTTTATTTTGATTAATGTAGTCTAATTTCCTCAATTTAATTTAATAAAATCTTCTAACACTAGTTATATAAGTCATATTACTAACACATAATATGGACTGAAATGTTGTCTGAAATAAATGAATTTTATTTTTATTTTTTTTTATTTTATTTATTTAAACAACCGATTTCTTGTTTCCCCAAAACTTAAACAAGAGTTTTGAGGGACAAAGATGTTGTTTTAGTTTAACTATTACAGTTATGATTATAATACTTATTGTATAAGTTTCATTTATAATTCTTTTAAAATAGATTATATTTTTGGCTTATAATTCTAAAAATTTAGTTAATTTTTATTATTGCAATGATTTAATACTAATAAATTGGTATAAATAAACACATATTCGATTTATCCATTTCTTCTAAAATAATAAAAGGGCAAAATTTGTTTGTTTGTAACGAATAGACTTCTGATGAATGATAAAATAATAATAAAAAACACTTTACTTCGGGTCGTTTTACTGCCTAATGCAGGTATTTTAACTAGATACTTTAGTTTTGTAGGCCCTTTACCCCCTTAAATTCAAATTTAATTGCCCTGTACATCCCATTGCTGATTATATTTGGTCCTTTACGACACATATGACCCTATTATAACCAATTATTTGTGGCTGTAAAGTACTTAAGTTTATTTTTGGAAGGCTGTAAAGGACTCCTATTTTCTTCAATAATTAACTTAGGCTTATCTTATTATTTTTTAAGGATAGAGCAAGAAAAAATAGCTAGGGTTGCCCTTAACGTTATTATTGTAGCAATTTATATGACAAAAATATAAGACATCAAAAATTTTAATTTTTGTTTTTTAGCTCTCCTGAACAATCGTGTTTTGTCCTTTACGACAATTGAAATTTCCAGTATCGAATGGTAAAGGTACAAATAATAAATTTGATTTGAAAAGAAATAGAAAAAAAACTATTTTATTAAATACCAAGGTAGGTATCATTTTTTTATTAGAAATTATTATAGATAATTCTGCTGTTAGTATTTCAATCGTTTTTGGTTATTCCCACCCACTCCAAATTTTGGTTCACAATGATCCAAGGCTTGAAAATAAAAAAAATGCCTAAAAAAAAATATTTCCGGTTTTCACCTTTAGCACGATGTACTATGGGGCGTCTCCTAGGTTTTTTTTGATAGTACGATAGGAGGAAACACTCGAAATTTAAAAAACCCACGACGGAAAAAACCTACCCAAAAAATAATACCAAAAGCGGCGCCGTCGTATCGTGACGTGACCTATTGTATATTTGAAGTAGAAAAAAAACTTTAAATTGATAACCTCCTCTTTTGTAAGTCACATACAAAAGCAAATCTTTCAACCCAAACCCCAAATGCATACACCGACATGGCCGTCGAGGGTGATGAAATGGATAAAATTTACTCTGTTTCTATACCATTTACATTATCAAAGGATAATAATATTGAGTTCATTTACTTGTATGTAATTCATCTAATCAATTTCATCAGTATTTGTTTTTTTTTTATTTGGTGCCAAAACTAACTGCGTAGAATTGTAACATTTTTACGTGACTGATAATGATATTTTTTATCAAATGGATAGGTATCTGATAGAGTGTGATTGGAAAATCTCGATTTTTGTCGTTAAATTTATTATTTATTTATTATTTTTAAAGTAGCTCTGCCTATGTCCCGATTCAGAAGAAAAATCAGAATAAGAAGAGTAGCCTATGTGTTATTTCAGGTTTAGAGTCTAACTATGATTAAAGTTTCATGATAATCAGTTTAAAAGTTTTTGTGTGAAGGAATAACAATCTCAAAAACTTCCGCGTTAACTACAATTTTTGTAGTAACACCAAATTATACTAGTAGAACAAGTCCCAACTTGTTCTACTAATACACTTTCCTGCTATTTATTTTTGCATTTGCATTAACTATATGTACAGACACGTCACAAATATCCACTGAGATATATCTTTTATCGCTTTTATCAGACCATCAAACACTAGCTATCATGCAAATAAAAATACGCGATAGATAACCATTTTGTTGAAATAACCGTGGAAGATTCCTATTGGTTTCGGATGAATCTTCCTCAAAAAATGGTGCAAAAACTGCGCAGTTCCTCTCGATAATACATTTTTATGGTGCACGCTAAGTAATTGTAAAAACATTTTTGGTACTCATTGCTATTAGATTAACGAGACAATCTCAGACACACCTCCTAATCCTTCGACTGCTTAAAACACACACGTTGTGATTGCGAATTTATTTAGCGATTTGAGACTTTTCAGGACTATGGCAGCTTTTTATATTTTCGCATAAAAGGAGCATGGAATATGTTTGAGATATCACCTCTAGCCAAAAATTTTAGACAGGTATCTTATGAGAGACTAGAAGATTAATGGTAGCTTTTAACAGTGAAGCATTTCAAACTCTTCTCTGGCGGGCTGCTCTGCCGAGTTTTATCAGTTCCAAAGTCAAATTGTTCGAGAAATCACTTATACACCTTGAAAAAAGTCGTGATTCAATTCGAACATTGTTGTTAGAATACTTACTCAGCTATCTCTAATAATTTAAGATCCTAGTGCATAATGTGTAATTAAAAAATCCTACATCACAATACGTCACAGTTTTTTCTAACCCTAAACCAGTAAGACAACTACAAGTATCAATGCGAACATGGAATAAATTCACAGACCATGAATGCTGACAAAAATAACCCACGTGACGCAACTTGACAATCCGGTTGTGGGCGACTTTCCTTGTAGTTTTTTGACAAGTTTTATTTCGTGCATTCTCTTACTTAATTCCTTTTACGTCATAGTGTGCGACTGTGTAAGGTGATTGGAATGGAACTTTTGATTATTTTTTGGAGCTAGAGGGAAAATATTGTTCTTGGCATCTAGGCGAACAACTTTTCTCTTTATTTTCTTCAAGAACTTTTAGTAATTCGAAGTTAAGATTTTGAGTTCAAAGTTTATTTATTTCTTCGGTTGACCAAAAGTTGTTTGCCTAGATGTCCAGAACAACCCCTCAAAATCATCGTACATGATTTACACGTACATCGCAAAGAGGCTAAGAATTTAGCCAGGTCTCTTTTAAATGACTAGGATGGTAGACCTAAAGGTCTATTAAAGCGACCATTTCAAGTGAAACATTTCAAACTCAGCTGTGACGGAGGAGTTTCATTAGTTTCGAAGTCAATTTTTTGGGAAATTATTCACACACATTTAAAAAGATCGAAGAGAATTAGAACGTTATTTACCCCTAATACCCACTATCTATGATTATAATCTAAGCATGAAGGATTGACATCTGTAACACAATTGCATAATATTGATTCATAGCTTAGAGTATATATTCATAGGATCAACCGCTGATAATCTGAGTCACATTTTCTAACATATATTTGTACCAGACAATCCGTAAAAAAACATAGGCAAAGTCAATGAACTTCATGTTTTTACACAGATCAAAGCTCAATGATTCTAACTAAGCACGTGTGAAATATGAACAATTGTAACAACTAACTGTATGGTTAATAAAACCGAATAAATAAACGTGGCCAAAACAATCCTTTTGAAGATTTTTTAGACATTTTTGTTTAGATTACGATTTAAATAGCAATATTTCATCAGATGGTGAAATGACTTTCAAATTTGTAGGGCTATTCTACTAAAATTATAAATTTAAAAGTTTAAGTGTAAGTAAATTAAGATGAAAACGAGTATGTTTGTTACTCTTTCACGCAAAAAGCCTGAACCGATTACGATGAAACTTGCAGCTATATGTGTACAGCTGTAGATAATTATATTAACTCTAAGCTACTTTATTTTATTCTGATATTCACAAGGGACCGGGACTTACGCGGGTAAAACC
Source organism: Idaea dimidiata (assembly GCA_949358125.1). NCBI lineage: Eukaryota > Metazoa > Arthropoda > Insecta > Lepidoptera > Geometridae > Idaea > Idaea dimidiata. Next base: position 16,275,622 of record OX442334.1, on the reverse strand, counting down.
GCAGGACGCAGCTATTTGTAAAAGACTCTCGCCCGTTTTTACCCTTTGGGTACGGATCCCTAAATAAATAGGTAGATGTCATTGCATTTTCTTTTTTTTTATACGACTACGGTGAAGCCAAAATGAAGGGTAATGTTTTAAAAATTATGAATGAGTTGTGAATAGATTCGTAATAAATAATTTACCGGGTGTGTCGTGTGCTATATTATGTAAATATGTAATACATTTTATCAAAATATTGTTCGTGTACGTACTTACTATACTTACCTAATTTAACATTTTCTTTTCCACGTGTTACCTAAATCCATGCTCAGGTCATATTTTATAGCACCATGATGACCGTCACGTATATAGGTAGGTATCTACAGCGAACGTTACATTTTGGACATCGGAGCTCAGTATGCTCAATACCATTAAAACTAGGACAATGCATTCTCTCACGTAGACTTTGGCACGTGGAGATTATGCAAGCATTTTTTATTGACGTACGTTTAGTCCCAGTTGATCCGCTGATAGCAGTGATTAGGTCAAGTTAGAGGCTTTAGGGTCACCTGAACAACTCTATATTAGGTAAGACACACCACGATCCTGATAAAAATGATTTAAACCCTGCGAGTGAAAGATATAAATAATTGGGTTGTTCCTACCAACTCCAAAATGTGTATTGTCCCCAGTTTCCATAGAATGATTTTATTTCGTTTTCTAATATTCCTATTTCTAAAAAAAACATTTTTGGATTCGATATCAATAATAGTTGTTTTTTAAGATTCTTAGCACGATTCACATACTTATTGAAAACCGGGCTGATACAAGCTTTGTAAGTACTTACCTTAAGACTATTTTATTCTGTAAGTAACTTTAACTTTACATCATTAAATATTGTATTTTACAACCAATTAATTTAGTAAATAAACCCGTTTATTTATTTTCCTCAGTACCAAAGTTGTTTATAGAATTATCTGTCAAGGAAACTGTAGGGTCCGCGGTAATACCCGGTTACTGGGAAGTTCCCAAGTTTATCGGTTATTCTGTTTCTTTGCTTGTTTGTGGTCGGTTAATGTAAATTATTTACGGTAATTGCGGCGCGTCGGGCGAACGCTCGGCTGCAATGCAGTAGGCTGCGGGTTCGATTTCCGTCAGGTGCAAATATTTATATGCTTAAAATATATATTTGTATCAGGTCTGGGTGTCTTTCTATGTATAATATGTATGTATTTACAAAACAAAAAGTATAAATGTAGTATATCCGTTGTCTAGTACCCATTAGTACAACCCTAGTGCTTAGTGTCAAGCTAGATTGCGCTGTGTGTAATGAATGTCCTGCAATATTTATATAAAAAAATATGGTAGCGTAGGTAGGTAGGTTATTGCCTGCAGTATTTACTATTTTTAGACTTTAAACATTTAATACTATGTAATTAAGCTTTACTCTTTTGTGTTCAATTTATATTTAAATTCCATAATTATAAAAATAAAATAAAGGAGATTTAAAAGTGCTCATTATGGTGGTCGCATTTTCCGCTTATTTTACTAATATTATAAATTGTGAAAAATTGTGTATAAGTATGCAGTAAACGAGTGTATTTCTAACTTCTTCATTCAAAATATACTCAACCTCTAAAATTTAGAATGCAGATTGCCGTGTGATTGAGACTTTAGCAGGGAAACTGCTGGGTATTCTAATTCAATCGATCAAATTGTATTAAATTTACTACAATAAACAGATAAAAAGGAACATTTTATTGATAAAAACAATACCTACCTACAGCAGTGTGACGTATAAAAATGTGAAAAATATAAAAAAAATATATATATAAAAATGTGATCAAACTCAAAGGAGTTTGATCACATTTTTATAAATTTGTTATTGGCTAAAGAGCCAATAACAAACAAAATATTTGCATTCTAATTCAATCGATCAAATTGTATTAAATTTACTACAATAAACAGATAAAAAGGAACATTTTATTGATAAAAACAATACCTACCTACAGCAGTGTGACGTATAAAAATGTGAAAAATATAAAAAAAATATATATATAAAAATGTGATCAAACTCAAAGGAGTTTGATCACATTTTTATAAATTTGTTATTGGCTAAAGAGCCAATAACAAACAAAATATTTGCATTGGAAAACACAGGCATAGAGATTAACACTAATTCCATTATCACAATATTTAAATTATCAATATTATAAATAATTACTTTTTACGAGAAATTGGTAATAAATTACCTACATAATTAAATGATAGCGAACTTGTAGTCGATTCTCACGATGACTAAGCTGATAGGCTATAGGATGTAGATATAATCAACTTGATTCTACTGTTTACTTGGATACAATACATAATTACCTACAAATTGAATAGAACGATATGTCTGTGTCATTCTCGCTATTTGACTGATGAAATATAATGTTTATTTACAAAATTATTACTGTTAAATTATTTAGTACCAGCGCAATACTTCTTTCTTCTCCTCTAAAATATTAAATACTTAATTATTATGTCTGTTAGGATTATTTATATTAGACCGTTTCCCGGCCGTGCCGAGTCCGAGCTTCGTTGTGTGTTGCTCGGCCGCCACTCGGTTGCAACAGATCGATCGACTGCTCGCCGAGCAATGGACAACAAAGCTCGACCGGGTGACGCGATGACGGTCTAATATAAATCATCCCTTATACGTCCAGTCTCACGGGGCTGAGAAGCTTCTAACGCCTTTTTCGATGGTGCGTGGAGCCGAAGCCAAGACGTAGAGGTCATTAACAATTTTACTCGCAAACTACAAAGTGGACAAAGTTTACTCTAACTTGCTTTGTTTTTTTTAATTTTAAAGAAGTGCTTAAATTAAGTACCTAAGTGCCTCTACTCTATATTGTATGTCCAGGATGGACAAACTGTTGATACCTTTAATATTTAATGACACCTTAATGTACATAGTTATTCAATAAATTTTCTTGATTCTTAATTGGACACCAAGCCGGCGATTATCACTGTGTGCACCATAAAATGCAGCCAAGGACGTAATTGCATTGCTTTCTTTCAAAATCTTGTTATGTTGATAGTGCGACCAAAGCCTAAATACAATACATCGCATTTCCAATAAAAGTAGGCGTTTAATACCTAATTAGGAGGCAGACAGACACAAACAGTAAACAGTACTGGGAAGAGATATCTCTCGTGGTCAAACACAACACTGACACAGTCTAGCACGAGATAATACCTCTGAAAACCCAAGCCGAACTGATAAAACGCAAAAACAAATACAGTGGAGGCGTAATTTATTGATTTTCCGCTTTTTGTAAAGGAAAAACAATCCGCCTATATGATATATGGAATTGCGTTTTAATAATAAACCACAAGTATCTAGTAGTAAATAATAATACCTAGTATGTACCTAGTTCTTAGTAAATAATAATAATTATAAATATGTATCAGATTCTCGTCATTGGATGTTTTAATTTTTTTTTTTAAATAAAGTTGAAATAATATCATTAGTAAACCCTAATATAATTATATTTTTATACCTATTCAATACAACCTTTACTTATTTATTATGCTAATTATCAATTTCACATCATCTAACAAACAAAAAATGTCATTTTTTCCAAGTTGCAGAATTGCTTTCAGCGAAAAATACTAGGTTATTCCCATTTTACCAAAAAATTTAAAACTTTTTCTAAATGAATCATGCATAATTCACACAAGGTTTTTTAATCTGTTTAAGAAAAAAGTTATCAATATTTTAATCACTTAGTTCAACAGAATAATAATCTGAGTGATATTATTTATTAGTATCCAAAACATTGTATATGTACTTTACCTAGAAATTCAGTTTCCATACAATTCCAAAAACATGCCAAGGAATAAGAATCATTTTCCCTGTTATCTAATTTAAATAATTTATACTATGTTACCTACGTAGCAACGAACATTGACGCAGAAACAAAATTTGTTTAACTCCGAGATTTACCTGCAAGGATAATTCCGATTATTTATGTTTTTACTTAGGTAACTTAAAATTATGTGTTGGAAAATACGTTGTTATGTTTGTATTAGGACCGGGCGTCTTAAATCCAAATTTTGGTTAGTAACAGAATAATAATTTGTGTTGCTAGTTGTTCGGGAATAAAACGGGACTAGATGACTTTAGAACCCTCTAGTCTAGTCTAGTTAACTTGTAAGTAGTAAATACTTGATTTTTTACTTTAAAATTTCGCGTAGTCGCATCGTACCTTCTACTTTTACACATCTCAAATTCGCAGGACGCCCTGTCACAGTTTGACCTTATGGTATGACCTTAAATGCAGTGCAGTGCTTATTAGTTATTTTTGTCACGAGTCTCGTGATTTTTTACGTTGTGATTTCGGATTTGCAATAACTGGTGGAACATCGAGCTCCTTCAAAACAATTTAAAACACAGTAAATACCCTGTTATTGAATAATATTTGTATGCAATGATGATAATACTTAATCCCTGACCTTCTTTATCATGATAAAAAAAAATCCTCCAACCACAAGAAAATCTAACGTATGAGTAAGGTTAGCAAGTTAGCAATCCCAATGACTCATCTAACGTCTAGCAGAGCAACATATTTTATACCAGTTCATGTAAAAGTAATATAATATAATATTATGTAAGAATTATTTTAGTTGAAGAATTAAGAGGATGACTGGTCACCTTAAGTAGTACTTACATTTCAAGTTAAAATATTTCATGAAATAATGAAAATATAAGTTTAATAATGCTCAAACTCTGACCTATATCAATTTAAAAATCCCTCTACTTCTACACAAGGGAATTCAACCTGAATAAGGTGAGCAAGCTCAGTGACTCATCTAACGTCTAGCAGAGCAACTGGTACCAGTTTATGTAATAGTTAGTACAATATAGGTCGTTGTACGGCCGCCGCATGCCGCCGGCCCCTGAGTCATGCCAGAGCGACCTTGTTAGGCTCAGTCATGCGACCTTGGGTAGGAGTTTAGGACGCAGTAGGTCTCCCTGGTAACTTGTGTTTTTCGTTTGTTATTAATTATTAGGTAGGATGGGGGGACGGTACAGATCTTCTTAGTCACCTTGTTGTGTATTTGAAAATACTTACTGGCCTCAGAGTGGGTACAAAGCATTTAATACAGAGTAAACATTTTTCCCCATTTGAAAATGTTAGTATGAGTACAAATCGTGTCAGTTTAATAAGTAAATAAATAATTAAATCAATCTATCAAATGATTAAAATAGTTAAATCACCGCGATCGAAACCATAAACAGACGGACAGACAGAACGAAACTATAAAGGACTACGTAACCCTAAAAATGTATTTGATTTTTAAAGTATTAGTGCCAAAAGTTTACATACAGCCCAGCAGAAAACACAGCTTTGCCTGGTTTTTGTAATTACTGTGGTGTAGACAATAAACACTTAATCCATCTACTATTATAAAATTAATAGTAGGTATAAATAAATACCCTATCAAACAGCTTATCACTATGCCTTCAACTGAAATTTAGTGAACTTTCATGAGGGCAGTCTAATGTTTGTAAACATAAGTGTCATAGACCTCGCCCACAGTAAACTGAAGGTTGACTGACTGAAGAGATGAGATGTTGAACTTATTTCATAGGCTTTAAATGTAATCGAACTATCAAAGTTCATTGATTTATTAAAAGGAAAAAAATATTTTAAAATATAAAAATAATGTAGTCCATTTCGAAGATGGTAATTAAAGTCTAAAGGAAGTGGTTCCAGAGGTTATCAACTGTTTTTCTACGACTTTTGGAAATTCGGACTTTTCTCATCACTTTGAGCATAAGTCACCGTCCTTGAAACAAGCTATGTAATATTGGAATAGGAACGAAATTTTCAAAATCGAACCAATACAAATTCGTGTCGATAAAATGCCTAAAATAATAAAGACGAGTCAGGACAACTATAATTATTATCTTAGGAATATTTTTAAACAAATTAGCATGGAAAAAACAAATGAACATAGATAAAATTGTTGAACATCATAAAAACAAATAGACATAATAATTAGGTATCTGTAAATGTTGGAAAAAAACCTAAGTAAGTAGGTAAATTCATTTATAGTTTTTTTATTCTAAAGAATTTCTTCGATAGTAATAAACTGGACTACAAACGAGACTAGAAAGGTCACCTGATAGTGATGTATTTCAAACTCGTCTCTGATGGATATGCTTTACCAGTTTCCAGGTCAAATTGTTTAGGAAATTAAGTACTTATACTGTACACGCCTTTAAAAATATGATTCAAATTTTAAAGTCGCTTCGTAGTTAGGTAAAATAAGGTAAAGGTACCATCTAGGTAAATAAAATAAGGATTTTTTTCAATCATTTTCTATTTATTTTGCTACATAAAGTAGGTAGTCTTTGAATAAGGAAGAGAGATTCTGTAGCATAGCATAGCACAAACTCTCCCCTGTCTTGGAGCTTATTTGAAACAAAATTCCGGAGCTTGTGGGAATGAATCTTGTCGTGGTTTTTATTTTGAGGCCTTAATGGTTGTATTTAGTAATGATTGTATCTAGGTAGGTACTTATTTTAATCTAAGTATAAATTTTTTAAATATATTTTTTAATGTTATTTAACACTTAGAATTTTAGTCTTTTTTTTTAAATAAATCTTGTGACTAACACACAGCGCCATCTAGCCCCGTGGTAAGCTGCTAAGCTTGTGTTACGGTGACTAGACAGAAAACGGATATACTACTTAAATTTTTAAAAATAAACTACTTAGAGTCTTATTTTGTATAATAATCTTTTTTATGGTTTTTCAAGATAATATATGGTTATACAATATACATATAATGTAGGTAGGTACCCTGGGTACTTACCTACTTAAACAAATTTTTAAATGTGAATATTTGTGTTATTCACATGGCACCTAGGTAGGTACTACGAAATTGTACATATCCCGGAATCTTTAAGAAATAAAAATCTCATCGCACGGCAAAAATGACCTCTGCTTCAAATTCACAACAGAAAGACCTTGCAACCCTGAAATTATTTACGCAACCTCAATTGTTTCCAGACGTCTTAAATCACATGATCGCTCTATCAATAAAATCTTGATAACAAAACTATTTTTAAACTACCTAACCGTCGACATAACAACACAGTGACGTTATTTTTTAAACCAATGAATCAAATTTATCAGTGGGTGTGACAATTTATAATGTCAATGGATTTACAACCTTATAACGTACTGATAGAGTTCTAAATGGTAGTTGTTTATGAACTACGTAGAAGACCTAATTGGCGGCGAACGTAATTTGTGACGTGAATTGACGAAGGTATTGGAGATCTTGAAAGAAACCTCTACAATGCAGCGCGTTGTCTTATTCCAGAAATATTTGCGTCATACGAGAGGTTTCCAAAGGAAAAATACGGCAATGAATAATAAATTCGATCGCGATGGACTATATTTTTAAAGATAAATAAATATCCGTCCCTGATAAATAGGTAGGTATTAGGCATGCAAACAGAGACATGTTACATCGTCGTCTTCGCTCCTAGAAGACTATGCACCTGCATTCCGCCGGCATTCCGCATGCTATTTCCTTACCGAATCGAGCCCCAGACTTTTGTATTTTACAAGCATCCTATAGGAAATAAATAATTTATATTCTTGACTCAATCGTCTTCTTTAAGGTTTGGGTAGTTTTTACTTTGATATATCAAAACGATACAGTTGAACACAGCGACTTTGTTACTCAATCACGGACAACCTACTGAACCGATTGCGATGAAACATTTTCAAGATTTACAGTGGTGAGGGATTATTCATCCTTCAGGATAAATATTGTTTAGGTGTAACGTTCCCTGAATTACTAAAGTATGACTCACGGAGAAATTCTAAATATTAGAGCTCGGAGTCCATATAATATGAGTCACGCTTTCCAGTACGGAATACATGAATATAAAAGCATTATTATAATTATTATAAACCATTTTGTGATACTACATCGTAAAAAAACGTATTAAGTACATAACGTACATAACAAAATAGGCTGCATTTGAGGAACTAAAATGACTATTTTAGGGATCGTCTCCACGAGATTTAGAATCGCGGCGATATAAATTATCTTATTTCTATACAACGCACCGCCCCGCGTTGACATCGCCGTGTTGAGGTTGAGACACGTTCGTACAGATTGTATAGGTACTAGAAATAAGTGGCTCGACGAAAATATCGCCGCGATTCTAACGCTCGTGGAGACGGTCCCTTAGATAAAATGAAGATCATAAAGATAAAAATGTAAACAAAAAACTCATACATTTATTTGAAAGCGACAGCTCTTTGTTTACTACTTCTATGTCGACAGTTTTATGTTTACATTTTTTAACCGACTTCAAAAAAGGAGGAGGTTCTCAATTCGTCGCGTATATATTTTTTTTTTTAACATTGAGACAGTCAATATTTAAACGATCTAAAACAAAAGACGATCGGAGTGTAAACAAAATACGGTTGAAATAGAAACACCCTTAATTTAATAGACTCATTGCTTAAAGTAACCCTTTTTTGGGTCGCGCTGTCGCTAGTATACAAGGTGTAACGGGTATGCCCTTTTAAGCCGAAAGGGGGTTGTTCTAGACGTCTAGGCGAAATTTTGTTTTACGACTTTTGGAAATTTAAAGTACTTTTCGAAAATTTTAAGTGTAAAGTTTACTTGAAAATCAGTTGTTTCTCAGAGTTCGAGGTCATTGACCTTATTTTTGTCCTTTTATTTTGTTCGGTCTACTACAATCAAAACTTCTATTAAGTACCTTTATTTAAAAAAACAGTTGTTTTTTCAGTGTAACATAACGTCAAAATTTTCAAAAAAAAGTTTTAATCTTATAAAGTCGTAGAACAAAAGTTGTTCGCCTAGACGTCTAGAACAACCCTCTTTCGGCTTTAAAGGGCATACCCGTTTCACCTTGTATAGGGTTAAAAAGGTAATCAAAATAATGCCTCCTGGAACCGATTGTGATGAGACTTGGAAAATAGGTAGCTCAACAAACACATACACAAACTTTTATATTTACATCTTCATTCATCATTCATTATACCTAACTAAAAGCCTCTTTGTTTTCAGAAGATGTTAAAAGACATCGCCTCCCTGATCATACGGCACACGGTGGTCTCCCGAAGACACCTGACTCCTGAGCTCGCCATCAGGGTCATTGACGAGACCTGCCCGCTCTGGTCTGCTGCAGAAGACCAGCTGCCTTTCAAAGACCCCTTTTGGGCGTTCTATTGGCCTGGAGGACAGGCGATTACCAGGTATAATAATCATTCATAGCCTTATTTATTAGTCGTCCGTCGCGAAGTCGTCGCGTTGTCATTCGGCTAAAAAAATAAAATTAAATACACATCAAATAATTTAAAAAAAAGAAAAACAGACTTCATAAAAAAGAAGATTTTTTTATACTGTCTGTGGTTTTTTAAAGTAGTCGGGGTATTTTTTATTTTAAATTTACTTTAATTTTTTGAACGACAAAAGGACGACTTAGCAATGACAAACGATCATGGTAGCGCGGATTATTTACGTTCCACGTTTATTAATTAGCCTATGAGATTTTTGAGATATTCTACCGACTTTATCTGTTACTAGCTGCGCCCCGCGGTTTCACCCTCGTAAGTCCTGGTCCCGCGGGAATATCGATATTTTTCTTTTATTAGAACCTTCTCCTGACAATAGCATACAAAACAAAAAATAAATAGCGATATCGGTCCAGCCGTTTACGCGTCATTCCGTGACCAAGGAAAATAGGGATTTATTTTTATACAGGGTTTGGGTTTCGAATCCAAAACCGTTCAGGCGGTGATTTTCCACATCAAAACGAAAAACTTTAGGTCTACGACTTTTAGAAATTAGAAGTAAGTAGTTCAGAAAATTTTAAGTGTTAAGTTTACTTGAAAATGAGCTGTTTCTTTAGAGGTCTTTGACCTTAAGTTGTCTTACCTTTTAGTTTGGTCTAATACAATCAAAACTTTAATTGAATTTATTTTCAAAAACAGTTGTTTTTTCAGTGAAATATAACCTAAAAATTAAAAAATATATATTTTCCAAAAATCGTAGAACAAAAGTTATTCGTTTTGATATGGAAAATTAGCCCCTGAACGGTTTTGGATTCGAAACCCATAACCCACTGTATTTTAGATACAATGAGGATAAATTCAATCCATAGGTACTTAGATACCAATCGGAAAACAAAATTCCCCGTCTGTGGGGATTTACTTTCGATAAAAAAAAAACTATAATTTATAAATTTAATACAGTTGCTGTCTTGCATAATAAGCACAGTATTTCGTTTCCGACCTTGATGCTCATAACTTGGTCAAAATTTAAATTAAATTAGTATCTATGTAAATATTTACAAGAAATGAAAAAAATCTAAGGAAATTATGCATTGTTATGAATAGAATAACCTAATTTATATACTTACTTACCATCATTTCACCTTTTGAGGCAAAGGGAACTAAAATTTAAATAGACCATAAAATTTCCTATGGAGGCGATAGGAACACTGGACGAATGGGAACAGCCCATTCTTAAGTTAGACCTTGTCTATGCTCGATAATAATCGTATCATGTACATAATGCATTTTAAAGAAATGCTTTCCTTAAATTCGCACCCTATCGAACTTGAAACTAAATCTGCCTGCCTGCCACGCTGCGTTGAATCTAAGGGTGATTCATAGATGACCATTTAAGCCGAAACATCTGATGTTTAAGTAAACTTTAAATTTTCAAAAATTACTTAGAATTTCCAAAAGTAAAACAAAAGTTTTTTTCAAAAACATCTTAAACAACCCCCTTTTGGCTTTTTTAAGAAACACCCTATATTTAAAAACCATACTTATTTCAACAATATATCTTGTTTTCCGTATCGATGTGTACTAATTACTACCTATTTCATTTTTATATAACTGACAAATTATTATACACAATAACAACTAAAAACTAGGTAAGTATATAATCTAGTCTGGGTATTGCCCAGAACACCAACTTCTAAGAATTCTGCTATAAATAGCTTGTACTTATTAGTAAGTTCTACTTAATAGTGTTTGAGAATAAATGTAACGTGTAAATATTCGATGTAGCATAACCATATTGGGCCCTACCATGCTCGTTTCTCGTTGTTTTGCAGGGCGATAGTAGCCCGACAACAGTCCTGCAAAAAATCGGTACCATGCACATGCTTAAACTAAACGATTTAGGTCTACTCTATTGTCTCTGGTAGTGTTGCCGATCAATAGTCGACTATCGATAGCATATCGATAGTCTATCGATAGTTCATTAAAAAACAATAGTATCGATAGCCTATCGATACTATCGATGGTATCGATACTATCGATAGCTTGGTGTGTACTAATACTATCGTTTACCATCAATTCTATCGATACTATCGATAGTATCATACATTAAAAATAACTAAACTATCGATAGTATCGATACTATCGATAGTATTGCATGAGAGCACTCGATACTATCGATAGTATCGATACTGTCGATTGTTTCGTACCATCGATAGTGGCCTAAAATTCAATAGTATCAATCATCTTAATAAGTTGCAGTGGGTAGAATGCCAGTGAAGTTTTGTTCAGTGTTGTTTTGTCAACAGTTCAGTGTTGTTTTGTCTAAGTCCAGGTCGACAAGCATTATTTGGTTTGCATTGGTTATTCTATCTGATACTTGAACACCGCACTATGACTGATACTATCGAAATTTAAGCAGAAATCGATAATATAGATTAATCGATAGTATCGATACTATCAATAGTTAGTTTACTTTTAGTGCATAATACTATCAATACTATCGATAATATTGCTTTTTATTATATAATACTATCAATACTATCGATAGTATCGATAGCATTATTGTAAACCATGCTATCGATAGTATCGATAGTATCGATGCTATCGATAGGCCTATCGATAGGGTACATGATTTTCGATGTAAACCATCGATAGTGAAACTATCGATATTTCGGCAACACTAGTCTCTGGCCTGCAAACTCATCGAAACTGAATTTTGTTTGGCAGTCAGTTGACAAACAAAATTGTTGGACTGTTGTGTTATGTTAAATATAGTGCTAATTTTATAGATTTTTCTTGTTTTCGCGATTTTGTGTTGAAATAATACTCATTTTTCGTCTACCCTGAGGATGGAGCCTCTAAATTGGCTTAAAAACACATAGAATCGGCGGGCGTTGCAGCAATGCTGATATGATACCTAGATGCTGATACCCAGAGATATGATAGATCTATTGCTGCCTAAGTAATAAAAACAATGTGATTAGATAATTATGTCGATGTCTTATATCAAAGAAGTACTCCCAAGAAGCCCCTAACTTTTGAAGCTACCAGCCGCGGCAGCGCAAACCAGGGAACAATTGCTGCCAGGCATCAGTACCTACCAACTCGATTATTGCATAGATAGAGATACTTACCTCATTTTCCAGATATTGAAAGATTGGGCCAAATGTAAAGTATTGCCACAGCTTACATAGTAGTTGGCGCCTCGGCGCTTGTTAGCTAATAATAAAAGAAATCCACATAATTTTTTTTTTATTTTTCATAATAACTTCCTACTTACAACACATAAAACGGATAGGTACCTACCTAGGTATGTATGTAATAAAAGCAAATTGCCTAGGTACTTGCCATAGAAAACTAAGGAACAAAAATGTTTATATATACTAGCTGTAACCCACGACTTCCACCGGTATTCTTAAACAATTCCTTCAACTTCCCTCGACTCTACTTATCCTCACTCCATAAAAATCGTATTCACAGTGGACAACTCTTCTCAAGTCCGGGGTGAGGAGAGAACTGAAACTTAATGAAACGTTTGACAGTAAGTCACAATGTTTCAATAAGTTTCCATCAAGTACCAAACTCAGTGCAGTAAAAAAAAATGCAATATATGAGATTGCCCAGTTTCCTGGAGTGGTTGGCTGCATTGACTGCACACATATACTTACCTATAAAAGCCCCATGAGACAACACAAGGAAAGGCGAATCTCTATAAATGTACAAATTGTTTATGAGGCAAACTCACAAAATTTTGTAGCTCGGTGGCCAGGATCGGTCCATGACTATACAGGATATTTGCTAACAGCCCATGTTGCAAGCAACTTGAGAAATGTGATATTCAAGGCCTTCTTCTAGGTTTGTTTACTCCAGTATTAAACCCAAACAGATTAAAACTACAACCAGGCAAAAAACTACAAAATTTTTGATTCAGTAGTTTTAGAAACATGTATACTATAAATACTTTTCGTCAGATTTTTTACAACAAGTCCTTGGATAAACATCTTTAGATGCACTCTGTCTTTTAGAAAGTAGCCTATAATTAAGCACTAAATTGCATATTAACATTCTGCATTATTATAACATAATTAGTAATCAGTTTGGTACAAATGTTACATAGGAGTCATACATAATACATAGACGGTAAGGATATCCTATTAACATTATAAAGCTGAAAGTTTGTATGTATGTTTGTTACTCAACCACATAAAAACCGCTGAACCTATTATGATGAAACTCGAAATATATAGATAGTTGCCTGGAATAACACATAGGCGTTTTAACCTGATATTCCCGCAGGGATCAGGACTTACGTGAGTGAAACCGCGGGGCGCAACTAATAAGGAAATAAAACTCTTTCATTTCAACTAGTTTTAATTGAGCAGCTTGCCGTTCCAGGCAAGTTTTTTTGTACAGTTTTGCTATCCATTTCCTCCTCTCTGCCAGCTTTAATCGATGGAGTTCCTATTCTCTCTCTTGTTCCCTTTTATAAGTAGCCTCCTGCAGGTTTAAACTCCTCTTGAAAAATCTGCACCTGAATATTTCTTTCTCCTTAAAAGATAAATTATAATTATATTATTTTCAATTTACGTCTGTTTTACACTGACTGCATGATGCAGGCAAATATAAAAATTGTACTTATTATATATTTAGTTTAATTTAAAACACTATTATGTAAACAAATAAAATTATCTAGGTAAATTATCATATAATATTCTACTTTTTTAAATAAATGATACAGGAGTGTTTGAGCATCATCACTTCTATCTCATCTGATGATAGAAGTGATGATGCTGACTCATCTAGAATCATACAATATTGACTACTTTTTACCCAAAAATTAGTTTTTGTTTACTTAAGGCATCACTAGTGTTTATTTATATTATATTGCAAGAACAGATTCATGGATTCAAAAACCCGCTCCCAACCCTGTGGGAGTAAGAGAATAATACATACCAAGTTTCATAGTAATCAGTTCAGTATTTTTTGAAGGATGAAGGAGCAACAATTTTTTCTTACAATATCACTTCCTAGTTTTTGAAGATATACTTGTAGTCTGTGCTTCATTAGTCTCTTCAGTTTGGGCCAAATAACATTATACTCTTTATTGTCTAATTAACATCAGTGAGTACAGCTGTGTCCTGGCTTATTGATGAACCGGCTGACTTTTTTGGTGGGGCCCACCTCCAGTACGCAAACAGTCTGACGAGACATTTTCACTGCACTGAATTTAATTGTAACAAACTAATGCACAAGTCCGATGCCGAACGAAACCAGACGCAACGCAATGCAAAGAATGAATTGCGATGTAGGTAATTAAATAAAATTGAGCCCTTGTTTACATCGTGTTTTTCATTTCTTACCGGCGAGATGTAAACCGATTATGGCCATTTGGAATTTAGCCAGTGTCAAGTTTTTTTTTTTAATAAAATGGCTTTATGTGATCACAAATTCTGCCAAGGACACGTAGTGAAGAAAGTACAAAAGATTTTAGAATCTTTCCTCGATTAAACTTTTATTTTATTTATAAGTATTTTAAATTTGCAGAGTTTTGGCGGGAACGCGGTGAGGAGATGTGTTGCTAAGTTTTCATTTTTATGAAACCTAGTTCAAACGCGTGTAAATTGTTTAATTTCGGGGGCATATTAATCAATTTAGTTTCGTGTTTTTTTATTAAAAATTTAGTAACACACAGAAGATGTGTTGCTAAATTTTTAATTATCATTAAATATCCGCGTTCCCGCCAAAACTCTTAAATTACTATTAAACCCTACGATAAATAAATAGAATTTATACTTATTAGAGTTTGTTGAATAAACCTTTATTTATTTTGAGCATGAACTTTGAGTATGAGCAAAAGTTTTTTATTTTTAGAGTAGTAAATACTTGTGACACTATTATTATCCATAACGGCTTCGGAACGCGCCCTCACAGACATGAGAAGCTCTTGCCACGAGATAATTTGAGGGTGCGTTCCGAAGCCATGGTAGTTTTTTGAGGTAAGGAACTGGAAATAATGAAAATTATAATTCAAATTTTTAAATTAAATTTAAAATAAAATTCAAAAGTACTACAAGAACTCTAAAGTCTGCGTACATTGGAACTTTTTGATACAAATTATTATGAGGCGGTAGTTTACAGTAACTTTTTAGAATATAATTACATCTCAGTCAACCATGAAAATGCCAACTGTAAAGTTAGCGAAAGCTCTTGTACTGAGTAATAATGCCGTTATTAAATAAAACGCGAGTAAAACCCGGTAAATATTGTGTTTTATTATTATGCAAAATCGCGAAAACTTAAGACAAAATTAAAATATTTAATAAAAATGAAACCATCAAAACGTTTCCTTAGACTTTATTATAAAAACTTTTTAGAAATCTTCTCATGTAGGTACCTTCTTAGTACAGAAAAAAAACCTATAGATAGAATAAGTGCTTGTCTCTGAACGAGTTCTGAACCTATTTCATAAATTTTATTTATTTCTTATCGGTTGTGAACCGATTATGGCCATTAGGAAATTAGCCAGTGTCAAGTATTCTAATATATTATGCAAGTTATTTGCATCGAAACAGTCAAGTCGTCATAGTCAAAGTCAAGTCTAGGGAATCATTTGTAAACACGGCGGCCATTTACAAATAATCTTCACGGAGCCTTGGAGACAACACTAAGTTAACGTTTTGCACCGATTTTCACCTTCATTCCACTTGTACACCTTCACGAAACTAAATTGATTAATATGCCCCCGAAATTAAACAATTTGCACGCATATGAACTAGGTTTCACAAAAATGAAAATTCAGCACCACATCTCCTCAACGAGTTCCCGCCAAGACTCTAAATTTTATTTAGTTGTATTAAACGTTGAACACTAATAAATTTAAAATAATACTGCTTTGAAAAATCATTAAATATTATTTACAATATATTTATGTACAAATAATATTTTTTTCTGACCGCATCTTCATTTAAAGTTGAACGACATAAGCACGACTTATGGGTGGTCATGGTACGAAATTCCATACAAAACGCGTTAAACGTCAGTGAAAACTGCACGACTTATAAGGTCGCTACTGCGCATGACTGAACGAGAACGCGACGAGTTCGCGACGACTTATAAGACATTGTGGTAAGGGCCATTAAAATGATCAAATTTCAATTACAATTGCAAACTAAACACAAAGTTAAACTATAACTTGCGACTGGCTGAAAAATCAAAACTTTATTATAAAAGCTCTAGGCAGAGAAATGTTACATCGTCGTCTTCGCTTCTAGAGGAAGTTTTTGCTTTGATATATCAAATGGGTCCTGCCTGTTAAACCCAGTTGGTTCCGGTCTGTCCCTATCTAACTTACCGACAAATACTAAAGTGAAAAAAGGACAGACTGGGGTCTCTTTTACATTAAGCGGGGCCGTTTTTTTGACGAAGTAAGCTTTCTAGTAATTACTGTACTATTTCTATGGCTCTGTGAGATAGTGATCACACGCTCATCCATCGTGTGTAAAGAAAATGTCAAATTTGACGTTGAAGATTGACTGCAATGACGTTGTCAAATTGTTATTGTTTAATATGACTATCTGGAGTTTTGGCGGGAATGCGTTGAGGAGATGTGTTGCTAAATTTTCATTTTTGTGGAACTTAGTTCAAATGCGTGTAAATTGCTTAATTTCGGGGGCATATTAATCAATTTAGTTTCGTGAAGGTGTACAAGTGTAAATAAGAATGAAAATCGGTGCAAAACATGGACTTCAGCTTAGTGTTCTCTCCAAAGCTCCGTGAACAAACATTGTAAAAAATGGCCCCCTTTTTACAATGATTCCCTCGACTTGACTTTAACTATGACGACTTGACTGTATCGTTCGATGCAAATAACCTGCAAATATTGATAATACTTGACACTGGTAAATGTCCGAAAGGAAAAGCCATTTTAAAGAAGAAGAAGAATATGACTATCTGTATTACCTATACATTACTACATTGCACCTAAATTGCTAAACATAGCTCCGCGTTCCCGAAATCAACTAATACGAGTAAAACCGAAGACTTTAGCCAGTAATTTCATAAACACTGTTTAATTTGGTAATCATTGCACCAAATATGGTTCGAAACTCAGAATTTAACGTTAACTGTATCCTAATTGATACAACAAATATGTAAAAACCCACATTTACGCTATTTTCATACCAATTTGCGTTTTTTATTAATAAGATGTTTGTTACTAATAACAACATTGAAATTAACTTAGCGATTTTAAACTTTATTTTGTATAGTTTTTTAGTTTATATTGTAATACAACTACAACGTTTAGTTATGTTTCGGGTGCATTATCAAATATAAAGTACATATGTACCTATTTACCTATACTTGAAAATATACAAAAAAATATACGAAGGTAGATATACTTACCTACCTTTTAAAAAAACATAGGTAAGTACTGAGATTCCCATTTTAAGTTGAGGAAAAACCAAAACAAAATATAGAAATCGATTCTCTTCAAATTTGGACTTTGGAGTTCTTGGGAATTAAGGCGCGGAGTGGATGGGAGCAACCCACCCTAGTTCTATACTAAGATAGTTAGCTATTTTAATAAAAATCGGTTGGGCCGATATTATGTATGTAATACATAGGTACTTACCTACCTAACTGAATTACAAATGTAATTTATTACATTATTGACCGAACGAGCGAAGCGAGTGAGGTCCAGTGTAGACGGGCCTGGCGCTTGTATCTTTGTATGTTTGTTCGACGATAACTTGAGTATCGTAGCTCCGATCGTCATGAATTTTGGTATGCGCGTAGTTCAGGTCAGTAGAATTTATGAGTTCGAAGATGAGCCGGATCGGTAGGGGGGTTGGGGAGATAGGGGGTGCAAAAAGAGAAAACAATCAAGTTCTAAAAATTTGTCAATAGATGGCGCTTGACAACACTCTTAGATCGCGGTATCGTTGCGTTTGCTTGCGATATGTACTCCAAGATCTGACATTTTTGTAGAGAACGTAAACGTCTATTAGTGTTCAATGTAAATAATTCATGTTTATGTTACAAATTGTGGTCGATTGTCGTAATTAAGGAATAATTCTTGTTGTGTTATCGTTATTCTTGTCTTTAGTTATATTATTCGTTTAATAATAATTCTTATTTTGTAAAAAAAAATCTCTGTAAATGGATACTCGTGAGGTCTCAGTTCGGGGCGAACTACTAGTGAAAAGTGGTTTTTACATGGTTAGAAGCTTTTTATTCATATCCAGTTCGTCAGGTCAAAGAGAGCGATAGAAATAATGAACTTCAGTGAGTGGGAAAGGGAGGAGAAAGCGTGATTCATCCTATGTCCTGAATTTCAGGGAGTGAGTCATACTGAAATATCGTCCTTATCCTACAGAAGTTCAGAAACTTATTCATAAATAGGCAACTTTTCCGGAAATGATGGGCCCTACCATGCTCGTTTGTCGTTGCTATGTCGTCCTTTTGTCGTTCAAAAAAATATAGTAAATTTTATTGACCGAACGAGCGAAGCGAGTGAGGTCCAGTGTAGACGGGCCTGGCGCTTGTATCTTTGTATCTTTGTATGTTTGTTCGACGATAACTTGAGTATCGTAGCTCCGATCGTCATGAATTTTGGTATGCGCGTAGTTTAGGTCAATAGAATTTATGAGTTCGAAGATGAGCCGGATCGGTAGGGGGGTTGGGGAGGTAGGGGTCGTGAGGTCTCAATTCGGGGCGAACTCCTAGTTTATTTAAAATATACTTTATTTTTTTGAACGACAAAAGGACGACATAGCAACGACAAACGAGCATGGTAGGGCCCATCATTTCCGGAAAAGTTGCCTATTTATGAATAAGTTTGTCGTTGTCGAGATGGGAGTTTATTTAAAATTTACTTTATTTTTTTGAACGACAAAAGGACGACATAGCAACGACAAACGAGCATGGTAGGGCCCATCATTTCCGGAAAAGTTGCCTATTTATGAATAAGTTTGTCGTTGTCGAGATGGGAGTTTATTTAAAATTTACTTTATTTTTTTGAACGACAAAAGGACGACATAGCAACGACAAACGAGCATGGTAGGGCCCATCATTTCCGGAAAAGTTGCCTATTTATGAATAAGTTTGTTGTCGAGATGGGCCCTACCATGCTCGTTTGTCGTTGCTATGTCGTCCTTTTATCGTTCAAAAAAATAAAGAAAATTTTAAATAAACTAGGAGTTCGCCCCGAATTGAGACCTCACGACCCCTACCTCCCCAACCCCCCTACGGATCCGGCTCATCTTCGAACTCATAAATTCTATTGACCTAAACTACGCGCATACCAAAATTCATGACGATCGGAGCTACGATACTCAAGTTATCGTCGAACAAACATACAAAGATACAAAGTTACAAAGATACAAGCGCCAGGCCCGTCTACACTGGACCTCACTCGCTTCGCTCGTTCGGTCAAAAATACCCCGACTACTTTTAAAAACCACAGACAGTTTCAAAACATCTTATTATTTTTTGAAGTTTTTTTTTTTTTTTTTTTTTAACACCCGATGTCTCTTCAAGGCAACCAAAGGACGGAAATAATTGGCCCGATTCATTTTATTATAAGTACACAAGACCCTTAGTGACAGACAGACGGTCCGAGGGACGGACAGTGGAGTCTCAATAACATAGTCCAGTTTTTATCCACTAAGTAAGGGCTCCTAAGTTTATTTTATTTATTTCAAAAACATTTTTAAAGCTAATTTACCTACTATTAGTATCTTACAAAAACGTCGAAAATAGGTACCGAAAGTTCTAGGAAATCCCGGTCCTTGCTTTTGGATTTTACCGAAAATCTCGATTTTCAAAAAAGATTTCGGTTCACGATACTTTAACACACCTATCAATACTAACCTTTATATTTTATACATCATCATCATCTCCCTTGCTTTCATCCCATTTATTTGGGGTCGGCCTTCCGTATACTTTTCCTTTATTCCAATGACCAACCTTTATATACCTACCTACTACCTATCTAATTGCTTAGTAAATAAAAACTCATCAATTAAGTTGATAAGATAAGATAAAAATGATGATATCTTACCTAATTAACGGATAATCCGAAATTTTACTCTCCGAAGATAAGATTAGATAACGATCGATTTTTAGATAAATTACCTTCACAAAGGTAACACGTTGGTGTGCCCATTAATGGAAAAGTAGATAATAACAATAAGATGCGAGTAAAACCCGGGTGTTTTAAAGTATATAAAAAAGTTGCTAGATTTAATTTAAATGTAATTACCCATCAACAACCCATGTTCTATTTAAGTATATATTTTTAAGAAGTTTAATTATTATAGGTACTGTGGTCACAGTGCACTGACATACCTACATTTATAATTGACTTGGAAAAAGAGGAAGTTATCAATTCTGTAGGTGTTTATTGATTTTGTTTAGTTTGTTTGACACATGTAGAGGTCTATTAATACTAGTTGCGGGCCCCGCGGTTTCACCCGCATAAGTCCTGTTCCTGCGGGAATATCGGGATAAAAAGTAGCCTATGTGTTATTCCCTGAGTCCAGCTACCTATTTTCCAAGTTTAATCGCAATCCATTCAGTAGTTTTTTTGCGTGAAATGGTAACAAAGTCACATACATACAAACATTATATTTTGTTTTTGCCGTGTTTATAATTTTATTAGATAATTCTCACTACTATTGCCATCTATAACATAAATACACTAACTTTCTTTAGAAGTAATGCTACTCAAATTTAGATGGCGCTGATTTAAATTTCAAAATCACCATCTAGCTAACAAAAAGTAAACTAAACTTGTTTACTAAAACATGAAGAGATGGAGTTAGCAGTAGTTTGCCTTAATTTTCCGAAGTTTTTCCTCGTTGTGAAATTTTCCATTCTTTTTCGCAGATACATCTTGGATAATGAAGACGTTGTGAAAAATCGTCGCGTTCTAGATATCGGTTGTGGATGTGGTGCCACTTCTATCGCAGCTAAACTAAGAGGAGCTAATTATGCCTTGGCAAATGATATTGATTTTAGTAAGTTAAAATAATAAACAGTTAATTTAAAAATATAGATTTAAAGATTGAAATATAAAGCAAAGTTTATATCGCTGAAACTTCAATAAAAAGTGACCAAAATCAACAAAAGTTGGAGATGCCGGGGATCGAACCCGGGGCCTTTCACATGCAAAGCGAACGCTCTACCACTGAGCTACATCCCCGCTTGAATCATTTGTTGAAATTACTAAACACTTGATTTCAGATGCTGTTTCTGCAACAAAAATCAATGCCGAATTGAATCAAGTTACCCTTGAAACTAGCACAGAGAACTTTATTGGGCAAAACTGTTCCGATTTTGATACGATTTTCATTGGAGATATGTTCTATGATGAAGAATTTGCTATGAGATTGTTCGATTGGTTATTTTCTCTTAGTAAAACCGGAAAAAAGGTCTGGAAATTTATATTATTAATTATTAGTACTTTTTCGTCTAATTTAGATATAAATTTACTGCGCGAACAACTTTAATTTAAGCTATTAATGGTGCTGTAGTGCCCGGGACATTGTTGGGTGTAGTAAGTTTGCCATGCCTTGCCATGCCTTACCATGCCTACAGGAGAGACAGGGGAGGGATTTCCTACATTATATCACCATAAGAAACAACGGTCATAAGGCATTTTTCACGTTTATCGTAAGGAAAAAACTTAGCTTAACAAGTTCTAGAAAGTCTAGAAAGGGACCTATGAAATACACTGCAAAAAAACGTTGTTTCTTGTCATAATTGTTGTCCTTAGTTTTGTTTCTTCTAGCTAAGGACCGATTTTTCAAATCCCTAGCTAGATAGACAAAATATCTGACAAATAAAATGTAACACCACCGAATAAAAACGGTCACTACGATTTAAAAAAGAATCAAAATTTGAAGGCTGTTAAATTTGGTTGAGTTTAAACTTCGACAGATATCTTTTATCTGGGGAATAAAAAATCGGCTCTTAAATAATGTAATTTTAACTTCCTCGGAAAATGAGGGAGTTATGAGTTTGACGTGTCTCGTCTGTCTGTGTGGATTGGTTATGGATGTGGTTTTTGAATGAAGCGATTTTGACATAGTTTTTAGGGTTCCGTACCTAATGGGGCCTTTTTACTAAGACTCCATTGTCCTCTCGTTTGTCTGTCTGACATTTCATGAACCGTATAATTGCTAGAAAGTTGAATTTCCCAGATTTTCTGTTGCCACTAATCCTAAAAGCGGACGTTTTTTCTTTATAGATAATAATAGGGGACCCAGGACGTCACGGGCTAACTCGACGTATGAGAGCTAACTTCACGCCGCTGGCTACTTACGACTTGCCTGAACATAGTTGCATAGAAAACAGAGGGTTTTCATCCACAACTGTCTGTCAGATCAACAACTAGCAGGGAGTTTTGACGGGAACGCGTTGAAGAGATGTGTTGTTAAATTTCCATTTTAGTGAAACCTAGTTCAATGCGTGTAAATTGTTTTACTTCGGGGGCATATTAATTAATTTAGTTTTGTGAAGGTGTACAAGTGGTATGGAAGTGAAAATCGGTGCAAGACCCATGTCTTCCACTAAAGTCCATACTTTAGCGTTGTCTCCAAAGCTCACGTGAACCGTCATTGTAAAGAGCCACCATTTACAATGAATTCCTAATCGGTTCACAATCGATAAGAAATAAATTTAAAAAAAATAAGGACTTTCCAAAGTGTAGACTATAAACTGATATAAGATAATTACTAAGTGATTATTTATAACCAATTTTGTAAGGATTTCTAATAAAACAAAAACACAAACCTATTTTACAATTATTTATTTTAAGAACATTACAAAACTTAAGTCCTAAGTCTAAAATAGGTACTTACGTATTTCTTTACAAGGCACTAGTAAAATCTTTCGTTGGATATTTTCGTTGTTAAAATTAATAATTGGACGGTTTCTTTAAATAAAATAACTACAATAAACTTAATTAAAAGGCAAGTGAGCCTTGTTGATGTATTTACACTAAAACATAATTATCTATTCTACGAAAATTTAAGAACATCGCCATCTATTCACATCTTTAGTAAGATAATTAAATCGCCAACTAAATTTTAAAGAAAGGTTGCTTTTATAAATTTAAAACAGCGCCATCTATTTTTTACTTTTTGAATTACGTCGTTTATTAAAACAAAAGTTAATACAGCGCCATCTACAATACAGCAACAGAACCACAAAGCCAAGTGGTTTAAATTTTAAAATGGGCCGATTTGTTATTAGCAAACAGCGCCAAGTATATTGCCCAGCTAAAACTATTTAAATTTTTCCCGTATCTCGTATTTTTATAACTGATAATTATGCATAGTATTGGCGTATAACCCATGTTTGGACCGCGCAGTCCGCCCAGAATAGTGGGAATATGTATCCATATCCATTTGGGAATGGGGATGCATAATTAGCACGGGCTGAAGGGCGAGCGACTTCCGAGAACCGCTCACAGATGTCGCGTCTGTCACGTATCCGTTGTTTATTTCTCCTGCAAACAAAAATAAAAGGTTTTAGCACAAAAAGTAAACTAAATAAAGGAGGGAAAACTGTTTATAGAGCGATTTTAGTACTCAGCATTCTTATACTGAGGGTTTTTTGTTAAGTACTATAAAGTTTTCGTAAACGCCTAAATTATGTTGAAAATTGCTGAGCGCCCCTAGCGGATGTAATGTGTAGCTTTAAGTTTCTGGACAAAGTTTGTCGCAAAAGCAATACTGGGTATTCTAAATTAGAATAAAGTTCGAATTTTATTCCCACTCTTTTGAAGGTTTGTAAGTTATTTCCCGAATTTTTTTTCCTAAATTTGGGACTGACGTAGCTTACCCGTCCGAGCCGAGTTTCAAATGCTTCACTGTCTAGCGACTATTAACCTTCTCTAAGTCTCTTAAAAGAAACGTGTCTAAAATCTTTGCCTACTTAATTAAAAAGTAAGTAGATATATAAGGTTATTGGCCATTTTCTAGGTAAGTATGACAGAAATTCGTTTAATAATTCATGATGCTTTGACGAAGAGACATTCTGATGCAAACACACACACACTAGCTTTACTTCCTTGACATTTTTATGTAGGTAGGTATTTGAAATAAATAAAACTAGTTTTGCCCCGCGACATTGTTAAATAAACAAGTTTATTACTAGGCTACTGTTACGTGCCTATCTAACTAGATTTAAGATGTAGGTTAGGTCATCGTTTTTACGTAAGTAACACAAAAAGAGGAATTTTTATTCAAACCTTGATGTGATTTTGATTTCATAATTATAATCTACACCAAATGACGATTTCCACGGCGAGAATCGAACCGGGCGACGTCGTTGGTAGGTCTTTTATCATTTTCAAAAAGCTTTGACGTGTTCGCGCTTAACTACTACAAACGAATTCTTCATACATTTAATTAAATATTGCTTGCATCCAAGCTACTTTTTAAAAGCTTTTATTTATTTCTCTAAAGTTTAGATGTATTTCGTATAATTGTTTTGCTTTTTTTTTCAAAATTTTCGTAAGTAAGTATCTCTATATTTCGGAATTTTCAAACATTTAAAACCTACATTTTAGAAAAATAATTGCTATGTCTGTGGGATTGGTCCCGTTTTATAATATCCGAAATTCTATTTCAACATCATTACAATTGCAAACAATGTATGGAAAAATGATATTCTCCAAAGAATATTCTATCGAAAAGTGTCAAATGTTATTTGATAAACGTCAAATTTGAAATTAACTGTACTGGATTAATGTTGATATGAAATTTTGGACAATTTCAATACAGGAATAACCCTACTGGACGCAATATTGAAATACGAGTAGGTATGAGGAAGGGCAAGTCTAAACTCTTAACATATTTAACCACTTAAGTAGACAGAAGGTAGAGTTTGGGGTCAGATTTAATTAATGCTACCCACCATTAAGTTAATAGGTAGCTAAGTACAAGATAGAAAAACAAAGGCCTCTCACAATAGCCATTTTGCGTGGGAATTCTCATTAATGTAGGTAGATAGCTGCGCTGCGCCCGCGGCTTTATCCGCGTAAGTCACGAACCTGCTGGAATATCGGGATAAAAAGTAGCCCATGGGTTGATGCAGATCTCCAGCTATCTGCATGCCAAGTTTCATCTTCGTCGGTTCAGTAGTTTTTGAGTTAAAGAGTAACAAACAAACATACTAATAGCAATTACCATGTTGTAAATTGTGTCTAACAGAGCTCGATATTTCGCCTGTAACGACAACTGGCGTATTCACGAAACATGGTAAAAATAAGTACCCATTTGCAAATAATTTTAAAGAACAACCATGTTAATTTTCGTAAACAAACTCGTTTACTAACTACTTACACTCAAACTTTCACATCTTACTAATATTATAAACGCAAAAGTTTGTATGTATGTGAGTTTCTTATTCTTTTACGCAAAAACTACTAAACCGATTGCGATGAAACTTGGAATATAGATAGCTGAATACCGGGAATAACACATAGGCTACTTTTTATCCCGAAATTCCCGCGGGAACGGGACTTACGCGGGTGAAATCGTGGGGCGCAGCTAGTTTATAATATTCGTTAGGATAAAAGGTCAACTTAGGGTTTACTTCTAATATATTCTTTGGCAAGATCTAAGGTAAAATGATGATTGCATTCATCTTTACTAAGACTCCACTACCTGTCCGTCTGTCATCTCTCTGTATCTCATAAACCGTGATGCTAGACTGTTGAAATTTTCACAGATTATGTTTTTTTCTTGTTGCTATTATGATTATAGTGTCAATACTCTACAAAACTACTTAAGCTAGCGTAAATAAGGTTAAGCTTCGGTACATAATAATAAACATTCACTATCATAACTAAATTCCCCTTTGAAACCAGCACCGTATAGTTTACCTACCGCGTAACAGACCGTGAATATCACTTCAACTATGTACGACATACTTACTCGTGGTCTCGTGGTTAGTCATATAGGTAATATACCTACCTACTGTTTTCATTAAGTATATTACACAATAGTTAAGATAAATATTGCCGTACGCAATCTAGCCCCAAACTAAGCAACTATAAGCTTCAAAACTAGGTACTCGACAACAGACTTAACTACATATACATTACATTATAGACACACCAAGGATCAGAATCAAACATTTATGGTTAGCATAAATACTTGTCCCTGGCGAGAATCGAACCCAAAACTTTCTATTAAACAGTGTCTTAGGGATAGGGGTCTTGACTACCGCTCGGGGTCGTACTTGGTGCAAAAGTTGGCCATTGCCATACAGAGAGGCAATGCTGCTAGCATTCTTGGATCCTTTGCGCCAGGTGGTCAAGGGTGGTTTATTTAATTGACTCTATGTAATTTAGTTATGAATTTATTTTAATATGTTTGATTTTTTCTATTTGTAATATTTGATTAAATAAAGATTAGTTATTATAGTTCAATTTTAAACAGTTTGAATATTTTCAATTTTAAGCAGGTAGCAACTTAAAAAACTCCTAAGTTACCACTTCATTGAACCTACCACTCCATTGATACACCTGCGATCACTGGGAGCTTACCTTTGTAAAGCTTATGTGGTGGGTAGACGGTGTCCGGCTGGAGAAACACGTGTCTAGTCGCGAGAATGAACGCGCGTGCTGATAGCACCACTCTATCAAGACACCCGCGATCACTGGGAGCTTACCTTTGTAGAGCTTATGTGGTGGGTAGACGGTGTCCGGCTGGAGGGATATTATACGTGTCTAGTCGCGAGAATGAACGCGAGCGCTGATAACACCACTCCATCGAGACACGCGCGATCAACGGGAGCTTACCTTTGTAGAGCTTATGTGGCGGGTACACGGTGTCCGGCTGGAGGGACACGTGCCTAGTCGCGAGAATGAACGCGAGCGCTGATAGCACCACTCCATCGAGACACCCGATGACAGAGAGTGTGTACGCCCAGTGGATGGAACAGCCACCTGGAAATTAAGGATTCATTTCTATGAGTCACCGGAAGTTCTTAATCTGTAAGGTGCGGGAGCGTGGGTGACAATGTGGAAGAATATAATTCAAGCACGCTTACCTACAAGATTATAGGTTGTTGAAATTCCCACGATTTGTTAACATTGTATCATTTTACTTAAGGTATCTTCAAGTATATTTGGTCTTGATCTCCTCGTGACCAAAGCTATTATGACATATTATATTGAAACGTAGAGGTAAGAGAATAACATACCAATATTATACTGGTCGGCTGTCGGTCCGCAGGTCTCTTGCACCGACTGCTCGTTCCAGGCAGCTGGAAATACTGCTACACCTGCCACCATGCTCACAGCTGGAACAAAATATAAGAATGTCTTACAATGGTGTGGGTCTAGCGGCGAATAACCCGACTGAGGGTCGTGGATACGAACACCAATGTCGTTTTCTTTAAGGAGCCGTAGTAGGCCAGAACTGATGTTTCTAGGGTGAATTACTACAAAAGTTATTTGAAATAAAAGTGTTTGAAACCATATTTATTAAAGTCGAGGATATTTACTAACACGTGAATGTCGTGAAAACACGATTCCTGAAAATTTTCTCGATAGAAAAAAAAACCAAACTTCCCTCTAAATTGTACAAATAAGTGCTGTTAGTCAGTCAATATTGTACGAAAACTAATAAAACGTTGTATAAGAACTGCACTTAGCTCAATACAGGCAGTGAATGTTTTGAATTTCAAGATTAACGTTTAGTGATCTTGAAACTAGCAATTGTTTGATTTTACGCAATAAAATTTTGCATAGTCGCATCTTACGTCCTTCACTTACACATCTGAAATTCGCTAGCTGTATCCCTGTCACGCTATTCGGGTTATATAGGCCCTTAAGCAAAATAATACAGTATTACGGTGCAAGAAACCATCTTTAAGAAACAGACATAATATATCTTCGGATTCATCACGGTCCGAAGGCATGTAACATACTTCAATCCGGAGAAAACTCCCGTGCCGTTTTACTGCCCAACTCCCCTAATATTCCTAATAAAGTAGGACAAATTAGCGGGCTATTTTGTGCCATTTACCATGCCAATACAAGACAATAAATACATATACAACCACTTATACATAATATATTCAGTCACCTACATAAAACTACGGATATTGCAGCATGTAAGTGTATGCTAGGTACGTACTCTCAAAGTCCGCCTCGTCACCCAGTTTAAGAAGTCGTGACTGTAATAGGTATATGTATATGTATGTAGGTACTTGTTGACTTTCTTGTATTTTTTAGAAACTAGCTGCGCCCCGCGGTTTCACCCGCGTAAGTCCCGTTCCCGCGGGAATATCGAGATAAAAAGTACCTAGCCTATGTGTTAATCCAGGTCCCCAGCTACCTATATTCCAAGTTTCATCGCAATCGGTTCAGTAGTTTTTGTGTGAAAGAGTAACAACCTCACATACATACATACAAACTTTCGCGTTTATAATATTAGTAAGACTAGTAAGAAGTAAGATAGTAAGATGATATACTAAACGAAAAGGAATGCCATATTATTTTCCCCGTCAAGCGTTTAGCCTTTTTGTCGGGTCAGATTTTCCCCTTTTCAATACTCATCAATATTATACCTACTCAATATACCTATCTATAAAATGCTTTGTGTTGACATGGTGTTGACTGACTGATGTTTCAACACACAGCCTTTGTTTTAATTATTACTAACTAGCTACGCCCCGCGGTTTCACCCGCGTAAGTCCTGTTCCAGCCGGAATTTCGGGATAAAAAGTAGCCTTTGTGTGATTCCCGGTATTCAGCTACCTATATTCTAAGTTTCATCGCAATCGGTTCAGTAGTTTCTGCGTGATTGAGTAACAAACATCCAAACACACACACTTTCACATTTTTAATATTAGTAGGAAGTAGGATGATTTTCCAAAAAAACATTTTGAGTGGATACCTCCATGTAGTGATTATATTCTCTTTGACCTATATTAACCTACACTAAACACATACACATTACCAATACCACACGGTTTTTTAAGTCAGTCAATCAGTCAGGACATTTAATTTTATATGTAAGTACCTATAGATTCCAAAATCGAATCCGCAACCTTCATCACCGCAGACGGGTATTCGGCCGCCACACTACAGAAGCAAGTAAAATAGAAACTGCTTCATTGACTATAGAGAGAAACCGTCTGGCTATATTACACCTAATAATAATTTCCCTTTAATACACCCGAGCGGTGAAAATGGTAAGCTTTCTGCTTCGGACGACGGCTTTCGATTGCTATTAAAATAATAACTATACTGTGAAACCAGTGGGTCGATTCTGTAAAAACATAGATACGGATACGTGAGTAACTTTTTTAACTGGTATTTCGTAAAAGTTCTTTGATGTTTCCTTTTATAAATATTATTGTTGCTGATTGTTGATTTTGGGCATTGCGTGATACGATTAATTGAACACAAAAACATAAAACTGGGGCTCGATTCGGTAAGGACATAGCATGCGGAATGCCGGTGGAATGCAGGCGATGTGCAAGAGATGTACTTAAGTTAATTCATATTCTGTAAATAATAAATAAATAAATAAATCCTGTGACGAAAATCCTACTGTAGCGAGGAGGGTTTCCGGTGAGGGGGGAGGAGGTAGAAAAACTAAGGTTGAGGGACGAAGAGGGTTTATTGCCGTAGAGGGGTTACAGGGGTCGTAGGGGAGGCTACGAGCTTCTCGTAGATGTCCGGGAAACCGTACGCTCTACGAGAAGGCAACGAATGCAGGCTACAGGTACTACGTATAGGAAGGTCCAGGGAACCGTACACAACATATACGCAGTACCAAAGCCAGTAGTGGATTCGATACAATTCGATCGATTCGATTATTACACAACAAAATCTGGTTTGTTCCCAAACTTCTCACTGCATTCTTCCCACTGGTGGGAAGAATGAGACTTTCCAAAAATTAATTTCCCGTTGCTCCCACTGGACACTAAAATGGTGTCAGTGGGAATATTGGAACTATAAAAATTTCCAAACTTCCCACTGGTGAGAGAAAAAATTCATTTTTCCTACCGATTATCCATTTAGTGGTGTCAGAGGTTGTTATTAAAATAAAACAAAAACATTATCTAATCAAAAATATATTTTGCACAGGACATTACAGGCTTAATAAGAGTGATTGATAGGTACGTATTTTTTATGCTCAAATAAATGAAATAGTTTAAAAGAAAAGTACAAAATAAAGAACCGGAAAACAGAGTAGAGCATAATCAAATACAATATTTTTATGTTGCGATAAATGAATGACAGTAAAAAATACTTACCTAAGTATATGGTACGTAACATAAAAACTAACATAATGTCATATCAAAGTACACAGCGCTTTGTGATTATCATCAGAAAGCCCTGTAAATTTTGTATGTCATAACTTATGACTCATAAGCATAACATAAAGGTAACATAGATAACATTAGTAATTTTCTTTTACCGTTACGAAATGCACTGAAATCATCTTTTTAACTATTTCATTTATTTGAGCATAAAAAATAGGTACCTATCAATCACTCTTATTAAGCCTGTAATGCTAATGTCCTGTGCAAAATATATTTTTGTATGGATAATGTTTTTGTTTTATTTTAATAACAACCTCTGACACCACTAAATGGATAATCGGTAGGAAAAATGAATTTTTTTTTCGCACTATCTTTTCTCTCACCAGTGGGAAGTTTGGGAATTTTTATAGTTCCAATATTCCCACTGACACCATTTTGGTGTCCAGTGGGAGCAACGGGAAATTAATTTTTGGAAAGTCTCATTCTTCCCACCAGTGGGAAGAATGCAGTGGGAAGTTTGGGAACAAACCCAAAATCTTAGCAGACTACTTAAGCAGAGTGCTCGACGCAACGATACCGCGATCCAGAAAATTGCGTTCACCTCACTAGCGCCATCTCTTATAATTATTCGGAACTAAAGTTTCTTTGCAATTTCTTAAATGATTGTATTCTCGTGTTCATTCCGTGTCTTGTTCTCATTTATTTTGTTATGATTATTATTTATTTATGTTACACTACTTAATTAGTTAAGTAGCCTTCAAAATTATGGGCTACTTAATTATTTAAATAGCTCCCCTTGTTCTTCAGCAAATCAGTAATAAAAGAAGTTATAGAATAGCTATTATTTTTAATAATGCAACAAATCGACTTCTGCAATGCCCGCTGTTTGTCGCATGCTATGTTTTTACAGAATCGACCCACTGGTGTTCATTTCGACTGACGAAAAACTTTTAAATATACGTGATTTGTAAACATTCTTACATTTTACCGGGTTTAAGTCTCTTCTCGACTAAGACCATTGTAACATTAACATGGTTGAAACGTCATTGTGGTAAGTAAATAAATAATACCACGCGATTAAGACCCGGTAAAATGTATCTTATCGGTATCGAAGTAATTTGTAAATTTTTTACAATGAAAGTTGCAAATTCGTAGATTCGATTATTATTATTATAAGCCTGAATTGTCTCACTGCTGGGCAAAGGCTTTCCTCTAACTCTTCCATTCGGTTCTATTTTGGGCTATGATTCGCCACTTAGGCTTAAATTTGTCGATTTCATCCCTCCATCTTCGCTTTGGTCCTGCCGAGTCGCCGCTTAAAGTTTGATATTCAACTTTAATGTAAAAAAAAAAGAAAGTAATTAACTTATGTAACATTTTGTTTTTCTAGTATGGTTAATAATAAAATATATGTATGAGGGGACTTAAATGTTATTTTTATAAGTGAGACTATTGAAAAACTGGATTATTTTTATGCCATGTTCGGTCAATTACATGATAAAAAATGAAATATCTTTACTTTCAAAAAGTACCTACCTAAAAGGGAAATTCATAAAATCTTTGGAAACCTGAACTAAACAATAAGTTTTCGCTTAGCCGACTGGACCGAAACGACGTATTGTGTTTGATTGTGGAGTGTGAAGATGTACTTGAGAGTTTCGGAGGTGATGCTTCGATTATGTTTTAAGAATGTAGATTAATTTTAAGATAGGTTTAAAGCATGAAGTGATTAACCTATTTAACTACTAGCTTTACTATAATGTATTCTGTGCAAATAAAAACAAATACCTGCGTCATATTGCTTGCAGACGAACGAAAATATAGCTAGACTCGAAGCAGAGACGCTTTGCTCGCTGGTTAGGGGGAAGATAAGTTTTTAAATCTTACTTCTTACTAATATTATAAATGTGAAAGTTTGAATGTATGTATGTATGTATGTATGTGAGTTTGTTACGCTTTCACGACAAAACTACTAAACAGATTGCGATGAAACTTGGAATATAGGTAGCTGGATACCGGGAATAACATATATATAGGCTACTTTTTATTCCGATATTCCCGCGGGAGCAGGACTTACGCGGGTAAAACCGCGGGGCGCACTAGTCTTATACATAAAAACATAACCATTTCCTTGCACCCGGGTAAAAATGTATCCCTATTTCGCGTGGCCACGGCATCACGCCTGAACGGCTGGACCGATTTCGCTAATTCTTTTTTTGTGTTTGCTTATGTCACGAGGAGCGTTCATATGAAAGAAAAAATGCTGAACCGATTTTGATAAATGTTGCGCAGGTGAAACCGCGGGGCGCAGCTAGTATTTATATAATATTGACACGCTACGCAGGGCTACGCTTAAAAAAACAATTAGAAAAATAAGAAGAAAAATCGACCCATAATTTTAAAATACTTAACAGTTTTCTTATTTCCGGTTCCAACCGCGACTGTTGTTACATAAATAACTATAGAAAATGAAGTGTCAAATGCATTATCCATAGCCTCAATATTTGATGAGCATAACAGTTTAATTTTAACCGTTTCACTACAGAAATAAAACAAATACAATAAAGCCAATTGACTGCCCATACTGCGATTTTTCTACAAAACACAACTCACCGTTGCGGGCAGGGTGTGAGGAAATAATCAAACTGTGTGATTGGCCATTGCGTTACCTATTTATACCAATACTCTTTCTGATTGGCCGATGCGTTACCTATCTATACCTAGAATCTTTGTGATTGCCAATTCTTGCACCAGCCAGAGTGCTACTAAAAAGACGTAATATTTTCGAGAGGGAGGAATACTTACGAGCAGTCAACTATTTATATCGTCTTTGATTAAAACAATAGTACAAACCTACCAACTTATCTGTGCAGACGGGGAAAATCAGAAATTTAAAATCGACTTGCAGAATTTCGAAAGTTTATAGTTACTCGCGCCATCACAGACTGCACAGATAACTTGGCAGGTTGTACTATCGCTAACAATATTCTTACATCATCTTCTCACGATAAGTCGGTTAAGATAGCAGAGGTTTACGAAATTGTATAAGTACATTAAATTTGCATGTCCCACATTAAAAATTGTATGAGAAATAAATAAAATAAGTAGTTAATGCATTCTTTTACTCGATGGGAAGTGTGTGGCCGGAAATTCGACAACATGTTTGTTATGTCGTGGTCTAGTTAGATATTGAATGTAGGTAAACGTGTTTTTTTTCTTTGTTGTAATTGTAGGATATTATTCACTTACTTTTTTAATTATCAAGGTAAGTTTCCGTGGCCAAATTGGAAAAAGGCGTTGGGACGGATTCCCAGATATGCAGGTTCAAGTCCTGTCGGGTGCGAAATTTTTGGAAAGCATTTCTTTAAACAAGTATTCAGAACACAGAATTTTGAGATTTTTATCAAAATTCCAAAAAAACAATTAATAATTTCCATCCTTCAAGCATCCTTGTACAATACAAATGTACATGATCACTTGGATACGTCTTAAATCTAAAGATTCTAATGTGGCTTCCGAAGCGCCCTCCGATGAGAAAAACCACAAGAAACTCATGCGGTTTTTTTGTGATCATGTGTTAAATTACAATCGTCATACATAATACAGATATCTATAATTTGAACAATCAAACTTCACTTAATGTGTTTCCAATTAAAAAACATTTCTCACTTATACACACTAATTAACAGCTGCATAAATCGTGTATAATGTCTCGTTTGTCTTTCAACGATAATTAATGCGGTGCATAACTACGCATTGTTTGTCTTTTACTGTCACATGAAGTTTCATAGTTGACAGACAGAGACAAACGTTACTTAACTTAGTCATCTATTAATGATCGTTTTTAGGTAAGGGGGCTAATTTCTTACCTATTTCTGAAAATGAACTAGGTATTCTTAGATTACCTAAATGGTGGGTATTCTAAAACAGACATTCGAATTTTGATTCATCTTTTTAAAAGGTGTGTGAGTGGGTAGGTACCTAATATCCTCGAACGGTTTGGCTTTGGAACTGATAACACTCGTATGTCAAAGACGAGTTTGAAATGCATGACTATCAGGTGACCATCGTCCTTCTAATCTCTATTAGAGACGAATCCAGTTCTAAGTCGGAGTCATGTTATGTTGGTATCTTACATAATAAAATGATTGCGTCTAAAACTATTGTATCTAACTTTATAGTTCTAATTCACCTTTGATAGCAAATAAACGATTCTATAACTACCATTTTTTAAGATTAATCTATTACAAGATTGATTTTTATATACGCAAGTAATTTTGCCTGCCCGTCTGTTACGTTCTACGCCTAAACAACCAAACCAACCTTGGAACACGTAGCTTAAGAGCCATCAATTGTTACGTCGAATATAAATGGGTTAATTTTAATTTATTACTTGTTCGTACGCCCAAAATTACAACATAATATAGTTATTTCTCAATAAAAACTAGATTCAAGCCCCTCCCTGATACTGAGATGAGCATAACCCATATAACCTTATTTTAATAATTATTACCCATTCCATCTCATAATGATATTAGCCAATCAGAACATCGGAATTATGAGCAAGCATATCTAAATTACATTAAACATTACACAACAAGATTGATTTAATAGTCAAATCGATCTAGTCTTGATTTTTAAATATTTAAATATAAAACCCAGTGAATTCAAATTAGTTTTTTATTCTGTGAATTTAGGCATTAGCAAATTCTTCAGGAGTAGGCATAAAAGACCTCACTCTAGCGCACCTATCTTCATCAATATTTAAACTTTTACGTTTACAAGCTATATCTTTTTCCAAATCACCTCTAAACGTCATCAACTCTGATCTTATAGCTTCTGCTTCTCGTACTTTGTTGACGAAAGCTTCGGTAGTCTCTTTGATGAACTTCGCTTCGGCCATTAACGCATATTGTGCCTCATCGCGACAACTTTCAACATTAGGTCTATCATAGTTCCTCGCATGCAATCTTGTCATTACTAACTTATTTCTCTCATCGATTCGTCTTAAGCGTTCTTTAAGATAATCTATCAAATTTTCAATATTTGCAATCTTTTGTAAATTATCTTTCAGTTTTGCTTCTAGATCTGCGCAACAACCTTCAGTTGCGATCACTTTTTCGACCATTGCTTGGTCTGTTCTCTCGGCTTGCAATTTCATATCTTGACTGCCATTGATAATACATTTCGTCAAGTCAGCTCTCAATTTTTCCGACTTTTGACGAACTTCATCACAGTTCTTTATGCTTTCAGCACAATAATGCTCCCAGTATTCCAAACTAGTTGAATTGTCTGTCCATCTCGCCGCACCTGGATGCCACAATATCAATGTCGAATCAGGAGTCATATCCATATTTCTTTTATCAAGTTTCAAAGACACCATCTTATCACTCCAATCAGATTCGAGAGCAGACTTTGCAGCTCTATTATTAGCCATCTGCATCTCAGCTTTTGCCAACTGATTTTGAAAAACTCGTCGAATCTCTCCTGCTATAGCCATTTCTTTGATTAGTTCCTGCTCAGCATCATCTCTGACTAGATCAGGTTCGTATCTATTAGATCTCAGATCAAGACATTCTCTGGAAATTGCTTCAGGCATCATTAAAATTTTAGAAGCATTTTTAAGTTTAGTTATATCAGTGGTTAGGTTATAAATTTCGTCGTCCATCGCTTGGAGAGCTTTCTCTACCTTTTTCTTCCATTGTGATAAATCTTTGACTCTTGAATTCAGCTTTCTATTTGAATCACTAGCTTTATTATCTAAGTTCTGAAAGGCATCTTCAATTTCTTTCTTGATTCGAATTTCCATTTCTTTTCCTTTGTTCGTGGGTAGGGCGCTGAGTATTTTCTGATTATTCTTTCGCCATTCTCCAGTGGAATATCTAGTGATAGAGTATTTGTCGACTACGGGTCGTACTCCAGTCATACCGGCTTGGGGAGTCCAATCTACATGACCAGCAGCCCAAGGGCCTATTGGACCCATGCCTAGGATATCCCCGCTTGTGCTATCTGTAGGCTGGGGTAAGTAGGTCGGGGGTGCCCCAGGAGGGTAAACCTTCTTTTCCCTGGGTGTGATACATCCTGGAACATATGGTACTGCATAGGGATTCTCGCTACTTCTTGACTGACCGGCTTCGAGGAATTCTCTGTTTTCCCCATCTTTTGGCGTAGTTGGACAAATATAAGGGCAGTTCGTCTTGTCTGCTTTCGATGGATTCATGGTTGACGGGAATTTGGGAGCAGACACTTTTTGAATTGTAAAGTAGATAAAAATATACTAAAGCCTACCGCGGCTACAGCCACAGAACACTATTACTCCTAGCGGAGAAGAACTATAGGTTCATACTTTCGATATGCGAACACAGCGCCCCCTAGCGCTGCAGTTCCCGCCCACATGAACTACGATCGCGCGGGAAACGCTAGGGAAATTTAAATGCTAGTATTACTTCCGCACTCAGAGACGTTTATTGGTTAAACTATCATTACCGTAAAGATTTTCGAATTCTTTATTTAGTGATAGTTGTAAGTAACCATAAAACGTATCTGAGTGCGGCAATTAGTGATTGAACATTTGAATCATAGCACAGTATGAATGGGTTGGATAACACAATCAATATTACTTGTGGACTCTATGCGTCAAATGTTCGATGACTGAGTTTTCAAGTTTGATTGCACCACGAGTTTGGTATAAGTATAATATTATAATTACTTATAAACCAAACTAATGCTGGAAATAAATAAAATATAGTCTCGATGATAAAATTATTTATTTAGATCGAAGCATGTTACATGTAGGCTTG
Source organism: Idaea dimidiata (assembly GCA_949358125.1). NCBI lineage: Eukaryota > Metazoa > Arthropoda > Insecta > Lepidoptera > Geometridae > Idaea > Idaea dimidiata. The sequence continues at coordinate 16,238,200 of OX442334.1, read as the reverse complement.
TTGTGGTACGTTTGTAAGTAAGGGTTTGCTTCGTTTTCGGTCAACTAACGAGTCTTATGTATAGAAACCACAGCCGCAGTGGCAATAGCCTCTTGCTGTAATTCGTCTGAAATAGATTAATACTATATAATCTCTACAAAAATATCCCGTAGTTCAAGCCAAGCCTCTATCACTTACGCTAAGAAAGGGTCTATTGTCAATAACCAAACTCATTTGGAGTTACAGGTCAGTCTTTTTACTAGAAAATTTCTAAGTCATTTTAACACAACAAAAATGTTTGAAAATCGGCATTTTTGTACCAAAGCATTTGACAAAAACGGCATTAGTATGCCAACTCCTATAAATTAGACATTGTTGTAATTTTCGGAAGATGTCGTTTTCAGAAGTTGTCGTTTAGGGAAGTTGTCGTTTTGGGAAGTTGTCCGTGCTATTTTCATACAAAAATCGGCCCGTCTCGGCTCGGTGACAATGTAATATAAATCATCCCTGAATTGTTGTGGCCAACAATATTTTTATGAATATTCTACTAATATCATAAATAGGATAAACAAAATAAAACACTTTATTTATCCTGTTTTATCGCGTTTTTATTCATTATTTAAACCGAGCTTTCGCTTTTTTTGAGCTAGTTAGGGATAAAAATAATTATAATTTAAATTGAAAACTATTACAATAACTCTATAGTCTCTTCTATGGTTTTCGCGATTTTGCATAATAACACACTTTATTTATCCGGTTTTATCGCGTTTTTATTCATTATTTGACCCGAGCTTTCGCCAACTTTACAGTTGGCTTTTTCAAGGTTGACCAACCTTGAAAAGAAAGCTCGGTTCAAATAATGAATAAAAACGTGATAAAACCGGATAAATAAAGTGTTTAATTAGGCAAAATCGCGAAAACCATAGAAGAAATTAGGATAAACAAATAAATAAATTCCAAATACCTTGATTTGGGTTACTGGGATATTTTTATTGGGCTGTTCTAATGACATTAAACCTTGTGAAGTGCTAGCAACAGGAACGATCTGAAACACATAGGCACATTTTGTATGAGTTGTTGTGGCCGACCATCTTTTTATGAATATTCCACTAATATCATAAATGTGAAAGTAATTTTGTGTGTTGTTTTCATGCCTAAACTGCTGAACCGATTTTGGTGAATTTTGGTATTGAGATAGATGGACCTTGGAGAAGGACATACCTACTTTTGATTCCAATTCTGAGTAATACCGAGGGGCACAGCTAGTTTGATATATTTATCTATATATATAAAAGAAAGTCGTGTTAGTTACACCATTTATAACTCAATAACGGCTGAATCGATTTGTCTGAAAATTGGTGGGGAGATAGCTTAGAACCAGGAGAAGGACATAGAATACTTTTAATCCCGCGGGAACTGAAACGGGACTTACGCGGGTGAAACCGCGGGGCGCATCTAGTATCCATATAGAATTAGATCAAATTTACTATACTTAGTAAAGAAATAGGACCATGAAGTAAGTAGGTAGTTATATTATGTACGTAGTTACAACTCACTTGTATTTTTGGTGTTGGTGGTGCTGTTGACGAATGAAGCTCCTTACTTCATAACTCGACTAATATGTGTCGAGCCTCAGTAGGTATGGCAAACTTATCAATCTCTTCCTATCATCACTGGTGTAAGATGAATTATCAAAATGTCCACCACACAGAATTTTGTGTTGTTTGTGTAACCTGATCCATGATGGAACAGAAGACCAATGTTCATCAGGGTAACAAAATGTAGACCATACTTTAGCCCTAAAATAAAAACACATGTTTTAAAACTTGAAATTTTTATAGAGGTATTCTTCTGTGTACAGGGAGCAAAGGATACTTACTACAAAGAGTTATTTACAGAAGGCTCGGGAAATCGGTGAAAAGTCACCGAAGAGTCTTCTTTCTGCACGAATACCACACTTATAACAAAAATCGTCAATTTCGCAACGGAGTCTCTTTCTCACAATATAAACATCGAAAATATTATCTTAATTGAGTCTCTTTTTCATAGTACCACTACTCTGCAATATTAAATTCTAGCAAAAACTCAAAACAAAACAACACAATGAAAAGTTTCTGAAAATTCAAAAAACGCCATTTTGTTTGAAAATGTTTCAGTTCCAACCATAGACGAAATATTAAATGAAGTAAGTTGAAGCATAATCTTTGCTGTCTTGCTCTTTTGTAGAGCTTTATCTCAGTTCAAAATATCCCACCCTCATTTGATGCTCGTGTTGGCATGCGTCTGTTAAAGAGCTGGCCTCCCCTGGCTACAGCTAATATAAATAAAAATGTAATTATATTGACGTTGCTGTCATGGTTATGTCAAGTTGTTTTTTTTTTGTTAAATTACACAATTAAAAAGTCTATTTTTGTCGATGAAGTTTTGTTGTTTGAACAACAACCTATTTATTCAGGGTTCCTAAAGGCAAGCACAATATTATGTTACCCCTTTGACCTCATCGTCGCTTCCCATCAGATGACATGAGGTCAATTGCTTGCCTTACCGATCTCTTGTAAAAAAAAATCACAGCGATATCTAACCCAAACTAAGCACTAGGCTTGTTCTGTGGGTACTAGACAACGTATATATACTTACTACATATTAGGTATTATACTTTTTTTGTAAATACATACATAATATTATTAAACATAAAAAACACCCAGAACTAGAAACTAACATTTATGGTCAGCAGAAATATTTGTCCCCGGCGGGAATCGAACCCGCAACCTTCTGTGTCGCAATCCGGGCTTCGCCCGCCGCGCCACAGAGGCCGTTCAAACCTATGCACTAGCTGAAGTAGAGTTTAATGCGTACACAGGCATACTTTTAAGTTATTTCTAAGGTCACATAGGCTATTGTTCGTTACATGTTCACATCACAAACAACGGTCGGTATTTGCCTAACTGTTTATTGGTAAGTAACTTATTCGAAGAGACAATGCTTGAGGGGAGACTGCTGTAGGTAGATGTTTCTTTATTTACTTAGCGTACATAGCTCAAATCTATAGTGCGTACTTTGACTTTGCTCAGACTGAGCCTAGCAAAAACTAAGCATAAACTTTGAATTTTAATTTATAGTCAAAATTCATTTTGATACGAATAAATAAAAAGAACTTCTCATAGTCATAATCATACATAACAGAGAAGCAAAGTTTAGGTCATTATTTTTCATTGGTTTACGATAGGTTTACTTTCTAAATTAAACAACTTCGACTTTAAGCAAAAACTTTGGATAGTTGCGAAGATCGCTTTATAAAGTCAAAGTTTTTGATTAGCAAAGTCAAAGTACGGCCTGTGCTATAGATTTTTACTGCAGAATACGTTTGCGTATTTTGTATTTTTTTTTATACCTTTTTTATACACGATAGATGATGATCTAGAAAAAAAACTAAAACGGCAGTGGAATACGATCCGACCTGTCTTCCCTAGTGACTGCACCGGCCAACGTGTCGACATGGGCGAGTCCGCTCGGCGCTACGTCTTAGACCGGTGGGTAACAAGCCGTTGACGAGGTCTCGTCTCATCAATATCTACTGTTAAAGTAATGGAGATCAATGATATGAAATCACTTAGGTTGGAACAGTGCGATTTCTTGAAATTGCGTAAGTTAGTTCATAACTTACTACTTTTGATGCTCCTTTCACTTATTGGAGTTCGGAATTCCTTTTGTCTTGGCACAAATTACGTAAAACTGTATTTACGTACAGTCAAACAAATTATTTGGCATGTAACTCTCGATACATTAAAACTTCTTCGGAGTCGGGTAAAAAAACCTTTTTTAACTTCTTCACATTATTAGATTCCGTTGCTTTTTTGTGTGTAGGTAATTCATTATCTTGTAAAAATTTAGCTCTAAACTAGGTTTTTTTAAACGAGTATTTTTTTGTCAATAGAAAAAATAGAAGAGCAATCAAAACACTAAAATTTATTTAAAAAGTTCGGTTAGTAAAGTTGTTGACCTCTAATACCCCGCTAATTCAGAAGCAGAAGGATAATGTGACCTGACCATTCCACACCTATCTCTATCAATGTTTAATGTCTTCCTTTTAGAAGCGATATCTCTCTCCAGCTCTATTCTCTTGTTCAACAAGTCCTTTCTAACTCTCTCTGCATTATTCAATTGACTTAGCAAAGAGGTTACAGTCTCGTGTATTTTCTTAACTTCTTCAATAAGACCTAAATGAGGTTGATCCCTTACGCTTTCTCCATGCGGTCGCCAATTATTTCTGTTATCGAGTCTCGTTTGAGCCAGTTTCATAGCCGCATCCATTTTTCGGACGGAATTCTTCAAATCGTCAATCAGGGATTCCATATCTGCGATCCTTTGTAGCGTATCTAATAATGTTTCTTCCAATTTGGTACAGAAATCCGTTGTCAACGCAACTGTTTCAGCTAACGCCATATCTGTTCTGTCAGCTTGGTTACGAAGCTTTCTACCACCTTGTACTAGAATAGCATTGAGACTGCCGCGCAAATCAGCCGATTTTTGCCTAGCAGCCTCGCAGTTCTGGACAGTTTCTCTGCAAAAGAATTCCCAGTATTCCAAAGGAGCGCTGTATTCGCCGAATCTCGTCGATCCCGGTCTGAACATAATTGTATTAGATTTAGGGCTCAGGCCAATGTTGGTTACTTCAGTGTTGTAAGCCATAGTTTTGTCACACCAGTCATATTCGATTTTGTGTTTTGCAGATTTGTTTATAGCTAACTGCTCTTCAATTTTGTCAAGTGTATCGTGAAAAGTAGCTCTTACTTCTTGAACTAGTTTCATTTCTTTTAGAAGTTCCTGTTCAGCCAAATCTGCTACTAAATCGGGTACGAATCGATTAGAACGTAAGTCGAGACATTCTTTCGATATTGATTCTGGAAGCATGAGAGTTCGCGAGGCTCCTTTCAACCTTTGCCTTTCAATTTCAAGTTGTTCCACCTCATATGTAATAGCTTCGCAAGCTTTTTCTACTTCGACTTTCCATCTGAAAATATCTTTAGCTTTTTGTTTTAACCTCTTATTGTTTTCGGATTGTTGTTTATCAATATTGCCAAAGGCTTGCATCATTGATGTTTTTGCATTATAATCGATTATATTTGACTCTGTAATGGGCCCAGGATCAAGCACTTTCTCGTTGTGAGCTCTCCATTCGTTGAGAGAGTATCTACTTATGGAGTATTTGTTGACAGGAGGTCTTGTGCCGGTCATTGCACCGAGCGGTGTCCAATCGACTTTTCCATCTTGACCTGGCTTTAACTCTGGCAAAAACTCTTCGCTCGATAGTGGGGGTCTTACACTTTCCGCCATGTCTTTCTGTTGTTGAAAAGGTGGTGGTGCTTCTACAGGTTTTTCTTTTGCTTCAGCAGCCTCCTGGATCTCTTCCAAGGCCTTTTCTGGCGCTTTCTCAGCCTTCTTAAAGGCCCCGATATTTCGGCATACGACTGGACATTTGTCTTTTTCCGGAAAAGTTGTTAATTGGGCTGCCATTTTATTTAGATGTTCTAAAATAATTTTTAAATGATAGAGTATGTAGACCGACAAATTGTTTACAAAAATATAGGCGCTGTTTAATTAATAAATGCAAAAGTCAGTCAACATGTCAGTTTGTTGACACAATTTAAAAGGTTACAGAAAAAAGGTCAAATTGTTTTAATTCACTCTATGAACAGGTATGTAGACTCGATTCTACCTCCATTCATTGAAAAGATCAATAAAATTATGGTAAGGTATTATTGAAGCTACGGAAATCTTAATATTGTACCGCATTGTGTTTGTGGGGTAAGCTTTCTGTACCTTTCTGCAATCCAGCTAGGTATTTTACCCTACACGCACAATAAAATTCGGATTTAATAGGTAATATTTAGGTAAGGAACCTATCTAATATTAAAACTAATCTCCGATCAACATTGTTTAGCACTTGCTTGTTAACTTTAATTAAAAAAACCGACTTGGTAAAGTTATGGGTTCTAGACCTATTAAAGTATTATATCGAACCTAGCTAGCTACTTAAACGTAAATTGATAGCAGTATTTAATAAGTAAAAGACTAAGTAGGTAGGTATTAGGGCATGAATCCCGGGATCCCGGAATCTCGGACGAAAAAGTTCGATATTACAATCCCGGGATTGAGAGACCCGATATCGAGATATCGAGTACCTGGTACTTTGGTTATTTGAAGCATAAAAATGAGTTTTAATTCTCAAATATGAAGTAAACGATAAAAGTAAGTTTGTATCTCAAAAACGAGTCGCTTTAGGACATCATGTGATGAATGTTTTCTGTCTATTTAGACCGCCTCTAGCAAAATATCATAGGTTTCATTCTGCTATACGGCGATTTTTTTGCCTTTGAACGGTTTTAATCTTAACCCTTGAATAACTTTTTCCGTGACGGTTTATGCGCTTAGTTTGGAGCAAAAGATTGTTTAGTTTGACGTCTTTTTTCGACCTTATGTCGCTGTTGGGTTTGAAGAACAAATCTTACTGCGACATGACATTTTATAAAACTTTCAAACAGATTTTTTAAACTTCATAGGCCGATATCTCCGATACGAGTCACTTTAGGATACATGTGGTGGAATATTTTCTGTCTATTTAGACTTCCTCTATCCAAATATATAAGCTATAACGCGCGCGACAACATATTGAAAAAAAAACAAGATGTCGGACGTCGACAATGCCAAGGAATGGACATCACATGTACATATCGACATGGAGTTCTTCTTTAGTACCTCTTTAGTCTTCTTTAGTACTCATAAAAAAAAAATCATACGCAAAATTTTACTGCTACCGTCCATTTAGTGGCGCGAATAGAACTATAGGCGCGAAAGTTTAGACAGCGGTTATTTGTCTGCCATATTTCCAAAATCGTGAGATAGACTGCCCTTGGGGGCAGTCCCCTGGGGGCAGTCCTCCTGGGGCAACCTAACTTATTACCGTAAAGAACCTTTAATTTGTAAAAAAAATTGAATTTAAAACATTTCTCATTATATTTGATTCGCCTTTTTAATACTAGGTATATGAAATCTCGAGACTAATCCCGGGATCCCGGGATTGAGTTCTAATACCGAAATAAATCCCGGGATTGAAACCTTCCGATTTTGCATGCCCTAGTAGGTATACCTATACATATACTCTCCGACTAGGTCTAAAAAACAGGCCTACCACTTAGGTACCTACTTCAAGTAAAAGCTTGTGAAAGTGGTCAACAACCTAGGCACGCTACTCCTAGGTAGCTAGTATGTATACGTAGTAGAGGTAAGTATGGAAAATGTACCTCTGTCACATTTTTTTTTTCCAAAACAATGAGACCGCTTAGTTTGATATAAAACGCTTTATTGTAAGTACCTACCTACCAAAATAAAATGAGAAGTTACAAAAGAATCAAAATAGCATTGAAGTTCAGTCTTTGTTAAGTCGCCGCTATATCGTTCAGCTAAAATTATTAAATTAAAAACACAAAACACAACAAATAATAGTAAAAAAAAAACTTAAAAAATACAAAGGTTTTTTTTATTATTTGTGTTATTTTTAAGGTAAGCGAGATATTTTTATTTTAACTTTTTTTTTAGCGACAATAAGGACGAGCAAAGAACGAAAAACGACCATGGCAGGGCAGATAATGCTATAAATCGAACATAACTTTGAAACTAGTTTTTTACAGTTCTTTCCAAACTACACATACGGGATATAAAATTTTGTACACAAACTACAGAGAAAGTAATAAGTAATTAATAGCTGTTTTTCGACACGATTGTTGTAGATACCTAAACACGAAATATGTATGAATTATCGAGAAAACAAAAACTAGTTTCTATTCGTTACTTTCTTTAAAAAATTGAAACTCACTGATATTGCTATAAAAGCGTTAATAATAGCGTAGCATTGAGCACTATTGTCATTAAATTACGATTAACTTTTACTTTTTACGATGTTAAATTGACCAGTGGTCAATTGTTGTCTATGTGATAGTTATTGGCCACGTAATGGCTGTATGCATATAAATCGTTTGATTAACCTTGCGTTAAAAACTATTCATATTCGCTTTAGGATACGTCTTCAATTTTGTTTTTATAGTTGGTATTTTAATTTAAACCTAACTTACAACTAGACTGTTTTAAAATAACATAAATTATCTTCGTGGTTATTATGTTAAATAAATTTATATAAAATAAACCTTTTTCTTTATTCCAATCAAAAACCGTAGTTTTCTACATCAAAACGAACAGCTTTTGATTTCTTGATTTCTCAATTTTGTCTTTTAGTTTCACATAAAAACAGCTGTTTTCATAAGTAAAAGCAAGATTGCTTTAGAGTAAAAGTAAAATTGTAATAGTTTAACCAAAAAAAAGGTTAACTTAAGGGCAATGACTTCTAACTCATACTGATTTGATTTTTTAATTATTATTTACTACTTATACTAAAAAAAACCTTTGTAAATACATATTTCTTACTAACAAGAATGATAAAGACTGGGTCTGATATAAAAACATAAAATTTCAAAATTGCTGACATTTCGGAGGCTTTATTGCTCTCTGTCAAAACAGTAGAATATATTACATTGAGGTTGGAAATCACTGATATATTATTATGATCCTCCTATCAATTCTCGCATTGATATGAGATTTTATTTTGCAAATAAACATCTAACGTATTGCACAATGTGTAAAGGTGCTAAATGTTGTCTCGTATGTAATTGGTCAAAGTAATTTAAGTAGAAGGAGTGGTTTTAATGTAACATTTATGAGTTGTAGCCGTAGCCAGTTTGAAATGACTTCCGCGTGGTCATTAGAAACTCAGAAAACTTTAAGTAGGTACCTACGGATTTAAAATGCTGTAGCTGCGTTAGACCAGGCAGCGTTGCGAATTCAAATTACAAAGTACCTACGTGGCTGTCTACAGAAACGCTACTTAAAATCTGAGGGGTGCTTAAGCAACTTCTAAATTTAAAATTAGGATTTTAGTTTAAGACTAAGAGCTACTTAGTTATTAAAGATGAACTCAGATTTTGAGTAACGTTTCCGTATTCGACCAAATTCGTACATGGAATTTAATTTTAATAAATATAGGATAGGGTAAAGATACCAAATGTTGAACAATATGAAATTTTTGTAGCAAAATGTACTGCGCCAATAAATTGGAGTGGAGTGTTAACATATCTTTACCCTACTTAATATGCTTTGTTTGCACAATGCCCAATAGAAGTAAGTACAAAGAGTTACAATACAGTCAGTAAGTTAAACAAAAAAAACAGCTTACTAATGGAACGTTGCAAGTTGCGTTCTACAGTGTTGAAACATTTTAGAAACTAATTTAGTCTGAGATTGCATGTTTTATTAAAATCCTTATGTGTAGTAAAGTCATTCGAAAATTAAATGGAGTAGGAAGTAAAGTTAGTAATGAATAGGATCTAGAAAACTGTGATAATGATAGCAACAAGAAATATTTAAATAAATCAATTTAGTCAAAAGTCACGTACTTATTCAAGTTCTTAATCATCATTCTGATAAATTCCGTACTTTGTTTTCACGTGTTTATTTATTTGATGTTTTGTTTTTTCTTGCGTGATTTTGTGACTTTGTTTTCATGTATGTTACTATGTATATTAGGACATAGATGAAGAAAGGCTTTTAGTTGAGCAGCTTCTTAATTTAAAATTACTAGTTATGGGGATTTTTATGGGCAGCTAAATTGTTTAAAGTAAACCTCAAACTTTGAGTAGCGTTAAGTATCCATATGTTAGGTTAAATTAAATATTGATAAATTATAACATCAGAATTGACACCAAACGCACTGTTAACATAATAACGATTACAAAGAACCTCCGTGTTTCTCTGACCTCATCACAAGATTCACAAGCCGTGAGTTCACTAAACCGCTACGTGACCGGCAAAAAATTACGCACGGTCAGACAGATACCAGAAATCCTCAATCTTGTTAAACTTTAACTCTTAAATTGATTGAAATAAGGTTGAAATTGTGTACCAGAATTTGAAGACATTGTGACTTACGTGTTAATTTCGTAAAAATGAGTTGTTGCTAAACATGGAAAGTTGGTAGAGAATAAAGATGAACGAGCAGTCATAAATGGTGGTCCAGTTGTGTTTATGAATACCATTTTGTTTGAGTAACGTGATAATTGTGAAATCGTATGTGGATTCTTGACTTACTTTAGTAGACGGATAGTAAGGGAACTAAAGAAATAGTAAGAAGAGGTCAATAAGCTAAAAAAACTTTGAGCTTCTCATCGTATGTTCAAATCCGAAAGTTTATGACAAGAATTATCGAGATTCTACCTAGATAATCATTAACTTTTGCAATAGTGGTACATTCATATTATGAAGATATAATAGTATATCTTTATTCTAAAGATAAATTCACATTTCTCACATCACTTTATGTTCTCAAAGATAACATACATATTGTCGGGTCACGTATGGTATTCACACACAATTTTCTCTCAAGAATTTCACCATAAAACCTTAGATTACCGTAACCTTTGAAATTACTTAAAAAATTTCTGGAAACACTTCTTTTTACATACTTAATTATTTTGTTATAATGGCATTTTATTATTATAATGTACGTGTATTCATAAATAGCTATCCACTATCATCATGACAGCTATACCTGCAACATGCCTTGTCCATTGCCTGTTATTTTATTCTGATTGCTTTATTTAGACATATCTTTTAACAGTGTCAAATTTTTCAAACTAGGGTTTCCGTATGGCATACGACCCTCACGGAACGATTTTTGATGGTGCATTCAGCATTGAAAATATTTTGAACTTTTTGCTTTGTTAAAGGCAAACAGTTCCCTTCATATTTCAAATTTTAAAACCTACATACACAATACCTATACAATTCAATATGCACGAGACGCAAAAGAGCCACTTTCGTGATTATACCTACAGGAAATCACTAACCACACGCTAAATAAGATGGCCATAAAACAAAACGCAGATGAAATCATAAAAAAATAGTAATTAATAGTCAATGATGAAACTCATTAGATGTGCTAGCTAGGTAGCTATGACACAAAAGTCAATTAAGAAACTATTTCGTATCGAGAACGTCTACTGCACTTAAATCGGAATTAAGTTAAATGCGTTTACATTAACTAATTAGTTATTCATTAGGCAACGTTTTATGCTTAGGTTACCTAGATGGTGGGTGTGGGTATTCAAACAATGACGTTGGCTTTTGATTTATCTTTTTTAAAGATGTGTGAGTAATCTCCCGAATTTGACTTTGGAACTAGAAAGGTCCTCCGTCAGATGTGAGTTTGAAATGCATCACTATCAGGATGCTATCAGGCGACTTTTTTCCTTCTAGTCTTTAACAGAGGTCTGTAAAGTTTTAGGGTTTATAAATAAGAAACGGATTATTAACATTGTTATAATGCGAACAACATTAACTTTAGAATAATTTAGATGAAAGTGAAAATAATTGTTTTTTGTGGCCTGTGTTATTCCAGGTCACCAGCTATGTACATTCCAAGTTTTATTGCAATCGGTTTAGTAGTTTTCGTGTAAAGGGTAATAAAGTCACATACATATGTGGCGGTCGCCCACAGCACCTACTAGATGGCGTTACTAGTATGAAATCCTGGATCGCGATATCAACATTCTTTCCAAGATAAGCTCATATACAACTACCGACGAGACATCGTCGGGCCGCGGCCTACCGGGCAATAACACCTGCCCGGTGGAAGATCTTCCCATTGGAGGTCACCACCTCATACTTCCACACTGGTGACCCCGTACATGGACAACGAGCGCAACCTTCGCCGACATGAGCTTTCAACCCCGCACCACCCTCACCTACCCCCTGCAAATGCATCCTGCCAGCAGAAGCCGACAACCACATAGAGCTACATCGGTTGGACCACGACGCCTGTATAGACACAAGCACTGGTTCACCCTCCAACGGCTACACCGCATCGCAATTGGGCACCTACAGCATGCTGAGTACATCCGGTACCTCATCGACACACTGGATCTTCACGTGCTACGCCCCTTCACACGTCCCGACTCACCGTGGACATCACTGTTCCGACTCACTGGAACAGCATCTTTCCCGACTCACCGTGGAAAAAAAAACTCAAGACTCCGACTCACTGGAGCAGCAAGCATCCCGACTCACTGGGATATCCGTCTCGACTCAATGAGACGCACGTCAACTGGCTCACTGGCAAAAAGAATCTGCATCGACCTCCGGTCTCCGAGGGGGAGTGGTGTGGCGGTCGTCCACAGCACCTACTAGATGGCGTTACTAGTATGAAATCCTGGATCGCGATATCAACATTCTTTCCAAGATAAGCTCATATACAACTACCGACGAGACATCGTCGGGCCGCGGCCTACCGGGCAATAACACCTGCCCGGTGGAAGATCTTCCCATTGGAGGTCACCACCTCATACTTCCACACATACATCCATACAAACTTTCGCGTTTATAATATTACCTAGTAAGATATGTTATGTGGACACAAAAACTATAGTTTATTCAATTTATTATTCAGTATCTTCGTAGTGAATAGACAATTATGTTAATCACATTGTCATTTCAATTTATATTTCTTCTTATTCTCTTGTAGCATGTTTATATTTGATAAATTCTGTCGTATTCCGCTAAACATAAAATATGTGGTAATTGATTTGAAAGTGCGATTTAGTTTTCTCTTTGCTATGTCAATAATGTTCGCTAACAGATTGATGCTTATTGTCTAGTATTTTACAGTTTGTCCATATGCTTTGTCATATACTCTCTATAAACTGTCTATATTTTCTTTCCGTATAGTTACATTGTTAGCAATTTATTGACGCAGTATTATTCCGTATAAAACTCAGTTTTTTCAGGAAAATGTACTGTGTTAATAAACTGGGGTGAAGTACCAACAATTGGTATCTTTACCATAATATTGATTCCATTGTAATCAACTGAGATTCCCAGGCTATCATTATTTTTTAAATACAATGGTCGTAATTACCACAGTTCACCTAATCGGTGCTCTAATTACCTAACCAATAATAATTAACTAAGATTTGTTTTACATTGGGTCCGTGACTGAAGAAATTGTTTTTTTCTTTTTTTAATAGTCACCGAACGTACACGGGTAAATAAATCCGTTCTGACTTCTATCACTGGCATAATCTAATAAAGCGTAATAGATAAAACATTATTTATGCTAAACATATAACATTTAAATCTATTAAAATAGCCCACCCCTAATTCGTCTTTTAGTCGCTATTTTTTGCACCGGAAATAAATCGGAGCGGTTATTCATATCCTGTTTTCAAAGGAAATTGCAATCGTTAATAATAAAAGCGTAAACTGTAAACAATTTCCACTTGACTAAACAGTTAAATGCCTGTCTACAACCTGTCATGTTGTAAATTGTAATAAAATACTGAATTCGATTCGCTATCTCCGGTCGTGCTTGGATTTGGGAAAAATTCTTTTAGCATGATAATAATTGTTTCTAAGAATGAAGTTACATATTTGTCACGTATTTTAGTTGAATACTAAGGAATTCAGATTAATTATTCATAATAAAAATGGCGCTAAAGTAGTAAGTGGTAGGCGCTTAAGTTATGTTTTAAATTATAAATTTTTATCGTCTTCCATAATTTATAATTAGGTAGTTATACGTAACTTTATTATTATTATTAGAACATACAGGTCTAGATCGCATTAGTAGACCCATTAGTCCTGTTAATATTAGTAATAGACAAAAATCGTGTTATTTTAAAAAGTGTGTAATAAATTATGTATCCAACCAGAGATATAGATTCATTGTATCCTTCTTCTTCTTCTTTATATTGGCTTTTCCATTCGGAAATTTGCCAGTGTCGAGTATTATCAATATTTGCAAGTTATTCGCATTGAACAAAACAGTCAAGTCGTCATAGTTAAAGTCAAGTCGAGGGAATCATTGTAAAAAGAGGGCCATTTTTTACAATGTTTGTTCGCGGAGCTTTGGAGACAACACAAAGCTAAAGTCTATGTTTTGCACCGATTTTCACTTTTATTTACACTTGTACATCTTCACGAAACTAAATTGATTAATATGCCCCCGAAATTAAACAATTTACACGCAATTGAACTAAGTTTTACAAAAATGAAAATTTAGCAACACATCTCCTCAACGCATTCCCGCCAAAACTCTCTATTGTATCCAACCATACATTTGCCCTATTCGTAAGGTTAATCTGTAGAAGTTTTTGGAATGTCTCAATTCAAAATTCAAAACAAACAAGTCTCGTTTTCGGTATCTGTGACGGGTAGTTTTTTCGTATTGTAGTTTTGCCTTGTTTTTTTTTTAAAGTTAGGTAAATTAAACTGTAAGTACCTACATTGATTACAAATACAATGCAGCCGTACCCAGAAGCATCATTCGTAATGTGTTTATAATATTATTATTATTGTAATTTGATACTCCAAGCTCTATATCACGTTTCCTGAAAATCTTTAATACGCTTTGTCTTGATGCGTATAGCGTAACTTAATTAGTGAATAAGCATTAAACTTTAAGAATTCCATATTCCGTTAACCATAGTGTTGGTACAGGAATTAATTTAGAAAATATTTTGATTGGACTTTTTGTGTCCTAAGTCAAAAAAGTATTTCGTAATGCCAAGGTAAATGATCTTGTTGGTGTATGCTAAAACGACAATGCAAAGTCGATAAAAATCAAGGATTTTTATTTGTAGACGTGATTTATTTTATTTTGTTTTTGTAGTAGGTAACTTATCTAGATGCAGAACATAGGTAAGGTAAGTACGTAAATAACACCAACGCTTTAAAACTTAATCCTAAATTAAGATATTTAGAAAGTTCTAAAGTTGACTCTATTGATCTTAAAACGACATATAAACAATTATAATTTGTATCTGTCTTTGTTCGCAAAATTAACTGAACGAGCAAAAGGCACTTCAAGAAATATTTCACCTGCTCCTTCGCTATAGGTTACTACCTACCTGACACCGGATGCTTTGTGAATTTTAGCTTGCTACACACCTGTCGAGGAGTTTATAAATATTTTGTATTTCAAATTGAAAATGGACGTTGGTAGGTGCGAGGATGTTAGAGTTTGGTATGAGGATCATTTTATTATCGGACAATATTTATTTATTTATTTATTACTTATCATTTTAGTTTAAGGACATATTTATTTGTTACCATGGCGTAACTACCTTTTAGCACCGATTATTCGTTACATTATAAACAACGAAAAGTATACGACAACGAAATAGCTTTTTGATTAACTTTTTTATCAGCAGTTCTTGCAATAGTCGAACGATTTTTTTGTTTACGCAACTTGGAACCGGGTTAGAAGGGTACTTAATTACCTACCTATGCTATACGTCGTAATCGATTGGTCGACTGATTGTACCGAAGCTAAGCAATAGTTTGAAACAGTATTGATGAGGTCTATTACATTTCGGCAGAAGCTTCACAATATTTTCCTGATGCTAACCTCCATTAAGACTTGTTTGAGACACAAGGTCAATCGCGGCTCCGTTGTCTATATTATGGACAAACTTTCACTTGAAACGAGTCCGATAATGTCAAACCGTTATTGGGCGTTATTTTTTCGGACAAACGTTTCCAATAATTCAGGCGTTTTCGACCTAATTTTGTGGGCAACATTCTGGGGTTAGTTCGTGTTGATTTCGGTTTGTAAGTGGTTAAATTACTTATGTTGCATTTAACTTACCAGATAGTAACTGCAGCCAGCCGCAAATATGGAACACGGTTGTCGATTGGCAAAAGAAGAATAACAACATCGCACAAATGGTAAACAGGGCCAGTACAACCGCTGCACCCACTAACACAGTAGCAATTTTGAACACAAGTCCATTTATCGAAAGGAAGTCATCTAATCTCCCTTTACAGTCTTCAACGGAGCCTTCAACTCGGCATACTTGCCACAAACCGAACTTCCTCGGATACTCAGTATCCAAGTCACCAATCCACTCCGGAGTCACGAAAGCTACGACGCTGATAATGGCATAACAAATGGTAAATATAGCCCACAGCACACCGATCGCTTTGGAATTACGGACATAGTTAGTCGCGTATAAATGCGACGAATCCACGTATTCGATTTTCGAACCCATATTATCCGGTTGTTTACAAATTTGAAAGAAAACGGGTCACACGGACGCACTTGGTTATTATCTTATTCTTTGCACATTGTGTTCGGTTTGTATCAAATGGTTTGTTTGGCACAGATTGTGATCATGTCTCGAAGGGAATGTAATATCGCAACGCAGCCGAGGACACAAGAAACACGACACTACGGACGAAATGCGAGCCCGCACAACCTCTCGCCGCGCGCCATTCGTTCGAGTGATGGAGTGGGGATAAGTAAGAAATGAAGCTGCAAGGCAAGTATGACCTTTTGTTGTGTTGAAGTAACGTCATTACCATTACCATTTAGGCATTACCAAGTCGAATAAATGAGGGTACAGTAGAACCTTACAGTGCTGACATAATACCAAAATAGGTATACACTATACATAGTACATATTACCTATATATACCTAATCTATATTACCTAGTCACTAGATCAAGACATTCGGTAATTAAGTAAGTTTAGTGTGATGTGAATTTATTTTACTTAGTTAATGTCCTATTGAATCGATTGTTTTTGTAACATTAACTTCATTTTTAACCGACCGAGCTTTCGCCAACTTTACAGTTGGCTTTTTCAAGGTTGTCAATCTTGAAAAAGCCAAGAAGAAAAAGCTTTTTGAGTTCTCTTTGAAACTCACACTAAGGGTTCTGTAAAGTTGGAGTTAGCTCGGTCGGAAAATCATGAATAAAACGCGATTAAACCCGGTAAATAAAGTGTTTTATTATGCAAAATCGCGAAAACCATAAAATAAATTAAATTAACTTAAGTAGGTAATCTAAATGAAAAAAGTCTTTGAATGAGAAGATAGCACTAAATGGCCAATATGTGGTCCATTTACCCTATTCTGTGCTCATTTTTTTTTTGTATAATATGTATGTGCCTCAGGTATTTTTTGTAACGTTAGCTTTTAGCTTGAGTCGACTAATGATTCTAAATAAAAAAAGTATATTCTAATAATAAATAAAAACTAAGTAATATTCTATACTTAGCTAAGCCTTTGAATAATAAATATTGCAACAAATATCCAATAAGTGGTCCAATTACCCTAAAAGTTTAAAGTTTTTTAAGGTCAACTGTTTTGAATTTTTAAACTAGTTTGTAATGTATAAAAAGTTAAAATAGTAACTACAATAAATCAGAATAAATCCTACACTAATAAGTACATACTATTATAAAAATGTCTTGAAAATACAAAAATAAGTAAGTAGGTACTCACCTACTTCTCACTAATATATTCATAAATTATTATATTTAATATAACTATAGAAGTCCCCATTTGAACTTATTTCTGTTCATTATTACTTATTGTTGCGATGTGGCAAAAATACAATATTGAAGAACTATTTACTGTTAGATTCGCGAGACTCCTTTTTTTATGAAAAGCCATTGAAAAGCCCTCTATCGGTCGCTTGTAGTTAATATATATTAACATAGATAAATTATAAGATTAATGGGCTTTGATATTATATTATACTCTAAGGTCGGTAGGTACTTACGTCATCGGTACTTGACTTTATTTATGGAGTTTGGCGGGAATGCGTTGAGGTGAAGTGTTGCTAAATTTTCATTTTTGTGAAACTTAGTTCAAATGCGTGTAAATTGTTTAATTTCGGGGGCATATTAATCAATTTAGTTTCGTGAAGGTGTACGTGTAAATAAAAGTGAAAATCGGTGCAAAACTTGGACTTTAGCTTCAAAGCTCCGTGAACAAACATTGTAAAAATGGCCCCCTTTTTACAATGATTCCCTCGCCGTGTTCCCGCGACTTGGCTTTAACTATGACGACTTGACTGTTTCGTTTAATGCAAATAACTTGTAAATATTGATAATACTTGACACTGCCAAATGTCCAAATGGAAAAGCCATTTTAAAGAAGAAGAAGGAGAAGACTTTATTTATTCTTTGTCGGTTGCAAACCGATTATGGCTATTTGGAAATTAGCCAGTGTCAAGTATTATAATATTTTGCAAGTTATTTACATCGAAACAGTGAAGTCGTCATAGTTAGAGTCAATTCGAGGGAATCATTTGTAAACCGGCGGCTATTTTTTTACAATGATTGTTAACGGAGATTTGTAGACAACGATAAAGTCCATGTTTTGAACAGTTTTTCAATTTCATTACACTTGTACACTTTCACGAAACGAAATTGATTAATATGGCCCCGAAATTAAACAATTTACATGCATTTTAACTAGGTTTCACAAAAATAAAATTTTAGCACACATCTCCTCAACGCGTTTCCGCCAAAAACTTATTTGACTTTACTAAAACAAAATGTTCTTATTATACTTGAAACTGGCTACTTTTGAAATGGCCACAATCGATTCACAACCGATAAGTCAACACAGTTTGACAACTCAGATGAATGAAATAGCAAACATTTTGAAGCGCGGATTTCGTGAGTTAGACAAAGATAAACATATTTCGTTGCTTCAACTTTATCCGCAAAATCGTCGATCGAACAACACAACTTGAAAGTACGGACCGACTGCCGACGCGTATTTTGTTTTGTAAACTTGTAATTTTTCTGCAAATTCTTTGAATCTAATGTGAATTTCGCAGTTAATTAACCCTCTTCCATAATAAGTGTAGTAATTGACACACAAGTAGTAATAATTACGATTAAATGTAGTGTTAAAGTGAAATAGAACACTGGTGTTGTGGGTTTTGTGTTCCGCGATGTCGGCAAAAGACAAGTGGATTCGCCGGTTTTCCGTCGATGAAACATCAAAACACAAGAACGGTTTCACTATTTACAAGATTACTTCAGTCGTGAGTACCTACTTAGTAAAAAATACTAATAATAGTTTTAAGTGCTTATTGCTCTGTCTTTACAACTTTACCGATTGTTTCTGGATGAATGAATATAGGTAGTTAGTGCAAAGTACCAATGTTACGTATATTCTACCATAAGTCATCTTCCATTGTACCTAGAGTAACCTACATATTATATGACAGCAACTTGTGCAATAATGCTTCAGTCTAAAAATTTGATCTCACACTAATTATTTCAGGTTGCTACAGATTGTATTGTCTGGTTTAGGTTTACTGGGTTTATTCACATTAAGCCTCATAATTGGGCCATTTTGTGGGGCTTAAAATTGGCCTAAACGTTACTAAAACCACCCCAGACCATCCAAGAAAGACAGCAATCTCTTAAGACTGCTAAAGGTTTTTAATTTTTGCAAATAATGTGTCTGTTGGTTTTCTACACTCCTGAATTTCATTAGCATGTGGTGGGGTGTTTCTTCAGTGTTTTATACAACTTTATAGAGGGCAATCAATTATAGCATATTGTCTGGTTGTACTGGCTTACATATCCATAAGTCGAAATGTAAGCTAGTGCCACATCTGGAGGGGACAAGTTGAAATTCATTCCACAACCGTAGTACTAACAAGTCACAAGTAGACAGCTACCTTCTAGGCTTTTATGTTACATCTCAGATTGCTTTGTCTCTTGTCATCTGTTCAAACATTTGCCCATTAAATATAGAGTAGGTATAAAAAATTTAATTAGACCTTGTCAAGAATGAAGCCGTGACTTTCATTCCTAAGGTTTTGGTTTTGAATTTCAACTACATTGTTCAACAAAGTAGCTATGTCATGTTGACAAACTTCTTCTGTTTGTAATGCTATTTACATTGCTGTCGTAGTTCAATCGCCCATATATGTGGCTACTTACAGGAAACTGAATGATATCTAGATACTACATCACACTATATTTTACAATAATGTTAAATACAAATACTTCCAACCAAATGACGACGACCTCAGTGGCGCGTCGGGCGTATGCTTGGCTGCAATACAGAAGGTTGCGGGTTCGATTCCCGCTGGGTGCAAATATTTATGCTTAAAAATAAATATTTGTATCTGGTCTGGGCGTATTTCTATGTATAATATGTATGTATTTACAAAAGAAAAATAAATATAAGTAGTATATCCATTGTCTAGCCACCGTAACACAAGCTTAGCAGCTTACCACGGGGCTAGATGGCGCTGTGTGTTCGTCACAGGATTTATTTATTATTTATTTATTAAATATAGTTGTGACCTTACAGAAAAAGTAATTAATTCCCATATCAACCTTGAAAAAACTAACTGTAAAGTACGCGAAAGCTTGGAACATTATAACAATGCTGTTAATGCAACTGTAACCCTGAAAATATTGTGTTTGGGTGATTCTAGCTGTTCCCGCTAGAATCACCCGAGGCAGTGACATTGGTGTCAGTATGGAAGCGCTACAGCGATATTCAGCGCCTTCACAAGAGCATGAAGTCATTGCACTCAGGGCTACACTTGCGAGGGCACTTCCCAGCACTTCCTCGGTACAGCTACTTTAAAAGGTTCCAGAAGGAGGTAACATATTAATACTCATACATAAAATAAGCAAATACTGTACACAAGAAATAATTACAATGATTCAACAAGTAAAAACAGTGAACAGAGAAACATACTTGTTCTTTCATTTGCCATTGGGGTTTGAGCTTGTGTGGTTAAAGGAACGGACACTCATGAGACTAAGTAGCTTTGTTGTGAACTATTTTTTTTTCATAACAAAAGTCATACTGAAACAAAAGCCACAAACACACATGAATTTCACTCATACTTTGGTCCCCTTGCATAGCTCGGAGGCTAATACATAACAATTTTCTATTTATTAATCTAACATCCTCAAAAGACCATTTATACCGAAAATACTAGTTAATACAAATTCCTGGGCTGCTAAGAACACAAAATAAAATTCAAGTTTTCCCATTTTCCAGGTGATAGAAGAGAGAGCAAAGACAATTAAGAATCTGCTAGAATTTGTAGCAGAACACAGACTGCTTTTCACCAGTTCTGAGTTTGTTAATTTCTTACAGGTGAGGTTTGAAATAATAATTATACCTAGGGTATTTATTTCATCAATATGACATCAACATGACATGAATTTTATTCAATTTCGGTGATCTTTTTATTATGTTGAATGAAAGTATGCTTGGACTTGTCCATCTACAAATAAACATTCATCCATACGTCCACTTTACCTCTTTATGATATTGGATTAGATTAGCGTGCGAGTAATACGTTACCTTTCACTTTGCGAAGTTCCACACTTAGCACTTCCATTGAAGTACTGACCATGCAAGGCGCTGTTTCATATAAAGTAAAAAATGAACTTAGAAAATAGTTTTTTTATATTTTGAACGAAAATATAAAAAAAAACTATCCGGTCTTATATTTTTTTTTTTATTCTCTTACCTCGACGTTTCGATCACGTTATTATGATTTTTTTTCATTTAGTGTGCTCCTAAATCCTTGTAATTCTCCAACAGACTGGCTACCCTGCACCGGAGCGAGCTACCGGCGTTATCAACACAATACGTTCCTCTCTCCACCTGCCAATAGAAGAGAATCCGCCATTAGAATATCCAACAGATGACGATGAACGGAGCCCTAGGCATTCGGGTAAAATAAACTTTTTTAACTTATACTATTACTACCCACATTTACATTGCCGGGAGGGTCTTATTTATTTTTTAACTGTCGTCAGGCTCCTTGCGACCAAGACTTTGTAATATAAGTCGAAACGTCTACTATTAGGCCCGAGAAAAATGAAATTTTAATAAGGAAGCCTGAAAATAGCCTAGAAAGATTGCTTTTAATGGCCTTATATTTTACCTACATAATTTGTGGGTAAATTCTGTTATAAAATGTGTACTTATATTTAGTTTTTCTGTGGTTATTTAAATAAAAATCAAATATTTGTTCAGTAAAGCTTTCTTTGTTAAAAATCAATCCATCTTAAATCTAATTTGTTCACATAATCAAATTCAAGAAAACTATAATAATTATTCGATTTCTTTTCAACTTACAGCTCGTCCTTCAGAAGCAAATTCGTCACGAGACGAAACTGATTTCATCTCCCAAATACCAATTTACGAAGGAACCGACATCGAAATTAGAAAATCACCCCAGAAATCGCCTCCGAAACTGACAAAATCACTCAGTTTTGAATCTATTAGCTCAATAGATTCTATAGACAGCGACCTCTATGACGAACTAAACAAATTGACAGTAAAAAATAAACCACAGATAAGAAAAATGTTACCAGATTTAATAAACTTCGATGCACCGTCGACATCTCGAAATTCTACCAAATTAGAAGGTTCTTCCGCAACTAGCCACACTGATTTGACAGATTCTACCAGAATGGTAGATTCCCGTGCTACCACAGATACAGAAAGTCTAGCTTCAAATTTCGAAATTGAGAGGCGTAGTAGTTCTAAATTGTCAGTTTATAGCAAGAAAAGTGTTTTGTCTCTTTCTAATATTGATAGTAAGACGAGGACCGAAGATAGTTACGTGTTTGAGGCGGGGTATATGTTGAATTTGGCGGGTAGGTGTGAAAATGTTGGTGATTTTCAAAGGGCTTTCGAATGTTATAAATCTGGGATAGAGAAAATGCTGATTGGTGTACAAAGTAAGTTATAAAAAAATCAATACATTTACCCCCTTTATTATAAACGCTAAAAAATTACATATCGTCACATAACTTAATCATGTTTATTAATCATACTAATATTATAAACGCGAAAGTTTGTATGTAAGTATGTATGTGAGGTTGTTACTCTTTCACGCAAATACTACTGAACCGATTGCGATGAAACTTGGAATATAGGTAGCTGGGGACCTGGATTAACACATAGGCTACTTTTTATCCTGATATTCCCGCGGGAACGGAGCTTACGTGGGTGAAACCGCGGGGCGCAGCTAGTATTTTATAAATAAGGGTGTTTAAATCTCATAGTGGAATTTTTTTTCTATGTATTTGTGTTTGTCCTACCTCCAACGTAAATACCGCTAAACCGAATCTGATTAAACTCGGTATGTAGATAGCTGGAGACCTGCAATAACACAGGCTTTTCATACTGACATAAATAAAGAAATATTGCAGAATGTTGCACACAGCGGAAACTATCCCCAAACTAAGCAACTAGTCTTTTACTACGGCGGGAATTGAACCCGCAACTTTCTGCGTCGCAGTCGGGTGTTCGCCATATGCGTTACAGAGACCACTCAGCCCGATTTCGATGAAACTCTATGTAAATAGCTGCATAAAATAACACAGACTGCTTTTTACCCCGATATTTCCACGGGATCGCGACTTACGTGGGTGAAACCATTGGGCACATCTGTTTTAACTGTGTGTTTCCGCAATTAGCCCTACAACTGGGCCTTTGCGCGTGACTTTAAGCCGTCGGTTTCCTCACGATGTTTTCCTGCACCGCAAGAGCGATGTTAATAGCGCACATAATATTTTAATAAAGAAAACGACAATGGTGCGCGGTCGGGATTCGAAACCACAACCTTCGAAAAGAAAGTCGGGGTATCTACCACTAGACCAACACCACTCTTTTGGACACACCTAATATATTGATTATCAATAGTAGAAAATGTAGTATGAAATTATGAATAACATACCATTCATAATATTATTAAAATAATTTCCTCATTTGAAATAAATACCTACATAGATTAGAAATCTATGAATCATTCTTTCATTGTCTGCAGAGTTAAAATTACTAACTCTGACCGATAAAATAGAGATAAAGCGTTTATATCACCAATATTCGTATAAGTACTCCATTGCTATAGTGTTTTTATCGCCATAGGTGCCAAATAAGCACTAATTGACACCTAATTGTTATATTGTGATTCTTATAAATACAGACTGACATGATACTTACACAAAATTAAATAGGTTAGTATGGTCGGATGGATGTTTTTTAGAACTCTTGTTAAAATTTGACCTGTATTGGGGTATAAGTTGTAAGAAATTGCGATTGAAATTGAAATATAAGTAGATTTTTTTTAACAATTTCTATAAATATAGAATTCTTTCAAATAACACATACGTAGTTTAAAAACAGGCTACTCTTGTCTGATCCGTCTCCCAAAAAGGTTACTTTCTTATTATTTGAGGCCTATACAAAGTGTAACGGGTAAGCCCTTTTAAGCCGAAAGGTGGTTGTTCTAGACGTCTAGGCGAACATCTTTTGTTCTACGACTTTTGAAAATTCCAACATTTTTTTTGAAAAGGTTGAGGTTATTTTTCATTGAAAAAACAGCTGCTTTTGAAAATAAAAGTTATTAAAGTTTTGATTGTCGTAGACCAAACTAAATGAAAGGACAACATAAGGTCAATGATCTCGAACTCTAAGAAACAGCTGATCTTCAAATAAACTTTACACTTAAAATTTTCAAAAAGTACTTTGAATTAGAACAAAAGTTGTTCGCCTGGCGTCTAGAACAATTCCCTTTCGGCTTAAAAGGGCATACCTGTTACATCTTGTATAGCACATAAAGAACACACTCTACAAATTTTAGCAGCTAGCTTGCTAGGCTGTGAATTGATCCATCAGTTAGCCAGTGAATCCTTTTATAGCTATCGATTTCAACATAATTTCAACAAAAAAAAACCCAAACCAATCTTAGAAAACGTCACTCAAACCGCTTTATCTACAAACCTTGTACCATATAAACCCCAGATAAAGTTTATCAAAGTTTTGTTTTTAAAGTGTACAGTCGATAGCTAAACGCAGACAGATATATACACGTGGTCATGGACTTCCTATATTTATGTCAGTACACACAAGAATATGAAGAGACGTCGGAATATTGTGAGTTGAGACAGTTCCCGTATACGTCGAATAAGTACGGTTAGGGGTGAAGTCGTCCACCCCGAAACTGGGACCAGGGACCACTTGTATCCTTTCGAATTTGATAATAGTCAACTGGGCCCAACGGTCTAAATAGGTGTATTTGGGAAAAGGTTTTTGACAAAGTTACATTTTGAAATGAAAGGGGACATCCTCATACCTTTAATAGATAGCTACAATGCTGTAAATTATTTTGAATCTCAAAAATAACGAATTTTGAATACTAGCTCTCCATATTCTCTGTCAAATTCAAATAAAAATTACAAGTGAAAGAAGTGACTTCGATACGTTGATTCGTTTCCGATTTTTGATTAAGTAAACGTACGATGCGGACGCGTACTCGGGTGTGATGTGACGTCATCTCACACTCGCCCAGTCCGCTCGCGCTCTATGTGTCGATGTCACAGTACATGTTGTCTAACGTTTTGATTAGGGGAGCGTTGTAAATGACGTCACGTGACTGTTAGCGAGACTCAATAGTAATCGTAAGTTTAAAATAAAATAAAATATTTTAATATGTATTTTTGACTACAACAAAAATTAGTGTATTTGTATATACAAGCTTTACTGTTTTAGCATACCTATTAACATTCATCATTACAACATTAATTCAAGAATCGAACGTAGTTATTTTGCAAAATCATAAACTCCGTATCCATATTGGACAATTTGGGTCCCGCGGTTTCACTCGTGTAAGTCGCGATACCGTGAGAATGTCGAAAAACATTTTTTTACCGGATGCCTATATCATAATATAAATAACCTCTCTAAATTTCACCCCCTACTATTAGCGGTTTAGGCTGTGCTCTGACATCATGTCAGTTAGGACTTAGGACTAAACATTTTGTATATTTAGATAAATGTAACCGTCGCGCGTCGTCGTTTTGAAAGAGTTGCCTTGCCTGTGTTAAAAGATGATATCTAAAGTATATTACGAATATATTTTCAGCCGACACAGATCCTCAAAGGCGAGCCCTAATAAAAGAGAAAACAAATAAATATCTGTCACATGCAGAGGAGATCTACAAAAAACATCTTTGCAACGTTGAAAGAAGTGTAAGTTTATTTTTATTCCTAACTTACTCCCCGCCCCGCAGATTCACCCGCGTAAATCCCGATATTTACCTATTTTTTATCGAGCCCAGCCGTTCAAGCGTGATGCCGTGACCACGCAAATAGGAATTCATTTTACATATAAAGATTTCATCGCAATCGGTTTAGTAGTTTCTGGATCCTTAAAAAAGAGTAAAAAACATTTACTTACAATGCTTTAGGTATATCTACTAGAAATATTTAAAGGAAAAAAATCACTCGCGACGAGATTTGTGCGTCTCTGCATCAGTACCGCAGCGCCCTTAACAACTAGGCCACACGATTCCTCACACACAAAATACACTTTCTTTCTCCAGATACTACCCCAACAAGACAGCAATCCCCTGTACCACTCGATCCCCCTCTCTATGCTGCGTCGTCCCTACGATGAGCTGGGGTCGTACCGAGTGCTGGGGATACTAGGGGATAGTTGCATGCTGGTGCAACATCATGTCAACAAACATTGTCTGGCTATGAAGGTGAGGAAACTTACTTCTTTAATTGATTAATTAATTAATTGATTGAATTAGGCGTTACTTTTCGGAACTCCATATCAACTATGTTAAAAATTAATATTTAGTTTACCTGACTAGTATCACTATGCCTGCAAAGATATTCAAATTCAACTATATTCAATTCTGTGGTTTGAGCTTACTTAGCGCAATTGATTTTTCTAAATACCAGTTTTTCCTAAAAGGGTAATTAAAAAAAAATTTAAACGATTGTTTTAAAATTACAGGTAATACAAAAAGTACCAAACAATCTAATGGAGTTCGATGAATATTTCTTACAACGGACCGCTGAGACCAAATCTCCCATTTTACCAACAGTTATACCCTACATGGTACCTTTACAAAGCTATATAGAGACAAAAAACCTTATATTTCTAATACTATCCTACGCCCCGGGCGAGAAACTTTTCGATTATATCAAAAAATACGCAAAATCAATACCAAATACGCCTGCAAGAGAAGTTAACTTAGAAAACGTCTTCACAGAACCGAAAAAGAATATAGATTCCGAAAATAACGTTAATAATGGAAAAGTCCATAACGATAATGGGAAAGTTCATAACGATAATGGAAAAGTTCATAATGATAATGAAAACACTGGATTTAGTTTTGGAGATAATAAAAATACCGACGGAGTTGACGAATTGGTGTTAAATTCGCAGAAGTTGTTGAGAAATGTTGATAAAGTGTTGTCTGAAGAGGTTTTTGAAGAAGTTACTAGTGAATTGAAGAGTGAAGAGAAGAGTAGTACAAAAGTTGTAAGTTGCAATATTCATACAAGATGTAACGGGCAAGCCCTTTTAAGCCGAGCAAGCCCTTTTAAGGGGTTGTTCTATACGTCTAGGCGAACAACTTTTGTTCTACGACTTTTGAAAATTCGAAGTACTTTTCGAAAAATTTAACTGTAAAGTTTACTTGAAGATCAGCTGTTTCTTCGTTCGAGTTCTAGGTCATTGACCTTATGTTGTCCTTTAATTTAGTGTGGTCTACTACAATCAAACCTTCAATTACCTTTATTTTCAAAAGCAGCTGTTTTTTCAGTGAAACATAACCTCAAAATTTAAAAAAAAAAAGTTCGAATTTTCAAAAGTCGTAGAACAAAAGTTGTTCGCCTAGACGTCTAGAACAACCACCTTTCGGCTTAAAAGGGCTTGCCCATTACATCTTGTATATGGGAAAGTAGCGCCCCGCGGTTTCACCCACGTAACTCTCGATTCCGCGGGAATACCTTAATGAAAATTAATCTATGGCCTTCTCCAAAGTTTCACCTATCTTTATACCAAAATACATCAAAATCGGTTTAGCGGTTTAAGCGTGAAAACGTAACAGGCAGATAGACAGAGTTATTCGCATTATAATATTAGTATGTAGTTGTTACGGCCTCTGTGGCGCGTCCGGTGAACATCCGGCTGCGACGTTGAAGATTGCGGGTTCGATTCCCGCTGCGTGAAAATAAATATTTGTGTCTGGTCCATATTTTTTACGTGCGTAATGTTATATTTACAAAAAAGCATAAAATGTAGTACTAACTGCGCCCCGCGGTGTCACCCGCGTAAGTCCCGTAGCATTACTATGCCTATGTTATTCGAGGTTCCCAGCTACCAAGTTCAATCGCAATCGGTTCAGTAGTTTTCCGTGAAAGAGTAACAAAGTCACATATAGACAATACATACAAACTTTCGCGTTCAAATTATTAGTAAGAAATCCGTAATCTAGTTCCCATAGTACAAGCTCAATGCTTAGCTTGTAACTAGCAACTAGATTGCGCTGTGTGTAATCTTGCAATATTAATTTATTTTTGCTTAATGGGGGGTTATACACACCCCTCATGTGTATTCTATTGTCATCTAGATATCTCCGCACCCCCGTGACGTCATCCCCCCCTCCGCCGTATGCAAGTGGGGCGCGGAGATACTCACCGCCTTGGAGAGCTTACACAACCTGGGAGTTATATGCAGGTGACGTACAATTTTGTTTTATATAAAAAGTAAATAGGGGGTAACATACATGTATATTTCTCAAACGTGCTTGGAAATTTGAGCATTATTTTAACAACCTTCTTCAAGATAAATCGAACTTGCTGTACTAGTCGAGTAGGGGCCTGCAATAGTTGTATAAAAATCCATATCTGTCGTGTTTAGCAGCCAAATAAATTACTATGTAAAATCATATTTGTCGTGTAATTTAAAAATGGAACGATCTACTCCGCAAAATGGGGACCCAAGAAGTAACTTATCAAAGGTTTAATTTAAATTTCGAACTGGTTTGCACATAGAAAGATGTTTAATGAAAAAAAAAACACTTAAATTTTAAGAATTGTATATTCAAATAAAAGTTCTGAATTGTACTACTTACTTAGTTTAATTTTCATGCATTCATTGAGAAAAGTACTATACAAGCCTTGATCGCAACTAGGCATTGATGGCTTTCTTGCCGGCCGCTGCAGTAATGTACTATAAGTAAATAAGGGGGTAACAATAAGGGGGTATATATAGAATTTTTATTTTTATTTATTTCTTATCGGTTGTGATCCGATTATGGCCTTTTGGAAAGTAGCCAGTGTCAAGTATTATTAATTTTTGCAAGTTATTTGCAATTTTTATCAAAACAGTCAAGTCCTCCTAGTAAAAGTTAAGGAAGTCATTGTAAATGGTGGCACTTTACAATAATTACAGTTTACGCGAGCTTTGAAGACAACGCTAAATTTCATGTTTTACAACGATTATCACTTAAATTACACTTGTACACCTTCACGAAACTAAATTGATTAATATGCCCGCGAAATTTAATAATTTACACGCATTTGAACTAGGTTTCACCCTGCTTATTGTCTATGGAATTTTTTGATATTGTATTTCCTTGCAAAAATATTTCCAAATTTAAATATGCCTTGAGCAATAAAAACATACGAAATGTCTATTCTCTAATAAAAAAATATTTAATTTGATCAAAAAGGCGATTTAAGGGAGAGCTAGTCTAAGACAGAATTCCAAAGACAAATTTTTGAACAAACAATGAACTTATCTTAACAGGATCTATTTTCGGCTTCTCGCATCCAGTTTGTACTGGCAGTTTGTGTCTACATACCTGCCTTATTTCTTTAACCAAATATTTCTTCATTCCAGAGATCTGAACCCATCAAACATACTGTTAGCATCTTGCGGTCAAATAACGCTAACATACATAACTTACTACCCCGGCCGGGAGATGTCGCTGGCGAAGGTGCAGGAGAATCCGGGGACGTATAACATGTATCTCAGTCAAAACAACAAGACAAACGTCTTTCAAGAGGGTAGTAATATGTATTCAAAAGCTAATATTTCAGGTAATATATTACTTTGAGTTATTTTAAAACTTGCGCCTCGCGGTTTCACCCGCGTAAGTCCCGACCCGCGGGATTATCGGGATGAAAAGTAGCCTATGTGTTATTCCAGGTCTCCAGCTACCTATATTCCAAGTCTCATGGTAATCGGTTCAACGGTTTTTACGTGATTGAGTAACAAACACACATACACACATACTCACAAACTTTCAGCTTTATAAATATTAGTAGGATATAAACCTTAGTATTGACTTACTCTATCTACAAAAAACAAACCGCATCAAAAAATCTTGCAAACTTTTGGAATGCATTTGGTAATATTAATATTTCTTATGGAATATTTTACATAGAGAAATCCATCATCCAGTATCATCATCAGTCCAGTAGTTTCGGAACCTATTCATTATAAACAGACAAACAAATACATTGTTCCTGTTTATACTCGTAATATTAGTATGGATGATGTGTTGTTTCTTCCAGAATCGTACAACAGTCGCTACAAGTGCGGTGTATATAATGTATACATAGCTCCGGAGCTATATGACAACGTATTGGAGGAGGAGAGGCAAGAGTGTGACTATTGGAGCTTTGGAGCTATCATGTACCAACTTATTTGTGGAGTGGTAAGTTAAAAAAAATATATCTTCAAAAATTTAAAAACTCGCTGTGAGGCTCGAACTTTTGTCTCTAGATCTGTACTCCAGCGTCATTACGAACTGGACCATGAGAGTTCCCACCCCGAGCAATGAATTTATCAGTCCATCATAGTTGTTTGCTGAGATAAATTTGCGAATAACTCGCTCGCTATTCATGGTACACATGTAATAAAATCTAGAAATATAATTGCTTCATCTAGCAAACGTGATTGTTAAAAAAGTCTTAGAAATCGTCATGATGCCATGTAAACCATTACACTTTTTTCCCGTTTCGGCATGGCCGCCTAGATGCACGTCTAATGACCAACTCGATCACATTGCAACCTATGGAAACGTTTTTCTAAAGTTTTATTCTGTTGGCAGTAGGTACATATGTTGGAATAATAACTGATTCTTAACATACCTGTTTTATTAAACGTGCATTTAGTATTTTGCCCCCAAAATCCCTCACAGTCGAAATGAAAAGTAGACTGTTTCGCTCGGATGAGTGTCACCCATTTCACCCTCGAACTATGGCACCAGCACCAGAAATATATCAGGTGAAATGGGTGACATTCAGCTCTTGGTTAACAATCTACTATTACTCATCAGGTTTTTCATATTTACCGAATGTTAATTAATATTTGTTATATGTTTTCAGTCACTATCGTACTATCATAGAAACATATTCACGTCTCACACAATCTTACAACTGCCCGACGGATTGAATGTAGAAGAGGAATCCATCTTGACTCAGGTATTAGGCAATATGACACATTTTGAAAACGGAAAAAAATATAATGAAATTAAACTCATTTTCCGTTTTTACTCGCGTTGCTTTTGTTCTGTTTGAATGCTATTGTTACTTTGCAATAAAAAAATCATTTTTTGTTTTTGATATATTTTAAAGTGTTTCCTACAATTAGATGACTATACTTAAAGAAATGCTTTCCAAAAATTTCGCACACGACAGGGCTTGAACCTGCATCTCTGGGATCCGTCCCAACGCCTTTTCCAATTTGGCCACGGATGCCACGGAACATTTTTGTTTTTAGAAATAAATTAAATGAGTTTTCAATCTGTATAGCAAGTTTTAACTTTGGAAACTAAAAAGATTCGTCTTAACAAAGTTAGGATTAAAATATCCCTAGATTTTGTTGATATGTGTATATTGTTTGGTAGAAAAAAAACAGTTGCCCTCCAATTTTGACTGTATTGCACTTTCAAATCTATTTCAATACAGTAAAGTTCACTTTCGTGTATTAGCAAAATCAACAAAAAGTTGGGTTTCCGTGTGGCGTAATGGTGAGCGCACTCCTAGGAAAGCTAGGGGCACAGGTTCGAATCCTGTCACGGGACTATTTTTGATGATGCATTTCATTTTGTAAAATGTTTGTAATTTATAATAAAAAGAGTTTTTTTTCGAATTTCAGTTGTTAACTTACGACCCTTCAGAACGTCTTGGCGGCGGAAAGGACGGCATTGAAGAAATAAAAAAACATCCATATTTCAAAAACATAGATTGGCAAGAGATTTACAATAACTGGATAGTCCCTGATTGATGAAACTACCGTACAATGATAGATGGTGACTGAGGAATCGTAAAACGTTAGTAGGTTGATGGAAGTGTACCCTAAATCTAATAATACACGGTTCACTTTTGACGTTCAATTTTGATGAAGCAACAAAATTGATTGTTCAATAGGGAGGTTGACAGTAATTGATTATCACTAAAATTATTTATGTTTTTATTTAATGAAGATACGAATTATGCATTTAATTCTTCATTAGGAACGAGATCTGTAATTATTATAATAGAATTATCAAACATTGATAAGTCTGATTTACGTTAAAATCCAGTTGAGAGTCAGTTGTAATTTTTTTAGTAAATACTTGAAGAAACGACTGGTTTTTGTGGTTCCATTAACAATTTGTATGACAAGTGAAATAATAACAATCATGGAACAAGCTTATTTAATTATCGTCTTGGGAATTTACTCAAAATAGACGTAATTAGCGAAGCCATGACACCTCGGCCGTTTTGTTAAGTTTTGAATCTAAAAACTACACTTGTCATGTTATTTAATTTAAAAAAATACGTTTCCGCGCATTATAGGGCAGCATAATTACATATTGTAGTGAAAACCTCTTTTGGCGCACTGCACACATATTTTTTCATAGGTAATAAGGTAGTCAGCGAAAGCTCGGCACTTAGTAATAAATATTGTGTATTATCATATCACACATTATTATTTTTCTCGGGTCTTATTGAACTGGTTGGGTGAACAGAATTGGTTGCTAGAAGACACGCGGTCTTCTAGCAACCAATTCTGTTGTGACAGAGTCGTAACCTTATTAAAATAACATTAAAATAAAAAATAAAAATCCCTCGATTAAGTTCCGAGAAAATATGTAATTATTGTTCCAATATGGTGTTAGTTTTAAAATTATAGGACAGTTTCAAAATATGCCTTCATCCCTATATTGTTGCTTCATTAATAAATGAGCAGAAATGAAAGAAGTTGTTATTACCACTTACAATTCTGCACATTTTAACCAAAATGAATCAATTTTGTTGAACCGTGTATTAAAATGTTAAAGCAGTGGCGTAGCGGTGCATCAGAGCCCTTCTTAGTATGAGTTTTGATAGTTTATCGACTCGATGTAACTAGCAGTTTACTTTCATAATAGTTACCGCTAGGGGCGCTGATGGAAAATGTATGAAGTAAACTGCCAGTTTCATCGAGATGATAAACTATCATACTAAGGGCTCTGATTCTATAATTTATGTAGTATCAATTGACAAACTGTTATGTTCGGCAGCAACCTTGTGTGTTCGTAATTTGGATGTGTCCGATTTATCCCGTAAAATCTAGACCCGATACCGGGACAAATGGGAAAAATGTTTGGTTGTTTTTCCATTTTTCCCGTTTCAAATGTTATAGTAATATTTTTTTTTGATTTAAATTTTTGGGGTCAAATGGGTAAAACATTTGTTTATAATTTTCCTATTTGTCCTAATTTTCATTCAGATTTAGACACAATTTCGACATTAAAAAGTAGTTTTTTCAAAATTTCCGCGAGTGAATTTACGCTGCCAGTTCATCTATACATTGTAATAAATAAAAGGGTACAAATCTTCATTTATTTAACTATAGTCAAATTTTGACTAAGTATATTAAGGCTGGCTTGCATAACGGTTCCTAAACATGATTAAGCTGTTAAACGTGTTTAAAATCTGTCAAAATTTGAAGAACTGTCCATGTGTGGCAACATATTATCAATCGTCCACTTAATGAAATAGAGTCCAATGTTCGATTTCCCATAAATTATTCTAAAATTGATTTAGTTAAATATATTTTTAAATATAGTTACGCAAGCCGGCCTAAAAGTTTAAAAAAATGCTTCAAAATGCTACGCCACTGCCATAGAGGCTGATCAGACACAATCGGATAGTCCTAAATCGATGAAACTTGCCTATTAAATTATTATCAACAATCGGATAAACAATTATTGATGAAATTTTACCAAAATGATAGGAACCGGTTTGTGATCCTTAATTAGATATGTGATAATGTAGTATTATTGTTTACATTAGATTTATATACAAATTATGCCCCGTGGCTTTGTATGCGTTATTCTAAATTATAAGGGTGTCTATTTAGAGGTGTAGTCTAGTCCACAAATAGACAGAAATGAGATCTATTTCTCTTGCTGTTTTTGGAATAGACAATAACTTCACAAAATTTTACTAAAATCGGTTCAGTAGTAGGTACCTACTACTAAACCGATTGTAGCAAGTAATTTACTTAACAAAAATATTTATTATGTTTGTTTTAAGTATTATTTTTTCTGACCATAGAAATATAATGTTTTATGTTTTTTTATAAATTATCGGTAAAAATGAAACGTGTGAATCTAGTCTGAACGAAAGTTTTTTTGTTTTGTTAAGAATGAGAGAAAAAAAAAACCTTAGACCTTAGACGTATTCTGTAATTAAATAGTCTCAACATCGCTTCAATATCGTTAGATTATACGGAAACGATTCAGCAACACTTTAAAACCTTTAGCGACACTTTGCATAATTTCCAAAAATTGACGTTCCGTTTTCTAGAATAAATCAAACAATGATGAGGTTGAGACGAATTAGTTACGTGCCTTGGGCTAAAATATCCTATTATTTTTAATACGACATATTATTTGTAAGTAAGTAACCTATACTAAAATTCTAGGACGCCCCGTGTACAGAATTTCTGTTAATATAACAATATATAATCTGTTAATACAATAGTCCATATTCTACAATTGAAACATCTCAACATCTTCTTAGCATTGTTCAATTTTTTTTCGAAAACGCTTTTGATATAGTTTGTAATTTTGCAAGAAAGAAACACTTCAAAAGCCTTAGCGTAACTGGAAAATGTCTAAAACTGTTGAAGCGTTTTCGAGAAAAATCTAACAATGCTATGGCCAGTAATATGTCTGCTCACACGCAGTTACGGAAACTTTACAGTTTCCATGATTGACAATTACATCAGACATCATCCTGAAGTTCTTAAAATATCATTATTGTTTGTTTTGATTCAAACAATGTATTAAATACCAAAAAAACTATGTTGAAATTGCTGATCTCAATTTGTATTTAGAGATATAAATATTTTGGTAAAATTCACAGTGAATAAAGGAAATTTGTCGTAGTAATTGTTGTTTATTATTTAAATTTACATTGTTTACTAGCAGCGGTGAGCTCATTGGCCTTGTTACACCCGCTGATCTTTTACAGTCGTGCGGGTTAAGCAACGCTTAGCGCGGTCAGTGCTTTGAGTGGGTGACAAAAACTCGTTTTCAATCATAATAAATAATTGAAAACGAGTTTTCAATCATATCTAAATAATTAAAAACTCGTTTTTAATCATTTCTAAATGATTGAAAACGAGTTTTAGTGCTTCGGAAGGCACATTAAGCTGGGAGACCTTCAGGCGACCTGTTGCTGAAAATTATTATAATTCAGGATATTCCTTGAACAAAAGGATTCGCCCTTCTCATCTGAGCGATGTTTCCTGTTGCATCCCACTCGGCAGCCCGGGTTTCGTTAAAATCCCGATTATTTGGGGTCGGCACAGAAAATTAGTGACTATAACTTCTGCAAATAGATTTAGCAATATTTTTACGGCCGGCCACCTGCCTGACATCAACTCTCCAAGGCACCAAACCGTTTATTCGCCACCGCCTGGGGAGAACTTGAGGTTAGCTAGACTCCCTCTAGATCACGATGAGATGGTCTACACCTAGTTACTCTATTCCGGGACTATACTTACGGTATAGGATTTAAGGACACGACTAATGTTAATCGAGCTGAAATCCCTTCCTATTGAAAATTTTCTCATAACCGGTATCAAATACATCTTTAAACAATATATTATGTTATTGTACATGATACAAGAAGTGCCCCCTTCATTTCAAAAACAATAAAAATAACTTTAAATACCACCTATTATACAGGCAAAGTTACCCCTGTTTTACAAAGTAAATCAATTTTTCTTCTAAATCCTTAACCGATATATTTTCCTATAGGCATCATAATTATTAGAAAATACAATACCTAGAACCTACTCATCGCATTTAAAAAAAATTTTATTTCAATCATCGTCAATGATTGATTTTACGAGAAATTATAGATTTTTTCATGCAATTCCATCTCGCTCATTTCTATGCAATCGAACAAGGACCGATAATTATCATCTATCGCCGTCTCATAACTGTATGAATCAATACAAAAATAGAAAGGTTATACCATACTAGCACTCACGTGCGAGGTAGGTACCTGGCTACTTCCGTTAATATACGTGATGTACATACAGGCAGACAGACGTTCAAATGCACACTAACAACTTTATATTTAACTAGCTGCACCCCGCGGTTTTATCCGCGTAAGTTCCGTTCCCGCGGGAATATCAGGATAAAAAGTGGCCTATGTGTTATTCCCGGTATCCAGCTACCTATATTCCAAGTTTCATCGTAATCGCTTCAGCGGTTTTTACGTGATTGAGTAACGGGAACGGGACTTACGCAGGGCGCACCTAGTCTATCTATAAAATGTTTTGGCCGACTCGTTTAGTCGATCAATCGTTATTCGACCATCCGACTTTCGCACCCCTGATGGATTTCTCACAGCCCAATCCGCTGATAGTACAAAGTTGAAATTTAGAGTGTGTGAATGATACAGGCATCAGATAAGAGGGTTTTTCGAAATTATCACGTGTAATTACGCGTTTTGAAACCGATTGAAGATTTTCTGGAAAATCTACAAGATTACGCAAGTTCTTGCTTTTAAATTACTAGTGATTTCTTGAAAAAAATCAAAGAAGAAACTAACAATGCCGAAGCATCGTTGAGACATTTCAGTCGTTGAATAACCTACCGATTCCATAACTAAAATGTTCAATACCTATGGTGTAGCAGTCAACTACCTATATTATTAGAACGTAAACCGATGCAATCTTCAAGCAATAACCACGATTGCTGACCGTATAATTGCAACGTTATGTTATGCCGCACCATACCGTGTCGAATAATGATGATATGATACGAAGGTAGATTCATCCCTAAAGTCCTTTTCACAAAAGAAGTCCCGTGGTGCAAAAGAACTAAAGCTAGTTCTTCAAAATATCCTTCCTCTGTATTTCTTTTACCTACCTTCTATTATCATTTTGATTCAAACACGAATTTCACCATTTCATTTCTAAAATAGTTAAAACTTCATTACAATAATAAAATATACCTACTTTCTTCTATGGTTTTCGATTTTGCATAATAAAACACTTTATTTACCGGGCTTAATCACGTTTTTATTCATGTTTTTTAAACGAACCGAGCTTTCGCCAACTTTACAGTTGGCTTTTTCAAGGTTGACTGAGATGTAATTTGTCTATGTTAAAATAGAATAAAAAACAAGTGTTTTATTAAAAAATAATCTTTGAAGACATTCTCGAGTCACGAGTCGCACGGAACTTCTTTTGTGAAATGACTTTTACCTCTTCTACTTCTTTTTCTTCTTATGGCTATATTCCATTTGGACATTAGTCAGAGTCAAGTATTATTAATATTTGCATCGAAACAGTTAAAGTCAATTCGAGGGAATCATTGTAAAACGGCCATTTACAATGATTGTTCACGGATCTTTGGAGACAACGCTAAAGTCCAAGTTTTGCACCGATTTTCACTTTCACTACACTTTTACAACTTTACGAAACTAAATTGATTAATATGACCTCGAAATTAAACAATTTACCCGTATTTTAACTAGGTTTCATAAAAATGAAAATTTAGCTACACATCCCTACCTCGCCTACTTATTTATCTTTAACTTTTAGTTTGTGCTAGCTACCGTTAGATGGCGCTGCTAGTTAATAAATGCAAAGGTCTGGTACGCTTCCACAACTAAGGCTGGACCGATTTTGATAAATTTTGGTATAGAGATAGATGTGGCATTGGAGAAGGACATAGGAGGAGGACTACTTTTCATTCCGATATTCTCGCGGGATCAAGCCTTACGATGGTAAAACCGTAGGTCACAACTAGTTCTAAACTAATTGCGACCTACGGATTTACTAGGTTTTACTCACTACTAAACTCCAAGGGCCCATCAATCTCTAATTCAAAATTCATCAAAATCGGTTTAGTGGTTTAGGCGTGATAATGATAACGTAAGACAAGACAGAGTAACTTTGGCATTTATAGTAAGTAAGTGTACCTAAGTATTTTGGATAATTAGTAAGATTACCCACGTATATTAAAGTCGCTTATGTAAATGAACTATTGTTAAATATAAAATATACGATGTTACCTAAGTGAAATATCCACTGAAATTAGGTAATGGAGGCTATTTACCCACGTATATAATATATAACTAACAAAAACGCTTATGTAAATAAAGCCATGAGATTTTTACCTCAATTGCTTACCTACTTGTTTGCCTACTTTTTATGCAAGAGCTGTCACATAAAAGTCTTGATAAAATCAAGATTTTGACCTTTTTTACAAGGTTTTGAAAATTTTATTAACGAAAAAGTCACCTTAATCTGCCACCGCATGTATTTTACGCAAAAAAAAACTTTTAATGCTTTAGCAAAACTTAGGAATATTTAGAGTTTATTAAATAAAGCGTTTTCCGAACAATATTGAATTCCAAAACTTGAAATTTCAAAATGATAGTTTCCCAGAATATTGTGTCCCAAATTTCTCAAAATATTGCACTATTTGAACAAATAGTAAATTTCTACAAAGAAACTAGCGCCACCACAAAACTTAAAACTTATTTTTCTCAAGACGTAGAATTACATTACCTCTAATACATTTTAGAGAACTAACGCAACGCTCAAACGATTTTTAATCTTATTACACTCCGCGGATGACAAAATTTTCCTTGCTTCTACCAAAATGAACTTAAATAACCCAGTCCAATTAAAAAGCTAAGGTATTTAGCTACACTTAAGAACATGTATTAGTCTTTTGAATTTAACTGTCTTATACAAAGAGAATGCAAGACGGTCATTGGTTTTCATTCAGTAAATTTTAGCTCGGCGCGTGAGGTGCGCGTCGCGTTTCTTTTGAAAAAGTGAATGTTTTTAAAAGAAGGAATTAAATAAAAAGAACTAAACTTTCGTGTTATTTTTCAATTAGTTTTTAACTAAAACTATATTTTGGTGAATTTGGTGTAGTATTTTAAAGACTGTGACGTTTGAATAGTTGGAATTTTTCATCTAGAAACTGGTTTTGCAGAGTGGATAAGACAAGTAGGTATTTTGTAATAGAGATTTCGATATTTTGTTTTCTTAGTTACTTGATTGGATGACAAAATTGGATTCTTGTTGAAGGTGAGTCGGTTTTTTTAATATTAAAACTATTTTTAAATATTGATTTATTTTGGTAAAAAAATCTTGGGATGTGGTTTCGGTAAAGTTTTGCATATTTTGCTACTAGTTTTTTTGTAGCTAGGCTTACGTAAAGAGCCCCAATTAGTCATCCACCATCTACTAGGTAATCTAAAACCGAAAGTGTTACCATTTATTCACGTACCAACTAATTCACCCGTCTACTTAGTTAGGCTAATGAGTTAAGTTTACACACCGTTTAACATTATAAAACCAAGGACATTTGGCCCAAATTAGATTTATTTCTAAGTTATTTGATCAAGTGTTAGTCATATTTTTGTACCTACCTAGCTGAATAACTATTTTGTCAGAACACAAAGCTTTTGGCTTCCTGGCTTTTGGATAGGGCTGAAAAAGAACAAAAGTTACTAGGTACCTCCAGAGCGCATATTCTATTACTGAATTACCTCAACATAGCCTCAGCATTGTTAGGTTTTCGCGAAAACGTTTAAATAATTAATGGAAATCCAAATAGGTATTTGGACATCTTTTCGAAAGATGGGTACCTTACCTACCTAAGCAGGGACGCTATAAAATATCCTAGGCATGGTATAGCGTCCCTGCTTATACTAGACTGAGCCGTGAAGGGGACGGAATGTTGTGTAAGTACTTACCTATATTAACAAAACCACGGCCCGCTCTCAATGAGGATGCGACGGACGTGCAGCGTCCGTGTTTTCTTCATACAAAAAACTCGTCCCCGTCTCGGCTCGGACGCGGCTAGTCTTTTACGTATAAAATCGTCTTTTACGACATCCGCGGGAACAGATTGATTGATTGATTAACACTTTATTGTACCAAAAACACAAATATATGTTTGTTTTTTTTTTCCAAAATTAGGCCCCTAAGTACCACGTTACTGTTCCCGTATAACGGAGCCTTCATCCTGTTTATTTTTTCATTCATAATATTATTATTAAAAAGTTATGTTTAAAAGAACTCGACTCCTATTGTAACTTCTCACCAAACATGGTGTCTATTGAATAAAGTACTATGACCACTATCCGAGTGTTTTTCATAATATTATGTTGAGATGACATTGCGGTGACAGAAAACTAATAGGTATGTATTATACAAAGACATAATACTACGTATAACTAGTATTATATTACCATGTCTTTTTTAAGTTTCTTGCTTTGCTCAATACGAATATGTGAATGAATATAACTATGTTGTAACGAATATACACGTGTCCCGTTGTTTCACCCGCGTAAGTCCACATCCCGTGAGAATTGTAATAAACCCTTTCTTATCGGATGCGTAAATCATATAAAAAATACGCTTTCCAAATTTCAGCTGTCTTCTATCAGCGGTTTAGGCTGTGCGTTGATCTATCAGCCAGTACAAAGCATTTTATATACAACGTGTAACAGGCTAGCCCAGTAGTACTCGCCAGGCTTTCGTTTTGTGCTCGGAAGGTCACGGCTTTGAAATAATAATTTAGAAAAGCTTATGTAAATATTTTCATACAAAAAAAATAATTCAAGAATTTGTTGCATGACGTGACAACCCTAGAAAGATACGTATAACTAACTACATGCGCTGCGCAATCTCATATGTACCTATTCTGAGGCGTTGAGTGACA
This sequence comes from Idaea dimidiata, assembly GCA_949358125.1. Taxonomy (NCBI): domain Eukaryota; kingdom Metazoa; phylum Arthropoda; class Insecta; order Lepidoptera; family Geometridae; genus Idaea; species Idaea dimidiata. Next base: position 16,197,267 of record OX442334.1, on the reverse strand, counting down.
CCGGTGCGGTGCTCCCGCCCCGCGTCGTGCGCCGGATACCTACCTAGCTATCTTACCTACCACATGTGGACATAGGTACAAATTAATAACCAGGCTCAGGGGCGCCGAGTTCGTGGGTGCTCGGGTGCTCCAGCACCCACGAGAGGTAAATAGTGGGTACCGAGCACCTTTCCATTAAAAAAATAATCATCTCGATCGGTTGAGCTATCTTTTAGTACCTACCTAATTGATAAACAATTGAATTGAATACATCGTTTTGAGAAGCATTTCCGTTCATCACTTCGAATATCTTCGTCAGAGCCTCACCATATTTTTATGAGAACACCTCGGGGCTTTCCTTTAAAAAATAACCATCTCAATCGGTCAAGTCATTATCGAGTAATCGGTGAACAAACATTTAAAAAAATATGTACACGACGAATAGAGAGCCCCGTCCTTTTTTTTGAAGTCGGTTAAAAAAAGCCGGAGCACCCACGGGGATTATAAAAACCCGGCGCCGCTGACCAGGCTAGAAAACTGCTGCTACAGACATTGATAGGTCAATTGTTGATTCACGAGTTCTTAAAAAAAGTAGGTACTACTCACGCGCGTAGTTTATTCCACTTCATCCATTTTAAGTAATACATATTTCACATTGGTTTCACAAACACAAAATTAACACAACAAAACATTCTCACATTATCGCTCGTTGCGATATGGTTCGATGTGAACGCCATACTTGCTAATGCAAAGAATGCCGCGTGACCCAACGCCCGACACACGACATAATTTTTTTCATGACGCTGCATGACGTGGTAGTTGGAATACGTACGTATTACCACGGGTATCACTCATTTTAGTTACGAAAGAGGCAACACCACGCACGAGACCTTATTTCGCAACTTCTAGCACGAGACTGACCGATGGAAGTTATAGGTAAGTAGTCAGGCCGCCTACGTTAAGGGATGCTAATAAAATAATATCGACCGATGGTATCGATTTTTTTCTCCGTTTTATCGATGTATGGCCGGTCACCGTGTAGGCGGTCAGCTAATAATATGTATTTGCTAGGAAACTACTTATTTTTCCTATATTCGCGTATAGTGGTGTGGCTAACTTGATGTATCGACTTTTATTAGAGATAACAATCGGGACTAACAGCTGCTTGACCGCTTAGTGCGGTCAATTCTAATTAATGGCCGCACCAAATGTTGCTTAACCCGCACGATCATTCGAGACCGGCAGGTGTAACTAGACCAATAGCACAGTAAATAGAGGGAATAGGCTCTCAATAAGTAGCTACTAAAACTAACATACTACTAGTCCAAAAGTAAGGTAACTACTATGGTAAGTACTTCCAAATCTTAGTAATTACGTTACTTGCATCATTTTATGGAACTATTCTGTTCATCACTCTAAACATTTTCATCAAATCACCATTTTTTTATGTTGATTTCTTTTAAATAAAATAGACTAAGGTATTGAATTTCATACAGCGATAAAAGGTATTTAAGTTTTTTTGTCCCTTAGAGGCACACCTTTCGATCAAAAAATCAACATGACAAAAAAATCTACATACTTGTAGAACTTGCATTCAGTTTAAAAATGATACCTGTAGAGAAGTAGCAACAAACCCACAAACTGACAGATAAACGCAAATTTTGCCAGTTTTGAACCAGAGATGCTTCGTTCACTCGGTCAAAAAATTTAAGTTATTGAAAATATCGACAAGTATCGATATACTTTAAAACGTAAAAGTTACTTTCCTTTTTGGGCGGTTTTTCAAAAATGGCTTCCGTCGAATCATAACGCAGCTCGAGGCGGGCGGCTTCTTTGGCGGCGCCGCCGACCAATGACACGAATCGTCGGCAAAAAGGGCATAGGAGTCAAAGAGCGCCGCCCGCGAATGATAGACAAGCGGCGTCTTGGCTACCGCCAAAGAGCCGCTTGGCGGCACGCCACAAAGGAAGCCGCCCGCGCGTGCGGTACACGAATTTTAAGGTTACACAGAACAGCAGTCAAACCCATTACCTACCATACTTAAAAAACATCACTGATTTCTGTATTTAAAACATAAGTGCATATTCGTCGAACACTAATTCCTAAGGGTACCTCTAGTTACGTAATAATGTTTAAACGTGTTAATAATAAATACATATTGCACAACCTTACACAAGCGCAATCTAGCCCCAAACTAAGCACTGGGCTTGTACTATGGTACTAAACAACGGAAAATTACACACAATATTTTTTTTTGTAAATCAATACATCTTATAATTTATACACAACCCAAACCAGGTACAAATATTATTGTATTAATTATTATTGTTTATTGTTAAACATGAATATTTGTACCCGGCGGGAATCGAACCCGCAGCCTTCTGCATTGCAGTCGGGCGTTCGCCCGACACGACACACAGAATGCTCTCTCTCAAGGTATCTAAACATTTTATTAAGATATTATTTTATTATACGGAACCTTGCTTTCATATTCCAAATTTTATCTATTTTTGGGTAAATCCCCGGCACAGTGCGTGGTAAGTATGTATACGACTGGAAGCCAATCCAATTAACACTTACGTTATGAATTCCCTTAGGTAGGTATATCAGTTTTTAACACTGGCAAAGATTGGTATTTTAGCACTGCTGAAATAAACTTAGTACGTAACCGTGTAGGTCAAGCAGTTCTCTCCGCTCACACAGAAAAAGAGGACACATTAACATCACGAGCTAAGTAGCCAACGACAAAAAACAAAATAGGTACCAACCTCTACCGCTAAAAAACTGTACGGTTACGGTTTTAGTAATATGCTCCGTTATGGTGGGCGAATATCTTTAGTAGGTACTTTAACCGTAGGAGTAGGTATCGTATCGTCTAAAACTGATGACGTAGTCTATGTTAGCAACTCGTTTAAAACGCATCTAGGAACCCTTCTAAATGCATCTTAAAACGTAAATGTAATCGTCCTGTGATTCCGGTTTATAGGCGAAACAGCTGATTTTCTAGGTCAACAGCCGCTATTAGGGTTGCATCACTAAGTGATCCCTAGGTTTTTTGCGTGAACTTTGAAATTGAATAACTTTTAAACCGTAAGAACTATTTAGATGCGGTTTTTACCAAAGGATTCAGGACATCACCCGCAAGCCCTGGACTTCGGATTAAAGGGGTCTCCCTGTTACAAATTGTATATACTAGCTGCGCCCCACGGTTTCACCTGCGTAAGTCCCGCGGGAATTTCGGGATAAAAAGTAGCTTAAGTTATTCCAGGTCCCCAGTTTCCTACATTCCAAATTTCATTCAAATTCCTTTAGCCGTTTTTGCGTGATTGAGTAACAAACATTTAAACATACAAACACACACACTTTCACATTTATGATATTAGTAGGATTAGAAGGAAGTCGGATAAGACGTCCTAAGTCATGTCCTTCTATAAACTCGTATGTATCTTTATACTAAAATTTATTAAAATTGGTGTAGTAGGCGTCGAAGCAAAACAGAGTTACTTTTGCATTCATAATAATATTAGTAATGACTAGCTGCGCCCCGCGGTTTCACCCGCGTAACTTCCTATCCCGTAACGTTAATGATCCCTCACGTATGTCATACCAGGTGTTGCTTAACGATCATTCAAAGTACTATATAATATTTCTACCTCCAAACCAACCCTGTACCAAGTTTATGAATATCGGGTCACTTGCTCTTTTTCACCCATCACGTATGTTGTACCAAGTGTTGCTCAACCCGTACGATCATTCAAAGTACCCTATATATTATTTCTACCCTGTACCAAATTTCATTCATATCGGTTTACGGGTTGTTGAGTTAGAAATAGAAAAACACGACTTTATTTTTCAGAGCTGCCGTCCCGCGGTTTCACTTGCGTAAGTCCCGATCCCGAGGGAATATCGGGATCAAAAGTAGCCTATGTCACATCTGGATAATGTAGTTTTCTATTAGTGAAAGAATTTTTGAAATAGGTCTAGAAGTTTCTGAGATGACATATTACCAACGTAACCTCTTTAAAATATTAATTACCAACATAAAACAAAATATTAAGAATCAAAAGTACAATGAGATATTGCAAAATAATTATTAAAAAGCACTGCAGTTTGGTGACACTACCGTCTCGCATGGAGCCGACCGATTGAGCCGCGCGGCATGATGCCTCACAGAGCTGGCTGGTAGATTAAATACTTTTAATGAATAACATATTTATTTGGATAAGGATTAATATCATATTTACAAAATTACCTTCGGAAACAATACATTGTTCTACAATAAATTTCATTACTCTAAAAGATGTTATATTGAGTCAACCTTAAGAGTTAGACATATGCTGTCGCGGACTATTTATTAGATCCTTTTTAGAGGAAGAATTCTCTCATACATGATTTTTATGTAACTCTGACCGTTTACTCAGCGCACGCGACAGAATCTCGGAAAAGGGGTTTTTTTTCCCGTTTTTGCAACATATTTCATGGATGCTCCGCTCCTATCAGTCGTAGCGTGATGTAATATAGCCTATAACCTTCCTCGATAAATGGACTATCAAACACAAAAAGAATTTTTCAAATCGGACCAGCAGTTCCTGAGATTAGCGCGTTCAAACAAACAAACAAACAAACAATCAAACAAACAATCAAACAAACTCTTCAGCTTTATAATATTATTATTATTATTATTATTATTAGTATTAGTATTAGTATTAGTATATTAGTATTAGTATTAGTATATTAGTATATTAGTATTAGTATAGATTTCGCGGTCATATAGATTCTTTATATAATCTCCTGTCCCACCCATGTGGTCTTATTTTTTCCAGGCTATCTAAAGACTAGTGAAAAAACATAATCCGAACTAGGTGCGGTATACACGTAACATCTACCTAGATAGATAGGTAGGTATATACTATTTGCATAAAAATCTCTAACAAATTACATAAGAGAAAGCGGACGGGACGGACTGACATAAAATATTTACTTGTTTTATGCTAAATATATGAAAGTAGATGACTATTTGCCATTTTTTTTGTATTCTACCTACTTACATACGTAACTGAATAATTGTTTTAAAAATGTGTATAATTGTGTAAAAATGGAAGAAAAGTAAAAGTGGCTAGTCGCTGTGGCCTTACCACAGGTTCTTAATATTTCGACCAAACGATGTATTCCATACAATTGTCACTTATGTCATCTTTATCCGTATATCATCAGTTATCATCTGCAGCTAGCTTCTATTACAACTTCTTATTTTGATTTATTTAAGAAGTATGTAATACTTTTTTTAACCCTTCTTTAGTATTTAATATATGGCAAACATATTATGATAACATTTGATCTACTTAAAGTTAAATTTAGATTCTATACGATAAAACCCTATGATGAGGGATCCAATTAACAAAACTTGCATACAATATGTGTGGTCTGGGCACACATTCTAGCTGGTTATAAGTAGTTAAATCATAGATTTATTTATTTTTAATGTGTTTCAAAATCGTTTAGCCATTTTAGACATAGAATACGTGCTCTGACCCAATTGGCACTTGGCCTCTGTCTTTTGACAAATCTCTTGTTTTAATACAAGCATCATAAACTAAATCATAATCAAAAAACTTGACATACTCGTAAATAGGATAATTGGTTCATAAAAAAACTAATATTTTTATGTAATATGGAGCTTTTGGTATAATATTTACATGATTATCTAATGTTTGACGATATAACACAAGTATATAACTAAAACAAGTCTATAATTTGGGACATTATTAATGCCATAAAAATTTGGAAGGTATGATGAGGGGCTTTAAAGTGGTGAAAAAAAAAACTCTTCTAGATAAAGTAGGTAGGTAATCGTACACTTAAAAAGGTTCTCCGTTCTTTTTTAAAGTCGGTTAAAATTATTAATATTAAACAAAACTGGCCCGTCAAGAAACCAGGGCCCTGATTCTGTAAAAACATAGCATGCGACAAACAGGGATTTGGGATGCAAGAAGCATTGCAGAATTTGATTTGTTGCAGGAGTAAAAATAATAGCTATTTTATAAATAATTTTAATACTGATTGGCTGAGGAACAAGGGGAGCTATTTAAATAATTAAGTAGCCCTTAATTTTGAAGGCTACTTAACTAATTAAGTAGTCATTAAGTAAAATAACATTTACAGAATACGAATTAACGTACATCTGCACGTCGCCTGCATTCCGCCGGTATTCCGCATGCTATATCCTTACCGAATCGAGCCCCAGTTGTAAATACTGATAAAATATCGAGCTCCGTTTAAACAAATTTAAAATATAAATAATTTTAAACATGGTTACCTAATAATATTTGTAGTGAAAACATCGGTGAAAACAACCATATAGGTTTAACTACATAGGTTTAAATTCGGTTAAAATTGCCAACTCCGCCATATAATTTCATGATAATAAATAATAAGTATGAAAAGAAAATAACAAGTATTAGACATGTTGTCGAAAGAAACATGTTCCGTGCTTCTTACTCCTATTACCATGAGAGCTACGAGCTACCTATATCTATGGGAAAACTGTACAATGCATATCATTGTTGGTTGAAAAACGCCTCGAGTACTAGGAAGTGAATCATAGTTAGTATAGTTTATGACTGGTAAGTACTTACTGTGTGATACTTATAGAATCTAGCAATCCTTAGTTAAGAGTTTTATTGAAAAGCGCACCTAAATCGGTCAAGCCCACGGAGGATATAAGGCCTTTTTGAAGATAAATGAGGTTCTGGTAGCAAACGGCCAATTCGAACTGGCCACCTAGATATCTTACTAATATTATAAATGCGAAAGTTTGTATGCATGTAAGTGTGTTTGTATGTGAGTTTGTTACTCTTTCACGCAAAAGTACTGAACCGATTGCGATGAAACTTGGAATATGGGTAGCTGGAGACCTGAAATAACAGATAGGCTACTTTTTATCTCGATATTCCAGCGGGATCGGGACTTACGCGGGTAAAACCGCGGGGCGCAGCTAGTAACACACATAAAAAAAAAGAAAATCTGTGTTTTTTTTCTTCTATTTTTTTTTTGACGGCCTAAATTAAGATCCGGTAAAAAACCGGGTCCGATATTCAGTCGCCCTTTTATTTACGATACCCACGAACGAAACATACAAATACTAAATGACAGATATTCATTTCAATTCATCAATTGTTCAAACAAAAGACATCAACGCAATCACCAAAATTTTCTACTGCTCTTGCGATCCAGCAGTATTATAATGCGAAAGCTTAGATGTTTGTTTGGTTGATGTTTCACGCAAAAACTACTGAACTGATTGTGATGATTGATGAAACTTGGTACCTAGGGCGGAGGGCGCGTTCCGAAGCCACACTAAAATCAATACACCTAAGACGTAGCCAAATGATCATGTGCATTTAATGTTGTACAAGAATCTAAAGGAAATAAACTATTTTGGTTTTGATTTTTTGATTTTCTATGCAGATAGTTGAAGATCTGGATGGAGGCTATATTTAAAATAGGCCACTTTTATCCCGATACTCCCGCGGGATCGGGACTTACGCGGGACAAACCTCGGAACGCAGCTAGTTTACAATAAACATTTATAGATACCCCCTTACCCTATCTACCCGTAAGCAAGAGGTCTATGTAAAGACCTCGAAACGTAAGGATACTTAAAACAATAAAAGCAATGCGATTAAAACCGAAAAAAATAGTTTAAATAAGCAAATTTTATTGAACTTACGCGACGTGACATAGATTTTAATTCATATTAATTATTATTTCATCAAACGTGTCTTTTAATGACCGTTTTAATCAATAAAATCGAGATATAAAATATCTGGGTAAGCATTTACTTACATATCACGTATATTAATACTTATTAGTTACTATCTAGATATTAGATAATTTCGTCCGTTTCGTGACTCTAAAGATAAATTACCACACGCATTTTTTACAGTTTTCGAATGGCCTATTCAATTTCAAGTAAATATTAGGGGTTAAAGTATGAAATTGCCGATTTGTACTGAAAATCTTAATTGATATTTTTTAAATTTTTAACAAATTTATTTAATCAAAATAGTTGCCATTATTATCTATACATTGCTGCCATCTAATGGGAAGGTTATTAATGCCTTTGCGATAGAACTCCGACGATCTAGACTGCACAAACTGTGTGAAAGCATTTTGTACTGCCTCCTGGGAAGAAAACTTCTTGTCACGTAGATAATTGTCCAAATCACGAAAAAAATGGTAGTCCGTTGGAGCAAGGTCTGGTGAATACGGAGGATGACGAATGGTTTCTAAGTGCAGTTCCTGAAGGGTCAAAATGGTTTCTCGTGCTGTGTGAGGTCTCGCGTTGTCGTGGAGCAATAATGGTGAAGATCGATTCATGAGTCGAGGCTGTTTTACTGCTAGTTTTGTCAACATGGTTCGGAGTTCGGCACAATAGACATCTGCCGTAATTGCTTGACCAGATCGAAGAAAACTATAGTGAATAACACCATGCTGAGACCACCAAACAGTTACCATTACCTTTTTATTGGTAAGTTTTGCTTTAGGACACTGTTGTGGCATTTGACCTGGGGTCAGCCATTGCATTTTTCTTTTCCGGTTATCATAAAGAATCCACTTTTCATCACATGTTAGAATTCGATCCAATATTCCTTCATTTCTGTACCGGTTCAACAGGGCAACACAAGTTTCAACACGCGTTTCTTTCTGCAGATCAGTCAAATCATGAGGCACCCATTTTTCGTATTTTTTTATTTTATTGATTTGACGCAAGTGAGTCAATAAAGTGGGTAAGGTAACGTTAAACCATGCCGCTAATTCCTGGGTAGTTTGACTAGGATCGGCTTCCACTATCTCTCTTAATTCATCGTTATTCACCTGTGTGGGCGGTCTTCCTCGTGGCTCGTTCTTTAAGTCGAAATTTCCATCACGAAAGCGTTTAAACCAAAATCGCACGGTGCGTTCATTAGTAGACCCCTCTCCAAACGCAGCATTGATATTGCGGGCTGTTTCTGCCGCGTTAGTTCCGCGTCGGAACTCGTATTCAAAAATCACTCGAATTTTCGCAGTATCCATCTTTCTTGTCTAAATTGAATAACAAAAACAATTGAAAGTCGATATTCAAATGTTTCACATTTTTTAAAAAAAGAACATCACAGAAACCATTTGAAAAAAGTTTCATTCGAAAACCTCAAACCATGAAGATTCTATGTCAATTCAAAGAACCTATTGCAATAAAACGGCAATTTCATACTTTAACCCCTATTATAATATGCAATCGATCACTTTTTATTTCTTTCTTTGATTACTTGTATTTTTTTTAGTTGAACGATTTAGGTCCTGCAATAAGGAGATCATGGTAAGGGCCATGAAATTTAGAGAGTTTGTTTGTTCATTGTGGTAAAATAGGATTTTGTGAAATCCGCGATGTTCAGACCGCGGGGTGCTGCTAGTAGGTATTATTAAGTACTAGCTATGCCCCGCGATTTTGTTCCCGCGGGAATATCAGGATATAAAGTAGACTATGTCTACATAATAACACATAGTCTACTAGTGTTATTCCCAATCGGTTTAGTAGTTTTTGAACAGAACAACAAAGAGTAAAAAAGTCATGTGACTTTGTGTGACAGACATACAAAAAAACATACAAACTTTCGCGTTTATAATATTACTAGCTGCACCCCGCGGTTTCACCTGCGTAAGTCCCGTTACGCAGGTGAAACCGCGCTACATATTCGGAAACTCAGCTACATATTATATTCCAAGTTTCATCGCAATCGGTTTAGTAGTTTTTGCGTGATTGAGTTACAAACACACATACTCACAAACTTTCAGCTTTATAATATTAGTAACATTAAGATGTTGTAATTACTTAATAATATCTAAGTACTCCAGCTATTAACCATAGTATATAAATAAATCTAATAATGAAGTGCGTGAGAGAGCGAGCGTTGTACCGTGTTCCCATACCGTGTCGTAACATCAGCGAGAAATGAACACAATCTCGTATTTTGATAGAAATACGTCTATTACAGCTGTTATAATATTTTCATCATCATAGTGAATTAGAATGATGTATACCTTCTTACTTATAATGTGTCAACAAGTAGGTAATGTTTATACTTACGATATTTCCTCATAGATTCTTTATCAAATTGCGTTATTACTTATTAGCCTGTAGGGTATATTGTTCGGTATATTATTTGAAATCATTATCGTGTTCCGTTATCGAAAGTGCCAGATTTTTTGAAATAAGTCCTCCATATTGTATTGCCATTTAAATTAGAAAGAATAAGTTAAGTTGTCAATAAATTAAAACAAAATTTGTAGTTTTAAGGTGTTGCTAATTGTATATATTTTTTTCTTTTTGGTTTGTATTTTATTGTTTTAATTTATTATTGACATTTTGTTATTATTTTGACATCTTGATAATTATATTTTGATTTTTGTTGTTAATGTAACGAAAAGTAAAAATTACGCGTTCAGTGTTTTCTTTTTTTTCAAAAAGACGCCTTAGGTAAGTCTTATTTTATCCATCGACTTTCCCGGGGTGTACAGAAAAAAATATACTTATCTATAATTAAAGCCATTAAGTTAACCACCTAAGTAATCTAAGTACTCTACTTAACTCGAATCAACCTCAATTATTTTCATTAAAATTTCAAACGAGAGTGAAATTGCTGGCGTATGAGAAACTTCTAACTAAAAATGTTGTGTGCCAGAGAGAAGAGCTCATTGGCCGCTGCACCCATGGATCTTGTATAATCGTGCGGGTTAAGACGAAGCTCCAATAAAAAATATGTCATGAACGGCCCGCCCACTTACCCCTACATCCACGAGTCACACGCACACGTATGCACTTTCGAACATCGCAACTTTTTTGATCTAGCGCCCAAGCGCGCGAAATCAAAACTGTTATATATTTTTTCATAGGTTGTAAACCGATTATGGTCGTTTGGAAAGTAGCCAGTGTCAAGTATTTTATAAAACGACCTCATTGGTGCGTTGGGCGACCGCCTGGCTCACGGAACACTATTACTCCTAGCGGGCCTGGCTGCAATACGGAAGGCTGCGGATTCGATTCCCGTCGGGTGCAAATATTTATGCTTAAAAATAAATATTTGTATCTGATCTGGGTGTCTTTCTATGTATAATATGTATGTATTTACAAAAAAAAGAGGTATAATATGTATTATATTCGTGGTCTAATACCCCTAGTACAAGCCCAGTGCTTAGTTTGGAGCTAGATTGCGCTGTCTGTATATGTCGTGCAATAATATTTATTTAATAATTTGCAAGTTGTTTGTTTTGTATCTTCAAAACTTGTATCGTCCGATTATTCCTAGTTGTCCCCTCTAGCCCTGTTCCCCGGAGGGACAACTAGGAATTTTTCCCCAGTTGTCCCCGGGGCGACAATTCGTGGCGACTGTCCCTTTGAAAGCTGGCTAAAGGGGACAAATGGGAATTATGTTTCTCAGTTGTCACGACGGGCGGGGGGGACAGATGGGAATCTGTTCTCCCATTTCTACCCCGCATGATGGTGTTATAATAGAACTAGCTGCGCCCAGCGGTTTCATCGGTGTTCGTAATAAGTACCCTAATGTACCATTATTATTTTAATGAACTTTATAAACGCATACGACTTGCATTTATAGCAATATTTTGGATTAGGGGTGAAGTCGTCCCCTTCGAAACTGGGACCAGGGACGGTAGTTTAGACATTGGGACGAGTCGACTACATACATATTAATATACTCTAGAGGTGAAGTAGTCCCACTAAGAAGATACTAAAAAGACGATACTAAAAAAAAAAAATAATAGAAGAGATTAGTGGAAAACAAAAGACGATCGAACTAAAAACAAAAAACGATCTAACCTAACTCCGAAACTATTGACACTAGACCACTAGTTTCTCAGCCTAAGTTATACAAGATGTAACGGGCAAGCCCTTTTAAGCCGAAAGGCGGTTGTTCTAAACGTCTAGGCGAACAACTTTTGTTGTACGACTTTTGAAAATACGAACTTTTTTTTTGAAAATTTTGAGGTTATGTTTCACTGAAAAAACAGCTGCTTTTAAAAATAAAGGTAATTGAAGGTTTGATTGTAGTAGACCAAACTAAATGAAAGGACAACATAAGGTCAATGACCTCAAACTGTAAGAAACAGCTGATCTTCAAGTAAACTTTACACCTAAATTTTTCGAAAAGTACTTCGAATTTCCAAAAGTCGTAGAACAAAAGTTGTTCGCCTAGACGTCTAGAACAATCCCCTTTCGGATTAAAAGGGCTTACCTGTTACACATTGTATAGCTCCTTGAGATCATCAGTTTGGTTGACAGCTGTCAAACTTGAACCGTCAATATCTCGGAAACTATTGACACTAGACCACTAGTTTCTTAGCATAAGTGATAGAGCTTCTCGAGATCTTCATTACAAACTTCACCCCTAACCGACGAACCCCTTACGACTTGCATTCATAGTAATATTTTGTACTATGAATGCAAGTGGTATGCGTTTATAAAGTTCATTAAAATAATAATGGTACATTAGGGTTCTTATTACGAACACGGGTGAAACCGCGGGGCGCAGCTAGTTTTATTATAACACACACATGCGGGGTAGAAATGGGAGAACAGATTCCCATCTGTCCCCCCCCCACCGTGACAACTGAGAAACATAATTCCATTTGTCCCCTTTAGCCAGCTTTCAAAGGGGACAGTCGCCACGAATTGTCACCCCGGGGACAGGGCTAGAGGGGACAGCTGGGAATAATCAGCCGCATCCACACCGGACGATCCCCGCGCTAAAGAATATTTTATCTTATTCGCGCTCAAGCAGCGGAGAGGGAGAAAATAGGATAAAAGATTCTGGAGCATGTGGATCGTACAGTGTGGACCAGGCTAATGGCATGTTTGGAAAATTTCATAACTTGTCGATACTGGACTTGACGAATTACCTATTTGACTTATTACAAACTTGACCATTGTCGTGCCATTCTCACTTTTCTTGTTAGTTTGTCTGTCCGGAGTCCGGGCGGAATCTTGCTAATTCAATTTGATACACTTTCCAATTAGCTAGCGTGCTGAAACTGTGTTTCGGTTTGAATCGCGTTTGTTTTGTTGGCTTTAAAATACAAGCCCGACGTTTCGGAGCCCTTCCGGCCTCCCTCATCTGAGGCAACAAACGCGATTCATACCGTAATACTAGAATGTCTACCTCGGGAGCGAATACTATTTTTCGAATGAAAAATATTCATCGCCCACTATGAGAATAGTTAGTAGATTGTATTACAATGAAGCAAAATAATATTTTTACGGTGAGGGTGGTTTTTTGAATCCAGAGCGAAGTGAGGGATTCTAGAGTAGTGTGATACACTCTACTTTTTATGACCCTCTATGAGAAAATAGAAGGCGCCTCATATTTATAATTTGAGAGCTACTTTATTATTTAAGTAGCCCTCAAAATTTAAGTGGCCTCAAATTTTAATCAATTTTAAATCCAATTCAAATTTGATGCCATTCAAAATTTAAAAGCTACTTAATTATTTAAGTTTTCCTCAAATTTTAAGTGGCCTCAAATTTTAATCAATTTTTAATCCAATTCAAATTTGAGGCCATTCAAAATTTAAGAGCTACTTAATTATTTAAGTTTTCCTCAAATTTTAAGTGGCCTCAAATTTTAATCAATTTTAAATCTACTTTAAATTTGAGGCCTTTCAAAATTTGAGAGCTACTTAATTATTTAAATACCCCTTAAAATTTGTCAAATAGTTGCAATAATTAAAAAATATTTTTAAATTTACACCCTAGGGACGAAATGAGCTACTTTCAACCCGGATATCTACCCATGAAAATTAAACTTTCCGAACGGGAGAGATGAAAAATTGGTTTTGTTGCAACTTCATCAAAAATGTTGTGATACAAAAATATCAGCGCAACGAACAGAAAAACTATGGAGTTATTCTTATTTTTTTCATTGTACAGTTTTCACAAATAGGTTTTTAATATTATTACTATTTACACTTGCATTAAAAGTTTCATTTGTAAACAAAACTGACTCCTTTTTATTTACAAATAATTAAGTATTTACATTTCATATAATTCCAATTTCCTACGTTGAACTGGTGGTGTAACAATTATTGAATGGTTTTCAATAGGCGGAAGTAGTCGTTTTCTCGATGGAATTTCAGATTAAGAGGTTTGACAAACACTCTTTTTGACGGTTATGTAATCTGGATCGAGAATTGTTCTTTTTCTGGGATGGCGTGGATCTATCAACTCAGGCAGTAAGCATTCCATGTAAAAACTTGTTAACTTCGGTTCCATCTCTTTATTCCAAAATTGATCGTCTTTTTCCGGTATTTCTATTTTCAATTTATTATCACCTTACCATGCGGCCAAAAGACAATTATTTTTGTTTGCAATGTGCATTTGGCCCTGGGCCTGAATGTACCAGTCTGATTTTTATTATTAAATACCTGTAATACAAGCAAATGTTAATGTTCCAAATTTAAATTACTTTATTCCCTAGGGCTTAAACGCGCATTTTACTTCCCAGATATCTCATTAGATATTTAGCGAGTCATTACTCGTTTTACGTTGACCTCTTTGGTCAAATAATATTAGTTTATGCACCGAGGTACTAAAGCCCTGTCTTATATACCGGGCGTCATATTGAATCCAAAGCATACGAAAGACTCTAGAGTTAACTCCCAAGCGCAGCGAGGGTTTTAAAAACTTACTTCTGAGCGAAGCGAAGGAGTTATGTACCTAGAGTCCTGAGTGAAGCGTGGGATTCAAGCGCAATTATTAATTAATTTAGCCTGTCTTTATCTTTTTCAAGATAAAGGCTTAATTACTGAGGTGAATACTCTACTTTACTTTATATTAACTAAAACTTTTGCCTTACCCTTCCGTCGAAATAAAATAGAAGAAAAATAGCCCAGTTTTTATTTTTTATGTGTTTTGTCTAGGTGGCCAGTTCAAAATGGCCGTATGCTACCAGAACCTTAGTTCCAAATTTAAATTACTTTACACACTTATAACTGCTCAACAAAGTTACTTTATTTAACCAAAAAGGTCAGCGTAAAGCGATATTATACACCTAGGGCATAAAGTAATTTAAATTTAGAACTAAGGTTCAGGTAGCATACGTCCACTTGGAACTGGCCACCTAGACATAACACATAAAAAAATAAAAACTGGGCTATTTTTCTTCTATTTTTATTTCGACGGAAGGGTAAGGCAAAAAGTTTTAGTTAATATAAAGCCCCAACTTATTTCATCGACTAAAGCCGATGCTTGGTTTTGTCATTTTGATGTATCATTGTTAAATTTAAATAATATAGAGCTATTTTATAATTTGTTTTTATTGCACAAGGCATATCTACTAGAAATATTTTAAAGGGAAAATTTATCTTCAAAAATTCACTCACGTAGAGACGCGAGTTCAAATCTCGTCGCGAGTGAATTTTTGAAGATAAATTTGTCCTTTAAAATATTGCTAAAATAGAGCTGTAAATATATTTCATACACGTAGCATTAATCTATTATTTTGTTGTTAATTAAATTCTTATTTTTGTAGCCTCTTTATTGTCTCGCAGTAGATGTGTAAAGTAGAGTATTCACCTCGGTAATAAAGCCTGTCTTTATCTTGGGCGCTTGAATCCCACGCTTCACTCAGGACTCTAGGTACATAACTCCTTCGCTTCGCTCAAGATACGTACGCTTTGGATTCAACATGACGCCCGCTATATAAGACAGGGCTTTAGTACCTCGGTGCATATACTACTATTATGCCCTACTTAGGTGTATAATGGCACTTTATGTACCTAGGGAATAAAGGCTCGCTTTACGTTGACCTTTTCTTATCCTATATCTATCTATACTTATAATAAAGAAAGAGAGAACAAAAAGTCTGTACTTGGAAGTAATTTAAAAAAAAAGTGGTCTAGTGGACTTAGGAAAAATAATAGAACAAAATTATATAATTTTTAAAATTCATGTCTGTCTGTTTGTTTCTTTGTTTCTTATACAATTAAAAACTACTGATCCGATTGAAATCTGGTTTTCAATATTGGATAGTTCAATTTTCGAGGAAGGTCGTGGTATACTTTGCATCGACATCCAATTAGTAGAATCCGAGTATGAACGAAAAAGTGCAACCGCTTGGCCGCCCGCGCCCGTGATAACGCGTTCACTTCCGCGGGTGAAACCGCGGGGCGCAGCTAGTGGTCAAATAAAATTACTTTGTAGAGCAGTAGGTGTGTAAAATTACTTTGTTGAGCCGTAGATGTGTAAACTTACTATTTTTGTCGTGGGGGTTTTTTGATTGGTGGGGTGATTCTCCCACTAAAAGCGGTAACAGCTATCTCCGCACTATGAGATCCGATTTTAATGAAACTTGAAAGGTATACAAGTTCTATGAGTAAATAGATTTTATTTGTTGTGGGGGATTTTAATTTTTGGGGTAATTCCCCCACAAAAGGATGTACTAGATATCTAAACATTATGTGATCCGATTTTTCTGATCTATTATGATGATATAAAGAGCCCTTTCAATAATTAGTTCCCACGAGGTCCACTGTTCGTTAAATCACTTGTAATAATATTATTATCAGATGCCTAGATCACAAAGAACACACCTTCCAAATTTCATCTCTCTACTACCAGCGGTTCAGTCAGTGAGTAAGTCAGTCAGGACAAAGAGTTTTATAGATATAGATAGATTACAGAAGTATAGGTAGATAATAGATATAGATTAGTAGGTATGTAAGTACTAGCTGCGCCCTTCGGTTCCACACGTGTAAGTCCCGAACCCGCGGGAATATCAATTTCAAAAGTAACCTTTGCCAAAGTACCATCTATCTTTGAATCGAAATTTATCAAAATCGGTTTAGCGGCTTGGGCGAGAAAATGAACCACAGCCTGATAGAGTAACTTTCTCATTTGTAATGGTCGATTATTAGCTTGCATTACCTTGATGAAGTGTAGATACTTATTATATTAATTCCGCAAAATCCTTGTAGGTCTATCTCAATTTTCATTTTGACAATGGAAAAGGTAAATAGATTTATTTTTTCGCCTCTCTTACGATATTTAGATTTCTTTTTGAAGTTTTAGCAAGCTTTCGTTTGGAAAAAGCTTTTTTTATTGCAAATTGCTAGTAAATACAGTTACTCTGATTGCAACACTAAGTACAAATAGTATCGTTGGCGATTCAACGGGGTAATGCCACCAGTGTGATGGGCATTTTTGGACTCAATGGTCATTCATCTTAGATTATTTATATTGTTTATTATCTTTGTAGTATTTATTTCTTGTGTAATTATTTATTCTTTCTTTTTTTAGTACAACAACAATCAAATATCAAAGATAAATAATCACTACGTTTTACCAACAATCACAACAATGCTAGACAGTTTTATGACAGTAGGTATGATTTGACATGACTGTCATAACATAACAATTATTTTCATATTGGCCGGAAAAAATGTAAAAAGTTCGAATCTATACGAAATATAATTTAAAATAGATTACGTAATTATTTGGGAGCGAAAACTGACATAGGTCCACCTTCGACGGCGCCAGACGGCGGACTGAGGTTGGCGCAACTTCTACTTAGATGCGTTGTAATACAGTTGATTTTAGATTGAAGGTTTTCATGCTTTTAACACGAAACTAAAAAGGCGTAAGTCTCAAATCATTTTTCGATAATTTTACGGAAATTAAGCAATATTAAAAATCATCACATAAGCAATTAAAAGTATTGATTATTTCCTTTGTATTAAATAAAAAATTGTTTCGTTATATAGTATAATAGAGGAGAAAAGAGTAAAATATAGAAAATACAGCACAATTTTCAAAGTAAAAAAGTATCGAACAAAACTTAATGAATCGTGATTCTGTTATTTGCAGACCTTAGAAGAAGGTTCAATAAAACATGTATTTGAATTTCACATTAGCCAAACTTGTGGCTGATGCAGAATATGCTTCGCAACAAACAATATTTTTCTTCTGCTTAGACTTAAGCAACGAATGGCATGATCGTTACATGGATAGATGTCAAAATAATCATTTATTTGTATACATGCTCTTATCTATATTGATTACTAGCTGCGCCCCGCGATTCTACCCGCGTAAGTCACGTTTCAGCGGGAATATCGGGATAAAATGTAGCTATGTTTTATTTCCGGTATCCAACTACTTATATTTCAAGTTTCATCGCAATCGGTTAAGTAGTTTTTGCGTAATTGGTAACAAACATCCAAACAACCAAACACACACACTTTCACATTTATAATATTAGTAGGTTATACAAACTTGATACTGGCCCAAATTGCTCTATATATAACCATAATTTTTTATGATAATATTCAGTCATTAAATTACCTACTTAGTCATATACAAAGTGTAACGGGTATGCCCGTTTAAGCCGAAAGGAGGTGGTTCTAGACATCTAGGGGAACAACTTTTGTTCTACGACTTTTGAAAATTCGAATTATTTTTTTTAAATTTTGAGGTTATGTTTTATTGAAAAAAAAAACAGCGGCTTTTGAAAACAAATAATTAATTAATTGAAGTTTTGATTGTAGTAGACTAAACAAAATGAAAGGACAAAATAAGGTCAATGACCTCGAACTCTGAGAAACAGTTGATTTTCAAGTAAACTTTACACTTAAAATTTTCGAAAAGTACTTTGAATTTTCAAAAGTCGTTGAAAAAAAGTTGTTCGCCTAGAAGTCCAGAACAACCCCCTTTCGGCTTAAAAGGGCATACCCGTTACATCTTGTATATCATCAACGCAGAGCCCAAACCGCTAGTCCTACAGTATGTTTGTAGAGTGATAAGAAAGAGTTTTTGGAAACACCCGCGAAATTCGAACTTACGCGACCGCGGAGACACTGCTAGTATAGCTATGTATAGGTACTTAATGAAATTTCTTTACGCATCCTACTCCACTACAAGTAGATAGATATACCTACTGAAGATGCAATCTAATGAACTGGCTATAGGAATCTAGATTGGATAACGTTTTGTATGATTAACTCGTAACTATAACTGTTCTTAAAATATTTTAATGGTTTTCTAAGGGTCTTCGCTGATTGACCTCTAACTAACAAACTAAACCAACTAACATCTGACAATTAATTTATCAGCCTTGCCACTGTCTTACATTTTACTTCTTCTTTTCGTAAAGTAGTGGCTCAACTAGTGTTCGAGTTGTACAGTACATTGCTGCTTTAACGTGACGTGGTTATACTGGTGATTACCTCAAAGCAGCAATGTACTGTATAGTGCTAGTCATTTTCCACTGTTGTCAGACGTCAACAGATAGATAATAATAATATAGAGTCGCCCTAAGTCCTTTAACTTAACCAAACGAATGTTATCAGAGATAACAACCTGAACCAACTGCTTAACGCGTCTTTCTAAGCTAGAGGAGTTGGAAAAAGTGTTTTTTGGCATGCTTTATTGGTCACCCATGCAAGTAATGACCGCGCCAAATGTAGCTTAACCAGCACGGCCATTCAAGACCGGCTTGTGCAGCAAGGCCAATGAGCTCTTTGCCAGTAAAACCTATATATCTTACTAATATTATAAACGCGAAAGTTTGTAAATGTCTGTATATATGTGAATTTGAAACTCCTTCACGCAAAAACTTTCGAAGCGATTGCGATGAGAATTCGAATAGAGATAGCTGCTGACCTGAAATAACACATAGGCTTTAAACCCTAATAATTTCGCAGGATCGGAATTTACGCGGGTGCAACTTCGAGGCTTGGATAGTATAGTATATACAGAAAGTTGTTGATATGTATACCGTTACTCGATCATTTAAGTCGCCGTTGACCTTTAAACAAGATATGCGACCTACTAAGGTCGAAGATACCGTAGGTAGGTACCTATATCTACCTACCTGCCAATACCTGTCCGATACCCACCTGTATTGTGCAAGGTATTTCTGGTACACTGACTCATGGCGAGGAAATTTAAAGGAGTGAATGATATGATATGCAGAAAGAACGTTTTTTTTGGTTTTGTAAACAAAATAGAAAGCATACAGAGCTTTATTAGCCTCAGGCCCGGGTCTGAAGGAATTGGCTACGGTACCCTATGCTTGTCGTAAAAAGAGACAAAAAGGGGGGTTTCGGTATAAGTCTAAGGCTGTTTTGCCACCAGAGATATGCTATGCTGCGAAGATCTGAAATCTACGCCGCGAAAGTACGCTTTAAGCTATGTGCACCAATGAATATGATTGGGAGATATCAAACGGATCTAAAGCATTTTAGCATAGCAGATCTCTGGTGAAAAAGCAGCCTTAGGGTCAAGCGGACTCGTCCGTGTTCCGATAAGTTGGCTGGTGCAGCCACTAAGAAATACAGGTCCGTTGTTGTTCCACTGCCGTGTTACTTCTTGTATATTATTATTACGTAACATCAGGTGAGATAAGCGTCGAAAGTTCATCTATCGTGTCGTTCGTATTAAAGTAACTAAATAAAGGGCCCTACCATGATGTCTTATAAGTCGTCGCGAAGTCGTCGCGTTGTCGTTCAGCTAAAATCATAATAATTAAAAACACATCAAATAATTTAAAAAAAAATAACTAAAAAAAATTAAATTGTCTGTGGTTTTTAAAAGTAGTCGGGGTATTTTTTATTTAAAATTTACTTTATTACAACGACAAACGAGCATGGTAGCGCGGATTATCTAAGCTGAACTATTTTCTTCAGAATCTGTACTATATTGCAGTTTGTTTATATTTTTATCTGTAGCAAGATCTTTGATCGCTAGCACACAAACGGTGTATTGTTTCATTCATTTATTGACTATAACAATGGACATTTACCACGTACCTACATAGTAAAGGTAGATCATAGTATCTACAGTTTACCTACCTATAGTTGGCGCCTCGGTGCTTCTTACAGTTGTCTGGTTTTCATACAAATTTGTTTCCCGGAACTAGTCACATAAGTTGTAGGAAAAGTCGCATAAAGTGTAGGATTATACATCGTAGGCACGCACATAGTAGGCACAAGTTTACTTAGTAGTTCGCGTTTTGGTGCTTCTTACAGCTTTCATACAGTTTCCCGGGACCAGTCACATAAGTTGTAGGAAATGTAGGAAAGTTAACACATTCTGTTTTCAGAAAACAGGCTGGTTTGCATACCATTATTTCTTTCTAATAGGGATGGTTGAAATCTACAAATCTTTATACCTAGAAAGTACCCCCCGGTTAACCTGTTGTTAAAAAACCCAATTTTTTCAAGCATTCTATATTAATTACATAAACTTCGTTCTCATTCATAACAAGCTTCTGTCCGCGGCTTCGCCTGCGTAAGTCCCGCTTTCGTAAAAATATCGGGATAAAAATATTTTTTGAAATCGGTCCTGTAGTTTCGGAGCCTATTCGTTATAAACAAATATATTTTATATTTAACATATTTCTTTCTTCTTTTGAAAAATGCATGCTGGCAGTCTGCAAAGAAGGTCGCTGGCGTAAACGAATATGAGATGCGATCCTTCATTTCAACTCAACTAGACAAGCACCAGTGGCTAAATTGGTTAAGACGTTGGGCCGGAATCCCCAAAGATGCTGTCGGGTTAAAATTGTTGGCAAGCATTTCTTTAAAAATGTAGTCAGTCATCCAAGTGTAGGAAACACTTTAAAAGATATCAAAAGGTAGAAGTAACCAGTTACTACCTCTGGTTATATTTAGCGAAGCCTTTTTTTACCGGATATAAGCTTTGTCGCGGATTCTTTTATTTTTGTTGGTGTTTTTCAGAGCCTTAGCCTGTTTTTTGTACCATCAGATCTTTCTTTTACACAGCTGTCGTCAGCTTTATACTAAACTCTCCGATCAGTATTCTATAAGAAACCCGTCGAGTAACCAAACCACTAATAAAGGCCGTATTGCTATTAGCAATCCGAACCTGTTTGCAGTTGCGTCACTCACACTGAGCTTGTAAAAACTAAGAGGTTGAATTATCTACTATCTTGATATCCATACCTACTTGTATGTTGTACTAGCTGCGCCTTGCGGTTTCACCTGCGTAAGTCCAAATCTAAGTCAAATTTAACTGTCTAGTTAACAAGGTTCATGAAATACATCCTCGTGACGGATAGACAGATAAACGGACAGTGGAGTCTTAGTAAAAGGATCCCGTTTTTATCGTTTAGATTCGGAACCCTATAAAAATAGAAAGGTCTACTTCAGTATAATATACAGACAGGGTGTCTTTCTATTTAGCATACATAATGTATGTATTTACACAAATGAAAAGTATAGACTATGTAGCATATCCGTTGTCTAGTACTCATAGTACTAGCCTAGTGCTTAGTTTGGGGCCAGATTGCGCTGTGTGTAATGTCGTGCAATATTTAAATTTATAATGATTTTTCGTAGCGAACGCCGACGCCGACTATAAAACATGTTATACTGGTTGGTTAAAATTAAACATCCTGTATACTATTATGGTACCTACACTACTAGGAAGTGAATCACCCTATATCTATCTAAACAGATATAGGCTGTTAAAATTAAACATCCTGTATACTACTGTAATACTAGTATATATATCTGAATAGAAAGACTAAATACTTACACAAGAAATAAATACTACAAAGATAATTAACAATATAAATAATCTAAGGTGAATGACCATTGAGTCCAAAAGTGCCCATCACACTGGCGGCATTACCCTGTTGAATCGCCAACGATATATTCTGGGCTAAAAAGAGCCCCGAACGGGGGTCCACCCAGACCCTTTTCTCTGAGGCGACGCCCCAACTCAGCTACAAACCGCTTCGCGTCAGAACCCCAAACATCCTATATCTAACTTTTACTATATTACTAAATGAATTACAGGTTTGAAGTTTGTCATATTTTAATACTGACAATTATTGTTTTGATTATAAAAAATACAACTTCAAGATGAATCATTCTGTATACTACTAGCTAGTGAATCACCCTGTACAGTGTACATGCTAGACGCTATGTTGCAAGTTATAACGAACAAGGCAGGTTTTGCGATCGGATCTGTGTCCGCATACCTTAGGAACTAGTAAAAGTATTTTAAATTAAAGCCTTTTTTGGTTTATCAAACATTGAGATATTATGTATTAGTCCATGAGGTTTTGCCAGAAGACGGCGCTGCGGCGGATTTTTTTCTGCTGCAGTTGTTTTTTGCTGAGGCGTAACCTTTCCGGGGGGGGGGGGGGGGGCACACGGCTTCTTAGAAATAATTGTTATTTTCATTAAATTTGTAGTTTGCTGTTAAGTATAATAAATTGTTTTTGTTGAGTTCATAAATTGTTTGTTTGTTTGTTTGTTTTTTTTATTTTATTTGTTTGGCATTATTTTATTATTTAATATTATTATAATTTGTTATGTTGTGTTTATTGTACCTAGGTACTGTGTAAGTTGTGTGCCTGTCTGCATATACGTATTTTCCTTCTTTCTTTCTTTCTTACTAGAGGTGATGTCTCAAAAAAAAAATCCATGTTCCTTTTACGGAAATAGATTAAGTACCTATTATACAAATCCGCTGCAGCGCTGACAATATTGTAACGTCTATCGCTGAATGACGACGCTTATGAAGTCTATGAACGACGAATAAAACGTCAAAAGCATCATTACTGTAGAGGTATCGCAGTGACTTTTTATAACTGTCTTCCTTCATATATTGGCATATTAAGGTACTGTTAAATGCTATAAAAAAATATTTTTAGATTTTTTTTTCTAATTTCAATAAAGAAAAAAAAGAATGAGCATGATGGCGGATATAGGTTTTATGGCATAAATAAACGTATTTGCTCCAATGTATTTATTCAGAGGAAACAGTAAACTGCGTTTTAAGGGCCTATATAACCTTAACAGCGTGACAGGGGTAAAGCTAGCAAATTTCAGATGTCTAAGTGAAGGACGTAAGATGCGACTATGCAAAATTTTATTGCGTAAAATCAAACAATTGCCAGTTTCAATATAACTAAACGTTAATCTTGAAATTCAAAACATTCACTGCCTGTATTGAGCTAAGTTCAGTTCTTATACAAAGTTTTATTAGTTTTCGTACAATATTGACTGAGTAATATCACTTATTTGTACAATTTAGAGGGAAGTTTGGATTTTTTTTCTATCGAGAAAATTTTCAGGAATCGTGTTTTCACGACATTCACGTGTTAGTAAATATCGTCGACTTTAATAAATATGGTTTGAAAAACTTTTATTTTAAATAACTTTTGTAGTAATTCACCCTAGAAACATCAGTTCTGGCCTACTACGGCCCCTTAATGGAGAATCGGCCCATTAATGACGACCTCTGTGGCGCGTCGGGCGAACGCTTGGCTGCAATGCAGAAGGTTGCGGGTTCGATTCTCGCTGGGTGCAAATATTTATGCTTAAAAATAAATATTTGTATCAGGTCTGGGTGTATTTCTATGTATAATATGTATGTATTTACAAAAGAAAAATAAATATAAGTAGTATATCCGTTGTCTAGTCACCGTAACACAAGCTTAGCAGCTTACCATGGGGCTAGATGGCGCTGTGTGCTGGTCACAGAATGTATGTATGTAGAATGAGTAGGTAGGCATCTTTGCTTCTTAAGTGTGAGAATGAGTAAAATACCTAAAAAAATTACAAAATTATCAATTTAAATATCCGTTGAATACGACAGGAAACCTCGGGGCCCAACTAGTCCATTTTCCGATTAAGCAACAAGCACTTTACAACCAGGGAGTCGATTCTCAAGAATGGTGTCAACACCGACATAATTAATCTAGTTTTTGTATCGGAGCGGTATTTCACATGCCGCATGCCGTGGGTGTGTAACCGAGATTATATGCGACAGTTGTGTATGTCGCATAAGAAACCGGTGGCGAGTTTGACATTTTGTCTAGTGAGTAAACGTAACCAAACATACCATTTAGGTTGTAAGCAAAACTCGAAAAAAAAGCTTTCCCTACAATTTGGGAGTCTTAAAAACGCGTGTGAACAGTTAGGTATTCACCTTGTAGGGAAGCTTGCTTCATCTTAGACTCATCTTCACTTACCATCAGGTGTTCAATCAAATGCTGTACAAAAATAACTACTTAATTATTTTTGTACTTTTAAACAAAAAAAATTTATATATATTTAATTATCTGTCAATTTTTCCAACTTCATTCAGCCAGAAAGTTTTATTAAAGTTTTAAGCGCGAAACCGACAATATATTAGGGGTTAAAGTATGAAATTGCCGATTTGTACTGAAAATCTTAATTGTTTATTTTTAAAAATTTTAACAAATTTATTTAATCAAAATAGTTGCCATTATTATCTATACATTACTGCCATCTAATGGGAAGGTTATTAATGCCTTTGCGATAGAACTCCGACGATCTAGACTGCACAAACTGTGTGAAAGCATTTTGTACTGCCTCCTGGGAAGAAAACTTCTTGTCACGTAGATAATTGTCCAAATCACGAAAAAAATGGTAGTCCGTTGGAGCAAGGTCTGGTGAATACGGAGGATGACGAATGGTTTCTAATTGCAGTTCCTGAAGGGTCAAAATGATTTCTCGTGCTGTGTGAGGTCTCGCGTTGTCGTGGAGCAATAATGGTGAAGATCGATTCATGAGTCGGGGCTGTTTTACTGCTAGTTTTGTCAACATGGTTCGGAGTTCGGCACAATAGACATCTGCCGTAATTGCTTGACCAGATCGAAGAAAACTATAGTGAATAACACCATGCTGAGACCACCAAACAGTTACCATTACCTTTTTATTGGTAAGTTTTGCTTTAGGACACTGTTGTGGCATTTGACCTGGGGTCAGCCATTGCATTTTTCTTTTCCGGTTATCATAAAGAATCCACTTTTCATCACATGTTACAATTCGATCCAATATTCCTTCATTTCTGTACCGGTTCAACAAGGCAACACAAGTTTCAACACGCGTTTCTTTCTGCAGATCAGTCAAATCATGAGGCACCCATTTTTCGTATTTTTTTATTTTATTGACGCAAGTGAGTCAATAAAGTGGGTAAGGTAACGTTAAACCATGCCGCTAATTATTGGGTAGTTTGACTAGGATCGGCTTCCACTATCTCTCTTAATTCATCGTTATTCACCTGTGTGGGCGGTCTTCCTCGTGGCTCGTTCTTTAAGTCGAAATTTCCATCACGAAAGCGTTTAAACCAAAATCGCACGGTGCGTTAATTAGTAGACCCCTCTCCAAACGCAGCATTGATATTGCGGGCTGTTTCTGCCGCGTTAGTTCCGCGTCAGAACTCGTATTCAAAAATAACTCGAATTTTCGCAGTATCCATCTTTCTTGTCTAAATTGAATAACAAAAACAATTGAAAGTCGATATTCAAATGTTTCACATTTTTTAAAAAAAGAACATCACAGAAACCATTTGAAAAAAGTTTCATTCGAAAACCTCAAACCATGAAGATTCTATGTCAATTCAAAGAACCTATTGCAATAAAACGGCAATTTCATACTTTAACCCCTATTATTATGGGCATAACATTCACCAATAGTAGAGATAGAAAAAACAATTCCAGACCAGTCTTTCGAAACTTATACATTCCAATAACTTACTGACCTTACTTAGAACCATTACTTAGAACTATTATTGGAACTAACTTAAGTTGTGATAATAAAAATTAATTATTTTCATACTTACTTAGGAAGGGACCTACTTACTCACTTTATTGAGTGCTAAAATTTATATTCACGCTTAGGTGTGAACGTGTTTATG
Source organism: Idaea dimidiata (assembly GCA_949358125.1). NCBI lineage: Eukaryota > Metazoa > Arthropoda > Insecta > Lepidoptera > Geometridae > Idaea > Idaea dimidiata. Next base: position 16,170,545 of record OX442334.1, on the reverse strand, counting down.
AAATATTATTGAGAAATTTCATTTAAAACGGTAAATATTAATTACTTTTACTTTTATTTAGTAGTTTACCTATAGGCCAATGAGCTCCTTAACTGAAGTCTGAAGTTGAACTGACTCAATTGAAGACTGAAGTCTTGTGTAGTCTTGCCGGTTAAGCAATGCTTGATGCGGTCATGTCTTGGATGGGTGACTGCATGATAATGTGCAACAAGCAAGCAAGCGGTTGGTCCCGGTTGTTATCTCTGATACAGTCGTTAGTTCCAATCTCCAAGTTGGAAGACTTACGGTGTCCCAATGGGTTCTTCCTGTAACAGAATGGACCAAAGTTTTATTTCAACTTAATTGCAATTGCAAACAATACTGACACTCATAATGACTCTATAACTTGACCGTACTATGACTGGACGGGACTATGACAAACCGTATTCTCCAAAGAAATTTTCAAAATAAACTGTCAAATGTTATGATGAGAAATATCAAATTTGAAATAAAAGATTGACTGTAATATTCAAATAATATTTTGGATAATAACCGTGACTATAAGAGCAGTGCTATAGGCGTCAACTTTAAAACCAATATCATCCAATCTGGTCCATTTAACCTTGACATAATATTTAACGACATCAAACAAGATCTCTTGTCATTACTCCATCATGTAATACCAGCAATAAATTACCATTAACCGAGCAAAGACTTTGAAGTATCGATAGATAGGCCTCTGATTAATGACCGTATAAGCTAATGACACTCAGGTGTGCATAAAAACGTAGGTCTTAAAACCAAACTCGATACCTACACAAGTCTATAGATTGATGAAAATAGTTTTATTCTATTCATTTTATTCTATAATTTGTGTTCCTCGTTTTATTGTTTCGCAGTAGATGTGTAAAGGAGAGTATTCACGTCGGTAATTAAGCCTCTTGGGCGCTTGAATCCCACGCTTCACTCATGACTCTGTGAATATAACTCCTTCGCTTCGCTCAAAGTTAATTCTACAGTCTTACGTGCGCTTTGGATTCAATATGACACTATGATACCCTCTGAATAAGACAGGACTTTAGTACCTCGCTCGGTGCATAAACTACTATTAATAACCACCGAGATGATCAGCGGCAACCCTGCCCCCAGATTATCTATCTAGTGGACGTCTGACAACCGTAGAAAATGACGGCACTATACAGTACATTGCTGCTTTGACGTAACGTGGTTATTACCGGTAATTACCTCAAAGCAGCAATGTACTACATAGTGCCTGTTATTTTCACTGTTTTTAGACATCCACTGGATAGTTTATCTAGGGGCTGGTAACACAATCGAGGGTGGCTGATGAGAATATTCATCACGATATTTTAGGTAGATATACATACGTACATTAACCACGTTTACATAGCTTGTCCTTCACAAGCTAAGCTAAGTAGGTAGGTGTGTAGGTACATATTTGTTCGACCTTGTTCAAGTGTGATCTAAGAGATTATGACATCCGCAAAAACATAATGATCTATGCGTGAAGATCTAATATTGAGATGAGGTTGGTAGGTAGGTAGGTATAGGTGAAAAAATAACACGATTTTCGTATCATCTTACTAATATTATAAACGTGAAAGTTTGTATGTATGTATGTATGTGAGTTTGTTACTCTTTCACGTAAAAACTATTGAACCGATTGCGATGAAACTTGGAATATAGGTAGCTGGATACCGAGAATAATGCATAGGCTACTTTATATCCCGATATTACCGCGGAAGCGGAACTTACGCGGGTAAAACCGCGGGGCGCAGCTAGTACAACATACAACACAAATAACAATGGATAGGTTTTTTTGCTATTGATTTGGCACGAAAGAGTAAATGCTCACTAAATCTATCTATAAGTAAAGTGCTTAATCTTATACTTATATTCAGTTTTACCATAGTTTACCTAATAATTGGCACCTCGCCTCACGGCCAGTGCCAGGGGCAGGCAGGGGCCTGAATCGGTAAAAACTGTAACTCCAGTCAACTTTTCTAAAACTATGAGCACTGACTAGCACCAGTGTTCTTTATTGCAATAAACTACCTAAAGACGTATGTGACATGTCCATTACGAGATATATTAAACATAAACACCCTTTTTTATATAATATTATTTACACATAACGAAGTTATGTGACGTTTGTCTCTATCTGTCAACTTTAAAATTTCATGTGACAGTTAAATACAAACGATGCATTGTTATGCAGCACATTAATTAGCGGTTATTTTATAAATATGGGGGAAATTGTGTAATAAAAAGGCGTAAAGTATTATATGATACGTTGTCATATCTTAATGAAAAGAATCCATGGTCATGATTATTGATTGCTGATCCTGTTCAAATTATAGATATCTGTATTATGTATGACGATTGTAATTTAACACATGATCACAAAAAAAAAACCCATGAGTTAAACTATGCCCATGAATTTTATTTTTAAATGTGTTGTTTTTGTAATATTTTTGTGATTGATCAAATAAAGTATTATCTATTTATCTATGAGTTTATTATAGCTTTTTCTCATCGGAGGACGCGTTCCGATGCCTCACTAAAATCTTTAGATTTAAGACGTATCCAAGTGATCATGTACCTTTGTATTGCATTTGAATTATGTGAGAAAACTTGGTTGAAACGAGTGAATAGTATAAAGAAGCTATGTAAAAAGCTATGTCGATAGTATGTGGATGTCGTTTAGATTAGATTCTATACGATATTTTTCTTACAGAATCTGCCCGATTCTGTAAGAAAAATACTTTTCATACAATCGTTCATTCATAAAATCAATCAATTCATATTAGAGCGCCGCGCCGATTAGGTAAACTGGTTTTAGCTTCAGTTCCGCCGTTTGACTAGACATAAGTACATTGAGTTGTGCATGGAAAAACGGCGTGAAAGTCCCGAAGCAACTTAACCTTACGGATCTTCTGAACACTCTGTCCATCCATGTTATTTAATGGAGGTAAATAATGCCTTACCTACATTAAATTACATATAAATTATAGAATACTTACGTGTTCGGTAGGTGTCTAGTGTCTATACCTATTATTACTTAGTATTCATTTTAATACCTAGTTAATCTAACATAGGTATATATGCTAAGAATTGGAACCTAGATGGCCTGAATGCCTATAATAGAAAAGGCAACAGACTAAAGCGGGCACCGGCAAAAAAAGTCTGTATGTACGCCACCGAATGCACAGGAAAATCAAATTTTTAGCTGTCTTATAACTTATAATCCCGATTTGTATTAGGTAATGTTATTATAAACAATTAAAACACTTAATTAACAATTAAAAATAAGGAGTAGAACCTTAAAAAAAACACTATTTAAATTAAAAAAGAGCCTATACCATTAATACAATATGAATAAAAATCAAATAACCCACCTCGAATTGTATCCGGTGCAAAGGTACCCATTTCGCTGGCAGCATTATAGATACTGATTATTTTATTGTTTAATTTATAGACCTAATAAGTTTAATTATCTATAAATTTTGCGCTGCCGGTGCCTTTTCATTAACTATCATGTACTTAGATGGAAATAGGTTTCCCAAGAATACCTAGTATAATTACGTATATATGTGTGTACATAACTACATACATCATGCCCAATTAGGTAAATGATCGATTTAAAATTAATTGATAAAAAAAAACTAGTAAATGTTGATAACCTTTTAAATGGAACTGTTTTTATTTGGATTTTAATTTTTAGGGGTCCGTATCTGGAAGGGAAAAAACGATAACCACCACTTAAACTAAGTTAGTTTAGCTTAGCTGGTCAATCCGCCCTACCATGATGTCTTGTTATAAGTCGTCAAGAAGTCACAGCATTATCGTTCAGTTAAAAAAAAAAATAGAATCCATCAACAAAATTCAAATTTAGGTACTTATTTAATTTTTTGAGCGACAAAAGGACGACAAAGCAACAAGAAAGACAATGGTAGCGCGGAATATTTGAAATAAATAACCATTCTTTCCGTATAGTGGTGTGTCTCATCTAGTGTTAGAGTTGTCAGGTCGCCCTATGCTAAGGGCTTCTAACTTGACCTAGCGACTGCTATCAGAAATAACAACCGGAATCAGCTATCGTAGAAGCTCGAAAAAATGATTTTAGTGGCCACACACATCGGTCACCCATCCTAGTTTTGACCTCACCAGGCGTTGCTTAACCCGCACTACCATACAACAACGGCTATTCTAGCTGAGCTCTGCCCTAGACGGTTAAACCGATAGTGTTGTTTATTAGCACCCGTGCCGTGCAAGTGGTGTACTATGATGGTATAATCGAGTGAAAGTCAGCAGTTTCATCACTAGACACGGTGTGCTCTGATTACCAAATCACTGAAGATGCTCTATGTTCAAAATAATGCATTTTAACCTATAAAAATAGTTATTTAGTAAGGTAGTAGATGTATTTGTGTATGTGTATGTATTGTGACTTAAGGGCTATATTCTACGGAACACTCGTAAAATATTGTTTAGAATTGTTTTTCTAAGTACAAAAGTGTTAAAAATAATTAACGTTTTCATTGTATCAACAGACACCTTATTTCAACGCTTATCTCATCGCCTCGGTAGCGCAGTAGGCAGCGCGTAAGTCTCATAATCTTAAGGTCGTGAGTTCGATCCTCACCTGGGGCATTGCTTTTTGTTGGTTAATTTTATTCAGAAACCGCATTTTTTCTCAGCTCGAAAAACAAAACCTGTTTCGCATGTTGTAATGTAAACTGCGCTATACGCACACTGCGTATTTAAATGTTGTGAAATGTATGTAAATCCCATCGATTCTAATACCCACGTAGAATTTCAAATCTTCTAGCTATGAGCAATGAGATTGGCAATTAAATGGGGTTTCGAAATGTGCGTAGCATTACTTACGTGAGAATGCGTGAGTCAACATTGAGAGACTTGAAAATAGCACCATCTAGTGTCAGGTAGTTAAAACTAAATAGTACTAAAAATGTATTAATAATTACATAATTTATTTGGTTCCATTTTGATGGTTATTTAAAAAAATGGTATTTACTCATTTCAATATTTTCAATGTAAGTATAACATTTTCTTACTATTTTGTTCACAGGAACAGCATCGACGACTCAATGAAAAACTAACGTAAGTGCTTTTTATCGTTTTTTGCAATAACTTCGAAACTTCACAACCCATTCATATTTATCAATAGGCCATCTCTACGCGTTTAGCGGACTGTTACCACTCCTTTTCACAGAAATAAACATACCTATAAACCTAGGGTTGTCATCATATTGTTCTTAAGTATTTGTCGAGTCGATTGAAAATAGAGTAAATATGTCCTACAAGTCGTCACGAAGTCGTCGCGTTGTCGTTCAGCTAAAAAAACATAAAAACACATCAAATAAAAAAAAATAAAAAAACATTTTTTTAAATTGTCTGTGGTTTTTAAAAGTAGTCGGGGTATTTTTTATTTAAAATTTACTTTATTTTTTTGAACGACAAAAGGACAACTTAGCAACGACAAACGAGCATGATAGCGCGGATTATACTAGCTGTGTACCGCGGTTTATGCGGGTAAGTATCGATTCCGTGGGTATATCGGATATAAAGCCCATGTTACTCGTGGCTTACTATTAAAGAAATAATTTTTGAAACAGGCCAAGTAGTTCCAGAGCCAAACAAACAAATAAATATTTTCTCTTTATATTATGTTATGGTATAGATTGATGTCGACTAATTGCAATAAACAATAATAGAATAAAGTTTAATCAGTATAAGACGGTATGGGCGTCTAATTTCATTTTTGTAAGTAGTTTAAATTATAAAATTTAACCACCTTTTCAATTATTTTAGATTTTGTTAAGAAATCTGTGTCTGTAAGTCAAAAATATAGAATTTTTCCGTACTTTGATTTTTTTAAAGTATTTTAGTTCGCTGCAGAGCTGAAATACGTATATAATATAATATTATATTACTACGGTTGGCAGCCCTACCTATATACCCAAAGCCAATATTCTTCCAAGTAAACCTTTATTTTCTAATACTTAAGGAATATTTTTGCGTATTAAATATGAGTTTGTACTTAAGTTAACTTTGTGTTATGTATACCTAAGGTCAAGCTTTACTTGACTGAGGTTAAACAATTGTTTGTTTTTTATCACCTGCTCTTTCTAACTCAATTTAGATATGGGAAATTGGAAATAAAAACCTTAATGAACTCAGAGATTGACTGATACTTCGGGCAGTGATGTGTTATTTAGCAAGTAGTTTTAGATGCGCCTTCTTTGATTTTTCATGGCTTTAAAAAGGTAAATTACCTTGAGTTTGATTGCTTCAAACTGACCTGAGATTGTATCTTACGTTATTTTAGGTTAGAGCGAAAATGATACGAATTTGAATGTCAAAATTTGTCGAATTTGAGTGTCAAAAATGTGTTACCATTCAGTTAAAATAAGGCACTCCTAAATATGGTTAGATTTATGTGTAATGGAGTCGAGGATTTTTGTGTTACTCGAATTAAGAACTTCATTTAAATCTAGGGTGTCCACAGTCTGCTATAACTATAATAACCCTAATTTATTTGGGGTCGGCACAAATAATTGGATATGTTATCAATTCATTGTTCACCAATCATTGACCATACCTATTCCAAATAACAGATTCGGCAATATTTTTGAGAGCCAGATATCAGAGGAGAGCTGGGACGCCAATATTCTATAGGGCCCTGATTCTCTAAAAACATAGCAAGCGACAAGCAGGCGGGATGCATGAGTATTGCAGAAGTCGATTTGTTGCAGGAGTAAAAATAATAGCTATTCTATAACTTTTTTTAATACTGATTGGCTGAGTAACAAGGGGAGCTATTTAATTAATTAAGTAGCCCTTAATTTTAAAGGCTACTTAACTAATTAAGTAGAAATTAAGTAAAATAACATTTCCTGAATACGAATTAACGTACATCTCCTGCACGTCGCCTGCATTCCGCCGGCATTCCGCATGCTATGTCCTCCTATCGAGCCCCAGGGCCTTAATTATTTCAATAGTTCCCCTTGTTTCTCAGCCAATCAGTATTAAAGGAAATTATAGAATAGCTTTTATTTTTACTCATACAACAAATCGACTTATGCAATGCTCGTGCATCCCGCCTGCTTGTCGCATGCTATGTTTTTACAGAATCGGGCCACGCTTCCAAGCATACTCGGTTGACAATAGTAAACATAACACCTACCTAGGTATTTCACTATCTGTTCTACGTGCATCTTCAACACGTTACAAAAATAGTTATAATTCTAGAAAAAAACTGCGTCTAATCTCTTATTTCAATGAATAATTGATATAAGTCACGATCGGTGTGACATTGAGTGTGCGTGACAATAAGTGCATGTTCAATGCAATGAGCAAAACGTGATAAATGATAATTGTGATTTATTAGGATAAATCTAGCTGACCCGGCGCTACTTCGTATCGACATCGTCAATTTGACACTGGCAGTACGATAATACGCCCATACAGACTGACAAAACTTAAGTTGAACTGTGAATTTTAACTAGTAAATAACACACAGCACACAATTCCATCTAGTTATGATTATAATGGACCAAAACTAAGCAACTAGGCTTGTACTACGGGTACAAAACTTTTTTTGTAAAACATATTTTTTTCTATTAATACCTTACATGCAAAAGTTTGTGTGCAAGTAAATTAGTAAATATGTAGGTACCTAGGCCATGGTTTATTTTGATATTCCTACGGAATTGGGGCTTACTCGGGTGAAACCGAGCTATTGATATATACAGAAATTCCCAGAATCAGAAACAAGTATTTATGGTCAACAATAAATCTTGTCTTCAGCAGGAATCGACCCCACAACCGTTACGACATTGGGCGGAATAATAGAATAGCAGACCTATTTTAGGCCAACAGCAACAAGCTGTAAATGACTTAAGAAAACAAATATTACTTAACAAACAAGTAAGTTAAAAGTTGAAAGCTAGCATAACATGACATTACTTCATCTCAGCTAAATGGCTTGACATATTTTCATGTCGTAGCTAAGTGCTAGCTAACTATTCGTCAACGTCCTTTTGTTTCATAAATAGTTTAGCCTCGAACTAAAAGACTGTGGCTTGTGATATGGGACCCTGAAATCTAAGAATAACTGGCCAAGTGTGAGTTGGACTCGCGCACGAAAATTTCGTAGCACCACTGACGCCAGTATACAAGATGTAACAGGTTAGCCCTTTTAAGCCGAAAGGGGGTTGTTCTAGACGTCTAGGCGAACAACTTTTGTTCTATGACTTTTGAAAATTCGAAGTACTTTTCGAAAATTTTAAGTGTAAAGTTTACTTGAAGATCAGCTGTTTCTTAGAGTTCGAGGTCATTGACCTTATGTTGTCCTTTCATTTAGCTTGGTCTACTACAATCAAACCTTCAATTACCTTTATTTTCAAAAACAGCTGTTTTTTCAGTGAAACATAACCTCAAAATTTTCAAAAAAAAGGTTCGAATTTTCAAAAGTCGTAGAACAAAAGTTGTTCGCCTAGACGTCTAGAACAACCCCCTTTCGGCTTAAAAGGGCTAACCTGTTACATCTTGTATAGATCTATACCTAGATCCGCGCTACCATCATCTGTTGTCGTTGCTATGTCGTCCTTTTGTCGTTAAATTAAGTAAATTTTAAATAAAAACTACCCCGACTACTTTTACAAACCACAGACAATTATAAAATCTTTTTTTTTTTTTTATTTTTTTTTTAATTATTTGATGTGTTTTTAATTTTATTTTTTTAGCTGAACGACAACGCGACGACTTAGCGACCACTTATAAGACATCATGATAGGGCCCAGGGACTTAGGATTTAGGTGGGTGACACCACGGGACTTAGGCGGGTGAAACCACGGGGCGCCGCTAGTACCTATACCAAAAAAAAATTGATTTCAAAGTACGTAACTCCAAAAAACCTTTAATTTAAAAACGTAAGTAGATTAACCATAAATTAAATTTCTCATCTCAAATATTTTAAACTCTTGACCTACCAAAACGTGCAAATATGCAATATGCTTGCGAGAATGATGCGTAAGACTTCTGTGTGAGAGTCTCGGCAGACCTGAAACTTATACAACTGTGTCGGCCGATAGTTAGATGTTGTTGCTTTCTTATGTTGACTTTTTAACGCGATATTAGGTTTATAAAAAAGTTATAGGTAGGTTAGATAAAGACCGTAAACAATGACCTATGTTTGAATGCCACCATAGTAAATCTAAGACTCTACAATACAACATGCCTAACTGCAGCAGTATATGGCTCGTGGTCCGATTGCGAATTCTGATGGTCGAATAAACTCCTTAAATGTCATTAATCTATACTGCACAAAAGAAAATTAGGATTACCATTTAAAAATGTATTACAAATTTAGAAGTTCAATTATATTATATAACTAGCTCAGATAAAGCTGGCTTGCGCTGCATCGAACAATCTTATTCGAATTAGAGAGATGAGATGAATTAACAAGTTCAATGCAGCTGCGCAAGCCAACCTAATTGGTGTTTCAGTATTCAGCTAAGCACTTACTCACACGCACAATAGAAAACACGTTCCCACAGACCAGCCTAGGAGCTTTATTTTTGAATCGCTCATTAGACTTTAGACGATTTAAATAATTCGATATCTGCTGATTTTCGTTCGATATTCCTGCGGCGAGTGGTTGACACCACTCGTTGGGGTGGTGCGATTCACATTGAAAAATAACAGAAATCGATCGAATGTCAGCGGAAATCGAGGTATTTAAATCACTCGAAGTGGCGCATTTGGTTCAAAAATAGAGCCACTGTTCCGCCTGTAACCCGCTTGCAAGCCGCTAGCGTGCTATGAGTATTATGTATGACATTGACTAAATAGTTCGTCGTCTGCAAAGCCACTAAATACTTACAACACTTTCTCTGGCATCGCACACGTTGATGGACTAAAAACAAGTGAAAATTATTTCCATTCGCGTAGTTTGCGGTCAGAGTACCAATTTATGATTCGTACGTTTTCTCAGATGTTGTAAAACATTTTAAGTATAACATTTTTAAACATTACGTTTACAATACAAATATTTTTACGTTTAAAATGGTAATAAAAAGGTTTTTTAATACGCAAAATTTTAGCAACAAAAGAAATGATAATCTAACCAACTAACTACGTACTTAATTAAATGAGTCCTAATGGTACACAATCTTCATGTACACACTTACAAAATTATTATTTGGAAAAAAAAATGTAGGTAGTGTGTATAACATTGTTTTAAATTAGCTACTTATACATTATTTAAAGCTTGTAAAGTTCTTGCAAAATTACAAATAATAGAAATTGCTCAACCGTTTTCGAAAAAAAATTGAACAACCTTCTGCGCCCACAACGCCAAGCTAGGATATCATCAAATTAAACAAATTGATATTATAGTAGGTACATATCTATCTACTTGATGCAATGTCCAACTAATTATTTCTTGTAACGGTCATTAATTACATTTACAAGTTGTAATTGTAATCCGACCTACTTGTAGGAACACGTAATATATTACACTTCACTAACAAATAAAGACATTTCTATTTTGTTAGGAATTTAAATTAGTTCTGACGGGTAGGTAGTAGTAGATCATTAAAATAACTGCTAAGTTGCGTCCCGTGGTTCACTTACGTAATTTGTGCCGTGGGCCCTCTATCGGAGAAATATAGTACTGTAATTAATAAAGCTACGGACTGACAGACCGACGTAGGACATGACAAAACTATAACATGGTTAGCTATATTAAAAATGAATATTTAGTGATACTAGTCAGGTATCTAAAAACTAAATATTAAGTTCCAAAATGTAACGCCTAATACAATCAATTATTAATTATAACATGGTTAACTACGAAGTAAAATAAAATAGCTTTTTCACTGTGATACCTAGGTACCTACTTATGAAATATTTAAAGAATAAACCTCCACCTTTTTTTGTAAGTTGGTTAAAAATGTATCTTTAATCAAAAAGAAACAAAAAATAATTTAAAAAACAACAAAAAAAAATTGTTTTACTGTTTTACTGGTTGGTTAGAAAAAGAGAATCATCTCAATCGGTCAAGCCATCTTCGAGTAATCGATAAACAACTGGATTGATTAATACGTTTTGAGGAGCATTTCCGTTCATCACTCCGAAGACCCTCATCAGATCCACATCAAATTTTTATGGGACCATCTTGAAGCTCCTACCTATCTATTAAAAAAAGAATCATCTTAATCCGTCAATCCGTCTTCGAGTAATCGGTAAACATACAAAAAAAAAAAATTATACATACAGACGAATTGATAACCTCCTCCTTTTTTTTGAAGTCGGTTAAAAATAATTTAAATTTCAATAAATAAACTTTAACCGACTTCAAAAAAAAAAGGAGGAGGTTATTGCTTCTTATTTTTGTTTCCGTCGACTATTCTTTTCGTTTTCTATCGTCTTTTGTTTCCGATTTATCCCGGGGCGATTCTCAGTAGGTCGTCAGTGCTGTTTATTTACTTGATAAGTACATAATGTGGTAATAAATGTTGCGTTCTCGTCGACATTGACCAGTTGGTACCTTGTTGTTGATGGGTACGGCTACTACAAGAGAATACCTATTTGCGTCACATTACATAAAGATTTAGTACTTTTAGTGCCTATTTACTTGCGTTGGTAAATGGTTACCAAATAGTAAAACTTATTTAGTACCCATCTTTGTACCTATTTGTAGTTCTGCGAACAGTAGACCTTGCGGGCACAAACTTTTTTACTAAGTACAATAATTATATTTTTATACCCATTTTTTTGTCTGAAGTTGGACTGGGGCGCTGAAGGCTTATTCAGGCCATTTAAAAAAATCGATGGTATGTGCTGATTTTCGTGCGATGTCGGAATGCTGCCGCGAGTGGTTGATACCATTCTTTGCAATCGTGCGATTCACTTAGAAAAGTCACAGAATTCAAAAGAAAATTGGTAAAAATTGAGGTATTTCAATTGCTCGAAGTGGCGAAAAAAGATTCAAAAATAGAGCTTGGCCCCAGTCCTAATCTTGACCAAAAAAAATTAAACAGGATAATTATTGATTACAACAAATAAGCAAATTCACTTTTTATTATTTTAAGTATGCAATTATCAAGTAAATCATATTTTAAAGAGTCATATCCAATTCGAATTTACACTGAGTCGAATGAATTTTGTCCTAGACATTTTTTTGCAAAACCTGTTTAATCCGAACGGATGTAGAAGCGAATGGAGATTGCTGCGAAACACGATGTATCGACGAACGTTTCTCCGAAAATTGTTTCTTCCGAACAGAGCTCATTCTAACTAACTAACTTCTAACTACTTAGCTAATTTCCTAGCCGGTCTAACTTATGTGGTGGTATTTTCAATAACTTTTTCAATGAAACAATGAAACTACTAACTTCTATTAACCGTTTCTAATCAATTAATCCGACGTAAAACCAGCAACAACATGATATTATTATTTTAATTGTGTAACGTTGAACCTTGGCTTGTATTGACTCGTTACATGTTGGAAATGTAAGCACCATACCGCACGGAGTCTGAGAGTCTCGACCTCAAACTTACGCAACTGTTGTAGGTATGAAATCTCATTGATTTCAATGATTTCTCATATGATAGGTAGTAAAGGTATTCCTCCCTGGTTTTGTATGGTTGATTTTGGGAATACATTTTGGTCAGTCAAATGTCTTTATTTCGTTATAAAAAATACATACATTTTTGTACATAGGTTAGGTAGGTAGGTACTCTTACCTATATAACTTGAAGATATCTGCGGAAACATACAGTTAAAAACTTTTACTTTTTTACTTGTCAAACACACACACTTCTCTTATCTTCTTCTAGATAAGCCTGCTACATCTTAGAGCGTATCATCATCACAATTAGGTCTAACGCTCATCTTGCCCTGATTCTCTAAAAACATAGCATGCGACAAGCAGGCGGGATGCATAAGCTTTGCAGAAGTCGATTTGTTGCAGGAGTAAAAATAATAGTTATTCTATAACTCTTTTATATACTGATTGGCTGAGGAACAAGGGGACCTATTTAAATAATTAACTAGCCCTTAATGTTGAAGGCTACTTAACTAATTAAGTAGTGATTAAGTAAAATAACATTTACAGAAAAAGAATTAACGCACATCTCCTGCACGTCGCCTGCATTCCGCCGGCGCATTCCGCAAGCTATGTCCTTACCGAATCGAGCCCCTGATGTCGTCTATTGAAAAAAAAAAGATTATCCTTATCTACATAGAAAGTAAAAGTATGTGCGAAAGCGATTTCCGGTAGACTTTACAATATTTATCTGTAATGGACTAATGGCATTGTAAATACTCTAAAATTCTACGCCCCCGCATAAGTCCTGATGCCGCAGGGATATCGGGACAAACAGTAGCTTATTATGTGTTAATCTTACTAATATTATAAATGCGTTTGTAAATATCTATAAACTTTTGCATTTATAATATTACACACATATTTTATGTACGTGACTTTGTTACTCTTTTACGCAAAAACTACTTAACCGATTGCGATGAAACTTTAAATATAGGTAGGTATAGATACGGAATGACACATAGGCTACTTTTTATCCCGCTATTCTAGCCATATCGGGACTTACACGGGTGAAAACGCTGGGCGCAGCTAGTGTGCCTAAATAGCTAGTTACTTCCTCCCATTCTAAGGTAATATAACAATGGTTGAGATTCAACACACGAGTGTGGGTGTTGCGTTACCTAACTAATGTCTGACAATACAATGTTACTCCTACGAGCGAAGCAAGGTCGTCGCCATTATAGTATACACAGTTATTAAATGATATCTTACTAATATTATAAACGCGAAATGTTGTATGTAGGTATGTATGTGATTTTGAATCAAGTTAAAACTTCTGAACCGATTGCGATGAAACTTGAAATATAGGTAGTTGGATACCGGGAATTACACATAGGCTTCTATACCGATAATCCCGCGGGAACGGAACTTACTAGGGTGAAACCGCGGGGCGCAGTTAAAAATATTATAAACGTAAAAGTTTGTATTCATGTATGTCTGTATTATGTGATTTTGTTATAAAACTTCTATACCGATTGCGATGAAACTTTGAATATAGATTACTTTTTATCCCGATATCCCCACGGGACCTACGCAGTTGAAACCGCGGGGCGCAGCTAGTAAACAATATGTATAGAAGCCGATAGTTTGGTGATATGATAATGACAGAGTAATTGTTTTTGATATTATTTAACCGACTGCAAGAAAGGGTTATGTATAACTTAGTAAATTCAACGAGTTGTAACAGTATTATCAGGCAAAGAGACGTTTTTTGCTTGATACTTACTCCCTTATTATGTCATAACGACAGAGAAAGTGATTCAATAGACCTTTTCATCTCATTTTAGATGATTTATACAACGCAAGCGCAAGTTTTTGTTGCTGCCTCCTTCACACAAAAACTACTAAAATGAATGAATAAATTGTTTATTATACACACCAAATAAAGATAAATAAGTACAAAGAAAACAAACACAACTTAAAAATTGGTGGCACAATGGGCGACCTCTTTAGGCTAAACCGATTGCGATGAAACTATGCACGCGGTATGCAGATAGCTGGAGAGCTGGATGAACACAAAGGCCAACTTTATCTCGATATTCCTATTGGACCGGGCTTTAAAATAATCTATACTAATGTTATAAATAACAAACATTTACGATTTTAAACTTACATGGATATTTTCACTACTAAAATTACTTATTAACAGGGTATTTACCATGTTTAATAATTTATTCGCAGAGCTCGATATGTCTCGTGAACAAGCTGGTTGAAATTACGAGCGAAATATCGAGGTAAAAATACCCCGTTAAAAAGTAATTTTACTAGGAAACATTCGTTTGTTTGTAAAGAATAGGCTCTTAAACTCCTGGACCAATTTCAAAAATTCTTCCACCAATTGAAGGCTATATTATTTAGAAGTAACAGGCTCTTTTTTAAATCCCAATATTTCCTTTAGACCAGATCGATACTTACGCGAATGAAACCGCGAGACCCAGCTAGTGTAGTATACAATTTAGTATTTAAGTTTAACATTTCCCTTTCCTGTGTATAAGGTGTAAAACTGTTATTTTCTAACAAGATCCTAAGAACTAAGTACACAGTGCGTGATATTACATTACAAACACTATAATTTCACTCATAGAAAGTGATAATGTAACTGCTATCTATCTTGTAGTTAAAGATAATTTACTCGGACTATTGTATTGTAAAATTTACTTAGATTAACGCGATTTAAAGAGACTATTGGACACGCGACTCGCCCCATACACACAAAAACACTTATTAAAAAAAAACGTTTTTCAAAGTCGATCGTATTTTGTTTCATTTCCAATCATCTTTTGTTTTAAGGTCACTTGAATCTAGAGGTCTCACATAAAACATTTATTTTTTTTAGAAAGTACCTAAGTACCTATCTATTATATAATTTTTATACGTGGTTTAAGAGCATTACTCCAAAGCAGCGCGCTTCGATTTTAGGTAAATTTACTCACACAGCTTTACAATTCGCGCACACACAGCCGTTTGTGTTGGAGCGCGTATACCATGTATCATACGACGATTGTTCATTTACAACTTTGATACTTGGACAACTTTTCTTAGATAATAGGTAATGTTTTCGTTTTTATGTAAGAACTTAGTTTTTGTAGTTTATTGGTTTTAGTTTTTTCGTAAATTATAATTCAGGTAAGTATTTAAGTTTATTGTATTATATGAGCAATTAAATTATTACACTTTTAAACTAGGAGTTCGCCCCGAACTGAGACCTCACGACCCCCTATCTCCCCAACCCCCCTACCGATCCGGCTCATCTTCGAACTCATAAATTCTATTAAACTAAACTACACGACATACTAACATACAAAGTTACAAAGATACAAGTGCCAGACCCGTCTACACTGGACCTCACTCGCTTCGCTCGTTCGGTCAACTATTCATAGTTATTAGGAGTTCGCCCCGACCCCCTATCTCCCCAACCCCCTACCGATCCGGCTCATTCAAGTTATCGTCGAACAAACATACAAAGATACAAGCGCCAGGCCCGTCTACACTGGACCTCACTCGCTTCGCTCGTTCGGTCAATTAAATTAAACGGGGCTTGATGGCGTATACAAGATGTAACGGGCAAGCCCTTTTAAGCCGAAAGGCGGTTGTTCTAGACGTCTAGGCGATCAACTTTTGTTCTACGACTTTTGAAAATTCAAACCTTTTTTGAAAATTTTGAGGTTATGTTTCACTGAAGAAACAGCTGCTTTTGAAAATAAAGGTAATTGAAGGTTTGATTGTAGTAGACCAAACTAAATGAAAGGACAACATAAGGTCAATCACCTCGAACTCCAAGAAACAGCTGATCTTCAAGTAAACATTACACCTAAATTTTTCGAAAAGTACCTCGAATTTCCAAAAGTCGTAGAACAAAAGTTGTTCGCCTAGACGTCTAGAACAACCCCCTTTTGGATTAAAAGGGCTTACCCGTTACACCTTGTATACACTATAGGTACTTTATATTTACTGTACCTTGACATTTTACATATGTGAGGGTTATTGTGAACCCTCACGATATAACGGGATGTAAGACCATCTCCCTGTAACCTGGTCGAAACGTCGAGTTACAGTAAAATACGAGATTAAATCCAGTTTGCTTTAATTATGATAAGTTTATCTTACTAATATTATAAATCCGAAAGTCTGTTTGTTTATTTGTTTGTTTTCTCTTCACGGTCAAACGGCTCGACTGATTTTGATGAAAATTTGCATAGGGATAGTTTAAACGATGGAGAGTAACATAGGATACTTTTGATCCCAAAAATCCTACGGGATCGGGACTTACGCGGGTGATAACTATTTATTGGATGAAAACTTGCATAGGGATAGTTTAAATGATAGAGAGTAACATAGGATACTTTTGATCCCGAAAATCCCGCAGGATCGGGATGCGGGTGATAACTATTCATGAATGAAAATCGACACACGGGTAGGGTAAGTGATGTAGAGTGGCATCATCATCATCGTCATCCATCGTCATTGATCGTTATTCATCGTCATTGGTCGTCATCCATCGTCATTGGTCGTCATCCATCGTCATCGTCATCTTCACTTACTGAGATACAAACTTTACCTTATTTTACCTACCTACTGCAGTGCAAAAATCCACACTTAAATGGACGACCAGGACCAGGCGCGGCAGCGCTTGGCATCCTGGCCTAGCATCAGTACTGGCATCAGTACAGTCCAGCCTGGCATCAGTACTTCCCTGGTCGTCCGTTTAAGTGTGGATTTTTGCACTGCAGTAGGTAGGTGTTCGAACAACGCGGGATCCCGACTTGCGCGGGTGAAACCGCGGGGCGCAGCTATTAGTAAATAAAAACATATCGTGTATAATAAAATTTTAATATCTGTCGTCTCGCTGTTTCATAGACCTAGCTTTTCGGGGATCAACAATCTCGGGTAATGGACATTTGTTATAAAAACTGATTATTCGGTGTTCCATACTCGTTCGTTCTAAAATTTATTGCCTCTGATTATTCTTTCTGTCTTCAATTTAAAATCTTTGCGAAAACTATAAAACCGACATCCATGACAAAAAGTTGATATTTTCGCGCAGCCGCCATCTTGGATTAACATTTTGACAACACTATCGGCTTCACCACCCTCGAAAACCATGAAAACGACACCCATGACGAAAAGTTAATATTTCCGCGCAGTTGCCATCTTGGATTAACATTTTGACAACACTATCGGCTTCACCACACACAAAAACCATGAAAACGACACCCATGACGAATAGTTGATATTTTCGTGCAGTCGCCATCTTGGATTAACATTTTGACACCACTATCAGCTTCACCACCTTTGAAAACCATGAAAACGACATCCATGACGAAAAGTTGATATTTTCGTGCAGTCGCCATCTTGAATTAATATTTTGCAGTTTCACCACCCTCGAAAACGAAAACGAGATCCATGACAAAAAAGGTGCTTTTTTTATATTGTCATCTGTTTCTGAACTATTCCCAAAGTTTTAGCCCCCTAGCTCGTCGGGAAGTGTCTCAAATTGAAATTGTAAGATTACGCCCGAACCGACAAACAAACAAAGAAACAAGAATTGCGGGTGTATAAAAACGTGGGAAAAAAACAAGAAATCCACATTTCTTTTCATAATAAAATTGAACTTCATTCATTCATTATAATAAGCACTCACCAAAATTTTGTTATTTTTTTAATGAAAAAGTATCAAGATGCGTCAGTTGCGCTAAAAACTCGCCAAACTATTGCAATATTTACGTAGCGCGTGACGCCGAAATTGACATACGTCCTACCTCTGCAAGGCCTCGGCCGGTTCTGACCGCTGGCGTAGTTCAGCGTTGGTTATATAGTAGAAAAAGTAGTTCATTGTAAACTTTATTGTAAACTAACCAAATATTTTATTTAAAAAAAATATATACCATGTTTTAGATCGTAAATGTCTACATTTACTAGGTCAAAAAAAAAACAAAATTACTTCATCGTTCATCCTAAACTAACATGTTTTAAATCATGAAGTTTGGCTTAAAATTACAGTATTGGGTATACTTTTCTTGAATGAAAACTCACAGCAATCGTGTTTTTTTTTGAGCTATGTACTAGTAAATGATATGATTGTATTAAAAGTAAGACTGTTTTATGTTTATCTATAACGGTTCAACTACAATCTCGACCCAAACTATACCGTCAACGCGCTTTTTTAAAAAAGAGCAGGAATAAAAACTATTCTAACAAGAAAACCATACGATCAATTAAAAATATTTTTCGCCATGTAGTAGATTATGAAATTTTATATAATATGAAATCAATATCCCATGTACAAATTAAGCAGAGTATTATTATTTTCTCGTCGAAAAAAACATCAATAACGGCTAAACGCTCTTAAGTAGGTAGGTACTATTTATTTAACAATTTAATTTTGGTAATTCCGTATTCATCCCATGACGTCTCATCCCACGCATTAGATTTTCTTCACTCATCCTAAACTGTATTCCTGACTCCGACCCATTGGATTATTTTAAAGTATTTTCTTACTAGCTACGCCCCGCGGTTTCACCCGCGTAAGTCCCGTTCCCGCGGAAATATCGGGATAAAAAGTAGCTTATGTGTTAATCCAGGTCCCCAGCTACCTATATTCCAAGTTTGATCGCAATCGGTTCAGTAGTTTTTGTGTGAAAGAGTAACAACCTCACATACATACATACATACTTACATACAAACTTTCACTTTTATAATATTAGTAAGATTTCAACCTAAATGTATTCCTTATTCATCCTCAATAAGAAATGTATTAAGAGTACATGTAGCAGATACAGATAGCATAAAAACGACTTACAAGTTCAATCATTCATTTTCATTTTATTTACTTACTTATCTTTTTTGTCACGTACAAATATCAATATACATAATTAAGGGACCGTGATTTCAAAATGCCAAAATTGAAAGTTAATAAAATCAGCAATACATCAGTGAATGGAGCATGTTGTAACAGTATAGAGTCTTAAATTAACACTTAATAACATATTACTAAATAAGGGACGTGACATACTGACGAGACGACTTTTTTTACAAAGAATTATTTCTCAAGAATATTGCCTATTTGGGACTTAATTTCTTAAAGAGTTATTAACCCAATCTGGGGCCTTACCCTCAGCTTTATGTCCAAACAACAAAAATAATTCGGTTTTTTTTGGTGTAGGTATTAGTTAGTTACATTAGTCTATAGTATTATGTATATTAAAAACAGGAAACATAATTTGTTTGTTTGTTATGAATAGGCTCCTAAACTATTTGACCGATTTAAAAATGTTTTTCACCAATAGAAAGCGACATTATCAAGGAGTACCGTAGGCTACTTTTAATTCCGATATTTCCGGGATCGGGACTAATACGTGTGAAACTACAAGACGCTGATCTATATATACATAAATATATATAAAATTCATTGTCCTGACTCATTAATTGAAACATGAAAGGAGAAAGGAGTGTAGGTATCCACAAAGATAGGGGTTTTTCAAAATTCCTCTGTTAAAGTTGTAATCGGGAATTATTATTACGCAGTTGAAAACGCAAGGCGCAGAGTACCTAATAAATCTCAGGTCATTGATGCACTAAATCAAGACATTAAAAAGTCAAACTAAACGTAGGTATAATATCACACGGTCATTCCCCGAGCAATGACCGATCATTCTTGTTACATTACTCTATTGGTAATGAAAATCATTACAGCGGGTAATGATGCGAGACCACTTTACTTACGATGTATTAATGTGTGAATGAATTATGTTTTTATTGTAACCTTGTACGGAGAATCGCTGAAAAGATCGAGCAGGTTCGTTGTTGTCATCATGACTGTATATATATAATTTCATTGACGTTCATGAATCAAAATAACCAAAAAGACGTGCTTTTAATCATTGGGTTTACTTTTTAAGTTGACAATCAATTGGCTTCTTCGGAAGAGTTGAAAAAGCGTGCTTTTAATCATTGGGTTAGGTATATAACTATTTAAATTGACAATCAATTGGTTTTTCAGAGTATTTTCTCTTAATACAAACTATTAAAAAATATCATTCTAATGATCTACCCCAAAAATCACTAAGATTTTTAGTTAGTAATGTAATTACCAAAAAATCTTAGTAAATAATTTAAAATTGTTAATTAAACTATACAATTTAAACAAGCCAAAAAATTTTAATGCATGACTTAAGCAAGACTGAGGACAATCCTGCTTAAGAACGAGTTAGTTCAAAACTGAAAGTAAGACCCCGGGACACTAAGAATTGGTAAATAGGTGGATGGAATTTCAAATGTTCCGGACGTAATAATATAATTTTAGATTAGGTTTCAAAACCAAAACTGTTGTTTAATAAGACTTAAATATTTTAAATTATTACGAAATACCTTAATTCTGTACTTAACCATAAAGTTTCAATTTTATTCGATTAGTCTTTAGAAATTAAAAATTTGGCGCAATTTTAACGGAACTTAGTAAATATTTACTATTTCACGTATTGTGAAAGTAAATAAGAAAGCGTGGAATTTGTAAAATATGCTTCTTTTTAGGTTCAATTAGCTAAAATATGAGAAATAGTTTTGAATAGGGGGCCATTTGTAGTCATTGAGATATGTTACTAATATAGGTAAAGGTACTAGAGGTGAGTCTCAATCACAATCCATGTTTATTTTACGCGGAATTTAAATAAGAAGTCGCTGCAGCGTTGGCAATGTTCTTAAGTCTATTGTAAACATGAAAAAAAGATCGCTGCTGGCGTTAAGATGCAGTCGATGAATGACGTTTAAATTGTCAAAAGCACCATGGAGTTTGCGTTAACGTTACCACATAGTTGAAATATTTTGGTTAAAGAATTCGTCAACTACTTACAAAAGCTTTAGCGGAACTGCAAAATTTCCAAAAAACTGCTAAACCTTTTTTTTTAAACCTAAAGATGCTGAAGCGGTGTTAGAGCGATTTAGTTATAGAATACTTACTCTGGTTGGAAACTCGAAATTTATCGATTTAAAACATAAATCAGTCACATTTAACAATTTGGTCGCTTCGTCGTCGGTTGTAACGTGACGAAATAAATAATAGTTTTTTGCTAAGAGAAATTGTAGTCTAAGACTTTAGTGTTATGATTGACTTTTGTTTAGAGATTCTATAAAAGGAAGTTGTTTGCTTCCGAGTTATTATGAGGTGGAAAAGCGACTAATTGTTGCTTCCGACCTTCCTTGTCGTTTATAGTATATAATATTTTTTTTATTATGTACTAGCTGGGCCCGCGGTTTCACCCGTGTAAGTCCCGATCCCGCGGGATTATTGGGATACAAAGTAGCCTATGTGTTTTCCAGGTTTCCAGCTACCTATTTTCCAAGTTTCATGGTAATCGGTTTAGCGGTGTTTACGTGATTGAGAACCAAACACACATACACACATACTCACAAACTTTCAGCTTTATAATATTATTAGTAGGAAGGATAAATGATATTTTAAATACGGATTTTCCCTACATCCAAATAAACACTTTTCATTCCTTTAACAGGTGTCTGGACGACGTCGCTTTGAGCGATAAGACGTTTTGATTTCGTTTATGTTTTTTGTGAAGTGTGTTGTGCAAATTATATAGCACCATAATTTATACACTTGCAAAATAAGAACCTTGTTTCCCACTCAAACCACAATGTTGAAACCTTGATCTTTATCTGTAATTAGTTCCCGCTACCCGATCTTAGATGGCGTTTATCTCAATTATGGTTGTAATTAGAAGCATCGCATCGCTTTCAAAGGTCTCATGAGAAATATTTAGTTATCAAGGCAAAAACATCTCACCTACATTACAGTTTATTAATAATTGTAAGTTTTGTTACGTTTGTGTAATTTTAATATGAAAACCTGGGGTAATAGTTAAAATTTAAAAACAATTTTAAAGCAAAAACGTAATTCCGATACCGGGAATCGAACCCGAGCCTCCTGGGTGAGAGCCAGGTATCCTAGCCACTAGACCATATCGGATGATGTATTGATACCGAAAGTATGCTTTCGTAGATAAGTTCAATATTTATAACATTATAACATTTTAGAAAATTAATAGTTTCTCAATATTTTTTACACTGCCCACTAAACTCACATTTTATTTATAACATGGACATCATATTGTGACTTTTACTAACTTGGTTTTCAATGTTTTTATTAGGTATTTGATGTTTTTAAAAATTATTTTTTTAGCTGTACGATATAGCGTCAACTAAAAGATCATGGTAAGGCAGAATAAACTTACTGCGTCTCAAATATCTTTAGAAGCCTCTTTATGGACCCGTAGCAAATAATATTTTTTTTCGTTGTTTATATTGACCAATCATACATACAATAGTACCTTTATCTACTAATTATAAAACATTACCCAACAGTGTTTTGGGAGCAAATGAAAACATCTCGACCCACAGGTAGTTGATTTTACATAATTAGTTTTGACACACCATTGTCTTTGTGTTGACATAGAATTAATGTACCATGAGCATTGTGTAAAACATGTTACTTTACAGCCTACAGGGTATGCGGAACGGTTCAGATAATAAATAGGTCTACTGAGGCCTTTACCATGACGTTTTAATTGCAACTCATGATGCAGTTGCAAAAATCATTTTTTTTTCATTAGCGAGAACTAATAATTAAAGAAATCCATCGCGTGGTTTTGAAGTTACGAGTTGTCGAAGAATATTACAAACATAATACAAGATAGACGCGAAAAACAATACCTTTTTCTTGCCGGGTAAAAAACAAATATACTTAAATTAAAATATTTTCGCGAATTTCTGTCAATTACTTGGTTTAGGTTTGGGTTCAAGGTAATACAGAATATTATAGTCAGAAACGGACATTCGCTAATCCGAGGTAGACTACCGTGGCGTCTTACTGCCTGACGTCTCAAAAGAAGGCCCGCTGCCACAGCGAGAAGGTAGGGGATCAGACCCCGATTATCTATCTAGTGGACGTCTGACAACAGTGGAAAATAACAGGAACTACGCAAAATATCAAAGCAGAACAAGCACTATGTTGTCAGACGTCCACTAGATAGATAATCTGGGGACAGGTAGTGTCAATTAGGCACGAGGCTACTCTGCTTTCTAGAGAACCAATATAGCATTGGGGACTAGAACAATCGAGTCGGGGAAACCGATCCCCTACGGAACTCTTCGGAGTTTCCCGCTGGGTACAGCGGACCCCGCATGGTAAGCCTGCGGATGGCGGTCAGTGGGGGACGCTATAATGTATATTATGGTGTACATATCAGTTGTTTGGCTGTTGTTGCCGTAGCGAGGAATAATACTACATTTTTTTTAATTATTTATTATTATTATGTATTATTAGATCGGCTCTTTGTAAATTGATTATAAACTTTTAACCCAATGGTGGTATTTACGTTAGCCGCATTTCCACATCTTTCACACTATCGCCTCTACCGGAAAGGGCTGGAACTAGTGTGAAAAGTATGTTATCAATATAAATATAATAAACGTCACAGTGTCCTACAAATCAGCACCAGCTCCTTAGTACCTACGACGGTATGCGAGAGAAAGTCTGAGCTCGCAACCTGCGGTAGGTATGCTGTACCTACCTATTGTTGATTGATTTTGTTTGAAATCGTTACGACTGTAGGACATTCAACCTAAGCGACTGTGACAAACAATCAGTTTATTATATCATCATAACATAATATAGTGACAGATTGATAGGCTATTTTTATCTATAATTTGCTGCGCCCCGCGGTTTCATCCGCGTAAGTCCCAATTCCGCATTTATCGATGTCCTTCTCCATCTATTTCCATACCAAAATTTATCAAATCGGTTAAGCGTTTTTAACCGACTTCAAAAAAAAGGAGGAGGTTATCAATTCGTCTGTATGTATAATTTTTTTTTTTTTTGTATGTTCACCGATTACTCGAAGACGGATTGACCGATTAAGATGATTCTATTTTTAATAGATAGATGGGAGCTCCAAGATGGTCCCATAAAAATTTGATGAGGATCTGATGAGGATCTTAGAAGTGAGGACCGGGAATGCTCCTTAAAATGCCGTATTCAATTCAATTG
The DNA here is from genome assembly GCA_949358125.1 of Idaea dimidiata. Taxonomy (NCBI): domain Eukaryota; kingdom Metazoa; phylum Arthropoda; class Insecta; order Lepidoptera; family Geometridae; genus Idaea; species Idaea dimidiata. The sequence continues at coordinate 16,145,852 of OX442334.1, read as the reverse complement.
TTCATCGATTACACGAAGATGGCTTGACCGATTGATATAGTGCTTTTTTTTAATGGAATGGTGGAAGCTCCGAGGTGGTTCCATAAAAGTTTGGTAAGGACCTGATGAGTATCTTCCGAATGATGGACAGGATAGCATCCCAGAATTCAATAAATTACTCATTTTTGGACTTCTACCAAAAAGAATAGACCCCTAAAGAACTAAGTACAGATTGATTGGGCACCTGAAAACACCTTCTCATCAGCAAACTCCTCAATAATTAAAATTCCTGTAACAATATTGTTGATTTTTAGGTAGGTAGGTATACTAAAAAGAGTAAAATAAAAAAATAATTTATAAATTAAAAAACCGACTTCAAAAAAGCAACAAAAAATAATTTAAAAAAACAACCAAAAAAAAAGAATTGATAAAAAAGACCAAAATAACCTCTACATAGGTACAGTGCCACCGACTAATTAATCTGTTTTGCCATCTGAAGTCGGGCAGCCAAACTAAGTACAATATGGAACCAACTAGTAAAACTGCCCAACTTCAGGTGGCAAAACAGATTAATTAGTCGGTGGCACTGTACCTATGTAGAGGTTATTTTGGTCTTTTTTATCAATTCTTTTTTGGTTGTTTTTTTAAATTATTTTTTGTTGCTTTTTTGAAGTTGGTTTTTTAGCTTTCATAAGAACCTTCTCCTGACAATTAGCAAATATGTATAAGTATAACAAAAAATAATAAGCAAAATCAGTTCAGGCGTTCACGCGTGGTGTAATAGGGATTGTTGTTATACTTAATACCTATATTCAGAATGCGAACTTATACTCTAAATAAATGACGAATAATATGGTTTTATACTTCACCTTAAAGTAATTATTTTGAATTGTGCCCTTTTGTCTATAAATACTTATATTATCTACCATCAACAGCTTAGGTAAGATAATTCCGTTGTTTCGAAAGATAAGAAATTTCATACATTGATTCCCAAACTTTTCAATAGAATTATAACCTCGTAACAAAATACTTTGTACCTTCGGAATTATCCAACAAAAAAGTTTACATAATATTTAGTAAACCCGTTTTCTAACGAACGTAGTACAAGCCTAGTTGCTTTATACACTTATTTTAAACAAAACGGATCACAAACCATTCGCTTCGCTCGTGCTTCAATCCTAGCATCCTTCGGTAGCTTAGGTTTCAATCCAAGTACTCGCACCAAAAAGCAACTTTGCAGCCTTGCATAACAAATAACTATTTCAAATACCGAATAGTTTAGACAAACTATTGTTTTTTAAAAGGAGCAGCTTATAATATCTGATAATTAAATTAAAGAAATGTCCATGATATTATTGACAACTACAACAAGACACTCTTCATTTTCGTCATTTAATAGAAAATTGCTAACTATCACACTAACTACCAGCACACATTATATTTGAAACAGGTGTCTCGATTCCGACCGTTAAAACTATGTGAAGAATAACACCATTGGAAAATCAACTTTAGAGGAACTCTTCAAAGTTCAGTTTCACGTGGCATAGTTTTCCATTTGTCCATCTTAGATGATTTCTACTTTCACTATAACAATGGTTTATTAATATTATTATCTTTTCACTCGGATTGATGTATTGGCTTGTCTAATTGATGATTTGATGGCGGAACAATGTAATTGGAAGATTGACGCGGTCATTTTAGTAACAACTAGATCTTAAGCGGAAAGAAAGGTTTATGGCTTTGAACGTAAGTTGTGGATGATTGAAACAGGTAATTTCAGTTATGACTAAGTACTTAAATTAGCGCTAGATTAAGCTATGTGCAACGTGCTGCAATATTTGTATATTTATGATTCTTATCACTAAATTGCAGGGGGTTACACAGCGAAATCTTGCCCCAAACTAATTAATTAGACAACGAATATACAATACTATGTAGGTATGTATATTGATGGAGTTTATGGAGCTGCTTCTTCAGTCATACACGTAAAGACGAACAACTTTTTACTTTTTGTTTAAATCGAATGTTTTTTTAAATGTTATGCTTATCTCTTACAATAATAAAGGCAATTAATGTTTAGATTGTAGCAGTAAAATCTAAATAAAAGGACATATTAAGTTCGATGGCCCCCAACTCTCAGAAGCAGCTGATTTTGAAGTAAACTTTAAACTCAATAATATCGAAAATTCATTTCAACTTTTCAAAAGTCGTAGGTTGTACAAAAAGCTGTTCACCTAGACGTGTAGAACAAATCTTAAAATGAAAAGAATGTATTTCTAAGGCTAGGCTAAGCTACCGACTAGGTAGGTGTTTTAATCTTAGAATCTAAGTTTCATTGACAGTCAGCCTGCATTTGGAATGTAGTTTTAGCATTGACATGCGGCCACTGATGGAATTTGGAACGATTATCCCCCTTACTTTGTATATGTTTATACGATGTTTAAGTGGCGAATAGTTACGCAACTTATTTATTTCACATTCAGAAAGGTATTTTATTTTAAAATACGCAATACAAGGTGCTATGTGCTATCTACCTTTTATTCTATTAAAGAATCATATATTTTAAATTGCAATCCCGCGAAACTAGGGGGATAGAAATATTTCCGCTGGTGTTATTATGAACATAGGTAGAGGTACTATAGGTAGCCCATGTATTCCAATTTAGGTTTCTAGCTAATTGTATAATAAGTTTCATCGAGATTTGTTAAGTAGTTTTTGCCTCGAATATTAACTTACTTAAACGTCAACTTTCATCTTTATGATATAAGTAATCCTACTACATTCATCCGGTACATTCTTCCCTAACTTATCTCTGTAAATTGTATAGTGGATAGTTTTAAACCAAATGTTTATACTCGTAATAGTTTAGTTTATTTGGTAATGAATGTTTTTTTCTCTTTTTGTTACAGGCAAAAACATCCTACTACATTAAAATGGACCGAAAACGACTATAACCAGTGTCAAACTATGTGTTAAAGTGTCGCTAAGATGTGTAGAATTGTGTTGTGTGTGCTGTGTTCGCTGTTTGCTTGTGTGTTGGGGCACGTCGCGTTGACCTACCCGCCTGCCAGAAGGTATGACTTGGATTTCCTGGATAACTCGAGGACGAAGCCGCCATGCGGTATGCCAAAAGGTAAGTCTTTTACTGCTTTATTGTAACATATTATTAACTAGCAGATCTCGGGGTATTATTGGAATAAACAGCCTATGTCTGACTAATATCAATATACCAAGTTTCATCGCAATCGGTTTTGTAGTTTTTAGGTAATTGAAACACAATATCGAAACCAACATTTTAACTTTCGCGTTTATCCTACTATCAGTGGGATATCCTACAACTAGGATTAATTTGAATAAAAACATTGTTTGTAGACAACTGTTTTTACACGACTGCCAAAGGAAGTGTTATGTTTTTTGCCGTGAGTGTATGTATTTTAAACTGTGAAACATACTAGCCCCATGAAAAGAAAAAAATATATATTTTACAGCTTTCGTACCTACTTTCGACGGAAGCTTATAATTTCCCTTAAAATTATGTTACCCATAATATTACATTTTAAGGAAATAGTAAGTAAGCTGCCATAGGTGCTTGTGGTGGTATTAGTACAGTAAAGTAAAGTTTTGTATTTTGTACTTATACTGCTAATAATACAAATAATTTCCATAGAATTAAAATGCAAATATTGAATTATTATAAATGTTGAGTAGGTACATGTAGCTGTAAAAATGTGGTATTTTAATTTCCAAAAATAAAACCGATTCTCAAACATTGACTATAGATAACAAAACTCAAGCAATCAAATAAGATGTCATGACATGACCTACCTATCATTAAACATCTAAATATTCAGTTCTATATAATTGATAATAATACCCACCATTTATAATACCTAGCCTACAGTCACGACTGAGAGCTAAGACCTGCCCCAACGACCTACCGAGTAATGACAGCATGAGTCAACGGGCAATAACCTTGTTTATAACTTTATTACAATTACTAGCTGCGCCCCGAGGTTTCACCCGCGTAAGTCCAGTTTCCGCGGGAATATCGGGATAAAAAGTAGCCTCTGTGTTATTACTGGTATCCATCTACCTATATTCCAAGTTTCATTGCAATCGGTTCAGTAGTTTTTGCGTGAAAGAGTAACAAAATCACATAGATACAAACAAACTTTCACGTTTATAATATTAGTAAGATTTTGATATGTTGTAAAATATTTTTGGTAATAAAACAAGCTATTAATATGACGTTAAATGTATTAATGGCTTTAGTCATCCATCTGTTTTAAGATAAAACGATGAGAATTGAAGCCTAGAAGAACTTTATTTATTTACCTATTAGCTATGCTCCACGGTTTAGCTTCCATAGGTTCCGGTCATATGGTGGAATATCGAGATCAAATATAACATTTTCAGATCTCCAGTTATCTACATAGAAAGTTTCATCACTATCGGTTCTGTAATATTGGGTGAAAGACTAACAGACATACTTGTTTACATTACTTACACATATTTATAATGTGTAAAATTTACACAAGTACTTATAATACTAGTATAATTAAAAGCTTTACAAATCAGCACAGTACGACTAAAATTTATTGAAATCAAATTATTATTAATACCTATTTTTAAGTTATGAAATGTGTAATGTGATATTTTTTCATTTTAAGGGTTAGTATTTTGCATTTTAGGCTCAAAATTATGGTCGAGGGTCAAATGCGTAATTTTGACACACAACCCATGGCAGTCGTGGCCGAGTGGTTAAGGCGTCTGACTCGAAATCAGATTCCCTCTGGGAGCGTAGGTTCGAATCCTACCGGCTGCGAATGGTTTTGCAACTTTAATTACAATTTAGGATTTTAACCGACTCAAAGTTATTGTCCTACAAAAACAAAAATGATTAAACTAAAATATTAGGTATAACATTTTTTCATTACCTTTTTTATTTATTTTTAACATGATATAGTTGAGGGTTTGAGCGTTATATCTGGTCTAAGATGCAACACGCTTATCTATAAGAAGGAAGGTAGTGTGACTAGATTCGACTTTCTTAGTGTCTGTATCGTATAAATATCGGAACACGCACGAGTTCGCTTGGTGCTAAGATTTAGGCCGCTATTTCATCCCAAAAATGGGCCTAAGCAAAAAAAGTTTGAGAAACAATGGGAAACAACAAATCCTCATAGGTATATGAGTGAAGTCGTTTTTGAAGTGGTTCAAATATTCGAAAACATTTCAATTTTATTTCGTTTTTGCACAAAACTGGAAAATCCAAAACTTTTCCTTAAGTATTACTTTTATTTACTTCACTATGCATATTTTATTTCAATATTGATTTTTTTTATTTATACTTACCTAGGTACCTATAAATATAGAATAAACATTGGTAGTATATCCTACACATTTTTTAATTTGTTTTAACATAGAACTTATTTTATTTTTATACTTCGTTTTTTAAATGTTATTTTATTGATAATTAATTTTAACATTATACATTTTTTTAATTAAAATTGCATATAAAACGAACTACAAAATTAGGTCCATAATCGAGTCGTTTATTATAGCGTTATTTTTACATTTGAATTTTCTTACTATGTTACGATCGTGTTGGTCGCGAGGACACATTTATAAGTTTACAAATAGTCCGCCCTACCATGATCTCTAGAAGTGGTCCCTATGTAAAAAAAACACCTAAATTAAAAATAAAATTAATAACGATACTTACCTACCTTAATTAAACAAATCTATTGAGTGGTTTAGAAGATACGTGGTAATACAGAATAATACAAACATACAAGATAGTCACGATCACGAACAACATAACACTTTCCTTGCAGCCTGGTAAAAACACGTCAAATAATAAAAAAATAAATTAATTAAAAAGGTTTTCTTAACTATCTATGGTTTTTAAAAGTATAGTCAGGGTATTTTGTATTTAAAATTTAAGTACATTATTTTTTGAGCGACAAAAGGACGACAAAGCAACGAAAAACGGTCATGGTAAAGCGGAGTATAACTATAACTTACCTATTACTATAACTTATCTATCCAGTGGACGTCTGACAACAGTGGAAAATGACAGGCACTATGCAGTACATTGCTGCTTTGAGGTTATCACCGGTAATGACCACGTTACGTCAAAGCAGCAATGCACTGCATAGTGCCTGTAAATTTCCACTGTTGTTAGACGTCCACTGGGTAGATAATACGGGTGCTGTGCTTTCATCACAGCTTTTATTAGACTAAACAAACTTAAAGCTTCACAAATTTGTTGCGTGCGCACCCTCCTAGAATCAACCCCTGTTTGTTCGCCCCTCTCCCACCGGACCGTGTGGCCTAATGGATAAGGCGTCGGACTTCGGATCCGAAGATTGCAGGTTCGAGTCCTGTCACGGTCGAACTTTCGACTGTAGTCTTTTGTTTTTTAAAGTCTTTATTTAAACTAGCTGTTACCCACGACTTGGTCTGCGTAAAAATAATGCATAGCCGACTTTTTTGTTCATTAGTCGGGTTCATAACCAGATTTCAATCGGATTAGCATCAAAAATATGGAATGTTTATGTAGATAGCAATTTTTAAAGCTTGTAAATTGCTTTATTTAAAATCAATGCGATGAAAACCGAAAAAAAAACATCAACATCGCGTAAACCGAAGATAAATCAAAGTACGAAACATTTAGATCACATTCCTGCCAAATCTTTCCATTCCTTCAGCGTTACACCGACCTACTATAAAAAGTACCTCATAAATTAATAATAAATAATTACTATTTCAAAAGAATAGAAAATGCGTTCGTGGGAATTAAAACTTTAATCTATAAACCATTTGTTTTGTCACTACATATTAAATTAAAACGTAAGTGTTCTCACTAGGTGGTTCTCACGGTAAACAATTGAAAATTGCGCCATCTATGCGTTGTTATGTAAAACTGATAGGAATTTGTGTCACTGCGTAGTTCAGCTATTTGACGTTAGATGATGCTAGTAGTACGTTATGAAATTAATATTGTATTTTCATGTTAGGTTTGTTAATAAAATGATGTAATTTTATTTTCACAGGTTCATTGAAGACTTCTTTTGTAGCTGGTTCGACTTTTACAGTGCATTGGCATTTGGCGTACGCACATAGAGTAAGTATTGCATAATTTCAACTCGATGATCACAGCCCGGCTAGCTCAGTCGGTAGAGCATGAGACTCTTAATCTCAGGGTCGTGGGTTCGAGCCCCACGTTGGGCGCATTATTTTTGTTTCTTTATTTTTTTAAAAAATGTAGATTGTAATGTATGCTTTTTTTTCTTTTTAGGGAGGGTTCAGTTTAAGGATATTGGATTATTTAGAAAGACCGGTTTTGGACTTAACGCCTAGGATAGGCGGCAGTGAATTTGTTCGAGATGACGTTACGTAAGTTGATTATTACGAAATTTCATCTTTAGTTTTTACTAGTGGTAACCTCGGCTTAAAATCCTGCACTTACACCCAAGACGGGATGTGCGATATAAAGGGACGTCTTAGTATAATAATATAGGTAGGTATAACAACATCAAGTAATGAAAAAAAAACTTAATCAAAAGATTTTTTAAAAATAGGTATCTATTTATCTGTGGTTTTTAAAAGTAGTCTGGGTATTTTTATTTAAAATTTCCTCTATTTTAAATAAAAATACCCATAAATAAATAATCATCGGCAAACGATCATGGTAGCGGAATATCTCAATTTACTTACAAATTGTATAATACAATTAAATAACGGGGTATTTACCATGTTTGTAGTGAAAATAACCATGAAAATTTAAAACCTACGTACTTATTATTACCAACTTCAACTTTCCAGCGCCCAGAAGTACTCGGTCCGCCTCCCAGCAGAGTTCACCTGCACCAACTGCACGCTCCAGCTGCAGAGAGAGGCTGGGGAATGGGGCTCTAACTACCGGTTCTGGTCGTGTGCTGATATCGACATCGTCCCACGTTAGTATACCTACCTCAAGCTGGTCTCCCAGCAGAGTTCACCTGCACCAACTGCATGCTACAGCTGCGGAGAGAGGATTGGGAATGTGGCTCTAACTACCGGTTCTGGTCGTGTGCTGATATCGACATCGTCCCACGTTAGTATACCTACCTCAAGCTGGTCTCCCAGCAGAGTTGACCTGCACCAACTGCACGCTACAGCTGCAGAGAGAGGCTGGGGAATGGGGCTCTAACTACCGGTTCTGGTCCTGTGCTGATATCGACATCGTACCACGTTAGTATACCTACCTCAAGCTAGTCTCCCAGCAGAGTTCACCTGCACCAACTACACGCTACAGCTGCAGAGAAAGGCGTAATTCATAAATGAATACCTACAAAACTACTTGTTACTTTTCTACTTTGTTACTTTTTGTTAAAACTACTGAAAGGAGTAATTCAAAAATGAATAGGTACCTACAAAAACAACTCCATAGCTCCCACTTTCCACGCTTATTAACATCACATTCCAGTCAGAACTATTTTCAATCCATTAACAACAAGCACTAGGTGGTTCACGCACGTATTCAATAACGAAAACGTCACAACATCGCATCAGCATTGATAGATATTTCTCGTCAAATATGTAACAATTTATTGGTAATTGTAAAAGAAATTACGAACATTAGTGAATCTTTAGAAAAATATCCAAAAATTGTTGAACTGTTTTTGAAAAAAAAAACTAACAATGCTGAAGTAAAGTTGTGACAATTGACTTATAAAATACGAGCCCAGGCCAATTTATAATCCATTGACAACAAACAGATTTACAACCACTTTGCAAGTTTGGAATTCTTGCCACACGCACACCAAGGAGAGCAACCTAATAAACTATTGAACTACCAACTTATATGTTCAGACGGATAAAATCGGAACTAAAGATCTACCTTTATAAATTCGTGGTTTGTTAGTATACTTGCGCCACCGCTGCCTGCAGAGATAACTTGGACGGACTGCGATTCGACAGCATTCTCATTAATGCTAATGCATTCAGTCCTTTGTTTGACATCTTGAATATTAAAGCTTGTCATTGATATTTTGTTTACTGACTGCGCCCTAAAGTTGTGTTCTAAGTAATTGACGATTTCTAAGTAAGTATGTAAATGTAACATGTATAAAACTACTAAATTGGTTTCCTTATATTGGTCAAGAACGAGTCCACCATTATAAAAATATGACGTTGTTGATTGGGTGGGAGCTTAAGTTAAATATTTGTTTTGTTTTTATGTATTTGTTGTTATAGCGGCAACAAAAAATCTATGAAAATTTCAACTGTCTAGCTACCACGGTTCATGAGATATGTACAATAATGTACATACAGCCTAGTGCCAGACAGGTAGGCAGACGGACAGTGAAGTCTTAGGTAGCTGTTTTGTAACTGTTTTTGTCCTGTTTTGACCTTTTCTGACCCTCTGGGAACATCTCCATACACACTTAAAAAAGTTTTTAAACAATCGGATTAGTCGTTTTTATACATGAAGAAATAATAGGCACAGAGAAACATACACATTTTTGCATTAGTAATTTACTTTTATTAAAAGTCTGACTACATTATACAAATTTCATTATTAGCTATGCAGATTAAATTTAAGCTCTAAGAATAAACGAATAGTTGCATAATCGATGCATAATAATCTACCTTTATGAATTCATTTAGTCGCTCTACTTGCTTGTCCGTCGGCAACAGTGCAGGGCCCAGGCTACCGCGATGGTTAGGGGGGCAGAGATTAAAACCTTCTCATGATTCATGCCGTATCAAGGACAACTGCCTTCTGAATCTCATCCTTGACCCAACCGTCAAGCGAGAGCCTCATAAGGTGTTGATTGAGGTTCTTCGCTATTAGGGGATGATTTATATTAGACCGTCACCCGGCCGTGCCGTGCCCGAGCTTCGTTGTCCATTGCTCAGCGAGAAGTCGATAGGTCTGTTGCAACCGAGTGGTGGCCGGGCTATAGGCAACAAATTCGGACACGGTACGGCCTGGTGAGGTCTGATATAAATCATCCCTAATCCGTTTGCCGACACGACTATCGGAACAATACTTACCGATTTTTTCCCCTTCCAGGCAAAGAGTACCACGAAACATGTTCCGGCCATGGTTTCCACATCCTAGGCCGGTGTAAATGTAACAAGATGTACTCCGGACCGCGCTGCCAGTTCTCCGACGAGTGCTCGGAAGACAACGACTGCGGTTTGAGGGGCAAATGTATTGACATTAACGCGACCGAGTCGCCCAGTCGGATGTGCTATTGCCCGTTCGGGTTTCATGGGAAGGGGTGTAATAAAAGTAAGTTTTTTATTAATTAATTTTTTACATTTAAATTAAGATAGATATATTAACACTTTATTTGTTTAAGAGCCGATTTTTCATTTCACGGGTAAAATATATCTGTCTATAGATAATGTATAACATATTCAAGTTTCACCGAAATCGGATAATTCGTTCTGGGAGATTTTCTCTAACAAAAATTTTGCTAAACATAACATTATTAATTTAGAAAGGAACCTAAATAGGTACATAATCTTCTAGAAAAAAATCCTAATCAATAGTGAAAACAGTTTCAAATAAGCAGCGTGATTTAGGATAAATTAGAGGATAGAATAGAGAATGCAAATAACTACAATATTCTATCTGGGGCTCCATTCCCTTATACTATCACTTGTCTTATTTGTTTGTTGTTTGTATATTTAGGGATAAGAGGAGTACTACTCTTTAGAGGTTTTCTAATCTTGGTTGCTTGGAGATTGCCTACTTCGGTTTATCCTAACTCATTTCCCTAAAAATTAAATGCGCCACTTCGAACGATTTAAATACCTACCTCGATTTCTATTGATTTTCGTTTGATTTCTGTATTTTTTCTAAATGAATCGCACGACTGCAACGAATGGTATCAACCACTCGCCGCAGAAGTCCGACATTGAATGAAAATCTGCAGATATTGAATTATTTAAATTGTCTGAAGAGCAACGAGCGATTCAAACATAAGGCTTTTGACCTAGTGCGAAATCAGTCGTAAGTATGTTGTAGGTTCAAATTATGAAGTGCAAGGAGCGATTCAAAAATAAGGCTTCTGGTTTCTGACCTAGTGCAAAATCAGGCATATTGTAGGTTAAAATTTCACCGCAACTTATATTTTTGATTTTATCAACAGAAACGCCTTGGAAGGATAAGAAACTGAACCTAGCACTATACAGTAAGAAGGAATTGTCAAAGGAATTCAACCTTTTCTGGAGAATTGTGAAGGAAGATGCTGAAATTGAAGTGGTCATGATGGTCAATGGGACTTCTTATGCTGGTATGTTTTGTCTTCTTTACACTTTAGTGAAAAAGAAAGGACAACAAGATTTCTCATGATTGAAGAAGGGTTTTTGGTACAATTATGCTGGTTTTGTAGATACGGATTTGATATAATTGATAAAATGACTAGTATTTTGTAAGACACGATTGGTCTATATGTAGGTACTTAAAAAAATAGGAAGACAGTTTCAAGACCTAATTTCTTTTTCTTTTATAAGATTTAAAAAAAATCTGTTCCTGAAGTTTACTTGCAACTAAATAATATAAAAAAAAAACAATTAATTTTAGCATGAACTAATTATTAATCCTTTAACTTTCAGGTCTCGGTTGGCGGCCCAGTGGACTCACAAAACAGTGTAAAAACTTCCCTGTTTTAGGACCTCCTATTGACAAACGTAAGTCTCTATGTGTACCTTACGCCCGTATTCACAAACGACCCTGTGCATGGCTGTCCTGCAAATGCTCTGTCCTGCTCTTGTGACAATCAACGTCAGTGAAAATGTGATAATAGTCACTCATAGGGTCGTTTGTGAATACGATAATTAGTTTCGATATTAGGGGGGAATCGACCAAACTTGGACAGCTAAATGCTGCAGTTCCGTGGTACACTCCTCGAAATGTATCCGATAAAAGCGACAAGCTTGCATACCTACGCCGATGTTTAAGACTTTGAAGCCTTTTGGTCACAAGTTCATCGTCGCTGATGAGCCTCTTGGCTCTCCTCTCAATTGACTCATATTGTACATATACCTTTTAATTTTAGCAAGCACACCAAATCCAGAACCATTACCGGAGCCAGAACCGAAAGCGGAACCCGAATCCGAACCGAAATCCGAACCACAACCCGAACCGGAGCCTCAATCCGAACCACATCCCGAACCGGAACCGAAATCTGAACCAGAGCCATCTCCGGAACCGAAATCCGAACCACAACCCGAACCGGAACCGAAATCTGAACCAGAACCTAATTCAAACGAAAAAACAACAGCAAGTCCAATGGAAATAGATAGAAATAAAAGAGTCGCTATGCATTCGTTAGACGGATTAGATTTTAAAAGTTTAGGAAATGATGTTACTGTGAAAACTAGCATTTCCTACAAAGTGTCCAGTTCTAAAGGTAAGAAAAACATAAGTTTAGGTGCCTACATTTTAAACATAACTAAAACTTTATCTTTTCGAAAACATTTAAACGGCTTTAAAGAAGATTTTTACGTAAAAATATTTTTAGAAGATATTTGCAGTTAAAAGTAATACAATGTACAATTTTCTTTTATAGGTAGACGTCGACGTGCCCTAAACGAAACAAGTAAGTTCTAAATTAATATAAACACAACATTTTGGAGCACATAACAAACACACAGCAAAAAAGCGCAAAGCACACTGACCATTAAATCTTAGACAGTAAAAGCGAAACTAACTTGTAAAAAACACAATACTAATGTAAATATAATGCTGCATGGTTACGTTGTTTTTGCAGATGGAAACACATCGACTTTACCTACCGATTCTGATCCAAATCCCAATGAACCTAGTACTCAAAGACCAAAGTATAAACCAAAGTTTAAACCTAGTATGCCAAAATATAAGAACATTGAACCTAAATTACCTGAACCTTCTACTACTCCTGAACCAGAGCCAACTTCTGAACCTAAATCTGAACCTGAACCGACATCCCAACCTGAACCCACATCTGAACCAAAATCCGAACTACAGCCATCTCCTGAGCCTAAATCAGAACCCGAACCAACTCCTGAACCCAAATCTGAGCCAGAACCAACACCTGAACCTAAATCTGAACCCGAACCTACAACACAATCCAAATCTGAACCCAGCGCTGAATCCAAATCTGTACCAAAACCCAGTCCAGAGCCTAAATCTGAACCTGAACCTACAGTAGAACCCAAATCTGAGCCCGAACCCACTCATGAACCTAAGTCTGAGCCTGAACCGACCGCTGAACCAAAGTCCGAGCCAGAACCGACTTCTGAACCAAAATCCGAGCCTGAACCGAGCCCAGAGCCTAAATCCGAACCTGAACCAAGCCCAGAGCCTAAATCCGAACCTGAACCAATCCCAGAGCCTAAATCCGAACCTGAACCAAGCCCAGAGTCTAAGTCCGAGCCCGAGCCAAGTCCAGAGCCTAAATCCGAACCTGAGCCAAGTCCAGAGCCTAAGTCTAAGCCTGAACCAAGCCCAGAGCCTAAGTCGGAGCCCGAGCCAAGTCCAGAGCCTAAATCCGAGCCAGAACCATCTCCCGAACCTAAGTCCGAACCAGAGCCATCTCCTGAACCGAAATCCGAACCGGAACCTTCTCCTGAACCTAAATCTGAACCTGAACCTACTCCCAAACCCATCGATGAAACTGAAGCCGAGAAATTGCTAGTGAAGGGACTTAAGGAAGAAGCAGGTAATGCACAAATGCTTTGCACTGATGAAATAAGTTTAGTGAAATAAAACTAGAAAAAAAAAAATGTTTGAAATTTAAAAGTCGATTCATAACAAAAATCTAGTTCATAATATTATGTTCAAAATCTCTAAATATTTCACTCAGCATATTTGTATTATTTTTTGATAAAAAGATTTGAAATTTGTAAAGCAATCACAGCACAGTTGAAAAGAAATCTCTACCAATCTAAAATTGCTAATAGCTAACTTGCACGAAATACTGTACATGATTGTTAAGAAAGTTTTGAAGTCTAACTGAAGTCGGTAAATCTTTTAACATTACTATTTTTCGTTTTAATAATTTATTATTTATTAGTGTCTGTTTAATTAATAGATTTAAGGTTACCTTTTCACTTCTGATACTAACTAATTTTGACAGTAATTAACTTCTACGTTCCATGTTATTGTTTTAATGTTTATCTTTCTTTGCTAAATCTTTATTCTTTGCTTCGCCGCTTGCTACTGGCTTTCTTTGTCTTCTCTTTTCCAGTTACCATTCTCTATCTCCTATTGATCCTTCCCTTGTTATTTTTTTATTTTCTATTTCTCTTTTCCTCTTTTAGGGTCACATATCTGAGAAGGTAAAAATGAACCTTCTGAGATATGTAATTATAAGGTCACTCGTTTGTTTTAATTAACTTATTTTACTTCTTTACTTTTTTTGTCTCTTGTCTCTTTTTGGTTATTGAAAACATACTGCATCTGTTTTGCAGAGTGGAAAAAACAATAAAACGAGTAGGTAACTTTTGAAAATTTTGAACATTTGAGATACACAACCAGTACTTAACGTTTACCAACTAGGTACTCAAGATTTACATTTATTAAAAATCTGATGTTTCTACGAAGTAACGATTATTAACCTTATGTAATTATATTTTTATTTAGTTCGGACTACGATTCTACACATTAATTTCCTTTACTTCCAAATTTTTGATTTCGTAGGTACAATTGATTTATTTATTGTTGTAAACTATAAAAAAAAACTAAAAACTAAAAAATAATAAAAAAAAAAATAAAAAAAAAAAAACTATTATAAATATCTTGATAGTGATTCTATCCTATAGTGATCTTACTAAATAACTAATTTATTTTAGTTGCATTAAACATTTCCCTATTTATTTAAAGCACTGTTAGAGACCCATTTACAAGTTAAATGCAATTATATCAAGTTTTATATTAAATTTTCAGGATACTTCCCGGCTCACGAATACTCTCCCAAATTCGACTTCAATCCTATGGATTGCACAGACATTGTTATTGGTACGGCTAAAGGAAACTACCATAGGATTTTGGACTATTATACTAGAGATAGGTAAGAGATAACGTACCTTGTTTAATTTACAAGAAATATAAATAAAAAAAAAAGAATATGTTTATTTCACCAAGCACACAACACTCATAAATTTTCAAATAAAAATACAACGGGTTAAAATAGTTAATGAATTTTCCAAAATAAGCTCAAATAGAGATTGTTTGTTTCAAAAAACGTAATAATTGAACCTGTCTTAAAAAAACATTTAAAACCACTTAAATTTGCACAGGGAATGTCGGGGAAATGTCATACTCGGGGAATTGATAATTATGCTCGAATGTACAAAAAGTGGTTTTCACACAAAAGAAGAGTGATATTAAAGATTGATTCCGAATTCTGCGACTTAAGGTAAACGCAGATTTGATCCGCGCCGAAGGATTCGAATTTTATATATTTATATAAAATTGTTGTGGCAGTGTGCGTGTAGGTATGTATGGGTTTAACCGAGTCGGACGAATCGATGTCAACAGAGTCGATTCGAACGCTTTGCCGGAGTCGGCCGAATCTGTTGACGCCATCGGAAATATAAATATGTTAATTTAGGGGTAAATGTACTTTATCTCTAATATTATAAGGTATTGTTTCCCGTGGACGACAAAAATTCGATTTCGATGCGTTCACTTTTAGGAAGGTTTCCGGAATTTTTCTTATAGCAGGGCGTAAATACTATACTTTTATTTTTGCTTTTATATCGATGTTCCAGCAAGGCGTACATTCTTTGATGATTTCAGATCAACTCCACGAGTCGACACATTCTGGGGAGGTCACGATGATTTGACAGCAGCTTCAGGTTATGAAGAGAATGGTGTCACTACTATTATGTTCAGGAAAAAGATTAAGGTAAGTCTTGTATTGGGCAGGGCAGCGTTTTGGAGAGTGTCGGTACTGAGTATGTTTGTAACTTTGTTGGCTCCAGGCACGTTGTCTAGTTCCATTTTCTAACTAAATAGTCACCTAAACTCAGATTTTTTTTACTTTATTATCTAAGGCATCACGTCATTGCACTGAAGAGCCGTACCCTGTTAAAATCACTGAGATTAGATGCAAAGACAAATTTTATTATTATTTTTGCTTTCAACAAAATCTTTTAATATTTTAGGCTAAAGAACCAACAGACCATTCCATAACCGATGACTACATGCACATAATCTGGGCGCGTGGTCAAGAACCAGGAAAATACGTCCACCAACCACCTTCTGGGTTGGAGAGAGGAACTGCTTCCGTCGGCGACTTCTATAGGCAAGACGAGCTGAAATATCATGGACATGGAACGCAGAGAGGTGTCACTAGGATTAATTTCTTTGGTAAGAAATATACACACAGTTAATACAGTATTACATTAGCTTAATTACAATGATCGTTAGCAGCACAATGTGGTTCCTTAAATTACGTTACGGTATAAAATAAAGTTTTTCCACTCCTTCTGCGTCTTCCCAAAACTTCTTTGTCTGAGGTGTGTACTTGCCTGAACACGCAAGAGTGCAGCAGTGACGCTTACGTCAAAAGCAAGCATCTTAGGTTTAAACTCTACTGCAATAACAGAATTTAAAAAATCTCCCTTTGTTTTCTAAATCGTGAGATAACTTAGATTTCGCGTGTACTTATTTTGCAGAAGAAAAAAAATCCCCTTCAGCTGGAGGCATTGTCCCATTGAAAGACAAATGTGGAGGTCAATGGAAACTGCCCACAAACTGCGACATCAATAACAATACTTGCGAATACTACGCGTCTTGGGAGTATCTTGGACAGAAGCGTGGAAAGGATTCTGTCAGATTCACTATCATGACTAAACAGACAAATTACTGGACCGGGATCGGATTTAGTGATAATAAGAAAATGGTAAGTAGGTTTTTGAAGTGTTACCATTGCTTTAAATCGTGTAGGAATAATCAAACATTATGACCGACGATCCGGTCTAAGATAATGCTTGCTTACTTAGATGATCTACTAATTCCCGGCCCGAATCATTGATTTTATTCACAGTGTGTTTTTATACCCATATGAAAATAAGAGAGCTATCCTTTTCGCGTAAAAGCGAAGGGCATACCGACTTTCATGGACCATTTAAACGAAAGTACGACATCAGTTTTTTTATATTAGGTAATCCTTAAGCTTTATCATGCTTCTTTTGATTTTTCCAGTCACAAACCGATGCAGTAATAGGCTGGGTGGACAGTCGGTCAGGACGTCCGTTTATAATGGACACCTACGTGTCAGGGTACTCTGCTCCAAGGGTGGACCAGAGGCAAGACATAAGTCAAGAGAAAGGTAGTTCTCAAGACGGAGTTAATACTATCAGTTTTGTGAGGAAAAGGGATACTGGGGATCAAAAGGTGAGTAGAATGTCTCATTAAAATTAAGAATTTCTTAATTTTTCCAAAATTATTTTGATTTGAGTCAGGCTAGGTTAAAATGTAACTCTAAATGCGTGCCAACAACTTTCACATAAAAATCCATCTATTGTTTTCACAATTAGTAATAGTGGCCTATTACTTTAAAATTGTGTTTAGCTCTATTGGCTATGTTGGACTTATTCGTAGATAGTTGTGCCACTTTTCAAATAATTTAAAAGAAAGAGTAACAACCTCACATACATACATACATACAAACTTTCGCGTTTATAATATTAGTAAGTAATTTTTTTTAAATCTTGTGATGAAGGCAATGCCTGAACAACCACTATGACAGCACAATGAGTCCTTGTCAATTTTTTAATTTTTTTTTCAGGATTTCGCATTCACGGACAACCAATGTCTGTACATGATGTTTATAACGCAAGGCGGTGGCTACGACCCCGTCAACAAGAGGACCAGCAAACACATGCAAACACCCATCGTGACTGACGAGAGAGTCTGTATCAGGCCTTGTGGACCAGGTTAGTGCAACTTATTTGTGAGTATTTGTATTAGGTGTCAATTTTTTTTTATTAAATTCATGGGATTTTCACTAATTCTCAGGAAAATTCACTGGTCTTATTTGCGCATTTTTATTTATTCTCTTACCTCGACGTTTAAACTGACGTTTATCCCGGTGCTATGCATTATTTGGGGTTTTTGATTGGCATTTCTCCTAAGTTAAAACATTCAATTGTTATGTTTGATTTATTACACGACTGCCAAAGGAAGTGTTAGTATGTTTTTTGATGCAAAGGTTCGTCTTGTTTTCTTCTGTAACACAGAGCCAGCCGAGGACGAACAAACGACGGAAGCTCCAATACCCGGACTATCGACCTATCACATGTTAATCCGACTTACCGGTTTGGGTGACGGATTCAACACTCCGGCGCCCGGCACTCCGCAGTACGAAGAATTGACACAACAGGTGAACAGGCTTTGTAATAGAGTATAACTAGCTTCCGCGGTTTCACCCGCGTAAGTCCCGTTCCAGCGGGAATATCGGGATAAAAACTAGCCTATGTGTTATTCCATAGTTTCGTCGCAATCGGTTCAGTAGTTGCGATTGCGACGTGCGTGAAAGTGTAACAACCTCACTTACATACATACAAACTTTCGCGTTTATAATATTAGTAAAAATGATATGATTAATTTATTTATTTGGTACAACAACAGTAACACAAATATGATAGATACCACAAGTATCTAATACTAGATAATAAAGCGTTACAGAAACGTTCAATAGTGCTTTGCCAATGATAAGCTTTATACAAAAAAAAAATGGTAGGTTTTAGGTTAATAAAAACTAACTCCCATACTTATAATATTAATTATTTACACATGACTAAGTTATGTGACGTTTGTCTCTGTCTGTCAACTTTAAAACTTCATGTGACAGGAAAAGACAAATGATGCATAGTTATGGAGCGCGTTAATTAGCGTTTATTAGTAAGGGGGTTAATATTTAAAACTAAGGAAACAAACAAAAAAGATAATAAGATCTTACCAAGGTTTTGAAACTAATATCATTTTTACTGTAGCTACTTTTATGACCGAGTTCATTTTGATATTACCGATTGCGATGAAACTTTGCAATTTGACAGCAAAATTTCTGAAACAAGACTACCTCGGAAAATCTTAATTTAAATGATGTTCTAGGTGGTGAACAACTTGCCAGGTGAAATAGGCAGGACTAAGGGCTATCACGGTATTGTCGTCAACGGATTTATGCAGTAAGTCACTTTTAACACATTGTTTTTCAAAGAGATGCTTGAAAAAATTTGTCCAAAATGTTGCTCAAACCGCATTAGTCTCTTCGCTAAAGGAGCCCTGTCTGCCAGGTTATTAATGAAATAAATAGGTAGTACCAGGTAAAAAGCATCAAAGAAAGTACTAATTTATTCGACATTAAAACCATGACAGCACTAAAACACGAACCATTTAATTAGGGCGTAGCTACCCCCATTGCCGAAATGAATTCCTTCATGAATGAAATGAAATAAATTCCTTCGTATTTGGATTCAGCTTACCTACAAGCCTCAGTCCAAAACGGTGACAGACTTGAATTTTGCAGGGAGCTGAATTTTAGAAAGCAAATATCTTGCTTGAGTGCAAACGACCTCACTCCGAAGATCTTGTGAAGTGCAGACGTGAAAGTAGGAATTAAATAGAGTCAACTCGTCCCAATGTCTATACTACCTTTGTGCCCAGTTGACTACTATCCGCAACCGGAAACATGGTTCGGATGATGATGATGATGAAGATGATCTCGCTTAAAAGCTACTTTCAAAAAATAATTTAATACTTATATCATAATGTGTTTAAATAGTTTATAACTTATGGTTTTAGTCATCCTACACGAATATTCAACTTTTATATTTTTAGGAACGAAACCAAAGCCCTAATAGCGGAATTGACCCTAAAATCCATAGAGTCAAACACGATAGAAGGGTCAAGCGGCCGGTCATTGACCCCCGAGAACAATACGACATCAGACCGGGAGAAATGGGAGCGAGTCGTTAGAGATACGCTGGCTCAAGGAAGAGTGGGCAATTTGAACGTCGATCCAGAGTTCTTGGTGTTCGAACCTCAGAGCAGTAAGTTCTTTTTGCTTATTTATTTTGATGAGAGATCAATGAGGCTTTTGCGTTAGTTAGGGAAGTAAGCACTCTGTCTCAACTTTCTTAGTGGTTGCAGCGGCAATAATTTAATTGTTTTTAAAGTTTATTTAAATAATTAAAATATTGTTTAAAAAAACAATCATAGGACACATTATTTAAAAAAAAAGCGTCGATTAAAAAACACATATATACTAGTTGATAGCCCATGAATAAAAAATAATAAATGTTACACCCGCGTAAGTCCCGCGGGAATATCGGGATAAAATATTGCGCGTGGGTTATTCCCGGTATTCAACTACTAATATTCCAAGTTTAATCGCAATCGGTTCAGTAGTTTTTGCGTGACTGAGTAACAAACATCCAAACACACACACTTTCACATTTATAATATTAGTAGAATTATTTTTTTTCTTTATTGCTTATAGCATTCTACTAGAAACATTTTCAACATTTTGTTTTCGCTATTTATTTTTCAAAATAACTTTATTTCTTTTAATTTTGCCAGTACTATCCCCTCGCCCAACCGAGGAATCAATAAACACGGCGCGATCATTCTTCGGCCTCTCGGAGAGCAAGTTGTACATCGTGGTGGGAAGTGTAGCGGCTTTAGTGCTCCTAGCGATACTGCAGGCGGCCTGCACCTTGCATAGGACGAGAGCTTCCGTCAAGAATAAGGTGAGTGGGTTCGATTCTCAGCGCGGGTCTTATATTAGGTTATGCTTTATGAAACTTGCCTACCAAAAATAATTAAAAAATACAATTAAAATTCCAAAAGAAATAAATGAACAAAATAAATAAAGAAAAGTAAATTTAACGCAATAATTGTACAATGGGCGACCTTATCTCGGAGATAATAAGGATATCTTGTTGACTGGAACTTGAGGAACGAGATGTTTAGGTCTAAGACCTATCGCGTCGAGAACCGATTATCGATTGCTACTGCTAGCGTGCGAAACAAGACGACTGTGGGTTCAAATCTTGGCGCAGTATTAAGAAAGTTTTTTTACTTATACATTTTTTTATTTGTCTATTAAATTGAATTTGAAAGACGATGTTTTTCCCCAAATCTTGCTTATATTAACTATTTCCTCTAACTAAGAGTATATATAAGTCAGTGGATTATTACAAACTTATTGTTTCATGTATCTCTTTCAACAAATTCCAGGAACAACTAATCCCCCCGACCGCATGGAAGGACTACTCTTCCAACACGAACTACGCGTTCGAACCGTTCGAGAACGATGACAAATACAACAACACGATGTCTACCGCCCCCGTCACTCGCCCCGCCTCCCGCCCCGCTTCCCGCCCCACTGATCCACCGCCGCCTGCGCCCAGACCTAACGGACATAAGGTAGATATTATATTGACTAACGGATGTGAGATATATTATACTGACAGACGTAAGATATAGTAGTCTATATCTTACGTCTGTCAGTATAATATATATCTATATCTTACAATCGTTAGTCTATATCTAACAATCGTTAGTACGATTGTTAGATATAGACTTACGATTGTAAGATATAGACTAACGGACGTAAGATATAGACTAACGAATGTAAGATATAGACTAACGTACGTAAGATATAAACCAAAGAACGTATGTTTTGACTAACGAACGTTAGTTATAGACTAACGGACGTAAGTTATAGACTAAAGAATTTGAGAATATAGACTAATGGATGTAAGACAAATATAGGTCCTAACGCACATAAGTTAGACATAGGTACACTAACGATAGACTAACGGGTTTAAGATATTGACAAACGGACCTAATAATGGACAATGTGGGTGAGTATGAAAACCTTTTTAATGTATGTAAGACAGATACCGGACCGAACGGATGTTAAACTGTAAGAAGTAGTTAACGATGTAATCCATACACAAAAAATAGTCAACAAAATTCCGTTATGTAATAATCAATAATTTTCAATGAACGGAATTTTGTATTGTATTTGTGTAGTCTCTGTTAAACCAAAAACGTCCCCACTTTCCCCAGACGCCAGTAAACGGCAAACAAACTCCGACCAACGGTAAACAAACGCCGTCCAACGGCCAGCAGCGGCCGCCCAACGGCAACCAACCTACCAACGGCAATGGGACCACGGGTCGAAACAAACACAATAATAGCGCAGCACAATATTACCACGAAACTAGGTCCTTGCAAAGGCCTAGAGGGCCTAATAATGGGCAATATGGGTGAGTAAGAAAACCTTTTAAAAATCAATGTTAGGTGCACTAGGATAATTCCGTTAGTGGGGTAAATACGTTATAGAACTTTAGTCAAAGTGATAATTCACGCTTGTCGTTTGTCGTTGCTATGTCGTCCTTTTGTCGCACAAAAAATAAAGTAAGCTTTATTGGGCTTTTTATGTAATCGGGATATAGTATTTTAACTTTTTTTTACAAGTCCAAACTGAAAACTGTTTCTAACTTTGCGAAACACGTTTTTTTATTAACTTTTTAAATCGCTTTAATGTCGCTCAAAAAAAACTAAGTAAATTTTAAATAAAAACTACCCCGACTACTTTTAAAAACCACAGATAATAAAAAAAAAACTTTTTTAAAGTTGTTGTTTTTTGGTATTTGATGTGTTTTTATTTTTATTTTTTTAAGCTGAAAGACAACGCGGTGACTTTGCGATGACTTATAATAAGAAATCATGGTAGGGTGGATTAATTCGATTATATAGATAAATTCGGAATTACTCAATTTGACAATTAGAACTTACTTACCTACCAAGTACCTATATCATATTTATCCCACTGCACCGTAATGATTTTTAGCAGTCTATTTTTAAGTTATGTGTGCATTATTAACGTAGCTCTTACGGTGAAGGAAAACATCGTGAGGAAACTGACATGGCCTAGGACTCACCTCGGTCCGAAGTCATGGGACATTCGCCAATCCGAAGTAGGGTCTCGTGGCGTCTTACTGCCTAATTAATCCCTCTAAGAGGAGGCCCTTGCCCTACAGTGGGACAAATTAATGGTCTATCTACTCATGTAGGTATGTTCCACTGAGGTTCCACCGTACGGCCTAAACTACTGAACCGATTTTAATGAACAAAGTAGGGCTTCTAAAATTACTTATTAACGGGGTGTTTACCATGTTTAATAATTTATTCGCGGAGCTCGATATTTCGCCAGTAATTTCAAACAGCTTGTTCACGAGACCAAGCTGGAACAAGTTGACCAAGTGGACCAAGTTGTCTCGTGAACAAGCTGTTTGAAATTACTAGCGAAATATCGAGCTCCGCGAATAAATTATTAAACATGGTAAACACCTCGCCTCGTTAATAAGTAATTTTAGTAGTGAAAATAACCATGTTAGTTTAAAATCGTATAAAGTAGGGCTTTTAATGTAATCGGGATATAGTATTTTAACTTTTTTTTTACAAGTACAAACTGAAAAATGTTTCTAACTTTGCGAAACACGTTTTTTTTATTAACTTTTTAAGTGAAGTATGTTTCGTCTTTTCCTAACATTTTGCACTACAGGTACGTAACTGAAAATTTGAGTTCTACTTAAACAAGCTGCTCTCAAACGTTAAAAATTTAATTACTAATTTTTAATTTAGAACAATTAATTTTGTTTGATTTCGATTTTGCTTGAGAAAACATAATATTTACCGGTTTTTACTCGCTTTTTCTAGGTTGAACTAACTAACTGTAAAGTAAGCGAAAGCTCGGTACTTTGTAATAATGCCGTTATACAATAAAACGCGAGTAAAACCCGGTAAATATTGTGTTTTATTAGAACAATTATATAAGTTACCTCGAATTTAAAGTTACGTTTCTGTATTCTGCTGTTGTAAGTTAAATAAAAACATGTCTACTACGGAGCCCCCTAGCGGCCTTAATTTATTTTCATATTATAATGCAGTTCACCGCTCAAGAAATTATTCTGTTGTGATCACAAATGGCGTTTGGCAACGGTTCGATAATTTCAACATGCAGTCATAAGACCGTGTGGCCTAATGGATAAGGCGTCGGACTTCGGATCCGAAGATTGCAGGTTCGAGTCCTGTCACGGTCGCATTTTCTTTTTGCTGAATAATTTCTCAAACTTATTTATGTTATTGCATTTTCAATAATAAATGAAATATTTACTCGAGTAATTTAGTTGAATTATTTATGAATTTTATTTTAAAATATTTTTCTTGATTTTTTTAAAATGAAGTTGTGCAAAAGCGTTTGAACTGTTAATTTCTTGCAGAATTACTAACATTTCCTAAACCGACTTATATAATAATCGAACAATGCTGATTTAGTTTGACCGTGTCACATTAGGTATCACTTATACTGAGAAAAACACTTAGGTACCAGCCGTATTTATAATCTATCTACCCTATGTCACATTTTCGCTGACTGATTACGATTAGTAATTCTAATGATTAAAATATGGTGTTTCCTGACTGGTAAGACCCAAGAAATACTGGCTTGTTGCCTTAAGGGCTGATATGCGTGCAAATGGCCTCAGTACATGGGATGCTGACGATCTTGCAAGTGGAGACGTAGGTAACAGGGAAGCGAACCCTGGGCACCCGAGAGGGATATAATAGGGAACATCGCTCGGATGATGATGAGGGTCGTTTGTGAATTTCCCCGTTACTTACCTCATCATCATCATCATCAGCCTGTTGCAGTCCACTGCTGGACATAGGCCTCTCCAATTGCACGCCACTTAGATCTATTTTCGGCTTTTAGCATCCAGTTTGTGCCAGTCGTCTTGCGCAAATCGTCGCTCCACCGTGCCTGAGGACGTCCTACACTACGTTTGCACTCTAAAACTCGTTTACCCAACGGTTGCCGGTTCTACGGCTAATATGGCCACTTACTTTCTCCTACGTAATATCTACTAGAAATATTTTAAGATATTTTTTTTCTTTAAAATATTTATAGTCAATATGCTTTGAGCAATAAAAACAAATTACGAAATAAGTAATATCTGTTGCAGATACGCCCCCCGCGAGCGAGCGTCATATTCTCTCCCGCGCGGTGTGCGCCCCGACCCTTCCTCCACGCCCAACCCTGACTTCTACTTCATGCCGTCGCAGAGGAAATACGAAGGTGAAGTGGTTAGGGTATTTGTCGACAGCCGACGGGAATAAAGCGCTTTGTAGTACTTACGGGGGAATTTCAGTTATTTAATGACGTTGAAGTTGATGTTTTTGGCGGAAAGGGACTGCTGAATTTTCATTATCATACATTTTTTTTAGTTAAAATGCGTGTAGGTAAATTGTTGGACTCAGTGGCATAATAATGAATTTAGTTTAAAAAAAAGTTTTTTTATTATTATGTTTGTGGTTTTGTAAGTAGGAAGGTAACCAATAATCTACTTTTATTATTATTTATGCAATTGAAATGTGCAACTTAGAAGTGTTTGCAATTTTCCAATAAAATATGCTATTTTGCAAAATAGTGCGATATTGAAAAACATATTTTATGCATTTTTGCATAAAAGGTTACTCGGGGACGCTCACAGTAAACGCTTAAAAAAGCGATCTAAATTATTGAAAGCACGTATACAGTATTATAAATTATTAATATTTTATTTATTGGCTATTACTTAAATACACCCGATTGGCTATTATTCTCACAAACTTCACACTCTGAACGTCCTTTTTTATTACATAAGTACCTTTCAATTTATCTACATAATATTTATTTTTATGGTAATGATTACCCTTTACATTTTAACTTTTATCTGTCAAAAAAAAGCTGGGATGGATATTTAAGTATATTAAAATAAAAATAAAATGAAAATAATTTTCATAACTAATTTCTAAGAACCCGATATGATATGAATTTTAAATGGTCAAAATAATGATATTGTTATAGTTAATTATGTTAAGACATTTAAATATTATAAAGTAATATAACATGAGAATGCTAAAAAGATAATAAGATGAAATAAATAGCACACTAAAAACTGCTAAATTATTACTAAAACTTAGTACTTACTAGAAATTTACTTAATAAATTGTAAGTACTTACATTGAGCATGACGAATAAGGTAAATTCAATAGTACGGTTTCTTTTTTCCATTCTTTTGTATGTCTACTGCATGAATACTTTATTACTTACTCTCGTACTTATTATTTAATATATGCTTTATATTGTAGAAAGTAGATTTATTAGTAGATAGTAACATTAGAGTATACATAAGCGAACTATAGAGCGCTGGTATGCGAGTATGAACTGTAAGCACCGGTATGACCAGTCAAAAATGACAAAAACGATGTCATCAGTCACCTAGGGTTACGGGAATTGACTGTTTCTCTCGTTAGAATTTATTCTAGTAATAATTATGGAGAAATGTTCAGTGTCGCGGTGCAAAAATGATTCGCGGATCACTATTCAACCTCAACATTTGAATATCTATGTATAGAGCATCTGCTTACACTTTGCGCAGTAGGCAAATACCCATAGGCGCTCTATAGCTTGCTTATGTATACTCTAAGATAGTAACTATTACTGTTTCTTATTTTAATCGCTCAAGACATTCTAGTAGATATATTTTACAAAGTGAAATGGTTAGCGCACTTGCTCGGCAAGCGAGAGCCACGAGTTCAAAACCTGTCACTGGTTCTGGTTTGATGATGCATTTCTTCTTGTAAAATATTTCTGCTTCCTATTATTTTACTAATGAATCTGCTAAAGTAGTATTAGTAAAAATTTATTTAACTAAAAATAGACATTGGTTTCCGCTTGAATTATTCAGCCGCTTCAAAATGCACAAAGGTATGGATTTAGTTTACAATTATTTACAAATAATGCCTTTATTAATTGCTAATAAAAAACAATTATTATTCGTTATTATTGAAAGCTTTGTTATTATTAACATGATTATAATGGTAACTGGTTATTGAAAACAATAACTTTATATCATTTTTATTTATTACTAATAATTGAGACGGATTTGATTAAAGTTCTTTTCATTTATATTACAGATTTTTGATGGAAGAGGCTGGAGAAATTCATAAAAATTGTAAGTTACCAAGTTGTTTTTTACACCGATTAAAGTACCTTAAAGTAATTTTCCCGAATAAGTATTAATTAGAATGTCTAAAGAACACTTTTTGTTCAAAAACCTATGAGAAACGTGGTTATATTTTAACCGGGCCTTAATTGCACATTATTTACCTTGAGTTTTCAACTATATCTTGGTCGCGAAGAGACTCATAATTAATAATAAGACGCGTTTAAGACCCGGTAAATATAACAATGTTAATAAATCGTTTGACAATTTACCGGGATGGCTGCTGATTAAGCCTTATTAATTAAGCCGGTATACCGGCCGGTACCGTGTTTGTTTTTAACGACGAATTCCTTCATCGATAGCATAATTGAAAGAACGGCTAAATGTGATGTTAAATTTTTGCGATTTTCGCTATGCTGATTTATATTAAGAACAATGAATAATAAACCGAGTTTAATTAGATGTCACTTTAGTTGTCATTGCCTTTTACTATCAGTTAAAGAAATTCGCGGTAATAGTAATTAAAGTAGGTATATATCATAAGAATATGATTTTTGAGAGTAATAATTATTAATTAGAGTACCTTATTCAGAGTTTTTTTTTTTTATAACAGATCTAGTCTCATGTCACAGTTTTAAATTAAGTTATTTCCCACACAATTAATTATGTTTATAATAATAAATGGCTACTTCGAAATTACTCAAAATATATGCTCAAGAGTGAGTAATTTTGAAGTATCGAAAAGATAATTACATAATATAATATTATTCTGACCAGAGAAATTTAAAACGCAATTATAAATTTAGGAAAATATAATCTATACTAATACTAATACTAATACTAATACTAATACTAATACTAATACTAATACTAATAATATTATAAAGCTGAAGAGTTTGTTTGTTTGATTGTTTGTTTGTTTGTTTGTTTGAACGCGCTAATCTCAGGAACTGCTGGTCCGATTTGAAAAATTCTTTTTGTGTTTGATAGTCCATTTATCGAGGAAGGTTATAGGCTATATTACATCACGCTACGACTGATAGGAGCGGAGCATCCATGAAATATGTTGCAAAAACGGGAAAAAAATCCCCCTTTTCCGAGATTCTGTCGCGTGCGCTGAGTAAACGGTCAAAGTTACATAAAAACCATTTATGAGAGAATTGTTTCTTTAAATAGGATCTAATAAATAGTCCGCGACAGCATATGTCTAACTCTTAAGGTTGACTCAATATAACATCTTTTAGAGTAATGAAATTTATTGTAGAACATTTCATTGTTTCCGAAGGTAATTTTGTAAATATGATATTAATCCTTATCCAAATAAATACGTTATTCATTAAAAGTATTTAATTTTAAACATAATTGTCCTTAACATCACTTGATTTCAATGAATATCTCACGAGATATTACAGTTTTAAAATAACTCCACAATAAATAATTAATAAGTACCAAGCGTATATATAGATACGTATACGTAGCGGGCGACGATGATGAGGGTGGCCAGCCAGCTCTGTGAGGCATCATGCCGCGCGGCTCAATCGGTCGGCTCCATGCGAGACGGTAGTGTCACCAAACTGCAGTGCTTTTTAATTATTATTTTGCAATATCTCATTGTACTTTTGATTCTTAATATTTTGTTTTATGTTGGTAATTAATATTTTAAAGAGGTTACGTTGGTAACATGTATGTATGTATGTATTTTGGGGGTCATCTCAGAAACTTCTAGACCTATTTCAAAAATTCTTTCACTAATAGAAAACTACATTATACAGATGTGACATAGGCTACTTTTGATCCCGATATTTCCTCGGGATCGGGACTTACGCAAGTGAAACCGCGGGACGGCAGCTCTGAAAAATAAAGTCGTGTATTTCTATTTGTAACTCAACAACCCGTAAACCGATATGAATGAAATTTGGTACAGGGTAGAAATAATATATAGGGTACTTTGAATGATCGTACGGGTTAAGCAACACTTGGTACAACATACGTGATGGGTGAAAAAGAGCAGGTGACCCGATATTCATAAACTTGGTACAGGGTTGGTTTAGAGGTAGAAATATTATATAGTACTTTGAATGATCGTTAAGCAACACCTGGTATGACATACGTGAGGAATCATTAACGTTACGGGATAGGAAGTTACGCGGGTGAAACCGCGGGGCGCAGCTAGTTATACATATAGATACTTAATTGCCATTTGATTAAATTGATTTCAATGAAACTTGCTATAAAAAGGGATAATTTAAAGAGGTTATAGCTCAGTTGCAATTTTGATTAGTTGATTATGTTATGAATTCATATTTGTAGACAAAACAATAAATACTTCCTGAGATGCACGGTAAAAGAAATAGCGGAATCCCAAAACGTGGGTTAGATTATTGAGTAATTATTTAATTTGTCTTATAATTTGTTACCGAAGTTTATACATTTTGTGTAGGTAAGTACACAAATCTTATTTGTGAAATAAATTATATTCAATGGAACTCAGAACCATCGAAAGGATGACACGAATCTAACAGTACCTTAAAGAAATCCATTGAGAATAATAGACTCATTGGTGGTAATACAGAATATTACAAACATAAAAGATACTCGTAGTCGCCAAAAACATAACCCTTTCTTTCCAGCCGGGTAAATACAAGATGTAACGGGTTAGCCCTTTTAAGCCGAAAGGGGATTGTTCTAGACGTCTAAGCGAACAACTTTTGTTCTACGACTTTTGAAAATTCGAAGTACCTACTTTTCGAAAAATTTAAGTGTAAAGTTTACTTGAAGATCATCTGTTTCTTACAGTTCAAGGTCCTTGACCTTATGTTGTCCTTTTATTTAAGTTTGGTCTACTACAATCAAACCTTCAATTACCTTTATTTTCAAAACAGCTGTTTTTTCAGTGAAACATAAACTCAAAATATTCAAAAAAAAAGTTCGAATTTTCAAAAGTTGTAGAACAGAAGGTGTTCGCCTAGACGTCTAGAACAACCCCCTTTCGGATTAAAAGGGCTTGTCGGATTAAAAGGGCTTGCCCGTTACATCTTGTATAAGTAGTATATCCGTTGTCTAGTCACCGTAACACAAGCTTAGCAGCTTACCACGGGGCTAGATGGCGCTGTGTGTTCGTCACAGGATTTATTTATTTAAATAAAACCGTTCATGCATAAAATAATTACCTAAAACAACTTTTTTTTATTTCTCTGGTCTTAA
Organism: Idaea dimidiata; assembly: GCA_949358125.1. Taxonomy (NCBI): domain Eukaryota; kingdom Metazoa; phylum Arthropoda; class Insecta; order Lepidoptera; family Geometridae; genus Idaea; species Idaea dimidiata. The sequence continues at coordinate 16,115,612 of OX442334.1, read as the reverse complement.
AATTAGTATTGTAAATATATTTTTATTAATTTCAATTAATAATTAGAGTTAAACATATATATTAAAATGCAATTATTATAATAGCCGTAAGACATAACTTAGAAAAAATTAATTAGTTTTGGAGACCAATGAGTAATTATTTTATAAAGGTCTCTGTACACGATCAAATCGATTTACTTAAAAGGTTGGTTGAGATGGCAAATTTAATTTTCAATCAATTTTGTTAAATGACAAATTAAAAATATAAGAAAATTTTATTTATTTTAAGTATGTACTTAGTTTTAAAATGACATATAGGTACTTACTTAGTAGGTGAAATAAAACCCATCCTTTACGATTTCAAAGTCAAATTTGAAGGTATATCAATGTCAACATTTGATTTTGACATCTGTTAACCGCAAATAATTACATCGGCGCTACAGTAAAATACTACAGTGCGCATCCGGTTTTAACACATGACGTCATACATGTACAATTTAGATGGATGACGTCATCTGTTGACACAGGAATGCTGTTTTCTTACATAAAAAGTAAACTTACGCGATTTCTATTCATTATTATTTTTATTACAACTTCGGGCCTAGAACGCGTTTCTACACTTGGTTTTAAATTCAAAATTACCCCGACGTTTCGGAAAACGGGTGACACCGACCGAGGTCGCGGGAAGATTAGACCCGAAGTTGTAATAAAAATAATAGGAAATTACCTATTTTTGCTAATTTTGGCCATCATGCATATTTTGGTAACATGCATATTTTTACAAAGTAAGTTTGTATGTGGTATAATGCAAAAAAAATATTAAAAAGTTTGTTGAAATTAAATTATCATAATTAAAATATTTTCAAAAATTTAGAACTAGTGAAATATAATGTATAGGTACTTAATGTAAAAATAAACAATAATGAGATTTATTTAAAATAATGTAATTTTAATGTAATTAAGTGTAGAGATGACCTAAGATTACAAATAAATAATATTATTATTCTTTTCAGTACATTCGTTTTATTTTAAAACCGTTTTAAGTATATAAAAATAATAGCAACAAATCATTGTTATTTACGTAAACGATAAATTGTATTTTTAAGGTTGCGTATGAAAGATAGGTAAAATATGAATGAATTCTCATAATATTATGATGATGATCCGTCTGTCTGTTTGTCAGTCTGTCCGTGTGTTTATTTTTCTATAAACTCGATCTTACTCCTTTGATTTGCTTGCTTTTTATTCTCCACAAATCCTGAAAAGTTAGAAAAAATGTTTACACATCTACGGCTCTACAAAGTTACTAGCTCTTACGCTCTTACTCGCTTTACGTTGACCTTTATGGTCAAAAAATTGACCAAAAAGCGAGTCTTTATTCCCTAGGTGCATAAAGTGCTCATTATAAACCTAGGGCATAACGTTAAGTTTTTAACACCCTCCCTGCGCTCAGGAGTTAACTTCTAGACTCTTTCGTACGCTTTGGAGTCAATATGACGCCCGCTATACTATAAAACTGGGCTTTAGTACCTCGGTGTATAAATAAACTACTATTAAATTCATGATCGTGGATCGACTACCATGACGATCATTTATTCGGGTGTGTAATATAGTTACTCATCATAAATACTGATCGTGCGGGATTATTGCTATCAAAGTATTATATGTAACTCAGTAAACTACCCATATGTAAATTTTCATCTAAATCGGTCGAACCGTTTGACCATGCAATTCCTGATAGTAGTCGTTAGATCAAGCGGCAACGCAAACATAATACGGTAAAGCACGGATACGAGCTAAACTGAAAATCCATGTCGGATTCATTGAACATTGTTGATTATTTTCTGAAGCAATGGACATTTTCGTGTGTAGCGTTTGTAAATGACATTGTTCCCTACATTTTGGTTTAGTTTTAAGACAAAAACTTCTTATCGCTTCCACAAGCAAGTGGGGCAATCCGACAACTAGGTGAGACACAGTACTACAGGATGAAGAGCTAACTTACCACCATGCCTAGTCCGTAGATACCTCTCTTCTCGAACTCCATCACGAGAGCCCTCGCGAGCGTCTCGTGTGCGGTGCCCTTTACGTCGATGTAGTAGCAGTTGCTATTGGCGTAGTGGGCGGTCATCGCTTTACGGTACTTCTATATGGATATATTTTAATAGGTAGTATAAAAATGTAATAAATGAAAATAATCCATCAAAATAAAAAAAATGTGAAAAAACAGTCATTTTGGCATGTGCTGTAAAGCTTGGGAGTATCACAAAAATATTTTTTATTTATCAGTTTGAACTGAAAATTAAAAAAATACTGTATTTTGAAAATCAATCCCGTTCATCTCTCCAAATATCCTCATCTGATCCTCACAAAATGTATGGGACTAAAGCGGAGCTTGTTACGATTATTAAAAAAATAATCATTTAAATCGATTATTCATAATTATGTACCTACCTAAACGGTGAACATCTCTAAAAATTACGTAACCAATTTAAAAAACCTGCTCTATTTCTTGGAGTCGAATTTTTCAATAAATATTATTGCATTACCTACACAGCGGAATCTATCCCCAAACTAAGCACTAAGTTTTACTCTGGGTACTTTCTAGACAACAAACGTACTACTATTATCCTTTTTCTTAATTTAGGTTATCAATATTTTCATGGTAATAAGCAAATCTACTTACGGACGACCGTAACCAGTAAATTTGGTATCAAATCCACTGGTAACTACTGGGTAGTTGATCAGGTACAAACCTGTGAGGTGTTAGGTCCCGAGCCGTGCACCAGGTACGGGTGAAAGAACACCGTGTCACCAGGTTCCATGATCAGGTGCACTCGCTTCTCTTCCGGAGCCACGTCGTCCTCACACAGGATGCCGTGGAAGAACAGTTTCTTATCCTGAGTATACATTTAAGGAATAACAATAAGTATCCTACGAGGAACAAATGAGTTCGTTGTAAGAATCTGAGGTAAATAACTGAGGTGCCAACTGCTAGGTAAGCTGTGGTAAACTTACATAAGATTGCTCATCATGTCGGTAGAGTATTTCAGGCTTGTGCGATTGCGGCACCACGTAGAGACATCCGTTGTCGCGGGTCACGTGGTCTATGGCAGTCCAGGAAGCTACGATCTTGTAGGACGGACGGAAAGGGAAGTAATACAGGTCCTGGAAAGAAAATGAGGGTTTACTACAATGCAGTTTAAATGCAGTTTTACTTAGGTATTTTTGAAAAGAAAGGATTTTTTTTTTCTTTTTCCTGTCAGCAAAATTGGCTGCCATCATCAATATTAAGGGTACTTTTACTGCAACCACGGTCTTATTTTCATTCTGTATCATGTATTATTTTAACTAGCTATAAGTTTTGCGGTTTCAAGCGCTTTAGGCTTGATCCACTGGAAAACTTTGAAGTTTCCATGGCTTGATGGCTGGATCAAATTGTCGATGATTACTCGGATTCTACTTGTTGGATTTCTTCATATTTTACATACACCCCGACCTTCTTATGGCGTATTTAATTTTTGTCTTTTTCGAAACTTTGAAATTCCAAAGAACCGACGACGATAATGCCTTTAACATCTCGAGCCCTCAAGACGAACCCTGAGCCTAAGTAGGATGTATTTGTATTTTCCAACTTCCGGGCGTTGTTTTCTCCTACTCACCTGTACCTTATTTCCTACATTCAAACACCCTACAATCTTTCTGCTGTTCTTGTCCATTCAGAGGTCTTCTTGTCCATTGCCTGGTAGAGATCGCTTTAAGCCATAAATATGCTTATTGCCACCTAGACTAAAATTGTGTATGTTTTTTTCTTTTTACTGTAATTTCTTAGCAACCTAATTTTACAATAAAGAAATCCAGAATAATCTATCACCTGATGTGAAGGATGCCTGCTCGTTCCGGGCGGTTTGTTGATCAGCATGCAGTTGACAGCAGTCAGATCCTCGCCGATCAGCTGGGTGATGACGTCGAGGATCTTGGGGTCTTCGGAGTACTTCATGTAGACTTCATCGTAGAGAAGTTCTTGGACCTGAAATGGGCAGGGTTGGGGTAGGCCAATGCTATTTTGGTCGACTTTAAAGTTGAAGTTTTTACTGTTTGTTTCCGCAACTAGCCCTACCAACTATACTACCTAAAAGGATCTCCTCACAATGTTTTCCTTCACCGTGAGAGTGATGTTATACCGCACATAGTTACATACAACTATATAGTTAGACATAAATCGCAAAATCGTTTGACTTTTTTCCCCATTCCATTATTGACTATTTTTAAAATTCTAATGTTTCCGATTTAATCGTCTTTTGTTTTTGTAGGGGTAGTAGGATAAAGTGTCCTTCTGCAATGTGCCATCTATCACTAAGTACCTATAGTACTGTCAACGCACGGCGCGGCTCCTTCACCTAAGCACGCTGTTTTCAAACAAATGTCATAGACATTAAGGTTTAATTTAAATTGATGTATTTTTCGTACTTACCTACTTATCTTCGCTCGCATCGCTGTGTGCATTGGGTCTAAAGGCGACCTGCTGTGTTATCATCTAATTAGCATCCACCGCTGTCAGTTGCTATTTGCTGTCAAAAAGCATATTTTGTATTGTACGAGTACATTGCTGTTTGAAGTAATCACCAGTAACAACCACGGTAATGGTAACCACTAGTAATGGTGGATGCTAATTACATGATACCACAGCTGTACCCCTACCATGAGTTACTACGTAAATACGTAGTACTGTAATGTAAACAGTTTGACCTTGTGCACAGCGCGCCTACTCCGCGTGTTCCCTACCGCACCGGTCGGGACATGTTGGCTGCGCTTGCGTTGCGGACATGCCCAAACTGTTCACAACTTCACATTACAGTTTATGTTTTTACGTATCAACTCATGGTAGGGGTACTGAACAACTCACACTAGGTAAGAATCACCACTATACAAAAATAATGGTTAGACTATCGATAATAAGCTTATTTTTTGGCAATAGTAACAACGCAATATTGGTAGGAACAATAAATAAGTATTTCAGTGTATTTTCTTTACCTTGTTAACAAATAGTTCTGGTTTAACATTTTTCTTGTACAACAAGGGATCTTTGACGAAAGTGAAGTTTTTTTTCGACGTCTCGAAATCTTCGCATAGTTCCACGAAACGATCTCTAAACAAAAAAAATATTAAAAGCCGACTTTAAAAAAGGCAAAATAACGTCATCTACATACAGGGTAAATCGAGGGTTTTCTGATGAGAAGGGGGTTTCAGGAGCTCCATTAATCTGAATCTAGTTCTCTAGGAGCCGATTCTAAGTGACCAACTAGATGCTAAATTTCATACCTCTCTAATAGAAAAAGAATCGTCACGATTGGACCTCAGATGGCGGAAATATCTGGTAACATACAAAAAAAAACATCCAATAGATACCTAACCTTCTCCTTCTATGGAAGTCGGAAGAAGTATTTAAAATTTGTATTCAGCATAGTTTATTAGTAGTTTATGAACCGAGGTACTAAAGCCCTGTCATATTGAATCCAAATTTAAATTCCTTTATGCCCTAGGTGTATAATGAGCACTTTATGCACCTAGGGAACAAAGACTCGTTTTACGTTGACCTTTATGGTCAAATAGAGTAACTTTGTAGATCAGTAGGTGTGTAAAATAAAAAAATAAATTGCACGACATTACACACGGCGCTATATAGCCCCAAAGTAACTAGGCTTGTACTAAGGGTACTAGACAACGAAAATACTACGTATTTTACTGTTTTTTGAAAAAAAAAACATACATACTGTACATAGAGAACACCCAGAACCAGAAACAATATTGTTTCTGGTTCTAGCAGCAATATTTGTTTTCGTCAGGAATCGAACCCGCAACCTTCTGCGTTGCAGTCCGAGCTTCGCCCGCCGTGCCACAGAGGCTGTCGCGGTACGGCTGTTCTAAAATGCTTATAAATGGTTGCATATTTCTTACCTGAACATATTCAACGTTGGCATGTCATACAATTTCTTAACAACCAAATAACCTTCATTCCAATATTGATTTATCTGTTCTTTTGTCAATGGATAAATATTTGAGGTTGATGATAAATTTCTGAAAAAAAAAAATGGGTAACGAGCTGCGCCCATCAATTTCACCCGATTCCAAGAAAATCGGGGTACCTAAAAGTAAGTACCTATACCTAACAAAACTTCATCGCAATCGGTTCAATAGTTTTTGCATGAGGAACAAACATTACTAGGCTTACACACAAACTTTGACACTTTTATTCTTATTATTAGTATAGGTCTGAGTGTGTGGCTGAAACCATGTCTTAGCATAGACTTCGTTCTTATAAGGAGTGAATATTTAACGACATAAAGCTCACAACGATTTTTATTAAAAACTTACGATTTAACAATGGCATTTTCAGAAACACTCATTTTAGTAAAATAAAATTTCTATTTCGCTAAATAAAAACCAAACCAAAACGAAAAATGACCGGGTTCGAATCCCGCCTCGGCACGAGATATACTGAGTAGTCGTTGCGCAATGACTCCTAGATTTATTGCGTAGAAAATAAGATATACCTATTAAAGAAGTTTTTTTTTATTAAAGGTAAAATCACCTATGTACGTAATTTAAATTTTAAATTCATTTATTCAGTAAGATAATCCGCGCTACCATAGTCATTTATCGTTCTTTGTCGTCCTTTTGTCGTAAAGTCATTTTATAAAAAATACTCTGACTACTTTCAAAAACAACAGATAATAAAATAAAAAAAATTGATGCTTTTTTTTTCCTCAGGCACGTTGGAGCGACGACTTGCGCAAGACGGCTGGCACAAACTGGATGCGAGAAGCCGAAAATAGATCTAGATGGCGTGCAATTGGAGAGGCCTATGTCCAGCAGTGGACTGCAACAGGCTGATAATGATGAGATGTGTTTTTTTTTTTTTTAGCTGAACGACAACGCGGCGACTTCGCGGCGACTTATAAGTCATCATGGTAGGGCGGAATATCACTATCGTTTTGAAACTTCAGAATAAATACCATACCTTACACTACACATTATAAAGTGTTATTCAGACGGTGCGTCTTTTATGCATAGGTATTAGTATTACAGTGCAGTCGGGACTTACGCGGGTGAAACCGCGGGACACGGCAATAACAAAAAACCTATAAATTAACTTAAAATGACGTTTATAATATTATAAAAAAATGATTTGATGTGAGTGCTGATATAACGTCTCACAACAAATCATTTTTACATCAACACAATTTTTTAGGGTTTCGTAGGCAACAAAACCCTTATACAAGGTGTAACGGGTAAGCCCTTTTAATCCGAAAGGGGGTTATTTTAGACGTCTAGGCGAACAACTTTTGTTCTACGACTTTTGGAAATTCGAAGTACTTAACGAGATTTTTAAGTGTAAAGTTTACTTGAAAATCAGCTGTTTCTGAGAGTTCGAGGTCATTGACCTTATGTTGTCCTTTTATTTAGTTTGATGGTGTACAATCAAAACTTCAATAACCTTTATTTTCAAAAGCAGCTGTTTTTTCAGTGAAACATAATCTCAAAAATTTCAAAAAAAAAGATCGAATTTTCAAAAGTCGTAGAACAAAAGATGTTCGCCTAGACGTCTGGAACAACCCCCTTTCGGATTAAAAGGGCTTGCCCGTTACATCTTGTATACTTCGACGGCCTCAGTGGCGCGTCGGGCGGACGCTCGACTGCAATGCTGAAGGCTTCGGGTGCGATTCCCGTCGGGTGCAAATATTTATGCTTAAAAATAAATATTTATATCTGGTCTGGGTGTCTTTCCATGTATAATAATAATAATTATGTATGTATTCACAAAAAAAAATAATAATATGTAGTATATCCGTTGTCTAGTACCCATAGAACAAGCCTAGTGCTTAGTTTGGTTGCGCTGTGTGTAATATAGTGCAACATTTATTTATTTATAGTTTCGTCATGTCCGTCCGTCCGTCCTACATGTAGGTATAATAATAATAATTATGTATGTATTCACAAAAAAAAAATTATAGTATGTAGTATATCCGTTGTCTAGTACCCATAGAACAAGCCTAGTGCTTAGTTTGGTTGCGCTGTGTGTAATATAGTGCAACATTTATTTATTTATAGTTTCGTCATGTCCGTCCGTCCGTCCTACATGTAGGTATAATAATAATAATTATGTATGTATTCACAAAAAAAAAATTATAGTATGTAGTATATCCGTTGTCTAGTACCCATAGAACAAGCCTAGTGCTTAGTTTGGTTGCGCTGTGTGTAATATAGTGCAACATTTATTTATTTATAGTTTCGTCATGTCCGTCCTTCCGTCCTACATGTAAACTGTGGTTTGTTTTTTTCTAGTTATGGGTTAAACCCAACGTGTGGGGTGTCGTTAGATAGCTTTTTTAAAATCGTTGTGGGTTTTTAATGACTATACTTGGATACGTCATAATAATATGTGTACGCGGTAGTAGTACATAATAATTTTAATGAAATAAAAAGGAAATTTATCCACAGCTCAGCTGTCTTTTCAAATTCCCGAGTACTTAATTGAAAGAAATAAAAAGTAAAATTTCGAACAAATTCCGTTGAATATTACATACTAGGTAGGTGTGAGTTGTGAAGACTTTTCTAGATTGCAATCCCTGTTATTGGAAATTACGAAACCCTACACTGCACGTGGCCCAACAAGGCACGCACTTGTCCAATTTTATTTATCGTTATACATTGTTTTATTTTTTATTAAACTAACGTACAATACAATATATGGGTCTTGATATTAACTGAATATGCTTAATTATATAAGGCTCTATTCGACCAAACTGGAATAGCGACGAATAGCAATTCTACGCTTAACTCTGCTTCTATTCGAAAGGCTCTAGAGCTGTTCAATCGATTTAACATAATATTACGAAACTAGTGTCATGTAAGTTAGTAAAACAGAAAAACATAATAAAAGTAAAACAGATAAACGTTAACTGTAATGTTAACAATTGGGGCATGTCCGCAACGCAAAATATCGGTTCGCGCAGCCCTACCGGTGCTGACGCAGGAAACACGCGGAGCGAGCATCAAACGGTTTACATTAAAGTATAGGTACGTATTTTACGTAACAACTCATGGTAGGGTTACAGTGCTCTGTATATTTTTTCGGAGTTGAAGTAAAACGCGTGTAAAGATGACAATTGTAAAATTAATTTCAATTAACCTATAATTATCACACTGCTCATAATTATGCGGTGTTGGTCTAGTGGTAGATCTATACCCCGACTTTCATTCCGAAGGTCGTGGTTTCAAATCACGGCTGACCGCGCACCAATGTGTTTTCCTTGCGGAAAAGTTATGTGCGTTAATAACATCGCTCATACGGTGAAGGAAAACATCGTGAGGAAACGGCTTAGTTAGCTCCAGACGTATCAAATTGACCAGTTCTTTCCTCTAGGCATGGCTGACTAGGCTGGGAGGGTAGTGTAGGTGCTGGGCAAGCCTACTCCTCCTAACAACGTCCCGGGCAAACAGCGCCATAAATTAGCATGGATTAAAAGTTGCTTGTGCTGTATAAATCATCTAAAATTAGATGAAAGGCTCATGAAGGCAATATTATGATAGGTAGATGGATATTAAAAGTTTGATGATAATAATTGCCAATGTACATTGTCAACATTCATAATGCCCGGGCATTATGTATAAAATAAAATAAATACTTAAATGATTTTGTTACTTTAATGAATAGGTATGCTCTGAAACTACTAAACCGATTTCAAAAATCTTATTATTAAAAAGCTATATTATCGAGAAGTAGCATATAGGCTATGGATTCCGTTATTCCCACGAGATTGCGACGTACGCGTGTAAAATCGCGTGTAAAAAGCTAGTCTCTTGTATAAAAAGGCGTGTTTTCACTACGAAAGTAGTGTCGTGAAAGTATACTTAGTCAACATATTATAGTTGCTCGACACTAGTCTTATCAAAAAATTGCTGGTGCCACGCACTTTTTTTTGCAATAAACAATAACTTTCGCGACACTTGTTTCGTTATGAAAGAGACGGGTAAATTATTTGGTTTGCACGTTTATGAGCCTAAAACCCTAATTTCTTAATTAATGATATTCATTATTCCTTAATTAATTGTTTAATTGTTCTTTTTTTATCTAAATTCTAAACTAATAAAATTAAATGACATCATTATCTTTTGTGAGAATTTTTAGTGAAATCTAATTCTACTTATAGGCTTGTTATAGGCATTGTATATTACTAACAGTGTAGTACAATCACAGAGTATACCTAATCGATGTCTTACAATTGGGCGTGACTTTCTGTTGTATTTACCCGACTACAACGAAGGAGTATTGTATTAAATCTTTCATTGATGTAAGTACCTACTTCTATTAAGTACCAAAGTTTAACAAATAGTATACGCCTCTCGGCGTTCCTCCTAAACATTGGGCTGGGTATGTTGATTGATGTTGATGTCAACAATCAACATCAACAAACTATTGTGTCAACAAATAGGCTTGCGATTGCAACTCCAAATCCGCTGGCTGATTACGTAACTCTGTTGCTAATAAATCTCAATAGAAACGATTAAAATTGTTGTATTTACGTCATTCAGTAACAAACAAATTGTCATTGCATTAAAACTTGCGCCTGGTAATTCACAAATTGTATCCGTAATAAAAAAAACAATTAATTTCAATTGTGTTACTTTTCTCTACTCGAAGTCAAAAGTCAAAGTCATAGTCAAAAATTTCTTTGTTTAATTGGATTTATTGATCACTTTAATACAGATCTAGTTAGCTCCAGTACCCATATCATCTATCCAGTGGATGTCTGACAACAGTGGAAATTGACAGGCACTATGCAGTACATTGCTGCTTTGACGTAAGTAACGTGGTTATTACCGGTGATCACCTCAAAGCAGCAATGTACTGCATAGTGCCTGTCAATTTCCACTGTTGTCAGACATCCACTGGATACATAATCTGGGGGCAGATCTCTTGACCCGCTGTGCTATTCTCTAATGTAACAGCCTAGAGCTCGACGCTGTTACATTAGAGAATACCACTGCTGTTCTTTCCTCTGAGCATGGCTGACTAGTCTGGGGGTGGGAGGATGGCGTAAGTGCTTAGTAAGCATTCTCTATCTAACAATGTTCCGGGCACTATAGCGCCATTAAAAGCATGGATAAAAAAGTTCCTTGTGCTGTACAAATCATCTACAATTAGATCAAAAGGTCAATTATAATTTTACGCATAAAAATGTTATATAAATCATTAGAATAAAACACCTCTTGAGGGTCGCTAATCGATTAGTTAATATCTGTAACTGTGATTGATGGTTGTGTGTGTTATAGTAAACATTTCAAATTGTAGCTACATTAAAAATAATAATTTACTACTTTTGTTACATAATATTTATTATAATCAGCCGTTAAGACACAAACAAGTGAGTCAGCAGGTAAAATTAGATAAAGTTTGGAGTTGTTAAGGCCCCTATACGAGCTAAACTAAAAATCCCTGCCGGATTCATCGAAAATTATTGATTATTTTCAGACGCAATGTTCAAGAATATTTTCGTTTATAAATGACATTGAATCGTTCCCTACATCTTGTTGTAGTTTCAAGACTTCTTAATGTTTTAGGGCAAAATTGACTGTTTTGGTTAAAATATGGAAAGGCTTCAACACTCTTCGTCACATTTGTCTGGAAACTGCACTAAAATGTAGGAAACAATGTCACCTACAATCCATACATAAAAAACATTCAACAATAATCCGTAATGAAACAATCTCACTAATATTATAAACGCGAAAGTTTGTATGTAAGTATGTATGTATGTGAGGTTGTTACTGTTTCACACAAAAACTACTGAACCGATTGCGATGAAACTTGGAATACAGGTAGCTGGGGACCTGGATTAACACATAGGCTACTTTTTATCCCGATATTCCCGCGGGAACGGGACTTACGCTAGTTAAACCGCGGGGCGCAGCTAGTCAAAAATAATTTTCGATGATACTGACAGGGATTTTGAATTTAGCTTGAGGTGGGCCCTTAAGTTAATGGAATGACAGCAATGCATAATACATAATAGGAAACAATGTACGTTCTATGGGTGAAAAACCGTTTGGCCCTCAGTTTACCTTTAAAAACCGGTTTATGTATATAGAACGATGGATATTTCATATTTTGACTTATCCATAACAATGTGATCTGTGCCATAACTAATAAAATACTTATATACATAGGTACATATGCCTATGCATACACAACCAAAGCAAATTCCTATAAGATATAGAATAGGTATGCGAAAGTTCATATGTGTATGTTTGTATGTGACTTTGTTACTCTTTCACGCAAAAACTACTGAACCGATTGCGTTGAAACTTGGAATATAGGTAGGTGGATACCGTAAATACCGCTACTTTTTATCTCGACAAACCCGCGGGTACGGGATTTACGCGGGTCAAACCGCGGGGCGCTGCTAGTACTACTTTTATAAGTCTTAAGTACGAAGAGAGCGTAATTAAATCACGTGGCCAAAAATCATATGACTGCTTTTCTAAGCTCACAAAGAGCAGATTAAATATGCGGATAAAGAAAGAGCAGAATCAATATACTCTTTCTGTATGCGCTCTAAAAGTCACTATTCTTCAAGAGCTTAAAGAAAGATGGTTATAGTGGATTACCATGGTCTCTTATTGTACAATGTACGACCGAAATCGTCCAACTAATAAAAATAAAACATCGTAACTTTATTTTTCTAGTATTTTTTCTGTCACAGCAGGTAGGTAGGTAATTTAACAGTTACTCACGAATTCTAAATTAAGTAGTTGAGTCATTAAACTCAAATTATTACTAAAAACTACCTAAATACGTAAACGTATATAGGTACCTAATGATAAAATACTTAATTTCGTATTAAGTTACGTTCAATCTCTTAGATTACCTACTTAGATGGTGGGTATTCTAACAACGAAGTTTTTCAATTATTCATCTTTTTTATAGCAGCGTGATTAATTTGCCGAACAATTAACTTTAGAACTGATGAAGCTCGGCCGTCTGAGTCGAGTTTAAAATACTTTACTGTCTAAAATAAAATAAATAAATATTTCGGTCTTTAAGGGTCCTCCCTATACGAGCTAAACTAAAAATCCCTGTCGGATTCATCGAAAATTGTTGATTTTTTTCTGACGTAATGTTTTAGAATATTTTCGTTTGTAACGTTTGTAAATGACATTGTTCCCTACATTTTGGTGTGGATTGTAAATAAAAATGTCTAAAGGTTTTGTAGGCCTTTGCCCATTTTAGTCAAAAATAAATATTTTTGTCTTAATTGGCCTAAGGCTTCGAAACAATAAGAAGTGTTTGTTTTGAGACTACACCAAAATGTAGGAAACAATGTCATTTACAAACGCTACAAACGAAAACGTTCTTACATTGTGTCAGAAAATAATCAACAATTTGAGCGGCAGCAGAAGATGCCGCAAACAAATAACGGGCTAAATATGAGGGCTTTGAACCAAATTATATTTTTGTGCCTGTTGGAGTGGAGACGATACAAAAAAAATAATAAGGGAATTGGGGCATAAAATTAGAGAAAATGGAGGTGACTCCCGCTCCGGCTTGTTTCTGGGGCAAATGTTAGCCATCGCCATACAGCGCGGCAATGCTGAATGTGTGATGGGATCCTTTGCACCAGGAACAATAAGGGGCGGGTTAATTGATTATTCGTTTTTTGTTTGTTTTATTATTCAAACGAAATTAACCTATTAAACTACAATAGATTTATAACAACAATTTTCGATGAATCCGACGGGGATTTTCAGCTTAGCGCGAATAGGGGCCTTAATCTAGTAATTTATTTCCAGAAAGTATTAAAGTAGGTAATATGGATGACAAGACGTACTATCTAAGTCAAGATGAGAACACGTTTTACCAAAATAATGGGTACCTCATCATCAAGAAACTATTCGATGTCAACACATTGGATATGTTCAGGTAATGTTGACAAATGTCAGAATTATTGTATTTTCATTCTGTCTTCTTTAAAGGTTGCCTGGAAGAAATCGCTTTTAGCGATAAGGCCACCCTTTTGTATAACGTTTTGGTTTTAAGCTTTCTGTGTATTTGTTGTCTTAGGGACCTACTTACGTTAGGTACGTGTATTATTTTTGAACAGAAAAATCTATCTTTCTTCTTATCTGAGCGATATCTAAATTTAAATATTTAAAATCGATCACTTTCAAATATTTAAATTTAGATAAAAATATTTCTCAGGTGTACAGTTTTGATCAAAGTTTTTTAAAAAGGGTAAAATTTTAACTTTTGTTATTTTTTTAGACAAAGATTTAAAGAATACTGTAACGGGAGAAAAGACAACCGAGCAATAATACTTAAGGAATATTCTTTGGTGAAAAAGAAACAAAATCTAGAAGACTACATCAATAAGGTGATTTCTTTGGTTCCATAGGTACTTAAGTACTTATAGACCATATAAAAATAAGTAAGACCACGTAAAAATAAGACCCTTGTAGGCCCTAGAGTGGTGTTGGTCTAGTCTAGTGGTAGTCAATTCCGAAGGTCGTGGTTTCAAATCCCGGCCGCGCACCAATGTCTTTTTCTTTAAGAAAAAAATATGTGCGCTATTAACATCGCTCTTACGATGAAGGAAAACATCGTCAGAAAACCCACGGCTTAAAATCACGCACAAAGGCCCAATAGTAGGGCTAATTGCGGAAACATACAGGTTAAAACTTGTAACTTTTAAAGACCCTTGTAAGGAAAAAAAATGTGTTAAAGGAAGACTTACAAAATTTATAGTAAAAACAAGATATACCTAGTAAATTTAGAGGTAAAAGCCAGGATTTTATGTAAAAAATATAATTTTTTTTATAATTTTGTGTAAGTATGATAATGACATTACACCAACATTTTAGATCCAAGAGATATCATACGATGAAGTGTTCATGCTATACAGTGAGGATCCGCGGCTACTTCACATCGTGTCGCAACTGATCGGCCGAGGTCTGACACTACTGAATAGCATGATTATTAACAAGCCACCGGGGAGTGCTATACATCCGGCACATCAGGTAGATACATTCATTTTTTTATAGACGATAGATGAGCCTTTGATCACTATCTCACCTGGGACCCTACCGCGTAACTCCCGTCGATTTCAACTCGACGTCGTTCTGGGAATACGATTATGTCGATAACGAGGTTGAACAAAGCTACGGCGCAAAGAGCGAGCAGAAATTGTCTATGACTTTAACGTCATAGACAATTTCTGCTCGCTTTTAGTAGAAAGCGAAGAAAGGCGGGAAGGCGGGCGGGAAGTTGGCGGAAGCTCAGTTCGTTTGGAACAATGAATAAAAACGCGATTAACCCGGATAAATAAAGTGTTTTATGAAAGTTTAATATTCCTAAACTTCTTAGATAGGTAGTAATTGCTTGAATAACAATTTACTAACCCAATTCCGAGTTAAATCTAACAATGTTGAAGCAAAACTTGTGGTAGCGAGCACAAGAAACATTTTCTCTATTGCCACAAACTTCCATCTCTTTTTCTCGTCGTTTTAGAAAGAGAGACGGAATTGTATTTTTCTCTATGGTCAATGTTTTTCGTGCTCCCTGCTACCACTGTATCTGCCAGCCAAATACAGAAACGCCAAAATTTGAGAGGCACCTTATTAAATAATAATTGAGCACCTTCTGTAAGGGAGTTTTTGAGTTGGAATGCTGATTTGAGTAGCGCAAACTTGTACGTTTTTCAGGACATGTATTACTTCCCCTTCAGACCTTTCGACTCCACGGCAACTTGGACCGCTATGGATGCAGCGACGTTCGATAACGGCTGTCTCTGGTGTGTTCCGGGGTCACATAAGACAATTATTCACGAGCATATACTGGTAAGACTCACAAAAAGTAATACACCATACGAGCAGGATAAACAAAAAAATAACAGGAGCCTTATTTTTGAATCGCTCGTTGCACTTCTGGCACTTTAAATAATTCGATATCTGCTGATTATCGTTTGATGCCGGACTCCTGCTGCGAGTGGTTGATACCACTCGTTGTGGACGTGCCATTCACGTGGAAAAATTACAGAAATTGAACGAAAATCAGTAGAAATCGAGGTATTAAAATCGCTCGAAATGCCTCATTTGGTTCAAAAATAGAGCTCCTGGCCCTTTTCTCGTCGCGTCGTTTGAGAGAAAGGCGAAAAAAAATGCTTCTCATGCTTAATACCACTGCTGCTTTAGAGAGACAAACATAAAAAACCTCTTGACAAATATTACGAATAATATCAATTTCAAACGACAAAGTAGGTATATGCTGATCCAGTAGTTACATTTTATAACTAAACAAAGGTCTAACTACTTAATTTTTCTTTTCTAATCGTGTTGCTTTTATACGCGACTAGCTGCGCCCCGCGGTTTCACTCCCGTAAGTCTTTATCCAAAATTTAAAACAAATCTGGCAAAAGATCCTTCTCCGATCATAGCAAACACATTAAAAAGAATTAGCAAAACTCGTATACGTCTTAAGTCTTCAAAATGTCTTGTCAGGCGTTGGAAAATAATAAAAACATGGCGATTACAACCGACAAATATGAATCTTACTAATATTATAAACGCGAAAGTTTTCAAGTAGGTATGTATTTCTGTCTGTATATGCAAGTGACTCTTTCGCGCAAAAACTACTGAATCGATTGCAATGGAACTTTATAATTTCTTCTATGGTTTTCGCGATTTTGCATAATAAAACACTTTATTTATCCGGTTTTATCGCGTTTTTATTCAGTATTTGACCCGAGCTTTCGCCAACTTTACAGTTGGCTTTTTCAAGGTTGACGGCCTTGAACCAACCTACCTTGAGTCAACCTTGAAAAAGCCAACTGTAAAGTTGGCGAAAGCTCGGGTCAAATAATGAATAAAAACGCGATAAAACCGGATAAATAAAGTGTTTTATTATGGAACTTTATCTCAATATTTCCGCGGGAACGGGATTTACGCGGGTAAAACCGCCGTCGCAGCTAGTGTAGTCTGTATAATATAGGCAAGAAAAGTATGTAAACAAAAGTCTACCCCCTTTCGGCTTAGATTACCGTAGCTTCTTCGACTTCAGTTACCCAGAACATTGTTTCAGGGAGGTGATAAAAAGTTCTACCATGTAATAAAAGATGAAGCCATTCTAGCACCAGAATATAAGCGGACATATTTTGAAATGGCACCTGGAGATACTATTTTTATGCATCCATTGCTAGTGCATGGGTCAGGAGCTAATAATACAAAGGTTAGTATAGACTGGGCCCAGATTCGGTAAGGACATAGCATGCGGAATGCAGGCGACATGCAGGAGATCTACGTTATTTCGTATTCTGAAATGTGACTTTCCTTAATTAGTACTTAATTATTTCAGTAGCCTTCAAATTTAAGGGCTACTTACTTAATTATATAAATAGCTCCCCTTGTCCCTCAGCCAATCAGTATTGAGGAAGTTATGGAATAACTTTTATTTTTACTCATGTAACAAACCGAATTATGCAATGCTTCTGATCCCGCCTGCTTGTAGCATGCTATGTTTTTACAGGTCGGGCCACTGGACGTAGTGTAGGACACGGATGTCCTTAGGCACGTTGGAGTGACGATTTGCGCAAGACGGCTGACACAAACTGGACGCGAGAAGCCGAAAATAGATCCAGGTGGCGTGCAATTGGAGAGGTCTATGTCTAGCAGTGGACTGCAACAGGCTGATGATGATGATGATGATAGTAGACTGCTGTTTACTCCCTTGCTAGGCTAGCATGGCGTTACCACACGAGAAACATTTAGTATCAAATCGAAATAAAGGTTCCGTCTCATTTTATGAAATCTCTTGTCGTTTGAGATTCCTAATAATATTTTACTAATATATGTGAGTGAGTTTGTTACTCTTTCACGCAAATACCACTAAACCGATTGCGATGAAACTTACGCGGGAACGGGACTTACGCGGGTGAAACCAGCTAGTAATAAATAAATATATATTGCATAACCTTATACACACAGCGCAATCTAGCCCTAAACTAAACACTAGGTTTGTACTATGGGCTGAGTAGGTATGGGTACTAGACAATTGGTATACTACATTATTTTTATTCCTAAGTCCATGCGATTGAGAAAAAGAGACGAATCCTTTATGTCGATTCGACTAGGTAATATATTTTTCGTGCTGTCATGCTAGTCTAGCTGGATAAAGACATTAGAGTTAATATTTTTAAGCCATAATATAAACCTACTTATACCTGCCATGCCTTTAAGTTTTTTTTTCTTAATGTTCTTGTAGATGTTTTATTCTAAAATTAAAAAATGAAAAATAAAAACAAAGTGGCATTTAAGACTCTGCACTAAGGGCACCATCGAAACGAGCAATAAAATTTACATAAAAATTCCGAATTTTCAAGAGTCGTAGAACAAAAGTTGTTCCACTATCCACTTAACATCAAGAACAACCCCCTTTCGGTTTAGATTACTCATTACTCTCGCCCTAACATTTTGTATTTTCCCCTTCCAGAACTATAGAAAATGTGTGAGCTGTCATTACATAAACAACAGATGTCAATTTGTACCGCTAGAGGGCACTGTACAAGAACCGCTTCTGCAAGATTTTGTAAATTTAGTTCAGAAAGACGGATTTCCTGAGCCTTTTCACGTAAGTACACCTAGGTCTCCTTTTTCAATTGAAAATATAAAGGACTGGCTACGACCCGCCGCGGTTTAACCCGCGTAAGTCCCGTTACCGCGGGATTATCGGGATAAAATGTAGCCTTTGTGTTATCCCCGGTATCCAACTACTTATATTCCAAGTTTCATCGCAATCGGTTCAGTAGTTTTTGCGTGATTGAGTAACAAACATCCAAACACACACACTTTCACATTTATAATATTAGTAGGATAGAATTAGAAGATAGATTACTTTATATTTTTGACCGACATATAAGGACGACAAACAACGAGAAACGATCAGGGTAGGGTGGAATATATAAATATTAAGTGTATTAATTAATAGTTTCTAAGATAAAGTTTTTATAGTTACAAGTTTTTTTTATTTACAGGAATATTGGAGATTGAAATTGAAAGTTGTGCAGAAAACTCCGTCTCAATTGTAAAAATAATTATTCCAAAATGGACGGCGACATGAGCATTATTTTTGTACCAAAACCATATACCTAGTAAATACGTAAATGAAATATAATAAGTTCAAACAAAAACTTGAATGACACATTGAGTGACACTATTGCAATTGCCAATGAGAAATCTTTTTTAGTCAACAAATTAGTTACAAGACTTAAGAGTGTGCAATACCGCGAAACAGTACCCGTAGTGTGAGTTTTTTCATAAAAAAAACGCGAACGTGATGGTTAAGTTAACGCGTATTTTGTATGGAAACTGATAACTTCGATATCGTCCGCTAGGGGCGCTTTTTGAGTTTCCATACAAAATACGCGTTAACTTAACCATTACGTTCGCGTTTTTTTTTTGAAAAAAATCACACTAAGGGTTCAGCTCTATAGGTTTTGGTTTTGTAAAAGAAGACTGATATTTACCTACTACGCTAACAATTACGCACACAAACAAGTTATGCAATGAACCGTAACTACAATTAATAAGTACAATGAAAAAACTTTATTCTTCTTAAGGGTTCCTTTTTACAGGACTGCCAAGGAAGTGTTTGTTTTTGCCTTGAGTGTAAAATAATAAGAAATTATTTAACTAACGCATTAAACTCAAATTAAATATTAATATTGTAGGCATGCAATAGCAAAATAAATAGTTTAGTGTTGTAGGCTTTTTCTAAGATAATAATACGCGGCTTGGCCGTCTGTTACCACTGACTTTCTAAGAAATGGGTAGTTTATGGTATATATTTTAAAATGTTTTCGACACTCAGATAACTACATTTTTAAAGAAATGATTTAAAAATGCACCTGCATCTTTGGGGAGTCCGGCCCAACGCTTTAATAAATTTGGCCACTGGTGCTCGTCTAGTTAAGTTGAAATTCAGGATCGCATCTCTTTTTTGTTAACGATTATGGCAAGCCTTAAACGTAATTTTATTGGAAATCATTTCTTAAAAATGTAGTTCTTTCGAGTTGATGAAGGGATGATGTTCATAAGAACGGGCAATAGATAGACGGACTATAGTCAGTCATTCAAAAACGCGTGACACCGCCCAGCTTGATCTAATGAAAATCATTCCTTAATGATATCTTTCTTAATAATGTTTTCACCTATGATAACTTGATACTATGATACTAAGAACTAAATAACTATTTATACCTTATTTCATAAATACCGAATAGTAAATAGATTTCATGACTTAAACTATGTCGCCTTCTTAAGGAACGGGATGGGTAAAGTTATAAGATATAATGAAATTACTTTTGTATATTTTAACTATAATAAAGAATCTCTTAATACCTCCTTTGTTTTATTTAGGGTAAGTAATAATAACTAATAACGAACTAAATAACTTTAGTATTATTTCATCTACTCATTCAAGCATCCTACTTAATATTATAAAGCTGAAAGTTTGTGAGTATGTGTGTACGTAAAACCGCTAAACCGATTGCGATGAAACTTGGAATAAAGGTAGCTGGATACCAGGAATAACACATAGGCTACTTTTTATCCCGATATTCCCGCGGGAACGGGACTTACGGGAGTGAAACCGCTAGTACTTCATAAATACACCGATATATTTAAATTTTCAATAGGTATCTAGTAATGAAACTTCATCATTTCCCTCAACATTATATTGCATAAAAATATCACACGCAGTATAACTTTAGAACAATCAATATAACAATATTAAATATCGCGTTATTGAATAATAATATATTATAACAATGGTAAATATCACGTTTTTGAATAATAATATTTTGTAACCCTTAAAACAATTGAATTTGGTATAATATATTAAAACGTATTAATCTGATGTGTATAATAAAATTATTACCATTACCATTGTGTTTAAAAAAATTGTGGTAATGTAAAGTGCTATACATTACCACAATTTTATTATACATTTTTTTTTATCTTAGTAAATACATTTATATTTACGACATTGTGTAAAGCCTGTGCCCTGTATAACAATCACCATATAAAATACCTATTTTAGTATATTTGTAAGCAGTTTGTATAATATACTTACTTACGTATTTATACTATATATTATGTTGATATAAGTAATTATATGTACTTAACTTACGTTTACGCTTTTATCTACACTAATGTTATAAAATCTAATATAATGCGTTGAAAATCACAAATTGCAACCTTTAAACGGTTTTGTTAGAACATTTTTGTTTGATTGAAAATTTTGAAAAAAAAATACAAAACACGCTTGCGTGAAACGTGTGAGAAGTTTTTTTCACATTTTGGTACCGCCATATATTTATCATGGCTTATTTTTAACATTTGTGTAGATAAAGCGGTGTACTGTTCGTAATTTTATTGTTATTATGAAATAGTTTCATAAAACTTCAATTACAGGTGAGCTTTTCCTACGATGGTACGGCTTTTGTATTTCCAAATCTCCTGGAAAAGAAAATTTATAAATACATATAGGTTTTTTTACTAAAACCTTATTTATTTATTTTATTTGATTTATAATATTAAAATTTAATATTAAAATTTTTGACAATAATATTAAAATTTACACAATATATACACAAGAATGATAAGGAAATAGTTAATAATTTAATAAATATAATTTGTATGGTATTTTAAACACCTAATTAAATTACCTATTCTATGTGTTTACGTAGTTAGTTGTTGAAATTTTCACAGGCGATGTACTTAATTTCTGTTTTTGCTAAAGTAACAAATACTAATAAAAAAATAATTAAATAAATTAAAACCAACTTCAAAAAAGGACACAAAATAACCTCTACATACATACAGCACCACCGACTTATCTGTTTTGTTATCTGCAAGTCGGTATCAAAAAGTTAGTCGAATAAGACACTTTAAAATAAAATAAAATTCATATTTATTTTATTTGTTTTATTTACTTATAAAAATCATAACTTACATTGAAACTGATCTCCATCCCGCGCCGTTTAGCTTCCGCTTCTATTTCCTTGGCCGCATCATGTTGAACCGTGTTGTACACGTCTATTGTATGACAGTTGCTGTTGCAGAAGTGGAAAGTTAGGGCCTTGCGGTAGTTCTGGAACAAGGGATTCATAGACTAAGGAGCTATTTCTTGAGTTCAGTCGTTGTTTTTAAATAGGTAATAATAATTAGTAGGCTATTTTTTCGTGTTTCTTGGACATTGTTACGGCAGGCGCCATATCACTATTCCCAGTAGACTATCCGCTACCATCAGACCAAAATAGTCCATGTTGTTTCCATACGTAGATTTCTCAATAGTTCCATCTGACCTGGTAGTTGTCCTTGGCTGCATTTTATAGTGCAGACAGGGATAATCGCCAGCTTGGTGTCCACTTCATTGTTTGCGAGTAACATTATTATTGACTAGCTGCGCCCCGCGGTTTCACCCGCGGAAATAAATAACGCGTTATAACGGGCGCGGGCGGCCGAGCGGTTCTCGAGAGGTTGCACTTTTTCGTTCATTTCTCGGGTTTTACTAATTGGATTTCGATGCAAAGTATACCGCGACGTTCCTCGAAAATATAACTATCGAATATTGTTAAACCAGATTTCAATCGGATTAGTAGTTTTATATAAGTATCTATAATTGTATAAGAAACAGACAGACAGACAGACATGAATTTTAAAAATCATATAATTTTGTTCTACTACTTATCCTAAGGCCCTTAGACCACTTTTTTTTTAATTTACTTCCAAGTACAGACTTTTTGTCCTCTTTTCCTTTATTATAAGTAGTACAGAAGATATAGAAAAGGGCCTCTACGTGTTGGCTGCGGCTCCAAGCACGTCTTCCGAAGGATGTGATACGCTCAATATATGATGGTATTGATCTTGTATATCCTCTTCTCTGAGAGCCATATTACCCACCTAGTCATTACCCCCCTTAGACACGTTAGAACCGGACTCATGGGCAATATAAAGGTGAAAGAACGAGCTGTTGGTAAAAAGGTATCGGAACAAAATATTTTCTTTGAACCGATGGTGGGCGAATAGTGATTTCTATGTACAATTGTATTATCATTCAACTCAAGGGTAATTCTATATACAGTTCGGATGGTGGCCAAGTCTGTACCTACCTTAGACACGTTAGGACCGGACCCATGGACAATGTAAGGGTGAAAGAACACAGTATCCCCCGGCGCCATGTCTAGATATACCCTCTTCTCTTCAGGGGCTATCTCGTCTTCTAACACTATACCGTGGTATAGCTTATTTGAGTCCTGGAAATAGATAGATAGATGAATTCAAAAATAAAATCATTTATTTATTTATTTGTCTTTCTATGTATAATATGTATGTATTTACAAAAAAAAGGTATAATATGTAGTATATCCGTTGTCTAGTACCCATAGTACAAGCCTAGAGCTTAATTTGGGGCTAGATTGCGCTGTGTGTAATGTCGTGCAATATTTATTTATTTATTATTATTTATTTATTTAAGTAAATGAATATTTATTTATTTAGTAAGTAAACATTCCCCAAATGAAGAAATCAGTTCTACATTGAGCACAATCTTGTATCGCAGTAACCGAGATACTAAATTCTAATACATAATTATATTGGTGCTTTTACCACAATCGTTTCTCGGTATTTAACGTCCTCATATAAAATAAATTATGCCTTTAATAAAAAATTCTTAACTACACAAATAATAAAAAAAATATTTTCTTTTGGAAGTTGCTTTTTTTAATTATTTGAATTTTTTTAATTTTAACTCAAAGTACTGCGCTTGAGGAAATGATAAAGTAACGATTTCTATTTAAGGGACGTTGGTAAGGCCCAATAATTTAGATTACATTTAATAACAATTCAAATTGACGCTAATTTTGCATGGAGCAGCGAGGCAATTACAACTGATAAAACCTAAACAACAACTTTGACGGGATAAATTTGTATTTATTACATGTTATTGTTTTATTGGACTTTGACGGGATAAATTTGTATTTATTACATGTTATTGTTTTATTGGAAATGTAATGTATTGGCGCTCTAGAGTCATTCCGCTCTACCATGATCGTTTCTCGATGTTTTGTCGTCCATTTGTCGCATAAAAATATAAAGTAAATATAAAACAAAAAATGTCAGGGTATTTTTTCTTTAAATTACTTTAAAATACCACATAATATAATTATTTAAAAAAATATGTTATTTATTTTAAGTTAGTTTTTTTTATTATTTAATAAAAAAATATTTATTATTTTAGGTGAACGATAAAGCGGCGACTTAGCGGCGAACTTTAAATGATTATGGTAGGGCGGATTCTCTGTGTATTACTTTTATACATAAGACAAATAAATACTTAACTTTTTTCAGTTTTTTCTTTTAAATAAAATAAAAACTTTAATGTATTAGTTTAATTTTGATTACCTGAATTTTACCTTAGAAAAGCAGAAAAAAAAATTAAACAAAAAGAGTGCGTTGGCCGGGAATCGAACCCGGATCAACTGCTTGGAAGGCAACTATGCTGACCATTACACCACCAACGCAACTGAGAAACACTTTGAAATTATGGTACACTTTCCCTTTAACAATAAAAATGAAATTTTGTTTTGCGGTTTTTGTTGTGTAACAAAACCCAAGCTAATTAGAAACCATGCAAGTAATTTTATTGGTCAGAGATAGGGAATAAAACAGAAATGGTCGGGTGAAAGGGATATTCGCTCTTAGAATAGTCTCCTTAATGCAGTACCTAATCGTTCAGCTAATAAATTAAATGAATATTAAAAATCCCATGCTGTTTTAAACAACTTGTTTTTTTTAATTCGGTTTTTTATTTTTTTAATTCTTTTAAAGGAATCTGGGATTGATAATATCAATTTAATTTATTTGCTGAACAATTTAGGCCCTGCTATCAGGAGATTATGGTAACCCCCATTATACTGTAAGTCCAACCAATAGATGAAATGAAATATTCCGCGCTACCACGATCGTTTGTCGCTGCTTTGTCGTCCTTTTAATGTCAAAAAAAAAGTAAATTACAAATTAAAAATACTCCGACTACTTTTAAAAACCATAGATAATTTAAATACTTTTTTTTAAAGTTCGTTTGACATCGGCGAGCAGTCGATCGATCTGTTGCCACCGAGTGGCGGCCGAGCAATAGACAACGAATACAAATCATCAATATTATTTATAATTATTTTTATACCTTACTCGACTCAAAGCGCAGCTAGTTAAAAACAGAACAAAAAGAACTCCTCACCTTCAAATTAGCATGTTCATACAATATCTCCTTCGCATGAGACTTGGGCACCACATAGAGGGCGCCATTCTCAATATTGACGTGGTCTACTGCTGTCCAAGAGGCAATTATCTTGTCGGCCGGACGGTATGGGAAGTAGTATAGGTCCTGGGAAAAAACAAGAAAAATAAATAAATAATAAATTAATAAATAAATCCTGTGACGAACACACAGCGCCATCTAGCCCCGTGTTAAGCTGCTAAGCTTGTGTTACGGTGGCTAGACAACGGAAATACTACTTATAATTATTTATTTTTCTTTTGTAAATACATACATACATATTATACATAGAAATACGCCCAGACCAGAAAAAACACGTTTACATTTCTACTGTTCAGAAAGATACATTTTTAAGTGTAGGTAGTGGAAAATTGCTTTGTTCATCTAGGCCGTAATGTATTTATTTTTTTAATTTTCCGTTTGGCTATGCATTACATCGTAACCAATAGAGACCATAATCAATTACTCCCATGCGGTATTTCTCCCAAAAAGAAGGGTGCCAGATATCTCCGCACTATGAGATCCGATTTTGATAAAACGTTGTATACAAGTTCTATAAGCTTTTGGATTTTTTGGTCCTGGGGGATTTTTGATTGTTGGGATATTTCTCGCACAAAAAGGGTATTTCGTTTTATAAACTTGTTTTTATAGGGTTTAATAGACGATAAGGTGTAGTGATGTCCTAACAGAGCGACATAACCGTTTGTTCGGTAAAGCTCTTTAATTAATAGATTAAAAAAAAGGGTATTTAAATGCTAGTGTTTTAAACATTACAAATTGTTTCAGAAAACACTGTGTTCGCATGGTGCTCGCGAGGTCTACTGTTCGCAGAACTACTAGTTAATTATCTTGTTAAGTTTTCTATACATATCTTACAGACATAAGTACATAAAAATACTATCCTTTCATTAGCGGCATCCTTAAGTTAATGTTGAGTGCATAGTTCGAACTCTTATATAAGCATAGTTATAACAAATAATATTCATAAAGTCTAATTTTAGCTCATAAGCATCTGCAATGTTATTTACACTGTTTCTAGTTGTGGATACCTATTATTGGCTTTACTATTTCTATTCTATTGTATTGTTAGCTGTTGGTTTACCTAAAATGTAAAAATAAATAAAATAATAATACCTAAGGAATAGTTTTAAAATGTCTAGCTAGTCTGTTGAGTAAACTAGTCGGCAAAGGACATAGGTCAAAATGGATCCATCTCTATAGTCATTTAAATTACTCAGTAGTATATTTTTTGTTTTCCTTGTATGACAAAGGTATATAAAATGTAAGGTCGGTTACATTTGCCTTATTTAATTCTTGTCGGCAAGCGAAGTGGCGCGAAAAAAGGGCGCATATTCTTCTCTGACGTAAATTGACAATGTTACCAAAGCTTTAGTTTATATCCTGGCATAATTGGAGTGAAAGTTGGAATTACCTTATTAGGAAAACAAGGTACGTTTCTACATAATAAGATATTGATATGGGGAAATCTTATGGTCATATTTCTGACGTGTCTCTGGTAAAATTTAATATTTAACTTTAATAATTGCATGCCTTTTTGAGGTAGAGCGTAATGAAAATTATTAATGTAGCCATCTCATTTTAGTACTTATTAAATGAACTCGTGAACCGTTGACTCGTACATCGTACAGTTGAATTGAACATCATCTCCCTTATTTATAAAATATTATTTACACATGACTAAGTTATGTGACGTTTGTCTCCGTCTGTCAACTTTGAAACGTCATGTAACAGCAAAAGAGAAACGATGCATAGTTGCATGCAGCGCATTAATTAGCGTTTATAAGTAAGGGGGCATATGTTGTATTTCTGTTGCCGCCAAA
Organism: Idaea dimidiata; assembly: GCA_949358125.1. Taxonomy (NCBI): domain Eukaryota; kingdom Metazoa; phylum Arthropoda; class Insecta; order Lepidoptera; family Geometridae; genus Idaea; species Idaea dimidiata. The sequence goes on along the minus strand of OX442334.1, from coordinate 16,088,402 downwards.
GAAGTTATATTACTAAAACTAGAATGCTCTAGAAACTAAAAAGTGTTCCGCTACATTACGCATGCTGTCCTTGTCTAATAACACTATTAGAAACGGACAGAACTCTGCATTGAGCATGTTATCCCTTTCTAATTACACTATTAGAAAGGGACAAAACTCTACATTGAAGCGGCTCACTATTTAGTCCTACATGAGCATTCTAGTATTAGTAATATAATTTATTTGGTTCTAATTTAATTTTTTAATAATCCGCGCTACCATGCTCGTTTGTCGTTGCTATGTCGTCCTTTTGTCGGTCGAAAAAATAAAGTAAATTTTTAATAAAAATACTTCGACTACTTTTAAAACCACAGAAAATTTATAAAAACTTTTTTTTTTTTAATTTGTTTTTCTTTTTTTATTTTATTTATTTGATGTGTTTTTTTTAGCTGAACGACAACGCGACGACTTATAAGACATCATGGCAGGGCCCTATGTCTTCAACATATATAAAAAAAAAAAAAAAAAAAAGTGGGGCTCCTATACGACAAACGTAATTAGTGACAGAACCATCCGTGCGTGAGTTTAACTCGCAATTGGCCGGATTTTACTTAATATATGTTTTTTTTTTCAATTTTAGATTTTTGTCAAAAAAAAATGATGGTGATACTAATTGGCGGTCTTTTGACCGTCATAGGCCAATTGGACACAAAATCTATTGAACATTCACCATCAAAGTTTGAAGAATTTCTTACATTAAACTCTGCAACAGACCGAAGCCTAAGACTGAGTGAGAAAAATAATCCATCAACAAAAGTTCAGTTAACAAAGCAATTAAAAAAGAACGGTATATTCACGTAGTGAAAGATAAGTTTGGTTCAGACTTTGAAGAAAATCAATCACCGAATAATAATGCGGAAAAATCGACTCTTTCGCCGCGTGTCAAAAGAGGAGGTTTATCAGCCAGTCGTTGTGCTATTCGCTGCTCATATTTCAACTGTGCCCTTAGCCTTACTTTGAAGAACTGTGATTACCCATGTAAAAGATATCTACCACGTATGATTATGGAATATTGTGAGGATTACGATTACAAATAAAGATTTTGTTGTTTTTATTTGATAATCTTTTTTAGTAGACTTAGATATGACAAAATATACACTCTCCAAATGGCATGTCTCTACGATCAGCGGTTTGTTTTTTATAATAATGATGTATGGTTCAGTCATTTTCAGTGTTATTATATAACTAGCTGCGCCCCGCGGTTACACCCGCGGAAGTGAAAAACGCGTTATCAGGGGCGATTGGATTTCGATGAAAAGTATACCACGAGCGACGTTCCTCGGAAATAGAACTATCCAATATTAAAAACCACATTTTAATCGGATTAGTAGTTTTTAATTGTATAAGGAACAGACAGAGAAACAGACAGACAGGCATGAATTTTGAAAAATATATCATTTTGTTCTACTACTTATCCTAAGTCTCCTAGACCACTTTTTTTTTATTTACTTCCTTAAAAAATACTTTTTTTATGAAAGTAAATAAAAACCGTAATTTAGTAATTTTTAACCTACTAACACTAGCTCTTAAGATTTCTTACTAATAATATGGATGTATTATTTTATCCGAAATAAAAATATTTTGATTTGATTTGATTTGAAAACTTTTTGCCCTCTCTTCCTTTATTATAAGTATATAGACATCACCTCACTATTCAATTTTGTCATCGCTTACTTCACTCACGATTCAATTTAAAAAAACCTTGTAATCTCTGTCTTGCTTTATCTTGCTCTTTTCTTTATCTATTTAAAAGAAAGTCGTGTTAGTTACACCATTTGTCTTTCTATGTATAATATGTATGTATTTACAAAAAAAAAAAAGTATAATATGTAGTTTATCCGTTCTCTAGTACCCATAGTACAAGCCTAGTGCTTAGTTTGGGGCTAGATTGCGCTGTGTGTAATGTAGTGAAAATATTTATTATTTATTTATTTATTTATATATAACTCAAGAACGGCTGAACCGATTTGGCTGAAAATTATTGGAGAGGTAGCTTAGAACCAGGAAAAGGACATATGATACTTTTTATCCCGATATCCCCGCGGAAACAAGACTTACGCGGGGCGCAGCTAGGATTTAAATGTAAAAACCCATCGTGGAATCAGCTGTGAAATGGTCCCGAGATTGCAACAGAATCGTCAGGCTGATAAAAGGGTAATTTTTGGTTGAATTTTTGGATACATTTCGCCCTTAATGACGCTCAAGGTATAGTGGCAGTGTTAAAAACCAAGTAAATTGTGTTTTAAAGTCTGTTTAAAATATTGGAATTGTGCTTAGCATGCCTTAGGGATCATCTCCACGAGCGTTAAAATCGCAACGATATTATCGTCGAGCCACTTATTTCTATACAATATCTCCACATGGCGATGATAACGCGGCGGTGCGTCGTATAGAAATAAGATTCTAACGCTCGTGGAGACGGTCCCTTAGCCGAGGACACGTTGCCATTCAAGGCAAAGCGTCTCTATTTATCTTTTAACCGTTTCCAAAAACAAACTTGCGAATTCCACTAAAAACTAATCCCAACAGAAAATCCAAGTAACTCGAGCATTACCCTCTTCAGTTATTTAGTCAGTCAATCAATCTAATCAGACCTTACATTGTATAATACACAATTTAAATCACATACATAAATCACATCTACATATATATACATACATATTATGTATTATATGTAGATGTGATTTATGTACATGTAGATGTGATGTAATACTATGTAATGTATGTACCTATAGTAAATTACCTGATGGCTCGGATGTCTTCCAGTGCCCGGCGGTTTGTTAATAAACATGCTGTGAATAGCGGTTATGTCTTCACCTATTATCTGAGTTATGATGTTCAAAAGGGCGGGGGTATGGCAGTATTGAATGAACACATCGTCGTAGAGGATTTCTTGTATCTGTCGAAAAGGAAATAAGTTGAAAACGGGTAATCTCCGCGAAAACGTGTAGCAATATTTCAACGTTGAATTGAATTCTAATTTGAATACGAAAATAGAATCTGCAGTCTGCAAAAATTGTCGGTAGATGGCGCTGCGTGGCATAAAAACTTAAGCAATAAGAAATGCAATCCTTTATTTCGACTCGCTTGAACATGCATCCGTGGCCAAATTGGAAAAGGTGTTGGGACGGATCCCCGGAGATGCAGGTTCAAGTCCTGTCGGGTGCGAGATTTTTGGAAAGCATTTCTATAAGTTTAAATAAGTTAAAATTAAGATTAGAATAATGTAAAATTGAAATGAGCATCACTGTGAGCGTAAAATGTGGTTGATCAAATTATCTTTGAGTTAGCCGTAGAACTCCTGCAGTCGTTGTTTAAAACTGTTTTCCTTCTGAAGTCTTGGGTCAATGCTTTGGTCTTTTTCACATATTATTATAATAGAAAAGTTACTCTATCTGTAAGAATTTCACGCCTAAACCGCCAAACCGATTTTGTTAATTTTCGGTACAGAGAGGGACCGTCTCCATGAGCGTTAGAATTGCGGCTATATTTTCATCGAGTCACTTATTTCTATACAATCTCTATGAACGTGTTTCACGGCGGTTTTAACGCGGGGCGGTGCGTTACATGGAAATAGCCACTAATCTAAAGCTTGTAAAGACGGTCCCAGATAGATAGAAAGGATATAGGATACTTTTGATCCTGAAATTTCCACAGGATCGGGACGTACGCGGGTGAAACCGCGAGCACAACTAGTACGCTATATCAGACGAAGTTGATTGGTAGAGAAGGGAGATTTACCTTATTAATAATGTTTGTGTATTTTATTGTTTTTTTTTTTATGTGACTTTGTATGTTTTAAACAAAATAAATGGTTGTAAATAATAATTAAATAATTCTGTAAACAACACACTGCACCATCTAGCTCCATGGTAAGCTTGTGTTACGGTAACTAGAAAACGGATACTACTTATATTTATGTTTATTTTGTTAATCAAATCAAATCATATATTTATTTATTAACTATGACACTTATTAGACATTTCTCAAATTACATATATCAGACATCGATTCTACACTAAGCACAAGCTTGTATCGCAGTAACCGAGGTACCAATATAATGCAATATAGATAGACGCCTAATAAATCCATAAAAATATATACCTTATTAAATAACATACATATAAATTATTATTATAACTAAACACCAACTACATAACATGGTACGTGTTACGAGGGTGCGAGATTAGCGGCTGCACGGGGGGAGGGGGGTACATACATATTACACATAGAATTACACCCTCTGTGGTTATATTTACCTTATTAATGTAGTCCTCAGGGTTTTGCATCTTCCCAAAAAGGGATGGTTCTTTCATAACAGTAATGTAACCTTTTGGTACTATCCCTTTACATATTTGGAGAAATCTTTGCCTGAAACAAGCACCACATAAAGTTATAACTTTTTATAAAATGGATGATTTCCTTCCTTTAGTGGCTGTTCAGCTTGCTGATTATGTAACTCTGTTTCTAACAAAATTTAAATTGTTACTAATACGGGTATAATACAGTTTGACGTTAAGATTTATAGCAATGGAGATTTGATATGAATGACGTGAAAACAACAATTTCATTTGTTTCAATCGAGATTTGTTAGCAACAAAGTTGCGTAATCTACTAGCCGGTCTACGTATCTATAAATAATAATAAATATTGCACGACGTTACACACAGCGCAATCTACCCCCAAACTAAGCACTAGGCTTGTACTATGGATACTAGACAATGGATATTAAATACTACATACTTTACTTTTATTTTGTAAATACATACATATTAAACATAGAATAGAAACCCAGACCAGACACAAATATTTATTTTTTAGCAAAATATTTGACCACGGCGGGAATCGAAGCCGCAGCCTTCTGCATTGCAGTCAGGTGTTAGCCTGACGCACCACATGCGCCGTCAAATAATTTTTTTTTTTCTTTTTTTTCTTTTTTTTTATCTGCCATCGGCTATTTAGCCATAATCAGATCTTGTCACTGTATGTCTCTATTTATGGGTGATATTCCAGCGAAGATCATGCCCGTTACTGGTGTCTATTATTATGCCTCTCTCTCGTCCAGGTCCAGGACGTGCCATCGCTTGAGTCTTTTTATATGGTCGCTGCTGTCCAAGAGGTTTTTCGCCAGCTGGTTGACATGAGTGTTAAGTCTGTGCTTGTACTTTTGGCTAGTTCTTTTCACTTCTTCCTTTACGGTAGGAATTTCGTAATGTTCGTGTATCTCGCTGTTTTTTACAAACCAGTGTGCACTCGTGATGGTTCTTAGGGCAATGTTTTGCCCTAAGAACCATCACGAAAACATTAGAGTTACTAGCACTCCCCCACAGTTCAATTCCATACGTCCATATTGGCTTTATGATCGCTTTGTAGACGAGTAGCTTGTTGTTGACCGATAGCCGCGATTTACGCCCAAGGAGCCAGTTCATGGATCGGAATTTCAAGTTAGCTTGTTTTCTTTTACATGTTATGTGTTTCGCCCAAGTGAGTCTCCTGTCTAGGTGCATGCCAAGATATTTCACACTGTCTTTAGTTGGTAATATCTTATTTTCCATGGTTACACTCAGACAGTCGCCTTTTCGGAGTGTAAAAGTAACATGTACTGACTTGGTTACGCTCGGTTTAATCCGCCATTTTTCCAGCCACATATCCACCTTCTTAAGTTGTCTTTGCAGTTTCGATTACGCGACTTCTCGGTCTTTGTCACTTGCAAGGCAAGCAGTGTCGTCTGCGTACGTTGCTGTTAGGACATCTTGTGTTTGTGGAAGATCCGCCGTATAGATGGAGTACAATACTGGGCCCAAAACTGATCCTTGCGGGACTGAAGCATTAATTTCGTACAGATTTGAGTATTCATCTCCATATTTCACTTGGAATTGTCGTTGTTCCAGATATGATTTTAGTATCATAAAGAATGAGTTAGGTAGAAGTGTCTTTATCTTATATAGGAGGCCTTTGTGCCATACCCTATCAAACGCCTGTTGTATATCTAAGAATACCGCCGAACAATATTCCTTCTTCTCCAGGCTCTGTCTGATTTTGTGGACAACCCGATGCACTTGTTCCACCGTTGCGTGCTTTTCTCTAAACCCGAACTGATGATCGGGGACAACTTTGCTCTCCTCTAATTCTGGTTTTAGCCTTCGCAGAAATATCTTTTCAAATAGCTTTGACAATACTGGGAGTAGGCTTATAGGTCTGTAGGAGCTGGGTTCTGTTGGGGGTTTCCCTGGTTTCGGAATCATACAGATCTGAGAGATTTTCCATAATTTAGGGTAATAATGTATTCGCAGGATGGCATTAAAGAGCATTGTCAGGTAGACTATAACCTTTCTCGGAAGTTGTTTCAGAATTTCACCAGTTATTAAGTCAAATCCAGGGGCCCTTTTATTTTCCAGGCGCTTGATTATGGAAACAAGTTCTTTTGGAGTGACCAAAGCAAGCGGTGGAGACAATTGTTGGTCGCTATTGATCATATCCTCCACCTCGTTTTCGAAGTTTACCATGTTCGACTCGTTAGGAATGAACACTCCACTAAGGTGCGTAGCAAACAATTCTGCTTTTTCAAGATCGCTCTTAGCCCATGGGTCTGTTTGGTTCTTTCTTAGTGGAGGTATATGACTCTGAGGTCTTTTAAAGCTCTTTGTAAGTTTCCACAGAGAGTAGTCGTCTTTCTTGTGGGTTGACAGGATCAACATCCTTTCCTGAAATGTGGTGTTTTGGTTTTCTTTAATTAGTTCTTTAAGTTCTCTCGATATTTTGTTGTAGGCCTTTCTGTCTGCGTTAGATCTTGTTGCGTGTAGCAATCGTCTTTGCCTTCGTTTTTCCTGTAATTTATGGCGTATTTCCAATGGCACATTGTTTTCCTTGTAGTAACTTTTCAGCGTCGGGGTTGAGCGCCATGCTGCCACTTGTATGACGTTTGTTATGTAGAAAGTTGCCTGATCTATGTCTTCACGTGTCTTAAGTTTTACTTGTAGTGTAACGTTATTTTCTAGATAGTCGGAGAATGCGTCCCAGTCTGTTTTATAATTGTAAAGGGTTGGTTTTTGTGTTCTTTGTATAGGGTATACACTAAAGGTTGCAATCACTGGAGTGTGATCTGATATCGAGTCTAATGATGATTGAACGTCAAGGTACACATTTTCCAGTCCTTTTAAAATAAAAAAGTCCACTAGATCTGGCACTTTATCCGTATCAGTTGGCCAGTACGTAGGTTTATTTGTTCCTAGGGGTTTGAGGTTCAGTCGGTCGACACTCTTTTTTAGTTCGCGCCCTTTTGTGTTGGTAAGTCTCGATCCCCAATAGGTATGTTTGCAGTTCCAATCGCCCCCGCAAATAAATCTGCTGCCAATGGAACTAAAGAACTCATCAAATTGTTGTTGCTTTGGATTATGTCTTGGTGGGCAGTAAATGGCAGAGATATTTATGGAACCCATTTTTTCACTTATAGTAATTGTAGTGGCCTGTATCCAATTCTTTTGATATTGACTGTGGATATGGTGTTTTATGTTACTTTTTATTATTATTGCAGAGCCTGCATGTGACTTCCCATCCGGATGGTTCGTATTGTATACATCATATTTTTCAAAGTTCATTTTTTTGCAGTCGTTGAGATGTGTTTCAGAGATCAACGCAACGTCCACTTTGTTGACGTTTAACAGTAGCTCTAGTTCCGATTGATGTGTTTTTGTTGCCAAACCATTAATGTTCCATGTGGCGATCCTAAGGGTAGTCATTGTGATAATTTACTCATTAGTGTAGTGATCAGATTCATCACTGTGCCCAATTGTGTAATAAGTAGGTCGATTCTTTCAGTCTGTTTTATTATGAGCTGCTCTAAGCTGGGCCCCTGCTCAATTAAATAATTATTATTCATGTGATAATATGTTCTCTGTGACTCAATGTCATCGGTGCTTCTCTGGTAAGTTCTTTGTCCATTGTATTTAGCATTTGCCTGTGTTTTTTGGGGCTGTGTGCGCTCTGTTGGTTGTACTCTTTGTGTGTATGTGAGGTCTATCGTCTAGCTGCTAGGTATTGTTGCACTGTCGTTGCTTGCTTGTGAAATACCGCCTCTTACGGCATTGCTGTAGGTTTTTGCCTTGGTGTTCTGGGTGGGATACTTTCTATAAGATTGAATAGTATCTGGTTTATCTCCAACTTTCTGCACTTGATAGTTTTCATTGTTTTCACCAGTCAACGTTGAAGTACCAGATTTGGTTGGTCTTTTTGGTCGTATTTTGTTTTCCACAAGGAAAAGTGATTTCTTTCGAGTTAATACCTCCTTGTAAACTTTACATCCTTTGTAGCTTGCAGGGTGGCTACCGGAACACAGGATACATACAGCGGGAGTGTTTTTATCTATGGTACATGTAGATGTTTTATGTTCACCAGCGCATTTGACACATCTGTAGGGGCGCATGCAGTTGTTTTTGCTGTGTCCGTATTGCTGACATCTTTTACATTGGATTACAGTATTTTGGCGCTTTGGGTCCTCAATAGTTATTCTCTGGTTATAGATAAATTTGATGTCTTTGGCTAATTTGTTGTTATGAAAACAACAAATTAGCCATTAGAGGGGCTAGGTTCACGAAGAACGTATTTAGTGGCTCTTTTGTGTGTGGTCGTCGGGCAGTAATTATTTCACCCTGAACGCTATTGCCTGTCTTTTCGATTGCCTCAATAATGGCTTCCTTCGGTGTACTGAAGTGTAAATTCTTAATGACAATTCTTGTGCATTTTTGGTCTTTGGGAGTGAATGTGTAGCCAATAAGTCCCTTACTTCTTATGTGTTCAATCAAGATTTTATATTTATCTGTAGATTTCGAAGATATGACTAATTGGTTCTTGGAAGCAACTTTAAATGTATAGTCACTTTTTTCAACAACTTCTTCTATAAGTTCCATCAGTTTTCCAAGGTCGTCGACACCATATAATATTATAGGCGGAGGCTTGTGGACGTAAGTTTTGGCAGGAGGTGGGGCATCTTCCATTTCTGTTTCTAACATGGCGAAACTATTACTAGTTATTATATTTTCGTTCGTCTCTGTCATTCCCCTGCGTGCATTTACTTCATGATTCCTTTGTTGTGTTTGCTTGGCTTTGTTTATCTTTGACATATTGTTTTCATCCGGTGAACGGAATCGCTTCTGATTTGGCACTCGTTGCCATGGGGCATTTGGGTTGTATCTCCCAGCTTGAGTATTCTGTGTAAGATTTATATTTGCTGTTAATTGTTCTTTTGTAGGAGCATTGTAAAATTCATTCGCGTCGCTCGTCGATTGCGTTCTTCTGTGATTGAAGAGACCTGGGTGAAACAGCTGTTGGGTCAGTTTGGCTGGTTTAGTTTGTTGTTCCTTATGTAGCACTACATTGCCCCCCCCAGAATACGTGGGGCAGCCCAAGCTATGCTCGGGAAGGGATTCTCCATTGGCAGAGCCGCCGGTACCCTCCTGGGGTAGTTTCTTTTCTTGTTGTGCTTCCATATTTTACTTATTTATTTATTTTTTATTCTGTTGGGGTTGTCTTCCCCTAGCCAGAAGGTCCGGTTATAAAGGCGCCGGAGGTTCGCCCGCGCACTTCATGCTTAGCTACTACAGTCCCGAGGCAGGTGGAATGTGCGGGGCTCGTTATGGACTGCAGCATTGCCCAGAGGGGACGACCCACAAGGGTGGAAGTTGTGGGCCCACCGCTGGACCGCGGCGGCAGTCCAGCGGTGGCGTGGACGTGCATGAAGTGCTTGTCGGTGCGCGCCTGATAGCCTAGCTCCGCACACCTAGGCGTACGCTACTGGCAACTTAGCATTTTATAGAAGCAAGTTCCTGTCACTAAGAAAGACTGGTTCACTAGCAAGTCACTAAGAAAGACTGGTCAGATCTTGTTTCACTGCCATCTTCCTTCTTCTACATGACCATGTTATATCTTAGACTATCTCATCACATCACTTACCATCAGGTAAGATAGTGGTCAAGCACTTATTTAATGTGTGTAAAAAATGAGACTTACTTGTAAGTATAAAGCGATGAAAAATCAATTAATTGTTTTATAACCAAAAAACCATTTTCTTTGTAGAACTGCAGCTGTTCTGGAGACAACTTGTAACCTGTCTTAGGTTCCATTGTTAACTGAAAAAATCAAAGATAAATATTTTATCACTAGCTGCGTCCCGTGTTACCCGCGTATATCCTGATCCAAATAAAAATATTTGTAATAAATATAACAATGTAAGATTAAATCTTTGTGTAACATGGACACTTACATGTTTCCGCATCAGATATCACTAAAACTCTGTTAAATGACAATGAGAATATTTAAACAATTCAGTAGGTATCTACTTAATTATACTCAAAATTTAATTAAAAATGATGTCTTTTTTTCTTAGTACCTAATGACGTTGATTAGTGAGGCAGATGGGTTACAGTAATTAATGCTAAAATTTGTGGGAATGTTACTTGTTCAAAATAATGTTTGTTCTATTTTTTAAAGTATGGAATTTTATATTTTTTTAAAGTAAGTAGGGCTCCCCTATTTAAACATTAACTTTTATAGTTTTTGTTAACAAAACAGCAAACAAAATACATCATTTTTCTTAACTTTCTAGGTGTCATGGTTTATGTTATAGGAAATACTAGCCCGGGTCCTTTTAAAAAATTTAAATGGTGGAGCATTCAATTTTGGAATTGGAAATTACGCAGGTGTAGCAGCACAGAGCACAGCTACATAGTTAATGTAGCAAAGCTAAGTGACTTGTCTATTTTTTTCAAAAGGTAGGTAATTTCTAAATTTAAACTACGGAACCCTAAAAATAATAGGTTTGTTTTGGGTTTGTTTGTGTTGGTAAACTTAGGTACCTAGTGTGAATTTAATTATGAGTGGCACTGGCGAGTAGATTATGGCAAAAACAAAGTTTATTTTAAAAATACATATTCCTAAAATGCACTTTACTTACTCAGTCAGAAATACTGCGTTTATTCGAAGGTTACTTATACACTCAACTAAGCACAGGCCAAAAGTTTTTGTTGTTTACAAAGTTGATTACAATAATAATTGGAATTTGCACTTAGATTGCGAGAGGCTGATAATTGTGTAGTTGCAGACTTATCTATAATGTTTCTATCTCCAATATAAGTACCTATTTAATTACCTAATTACTTTTATCGTGGAAAACTTATGTAAAACAATAGTTTTCTTCAAATCACAACAGACTTTGATACTACAGAAATAATTTATTTTCTCAAGCGATCTTTGCAAAATGCGAGCGATTGACTGACCTATACGCTGCGCTAGCCGCTAGCAAAGAGAATACAAAACAATAATTATTAATTACATATCTAGAATAATTATTCTACACGCAAATCCGCTCGCTAGTTAGCAGAGATAGAAATTTTATGGAGGATGAATTGGTTGTCACTGTCACTGTCATTGCTTTTTATTTTTTTCTTCTAATCGTGACTTCACACGCCATAAGCACGTTTCCAGTGTCTTGGTACACAACCGGCCCAACACTGGTGCAGAAAAACTCTGAAACGGGATTTACTTACATCTACAGCTGCTGCTATTTATACTTATAATAGCTGCACCCTGCGGTTTCTCCCGCGTAAGTACTGATCCAGCGGGAATATCAAGATAAAAAGTAGCTTACATTATGTATTAAATGATTGCAGGTCGTAAGCTTCTACCTAGTGGTGATTTTTATAGCAATCAGTTCTGTGGTTTTTGCTTGTAGACATAACAGACGTACACCTATTCCTTTACCTTTACTAGTAGACGAAAAATGTTTTGCAAAACTTGAAGCAGAAACGCTCGCTCGGTCAATAACATTAGGGTGATAACTGTTAAGTGATAACTATTTAACCCAATATTACTTTTATCCTATTCATTATTAAACAATTAGGTACCTATAATAAAAGTTAACTTATTATAATAATGAGATTGTTACGTCTGATAGCAGCTGTTAGGTCAAGTTAGTGGCCTTAGGACGACCTGAAAACTCTAACACTGGTGAGTCACACCACTACAAGTAAAAAAGAAAAAGTCCCTAATCTAGATGGGTCATTGAAAAAAAGGGTGCACTTTTAAAATATTTTTAATAAGTGCAGTCAGGCCTGACCATAGAGATATCAAGTACAAGTACAATCAATGGACCTGGCAGACTACACCTGGACTGCACCCCGGGGCCTAACTGTAAGGTTGACTTTGCGCTTAGTCCTGGGCTATAGTAATCTAGCCAAGTGCTAACTTTAAAAATCATGTGATTGGTCTTGCTCTGACAAAAATGTCAGTGCAAGACATATCACAAGATTTGTAAAGTTGTAAACAAATCTTGTGATTCGTCTTGCACTGACACAAATGTCAGATCAAGACTAATTACGAGATTTGTAAAGTTATCACCTAAATTAATACACTAGCCCGAGGCTATATAGCAGCGCAAGTCAACCTCAGAAGCTCCGCTGTAGACTTAGTCAACTTTTCTAAATCTATGTGGAAACTTGGTTGAAACCTGTAAATATAAAGAAGCTATTTATAAAGAAGCTATGTCGATCCTACGTTAAAACTTTGAATCTTCTGGAGAACAGTGTGGATGTGGATTCATAATACCTATTACGACTTGGTTGTGAAAGAAAATAAAAACTAGTAGTAGCACTCACCATCCAGACCAGGGGAGACCCCCCCACTCACCGGGCCGCTCTCCCCCTAGAGCGGCCTGATGGTCTTAGGTTTTCCCAGGATATTTTTTTTTACAGGGATTTGTTTCAGTCCCGGCGTGGTCGGCTGGACATTTCATGAAATATTAAAATAGTGTCAATTAAAAAGTCACTCAAAATTTCCGGCTTCATACCGGATATGATCATTTCGGTTTTCATGTTTTAATTGCTAAATTTTTGGCGCAGAGGAAGGAGATGTTTTGGTACTTAGGTCTAGCTTTATTTATTTACCAACGAAGTTGTGCGTGTAAGCGAATGTAGAGGGAACGTGGAGGTATAGATCTATCTCTTCTACAGATACCGGCAAATAAGTTGAAAAATATTTGGCGTGGAGGGAGTAAGTTCGCGCAGTAGGTGTATGCTTTTCTCGCAAATGTACTGAGTGCGCGAACTTATCCCTTTAACGCCAGACATTTTTCAACTAATTTGCCGGCACTATAACTCAAAAATATTGGAATCGATTCAAACCAAATTTATAAAATCTATTCTCTTATTTTTTTATCTGAAAGAAGAAGGGTGGCTTTGCCTAGAAATGGGACATGCTAACTTATGTATAAAAACGGCTAGAAAAAAATCTACGAAGGGAATTGGGAATGTCAGCAGTCGATCGATCTTAGTTATTTATTACAGACGTAATCGATTAAAATAGCTGCATTCTTGTTTATTTACGTTAATCTGAAATCATAAGTCTATGGTATTCATAATATTTACTTACAATAACCTATATTTTAATACAGTTCAGCGACTGACTAACTGGAACACGGTAATTAAATCCTTGGTGAACTATTTACGTTATTTATAATCATTACAGACGTATTGAAATGTGACAATGTAACTTTTATACAATTTTTCCTTTATCTAGGTAAGGTAAGGTAGGTACTCAAATTGTACAACTTGCTAAATGTTCACAACCTTCTACTTCACTCCAAATTTTCGAATCCGAATCAAAATAATATTCACAATGTCCATTGCACTCAAGCAAACAAAAACTCTATCTGGGGGTGTGAACCTTTAGAAAAAGCAGAAAAAATAAAATATCTTGGTGTGACTATTGATCGATCTTGACTAGAAATACCACCTAACTCACGTTAGGGTCGCATAAAAATTATAAGAAACGCCATCGCCATCTTGTTTTTTTTTCAATCACTTGTCGCTCAATGAAACCTATAATAATAATTTGGATTTTTTAAAACTTCATAAGCTCATATCTCCGAAACGAGTCACTTTAAGGACGTCATCATTATGATGGAATGTTTTATGTTTATTTAGATATACCTATCTAAATATGTAATATGTTTCAATTCGCTACACGGCGATTTTTTATGCCGTTATATTTGTATTATTTTTTAAATTTTTCATTATTTAGATTTTAAGCAGGCGGGTTTTATTAAATTCGGCTCAATGTATTAATGTAATAAGTTAAGTACCTAATGTTACTCCTTCGTCTAAAAACTAGGTAGGTACTGTAGAGATTGCGATCAAACTTGGTAGGTATGCAGATTGCAGAGAACTAGATCGGCATTAACACATAGACTACTTTTTATCCCGATGTTTCCAGGATTGAAACTTACCACGGAGCGCAGCTGAACCGGGGGCTGAATCCTGACGCTGAATCTTGAATATCTTATTCTACGCCACTCTTAATTACTTACCTACCTATACTAGTGTGTGATAGATAATTGACTATTTAAATTAAACAAAAAGGTATAAGAAACGTCGTCGGTCTATTCACAAAAGGTACACATAGTTAACAATAATGTACCTATTCGTTTTTATTTTCTTTTTTTACCTCCTATCTTCATTTAGTTAGACTGTACAAAATTATATGAATAACATTCCATGCCTTGCAAAAAATAACTCACTAAAACTTATTAGGTTTTGTATAAGCACCTACAAACAATGGTATTTCTGTATCTCTATCTACAATCATGAACAAAAATGGTTTGTTTGCTATAAACTGATTTGGCATAGACCTCGCTTCGAAGATAGCTTCGCTTGCAGCACTGGCTACCGTACCATCCTCCATTACTTCAATATCTGCTTTCTGCACCAAGTTAGAAACAAATACATGCTCTTGAGTTAGATCGCCGAACTTAGCTTGAGATCTGTCAAACATCTTCCTTAAACCCATATCAATTAGGAACTCCTTCAAATTAACGTCAGCAGTTATTTTAAATCTTGGAATCTGTACAGAAACAGTATCCTGCCCATGGAGTTTATAGGTTGCAAAAATTGTTCTTAAACTTATTAGTCTTAGTTTGTCTATGACTGTAGTTACTGATGCGCCTGTTTCTGGTAAGAAAATAAGCATTGAAAATCTGTTGTCTTCTCCGTAAGGTAATTCCAACACTTCAGCTTGAATTTGACTAATAAATGCAACATTGAAGACGCCAGTAACGAACATGAGGTCTACATCACCGATTTGAATGCCTTTTTCATTATAGAATGCACTGGGTTCAGTGTCTGAATAGGGGAATTGAATTTTCCAAGCACCTTTGAAGAATAATGCATCTATCAACACAATAAGCGCTCCATCTAAATCACCAGCTGTCACTATTTCATCTATAGCTTCATGAGTGGCTCTACTAACGTAGTCGTTGATATAATTAGCTGCGGTGTTCGAATCACTGAATGGTATTATATCTATATTACAAATACCAGCTTTACTCACATCAAATTTAAAGTCTTCATTGCAATTTACGTAAGTATCTATGAATAAGGTTGCGCTTCGTTCCAATACTGTTCCATTTGCCGTGGAAGTCAGTCTTCTAGCGATTTCGAAGTATCGATCATTGAAGCAAGTATGTGGATGCATTTTGAGGACATGGGCGATTTCTGTGAGCGTGTCTTCTGTCGCTCCCAGCGAAAGCGCCGAAAGTAAAGTCCACGCTGATATTCCAGATGCGACGAAGTGGCTCTCTGTGTCTTGGTTGATTCGCTTTGCTAATTGAGTTGTAAATTCGAAGACAGATCGCTTGAAAAACTGTTGGGCTTTCTCAACGGTACACTGTCCATTTACACTAGATAATATAGCGATTAATAATAAGAAAGTTAATGTATGTAAGCTTGCCATTTTTACTCTGTCGAGAGAGCTCACTGACTGATATTTTAGAGTACGAGTTGCTCGTATCTTCTGACCCGTGATAACACGGGCTTCCGACGAAATTTACAAACCAAATGTACGTTGTGATTTAGTTTAGATTTGTTTTAAAGTTTTCGAGTTATGTAAGAGGGTTATCTGGGGTTTTTACTGCGGGTATTTTAGTGTTAAGGAATTAAAATAGATACCTAGTTAGTTACACGTTTTTGAAGAACTATAATTGTTGTGTTTGAACTTCGAACTTCTGTTGCTATCTCTATAGATATCAATACTTTTAATAAAATCGTAACGTGTCTGTTTTTGAAAGATATTTTGAAATAACTATTTTTAGGGGTATGTACCCACTAACATAACAGACCCCATTTCCGTGTTTAACTTTTTGTCTGTTTGTCCGTTTGTCTGTGTGATTGTGCGCGCTAATCTTGGAATCGGCTGGACCGATTTCAATGAAATTTGGTATGCATATAACTTGAGACTTCGATTAACATATCCGGATCTTGATATTCGGATAAAAGTAGCCTTTTATCCGGATATCAAGTCCGAATATCCGGATTAAAAATAAAATATTGCGTAATTTCGTTGTTTTTTAACCATCGTCATCCATCGTCATCATCACTTACTGACATACAAATTTTACCTTACCTCACCTACCTACCGCAATGCAAATAGCGCCTGGCTTCAACTGTACTTCAATGGGCGACCGTTTAAGTGTGGATTTTTGCGTTACGGTAGGTAGGTGTAAGAACAATCGGGATTGCGACTCGCGCGGGTGAAACCGCGGGGCGCAGCTAGTAAGATAAATAAAATGTTACTGTTGTGAAATTTATATCTAAACAGAAATAAGAATTACCAACTATTAATATTGATGTTTCGTCTAACTCAGGTTTGAAAAAACTAATTCTGTTTTTTACACGACTGCCTAGGATGGGTTATTTTAGAATAAGATGTTGTAATTTGAACTGTAATCTGCCGTATACCTGCCGTACGTGCAAGGGTAATTAATTAAGTATTGAGTCAATGATGAACCCTTTGTGCGCCAGTCCGACTCGCACTTAGCTGGTTTTGTTAATTATACCTTCTCAAGAATCTCTAGGCGCCTTGTCATTTGAAATATTTATGAATTCAGACAGATTTAAATCAGAGTAAATTATATTTTGCAGTTTTGGCCGAACGCCATACGATGTGATCTTTGTAAAAATATTGCTAATACAAGGTCAATGTCATTTCTTTTAGTGTTTTTGTACTGTATTTATTTAGTAACTACAATGTTTTTCTTCGGTTTTCGCGATGTCGGATTAAAATTTTTTTTTCGGTTTTAATCGTGTTGCATTTATATCCGTGGTTAGCATCAATGAGTCTATTAAAGTTATAGAGACGCAATTGCAGAACAAATCATTATTGAAAAGCGGCACAAATTGTATGCTATACAACCTCATTATTTATATTAATTCACATAATAGACGAAACTATTGTTATCTCTTTCTAAAACATAAAGACTCAATGCTACTTGCATGACGTAAGAAGGAGATGTCATAATATTATTATGACAACTCATAGCGGTTAGGAGAGAATGATAAAACGTCAAAGTCAAAAACTTCGTTGAGTTTTTGGAAAAAAAACTTTGTCAAAAAATAAACTAAAATAAATAAATACTGCTTTACTTACGTATGAAATGAAATATTTTTGCCAGTTTTTGGAGTATAATTCGTGGATCGCCTAAATAAGCACGACGACATTGTTGTTTGTGAATAATGTTGTGAAAGTGAACTAAATGTACTGTATGTCAACAAGCGGTTGATCGTGACGTGAGCTGGGATGGAACTAAGACTTCTCTGGCTAGATAGCTTGCATTTGTGTAGCCAAGAAATTTGCCCTATTACGTATCTAGAAGTTTTTACATATCTCTGGTTAGCATGAGCTTATAGGACAATCCTCGAATCTTAGGGCCTTTATAAAATGTTTGACACCATAGTGATAAAACTGAAAAATTAGTAAATTTAAGGTAAATTAATACAAATTCCACCTCTTCCTACTTTCATCCGCCTGGAAAGTCACTTTTAGTGATACCTACTACTTACTAGCTAGATGATTGTGCTTCATCTTAGCCCTAGTTAAAACCGGACGCGGAACAAGCCATACCTACCTAGTTATTTTGAATGCATTAGGTAAATCTACTCTGCGGTTCCAGAAGCATAGTAGCTTACCATAGGGCTAGATGGTGCTGCATGTTGTTCACAGAATTTATTTATTTATTATCTGCAGAACAATAAATAAGTATTGTTTATGTAGGTGAAAGTTTGTGTGTAAGTAAACGAGCAGGCACCTTTATTCGTTACCCCATGACGCAAAAACTAGGCACCTACTGAATAGATTGCGATGAAACTCGGTATATATACAAATAACTGGAGATTTGATTTAACACATAGAAAACCTACGCGGAACTTATCTACGCGGGTAAAACCGCCGGGCGTAGCTAGTATTACATACCTACTGTTGAAATCGCGTGTCATTGAGAACCTCCACCTTTTATGAAGTCGAAAGACAATATCTACTGATCAATCTAGTAAAAGCATTATAAATTTGACCGTATTCTTGATAATTAGACTCGATACAGACAGACGATCTAAATTCAAATTTTACTTATTTAGGCTTTATTACCCGCACCTACCCAAACCGCACACCCACACGGCTTTTCCTTGTTGAATACCCTAAATATTTTTAACAGTTTCAGAGATTCAGGTCTGTCTGTCCTAAACCTCCTGTCTGTCTGTTACTATTTTATCGTAACAGACACACAGAGTTACTTTCGAATTTCTAATATGAGTAGGGATTGTTTAAATGATTTGCCATTGAGAACCTCCTCCTTTTATGAAGTCGACAGACAGTTACTGTTGTCTAATGATTAATCTTGGTAACGCAATCTTTATAAATTAGACCGTGCGTTCTTGTAATTAATTAGAATCAATACAGACGGTCTAAATTCATCAAACACTTTTATCCTTGACTTGTAACACTTTAACACATCTCTATGAGTTCTATGAACTGTGTTACCTCTACACACCTACCAAGGCAAGTATTCTATAAACTAAAATGTTTCAACCATGCCTCAGTATTGTAAGATTTTTTTCGAGAACTTTATCTATAAGTCCGTACTTTGACGTTGCTAAGCACAAATCGGTCCAGCCGTTTTGAAGATAAATGGGAACATTAAATTGCGCACACACACACACAACCTCTCACTCACCCCAAATGCATATACCCTGCTCCGTTCCAAGTTTTTGCTAAGTAAAGTCAAAGTTTTCCAAATTTAGAATAAACAATCAAAAATAATGACCAAAGCTTTGCTTCTCTGTTATGACTATAAAGTTCTTTTTATTTTATTTGTATACACGTATTACAACTAGGAGTTCGCCCCGAACTGAGACCTCACGACCCCCTATCTCCCTAACCCCCCTACCGATCCGGCTCATCTTCGAACTCATAAATTCTATTGACCTAAACTACGCGCATACCAAAATTCATGAAGATCGGAGCTACGTTACTCAAGTTATCGTCGAACAAACATACAAAGATACAAGCGCCAGGCCAGTCTACACTGGACCTCACTCGCTTCGCCCGTTCTGTCAAAAAGTATTTCAACTTTAAATTCCAATTCAAAGTTTATGCTTAGTTTTTGCTAAGCTCAGTCTGAGCAAAGTCAAAGTAAGCTCTATAGATTTCAGCCTAAAAGCTTCAGCAAAATTTGAAAATAATAATGGAAGCTATAAAGTTAGCTAGTAAGTACAAAGTCGCTCGTATAACTAAAAACGTCTGGACCACAGCTCAGCACCGTTAAGTTTTTCTCGAAATCAGTTTAACTTTTGTTTTCGATAATTTGTTTCGTTAGACCTTTGTAGTGTTAATATTTTTTTGCAAAATAACCAGCATTGCTGAAGCACTGTTAAGACATTTTAGTTATAGGTACCTATAAGAATACGGTCCCAGCTAGGTACCTACCAAAAATAGATAATTTGCTAGAAAACACTCCTCCTAATTGATATCTAGACTCTAAAGATCTTACATTAAACTAAGTAGGTACCTATTTGAAGCCCAGTCATTGCCCGAAAACGCGGTCAAACTGTTAGTTTTTTGCCTCACCTATCTAATTGTTCGTAGAAAAACGATTGTAACCATGGAGTTTTTGCCTTATAAATTCAACATAGCAATAATAATAATAAATAAATAAATAAATTCTGTAAGCATCACGCAGCGCCGTCTAGCCCCATGATAAGCTAAGCTTGTGTTATGGTGACTAGACAACTGATATAATAACTTGTAGGTACCTATTTATAATACCTAGAACAGATAAGAAGACATTTATTGACAACAAAACACTCGACTAGAAACAAAGGATCACAAAAGTTATTTATTGTTCATATTTTGTAAATATTAATAGGTACATATAAACATAAAGAGACATATAGAGACCAAAAACAAATACTTATATAAATTTTAACAGTAAATACTTGTTCCCGCGGGAACCAACCTTCGACTTTGGTCAGGTATTATAGGCCAAAGCGTTTTCTTAAAATTATAAAATAATATTTTTTTTTACCTAATCTTTTCATTTGGAAAATTCATAATATATCTATACCACCTCTACTAAATTAATAAATTCTAATAAAACACACGTTAAAAATAAATCCATCTAATTTCTAACCGCCAAGTATTTGGTGACCACAGCTGCCGAACCAATTAATTTATTGGTTAATAATCAATGAGATTCCACTTAATTACAACGGCATGCGGCAGCCATACAAATAACCAACAATCACGGGCTAAAATCCTTGAAATATCAATAAAACATTACGTAGATTGCATTTTATTAGTCAATCTTTGAGGACATCAAAGTGATCTGATGCGTTTGATCATGGACGACTAATTGTGATGTATCTTGATTACTGATTTATTTAGTACTTAGCTGACTTGTGGCGTAGTTTGCTCTAGAGTGGCCCTGTGATATTCTTTACATCAGATATGCTAGCATTTGACCTTTGTTTCGTGCAATATTTATTTATCTATATTTGTTTAAAAAAAAATAACCTGGTTAATGTTGTGTTTTATTAATTTAGGTATTTGTTCTATCAAAATGTGTATAATAAATACCCAATTTGTTTCGTTTTAGTTTTTGTAAAAAATACTTTTTCTATAATAACAGTTAGTCAGCGATGTACCTACCTACTTTTCAATTACGCACTTTAAAAAAACAAACGCTGGATAACGCTGCGATTAGTTCTACATTAACTCTAAAGCCGAGGGTGTAACATGCTTGCGTACAATAAAGCTCTTTTACTTTTCACTATAGACTTGACGATATGTAACGATAAAGCGGGTAGCGTAGGTTCTATTGTATTGGACCTACCAGTTCCTATTCCAGAAACCAAAGCGACATAATATACAATTTGTAACGGGTAAGCCCTTTTAATCCGAAAGGGGGTTGTTCTAGACGTCTAAACGAACAACTTTTGTTCTACGACTTTTGAAAATTTAATATTTTTTTTTTAAATATTGTGATTAGGTTTCCCTGAAAAAACAGCTGCTTTTGAAAATAAAGGTAATTGAAGTTTTGATTGTAAACCATCAAACTAAATAATAGGACAGCATAAGGTCAATGACCTCGAACTCTCAGAAACAGCTGATTTTCAAGTAAACTTTACACCTAAATTTTTCGAAAAGTACAGTGAATTTACAAAAGTCGTAGAACAAAAGTTGTTCGCCTAGACGTCTAGAACAACCCCCTTTCGGATTAAAAGGGCTTACCCGTTACACCTTGTATATGCCTACTCTCCTAGGCCAAAGGGAAGTCTCATACTTCGCAGCGGAGCAGCAGGGATAAATCGGGAGATCACAATGTGTGTTTCGATGAGAGTAATCCAAGTCGAAACTGGGTTGAACTACACGTCGACTAGACAAACAACTTTTGTTCAACAACTTCTGGAAATTTCTGCTAAATTTGAGGTACCTATGAGTAATGTTTCCATGAAAATGCATCTTTAATTGTGAAAACTTTATTTGAAAACCAATTCACCTTTGTGAATTTCTTCTTACACTGATTTACACATATTGCGCCCATGGGCCCGTACCTATCTTTTATACAGCAATCAAAGCAGCAGCTACGCCACTGCTCAACAGTAGCGAGTCGCAATAGAATCTGTTACGGCACCTATATCTAGCCAAATGACATCAATAAATGTATGACCTATGTATGTAGTTATTCAATACCTATTTGTATGTCCACGGTGATTTCATTTTACGCTCGTAAATTGTAATATTTAGTACTCTAGACATCTAGTTAGAACACTCGTATAACGTTAATTATTCTAAGAAGTTTTTACAGTGAGTAGGAGCTTACGTGCCGATCTATAATAGTAGTTTATGCACCGAGGTACTAAAGTCCTGTCTTATATAGCGGGCGTCATATTGAATCCAAAGCGTACGAAGGACTCTAGAGGGTTAACTCCCGAGCGGAGCGAGGGTGTTAAAAACTTAACTCCTGAGCGAAGCGAAGGAGTTATGTACCTAGAGTCCTGAGTGAAGCGTGGGATTCAAGCGCCCAAGATAAAGACAGACTTTAGTACCGAGGTGAATACTCTACTTTACACATCTACTGCGAGATAATAAAAGGGCTACAAAAATAAGCATTTTAACTAACAACAAAAAATATATTAATGCAACGTATTTGAAATATGTCAATATAGACAGCTCTATATTAATTAAATTTAACAATGTTATATCAAAATAATGAAACCAAGTATCGGACTTAGCTGTTGAAAAAAAAAGTTGGGGCTTTATACTAACCAAAACTTTTTGCTTTACCCTTCCGTCCGTGAAAATTGAAAAAATTAGCCCAGTCTTTATTTTTTTATGTGTTATGTCTAGGTGGCCAGTTCGAAATGGCCGTATGCTACCAGAACCTTAGCATAATGAGCACTTTATGCACCTAGGGAATAAAGACTCGCTTTAAGTTGACCTTTTTGGTCAAAAAAGAATTGATAAAAATTACCAAAATAACCTCTACATAGGTACAGAGCCACCGACTAATTAATCTGTTTTATCATTTGAAGTCGGGCAGCCAAACTAAGTACAATATGGAACCAACCAGTAAAACTGCCCGACTTCAGATGATAAAACAGATTAATTAGTCGGTGGCTCTGTACCTATGTAGAGGTTATTTTGGTAATTTTTATCAATTCTTTTTTTTGGTTGTTTTTTAAATTATTTTTTGTTTCTTTTTGAAGTCGGTTTTTTAATTGTTAAATTATTTTTTTATTTTACCCTTTTTAGTATACTTCTTCTTCTTCTAAGTCGTGTCACTCTTGACAGAGTGGTCGTGGTCGTCAAGTGTCGTCCTGATGAGCAACCATCTTAATTATGCGCCGCCATTCTTCTCGTACTGTTGCTGCTCTAGTACATTCATGCACGGGACGGCTCGTTGCAGTTTTAATTTGGTCTGTCCATCTCATGGGTGATCTACCGCGCGGTCTGATACCCTCAACCTTCCCCTGCACAACCAAACGCTTAATGGAGTCATTATCGCGTCGGGACACATGGCCAAAAAACGCGAGTATACGTGCTTGGACTATTGATGATAGGCACTGCTTGACATTGAGCTCTTTACGTATGGATACGTTAGTTCGGAACTCAGTCCAAGATACCCCGAGCATTCGCCTCCAGCACCACATCTCCAATGCGTCAACCTTTGCTTTCTCCGTTTCACGCAACGTCCACGTCTCCGACGCGTAGAGAAAAATGGGAAATACTAATGATTTGACTAGCCGGATCTTAGTAGCTCTTGTAATATTTTTATTCCTCCAAATTTTTCTCAGTTTGTCCATAGCAGACAAGGTGATTGCCATTCGTCGCTTGATCTCATCCACACAACCACCATTATTGGATATAAGGACGCCCAAGTATACATACGATTGGACAACCTCGCAATTCCCAATTTGCGCCACCCCCGGCGAGTTGTTATTAGCACGATCAACAATCATCATTTTTGTTTTGGCACGATTTATTCTAAGCCCAAAATCAAGACTAGTGCTCTCCATTTTTTGGAGAAGGTCTTCCATATTGCGCATGGTGCTTGCGAATAAGGTAGTATCATCTGCATATCGTAAGTTAGTGATTCTCTTACCACCAATCGAGACACCATCCGTCCAGTCCTCAAGAGCTATTCTCATGACCATCTCTGTGTAGGTATTAAACAGAAGAGGTGAAATTATACACCCCTGCCGTACGCCCGCGCTGGGGTGGAAACCAGATGACAGTACTTCATCTGTTCTGACTGATGCTGTTCCCTCTTCATATAGGCGCCGGAGCAAATTGACTAGATGCTTCGGTGCCCCCATTGCCAAAAGAGATTGCCATAATATTGGCCATTTCACAGAGTCGAACGCTTTAGAAAAATCAACAAAGCAAATATAAGTTGGCCTGTTAAATTCTCTGGCTTTCTCGATTATTTGACGCAAATTGAAAATTTGCTCACGGGTACCTTTGCCTTTTACGAAGCCAGCCTGCTCAGGTGCAATTTCTTTAGAGAGAAAGGATTTGAGTCTTTCATTTAGAACATGTAGGAGTATTTTACTTGCATGTGATATCAAAGCGATGAGTCTATAATTGCTACACTTCCTCGTAGACCCTTTTTTATGTAGAGGAATGAATATGGTGTGAACCCATTCTTTAGGCCACTTCCCAGTTTGCCAGATTTTGTTACAGAGGGAGTGAAATATCTCGACCCCACAATCTCCTGCGGACTTAATAACCTCTATTGGAATGCTATCCACACCTGTAGCTTTTCCCGACTTAAGGTGTTTGATCGCAGCTCTTATTTCTTCCTTAAGAATGTTTGGTTCCAGTTCGTTTTCCTCAGGCGTTGTGTCGGCAAATTCTTGTGAATGCGGGTCCCGAAACAGTGCCTGACAATAATCTCTCCAGGTCTCTGATATTTGATCTATTTCCGTTACTAGCTCACAGTTACTATTTTCTATGGCCCACGTTCTGGAAGAGAGAGTTTTCGTCAGTGATCGAATCTTTTGATGAAGGTCCCTAGTTTCGTATTTGTCTGCATGAACTTCGATTTCTGCACAGATATTTCTCAGCTTAGAGTTCAGATCTCTCCTGCATTCGGATTGTATTTCGGCAGATAAGGAATTAAGGGATCTTACATCAGCACCGGCTGCTTTCATTTTCCTCCTCTTTTCAATCAACGCCAGAGTACTATCACTCATCCAGTGTTGACGTTTCCGAGTTTCCCCAAGAGTTTTGGACTCATTTAGCGCACTTTTTATTAGGCTTTTTGATCTGTTCCACAACTCATCTGTGTTATAGTTAGAATGAGTCGGACTAGATGAACCTGTCCACTTTTCCCAATTCTTTTCAAGAGCAGCGGTAAAGTGAGAAATATTTTTCACCTCGATTCTTGTTTGTTTTTCAAGTTTCCTAGATGCTTTAAGTTTCAGCTGTAATTTAGAGATCAGTAGTTGGTGATCTGAGCCGCAATCCGCCCCCGGGAGAGTGTGAGAATTTTTTATTGACGTCTTCCAACGCTCTCGAATCATAACATAATCGATTTGATTTTTAGTTCGGCCATCAGGTGAAGTCCAGGTAAAAAGTCTACGGGGGTGGTGTTTGAAAAAGCTGTTTGCAATAACTAAACTGTTATCAGCTGCAAACTGTATTAGACGCTCCCCACT
This sequence comes from Idaea dimidiata, assembly GCA_949358125.1. NCBI lineage: Eukaryota > Metazoa > Arthropoda > Insecta > Lepidoptera > Geometridae > Idaea > Idaea dimidiata. The sequence continues at coordinate 16,062,828 of OX442334.1, read as the reverse complement.
CTTGTTGCGCTGACCCAATCCAAATCGGCCGACGACATCGCCTAATTGGTGAGCATTTTCTCCTATCTTGGAATTGAAATCTCCCAGTATCATGAGCATTTCTCTACTTGGTAGTTTTGAAATTGTTGTTTCCAACTCTGTGTAGAAGTTATCCACGACATCATCACTGGCACTGGTTGTGGGTGCGTAAACCTGTACAATATTGATATTTATGGGTGTCGCTTTCAATTTGATACTGATAACCCTGTCACTAATGGGTTCATAGCCTAGCACACAATTCCGTAGGTATTTTGGAAGAAGGAAAGCAACCCCATTTTCACTGTACTGGTCATTTCCAGAGAAATAAACAGCATGGCTTTCTGTTAGAAAGTGGCCCTGACCCTTCCAGTGAGTCTCACTTAACCCACAGATGTTCAGTTCACATCTGGATATTTCTTTTTCAAGGATGTCAAATTTTCCAGCCTTTAGCAAGCCCCGCACATTCCAAGTTCCTATCCTCAAAATATGTCTCAGCTTGATGAGGTTTCCAGTAGCACAGTTTCCATGCGTTGCCTGGTCACCTACATTCGCATGGCCGGTAGCATATTTCCCACCGTCTGCCCCGGAAGCAGAACGGCGCCGGTTGCTAGACGGATCGCATGGCCATCTTTTTAAAACTTTTGGAACTTTCATTGACGACTTTCTTTGGGAAAATAGTGTAGTAGTTTCCCCTTGCTTTCTACACCAAACATTTTTGGGGTTATTTAGACCCCAAGGCCGCTGAGACCTCTTCCATCCGGTTTCCCTTCAGGGGTGTTATGGGTATACCGCCAAAGCTCGGTCGCCAGAGCCTCGTCTGTTATCTAGCAGGGGGCACCACGACGAGCCGAAGCTGTCGTCGCTGGTTTTACGTTTGATCCACCAGCGCGTGCAGGTGAGGTTGACAGTTGGGGTCGGTGTAGATGTTAGTTCCGTTCTCCCCCTTACCCCCCTTAGTATACTTACCTACCTAAAAATCAACAATATTGGTACCGTAATTTTCATTATTGAAGAGTTTGCTGATGAGAAGGTGGTTTCAGGTGCCCCATCAATCTGTACTTAGTTCTTTAGGGGTGTATTATTTTTGGTAGAAGTCCAAAAATGAGTAATTTATTGAATTCTGGGATGCTATCCTGTCCATCATTCCGAAGATACTCATCAGATCCTTACCAAACTTTCATGGGACCACCTCGTAGCTTTCACCTTTCCATTAAAAAAAGAAACATCTCAATCGGTCAAGCCATCTTCGAGTAATCGATAAACAACTGGATTGATTAATGCGTTTTGAGGAGCATTTCCGTTCATCACTCCCAAGACCCTCATCAGATCCACATCAAATTTTTATGGGACCATCTTGGAGCTCCTACCTATCCATTAAAAAAGGAATCATCTTAATCCGTCAATCCGTCTTCGAGTAATCGGTAAACATACAAAAAAAAAAAAAAATATTATACATACAGACGAATTGATAACCTCCTCCTTTTTTTTGAAGTCGGTTAATAAAGTAACTTTGTAGAGCAGTAGGTGTGTAAATTATGTTTACTCTATGCGTCTGCATTTTTTTTAGGTAGGTAGGTACAAAATTCGGGTGACTTTAAATCATCTATCTTCTATACTTATAATAAAGAGAGGACAAAAAGTCTGTACCTATTTGGAAGTAAATTAAAAAAGTTGTCTAGGCGATTTAGGAAAAGTAGTAGAACTTAGTAAAAAAAAGTAGTAAAGAATGATATACTTAATACATGTCTGTTTGTCGGTTTCTGTTTGTTCCTTATACATTTTAAAACTACTAATCCGATTGAAATCTGGATCAATATTGGATTGGTTCTATTTTCGAGGAATCTCGTGGTATACTTTACATCGAAATCCAATTAGTAGAACCCGAGTATTGAACTAAAAAGTCGGCTATGCACTATTTCTACGCAGAGGAAGTCGCGGGTAGAAGCTAGTATATTATACGATTTTAAACATGGTTAGATATAAAAGGTACCTAAATAATACCCTTTGATTTAACCTTAACATTATCTCGATGTATGATTTAACCTTAACATTATCTCGATGTAAATTAACCCATCGATGTTCTTATTATTTATCAAATTGGAGTCTTGGTATTACCCAAATTTTAATAAATTGCACTACCACTATAATACTTGTTTAGACCTTATTACCCGCACCTACCCCAACAAAAACGAAACAAATTTTTTTTTCTTAATTCTTCTTAAAATTTTTGTTTTACCAAATTATCGTTTAGAAAACTAATAAAAGCTAAACTACTGTTTCAAAGAGAAAACGCATGACGTCATAAAGTAAAATAAATTAAAAGATTCTCAACAACAAATCATAAAAAAACTACTAAATTTAATTTTACGCTTCCATCCGTTGAACTTAGGTTCATGGACAAAGAGGTAGGTATCTATTCTAACTGTGTTTTTGCAGAGTTAGAAAACCTATTTGATCTTTTCGGTTCTGTTATTTCGTAACATGCTTTTTCGATCTATTCTTATTTTTAGAACTAGGTACGGGTCTAAATTGAGTTGGAGATAATTCTAGATTAAGTTGGACAATAACTGAGAAAGTTTGTGTTTATGTAATTAAACGAGTATATTTTGTTAAGTACTCCTTCACGCAAAAACGACTAACTAAACCGTTTACAATGAAACTTGGTATGCAGATAGGATCTAGATGAACAACTAGGCCGATATTGTGTTTCACGTGGGTAATACCGCCGCCTGGGGCGCAACTAGTACAATTACGTTTTCACCGGATGATGCTGAACTTGTTAGAATCAATAGAATCGCTACATTCACCTATCGCTTAGCACAGCTTCGGTATAGTTGCAGCTAAACTAACCGCCCTATCCAAGAATAATTATGTTTTAATAACATCTAAATAATATTATTTGTTTTGAATTGTTCGCCAAATTACCTCATGTAATATTTATTTGTAAAGCATTCCCAATGGTTGTTTGAATATTTTCTTATTCGCAGAACTTCTACTTTGTTGTATCGATTACTTATCTAATTAGTATTTAGTCTGTTTTTGTTGTAAATTACTCTTTCTTTTCTTAAGTTTTGGTACATTATAGTACCATGACATAGTTAGGTACGTGGAGAACAAATGTCTTGATATGGAGCCACCTCCCGGCCGTGGCAGATTGAGAAGAGCTGGCTAGATGTCGTAAGTGATATATGCGTGATAGCTTCACTACACGGGATGCCGTAAACGTGTGATGTGAAAACGCAAAAGTAGAAATACGGTGCCCGAGCTCCTGAGAGGGTATGTAACCGAGAACATCGTGAGTGATGCAACCTGGAACATCGAGAGCGATGATGATGGTGGCAATCAAGCACATATACATTTAACATTCAACGTCTTGACTGATTAATTGACTGACTGAATGACTAAACTATTTTACCATCAATGCATAGAGTCCATTCCGCTAGACCTGGTTAGAGACATACAATTTTTAGAGTGTTGGATTGAATATTAGTAATAATACCTACTGATTCAAATACTGTGTAGGGATCCCCCAAGAAAGGTTTTAAAAATTCCGCGGCATGCGGCATCTCGACTTACGTGGGTGAAACGGCCGGACTCTGCTAGTCGATTCAGTTGAGTCTAGATACCTATCTAAGTTAAATAAGTACTTTAATAACTTACCGACAGCCAGTACGTTCATTGTAATATTTTATAGAGTCAAGCATTATATATCTAGCCATGTGGCGTCTGCGTTTAAAAATAAATAATTAGAAACGAGTAGGTGTGGTATTTTTGTATGTTTAATCACTAGGCGAACATCGGTAAATAAATATACTGATACAGTCTGGGCAGAACAGAGTAGTGGTCTGCAAAAATCAGGCTAGTTATTCCAGTCTTAAAATCTATAATAGACTCATTGCTTAAAATGCTGTAGGTAGGTACCTAAGATATAGAGTAGAGATGTGTTTAGATTTCGATATAAAACAACGCGTGACAATTGACATGACATTGCGAGTGATGTGATTTAAGATCTGTACACTTTTTTATTTTTCATCTACAGGTCAATAGAAAAACTGCTTGCTTGTGCCTATGTTGACTTTACTAAGTTGAAAATCAAAAACGTAGTCAAATTCCGTAGTTTAACTCACTTAACTATTCCAAAATCTAATTTAGTAAGTAGGCCTTTACTGTAAATGTGTCACGAGCCCTAATCTATATACAGGGTTATGGGTTTCGAATCCAAAACCGTTCAGGGGGTGATTCTTCACATCAAAACGAATAAGTTTTGTTCTACGACTTTTTGAAATTCAAAGTAGTTTTCGAAAATTTTAAGTGTAAAGTTTACTTGAAAATCAGCTGTTTCATAGAGTTAGAGGTCATTGACCTTAAGATGTCCTTTCTTTTAGTTTGGTCTACTACAATAAAAACTGAAATTGAATTTATTTTCAAAAACAGTCGTCTTTTTTCAGTGAGATATAACCTTAAAATTTGCAAAAAAAAAACAAATTTCCAAAAATCGTAGAACAAAAGTAATTCGTTTTGATGTAGAAAATCACCCCCTGAACGGTTTTGGATTCGAAACCCATAACCCTGTATATAAAAGAAAGTCGTGTTAGTTACACCATTTATAACTCAAGAACGGCTGAACCGATTTGGCTGATAATTGGTAGGGAGGTAGCTTAGAACCAGGAGAAGGACATAGGATACTTTTAATCCCCGCGGGAACGGGAACGGGAACGGGACTTACGCGGGTGAAACCGCGGGGCGCAGCTAGTAGCTGATAAAGGCATGTCCTCTTTGTATATAGTCCATGGTATGTACCTACACATTCGGGTCTACCATGATTTCCCTATTGCAAAATCTCATTGCCCTGAGCCCTTAGTATAAGTTTTGATAGTTTATCGTCTCGATGAAACTGGCAGTTTACTTCCATACATTATCTTAGTTCATAGTAGTTACCGCTAGGGGCGCCGATGGAAAATGTATGAAGTAAACTGCCAGTTTCATCGAGACGATAAACTATTAAAACTCATACTAAGGGCTCTGCTAATAAAAATACACTTCTAACTTTAAAACTTCAAATAAAAATTAAATAAAACAAAAGAATAAAGCTCTATAGAACTTTAGACTCTAGAGCATTTTTTTTTAAATAATTTAGCAGAGATAGTGCCTGATTTGAGAAAGAGATCTGTAAAGACCTCGTAGGGCATGGATAATTTTATATATAAAAACATGTGTGCAAAATTTCAGTTCAATCAGTAACCGGAAAGTGGGTCAAATTTAACTTGCAAGTTTTGACCATGAACGGGACAGGTAAAAGTAAATAAAAACTTGTAAAAAAATGATCTTATAAATAAATGAATCTCTATTTCGCGTGATCATGGCATTTCGATAATTATTGAAGGACCCAATGCCAGATTTTTTTTAAATTTTGGATCAAGACTTACGCAGATGAAACCGCAGGCGCAGCTAGTTGTTTTATAGAAAATTGAGTTTAATTCTAAATTTTAGAATTAAACTCAATTTTACTAGTTAATTAGTAATAAAAATTATTAATTTTAAAGTAATACGTGATCATGGCATCACGAATAAACAGCTGGACCGATTTCGATAATTATTTTTGTGTTGTGTTTGTTATGATCAGGAGAAAGAACTTAATCCAGAATTTTCTAAATTTTGAATAAAGACTTACGCAGTTGAAACCGCGGGCGCAGCTAGTTGTTTTATAGAAAAATGAGTATAATTCTAAATATTGAGTTTCTTATCTAATAATTACTAAGATGTAGGATCTATTTTAATCCCTCTGAACATTTGGTCCGATTGCTTTATCCGACTAATCGGACCATGTAAACTTTTTATTCCTGTTGGTTCGATTAATCGTACAACAAAGAATCGCTATTCCGCTTTGTCCGACAAATCTGACCATGTGATTTTATTTTTTCCTGTTGGTTCGATTAATCGTACTACAAGGAATCACAATTTCGCTTCGTCCGACTAATCGGATCGCTTTTTTCCGTGGGTTTGGTTAATACGGCGTTTCCTCGTCGTAAGTACTAACAAACGCTAATCTATCACCATTAAAACCAACAACCAGACTAAAAACTCTTCACGAATTACAGACAGTAATAACAAAAGGTTATAAACAATGATATAAAAAAAAATTGAATTATTGACCGAACGAGCGAAGCGAGTGAGGTCCAGTGTAGACGGGCCTGGCGCTTGTATCTTTGTATCTTTGTATGTTTGTTCGACGATAACTTGAGTATCGTTGCTTCGATCTTCATGAATTTTGGTATGCGCGTAGTTTAGGTCCATAGAATTTATGAGTTCGAAGATGAGCCGGATCGGTAGGGGGGTTGGGGAGATAGGGGGTGCAAAAAGAGAAAATAATCAAGTTCTAAAAATTTGTCAATAGATGGCGCTCAACATACCTCCTAGATCGCGGTATCGTTGCGTTTGCTTGCGATATATACTCCAAGATCGGACATTTTTGTAGGGAATGTTACAAATTGTGGTCGATTGTCGTAATTAAGGAATAATTCTTGTTATGTTATCGTTTTTCTTGTCTTTCGTTATATTTATTCGTTTAATAATAATTCTTATTTTGTAATAAAATAAAGCTGTTGGTGTTAAAATCTCTGTAAATGGATTCTCGTGAGGTCTCAGTTCGGGGCGAACTACTAGTAGTTCGCCCCGAACTGAGACCTCACGACCCCCTATCCCCCCAACCCCCCACCGATCCGGCTCATCTTCAAACTCATAAATTCTATTGACCTATACTACGTGCATACCAAAATTCATGAAGATCGGAGCTACGATACTCAAGTTATCGTCGAACAACCATACAAAGGTACAAAGTTATAAAGATACAAAGATACAAGCGCCAGGCCCGTCTACACTAGACCTCACTCGCTTCGCTCGTTCGGTCAATAATTTGATTTGAATAAATTAATATTGATAAATTTATGGTTTAATTATATTAGATAATGAATATAAAAGAGCCCAGTGTTTCATTCAATGTAAAACTAACCAAAAAAATACTCTACGTATTTTCAATTAAAAACTATGGTCGGACAATGTTTTCTTAAGAACGGTAAAACTTCAGTCCGACTCCTCATTCGAACCAACAGGAATAAAAAGTTTAGATGATCCGATAAGTCGGACCATGTTTTATTAACAATAGTAAAACTTTATAGTCTGACTCCTCATTCGGACCAACAGGAATAAAAAGTTTACATGGTCCGATTAGTCGGATAAAGCAATCGGACCAAGTATTCAGAGGGATTTTAATAGGTAATATGATCCGATTACAATCTACCAATATGTCTACCCCAAGGTTAAAACAATTTTATTGTTCTGAAACCAATCTGTAATGATTCATTCATTACCAATGAATGATCGATTCAATGCAAATATTATATTAAAACCTCTAATCAGGTAAATAGCGGTATGTTATTTATTATCAATTCGCATAAGTACAGGAATTACTTACTATGTAACCTCTTATTTGTCAAGAATTTAAGCATAACTTAAGAAGCAATTAACTTTGTGAGTTAAAATGTATTGATGGGTTCTTGCGTCAATTTTATACCTTTAGTTATGTGGGTATTTTCTTAAAAACTTTACTAGGTTTACTTTAAAAATACTGAGGAAATTGACGAAACTGAGGAATCAGATAATTAGATTTACCTACTTATACAAGTTATACTTGTAACCCACACAAGACCTCCCTCTCCCCCATACGACGACGCCACAAACAGTGATCGCGACAAGATCGTGAGCCACCTCCATCCAACGACTCCCCGCGACCGCCACAATGTCGTCGGTCCACCGAGTAGGTGGTCTTCCAACACTTAGTTTCGCATTGCATCGTGGTCGGTGGAATACTATTGTGTTTTTTATTGTAATTTGATAATATAATGAAATGCACGGAATCGATATGACTTTTGTGACGTATACTTAACTATTTGTGTATTGTTGCCGTTTTTCATGACCAATTTGACATAATTATCCGAATTTATATCATTATTTTTGTTTTTTAATTTATAATTAAGCTTTTTTTATTTTATGTTATTCAATATTATGTGTGATTATAAACTTTGCATTCCGAATTTTGGTTAAGTATGTTGTTCTATTGTTACACCGTGCTTATTGCAAATAAATCTTTGAATCGGCACTCGAGGGCTTTAACTCCGCATCGATCCATATTTCTTCTTTTAGAACTGAAACAATTTCGTATTAAAAGTTGTTTGAAGTGCCAAATGCCAATCTGTGGAACAAAACTGGTCCAATTTGAACGGTCTTCTATGGGGAACACGACACCTTTCGGCCACAGCTCCTATAATAAGTGTGGGTAAGTATAACTTAAAGCACTGTATGTAACTAACTAGTATGAGAGCCCGGTTCAAATGATCCAATGACCTCAGTAACACAACTAGACGTGACTATGTACACAGCACAAGCTGCACCCATTCAACCATGAAACTATTGACAACTCCACGCCGCATTAGATCCACATAAAGAGTAACAGACCGTGGCAACGTTGTTTAGCGGAGGAATTTAGGATTTGAAAAGCGACCCAACAGACCGAATTGTTTGAATATAGAAACAGCTTGTTACATATTTTAATTGAAACTAGCAGAGTTCCGCCGTTTCATCCTTTCTTTGTGGATCCCTAACGTCTTTAACTAGACCTGGGGCTCGATTCGGTAAAGACATACTGGACAAAGCATGCGGAATGCCGACGGAATGCAGGCGACGTGCAGGAGATGTACGTTAATTCGTTCGTATTCTGTAAGTGTTATTTTATCTAATTACTACTTAATTAGATAAGTAGCCTTCAAAATTAAGGGCTACCTAATTATTTAAATAGCTTACCTTCTTCCTCAGCCAATCAGTATTAAAAGAAGTTATAGAATAGCTATTATTTTTACTCCTGCAACAAATCGACTTCTGCAATGCTCATGCATCCCGCCTGTAAGTTTGTCGCATGCTATTTTAACAGAATGAGGGCCCTGACCACTGCTATCAGAGATAACAACAGGGACTAACTGCTTAACGTGTCTTCCGAAGCACGGAGAAGCCCGGGAAAATGTTTTTTTGCCATCGTTCACCTATCGAAGTAATGTCCGCGCCAGGCGACATTTTACACTAGTGTACCTAACTAGAAAAAGACTTTAAAATGCCTAAAAAACTGAAATACTTACTTAAGTTTTCCATAACAGTATAAGTTGTTTTTTGAGGTTTCTTTTGTCGTTGATTTTTGTATGTAGGTATCATTATTACTTTTCATTTAAAAAAATAAATTGACTACGGATTTTTTTAAAGGACTTATAAAATGGCAAAATGTTAATAACTTTGAAGTTCTTAGTACAACATGTATTGTGCAGAGGGAATACTGCGTTCTAGGCAATAGAAATTTAACGAAACATTTACGGCCGAAACGTCGCATAAACCATAATAATCAAACTGAGTCTATAAATATTTGAAGAATGACGGAGCACACAAAAATGACAAGGTCGCAAGGAAAGCCGATGTTCTCACACCTTTACATACGTACGTATTTTAGTGCGTTAATGACAGTATGTTGCTTAACCCAAGGCTCCTAGTTTTATCAGTAAATATAGGTACCTACCTACCTACTGTAGTAAACACAATGTTTGTTGTTCTATGTGTTTTAAGATAAAGGGCTTGTTAGCTTTTACTGGTAATTAGACTAGGTTACCAGGTACTTAACATACAAAAAATAAATAGATAACCTCCTCATTTTTTGAAAGTCGGTTACAAAATAGTTGAGTAACATTTCATATTTACCTTTCAAAAGTGAAAAGTATTTACCTACTCTACAAGATTTAGGACCCATTTTGGGGTCCCGCCCGTACTTCAAAAGGAAAAAGAAGTAACCTTTATAAGAACATCTTGTCCGTTAATCCAAAATTGGGAAGGCGTTGGGACGGATCCCCAGAGATGCAGGTTCAAGTCCTGTCGGGTGCGAAATTTTTGGAAAGCATTTTATATGTTATAGTCAACTTTACAAAAAAGTTGCTTGACACTCTCTCTCTCTCTCTCTTCAACAGCATGTATTGGCCCACTGCAGGGCATATGCCTCTCCCATGTCTCTCCACATCTTCCTATCACAGGTCTTTCTGGACCAGGTTGCCCCGGCATGTGCCTTGATATCGTCAGACCATCTGGCTGGTGGTCTGCCCACGCTTCTTTTCCCAATCCGAGGTCTCCATTCAAGTACAGATCTGCTCCACCTGCCATCCTCCCTTCGGTACACATGTCCGGCCCACGCCCACTTTAGGTTAGCGACTCGAAATCCAACGTCTACCACTTTAGTGCGCTTTCGAATCATGGTATTTCGAACTCTGTCGCGAAGGGAGATTCCGAGCATGATGCGTTCCATAGCTCTCTGTGTAACTTTTAGTTTACGGATTAATTTGATGGTCAACGGCCAGGTTTCACAAGCGTACGTCATGACTGGAAGCACACATTGGCTTGACACTAGTTTTATCAAAAAATATTAAAAAAAAATAAAAAACCCGACTGCCGTTAAAACTGAAAAGTAAAAAACAAGAAGATACCTAAAGGTAAAGAAACCTTAAAAATCGTTCGACGCATCTAGGAGCCTTAAAAAATTGTGGTTGGACTCGGGTGGGACTTCAACACAATTTGGTGTCATTATACTTTACCTTTAAAAGGAATCCCACCCGACTGCATCCACAATTTTTTAAGGCTCCTAGATGCATCGAACGATTTTTAAGGTTTCTTTACCTTTAGGTATCTTCTTGTTTTTTACTTTTCAGTTTTAACGGCAGTCGGGTTTTTTATTTTTTTAAAATGTTTTTTTTATTTAACGCTTTTTAGTTATTAGAGATTAGATACAATTACACCAGAGAAACTCATTAACTCTGGATGTGTATACTCCAGTAGCGAGGACTCGAAATCGGTTAAAGATAGGCTATCTAAAAGCCTTCAATATTATAATAGCTATTCTTTTTGAGTTTTGCTGAGACGGCTATGAAGTAGGCAGGTATCCATCTTAAAATATAATTACCAAATCCGAAAACTTCGTCGCGACTGGTGATACAAAGGCTGGCGGTTTCTTGTCCTAGCGGATTAGCCTTGCTATCCATTATCCATAGCGCGACATTTCAAATTTTTAGTTAATTACTTATTGTAAACATAGTAATTGTTATTTATGTTATCTCTGACGAACTGACAAATCAAACATTCAAATTCCTTCAAAAGTTGAAACTCGGCGTCAAAGTCAAATCGAAAAGTTTTTAAGTAACGTTCCGTTGTCTTTGCTCGGTTTTTATGGTCAAGTTTTGCTTTGACAAATTTTGCTTTATAGCGTTTTAAATCTTTATTTTTATTTATTTATTATTTTAATGTACCCTATGTCACTCTCACGGTCATGACGAATCTAACGACGTATCGTTTATCTAAATCGGCCCAGCCGTTTAGGCCCTACGACGGCACAAAAATAGGTCACATACATACATACATACATACATACACTCACGGCAAAAACATAACACTTCCTTTGGCAGTCGTGTAAAAAATCGCTGGTGCTACGCATTCGCACACGCTGGTTAAAGATGGTTATAACTTTCGTGACACTAGTTCCGTAATTAATACACGGCTTAATATGTGTTTTTAACCTTCATTATAATTAAAAGTGTTTCCTCCAACAAAAAAAAATATTTTTTGAAAAAATGCTTTCTACTTAAAATTTTACACCCGACAGGACTATCTGCAACCCTTCCAAACCCATTATAATACATTTATCCGCTTGCAGTACTTACAATAAATTCAATAAAATATGGATAATAAAGTTACATCTTCAGAAGCATTTATAATCTTTAGCAAAAGTAGGTTATACCTGTGGGTTATACAATGTTTCTTAAAAACGTGTTGAAACAAAAAAGATCATTGAAGAGATTGTTTTAATAATGGCATTGTTTTCAAAGAAGGCTACACTTAAGTTTAGGTAATATTCAATTTATTTTATATAACTTGCCTAAGTATCCTTGCAAAATGTGAAAGTACCCATGTACCTACTGAGTATTTTATTAAAAAAATTAGACCAAGTCTTTTATAAGAGACAAGAAGGTTAATGGTCGCACACTAAGAATATTGTTAAATACCGGGGTTTTTACCATATTTTGATTCATTTTATGTGGAGCTCGATATCAAAACATGGTAAATACCGCGGCATTTAACAATATTCTTAGTAATTTTTTTAGTGTTAATCGTTTTCTAGGTTCGGGGCCAGTCATTTTATAATGCAAACTTCTTCATAATGTCAGGCTGTTAGGAGTTGGTAGTAGTAGTAATACATATTAGGGAACTCATAGAAATAGTACTACAGAGTAACTAGAAAGCTTACTTCGTCAAAAAAACGGTTCTGCTTGATGTTAGAGAGATCCCAGTCTGTCTTTTTTTCACTTTAGTGTTCGTCGGTTACTTAAATAAGGACAGACTGGATCCAACTAGGTTCAACAAGACCGTTTTGATCTATCCAAGCAAAAACTACCTTAACTTTAGAGAACATGATTAAAATTGATATTTCAAAAGTTGTCAAGTGCACAGTCTTCTAGGAGCGAAGACGACGATGTGACAAGTCTATGGTAAAACTTCAATGAAACTCACTGGCAAAATAAAGTGAAAAAAATCGTTACAAAATTTAAGTAGGTAAATTGATTTGTGTCTAATTTTTTTTCGGGGTCAGTCATTTCATTTTATTCGGCAAACTTCTTTGTTAGGGTAAGGAATGGTGAGCGAGTTCGACTCGCACTTGGCCGACTTTTTTAGTGTTCATTTTAATCTTTTTATTACTGTTTGCCCGATAAATATAAGTAGAGGTAAGGCGACTTAATGGTACCTATACGTTCATTCTGCGAATTATTTGAATAAATAGGTCGTGCAATTTAATCTACCAAACAGGAAGTAGATAAAGATTATGGGTAACGGTTGGTGGTAGGTTTAGCTTAGTTTGCTGTACGCAATAAAATTGTGCGGGTACGATCGCTTTTTCTTTAAAGAAAATCCTTAAGTTTGTTCAACATAGATACAGTAAACATATTAGAACATTGGTAGGTACAGTGTCATTTATGAAAACCTAAATTATGAACTAATTAAATGATTTTGACCACGAAAATATATGTCGAGATATATAGTATCCAAACATCTCAAACAGAGCTAGTATTTTAGTCAAATTAGCAATAGAAACAATATTTATATTCAAAGCATTTAATTATGTATAATGACTAGCGTTGAAAGTCGCGAACTTATTCACTTCTCTAAGTCTTAATAAAACACTTTATTTATCCGGTTGAATCGCGTTTTTATTCATTGTTCTAAACGAACTGAGCTTTCGCCAACTTTACAGTTGGCTTTTTCAAGGTTGACTGAGGTGTTTTATTATGCAAATTCGCGAAAACCATAAAATAAATTCTCTAAGTCTTGTTAGAGAAGTGAATAATGTCTAAAATTATATTTTATAGTATCCATTATTTCATGATGTATTTGAACTGTGACCTCTACTAGAGAGAGCCTGTTCGTGACTTATTGAGTTTCGCCTTACGGTGTCAAAGGCGATGATATTCCGCGTCTTCTCATTGATTGGTAATCTACTGTTATCCCCCTGCTATGAATATTATTAAATTCTTGCGCACCGCGGTTTCACCCACGTAAATCCTGATTTTGTGGGAATTTCAGGTTAAAATGGTTAATTCCAGGTATGAACTACGTGTGTTTCTTGCCGTTTTTGCGTGATTGACTGACAGACATTCAACCAAACATCAACCTAAATATTCGCAAGTGAAATGGGTTGAGATTTTTGAACCTAATTTAGTATTGAAATTCAACTGATTTTTCGATTTCAATCGCGTGGAGTTTATTACTTTCAGTATTGTTTAAACGCTCAACGTTTAGAGACCTTTACAGGTCTCCTGAACAACATCATTCAAAAACAAAAAAAAAGGTTTAATTTAAATAAATAAAAAATATTGCACAACATTACACACAGCGCTATCTAGCCCTAAACTAAGCACTAGGCTTGTACTATATGTACTAGACAGCGGATATAGTATACTACATAATATTATCGTTTTTTTTGTTGTAAATACATAGGTACATAATTTACATAGAAAACACCCAGAGTTGAATTTCAATCCAACGTGTTGAAAACAGAAGAAAATTCTACACTATTTGTAGCCAAGATGTATCATGCATCGTTGTATAAATAAAATTGCAACATGATAACTTCATAAGAATATTTTAACTCGTTCCAGTCAAAACTTCAAAACGCTGAATTGATGTGATGCTCCACAGAAACCTCAACATTCGTTTTAATAAATAAAACTACATAACTGAATAAAACTACATAACTTCATATCATAACAGGTGTCATGACATTAACATGTAAAATTAAACATGACAAATTGGTTTAATATTAAAGCAATAAGATATAAAAATGAGACAATAAAAAAAAATACATTCGTTTTGAATAATGAATATAAACAGTCGGGTATAAAAATAATATACCTAATGAAAAAGATTTTAATTTAAAAAACACGAATTTATCAATTCTAAAGGTGATAAAACTAGTTTTAAGAAAATCGAGACTAGACAATGAGGCAGCATTGTGAATCTAACTACACTATATCCAAGAGTTCAGCTGTGGTATCATCTAATTAGCATCCAACGCTACTAGTTGCTATTTATTGTCAAAAAACATATTTCGTATTCTACATTGCTTCTTTAAAGTAATCACCGGTAACAACCACGATACGTCAAAGCAGCAATGTACTGCAAGTTAGCCACTAGTAGCGGTGGATGCTAATTACATGATACCACAGCTGGTCGCCCTAAGGCCTGTAACTTGACCTAACAACTGCTCTCAAAGATAACTGGAACCAACGCCAAAGCACGGAGAAGCACAAGAAAATGATTTTTTCCACAGTTACCCATCCAAGTTATGACCGCACCAAGCATTTTTTAACCTGCACGATTATACAAGAACGGCGGGGATGGCTAGGTTAATGAGTTCCTTTTTTCCGACTTCTATACAGTGTCTTTCGGGGACTGTAATTTACCTAACATCACATAACATTAGAGTAAATAAAAGGACAATTAGGGTCAATGACCTCTAACTTTTAGAAACTGCTATTTTTCAAGTACTTATCTAAACTTTAAACTCGAAATTTTCCAAAAGGCTTACAACAAGAGTCTCTGTTTGATGTTAAAAAATACCCCAGCCCTGCCCTTTTTTCACGACTGCCCAAGAAAGTGTTATGTTTTTGCCGTGATTTGATTAGCAATTTAGCACCCAATACAAGATGTAACGGGTATGCCCTTTTAACTTTTAACGAACAATTTTTGTTCTACGACTTTTGGAAATTCGAAGTACTTTTCGAAAATTTTAAGTGTAAAGTTTACTTGAAGATCAGCTGTTTCTTAGAGTTCGAGGTCATTGACCTTATGTTGTCCTTTCATTTAGTTTGGTCTACTACAATCAAAACTTCAATTACCTTTATTTTCAAAAACAGCTGTTTTTTTAATAAAATATTGATCTAGACCCGAAAATCTTAAAATGGAAAAGCTACTAAAATTGAAGATAAATCGTTTTAGTATTTTATATACTTATAAAAATAGGAAGGAACGTTAGGTATGCAAATAAAATAAAACAAACCTATATTGTCTATTAACGGGCATCAATTAAAATTCCATGTTCAGTCTGAGGCGATGTTGCTATAAGAATGAGACATACGTTCACTTTCAATACCATCTGATAGAACAAGTTCAAAAGCTTATTATAGGCTCAGCAGAGTAGAAACTTTTTAATCGGTCGATCTCTTGCGGTAGGTATACTATGTTTGTCTGACTATAAGAGCTGATTTTTCAAATCCCTAGATAGAAATTTCTGACAAATAAAAAGTAACACCACCGAATAAAAAACGTCATTATGATATTTAAAAAGAATATAAATATAAATTAATATTAATTAATAATTAGGCTTAGTGGAATGGATTAAATGTCAAAGTCATAAGTCTTGAAATAACCAAAACGATCGGCCGATTAGAAAGTCCACAGTTTGCAACTTAGTCTGCGAAGACTCTAATACTTACTGAATGAATCTACCGCATTCGGCGGAGAGCACGCGCCTCGAACAAACGTGCGTCAAAATGTTACTAAAATTGATACTACTTACGTTACTACACCAGTCAATATTCGGTCAACAATACACTTGCAACCAAAGATCAGCTTTACTTCTACTGAAGAAGCCTGCCTATGAATTTTCAACAAGGATTTTGGACCGAGTCGCCCAAAACACAGATGGACACTTCGTATTCTCTCCTCTATCAGCCTGGCTTCAGCTAACAACTTTAGCTGAAGGCTCGACAGGGAAAACCTTCCGAGAAATATGGAAAGTCACAAGGCACCATCGAAACCGCTGCTTCAAGCTCAAACTAGCCAAAATCCTGAACAAACTAAACCGAAATTTGAAATACGAAATGAAAAGAAAAAGTGTCATGATCATAGATGAGTTATTGGCAGTGAATAAGAATTATATTCGTGACGTGCAAAAGTTTTATAAAATGAAAGTTTTATTGAAAAATTTTGAGTACCCTGATACGTCTGCTGCTGAAGTCAACCAAATCGTGTCTCTTGGAACTTCCGGTGTGTTTAAAGAAGTGGTTTACAGTGATGATTTTGATTCGACATTGCTTTTAATGAGTGACAGTGTGTACTTCCGAAGTTCTTGGAGAAATCCTTTCAATATAGCCTACACTTCGATCGAGCCATTCTTCGCGGAATCAGGTGAAAAAATAGGCGAAGTAAATATGATGAATCAGATAGGCTACTTCAATATAACTGAACTACCTTTTATTAATGCAAAGATATTAGAAATTCCTTGTGCAAGCGATGTTTCAATGTTACTATTTTTACCGATCAATGACGTATGGGTAGGCGATTTATTTTTCGACATGCATCGTACGAAATTGACATCTATATACAATGTTTTTAAGTCTCAAGGTGAGAGATTAGTTAACGTTAAAATTCCTAGGTTCAAAATTAATACGACTGTTGATAATTTGCCGGAGTTGATTTTCGATATGGGGGTTCGGAGGATTTTTGATCCGGATAAATCTGAGTTGGATAAGATAAGTAATTATAAGTTGTATGCTTCTCTTTTGACTCAAAGTGCAGATATTGAGGTAAACGAGAAAGGGGTAAGAGCTAGCGCTACCACGGAGTTTTTAGTAAGCGACACTGAAAAAGATAAAAAGGAATTTATTGCAAATAAGCCGTTCGGTTTCATAATAGCTGATAGGAAAACGCAGTTCATCATATTCGCTGGCATGTACTCGAATCCGATTCTGTATTAGATCTAGAGAGAGTCAATATTATAGTTGTAACTTTAGATAGAGTTTAATGTAAAGATTGATTTCGGTGACTGTTGGTTGTTATGTGAGATTATTATTAACTAGCTGTGTCTCTATTTGGTGTAATATCTTCATCCAGCGAGACCGTTAACTACGTTTGTATGTAGAACGAGAAAGTATCCTTTGCCCTTAAAACATTCATTTTCAAGTTCCAAGTTCATTATTTAATTGTTTAAGTACTGTACAAGATTAGTTATTTAATTAGACTAGATAAGTACTTACAAAAGTCAAATTTATC
Organism: Idaea dimidiata; assembly: GCA_949358125.1. Taxonomy (NCBI): domain Eukaryota; kingdom Metazoa; phylum Arthropoda; class Insecta; order Lepidoptera; family Geometridae; genus Idaea; species Idaea dimidiata. The sequence goes on along the minus strand of OX442334.1, from coordinate 16,045,134 downwards.
GGTATAATTGAAGACTTTTTTAAAATTCTGCTATTATTTTGTGTGCCAAAAAGAATGTCATTTGATCAATATTCAATGTACATGAAGGACGTCAGGGGTCGGGAGTGTGACATAGTCAGTTGTGTTTGTAATAAATATAATTAAATTATGACTATTTTTTAAATATATCCACAAAATGTAACCAAACAACCAAACAACAATCTTTTAAAAAGAAATCAATTTGTATTTGTGTAATTACGATTTGTAAACTTACACAGTTACATTTTACCGGTTCTTAATTGTTATTTATTTTCTTACCTCGTCGTTTCGACAATGTTACAATAGATATCGGGATACCTCCTCGCGATCTAGACTATTGTAATGTAGTCGAAAGGTCGAGGTAACAAAATCCTACTAATTTTAAAAAGGTGAAAATTAATTTCTTCTATAGTTTTCGGGATTTTGTATAATAAAACACTTTATTTATCCGGTTTTATCACGTTTTTATTCATTATTTGAACCGAGCTTTCGCCAACTTTACAGTTTACGGCTTTTTCAAGGTTGACTGAAATGTAATTTCTCTATTTTAATGAATAAAAACGCGAAAAAACCGGATAAATAAAGTGTTTTATTAAGGTGAAAGTACGTTTTACTTCTTCAAGTAAAAGATACAGAACCGAATGCGATGAAACTTAAGTATGCAGATAGCTAGTGACCTTGGTTATTAAGTATAGTTTAAGCTACTTTTTACCGTGCCATTCATACAGGATCAGGACTTACGCGGGTAAAACCGCGGAGCGTAGGTAGTAATTAACAATACGCGATTAAGACCCGGTAAAATGTAACGATTATTTAAATTAGCACTAAATAAGTGAAGTTTAAGAACGGTTTTGTGGTTGAAAAACAGTTAACCATCACTTATTTTACCGCACAAGACGATAAAATGAGTGGTGGTAAAAAACCGCAATCGACCGCTTGAATGAGTTTCCATGAGTTACAAAAATATGTACATAGTATAGTATAATATCACTTTAAGTACTTATTTTAAACGAACAGCAGCGTCCTACGGTTTCCCTCGTAAGTCCCGATCTGCTGTGATATCGTCTAATTAGCATCCACCGCTACTAGTTGATATTTTGAGTCAAAAAACATAATTTCTTCTATGGTTTTCGCGATTTTGCATAATAAAACACTTTATTTATCCGGTTTTATCGCGTTTTTATTCATTATTTGACCCGAGCTTTCGCCAACTTTACAGTTGGCTTTTTCAAGGTTGACTGAGATGTAATTTGTCTATTTTAACATTCTAAAAAGTTACAGTAAACTACCGCCTCATAATTATTTGCAATAAAAACGTTCCAGTGTACGCAGACTATAGAGTTATTGTAATAGTTTTCAATTTAAGTTATAATTATTTTTATCCCTAACTAGCTCTAAAAACTACCATGGCTTCGGAACGCGCCCTCACATGAGAAGAAGCCACGAAGAAACTCATGGGGGTTCTCTTTTGCTCAGAAATTTAAAAAACAATTTTTACATCGAACTAAGAATTAAAAAATCTAAATAACAAATAATACTAAGTCCTACAAAAATGGCTAACGGTATCTTGTGGTCTTGCAGCTGTTGTTGGCTGGGCCTGGGACTTGATCAAATGAAGTACAGGGTCCCAGACAGGTGGCACTTTCCAGCCATCAATAGGGATCAATAGGGAAGATGGCTATTGAGGAAGGAAGATGGCCCCATGAGTTTCTTCGTGGCTTCTTCTCATGTGAGGGCGCGTTCCGAAGCCATGGTAGTTTTTAGAGCTAGTTAGGGATAAAAATAATTATAACTTAAATTGAAAACTATTACAATAACTCTATAGTCTGCGTACACTGGAACGTTTTTATTGCAAATAATTATGAGGCGGTAGTTTACTGTAACTTTTTAGAATGTTAAAATAGACAAATTACATCTCAGTCAACCTTGAAAAAGCCAACTGTAAAGTTGGCGAAAGCTCGGGTCAAATAATGAATAAAAACGCGATAAAACCGGATAAATAAAGTGTTTCAAAAAACATAGTTTCTTCTATGGTTTTCGCGATTTTGCATAATAAAACACTTTATTTATCCGGTTTTATCGCGTTTTTATTCATTATTTAAACCGAGCTTTCGCCAACTTTACAGTTGGCTTTAGAGTCAACCTTGGAAAAGCCAACTGTAAAGTTGGCGACAGCTCGGTTCAAATAATCAATAAAAACGCGATAAAACAGGATTAATAAAGTGTTTTATTATTCAAAAAACATATTTCGTATTCTACATTGCTGCTTTCAAGTAATCACCGGTACCAACCACGTTACGTCAAAGCAGCAATGTACTGCAACTTACCAACTACTAGCGGTGGATGCTAATTAGATGATACCACAGTTGGTGGAAATTATAAAAAAACATTTCTTAGTTACTTATTCTTACTACACAACACAAAACACCCTTTCATAGCGGTTTGATATCTAAACTACCGTTGGGCCCAGTTGACTATTATCAAATTCTAAATGGTATAAGTGGTCCCTGGTCCCAGTTTAAAGGTGGACGACTTCACCCCCAACCCGAAAGAGGGTTGTTCTAGACAACTAGGGGAACAACTTTTGTTCTACGACTTTTGAATAATCAAACTTTCTTTTTGAAAATGTTGAGGTTATGTTTTACTGAAAAAACAGCTGCTTTTGAAAATAAAGGTAATTGAAGTTTTGATTGTAGTAGACCAAACTAAATGAAAGGACAAAATAAGGTCAATGACCTCGAACTCTGAGAAACAGCTGATTTTCAAGTAAACTTTACACTTAAATTTTTCGAAAGGTACTTCGTATTTTCAAAAGTCACAGAACAAAAGTTGTTCGCCTAAAAGTCCAAAACAACCTCCTGTCGGCTTAAAAGTGCTAACCCGTTCATTACATCTTGTATAAACTAAGTTAGTTCAGTTGGCTATAGACGTTTTGTGTAATCATTATCATCATCAAAATGCATTTTACAATCGCATCAAGGTCGCATTCGTGCGATATGAAGGATTATCCGAAATAAATGACCATGATACATGAAATTCAGTCTACTGGTAACTGATAAAAAAATCGATAATTACTCACCGAAATATTTATTGCATTTTGTGCAATTAAAATTTGTTTTTGGTACCTATCTTATCTTATAAGTTATAGGTATGTACCTTTATCTTTACATGTAAAATTCAAACTCCTGATATGATTACAATTAGCGGATTTATTCTTTTACCTCGACACTTCAACCATATTATGTACTTAACAATAGTCTTGGTCGTGAAGGGACTGTTACTATGTTAACAAATCTTGTGATTTTAAAAGTTTAGGAATTCTGAATGACTAAACTAAACAGAACCCCTACCATGAGTTATTATATTACGTAAAAGCGTAAACTGTAACGTGAACAGTTAGGGCATGTCCGCAACGTAAAATATCGTGTCGCGCGGCCAAGATGTCACGATCGGTGCGGTAGGGAGCGCGCTGTGACACTCTACAAGGTCAAATTGTTTACATTACAGTGTACGTATTTACGTAGCAACTCATGGTAGGGGTACAGAGCCCAAGTCGCTGAAACTAGAGACATGACATTTAGAGAGAATATTCTTTGTGATGTGTAGATATCCACTGAGGGTTCTCTAAAACCCTACGAGATCGGATATTTTGTGGGAGAAACCGAGCGTGGCGCATTTGTTATAAGTATTTTAAGAGTAGTGTAGTATTGGAGTATTTTATAAGTAAAACTCTTACAAACAAATAACAAAATATTAATAAATTTGTAAATATTATACAAGCTGCGCCCCGAGGTTTCACCCGCGTAAGTCGCGTTTCTGCGGAAATATCGGGATAAAAAGTAGCCTAAGTGTTATTCCCGGTATCCAGCTACCTATATTCCAAGTTTCTATATTCCAGTAGTTTTTGCGTGATTGAGTAACAAACACACTATACACATACTTTCATTCAGCTTTATAATATTAGTAGGATGTTTTAAGCTGCTATTTACTAGTCTTGTTAAGTGTAAAATATTATTATTTATTTAAATAATTTTAAGTAAATACATATATACTAATTTATCTTTTGTTTTATTTTTTGGAGGCTAATATTTAGTTAACATAAGGATGACAAATTTTTGTCTAGTATCACTTTAATATATACTGTATTTAAGTGAGTCTACTTTATTTTTATATCCATTTAGCGGCAACAAAAATACAGCATCTGTGAAAATTTCTACTGTACGGTTCCATAAGACACAGCTTGGTGACAGAAAGACGTCAGTCGAGTGGTAATGAAAGGTTCTGTACCTACCCAAAGGCTAAAAATTTTGGGTACGGACCCCTAAAAATTAATGATAGAATCTCATAGCGCGGAGATATCAAGTAGCCCCTTTGTGAGGAAAATACCTAATCAATCAAAATATCTTTCTCGACAAAAATAAATCTCTATATTATTCAGTTTCATTTCAGATAAAAAATACAACCTTTAAAGGGAAAAGCAACAAACAAACATTACATACAGACAGACGAAAGCAACATTCTCCCAGTTTCAAAGCAGAGATGCTTCGTTCGCTCGGTCAATAAATGCTAATCTGTAGAGTAATCGATGACTGTAATAAACAACTCAATCTAGGTAACCTAGGAGAAGGAGTATCTAGGTAACCTAGGATAAGGAAGTATGCCTATTTAATAACTAGTGCATTTAGTAGCGCAAGCGATAAACTTCAAATTACAACCATAAATAAAGTCTAGATTCGTAGACCAAACATTTTGTGTCTGCTAACTGCTGACACAAAGGTAAAGACTGAATCACGATTTTTTGTTAACGGATTGTTTTTTTTTGTTAAGGGCCTGGAGGTTTCGTGCTTAACTTATTAGTAAACTACACAAAATTGTTATTGAAAGCCAGGTAGGTACTAATTCTTCTATCGTAAGAATTCAATTCTAAGTCAAAGTCAAAAGTCAAATTTTTATTTATTTAATTGGTGTTAAAAAGTGTTGATCACTTTAAATACGTCGAATGTTCTTACAACTATGACTCTAGTGTGGCTTCGGAACGCGCCCTCCGGTGAGAAGAAGCCACAAGAAACTCATGGTTTTTTTGTGATTTTTTTGTAACAGCTTTAATTAATATAATAGAACAATCTAAATAACATCAGAATTGAATAGATAACGACCATGGAAATGTATTTAAATAACTATACTAAGATAGTTATAATTGTTTGGATGTTAGAACTCATGTTACTTTCTTTTTAATGGGTGAAAGTGTTTATTTAGGTATGTATGTAAAAATACCTTCGTGTGCTTCGGCGCGGTATAGTAAGCAGAAGGTCCCGGGTGTTATCTCTGAACTCTCTTATAGCAGTTGGATTAAGTTAGAGGCCTCAGAGCGATCTAAGCTTCCTGTGACAAAATTGTCCAAAATTTCATTTTAACTTCATAACCATTGCAAATATTAAACGGAAAACGAAACTATAAAATTTGCAATGGATTGCAATTGACACTTATTGACTCAAAAATTTATGAAAAACGGTTATAGCCCGAGAAAAATGTATCAGAAAACATAAATTATTACAAAACAAACGTCAATAGATTGACTTCAATGATATTTTGAAACTACCAGTGTTCCGCTGTTTTACCTGCGTAAATCCTGAACGAGTCTCTAGGACCAGAAGTTTTGACTTTGCGTTGCTATTATAGTTGAGTCAGTCAATCAATCGGTAAGGATTTTTAATTTTATGTGTATGGATGAGATTTCGGATTTTTTTGTGAATACCTAGGTACGTCATCTGACTAACTCTAACACTAGATGAGATTGTCAGGGTAGGTAGGTTACCATTTGATGATGAATGGGTTTTAAGACTACCGGAAAGTAAATAAAATCAGTTAGCATGTTACACGCCTGTTTCATTGACATGGCGCAGTCGAAATAATTAAAAATAAAGGAAGAACAAAAAACTAAGTTATTTGGCAGAAAAAATAATAAAATAAAAACCTTAATAGTTGAAATAGTGATTATCTACTATAATGTATATGAACAACAAGTGGACAATTATGTAACTATGCATTGCATGCAAACATATATGCTTATTTTAAGAAGAGAGATGTCAGGGTAGGTAGGTTACCATTTAATGATGAATGTTTAAGACTACCGGAAAGTAAATAAAATCAGCCAGCATTTTACACGCCTGTTTCATTGACAGAGATGCACCACCATATACGAAAAGAAAAAAATGAAAGTAAATTTTACTTATTCTATGTCTTCACAGGTTTTTCTGTCCTTCAAAGGCTATTACGCATTAAATATGTGTCTACTTTTGTATATATGTGTCTATACAAAGTGTAACGGGTAAGTCCTTTTAAGCCGAAAGAGGGTTGTTTTACGACTTTTGGAAATTCGAAGTACTTTTCGAAAATTTTAATGCTTGCTTAAAAAGGCATACCCGTTACATCTTGTATATACCTATGTATAATAAGTCTAATAGTTATAATAAGTAAATATTTGATTCGATTTTGAATAAAATACATAGAAGCATCACTAGTTGGTAAGTAACGATAAGGTCTAAGATGTAACACAGTCATTTATATTATAACACATCTGTCTGTTCATTAATTCAAGAATTCAAACATATCTGTCTGTTCATTCATGAATTGAGACATAATATTATTAAGATGAGCTTTAAATCTTACTAATATTATACGCGAAAGTATGTATGTATGCATGTCTGTATGTAGGTATGTGACTTTGTTACTTTGTTGCGATAAAACTTTGAACATAGGCAGCGGCTGGGGACCTGAAATAACACATAAGCTACGTTTTAACCCGATAATCCCACAGGAACGGGACCTAAACGGATGAAACCGCGGGGCGCAGCTGGTAATAAAATAAACCCAAGTATTTATTAGTGCGACCAGTAATTTACAGTTTATTGCGTCTGCGATGAAGTTAGTAGGTACTTCCTCAAACTAGGTTACCTAGAATCTAGATTGAGATATTACTATATGAACCTATTGCTAGAGCTTTGAGATGCAGCATGCTGGTCTAGAAGGAAGACTGCAGTAGAACTAATCCCACATACATTAAGACTTAAAATTTGGACACCAGTGAAGTCTAATACGTCGTTCTATTAGTGATGGTATGCTACGATGCTATGGATGCATTTGATATCCACCAATCATACTCATTGGTGGACATAGCTTAGCGTATTTTCATAACGTAGATTTCACATCTTCGCCGCATCGCTGCATAACACATCTCTGGTGAAAAAGCAGCCTAATGGTGTTAGTCTAGTGGTAGATACCCCGGCTTTCATTCCGAGGGTCGTGGGTTCAAATCCAGGCCGACCGCCCACCAATTGTCTTTTTCTTTGAGAAAAAGTTATGTGCGCTAATTGCATCGTTTTTACGGTGAAGGAAATCATCGTGAGGAAACCGACATTTCCTAGAACTCACCACGGTCCGAAGACAAGGGACATTCGCCAATCCGGGGTAGGCTCCCGTGGCGTCTTACTGCCTAACCCCTCTAAAAGGAGGTCCTTCCCTGGATTTTGATCAAATTAAGGGGCTGATTTTGTATGAAGTCTAATACCAAGTAGGTAATCCTACTGTCCAACTAAAACTATAGTGGAAGTTTATGTGTGAGTGTTGCTCTTTCACGCAAAAACTACTGAACCGATTGCAAAGGAACTTGGAATTTAGATAGCTTGAGACCTAAAAAAACACACAATATACTTAGTATATTTTTTAGCCAAGACTAGATGGCGATGTGAGCGACGTTCTGCAATATTTATTACTAGTTACGCCCCGCGGTTTCACCCGCAGAAGTGAAAACGCGTTATTACCGGCGCGGGTGGCCGAGCGGTTCCCGAGCGGTTGCACTTTTTCGTTCATTACTCGGGTTCTACTAATTAGAGTTCGATGCAAAGTATACCACGACCTTCCTCGAAACAAGAACTATCCAATATTGAAAACCAGATTTCAATCGGATAAGTAGTTTTTAATTATATAAGGAAACGACTGATAAACAGAGAAACTGACAGACATGAATTTTAAAAATTATATAATTTTATTCTACTACTTTTCCTAAGTCCCCTGGCCAACTTTTTTTTTAATTTATTTCCAAGTACAGACTTTTTGTCCTCTCTTCCTTTATTATAAGTAATATATAGAGTATAGATTTAGGCGTCCCGTGGGCTCAACCGTATCCCGCTAAAATTGAGACTAAAATTAATCAAAATCAGACATAACTAGTTTCGCATTAAAATACAAATTAAAGTAGTAAAGTAGTAATGGTAATACTTTTAAATTAAATTCATTAGACAAGTTGATAAATCACAAACCACTTAACATTTTTCTAGCACCATACGTTCTAATAGTAATTACTAAATATCCTGCAAAACAAGAATAGGTATACAGTTTTAGGTCACATAGCTGCACGTGCGTCGTGCAAGCACTGACTAAATACTGAGTACATACACAGAATAACTGATTTTTTATGCCTTTATTTATATAGTGCCAAAGATATTTAAAATTACATTGGTAAGTTACACAGTTTTTATTGTAAACGGCATTGTACCTCCAATGCTTGACATAGGCCTCTCCAATTGCACGCCTTCTAGATCTATTATATTTTCGGCTTCTTGCTTCCAGTTTGCAACAGGCTGATGATGAAGATGATGATGATCATTGAACCTAACAAGATCCGTTTCGTATTCCTTATTGTCTCCACGGGTAAGTAGTTTGTTTTCAAAAGACGATTGCAACAGAAACAAAGGCTTTCGAAATAGAATCAAAAGATGATCAATATGATAACAACGAAAGTCTATCGAAATACAAACAAAAGACAATCGAAACAGTAACAAAAGACGATCGATGTAATGAAAACGAAGAATGATCAAAATGACAACAAAGGATGTCCTATATGAAAACATAAGACGATTAAAACAGAAACATAAGAGCGATCTAAACGAAAACACTAGGCGATAGAAAAACATAATGCGCCAAATCACGACATTCAGGCCGGCTTGCATAACGGTTCCTAAACATGCTTAAGCTGTTAAACGTGTTTAAAATCTGTCAGAATGTCAAGAACTGTCCATGTGTGGCAACATATTATTAATTGTCCACTTAATGAAATAGAGTCCAATGTTCGATTTCCCATAAATTATTTTAAAATTGATTTAGTTAAATATATTTTTAAATATTTTTATGCAAGTCGCCCTCAGCTTAATAATTCTAAAAGATTTTTCTTCTATTTCCGGTTTTAATTGCGTTGCATTTATTCTAGCAATGCTCTACGTTTCGAGGGGTTAGGGGTGAAGTCGTCCACCTCGAAACTGAGACCAGGGACCACTTGTACCCTATCGAGAGATCTTTACAGACAGGTCTCTTCCTCAGCGCTAGACAGAGGTGTAAATTAGTCTACCCCTGAGAAAGAGACGTCCTCGTTGGAGCGACGATTTGCGCAAGACGGCTGGCACAAACTGGATGCGAGAAGCCGAAAATAGATATAGGTGGCGTGCAATTGGAGAGGCCTATGTCCAGCAGTGGACTACAACAGGCTGATGATGATGATGAGGAAGATATATTTTTTAGTAAAACCGGACAAATTACTTAATTTTAATTCTAAAAGATCAAGAAATGCATAGGAAATCCTATCCTTTGATCTCTGCAATCGGTTAAATATAGCATCCGATTTGTATGAGCATGAACAGACATACTGTCTGATTGCTCATATCGATTTACATGTAGATGCAGGCTGCAGCTTTGAACTAGGTACGTATTTATTTACTTAAACAATTTTACTTTGGTACTTCAATGTCGAATTAGTTAACATTTCTGTTGTTATGTATTTACACCTAAGTCGATATTTTAAAATTGAATAAATTGGAAGATATGGCTGTATGGCATATAGCGACGTCTAACTGCCTAGTACCAAACGTGCTCAAACTAAGCAACTAGGCTTGTGATATGGGTACATACTAAATCCAAACATAATAAGGTAATCGAAATAGAAGTAAAACAAAAAACGATCCAAGTAGGTTTAATAATATGTAGAATGCTCATCTAAAAGACGGTAGTGGAATGGAACAAGATAGCACCCGTCTTTCTTAGCGGCTGCCCTGAGTTCGATTGGTGCTATACGACTTAGGCCTTTGGGCGGTAACGAGCTATGGCCGAAGCTTCCCACCAAGAAACCTCGTCCATCAAACTTGTCCCACTTGAACTAAAAGCACCGAAAGTAAACAAAGACTCAAGAAAGAAAACTAAACAACTTACCATGTTACTTATCGGTCAGCACTTCTCTGAGAGTAAGTGTTACGTATTTCGCTGGAGATAACTTATCTATCTTTATCAAAAGAACAATTGTTTTAAATAGGTCTACCATGTTTACAATCTTAACCGGGACAGAAATGAGAAAAATTAATGAAAAAAGTGATTTTTAAAGTTTTATTTATTTTATTAATAATCAAGTTTAGTTCTAACTGGAGATGCCTCTGTCGACAATCTCCATAGGGACGAATGGCCACCGAACAAATGTTAATGGTAACAATCTTTACCATTGATTTCTTTATTTATTCTTAGTGGTTAGGTAAGTCGGGCAGCAGGACCTGTATTCTGCAAATAAAATGTCAAAAATATGTAAATTAAAATTGAAAGCAGCTCAATAATTGCAGATAATTTTGCATGTTTTTGCTGTTGGATTTTGGACACAATTACATGTACCTTTATTTTTATTCTACTTAATTAGAAAAGAAAAGTCTTTTTACTACTGTGTGGTACAAAGACACACACTCCAAACGCCAAAGTGTCTTTTTTTGTGTGTGTTTTTTGCCCCTAATTTTTTATGAATAAATACTTTATTAAAAAAATATTACTTTAGACATATTAAGACAAAAACTTCATACTAGTGTGGTACAATGGGCGGCCTTATCGCCTAAGGGCGATCTCTTCCTGGCAACCAATGAATGGACAAGATTTAAGGGAGAGGATATATGTTTTATATGTCATTAACATTTTACTTTAATGTCTTTATCCGAGGAAGAAACGGTCGACTACGTTTGTATACTTTCTCCATAGAAACTATACAAAAAGAGTGTAATAATATTATCCTTTCCCACTATAGCATGGCAATCCCGGACAAACTAAAACGCATGGTTAACTTATATTTAAATAAACCTTTCTTGTGTTAAAATGAAGATAACTTTAACTGATAATTACCTTCTATAGAGTTTATTGTACAATGTATCTACCTAAGTAAATACATAACGTAAGCTAACGGAACCTTTAGTAAGCTTTACCATTCAAATTTGCACCTTAAACAAACACTAGTAGAGTACAACTTAAACATAGTTTAATTCAAAGTTAATTTTAGAAAAGCTTTTCTATTTAGAACCCTAATACTTAAATAAAGAGTTCATATTTGATTGTAAAGAACTAGATTAAAGCCATTTGAAATCGGTTCAGTGAACATCATCGGTGGCCATCGATGCAATTAATTAGAAACGTTCAGGAATTCATCTGATGACGTCATTTGTGTAAAGTGACGTCATTTAGAGCGAGGTTGTGATGTGACGTAAGCAGTCATTAGCAGTCTTTACTCGTGGTCCCGGTGATTTGACCCATTGCCGGGTCTATGGGTAATTTTAATTACCCGTACCGTACTTAGAATTCTATCCTACTTCTACTAATATTATAAAGCTGAAAGTTTGTGAGTAGGTGTGTATGTGAGGGTGTGTGCATGTATGTATGTATGTATGTATGTGTGCATGTGTGTTTGTTACTCAATCACGCAAAAACGGCTGAACGGATTTGAATGAAATTTGGAATGTTTCATCCAAATCCGTTCATGAACTGGGGATCTGGAACAAAACATAGTCACATAGGCTACTTTTTATCCCGAAATTCCCGCGGGAACGGGACTTACGCGTGTGAAAACGCGGGGCGCATCTAGTATCATACACAGTGGGTATTCTAACAACAACGTTTCAATTTTTTTGGTGTGTGAGTAATTTTCCGATCAATTTGACTTTGGAACTGATGAAACTCGTCCGTCAGAGCCTGAGTTTGAAATGCTCCACTGTCAATGTCATAAAACGATTCTATTAAAGTATTTTATTGCATTTGCTATTGTTTTTTTGTAGAACACTAGTTTAGCTCCCTGGTATCACGTAGCGACAGAAACATCCCTGGATTATAGGTCTTATTCGCTGTTGCATGCATCTCGGAAGCCATATTAGGAGGTAGGTAGGGTAGACTGAGTACGGTTGAAACAATTTAACTTATTTTGTTCATGGTTTTAGAATTTCTTAACTAAACGTTGCAAAATTTATGTTAAATGAAACTTCAGGGTTTTGTCTACTAATGGACATGATAAGTTTAGTTCTATGTATAATATTTTTATACATAGAACGTAACCTCCTCCACTAACGGTTTGTAAGATATTCGAGCTGTTTCAACCGACCCCTGTTTCAACCGTACTCAGCCTACCCTACTCACTTGAGATTGGCACAGTATTTAAGTCATCAACATCACTGACCAACCTACTCCAAATAGATTTGACAATATTTTAACAGTCGATCGCCTGCCTGACACCAACCCTCCTAGAGACGAAGAATTTTATCCGCCACCGCGCTGGGTGACCTCAAGATTTGCTACAAGACTATTGATTATGGTCAAGATAAAATGTTTGGGGCCTAATGAAACATACTTGGCGGTCGGAACATCATCGCAATCGGTTTAGTAATGTTATACATGTTGTCCCCTCGAGACCAAGATTATTGAAACATGATCCAAACGTCGAGGTAAGAAAATAAAAAATAGTACTCGATTAAGACCCGGTAAAATGTAAATATTAAAACATTTTATTTATCCGGTTTTATCGCGTTTTTATTCATTATTTGAACCGAGCTTTTTGCCGGTAGTTTTTTGAGCTAGTTAGGGATAAAAATAATTATAATTTAAATTGAAAACTATTACAATAATTCTATAGTCTGCGTACACTGGAACGTTTTCATTGCAAATAATTATGAGGCGGTAGTTTACTGTAACTTTTGAGAATGTTAAAAATAGACAAATTACATCTCAGTCAACCTTGAAAAAGCCAACTGTAAAGTTGGCGAAAGCTCGGTTCAAATAATGAATAAAAACGCCATAAAACCGGATAAATATAGTGTTTTATTATGCAAAATCGTGAAAACCATAGAAGAAATTAAATGTAAATATGTTAACAAATCGTGCGAATTTAAAAAGTTTATGTTATACCGTGTGCATCAGAATGGCGGGTGTACAAATGCAAATGATCATGAATCTAATATGGCTCAAATCTACCTTAATTCTACCTAATTCTACCAATAAAGAAATTAATAGTACCTCTCTGTACGCATAGAAAACTCAATAAATATGTGAGCCGCCAATCTGACGTCAGGATGGCGGGTGTATTCCTTTTCTGGGCGAAATATCATTCGTCAATATTTATATTCACTGCCATATAAATCTACCTAATTAGTACCTTACAGAACCGTACGTAGTTATCAAAATCAGGCAAAGGCTAGAGAGTAATTTTGAAAATAAAATTTCGAAACTTTAAATTTCTGCAATGTTGGTATTTAGTAATGGCGGGCGTGTCGAGAATCTGGGCTAAAAAAGATTGTACTTTTTTTATAATTATGGCCGTTTAGAAAGTCGCCAGTGTCAAGTATTATGTTATAATTGAATCGAATTACTCTATGTTAGCCATTTGACAAGTACATTTTTCATTTACGAAATAATAAACTATTGACTTATAGTCAAAAGTCTTTATTTCGTAAATGAAAAATGCACTAAAATAAAATAAAATTTCTTATTGACTATAAAGTCAATAGTTTATTATTTCGTAAATGATGATGATAACTTGGCTGTTTCTATAATGCAAATATTATTTATTCTTTGCATTACAGAAACAGCCAAGTTATAGTAGTAAAAGTGGAGTGAGTGTAATTGGCGGTTAATAACAAAGAATTTTACATGAAGTTTGAGACATCGCGAAAGTCCACGTTTGTTTTTCATTACACTTGTACACTTTCAAGGAAATAAATTTGTAAAAGAAATGGGAATAAGATGGATTGGAATTTAAATAGTAGAAGTATTGATAATATACTGTAATGATATAATGATACATAATTATAAATTATACTACTATTACTATAATTTATCAATACTACTACTATTTTAAAAATGTACTTGTCAAATGGCTAACATAGAGTAATTCGATTCAATTACAACATAATACTTGACACTGGCTACTTTCTAAACGGCCATAATTATAAAAAAAGTACAATCTTTATTTAGCCCAGATTCTCGACACGCCCGCCATTACTAAATACCAACATTGCAGAAATTTAAGGTTTCGAAATTTTATTTTCAAAATTACTCTCTAGCCTTTGCCTGATTTTGATAACTACGTACGGTTCTGTAAGGTACTAATTAGGTAGATTTATATGGCAGTGAATATAAATATTGACGAATGATATTTCGCCCAGAAAAGGAATACACCCGCCATCCTGACGTCAGATTGGCGGCTCACGTATTTATTGAGTTTTTTATGCGTACAGAGAGGTACTATTAATTTCTTTATTGGTAGAATTAGGTAGAATTAAGGTAGATTTGAGCCATATTAGATTCATGATCATTTGCATTTGTACACCCGCCATTCTGATGCACACATGTATAGTTAGTAATACCAACAGACAATAAAACAAGTTCCATTTGTAATACAATAGTAGTTGAACTCAGCCATTGTTTTTTTTTATTTATAGAACATGATGGTGTGTCCTAGGTATGCAGACAGAAGTCAAGGGTAGACGCACTATAAAATCACTAGCAACGCCCTGCGGTTTCACCCGCGTAGGTTCCCCATTTCGTGAAAAAAATCTATCTATCTATACTTATAATAAATCTGTAGAGAGGTCAATTCTGTACATTAAATATATTTTCAAAATAACTATCAGGGGGTGATTAATAAAACACTTTATTTATCCGGTTTTATCGCGTTTTTATTCATTATTTGAACCGAGCTTTCGCCAACTTTACAGTTGGCCTTTTCAAGGTTGACTGAGATGAAAGCTCGGTAAAAACGCGATAAAACCGGATAAATAAAGTGTTTTATTATGCAAAATCGTGAAAACCATAGAAGAAATTAGGGGGTGATTAGTTATCGATCCTGATGCTAAAAATGCAATCAGTAAAAATTTTGTCTGTCTGTCTGTCTGTATGTTTGTTATAGAAACAAAAACTACTGTACGGATAATTTCTTCTATAGTTTTCGCGATTTTGCATAATAAAACACTTTATTTATCCGGTTTTATCGCGTTTTTATTCATTATTTAACCCGAGCTTTCGCCAACTCGGGCTCCAAGCTCGGGTTAAATAATGAATAAAAACGCGATAAAACCGGATAAATAAAGTGTTTTATTACTGTACGGATTTTAACAAAACTTGGTACAATTATACTTTATACTCCTGGGCAAGAACACTTTTCATCACGCTACGATTAATAGGAACGGAGCAGTGAAGAGAAATGTTATAAGAACGGGAAAAGTTACACACTTTTTAAGCTTTCGTCGCGTATGCAACATGAATGGTTAAAGCTCCCAGAAATCAAGTATGACGGATTTGTTCCGCTTAACATGACACAAAAATTATCCTGCGACAGCATATCTCTATCTTTTATGGTTGTGGTGATAACACATATAACTCCTGATTCTTTGCACGCAGACGGAGTTGCGGTATTGCACGACATTACACACAGAGCGCTATGGCTACTAGACAACGGATATACTACTACATATTATAGTTTTTTTTGTTGTAAATACATACTTATTATACATAGAAAACACCCAGAACCAGAAACAAACATTTTATGGTCAGCAGAAATATTATATAATGGGTTAATGTTTCTCAGTGGTTTTACCTGCGTAAGTACTGAACTCGCGAAAATAATGGAAATAAAAAAAGTCTATAAATAATTCAGATCTTCAGCTATCCTCATTACTCCAAGTTTCATCTTAATCGGTTCAGTAGTTTTTGCGTGATCGAGTAACAAACATCCAAACATTCCAAACATAGATGTTTGGATGTTTGTTACTGGACACACACACTTCCACATTTATAATATTAGTAGAATTGACTTACATACTAACACACAAACTGATACCTTTTTACTATTTGTATAGTAGTACGATTGTATGACCTAGGTATGCACAAGTCAAGGGTAGGTAGTTAGGTATTCTACAATCATGTCTGACCACACCCTGATTGTAAATGATACCGATCTACGAGTAAATGATGTATTGTTTGAAGACATTGTTAAAAAAATAATGGTCCCGCCTTAACTGCGCCCGCCCAATTTGTATTGTTGTGCGAGTTAAGCAACGTCTGACGCGGTCATTACTTAGATGTGTGATCGATAAGTTGTGCGGCAGAAACCTTTTGCTCGAGTTCCTCTGTGCTCCGGAAGGCACGTGACGTGACACCAACGTGAAACAGTCGGTTCTGGCTTTTATCTCTGATAGCATTCGTTAGGTCAAGTTAGAGGCCTTAAAGCGACCTGCCCCCATATTATCTATTCAGTGGACGTCTGACAACAGTGGAAATTGACAGGCACTATACAGTCATTGCTGCTTTGACGTAACGTAGTTATTACCGGTGATCACCTCAAAGCAGCAACGTACTGCATAGTGCCTGTCATTTTCTACTGTCGTCAGACGTCCACTGGATAGATAATCTGAACACTCTAACAGAATGAGGAGAACAGGTGAGAATGAAGAAGAACAATTGTAATTTGTTCAGGTACCTATTTTTTACTAATGACCAGCTGTGTCTGGGTTTTACCCGCGTAAGTCACGATACCGAGAAATTTAGAAAAACCCTTTCTTGTCAGATGCCTTATACGCTAATTATTACTTTAAGCTTATCTTACTAATATTATAAACGCGAAAGTTTCTATGTAAGTATGTATGTATGTGAGTTTGTTACTCTTTCACGCAAAAACTACTGAACCGATTGCGATGAAACTTGGAATATACCGGGAGTAACACATAGGCTACTTTTTTTCCCGCGGGAACGTGACTTACGCGAATGAAACCGCGGGGCGCATCTAGTTATTAGATAACGATAGATATTTACTAAGTATGTTTATTTTTATTTACAAGGACCTCGATATTTCGCCTGTAACTTTGACCAGAAGCTCGATTCGGTAAGGACATAGCATGCGGAACTGACTGCAGACGACGTTCAGGAGATGAGCGTTAATTCGTGTTCTGTAAATGTTATTTTACTTAATTACTACTTAATTAGTAAAGTACCTACCCTTTAAAATTAAGTGTTCCTCAGCCAATCCAATATTTAAAGAAGTTATCGAATAGATATTATTTTTACTCGTGCAACAAATCGACTTCTGCATTGCTCATGCATCCCGCCTGCTTGACGCATGCTATGTTTTTACAGAATCGGGCCACAGCTTGTTCACGAGACTCAGCTCGAGCTGACGAGCTGAGCTCAGACTGGCGAAATATCGAGCTCCTTCTAAATAAAAATAAACATAATTTCTTCTATGGTTTTCGCGATTTTGCATAATAAAACACTTTATTTATCCGGTTTTATCGCGTTTTTATTCTTTTTCAAGGTTGACATCAAGGTTGATTTTCAAGGTTGGCTTTAGCCAACTGTAAAGTTGGCGAAAGCTCGGGTCAAATAAAGAATAAAAACGCGATAAAACCGGATAAATAAAGTGTTTTAAAAATAAACATGGTAAAGATCTCGTTATCTAATAAATTGATATGGAAGATGTTTTTAACGCGGTTTGCGTGGTGATTGAATGTGTTAGAATCTTGTAGGAACACTTTATGTTAGTCCAATACTGCGTATTTTGTTATTGGATTTCTTTATGTAATAA
Source organism: Idaea dimidiata (assembly GCA_949358125.1). Classification (NCBI taxonomy): domain Eukaryota; kingdom Metazoa; phylum Arthropoda; class Insecta; order Lepidoptera; family Geometridae; genus Idaea; species Idaea dimidiata. The sequence goes on along the minus strand of OX442334.1, from coordinate 16,027,205 downwards.
ATAAATAAGTCTTGATTATTTATTATGTTATTTACATAATGATTACCTCGTCTGATACATAACTAAGTTGATTTTATAGCGTTTAATATTCTGATGGAAGTTTTAAGTCATCAATTAAAAACAAAATCACTCTTGATTAATCTTTTTTTAATTTTTATGTGATTTTAAATTATGAAATGAAGCATTAAGATATGACGTGCACTGATAAGTCGCGGCGGCGATGCGTTGCGAATTCCTTTGTGCCTTTCGCGTATTCTGTGTATATCAAGACGAACCGTCTCGATGTATTATAATCGGTCTTGAAATAAAATTTGCGAAGTGCCCTTAAAACAACCTAAACCAATCTCAACCTCAACAAAAAAAATAACGGAGAAATCTTTAGGACTGGGTAGATCTTATAAGAGCGCAGTCCTCTATTTTGTTTTGGATTGGCGCTTAACTTTAACAGAACAGAACAGTTTATTGATTTATTGATTAACACTTTATTGTACCAAAACCACAAATGTCTAACAACAAATTAGACACAGCAAAACCTAAAACTAAAATGCAATAGGCGGCCCTTTCGCCTATGGGCTATCTTTTCCAGACAACCAATGAATATACGAGACTTTAGGAAGGGGATATACCTAGTAACCTAAACTTCAGTTAGGTTACTAGCAGGTTTACTAACATTTATGTACTAGCTGCGCCCCGCGGTTTCACCCACGTAAGTCCCTTTCCCGCGGGAATTTCGGAATAAAAAGTAGCCTATGTGTTATTCCCGGTATCCAAGCCCAGTACCTATATTCCAAGTTTCATCGCAATCGGTTTCGTAGTTTTTGCATGATTGAGTAACAAACATCCAAACACACACACTTTCACATTTATATTATAATATTAAGTAGGATTCTCGTATTATTAGAACGCCTTAAAATTTACAATTAGCAGGATTTAATAGACATCTAATAGATAATTGTGATTTATTAAGGCCTAAAATTAGAAATGATCTAATACAACCGGCAGATGTTTAACAGGCTCAAGTACTTTGACGTGTATTTAAAGAAACACTCGAAATAAAAAATATCAATATTGTTAGACGTTTAAGACATTTTATGATACACACAGCGGCTCCCTTACTTATTAAATTTTATTAACACACGACTAAGTTATGTGACGTTTGTCTCTGTCTGTCAACTTCATGTGACAGTAAAAGACAAACGATGCATAGTTATGCAGCGCATTAATTAGCGTTTATAAGTAAGGGGGTTATTGTACAATTCAGAGAAAATACTATTGATGATATTTTTGTTAAGAAAATAATAGAAAAGTTTTTATGGCTATTGCTTAAATTTCCTATATACAGTACAATTTACCTTGCAGACCCTGTCCTGTCAGATACTGCGCTGTCGGACTGCTCTGTCAGATCCTGTCCTGCCCTATCAGACCTTGCTCTATCAGATCCTACCCTATCAGCCTTTCCCGATGAGAATAGGGCAAGGTCTGATAGGGCAGGAGAGATCCTGCCCTATCAGACCTTGCTCTATCAGATCCTGCCCTGCCAGACCCTGTAAAGTCAGACGCTGCCCTGTCAGATACTGCCGTCAGACTCCCGCGCCATGTCAGAGTCTGCAGCTATGCAGGGTTAAAATTAAATGACGCTTAACTTCAATATTTTATAGGTAAGTACAGTAGTTTGTACAATACAAAACTACGATTGTAAATACTAACATAGTTGTTTTCACTAGTTGCAAATAGGTATTATTTAATAAAAACGGGATAATTACGGGTTTAGTGAACAAGCAAGTTAGAATTCCTAGTGAAATATAGAGGTCTGAAAAAAATACGTAATTAGGTATCGGTTTTTTATATAATTCTGGTGTAAAAAGTTCTAATATTTTAAGGCGTTTCATCAAGCAAAAAAGTTGACATTTTCGAAAAAAAAAAACAAGATGATGCGCCTTAAAATACAAAAATTGCGGTCCATTTTAAACCTTACAAAATTAAATAGTATACAACAACGTAAGTAAATACCTACTATAGATTAATATTTTTATAAATTACAAAAAAAAAACAAATACTTAAGCCTCTTAAATATATTGCACAAAGCGCCATCTAGCCGTTAACTAAGACATTTTAAGCTTGTAAATTGTAAAACGGATATACACCTATACCTATTTATAGTAATTAGGACACCTAAGTCTTTTAAATCTGGGCTCTTATTAAACAATAATAGATTTATGAATAACCGTGGAGTAAATCCTACTAATCTTATCTTACTCTTACTAAAATCATAAAAAAAGTTTGTATGTATGTATGTGACTTTGTTACTCTTTCACGCTAAAACTACTGAACCCATTACGATGAAACTTGGAATATAGGTAGCTGGGTACCGAGAATAACACATAAGCTTTTAATCCCGATATTCCCGCGGGAACGGGACTTACGCGGGTGAATCCGCGGGGCGCAGCTAGTATAATATTTAATCTAGGACGTTTATTCCTTAACATAAAAATATTTACAATCTTAGATATTATATTCGTTACAACCATGTTTCCCTGTACATTGGCGGCCATTTTTTTATACAATTACAAAGTAGGTAAATTATTTATTTTGAATTAAATTGTAAAATGATAAAAAAAACCTAATACAAGCATAATTAATAATTATACAGATAGAAATATCCATAGGCGACCTACGACGCTTTATATGCACACAAAGACAATAAAGCCAATTGACTGATTCATACCTAGATGTTTTCTACAAAACACCGTTGCGGGCAGGGGATGAGGTAAAAATCAAACTTTAAGGTTGGCCATTTCGTTACCTATCTATACTTAGATTCTTTGTGTTTGAGAGTGAGGGAATACTTATGAGCAGTCACCTGGTTTTTAATGTCATCTTTGGCTATAAGGAATACTATGTTTTGCTCTAGTGAGTGATATTCACAGTCACTAAACTAAAAGGAACTAACTCTCCGGAGAACAGTTCACAACAAAACCTCTTTTAATACTTTGTTTTTTTTCGTCTTTAGAAAATCAAGATGTACAATTTTCCTTTAGAGAGTTTTGGCGGGAACGCGGTTAGGAGATGTGTTGCTAAATTTTCATATTTGTTAAACCTGGTTCAAATGCGTGTAATTTGTTTGATTTCGGGGGCATATTAATCAGTTTAGTATCGTGAAAGTGTACAAGTTTAAATGAAGGTGAAAATCGGTGCAAAACATGGACTTTAGCGTTGTCTCGAAAGCTCCGTGAACAAACGTTGTAAAAAATGGCCCCCGTTTTACAATGATTCCCTCGACTTGACTTTAACTATGACGACTTGACTGTTGCGATGTAATGCAAACTACTTGCATATATTTATAGTACTTCACACTGGCTAATGTCCAAATGGATTAAGCCATATAAACGAAGAAGAAGAATTTTCCTTCAGTTTAAGCGATGTTGACTTAAAATTTGCACAAGAGTGCTATTAAAAATACGTAGTAGGTACTATTTTCGTGAGGGACAAGATTTATGAGCAGTCAATTGGTTTTATCGTCTTTGGGTGAGGAATACTATGTTTCACTCTTGTGAGTGATATTCTACGTCAATAAACTAAAAGGAACTAACTTTCCGAAGAACAGTTCACAACAAAACCTCTTTTAATATACCTACTTACTTTGTTTTTTTCTTCTTCTGAATATCTCGCTATAGGTGTGATATTCAGAAGAATACCTACGATTATACTTTAGTTTTAGTGATGTTGACGTTAAATTCAACTAACTTTTTTGGTTTTAATTGTTTTGCTTTTGGTATTTTTCAACGGCTAACGGTTCAAAGATTTTACTTACACAAAGAGACACTGTAAATTCCTCGTAACAACGAGCGTTGAAAAAAGCTTTAAACAATAAAAGCAAAACGATTAAAACCAAAAAATATTTACATTTAGAAATTTTTGATATTTTTTTAGAACAAGAAAGTAAAAAATTGTACAAAAAAACATTTGAATAGTTAACCTCCTTCTTTTTTAGAAGTCGGTTATAATAATCATTGGAAGGCAAAAATCAATATCAGAATGGGTACAGCTATGACACAGAATAGGTAAATGGAAGTCCTAGGTTCACATTCGGATATAATGACGAACTGTTCGTTCCATAACGAGTCGTTGACCTGCAACGGGACTTCGAGTACTACCTGAAAATAAAAAAGTTAATCTTTTATAATTTCTTCTGGTTTTCGCGATTTTGCGTAATAAAACACTTTATTTATCGGGTTTAATCGCGTTTCACTCAGGCGAAAAATCAATAAAAGTCGGACAAAACCTTAAAATTACTTAATTAATTAAAAAATTATAGGAATCGTATTTATAAAGGATTGTTGAGTAATAAAAACATGATAATGATTACTTTTGACATTTTTATTTTACATTCTATGTAATATTTGGTTCTTCTAGTAAGTCTAAAACATTTTGGCACATTTGAAGCGATTTTTTTGGGATTAATTTACGTAATCCCGTTATATATGGATCGGAAGACACTAAAAGTCTCTTGAACGTGTCTTCCATTGCTAACTGTCTAGAAAATTTTCTTGAAAATCGCTCCCTATAATTCCTTACGTCTTTGTTTCTGCTCTCTTGTGCATCTTCACTCATTAAGCCTATCGCTACTTCACAATTTTCTATTATTCTTGACCCATGAATAAGTACTTTGTGGAGTGTAGTTGGCATATAGTACCATGCGTAATTCCACACAAAAACAGCCGCTGTTTTGGTGCAAAATTTTTGGAACTTCACTATATTAATTTTGTATCCACAAGACATTATTTTTAAAATAGTATGTAGTCTATTTATGAGCTGCAGATTGACACCCGTTATTTCATGAACTTCTTCTGCATGCTGAAAGATGGCGCGCGCCGTGTTGCCATCAGTAGACGTGCCTCCACCTTGTCTTGGTTTGTCGACATGCAAACCAAGTTTTTGCCAAAATTCATTTTGAATTCGTTGCTTTTCAGCGGCTATCATAGCGTTGCTTTCTGTATTTCTAGTCTTCCATTTTCCCACCTTCAATTTGTAACCCAAATGTAAAATAAATTCCGCAAATCTTATCCAGGCATGTAATGATGAAATGCCATATATAAGGTTTTCTTCAGGAGTGGCCTTGGAGACACAGAATTTAATTCTGTTAAAGTCCTTGGATGTGGCTTTACAAATAAAGCAGCGCATGGCAGATTTTGTGTCCGTTAATGCGTTTATCATTTTCCCATCCACCATTGTCATCATTAATTGATGCTTCACTGTATGCACTTCTTCAACTAATGTTGAACTTAAATTTTCAATTTGTGTTTGAACATTTTGGGCCAGAGATCTTGACAGTTGTGGTGTTTCATGAGCCATCTCTAACTTCAACGGACGACAATATCTTGGTGATGATGGCCGTGAATTTTGCCAGATGATCACGGTTTGTTCGTGGTCACATACCAATTGAATTGGTACAATTGAAGTTATAACCATGTTGGAGTCTGACTGATCTGCATTTTCAAATGTCTGTTTGTACTGGGAATGGCAACCTGAACCGTCACAGCCCCATTTCGATATTAGGCGAAGATTTTTTAACTGGTCTGCTGTAAGCGATTGCAAAACTTCATTTATAGACAAGAACAATCTTTTTGCAGTGTGGTCCATTAAACTCTGAAGAGGAACTTCAGCAAAGGTTTCCGTGCAAAGAATGCCTTCAGGGTAACACCTTTTTTTTGCTTCAGTTATCTTACTAATATTATAAATCCGAAAGTCTGTTTGTTTGTTTGTTTGTTTGTTCCCTCTTCACAGTCAAACGGCTCGACCGATTTGAATGAAAATTTGCATAGGGATAGTTTAAATGATGGAGAGTACCATAGGATACTTTTGATCCCGAAAATCCCGCGGGATCGGGACTTACGCGGGTGATAACTATCTAATAGATGAAAATTTGCATAGGGATAGTTTAAATGATGGAGAGTAACATAGGATACTTTTGATCCCGAAAATCCCGCATGATCGGGACTTACGCGGGTGATAACTATTCAATAAATGAAAATCGACACAGGGGTAGGGTAAGTTATGTAGAGTGGCATCATGATCATTGTCATCGTCATCCTTCGTCATCGTCATCGTCACTTACTAATGAAATACAAACTTTACTTTACTTCACCTACCTACCGCAGTGCAAAAATCCACACTTAAACGGACGACCAGGGAAGTACTGATGATGCCAGGCGCGGCAGCGCCTGGCTTCAACAGTACTTCAATGGGCGACCGTTTAGGTGTGGATTTTTGCATTGCGGTAGGTAGGTGTTCGAACAACGCGGGTTCGTAACTTGCGCGGGTGAAACCGCGGGGCGCAGCTAGTACTCTCATAATTTGGGTACAGATTACAGTTCATCTCCATTGCTGAGGACCGTAACGTGTTGTACTGAAATTTAGTCAGTTGTCCTTCAATCACCAAGGACAAAGATTTGTCTGATGAAAGGCTTTCATGTTTTTCGGGAACGTTGATAAAGCTACTGGGACCAGTAAGAGCAACTTGTTTTATTAGTTTCGACGTCTGGATATCACCACGTGCACGATATTCCACCTGGGCAGCAAAAGCTAGTTCTTTAGGTTCTAGTTGCTTTCGAACTTCTTCCGTCTTCCTGCGTTTAGTACGTTCGGTACATTCTTCAAAATTTTTGGTAGGTCTCCCGCCAAGACTACCACTTCGCTTTCGGGTACGAGTCGGCACGCAAAAATTAACGTACGTTTCAAACCAGTTCTTGTTTCTGCTAACACATCGAGAAAAATTACGATGCGCCTGGAGAAGTTTTGTCTTATAATCGCTTACTAATTTTCCAAGACAACGTTTTATTTCCTCTGTGAGCTCATCCACTTTCAAAGCGTTTCGTACTTTTTCGTGCAGATGTAACACTTTATCTTGCTCCTTTCGGGAAGTTTCTTCTCTATAGAAGCCGATCAAGGTCATTCTGCTGAAGCTCACTTCTTCATCAGTTGATCCTAGAACAATATTAAATGACATTTAAAACCAATACTATAACCAATTCGAAATACAAAAACACGAAAAACGTTTTTTAATGCTATGCGAATAAGTTACAATTTTTACTTAGTCCTCTATTCAAAAATTTTTTTGTTAAAGCGACGCACACGGACGCATAAAATAAAACAAAAGTCAGTAGTTTCTAAAACTGCTATTATCGAAGCCGAATATATCAGGAAATTGGACTTTTGAGACTATGTAAAGTGAAAAACATGTAAAAAATGCATGTGTCTTAGAAACATGTTGTATATTACACAAAATATCAGGCACAGTTAAACAATAATAATTTTAAAAAATAGTCTCTTACCTCCTGGAAGGGAATCCATTGCAAAAATCCAAAATAGTTCACAACAAAAAATATAGAGCCGCAAACACTTAGATAACAATTTAAGCAGTAAACGCATCCGCCGTTGAACAAGTCGAACTTTGGAATGAGACCAGGATGCCTAGATGACTCATGGGTCGCTTTACCTGTGCGGGAGAAATGCATTGTTTATCGGATAAACCGTTAGGGCTTATTTTGCATGTCTAAAGTACTTAAACATTTTTTTGGTTATGTCCGACTTTTATTGATTTTTCGCCTGCGTGCGTTTTATTCATGATTTTTAAACGAACCGAGCTTTCGCCAACTTTACAGTTGGCTTTTTCAAGGTTGACAGAAAAAAAAGCAAAAACAAGAAAGCAAAATCATGAGTAAAACGCGATTAAACCCAATAAATAAAGCTTTAAAAAAGCCCAATAAATAAGGCTTTTTGTATTTTATTTATTTTTAATTATCTTCATCATTTTATATGTATTATGTAATTAACAATTTAAATTAATAAATAAATATTGCACGACATTACATAAAGCGCAATATAGCCCCAAAAAAAAAAATGTTCTATTAATCTTTTTTTACAAAAAAAAACCTTCTATAAGTTATCTTCTTTCTTTAAGTATAGTTAATCTTCTATTATAAAAAAAGAGTTAATCTTTTATTACGTTGCCATTATGTTGCCAGAGTAAAATGTCACTATTAGCTAATGAGTCTATTAAAGTTATAGAGACGCCATTGAAGAACAAATCATTATTAAAAAGCGGCACAAAGTATGCTATACAACCTCATTATTTATATTCATTCACATAATTTAAAGAAGAAATAGACGAAACTATTGTTATCTCTTTCTAAAATATAAGACTCAATGCTACTTGCATGACGTAAGAAAGAGTTGTCATAATATTATTATGACATCTCATAGCGGTTAGGAGAGAATGATAAAACGTCAAAGTCAAAAACTTCGTTGAGTTTTTGGAAAAAAACTTTTTCAAAAAATAAACTAAAGTAAATAAATACAGCTTTACTTACGTATAAAATGAAATATTTTTGCCAGTTTTTGGAGTATAATTCGTGCATCGCCTAAATACACACGAAGGCATTGTTGTCTGTGAATAATGTTGTGAAAGTGAACTAAATGTACTGTGTGTTATACACAAGCGGGTGATCGTGACGTGAGCTGGGATGGAACTAAGACTTCTTTGGCTAGCTAGCTTAGATTTGTGTCGGCAAGAAATTCGCCCTATTACGTATCTAGAAGTTTTTACATATCTCTGCTATTAGTGTGACATTTTACTCTGGCAACATAATTGCAAAACAATTCTTGTCGTCATGGCACCAGTATACAAACAAACAGTATCCATATTCGAATAGGAGAGAATAAAATCACTTTTTATTTTCTGGGAGCTTTAAAAATTTAGTTTAATTTTGTTTTTAGTATTTGTTTTTCTAGCGGCCACTGAAATACATCATCTTAGAAAATTTAATCAGTCTAGCTATCATGGTTCATGAGATATTCTGCCCTACCATAATGACTTATAAGTCGTAGCGCCGCGCGCCGCGTTAACGTTCAGCTAAAAAAAATATCAAATAAAAAACAATATCAACAATTTTTTATTATTATCTGTGGTTTTTACAAGGAGTCGGGGTATTTTTTTTTTCAAATTTATTTTCTTTTTGTAAGCGACAAAAGGACGACAAACGAGAAATAATCATGGTAAGGCCTGTTGACAGAAGACAGAATGATTGAAATCGGTCCAGTCGATTCGCAGCCTGTTCGATACAAGCAAACAAATCTTTCCTCTTTATAATATTACTATACCTAGATGATGTCACATAGTGACAGACAGACCGATAAACGTCAAGGTAATTGTAAAATAGGGTTCTACTCGTATTACCATAAGTTGTGCGAATATTTTATTTCCGTGTTTGTATCTATAAATTGTTTTTTAGTACATGTATTTGGTTTCGTTTTGCCAATAGGTTTATTTATCTTTCTAAGTAAAGAGCTAGCGATTTTAGATATAGGACCTAGGATTCTGTAGATAGTCCTGTACCTATCTAGGTCCTACCTATGTAGGTATAAGTGGTTGAATTAGGAGTTACTGTTCGTAACTCCATATCAACTATGTTAAAAACTAATATTTAGGTTTTAGTCCCGACACCGTAGTGATACTAGTCAGGTATCGGGACAAAAACTAAATATATATTGTTTTACATTTATGCAGGATTTAGGTTTTTTTTTAGATTTATTTTCATGTCTCAAAGGGTTTGGGCACTGCGTTGATTTATTGGTAGTCAGGGCATTGATTTTTATATACATGTAGCTGCGGCCCGTGTTTTCACCCGCCATAAGTCCCAATATTCAATAATTAGCTATTTTCTTTCGAACCTTCTCCTGATCATAAAGAACACAAAAAAAAGAATGAGCGTAATCGGTTCAGCCGTTCACGCGTGATGCCGTGACCACGAGAAATAGGGATTAATTTTTATATTTAAGATAGATAGATAGTACAGGTAGAATAACAAAACTAACCATAGGTCGCGATTAGGCTACATCCACATGGGCAGACACAGCTAGGCGCTAGGCGCTCAGTGCGGCCGGTCGCGAACTGTCTAGCTAGACCGTTCTAGTTAGGTGCCTCGCTAGCCTCTAGCAGCTAAGCCAGCCTTCTGCCTATGTGGACGTAGCCTTAAGTAAATAAACTGTACTATAGGCGCCACTATTTCCTCAAGTGACGACTAGACGGTGACATTGACTTTTTGACACAATAAATTAAATATTTACATTTACTATTTGACAGTTTTATACAACAGTATCAGGTTTTAAGGTTTACAAATATTTTAGTGGACCGATCGCTAAGTTGTCGAGTATTTTCTCTAACTATTTGATCTTGAATCTGACGAAGCTCGTCCGTTGAAGCCGAGGTGGAAACGCTTCCACTGCCATTAACCTTCTAGTCTTTAATAAGAGATCTGTCAAAATTATTTTATGTAAGTAGGTACCTACATTTTTAATTTAGTTGTACGACTGGTCTTATTAAAGATACGATTCGCAAATAAAAAACTCGTAATTTTGTCAATTCCCCCAACTGTCAATCTAGACAAGTTAATTTAAATTGAAACAAATGGAAACATCGCATTAATTTAACTTTTTCTATTGACCGTTGACTTTAGAGGTAATCGTAGAAGGAGGAACACAAATGGATGAGCTTTCAGCGTATCATAGGATGAAATAGCGATAGGTATGTAACTTTTTGTACTGAAATTATACCTCATTGCATTATGTCAATTTGACCACTGACCGGCCAGATATTCCGATTACATAAAATCACAAGTTGGGGCGACTTAGCATCGGAAAACTAGTGACAGAGCTATGTCGAAGGAGATTATAGAGGCATATGTTGAGGCGTTGCAGGGGGCAAATATCTACATGCTATTGAAGAGAAAGAGAGAGGATTATCGATTTAGATGCTATATATTATGCAATAGTTGTGTCCCTTGGATATACCTACGCAAATCCCGATCCCGTGGGAGTTTTGTAAAATCCTTATCGGATGCCTCCATTTTTCAGCTCTGTACTATCAGCGGTTTAGACTGTGCAATGATCCAGCAGTCAGACATTCAGGACAAAGTATTTTATACTATATATTTGACTTAAGACCGCAAACAACAGAAATAGCGAGATAGAGACAGAAACCTCATTCTTCCTCTCGCTCCCACTTTATCATTTTACAATTAATCCATCCCTCTTTGTTATCTATTATCAATTATTGTCTCATCCATTTGTATTCCTCTGTCTACGGAGGTAACCTACTGTTGATTAGAGGTTATTTTAAAGATTGGTGTCTCGATAGATGTCGTGAAATGCCTTGTTTTATAGCATCTAGCCAGCTTCGTGTGCAAAAATTGATGTGCAAAATATCTCTTTGAGTTAAGGTAAAGTCAGGCTTCATACTTGCACTCAGTTAGTCGAAATATTTGATTGAATGGATTCGTACAGAACTAACTGCTTTTGCTATTTGTGTAGTGTGTCTCATGCACCTAGTGTGAGAGTGTTCAGGTCGCCCTTAAACCTTTAGACTTAACCAATGACTGCTATCAGAGATAACGACCGGGACTTACTGCTTGATGTGCCCCGCTGAAGCACGGATTAATACGAGAAACTTATTTTTGTCATACACAGATGGCGCCAACCTTGTCACAATTATAAGAAACTAGCTGCGCTCCGCGGTTTCACCCGCGCAAGTCACGATCCCGCGTTGTTCGAACACCTACCTATCGCAATGCAAAAATCCACACTTAAACGGTCCATTGAAGTACTGTTGAAGCCAGCCGATCCCGCGGGATTTTCGGGATCAAAAGTATTCTATGTTACTCTCCATCATTTAAACTATTCCTTTGCAAATTTTCATGTAATAATTAGTTATCACCCGCGTAAGTCCCGATCCCTCGGGATTTTCGGGATCAAAAGTATCCTTTGTTAGTCTCCATCATTTAAACTATCCCTATGCAAATTTTTATCCAAATCGGTCGAGCCGTTTGACCGTGAAGAGAGAACAAACAAACAAATAAACAAACAAACAAACAGACTTTCGGATTTATAATATTATATTAGTAGGATTAGATTTTATTTATTTGGTCCAATACAATATGGAAAATCTTTGTCCCAAAATAGACCAAAAATACAACGTAGGTTAAAAACCTGCAAAATATTATGTTACTTGCACGTTTTAGCTTTGTTCGAACAACAGATAATTTAGATTTTATACAGATTTTAAGGTTATACTTATTTTAGTAGTATTAATAATGAGTTTAATTTCAATTATTTAAATAAAAAATATTAAAAACCAAGACATGGACTCTAAGAACCTACCCATCATATTTAGGCAGCGAGCCCAGGATACTGGCAGCATTGCCACGTTGAATGGCAATGCTGATCGTCTGCGACAAAAATGGTAACAACAAATAATAATAATAATAATAATGCTTTAATTCAGACTCACGATCCATATTACAAAGTTGACACACAAAATAAAATAGAAAAAGTTAAAAAAAAAATAGTATAAAGATAAGTAAAAAATATAAAATAAAATTAAAAGTGTATATAGTTTAAAATATACTTATATTAAGTGGCAATAGCCAACCATCGTCTGTACGTTGCAGTAAGATGCAGGCGGTCCGCTAGACTCCTTATTATACCATTCTTACACCCGTCAACTCTGGACATGAAAGAGGCTATCCTCTTCCGCTGAATGGCGTTGAATGTATCAATGCGCGCATCGAAAAACATTCCAGACGCACTGCATGCCCGCTTTAACCCCATCAGCTGCCTGTAGATGTTATTGTAGGTAACTCTGATGGACATTACATTATTTGAGCGACATTACCGTTTGTTCGGTAAAGCTCTTTATTAAATAGATTTAAAAAAAAAAAAAACTCTGATGGAATTATGCGATTTCTTAGTATATTCTGTCCAAAGTTGACATGTGTAAAACGTTTGACAGAATGATTTGAATAGTATAATCTTTGCGTTATAAAACTTTCGGGCAATCATATTGCCTACCACACACAGGGCACGTCTCTGACGTTCTATGTCTTCGTTGTCTTTCATATCAGAGGTTACGATGTGGCCAAGGTACCTGAAATTCTCCACAGTTTTAACAGGCTGTCCATTCAGACGCAGCTCAGGCACACTTTGGGGACCTTTCCCAGACCTGAATATTAGCATTTCTGAGTTCTTGCTATTGTACGTTAAGTCAAGTCATATATATGATATGATATGATTTTGAAATACTTACATCTAGTACCCAGTGCTATAATATGTAAGTACCTTTTGACTAGAGAATATATCCAAGTTCAAGTCACACCGCTCGGTCTTGTTGGTGCACTCCCGGAGCTTGTTCCTCGCGATGTCGTACCTCGTCTTCTGCAGGTCGAACCTCGCGCGGATAAAATTCCTCTGGACCTCGTTCTCTGAGTTGAAGATGAAGAAGTAGTACCCATTTGCTGGTACTCTGGAGAAAAAACATGATAATTACTGAAGATGTTTATTTCAAAATGCTTTCTTCACTTGGAAATCTTAGAATTACAGAAGCAGAATTTGGGAAAGTATTTTCTGGAAAACTTTGGAAAAAAATATAAAAGCATATTATATTTTTTTGAGAATGTAATAGGTATACTTACATACAATACATGTAAATTTTGAAAGAATTGCGAAAAATTTGGTATGTAAATAAACAAATATTACGGAATAAAAGGTTCATCCCGTTAAAAACAATAAACAAAAACTGTCAAATACTGTGAATGAAAACATCGTACTTAATTGCATTAAAATTAGTTTACAACGGACCTACTATGGTAACGGCTACGTACGGTAAACACCCAGCGAAAACTTGAATTTATCTTTTAATTTATGAATACAAAAGACAATAATATGAATGGAATAGGGGCAGAAACAACAAGAAGAAAAAATATTATGATAACCAACCTGTAAGTCAAAGCATTAGCCCTTGCAGCGGCGAAGCTCTCATCTTCACCAGCATCGGCTCTACACCCGCTGTGAGGAGTAAGAGGCAAGTTGAGAATCAGGCCGTCACACTCTAGCAAAGCCTCTTCACTGCTGGAGAAAGAGGACCAGAACTCAGAGTTGCTCATGTCGAGAGGTGTGGTCTCGTTTACTGTGGCGTGGTGGTCGGCGAATTCATCCGGTTCTAGACCCTGATTTGAAAATTTCGAAATTTAAATGATCTTCAGTTCTTTTCTCTCTTGTTCTTCCTAACTATATGAAGAGTCGGCTCTCCTAATTTGACGGCGCTAGGAAAATTTGTGCTGGGTTGTCGGTTAGAGGAATTATTTCAAAATTGAATAGATGGTTTTCGAGGAGCTTTAAGGTTCGTCTTACCATTGCGGCGTTGCTTGTAATAAACCGGCCTGAAGCCATTGATCTCTAACTTAACCATAGGTAGATGACATCAGATGAAAGATAGCAACTGTAAACAGTCACCATGATAACGTTCCCCAAATTCAATGATGCTTTGAAATTTTAGCCATCATTTATTGACTTTATCGTTGCAGATGCTAAGGCCGGAATCTATAGTCCGTACTTTGACTTTGGTAAGCAAATTTGGTATTTATAGAGCGATCTTCGCAACTATCCAAAGCTTTTGTTTAGTAAAGTCGAAGTTTTTCAAATTTAGAATGTAAACCAATCAAAAATAATGACCTAAACTTTGCTTCTCTGTTATCAATATAAAGTTCTTTTTATTTTATTCGGATATTTCAAAATGAATTTCGACTCTAAATTCCAATTCAAAGTTTATGCTTAGTTTTTGCTTAGCTCAGTCTGAGCAAAGTCAAAGTAAGCTCTATAGATTTCAGCCTAAGATGTAAGTCAATGAGAAACGTAGAATATGTTAAGGCATCACCTCAAGTACTAGTAGGTACAGTATCCGCGCTACAATGATCGTTTGTAGTTGCTTTGTCGTCCTTTTGTCGCTTAAAAAAAAGCAAATTTAAAATAAAACTAGGAGTTCGCCCCGATCTAAGACCTCACGACCCCCTATCTCCCCACACCCCTACCAATCCGGCTCATTTAACTCATAAATTCTATTGACCTAAACTACGCGCATACCAAAATTCATGAAGATCGGAGCTACGATACTCAAGTTATCATCATGGTACATCATGGTAAGGCGGAATATCTCAATGTTCAATGTCAATAGTCAATAGGTATAAATGTCGTCATTGTTTGCGAAAATAGATGGTAACAACGATGGATGATAGATAGAGATCTTGAATAAGATATGTAGACATATGTACCTAGTTATCAATTGCAATTTATCGGGCTATCAAGTTACTATCAAAGAATCTGTGTCATGGGTACAAATTGAGGGTTACACCATGGTTAAATACATGTAAACGTGTGTGACCTAAGATCATTGCTTTGATCTGTGACTGGATAAAACATAAAAGCATTTGCCATTAGAAACTTTGCTATAACAAAAACTGCCACCCAGCCGAATCCCGTTCAGCGTCGACCATGCGTTGTTTTTATACAGATATTTTTTTCTTTATTTATAAAACCTGATATCTAGTTTAATCTTTGTTGCTGTTTTTCTAAGTATATTAAGAATATTTTACACTCTATCCCACCCCTTGCGGTATTTTAGTTATTTAATAAAACTAACAGTTCTGCGAACAGTAGACCTCGCGAGCACCATGCGAACACAGACTTTTTTTAAACAGTTAAAAACTTTATGTGGAAGAAATAACCCACCAATCAAAAATCCCCCACGACAAAAAAAAATCATATGCTCATAGAACTTTTATACCAAGTTTCAACCAAATCGGTTGCGAAATACGATCTGTGGAGGAGAACCAACATACAGAAAAAATAAAATTTGGCCAACCTGAAGCATAGACGCTTCGCTCGCGAACGTTCACTCGTCCAATGATGTAACTATAATATTATGAATGACATAATATAGAACTAGCAGGTTACCTCTTCAGCAGCATAATCCCTCGCCTCATCATCTTCATTGAGCTCCTTCTGTAGCTCGATCTGACCGAGCATCAGTTCGCGTTTGGCTCTAGCTTGTGCCGCGGCTTCCAGTCTTTTCTCTGAAGTCAAAAAGAATATAATAAAAATTATTAAGGAATCTTCCAGACAATTTAGACCACATCGTCATCGACCATCTGGTGAAAAGGTAAATAATTTAGTTCATCACTCTTTAGCGAGGAAAACCTATCGGTGAATAGAAAATTTGTAAGTTTTTTTGATGTTTTAAATTGTCATCGCAATCGCATCGTTCTTGAGTGATATTATATATGCAAACTTTCGAGTTTATAATATTAGTAAGATAAAAGGTAGGATTAAACTGATTTTCCGGTTTTAATCACGTTACGTTCGGGAAAACATTAGTAAAATCTTTATTTAGTTCACTTTTGAGGTTTCGGGCTATTTGAACCATTTCCTCTGAACATCTATAGTCTTTGAAATTTCTTACGTCTTCTCTGTGATCTCGTTTTCTCTTCATCAATAGCTTCGACCAAGACTCTCCTCAGTCTGTCGAGCTCCTCACTGCTGCCCGTTACAGCGGACATTATGTCTGGCTTCTGATGTTCCTGAACATTAAGAGAAATTCATAGGTAAGCATTATGTTACGTGGGGTTTACAAAATCATTTTCTAACATCTTTCAGAAATAGAATTTCATTATCATTAAAATTTGAAAAAAAACACTCAAAGTGACAAACTGCTTTGACCCAAATATTATGTGTAGAAAACGGTATTCTTTTAAAATAATAATATGATAAATGTCATATCTGGTCGGTACTGGAGATAAACCGAAATGATAATACATTGAAATTAACTGCTAACTTGCACTGACACAAATGTCAAATGATTGTTATCTCGCTCACTATTCTACCTTCATTATTCCTTACCCTATTTTAAGCAGTCTTCACTGATTGATCTGAATTATTCAATCTTTAAAAGAATCGCTTCACTTAAACTTCAAACCTCCTTCGTATTTTATTGAAGGCGGTTAAATACACACCTCTTCACTCATCTCAACTCCCATAGTTTCGTGCAGTCTAACCAGCACCCGCTTCCCTCGGTCTCCTAAAGCTTGCAGCCTTTTGAGGACATCTTCGAACACTTCACGGGAATCGGCTTCAGGGATCGGTGCCTGGAATGTAAAAAAAACGAAATTATTATCAATCTTCGAATTATCAGATCAAAGGATTTTTAGTTCAGATTCTGTCTGTTTGAACAAATTAGTCTAAGGCTGAAATCTATATTGCGTACTTGGACTTTGCTCAGACTGGGTTCAGCGAAAACTAAGCATAAATTTTGAATTGGAATTTATAGTCGACATTCATTTTGTAGGTAAGTAATATACGAATAAATTAAAACGAACTTCATATTCAACACAGAGAAGCAAAGTTCAGGTCATTATTTTTGATTGGTTTACATTCTAAATTTGAAAAACTTCGACTTTACTAACAAAAACTTTGGATAGTTGCGAAGTTCGCTTTATAAATACCAAAAAATGTACAAACTATAGATTTCAGGTTAAGACACTGTAATAATAATTATATAGAACTAGCTGCAACCCGCAATTTCACTCACATAAGTCCCGGTCTCGTAGAAATATCGGGAAAAGTAGCGTTACTCCTCGCTAATGTAGCAAGTGGTAGCAATAATGTAGGTCTGGTAAAGATCTTAAAGCAACGATAAAAAGTTCAAAATAATAAAAGCAACGCGATTCAAGTATTACTGAAGCTGTGTCGCGAAAGTTAGAGTCAACTTCACAAAAAAATTGCTCTACACTAGTTTTATCAAAAAATCGCTGGTGCTACGCATGTTTCTTTGCAAAGATGACTATAACTTTCGTGACACTACTTCCGTAATGAAAACACGGCTTCATGTATATTGAACATTATTGACTCAGGGTGATCATAGTATCTTAATATCTTATCGTATCTTAATTCATAAAATGCAACAAGTAGGTGTACATAAGTAGGTTAATATAAGTTATTAACAATAAAAATGAGTTCATCAGAAACAATGAAGCAAACTATGATACGGAATTACATATGACTATGTCACACTATGTACTTGTAGATGGAAACTTACCTATTAGGAATACAATTATGTAAGTAATATAATGACTATTATTTATTCTTTATCTTAAACATTTCTTGATAATAGAAAAATCATTGTAAATATAAAATATTTATAATACTTATCGTCTTGTGAAAGCAATATCTTTAGTAAAGTTAAGAGAGCAACATTTTGAAGTTTACTTGAAATTTTGCCATGGATATATAATATATTCAAACTAAATCAGATTTCTAACTTAACGCGTGACAATTTTATATAAAATAAAATAACTTCGATTATATAGGTAACATAACTTCGATTTTGTACTTTTTAACCAGCATTTGGAAGAGTACACCTTTGAAAGAATACACCGTGGTGCTACAATAATACAAACAGGTGGACCAGAAAGGGATCATAACATAGGCTTCCTGTTTTTTTTACGATATGAGGTACGGTTCCCCATAAAGGGGAAAATTGGTAGGTTTCTGGAAAAAAAAACGCGTAGTTCTACTGGTAATACTGAGATGGCAAAATGTCAGTCAGTCTTTCATAATGATAACTTAAGCCTAAAAATAACATTTTTTCCGGTTTTCGTCGCAGAAAACAAAGTTGTTAGGTATACATTGTTGATAGTTATACAGTATGTGTTTAGTTTTGGATTATTATCGAGATATCTTCATTCATTCAATGTTTGTTTGTTTGTTTAGCATTTTAAATATTTACAAAGTGAAATAGTTACTTTTCTTGAAGGAAGCATAGCATATACCTTCGTAGGTACTCTAAAACGATCAATATTTTTTTTTCTATTATGTACCTTTATAGCACCGCACTTTAAGCTTTAGGGCGCGGCTTGGAAGCTGTGTCCCGCGGTTTCATCCGCGTAAGTCCCGTTCCCGCTGAAATATCGCTATAAAAAGTAGCCTATGTGTTATTCCACTTTTTCAGCTACTTATGTTCTAAGTTTTTTCGCAATCGGTTCGGCGGTTTTTACGTGATTGAGTAACAAATATACATACTCACATACTTTCAGCCTTATAATATTGGTAGGATACCTTTTATTTCTTCAAAATATCACACTTACCGTGGTAACATATCCTGTTTCTACTTCTTTCACCACGAAATCTTGATCCAACTCTTTTGGCACTATTTCAGCTGTCGCTTCTTCTATTTCATTTTCTTTGATATCTTTATTATTTTCATTTACAGTATCCTTCAACTTAACTTGTTTAGCACTTTTGATTAAGTCCTTTAGACCTATTGTAGTGGTTTGTACGAGTTCTTCAGTTGCAGTAGCTATATAAGGCTTGTCTGTGTGCTCTATATTTGGTTTATTATCTTTATCTTTTTCGTTGTTACTGTTAATTTGTGCATTATGGTCTATATCTTCTTTGGTCATTACTTCACTATTATTTCCGTCTATGTCTGAAATGTTAAGATTTTGGAATTAAAAACTTTTCGAATTATTACTAAGTTAACGATTCATTAAATACAGATATTATTGATTGGTTTTGTTTACAAATATTTTCGATATTATTAAAAACTTAATAAACAAACTCTTTCACGAATAAACAACCGCAAGAGCATATAAATATTATCTATACCTACAGTATTGTAACTTGGCCGTATCTTTGTAATAAATGCCTACAGCCACGCGCTATACATAAACA
The DNA here is from genome assembly GCA_949358125.1 of Idaea dimidiata. Taxonomy (NCBI): domain Eukaryota; kingdom Metazoa; phylum Arthropoda; class Insecta; order Lepidoptera; family Geometridae; genus Idaea; species Idaea dimidiata. Next base: position 16,007,594 of record OX442334.1, on the reverse strand, counting down.
TGTGATAGGGCTGCCCGCCCAACTCCTGCATTTTAATTACATTTACCTACTTTGTGTTTCCATTTAGTTTTTTGATTGTAAATATAATACTTTTTTAATTGAAAAATAAAATACTTTATGAAATGAATAGGAACTGTTCAATAACAAAGAGTGTTGATTCTTCATTGGTAAATTTAATTAAAAAAACACAAATACTTAAAATAACCAATAAAAATAAAAAAAATCTTTGGATGTGATATTGACGAATTCATGCAACCAAAAACAGCACAACATCCTACTCGTCATATTAAATATGTACTAGAACTTAATTTTAGTAAAAAGTTCGCGCGGTTATTGTTAAATAACAACACACCGTCCGATCGTCACTACAGTCGCGACTATCTGCATGCTAAACGCATGCCGAGATCGAGGCGCGTAGGCATAGCTCGCGCTTCGTCCGTTTGTATGAAGTTGGAATACTGTATAGATAATATTTACCGTGGCAAGAGCGTGCTACATGATATGCCAATCTATGGGATATAAAGGCCTATTCAGACTTAAGCGGTATTCGCTGCCGTTTGCGGCAGAGAAAACCCATTGGGTATGCGGTAATATAACTGTTCACACCAAAGCGGGTTTCGCTAACCTTGTGGGTAGAATACAGCGTGGTAGGTATATACCGCGCGGTACCAAGTTTCGCTCAGGAAGGTAAGAAGTTTTCGCGAGTAAACATTTTAAACATTTATTATATTATTATTATTTCTGAAGAGCATCTGATTTCAGTGATGGATAGCGATGAAGAGGAAGTTTTACTTTTATTAGCCTTAATTGACTCACCAGTTAGGAAAAGACTTTGGATCCACGACATCAACAGACAACACCGAATTCATGGGGAATTCCACACTTTATATCCAAGATTAAGATTGGATGAAGATCGGTTTTTTAATGCATTCAGAATGACAACTGAGAACTTTGATGAATTATTAAATTGAATAAAGGAAAAAAATCAGCAAATCGTTCACTAAATATCGAGAACCCATATGCCCTGAAGAACGCTTAGCAATAACGTTGAGGTAAGGAAAACAAAATAATAAAAATTAATAATTGACAGATATCTGTTTCGCCAAACGTGCGAACAAAACATACGTACCTACCTATGCGGTAGGTACGTATGTTTTTTTACCCGGGAATTTAATACAATACCTAAACGAAACTAGCGCGGCACAGCGGCAGCGAATACTGCTCACGCTTGCGGAACTTGGTACTAAATACCTGAGCGAAATCCGCGCGGTAAGTACCTCCACCCACAGCGGTCGCGAATTCCGCTCAGATCTGAATAGCCCTTAAAGCTTTTAGTACCAAAACTTGAACTCCTAAAACGTTGCATTCCCAAAATGTGAACACATACGATAAAAACGGTTGTAAAATTTTACTACGTCATTGTAGTGAACTCTATAGTAGCTAGAGCCAGCTTGCTTAAATATTCATAAACAGGTGATAAAACGTGATTAAAAACTTAAAAACTGTCAAAATATCATAAATTGTCAAAGTATGCCGGCCGACATAAAAGCAACTCTACTAATGAATATTAGTCTAATACCAATGTTTCAGTTTTCGTAAATTATGTTAGATTATTTTTGATGAACATATTTTTAAATAGTCTTATGCAAGCCGTATTAGTTATGTTAAGTGTCTTAAATCACGGAAAATATTAATGAAATTTAGTTGAAAATTAATTTCATACAAGATACCTTTAAAAACAAGCCATCTCCTCTCATCTCGATCAACGTTTGCGTCCCTATGCCTGTGCAAGGCTGGTAAGGACATCAAATGAGAAGGTGGCTGGTAATACTTCAGGGCCTCATTCTTCTGAGCTTGACGAAGCGCGTGAAGGTGTTCGAGGATCTCTTGGAGTTCCTTTAACAGAAATTTAGGTGGTTGAGCAAGTAGACAAGCTGAAACAAGAACCTGTTTTAGAAAAGGTGAACAAGATCTATCAGAGTTTATATGAGAGAGTGAGTCTCTTTCAATCAAAAGTACATTAAGACCTTCAGTTCAAATTTGTCCATACAAACCTCAAACTGTTTATGTTTCTATGTGTGCAAGTCCATACTTGTATTGAGAAGATATGGAACGAATGTGACCAAAAAAGTTGAGTAATATAATAAAAAGAATACGAATTAAAATAGATGTATGAACTGTTTGAGACAAAATTGATGCGGATACGATGTAGATTTGGATGACGGTACCGGTTATATTTTGGAAGATTGAAAATAGATGTATATTTAGATATATATTATTATCATTATTTGAACAAGATATAAGTACAAAAGAAACTAACACATATAGGTAAAAAAGGTAAATACTAAAATAAGCTTAAAATTAAGTTGTATAAAATGGGCCACTTATCGCTGAGAGCAATTCATAATAGAATAGGAGCCAAATTACGCCACCAAGTTAAGTGTACATAATAGAAGAAAGAGTTGAAAAATATTGTAAAAATTTATTGATGGCTATATAACATAATAATATGTATGTACTAATCATAAATAAGTAAAACATTACAACTTACGAGATAGGTCTTACAGCAATAATAAAATTGATAAGATTATAAACAAGATCATGTTCGATTGTGTTACTTTTTATCTAGTACCAAGGTATATTTACTGCAACTCCTGCTTACTGTCATTTTTTAGCCTTTAGTTTATTGTTAAAGTCTCTCCCTGTCTTGTAACCTATGATTAAGAGATGACTTAATTATGTAACGTCTATCTCTGTTAAAGAAGAATTGAAGAAAAAAAAATGCACTCATCTTGCTAAAACCGCGGCTTAGTTAGCCCAGACCTGAGGCCCAGACCGATCGACAGTTTTAAACTCAGGCCGAAAATATGAGAGGGTGGTGAAGGTGCTGGACAATCACACTAAATCTAAAATGTTCTAGAGACATAGTGAAATAATAGTAGTTTATGCATCTCGGTACTAAAGCCCTGTCTTATATAGCGGGCGTCATATTGAATCCAAAGCGAACGAAGGACTCTAGAGGGTTAACTCCCGAGCGCAGCGAGGGTGTTAAAAACTTTAAAAACGTTAAAAAGTTATGTACCTAGAGTCCTGAGTGAAGCGTGGGATTCAAGCGCACAAGATAAAGACAGGCTTTAGTACCGAGGTGAATAGTCTACTTTACACATCTACTGCAAGACAATAAAAGGGCTACAAAAATAAGCATTTAACTAACAACAAAAAAATACTAGAAATATTTTATAGAAAAAATTCATCTTCAAAAACTCACTTGCGGCCAGGGACGCGAGTTCAAATCTCGCCGCAAGTGAATTTTTGAAGATGAATTTTTCCTTTAAAAATATTTCTAGTAACTCTATATTTATTAAATTTAACAATGTTACATCAAAATGACGAAACCATACATCGGCCTTAGCTGATGAAAAAAAAGTTGGGGCTTTATACTAACCAAAACATTTTGCTTTACCTTTCCGTCCGTGAAAATAGAAAAAAATAGCACAGTTTTTATTTTTTTAATGTGTTATGTCTAGGTGGCCAGCTCGAAATGGTCGTATGCTACCAGAACCATACTTCTAAATTTAAATTACTTTATGCCCTAGGTGCATAATGAGCACTTTATTATTATTATTATCATTATTATTATTTATTATTTATTTATTAGGTTCACCAACAGTAAGATACACTAAAGCTAATACAGAAAGTAACATTTTTCTAAAGATGGACAAGTGCGCTTACCAATTATAGGTGTACACAACGTTACCATAAAAAGTAAAGTACGATTAAAGTTTCCTATAACATTTCTGATACAAACAAAAGATTACGTAGTGCTTTATGCACCTAGGGAATAAAGAGTCGCTTTACGTTGACCTTTTTGGTCAAATAAAGTAACTTTGTAGAGCAGTAGGTGTGTAAATGGCGTTTATTGTGGTTGCTGGCTTCAAGAAGACAAATAATTCACTAATTTTATTTGTAGGTAGGTATTAATGTGTTTTTCTTACCTTAGGATCATGATCAGTGACGTCGAGATTTGGAACATTTTCCGAAGAGGTCACATTTGACACGATGTTTGGGTCATGAAAACTCACTCCTGACTTCTGGCGTCTCATAGTTCCTAAAAAGCATTTTTGGCCATTCACAAAATTGTACCTACTCTATTACTATACAAATATTTATCCTGACTGGGTGACTGATAGATAAACGCACGGTGACACACATATTAAAGACCCAATTTGGAGATAGTGTTTTTTATAATATGATGTTTTCGAAATTCCCAACAATACGAAACGGATCGGGACTAACGCGGGTAACTCCGTGGGAGACACACGTATTTCTTATAATTCTTACATCCAAACTAAAAGACAAGTCCAATTTAATTATTTTGGTTAAACTATACGTTATAAATTCAAAAGTTGAAAAACATGGACAAATGCATACTCAGCCAAAGTATCTACTTACTTAGTCTATAAATACCAGTGTTAGATAAGTTACATGATAAGGTAATATTATCTATTTATGTGCCTAAACTGATTTCGTTGAGGCAAAGGTTAACAGATCGGGATCGTGAACTCTAAAGATAGTTATTTTAAATTGAGGGGAACCCATTTTCAAAAGTAAAAGAAACCATACATGTTGTGGCGGGCCCACTTAAATATTTAATATATTCTGGTTTTAGTAGGTATTTATTGTTATAGCGGCAACAGAAATACATCATCAGTGAAAATTTCAACTGTCTAACTATCACGGTTTATGAGATACGGCCTAGTGACAAATAGACAGACAGACGGATAGTGGAGTGTTAGTTATAGATTACTGTTTTAACGTTTTGCTACAGAACACTAAAAAAAGACCAGTAAACTGATGGATAGGTAGGTATTTACTCACCAGGATCATTGGCCTTGCCATCCACCTTCTTTAACTCCTGAATCTTCTCCAACAACGTCGAATTACTCATCAGACCTAAATTATAAGCTTCTATCAGCTCGTCCAGTTCTTCGGAGGAATCGTCTCCAATGTACGCGCACTCTTGGAGGTGCTTGTAGCCTTTTATCATTATTAGTGAAGATCCGGGCCATCTGGAAGAAAGTGTGTTATTTTCTTACGTTAGCAGGCAACGGATGATATCATAATCAGGTCGTATAAAATGTAAAATGTCCTGCTTGCGTAATGCTCAAAATCAATGTCCAAAGAGCAATGTGCCTTACTACCAAAATGCATAAATTCAATCTCCTACAATGCAAACATTCAACTACAACTTAAAATAAATAAACAAAACCACGCCTGAAGTTGTATTAATTGCAGCCATATTGTATACAAATAATATTTCGAAATAAAACCCTTCCCAAATATAGCCAAATATTTTTTTACTAGGTACCTATACGGAAATGATAATAGGTTCCTCCATAACAATCTAATAATAGTTTTTGGCATCTTTATGATATCCGCCAATCATATGATTTGCATTAATTAAAAACCTGATCGATTCGCAAAATATTTAGGTATATTATTAAACCATTTGATAACACTTGAAGAATTTGATGTCTTGACCGTGATATTCAAAGTTAAAAGGGTTTTCAAGGTTACTTCGCTACCTGAGTAGCGTGATACAGGTACCATATAGTTACCACAATCAGGTTAACATCAAGTTAAATTTTTAAACTAGAAATACTAACTTTTAAGAAAATAAAAAAAAAACATCTTTAAACAATTCACTCGCGGCATGGTTTAGGACCCCCCAGCGTTCCTATCAACTAGACTACGCAAGCTCCCCGGTAGACTATAAGATAGGTTTGCATCAGACTTCTCTTCATCTGATGGGAATGAATAATAAGGTTGATAACGTAGCATCTTTGTCTATAAGAAACTTTTTACTCTAGACTTGAAGACTCCAATGTTGTAGTTTAGGGGTATATCTATACAAATTAAACTAAAAATATGTCGAAGGGTGTTGAAGCTTATTATAAAATTGACTGTTTTGGCTGAAATGTAAATAGGCTTCGACACCCCTCGACATATATGACTGTAAAATGCACTATAATCCAGTATACCAGTGATATTACATTTCATATTTTAGAATCTATCAAGAAGGTTTGCAACCAATAACATACCTAGTACAAGCCGAAACAGTAACACTAGATCCTTTCAGCAGATAAAACCCCCAATACTCCTTCATATCGTCTTCCAATTCCAGCTCCCTGGTCATGGAAACTGGTACCAAGTCCTGGGATATCTCCGGAGGACCTGGGACCACGAATGCGTTGAACGTTGTGTTTGATCGGACCACTTGTCGCTGTAACAATGATAGATGGCTTAGATTACCTACACTGTAGGTATTCTAAAAACAACGTTCGACTTTTATTCAGACCCTTTCAAAAGTATCATTCATAAATCATTTATTGCAAATAGAAAGGTACATTGTTGATATAAATATATTACAAGTATGTAATAAAAGTGAAGACATGTTTTAATATTGGTATGTGAGTTATTTCCCAAATAATTTGACTTTGACCATTAACCTTCTGGTCTCTTATAAGAGATGTGCATAATTTTGGATAGAACAATTAAAAAAATAATTATAAATTATCGGCTCTTATGCACTGTCTTCTCACCTCCATGAAGCCCGAAGTAAACTTAGTGCAAGTACGAAATGGTGTTTCTGAGTTGGAAGTTTTTTATTAGTTTTATTGGGAATACTTACTACAAATAGTCACGTAATGACTATAAATAAGCAGGCGAGTGCGCTGTTTATGTTGGTTGCGAGTATTTTGGTAAATAACTTTTTTACTGGCTTGGTCACCGTACCCTGTTTTATACTTGACTTTATATGGAAAGGGCTTTCTTTTAACTGAGGTTGTGTATGCGCACCTATCTAGAGACTTTAAATCTCTGTCCATAGTCAATATGTTGTAGAGCATTTTGATACGTCGAATCTTGAAATTATTATTTTACTTACTATGGGGTCGGAACGCGCTCTCTGATGAGAAGAAACCACTAGGCACTCGTGGAGGTTATGTTCATTATTACGTCATACCATTCAAACCACTAGACGCATTCCTTTAACTTATATTTCGGATGCAAGTCCTGTCGGGTGCGAAATTTTTGGAAAGCATTTCTTTAAGTATAGTTATCCAAGTGTAAGAAACACTTTAAAATATAACAAAAACGGTTATCTTTGGTTATTTGGAATTCATCTAAGAACCTCATAGTATTGAGTGCAGTAGGTAGCTTCACAAGCCGTCGAACGATAGTGCCTTATCAAATATTTATTGTTTTATCAGAGAGCCAAGACGTTGTGTAAATAAGTCTAATAAGATTAAAATATTATAATACAATTGCTAAGTAAAACCTATCTGCTATCGCCATACATTCAAGATTTTGGTTGTCTAGCCGAATGATTTAAGAAATTCTTGTTTTATCTGGTTATTATTCAAATTAGTTGGATCACAGTTTAATGGAACATAGCTAAATGGTCAGCCAGTTCTTTGCTCTTTTCTCTTTTCTAAGAGCTGGTCAACTAAACAGAAGTTCCGTAAAGAATTGTCAACCTCATCGCGACCACCTTCATTTCAGTTTATTTATATTTTCTTTCATTTTATGGTCACAATAAAATTACCATAGATGTTACATACACATTTTTGTTGACTTATGAGCTCTGCCAGGCATTGCAAAAATTTGTGGTAGCAGACTGAAGCTTTTCTTACGAGTATGGCAAAATTTATTTTAGTCTGCCGAGACACTCCTTACAGTTTGGAGTTTAGTCGGTTTTGTCTGTCGCCCAAGACTTCTGGCATACGGCCAATGTGTCTTGCGCAGTTCTGTACTTTGGTTTAGGGGGTTTATGAATTACACATCCTCAATTTCTGTGAAGACATACGTAATGAAGAATGTTACACACCTACCTGGCACCAAGTGGGCGATATCTTACTGTCTATCAGTCTCATGTCAGTCATACTCATCGGGTAGATCTGCCCGAGGAAGACCCGGTATCTGAAACAAATTGCAATTATTTGGAGACAATTGCAAATTGCAAAAAAATAATTTAACTATGACTAGTTGGATCCTGCGGTTTCACCCTTGTAAGTCCTGATCTTGATATAAGTAACCTAACCTAACCTAACCTAACCCAGAACTCCAGCTGCAAAACCTATTTTTTTTTCAAAATCGTTATGGTAATTTTTAGGTGAAAAAGTAACAAACTTATGGGTTTAATAATTTTAGCAGAATAGTATTTTTATGTACTTATATCTTAGGGTATCTTAGGGTCTAGTTGAAGAAACAGGCAAATCAATTTCAGTCCATTCGGTCAGATTCAAATCAAATCAGTCGGCCTTGTGGCCGTTTCTCCATAAACTAAACGGATTAAAGTTCAGTCAAGCAGAACTCAAACTTAAACTGATCATATATACGGCCTTGAGTATGACACACGTGCCTTTTTAAAGAGAGTAATCACTTGATGGGAGCCTTTAATCAAGTTTGGTCTACGAGACACGAAGCCGTAGGACAAGAAGAGCGATAAATATAAATGAATTACAGGGATAGGTTGGACGAGCCAAAACAACTTTATAGGAGGACGATACAAAGTTCGTACATCTCTTCTAAGGTCGTCCTTTTTTCTCCATTAATAAACACGTCTAGAGAGCTATCACCACTTCCAATATTATTGAAACCTTAACACGTGCATGTCCTTAAGTCTTCTCAGACATTTTCAAAATATTTGTTTACGTAATTCAATTGATAGTAAAGAGAACAAGTACACGTACTTTTAGAAGTGTGAGTCAGTAACCGACCCTTACTCTCAAGTGTTGTTCATTTGATAGCGACTTACCTACCGATCTATCATTTACGAGTACGAGCTATCGCATTCATTTCATTAGGTCATGATTGGGATTTGTTTTTATTTTGCTCAATTATGGGATCTTGTCGAAATAATCTATAATGTGTATGATTTATCGTCTCCACTTAACTATCCACCTGTTGGTATAACGGCGGAGACTACTTTATTGTCCCACTGACTCAAGAGCACCTGCTCTTGAAAGCGACGTCAGAGATCAGTTGGTGTCCCTAAACATTACGATTCGGGAGAGATAAGAGAGTAAGGGAATGATATTTGTTTAGATTTATATTTCACCAGCTGGGTCTCACGGTTTTACCCGCGTAAGTCCCGATCCTTTGAAAATCTCGAAAAACTCATCACATTTAGAATACCTTCTCCAAATTTCAACTCTTTTTGTTCTATCAGGATTCATCAGTCAGTCGGTGAATAAAAATAATGTTATAGATAAAGGAAGTGGAAAGAAAAGGACACGAAACTTGGCTAAAAAGTGGCCAATGTTTGAGAGAGGCGTCCAGTAGCAAGATGTCTAGATATAATTGTCGTTAAATTTGAGATGAATAACGACGCTGCATTTAACAGCACAAATATCTGAACATTACCGTGCATTTAACTTATGGGCATTCACCATTTCTATTTAGATATTAGATTTAGGCATTTTTCGATAAAGGGAAAAAGCTTTTTAAACCTTTCAGTGTTAGCATGTCAGCACGAAAAATTCATACAAAACGAGCAAGAGAGACGACAATTCGACAAAACTTTCTCGTTTCACATGCTACTCCTGGTGATGAAAGACGAAAATGTATCTTACCTCATATACAAAGGCACCATGATAAACAAAGTGGGTAAACATATAAGCAGCACCAGCAGCCTGCAGATCCTAAGTGGGGCTCGGTAGCAGGAGCGGGAGGCGAGGTTGCAGTACTTCTGGTGTTGGCGGGGGATGTTCACTATGTGGATACTAGCACTGGTACCAGCTGAAAGTGTGAAAGTAAGTATAGAGACTTTAGAACTGGTCTCTGTTAGAGACTAGAAGGAGAAAGGCTTTTTATCTCGGCCCTGACGGCCCATTTTCATACGTTCCAAAGTTGAACTGTTTGCAAATTTATGAAAAAAACATGACTCAAAATTTGAAGGTCGTTGTTCTATGACCCACTATCTAGGTTATCTAAGGGAAGACTTAGGCTGAAATCAATAGAGCGTGCTTAGAGTTTGCTAAGCAAAAACTTTGACTTAAGACAATTTTGTTATTTATAAAGCGATCTTCGCAGCTATTGAAAATTATGTATTTTATCTAATTTAGAATATAAACTTCATAAATAATTAGAAATATTTTTAAAGGTAAAATTCATCTTCAAAAATTCACTTGCATTGAATTTTTCCTTTAAAAATATTTCTAGTAAATATGCCTTGAGCAATAAAAACAAATTTACGAAATTCATAAATAATGACATAAATTTTGCTTCTCTGTTATGGCGGTGATTTTTTATTTTATTCGTATTATAAAATTAAAAAACCTTTATTCAGAAGAAAATCTATATAACCTTATTTAATATTTAAAAAAAAATGTACAAGTATAGTTATCTACGATAACCTACTTATTTCTAAAATTCTTAAATCTATGAAAAACTATATCAATTTAAAAAATGCACAAATAATTTTTAACTACGAAAACCTCCTTATTTCTAAAATTCTTAAATCTATGGAACACACCTATTTTAATATTGAAATATTACAATTACATACAATCATTTGAAGTCGGGCGCGCCAACCTTACCAGTACTTACTTAGATCGCGCTATCATTGCGTTTTAGGTGTCTATTGGTATAGACATCTGAAAGCGTATCCTACAAGTATTAGCTTAGATCGCGCTATCGTTGCGTTTTAGGTGTCTGTTGATATAGAAATATAAAAAAAGTTATCCATTACAATTTGATAAATTTTAAGTTAATAGTTGAAAATAATAATTAATGTGATCATATCATTTTCGAATTGATAATACAAATTTGGTACAAAAGAGGTCTTCTTATAGTCTTGTTTGAATTTCAATCTTGTTTGGTATGAAATACTATAGGTACTTTTATGCTTGGATGAATTGATTTCTTCGTCTTTTTAAGGTGTTTGCGCGCCCGACTTCAAATTATTGTATGTAATTGTAAAATTTCAATATTAAAATAGGTGTGTTCCATAGATTTAAGAATTTTAGAAATAAGGAGGTTTTCGTAGTTAAAAATTATTTGTGCATTTTTTAAATTGATATAGTTTTTCATAGATTTAAGAATTTTAGAAATAAGTAGGTTATCGTAGATAACTATACTTGTACATTTTTTTTAAAATATTAAATAAGGTTATATAGATTTTTTTCTGAATAAAGGTTTTTTAAGTTGGTTTTGTTTTTTGATTGTGCATTTTTTTTAATTGATTAAGTTTTTTATAGATTTAAGGCTTTTTAAGTTGGTATCCTTTTTTTGTGCATTTTTTTGAAGTCGGTTTACCTTTTTTTAAAAAGTTTTTTTATTTCATGCTTTTTAGTGTGTATTTAGATAGCTATTTTTAACTTTTTTTGTTTACGTTTTTTATCTAAGGTACAAAAAAGGTATTATAATTACTTATTATAATTATTATTGTAAGGTTAAAAATGGGGAGGCCTTCTAAGAATGCAGTACGTATGAGGCAGGTTAGGAAAGGAGAATCTGAAACTCAGAGGACAGAGCGCATTTCGAAAAATACTAAGCGTATAGCTATATCGCGTTCTCAAGCAACACCAGAAGCTCGCGAAGCTCGCTTGTCTCAAGCAAGAGCCTACATTCGTGATCGGTTATCACAAGAGGCCGAGTCTCAAAAAAATTATCGACTAAATCTTATCCGTAACCGGATAAACAATGAAACAGTGGAAGAGCGCGAACATCGATTAAAAGTAATCCGTAATCGGATTAGCAATGAATCGATGGAAGAGCGCGAACATCGATTAGGAGTAATCCACAATCGGATTAGCAATGAATCGGTGGAAGAGCGCGAACGTCGATTAGAAGTAATTCGTAATCGGGTTAGCAATGAATCGGTGGAAGAGCGCGAACATCGATTAGGAGTAATCCGTAATCGGATTTGCAATGAATCGGTGAAAGAGCGCGAACGTCGATTAGGAGTAATCCGTAATCGGATAAGCAACGAATCTGTTGAAGACCGTGAACATCGTTTAGGAGTAATCCGTAATCGGATAAGCAACGAATCTGTTGAAGACCGTGAACATCGTTTAGGAGTAATCCGTAACCGGATTTGCAATGAGACTGTAGAAGAGCGAGAGCATCGTCTTAGCCTTATAAACCAACGACTCAGTAATGAACTTCCTCTCGAAAAATCACAAAGATTAACGAGGATAAGAGAACGTGCACGAAAGATAATACGTACGGAAACTGAAACTGAAAGAAGAGAAAGATTGGGGACAATGCGCCAAATTTCTCGCAGACTTCGGACTATCGATGAAGATCATTTCTTCCGAGCTATTAACGAGTATTGTGACGTACCATGCGCAGTTTGCCGGAAGATGCTATTTCCAAAACAGCGTCACAATCTCAACACACGTTTATCAACTTTATCAAATATAATGGCTCCGGAATTAATTGCAAAAGGAACTATTATAGTTTGTAATCGCTGCTCAACTAATCTTAGGAAACGCAGAGTTCCCTCCCAAGCCTTCTGGAATAAGATGATCGTTACACCTGTTCCAGAAGAATTAGCACACTTGTCGATTGTTGAGCAGCGATTACTTTCTAGAATAAACTCATTTCTTAATATAATCAAAATACAAAACCGATATAGTCAGAACTGGTGCAAAGGGCAAGCAGTAGGGGAAGGTGAGGTATAATGATCCCCTTAAGGAAAAAACTTCACTGTGGCTAAAGTTGAAGGCATAACCGCATGACTTCTATTGTTGGAAGTAGTGAATTTACTTATCTATGTAACTGCATACTTATTTTTTATTATATGTGTGTAGTTTTTTAGTTTTCAAGATTTTTGTTAAAGTTTAGTAAAGGATCATTTTATACACACCTATGTATAAAATGATCCCTGGGGTAGGGGTAAAATAATCCCAGGGATCATTTTATACCATAAATCAATAAATATCAGTGAAATAAAACAACGACCTGTTTATTTTAATCGTATGTATTGTACAATTTTAGCATATAAACAAGTAGCACAATACTTTTGCAGTATTTTAGATTTGTATGAGATCTTTTTTCAACAAAACTAAATATGAAACATTGCGACATTTTTTACAAAGGTTAGCAAAATGAACAACTTAGTTACCTAGTAAAGCAATAAGTGAACAAATACTCTTCTTCTAAAAAAAAAACACAAATAATCAACTCTTCGTTTAAAAAATTATATTTTTCTAATCTGGAACTTAGAATTTGACCTGTAGCCATAAATTTATTTTCTGTTCCATCAAATAGATTATTAGATTTGGCTTCCTCTTCAAGATAATTTGTGTAGGGTGTGCTGGTCAGTACTGATTTATCTTCTCTTATTCGTCTTGCACTTGCTATTTTTCCAACTATCTTTCTTTTTGGTCGTACTATTTTATTTTTACCTTTGGCTCTTCATTTTAATGTCTACCAAATGCCTACCGCCTTTTTAATGCCTGTCAAAGATGGTATGCCTTTTGAAATGCATACCATCTTTGACGGCATCTAATGCTATTTGTTCTTCAGTCCAATTTTGTCGACTAGTTTTGCGTTTATAAATTTTCGGCATGATTTCTATAAAACAATCACTAACGGGGTAAAATGATTCCAGGGATCATTTTAGACACACAGAAGGGGATCATTTTGCCCCAAACACCAAATTCAAAAATAACGATCAAAATATTACATTTAAATACCGCGTGCGGTGATCGAACATTGCTTAAATATTAGTTCAACATTATTGAAACCCGCAAATAAAACAATATTTCAATCACCACGAACATATAAAAAGTTTTGAAAGCCCAAAATCAGGCGTACTTTAGATCAGAACCACACTTTTTGATTATTTCTTAATAAAATTACGCCAAGCACTCACACCGCCATGACACTTGAAAAGGCAACTGGCGGGAGCGCGGGGTACATGTTTCACACGTATTTGGATAGATGGCACTAGTGGTCTCTGATTTATGACGGGGGATCATTTAACCTCCAGGGATCATATTACCTCACTCTCCCCTACTTTTTGCACAGGATGTTGCAGAAATTGCAGAACAATTACCTTTGCCTCTATGTGCTTCTGGATTAGTTATTGTAGCGGAATCACGAGAAAACTTACAACAAGTTAGAGAATTTCAAATAAATACTGAAAATATTAAGATAGCTCTCGAGTGGTTGTTACAAAATAACCATTTGTATAGTGATGTAAGGCCAAATTTTAATAATTTAAATAATTACGATTTTTCACAGCTAGTCCAAGATGCTGATACTTTTGAAGTCGTTCATGGAATTCAAGGGCACAATAATATTCAACCTGTTGAACCAAGTAGATTTACAACGGCACGTAATAATGTTTTGATTTTATGTGGTTCATTTCATCAGGGTAGTGACAGGTTCGATATACAATCACGTGGCAGACAATGCACTGGTGTGGCTGCAGTAGCTTGTGCTGCTATTTATCTATCGGATCCAAATTCTTGGGCAGTTAGTGATGTGGATTACATCGTGATAATTGGTGACAGTTACTACCGACAATGTATTTTAGCAAGAGATGTTCCTGATAGTAGTGAACATAACATAGAGTATTTAGCAGCTACAGAACTATTGCCAAGAATATTATTTAATAATATTTGGATTAATATGAATGTACAAAACTGCGAGGCGATTAACGGACATATTGATAGGGATCAAAGCCATGAAGGTTTTCCAAATTTAAAAAAAGGTTTAATATTTTTTTTTACAAATTTTCAATATGGTATTCTTACAACCAATTCTGTTTCGGTAGCGATTGTATGCAAAACACAATCCAGTACTTCCACTAGTTATTGGTTATTTGACTCCCATGCAAGAGGGCCAAAGGGTTACAAAGCAACCTCTAGAGGTACATCTTGTTGCATGCGTTTTGATAATATCGAGGACTTATTCTTACTCTTGTGTCGAAATTTGAAAATCAATAATAAACAAATCGCATCTTCACGTCGTAATTTATATGCAAATAATGTAAACGAAGGTATTTTAAATATTTATAGCATAACGCCTATTCTAATTCATACAGACGAAAGTACTGATTGTAGTATTTCCACACAAATTGAACGCCAAGCAAGAAATGAATCGCCCGAAGTTTGTGAAGGTTCTGTTGTCACAGAATTAGAACCTTGCAAACAGTCTGTTTTATTACGTACGGACCATAATTATGCCAGAAATGTTTTACCACAATCAGAACATCAAGCATCAACAGTGTCGCCAGAAGTCAGCGCTGCTGTTGTCAACCAATCATCTGGTGTTGTTATTAATTCACAGTGCGTTATATCAAATTCTACTCCGTCTTCAGTTCCTTCAGGCCAAGTAAGTAATAATGTGGAGAGATGTGTTATATTTTCAACCAGTATGCTCCATTCTATAGATGATAATATACCAAATATTGATGATATTGTTCAAGGTAATAATGAACACGATAACAATGAAGAAGTCAGTATAGTTAACATACACAGAAAGACAGCCCCACCTCTTAACATCGAAAAGGAAAGACGGATGGAGGAGCTGTGCTGGTATCATCTCTATCCTGATGGCAAAAATGGATTTGGCGAACAGAGGGATATACCTATAACGGCGCTTGATTACTTCCAAGCTCGAGTAATGGGCAGTGATAGGCGATTTCAACGTAATGATTACTTATTCTTTGGTCTTTCCGTAGTAGAATATTTCAGGGCAAAAGCAAGTGTATCAGTAGCATGTCGGATGAAGCAGGGCGATCACACTCCACAAGGTCTCGTTGACAATATGCACCTCACGATGCGAAACATCAGAGGATCCGCCGCATATTGGAAGCGATGCTGTGCGGAACTGATCGCTATGGTTCGTAGTCTCGGAGCTCCAACTTGGTTTCTTACATTTTCATGTAATGACCTAAACTGGCCCGATATGTTAAAGGCATTACTTATAGCTGATGGTCGTTCCGATATAAACTATGAAAACTTGTTATTTGAAGAACGACTTAAATTGGTACAAAAATACCCTGTGATTATAGCAAGACAATTTATGGTTCGAGTTAACGCCTTGATGAGATTTTTAAAAGCCAATTCAAGATGTCTTGGAGGACCCATTGTCGATTTTTGGTACAGAATTGAGTTCCAAAATAGAGGGAGTCCCCATTTACATATGTTGTTATGGTGTGATGATGTACCAAATTTCGACACTCCAGAAGGACTTGCTGTAATTGACCAAATAGTGTCATGTTCTCTAGAAGGCGATGATGTTGATTCGGTCAAAAGACTACAAGTTCACAAACATTCTGCCACATGTTATAAAGACCGAAACTCTGGCTCTTGTCGGTTTGGTTTTCCAAGACCAATAAGTGAAACTACAAAATGCCTAGGACCGGATGAAGCCATAAATAACAGTGGTCGTTTTTGTATACTGCGCAGAAATACTGAAGAAACTATGGTCAACAACTATAATCCAGTTCTGCTCAATATCTGGCAGGCAAATATGGATGTGCAATCCTGTGGGAATGTCACTGCAGTGGCATATTATATCGCAAAGTACGCCGCCAAATGCGAACCGAATGATTGTGGTGAAGTGATCAGAGAAGCCGTACAAAAAGCAAAACGACAAAGCAGTGATGTCTGGAAGCAACTGTTCTCTGTATCAATGGCGATCCTTGGTCAGAGGTTAATTAGTGCACCAGAAGCTGCTTATCGCCTGTGCCACTTGCCGCTGAAGATGTGTTCAAGAAAAACCGTTTTTGTTAATAGTTGCCGACCAGACCAACGATTTCGGCTACTTCGGTTCACAGAAGATGAAACATCCATTTTCAATAATATATTTGATCGATATGTTCAGAGACCAGATGAACTCGAAGACTTAAGTCTAGCTGAATTCGCGGTTAGATATGAAACTGTTTCTAACGCAAATTGGTCTGAAGATGACGGGGATATTGAGCTGCGTGACGAGGAGAATGAATGTAGACACATTCTATTACGAGATAATACTCGAATGCGAATTAGAAACAAACCTGCTGTGTTACGAACTCGCTATTTCACTTTAAACAGCGATAGAGAAGGATTTTATTACAATCTTGTTGTTTGCCACATTCCTTTTCGCAATGAGAGTGAACTCATTCACGAGGGCGAAACAGTTGAAGCATGTTTTCTACGTAGACAATCAGAATTGCGACCGTTGTTACGTAACGTATCGGCAGAGCAGTTTGCCCACGCTGAGCAAGTTATTCAACAAGCTTTAGTCCAAGCCGTGGCTTTTAATGCAGTAAATGATGACGATAATGGAGAAATTAGACAAAATAGAAATAATGTAGATACGGGTATATATGCTGCAGACCAAATTGATGTAGACAACAATCATGAAGATTATAATGATAATGATGATGAAAATTGTAATCCTACTGTTTTGCCTGATGAGATATTTTTAAACGGTATCAGAAGCCTTAATATACAGCAAAAAGAATTATTAAGAAACGTATCTGACGCAATCGAAGTTGATTTGAGAAAGGACGAAAGCGCTCAGCCTTTACTGTTGTTTATTACAGGTGGAGCTGGCAGTGGTAAATCATTTCTCCTTAAGTTAATCGTTGAGCAATTATACGTTGCTACGCTCCAACGGTTGATTCTCTTTTAAAACCAACCTTTGTTGAAGTAGCCGCCTTAACAGGAGTCGCTGCGCGACAAATTTCCGGTAGAACTCTTCATTCTGTGTTTTCATTGCCTATTGAGAAAGGTAATACGATGAGTTATCGCAAGATGAGTGGACAGCCACTTGAACGAGAAAGAAGGAAGTGGCGGTACATAAAATGGTTGGTCATTGATGAAATCTCAATGGTTTCATACGAAAACTTGCGGATAATTCACCTGAGATTGCAAGAATATAAAAATAATAATTTGTTGTTCGGTGGTGTTAATTGTCTTTTATTCGGTGACATAATGCAATTACCCCCTGTAAAAGGAAATTGCTGTTTTAATCAACCATCATGGGCAAATGCAGAAATACACCTATGGCGCCAATTTTCGTTTTGCGAGCTAACAATAAATATGCGTCAAAGTAGCGATACGGAATTTGTTGACCTATTAAATAATCTGCGCTTTGGTGAGTTAACCACGCTACAACTGCAAATTTTATGCGAAAGACGACGTGTCCAACTGATCGGTGACTTTGAGGATGGCGCTGCAGTTCGGATCTATCCTACCAACAAACTAGTAGAAGATTACAATGCTAAAATGACTAACCACATGTCGCATTGTACTCGTATATATAATATAAGTGCAATTGATGAGTCAAGAGAGGCTGCCACATACGGAAAACATCCTCCGAATAATGTGATCCCAGCTGATGTTAATAATTGTGGGGGTCTCTTACATAGTATAAAGCTAGCTGTAGGTTCAAGAGTTATGTTGCGACGGAACATTTCGGTCTCAGAAGGACTCGTCAATGGATCTATGGGCGTCATAAAGAGTTTTAAATGGCCAGCTCTTAGACGCGACCAGCTGGAGGAAGGAGAGTTGCCAGATGCCGTATTAATTCGATTTGACGACGACACTATTGGATCTCGGATAAAAGATTCTGACGGCTTGGTATGAATTTCACCGGTTACTGCAACTTTTCAAGCCACAAAAGGCTACGGAGATGTGGAACGTACAATGATACCATTAATTTTAAGTTGGGCAGTGACGGTCCATAAACTACAAGGTACCACTTTAAACAAAGCCGTCATTGACTTGGGCAAAAAGAATTTTGCAAAAGGACAGGTGTATGTGGCTCTAAGTCGTGTCAAAACATTAGATGGGATTGCTCTCTCCGATTTGGAACCAAATAGGGTTTTGAATAATCCTCATGATCAAAGAGCTCTACTAGAAATGCAAAGATTGAGGCAGTTAAACTTATAAATAAATATGTTAAACTGTTTAGTCAGTAAGTAGGTACATTTACAAATATTATTATGTACAGTCAGTCAGTTAGTAAGTCGTCAGTCTAGTCTATGATTAAAATTTATTTCAATTAAAAATAAATAAATATTGCACAACATTACACACAGCGCTATCTAGCCCCAAACTTAGCAATAGGCTTGTACTATGGGTACTAGACAACGGATATAGTTTTTTTTTGTAAATACATACATATTATACAAAGAAAACACACAGAACCTGAAACAAACTTTATGGTCAGCAGAAATATTTGTTCCCGGCGGGAATCAAACCCGCAATTTTCTGCGATGCAATTGTTAATATTACTTAAGAGACAATAACGTCGAACTTTGAATTCAATTAAATATCTATCTGCGTTTTGAGGAGCATTTTCGTTCATAACTTCGAAGATCCTCATCAGATCCTCAATAAAAGTTTTATGGGACCACCTCGGAGGTTTTACCTTTCTATTAAAAAAAGACACATCTCAATCGGTCAAGCAATCTGCGAGTAATCGGTGAACAATTGAATTGATATCTGCGTTTTGAGGAGCGTTTCCGTTCAAAACTTCGAAGATCCTCATCAGATCCTCAATAAATTTTTATGGGACCACCTCGAAGATTTTACCTTTCTAGTAAAAAAAGATCCATCTCAATCGGTCAAGCCATCTTCGAGTAATCGGTGAACAATTGAATTGATAACTGCGTTTTGAGGAGCGTTTCCGTTCATAACTTCGAAGATCCTCATCAGATCCTCAATAAATTTTAATGGGACCACCTCGGAGGTATTACCTTTCATATAAAAAAAGATCCATCTCAATCGGTCAAGCCATCTTCGAGTAATCGGTGAACAAACATAAAAATAAAAAAAATAAAAAAAATATATATATACGCGACGAATTGAGAACCTCCTCCTTTTTTGAAGTCGGTTAATGAATTTCGACTATAAAGTCCAATTAAAAGTTTTGCCTAGCGTAAGTTTTTGCTAAACTAAGTCAAAGTACGCTCTATAGATTACAGCCTTCGATTAGATGGTGAAAATTCTAACAATGATGTTCGAATTTTGATTCATATATTTTTAGATGAGTGAGTAGGTAATTTACTGAACATTTTGACTTTGGTACAGGTCCGTGGTATACGTCCGTCAGAGACGGGTTTCAAATGCATCTCTATCTGGAACTTTCTCCTTCTGGTCTCTTATAGAGACTAGGCCAGTACTAACGGGTAGAGGGTAGTAGAGTAGTACACTTATTAACCGACTTTTAAAAAAAAAGAGGTACTAGTATGGCAAAGATGTATCATCGATTTATTGTTAGCAGTCAGGGAAAAATAAAAGTCGCCAACGATGCGTTTACAATTTAAAAATCAATCCGGTTAAACCCGGTTAAAATCACTTTTTTTACCGAGTTTAATCGCGTTTTATTTATGATTTTTAACCGACCCAGTTTAATAAAGTGTTTTATTTGTTATTATTGTTGTAAAGCGGAAACAGAAATACAACATCTGTGCAAATTGCCATTATCTAGCTATAGCCGACTCATGAGATACCTACAGGCAGATGACAGACAGACAAACAAGTAGACGGACAGGGGAATTTCAGCCTCAGGGCATCGAGATAACAAGTAGGTACAAGTACCAATGCCTTAGGGTTTAACCACGTTTTACCAATACCTGTTTTTACCGTTTGGGTCAGGACCTTAAAAAATAATAACTGAGCTAAAATTTAACTTACCCTCCAAAGGGACTAACTCCTGGGGATCCATGGTGCTCATTTTGCTCACATCACTCAGCTCGTATGTACATAATCTATTCGCTTGCTCCACGTGTCCTAAGTCGTAGCTAGGTGCCTATAAAAATTTGTAAGTAATTATAAATTTAAATGTAGGTACTTCAAATATGTACATATAAATTTGTGTTAAGAAACACAGATACGTAAAGAAAGATAAACAATAATTAGTAATTTTCGTCGTAATAGTAAGGTAAGTACATATTATTCTTAAGACAATTTTTCCGACGATAGTGTTTTTCTGTATCCAGAGAGGAACGAAGGAAGTATTCTTAATTAAAAACCTGAGCGAATCGAGGGATTGAAAGTACGTCACTCGCGCGAAAATTAGTATTTGCTCCCGAGGTAGACATTTTAATTTTCATCGCTATCTCTATGAGAAAATGAGTACATTAACTTTTACTTTAACTTTTTAATCCAATAATATGTTCGTGTCAAGCGTCAATTACCATTTTTCTTATTTTAATCCTGTTCTAACTATTCCTTTGCTATTCCGTTTCTATTCCTATTCTATTTCTAATCTATTCCTAATCTTAAGTTAAAAAGTTAAAGTTTTAACTGTTTGTTTCCGCAATTAGCCCTACTATTGGGCCTTTGTGCGTGATTTAAACCCGTGGGTTTGCTCGCGATGTTTTCCTTCACCGTAAGAGCGATGTTAATAATATAGCGCACATATTTTTTTCTTAAAGAAAAAGACATTAGTGCGCGGCGGGATTCGAAACCACGACCTTCGGAATGAAAGTCGAGGTATCTACCACTAGACCAACACTGCTCCATATTCAGTTAAATTAAATACTTTACGTTGGCGTAAGATTGTACTATTATTCGTTTTTTTTTTCTAGGTGGTAGCAATAATCACTATAAAATATCTTTATTTATTTTAACATTTATATTATAACTTAATTCCTTATGAATCTGTGTAAATAGAACTGTAATTGACTGTTTTGTTGATTTATGTGATGTCCTATCCAAGTATTGAATCAGCTAAATGGCATAGGTACTTTACCGTAACCTTTCGCTATAGTGATTTTCGATATTAAGTACTTACGCTTAAGCTGAGCACCCACCGATCACTGACCATATAGCTTGTGATCATTGGTTGAGTACAAACGTGATCGGCCTATTTGTTTAGTTAACAGATAACTACTAACAACTACTAGATATATAGTTAGTTATGTTGGTAGTAACAAGATAAAAATGTGTACTTAGTACTTTAATCAATGTAAACGATGAACTGGCCATACTTTATCTATTAAGTACCAGTGGCCCACGGTTTCACCAGTGTAAGTCCCGGTCCTCCGGGAAAATCGGGATAAAGGGTGTTACCATGGTTGCTTTTTGCAATACCTAAATCGTACTGCTGATCAAAAGGGTATAAAAATAAAGTAGAAAGAAACTACTGCCTCATAATTATTTGTAACAAAACGTTCCAGTGTACGCAGACTATAGAGTTATTGTAGGTAATAGTTTTGAATTTAAAGGTGATCAACTTAATAGGCTCTCAGTTATCCGTGATCTGGGATAGTAAACTTATTTTTGACGAGAATATTGAGGCCATCACTGCAAAAGCATCCAGGGCACTTGGGTTTGTCATGCGTACTGCAAAGGATTTTAAGCAAGTTAAAACTATCAAAATACTATATTGTTCTTTTGTGCGTAGTCATTTGGAGTACGCATCGCAAATCTGGAACCCGCAATATAAGGTTTACGTTGATCGATTGGAAAGGGTTCAGAGGAAGTTTCTCCGATGCCTATGTTTTCGTACTCATGAGTACAGCAGGGAGAGTTAGGTACGGTAACGCATATCTATGTAAGAAGCACCATTTGCTTCCATTGATTAATAGAAGGGCTATAGCTGACCAAGTTTTCCTTTACAAAATTGCTACTAACTTGATTGATAGCCCTGAACTGCTCAGTCAGCTGTTTCTAAGAGTCACCTCCGTGGCTTTGAGATCCTACGACTTATTGTTTCTACCCAGGGCATCAACTAATTATAGGCAGAATGAGTTTCTTTATCGGGCGAGCACTGAGTATAACAGGCTTAGTAGGGAGTTGGATATTGACTTGTTTAACACTGGCTATAAAAGTATTAGGCGTATGCTTAGCCAGTTATTCTTCAATTCAATTCAAGTACCTACCTGATATGAGGGCGCACGGTTGCTTACGTTTGCCTAGTTAGTATCTACTTGACTGGGTGGATGTGGGTAGTCTGTGTTAATATTGCCTGTTGGTACTTTTGTTTTTATACTTGTTTTATACTTGATATCTTCATATATTTCTCTTTTTTTTTATTCAGGCTGTCTTTTTGTTATTACGTTGTTTCTATTTGTAAATGTTCGTAATTGGCTTTGTGTTATCTATATATATTATATATTTACTTTGTATTATAGCTGTGAATGTTCCTTAAATAAATAAATAAAAACTTCTTCTTACTACTTAGTTATAATTAATGGATCGAAATCGGTTCAATAGTTTTTACGTGATTGAGTAACAAACTGACAGACATACATACATTCAAACTGTGAGCTTCATAATTTTAAGTAGGATATACGATATGTAACAGTAGGTAACCTAGATGTGTAAGCTAACTATCATGTTTAACATTTTATAGACAAGATACCTAATCTAATTAAAGTACCATATATTATAAGTATGTATGAGCTAATACATAAATCTAACTAATACTAATCTAAACGTGAAAGTGTGCAAGTATTGTTTTGTCTGTAAGTTTGTGAATCTTTTACGCAAAAACGACTGCACCGATTGCGATAAAACTTGGAATATAGATAGTTGGAAACTAGGAATAACACTAAGCTACTTTTTATCCCGATATTGGTGCGGGAACGGGACTTATGCGGGTAAAACCGCGGGCGCTGCTAGTAATATTATAAACAAACGATTTTTTAACTAAAAGTAAGTTAATGATGATTAGTAGGTAGTGTTTCTCAACGACTATTTAGGTTCGTTTATCAGTTATAGGTAAATGAGGTACATATGTTTAGGTACCCAATATTATATATACAAGATGTAACAGGTAAGCCCTTTTAATCCGAAAGGGGATGTTCTAGACGTCTAGGCGAACACCTTTTGATCTACGACTTTTGAAAATTCGAACTTTTTTTTTTTAAATTTTGAGATTATGTTTCACTGGAAAAACGGCTGTTTTTGAAAATAAAGGTAATTGAAGGTTTGATTGTAGTAGACCAAACAAAATGAAAGAACAACATAAGGTCAATGACATCGAACTCTAAGAAACAGCTGATCTTCAAGTAAACTTTACACTTCAAATTTTCGAAAGGTACTTCAAAATTTCCAAAAGTCATAGAACAAAAGTTGTTCGCCTAGACGTCTAGAACAACCCTCTTTCGGCTTAAAAGGGCTTACCCGTTACATCTTGTATAATACCTACCTAAACAGAGGTCTCTCTATAAATAGACTCTACATACGACTCTGTCACATTAATCATCATCATCATTTGTATTTGTCATCATTAATTGATATCTAGAATTAATTAGTCCATGCGTTGTTATATTTTACTTTAGATTTTCCGGTGACATATACATTCATTTCATTGAAATTAAGTGTTAAAGCAGCGCGATTAATACGAAAAATAGATTTATTTTTCATACAATATTTCATACTTATACTACAGGTACTTAAAATTTATATTTTTACGAACAAAATGCAATGAAAAACTAAAAAAAGAAGAGAGAGAGAGCTAGAAAATTCATTTGTGTAAAAAAAGCTTCTGAAAATAAATTCGTTAATCACATTGCGAATGTATCAAATAATAAAGCTCTTTGTATTTAAAGCTTGCAATCTTCACAAAATT
This sequence comes from Idaea dimidiata, assembly GCA_949358125.1. NCBI lineage: Eukaryota > Metazoa > Arthropoda > Insecta > Lepidoptera > Geometridae > Idaea > Idaea dimidiata. The sequence goes on along the minus strand of OX442334.1, from coordinate 15,983,057 downwards.
ATAATGGAAGCGAGTTCAATGAACTCTAATTACCCAGATTTCTGGCATTTTACGCGAATCGTGTAGGTATTTAAGGGGAAAGAGTATACAAACTTAGTCGACTGTTTCCTCCCTGGATAAAGACATTAGAGTAATAATATTTGCCTTAATGTTTTTATCCAATATGTTTATGTCATAAAACCTATATCTACCACGACCATGATCCTAGGTTTTATTTTTTTCTCATATTCAAAATATGTATTTTTTTATGGTTGGATGAGAATTATTCATCACTCTAACTAAACTATAGTAGTTTAAATGTATTTTATTATAAGTAAAAAATAAACAGTACAAAAATAAATATCATTTTCAATTAAAAAAAAAAACAAATAAATCAAATAACCCGCCCCTTATTTATTGTTCCTGGTGAACAAGCCGAAGCGGGAGACATATTCTAATTTTATTTCAATCTTAATTAGAAAAATAAAACATAGGGGTACACGGTCATGGAAGTTATAGAGGTAGGTGTTGTGGCATTAAATTTATTTGATCCTTTATCTAAGGCACCAAGGAAACAGCAGTTGACTACGTTATGTATGAATGGAGGACGACGAGGTAACCTTTCCTCTTAAAACAGTATCATTGGAAAAGTTAGTATTTGTTTATGTTTATCTGTTTAACCGATATTAAAAATAGAGGTTTTCTATTCCCAAGCGAAGTTCCAGAATATAGATTAGGTAACAATGAAATGATAATTATTAAGTATTTATTCTTTTCGAGTCAGTATGAATTTGACTCGTTTTTAATTTGAAATTGAATAGAATTTCCCACCCAGACTAATATCAAAACGAAACTCACCAATCAAAACGAGCAACAAACATCCATTAACAATCTTAAATCGTAGGTACACAGAAACAAACAATGTTCTCCGAATAGACACAGAATACACATAAAACACAATGAAAATCGAATAAAAATACTTCCGACCAACAAAAACTACAAAAACAAACTAATTTTTACAATCACCACCAATTAAAATCTCAAGAAAATGTTTAAAACTCTTTAATTTTCACTGGCAAAATCTATTTTGTCGAAAACTTTTATACAAAGTTATTATTTGCGGTCACTAAAAAGTAATCCAAAGGGGAAATGTTATAAAGTACATTGTTTTAACGGCAAAAAGAAGTTTGTCGCGATATTTATAAATAATATGGATGCGGCACGTGTAAATCGCCTCACGATTGTAGAGTAACTGAACTAAAATGCGTAGTTATAATCAGTTTGAATAATTAATTATTATCAATAGTGTTTATCGTTTTACTAGCTTCTGTCTGCGACGCGGTCTGCGTGAGCCATTATGGTAATTTAGATTAAATAAAAATATATTGAACGACATTATCTAGCCCTAAACTAAGCACTAGGCTTGTACTATGGGTACTAGACAACGGATATACTATATTATACCTTTTTTTTGTAAATACATACATGATAATAATATGATACACAGAAAACATCCAGAACCAGAAACAAATATTCATGGTCAACAGTGATATTTGTTTCCCGCGGGAATCGAACCAGCAAGCTTCCGCGTTGCAGTCCGAGCTTTGCCCGCCGCCCAACCAACTTAATAAAAAAAAACACATGCGACGAAATGACAACCTCCTCCTTTTTTTGAAGTCGTTTAAAAATAACAAAAACTAACCTCTACATACTCATCTCAAGTGTTTCGTCATCTGAAGTCGGGTAGTTTTACTGGCCGGTCCCATATTGTACTTAGTTTGGTTGCCCGACTATAACGAACTTTAGAACAGATAAGTCAATGGCACTGTATGTAGAGGTTACTTTTGTTCTTTTTTTAAAGTTCGTTTTTAATTTTTAAATATGTACCTACATTTTTGTAGTAGTTGAAAGTCAAGTCTGAGTAGAAAGGGAGTCCTTGACTTACACCTAGACAACTTTTGTCCTGCAGTAGTAGCATACGAGCACTCGAAACAAATATTCTTCATTCACTCAAGAAGATCTATACAGATTCATAATCATTTTGAAACGTGTTTAATTTCAAGATCAGAATTTTAGAAATTGGAGATCCATTCAATTTCTATAATTTTGATGATTATTGGACTTTTTAAAGTTCCCATTTTTTTTTCAATTTTGTTTTTAAAATAGGTATATTGTGTAGTTTAAATTCAAATATTATTAATTCATTCAAGAAGGTTTTTACAAATACACAACCATTTTGAAAAGTGTTAACATTATGATGTTATTGTGTTTAAAAATACTTACACAAGAAATAAATACTACAAAGATATAAAATCTAAATATATTATACAAGATGTAACGGGCAAGCCCTTTTAAGCCGAAAGGGGGTTGTTCTATACGTCTAGGCGAACCACTTTTGTTCTACGAGTTTTGAACATTCGAAGTACTTTTAGAAAATGTTAAGTGTAAAGTTTACTTGAAAATCAGCTGTTTCTTAGAGTTCGAGGTCACTGACCTTATGTTGTCCTTTCATTTAGTTTGGTCTACTACAATCAAACCCTCAATTACCTTTATTTTCAAAAGCAGCTGTTTTTTCAGTGAAACAAAACCTTAAAATTTTCAAAAAAATTCGAATTTTCAAAAGTCGTAGAACAAAAGTTGTTCGCCTAGACGTCTAAAACAACCGCCTTTCGGCTTAAAAGGGCTTGCCCGTTACATCTTGTATAATATAAATAATCTAAGGTGAATGACCATAAAGTCCAAAAGTGCCTATCACACTGGCGGCATTACCCCGTTGAATCGCCAACGATATATTGTGTTTTCGGATGATCGATGAAGCCCCCCTTCGATGAGACTCATGGGTCAAAGTCACGTTACTTGATGCTAGGACTGGACTATGAGGGCCAAACCGAGGAACACCAGTAATCAATATCAATTCGTCCCTACTATGCAATAACCGCACGCCTCTTCATCCATTGGCAAATCTAAGGACCAATCAGAAGCATTCACTCCAACCCCCTTTCGAAATTTAAATAAATTGCAAACATTTTTCCAGTACGCTTTGGAGGCTTGATCAGTAAACACGGACCTGTGTGAATTAGTTGATATTTGTGATTTTCTGTGATTTGTTTTTATGCCAACCGTCAGTGATTTGTGTGGTAATAACTGTGAGTTTAAATCTAATTCTTATTAATTTGATAGGAATTAAGTAGTAAATTTTCAAAATTTTGTGTCAATAAATAAGAAAAATAGAATTACTATTTTAGAATAATATTAACTCACTTGTGAGTTTATATCACTCTTAAATAGTACCTACACATGGATATTTGAAATTTACTTTAGTTTTTTTAGCGACAAAAGGACCACAAACGATCATGGTAGCGCGGAATATCTCAATTCTAGAAATTGAATGGGTTGGGTACAGAAACAAAAATTTAATCTAAGTGTTTTTCCAAATTATGGGAGTTCAACATTTTGGGAATTCAACATTTGGGAGTTTAAACATTTCAAAATATAACATTTTGATTTATTACTACTTACATTTTTATTTTATTACTAATCAATACAAAATACGCGCCTAAAATAGGTAGGTTAGTTCTCGTGGTCACTCAAATAAAAACAAATCTAGATTTATCCTGTATAGTATAATTATAATTCTCTAAAGAATTAATAAACAGGTTATGTTATAAATAAACAATTGACACAATTATTCGTAACAAAATCATCGTGGTTATACATTTATAGGACTTCCGTTGATAACGGTATCCGGCGATATCAATTTATTTAATTCTCAGTGTTTATTTATACAATTTACACCTTGGTAGGTATAGAACTGAAATATCAAGACCTTAGTTTTAGCGTTTTTTACACAAGACATATATCAGAAAGAGGGCTGGAAAGACATATCTTCTCATCTGAGCGATGTTCCTGGTTGCATCCCTCACGGGAGCCCGGTGTTCACTTAAACTCCAAATAATTTGGGGTCGGTAGTTATAGGTCACTCATTAGCCATACCTACTGCTAATAGATTTGGCAATTTGCTCGACACCAACCCTCCTAGAGCCCAAAAAGTTTATCCGCCACTTCGCGGGGAGAACTCAAGGTTTGATAATCTACCCTAGATCCCTTAGTCGCCTTTTACGATACCCACGGGAACAGATGAGGTAATCTTATTATTTACCGGAGTTACACGGCAACAAAAAAGTCAAACCTTACTACCTAGTTAAAGTTTATAGAAGCCGGCAGTCCGAATCTCAATTCGAGTCAATTTATAAAGGCATTTTTCTAACAAGTATCTACCAAAGAACTTATATTTACTAATAGCACTATTAGAAAGGGACAGCATGCTAAATGTAATGGAACACGGATTACTAGTAAATATATTATAAGTTCCTTTGGTGCCTACTTATTTAAAACCAAGTCAAAACGATTAAAAACTTCGTTTCAGTGACTACAACTATGGTATCAGATCAAGAGTCTTGTTCTGACGAGGAACCTGACAGCGAGATGATGAGTGATGACCTCTGTCTGCCTGATAGCGATGATGAGACACGTCAGGTCAGGAATCTTCAGGTAAGTCAGTTTTGATGTGAATCAAAACTCTAATCTCGTGATCCTAGACTACATACCACCTACCAAAATTACTTAATAACGGGATATTTACCATGTTTAAGTAATTTTGGTAGTGAAAATAACCATGTTTGTTTAAAATCGTATACATACCACCTTTAAATCAAAGTCTTCCAAGTCTAGATTCGAGTGAATAAGCTCTTCTAGGTAAGCTTCTAAATCTTTGCTCGCATAGTCACTTTCCGTTAGGGAATAATGAGGTCAAATCTTATACCTATCTATTTAAAAGTGACCTTAGACCTCTACCGGCCCTAATAGCTGAACAACATCTCAATTTAGATTGACAAACGTAGTAACTTTGTCAATTGAAACCGGAATTGCTGAAAACATCGACTTCGATAACCTTATAAAATAGTTCGCTAATAGAAAGGCTAGAAAAATAAAAAATATTTAAAAAAATAAAAAACCCGACTGCACTTTTAACAGAAAAGTGAAAAACAAGATACTTCTAGTAGCTTTAGGAATGGTGGATGCAGTCGGGTGGGACTGCATCCACCATTCCTAAAGCTACTAGAAGTATCTTGTTTTTCACTTTTCTGTTAAAAGTGCAGTCGGGTTTTTTATTTTTTTAAATATTTTTTTTATTTATCGCTTTTTAGTTTTTAGAGATCAGATTTAATTACACCAGAAGAAATTCATTAATTCTAGATGTATTATACTCCAGTGGCGAGGACGTGCATTGCTTGTTTTTGCTTACTCAGGGTGATAAGTACAAGAGCTGGCGGTTTCCTATTCAGCGCGGGAACGCCGCCAGCATCTTAGGCGCAATGCCTCGGGTTGTTGTTGCTGACAACTTTTTTAACTTTCTAATTTTAGGCTATTACTTAGGTTTTTTTTTCTTTGAAAAACAAAGTGGTTATTTATGTTCACAGACTAGTAAGAAGATACTAAAGTATTTTATGTCATCTCTGCCAATTCCTTCAAACTCGGCGTCAAATGCAAATCCATAGATGAGATATTTATATACGAGTGAAATCGAAAAGTTTTTAATTAACATTCCGTTGTTCTTGCGAAAATTACTTGCGTAATCATAAATGTAGTAGCAACATAACTTTCGAAGATTAACTATTAGAATGACTATCAGAATACATTATTCACACGCGGATTGTTTTCGCATGCGAATATTGAATTTTTGTGCGAAAATTCAAAAATCCCAATCCAGAGGTAGGTAGTGCTAAGCCATAAAATGAAGTAAGTAAAAATAATATATTATGAACGTCATTAAAGACAAGACAACCGAGCCGAAGGCAAGTGACATTATGAATGAAGACAACCTACTTAAACGACTTCCGATAATTTTATAATTAATTATTTTAAAACTTAATTGTAAAACTTTACAAGCAATACTTTTCAAATGTAAATTTACGAAAGAATAAACATATCGTTTGAGTGAACAATGTTACGCGTTTTCTCTGTTTTTTATTGTCTTTACAAATCTTGGTTAATAGCGTTTTACATAATTATTTTTATTTATTTATTATTTTAATGTACCCTATGTCACTCACGCGGTCATGACGAATCTAACGACGTATCGTTTATCTAAATCGGCCCAACCGTTTAGGCCCTACGACGGCTCAAAAATAGGTCACATACATACATACATACATACACTCACTGCAAAAACATAACACTTCCTTTGGCAGTCGTGTAAAATAGGAATAATTTTTATTTTCTAATAAACGGTTATTTTTTATTATAAGTACTTATTTCTTTTAATAAATAGTTTATTCATTATATCCTTTCCCTTTTTTCGTATGGTTTCGAATTGCAGTGCTGGTAGTGTTAAATCCGGCACTTTATCTAAGTAATCTAGGCTACAACTCTTACAAACCCGTTATAATGCGTCTTCCGCTTTCGCCACAAGACAACTTAAACTAATATAATAAAAATCCATTATTCTCCAAAAGAATCTCCCAGAAGACCAACTGCCCCTTAACCCATGCCTGCTTCGTCCACCTCGGAAGCTGTTCACCAACTGCCGCGAGCGGTGGCGCCAGCAGAACGTCAGCGGTGCCTTCGCTGAGCTGCGACGATTGGTTCCGACACACCCCCCGGATAAAAAGCTTAGCAAAAATGAGATTTTAAGGATGGCTATCAGGTGAATACCCACACACTTTTACAAAACCTGTGTTTTTTTCTTCTTTTTTTCTGACCGTATCCCAATTGATAGATAATTCATTTACATTTATCAATTAGAAAGAACTAAATACAATGAACAACAAGCAATAAAAAAATAAATAAAAAAAACTCGATCAAACAACCCACTCCTTAAGTTTCATGAAGGATGGAATTAATAAATGATTTATGTATCGCACTGGACGCAGTTTGTACGTTTTCTTCAATCCAAGTCAGCTGGTCAACGTTTTGCCGTACCAATCTTCCGTAGGTAGAACCAATAAGGATTCAATGAGTGGATCCATTTTTGTCGTAACTTCTAATAAGGTCTTTGTGTAGAAGAAACCTATTTCACTCATTCTTCTTCATTTATAAAAGTTGAACTTTTTAGCCACTACAATAATAAATAAACCGTCTTAATATCCTAGATACATAAGCCTCCTCTGCGAGGTCCTAGAATGGCAGAAGAACCATGGTCTGAACAAGGAGAACTCAGCAAGTCTGGCCATCAAGTGTGAGTCTCCTGCAAGCCCTCAGTCCTCACGGCGACTGCGTCTTAAACGACCCTACTTTGAAGAAGATGGGCCTAAGGCTAAAATATTTCATGAAGGAGGGGATTATCAAAGGTAATATCAGTTTCTATTAATCATAAATTAGCTATTCACTGTCTGACTAGATGTCAAGTAGTGATCTAAGATGTAGCATGGCTTAGATAGTCATTGTTAGCGTGACTATAAACGAAAGTAGGAAAACGATGGTGGCGACTTGCTCGACTGGATAACTTCCAAGGGTTGCTAAACACGGTATTATTTTCATACAGTTAAAATTGTGCTAAAAATTACGACAAATTATTTTCATAAACAACATTTGACAGCTACTGTGGAGAGCCAGGCGAACAACCGACTGCCACGCAGAAGGTCGTAAGTTCGATTCTCGCCGTGAACAATATTTATGCTGTTTATAAATGTTTGTTTCTGGTTTTGAATGTTCCTACAATCCTAATGGATGTTTAAACTTTTTAAATTAACATGGAACTCATATTTACATATTTTCCCGGGCCTTAATCGCGTGAAATTCAATTTTTCAAATTTTGCTTACCTCGAATCGTTTCGACGTTTCGATCATTGTAAGGAAAATTTAAAAAGTTGAATCTCACGCGATTAAAATGGATGTTTTTTTATAAAAATGTATTACAAATCAATGAGTCTATTAAAGTTATAGAGACGCCATTGCAGAACAAATCATTATTGAAAAGCGGCACAAATTGTATGCTATACAAGCTCATTATTTATATTTATATATTCACATAATTTAAAGAAGAAATAGACGAAACTATTGTTATCTCTTTCTAAAACATAAAGATTCAATGCTACTTGCATGACGTAAGAAAGAGATGTCATAATATTATTATGACATCTTATAGCGGTTAGGAGCATGGAGGTAAGATAAATTCCTAAGTCCATTGTTAGGAGAGAATGATAAAACGTCAAAGTCAAAAACTTCGTTGAGTTTTTGGAAAAAAAACTTTTTCAAAAAATAAACTAAAATAAATAAATACAGCTTTATTTACGTATGAAATTAAATATTTTTGCCAGTTTTTGGAGTATAATTCGTGCATCGCCTAAATACGCACGAAGGCATTGTTGTCTGTGAATAATGTTGTGAAAGTGAACTAAATGTACTGTATGTCAACAAGCGGGTGATCGTGACGTGAGCTGGGATGGAACTAAGACTTCTCTGGCTAGATAGCTTGCATTTGTGTAGCCAAGAAATTTGCCCTATTACGTATCTAGAAGTTTTTACATATCTCTGTTACAAATAGTATATCCATTATCTAATACCCATAACACAAGCCGAGTTGCTTATTTTTGGACTAGTAAAACTTTCTTTTAGTAACCGATGTCAACAAAAAGAAGTTTTTTAATTAGTTTGTAGCAATTTTTCATGATTTCTTACTGGTTACTCGAAGACAGCTTGGCCGAATCTAATGATTCTTCTTTCCAAAGGTATGGCAACGAAGAAAACGAAGACAGACGCCCAAGCCTGCGACCTCGAGAACTTTACTTCACAAAGGACCACCTCAGAGTGCTTCGGAACCAGTACTATTTCTCGCCAAGATGGCGTCAGAATCAGCATGTGCCGTTCAGGAACTTGGCTGATCGGAACGGAAACAATTTACTGATGATTGCACCTGTTAATGGTAAAGAGGAAGGCAAAAAAGATAAGGATAAAGATGGCAAGTGAATTGTTATATTATAAAGGAAAATTATAACAATGCATTAAAATTGCCTATTCCTAACACTTTAGAGTTTTAGACCTATCTTAAATAGTGGGTATTGTAACAACCACTTTCGAATTTTATTCCGACTTATTTAAAGGTGTGCGAGTGATTTTTTGGTGCCAAAAAAAGGACCTAACATTTTGATCCATATGACGTGTCTAGTCTATGGCATTTTTTTTTAAATTATTGTCATCAATTACGAAATAAAATCTAAATTTTTGAATGTTTTCTGGGAGTTTTGGCGGGAATGCGTTAAGGAGATGTGTTGCTAAATTTTCATTTTTGTGAAACTTAGTTCAAATGCATGTAAAATGTTTAATTTCGGGGGCATATTAATCAATTTAGTTTCGTGAAGGTGTACAAGTGTAAATAAAAGTGAAAACCGGTGCAAAACATGTACTTTAGCTTAGTGTTTTCTCCAAAGCTCCGTGAACAAACATTGTAAAAAATGGCCCCTTTTTTACAATGATTCCCTCGACTTGACTTTAACTATGACGACTTGACTGTTTTGTTCAATGCAAATAACTTGCAAATATTGATAATACTTGACACTGGCAAATGTCCGAAAGGAAAAGCCATTTTTAAAGAAGAAGAAGAATGTTTTCTGCCATCACTCATAGATTGTGTATTTTTATCACAATCACTTGTTAAATATTTTTGTGAATATTATTTTAGTTCATACCAAAGAATAAATTTAGATTTTACGGCCCTATTTTCAGAGTCCTTTCTTTTAACTAGAGTCCTTTAGGTAAGGAAAGTCCGCAAATGCTTACTTTACCCCCTTTATAAACTTGTTTAATACTAAATCTATCTAGATACGAGAAAATGAAATGAACGTAACTTTTCATAGATTTTTTACCCTGGATCAAAATGAATTTGACAAATTAATTATAATTAAAATCAGTTCAGCTGTTCTCGAGAATTTTGCAATTATAACCTGCACAACTTTGTTTTTATATTGATTATTAATTGATTAATAAGGGGTTAATGTAGGATTTGTACATTTAAGTCGCATAAATCTGTTTTTCTTACTGTTTAACCGACTTTCCATAAAATGAGGAGATGTTTTATTTAGTTGTATTTTTTTTAGTTACCAACCAGTAATGTAATACGAAAGTCCACAATTGCCATTGCCTTTTTCCTCACTTTCTCCTTCCAAAACAAAAGGCGTGGTCACACCACACCTCTCACCCCCACCCCTTCACATCACCCTCCCCAACCTTGTGAAGGGGTGGGGGTGTTTGAACAGAACGTGTGTTTCCACGAGATAAGGGAACATTCGTGCTTATGGGGTGAGAAAATTGTTTTATTACAGGATAAATTGCGGGGTTAGAGGATTGAATTTTGATTGTCAGTATAAAATGTTCTTTTGTTAAAAATAGCTACCTACAGTCTACCGTTAACAAAACTAAGTTACTTTAGTTTTTTTTTCTGTTTGCGCGAATTTGTCTTGAAATAAAAAAAAATGGTGTTGTTTTTATTATCAGCATTGTTGCAATTTCGTCCGACGCGAAGTTTCGAAGCCTATTTCAGACTCATTTCATAATACTCATAGCTCCGCCTTATTGAATCAATTTTACATAGGTACAAGTGCGCGGCCCCAAACTATGACTTGCTTGAAGAACTGATGAGCTAAGATGAATTAATTTAGTTTAGTTGGGGGTGGACGGTCGGCTAAACTCATGTATGACTCACTAAAACTCGTCCTAACAAATTCCTCTTTCGTAAGTAACTAGGTAGGTATATCCTAGTTTCGTATATTCTCAAGGGCCACCGCGAACCAAAACAAAATCCAATCGGAATAGAAACAAAAGACGATCAGAACCGAGACAAAAAGCGTTCGAGGTAGATAAAAAATCAATCGTAAAAAAACTTAACGGTTATTAAAACTCTTCATCTTTACAACTTGCTTCAAATTTCTAATTAAAAAAATTAAAACCAAAAAATCTCCAAAGAGAAAACTTTTAATCCCTTTTTAAGAGTCATAAATCTTAATTATGTCAAGTCTAATCTGCTTTCGGGATGAGTAGCGCGACTTGGGACTTCAAAACGCGATAAAATGCGACAAATCTGTTGCAGACACGCGACTGGCGCACGTCAGGGGTGCGGCTGGGTTGGAAAAGGAGAATCGAATTTGTTATTGTTATTAGGGGTATTAATTTTATATTTTCAATACATGGGGTGGTTGGTGATGTTTGTAATGATTAGTTTTATGATTATGAGTAGGTATCTAAATTGTTAATAAAAGTTGGGTGGTTATTTATATTACTGGGTTGCAATAATGAAATTTGATGGGCGCTTTAATAGAGGTCGATGCAAGTCAGTGGCCAGCGCGAAATTCTTGGTTCGGAGGTTAGCACCCCTGGCCTAAGTCTTAGCGCCATCAAAGGGACTGTAGAACGTATTCCTATGCGTAAACCTATCCAGCCACTAAGGATCATAGGTCGGATCTTGCTCTATTACCGTCTTCCTTTTTTTTACTTGATGTTTTATTTTACGACATTTCTATTTTCGGTGTCTAGTCTGAGGAAGAGGTTGTAAAGATATAAAAACGTTGGTAATTCATAAAATGCTAAAAATAATAGCAACACAATTTAAACTAGAAAAATAATATAGTTTCAAAATAATAAAAAAAAAAAAAAAAAAAACTACCATTTAATTGTACGAAACTACAATTCAGTCTTTGTTTTCTTCAACTGCCTGAACGCAGCGATGGCGTTGAGGACATCTTCAGCGAAGACTTCAGGTAACTCGAAAGCTAGAAAATGTCCCCCGTCGTCAATAGGTCTTGCCTTCACTAGGTTGGGATACTTGAATTTAAGGAGAAAGGGTGGAGCGTAGGCCACCTCGTTGGGCGCTTGGAGTGCCCAAGTTGGCACCGGTGTGGGGATTCTGAAAATAAAAAAAAACACATGGTATTCTTCTTTACAAGAAATCCCTTAGTAGGTTTTGGAGGCGACTCACCAACTGGCCTAATTTTCATCCATGTTTTGATAAATAGGCCGATGTAGCCATTAGGAAAGGTAGACCGGATATTTGCTCCATTAATAAGTCAAGAGAGAGAATGAAAAATATCTTCTAAAAAGGTTGCAGTTACATCTTAGACTAGAATATCACTTAGATGATAAGATGGACCAGCTCTTCACTAGTGACTTCATAACATTATTGAAGAGCTGGTGATTTGAGATTGATTGCTTGTTCTTTTTCTACTGACGATAGATGAGCGTTTAACCACTGTCTCACCTGATGGTGAATGATGATAATAATTATGATCTAAAATATAACACTCTCATATAGAAGGTAGATGGTAGAAGAACAAGATCCGAACGGTCTTCCTTATTTTAATTATGTTTACTTACGCATCAAGCTGTGCAGACATATGCCTTATGTTAAAACTCTCAGCATATAGTCTCATGGAAGTCGCTATACTCTTAGTAGACCAGTAGACCATCAGATTATCGATTAACTTTTCCTTAGTCCACTTGATTTCGAGACCTCCGTCTTCCCTCTTCCGGTTCTCGAAGTTTGTCCAAGAAGAGAACTTCTCTAGGATGTAAACTAGAAGACCGGATGGAGAGTCGGTTAGGCCGATTCCTGAAAACAAAATAAATAGTTTGTATTAATTGTAAAATAAAAATAAAACGTTTGAAAATCACTCGATCGAGTCATAACTCACGCGAGTGTTTTTTATTTCCTATTTAATTGTATTTCGTTTCTACTTCAATTTTGCGTGCACTGAACCACCGGACTATAACAGTAAATATAGCAGGTAAATAATTATTCAGCAGATCTGAATATTTTCTGTATAAACAGTAGGTTTTCTACTTATATTTGCTAAGAATCTGTGCGATAATTCGACATTATACCAACAAAGTTCCTGTAAAACTTTTTTGACCATCGTTTTTTTGAAAGTGATTATACTTTAGTTAAAGACTTATTACCTGCTACTTGCATTATAATTTTTGAATTATTATTCAGTAAAATATTTTGTTTTATTTTACAAAGGGTTGATATTACTTACCAACAGTATCAGGTTTCGTAGCCTGTATATGCAAATAGCCCATCTCTTCAAGAATATCCATGAACTTCTCCTTAAGTGGGTACATCCTATCAACTAAATTTGCGTCCACAATCAGAGTGGGAAACCAAGAGCAAATCATGGATACAAGGGTTGCCTTGCCACTTGTTGCGAGAGCCGCATTTGTGTGGAAACCTAGAGCTTCCTGGAAAATAAAGTCTTAGTTTCTTATTTTGTATAACAATGGTTGCACCCAAAAGTGAGTTAGTCTAAATTCCAAACCAGAACTTAATTCTAACATGATCTAGGAGGCACGGAAACTTTGAAGACTTTGGGTTAACTGTACTCCAAGATATGTTCATTAATATTTCTTAGTTACCTATTAGCTGGGAACTCCAGGAACTTACATCTGGGAATAGAGTGACAAGACTGCTTCCAATCACAGCACCCCAATCACCGCCTTGAACGTAATACTTTTTATAGCCAAGTCGATGCATCAGATTTCGGAAAACCACAGCAACTTCGTTTGCTCCTAGACCCTCTCGTATTGCTGGCTGGAAAAAAAAATAGTCTTTCCTCATATAAATAGTTGTTTTGTCATATCAAAAGTTTTTGGCGGACGGAAAATACACAATTGTTCTAGTTTTTTTTAATTGGTAGTTAGAAATAGTTCAAAAGTATTCTGTAACATATGGTAACATAATCAGTACGCCACGAGACCGATACAAGCCAAGCCGAAATTAAGTAGCCTCGTTAAAAGTAAAATAAAAAGATGTTATACTTACAGAAGAAAATCCATATCCAGGTAAGCTAGGAATTATCAGTTCAAGAGCAAAGTCTCTGGTCTTGCTTGCAGCAGTCAGTAGAGGTATCGCTTCGTAGAACTCTCGTACTGATCCCGGCCAGCCGTGCATCATGAGTATTGGCACTTTTTCGGTACGAGGAGAAGTCTGGAATATAAATAATTATGTATTCAGCTTGTACCTCAAAAATTGTCAAAATTAACTAGTCTAAAATAGTTTTCTCTTTGTTTGTGTGTCTTTGTGTGTAGAGACGCGATCCCCGCGAGTTGTTACAATAATGATATGTATTTATTTATAACATTTTCAACGCTTTCCCCTCTGTCATCCAGAATAATTTAAGTTTATTTACTAATACCTCACTGCTCTTATTACAGCGATGTTATGGCGTCCCTTTTAGAAACCGGAGTCCGTTAAAACTTAATGTTATTGCTATTATAGTGGGTACCTAAGTCTTTAATTACCACATCTATTACTACAACTAGATTTGACAGTATGCTTGACACCAACCTTTCTTAAGATCAAGCTGTTACCCTGCTCCACGTGGGGGGAGAACTCCAGGTTCGGTAGGCTCCACTAGATTGCGTTGTCGCCTTTTACGACACTCAAGGGAAGATATGGGCTAGCCCTATTTTATGCCGGGGCAATACAGCCTTTTTTAACGTTTTCATATTGTATATTTATTTTATTTATTTACTTATTTATTGACTATTAGGAAATCCAACAGCTATAACTTAAAAAATAGACAACACAAATTAACAACTGAAAGCCAATTAAAGGATTTCACGAATAAAAAAATATTTAGGGGGTACTATCAACAAATCAATCTCTCGACTTACGTTAGGTGTCACTTTTATGAAATGTATATCCAATCCTTGTATGTTAGTCGTGAAATGAGGATACTTGTTGAAGAAAGCCTCTCTCTCCTTGAAGGGGTACTCCTTCTCCCAGTAGTTCAGCCAGTAGTCCACTTGTTTGGTGTTAAAACCGTATTGGAAACCTACTCCTTCAAGCGGTGGAGTGTATACTGTGCGACGTTGGAGCCGTTCTTTGAGATCGGCGATCATCTGAACAAAATTAAGAAGAATTTTGATTAAAATTGAGTTTTGAAATAGCTCTACATTGACGGTACCAGCTAACGTAAACTAACATAAATAGGCTCTATTACAGCCATTTTAAGTTAGTTTACGTCAGTCAACTTTAGATGTTCTTATCAAAACATGCTTCCAAACACAGAATTTTCAATCAACCTATTATATCGTTTTTGTCCTCTATTTCTAAATAAAAGTAAGGGTCATTAGAGATCTGCTTGTCTTTCAGATGAGCGTGATATATCTACGACTGCAAGAATCGTCACTTACCATTTCCTTACATAATATACCTACCGACCTACTTGTGGTCAAAAGCTTGTGATAGTTAGAAGTGCCAAGTCTCTAGAACGGCTGTTTAAATGTTTAGGATATTATACTTAGTTTGTTATTAAATTTGTTTTAATCAAGGTAGTTATTTTAAAGATTCTTACCACAGGATTAAATTTAACTTTGAAAGGTTTGACTTCAGTGGTAAAGTTTTCTCTCAACTCCTCAGGTCCCCACCAAGCTTGAAGGTCTACTTCAGGCAGGGGTGGTGGAGGTTTCAGTAATATGTAGTAGACTGGGAATAGCACCGCCGCTACCAAAGGCGCGAATAGTAGGAACTTCGACATCTGGGAAGAAACCAATCAAATTATTCCGCGGAGTTATTCTATAGTAATGAAAATTTGAAACAGTTTTACAAAAAATTACCAACTGCCAAAATCAAAAGATTCTACGAATATAAATGATGCCCAATCACCATGGCACATCATGATTGTATGAGATAAGCAACCTATTTGAGATTTGGGCAGGTTGTCAGCAGAAAGGACCTACAGAAATTGGGAATTTTCTTGGGTTGTTGTAGAAAAGTTAAAAAAGGGGGCTAAAACTCACTTGACGAGGGATCGATGGTAGTGAAGGAAGTCGATATTTTGTGTTGACTAAAATAAAAATGGTAGTTGAAGTGGTAGTTGGGACCGATTACATTTCGGCATCGACATCGAGAAATTTCCAATGGGAAAGTTATTTCAGTTCTAGATAATAATAATATTTGTAGTTGTCTTTGCTAGTAAACATTTATTTGCAAACCATTAAAGAGAAGTTCTTGTGCTTCATTAATCTCTTCTGGTAAACAACCCAAAGTGGCCGATTGACTGTAGTCTGAGAAAATATTATGCTCAACATTCCGAAGATTTACGATTTTAAACTTACATGGTTGTTTTCACTACTAAAATAACGGGGTATTTACCTCGTTTATTTATTTATCCGCGGAGATCGATATTTTACTGATAAATAATTAAACATATTAATAAACCTTTGAGCTACTTCCTTTTAAATAAAACAAGAGTTATCTCAATCGACCAAGCCATCTAATAAACTTTTTAAAGACACACGATTTGTTAACATATTTACATTTTACCGGGTCTTAATCGCGTACTATTATTTATTTTCTTACCTCGACGTTTCGATCATGTTACAATGATCTTGGTCTCGAGGGGACTCGAGGGGACTATCTTTTAATAGTAGTCGTTGAACATACAGTAAAATACTAGCTGTGTTCCGCAGATTCACCCGCATATGTCCCGATCCCATGGGAAAATTGGAATCCAAAAGCATAAAAACTCATCGATAATGAAGCTTTGTAATAGTGAAAGAATTTTCGAATTCGGTCCAGTAGTTATGGAGCCTATTCGTTACAAACAGACAAATAAATATTGTCTCTTTATAATATTAGTATAGATAGTGCCGAATTTAGACCTCATTCTTCACTTTTTGTTAAAGTCTGTGATAAAAGAGGAGGAAAAAAAGGGATTGCAAAGCCACTCGGTTAGCGTTGCACCTAAACATGCGATTGTGAATCAATAGGCTTGCTTCTCTATAGAAACGAGTAATTTAACGTGACTTTTGTATTACACTAATGTTTCTAATTAAATAAATACATTTATTAAGTACCTACCTACTTTTAAACTTGGTACGTAGATGGTATGGCTTTAACATAAATAATGAAGCAGTTGAAACCGCAATGCGAATTATGTAATTATTAGGTACATGACAAAGATTATAACCACCCTTATCAAGACTCACCTTATAATCCAAGTAATGTAATAGATAACAATGATTTTTTGTCGTAATCACATTTGATACACACGTCCGTTCGCTTTAAATGTTAAAATGATACTGATACATGTGATTTTGCCTGTTTACAAGTTTTGTAAACCGGCAAACGGCGCAAACGCAATTTCAGTAGGTACAAAGCAAGTTGGTTCTTGCTTGGCATGTTCAAACCATGACAGAACACGTTTGAAGTAAATAGCAAAATATTAAGCAATATCTAAATATCAAGTCGGTAGAGACACATTTTAATTTTTTAACAAATGATGTACAAGATCTAATTTCTGATATTTGTTTACCAAAAACATGCTTATGGTTTTTGAGTGGTTATAATAAAGTAATTTACGTTTTCCAAATATTATATAATTTAACAAAATTGTAATTTCGTTTCGTTTCGCTTTCACTAGGAAAAACTTATCGATAGTAATCTAGAATAACTACTACCTACTTACCTATCTAAATCTGATTAACCTAAATGAAAAGGTACAACGATTTGTAGTTTTTTCCTTTCAGATTTTAAAATCTGTATGAAAAAATAAAATCCAAATAGAAATAAAAAATAACAAAACATAGGCAATAAACAAAAATTATTATATTTAATTCTCTTAAATTACAACTCAGTCTTAGTTTTCTTCAACTGCCTGAACGCAGCGATGGCGTCGAGGACATCTTCAGCGAAGACTTCAGGTAACTCGAAAGCTAGGAAATGTCCCCCGTCGTCGATGGTTCTTGCCCTCACCAGGTTGGGGTATTTGAACTTGAGAAGGAAGGGTGGAGCGTAGGCAAGTTCGTGGGGTGCTTGGAGAGCCCAAGTTGGCACCGGTGTGGGGATTCTGTAAAAAAATAAAGGTTTGTGAGAATAAGTAGGTATTTTGTTAAACAATAGTTTCCTTTATAATAGTTTCCAGCAGGGAGCGAGCAGTCGTGAAGCGCGCCATATTCATACTCTCTACTACCAATATAACGATCACGACCGCTCTGTCAAGAGCGAAACGGATAAGAAGAAGTCTCCTAGGGTGGGTTGGGAACGCTTTGGCCTGGAGTTGACACCCACTGGCCAGTTAAAATACTGTGAATACTGTGTACTGTGAGCCAGATATTTAATTGATTAAAAAATATATGGGTAAACTATAGTCGTAATTAATTATTGTTTTCTTAAAAGTGCAAAAATAAAAATAACGAACAGGGAGTTTCAAAAGATTTAGCAGACACCCTATCGCGGTAACTCCCGTCGAGTACAACTCGACGTTGTTTTGGGAATACGATGCTGTCGATAACTTGGCTTGAGCTTGACATCTTGATCAATTAAATTATGTCTACTTACTCATCAATCTGGGCAGACATATGCCTAATGCTAAAACTTTCAGCATATAGCCTCATGGAGCTCGCAATACTCTTGGTAGACCAGTAGACCATGAGATTATCGATCAGTTTTTCTTTAGTCCACTTGATTTCAAGACCGCCGTCCTCTTTTTTCCGGTTCTCGAGGTTTGTCCAAGTCGAGAATTTCTCTAGAATGTATACTAAAAGACCGGATGGAGAGTCGGTGAGACCGATTCCTAAAAACAAAAAAATATGTGGTTGGAGCAGTTAAATATTTGACTCGATTTTAGCAAATATAATGTTCTTGTAAAATCCTGAATGAAAATTGAATTTGAACATTGATTTCTCAAAAGTGGGGTTTAGATGGTAGAGCGTCTTAATACCCTAACCGAAAGGTTACTTTCTTTGTAGATATTTAACCAAAGAGTCAATATGATTTGAAGGTGATAATCGACTATGCTCTTACTACCTAGTTAGCTAATTATTTCATTATGTCTTTCTATCTACCTGGATAGAAAGACATAATGAAAGCCAACGGAAGTCGCTGGATGTAGAGCGCATGCCATTGATCGTTTTGGTAATCTGTAGATAAGGTGTAATTTTAGCAGTTGATGTTACGGTACTGATGATGATGACGAAGGTCGAAAATGCTTCAGTAACAACATTATTTTTATGTACACTTACCCACAGTGTCAGGTTTAGTAGCCTGTATATGCATATATCCCATTTCCTCTAGAAGCGTCATGTACTTCTCTTTCAACGGGTACATCCTATGAGCCAGCTTGGAGTCGACGATTAAGGAGGGGAACCATGAGCAAATCAGAGATACTAGGTTCGATTTGCCGCTGTTCACGAAGCCCATGTTAGTATGGAAACCTAAGGCTTCCTGGAAAAATAAATGTTTGGCGTAATTTATAAACTATCAATATTTTGTTTAGAACTAATTGCAAGTAACTAATGTTAAATTCAAACCGGAACAACATTAGGTATATCTAAAATAGCTTTTTATTTTTGAACAATTGTTGATCGATACTGGACCGTAAGTTTTTTGAAGATCTGGGGTAAAATTCTGACCAAATACTTGATATCAAATCAGTAGCTTATTTTAAGACATAATGATATTGTAAGTAAATTAATATTCGACTTCAAAGCTTAAACTTCTGGCACTTACATCTGGGAATAGAGTAACAAGACTGCTTCCAATCAAAGCCCCCCAATCACCGCCCTGAACGTAGTACTTCTTATATCCAAGGCGCTGCATTAGATTTCGAAAGACCACAGCCACTTCGATCGCTCCTAGACCCTCTCGTGCGGCCGGCTGAAAAAAAGTGTCTAAATCAAAACGATGTCTAAGTTACTTATTTTAACGTCAGGTTACAAATGGCTTTTAGTAGACAGAAAATACATAAAAATTTAACTTTTTCAATAGATTTTTAATTGTATGTACATACCTACCACCTACATACATTAACATTAAAAAACTTCGACTTTAAAAACATGCCAAAACCTGTACTATTTCGGTCTTCCCTGCTTCTAGGTCTATATGCAACATCTTAGACCACAACGATACTTACCTACCATTTGGCTAGACGCACAGTTACCGAATTCATTACTGCTATTACATTCCAACGCAATAGCTGCTACGCCATGAGACCAATAACAGCCAAGCCTTATTATAATGAAATCATTACCATGTTTTTTTTGCAAGTAAAGCCTCGTAAAAATTACCCTCAAAATTGGCTAAAACCTTATGGCATTAAATTCTACTTACAGAAGAAAATCCATATCCAGGTAAGCTGGGAATTATCAGTTCAAGAGCAAAGTCTCTGGTCTTGCTTGCTGCAGTTAGTAGAGGTATTGCTTCGTAGAACTCTCGCACTGATCCTGGCCAGCCGTGCATCATTAGTATTGGCACTTTTTCTGTACGAGGGGAAGTCTAGAAGATATATATTTACGTATAAATGACAAAGGATTAAGTACAAGAATGAATTTCATAGTTTCCAAGAAACTATTTCTTCTTCAAGATCAAAAAATAAAGCTAACACATAGAAAACCCATAAATTATAATGTGGATAAGAAATTGGCGATTATTTATAGGGAACGTTGGATTACAGTTTAGGTTCCTACTAACACGATTAATGAATTTCATATATTATTTCTGAGATAATCGAGGAGGATGACTTTTTCAGGAGAAATTTCTTCATGCCAAATGGTAACAATAAAGTACTTCCGATTTTTTCCTGATATTAAAATTTATTGTTTTTAGTGCCACAGGGGAAACTAATAACACTGTATTAAGCTTAACCCACGAAAATAGACAAACTGTGTGTAAGGCGATCCACACTAGGTGTTAAATCAAATATTCATAGTTCATCTCTACTTTCCACACTGTACAGAATATATTTAAACGTGCGTACTATATATTACAGCAAAATATATTAACTATTAACTTACATTAGGCGTAACTTTAATAAAATGGATATCCAATCCTTGGATATTAGTCGTGAACTGTGGATACTTGTTGAAAAAAGCCTCTCTCTCTTTGAAAGGGTACTCCTTTTCCCAGAAATTCAGCCAGTAGTCCACTTGTTTGGTGTTGAAACCGTATTGAAATCCGACCCCCTTAAGTGGGGGCGTGTATTTTGTACGGCGCTGGAGTCGTTCTTTGAGTTCGGCGACCAACTGAAGAAATTAAAATTGTTTTTGGTAAAACTTATATCGCATAGTTACACAGCCCGATTTGTCAGGCCCAATAGCTCACATCAGCTAAAGAAATTAACTATTTCCTAGATATGCGTGTCACATCATCACTTAATTCCTCGTTAATTTCATTTTTACCTAATAGTGGTCAAAATTGTTGCAAATTATCCTTAACTGTAAAAAAGCGTACGTAGATCAAGTGCCAGATGGTTCGACGACGTAAAAGCTTATGCCGGTGCAACGGGGACCTGAAAGACTACTGATTGAAAACTGTGGAAAAATATTGGAGTGGCATATGCCCGGCAGTGGGCAAATATATGCTGCTGATGAAAGAGATGATAACTGTCCACTTACCACATGATCAAATTTAACTTTGAAAGGTTTGACTTCAGTGGTGAAGTTTTCCCTCAACTCCTCAGGTCCCCACCAAGCTTGAAGGTCTACTTCAGGCAGGGGTGGTGGAGGCTTCAGAAATATGTAGTAGACTGGGAATAGCACCGCCGCAACTAAGGGCACGATTAGAAGAAACTTCGACATCTAGGAAGAAAAAATCAAACAAATTTACTGATTGGCTGCCAAATTCTTTGCCAATGCTGTATAAACCGCCATCTAGCTCCAAAAAAATTGTTTTAAATCTAAATTGTGCTCAATCATCGTGCTACATCATAATTTGTATGAGGTAGGAACCTATTATCCAATATTTGAGATCTTGCATGACTCGACCAATCAGAAGTTCAAGGTCTGACCTAATAATAGTGTGATGCTTGCTTATTCACAATGATTTGTCTTATATTGGGGGATAAGGGGTGGCAGAGGTCACCAGGAGAGATCAGAAATATTGGATTCTGATTGCTTACTTCCGTGGGGAAGATTTATTTAGCTACCAGCTAGTAGTTATTCAGTCGTTTTTGCGTTATAATGGCAGTTCCCACGATGAAAGTGAAAACGAATCGCTCAGTTCGAGTTTTTGGTACCGTGTATCGTTATCTTAAGTTTCTAAAGGTTCGAAGCCAATCGTCAAACGATGCAGCAACTAAGAAAAATGGCTCAGATCTGGTTCCACAGGCATTTTCTTCTAGATGAGTGTGTTACAGTTTAGACCATATCCTCATTTACTCATCAGGTGAGATATTGGTAAATCGCTCAATCTATCGGATTTGTTAGAAATTCAAAAGTAAATGGGTCAACTAAATAAGTACTTGTTGTGTCAATATTATGAAGTTTTCCCATAGAAGTCTCTCAAAAAAGTAGGTGTTGATGTACCACCCAAGGGCAATGATGTAGGACGGCTTGTCACCACCCTCCATCCTTAGCCATATCTTTACACATATTCGTTCTTCTAGGAGAGCTTGCTACATATTCGAATTTGTAGAGCTCATATGATAGGGGCTATAAGCTACCTATAAAGGAATAACATTTAAAAGCGTTCATTTTGACAATGTGTCCTGGAAACTTAAAAACCTGATGAAGTGATGATACCTAAGTCGAATCATACATTTAGGTATTCAGTTACAAAACTTCTACTACACAACAACCTCGCTTAGATGAGGTTGTCTTTAGATACGATTACGTTAATGTCGCAATTATAATATAATGCGCTTAGGTGCACTTTGGACGCCTACATTACGTTTTTTAAATTTTACGCAAAGGTTTTGCGAAAATAGGAATCGATTACTATGAAACTTGATGTAGGTACTTATAGATAGCTGGAACGCGTCAATATGCCAATTGTATTCCAATGAATACAAAACTTCTCTGTGTTTCGGACATAGACTTATAGTTTCGGAAGGCACGTCATGCAGTTGTCCCGGTTGTTATCTCTGATAGCAATCGTCAGGTCACGTTAGAGGCCTTAGGGCGACCAGACAACTCTAAAACTAGGTGAGACACACCACTACACGAAAATAAGAAGAATCCCAAACCTTCCATTGGCTTTAGACTTTAGCAGTTGAATTTCATCCACTATACGAAGCAAATTATAATTAATGTAATCATTTACATAACAGAGATTAACCACCGTTATCAATACTTACCTTTATAATCCAAAAAATTTAAAAGATAACAACGATATTTTTGTCGCAATCACATTTGAAACGCACGTCCGTTCCCCTTGAAGGTTCAACCAATACTGACACATGTAGGAATATGATCTGCTTGTTTACATGTAAGCCGGCGACGCGAAAGCGACTCAAGCGCACGTAAAAATTGTAATTTTAATTTCTTGACTATTTTAATACCCGAGTTTATAATGGAAGTTGGTGCTTGACATGTTCATAACAAGACTAAATACGTTTCAAATACGTTAAAATCAATGTAAAACAATATGAAAAAATATTGTTTGTCCTTTGAAATAGGTTCCAATGTCCATTGCTGGGTATACTTACCGTTGTACTACACGTAACCTCAACTCTATCATAATCTTATCTAACACCTAATAAATGTAGGTGAATATATTTCATGATATTACTTTTCAATTAGGTAGTATATATCTATAATAATTATATTTCGGGTTTCAGATTGCCACTATAGACAGACACCTACGTTGGTTTAGTATCTTAGCCGAAGGGGTCCGATGGGGTTTACACCAGAGATATGTTAATAACTTCGTTTACACCATAGATAAATAATTACTGGTGTTTACACACAGTAAACATGTACCGGACTGTTGAAGGGACTCCGATTGTATTGATAGGAGGTTAGGTTAATTTAGTATAGTTTATCTATATTATTCTTAATTCTTATGCATCCGTTTTTTTTTTAACTTTATAAAAATAATTTACGATTCGGATGTTGTCTTAAGTCTCGAATTTTAGAATCTTCGAAATTCTCAAGTTGTTTTTGTAATTGTGGTTTCGTCATGGATTCTTGTAAGTAATAGAAACTCGAACCACTTCTCCCAAACTTAGGACATTGCACATTATACAATGTCCTTTTCAACATAAACAATTATTATTACAAAGATAAGTAATATAATACCTAAATAATTATGCGCTTTTTTTATCAATTAACTGACGTGTTCCAATGAAGGATTGATGATAATTTTGTTTAAGTAGGTACTGAATTTCTTATCTTAGCTCATTACAACAATAACACTAAGTTATGGTAGCTGCATATTATTGACAATAAGATGAAAAAAAAAACAAAGGAAAGTTTTCGTAAAAATCTGTAATAAAAATATATTTACAACATAATTACAATAGCACATACACGTTTATGTTGTTGGCAACTACTGGCATACAATGTATTGAACAAACATATTATTGTTTTTTTTATACAGCATGTTTTGAAGACGGTAATAAAAGCTGAAAGGGGTTGACGTCTAGGCAAATTACTTGTGTTCTACGACTTTTTGAAATCCGATCTATTTTTCGAGCATTTTGAATTTAAAGATTACTTGAAATTTGCTGTTTGTTAGATTTAATGTGGTACTTTACCGCGAGCATTAACTTGTAATGTAAATGTAATGTTATGTAAGTAAAGCGCATTTAATGTAACAAATTGTTTCAAGATTACACATTGTTATGCTCGAATCTGCAACTTAAAACATTACATTACAAGGGAGCACCTTTATAATTATAATCTTTCATAAATAATAACTCTATCAAACAGGTAAAAATTAACTTTAATTTAACCTTATACATAATCAGCTTGGACTTCTACAATCTAACATTATTTGAGTAAATTTTCTTCATAAAAGAACTATATTTTAAGTGATACAACTTCAACATTTTCAAAAAAGTTCGCATTATGTGTCTTACAATAAAAGTGGTTTGCCTTGACATCTAGAACATCTAGGACGCCTTTCGGTTTAAATAACTGTCTTCGAATCACACTGTATTAGCGAGGTTTTTAATTAATTCGTAGACTTGTATCAAGTTTTTACTAGATAAACAATGTTTTATTACGGTTTGTAATCTATAGTTGTACAGACAAAACACAGTCTAATACAATTCTGAAGGTATATACTAGCCTGTTACAATACAAACGAACGTAAGATACAAAAAAGCAGAAGAAAGAAAAAAGACAAAGAAGTTCGAATTTAAAATTCAAAAATTAAGGCAGTAGGAATTTTCCCATTGTTTGTTTGTCCGTAATAACAGTAGAAAGCTAGTAGGCCTCATGATTTTTGATTATGAGCAATTAGCCCAAATTCTGATCTGATCGGGCAAATGTCTGATCTCTACTGACGACAACACAAATAATTAAAAACTTTATTTATTTCAAAATCACAACTCATCTTTCTTATTCTTTACGTGCCATTCCCTGAAAGCCTTAACGGCTTTAAATACATCTTCACTGAACACCACTGGAAGTTCGAACGCGAAGAAATGACCGCCATCTTCCAAGACTGTAGCATTGAGTAGGTTCTTGTAATGCAGTCGCAGGATGCTCTCGGGTTGGTAAGCGAGCTCGTACTTAGCTTGCAGAGCCCAGGACGGTACGGTGATTGGGTGTCTGTAGAGCAAAGTTCTAAGTTAGGGAAGGGCCTGTACTTTAATTCTACGAACGAACGAACGAAAAATCTGTCAAAATGCCTAATATAATTAATGGCAGATTTCCTTTTTGGATGACAATTTTTTTATTTCGTTCGTAAAATTAAAGTAGAGTACCGAGTACGAGTTCATTCGTATGATCCTCTCCATCCCAAGGTTGCCTGGAAGAAACCGCTCTCAGCGGTAAGGCCGCCTATTGTGTCACTCTAGATTTAAGTTTTGTTACTTTTATTTACCTATTATAATTGTATTTTTGGTGTCATAATAAAGCGTTAAATAAATAAATAAATAAATAATAGAGTACCAGTTTTGCCAGCCTAGCAGCAAATCTGGAGAAGTTTTGCCAAGTATCAGCTTCATGTGAACAATCTGGATTTGCAAACGATTGCTGCCTATTGTCATATATACTTGTAAGGTTGTGATCATGATCATTATCATAAGTGTATATTTTTACGTTTCATTGATATGACTGAAACTTATTTACCTATTATGATCATTTTTGCCCCTACGAAGTCTCTATTCGAATCTTCTCTCTCTATAGTTGGTAGTTGCAGATGTTTATTTTTGAATAATTAACTTAAATATCATTATTAAATTGCTTAATGAACAATTTTAAAATTTTCATGCTGTTTTATCTATTGCAGCCGTAATGTTCAAAAAAAATAAATGGCTGCGCCTCGCGTTTTTATCTGCGAAAGTTGGAATATTGAGATCGAATGTAGCCATGTTCCTTCTCTAAGATGCCATTTATCTCAATAATAAAATTTATCAAACTCGGTTAAGCGGGTTAGGCGGGAAATGAAACATAACAAAAAGACATACAATCAGAGTTACTTTTACATTTATATTTATCTGTATTGATATAGTGAACTCACCCCATAACATTCAACTCTAAATTCTTCTTCGTATAATTCTCCGCATAGAACCTAACCGATGTAGTGATAGAGTTGGTGGTCCAGTACATCATCAGGTTGTCAATGAGCTGTTCCTTTGTGAAGCGGAAGGTGAGGCCACCGTCGGGTTTGAACTTGTGGTCTCGACGGGTCCAGACCGCGAACTTCTCCAGCATATAGGCTAGGAGGCCTGATGGTGAATCTGTGAGGCCAACTCCTGGAAAAACAAGTATTATGTTGATGATGAAGTCTGGTTCAAATCATTTTCTTTTTGTGACATAAACTGCCGAATACTGAAACACGACTTAAAATTTGATAAATGCCAAATAAAATATAGTAAAATCATTTTCTCGAGCTCCTCTATGCTTTGGAAGTTGGTTATTATTTTTGAGACATCAGCTCAAGTTGATGGCCACACCACTATACGAAAAGAAGAACAAATAATTAACGAGGAGGTGGTTTTAGCTGATATGGCTGATCTTAAAGATGCATTAGTCTGCGTATCGGAACATGGACTAGTTATCTTGGAACTATGACTTAGAGCAACAGATAATGACAGGCTTTGGTGTCTCGAGAACCAAGGCTAAAATTAGATTAAGAGTATTTGTAGGAATGTAGTATACAATGGAATAGTCAGTCACTCTAATTAAAGAGTTAAATTTTCTTATAGCATTATTATAATATATTTTCAAGGTTGAATATCTACGTTAATTCGCTGGGTCACCATCATTTTACGATCTTTAAAGATTTCATGGTTTAAAAAAACTACCCTCTTACCAACAGTATCAGGCTTAGTCGCTTGAATGTGGAAGTATCCAAACTCCTCGAGGAAGTAATGGAAGACGTCCGTGAGGGGGTACATCCGGTCAGCGAGGTGACTGTCAACTATGAGGGACGGGAACACTGTCCCAATTAAAGTCCTGATCGTGGAACATGAACTCTGGAAAAAAAATAACTATTTCATGCCCTATAAAGTTGGTAATAATTAAAGAACATCAACCACTAAGTTGGAAGGGTGGTATAGGTACTGACTGAGCAAGCCTACTCCACATAACAATGTCCCGGGCACTTGACTACAGCTTAAAGATAATCATGGCAGTAGCGGCGCCGTACGTAGTTGTGTGCAGAATTAGGCATAATTATAGCACTCACTCTACGCGACGATTTTTTTAACGGTTTTAACTTGTTTTAACAAACTTTCGCTGCAATACGACATAAGCGACATCACATGCGGTTCAACTTGCTTGGTAGTTGTTATGCAGGTGTGCAACTTTTATGCAAGCTGCATGCAAAACCTAAAATCATATACATACATCGCAAGAAAAAAATCTCTACTATATTTTGTATTGTTGATGCACGATGACAACGCGATAGATATGATAATAATTATTGTTACTACAGACTAATTATAACTACAAATAAGTAAATTTTTAACAGATAACGGCAAGTAGGTTCTTATTTTGTTTTTACTTTAATCAGATTCGGTTATTTATCACTTAATGACATAGGAGTGAAATTGTATCTTCATATTTACAACTTGTAACAACTTGTCATACGAGTGCCACGTCTCTTTCGATGTTATAAATGACCGATTTCGTAATCCATCGAAGTAACGAGTTCGATGTCATGAGTTTCGATATGGTATATTACACCCTTAGAAACTCATACATTCTAAATTTCCTGCTCACGAAACCTTTCGAGTTCTTCAATAGTGTGTTCTCCGATTTATTGCTGTGAGTTGCTGTTGTTACATTGTATACTTACTTGTACATAAGGCATATTGGTATGATAACCCAGTACATCCTCAGGATATAGTGTGGCCATAGCCGCAGTGATCCCTGCACCCCAATCACCACCCTGAATGTAGTATTGTTTGAAGCCGAGGCGATTCATTAGATTTTTGAAGATGACTGCCACTTGAGGTATGGCAAGGCCTGGACGTACTGCCGGCTGCAAGAATAGGTTTGATGTTAGGTATCGTTAGGGAAATGATGAGAGAACATTTCCAAAAAAACAATCTTATAAGATCTGAATATTCCAAAACATACCATCTTTGATCAATTCGAATTGTCAAATTGATCAAAGATGGTTTGATGAACAGTTGATTGCTTAAAAAAATATTATATATTCAAACATAAGCAAATCCACTGCCTAAAAATTGTAAAAGATAATAATGATACATTAACGTCGCCCAATTCATGCTTTCATTTTCAAGACAAAAGTAGAATAACAAGAAGTCTCTGCGTTTGTTGAATTACAATTTTAGATTTCACGCCAATGTGGATAACCTTTTCAAAATTGTAAAGTACTAGTGTGCCATACTGTCCATAAACTTACATCAGAGAATCCATAGCCAGGAATACTCGGGATGATCAGCTCAAAGACGAAGTCGAATCCAGGTCTGTGGCTAGTCAACAAAGGTATTGCTTCATAGAACTCACGAACTGAGCCTGGCCAGCCGTGGACAATGAGGAGCGGGACTACTTGGACGCCTTGAGGAACCTGAAATATCGGATCTTTGAGAAAAAATGATGCGGCAAATCATCAATGGTAGTAACCCATTGAAAAATGGGGGCAAAACTGAAGCTAAGAAAATGTCAAGAAAAATGCGGCCAGGAAGCTAGTCAAAAAAAGTCAGTTCACACAAATCTTTTTTTAATCTCCGTCTTCTTCTTCTTCGTGTCGATGGCACATAATGTTTTAGTGGAATGGGGTTAAACCCGCCTATTTCTTCCAGTATGTTGCAAGATTATTGGCGTTTTCATTGCGTTTTTTTAATAGTAAATATAGTGGGAATGGCTTGGGAATCAGCACCATATGGGTGAAGGGAAGGGTGATGATAGAGAAAACATACGGGAATGGAAGAAAGCTATCCAAAAATCTACAATATACTTACTTTAGAAGGCTTAACCCTGATGAAATGTATATTCAAACCCTGAATGTAAGTCTTGAACTGTGGATACCTATTCAGGAACTGTTCTCTCTGAGCAAAAGGATATTCATTAGCCCAGTACTTGACCCAACCGTCGAGTTCCTTGGTGTTGAAGCCGTATTCAAATGCAACCCCTTCTAATGGTGGTGTGAAGGGCCTGTGTGATTTGAGACGGTTCTTTAAGTCGTTTACCATCTGGAAGAAAAGTGGAAATATACGATTCTGTATCACAATTTGTTCTTCTTCTTATTTTCGTGCGGTGAGGTGGTTAACATAAAGTTTTCAGGTCGCCCTAACTCCTAATGATTTTTCGCCACACATATTATCGGTCACTCATCAGAAATAAATATTGAGTTCTACCAGATCCCTTGCACACTGGTAGACTGACTATTATTTCGGACTTCTTCTTACTTCTCCCAGTTGTTATCTCTAGTGTGTAAGGTCAAATTAGAGGCATTAGGGCGACCTAAAATTGTAACACAAAATATGCTACACCTTTTTAAGAAAACAAGCATCACATCACATCTTCTAAAATTAATCAGCATCGTGAAAACCGAAAAAGATTATTAGAAAATTAAAGGGTCACTCCACAAGCGGCAGCATGAGCATTACAAACCCCCATATAACAATACCAGCTTAACCAACTAACAGCTGATTACTCAAAAACCACTTAAAATTTGGGGGAAAGTACTTAAATAATTGAGCAGCTTCTATGGGAATTTTAAAGTTGAAGAGCTGCTTAATTTTTAAATACTATTCTTTTTTTTGTGTAGCGGTTCTATTTCGTTTCTATTCGGCCGTAAAACACTTACCTGTTCCTCAAACTTGATCTGGAAAGGTTTGATGGTATTATCCAGTTTGCCCTTCAACTCATTAGGTCCCCACCACTCATTGGGATTCATGACTGGAGGAGAACTTTTGTTACAGCAGCCGAAGAAACACCAGTAACTAGCGGCCGCAAGGGCCACAAGGGCAGCGAATTTAAGGAATAACTTTACCATTTTTTAAACCCTGCAAGGACATTTTAATCGTAAATAAAAAAGTTTCAATGGAGTGTCTGTCGGTCATCCAGCTGCAAAATTTTGTCGGTTCGATTGCTGTCTCGAAACCGATATTTCAAATTTTTATAACAGCAATTTTTAATTTCTTCTATGGTTTTCGCGATTTTGCATACTAAAACACTTTATTTATCCGGGTTTATCGCGTTTTTATTCATTGTTCTAAACGAACCGAGCTTTCACCAACTTTACAGTTGGCTTTTACAAGGTTGACTTGAGGTGGTTTTTCAGTCAACCTTAAAAAAACCAACTGTAAAGTTGGCGAAAGCTCGGTTCCTTTAGAACAATGAATAAAAACGCGATAAACCCGGATAAATAAAGTGTCTTATTACAGCAATTTTTGTTTTAACTTAAACCATCAAAAAACTTAAGTAAAACTTAAGTAACACTAGTTAAAATGAAACTCGTATTATGGAAAAGTTTGTAAGTAAGCATGTAGGTAAATAAGGTATAAGCAATAATAAAGATTAGATTAGATGGATTTAGCGGTAATAAGGTTCAATAAGGTATGTTACTCCTTCACGCGAAAACTACTGTACCGAATGTAGTGAAACTTATTATGCAGATAGCTGGGGATCTAAATTCATACATAGAATACTTTTTATTTCGATATTCCCAAGAGATCGGGATTTACGCGGGTAAAACCGCGGAATGAAGCTTGTGCAAAATAATGTACCTACCGACCCTAACCTTGTAGATAATCAAATGGATTGCATAACACAAACAATTTTACCGGTAAACTTAGGTACACAGAACTTCAGAACTTAGCATCAATTCAATAAGTACTTAGATAACTTTAAAAACGTAAAAAAACACTAGGCCGGCTTGCATATCGATTCCTAAACATATTTTAGCTTTTAAACGTGTTTAAGAACAGTCAAAATATCAAAATTAACAAAGTATGACGACTTAATAGCAATCTTCATAACAAGAAAATAGAGTCCAATGTTCGACTTTCCGCAAGTAAATTATTTTTAAATAGATTTAGCGGTTTATTCCCGGTCGTCCCCACCTTGTCGTTCCCACTCGTTCCCGCTATAGTCCGAGAGGCAAAATTAGGTACATGGGGTTTTTAATAAGAGATTTAACGGATTGTTAAAATGATTTAATAAAGATCTTCAGAGCAAGATTAAACAATGAGTTTGATTGAAAATAATTTTAAAACACTGATGTAATCAATCAGTTAACGAATTTTCAATAATTCTTGCAGTTTTGATGTCCATTGTAAAAGATTGTTGAGAAGTCGGCATCTTAGGAAGAAATATTAAAAAAAATGAAAAAGTCGGCGATACGGGAATGAATATTCGAAGTTTTGGAAAAGATGGCAAAGTAACGAAAGTCGGCATTGAGTACCATAACTCGTAGAATAAAATAATAAACCCATTTGCAAGTGGCAAAAAGCTCATTCCCAACACTTGTAGTGCTCTGATTGGCTATTTCAAGGTCATGCATACAATGCAATGCGATAAGACAGGGTGGCGAGGGTGTGTCATTGCATATCATCTATTGTTTATTACATCGCCAAACTTACCAATTTACGTACATATAAGTTTGTCTTAGAGAACAGTATCTGACTACCTAAATAGAGATTCAAGTATTTAAAAAAATATTTACCTAAAATAGTTGCTTACATTGGTGGTACTGATATTTTTTATGATTGCCAATGTTCTCTTAAATTATTGTATATTAGGTTGAATACGTGTATTGTGGTGTCTATTATACGAGTTATGGTACTCAATGCCGACTTTCGTTACTTTGCCATCTTTTCCAAAACTTCGAATATTCATTCCCGTATCGCCGACTTTTTCATTTTTTTTAATATTTCTTCCTAAGATGCCGACTTCTCAACAATCTTTTACAATGGACATCAAAACTGCAAGAATTATTGAAAATTCGTTAACTGATTGATTACATCAGTTTTTTTAAATTATTTTCAATCAAACTCATTGTTCAATCTTGCTCTGAAGATCTTTATTAAATCATTTTAACAATCCGTGAAATCTCTTATTAAAAACCCCATGTACCTAATTTTGCCTCTCGGACTATAGCGGGAACGAGTGGGAAATAAAAAGTTTCAATCGTCCCCACTGGGGACGAGTGAAACTTTTTTTTTCCCACTCGTCCCCAGTGGGGACGACAAGGTGGGGACGACCGGGAATAAACCGATTTAGCTAAATAAATGCTTTATGTAAATCGTCCTAAAATGCTATTTAGAAAAAACTATTTAAGACACTTACCTAAATTTATTAGTGCTTTTTTAAGGCAAATGTAAGGAAAAAAATCACCACGTCTGACCTCGTACAGTGTCGGAGTAGCACTAATGAATGAATGTGTATGTTGTGTATATGTGTTATTCATTATCTCTGCTGCTACTAACCACAGAGTAATAACAGTATCTCTACTAACTTTGTAACTGTAGAGACAACCTCTGTGGCCCGAACGGCGTCTGGCGAATACCCGTCCTGCAATACAAAGGGTTGGAAGTTCATCCCGCCGGGAACAAGACGTATTGGTATGTATATATATTACTATGTTGACCATAAATTATGTCTGTTTCTGGTTTTGTGTGTCTGTATGTACCTATGTGATTACAAAAAAAGTAAAATATGCAAAATTTTATATGCGTTGTCTTATTAGACATATATTATATAAGGTATTAGGTATATTATATTAGGTACCTATACCAATAGTACAATATATCTTAAGAAAAAAAAACCATGGTCATGATTATGTTTGTTACACTTTCACGCAAAAACTACTGAATCGATTGCGAAGAAACTTGGAATATAGGTAGCTGGAAACCTGGAATAACACATAGCTTACTTTTTATCCCTATCTTCCCACGGGAACGGGACTTACGCGGATAAAACCGCAGGGCGCAGCTAGTTATTTATATGTATGTTAGTATATAAAGTACCTATAAATTTTTATGGATTTTTATGGCGTCTATCTATATTGCATTATATTGGTACCTCGGTTACTGGGATACAAGTAACTACTTGTAGTAATATAATACTTACTCTAAGGATACAAGTTTGTGCTTAGTGTAGAATCGACGTCTGATAATGTAATTTAAGACGGCGGCGCGGCGATAGATGATAATTTATCGGTCCTTGTCTATACAAGGTGTAACGGGTAAGCCCTTTTAATCCGAAAGGGGGTTGTTCTAGACGTCTAGGCGAACAACTTTTGTTCTACGACTTTTGAAAATTCGAAGTACTTTTCGAAAAATTAAGGTGTAAAGTTTACTTGAAAATCAGCTGTTTCTGAGAGTTCGAGGTCATTGACCTTATGTTGTCCTTTTATTTAGTTTGATGGTTTACAATCAAAACTTCAATAACCTTTATTTTCAAAAGCAGCTGTTTTTTCAGTGAAACATAATCACAATATTTTCAAAAAAAAAGTTTGAATTTTGAAAAGTCGTAGAACAAAAGGTGTTCGCCTAGACGTCTAGAACAACCCCCTTTCGGATTAAAAGGGTATACCCGTTACAAATTGTATAAATGAGCGAGATGGAATTGCCTGTAAAAATCTACAATTTCTCGTAAAATCAATCATTAACGAAGATTAAAATAATATTTTTATAAAATGCGATGAAGAGGTTCTAGGTATTGTATTTTCTAATAATATGATGCCTATAAGAAAATATAGCGGTTAAGGATTTAGAAGAAAAATTGATTTATTTTGTAAAACAGGGGTAACTTTGCCTGTATAATAGTGGTATTTAAAGTTATTTTTTATTGTTTTTTACACGACTGCCAAAGGAAGTGTTATGTTTTTGCCGTGAGTGTATGTATGTATGTATGTATGTGACCTATTTTTGTGCCGTCGTAGGGCCTAAACGGCTGGGCCGATTTAGATAAACGATACGTCGTTAGATTCGCCATGACCGTGAGAGTGACATAGGGTACATTAAAGTAATAAATAAATAAAAATAATGATGTAAAACGCTATTAACCAAGATTTGTAAAGACCATAAAAAACAGAGAAAACGCGTAACATTGTTCACTCAAACGATATGTTTTATTCTTTAATTTACATTTGAAAAGTATTGCTTGTAAAGGTTTACAATTAAGTTTTAAAATAATTAATTATAAAATTATCGGAAGTCGTTTATGTAAGTTGTCTTCATTAATATGTCACTTGCCTTCGGTTCGGTTGTCTTGTCTTTAATGACGTTCATATATTCGTTTTACTTACTTCAATTTATGGCTTAGCACTACCTCTGGATTGGGATTTTTGAATTCTCGCAAAGAAATTCAATATTCGCATGCGAATACAATCCGCGTGTAAATAATGTATTCTAATAGTAATTCTAATGGTTAACTTCGAAAGTTATGTTGCTACTACATGACATTATGATTACGCAGGTAATTTTCGCAAGAACAACGGAACGTTAATTAAAAACTTTTCGATTTGACTCGTATAAATATCTCATCTATGAATTTGACTTTGACGCCGAGTTTGAAGGAATTGGCAGAGATGACATGACATAAAATACTTAAGTATCTTCTTTTGGAGTTTTGGCGGGAATGCGTTAAGGAGATGTGTTGCTAAATTTTCATTTTTGTGAAACTTAGTTCAAATGCGTGTAAAATGTTTAATTTCGGAGCAGGCATATTAATCAATTTAGTTTCGTAAAGGTGTACAAGTGAAAATCAAAGTAAAAATCGGTGGAAAACATGGACTTTAGCTTAGTATTCTCTCCAAAGCTGCGTGAAACAAACATTGTAAAAATGGCCCCCTTTTTACAATGATTTCCTCGACTTGACTTTGACCACTTGACTGTTTCGTTCAATGCAAATAACCTGCAAATATTTATAATAATTGACACTGGCAAATGTCCGAAAGGAAAAGCCATTTTAAAGAAGAAGAAGAAGAAGTACTAGTCTGTGGAGTTTTGGCGGGTTCGAACGCGGTTAGGAGATGTGTTGCTAAATTTTCATTTTTGTTTAACCTAGTTCAAATGCGTGTAAATTGTTTAATTTCGGGGGCATATTAATCAGTTTAGTTTCGTGAAAGTGTACAAGTTTTAATAAAAGTGAAAATCGGTGGAAAACAAGGACTTTAGCGTTGTCTCGAAAGCTCCGTGAACAAACGTTGTAAAAATGGCCCCCGTTTACAATGATTCTCTCGACTTGACTTTGACTAAGACGACTTGACTGTTTCGATGCAATGCAGATAACTTCTATATATTAATAATACTTGACACTGGCTAATGTCCAAATGGAATAAGCCATATAAACGAAGAAGAAGAAGTTACTAGTCTGTGGACATAAATAACCACTTTGTTTTTCAAAGAAAACAATACTTAAGTAATAATCTAAAATTAGAAAGCTAAAATAAGTTGTCAGCAACAACAACCCGAGGCATTGCGCCCAAGATGCTGGCGGCGTTCCCGCGCTGGATAGGAAACCGCCAGCTCTTGTACTTAACACCCTGAGTAAGCAAAAACAAGCAATGCACGTCCTCGCTACTGGAGTATATACATCTAGAATTAATAAATTTCTTCTGGTGTAATTAAATCTGATCTCTAAAAACTAAAAAGCGATAAATAAAAAAATATTTAAAAAAAAAAAACCCGACTGCTGTTATAACAGAAAAGTGAAAAACAAGATGCTTCTAGTAGCTTTAGGAATGGTGGATGCAGTCGGGTGGGACTCCAAATAAAAGGTGAATAAGTTTATTAACACCAAATACTTAGTGTTATATAATTAGGTATACTATCTTTATGTTATTTGGAGTCCCGCCCGACTGCATCCACCATTCCTAAAGCTACTAGAAGCATCTTGTTTTTCACTTTTCTGTTATAACAGCAGTCGGGTTTTTTTTTTTAAATATTTTTTTTTAAATAAAGGGGACACTTCTTGTATCATGTACAATAACATATTACATTGATTAGAGATCTATTTGATACCGGTTATGAAGAAAAATATTCAATCGAAAGGGATTTCACATCAGTCGCGTCCTTAAGAAATGTCTAATATGTGTCATAGTTACTAAATAAATATTTAATTTGATTTAACGATTTCAATTTAACACATGATCACAAAAAAGTGGCTTCGGAACGGAGGCCAGGTATCAAAAATATATTTAAACTTAAAATCATAAGTAGTTACTTATAGACTTACAATGTGATCATATTATACACGTATTGTGTATCATCATCATCACCGTCATCATCAGCCTGTTGCAGTCCACTGCTGGACATAGGCCTCTCCATTGCACGGCTCCTAGATCTATTTTCGGCGTCTCGCATCCAGTTTGTGCCAGCCGTCTTGCGCAAATCGTCGCTCCAACGTGCCTGAGGTCGTCCTACACCACGTTTGCCGAGACGCGGTCTCCACTCTAGAACTCGTTTACCCCAACGGTTGTCGGTTCGGTATTGTGTATAGACTGCAGAGTTTCGTCGCAATCTGTTCAGTAGTTTTTTAATGAAGGAGTAACAAAGATACATACCTACCTACGTTAATATTTTTTATTACCTACATAGTTTAAACAATAAATTATTCTTATTCTTATTCTACCTAAGAATAGATCGCTATGAACTTTAATTATGGGTAATGACAGCAGGTAGGTATAATTTTAGGTATCTGATATAATTAGGCCTCTGGGCCTTATCCTATCAGAAACAACAACCGGGACCAACTGTTTAACGTGGCGTCCGAAGCACGAATTATTATTTTTGTAGTGAAAATGACCATATTTATAATTAGACAATTTATAATTTTTATTACCAAACCATATTTATATAACGAAAACGAAGCTAATCTTGATCTCAGTATATTTGGCACACTTGGCGAGATATTCGCCACGTGGCGGGCACACGCTCGCAATACGATGAATTCAATTATGGGATAATGTTGGTTATTGAGCAGGGTGTGAGATAGGGCATTTTTTGATAATTCTGACACCCTATAAAAAGTATAAATATAGGTACTTAAGAGAAATAAAATATAAATAAAAAATATATTAATACTAATAAACATTTTAAACTCACACGATTTGAACTCATAATTATTTTTGCCCGGGTCTTATTCGCGTATAAATATTTTTAAATGCAATGTGCAACGAAACGTCGAGGTAAGAGAATTTAAAAATAATTATACGCGAATAAGACCCGGGAAAAATAATTATGATATTAATACTAGCTGCGCCCCGCGGTTTCACTCGCGTAAGTCCGTAAAAAGAAGCTTATGTGTTAGGTATTTCAGGTTCCAGCTATATTCCAAGTTTCATCGCAATCAGTTCACCGGTTTTTCCGTAATTGAGTAATAAACACGCATTCATAAATATTATACACATATATTCACAAATTTTTAGCTTTATAAAATTAGTAGGATAGGATAGATCCTCTAAACACGTCCATTCCAAACTAAGAATTACCTATCAACTACCTAGGTACAAAACGCATTTTTTGATGAAGGTTTTTTTTATAAAAGTTTTTTTTTTAATTTCATATTTTTAGTGTTTGCGTAGGTACCTATAGTAATTGAAAACGGAACAATTTAGTTCACTGTAATACACAGTTCTATTCATCACCGTCAAACAGGTTCTCAAGGTTAAGGTAGTTATTGCTTTGATAAATCAAAATAATCCTGTAACCCAGTTTGATCTAATCTGTCCTTATCTAACTAACCAACGAACACTAAAATGAAAAAAGGACAGACAGGTCTCTCCAACATCAAGCGGGACCGTTTTTTTGACGAAGTAAGGTTTCTAGTTACTCTGTAGGTATTCATTCTATGGTGACAACTGCTTAGAAAACTATTCACGTTTGTTTAGAAATAAATATTGCACGACAACACAGCGCTATCTAGCCCCAAACTGAGCACTAGGCTTGTACTATGGGTACTAGACAACGGATATACCTACTACATAGGTAATATACTTTTTTTTGTAAATACATCCTAGGAGTTCGCCCCGAACTGAGACCTCACGACCCCCTATCTCCTCAACCCCCCTACCGATCTGGCTCATCTTCGAACTCATAAATTCTATTGACCTAAACTACGCGCATACCAAAATTCATGAAGATCGGAGGTTCAAGATACACTTTAGTTATCGTCGAACAAACACAAAGATACAAGCGCCAGGCCCGTAACGTCTACACTGGACCTCACTCGCTTCGCTTGTTCGGTCAATTATACATAGAAAGACACTGAGACTAGATACAAATATTTATTTTTAAGCATAAATATTTGCACCCGGCGGAAATCGAACCCGCAGCCTTCATCGCAGTCGGGCGTTAGGTCGACGCACCACAGACGCCGTCAAATAAGACCTTTATGTGAGTATCTCTACTTTGCTGTTAGGGTTTTACTATTTGGCATACTTTTTCGAATGTTAAGCACAACAGTACTTCTTAGTGCTTGAATATAGGACTTAGATAAATAATATAACGTCTAACACAAAGTTTTGATCTATCTAATGAAGTAACTTGTTGCTAAATTCGACATAAAAATATTCTCGTAGTAATGGAACCGAAGGTTGCCACAATTAAGTTCTATTTATTTTGTTACTGAACAAGTAAGACTAATTACTTATTGATTAGGAGTTTTATTATACTTAAAATATTTACATCTTATCAGTCTAAGGTAATTCAATAAGGTGATAGATAAACATTGAAAAAGTGTCACTAGCTTTCCTTTCAGTCTGTTGCCAATCGTGAAAATCGGGTGGCCATATTTGACCCGGGTATCTTATATCTGTATATTTCCCCGAGATCGGGACAAGACTTACGAATGACATCTACTTACTGGACGTGTTTAGAGGATCTATCCTATCCTACTAATTTTATAAAGCTAAAAATTTGTGAATATATGTGTATAATATTTATGAATGCGTGTTTATTACTCAATTACGGAAAAACCGGTGAACTGATTGCGATGAAACTTGGAATATAGCTGGAACCTGAAATACCTAACACATAAGCTTCTTTTTACGGACTTACGCGAGTGAAACCGCGGGGCGCAGCTAGTATTAATATCATAATTATTTTTCCCGGGTCTTATTCGCGTATAAATATTTTTAAATGCAATGTGCAACGAAACGTCGAGGTAAGAGAATTTAAAAATAATTATACGCGAATAAGACCCGGGAAAAATAATTATGATATTAATACTAGCTGCGCCCCGCGGTTTCACTCGCGTAAGTCCGTAAAAAGAAGCTTATGTGTTAGGTATTTCAGGTTCCAGCTATATTCCAAGTTTCATCGCAATCAGTTCACCGGTTTTTCCGTAATTGAGTAATAAACACGCATTCATAAATATTATACACATATATTCACAAATTTTTAGCTTTATAAAATTAGTAGGATAGGATAGATCCTCTAAACACGTCCAGTAAGTAGATGTCATTCGTAAGTCTTGTCCCGATCTCGGGGAAATATACAGATATAAGATACCCGGGTCAAATATGGCCACCCGATTTTCACGATTGGCAACAGACTGAAAGGAAAGCTAGTGACACTTTTTCAATGTTTATCTATCACCTTATTGAATTACCTTAGACTGATAAGATGTAAATATTTTAAGTATAATAAAACTCCTAATCAATAAGTAATTAGTCTTACTTGTTCAGTAACAAAATAAATAGAACTTAATTGTGGCAACCTTCGGTTCCATTACTACGAGAATATTTTTATGTCGAATTTAGCAACAAGTTACTTCATTAGATAGATCAAAACTTTGTGTTAGACGTTATATTATTTATCTAAGTCCTATATTCAAGCACTAAGAAGTACTGTTGTGCTTAACATTCGAAAAAGTATGCCAAATAGTAAAACCCTAACAGCAAAGTAGAGATACTCACATAAAGGTCTTATTTGACGGCGTCTGTGGTGCGTCGACCTAACGCCCGACTGCGATGAAGGCTGCGGGTTCGATTTCCGCCGGGTGCAAATATTTATGCTTAAAAATAAATATTTGTATCTAGTCTCAGTGTCTTTCTATGTATAATTGACCGAACAAGCGAAGCGAGTGAGGTCCAGTGTAGACGTTACGGGCCTGGCGCTTGTATCTTTGTGTTTGTTCGACGATAACTAAAGTGTATCTTGAACCTCCGATCTTCATGAATTTTGGTATGCGCGTAGTTTAGGTCAATAGAATTTATGAGTTCGAAGATGAGCCAGATCGGTAGGGGGGTTGAGGAGATAGGGGGTCGTGAGGTCTCAGTTCGGGGCGAACTCCTAGGATGTATTTACAAAAAAAAGTATATTACCTATGTAGTAGGTATATCCGTTGTCTAGTACCCATAGTACAAGCCTAGTGCTCAGTTTGGGGCTAGATAGCGCTGTGTTGTCGTGCAATATTTATTTCTAAACAAACGTGAATAGTTTTCTAAGCAGTTGTCACCATAGAATGAATACCTACAGAGTAACTAGAAACCTTACTTCGTCAAAAAAACGGTCCCGCTTGATGTTGGAGAGACCTGTCTGTCCTTTTTTCATTTTAGTGTTCGTTGGTTAGTTAGATAAGGACAGATTAGATCAAACTGGGTTACAGGATTATTTTGATTTATCAAAGCAATAACTACCTTAACCTTGAGAACCTGTTTGACGGTGATGAATAGAACTGTGTATTACAGTGAACTAAATTGTTCCGTTTTCAATTACTATAGGTACCTACGCAAACACTAAAAATATGAAATTAAAAAAAAAACTTTTATAAAAAAAACCTTCATCAAAAAATGCGTTTTGTACCTAGGTAGTTGATAGGTAATTCTTAGTTTGGAATGGATAATTATTTTTCGCTTTTATTTTTTAAGTTTTAAGATTTTCAGAGTATTTTTGTATCTTTTTTAAATTTTTACCGCATTTTAGGTCGGTTTTCTTTTTTAATAAAAGTATTTTTTTCTTCAGTTATCATGGGGAAGTGTGGTCATTTTTTAAAATTAAAAGAAAAACAAACTTATAAATGACGTTAAGTACTTATAGTATATTTATAAAACTATTCAGTCATTTCTTAAAATAAACTTACAAATGACGTTAAGTTTTTATTTATAAAACTATTCAATTTATATTACATATTTACATTATCTATAAGAATAGAGAGGAATGTTCTTTTCTTGTTTTTTTTTGTTTGTAACAAATAGGCTCCAAAACTACTTTTTACTACTAAAAAATTCTTCCACGAGCAACATAGGAAACTTTTTATCCCGATAATCCCACGGAATCGGGACTTATTATCCACAAGCTTTAAAAACCGTCACGTAGAAGCAAGCTTGCCGGTTTTCTATCAGTTGCATTTCAGGGAATGTACCACGGAACTGCATAATCTTAATTCACTAACGTCTCTCTACTGTCACAGAACCAGCCAACTGACGAACGGCGCCAATTTCCAGTGAAAATTCCCGAAACCTACACAAAGACAAAACCCCTTAGCATCGCTCACTCCATAGCTCTTTGAGCGACTCTAAGCCTATTCATAAGACCGATAGTGAAGCACCACGTTTCGGATCAACACACGAAAAAAAAATGGGGCTTTATACTAACCAAAACTTTTTGCTTTAGCCTTCCGTCCGTGAAAATAGAAAAAAATTGCCCAGTTTTTATTTTTTTGTGTTATGTCTAGGTGGCCAGTTCGAAATGGCCGTATGCTACCAGAACCTTAGTTCCAAATTTAAATTACTTTTACTAAACTTTTTTTTTTTCATTAGATAAGGCCGATGTGTGGTTTCGTCATTTTGATGTAACATTGTTAAATCTAATTAATATAGAGCTGTCCAGAGATATGTAAAAACTTCTAGATACGTAATAGGGCAAATTTCTTAGCTACATAAATGCAAGCTATCTAGCCAGAGAAGTCTTAGTTCCATCCCAGCTCACGTCACGATCACCCGCTTGTTGACACACAGTACATTTAGTTCACTTTCACAACATTATTCACAGACAACAATGCCTTCGTGCGTATTTAGGCGATGCACGAATTATACTCCAAAAACTGGCAAAATTTCATTTCATACGTAAGTAAAGCTGTATTTATTTATTTTACCTAGTTTATTTTTTGAAAAAGTTTTTTTTCCAAAAACTCAACGAAGTTTTTGACGTTTTATCATTCTCTCCTAACCGCTATGAGATGTCATAATAATATTATGACATCTCTTTCTTACGTCATGCAAGTAGCATTGAGGCTTTATGTTTTAGAAAGAGATAACAATAGTTTCGTCTATTTCTTCTTTAAATTATGTGAATGAATATAAATAATGAGGTTGTATAGCATACAATTGTGCCGCTTTTCAATAATGATTTGTTCTGCAATGGCGTCTCTATAACTTTAATAGACTCATTGGAGCTGTCAATATATTTCATATACGTTGCATTAATCTATTTTTTTGTTGTTAGTTAAATTCTTATTTTTGTAACCCTTTTATTGTCTCGCAGTAGATGTGTAATGTAGAGTATTCACCTCGGTACTAAAGCCTGTCTTTATCTTGGGCGCTTGAATCCCAAGCTTCACTCAGGAGTTAACCCTCTAGAGTCCATCGTACGCTTTGGATTCAATATGACGCCCGCTATACAAGGTGTAACGGGTAAGCCCTTTTAATCCGAAAGGGGGTTGTTTTAGACGTCTAGGCGAACAACTTTTGTTCTACGACTTTTGGAAATTCGAAGTACTTTTCGAGAATTCTATGTGTAAAGTTTACTTGAAAATCAGCTGTTTCTGAGAGTTCGAGGTCATTGACCTTATGTTGTCCTTTTATTTAGTTTGATGGTTTACAATCAAAACGTCAATTACCTACTTTTGGAAATTCGAAGTACTTTTCGAGAATTCTAAGTGTAAAGTTTACTTGAAAATCAGCTGTTTCTGAGAGTTCGAGGTCATTGACCTTATGTCGTGCTTTTATTTAGTTTGATGGTTTACAATCAAAACTTCAATTACCTTCATTTTCAAAAGCAGCTGTTTTTTCAGTGAAACATAATCTCAAAAATTTAAAAAAAAAAGTTCATATTTTCAAAAGTCGTAGAACAAAAATTGTTTGCTTAGACATCTAGAACAACCCCCTTTCGGATTAAAAGAGCTTGCCCGTTACATCTTGTATAAGACAGGACTTTAGTACGTCGGTGCACAAACTACTATTATTGTAACACAGAAAAAAAAAATCTTTTTTGTTCGATTAAGGCTTTAGAACATATCATACTGAGTTCCGCTATCGACTTTGCCATCCACAAAATAATGATTTTATTCGCATTTTGAACCTAAATATACAAAATAAACAAAATGCATAAGATTACCTACTCATTATCAAAAAACTTGTTCGGCTCAGTCTTACTTTTGAAGATAGCCCATAGAATACACAAACAAACTGAATACAAAAGATACACATTTCTGTATAAACTGGAACTTAAATAAAACTCTACAAATGGCAACAAAACGAACTTATTTAAAGTAAGTTATTACAAAAATTAAACTGAATTTAAAAGATATACATTGCTGTATTTATTGTAATTTAAATAAAACTTTACCTATGGCAACCAAACAGAATAGTTGAAGTAAGTTATTACAAAAATAAAATGAATTATAAAGATACCTACACATTGTTGTATAAACTGTAATTTAAATAAAACTCTACAAACGGCAAGCAACGAAACGGACTTATTTGAAGTAAGTCCGGACGATCCGTTTTCCACACTCTGTGATCCTGGATCGTGGAACGTATTGCCCGGTGTGGACCCGGCTAATTGTTATTTTAGTGTCACTAGTTGGTAACTGCTGATCCGAGTGTTTATAGCTTACGACAAATACTGGAATCAACTGTTAATAAAACCAAATTGTTATAAAAATTATCATATAAACTACCTATTGAATTGTATGAAATTGTTTAAAACAATTTTCTAAGCAAAGTGGTACTTCGCACTTCTCGCAGACGTACACAGTTTTACTTTTATTCTTGTGCCGTACGAGGCACCACATACACAATCGGCGGCCAAGAGATTGTCGATTGGAGCTAGTCCGCGGCCCATCAGGTACTTGGGATCGTGCTAGAAAATGGTTCACTCCTTCGAACCGACAGTCGGGCAGGCTTGTATTCCTATTTATTTCCTCTCTTCGCTTGCGAGGTACGTGGGGTAAGTGCTCTCTTATGATACTGTCGACTAATTCCAAACGAAAAACCTGGTGTTTTACCGTTGTTGGT
The DNA here is from genome assembly GCA_949358125.1 of Idaea dimidiata. Lineage (NCBI taxonomy): Eukaryota > Metazoa > Arthropoda > Insecta > Lepidoptera > Geometridae > Idaea > Idaea dimidiata. The sequence continues at coordinate 15,938,536 of OX442334.1, read as the reverse complement.
TTTGACTTGTCTACTAAAATGCGACTGTTAAATATTGATACATTTAAAAGACGTTTAAACAATTTCTTGTACCATTTGCGATTTTTTTTCCTTTCTAATAGGTACGGTTCAAGCATTTGGTCTTTTTTATCAACCCCGCCCATTGATTTATTATAATCGACAATGACAGACGGCTTGTAGTGTGCTGGTCTCCCGGTTTTGCCTTTAACGAACTGCGAATCAGTCCCATGACATGTGGATATAGTGTAGACGGTCTTTTTGTCTTGGTAGGCCATCACTACCACATCACCAGCATGACGTGCAATTGTCGTTCCTTCTGGCAGAGAGGCCAATTGTATGAGTGCGGGTACGTTTTTGCACGATTTTCTTAATGTTCCTACACAATCGGTTTTATTTCTTTTTAAGAATCTGGCCAGCAGCGGTGAAGTAAACCAATTGTCTAAAAATAATTTGTGGCCTCTATTAAGTAGAGGCCTCATAAGTTTCATAACAATATCTGTGCTCTTAGGAAGCCGAGTCTGTGCGTCCCTGTCTTTTCCTGTGTACACAGTAAATGACCATAAATATCCCGTCAACGATTCGCACAGTTCAAAGGTTTTTATTCCAAAACGAGCAGCTTTTGATTTTATATACTGGCGAAATGATAAATTCCCCTTCCATAGAGTCAGCGATTCATCTATTGCAACATTTTGCTCCAAGACGTAAGCGTCTTGGAATTTTCTGTTTAGATGATCTAAAATCGGACCCAAACAAAATAATTTGGACGACTGGTTGGTGCGCATATTGTTGTCAACAAAGTGTAGAGCCCTATTTAAATTCCAATATCTCGCTTCAGTCAGGAGTACTCTAAAAATATGTGTTTTTAATAAAAAGTTGTTTGAAAAACAAGATTTTATCGAGGGCATTTTAATGATGCCGAGCATCATCCAAAATGCAAATAAAATCATTATTTCGTGTAGGTTGGTATCGTACCAAGTATTTGCAAAATGTGGCGATGTAGCACTAATCTGGGCCGCATACCGATTCGTCTCTGTGACGATGTGCTCCAAAATGTCCCTATCCCAGTATTGTCTAAAGGCCTCGTAGGCTCCTTGTACTGGTGTAGTTGGGCCAGCATTTATCGGAGTGAAGTGCTCCGCACGTCCATTAAAGGTGGCCATGGGGGACCAATTGAACTCCATGGCCTTTCTATCTCCTCCAAACATCTCATTACTTAGATCCTCAGCATCGAAAAACTCATCCTCACTCCCACTTTCATTATCGTATACTCTGACGTTCCGCCGCCTTTCTCTTCTCACCAGCTGCTCACTCCTTTCACGACGAGATCTCTGCAACTCAAACACCATTTCTTTCAGGCTTGGCGGGACGTCTTCATCATTTACACAAATCTCAAGTATTCTATCACCCCTTCGCCATCCACTATCACCATTCACGGCCATGGTTGCAGCACGATGACCTCTGCTGCTGCCACCTATATTTCGGCTGCTTCCAGTAGCGGCACGTCGGCGGCTGCCTCTACCCCTCTCCGCGTATCTGTTGGATCTTCCTTCTCCTTCTTCTCGGAATTGTACTAATAGGCTGAAAATAGCAAATAAACATTTTTTTGAATAGGTACTTACTAATTCTTATTAGTATGTTTTTGTGGGTATTTCTTGTTTATATTAGTATGGTAATTCGTTTTTTTTATTTTTTTATTTTAAACTTACATGGTTATTTTCACTCCCTTTCATTACTAATTTTAATTTAGAACCACTGTGGGCGCCAAGGACAACCTAAGGGTCGAATAGAACTATGTAAGGCTGCGGGTGAAAACCACTTGCGATGAAACTTGGAATATAGGTAGCTGGGGACCTGGATTAACACATAGGCTACTTTTTATCGCGATATTCCCGCGGGAACGGGACTTACGCGGGTGAAACCGCGGGGCGCAGCTAGTACTCAATAAACAGGTAAAAATGGCAGACGGAGACTCTTCAACTCACAAACTGGGCCACCTTAATTAAGCCTAGCAAATTACAGCCAGGGGGCAACAGGGGCGTGAGAGGCTGAAAGATGGAGAGACCTCCTTTCCCTGGAGCACTCGGGAAGCCGCGGGGTCGCTACTCCCCGGCACCTCGCCTCAAGGTGCCCGCGGGCTTATTGTTATTATTATAGAACTTTTACCAATCGTGCCGCGGGCGCCCGCGCCGTTGTCTAGGTGAAGGGCCGTACAGGGGTGGGGTAAGGGACCGAGCAGTGGATCCATGTGGTGACCTGAATAAAAAACATAAATTATAAATAATAACAACAAATAGGTAAGACAATGTGTGGTTCAAATAAAGTAAGTTTATATTACCGATCTCTGAAATCTGAATTGATTGGCTCATCACAGCCATTGCTCATGGCAGGCTCATGGCAGCTCCTATACAAAAATTATATAATATGAGACATTGAAAAAAAAAAATATTCACATTATAGTCTTAATTTGAGACCCAAGAAAGCAATATATGACAAAAAAGCTAACTTCAACGAAAACATTTTTGAACTCACATTGGATGGATAGAACCTCCTGGGCTCTGACTCAATACTGGTATGCACTCTATGTCTACTGGTATAGACAAAGAGTCCATGTCATCTTCATCGGCCTTATCTTGCTCAAGATTGCTTCTATAAAAAAAAAAAATTATAACTGAGTGTTTAAAAAGAAAAAAAAAATACTTTTAACTTAAACCACACTAAAGTAAGAACAGTAGTTTTACTTCATACAAAGTGGCTGCCTAGGGTTTAATCAATGCGTGAGTAGGGGGCGCCGTGTACGCACGGAAGTATAACGCACACACTCGCAGTCTCGTATGCGACAGGCCGCAGTATGGGCTGCACCGTGCGTGTGATCGCGTTCATTCACGTATTGTGCTGCACGCCCGCTCTGATTTCTTCCCCTGACTTTATTAGTTTCGCTTTCAATTAACATATTAATTAGGACTCCCAAAAAAAGCCAAAATTCATTGTAGTTTCTAATAAAACGAAAATAATATTTAATTTAAAATAAAAGTGACAAACCTAGGCGTCAATGCAGGAGTAGGTAATTAAATCGCCGATCGGCCTCAGTTAGACTAAGTACTATTCTTTTTTTACTATGCTTAAACTTAAGACGCTAATATAATATAAAAAGTCAATAAATAAAGAAAAAACTGAACGGAAACTTTTTATGGTACTCACAATGGAAAATTCGCCCCTCCGGGGCTCTCGTCATCTACATCTTCATAGTCCTCATCCTGCTCCCGGTAACTAATATAAAATAATATTTACTTTAAAACTTAAATTTCAGACGATAATGTGTAAAAGCCATAAATTAAAAAAACTCCACGGAAGCTTTTTATGGTACTCACAATGGAAAATAGGCCTCTCCAAAGCTCTCATCTTCATCGACATCGTCCTGCTCACTGTTGCTTCTATAAAAAAAAAATGTTACTGAGTGTTTAAGAAGTAATAGTAGTTTATAGGGTAAAGTCCCGTCATAAATAGCGGGCGTCATATTGAATCCAAAGCGTACGAAGGACTCTAGAGGGTTAACTCCCGAGCGCAGCGAGGGTGTTAAAAACTTAACTCCTGAGCGAAGCAAAGGAGTTATGTACCTAGAGTACTGAGTGAAGCGTGGGATTTAAGCGCCCAAGATAAAGACAGACTTTAGTACCGAGGTGAATACTCTACTTTACACATCTACTGCGAGGCAATAAAAGGGCTACAAAAATAAGCATTTACCTAATTAACAAAAAAAAAATGCATTAATGCAACGTATATGAAATATAATTGACAGCTCTATATTAATTAAATTTAACAATGTTACATCAAAATGATGAAACCACACAACGGCCTTAGCTGATGAAAAAAAAAAGTTGGGGCTTTATACTAACCAAAACTTTTTGATTTACCCTTCCGTCCGTGAAAATAGAAAAAATTAGCCCAGTTTTTATTTTTTTTATGTGTTATGTCTAGGTGGCCAGTTCGAAATGGCTGTATGCTACCAGAACCTTAGTTCCAAATTTAAATTACTTTATGCCCTAGGTGCATAATGAGGTGTGCATCAGAATGGCGGGTGTACAAATGCAAATTATCATGAATCTAATATGGCTCAAATCTACCTTAATTCTACCTAATTCTACCAATAAAGAAATTAATAGTACCTCTCTGTACGCATAGAAAACTCAATAAATATGTGAGCCGCCAATCTGACGTCAGGATGGCGGGTGTATTCCTCTTCTGGGCGAAATATCATTCGTCAATATTTATATTCACTGCCATATAAATCTACCTAATTAGTACCTTACAGAATCGTACGTAGTAATCAAATTCAGGCAAAGGCTAGAGAGTAATTTTGAAAATAAAAGTTCGAAACTTTAAATTTCTGCAATGTTGGTATTTAGTAATGGCGGGTGTGTCGAGAATCTGGGCTAAAAAAAGATTGTACTTTTTTATAATTATGGCCGTTTAGAAAGTAGCCAGTGTCAAGTATTATGTTATAATTGAATCGAAATACTCTTATGTTAGCCAGTACATTTTTTATTTACGAAATAAAGACTATCGACTATAAAGTCAATAGTCTTTATTTCGTAAATGATAACGATAACTTGGCTGTTTCTATAATGCAAATATTATTATTTGCATGATAGAAACAGCCAAGTTATCGTAGTTGAAAGTAGAGTGGGTGTAATTAATTAATATTTTTTTGTTAAATAAGTAATTAACGCGGTTAATAACAAAGAATTTTACATGAAGTTTGAGACATCGCGAAAGTCCACGTTTGGTTTTCATTACACTTGTACACTTTCAAGGAATTAAATTGATACATTATAGTAATAGTAGTATAAATTATACTACTATTTTAAAAATGTACTTGTCAAATGGCTAACATAAGAGTAATTCGATTCAATTATAACATAATACTTGACACTGGCTACTTTCTAAACGGCCATAATTATAAAAAAGTACAATATTTTTTTTAGCGTAGATTCTCGACACGCCCGCCATTACTAAATACCAACATTGCAGAAATTTAAAGTTTCGAAATTTTATTTTCAAAATTACTCTCTAGCCTTTGCCTGAATTTGATTACTACGTACGATTCTGTAAGGTACTAATTAGGTAGATTTATATGGCAGTGAATATAAATATTGACGAATGATATTTCGCCCAGAAAAGGAATACACCCGCCATCCTGACGTCAGATTGGCGGCTCACATATTTATTGAGTTTTCTATGCGTACAGAGAGGTACTATTAATTTCTTTATTGGTAGAATTAGGTAGAATTAAGGTAGATTTGAGCCATATTAGATTCATGATAATTTGCATTTGTACACCCGCCATTCTGATGCACACCATAATGAGCACTTTATGCACCTAGGGAATAAAGAGTCGCTTTATGTTGTCCTTTTTGGTCAAATAAAGTAACTTTGTAGAGCAGTAGGTGTGTAATAGTAGTTTATGCACCGAGGTACTAAAGTCCTGTCTTATATAGCGGGCGTCATATTGAATCCAAAGCGTACGAAGGACTCTAGAGGGTTAACTCCCGAGCGCAGCGAGGGTGTTAAAAACTTAACTCCTGAGCGAAGCGAAGGAGTTATGTACCTAGAGTCCTGAGTGAAGCGTGGGATTAAAGCGCCCAAGATAAAGACAGGCACCGAGGTGAATACTCTACTTTACACATCTACAACAACAAAAAAATAGAATACTGCAACGTATATGAAATATATTGACAGCTTTATATTAATTAAATTTAACAATGTTACATAAAAATGACGAAACCACACATCGGCCTTAGCTGATGAAAAAAAAGTTGGGGCTTTATACTAACCAAAACTTTTTGCTTTACCCTTCCGTCCATGAAAATAGAAAAAATTTGCCCAGTTTTTATTTTTTTTATGTGTTATGTCTAGGTGGCCAGTTCGAAATGGCCGTATGCTACCAGAACCTTAGTTCCAAATTTAAATTACTTTATGCCCTAGGTGCATAATGTGCACTTTATGCACCTAGGGAATAAAGAGTCGCTTTAAGTTGACCTTTTTGGTCAAATAAAGTAACTTTGTAGAGCAGTAGGTGTGTAAAATTATTTACTGTAAAATTTAAATTTGAGACATTAATAAGTAATTAAAAAAGCAAATAAACTAGTAGTTCGCCCCGAACTTAGACCTCACGACCCCGTATCTCCCCAACTAGGGGGGTTCCGATCCGATTCCGATCCGGCTCATCTTCGAACTCATAAATTCTATTGACCTGAACTACGCTCATATCAAAATTCATGAAGATCGGAGCTACAATACTCAAGTTATCGTCGAACATACAAAGATACAAAGTTACAAAGATACAAGCGCCCGAAAAAAAAACTCAATGGAAGCTTTTCATTGTACTTACAATGGAAAATAGGCCTCTCCAAGGCTTTCGTCGTCGTCAAAGTCCTCCAGTTCGCTCCCCGAATCAGAAACGGCGTTCCTCAGTTCCTCCAAAATGACATGAGGAGGAAAATTGGGCCCCACCATGATGTTTTATAAGTCGTCACGTTGTCGTTCAGCTAAAAAAAACACATCATATAATTAAGAAAACAAACTTAAAAAAATAAATATATTTTTTTAAATTGTCTGTGATTTTTAAAAGTAGTTGGTGTATTTTTTATTTAAAATTGGGCCTCGATTCGTTAAGGACATAGCACGCGGAATGCCGGCGGAATGCAGGCGACGTGCAGAAGATGTACGTAAATTCGTATTCTGTAAATATTATTTAACAATATAATATATAATAATAATATAATATTAGCGGAGGGGTTAGGGGTTAATTAATTACTACTTAATTAGTTAAGTAGCCTTCAAAATTAAGGGATACTTAATTATTTAAATAGTTCCCCTTGTTCCTCAGCCAATCAGTATTTAAAGAAGTTATAGAATAGCTATTATTTTTACTCCGACAACAAATTGACTTCTGCAATGCTCATGCATGCCACCTGCTTGTCGCATGCTATGGTTTTATAGAATCAGGGCCCTGGTAGCACGGATTGTTATCTTTCCACGACAGATGGAACATTTCTCTAAACACCTCTATTTTCTAGGAGCATAATTCCTTTCTATGTAGGTATGTATACTCAAAATCCTGATAATAATAAAAATAAAATAGGACAAAGTATTTTGAAGCCATAAATATATCCAAAAAAAAACTGTTCATAAGCAAACGCCCGAACGTAAATAGGTATACTTATACCTACTTGTACAAAAGAATTTATAAAATCCACCTTTTTTCAACGGATAAAATATTATTCTACCAAAGACCATAATCTTAATTTATCTATGATTCTACTTTTCAATGATACGACGAGACGACTCACACTTGGCCAAAAAAATATTTATCTTTATCTCTAATCTATACATTAATAAAACAGTAACGAATCCGTGTCTGTACTTACATTGAATATTTTTCGAAAAAAGTTATTGGAACGTTGAATATGTCGTAGTTATTTAAACTACAACATATTCAATGACTAATTTAGGCTCCCAGGTAAAATAAAATACTATTTAAAAACTAGCCTGATAAAGTTTCGCAACAAGTAAGACTGCAAAACACATTTAATTTTGTATTGTTCTAATCAAGTAAATCTTATGTAAAATTACATAACAACAGAACTTACTTACGTTTTGTTATTTTATTTTATACGTGGATGGAGGTTGTTGTACTGTTCTCGGACTACTGTAACTTTTATCTGACCTTGATATTTCTTGTCAAAAGTCAGATAATCCACTGACACATAACTAAAAAAACATATGAAATTCTATGAAATCATAAAAGCGCAACACCAGCGTGATCTACATTGTTTTGTATCGCCTTCACTTGGGAAACACTTGGAATTATATTATAGTTATAGCTTGAACAAAACAATACAACAATGCGTTGGTTATGCCAAGACGCCAAAACTGAAGCAAAAACTCTCGCCACTTTGGAAAACACACATTAAAATGACATATTGCTTTAGTCAAACAACATTTTGACATTAAAACAACGCAATCATTTCAAATAATAACGACAATCAATACAAAAATATAACTGATTGTTTTTTATAACATCGACGCAACCTCACACTTCAACGACCTTTGAGCGACTGGGGTGTGCGCGGGAGGAAGATTGGGAAGGGGCCCGTTCGGGATCGTTCCTCGGGCCCGAGCGCATTCATCGCGTTATTATGTTCTAACTAACTGCGCCCCGCGGTTTCACTCGCGGAAGTAAAAAACGCGTTGTCAGTTGTCACGGTCGTCGCGGGCGGCCGAGCGAGCGGTTCTTGAGCGGTTGCACTTATTCGTCCATTACTCGGGTTCTAATAATAGGATTTCGATGCAAAGTATACCACGAGTCAACGACCTTCCTCGAAAATAGAACTACTTACTTATCCAAAATTTCAATCGGATTAGTAGTTTTTAATTGTATAAAGAACAGACAGACAGACATGCATTTAAAAAAATATTTAATTTTGTATAAGGAACAGACGGAGAAACAGACAGACTGGTAACGAGTTTTGGCGGGAACGCGGTTTGGAGATGTGTTGCTAAATTTTCATTTTTGTTAAACCTGGTTCAAATGCGTGTAAATTGTTTAATTTCGGGGGCATATTAATCAGTTTAGTATCGTGAAAAAGTACAAGTTTAAATGAAGGTGAAAATCGGTGCAAAACATGGACTTTAGCGTTGTCTCGAAAGCTCCGTGAACAAACGTTGTAAAAAAGGGCCCCGTTTTACAATGATTCCCTCGACTTGACTTTAACTATGACGACTTGACTGTTGCGATGCAATGCAAACTACTTACATATGTATTTATAGTACTTGACACTGGCTAATGTCTAAATGGATTATGCCATATAAACGAAGAAGAAGACTGGTAACGCAAGACGATGATTAACGCCATCTAGCGTCATATCAGATGCGTCAGACAAAAGTACCTACATTAATCTAAAAGTTTCGGTTATTTTGTATAAGATCAAGTTATTTATCAATTAATCCAGCGGGTGGGTATGCGTTTAAATATGTTTTACTTTCTGTAAAATAGATTTGAAAAGGACGTCCAAAGTCTTACAATCAGGATGTTTCCCTCTCCGGAAATGGACGTTTAATAAAATTCTGACGTCACTGGTTCCCATGCTCACACTTTCGTGGGCTGGGATTTGGAATTCACCTGTGTCCCCAGATATCGCACAGACTTGGAACTGCTTTATAAGTACCTTAGGCTGTCTAAATGAGTTGCGCATTCCTCGGCACGTAATGAGTGCTAATATACAGCAAAGGGAACTCCAAATTATGTTCAGCATGTGCGCAAAAAGTGAAGTTGCACCACTCAAAAAAAAATACAAAAATATTTATTCAGAACGTAAATTGTTTAATTAATCGTTAAAGATCAGCATTAGTTACAAACTGTGTTGCTGTCTTTAGCTCTCTTCCCAATAGGAATAAATAAATATGTTCCGAAAAACATTACAGTTTGGTACATACCTAGGTATGTATATTTAAAATATTATGAAAAAAAAAACTTTTGGTTTTAAAAGAACAAAGTAGGAACACATACAAAAAAAAAAGTAAGTTCCTTTTCAAATCTATTCTACAGAAAATAAAACAAATTCAAAGCCATACCCACCAGCTGGATTAATTGATAAATAACTTCATCTTAAACAAAATAACTGAAACTTTTAGATTATTGTAGGTACTTACATTGTACAAGTACATATGTATGTAGTTGTAGTAGGTATGCAGAGAAATGATAGGTACTATAATTAATTACCTACTGCTTTTCTAAATAAAAATGAGTAAAATATGTACATAAAACAGATGTTAAAAACTCCATTATAGATAGACATTCAAATTACTGAATACTCAGTCATATAGATAATTAGTTACTTTTATTGTATTGGATCGCAATCGATTCTGTAGTTTTGTTACTTTTATTATAATGGATCGCAATCGATTCTGTAGTTTTTGCGTAATAAGATATAGCTTACTTTGATTTCCTTTAAGTACGTGTCAGTTTGTTATAAACAAATGTCTAATTTTTGATGATGTAGAAGTCAACTAATATTAAATAGGTATACCTGAGTATGAAGCAATATAAGACAAGACGAGATCCAACAGGCAAAAATAACCACAGCACACAAACACTCCCTTTGCACAAACAACTAACAAAACTAAATTATTTTTGATTAATTTGCTCAATAAGACACTTAAACAACCTAAAGCCACCGACAATTTTATGAAAGACAACCTAGGAGTAATAGTGCTCTGTGAAGACAACAAACCTGGGTGTGGGTATTCTGGAATAAAGTGGCCTCGTCCCGATACGGATGGGCGAGTCCACTATAATGTATTCATTCAAATAAAGATGTCAATGCAACTAGATGTGGCTATAAAGCTTGTGCTCAAACATGCATGCACACCGAACGTAACTTGCACATAGTTACATCCTATAACAAAATTCAACAAAATGATGAAATGATTATACAATCATTGAAACGGCATCATTCATCAATCTTATTATTACAATAACTCTATAGTCTGCGTACACTGGTACGTTTTGTTGCAAATAATTATGAGGCGGTAGTTTACTGTAACTTTTTAGAATGTTAAAATTAGACAAATTACATCTCAGTCAACCTTGAAAAAGCCAACTGTAAAGTTGGCGAAAGCTCGGTTCGTTTAGAACAATGAATAAAAACGCGATAAAACCGGATAAATAAAGTGTTCTATTATGCAAAATCGCGAAAACCATAGAAGAAACTAGACATACATTTTAAATTAAAATTATTTAATTAAAAATTAGTTTGACAACTCTAGTATCAGTAATATACAACTGGAAACATTAAGCAAAATCCTAAAGACCAATCCAAAGAGTACCTTATAATATCATAGATAAATAATTACTGGTTAATTAATTTATTGGTTATTAATTGTCTTTGCTTTTAGTTATTTATTGTAGATACTATCGTGCTATAGCAACGGATACCTTTATCACCCGTTTTGAATATATGTAAATCGAAGACTTAAGCTATCTGCATAGGTACCAAATTTCATTGAAATCGGTAAAGCCGTTTCCGAGATTAGCGCGCACAAACGTACAGACAAACGGACAAACAGACACAAAGTTAAACACGGAAATAGGGTCTGTTACGTTAGTACATACCCCTAAAAATAGTTTTTCAAAATATCTTTCAAAGACAGAAACCACTAAGTTACGATTTTATCTATACTAATATTATAAAGCTGAAGAGTTTGTTTGTTTGATTGTTTGTTTGTTTGTTTGTTTGAACGCGCTAATCTCAGGAACTGCTGGTCCGATTTGAAAAATTCTTTTTGTGTTTGATAGTCCATTCATCGAGGAAGGTTATAGGCTATATTACATTACGCTACGACTAAAAGGAGCGGAGCATCCATGAAAAATGTTGCAAAAACGGGAAAAAATCACCCTGTTCCGAGATTCTGTCGCGTGCGCTGAGTAAACGGTCAGAGTTACATAAAAACCATATATAAGAGAGTACTTCCTCTAAAAAGGATCTAATAAATAGTCCGCGATAGCATATGTCTATCTCTTAAGGTTGACTCAATATAACCTTTTTTAGAGTAATAAAATTTGTTGTAGAACAATGCATTGTTTCCGAAGGTCATTTTGTAAATATGATATTAATCCTTATCCAAATAAATACGTTATGCATTAAAAGTATTTAATTTTAAACATAATTTTCAATGAATATCTCACGAGATATTCATTGAAAAACAGTTTTAAAATAACTCCACAATAAATAATTACTAAGTACCAAGCGTGCATATTATATAAGTACGTAACGGGCGACAATGATGAGGGTGGCCAGCCAACTCTGTGAGGCATCATGCCGCGCGGCTCAATCGGTCGGCTCCATGCGAGACGGAGACATTGTACTTTTGATTCTTAATATTTTGATTTATGTTGGTATAATTAATATTATAAAGAGGTTACGTTTGTAACATGTATGTATGTATGTATGTATTTTGGGGGTCATCTCAGAAACTTCTAGACCTATTTCAAAAATTCTTTTACTAATAGAAAGCTACATTACCTAGATATGACATAGGCTACTTTTGATCCCGATATTCCCTCGGGATCGGGACTTACGCGAGTGAAACTGCGGGACGACAGCTATGAAAAATAAAGTCGTGTATTTCTATTTCTAACTCAACAACCCGTGAACCGATATGAATGAAATTTGTACAGGGTTGGTTTAGAGGTAGAAATAATATATAGGGTACTTTGAATGATCGTACGGGTTAAGCAACACTTGGTACAACATACGTGATGGGTGAAAAAGAGCGGGTGACCCGATATACATAAAACTTGGTACAGGGTTGGTTTAGAGGTAGAAATATTATATAGTACTTTGAATGATCGTTAAGCAATACTTGGTATGACATACGTGAGGGATCATTAACTCTACGGGATAGGAAGTTACGCAGGTGAAACCGCGGGGCGCAGCTAGTTATAAGTATATATAGATATAGATTCCTTTTCCAAAAAAAACTTTAACCAGGCTATTATTTGTCCCTCATGATGTAATTTTGATACTTGACTTCACTCTCACACCCTAAAGTTTGGGGTGCAAATCCTCATGGGAAATGAATCCTATACAAATTTTGATCCCCTTCATTTGTGGTTGGCTGGTTGTTGATAAAAAACGTTTGTGAAATGTACCGCGAGTAAAAGTAATATTAATTTATTCCGATCCCGCGGGACTATAAGTCTATACTAGCTGCGCCCCGCTGTTTCAACCGCGTAAGTCCCGTTCCCGCGGGAATATCGGGATAAAAAGTAGCCTATGTGTTATTCCCGGTATCCAGCTACCTATATTCCAAGTTTCATCGCAATCGGTTTAGTAGTTTTTGTGTGAAAGAATAACAACCTCACATACCTACATACATACAAACTTTCGCGTTTATAATCTAAGTAAGATAAAATAAGAAGTAAGATAGTTTAACTGTTTCTTTTTTCTCAAATAAAATAAAATAAAAGCAGCCTATGTGTTAATCCAGATCCCTAGTTAGTTACCTGCTTACTAAGTTTCATTCACATTTATATTATTAGCACGGAATAGGTATTGTTATACTCCATTTTATAATTTCAGGCTATAATCTGACGTTTTTGTTCCATGTATTTGTCAATTTTTCTATTGATAGAAGTGTTAAATGGTTGAATTTAATTAATAAATGAAGTTATAGGTGTAATAGAATTCAGTAGGTACATCAGAGAACACAATTTAGTCTAATTTAAGGAATTAAACAGATGCCTAGATGTCCCTTCGTATCTTTTCTTGAACGCTATTCTGTAACATGTTTATATATACCGTGTAGCTTTTGTGCATACGCCCCAGGGTCTCTATTTTTGAATTGCTCGCGCCACTTCGAGTGACTTTAAAACCTGTATCTCTGCTAATTTTCCTTAAGTTTTCTGTATATTTTCTATGTGAATCGCACGACCGCAACAAGTGGTATCAACCACTCGCCGCAGGAGTTAGAGATCGAACGATAAAAATAATCAGTAGATATCGAATTATTTAAATCGCTTGACGAGCAACGAGCGATTCAAAAATAAGGCTCCAGACATTATAGCCTTTTCATCACGTTTCCTCATTGTAGTTCGTGAAATGGTACACGTAGCGACATCTCGTTGCTTAAGTTGAAACTAAAACTCTTTTAATTTTGTTTGGTACTTACCTAATACAGAAACTCATTTCAAGTCATTCGTTAAAAATTCTCTACGTTTCCGATAGATGGCACGATTACCTACTATATTTTTTTTTCTAAATATTCAATGTATTGTGTTTCTAGACAATTCAATGCACCTTTTCTAAAATTAAAATGTTTCCAACATGCTTTAGTTCTGTTTTTTTAATTTGCAAGAAATCACTAACACTTTAAAACTTTTCAATTCTTTGTACACGAGTCCGACTCCCACGTCTTGCCAATTATTTTTTTAGTTAAATATCTATGTAGGTAAGTTATGTAAAATTTTCTAAGTAATTATATAAACATTCTTTCAAATTTATTCATTTATTACATAAACACTAGGTTTTATATTATTAGGTAATGTATTTTTATATAGTTTACTTGAAGATTCAAAATGAACAAAGTTAGCGATTTAGAGACACTTAAAATATAGGTTGTTTTTTTGAATATTCATATTACAGGTTTCCTTTGATGATTTTTATAGAATTATTTAATTATTTTCGTGATGTTAGATTGATAATTATACTCATCACAGGTAAAAGACCCATAAATGATAATGATAAACGAGTAATTAACTGTCAGGTTCCAGGGTGTCCACAGGGACAAAAAGTTCCCAATGATAAACGAGCAACGCCGCCGGAAAGATTTTCAAAGACATTGACGTTTCTAAAGTCATGCAACAAAAGTGCAAATTCGATAGTGTCTTATTATTATTTTACTTATGTCTCATCCGCCCCAAAATCATTACGGCGGGGACGGCCTTTTGGGCATGTCAATAAGTTTCATCCGTTCCGGTACCGGGATGATGACCGGGCCGGATGAGACCTTACCCGAATAACCGAAGAATAGTAATAACTGTAATTATTATGTCTAAGGTTTTCGCGATTTTGCATAATAAAACACAATATTTACTGGGTTTTAGCAATTAATAACTGTCTTCAACTTCGCTAACTTCGCTCGTTTCAAACTCAAGAGATCGCAAAGCCGAAGCAATTTAACAATAGAAGTTTATTAATAATGAGCTACTATTATTATTGTCACACGTTATTGTCACCCACGATTACTATTATATTAAAATAAAACATTTTTTCGTTGCAAGACTACTTATTTTACCTTATGAAATAAAGATTTACCGCTACATTCATGAACGCTCTCTAGCCTATTTTTTAATCGAGCCGACTTTTTTAAAGGTGATAATGTTTCCCGAACAATTTGAATTTGGAACTGATGGATGAAGCTCGTCCGTGTTCGTCATCAATTGGAAATATTTCACCATCAAGCGACTATCTTTTGGGTAGTCTTCAGTTTTGTCGTTGCCGTTCAAGGCGAAGCATTTTAATGTAGGTAGGTATCCCTTAGCTGTTCCTAAAAACAAACTAGCGAAGTACCTACCCTTATAACTAAATTAATCCCGAAGGAAAAACTTAAAAACCTCGAGGACCCTTAATGACCGTCATAATCAAAAATCCAGAAATGCATAGAAAATGCTGAGCATAACATAACAATATCAGCTGAGCAGCGTTCATTCATGAGTGCTGAAATATGACATATTTTGTACAGCTAAAGTCTTTTAATGAAACACTAAGCTAGTTAAAGCTTTTCTATAATAATAATTATCTTTAAAAATGTTCTGGGATTTTGTAGGACAATTCATTTTTTAGTCTTATTTACGTATTATTATTATACTTGAAGTAATTATTTTGACTTGGTTACAATAGTCTTGGTTAGGAGGAGACCAAGAATATTGTAAAACGTTGAGGTAAAAAATAATAATATGGGAATAAGACCCTGTTGTAGAATGTACTTACCTAGTTATGTTAACTTATCGTAAAAAAACAATCATCGCAGAGGCAGCGGCTATAAGCAATACGTGGAGTGAAATAAAACGCGAAGCTCAAGACCAGACGGGCTGGCGGCGCACTGTGGAGGCCTAGATGGGGCAGAGCCCCATCTAGGCCTCCCACGGGACTTAGGACTTTAAGTCAATGTTAACTTATCGTATGTTGCAAGGTTTTTTGGGAAAAATAACTAGAAAAATAAATATAGCTTGTTGTAAACGAGAATAAATTAATAAAGGTACTTTTTAAAAGATGCAATGCGAATAAATTAAATTACCAAATAAAATGTTCCACTTCACTGTCCAAAAAACAAAACTTAGTTAAAGTTTTAAATTACAATTTTCCTACAAAATCCTTATTGATTCCCATAAATCATTAGAATGTTTACTATAAGTTAGGTATTATTTTGTCTAAAACTATCAAAGATACAGGCACACTCTGCTACCACTTTACATAACTAGTTATTAACAAAGGCTATAATTATAAGGCTATAAATAAATCATTCATAATACTAAGTATATAGAGTCAATTCCGATGGTCAGATATTTTATTATTATTTCAAAAACTTTAAAAAATATACCATTTTACTAAAGGGTTTTGAAATAATCTGGTTTGATATCTATAAAACTATTAACCTTTTAATAATAAAATATCTGACAGTCAGAATTAATAAAATGCTTATAATTTTATCTATGCGTTCATTTTTGTAACCGAAAACTTTATATTGATAAAGTTTTCTGTTACAAAAATGAACGCACAGATAAATGATAAACATAATTTATCAAGTTACAAAATAATTATTACTTAAGATGTAACAGGCATGCCCTTTTAAGCCGAAAGGGATGGGTTGTTCCATACATCTAGGCAAACAACTTTTGTTCTACGACTTTTGAAAATTCGAACTTTTTTTTGAAAATTTTGAAGTTATAGTTCACTGAAAAAACAGCTGTTTTTGAAAATAAAGGTAATTGTAGTTTCGATTGCTGTCGACTAAACTAAATGAAAGGACAAGATAAGTTCAATGACCTCGAACTCTGAGAAACAGCTGATTTTCAAGTAAACTTTAAACCTAAAATTTTCGAAAACTACTTTGAATTTCCAAAAGTTGTAGAACAAAAGGTGTTCGCCTAGACGCCTAGAACAACCCCCTTTCGGCTTAAAAGGGCTTACCTGTTACACCTTGTATACTTAAATTATAATGATCCTATATTTCAGTCACAAAAAATGTTTGATTAAGAAAAAAATGACAATAGGTATACAATACAGGAAATTAAAAATATAACGATAATATACATAGTTCTATCGTACAAAAACATGTGTTACATAATTTTTGTAACTAGGTACTTAGGTAAAGTACCTAAGTATATCTAACAGTAATTTCCGACCACTCTATTACCTTTCATTCTACTTATTTCACATAAATATTGCAAGCAAGCATTAATAAGGGAAGATTGCTTCATGAACGACGCTATTTTTTTAATTAATATAATTAATTTTTATTATTTATAAAAAATCTAGAAAATGTATAAATTCACAACCTATTAATTTGTCTATTAATTCATTTATTAATAAATATTTTGGTTTTGTGAATTAATAATGAATACTTAGTAACAATTATTTTAAATCTACTCGATGGCAAATAAAATTCATGTTAAATGATGTTTTAATAAGAGTTTTAAATAGCGGGGTTTAGGCCTTCTATTCGTAAATATTATTAATTATCTAAATAATAACGAAGTTCAATATTATTATTTTGCTTCGAAAATTATTATTAGTTCTGATGAAAATAGTTTCATAATGTTTTTTTTTCTAATAGGTAGGTATATTTATAATTTGGTCATTAGTATTTAATTTTAAAATAAAGGCTCTTATTTGGCAGGTTTTACGCTAAAAAAGGCATTTTTTATTTGGACATGAAAATAGGTACTTTTTATCATCATCAAAAACTCAGCCCTTAATCGTCCACTGCTGAACATACGCCTCCGCCTTACGAGACGCCACAAATAGCGACCGCGATCCACCTCCGTCTAACGACTCCCCGCTTTTTAATTTTGTACTTTTTACTAAAATATAATTTTATTAATAGCTTCGATAGTTGACGTTAGTAAATTACGAATGTATTGAAAAAATGTGGCGTCTGGTCGACCGATGCAAAATAGCTGGTCTTCAACCTTTCTCTTAAGGTCAATCAACACCGCAGTATCAAACGATCCCGTAGGGTCAACCTAGCCCATAGGGCCATCTAAGCCATAGAGTGTCATACGATCTCGTAGTGCCAGTTGACCCATTGGATCATCCGACCCTCTGGATCATTCCAACCCCTTAATGATCCCTTAATGTCGCACGTCGCCCAAATAGTGTCCAAATAACGAATAGCTTTGATAAATACAATAATAATATTTATTGTAGCCTAAAAGTACTTTTATTCAATTTCTAAGCTAAAAATTAGCACACAACATCTTTTCATAAGGTTGGTATTTGTTTTTTTTTAACTTATTGTCCCAAGAAACATTTAATTTCATTTATTAATTTTCTGTGTAAAGTTTTGATATTTTTTCAACGTATTTGCGGTTGGATTCGTAGAAATCGTAATGTACTTACCTAAATAGTTTGCTCTTTCTTAGTATTGCAGTACCTAAGTAATGTTGTTATTTGACGTCGCAAAAATATTAAGCGTCTAAAAATTACACTCACATAATTTAGCATTTCTAATATTAGAAATATTTTAACGAATAAATTCATCCTAAAAAATTTACTCGCGGCGAAGTTTGAACTTGCGTCTCTTTGACTGTACCCAAACGTCGAACAGCTCTTTTAAAATATTTCTAATTAAAATGCCTTGACCAATAAAAACAAATTACGAAATAACTAAAATATTTAAAAAATTATACAAAGTCTACATTATATCAAAATATTTTAAATAAAAAAATATACCTACAAACTTATATTTGATACAAATAATATTATTTTAAATAATTTAAAGTCTTAAAATATAAATTCTAAAATTAAATTTAATCATCTAATCTAAATTATTCTAACATACTTATTTTAACGTCTTAAATTTCAAAATATTTTGGTGGCAAGCATTGTTAAAGCATGACCTGTTTTTTTTTAATCTTTTATTTAATTTTAATTCTAACTCAAATTTGGGACTTTCGCTACGATTAAATATAGCAATTTTAATTTATTTCATAAGAATAATCATGATTTTGGATTCAGTAAATATTGTTTAAAGTTTTATTCGTGAAATATATTTTAAATGACAAACAACAATGAGGTAATTTTTAAACTTTAAAAAAAAATTGATAGTTTTTTTTCTAGTAGACATAATAGTGTGGCTATAATAATATTATTATTTTCGCTAAATAAAGGCGGAAATTCCTTAATTTCATAATATAACTTAGATAATTAATCATATATTCAGCTTCAGCAGAATATTATTGAAAATAATTAATTATTACTAAATAATTTAAAATAATATATTATTTAAATTAAGAAATTTCTGCCAACCAGGCAACTGTATCTAAACTACAAAATATTTAACAATTCATTATTATAATAGTCATTAATCCTATTAAATAAATATAATTTTATTGTCATATTTATTTATTTATTGTCATACGGTAGAAGATAGAAAAGCTCGATTTTATATAGTTTTACATACACATAGGTACCTACTTACAAACTAATATTATAAAGTGAAAAGTTTGCAACGGCTTTGAAACTACTGAGCCGAAAATATGGATTTTTTTCATCCTTGACAGTAAACATTATATTTTATAACGATATTTTTATGCGAGAGAAACCGCAGGGTTTTTGCTAGAAATGTAAAATAAATAACAATTTTATATTGGAAACAGTAGTTTTTATCGATATTTTCTAAAGTATATAAATGATAGATATATTTCTGATATTTCTGATATATCTTTAATTTTGTAATGCTTTAAGAATATCTAGTAGAAATAATTCAAGAAATAACTCATCAAGAAAATATCAAGAGGATATGAAGAGGATATGGTAGTCTAAAGCCACCTTAAAACATGGCATTTGATACGTTTGATAAGCACAGCCAGACGCGGTGGATTCGTCCAATTATTACCTACTTTACAAAATGGTTTTTACATAGTAACTTAGTTTGATTGGATACTCTTTCAAATTATAGTTTTAGACCGTTTATATGCCATAGACCAACAAAACTATGACTATGACTAGGCTTTTGGGCATTAAAATTCGATTTATGTTCTTAATACACAATTGTCACTATAAAATTGCGTATGTTTGATTTATGAGATTTTTAGCCATTTTTTTAATAAACTGTCAAGAGCATCCAAATAAAACTAAAGTTAAGTAGCGTCACACAAATTACCTTTTTGGAGACAAACTTTGTACATAATTTGGGTCCATCTCATCTAAATCCTTCCCTTTCGTTTCAGGAACACAGCAAACTACAAAACATAAACCACCTACACTTATGGATGCGTATAACCAAAACGCTCCATGTAGGCCTAACGCCTGTTGAAAATCCACAAAGGTTTTAACACCAACAAACGCGCAAAGGTAACTAAACGCCGTCGCCATAGCGCTACCAAACGCCCTGTACTCTAACGGGAACAGCTCCCCAATAAGCAGCCAAGATATAGGACTCATGCCTAAAGAGAAAGCTATAGTAAATACTAATACACAAAGCAAGGGAATCCAGTCGTTCTGACCAACAGTCTGATGGAACATTACATTTTGGATCCTCTGATTTCTATGCACCTCTTCGTAATACGCGTAACTACCAAACCCAGCTAACGCCATAGACATAAACACTGAACTGACTATCAGCAAAGGCAGTCTACCAACCGTATCAATCAACAACCCTGACAAGCAAGATGCTAGGAGCTGCACGAAGGATACTGCTATAGCTGCTCCATGGGGGTTCATACCACCAAAAGTTTTCCGAAAAATTGGGACAGCGTAAAACGAAAACGCGTGAGCCCCGGAAAATCTTTGAAACATCATAAGACCACAAGTCACTAATATCGGCCCTAACAATCTATTCATAGTTCGGACATCTATGGAAAATTGTCCTGTTCCTTGACGCTGACTAAAGTTCTTGCTAGCAAGCACATTGGTGCGAATAGTGGCTAGTTCTTGAGCGACATCTGAATGAGGACCTCGGAGCCAGAGCAAACTTTTATAAGCTTCTTCGTCTTTACCGATTAGGACAAGATAGCTTGGTGTTTCTGGTATGTAGAGAATGGTACAGAACAGAAGTAAAGGCGCAGCGGATATGCACATGGCTAGTTGCTGCCAGTCGAGGTATGCACCGATGGTGAAGCTGAATAGGACTCCAATGTGGCCGACGATTTTGAGGACCGCACTGAGGCAGCCCCGGATGTCTGGTACTGATATTTCGCTTATGTATACCTGAAAGTAAAGACGTTAAAAAGAGTTATTGTACACTGACACAATTGCTTAACTACCTAAATAGGTTTGTAATGAGTGAGTTAGCGTCGGTCCGCTGTCGTGATAGGTCGTGTTTGCTAACGCTTTTATACAACTATCTTTATCTACCTTCAATGGCGCCTAGTAAATGTGAAAAATGCAACAAAAATATAACAAAGACAAAGCCAGGTTTGGTGTGTAGTAGATGCAATAAATCAGTTCATGCGGATACTACATGTGTTAAGCTGTCCAATAAGCAGCTTAACACACTTAGGAATTCCCCCAGCATCGAGTGGAGTTGCGACGACTGCTTGAAGAATCTCTCCCGCAGGTCATCATTTTTGATTCCTGATGACAGTGATGATGAAATCGAATCTCGATGTGAGATCCAGTCGATCGATACTCAAAAGCTTGTAAAGGACATTACCCGGGAGCTGAAAAAAACCTTCAGGGAGGAAATCGGCAACCTCGAAAGCTCTCTGGAGTTTGTAAGTGATCAGCTTAGCACTATGGAGCAGTCTATCAAAAAACAAGATGGTATTATAAAAGACCTACAAAATAAAAATCAAGATCTCATAAATAAAAACAAGAACCTAGAGCTACGAATGACGGTTCTTGAACAGGGAATGAATAATTTTGAGCAAAAGAATTTATCTTCTTGTTTAGAAATTGCCGGTCTACCTAGTGTATTACCTAATGAAATACCTAAATTATTAGAGACAATAGCTGCTAAACTAGATGTCGATAAAAGTAATATCAGGTCAACTTCGCGACTTCCTGGGTCCAAGGACAAACCAGGACAAATACTCGTTGAAATGACAACTCCCTCTGCACGAAACCAGTGGATTACTGCTAGCAAGGACAAATGTCTTACGGTTGGCACTTTGCTACCAAACGTGACTCAGGAAAAAGCCGAGCATCGAGTTTACCTAAGAGAAGCACTAACCAAATATCTCAAAACATTGTTATTTACTACTAAAGCTCAGCTAGGCCAGTCTTTCAAATTTATCTGGTGTAAAGATGGCAGGGTCTGTGCTAGAAAATCTGATTCTAGTAAAATTTACTATATCCGATCTGTTCAAGACCTGAATCGCGTTCAAAGTAATGTTTCTAATGATATTATATCTCAAGCAAATAAGTAGGTAGGTTTCTTTTGGGTATGTTTTATTATCGTGACTACCCTGTCTAATATCAATGGATAATAATATCACAGAATTAAAAAATTGTACTTCCTTGAATGACTTTTTTCATAACTTACCTAATAATAGCTATCTAAGTATATCATGTATGCATATAAATATAAGATCGATGATAAAGAATTTCACGAAACTGCAACAGCTGATTCACAACTGTACAATCCCAGTCGATGTTATTGTCATAACGGAGGCTGGCATATCCTCAAATATTGTGCAACTTTATAATTTGGCTGGCTATACAATGTACCCACAACTACGTCTAAATAGACGAGGGGGCGGTATTATTGTTTATATTAGATCTCATTTTAAATTCACTCCCATTCCACATCTTACTCGAACATTCGAAAATATAACGGGTACTTTGAAGCTAAGTTCGCAGCAGGAGGTGGTTGTGTGTGCTGTGTATAGACCTCCCCGTAATAACAAACCTATTTTTGTTAAGGAGTTGGACAAGTACATCACTGAATATAATGTAAAACAAAACTTGCTGCTTGTAGGTGACACAAATATCGACCTTAAACACATGGATCCACATAGACATTCGTTCCTAGAAACTCTCAGTGAGCACGGCCTAATATGTGGTATTTCTGAGTATACCAGAATTGAAAAAAAACTTAACTTAATTACAAAGTCATGCATTGACCATATTTTTTGCCGTTTCCCTACATTGCGTCCGTTCACGACTGCGTTGGATGTTGCACTGGCCGACCACCGAGCCATTGTTCTCGCTTGCATTGATGACTCGGCGCGCTCTGTACCTTGTAGTATACAGGATGTACCAAAACATGTCGTTGACTATGATATTCTCAATCGAGAATTGAAAAAAATAAAATGGTTTAAAACTAGCGCTATGAAGTCATCAACCGATGTTTTTAATTTTATTAAATCATCCTTCCAGAATGCCACGTTGGCGGCAACCCGTAAGTCGAATATAAATAAAAGTAAAAATAATATTCGAAGTAATAAAGTTCCCTGGATTGATGACAATGTCACTCGGTTGTGCGAAAAAAGAGATAACTTGTTTAGATTGTGGCGGCAAAATCCCTATGTGTTTAAGTTACGGTTGGATTACAACAAAGTGCGCAACAAATTACATAAAGTTTTAGAAACTAAACGAAACAATTATTATTTAAAAGAAATTAGTGATAATTTTAACAATACCAAGAAAATGTATCAAATAATTAATAATATGCTAGGTCGAGTGACACTGTCAATTGATGCAGCGGTGCTCAGGGCTTTTGAGAACCAAGGTCTAACAACAAAACGAATTGTCGACAATTTTGCTACCGGGTTTGATAGGGCGGTAAAAGATATAATCCCCAACTGTAGTACTAAGCTCCTAAGCACTAACGTTTGCTATGGTTCGGCCCTATGTAGTATAGATTTCCCAAAAGCTACTAGTGAAAATATACACAAAATTATTAAAAACCTGAATGCTAGAAAAGCGCCTGGCATAGACAATATAAAAGTATCCGATATAAAAAGTGTAGGTAGTGATGTTGCAGGGGCTATCGCGGATTTAATTAACTGTAGCATCAAGGAAGGCTCCTACCCTGATGAGTTAAAGATAGGATGTGTCCGGCCTATACACAAAAAAGGAAAACGAGATGACTACTCCAACTATCGGCCTATTACACTTCTCTCATCCCTAGACAAGGTTGTCGAGAAGTTTGTCTGTGAGCAAATACAGCAGTTCTATAAGGAAAATGACATTCTATATCCTAATCAGTTCGGATTCCAAGTGGGGAAAGGTACATCTGATCTGTTGCTTAAATTCAGTGATGAAGTCAATACGTATCTCAATAATAAACTATATGTGTGTGTATTATTTATAGATTTTTCACGTGCTTTCGATACACTAGATCATAAGCAATTAATAGCAAAGTTGGACAACTGTGGTATACGAGGACCACTTCTCGAATGGTGTAGTAGCTATCTTCACAATAGGACATTTCAGGTTAAAATAAACGATACCTTTAGTGAATCGATAGCTATTACAGAAGGAACGGCCCAAGGATCAGTCCTAGGACCTCTCCACTTTCTATCGTACGTCAACCAAATGAGTAGCTACATCCAACACAGTACATGTTACCAGTTTGCTGATGACACCTGTCTGCTAGCTGCTGACAGAGATCCAAATATTGCTTGTAATAAACTACAATCCGACTTTAATACTCTTTTAAGATGGTGTCACGATATAGGTTTAGTAATTAATGCGACAAAAACTAAACTATTGCCCATTAAATCGCCCTATATTAAAAGTGTCCCTGTGAAGGATATAGTTGCCCATGACCATCTTTGTTTGCATTCGTCTATTTCAAACCAGTGCAGTTGTGATGCAATAGGTGTAGTTGAATGTCAAACATACTTAGGACTACAGATCGATAGCAAGTTCAACTGGTTTAATCATATTGAACATGTGTGTAATAAATTGAGACAGTTTTTGGCCAATATGATTATACTGCGAAATAGAATCCCTTATAAGGTTAAGATAATGCTGTACTACTCACTAGCCGAATCGTATATTCAATACGGGTTGAGTAGCTACGGACGCACTTACAATTCTTACCTTGATAAAATATATAATCTGCAGGTTAGAATATTAAAGAACATTGTATCGCATAAAATTCGACACCAGTTTAGTGATGACCATGCTGGGCTCTTTAAACACTGCAACGTTCTACCTGTTCGAACAATGGTCAAATACGTTTTATTAAAAAAACTGTTTTTTGAGTTTAATAGCCGACCGCAGCGGGATCATCCTGTATACAGTCGGTCGATAGCTCGGCGTCAGCTGAGTTGTCCGGCTCGCGTCAACAATGACTACGGCAGGAGAACGTCCGAGTACATCCTACCTCGGATCATGAACGAACTACCTGTAGAACTACGGAATTGTATAAGCAGTAGAAATATTAAATTTAAACTTAAATCTCATTTTGTGTCATCCCTGCGTAATGTTTAATAATAAATTCCCTACTATCTGGTTTAGTTTGTTTGTGTTTTTGATGTGTTCGTCCAACTTCTCTGAATCTAAATTATTGTGTGCAGTTCGATATTGTGTGAAGTACCTACATATTTATTTTATAGCTTATTTGAACCTGTCTATGCTGTATCAAATTGATGACGCGACGTTAGCTTAATTATACTTAGTATTATATATAAACCTTAGTGGTTTCGCTATGCTAAGTTATGTTTGAATGTTTTTTAAGTACCGTTTAATTAATAAATAAAAAAAAAAAAAAAAAAAAAAAAAAAAAATGTAGGCCTGGTATTGATTAGAGCTACCTCATCTCTTCGCGTGGGTGGCGTGAAAGGCAACCAAGAGATCTGGAGGACCATAGCTCAGATGAAGAAAATTTATTAGCAAAACTGATAGATCTTATTGAAATCTTCATTTTAGTTTAAAGATAAAGAAACATAGACAAGAAATCGTCAGTTTTTTGCTCCTGTTGCATCGCCTTTTGAATTTTGCTTAAACATAGCGGCCGTTCTTTATCTCATTCATTGCTGTTGTAATTTTAACTTCTATAATATAAACATCAATTAATAAGCAAGCCCAGTTGTTTAGTTGGGAGCTAAAAGGCACTGTAGGTACCACTTACAGAAGTGATTTGACCTAATTGGGGATTCCTTGTTTCAATTCTGAAAATCCAAAAAAAAATCATTCAGGGCAATCAAGGTAAAAACGGTTGATTTTGTAAATTTCATTCGCGCGTGACTTTGCAGCAAAATCAAAGGATGCATCTAGTTGTTGGAAAATGGTACCAACTAAAAATAATTCTACTATTAAAAGTTCAAAGTTTAACTCATCAAAAGCTCATACCATGTCCAAAGACTCATTAGCTAAAACTTTATCTTTGATAAGCGGGCAAACTTACTCCCATTTCAGTTTATAACTTTAATAAAACTGCATTTAATAAGTTATTAAGTTAATATTACTTTGCCAAAGCTATTTGGTAATTATCATTATCTGTTAGGTAGGTAGGGACGTTATGAAATTTTCATATTTCATTTGGTGTAAAACTGATCTCAACCGTAGATATATGGCATCAGAAGGACAGTTGAAATAAGTCACTGAAGTCCGCTATCGCAAATTCAAGGATACATTAAAATTAACCCCCTTGTTTATAAACGCTAAATAATGCGCTGCATAACTATGCATCGTTTGTCTTTTACATGAAGTTTCAAAGTTGACAGACAGAGACAAACGTTACATGGTCATGTGTAAATAATATTAAATAAGGGAGTTAATGTTTTAAGTGTCATTCATCGACTGTATAGCGATTGTCATTTTATTTTTACGATAGACCTTACATTATTTACATCAACACCGAACAGCATAGACACACACAAACAGACGAAGTTTCGCGTTTATATTAGTTACTTTATTTAATTTTCTTGCCCAATAAATAAGGTTATTTCGAAAAGTTCTTTTGAGGGAATTTTCTAACTAAAACTGAGACTGAACCTTTCTCTAACTTGGACAAGTATGAGAACTTTATCAATTACTGTAGGGTGACACTATTACACGTATTTCAAAGGATATTTCAAAACAGAAATCCTTATAAAAACTTACATTACATGAATAAGCTACTCTATGTGTTTGCTAGGGTATTACGTCTGAAGTGCTGAACCGATTTTTTATGTATAATTTCAAATGCATGTCTTATCAACCAACATTTATACAAATCGGTTCATATGATACACGCTACATGCGACCTTGGAGAAGGGCATAGGTTTCTTTTGATTCCGATATTCCCGCGGGATCGGAATATACGCGAGTGAAACCGCGGGGCGTTAGGAAATACTTAATCTTTTTTTATATTGCGTACAAAATATAAATAGAAATAGTGAGTGAATAGTGCTGTGCCGACCTCAAACAATGTTGGGTTTACCGTACCCTTGGCGGGAGAGGGATGCAACAGGGAACATTGCTCAGATACACTTTTTAAACTTACACGATTTCCGTCCATCATTATTATTAAAGTAAATCTAAGTAATTATAGTAAAAAGTCTAGATCGCGTTGTGGAATGTAGATAACCACGGTTTTTTATTAGCTCGGCCGTGGTCCCAACAAGACTATTATACTGGCGAGGTTAGTTTCTGTCAAGCAGATAGGTAATTTTACACCTACCCTCAATTTCGCAAACAGTCATTAGGGTCGCGGCATACTACACTTACTACATCCCGCGATATGATTGGTGTTTTATACAATGCTTACAAACATTTATCACAGGATTTCATCCCGAGAGTTTAAAACCACTTTCCCGGTTAGAATTCCGGTGCTTCTTGATTTCAACCGCTCGGATAAGAGGGTTAGAGTTAAAAGTAACTACCTCCTACAACATTTTAAACTGTGATGTGTAACGAATTGGATTAAAACCACTTTGATCCTCAAATTTAAGATAAAACAGACATTTAATTTGACAAAACCTTTCAGAATCACTCCAAACGCTACAAATTCTGTCCGTCAAAGAATTTTCCACATAAACTGGCAAAGGAAGCATCGGGGTCTTGTATACTGATAAATATATTTAGTTGTTCTATTATATTAGTTGATGTAAATTTAATTAATATTTTTAGATAATCATTGATTCATACGATTAAAAACATAATAATATCACCGCACAATAGTCTAGGATAGTCTCCTTGCAACCAAGATTATTGTAACATGGTCGTAAGAAAATTAAATAGTAAAAATCACGCGGTTAAGACCCGGATGAGACATTTTTAGACCTCAAAACGTAGAGCATTGATAAATGCTGAAAATAATAAAAGCAACGCAATTTAAACCGCAAAATAGAAACCGGATCATTTCGTTCCACCATTGCGTAAACAAAAGAATAATCACTTTCTATTTATTGATCAATATACTTGTAAAGGAAATTATCATGATTTTTTTCCTTAATGATTATCCAAGTACCCTAGAAATTATGAACATCAATTTAGTCAAAGGAAATGTGCGTGTCAAATCAGATTTATTGTCACCCTACAGACATGCGGGCCTCGAAATTAGTCCTTTATCTTCAGACTAAAGATATAGTAGATAACAATACTGTCTTATTTTCAAGCAGTTAAGGTCAGGTTTCCTTTGAAAATTGTTTCTCTTTGAAAGGATAATGTTTAAACGGGTAATGAATTTGGGAAAGATATATTTCAAAATAGAAAATAATTTAGGAATATTAATGTTTATTGGGTTTACTTTCAGGCTAATTTTTTGTGACAATTGTGAAATTATCGTAACGTAATTTGAAAAGGGGTTATTCTAGACGTCTTTGTGGTAATATTTACTAGAGACTGGGTTGGTACCTATAAGAAAATAGGATAATATTTTTAAATACAGTTATATTTAGGTGACCTTCCTAATTCAACGGGTCAAATTATGGCCTATTATGATAAAGAAATATTAAAAAACGAAATTATCTCCCGCCAACGGGACAAACGGGATGTGCCGGTCGGATGTACTTTTTATTGGTGTTCGTGTTTTTAAACGTTTTAATACTTATTTCAAAATATTTTAAAGGTAAAATACATCTTCAAATTCACTCGCGGTTTTGGGAACTCGCGTGTTCTAGTTCGTTAAGACGCTTGGGTACTGACTACGACAGACACGAGTTCAAACCTTGCCGCCAATTTATTTTTGAAGATGTATTTTCCCTTTAAAATATTTCTAGTAGAAATGCCTTGAGCAATAAAAAACAAATTACGAAATTATACTTGTGTTTGACGTGTAGTCGTGGAGTCAAATTTATAAAAAAAATATCTACTACTAACTTAGGACTTGGCAATTTTGCAATCTTAATGCAACTAAAATAGTTTCCGAGATATTGACGATTTAAGTTTGACAGCTGTCATCCAAAATGAAGATATCGAAAAGCTCTATCACTTCTGCAAAGAAACTAGTTAGCTTACAGTCTGTCTGTCTGTCTGTCATGTTTTGTGCCAATCACAGTAAATTTTTACTTGAAATTTTTTGAGTCTTTTTTTTACATAACATTTTTGAGTCCTAGTTGTCCTTTTCGGAAGTTGTCGTTCTCAGCCTGAGGGCTTTAAAAGATTTGCTCGCAAGTGTAGAGACATTGTTAATCACGATATCTCATCTCATTTTCCTCAGAATGTTTAAATGTGCGAACTGGTATTTGGTAAAGTTTAATTTCTTAGTACACACAACTTCTAAAGATTTAATTTATTAAACAGTTCGTGTTGTGTTCTAAGATAATTATAATACTTAATTGTAGATTTTTCTTCTATGTTCATGTTGTTAGTTTGAAATTTGATCCATTTTTCATCTCACCTGGTCGGAAAGTTTAACTTTCAAAATGGCTCATTTCATCCCTAGAGTTGAAAATATTAGTACTTCTTTTTTTAATTAATGTTACCATACACTCTTTTCCATAGAAAAATGGTCAAACACATGGAACCAAAACGTCAGGTTATAGTCTGAAATTAAAAAACGCACTATACTTTGAGAAGTGAGTGAGAATTAATAAACTATATTCATTATGTGGGGAGATATATTAACTGTTATCTACGATTTTATTCGACTAATAACTGAGTTTTCTCTAAACCTCTTGACAAGTATTATGTGCAAAGACGATTTAGTTTTGAGATTTGTCAAACAAAACACAAAATCTCCTAAAATATCAGAAAACAATTAAGTCTGAAGTCAAACAGTTTTACGTAGATCTATTTGTACTTGTAATAAATCTGTGGATCTAAGTATTTTTGTAACTCACCTGCCCGCCTGATGCTTTTATCAATCTAGTGGAGTTCAAGATCTTCTAGAAACGCTACTCTAATTTGAGATTAACTTTAACAATTGAACTGAAAAATTCATAAATTTAGAAGCTGGTCAACTATTTAAGTAATATTTTGAGATAATTTAATTGAATTATTATTTTTTGATAATTAGGTGATTCATACGATTAGAAAACACAATAATATCACCGCACAACATTCTAGGATAGTCTCCTTGCGACTAAGATTATTGTAACATGGTCGTAAACATGGCTTAATTTTATGTATTCGGTCGTGTTATGTGTCAACGTTTTGAACAAATACATCGACTTACTTGTGACAGCATGGTTAGTATGGAACAGCAAAATCCTCCCAAGAAAGCCGTAATGCACATCATCCTGACAGAAGTGGCCAACACTGTCAGAAGCCAGGACAGGCTGCAAGGTGCAGCTGCTAGGGACAGCACTCGTCGACGTCCGTGCCGCATTGCAGCTCCACCTGCCATGCCGCCGAAGAGGGCTCCTGGAAAAAAGATTCTTAATTTAAAATTTGAAATTTCGAACTCTTTTTCTTCTGATTACGAGATGTTGGATGGAAATTAAACTCATTTCCATTTCAAAAAAAAAGCCTAAGTTCGAATTTGAAAACTAGAACTTATTGATAAAATTTAACTCATTTACAGACGGGTGCGATACGTGGCTTCGAAACCGTTACACCGAATATCACGACAACGAATGAACGCCACCACGAATATACAGAAACAAAAAGTGGTAAAACTATTGCGATCTTACTCCACGTTTATTAATAAGGCTATTAATGATTTCAGTTTAGTTAGAGTCGAACGTAGTAAAAAATAATATAGCGGTCCTTATAATAGAGTCTGCCAATTTGAACGAGTAAAAAAACCTACTTAGGTTTAAATATTCTGTACTTCTATCTAAAGTTTCGTTATTTGGATTGCAGCCAAATGTCCAACTTTTTGCGATTCGACATTTTTTGGTATCTTGTTTGTTTTCAGAGTTTTAATCAGGTTTCATTTTTTTAATAAAAAGAGAGAGTAGGTTTTTAACCGACTTCAAAATAAGAAGGTTTACAATTCGTCGCGTATATTTTTTTAGGGTTGTTCACCTATTAATCGAAGATGGCTTCATCAAAGAAGTTTTATTACAAGAAGTAGAACGTAGGACTAATAATACTATTAAAAAGAGACAGTATGCTCCAGTGTAGCGTTCTGTCCCTATCTAATTGTGTTTTTAGAAAGGGACAGCATGCTTAATGTAACGGAACACTTTTTAGTTCTTAGTAAGCATTCTAGTTCTAGTAATTTAACTTCTTTAGTCTTCACCGATAGAGATGATTCTTTTTTTAATGGAAAGGTAGTAGCTTCGAAATGGTTCCATAAAAATTTGGTGAGGATCTGATGAGAATCTTCGATATGATGAACGGGAATGCTCCTCAAAACGCAGTATTTAATTCAATTGTTCACCGATTATTCCAAGGTGGCTTGACGGATTGAGATGGTTCTTTTTTTAATCGAAAGGTGGGAGCTTCGAGGTGGAGAAAATAATTGTGAGGATCTGATAAGTATCTTCGGAATGATGGACAAAATAGAATCCCATAATGCAGTAAATTACTCATTTTTGAAAATCTACTATAAAGAATTACTTGCAGATTGATGGAGCACTTGGATCACTTTAAGCTCTATGCTTACAACACGATAATAAAAAAAATACGGTTACAATTTTTTTGACTTTTTGGCAGTCAAAAGTAGGTAGGTTAAACTAAAAAGGTTAAAAAAAAATAGTTAAAAAAATTAAAGCCCGACTTAAAAAAAAAAACAAATTAAGCTACCTACAATACCACCGACTTATCTGTTTTGTAATCTGAAGTCGGGCAGTTTTACTGGCTGGACTCATATTGTATTTATTATTTATTAATTGGGCTGCCCGACTTCAGATGACAAAATAGATATGTCGGTACTGTATGTAGAGCTTATAGATGTAGAGTTTCTTTCATGATGATATAGATGATATTTCCAATTAAATGTACGTCAAAAATGAAATTGAGAACTGGACTGAATTTGATAATTATCTGTCTATAGCTATCTATATTTACGTAATTAAAATACCTAACAGCGTTTGCATTTGGAATAACAATCGTTTAAACTCGAGTTAGCTGTTATTATTAACTAAAATTGATGTTTGTTTATTAATGGTATTTGGTATTCGTCGTGTGCCTATACCATTAAAAGCGGTTTAAGTAAAATAATCAATAGTTTGTACCGAATAACAATTTTGATTGTTACCAACTAGATACAAATTCTTTTATTTGTATCTAGTTGGTAACAATCAAGCTTCACCTTCAGATCCAGCTTTTTGCTTTTTATTGCTTTTTCATTACTCATCTACAGAATTGAAGGAGGTGGTTATAATATTGGAGGACGCTAATTATCTAACATTATCAAGGCTCTGGAACGAGCTATGCTCGGCGTTTCTCTGAGGGATCGCATCAGAAATGAGGTGATCCGTCAGAAAACAAAAGTCTTCGACATAGCTCACCGGATTAGCAAGCTGAAGTGGCAGTGGGCTGGCCATATTAGCCGTAGAACCGACAACCGTTGGGGTAAACGAGTTCTAGAGTGGAGACCGCGTCTCGGCAAACGTAGTGTAGGACGTCCTCAGGCACGTCGGAGCGACGATTTGGGCAAGACGGCTGGCACAAACTGGATGCGAGAAGCCGAAAATAGATCTAGGTGGCGTGCAATTGGAGAGGCCTATGTCCAGCAGTGAACTGCAACGGGCTGATGATGATGATGATGATGATCAAGGCTCTGATTCCAGTATTAAAATTAACTAAAAAACATTTCATCAA
Source organism: Idaea dimidiata (assembly GCA_949358125.1). Lineage (NCBI taxonomy): Eukaryota > Metazoa > Arthropoda > Insecta > Lepidoptera > Geometridae > Idaea > Idaea dimidiata. Next base: position 15,905,720 of record OX442334.1, on the reverse strand, counting down.
GTACAATTGCAAACAACCAACTGAACTGCAATCAAAACTTTTTTACCCTAAAATGTAAAATTATGAACTTTTCTATTTCTTTTTATCTAGAAATGCCAAATGTTATTTAAAAAACGTCTCACTTGTAATTGAAGATTGACTGATGATAATAAAGTTGTCCATAACAATTTGGGTAATCTCAACAAATGGTATACTATATATCTTAGAAATATTTTTAGCAAGGAAATATATTTCCAAAAAATCCCTGGTTAGCGAAAGGGCGCAGGTTCGAATCCTGTCATGGGAATTTATTGGAAATATATTTCCTTCCTAAAAATATTTCTATGTTTATAATGCCTTGAGCAATAAAAAAAAGAAGTATTAAGTAGTATATCTATTTATTATTCGAGTACAATTTTAGTTAGATACCTATTCGTATGAATATCTAACTAACATCTGTTCCCAAAATTTTATTTGCTCATAAAACAATGGTTATAGGATTTTCAACATAATGAGAAATTCTATTCGCAATAAAAGTTGGTAATGTAAAGCTATTTTATATTATTGTCATAAAAATAAGCCTAGGCTTTGGATATAATTGTCTGGGTAAGTTTTTGTTGGACGAATTCTATGAATAATTCACTTACTTGAGTGAATTTGCTTCTTTGCGCACAGTGACACCACTATTCGAAAGAAGAAGCCACACGAGCCACACTGCTCACCTAGTGGTATATTTATCAGGTCGTTTTTAAGTCTGTAACGTGACCTAACGACTGCTATAAGAGGTTACAAGAGGTCACGTGTCACGTCGAAGGTGAGCTACACCACTATAGGTACGGTTGCTATCTCTTATAGCAGTCGTAAAGTCAAGGCAGAGGAATTAAGGTGATCTGAAAACTCTAACACTAGGACTACACTATACATGGCGCTAAACGCACGGCAAACGTTTCGTTAGATGGAATAGAAAATGAATAAACGCTTGGCTACCAATTTTAAAGTTCGTTACGCTAGACCACGTGATATTTCGATAGCTAATGTCAACCACATACATTTACCATTCTATTCTACTAGCGTTAACGATAATAGAAAGCCACTTGTCTAGGCCAGCTGCTGATCAGTCAAGCGGAAGTTTGTGTTGGTCGCGTTTGCCGCTAGACTTTAGAGCGAGGCTATGGCTGGAGAGCTGCACCCTTTACCCAGACCTAGTGAGAACTTACCCAAGAAAGAAAGTGACGCCAGCCAACTGGCCTGCTGATCAGTTTACTGGAAGTCCCTTACTGGAAGTCGCGTTTGCCCCTGGACCTTGGAGCGAGGCTATGGCTGGAGAGCTGTACCCTTTACTTTACCCAGACCTACTGAGAACTTACCTAAGAAAGAAAGTGACGCCAGCCAACTGGCCTGCTGATCAGTTAACTGGAAGTCCCTTCTGGTCGCGTTTGCCCCTGGACCTTGGAGCGAGGCTATGGCTGGAGAGCTGTACCCTTTGCCCAGACCTGCTGAGAACGGGGCAAGAGAGACAGCGAGAGCTGCTAGCACCTGTAACAAAGAAACAAAGATACAAATGATGATGACATTGGAACGGTCGGAACGGAATATTATTATGTACTAGTATTATAAGTCTCAAACATATTTCATGTTCTTTTTACGCGAAATATATTTGCCTAAAGAGCCGCTGCAGCACTGAGAATATTGCTACGTCTATCGTTAATAAAAAAATATAATCGGTCGGGCGACGAATATAATAAAAATGAAAAATACCGTGCCAAACATGGAATTAGCCCGTTACAAACAGATGGTCACGTAGAGTTGCAATTAAATTCTCTACCATTTTTGTTGTAGCCAAACATTGTACAAAGTGTTTTGATGCAGATATAGATTAAGTACACGTGATACTGGCAAAATTAACTTTGCTGGCAAAAAAACTTAACTAAGAGATTGAACTGAGTTGAACCATAAACTTATACAAGTTAAAACAATAAAATTGTTACCTTTCCTACTTACTTACTTCTATTTCACTACCTACTTTCAAAGAGTACTGTTATAAATTCTTATATAATAAGGGAATAGAAGGTTAACGGCCGCATGACAGTGAAGCATTTTAAACTCGGCTCAGTTTCAAAGTCAAATTGTTCGACTCATTTGGTGACTCATACACCTTTAAAAAGGTCGGAGCCAAATTTTAACGTTCTTATAGAAATGATTTAGTAAGGAGAAATATTTTCAAAACAAATTCCATGACAGGATTCGAAACCTTTGCCCTCAGTGGGCGAGTGCTCTAACCACTGTTACACGGAAATCACGTGACATTATGTAATTAATGAACATATCCCTCCGCTAATTGTTTACCAACTGAGGCATAGCTTGGTTGGGCTTAAATATGCCTTATGCAAAAAAAAACACAAGGAATTTGTTTTTGTTAGAATACCCACTATCTGTGATAGATAATCTAAGAAATTTTTTTAGACTCTCACTAAATAAACAAATTCCTCTATTTACTATTTCATCTTCAGGCGGGAAAGTCGTTCACCTCGAAACTGGGACCAGAGCCCATTCGACCCTTTATACCCTTTCTAATTTGATAAATGGGGTCTTATCCTTAAGAGCAGATATTTAGTTCTACAAATTTCCAACAGATGGACATAGTAGTATTGATTTTATTATTTTATTCAAGATAGATGTATATTACGCTCTCAATCTAAAATTATATTACGTCTGAAAATTCTTCTAGCACTAAAAATCATTATAAATCCCTTTTTATAAATAACTACGATAATTTCGTAAATTGTAAACCAAAAGTGACAACGACATCTAGTAGAATTTGGTAGAACCACAAGAAAACTTTCCATTTTATAGAACGTCACTGCCATCCACCGATCATAGTGGTGGTCTGTGCTGCCATCTGTGATAACCATGTGGTAACATAACGCAATACGAAAAACTTCAAAATATTTACAAAGTAGCAGTTTTGGCGGGAACGCGTTGTGAAGATATGTTGCTAAATTTTCATTTTTGTGAAACCTAGTTATAAAGCGTGTAAATTGTTTAATTTCGGGGGCTTATTAATCAATTTAGTTTCGTAAAGGTGTAAGAGTGTAAATGAAAGTGAAAATCGGAGCAAAACATGGACTTTAGAGTTGTCTCCAAAGCTCCGTGAACAAACATTGTAAAAAATAGCCCCCTTTTTACTATTATTCCCTCGACTTGACTTTAACTATAACGACTTGACTGGATCGATGCAAATAACTTGCAAATAAATATTAATAATACTCGACACCGGCAAATGTCCGAATGGAAATGCCATATCATAGAAGAAGAAGTAGCAAAGTAAGATCCCAGAGCCCCTAGACCTACGTCATTTTAGAAAAGCTGAAATTATGAAGATCTCTTGTCTACTATGCAGTTATGACAGTACGCGTACTTACTAGCTCGAAAACTCACGGTAATTGCCTGGCACTAAATACTAATTTTTGACAATATTTTTTAAAACATAAATAAATTATCAGCGTTAGAAACTCTTTAACATAATGAGTAAGCCTACTTGTGAATGGGCCCCGCTTTCAAGCTTGAAGTACCTACGCAAACTGTCTTAACTACATAGTAGCTAGAAAATATCCTCAAAATTTCAGCTTTGCTAAAATGACGTAAGTCTAGCGGCTTTGGGATCTTGCACTATAGGTACCTATGTTCGGTGGTGCCTGCTTACTGCCTATACCTGTAGGTGTACAAAACGCCATTCGCTTGTTTGTTTACTTACTGAGTCGAGTGCTTTTTTGATTTCCATTAAATTGACAACTTGTTTTGAAATATACGGACTCTGATACTTCTTTGTGAATTGGCTTTTGAACGATCTGACGACTTGGTGTGAATTACGGACTTTGAAACTTCCCTAATTGATTTGGCTTGTAGATCTCTAACAAACAATTTAGCGTGAATACGGACTCTGAAACTTTGGGATTTGGTTTACTGGTACGATTTTCCGACGACCTTTGGCTACTCTACCTCGGACTAACGATTTAGCTCATTTTTCAAAATGCCACCCCATAAGTGCCACTATTTTTTATGTAAAAACACTTCTGACCAGAAGTCACTGTTCTCATTCCCTTGGAACGATCCAGGACGCTTGAAGACATGGGTAGAAAATTGCGGTAAGTCATTCATAAATCGTTTCTAATAAAAATATAGGTACCTACCTATGATTTGATACAAAATTAATTAAATCAAATAGTTAGGTACCTAAAAAACTATGCTGAAGCTGGTTCCAGATACCTACGCCATCAATCTGTACCATATTCAAGTCTCATTTACACTAAAAGACAAGTATACATAATTAACTTTTAGTTACTTTCAAAATGCATATACTTACATTAAATTTACTAATTGTTTTAGGTAATATGACAATAGCTCACTTACCACCACATTGCTTGAAAACAAGACATTTATGCATTGATCATTTCAAGAAAGAATATATTCGCAATGAAGCTGGCAAAAGAAAAAGACTGACTAAAACTGCAGTACCTGACCCTTATAAGATAACTGAGACCGAAAAACTCTCAAGCATTCCATCCATTTCAGGTATGTATTTAAATTATTTTTCAAAATATTAGTATTAATCTATCTACCTATACAATTGTGAAATAAGAGTACCTACCTTAGTAAACTTCAGTCATCAAACAATGAAATCAAATTTTGTTGTAAAACTAACTCAAAAGTTCTGAATTGATAGTAAACTATATATCCTACCTCCGCTGACCCCAGATTAAAATTTATTTATTTATTTGTATTCCATTACTAAAATCTATCATTACAGAGTTATCCATTGCGATAGATAAGCATTAAGTAGGTAATTGTTGTAAATTGTTTATTTATTGTTTTGAGCAACCCTTAAAACCAGGGGGACAAGTCTACTATTACAGTAGGTTTGAAAATGATATCATCAATATGACAATGCATGGTTTGATAACTTTGTTTAACATCTCTGGTGATTTGTCTTTATTCAAATCTTGAAAAATAAATTGAACAGACTTTTTGTTTTCCGATTATGCTGAGATTTTACATCCTACTAAAATCAAAATTGTGAAAGCTTGTGTGTAAATTAACAAGTATTTACTCTGCTTTATGCAAAAACTACTGAAAACATTGTGATAAAACTTGGTATATTAAATGGATAGCTGGATCTTGATTTTGAGACCTTAACACACACGCTACTTTTTATCCTGATATTGGCTTAACATGCAGATTTTGCTCTAGGGACTAATGACTTGCTTTGCGTTAAGCTTTTTCGTCACACTTTGTAGACCTTGTAAAGTAAATAATATAGTTTCTATTTGTACAAGAATTAGTAAGCAAATAAGCACCATAGTTAGTAAACACTTAAGACCAAAAAACAATAAAAAACTGAAACATGTACAAAGTACCTACAACAAAATCTTACTTCTTACTAATATTATAAACGTGAAAGTATGTATGTATGTATGTGAGGTTGTTACTCTTTCACGCAAAAACTACTGAACCGATTGCAATGAAACTTGGAATATAGGTAGCTGGGGACCTGAATTAACACATAGGCTATTTTTTATCCCGAGATTCCTGCGGAAACGGGACTTAGCGGGTGACACCGCGAGGCGCAGCTAGTTAACTATAAAATAGAAACTACAACTATCAAAGTAGAAACTTAAGACGATCAAAGTATGAGCATAAGACGATCTGAGTAGAATCTACTTATTTTTATCGGCTTTTCTTTTGATCGTCTTTTATTTTTGTTTCAATCTTCTTTTGGTAATGTTTAAATATTTTTAAGATTCTGTTTCATAAGGTAAAAAAAAAATTATTTTCTTTTTTTTTCCCTTCTGAGCAAAACCTAATAGGAGTAAAAATAAGATATGAGGTACATTAAATGAATGTACGGGTTATGCAACGCTTGGTATGACAAAAAAGATGGATCAAAGAAAACGGCTTAACCGATATCAATAAAATAGGGGCAAGTTTTTTTCTCTGGGTTCTCTGCAGTCAGTCCTTAGACTATATAAGCAGGTGCATTCTGTGCGTTGATGTCATGCGAGCGAGATCTCCATCGAGGCTCTCCGCTCATAGTGCAGGGGTCAGTTGTCTCTCTACTCCAGTATATTTTTGCGTTTTAGACGCGGGTTGTAGAGTCTATCCATCAGCTGCCGAGCTAAACTGTTTGGATTGTTAGCTAGCGGTCTTGGTATCTCCTCACAGCTTTTCCTATTTCCTCTTTCACAGTTTCCATAACCAGTGTTCGTAGCTTTATATGAACCGTGGAGTGTTAGCTATTGTTTTAAATGTTTTATTTGTTGAGTGGGCAAATAGGGAAAGGATGGAGGCAAGTGGCCAAAGTGTGGAGTCAAGTGGAGAAAGGGTGGGGCAAGTGGAGAAAGGGTGGGGGCAAGTAGGGAAAAAGTGGGGGCAAATGGGATAAGGGTGGGGGCAAATGGGATAAAGGTGGGGGCAAATGGGATAAGGGTGGGGGGCAAGTGGCAAAAGGGTGGCAAAAGGCAAGAGTGGTATGGGTGGGGCAAGTGGGATAAGTTTGAGGGCAAGTAGGGCACGGGTGGGGCAAGTGGGCAAAGGGTGGGGTCAATTGAAGAAAGGGTGGGTGCAAACTGGGAAAGGGTGAGGGCAAGTAGGGTAAAGGTGGGGGCAAGTGCGAAGAGGGTCGGGGCAAAAGTGGTATGGGTGGGGCCAGTGGGACAAGTGTGGGGGAAAGTAGGGCAAGTGGGCAAAGGGTGGGGTCAAAGGGGGAAAAGGTAGTAGGGCAAATGGGATAAAGGTAGGGTGCAAGTGCGAAAAAGGTCAACGCAAGTGGGGAAAGGGTGGGGGCAAGGGTACAAGGGCTTTTCCTCAGCATATACCTAGCAAATTGTATCACTTTAATAAATTATGCCCCAGTTGGCTTGGAAAATCGGCGCTACTGTATAAATTATATTCTATTTTCCCAGTTCAGTTTCATCGAATTTATATTGAACCGTGTTTAGATAATGCCTTTAGAATTTCTCTGAGTATGCAATCTGTTTTAGGTCAACCAAAAGCACCGCCAGAAGACACCTTAAAAGTGCTGACACCAAAGAAGGTGTATTCTAATAAAAGGGCGTCCCATCAGCTGCCAGAAAATTTAAGTGAAGAAGAGAATGAAGATAACTTTTCATTTGGCACGCCGAAGAGAAGGAGAAAACTAGTAGCGGAAGATACACCCAAATGTAAAATTTTGAAAACTAAACTAGTTGATTCTAAGAAAAAATTAAAACGCGCAATATTAAAAAACAAATCAATAAAAAAACAGATTAATAATAAAAATGTGATTGATATATCAAAGCATAATTTTAATAGTGAATCAAGTAAATTGTTGACGAAAATGCAATTAAAGAAAACAAAATCAAAAAAACAATGGACGGAAAAGGAAAAAAAAATTTGCATGACTTTGTATTACAAATCACCATCAGCGTATAAATTTATGGTTAATTCAGGAATTGTATTGGCGGCCCCATCAACAATCCAGCGCTGGCTACAGGAAACAAATTGTCTACCAGGAATCAATAATGAAATATTTAATAATATACAAATCAAATTTGCAGACAAATCGATTAATGAAAGGGCATGTACGGTATGTTTTGATGAAATGAGTATTATGGTTGATTTAGAATATACAACTAAATATGATTTAATAGAGGGGTTTGAAGATTTTGGTGGTGGGAATCGGGAACAAAATGAGGCTAAATCAGCATTGGTATTTATTGTAAGGGGAATTTATTCTAATTGGAAAATACCGGTAGCATACTTTTTATCATCAAAGACAGTTGATTCCGACAAATTAGCTACTATCGTTGATTCTGTGATCAATAAATTATTTGAGTGTGGCTTATTACCAAAAGTAACTGTTTGCGATCAAGCTACACCAAATGTAAAAATGATTAAAAAACTCGGCGCTACAGTTGATTCTCCATTCTTTTTTATTAATGGGCATAAAATTTTTGCCATATTCGACGTACCTCATTTAATCAAAAATGTACGAAATAATTTAATAAGTGGTGATTTTGAATTAGACGGGAACCTGATTTCATTTAATGATATAATCAATGTGTATAATTTAGATAAAAATAATAAAAGCAAATCTTTAAAAAAATTGACACCAGTGCATATCAATCCTAATAGTTTCCAAAAAATGAAAGTTAAACTTGCAACGCAAGTCCTAAGCAATTCTGTTGCTAGCGCTATTAAAACTGCAGCAGACAGCGGAGAGTTAACAAGTGATACTGCAAAGCATACAGCTGATTTTGTTCGATTGTGCAATGATTTGTTTGATTGTCTCAATTCGAAAAGTAAAGTTGATTCTAATCCTTACCGATGTGCAATCACAATCAATAAAAATTCCTTAGTCAATCAGACCCTAATCAAAAGCAAAGAAACATTTAGGAGATTAAAGAAAATTAGTTCCACCAAAAAAAATCCGAATCAAAAACAATTAACACGCCCCCCCTGCTTTGATGGTATGATCCAAACAATTAATGCAGTTCAACAACTCTCCGTTGAAGAATTTGCGTTAGACACTGGTGTCAAATTTATGATTACTTATCGATTAAATCAAGATGTGATTGAAAATTTGTTTGGAATTTATAGAATCAGAGGTGGATGTAATAAAAACCCTACATCAAAATCATTGAGGTCATCATTTCGATCAAATTTATTAAATAATTTAATGAAGTTTGATAAAACGAATTGTGAATCAGATCAGGAATCGTTTATAGCTACTCAGCAAAATACACAACACGCAAATCCTGGACCATCAACGTCATCGTCTGCAATACTACCAAGTGTTACAAGCGACGACATTGATGATCAACCGTCATGTTTGAGTACCAATGTAACTGCAGCAGCTCAGGAAACACCAGACAATCCTTCTGAAGTAGCTGTTACATTGGAAACCTGTTCTGTTGTGTATTTTGCTGGGTGGCTAGGCAGATGTTGTACAGATAAATTTGATTGTTCAGATTGTAAAAATATTTTGTTAAAAATCAAGTTGATTTAACTGATAAAAAACAATTATTGTTGATTAATAAAACATATTCCAATATCGCAACTCCCACTCTCAAATCCCCCAGTGATTTTTTATTCCAATTGGTAAACGAATTGTTAGATTTTTACAACCGAAATATTACCAAATTGTACAAATGTGATTTAGTGGCTGATTTAGTACAAAATTTTAAAAAGAATATTAATAGCCCAGATGATTATCATGATTTCAATCATTTTGATTTTTTGATCAAAAAATTATTAGAAGTAAAAATTCATGATTATTGTAAAAGTCGGAAAAAATCGTTACAATCTAGTCCAAAATTAAGAATCCTACAGAATCGATGATTGATGATGATGAGTAATTGACATTTTTGGGAAAGACGTAAGAAGAAATTATGTAAGTTTGTAACTACATAAGAATAAATTAAGTAAATTTCACATAATATCCGGTTATCCGTCAGTATAACTTGAGACATTAGAATGATCTGCAAGTGCTAAAAATAGATACCTTGCCTGATCTTTATATGTTCAGATATTCACTGTGATGTTAATCAATTGTGTATTTTAATGTTTTATTGGTAATTGAATGATTTTTTTGTAGCATTTTTTCTTGTCTTGCAGCCGCAGTAGATGTGTAAAGTGTAGCATTCACTTTGATCATACATAAAACCTGTTTTAGTCTTAGGCGGCTTGATTCCCACGCTTCACTTTGATTGTTGAAATGCTGATGTACATTGAGTCCGGTAGCAGGTCAGTGTCTCGGAGTTTATGAAGTCAGTTTTACTAAATTGGTCGGAATTCTATGGCACTGATTTTTGTTTCTGAACCTATGTAGATCTGCTGTAAGGGTCCTTTTCAAGGGCGTGGTCGAAGCACATCCAACGTCAATCTACAAGTTTGAATCAGATACATGAGAATTCTCGTCTATTAAAGTTGGACTAAAACCTCTTAAAGAAATTCTGAGTTTTCTCATAGAAATTATTTTTCCCTGGGGCGATGTACTTTAAATGGTTCATGGTAAATGGCGATATACTCATGGTTCAAACTAGCGCCCTCACCGTAATAGTATATCTTGCTCTCTTGTCAATTCATACAATCTCTTTTTGGCTTACCCTTCCTTCAAAATAAAAATAGAAAAAAGAACCCAATTAATATTTTTTTTATTATGTTTAGGTGAGTTCGAAATGGCCGTATGCTACCGGAGCCGTAGTGATTATTATCCTCTTTGACCAAAGTCTTCATCAATTCGAATTGACTACAAGCCCTAGTGCTTAAAATCACAGTACGGCTCTACAGAGTTACTTTACACACCTATTGCTCTACAAAGTTTGTTATTACCTTTATTTGACCAAAAAGTCAACATAAAGCGAGTCTTTATTCCCTATTTGCATAAAATCCTCATTATACACCTAGGGCATAAAGTAATTTAAATTTGGAACTAAGGTTCTGGTAGCATACGGCCATTTCGAACTGGCCACCTAGACAAAACACATTAAAAAAACTGGGCTACGTTTGTTCTTTTTTATTTCGACGGAAGGGTAAGCCAAAAACTTTGTTAATATATAGCCCCAAATATTTTTTCATCAGCTAAGGCCGATGTATGGTTTCGTAATTTCGATGTAACATTGTTAAATTTATTTAATAGAGCTGTAAATATATTTCATAAACGTTGCATTAATTTGTTTTGTTGTTAGTTAAATGCTTATTTTTGTAAAACTTTTATTGTCTCGCTGTAGATGTGTAAAGTATAGTATTCACCTCGGTAATAAAGCCTGTCTTTATTTTGGGCGCTTGAATCCCACGCTTCACTCAGGACGCTGCGCTCGGGAGTTAATTCTCTAGAGTCCTTCGCACGCTTTGGATTCAATATGACGCCCGCTATATAAGACAGGGCTTTAGTACCTCGGTGCATAAACTACTATTATTGTACTAGGCGTTACTTTTCGGGACTAAAAACTAAATATTAATTTTTAATATAGATACTATTAGTTGAAAAAAAGAGTCTTTATTCTCTAAGTGCATAAAGTGCTCATTTTGCACCTAGGGAATAAAGTAGTTTAAATTTGGAACTAAGATTCTGGTATACGGCCATTTCGAAGTGGCCACCTAGACATAACACATAAAAAAAATTTGGGCTTTTTTTTCGACGGAGGGGAAGGCAATAGTTTTGGTTATATTTTTTTTTCGTCGGCTAAGGTTGATGCCTGGCTTCGTAATTTTGATGTTATATTAATAAATTTAATAAATAACAAGCTGTAATATATTTCATACACGTTGCATTAATCTGTTGTTTAATTCTTAATTAAATGCTTATTTTGTAGCTTTTTTATTGTCTCGCAGTAGATGTGTAAAGTAGGTAGAGTATTCACCTCGGTAATAAAGCCTTTATCTTGGGCGCTTGAATCCCACGCTTCACTCAGGACTCTAGGTACAAAAGGTCCTTCGCTTCGCTCAGGAGTTGAATTATTAAAACCCTCGCTGCGCTCGGGGGTTAGCTCTAGAGTCCTTAGTACGCTTTGGATTTAATAAGACGCCCGCTATATAAGACAGGTTTTAGTATCTCGGTGCAATTAACTACTACGATGAAATTAGTGTACATAGGTAAGAGAGAGAGCGATGTTGGTCTAGCTAGATAGTTGATGATACCCTGACTTTCATTCCAAGTCGGTCAAATACAAAATCTCAGTCTCAAGTTCACAGGACTAGGTTAAAGGGTGTCTGGTCTGGGTGTCTTTCTATGTAAAATATGTATGAATTTACAAAAAAACTATAATATGTAGTATATCCGTTGTCTAGTACCCATAGTACAAGCCTAGTGCTTAATTTGAGACTAGATTGCGATGTGTGCAATGTAGTGCAATATTTATTATTATTTAATTCCATTCAATTCAAAAGATACAACTACCCAAACTAATAATTTAAAGAAAATAGGCAAGTAACCAAGAGAAAATATTCGGCAGACAGTCTACTGAGTATGTACCTACCTAATGTCGGAGATTTCTATTCTCAAGTTTATACATAATGTATATTACATATTTATATTTATGTATGTACCGAGTCAGTTTAACTACAAATCACGTTTTTTTTTTCATTTTCGACTCTAATAAATATTATGTATCTCAGCCGACATTAGGTAGGTATCTACCTAATACGACGCGGTAGGTAGGTAGGTACTTATCGTATTTTTATGGAGATCATGAGATCACATATTATTATAAGGTTAAGTACCTATACTTACTTTTAAGGACGAGGTACCTAGTAATTGAAAATTGTACCTATAGGCACAGATCACTAATTTATTTATTACTAAGGTAGGTAAACCGTTTTTGGTAAAAGTAGGTAGGTATAGGTACCTACATAAATATTACAAGTACCTATCTAAATACCTACCTAAGTAAAGGAAAAGACGAACCATTTATCACGATCGCCGGAGATGGGTAAGTAGAGGTATCTATCTAGTTATGCTGAATTTATCAAAGTTTTCGGTTTTAGTGTCATTGACCGATAGTTGCGGGCCGGAATGCGGCTCGTTAAATTAATTAAAAAAATCACCTATGGTAGACCCCTTGAATATTTGTTTTTAGTTACTTATCTATTTGTTTTTTAAAGCGGCCACAGAAATACATCATCTCATCAAGTCATCAAGTATACCTACCTAAGTCAGGCCAATTCCAGTTAGGTCATGTTAGGGGAATTAGATGGGAACTTACTGTGCTTTCTCACTGCCCTATTATGATAGGCCAGTAAGATAGGACAGTACGACGATGAGACGACAGGACGGTACGCTGTCCTGTCGGACTGTCCTATTCTATCCGGTCCCACTGTCCCATCTTACTGTTCTGTATTACTAGCTTGACTTAAGTACCTACTGTCCTATTTAACTGTCGTACTTATCTCACTGTCCTATCTTTCTGATTTGTATATTACTTATTAATTTATTATATTACTGTCCTGCCTTTCTATCCTATCTTACTGTCCCTTTTTAGTTCGCGAAAAGTCACGTGAATTTTCGAGAACTTATGTCAATTTCATACAAAAAAAACTGCCGATTGCGATTTCGTTAATCGATAAGAATGTTGTCTAGGGCTGCTGAATCGGAAAGCTTATCAATATCATAGAATGCATTGTCATCAAAACCACAGATCACTTATTTATGTTAGTCGGGACTGACGAAGTAGGTAGGTAAGGTAGGTATATAATACAACATTTCAAAGTTCTAAATTCGGAGGAAGCGGTTCACATTTAACATAAATACCTACATCACACAACTTGATAAATAAAAACTTCAAATACTACCTACCTTAGTACCTACCTATCTGTCAATGAAGTAAAAAAGCAAACTAGGTACAAACATTACGGCATTGGTACTTACTTGGGTCGCGGCGAGACGCAGCGCCATCTATAAGCTTTAACTATCAACTGTGCTGTCACGCTCAGTAGCGTCTTTTGTAGTAGTCACTAGGTGTCGCTATTTTTGCATGGCATTAGCGACACCATAGCGACATCTAGTGTATTAATACAGCTTTAAAAATACTTCGTACAATTATCCGCATTACGAGGGTCCGGAATCGATGTATGACATGAGGTATCTGTACGTTAGTAATATGTGATCTGTGATAATAGTCAACTGGGCCTAATGGTAGTTTAGTCATTGGGACGATTTAACTTTAAATGTAATTTAAATGGTTCCTGGTCCCAGTTTCGAGGTGGAAGACTTCACCCCTAACCTGTTATTCCATACCCAAGGCATACCCAAGGCATATGCCAGTGTGATGGGCACTTTTTGACGCAATGGTCCTTAATTATAAGGCTTGAAACTTATTGTAACTTGTATGTAATAATAATTAGTACTAGTATTTAATAAATGTTTAGTAAGATTCATATTAATAAATAGATATATTTATAGGCACAAATATTATTTGAGAACTATCTCTTTTCTGGTATTATTGATGCCTACCTATTTTTAGTTAATATCTAGTAATATTTACGATAAAATAAATAAAAAACTTTTGCAATATTAATTTGTAATTATGTATACCTAATGCCATTCAAAGGAAAGATAAAGCTCCAGGATCAGACGGCATAACCAATGAGTTTATCATACTAAATAAAGACTACCTAATACCAATTTTGGAACACTTTTTCAATCAAGTACTACATACCGAAATTATACCCAACCAATGGACTACGGCTACTATAGTACTTCTTCACAAAAAAGGTAACAAAAACAATATCAATAATTATAGACCTATCAGCTTGTCGACAAATATCTATAAAATCTTTGCTAAAATTATACTTGAGAGAATAACTAGAACGTTAGATGAAAATCAGCCAAGAGAACAGGCAGGTTTCAGAAGCGGGTACTCAACTCTAGACCACATCTACGTTATCAAACAACTATTTGAAAAGAGTAAAGAGTACAACTTCACTTTCTACTGCTGTTTCGTGGACTACAATAAGGCTTTTGACACAATAGAACATGAAAAGATCTGGCAAGCACTTAAGAACCAAGGTGTTGATTATAAATACATTAGAATATTAAAAAACATTTATAACAACAGCAAAACTAAAATTAAACTAGAAAAAGTAGGAAAAGAAATCAAGATAGAAAGAGGTGTACGCCAGGGCGACCCACTCTCGCCAAAGCTTTTCACGGCAGTTCTAGAGGAGGTCTTTCGTCAATTAGATTGGGAAAATTGTGGTCTGACCATTAATGGTGAAAACCTAGCACATTTAAGGTTCGCAGATGACCTGATAATCCTCTCATCTACGAACGAAGGCTTGCAAGTGATGCTAAATGAACTAGATAGAGAGAGCCTAAAGGTGGGATTAGCCATGAACACACAAAAGACTAAAGTTATGACAAATGGGAAGCAAGAACCTATTAGGATTAATAACAATCTAATTGAATATGTTACTGAATATATATATTTGGGTCAAATAATTTCTCCTCTGGATCTAACAACAAAAGAAATTGACAGACGTATTGGAAATGCTTGGAAGCAATATTGGAATTTTAAGGAAATAATGAAAAACAGCGAAACCAAGACAAGTATTAAACGGAAACTTTTTGATTCCTGCATACTTCCTATACTTACTTACGGCTGCCAAACTTGGGCAATTACGAATTTTCACAAAAAGAAGCTAGAAACTTGTCAGAACTCAATGGAGAGAAGTATGATAGGCAAAAGACTAATTGATAGAGTAAGCCTTACAACTATTAAGAAACACACAAAAACAAAAGATGTGGTTAAAACGATAAGAAAACTAAAGTGGAAGTGGGCAGGCCACACAACCAGAGGAAGTGAAAAATGGTCAAAACTCATCATGAACTGGTTCACAAGCCACGAGAAGAGGAAAAGAGGTAGACCATTTAGACGTTGGGTTGATGACATCAAAGCTGCAGCTGGTAGCACATGGACAAGAGTAGCCAATGATAGAGAGAAATGGCGACAGTTGGAGGAGGCCTTTGTCAATCAGTGACATACAGACGGAGTCGATGCATTACAAAAAAAAAAAAAAAAAACTTTAATAATAATATTTATTTTGTAAATGTAAATTTTTGTCTGAATAAAGGCTATATAATAAATAATAATAATACTTAATGGCTTTCAGACGTTTTGGTGTTTAAATGTTGTGAGTCTAACAGCCAAATACAGAAACGTCATTTAAAATTTGAGAGGTACTTAAATTATTGAGCAGTTTCTAAATTTAAAATTAGTATGGCAAGCTTCTTCTTTGTTTAAGTAGTTCTCAAATGTTGAGTAGCGTTTCTGTATTCGGCTGTAAAAGTGTTTGTTTAGTAAATTTTACTAATATTATAAACGCGAAAGTTTGGATGTATGTGTGTATGTGAGGTTGTTACTCTTTCACACAAAAACTAATGAACCGATTGCGATGAAACTTGGAATATAGTTAGCTGGGGACCTGGATTAACACATAGACTACTTTTTATCCCGATATTCCCGCGGGAACGGGACTTACGCGGGTGAAACCGCGGGGCGCAGCTAGTAAATAAATAAAACCCATAATATTTGAGTGTCTCGAAGACGTTCTACTACACTTACTTAGTTCTATGTAAGGCTTCTGTTAACCTCATTCTAACCTAGTTTAAATCTGGGCAGGCGCCAACCTTAATTTTTTGCACTTGTTTTGTTGAACAGTCAATTTAATACATACTAGAGTTCCGCCACGACTTCGCTTGGGTATCTAGATATCGGATAAAATTGAATACAATATTTTTTTTGAAATTATTACAGGATCGGAACTTAAGTGGGTGAAGCTTAACTTAACTTAAGTCTGACAGCAGCTGTCATCCAAAGTGAAGATCTCCAAGAGCTCTATTACTTATGCTAAGAAGGTAGTGCTTTAGTATCAATAGTTTCCGAGATATTATTTAGCGTGTAAACCAAAAATTGCGATCTGTTTTTCTGACTGTACTTCAAGAAAATTGCGGCATTGCTACGGAATGCGGCTTCGATATGTTCTGCTTGGAAGGAAGTCACTGTAAAAACGATGACGACGTTAAAAGAACGCGACGTTAAAGCTTCATCGATGAAACAATGCTCACCGTAGTAAAACTTCGACGTTCTAAGAATCACCGTAAAAGGAACCATTCGCTGCAAGGAGGAAGTTTAGTATACTATACAAGGCATTTAGTAATTTGTAAAAAATCTTTTAAGATAATAAATTAAAAAAAAAAACACAAGATTTTTATCAATTTTGGCGATGTTGGATTGAATTGAAACTTCCGTGAAAGAAAAAGCCGTAAATGCAGTCATAAATAGATGCGTATTTCCGTCCAGCTTACCCGTGAGCAAGAGATCTGGAAACTCTCCGAAACGTGGTGAGGCGAAACGAAAAAAAAAAGGATGTTTGTTATTTATTTTTTTCAATTTGCTTTCTATGTAAAAAGAGCCTAGATCCATCCATTGGTTTGAGCTGTACTTTTCAATAGGCTTTACTCACGTTTCTATTTTACATAATTTAGAGAAAATAACCTAAAAATTCATCGGCACTCCTTTGAGAGCTCATCAAAGACTATGACCGTATACAATTTATAAAACCTAACAAACACACTCACGGCACGCAAACATTTCACTATGTACTTATACGTGCCGCAGAATAAATATACCGAAAATTTTTACTGAAAAATACTTGGAAAAATTCTGGGGAAATTTGTCGTTTGAAGCTGAGAGGGTAAAGTAAATTTTTATTGAGATTTGTAATAAGAGAGTGGTGCAGCTTCAGTGCTTGCGGCATTTATTTTTTTAACATTTTTTTTTAATGTGAGCGAAATCTTTTTCCTACTACGTAATATTATAAATGGTGATTTTAAATCTGAAAGTTTGTGAGTATGTGTTTATGTGTGTTTGTTACTCAAGTAAAAACTTTTGAACCGATTGAGGTAAAACTTGGAATATAGGTAGCTGGATACCGGGAATAACACATAGGCTACTTTTTATCCCGATAATCCCTCAGGAACGGGACATACGCGGATGAAATCGCAGGGGCGCAGCTAGTCAATCTATATTTATTTTATGACTGACTTTGTCCTGACTGACTGTAGTGGACACACAGTCTAAAATTTGGAGTGTGTGTTTTGTAAATTATTATTATGTAGGCTTCCGAAAAGAAAGGGGTTTTCGAAATTTTCACGAGATAGGGATAGGGAAACCAGATCTCAAGCTATCAGCATCTCAAGTTTCATCTAACCCAGTTTAGTAGTTTTTGCGTGCAGAAGTTTAATAATGAACATACTCGTTACATAAGCTTTCACATATAAAACTTTAGTAGTAAATTTATTTACTCGTTAAGTTATTTATTTATCTAAACAAAACAATGTTAGTAAACACAAATAAAATAAAATCAACTAAATTAAATGATAATACCTAAATCACAGTGGTCAAATAACCCACCCTCACCCCTTTCAGGTGCAAAGGTCGCCATAACACTAAGAGCTTGCCTCACTGAAGAGGGATGGTAAACCTTTGCCAACCTAATTCTATTTAATTTTACCTTCATTTGTTTAAATAATAAACGTTAGTCTGATTATTTGTATAAAGGGTGTGGCACGGTGAATGGATAAACATACATTTTTGTATTAGGGCTATTTATTCAGAAAACTGAAAATTTTGTTTTTTTTTTGAACAGGGCAATTTATATAGAGTAAATAAATTAAAAAATGCAATATTTCTTCATATTAAATTTTAGTTTAATCGGTTCAGTGGTTTTGGGGATTATCTCCAACACCGAAACTTTTTAATAATTATTAATAGAGATAAAAAATTATGAAATAAAGTGAAACAACCCAAAACCGCAAAAATTAACCAGTCAAACGCCGAGTTAAATTCTGATTAATATGGTGCGTTTGTTATTGACACAAAATTAATTACAGCTACCCGCCAATGGGTCGGCCATCTTTAAACTCTGACAGTAAACGATTTAGGATTTCAAAAACAGAAGCCTTTTGGGAGATGGAAAGCTGTAAACAAATGTTTGATTTTTAGAATTTTAAATTTAGAACAAAAAAGCTTTCGGTTTTTATTTTACCGTCTAACGGGAAGTTTTTCTTCTGTTTTGATAAATTTTGAATAATTACCTAACCAAAAACCAAGTCCTCGGTTTTTTTACTTTTATGCAACATTTTACTTTTATGATTTCTGTATATTTTTAATTACCAATTATAATCTACTGTTATGTAAATAAATCTTATTCTTTGCCTTGGTCTGTCTGTCTGTTGGGCATTGTATTAACTCAACTCCTGAGCTAATTACGAAATACTCAACGGATTTTCAATAATAAATCGAGACATTTATTAAGTTTCAGCTTTATTTATCAAGCAAGACTATATAAATAAAAATTGATGTTACCGATTTTAGGGCTTCTAATATAAAATCTTAGAAACAAAAATGTGTTTCTTTCTAATTAAGGACTATTTAATAAAGTTATTTTATGTTTCATGTTATGTTGTCCATTCATTTCTATACCATGAAAGGACACGAATCTTTCAGCATAATAAAGTCGTTATCACGTACGAAACAGCCTTAAAACCAATATTGGTATGTTCCATATTACATGCTTTCATAAACGTAAAATAATTACTGCAATTTAACCAAAATGTAGGTACCTAAACTGTGAAAGGGTTAAATGTGGTATGATTTTAGTTATAATTTTATTTGTATGATGGCCACTAACTAGTGGGTTTACCCACGTTTCGGTAGCCATTATTCCAGATTACTAGCTATCTGCGTGTAAAATTTCATAAAAACTGTTTTAGCATTTTTTATATACAGAGTGGAAACCATCAGAAGATTTAGGATTTTAAACTTACATAGTTGTTTTCACACCAGATAATAATAAATAACGGGTTATATACCATGTTTAGGTTTGGTTTTTTTCATGAAGTTTAATATTTCGCCAGTCATTTCAACTGTATTGTTAACTGGACAACTGGTAAATATCCCGTTATTTCATAATAGCCATCAAACGATTCCCTGGTGAGTAAAATTTGTAGGGTCTTTAAATCGCGTGTCACAGGTGACAGGTAGGTATAGTAGACTGATTTTTTAGGTCAGCGTGCTTCATCTTCGACTGCATCTCCACTTACTATCCTTTGATCGTGGTCAAACGCAGGCCTCTACGTAATAAACTGTGTCTACATTTTACCGGGTCTTAGTCGCGTACTTTTTTTATTATTCTTTATAGTTATTTTTTATTTATATTATAGTTTTTTTTACAGTCCCCTCGAGACCAAGATCATTGTAACATGATCGAAACGTCGAGGTAAGAAATTAAAAAATAGTAAGCGATTAAGACCCGGTAAAATGTAAATATGTTAACAAATCGTGTGAATTTAAAAAGTTTATAAACTGTGTCTATCAAAAACCCAAAGTTACCAATTTGTATAGGTACTTCGTAGATCAAAAATGGACCGCTATTCTACTTACAAACACGCACTTACCTATATCCTCTATCTATCTATCGCTACAGTAGATACAAGGTCAAATTCTTCGTAAATAGAGATTTTCTTCCGACATGATAGTTTTCCAATACGATAAGTACGTACCTACTGAGCTATAGGTATCTACTACTATTTTATGGCAAAGAATTTCATTGACTTTTGTTATTTCAATGAAACTTTCTCTAAAACGATGTCAAATACAAAATCGTTTAAAATTAAACCTAACTGAGTACAATAATTTAGGATGTTTTTCTTCGGAACACGATTTTCAATCATAGAATATCCTCATGAAGTTTTTTTTCTTCATAAGAGTTTATTTCAAGCAAGTCTATATAGGTCCCAATCCCGTGGAAATATCGAGAGAAAAAGTAGGTATTTTATGTGTTAGTCCAAATCTGCAGCTATACAAGATGTAACGGGTAAGCCCTTTTAAGCCGAAAGGGGGTTGTTCTAGACGTCTAGGCGAACAACTTTTGTTCTATGACTTTTGGAAATTCGAAGTACTTTTCGAAAATTTTAGGTGTAAAGTTTACTTGAAGATCAGCTGTTTCTTAGAGTTCGAGGGCATTAACCTTATGTTGTCCTTTCATTTAGTTTGGTCTACTACAATCAAACCTTTAATTACCTTTATTTTCAAAAACAGCTGTTTTTTCAGTGAAACATAATCTCAAAATTTTCAAAATAAAAGTTCGAATTTTCAAAAGTCGTAGAACAAAAGGTGTTCGCCTAGACGTCTAGAACAACCCCCTTTCGGATTAAAAGGACTTGCCCGTTACATCTTGTATAATAATATCTACTTACCAAGTTGAGATGTAATAATCGATTCCGTAGTTTTTAGCGAAGTAGGACCAATTTATAAAATGAGCGCCTCATGAATGAATTTTAAAATCAACAAAATAAAAAGGGAGTTAAAACACATTATTTACCGGGTTTAGTCGCGTTTCATGCATGTTTTAATCGTTTTAAAATCATGAATAAAAAGCGATAGAACCATAGAAGAAATTAAAAAGGAAGTTTACGGACAAGCAATTATTGAAGTTCGGGAACGTGTATTGTAAAAAAAAAACGCTAATGTACCAAATTCATATTAATAAGAAACTTAACTGCATTTATGACGAGATAATGAAATAATACAAGGTCATTTAATATTTAGAGTAACAAAAACAACTACGTATAAGTTTACTAACCTGCGGCAGATGCCTAGTTCTCCGGGGTATTGGAGTTTCCTTCCTATCCGATAAGCATTTCCCGTTGGGCTCACCAACTTTGCCTGGCTTGGCTACTTCACTCCGCACCTCCCCACCCACCTTCACCATCGGACGTATTGGTATATTATGCTTTTCAAAATAGCCATTCTGAATCATTTGGTCTAAAGAGACTTCTAACTCACGTACTGGTACTACTTTCCGACCAACTATAGGATCGTCCACTACCATTTTTCTATTACAACCTGATACTTCAGAAAATTTTACGTTTTTCTTCGCTTCATCAGGTTTTCTGCTGCGTTTTTCTGGCGGGTCTGTGGTCCAGTATTTTGCGTTTTTATCTGTTATTCTAAGAGGCTTGCAGACTGCTACGTTTTTTGGTTTAGTGCGATCTGGTTCATCAGTTTTGATGCTTTTAATCGATTGATAAGTTTTAGGTAAGGAAACTTCTCTTCTGTATCTAGTTTCGTTATCGATTCTAAAATCGTAGTAGTCTTTTTTATATCTTCTTCGTTCGGTTTCTCGATCGTAATTGTAGTAGTTGCGGGGTAAAGAGTTGTATTTTATATCGTAGTTTGTGGGTAAGTTGAGGAATTCTGGTCGTATTGGTCGGAATAGAGACAACCTTCCCTGTGCTTCGTCGAAGTCCGAGTAAATGTCTTCGTAGACGTATCCGTTCTTTCGTCTAGGTTGGACTCGTTCGTACCTAGGAAAAAAAATAATGAGATTACCTTAAATAATCATTAAAGTTTCTAGTTATGATATTATGTAACTTAAAATACTCTATCAGAATTTAAAAATAGCGACCAATTAGCATTTGGTCCTTTCTATATTTATGTATATCTTTCGAAATAGAAGACGGCAGACGGCAACCCTTTCCATGACTAATCTAACATGCTTATGATATAGCGTCTCCACTGGACAGCCCTCTAGGTGTCCAGGCGGGGTCCGCTGTTCTTAAAGTCACTTCGAAGAGCATAGTCTGGGATCAGTTACAGTCAGATCATGGCTCTAAAGCTAGTAGTTTTCCATAAACGAGAGCTGCAACGTGCCCAAGTGACATTACCTGTTGTCTATATATGCACCGGAGCAATAAAGCCGCTCACCACTGACACCTAAGTAAGGAGCTAACGATCAACCTCACTGAGGCTGGTAGAGAAGACATCTCCCACATATCCAGTCTGGTACCGGAGATGTTTAAGGCGCGCTCACTTCTGGACTAAATTCATAAGCCTGTCGATAAATCTTGGTAAGCACCAGAAATCGTCCCAGCGAAGTATCCTACGCTTTCTGAGGACGACAAGATAACAAGATCCGTCTTGAGTTCCTTAGTGGCTTCACCAGCCCACGTATTAAAACACATTACCTGTCGCGATGCTGTCGTTCCCCATTGCGATCTTGGTGTCGTCTCGGCTCGTGGTACGGGGTATATCTCCTCTCGTATTCATAGTCCGATCGTCTATCGTACAGCAGCCGCTCTCTGGACCCGGCCATTGTTCTTTATTCGAATTTCTTCCCTGAAACCGTAAAGGAATATTAATGAGGTGTAAAGAGGTTTAATTTAAAGGTGTAAAGAGAACTTCAACTGTCTTTTTATTCCATTTTTTTTTATTGCCAACTTTCCCAAGTAGTCCTGAATTACATTTTAGTAACTTAAACCGAAGAATTTAATTTAATTTATCTGTCTATTGAAAGGCATCCTGAAGAATAATGATTTTGACAATCTAATTTATGTATGTTTGTGTGTTTCACCGCAGCGCATAAACTACTGAACCGATTTAAATGAATAAGGTAACAATAGATTCGTAATAATAGCCTGAGTGACATAGGCTAAGTGGCTCATAATAATAATTGTCAGGCTGACATATGTAGGTACATTTATCTCAAAATATTAAATGAGGGAAAATTGTAAAAACGATAATCGTTTGACCACTATCTCACTCGATGATACATGTTAATGTAGTCTAAGATGTAACACGGTCGTCTAGAACAAGATCCTTGCCCGGCTGCCATAGTGGCTGGATCGGTCTACTTATACACCGACAAGTCCGCTTGGAGCTACGACTTAGGCCGGTGGCATAACAAGTCCCACAACCAAAAATCGCTATATCTAATTTTTTTTAATATCTTTGAATTGCTATTGAAAATGGAAGGATTGTGGTTAGATCCCTTAATGAGATTGAGATTCTTAGGATTTTTTCGTTTGAAGAATTTATAGGTAGGTAACAGACAAATCTATCTTTGATGACCTTTTGGCGCTAGCCTAACGGAGTTGTCTGCATTCCGAAACGTAGGCCGGTGCGGCTAGTAAGGCTGAGCTTCTATATTAAATACAAAGAGGCTTATATTATTTAGTGTTTCGAGGAAGGTGTATTAAGCTGAAAGGAGGTTGTTCTAGAGGCCTAGGCAAACTACTTTTGTTCTACGACAAGACTTTCAAGATATGTGGGCACAGCTAGGCCAATAAGCACTTCAGAAAACGAATGTACTTAGCTAGAATTTTTAAAGCGAGTCTTGCTTGCCAGGGTTGTAAATGTTCAACAAATGTTCTAGAAAAATGATAACAATAATGTATGCCATTTTATCATTTTTATTAAATACAGTGAAACGTTATGAATTACAACTTGAGTATAAAATTTACTCTTTTGTTTTCAACTAAAATTTAAGTGGTGTCCCATCATCAGAATAAGGCTACCCTCTTTCCGTGGGTATAGTAAAAGGCTACTAAAGGATCTGGGGGAGAACGGACTTAAAGTTCTCCCCATGCGGTGGCAACCGGCCGTAATAACATTGCCAAATCTATTTCCAGTCTAGGCCAGGCTCTCAAGAGAGATGCAACCATGAACATCGCTATGACAATAATGAGTGTGGTCGAATGTTGTCGTCTAATCTGGGTATAAAGGAAGGGTGAAACCGCAGGCAATAGGTAGTAACATGTATTATACCTACCCTCACAGCTGTGGATCGAGCATTGTCCGAACTAATGAAACTGGCATAGAGAACGTATGGTACACGGCGGCGGTTTAACTTTACGACATGCGTTTAAACAACAATTTGTTGTTTAAGCCAACAATTTGTTAGAACATTTTTTTAATCTATGGTAATCTTACTATATTTGAATTTCGAACATCTCTGATAAACAAAGCGGAGTTTTGGCGGAAATGCGTTAAGGAGATGTGTTACTAAATTTTCATTTTTGTGAAACTTAGTTCAAATGCGTGTAAAATGTTGAATTTCGTGGGCATATTAATTAATTTAGTTTCGTGAAGGTGTACAAGTGTAAATAAAAGTGAAAATCGGTGCAAAACATGGACTTCAGCTTAGTGTTGTCTCCAAAGCTCCGTGAACAAACATTGTAAAAAATGGCCCCCTTTTTACAATGATTCCCTCGACTTGACTTTAACTATGACAACTTGGCTGTTTCGTTCAATGCAAATAACTTGCAAATATTGATAATACTTGACACTGGCAAATGTCCGAATGGTAAAGCCATTTTAAAGAACAAGAAGAAGATAAACAAAGCTATTTGGATTGATCTCAATGATATCTGCTAAGATGGCCTTTTTTTTCAATTTGTTTTTATTTTACTAAATAATTGTTAACGTCACTTGCTTAATAAATAAGTAAGAGCGAGATGTATTTATGTCTATTTAGTCAGAGCGAAAGAATAAAAAGCTTAATGCCAAATTTGTGTTACCGTTTTTTTAGAACAAGGCATTATGTAGGAACTTTTATAAAATTTCAGTTTTCGGTACAAAGCAGTATACCTACACATACGGAACTCGAAGTCGAAAAAAAAAATTTTGTTGTGTATAAAACTTCCATCAAAGAAACCGTACGTAAATTAGGTTTAAAATTACGTTGTGACATTATTACATTCTTGGTAACGACAAGGCCTAGTCTTGTAAACCTTGAGGAATGGGAACTGTTGCTATCGATATTAAATATCAGAAGTTAATTTTCAAAAGTGGTCAAATCTAAATTCAACAAAATCGAAACAGCTTTTCAAATTAGAAAAAAGGCACTTAGCGGGATCCCCGGAGATGCAGGTTAAAGTCCTGTTGGGTGCGTAGTTATGGAAAATATTTCTTTGAAAAAATAGTCATCCAAGTGCAGGAAACACTTTAAAAATCAAAGTTTAAATTCTTTACAGTTTCTTACTAATAATGACAGACGTCTTCCTTTTTGTGTGACTTCAAGCCGTAAGTTATTCGTCACCGTTAAAGATCACTTTTAAAAAAGCGTTAGCATAGCGGTAAAGCGTTACATACACTTAATTTTCTCTCATTAAAAAAAGACTTGCGCACCAATTACCCGTGCCGAAATTTGAATTCAAGAGCCTTAAAATGAAAGTCTATTGATGGATTGAAAATTTAAGATTTACATATAAGTAGGTACTAGATCAAGATTGACCTATTTTAAATACCTATGACAAATTCAGAGTCAAAATTTGTTTAATCAGTAAGACTTTCACTTGACGTGAGCAAACTACCGCTTCTACCCAACAAATTTACAAGTGAGTTTCGAACTGAAATGGGGTTATTCTAAACGTCTAATAACAACTTTCTAATATGCCCTTCCCGAAAAACTGTTGTTTAAAACTATCGTTATCGATAATTGCCTCCCGTGCCCCAACCCTAGCGAATGTTGGCGCAGTGCGGAACCCAGCTTGTCCATCGATAAATCTCATCTGGGAGAGCCAAATGCTTAACTATATTCATTCGTGTTACCAACTCTGTACCATTTGCTTTTTACCTGAATTTAACGAGGGAGGTTATGAGTTTCGCCTTTGATTTTCTTTTGGGAACATTTTTATTGGTTATAACTTGCATACCTTCGGTTTTTATGTCTATATTTTTGTTTATGCTGAAGTTCTGATTGTTCGGAATTTTACTGCGGGAAAGGTAAGTACCGAAGTTGCAATAATTTTACTGCTTTGTGTGTAGGTTAATATCTGTTTGTCTCACTTTTGTTTGTAGGCTGTTAAAAGTTTACCTTTTTCAGGGCTTTTCAGGGAGTTTGTTCAGGTTTTTTTTTTAATGCAAAATTAGTACGTAATTATGCACTAGTTTGCCATAATACATAGGTAGGTTAGTAATTTATTTTGTTACATAAATATTTCAGGAAGTTGCATCCAGCTCAATCCTGTCCCAAACTAGGCATAGGTATAGGTACTATGGGTACTTAACAACGAAAACACTACAATATTATTTATTAAAATAGGTACTTTATACTTTTAATGTTCACAATAGGTACCTACGTCCATAGTTACGTAAAATTTTCAACGTTTTTTGCTGTTGTCGTTGAAAACGACCGGTCCCGCTTATTATTACAGAGCATCGTCGTTAAACCCAGATTTTTTGCTTGTTAAGTACTGTAGGTCAAATCCTTTCAGCTCTGCTTTTTAATCTAATAAAATCAAATTAACAATTATACTGCTTTCGTGAATGTATTACGTATGTGCGTTACCGCTATTAACAGTCTGCGGGTATGTTACAAGACTGAAATTATTATACCGGGTAGGGGAAAAAAGACCGTGATTGTAGGAAGAGTACCCTTAATATTGATAATTTAATTACAAATTGTGCTGAAAGAAAACATTTTTCGTAATTTTGTCTTGGGTTTTTTGTAATAATGCCGTTATTAAATATTAAATACGGTAAGTACCTAAATATTGTG
The DNA here is from genome assembly GCA_949358125.1 of Idaea dimidiata. Taxonomy (NCBI): domain Eukaryota; kingdom Metazoa; phylum Arthropoda; class Insecta; order Lepidoptera; family Geometridae; genus Idaea; species Idaea dimidiata. Next base: position 15,878,864 of record OX442334.1, on the reverse strand, counting down.
TTTTATTAACATTCTTTATTTTAGTTTTTTCTTGTGTTCTTGCGAATATTATTAAATAACTTAGTACCGGGCATTCCTCGCTTATTTATTAACGGCATTGTTTCAATTAACGATGTTTCGCTAACTGTACAGTCAGTTTACGGCCCCGGCCCTCTAGTTATAATAATTCCAAAAACGAGTAAAAACTTAGTGCACTGTTAGTATTCCACTAATACTATAATTGCGAAAGCTTAGATCTTTGTTTGTTTATGTTAGTTTGCAATCGGTTCAGTAGTCACGCAAATACTACTGAACCGATTGCAATGAAAATTGGTGTGGAGATAGCTAAAGATCTGGATTAACACATAGGGTACTTTTAATTTCGATATTCCCGCTAAAACGAGTAACAACGAGGCGAATAGTCAGTATATGTTTATACCGAAATATCAATTGAACTAAACATAGTCCTCCATTTTCTACAGGCCGTCGCAATGCGGTACATAACGGCAAAACGGTTGCCAATTTCATATTAATTTGTTTGGACCCATTAGTTGGATTGCTTTCACAGAACATTAGGTGTGTACGCTTTCAAAATAAAACGTTCAAATTTAAATTTAACTGCCTGTCTTTGGGTTAGGCTAGGTTCAAATTTAATTTCGATCGCCTTATTCATAATAAATAATAATAATATTTTATTTAATCATATGGATTTTACTAAACATTTATCAAATTACATTAGAAATCGGTTCTACACTAAGCACAAGCTTGTATCGCAGGAATCGAGATACGAATTAAGTTATTAATAAATAAAAGTAAATAAATATTGCAAGATACGCAACGTACTTTAGCCCCAAACTTAGCAATATGTACTCAAAATTATAGATCAAAAATGTAAAGTAAGAACTGTGACATTTAATGAAAAGTGTGCGTTTTGTTAAGGTAGTTTACTGCGTGCATTCATTTGAAAAATAGATTCAACTCACAAAGTTCGCGCTGTAATAATGCTGGAATCTACAACGTTACTTCTCAAGTGTGAATGTTCGAGGTGAGAGGGCACCTTTACCCACTGTGGAACGGAGCAAGGCGTTGTTTGTTTGTGTGTTTGTCCGTGAACAATAAGAGAACAACAAGTTTTCATTTATCTCCAAAATGGCATGACCGATTTAGGTGTGAATTTCAGTAAAATGTTTATGATCAATTGTTTACATTTTTGTTCTAAGATTATAAACTTTATTTGTGATCACATAAAGCCTTTAAACCTAAAAAAATAATATTTGTAAACTTGACAATTGGGTATGTAAAGGAAAAAAAGTATCTTGTTTATAATTATTTTTATATGAAAGAATATGTTATTTTAAGAAACTAATTTCGTCCTTATGTAATTTAGTTAGATCAGTAGTAATTTCTATATAATTTTTTGAAAATATTATGTTCATGACGTCATATGGTTACAAAATGTACTACACTTATACAACCAGGTATCATACGGCCTGGCAAATCACACCCCCGATAATGTACGATCTGTTAATTGGAGTCCAGGGTCTCCTTTTAACACCCCGTACAAAAACGTATAATCGCCGGTAATAACCACGTTAAGTCAAAGAAGTTATGCAATGCAAAGTGCCTGTCAATTTCTACTGTTGTCTGACGTCCACTGGATAGATAATATGGGGGGCAGATAATGTACGACCTGAAACAACTTGCCGTAAAATATAGGGTCGTGCTATATCTGGTTGTATATTAATGGTCGCTGCAACTATCTGACGTCACATTCTCGTAAATGGTTTTGTGATCTTTTACTATTTCGAGCTCAAAATAAGAAAATACAGCATCTTACCAAAATATCTCCGAATGTTTTTTTTTTACATTTTTACACTTTTAAAATAGTAGATTGTATACCAAGGGAGAAAAGACTATTTTTACGGCGAGAGTGTATTTTGAATCCAGAGAGAAGCGAAGGATTCTAGAGTAGAATCCTGAGCAAATCGAGGGATTCAAAGGACCTCACTCGAGCTAAAAATAGTATTTGCTCCTGAGGTAAACATTCTACTTTTCATCGCCCTCTATGAGAAAATGAGTACCTTTAAATTGTTAACCCAATGTTTCAAAGTCCTATTCCTAGTCTATTCCAAGACTATTCCTTGTCTATTCCGAGTCTCCTACTCTACTCTTAGTCTACTCCTGTTCTACTCCTAGTGTATTTATCTTCTATTTACATTCTATTTCTATTGGAACTCTTTAGTGATTGACACTTTTTACAAACATGCACATTCCAAATTCAAATCGCCCGGCCAATCAGTAGCCTGAAAAGTAAAAACCCTGCTAACAGGGAGGCAAAACGTTTTGCCGGCGAGTTAGCGTGAGCGCCAGCGAAGGGTTAGTTCCAGTCTAGTTTACAGGGATTGGATTAGCTCTTTTCGAATAGATGTGATGAAAAAAATCTTATACACCCGATTGACTTGACAATAAAGACAATAAAAACGAATACTATACAACGTCACAAAAATCTTACGTTTTTTTTATAAATCCATACAGTCAAAGAACAAAACACAAAAAGTTAAGGTCAGGATCAGTATGAATACTTATCCCCGGTAGGAATCGAACCTGCAACTTTCTGCGTTGTGTTGAATAAAGTGATCGCGAGGTTTACTGTTTGCAGAACTAGGTTGGCACATAGTTGACCGAACGAGCGAAGCGAGTGAGGTCCAGTGTAGACGGGCCTGGCGCTTGTATCTTTGTAACTTTGTATCTTTTTTGTATGTTTGTTCGACGATAACTTGAGTATCGTATAGCTCCGATCTTTATGAATTTTGGTATGCGCGTAGTTTAGGTCAATAGAATTTATAAGATCGAAGATGAGCCAGATCGGTGGGATTGGGGAGATAGGGGGTGCAAAAAGAGAAAAAAATCAAGTTCTAAAAATTTGTCAATAGATGGCGCTCGACATCCCTCTTAGATCGCGGTATCGTTGCGTTTGCTTGCGATATATACGCCAAGATCTACCATTTTCGTAGGGAATGGAAACGTCCATTAATGTTCTTTCAAAGTAAATAATTCATGTTTTTGTTACAAATTGTGGTCGATTGTCGTAATTAAGGAATAATTTTTGTTGTGTTATCGTTTTTCTTGTCTTTCGTTGTATTATTCGTTTAGTCTTATTTAAAAAAATAAAATAAAGCTGTTGGTGTTAAAATCCTACAAAAAACAAAATCTCTGTAAATGGAATCTCGTGAGGTCTAAGTTCGGGGCGAACTACTAGTTATTAAAAGAAAAAACTTAACATTCAAAATAACTCCTACACCATTATGGCCCCTAATAAGATTTCCCTAACCTCTAGTAAGTAAAGATTTATCTATGCCCCTAACTGTCACAAAAGTCTCGCGACTCTGAAACATTTACAATAAAAACTCCAAAATTTATTTTCTATACAGCCAGTCGGAATCGTAACTACCCACCTTTTTACTATCTAACATATAACAATATTTTAAATCTACTCAACAAACTCCGTGAAACGAAACGGAGTTTCCAAACACTTTTTGTTCAGATACGTTTCATTTCACGGAACGTACGGAAATTAAAAAAGTGATATAATTTTTTTTCTTTCCGCCCGACCCAGTCCGCTAATAAATAAGAGTTGCGAACGGAGGCAGTACAAAAAGCCTTTCAACTTTGAAACTCAACGTTTTTACTAAATAAAATATTTTAACGAGGACTGATATGAATCGGTTTTTCTTGTAATTCAGGTAGCTTGCTTAATTTTGTAGTACCTAAATAACAAAGTCTGATCCCCTTATTATAAAACGAAGACTAAGCTAAACCTATGGTTTATTGATTAGACAACGAATCTAGGAACCGAATCTACGAAGAGGTGGAAAAAGCGTTTAACTCCAAAATATCGAATTCCTAATATGTTGAACTTTCCAGAACGTTCGTTTCCCAAAATTTTGAATTCTAAATGTTTAATGGTTATTTTATTGGACGCAAAATCACGTGACCAATAATCCCCTTACAAAATAAAGGTAATAGAATAGGAATCGAACGCGTCGTGTGATCATCGAATTATCCGGACATAACTGGGTTTTACCGGACTAAACCGGATTAAACCGGAGTTACTCGTTTAAATCCGGTGCATGCATAATAATATATTTATGTAAATTTTGATGACTATTGGGTGAATGAGTTATGGACTGTGCTGTTTACACGGTGCTGACTTCCGAGCTTACCCACTATAAATCGAAAATTCAGCCCTTTTATATGAACTTGCGATTTCACCTGCGTAAATCTCGCTTCCGTGGGATTATTGGGATTAAAAGTAGTCTGTGTACTCCTCGATAATGTAGCTTTCTATTGGATTAAAGATTTTATCGAATCGGTCAAATAGTTTCGGAGTCCATTCATTACAAACAAACAAATCTTTCCTTTTTATAATATTAAGTGTAAATCGATATTTGTTATGTAATGTAATGTAATGTAAATCTATAAATATTTTAAAGGAAAAATTCATCTTCAAAAATTCACTTGCGGCGATGTAAAAAAATAAGTCTAGTAAAATATGCCTTGAGCAATAAAACAAATTACGAAATATTTAAATCTATATTAATAAAAGAGAAAATCACTGACTCACTCACTCACTGATCACGAAATCTTAGAAACAACAAGTAGTTTTTTTGCAATATGAAATTGTGCATACAGGGAGATATATATTCCCGCGGGAATATCCGATATTCCCGCGGGAATTGAGACCTACGCGGGCGAAACCGCGGGGCGCAGCTATTGTAAGACTTACACCACCGAATAGAAACGTCATCTTTCAATAAGAAATCCAACTTTTGAGGGCTTTTAAATTTGGTAGTGTATGATTTTATTCGATAGAATTTTTGAAAGCTTGAAAAATTGTTAGCCTTCTAATAATGTCCTATTGTAGAGCAAGAGCTTCCTCTTAGAGGTGTTAGGCAGAAAGACGCCACAGAAGCTTACTCCAAATTGGCGTATGTCAAAGGCCGCTTTGTATAACAAGTTCTTTTCAATCTGCTACTACACAGATGTATCTAATAGGTTAAGCTATTATATACGATTTTAAACTTACATGGTTATTTTCACTATGTATATTATCAGATAACGAGGTTTTTTTTGTGTTTATTTATCAAAACCTAAAAACTACCATTACAGGCAAAAATAATAGGCATTTAAATATAACATTTTACATAATTAGCATTAAACTTATAAACCTTAAACTTATATTGTTTTATTATCTACTAAATTATCATCGAAATTATTTATTTCTTTTTCAAATTTCGAACTGACCCGCCAGTCAGTAGAGTAGTTAGCGCGCTGCGCTGATTTAAAAAAGTAAAATGGCGGGAAAGCAATGTGCATCACAATTTTATGTTTTATTTATTATTATCTATTTAATTAATAATGAATAACTTACAATGAATATAGACACTTTTGTGAAGGTATTGACCATGTTTATTTTTATTTACAAGAATCTCGATATTTTGCCAGTAACTTCGACCGGTTTGTTCACGAGACAAAATAATAATAAAAATATAAAAAATAAAAAATGACTTGATTTGATACGTTATTATAGTACCAGATTTAAAATATTCGAGTAGGTTGTATTTATTGTGTGTTCCTCCTCCTTTTTTGGAAGTCGTTAAAAAAGCTTCGTGGTTTTAACTTGGAAATCCTATGACAATTCAAAAAACATGGCTTGGAAAAAGCTCCTTTTAAAAAGCTCTCAACAACTTTGAACACATTATTTGCACAATCGAGTCCCTACAGCCCGGAAATGTTATTTGACTGCACGGTTCAAAGAGAAATCAACAATTATTTTTCTTTTATTCGTTTAGTACATATTTAAAGTCGCTGAATTTTATTTCTCGGCCCAAAATCCTATTTATTTGCTGTATAGGTATACTTTTTTTTTACTAGCTGCGCCCCGCGGTTTCACCCGCGGAAGTGAGAAACACGTTATCATGGGCGCGGGCGGCCGAGCGGTTGCACTTTTTCGTTAATTACCCGGGTTCTACTATTTGAAATTCGATGCAAAGTATACCACGACGTTCCTAGACAATAGAACTATCCAATATTGAAAACCAGATTTCAATCGGATTAGTAGTTTTTAATTGAATAAGGAACAGACAGAGAAACAGATAAACAGACAGACAGACATGAATTTTAAAAATTATACAATTTTGTTCTACTACTTTTCCTAAGTCCTCTAGACAACTTTTTTTTAAATTTACTTCCAAGTACAGTCTTTTTGTCCTCTCTTTCTTTATTAAAAGTATATAGTATAGATAATTCGCGTCGACTTATAAGTATAGATAACTTATAAGTCGACGCGAAGTCGTCGCGTTGTCGTTCAGCTAAAAAAAAAGAAATTAAAAACACATCAAATAATTAAAAAAAGAAAAACAAACAAAAATAATTTTGTTTAAGTTCTCTGTGGTTTTTAAAGTAGTCGGGGTATTTTTTTATTTAAAATTTTCTTTTGGAGTTTTGGCGGGAATGCGTTGAAGAGATGTGTTGCTAAATTTTCATTTTTGTGAAACTTAGTACAAATTCGTGTAAATTGTTTAATTTCGGGGGTATATTAATCAATTTAGTCTCGTGAAGGTGTACAAGTGAAAATAAAAGTGAAAATCGGTGCAAAACTTGGACTTCAGCTTAGTGTTCTCTCCAAAGCTCCGTAAACAAACATTGTAAAAAATGGCCCCCTTTTTACAATGATTCTTATTCGACTTGACTTTAACTATGACGACTTGACTGTTTTGTTCGATGCAAATAACCTGCAAATATTGATAATACTTGACACTGGCAAATGTCCGAATGGAAAAAGCCATTTTAATGAAGAAGAAAAAAATTTACATTATTTTTTTGAACGACAAAAGGACGACATAGCAACGACAAACGAGCATGGTAGGGCCCAATATTTAAGTACATAACATAGGTATATTTATGGACCCGAACCTTAAGAAGGCTTAGAGAATTTCGTAAAAGTGCGTACAATTTATGTTACTTTTAAAAAATAACATCAGACATTTTATCAAATGCCCACTGTACTGAAAATGACGTTTGACAAATTGATGCGGGTTATAAAATTGACCGCTGAATTTCATGTACCTTTACTTAAGTGTCTACAAGCTTAAGGCTACCCCCACACTAAGTTTACTTGGAGTCTTCAATTCTAGAGTGAATAGATTTCTTCTAGGCAAGCATGTTACATACAATATCGTATTTATTATATACGGGCGTATTTCAATGTATAATATGTATGTATTTACAAAAGAAAAATAAATATAAGTAGTATATCCGTTGTCTAGCCACCGTAACACAAGCTTAGCAGCTTACCACGGGGCTAGATGGCGCTGTGTGTTCGTCACAGGATTTATTATTATTATATATATTATTATTATAATATCGACCTTATGTTCGCACGCCATCGGGTGAGATCAGGCAAATGCTAATCCATGTCAAAAAGGCAATTCTCCTAAGACCCAATAAGGAGATTGCATCTAAAACAAAGGACGATCGAAACAGAAACAAAAGTCGATCGAAACGGAAACAATGGATGATTTGTTCTTATGTTTTTAAGCTTTGTATGGAGTAGCAAGCTGTTCTCCGTATAATAATAGTATCGTGATATAGGCAATAATATTGCACAAGGTGTTTTATAGGTAACCAAAGAACACGGAACTTAAGCTAGATTGATTGTTTTAGAAAGAACAAGTTTATTTTATAAATTAGGTTTGTTGAGCCCTTGTCGACTTGACAGGGGTTGCTGTGGAGGTGAGAGGGACGTCTTAACTCATTCGTTCGTCATTTTGGACGTCATATATACTTATAACTGCTGAGTAAGTACACAAAAAATGGTAAGTACTTACTCTGAAATGTTTTAGCGAGGGCCTTGCTAGACTAATAGGCGAACAAGTTATTATTTTCTGTACTTCTATTAGCTGAGAGTGGTGTTGGTCTAGTGGTAGATACCCCGACTTTCATTCCGAAGGTCGTGGTTTCAAATCTCGGCCGCGCACCAATGTGGTTTTCTTTAAGAAAAATGTATGTGCGCTATTAACATCGCTCTTACGATGAAGGAAAACATCGTGAGAAAACCCACGGCTTAAAACTACGCACAAAGGCCCCATAGTAGGGCTAATTGCGGAAACCCACAAGTTAAAACTTTAACTTTGACTTTAGCTGCGTCCCGCGGTTTTACCCCTATAAGTCCCGTGGGTTTTTTGGCATCAAAAGTAGCTTATGTTACCCCTCGATAATGCATCTTTCTGTTGGTGAAATTTTAAAATCGATCCATTACTTTCGGAGGCTATTCATTACAGACATAACAAAATTAATGTTTCTTCCTATCATGCTAAGTATTAGTATAGAGTATTCAACGGCCTCTGTGGCGCAGCGGGTGAAGTCTGATTGCAATGCAGAAGGTTGCTGGTTCGAATCCCGCCTGATGCAAACATTTAAGCTTAAAAATAAATATTTGTTTCTTGTCTCCATGTAGGTATCATATTATGTATGTATTTATAAAATAATGGATAAAACCATTGGACCGATTTTGATGTTTTTTTTTTAATTAACATAATTAATCAAGTTTTATCCCAATACTTTCACAGGATTAGGACTAGGGAACCAGCTAGTCAATTAATAAAATTACTGATTTTCGAATAAACTCAAAAAACAGAAACTTAATCATTGTAATAATATAACGCTATTTATGTAGTTCAGTTATTTTTTTAGGTTGGTTTTTATTTTTTTATCAAGCTACGGTGGGTGGATATAAACTTGTGATTCTGACTCTACATAAAAATAAAAAAATAAAAAAAAATAGCCTTTATTACCCAAGTTAAATTCATTTCAGACATCACAGATAATAAATAGTATTTTAATTGAAATCATGCATGCATTACCAAATTATTATTAACATTATTATTAATTATTATAATTGTTCAACTACACAATTCATTTGTATTTTTTTTTTGACTCTACCTACCTACAATAAAACAGTGAAAAAACTAGTAATTCCACATACCTATACCTACAAAGAAAGGGATCAAAGCGAAATTTCGAACCCTTATCGACAAACTTTGTAAGTTTGCGCCAGTTCAGTTCAGAACTGATTGACAAACTATTCCAGAGCTTTTTGGGGCGGCTATTATTTGAGGTTTTCAAGTTATCCGCTTAAAAAATACTAAAAGATGGCCATTTATATACTAAGATTAACTAAAATATAATTTTTGAACACCATTATCAGTAATAAAATAAATAAAAAAATATTGCACTACATTGCACAAAGCGCAATCTAGCCCCAAACTAAGCACTATGCTTGTACTATGGGTACTAGACAACGGATATACTACATATTACATTAATTTTTTTGTACATACATACATACATAGAACGACACCCAGACCAGATACAAATATTTATTCTTAAGCATAAATATTTGCACCGGACGGGAATCGTACCCACAGCCTTCTGCATTGCAGTCGAGCGTCCGCCCGACGCGCCACAGAGGCCGTCAAAAGCAGTAATCAGTAATAAATAATAAATAAATTTTTGAGACCAACACACAGCGCCATCTAGCCCCATGGTAAGCTGCTAAACTTGTGTTACGGTGGCTAGACAACGGATATACTACTTATATTTACTTTTCTTTTGTAAATACATACATATTAATACATAGCAATACACCCAGACCAGATACCATGCGACCTGCGTACCATGCGGGAATCGAACCCGCAACCTTCTGCATTGCAGCCAAGCGTTCGCCTGACGCGCCACAGAGGTCGTCAGTAAATCAGTAAAGCTTTAATATCAGATTTGACGTTTTATATAACATATTGTCGTTTTTCGATGCCACGTAATAAATAGACAGACAGAAGGGCAGTGGCAACGGAATCCTCCGTAAAAGAATCCCGTTTTTACCCTACGGCTACAGAACCCTATATACAGCAACACACATAGGCACAGACTAATAAACACATAATCCTTCTTTGCGACAAGCAGTCGGATAGAAACAAAACAAAACTTTCAAAATTATACCCAAAACAAAAAAGGTAATAACTAAATTGGACACATTTAACATATCTATGTGACATTGCGAAGACAATGTATTGGATTGTATGTATTGTCATGTTGTCACCTCAAATGACAAATTGTTTCTTTGCCCCAGTTTTGACAAATAAGGGGGTCTAATTGAAACTGTCTCTTTAGCATTTCCTTGTTGAAAGCTTACGAAAGATGGGTTTGTACCTATATTTATTTCCAATAACAGACAAGAACAGTGTAATGTAGGTGAACAAGATGTTACGAAGACGAGGATACCCGTTTAAGCCGAAAGGGAGTTGTTATAGACGTCTAGGCAAACTACTTTTGTTCTACAACTTTTGGAAATTCGAAGTAGTTATCAAAAAGTTTAAAGTTTATTTGAAAATCAGCTGTTTTTTAGAGTTCAATGATCCTAAGTTGTCCTTTCGTTTAGTTTGGTCTACTAGTAATTGATAATTAAAGGTAATTGTCCTTTGAATTAGTTTGGTGTACTACAATCAAAACTTTAATTGCCTTTATTTTCAAAACATAGCTGTTTTTTCAGTGAAAAATAAAATAATCGAATTTCCAAATGTCGTTGAACAAAAGTTGTTCGCCTAGACGTCTAGAACAACGACGTCTACCCCCTTTCGGGTAAAAATGCTACCCTCGTTATACCTTGAATAAATCTTACTAATATTATAAATCCGAAAATCTGTTTGTTTGTTTGTTTGTTTGTTTGTTTGTTTGTTTGTTCCCTCTTCACGGTCAAACGGCTCGACCGATTTGGATGAAAATTTGCATAGGGATAGTTTAAATTATGGAGAGTAACATAGGATACTTTTGATCCCGAAAATCCCGCGGGATCGGGACTTACGCGGGTGATAATATTTATTAGATGAAAATTTGCATAGGGATAGTTTAAATGATGGAGAGTAACATAGGATACTTTTGATCCCGAAAATCCCGCGGGATCGGGACCTACGCGGGTGATAATATTTATTAGATGAAAATTTGCATAGGGATAGTTTAAATGATGGAGAGTAACATAGGATACTTTTGATCCCGAAAATCCCGCGGGATCGGGACTTACGCAGGTGATAACTATTTCTTAGATGAAAATTTGCATAGGGATAGTTTAAGTGATAGAGAGTAACATATTATACTTTTGATCCCGAAAATCCCGCGGGATCGGGACTTACGCGGGTGATAATATTAATGGATGAAAATTTGCATAGGGATAGTTTAAATGATGGAGAGTATCATAGGATACTTTTGATCCCGAAAATCCCGCGGGATCGGGACTTACGCAGGTGATAACTATTTAATAGATGAAAATTTGCATAGTGATAGTTTAAGTGATAGAGAGTAACATAGGATACTTTTGATCCCGAAAATCCCGCGGGATCGTGACTTACGCGGGTGATAATATTTATTGGATGAAAATTTGCATAGGGATAGTTTAAATGATGGAGAGTAACATAGGATACTTTTGATCCCGAAAATCCCGCGGGATCGGGACTTACGCGGGTGATAATATTAATGGATGAAAATTTGCATAGGGATAGTTTAAATGATGGAGAGTATCATAGGATACTTTTGATCCCGAAAATCCCGCGGGATCGGGACTTACGCAGGTGATAACTATTTAATAGATGAAAATTTGCATAGTGATAGTTTAAGTGATAGAGAGTAACATAGGATACTTTTGATCCCGAAAATCCCGCGGGATCGGGACTTACGCGGGTGATAATATTTATTGGATGAAAATTTGCATAGGGATAGTTTAAATGATGGAGAGTAACATAGGATACTTTTGATCTCGAAAATCCCGCAGGGTCGGGACTTACGCGGGTGATAACCATTCAATGAATGAAAATCGACACAGGGGTAGGATAAGTGATGTAGAGTGGCGTCATCATCATCATCATCGTCATCCATCGTCATCGTCATCCTTCGTCATCGTCATCGTCACTTACTGACGAAATACAAACTTTAACTTACTTCACCTACCTACCGCAGTGCAAAAATCCACACTTAAACGGACGACCAGGGAAGTACTGATGATGCCAGGCGCGTCAGCGCCTGGCTTCAACAGTACTTCAATGGGCGACCGTTTAAGTGTGGATTATTGCATTGCGGTAGGTAGGTGTTCGAACAACGCGGGATCGCGACTTGCGCGGGTGAAACCGCGGGGCGCAGCTAGTTATGTATATATTAACTACATGGGATTACCAGGATAAACACACAGCATATTATGTAAGTCTAGATCTCCGGCTAGAAAGCTGGCACAAACCAAGTTTCATCTCAATCGATTCAGCAGTTTTTGTAATCATCCAAACATAATAATATTTATAATAATAAAATACTTTATTTATCGGGTGTAAACGCTTTTATTCATTCTTGAAGAAACTAACTGTAAAGTTGGCGAAAAGTCGGTTCGTTTAAAACCATGAGTAAAACGCGATTACACCCGATAAATAAAGTGTTTTATTATGCAAAGTCGCGAAAACCATAGAAGAAATGATATTTATAACAATTAGGAACCAAGGCGATTTGTTTTATAAAGTTCTATGATTTGATTCAGTTCTCGATCGTCTTCTGTTTCAATTTCAATCTGTTTTTGGATCCTGTGTCGTCTATCGATTCAATTTCGATCATCATTTGTTTCTATTATAAACATCTTTTAGTTATGTTTTCAATCGTCTTTTGTTTTAGTTTCGATTGTATTTTGTTTTTATTTCGTCGATCGCCGCCCAGTTGACGATTATTAAATTTTAATTGAAAAAGGTGCATTTAGTCTCTATTATATCTAAACTGACTTATTCAAAAATAATAACTAGAAATGAGAACAAACGAAAGTTTTGTACTTTCTTTTACTATGTCGGTTAGTAATCAAATGAAAAAGAAAATACACTTTGGAAAAGTTCGATGCAAAGCATCGCTGTACCACCTGAGACCAGAATATTCTAAAATAACTCAAAGGCTTTCCCACACAATTGCGGTATTGCGGTATTGGCGTCCTATTTTTTTTTGCGGTATTGCACCTGGATTAATTTCGCGTTTTTATATGCGGTAATACCGCATGCGTTTTTGCGTTATCGAATTGTAGTAGGATTTTTCCATGGGGCCAGCAACGTATGCTGCGGCATTGCATTACCGGCGTTTATAATCAGATCCAGTAAATCGGAACTTATTATCGCAAAAAACGCATTCGATATTGCCGCAAGCGTTTTTTGCGGTAACACGCAGCTGTGTGGGGAAGCCTTAAATATATTTTTATTGAAAGAAAAGTTAGAGTTTTCAAAGTTTTAGACACAAAAACCTATCTACTTTAACACAGAGCTTCAGTGTACAAAACTTTGGGGCCCATTCCCAAACTAAAATCAACCAACATTTAATTTAATCATTACTCGGAAAAAAGTAAATTGAGCTAAAATACAATAAAAAAGAGAATAAGTAGAAAACGGGAAAAAAAAAAAGACAAAGTCGGGACTTGCGCGCTTCAACTTGCGCGGGACTTGCGTGTGGGACTTGCTCAGGATCGGGATCCTGAGGGAATATCTAGATAAAAAGTAGCCTTTATGTTATTTCAAGTCTCCCGTTACCTATATTTCAAGTTTCATTGCAATCGGTTTAGTAGTTTTTGCGTGAAAGAGTAACATAGTCACATTTATACACACATGAAAACTTTCGCGTTTAAATAATATTGTAAGATAAGTTAGAAGTAAGATAAAAAAAAAGTCTAAGGAGCCGCAAACCGCGGTACCTAATATTTACCATCAATATTATAAATAAAATCCCCAGCGCAAGAATCGAAACCGGGTGCCCCAACTTGAAAAACAAAAGGTCATCAAGGAAAATGACCTCTTAACTTTAACCAAAGATAACTCAGGTTCTCGCATCAGCACGATAATCACTCAAGTACCCACTTCAAGGCAAAAATCACTCATCGCCGAAAAAAGGACAGAATGGGGGCTTAAAAAGTCACCCTCGTAATTATTGGGGACAGTTCGTACCCCTAAAGCCACAAATTCTGACCAGCGGCCGTCCTTTCTGCTAGTGATGTGACCACAAAGTTGAGAAGGGACTTTAAGATGTTATCCTATCCGTTTTTAAGGCTCTGCCCTCTTTACGGCTCTTATGGCCGAACACAAAAACGCGCCTCAAAATGTATGTTCTACTTACATATACAATCAATCAGCCCTCAAAGTCAAAAACTCACGTAGTAATTTTCAGCTGCTCAAATATTAAAGTATCCCTCAAATTTTGAGTGGTATATCTGTATTCGGTTGTTACTTACCAATAAACTTTAAAAAAAAAACGATTTTTATGTTACCGTCCCTAGAATAAAACTTGATTCTTTTCCTAATAAAAAACTGTCTGTCTGTCTTCGCTGCCTTTCAAGACACCAAACCGGCGATTATCTCTGTCTGCACTTTAAAATGCAGCCAAGGACAACCTCCGAGTCGGATAGAACTATGTATAAAGTACGTGTGAAATCTACTTAGGCTATGGAAATGGGATGGTAGTGGATTGGATATTGAGGGAAACTATGAGGAATAAGCCGCCGTAACAATGTTCAATAAACACGTAAAAATAGATGACGGAGACTCGCCAACTTACAAACTGGGCCACCATAATTAAGCCGAGCAAATTACAGCCAGGCGGCAACAGGGGCGTGAGAGGCTGAAGGATGGAGAGACCTCACTGGATTTTAAACCATCGTAGGTAATCTTGTAGAGCGTGCCAACTTCTGCCCCATACTGGGGGGAGCTATTGGGGTCATAATCCCCATAGTTCCCTCCAGTATCCAATCCACACACACCATCCCATTTCCATCGCCCAAGTCATTTTAACCCGTTAGTTTCACATAGTTCTATGCGACCCGGAGGTTGTCCTTGGCTGCATTTTATAGTGCAGGCTGGGATAATTGCCGGTTTGGTGTCCATCACAAATTAATTGACCGAGCGAGCGTTAGCAAGCGAAGCGTCTATACTTCAGGTTGCCAAATTTTCTTTTTTCTGTATGTTGCTTCTTCTCTACAGGTCGTATTTCTCAACCGATTTTGATGAAACTTGGTATACAAGTTCTATGAGCATATGATTTTTTTTCGTGGGGGATTTTTTATTGGTGGGGTATTTCTCCCACACTCCATATAAAAAAATCCTGATTTTCTATATTCTGTAGATATCTCCGCACTATGAAATCCGATTTAGATGAAACTTTGTATACATACAAGTTCTATGAGCTTATGGATTTTTTGTTGTCTTGGGGGATTTATGATTGGTGAGATATTTCTCCCACAAAGAGGGTATTTGAATACTTGTGTTTTAAATACATAGGTACTAATTCTTTCAAGAAAATAACTAGACAGTTGAAATCCCAATTAGGTAATTGAAAAATATCTGTTTACAAGAAAAATGTTGTCAAAACACTACCAGAACGAAAAAAAAGGATTACAAAACCCCCCAGTCCTCGACCTAATTCCCACCACATCTCTATTTACGTAACCTCCAGAGGTCGTCCTCTGTTCATTACAACATTTTTCCGACATGAACTTTGTTATGTTATGTTTTTCATATATGTATTTATACCTACATATACGAGTTATGTATTTGAAATAACTGTTATTACGTAAGTGTTTTAGTGAGTTGATGTTTTATGTTTGTGAATTGTAATTTAGGAATACATCAATTTATGGAATCACAAAAGTTGATACATTTTTTAATGTTTTAGGCAAAGAATTTAGACATTTTTCTTTATGAGAGACTAGAAGGTTAATTGTCGCTTGACAGTGAAGCATTTTAAACTCGGTTATGACGGCCGAGCTTCATCAATTCCATGAGCAAATTGTTCGGAAAATTACACACACCTTTATAAAAGTCGGAACAAAATTTAATCGTTGTTGTTGTTAGAATATCCATTGTCTATAATAAAACTAAGGCTCTGGGCTAAGGCTACTAGACGTCTAAACTTGTCCTGTCCGTCCAATCCTAGGTCGGTAGATAATATTTTCATGTGGTACCTATTATCAAGGAAAAATAATCGCTTATCAAGCGATATGGGAGCCGTGTAATATCTTCTTGGTCATAGAAAAGAAGATCGAAACAAAAACACTAGACGATCGCATTATAAACAAAAGACGACCGAATCGACAACAAAAGGCGATCAATACAAAAAAAAACAATCAAAGTAGAATCAATGATCTCAAGTAACCCAGCCAATCTTGTTAAAAAAAAACAACGGGAAATTACAAATATAAAAAAATATGTTTCATAATTCATTTGACGGGACTCACCGACCCCCAAAATAATTTTTTACAGATGTAGGTGTACCTAACCATAATAATACTGACGTACCTACCTAATAGTCAAAAATAATTTAATATTTGAAATAAAACTCATTTTCCGGTTTCAATCGCTTTGTGTTAATTATTATCAGCATTGTTGCAATGCCATTCTGCGACGTTGCGTAGCTTTTACAGACTCCTTCCTCTGCCTTCTCGGCATTGTAACAATACTGAAACTAATAAAAACAACGCGACTAAAGCTAGAGAATGAGTTTCAATTTAATTGAACATCGATATAATCAATTTAATTGAACATTTTTAGTGTAGGTAAACAGAAGAAGAAACTAACTCAATAGTCATTAAAAACTCATTTGGATTAATTGGAGACACATTTTGTTCGAATGCGTTCCTAATGGATATTATTTCCATGCATTGGATTTACTTGAATAGTAGTGCAATGGTTGTACTATCTACTTGTATTAAGTCCCGTACCCGCGGGAACATCGAGATAAAAAGTAGCTTATGTGTTCCAAGTTTCCAAGTTTCATCGCAATCGGTTCAGTAGTTTTTGCGTGAAAGATTAACAACCTCACATACATACATAGAAGCCTTATGACGACCTGTCCCCAGATTATCTATCCAGTGTACGGCTGACAACAGTGGAAAATGACAGGCACTATCAGAGATATGTAAAAACTTCTAGATACGTAATTGGGCAAATTTCTTGGCAACACAAATCTAAGCTAACTAGCCAAAGAAGTCTTAGTTCCATCCCAGCTCACGTCACGATCGCTTTAGTAATAAAACTATGACATCTCTTTCTTACGTAATGAAAGTAGCATTGAATCTTATGTTTTAGAAAGAGATAACAATAGTTTCGTTGTATAGCATAGTTTGTGCCGCTTTTCAACGATGATTTGTTCTGCAATTGCGTCTCTATAACTTTAATAGACTCATTGGGCACTATGCAGTACATTGCTGCATGCTTTGAGGTAATCACCGGTAATAACCACGTTACGTCAAAACAGCAATGTACTGCATATTGCCTGTCATTTTCCACTGTTGTCAGACGTAGACTGGATAGATAATCTGGGGACAGGTCGCCATAAAGCTTCTAAGTTGACCTAACGACTGCTATCAGAGATAACAACCGGAAGTCCGGGACCAATTGGTTATCTATGCCGCGCTGATGAAGAGAAGAGGCTTAAAGATGTGAGTTGTCGGACGCCTGACAGATGTAAAACATTTGACATTGACAGATGTTTTTTTTTCATATAGCGTGGCAAAACTCGCCACGGCTTGTATCGTCACGTCAACAATCAGGCCTATAGATGTTTCACATCAAAAAGTTATTGTCACGTCGAAATAAGGCAGTAAATACTTGTTCACACGATGCTGATTTTCGAGAAATTCTAGCAGGTAAAGCAAGAAAAAGCAAAGCATATTGAAATGAAAACAATTCATTGGATTGGCCTGTTATTCTGACAGACTTACAGCCATTTTGAGTATTGGAATAGCTCGGGAATTGGCCCTGTCTAAATGGTCTATAACACGGTGGTAACTTGAAATGAAAGTATAACTTAAAGGTCTATACAACTTAAGTTTAAATCCTACTAATTTTATAAAGATAAAAGTTTGCGTGTAAGTATGTTAAAAACACCTACACGCGGAAACTACAAAACTGATTGCGATGAAATTCGTTATGCAGATAGCTGTAGATCTAGATTAACAAATAGGCTATTTTTTACACCGATATTCTCATGGAATCGGGAGTAACGCGGGTAAAACCGCGGGTCGCAGCTACTATAACAATATGAACTTACAGTGTGCCCAAACCGTCGCCGAATCGATAACTTTTGTTTTCACTCAATCTCACCTTAAGGCATATAGAATTGACTATTTTCACTTAGTAACATCAATCTTATTAGCACACAAAAAAATTACAAATGAATCTCATAATGCTATCTACAGTACGTGACACTTTTCGAAAATGGAATTTCGATAATTGATTCCGGAATTCACGTCGCGGGTTTTCAATTTTTGAATTTGGTACAGGACTGACTGATTGGATGGTTCTTTTTTTTGGGTATGGAACGTGGAGGGGTAAGCCTGATTGGTTGTTTTTTTTGGGGGATGAAAATGGTGGCTTCTTACGTCCGATCGGCGGCGCAGCGCCGTCCGTACTGATACGAAATTCAACCCCCGACGCGGGGTGGGTTACCTATACTTATGTGTTTACATCTTAAATGGGGTGTGCGTAGAGTTGGGAAGTTTTAGAAGGCACATACGTTCTATTTTTTATCCCCCAACGGAAAGCTTTAGGTTTAATTATAATATTATTTTGTTTTTAATTTGTTATAGAGTCTAATAGCGAGTTAAAATTCCAGATATTAAGGTCTATGACTTCTAATGAGAAACATAAAAATAAAGATTCACTGTTAAAATGACAAAAAAAAAATTGGTTTTACTAGTATTTGACTGACTCTTTCATCTCTGTCAATGCGTTGCTTTAATGACTTATCCATCCAGCCCGAGATCCGCCAAACTAACAAATCCAGGTCCAGGATTAGGAGAACTCCAAGTTTGCTAGTCTTTCCCAGATTTCATAGTTTACTTTTACGACACCCACGAGAAAATAGTCCTATCCTATGCTGGGACACCTTAAACACTGGTAACTCGCGGTTAAATTTCAATTTCTTTGTGATTTTTGGCTTGCGTTTTAAGCTTATATTTGTTTATCAATAAATTAAGAAAGATAAGCTAAACAGTTGAAAATTTCACAGATGTACTTATTTCATCAAAATAATAAAAACAACATTAAATAAACATTTAAGTGCACTTGGCCGATAATAATGATTTTTGTTCTTCTTTATTTTATTTTATTGTTTCTCATGTCAATAAAATATTTCCTATTCTTCTCTAATAATTCCTAAATCTATGTTCAAATACAGGGTGGATGCGTATAGTCGTACTATATTTATAAACTCGAGCGTAGCGGATGTTATTATTGTGGGCCACGATTCATTGCGGACCCGCAAATATTAAAACACCATGTATATTCGAGGATACGTTTTAATTTGCCAGTCTCAAGGAAAAAAGGAAATTGTAGCACAAAAAAGATGAGCCACGAAGAAATTGTACTTTGTAGATACTCTAGAACGGACATCCTATTTGTTGAATTTAAACGTGGTTTAAGGTCGGATTTTTAAGACAATTTAGAAATTATTTAAGCCAAAAAAAGATAGTTTGTGATAAAAAAGTTGAAATAGATAAGTTATAGGTATTTACAAGATTATCATGTGATTCAGAATCATGATTTTATTTAGCTCAATGATTATGTACATACATAAACCATATTTGTTTTAGCTGCGCCCTACAGTTTCACCGGCATCACATAAGATTTTGCGGGAATATCAAAATAAAAAATAGCCTATTAAGTTTCATCACTATCGGTTTAGTAGTTTTTGCGTGTAACAAAGATACCTAGTCGTGGACTTACTAATTTAATAATATTATCTAGTATTAATTGCAAATCGCTAGGTCTACTTTTTCCTGTAACTATTCCTTTTGAGGTATACCTCATTTAGAGTTCCGTATACGGAACCCTATAAACAAACGATTGTCCGATCTATCTTCTATAAATTATTAAATCATTGAAGGGACATCTTGGAGTCATTGAGCTTTTTAAATTGAGTTACTTTTTTAGGTTTATTTTTGCAATTTGTTTTAGCCGTATTAGGCCACATTCTTTCTTTTGCTATTCTTGATACTTCGCTCTCGCTAGTAGGTCCTGCAGTGGTTAGAAAAGCTTTTCGTATGCGAAAGTCTAATGAATGGGTGCGTGGTCTAGCTCACACGCATACACAACGAGCGAGAGCAAGCATGCGGAATTCGAACTTTCGTATACGAATTTAATACTAGTGATTCAAAAAGTTAATAGAATACATTCCGCACCTAATGGCACCCATGCAGTTGCGGTATTTATTATGTAGATACTTATACATAAAAGTTCAGTACATACATGTACAAGCTGTATTGGGACTTATGAGGGTGAAACCGCGGGGTGCAGCCAGTTTTGTATAATAAATAAATAAATAAATCATATGACCAACACACAGCGCCATCTAGCCCCGTGGTAAGCTGCTAAGGTTGTTCTACGGTGACTATACAACGGATATACTACATATATTTATTTTTCTTTTGTAAATACATGCTTATTATACATAGAAATACACCCAGACCAGATACAAATATTTATTTTTAAGCATAAATATTTGCACCCAGCGGGAATCGAACCCGCAACCTTCTGCATTGCAGCCAAGCATTCGCCCGACGCGCCACAGAGGTCGTTATAATACAAAAGTAGCACAGACCTATCTACTAATATATTAAGAGACAACTTAGTTCTTAAGATAATCCAGGATTAAGGCTAGTGTGTGCTACGAACATACAAAGTGAGTCCGTAAGACATACACTGCTCAAAACTTTTCGCGATATACAGCGTGTTGTTATTTTAGCTGTCCTAATTTAAGTAAATCACACTGGAGCCTTATTTTTGAATCGCTCGTTGCACTTCAGGCGATTTAAATATTTCGATATCTGCTGATTATCGTTTGATGACGGACTCCTGCAGCGAGTGGTTGATACCACTCGTTGTGAACGTGCGATTCACGTAGAAAAATTACAGAAATTAACGAAAATCAGTAGAAATCGAGGTATTAAAATCGCTTGAAATGCCTCATTTGGTTCAAAAATAGAGCCCTTGTTTATTTACCCATGTTACTTAGGACAGTTTTTCCGTACCTACCTTTCAAGGTACGGATCCGTAAAAACGATCGAAACGGAGTAAAATTTGATGGCAATAGAAATAAAAGACGATCTGAATAATAAAAAATTAAGAACTCCATCCGCCGGCTTAGAGACCGTCTCCACAAGCGTTAGAATTGCGGCGATATCATATCGATAAGTACCGGAAATTTCAATTGTCGTAAAGGACATTTTGGCCAAAATGAGTTATTTACATATTTGGAATCAGGAGCGCGAGCTCTATCGATTGGTATATTCAAAGTTATCGTATCTTTAAAAATGAACATTTTAGAGTCCGTTTACGACCTGAATTTTTTAGACATTTTGCTTAATTATTTCACGATTTGGGGTGTATATGTAGAATAAATATTTTTTATAAGCGAGTGTAAAGACACATTTTTCTTATGTATGACGTCGTAAATCTTCTTTTTTAACAAATTGTTTTTTACGCCATTGTCAATAATATCATTACAATAAATTTAATGGTCGTAAAGACCACTCTTGTCAATAATAAGCTTGTTCAGCCTTTTAGTAGTAGGATTTACGACCTTTTGTTTAAGCAAAATTTCAAGCACCACAAAATAAATTAAACTAAAAAGTATGGTTAATTATTTTTTTTTATTGTATTTTAGTTTACATTTCGCCAAGTTTCTTATTATTAATATCAAACCATTAACAATACATTTCTTGAACATAAAATGATTTTTTCTTATTTTTGTTGCTCAAAGTATTCTACTATTTTTGGATTATACGCTATGGTTCTGCTACAATTAAGTATAACTATTATAATAATAAGACATACATGACGTTATTATATTATTATCCTTATATTTGGCCTATGGTGTCCCACTTTTGAGCACACAGTAATACATTTACTGTAAATTATGTAAATTAATTATAGAAGTTAAGTAAATTATGAAGCTACTTATTATTTTTTATTCATGCTCAACATTTAAATTTTGTTATTAAACCCAAGACTATATTGATTAATATTCTAAAGTGTCAGACATAATTATTAAAATCACTTTAGTAGATTAGTTTTAAGCAGTTCAATCGCATTTACGTTCAATATCTATTGTTGAGAAGATATTCAGAATACTGACCAAATGAAGAATATCATATTCTAGATCCAGAAGAATTAAGTAAAATATGTGACAGACACATTATCTAGGCGAGACAGTCTTATCACATGTGACCTTATCAAAATCATCTTGACGAGAACAATTTTTATGATAGCTAACCCCAAATACTACCTAATTTCCTTCTGATTTTGAAGATTCTGGTGATTTCTAAGGTGCCAGAGACGGCTACAAGAGCTTATTATCTAGATAGGACAGTTTTATTGCATTTGGATTTAACGAAATCATCTTTACGAGTAAATTTTATACTGGATACTAAGAAATAGGTAAAAATAACATGTCAGAATAAAACCACAGAAATTCATTATCTATAAAATAAAGTAATTCTAAAAATTAAGACTTAAACGACTTAAAGATTTTAATTCAATTATTGCAACAACTTTTAAAGTACTTATTGTATAGGTTTTATTTCTAATTCTTTTAAAATAGATTATATTTTCGTCTGATAATTCAAAAATTTAGTTGATTTTTACTATTGCAATGATTTAGTACTATTACGTTACAAATAAACACATATTTCGACTCATTCATACCTCATAATATAATAAGAAGGAAAAATTTATTTTTTTGTTTGTTTATAACGAATAGACTCTTAATGAATGATAAAATAATAATAAAAAACACTTTATTTCGGGTCGTTTTACTGCCTAATGCAATTATTTTAACTAGGTTCTTTAGGTTTTTAAGCCCTTTACTCCCTTAGACTCATATTTAATTGCCTTGTACATCCCATTGCTGATCATATTTGGTCCTTTACGACACATATGACCCTATTATAACCAATTATTTGTGGCTGTAAAGTACTTAAGTTTCTTTTTTGTAGGCTGTAAAGGAATCCTATTTTCTTCAATCATTAACTTAAGCTGATATTTTTAATGATAGAACAAGAAAAAATAGCTAGGGTTGCCTTTAACGTTATTATTGTAGCAGTTTATTTGACAAAAATATAAGACATCAAAAATTTTAATTTTTGTTTTTTAGCTCTCCTGAACAATCGTGTTTTGTCCTTTACGACAATTGAAATTTCCGGTATCGATATTATCTTATCTTCTATACAACGCACCGCCCGCGCCGGCCGCGTTAACATCGCCGTGTGGAGACACGTTCATAGAGATTGTATAGAAATAATTCATAATTCGTTTATTTCATAATCATGGGTTTACATAGATCTTACGAAATACTTAATAACAGGTACATCCATGGTTCGCCTTTTTGGGCATATGAAAATTGTATTTTAATTAATTTACAGAAATATAGAAAATTAAGTCACAAACACAGATATATCGAGATGTAAATAAAATAATGAATAAGGTCAATAAAATAATGAAATATAGTCAATTTTATACATTAAAAATTACTCATTAAATAGAATTCTATCCATGTCAAATATAAATAAACTATTAAAGAGAAGTGAAATTGAAATCTAATGTCAAAAAAGCATAAAATCTAAATATTAATTAACTTATCGTTCAAAAAATGTCTTAAGTCATAATATACTTTTTCAGCAAGAAAGCCATTGAGTACGGTTTTAAATCTTCTGTTTCTTCTTCTTCTTCATCTTCTCTAAATAAGTGGCTCGACGATAATATCGCCGCGATTCTAACGCTCGTGGAGACTTACCCTTAGTCACCATAACACAATCAACTGAATTTACTTTTAGTTCGTATCTTCACCCGTTTTTTTTATTTAATTAATTCGATAATAAAATCCAAAAATGCATTAGTATAAAATCATCTAAGCACCTATCTAGTTGATAACTCTGTTTTATAAAGGCACTACGCAGTATTGCTGCTTTGTGGTAGCGCTGGCGGTGATTACCACGTCAAAGCAGCAATATACTGCATAATGAAACTCAGTTATCAACAACTAGTTGCGCTCCGCGGTTTCACCCGCGTTAGTTCCGATCCCGAAGGAATGTCAGGGTGTGTTATACATAAAAAACTTCTTATTGAATCACATTATCTTCTTAAAAAAACCGCATCAAAATTCGTTGCGTAGTTTTAAAGATCTAAGCATACATAGGTAGGTACAGATATGCCTACTGACAGTACAGAAAGCGACTTTGTTTTATCATCGTAGTGTGTCATAGTATGAAACAAAGTTGCTTCCCATCTGTCTGTCTGTCTGTCTGTTTGTCTGCTTAAATCTTTCTTTAAAACAAAGTCACTTCCCGTCTGTCTGTCTGTTTGTATGTATGCTTAAATCTTTAAAACTTCGCAACGAATTTTGATGCGGTTTTTTTTAGTAAATAGAGTGATTTAATGGTTTATTTGTGTAACACATTCTGATATTCCCGTGGGATCTTGACTTACGCAGGTGTCAAGTGTTATTATTAGTCAAAAAATCCCCATAATATCCAAAAAAGAACATTCAGCTTAAACCTATAGGTAGCTCTAAATAATACACAGCTGAGCTTCTGGAACGCAAGCACGTCGCGTCGCAAAATTTATTTGAGTTTACTAACAACTCTTATTAGTATACTCCGAGTATATTGGGTACTCTACTAACTTTGAACTATAGAACGGTGTTGGTCTAGTGGTAAATACCCTGACTTTCATTCTGAAGGTCGCGGTTACGAATCCGATCAGCGCTCCGAAGTCTTTTGCTTTGAGAAAAAAAAATGCCTTTTGACATAGCTTTTACAGTGAAGGAAAACATCATGATGAAACTTACGACAAAGTCCCAGTTGTTGGGCTAGTTGCAGAAACACACAGTAAAAACTTTACCTTTTAAGTAACTTTAAAAAAAATTGAGCATTGTTGCAAACCTATTCTTACGTTTCTTCTCCTGAGGAAGGCGTCTGTAAAGCATCCAAAACTATAATGCATATCCAAAACTATAATGCCTTGTATTATCGTCGAAAAATATTTCTAAATAAAACTCACCCGTTTCTAAACTGCCAAGCTAAGCTAAGCTAACTTAGTTCATTTAGCGTTGGAAGGTTGGTATTATTCCGCCAAGTAAACACCACTTGAAACAAATTCCTTGAAGATTTACGATCGAGTCTTATTTTAGAATCTGAAGCACCATACTTGACTGTTCCAATTGATTTGTAATGAAAAATAAATTAAATTTCGAATAAGTATTCATTTACAGCTGTACTTAGAAGTGTTTCGAAGGAAACACAGTAGGTATATAGGTAGGTACCTAAGCATTTCTGGGAGTTATATTTTACCCAATCCTACTGGGTTCCCTACGCTACTTCGAAACACTATCCATCGAAACACCTTTCGCCGAAGACGATTGACCGAAAGATTACTTTACCGAATAGTTGTTTCACCGATTGTTCGTTTCCCCTATGGTTCGTTTCACCGAAAATTGTTTGACCGAAGCACGCAGTACCGAAGGCTCGTTTTACGTAACAAATGTCATTTCCAAACACGCAACCTCCTTTCATTTACTTGATACATGTGACCATAGAAATAAGAGGTAGTAGTACAACTAGAAAGTTCACTGAGGCAGTAAAAACGAGCCAAGGGAGAGGGCTTAAACTTTACACGTCCTTGTCTGAATATAGCTCGAGAGCTAGCTCCAATATTTGGGTTTCTAATTGGCCCTCTAATTTTAATAAACTTTTTTGAAATTTGAGCAGATCTTCATATCCGTATATTAGGAGAGGTATATTACAAGTTTTAGCTGCCTCAAATACCTACCCAAATATTGGCGTTAGCTCTCGCGCTATATTCAGACAAGGACGTGTAAAGTTTAAGCCCTCTCTCTCGGCTCGTTTTTACTGCCTCAGTGAACTTTCTAGTTGTACTACTACCTCTTATTTCTATGGTCACATGTGTCAAGTAAATGAAAGGAGGTTGCGTGTTTGGAAATGACATTTGTTACGTAAAACGAGCCTTCGGTACAGCGAGCTTCGGTCAAATTTTTTTCGGTCAAACGAGCCATATGGGAAACGAACAATCGGTGAAACAACTATTCGGTAAAGTAATCTTTCGGTCAATCGTCTTCGGCGAAAGGTGTTTCGATGGATAGTGTTTCGAAGTAGCGTAGGGAACCCCGTTTTATTCATGGTTTTAAACGAACCGAGATTTCGCCAACTGTAACGTTGGCGTTGTAAAACCATGAATAAAACACGATTCAACCCGATAAATGAAGTGTTGTATTATGCAAAATTGCGAAAACTATAGAAAGACTTTACAATTACAAAAAACTGGGTTATTACATTTATCGTATTATTTTACACTAGCTGCGTACCGCAGTTTCACCCGCGTGTCTCGATCATTGAAAATAGCGTATGTGTTATTATTACAAGTATCTTCCTACCTACGATCCCAGTTTCATCGCAATCGGGTCAATAGTTTTTGCGTAATTGAGCAACAATCATACATGTGTGTAATTGTGTATGTAATAAGACTAATAAGCAAACATTACTCACAAACTTTCAGCTATACGAGAATAATATTATTAGTAGAATAGTATGGGATCATTTACTTTTCGACTAATTGGCCGAGCGAGCAAAACATCTCTGATTCTAGACTGGCAATTAGATTTTTCATCTGTCAGTATGTGTGTTATTTTGCTTCTTCTCTACATTTCATCTTTTAAATCTAAAATTCGTCGACACAAGCTACGCTAAGTGCACAACCCGTTGAATAATATTTACGGTGATCTATAATCTATAGAGTCTTGTCTTCTTCTTCTATCCGTATTATTATAGTAGTGTGGCTTACCTAGTGTTAGAGTTTTAGGTCGCCCTAAGGCCTTTATCTCGATACTGACCTATATCCTACTAAATCCTACTAATATTATAAATGTGAAAGTGTGTGTGTTTGGATGTTTGTTACTCAATCACGCAAAAACTACTAACCCGATTGCGATGAAACTTGGAATATAAGTAGTTGGATACCGGTAATAAAACATAAACTACATTTTATCCCGATATTCCCATGGTAACGGGACTTAAGTGGGTAAAACCGCGGGGCGCAGCTAGTAACTCTATATATCAATTAGAGTACTTAAACATTGTATTGCTCTTACAATAAAATTAGGCGCTTCTTGCCCGGATCCACATAATATTATAATTTTTAACATTGGATATTAAAAACATTTTCAATACTGTTTAGTCTTGAGGAATCCTTCATATATTCTTACTGACCTAGTGCACTTCGTGCCGCTATTTATAAAGAAATAACTGGGATGACTATCTAAACCTAAGTGCAAAATTCAACGGCCTGACCGAATGGCTTAACTCAGCAACGAAGACTGAACATAGAGAAGCTCAAAATGACGCTGGTCGTCGAGACATACCTATTTAAAGAGTGTGCTTTCTTCAAGTAAAGTTGTTTAAGACAAGAAATAAATTTTTAAATTCCCTACTGTAGTAGCCTATGTGTTATTCCAGTTCTTCAGGTATACCCATTCATTGCAATTGGTTCAGCTATTTGTATAAAATGTAGCAACAAAAACACACAAACTTTCACTTTTATAATTATTAATAGTAGTAGTAAGTAGTTTTCCCCTGAATCGACACCAATGCGGCTACTAAGAAAGGAGTTTTGAAATTCCAACAGAATCCAGAATAACGCAGGTGAAACTACAGGCCGCAGCTAGCTTGCAAATAGACTTCCAATTCGAGAGGCATCGACCGTGAAACAACAATGGTGACAATGTCCCGAATAGAACCGACCCATTAGCTTTATTGACATGTTTCCTGCTTATTTAACTAACTTTGGTTAACTTAGTTCAATGAAATCTAACAATTTACTTTTTAGATTAGTGATTTGTACTGATAACTACATCGTCCTGCGGTTTCACCCATGTAAGGCTGCAATTTCGGAAAAGTAGATACCTACTTACACATAATATGATAAAGAACTCTACACACTCTCTAAATATCATGTCTATTAGTCCAGTGATATATTTAGTATACTAGCTACGCCCCGCGATTTCACCCGCCTAAGTCCCGTTCCCGCGGGAATATCGGGATGAAAAGTAGCCAATGTGTTATTCTAGGTCTCCAGCTACCTTATATTCTAAGTTTCATTGCAATCGGTTCAGTAGATTTTGCGTGAAAGAGTAACATAGTCACATACACAAACTTTTGCGTTTATAATATTAGCATAGACTAAATTATACATTACCAATTATACTATTTTTTTCTTCCATCAATGATATTAGTAAGATTTATTTTATATCTAATCGGTTGTGAACCGATTATGGTTATTTGGAAAGTAGCCAGTGTCAAGTATTATTAATATTTGCAAGTTTTTTGCATAAAACAGTCAAGTCGTCGTGGTAAAAGTCAAGTCAAAAAAGTCATTCTAAATGGTGCCTCTTTACAATAACGGTTAACTCGAGCTTTGGAAACAACGCTAAAGTCCATGTTTTGCACCGATTTTTGCTTTAATTACACTTATACACCTTCACGAAACACGTTTCACGTTTCACAAAAATGAAAAATTAGCAACGCATCTCCTCAACACCATAACTCTGATATAGTGTATCATTGTATAGTGTAGTCAGTAAACCAAACTGCCCATCAGCCAGTATTAGAATTTTACATTTGTATAAAAGATTTTACGTCGTTCCGATTTTGTTACACTTCCACTACCTATGTTAATAAAAAGGTCTTCATTGCAAGGAAACTGAACAAATTTAACAAAACAAATTGAATATAATACCTAACACGCGAAAAAGGCCCGAATAAATTTAATCTAATAATCGAATAAATCTATCAATTTACTGTCTAGATTCTAGACACTGACTGATCTTCAGTTTCAAACGAAACAGTTTCAATCTTGTAGAAATATTGAAATAAGTACCTAAGTAAAATAATATGTAGAGTGTCTTCTGTTTTGTTGATCGGTTTTTTATGTTACAAGTTTCATTGAAATCGATTTAGCCATTCTTGTATTATAAAATGTGCGGTGAATCCAGCCGCTCCCGCGGCGTATGCAGTATTTTCGGGAACGGAACTCGAGAAGGGGTTGTTCTAATTTTTAAAAGCCGAAAAACAAAGTCGTTTGACTATACACCTCTAGAGTAGTAGAACAATTTAACCTTTTGCCTCCCCAAAAACACTGTACCAGTAAAGGATTATGTTTGGATAAGTGAGGGCTACATCTCACATTGGCGAGCAATAAGGACCCTAATGGAATATGAAGTAGATATAACAAATAAAAATTCAATCGTAAATTCACAGGTTCTTTTATTATTACAGTAGTTTTACTTAAATTCGAATTTTAAGTACATATAAAATTTATTTATGGCAACATTTAGTATTAAATAAATCTACATCTTTTTACAAACTTAATACTGTTCTACAATAAACTCTAAAATAGGTACTAAAATATAATAAGTATATAAAATGCAAGGCACCGGTTTTAGCACCAAGTATGTATACGAAAAATCGTAAATACATTACTTTTATCACTGGGACTTTATACTTTTTGTAATAATTATTTAAAGAGAATAATCGAACATGTTGCTTCGATGGCGGTCAAGCGATGACTGAAGCAGTTATTTATAAGCTTCGTTGTTCGTGGTGCGTTTAATTTTACAACTACTCTCACATTACGAAAAAAATAGACTTCAAAATAAATTTAAGTTACACTAATATACGTTAAAAGCTAATTTGACAAATTGTTTTTTATTATATAAATCGCACCAGGTTAATGATATTTTGCAAAAATATCACATTATAATTTAGACATCGTGAAATACACAATGTCTAAATGTGCAGTAACATGACTTCGATTACCGCCATGAAACCAATTTATTATAAGTTTCTATGAACAGTAAGTGGGTAATTGAAATTTTGTTTTCGCAATATCGAATTAAAATGAAACTCATTTTCCAGTTTTAATTGCGTTGCATTTAATATTTTCAGCATTGTTGTCTACCCTGAGGCAGGAGTCTGTAAAGACTCTGAAACGTAACAATGTTAAAAATAATAAAAGCAACGTGGTTAAAATAGGAAAATGAGATTGATTCAACATTTGGAATATGTTTTTTATAAGTAAATACGAAACGTATTTTTTTATCACTTACTAATTTCATAATTAGACTGCGCTGACTGTGCAGTGTTGTTTATAAACATCTTGCAATATTTTAATATTATGGTTATACCCGTAAATTGTGTTAATTTTTATATAAAACCTAATCTAACAAGACACCTTACTAAACCAGGGTCATTTTGCACAAACATTTCCGTATATTAATGGGATATTTATTAAATCTTCTATGGCTAAAAATTCGATAAGTTACCAAATATTAACCCACACAAACATTTCTTCAGCAACAGAGTGGTCCAAGCGTGGAACAAACTACCAGATGACATCATCTCAGCACAGATTGTCAACCAAGAACAAACTTGACAAACACCAACCAAAATTGAAACAAACTTAGAATAGCAGGATACAGGCACCTATTATAGTTGTACTTACTGCCTGCTTGATAAATAAATAGTAATATCTTTTATACTAAAATACATTTTAAAGTCACGTGACTTCTCGCGAACTTATATGTCAATTTCATACAAAAAAATCTGTCGATTGGCGATTTCGTTATTCGATAAGAATGTTGTCTAGGGCTGCTGAATAGGCGATAGTCACTAGGGCGTTTCGAACCATACTTCGGACGCAATTTATCAATGTGCATTCGGTCTTACATTCTCCTAATGAACGAAAATCTTTATGCAAAAATGACTAAGGTTTATTAGCATGTTTTTAAAATAACAGTCGAAAAACGAATTTCCCGTTCCCGCGGGAATATCGGGATAAAAAGTAGCTTATGTGTTAATCCAAGTCCCCAGCTACCTATATTCCAAGTTTCGTCGTAATCGGTTCGGTAGTTTTTGTGTGAAAGAGTAACAACCTCACATACATACATACATACAAACTTTCGCGTTTATAATATTAGTAAGATTTGTACAAAACACATACCAACCCTTCTTTGCCTCGCGCAATCGGGTAAAAATAGCTTCGATTTTTTACTTAATTATTGTAGTAAGGCACTTGGTATGAATAAATATCTAAATTTTTAAGACCTATTTCCTAGCCAGAGCATATTAGTTTAATCTTAAAATAATGGTTCGTTTACACAGTGCGAGATAGCGTATTAGCCAGATAGCCGAGTCGCATAGACAGTACGCGATCAAAATTACGCGACTGCAAACTCGTACGAACGAGTTGTCAATCGCGTAATTTCGATAGCGTCAAATAGGCAAAGTTATTTTGCGTCCGCGTGTGACGAAACAGGTATTTTGTATGAAAGCAAAAGTAAACCTTTTAAATTCATGTATATTAACAAAGTTACATTTTATCGGGTTTTAATCGTGTATCTGTCTAAACCAAAATTAAATGTAGGAGTGCGACATTACGTTATTGAACTTACCCGACTCAATTCAAAAATTTACGCTCGGTTGGGCTTTCCCTCAATCGCACTGTTTTAAAGTAACATGTGAGTAACTCGCATTAATTATGTATCGCAAAACAGCTAATGCGAATGGAGCTACTGGCATACGAGTCTACTGGCTGTCAAAAACTCACACAGTCCTCATACTGTCTAAACGACATATTTAGACACAATTTTGACACAATAGTGTCAAAAATGTACACATACAACAAGTTGTTAGCAAACACTGGATTTCTGGCGCAAATTCACCAAGGTTAAAAAACTAACTATAATACATTTTTTTACTCGCTGCACACCGGTCAAAAGTTATTGAAAGATTAGAGCGGCGGGGATGTAGCAATATCGATACCGTTTATCGATAGTAACAATGCTGCTCCTATTCTTCGGCCTGATGTGTGCAGCGAGTTAAATACTATACAATAATAAAATCAACAAAACAGAAAACTAATAATCTAAATAGTCTTGTGATGCAAGGAACTTTGAAAGAAGGCTTATAAAATAATTTCAATACATCAAATCCCGTAATATCCCGTAATTTCGTTGTATTGAAATTAATTACAGAAAATACTAGAATTAATAACAAAAATATTTTATCGTATCTAATTACAATTATTTACAAGTTGTGACTTCAGTCTACTGGTGACCAGAGAACTGTAAAGCTCACAAAACATAAGATTTAAGAGAAATTTAAACATATAAATCAGTTAAAATAATTTAATTATACCCACTTGTTACAATACGTGGTCTAAAGTTGAATTAAGTTTATAAAATAATAATTTGTAAGTTCTTTCACGAAAACAGACTAAAGATGGTAAAAGCCTAAGTAAGGCTAAGCCAGCATATAAGATATTATATACTTAGGCTGGATTTCACGCACAGATGCATCGAACTATTCCGAATTATCTAACACGGATTAACAAATGTCAATACAAAATGTATTGATCTTGCCAATCCGTGCTAGGTAATACAGATTAACAAGCTTCGCAAACCCGCCTAAAACTACATACTAATTCAACTTTATTCCTCGTTTATTAATAAAATGAGAAGTACAAATAGCGTTATCTTAAAAAACACTAAATTAACATTAATACTGCGTATAATCCTAAATACTGGTAGCCATAAAGTACAAAATAATCTTCATGATACAAGAAAGTACTAAAGCTTCTACAAAGTTGTTGAAAACCTGCTTACCTACTTAACTGGTGTATAGATAGACTAAGTTTAGTTTTCACTTTATAGTCTAAACCAACATTTTCCCATGAGAACTGTAGGTAGTAAAAAAAATTACAGCCGTATTCACAAACGGCCTGACAAAAGGATTAAACTTTTGTCACATATTCGATTATCAGTCACAAGAGCAAGACAAAGGTTTAAGCCACACACACATTGGGTGGTTTGTAAATATGACTGGTTATTTTAATACTTATTTTCATTAATTTGAAGACCCTGCATCGAAATTGTTCTCTAAAAATATAGCATAGGCTCATTTGCAGAGCTTGCCAGTCCGAATTTGGTGAATATGTCATCTAACAACAAGATAGATAGAATTAAAGCACCAAAAAAGATAATTTCGTAAAATAAATACCTTCAACTATCGATTAATACAAAGGGACTCAACGTATTTAGGATCCATCTCGTCTATTTCTCTCCCTTTTGTCTCCGGCACAAACAAAACAACAAAAAGTAGACATAAAACAGAAATACCTGCATACATCCAAAACAAACCATATAACCCTATATGCTCTTGGATATCTGCCGCTGTTTTCACATTCACAAACCCACATAAATGGCTAAAACTTGTCGCTAGGGCACTACCTGTCGACCTATATTCCAAAGGAAACAGTTCACCAACCAACAATGAAGAAATAGGACTTATGCCTAAAGAAAACGCAATGGCAATGGTCAATACGCACAATAAAGGTATCCAATCGTACGAACTAGGTTCAGCTATGGTTATATCTGTGGAATTTCTTATGACTTCTTCATAGTACGCGTAAGATCCAAACCCTGCTAAGGCAATGGACATCATTACTCCAGATATCATAAGTAATGGCAGTCTTCCAACATGATCTATAAGTATTCCTGACAAGCAAGATGCTAGTAACTGAGCGACGCTTGTGGTTATTGCACCTCCATGAGGGTTCATAGTCCTGAAAGTTTTTTTGAACAATTTAACAGCGTAATAGTTGAATAAGTTGGCTCCAGTATATCTCTGGAAGAACATGAGTCCACACGTGATTAGCACAGGTCTGGTCAACCTTTTTGAAAGCAAAACTTTAAGTTTACTCGTATGGTTTCCATACATTTTGCTTGCTAAGATATTGGTTCGAATTGTTGCTAATTCCTGCCTGATGTCTGCGTCAGGGCCTCTCAACCATTGTAAAGATTCTTCGGCTTCTTGTTCCTTTCCTCTTAGTAGTAAAGAGGATGGAGTCTCAGGGATGAAGAATAAGGCGAAAAATAGTAAAATTGGTGCAAAAGCGACCATCAGTGCGAGCTGATACCAGTTTAGGTAGGCTCCTAGAGAAAATGATATTAAAATGCCTATTTGACTTAGAATTTTAAGGACTGAGCTGAGGCATCCTCTTATTTCGGGAACTGCTATTTCTGTGACGTAAACCTGAAAAGAAAAATAAATAATTAATGAGACGATATAAAGTTTAATAGGATGTTAGCCGCAATATCTGTGGCATTTTTCATATTAAGTCTCAATACAAATTGAGGTCTAAATGTAAGCATTCGTTCAATTCCTGCAGGCCTAGACAAGTGGCAAACGCTTCCAAGCGTTTCGTTTTCTAAAAACGATAACGCTTTAGCGTTAACGATATTCAATTCGTAGCCAAATGTACAATTACCTGGCGAACGCTCATTCTATTTATTCATTCGATAAAATCTACAGTTTTGTCTATGGTTTCTATCGCAAACGTCAAATTCAATTTGACAACTGAAAGCAGGCGCGTAGAGTCCATACAACTCGATTCCCATCGACTTACCTTTGAAATTGGGCACTAATGTTCATAGTTAAAAACCTACTACCAACCTAGTGCCTAACCTTTTCAGTGAGTTTTGTTGTTTTGTGTTTTGTGTTTTTCTGTGTTGGATTGATAGAACACGTGTACATAAGGTGAAGTTTGACTATAAAGGTAGGTGAATTATGAATTACTGATTTCCTACTTTTGGCTGAAGGAAATTTTCATAACCTGAGTTATGAAAATAAAAAAACACATAACATAATTAATTGATTTAGGCCATGCTCGTCCTGAAATGACGATTGATTACAAAAGAAAGGACAGAACGGATTTACGACGAATTTATCGTATGTGAAGGTGGGGCCTATCACCGCGACAAGTTTCTCAAATGTTCAGCTAAGGAAGGGAAGTACTGATAATGCCAGGCGCAGTAGCGCCTGGCTTCAACAGTACTTCAATGGGCGACCGTTTAAGTGTGGAATTGCATTGCGGTAGGTAGTTGTAAGAACAACGCGGGATCGCGACTTGCGCGAGTGAAACTTGAGTTTGCTATTTGGTCCAAACACCGGCGAGCAACATGGTTTCTACGTCTAAGCCACTCTTCTTCACAATCCGCAAACCACAAGTCTTAGGGTGTGTATTTTCACAAACAAAACGTCAATAATCTATTTAACAAAAACTCGACACGACGAAGCTTTCCCAGCTGATTAAAAAATCCCCTTGTTT
The DNA here is from genome assembly GCA_949358125.1 of Idaea dimidiata. Taxonomy (NCBI): domain Eukaryota; kingdom Metazoa; phylum Arthropoda; class Insecta; order Lepidoptera; family Geometridae; genus Idaea; species Idaea dimidiata. The sequence continues at coordinate 15,843,543 of OX442334.1, read as the reverse complement.
TTTTAGTTTTCTACAAGGTGCTGGCGTTCGCTTTGTAAGCGTACGATAGAAACGCTCAAGGAGCGTTTTCGTTTGTCAAATATGCCACTTGGCTACACTATACATGGCGCTAAACGCACGGCAAACGTTTCGTTAGATGGAATAGAAAATGAATAAACGCTTGGCTACCAATTTTAAAGTTCGTTACGCTAGACCACGTGATATTTCGATAGCTAATGTCAACCACATACATTTACCATTCTATTCTACTAGCGTTAACGATAATAGAAAGCCACTTGTCTAGGCCAGCTGGTCCCGAGTGTGATTAACCTTCACTTAACTTATTAAGCAAATTTAAACGTCTACCAAAACCTTTCAAAAATAATTCAAATCTGAGGAAAAACCATTGTTTACGGTTATATTTAGATTAACGAAATTTGAAGTGTGATTAGATTTCTTCATCAAGGTGTATAAAATATCCTAGCAGCGCCTCGCAGATTACCCGTAGAAAGATCGAGATAAAATTAGCCTATGTTATTCAAAATCCCCAGCTATCTGCATATAAAGTTTGGTCGCAATTTGTACATTAGTTTTTGGATGACGGAGTAACAAACATACTTACAAAAAGCTTTCACATTCATAATAAGTAGGATTTTCAAACAACTTACTTGTGTAGTCATAATGATACATGAAATGAGCATGCCCCCGCAGAAAGACGCCACAGATATCATATGCACACCATTCGACAAGGCTGTGGCAAGCCATGCCAAGGTGTAGGGAATAGCTGTGGCCATCAGCACTGTTCGTCTGCCCAGTCGCATGGCCATGCCACCCAGGATTCCACCCACGAAGGCACCTGGTGAAAGAAAGGAAAACGTAAATAAACTGTTTTCGATGAATGTTGGAGCTGAATGTTGGAGCCCGACGTTTCGAGACCTATACAGATCTCCTTACCCTGAAGAAGAGAACGGCCTTGGTAAAGGCATCGAAATCTCGCGCTTTAAAATAAATGCTAAGATATACGATAATATTAACGATTTTAAACTAACAAACAAATCATAATGTAGGTCATCATCATCATCACTGTCATCATCAGCCTGTTGCAGTCCACTGCTGGACATAGGCCTCTCCAATTGCACGCCACCTAGATCTATTTTCGGCTTCGGCTTCATAATGTAGGTAGCTAACCATTTTTACTATTTTAATTCGTTAAAATCGTTAAAATAAAAAATAGTAAAAAAAAAGTTAAAATTGTCACAAACTAACTGCTTTCCATTTTTAAACATGATAAACGAAGGGAAGTCTGTACCTGGCATTAAAATGTTTTTTTTTTCTCTTTAGCTAGTTAGCTAGCATTATAGTGCTGTCAGTGTAAACTTTTATTCTATGGCGATACGAAGTGGCGCCGGGCCTGCTAGTATTTATTAATTGAAACTTTGAAACAAACTGCCACTGCAGTCTATATTTATCCTGTGTCAATGATGAATCGATGATGTGGATCCGAGAGGCATTTGAAAGTTATCTCACTTATCTGACGAAAGATTTATATCTTACTGAAATAGATCAGTGAATCGGTGGTTCAAAGGCGAACGTCCACTGATAACAAAACTAAGTTTATTTAGCTTAGATCTGGACATAAAACATGAAATTTGTATTATTCCGATATTCCCGCGGGACGAAGACTAGCAGGTTGACAGCGCGCGAGAGCCATATTAATAAAAGGGGAATTAGGTCGGAGTAGTTATTCCGCTTTTTGTTTCTGTCTGTCAACTTTGAAAGTTCTTGTCACGGAAAAAGACAAAGTTTGTTCTCACTACTCCGACCTTATTTCCTTTTTATTAATAAGGCTACGAAAGTTTAGATGTTTGTATAGGTATTTGTTTTTGTCTGGATGTTTTTATTTCGCTCAGGCAAAAACTACTGAACCGATTGCAATAAGACTTAGAGAACAGATAGCGGGAGATCTGTTATAAGACATAGGCTATTTTTATTCCGCTACTCCCATTGGATCGGAACTTATGCGGGCTAAAACGGGCCGTTTCCGGGCCGGGTTGGGGACGGGCTTCTTTTATTTATATTAGACAGCTTTTGTTTTGCTTATTGTCCGTGCCGTGCATGTACCTATGTTTTCATACAAAATCAGCTAATCCCCGGCTTGGTACGGATACGGCCCGGTTTAGTATAAATCATCTTTAAATCTCACGCGCAGCTAGTATAGCATAAACTGGAAAGCAATCCTAGACGAAGGTAGGTCCACCCACGGCGGCGCTAAGACTCCATAATCTCGTCTAATTGCTCAATAAGTTTTAATTAACGTCTTAATTAATATAATACTGTCGGTCTTCAAGTTTTATTTGATTTTCTTAAAGGTACGGGTAATTTGATAGATTTTGGTCTTTGAATTAATTTAGAAGGAACTTTGTTAAGGAATGTGAATCCAATTCTTTGGTTTGGAATTAAGTTGTATTGATAATTGAGTTTATTAATTTGATGAACGCGGGTCTAGTTTTTTATAAGATGGTAGGTATCTGGTGTTGTGATCTAAGATATAGCACGCATGTCTGGAAGGTAGCTGCAAGTAGGAAATTCCCTTTGAGGTCAAAAAATGCCAAAAAAAGGCGAAGAAGATCGATCGACTCCTAATAACCACGACAATATCGGAATCAAAAGTAGCCTATGTCCTTCTCCAAGATTCCACCTATCTTTATAGGAAATGTCATCAAAATTGGTTCAGCGGCTGAGGCGTGAACTTGTAACACACAGACAGACAAACAGAGTTACTTTTTCTCCAAACGCACGCAAAAAACGATACCGCTGTATTATTGTGAGTGTGTGTGTACCTAAGCTTAAATCATTCCGAGTTAATTTGAAAACAATCAAGGAATGTCTAGGTATTTACGTTTCCCGCAAAAACCACGAAAACAAATTAACATGTTAAGATTAATTTGTTTAGCTAAACGTAAACGTCTGGCAAATAAATTTAGACGTGGAGGATTTTTTGCTATCGAGTGGTAATTCCGTAATTTACTGATTGAGATAGGTAGAAGCTATTTTATTTTATTGAGGCTCCTACACACTATACTGATACTGGGGTTCCCTACGCTACTTCGAACTACTTTAAGTATAGGTTTAATATAATTTAGTCACCGACTAAATCCATTATTATAGTTAAACTTAAGAGTTGGTCTGCTAAAGTAGGTGACTTTTTTATGCACTGTTGGCACTTACTGTAACTTTTTTATTTAGGTTTAATTGTTAGCTAAAGTGGTTAGATTTAATTATTTTGTATAATAGGATTAAATGCCACTGCTGCGAAAGTGGCGATACTGATTAGATCAATAAAAAAAACGCTACTTCGAAACACTATCCATCGAAACACCTTTCGCCGAAGACGATTTACCGATAGATTACATTACCGTATTCCCCGATTATTCAGTTCCCCTATGGTTCGAGGGACAACAACCGGCTGTTGATTTTAAAAAGGGCGTCTTTTTATTAAACGGTGGAGGTTATCTCTACACCTTATCTTTTTTTGGAGTGATGATCAGAATTCCATCCCAAAATGCTGTGAATGACTAATATTTGAAAATTTAGCAATATAATCGGTTCCTAAAGAACTTGATATGACAGTTTTACTAGGTAGATCCAGATTTTAATGTAGTTTGGCTCGACTTCATAGATTAGGTACATAACCGATAAGTCGGTGGCACTATTTGTATAGGTGAGGTTATTTGTCCCACTGAATATCTGCACCTGCGTTTTCATCCGCATAAATCCCGACCCCGGCGAAATATCGCTGCTTGCATATTGTATAGTAAAATGTTATTAGCTAACCCCTTACTTATAAAAGCTAATTAATGTGCTGCATCTTTGCATCGTTTGTCTTTTACTGTCACATGAAGTTTCAAAGTTTCAAAGACAGACACAGACAAACGTCACATAACTTAGTCACGTGTAAAAAATATTTTATAAGTAAGGGAGTAAATCTACAACAAAATCCTTCATAAAATGAACGTCTAAAGAAAACTTAAAAGCGTTTTCTGCTGTCAGACATACCTCCATCTCTCTCCTCTATCTTTTATCTTCATCTGTATTATGCTATAAAACACGAGGCGCGAAGCTATCTGCTCTTTCTTCGTGCAAATCTTTCGCAGACAAAAATAAACGGTTCAAATACAAACTGAGTTCTATATTTACAACCGATCTGTAGTTACAGATTGAGTGCTTCAGGCACAGACTTTAAAATATAAATAGATGGACTCTTACAAACAATAAGATGAAGGTGCATTTTGTTCTGATTAAACAAACTCGCTTCTTCTTTTCGAATAAGGGCTGAATTTTCAAATCCCTAGATAGAGATATCTGACAAATAAAATGTTACACCAACGACTAAAAGACGTCACTATGATATATTTTATTTAAAAAGAAAATTTAAATTTAGAAGATGAAAATTTGATGGCTTTCAAATTGGGTTGGGTTCGAACTTATTCGATAGATATCTTTTATCCGTAGAATGAAAAATCAGGCCTAAGTAGCATAATGGTTTTCACGATGTTGCATAGAAATTAAACTTAATATTCGGTGTTTATCGCGAGATCTAGTAAAACAGTAACCCAGTGAAACATTGTCCTGTAATATTTATTCATTTTACTATAGGTACACACGCGAAAGCCTATTCTGGTCTATTTTCCTTTAGGGTTTATTGGACTATATAGTCTAGTCAAAGTCATAGGAGGTTACCATGATCTACTTATTGCAGGATCAAAATCGTCCAGCTAATACATTAAATTAAAATTAAAAATCCGAGACTCCTTAACAAAAAAACGACTTAAAAAAAATAAGATTTTTAAGCAGTCTATGTTCTTTAATTTTATTTTAATTTATTATCTGGACGATTTAATCTTCTATAACTTCGACTAGGCTAGTCCAATAAGCTTTTAGAGGAAAATAGACTAGAATAGGCTTTCACGTGTATAGCGCACCCATAATATGTATATCTAACAAGATATTTACATTATCGTCTTTAGTGATATGGAACCGCAGACCCATGGAACTAACTAATCCGGATTAGACAGATCTCGACATTTGGTATCTATGAATTGTGCTAGTTAATCCGAATTACTTGCAGCCGAATACAGAAACGTCATTTAAAATTTGAGAGGTTCTTAAATTATTGAGCAGTTTCTAAATTTAAAATTAGTATGGCAATTTTGGAGTTTGAGAGCTGCTTCTTTGTTTAATTAGTTCTGAAATGTTGAGTAGCGTTTCAGTATTCGGCAGTTAGTTTGATGCAGCTGCGCCAGCCTAAAGTAGGTGTCTACGGAACGCGACCTCCAATAAGAAGAAAGAATGCCACAAGAAACTCAACTCAGTAGATCGGGAATTGTTACTGTATAAATGGCCTATAAGAACATGTAGTAAGGTATAGGTACAATTTCTTATTCCTCAATTTTCTCTCTGTATACTTAGTACAAATTACTGTTTGGCATTGATGCCTGTTATTTCTAGAGATTTTATAGACTGTTTAATTTCACAGTACTAGCGGATAGTTTCTTGGAAAGACCACAGAGTACACAACAGTATCTATAAGTTAAACTAAACAGTGTTCTTAAACTAAACATGGGCTAAAAACGTACGGTGTGGAGAGATTTGTCTATTTGAAGCGATGCGAAATAACAAATACGTATTTTGAGAGAAGAAATTCGTAGGAAAATCCTCCTACGTGTAAAGGAAGTAAGATGAGTAAGAACACAAGAAAACAGCAAATTTTGCTTGGAAATAGGTGCAATGAAACTAGAAAGACTTCTATACTTCTTCCTTTTCTTTTGTCTATCTTGAGAGCGATATCTGTAAATCCGCCAAAATATCAGAATAGCATTGCAAAAATGCTGGAAATAATAATATCAGGCGACATTACTACTTCTAGTCTCTAATAGAGACCAGTCCATTTGTATGGTTTTAACATTATATGCATATAGCTGCATCGTTCATTACAAACAAACAGATAAATCTTTCCTCTTTATAATATTCCTATAGAAGTATAGAAATAGTCTACTTAGAAGACTCTTGCGCACGAAAGCTTCATCTCAGAGACAGAAAATAAACCAAATCGTTGGAATGCAATCCGTCTTGAGTATTTCAGTAGCGAATTCGATTCTTGTCTGTTATCTTTATTATAAATAACTTGTTTGATCAATGATAACTTTTGGCTCAAAATAGGCTATATCTATATGTAGGGTTTATCTTTCTTATTTGTACTAATAAGTAATATTATAAAGAAAATAGATTCATGTTTTTTAATTTTTTTATTTGATTTATTCGAATGGCTACAAAACTATCTACTGAACCGATTTCAAATATTCGTTCACCAATAGATCTAATATCAATTTTTGACAAATTGAATTTCCATTAAACTTTTCCGTCTAAGATTCCGCCCTTGTTTCTATTTCGATCGCCTATTATTTTGATTTCGATCGTCTCTGTTTCCAATTTCTATAATTTATCTTTTTATCTCCATCGCCTTTTGTTTTTTTTATTTCGATCACCTTTTGTTTCTTATTCGATTCTTTCCGTGGTTTCCACTTCCCAACTGGTGTGATAGTGGTCAATCAATTAAATCTTTCTATACCAACATCAATTTTATATCCATTTAAAAGAAGTCGTTTAGCCCAAAGCAATAATTCTCAATAAAATGCTCGTTTAATTTCATTATATGGAAACTAATATTTCAAAAAATACTTTCACAACACTAAGCGCTAAAAGCCCCACATTCCGTCATTGCAAGCCGCCGGCTACGCATTATGCTTTATTAAAAGCATCATCAAAAACACTACAGCATATAATTTACTATCGGTAATTGAATCTGCACATCTTAATATAAAATCGTACCATGAAATTACCGGCTTCGAAAATAATTTTGTTAAGGCTCCGTTATTTTTATAGGCGTTTGCACAGAACTGGTTAAACTAAAATAATAGGGGTTAAAGTATGAAATTGCCGTTTTATTGCAATAGGTTCTTTGAATTGACATAGAATCTTCATGGTTTGAGGTTTTCGAATGAAACTTTTTTCAAATGGTTTCTGTGATGTTCTTTTTTTAAAAAATGTGAAACATTTGAATATCGACTTTCAATTGTTTTTGTTATTCAATTTAGACAAGAAAGATGGATACTGCGAAAATTCGAGTGATTTTTGAATACGAGTTCCGACGCGGAACTAACGCGGCAGAAACAGCCCGCAATATCAATGCTGCGTTTGGAGAGGGGTCTACTAATGAACGCACCGTGCGATTTTGGTTTAAACGCTTTCGTGATGGAAATTTCGACTTAAAGAACGAGCCACGAGGAAGACCGCCCACACAGGTGAATAACGATGAATTAAGAGAGATAGTGGAAGCCGATCCTAGTCAAACTACCCAGGAATTAGCGGCATGGTTTAACGTTACCTTACCCACTTTATTGACTCACTTGCGTCAAATCAATAAAATAAAAAAATACGAAAAATGGGTGCCTCATGATTTGACTGATCTGCAGAAAGAAACGCGTGTTGAAACTTGTGTTGCCTTGTTGAACCGGTACAGAAATGAAGGAATATTGGATCGAATTGTAACATGTGATGAAAAGTGGATTCTTTATGATAACCGGAAAAGAAAAATGCAATGGCTGACCCCAGGTCAAATGCCACAACAGTGTCCTAAAGCAAAACTTACCAATAAAAAGGTAATGGTAACTGTTTGGTGGTCTCAGCATGGTGTTATTCACTATAGTTTTCTTCGATCTGGTCAAGCAATTACGGCAGATGTCTATTGTGCCGAACTCCGAACCATGTTGACAAAACTAGCAGTAAAACAGCCCCGACTCATGAATCGATCTTCACCATTATTGCTCCACGACAACGCGAGACCTCACACAGCACGAGAAACCATTTTGACCCTTCAGGAACTGCACTTAGAAACCATTCGTCATCCTCCGTATTCACCAGACCTTGCTCCAACGGACTACCATTTTTTTCGTGATTTGGACAATTATCTACGTGACAAGAAGTTTTCTTCCCAGGAGGCAGTACAAAATGCTTTCACACAGTTTGTGCAGTCTAGATCGTCGGAGTTCTATCGCCAAGGCATTAATAACCTTCCCATTAGATGGCAGCAATGTATAGATAATAATGGCAACTATTTTGATTAAATAAATTTGTTAAAAATTTAAAAAATAAACAATTAAGATTTTCAGTACAAATCGGCAATTTCATACTTTAACCCCTAATACTTAGTCTGTTATTATAATTATCGAAAATTGAATGTTTTAATCGACATAAAGAGGAAAGTAACTTCCCTGTACCTAGCCCGAACTTGGCTACGAGATACCGTCGTATAAGGTGACCAAAATATAGATAGATAGACTAGCTAACCCCGCGGAATAACCCGCGTATATCCCGACCCCGCGGAATCACTGTTAGTCTCCCATCACTTAAACTATTCATGTGTAAATTTTCATCTAAATAAGTTAAACCTTTTGACTTGAAGACGGAACAAACAACGATTTATAAAACTATTTTTAATGAAAAGATATATTCACAAAAACACAGCGCACGGTCTACGTCAGGCAGGATTCGAACCAACGCATCTCAATCCAATCCGGGGAATGCGACTTAAACCTTTAGCGCCCAGCGAACGCCCAGTGCGGGCTTGAACACTTAAAAATAAAAATATAACGATTTATAATATTAGTTTGCATAGATAAAAACATGTTCGGGCGGGATCGGAACTAACACGGGTAAAACCACAGGACACAGCAATAGTAAGCTACAAAAACCATCCTTCCCTTCGTACAGAATTGCCTTAACAAAAACCAAAGAGCTACGAGAAAATTCAATAAATTCATTGAAAATGGTACAATAATTTGCATTAAACCGCACATAAACCGGTATACGAACGTGGTATCTAATTTATTTCGTATCCAGAAGTCGTAAATAATAAAGATTTATGTTAATACTCTTACTTTTGATATATTAAAGCTACGCACTAAACGCTTCAAGTGTTGTTTTAACATGGCTCCAATCAGATTTTGTAAATTTATTTTTATTGGAATTTAGCCTTTCATTGCGATCTTACAAAAATACCGCAGAATTCTCAATGTCATCATAGGGTTTACCCGCGCACGTTCAAGTTATGTGAGTTAATAACATCGCTCTTACGGTGAAAGAAAACATCGTGAGGAAAACCACCTAAAGCCTAGTTAGCTCCAGACGTATAGACCAGTTCTTTCCTTTGCTAATGGCTGACTAGACTGGAAGGGTGGTAAGCCTACTTCACCTAACAATGTCGCAGGCACTACAGCGCTATAAATAACATGGATTATAAGGTGCTCGCGTTGTATAATTCATCTAAATTTAGATGAAAAGGCCATTTAGGGTTGACCCCTCGAATGGGATCAATTAAATGGACTGACTGAAGACGGGCCCAGGCTGAATCGCGGCTGACCAAGTTTTTATTAGTATTAGTTTACACTCCACCATAATAGTCTTAACTTGGTATTCAAAGGGATATGATTGCCAACGATCGCCTTTCTGTTTTTAATTATTTGTATTTGACTAGCTGCTGATCATAACAAACACAATGTAAAAAGAATTATCAAAATCGGTCTAGCCGTTCATGAGTGATGCCATGACCATGCAAAAAGGGATTCATTTTTATATATAAAGGACATCTTAAATCTAACTAGATGAACAAAGATTTAAAAAAATTGAGTACTTACTAATACGGAACCCTTTAAAAATAAAACGGCTTATTGACCAAAATCTGTTCGCAAATGACACATTGTTATTATGTTCTGAGTTATTGTTCTGCTAAGAGGGAAGTCAAATAAACATTAAATAATAAATACAGGGTGGTCCGAGAACGTTTGCGAATTGTTATTTCGTATGATTTAAAACACATTGCCTCGTTACGATGATGAAGAGGCGTTTTGGCAAGAGAAATATCGATGTTGTAAACAATTTTGGTATGTGGAATTATTGTTTTAGTGATTACAGAGCAATTTTGCTTTATTTTCGTTATTTTTTTAAAGTTGAAGTGTTTTACTAGGTAAATAATATAAATGTAGAAAAGATAGTTTGTTCGTGTTAAAAAATAATCATATTTATAAAGTGCGACTCACTGTTATTTACTCCTAAACAATTATGAAATTTACAATGTGTTTTTTTTATTTACCTATTAACAAAAAAAAATGTTGTTCCCGAATAATGTTATTATTTTACTTCTTCATACGTATGATCCATGATAACATTAGTTAAGACCAACATTTGGAAATAATTTAGAGGAAAAATACATCTTCGAAAACACAATGCATTCGTTTGTTTTGCACGGACACGGCATGGGCACCTGCAAATAAGAGCTATCTTCATGCAAAGGTAGCACGACTAGGATACGGCCAGTTCCAGGCTCGGTCTAACATAAAATATCAGCTAAGGGAGTTGTAAAATTGTGACAAAATATTATGTGCCAAATGTACAATAACGCAAATTATCCTTAAACCAATTTTAATCTTAGTTATAGTGTTTCAATAAAAACTATTTGCATAGATCACATTAAAAATGTAATATTTAGCCGTATTCACAAATTACCTTATGCGTGACTTTATGCTTTGTCGTTGCTTTGTCGTCTAAGTCAGTAAATTAAATAATCAACGTCTCAGCGACTATATGAAAAAAAAACCAAGTATACAGGGTCTTTACTTAATACAACTGATAGTTCTAAATACCTTATCTCTACCAAAAAGACGAGCAACTTCCGCCATTTATCATTGTCCAAAAAATATTACCAGCAAACGAATCTGAAACATCCTGTAAGATTGTGCAACATATTTATCAGCAATACATCATTATTTCGGCTGACAGGACAGCCAACGTGCAGTCGATGACCCCTGCAGTTCGGGCCATCGGTCTTTGACATGTGAAACAACACGTTACGCAATTTGCTAACACGAAAAGTGCAGGATATTCGCGTGTCCGATGACACTTGACTTTTGACTTTGACATGTCAAGTGCGGGTTGTTAGCAAGTCGTTTGAGAGCACCCTGTCTTTGTAACGTATTTTTTTAGTCTCAGTCTGAAATAATACTTGTCTATTTATTGGGTTTGTCGATAATTAAATAACTAAGTCCACGGGTTCACCACCTGGCCAATACCCAATAGGTAAAACCAGTTCGGTGCCGTTGCTTCCAACTCTCTTACTGGTCTCTATGGGTCTGTATCGTGGGGAATGAGAGATTTGGACAAAACAAAAGTTTGTGTTCGGCACTGGTTTTTTCAGAAGCAAAATTAAGCATAAAGTTTCATGCATTGTACGAAAATGAATACTCGACGTAGGGTTGATTTATCAATCTACAGATAAAAGTTGACTGTCAAATAAAATGACACTACCAAATTTAAAAACCCCTGGAACTCTAATTTCTCTAAGAAAGATTGTGACGTTTTTATTCGGCAGGGTTACAATTTATGGGGCAGATATCTCTATTTAGAGATTGTAAAATTTAGCCCTGAGTGCAAATGTTTGTTAATATAGGTAAGCTGGCAAAAGGGGTTACTTGCGTTGTGAATTTCTTCCAGACAACCTTTGGGTCAAAAATAACTCTAACTTTGAGTTTATGCAGTTAAGTAGATGTTACACTACGTTGCGTCCAAGTAACTGTACTTTGTGGTAGGTAAGTAATTACTTAACTAATTCTAAGTAACATTAAGCAGATAATATTTGACAGCCGGAAATGGGGATCACTTTCTTTTATAACGGGATGTCACATTAAAATTGTGAATAGAACAGATAAAATAACTATTTCTGTTAACTTAACTCTTGGATAGATTTAGAGGAACGCTGATATGTATAGGTGCGGTCACTAAGGATTAATTTACTGCGGCATTTTTTAAAAGTGTTTACGGTCATCCAAATGGTAAAAACGGGACCCTTTAACTAAGACACCACTGTCCGTCTGTTTGTCTCATGAACTGATCACGGTTCAGCATCTTTATGTATTAGGGGTTAAAGTATGAAATTGCCGATTTGTACTGAAAATCTTAATTGTTTATTTTTTTAAATTTTTAACAAATTTATTTAATCAAAATAGTTGCCATTATTATCTATACATTGCTGCCATCTAATGGGAAGGTTATTAATGCCTTTGCGATAGAACTCCGACGATCTAGACTGCACAAACTGTGTGAAAGCATTTTGTACTGCCTCCTGGGAAGAAAACTTCTTGTCACGTAGATAATTGTCCAAATCACGAAAAAAATGGTAGTCCGTTGGAGCAAGGTCTGGTGAATACAGAGGATGACGAATGGTTTCTAAGTGCAGTTCCTGAAGGGTCAAAATGGTTTCTCGTGTTGTGTGAGGTCTCGCGTTGTCGTGGAGCAATAATGGTGAAGATCGATTCATGAGTCGGGGCTGTTTTACTGCTAGTTTTGTCAACATGGTTCGGAGTTCGGCACAATAAACATCTGCCGTAATTGCTTGACCAGATCGAAGAAAACTATAGTGAATAACACCATGCTGAGACCACCAAACAGTTACCATTACCTTTTTATTGGTAAATTTTGCTTTAGGACACTGTTGTGGCATTTGACCTGGGGTCAGCCATTGCATTTTTCTTTTCCGGTTATCATAAAGAATCCACTTTTCATCACATGTTACAATTCGATCCAATATTCCTTCATTTCTGTACCGGTTCAACAAGGCAACACAAGTTTCAACACGCGTTTCTTTCTGCAGATCAGTCAAATCATGAGGCACCCATTTTTCGTTTTTTTATTTTTTTATTTTATTGATTTGACGCAAGTGAGTCAATAAAGTGGGTAAGGTAACGTTAAACCATGCCGCTAATTCCTGGGTAGTTTGACTAGGATCGGCTTCCACTATCTCTCTTAATTCATCGTTATTCACCTGTGTGGGCGGTCTTCCTCGTGGCTCGTTCTTTAAGTCGAAATTTCCATCACGAAAGCGTTTAAACCAAAATCGCACGGTGCGTTCATTAGTAGACCCCTCTCTAAACGCAGCATTGATATTGCGGGCTGTTTCTGCCGCGTTAGTTCCGCGTCGGAACTCGTATTCAAAAATCACTCGAATTTTCGCAGTATCCATCTTTCTTGTCTAAATTGAATAACAAAAACAATTGAAAGTCGATATTCAAATGTTTCACATTTTTTAAAAAAAGAACACCACAGAAACCATTTGAAAAAAGTTTCATTCGAAAACCTCAAACCATGAAGATTCTATGTCAATTCAAAGAACCTATTGCAATAAAACGGCAATTTCATACTTTAACCCCTATTATCAATGTTTGCCCGAAAAGCCAACATCAAAATTAGTTAGTAGGAAACTCGGGCACTAAAATAAAACGTATGTTCGAAAAGCCTACATCAAAATTAAAAAGTAGTAAACTCGGGCACGGATCCATTTTTTTGTGCCCGAATAGCGCCCTAAGCGTTTCTGGTGCCGCTATAATTGCAACTGACTTGTTCACTAGGCAATAGCAATTACTGCCGAAATATCGAGCTCTATAAAACAAATTGAAATAAAGATTTCTTTGCTATTTGAAGAGGAAGAGTAAAGGACTTTCTAACAAGGCTAAAAATAATGATCTTACTTTTTACTAATCCTACTAATATTTTAAACGCGAATGTTTGACTTATGTGTATGTGACTTTGTTACTTAATCAGAATCACGCAAAAACTACTGAACCGATTGCGATGGGGCGCATCCAATATAATCTAAACACAATGTGATTTATACCGAATTATGAGTTTAATTTCATATTAAACAACTATGTTAAGTACACCGTTATTAAACAATATTTTTTAAATTTAAATCGTACCTACAGATCGTACTCACCCAATAAACTCAAGCTGGCAATCCAACTGGCCTGCTGATCGCTGACTGTGAAGCTGCCCCCGTGATGCATGGAGTCCTGCATAGACGCGATGGCCGGAGACATGTACCCCTTGCTCAGACCTGCTGCGAACGGGCCCAGGGATACCGCCAGGGCTGCCAGGATCTTCAAGCACAGATAATATTTGAGTTAGAATTTTCTTCTTTTTGACGGACTCTGTGGCGAAGGTCCGTCTGAAACGCAGATGGTTGCAATATTTATATTCAAGCATAAATACTTGCACCAGGCGGAAATCGAACCCGCAATCTTCTGCACTGCAGTCGGGCCTTTGCCCGACGCGCTACAGAGGCCGTCAAAGTTTTTAATATTAGTTATTTAAAGTATAAATAAAGTAACTCTGTATGGCTGTTATGTTTTACACCTAAACCGCTGAACTGACTTGATGAATTTTGGTACAGATAGATGGGAAACGGTGTTTCGGAAGACAACCCAACCACCGAGTGGTGGACAGACGACATTGTAGCGGTCGTGGGCAGTCGTTGGATGGAGGTAGCTCGCGATCGCTATTTGTGACGTCGTATGGGCCTTTATTCAGCAGTGGACGCTAGATATAGAGGCTAAGATGATGATGATGATGATGTGACTGGAGAAGGACATATCCTTGACATACTTTTGATGTCGACGTTGCCGCGGGATAGGAACTTGCGGGTGAAACCGCGAAACTCTACTAGTTTATTAGGTACAAACTTGAACTAAGCCCTAAACAAACACACAGTTAACTAACAAACTTGAAGGGTTAGGTTAACCGCGTAACAATGTAAACTATCATATTATTACATAGCTTTGATTGATAGTTTAAATATTACTTTACAGAGGAAACCCTTTTGTGTCCCACTAGGTTTGTACTATGGGTACTAGACAACGAATATCTTACTTTTCTTACTAATATTATAAACGCAAAAGTTTGTATGTATGTATGTATGTGAGGTTGTTACTCTTTTACGCAAAAACTACTGAACCGATTGCGATGAAACTTGGAATATAGGTAGCTGGGGACCTAGATTAACACATAGGCTACTTTTTATCCCGTTATTCCCGCGGGAACGGGATTTACGCGGGAATTGTAAATTCATACACATTAATAGAAAGAGACCCAGACCAGGTACGAATTTTTTTTTAAGCATAAATATTTGCACTCGGCGGGAATCGAACCCGCAACCTGCCGCACGAAAAAACAAAAATGAAGCATAACACAGTCACGTATTATTATACGTATTATATTTTCTTAGAAATCATACTAGAAAACTAAGCCGCTTTTAATAAAACTTTCACCGTAGGATAGATGCCGTACCTACATTGATATATAGGGTGATACATTAATGGAACAGCGGGATCCGATATCGATCTGTGTTGAACACCATGTGTAGTGAGAATGAACTGGTTTAGGGGTGGGGTAATGTCGAATGTTAATATCGGTAAAAATATTTTTAAAGGGTTAATATTTTTATAGCTTAATTATAATTTGATATTTTTCCGGGCCAGAATCGCGGAAAAATGAGTTCCAGTGGTGTTAGTTTAAAATATTTCTGAACTTAATTGTTATTAATCTAAATGTAATACTGCCGGTTACTAGCTGTTACCACTTGCTGGTGAAAACGACTGTAACTAGTCGTTTTCACCAGCAAGTGTGGATCCCGTGGAAGTAACAAAAAATATTGTATTTTATTATGCAAAACCTGAGACAACATTACAAAGACAAGAGCGAAAACCATGTTTAGTTGACAATGGTTTTATTTTGAGTTGCGTTATGTGTGCAGAAAGAGAGAGAACAAAAGCTAAGATTTCATGAAATCTCCTCCGGGAGCATCAACTTCAGGATCAAAATTCAGAAATAAAAAAGTCTGTTTATTTTTTAATATTTGGGTTCTACGCAAACAATTAAGCAGTTATCAAACTCAAAAAAATTAATATTAATTTTAAATTAAGAAGCTACTCAGCTATTTATTTAAGTTCACCTCAAATTTTAAGGTTGCTGTATTCAGCTTTACGTGTGTAAGTTTAAATGATCCTACAGTCTTAATGTTTTAATAAAAATTAAAAAAAGTCAAAATATATATTTATCGATATCTCGCACCTGGGTGAGAGATATCATCCTAACAATCCACATCCCTACGTCTAAGCAGTCGCACATACATTTCGAAGGGTCAACGACCGACATACTGGCACACATCTCGTGTCCCTTGCTACAAACATACTAACAATTGAAAAACAACTAAATATCAACCTTATTTTTAAACAAGTAAAGTTAAAACAACCGCAAAATGAACAGTAGCAAAATTAGCCTATAAACGACCCATTTAGTAAACGATAAATTTAATAGATTTTCTACCTTAATCCTGGGTATTAAAGTTTAAATTTGTAGTCAATAATTATCGATGTAATGTCACCGATTGGTTTTAGTGTTGGGATTTATCGATATGTGTTAATTTTCTGTGGTGAAGGAACATGCCTATTTAACCCGATTTCAAATCCAATGGGTTTAGTTAAACCTATTTTGACCTACCGATTTCCATTGGATTTAATCGAATTGGGTTAGTTTATGTGTATTACAGTGTATTGCAAGTGGGGATTGCTCAGAGATTTTTGAAAAGTTTTAAAGAATTTAAGGGACATTCCTTAAGAGGTCTCAAAGGTCTTTGGTTCCGTACAGTTATCATATCACAAAAATAACGAATGTTGTATGGAACCCCCACTTCAATAATTATTATGATGTACCTAGACGGGAGTTTTGGCGGGAACGCGTTGAGGAGATGTCTTGCTAAATTTTCATTTTTGTGAAACCTAAGTTTTCAAACCTAGTTGAAATGCGTGCAAATTGTTTAATTTCGGGGGCATATTAATCAATTTAGTTTTGTGAAGATGTAGGTACAAGTGTAGCGAAAGTGAAGGTTGGTGAAAAACATGGACTTTAGCGTTGTCTCTACGTGAACAATCTTTGTAAAACATGGCCCCCGTTTTGCAATGATTCCTCGACTTGACTTTTACTATGACGACTTGACTGTTTCGATGCAAATAACTTGCAAATAATTAATGATACTTGACACTGGCTAGTGTCCAAATGGAAAAGCCATATTAAAGAAGCAGATGTACCTAGACATCATCTGTGAAAATATCAACTGCCTAGTTATCACATTCATTCATTGATTTTCTTAGTTATGGCTTTCTGTCAGCAATATAGGACATTTTAGCCAATTTCACGTACTAATAGTGTACTACCACTAATATACTGTAATCGTTGGAAATAATTTTCAATGCGTAAAGGCTGCATAAAAAATGGCGACGATTTTTCTCCAACCCCATGGAACATCTGTTTGTAACGTGCTAATTTCGTGTTTGGCACTGGTATTTTTATTTCCACTACACTCGTTGAACTTCGCGTAACTAAATTGATAACATGCCGCCGAAATTAAACAATTTACACGCAATAAAACTAGGTTTTGCAAAAATAAAAATTCAGGACGACGTTCCACTAACGGGTCAAAAACAAAAGACCTAGTTATCACGGTTTACGAGATATAGCCTGATGACAGGCAGACTGACATTAAAGTTTTAGTAAAAGGGTCTCGTTTTTACTCCTTTGGGTACGTAACCCTAAAACGAATTACAACTAATAGTAGGATAATGATTATTATTATAGGACTTACCTGTCTTCTGTAGGTATTTCTCCCATCATCAGACCTCATCATCATTATCCGTGTTTCCGGACTGATGTTCGTCATCTTCTCGCTCACACTCAGTATAGCTTTCTCACTCATCACTACATTCAAATTGTTTATTACAACTCAAGCGATTTTGGTAGCTAAAGATAGTTAGGTGGACGATCTAGTTGGCTGATTATTGAACTGTTTTGATCAAATCAAAAGCTTGATTCGTTGTTTGATAGATCACGTGATGTGGAACATTGTTGAAGATGCTTTCATCTGAAATAAAAAAAGTGCATTTTAATTCATATTCGCTTTGTTTTAATAAATTTTGAGAGCGAAGTGATGCCTTTCACAAGTATGTAAACAAAAGGTCTCAGATGCTTAAGTATAAATTAGAATATAAGACATTTGTCATAAAGATAGATAGATATATTAATAACAATTATTTATTGTAACACAAAAACATTAAATCACAGTAATAAACGAAAAACAACTTAAGCCTAGGTGATACAATGAGCGACCTTATTGCATAAAGCGATCACAGTACAGTGACAATAATAGAACGACCGGTCGACGTGTCGGACGGAACACGAACTAGCCATTAAATGCTACGACTTAGACCACTCGATGATAACCTGCAGGCCCTGCAGCTTCCCACCAAATTGCCACGATGGCTCGTTCGTAAAACCTTTTCAAAGTAAATAAAAAAAACACAGGCTTAAAAAGCAAAGAAAATTTGTCATTTTTTATGTAAGTACTTTGAAAAGGTTGAATCAACGAGTCATTGTGGATTGCTACTACTATACAAGATGTAACGGGCATGCCCTTTTAAGCCGAAAGGGGGTTGTTCCAAACATCTAGGCGAACAACTTTTGTTCTACGACTTTTGAAAATTCGAACTTTTATTTTGAAAATTTTTAAGTTATAGTTCACTGAAAAAACAGCTATTTTTGAAAATAAAAGTAATTGTAGTTTCGATTGTTGTCGACTAAACTAAATGAAAGGACAAGATAAGTTCAATGACCTCGAACTCTGAGAAACAGCTGATTTTCAAGTAAACTTTAAACTTAAAATTTTCGATAACTACTTCGAATTTCCAAAAGTCGTAGAACAAAAGTTGTTCACCTAGACGTCTAGAACAACCCCTTTTCGGCTTAAAAGGGCTTACCCGTTACATCTTGTATAAACCGTTTAGTATGTATCAATCATCGGATTATAACCTATTTCACACACCATCTTTCCCTAGATCAACAAAAACACGCCGTTGTAAAAGCAGTAAACCCGAGAACTGACTAACTGCGAGAAGACTTAGGAAAAACATTGATTATCCATTGAGACAATTGCTTTTATTGGAACAGATGGATGGTACGTGGAATTGTGTTTGTTTAGTTTTCTAACCGACTTAAAAAAAGGAAGATGTTCAACATTTTATTGTTATACTCTCTGAGACTATGTTATAATTTCTAGACACCGCGCTCCGAACAACAAAGCCAAGTTCAGTAATACTAAATGCACGAGTAATACGATTTCGATTCCAGTGAATAACCAACTGTTACTCGTGTCACACGTCTGTATTCTACTATTTGTTTTTTTGGGTTTCGTAGTCCTCAAGTCCTCAGTCCTTATAGTTTCGTCATGTCCGACTGTCTGTTTGTTCGTCTGTCCCCGGCTAAGCTCAGAGATGCTTAGTACAAAGAAACTGTAATTTTCGTATACGTGTTGATCACGGCAAGAAAACAGTACAAAAAAAAATACGTTTTTAGGGTAAAAAAATAAAAAATATATTTATTCTGGTTTACCCGATCGTGTGGGGTGTGTCGTCAGATATGTTCTTTTAAAATCATTATGGGTTTTTACAAACCATGTTCCATTTTAGGGTACCGTTTTCAAAATATTGAGCTTAAAAGTGCTAGTTTTAGTGTTATGTGTACCTCCCAACCACAACAACCAAATGGCTTTACTTGGATACGTCAAAATATGTATTCACGATAGAAGAACATTACAATGAAGTGTAAAAGAAAATTGTCAACGTTGAGCTGTCTTTTCAAATTCACGAGTAATTTAAAGAAGTAAAAATTTTAGCAAATTCTGTTACATACTGAAGGTGTAAGTTGTAAAGACTTTTCCAGATTGCAATCTAACTGTTATTAGAAACTAAGAAACAGTGTTATTATTCAATTTAGATAAGTTTTTAGTCATCAAGTCTTAAAGTCAAGTCATGCAAGTTGCATTTCAAAACGATAGTTAACATCGATAGTTATATTTATGTTAACTAATAACAGTTAACTAAACTATGATATCGATGTATATGAGAAATTATCTGGGTCAATGGTGAATAACTATAATTTCGACCAAGGTTTATGTTCGTATGTATGTAATAGTTCAATATACTACGAAATAAATAGAAATTACGTATGTTCTTAGCTAAATAGATAATTGTGCCAAATATTTCTGCGGATCTTTTTGAGTTACTCCACTGTCCGTCTGTCAGGCTGTATCATATGAACCGTGATAGCTAGACAGTTGAAATTTTCACAGTTGAGGTATTTCTGTTGCCACTATACCACCACCTAGGTACCTAGGTACTAAAAATCTAAAAACGGAACTAAATTAAATCATCCGTGGCCAAATTGGAAAAAGGCGTTGGGACGGATCCCCAGAGATGCAGGTCCAAGTCCTGCCGGGTGCGAAATTTTTGGAAAGCATTTCTTTAAGTACAGTCACTACACTTGGATGTAGAAAACACTTTAAAATATATCAAAAACGGAACTAAATAAATAATTTACGTAGGACTCCCATGTAACGAACGTGATTTTTTTTGTAATATACTTAATGTGTGTGTTTTTGTAATATAATATGTGTGTGTGCTACGTGTGCGAGTCCGTCTCGCACTTGGCTGTTTTTTGAGTTGCGTTGTATACATTAGTAGGATAGGATATATCCTATCCTACTAATATTATAAAGCTGAAAGTTTGTAAGTATGTCTGTATGTGTGTATGTGTGTTTGTTACTCAATTACGTAAAAACCGCTGAACCGATTGCGATGAAACTTGGAATATAGGTAGCTGGATACCGGGAATAACACATAGGCTACTTTTTATTCCGATAATCGCGCGGAAACGGATTTACGCCGGTACAACCGCGGGGCGTAGCTAGTAGAGTATAAAGTATTAAATATTTTTAAATTCCGCTTACGTTATACCATAAGTTGTGTTCATTTTTCATTAAGATAAACTAGTTAAAAGAAAACCCTGTACATACCTATATGCAAAGATTAAAAATAAAACCAGCCAAGTTCGCATCGGGCTCGCTCACGAAGGGTAGGTAAGTACGGGCAATTATCACAAAAAATTACGTTTCTTGTAATAGAGATTATTCTGTTATTAATTATTTGCTTTAATAGCTGAACAGAAATAAATCATCAGTGACAATTTTAAGTTTAACTCTCTAGCTGACACTCTTCATGAGATACTGCCTGGTGGTGACAGATACACAGATGGACACCAAAGTACAGTACTCAGGGAACCCTGTGTCTTAGAAATATAGTACCGTTTTTACCCTTTGAGTGTAGAACTCTAAAAAACGTTGACCCGTATGTAGCACAAAGATGATCATTCTTCTTTAATATCGATTGAATAATTTTATCATTTTAAAATATCCAACATACACAGATTATGACATTAATTTTATTAAACGATTTTTTATGATGACATTTATTATTATATATTTGACATTGTTGAATATAATCAATACTTAATACTCAATCAATCATTGTAATATACGTAAGAAAAATATGTAAGAAGGTTAACCGGAGCACTTTGGTTCTGTACCTACAGGGTGAACCATGTAAAGTAGCCGGCTTCTTTAAATGGTTCACCCTGCATACAAGGTGGAACGAGGTTGGCCATTTAAGCCGACAGTTGCTTGTTCTAGACTTATAGGCGAACAACTTTGAAAATAAAGGCAATTGAAGTTTTAATTGTTGTAGACCAAACTAAGTAAAAATACAACTTAAGATCAATGACCTCGAACAATAAGAAACAGCTGTTTTTTTTCAAGATAACTAACATTTTTTTTAAATCTTCCCAATTTCAAAAGTTGTAGACTGAAAAACCTTCGCTTAGACGTCTAGAACAACCTTTCACAACACCAAAAAGACAACCATTTCGGCTTAAATGGTCATCCTTGTTACACCTTGTATGATCAAAGTGCACCGGTCAACTTCCTCGTAGGTCAACGTTCATCGTTTTATTAGAGGCTATGGCAGCTGTAGCATCTTATCTTATCTTACTAATATTATAAACATGAAAGTTCGTACGTATGTAAGTACTGGCTGCGCCCCGCGGTTTCACCCGCGTAAGTCCCGTTCCCGCGGGAATATCGGAATAAAAAGTAACCTATGTGTTAATCCAGGTCCCCAGCTGCCTATATTCCAAGTTTCATCGCAAGGTAGTATTTTAATAATTATTGGTGTGACGCGCGTGACACGGAATTTAAAAAATTATTGGAAAGCATTTCTTCTACAATAAATCTTTGGATCGTTCTTCAAAATTAAAGACGATATTTCAAAGAGACAGATTCTCAAATGGATTGCATCTATAATCGTAAAAGCATTTCTACAAAAATCTGTCTAAAAATACTTTTGTCCGACAAACTTTGTAAATTACTTTGTACCAATGGTTTGTAGGAATTTTCTATCCAAAAAGTATTTTGTGTACTTAAACCGTAGTATAAGTAAATGACCCACATAATTAAAATAGGCAATGGCAATGTACTCAGAATCTATTTTGAAATATAACACTTACAAAAATGGTTACAAACAGCTCGTTGCCAAATTTGTTTTCTTTGATGATTTTCTATAGGTACCTATAGGTAATCAATCATTACTAAGTGTATTAATAAACGCGTCCTTAGGTCGCACTAGCAGAACTTATTGATGTCAACCTTAGATATGATTTCAGAAGGAAGACAGTCGTAAACAGGCAATGTGGTAACTTACCACAAACACATTAATGCTTTCGACGTATTACCCTTGAAAAAGAAAGGTACAAACCTTTTTAGGGTTTAGGCTTTGGTAAAAAGCGAAATACCTATAAAAAAGCAACGCGAACTCGGTAAATGTGTTTATATTTTTTTTCCAAATTTTCAAGTTTGTTTGCTGAAGAAAAAAAATCGCACAGATAAAGAAGTTATTCTGTTTAAATTATATTCCCATAAAACGGTAACACTTGTCTGACATCACATTTTTTGTCAAAATATCTACATGCAACTTCTGGGTAGCATGTACGAGTATCATAAATAATATGTACAAGTTACATGCAATTTGTCTACGTCGTGTTATCTATTCAGATAAAAGTCTTATTCCTGATTAAATTGACTGACTGAATGACTGAACTATATGAACACAATTTGAAGAGTTTTTCTTTGTCATCTTAGAGGATACCTATCTACTTAACATATACAATGTATAGCGTCCTCTAAGAAAGGATTTTAGACATTCCCACGGGATCGGAACTAACGTGGGAAAAACCGCTGGACGCTGCTAGTACCTGTATCTTTGGCAGATGGAATTGCAGATTTACGGCCACTTCAGACTTTCTCTCAAATCCTTCAAATATTAAAAACAAATTATTGTTATTGGAACTTAACTACAGTTATTATTATTGTTATGAATAATGATTCAAAATTATTTATTTTCACTTTCTTTTGTGATCGTAATTGATTTCTAACAAGAGGTCAATCATGTTCCGTAATAATGTTCAATAACTTTCGACTGATTTCTCTGCCTTTTAATATTTGCGCGATTCAGGTAAGTACATTACGAAACTAGTAGGTACCTATCATGCAATTTATACTCATATAAACAAAAAAAATGCGTCAACACAGCGCTACTATTTATTCATTTAATAAAATTATCGGTCACCCATCCAAGAAATGACCGCGGCAGGCATTGCCTAACTCGCACGAGTACACGATAATATAAGTGCGAAAGTTGGAGAGGGGAAGATAGTACTACTCGTATGCAAAAACTATTATTGTAGGTGGGTTGAACGACCTCGATTCTTTTAAGGCAGAATCATGGGGGCAAGTCAGTGTCCCCATGATTACAGTCAAGTTGAAGAGCAGTAGATTGATTCGGTACTGTCACGTCATGCGGAGACAGGGTTGTCACTTGTCACTCACAACACAACCCAGGTGGTCAACCCAAAACCGAATTACTAACTTAGTTTAGTTGGCAGTAGGCGATCGAGCACTAAACTAAAACCATAGATAAACTGTGGTTGGCTAGGCATAAAATAACAAATGTAAAGCATCGAAAATTTAAAAATTTGTTAGTCTAAAGAAAAAATATCTGAGATGATTGCCTATATTTTTACGACTTTTTCACGTCCAAATAGATCGTTTTACGATATCGATAAATTAATGAAATTTAATATGTGGCCTAGGGTTGTCAAATCGAAAATGTACAGCTAAGTATTTATTTTATGCAGGTCACAAATTGATTGGTCTAGAAAATATCTTCTTTTTTAACCGACTTCAAAAAAAAGGAGGAGGTTATCAATTCGTCTGTATGTATAATATTTTTTTTTTTGTATGTTTACCGATTACTCGAAGACGGCTTTACCGATTAAGATGATTCTTTTTTTAATGGATAGGTGGGAGTTCCAAGATGGTCCCATAAAAATTTGATGTGGATCTGATGAGGGTCTTCGGAGTGATGGACGGAAATGCTCCTCAAAACGCATTAATCAATCCAGTTGTTTTATCGATTACTCGAAGATAGCTTGACCGATTGAAATGATTCTTTTTTTAATGGAAAGGTGGAAGCTCCGAGATGGTCCCATAAAAATTTGATGAGGATCTGATGAGGATCTTCGAAGTGAGGACCGGGAATGCTCCTCAAAACGCTGTATTCAATTAAATTGTTCATCGATTACACGAAGATGGCTTGACCGATTCATATAGTTCTTTTATAGGTAGGTATCTTCGGAATGATGGACAGAATAGCATCCCAGAATTCAATAAATTACTCATTTTTGGACTTCTACCAAAAATAATAGACCCCTAAAGAACTAAGTACAGATTGATGGGGCACCTGAAACCACCTTCTCATCAGCAAACTCCTCAATAATTAAAATTACGGTAACAATATTGCTGATTTTTAGGTAGGTAGGTACACTAAAAAGGGTAAAATAAAAAATAATTTAAAAATTAAAAAACCGACTTCAAAAAGAAACAAAAAATAATTTAAAAAACCAAAAAAAGAAAATTGATAAAAATTACCAAAATAACCTCTACATAGGTATAGTGCCACCGACTAATTAATCTGTTTTATCATCTGAAGTCGGGCAACCAAACTAAGTACAATATGGAACTAACCAGTAAAACTGCCCGACTTCAGATGATAAAACAGATTAATTAGTCGGTGGCACTATACCTATGTAGAGGTTATTTTGGTAATTTTTATCAATTTTCTTTTTTTGGTTTTTTAAATTATTTTTTGTTTCTTTTTGAAGTCGGTTTTTTAATTTTTAAATTATTCACTTCTGACTTTTTTTGTCATGTCTGTCTACTAGTGTCCACAAATTTCTCAAAGATGGCTCAGTTAACCCAAAAAAGATGACCTGTATGTAGGTACCGCGTTTGTGCTGTCGTTTTGCAATTTTTACTCTGCTGCTGATGGCATATGATAATTGTGAATCATTGCAATCTCAAATGAAACGCAAAACGGAAAATCTCAAATCGCTGTATACTTATTAAAATCAAGAGAAGGGTGATATTTTATTTACGACTTCAACAAGGATAAGCTTTTCAATTCTGTTATGGCTAATTTTGTCATGCCTGTCCACAAAATGTTGAAAGACTTGGCACTTTTAGATTTTTTTTTAACTCTATCCGCGTGCCAACCCTACCGCGTCCTACTTCAGAATCCGGAAGAGCTATCGAACGAAAGAGATTAAAATTTAAGTTTACGGATCAGGTGTAAAAATAGTTGTTAGTCGTAGGTAGGTACTGTTCTCATTTCTATTGTTTAATTATATACATATATACAGAAATAGTCGTTTTGGGAACGATGTCTGGTTCAGATAATACTAGCGAAACGCTTCTGACTTCCGGTGTGTTAATTTCGGTGCGTTTGACCATTATCTTACCTAATGGTGAGGTCTAAGATTTAACACGCCCATCTAAAAGAAGGACCACGACACTGGAGCAAGATCCGAACAATCTTCCTTAGTGGCTATACCTACTGGCCAACGTATAAACTATTGTACTTTATCAGTGTTCTAATTTTTTCTTAAATTTTCCAGATTTTGCATAACAAAACACAATATTTACCGGGTTTTACTCGCATTTTATTTAATAACGGCATTATTACAAAGTACCGAGCTTTCGCTAGTCAACCTTGAAAAAGCTAACTGTAAAGTTAGTAAAAGCTCGACACTTTGTAATAATGCCGTTATTAAATAAAACGCGAGTAAAACCCGGTAAATATTGTGTTTTATTTGTGTTGATCTATATTCTCTCTCTTTCTGGAATAGACTGTAACTCAAGTTTTTTTTATACAAACTGAAAACCAGTTTTTCTTTATCGATCTTTAAAGCGTTTATTAAACAAGATAGGTAGAAAATTACTCCTGTATCAATGAATAACATCTTCATATTGTTACATTTATATGATACGACAATCGCGTGATAAAGTTACCATTTCGAATTTCATTGCAGTCAATAATCAATATCTAATTATTTTTGTAATCTATACTTTATTATAGATTACAAGATTTCAAATATGACGTGTGGAAAAAATCATTTTCTTTAAAATAATACTTTTTGGGAATACCCACATTTTTCCATAGGTACATTTTTGAGTAAACATAACTAGTTTCAATTGCAGTCAAGTCATAAGTTATTTTTTTTATTAAAAAATATATGTGACGAAACCTTTTTTTGAAATCGGTTAAAAAGAAGATAGAGATTTACTTTCAAAATGTCTATCCTGTTTTTCGAAATGACTTTTGCGAAATAAATTATAAATTATAAAAATCGTATCGTACATTTTAAATATATGAATATAAAATCGACGCTCATTACGGCGCTCCATCATCGTCACCAGTAATGAGTCGGGACACTCGCGCAGTTTACGCGGATTAATAGCAGTGGGAAAAGTGCGCAATTTATACGCGGGCTTTTTTTACTTAACCGAACTTGTTTAAGATTTACGAGTTACTAGGCTGGGATTAGAAATTTTATAGGAATAAGATTTTAAAGTTATTTTTAAACAAATATACTTATGTATTTTCGTTTAATTCAATTTTAAAATTCTGATCATGTTCAACATGGTTTTCATGTGTTCATGAAACACTGTTGGAACTTTTAGGCAGTAAAAAAAAATTGAACTTTTATCTACTCTTCTTCTTCTTCTTCATATAGTGTCGATAAACTCTTGTATAAGAGTCTTATCTATAGAGTCTCTTCTATAAGAGAAAACTATAATCCCGCGGGAACAAGACTTACGCGAGCGCAGCTAGTATACATCATAAATACTACGTGACGAAGTAACAATTTTAAAATTAGAATACGATGACACGATGACTAACTATAACACTAACACC
The DNA here is from genome assembly GCA_949358125.1 of Idaea dimidiata. Classification (NCBI taxonomy): domain Eukaryota; kingdom Metazoa; phylum Arthropoda; class Insecta; order Lepidoptera; family Geometridae; genus Idaea; species Idaea dimidiata. The sequence continues at coordinate 15,816,373 of OX442334.1, read as the reverse complement.
ACTAAAATATTTAGTGTAGTTGCCAATTCAGTCCCCTGCCCTGTGATGAAATAGATCACGCTCTATGTGGGGTAGTGGGTTCGTTGTCGTTCGTTCATACTTACAGCCGTATCCGCCAACGACTCTTAGGCTGAAATCTATAGCCCGTATTTTGTTTTTTTTACTTAAGGTATTTATAAAGCGATCTTCGCAACTATCCAAAGTCTTTGCTACGAAGCAAAGACTTTGGATAGTTGCGAAGATCGAAGTCGAAGTTTTTCAAATTTAGAATGTAAACTAATCAAGAATTTTGAGAAGCAAACGTTGCTTGTCAGCAGTTATGACAATGAAGTTCTTTTCATTTTATTCGTATATTACAAAATGAATTTCGACTATAAATTCCAATTCAAAGTTTATGCTTATTTTTTGCTAAGCTAAATCTGAGCAAGTGAGCAAAGTCAAAGTACGCACTGTAGAGTTCAGCCTAAGCGTGGCTTTATGCTATATTCTGCTATACGTAAATTCAAGCTAATATTTGAAAGGCGTGCGTGGATCCGAAGCCAACACGATAGAGGCCCGCGTCAATAACAATTTTACTCGCAAACTATGAGGTGGACAACATCCATTATGTACTTAATAACTAGCTGTGCCCCGTGAAAGTCTCAATTCCACAGGAATATGGGGATAAAAAGTAGCCTAAGTGTTAATCCAGATCTCCAGCTATCTACATACCAAGTTTCATTGCAATCGATTAAGATGTAGCGTATTTGAAGTACAAACAAAAAAAAGATTAGGAGTTTTGATTAAGTGGTGTTGCCAATTCAGTCCCCTATTATTTATTAGGAAAAAAACAGAATACTCTGTATGTAGGGTGCTACATATTGTTGTTTAATAGTTGTGACAGTAGCAATTGAAATTGAATTGTACCAATTGCAAGGGATCATATCCGACAGTTGACGAGTTATAAACGATTCTAGGAACTGTGCGAGGGATTATTCAATACGGTCCTGGAGTATGAAAGTCAAAGGTTTCGTCGTTTGCTAGGAACTCTTATAGCTTTATTAATAAACGTAGTGTAAGGTTGGAGTAGTGAAAGGAAAGTGAGAACATGCTTTGTCTTTTTCCAGAACTTTCAAAGTAGACAGACAGAAACACAAAGTGGTAATGTAAAATAACTCCCATCGTACTCCACGTTTATGAATAGGCTATTGAGTCTACCCTACAATTTTCTGCATCGCAACCGGGCGTTCATCAAACGAGCCACAGAGTCCGTTAATTAGAAGAAAAAAAAACGAATAACTATCCCCTATTAACAGTAATAATTAGTAATACGCTACAAGTCTACTTGTACTACCGTGTGCCGGAAACTACATCGCCATAAAAGGCATAACAATTATATTACAAAATGATTATAAAAGGTAACTTTAGTAACATGTAGGTACTTGTGTATTTTAGGGATAATTTCCGAAACCACTGGACCGATTTCAACAATAGAAAACTACATTTTCGAGGAGTAACATAGGCTACTTTTGATCCCGATATTTCTACGAAATCAGGACTGACGCGGGTGAAACTGTGCTTGCGAATAAAATCAGTAAACGGATAAGGATAGAGTATCAGTAAGCAAAACCGCGAATAGCTGAGATTCATCCAGACGGAAGACCGCAACGGTCGCTGAACCTGAGTCAACCCGGAATTTCTACTCATGTCATGTAGTCATGGAGTTATTAGTAGCGCGCCGCGGTTTCACCCACTTAATTCCCGTTCCCGAGGGAATATCGTGATAAAAAGTATGCAGCGCCCCGTAGTTTTACCCGCGTAAGTCCAGTTCCTGCGGGAATATCGGGATAAAAAGTAGCTTATGTGTTATTCCAGCTCTCCAGCTACCTATATTCCAAGCTTCCTCGCAATCGGTTCAGTAGTTTTTACGTGATTAAGTAACAAACTCACAAACTTTCAGCTTTATAATATTAGTAGGATAAAAAATGATTTGTCTTTTTTCGTGACAAGAACTTTCAAAGTTAACAGACAGAAACAAAACGTGGTAAGAATATTACTCCTACCTTATTCCATATTAAATTTGTTAATAAAAGCTACTGGCGTATAATAAATTTCTTAAAAAAAACTTCCATAAACCAAATTTCAAACGTCAAGTTTTCTATGATAATTTGGAATAAAGCCGTGAGAACATCAATTAATAATTCATTAATTTTTAATAAACTTAATGAGCTTTCGTTTTTGTTTCTATAAAACACATTCTTTCTATAAATGAATAGGTACTTAATTATGTGTGTTAAATGATTTTTCTATAGTATTATAGATTTTTGACGATTTATGTTTATTACCTGTTAAAGAAAAATATACATTTATTAAACTAGTTGCAAAGTTAAACTAGTAAATCTCGGGGAATTATCGGGGTCAAAATCGTATGTTACTTTCCATCACTTGAACTATCCATTTGCAACATTCATCCAAATCGGTCCAACTATTTGACGGTGAGGAGGGAACGAACAAACATAAAATACAACAAATATTCAAACTTTCAGATTTATAATAAGTATTAGTTTGGATTGGGACCTAAAACTAAACTACTTTTAGAAGTAGGTTTTGCAGGATTTCTGTAATACCACAGTAATATACTATAGTGGTACCATACAGTTGTATGGTACCACTATAGTATATGTATATAGGGCAAAAGTTGCCCACAGTGGGCAACTTTTGCCCTATATTGTTGGCAGAAAGACCGTACCTAAATAAAACATTTTGCAAACAAGAACGAAAATAATAACAAAGCGCACGTTTTACTACACAGATTTCAATAAATTACAAGTTGAACAACTTAAATAAATAACACAACAAGATTGGCCTTGAGAGTGAAATCGACCGACCGTATAACACCAACAAATTATAATAACTCACATTTTATTGGTCAGGTGAAGCGAGAGTGAAAACTATAAGTAAGTATTAGGTAGGTATTATGTACCTATTTATTGGTATTGTGTGTGATTTTATGCGTTTTAGACCACACATGGAGTTTTTATAGTGTTTTTTATTATTTTCTGAAATGATAGTTAGGTACAAACTGCAGGCAGGCGGCTTGCGTCGCGCCAAGCGCCTAGTGGCTTGCAATCTGACAAGATATACAGCTAAGGCGTCAAACGCTTAGGCTGAAATGTATAGTCCGTACTTTGTCTTTGCTTAGCAAAAACTTCGACTTAAGTCAATTTTTACACGACTGCCAAAGGAAGTGCTTTTGGTATTTATAAAGCGATTATCGCAACTATCTAAAGATAGTTGCGATAATCGCAACTATCTTTAGTTACTAAGTAAAGTCGAAGTTTTTCAAATTTAGATGTAAACCAATAAAATATAATGACCTAAACTTTGCTTCTGGGTTATGATATGACTATGAAGTTCTTTTTATTTTATTCATATTTTACAAAATGAATTTCAACCATAAATTCCAATTCAAAGTTTATGCTTAGTGTTCACTAAACTCAGTCTGAGCAAAGTCAAAGTACGCACTATAGATTTCAGCCTTAGTGCGGCTGCTCGTGAACTTTCTAGACCGTTCGTTTTAGTTAGGTGACTCGCTATCCTCTAGCTGCTAATCCAGCCTCTTGCCTATGCGGACATAGCCTAAGAGGTATATGCTACCTAAAATCAAAATCCATGTCGGGTTCATTGAACGGTGTTGAATATCATCATTCGAGCGATGCGATGTTCCCGGTTGCATCCCGGGAGCTCAGCTCCTATTTTAAGGTCTCCATTACGCACGAACTTCAGCATCCCTTACGAGACGTCAAGTCTGCTTCCCAATTCGCCGTGACAGGGCGGAGGTGACATAGCAAGACATTTGTTCCCGATATAACTAGCCGGTTTTGCAAGACGTGACCTACCAGCGTAAGCGGCATTCTTGCAATTTACTTCCAACTAGCTGAGCCCCTCGGTTTCACCCACGTAAGTTCCAATCCTGCAGGATTATCGGATTAAAAGTATCCTATGTTATTCTCCATTAACTTAAACTATCCCTGTGCAAATTTTCATCCAAATCGGTCGAACTGTTTGACCGTAAAGAACAAACAAACTAAAACTTATCCTGAAAGTTCAGAATAAGGATGTTTAGGACCTAAAGGCTGCCCCTGATGCGTGTTGTGCTCATTTTGTGTATCCAATTGTGACCACGACTGTACTACGCTTATTCTGAGGCAGTCAAGTACTGAGTTTATTATTACTCGTTCATTATTTTCTTTTGTCTGTCAAGTCATGAAGTCCAAGTATCTATGTGTAGTTTGAAGTTTCACACTTTCTTCTTTCTTCATGTCATAATACCAAAGTTATAGCCGAAGTAAAAGATGAAAGGCCGCGGAATGTGCTGCTAGGTAAATAGGTAGGTACTAGAAAGGTATTTCCTATTAGGGCTACAAACGTATTTTCTTTCTTTCTTTAAGTTGCAGTCGGAATGCAGTTGAAATAAATCGAGCAGTTAGTTTATATTTTAAATTAAAAAAAATTTCGTTAATAGGTTACAGTATAGCAACCGAATACTAAAGCACAACTCAAAATTTGAGGGCTACAATAAAGCAGCTTCTAAAGTGAAAAACGGCTAAACTAATTTTGAATCTACAAACTGCTAAATTATCAAGGTATTCATCAAAAACGTGGCTTTTCGGTATTTATTTCATTAAGTAGAAATTAAAAAAAACTTGTTCTCATATACCTATTTCTATTTTGCTTTAATTAACAGGCTTCAAAACTAAAAGGAGGTGCGCCGAATTCTGTTGTGATTTTGTTTTTTTTTAAATCTCAGGACCGCATTAGCAAACCACCGTGGCTATGCTGGCATAGTGTTTATCGGCCTTTATTCCGATACGTTTACATATTCAAAACAATATCGAGAAACAAAGAATTTATCGCCAATAACTTTTAACGCAAAACCATTTACAATGGTATACAAATTGTCTGAAATACACGTGAATTTTCTTTACTGCCGTGAAATTTACTTGTTTTAACAGACTTCCGAAAAAGGGGGAGGTTATTAATGAAACAAATAATAAATTTAAAAAATGTTTGATGCAAAAGATGAAACTGACTCAGAGCCGATTTTTCCTTCCACGGAAAAAAGTTTGAATAATTATCCACAGGGAGGCTCGGATTCATTATAAAAATTGGTTGTTGCATGGCGCACCTACAACTGGAGTGCTGTATAAGGCTATGTGTGATTCTAGGAGAACATTTAAATCAAAATTAAAATTTGTTCAAGTTAATCAGAACCAAATTAAATTAGATATTTTGGCTGAAAGCCATTCCAAAAAGCAATTTGGGAAATTTTGGAAAGCAACAAATAAATTAAATGTGAAGCCGAGCCTTCCTGTAAGTGTTGCAGGTCTGAGCGATCAGAAAAGCATAGCTAACCACTTTGTTAAGCATTTCAGGGTCGAGTCTCCTCTGCAGGTCGGGCAGCTGCGGCGGGTGGTTGACGCTCAGGGTAATGCGGGGCCGGATGAACTGTCCATAACTTTCACTGCTAAACAGGTAGCTGAAGTAATACGCAAAATGACAAAAGGTAGGTCTCCGGGCCACGACGACCTGAGTGTTGAGCACCTAAAGCACGCCGGGCTTCATTTACCTGACATTCTCGCATTATTTTTCAATTTGTGTTTGAGCCACCGCTATCTGCCCCGGGATCTCATGTATACAGTGGTTGTGCCCGTGATTAAAGATAAAACGGGGGATGCCTCCGACGTGTCCAATTACAGGCCAATTTCGCTGGCCACAATAGTTGCAAAGGTATTGGACGGTTTGCTTGATCAACAGTTGGCTAAACACATTGAACTTCATGATGCCCAGTTTGGTTTCAAACCTGGATTATCCACAGAAAGTGCCATTCTGTGCCTCAAGCAAACTGTTCAATATTACACTGCGAGAAAGACACCTGTCTTTGCCTGCTTTTTGGACTTGTCGAAGGCATTTGACCTGGTGTCCTATGAGGTGCTGTGGGGCAAACTCCAGGCGGATACTACAGTGCCGAGTGAGGTCGTATCCCTTTTTCGATATTGGTATGGTAACCAGGAAAACAGTGTCAGGTGGGCGGGGGCTCGGTCTGATGTGTATAGGTTGGAGTGTGGGGTGAGACAGGGAGGGTTGACCTCGCCCCGTCTCTTTAATCTGTACATGAACCGCTTGATCGGTGAGCTCAGTAGCGCTCGTGTTGGATGCCATATTGATGATGTATGTATGAATAACGTGAGCTACGCTGATGATATGGCGCTGCTGAGTCCATCGATCGGTGGTCTAAGGAGGCTCGTCGCCATATGTGAGGCCTATGCAGTGGCCTGGGGGCTCAGATACAATGGGAGAAAGAGTGAACTTCTTATGTTCAAATCGGGTACATTTGGATATACCAATGTCCCCGAGGTCTCGCTTTGTGGTTCCCCTATGGGCTGGGTTAGGTCTTTTAAGTACTTGGGTCATTGGGTCACTGAGGATCTCAAAGATAATATGGATGTAGAGAGGGAGCGTAGGTCGCTGGCTGTCCGGTGTAACATGATAATCCGAAGGTTTGCACGTTGTACGAATTCGGTTAAAGTGACTCTTTTTAAGGCTTTCTGTCAGTCATTCTACACCTGCAGCCTGTGGACGTGCTACACTCGTCGGGCGTACAGTGACCTGCGCGTACAATACAATAATGCGTTCAGGATGCTGATGGGGCTGTCGCGGCGGTGTAGCGCTTCCGGGATGTTTGCGGAGGCACTCACGGGTGACTTTTATGCCGTAGTAAGAAAGCGAGCTGCCTCCGCTCTCGCTCGGCTCCGCGCCACCTCCAACAGTCTTCTGGGTGTTTTTAGGGATCGGTGGGACTCTCCCCTGCTAAGGCATTGGGTGGGACTTCATGCCAGATAATCTTTTTATTTTTCACTAACACTAGTTACTAAGTTTATTTATCTATACTACTAACACTATGGATGTAAATGTCTGATAATAAATGATTTCAATTTCAATTTCAATTTCAATTTCAATTTCAATTTCAATTTCAATTATCGAATAAGTTCGAACCCAACCAAATTTAACAGCCTTTAAATTTTTGATTATTTTTAATATCATAGTGACGTTTTTTATTCGGTAGTGTTACATTTTATTTATCAGATATTTCTATCTGCGGATTTGAAAAATGGGTCTATTTTTCTAATGACGACATGTTAACCTCATTAATATACCTCACCGACTTATTTGTTAAGTATGTGTCCTGAACTCGCCAGTTTTATTGGGTAAATCCAGATTGTAGCTTGGCTGCCCAACTTCAGAGTACATCTTCTTCATCATAGATATAAAAATGAATCCCTTATTCCTTTGGTCACGGCATCACGCGTCAACGGCTGGACCGATTTCGCTAATTCTCTTTTTGTTTTGTATGCTTATTGTCAATAGAAGGTTCTTTTAAAAGAAAAATATCGATATTCCTGCGGGACCGGGACTTATGTGGGTGAAACCGCGGGGTGCAACTAGTAACAGATAATTTCAGTAGAACTGTAAGTAGGTAGGTAAAGTTATTTTGTCTTTTTTTGAAGGATTTTTTAAACTGTTTGATTTTTTTAATTATTTCATCGTTTTAGTGTAGGTACTCTTGCCTGCTGCTAAAATCATAAAAAATGTGACCATAACTGCAATAATTGAGCAATTTTCTGATAAAAAGTTGCCTTGCTTTAAGGTACTGTAAGTAGTGCCACGTCCTTTTTTGAAGTCGGTTTTTAATTTTTTTATGTCGATGGTTCAGTTCAATATTGTGCGGCGCGGCAAATCGTTTAGTTGCTTATTCAGTACGCGTCCATGAATGAGGCGTATGTATGGACGTTCTTGTCATCTTCAAAATACGCAACATTTATGTTTAGAGTATTCTTGGAAACTTATTTCTATGTGTTTTTAGTATTATTCAATCGTGGGAAAGTTGTTTAACAAAATGTTATTATTATAATGATCATGAATTTTCTGTTTTGAGTAACAATTACGATTTTTCTCTTATGAGCTCTTCTTAAACCTACAGTGAAAGGGAAAAAAAAAACAAAAAAGAAAACAATTTTTTTTTAAACAAATTTAAAATTATGTATTAGTTTTAGCTTCGGGTGACAAAAGGGCTGGGGTAGCTACTTTGGCCAACGAATTGGTATATGAATTCAAAGAGGCAATGCAGCCAGTCTTTTGTGTACCGTACGTAGGGACGCATTTTTTGATTTTTAATTTTAATTAATTTTATTTAAATATAATTATGTTGGTGTCTACCTAATAAAATGGATAAGCACTTTTGATCCAAACAAAAATTCATTTTAGAATTTCATTTTGTTTAACAACAAAATGAAATTCTATTTTATACAATTCGCAACCCTAGCACCAACTTTTAGGCACAAGTTTGAACCCCGCCAAGAATACTTTCGATGATACATGTTTCTCTGATAAAATTTCGAATTATTAAGAGTTATTGGTATACATAATATCATTTCCGTTGCGATAAGCGTAATAGATTAGATAAATACGAATCTTATGTTTGTACGAGACGTGTTTACTTACTGATGTAATGTGATGCCAGTTGACTACTACAAATATCGGGTGAGATAGCGAACGGTTGACGCCGATATACAATAACATTTCAAAATTTATATTGCAAGACAGTAATACCTAAGTAGTTCAGTCAGGAGTTTAAGCAAGTAAAATTCTTCAATTGTCCTTGTAAGTTATGAGTATGAGAATAATTATAATTACTAATATTTTAAAACCCATCAAAATTTGTTGAACCGTTTTGGAGATAATTTGATTGCGCACAGACAAAAGAAAATACATACGCGACGAATTGAGAACCTCCTCCTGTTTTTGAAGTCGGTAAATTTAATAAGCAAAATAAGATGAGATAACACCTTATTTCACCAAGAAGGCACACCTCAGTTTTAATTAATTTAAGCTTAACACTAACATAACAAACTATGAGAACTAAATTAAATTAAAAGCTAGAAATAAAAGGAACTACACATGTGGACTTAAGCTGCAGTTGGCCGCAGTGATGCAATGAAGAATGTAAAAAAAACTTATGCAAAATCGGTTGTAAGTTTGTATGTATACAAATACACTAGTTTTTGTTGTAGTCAAAAATGCTTATTAGTTTTGAGATAAACATTGAGTCTCGCTAACAGTCACGTGACGTAATTTACAACGCTCCCCTAATCAAAACGTTAGACGACATGTACTGGTGACATCGACACATAGAGCGCGAGCGGACTGGGCGAGTGTGAGATGACGTCACACCCGAGTACGAGTCCGCATCGCACGTTTACTTCTATAAATCGGAAACGAAAGAACGTATCGAAGTAATTCTTTCACTTCTATTTTTGATTTGACATAAAATGTGGAGAGCTAATATTCAAAATTAGTTACTTTTTCTCATTAGGCTTAGCTCAGTAATATGTTCGCCCATCAGGGCAAACCACTGATTTTCAAATTAACAAACAACCTCTCAACCTAAATGCCTGTTTGTTTGTTTAAATACCTTTCCGTCGTTGTTTTGGGAATACCATGCATGAATTGAAACCAACCAATATTTTCTTATTCTGTGACCGAATGAGGTAGGTATATAGTTCGGTGATGGTAGCGTTATGTCATGTTGTTCAAATCCTTACCTGAAACCAAAAAACAACATGTAAAACAAAAAACTGGGCAAGTGCGTGCCTTGTCCGGCGACGCGCAGTGTAGGGTTTCGAGTTTCCTAAAATAACAGGGATTACAAACTGGAAAATTCTTTATAACTAACACTTACCTAGTAAGTCATATTTAACAACGGAATTTGTTCGAAATTATACTCTTTATTTCTTTTAATTACAATTACTTAGGTACTCCTTAATTTGAAACGTTTGTATGTAGAACACAAGTAGACTTCTAAATTTAAAACGTTTGTGTGTAGAACACAAGTAGACTTCTAAATTTAAAACGTTTGTTTGTAGAACAAAGTTGGTACCCTTTCCTCTTAATCTACCATCTTTATTACAAGTATAGTTATAACAATTTCATCTTAAGAGAACACGATATTAAAAACAGTAGAGAAACTGTAAAAATTAGATTTATATCGAGATAAAATTTCATCATGACCAGTTTTACGGCCTCTATAAAGTATATTCGGATGATGCTGTCGCAATTCAACCTATATTACAAGATTTCAAACTGTTAAGAGTTTTACTAAAAAAAACAATTTCGAATAAATATCCTCTTTTTTGAAAGTCGGTTAAAACGCGATATTTCTGTTCATATTTATATTGAAATTATTTATTGGTAATAAATTCATTACAAGTCATAAAAAATTGGCATAAACATCATAAATCATAATAAAAAATAATTAAAAAAAACATAATAAATAAAATAATCATTAAAAGAGAAGAGAAAAAAAAATGTATCAAAAATACATTTCTAATGTTTATTAAAATAAAAAATGTAGGACAAAAGTGACCTGAAATAATACAATCAAAATAAAATGTCAAGGATTGGTAATAAATAAATGTCAATAATAAATATCAAAATAAATAAATGTCAAATTATAATTTTAGTAAGTTCATACCAAGTTTCAAGTTTCATTATGTTTTCAGTAAGTTCATACCAAGTTTCATTGCAATCGGTTTTGTAGTTTTTGCGTGAAGTAGTAATAAACAATTTTCGTAGGATAAATTAATTAGTTTTTTTGAATCGGTAAATATGAGTGTTTGATTACTATCTCACCTGCTGGTGATTGAAGATATGAACTAAGATGTAGCACGCTCATCTAGAAAAGGGAAAGCTAACAGTTGAACAAGATTTTGGCGGAATTAAATCGCGAGTGAATAGGTAAGAACTTTCTAGGTCTGTGTGTTTTATCTTAGACTGCATTTACACTTGCCTTTAGATGTGATAGTGAACAAGTGCTGTGAACTAGCCTATAGGTGCCTACGTAATAAAAAAAAACAAAATCCGATTTGTCTTCCTTGGTGACTGCACCAGTCTACGTATGGGAACACAGACACAGTACATAGAGGGAGCAGTAAGGAAACTGCACACGATATTGAAACCGCATACACTTGTCTTGTGGCGCGCATGTTTGTGTGAGTGAACCGTTTTCGAGCATTTGTTAGTGGTTTCCATACTGCTGTGCCCCAGGGCCTTTCTATGTACTGTGACACAGACGAGTCCGCTTGGCGCTACGACTCGATATTCGCGTAAATGTCAACACATTCAACACAATACCGTAAAGAATTCAAAATAAAGAATTGTCTTTTACTATTGACGTCAAATATTTAAAAACAAAATTCTCTTGTAAATCCTAGTGTACCTAATGATTATAATGAGCTATTGTTAATATTAATGAATTAAGTAATTCGTTGTTATTGTATTTTCATCTGGAAAATTTGTGACAAAAACGTTACCATGCTATACCTATGCTAATATTATAAAGTGATAACAATGTATGCAAGAATGTAAATTGGGGGTAATCTCCAAAACTAATGGACCGATTACAAAAATTCTTTCATCAATTAAGAGCTACATTATCAAGGTGTAATATAGGTTAATTTTGATTTTCCCAAGTGATCGACACTTACGCGGGTTTAACCGAGGGACGCTGCTAATATCTAATAATGTTCGTCGCTATACACGGTAGAGGTCACTAAGATCACGTTTCGACTTCTTATTTTTTCATTATATTGTTTTCGTCATTTATTTTGCAAATATTAACAAATAGCGCGATAAACGCGACGAATTAAGAACCTCATCCTTTTTTTAAGTCGGTTATAAAATGCTTTTTGCTGACTTACTGATGGATCAACGCACAGGCGCGGGTGGATATTATATTTTGAGTATATATTTAACAACGACTACTTTTAGTTTGAAATTAATGGCATATTATTATTATTTCTAATACTTACTTATCTATTTTAATAAGCTAACTATCTTCATATCGAATGTTAAGTGGTGTACTTTAACTAATATAATATCTATTAGAGATTACGAACTAAAAACTAACACTTCGAAGTTATCAGCTAAGGCTACATGTGTTTATCAAGAACTTCAGTTAGAATAACAAATTAAACATAGATAAAACAGCGGGACCCTTAAGAAGAAAGGATACCTTCTCTTTTCCACTTTAGAGTAGTCGACAGTTTCCTCCCTAAATAAAGGCATTAAAACAAGTATGTTAAGGTCATAAAATCTATATCTGGAATTAAAATGAATTTATTCCATAAGACATGCACATGGTCGTTTCAAATCGTCAGCAATCTTGTATGAAGAAATCTTGTAAGAAAACACAAGAAATTCACGGGAGTTTTTGCAGTGATATTAATCACATTGTCGCATATTTAGAACTATAGTGGAACTGGATAATATTGTATAGAATAAAGCCCATAATATTCTACAGAATAAAGTACACTATACAATTTGTAACGGTTATGCCCTTTTAAGCCGAACGGGGGTTGTTCTAGACGTTTAGGCGAACACCTTTTGTTGAAAAATAAAACTTTTTTTTTTCAAAAAATTTGAGGTCATGTTTTACTGGAAAAACAGCTGCTTTTGAAAATACAACCGTTTTGAAGTTTTGATTAAGTATAGTACATTAGACTAAATAAAAGGACAACATAAGGTCAATGACTTCGAACTCTCAGAAACAGCTGATTTTTAAGTAAACTTTACACCTAACATTTACATTTACATTTACTTTACTAAACAAAAGTACTTGATTGATTGATTGATTAATTCTTTATTGCAACACACCACAATTAAATAATTACAATAAGAGGAAAATACATAAACAACTTAAAAATTAGGTGGCACAATGGGCGGCCTTATCGCTTAAAGCGATCTCTTCCAGGCAACCTTTGGATGGACCAGAAGCGAAAGAAAGATGAAAGGTAGGGTAAGGTAGGTAGGTAGTACTTCGAATTTCTAAAAGTCGTAGAACAAAAGTGGTTCGCCTAGACGTCTAGAACAACCCCCTTTCGGTTTAAAAGGGCATACCCGTTACACGCCTTGTATAGATAGGGGCATGGTCATGGCAGATATATAAGTTTTATGGTGTTAACATATTTATTGTTCTTTTATCTTTATCCAGGGCATTGAGTCCAACGGTCAACTACGTTTCTATGGAGAACGAGTAAATATCTTCTGAACGCTGCTGCACTGTCGACTTGGCTCAAACCTACTTTTTGAAAGTAATGCTGCTTTTGACCGAAATCAGATAAATACATTATTCGCTACTAATTCACTCACACCTTTCACTATAAATTAATCAATCGTATAATCCAGTCCAAACACGGTAACGAGGACAATTTTATTTTGTGCGTAAATATATTTTCATCTCTCCTGTTCGGAAAGTTCCATTATTATGGGTAGATAGCCGGGTTGAAAGTGGCTCATTTCTTAGGGTAAAAGTCATATCTTTCTATACAAAAATTGTTAAATATAATTATAGTCTGAAATTAAAAACCCTAAAAACGTATTTTTTTTTTCGTTTGGCTATGAAATTGAATTACTCTTCTATTTTGCTATGATTGCTTCATATTCAATTACTCAATTTGAAAAGACTGCTCAGCTGTGACAATTTTAAACTTAATATTATGTTCTACTATCTCGAATACATATGATGTGTCAGAGAACAAATTTGGCTGTTAGAGGGGATAAAAAAAACAGAAATTGCAAAAATGAAAAAAAAAACTGTAGAAACGGCATTCGTTGAAAATGCTTATTATAATAAAACCAACATCGCGAAAACTGTAGAAAAATGTATTTATAAAATCAGAATATACAAACAACATTTCACACCATCACGCGAAAGAAGTCACGTGCAACAGCTAGTTTGGTCTCGGTGAAGTTAACAAGATATCAATTTGTGCTTTCAATAAACATAAAATCATACCTTTTACATTTTGATTTGTAACCGGAGAGAAGGCAAGAGAAATCTCGCGCATTATTTCATTGAGAAATTTCGCGCGTTATTTTTTAGTGTCGAATGCGAAATACTTAACGAAATCGTTCTTTTCAATTAAACAGATTGCAATTTTGATAATTAACTTTGTTTTTTATAGTACCGACTTAAAAGCTTGGAACTTACTTAGGTATTACTTTTGTGGGTTTCGTAGGGGCCCAAATGATAAAAACATTGTCACTGAGACTTTTTCCGAGACTCAGTACTCATTAAATCACCAGACTGTATCTCATCATTAAACAATGAAACTTTAAATTTTTACAGACGACTATAGTGGAAATGATAGGAACTAAATCAAAGTTTTTTTAATTTGCAAGTCATTGAATCAGCTCTTCACACTCGTTAAAGTTGTCAAAAATATATTTGTTTACATTTTTTGTTACATCTTGTATTTTATTTTAAAATCAAGTACGGTGTAAAACATGATGAGTCATGTGAAAAGTTGAGACTTTTCACACTCGTCAACTTTGTCAAAAATATATTTGTTTACATTTTTAGTTACAGCTCGTATTTTAATTTAAAATCATGTACGGTGTAAAACATGTCGCAGTCTGTAGAAGAAATGGTATTTAATATCATTAAATTGTCATAGAGAAAAAACGGCGATAACCTCAAAATGGTATCGGGGGATTCACCAACGATCGCAGGTATTTTTCTGCGTTATTATGATTTATTTCAATGGTGTTCAATGAAAGTGCGGGCAAACCCGCGGGGTCTTTTAATATTTGCAAATTATTTCCACGCTATGGGCGCACTATAATGTTTCATTGCAAGGTATACAAATAAAATAATTTATGATACCAACGCTTTCACCTTAACAAGTGCACCCATTATAAAATAGACTATAACAACAAATAGGTACAAAAATATAAAAAATAAAATTTAATAAAATAAGTGGGAAAACGGCACGGAACCTTTCGTGCGGAAGTTCGAGTCGCACTTGGCCGGATTTTTCAAGGGGACATTAAAAACACGGTCAAGTAGTAGGTACTCAAAGTACTCATATTTATATCATTTGAAGTCAAAAACAATTATCGTGGTGATTATTATAATTATCAAAGAGACGAGGTAAAATTTCACATTGAATTAAGTAATTAAAAAATATTTCGGTTTTTTTGGGTTTTGTTAATGCGCCTTTTGAACTACTAAGTGCAGAGCTCTTAATGATTCTTTTTTTTACGTGAGATATCTTAGCATTTGACCTCATCCCACCTGATGGGAAGCGCAATGAGGTCGACGATACACTTTTAAACATCATTACAGATTACACCGGCCTTGGTCCCGAGAAGCCTATTCGGGACCACGGCCGGTGTAACCCGTTTGACGAAATATCGAGGTAATTAGAAACATTGTTATCTAGATTATCTACACCGCGATCTAGGCCCGTAGTTTAATAATAATGATGGAAGTCGGCGATATAGCCCGCTTGCTTAGAAAAAACGAATTCTCTCCAGATTTGCTTGATATCTGTGATTATTATTTTCATGGTTATTTTAAACTTTGCTGCGCCTGAGTCGTTACTCGATAACTAAATAGGTACTTACTATAGGTTCTGACCGGGTGCGGTAGCCACTTGAAAACTGTGCGTTTTCATTGCCATCTGTTACGACTAGCAGTCAAAGACTTGGACGACATTCTGTAAAATAAAAAATCAGAAACCTGTACCTACACAGAGAGCTTCGGTCCAAAGCCGATGACGGAAACGTTATTTCCGTCTCGTTCAGCGCGACTCAATTAGACAATGATAGACATAAATGTCAAGTCGAACTTCGGTTTCGGACTGAAGCTCTGAAACCACTACAGGTTTTTGTTTTTATTTTTTAATTTTGCAGAATTTCGACCAACTTTGTGACCACATGGTTCAGTCGTTATGACCCAGACTTCTGTTATTGACCCCACGTAAATTGATACGATGACGCGACCAATAGAGGGGTTATACGCGTAGTAGTCAGAGGGTTACACGCTTTCTTCGACTTAATAATTTTTGACGTTCGAAATTTGTATAAAATTCTACTGCAACGATTGGTAAACTTTTTCGTTGAAATAGATTAGCGCCCTACTGGACCCGAGAAGAAATACAGATTTATTGTATATTGTCAAATCAAATCAAATTGTATGTATTCGTTAGGTACTAATAATAAGTAAGACATTAAAAAAGTACATTATTATAATTATCAGACTTTGGTTTTACTCTTTTTGTTTTGGGGAATTCTTTATTTGATAGAGGACTTCGCCCACCAAAGTGTGATTTGCTGCTAGAATAATACATAAATTATCTGTGTTTTTTCATTTGACGGCAATCTTAGCTTATTACCGTATCGTATTTGTAAAACAATGGAAACGCACACAGTGTCAAGTGTCAGTAACAAGCATCGCTTTCTTCCGAACAGAACAGACTGTGTTCATACAATTCTGCATAACTACATCTGTAATGCAATTTGCGCTTTATTACGTATTCTGAGAGTTGATTTTAGAGTAATTATGTTTATGCCTAGTCTAATGTTGGCGTGCAGTTTGATTTTGTATGCTATTCAGTTAGAATAAGGTTGTTTTTTGAAAATATTGACTTTAGATACAGCTTTTGATTTTGATCCACTTCAAAGTTCGTTTAGCTTTTGTTTTTGTTAAATTTAGATTGATCTTTTGTTATGAAATGATTTTATGTATTAGGTACCTACCTATTAAGAAGTGTAACCATAGAAGCGGCTTGTTCTAACAAAACGATGACAAAAATAATAAAAAATTGATGTGAGGTCTCGGTCTATTTCCCTCTCGATTTAAATAGCATAAATGTACATGACATTTTACTTCAAATATTAAGCTTTTGTAGCTATAAGAACTAAAGAAGGCGCATATACAACAGCTTCTCTCTTATAACACATATCCCTGTGTAAGTTCTATAAATTCACCTAAAAAGATATTATTAAATAAAAGTTTCAGTCTATTGTACAGTGAGCAACAGAAGAGTATATTCACCATGGGTGGGTATACCCATGGTGAATATACTCTTCTCAAAAAAAAGTTAACATTTTATAAGAATTATAAGTAAAACACGGTCGAATGTCACAGTCCATTTGTTAAGTAGAGTAACGACTCAGATCAAAATTAAAACAATAAAAATAATGACCGAATTAAAAATTATTGGGTTACTGCACCAAGCAGTGGAAGTGTAAAATGGTGATTAAAATTCAACACTTTCTTTCACACAGAACTTTTTTTTCATTGTAACATTCTGTTTTTAATTTTTCGATTACATTTTCCTGCTTTTGTTTTTATTTTCTTCTCGGTGTTGAACCTATTAGCTATTATGGCTATTAGGTAATTAGCCAGTGTCAAATATTTTATAATATTACAGATACAAAAACAGTCAAGTATATAGGGCAAGGGAACAAGCAAGTCGTAACAACTATTAGTAGTACTACTTAGTACGTAATTTGTTTTATGTGCTACCGATAAATACCTAACTGTATTTATAGATACCCATCCACCGCAATCATGAAGAACAGACCTACAATAATCGATAGAACTTATTAAAAAAAAAAGAATTATGATATAGAGACACATTTTAAAATTGCATAGAGGACGACAATCTTGTCGTCGATCAATAAAGCCATTATTTGAAGAAAAAATATATCTATATTTTTTCTACAAATAATGGCTTTGCACTGCTTTTGCGTGCTTAGGTATTAGCCGGTGAGAGTAAACTGTGATATTAGTAAACGTTTGCGTCATGCGGGCGTTTGGACTAAATTCGTCATGTCCAACATTTTGCATTTTACCTCTGCGACTTTTTAATAATGCGTTGTACGCCTAAGTATTTCTAAAACACACCAAACCACCTACTTCTCTATTTCAAAGTCGGTTAACAAAACACAATACAGTTCAGATTATAAATAACAGAATTAGTTCAGGAAATATATGAATAGAAATCAAAACCGATAAATACAGGGAGTTGTTTTATGTTATCTGGAAGTGGCTTGCTTACTTACGCAAAGGTGGTTTGGAGAATATTTTATAAGGTTGTTAGGACATTTTTGACTTCAATTCTTGCCATTTAGTTTAAGATCTAGAGTTGGGACAAACACAAATAGGTAAGTGGTGTTGGTTTAGTGGTATACCTCGACGTTATGCGACAATGTGAATTACAGTCATGATCATTGCAAAAAACCTCTTCTCATCGAAGGTCGCGTTCCGAAGACGGGTGTGTAATGTTTGAAATAATAGCAAAGTTCTAACGACCACACAACCTAATTTTATTTACGAATCTTTTCTGTTCCATCTAATACATGTGAGGTTTTTTCTCCTCTCGGTTTGACCCGGTATAAATTAACACCCCGTCCCGTAACCCACAGAAAAAATATGCTTATTGCCCCCTGTTAAGAGAATAATGATGTTGGTATGCTACTGGTTGTAACATATGTGATATATTATTCAAAAAAAATAATATTTAAAATCTCTAAATAACTTTATATTTCAAATTTTTCTACATCAAAAAGAATGTAAGGGATATGGGGCTAAATGGTGTGTTGACCATTGTACCATAACATTACAAGGCAGTTTGCTGACAGTTCAAAACAATGATGTGAATGTTTTTAGCATAAATATTTTTTTTAATTTCAGTGGCATTAATATCGATGCTTATTATGAATTTATTCCGAGGTTCGTGGTCCGAGGCTTTGTCTTCACCCTTCAAATTTCATATCTCTAGGACCAGCATTTTGGGCTTTGCGTTGATATATAGTTTAGTCAGAATTTTTAATTTAAATGTATACTTATAAGACGAAATCGTGTAGCCAACCTAACCTATTTCCAGATTCAAGAAAAAAAGGAACATTCAAAAATAAGTAGATTATTTTCTATCGATACTTAAGAATAATAATCGACAATTAAAATATTTCATACATCACTACGTAAGTTGTTTTTATCTCCCTCGATTGCCTGTCTATCTCGATTAAATATAAACTTGTTGTTTTGAAATTGCAATCAATTTCGTTTCGTTTTGCACTTAATTGGACAAGCATTAAGGGCTGGTAGTGATTTAATGGATATATTTAAAGCATTAGAACACTTAAGGGGAAAGGATACTTTTACTCTATTCTCTATTTAAACGTAGTCGACTGTAACCTTCCGGTATAAATACATTAAGCAGGATATTACGAGACTTGTAACTTGCAAAATAGCCATTTAAAAAAATGTGTGGACACAGAGGTTTGTCACAGACTGTTTACTTATCTATTTGATAAAATTACTTCAAGTAACTGCTGCGAGACTACAATTTTGAAATTGACTACATCAATGCATGACGCTAGTTTCGTAATGTAAATTGGGCTTTAGAAAAAAATATAATACCTCTATGAGCCGTGACATGTTTCATATTTTTCATTTTCTAATTTCACTATTTTTTTATTCATATTTTAATATAGAAAATGAAGAAAAAAAATAGAGAGGCAAGGTCATGGTCAATGTCATAATATTTGCTCTAATGTATTTATTCAGGGAGAAAATTTGACTATTTTCGTACAGTCGACGACTACTAGACAATTTGTATAGAGATCGAGTAGGAAAATATCCTTTCCTCTTCATTAGACAAGCATTAAGTGCAGGTAGTTATTTAATAATCATATTCATCATAAGCATCGGAACACTTAAGAGGTTAATATTTAAACCAGTTGTGCGTTTTGATTTCACTCGCGTCAATCCCGATCCTGAAAGAACTACGGGAAAGTGGTACCTAATCCCGATCCTGGAGTAAATCCCGAAGTTCCTACGGGTACGGCATTAGGGATAAAAGCAAAATAGAAAAATCGCAATCACTAAATCATAATTACAACATGTATGTTGACGGTCTCTGTGGCGCCGCGGGCGAAGCTCGGATTCGCAAAGCAGAAGGTTGCAGGTTCGATTCCCGCTGGGAACAAATATTTCTGCCGATCATAAATGTTAGTTTCTGTTTCTGGGTGTTTTCTATATATCATTATGTATGTATTTACAAAAAAAAGTACAATATGTAGTAAGTATATCCGTAGTCTAGTCTCAAGCACAAGCATAGTACAAGCTTAGTGCTTAGTTTGGGGCTAGATAGCGCTGTGTGTAATATCGTGCTATATTTATTATTTGTTTTTTATTATGTATTCAGCAGTTAAAGAGCTAACGCTTTAAAAATGATCATTATACCTTATCCAGTCGAGCGCTAACCTAATTCCGTGATAGAAAGCTGTGCGTGGGAAAACTAGTGGTTATATCTAACCTTGTTCGCGAAACAAGGCGAAAAGTTACTGCGCCTTGAGTTGTTACTTAGTTCTCACTTAGACAGACTTTGTTACATGTTTAGTAGATGCTAAGTGATTGAAGGAAATTTTGGTTGGTATATTTTTAGTGTAACTAGCTGCATCCTGCGGTTTGACTCGCGCGAGTCACGTTTTTGGTCAAAATTCTTTCTTAGTGGATACGGCTAAGAACATAAGTTATACACATGTAGATACCTTCTCAGAATTTAACCGATTCTTCTGAATTAGCGATGTTCGATTAAAATTAAATTCATTTTTCGGTTTTAATCACGTGGTGTTTTTTACTTTTAGCAGGTCTACGAAGAGCTCCAAAGTCGGACGTTAAAAAAGCAACGCGATTAAAACCGATAAAAAAATGTTTAATTTCATATCATGTCATTCAGTGAAAAATTCATAAATAGAAATATGAATTTACAAGTTATAAAATTAAATTACTGAAATGGTTACTTTTGAATAAAACACGATATTTACCAAAATTTATACGTGTTTTATTTAAATAGATGAATTACATCTCAGTCAACCTTGAAAAAGCTAATTGTAAAGTTAGCGAAAGCTCGGTACTTTGTAATAATGCCGTTATTAAATAAAACGCGTGTAAAATCCTAAAATAAAATAACATACAAATAAAAATACCAATTAAAATTACCATATAAAAAACTTATTTACGTGTTGTTATTAGTAAACAAATAACAAAAAAATATTGTATCGTAAAAATACGCTAATCTATTCATAAAACACAGTATTATTTAGTTGTATTATGTAAGAGACAAGGTCGCGTTGATAAGACGTAACACTTTGAGAATAAATTGCACAATGCCACGGCCAAGGTAACGCGCGAAAACAATCTGATAAGCTAGACTGATAAGGATGGTGAAGTTGGGGAGTTTTTTTTATGAAAGGCAGATTAGATATACTTCTTATTTGGTCATAGTATTCTCATCTAAGCGGTGTTCTCATATTCTAATTGTTGCGTGATTGCACTAATTAATGCCGAACCCACAGAATTTTCCAAAAGATTATGAAATTTCATGACTCTAGACCAGCCAGCGCGAGCGCAGCGGCTTAGGGTTTAGATGTGTGTGATAGTTTAGATTTAGATGTGTTGATAGGAACTTATTGACCTAGCTGCGCCTTCCATCTTGTAAAATGATAAAGAGGAAGCAACGCCTGGTTATGTCATAACTTGGATAGATTATCGATAATGTGTGTAGCAAATTACAAACATTTTCTCGGGTTCTGCAGTTTAAGCAGGCGGTTTCAATTGTTACTTCTGATAGCAGTCGTTAGGTCAAGATAGCGGGTTTATGGCGACAAGAAAATTCTAACACTAGGTGAGCCTAGGTGAGAAAAACCTGCATGCATTTTTATATAATTATTAATGTAGTCTTATGAAACTAATTATTTTCTATTACCTACATTATAATCATGAATGATTTATTCAAACACTGTACCACAATCCATATATATGTCGATTTCAAATAATTAATAATTAATTCTTCCTAGAATCCACGTTCCTATTAGACCTTGGACTTATTCCTCATGAAATATATGTAGCTTGTGTTGTGTAAATTTTAGTTCAATTCGCATCGTACATTGACCGGCCATGAGAAACGAACTTAAGGTCAAAATTCGTAAATAAAAGCGGTAAATATAATTAGGAAGTAGGAGGTTTAGATCCGTGAATGAAGTTGTGATAAATAATATTATGGTATTTGTTTTGATAAATTGGAATGTATTTGTTTACAAAGGCAGGTTGGCGCCAGACTGGGTTAGCTTAGAGTGATATTTGCAAACATTTTGACACGGTTGTGTCACAATTTTAGAAATTTAGTAGGTACATTTCTATTTCAACATTCATTACAATTGTAAACAATATGCTCAAAATAAATCTATAGCCTAAATTGCAAACGAACTGCAATTGGCTATTGCAACTGTATAGTAAACAATATTCGAAAAATATCGAAAAAACGTCAAATTTAATATTAAAAATGATTGAAATGATTTTATTATTTTTATAAAATTTTCCTCGACTATTCCGAAATAGTAAGGCTAATACAATTTATTCGCAATTTAAAGTTTATAGAAATAGATACCTAGATCGAATGCTTTATTAAATAATAGGGGTTAAAGTATGAAATTGCCGTTTTATTGCAATAGGTTCTTTGAATTGACATAGAATCTTCATGGTTTGAGGTTTTCGAATGAAACTTTTTTCAAATGGTTTCTGCGATGTTCTTTTTTTAAAAAATGTGAAACATTTGAATATCGACTTTCAATTGTTTTTGTTATTCAATTTAGACAAGAAAGATGGATACTGCGAAAATTCGAGTGATTTTTGAATACGAGTTCCGATGCGGAACTAACGCGGCAGAAACAGCCCGCAATATCAATGCTGCGTTTGGAGAGGGGTCTACTAATGAACGCACCGTGCGATTTTGGTTTAAACGCTTTCGTGATGGAAATTTCGACTTAAAGAACGAGCCACGAGGAAGACCGCCCACACAGGTGAATAACGATGAATTAAGAGAGATAGTGGAAGCCGATCCTAGTCAAACTACCCAGGAATTAGCGGCATGGTTTAACGTTACCTTACCCACTTTATTGACTCACTTGCGTCAAATCAATAAAATAAAAAAATACGAAAAATGGGTGCCTCATGATTTGACTGATCTGCAGAAAGAAACGCGTGTTGAAACTTGTGTTGCCTTGTTGAACCGGTACAGAAATGAAGGAATATTGGATCGAATTGTAACATGTGATGAAAAGTGGATTCTTTATGATAACCGGAAAAGAAAAATGCAATGGCTGACCCCAGGTCAAATGCCACAACAGTGTCCTAAAGCAAAACTTACCAATAAAAAGGTAATGGTAACTGTTTGGTGGTCTCAGCATGGTGTTATTCACTATAGTTTTCTTCGATCTGGTCAAGCAATTACGGCAGATGTCTATTGTGCCGAACTCCGAACCATGTTGACAAAACTAGCAGTAAAACAGCCCCGACTCATGAATCGATCTTCACCATTATTGCTCCACGACAACGCGAGACCTCACACAGCACGAGAAACCATTTTGACCCTTCAGGAACTGCACTTAGAAACCATTCGTCATCCTCCGTATTCACCAGACCTTGCTCCAACGGACTACCATTTTTTTCGTGATTTGGACAATTATCTACGTGACAAGAAGTTTTCTTCCCAGGAGGCAGTACAAAATGCTTTCACACAGTTTGTGCAGTCTAGATCGTCGGAGTTCTATCGCAAAGGCATTAATAACCTTGCCATTAGATGGCAGCAATGTATAGATAATAATGGCAACTATTTTGATTAAATAAATTTGTTAAAAATTTAAAAAATAAACAATTAAGATTTTCAGTACAAATCGGCAATTTCATACTTTAACCCCTAATACTTTCCTTTTTTACTGAAACAGTCAGAGTGGTTGGAGGTTCAAGTCCTATCAGGTGCAAAAGTTTGAAGAGTATTTTAATAAACTGATTTTCCAAGTACCTACCTAAAAAAGGAAACACTTAAAAACATAACACTTCCTTTGGCAGACGTGTAAAAAACAAGGTCTATATCACCGATCATTATGTGGTCTATATAGACTTCACTTCTATGCGTACAAAATCACATTATACATACAGCTTAACCTAAAACAGCTACTTATACAGCTACAAATAATAACTCGTAACAAGTTCAAAAGAAGTCAACGCACCGACCGACAAAGTCTACTAACTATCTACTAATAAATCCTCGTTAACTGTTACACAACACTAAAATCTGGGCCGGTTAATTCTAACATTAGACTGATCAACTGATAGACTGATTCATGTTATGTAACTGTGTGGATGACTGACGATTAGGTACGTCAGTTTTGATTGCTGATTTGAAAGCAATGTAACCGACCGCCATACTTTTTAAACTAACACGATTTCTGTTCATTATTATTATTAGAACTTCGGATCTAGATCGCATTTAAACTGTTTTTTATATTTAAAATTACCTCTACGTTTTGACAAAGTTACACCGGCCGTGATCCCGAGAAGACATCATGAGAAAGCATATACAAACGCGATCTGGACCCGAAGTTATAAAATAATATTTTAATTGTAATCGACTTCCAAAAAGGAAGTCGGTATTTCTAATTAACAAAAAAAAACTGAAAATCGAGAATCTTAGAATTCGAGGTCATTGAGCTTAATTTGTCATTTAATTTAGTTTGACCTACTACAATACAATTTAAATTGCCTTAATTTTCAAAAACAGCTGGTTTTTAGTGAACCATAATCTAAAATTTTGAAAAAAAAAAAGTTTCGATTACTAAAAGTCGTAGAACAAAAATTGTTCGCCTAGACGTCTAGAACAACCCCCTTTTGGCCTAAATGGTCATCGTCGAAGCAGCCTGTATAAGGAAGGAAGTGTTTTTGATAAAGAACATTCGGTACTATATTCAAAATTTATTTTTTTGCACATAGATCTATCTCAATATACTTTTACAAATTAAACCAATCAGTGTATTTTAATGATATTAGTTGAGTCTAAATATAATATTGAATGTAGTTAATCTTATCATGATATTCATAATCATTAAATACTATATCATTAGGCCGTTACATTAATGATAATGCTCATACAATCAGTGTACTGTCTAAAATGATTGATGATCTTTTTATAAAATTCCATTAATATTAGGGGTTAAAGTATGAAATTGCCGATTTGTACTGAAAATCTTAATTGTTTATTTTTTAAATTTTTAACAAATTTATTTAATCAAAATAGTTGCCATTATTATCTATACATTGCTGCCATCTAATGGCAAGGTTATTAATGCCTTTGCGATAGAACTCCGACGATCTAGACTGCACAAACTGTGTGAAAGCATTTTGTACTGCCTCCTGGGAAGAAAACTTCTTGTCACGTAGATAATTGTCCAAATCACGCAAAAAATGGTAGTCCGTTGGAGCAAGGTCTGGTGAATACGGAGGATGACGAATGGTTTCTAAGTGCAGTTCCTGAAGGGTTAAAATGGTTTCTCGTGCTGTGTGAGGTCTCGCGTTGTCGTGGAGCAATAATGGTGAAGATCGATTCATGAGTCGGGGCTGTTTTACTGCTAGTTTTGTCAACATGGTTCGGAGTTCGGCACAATAGACATCTGCCGTAATTGCTTGACCAGATCGAAGAAAACTATAGTGAATAACACCATGCTGAGACCACCAAACAGTTACCATTACCTTTTTATTGGTAAGTTTTGCTTTAGGACACTGTTGTGGCATTTGACCTGGGGTCAGCCATTGCATTTTTCTTTTCCGGTTATCATAAAGAATCCACTTTTCATCACATGTTACAATTCGATCCAATATTCCTTCATTTCTGTACCGGTTCAACAAGGCAACACAAGTTTCAACACGCGTTTCTTTCTGCAGATCAGTCAAATCATGAGGCACCCATTTTTCGTATTTTTTTATTTTATTGATTTGACGCAAGTGGGTCAATAAAGTGGGTAAGGTAACGTTAAACCATGCCGCTAATTTCTGGGTAGTTTGACTAGGATCGGCTTCCACTATCTCTCTTAATTCATCGTTATTCACCTGTGTGGGCGGTCTTCCTCGTGGCTCGTTCTTTAAGTCGAAATTTCCATCACGAAAGCGTTTAAACCAAAATCGCACGGTGCGTTCATTAGTAGACCCCTCTCCAAACGCAGCATTGATATTGCGGGCTGTTTCTGCCGCGTTAGTTCCGCGTCGGAACTCGTATTCAAAAATCACTCGAATTTTCGCAGTATCCATCTTTCTTGTCTAAATTGAATAACAAAAACAATTGAAAGTCGATATTCAAATGTTTCACATTTTTTAAAAAAAGAACATCACAGAAACCATTTGAAAAAAGTTTCATTCGAAAACCTCAAACCATGAAGATTCTATGTCAATTCAAAGAACCTATTGCAATAAAACGGCAATTTCATACTTTAACCCCTATTATAATTTATAACAATAAATCAGTCGATCGCACCGGCTTCTCATGGGTGTTAGGGTCTTATTTTATTACAAAAAAATACGCGATAATGATCGCGTATTATTATTGTCGCTTGTAAGTGATAGTGTCTACTATACGCGATTTTTTTTATTTCATTGTGTCAACCGACTATTATCAAGGAAGTCAATGTAAATGGTGGCTCTTTACAATGACGGTTCACGCGAGCTTTGGAGACAACGCTAAGGGCCATGTTTTGCACTAATTTTCACTTTAAAAGTACACCTTCACGAAACTAAATTGATTAATATGCCCCCGAAATTAAACAATTTATACGCATTTGAACTAGGTTTCATAAAAATGAATATCTATTAACACATCTCCGCAACGCGTTCCCGCCAAAACTCCACACGCGAATAAGACCCCGCAAAATGTACCTAACTAGTTTTTTCTTTTGTTTTCGCCACTTTCAACTAAAATAAACCTCATTTTCCGGCTTTAATCGCGTTTTATTTATCAACAGCATTGTTGCAATGACTTAACGATGTTTCAATGTAATACTGACAGTTTTTTCAGAGTAGACCTCACTGTACAATGTTAAAACAAACGTGAGAATTAAAAAACTTTACAAACATTCTGACACTTGGGAATTATATAGGTTGTTGATTTTTGTGGGATTCTTAGGACAATAGCGGATATGAGTAGAATCGTAGGAAAAATATGAACCGAACGAACAAAAAAATACAATTATCGTCAAACAAAGTAGACTCCCTGATCGTTTTGAACCAAACGATTTTACAGATTAAAAACACACTGACGCTCAAACACATTATTTGCTATTTAAAAATCCATATCTAGTAATAAAACTAAGCTGTGACAGATAAGTGGAATGGTTGTACGTCATTGGCTAATTGCATGAGATACCTAGATCATTAGTTGGTACATAGGTGAGTTAGAACAAGTAATTGTATCAACATGCCTGTTTTCTGAAATCAATATTTTGATGAACCTACATCTTACCAATATTATAAACGCGAAAGTTTGTATGTATGTATGTATGTGAAGTTGTTACTCTTTCACGCAAAAACTACTGAACCGATGATGAAACTTATTGGAATATAGGTAGGTGGAGACTTTTTATCCCGATATTCCCGCGGGAACGGGACTTGTGCGGGTGAAACCGCGGAGCATAGCTAGTTTTCCAATAACTTAGTGACCTTTCCTGTAACTTAACGCCACTTAAAATTTTAAGGATTAATTACATAATTGAGCAGCTTCTAAATTTTAAAATTAATATACAAGGTGTAACGGGTAAGCCCTTTTAATCCGAAAGGGGGTTGTTCTAGACATCTAGGCGAACAACTTTTGTTCTACGACTTTTGGAAATTCGAAGTACTTTTCGAAAAATTTAGGTGTAAAGTTTACTTGAAAATCAGCTGTTTCTGAGAGTCCGAGGTCATTGACCTTATGTTGTCCTTTTATTTAGTTTGATGGTTAACAATCAAAACTTCAATTAACTTTATTTTCAAAAGCAGCTGTTTTTTCAGTGAAACTAAATCTCTTATTTTCAAAAAAAAGTTCGAATTTTCAAAATTCGTAGAACAAAAGGTGTTCGCCTAGACGTCTAGAGCAACCCCCTTTCGGAATAAAAGGGCTTACCCGTTACATCTTGTATAATGTCTAATACAGAAACACCATTCAACTTTTGAAAATTCGAAAATTTTCAGTGTTTACTTGAAAATCAGCTGTTTCTCAGAGTTCGAGGTCATTGACATTATTTTGTCCTTTCATTTAGTTTGGTCTACTACAATCAAAACTTCAATTACCTTTATTTTCAAAAGCAGCTCAGTGAAACATAACCTCAAAATTTTCATAAAAAAGTTAGTCATAGAACAAAAGTTGTTCCCAAGAACAACCCCCTTTCGGCTTTAAAGGGCACACCTGTTACACCTTACTAATATTATAAACGCGAAAGTTTGTATATATGTATGTGAGGTTGTTACTCTTTCACACAAAAACTACTGAACCGATTGCGATGAAACTTGGAATATAGGTAGCTGGGGACCTGGATTAGCACATAGGCTACTTTTTATCTCGATATTCAGGCGAGAACGGGACTTACGCGGGTGAAACCGCGGGGCGCAACTAGTCTTGTATAAGATGCAACGAGGACGCAACGAAGATTATTTTCTTAATAAAATCTTTAAAACTTTTGAAACATTTTAATCTGCAAACTGAGTGATATCTTCATGATATTTTAAAGCGATCCTCTCTGCTTGTCGTTCAATTTAAAGCTTGTCAAGCTTACAACCTTATCGAAATGAAAGTAACGACTCGGTGTTATATATTTTTTTAACACTTTTTTTAAAGGTGTTAACCGTGACAAAGGTGCATGACGGCTGCAATGTAGTGTATTTTAGAATATTGCTAGGTTCACCCCGCGGTTTTAGCCGTCTAAGCCTTTAGCCGCCGATTTGACGAAAATATCGGAATAAAAAGTGGCCTCATTATGTGTTTATCCAAATTTTCAGCTATCTGCATACCAAGTTGCATCGCAATTATTTCAGTAGGTTTTGCGTGAATTAATAACAAACATACGCGTTTACTTACTCATTTACAAACAAACTTTCACATATTTTATACCTAATATTAGTAGGATGTTTAAATGGACCGTGTAATTTCAAGAATTTCTTGGTTCAGAATAACGGTTGTAAAATTCTCATTGTTTTTATTTTACAAAGTAGCAACTACTACATATACTATGTTATATATTTTAGGTAGGGAGTATCTTTGTTACTCTCTCACGCAAAAACTACTGAGCAGATTGCGATTAAAACTTGGTATGCAGTGCAGATAGATAGAGATTTAGAGACACATAGACAAGTTTTATCCCGATATTTCCATCGAGACTTACGCAGATAAACCCACGGGGCGCTGCTAGTCAATGATAAAAAAAGAAAACTATATGAAGACTTGAAAGGATTTCAAAACAAAATCTACAGGGCCGTTCGTTTTTTACTAAAAAAAAAAGTCTTAAATTGTTAAGTCATTCAATCCTACCTGTAATTTTGACAATCATCTCTCGAATGTAAATCAAAATTTAAAAATAAATATCTTCAGAGTAAAGGAAAGTGTACTTTACCACTAGGACTATAAGATCTATTTTTCAACGAGAGTTGACGATATCTTTAGGGTGTGTGGTCCTCTTTCCCTTTTTAATGATTGACAATATTATTGTTTGGGCGTAAATTAAGCCATTATAAGAACGCGTTTATAGTTTTTACGGTTTTTTTTTAATTGGTTACATTGTTTTTGTTTTTCAATTCGACTAATAATAGTAATGTTTCTGAGATTTATTTCCGTTTAACCCTGACTGTCAACTAAAAAAGAAACCTGTTAATTCATACATTCATTGTACATTCTATATAGGTACTTAGTGTATTTTCATGGGAAAGAGCTTTTCTACAACTATTTTAAATTAGAATAGCTGCGCTACGCGGATTTACTAATGCGATTCCCGTTCCTGCTGGAATATTGGGAGAGAAGGTACCTAACTTATAAGTAATTCTACGTTTTCAGCTATATATAATCGAAGTTTTATTGCAATCGGTTTAACAACTTTTGCATGAAAGAGTAATCAAGTCATTTACATACATACAAATGCAAACTTGTGTGTTTAAAATATTAGTTAGATATCTAAAACTGTTTTAGTATATAAGATGCACGTGAAAAAACTGATATTACTGATATAATGTTTCCATTCCTCTGAAACCTGTAGGCGTACTTAACCGATTTTCATGAACTTAGGTCAGAAAACATTAAACCGTTGCTTGGGTGTTACATAAAGCTACAGCTGCGAGAGATTGAAAACAGTTGCTTGACACTGTATTTCCTGCCAAGTGCAATTTGGGTTCTAGGTCAGCGTGCTTCATCTTAGACCGCTTAACACTTGCGATCAATTCATGCTGGTATTTGATTTAAAACACAACTGTTTATCCTAAAAAAACAACGAATTTAAAAATACAAAAATCGTTTTTCTAAAACAGAAATCGGACACCAACTCTGTACCTCATAAAAAACTATTCTTTACCAACTTGGTCTATTCGAGATGACGAAATATTAAGTTACCAAAAACATAAAAATGTCAATTTTCAAAACGAGATAATCAAAAAGAGATTTTTATCAATTTCATATACTGTTTTGGACCACCCTGTGTGCTCATGAAATGTTTATTTTATTTAAATAGCTTAATTAGTTGTCATTTTTTTGTATTATTAATAACAGCATTTTATGGAGGATAAAATGAGTTTTTGTTTAAAAAAAGTGTTTTTGTGTATTTTATATCTTTCTAATTAGGTAGTAAGTATAAAATTTAAGTTGTTTTTTTTCTGGTTACAAATTTCAAATCGCATGGTAGGTAATGTCACGTTTTACCGGGTCTTATTCGTGTATCATTAGATCCCTCGCGACCAAGACTATTGGAACATGATTGAAACGGTAACAAAATAAATAATAATATGCGATTTCTATGTATGTAACGGGGGGTAACGGACAAAATTGGGTCAATTTTGAGGTCGTATTCTATTAAGGCCATTTACTCTCCGATGACAAAGATGTCGCAGCAATTAAGGTCACCGAAGGACAGTATTCCTTACCAGATACCAGGTGTTTATAAAGTTGATTGTAGCTGTGGTAGTTCGTATATCGGCCAAACGAAGCGGACCATCGCAGAACGAGTCAAAGAACACATAGTTGCAGTCAAAAACCGCCAGGTGGAGAAATCTGCGATAGCAGAACACCTTCTATTATCAGGATCAAACCACTGGATTGAGTTGCATGCCCCGCGTGTCCTTTCCACTGAACGACGATACTACTCCAGGATTGTTCGTGAAGCGGTTGAAATTAGGAAACATAGAAATTTCAACCGGGAAAGTGGATACAAGCTCTCGTCTACGTGGAATCCGGTAGGTAAAAGGAATGTGCAAGCGTCGCGAAAAAACTCCAATCACGTCTTCTGATATCGTGAGTGTAGTTTGTCGCGCTCCTTAGCTTTCGTGTGGTGTGACGCGTGCCTTAAACTGTTTACGAACTAGTGTAATAGAAAATGTGGGTAGTGCGGTTACTCACGTACTTTAAAAATTTCTTTACCTACCCACCACCGGACAGTAAACAACGACGGTTATAAATAGAGGACGACACCCACCGCAGCTCCAGTCCTCTCGAGACCAAGATCATTGTAACATGATCGAAACGTCGAGGTAAGAAAATAAAAATAGTACGCGATTAAGACCCGGTAAAATGTAAATATGCATGTATTTACAAAAGAAAAATAAATATAAGTAGTAGGTATATCCGTTGTCTAGTCACCGTAACACAAGCTTAGCAGCTTACCACGGGGCTAGATGGCGCTGTGTGTTCATCACAGGATTTATTTATTTTTTATTTTATTTTATTTTTTTATTTATTTAGACCCGGCAAAATGAAAATATGTTAACAAATCGTGTGATTAAAAAAGTTTATTTAAAAATTAAAATTCCTCATTTCATTTTGAAGAGTTTTCATTTAGGAAATCAAAATCCATTTGATTAGAAGTAAGTAGGTTTCAATTTAAATACCTACTCGATATTTTTACTTTTAATTTATTGTAAATAAAACAACAAACCCCTTAATGAATGGAGAAAACAAACTTAATGACGTGGTGATTAACAAAATGTAAACATTAGACAGCTAATAAACTGTTAGAGAGAAACATTCATTAGGTGAGTTGAAAGAAAACCTATCTATATTATACTATATAGATAGTATAATAGTATAAACTAGCTGCGTACCGCAGTTTTACTCGCGGAAGTTCCGATTCCGTGGGAATATTGAGATAAAAAATAGTCTATATTACTGCTTATATAGTTACATTTACCGGGTCTTAGTCGTGTATTATTATTTATTTTCTTACATCGACGTTTTGATCATGTTACAATGATCTTGGTATAAATACCCAATACCCGACCGAATAATACCCAGTTAAGTATAACTGCGACTAAGACCCAGTAAAATATAATGTGTAAAAAATAATCGTGTGAATTTAAAAAGTTTACTATGTTACTCATTGATAATGTAGCTATCTATAGGTGAAAGAATTTAAAAAATCGGCTTAGTAGTTTTCGAGATTACCCTCAATATACATAATTACATACATACATACAATGTTCCCAACATTACCTCTTTTAATATTAGCATAAATAGGTAACGTCAGTAACATGTATGTATGTTGGGGATATCTCAGAAACCACTGGACCTATTTCAAAAATTCAGCTAGTGGAAATAAACCGGTCAAGTACAAGTCGGACTCGCTCACGATGGGTTAAGAGTTCTATTAATATTATAAAGCTGAAAGTTTGTGAGTATGTGTGTAAGTGTGTTTGTTACTCAATCACGTAAAAACCGCTGAACCGATTGCGATAAAACTTGGAATATAGGTAGCTGGGGATCTGGATTAACACATAGGCTACTTTTTATCCCGATAATCCTGCGGGAACGGGACTTACGCGGGTGAAACCGCGGGGCGCAGCTAGTATTATTATAAAAAAAGAAAATCATGTTTGTTGTACAAGAAATGCTATTTTTTTTGTATTATAGCAAATAGAAATATCAATACATCATCTGAGAAAATTGCAACTGTCTAGCTATCACGGTTCATAAATACATAATGATGATGTCTGATGACATGCAAAAAGTGCAAAAGCGGAAATTTTTTCAATAATGCACGTCCCTTGAAAATATTTCGAAGTCTTTTGTTAAGAAAGTTGGCTAGTTAATTATAATCATAATAGAGTTAACTGTAAAACGTAACTTAACTGTAAACCGTAAACTATAGTTACGCATGCAAGAGTTATGTCATTTTATTTGTTCTAACGCTTTCTAAGTACCTACCTACTGCAGGTAGGGGTGTCGTACGCCACGGACCTAATTAACAGAAGGGGATCATCCATGTGGGTGTGGTTTTAGTCGCCTTCGCATTCGCTAGCACAATCGGTTATTCTCCTAAAGGGGTGTTTAATAATTTAGTCAGATGAATTAAACAACGCAAGCATGTACGAGTACGTATGAAGTTTTAAAATGAAAGAATTTTAGATGTCGTATTTTTCCTTGTAAAATATTTCAAGAACCGACAGATGGGACGTACCTATCACACTGGGAAAACACGGTGGAATCTGACCTGTGCAAACTTCAGATAAATAATTGGCAAGAATTTGCACAGAACAGGGAGCGATGGAAGACTCCCGTTTCGGAGGCCAAGATTAACTTCAGATCACTGAAACAGGGAAGTAAGTAAGTAGTCAAATATTTCCGAAATTAACTGACTATCAAACCATCTCTATCTAAAGATGGCAACCCTAAATATGCTTTAATATACCAAACTCAGCGTTTAGCCGTGAAATGTTGAAACTGGTAGTGTTTTACTATTATTTACATAATTCATTAGGTGTAGATATTTAAATGTCTGCAGCGTTGTGTTTATATAAACCCATCTTTCATTGTGTAATTTTTAATGACTATTTTTGTTTTATTTTTTCGCGTAACGCCGAGTTTATACCGCGAGATGAACGGTGTCATACTCTCTCTAGTTTTGTAGAGAAGAGAGAACTACTCTAGTTTCGTAATGTAAATTATAAAAAAAAACGATCGAAAAAACTATTTACATTGTCACTGCTCCTATTTATTATCGTATCTTACCAATATTATAAACGCGAAAGTTTGTATGTGTGTATGTATGTCTGTATATGAAAATGTAACTCTTTCACGCAAAAAGTTCTGAACCGATTGCAACGAAACTTGGAACACAGTAGGTGGGTTACTGAGAATAACACATAGTCTACTTTTTATCCCGATATTTCAGCGGGAACAGGACTTACGCGGGTGAAACAGAGAGGTGAGAGAGAGAGGTCTGACAGCCGAGCTTCATCAGATCCAAAGACAAATTGACTCATTGAAAATTGGAAATGACTCATGCAACTTTAAAAAACATTACCCTTTCATTTGGCTTCGCCGTTGTCTGATAAAAAAGTCGGAACGAAATCGAATTGTTGTTTTATCCAGTAGGATACCAACTAGTGTAGGTGTACAACTGTACATCTAGTGGATATCCTTATACCCTTACTACATCGAATCAAACCTTAATAAATCCATAGAGCCATGAGCCATAGACTAATCATTAGAGAAACTTCATAGTTATCGGGAGTCGAGGGCGAGCTGACCAGTAACCACTTTCTCGGACAAGTTACACCGGTACATTAACTGCAAGTAGCTACCTACATCATTATCTAGTTAACTGTGTCATTGTTAGGTTAAGATTAGACTTTCTGCATACCTTTTAGCCATTTTTTGAGAGCGGTGTTGGTCTAGCTAGTGGTAGAAACCACGACGTTCGGAATAAAAGCCGAGGAAGCTTTTATTCGGAAGGTCGTGGTTTCGAATCCAGACTGACAGTGCACCATTGTCTATAAGAAAAAATTATATGCGCTATTAAAACATCGCTCTTACGATGAAGAAAAATGTCGTGAGTTTTTGTAGAGCTATAGTTACGGAAACACACAAAAAAAACTTAATCTTTCACCTGTACACTTTAGCCTTACTAAAACCTATTCGTTTGTAATTTATACTGATTTTCGTTCAATTTCTGTAATGTGTGAATCGCACAACTGCAACAAATTGTACCAACCACTCGCCGCAGGAGTTTAGCATCGGACGAAAATCACCAGAAATCGAGTTATTTAAAGCGCTTAAGGTGCACCAGGTGAAAATTAGACTCCTGAACCTAGTTTAGTACTAAATGATTTGAACTTCAACATTAATTTTTTCGCTTTAAAATTTTACATAGTTGCGTTTTAAGTCCTTCACTTACCTACACATCTGAAATTTGCTAGCACTGCCTTGTCAAGCTGTAATGTTTGTAACCTAATTTGGCACACTGGTATTTTTAAGACAACTTGACAAATTAGCAAACTGGACATTTTAGCACAATGGTCATTTAGGTGGACTAGTCTTATTGAGACACTAGACTTTTTAGGACTGGTCATTATTGTAGTAGGTATCCACTAGACATTATCGAACTGAACAATTAAATAGACATAAGTACCTTTTTACTACACCTAACCTTTAATTGTAAAGGTAAGAAACACCCGTTAATTATGTTTTACGGCTCTTAAATTAAATTTACTGTCGCTTTCATTTACGACTTTTTGTGACGGAATTCGCAAGTCTAAATTAGTTAAGCTTACAACAAAATCGTACCAAGGTGACAATTTAGGAGTGTTTTTGTTACTTCTTAACGCAAAACCGCTGAGCTGTTTGCGATGAAACTCGGTATGTAGATAGTATTAGGGTTCCGTAACAAAAACGGGACCCTATTATTGAGACACCGCTATGTGTATTTCCATCCGTCGGACTGTTTGTCTATCACTAGGCTGACAATCAAACCGTCATAGCTGGACCGATGAAATTTTCACAAATGAGGTATTTGTGTAGACGCTATTTAAAAACAAATAAATCAAGTTAAGGGGCGCTTCCATACAAAAAAAACAATGAAATTAAGGAGCGCTTCGATATTTTTGTATTTCGATATTGTAGCGTGATTTTTCGCAGCGATATCATCATTTATTTTTACCATTCGCGACATCTAATGGCGCCATTCGTAGAAATAAATGCTAACGTTGCTTCAAATTTGATTATACAGAACATATTCCCGCTAAGCAAATAAATAATAGTAATACGCGAATAAGATCCAGACAAATGGAAATAAAAACCTCTACTTTAAAAAATGATGATTCATATTTTTTACGTAACTGAATACCACTTTTACTCTTACTCATATGTATAATAATTAGTAAACATCGACTTTGATCTTCAAACGTTGACATGAAGTTGGTCGGATCAAAGAAAAATGTTGCAATATCATAAAAACATTGCAAAAAATGTTTGCTTATTGAATATCATCTGAGAACGCAAAAAACAGATGCTACATTTCGAGCTTTTTACTGGTTAAATTAATTTGCCAAAGCTAACAGTCGAATACCTACAGAAACGCCATTTATAATTTAGAGGTTACTTAATTGACACGAGATTTTTCAGTGTTTTTCGACATTTTAGTAATTCAACGTTTTGTTAATTAACCTTAGATAGATAGATTAATACTTTATTTGCACAACCAACAACAATACAATCAGTTTACATTTAAAGTAAGACAAATACAAAGAAAGCATAAAAGTAAAAGTTGAACAAATGGGCGATCTTATCGCTAAAAGCGATTTGGATGGAGACGGTTAATAAAGTTTGTGTGGTAGGCAGACAGATACAGAATATCTACCTACCTTATACCTGATACCTTAATGTTAATTCAAAATTTTGAAGAACTCAACGTTATGAGAATTCAACATATTGGTTAACACAACTTTTGGTACTAAAGAGAATAATTGAGCAGCGTCTAAATTTAAAATAAGTATAAGAACTTTGAAGTTTGAGAGCTGCTTAGCTGTTTCGATTCAAATCAGATTTTGAGTGGCGTTTATGTATTCGGCTGTAGAGTAGCAAAAAATCACGTAAACAAACGTGATTTTTGTGACAATCGTACGGAACTCTCAGTCCTAGAGTCCGACTCGTACTTAACCAGTTTTTTCGTCATATCAGCTAGAAGTTGAACTAACTTTCTTGACTAAATACCTAGATTACCTTCAAGGTATTAAGTTTATTATCCCGAGCACAAACAAATAAGTCTTTGTCGTAATCTACACGCGTAGGTAGCGTACAACATGATTTTATAAACCATGCACTTCGAGGCTTTCGTGCGCAGGCGCTTGCTTAGGTTCTTAACCACTTATTTAGCTCTTAATTCAGCTCGAGCTCCTCCGTGCTTCGGAAGGCACGTTAAGCATTTGGTCCCGGTTTGTTTTCTGTGATAACAGTCGTTAGGTCAATTTAGAGGCGTTAGGGCGAACAAACTCTAACACCAGGTGAGCCACACCACTATACGAAAAGAAGAAGCTCTTAGTTGTCCTCCATGTTACCCCTGGGTGGTCTAAAGAAGATAATTTATGATGTTTTTCAACAAACAACATTTTTTTCTACGGCTGTTCTACGGCAAAATACGAACTTTATTTCAAGAATTTTGAAGTACCTGTTTTTTTTAATGTTTATTAGATAGTAGTAGTCCAAACCAAATAAAATGTCAAATTAAGGTTAATGCTGTGTAAGTATTAAAACAAGTGATTTTCATATCTCGATTTCTATTTTTCTCATTTGAATGCGACTTTAAATACAGATGCATGCTCAACAAAATCGTGTTGTATGCATTTTGCAAGCAAAAGTAACATAGTAGTAACAACATTACGTGAAATATTTGCATTACAATTACAAAATCTCTGCCTTAGGTTAAGGGTCTAAGGCAACTGAGCGAGTGGACTCATAAATACATTTTGTTTATGTAAACACTAGCAGCGCCCTGCTGTTTCAGCCGCGTAAATCCAAATCCTATGGGGAAACGGGATAAAAATTAGCGAAAAACTTAATTATTATTATTTACCTTTACGAAACTATTTGATTACAATTTATAGTCATTTTCACGAAAAAATGCGTAGATAAATCGATACTATTAATTCTATTTGTTACAATTTCTTCCGGTTACTGCTGCGACACTGCTTTTGTGTAATTGACTATGTGGCGTTGCATTTACGACGACGGGTAACACTGGCCCACGTGCTGGGTGTCAATTTTGACAGATCCCTCTTCCCAATATTCTTGTTTGCGCCGATATGAAAGAAAAGTTTTGAATCAAAAAAAGAAAAATTGGATCCATACTATGTTAAACTGTACTTACTAATGGTGATTGTGACATAACCTGCTCTTTTGTGAATAAACCAATAGTTACTATGCACTATTAACAGTTTTATTTGTGTGACCAAGATTATCGATACCTTAGGATTGCAGGTCCAAATCCCTGTAACTGTATACAAAATGCATGACACGAGTTTCGTATTGTAAATTAGGCTTTAGCAGGTATGCAAATATGAAATATTCTATAGGTACCAGAAAATAGGAAATCGAGGCACGTCATTTTAGGCTGCAACCTACAGTTAATGCTTAAACTTTGCTCGTCTTTTATATAATACGACTACGAAGTTCGTTTTATTTTTATTAGAATATTACAAAATGAATTTCGATCATAAATTCCAATTCAAAGTTCATGCTTAGTTTTGGGCTAAACTCAGTCTGAGCCAAGTCAAAGTATGCACTATAGATTTCAGGCTTAGTGCTATTTTTCGCTATTCCATTTCATGAAACAAACATGGCCGGCATCTTATTAAAATTATAGTTTAATGGAAATTAGTTTTAATGATTTCTTGACGCCACATTGTTTGGATTTTATTATGATTGATTAACTTTATTGTTATTGCAGTATTGTGTTTATTTTTAATAGTTTGTTAAGCAAAAGGTGAAAAACCCTACAAAGTTCTATAAAGAATTAATTATAATTAGTTACCCTGTCGTATTTAATAACCTATTATGGTATTATTAGACAGGCAGACAGAGTTATTTTCGCATTTGTAATGTTAGTTATAGTAAAGATTACAGTATAGATAATTGCTCCAGTTCTTCTAAATATGTGACATTGTGAATTACGCCTGGATTTGGAAAACCCCATCCTACTAATATTATAAATGTGGAAGTGTATGTATTTGGATGCTTGTTACTCAATCACGCAAAAACTATTGAATTGATTGCGATGAAACTTGGAAAATAAGTAGTTGGATACCGGGAATAACACATAGGCTACTTTTTATCCCAAAATTCCCGCGGGAACGGGACTTACGCGGGTGAAACCGCGAGGTGCAGCTAGTAAATTAAATAAGAATGATTTTGATTGATTGACATAATACAAAAATTTTAAAAAGAAAAATAGAGTTTTATTCAATAGTACCTATCTGCAAAAAATTGCTTAAGGTTGAAAGTCCTATCTGGAGTTGTAACTTCAAGATATCTCGGTGCGGGCGCCCGCGTCGCATGTATATTTATTTATCTAACTGTCAATAGACATTAGACAGGCTCCGAGTTTTACTTGAAAATGCTCAGATCTGCATACTATATCCTTGCTATTATAAATATTTATCAATGTAGGTACAGTCAGCAACAAAAGTCGGTGCCCACATTCCGATTTTTAACCGACTTTCAAAAAAGGAGAAGGTTAATCTATTCGGATGTTTTTTTGTTTTCATAGTTTTTTTACATCACATTTCTTTTTGTGAGGGTTTCAGATGAACATCCTGAAAAAACTTTCTATCTTCTCTTCCATTTTCAGAGGTCTGTCCCGTTTTGAAACCCAACAATTATGATGTACTTACTAGCTGCGCCCTGCGCTTTCAACCCCGTAATTCCTGACCCCACGGGAATATTGGGAATAAAAATAGTCTAAATATCCCATCTATCACTCACTATACCTTCCAAAATTCATCAAAATCGAATCAGTGGTTTAAGCGTATAATTGTCAGACAGACAGAGTTAGTATAATATTAGTATAGATGTGCTTTTGAAAATCTAGATGTGGTCATCGACTTTTGAATGCTGACCGTACATGTTTGTATGTATGTATGCTCATACTCTCTTGGTTCATACAATAGAATTAGAAAGGTCAGCCTGTCGCGACACAGTCGTATCTACACTTTGCCAATAGGGTTGACAAAAGAGAGAAACTTTTATACGGTTCCGTGTATCAGGAGATACAAAAGAAACACTTATATAAGATTACTTGGATGTCCGCCTCTGCTTCTGTATGCCTGCGTGTTACGAGATTTTGTCAGAACCAGGTGAACCTTCCGAGAGAGGGAAGGAACTAAGAACATCGCTCAGATGATAATGAAGACGGGGCTCGAGAACAGATGGCACGGGACAATGTGACAACTTAAACAATTGAGACAGGTCTCCTTTAAGATACTATAAGGTCACTTGGCATTGAAGCATCCCAAACTCTACCCGGCTCAGACGGCCAAGCTTTATTAGTTCCAAAGTCAAATTCATTAGGAAATTACTCATACACCAATAAAAAAGTCAGAACAAAAATCGAACGTTGTTGTTAGAATACCCATTATCTAATGATAATCTAAACTTCTAATTTTAAACTAAACATTTCACCTATTTCACAATATTTAAGTGGCAACCCTATTCAACAGTTTCCTAGAAGTCCGACGTAAAATCCCGTCGTTCGTCACAATGTATTTCACAACTCACAAATATTTATTTTCGACCAAGCGTGAATATAACTTGATAGATTTTGTAAACTAAACTCTTGCTTTCGGCAGATGTTTGTGGTTTTATTTGGATGATTAGTTAAGTTGTTTTGAAAAGTTTCACGATGAAACGGGGAGAATTGAAATAGTTTTTTTATTTTATTTTTTTATTAATTGATCGTGTCTGCTGCGCTATTTTTAGCTGTTCAACTTTATGTATACCGAGTTGAACATTTTAGAGATGATTTCCTGGTACTAACTTTTGAAGCGGACAACTTGTCCCCCAACCCTAACTTATGTTCACCTAAAACTAATTGTAATTCGAATATAGAAACCGCGCATTCCTCCCGCTATGAACCGACCATCCCAATTTCAAGCTTATTAGGTTTCTTCTAAAACGTTCCGGATAATAAATCTAAATTGACTTTCACTTAAACATCTACTTGACTTTAATTTACTGAACACTAAGTTTAAACTTACATAACTTTGCTTCATTGTTTTTGTGGTTTACGTTTTACAATTTTAAATTAATTTTTTACACTATTTGTGGTGGCGTAATTCTTGAATTTGTAGTTATTTTAAAAAAGATTTGTTACTTGACACAAAACACTTCCGAAATCTGAACAGTCCAACATAGTGAATTTGCTCCTACACGTAGCGAACATATTTTTCGAAATGGTGTTTGTTAGAAAACAATTTTCACGTAAAATGATCTTTCGGTATTATTAACAAACTTCATTCAAACAATTTTCGGTAAGCGCACCATAGGTAAAATGAACAATCGGGGAAATAACTATTCGGTAATTTAATCTACTCATCTGAGCGATGTTCCCGTCGCATCTCTCTTGGGAACGGGTTTCTCTAAAACCCCAAATTATTTGAGATTGGCAAAGCAGGTAAATAAGTCAGACTAAGTCATCATTGGCCATACCTACTGAAAATAGATTTGGCAATATATTTACGTCCGACCGCCTGCCTGACATCAACCCTCCTAGGGACCAAGAAGTTTATCCGCCACCGCGAGGGAGAACTCAAGCTTTGCTAGTCTCCCTTAGATCCCTAGTAACCCTATTCTATGTACGTAGCACAGTGAAACGCGCCGGTACTATTCGGAAATGTAATGGATTGGTCAATTATCATTGAGAAACTTTTATACGGTTTATTTTTATTTCATAATAGCGTAGGGAACCCGGCACACATGTAGTGTAGGGATGATTTATACTAGACCGGGCCGGGATCGTGCCGTGTCCGGGCCAATTTACTTTTGTATAAAGAGACAGCTTTTGTTTTAAGGCGGCGATAGATGATAAGCAACGGTCCTTGTCCTATTGCATATAAATGAGCGAGATGGAATTGCGTGAAAAATCTACAATTTCTCATAAAATCAATAATTAACGAAGATTAAAATAATATTTTGAAAAAATGCAATGCAGGGGTTCTAGGTATTGTATTTTCTAATATTATGATGCCTATAAGAAAATATAGCGGTTAAGGATTTAGAAGAAAAATTGATTTATTTTGTAAAACAGGGGTAACTTTGCCTGTATAATAGTGGTATTTTAAGTTATTTTTTATTGTTTTTGAAATGAAGGGGACACTTCTTGTATCATGTACAATAACATAATACATTGTTTAAAGATCTATTTGATACCGGTTATGAATAAAACCATTCCATCGGAAGGGATTTCACATGAGTCGCGTCCTTAAGAGACAGCGTTTGTTTTGCGCGGAATCGGTTAAGATTAACAAGCAAAACAAGTCGGGTCCGCAAATATACCGCGTACCAATGTCTTTTTTTTTGAGAAAAAATTATGTGCGCTATTAACATCGCTCTTGCGGTGCAGGAAAACATCGTGAGGAAACCCACGGCTTAAAGTCACGCACAAGGCCCAGTTGTAGGGCTATTTGCGGAAACACACAGTTAAAACTTTAACTTTATATCGAGTACTGTACTGTACCTAGTCCCTTTGCGAGAAGGCTCATGCTTAGTACTACGGAAGTATAACTTAGTATAACTGGCTTTGTTGTGCGTGCAAAGCCATATTTCTAAGAAAAAAAAAACTTAAGAAAACACTTTGTCGACGAATTCATAAAAAAAAGCAAATATTAACTCGGGACGTCATTTCGACTTTGTTCACGTAATACCAACCTCTATGGTGCATTGGGCTAACCCTCGGCTGCCACGTAGAAGGTTGCAAGTTCGATTCCCGTCCAGGACAACATTTATCCTGATAATAAATATTTGTTTCTCTTTCGGGTTATCTTCTTCCTACGTATAGGAGATGCTCCAAACGTGCGTATTCATTATTTACAAAAATATATATTATTATGTACCTAAGTAATAAAATAACGTGGTCTAGTAACCATAGCCTAGTTACTTAGGCTGAAATCTAGGGTCCGTACTTTGACTTTGCTCAGACTGAGCTTAGCAAAAACTAAGTTTAAACTTTGAATTGGACTTTATAGCCGAAATTCATTTTGTAATATACGAATAAAATAAAACGAACTTCATAGTCATAACAGAGAAACAAAGTTGTCATTGATTTCATTGGTTTACATTCTAAATTTGAAAAACTTTGACTTTACTAAGCAAAAACTTTGAATAGTTGCGATGATCGCTTTATAAGTACCAAAAATTGTCTTAAGTCAAAGTTTTTGCTTACCAAACTCAAAGTACGGACTATAGATTTCAGCCTGAGTTTGGCTAGATTTCGCTGTCACATAGATTAATAAACTTACATTTATGGCTGTTGGTATGCCCATACACTATTTATTTATATTCATCATATTGTGACGGCTTTGTTTTAAAATGTTATTAAAACGGTTTAACTGTTACATAAATTATGATATACGTAGAGATATCTAACTGACTCGGCGTACTTCGTACCGCTATGGGTCATAATATGGAAAAACAAAACTAGAATATTTACTCGAAATAATTTAATGGAAAAATGGACATGTTCACATTTGTTTTTTTTTTTAAATGCATATATTTTGTAAATATTTGTAGTAACATTTTGTAGTTTGGTTTTTACGATATGTGGATACGTCTTCAAAAAATAAATAATTGAATTTGATGAATGCCGATGTACTTTTCCTTAAAATATTACTGGTAGAGTAGGTATCCGGAACTAC
This sequence comes from Idaea dimidiata, assembly GCA_949358125.1. Taxonomy (NCBI): domain Eukaryota; kingdom Metazoa; phylum Arthropoda; class Insecta; order Lepidoptera; family Geometridae; genus Idaea; species Idaea dimidiata. Next base: position 15,772,752 of record OX442334.1, on the reverse strand, counting down.
AACATTTTTAAACATTTTGACATTTTGGTTCAAAAGGGTAAAACCGCCGGCTAGAGTTAGTTACTGTTATATAAATGTTCCAACCACTTTTATGTACATTTTATTCTCCATTATTTTGTTCAGATTAGTTCATATTGTTGTTTGAATTTTATTGTTCGGTGGTAAAAACATATTTATTGGCGTTGTTCAATTATTGTTTCTAAGCCATTTTATAGGGAGAAAACAGTCTAGAAAATATGCGGTTTCAATCGTGGGATCCGGAAAACCACATGTTGTTCTTTATAAATAATTGTTTTGAACTTACCTAAGTCTAGGTACAGTCACGAGCAAAAATGTATATTATACAATGTCAAATTTTCCGCCATTCCAAAAATAAGTATAAGTACTACAATAAGTTCTAAATTATCTAACCATCAAATTTTATCCAAACTACATTAGTAAGTTTCACAAAACATCTTACTAATCTTACTAATATTATAAACGCGAAAGTTTGTATGTAAGTATGTATGTATGTATATGAGGTTGTTACTCTTTCACACAAAAACTACTGAACCGATTGCGATGAAACTTGGAATATAGGTAGCTGGGGACCTGGAATAACACATAGGCTTCTTTTTTTTATCCCGATATTCCTGCGGGAACGGGACTTAGTAGTAGCCGTTCCCGTAGTAAAAAGTAGCCTATCTGTTAGTTATTCCAGGCTCACAGCTACCTATATTCCAAGTTTCACCGCAATCGGATCAGTAGTTTTTGCGAGAAAAGTTACAAAGTCAGATACATCATACATACACTGAAAAAAATACATTGTTGTGTGCAACCAAACTTTCGTTTATGTGTAACATAAAAAAAGTGACTACAAAACTATGGTAATACATGACCAAATTGATTCGGTTAAATTTTTTAACTGTATGTTTTGTAATAATCTATTCGCAATGATGTCTAATTTAAACGAACGAGTTGAGTTGTATCTCAGCTTAAGTTTAGTTACCTCTATCTTAACTTTTTAGGTAACATATCGTTACTTAACTAACTCTGTTTTGTTAATACTAATCAATTAGCTCTGCATTGACTAACCAGATCCTTAGTCTTCTTATAACCACATACTTATTTTATATGTAAATAATTTGTTAGGTTAATGTTAACAAAACTGATTGCTTGTTTTAGCTGTACTTGCTTGATTACAATTTGCCATTAATTTTGTTGATTTTAACCAACTAATTTTGTGATGAGTAACTAGATTTTTGTTTTACTCATAACCCTATACTTAAGTTAATGGTAACAAAACAGTGTGATAACAATAACAAAAATGTTTTGTAGTGTTATCACATGTTTAGTTACTAGTAGCTAATCATATGGTTGAAAAATAAACTGCACTTTTGTTACATACAACATTAATTTTTATTTAAAATCAAAGTAACACCACACTAAGGGCCAGGAAAATCACTTAGTCTTGTCACTTGGGTTAATGTAAAAGGGACGAAATACTGTCATTGTTCATGATGTTGAAGATCCTGCTGACGTTAATTTTATGGTTATTAAAATTATATACAGGGTGAACCATTTCGATGGACTGTCAGGGGGATATCCTAAACTATAAGAGATAGAGAAAAATGCTAAAAGGAATTGCGTCCCCGATTTTGACATAAACTAAAATAGCACTATTAGATTTTTGTAAAATGTATTTCTTTTGTCAGGAATCGAACCTTGTCTTTTTGTAAAAAAATACCCTAAATTATTGTACCTATCGATAATGTTGCTGATAGAGATCAAATCCTGGAAGGAAACAGTGTGTTAAAAGATTTTTCTGTCGATTTACCATACTATGTTTCCAGAATTTGATCTTTGTCAGCAACACTATCAATCGGTACAATTATATAGGGTGTTTATTCGATTCCTGGCTAGGATAATACATTTTATAAAAATATAATGATGCCATTTTAGTTCTTGTCAAAATCGGTGACGCGACTCCTTTCAGCATTTTAGTTTAGGATATCTCCCTGAAAGTCCATCGAAAGGGTTCACCCAGTATACATATATTTTTAATAAACATAAAAGTAACGTCAGCAGGATCTTCAACATCATGAATAATAACAGACCCAGGCTCGTATTTCGTCTCTTTTACATTAACCCAAGTGACAAGACTAAGTGATTTTTCTGGTTCACAATGACATGAAATAATTAGGTATACAATTGTCAAAATTAAAAAGAAACAATTATCATAACAAAACGGTAGGTTCTATCCCTACAATTTGCGTGCCCGCGCAATCAACTATACATAAAAATACTATAAATTCAAAAGGTACTCGAAGAGTTACATAAATCTTTGTTTTGTAGTTGCGTCCTAGTATGTTTCTACTGTAGACCATGGGTCACAACAATTATTTAACCACAAAAGTTTTTCATTCACGTCTTTTTCTTGTTAGTCTACCGTCTCTATAATATTACTACCACCTCGAGGCGACTCAGTTTCGGTGCTTGCTTGTGATTGGCGCCGTATAGAATGGTCAGATATAAAGACACCAGATTTTATATACTCCCTCCTGCGTTGTCGGTAACAATCTAGTAATTTTCCCTTGGCTGATACCTTTTGCATAGGTGTGATGCTCATATATGGTATAAAGTATACAGACGAATTTTCCTTTAAAAATACTAGTGGTATTTGGTATGCTAATGCATAGAGCCTGGCACTTGTAATTTTTTTTTGTGGGTCTGTTTTTAATTCGTGTGTAATTATGATGTTGCATAACCTTCTTCGGTCAGCGTTATTTAAGAGGTCACTTTTGGTGTGCCTAAGAAGGAGGGACTTACCCTCATTGGATGCAGTAAGAATTTTGTATAGTTCCTGAAATAAAAAAATATTATTAGTTTGACCTTTCTACATTCTTAAATAAACTTTATACACAAAAACCTCTTCGTCCCTAATAATGAGATACAGCTAATTCAATGATAATTAGGTACTTAGTTAGTTCATCAGCTTTTTCCAATAAATAGCTAAATTTAAAATAATAATAAATGTAATATTGTTGATAGTTGAATCAACAATATTTAAATTGATTATTATCTATATTAGTTATTGAATTTTAAGATTGAAAAATGGTTTCTAAACTTCCGCTACCATTTAAAACATTGGTCTGGCGATATTGGACTTTACCCCACACAAACTTACACAAACCAACATTGCCTTTATATCTTTAAAATATTTATAGGTACTAGAAATAAGGTCTTAACATTGATAGGTACTTGACAAATTATAGTTTTTCACTAGCTGCGCTCAGTGGTTTCACCCGCGGAAGTGAAAAACGCGTTGTCACGGGCGCGGGCGGCCGAGCAGTTTTTGAGCGGTTGCACTTTTTCGTTCATTACTCGGGTTTTACTAATTTGATTTCAATGCAAAGTAAACCACGACGTTCCTCAAAAATAGAACTATCCAATATTGAAAACCAGATTTCAATCGGATCAGTAGTTTTTAATTGTTTAAGGAACAGACACAGAAACTGACAAACAGACAGACATTTAATTTACTCCCAAGTAAGTACAGACTTTTTGTACTCTCTTCCTTTATTATAAGAACCTATAGATATAAGTATAGAAGATGAAGATTGAACTAATATTTTTCTATAAGGTAAGCAGAGCCACTAAAAAGAAATCCTAGTTGGTACTTACCTACTAATTAAAATGAACTTACACAAGACCTGTCAATGGCTGCTTGCGAATGTCCACTATGTCCAGGTTCCTCAGCATCTATCTCAAAGTTTGTATCAAATGGCTGTACCACATATTCAATTGCCACGCCTGTATCTGGAGCACTTTGTAAAATCAGTTCTTTAGAAGTAACCTAAAAAGCCAAAATTGATAAGAAATCGTATAAAAACAGGTTATGAATAGAATTTTAAAAGTAAAGGTATCATTACAATTGTTTTTTTACCATATCTAACGAAATAGTATTTTCTTCTTCATTACTTCTGTATGTTACTGATGGTAATCCTGTTATAGATCTTAATAATTTGATTTGAGTATTGAGTTTGGCTCGATGGCCTATTATGGGTATAAGATCCTTAACATTATATTCGGATAACATTTGTAAGGTTTCCAAATCTATGGATTGTTCTGGAAAAAAACACACAGGTACTTAGTATGTTTTACTAACAGGTCCTATACCTATACCTTTGTCAGTCCGAAACACTTCGATTAGTAAGTAAATAGGCAAATATCTGACAATTTGTTATCAAAGTACGTAACATATCACAAAAATACAATAAATTTACCTTGAAATGTAGGTATGTACATTTCCAGTCCCCATTGACGCAAATAATCTGCCAGAGGATCTGGGGAGTCCTGTGCCGAGAGCTGAGTTTCGGCCATGCCCTTAGTCCGCGAATCTTTTAATAGTTTTACAAACATGATGGATTACTTATATGTAGTTTTACAATAAGTGTAGTAGTATTAATTTTAATTGGTTTTATTACCTGTCTGCACAAAACTGTGAGTACCGTGACACTCGAAGCGCTAGCAAGTGGGAAATGAACGAACAGGAATCAACCTGTTTTAAACAAATGTGTTCAGTTTCGTTTAAACAAAAAATGACTGCCATAAGATAACATTCGGTTCGAGATCAAAGTCTGGCTTTGTTGTTAACTGTTAAATTGAGTTTTGTTCCATGCAGCCAAAAAATAGACTAAATGGTTCGAAATGTTCGTCAAAAATAGTCAAACTTCACAGGTAATTAGCTGTAAAACCTTTGTCTATAGCTTAACAAACACGATCGTTTGATGGCAAATCAATGTTTTGGTAACGTTTAGATACTCAAATATTTTAAATTGATTTAACTGATTTTGTAACATGTAACCACTGGGGTTTGTTTAAATTACTTTAGTTAACGATAACTTAAAGTTTAGTTCTACACAACCGAACTAAAAATAACAAAACCTGTTTTGTGTTTCCTTAATTACCCACTTTTATTATTTTAAACCAACTTTAGTAGTGACTAACCAATTTTTGGTTAAAAGTAATTTAACTAAATCATTTTTGTTATTTATTTTTTTCAGTGTACCTACTTACATACATGCAAACTTTCGCGTTTATAATATTAGTAAGATTTTATAAAATATGTAGGTTTAGATATAATAGTGGAAAGTGGAATTAGACCTTTGTACATACTGTAACATCAGATCCTGATGGTAATTATGCACAGTATGTTACAGAACATTATGAATCATAAAAACCACAATCTAATTAAATTGTAGTCGAATGCAACAATGCTATATTTTTACTTTGTTATTCCAATATAAGTAAGTGTGAACTATAAAAATAGATACTTTATGAATAATTAATCATTGTACGACGTCATACTTATATGATTCTTTATTCAAAAACTTTGGAAGATTGTTTGTATATTTATTTGTTTGTTTGTTAGTTCCCTCTTGACGGTCAATCGCTTGACTGATTTAGATGAAAATTTGATAATGGATAGTTAATATGATGAAGGGTAGGTAACTTAGATTACTGATTCCGATAATCTCACGGGAGTATGATCTCAATACTCCCAAGGAAACTCCACTTTTAGAAAATCGAAAATCTAGAGTTGAAATTAGATGTTTCTCAGAGTTTGATCATCCCCGAAACACGTTGTATAAAGTTGTGTAAACAGGAAAATCAGCTGTTAATATCGTTATTTAGCGAAAGTGGATCATGCTTCTATTAATGGCACTTATACGTAAAACTAATCTATACTTACCTACTCCCAATTAAGGAAGAGAGGACAATAAGTCCGTACTTAGAAAGGTATTAAAATTATTTTGTTTTAGTATTAGTTGTTATCAGCAACAGAAGTAAAATGAAAATTTTAACTGAGTTCATGAGATACATTTGCTAACAGACAGTGGAGTAAAAGGGTCCGGTTTTTACCCTTTGCGTACGGAATCCTACAAATAAGTCTGGTGTGCTAGGTAATCCGAAGACCTAGTAGATCAAAAAAGTGACGATATGACTTAGACAAGTTCCTGACAAATTAGCAATCCATCGCTCAAGATCACTAGCAATGGCATAGAAGTAAAGAGGTCTTTGCCCTGCAGTACGACACTAGACATCAAAAATATTTCCCTCGAATTAAATAAACCTATTTCATGTAGATAATGCTTTGAAATCGCTTCGCAACAAGTTAAATAAATACTCGGCTATAATCTTGTAAATGCACAAGAAATAGCACCATAACCAGAAGTTCAAGAACAACCTAATATAAACATTGACTGACTATCCTAAACGATAAAACCCTACAATTCTAGCTAAAAACCCATAAAGAATTTACGATCAAACATAAACTGTTTACAGCTCGACACTTTAATTAGAACTTTGATAAACTTGAAAAATAAACTAGCAGATGAAAGTGGTATTGATGGCATACAAAATAAAAGAAGCCTTCCTTTAAACAATAGTCTTATTGACTCTGTTCGAACTCACCATACGAGTCTGCATCTGCACATATGGACCACAACAATGCACTCAAAACACGTGGCACTAAATGGACAAATAGGAACTTAATTGTTACTCTATCTATTGCGAACAACACTGGCCCAATAATGCACCCTTGCGGCACCCGGATTTTTTTATCGATATATTTTCGTTTTGACGCGTGCCCGGTGAATAAACGCGTGCCGTTCAATACAGTCTGTGCGGTACACTGTTCGGAAAGCGACTGAATAGCTGCGTTTGCGCCGATGTTTACTAAACCCCATGAACGAGACAGTCAAATCCCTCAGTAGAATCAACGACTTTACTCCTTTGTAATACGACACACTTTTAAATTAATTTATTTACATACTGCTCCCTTTATCTGTGTTAGTAAGTCGGACACATGTATTTGTCATTTGTGAATGAAAAAATAATCTAGTAGTAGAGCTTTTGCTGTATGCATCTTCGTTAGGTTTATCATAACCTTAATTATTTGAACGCTTCGCTTCATTTAAGTCTTGTGTGACATGTGACTCATTATTTACGTTTAGAATCTTAATTTTTCAAGCTACGCTTAGATAACATTTCTTAGAAGCATTACTTGGGATATTTTAAGCAACATTAGGGACTACTTCGTTAACAACTCGGTTGAAAATTAAATACAGTAGTATTAAATTTATTTAAACGTATACATGGTTGTTAATTTTAAGAGATTACATTTTATTACTATCTGTAGCTTTTTAGCTAGCTTTATTATTATTTATGTTCCTGTTTTAAAATACAGCAGCTCATTTTCCATAAGTTAAATTAAAATGACTCTTTAAATCCGATGTTAAGAATTGTATAATCTTATTAATGTAATCTCTTTCTATCATTTAACACGCACGACTAATTAACACTTTTATTCTTTCCAAAATGTATAAATTTTAATATTTATCTACTTTGAAATTAAAATTATTTATACGTTAAGTCTTATCTATCAGAGTTTCTGTATCTAATTATTTTGAATTCTGTAGGTCAATTACTTTCTCTTAATATAAATATTTACTTGTAATCTGAGGTCCAATCTCACCATGAATGGCAACAAAATTATAGACATCTTTGAGAAAAAATGGGACTTTTGCCTCAAGTATTTTTTTTAAATTATAATTGATAGGTGAGTGTTTAGCTTGGTCTACAGAATTGTTGCTGATTTAAGATTTGACTGTATCAGCCGACGCTTAATAAATAGATTTCTGCTTTTATCAGCAAATGCTGATCGTTAGTTTATTATCAGGTTAAATAAAACATTACTATAAGTTATAGGTATGTACCTACCCACATACTATATTGATTTTCGTCTTTGATTGGTGAAAACTGTACGAGATTCGCGTTGTGTCCCTTATCAAGAAACCCGTTACGTACGACTTGTATGTCAGCATTAAAAATTAGCATAGATTGTTGCTGACGCTGAGGCGGATTAAATGCTGAGCCTCCACTTAAATTTAGCACACTCACCAAATGTACCACGTGAAGTGCTCAGTGACTATCGGACTCCTCCTCAACCCTTAGTGGCTGCTCCGATCTACGTTAGAACCTGTTTCAACTACGAAAAATAAAGCAAAAAAAATACTTTTTATCACTTCTGTTCCGAAAGTTTAACTTTCATGGGTATATAGCCGGGATCTAAATTTACTTGATATTTTGTTTAATTGATTCACAATTTACCTGTTTTATTTAATGTGCGAGTAGTATTTTAATTTCCTTACAGTCAAAATGAAAAGTAGAGTGTTTAACTCGGGTGAATGTCACGCATTTCACCCTCGAAAAGTATCTTAGGTGAAATGCAGCCCTTGTATAAGAAGTTACTATTCTATAAGGATTTTCATTCAATATTATCGCAATATTCACGTTAATAATTTGTATCTAAACCCTTGAATCTCGCGAAAGTCCCGACACTGCACCGTGAGATCGAGAGGAAAAGTACCAAGGCAAAGTTATATTCCAGATATCCGATTTACTTTTTAAAATGTTTAATGGTTTTTTGCCGGAAAAAGTAACAAATACCGCAATCAGCCATCGCGTAAAATTTATTTGTCAAATTACTAATATGACAATGCTGCTTTCTATACTATACTAGAGTTCTTATTTGTAATGAAAACAACTTCCTCAAACTCCACACAATAGGCATAATTCCTTCCGAATACCAACAATACAATACAACTGCATTCAATACAATTTGATAAAGTCCATGCGCTTACGCATACCAAACCCTTAATCAAAATATTTACAATTAAAACTTTACTCTAATAGCTTGAAAATACAGTTCTTTTTAAAGTGGCATTACCAGTATTCATTCCAAAAAACGTAATAGGCATAATGCATTCTTTTGATCAAAGATTAGTAGATGTAAAATGTACTGTAATGCAAAGTAATAGAGTCGAAATCAGCTCGGACTTGGACTATAACTGTTCTGTGTCTTATCAAACATTTTGAAATTAGTGGATTTTAGTAACTACATAGTTAAAAATATAAAGATTGGATTTATGATGCTCTACAAATCATGTATGTTTCTTTGTAATAGTTTTTTTGCTTCTGACTAAATTTAGATTTGATTAGGTAGGAAAACTGTAGAATGAAGTGATATATCGACCTGTTTTTAGTGGCTGAATAAAATTTGACAGAATCTTTTTTGAACAAAAAAAAAGAGAGTTAAAAAGATTTTTTTAAAAGACATGTACCCCTTACAATATATGCTTGTAAGACCTAATTGACCTATCTAAAGAGGCGTTTCATTATTATACTGAATTTTATGAAAATTAGGAAAGAATGGTATATACATTTTTAAAATTAATAAAAAATGTATCTACCAACTAGAAGTGCCATCCATTTATGTTTAATTAAACCCAATGTTATCTATCATTCATTGGATCATTTACCATGAATGTAATTTAATCTACAACTTTAACCTTCCTATACACGCGCGTATAATTTTATTGTCATTGGATTATAATTAGAGTAAGGATAATGTTATCCTTTCTTTGCTTTCCTTATCTTTTTTTTTTTGCCCGGCTGCAAAGAAAGGGTTATGTTTTTCGCGCCTATCTTGTTTATATTATGTTTGTAATATTCTTAATTAGCTCGTATTTTCTAAACCACTCGATGTTTTTTTTAACTAAGGTATCATTAAATTCGTCTTCTTTTTACAATAGTTCCTAGATAGGTGACATAAAAATAACAACAAAATTGCGCCATATTGTTTAAAAGACAAAAATGAAAGTACACTGACTACGAGTGGGATATCGTTGAATAGGTATAATTTTTTTTAAAACGACTGAAGTTTAACGAGCGATTCAATAATAGGGCTCTAAGTGTATTAACGCACAGCTTAAACCGCTGATAGCAGAGATATGAAATATGGGAAGTGTGTTTTTACAATTGACAAGTATACAAATGACATCGGACAAGAAAGAGTTCGAAAGGGAAATAAAAAAAAAACAAGAAATAAACACCTGCCAAGCGTGGCGAGGATTGGAACTTCAGTTCAGTAGTTTCGGAGCCTGTTCATTACAAACAAACTAACTAATAAATCTTTCCTCTTTGTAATATTACAAATATACATATTTTATATTTGTGATATAACTGTCGCGAGTACAAGAAGGTTAAAAGTAACTTGTCACTATGCTAAAGTTGTACTAATATTGAATTACTGTAACACTATAACTAGGCTACTTATGAAGAGACAAAACCTATGGGAAACTATATTAAACTTGCGCAGTTAAAGTTTTTACTAGCACTAAATTCTAAGCTAATAATTAGCCACAGTTAACTACTAAAGGAAATACAGTTTAAAGGTGTAAGTTGGTAGGCGACGCCATGCGATAGCTACAGTTCCAATGCCGGTACAGGTAACAGTAAAAAGCAATGTCAACCTTATATTTATCAATGGGGTAATACTTAAGTATAGATACTTCGTTCACCTATAGACAAATCATAGAAACAAAAGTCGATCGTAACGGAAACAAAAGACGATCGAAACCGAAACAAAAGATAATCGCAATTTAAACAAAGGATGATTGCAACTATAACAAAAGTATTTGGAATTAAAAGACGGTCGAAATAGTGAAACAAAAATACGATAAAAATATTGAAATTGTGTAAACGAGACATGATCGATATAATACACTTACGTAAACAAAAGACGATAAAATAAAAACAAAAAACTGGTGAGAGTAGAAACAAAATATAATAAAAATGATGAAAACAACATACGATCAAATCTATTTTAGATTCGACAAAATGTTACTTGAAATTAATTCCTAAGAAAGCTGTCAGAAAACTTACGTTTTATTTCCTTAAATTAAGACATTTTTGAAGTGAAATATCTATAGGGAGGGTGAACCATGGGTAAACCTGATCGTTGGCGAGTCAATACAGGTCGTGGCGATACATCGCCACGTTATATGAAAATAATTCTATCAATGTCTTTTTCTTGAGGATGTTTTCTGATGTTTTTGTAAATTTTTTTTTCAAGAAGATGTGTCAAATTGTAGTCTATAATTACAAAGCGAAATAGTGAGAAACTTTTAACCTACGGACGTATTGACTCTATAGGCAAGTTTACCTGCAGTCAGAGACCGTCTACCAACCTATACCTTAACTGTTTATTTTAACCGTTACCTACAAGTATTAAAAAGTTAACTTAAGAACCGCTAAAGTAATAATCATAAAAAGGTAGATGAAGTACAGCGAATTTCAATGGGAAACCAATTTATGGGCTTTATAGTTTTTTTTTAAATAATATTTTAATAGTTTCTTGGTCATTTGAGAGATGTTCCCAGTTGCATCCCTCTTGGGAGCCTGGGGCCTTTATAATATCAGTAGGGCCTCTTACATAAATTACTTTTAACTTTAACAGATATGACTCAATGCTGCTTTTACGTTTTGATTGTCTTTTAAGAAAATATCGTGAGGAAACCCACGGCTTAAAATCACGCACAAAGGCCCAATAGTAGGGCTGATTGCGGAAACACACAGTTAAAACTTTTTACTTTTAGCAACTAAATCTTAGCTTGTTTAGCAATACTTATTTCATTTTTACGATAGACGTATTGACAATAATATTGTCAGGGCTGAAAAGAACATTTATATTAGAAATATTTTCTGAGCCCAGAGGCCCAGACGCCTGGCCGTGAGTGAATTTTTGAAGACGTATTTAAATACTAGCTGCGCCTGCGGTTTCACCCGCTTGAGTCAAGTTCCCGCGGAAATATCAGGATAAAAAGTAGCCTATGTGTTATTTTCGGTATCCAGCTACCTATATTCCAAGTTTCATTGCAATCGGTTCAGTAGTTTTTGCGTGAAAGAGTAACAAACTTACGTTTATACATAAAAACTTTCGCCTTTATAATATTAGTAAGATAAGATAAGATTTCCAATAAAAAAGCATAGAGCAATAAAAAACAAATTACGAAACATGGAAAATGTTCGAGACTCACCTCTAGTACTAGTACATAAATCTCAGTACTTCTAGCTAGATTATTTATACGATTTCCGGGAAACTCCATTTCTAATTAATCAGACACTCGTTTGACTATTTTCCTTGGAGATGTGACCGGAAGTGGACAAATAACGACAGTTTTGTTATTTCGTAATAAAAACTAGTGACTGACAGATCACCGGAGTGTTGTTATACCATAATTAGATAGGCAATTAACAGTGTGTTTCTAATAGGATATTAAATGGGTGAGTACGTATGTGTGTTTGTTGGTACATATCAGTAGCGAAGTGTGGATTTTCTTTTTTATGTAAGTACCCACATAAAATACATTTTGGAGTGTGTAATGTAATATAATGGGCCCTACCATGATGTCTTATAAGTCGTCGCGTTGTCGTTCAGCTAAAAATAAAATTAAAAACACATCAAATAGTTAAAAAAAAAAGAAAAAAACCCCAAAAAAAAAAAGATTTTTCTAAATTGTCTGTGGTTTTTTAAAAGTACTCGAAGTATTTTTTATATAAAATTTACTTTATTTTTTTGAACGACAAAAAGACGAAATAGCAACGACAAACGATCATGGAAGCGCGGAATAGCCGTAACTCTATACGGCTCTATAATCAAAATTATTTTACACTTAAACTATTCCCCTTGCCTTGATTGTTCCTCGATTGTATTGTCGTCGTGTTGTCAACTATATAAATAAATTTTCAAATAAAAAATACCCTCGGGGTATTTTTTATATATTTTTTTATTATTTGTGGTATAAACCACAAATAATAAAAAAATATAATTTAAGAAATGCTTTCCAAAAATTTCCGCACTCGACAGGACTTGAACCTGCATCTCCGGGGATCCGTCCCAGTGTAGGACACACTTTAAAATATATCAAAAACAAATTAAAAAATATTTTAATTTTTTACAGTTGGTTGTAAAATAAAAATAAAATATTTTTTGACGTCTGTTTTTTTATAAAAAAATTTTTTAGCGGCAAAATATAGCGACGACTTAAGAGAGACCATGCTAGAGCACATCAACAAAGTTGTAACAATCTTAAGTATTCTTTTCTTCTATCCTTTTTAAATTTCAACGATCTTTAGCCTAAATTTAGATCTAAATTTTGTTTTATTTAACAGCAAAATATGTTTATCCGTCATAGATTATTTTAAATTTGGTCATAATAAGTTTTTTTTTTCAATATTTCATGTATTATTATTTAATTATTAAAAAAAAACATAAGAACTTAAGGCTTGCAAGTCTCCACTTAGTCGACACCCATCCACAGGAATAGATAAAGTATTTACATAACTTTATATTCTACACTGAAAAATACAAATACTTAGAAATATTTTTAGCAAGGAAATATATTTCCAAAAAATCCCCATGACAGGATCCTGCGCCATGAGCAAAAAAAAACAAATAGAAATATTTAATAAAAATACCTTAGTCGAAATTAATTTTTGAGAGAAAAATAATATTTTTCTAGGAAGTAGGAAGCAAATCCAGTAACAACCACTACTATTATTTGAACAAACCATTTAAAGCTAAAAGAACCGTTATTGAAATTATCCAATGAGATACTTAGTGCTTATATAAGGCAGCTTCCTGTGACTGAGCACTAGACCAGTTAGATCACAAGTTTGGACCTAGGATGTAACGAAGAAATCTGATGGATAGGTCTTTCTTTGAAATAAAACTCATTTTCCGGTTTTAATCGCGTTGTATTTATCATCAGCATTGTTGCAATGCCGTTCAGAAGTTTCGAAGCCTTTACCGACTAAATACTAAATTGAAACAGAAGTCGATCGAGATACAGAAAATAGACTGTGAAATATTACATAACATTTGTAGCTTCCTATGTTCATTTATAATACTTACTCTCATCTAAGATAATAAATATATCATACTAACTAATATTACAAACGCGGAAGTTTGTCCGTAAAGTTAGCGCGTTGCTCTTATACGCAAAAATTACAAAACCGATTGCGATAAAACTTGTAATCCAGGCAGCAGGATTAGTGGAATATCACAGACTACTTTAACTCCTGATATTGTCACTGAATCTGGATCCAAGGCAGTTTTAGAGTCATGCGGATTCAAAACCGCCCTTATTCGAGTGAAGCCGCGGGATGCAGTTTGTAGTTTATGTATTTAGGGAGAATGGGTTCAACCATAGCTTAGAGCCGTGATATCGGTCTAATGGTGGGTTTATCACAAATTCGACGGAACTCTAAAATCTTATCACTATTGGCGGGTCATCAAAGGATCTGCATGAGATGCTTAAACTTTGTCAAGTCAGTAACTTAGAATAGAGTATAAGTATAGTTCCATCTTGTTACTGCAATGTATTCAATGGGCTTTCACTTGTAATAATTTTGTACGAAAATTATAGTAATTTACTAATTTTGTACACAGTTTTATACCTACACTATGTACATTATTTATAGGTACTAACTGTGCCCAGTACCTCGGCCGAACCACGGGCCGAGCGGCCAGTAGTGCGAAACTACAATCCGCGCGTAAGAAACACTTCAAAAATAAATAAAAAACAAATAAAGTTTAAGACTCTCTGTCCGCTACCCTACTAATATCCAACGATAGTTGTAGTACGTGATAACCGCAGAATGTTGAAAGGTTTTACGGACAACTCTATTGATAACCAAAACCCATCGTTTTTGTTCAGCTACGGATTAACCACAAAAAAATATGATTGATTTTATTTGTTCCTTCCTAGATGCAATATGTGGCGATAAAATATTTGTTTTCGGAATGGTTTTTTATGGAAATTCAATAGGTTGTATGTTCTTTTTTGTGGGGGATGGATTATGGAAGTCGGATATAAAGATAAACTCTGAACCCGTACCTACAAGACGTTTTAAGTTAAGTTAATAAACGAGCTAATCTCAAAAACCCTGTCAGGTTTATAATAATAATAATAATAATAAGCACGCAGGGCACCTTGAGGCGAGGTGTCGGGGAGTAGCGACCCCGCGGGTTCCCAAGTGCTCCAGGGGGAAGTCACCGTTCCTCACCTCCGGATTGCCTTAGTTGGCTGGTCGGAGTGAACACTGACGAGGAAGCGGTCCCCCGCCTTTGGCTTGCCTTCACCGGCTGGTCAGAGTGGAGTCGCGAGAGCAGAAATGCTCGGAGGATGGACGCCTCACGTCAGTGATGAGTTGGCCCGCTCCACAGGATCTCGACCTAGGATGGTTTAAAATCTAGTGAGGTCCCTCCATCCTTCAGCCTCTCACGCCCCTGTTGCCCCCTGGCTGTAATTTGCTCGGCTTAATTAGGGTGGCCCAGTTTGTGAGTTGGCGAGTCTCCGTTTGCCATTTTTACGTGTTTGTTAAACATTGTGACGGCAGGCGCCATATTCCCCATAGTTCCCCCCAATACCCAATCCACTACCAACCCATTTCCATAGCCCAAGTAGTTTTCACCCGTAGTTTATTCATAGTTCTATCCGACCCGGGGGTTGTCCTTGGCTGCATTTTATAGTGCAGACAGGGAGAATTGCCGGTTTGGTGCCCATCACATATTTTGAAATTAAAATGTTACTAAAACGGGCCTCTACGTGTTGGCTTCGGCCCCACGCACGCCTTCCAAAGGTCCGGGTGCTCCATAGCCCCGAGAATCCAAAATAATAATAAAAGTATTTATTGCCAAAGAGAAAAAAAAAACAACTTAAACTATTAGAACTAGGCAAACGCAAACGGCAAAAGGAGCAAGCTCAGCAAATGCTGCAAGACGCAGCTATGAGCATCTACACAGCGCTGGTTTTCAGCTTGCCCCTTTCTCACATTTAGACTTAATTAAAGGGTAGTAATAAACAATAAAAATTTCAAATGAACTAACATAAACATGAATAAGTAAATATATAAGATTAATAAAAACACGAAAACATTAAGAAAAATAACACAACAACAAAAACAAAAAACAGGCCACAGTGCAATGTATCATTACAATAAATAACTTCAATTATTTCAATAACAAGTTAAAAAAAAAACATTAAAATTGGTTAGGTAGTTTAGGTATACAGCGTTAAAATTAAAATTAAAAACATAAATTTCAAATAGCTAAAACGTGTGTTAAAAAAAAAAACAAAAACATAATAAATAACATAAACAATATAAAACATTGAAATAATTATGAGCTTGTCCTTTGCTGCTTCAAATAAGCAGCACGCAGTTGTTTTCTAAAAGCAAACAAAGACATCTCACATTTACGCAGCGGTGGAGGAAGGTCGTTCCAGATCTTATCGAAAATTGTTGATTGTTTCATGACTCCATGACGGAATGTTAATTGTTGCATATTTACATATTTGTAAGGATTGTATTTGACGTTGTTTTCTGTATTTTGGAGTTTAAGCTAAGCGGAATTTACATTACGGGACTAGTGGCATGCGCTTGTTCGTATCGTAATGTAAATCACGTTTATTGGGACCGTCATTTCACATCAAGGTGGAAAAGCGTTGTTGCCGGGCGACTCAAGGCGTGCTTTCTCCATACAAAAAGTACAGTTTTTTATTGATAGGTGGATGGTGAGTGTTCGTCTACGTTTACACACTGTCACGCCAGATGTGGAGTTACGATGAACGGGTAAAAGCGGGATATTAACAAATATTAGGCAATTACTTGCTTTGTCTTATATTTTTTAAACAAAGTAAAAATAAAAATAAATACTTCGCTTATTTATAACCTTTCCAACTTTCGTATTCTCTTTTTATTGTGTTATTGTACAATAATAAATCAAACTAGGTATACAGTTAGGTTACTTTTTAAATGGTTATTTGTTTTTGTTTAAGGATGTTTTATTTCCGCCCCAAAACTTTTGTAAGCCACAAATTCATACACAGGGCTTGTTCATGGGACTCTTGAAGAAGTAAGAATTTACCTACTGATGAAATATCTAGCTCCAAATATGAAAATACCACTAAACTGATTGCGATGAAACTCGGTAATCTTCGCTACTTTTTGAGACAGGTGTTTTTACCCGACTGCGCGACGCAAAGGAGGGTAATGTGTTTATCAGTCTATGTATGTACGTATGTAAGTATGTATGTATGTATGGATGTTTCTATGTGGCGTTCTAGAGGCCAAACGCGTGGACCGATTTTGATGATTCTTACGTCAATCGATTTGTCTTAATCTGGCGAGTGTGACTAAAGACATGCCAGTAATCCAAATAAACTTTTGTCACAACCAGACGCCATATTGTCAAAATTAAAAAATCCAAAATCGTCAAAGTATGACAAGATGGGTATCGTTGAATAGGTATTTAAAAATCAATGTTAGGTTTCTTTTACCATTTTTCATTTTAAATAACAGTTTAGGAAATAGAACGGTTTAAAGTTAATTACCAATTAGGTATTCTTGCTTTTTATTACTAACGAACAAGTTTTTATTTTTGTTACGTAGTTACGCTTAGAACTAACAAACTATAAGCCGTGATGGTACAGGTGACAGAAATTTATTGAAATAAACTATTTTTTTTTTATTTAACATAAATTGTAATTATTTTTTCAACAATAACAATAATGATTAAGTGGATACTACAAAATTTTAATCCAAATAAAAACTCTATTCCAAAGACGATAGAAATTAAAATATTTAAATTTAACTAGGGTGCAGTTTTCTCAAGAAACCATGGTTCCGCAGGGTGGTTTCCGTGTGAAGTTTAAGGTTCCTTAATAAAGCGGAAGTGAGGTATTATCTTTATGTCTCGGGGGGTGATTACACGTTTTATGATTTCGATTTGGAAGTGTCAAAATAACAATTTATACATTAATTAAAAAATATATATCTATAATAGCTGCGCCCAGCGAATTCACGCGTAAGTTCCGATGCCGCGTCGCCAATACTGGAATCAAAAGTAATATATCTACTGCAGTGCAAAAATCCACACTTAAACGAACGACCAGGGAAGTACTGATGATGCTGATGATACTGATGATGATTTTTATTGATAAATTATTTTTTGCAATTGGTCTAATAGTTTCGTCGTAGCCTATTTATTACAAACAAATAAATAATTCCTCTTTATAATATTTGTATACTCATACTACTCATACTCATTTATTCAGACCATAGGAACACTACAATAATAAATTCTCAAAAACAATCGTATGCCTAAGAACACACTCAATCAATGATAGTATTTCTAACTCGACTCTGACGACCGAGCCTCATCAGTTCCAAAGTCAAATTCTTCAGAAAACTCACACACCTTAAAAAAAGTCGCACAAAAAAACATCGAACGTTGTTGTTAAAATACCCACTATCTATGATGATAATCTAAGCTTCTAATTTTAGACAATATATTCTCATTATTTCATAATATTTAAGTGGCCATAATAAAGAAATGGCTTCGTGAAATGAAAATTGCATTCGTTTTAAGTTTAAAGTCGTTACGTCAAAAACTTCAAAGCCGTTTATAAAAGCCATAAAATTCTTCGCCTGATTGCGACCACGGTCACACTGAATCTTTCAAGCATAGAACTAAACTAGTACTATCTATCATAGTGTAGGAAAAGAAAGGCCGCCTGATAGTTAAGCTTTTTTATTTCTGCTCTGGCGGCCGAGTTTCATACGTTTCATAGTTAAACTGTTCGGAAATTAACTCACACACCTTTAACGATCAATGTTCGAATTTTTAGTCATATTTTACTTGAAAATTAAAATATCCGCGTCGTTGATCTATTTTTTTTCATTTACTTTACTCTACCTCCAGCAATTTTGATTTTATAATATACTAATATTATATGGCTGGAGAGTTTTTTTGTTTGATTGCTTGTGGTTTGGTTGAACGCGCTAATCTCATGAACTGCTGGTCCGAATTGAAAAATAGGCCATTTATCGAGTAAAGTTTTAGGCTACTAAAACTAAACTTATATAATTTTGTACAGACTTTACTCGCCTTTAGAAAATATTTGAAATATTTTTGTAGTATAACGGTTTTGTTAACAGCGATATTCGTTTAAGTAAGCTGAGATAGCTATTACATTTTTAGTTCAATATTAAAATTAAAACACCGATGATACCAATAGGTAAGTACCTATATACCTACTACCAACAATTTTACCAGATAGATAAAATTGCGGAGTCACTGACCCTCCGAGTCGAACAATAGGTAGGTACCAGCACAGATATAGTCCCCATTAATTAAGTGATAGGAACATGGCACACGGCTTAAATGGTAATATTTAAAAAAAAACTATGCTTCTGACGTTCGGTGTGACCGAGGCCCAGACACAAGTGCTATAATTTAAACCATCTGCTTTGGTGTAAAAGGTTTTACAATCTGCAAAAATATAGTACTAACTATGCAATAAAAATCAAATATAACTATAAAGGTACCGCTGAGCGGATAATGGACAACATTGTATAAAACATCATTGAAAATATAAAATAATAGCAGTGTCCCGTTCCCGTGGGAATATCGGGATTAAAGTAGCTTATGTGTTATTCCAGCTCCCTAGCTACCTATATTCCAAGTTTCATCGCAATCAGTCCAGTGGTTTTTGCGTCTAGTTTCCTCTATACTAGCTTTAAACCAGTGGTTGTTGGCAAGCCGCTACCGAAATTTCTATTAAGTATACCCTTCTTAGATTCCAAGCATATTAAGTATTTCAAATGAAAGAAACCGTCTCATCTAATAACAATAAACACCATTCTGTCGGCGTGTCGTCGGTCTGTCTATCATTACAATATTAAACAAACACTTGAACTAAACAATGGCGTTTGACCGACGACAAAGAAAGCGGTTATGATGAGTTTAACTGTCTTTAAGTGTTCCTGTTTCGAATGTATAATATTTTATAGGTAGACCTATATTAGTTATATTGACTGTTGACATTGTTTTTTAGTTTAGGTAGAGGTTAGTTAGGCATTTACGATTACATATTTATAAATTTTCCCGGGTCTTAATAGCGTCATTTTAACTTATTTAATTATCCTTACCTCGACGTTTCGACGACGTTTAAATCACGCGATTAAGACCCGGGAAAATGTGTATGAGTTACAATCATGAGTTTATTTACTATCGCGGTGTTCTAGTACCAACTTCTACCTACTACTACAACTCTTGTGTTTTCTTCTCATCGTAGGGCGCATCCCGAAACCACGCTTAAATCATATTATAAGTTGACAGATAAGAATGATAGGTAACTTATGTATTGTATACACGCTATTAATGAAATAATATATAAGTATACGATTTTAAACTAACATGGTTATTTTCACTACCAAAATTACTTAATAATTAATTACTTACTTATTATTTTTACTCCTTTTAAGAAGATTGGACAAATGCTGCGCACGCCCAAGGATACTTTTCCCTTAGAAAATCCCGGAGTGTATAAAATTGATTGTAGTTGTGGAAAGGCCTATATTGGACAGACAAAACGCACGGTGGCCTGTCGGATTAAGGAACATATAAAGGCGGTGAAAAACAATGATATCCAGAAGTCGGCTATAGCGGAACACCTTTTAGATGCCGGACCAAATCATTGGATTGAGTTTCACAAGCCGCAGGTACTTTCGACACAACGCCACTACACACCCCGTATGGTACGTGAAGCCATTGAAATTACTAAGTATAGTAATTTCAACAGGGAAGATGGGTTTCAATTGTCGAAAGCCTGGAATCCGGTAGTTAAATTATGCAAACCCATAAATTTTTTGTAGTGCTCCTACAAAAAATTTGCGAGCAGATACCGTGAGTGTGGTCTGTCGAATGCAGGACCGAGTAAATAATGAAGTTAGTGACAATAGTAGGGGACCGATAACCAGACGTTCAACTCGTGTCAGAAAGCAGGTAGTCCGATATGGACGCCTCTAACTGTCATCACTCATCACCTACCCGCATTCTCCAGTCTCGTGAACAAGCTGGTTGGAATTACTAGCGAAATATCGAGCTCCGCGAATAAATTATTAAACATGGTAAATATCCCGTTATTAAGTAATTTTGGTATATAAGACCAACACACAATGAGCATGGCCTGGGGGCTGTCGTAGCACGTCGTGTTGCTACCCTCCTTGAGCTTGGTGCCCGTCGGACAGGCGCAAGTGTAGCCTGGTTCAGTAGGTGACAAGAGGCACAAATGTGAACACTTTCCATTATCATCTTTACACGGATAATTATCAGGTAAGACTTGTCTACTGCTATTGTAAACCTTAATATCTACAGGGATTGGGTGTGATTCTGTTACATTCCTTATAGGGCCGTGGGTTGACATGTCCCATACATGAATAGCCCATGTACTCCAATCAGTCCAAAACAATTTATCATTGGTAACAGTGAGGGCATAAGGGTAAACTAAACCAGTCTTCACAATTTTCTTTCTCTTCCCTCCGTTGAAGTCGACAGAATCGACAAAGTGTAGTTTAGCATCAACCCAG
The DNA here is from genome assembly GCA_949358125.1 of Idaea dimidiata. Taxonomy (NCBI): domain Eukaryota; kingdom Metazoa; phylum Arthropoda; class Insecta; order Lepidoptera; family Geometridae; genus Idaea; species Idaea dimidiata. Next base: position 15,751,431 of record OX442334.1, on the reverse strand, counting down.
TAGATTATTTCGTTGTCATAGTCCACAGTGATACCGTTTGGCCAGTAAATATCCTCTTTGACAAGAATACGTCGAGTGGCCGGATCGCCATTCATACCAGCTCGTTCTATTTTAGGTATTTCACCCCAATCAGTCCAGAACATTAATTTACTAGGAACTACAGCGATAGCCCGTGCCAAGTCCACTTCCGTCCAGAATAACACCTTTCTATGCCTCTGGTTGATGCTTATGACTTCAATCTTGTTTGTCTCCCCATCGGTCCAGTATATCTTCTCCGTATACCAGTCTATAGCTATGCCAGTTGGCGTGATCAGACCTATCTATCTTAATATTCTCTCCAACAAATGTATCATTGTACTTTATGCACTGTATCAGCTCAGCAGTCTGATCGGACCAACATATCAGGCTCTTATGGTACAGGAAGTCTACGGCAGATCCTTGCTCCCAAGTCCTTCACAATTGTGTTTACTTTGCTAAGCCTGGATGTGTTTACAATACGGATATCAGCTGCAGTTGAGAACAGCAGTATGGGGTTACTGACTACTGCATAATAACCTTTTAACTGCAGAAACATTAACAAACTAAACAATTTAGCAAAATTCTGTATTATTTTGTCAGCATGAAGTATTCTTCGGCGCTTCGTCATAATGAGAACCGAAGAAGGCGTCTGGACAATCTCATCAGTCGGAATCCTTTTTTGTCACATATAACAGCACTCATTTATAACTAAAACAACAGTTTAAGGCACACTTATCGATTAAATGCAGTATTCTTTAGAAATAATTTGTATTTAGTTGTAATAAAATAAAATGTTTAATGCTTGTAAACAACACCATCAACACCACACCATGTTTGTTTGATCATTGTTATGTATGAATATGTGGGTAGGCTTTATATGTGTGCGGGCTGCGTCCCCGCCTCACCTGTCCGAGAGAAAATAAATCAGTGTGTAATCAACTAGCTGTTTAATTGGTTCTCCGTGTACTCCTTGTTAACATACCTAACATATAGACTACTACGTCCTACGATTTCACCCGCGTAATGTAAAAATGCATTATTTAAAAATCTCCCGTGACGGCGTTCGAACCTGTGCCCCTCGCTTGCTCTAACTACTCGTGTAACTTAGTTCTGAGGACTTAACTAGTAGTTAATAAAACTTATTAGTTTCCCATTTTATTAGGGTTTCGTACGGGTACGGATCAACAAGAAACCCTTATATTTTCGTCAATTGTCCGTCTGTTTGTCTGTCCGTCTATCTGCTACTCTGCTACTCTGTCTACTGCTTTAGAATTTGTTTAAAAAAATAGTACAAAGGAAAGATCCACAAAAACGAACGATCGCCTATGAACGCCCAGTGCAGGGGCTCGATTCGGTAAGGATGCGGAATGCCGGCGGAGTGCAGGCGACGTGCAGGAGATGTACGTCAATTCGTATTCTGTAAATGTTATTTTAATTAATTACTACTTAATTAGTTAAGTAGCCTTGAAAATTAAGGGCTACATAATTATTTAAATAGCTCCCCTTGTTCCTCAGCCAATCAGTATTAAAAGAAGTTAAAGAATAACTATTTTTACTCCGGCAACAATCGACTTCTGCAATGCTCATGCATCCCGCCTGCTTGTTGCATGCTATGTTTTTAGAGAATCAGGGCCCTGGCTTAAGCATTTAAAAATAAATTCATTCTAAAAATATTAAATAATGTCATTCATAGAAAAATCTAAATAAAAACTAATTTCTGAAAAACAATAATACCACACACATTCCAACAAAGAAAGTAAATATTTCATACAACCTTGAATATAATACCGTTCTAAACAAAATAACAAATTAAGCTTGAGACCTCTATACAACGAAACAGTTCCTATTCAGGTCTCAAGTTAGCTTTGCTGTTCTAGGTTACAACCTTGAAGTCGGCCAAGAATCGGTCACGAACTTGTCAAATAAGTGACGTCAGAATTAGGACAAGATAACTAAGTGTTTGATAATTTCAACTCGCCTGTCAGTTGCGTTGGTGGTGTAATGGTCAGCATAGTTGCCTTCCAAGCAGTTGATCCGGGTTCGATTCCCGGCCAACGCACTCTTTTTGCTCGATTTTTGTTAGTTATTTTTTTTCCTAGGGACTAAGAATTCCTTTTAATGTCGAAGTTTGTATTGAGTATTCTTTGAAATACTTCTTTTCACACATTTTAATAAGACTTTGTAACCTACCCTGAATCTTTTTACCTATATAGAAGTGTCTTTTCCAATAACAAAATGACACAAAATCAAAAATCCTTCAATTTGTTAAAGGTCTGTACATGAGAACCAACCTGGCAATTTTATAAACATAGAAACGTAATATTATAGATAGTTCCTTGGCATATTTTTCCTACCTACGAGTGGTAGGTAAATATGCCATTAAACACTTTTGAACTCGACTGTACATTGTACAGTTGAATTTAAAAGTGGTCTCCCACTGAGTTTTTTTTTTTCCATAAACATTTTATAGACTTACTATAGGTGCGCCCCGAGGTTTCACTCGTGTTAGTTGCGATTATGTGGGGAAAATCGGAATAAAAAGTAGCATAATCGAACCATGGTGGTGGGAAACCAATTCTTAACTTAACTGTACCAATAGGTATTATATTTCGCTTAGAACACAAAATACTGTTTCTGTAACTGCTATGACATAACATAATAGACTACGAAATAAGTAAATAATTAAAAAACTGTAACAATAAGTTATGCGATAGCAGTCAGGTGTTTGATTTGCTGAATATAATAAAAATGTTGTGCTATTTTATATTTTTATTGGACTTTGCTACCATAATCGCCATAATAAAAACACTTTAATACGCAACACTTTTTACTTTATAATTTAAAACACTATATATACTTTTACTTTATACGCTCCACGCACGCCTTCCAAAGGTCCAAGGTTCCATAGCCCCGTGATGCTGGACGTATAATAGACAACATTTTACTGTTATGTATCCGAGCAGTTTTCCCGGTCGTATCCCTCTCGGAAGCCCGGGTTCGCTTCCTTGATTTTACGTTTCCAGTTCGCACGAATAATGCAAACTGCTGCAAACTATCCCCCTTTACTTATTATAAACGCTAATTTATTCGCTGTATAACTATGCATCGTTTGTCTTTTACTGTCACATGAAGTTGCAAAGTTGACAGACAGAGACAAACGTCACATAACTTAGTCATGTGTAAATAATATTTTATAAGTAATGGAGTTTATTTTTAAACTCTTCTTTTAATGACGTCAGCTAAAAGGAATATGCTAAAGATAGGTATCTACAAAATTAAAAAAATATGTATATTTCTATTTAATTTTTCTTCTAGCTTCTCGTTGTCGAGTAATTAAATATTTTTAGGTTTTCTTGTTTTCTTCTAGCTTTGGGGCAAGTCATTTTGTAATGCAAACTTCTTAATAATGCCAGACCATTAGACTGAAAGTGAAACTCGGCCTTGGTCTCGATCGCCTAATATTTTTTTTTCTTTCTATGCCCCGGATTTTCGAGATGCCATTTGTCGATTTTCTTTTCAGTTATTCTTATCCGTTAATGGCTGCAGGGTACTCTACAATTATCGATTAAAGCAAGGTATATGGAAAACCCAGAACCCAATTGCGCACGATTCACTAGTATTTAGTCGTGGAGTTCCTGAATAATTATTTTTACTGTATTTGATTACTATCTGCGCCCCGCGGTGTTATCTGCAATATAATTGTCCTGCACCAATGTGCAGGACAATTATATTGCAGATAACACCGCGCTGTGCTGCAATCAGCACAGCGCAATCTAGAACCAAACTGAGCTACCTTTTTTCTTTGCTCCATGTTCGACCTGAACTTTTTTATTTTTTTGGATTTTTCCGGATGCTGTAAAACCTAGCTTATCATTTTACTAAAATTTACAATTCTAGATCAAATAAAACACTTTATTTATCCGGTTTTTATCGCGTTTTTATTCATTATTTGACCCGAGCTTTCGCCAACTTTACAGTTGGCTTTTTCAAGCTCGGGTCAAATAATGAATAAAAACGCGATAAAAACCGGATAAATAAAGTGTTTTATTATGCAAAATCGCGAAAACCATAGAAGAAATTCTAGATCAATCGAAAATACCCTATATTTGGGTCGAAAACATAAATAGTACTTCTCGTTGACCTGGAACCACGAACTTTGGCAAAAAGCAGCGCCTTGTAGCCATGTACGTACTTGTAGCGCTGATTTAAAAAAAGTGTAAAATAAAGGGCGGCTACATACAAAACTTGAAACTAGTGTAAACAAACCTCTAGGTCGAAGAAGTACCCATAAATTAAAATGGTCTTTATTCACTGGTCAGAATTAATTGTCGACCCAACGCCGAAGGTATTTTAGACGGAGTAACAAACTTACTCATTTAAGTGCTTACTTATTTACATAAAAACTTAAACCTTTGTGATTATTTCAGTAGGGTAATTTAAACATAGCAATATTTTCAATTGGATCAATCAGAACCAATCTAATTGCAAATAACAATTGGTAAGTGCAGGTATTGGGGATTTCTGGTGAGTCGCTTTGAGCATATCTTTCTATTAGTACTGGGAATTAGGTACTTACTTACTGATGAAATGACTCAAGACTTCTTCTGCTAATCAGATGTTATGAAATTACTTATTGGGTTTTTTTCTGTGAACATTTTTTAATTGTGAGATGAGCTTCAGCTGTGTTACTCCGTCAATTCCGATCTTGGGGGAATTTCGAAAAACACTCTCTTTTATATAACATAGGTACTGTCATCATCCCGCGGTTTCACCCGCGTAAGTCCCGATTTCGTAGGAATATCGGGATAAAAAAATAGCATATGTTACTGTTCCATTATGTAACTTTCTATTGGTGTAAGACTTTGAAATCAGCTTTTTTAGCGCCTATTCATTACAAAGAAACAAACAAATGATATCTTATCTCTGGCTCTGTATAACATTAAGTACTAGCTGCGCCCAGCGGTTTTACCCACGTAAGTCCCGCTCCCGCGAGATTATCGGGATAAAAAATAGCCTATGTGTTATTCCAGGTCTGCAGCTACCTATATTCTAAGTTTCATCGCAATCGGTTCAGCAGTTTACACGTGATTGAGTATAACAAACACACATACTCACAAACTTTCAGCTTTATAATATTAGTAGGATAGGATAGAATAGATATTTCTAGCAGAGACGCTAGAAATATTTATAAAGACCAGCTTTAATTCACTCTTTAACTCGTGGCGAGGTTCGAACTCGCGTTACTATATTAAATAAATAAATAAATATTGCACTACATTACGCACAGCGCATTCTAGCCCCGAACTAGCACTAGGCTTGTACTATGGGTACTAGATAACGGATATACTACATATTATACTTTTTTTTTGTAAATACATATATTATACATAGAAAGACACCCAGACCAGATGCCAATATTTTTTTTAAGCATAAATATTTGCATCCGACGGGATTCGAACCCGCAGCCTTCTGCATTGCAGTCGAGCTTCCGCCCGACGCGCCACAGAGGCCGTCATTAATTATCTTTGACTGTAAACTACAAATCATTAGTCACATGCTACAACCATGTTTACTAATTATTCTTAATCAGTCGCCCCAGATCGCCATCTCGATAACACTTTCAGAAACAAATGAATGACTCAATAACAATTGCATTATTATTACACTTCAAAGTGATATTTTTGTTCGAAATTCATTTCTTTTTCCACGTAGTAATTAAAATAAATCCAAATGATCATAGATAGTGGGTATTCTAACAAAAACGCTCGAATTTTGTTCCGACTTTTTAAATGTGAGTGAGTAACTTCCTGAACATCAGACTTTGGAACTGATGAAGCTCGTCCGTCAGAACCGAGTCTGAAATGCTTCACTGTCAAGCGACTATCTTCTAGTCTCTTAAAAGAGACCTGTCTCAATTCTTTATCATAAATCTGAAAGTTTGTGAATAATATTATATTTATTTGTTTGTTCCCTCTTTACGTTGAAACGGTTCGATCGATTTGTGTGAAAATATAAATTGGCATTTATATTTTGCTAGTGGCCTAGTTTCGTAAATCTCTCTTACAGCTAGGCCAAAAATCATCAATTCATCCACCGTTCATTCACACCGTAATTCCCCCTAATAGCTCATCATTCACTCACTCGTTCTACGAAGGAACTTATTGGTATGCTGGCTCCGTTTTCATTGTGAAGAATTGGGCTTAAATAATTGACAGTTCTTTGTTAAAGCGTAGTGGAATAAATAGCTGGAATTTGTATGACACGTGGATTGTTCTGTGAAATATTTATAGAACAGTAGAGAAATGTACCTACGCTGAAAGGCGCACTAATTATTAAGGGTGCCATATATTATGCAATTTTGCCCTGATAAACTTGAGAATAATTCGCCATTCATGAGGCCACTATAGCTTTTTTTTAACTGTAGAGTATGAATAAAATTAATTAAAAAAAAAAAAAAATAATAAAGAATACCTATAATTTAAATGTAGAGTAAGAATATATATATGTAAGAGTAAGAGTTCAACAAAATATTTTAAACGCGTTTTACATAATTATTTTCTGTCGTATTTTTTTTAATAATCATGTTTTTATGATGAGGAGATACGTATCTCCTCAGCGTAAAAACATGATACAAAAACAAAATATCTTTGAAATCGACTATTATTTCATGCTTTTTTAATATTATGTAGATTTTAACTTTTTCTTGAAAGTGCTCAGCACATATTTTTTGATAAACTGTAGGTATAATTTCTTCTATGGTTTTCGCGATTTTGCATACCTAATAAAAAACTTTATTTATCCGGTTTTATCGCGTTTTTATTCATTATTTGACCCGAGCTTTCGCCAACTTTACAGTTGGCTTTTTCAAGGTTGACTGACCTCCCCAACCCCCTCCTGACCTGGTCAACCTTGAAAAAGCCAACTGTAAAGTTGGCGAAAGCTCGGGTCAAATAATGAATAAAAACGCGATAAAACCGGATAAATAAAGTGTTTTAACTATAGGTATGTATATAGTATTGTATAGTAGACTTGTAATTCTTCTTCTTTTATATTATGGCTATATTCCATTTGGACATTAGTCAGTGCATGTATTATTAATATTTGCAAGTTATTTGCATCAAAACAGTCTAGTCGTCGTAGTTAAAGTCAACTCGAGGGAATCATTGTAAAAAGGGGGCTATTGCTTTACAATGATTATTCACGGAGCTTTGGAGACAACGCTAAAGGCCATGTTTTGAACCGATTTTCACTTTCATTACACTTGTACACTTTACGAAACTAAATTAATTAATATGCCTCCGAAACTAAACATTTTACACGCATTTGTTCTAGGTTTCAAAAAATGAAAATTTAGCAACACATCTCCTCAACGCGTTCCTGCCAAAACTCTCTGTTGCGATTAATACACAAAATTAATTCTTCAGGTAGTGCAACATTCCAATTTTTTTATAATATAAAGTGTACAAACGTGATCGAGACCCGAAGTTCTAATAAAAATAATAATGAACAGAAATTGTGTAAGTTTAAAAAGTGAGTTTAAGATTCCACCGGATGGCATAACTTGAAATCTCAAACAGGAAAATATCTATCTAAAAATCCACTAGTACCTAGGTTCCGACAATTATCTCAATGGGAAATCCCGGAAAAATCGGAAGTTGGCAAAATAAATATATACTTATCCAATGTTCTTAAAACAATGAGTCAAGTCTTACAATGCAATGACAAAGTTTCTTAGAATAAAAACAATACAACATCTTGGTACGTACATACCTTAAAAAGGTGCTTAAATTGGTATCGCTAGCCCATCACTTGTAATATAACGTTACATTACACACCTATAATACAGGGCGCACATTGTAATGATACAATGTCTATCTTGATACAACTTTATTTAAAGAAATGCTTTCCATAGATTTCGCACCCGACAGGACTTGAACCTGCTGCATCTCTGGGCATTCGTCCCAACGCTTTTTCCAATTTGGCCACGGATGCATCTTGTAACACCAAAGCGCTTCATTTGTAACTAGCTACGCCCCGCTGTTTCACTCGCTAGAGTCCCGATCCCGCGGGATCATACCAATCAAAACAAATGGCCTAAACTGTACTTCTCTGTTATGTATGACTACACTTACACACAGATTCAAACACATTTAACCATAGTGTTCTGAAATTGTTTTTTGTTATGTTATCTATCAATGTGTATTACTGTTGGTGTACCTAATAAATAAATCTTACTAATATTATAAACGCGAAAGTTTGTATGGAAGTATGTTTGTTTGTATGTATGTATGTATGTATGTATGTGAGTTTGTTACTCTTTCGCACAAAAACTACTGAACCGATTGCGATAAAACTTGGAATATAGGTATATATATAATATGGAATAAACTGGATTAACACATAGGCTACTCTTTATCCCGATATTACCGCGGGAACGGGACTTACGCGGGTGAAACCGCGGGGTGCAGCTAGTAGATAATAAATGACTATAAAGAACTTTTATTCGACTATGAATTCAAATTTTTTTGCTAAGTCTGAGCAAAGTCAAAGTACGCACTATAGGTTTTAGCCTCAGACAAAAACGTAACATTACATATTTTCTGTATTATTTTGTCATTTTTGTGTGTGTACAATAAAGAGTTAATCAATCAATTACAAGTGAACGCTCGTCGTGAGGGAGTGCCTTAGTATTAAAATTCAGGACACACAATATCTCCATATTAAATCTAACATATGGTCTAACAGTTTTTATGGGAAAAAGTTCTGCGAAATATAGTTATCCTTATGTCACACGTGAGTTATGACTTCAGCAAGACTTCATAGAAAACAACATGTGATTAACATGTGTGTTTGTTTTAACATTGTTGACTAGTTACGCCCCGCGGTTTCAGCCTGTGTGGTCATCCAGGCCACCAGCTTTCTGCATACCAATCATCCGAATACCGAATTGAGAGCTTTGAAGTCGGTTAATTTTATAACTGCTGATCTAGAATTTACACCCCGCTGCGTATTTCCTAACGCCCAAACTTTCCCATTTCAAAAACACATTACCCATCCGCTTCCTTAAATCTTATACATTCTTTGGTTGCCTGGAAGAGGTCGCTCATAGGCGATAAGGCCGCCCATTGTGCCACTTCAGTTTTTAAGAATGTCTAATTTCTTCTATGGTTTTCGCGACTATGGACTCAACCTTGAACCAACCTTCCAACCGTCAACCTTGAAAAAGCCAACTGTAAAGTTGGCGAAAGCTCGGTTCGTTTAAAACTATAAAGTGTTTTATTATGTCTAATTTGTTGTTATTCGTGTTTTGGTACAATAAAGTGTTAATCAATCCATAGGTAAATCATATTACCTGCGTTAATTTATTTATTATTATTACGTTATTAAGAGCGGTGTTGGTCTAGTGGTAAATACCCCGACTTTCATTCCGAAGGTCGTGGTTTCAAATCCCGGCCGCGCACCAATGTGTTTTTCTTTAAGAAAAAAATATGTGCGCTATTAACATCGCTCTTACGATGAAGGAAAACATCGTGAGAAAACCCACGGCTTTAAATCACGCACAAAGGCCCAATAGTAGGGCTAATTGCGGAAACACACAAGTTAAAACTTTAACTTTAAAACTTTAACTACCTGCGTTTATAATCAAATCGGCGAATCAGGAAGCATAATCACATTTAACGCATGCGGTAATATAGCATGCATTTTTTGCGGTAAAAAATCAGCAGTGTTGGAAGCCCTTAAGGCCCCAGTAGGTGTACAGTATTCACAAAAACTTTAGGGTGGTCCCAATTTACACTGTAAGTGAATATTTTATACGGAACCCTTTAATTTAATGCCAAAATTACAACGTAAAATGTAACCATTAAAGTCAATTAGTGACGGATTACATTTCACTGCATTTTGCATTTTTTAACACTAGTGATGAGGTAAAATTAGAAATTTAATTTTATCGATATCGATTTTTTTAGATGGGTATCGGTAATGTAATGAATGTGTGTATCTCGAAAAAAAAAGAAGTCGTAGATTTTTTTTATATTACATACCTACGTCCCATGCCTCTTCTAAGTGAATTAACTTTATTTTTTTAATTTGCATCCATGTACCTACAATTTTATTGGCCTCTCTTTTGGCACTGCGTCATAGTGGAATGGCGCTTTAATATTTATATAATGTTAAGCCAATTTCTCCGGATCGACATGATCGTAAATGCATCGTTAATTATAATTTAGTACTTATGCAAGTAATAAATAGTAATTACTATCAGTATCCTGTATAATAAAATATATTATAAAGTGGTAAGGGAACCATTAAACTGTAATTCCTAATGAACTAGATGATAAACGCAAATGTAAAAATAATATCTCTTCATCGTCATTGTCTTTATCGGTCCACTGCTGAACCTAGGCGTCCCCCATTATACGACGCAATAAATAGCGATTGCGAGCTACTTCAATCCAACGACCTGCGACCGCTACGAAGTCATCGGTCCACCGAGTTGGTGGTCTTTTAACAGTATATCGCATTGTTTATTTAGCCTGAACTGCCCAACTGCTGGATAAGTGGAAAGAAGCCTCCTCCACTTCTTTCCACTTATCACAGTCCTCTGCGACCTCCAGAGCTCTAAGCGGTTAAGTTTGACTTGCTCTAACATCTTTATCCAGGGAGGAAACAGTCGACTACGTTTACATGGAGAGGGACTAGGTATTCTTTTTTAAGAGGTATATAAGAGCTCTTAATAGAAAATGATACCTAATCCTATATACATACGTATATCCATACACACAGAAATTGCCAACAACATTCCGTCGTAAAATAATCAACAACTTTCGATGAACCCGACATGGGTTTTGAGTTTCACTCGTATAATACCTCTTAAATAGATATTATGTGTTTATTTACCCCGCTTGACCTGTCTTGCCACACAAGTGAAAAGGTATTGTTAATAACAGCGAATAGCTCGGTTTTATGCCAGGAAGTTTCAAAGCTAGTGTATAGTTTTATATTGATTTACAGCCTGTAGGTTATAAAGCACTTTAAGCGCTCAATTGACAAGCTGTTTCTTGATCTTTATGAGCTGGTATCGTATATCAAGTTTATTGTGGCGTCATCAATGCCGCTTTATATGAGGTAGAATCAGCTTTCAAGCCCTTGCAGTTTTATTATACCTACCTAACTCACCTGTATTATTTATTTATTATTTGCAAACACGGGGCAGCCATTTACAATGATTGTTCACGGAGCTTTTTAGACAACGCTAAAGTCCATGTTTTGCACCGAATTTCACTTTCATTACACTTGTACACCTTCACGAAGCTAAATTGATTAATATGCCCCCAAAATTAAACAATTTACACGCATTTAAACTAAGTTTCACTAAAATGAAAATTTAACAACACATCTCCTTAACGCGTTCCCGCCAAAACCCCAAAACCGTGACAGTTGATATGACATCAGAAGAAAGACAAACAGTCACTGCGGTAACTACTCAATACTTAATGATTTTGACGTCTTCGTCATCGTAGACTGCATCATAAAAGCATAAAAGCAATTTGGTATATAAGTTTGAGGCTTCACCTCTAGTACTAGTGAGTAATACAACAATAATAATATATCAATTAAAATTATCGATGTATTTATCATTAAAAATCGATACGATCACATCACTAAAACAAAGACATCAATGTCAGAATGTGTGGTCTTATTTAAAAAATTTAACCCGTAAACTGTTGTCGTAATTGACTTTCGCGTTTAAATTTAAATAAATTAATTTTTAAATTAACGAAATAAACGTTTACACGAAATTGTCTGTCCGTCATTGATTTATTAGTAAGTACGATGTGAAGAGTTAATACTAAAAAGTTACTAAACAATTAAGTATTATTTGATTTTACTTTTTTTTTTTTTCAATAATCGAACCTGCATTTGAAAAATAAAAACGCTACCTAATAAGTATATTACAGAATTGGAGTTTTGGCGGGAACGCCTTGAAGAGATGTGGTGCTAAATTTTCATTTTTGTGAAATCTAGTTCAAATGCGTGCATATTGTTTAATTTCGGGGGCATATTATTCAATTTAGTTTTGTGAAGGTGTACAAAGGCAATGAAAGTGAAAATCGGTGCAAAACATGGACTTCAAAGCTCCATGGACAATCTTTGTAAACGGCCGTGTTTACAAATGATTCCCTAGACTTGACTTTAACTATGACGACTTGACTCTGTTTCGATGCAAATAACTTGCTTAATATAATTAATAAATTAAATACTTGACACGGTCAATTTTCCAAATGCCATAATCGGTTCACAACCTATATTACAGAACTCAAATCTAACAAAAACCATTACTTGGGATTCTTTTTGTGAAAGATTATTTTATGTACCTAAAACTATAGCCGTGTTTTCACGTTTTTACCGTGTCGCCCGAATCTGAAAGGTGGAAGCCTGGAGCCCTGTAAAACAAGTTTTTCAAACATGCTTGGAAAACTGAGCATTATTTTAAAACCTTCTTCGTGATAAATCGAACTTACTGTACTAGTCGAACAGCGACCGGCAATTATAGTTGTATGAAAATCCATATCTGTCGTGTTTAGCGGCCAAAGAAATTACTATGTAAAATCATATTTATGGTGTAATTTAAAAATGGAACAATCTTCTACTCCGCAAAATGGCGACCAAAGAGGTAACTTATCAAAGGTTTAATTCAAATTTCGAACTGGCTTGCTTGCAGAAAGCTGTTTAGTGAAAAAAAATACTTAAATTTTAAGAATTGAACATTTATTAATACAATTAATAATTGTATTTTCAAATAAAAGTTCTGAATTGTACTACCTACTTAGTTTAATTTCCGCGCAATATTTGAGAAAAGTACTACACAAGCCGTGGCCGCAACTAGGCGCGCATAGATGGACTTACGTATGTGTGGCTTGGCTTCGCCTCAGCCCACATTCACACATTCGTCCACAATGCCTCTCTTGCCGGCCGCTGCAGTAATGTACTATTTTATAAAAACTTAGTACAGGCTCCAGTCTCCAGTTTTATTTGGAAGAATTTTAAGATTTTTTTTTATTTGTAGTTATGTATTTTTCTAATGAGAAGAAGACACAAACTCATGGGATTCTTTTTGCTGTGCTCATATTATTGTGATTTACATTGTCGCCTATACAACTTTAGATATATGCATGATTGTTTCTCGTTGCTCTCTCCTCCTTTTGTCGCTCAAAAAATAAAGTAAATTTTAAATAAAAAATACCTCGACTAATTAATACTTGTATTCAAACCCACAGATACCTTTAAAACATTTATTTTTAAGGTTTTTTAATTATTTGATTGAAAATTAAAAACACATTTTTTAATTTTAGCTGAACGACGGCGGAAAATACAAACTATTACACATTTTTAATAGAAACTAGATGCACTCCGGGGTTTCAACCGCGAAACTCCCGATCCCGCGGGAATATTGATATTTTCATAAAAACCTTCTGCTGATAACAACAAACGCAACAATATAAGAATTAGCAAAATCGGTCCAGCTATTTACGCGTAGTGCCATGACCACGGGAAATATGGATTCATTTTTACCAGGCTGCAAGGAAAGTGTTATGATTTTATACATAATATTATATTTAAAACTTATAATATTTCGGTAAAGTACAAAAATGAATGACGGAAATTCTTTTTTCCTTATGTTCGGGGCGCAGCTAGTAGAAAATAAAATAAAGCTCAACTCCGTATATCGAATGTGCTACCATTGCCGACGCCTATTGTCTTTTGATTAACCTTTGTCTAAACCACCAAGCCTGAAGGATTTTGACAAAAGTTAGACCTTTTTCGGCTTTTTTTTAGAATACGGAAGTAAATACACACATTCTGTGTTTTTTTAGCTTTTAGGGTTCCGTGATATATTTGTACCTTTAAAACATTTAGCTTTGTTGTTGTCCTATAAAAAATTCAAACTTCATTTTTTTTTAAGTACAACACAACCATTACATAATTATTTTTTTACAGATCATGTACTTTTGTGCTATATCAACAAATACTAAGATCAGACAAAAATAAATATTTAATTGGGGGCTTCCATTCTACGAACTTGATTTATTTGTGATAATGTTTCGGGACGGGACCCTTCATGTGCGGATCCGACTCGCGCTTAGCCAGTTTTTTCTCCGTAAAACAAATCTGGTTTCCAAAACACATTCCTTCGCATTAAATAAAACATCTTTATCAACAAAGAATCTGTCAAAGAAATTAACTTTAACAGATAAGGTTACAAGAAGTGACAAAAAAACCGCGGCCAAGTGAGAGTCGAACTCGCGCACCAAGGGTTCCGTACGCCATTATAACAATTGGGTATGGAACCGTAAAAAAAATACAGGAGGTCACTGGACTAGGTGAAATCTGTAAACCAATTGACGCCAGTTTATCACTAGATGGCGCCAGTGGTAAAATTAAATCGCGCTAACCTTGCCTTTAACTTTTATTAAAAACTAGCTGCGCCCCGTGGTTTCACCCGCGAAAGTGAAAAACGCATTGTCAGTTGTCACGGGCGCGAGCGGCCGAGCAGTTATCGAGCGGTTGCACTTTTTCGTTCATTACTCGGGTCCTACTAATTTTATTTCGATGCAAAGTATACCACGACCTTCCTCAAAAATAGAACTATTTAATATTGAAAACCAGATTTCAATCGGATTTGTAGTTTTTAATTGTAGGTATAAGGAACAGACACATAGACAGACAGACATGAATTTTAATAATTGTATAATTTTGTTCTACTACTTATCCTAGACCACTTTTTTTGTTAATTTTCTTTCAAGTACAGACTTTTTGTCCTCTCTTCCTTTATTATAAGTATAGAAATATATCACTTTTGTTGAGCGAGCCCCTCTTAAATATTTGCTTTATTTCTTAGTATCAGTATTTTTTGTAGGCTACAGAAATACATCATCTGTGAAAATGTCAACTGTCTAGCTATCACGATTCATGAAATACAGTCTAGTAACAGACAGACGGACAGGCAGTGGAGTCTCAACAATAGCGTTTTTACCCATCGGGTACACGACCCTAAAAACCTCAGCATCTGCGTAAACATTAGAAAATACTCCCGCCGGGGTTATGATAACACTAATTAGTCATTTCGAATAAACATTACTCAAAACGGTTCAGACAAATTAGGGGCTTTTGGTATCAAACATCAAGTTTGAATGGGTATTCAATAAACAAATCTAAGAAAATACATTACAAACTCTAAAGCAGAACTTAAACTTTAAATTTAGAGTAAAAATCTAAATGAAAATTTGTAAAAAAAAAATAACTCATACATACAAACATACTTACATACATACAGTTTCTTTTTTTAATATTATTATATCTGTATGAATTGACTACTCGTAATTTGGTTTTTAATATTTTATTGGACATTTTATATTATTTTTATGTTATTTATTATATGTTTTTAATTAACTTAATATGACTACGAAATTGATAACTAATAGCAAAGACCATTAATCTTACTAATAGCTACTTAATATGAATTGTTAGATTGTATAGGCACCTAACCTATAGAATGTACCTTCTGATAAAATGACGTGTAAAATTTACTTTTACAAATAAATCAGTATTTCAGTATTACAAAGTTTCGCGTTTATAAAATTAGTAAGATAATATTATCTTTATACGATTTTAAACTAACATGGTTATTTTCACTACTAAAATTAGGTACTTATTAACGGGGTGTTTACCATGTTTTATTCCAATAATTTATTCGCGGAGCTCGATATTTCGCTAGTAATTCCAACCAGCTTGTTCACGAGACGATTATTAAACATGGTAAACACCCCGTTAATAAGTAATTTTAGTAATATTATCTTTGTACTATGCGAACGCGCGGCGGCGGCGACGGGATCGGGACTTACCCAAGGGAAACCGGGGGCGCTGCTAGTCTATGATAATCCAAGTGTCTAACTAATCCGATTCAAATCCAAATTACATAAGGACAATAGAAATCAATGCCGATCGATATCTCTACCGACTAGGAAATTTGTGGTGCGCGTGCGTCGAAATATACCTTCAATTTTATCATTTATTCAGTGCTTCAAGTTCAACGAATGATCGCAAATAGATTACTAATTGTATAGGTACATACATTAGCAGAGTTTCGCGGTTTTTTTTAATTTAACGCTATGGTTCGAACCGCGCAGGTTATTTCTTTACGCAGAGGGATTTCGATGCAGACTACGACGAAAGATGCGCGGTAGCCTTGCAAATCCTGGAAATAATCAATAATGTGGTAAACCAAGAGAAATCTCTATTTAAGTTAAGATGAAAAAAAAAATACATGTTTAATGTACATGTGTACATATGCTAATGGGTATTCTAACAACAAGGTTTTTATTTTGTTGTTAGAGTTAAAATACCCATTAGCATATGAACACAAAAAAAATTAAAACTGAAGGTGTGTGAGTAATTTATCGAAGTTTGACTTTGAAACTGTTGACGCTTGGCCGTCAGAGCCGAGTTTGAAATGCTTTACTGTCAAGCGACTATTAACCTTTTAGTCTTTTACAAAAGACTTGTCTTAATTCTTTAGATGGCAGTAATAAAAATGTGAGTTTAGTTTCTACGCACCAGTCAGTACACGTTCTAATCTTAAACCAACTTAGTTTGCGAGCGGATTTTTGTAAAACTTATCGTTTTACGGTAAAGTCACGTAGATGGTGGCGCCAAAAGTAACTGCATTGCTGTCTGCAGTAGATTAAGTGCATCTAAACAAATATTTGTGCTGGCTGTCACGTACCTACGACAAATATTGTAATACTTTGAGGCACATATTCCAAAACTAAAACGTCTCAACTTGACATTAGCATTGTTAGACTTTTCTAAAAAACTGTTAGGCGCGTATTTTTTTATGCCTTTAGAAATTACTAACTTATAAATTAATTACCTAAGTAAGATTTTGTGAAACTCTGCAAAGTTTCCAAAATTTGCTCAACCGTTTTCGAGAAAAGTGTAACGATGCTGATGCGATTTTGAGACGATTCAGTTCAGGAATATATGACCCAAACAAACTGGAGAATTTTAAAAACAAATCCTTCTAATATTATAACGCTGAAAGTTTGTGAGTATGTGTACCTTAGTACCTATTTACCTTGAAAATGTCTAAGTTTAACAATATATAGACCAGAGCAGCCATCAAAAAAGACGGCCAGTCTACCTAGACTAACATTATAAAGAGGAAAGATACGTTTGTTTGTAACTAATAGGCCTTGAAACTACTAGACTGCTTTCAAAAATTCGTCGACCAATAGAAAAGCTACATTATCGAGCAGTAACATTATAATTAGTACTACTTTAGTCCCCTATATTTATACGGGACCGGGACTTACGCGGGTGAAATTGCGTAACATTTATACCTACTAATACCTAGTAATTTTCAAAATTTCTATTTACAAAACAAATTTTGGTTAGACATTTTTTAACCCTAGGGATTTAAGGTATCTAAAATAATAACTTCTAAAAGTTACCGTCAGGTTTTTAGACAGGTAAAGAATTAACTTTTAGACACAAAGTTACTGACAACACAACCGATATCGGTCGGTCATCACCATTGTTGGATAATTCTCATTTTTTTTGTGTTTGCCATTGACAGGAGGAAAAAACATTGCACAACCGATTTTGATGAATCTTGGTAAGGAAATCGTTGAGATCCCGATATTCTCTCGGGATTGGAAATTACGCAGATGTAACCGCAGGTCGCCCGCGCCGCTAGTATATAATGACAAACAAACAGTTTACTCCAAGGAAGGAGTCTGATGGCTCCGTAACAGAGGAACGGTAACAATGCTGAAAATTATTGAAAAATCGTGACTAAAACCGGAAAATCTGTTAAGATTTTTGAACAAATAAACATAAAAAACAATATACAGGTCGAATTGAGAACCTTCTCCTTTCAGAAAAGTAAAAAGTTATTTCCAGAATGTCTGTCCTATTCTGACACCCCGTAATTAATAGGTACAGCGATTTTGAAAATCTGAATGTGGTCGGCGACTTTTGTTATTGGCTGTACCTACTTACCTAATATCAAATATCTAGTTAACATAATCACAAGCGACAATAATTGCAAATGTGCGCGGAATTCAAGGTAGCGACCTCGCATTTGGCAGCCGCAGTCGGGTAACGCATATGTCTTCCGCTCTGCGACCTATATACAGCTACACACCGGCACTGCGACGACTGAGTCGATCGTTACATGAGGTGGAGGTGTGGAGACATATCGACCGATACAATACCTTATGAGGTAACTAACACTAAACTCAAAATTCTAATCGGATGCAATGAAAATAAGTAGTAGTAGTTATTTCAGAGTTTTTGAATTGAAACTAATTTGCCGGTTTTAATCACGTTCCTATTTTTAAATTTCGGCATTGTTGCAATATCCTTCCTACGTTTCGGAGCCTTTATGACTTCTTTTTCAGGGGAGACTGAATAAGTTTCATTTCAATTCAACATTGCAAAGCAGGAGACATATCTCTACATGTTTTCATTATTAATGCATTTTGTTTGTATCATACAGTGTCCGATATTTTTATGTACTTGCAAGACAAATATTATTACTTATGTTATATTTTGTGTTATGTAAATGAAGCTAATCATCTAACTATCCTTGACTTTATCATCATCAGGTGCCATCATATTATGGAAGTTTGGAGGTCAGTACAGTATGCAAAATTTTCTGCGCTCACGAGCTGTGTTCTTTAAAATTGTCTGTGGCTATTTCAGTCCATAGTCACTAGTTGACTAACTGCCTGACCGGCGAGCATTCACGTGCAATGGTACATTTTATTACAAGTGAAGAGCATTGTTGTTACAACCCAACTAACAAAATTGAGTTAACAGGCAATTTTTTATTACTAAGTAATGATATTTAACTTGTATATACGTAACTCTATAACTGCTTTTTGTATATCTGTGTTATAAAACGCTTAAAACCTGTATAAGGTTAAACAGCTCAATTGCCTTTATACTTAACGACATAAACGTTTTGTCAGCTACTTTATACAACTTATATAACACAGCAGTAAATTGAAACTTTTAACTTGAATAAAGAACAATTATGTTGCACAATGGGTTCTATGATGCCATTAAAACGCAATAGTAAACTAATATGGCTTTAAGATCACTAAAATCGAGCTAATTATATATTGATCACCACTGTAGCTAACACGTGATATAATGGATGTCATTGTAGCTCTTATATCTCAGATATGATTTATATAAGCATCTATTAACACTAGTGCTAAATATTTGATAAGGAATCTTTAATAACGTTAATAAGTTACAAAGAAGATCTGTGTGCGCTCATATATCTTTATTGACATAAAAACGTTTTTATTTCTAATTTAAACCTAAATAGACACATATCTATTCACAGAAATTCATTTACTGGACCTTTCTGCGTTATTGCATAGTTTTTGTCGCCAAATTAACAAAATATTAATCAGACAACTACTTTATATTAAGTTTTGTGTTTTTAATCGCTTTTTCCATTTTCTCGGGTACCATTTTTTCCTGATTGAGTGCAGATTGAGAAGACTGAGGAATTTATAAGTTTTATTAGGACGGACTTAGTTATCTTCTTGCTTTAAGATAACCCTAAATATTGTAATGGCTGCAAGATGTTGTAAATCGTTTGTTTAGTAGCAATGATAACACTAATGAATTGTATAATGCTGCTTACAAAATCAATTCATAATTTAAATCATCTTTATTTTATTAAAAAGTATAAATTAGAGAGGCCCACTGAAAAAACACTAATATTGTACCATAAATTTATCAACAGAATTTCAAGCGCATGTGATTTTACACTATTTATGATTTTTTAATTACACGCACAAATTTTAAAACAAAATGGACATTCAAATGTAACTTCTAACATTATATAAAAACCTTAACCAAAGTTATTATTGATATTTTTCTGCCAAAATACTAGCCGACAATGTATAGTTATTATAGAATCACAATCACCAATATATCATCAAATTACTTGATACATCGGTGTCGCTGTGACCCTATTGCTTCTTTATTGTGTTACAACTGATTTAAGGCCACTGATATAACACTAACAAGATAAAAATTACACAGATCTATCACCAACATGTATCCGATTAGTCCTAAGTGGAGCTACTGTAGATACATTGTATTACTTAAAAGTGCTAAAAGTGGGGCCATTTTCGCATTGCAGAAACGTGTCTACCACGGATATGCGACTGCTCTGTTCTCGATATATAGCTACATTTGAAGTTGATTTGTTAGTTGGGAAGTTGTGTCAAGATTTACACATTGTATCATTATAAGGTGGGCGATGTATGTAATGCTCGAATCTGTAACGTTACATTACAAGTGAATGCTCGCAGTGAGAGAGCACAATGTTTGTCAATCGACATATCTGCCGATACGAACCTCATGTAACTACCAAGTCAACCTTGTTGACCTATTGCTGAAAATCATATTAAGCGAATAATAACGAATATGCTCCGATTTCTGACGGATGAAGCGAAAGTGGAGCGAGAATTTGAAGCCCCTACCCGGACCCTCGCCTGACCGAAAATATCTCTTACACCAAAGGTGTAAGGTTGAAATTACGTTGTTCTTGTTATGGTGCAGATAGTGACGGAAATTTGGGACACTTTTTTACGTTCGTTATGTAATTGGCGAGTCTATGTTGATCGATTTGTTCCTGTGGTACCTTACTACTTATTGTCAAGGATTTTTTGATAAATTTATACAAAATAGCAAGTTTTTTAATTCTAGACTATGATCAGATGTTTAGCTTCCTTGTATATTTGTCATTTTTTCTATTTAACACTAGCTGGGTCCCGCTGTTTCCTACATAAGTCCCGAATAGTCCCGATCAGTAGGAATATCAGGATCATAAGTAGCTTATTGTACTCCTCGATATGGGCCTAGTGGTTTCTGAACCTATCCATTACAAACAAAGTAACAAATAAATATTTCCTCTCATGAACCAAGAATTTTTATTGTTTAAGTGATGTATGTACCTACACAATGTTCTTAAGTTAACACACATAAACATTTTAAACTCACACGATTTGAACTCATAATTATTTTTCCCGGGTCTTATTCGCGTATAATTATTTTTAAAGAGGGGTGTCCCCTCGCGACCAAGATCATTGTAACATAATCGAAACGTCGAGGTAAGAGAATTTAAAAATAATTATACGCGAATAAGACCCGGGAAAAAGAGTTAACACACATATTTTGGAAACAACAAACCCACTACAGGCTTACAATAATTTAAATTAGGTACATTAGTCTACAGTAATTTAAAATCTGATACAATTTATTACTTAATGAATAATCGTGTCTGTTTCTTCGTAGATCTGTACTCTTTAAGTAAATAAAAGCTATTTCCTACGAGCCATTTTTAAGCGAGATTTAATTATGTTTACATTTTCTAAAAATTCGAAATCAGTAGGTATGCATTATAAACTTTTTACACACAATATATTTGCATAAATCAAGTAGGATAAACATTGCCGCAAAGTTACTTACCTAGAAATTTAAAACTAGGGTATAATACTTTTCAAAAGGCCATCGTTCCTTATACAAATAGAAAGAAGACAAATAGGGATGCACCCTAACGATAATGAAGACCATTCTTTACAAAATATTAGCTTCCAATTCATTCAAAGGGCAACCCTGATTTGTAGGGTGACTATAGTTTAACATAAATGCGTATATACTTCAATCCTACTAATATTATAAGCTGAAAGTATGTGTGTATGTGTGTTTGTTACTCAATCACGTATAAACCGCTGAACCGATTGCGATGAAACTTGGAATATAGGTAGCTGTTACCGGGAATAACACATAGGCTACTTTTTATCTCGATAATCCCGCGGGAACGGGACTTACGCGGGTGAAACCGCTACGCGCAGCTAGTTTTTAATAATTGTTTCACCTTAAATGGGGTTAGGAGTAGATTATTAGAAAATAAAATAAAAACTCACGTAGGTACACGATTTTTATTTAGTTTGAGTCATCCTTTAGGGAGTAGCTGTTATGTCTGTCTTATCTTTGTATTTATAGCTAAGTAATACCTAAATAACTTGTTGATCGTGTAGGTCTGGAAGAAGTTACCGAAAGACGATAAAACTAATTGACTGCTCCTAAATAATCCCCCCCTAACGAATGTAGTGCTTCTTTTTAGTAGCACTCTCGTGCATGAACGGCCAATAACAAAGAGTCTAAGTATATATAGGTAACGTAATGGCCAATCGCAAAGTTTGATTATTATCTTACCCCCCTTACCGCAACGGTGGGGACGAGAGGGATGCAACCGGGAATATCGTGATATAGGTAGTGGAAGGAAAAACAAGATGACAGGGAACTTCGGGACGTCAATCCGAATCGTCCTGACATTTCCCCTCAATGTAATCACCCTACAAACAACAATATCCCTCTAAAACTTACAATATGGTTACAATAGCCATTTAACTACGCTTGCACCTGGTGTCGCGTGCCTTTTGTTATAGTTTTCGAACTTTTTGGGTTCCGTGCGATTGGTAGGAAAAAACGGCACGCTTATAGATTTTAGTGTATTGTTTACCGAAGCTTCCCCTTATGTTCAGAGTCCTCGATTCGTAAGCCCGACTCGCACTTGACCGATTTATTTTAAGAGGATTAACCTCAACAATTAGTACCGGTGCATTTAATTTTAATGAATAATAGCAATAACAATAAATAAATAATAAGGGTGTTTTAATAAAAATAAAACTAAACCAAAAGTAAAAAAAAAAATGACGGACGATGGGTCCCTGACAGTCGACCGCGCAAGCTCCGACAGGTTCAACTCGACTCCTCGCCTTTAAATGCATGCAAAACAAGCCGCCCGCCGCGCAGGTTTTTCGTTTGCGCAGAAGCACCATCGAGTTGAACTCGACGGAGTTTGCGCGGTCGAGCCCTTGGGTACAGAACCCTAAAATTAAGACTAGACCTGGTTGGTCTAACACTAGAACTGGTTGGTCTAGTGTTCATTTTAGGGTTCCACGGAACAGTAGGTACATAGGTAAGTAATCAATGACCATAGTTACCTACCGTCAATAATTATAATTATTTGGAGATATCGGCCGCTTTGCTTGACACCAAACCTTTTTCAGACCAAGTAATTTACCCGCCTCATCGAGGGAGAACTCCAGTTTCGCTAGTCTTTTTCCTTTACCGCTACCAGTCCCGATTGGACAAATGAAGTTGTATCAAACAATGGGACAAAATTAGGTAGTAATAATCGATAGACAAGCGATCATGACAATCGCTTTTCTGTCGGCCGACTACATAGTCTTCAGTCTGCTATTTCCGTAACACAATCAAGTTAAGTTTTGTTGTTCAAAAAAACCATGCTTTCAGTATTTCAGTAGGTACCTACCTATAATTATTAAAACAAATGTAAGTAATTCAACACCATTCAAAGATACTTAATGTTATAGACTTTAGATAGTGGGTATTTTAATAACAAGCAAGGTTAGAATTTTGTTCCGACATTTTAAAGGTGTGAGTATAATTTCCCGAACAATTTGATTTGTAAACCCACGAACCTTCCCTTAGGAGCCGAGTTTGAAATGCTTTACTGTCAAGCGACCTTTCTACTCCTATCTCTAATAGACCCGCGCGCGCTACGGTGGTGAAACTGCAAAACGCTTAGAAAAGTTTAGTTATTGTTTTAATTTAAACAAAGAATTTAAACCTCTTCGTTATCCCACTGAACTGAAACGCATTAAAATATCATGTTTTGTTGAAAAACATTGCTTTTATAATTAGGCCAGGTTTTATTTTAGACGGTCTCTGTGGCGCGGTGGAAGCATATCGCAGATGGTTGCTACTTCTATTCTGCCACCTAACGTACGTTAGTTGCTTAGTTTGGGGCTAGATGGCGTTGTATGCAAAGTTTTGCAAATTCTACGCATACTTAACTATACACAGTGTTTGCAAGTCTTTCTATGGATAAATGGGTGTACGTACTCTTTATTTGTTCAAAAATAATATACATAAGTAGATAAATTATGTAAGTAAGATAAACACACAGAAATCTTAAAACTAAAACCATTTAAAGGCATTTCCTCCACGCAACTATCGGATGGAAATGGTCCTATTAGAGCTTGTACACTAGGCTGAGTGAAGTTGAGTCAGTGATACAGAACGTTACTCAACATTTGAGTTATACTTAAACTACTATACTTACAACTTAATTTAGCCGCTCTCATACAAAAAAAATCCAATATGGATTTTAAGTTTAGAAGCTAGTTAATGTTTTGACTTCCTCACAAATTTTAAGTTACGTTTCATTGTTCAACTGTAAAAAAAAAAACTAGGCAGATATTCCCGCGAGATCGGGACTTATGCAGGTAATACCGCGAGATGCTGTAGTACTTACACCATACAAATGAGTCTGTCATCCCATGCACGGTGGTTCCACAATCATACATGAACAAGTTATCATCGCAAATATTTCACGGCTGTCGGCGTTTGCACGTCTGTATTATGGAGTCACAGTGTAGAGGAAGGGCAGTAAGGCATCGAAGAAAACAACTTGGATTTTGTAGGAACACTTATAATAAACTAGCTGCGCCCCGCGGAAGTTCCGATCCCGCGGGAATATCGAGATAATAAGTAACCTATGTGTTATTCTAGGTCTCCAGCTATCTGCATGCTATGCAATTTCATCGCAATCTCTTCAGTACCTACTGAACTACTGTGACTTTGTTAATCGTACTCCAATCTTAGGTAACTAAGTTGGTTCATATCATACTTACAAAGATTCGCGCATTTATAATATTATAGGATTGGGAGATGTAGTTTTATTTTTATCATTTATTTATTCATGTCAAAATACAATGTCAAACTATAAAACAATATAAATTAAACAAAGGTCACAACTATTAAACATAAGTCACAACTCCTTCAAACTTTAAACTCATCAAACTTTATTTTTATTGTATTATATTTTTAATTTAGAAATTCATCAACTAATCGCTCTCTGTGTAGTCGGCCCCTCATGACTAATCCATCTAGATCGTCTGCATCTGGAACGGATGACCTGCCTCCAGCAACTCCTATTCATTGCTTCATAGCTATTTGATCGAACTTGTCGGCTGAATTGTGTGTTCAGCAGACAAGTTCTATCAAACACAACTGACACTGAATCAAAAGTGTTTGATGCAGTTTTTCTATATAAAGGGAAAACCTGGAACACTGGCCCGAGAGCGAGAAAGAATCGATGGGTTCTAGAGATGATGCTGGCGGCGAATGTTGAGAATCCCTTGGACTGCCGAACGTACCAACGCGTAGATCCGAGTGAAGAGACGTTTATCCACGATCTGTCATCAGCTCATACTTGTATAATATTTTTGACACGTTCTACAGAGAGGCCATGAGAGCTAGGAAAAACTCATCGTGGTTAGAAACACTGACAGAAAACGGCTGGCCGGTCGTATCCGCTTTTAATGGTCATACACAGCAGGATGTTAATATATTCGATCTGCTATACATACGAGTAAATTCGACTAGCTGCGCCCCGTGGTTTCACCCGCGTAACTCCCGTTCCCGTGGGATTATCGGAATAAAAAGTAGCCTAGATGTGTTATTCCCGGTATCCGGTAGCTACCTATATTCTAATTTTCATCGCGGTTCAGTAGCTTTTGTGTTAAAGAGTACCTAACAAACTCACAAACACACATACATACAAACTTTCACGCTTATAATATTAGTAAGATATTAAAAGAAAACAAGAGGGCAAAAATTAAATTGTTTTTTTTTCTAAAATTTCTGCTAAATATAATATTAAAAAAGAAACCTGCTAAACTTTCTTCTTAATTTAAAAATGAAAATATTTATTGTGTCTTTGGTTTTCGTGATTTTGCATGATAAAACACTTTATTGTAATAATGCCGTTATAAAATAAAACGCGAGTAAAACCCGGTAAATATTGTGTTGATTCTAAATATTTCCTAATTTAAAAACACTTTATTTATCCGGTTTTATCGCGTTTTTATTCATTATTAAGTGTTTAATATAAAGTGTTTTATTATGCAAAATCGCGAAAACCATAGAAGAAATTATATTTCCTAATTTATTACACTTCACAGTACCTACACAGTAGGACTTACCATCAATTTAATTGTCCTACTGTAATAAACTCTACGCTGTGACATCAAGGCACCGCCCATTGATGCAAGATAAAATGCATTCTGATATCTCGACCATCTTTGTTTAGTGCTTGCACGCTGGCGCATTTTGTGTATGGTCAGAAGAAAAGAAAACGATAAATAAAATAAAAAATACACTTTTTTCTATTTCGTAATATTGGATTAAAATCAAACTCAATTTTCCGCTTGTAATCGCGTTGCTATTATTATTTTAAGCATTTTTTAGTCTTATGGCATTGATAAATAAACAACTAATATTATAAAGCTGAAAGCTTGTGAGTATTGTGTGTTTGTTACTCAATCACGTAAAAACCGCTGAACCGATTACGATGAAACTTGGAATATAGGTGGCTGGAGAACTCAAATAACACATAGGCTATTTCTATTTCATGAAGTTTTTTTTTGTTAACCTAAGTATATAAATCTTTTTGCTGCTGGTCTCCCGAACATTGAAAGATCAAGCATCAAGCACCACCAAACCTAGCCCATCAAGCCCACATAGGTATCTGTCTGTCCCTTCTTATTCACTAAAATGATTTTTGGAAAATTTCGTAGACTCTCCATACAATAGATACCTACACAGAATATATGAAAATAATAATTTAATAATTACAAAGAAAATACTTACGCGAGCTTACCCTATGAGGCCTAATTTACATTACGAAACTATAGTGTCATGCACTATAGAGTCCATTTCACAAATTCAGTGTCGCAGCAGTTGCTGGAAGTAATTTTATCAAATAGATAGATAAATAGTTCAGCTGTGTCTACGCATTTTTTTTAAATAGCATGGCACTAGATTCGTAATGTAAATCCCCCATAATCTAGGTACACATTTAGACATTCACTAGGCCTTTTCTCCCGGATGTAATAAAGGGGAGACAGCAAATGCCTAAGGCACATTTGTATTCTAAAGGGCTAAAAGACTAGTAAAAACTGTCATTTAGGAACAATGGCGGTTGATTTAAATCGTGTACTTAGTGTCACTTTGCCGTTAGCTTAAAATATAGTATGAACCCTTTTCTATAGAGGACTTTTAGTTAGAGTTTAGTTTTAATTCATACTCGTTTATTCAGACTATTAGGATCACTACAATAATAATAAGTTATTATCTGAAACAATGGTCATAACAAAAGTAAAAAAATTAAAATATAACATAAATATATTTAAAAGTTACGTTAGTTTAAAGTTCAAAAATTAGTTAGTTTTAGAATTTTTAGCTATAGTTAGAGTTTTAGTGTACCCCTGGCTCCTGAGAGAGATGCAACCGGAAACATCGCTGAGATGAGAGAAAATATCTTATGTCTTTTGCTGTGCAGGCTGCTTCTGTTTCATGGACTTTTTTTTAAGAAGCAATTATTATGATCCTTACGTTTTTCATATAGCAATTTTTATATTTCACACCGTTCGGTACCTACCTATCTATAGCATTTGATAGGCGTTGTTTCTCGTTCGCCATTTACTAACACTTGCCGAAGTTTCTGACGAGAACAAAAATATCGTCGAACGAAACCAGTTCTAAAACAAAATGTTTTTATTATTTGATACATAAAATTAATAGGAACGACTTTTGGAAATTAGCACTTCTTTCGTGTCAATTTTAAAGTCAACATTTTCAAAACCTACTTAAAATATTAAAAAAAAAAAATTGTTCGCTTAACCGCCTAGATCAACCCCCTTTCAGCTTAAATCACCGTCCGCGAAACACGCTGTATAGGTACGTATCAACAGTCGTAGTTAGGTATCCTTATGCATTATTGATTAGCTTTCTGATTGTGAATTCAAGTTATTGCAATGATAACTGTCATAATTTGCATCTCGAATTGTGCATCGACTTGAGCTTGACTGCTTTTGATAAGATGTGTACGAATTCAGTATTAATAGATAGGGGTTTCGAAATAGTCGGCGTCAGAGTCTAAAGCTAGTCGTCCACCGCCACTAAACATTGTTCAAACAAAGTTAAAATCATATGAGTTCAGTTCATTTACAAAGTTCTATATTATTAGTATAAATAAAACATTGACTGACTACAGTACTGCTATTGCTTGGTAAAATGTAGAGGAAATTTTAGGTTTTTTTTTAATCAAAAACATTTTCATGAAATGTCTTTTTAGTTTCACATCATATTAACTTAATGACATATAGTACCCCCGTACTTATAAACGATGAATAACATTTGACCAAGTTACGTGACGTTTGTCTCTGTTTGTCAACTTTGAAACTTTATGTCACAGTAAAACCGATACAAACAATACATAGTTATGCAACTGTTAACAAGCGTTTACAAGTAAGGTGGTTAGTGAATATCCGTGATTTTAATAAATATTATTTCATAAACTGTTGTTTCAACATTCAAATAACTTTAATAGATATTCATCCGTGGAAAATCAAGTCTGAATTCTGAGATAGTTTACTAGTACATAATAACTCAATGGACACAGCAGAGGCTAAGCGACCCTTAGAAGATGTATCTCAGCAGTGTAAGGAATATAAGCACGTTCACTGTATCTCAAATAATGCTCACCTATAATGATTCTGAAAAGCTTAATGCTGGTCGATGCAAATAAAATTAATGAAATACTTATCAGCGTTGTCCAGCCCTTATCTAAATGCATTTGCATTACATGCACCTACGAGATAAAATGCTCTAATAACAAACTTGACATTTGATTATATTCCAGCATTTCTTGGGTCTTTTTAATCTACCGCAGCCGGGCGAAGGCACCATTGTAGAACATTTTTTCCCCACGCAACTAGCTGGTTTTCGTAAAACGTGACAGTACCACTGTAAGCGGACATTCTTGCAATTTAGTTTATGTATTGTCTCGGACATGAATGCTGCTCCTGATGCGGGAGTTCTTGGCGCGGTTATTCGCGTCACTCCACACATCCAGCGCATCATCTTCATCTCCGTGAAACGTAGCTCCCTGCTTATGTTGTGTGCACTTATGTGCACTGGTCACGCCTCACTACCTTACAAAAAGGGTAATGAGGAGTAGCCTCTTATTTTAATGTAATTTAAGCGAAACACTTGTGAACAGTCGTATTATTTTTAATTTCCTTATATAATTAACAAACGTTATTAATAGAAATCTTAGTAATAAAATATTTTTAATCATTAATGATGATCAAGCATCATATCTTAAGAAGTCGACTTGACGTCGTAATGGGTGAGATGCGTGACAATGGTCTCACGGGATGCCGAAGATTGTGCGAAGTGGAGACGCAAAAGCAGGAAAGCGGACCCCGCGCGGGCTCCCGAGAGGGATGCAACCGGCAACATCGTACGGATGATGATGATGAAGCATCATATCATAAAGTTTTGTTCCATCGCGAACACTATGGCATTGCATTAACATTTAATTTCCATTGATTGATGGATCAATCATTACCAATGAAAATTATATTTATAACAATAAATTCAATGAATGGATTGATTGATCAATGGATTCCATAGTAGTCGTCTAAGGTCCAATTTTCATCACGACGCTTTGCGTAATATTGTTTTCTGTATAACTCTTTCACATCTTCAGAGGTCTTAGGGTGCGGGACAGAATCTGTTAATAAATAAGTATCTATTCAGTGAGGAGGCAATACTTAAGTGTCTCGAAACGCATACGGGTTAATCGCCAAAACTAGTGTGTTGAACACGGCAACCCACTATTTAACACACGCTTCCCGTACCGCTTACTGCGATGTTCTTCATGGAAAATAAATATACTTAATATATAGCGGCAAAAGAAAAGCTACGATAATTTACGTCTAGCTACCACATGAAATACAGTCTGGAGACAAATAGACAGTGGATTCTTAATTAAAGGGCCCCGTTTTACCCAAAACCCTAAAGATCAATAGGTTGACTCACCTGAAAATTCTAAATCGTCGTTTTGCTTCCTCAATGGACCAGTTGCTTTAATAGTAGGTTTTCTGTCCGGATGAAAGCCCGGATGGGGCAACGGTTCAGGAAACACTTCGATATAGTCGTCGTCGTGATTATCGATATTTGCGTTTTTATCATTTGGCTTTTTAAGACTTGGATTGTCGTCAGGAGGACCCATAGGTTCATAGGCATTGCCCCCAACTTTGCTTCCGGGAGGAGAGAGTTGCGGAGGCAATTGTCCCCCTTTGAATTCACTCAAAGCTGCTGGATTATTAAATCCATCTGATGTAAATCGGAAAAGAAAGATTTAATTATTTGTACATTAAGATGTAAATGCCTACAAGATAAAGACTTTGTTACTCTTTAAAAAAAAATAAAGAACAAAAAAAATAGCTCAATATTACCACTACGCGGCGACTAACGCGGGTAAAACCGCGGGACGCAGCTACAATAATGAGAAGTAATGAGAGCTGATTTTGAAGATAAACTTTAGTCTAGGTAGGTACCTACTTCAAAATTCCAAAAGTCGTCAAGAGTTGTTTACTGAGACGTGTAAAACAAACAATCCTCGTTCGGCTCAAATCTCCGTCCTCTACACTCGCAGTATATTATCCTATATTTGTTTATTATTTATACAGGGTGCGGCAGCGTTACCTGACAAGTTTAACTTGCTCAGTACCAAGTTATAAATTGTCGTAACTTGTTCAAAATAGTATCACAATGTTCTACACAAACGAATGTTTGAATGAATTAATGCAATGGAGAAGTGGACGCCGCAACATCGAGCGTCTGTCGTGTAGACGTTTTTTAAAAATAGTGAATCGTGACCTTTACTCAGAGAAAGTTCCGTAACCACTTCCACATCAACCCCCGCGGGAAAGTTCCTACGCGCAGTACTATTCTGAAATGAATTCAGAATTTTCGTGACACCGGCTTTGCTCTGAAAAAGAAGCCAGGAGGTATTCTTGGCGAATTTCTCACAGAGAATTAACGAGTGTATTGAAAAGAAGGGTCAACATAAAATATGCCTAACACTGTGTTTCACAAATGATCACTATCTTCTGCAAAACATCAACAAAATTAAACAACAACCTTACATTGTTGACTTTATAATAAAATAATAAAAATAATAATAAAAAATGTTATACCTCAGAAATAGCCTGTGTAGCATAAAAAACCAACAGGTAACGCTGCCTCACCCTGTATTTACCTACCTGGCGCGTCAATATCACCATCTGCAAATGCCGTCAGCATTTCACCCATGGCGGGCATCGCATTGCGGTCGTTTAATACCTTCTCAGGTATTGTCTAGAAAACAAAAACAAAAACCGGTCAAGTTCGTCCTCGCGCACGGACAGTTCCATACCATAATCACAATTCGAATATGAAACTGTAAATAAAATACCTAATCACTGGACCAAGCGAAATCCTTGAACAACTGACGCCAGTCTATCATTAAGGCGGCGCGGGCGCGGCGATAGATGATAATTATCGGTCCTTGTCCGATTGCATATAAATGAGCGAGATGGAATTGCGTGAAAAATCCACAATTTCTCGTAAAATCAATCATTAACGAAGATTAAAATAATATTTTTATAAAATGCGATGAAGAGGTTCTAGGTATTGTATTTTCTAATATTATGATGCCTATAAGAAAATATAGCGGTTAAGGATTTAGAAGAAAAATTGATTTATTTTGTAAAACAGGGATAACTTTGTCTGTATAATAGTTATTTTTTATTGTTTTTGAAATGAAGGGGACACTTCTTGTATCGTGTACAATAACATAATACATTGTTTATAGATCTATTTGATACCGGTTATGAAGAAAACTATTCAATCGGAAGGGATTTCACATGAGTCGCGTCCTTAAGTAGATGGCGCTAGTGGCAAAAATAAATCGTGATAACGTTGCGTTACGGACGGACAGACATAAAGCGAAGTCTTAGTGTTAGGGTCCCATTTTTACCCTCTAGGTACAGTTACCCTTAATTCAATCAAATTGAATCAGTAAAGAACAGTAAAATAGTTGCCTGGAAGATACTACTGACAGCGGTATCTTCCAGGCAACGTCTTGTATTCTTACCTCTAAGACATGCACAAGTTTGTCGATTTCCATTTCAAGCCCGCGAACGGTCTCCATGTAAACGAGAAAATGGAGAGAACGGAATTGAAGATGTATATAAGGAGGATATATGTAATTGGTACCATTTTTTTGTTTTTCTCCTAATAGTCCGTATTTTACTTTATGTGTAAACTCTCGGTACACTTCCATCATACGTTTGTATCTTTCACGAATTTTACCTAAAAAAATTAAAATCGAATAGATAGGTAACGTCCTCTTTGAAAGTCGGTTTAAATTAATCGGTAATAAATAACTAGCAGAGTCCTGTTGTTTCATCCCGCGTAAGTGCCGAGTGATAATGATGTGTTAATATAGATTTCCAGTTATCTGCATATTGAGTTTCATTATCGCAGTCGGAGTAAATTTTGCGTGAAGGAGTAACAAACATACTCTTTTAAATACACACAAACGTTCACCTTTATATTAGTAGGATAGAACTATGTCCTAATATTTATAGGAAAATTGAGGAGAGAGTGGTGACGGGGACCTACCCTCAACCGCGTAACTCCCGTCGAATTCAACTCGACGTCGATTTGGGAATATGATGCTTTCAATAACGGGGTTGGGAAAAGCTACCGCGCAAGGAGCGAGCAGAAATTGTCTATGGCTTGTTAACGTTTAACGTAAATTAACATCGACAATTTCTGTTCGCTCCTGGGGCCAGTCGTCTTCTCTTTTCTAGTGATACCGTTGTGTTTGTGAGGACACGTTACTACATCTAGATAAGCATCCGCCGACGGTTGATTCCATTTCTCAGACTTTGGGGCCCGATATTTCTGATTGTGTCTCTTCAACTGTCTTTGTGAATGAGATGAGTTTGGCCATGCCATTATATCGTTCAAAAACGGGTCTCGCTCTCCTAAACACCGCGACCAGTCCAAAAAATTATCACTTAGGGGTATGAAAAATAGATAGTACCTAACCTATTCACAGACCATTAAAATATGCATATAGTTTCATAACAATCGGTCAAGCCGTTTCGGAGAAGTATGAGAACTAACACTGTGACACGAGAATTATATATATAAGTAAGAAGATTTATTAATTAATTTACTACTAGTTATATTGCTTAGGTACCTATAACCACCCCTACTTCGTAGCTGAGAAAAAAATTGTATTGCTCCCTCACGGATTTCAGTTGTCTGTACTGTAATTTGGAATCCATCAGCAACTCTTTGGCCAGGATCATCAACTTTTGTTTGTCCATTCTCGATGTGAAGTCTTCTTGTCTATGGCTTATTTGAGCCGGATACCAACCAAATAGCCAAGTAAAGAAGTTGAAGCTTTTGCAATACGAAAAATCTAAAAATAGGTAAAATAATATACTTAGGTAGGCAGGTAAATATGGCCCGATTCTAATGCAGAATGTTCGCATTCTCTCCAGGAGCTTAGAAATAAAATACTGGTCTCTGAAGAGACGCACCCCTCTATTCTCTATATAAGAACAGGGGCCAAACCGCGCATCTTTCGTCGTAATCGGCATCGAAATCCCACTGCGGAAAGGAATAACCTGCGCGGTTCACACCATAGTGTTAATTTGCGTGCATTTAAAGGCGACACCGCACCGTCGAGTTCAACTGTCATTAAAACCGGCAGCACAAGAGATCTCGCATTCAATACCAGCTCAACTCGACGGTGTCGACTTTAAATGCATGCAAATCTACGCTGTCGTTTTCACCGCGCTGGTTATTCCTTTGCGCAGTGGGATTTCTATGCCGACAACGACGGAACTTGCGCGGTAACTTCGCAGGTTGGGGAAAATAGGTACCGTGTTTGAAGGAAAGGTAAAGTTTTTAAAACCATAGGTACTTACAATAAATTATTAAAAGAAATAATATTGTCCATAATTTTAAACACAACATTTCGAATCGATAACAAGTTTTCAAGTAGTATTTTCAGGAAAATTACATTATAAGTGCAGATTTTGGTATTAACGTACACATTAATGTTTAATCAAAAAAAACGCTGTGCGATTCGAACTAGCGCACGAAAGGTTTCGTACCATTGTCGCAAAAAAACATGTTTTTAGTTTTAATTATTATTATTTTTTGTTGTAAGAGGACGAATCGAAGAATTTGTAGATTTGGATATCAAATATTTCAGTAAGTAATTTCTAATTACAAAACATACGGTATCATATTTTAGTATTTAATTTATCATTATTTTGCCTTAATTTTGGTATTTTTATTTAAATGACTAGTTAACACAAAAAATAATAATTAAAAGGGTTCTTTAAAAACATACTTATACTTATTCGAATTTTTCAACGAATATATTTAATTAAATATTGGTTTTTCCTGTATTGAGTAGTAGTAATCTGTATCTTATATTGGTAATACAGTTTTACATAACTAACCAATAATAATTTGTTATTTCTCGTTTAATATTAATTATTAGAAATACGCTTACGAGACGTGCAACTCGAGCTAAAGCTACCAATAGTAAACTAGTATGAGATTTTAGTTTATCAATCCTTCACTTTAAAGCGGCAATATACTTCTGTGACAAATTTTCAACTGTTTGGCTACCTCGCGCCTCGGTTCTTGAGATAAAGCATCGTGGCGGACAGCCGAAATATTGTTCGTCCGTCTGTCATTCATTATGCTCTTTTAATACGGCGGCCCCGTTTTACCCTTTGGGTACGGAACTCTAAAAGACATTAAAATCTCTGATAATAAACGCCTATAATTTTAGTAATAAATAACTCTGAGAGATTTTATATAGGTAGGTACTTATAAAACATAAGAATAATTTTTCAATTCGGACCAGTAGTTCCTGAGATAAGCGAGTTAAAACAATCAATCAAAGAAACAAATAATTCAGCTTTATAATATTAGTATAGTATACATATAGATTACAGACTAGCTGCTTCTCGGCGCGGTTTCACCCGCGTTATTCCCGATCCCGATGGAATATCGGGATGCAAAGTAGCCCGTCCCACCACGGTAAGTGATAATGATAACACGGTCAAAGATGTAGCTCGCTTAAAGATGTAGCACAATCCCATTGTTCTTACGTGTGTGTTTGTTGTCAATAAATATTTTTCTTTCTTTCTTAAGACGTTTGATTTTGATAGGAAGACGGCAAATTCTGGTCCTTTTTCCGACTTCATCCTTCCCTTAACCTTACTATAATATTGGTTCTTTCTTTCTTTTTCGTATTAGGTCACTCGATATCTAACTTGATCTAACGACTTCATCAATGACAACAACTGACACCAATTAATTGCTTAACGTGCCTTCCGAAGCACGGAGGAGCCATCAAAGTAAGAACCGCGTCAGGCGTTGCTTAACGCAAACTATTATCGGAGTATGATCGGCGGGCTGAGATAGCATATTTACATTTTACCGGGTCTTAATCGCGTACCTACTATTATTTTTTTTCCTACGATTCCACGTAGACGAGAGCTTGTATCCACTTTCCCGGTTGAAATTTTTATGTTTCCTAATTTCAACGAGCTAAGGTCAATGAGCTCCTATCCATAACAAATAAAAAATCTTGTTTTAATCAATATTTATTACGCAATGGTTAGCACAGCGACTAAGCTAATGGAAGATACATGTATCGTACATGAGGCAATAATCTATGCTGCGTTTGTTTGCGTGTCAGAACCCGTAGTGTGAGTTTTTTCGTAAAAAAAACGCTAACGTGATGGTTAAGTTAACGCGTATTTTGTATGGAAACTCAAAAAGCGCCCCTAGCGGACGATATCGAAGTTATCAGTTTCCATACAAAATATGCGTTAACTTAACCATCACGTTCGCGTTTTTTACGAAAAAACTCACACTAAGGGTACAGTATGTGTAGTTCTAGACTCATCTTGGCCAGGTGTGAGTTAACCTGGGTCAGTTACGAGTAAAGCTGTACCCGTGTTATCTATCCAGTGGACGACTGACAACAGTAGAAATTGACAGGCACTTTGCAGTACATATAGCTGCTTTGACGCAACGTGGTTATTACAAGTGATTACCTCAAATCAACAATGTACCTACTGTAAAATGCATGTCAATTGCCATCGTTGTCAGTCATCCACTGGATAGAACTATGGCTGCTGATCATATTATAATTAGAAGTAAACCTGATCAAATTTCTAATTTCTAATCTGATCAGGTTTACTGAAATTATTACTATTTTAAATGTAAAGGAACTAAGTTAACGAGTAAATAGAGGAAAATTATTAGTAACATACAAAGTAAACTTTACAAGGTAAATCGTGAGAAAAAAAACAATGAAACCTGTAAGCCTGTGTAAATTATTTGTGGACTTGGACAAATGATGTGTATAATAAACAACCAATTATAAATCATTTAGTCTAATTATTGATTTAAAATACTTGTCAAATTATGAAAAACCAGATAGTATTTGTTAAACTATTAAGGTATAAGCAAATAGGGCCAAATTTGAGTATAAAATTAATAAATTTATGTTAAAAAAATGGGTAAAATGGCAAATTTCAAGTAAACCTGAACAAATTGTTTTGAAACCTGAGCCATTCTTATCAACCTTATCATAGAGGGGTTTAAAAAAACAAACGCAACGTAGACTATTCCATTATTTAATAATACAATAAATATCGAATAAATTACAAACTATAATGCGGTTACAATACAATACAACAATTACATATTTATTTATATTTTCATAATATAAATATATTGACCAACAACTTTAGTTCCTAACCACTGTACGTAAAGCTATCGACTCTCCAAAGGAGGTCTCGCGTGTCGGTGGGTTCATTACATTGCCGGACAAAAACACAATATAAATGTTTCACGTACAATGCTATTTTTAACCCCGGAAAAACAAGAGAATAAAACTCATTTTTCAGGTCTATTTTAAAGAAGAGACCTGTAATAAAGGTCTCGGTTGAGCATTGTAATAATGATAAAACAATAACGGGAGATTAAAACCGAAAATAGTATATTAAGCAGTGAGTAAAAGACGAATCTATGATTCATTTATGAATCCCGAGCAAGTGAAGGATTCTAACTAACGAATCACGACCATAGGGAGTGATTCGTGATGATTTAAGCGTTAGAATCCTGAGCGACGCGAGTCATTCATGGCCCTCTTTGTAAATCCGTACTTTATTCAGAATTTGCGTACTATATTTTATGCCATGACTACGAGAAAAAAAGATTTCGGCCGGATTGACTAAAACTCAAGACTTTTTATAGAGAAAGTTAAAGATATTATAAAACGTTACAAACTAAATAAGCCAAAAAAATCCCTTTTTTATTTGGGTTTAGGTTATGAAAATAGCATTGTACGTTTATAAAAAAGATTGAATTTATGATACCTACACATAGAAAAAAAAGTTTTTTTGATGTACATATTACATGGTACTTTTTTCTATTTCTATACATTCTCCTTATATAATAAACGCTGAGTAAGGTCGGAGTAGTGAGAACATGATTTGTCTTTTTCCGTGACAAAAAGTTTTAAAGTTGACAGAAACAAAAAGTAGTAAAACTACTCCAACCTTACTCGACGTTTATTAGAGGTATATACGAGCAAAACTCAAAATCCTTGTCGAGTTCATCGAAAGTTGTTGATTATTTTATGACGGAATGTTGTTAAAAATTTCTTTATACCATACTGAAGACAGTAAATAAAAAGGCATTTTAATGCCACTATCTTGACATCAATATCACACCAATATACTCAACGCCCATCTCAATGCTTATAAACTTCATTGCGCAAAAATACTCGAAACAAATTTCTTGCACAAAGATTCATGCAAATAACTCTTCGAGATTTGATTAGTCGATAATCACTCCATACGCACGACCGTATTTAGTCGTTAGAATCCTTCACTTGCTCGTGATTCATATATGGTGGATAAACTTTGAAACAATAATAAGTTTTGTCTTGAAATTACACCAAAATCATACCAACGTGTCCAACCATAACACATAGAAATTTCAGCAACATTCCGTCATAAATTAATCAACAATATTATAGAATAATTATTGTACCCGACAGGTATTTTGAGTTTTGCTAATGTTAAAGTTTCACATAAAATGACACATCGATCAGTATATCAATATGTATAACACTTATTTTTACTATTCTATACAAGTTCACCAACAGATTTTACCGGTTTTTATATTTATTCTACAACTAATTGTGATAAACATACCGTATTTTACATTTAAATAAATATTATGGAAGTCGAACCGGGCAAAACAACCTGGTATTATAGTAGTGAACAGAAAATTAAAAGGTTCATTTTTTTAAGTTTGTGGGATCACAGGTCTAATTAATTGCCCGCCACTGTATATTGTCCCAATGTATATGAATTTTGTTCTCAGTCACTGTTTAGTCCAAAATTCGAGTCAATTTACAGTGCAGGACAGCAAATCTTTTTTCCCTACAAACTGAGAAATCGATTTTAATATTCTGTTCACCACTGTTCATCAAGTCTTCGAAACAGATAAGTCTTAACCATCCCGGTCAATCACTCAGAACCGGGACGCTTGGTATCGCACATTAGACATTAAGTTTCAACCGTCCCGGTCAATAACTCGGAACCGCAACCTGGCCATTTCAGTCCCAATCGTCCGAGGCGACCGGGACGATTCAGTCAAAGTGTCAAAAGAGTAAATATAAATATTACTCAGTTTGAAATCGAAGTATAATTATCTACTATACAACTAAAGAAACACTGGTAGTAAACTAATAGATTGAACTTAAAATATCAAGAATTTTCTAATAACTATTTTTTAAAGAAATTATTTTCAAACATTTGCACCATGACAGAACTTGCATGACATTCCTGGCGTAATTGGTTAACGCATTGACTCGGATTTTAGGGATGCAAGTTAAGTCCTGTGGGATGCAATTTGTGGGAAAGCATTTCTTTAATAAATATCCAGTGTAGAAAACACTATAAAAATAAATCAACCTTTCTAATATTCAAGAACAACGAAAAACTCATTTTTTTCTGTTACCCCGATTGACTTATGCTTTTTTTTATTTAAGTTATCAAAACATTTATTTTTTCTTTCTATCTTATGTCTAGGGAAATTAAAAAAGAGAGGTAAAGGTTATTAAATGCTAGTTTTTATTTTATTTATGTCAATTTTTCAAGAGTCAAAATTGTTTAAAAGTTTTCCTCAAACTGCGCTACTTTGACTTACGGTCAAATACTGAAATACTACTTAATATTCAAGGCCTACATAAATAATTGACCAGCTCCTAAATTAGAAATTACTTAGTTGAGGAATAGATAAAATGCTTAATATAATAAAAGCAACGTGTTTAAACCGTAAAAATGAGTTAAATCTCACTTAAAAATCGTGAAAATAAACAAAATGTAATTTAGTACGGGTTTTTTAGTTTCAGAGCTGCTTAATTTTTTAATTACGCCCTCAAATTTTAGAGTAGCATTTCAGTATGCGGCCGTAAACTTTTATTTGAAATTAAAAAACTGTCTTCACACGGAATAAAGCTCTATTTAATGAACTTCTCTGGATTCATTTAGAATCGCTCGATAGTTGACGCTCTAGTACTAGATGGCTGTAATCGCGCTTGCGAAATTTCGAGGTTCAAAATATTAAAAAAATATTTTCTATAAAACTTCGTTCTAAAAAATATTTTCTATAAATTATAATTATCGTAATTTTGAAAGCATTATTATATGTTTCAGTTTTAAACTGATAAAATAAATAATAAATATAAAAGTAAAGAACTTCAATCGTTTGTCATTTTGGGGTTCCGTACTAAAAAAAGAAGGAACACTTACAAAATTACCACTAATTTTTACTTTGTCTCTAAACAGCGCCATCTATCGAACCAGACTA
Organism: Idaea dimidiata; assembly: GCA_949358125.1. NCBI lineage: Eukaryota > Metazoa > Arthropoda > Insecta > Lepidoptera > Geometridae > Idaea > Idaea dimidiata. Next base: position 15,711,393 of record OX442334.1, on the reverse strand, counting down.
AAATTAGTCATCGAGAAAAGCTCATATAAATTTCAATTTTAAGATTCAAAATCGATTAACAATGTCTACACATCGACAAGGATCTTAGTAAACGGTCGAAATGTTGTCCGTTTAATACAATATTTAGGATATTGACATTTATTTAAACATCAAAATATTGATTTTGACATTGAAGCAATGTCAACATCTAATTTTTCAATTCTACACCTATCGAGACGAAATATAACTAATCGAAGAAAAAGTTCGTTTCTACGGTAAACACCTGTGTCCAAATATAAGTTTTATTTCTTTCGTTTCTTTAATTATAATCCATTTATTCAATTTATGGACACGTTCACTAAGATCACTGCCGTGAAATATCCAAAACACGCAACAGTAAAACAAAAGTACCCTGTTTAGAAGACATTGTATATTTTAAAAATTGCGTCCTCAGCCTTTTTATATGATATCAATTGGTTTTATCTTTGACTTGCTATTGACAGACGATTGGCATTGTTCAGCTTAACCTCCTCCGTTTTCGGAAGTTGGTTAAAAATAGACCTAAACGTAGAAGGTATAGAAATCTCGTTTAATTTATTAAATTGTTATTTTAAAATGTCAATTATATTTTCTTTTAGATTGTATTATAAAAAAACCTTTTTAAATTTTTTTTCCAAATAAATGCCAATTTTCTGTCAAAAACAAATCTCTAACTTGCTAAGGGATCTATGAAATACAGGGTTTTCGTAAAAACGTAAAGAAACAATAAATTAAAAAGGGAATTTAGAGTTTTTTTTTCAATTCAACAAATCTTTCTTTTACTTTATGTTTATTATTAATTTTTGTGGATTACATTTTTATAAGTAAGGAAAAAAAATGGAGAATCACCTTAAACCTACGGAATATTTCAGTGTTTCTGTATAACATTTAAACACATACCTACACAGTAGGAGAAAAATAAAGTATAAAAAGATTAATTCGAATCCTACATTACATTACTAGTATGGAAAATATTCGAGACGACAATTGGAAGAGAAAATTAACTAAAAATGTCAAGTGTAAGTACTACAGGATCGTTTTTATAGGCGATCTCCGAACATTGTGCCAATCCAAAAAAAAAAAGTCGGACGTTGAAAAATTCTCAAATAAACGCAATTTAAACCGAAAACCTGAGATTAAATTCAAACAAGTTGTTTAATAATTTGAAAATGTTTAGGTACGGGATGGTCACAAAATGCTGACCTAAATATTATTAAAGCTTTTTTGCCTTGCCTGGAAAGATTAACGACTGGACAACTCTCCAAATTAAAAAAAATATACATATATATAAATAAATAATTAAAAAGTTAAAAATAATAAAAGCAACGCGATCGAAACCGAACAAATTGTTTAATTTCGCATAAAAAAAATCTATACACAATTAAATACATCCTCAAACTTCTCCTTTTTAGGAAGTAGGTCAAAAAGAAAAAGTTCGGTTTCATGTCAGGAAGTCGCCTATAATTTTTTTAATATCTCTAGTGTTTTAGAGTTGACCCTGTATTCTACGTAAGAGATGTTTATATTTCGTCGGTAAATATTGCCAGAAGATTTACATTTATATACTAGGTACGTAATATTTTTTATATTATATTATTAATTAATATTTTTTTAATTTATTAATAATCGTTAACGATGAAAAAAAATGTTTATCGAAGCATTTTTTCATTGTATTTTTTAAATCCCCGTAAATTTTAAGTATACCTATTTGGGGACAATTTAGGGATATTTTTAAAGTTTCTATTTCATACATTTTTTTAGATAGTTTATAATATTTTTAGATAAACAGGGTCATTGGCAATTAGCCAGGAAATCAGTTAAGAGGGACTTACATCTACATCTTAACAAATTCTTAATTTTTTTAGTAGACGAAATATGTAAAACTCGAAGGTCAACTATCTCGTACCTTTTAAGGTCAAAGACTGCGTAAGTAACAGCTAATCTTTTAGTGAACCAATTCTCAAAATTTTGGAAACAAAAACCTTGTCAAGATATTTATTTTTAAAGTGTGAGTCCACTAGAATTATTTAGTTTTTGTTTTAATTATTTTTCATAAGTCTGCACCCAGAATTTTAGCCTTAAACTCCTACAAATCCGTTGGAGTGCGTCTCACCTCTTGCGCCACAGTCAGGATGAAATTTAAGCTACGCGACATCTGCCGGTGATCTTTGAGATCAAAAACATTTTTTTTTTCGTATTTAGAAGTCATTAAGATGTCCAGAAGTGGCTTTAACTTCTTTTCTAACTAAGTACCAAAAGCCCTGTATCATTTATATGTAATATACAGACATAGTTACTATAAGAATGGCACAGCCTGTAAGGTCAGGCTAAATAAAATAAAAAAATTCACACATTTCCTAATTTCGGTATTTCACCATGCTTTCGGCAATTTAACACTAAAATTAAAGGCGAGAACGACATCTAATGTCACAGTGCGGCTTCGACACCCGCCGCGGAACAAACGTTACTAAACTCTCCATATTACAAGCATTTGTCATATACACCGCCGTAGTATTTTTTTAAACAATTTAATCGTATTTTTGGCATTAAATTTATATTAATTAAAAATGAAATCACATCTAAGGGTGGGAACAATCGAATTCATTTATGTTTAAAATATTTTCTTATATATCATTTTTGTCAATTTATATCATTATTATGAATAATAAATGTCAGTTGACTAGGAACATAAGGTATTTTAGCGTATCATGTGGTATTCATATCGGTATTTTTGTCATATACTTAACACAATACCAGCATAATTATCATGATATTTTTATCGCAACTTGTCATGGTATTTCAGTAATTAGTGGATGATATTTCTGCAATAACAATTTTTTAATATTTTTGGATATTTTTAACATATCAAATCAATTTTAGTTAAATTATATCTTTTGTTCCAAGTCAACTTTAATAAATGATAACTATATTTATCTGTAATACTATATTAATAACATACTAAATTTTAATACTGTGCTTACATATTATAAAGAAAATGTGCTAAATGTTAATTTGTTACGAAAAATATCTGTAAATGATATATGTAAATTAAGTATCAAATATTTTTATGAATGGAAAATATGATACAAATGCATTGGGTTTTTTTCAAAAACATTTGTCAATGGCTGCCTCACAAAAACAAAATTTATAGGAAATTGCAGAATTTATATACAAATCAAAAAAGTCAGATCAAATATTAAATTTGTATGTTTATAATTCGATATAATTTCTCATGTTAACCCACTTTTTTTTTTTAAATTAAATTTAATATTGCGTGAAAGAAAATGCTGACACAAAAGCACAGAGATGCTGAACATTTACACATTGAGCGACCCCGAAACCTTGTATCATAAAAGTGTGACGTCTGATGATGATAAATGAATGAATGTATTTTAATATTCATTTCAATTTTAGAAACTCGGTACTACTAATAATTTAAAAATAAACTTTTCCATTAGAATGGCATATAAATATTAGTCGCAAAACGTAAAACAACAATGTTTTCTTAAGTATTCGCGACTTAAAATTTATAATCAAACTATTTTAACGAATTTTTAAATGTTTTCATTAAATCTGATATTTCGAAAGCATTACACTTTTCATGGCTACAGGCAGATCAAGATAACAGTTGAAACATTACTAAAAACTACTACTCCCTAATTTACAAAAGACAAAAAAACAACTTCAGTACGAAATTCATTTAAAATTGTTTCATTAGCAACCGAAGATAATAATATATCTTAAATACTATAATTCAAAAAAACTCTTGCACTTTGCGAAATACCGACAGCACTTTTCATTTTTTAGCTTTCACCGTAACATAAGCCGGTTCTTCATCATTCCTCAGTAAAAGTGGTAAACGACGGTTTTGAGTTTGACCGTAACCTGGGTGAGATTGAGTGGCACCGAATTGGGGATGATTGGAGGTACCCGACGCGAACTGCGAGTTACTCCCTTGATTGGATCCGAAAGAGGGATGGTTTGAATTAGAAGCGGAACTAAACTGGGGGTGGGGGATGGGGATGGTGTAGTGGGGGATGGTGGGAGGGGTGGGAGAGGGGAAGTGCGCCGCCCCGGACGCGTAGAGAGGAGGGGGGGCGCACGCTGACTCTCATGTCTGTAGAGCGGTGTTTATTTCGCGGTGGATCGTGCTCTGAAACGTAAAGCGAAATGTTGAGAACCTGTGGAAATACCATACTATACAAAAAAAAACTATATTTCTTGAATAAAGTTACTTGGCGAGATACTACGCGGTTTTATTTGGTAATCCGGATTAGTTTGATGCAAGGCAGTCTAAAGGGAAATTAACTGAACCCATTGCGATGAAACTCGAAATATAGAGTTGGCGACTTAATATAACACATAGGCTACTTTTTATCCCGATTTTCCGGCGGGAACGGGAGCAGGTGAAATCGGCGCAACCTAGTTAATAAATAAATCCGCAAATTCTTCAATTAGTCTTCTTAAAGTAGGCTGAATACTCACAAGTTCGTCCAGCTGTCGAGCCAGCTGATCGTTCAACGCCTGCACCACCTGCCGCTGTCCGTCCTGCGCTGCGAGCGCTAGTTCCAGCTGGCTCTGAGCTAGTTTGGCTTCCGCGTCCTGAAATAATAACGTTAAAACATTGTTATATAAAGTTACCAATATGTATCTGTTTGGAGGTGTAACAGGCGCTCTGACATGCCCTCTGTCAGAGGAAGCTATGGCGCTTTACAAACTTGTTTTTCGTTAGTCGTATAGACATTAAGGTGTACTGTTGTCCCAACGGAGAGAGCTTTACTTAACAAACGGTAGTACGTTTGTTAAGTAAAGCTCTTTATTTAATAGATTTAACAAAAAAGTGTAGATAAGTTTTTTGGCTATTTTAATAGACTCAAAAACAGAAGTGCTTCTGGTTGTCAATTCATGTGAAAAGCAAGGCCCAATGACTTTAGTTTCCAACGCGTTAGTAGAACGTGGTCCAATTCGTCATTTTCGTGAAGTTTATTTCAATTTAGTTCCGCGAAAGATAATGAGTGTAGTGGAAATAAAAAAAACAGTGCCAAACACGGAATTAGCGTGTTACCAACAAACGCTCCCATGGAGTTGCAACAAAATTCGCCGCCATCTTTATTGCTAAAAATATTTTTAACGATTTGATAGTACACTATTAAACACGTGAAACTGGCCTAAATTACTTCTTATTGCTAACAGAACGGCCACAACCAAGAAACTGAAATAGCCCAAATAGGTGTTAGAAGTATGTCCAAACCTGTTCACTCTTCCTGGACTTGGTGATCTGTGCCAGCTCTTCGTTCTTCTGTGCCAGCTCTGCCTCTAGCTGCGCGCACCGCTGTCGCAGCTGTTCCACTTCGTTGGCTTCACCACCTGGGGAATTATATCACATTTATTTCATAAATGCGACTGTTTAGATATATCTGTTCATGTGAACAAAAAAAAACTCCATGGGTTCATTACCAACAAATTATTCCAAGGAATTGCCATAGAAAACGCCGCCATCTTTATTGCTTCCTTACGCTTTGCTAAAATTGTTTCAAATGATTTGATAGTCACGTGAAACTGGTCTGAATTTTTCTTTATTGCAAGCAGAACGATTTTAATTAAGATTAAGAAACTGAACTGAGATGATCTGAAAAATAAGTGTTAACGTGTGAGTTGTTACCTTTCCCCGCGAGATGTCGTGCTCTAGCCACCTCCTCCCTGTACTGATGCAGCTGCCGCTTCCACTCGTCGACGTTGGCGGTGCTCTCCTGTAGCGCAGCGGTCAGTCGCAAGTTATTCGACTTCAGGGTAGCGAGTTCCACTTCCCATTTCTTTGCATTCGCTGAACTGTTGGACAGAAAAAAAAATAGTTGGTAGTTTTTGTAGGACATAATATTATACTTAAAAGCCCGAATTAGGCCACTAATCTTGAATTATGGTTACCATATTATATTCATAGTTGAGAAGAAAGGATAGGAAGGAACCAGTCGTCGTCTACGTTTGTATGGAGAACAAAGTAGGTATCCTTCCCCTTAAGTAACTTTAAATTTTATATGGATAGATTTGAAGTTCTTTCAATACATACAACAGCACCCAGAACCAAAAAAAAAAATTATAGGCAACACAAACACTAGTCTAGGCGGGAATTAAACCCGTAACTTTCTGCAACGCATGCTTTTCGCCTGTCGCGCGATTGAGGTCGCCCGTAAAATCAAAACAGCGAGATGATCCATTCTATGCATCTATAAATCGATATATCACAGTTATGTAATTGTAAACATACAAAGTTTACGGTCGAAAGTGAAGATTTACGCTTACTATTCAAGTTCCGACATTTTATAAAAAAGTCCACAATAAATCCACAAAAAATAATGTTTTTTTATAAATAAAATGATCACTGTGAGAAATAATTAATGGTAAATTAATAAATTATTCAGGCATTTATGTTGTTGACTACAGATTTTTATTGCCAATAAAGTTTTACTGGTTTTCCCTTGAGTTTCCTAGCCTTAGGCTAGAAACAAGCACATAATGGTAACTTTCAAGTTTTTAGAGCTATCAACTAGAAAACTAGCTGCATTGTGGGAAATTTGAGATAAAATAAATAACCTAGGTATACTTAGAAGAGCTTCAACTATCTCCAGCCCGGTTTTATCGAATTCCAGCCAGTACTTATCATATAATCAGGAAACAAATGGACAAAACAACCAAAACATTTAATGGGATCGTAAAAAAAATGTGATTTTTAACCGACTTCAAAAAAAAGGAGGAGGTTATCAATTCGTCTGTATGTATAATTTTTTTTTTTGCATGTTCACCGATTACTCTAAGACGGCTTGACCGATTGAGATGATTCTTTTTTTAATGGATAGATGGGAGCTCCAAGATGGTCCCATAAAAATTTGATGTGGATCTAATGAGGGTCTTCGGAGTGAGGACCGGGAATGCTCCTTAAAATGCTGTATTCAATTCAATTGTTCATCGATTACACGAAGATGGCTTGACCGATTGATATAGTTATTTTTTTAATGGAAAGGTGGAAGCTCCGAGGTGGTCCCATAAAAGTTTGGTAAGGATCTGATGAGTAAGTATCGGAATGATGGACAGGATAACATCCCAGAATTCAATAAATTACTCATTTTTGGACTTCTACCAAAAAGAATAGTCCCCTAAAGAACTAAGTACAGATTGATTGGGCACCTGAAACCACCTTCTCATCAGCAAACTCCTCAATAATTAAAATTACGGTAACAATATTGTTGATTTTTTAGGTAGGTAGGTATACTAAAAAGGGTAAAATAAAAATAATAATTTAAAAATTAAAAAACCGACTTCAAAAAAGACACAAAAAATAATTTAAAAAACAACCAAAAAAAAAAGAATTGATAAAAAAGACCAAAATAACCTCCACATAGGTACAGTGCCACCGACTAATTAATCTGTTTTATCATCTGAAGTCGGGCAGCCAAACTAAGTATAATATGGAACCAACCGGTAGAACTGCCCGACTTCAGATGATAAAACAGCTTAATTAGTCGGTGGCACTGTACCTTTGTAGAGGTTATTTTGGTCTTTTTTATCAATTCTTTTTTTTTTTGGTTGTTTTTTAAATTATTTTTTGTGTCTTTTTTGAAGTCGGTTTTTTAGTTTTAAATTATTTTTAGGTCTCCGGTCTCAATCCGCTGTCTGTCTGTCTTTCCATCTGCTCATCATCATCATCTCATAAACTGTGATAGCTTGACAGTTACAATTTTCACAGATTATATATTGGGATAATAGTATCACAAAAACCACTTTTGTCTGATTAGCACTGCCAGGTTTTTAAAGCCGCCCACATAATATAATATGTATCCGGCCTCTGACTTGCTCTACGACCATTTACTTCCAAGTTTCTATTCTCTGTTCATGAGTATCTTGTCGGAGCGTGAATAGATAGCTTTATTACCGTCGCGTGCGATTTCTTACAACTATAACTGTATCGTAACTACCTACATACATTCTTACATACACGTACAGTTACCCGCACAACGCTACAACTTTCCACTTGAATACACTACGAAATAAAGTCGAGCCGTTTTGTGGTACACTGTACTGTACCAGTGACATATTTCAGTTTCTCTCAATTTCGGTTAAGATGCTTATTGATATTGATTTAATGACTTTGCGTTTTAAATGTGAAGTTTTTTGGGTTTATTTGATTTTGATAACGCCACATTAATTGGACTTTGCAACTGCGACTATCCCACTAATATTATGAATGCGGAACTTTCGATGTTTGTTTGTGTTTCAATCAAGAAAAAACTGCTGCACAAATTGTGATGAAACTTGGTATGCAAATAAGTGGAGATCATATTACCGTATAGGCAACTTTATATTCCGATTTTCCCGCGAGATCGGGATTTTCGCGGATAAAACTGCGGTCTCTCTCTCTCTCTGGCCTATGCGTCTATTTCAGACGATTTACGTCTTAGCGTCTACCATGCTCTTTCGTGGCTATGTAGGCCAATCCGCGAACGACAAATGCGTCCGCATTTTGCACAAGGAAAAGGAAAAACTGCACTACTAAAGAAAAACATAAAACTAAAATTATTGTAATGTTAAAAGTCAATTTAAATAATATTCAATAAAATGTAAATTAAATATTCGTTTAAAATTGCGTTGAATATGTTGTTGCGTAGGCAGATTATTTTGGTAGTATTTGAGAGATTGAGATACTAGTACTTAAGGTGATGTCTCAAACACATTTCATGGTCCTTTTACGTGAAATAAATATAAAAAGCCGCTGCATGCAGTGCTGACAATATAGTTACGTCTATCATGAAGTGAACTGAGCATCGCTGCATAAAATATACACCACAATGGGATGAGGTTAAGGCGTAGAAAATATTTATTTCTTTTTGTCACGTGGCAAATAGCCCCCTTAAGTAGATTACAAAAGACCTAGCATTCTTTACGAAAACAGAGACTGCCAAAATCATAACTCTTTGCTGTAGTTTGGTAAAAATCAAGAAAAACGAATAGAAGTGCATACATACATACCATTAATTAATCTTACTAATAATATAAATGCGAAAGTTTGTATGTATGTGACTTTATGACTCTTTCACGCAAAAACGACTGAACCGATTGCGATGATACTTGGAATATAGGTAGCTGGATACCGGGAATAACACATAGGCTATTTTTATCCCGATGTTCCCGCAGGAACGGGACTTACGCGGATGTAACCGCCGGGCGCAGCTAGTGTGAAAGTAACTCTGTTACACTTTCATGTCTAAACCGTTGAACCGATTTTATGAATTTTGGTATAAAGATAGATGGGACCTGGAGAATGACACGGGACTAACGCAAGTGAAACTGTCGGCAGCAACTAGTAGTACATATTGGTATGAGCACAATAAAAATAACCATGAGTTATGCAAGATCTTATATTGCATATTATAATGCAAGTAAAAACCAGATATAGATAATAAATAATTACGATGCACTCATTGCCTAACCCGAGTTAATCGCATCTTTGATAAAAACGGCCAAGTGTGAGTCGGACTCGCTCACGGAAGGTTCCGTAACATCAACACTAAAATCACGTTTTTTGTAAGGAAGCTCCACGTACATAATCTATTTAATTCTATTTGCAGTACCTATAATGTTGTTATAGCGGCAACAGAAATGCATCATCTGTGAAAATTTCAACTGTCTAGCTATAATTATTCATGAGATACAACCTGGTGACAGACAGACTTGGTATAAAAGCACAGTTTATCTAATGGGCACTCTCTGAACACTTTCTTGTCCGTCTGTCTGTCTGTGTAACCAACGATTTTCTCAGGAACGGGTGGACTTAGCAAGTTTATTTTTAATTATAACCGAATACAAAACGCCACTTATCATTTGAGGGATACTTAAATAATTGTTTTAAATTTTTGAAGAAATGCTTTCAAAATGCGTATCGTGCGCTCGCCAATTGCGCCACAGGTACTTGCTCTGTCGTCGTGAAATTATGGAATGCATTTCTTCGTTCTTTTGCGACTGAGGCACGTAGCGACATCTACCGGTTTCTTTACAGATTACTGGCTTGTAACTCGCTATTTACATAGAATTTAATACAACGTTGAGATAATTCTTCCGTTTACCTTAATTTTTTTTTTTTAGCGTTTCCTTTCTTATTAATTTTGCTTGTTTTAGCGACTTTATACTGAAATAAAACTCATTTCTGGTTTTATTCGCGTTGTTTTTATTATCTACTACGTTTCGAAGCACTTGCAGACACCTTCCTCAGCCCGGAAGAAGAAGTCTGCAAATTTTATTTCAGCTGCTTAATTATTTAAGTAGAACTCAAATTTTGAGTAGCGTTTCCGTATTCAATCATTAGTCTACTAAGCAGGTAAATAGTCTTGTAAAGATAATTAGTTATAATAAACTAGCAGGAAGCGGTGAAATTTTTCGCAAGTAAAGTCGGCAAGATTGATGCAGCGTGATGTCGGAAATAATAACGCTCCTGGTTATGGTAATAAAGTTATTTGATTGATATCACCTTTTCCTTGTGGAAAAATAACTATAGGTATACAAGGTGTACAAAAGTTGTTCGCTTAGATGTCTGGAACAACCCCCTTTCGGCTTGAGAGGGCATGCCCGTTACATCTTGTATAAAACTATAATGAATTATTGTCAAATGTTTTATACATTATTATTAGTATCTCTGTTCCTGCAATACAAGCTTGTGCTTAGTGTAGAGCCGATTTGTAATGTAATTTGATAAATGTTTAGTAAGATTCATATTAATAAATAAATATCATATCAAAACATATCATATCATATAATGGTTTATGGCCGTATGTACTAGTATACAGGGCGGTTCTTAAACATATTCCGTGATATTTTTACGATACTTCTAGGAAAGCTGTCGCAGCTTCTTAAGTATAGTGACGTCACCCAGGGCATCTAACTTGATCTAAGACTCACCTAGCTAGTGTAGTGTCAGGTCGCCCTAAGGCATCTAAATTGATCTAACGACTGCGATATTATAGATAAAAACCGGGATCAACTGCTTAACGTGCCACGTCGAAGCCTGGAGGATTTCGAGAAAACGATTTTTGCCACACAAATTGTCGTTTACCCATCCAAGAAATCCGCGCCAAGAGTTGAATCTCGCACCCAATTCAAGATCGCCAGGTACAGCTAGGCCTCATTGGCTCCAGCACCAGCAGTAAGAATATTATGATGTCTACCTACATTAAAAGTGTAATGAGCATTGCGAGCGCTAAGATAAAGTCGATGAATAACGAATAAAACACCAAAAGCATCTTTGAGTTTGTGGTTACGTTAACTGTCACAAACGTCTTTCTTCTACTATTTCTTAAAGTTATCTACTACTAGCTGCGCCTCGACCTTGCGGCCTTACACGGGAATATCGGGATAAAAAGTAGCCTATGTGTTATTCCAGGTCCCAGTTACCTACATTCCAAATTTCATCCAAATTCGTTCAGCCGTTTTTGCGTGATTGGGTAACAAACACACATACTCACAAACTTTCAGCTTTATAATAATAGTAGGATTAAAGTTGAAAGTTAAGAAAGGCTCTTAAATAGTGAAGTCGTTGTTAAAGTCTCGTTTTTAGGAACATAAAAAAAAACATAAAGAAGGAAAGAAGAATCCATATCGACCACAACCATACCTCAATACCTAGGTTAGAAAGTGAAATACTTTTTAACGTCTATTCTAAGAAACCTGATAAATTGTAATATGAATGAGTTCCGCTCGGTAAAATTTCAATAATAGTATGTGTGATAGAACTGTAGACCAATTTGCGTGGACACATGCGATATTTCCCCATTAACTTGTCAATACATAAGTAGGATATTAATAAACACATGTTTATTAATATCCTACTTATTAATATATCAAACAGCACCTACTTTAATAAACTTCCCCAAAATGATCAATAAAATGATCTTGGTCCCCTCGAGACCAAAATCATAACATGATCGAAACGTCGAGGTAAGGAAAATATAAAAAGTTAAAATTCACGCAATTAAGACCCGGGAAAATGTGTTAATATGAGTACCTACTTTAATTATATAATTATAAAATATATTAGTAGTAAGTAATAATTTTAGCTGTCTCCTTGCGATCAAGACTATTGTAACATAGTCGGAATCTTGAGGCAAGAGAATTTTTAATTATAAGGTAACTATTACGTCAAAGCAGCAATGCGTTGTATAATGCCTATAAAACACAGGTTTGATTTAGATCATTACAATCAAACAAATACATCTTTCCTCTTTATAACATTAGTATAGATATTGGCGCTGGCCTGTTAGATGTACAGGCAATTTGCATTAGGTTACTACGAGCCAATAGCAACGTATGAATATGGTCCATATATCTTAGCTTATTCATCTGTCTCTGACGCTACTCCGCAATTTCTTTTCAATAGCTATATACGTAGAAATTTTAATACTGTTTTCCAAAATTATCAGCCTTATCGAGTACAAAATAAATTATAAAGAACAAAAAGAAAACTTAATAACTATTTTCATTCATTAAAATCAGATGATAAAATTAAATTATTTTTAAATCTGCTAATTTAGTTCAGCAAGGGAACCGATTGAGGGCGGCTAATTTGGGGGCAAAATAATTACATTAACAACAATATCAATCTTAGTTACAATTTTAGCGTCAATCGAAACTTACTTAGAATCCAAGTCGATTAAAAGTAAGTACTTATATTAGGGGTTAAAGTATGAAATTGCCGATTTGTACTGAAAATCTTAATTGTTTATTTTTTAAATTTTTAACAAATTTATTTAATCAAAATAGTTGCCATTATTATCTATACGTTGCTGCCATCTAATGGGAAGGTTATTAATGCCTTTGCGATAGAACTCCGACGATCTAGACTGCACAAACTGTGTGAAAGCATTTTGTACTGCCTCCTGGGAAGAAAACTTCTTGTCACGTAGATAATTGTCTAAATCACGAAAAAAATGGTAGTCCGTTGGAGCAAGGTCTGGTGAATACGGAGGATGACGAATGGTTTCTAAGTGCAGTTCCTGAGGGGTCAAAATGGTTTCTCGTGCTGTGTGAGGTCTCGCGTTGTCGTGGAGCAATAATGGTGAAGATCGATTCATGAGTCGGGGCTGTTTTACTGCTAGTTTTGCCAACATGGTTCGGAGTTCGGCACAATAGACATCTGCCGTAATTGCTTGACCAGATCGAAGAAAACTATAGTGAATAACACCATGCTGAGACCACCAAACAGTTACCATTACCTTTTTATTGGTAAGTTTTGCTTTAGGACACTGTTGTGGCATTTGACCTGGGGTCAGCCATTGCATTTTTTTTCCGGTTATCATAAAGAATCCACTTTTCATCACATGTTACAATTCGATCCAATATTCCTTCATTTCTGTACCGGTTCAACAAGGCAACACAAGTTTCAACACGCGTTTCTTTCTGCAGATCAGTCAAATCATGAGGCACCCATTTTTCGTATTTTTTTATTTTATTGATTTGACGCAAGTGAGTCAATAAAGTGGGTAAGGTAACGTTAAACCATGCCACTAATTCCTGGGTAGTTTGACTAGGATCGGCTTCCACTATCTCTCTTAATTCATCGTTATTCACCTGTGTGGGCGGTCTTCCTCGTGGCTCGTTCTTTAAGTCGAAATTTCCATCACGAAAGCGTTTAAACCAAAATCGCACGGTGCGTTCATTAGTAGACCCCTCTCCAAACGCAGCATTGATATTGCGGGCTGTTTCTGCCGCGTTAGTTCCGCGTCGGAACTCGTATTTAAAAATCACTCGAATTTTCGCAGTATCCATCTTTCTTGTCTAAATTGAATAACAAAAACAATTGAAAGTCGATATTCAAATGTTTCACATTTTTTAAAAAAAGAACATCACAGAAACCATTTGAAAAAAGTTTCATTCGAAAACCTCAAACCATGAAGATTCTATGTCAATTCAAAGAACCTATTGCAATAAAACGGCAATTTCATACTTTAACCCCTATTATTAAAGTAGTATATTATTTTTTTAGTAATAACAGCATTAAATATGGTTATTAGTGTCTGGTGCTGTAGCGAATGCAGACTTTTTAAGCCATAAATTTGAGGTAAGCTGTAATGAAGCATGCCTGTTTGCAAGCCTAATTAGTATCATAATATAGTAATTAATACTAGGTATACCTACCAAGATATGTATTTAAACTTGCCTAAAGTATTTTAAAACATGTCAAAACTTTTCTACTTTATTTTTCAGAATTAGAAATAAATATTTGAACATAAGATACAAATGGATCTCCATATCTCTTGCAGAAAGGGACACAAAACTACACGATTTGGCGTCGCAGGTAATATTCGCCCGCTTCGAAATTCACAGTGTTTATAAAACGATATTTTTGCTATCTAGCTATCACTGCTCTTTAAGCATAGTATATCATGCTGTAATTTAACTGTATCTAAATTACAGCATGATGTCAGACATACGGACATTGGGAGTGTCAAGAAAAGGACCCCGATTTATACTCTTTGGGTACGAAACCGTAAAACGGAGGGGGAATTGCCCCTTGCGATGTTGCCTTAATCCAGCCCAGTACTAACTAAATACGCTCCCCTCTTTGGCGTACTATAATATATTCCCCGCGTATAAGTGTGGATGCATACGATAAGTAATTTGCATTGAACGGTGTGCTTTGGCGAGATCGCGTTAGTTCAATATGGAATTCATCATCGTGAGTACACATCTTTGATATTAATTTCATATTTTCCCGCGTGACTTTTACTTGTTAATTTTCTTACCTCGACACGATTTAATCATGTCCCAAGACCCGGGAAAATATGAAATTATGGGTTTAAAAAGTTTATTTTACATATTATTTCTCAAAATGTATTTTTTTTTTATTGAAGTGAACAACTGAGTGACGAAATGTAGGTTAACGTAAGTGCCTAAAGAAAAAAGTAGGTTCCTATTGGAACTTACTTTTTTCTGTCGTGTTCTTTATTATCCGACTTCCAAAAAAAGAGGAGTTTATCTATTCGCCTTTCTTGTTTTGTTTTGTATTTAAAGTGAAAACTGGGTGACGAAATTCAGTTCAACGTAAGTGGTGTAAGAAATTGAGTGTTTTTTTTTAAATAAAGCTTACGAATAGAAGAATGAAAATCGTTTTGTATTTTTTATTGAATCATTGACAATTTACGAAGATGTGATTCGTAATTTAATACGGCTAATGATAAACAGGGAGACAAAACAATTACTTAATAGATTTTATTACTTAATTAAAGAAGTATCGGTAAGTTTCGCAGAGTTTTTTATTTTTAATTTAGTATTTGTTAAACGCTTTATGTTCTAAAAATATAAATTAAACAAACATTGCAAAGAGATTTTCAAACCAGTTTGGCATCAAAGGCGACCTTCTTGCCTAATGGCGATCTCCTTCAGGCAAACAAACGCTTTATGCTATTTGTTTTATGTAAAAGGTGCAAAGATTTATGTAAATGTAATGTGCAAAAATTATTAACCAATTAAAATTAGGAAAGTCGGTGGTTTTACAGTAACTTTTTTGATGAATTAAATGACAAATTACATCTCAGTTTATATTGAAGAAGAGATCTGTAAAATTCCCGAAACGACGGGCATTGAAAAAAATGTTAAATATTATAAAAACAACGATTTATTTCCGATTACACTCAATTTAACACCTCATTTGTATGAAACGGAAAACATAAATAATAAAAAGTAAAAGGACTGTTTGACAAAAACGCGCCAATACTGCGACCGCATAAACATTGCGTGTGCGCCGCTTCCGTACGGATAGCACGCGACCGAATGAGCATAGTGATAACAGTGCGAAAACTAAGTATAACTACAGATTTTATTGAGAAAAAAATAACTAATTTTGAATATTAGCTAAATACTAGAAAGAATTACTTCGATACGTTAATTCGTTTCCGATTTATAGAAGTAAACGTAGGATGCGGACGCGTACTCGGGTGTGACGTCATCTCACACTCGCCCAGTCCGCTCGCGCTCTATGTGTCGATGTCACAGTACATGTCGTCTTACGTTTTGATTAGGGGAGCGTTGTAAATGATGTCACGTAGTCACGTGATTTCATTTACACGCTAACAGCTAACTGTATCTCTGTAACTGTCTCGCTAACAGTCGTTAGCGAGACTCAATATTTATCGAAGTTTGAGTCTCGCTAATGAATACAATGCCTGTGAAATCAAAACTTAAAGGTATTTTTGGCTACAACAAAAACTAGTGTATTTGTATACGTACAAGCTTTAATGTAACATCATCATCTACCTGCAATCCCAAGTCTCGTGATCTGGATCAATCACCAGTTGCAATTGATCGCAAAATATCGAGCTCCGTAAAAAAAACTAAAATAAAATATGGTAAATTTGATTTTCCCGTTATTTAATGATATTTGTACTGTGACTTCACTGTGTAGGAAATAATCAGTTACGGCGATTTGCGGCCGGACAGTGAATATGCATATTTCTGGGTCATTTCGTTTTTGATGAGTTTCCGATATTCAATAATGTGTTGCATGACACTTGACAACTGTATTAAGTCGGTAGAAAGACAATGTTATGCTTTTACCTATTTTATTTTAGATTTTTCTTCGGATTTTGCGATGTTAATTAGAAAATAAACTTTTTATTTTGTTTTAATTTGCTTCACCGATTTTGAAGAATTCTGGTATAAAGGTAAATGAGACTTGTTAAAATGGCGAAGGACATAGGCTACTTTATTTCTCGATATTGGGGTATCTCGGGATTAGGGTTTTTGCAGGGGAAACCGCGGAGCCAGCTAGTTACTTTATAATTTCAATGTCACCTAAACAATTAACCAAGTATTAAGTAATTATGCACTGATAATAATTATAAATAAGACCTCCAAGAGTAATCTGTCCGTATGTAACTTAATAAAACTACCAAAGTCGTTAGAGTGGATTGGTCTAATCTTATCTATTTAAATTGTACAGAAATTTGGAATCTTCATATAAAGATGGGATATAATATTAGATGGCGTAGGCTTGTCCAGAATCATCTATTGGGATCTATACGTATATTACAATTGTTAATAAGAATAATAAGCTCAACTAAATAAATTATAAGTTGAAAGTTGAACTGCATTCAAACTTTATTGACTGAAAAATTTTTTGCAAATCGGCTTTCTCCGAAGAAAATTTAATCGAAAACTGACAAATGTTATTAACAAGGGCCAAATTGGATTTTGATTGCAATTTCATTTTGAGTGTACCTAGTGTTTGCTATTATAATGATGTTGACATTAAAATTTGGTCAATTCTAATACAAGTACGTATAAGTATAATTATAAGTGATAATTTTAGTTTCTATTTTTAGTCATTTACGCCGGAGATACAGGATTCTCAAGTGATAATTTTAGTTTCTATTTTTAGTCATTTACGCCTGAGATACAGGATTCTCCTAGTTCAGGCATTTGTGTAACTTAGATTTAAATCGAAATTTAGACTAAGCTAAGCAATTTTGTGCACAACATTTTGCCTTTTTTTTATTATTATTATAGTATAAGCCGAATACAAATCAATACCGATATACGAATAATCAGTTATCTTACAATTACGACAAACGAATAAATTTGTCATGTAGATCACAAATTGCAAACATTACACAATATTGTCAGTTACGTGGTTCTAGCTTTCGATCGGTTTTCGCTAGTCATTCGCGGTAATTGGACGGACTTTCGCGCACTTTACTATGGCACTAGAAGCCTCACAAACCACGGGGCGATGCTAGTTGTTTTTATAATGTTAATAAATGTGATTTCAGAAAATCTTCCCGTTCATGTTGATCGGTGCAGCGATGGCACAGTATGAAGGTTATGAAGGTTACCACAGCCCGGGTCTAGAGGCGTACCATCAGAAGCATTCACACCATGACCAAGGGGAACATCATAGCGACTTTGATCTTGACTTCCATGTAAGTAAGATGTAAATACAGCGGTAACACAGTATGAAGGTTACCACAGCTATGGTCTAGCTAGAGGCATATCATCAGAAGCATTCACACCATGGCCAAGGTGATCACGCCGCCTATTGTGCCACTTTAGTTTTAAATTCTCTTTGTATAAGCAGGTTACCTAATCAACACATCGATAAGTAATTTGAATTTGTGTTTTAGTAAAATAAAACGTTAATCCATCTATCGTCTTCTTCAGGCTCACCCAAAGTACACATTCGACTACTCGGTGAAAGACCCCCACACCGGTGATGACAAGGAACACTGGGAGACCAGGGATGGTGATAAAGTTAAAGGTAATAAAACAAAGAAGTAATAGAATTTTCGAAAACGGGCTTTGACTAGCCATGCATCAAATTGCCTACATTTTCTATCAATTATGTGACCATGACATTTCCTAAGAGTTAGAGACCAGTCTAGGAAAACAAATTTGTATAAAGCTTGGCAAGAACGCCAATTAGGTAAACTGTTACTGTAGTAATACTTTATGAAAAAGCGTCGGATTTCTTTTTGAAAATTGCGACGTTTGTTTCTGTAGTATTTGTTGATCTCAATCTGAACAATAGATATGGCATCAGAAGAAAGACAGTGGAAACAAGCCACTGAAGTAAATCTATCTCAAATTCAATAATACTTTTAACGTTTTAAGCGCCATTGATTGACTACCTCTTACGACCCGCAGAGAATTTCGCGTAAAAAAAAACACATAATATGTTTCCCACGTCAAGTAATAAAATATGTAAATGATGGGCATTGGTGGTGTTATATTTTTGATTCTGGAACATACCTCCGACAAACGTTTCGCTGCCGAACGATTCGCCGATAGAATTTTTCATTTATAAGTTGTTCAACGACTGAAATTTTTAACTACGAACGATTTGCCGACAGAATTTTTCGTTTATGAGTTGTTTAACGACCGAACTTTTCTACTAAGAACCATTTAATTTTTTGTATCTAGAGATTGAGTTTGCACTAAAAGGTATCGTTTCATAATTGTAGGTAGCTACACAATCATCGAGAACGACGGAACAAAACGCGTGGTCGAATACGAAGCAGACGACAAGAACGGTTTCAACGCCGTCGTGCACCTGATAGGGAAACCGAAACACGACGAGCCACCGCACTCTGTACCGACATTACAACAGGTAACTAAGACAACAGGCCTGCCATCCCACGTGTCCACAGATGACGTCACCCATAGAAATGTTAAAGGATGACGTCATCTGCTGACACCGTAACGGTAGTCTACCTGGCGTAGACTACCAGTAGCTATTGGTTTGTTTTCAATAGCCCCGTTCGGGATGTAGCTACCAAGAAAAGGTCCAATTCAGTCTGGGTTTATCGACCAGAATAAGGCGTCATTTAGGGTGTATGGACCAACAAAAAGCATCATTCTGCTTGTATCGACCAACAAATGACCTCAATCTGGGGTGTATAGACTAACAAAATACCTTGTTCAGGGTGTATCGATCAACAAATCACCTCATCCGGTGTTTAACCACCAACAAAATGCCTCGTTTAAACTGTATCGACTAACAAAACGCCTCAATCGGAGTGTATGGGGCAACTAAATACAATGCGATATCCTACAGAATAATTTGTTATTTTTTTTCAGTTCATAGGAAAGGGCCACGAGGCGGTCCCATTCCACGAGTACCACGCAAAGCCTGCTCATGAGCCATCGGCGGCTTACCACCAAGACTTCGGCCGTTTCGAGCAGGGATTCGTACCCATACAAGGCGGGTACGGGCATTAGGGTAGCGGGTTCATTGCCAGTGAGAACAAAATACAGTGCCACCGACTTATATTGTTCAGGCAGACATTTAAAGAACTGATGATGGAACACTTCATTTATCCGGTTTAATCGCGTTTTTATTCATAGTTTTAAACGAACCGAGCTTTCGCCAACTTTAAAGCGCTTCGCTTTCGCTCTTGTCAACCTTGAAAAAGCCAACTATAAAGTTGGCGAAAGCTCGGTTCGTTTAAAACCATGAATAAAAACGCGATTAAACCGGATAAATAAAGTGTTTTGTTATGCAAAATCGCGAAAACCATAGAAGAAATTAACTAATGATGGAGTTATAGAAATTACTATTATGATCGTAGTAGATACTGCCTGTACTTATAACTTGGTTGGAGTGTATAGTTAGTAACTTAAGAACGTAGCTAACCAAAATATTTATTTTATTGTTTTTTAGTATTTGTTGTTCCAGCGGCAACAGAAAACATCGTCTGTGAAATTTTCAACTTTCTAGCTATCACGGTACGTGAGAGACAGTCTGCTGTGGTATCATCTAATTAGCATGCACCGCTACCAGTTGCTATTTACTGTCAAAAAACCTATTTCGTATTCCACATTGCTGCTTTGAAGTAATCACTGGTAACAACCACGTTACGTCAAAGCAGCAATGTACTGCAACTTAGCAACTTCTAGCGGTGGATGCTAATTAAATGATACCACAGCTAGTAACAGCAGAACAGTAGAGTCTAAGTGAAAGGGTTCCGTTTTTACCATTTTGGTGCTCAACCCTAAAGAGAGTTCTTTTAGAACGATTTTAACGCAACTGCTTGGTTTGTCTTTAAAAAAAAAAATCTTTAAGAAAGTGGCTAAAATGGTTAATACCGATAACGTATTATTTTCAGATTCAGGCATCTACTTGTTTTTTGTGTTTCTTTTAAATCTTAATGAATCTGAACATTTCCAATGTCGGGTTAAACTAGCAGAAGGACGCAGATTCCTGATCCGCTTGCGGGAAATTGTTGGAAATGTGTTCTGCTTTTATTGTTAGTAAATACAATACTATAGCTCTAGTATTATTAATTATAATACACTACACAAGTTCACACAAAGTATAACTTAGTATGAAACAAATTCATGTGTGAAAATTTCAATTGTCTAGCTATCACGGTTCATGAGCTACAGCCTGGTGATAGACGGACAGACAGAGAAACGGACAGTGGAATCTTAGTAAAACAATTCCGTTTTACCCATTGAGTACGGAACGCTAAAAATGTGTGAACTTATAGAACTGCATAATTATTAAGAACTATATTTATATCAAACATGACAAACTCAATGAAAAGAATTGTACGTACCTAACAATTTTTTATACAACTGTTCGTACATACATATTTTCATTAATTTTTTTGGGATACAATGTAAGATTATCAAAATGAATGAAAATATGTATTGATTTCATAACTCAGTGAACTCCTAAGGGACCGTCTCCACGAGCGTTAGAATCGCGGCGATACTATCGTCGAGCCACTTATTTCTATACAACTTCTATGAACGTGTCTCATCACGGCGATATGTTAATGCGACGGTGCGTTGTTGTATAGAAATCGCCGCGATTCTAACGCTCGTGAAGACGGTCCCATAAGAAGAGATCTATAAACATCTCGAAACATAGGGCATTGATAAAATGCTAAAGATAATAAAACAAGGCAATTAAAAGGAAAGGATACCAACTCAGTTCTACATACAAACATAGTTGACTGTTTCCTCCCTGAATAAAGACATTTGAGCAAATATGTTTGTAAAATATATTTTGATGAAAATTGTGTATGAACTCATGTAGTGTATGAAAAATGATTAAGTTTTGTTTCTTGTTAATTCTAAAGACTGTTGTTGTTTTTTATAGAATAAGTGTTGTACAAACCCCTTAAGATTTAATAAAACCTTTTTGTACTAGTTGATTTTTTTATTTTTAAACCCGATGAGAAAGAAGACAGTTGTAAACAGCGACTGTGGTAACTTTACCACAAACACAATGATGATTCTCTAAATATGCGCAAATCTGGGGGAGCGAGCGAAGCGAGGGATCGTACATACCTCTGTGCAAGCGCCAGCTTAAGCCTGTCGTTCTCGTAGCGCAGCTGCTGGTCGCCGTCTGCGGCGGGAGCGCCGGTGTGAGCGGGGTGAGGGAGCGCCACGGGCGGCGGCTCGCTGGCCGACGCGAGCGGAGCGCGGGATCGACCGACCGTCGCGTAGCCGCCCTGTTTAATATTTAACATTTAGTTAATTGGAGGCGGCTAAATGAGAATCGTCGAAAGATGACGAACTCGACTGCAATTTGACATTTTGTTTGCTTTCTTTTGCTCGTTGGACAATCCTCCCGTGACCTGGTTCGAACCCATGCCCAACCCACGTGGCATGCTGAATTTATGATTATGCATTTATAATAATTCACTGTTCGTTCGTTTAACATTACCGTTTAACAATAGTTACTGTTTTTTTTAACTAATCAAATAGTAATACCTGAATAGTGGAAGAGACAGAATGTGCCCGTTGATGCACCATCATTTCATCGTTTTCTGGTTTTGGCTGAAATAAAAAAATATACACCTAGATATAGTGGTTAAGTTAATTCAGGTAACAAATGAACACATAAAACAAAGTTAAATCTGACACTCGGTATTTTAGGTGAGCGTGTTACACCTTAGACTGCACGTTTTACAATCGGATGAGACAGTAATCAATAAAACAAAAATGCCGAGATACATCGCTTGCGCGATTTAGTTGTCACTCACCGGCGGTTCATCCTCAGCGTTGGGTCGAGCGGCTAGCAGCGGACTGGCGGTGGCGGAGACGACGGGGGTAGCTCCCCCGTTGGCCACCTTGCCCCCGCCCCCGCCCCCGCCCCCTCCGGCCCCCGCGGGTGCCGCAGCCCCCGCACCAACGCAACCCTGCGCCTGAATCGCTTCTTTTACTTCTTGGAATTTTTCTATGAACTGTAATATTCAGATAAAATATGGTCAGCATTTGTAGGTTGGATAATACATGTATTATTATCATAAGACACCGAGTTAATACTCTAAGGGCCGATTTTTCAAATCCCTAGATAGAGATATCTGACAAATAAAATGTAACACCACCGAATAAAAAAACGTCACTATGATATTAAAAAGAAACAAAATTTGAGGGCTTTTAAATTTGGTTGGGTTCGAACTTATTTAACAGATATCTTTTATCTGAGGAATAGAAAATCGGCTCTAAATCGAATGACAAGGTAATTGCTGAATTAGAGCCGTGCCGTTGCTGTGTTTGGATAATGTGCCATAACCTTTAATCCTAATCCCGCGGGAATATCGGGATCAAAAGTATATGATGAGAATCTTTGAAGTGATGAGCAGACTAATAATTCTTCTAAATACATTTAATAGCTAACTTTTCGACTTCAACCTATAGAGTTTTTGATCCTTCTGTATCCACCATTTCATCACAAGCACCTTACTTTAAAACCTTCTACT
The DNA here is from genome assembly GCA_949358125.1 of Idaea dimidiata. Taxonomy (NCBI): domain Eukaryota; kingdom Metazoa; phylum Arthropoda; class Insecta; order Lepidoptera; family Geometridae; genus Idaea; species Idaea dimidiata. The sequence goes on along the minus strand of OX442334.1, from coordinate 15,688,126 downwards.
TTTCTGAAGGTGACTAAGTACCTATGTAGGTTTATCCAATTAAGTGCTTACGAGGTCTACTGTTCTCAAAACTACAAGTAGCATTTAAGTTAAATAAATATTGCACATTACAAATAGCGCAATCTGGCCCCAAATTAAGCACTAGGCTTGTACTATGAGTAAAAGTTTTAACTTGTGTGTTTCCGCAATTAGCCCTACTATTGGGCCTTTGTGCGTGATTTTAAGCTGTGGGTTTCCTCACGATGTTTTCCTTAACCGTAAAAGCGATGTTAATAGCGCACATATTTTTTTCTCAAAGAAAAACACATCTGTGCGCGACCGGGATGCGCCCCGGTCGGGGTATCTGCCACTAGACCAACACCTAATACTGTGAGTACTAGACAACGGATGTACCACACATTTTATACTTTTTTTTGTAAATACATACATTTATGATACATGAAAACACCCAGACCAGAAAAAATATTTATTTTTATGCATAAATATTGGCACCCGGCGGGAATCGAACCCGCATCCTTCTGCAATACAGTCGGGCCTTCGCTCGACGTGCTACAGAGGCCATCAAATAGAGAGGAGATCTAAACACCTGATTTGAACTGATCCATAGGGCCTCGGCCTATGTGGCGCGTCGGGCGGACGCTCGACTGCAATGCAGAAGGCTGCAAGTTGGATTTCCGTCGGGTGCAAATATTTATGCTTAAAAATAAATATTTGTATCTGGTCTGGGTGTCTTTCTATGTATAATAAGTACGTATTTACAAAAAAAAAGTATAATATGTAGTATATATCCGTTGTCTAGTACCCATAGTACAAGCCTAGTGCTTAGTTTGGGGCTAGATTGCGCTGTGTGCAATGTAGTGAAATATTTATTTATTATTTATTTATTAATTTATAGGGGCTTTAAACCACTGGGTTGAGTTTCTAGACTTACCTTGCCAAGTTCAGGTTCAGAAGCGAACCCCAGCCCATAGACCGTGTTAGCTCTGACGTCACTCCATTGTCCGAACTTCTGGGACGTTTTCGTAAACGTCATGTTGGCTGTTATTGTGCTGTTTATCACCGCCTGCAAACAAGATGGAAGGAGGTTGTAGTTTAAAGTATATGGCACAAATAATTTATAGGTAAAATACATCTAACTACAATTATAAACGCGAAAAAACGTATATATGTATGAACGTATGTGACTTTGTAACTCTTTCACGCAAAAACTACTAAAACGATTGCGCGAACTTAGAATATAAGTAGCTGGAGACCTGAAATAACACAAGCTACATTTTATCCCGATAATCCTGCGGGAACGGGAATTACGCGGGTAAAACCGCGGGGCGTAGCTAGTCCACAATAAACAAGGGTCAATACAGAAGGAAGATACAAAAAATAACGCATGTCTGACAAAGAGCGGGATTCGAAGCACTATATGCTCTGGAATTCGGGGGGTCTTGGAATCATTGAAATTTGGCAAAAAAAATTGTTGCACAAACAATTCTTTCAAAATGCGGTTTGGTAGTTAGTTGTAGACTTCCTCAAATTGGGTCCTTTTTGCGTTATGGTTTATTTTGTCAGTGTGAGAACCAGCCCAGCTCTTCCATAAAATTCCCCACTAGATATAGAATAGAATAGAAAAACATTTATTGACAACAAACCCACATATAAGTACATACAAACAATAGGACACAATTTTTACATAGATAACATTAAAACGAAACAAAGAACATTAGAAAGAAAGAAAAATAACATGAAAGAAATACAAATGTGAGCAGTGTGCCTGCTGCCAACGAGGACGATATGTATTTTAAAAACTTGTCGGAGGATTTTTACGTCATTAATAGCTCAGAATCCAACCTCCTAGTCAATCAGACAGGTGGGTTTACCCGGCAGGCCACTTCCCGCTGTCTTTTTATCTGCTACCTAATATTTATTTTTAAGCATAAATATTTGCCCCGAGCGGGAATCGAGCCCGCAACCTTCTGCATAACAGTTAAGCGATTGCCCGACGCGCCAGAGGTCGTCGAAGGATAGAAGGTAGAGACATAGAGTTTGATCCACACAGGTGGAACTCCATACGAAATGATGATGATTATCTGCCACCTACCTTGGTGCCCTCGACGCTGATGATACGGTAGAGGTTCCGGGAGGAGTCGTAGAAAAAGGAGACGGAAACGGCGGCTGAGCTCGCTGACATCCACGACCGTTTGGTCTTCGGATCTATGTGGAACACGTGAGCTTTGCACGTGAAGATCGGCTGCTCACTAGAAGTAAAAAAAAACAATCAATTATTCTTTAACTCATAGATTTTAGTCCTGATTTCGCGATTTTGCATTGTTTTAAGGTTACTCTACATTGAAAAAGAAGCCTGAAATGGGCTTCGAAATGTCGTATCGGCATTGCAACAATGCTGATAATAAAAACAACGCGATTAAAACCGTAAAATGAGTTTTATTTCCATTTAATACCTGTTTTAAAAAAAAAAAAAATCATTTATCTAAAGTCAAAATGGTAAAATAATAGCTAGAGGCTAGAGGAGACATGTACCTGCATAGTGCCCTACTGCCTACTAACATTTCCCTGTTTGCCCCTCGGTATGTAATTTCCCGATGCCCTAGTTAGGGTCAGACGGTGTTTGATTTTGTGATTGATGATTTCATCGTAAAGCTAGGGAAGTATGTATGTAGGTATGTGTCTTACTGATAGATGATAGGTGTTAGTATACAAAGGTTTATGTTTGTTCTAAACGTCAAAAATAGTAGAATAATAAGAATAAAACTATTAATTATAACCGGTGGCCCACATACTTGCATGATACCAATCGATCTCAACTTGAGCAGAAAATATGGCTTTAAAAGAATGACACTCTGGTAACTTTACCACAAACTCAATGCTCGTTTATCGACTCTATGTAGCCGCTCACAGCGATGCTTATTTCATTTTTACGATAGACGTAATAAGCGCTGCAGCGTTTTATTAATATTTCGCGTAAAAGGAACATGGAAAATGTGTAAGGACGCGACTGATGTGAATCGAGCTGAAATCCCTTCCGATTGAATATTTTTCTTCATACCGGTTCAAATATACATATTTTTATTGTTTTTGAAATGAAGGGGGCACTTCTTGTCTCATGTACATTAACATAATATAGTGTTTAAAGATGTATTTGATACCGGTTATGAAGAAAAATATTCAATCGGAAGGGATTTAGGCTCGATTCACATCATTCGCGTCCTTAAGTCATCCATCACCTATAAGTACTGGTAGGTACATTAATACGATAGAACCTCTGGTAATAAGGTGGGTATACACGTGGGTACCTGTCTTCAAGTTTTGCAAGGAATTACGTCATACGTCCTTAGAACGCGTTTGTTAAAAGCCCTGTTAAACACCAGCATTCAAACATAACCTACTTTCCATTTCTATTTTCCTTACGAATTAGAACTCATGCGGGTATAACCGTACAGAATCCAAAGAAATAAAACCACAGTTAACGTTATAGTTAGTACGACTCGTAGCTGCCTAAAATATTCATACAAATAAGACCCCTATTCAAAACGTAGATTAAAACTGAGACCACAAGATTGTAGGTACTCGCTGTACTGAAATCCAGTCCGAAACGTTAAGTAAACCAGCACGATAAGCTATTGTTTGGACGAGCCGAGTGACATTTAAGTTTAAGAGGTAAAGAAAGAGCTCCGCGTTTGCAGAGTTTCACAATTGCGCCCAAAATAAATAAAAATAAAAAGGTTTTATTGCAGGCAAACTACCCATATCACATTAAATTAGAATAGGGCTATCCCATCTCTTTCCGTGACTGTCGTAAAGGCCGTAAGCGTTCTGGGGGTATTAGCGAAACTCGAGTTCTTCCTGCGCGGTAGCAGACAAACAACTGGGATTCAAAGAAGGTTGGTGTTAAGCAGGCAGCCGGCCATCGAATCAATGCCCAATTTCTTTGCATTGGTCAATCTTGACTCACTGTTTCGATCCTAAATAATTGGAAGTTTTAGTGGACTCCGTGCTCCGTACCTACAATTCTTCTCATGGTCTGGGTGTCTTTCTATCTATTCTACGAGTATCTATAACAATTATATATGTACAAAAGAAAAATAACTATAAGTTTGGACGTACGAAGTTGTGTGTACCTCAAAGGGTCTCCGTCAAATCATATCCGTTTTCTAGTCACCGTAACACAAGCTTAGTAGCTTACCACAAGGCTAGATGGTGCTGAGGGTTGTTCACAGAATTTATTATTTTATTTATTATGATGTGACCTCTATAGCCGCTACAGATATTTGATATCATTGCGCGCGGCCTAATTAAACAGTCTCCGCAACGCTGTGGCATAGTTTCTACAAAACTATATCGTACTGTTTGTTTGTGAGTTTGTTTACCGCCAATATCAGCCGGGAGTTGGAATGGATCAAAGAGACTCGATGTTATGAGCTCTGTGGTAGATTTTTGAAGTTTCTATACGTTTTCTATACTATGATTATGAGTCACTAGAGCTGCGCCATGCGGCTACACTCGATCCCGTAGGAATATCGAGATAAAAAGCACCTGATATGTTAATCTATATATCCAGCTATCTGCATGCAAACTTTCATCGCAATCGATTCTGTAGTTTTTGCGTGAAGAAGTAGGTAAACACACTTACTTTTTTGCTTAAGTACACCACAACCTTTATCTTACTAATCCTACTAATATCTTATCTTACTAATATTATAAACGCGAAAGTTTGTATGTATGTATGTGAGATTGTTACTCTTTCACACAAAAACTACTGAACCGATTGCGATGAAACTTGGAATATAGGTAGCTGGGGACCTGGATTAACACATAGGCTACTTTTTATCCCGATATTCCCGCGGGAACGGGACTTACGCGGGTGAAACCGCAGGGCGCAGCTAGTTATACATATGCGAAAGTGTGTGTGTTTGGATGTTTAGATGTTTGGATGTTTGTTACTCAATCACGCAAAAACTACTGAACCAATTGCGATGAAACTTGGAATATAAGTAGTTGGATAGCGGGAATAACACATAAGCTACATTTTATCCCGATACTCCGGCGTGGACTTAAGCGGGACTTAAGCGGGTTAAACCACGGGGCGCAGCGAGTAATCTATATACCCTTATTTATAAAATATTATTTACACATGACTAAGTTATGTGACGTTTGTCTCTGTCACTTTGAAACTTCATGTGACAGTAAAAAATAAACGATACATAGTTATGCAGTGCATTAATTAGCGGTTAGGGAGGGGGTATATATGCTCTGTGTTTATAATATTAGATAGAATTTACACGGGGCAAGATACCAAAGCTATTCTAATAATAATAGGGGTTAAAGTATGAAATTGCCGTTTTATTGCAATAGGTTCTTTGAATTGACATAGAATCTTCATGGTTTGAGGTTTTCGAATGAAACTTTTTTCAAATGGTTTCTGCGATGTTCTTTTTTTAAAAAATGTGAAACATTTGAATATCGACTTTCAATTGTTTTTGTTATTCAATTTAGACAAGAAAGATGGATACTGCGAAAATTCGAGTGATTTTTGAATACGAGTTCCGATGCGGAACTAACGCGGCAGAAACAGCCCGCAATATCAATGCTGCGTTTGGAGAGGGGTCTACTAATGAACGCACCGTGCGATTTTGGTTTAAACGCTTTCGTGATGGAAATTTCGACTTAAAGAACGAGCCACGAGGAAGACCGCCCACACAGGTGAATAACGATGAATTAAGAGAGATAGTGGAAGCCGATCCTAGTCAAACTACCCAGGAATTAGCGGCATGGTTTAACGTTACCTTACCCACTTTATTGACTCACTTGCGTCAAATCAATAAAATAAAAAAATACGAAAAATGGGTGCCTCATGATTTGACTGATCTGCAGAAAGAAACGCGTGTTGAAACTTGTGTTGCCTTGTTGAACCGGTACAGAAATGAAGGAATATTGGATCGAATTGTAACATGTGATGAAAAGTAGATTCTTTATGATAACCGGAAAAGAAAAATGCAATGGCTGACCACAGGTCAAATGCCACAACAGTGTCCTAAAGCAAAACTTACCAATAAAAAGGTGATGGTAACTGTTTGGTGGTCTCAGCATGGTGTTATTCACTATAGTTTTCTTCGATCTGGTCAAGCAATTACGGCAGATGTCTATTGTGCCGAACTCCGAACCATGTTGACAAAACTAGCAGTAAAACAGCCCCGACTCATGAATCGATCTTCACCATTATTGCTCCACGACAACGCGAGACCTCACACAGCACGAGAAACCATTTTGACCCTTCAGGAACTGCACTTAGAAACCATTCGTCATCCTCCGTATTCACCAGACCTTGCTCCAACGGACTACCATTTTTTTCGTGATTTGGACAATTATCTACGTGACAAGAAGTTTTCTTCCCAGGAGGCAGTACAAAATGCTTTCACACAGTTTGTGCAGTCTAGATCGTCGGAGTTCTATCGCAAAGGCATTAATAACCTTCCCATTAGATGGCAGCAATCTATAGATAATAATGGCAACTATTTTGATTAAATAAATTTGTTAAAAATTAAAAAATAAACAATTAAGATTTTCAGTACAAATCGGCAATTTCATACTTTAACCCCTAATACTATGGTAATTATTTTGAGAGTAACTCATAGAACTCATAGGCACATAGAGGCTCACTCTACCTACGATCTTGCCATCTTGCCCTCTCGGTCCGCTAAAACCACATTTCGGTTTTAGCGGTCGGGTGAATAGGTAAAACATAATCCATGACCAAAAAAATTTCTAAAATAGACCGATTGCAAATACATTTTCCAAAAAAAATTACGTTTTATCGCCTGTCTGACACCAAAAATGCTTGTAAGCAAGCAGTTTACCTGCCACGGTGCAAACTTTAGGTTCGCTCTCACAGATCGCCTTTTACGAAAAAAAAAACCATGGGAAAAGATAAGAAACCCCGATTTTAGGCTGGGGATACACGGCTAACGTCTTCGTTTTTTAATTGTAGACTACGATTTGACACTTCTTTCTAAAGATAAAATGTCAAATAAAAGGAACCAAAACGTCAAATTATAGTCTGAAATTAAAAAAAACTAACTTTACCTACCTACACACAGAGAGAGCTAATGCTTCGTAAACATTAGGCGGCAAAATCCGTCTGCATAGTCCGGCGGACGTGTCTTGCGGGGTCTGACAACGTCCTATGTCTGATATTTGTCGCCCAGGGTACGAGGCTTAACAAAGCAAACGATCCAAAAATAATTTCTAATCTAAAACATAAAACCTATGTAAATTGCGTCCTCGTAAATGCGAGTTAGTTAATTAACTTGACGACGACTTTGATTCGTTACGCGAACATAAAATATCACGTCAGGAGCCGTATTTTAAACAATAGGAATTAAATTAGTTTACGTGTATGTGCGAGAGAGAGACGGCGTGTCCATTTATTGGCCTTTCGCATAGGAATGGGTTTTCTTCTTCTCATATGAGCGATTATTCCCGGGTGCATCCCTGTCAGGAGCCCGGGGTTCGCTGAAATACCAAATTTGGGGTCGAGTGACTTGGGGTCGGCACAGTAGGTACCTAAGTCATCATTGATTATATAATATGTAACTGCCAATAGATTTGGCAACATTTTTTAGGTCAGCCTTACAAAAACCCGCCTAGGGGGATTTATCCGCCACCGCGCGGTGAGAGCTCAAAATTTGTAGTCTCCCTTAGATTCCTTAGTAGCCTTTTATGACAGCCACGGGAAGAGATTAAATTTTTTTTTAAACTAGTAGTTCGCCCCGAACTGAGACCTCACGAGAATCCATTTACAGAGATTTTGTTTTTTGTAGGATTTTAACACCAACAGCTTTACTTTTTTACAAAATAAGAATTATTATTAAACGAATAATATAACGAAAGACAAGTAAAAAAATATTTAAAAAAATAAAAAACCCGACTGCAGTTTTAACAGAAAAGTGAAAAACAAGATGCTTATAGTAGCTTTAGGAATGGTGGATGCAGTCGGGCGGGACACGATCATTTTATAATTAATAAATTTTAAAACTTAATTGTAAAACTTTACAAGCAATACTTTTCAAATGTAAATTTAGGAAAGAATAAAACATATTGTTTGAGTGAACAATGTTACGCGTTTTCTCGGTTTTTTATGGTCTTTACAAATATTGGTAGGTTGCCTGGAAGAAATCGGTTTTAGCGATAAGGTTGCCCATTTGTACAACTTTGTACTTTTAAGTTTTCTGATAGCGTTTTACAACATTATTTTTATTTATTTATTATTTTAATGTCATGACGAATGACGAATCTAACCACGTATTGTTTATCTAAATCGGCCCAGCCGTTTAGGTCCTACGACGGCACAAAAATAGGTCACATACATACATACACTCACGGCAAAAACATAACACTTCCTTTGGCAGTCGTGTAAAAACGATAACACAAAAAGAATTATTCCTTACTAGCTGCGCCCCGCGGTTTCACCCGCGCAAGTTGCGAACCCGCGTTGTTAGAACACCTACCTACCGCAATGCAATAATCCACACTTAAACGGTCGCCCATTGAAGTACTGTTGAAGCCAGGCGCTGCTGGAGTTTTGCACTGCGGTAGGGAGGTGAAGTAAGGTAAAGTTTGTTTTTCATCAGTAAGTGACGATAACGATGACGAAGGATGACGATGCCGATGGATGACGATGGATGGCGATGACGATGATGATGATGCCACTCTACATCACTTACCCTACCCCTGTGTCGATTTTCATTCATTGAATAGTTATCACCCGCCCGATCCTCCGGGATTTTCGGGATCAAAAGTATCCTATGTTACTCTCCATCATTTAAACTATCCCTATGCAAATTTTCATCCAATAAATAGTTATCACCCGCGTAAGTCCCGATCCCGCGGGATTTTCGGGATCAAAAGTATCCTATATTACTCTCCATCATATAAACTATCCCTATGCAAATTTTCATTTAATAAATAGTTATCACCCGCGTAAGTCCCGATCCCGCAGTATTTTCGGGTTCAAATCCCGCGGGATTTATGGGATCATAAGTATCCTATGTTACTCTCCATCATTTAAGCTATCCCTATTCAAATTTTAATCTAATAAATAGTTATCACCCGCCTAAGTCCCGATCCCGCGGGATTTTCGGGATCAAAAGTATCCTATGTTACTCTCCATCATTTAAACTATCCCTATGCAAATTTTCATCCAAATCGGTCGAGCCGTTTGACCGTGAAGAGTGAACAAACAAACAAACAAACAGATTTTCGAATATTAGTAGGATTTACGACAATCGACCACAATTTGTAACATAAACATGAATTATTTACTTTGATTTACTTTGATTTACTTTGATCACTATTAGACGTTAACATTCCCTACAAAAATGTCAGATCTTGAAGTATATATCTCAAGCAAACGCAACGATACCGCGATCTAGGAGGTATGTTGAGCGCCATCTATTGACACATTTTTAGAACTTGATTATTTTCTCTTTTTGCACCCCCTATCTCCCCAACCCCCCTACCGATCCGGCTCATCTTCGAACTCATAAATTCTATGGACCTAAACTACGCGCATACCAAAATTCATGAAGATCGAAGCAACGATACTCAAGTTATCGTCGAACAAACATACAAAGATACAAAGATACAAAGATACAAGCGCCAGGCCCGTCTACACTGGACCTCACTCGCTTCGCTCGTTCGGTCAATAAATATTGCACTACATTGCACACAGCGCAATCTAGCCCTAAACTAAGCACTAGGCTAGATGGGGTAGATAACCCTTATTATATTATATGATCCTATATACGGTTATGAACGGGTTTTTAGAATGTTCAAAAATACGACTCCAGCATGGTAGCACATAATAGCAATTTCAATCACTGCAAAAACCCAACTAGGTTCTGGTGCCTTCTTCTCATTGGAGGTCGCGTTTCAAAGACATACCTGATAGTTGCAATAAGACGATCCAAAACTATGAAGTAAGATTTTAGTGAATAAAGATATTTGTAAGACTTGACTTTGTGCAATATCTTCTCAAAGGGTAAAAGAATATTTTTTTATTACGACAAAGAATTTGTATTAACTAGGTACCATAATAAAATACCATTTTTATTTGTAAATACATACACATGAATACTTATAAAAACACTCAGATACAGGACCAAACATTTATGGACATAAAAGCTTGTCCCCGGCGGGAATTGATCCCGCAACCTTACGTTAGGGTCAGGGGTTCGCCCGACGCACCAGAGGTCTTTAATCCGATAATCGAAGCGGATTACGCGGTCAAACTCTAAACTAATAATTAGGATCCAGGGTAGGTGTGGCCGAAATACTCGGCGAAACGGAAAATTCGTGCAGATTTTAAATTGTATATCTTATTGTGTTATTTCTCCGAGTTCTGGCTACAAGTTTCTAATTGTTTAACGGCCGAATACAGAAACTCTACGTAAAAATTGAGTTCTACTTTAACAATTAAGCAGCTCTCAAGCTCAAAAATTCTTAGATACTAATTTTAAATTTGGATACTGTTAAGTACCCCTCAAATTTTAAAGTGTTGATTCTGTATTCAGCTGAAATATACCTAGAATCAGTTTAACCCGAAATACCTTTACCATCTTAGAAACAAAGCATTGTGGGGATCTAATGGTGAGTGGAAAGGTACATTCTAGGTTAGCTTGCTTCATCTTAGACCACATCAACAATTACCATCACCTGATGCCTGATAATTACATAAAAAATGTGTGGTGTTAATCTAGATCTCCAACTATTTTCATACCAAGTTTCATAGCAATCTATTTAGTAGTTAAATTTAATAGTTAATCTATTTAGTAGTTGCGTAAAAGAGTACCTAACAAGTATACTCATTGATTTATGCTTTGTCTTCACTGACCGAATTACTGATTCACAGCTTAAACCGCTAAAAATAGAGGACTGAAATCTTTATATGATGCATGCATCAGATACGAACATTTATTTTTAATTTTAACAGGATCGGGAAATCCGTGGGACACAGCTAGTAAAGGATACATAAAAGCTACTTACATTTCATCGTCTACGTACAAATCCATGGTAAAGGCGCCTAACCAATGACAACTTTAACAGAAATTGTAGTTTTTTTTATTAGAAAAAGCATGTAGTTATTTCGGTTTGCCACGGTATTCCTACTAATTGGTTTATTGATAAAGGAATGTGTAGCAGAAATTCTATATCATTATCTATCAGTGACAGTTATGATAACAACATACTTATCATAACAGTAAGTAACTGTCATACGTAAGTGAGTTGTTCAGTTTGGAATTTGTTTATGTTTTTTTTAAGTTTTTAAGGCGCGAATTTTTAAACTTTAACCGACACTTTGAAAAAAAAACATTTGTACACGACTGCCAAAGGAAGTGTTATGTTTTTAATTTATACAATTATAACTATTTAAAACAAACAGACAGACGTCGCGTCGTAACGTGTAGCCGCAACAAAGAATAAGGCTACCCCATCTCTTTTCATAATGGGTTTCGTAAAAGTCTTCTTTTCTCAAAAGAGACTAACGAACCTAAAGTTCTTGACGGGCGGTGGCGGATAAACTGCTTGCTATTGATTACTTACTGATGCAAAACGTTGAAAAAAACGAATATAAATACTAGGTACATATTAAAAAAAAATTGGAATTAATATTAATTTGGATTTACTATTTCAAACTAACATGGTTATTTTCACTAATGTCACGTGAACAAGCCACAGTAGTAATTACTGGCGAAATATCGAGCTCCTTAAAAACCATTAAAATAAGGTACCTACCCCATTAATTGATAATTTATTTGTACTTAATTTAACAATCAATGCATGATTCATCTTAGTTTTACTAAGATTTACACAAAGAAAAAGGTAAATAAAACAATTTTCGTGATAAAATCTTATCAGAATCTCTTAAGTTATCTATGTAGTTCACTGAGAAATTCTTAACTCTCCATATGGGAGATAAAACCTTTGAAATTACAATCATTTTGGAGTTTAGTTTTCAAGTACCTATCACGCAGACATAATGATAAGGTAATATAATTTAACTAGTATCTAATTGCAATTGTTAGGTTTCAAACTACCATGCTGTTATAAGTGCAACGGTTTATTTATCTTTTACTATTTTATGCATAAAAAAATCTGTTAATGAGCAATGTTTACCGTTGCATCCTTTTCGGGAGCCCGGGATCCACTAAAACTCAAAATTATTTAAAGTTGGCACTGTTGATATGTCAATATCATTGACCATATCTACTGCAAATGGATGTAATATTTTTCTGACACAAACCCTGCTTGAACCGCAGCATTTTACCTGCCACCGAACATAGAGAACTTCAGGTTCGCCAGTGTCCTCCAGATTCCTTTAGTCACCTTTAACAATACTGTGGGTGGAAGAGATAAAGAAGCCCTATCATATGTTGGAGCTACATGGTTATACGGCCTGCTGTTCATCAATTGTTCATGTTATTGATCAATTTTAGTGTAAAAACAATTGAAGTCTAAAATAACACATATGTTGGTAGATGGGGTATGAATGAGGCGCAAATATTAAGCAAATCTTATGGAAGTCCCCAGAGAAAAATCAATAGAACAATGTCAGACTCTAAGATAAAGCCCTAATCCTTTTTGAGATATTTTTAGCCAACTTTCAATGCAATATTTTAAATGTCAATTTCTTCAGCAAGATTTTTCAGGTATACCACAGGGTAGCACAGCAAGGAGTCTACTGAAGTGTAGACAAGAGTTATATTAATAGCGAGGTCCCGATGACCTTACAGTGAAACCGTTCAATCGTATGCAATCGATGTGCAATCAAGCTGTCTACTACGCCAAAATGTGCGTATATTCAAGAATCGAGTACTAACCTAGGTTTATGTTCGTGAAATATATCCTCGACGCAATAATTTTGCAATTTGTTCTGACCAAAGCGGGCGGAGCAGTTGTATTTGAGTATTTTTAGCATATTCACGGGGTGCTTCACAGAAATAAAGGGCTAAAAGTAAAAATATCTCTTCGCTAAGGCAAAATGCATCCCCTCCCTAAATTAAAGGACGACAGAAATGGAATTTTCTCATGATTTCTGAAGCGCACAAGGATGAAATAAACTGAAATGAATAGAGTAAACATTGTTCTATTTAACTTACCCCATGGTTTCTTTTCCTGCTGTCATTTAGCACAATAATTTGCAAAAATATTACTTCATAATTCCCGATTTTCCAATCTGCAAATGTATCAATAGACTAACTAAGTTTTTTTTTCTATTTTATTTTGGCAAGAACCAGTCAACTCTATAAAGTCTCTGGTTTGTGATGAAGTTTTTCTACTCAAAGCTAGATGGCGTATAAAAATTACCAATGTTACGATTTGTCTACTCAATACTAGATGGCACTATTATTAAGTTTTATAATTATAATTTAAAAAATTAAGTTTTTCTTTAATTTAGTAAAATGTCTAGCTTTCATACATAGTTCACTAAAACATTTTAAGTATTGACTTAGTCTACAAAAGCTGTTATTTGAAACGAAACAGTCTGGCTATATACCAACAATAACAATACAATATGAGTTCAACGGTGAAAGTACCTCTCTTATGACGTTATGTAAAAAAATGAAGCAGTAATGATTGTTAAGGCCTAGTTATTTCGGATATGTACCGTACAGCTACCTAGTAAAACAATAAGCATCAGAGTTTTCGTTAGATACTCAAAAAAAAACTTTTAAATTTCATAACCTTTTACATGCTTTTACTGAGGATATATAACTAATATATTCTCTGTCAAAAATAAAATATACTTATATAAGTGAAAGAATGACTTCGATACGTTAATTCGTTTCCGATTTAAAGAGGTAAACGTGCGATGCGGACTCGTACTCGGGTGACGTCGTCTCACATACGCGCAGTCCGCTCTCGCTCTCAGCACGGTGTCACAGTCATGTCATCTTACGTTTCATTAGCGAAGAGCGTTGTAAATGCGATCACGTGACTATTAATGAGACTCAATATTTATCGTAAGTTTAAATGCCTGTAAAATCAAAACTAATGGGTATTTTTGACTAAGTGCAACAAAAACCTTAATTAACTGTCCACATGTTGTCTAAAGCATTTTGTCTCTACCAGTCTGTAATAGTATGTATAAAATACCTTAAAGACCGTATATACCGCGAAGCAATTTTAAAACATCGAAAGGAAATTAGGTACCTATGTAAGACTTAAGGCGGCGATAGATGATAAGCAACGGTCCTTGTCCTATTGCATATAAATGAGCGAGATGGAATTGCGTGAAAAAATCTACAATTTCTCGTAAAATCAATAAATAACGAAGATTAAAATAATATTTTTATAAAATGCGATGAAGGGGTTCTAGGTATTGTATTTTCTAATATTATGATGCCTATAAGAAAATATAGCGGTTAAGGATTTAGAAGAAAAATTGTTTTTTTTTTTGTAAAACAGTGATAACTTTGCCTGTATAATAGTGGTATTTAAAGTTATTTTTTATTGTTTTTGAAATGAGGGGGACACTTCTTGTATCATGTACAATAACATAAACATTGTTTAAAGATCTATTTGATACCGGTTATGAAGAAAACTATTCAATCGGAAGGGATTTCACATGAGTCGCGTCCTTAACTTAATTATTATCCATTAGCAGCGCCAAGCCGTGTCACCCGCATAAGACATGAATTATCATTATAGCCCATTGTGTTAATCTAGATCTCCAGATATCTGCATACTAAGTATCATCGCAATCGGTTTAGTGGTTTTCGCCTGATTGACACATTCCTACATCTAAACTTTTGAATTTACTATATAATTTCAGTTGGATATTATTTTAATTTTAATTCAGTTCTCATCAAAAAACCTGCCCTTAACTAAAAAATACGAGTCCACCAATAGCTAGATATAAGTATACAAGTAAGTAGGTATGTACTACTGCAGCTTGACCGACTTATGTCAAAAAAAGAGGAGTATTGGTTCCGCGTGGTACTTGAGGTGAACGGACTGTTATATCACACTGTTGTTTAATTGCGAATTTTATGTAAAGCGGTGGAGATCGTCGATCTGTATCTAAAGTAGGTGATGTTGGGCGAAGTCTTGACGATACGACTTCGCTTCCGAAATAATAACAAGTACTATGAATAAATAATTAATAAATATTGCACGACATTACACACAGCGCAATCTAGCCCCAAACCACCCCAAACTAAGCACTAGGTGTGTACTATGGGTATACTATCTTTTTTTAGTAGCCAATTTAGCTTCAGTAATTATGAGAAGTTCTTTGGCCTATTTAATTACACCGGCCAATCTTGAATAGTAGTGGGAGTTAAGCAACTCTTGACGGGGTCATTACTTGAATGGGTGACCGAAAATATGTGTTATAAAAATCATTTTCTCGAGCTCCTCCGTGCTTCGGAAGGTACGGTAAGCAGTTAGATAAATAGATAGATAATACTTTATTTGAACAACCACAATTTTTTTTACAAAAACAACACATTTAAAAATAAAATTTTAAACTAAATAAATGTTGAACAAAATAAATAGGCGGCTTTACCGCTTAAAGCGATTTCTTCCAGGCAACCTTATTGGCATGGAAAAGGGACTATTTAATTGAACTGGTAGGTCACGTTTATGATAAATGTAATTGTGATAAAGCAGTTGCTTCCGGATTTTATCTCTGATAGGTCGTTAGGTCAAGTTACTTGTAGACCTTAGTACTGCTGACTAGGCTGAAATCTTTAGACGATACAGACTTTGCCAAGCAAAAACTTTGACGTAAAACAATAATAATAACTGTGGTATTTATAAAGCGATCTTCGCAACTATCCAAAGTTTTTGCTTATCACAATCTTAAATTTTTCAAATTTAGAATGTAAACCATCAACAATAATTCGCCCTACCACGACCACGATGTCTTATTATTATAAGTCATCGCGAAATGGTCGCGTTGTCTTTCAGCTAAAAAAAATATTATTAAAAACACATCAAATAATAAAAAAAATATACCTAACTTCAAAACAAAAAAAAAAGAATATTTAATTATCTATGGTTTTTAAAAGTAGTCGGGCTATTTTTTATTTGCATTTAAACTTTTATTTTTAAAAGCAACGAGAAACTATCATGGTAGCGCGGAATATTAGTAAGATCACAAAATGCATCCCTACGTAAGGTACCCAAAAGGCTGGCTGCATTGCCTCTTTGAATTGCTATAGATACTATTCGAAGATCAAATTAACATTTCGTTTTAGGCTTTTAAGGTATACATTAGTTACGTTGAGGTATCTACCTAGATTTTCTTATTCCTGATCCACATAGATATAAGTAGCTTGTAGTAAAGGTAGGTAGGTACTTATATATAGATATAGATAGCCTACAAACAAAGTAAATTCACTTCCTATAACATTATCCTGCCAGCGACATTGAACATTTTCCTTTTGCAAACGCTTAGACCTTTAGTATGACATTTTTTACCAGTGTTTCATAAAAGACGTAGTTAAGTAGTTAGGTAGTACTGCTGCTCTGTACTGTATTGAAGTACTATAGCTCGTTAGACAGTTGAAAGTAAAATTTCGGCTATCTAGTCATATGGTTTGGTACCATATGACTAGATAGCCGAAATTTATAGTTATTTATCGTAGGCGATAAATAACTATAATAAGCTGTCTCATTGCCGGAGCATTATTGATTTTTCTCGAAAACGATTCAACGTTTTTTGAAAAAACAGTTTTTCTGAAGTTTTTGAAGTTTTATAGTAATTTCACACAAAAACAAAAAAACTACTGAACCGTTTTCGAGAAAAAATGGACGATTCTGAAGCGATCTTCAGACGATGTAGTTATGGAATACGTGCCCTGATGACCGACAGACGGACGGCAGAATCTCCGTATACCGTTTAGAATCCATTCAAAAAAACTTCACACGACGTATATCGACTTTTGACCCACGGTTCTTAAATTCTAAAAAGTAAATGGATCGTAAAATCAATTAATCAATTGCCATTAAATTAAAATACATACTTATTTAGATAATAATTTGCAATTAAACATGTAAAAACCATGACCTTTTAACAAAAGCATCTATCCATACATTTCGATCAGTCCGTCAGTCTTGTCGACTGACGGATCGCATCACGCATCAAGCCAGCCATCATCAGTCGAAAGGTCAGGGAAGCGCCAGCGCCAAGGTTTACCGGAAATAGGTAGATAAGTCGTTTATGTAGGTATTTCGCTAATGGATTAACATATTATCCAGTTTTTTTCTTCTAATTAGTTTGTTTGTGATATATATCTAACATCATGCGCAAAAAAACACGGTTCGGTTAAAACACAATTCGACTAAAACAATCCATAAAGCTTTTTTTTCTAAATCTCCCAGAAACATGTAACATATATCCCAGAAAACAGTTTTTTTTTTAATTTTTTTAGACGAATTGTTTCTGACAAAATTGTTTCAGTCGAATTTTCCGCAAATCCTATTATTTATAATAAATAACCCACAACATAGAAATAGTAACAGTATAAGAATAAGAATAAGAATATTTTTATTGCCATAACTGTGTACATTAAGGTCTTTCAATAGTATAACGTTTCAACAGTTTACTCATTTCGAGCATGCAATAAGGTAAAACAGTAGTAGGTACCTACTTAAAATAAAAATTTTAATCCTAAGGTTAATTAAACATATCAATAATATTGTAATTTAGTCACTTTTCATAATTATCGAAAAACTCTGCAAGATTATAAAAAACCTTAGAGATGAGCCAAGCTTTCAATTTGTTTTTGAATATAACACCATTTAGTAATTTTAAGTGTAAGGGTAAGTAATTGTAAATTTTTATTGCAGTGTAATATGAACTTTTATAAAAAATATTATTATTTACTTGAGGTATGCTAATATTATATTTATGTTTGTCTCTTTGACTGCCAGACCTGCTTGAGATTGTGCTAAAAAAATAATCTTTATTGTTTTTAACAAATAAGCAAATTTCTAATATATAGATACTTGTCAGGGTTAGAAACTTTTCATCTTTAAAAATTTTACGCAGAGAATCAGTGTTTTTTAGGTTATACATTTTTCTTAAACACTTTTTTTGCAGCTTAAAGGTGGATTCTAAATCAACAGAATTTCCCCAGAAGATAATCCCATAGCTCAAATGAGGATAGACATAACCATAATATGCTATTTTAGCTACATTTCTTGAACTTATATTCACTATTATTGTCAAACTGAAGCAATATTTAGATAAAATGTTATTTACTTTTTTGATTTGAGATTTCCAGCTAAGGTGACAATCGATAACAACACCAAGGAATTTCGTTTCTGAGACTTCAACAATTTTCGAATTTTTATGCATAACATTTATGCTTTTAGGTTTAGCTCTGTAGCTTTTAAATTGCATAAACATAGTTTTATTCAGATTTACTTTTAAATTAAGATTACCTAACCAATTCAAAATTAAATCTAATGATCTGTTTATTTCTGTTTCAAATTCTGTATGAGTCATATTATCTTTTGAGATATACAATGTCGCATCATCTGCAAACATAACAGTAAGATGTTTAGTCACCGACGGCAGTTCATTTATGTATATCAGGAACAATAGAGGCCCAAGGACACTTCCCTGTGGAACACCTATAGCAATTTTTTTAGAAGTGGATAATATTTTTTCGACAGTTTTCGTTTTTTTGTTATATACATCGAGTTCAATAGTTTGAGACCTGTCTTTTAAATAGGATTGTAATAAATTAAGAGCAATTCCCCGTATACCGACGCGTTCCAATTTTTCTAATAGTATGCTGTGAACCACGCAATCGAATGCTTTCGATAAGTCTAGGTATAAGGCTATACCTGTTTTTTTTCTGTTAATATCGGTCCAAGCTTGTTTGAGCATGTTAAAAATTGCTAAAGAAGTGTTTTTTCCTTTTTGAAACCCAAATTGTGACTTATTAATCGAGTTATTAGAAACAAAGAAGTCCATTAATTTCTTGTAAATGACTTTTTCAAACAGTTTGGACCGTCAGTACCTAACCAGAAAGCTTATGAAAGCTTACTTCTTCAAAAAAACGGGCCTGCTTGATGTCAGAGAGACCCCAGTCACCGGTCTGTCCTTTTCTCACTTTTGTGTTTTTCCGTTAGTTAGATAAGGACAGACTGGATCCAACTGGAAATTGAAATTGAAATTGAAATTGAAATTGAAATTGATATTTCAAAAGTTGTTAAGTGCACAATCTTCTAGGAGCGAAGACGACGACTTAACATGTCTCTGGTAGTTTTACTAATAGCCTAAACGACCCTATACTTGGCTTAATGCTTCGCTTTGGTCTTGACAATCAACATCAGTGAAAATGTACCAAAAATCGAGTCCACGCTTAAGAGTTGTTTGTGAATATTGGTCTAGAAGTTATCTACTGTAACCACAAAATAAAAATAGTACTTACCTACTACAATTTAACACTCGAATCGAAAGTAAATATCAATAAAAAAACTATAATTAGTTGTGTTTGTACTAGTAATTATGTAACAGATGACGAAAGTATACGAACAATGAACTGGCTGGTATTGTTTGGTTATGTGTAGGTAGGTAGGTATACAGTAGGTGGGTATTGTATATAACTAAGTAGGTACCTATTTACATTCGTTATTAGGATGCTAACAAATTGCTTTAAATTAATTTCCATAGTCATGCTTGTATAACTAAAAGCTAAAAATGTGTATGTGAAGTTTAATTTCATTCAATCATCGCGAAATCGGATGAAAATGTGGATGCTGAACTGGCACATTAATGTCTCCGCCCAGCTTGCGGTGGAAATTCGGATTAAAAAGTTGCAAGTAATGAATTGTTTACCTTTAGATGATATAGACAAAAAGAGTGCAAAATAAAAACATAGGTACACCGTTTAAAAACAACATTAAGTACATTAAAAATAGATAGGTGCCTACATCGCGATCGTGAGAAGCAAAACTTGAAAAATAACTAAATCGTCTCATTAAATACATTTTTGCATTCCCCATAAACCTTTAGCTTGTTTTTTTATTAATATTCTCTAATTGTAAAACAATTATGTCATTTGAAAACGCATTTTTGTACCTAGTAGGTAGGGTTGCCAACACTTTTTTCAAAAAATATAGTATTTGCGGCTAAAACATAAAGTACATCTAAAAAAAATATAGTATTTTTGCCGACTGATTGCAAAAGATAAAAAAAAAACAAAAATTAAATGGTGTTTGTGTAGATTAACTCAAAGAAAACCAGGCAAACTTTTTGTATTAAATCTTTTTATTTTATTAAATTGATGTTTGCTTCTCTCCAATACACATATTTTTATTAGAGTGTAATCAAAATGCGTTTACACAAAGCCAGAATATTAAAATAACTTTGAAAAAATGTGTATGTTAAAAATATAGTATTTTTGCGTTTTTTTTTAAAGTATATAGTACGTAGACCTGAAATATAGTACAATACTATATAATATAGTACGGTTGGCAACCCTACTAGTAGGGTAGCTTGGCTGAACTAAAGGTATATTTACTTACTAGCTGCGCCCCGCGGTTTCACCCGCGTAACTTCCTATCCCGTAACGTTAATGATCCCTCACGTATGTCATACCAAGTATTGCTTAACGATCATTCAAAGTACTATATAATATTTCTACCTCTAAACCAACCCTGTACCAAGTTTTATGAATATCGGGTCACCCGCTCTTTTTCACCCATCACGTATGTTGTACCAAGTGTTGCTTAACCCGTACGATCATTCAAAGTACCCTATATGTATATTATTTCTACCTCTAAGCCAACCCTGTACAAATTTCACTCATATCGGTTCACGGGTTGTTGAGTTAGAAATACACGACTTTATTTTTCATAGCTGCCGTCCCGCAGTTTCACTCGCGTAAGTCCCGATCCCGAGGGAATATCGGGATCAAAAGTAGCCTATGTCATATCTGGATAATGTAGCTTTCTATTAGTAAAAGAATTTCTGAAATAGGTCTAGATGTTTCTGAGATGACCCCCAAAATACATACATACATACATACATGTTACCAACGTAACCTCTTTATAATATTAATTATACCAACATAAAACAAAATATTAGGAATCAAAAGTACAATGAGATATTGCAAAAGAATTTTTAAAAAGCACTGCAGTTTGGTGACACAACCGTCTCGCATGGAGCCGACCGATTGAGCCGCGCGGCATGATGCCTCACAGAGTTGGCTGGCCACCCTCATCATCGTCGCCCGCTACGTGTATATATGCACGCTTGGTACTTAGTAATTATTTATTGTGGAGTTATTTTAAAACTGTAATATCTCGTGAGATATTCATTGAAATCAAGTGATGTTATCAAGTGAGGACAATTATGTTTAAAATTAAATACTTTTAATGAATAACGTATTTATTTGGATAAGTATTAATATCATATTTACAAAATTACCTTCGGAAACAATGCATTGTTCTACAATAAATTTTATTACTCTAAAAGATGTTATATTTAGTCAACCTTAAGAGTTAGACATATGCTGTCGCGGACTATTTATTAGATCCTTTTTAGAGGAAGAATTCTTTCATATATGGTTTTTATGTAACTCCGACCGTTTAGTCAGCGCACGCGACAGAATCTCGGAACAGGGTGATTTTTTTCCCGTTTTTGCAACATTTTTCATGGATGCTCCGCTCCTATTAGTCGTAGCGTAATGTAATATAGCCTATAACCTTCCTCGATGAATGGACTATCAAACACAAAAAGAATTTTTCAAATCGGACCAGCAGTTTCTGAGATTAGCGCGTTCAAACAAACAAACAAACAAACAAACTCTTCAGCTTTATAATATTATAGTATATATAGTATATAGTATAGTATATAGTATATAGACTAGAAATCCGATAAGTGGAATCCGAGTAAACAACGAAAGACCCCGGCCGCTCGCACTCGCGGCGCGCGGCTGTGAAAGCCACAGCCCATGAAAACTCCTGAGTTTTCTATTGGACTGGATCTAAACTAACGCGCTAGCTAGTTAAATTTTTATATAACAATAAACATGAAAACATATTCAGAAGGGTTTCCTATTTTATTTTTCTCTAAAATAAGGATTTGATAGATAGCTAGATAATACTTTATTTGATCAACCACAAAAATATTACAAAAACAACACATTTAAAAATAAAAATTTAAAACTAAGTAAATGTTGAAGAAATACGCGGCCTTACCGCTACAGAATTACAAGGATAGGAGGACAACTTAGGAGGATTACAACATTTGGTTTAAAACTTTTTTAAATATTAATATAATATTATTAAGCGGTGTTGGTCTAGTGGTAGATAGCTATACCCTGACTTCCATTCCGAAGGTCGTGGTTTAAAATCCCGGGCCGCGCACAAATGTGTGTTTCTTTAAGAAAAAATTGTGAGCGCTATTAACATCGCATCGCTCTTACGATGAAGGAAAACATCGTGAGAAAACTTACAGCTTAAATCACACACAAAGGTCCAATAGTAGGGCTAATTGCGGAAACACACAAGTTACAACTTTAACTTTAATATTAAACTAATATTTGTTTCTTAATTTCATTTCTTAAAGGAAAAATTTAACGCTTTCAATCGTAAACATTCAAAACTCTACGGTGGGCCTTGACTTTAACCACTAACTGTACACAAAGCTAAACAAATAAAAATTAAATTTGGTTACGTTTTGACCACGGTAAGGTGGATAAAATATTATGTAAATCTATTATTTACTAATATTATAAGGAAGTAAAGTTGAAAACATAAAATATGAATGTACCTATACTTGTGTATTATGTGTATGTTGGGGGGTAATCTTCGAAACCAAGGATCGATTTTGATGAAATTGAACACGAAGAAACATATCGTTTTTAGTAACATGGGCCACGTTTTATCCCGATACTTCAAAATTGCGACTTGCGAAAGTGAAACCGCGGGATGCGGTTAGTGTTATAATAATAACTAACTGTTACAATCAGTTACAAAACTTGAGGAAATGTGTTTAATTGTAGATTAAGTTTTTATGTCTGTCTATTTACCAATGTAATGAAGTTATTTTAGTTATCAGCTTTTGCCCGCGGCTTCACCCGCTTGGCCTACAGGAAAAAAGAGTAGAATAAATAAATAATAAATAAATCCAGTGACGAACACACAGCGCCATCTAGCCCCATGGTAAGCTGCTAAGCTTGTGTTACGGTGACTAGACAACGGATATACTATACTTATATTTATTTTTCTTTTGTAAATACATACATATTATACATAGAAATACACCCAGACCAGATACAAATATTTATTTTTAAGCATAAATATTTGCACCCAGCGGGAACCTTCTGTATTGCAGCCAAGCGTTCGCCCGACGCGCCTCAGAGGTCGTCAAGGCAGGATAAGAGTTATCCCGCCCCCTACGGTATGTGTTTGTGTACGTACCAATTTTCATGCCTATCGATTCACCCCCTTACTTATAAACGCTGGTTAGCATCTGTGTAACTACTTATGTACCGTTTGTCTTTTATTGTGACATGAAGTTTCAAAGTTGACAGACAGAGACAAACTTCACATAACTTGGTCATCTGTTAATCATCGTTTATTATAAGTAAGGGGTCATAGAATAAAAAGATTCTTTAACAAATTGAACCTCCCTTTTCCACCATTAACAGGGGTGGAATTCCATTTATGTGATTTTGATACTTTCCCCTACTGCACCGATTGCAATAAAACTTAGAATATAGCCAGCTGGATTTCAAGAATAAAACATAGGCTACCCGACTACGGCAAAGCCAAAAGGAAGGGTAATGTTTTTAGCAGTCTTTATAATATGTATGTATGTTCGACCGTAGCGCTTAAACTACTAGACCGTTTTGAATAAATAAGGTGTCAATAGGTTCGTAATAATGGACCGGGGGTCCTAGGCAATATAACTTTCAACAAGATGTTATAGAACATTTAAAAATGACGAAACAAGCTAAAATCAGATAGAAATCCATATAAATGCTTAGCTATAAAAATGGTCAAGATAGAGCCGTGGTCGCACCTACTGTATACCTAATATATATGTGTGCCTGGAACACTTCCAATTTCCATACTTAGTAGAAGACAGAAGGTGCGACCACGGCTCTGGATTTCTTGTTTCGTCCTTTCTTGACCCCATTTTTACTCAACTCTAAAAACATGAAATTTAAAGGTGTTAATTTAAAATTATTTCATGATTAATCTTATCTTACTAATATTATAAACGCGAAAGTTTGTATGTATGTATGTGAGGTTGTTACTCTTTCACACAAAAACTACTGAACCGATTGTGATGAAACTTGGAATAAAGGTAGCTGGGGTCCTGGATTAATACATAGGCTACTTTTTATCCCGATATTCCCGCGGGAACGGGACTTACGCGGGTGAAACCGCGGGGCGCAGCTAGTGATCTATAAAAAGAAAAGAGAATTTATGTAATTTTATTATACCTACCACAATTAAATCGCTGTTTCGATGCTAGTTTATAAAAGCTCAGATAATTTGGAGAATAATGTCACACGTCATGCATGACATTGTCAAATTAATGTCAAACTGGCAGGTCGTGAACTTGACTTTAGAGTGTTCTATTAATGAATTCGTTTAAATTAATTAATTCATTTAGACTAGGTTCTATAATGGTGAAATATTTAAAATATTCGGTCGACCTCTGTGGCGTGTTGGTTGAACACCTGCCGGTGTGACGTAGACGGTCGTGGGTTTGATTCTAGTGCTAGAACTAAATCATTTTCAATAATAACTTACAGATAAATCCCTGAGTATTTATGTTTAAGAGATGAAAGCTGAATACAGAAAGTCTACTAAATATTTGAGTACGACTTAAACAGTTTAGCAGTTATATAACTAATTTTTAATTTATTTAGGTACCCCCTGAATTTGTAACGTTTTTATATTCGGTTCTAAGTGTTCTATTTCTATTAGAAAGTGAGTGTCATAAATAAGCGAAAAAAAAATTTTTATGCTCTAATTTGTAGACTTCTCTAGCTATCAATTCACTTGTTGGTTTTAAAACAAATTCTAATATTCTACCATAATATGAGTAAAAGAAACGAGGTAGATTACATTTTCTAACATTTTTACATTTAAAAAACTCTTTATTAGGTTTTATCGCGTTTTATTTATGATTTTTTAAGCGAACCGAGCTTTCGCCAACTTTACAGTTGGCTTTTTCTTATGTCAACCTTGAAAAAGCCAACTGTGAAGTTGGCGAAAGCTCGGTTCATTTTAAAATCATAAATAAAACGCGATAAAACCCGTTAAATAAAGTGTTTTATTTTACAAAATCGCGTCAACCATAAAATAAATTATTTTAACATTTTTTAAGTTTTTATGAACCCAAAGTCTCCATTATCGGAAGATACAGTAAGTAGATATTATACATATACTAGCTGCGCCTTGCGGTTTCACGTCTCGTTCAAGTCCAGTCTATGTGTTTTTCCAGGTCTTCAGCTACCTATATTCGAAGTTTCATCGCAATCGGTTCAGTAGTTTTTGCGTGATTGAGTAACAAACTCACAGACATACATACATACTTGCGAACTTTCGTGTTTACAATATTATATCGACAGGCCGTTCTGTCCTAAAGAATAGGTCTCTCAAAACATTGAGCATTGTAACGATGCTAAAAAATTATGTTACTTACCAATATTTTAATATACTAAAAAAATATCAGATTCTGTAACTAAAATTTAGTGACATGGCTCTTAAATAACAGTTTTTTAGTGATGTACAGTCTTATTTATATGATAACACTTGGTCGTGTAATAAAAAATAAATGTTATTTCTTTACGGATAGGGTACAGAATTGGTCAGCCATATCTTTGCTTTCACTATAAGTCCATTCACTTTAAATTGACTGCACATAATAATATTATGTAGCGATTACATTATTACACAATTTTATTATTTTGAGAGCCACTTGCGCTAGCACGAATTAGTTTTAACCCCAGGTTAAAAAAATACCGTTACCTACTATTTACATTCTATGTTTAACTGCTGTTAGCGGCTACTAATTTCTCACAAAATTACAAAAAATTGCCGAGACATTTTAGTTGTAGAAACCGTGTCTAGATATCAGAAAGAATTCATGAAGGAATACTGGAATCCACTTAAAAAAAATAGTACTAGCAGGACTTGAACCATATTTAACATTTTATACCTAGCCTTCTTTAAGTGGGCCATGATGGATCATGATGGAGATGAATTACCCTGAAAACGAAATCAGAATGTGTTGGCTATGGAGAGTACATGGTTCTTATACATAAGATTATAACTGTCAATATAAAAACATGACTCAGTTTTTGATTTATTTTAAAGTGTTTCCTACACTTGGATAGTCATACTTAAAGAAATGCTTTCCAAAAATTCCGCACCCGACAGGACTTGAACCTGCATCTCCGGGGATCCGTTTCAACGCCTTTTCCAATTTGACTCAGGTTAAACCCCAATTATCAATTCATAAAATTAAATAGGTACCCAACAGCTTTACTTATATTATTTAATTTTGCGTAATAATAATTATGAAGCAACTCGGTCGGTCAATCCGTGTGTCACCAATCGATTCGTCGTCGTCAAGGCGAGCCGGGGTCAACCCACTTTCAACATCACGAACTCAGGGTCAAAAAAAACACAACAACTCAAAAGTTCTTAAATTTAATTATCATTACAAATAATTATCATAATCTTCACAAAACAGAGGCTAAATAAAATCTAAATGAAATTGTGCCAAAGCAAAAATAAACCTCTGTTTTAATTATAAATAACGCACGCGAGTGCCACACATAACTACGATCACAATGTTGCTTACAAAATATACAGATAAAAAAATCCTTAATTTAAAAAAAATGAGAAATGAAATGGCGCGACTGACTTACAAGTAGTATATAGATAAGTTACGACTACAATATAGTAATTACGATATCGGTACGCCGAGACGCGGCCCGGTCTAATTCAGTGAAATGACAGAAAACTTTTACTCTGCGCGGGCGCAACGCAAGTTACGCAATCGCAGTGTAAACGCACCGCTATTCCACAGTAAACATGGCGACTCGATGTGAGCCGGCGAGTCTACGATCTCGTCGAATGTCGATTTTGTATCTATAACAGTTTTGTGCTCACAACTCTGACATATCAGAGATGAAAACTCGACCGAGCCGCGTGCGCACACCTTTAATAAATAACCGAACATACTTTAATAAATAAATTCTAATAAGTTACTATTACTCTTCAATTCTACACTAAACACAGCTGTCTGTGGCTTAAACACCTAAATGAGCCTAACGATCACATTTTATTTAGGTAACTAACATGGCCGCTCGACCTGAAAGTCTCTCAAAACTCAAAAATCGCGATCGCATAGCGGAACACACGCGATTCGCTTCCACGTACGAATTAGATTAAGAACCGACGTGAAAGGTGGTTATCCAACGTTAGAAAGGTGTCACGGTCGGGCGGCGCTTTCTAGCGCGAGTACAGAGCTAAATCGGAGATTCTGCGTTGTCTAGCGGCCGCATGGAACCCTCTAGTGCCGTCTGGAACGACCGGCGTGCGAGGCTCGAAGCGAGGGGTGCAGGATAGCCGTCGGCCGGTGTAGTCACCCCCCACTGAGCACCCGGACAGCCTGCGCGCCAGCCAACCTTCACCAGACGACGTCGAAGCCGTGGAAGTTCTCCTTGAGCCACAGTACATTGAGACACCAGAATCCGAGCTGTGACTGCAAGTCGACATTCGGCGCGGCACCCACGTTTGAATCTCTGGCGAACGCGGCACAAACATAGTGCCTGAGTTGCGCCTGTAGTACCCAGGACCATATCGGTACTCGTATTCAGCTTCGGACCCGCTGCAGCATGAGGAGTACTCGCAGTCGTGCCGTCTCGGTGGTGGTCGTCGAGCCGCCATCTTCCGTTTTGGCTCTCTCGGAACTCCATTCAATTCGTAGACCTTCATTCCATCATCTTCGTTTGCCTGCAGCCGCAGTGCTTCCCTTGCTGCCTCCGATTCGGTAAACTCGACCAGTGCACACACACAGTTCACTAAACTGGGGTTTTTGTTGAGGAATTGGCGCACATCTGCAGGTACTGGATTCCCTGGACGCAACACACGGACTAGGGCGATTTCCCCGCAACCGGCGAATAATCGAGACACGTTTTCCACACTCGGTCGATCGATCGGCATCCGTACTGCTACCACCGTCCTCGAAGGAGTCGTCTCATCGTACGGTGGAAGAGGCTCTATCCTTCTCAACTTGGTACCCAACTCATTGATCTCCAACTTGGTCGAAGCTTTCAGCGCTTCGGCGACGACTCTCCAATCCTTGGTCAGATGCTTGACCCGCTTGAAGCTGGATATGAGCTTGAGGGAGACGTATCCCTCTTTATTGCGGCGCACGTGTTTCAGCAAGAACGCATCCTTGGTTATATTTGCGTCGGAGAAGTAAAACTCGACTTGAGCGACGATCCTGGCTGCCAGTTCCTGGTCGGGTGGGGTGTAAGGTGGTTCGGAATCGGGAGCAACTTCGCATCCAGAATCCTTTCCACCGGCATCGGAGCCGGAATCGTCGGACTCCGAGGGTCCCGGCTCGTCGCTAGACGGACGGCGGTCCCGGTCGGTCGCGATGCCCTCGTCGGGCTCGGGCGTCGTCCCCTCCATGTGACCTGCTCTGAGTGACGCGGACACAAACGTGTGAGTCGCTCCGTGGTACGGATAGGACTGCGGTCGCGCGCGCTCACCACTCCCTTATATAATATCGGAGGGATGCACCGGCCGAGTAA
This sequence comes from Idaea dimidiata, assembly GCA_949358125.1. Classification (NCBI taxonomy): domain Eukaryota; kingdom Metazoa; phylum Arthropoda; class Insecta; order Lepidoptera; family Geometridae; genus Idaea; species Idaea dimidiata. Next base: position 15,659,300 of record OX442334.1, on the reverse strand, counting down.
AAGGCGACAGAGGCATTCGGAAATGCGGCGATACGGCGAGATGACATTGGTGACGCACCGCGCATGCGTGAGCTATCGCACAGCCTGTGTTTGGAGCGCGTAGCCGGTGCACGCGCTTCGAGATCTAAACTCCGAACCGCGCAGTAATAAAAAACAATATCAAAAACACACGCGAAGTTATCAGAATTTGTTCATGTTACGCGTGACTGAATCTATATAAAAGGTACATACACTAATTTGAGGTACAATTTTTAACAGACAACTAGGGCGTGTCTCGCCCGAAATGGTAACCCACAGATAACAATGATATCAGACACGCACATAATATGTATTTCATTGTTCAGCTTCGACTAGGTACCTGGCAAATTTATGATAATTACTGAATATGTTTCAAGGAGTTCAATAAGTATTTTTTCTGTTTTTAATTAATTCAGAATCATCATGCGATTTGTAGTGGGCATTCGTTTTTGCTATTGCATAAGGTCAGTGAAACTGATTCTTGTAATTAGTTACTTATGATATCGATGATGTAGGTGCAGCGAAGCCCTTGTAAGTCACCTACAATCTATGTCTATAAAATATGAATGTCCTGTCTGACTGACTAACTGAGAGATCAACGCACAGCCTAAACCTCTGATAGTAGAGAGATGAAATTTGTAGAGATCTTTCCTTACATGAAGAAGCCATTTGATAAGCATGGATTTTGAAAACTAAACCCCTAAAAAGAAAATGGGTAGCAAAGAAACATAGTGTTAATTTCAAATGCATTTTTAATATGACCATTGGCTATACCAGCGAAATGGGCCGGGTCAGCTAGTCATATATGAAACCTGTCCAGTTAGAATTAATGAGATTTAGAATAATCCTTGGTTGAGCACGTTAAGCATTAGGGCATTGACATCTTGTTTTCTAATGAATTTGTTTTACATAATTTACTTCAGAGTTGTTATTTTTTTAACTTTTAGGGAAACCTTAACCATTGATTTTAACGTAAATCAACAACAGAAACACATACTTGCCTACGTCCAAAGTTGAAAATCTCCTTTTTATTTGGAAGTCGGTTAAAATCGGATTTGGGTATGTCCAGTATCATCTGTGTATGTCAATTTTCTCGAAATTTGTTTGTAATTTTTCAAAATTTCGCCAACCCTAATTACTTGTCCTAGAGACGTGGAATTTGGAGATTGTGTTCTTATATTTTGCCAGGTCTTAATCGCTATTGTAACATCATTGAAACGTTGAGATAAGAAAATAAATAATAATACACAATTGAGACCCGGTAAAATGTAACGATGTTAACAAATCGTGTGAATTTACAAAGTTTATATCTAGGTATCCTATCGTTTCCTTGGGAATATTAAGAAAGGGTTTCTTGAAATTACCCCAGGATCAAGACTTATACGGATGGAACCACGGTGCATTGCCTATTTAGTTATCTATCTATATTTTAATAACCTCTAAACTCATATTCTAAAGAGAGGTCAAGGATCTCCAATATTTAGCAAGAATAACACCAGAAGTGCCGACACCTTAATAGAACCGTACAATAATATTTATTGCACACTCGAACCAACAAATTGAATGATTTATTGTATATTTACGGCGGGAAAAACGTCATTAAATGCTTCAATGCAAGCAGTTTGTGTTTAGGTATATAAATATATATTTTAATTTAGATACCTACTAAGATTTTAAGTACTTAATATTTCGATTATATAAGATGTAACAACGACACACATTTAAGCCGAAAGAGGGTTGTTCTAGACAGGTTCTAGACGTCTATTTTTAAATAACACTTTCTTGGGCAGTCGTGTAAAAATTTATCGGATTTCCAAAATTCGTAGAATAAAAGTTGCTCGCCTAGACGTCTAGAAAACCCCCCTTTCGCACTAAAAGGGTATACTCGTTACACCTTGTTTTGTATTCGTAGAGCCGCGTCGCGTCGTAGGGGTAACTACTATTTCAAAATTTTAACGAAACATTATTGTTTTGCTGTATTTTCTACTACGAATAAATTGCGGGACGAAACTGAATGCAAAACGGTAATTGTACGATACTTACCTTTGTACAGGGCATTTTAACTTTTACAGGATACAGGTTTTTTTTTCTTCTGATATATAAAATGAATTCTGTTTTGTTTGCGTTACTTTCATTTATGTATAGGTACCTAATAGTACCTATGTACGTAGGGCATTGAAAGAAAAATGTTTGATAATAATAAGTACCTATATTAAAAACGTTTTTTTTTTACATTTGTGTCTGGTGTCTGTAACCAATTTTAGATTTAAGTCTACAGTGTAACTCTTGTTTGTCCCAAATATTATTTACTTAGTTGTTTTTTTTTCATTATATTTTGTTGTTTTTTGATGGAATTATTAATAATTATATAATCGTATCAATCAATTATAACAACAGTATAGCATTGATTACATAACATAAATCCATTATTATGAAGCTCTAAACATCACAACGTAACAAAAATGATTCAATAAATATTCGGTTACAGTTGTCAACCGATAATCTAATTAGTTTGTCTGTCTGTCCATATCTACCACCTACGTAATATGAGGTGACAGGCCGGCAGCGGAGGCCTAGCCTTAATCTTGTTAGCTTTTCCAATACTTGACTATCGATTTGTGATGCAATCCTAACATGAGCTGCTTTTGAGAATCTTAGGGTGATAGATTTATCTATATTGGTGGGGTGTGGTTCTAGTAGTAGATACCCCGACTTACAGTCATGGGTTCGAATTCAGGCCGAGCGTATAAAGGTACCAATGTCTGTTTCTTTAAAAAAAGTTATGTACGCTAATAATATTATCACTCTTACGGTGAAGAAAAACATCGTGAGGAAACTGACATGCACGCACGGACATGCGTCTTACTGTCTAACGTCTCTAATGAGGTTCTTGCCCTGCAATGGGACAAATTAATAGGCTATTTTTTTACGTACTATCAATATAGTAACGTAATGGTTCTATATTTTAGTGAATATTTCTTGAATGTCATTTTTTTCTTCAGTTTGTTATTATTTATATATCACTATATTTATTCGTAAATTCAAAAACAATAATTAAAAATTATCTGCCAAGCGAAGCGTTTAAATTAAAACATTAAAATAACCTATCTTCCTATTTAATCCACTTGCATAATAAAAACTAAAGTAAACAACAAGGAATATGATAAATCTATCTTCTATAGGTAGGTACATACATATAAATTTTGAAGTCCTGATTGACTGACTGAACTGTACATTAACACAGAGCCCAAACCGCTGGTCTTAGAGACCTGAAATTCGGAGTGTTCTTTGTCAAGTGTTTATAGGCATTTACTAAGAAAGGGTTTTCGAAATTCAATCTCTAAGAAAAGGGGTGACATAAGGGAAGAAAGGGGTCAATTTTGTTTGAAACTTTTTAATCTCTTATTATTATTTTTTAATTATTATTTAGCACAATACTGTAGGGGCAGATTATCGGGAGGAGGGATAATCCTAATACTATTTTAACCTTATCCCAAGACACGCAGGTGAAGCCGCGGGAATAAGCTAGTCTGCACATAACAATGTTTTTACTATAAAAATTATTCAAATAAGTTTCGTCCGGTTTCACACGTCGTCGTTGTATTTCCGACTTTAAGTAAACAAACATATATTTTTTATAATTAATTGAACCAAAAACCAGATTAAACAAACAAGTTTCGAACAATAAACAACAACTCGATTTAGATGTTTCTTATGTTTTCGCGTTGTTTGATTGAAATTATTAAACTCATTTTTAGGTTTTTATTTAGTGGTGTTAGTAATATATCAACGTCTTTTCTTCAGAAAATGTAAATAATTGCCAACACGTACTATCCGTGGGTTCCAAAAATCTAAGAGTTGTCGTAAAATTGTTAACCGCCATTTTACAAGGACTCCCTCGAGTTGACTTATAATTACGACGACTTGGCTGTTTTGGTATCTGCAAATAACGAGCAAATATTATAAAATAGGTACCTACTTTTTGACACTGACTAATTCCATTTGGCCATAATCGGTTGTAGACTGAAAAAAAAACTCAAATGATTGGGTGCACAAGTTGTTGCATATAACCAAAGTTATTGATATTGGTGGAACTCAATCAAAATACGAAAAAAGAGAAAAAAGAAAAACTGCATTGATTTATTAATTAAGCTTGTCTAGTTTATTACTTACTTTACTGATTGATTGACTTGACTGACTTTACTTACTGATTATATTGTTGTTGGTTGTGCAAATAAAGTAATAATCTATCTATCTATCTACTTGAATACTTAAATTAATTAATTATTATACAGTTATCGATATAGGACATAGTATTATCACAGTACATAAAGACTGGGGTCTAGGGCATAGCAGTATGGAAACAAATGCTTACCAATGGCGGTGGACTCGGGGGGGGTCGCAAGGTTCAGGTGAGCTCAGGCACTTTCGGCGCGATTGGCACCGAGGGGTTTTAGTGGGTATACCTCTGGCCACACAGCATCCTAGGCCAGAGCCCCCATTGAAGTGGCCTGAAGGTCTTAACCAGATTTCCCCTCGTAAAAAAACTTAGGTACAAATCGAAAACGGCTCACTCACACAAACATGCGCGACGAGCCCCTAATGGGGTTTCGCGTAGATGTCAGTTCTGAGTGCTGCCTCACGACCGAGTCACGACGAATGTGCACATGTGTGTGCAATTTCCACATTGTGTGCAGTTTCCATACTGCTCCCTCTATGTACTGTGGTAGTATGTTGTAATTACGGACTTTAACCAAGAAAAAGGAAGGAAATCATGTTTGTTAAAGACTAGGGAGTTTTACACCGCGAGCGCGTTATTGCTAAAAAACTATATTTCTTGGAATTGTGTAATTCATTAGCAATACAGGACAATATACAAGGACAATATTAGCTATAGCACATAATTACACTTAAAATTATTAAAAAACTGTTCCATCCTTAATTTTACGGGAAGAAATATTAGACGGTTTTTTAATACAAACATCTCAACGATGGATATTCAAGGTTTATAGAATATAACTGTTTTATTCCCATTTTAGGAGTAAGTAGTAGGTAACCCAGTAGTATTCTCGTTTATTCGAAATATTTACATGATAGCCCTTATAGCACAGCTTATAGGGCGACCTGAAAAATCTAGCACTAGCTGAGCTATGACACCACTTTACGATCACCGGACATCCAGGCAAACTGATAAGCGGCACCGGAACCAAGCGTTTTGCTTCGTCATTCTTTATTCGTACTGCGAGGGAATGGAATCAGTTGCCTGAGTCTTCCCGGATATCCACAACTTGAGTGTCTTCAAGTCATGAGTGAACAGGTGTCCTAGGTAAGCGTGCAACATCTTGGACACCCATCGTCGCTATTCATCAGGTAAGATAGTGGTTAAACGCTTACCTATAAAACAAAAAAACTATATTAAAAACGCTTCATCCGTTTAGGAGCTACGGTGTCACAGATATGCCTACACAGTTGCAGAGACACCTCAAACTCATAACACTTCTATTTCTAAAAGTAGAATAATGTACCTTCAATTACATTTAAGTGCAAATTGAAAAAAATAACCTTAAACTCAGTACCCGCTTTACTCCGTCGTCGGTTAAATATTGCAATGAACTATAACAAAACGGGAGGTGAAGGCCTGTCGTGTCGTGACAGACAAACAGGAAGTACATTTTATAAACTATGTATGTAGGTACTTTATTGTATTGCACATGTTTTATTAAAATACTTTATCAAAAGATAGCGTCGGGTGCTATTATCGTAATTAAACTGAGGTTATACTTATTATGAACTTGCTGCGCCCCGCGGTTTCAACCGCGAAAGATTTATCAAAATCGGTTCAACATATTTTCTTTCATAAGAACCTTCTCCTGATCATAACGAAGACAACAAAAAAAGAATTTCGTAAATTTGTTTTTATTGCTTTAGGCATATTTACTAGAAATATTTTAAAGGAAAAATTCATCTTCAAAAATTCACTTGCGGCGAGATTTGAACTCGCGTCCCTGGATCAATATTCCAGTGCCTATACCGCTCGGCCACGCAAGTTCCTTCGGCCGGGAATGAATTTTTCCTTTGAAATATTTCTAGAAAAAAAGAATTATCGAAATCTGTCCAGCCGTTCTGACGTGATGCCGCTGACCACGCAAAATAGGGATTCATTTTTTTAAGAAGATAAAATCTTCTTTAACTATGTAGGTTTGATGGATACATTTTTGGCTATATTTTATCAAAACCCCTTCTACGCAAGTATAGTTTTTTACATAACTATACAACTGCTTCGTTAGGTATGTAGAGGTAAGTACATCAGTGATGTGTCATATAAAACAAGTCGTTTTAGATGCACCTTCTTTGATTTTTCATGGCTCCAAAAAGTGAGGGTATATAATGTATCTTGAGTTTGAAAGTTCAATAATTTATATAAACTTTATGTCAGACTAGCTGCGCCCCGCGGTTTCACCCGCGGAAGAGATAAACGCATTATCACGGGTGCGGGCGGCCGAGCGTTTCTTGAGCGGTTGCACTTTTTCGTTCATTACTCGAGTTCTACTAATTAGACTTTTTTAAAATTTACTTTCAAGTACAAACTTTTTGTCCTCTTTTCCTTTATTATAAGTATGGATAGATGTAATTATTTAGTATTGTAAGTGAGAGCAAATAAGACACCTGTCGAATCTTAATGTCAAATTCGTTTAACACCATTTTGTTATTAGAACAAGGTGTTTCTATGGTTACATTTCTTAGACGTACAATTTGCATGGGTTAACTATTTATAAAATATAGTTTTACTATAATATACTATAGCAAAATTGAAACTTTTTAAGTCTTGACCCTAAAATTGTGTAGGTACTAAAGACATCAACGCGTTGATATTCCACTTTCTAAAGGAAATACAAAAATAACAATATCTCAATTTAAAATTAGGTCACAAACAGTCAAAATCTACCTAAAACTGGGACTTATAAGTATTAGCGAAGATTAAATTAGTCCCTGACATGTATTATAACTGTGGTAACTTGGTGGTAACACCGAAAATGAGGAAGCCTTAGAGCTGTGAGCTGACAGCCCACTGGTAAAGTAGTTCTTCTATCAAAGTTATGTCATAGTTGGTAGACTGTTACGTATGTTTCATTATCCTTTAGATTTTAGCGCTTGAAAAAAAAAGAAAAAGTAAATACTTAATTACTAGGTGCGCCCCACGGTTTCACCCGAGTCAGTTTCGATCCCGCAGGATTATCGGGATAAAAATTATCCTAGGTAAATCCTCATCACTTAAACGTGCCTAAACTATCCCTATGTAAATTTTCTTCCAAATCGGTCCAAAAAATAAATATTAGGGGTGGACAATCCTTATCACTTAGGGGTATGAAAAATAGATAGTAGCTTATTCTCAGACCTACGAAATGCGAATATGCATATAAAATTTCATAAAAATCGGTCAAGCCGTTTCGGAGGAGTATGAGAACTAACAATGTAACACGAGAATTTTATATCGTATAAATAAGTAATCCAGTTTCTAATTAAATATCAAAGAAAAATCTATAACGTGTTAGGTACTTGTTAACAAATTATGTGAATTTAAAAAGTTTTTAATGTATATACCTACCAACCAATATTTAAAAGTGTCTATTTCTAGTCTATACAAGATGTAACAGGTAAGCCCTTTTAATCCGAAAGGGGGTTGTTCTAGACGTCTAGGCGAACACCTTTTGTTCTACGACTTTTGAAAATTCGAACTTTTTTTTGATAATTTTGAGATTATGTTTCACTGGAAAAACAGCTGTTTTTGAAAATAAAGGTAATTGAAGGTTTGATTGTAGTAGACCAAACTAAATGAAAGAACAACATAAGGTCAATGACCTCGAACTCTAAGAAACAGCTGATTTTCAAGTAAACTTTACACCTAAATTTTTCGAAAAATACTTCGAATTTTCAAAAGTCGTAGAACAAAAGTTGTTCGCCTAAACGTCTAGAACAACCCCCTTTCGGATTAAAAGGGCTTACCTGTTACATCTTGTATATAAACAAAGAGTAAATAATTACTAACTAATTACACCGCTTAGTAACAATAGATACAATATTTCCGCAAAGTAAGTAAGTAAGTACGTAATGTTGATGTTTACTCAATACCTATCGATGTCCACAGCTGACATCGGGAAGGTCATTGTCATTATGCGCCCGCGCACGAGAAACTGCGCAGCGCGGGCGCCACTTTATAAGTATACGATATTATACTAGCTGCGCCCCGCGGTTTCACCCGCTTAGGTCTTTATCTAAAATTTAAAAAATATGTCATAAGATCCTTCTCCTGATCTTAACGAACATAACTAAAAAAGAATTATCGAAATTGGTTCAGACATAATGCCGTAAACCACGCGAAATAGGGATTCATTTTTACATATTATAAGATGTCAAAGTTTATTTGTAAGTAACTAAGTAAGTGAAAAGTATTTTTGTTACTTCCTTCCTTTATTTGTTTACGGTCAGCCGCCCATCAGACAACAACCCTCTTAGGGACCTAGAGTTTATCCGCCACCACGACACCCACTGTAAGAGATGGGGTAACCCTATTTTATGCCGGGTCTACACGGTTGAACCAAATAAAGCGTACATCTGTCTAGGTAGGTACCTATAAGACAGTGACAACTTCCGCGGCAAATGTTTAGCATTCTAGGCACAATTTCGAGGTCGTTACAGGTGACATTCGGATGTACATGCTTTACACTTGTTATACTCAGAGACATGTCACATAATCGTCTTCGCTCCTTGAAGATTGTGCACTTGACAACTTTTGAAATATCAAATTCAATTATGTTCTCTAAGGTTAAGGTAGTTTTTTAACCGACGAACATTAAGGTTAATAACGGACTGGGATCTCTCTAACATCAAGCAGGACCGTTTTTTTGACCAAGTAGCTTTCTAGTTACGAAGTGGTATTATTATATTTCTATGGTGGTCACATACGCATTAGGTAGGCTTGCTTTACTTTTAGGAGTTCCTGAAGAAATTACTTATCGTTTGACAATAATGTCAGTCACATAGTAAAACAGAAGAAAAAATGAAATAATTATACATTTTATTACCTTTTTTTTCTAGCTTCGTCCTGCGGTTGCACCCGCGTAAGTGAGGATCCCACGGAAATAACGGATGCAGAAGTTTTTTCGTGAAGGATTAACAATCATACTTATAAGTCCACATTTACGATGTTAGTAGGACAGGATCAACTTGAAGCATAAATAGTTGAAACGCCTAAAGCTACATCTAGCACTTCCTAAGGTCACCCACCATTAAAAAATTGATAATTATTACTTACGTTATTTATATTTACGAGTATGTTTATCTATTTATTAAGAAGCCAGCGGAGGTTTTCCTTACAGCCGATTGTTCTTCTGATGCTAATTCATTACAAAATTCCTTATTAAAATTTTAATTTTCAAATATTTTTTTACTAGCCATCTATTCCAAAATACTTAATTAAAATGTCAATTGGAATTTAATCAAATTCGGATGTTAACAAACTTTTAATTTGTCAAATTCAATTTTATGGTAAATCATTTAGACAAAACAAGAGAGTAAAACCCATTTTTGGATTTTTTGATCATCATGATACCTAACTTATCACCAGAATATATATTTTGACAGAAATTAGCTCTCCAGCTAATATTCAAAATTAGTTATTTTTCCTCATTAACTCATTACATTAAAAGTTCACCCCTGTTTTTAATTAATTTATTAAAGTAAGATACAAATACATAACAATGTAATATTTTAATTGTTATAATAAGGCGAATTACAATTACTTATTCCATATATTTTTATGAATAGGTACCTTTTTATACTTATTTATATTTGTATGGAGTCTTGAACTTCCGCCATACATACTTTGCAGCCGGCATCTTAAGCATGATTGATCGAGTGATGTGCTAAGCTACTATAATATTACTATAATAGAAACAGAAGCTTCCTGTCTACCATATAATGAGGTTAGAAATCAAGGATTCACATTTTTTTATTAAACGTCTATAGATAGCTTCGTAGCTGTGCGACTTATTTAGCCATTGATATTAACAGTAGATATGGGAAGACAGTTTTACAAAAATATGAATAATTTCTGTAAATACAGCGTCGTCTTCGTACTAAGCTTTTATCTACTACACATAGCGTCATCTACTAATCGAGTTTCATTTTTACGATAGAATATCTTACTAATCTTACTAATATTATAAACCCGAAAGTTTGTATGTATGTATGTGAGGTTGTTACTCTTTCACACAAAAACTACTGAACCGATTGCGATGAAACTTGGAATATAGGTAGCTGGGGACCTGGATTAACACATAGGCTACTTTTTATCCCGATAATTCCGCGGGAACTGGACTCACGCGGGTGAAACCGCGGGGCGCAGCTAGTGTAACATATTGGGCGGCTATTACATTTTATTTTACGCAAAAGTAACATGAAGTATATTTAAAACATCACCCCTATTACTAGTACGTATATTTATCTCGATGCACATAGGTTTTTTTTCTTAAAATCAATTAAAATGTTCTAACTAGGTTTACTGATCCCTTTGTTAACAAAAAGATAAAATTAAACAAAATAAATGCCCCGGGTGAGGATCGAACTCACGACCTTAAGATTATGAGACTTACGCGCTGCCTACTGCGCTACCGAGGCTATGACGTGGCAATTGAATATAAGGTAGTAAAGGTGGACTGATAAGCTTCATTTGTATACAACTTTTTGTTTCTTTTATTTTTGTTTTTAATTTTAGAACACTCTTTATTTTTATTTCATATCGGTTGTGAACCGATTATGGCCATTAGGAAAAAAGCCAGTGTCAAGTATATCTTCTTTATCTTCATTGTACATATAATAAAGGAAGAGAGGATAAAAATTCTGTACCTACTTGAAAGTAAATTAATAAAAAAGTGGTCTAGGGGACTTAGGATAAGTAGTACAACAAAATTATATAATTTTTAAAATTCATGTTATGTCTGTCTTTTCTCTGTTTGCTCCTTATACAATTACTCCCTTACTTTATAAAATATTATTTACACATGACTAGGTATGTGACGTTTGTTTCTGTCTGTCAACTTTGAAACTTCATGTGATAGTAAAAGACAAACGATGCATAGTTATACAGCGCATTAATCAGCGTTTATATGTAAGGGGGTTAAAACCCTATTGGATAGTTCTATTTTTGAGGAACCTTGTGAGTTGCGGTACTTTACATCCAAATCCAATTAGTACATCCAGAGTATAATGAACGAAAAAGTCGGTTATACACATTTCTACGCACCCTAAGTCGCAGGTAACAAGCTAGTTTTAATATATGAGAAAAAGATGGGCTTCTAAACTACCGCTCCGATTTCAAAAAATATTGTACCAACAGAAAGCTATCGAGATGTAAAATAGACGAGCCTACGTCATAATTCCGACGGTGTTTACATATTACAATTTTTACCGATATACCGCAGGTTCAGGACTTACGCTTGTAAAACCACGGGACGCTGTTTTTCGTGTGTAAAAAAGCAAAGCTTGTGCTTTTTTTAAACTCCACCGACCCACACAAATAGACCCACCTATATACGAGTAATAAAGAAATAAAATAAAATTGTCAATATGTTTATCAACATTTCGCTTGTGAAGGTAGTTTCCTGAACGCCTTGCCTCTCTAGGTCAGATGCGAATGTTACACATGTAGGTCGATGGAGTGACGAGTCGGTTTACTGCACGGGTGACGTGTAGAGGATAATATAGATATACTATGGACAATATTCGGCACATCACAATCAGTCAAGATCATTGCGCATGAGTTTCTCGTGTCTTCTTTTCATTTGAGGTCGCGTTTCCGATTTGAGTGTAGGGTTTCGTAGTTTCCAAAAATAACAGGGATTGCATATTGCAACCCTAAAATGAAAAACAATTTTTGACAACCCGATTGCGAAGAAATTTGGAACGCAGACAGATGGAGTTCTGATACTTTATATCCCGAAATTCCCACGGGATCGGGACTTCCGCGATTAAAACTGCGGGACTAAGCCATAGTCTATCTTACTAATATTAGGGGTTAAAGTATGAAATTGCCGAGTTGTACTGAAAATCTTAATTGTTTATTTTTTAAATTTTTAACAAATTTATTTAATCAAAATAGTTGCCATTATTATCTATACATTGCTGCCATCTAATGGGAAGGTTATTAATGCCTTTGCGATAGAACTCCGACGATCTAGACTGCACAAACTGTGTGAAAGCATTTTGTACTGCCTCCTGGGAAGAAAACTTCTTGTCACGTAGATAATTGTCCAAATCACGAAAAAAATGGTAGTCCGTTGGAGCAAGGTCTGGTGAATACGGAGGATGACGAATGGTTTCTAAGTGCAGTTCCTGAAGGGTCAAAATGGTTTCTCGTGCTGTGTGAGGTCTCGCGTTGTCGTGGAGCAATAATGGTGAAGATCGATTCATGAGTCGGGGCTGTTTTACTGCTAGTTTTGTCAACATGGTTCGGAGTTCGGCACAATAGACATCTGCCGTAATTGCTTGACCAGATCGAAGAAAACTATAGTGAATAATACCATGCGGAGACCACCAAACAGTTACCATTAGCTTTTTATTGGTAAGTTTTGCTTTAGGACACTGTTGTGGCATTTGACCTGGGGTCAGCCATTGCATTTTTCTTTTCCGGTTATCATAAAGAATCCACTTTTCATCACATGTTACAATTCGATCCAATATTCCTTCATTTCTGTACCGGTTCAACAAGGCAACACAAGTTTCAACACGCGTTTCTTTCTGCAGATCAGTCAAATCATGAGGCACCCATTTTTCGTATTTTTTTATTTTATTGATTTGACGCAAGTGAGTCAATAAAGTGGGTAAGGTAACGTTAAACCATGCCGCTAATTCCTGGGTAGTTTGACTAGGATCGGCTTCCACTATCTCTCTTAATTCATCGTTATTCACCTGTGTGGGCGGTCTTCCTCGTGGCTCGTTCTTTAAGTCGAAATTTCCATCACGAAAGCGTTTAAACCAAAATCGCACGGTGCGTTCATTAGTAGACCCCTCTCCAAACGCAGCATTGATATTGCGGGCTGTTTCTGCCGCGTTAGTTCCGCGTCGGAACTCGTATTCAAAAATCACTCGAATTTTCGCGGTATCCATCTTTCTTGTCTAAATTGAATAACAAAAACAATTGAAAGTCGATATTCAAATGTTTCACATTTTTAAAAAAAAGAACATCACAGAAACCATTTGAAAAAAGTTTCATTCGAAAACCTCAAACCATGAAGATTCTATGTCAATTCAAAGAACCAATTGCAATAAAACGGCAATTTCATACTTTAACCCCTATTATTATAAACGCGAAAGTTTGTATGTATGGTTTTGAGTTTGTTACTCAGTCACGCAAAAACTACTGAACCGATTGCGATGAAACTTGGAATATATGTAGTTGTAAACCTGTTATAACACATAAGCTACTTTTTATCCCTATAATCCCGCGGGAACGGGACCTACGCGGGTGAAACCGCGGGGCGCAACAAATATTATTATGTTCCTATATGAATTGATAGATGCCATATAAGTCCCTACAATGTACATAACCGTTTACGGAAAGCAAATCTTACAAACTTATCAACTACACTCGAAACAAACGGAACCGAACAAAGTAGTCTCTATTCTCATGGATTAAGATTCAAAATAAAACCCAAGACCGACTTAGATGAAATTTCCGAAAACCTTTCGCGATGGGGCCAATGTCGATCGGAAGGAATTAAAGGTCGTATTGTACATGTTTTTTTTAATGTTACCAGTATATGATAATTATAGGTAGGTATATGGAATTGACATTTTTTATTTATTTATAGGGCAATTTAATTGAAATTCTGGTGTTAATTAATTTTGATTTTAAGTTTTTTTTACCAGGAAAATGATTTTTTCGAAAACAATATCAAGGTTTTGTAGGTATTTCCACAGTTAAGCCAGTAGTTTTAAAATCACGGACCATGGTTCAATTAGAGCATTAGGTGGGGTTCCCTACGCTACTTCGAAACACTATCCATCGAAACACCTTTCGCCGAAGACGATTGACCGAAAGATTACTTTACCGAATAGTTGTTTCACCGATTGTTCGTTTCCCCTATGGTTCGTTTCACCGAAAAAAATTTGACCGAAGCTCGCTGTACCGAAGGCTTGTTTTACGTAACAAATGTCATTTCCAAACACGCAACCTCCTTTCATTTACTTGATACATGTGACCATAGAATAAGAGGTAGTAGTACAACTAAGTTCACTGAGGCAGTAAAAACGAGCCGAGGCAGTAAAAACGAGCCGAGGGAGAGGGCTTAAACTTTACACGTCCTTGTCTGAATATAGCTCGAGAGCTAGCTCTAATATTTGGGTTTCTACTTGGCCCTCTAATTTTAAGTAGCCTTTTAATTTTAAGAAACTTTCTTGAAATTTGAGCAGATCTTCATATCCGTATATTAGGAGAGGTATATTACAAGTTTTTAGCTGCCTCAAATACCTACCCAAATATTGGCGCTAGCTCTCGCGCTATATTCAGACAAGGACGTGTAAAGCTCGTTTTTACTACCTTAGTGGACTCTCTAGTTATATTACTACCTCTTATTTCTATGGTCACATGTGTCAAGTAAATGAAAGGAGGTTGCGTGTTTGGAAATGACATTTTTTACGTAATACGAGCCTTCGGTACAGCGAGCTTCGGTCAAAATTTTTTCGGTGAAACGAACCATAGGGGAAACGAAAAATCCGTGAAACAACTATTCGGTAAAGTAATCTTTCGGTCAATCGTCTTCGGCCAAAAGGTGTTTCGATGGATAGTGTTTCGAAGTAGCGTAGGGAACCCATTAGGTGTACATAAGGAAAACACCCACCCTAAAAACAGATTAGCGGTAAGTTACAAAAATACACCATCTGTGAAAATTTCAACTGTCTAGCTATGGCCTATGCTATTATGACAGTTCATGAGATACAAACAAATGGACAGTGGAGTCTCAGTAAAAGGCTCTAGTTTCTACCCTTCGGGTATGGAACCTTAAAAGTTGCTAAATGCTGTATCGGCTATATGCAAAAATGGTGCGAAACCAAAACTTAAAAGCTTAATAACGAGAGTGTGACCTCGACCTTGCTGTTTTGGCATTGGACGACGGGTACATGCTGCCAGATTGTGGTTTGCGGGAAAAACAAGTTTCAAAGAAGTTTATAATTAAAAGCAAGTACCCAATAGTGCACGCAACAGTCATATGAAGGTAAGAAAGGATATATTTCGAAATTTCCACGGGATCTGAACCTAACTCAGGTAGAACCGCGGGACCGTGCTAGTCGTTTATAAAACAAAAACTGCTTTTGGATACACCATGCATTACATATCTACATTTAAAAATGTTATAAAACATTAGAGTGTACGCACTATGACACAATTTACTTGAAATTCCTCTTTGTCTTATTTAATTTTGTGATATACACCCTTAATTAATGAGTCCTTTCATCATCAAATTATTATTTTTTTCTCAAAATCAGGTCAGAGGTTCAAATCTCACTGTTAAAGTTAAACTTTCCAAGAAGGGTCAATAGTACCTACTTAAAAACGATTATTTTCAATTAAAAAAATCCTTCAAACAAGCATTTAATTACATAATAATTATGTAAATATATCAACTTTTGACAGCTTAAACGACTGCCCAATAAATATATAAATAAAAAAGCATAAGGACAACGGATGTGGTGACTCACAGACAGATACAACCACAATAATTTCGGATTATGTAATGCTAATGTACAACGCACATTGATGTGTGCGACAAGCCAAGATAAAAAAAACAAGTGGGCACTTGTTTTAAAAACTTTTTTTTATCTAAGCTCTGTCTGTTCAGAAATATCCGTGAATGCACAGCAATTTGATTTTTGATATGAACGCAAACGCTGAGTACAGCATCAGTAGGATCAGAATACAGTTTGTTATACTAAATCTAAGATAAGTTACTTCATGAGATTTTATGTATCTCTAAACAATGTTGGTTAATTGCCCACAACCTAGGTCAATCAAACAGTCATCTATCTTTTTATTCCGTTCGATTATATTCGATTTACAGGCCCCAAAATTGTACTCGCACGCAGCTAAATCCAATCTCTCACGATGCGAATAAATTTGTTTAGGCAAACTCGCGTTTTATTTATTAATGGATTGTTTCTTTGCTTGTACCGACGTTTAGCTAACTTTACAGTTAGCTTAGTTATGGTAGACTAAGATGTCTCATGCATGAAGTTAATATTGTGTTTTATTACTATGCAAAATCGCGAAAACAAGAAATATACTTAATAAAAATGTCTTAATATTAAACATAACAAAGCCATTGAAATTACATATCGCATGTAGTCGATCACTTGTCGTGTCGCATTGTTCCGTCGCAGTAACCATTGTGCGCTGTTTGAATTTCGGTGTTGTCTGAAGGCTGTCTCCTTCGTCAATGGTTTACAAGAATTGTAATACTTTACCTTAAGGATTTTCCTAAATTGCAATAATGTGTTTTGTTAATAATTATGTTTAATTACCTGTTTTTGGGGTTCCGTTAGCAAAGTTCCTTTGTGTTTTCCTATTGCAGTGGTAATGATAAACCCACTCATATACTACAATTCTTGTCCATATTTACACATTTTCCCGGGTCTTAATCGCGTGATTTTAACTTTTAAATTTTCCTTACCTCGATGTTTCGACGATCGTTTCGATCATCATTGTAACAGGGAAAATGTGTAAATTTATACGAGTTTCAATCGTGTTAGTTTCAAAAAAAGTTTAATGCTTGTCTATCCAAAGGTTGACTGAAAGAGATCGCTTTTAGAGATGAGACCGCCCGGGCTCGGGTCGGCGGAGCTTCGAACTGCGCAATTCGAGCTATCTCGTAAGCGTCGAGTTGTTCACACATATTACTATGGTAATTGGTATTGATAAACTAAAATCTTATAATGGTTTCCTAATCCTTCGCCTTAAGAATCCACTACCCGTCTATCTGTCGGTCTGTTCGTTAGGTTGTATAACATGAACCGTGAACGCTAGAAATTAGATATTAGATTTAGTTGCCGCTATAACAACAATTTAAATTAGTATACAATTTGTAACGAGTATGCCCTTTTAATCCGAAAGGGGGTTGTTCTAGACGTCTAGATGAACACCTTTTGTTCTACGACTTTTGAAAATTCAATTACTTTTCGTTAATTTTGAGATTATGTTTTACTGAAAAAACAGCTGCTTTTGAAAATAAAGGTAAGTAATTGAAGTTTTGATTGTAAACCATCAAACAAAATAAAAGGACAACATAAGGTCAATGCCCTCGAACTCTCAGAAACAGCTGATTTTCAAGTAAACTTTACACCAAAATTTTTCAAAAAGTACTTTGAATTTCCAAAAGTCGTAGAACAAAAGTTGTTCGCCTAGACGTCTAGAACAACCCCCTTTCGGATTAAAAGGGCTTACCAGTTACACCTTGTATATATACCATTTTTTTTTCTAAAACGAGTGATACACAGAGAGACAGACACGCGAGTGTGTTATCAAAGTTCAAATTTTACCTTTACCTTAAAAATAAATAGTTTCGTACGATGATTCGTACATAAGTCCCTAATATAAAATCAAAGACAATATAAAATACAGTTAGACGCAGCTATTTAGGTTGGAATACAAAATAACATCGTGTCATCATCACAATAATCTAATAATAACAATTACTAAGATCAACAAACTAGGTATATTACGTCGCGACGTTTTGTTATTCTGTGGAAACGCCGGGCGAGGTCGCGTGCGTGACCTAGGCTAACAATAAACAAGTGCCAGGAGCGGACTAAGGGCGGGAGCAATTTCTTCGAGAAGAAATTTCTTTTTTTTAACTTCTGAAACCACTGACGGAAAATGATGGGCGTATGAGGTATGTGTATGTCTTTTTGGATTCCGATTTGGAAATATCCGAATTTAAAATATTAATATTTTGTTGTCAATTATTACTGCAAAAGGAAGGTACTTTTCTATGACTCTATTTTAATTTTATAAGATACTAGCTGCGCCACGCGGTTTCACCCGAGTATGTTCTGATCCCGCGGGAATATCTGAATCGGAAAGGTACCTAGCCTATGGTTCTCCCGTCTAACTCACCAAAATTTATTTAAATCGGTTCTACGGTTAAGGCGTCAAATCGTATTACTGACAGACATAGTTACTTTCGTTTCGGATTTTTAACATTAGATATAGATATAGATCGATTTACTTTCAATTATTTTATTTCTTTTATTTTTATTACACTTCACAATAACCTAAAAATAATTGCTTGAAAACTTTTACATTTATTATTGATATAGATATTACTTCGAAGTAAATTTTACGCCTGTTATGGTATAATTAGGTCCAATTCAATCCAAATTTACCCAAATTTATAAGAGTTTAATACATCAGATCTGCTAATGCATAGATAAGTACATGATTAACCTCGAACTAAGTACCGAACAAATTAAGTTTAAATTTAATTTTAATCTTAATCTGCGACCTAAGTGGCTTATTCGAAGTCATAAACGTGTAAATTGAACTGTTATACGTTGCAAAAAGTGTTCAATTTGCCCGAAACTTTTTCGGCCGAAATATTTTAGTAGAATATTTAAATAAGTACAAATAGCTTAAAATATTACTACACTACAGTTTGCCTTTTCAATACAGTTCTTTAAGCAAGATGCACAGGTTAAGAAATAAAGATGTCAAAGTAAATAAAAGATAAAGATATTACTTCATAGATTTTTTTATTTCAAAAATCAAAACACTTAAACTAACACTAGATAAACTTAACAACTAATAGGAACATTAATCCATCAGATTTTTGAGGGAATTGTCGCGACGTCTGATCGAGGCGACCGGTGATCCCAGGGCTGGCGGGTTCCTTTCTCAGCGAGTTAGTCTCGCTATACAGAGAGGGAATGCTGCCAGCATCTTGGGAACTATGCCTCGTGAAGGCGTCGACGATGGCTTCTTCTTTTTTAGTTAAGTGTTTGTTTTTGTATTTGTTTGTTTATTTAAATTGCTAATAATCCTATTTATTAAATAAAAAATTTCCATTTATTACTAAGTCATAAGTTGGGGAACATTAATTATACACTATTAAAATTTTAAAATGGAAGTTTAATACAATTACACTTCAAATAAATTTTATAATATTATGTCCACTGTAATCTATCATTTGCCTGCCTTACATAATATTTACTACTTGTTCTAGTACGAAGCAGGATAATTCCTCTGACTCCTCACAGATTGGCACAAATCTACGATAAGTGTATGTGGTGCACATATTTAGAAAAGACAATGGTATCTTCGATTTCAATGTGTCACTGAAGTTTCGGCCACCTTTTATTTACTATTTATTTATTTTAAGTCCTGCAGTAAGATACCATGGTAACCGCCAATATCTAGAACGAGTCAATCTATGGCAGTAAATAAAAGGTGAAACATTGAAAACAAAGAGACTTTTCGGGCAAAGTAGTTTCGGCAGAAACGTCAGCAAACCGGAAAAATTGATTTAAATAACTTTTAATAGTTAGGGAGGTACTAGACCATTTATTTTAAATTAAATTTGAAGAGTGCGTTAATAACTACTTAGGTCTAGTTATATTAATAACTAATAGTATTGACCTCATGAATTTGAGATAATTAGGTGATATAATATGATAGTAGGGTTTACATTAATATTAATAGGTAAACTCACTTACGGCGATGCTCAAACTTACGTCTTTGAATATTAAAAATGAGTTTCTTCTTTAACATATTTTTAGTAGAGAAGCCTAGCTAGAATATTAATTAATCAAATTTCCAAATATTTGGGTATATACTTATACTTATTAGGATTTGATAATTACTTATTATGTAACTTTTTGCCTCGATTTTTCCACAGTATTAAACTTCGAGAGGTAAAACTATGGGGCATTAACAAGAATAAAACTAAAACTAAAAAATACCTTATTAAACCTCTATCTTCGTAATTGTAAAACTGTATATAAATGATGAGACGTTGCTAAATTGAAGCACACTCGCTAAGGGACGCCTTAAAAAACGTGTAATAAAAATTAACTTTCTCTTAAACGCCCCTACCCCCGAGCTTCCGTCCTTAATCCTGCTCAGCACCTGTATTGCGAACTATCAGGAAATGCACTACGGAAATGCGCCGGGCAAGGCCGCGAACAGATGGCGACTTATCTCCAACAAAGACATAGATGTAGGAAATAGAAGAACCTAGGCAATTACACAAGTGCTAAGAATACCTAATTAGTTAGTGCTTAGGCTATTTATAGGACGGCTAGGATGTGATTTAATGTAAATTATTATGTTTGCTGTTTCCCTGTATTGCTTAGTTTATAACTCTATAATCGTAGTCAGAGTTAAAGACAACAAGCCAAAAAATATCGGCCAAGTGCGAGTTGCACACAAGCACGAAAGGTTTCGTACCATTAACATAATTGGGTAAGAAACCTTCCAAAAAATCAAGAATCTTAATGTTACTTTTTATTTTTACCATTATGTTACTAGAAGGCGTCAGTGGTAAAAATAGATCGCACTAACATTGCGTTTAGTATGTGAACCTTCCTAAATATTCATTTTATTCTGTGTTCAGTATTTGTTGTTACCTAGAGGCAACAGAACTAGGTAATCTTCAGTGATAATTACTTAATTAATTAATAGACATAATCACTGTGGCCCTTATATGATCTCCTTATTGCAGGACCTAAATAGTTCACCTAATAAAAAATAAAAAACACACAAATAATAAAAAAATTAACACCAACTTCTAATATAAAAAAAACGTGGTTTTTGAAGTAGTTGGAGAAATTTTTATTCACAATTTATTTTACGATAAAATAACGAGAAACGATCATGGTATCGTATCGCAAAGCTTTTCTTATACCGCGATACGACAAAGCATGGGTCTACTAGTCTTATCTAAGACCTCATTATCTATAGGTAGGTAAAATTCATTTAATAATTAGCGGGACAAACAACTTCTGTCTTTATCACACATTATTGCACATTAGTGCAATATGTTATGTTAACTACAATGACATTGGCTTTGCAAGTGACACTGGCCGAATGTCGCAGTGAAAACGCATTACTGTACCTTCAGGTCGGGTAAGGCCATTCGCGCTACGGGCGAAGTACCAATGGGAAAAAAGTCAAAGTATTTGTAAGGTGACAAAAATATTAACTTGAAGTTGTGCGAACAGTAGACCTCGTCAACTTCATGTGAACACAATCCACAGTTATGTATGGATGACAAAAAATATATTTTCGATTTAATATTTATCCAAAGCTTTGTGAAGGTCGGTGGAGAAATACGACCTGTAAAGGAGAATTAACATACTGACCGACGAAATAGTTTTTTCCAGACTTGACTGGACACATTTTGAAGAAAAAATTACAAACATAAAGAAATAAAACTCAATTTCCAGTTTCAATCGCGCTGTTTTTATTATCAGCATTTTCGCAATTCTTTTCCGACGTTTCGGAGCCTTTACAGACTCCTTCCTCAAGACAACCCTACTTAAATTAAAGATTAAAACTATTAAAAACCGAAAATGAGTTTATTTGAATACAAATTCGCGAAAACAGAAGAAAAATACAAAGAGTTTTGCGAACGGTACCGGTTATCTTTCACCACCGACCGGTAGCATATCCGAGCGGTGCGCGGGCGCAGGAAGCGTGCGTTACTGTGTCAATGACGTTGCTGTCTCTCTTTACTACACACATGTTTGTGATTAGGTTTTCCATTAAAGTTATTTTTGTTTTTGAGGTTTCGTACCGCAAATGATTAAAAAAAACCCTTATTTAGTTTTAAATGTGTTGTTTTTGTAATATTTTTGTGATTGATCAAATAAAAGTGTTATCTATCTATCTTATAATTATAAATTCATCCGTCTGTCAAGACCATAGACTCCTTTTATCTCAGAAACGCCAGAGGTATCGAGTTGAAATTCAAACCATGTATACTGAGGTCTATGGTCACTCTTTGGTGTATAAAAATCAAGGTTCTAAGTCCAATCGATAAAAAAATATGGGCAAATTTGTATTTACTTTGGATTTTTAATTTGGAACTTTACTAAAAAATTGTTCCCAAGTCGGGAACTATAGCGTGGTGCAATGGTTTAGCTCGCTGAACCAAAGACGCCAGTGCGAGAAGTTGGCATTTTTCGAGTGGTTGGCATTTTGAGAAGTTGGCATTATGAGATTAGTCGATTCGAGCATCGCCGCGAGTGATTTTTTGAAGCTGTATTTTTGCTAAAAATATTGCTACTCATATAATTTACCTAAACCTACTATATTTACAGAAATGTAGCTAGTAAAATGTAAACTAGCTAGTAGGTGAAGTATTTTTGTCCTTTTCGAAGTCGATTTAATAAATCTTAAATGACTGTTAAGTCTATTCTGTAAGTTTAAAACATTCGTTATCAAAATCCCAGCCCACATGTTTCAGTACTACGATAGTGGTAGTGGTCAGTGCCACAGGGCTTCCGCTAGGACATCCGGGGTGTCCTGGGATGTCCGTACAGATTCCGATGTCATGTGAACTAGGTTACCTATATAAAAACGTTACCCAATCAGGGTGCGTTCCCTGATTAGATATATAATTATTAATAAAGGAAAAAAAGAAAAATATTATATTGGGGGGTGATTTTAATATAGATATGCATACACAAAACAAATTTTCAACTGATTTTGACAACTTATTACTAGCTAACAACTTCATCCGTCAGGTGAAGACTACAACAAGGGTATGTACTACCACCTCTACTTGCATAGATCTTGTTTACACGAACTTCACACAGGCTCATACAAAGGTACGTGATTTGGGATTATCTGACCACCATGGTGTTTTGGTAGAGATTGACATTGAACCAGTTACAAAACATGACTCACAAACATTTAAAAAAAGGACATTCACGGACCAACAAATACCATATTTTAAAAAAGAGCTAAACGCTATTAATTGGACTGACCTATTATTACATAACAATAACTCAATAAATAAGAATTACAATATTTTCCACAATTTAATACAAAATCTTATAAAATTATGCTTCCCTCTAAAGCAATTCAAGATTTATATCAAACCTAAGAGAGTAAACTGGCTCACTGCTGGAATTAAAAAGGCATGTAAGCACAAACGTTTGCTTCGTATTCTATTAAACCAAACAAATAATAAAATTATCAAAAAATACTTTAAATCGTATAGGAAAATATTAAAGAAGTGTATAAATACGTCTAGAAAAATTGAATATATAAGAGAAATGGCAAACTCGGATAATAAAATTAGAACAATGTGGAATATAATAAAAACAAAATCAGGTAAAAAATGTGACAGAAAATGTAAAAATATAAAGCTAAATATTGATGGAAAGACAATAGACTCACCTACTAAAGTGGCAAATGGTTTTAACAATTACTTTGCCACAATAGGTCAATCTAGCCCTAAGACGCAAAGCATTAAATATACCTATAGAGGTCCGCCTACGAATAGTATATATTTGCGTCCTGTAGATGAAGTCGAAATAAAAACAATACTAAGTAAATTAAAAAATAAACAAAGTTTCGGTTTTGACGAAATTCCATCTATTGTTCTTAAAAAATGCGCACCCGAACTAGCCCAACCACTAACTATACTAATAAATCAATCATTTTCAGAGGGCGTTTTTCCAGACCTCTTAAAAATATCTATAGTAAAACCTGTACATAAGAAAAGTGATAAAACGAAGCCCTCAAATTATCGACCTATAGCTCTACTTCCATCGATTTCTAAAGTTTTTGAGCGAGCAATGTCTAACCGGTTATATGACTACCTAGAAAAACACAACATCTTGAATGAAAACCAATACGGATTTCGTAAAAATAGATCAACAACCCTTGCAGTATATAATTATATTCAAAAAGCTTATTCTTATATAAATAATAAAAAGTATGCAGTAGGTATCCTACTCGACATGACTAAAGCATATGATAGAGTACAATTCAAAATCCTGCTGTCTAAATTAATAGATGTAGGAATCAGAGGCATTGCATACGAATGGTTAAATTCCTACTTAAATAACCGAACACAATATGTTCAAATTGACTTTTATGATAAAAGAACGAGCAAGGTAGAAAGCTATTTATCAGAAAAAAAAAATTTAAACTGCTCCATTCCCCAGGGAAGCGTTTTGGGATGTGTGCTATTTCTGATCTACATAAATCAACTTCCAGAAATCTTAAATACTCATTGTGTGTTGTTTGCGGATGATGTCTCGCTTTTATTCGAATACGAAAATTCTAAAGAATTCTTAATTAAACTACGGGAAACATTTAAAACGGTAGTAAACTGGTTAGAAACCCATAATCTTAAAATAAACTTTTCAAAGACTAAACTTATCGAATTTCGACCTCATCAAAAGAATAGCTTAAATATTCAACTACAAATGGGCAATACTCATTTGGAAAAGGTACATACCTGTAATCTATTGGGCATTCACATAGATACACACCTAAATTGGAAAGCACATATAGAGAATCTAAAATGCAAACTCTCTAGATTCTCATATGCTCTATATGAACTCAAAGTAAGCACTGATAAGAGAACTGCTTTAGCTGCATATTATGCTTATGCACATTCATGGCTTAGTTATGGTATTATTTTGTGGGGAAATGGTACAGACGTGGAAGATGTACTAATAAAGCAGAAAAAACTGATACGTATTATCGTTAATATTGACAACACAGACTCATGCCGACCACACTTTACCGAATTAAGAATACTATCTGTCCCATGTATATATATACTAGAATTATGTAAATTTATTAGAAATAACCCCAATATTTTTGACGATGCAAAACCAACCAGACTATTTGCCGCCAGAAAAAACCATGTAAACAAATTAAAAATCCCCAATAGCCGTTTAAAAATGTATGGTAATAGTCCCTATGCCATTGCAATAAAAGTATACAATAAATTACCTAATGAACTACGAAATGAATCTAATACAAAAACATTTATAAATAAATTGAGAAACTTACTCTATAACAAATGCTATTATAATATTAATGAATTTTTTAATGATAAACAGTTATAACTCAATATTGTTGACATTTTTACCAATTTTATCTATGACATCTTGACATTCTTAATTAATACAAATTTAGTTTGTGTTTGTCTATGTTTGTAATCTAATTATTCTTTTAGATTTAAAACTACTTACTGACATTCACTAATAATACTTACCTCTGTTGACATACCATAACAAAAAATGAGAACTAATAAATTGACCTGCTTCACGTTCAATAAATTCAATAAAATCGAAAAATTATAATTTACCCTTATTAATAATAACATTTGCCTGAATTTAATTTATATAGACTCATTGCTACGCCCAAAAGGGTTTCATGATCACACAATATTGTATTTTGTCACCATCTGTACTCATGTCATGATTATGCAATAAAGAAATTGAATTGAATTGAATTGAATTGAATTAGATAACGTATCCCTTTGCGTGTGGCTCGCATATGCATCCACCTTTCTTCTACAGAGGTACTGCTACGAAGTGGACCTAAGACGAAATTAGTGGGCTTAGGGGCGACTCTAAACGCATGAGTAGATATCAATTTCAGGATACTATAAAAATACTGATAAATTGCTATCATTTGAGTTGTAAGCGTTGTATGTGTATTTTTATTTTTTTAAATCACACTAACTCCGTTTTTACCCGGCTGGAAGGAAAGTGTTATGTTTTTCCCGACTATCTTGTATTGTTTGTAATATTTTTCCTCAGCTCGTATCTGCCAAACCACGCAATAGAATTCTTTAATTAAGGTATCGTTATTAAATATTACAAACTTATTTAATAGGAAAACAACCATTTCAATTTAAAATAAAATACACTTTATTTATAAACATGTACTTTTTTTAACTTAAAAACTTAGGTAAAGTCTCATTGTTTCAGCAGATTTGATAACCCATTTCTTAACAAATAGAAAAACTCAAACTTAAAAAATCTCACCCAGGCCAAAATCCCAACCCAAAAAAACGACACATGAACCTGTCTAGAGTCTAGAAATAATGAAAACAAACAACTGTGTTTTACAGGAGTTTATTAATAACTTTACTAATTACATGAAATAGTGAGTACGCGTGTCCGACCATCTCGAGGTTTTGATGGGAAAGAAAGGATGCCAGTTCGCTGGCGAGTGAAGCTCGTACGTATGATAGTAACTACCATACGTACGAGCTTAACAACTGTTGTTATTGCGAGATGTGACACCGCGTAGTTCACGTCGATCGCGCACTATGGGGCGCGAAGAACCTAACCCGCAACCTTCAGCATCACAACCAGGTGTCTAACTTTTCACCCAACGAACCACATAGGTCGTTTGCCACAAAAATTCCCACAGAGGGCACGACTGACAATAACATATAGCCAGCGAACGTGACTGGTACACTACCTACTTATAGTACCAAAATTTCTTAACACTTTACCATTCTAAATACAACCTCCTCTGTCAATCATGGTTAGAGTTGGAGGTAGATACCTCTAATCAATATAGCGTTATATTATATGTTTAGCTGTCAAATATATCAATTGTTATTACGCTTGTGTAGGTACTGTTGTTATACGTATGATGATAATTGTTGTTATGGTCAATTTGAATCGCGAGGAATTTATTTAGATCGGCTGTAAAGAAAAGAAAAAAATATTTGTTTGTTTATAGAATAGAATAGAAAATATTTTAGCACAAAACACACGACACATTAGAAAACAATAATAATAAAACAATAAGATTATGTTATAAAAAAGTCGTTATATCGAAGGATGTGTTGCTAACAAGAATAGCCTCAGCATAATATGTTGCGGCTACGTAGTGGAACCACTGGCCTTCCAGCAAATCCTTGCGGTGGCGTTTGGAGCTAAAAAACGGCATGCCAAAATGTTTCTGTGTTTTTCGGCGTCTTTATGTATCAAAGTAGAGTCCCGGTATCACCCGAGTAAGTCTTGATCCCACGGGTATATCGAGATCAAAAGTAAGTATGTGTTACTCCCAGATATCGTAGCTTTCTATTGGTGAACGAATTTTCGAAACAGTATATCTATAGTAGTTTCGGAGTCTATTCGTTAAAACAAACAAATCTTTTCTCCTTAAAATAATTGGTATAAGTAATAATAAGTATAGATTTTGAATTTTGAATTTGGACGTGACTTAATCCTTTGCACTGGAGTATACTAAATTATTGCATTACAATTAATAAGCATGTAGGTATTGATAATTAAGAGATTGATGTCGATATCGTAATGGGTTTACAAAAGGTTTATATCAGGTTCGATTACCGGATTGAGATCTTGTTCATTATTGCTTAGGGTCGACGCCAACTATACGATTTCGTGGCATACTTACTTCTGTGAGGCGGGTTGTATAACTGAAAAAATTACGATCTTTATTGAAAAAATGGACTGTTAAAATATTAATTAATTAATGAAAATTAGTAAAAAATTGTTCTCTTTAAAATAGTTCATCAATCATGAATCAAATTAAAGACTAAATTGATTGTAATTAATTTGCAATTGTGATATATCTTAAATATTTAAAGAAAATCTTTGATTTGATTCCTTTCTTTACTTAAATCACTTGGATAAAAGCGGTTTACAGACCTTTAGTTTCAAAGCGTAATTTGGTAAACTACCTACGTCCCGCGGTTTCAGCCGCGCAGCTAGTAAGTAATAGCTATAGATAAACCATTTCTTAATTGCTGTCCTTTGTCGATCATTATTCGTCAATGCTTCACACAAAGGCGACCATGGTCACACACCAAATGTAAGCCATATGGCTAATGTTTACGCGCTCATCTAATCTACTCAATATAGAACCTTATTATTCGGGACGATCACGACTTCTCTGTTGTTGATTTTGTAAGGTTAACGAATTACCTACGTGATAATAGTAGGTACAAACATGTAGTTTGTAGTGTTAGTAGATTAACATCTGGGCCCTTATTCTCTAAAAACATAGCATGCGACAAACAGGCGGGATGCGTGAGCATTGCAGAAGTCGATTTGTTGCAGGAGTAAAAATTATAGCTATTTTATAACTTATTTTAATACTGATTGGCTGAGGAATAGGGAAGCTATCTAAATGATTAAGTAGCCCTTAATTTTGAAGGCTACTTAACAAATTAAGTAGTAATTTGGTAAGTAAAATAACACTTACAAAATACGAATTAACGTACATCTCCTGCACGTCGCGTCGCCTGCATTCCGCCGGCATTCTGCATGCTTTGTCCTTACCGAATCGAGCCCCTGGTGGCGTGAATGCGATGTGTTAAAGGTCTATTCATTAATACTTCTTGTTTAAGTGCGGTGTTAGTCTAGTGGTAGATACCCCGACTTTAATTCCGAAAGTCGTGGTTTTGTAACCCGGCCGCGCACCTATGTCTTTTTATTTGATAAAAATGTATGTCGTTATTAACATCGTTCTGACGGTGAAGGAAAACATCGTGA
Organism: Idaea dimidiata; assembly: GCA_949358125.1. Classification (NCBI taxonomy): domain Eukaryota; kingdom Metazoa; phylum Arthropoda; class Insecta; order Lepidoptera; family Geometridae; genus Idaea; species Idaea dimidiata. The sequence goes on along the minus strand of OX442334.1, from coordinate 15,630,725 downwards.
GGAAACCTACGACTTAAAATCATATGCACATAGGCCCAATTGTACTTACTAGAGCTGATTGCGGAAACACACAGTTAAAACTTTTACTTGTACTTCTTACGTCTTTATGTTTTAGTGGTTTAGTGGTTTAGTGGCCCGCTCCCGTTTTGATATCGGGAAACCGCGGGACGCACTTAGTAAAATAATAGGGGTTAAAGTATGAAATTGCCGTTTTATTGCAATAGGTTCTTTGAATTGACATAGAATCTTCATGGTTTGAGGTTTTCGAATGAAACTTTTTTCAAATGGTTTCTGTGATGTTCTTTTTTTAAAAAATGTGAAACATTTGAATATCGGCTTTCAATTGTTTTTGTTATTCAATTTAGACAAGAAAGATGGATACTGCGAAAAATCGAGTGATTTTTGAATACGAGTTCCGACGCGGAACTAACGCGGCAGAAACAGCCCGCAATATCAATGCTGCGTTTGGAGAGGGGTCTACTAATGAACGCACCGTGCGATTTTGGTTTAAACGCTTTCGTGATGGAAATTTCGACTTAAAGAACGAGCCACGAGGAAGACCGCCCACACAGGTGAATAACGATGAATTGAGAGAGATAGTGGAAGCCGATCCTAGTCAAACTACCCAGGAATTAGCGGCATGGTTTAACGTTACCTTACCCACTTTATTGACTCACTTGCGTCAAATCAATAAAAAAAAAATACGAAAAATGGGTGCCTCATGATTTGACTGATCTGCAGAAAGAAACGCGTGTTGAAACTTGTGTTGCCTTGTTGAACCGGTACAGAAATGAAGGAATATTGGATCGAATTGTAACATGTGATGAAAAGTGGATTCTTTATGATAACCGGAAAAGAAAAATGCAATGGCTGACCCCAGGTCAAATGCCACAACAGTGTCCTAAAGCAAAACTTACCAATAAAAAGGTAATGGTAACTGTTTGGTGGTCTCAGCATGGTGTTATTCACTATAGTTTTCTTCGATCTGGTCAAGCAATTACGGCAGATGTCTATTGTGCCGAACTCCGAACCATGTTGACAAAACTAGCAGTAAAACAGCCCCGACTCATGAATCGATCTTCACCATTATTGCTCCACGACAACGCGAGACCTCACACAGCACGAGAAACCATTTTGACCCTTCAGGAACTGCACTTAGAAACCATTCGTCATCCTCCGTATTCACCAGACCTTGCTCCAACGGACTACCATTTTTTTCGTGATTTGGACAATTATCTACGTGACAAGAAGTTTTCTTCCCAGGAGGCAGTACAAAATGCTTTCACACAGTTTGTGCAGTCTAGATCGTCGGAGTTCTATCGCAAAGGCATTCATTAATAACCTTCCTATTAGATGGCAGCAATGTATAGATAATAATGGCAACTATTTTGATTAAATAAATTTGTTAAAAATTTAAAAAATAAACAATTAAGATTTTCAGTACAAATCGGCAATTTCATACTTTAACCCCTAATATAAAAAGTCAGTTTGTATGAAATCGTCACAGCAAAGTTGAACAAAATGCGTTCAGAATTTTGATGTTTCATCAGTTCTAAAATTAATTTTAAAACCATTTAGCATTCGACATTTCGGTATTTGGGTAAAATAAACATTTTGAAATTAAATTTTAAAAAATTTTACATTTTGGATAAACTCTTAGAAAAATGAACATTTTTATATTTTTTTTTCTGGTAACATTTCAGGAATTCAGCTTTCTGATCCTAAAAGCATTTTTAATGTTTGTTACTCAATCATACAAAGATTACTGAACCGATTGCAATGATACTTGGAATATAGGTAGCTGAAGATCTGGAATAACACATAGGCTAACGGGTAATACTTTTATCCCGAAACTGTGAAACTGCGAGGCGCAACCTAATATTATACAATGGGCGCCGACCTTAACAACTAATTCAATACTAAACTAGATAAAGCACATGAAACTGTAGTGCTAGCGACCTCACTGCCTATTGTATGTAAATCATTATGTGATCTAAATACATAGATAATAATCACCATATGCAACTTTGTAAACATTTACGACATACCTAATCATGTTAAATAGTTAAAGAAAAAAATTATAGTATCAAAATATAAAAGGGACCAGATTTTGTTCTGGCATAATTATGCAATGTTCATTGCATATACATACATAATACTAGCATAGGAGCGGCAATATACGGCATGGGATCAGCATAGGATCAAGATAAGATCTGCATAGGATCGGCATAGGACCCGGATATAATCAGGATAAGTTCAGGCACATCATAGGATCAGGATAGATTCAGCATAGGATCGGCATAAGATCATCATAGGATCAGGACAGGATCAGGATAGATTCAGCATAGGATCGGCATAAGATCATCATAGGATCAGCACAGGATCTGCATAGGATCAGGATAGATTCAGCATAGGATCGGCAAAAGATCATCATAGGATCAGCATAGGACCAGGATGGGTTCAGGATAGGATCAGAATAGTATCAGGATAGGATCGGGATAGGGTCAGGATAGGGCCAGGATAGGATCGATCAGGATATAATTAGGATTATCCCGCTTCCGCTGTATGTTTACCAATTCTCATGTCTAGAATAAAAGTAAGGTATAAATAGAAACCATGCACCCTCTTTCCGGGAGGTTGTCTTCTCCTGAACAGGATACCGAAGCCAAAACCGCGATACGGAACTGAAACCGACACGGGAAACAGATAAAAAACCTTGAACTAATTCCCGTAGAGACTTTTACCCCCAATTTAAAACCCTAAGGGGTTGAAATAAAATAACAATCTTTTCAGTATTTCACCTACGCCCCTATCTATAAATAGCAATCTTTGTGTTAAATTTCAAATTTTTAGGTTAAACGGTTTATATAAGTGGCTTACAAACGCATTCCCCTTTCTCCCCCTTGGGGGTTTAATTTCGGAAAATCTTACCAGATAGGTACCTTCAACACATATAAGAACACACCAAATTTCAGCTCTCACGACTTAGGCTGTGCGTTGATATAGATTAATAGTTTAAGTTATTAGTTAGTATTAGTAGTTAGTAATTATTTAAGCTTAGATAAACTTAATAAATTAATATAAATATTGCACGACGTTTGTTTGGGGCTAGATAACACACAGCGCTATCTAGCCCCAAACTAAGACTAGACTTGAACTATGAGTAGAGTAGACAACGGATAAACTATTGACGACCTCAGCCAAACTATAGTGGCGCAGCGGGCGAAGCTCGGATTGCAACGCAGAAGGTTGCAGGTTCGATTCCCGCCGGGAACAAATATTTCTGCTGACCATAAATGTTTGGTTCCTTATACCCTTCTATCTATTATATGTAAAAAAAGAGTATAATATGTAGTACATCCGTTGTCTATAATAGTACCCATAGTGCAAGTTTAGTTTGGGACTAGATAGCGCTGTGTGTAATGTCGTGCAATATATTTTATTTTTTTACACTACGGTATGAATAAGTAGTTAATTATAATTATTTATTTAAGCACTTATTAATGAAAAATGTCACGGCCCTTCAAAAAAAGACAGGTAAATACTTGCTTATAAAATAAAAACGAGTAGGCGAACAGCTTTATGTTTTGAATTTTTGCTATTTTAATTATGTATTTGTTGATACATAAACAGGAAACGATTGAATCATCTAAAATTACTACTATTTACTACATTTTGTGCCTCGCTATGTTTACTGCTATTTCCTATAGATATACCGGTAAATCAATTAACAATAAATTGATAGACGTTTGATAATAACCCTGACTGTTGTTGATAAATCATTCATTTATTCGTGCAATAACATGATGTACTCAACTAATAAAATAACAAATACCTAAATCAAATTTAAATCTATAAAACTAAAACTAATCTAAAATATATTAAAATTAACAAAAAAAAGGGATACAAAAAAGAATTTAAAAAAAATACACACCACACTAATCAAATAAACCACCACCCACAGTTCCCGGTGCAAAAGTGCTCAAAATGCTGGCTGCATTAACCCGCTGAACAGCGATGGACAGTGACAGCCTTTGCAAACTGACTGCAAGACCCCTGATTGTTTGACTATTTGAAATATTATATTTATAAATATTTTTTATTTTTTATATTGTATTAAAATAATCGCGGAATCTTCAATTTCTTTTCTAATCTTTATAATTGTAATAAAATAATTCTTTTTTTTCTCTCTTTTGGTTGATGTTTCTTAACTGATACAATTTCGTTGAGACTTGGTGCAGATTAAAAAAAAATGTGAACATTACATAGAGCCATTTGGTATATGTGTTACGGAGACTGAGTAGATAACGGATATAATACTTTTTTTTTGTGAATACAAAGAAATAGTTTTTCATTACGTAGGCGATTTTTCATTCCTCAGATAAAAGATATTTGTCGAATAAGTTGAAAATAAAATGATAAATATTGATTTACCAATTTGTTTGTTTGTAATGGGCTCCGAAACTACTGAATCAATTTAAATATTTATTTCACCAAATAGAAAGCTACCTTTACCTTTAAGATAAGGACTTATTTACCAAATCAATGTATCTCGCTTTTAAATATTTATCAGTAACCACGACAATTTGTTATGTATACAGGTGTGCATTCAAGGATAGCAAGCAGGGCACTCGCGCCCGCATGGCATTGACCTTAATGCGGCCCTGTCTGCCAAATTTTATATTGACGTGCGATGGTTTTGATAAAAATAATAAGTATTGTAAATAAAATGTATTTTCTTCGATTTGAATTTAAGATTTGCAGTTCGATTTTTAGGTGTTTTTAAATTTAATGTTAATATTTAAAAAAAAATAATAGCGTCAGCAGAAATACATAATCTGTGAAAATTTCAACTGTCTAGCTATCATCGTTCATGAGTTACAACCTGGTAACAGACAGGCAGACGGACAGTGCAGTCTCAATAAAAGGATCCTGTTTAATCAAAAGGTTAAGAGGAAAGAAAACTTAAAAATAAAAATATTGATACATTGCTTGATCTAGGAATTGATTGAATACAAAATAGAAAGCGCAGCTAGTCATTCATATAAGTCGTCCAACTGAATACATAAACATCACTTAAATATAAGGGGCAAGTACTTCAATAATTGAGCATCTTCTAAGTTTGAAATGAATATGGAAAATTCTGAGTTCGTAAGCTGCTTAATAATCTTCCTAATATTATAAACGCGAAAGTTTGTATGTATGTATGTGAGGTTGTTACTCTTTCACACAAAAACTACTGAACCGATTGCGATGAAACTTGGAATATAGGTAGCTGGGGACCTGGATTAACACATAGGCTACTTTTTATCCCGATATTCCCGCGGGAACGGGACTTACGCGGGTGAAACCGCGGGGCGCAGCTAGTTTAATATACTTCATAACCGATTTCAGCTACAGCGTCTGCATTTAGCTAATTTGTTTAAGGGGTCCGATCTAACATTATGTCCTTTTTTTTAACGTTAGAAAAATGTGTTGAATCCCGTCCACCCCCGGGGGGAGGCGAAGGAGTATGTGGGGCTCTCCGCGCGTGAAGCGCCACGGCCTACCCACTAAAAACCTAAAGAGTTTCTCCCGTGCTTTACGTTGGGGACACAGGCGCATGTGAGTATTCTTCTGTGTCAATATTACATTGTGTCCTCACAAATCAAATCATCACATGACTTATGTAACCTATTTTGGCGTTAAAAGTGCGAGCGCAGTTGCCACATGTGAGGACTCCATTGACATAGTTATAGTAAATGTTAGACGGCGGTTTATTAATAACTTATGTAGAACTCAAATTATGAGCAGGCTTTCTGTATAATTAAAGAAATGCTTTCCAAAAATTTCCTTATCCGACAGGACTTGAACCTGCATCTCCAGGGATCCCTACCGTCGCCTTTCCGCGATTTGGCCACGGATGCATAAAAATTGAAAAGGCGGATGATCCAAAAAGGCGGCCTTTCCAATCGGATCATTGGAAAGGCGTCGGGACCGATCTCCGGAGATGCAGGTTCAAGTCCTGTCGGGTGCGGAAATTTTGGAAAGCATTTCTTTAATTATAGTCATCTAAGTGTAGGAAACACTTTAAAATTTATAAAAAAACAGGTTTTCTGTAGATATTCGGCCACAAAGGTCAAAAACTAAGTTAAAAGCTAAAAATGGAATTTACCCACGCATTTTTTATTGCATGTTTTTGTGATTGTTATAAATGTTTTTGCTCATCATAATAAAATTAACATTGTTACAATAAAAACAAACGTGATATCCGCATAAAAAACATTTCAAAGAATAAACAAGATGTTTTTATTGTTATGCTAATTAATTGTTGTCAGAATCATAAAAATCATAGTCGCTTTATTTTTATTGATAAACTAGCCGCGTCTCGTGGTTTCACCCGCGTAAGTCCCGATCGCGTGGAAATGTCGGGATTAAAAGTGGCCTATGTTACTCCTCGATAATGTAGTTTTCTTTTATGTTAATACTTGAAATCGGTCCAGTAGTTTCTTAGCCTTTTCGTTACAAACAAATTAATATTTCCTCTTTATGATATTACTAGCTGCGCCCCGCGGTTTCACCCGCGTAAGTCCCGTTCCCGCGGGAATAACAGGATAAATAGTATGTGTTATGTATTATTCCAGGTCTCCAGCTACCTATATTCCAAGTTTCATCGCAATCGGTTATGTAGTTTTTGCATGATTGAGTAACAAACACACATACATGCATACACACATAAGCACAAACGTTCAGCTTTATATTATTAGTAGGAAGTAGGATAGGATATTGGAGTCTTGATGTTCCGGAGCGTTCCTGCTGCAAAGATTATCCATTGTGGTTCAGCGCGGGAATGCTGTTAGCATTTTGGGAGATGGATTATTTTAGTTTAAATTTTTATTAATTTTGTGTTTAATGTGCTCTTTTTTTTAAGTTAGGTTTTGTGTTATGAGTTTGTATTTATATATTAATTAATTAATTCGAATCATCTTAAAGGTATAGTTTAGTCGGTAAATTTCATTTAAAATAATAAAAACAAAAAACTAAAGGATAGGATATTATAAAAAGAAAAGTTCCATTTGTTTGTTTAGGCTTCGTAACTACTGAACTGGTTTCAAACATTCTTTCTCTAATAAAAAGTTACATTATCAAGAAGTAACAAAGGCTTATATACTTTTGGTCCTGGTATTCTCCCGGGATCGGGACTAACGGGCGTGAAACCGCGGGACGCAACAATACGGACAATATTAAAATTTAAAAAAAAAAGTTGAAGACCTTGACACCATTGCAGTGCGTTGTCATATCACACACATGACTGTCACCAACTTATATTTACCGGCGGATTTAAACCGAATCAAATCTTTAGCAAGGCAAATTTCATTTTCGCAAAGACACTAGCGCCACTGTCAATGCTAAAGCTAGTGGTGAGAAATTAGCATTTAGACAGTCGTTGATTTATCAGTTTGAGTCTATAACAATTTGTTAGTGGAACATTTTAGATGATTAATAATGTTTTATTATGCAGGTGAATGTAATAAATACAAATATAATCTTTTATAGTACTAGCAGGGTCGCGCGGATTTACTTGCGTAAATCCCTATACTGCAGGACTTTAGAAACAATATATCTTAGAAAATACACCTACACATCACAAAGTACACACCCTCCAAATTTCATGTTTCTATACCCAGCGGTTTGGCTTGTACATTGATATATTATGTATTATGTATATATTATTATTATATTATTATTATGTATATGTATTATATATTATGTTCAGTCTGTCAATAGGTCACATTGTACTAGCGATAAGCCCCGTCATAATTAATATTGTCTGTTATACAAACTTTACGGATAAAAATCTACTGAATGGATATTAAAAAAACGGTATGAGTAAGTACATCAATTAAAAGGAAAAAGTAATTATTTTTATTATTTTGAAAATCTAAATGAGGTTTAAATATCTGCATGAAAGATTAATTTTTATAAACCTTTTAAGCTAACAAGATTTGAACTAATTATTTCATATTTTCTCGGGTCTTTTTACTTTTTAATTTTCTTACCTTGACGTGTTTCGACGATTTTCGATCATGTTACAATGATCTTGGTCGCGAGGGAAAAATCGGGAAAATTTGAAATTATGATATTAATTCTCTATTGTATTTATTACACACCAAAATAAAATTACAATAAAAAGAAAAACATTAACAACTTGGCGTAACAATGGGCGGCCTTATCATTTTCTGTGTTTTTCGAAAAGAAATGATTAAATAAAAACACATTACAATGTCACTATACGTAATCAGATATAACAGTCGTGGGTAATATATCAAGTTAAATAAATTATAAATATATGCAAATAATCGTTCGTACACCCATTCGGAAGTAGTTGACCTCTGTACCGGTATTCACGGTAGGTGTAATGTAAGTAGTAGGTCGATGTGTTCAAAATACTGGTTAAAAATACAGTAGTCATACAACAGTGGCAGCACCATCAAATTTTCAAAATGGCTATCTATAGGTATAGGTCTAATATTATAAAGAGGAAAGATTTATTTGTTTTTATTGTTTGTTTGCAATGAAAAAACTCTAAAACTACTGAACCGATCATTAAAAGGAACTTTAAATCCCGATATTCCTACGTGATCGGGACTTACGCGGGTGAAACCGCGGGACATTATTTTTGTGGGGTATCAAAACAGGATAGACATTTAAAAAAAAATCTTTATCTTTTCTATTATTTTCAGAATGATTGTCCTGTTTTGACACCCCATAATTGTGTGTTAGCAATTTTAAAAACCGCACATCATCATACCAAAACAGCTGTGGTATCATCTAATTAGCTTCCACCGCTACTAGTTGCTATTTACTGTCAAAAATCATTTTTCGTATTCTACATTGCTGCTTTGAAGTAATCACCGGTAACAACCACGTTACGTCAAAGCAGCAATGTACTGCAAGTTCGCTACTAGTAGCGGTGGATGCTAATTAGATGATACCACAGCAGAACGTGATGGTGGAGATTATTTTCCATCTAATGTCGATGTCTATCCACCGTCCTAAGCCAAATCGCTAAGCGAACTAGTCCGTGATACTGATATCAGATAAGTAACGACGATAAACGTAGGTGCTGTGTAAATCTTTTCTCTGGAATACTGCCAGGCGCGGCCAGTACTTCCGTAGTCGTCGTTTTTGTTGCTTTGTCCTGACTCACTCACTCACTCACTCGCTGAGGGATCAATGCACAGCCAAAATCGCTGATAGTAGAGAGCAGAAATTTAGAGAGTGTGTTCTTTATATTACGTACGCATCTGATAAGAGGGGTGTTCGGAAATTACACCTCCAAGGGGGAAAGAGGAAAAAAAACCGTACAATTTTTAAACCGCTTGACCTATAAACTTCAAATTTAATACAGAGATAGCAGTTGAGTCCTAGGTCGTAAGTGAAATACTAAAAAGATTTTTTTTAAACTCAACTCCTAAGGGTATTAAATTGGGGATGAAAATCTGTATGAAAATTGGATCACCGCTTGACCTACAAACTTGAAATTTACCACAGAGATTGTTGTGGGGTCGTAGGTGAAATACTACAAAGTTTTATTTACATCGTGGGCAGAAGCTATTATGGAATGAACATTATACTTATCGATTTTCATACCTTGTTATAAGTTAGCGGTGAGAAAAATAGTACACTATTGGTATTTAAATCTCAGGAAGCCAAGTTTATTGAGAACGCGGCGAGACCACGTTTCCTGCATGCACTACAATAATACAATTAACAAGGCATGTGTAACACTCGTGACTGCAGTAGGTAAGCCTTTTGTTAATGTGGATCTACAGGAAGCGACAAGGATCTGTGAAGCTCCCTGTTCACCTAAGGGACTTAAACCCTAAATGCTCAGCGGAATTTCGAACATTAGTTATTTTTAAAATCACTCGAGCCGAACCTCATGTTGAACGCTCGGTATGGCACATACTGTGATAGCAACGCCTTTTGGGGTTACTGCTTTTGAATGATTTTAGTAATTTCTATATGAATCGCACGACCGCAGCAAGTGGCAGCGCAACCACTCGATGCAGAACACAGAGACACATTGTACAATTCAACAGAAATCGAGCAGTTTAAATCGTCTAAAAAAATAAGGTTCCAATAGAGTTTTCCAATATAATCTTATCTTACTAATATTATAAACGCGTATGTATGTATGTTTGTACGTGAGTTTGTTACTCTTTCACGCAAAAACTACTACGGCCCTAGCCAAAATACTTATCGAATAACGAAAACGCCAATCGACAGTTTTTTTTTGTATGAAATTGACATAAGGTCACGCTTGATTTTTCGCGAGCTTACGTCAATTTCATAGAAAAAAATCTGTCGATTGGCGTTTTCGTTGTTCGATAAGAATTTTGGGCCGCTGAACGGATTGCGATAAAACTTATAATATAGGTAGCTAGATACCGGGAAAAACACATAGGCTACTTTTTATCCCGATATTTCCACGGGAACGGGACTTACAAGTACGTTATAATTGTAAGACGTCTTTGGTCGATTCTTAAGGATTTGGGGCAACAACATCAATTAAGTACTAAAATGAAAAAAAAAAACTAAAATGGCACTTGGAATAACGCTTACTTAATTCGTGCTGCAGATAATTGTAATGTAATATTTATTTACATACGAGTAGATACATACATACGTGCGAGTCAATGCCGTGCGTGTAACATATTTGCATAAAATTATATCACTAGCTGATACTGAACTTTACACTAGGTACAATACAAAAAAACAGCCAAGTACGAGTTGGCCTCGAGCACCAAGAGTTCCGTAGGTACTATTTTCACAAAAAATCACGTTCGTCGTGTGAGAGACTCACTTAAACGTTTATTTTATGGAGTTTTTAGTATTTGATTGTTATTGCAGTAAAAAAAGATAATCCAGCATTCACGGTTCATGAAATACATCCTGGTAACAGACTGACACAAAAACAAAAGACGATCCAGACAAAAACAAAAGTCAATCGAAATAGAAATAATAGACGATTGAAATGGAAACAAAATTCGTTCGAGTGGAAACAAAAATGGATCCAAGCAGAAATAAAACTCCATCCGAAAATAAACACGACCGAGATAAAAACGTACGAAACCGTTAATAGTTAAAATAATTCAAAAATAATATTGTACATAAATATAAATATATATGTATATATATATATTGCACGACATTACACACAGCGCAATCTAGCCCCAAACTAAGCACTATAGGCTTGTACTATGGGTACTAGACAACGGATATACAACTTTTTTTTTGTGTAAATACATACATATTATACATGGAAAGACACCCAGACCATGATACAAATATTTATTTTTAAGCATAATATTTGCACCCTGCATTGCAGTCGAGAGTCCGCCCGACGCGCCACAGAGGCCGTCAAACATACCCATTATATTTAATTATACACAAACATATTTTATCAGGCATAATATTTCTAGAACGCCTCACCTAAACCTAACTCGGCAGGTCTCAGTAAAGGTAGGCCCATAAAACAAGTCTCTAAGCCCTATTTAAAACACCTATGTCACAAACAGTCGGTAGTGTTTGTCTGCAACACTGTGTTGTTGGCTTGTCGCGTGTGTGTTGCGACACACGTGTTGCAACATGGGGAATGAATGATTCTAGTGAAGTTCGTGGAGTCGATAGTTTACTTAAGTATTTATCGATGTTATTGACGATAGATAACTTCTTTTCTTTTCTAGAGAATTCATAAAATGTATATAATTATGTATTACCTAGATAATACCAGGTATATAGTTATGTATTTAAAATATTATAATTCCATTTTAATTTTAGTAATTATTTTCACTTAATTATAATATTTACAAATTAAAATCAAAGACACTTGAAATCAACTTTGACAGACAACAAAGTGATCATTTCAGATTCCTTTGCCTTTTTTTACCGTCTAAGCTACGAAACCCTAAAAAGCCTAAATGTTCTGCTTCTGTTTACTGTTGTTAAGAACGTATTTCTAACCAAAAAGGCTTTTTATTGTGATATGTATTCTATTTGTCATATCTGTAATATGATATAGAACGTATATCATATTTATTACATTAATAATAGTGTAAAAATATCGACATTATCGATACATCGACTGTGTGAGTAATGTCACCTCCCTATTAATCCGATAGTGCTGGGTGCGGTTGCTCGCCTTGCACACCGTATGGGACTGCATGTGTAGGTACCTTCTAGTTCACGCCGCATGCTGTACAGATAGTAAAAAACGAGTATACCTATCATAATAATAATTTATATACATACCTACTAGCTGCGCCCCGCGGTTTCACCCGCGCAAGTCCCGATCCCGCGGGAATATCGGTTCAGTAGTTTTTTCGTGATTGAGTAACAAATTGCAAACTTTCACGTTTATAATATTAGTAAGATATGTTGAGATATCCTGCTGAAAATGATGATAACCGTGTAGCCCTGGCATAATAGCTCTTTTCCTTCTCTTCCTCTTCGCTATCTCTTCCAGTGGGTGTCGTAAAAGGCGACTAAGGGATCTAGGGGAGAATAGCAAACCCCTCGCGGTGGCGGATAAACTTCTTGTCTCTAGGAGGTCCGGTGTCAGACAGGGCCAATCGTAATAATATTGCCTAATCCATTTACTAGATAAAGTCAATGATGAGTTGATGACTTACCTACTGTGCCGACTCCAAGTAGTTTTGTAAACCCGGGCTCCCGAGAGGGATGGACCTTCACGTAGGCGGCTCAAACCGATTTTCTGACAACAAAAGGAAAACGTTGAATCGCTGGCTTTCCATTTTATCTAGGTTATTAATATTAAGATAGTTTATCTGCGATCAGTAACTACAAAGTTAAACCAAATCAAATATATCAAATGCAAGATAATGCGGTCCACAGGCGTAAGGCAATAAATAGACGAGATACTTGACGATCAGTCGATAAGTAGTCGACTGCTCTTTTCTATAGTTTCTCTCACATTCATACTCATTTTTATTACTCATATTCATTGCCCTGAGTCATGGAACATGTTGGTCTCCTCACCATGTTTTCCTTCACCGTAAGAGCGATGTTTGCAAAGACGTGAAAAAGTGCGCGGACGGTCTGGTTCCGAGCCCACGACCCTCGGAATGAAAATCGGGGTATCTACTACTAAACCCAACACCGCTCTACATAACATTGATTTTTATCATTTTAATTTCGATCGTTTTTTGTTTCCTTTTCGATCGTCTTGTTTCGTCATTTATTTATAAGCACGACGTAATATCAATTTTATGAACCTACCCAACTACAGTTAGGTATTTTTATAGACTGATAAAAAGTTATTTTTCATAATTACTTACCTACTGTTTTTTTTTCCAAATGTTTCCTACACTCGGATAGCCAAAATGGAAAAATGGAGCCGGACTCCCCAAAGATGCAGTTCAAGTCTTGTCGGGTGCAAATTTTTGAAAATCATTTTATTAAATTTAAGCTATTTTTAATTTAATTTCGTTTATTTATAAACGTAGTCCATTAAAAATTTTTTTTGTTTATTTAACTTTATTTATTCCACCAATCTAGACTAAAATTAAATCGTAAAACTATATAAAATACGTCCTTTACCCTAACTAGCGTTAGTTTCAAAGGAAAAATCGTCAGTATCGGTCGACAAAATAGTCTCCAGTGTGCAATGAGCCCACGGGAGCTATTGCATACAAGCCCGGGTGATACGTTTAACGCACGATTATGTAATAAATAGATACCTATGTGTTACCTATTTACTTACATGTATGTATGTGTCACTGGGTCAAATGTAGGATTGTTTGTCACTGTTTTACCTACACCATATTATAAAGAGGAAATATTCATTTGTTTGTTTGTTTGTTTCTAACGGGCTCCGAAACTGCAGAACCGATTTCAAAAACAATTTTCCTAATCTTCTACAATAGAATGGTATAATACTTTTTTAAAGGCAATTCTGTTGTGAATTTACCTAAACTAAACCTAAATTTTAGTTTCGAAATTCTAAAATATTGACAGGTCTAAATAATCTTATACCGACTCCAGATTCTCGGCGAGAAGGCCCGGCGACAATATTTGCCGAGACTACTCGTCAGAACATGCTGATATCCACACTTTTATTTTCTCACTCGTGATCTCGAGAAATCCTTTATCTCGGCCAAAAATAACGACATCAAACGGTGAACAGGCGAACGCGAGAACGACAAGGCGAGAAACTAATGCACATTCAAGCTTCTCGGATGTTCGTTGAGATTTTAGACGTGACTCTAGAGAGGCCTTTAGAGCTGTCAATCTAACATTTAGGATGGACCAAGGGAATAGAAATACTACGTAAACTTAATTAAAGAATTTTTAGGTCGAATTTAGCATTAAAATTTAGGATTTGTTGACATCAGAATTGCCAGCATTGTCGTGCAAACAAATATCTTTCTTCTGTAAAATATTATTCCTATACATATAATTTATGGGTAGGTATAGTATAGATAAAATAAGCAGGTGACTACGCATGCCATACCCAGATTTTTTATTCAATGCCAATGTCATAATTTAATTTTATAATAACTTTGTCCATTTGATCATTTTATAATATATTTCCCACGCTTCGCCGTTTTAAGACCACAATTAAAATCTTCCAATTTGACGGCCAAACTAATTTTACAAACGTTTTTAAAAAGCGAATTGGCCGGTTGAAAGATTGGCTACAACGATATTAAGATAACATTTTAATGCCAGAATCAGGCACTTGTTTAGAATCCTGAAATTGTCACTGTACACTTCCTTATAATATTAAAACACCAATTTTCACGCTTCATACTTAATAGCTTTCTAGATGTACCTACCTATCTACTAAGCGTACCAACCTAACTAAGCAACTGTGTAAGTAAACCGGCGCTATCTACATGGCAAAACCCTTATAGGGTACATCTGACAACAAACCATGGCAAAAAGTTTTCCATTTGAACGCGAAGCTAAAATAAGTAATTTGTTTTTTTTTCTGTTTTTGTTTTTTTTTGCATTGTCATCTGTTTCTGCACTATTCCCAAAGTTTCAGCCCGCTAGCGAGTCGGGAAGTACATCAAATTGAAGTTGCAAGATGCAAGACCGACA
The DNA here is from genome assembly GCA_949358125.1 of Idaea dimidiata. Taxonomy (NCBI): domain Eukaryota; kingdom Metazoa; phylum Arthropoda; class Insecta; order Lepidoptera; family Geometridae; genus Idaea; species Idaea dimidiata. Next base: position 15,615,614 of record OX442334.1, on the reverse strand, counting down.
AACAAACAAGAATTGTGAGTGTATAAAAACGTGGGAAATATAAAATAAGTATAAATAGGTATAGGTAGGTAGGTATTCTATACAAGAATGCAACAATTTCTAGTCTGGAACAGCTCCAAGTGTGTCACGGTGATGATTTGACCATCCCAGACGGTTGCAGTCACTGTTTATCATCCTTTATTTTCATTGTGAATACGTCCTCAGATACTTCATGTAGCCATGAAAAATCAAGGGCGCATCTAAAACAATTCAATTTATTTTAGTTTTTGTTTTATGGATGACTTTTTCAAATTTGTATTTTCTTGATGTGTGCTTTCCTGATTAAATTATTTTCTAACTTTCTTTCTATTTTTAACTCATACTTACAGAAAATTTGCAGCTCAAGCTTAACATTTTCTTCAGTTTTCGCAATGTTGCATGGAAATGAAACTCATTTTCCGGTTGTGATCGCTTTGTTTTTATTATTTTCAGCATTGTTGTAATGTCAGTTCTACGTTTGAGAGCCTTCAAAGACTTCTTACCAAAAAAAAGGCAGGCTGATACAGATACAGCGGCAACGAGACGTACGCGGGTGATACCGCGGGGCGCAGCTAGTAAGTTTATAATTTAATAAAACACTTTATTTATCCGGTTTAATCGCGTTTTTATTCATTATTTGAACCGAGCTTTCGCCAACTTTATAGTTGGCCCCCTCAAGGTTGACCGAGATGTAAATTGTCTATTTTTTGACAAAAAAAAAAGCTCGGTTCAAATAATGAATAAAAACGCGATTAAACCGGATAAATAAAGTGTTTTATTATGCAAAATCGTGAAAACCATAGAAGAAATTAAGTTTATAATTTTACTAGCTGTGCCCCGCGGTTTCACCTGCGTAAATCCTATACCCGCAGGAATATCGGGGTAGGTAATAAGTAGCCTATGTATTATTCCAGGTCTCCAGCTACTTGTATTCCAAGTTTCATCGCAATCGGTTCAGTGGTTTTTGCGTGAAAGAGTTACAAAGTCACATACATACAAACTTTCGCGTTTATAATATTAGTAGGATATGATAGGATAGGATAATTACGCCTAACCCAGGTAGGGTCAGCAGTCAGCACACACGGATCTCTCACGCATTACACGCGTACCTTATTTATGTCACAAACCGCGCCCGCCCACTACATACTCAGCTAGCACTAAATTAGTCGGTAGCAATAGCGAAAAAGGAAAATATTTTGTTTAAATTTATAATTTGATTTGACCTGCATATTTCATGATATTTTATTATCATAATAATGAAATTTTACATAATTATCTAGTTGATAACTAAATCAAAAACAAAAATGGTTATTCAATAAGACGTTAGCCAAAGAAAACTGTAAGGTTTTTTAAAATACTCACTCGTCTTTTTATTGCATGATTCTTCACTGCTTGTTCATCCAAAGTTTGCCTGGAAGAAATCGCTTTAATCGATAAAGCCGCCCATTGTGCCACCTAGATTAGAGTTTTTTATTTCTTTATTATTGTATTTCTTATTGGGGTGTTGCAATAAAGAAATAACTAATTACTCTTTTTCAAGGTAGACTTAAGATATTTATATTTAATTAAGATATTAATTGTTATTTATTTTAGTTCCATCGTAGGTATTATGAATAAATCATAGTAAGAAAAACATTCAAAACGCCTTTCTCTTTTCAGATTGTTTCTGCTATCAGTACATAATGTGTATTGGTAAATAAATAAATAGTTAAGACAGATCAACGTTAGATATCTCAGACATGTTGTGTGACCACAATTTCTGTCTATATTTGCTACTAGATTTTCGCACCTATGCACCACAGTTTACCTAGTTATAATACGTTTTCTAATTACAGACTATAATCTGACGTTTTGGTTCCTTGTATTTGTCATTTTTTCTTTAGAAAGAAGTGTCAAATCGTAGTCTACCATTAAAAAACGAAGTTACTGGACGCATATTTGCATTCACGTTTTAAAAATAAACATAAGTATTGCATCTGCTACCTAGTCACCGTAACACAAGAAGCTTAGTAGCTTACCATGGGGCTAGATGGCGCTGTGTGATGTTCACAGAATTTATTTATTACCCCGTGGTTTCACTCGCCTAAATTTTTGATCCCGCTAGCTCGGGATCAAAAACTTATGTCCTTCTCCAAGACCCCCGAGTTCTTCGAAAACCGATGTTAATGAATTTTTGTATAGAGATGATCTCTATACCAAAATTCATCAAAATCGTTTATCAATTTATTGAAAACAAAACCGATAAACTTACAGACTTACTGTCTCATTCATGGGTACTTATTTATTTGCATCTAAATAATATATGTAATACCTACAGATACCAACCACATACCTACACATATGAAAGCTTGTATTATGGTGTGTGGAGTGATGTGACATTGCTAAGTTAGAGGTCAAATCATCACGAATAGGGTGGGGACAGACTTCCAGCGAGGTATTGTTTGTTTGTTCTGTTCTCCTTTCGTAATTTCGAGTAAGCTCAGTTTTGCACTAACAAACTGATTAATTGACAGAAAATTTCCAGTTTAGGCATGTGTTACCTACTTGTTACTTGCTACTTTTGTATGAAGACAGCTTTTGTTATGCATGTCGTCCGTGCTGTCTCCAAACAAGAGTTATCCGTCCGTTCCCGGCCCGGCTCAGACACGGTCCGGTCTAATAAGAACCATCTCTAAATCCTGTGTTTAAATCGCTGTCAAACCGTCCACGCTACACTACCTACGAGAGCGTGACTTTCAGTGACCCTACACAAACGATGTCCGTTCATATTTATTCTTTCTTTATATTCGGTAATCTCCTATGTATGTACTTGTACTTTAGGCTACGTCCGCACAAAGAGGAGGCTGTTTTTAGCGTCTAGAGCCATAGCGAATTACAAAGGCGAATTACTTACTTAGATTTCGTTATCGAATAACGAAATCGCCAATCGACAGATTTTTTTGTATGAAATTGACATAAGGCCACGCTTGATTTTTGATGTCAATTTCATACAAAAAAAACTGTCGATTGGCGATTTCGTTATTCAATAAGAATGTTGGCTAGGGCCGCTGGAATACCACATAGGCTACTTTTTATCACAACTAACGCGGGTGAAACCGCGGGGCGCAGCTAGTCAATATAAAATAAATATAAAAATAAATATTGCACGACATTACACACAGCGCAATCTAGCCCCAAATTAAGCTCTAGGCTTGTACTATGGGTACTAGACAACGGATATAAGTACTACAAATTATACTTTTTTTTTTGTAAATACATACATATTAAAACATAGAAAGACACCCAGACCAGATACAAATATTTATTTTTAAGTCAATGATATAAGTAAGTCACGCGTCAGACCGCTTGCCTACCAACCGGTACCGACTTGACTTGAGCCAACACCTGTGCCTTCAATAGACAAGGTTTGGTTCACCTCGCACGACCAACTTCGTACAAACATACGTACACAACACTCGATAGTTCTAGATTGTTATCTCTTAGACAGTGATCGGAATTCTTAACAACTGGGTATCTCAGACGTAACGGAAGTTAGGTCAACTTTTCCAAACTGACTGGAAGACTTTCAACTTTGTGTGACTTCTTGCAATATTACCAAAAACGGTTAATTAAACAAAAAAAGCAAAATTAGATTTTCTTAAATTTGATAAATCGCCGATTATCTAACCCTTTTTAAGGTTTTTTTTTAAATAAAAAAACAGGTTTTCTTTTGTATGCGTGACCTTTTGAACCGTACCGATTGCAATGAAACTTTGTATGCAGATAGTAGGAGATTGACATGGACTACTTTTTGTTACTCAATCACGCAAAAACTACTGAACCGATTGCGATGAAACTTGGAATATAAGTAGTTGGATACCAGGAATACATACATATTCCTACAACATAGCCTACTTTTTATCCCGATATTCCCACGGGAACGGGACTTACGCGGGTTAAACCGCGGGGCGCAGCTAGTAATTTATAAAAACTTGAAAATTATAAAATCTAATATACCTATCTATACTTATAAAGAACTACCTCATTCAATTCATTCTCCATGTACCTACACGTATGAAGGCATGTAGGAATAACACACGTACATTAATACATAAGCCTGTAGGTACATAATATGTATAAAAAGTGAACCCATATGTGTGTCAAGAGCAACGAGAAAACAGCACGATGTTTGCTATAAAAATTGACCTTCCAAGTCCTGTATGACTGTCCCGAGGCGATATATCCGATGTTTCGCCAATTGCTAAACCGTAAACGATGTGTGTGTACCTAGCAATCATTGATTGTGCGAATTATTATAATAGACATTTAGATGTCTAAGGTCGAGAGAAAAAACTGGGCAAGTACAAATTGCACGCTCACGAAGTGTTTCACCAAATAAAACACGTTTGACACATGGGAGCCCCGCTTAAATATTTATTACAACCTTTCGACCCTCATTTTACACCCTTAGGGGGTTAATTTCGAAAAATTATCCAGCACCTACGTCCTAAAAGGAACCCGTATGCAAAATTTCAGACTTCTAATACTTGTGGTTTCTGAGATTTCCCTTTTATTAATATAGATTATCTGTTTATAGGGTTTGCTGCTATGTATAGCGGCAATAGTGTTCTTATTATTGCAGTGTACATTATTTATCTATTTAAGTATTTGTATCCCCTATTTATACTATGTCATACATATTCTGTATCTCTCTGCCTACCACACAAACTTTACTGACCTTCTCCATCTAAAGGTTGAAGAAGGAAGAAATCGCTTTTAGCGATAAGTTCGCCCATTTGTACGACTTTTTACTTTTACGCTTCCTGCGTATTTGTCTTACTTATTGAGTACTTGCTGCGCCCCGCGGTTTCACCCGCGTAAGTCCCGTTTCCGCGGGAATAACGGGATAAAAAGTAGCCTATGTGTTAATCCAGGTTCCCAGCTACCAATCGGTTCAGTTGTTTTTGCGTGATTGAGTAACAAACACAAATACACATATACACATGTAGTATACATACACACATACTCACAAACTTTCAACTTTATAATATTAGTAGGATAATGTAAGCTGATTGTAATTGTTGTCGATTGTGCAAAACAGTGTTAATCTATCTAACTATCTAATAGTAATAATAGGTACATCATCTGTAAAAAAATCAACTGTCAAGTTATCACGGATCATGAGAAGATGATCGAGTCTTAGTACTTAATATGGTCCTGTTAACTGTTTTCAAGTAGGTAATTCTGAAAACTGGCGAACAAAGTACCTACCTAACTTAGGTTTTAGCACCCGTAATAGCACCTAGATGCAAAACCTGGAAATCCCTTACCTACCTACTACTGAACCGATTGCGATTAAACTTAATATTCTAATATGCAGATAGCTGGAGATCTGTGATACTTTTCACCCCGATATTTCCGCGGAATGGGCTTACGGCAGGTGAAACTGCGAGACAAACCATCACAAAAAACTAGGTACTGAACCGATTGCAATTAAACTTGGTAAGCAGATAGCTGGAAATGGAATAATACTTTTTATTTTAATTAATACTTTGCGGGATAGACTTGCAGCGGGTATAATTTCGGATAGACTTACGGCGGGTAAAACCGCGAGGCTGAACTAGTGTTAAATACAAATACATGTATAGTCTTCAATTACTATATAGTATTTCACCTCAACATTTATTAAAAGGTGATCATTTCATTACTAAGGTCAACCAGCCCATGTATGTATTGTACGACTGTACCTACCTACCTACCTATACGTATACATACGTAGGTACTTTTTTAACTACATTGGAAACCCACAGCTTAGTTAGCTCCAGAAGTCACACACGTCCACATCCACACTTCACAATACATCTACACTTTCCATCGCATTTACATTTTTTTTCTTCAGTTTTCGCGATGTTGAAGGAATTGAAGTATCTAGCTAGTGTTCCTTTGCTTTAATTTTTTACGTTGCGACCGTACGTTACACCTAAGACGTAGCCAAATGAACATGTGCATTTAATGTTGTACAAGAATCTAAAGGAAATAAACTATTTTGATTTGATTTGAATTGTTCCTTGTACGTTCTCACGATTGATGTTTTTTAGGTTCCTTTCGTATACTTACCCAAATGGTAAAAACGGGACCCCTTTTCTCCACTGTCAGTCTGTCTGTGACCCCTTTTCTCCACTGTCAGTCTGTCTGTCCTTAACCGAAACAGACCTGTGAGCTAGACATATGAATTTTTTATAAATGATGTATTTCTGTGGCTGTTATAACAATAACTACAAAAAACAGAATTCGTGCGCCAATCCGGCTTGCACTTGGCCAGTTTTTACTTTTAATAGCTCACCGGAATAGGTTTGAAATTGGAGTCTCGTGAATGATATTATGGTACATTTACAACAAGTTCATTCATTTTTTCATTCCTGCGGGGCGCTACAACGCTTATAATTTTGTGCCGTGTGTCTTTGTGTTAATAAAATGTTTTCTATTCTATTCTATTCTACAACCCTTTGTGGGTCTTGGCCTTCTCTACAATCCTTCTCCATTTCGTCCGATCACTCGCCGTCTTCGTCCAGGATATTAGCTTCCCTTTACAACAAGTAGGTATATTTATACTAATAAGTATTTAATTAACATGAAAGACGTGTTTGTTTCCATGAATGAGATAATCCATGGACATAATTATTATTGATTGCTCTTCGAATTACAATCTGTATCATAATAGGACGATTGTAATTTAACACATGATCACAGAAAAACACCATGAATTTCTTGTGGCTTCTTCTCATCGAAGGGCTCGTTTTCTTTTTTCTTTTTAACAATTTGACATTATACTTTCATTCCATAATTTTTGACATTGTAATTGATTTTATTTGACTCTGTAGCGTTTGTTCCTATTGTTCACAAAAATAGTTTGTAGGAAACCATTTAATATTGCATGCCTCATGTAAAGGTTGGATAAAGTGTTTCTCAAATATTTAATTTATTATAAGATCATTGTATACCTTTATTCGCAATAAATGATTTGATTGATTTGATTTGATTTTCCGAAGCCACGCTAAAATCCTTAGTTATAAGACGTATCCAAGTAATCATGTTGGTACTTTTGCATTTTACAAGAATCATATCTTTCTTTCTTTTTCTTAGTTATGCTTCTATCAGCAAGCATCTATAGCTTCTGTCAGCAATATAGGACAATTTAGCCAATTTCTCGTACGAATAGTGAACTACCACTATACTGTAATCGTTTGAAATAATTTTCAATGCGTGAAGGCTGTGGAAAAAATGGCGACGATTTTTCTCCAACCCTATGGAACAATTGTTTGTAACGTGCTAATTTCGTGTTTGGCACTGGTATTTTTATTTTCACTTAACTCGTTGAACTTCGCGTAACTAAATTGGTAACTTGCCGCCGAAATTAAGCAATTTAAACGCAACAAAACAATGTTTTGTAAAAATGAAAATTCAGGACGACATTTTCACTAACGCGTCAAAAACAAAAGTCCAAGAATCATATGGAAATAAATAATTATTATGACTTGACTTGTTTATCAAATAAGCTCTGAAACTAACGGACTGGTCGGAACTCATGCGGGTAAAATCACAGAACGCAGCCAAAGACCCTTATCTAACTTATAAAGTAGAACAAATTATCAAAACCTTCCGATTCAAGTGTAATTACGTTATATCCATAATTACGTCACATTCGCAATATAGTTTGGCGGTCAACAACCGATCGGTCGTGCTTATGGTCAATACTGTCGTTTTTCTTCACTTCAGCACGTCTTGCATTTACTTTCACTAGCTCCTAGCTATTGTAAGTTTTTTGTACAGTTACTGCTAGCGACATCTATCGTCAAGTAGATATTTTCTTCTGCTGCTGATGCAGATGTAACGCCATCTGTTTTGGAATAGGGGTTTCATTTTTTTCAATGCTTGTTTTTTTTTAATGTACTTATTGGAAAATAAATGAATAAATAATTAATTTCGTGCAATCCGTCTGTTTTTTATATTATGAATTTTCAAAGATTTATAAATAGATGCATGTTGCAGAAACAATTCAGTAATTTCAAGTTTGATAAGTAAGTCAGGATGGCCGAGCGGTCTAAGGCGCTGCGTTCAGGTCGCAGTCCACTTCTGTGGGCGTGGGTTCGAATCCCACTTCTGACAAATCTTTTTGTAATTTCTTCTATGGTTTTCGCGATTTTGCATATTAAAACACTTTATTTATCCGGTTTTATCGCGTTTTTATTCATTATTTGACCCGAGCTTTCGCCAACTTTACAGTTGGCTTGGCAGTTGGCAGTTGAAATCTTTTTGTGTTCATTTTTTTATAATAATATGACACGTCCATGTTTTCACGAAAATAAATTGATTAAATGCCCCCGAAATTAAACAATTTGCACGCATTTGAACTAGGTTTCACAAAAATGAAAAATTAGTAACAAATCTCAACGCGTTCCCGCCAAAACTCCAACATAATTTATAAACTGTCTGTTCTTCTAGTACCTTTCGGGTTTTGTTTAATTTAGTTCAAATAGTTTTTTCAGGTAGAGGTACCTACTTAGGTAGGTTTTGGAACCTCATTCAATGTCATGTCAAGGTCATTATTGTCACAGACGCCATATCAATGACGTCATTTGTTGTTATGGAATTACCAGTTCATAAAAGTGTTAACACTTCTGAAACTTTAGTCTTATATATGCAGTCTGATAAGCCCTTTTTATTAGCTGACTTAAAAAAAATGAGGAGGTTCTCAAGTCGTCGCATATTATGTATGTTTTTTTATGTTAGGCCATTTACAATGTTTGTTAACGAGCTTTGGAGACAACGCAAAAGTCCATGTTTTGCACCGATTTCCACATTTTACATTTGTAAACCTTCACGAAATAAAACAATTTACACGCTTTTGAACTAGGTTTCACAAATAAGAAAATTTAGCAACACATTACTTCACCGCAATCCAGCCATAAATCTGATTAGATTATAGACTCCTTTTCACGAAAGAAGTCCCATGATAATAAACAGAACTAAAGTTAGTTATTCAAAATATCCTGCCTATGTATTTCTTTTAGCTACATAGACCATTTTGATTCAAATTTCAATTCAAACATAACGAATTTCATTATTTTATTCCCAAAAAAGCTAAAACTTTCCAAATCCATCCTTCGGTTGACGAGCGGTTAAATAAAAAAATACACTTTGGGAATACTGCCCCACGACTCACACGCCGCGTCTAGTGGACTTGTTTTGCAAAGGAGTTTACGTGCTAATTTTTCGTTGTTTTTTTTCATAGGTGGTTTCATTTAAATATACTGGCAACACTTCACTATAACCTCTCAAACCCGTAGTTTTAGTTCCGTGTTCCAAAAACTTTATTTTTAATGAGAATTAACACAATGTCGACTATAAAAGTTCAAAATGAACATGAAATAATAAACAAGCTTTCATCTTACATCGAAAAGATATCGAATGACGCGATAAATACACGGGGAAAATTCTATATTGGACTCTCCGGTAAGTTTTGTTTTTGATGGAAAACTACTGTGCGGTGTCATTTGAGTGTTGTGTTTACTATTTTAGTAACTAGATTGTTCAATGAGTTGGGAATTTACAGCCTTTTCGATCATTTTGTTGTATTTTCATAGTTAAACAAATATTTATATGAGTCAGCTGTTTTTGTTTGTATGTAGTTTAATATGCAAATGGAGTTAATCCCGCGGGAATATCGCTATATAAACTATCCCATATGTTATTCGATTTCTTCAGCTGTTTACATACCGAGTTTCATAACAATCGCTTGGGTAATTTTTGCGCGAAAGAGTAACAAACAGAGAAACTTTTACATTTGTAATAATAAGAGTGGGAAGTGGAATAGTTTATTAAGTAGGTGTATTTCGGTCTAAGCTACTCGTTTTATGCAACACCATTTTATAAAAAAGTGAATAAGTATACCTACTTAGGTAAATTATCGAACCGATTGTGATGAAACTCGGTGTGTAGATAACCGAAAATCTTCCTGTCTAGCATAATATTATTTCAATTGACATAATCTTGTCTTTTGAGAAAAAGAGAAGATCTTTATTACATCTATCATGAAGAAGAGACCTGTAAAAAACACGAAACGTAAAAGTAATAAATACCACTTAATGGAAATCGAAAAGTGAGTTTCATTTCAATCCAACAAAGCGAAAAGACAAGAAAACTCAAATTTAATCTAATAAATAATTGAACAGGGGGCTCCGTAGTGAAATACCTCTGTCAAGGTCTCCCGAAGGTGGATACAGACTGGTCGCGATGGACGCTGGCATTCTGCGATGAAAGGCTTGTGCCTGAAGACAGTGAGGATTCTACGTTTGGGACTTATAAAAGAGATCTGATACCAAAGACGAGCCTTACGGAGGATCAGTTTGTTGTTATTAAGCAGGGAGTTTCTGGTGAGTTTGGATTTATATTTCCACCCTAAACAGCACAAACATGTAAACATGTACCTAAATTACTATATTTAATTTTTTAATTTACAAAGCAAATAACAATCAATAACTTATTGACTTTACTAACCATACCAGTGCACAGTGTGTTTTGAGACCCGATTTTGTTGCATGGTTCGGTTTTTTTTATAAATATGAAATTTAGATCATTCCTAGCACTACTGTGTGACTCCGACATCGATACGACTAGTAGTTACGTAGAAAATTAGAGTCAAAGTTTGCATATTTTGTGTCATGAAAATCCCTAAAAAAATTATTTAAAAAAAACTGTGCCACGTATTTTAGTTTTAATTTCATTTATAAGTAACATGTATAACACTCTACCTTTTCACAAATTTTTGGGTATCTACAATCAATAATTAAAGAATTATTAACAATTTTGTCAATTTTCTTCTTCAACTTATAACTTCACTTTAACACCGAATTATGGGGTTTTTTCTGGACTAAATTATTATTTTTACATGCCTTTATCGATCATATTAAAATTACAACATAATTCAGCGTTATTCAAAAGTTATAACATAATTTAATCTTAACCGGGTTTTCCGACTCTAGGGTTATCACTTCACCTAAAATAAAACCAAATCCGGATATTTCGATTTATATCCATCATTTGTGAATAATAAACATTCCTTAAGTATTTTTGTATAGATATTTGTTTCTGGTCTGGGTGTTGTATGTATTATAATTAGTAGGTAGGTATGCATTTACAAAAAAAAAAGTAGTAGGGTAAACCTGGGAGAGATGCATATAGAGGAGATATGCCTACAAAAATATAAAATCAAATTAAAAAAAAAATTGTGATTTCTGAACGCATCCAACCGGGTCAGTTGTATTTCGAAAACCTAGGAGCAAGTTTTTGTGCAAGTGGTTCCCGAAAATAATTGTGATTTTTGTATTTATTTCGAGTTAAAATGTAAGTACTATCGCTCAGACCTATGATTTTTTTCTAAAGAACATTTTAACCAAAAAAATTCAACATTTTTTAATGACTTCTTTTGTTTTTTTCCAATTTTACTGATGGTATTAATCATTGTTGTCACGGCAAAGACGCCAATTTTAAAGTGCGTTCCATTTTACTGATTTAAAATATACTAGGCTTCTCACCCAGTCATCTGGGAGAGACGCCTAATTGATTTTGGGTGTAAGACGGCTAAACATTTTATTTGTTATATTATTTTTTAGATGCCGCGGGTCTACGTTAGGAAGATGTCTGGCCGAAACAGGGCTTTGTGGTCAGAGAGCGATTTAAGAAACGCAATTAATGCGATCAGTAAGGAAATGAACCGTAATCAAGCAAGCAAGCAGTTTAAAATTCCATATCGGACTCTTGAACGTAGATATAAGTCAGGTAAAAACAAAAAGGCCGTCTAGGTCCTAACTCGTTGTTTGGAGATAATTAAAAGAAGATAGTCAGTCATATCAAGAAACTACAATCAAGGGGATTTGCTCCATCCATCGACGATTTACGGGTGATGGCTTTTAGATTTGCAGAGAATTTAAATCTCAAACATAACTTCAACAGAAAAAATTGTAAAGCAGGTTATTATTGGGTTAAATCTTTTATGAGACGAAATCCTGAAATCACTCTGCGTAAATCAGAAGGTGTTTCTTTACAAAGAGCTCAAGGAATGAACCACGAAGAAATTACCGGATTTTTTGATCTATTGGAATCACAATTAGATGAGCATGACTTGAGAAACCAACCCAATAAAATTTATAATATGGATGAGACTGGGCTTCAACTCAATAATAGACCATCACACGTAGTTGCCATGAAAGGATCTAAATCAGTCCCACAATTAACTATAGCAGAGAGAGGAGAAAATATTTCTTTGGTATGCTGCTGCAATGCAGAAGGTAGTTTTATTCCCCCGGTGGCAATATTTAAAGGCAAAAATAAAAAGAACGAATTTTCTGATGGTATGCCTCCTGGTAGCCAGGTTTACATGAATGAAAAGTCAAGTTACATAAACGCTGAACTTTTTTTGTGGCTTAAGGCTTAAGGAACAATTTATGCCAAGAAAACTGCCTGGTAAAGTTATTCTGCTTTTGGATGGACACACTTCTCATTGCAACTCTATTGACATGCTCGAGTTTTGCGAAGTTAATGAAGTGATTCTTTTGTGTTTTCCGAGCCACACGACGCACTACTTGCAGCCTTTGGACAGAGCATTTTTAACCGACTTCAAAAAAAGGAGGTTATCAATTCGTCTGTATGTATAATTTTTTTTTTGTATGTTCACCGATTACTCGAAGACGGATTGGCGGATTAAGATGATTATTTTTTTAATGGATAGGTAGGAGCTCCAAGATGGTCCCATTAAAATCTGATGTGGATCTGATGAGGGTCTACGGAGTGATGAACGGAAATGCTCCTCAAAATGCATTAATCAATCCAGTTGTTTATCGATTACTCGAAGATGGCTTGACCGATTGAAATGATTCTTATTTTAATGGAAAGGTGGAAGCTACGAGGTGGTCCCATGAAAGTTTGGTAAGGATCTAATAAGTATCTTCGGAATGATGGACAGGATAGCATCCCAGAATTCAATAAATTACTCATTTTTGGACTTCTACCAAAAAGAATAGACCCCTAAAGAACTAAGTACAGATTGATGGGGCACCTGAAACCACCTTCTCATCAGCAAACTCCTCAATAATTAAAATTACGGTAATTTAAATCGTTAAAAAGCAGTTTTTACAACGAAGTCAATACTTGGATTCGAAACAATCCAACTCGTAAATTAGGCAGACTTCAATTTGGAGATTTATTGGGCAAATCTTGGGGTAAATCAGCCACCCAAAATAATGGTACGTCGGAATTTAGAGCATGCGGAATTTACCCTGTTGACAGAAATGCAATTCTTGACTATGCTTTTATTTCTGACAGTCCTGCACAGGCAGGTGAGACGTCAGTTAGTACAGCACTTGCTAGTGGTACGTCACAGCCTTCAACCAGCGGGTTAAATACACGGAACAAAACAACCATCTCTGATGATACATTGGAAACGGGTCCAAGACCGTCTACTGGCACAGATTAACTAAATAACTGGCACAGCTTATCTAAACCAGCAATTCAAGTAACGCCAGTAAAAAAAGATCCATTGAACAAACCTGACGAAGAAACACCCTCGAAAGTTTTGGATAAAGTGCACCCAGTTCCCTCTTATGGGATGCGAACTACTTCTAAAAGGAAGTAACATGCGACGCTTTTAACAACCCCTGAAAATATTAAAAAAATAAAGATTAAGACTGAAAAGAAAATAGCGACTGTGCGTACAAAAACCCCAAGACTTTTGAAGAAGAAAGGAGAATCTAAAACGAAAGTACAAAGAAAGGGAGCTTCTAAAAGGAATTATTCCAGAAAACCCAAGATCATTAAAATAAAAACATCAGATGAGTCGAGTGATGGGGATTCTGATTACTCTGTGCATGACGATTCGTCCACAGAGGATATAGAACGCAGCATCTTAGGAGATATCTGCATTGCATGTGGAGAGTATTATCATGCGACACAGAAAAACTGTGACTGGCTGCAATGCATACAATGCCAGGAATGGTTCCACCAAGATTGTAAGTACTGGAGATCCTGCGAAATGTATAACTTGTGACAAATAAAAACTCATTTTCCTTTTAATAATTACGTAGGCATCTCTCCCTGATACCTATTGGCGTCTCACCCATAGCTATGGGACAGATGCCTAATCGACAGACTAAAAATAAAAGGCTGTATTTCCTAAAATTAGGACTAAATTGTTATAATTGCTATGTTACCTCTGTAATAAATATATGATTGAACTATTGTCATTATTTGTTTTCATCTCCTTTCGGTAAATATGAAATTATGAAGCTTTATAAAAACTATAGGCAACCCTCCTAGGTTTACCCTATATGTTTTATATCAGTTGTCTGGCCACCGTAACACAAGCCTAGTGGCTTAGCTTGGGGCTAGATGGCGATGTGTAATTTGTCCAGCAATATTTATGTATTATATTATTATATCTATTTATAATTTATAAAATTCTTTATCCTAACTGATTGACATATCAACGCACAGCCTAAACCGCTGATCCTAAAGACATGAAATTTAGAGGGTCTTGGGTTTTGTGATATGTAGGTACTAAGAAAGGATTTTTCAAAATTCTATCTTCAAGAAGCTGAAATAGGGGATTGAGATCACTGACTAATTTATCATGAAATCTCAGAAACTACAATTAAGTGCTAGGAGTCTCAAATTTTGCATGGGAATTTCTTTTAGAACAATAACACTAAGAAATAATTATTTTAAATTAAAAAAACAAAAACGGACCAAAGACGTTACGGGAATGCAGCGTTTCAAGAAACCCGTGTTCCTGTAAGTTTTAATGTCCCTGTGGACATTACGGGAAACACAATACGACAAAACGACTTTACGGGAAATCGATGTTACGGCGACGCTTGATTGATTGATTTAATATGATTATATGTTTAAATATTTAAAAAGGTACATAATAATATTAGTACCTACAAATTTTATAAGATTTTAATTTAATAATATGAATTTAATTTAAATTAATTAATAGTTAACTACCTACACCTACTTAAGTAGCTATAATGACATGTAACTTGAGTTATCAATAAAATATCTGTATCTGTATATAGGTAGATAGATTTACATTTGTTTCTTGTAAGCCACGCGGGCGAAGCCACGGGCAGAAGCTAATATGTAAAATTTTGACTAAGTTTTCCTCAGATCGCTTGTGGCCGCGAAGAACTGAAAAGTCCTCAATACGTCAGGTTTAAAAAGAAACATGATTAATAAGTTAAAATTTTTCTTTCAAAAATAATACAGAAAATAATTAGTGATTTTCTTTTATTTCTGTGGGAAATAAAAACAAAAATAAAGTATCATATTTAATAATATTTATTGTATAAGTTTTTGAGACCACAATATAAATTTGGATACTTATACGGTTATGTGGGTGACAGCCCTGAAGAAAAACATTAAAATACGTGTAACTTTTGAATAACGCTGAATTATGTTAAGGTTTTAATATGGTCGATAGAAGTATGTAAAAACAACAGTTAGGTCTGAAAAAAAAGCTATAATTCGGCGTTAAAGTGAAGTTATAAATTAAAGAAGAAAATTGAGAAATTCGTCAATAATTCGTAAACTATTGATCGTAGAAACTCAAAAACTTGTGACAATGTGGATTAATATACATACCATTTATAAATGAAACTAAAACTGAAATTTGTGGGACAGTTTTTTCTAAATATTTTTTTAAAGATTTTTATGACCCGGATAACCGGCAAACTTTGACTCTAATTTTCTACGTAACTACAAGTCGTATCGATGTCGAAGTCACACAGTAGTGCTAGGAATAAACTAAATTTTATATTTATAAAAAAAACCGAACCATGCAACAAAATCGGGTCTCAAAGCACACTGTGCAGTGGCCCGATTCTGTAAAAACATAGCATGAGACAAGCAGGCGGAATGCATTGCAGAAGTTGCATGAGTAAAAATAAAAGGTATTCTATATCTTCCTTAATAATGAGTGGCTGAGGGACAAGAGGAGCTTTTTAAATAATTAAGAAGCCCTCAAATTTGACATACATATCTCCTGCACGTCGCTTGCATTCCGCCGGTAGTCCCCATGCTATGTCCTTACCGAATCAAGGCCCAGATTGTATTCCTAAATGCATATCTGTGCCTCAGGAGGTTATTTACTTAATGAGCAACTCATGCCCGCACTATGGTCAAATGTGTTTTTGTGATAATGGTCTGTCTCGCTCTAATCCAACTTGCACTTGGCTGGTTTTTTAATATCTTTTTTTAGAATTGTAGGAACAAATTAAAATGTTTAGGGGCACACTAACTAAATTGATAATAATTGCTTATTTTTTAATCCTGTGTTTCGTCGCAAACAAGCCTAAACTATGTCCAGTCTACATTGTGCCCTTTATTTGCATATTCAATGTTCATCATCAACATTCTATTAAGTTGACACATCCATTACTTACATGCAATAACGCTTAGGTTTTAGTAGCTGCTGCTTACTTTTAAACTAATTAATCACCAGTTGCTGAAAATCCTAGGTATAATAAAAACTAATAAAAAATGTAATTTCTGTGTAAGTATGTTTGTTACTTTTTCACGCATAAACAACTGATTGCGATAAAACTTTGGTATGCAGATAACTGGAGATATAGATTAGGCAACTTTTCACCCCGATATTCCAGTGAGATGGGGATTACGCGAGGCGCAGCTAGTCTATTTTTTTATTTTAGACTAGCTGCGACAAAAGCGTAATGCAGTACTAGCCAAATACAAAAACCTTATGTGGTTAATGGGCAGAAACTCAGTCCTCTCTGTGGATAACAAGCTCTTGATTTACAATTCCGTCCTAAAGCCAATATGGTGCTACGGCATTCAGCTATGGAGCACGGCCTGTAACAGTAACATACTTTGTCTACAAAGAGTGCAAAATACCATTCTACGCACTATAGTAAATGCACCATTGTACACTCGAAACAACGAGATCCACCATTACCTTAATATGCCGACAATCCAGGAGGAGATAAGCCGTTACAAAGCTCTGCACGCTAGGAAACTTGCAAATCACCCCAACCCACTCGCCTTGGAGCTCCTAAACTGTGAAGGGAAACAAAGACTGAAGCGCAAACGAGTTCTATAATCAAGAGGGCGAGGCAGTGGTCATGTCCTTCTCCATATCATAAGACTCCATAACATATCGGCTCATGGTCTAAAGACCGATCGCAGATAGCAAACTAAAGGGAAAAAAAAAAAAAAAAAAAAACTAGCTGCGACTTGTGTTAGACGAGTTGGTACTTGAGGATTATTTCGCAATTTTGATTTAGAATTTTCTGGCATACTTATCTAATAGAAATATTTTAAAGCAAAAAAACATAATCAAAAATTCATTAAGAGCTGCAGAAACGCGAGTTTGAGTTGAGGAAATTTAGGGAAACAAATAATCTAGGTATAAGTATGAGGATATCAATTATTGAAAGGTTTATTAAAAAAATATAATAATACACATTCACAAAATAAAAATAAAATAGTCGTTATTTATTGTAAACTACATATTCGGCAATACCAGTATCATTCGGTATCTCAGTCGGGCTCAGTTGTTTCATTTCTAAGTCAAATAACACGCTATTTATACGTTGTTGAGCTAAGAGCCGATTGTACGAAGTTAGGTTACGAATTTTATGAGCTATTAGTTGACCGAAAAGTGTACACTCATCGACTTTACTAGCCTTTGTTATAGAATCTTCACTAGCTTTGTTTTTATTCACAAACTCTTCACGAGTGTCTTTTATAAGGCTTTGAGCTGCACCTCCATTACTTGTGATTCTTTTTTTTCTTATTGGTGGCGGGGTGAGGTCATGGTCATCATCTTCAGATAAATAGAATGTTGATGGTGAGGTCTCGACATGCTCGTTCTGTAAAACAATTTCATATTTTCCGGGGTAAAATAAAATAAATTAAATGATAAAATCAGAATAATTAATACAGAAAATAAAAAAACAACTACAACATCTTAACATAGAAGATCTAAGGAGCCTTTGGACGGATCCGTCCTTCGGTTGACGATCGGTTAATGCATTCATACGGCTCATTATTCATATCAACAAAAAATCGAGTGCAGACGACATTATGTTTCAATGTGTGCTGTGTGAATTCTCATTCGTAAATTCCCGGCCATTTGGTTTCAACTTAATGGATCAATAGGTATCATATCAAATCTGATAATTTGGGATAGACAAATCGTAAAGTAAGTAGGTACTCCCAGCATTAATTTTGGAAATAAATAGTAATAAAATACCTACCTTAATTTTCTCTGTAAAAGTATCAATGATTTCCATACTACTTTCTTCTGTAAAAGTTTCTTTGCTTTCCCTCGGCGCGTTAGAATCGAAAATAAATGAGAGATGTTTATACGCAAACCACGGTGAACGATATCCAATCTCATCATCAGACCCATCACCACCTCTGACCACCTTGTTATGTTCTTTAGCAAGATATGAACGCAAACTTTTTATCTTTTTCTTCACTCCATTTACGTCCATGTGGTATTTAGCAGCTAAAACTTTTAAACACTCATTTCTCTTAAACTTGTTGTTGTAATATTTATTTGTCGTATCCCAAAGTTGCGGGAAGCCTCTGTAATCTTCAATAAACATAAGGATTTCATTTTTAAACATCTCTTTTTCTTCATCCGCCATTTTGTTGAACGGTGTGTGGCACAGAAATACGATGACGCGTTGAACCGTGTTTCGTAGCGCACGGTAGGCTTGCAACTGTTATAAATAGCGCAAGTGTCGATGGCATGCGTCACGTGACTGCGCTGTGACGCATGCTTTTGATGAACGATAAAAGGCGCGGTATGGACGGACATAGCTTAGAATTAATTTATTAGTCATGCAAATATAATCTACGAAATGGGTACCTATTCTTGTCTAAAATTATTTTATGTTCTGTACCTACATTAAATAATGGTGTGCATCAGAATGGCGGGTGTACAAATGCAAATTATCATGAATCTAATATGGCTCAAATTGACGAATGATATTCGCCCAGAAAAGGAATACACCCGCCATCCTGACGTTTGAATGGCGGCTCACATATTTATTGAGTTTTCTATGCGTACAGAGCGTTTAGGCGCGTTTGGTCCAATTGTCAAAAAAAGGTCCAATTCGCGGTTGGTCCAAATCGCAGTTAGTCCAATTAGCGGTTGGTCCAGTTCGGGGTTGGTCCAATTCACGGTTGGTCCAATACGTGGTTGGTTCAATTTCATGTTTTATTAAATAAAACGACATATTTGTGTACTTGTATATATACGTACTATATAATTTATGAAAAAAATTAGAATCATATCCGTGTTACAGTCATAAATATTTTAAAATAATAAGTAGGTCGAAGTTGGTTTTTTCTCTTTCTTACTTATATCAATAAGGAGTGAGAGAAAGAACCATGGTAATATTATTATTTAATCAAACACGATATTAGGTAATTATAAATTATCATAGCTTTGATGAAATAATATGATCAAACAGGTTTTTTCTCTTTCTTACTTATATCAATAAGGTGTGAGAGAAAGAACCATGGTAATATTATTATTTAATCAAACTTAGTATATTATTAGATGACCCCATATAATTTTGGGACCATAATATAAATGACGAGCTCTGTGGTTTAGCGGTTAGACTAATTGACTCCTAAGCCGGAAGTCATGGATTCGATTCCCACATAGGACGGTCCAAAAATATAGGTAATAATTATTATGAAAAAATAGCAACAAATAAAATGTTTTTTCCGTTAGTCGTTTGACCGTGAAGACAAACAAATTAATAAACATACTTTCGGATTTATAATATTAGTTAGGATTAGGATAACAACGCGTTTTAAAACAATACATACAATTGTTAATCAGCTTATGTTTAATTTATTTTCCTTTGATTTGTCTTTAGTTTTTATTATAACTTTAAAATAATAGGAAAATAGGTAAATGAATAAACATTCTTAGACAATTAATACAGCGTCATCTAGTCCCAAAGTAAACAACTTAATGCTTGCGTTATAGGCATAAAATAAATATCGTAAAATGGAGTAAATAGGGATTAAGAGGTGAAAAGGGATAAACTGTGAAAGTTTTTCGATATTGAATTTCAAGTCTTTCATGTTAAATGGTAATTATTATTTGTGCTTTTTTTTAATTATAGTAGATTCTATAATTTTTCATGGCAACACTGAAAGGAAGTTGGTGTTATCTAACATCACGTTAGAAGCTTAATACTCCAGCACTCCAACCGCTAGACCAAGGAGGTCACAAATCGCGAATTGGACAAACCGCGAATTGGACGAACCGCGGATTGGCCGAACCGCGAATTGGACTAACCGCGATAATGTAGATTGGACCAAACACGAATTGGACCAAACGCGCCTAAACGGTGTATATTATTTTATAACCTACCTACCTATATAGAAATATGTTGCCTATACAAGATGTAACGGGTAAGCCCTTTTAATCCGAAAGGGGGTTGTTCTAGACGTCTAGGCGAACAACTTTTGTTCTACGATTGTTCGTCTAGACGTCTAGAACAACCCCCTTTCGGATTAAAAGGGCTTACCTGTTACATCTTGTATACGTTGCCTAATATGATTTTGCCTATTTTTTTTATAGATATTATATTAGAGATAGGGACACTGGAAAAGGAGAATAACATAGGCTATTTTTGATCCCGATATTCCCACGAGACAGAACATGTAGCTGGTACAGGTATCTAATTGCAAGGTTTTTCCAGTACAAGGTAAGGTACAGTATAGGTAGGTTGGGCGGTTAATATAGTAGACTAGAGTAGTATTGTATTGAACTTTTGACCTATAGTTTTCTAATAATACAACCGTAAAGTTCGACCGTTTCAGCGGAAGAAGCAGCAAAAGACTACACAGATAAGCTGGAGAAAGCGTTCGGAAGCCTCGACTTCCAGTTCGATCTGCTACTGCTCGGTATGGGGCCTGACGGACATACCTGCTCCTTGTTCCCTGGACATAGGTGCGTATTTTGAACATCTCTAGTGGGATGTTGTCAGCATTGCACCGGCTTTTTATATTTATTTCACGTAACAGGAACTTGGAATAATATTGCCTGCATTGTAAAAGAGGTGATGTCTCAAACATATTTTGTTTGGGACATCACCTCTAGTACAATGCAGGCCACGAACGGTGAGACTTATGACATAGTGTTCTGTGCTTATGACAAACATCGCATGATGACTCTTCTTCTTTAAAATGGCTTTTCCATTCGGATATTTGCCAGTGTCAAGTATAATCAATATTTGCAAGTTATTTGCATTGAACGAAACAGTCAAGTCGTCATAGTTAAAGTCAAGTCGAGGGAATCATTGTTAAAGGGGGGCCATTTTTTACAATGTTTGTTCACGGAGCTTTGGAGACAACACTACGCTAAAGTCCATGTTTTGCACCGATTTTCACTTTTATTTACACTTGTACATCTTCACAAAACTAAATTGATTAATATGCCCCCGAAATTAAACAATTTAGACGCATTTGAACTAAGTTTCACAAAAATGAAAATTTAGCAACACATCTCCTCAACGCATTCCCGCCAAAACTCGCATGATGACTCAGACATCATGTTAGAGGTTGATATAAGCCGATTTATAGGTTTCCATAGCAGTATAAGGTAAGACGGAAAGGGATCGGGCCATAGAACTAGACTGGTCTATATTAGAGACCTACCCCCTTATTTATAAACGCTAACTAATGCGCTGCATAACTATGCATCGTTTGTCTTTTACTGTCACATGAAGTTTCAAAGTAGACAGACAGAGACAAACGTAACATAATTTAGTCATGTGTAAAATATAATATTTTATAAATGAGGGAGTAAGTACAAGGAGAAATGTCGCCTGACAGTGATGCATTATAATCTAGTCTCTGACGGACGAGCTTCATCAGTTCAAAAGTCAAACTGCAGCCCTAGACAACATTCTTATCGAATAACGAAATCGCCAATCGACAGATTTTTTGTATAAAATTGACATATAAGTTCGTGAAAAATCACGTGACTTTCTAACGAAATCTGTCGATTGGCGGTTTCGTTATTCTTCTTCTTCTTTAAAATGGCTTTTTGTTTCGTACATTTGCCAATGTCAAGTATTATCAAAATTTGCAAGTTATTTGCATTGAACGAAACAGTCAATTCGTCATAGTGAAAGTCAAGTCGAAGGAATCATTGTAAAAAGGGGGCCATTTTTTACAATGTTTGTTCACGGAGCTTTGGAGACAATACTAAGCTAAAGTCCATGTTTTGCATCGATTTTAACTTTTATTTACACTTGTACACCTTCACGAAACTAAATTGAAATATGCCCCCTAAATTAAACAATTTACACGCATTTGAACTAAGTTTCACAAAAATAAAAAATTTAGCAACACATCTCCTTAACGCATTCCCGCCAAAACTCCGATTTCGTTATTCGATAAGAATGTTGTCTAGGGCTGCTGTTCGGATTACCCTTTAAAAAAAGATGAATCAAATTTCGAACGTCACGCGTCGTTTTAGAATACCCATCATCTAAGCTGTTAATCTAAATGCGGGTCCAGATTTGTATCATTTGCCCGATCCGATCACAGTATCCGTATCGCCGACGCGTATCACGATCGCATTAGCAAGCTGAAAGTGGCAGTAGGCTGGCCATATTAGCCGTAGAACCGACAACCATTGGGGTAAACGAGATCTAGAGTGGAGACCGCGTCTCAGCAAACGTAGTGTAGGACGTCCTCAGGCACGTTGGAGCGACGATTTGCGCAAGACGGCTGGCACAAACTGGATGCGAGAAGCCGAAAATAGATCCAGGTGGCATGCAATTGGAGAGGCCTATGTCCAGCAGTGGACTGCAACAGGCTGATGATGATGATGTATCACAATCGCTAATGTGGAAGGGTAATGATACGCGTCCGTCCCATGTCGGTTTTTGTCCGATGATCAAAAGTGATACAGATCTGTACACTATTGTGAAGATACGGATACAGAGCAAATCGAAACGTTCACAATGATACATATCCGGACCCGACGACGCGACGTCCTTCTTAGGGGCCGGCCTTCTTAGGGAAGAGTGTAGGAATTACTGTACCTGCGCAGACTATCACTACTGACGCTAGTCAAGTCTCACGTATTGTACTAGCTTGTACATAATACTATTCTTTATTTAATTCATACCTACATAAATTGCTTTTCGTGGTTTTTTTTTTGGTATTCATAAGGGATGATTTATATTAGACCGTCATGGATCCACGTCGTTGTCCATTGCTCGGCGAGCAGTCGATCGGTCTGTTGCAACCGAGTGGCGGCCGAGCAACGGACTGAAGCTCGGAGTCATCCCTAATGCGTTGTCCGAGTAAACGTATTTTCTTTTGAATATGATTTTTCTACTACATATTTGTACTTAGTTGTTGCCAAAACCAAACACTCGTCCTCCATTTTACCCTCAGCCTCCTGCAAGAGACGCGCCTTCCCGTAGCATGGCTAGAAGACTCCCCGAAGCCTCCACCCGCTCGCATCACGCTCACATTCCCCGTCATCAACAACTCAAGAAACTGTATATTTGCCATCAGCGGCGCGGGGAAAGCGGAAATGGTCAAGGTGAGCAAGGCTATTCAGATGATGTAGTTCAGTAGGGTTATTTATTCCCGTATGCAATTGCAAACAATACACTCAAAATGATTGTTTTGTTTGTACAAAATGTACAGAAAAATGGTATTCTCCAAAGATATCGAAAATAAATAAATTTTTGACTCAAATTTGAATCTAAAGATTGACTGCATCAATATTGAAATGACATTTTGGACAATTGAAATACGGGAAATCCCCTATCAAATCTGTTTAGGATTGATTTGCCATACTTGAGTATGCAATGAATAAATCTCATAAATCGTAATTTTTTTATTCAGCTTGAAATTCCTTGAACATAAACGATTTATGAGCATTGCTTTTCGTTGCATATTCCAATTTGTTCGATTCGAGCTTAAGACCTGTGTCTAGTTTATCTAGCCACATATACCTACCTACCATATATTCCAGCGTATACTGAAAGACAACGAGGAGCTCCCCGCGGCGCGCGTCAACCCGCGCGCGGGACGAGTCTACTGGCTGGTGGACGCCGCCGCCGCCGCAAGCCTGTAGGATGGTATAACGACGCATCACTACTTGTTAGCTATTGGTTCCTTAGCTAACGCGCCCTTTTGGTCTGTAGCTGACGCGCACTTTTGGTATGTTAGCTGACGCTATTTGTTTGCAGATGTCACAAGGCATTGGTACGCCAGCTGACGCACTTATTGGTTCGCCAGCTAACACACCTTATTGGTCTGTTACTTAGCTGATGCTATTTGTTTCTCGGTTGCCACGAGTCATAGGCGATATTTATTGCTCAGCTATCACAAGGGTCGGGTCCGCAAGCTGACGCGCCTTATTGGTCTGTAAATTTATACTAGTGGTTCGTCAGATGTCATTAGTACGCCAGCTGAAGTCCTTTATATGACGTCCTTTCTGTGTTAGCTGACGTTATTTGTTAGTCAGCTGTCGCATTAGCTGACGCGCCCTATTAGTTCGCTAGCTAACGCTGCCTATTTGTTCGTTGGCTGACGCGAGTCCAATGGCGGCCTATTATTTGACAAAAAATGAATGCCCCATAAAAATTTGATTATGTAAATAATGCAGTGTTGTCAGCTTTAATGTGCCTCAATTTATATATATTTTTTATTGAAACGTTTCTAAAATACTAAAGTATTTTTGTAACTATTTTGTGGTTCTACCATCTGTATCTACTAGCAGTGTCCTGATTTTTCATCTAGATAAGTTCCAATCCCGTGAAATTTTTCACTCTCTTAGTAAAGCGACAAAGAACAGACTCTCCAAAGTTCTTATCTCTGAGACCAGTGGTTCGGGGTCATTATTGATATCTCAGTCATTCAGTCAGTCAGGCCTTTGAATTTTATATGTATAGCTAAAATGCTATGTCCTGACCACAGACATCTGAACTAAGGTCCTGACTGACTTGAGAGATCAACGCATAGCCTAAACCATTGATAGTAGAGAGTTGAAATTTGGAGAGTATGTTCTTTATATGACCTAGACATAGAATAAGGGTTTCTTCTGAATTCCCACAGGATTGGGCCTTACGAATGTAAAACCGCGTGACACAGCTAGTTATGGATAAAGTCTTATATTACCATTAGGTATAAGAAAACTATGCTGTGCTACTTAGTGTGCCTTTGATGTAAGTTTGTAAATTGTAAAATCCATGCAATTATAGCAATCAATCTCTAGTTTTATCAGAAATCCAAAAATTAAAAATTCATACCCTTAAAACTGGAGATAGTTTGTTTATTAAGAGTTAAGATGGGCTCGCGCTTCTCAAATACAAACGTATTCCCCTGTAACCTGTTTTTTTTTAATATTATTATGTACCTTCAGTTCCATATTACCGTATCTAGTGGAAAATTTAGTTTCGTAGGCACTTCGCGGTATATTAACGTAACGTGCTCATCACCAGTGATTACCGCAAACCAGCAATGTACTGCATAATATGTACCTATGAAATTGAGTTATCAGTTATGAGAAATAAATATTTTGTATTTTTGTATTTGTATTACTCATGATTTTAAAACGAACTGAGCTTTCGCCAACTCTACAGTTGCCGGGTAAATAAAGTGTTTTATTATGCAAAATCGCGAAAACCATGAAAGAAATTAAATAATAAGTATGTATGAAAAATGCGCGAGCTCGTCTAAGCTCTTAATTCGACCGCTAAATGGTCGACATGGACCTGTACGTACATATAAAATATGTAATATTTTTGTTATAATTTACATTCCTGTTATTGTTTGAAATAAATGTTTACACTGGGATACTCATCTTCGTTTAATTTGATGAATCTACCTCAATCTCAAATCAACGTCTTACCTCGTTCCGCAGGCCGAGCGTGCTACATCTTACCTCACCTTGAATAACCATGAGAGGAGATTGTTCAAACGTTTGAAAGTTTGAGTGTAAATAAGCATGTTGATTTTTTTTAATTAGATGGAATTTTTCCGATTTTAAACACGTTGCTTTTCTAAATTTATTTATGTCCTACGTTACGAGATATGAAGGGCATTGATAAAATGCACAAAACAAGAAAAGCAAAGCGATTAAAACCGAAAAAATGAAATTGACTTTAGTAAGAAACTACTTACATACAACTATAAATAAACAAAAATATGTTGATAGACCTCTGCAGCGCGTCGGTCGAGCCCCCAGCTGTAACGTAGAAGGTTGCGGGTTCGATTCCCGCCGGGGACAAGTATTTATGCTGACTATAAATGTTTGTTTCTGGTTTTGGGTGTTTCTATATATGTACCTATTTACAAAAAAGTATTTGTATACCTATGCGTTGTCTAGTATCCATAGTTCGATTTTTGTATTGAAATAAAACTCATTTACCTTTCAGTCTAACTTGAAAAAAGGAGTCTGAAAAGGCTCCGAAACGTCGGAACGCCATGCAATAATGCTAATAACAATAACAACGCGAATAAAACCGGAAAATGAGTTTTATTACAAGCCTAGTTGCTTAGTTTGTTGCTAGATGGCGTTGTGTGCAACGTCCTTCATCATCATCATCATTGATTAGTGGTAAAATAAAAGGTGGCTCAGTAAAGTTGAAATATGTGTAATCCCCCGTATCACGTACAACTGAAATGCTATGAGATCAACCTACAGCATCTTCACATATAAAACGTTCGACTACGACGTACATTACGATTATCTTCCCCACCCATTTTATTATTAGATAATATCGTACAACTGTATGACAGACAGACAACTAAATACAATTAATGACATTCGACCGCGAGAATCGAGCGCAACTTACACATATACAATCCGGTACATATTATATTTATAGATAGGTAATAACGATATACATACATCTACTATTTAATTTTAAATTTAATTATTTAAAAAAAAAGGTAATTCTAACGAGCGGACTTATCAGTGAGATTGGCAACATTCGCCGTTTTACACTATTAATTTTAAAATAATATTAACATAGGTTTAGTTTTTACATGATGACGTTGTGTGACGCGTTGCGATTGCAATTGACTGGGGCCGTGAGGCCCGCGGGCCGTGGGACCATCGGGCCGTGGGGCCCGCGGGTCTTAGCCTTGATATATACATTACGTTACGTTCGAAGACGACACTGTGCTACTGAAGTTTCTGAAACAATAGAAATAGAAATGTTTAATTCTCAACGCATTATGTCGCGAAACGGCATAATACCAATAAGACAAATATACAACATGCCATTTCTCGTAAATTGATCTTTTTATGACAGAATTCCTCAAGATTTCGTAAAATATAATGGTTGATGGGTAGATTATGTCCTTACCCAGGGGTAAACCCAATACAATTCAGACGAGACTGAATGTCACAACAAATGCGTGGCGTGCTTTGTCTTCCTCTCTATCTCTCTTATATCATATGCAACTGAGTCCTACTCATCACCTGGATGCTACCAGTCATCTGAGCCCTTAGTATGAGTTTTGATAGTTTATCGTCTCGATGAAACTGGCAGTTTACTTCCATACATTATTTTAGTTCATAACAGTTACCGCTAGGGGCGCTGATGGAAAATGTATGAAATAAACTGCCAGTTTCATCGAGACGATAAACTATCGAAACTCATAAGGGCTCTGTAAAGCAACGTAAGAAAGAGAGGTATATACTCACTAGGTGGTCGCGCTAATTGGGCGGCCAGTACGAGTGCGAGTAGGACGGCTTGCTGTGCGCGGGCTGCTTGCTCGTGGCGCGCGCGCCGCTGCTGCCCGACTCCTGCTGTTAACGGGACATTTGTTTAGTACAATGTCTACAGAGATCTCCTTGAGTACAGCCAAAGATAATATAGCCTATTGACTGATCATAAGTATACCCCCTTCACGAAAATAGTACGGTCAGAAAAGGACTGAGGGTACCGCAGAAGCTTTATTTTTTTTAATAATGGTTTAGTGTTTTTTTTTCTATATTGTACTTGATATCACTAAAGTATCCAAAAAGTTTGTATTTTTATGCAGAATAACAAACAATTAACGAACTGCTTTTGATAAATTTTAAAATATGCATATGTTACCCTAAGTCCTTTACTGACTTGTAGTACTACTGAAAAGTAGCATTCTCGTGGAAGAACGGCCAATCACAATAAGTCTATGTATAGATAGGTAACGCATCGGCTAATCACAAAGAGTCTTAATATAGATAGGTAACGTAATGGCCAATCACGAAGTTTGATTACTACCTCACCCCTTCGCGTGTATCGCGGTATAATCAGTCAACTGGCTGTATTGTCTTAAATACAGCTCTCTAGTTACATTTTTACCGGACCACTTCGACGATACTGGAATAAGCTACGAATAGCAATTCCACGTATAAATCGCCTTGTTTGCGATACTCTCGAGATGTTCATCAAAAAAAGTTACGACTTATGCGGAGAATCGCTATTCATTGCTTATTCTAGTTTGGTCGAATCAAGCCTTAATCGCGTATTATTTTTAATTTTCTTATCTCCTCGCAACCAAGACTGTTGTAACATAGTTGCAAAGTCGAGGTAAGAAAAAATTAAGCGTTGGCTTCTGTTATATTAGGCAACGCGATTGAAACCGGAAAACGAGTTAAGCTTGACTCCCTTCGTCATTATATACGGATACTATTGTTGTACTGTATCATTTGATAGTATAGCAAGTGACGAGGGTATATCGCGTAGGTATAAGATATAGGTACGCGATTAGGTTAGCTGTATTAAGCAGGTGACAATATGGCGACCAACTCAATAGCAAAAGTAGTGTTTTTGAACCGGCAGAAACCAATCCGCATAAGAACGTAACCTTTCTCACGAAAACCAGTTTTTTTTTGTTTTGGGTGGTTTGCAATGAGTAGTCTTACGACAGAATACAGAACAACTACTGTAAAATTGAGTTCAACTTATAAACAATTAAGCAGCTCTCAAACACAAAAATTATAAATTTAGAAACCGCTCAATTACACTTTTTATAGTTACACGATTTCCGTCCATCATTACTTTTAAGTTACGGGTAATTTTAAAATAATGTTTATCTACGCCGTTCAATTATTTAAGTTCACCTCAAATTTTAAGTGGGGTTTCTGCATTCGAATGTAACCCATACGTTTTTAATATTGAGTCGCTCGCCCTCAAATAAATGTATGTAGGTACTATCTAAAAACATAAATAGTACATACTGCAAGTAGTATTTTTTGACAAGTAAACAGGTATTTCATAGTGCAAATATTAGGGTCTGTGTCGATACAATATAATATATAGTTATATATAAGTATTTCAATATAAATAACTACAAGTTCGATAAATTTAATTTGGGATGCTTACAAACTATATTAGGCTACAATAAATATTGTTTATTAAAATATACATCCATACATAGAAAGCAAAGTTTAAATAAGTGTATGCGAATTCAAGTGGCTTTTGTTTTATAGGTCATTTCACCCGCGTAAGCCTTGATCCCGTAGAAATATTGGGAACAAAATTAGCCTATGTTACTCCTAAACAGCTAGTTAGCTATATTCTAGCTAATATCCTAGCTTTCTATTGTTTTTTAAATTTTTGAAATAGTAATGGTAGTTTCGGAGCCTATGCATTACAAACAAACAAATAAATCTTTTCACTTTATAATTTGTGAGAGAGTAAGAGTGAAATTGTTTCATACATTTTTGGAAGTTTTACAGATTTCTATAACGTAACGAATTTTATACTGAACTACGAACCATAAAATAAACACCAAGTAATATTCTTTTACACAACGGAGTGTTTGCAGCGCGATCACTAATCGGTAGTAGGTAGTAAGTAATAAATAACCGACTTTCATAAAAGGAGCAGATTTTCCATTAAGTTTTTTTAAATTTTATTTACTAATAATGTTTATACTTTATAATGAGTTATAAAATCGCAAACATAACTGTTTTGTCAGTACAAGTAGATTATATTTTCATTAAGCCACTGAAATTCGCTAAAAGCATGCATTTATTGAAACAACCATATATAATTTGTAAGGCGGGTAACATATACACATGTAGCTGTATATATAAAGTGCGTTACATATATACCATATATAATATATAGACATACATGGATAATGTGTATGCGACTCACCCGCCTATTTTGACTATTGTTCATCCGTACATCCATCTACAAACGAAAACATTCCATGTAAATACTAAATATAATGTACTTATAATTATATAATTACTTATACAACTCAAAACATGCATTTTTATATATATAATATAGTGTGTTGTGTGTTATTTCATGCTATGCTTGTGTGTGGTGGGTTATATGATTGTGTTTATATACAATGATATCCTGAATATTGGTTCGTTCGAGGTTCTTGTGGTTTTTTCTCATTACAGGGCATGTTTTGATACCATAAACTCATAATATTTATTTATTTATTTAAGTATGTATTTTTTAATTTTATATTGATGACTAGCTGTGACCGACGGTTCCGCGATCCCGAAGGATCCCGCACCGATCTCGCAGGATTTTCTAAAGACTTTTTAGTGGTTACCTACCATATGAAAGAACATACCCTTAAATTTCATGTCCCCAGGACAAGCGGTTCCGACTATGCGTTGATTTTGAAGTTTAGTCAAACAGTCTAGACTTTATATTTTATATACTTAATTGTTAACAATAATTATATTTGAAAGAGAAACCACGTGACTTTGTATAACAAAAAAAAATAGTTTTTTAACAAACATTTTTAGTATGTTTGAGTAATGTTGGAGTATGAATTATTACAGAAAAAAAAACACAAACCAGGTCAATTTATTTTAGTAGAACTGTCAAAGTGGTCCCATGCGAATAGACTTTACTTTGGTGAATAAAATAAATAATTTATTTATTTACTAATCTCTTTATATAGCTGTGTATATCTCTTTATCTACAGCTGTGTTGCACGGATTCGTTAGTTTCGATTCAGACAGACACATATAAAAAAACTACTTATTAGTTCTTATCCTCTCCACATAATCAATTTATATTTAACAAAAATCTCAAAAAAATAATATTAGTTATTGTTAGAGCAATGAATAAATGTATAAAAAAACATTTTAGTATGTTTTATTGTTTGTTTCATTCACTCTACCTACCTATCTCACTCACTCGATCGCCAATTTAAAGGTGGACTTCTTGTTACTAGAATAAAATAAAAGTCACTGGAAAAATAAATAAATAAGAGCTTTTCAAAATAACTAAGTCTATAACGCCTCTAATTCTCGCTAGTTGGCGCTTAGTTTTAGATACAGATATTTAGATTTTCAACACATAGTTATGCTGCTGTCTGTTAACCAGCGTTTATAAGGGGGGGTAAATGTCCCGTGGTTTCTCCCGCATAAGTCCCGATCCCGTGGGAATTTATAAAAAAGTCTTCGGATGCCTACATCGCATAAAAGAGACGCTTTAAATTTCATCTCGACTATCAGCGGTTTAGGGATGATTTATACTCGGACATCACCGGTCCGAGCTTCGTTGTATATTGCTCGGCCACTACTCGGTTGCAACAGACCGATCGACTGCTCGCCGAGTAATGGACAACGAAGCTCGACCCCGGCTTGGCCGGCTGAAGGTCTAGTATAAATCATCCTGTGAGTTGATCCATCAGTCAGCATTATTTATAGATATAGGTAGATAGATTTAATACTTCATCGACTAAAACATTATAAAACTATAAATCAAAATATTCAGGCTATTATTGTAGTGGGTGTAGTAAATGATCTATGTATGATTTTTTATTAATATTTCAGTGACGGATGGATGGACCAGTAGGAAAATGGTGATATAAATGAGATATTATCAGTGCCACCATGATCGTTTGTCGTTACTTTGTCGTTCTTTTGTCGCTCAAAAAAATAAAGTTAATTTTAAATAATAAATATTTCGTCTACTTTTAAAAACCACAGATAACTTAAAACAATCTTTTTATGTTGGTTTTTAAAATTGTTTTATTATTTGATTGTTATTTTATTTTAGCTAAATGACAACGCGGCGACTTCGCGACTACTTATCATGGTAGGGCGGTATAAACACTAATCTGCCAAAAATCCTACAAAAATAACGAATTGACCCACAATATCTATTTATGATAAACATGATGGATGAGTGTATTCGATTTCATTTCATCAGAAGGGTAATTACACGGCAGAGAGGAAATATTAGATTGTATACCAAGGAAGAAAATACTATATTTACGGCGAAAGTGTTTTTTGAATCCAGAGAGAAGCGGAGGATTGTAGAGTATAATCCTAAGCGAATCGAGGGATTCAAAGTACCTCACTCGAGCTAAAAATAGTATTTGCTCCTGAGGTAGAGATTCTACTTTTCATCGCCTTCCTATGTCGCGTAGCGCGCCAACTACCATTTTTTCTATTTTCTACTCCGAGTCTGTTCCTAGTCAATTTTTATTTTATTCCAAGTTTATTCTTAGCCTGGCCATATATATTCTTAGACTATTCCTAGTCTTTTCTAAGACTATTCCTAGTCAATTCCAAAACTATTTCTAGTCTATTCCACAACTACTACCCTAGAATCCTTCGCTTCTCTGTGGATTCAAAAAACACTCTCGCCGTAAAAATAGTATTTTCTCCCTTGGTATACAATCTACTATTTGGGTATTTTACACTGGTCGAAGTAAACTCCTTAGAATGTTGGCAGTAAACTACCGTAAAGTTTATTATAAATATGAATTGTGATTTTTTGAAAAAATTAAGCGTTATTTACCTCAGACCTCTGCTGGTTTGTGAAAATAAGGTGAAAAATGTATTGGAAGATCATCAAATTACATACATTATTGTTATAAAGAAAGTTATCAAAAAATAGTTTTAAAAGGAAAAATTCATCTTCAAAAATTCACTTGCGGCGAGATTTGAACTCGCGTCCCTGGATCAGTACCCCAGTGCCTCAACCCCTCAGCCACGCAAGTTCCCATCTCGAGCAGCGAATTTAAGAATATGAATGTTTCCCTATCTACTATTTTTTCGACTTAGGCTCGATTGAGCCGATTGATCGAAGAAAGTTATCATTCGAAATACATTAGGTTTGGTATGTTAAAATCATAAAAAATAATACTTATCCAAAGATATAAATTTTAAAAAATACCCCCAATATTCGAAGATAATCCGCGCTACCATGGTCTTTTGTCTTAGCTTAGTCGTTCAAATAAATAAAGTAAATTTGAAATAAAAAATAACGAAAGTACCGAAAGTTGATATTTTATTATTATTTGATGTTTTTTTCATTTTTTTTAGATAAACGACAACGTGGCGACATAGCGACTACTTATAAGACTACTAAAATTACTTATTAACGGGTGTTTACCATGTTCAGTAATTTATTCGCGGAGCTCGATATTTCGCTAGTCATTTCGACCAGCTTGTTCACGAGAACAAATAAATTATTAAACATGGTAAATACCCGTTAATAAGTAATTTTAGTAGTGAAAATAACCATGTTAGTTTAAAATCGTATACTTTATGGTAGGACGGATTGTCGTCACGGCTGAGGTGGAGGACGTTCCTTTATCACAATGGAAAACCAAGAGTTTGGAATAGTACACGTATGAAATGCAAGTTTGATGATGGTAAGATCTGATGAGGATTTTCGAAGTGATGAACGGCAATAATAATTTGTCTCACTGCAGGGCAAGGGCTTCCTTTTAGAGGTTTCAGACAGTAAGAAGCCACGGGAACCCACTCCGGATTGGCGAATGTCCCATGTCTTCGGACCGTGGTGAGTCCTAGGATATGTCGGTTTCCTCACGATGTTATCATTGTACAATAAAAAAAAATGTAACTAATATCGATGTAAAAGAGATTCATTTAACAATCAAGCTAATTGTAATTCAAGTTACCTTGGAATTACCCAGAAGGTGCTTTCCGAAACCACATAAATAACTAATGTAATGAAATAATACTTATTTAGGTCTTAATCGCGCATTAACATCATTGTTGCAATGTCAATCCGACGTTACAGAGCCTAAAAGAAGTTTGAAATAACCTCTGAAACATCGGATCGACATTGCAACAATGCTAATAATGAAAACAACGCTAAATGAGTTTTATTTCAATACAAAGTCGCGAGAACAGAAGAAAAATCTAACTCATGTATAACGTTCTATACTTGTGATCTATGCTGACGAAATGAACAGGGGGTAATTCCTGTATTACAATAATAATTAACAATTTTTTATAATTTTGGTTTAGCTGTTAGGTTTCTAAATAAATAATAAATGATGGTTAGAAAGCGGTTAAAAAGGTTGCGACATATGTTAGATGGTGAACGTATGGATGATGAGACCCCGTGTGCCGCAGCCTGTGGCGGTTAATTCGTCCGTGTGTGTGATATATGTGTGTGTGTGATGTGTGAGGGTGTGTATGTGTGTGATATGTGTTGTGTGTACCTGATGGTGGTGGTGGTGGTGCGGCGGCGCGGGGATGTAGAGGTGCGAGGCGGCGCCGAACGGAGGCGGCGTGCCGCTGTGGAATGCGGCCTTCTCGTAGCTCTGTAACACGGGGGAGGGATGTTACCACTCAGCGGGGCTTAGCTATCTCAGCCTATATCCGTCCACTGCCTCACATAGCCCTCCCCTATACTCGGCCACAAACAGCAATCCCGAGCCACCTCCATCCGACGACTCCCCGCGACCGCTACAATTTCGTCGATCCATCACTCCGCTTCCAATTACATCGTTTTACTCCCCAACGGATATCAGTCCTTCAAGCTACATGGCCTGCCCATTTGGCTTTAGCTAGTAGAGGTACGAAGTAATGTGTCCCTCGAAGGGAAGATCTTTCACTTTTCTTTAGCGTTTCCTATCGCTTTCATTAAGTAATATTCCCGCCTGTTTACAGTTTATACTCACGTTGACCTTGTTGAGCGCGACGTGTGTCTTGGCGTACATGGCGGTGGTGAGGTCGGCCGAGGCCGCGCCCGCTCCGCCCTTGCCCGCTCCCGAGTATACTCCGCCTGTAACACGTACAAACAAACACAAGTGTTAACACACGACTGTACAACCAACAAATTTTTCATCCAGGAGGGGTATTCAAAGTGGTTCGGTCCGAATCCGATGTCTGAAATGATATCTCCATCTCGTTCAGCGCGATTCAATAAGACAGTGACAGGCATGGAAATTCGATCTTCGGATTCGAAGCAAGCCTCTCTGAATACCCCTACAGGTTAGTCTTTATACATTGAATCAATCGGTAGAACAAAGTACGTCGAACTGTGGTGCATGACAGTCGATACGTGCGTGCGGCAAATTCATTTTAAAAGTTCTATATTTCGATGTTAAGTATATCACAACTTTTCTTGGAATAACAGATATCACATGGAAAACTTCACTTACCATTTTAGTGGATTTTGTATACAGGTGTAACAGTCATACATGACTGATTTATAAAACAGCTTACAACAAGTATATCTTGTTCTACTGCCTTTCCTAAGTGACATTGTGGCAGTTTTTTTAAATTATGTAATTAGAAGTAATAGTCCTTGTAATCTAAAGTCAGCATATATGGGAACAGTTTGATGCAAATATTAGATGAAACGGATGTTTATAGTATTTGAATTACATATCAGTCTACCTCGTACGAGACGTCGGTTCAACATTGCATCAATATGCTGATAATAAAACAACACGATTAAAACCGTAAAAAGTACGTCATGGTTGTCAGGCGCACCTTGCTTGTAGTTATCCTGCGCATCATACTGTTGCTGCTGGTATGCGGGCACCTTGGCCGGCGCGACGCCGGTCACGCCGGTGACGCCGCTCACGCCGGTCACGCCGCTCACAGCGCCCACGCTTGATCCGCCACCATACTGCAAACAATTACATTCAATTATTTATTTACGGGCCCAATCTAATATTATGCATCCTCACATGGCTTAAGTGGCTTATGTTACATGGCCTATTTTGGCAGTAAAAGTGCGAGCACAGTTGCAACATGTGAGGACTCCGTTTACGTAGTTATATAAGACGTTAGACGGCGGTTTATTCCTGATATATTGTGTTCAGGCTTTGTATCCAGATCCAGCCATCACTGATCTTCAGGGATGATTTAAAATCTTTATATTCATTTTTATTATAGAGCTTCGTTGTCTATTGCTCGGCCGCCGTGCGGTTGCAACAGACCGATCGACTGCTCGTCGAGCAATGGACAACAAAGCTCGGACCCGTGATGATAATAATAATAATAATAGCCTTTTATTCGGATTTCTACATTTTCACTTAGTTCTAATAAAATTCACATTCAATAAATTATTCTATTTTGTATTAAATTAAATTATTTTCACTGTTACTCGATTCATCCGTTTGCTCTTTGGCAAAGGCCTCTCCTAAACATCTCCAAAGAATTCTGTCCCTTGCTGATCTGGACCATGTGTTGCCTGCTGTCGCCTTGATCTCATCCGCCCAGCGTCTGTACGGTCTCCCTTGTTTCCTCTTTTTGTGGGTTGGATGCCAATAATTAATTATTTTACTCCATTTGTTACCTCCTCTGATAATGTGTCCTGCCCACTTCCATTTTCGGACCCGTGATGGTCTAATATAAATCATCCCTTACATAATCCTACTAATATTATAAAGCTGAACGTTTGTGAGCATGTGTGTATGTATGTATGTGTGTTTGTATGAAACTTGTAATTTATAATGTATACATACCGTCGGATAGACGCCGTACTGGTAGGTGGTGGGCGGCGGCGGCTGGTAGAAGTAGGCGTATCCCGGCGGCAGCGCGGCGGCCGGGACTTGCTGCGGCGACGCGGCGTCCGTGCGACCGAACCGCTCCGTCGCTCCCAGACCGAACGCGCCCTCGCGACCGCCGTAACCCACCTCGTAGTAACCTCCCTGGGAATTATAATATAACACATGTTATCATGCACGTTATATATCTCTAGGGAGTGCGAAAAAACCACTTTCGCACTTCTAACGGAGGTTTATCAGGCCAAGTGGAGTATGCTCGAACTCAATAATTTTTAATCTATGGCGCGGCGGGCGAAGCCCGGACTGCAACGTCGGTTGCAACTGCACTGCAACCGGCGATTCCCGCCGGTAACAAATATTTCTCCTAACCATAAATGTTTGTTTCTGGTTCTGGGTGATTTTATGTATCGTATATATACGATGTATTTACAAAAAAATGTATTATTTAGTAAACCGGTGCTTAGTACATATAGTACAATCCTAGTGCTTAGTTTGGGGCTAGATGGCGTTGTGTGTAATGTCGTGCAATATTTATTGATTCTTTAATTCAAAAACCATTAGATTTTTTTTTGTTTTTGATTTAATGTCGAATTTTCTTATCCAACTCGCAACGAAAATAAACAATAATACGCGATTAAAAGACCCGGTAAAATGTAACTATGAAAAGAGTTAACTGTTATTTTTTTAGACAGGGCGGACAGTCGCGCAGTGTTCCTAGCTAGACGTACCATATGATGCGGCATGGCGGAGCGCAACACTCCGTCGTCGTAATACTGCGAGCTGTAGAGTTGCGCGGCGCCCGCGTACTGCGCCGAGGTACCACTCGCGCCGGTCACGCCCGACGCGCCGGTCGCGCCCGACGCCACGCTGTTGTGGGACGACGACACGCCGCCCGAGTGACCTGACAAGCGAAACACTAGGCGTTTAGTGGAAATATTTCAAGGCAGGGAAAATACTTCTACAAAAAACCGGCCAAGTGCGAGTGAAACTCGCGTCCGTAGGGAATCGGTTGAACCCAAGGGTAATTGAAAAAAAAACACGTTTGTTGTATGGGAGCTCCCTTAAGTATTTGTTAATTTTTGTTTTTAGGGACAACTTAAATACATAATTTGTGAAAATTTCAACTGGCTAGCTATCATGATTCTCGAGATACGGTCTGGTGACAGACAGACAGACGGATGGCAAAGTCTCAGTAATAGGGAAGGGTCCCGTTTATACCCTTTGGATACGAAACCCTAAAAACGTATGCACGTAACGTAAAAACCCTCTCATATATTAAAAAAAACCACGTCCAGCGGTAAAATTTATGAAAGAACTGGATTGAACAGTAAAAGCACTAACAGAAGCAACCATCATGCAAAAAGAACCCAATTTGATGAGGTCCATATTATTATGTAAAAAACGAGTATGTTAACAATTACATTTTCAAAAACACAACGCATGGGTGACGACGTGACACTGAGCTGGATTCAAACCACGCATCTTT
Source organism: Idaea dimidiata (assembly GCA_949358125.1). Lineage (NCBI taxonomy): Eukaryota > Metazoa > Arthropoda > Insecta > Lepidoptera > Geometridae > Idaea > Idaea dimidiata. The sequence goes on along the minus strand of OX442334.1, from coordinate 15,577,291 downwards.
TTTCAATCAGGAAGAAACAAATTTAACCAACTAGTCTACCGGCGTCGGCGACTCACATCCTGAATTTTTTCATATGTATTTTACCATCTACATTTTACAACATAGGCATTGCAGCCGGGTAAAAAAAGGAGGGTGTTAAAAAGGTGATTTAGGTGGAGGGTATCATTTATTGGGTTAAGTTTTCCTTCCATGCATGTCGTAAAAGGCGCCCGATGGTAAATCTAATATAAGTTTTTGTTTCGATGCAATGCGAAACGGAGTATTAGAAGACCACCTACTCGGTGGACCGATGACATTGACATTGAGTAGCGTTGAGTGAGATGGAGATACATTTGTATTGGACCGAAGCTCTCTGAATATCTCTGCAGATAAGGAGCATGCAAGTAATGTGTATGGAACTCACCGGTGGTGGTCGCTACTTTGGCCGTCGACGTCTGTGCAGTCGATGTGCTTGTTAAACTGTTACTTGCTGATACTGAATTACTTTCATACTGGAAACAAATATCATATGAATATTAATGCATTGTACAATGAATTACTTGCCAACTTACTTATAAATGATGATTAACAGTTGCCTAAGTTATGTAATGTTTGTTTCAGTGTGTCAACTTTGAATTATCATGTCACAGTAAAAGACAAACGATAAATAGTTTGTGTTATCCATTGTTTATATATAAGTAAGGGGGTTGAAATTCACATTTTAATTTAGCACATAAAGATTACATTTAATACATGGTTTCATTGTAAACGCCCTGGCAATCAATGTTCAATACAAATTTAAAAAAAATACATGACACAACTGGGGTCTATTTCTATTCGTGATACAGTAACAGAGCTTCAGAGACGCCATGACAGTCAGGGGGCCGTGTTGGCGCAAACATACCTGCGTGGAGTCCTTGTGGTGCTTGTTGTGGTGGTGGTGCGGCGTGTAGGAGTAGGGCCCCGCGGGTGCGGCGGCCGCGGCGGCGGCGGCGGCGGCGGTGTACAGCGCCGACGTGTTGTACGCGCCGCCTGACGTCGACGTCTGCACAACCGAGTACAGAATGCATTCAACTTGTACACTAGCTTTTGTTATAAGTATATTTTGCATTTCTCTTATAAGTGAATTTGTAAATTCTTTTCGAGAAATAAACGCCATAAACCATAAACTCGCTGCACTATGAAACTTCACTCTTCTTTTATATAGCCACATTCCACCCGGACATCAGCCAGTGTCGAGTATTATTGATATTTGCAAGTTATTTGCATCCAAACAGTCGAGTCCTCACAGTTGAAGTCAAGTCGAGGAAATCATTGTAAAACGGCGGCCATTTACGATGATTGTTCACGGAGCTTTGGAGACAACTCTAAAGTCCATGTTTTGCACCGATTTTCACTTTCATTACACTTGTACACCTTTACGAAACTAAATTGATTGATATGCCCCCGAAATTAAACAATTTACACGCATGTGAACTAGGTTTCACAAAACTGAAAATTTAGCAACACATCTCCTCAAACAAAACTCCAACTTCACTCTTTCGTTTAATAATGTGTGTGGCAAAACTCATCCTCCTTTCGTTCCGGCTATATTATCACTTATAGCAGTCGTTAGGGCAAGGTTTTTTCTTTAGGCTGACCCGACAAATATTATAGCACTAGGTGACACATCTCTATATGGAAAGAAAAAGATTCCTATTCAACTCGTTCGACTAACAAGACCGGCGATCACAATGGCCTCTAGCTTCGTAGGTGGTAAGCGAAGACGAAAAAGTCAGTTTACTGCTCACAAGTATTTCCCCGAAAATATTAAGTCATTTTAGCACTCTCGAGCAAGAACGGACACTCATAATGAGTCTAGGTATAGATAGGTAATGCAACAACAGATCACAAAGAGTCCAAGTATAGATAAGGAATGCAATGACCTATCACAAAGTTTGATTATTACCTCACCGCGTGCTCGCAATGGTGAGTTGTGTTTTGTAGAAAAATCGCGGTATGAGCGGTCAATTGGCTATATTAACTTAAGTGATAAGTTACCTGGTAGGAGTTGAGCATGGGCTGGTATTGTGTGAGTGTGACACTGGAGGGGTACCCGCCGGCCGCAGCTAGTGCGGTGCCGCCGCCCAGGCTCGCGTTACTTGAGTTCACCTGTAAAACGACATTCTTAAATTTAGTTTCACTTCAGTTTTTCCATCATTATCATCGTCTTACCCCCTTATTTATAAACGCTAATTAATGCGCTCCATAACTATTATGGAGCGCATTAACCTTTCGTCAACTGTATCAACCAAAAAAGTGTATCCCTTGCTTGTCTACCAGCAGTTTCAAGGTCATTCAAGGTCACGCGCGTCTTCCCCGCGTTTCGGTTGAAATACTGCGTTTGTCTATCCATCACACAAGGAACTAAGATTTTCCGGAAAGATTGATAACTAACGAATCTAATTAACAGTAATTTGTAGAATAAATATGGTATGGTTTTTATTTTATTGACTATTATTTATCACAACTCCACCCACACGTTATTTTGTATTTCGTAAATAGTACTTGTCAACTAAAAAAATAACCATATTTACATCAAAATAGGATCTAATTTCAGTAAACAAAAATAATAATAAAAAATAAAATGGCGGGAAAAGACTTTTCCAATCGTGAATTTTTGACAGGCAATATTGATGATACGGACAACTTTTTTTTACGGAAGTTGATTTATTTTCATAAAGTATTTCAACCTGCCGGCAATGAAACCATATTCACACCAAAATACCCCATAAATAATAAATAAAATCAAATAAATAAAAAACAGGATCCATGCTCCGGTCGACAACACACTAAACAGGATCCTGTCTCCGGTCGACGAGCGGTTAAAAGGAATGAGTGGGGTTTTATGCAAAGAATTAAGTCGTGGATATAAGTAGCGAATAGGGATGGATGTCCGATGATTATTCCAGATCCTCGGCTAACCACTTTTTGTTCTGCGACTTGAGAATTTTAATAAATTGAAAATCATTCTCACAAATATTGGACCGGATTTGGCAGAAAATTGGTTAGAACCAGGAGAAGGAAATTAGATACTTTTTATACAGACATTCGCGCGGGAACGGGACTTACGCGGCTGAAATCGCAGGGCGCAGCTGATTGTTTATGTTAGTGTTCGCAACAAAGCCTGCGTACACGAATGCACGTATATGTTCTTACCTGTGCGTACACATTCGGCGGGTAGACAGTGGCGGGGTGATGCTGCGTGTGGTGGTACACATTCTGTGCAGCCCCCGTCGCACCCGCCGCGCTAGCACCCGTTGCACCCGTAGCACCCGCGGGTGCGTTCGCCACTGGCACTGTGGCCGGGATCGACGCTGTTTGCTGGGGCAATACATACATAATAAATTATACTTCGTTTTCACCTTTTGGTAATTACCAACTATCACATAATTCTATGCAAGAAATAAATAAATTCTGAGACCAACACACAGCGCCATCTAGCCCCATGGTAAGCTGTATACTAAATTTTGATTTTATAACCTTTTTTTTATATAAAAACATAACACTTCCTTTGGCAGTCGTGTAAAAACCACACGTGAGTGTTTGTGAGACATGAGTATTTGCTAGCATACCTTAGTAGTGGTCCTAGAGTGTGCGTTATAGTGATGCTGTGACGGCGTTTCCAACTGCTTCATGCTTTCCACTAACTGCTTTTCCAATGATACACCTGGAAACACGCACACAATTAGCCTTCTACAACACACAGCTGGCACAAAGCGAATGAGTCGCAAGTTCGTCCAACACGGCTTATATCTGTTTTTATTTAATTACGACAGATGAGCGTTTAACCACTATTTTACCTAATGGTAAGTGCAATGGAGCTGGTCAACGCTAGGTCGAGCCTCTCTGTGAGTGAATTTTTGATGATGTATTTTGTCATGATTATAACTTGTAGTTACTTCGACTAGTACTGTGAACACTCTGAACACTATTACGCACTAGTCCGGTAATGTCGACACTTACTGGGTACAGTGGTGGAGGGTTCGCTGACTGCAGATGGCTGACTGGTGCTTGTGTCAGACGATAGACTGTCGTTCAACTGTTGCTGGAATACCAAACATTACGCTTTAAACACGAACAAATATAATCCCCGCGCGATGACATTGGAATGAGAATGGGCATCGACACCTTTGTTGCGACGTTTTTGTTTAAAATTTACAACGTAGGAAAAAATCAAAAACATTGTGTCAGGAAATAATCAACAATTTTTAATAAATCCGACGGGGATTTTGAGCCTTGATTTTATTTTTAAAGAGTTCCCTACACTTGGAAGTGTTTTTCATCACGAGACAGAACAGGCACCCGTGGTGCAATCGGTGAGTGCTACACAAGAAATTTCAACGTTGCAGGTTCAAGACCTGTAGGGTACAAGTTTTGGAAAGCATTTCTTGAAAAATCAGGGATTTTAAGTTCAGGTCTTATAACCCACTTAAGCTTTGGTTATTTTTTATTAACTACGAAAAGGTCTGCATCAAATTATAATCAAAGTAGTAAACTTACGATAGTATTAGTAGAGGGAGTGTATTGATGCGGTGTGGCTACAGGCGTCGGCGGCGGCTGCGGCTCGGGCGCGGGCGGCGCGGCGAGCGGTGCGGCGAGCGGCGCGGCGGGCGGCGCGGCGGGCGGCGCGGGCAGCGGCGTGCTGTGCGCCACCTTGTCCTGCAGTGTGTCGGGCTCGAGCGCTCCAAACTGGACGTCCAGGAACATCCCGCCGCAACCCTCGCCGCCGGGCATCTCCACCGCCGATGACGGTATCTGTAGGTGAAGTCGCGTGAGTTTCTTGTGCTTGAATTGGACGAAATTTGACGTGACTCCTGACATGCATTCTAATACGATGCGATGCGATTACGTAGACGCACGACACTTCAATAGAATCCCATCTGTTTGATAAGCGTTTGAAGATGCGACGACGTTAACTTCTCTCGCCGTCATCTTGTGTCGGCGGCCATCTTGCTGTAGTTACCTTGCTGGGCGGCGGAACGCGCGCGCGTTGCTTGCGTTGCTCGGGCAGCGCTCCGTACTGCACGTACGACATGCCGGAGTGCCGTGACTGCGCCGTCAGCTGCGACAGGTACTGCGACTGGGCCGCCGACAGCGAGCCCGACATGCCCATCGGCTAAAAACAGACGCAACGAGATACATTAGATCAATAATAAATATTGGAACTTACTGATTGGTTATGAAAAGAAGCACTATTTTTAAATTATGTTTAGGCCAGCGTTTGACCACAATCATACGAGGGGTAAGTGTAGTGTAGATGCTGTCTAATACAAGATGTAACGGGTAAGCTCTTTTAATCCGAAAGGGGGTTGTTCTAGACGTTTAGGCGAACAACTTTTGTTCTACGACTTTTGAAAATTCGAAGTACTTTTCGAAAAATTTAGGTGTAAAGTTTACTTGAAAATCAGCTGTTTCTTAGAGTTCGAGGTCATTGACCTTATGTTGTTCTTTCATTTAGTTTGGTCTACTACAATCAAACCTTCAATTACCTTTATTTTCAAAAACAGCTTTTTTTCCATTGAAACATAATCTCAAAATTTTCAAAAAAAATGTTCGAATTTTCAAAAGTCGTAGAACAAAAGGTGTTTGCCTAGACGTCTAGAACAACCCCCTTTCGGATTAAAAGGGCTTACCTGTTACATCTTGTATAAAGCACGCTGATCTAAAAAAGTACCTAAAAGTACCTACCGGGGTCCATAAATACCGGGGCAGGTCGGATGTTGTAGGGCGAGTTGTGCGTTTGTGGATGTGACTGTGTTTTTCTTTTACAACTTTTACAAATTTATTTTGATAGAGTTACTTTCGTATTATGTTACTAAAGGTATAATCTATTTAGTAGGTATAGAATTAATTATTGACCCATGAGTAACTCGTGTGTTTGCTCCAGCAGTAGATGCGTGGTACGTGTAGTAGACTATACCTGTGTATGGTGCAGGAAGTGTTCAGGCTTGAGATCGGGCACGGTGGGCACGGCGGCTGCCTCCAGCTCCAGCGGTAGATGCGTGGCGTTGTGGTAGGTGTATGACGGGAGAGCGCTGTCTGCGGCGGGCACGCTGGCGGCGCACGCGGAAACTGGGCTTGTCTCCCAATCCTCCTGGGTCATCATCACAAAATTAAATATGTACTTACTACATACATCGTGATACAGTTACCGACTAGTCGGATGCTGGTTGTCTCATTTGTCATAGTAAACAAGTTTGGTTAAATAACGAATTTCTATATTATTTATAATGTGGGGTAATGAGTCGATAATTTTGTACGTGCGTGTGCAGGGCAAGGCTTGGATCAACTCCCTTTCTTCTTTTTTCGTGTAGTGGTGTGGGTCACCTAGTGTTAAGAGTTTTCAGGTCGTCTTAAAGACTCTAACTTGACCTAACGACTGCTATCAGAGATATCAACCGGAACCAACTGCTTAACGTGCCTTCCGATGCATGGAGGAGCTCAAAAATATGATTCTTTTACCACTTTAATTTTCGGCACCCATCCAAGTAATGACCGCGCCAAGTGTTGCATAACCCGCATGACGTTTCAAGATCGGCAGGTGCAGCTAGACCAATAAGCTTCTCATTCGAATTTAAGTTTTCTATTCCAAGCCGTCTCTCTCTCTCACATTTATGGGTATCGAATTCACAGATTAAGACAAGTCATGACAGTATTTTTTTTCATTAACACCTTTCCTAATAATGGTGTTATAAGAAATAAGTAAGTACAGCAGTGTTACTTACAGTAGTGTGTAGGGTGGAGGCAGGCTCGCACTCCGGCAGCGTCTGCGCCGCTGCGCTCGGTGTGAACACCTGCGGGACGATTTTATTTTGTTTTTAATATTTGTTATTACAGCAGTCACCTGTTAAACTTAACTGTGCTACAATCACCATTCATGGGACAAAGCCTGGTGATAGACGAGTTTTACTAAAAGAGCCCCGTAGACCATTTTGTAGAATCCCGCGGAACTTTGCTAGTGGGTAGAAAAAATAGTACCTTAGTGTCGGAGAGTGAGCCGGACCACTCCTCGTTGTCCCAGTCTTCTGTGGCCGGGAACGAGTCGCCCATTTGGTTTGCTGGAGGGAGACAGAACGATTGTAGTTCAATGATGAAGCACAGATTATGTACGTATATTAAATAAGTAATTACAAAACTATTGAATTAAAGTCTTTTGTCAATAGTATCGATTGTTGTTACAATAGTCAGATTCGATCTAATAGATACTCGATATTATGGATGATTTTCGAGGACAACGATCGATAGTCAAACTATCGACGACATAGCGATTTGGTCTAGAAAGGTGTAAGTCGTAGCTAAATGATCATGTGCATTTAATGTTGTACAAGAATCTGGAGGAAATAAACTATTTTGATTTTTTTTGTTTGCATCGCGACTTAGGTGACTCGCTAGACTCTAAACGTTTAGCAAGCCTTCTGCCAATGCAGACATAGGTAGAGTGTAAGGTACCGTCGTCGTTGTGTTGTCCCCAGTCGGAGGGCGCGCGGCGCGGACGAGGCGGCGCGCGCGCCGGCCCGCCCCGCCCGCCGCGACCGCCGCGCGACCCACGCCCGCCGCGCCCGCGACCAGTGCCCTCGCCACGCTCGCCAGACCCGCGACCTGACGACAAATACACATTATAATAATATATAGATATAATACAACTAATCATCATTGAAAAGCGGCACAAACTATGCTATACAACGAAACTATTGTTATCTCTTTCTAAAACATAAGACTCAATGCTACTTGCATCACGTAAGAAAGAGATGTCAAAATTTTATTACTAAAGCGATCGTGACGTGAGCTGGAATGGAACTAAGACTTCTTTGGCTAGTTACCTTAGATTTGTGTTGCCAAGAAATTTGCCCTATTACTTATCTAGAAGTTTTTACATATCTCTGTATAGAACGTGATAATCTATACTTTTAATAAAGGAAGAGAGGACAAAAAGTCTGTACTTGAAAGTAAATAAAAAAAAAGTTGTCTACAGGGCTTAAAAAAAGTAGTAGAACAAAATTATGTAATTTTTAAAAATTCATGTCTGTCTGTTTCTCTGTATGTTCCTTATACAATTAAAAACTACTTATCCGATTGAAATCTGGTTTTCAGTATTGGATAGTTCTATTTTCGAGGAACGTCGTGGTATACTTTGCATCGAAATCCAATTAGTAGAACCCGAGTAATGAACGAAAAAGTGCAACCGTTAGGGAACCGCTCGGCCGCCCCCGCTCGTGATAACGCGTTTTCACTTCTGCGTGTGAAACCGCGGGGCGCAGCTAGTAATTAATATAGAACGTAGGAAATTGGAATTTACATATTATAATTTTAGAATTACTTGTCAATAAAATTCCTTTTAATTTTTTAGAACGTTTTTACATTTCAGGACTATAATCTGACGTTTTTGGTTCCTTGTATTTGACATTTCTGATATGAAACATCTATAGGGAGTGATTGTTGGCGTGGCGATACAGGCCGTGGCGACGCATCGTAACGCTATATGAAAACACATCTATTAATGTCAAATGTTTCACATCTGTCAGGCGTCCCGTGACGGCTAACATTTTTTTCTATAGAAAGAAGTGTCGAATCGTAGTCTACAATTAAAAAACGAAGTATAGACTCATTATTGTACCAAAAACTGATAAACCCATTACAATTGATTGAAGGTGAAGGTGATTTACGCAGATAAATTTCCGTCAAAGATGGATAATATGAAGTTAAGTCTACCAAGCTAAAGGTTATTATTAAACAAGTCCGTCAAATTACCGTAAGTAAAGGTACCATTAACTGCACGAAGCTTACCTCTTGTTCAGTCTGTCTTAGGTTATTGGCATACAAGTCCATCAGATATCACAAATTACAATTGGTGATTTAAGCGCACAAAGTTTTTCGAAAGGAACAAAATTTCAGAGTTGTATTTGCAAAATTCGACGTGACATTAGATCAATCCGTATTGGAATGGTAATTTGAGAACATTAATATTTCTTTTTGTTTTTATTGCTCAAGGCATTTTAAACTTAGAAAAATATTTTTAGCAAAGAAATACATTTCTACAAAACGCAGGCGCAGGTTCGAATCCTGTCATGGGGATTTTTTGGAAATGTATTTCCTTGCTAAAATATTTTTAAGTTGAGAACCTTAGTTAATGTTTACTTTAATAACTAGTATTGAACAGAACCGTACGTGTGTGCCTCGGTCCGGAACGACTGCGCGGCTCGCGGTCCCGCTCTACGTCACCGTTGTTGGTCACGGCGGGGGGTTTCTTCTTCTTTTTCTCACGAGTCTGCCATTCACCCTGTGCAGATGAAAATATTGTATTATTTATCTATCTTCTATACTTATAATAAAGGAAGAGAGGACAAAAAGTCTGTACTTGGAAGTAAATTTAAAAAAAATGGTCTAGAGTCTCTAGAGGGCTTAGAAAAAGTAGTAGAACAAAATTATATAATTTTTAAAATTCATGTCTGTCTGTCTGTTTCTCTGTTTATCTGTAGGTTCCTTATACAATTAAAAACTACTTATCCGATTGAAATCTGGTTTTCTATATTGGATAGTTCTATTTTCGAGAAACGTCGTGGTATACTTTGCATCGAAATCCAATTAGTAGAACCCGAGTAATGAACGAAAGTGCAACCGCTCGAGAACCGCTCGGCCGCCCGCACCCTTGCTTACGCGTTTTTTACTTTCGTGTCATCTAATGCTAAGTCTGTCTTACAGGTTACTGTCACACAAGTCGATTAAACCACCGACAATGGAACCATCGAGCCATCAAATCTACCAAGCTCAAGTCTTTAATTCAGTCTGTCTGGAAGGTTATTGTTAAACAAGTCCGTAAAATTTCCATCAAATTTACCGCCTAGTCTGTCAAACTACCGTCAACCAAATCTCACCTCATGCTCAGTCTCGAGCAGCAGGTTGCAGGCAGCCACCACGTCGTTGTCGGTGTCGTGTAGAGCTGAACACACCTCCTCCTCCGTACGGCACGTCATCTCCATTAGATCTTGAACCTGACACAGTAACAACGTCGCAACATTGCTTTAGCTCGCTTTAGAAATTTCTATGTTCTGTTTTCGCGACTTTGTATTGAAGTAGGAGTCTGAAAAAGGCTCCAAAACGACACGTAAAATGAGTTTTATTTCTATAGAATATTCTCTTTTAATCCTAATCATATCCTATAAACTAGCTGCTGCCCGTGGGTTCTAGGACAGGGTTAGGATAGTACTAGGATAGGATTTGACTCCTTAAGTGTACCAATTTTTATGCCTATCGATTAAGAGAATAAAAAGGTTTTTTTTCAACCTCTTTTTCGAGAGGAAATGAGCGGTGGAATTACGAAGAAACTTTGAGAAAAATGTATGTTCGTTACTTCTTCACGTAAAAACTACAGAATAAATTACGATGGATCTTAGTCAGCAGATACCTAGAAATCTGGATTAACACAGGCTATATTTTCTCTTGGTATTCCCATGTGAACGGGTTATACACGGGTGAAACCGCTGGGCGCTGCTAGTTCAATATAAAGTATAATCAAAATAGTAGTTTTCGCGTAGGAATACTATTGTATGTTTCGTAATTTGTTTTTATTGCTCAAGGCATATTTACTAGAAATATTTTAAAGGAAAAATTCACTTGCGGCGAGATTTGAACTCGCGTCCCTGGATCCCGCCCTAGTCCGCGTCCCTTTTTGAAGATGATTTTTTCCTTTAAAATATTTCTAGTACTATTGTATGATTGAAAATCGATGCTTTTTCCAAAACATAAAAAAATAAATCGTAATTTTAAGCCACCAACAGCCGAATACAGAAATTACACCTAAAATTCGAGGGCTACTTAAATAATTGAGCCGCTTCTAAATTTACAATGAATACCACCGCAAATAACACATTTTGTTGCGTAACGGTCTGCAACTCCGCATAAATTAAGAATATTCCTTAGCATCTACAAAATAACTTCTAAATTCAGAAAACTTGGAAAGTTGGTAAATTGAGTTAGAAACTTAACAATAACAGACCAATTAAAAGTTGTTACTGGTATACTTTGCACAGTTTCCCAAACAAACAATAGCTTCGTAGGTAGGTACTAAAGTTATATGCAAGTTTTCTTATTGGAATTTAACTCATTTTTCCGATTTTAATCGCATTGCTTTTATAATATTAAGCATTAGCTGCGTCTGCGGTTTCACCCGTGTAAGTCCCGATCCTGTGGGAATACCGGGATCAAAAACCTATATTACTCCTCGATAATGTAGTTTTCAATTGGTAAAATATTTTTTTAAATCAGTCCATTTCGGAGCCTATACAAGGTGTAACGGGTATGCCCTTTTAAGCCGAAAGGGAGTTGTTCTAGACGTCTAGGCGAACAACAAATTTTCAAAAGTCGTAGAAAAAAAGATGTTCGCCTAGACGTCTAGAACAACCGCCTTTCGGATTAAAAGGGCATACCCGTTACAAATTGTATTTCACAAACAATTTGTTTGATGATAATAAATAGAAAATAAATCTTTTCTCTTTATAATATTAGTATAGACTAACAGTCCCGCGGTTTCATCTGTGTAAGTCCCAATTCCGCGGGATTTCTAAAAACCCTTTCTTAGTAGGTCACTCATCAAATAAGAACACTCTTTGAATTTCATATATGGCTCTGTGTATATATAGGAAATTTCATCAGTCAGTAAGAATATTATTTGTAAGTATAGATTTTAACAATGAACCCCTGAAGCTCCCTTTACATCCGAGGTATTGATAAAATGTTCAAAACAATTAAAATCAACGCAATTAAAACCGGAAAATAGGCGAGTAATTGGTTTAATATTGTTACACTATGTTCTCTAAATTTATGTATAGTTGTAGGACATCATAATAAATAAAAAAAATAAAATAAGTTCATTTTCAATTCAAAATCGCGAAAACAGAAGAAAAATTAAGATTTTTTTATATTAACCTACCATTTTTCTGACATCAGCGCCGTCGTCTGTGGATTTGCGATCAATCATATTGGCCATGCGAAGTTGTTCTGTGGTTGCCTGGAAGAGACATATTAATTATTAATTCAATACAGTTATAAGTATTCTGTCGTATTGTATTTTTATATATGAATATATTAAATTGTTATTTGTACGCAAGAAAGCCACGAGGCACAGCTAATTATGATATTGATTAAACTGACACGCTCCCAAACTCATGTCTATAATTCTTCTTTTTCGTAGTGGTGTGTCTCACTAAGTGTTAGTTTTTTGGTCGCCCTAAGACCTATAACTTGACCTAACGACTGCTATTAGAGATAACACCCGGGACCAACTGCTTAACTTGCCTTCCGAAGCACGGAAGAACGTGACTTAAATTATTGGTCACCCATACAAGTCATGACCGCAACATGCGTTGCTTAACCCGCACGAGCAATCAACATCATCAAGTGCAGCTATGGGCAAACCAGATAACTCGCGGAACGCCTGCAAGGAATCGCATGCAAGGCGGCGGGCGCCAGGTATGGATTCCTTCCCTACCCCGCACCCGCCGCCCTCACCTCCGCAACGCCTAAGAGTACCTCCGCCTCCACCTACTTCTTGTCCCGCAGGCGTCCCGCCTGTCATCTGGTTTACCTATAGGCCAATGAGTTCCTCATCTTACACAAGTACTTTGAACATTGACTAACCTGTGGTTTGGATTTCTCCTTAGGCTGTGGTTTGTCCGGCTTAGCCTTGTCCTGGGCATGCCTGTCCTTGCCCTTGGCACCACCCTTGGTGGCGCGCGCTCCCAAACTCATCTTTACACTAAGTACTTTATATATTTACAGCCTCTATTTACAAGCAGCTGCAACAATAAGGTAGTAGACATAAATTAATAAATGTTGCACGACGTTACACACAGGCGCAATCTATTCCCATAACTACGCACTATTGTCAGAATCTCAGATCAAAAATGTAAACAAATAACTCAATATTGAGAGTTCTGTGTTTACATAATATAAATTGATCTCTAAGTTTCTGAAAAAGGGTATAGGTGCGAACTATGGCTTGACAACGGATATATACTACATTGTACACTTTTTTTTTATAAATACATACAACAATACATAGAAAACATCCAGACCATCTACAAATATTTATTTCTAAGAAACCATCTTAATTGCAGTCACGCCTTCAGAAGCGTAAATATTACAGTAAGTAATATAAACAAGTGTAAAAAAGACACTGATAGCTTAAAAATTAAATATTGTACAGAAGAGCAACCTTATCACTAAAACCGATTTCTTCCAGGCAACCTAGGATGGAGAATGTCAGCAAGAGTAGCATAACCACAAGAGATACATTTTGTCAAATCAACATAAAGGTTCTTTTAAGAGAACGAGACAGAACCTTTCTGTTGATAGTTCTTGGTGCTATCATGCTAGCCTAGCTGGTTGGAGTTACGAAGAAACCCCCTCCCCCCATTCTTGTTATGGTTAGCAGTTATCCAGTTAGCAGTTCTATTGAACTGTCCAAAATTTCATTTTAATATAATTGCAATCAATACCCTCAAAATGAAACTATAACTTGCAAATGGACTGCAACCAAAACTTGATTGACTCAAAACAATATTCTACAAACAAATTTTTGACAAATATGTCAAATGTTAACAACCATAATCTTCAAAGATCGACTGCAATTTTGGATCATTTAAATACACGAATCGCTCAATAGGTCACCTTAATTTACAAGTGGACATTATTATTACAAAAAAAGATGTATTATGTAAGTACCTATACCTGTTGTCTAGTACCCATAGTACAAGCTTACTTGCTTAATCTGGACAAGATAAAGCTATGTGCAAGCCATTCAGTGATACAGTAAAAAAGAAAGTTCACATTATTGCTTTTGACAATATCACAGCCATGGCTCTATTTAGAACCATGGTCATATTAGAACCGAAATCTGCAATATTATTTACAAAGCAAGACTTGATCAGCTCAAACAGATGAATACAATGAATTACAGGTTGTATGTTATCCCAAACAATAACACTTGCACATAAGTGAAATATCAACCAAAAAAACCTATATCAAAATTATTGATGCCACAGACAGACACAGACATGGCAAACTCTCTTTTTCTTGTCAAGAAAAATTATGTTCATCAAATTAATGAGTATCAAATCTTTAATCATAAAATATGAGACATTTCAAACATTATCATTTAAATAAAGACAGAAATTCTATTACAAGTAGGTACCCACTCCAGTAGGTTGAAAGATAAGAGTGACAAATAGGTGGAGACTCAAAGCAGGAATGTGGATCCAGGTTACTAAAAGGGATGCACCCAGGAACATCTACAACAACACTAAAAACAAGAAAACCTATACCTAGAAAAAGGTTTCAAGCTGACTGACTGACTGATGGATCAATGAACAGCCTAGCTCATGTACAAAGCTGAAATGAGTTCTTTATATTAATTTATATTTTAAAATATTTAATTTTTATTAAGTCAACTAGCTTGAGTATGAATAGCAATTTGAGAAAGTGTAAAAAAAATACAGTCTTATAACCCTCTGGACATGAGTCCAATAGCTTGAAATCCTACTAATACTACTAGTATTATAAAGCTGAAAGTTTGTGAGTATGTGTAAATGTGGTGTTTATGTGCATGTGTTATGTGTGTTTGTTACTCAATCATGTAAAAACCGCTGAACCGATGGCAATGATACTTAGAATAAAGGTAACTGGAGACCTGGAATAACACATAGGCTAATTTTTATTCCGATAATCCCAGGAGAACGGGACTTACGCAGGTGAAACTGTGGGGCGCAGCTAGTTGTTTATAAACTTTGCACAAAGAAAATTTTATCTTAGACTTTGGCTAGATGAAACAAAAATTCAGTATGTACCTATACTTAATTATTATAAAACAGGGAAAAAAGATAACTGAGCCCCAGAAGTAGGACAATACAATCTACTTCCAGAGAAAATAAAGATAAAGTGATTGTAAGTATAACTATTTTTATGTAATTTGAATTTCTAATTAGATTTTGCAATTAGAACCATTTCAAATACCAGTTCACTCAATAGAAACAAACAAACTGATAGAATTGTATATTGAATAAGTAATGAAATGACCTAGGTGGGTAAAAGTTTATTGACCTGTCCATATCCAGACAGCTTTATGTACACTTTACCAGATTTTTTACCCTCCCTAGAGGTAAATATATTTTTTTGTGTATGAAATGTGTCAGTAAGTGCAATTCAAGTTGATTCTCTGTCTTATTGGTATAATGTAGGACAACAGTACACAAAGTAGGGCAGGCCTTGACAATAAGTAAATCATATGTTATTGTATTTTGACAACAAATATGCAGGTACAGCTACCCAATTCAATGTTATCTCTCTTTGTAATATTACGCGGCGCTATCGTAAGTATAAAGGCAAATTAACTATCAAGATAGCAACGTTTATCACAATAAAATAAAATCCCGGTCGCGCGCAATACATCGTAAACAAAACATAAGGGCGTATCACCTGCAATTATACACTCGAAACACAAAAAAAACTTGCAAAACGTTATGGATTATTCAGAGACCAGTTTGTAATGCCATCTATCAACAAATCGAAGGATGCAATCGTGTAATATTGTGCAGAAAACGGAACAATGAATGAATCATTGAACTGCAAGGGCATCGCGGGAAAACCTGCGCAGTGCAACCTGCCTCGCCGGAAAATTTTATTTCACGGAAAGTGTCCGTTTTCCACGCGAATAAGAATGTTAACGTCATCACGTTCCACCAGGGGTAGACGAAACTCAACGACCCAGCGGCACATGTGGGGGACGCCATTCTTGAAGCACCTTCCTCGGTATCAAAATGTCAGTCTTTGTTGACGAAAAAACCCACTATCGACACAAAACAACACCTGATTTTCACACTCATTATCACAGAATTAATTCGTAGTATCGTTCATTACCTTATAACTACGTAAATATTCGAAAATCAACTGAATTTCTACAAAAAATTCCTACCTGAGAATGCGCTCAAACGCAAGCTGGTCACGTGACTTTCTAGTGTTGGGACATTTTACTGTTTTTTTCTAACGGTTTGTTGTTTATCAATGATTTATCGTTTTTTTTTAGAAAATCGATATCGTATGCTGTAATAAAAATTACACGTGTAATTACTTTTTATTAAATAATTAGTGGGGTTAGGAGTTGTTGTTTTATCTCCGTGCTTAAATCATAGTATTACGATAACTCGTAACGTAAGGTCTTAATATTATGTTGACCTTTACACACATCTACGGATCAACAAAGTAATTTTATATGACCAAAAAGTCAACAAACAGTTAGCCTCCTGTTTGTAGACTTTTTGGTCAATATTTAAGCCCTAGGGCTTAAATGCGAGTTTAAACCCTAGGTAATAAGGTAATCTAAATTTGGAACATTGAAACTCATAAAAGCTCTGGTCAAAGATAATATAATTGGCTCCGTCATATACGACCAGTTCAAACTGGGCACCTATACTTCATTTTCATTAATTGAATGCAACCAATCTTTCTATACTTAGAAAAATTGTCAAATACAAGGAACCAAAACGTCAGATTATAGTCTGAAATAAAAAACGAGAAATAAAGGTTGTTTTTCTTTTATTTTTATTTTGACAGAAGGGTACAGCAAAAAGTTTTTGTTATTAATTATTATAAAGCCTTAAGTTTTTTTTTCATCGGCTAAGTCCGATGCCTTTAATAGACCACTATTTTTATCTATTAAAATAAAGTCAAACAAACCCCTAGACATTTACAGTCTTAAAAAAATATTGCTTATTGTTTAAGATATTTTTAAACTCATTTTTTTTGGTATTGTCATTTGTTTTTTACGGATTGCCTACAAAAAAAAAACTTGCCTGACACTAACCCTCCATGGAGCCAAGCAGTTTACTCAGGCAGGGGGATATTTAGGTAACGACGGCACAAATTGACGGATATTCGGGTACACAGCGACATAATATTCTTCAGATGTGTGCTGCAGGTGTGTAAACAAAGGGAGGGTGTACCATGTACAGTGCACACACAGCCGTGTAACTACCGGTATGGCACAAAATAAATAAAATAAAAGCTCAAAGCCACATAGCTACACAAAGTCTATTTAAAATCGATTACAAGTTAATTAAACGGAAAAAGAGCATCACTAGGTATTGCAAAAACCACAGATTAAACAAGGGACTTAATAATTGTTTTGAAACTTATAATTTCATTCTCTGTTTCCTTTGTCAATTAAAAATATTATTGTTGTATCTTTAGTGAACACTTATACATACATTTTTTTAAGAGAAAATACTAGAATTAAAACGCGGCGTGCCTAAATAAATTAATGTTGTCATTTAATTTTTTAAATAAAAAATACTAGATTTTTCGGTAGTGTAGGTATTGTAATCGAGTTTTTGAATGCATGCGTTTTTTTTTTCATCCTTTCCCGGAATACCCCTCCGTTCATTCCGCGGATTCCCGCGCAAAATTGAGTTTTGTTGTTTTTTTGTGATTAGATTTCAATTCTTTTCTAACTAATGTATTTTTCCGCTAAATAAGATAAATTTAGTAACAACCCAGTAAAAAATAATAATGTCATTATTAGAAGATGTGTTCTTGGAGGACGAAGCTGGCGAAGCTCAAGAATTAGAGCGCATTATAGAAGGCGACGAATTTGAAGACAGACCTCGCTCCCGGTCCCCAGACAGTGATAATGCTAGCGAAAAAGAAGATGAAGCAGGTAAAAAATTACATTCTATTCTATTCAGTACAAAAGGCCTTAAATTTCTATCTAATTTATTAACATTTTGCAAGACAAAAACATAACCTCTGCTATTTATTAGAATCCATCAGAAATCTGTGCAATGATTTTCTCTCATAACTATTCGTAGAACACAAGTCGGTCTAATTATTATCATTTATTTTTATATGAATAAAAAAGTGTGTAGGCCTACACACTTTTTATACCTATATAACCACTATTTAAAGATTCCTTTTATAATTTCAGAGGAAGACAAAAGGCGTGTAGATCCAACGAAAGCCAAGCCAACACGCGTAGTTAAGAACCCGAGGGTTGTCTTGAATCCTGCTCGGCTGACGGGCCCACGAGGAATTCATGTTATACCTGAACATTTCAAGGATTTTAAGTTCAAAGGTATAAAATGTGCTTTGGTTCTCGCAATGCGATTTAATTAAACTTATTTTTTGCAATGGCTAACATTTCGAGGACTTTCAGAGTGCTTTCTCGTTACTTTACAGTGCTTCGGGTAGACTGATGCTGGATGTTCATTGTATGTACTTACTCTCTCCTTAATTTTCAGTTGCTCTTTTACTTCATGTTTTGATGTCGTGGACATGATATCATGCAAAATATTAAATACAAATGGGTACTTTAGCTTGGTTTTTAGTTTTGTCATTACATAGCACAAGAATTGCGATTGTCTTGTTTAAGGCAAGCTAAATAACACGAATATTAATACTCCGTAATTAAGATATTAAAAACATGGTATCCCATTTTTAAAGGTATATTTAGTATAAACCATGTTTGTTAAAAACAATATAATTGACTAGCTGCGCCTCTTGGTGTCACTCGCGTAAGTCCCGTTCCCGCGGGATTATCGGGATAAAAAGTAGCCTATGTGTTATTCCAGGTCTCCAACTACCTATATTCCAAGTTTCAACACAATCTGTTCAGTAGTTTTAGTGTGAAAGAGTAACAAAGTACACATTTGCATGCAATATAATTGATAAATATGATGAGACTGTATCCTATTTCGTAACACCACTGTACCATATTTAATGCAAATAAACAATTCTATTCTAAGTCACATACATACAATCTTTCGCGTTATAATACTAGTAAGATGTCTTTTTTTTTCAGGTAAAGGTCATGAGAGAGAAGACCTAGATTTAGTCTTAAAGAAGCTAGAACATTGGGCATACAGACTGTATCCAAAGTTCCAGTTCCCAGACTGCTTGAAAAAGATTGAAACACTTGGCAAAAAGAGGCCCGTTAAGGTACAAAACTGACCTCAAGAGCGACCTCAAGAACTAGCTCCCTAAGTCCCGTTCCCGCGGGACTTAGGGATAAAAAGTAGCCTATGTGTGTGTTATTCCAGGTTTCATCCAAATTCGTTTAGCCGTTTTTGCGTGATTGAGTAACAAACATCCAAACACACATTTTACCATTTATAATTTTAGTCGGATTAGAAAATTTGGATTACATAAAATTAGAGATAACCTGACTAAGGTTTTTGCAGGCTAGTAGAATGACTGCTAGACTAGTTGATGACAATGTTGACTACTCTAACTTTGATAACTATTAATTTTATTATTTCTTAGCATAATTTTTTAGCTAACAACTAGTCGGCACTCCACCTACTACCTAGTAGTCTAGTCGGCCCATCACCTCATAAAATAATAATTAAAATATAGAAAGTCTCAGTTAAAAGCATATTGCTTTTTAACTTTAACGTTTTTGAATTACAGGTGAACCTCCACAAAATCCGTACAGACCAGTTTACTACAGAAGAAACAGTGGTTCAGAAGGATTCCAGTGATGATGAGACCCAGGAACCAGTTGTTGATGAGTTTGATATTTTACTGCAGCAGCAGATCGAGCTGGCTCGAGCTACCCCAGCACCTTCCAGTGCTAAAAAGGGATTCCAAACACCTGGAACTGATCGGTAACTATTAGAACGTACTTTGGTTACCAAATCCAACTAATAGTAAAACAATGGTCATGCAAGAGATATAAGATTTCGCTTTTATTTTGTTTTATGTTTTTGAAACCCTAAAAACAAACTAGGTGAAAAATGTTATAGGTTGGAGATAAATCCAATATGAGATTAGAATCTAATAATCCATCCAACTCTTCAGTGGTGTATGTGTAGGGGTAGAATCAGGTAGATAAAATTACGTGCAACTATTATTACCCATCGGTTACGGTTATGCGCGTAGCGCATCGCGTCTTAAAATCATAATAACCTAATAATGAAGCTACGTACGGAAAATGCCTAGCGAAATCTAAATCTTTTCTAAGCGTTAAATATTGTTTTCCAGCGGTAAATGCACCTGTAATCGAACTGCTGTTCGCCCGTAAAATCCAAAATCCAACCAGTCCAAATCCTAGTGGTCACCAACCAAATACTAAACAGTTCTAAATATTTGTTCACAGATCACTGATGATGCCAAAGGCAACATCATCACCGTCAATAAATGATGAGCAAAGAGAACGGATGCTCAGAAACAGAAGGTTAGCAGAAGAAAGGAGATTGGCAGGACTCAAACATAATTCCATCGATAATAACACAAATATAAGTGGTAATAATGATAATAACGGAAATAGTCCTGATTATAACAATGATACAGACGATAATAAACAAAATAATCATGATAATGTTGGTAGAAATGATAATGATGATAATATAATAGCAAAAAAACATAATAAATCAAACATTATAGATAGTTCTGATGAAGAAGAGAATGATAACAGTGTTGTAAACCAATCTGTTACAGTCGATATTCATGATAATAGCAGAGACATATCACGACATAATGGTACTGATAATAATATAACTGATCAAGAAATAGCTGGAGATAACCAAATAGATATAATAGAAGAGCTATATAATCATAACAATATTGATAATATATCTGATAAACCAATAGCTGACGATAACCAAACGGATAAAATAGGGGATGCACATAAACATAATGACCTTGATAATGAAATCACTGATAAACGAACGGATAAAGATATCCAAAAGGGTATATTAGAAGAGGCACATAATCATAAAGATGTTGATAATGCTAATTTATCTGATATACAAACTGTAGAACAAGAGTTAGATATTCATAATGGTAATATCAAAATGATTAATAAACAAAATACACCAAATTCTAAAATAAGCGAAAATATTGATGGAAAAGAATCTGAAGAAACACAAATTACAGAAATTACCGAAGCAGAAAAGTTATCCGTAACAGAATTACACCATAATAATGATGAAAAGAAAAATACAGAAAATCTTGATGTTGATGAAGAAATCATGGATGTTGATTTTAATGATGAATTTTAATAATTTCATAAAACTATGCCCTCGCGTCTGTGTGGTCGGAACAGTTTTTTGCTATCCACAGCTTCCTTGGCTAACTCCCCCCAAGAATTTAAACTCCACCAATGGGCAACCAAATACCCGTCGCCACCGGACTTTATCTCCCCTTCCGAAAACCTCCCAGCTGGCGCCGAGCTGCAGTGGCCGGTCTGGAAGTCACTGAACCGTCTTTGTGCCCAGGTTGGTAGCTGCAAGACCAATATGGCAAAGTGGGGTTTAACGCTGCCGGACAATGTGCAATGCATTTGTGGTGAGGCCGAACAGACGATGGAGCACCTTACGATCTGCTCCAAATGCCCTACTACCTGTTCAGCGGAGGACCTGATGATAGCGTCGGACGCTGCTGTGTCCATCGCCAAGTTCTGGGCACATGTAATTTGAGTCTTTGACACAACAGAAGAAGAAGAAGAATAATTTGTGGAATAACATAGGGAGAAGCAGGGGGAAGGCGGTCAAAATAGAGCGGTCTTTTTAGGCAAATAAGGACTAAGTACTTTATAAATAAAATATTAACTGGGAAAATGCACTATAAAAATTCCACCGGGGATGACTATTTTTGTGGTCAAGATCAAGAAGTTTATCCACCTTCGGTTTTAATATAATTATAAGTAATTAAAGATGATTAAACCAGTTGACTGTTCATAAGTATTATTAGTCTCCCATATATCCCTTAGTCACCTTTTACGGATGAATACGACACACGCTCTAATTGTTTTAGCACTGTAGTAGTTCCAATGCTGCGTTGTTTTTTTTGATACATTTAGCTTATTGTGCTAGCATTAAAACCCACCTATCGATTCTTATGTGACTTTAAATGTAATTAACTAAATATTAAACGGTTGTGTGTAGTGTTACCGAACTCTCGATAGTTTGATTATCGATTGCTGACCTTTAAAGCTACGAGTATTGCAATAGTATCGATAGTTTCCGATCTGACTGTTATAACAACAATAGATACTATCCAGTTACGCTATTAGGGCAAAACTATCGATAATATCGATAGACTATCGACAGTAAACAATCGAACGCCAACACTAGATCCTTAGTGTGAGTGTTTTTCGTAAAAAAAAAACGCGAACGTGATGGTTAAGTTAACGCGTATTTTATAATTTTTACGAAAAAACTCATACTAAGGGTTCTGTGCTGCTTTCTAAAAACTATACAAAATACGGAACAGTACCGTTGGAATAAAATAAAGCTTAAAATCAACTTTTCTATATTTTTAATCCATGTTATCATACCCAAACAAAGTGGTACTTATCACAGAAAACTTATCTATCGTAAGCCATGCCTCTAATATCAATTACTTTACAAAAACAATACTTAAATGATCTAACTGAATAGTGAGAACACACTTGTACTGTACATAGGGGAGGGTCAAACGCAGTATTTCAAGCCATCTCGGTAACCAGCTGATTATTTAACCCTGTTGCTAACAAATTTCAATGAAAACAATTGAAATTGTTGATTTTTGCGATTACACACATTACAATTTGAAAGTTACAGTAAACAAATTACATTTGTAAATATTGTGACTGTGATAATTGCAATGGTAATCTGTTTGCTGTTTGAATGACGTGAATACAACAATTTCAATTGTTTCAATCGAGTTTTGTTAGCAACAGAGATACGTAATCAGCAAGCAGATTACCGAATTGACTGTGGTGTCTCAACGGCGTGTCGATAGATTAGTTAACATTAAGAGAGTACCAAATGTGTCAAATATGACAATTACTATTTTATCGACATTCTATTGAGACACGATTGTAAAAGCAGAATCGGGCAGCAGTCCACCGGTGTTATGCAAACTCGTTGTTAACTCAACTTGTTAGGCACTATGTAGTACATTGTAACTGTGCAATAGTATTGCATATAGGTAGTGCCTATGAAACTACTCAGCGGTAATCACTGGTGATTGCTTACGTCAAAGTAGCATTGTGTACCGTATTGTGCCAATAAAATTCAGTTATCCACTAGATAGATAATACAAATGCTACACTCGTCAACTCAGTTTAATAGGCACTATGCAGTACATTGCCTGTGAAGTGCCTACTAATCACTGGTGATTACCACGTTACGTCAATACATAATACGGATTTGTCGAACGCGACAGACCACACCTACAACATATAGAAATTCGTGTACACATTGAAACAAAATGTCTGTAGATGTGGGCTAAAGAAGCTTGCAAGTCCAATGGTGAACCGATTGCATTAAAAGATAATGTTCTCCTTATCCAGTTAGCTAATTACGTAACTCTGTTGCTAACAAACCTCCATTGAAGCAATTTAAATTAATAATAATAAATTAATTGCCGTTAATTAATAAAACGCGAGCCGGAGAATATTGTTTTATTTTTACAGAAGAAAAACTACAATTGAAATAGTTAATTTTTGCTATTACGGATTTGCAATTTGCATTTACAGTGCCATAGAAATTTGTTTGCACCTAAATCAGGTCAAAAAATACATGAATACAAAAATTTCAATTGTTTTCATAGAAATTTATTACTAACAGAGTTACGTAATAATCGTCGCTGTTATGATTTAAATCTCTAAATTTACCCAATAATAAGTTAAAGAAATGCACTACATCTTTGTTTTGTGGTCTCTTTTGGTATACTAAAAACTCCCCCTTATTGTTATTTGAATCGATTATTAACAGATATATAAACTGGCAGAAATATAGGGCAATTTGGGCCAGTATCACTTGTTGATGTTACAGTCAAAACTAGTTTAAAAAAAGGTGCTTTAAATAAAAGAACACGGAGAAGTTTAAACCAAGAGTTTGCTTCAGCGCTCGTTCTTGCTTTAAGCTTCTCGCGCCTATCACCCCCGATGTCGTTTTTGGAACAGCAAAAGGGGTTTTGAATGATACAACCAGTTAAAACTAGTTCTGATGAGTTTCGACTGTAACATATTATTATTATTATAATGTATATCAATTCATTTTGATCTACATTATGGTCAATATTTAAAAAAAACTACGCTTGCGAGAAGTTCTTTTCTTTTATTTCGGTACCGAAATTTTGTTCACTTTCAATTTGCCTAATCTTCAAGTTGTTTATAACATTAAAATTTGTGTAGATAAAGCAGTGTAATCATGTAACTGTTCATAATTGTAACAACACAAGTGTTATAATGCCTATCATTATGAATCTGTCACATAAAGTACTATATTTTATTAAATTTAATACATATTTACAAGTAAATTTAGATCTTAATCT
Source organism: Idaea dimidiata (assembly GCA_949358125.1). Taxonomy (NCBI): domain Eukaryota; kingdom Metazoa; phylum Arthropoda; class Insecta; order Lepidoptera; family Geometridae; genus Idaea; species Idaea dimidiata. The sequence continues at coordinate 15,552,964 of OX442334.1, read as the reverse complement.
ATTCTGTGAAATTTAGAAATAGGTCAAAATGTGTTTTTAAGCCTTGTTTCCAAACTAACAAATGTTTTTCAATGTTGTATTAATGTGGTTATACCTTTTTACCAACATTGCAATTTTAAAATAGGTTACACGAGATATTTTGTCAATTTTAACGTTACCAAAGTCTGAAACTATTAGGACATTGGCTGATAAAAACCGCGTATCTTTTCAAACGTGGAAAGAACGGCATTAGAAAAATTAGAGTAGGTACGTGCCAGATAGGTCTGCGTGCGACTGGGGGCGCCACTGCCTAACATTACGTAACTAATTCGAACGATATTGTACCGGCAGCGATTAGTTCCGATTTAGACTACGCGCAGACTTATCTGGCACGCACTTTATACACGGATATTTAATGCATTTGAAACTATAAGATGTTGTAATAATTGCTTGGTAATTTTCACAAAGTGCGAGGTTTAAGCTTAACTCAAACGTAAATTTAACAAAATTTAAAATGTAATTTTACTCAATTTCTCAAAATTTCGCTTATAAAAAAACATTTTAAATAATATTTTTTGATTATGTAATTACATTTTCGAATTTAAAATACATAGATGTATCAATTCCAAAATAGTTATTTACTAAAATCTAAGAGTTAAATACTAAAAAACTATTTACACATAATATTTGGTTTCGATCAGTGCTAAATAAATACACGCGTTAAAATAAAGGAGAATGTCCAAAAGCGAGCCACTTTTTGGCGCCGTGCAAACTTTTCTGTTAAAATATTATAATTTTATAGATAAGTACTAATAAATGATAAAATGTTATCATTATTTTAAAATTTCAATTTGACAGTTACAGTCGCTAACAATTTACCATTGTAATTGAAACTAGTGTTTTCATTAGTTGTAGTTCATTGTTTCAAAAGTTTCAATCAAGGTTTGTTAGCGACAGAATCAGGTTGTACTTTAAAATAAAACTAGAGTAGGCAGGCCATTCTCCTTTAGTTTGTTAAAAAATATAATTATGCGATTAGACTAACATGAAGATAAGTTTAGTCATATCGTGATGTCGCGATTTGTTGTAATACAACCAAGTGAAGTTAGGTTGCAGCGGCGTCGCAAAATGATACCTAGCTTCTGTTAGCTACCTATCGCAGATCGAATGGGTCTGAAGTCAGTGCTAATCTGATCCTCATTTGTTAATTTAAATCTAATCTACCATATTAAATAAATATGGCATCGTATCGTAGTATAATGCGAGTGAATTTAAAATGTTATATTAATATGGATACAATAACTGGTATTTAAAATATACTGTTAGTTTTGTCCAAAACATGGTTCAAAACTTGAGAAAATAAATAAATCTAGTTTAATCGGCCACATATAATTTTAAATTTTGACATAGTATATCAGAGTTTTTGTGAAATAACAAATGGTAACATAAGTAAATGGCTTTTAAACTTTGTTCTATGCACTATATTACGTATTATCAAAACATAAGAAATTATAGGAACTATATAAACACTATAATTTAAAATTGTAATTAAAATCTAATTCGAAATGTTACTCTCTCTCTTATAAAGTAAATAATTTGTATAGCACAAATAAGTGTAATAGATACTTTAGTTTTTTTTATTTACCTGGGAGTAACGGGAGTATCCACAATAATATAACACTAAAACATGCAATTAACAACTTTATCATAAAATAGTCTATTATATCATAAATTTATTTATTTATTAATCATCACTATTTGTATACAGTTAAAAACTGTTCAGTTTTCGTGTCGTTAAGCTATATTGAACCTTATTCTCAAGGCTGTAAAATAGCGTTTTATAGTTCGTTAATTACAGTGTGACTATGCTTACCCGACTACGCCGAACCCAAAGGGAAGGGTAATGTTTTTATGAGTAATTTTGTAATAATAACAAGTAGCAGTCACAAGTTATGAACCCGCTACCTTTCGAATCACTGCTGAGCTTCCGGTATGAGTGATGTGAAAAAGGAAGTGAAGATCATCCATGTTACAGCTAGAATGGACTGTTGGTCGTTTTGTGGGTTGCCTGTTTCTTGTACTGGAGGGTTGCCCGGGGGATTGGCCTGCTCGTTGCCTTGGGCCTGGCCTTGCTCTTGGTTCTGGGCCTGGGCCTGGTTGGGCTGGTTTTGGTTCTGATTGTGGTTGGCTGGATTTAAGTTGAGGTCACGGAAGAAACCAATTTGGTGCCTGTAAAGTACAAATAATGGTGTAAATAATTAACTTCTTTCCAAGGAGATACAGATACTGATAATGAGTCTATGAGTAATGGTTGTTACAATTTTAAGAAGTGTATTACATTTGTACCTCTGATTTCGGTTGTGACTTAGCGACAGTAGTAAACATCTATAGAATAGTCAACAGTTACAAAGGAATAGGCAAGCATGTTACGCCATCGATCTTATCTTCAGGCGTCATCAGGTGAGATGAGTTCAAATGCTAGCCTATCTTATATCAAAAAAAATTATCTTCGATTTCTTCTCAGTATTGATCTCTTTCTCGGTGTTAGACTGAGATGTCGATACGAAATCCGCCGGGTCTGCTAGTGTGGTATATACTTACAAATAGCCAGCAACAGCCAGTATAATGACGAGCAGTAGCCTCGCTCCGCTGCCGTAGAGATACACCAGCGAGGACAGTATCGCGAGTCGCGACGCCGCGTACAAGTGGTCGAGCCAGTCCCGTCCGCCATCCTCCTCCTCCCCACCGCCTCCCCCCGCTCCCCCAGCTGCGGGGGGAGCGGGGGGAGGGGCGGTCACGGCCGGCTCCGGGGCCGGCGCCGCGGGAGGCTGAGTGTTCTGCCACCTGGGGGAAGACAGACATTGGTCAGAATCATTTATTTGCGAATAAAAGTCAAATACAAATGTCATAACTTAAATAATGTCGTCTTCATTCAATATTACAAAATGGTTTTTAAAATCCCCAATTGAACAGTGAATTTATAAAAGCTATCAGACATAATATATAGACAACAATAAAAAAAAACACCCCCATTTTACATCAATGAAGTATTGGCCTATATCTCCGAAAGAGTCAATTTTTATATCATGTAAAAACAAATAAATGAAAAGGTTTAAATTATTAGATACTCACATATTAGCATATTGCTGCATATACTGCAAGTACGCCTGCTGCATCACCATCATATGGTTGGCCAGCGAGGCCGGGTCGTTGGCCACCGGCAGGTAGCCTTCCCCCATGTTATAGTTGGGGTACGGTGGCACCCGCCCATAGTTGTTCAATACTGAGCTGAGATAGTTCTGCATTTCCACTGTGTGATTCTGGTCGTTCTGCCTTGTCTCAGGCCGGGGTGCTTCAGTATTTTCCACGTTTCTTCTTCGTAGACCTGGAAAGTATTGTAAAAAATATTTTTTCTTCTGCTTTCGCGATCATTATCCGAGCGATGTTACCAGTTGCATCCCTCTCGGAAGCCCGGGGTCTGCTTTTCTACAGAAACATTCATAGTCGTCATAATTAGTCAAGTCACAGTTAAGGGTAACAATAAAATAGTACCAATATTTGTACGTCCTTTTTAGGGAAGTAAGGAAAGGAAAGTCCCGTGAAACCAAACAGAATATATATACTCTTTAAATCTGCTTTAAATAATGAATTTTGCTCAGTTGGAGGTAATGTAATATACGCGATGCTAGTTTAACCTCACATATTAAATAATAATAATAAAAGAGAGCTTTATTTATAGGTACCGAATAATAAATAATATATCCGTAAAACCGCGGGATTTCTTTCGTGAATGGACTTTAATGACTAAGTAAGCGTCCAGTTTCGTATAGCTGTTTACCTTCAGAAGCATCCACAGGTTCAGGCGTAGGTTTCTGTACTGGCTCCGGCATTTTTTTATTAGGTGAGCAGACTAGGTGCATAGTATGTGTGATTTGACTCTCATATGTACGGAGAACGTCTTTTAGTATTATGTTATCGTCTAGAAGTTGGCCCGAGTATATTATTTTCTGTTCATCTGTACTCTGAAACAATGATAATAGAAGTTTTAGATACTTAAATACTTTTATTGATGGGAGGGTTCGGCCGCGGCTCGGTACAACCCACCGGCCTGAGTCGTACCGCCAAGCGGACCTGTCCATGTCGACGATCACTAGACAAGACCGGAAGACGAATCTCGGTCCACTGTCGTCTTTCCTAAGTCCTCTAGACAACTTAATATACTTCCAAGTACAGACTTTTTGTCCTCTCTTCCTTTATTATAAGTAAGTATAGATATAGATAGAATAAAAACAGAAAAACTAAAAAGGTAGTGCTCGTTGGTTTCCAGAGCTCATTCATAACAATGTTATCGTTAAATTCCACACTTGTTTTAATTTGATAAGAATAACAATGGAAACTTTATGGCCTAACAAGATTTTAACTGTTGTTTTTATTGGCATTCCAAATTACATAAATACTGTTTTATAAGCAATTATAATTAAGAATAATAATTATAAAAAAATAGGCAGTGAGACGCCACGGGGGCTAACTTCAGATTGGCGAATATCCCACTAGGACTCACCAGTTAATACTGTAGGTCTAAAGTCCGGGGTATAAACTACTACACCAACATGCAAATGCCCACATAAAATCATCAACCCGCACAAAAATGATGCGCGCTATTAACATCGCTTTTACGGTAAAGGATAACACGCGTGGAAACCCACGACTTAAAGTCACGTTGAATGGTCTTAATATTAATATTAGGCTAGGTAAGGAAAATGCCCAGCTAAATCATAAGCCTAACATTGCTTGAACTTCAATGGTAATCATTGTGATGTCAGTGATTTCATGTTATCAGATTAGATTAATACTGTAGGAACTACTAGATTGAGGTAGGTATTATTACGATTGATGTACGTATAAATTTAAAATTAATTATAATAAATAAAATAAATTTATTTATCTTACTAGCTACGCCCGTGGTCTTATCGCGGGATCGGGATCGTGTCCCGCTGCTGGAGACCAGGTTATATATCGAGATAAAAAGCCTGTGTTAGTCCGGATCTCCAGCTATGCGCTTACCAAGTTTAATCAAAATCGATTGTGTAGGCTTTGCGTAAAAGAGTAATAGTCATTAGTAGTGTGGCTAACTTAAGGTGTTAAGAGTTCTCAGGTCACCCTAAGGCCTCTAACTTGATCTAAAATTTGCTATTAGAGCTCTTTGTTCACAATATATTTAATTACATAGAAGGATAAGTACTAAGGATTTCTACCTTAACTTAACAGCTTCTTCGCAATCTAACTAACATAACTATTTTTTCTTTAAAATAGCGACTCAAACTATAATAGTTTAATGTAAGTAAGCAATAAATAAGATTAGTTATAATTTTTAAAATACCTTTTTACGTAGTAAGGTAAATTATTTTATAGTTACCACATAGCAGGGATAAGCAAGAGGTTATTAAAATTCTTAGATTAAAATTTTAGAGATTTCGTAGTTACAGAGTAATATATACCTACCATGCTAATAACTATAGCATCCCCACTTGATAGCATCTAGGCATTCCAGGTGGGGTTTGTTATTCCGAATGGTCCCTACGAAAAGCACTGTTCTACTACTTATCCTAAGTCCCCTAGACAACTTTTTTGTCCTCTATTCTATAAGTAATAGATAAATAAAGATGATCAAGAGAACTAAGAAATATTTAAATTTTGGATAAAACTTTTGCGGGTGAAACCACGGGCAAATAAAATATATTAAACATAGATAAGAAACTAGGTTTTTTGTAAACAGAAATTAATAAAACAATTGAAAAGTAATTGCATTGAATTTGTAGATAAATAATTAGCACAATGGGTTTAAGTTGAGCAGAAAATGTAACCATTACGTATTATATTGTAACCGTATAACCACTGTATGTATTGTAACCATAACTATTGCTTGTACTGCAACCAAAAACATAGTGTGTATGTATGTATGTGGTTCACAAGCCTGTAACACTACACATGTGCCTCATAGCAATCTAGTTGGTCCCATTTTCATTTTTTTTTAAAGCGAAGTGTGTTTGTGGATTAATCCACACTAGGCCCTCATTACTGTATCATGGATGGTAGGTTATAGTTCACTAGTATGTACTTGGATTATGTACAATGTACATAATACCTAACTACATAATATTTGCCTACTGCAAAACAATACCAAAATGATAGTGAAAACCGTCCTTATAGTCAGTATTGATTATACGGTAGTCAGTAGTGATTAAATTTCTTGGAAAAAAATATTTGTTTCTGGTCTGGGTGTTTACTTTGTATCATCTGTATGTATTTACAAAAATATGTAATATATTTTGATGACCAGTATCCATAATACAATGTAACATTGTTCAATATTTATTTATTTATTATATCTAGTCATTGCAAGGCTTTCAAGCCTACATGCTTCAAAAGGGATGTTAAAACAGTTCCTGGTTGTTATCTCCGATAGCAATTGTTAGGTCAAGTTAGAGCCCTTAGGGCAAACTGAAAACTCTAACACTAGGTGAGCCACATCACTACACAAGAAGAAATAGGATCATTATAATGTGGGTATACACCTATCCTATCATATTATAGGATTTTAGCATCTGAAAAACACATTTTCTAACATTGCAAAGAGTAGAAAGGTATTTAGTTTCAGTTTAGCTTTCAGTTTTTACGTCGCATTACATCTAAAGATAAGATTTATGGCGAAAACTCACCGGTTTGCTCGGATAAACTTCAGATAAATGCCCCTTGAGCTGCCGTACCGTCCATGAAGATTGGCATTCCACATTCTGATCTTCTATTTGCTGATTCGGCGCCTTAACAATCAGGGTCACGTTATCAGGTATCATTTTTTTGAATCATCCAATTATTTACTGTGTTAGATAATTTTGCGATCCCGTGATTTCTAAAGCAACACAAAACAAACCAAAAGGTTCACAATTCACTAGTCAAGCATAAAATTCTAACTTTATATCAACTAAAATGACGCAATTACACAAGAATAGTGGTTTTATACAAAACTGCGAACGTTTTTAATGTACAATGGTGCTTGAATTTTATTAGTTTTGATGTAAATAAATACAGCAATTTCTAGGGCTCGCACTTGTCAATTTGCCTTTAAAATTATCTGTCGATTTCTCATTGGTTTCTGTTTCTTGTGACGTCATTTTTCGGGTTAGTTTTTGTTTGACCGACGTTTTAATTGGACACAGATAAAATTCAACACCTATATGGATATTTCCAATTGGCTAATTTTACTTTCATGTTTTTATCCAATCACACACAGTCATTCCTGAAAAAGTGCATCCATTCCATTCATGGGCCATGGGCCAAAATTGAACACTTACGGTGGGCAGATTTGGGTTGGGCCACGAAGTTTTGAATGATGGGCAGACTAGCTTCTATTACTTCGGTAGGTATAATTAAATCGTCTATACGTATTGCCATCTACCCCGAAAGGTCAAAGGTCCGTGAATTATAGCTCAATGGAGAAACAAGGAGAATTTTCATACCATTTTATGCATTTCAATAATACCAACTACACTCATTGTCTACACCAAAAAAATCGCCTACAACACCAAAAAAATCGCCTACAAAATGGATATTTCTTTCTTGAAGTGCTGTTTGTGTGACTGTATGGTATCAGTGGAATCAAAATGTATATGTACTATGTGCTATAAGTACCACGGCTGGACAGTTGGAGTTGGCTAGTTAGTACAAACTATCAGTTCTTCCTCGAAGTACAAAGCCAAAGATTTTTTTGCGATTTTTGATACACCGGAAAATATATTCGTAGGGGGAACTCAATAAAAAAAATACTTCTAGTGTACAGATAGACATTCCCTCTACTGGCATGCTTAAGACCGCACCTAAACTGAATAAATTACGATGTTTTACATGTCTTTTATGACTGGTAAATGTGTGGTCTTAAGCCTACAGCACACTTCGAAGCTAAATGTCGATTGTCGATGTGTGCATGAATTGGCTGTGGGTGTGGTCATGCCAGTAGTAGTGGCATGTCTATCTGGGCCTTCACTCTATCTGTCTGTTTTTGTCTGTGGTCTTTCTGTCAAAGTTTAGCCAACACTATAAAAAAATGTTTTGTTGATTTCGTGTTATTGGTTTTTTTTTACATTTTTATGTAATTTTTACACTACTTTGTGCACTCATCTTTGATAGTTAAGATTAAAGTCTCGTACTAAATCCAATTCAATACCAAACAAGACGATTTCAGTTTCACAAATTCCAAAACAGGCGATGAAACAAACATAACCTCAAACCGATAAAAATAACAATATTCTCAGTGAATTTCTCATAAAAATGGGCGTTACTGTGTAAGTATGAGATCAAAATATTGTTAAGTTTATTATTACACCACATTAATGTTTCAAAAACCTTATTTCACCTCATACAACATCGTTTTAACTGACCGTTAAAGTTAAGCAATTAGATAGTACCCCACTCTTAACTCTTCGCTTCTAACTCACCTCACCTCAATTTTGCTAGTTTGACTTCACGTCAAATTGGATGAATTGCTCTAAGCTGGTAGCAGGCCCCAAAGAAGAATTTGAATCTAGGTTGTCCATGCTACATGGTTCATCACTACATCTACCATTCCACCAATTACAACAATACTAAATCCAGTTTTCATCGTTTTTTATTATTATCTTTCCTATAAAGTAGGCTCCGAAACATAAGAATGGCATTTGTTGCAATGCCTTTCTTATGTTATCTTATGCTGTGATAATAATAACAATGTGATTAAAAGCGGATAGTAAGTTTCATTTCAACCTTGATTTGCCACTGTTGCAGGCTACAACAGTACCCAGTCCCAGAGAACAAGACAGGCACCTATGTGATAGAATTATTGACAAAACGGATCTTAGCATTGGGAGCGACACAACAAGGACAGTTTCTTGTTGATTGCGAAAGCTACCTGTCTTTACCACAGATGGGTGAGTAACAGTCCTTTTGAAAATTAGATACTTACTCCAGCACCAAGACAATGGCTACTACACACTTTACACCTGTAGTAGCCCTAGTGTTGTGGACTCCTGTCACTGTATCTAAGTTAAATAACTTGCATATTCACATAAAGAAAAATATGAACATTTCTTAGTTACTTAAATATTTTGTGGGATAGCCCCATCTATCTATAATATAACTATCACCCCAACCCAAGAAGGACCAGCTGAGCTCTTCTGCTGGATTTTGCATGGTCAGATTTGCAGTTCAATATTGCTCATAATATGGTAGTTGCACAAAGTCATTTCATTGCATACCTTTTGCACTGGGTACAATTTGGGGTAGGATGTGTAATTAAATTTAAGATTGACTATGTATATTAATTTGACATTGTTTCTATTTATCTTGACATTTGTATTTTGTGACATGAATGAATGATTATTGACTCTTTGATTATTTATTGACTGCAGATGTAACAGGTGCTACGAAGACAGTCCACATCCTCCACAACTCGGAACAACCTGCCTCTGTGTTCTCCATATTAGAGTCTGGTACAAAGAATATCCATGTCATAGCTGATGGACTCTTTGATCTGCTGATGATGAAGCTCTCCCAACATTACACCTCTAAGAAACAGACCAAGATTGAGAGTAAAGGTATCCCACTTACCCACTAAAATTTTAATAAAATATTTATTTTCTCTTTTTATCTGTTGTACTGATCGATGATGGTTGTCTTGTTTGTCTGTTGTGTGTATAGATCTAGGTGGCGTGCAATTGGAGAGGCCTATGTCCAGCAGTGGACTGCAACGGGCTGATGATGATGATGATGATGATCTGTTGTACTGACACCGATAAAAAGGATTTCGACTATGATCAGTAGTATGTAGCGAAATGACGGGCAGAGTGGTCTCCATTCACCAAAAGAAGATCCTCTTCATTAAATGTCAGCTAACTGCATGATGTATTTTATTATATTTTAATTATGCGTAAGTTAAGATCTCTGTTTATTTGTATGTGTTTCAATCACACGAAAACTATGGAACCGATTGCAATGACACTCGGTAAGTAAGCAGATAGCTGGAGATCTGGATTAACTTACTGGACTTAGGTAGGTGAAACCACGGGCCGCTGCTAGTTTAATATGTTTGTTAAAGGTCCAAGGTTTGAACTCGGTGATTTCTGCGTGAAGCTTGGCTCGGTGACTATGAATCAAAATTTTAAAGGAATCTTGATTGAGGTGAGTTATTTATACTAATTTTTGGTACCTAGTGAAATTGTTAATTAATAATAAATAATACGTATTTTAAAGAGGAAAGATTCGTTTGTTTGTTTGTAATTACCTAATTACGAAACTACTGGACTGATTTCAATAATTCTTTCACCAATAGAAAGTTACATAATCGAGGAGTAACCAAGGCTCAAAAGTCCCATTGATAAAATGCTTAAAATAATAAACGCACCGCGATTAAAATCGGCAAATAGGTTCGATTACAATCCAACATTGCGGAAACAGAAGAAAAAATAAAGGTGTTTCGAAATTGAAAATTATGTTTCACAAGGGCTCTAAAATTCATTTTTTAAACTTACACGATATCTGTAGGTACACATTATTTTTATTAGAACTACGGGTCTAATTCGTGGTTTTTGATTATTTTACATTTAAATTACCTCGACGTTTCGACAACAGGTCACGCCGGCCATGGTCGCGAGAAGATTAGATTTTATACAGACGCGATCTAGATCTAGATGTCATTTGTAGAAAACCCTAATTCTAAGAAAAATAATGGCTCTAACTAAAGGATAAATTTTATTAAACCGAGCGGTGTTGGTCTAGTGGAAGTCTCCCCGACTTTCATTCCAAGGGTAGTAGTTTCGAATTCCTTCCGCAAACCATTTTGTTTTTCTTTAAGAAAAATGTATGTGCGCTATAAACATCGTTCTTACGGTGAAGGAAAGCATCGTGAGGAAACCCACGGCTTAAAGTCACGCACAAATTCCAAATGTGCGTGACTTTAAGCCGTGGGTTTCCTCACGATGCTTTCCTTCACCGTAAGAACGATGTTTATAGCGCACATTCAGTAGGGCTAATTGCAGAAACACAGTTAAAAAAAACTTTAACCCGTCTCCGTACCGTAGCTTTTGTGTATGAAGAATACATACAAAAAAGTGACGAATCTGTCTAGTATAAAATCATCCCTAAATTTTTCTTATGTAGGTGGAATACCGGCCGTCAGTACTAGGTAACGCAGTTTGGGGCCTTGTCCGCGAGTTCCTACAGGGGCTTCTGGGCCCCTCCGTGCCCGTACAGCCCCCGCAACACTTACTGGCCAAGATGAATGAGATATACACACCGATCGACACAATATACCAGTACTTGGAACATTTTAGTGCATATAGGAAAGTTACTGGCATGAGAAACTCATAGTTTTAAGCTTAGATAAATAAAATTTTGTATTGAAAAGATGTTTCTCTTTTCGTTTTTGGGATTTAAAACTGACCAAGTGTGAGTTGCACTCGCGCCCGTACCGTTATCACAAATCAAATACGATTGTTGTGTGGGAGCCCTACTTAAATATACTAGGTATTTATATATTTTTTTTCTTCAAAAATTCGTCATGAATTGTGTTGAAATTTCAACTGTCTAGCCATCACGGTTCGTGAGATACAGCCGATGGATGACAGACAGTCGGGCTATGGAGTCTTAGTAAAGGGTTCATTTTTCGCAGGTGCTATATTATGGTTTTTTTATAATATTTTTTCCACCTCACAACCTCGGAAAGATTCTCTTTGTCATTAGAAATCTGGGTGCAAAAGTGGAATTTCCTCGCTAGTGTGGAAAAGAGTTTTCAAAAATCAAACCTTTTTATTCCATACTCTTCTATGACGCAAATCTGTCAACTCTCTGTTATGCGTTCCAGCCAAAACTCCCAAGTAAGTAGACTTATTTTAGTCTACTTACTTGGGAGTTTTGACTAACTTGACTAATGTACATGCTTATTTCATGTCAGTGCGTCATCCTCATTTCTTTAAATAATCGCACTTACCAGCCGCAGGTGTCATCACATCACTTGACTGAATAAAAGCATTTAGCACCTAGAGTTTTCATACTTTAGTAGGTATATTCTGACTAGTCTGTGGAGTTTTCCTCGCTGTAGTGAGGTGAACAATTGTGTGCTTCACACGGCAGCAAAGTTATTTTACATCTCGTACCTTATGCGAAGCGTGTAAAAAATAATATTTTATTTTTTACACGCTTCGCATGTGGTTCAATCCTGGGAAATGCCTCGTTTGGCCAGGTTTTAATCAAAGTACTCGCACCAATAATCAACTTTGCAGCCTTACATAACAAACAACTAGGTATTTATTAAAATTTCCTAGGACTGAAAATATACGCTTAGGTACAAAATAGCTTTCTGCGTCGCAGCCGAGTGAGCCATCGTAATAAGCACCTCCTACATACAGTCAGAAAATGGCCTAAGGTACCAGTTTAAAGTTAAAATTTAATCAATAGCGGTTATTTAAGTAATTTTTGGTTATTGTTCATGAAATTACTAACAGAAAGATTGATACATGTGCCTATGTTCAGCAGTGAACGGATAAGGGCTAAGATGATGATGATGAATATGCGCCATCAGTCATTTTCTGACTGTACCTACTTGGATACGGTCAAACATAGTAGGTAGGTAAGTATGTAAGGTGGGTGGGTAAGCAGATTTTAACCCTTTCTTGCCAGCACTCTATTGAAAGCGTATTCCATGTAAAATGTTAAACTACCAAACATTGCAAAGCTTTTGTTTTGAGGAAAACGGGACTCGCGAAATGCTTGATTCGCGCCTTTGGGCAGATGAGACGTTTGTATCGCTTTAAAACGCTTACCACGAAAAAAAATCAACTCTATGTCTTTAGTAATAAAGTCCTACGTTTTGTAACTGGTCCGCAAAGCTAAGATGGGAATGGTGCACAAAAGACTGATTGTGGCGTAGAAGGTACGGAACACCCGTGAGGTTTACCCCTTTGTAGTTCGCTCCTTGCTTCGCGAGCGTAAGGAGTGTTGATTTTAGGGTTCTGCAATGAAAATCTTTGTGGTACGTTCGATGGAATACAAATGACTAGTTTAACATTGTTGAGCTGTTTGAGACTAGCTTGGGCCTGCGGTGTGAAAATATCTACGAGATCGGGACTTGTACGTATAAAACGTACAAGTCCCGATCTCGTAGAAATTTTCAACAATCCTTTCTTATCGGATGCCTACATCACATAAAGAACACACCCTCTGAATTTCAGCCCTCTACTATTTATGTTTATTGGTAACAAGCTGCGCCCCGCGGTTTTACAAAAAAGATACCTATAGGTCCAGCTACCTATATTCTAAGTTTCAGCGCAATCCGTTCAGTAGTTTTTGCGTCATTTAGTAACAAATCACGTACATGTATACAAACTTTCGCGTTTATAATATATGTATAAGTAATATTAGTAAAATATTGCAAGAAATTTTAAAATTAATCAAGCTAAAGTTTTTTTTCAAAAGCTTTAACCTACTTTGAATTTTCCAAAAATTGTTAGTAACTTTTTCGGGAAAAGTGTAACGATGCTGAATAGATGTTGCGACGATTTATTTGAAGAATACTTACCCAGACAATAAATTTACCCGAATAGCATCGGATTTTCGAATGAAAAACGGATTTCCTAATCATCGGTATACAGGAATGGTCTGATGATTTATTACTTTATCTACCTACCTTGTGCCCGCTTTTAAGCGAGATTTATTTACATGCCACAAGTTTCGGAATGCCACTAGTTACTTACTTTAGGTACGAAACTAGTGGCATCCGATATACCTAGAGTCAATTTCACGAATACAGTATCTAATAATCTAATAAGGCTATCATACTAATATTATAAAGAGGAATTATTTAAGTGTTTTTAATAAGTAGACTCTGAAACTACTGGACCGATTTCAAAAATTCTTTTACCAATAGAAAGCTACATTATCGTGAAGTAATATTGGCTTTTGATTTCGAAATTTCCTGAGGATCGAGGTCACGCGGGTGAAAGCGCGGAGCGCATCTAGATGTCATCTATCTATACTTATAATAAAGGAAGAGTCTATACTTATAATAAAGGAAGAGAGGACATAAAATAGGGAACAAAATTATATATTTTTTAAAATTCATGTCTGTTTGTCTCTTTCTCTGTTTATCAGTCAGTTCCTTATACATTTAAAAACTACTACCTAATTATATTGAAATCTGCTTTTTTAATATTGGATAGTTCTATTTTCGAGGAACGTCGTGGTATACCTACTTTGCATCGAAATCCAATTAGAGAACCAGAGTAATAAACGAAATAAAAAACAACCAAAAAAAAAGAATTGATAAAAATGACCAAAATAACCTCTAGGTACATAGAATAGAATAGAAGACCAAAGTTTGGGCAGCCAAACTAAGTACAATATGGAACCAACCAGTAAAACTGCCAGACTTCAGATGATAAAACAGATTAATTAGTCGGTGGCGCTGTACCTATGTAGAGTTTATTTTGTCATTTTTATCAATTCTTTTTTTTTGATTGTTTTTTAAATTATTTTTTGTTTCTTTTTGAAGTCGGTTTTTTAATTTTAAATTTTTTTATTTTTATTTTACTCATTTTAGTATACCTACCTACCTAAAAATCAACAATATTGTTACCGTAATTTTAATTATTGAGGAGTTTGCTGATGAGAAGGTGGTTTCAGGTGCCCCATCAATCTGTACTTAGTTCTTTAGGGGACTATTCTTTTTGGTAGAAGTCCAAAAATGAGTAATTTATTGAATTCTGGGATGCTATCCTGTCCATCATTCCGAAGATACTCATCAGATCCTTACCAAACTTTCATGGGACCACCTCGCAGCTTCCACCTTTCCATTTAAAAAAGAACTATATCAATCGGTCAACCCATCTTCGTGTAATCGATGAACAATTAAATTGAATACAGCGTTTTGAGGAGCATTCCCGGTCCTCACTTCGAAGATCCTCATCAAATTTTTATGGGACCATCTCGGAGCTCCCACCTTTCCATTAAAAAAATAATCATTTTAATCGGTCAAGCCATATTCGAGTAATCGATAAACAACTGGATTGATTAATGCGTTTTGAGGAGCATTTCCGTTCATCACTCCGAAGACCCTCATCATATCCACATCAAATTTTTATGGGACCATCTTGGAGCTCCTACCTATCCAATGAAAAAAAAAATAATCTTAATCGGTCAAGCCGTCTTCGAGTAATCGGTGAACATACAAAAAAAAAAAAATTATGCATACAGACGAATTGATAACCTCCTCCTTTTTTTGAAGTCGGTTAAAAAAGGGCAACCGCTCGAAAACAGCTCGGCCGCCCGCGCCCGTGATAACGCGTTTTTCACTTTCGCTTGTGAAACCGAAATAGTACTTATATGAATTAAAAAAATAAAAACGTAGAGAGAGCGTTATTTGCTTGGCTTAAGCTCCTGCTGACTATAACAATCTAATACAAGGTAAAATACGTAATTTAGATAAATGCATTTATTTCAAATTACTTACTTAATTAGTACCTATACAAATCTTTAGGTTATTGTATGGGTAGGTTAGGCCTAAAGGCGTTTATTTTGCCAGCGGTATTCCTAATATTATGGGTACGGAACCCTCTGCGCGCGAGTTTGACTCACTTTTGACCGGTTTTTTTTAGTTATCTACTCTGACCTATTTATGAACTTTACCGGGCCTTGGAGTGTCTTAACCCTTCTTGTTTTTAGAGGTACAATACAATAAAGCGATTATCTATCTATCCGAACGAGTTAAACCGCGCTACCATGCTCGTTTGTCGTTGCTATGTCGTTAAAAAAAAACAAAGTAACTATTAAATAAAAAATACCCTGACTACTTTCAAAAACCACAGACAATTTCAAAATCTTTCTTAATTTTTTAAGTTTTTTTTTTTTTTAATAATTTGGTGTGTTTTTTTTTTTTAGCTGAACGACAACGCGACGACATCTGGACGACTTATAAGAGATCATGGTAGGGCCTAATAATCTGTTTATCAAATGCCAGCCATCTATAGTAGTAGGGAGTCGTCGTCAGTAACTGTAGTAGTGGAAGGAGTAGTCGTCGATGTCGTCGGTTTAGTCTTCCGCCGAAAGGTCTTCTTAACCCGGGGAGCTGTCGTCGTCGTAGTCGCTACAATACAAATTAGATAATTATTATTAGTTATTCGGTTCGAGGTACACTGCCATCTATTACCTACAATTAAATAAAACTATATCAAACTAGCTGCGGCCGCGGTTTCGTCCGCGTAAGTCCCGTTCCCGCAGGAATATCGGGATAAAAAGTAGCCTATGTGTTAATCCAGGTCCCCAGCTACCTATATTCCAAGTTTCATCGCAATCGGTTTAGTAGTTTTTGCGTGAAAAAGTAACAAACTCACCTACATACATACATACATACAAACTTTCACGTTTATAATATTAGTAAGGTTAGTAGGATACTGTTAAGTTCTGTCACAAGTCCTGTCGATTGCAAATTTTTGGCAAGCATTTCTTTAAAAAATTGGACAGGCGTATTTTTTCGGGCCCCGACCAGTGTAGGGTTTCGTATAGTTTCCAAAAATAATAGAGATTGCAATCTGGATAAGTCGTTACAACTAACACCTACCTAGATGTAGTTCGTTGAATTCAAACTTGGAATTTGTTCGAAATTGTACTTTTTATTTCGTTCATATACTCGTAAATTTGAAAGGACAGCTCTTTGTTAATTTTCTTTTAATTAAACTTCATTATAATATTATTTAGAGACGGTGGGTACAAATAACTCTGAGAACTAGCACTTTGAAGCTCAATATTTTGAAAACGGAATACTAAAATGAAAAAGAATGTATGAAACCCCCACAATGATTTTAAAAGAGCTATCTGACGATACCCCACACGATGGTGTAAATAAGATCATTTCTCATTTTATATGTAAGGGTACCCTATTTTTTTTTAAATTTTGTTTTTGTTGTACTATTTTCTTGATGAGATCAATATGTGTGTGTATACTGTATGCAAAATTACAATTTCTTAGTATTAGTGCCTACTAAACGTCTCTGAGCAATGCCGCGGAATACTGACAGACGGACATGACGAAAGTGAAGGTAAGGGTTTCTTGTTGCGTACGAAACCCTACAAAATAGTCATTCAAGTGTGGGATGAAAACCTTAAAAAAATCAAAAGACTTAATCTATACATATATCTAGATATAAAAATCCTCATCTCACTTGTAGTGGTAGTGGTGGTGGTCGTGTTGGTGGGGTCTGTGGTCGTCCACAGATCGTACTCCGGTATCCACATCTTTTCGTCGATCGGTTCGTACCCGAACTCTGTCATATACTTTTGACCTCTGTACTCTTGCCACTTTATTGTAAAGTCTGGGTAGTCGTAGGCTGGGAATATAAATAATAGAAAAGTTAGATTTGGGATAGTAATAATCATAGAAACACAACTGTTAGCGATTTAATAAAAAAGATTAAACCACTACCACCAATGGTGGATAGCGAATAAGTAAAAATTCGTGCTGTTTTGTTACCACTGCTGGACAGTAGTACTGATTTTTTAATTTTAAACATAGTCGATTCGATGGCTATTCTGGATATCGGTCAAAGGGTGAGTAAACGAAATAAGTCAAGGGGTAGAAAATTACCTTCTTCCCACTTCCACTCCTGTATGTCCAACAGAGTCATGTCCTTCTTGTGTCCCCACACGTACAACTCAAACAGGCACTTGTCCGAGAACATCATGTATATGGATATATCAAACTTTGTATCTAGAAACGAGTTCAGTGTTAATGTGTAGACCAACGTTTCTAGTGTTAGATTTTTTTTTAATAATAAAGTTGAATTGTTTGTCAAATTTTTTTAAAAATAATTTCTACTAAACGGAATTCACTCGAAAATATTACAGATCACCCACCATTATTTTTAAAATAAAGTGAAATTAACCAAATTATTACTATACCTACCTACTACCGACTTGTTGACGTGCGTTTTTAATAAAAAAGCGAATGATCTCATAACTCCGTCAATAACTTCGTATTGATACGGAAGTTGCCTCGGATTATTGACCCCGTCAAAAATTTCCCTTTACATCTCTAAAATCCTAAATTTTGAGTTATACCTATTTATTTTTATTTTTAAACGAGCGAGTAGATCCTCCAGGCATTGTCTACAACGTTTATCGTGCATATTCTTGAAGGAGACTAACTGGCCCAAGTAGATGTTCGAGCACTTTGGTTTGTGCCTGGTTCATAAGAAGTACAACTTTAGAGCTAGCAGTACTCAGATCTTGGAGCGTTTGCAAGATCTGAGTCTGAGTACCTACTGCTAGCTTTGAGGTTGTACTTCTGATGAATCAGGTAAAAATCGATACGGATGACGCGTTGGACATCTCCATGGTTTAGGACTCTATGTCATGTTTGTGTTACCAACTTACTTTCGTAATAATGGCAAGGTTTGTCCGCTAGGTTCCTGGGACACTTGTGTTGGATCCTCATCTCCGACACGGCTGACGCGTTGATCATCTCCATAGTCAGACAGGTGTACTCTATGTCCTCATCTATCGTCATCTGGGGTGAACAAATATATCTACTTATAAGTGATTCATAATAAGATCAAATATTGTTGTTTATGTTGGCTTAAAATATACTAGCAAATTGAAGCGCTATTTGCACCACACAAGTCATTCCTTTTCGCGATGCAAACAATGAATGTTCCCGTCAATGAAAGGCGCAAATTCAACCCGACGCGTCGAGTCCGTTTTAGAATATGACTATGATATGATGAAACTGTATCCTATTAAAACACCACAGCATGTAATGTACCTATATCTAATGTACCTTCTGAAAAAGTTAAAGAACCGCCGGTGCAGATAAATTGATTCTATTCATTGGCTACAGTTGGAGGACTTACATTATACGTGAGGAACTGGAACTGTGTGTTATCCGTTTCCAACTTGATCAACTCTCTATAGATAAGATTTTTCTTCTCCTCCGGATCACAGGCACCGAACCTTTGGTACGTGCTGAAGGATTCGCCACCTACAAGTTAAGCTGAATTGAGTTCTAAAATTGACCGATTTGGCTAATTCGACTTTATATCACGGTTCATAACGCACATCCTGGTAAGAGACAAACAGACGACCAGTGCAGTCTTAAGAGTCCTGTTTTACCTTTTGGCTTCAAAGAAAACGGACTCACTTCGCAAAACATATTTCTGTTTGTTGATTTTGGAAATGGTGATACGTCTGAACTTGTCGAGGCTGGCTTCGATCCAAGGATAGTAGGATCCCATGTCTAAGAACCGCGACGGAGCCCCGCAGCCCGGCCCGCGGACACCTAGACCTAACTGGAATAAACCATTTTGTTGAATCAATTTTGTTTTTTGTTGTTTATCTGAATCTGTTGTGATGTATACATATATGCAAAATTACAGCTTCTTAGTACTTACTAAGAGTCTCTGAGCTAAGCAGCGGACAGACGGACATGACTAAACTAACTATAGGAGTTACTTGTTGACTACGAAACCCTAAAAAATAACAATACCTAACGAAAAATTGACACGATACACAATTTAAAAAGCCAGTAAGCTAGGTCAAATAAATAATTAAATAATTTTTAAATAATAAAAAGTCTTTTCGCGACCACGGCCGGTGAAACCCGCCTAAAACGCAATCTAGAGCCGCAATTAAAAATATTAATGTACGAAAGTGCGTACAAGTTACGTACTTTTGTCGCAAAGTTCGACCCCAACTTAGATTAAAACAAAAAAGGGTAGATGCGATATTTAGCCACGACAAATGTGACGATAAAACTGCTTCTACATTGATTGTTATCTCGTTCGCGCTACAGTTTGGAACGTCTTACTATCTCTGTCTCTGACACAGTTTTATCGTCTCATTTGTCGTGAGACTAAGAAACCTATATTAACTTATGTCTATACAACGCACGTCAGCGTTATCATCGCCGTGTGGAGACACGTTCACAGAGATTGTATAGAAATAAGTGGGTCGACGATAATATTGCCAGGATTCTAACGCTCGTGGAGACGATCCCAAAGTAAGGTATAATAAGGTATCTTTTTTGTTTTCATCTAATCACCCCAATGTGATCGCGTGCGTATTATAAAAACTTTGACAATGTACTAACGAACTGCCAGCGGCCCCACACGTCACGCGCCACGAGCGCCGCGCCCGCGTGCCACACGCATGGCGTGTCCACGTCCAGGGATACCGCACACGCCACGTGCGGCGGACGCATGCGGACGCTGTACAACTGACAACACAATAGTTATAATTATTAACACTATACCACACTTTGGAAGTAAAAGTCCTCGAGTGGCGACCACGATGCAATACGAAACTGAGTGTTGGAAGACCACCTATTCGGTGGACCGAACGACACCGAGGGTATTACCATTCTATTCGGGGTATTTACCATGTTCAAATTTGTTTTTTTTATTACGATATATTGCCAGCAATTTCAACTATCTTGTTGTCGAGACTGTAGATTGCGGGTAGGTGATCAGATGACAGTTAGAGGGGCATGTATATCGAACTACCTTCTTCCTAACTCTCTGGCTGCGCTTGATATGGGTTCCCCTACTTCAAATTGTCATTCAGCTCTATTTAAGCTCACCATTCTTACGATTCTGCACTTGACAAGCCAGTTAAAATTACTTGTAGCGGTCGCGGGCCGTAAACACTAGGTACGCGTAGTGAAGCAAATCGTGTGAATTTAAAAAGCTAATCTATACTAATATTATAAAGCTGAAGAGTTTGTTTGTTTGTTTGATTGTTTGTTTGTTTGAACGCGCTAATCTCAGGAACTGCTGGTCCGATTTGAAAAATTCTTTTTGTGTATGATAGTCCATTTATCGAGGAAGGTTATAGGCTACTTTTGATCCCGATATTCTTACGGGGTCGGGACTTACGAGGGTAACTCCCGCGGGACGCAGCTATAAAAACGAAAGTCGTGTTAGTTACACTATTTAAATCTCAAGAACGGCGGAACCGATAGGAATGAAATTTGGTACAGGGTTAGTTTATGAGTTTAAATAAAATATAGGGTACTTTAAATGATCGTACGGGTTAAGCAACGCTTGGCGTGACACATACGTTATGGGTCAACAGGAACGATCGCACCAATTAGAATGAAATTTGGTACAGGGATTAGTTTAAGGGTACAAATACGATACTTTAAATGATCGTACGGGTTAGGCAACGCTTGGTATGACATACGTGATGGGTAAAAATGACGGTTAAATCGATTTGAACGAAATTTGGTACAGGGATAGTTTAGTGTTTGAAATAAGATATATGGTACTTTAAATAATCATACGGGTTGAGCAACGCTTGGTATGACATACGTGATGCGTCACATACGTTACAGGATAGGAATTTATGCGGGTGAAACCGCGGGGCACAGTTAGTTATTCATACATAAACTTTTTAAATTAAGGTGATTTGTTAACTAATATTAACATAGGTATTACATTTGCCGGGTCTGAATCGAATATTATTATTTAGACGTTTCTACTATGTTACAATGATATTGGTTACCTATTAGAAATACATACGGATCTTGATTATTTTGTTGTCTGACTGACTGAATATCAACGCAGAGTCCAACCCGCTGGTCCTAGAGACATGCAAATTCGAGATTGTATTCTTTGTGATGAATGGGTAAAAGAGAGAAAAACAAAGTCCATTATAAAAATGTACTTACTTGCGCCATTACATAAAATTGTTTACATAATTCACCAGGCACATGTGAAACTGGTATCACTTCTTTTTGTAGTTCCATATAATCTGAAAAAATAAACAAAATAATTTAGATATTTCCTATTATATTACTCATCCATCTCATTATATTAGAAGTATATTACAAGAAGAAATACATCATCAAAAAATCCTCACAAGGCCAGATTTGAACGCGTTCCCTTCGCTGGGCGTGTGTGTCGCATGGGAACCAACATGACACAGCGCACGTATGGCGTAACGTGGACGGACAGTAGCCCGACTTACCTTCTTTAAACTTCATGACATAAAAAACGGGATTTCTCAATATTCTTGGCGGTGGACATACTGGTTTTATGCCAACTGAAATTATAAGAATAATAGGATTGTTAGGTACCATGAGTATTATACATTTTTACTGGAAGTATTTAATACCTAATTTATTTTCTTACGTAGTCGGCGAGGAAACTAGCATGCTACACACGTTTAGATTTATCTGTCAGTTTAACTGACACTTTATCTAAAGATATTTCGAAATGGTTTTCAGTTAAACTGTGCAGTTTTTGGTTCCGCCTATACACGTAGGATTAATCTGTACCTACAATTAAACTGTCAGATAATCTAAACTTTTTGTGGCCTGCTAATTGTATAGTCAATATTACATATTATTTAGACAGTATTTATCTGTCTTAATCGCGTATATGTTATCAAACAAACTTAACGCGTATATTATTCTAAAAACATAAGTGGCAATTTAAAAAGTGGGCTGCTTTCCGGGCCGATGATTTTCGGCGGAGATTTCCGGGCCGGATATTTGCGCCTCTTGATTAAGAGGCGCAAATATGTCAAACATGCTGGAGTTTACTTGGCGCAAAGAATAAGTATTGCAATTCAGCGTGGCAATGCGGCCAGCATTTTGAGTTCGCTGGCAAGTTACAAAGACTCGTTGCTTTAATAATTCCTGTGTTTTATAAATACGCTTTTGAGTGTTTTTTACAATAAATAAATTAATAGGTTGATATGTTTATTTAAAAAGTTAATAATTTACTTTACTACCTACACTTAGATGGATACAGTACACTTTAGGTACACAGTAGAACAGCTCACCATCTTTAACTGGGTCCCTTAGTTGTACTAACGCTAGTGAGTTCAAAGTGGTGTCTTCCCCATACTCCGGGTGTATCACATAGTTGCGGACGCGTCGTCCGATCATTTTCCAATCCTCGCCCAGTAATACGCGACTTCTTTTTCTACAATCATACAATATATATTTTGACTTGTATTTATTTTGTGACTTGTATAATATACTATTAATTTATAAGTAGCGTATATTCGTCTAGTAAATTATATAATTTTTTACCTCGACGTTTCAATGAAGTATGTCTTGGCCGTTACTAAGATGCGATAAAATATAACTATGTTAACAAATTGTGTGAATTTAAAAAGTTAAATCCTTTTAATTTACAGGAACAATATAGTTAAAAATCAGGGTCAGAACTTATGCGTCTAAAACCGCGGAACACAGCTAGTTACTAAAATTTGCTGAACGGTTTTTAGATAAAAAAAAACGGAGGTAGGTACTGTTCTGCAATATTCATATTATTGTATCTTACCTAAAGTTGTGTTTGGGCATAGGTCCGATATCCGCAGCGGCAGCCAGAACAAACTCCCTCTGTACCAACACTACTGTGGTGGTAGACCGTATCTCTGAACCGACGTCCCCGTCTGGTTGTCAAGAACACACAAATAAGACGGTGCAGCTGACGGTGCATAAGACCCTTACCCACATAAAAAAAACGAATACGCTACGTGTGCACGTTGCAGAAAAATGAGTTTCATCATTCAGTGTTTGATTTTATGCAGCAGATTTTATCTATACATTAAAAATTAACAATACACGTAAGGAATGTGTCATAAAAGGATACTTACAATAAGTGTAGTAGAGTACACCGATCCAGGGGTACATCACGATGTCTACATCTCCAACAGTGACCTCTTTCTCGTGATCAATTCCACAGTCGACTACGTCTATGTACACACTGACTGATAACGACACTAAAACCATAGTACAAAAAAGTAATTTAGTAATTTTGTCCAAGATTTTCGAGATTTTGCATAATAAAACACAATATTTACCGGGTTGAAAAAGCTAACTGGAAAGTTAAAAGGCGAAAGCTCGGTCTTTAATATTAATTAGGTACGTTATTGAATAAAACGCAAGTAAAACCCGGTAAATATTGTGTTTTATTAAGTAAGTAACTAGCTACGCCCCGTGGTTTCACCCACGTAAGTCCGTCCCGTTCCTGAGGGAATTTCGGGATAGCCTTTGTGTTATTCCAGGTCCCCAGTTACCTACATCCCAAATTTCATCCAAATCCGTTTAGCCGTTTTTGCGTAATTAAGTAACAAACATCTAAACACACACACTTTCACATTTATAATATTAGTAGAATTTAGTATCAAACTTGCTTGTTTTTTGAATACGGATTTTGAGAAGTGTTAAATTTCTTATCTTTTTTTTTTTGCGTAGGGATGCCCCAAACATGCCTAAGTTGTGCGAGTCCAATTCTTCCAGCCATCTCCTGCTGGGCCTGGGCCTGAGTCGCCTAGTCCGTGGTGGATTGTACCCACATCTCGTGGGACATGCGGTAGATGTGGCCTGCCCAGTTCAACTCAGCAGATACCAATCACTTACCGCATAACAAAATAATTTGAAAAACAAAAATCACCATTTTGTACTTGTACTTTACGGTCTAAAGATCGTCCGACGAATGCTCCTACCTAGTAAAAGACTACTTTCGTAGATGCGTAGGTAGGTATGTACCTTTGTTTGTTTGTTTGTTTGTCCGACACAATGAGATGCCGCTGCGCGTGCGTAGACATCTTTGTTTCTTAGTAGATCGTATTCCGGGTAGGGTCAGTTCTTTGAAAGATCTGTTTTGTTTTTACTTTTTACCTACAGTACTTACGTTTTTTAATTTCATTTTGATAAGTCCAAAAGTGGATATTTTCCAAAAGTCATAGAACAAAAGTTGTTCGCCTAGACGTCTAGAACAACCCACTTTCGGCTTATAAGGACTTACCCGTTACATCTTGTATATATTCGTCGTCTAGTACCAGCAATTTTTTATTTATTTTTTGTGTATTTTATTTATTATCTAGTTAATACCAAGAATACACAAGCAGAATTACAACTGAATAAACAATTAAACAGACAATTTAAAGATTATCTAATCTATCTCTCAGTTTTATCAAAACAAAGCGGCTTTTATCAAAGAACTTGATAACACTATCAAAATTACTATATTTACCTAATTTATTTTCAACAGTAGCAAGCCGCGGTTGCGTCCGCGTAAGTGATCCCGTGAAATATTAGGATGAAAAGTAGCTTATATAAGTAGGTATAGGTATGTGTGGTTCTGGGTCTCCAGCTATCTATGTACTTATCGAGTTTCATTGCAAACGGTTCAGCCGTTTTTTGTGGAGGAGCAACAAACACATACACATTTTCACCTTTAAATAGTAATGTATACATTAACTAGCTGCGTTCCACGGTTCCACCTGCGTAAACTCCGGTTCCGTAGGAATATCAGGATCAAAAGTTACTCCTCGAAAAAAATACCCTACTTATCAGCTACTTATACATAACTAGCTGCGCCCCGCGGTTTCACCCGCTAAGGCCCGTTCCCGCGGGAATATCGGGATAAAAAATAGCCTATGTGTTAATTCAGGTCCCCAGCTACCTATATTCCAAGTTTCATTGCAATCGGTTCAGTAGTTTTTGCGTGAAAGAGTAACAACCTCACATACATACATACAAACTTTCGCGTTTATAATATTAGTAAGACTAGTAAGATAGTCACCCCACTATTATGTATAAGTAGTGCTTTTAGAAATCTAAATATGGGAAATAAGGAATCGACTTTTGATGCTGACTGTACATAATTCTTGTTTCGAATCTCACGCCAATGACCCGAGATGAGATCAGAGCGTGCGTTCTGGACCTGAGTTGTACGAGTTGTACTGAGTTAAAACTTAAATTTCAGAAAGAAAATGAATGAGAAATAAAAATACCTACCTACTTACAATGTCCTTCGTGTCTTTTTTGACAAAATAAAACATTTATTTATATGTATGAAAATAATTAAAATACGCTTCTAAGTGTTATTATTATTTTTGAGCCTGTACTCAGAACACAACTCATACAGCGTAAAACCTCCTACGATTTAAGGAGTACTAAGGTGCTGGCTGTTGCGCGATGATGATAATAATACTTGTCAAGTACAAAACAACCAGTAAATTACTTAAGTACTACTTAAACCTGAACCTAACAGACCTCGGCAGCGGGGTAGTTTAGTTATCCTACGAACATTAACGCTATTAACATTGTTCTTACATGCATCGTCGTAAGAAAACCCAGTAAGGTTTAAAATCGCGCAAAAAGACCCAGTTCTAGGGCTAGTGGTGGAAACACAAAGTAAACACGGGACGCCTGACAGATGTGTTTTCAAAAAGCGTGGCGAATGGCGATGGCTTGTATCGCCACGTCAGGTTTACCCCTATAGACGTTTTATATAGTACTAGCTGCGCCCCGCGGTTTCACCCGCGTAAGTCCCGTTCCCGTGGGAATATCGGGATAAAAAGTAGCCTATGTGTTAATCCAGGTCCCCAGCTACCTATATTCCAAGTCAAGTTTCATAGCAATCGGTTCAGTAGTTTTTGTGTGAAAGAGTAACAACCTCACATACATACATACTTACATACAAACTTTCGCGTTTATAATATTTAATATTTATAGTATAGGCGTGTACGTAAAGGCGTGGCATATAGATGTTTTACATCAAATAATATATACTTACTACATTGCAAATAAACCAAAGCAATCTAATACGAAACACTCCAACGTTTCCGAACGCAGCCAGCCTCGTCCTGACATTTACGGGGCGTCACAACCGCCCACGTCACTATCCAACTGTCAAACTAGCGCGTCGATACTCCGACCAAATTGAGAACGTTATAATTTTACACAGCTATCTTTGATAATCGTGACCATCATTATTTGGTTGTGTAGCTGTATAGAAAAGTAAATAAATAGTGACAGTGTTGGCCAGTGATACGACCGGCTTGTTAGAGGATAGATTTTGATATATTTAAATGATAAAACAGTTATTTTCGTGATAAAGTATAGCTTGTTTCCGCAAAGGTAAGTTCACAGAACACTATTACTCCTAGGGTAAGTTATTTTTAGAAATTTGAGTCGTTGTTTTGTAATAAAAAGTTATTAAGTAATGTTTGATTTTTTTTTATGAAAAAGAATAATTACTTTTTTGTTTCTATTAGGTATTTTTCTTTAAGAATGAGGTTTATGAATGAAAAATTACCTACATTCAAATTTTTATCATTGGAATAAAAACAGAATAAGGTTGCTTGAATATTAATATAATTACGAAGTACCTAACCCACTTAATTTTATTAAGTACAATAATTAATTACCTAATTACTTAGAACTACGTACTCAAATTATAATAAAAAAATAAAACATAAAGCGAAGACAATATTAGGTTTATTAGATAATTAATTGTGTGGAATAATTTATTTAAGACCTAGGTTTCTTTTGCAGTTACCTACACTTATCCCAGAGCACTTTTATATACTTACTTAATTTCGTAAGCCGTGTCATCGCCACCGCCACAGTGGATACTTGGCTAGCCTGGTACCTGACTGGTATTAGGAACCGGAATTGGGCAATTTTTGTTATTACAAAATTGTACATTTCCGGTTCCTGGATTTATCTTCTGATTGTGCGGCTGTGTTTTTGTTTGTTTAAAAATACTACAAATTTAAAAAATTCATTCGGGGAGGTTTTTGAACTCGCGCCTCCGGATCAGTATTTCAGTGCCCTTACCAACTAGGGAGAGCTTACCTTTGGGAGCTCGCGTAGGTATCCTAGTCGGTGGAGCAAAACATCGTGATGAAACACGCGGCTTAGTTAGCTCCAGACGTTTTGACCCGTTTTTTTTACTTGACATTTTTTTTTTTGATGTAAAACATATAAGAATTTCCGTGACAGACTTTGAAAGGTTAATTGCCGCTTGACATTAAAGCATTCCAAACTCGGCTCTGACGGCCTAGCTCCGTCAGTCCCAAAGTAAAAAAAATCGGAAAATTACTCACACACCTATAAAAAGTCGGAACAAAATTTGAACATTATTGTTAGAATACCATTTATCTATGATACCTAATCTGTGATAGGTACTTATGCTTTGTCAAACACAATTAGGTCACTCACTCGAGCTAGACGAACGGCATGATTTACCAACCGAAGCTATTATAGCATCCCGCGGTTTCACTCGCATTTAGTACCTGTTCTCCCAAAACAGTAAATCCCAAGCCGTTTTATCCGAAGTTTTATAGTCTTATCCCACTATCCAAACGGGAAATCGTCCTATGTTGTATTATGATTAAATCACCCGTCTAGGTCAGCGTGCTTTATCTTACACTGCATTCACACTTATCATCAGGTGTGATAGTGGTCAAATGCTGGACTATTGTAATAAAAAAAGTAGGTAGGTATATTTCAACGAAATTTATATTTTCACGTGGAGTCACGTGAAAATATAAATTTTCACGTCAGTCTGTAGAGCTGGACTGGTCTCTATTAGAAACTATAGAAGACGATGGACCGCTTGATAGTGAAGCATTTATATGTCGGCCCAGGCGGCCGAGTTTCAAACGTTTCACAGTTAAACCGTTCGGCAATTTACGCACACACCTTTACAAAGTGGACTCATAATTCGAACGTCGATATTTTATCACCCACCATCTATGGTAGTCTAAGTACAATCAATTGGTGTAGTTGTATTCTACCACGTGAAATTTCGCGTAAGATTAATACGAGAATGGGTAATTAATTCGTTAAACCACTTGTCTTGACCTCAAGCAAAAGTGTACAAAATACTGTATCCTCTTTCTAACCATATATTGATGATTTCAGAATAAAAATGGATAACGATTTGCAAGATTTCAAGACCCTAACGCACGTGTCTCCACTTCTGACTGATCAGAAGCTGACCGAAGCGCTTACGAACTGGTTCAAGGAGCCTGTCACCTTCACTCATTGGGAGGTTAGCTATCAATATGTTTTCAGCTAGCTAGTTACCACAGCCATTATGTTAACAGTTTAGCCTATTCATCAAACGCTGCTACAGATCAAGTTCATGATAATGCAGCCAGTCAAATTTCTTGACAGTTAGTATAAATATTCACTTTCTAAATTAACACGATTTGTCAATATAAGTACCTAGTTTTATTTTACTGTCTAAATCGCTAATAGTAAAGAGTGTATTCTTTGTATGATCTAGGTATCCTATAAGAAAAAGTTCTTCGGAATTCCCATAGGGTCAAGATATACGCAGGAAAAACCATGGGACATGGCTTGTAATTATTTAATAAAACACTTTATTTATCCGGTTTTATCGCGTTTTTATTCATTATTTGACCCGAGCTTTTCGCCAACTTTACAGTTGGCTTTTTCAAGGTTGACTGACTTGAAAAAAAGCCAACTGTAAAGTTGGCGAAAGCTCGGGTCAAATAATGAATAAAAACGCGATAAAACCGGATAAATAAAGTGTTTTATTATGCAAAATCGCGAAAACCATAGAAGAAATTGTAATTATTTAATTAATAATACGCGATTAAAACCCGGTTAATAATTGAGAATTTATTTCTTTATATATTTTCAGTTCGTAGGAGACACTGGAAAAGGCGACTCTTATCTCAGTGAATTGATCCGCATCAGGATCTTTGGTAAAACTGAACCAGGAACCTCTAAACAAGTCCAAGTTATTCTCAAAAACATCCCCAAAAACGTCTGCAGGCGACTGACATACCGAAGCGACGAATTCTTCAAAAACGAGATCAATTTCTACCAAAAAGTTTTACCAGCATTATTAGAGTTCCAAGCGAAAAAAAACGTTTCTGACCCTTTTGTACATTATACAAATTTGTTTTTGGCTTTGGTCGATGGCATCCATGACGTGATCTGCCTAGAAGATGCGACTTTGGAAAATTTTGTAGGCGCAGTCAGGCAGGAAGGAATAGACTTAGAACACTGCAAACTCTGCTTTGAAACCCTCGCTAAATATCACGCTCTCTCATTTGCAATGAGAGATCAAGAACCAAGAAAATTTGAGCAAATCTCTAAAGACATCTTTGAGACTTATTACGCTGACAGGTTATGGGGTTGGTATGAAAGGTTTTGGAAACGAATATGCGGTATTGCCATCGACGCTGTAGAGAAAGAGTATCCCGATTCCATTTATGTGAAGAAAATCAAAGAGTTCTGTGTCCCAGAGAGGTATAAGAAAATGATTGCCGCAGTAGAGGATACGAAAGCAACGGGTGTTATATCTCATGGAGATTCATGGACGAACAATTTCTTGTTTAAATATGTTGATGGAAAAGCTGTTGACGCTAAAATAATAGATTTCCAACTAACACGGTGTGCTAGCCCAGTGTTAGATTTGTCTTTCGTCATCTACGCTTGTACGACCAAAGAGATGAGGGATAAGCACTATGAGGAGTTGCTAAAGATATACCACCAGGTGTTGAGTAAGCAGATCAAGGGCTTGGGCAGTGATCCTGAGAAGCTATACTCATGGGACACCTTTATGAGCGAAATGAAAAAGTATTCGTACTTTGGTTTGGCTTTTAGCTTTGAATCGACACCGTTTATCATTTTGGATCCTGAAGATGCTGTAAATATGGAAATGGAGGTAAAGATCTATTTATGAATCATTTACAGGGTGCTGTGATCTAACAAGCCCGTTCAAATAACCTCCCGTATTACTACGCACTGGAATTTTTGAGTAGTCAAAGAATACTCTTTTGAGTCCTTAAGGCAATTGAGTCTGTAATAAACACAATCTAAATGATCCATTATTACCGAATAAAAATTCTCGATTTCTTAACCTTAATACTGCAACGTTTTCAAAATACTTTTTTATTTCAGGGAAATGAAAAACTCAACATAGATGACTTTTGGCAGATGCAAAACTTTAAGACAAAGGAGGGGAGACAACGAGAAGCCAATAATGTCGTACATTGTGTTGACAACGGCTTCATTTAGACAATTAAAAAACTCAATTGTTTTAATTATCTGGTTACTCTGGTGGGCTTGCATTCCATGAAACAACAAGGTACAGTGTCCCAAAGCCGGCGGTCCCAAGCTCAACTCAGGCGTCGGGCGTCGCTGTCAACGTAATAAGTAGTAGCAAGTATTATGAATCATGTCTGTATAGGACATGGCGTTAGTTACTTTCTCAGTGGTCCCTCATTTGTCCGCCTGTTAGCTGGACGGTATTGATATGTTTGTGGTAGTACCGAAGTAATGGTTTCACTGGCTGGAAGATCAAGCATTATATTAGCAATGAATAAAGGAAATATCTCATTCAGTATTATCATATTCTTATTTGTACATTATCCATTCAAATGCCGTTATTAGTAGCGCCGAGTAACTTATCCTACAGAGCATCTAGATACTTCACTACATGCGCAGCTACGTGTGCGTGATTTCTCACCGACATTGTGCCGATGGGTTCGCATAAGCACGCATAAGTGACTCAAAATGGTTCTAGGGCGGGCGACCTCGACCAAACCCGAGCGGGTAAGCGGTGAGTGAGTATGTCATACACACATAGCTGCGCATGTAGGGCAGTATCTAATCCGCGGGCTTGTGCCAGCTGCAATTGCATGCGAATTGCGAATAAACGCTGTCGTTTTCACCGCGCATGTTATTTCTTTGCGCAGTGGGATTTCGATGCCGATGCCGACGGAAGTTGCTGGTCTAATACAAGTATGAAGTGTCAAAAAATGCTAGTTGAATGTCCTGTGCTTAAAAATGTTTTTTTGCTTTCGTTTATATTTACCTACTTTTTATTTATTTGATATTTTAATTTGTTTATTAATTTTAATAAAAATTTACTATTGGATATTTTTTATTTATTTTTCATTAACCTATTTTGTTAATATAAGGTACCTATGACCTAATTACACCTTAAATAATAATTACGATTAAAAACTAAAGGGTTCTAAAATATTCTGTGTCTCAAAACCACGAGTTTTTCGTATAAGTAAAGGGTTAACCATTTTAATGCACTTTTGGGGGATATCCGAAACCATAATAGTAGACCTAAAAAGGTCCTTATAGCAAATCTGCTAGCAATATTGCTTTTTGACAGATTCACAATAACCGTGCACCTGTCATAGAACAAAGCGGTGAGAACCAGGTGCACATTTATCGTGAATGTGTCAAAATGCAATATTGCTAGCAGAATTGCTAAAGCGGCCTTTTACAGATAGCGAAAAGAGCTGAAAGGAGCTGCGTCTTCGACTTTGACAAAAACTAAAATAGCATTATTACATTTTTGAAAAAAATATTACCTTAGCCAGAAATGGAACCTTGTCTTTTTGCAAAAAATAAACACCGTACTAATATTAGTACCAATTAATAGTGTTGCTGATAAAGATCAAGTCCTGGAAACAAACATTGTGTGTTAAATCGAGGGAAATATAATATCTATATTTTTAGGATGTAGAAAAACTACACGAAAGAACGTTGTTGTAGAGGGATAGAAGTCTAGAAACAGAAGAGACAGCGAGACAGAAAGAGTATAAAGGTCACATAAGGTAGAAAAAAAAACATTATTGTAGTATTGAAAATAGGATAACGATGGCTGTTATTCCATACCGCTTATGAAAATTGGCCCACTATGCTATATTAATCAAGGTATTACAGTTAACCAAATATATCATCGTAAACGGTCCAGCAGTTTTGGAATAAAGAAAGAAAAACATTTATTGACAACAAACACACACATAAGAAGGTACATACGAACAATGGGACACAATTTTTACATAGATAACAATATAAGACAAAACAAAGATCGTTAAAAAAGGAAATAAAAAACAAAAACATAAATCCATCTTAATTTTGTGTATTATCGCCTGCCGACACAGTTCATAATCAAAGTTCTGCCTCTCTTTTCACTACCAAACTACCAACCTCCCACTGTGCATAATTCCACACATAAGCGGTACTTCCCTGGTGTTTATTCATTTTTGTCTTCATATGCAGTTTTACTTATTTTTGACAATAAAGAAATTTTGCGTTTCAGGAATTGAATTATATTTTATCCATCCTGTATAATACAAGTAGAGTAGATAGACTAGTAAGTAGGTTATATGCGTTTATTTGTTTGGATGAATTTTATTGAAACCGTGTGTCGAAAACTGAATAAATATTAAATATTGATAATGATATAATTGTACACCGGTTGCAATTAAAATGACTGCAGTATATTGAGTTGTTAATCAGTTATTATTGTATTTGTGTTTACTAAGTAAATTATCATTTTAAATCATAGGTATTTGTTATTTTAATCGATTTTTTAATGTAGTCATTGTGGACGTTTACTAAACCAAAACAAGTGCGAGTGGGACTCGTGCATGAAGGATTACGTGTATTTATTGTTAGAGCGGCAACAGATATACATCGTCTGTGAAAATTTCAACTGTCTAGCTATCACGGTTCTCGAGATACAGCCTGGTGACAGACGGACGGACGGACAGCGAAGTCTCAGTAACAGGGTCTCGTTTTTACCCTTAGGGTACGGAACCCTAAAAGGTAATCACGTGCCTTATACCAATTACCATAGTTAAATAAGGGCTGGTACATATTGGACGCTATCAAACGCACGCTTTGGTAACGCGTGTTTTGACAAACTGACTGTGGAACTCTGTTGCTAACAAATCCCAATTTAAACAATTGAAATTCAACACAATATTTACCGGCTTTTTTTAAATATTAAAATAAAATAGACAAATTACATCGCAGTCAACTTTGAAAAAGCTAACTGTACAGTTAGCGAAAGCTCGGTACTCTAGTCATAATGTGATTCAAAGATAGATTCTAGTCTAGAACTACCTCCTTTCGGCTTAAAAGGGCATACCTGTTACACCTTGTGTAATACCCGCGCGTTATACCTTGTAACTTGTATAATATGTTATTATAATATAAACGGATATTCTTAAGGGGTGAATAAGAAGTTTTTCGTTTTGTAAGAAGTCACTTGTACAAATACTACCCTTAGGTAATTTAAAACACCTTACCACCAAGACCTTGGTTTTGTTTGAAACTTTGAACCACTCTACGCAAAGAAGCTCTATGGTTTTCTGATAGATGGCGTTAAGAGGTGCAATCGTGAACAAAATAATCAGTTATCCACCCAAACAATGACCGCGCGCGGCGTTGCTTAAGCAACCCGACTATTCAAACAGCCAACGAGCTCCTCATTTTCTATGATAAGCCACTATAATAATAATTGGCCTTTTCATCTGAATTTAGATGATTTATACAGCGCAAGCAACTTTTAATCCATGCTTTTTTATGGCGCTGTAGTGCCCGGGACATTATCAGGTGAAATAGGCTTGCCCAGCACCTAAACCACCCTCCCAGCCTAGTCAGCCATGCCCAGAGGAAAGAACTGGTCAATACGTCTGGAGCTAACTAAGCCGTGGGTTTCCTCACGATGTTTTCCCTCACCGTATGAGCGATGTCATTAACACACATAATTTTTCCGCAAGGAAACAGACATTAGTGTGCCACTATACAATTTGTAACGAGTATGCCCTATTAATCCGAAAGGGGGTTGTTCTAGACGTCTAGGCGAATACCTTTTGTTCTACGACTTTTGAAAATACACACTTTTTTTTTTAAATTTTGAGATTATGTTTTACTGAAAAAACAGCTGCTTTTGAAAATCAAGATAATTGAAGTTTTGATTGTAAACCATCAAACTAAATAAAAGGATAACATAAGGTCTCGAACTCTTAGAAACAGCTGATTTTCAAGTAAACTTTACACCTAAATTTTTCGAAAAGTACTTCGAATTTCCAAAAGTCGTAGAACAAAAGTTGTTCGCCTAGACGTCTAGAACAACCCCCTTTCGGATTAAAAGGGCTTACCCGTTACACCTTGTATAATATTTAAAATTAAAATTATATAGTGGGAGTTTGAGAGTTGCTTAATTGCTTAAGTAGATCTCAAATATTGAGTAGCGTTTCATTATAATGTATGCTAAAGGTAAATAATATCACTGATGAAAATACACTCACCTCATTGTACCAGTTTTGAAACATAAATAATGGTTATGGCGATATATTTACTTTAAATAACGTGAAACATTATTCGATTGGTGAAATAATTAACAAATTTTTCGACCTCATTATTTGAACTTTTGGATTGGTTCCCAATGTTTATTAAATAAATTTAAATGTTAAAGTAACATTAATTTCTGTTTACATGTTGCAACAACGGACAGGTTATACTTTATATTATAATTATATTTTTGTAATTTCTTTACGTCGATGAATAAGAATAAGAATAATTTATTGTTCAAACTATGTAGGTACATTGGTCTTAAATATGTACTATATTAGTGCACAGTCTACTAATTTCGTGCATACAATAGTATTATGTAAAACCCACGGGTATAACCCGAAATTTTAATAATAATAATGCACAGAAATCGTGTAAGCTTAAAAAGTGTGTTGGATGGTTGGAAGACTATTTTTTAAAGAAATGCTTTTCAAAAATTTGCACCTGACAGGACTTGAACCTGCATCTCTGACATTCCCGAATCAACGCTCTAACCACCACCTCTAATCCAACTGCACCTGTGGCCTAATAGCGAATTTTAAAAAAGCGGAATATGTAAAAATATTTTAAAAATATACTCGTCCATTTGTAGGAAACACTTTAAAAATATATCAAGGCTACAAAACAACTATAAACAATCAAAGTCAAATCTAGTTTAGTGACCAACTTAGCTGAAACGTCTTCGAGATGAGAAGGAAACTAGAAAATACCTAGAAAATTAATCGACTGTCTGTCCGGTCTGTTTTTATAATACTTTGCACAAACTAACACCTAATTTTAATAGATAATTAAATTCACATATAGTGCATGACGATTGTAACAACAATTTTCCATAATTTAAAAACCTAAATAATAGGTATCTAGCTTTAAAATAAATGTTGTAAAATAAAATATTGTTCGTTCTGAACCAATAATTACTATGCGATTAAAGCCAAAAAAAACAAAGATTAAGAATTATATTGAGAATTATTGGTTCAAGACGAACCATACCTACCTACTGACGTTAGGTCGGGTCCGAAGTTTCGGAAGTTACGTTTCGTAAACGCCCTCCAGATTCGAGCGTAACATACCTACAGCAGCGCGCGCCTTGTAATCTAATGATGATTCAAGATATATTATTATTATTTTATCCGTTGATTGAAAAATTAACCCTAGTCTACGTACGTAACCTAATTTGTTTAATATTGGTTACTACGTGCACCCCGCGGTTTCACCCGCATTATTTTCGTTCCCGCGGGAATATCGGGATAAAAAGTAACCTGTTTGTTATTCCCGGTATCCAGCTATCAATGTTCCAATTTTCATCGCAATCGGTTCCGTTTTTGCGTGAAAAAGTAGCAAAGTCACACACAGACATACGTACATACATACAAACTTTCGCGTTTACAATATTAGTAAGATTATTGTTATTAAATTACAAACAGTATTATTGTAATTTCAAACCGTCTTAGGATAAGAGATATTAAAGTTCTATACTTATTAAAGAGAAAACGTCTGTCCTGAACTTGGCACAATTTTTAACAGCGATAAATAGCACATCGCTACTATCTCATCTCAACTATAAAAAGAAACAGAAGATTTAAAAAAAAAATAGTTTATTATCAGTTATTTACAATGTGTAACGGGGATGCCCTTTTAAGCTGAAAGGGGGTTGTTCTAGAGGTCTAGGCGAACAACTTTTGTTCTACAACTTTTATAAATTCGAACTTTTTTGAAAATATTGAGGTTATATTTCATAGAAATAATGACAGCTGTTTTTGAAAATAAAAGCAGTTAAAGTTTTTATTGGGGTTGACGTAACTAAATGAAACGACAACTTAAAGTCAATGACCTCTAACTCTAAGAATCAGCTGTTTTACATGTAAACTTTACACTTAAAATTTTCGAAAACTACTTCGAATTTACAAAAGTTGTAGAACAAAAGTTGTTCGCCTAGACGTCTAGAACAACCCCCTTTCGGCTTAAAAGGGCATCCCCGTTACACATTGTATAAACATCCATAGGAACATATTTTACCTACTTATACATATTATGTAAGTACACAATATGTTGCTATTCATATTTACAATTAGTAGGTACTTGTTACATTAAATTTTAAACATCTAGGTGTACAGAACGATAAATATGGTATAGGCATCAGCTTACTATTGTGGAATCCCACAGATTTCCAACCCAACTAATAGGACAAGCATGCACGATTAACTGATTTTAATAAGTTTATGGAGTATATGTAGTTGATAATCGTATTTATTAAGAGTCATTTATAGAGTTTAAGTGAGTGGTTTCAGGAGAACGACATTAATGTAATACCTTGTAGGTATATAAAGGGCATTCTATAGGTAGAAGTGGAAAATTGAGCGGAGATGTCAAGTACCCTTTTTGTGGAAGAAATACCCCACCAATCCAAAATCCTATACGATAAAAAATCATATGCTCATAGAACTTGTATATCAAGTTTCATCAAAATCGATTGAGAAATACGACCTGTTGAGGAGAAGCACCATACAGACTGGCAAAAGAAAATTTGGCCAGTCTTGAAGTAGAGACGCTTCGCTCGCTACGCTCGCTCGGTCAATAATATTATGTAGCACGTTCATCGGAGAAGGCACGTCAGCCCATTGGACATTTATATCATTTTACACAAAGCGAGCTAGGATGTGAGCCGGAGCTTAGCCGACAGCTACTGGTACGTCAGTAGCTCGGCTCGTTTCGGCTGTCTACACAATATTATATAAGGTTACGTCCAAACTTACACTTAGCAATTCAATGTCTTCGAAACGCGACCTTTAATGAGAAAATGACATAACAAACTCAAGGGTTTTTTTTAAATATAATTATGATCGTGTGGTCCATATTGTTATATTGATGTTCTTTCTAAATCTACTACAAAATACAGAATTTAAACATCTTTATCTTAAAACTAATTGATCGAACTCCTTATTACCATAACCGAGGAATCCAATCAGGCTCGAACCAGCCAACTGAAACAAAAGCGACGGACAAAAATGAACTCTAAATCTTAAAAGATAGAGTACCAAGAACTTCCCAATAACGTGGTTTGTTATTTTCCATGAACATTTTGAGTTTTATAACAAAGAGATAGGGTTGGTTTCTGATCAAAGAAAAGTAGTAGTTAAGTGATTTCTTAAGAAATGATAAGATTGAGTTATGTTTTATTGAATTTCAGAAATAATGAACGGTGATTATCTTACTCAGTCAGTACCTCAGGGCTTTGTTATTTTAATTCAATTCGGTATTTTATTTCAGATAATAATTTTACAATTACCTAAATTAAAAAAAACGGACTTTTTCCATCCCATCTCATTCTTCTGTCCCCAAGCCATCTTGATACAACTTGTAACATCAATGCGCTTCACCCTCGCTTCACCTGTTAAAGAATATTATATTACACGTGAATACTGTACATATAGTAATGTAGTGTTCAAATTCGAATCAAACGTTACATTACCTACAAGTGACTGCTCGCGGTAAGCGACCACCTTTAACGTCTCCGAATTAAATAGTGTTACCATGAATAAGTACTTTGAATTAAGCAGAAAAGCTAAGCACAATACATCAAAATCAAAAACCTGCCAAGTACGTACACAGTATAATAAATCAGTGAAACAAGAGCAGCCATTCTTATCACGTAGCGCGGGACTGGCGGGGTCACCTAACGTGGTCCAGTGGTGATGTGGCCAGTAATTGCACCAATTCGAAGTTGCCATACTGTGTAGTTGTCGGTACTGTGACTGAATTGGGAATTGGTTGCTTTGTAGGAATTATTGTTGTACTAGCTGGTTCGGTTTCACCCGAGTATGTCCCGCTCCCGTGGGAATCTCGAGATAAAAAGCCTATTTGTTAATCCAGATCTCCAGCTATTTGAACACCACTTGAATAGAGATACGCCGAATTCGATTAGTAACTATTTCGCGCAATATTCGGTTTTGAAGCCGAAAATTGATAACTAATTGGTTTTTATGTACCCAAACATAAAAGGCTACAAAAGTGGATTTGATTGAATTACCCACAGTCACTGATGAGTTCTGAAGTTGTTGAAGAATGTGATTTATAAAATCCTTGAGTTTCTTGAGTTGCTCACTACTTTATATAGCAACTAGCTGCGCCCCGCGGTTCACCCGATTCCTGGTATCCAGCTACCTATATTAGAAGTTTCATCACAATCGGTTCAGTAGTTTTTGCGTGAAAGAGTAACAAAGTCATTTATAGACATGCATACAGTTTGTATGTACATATGTACATACAAACTTTCGCGTTTATAATATCAGTAAGAGTAAGAAGTAAGATTCATTAAAGTCGTACGATGCGACTATGCGAAATTTCAGATCAAAAAACGTGGGGAAATTCAAATATTTTCTAATTGACTTGTAGTCAACTAGACAGTTGTTCGGGTTGAGCATAATTAAAAAATAGTTGTGACCTAATTATACATATAATGGGATCAGCAAGTTTTTCATATATTTTCTCTATAGGTAGTGATTTTTTTCCCCGTTTAGGAAATTTTCTACTTTAGGAAATGAAGTCGTGTATATTCTATTTCTATATTTTCATAACTTATATTACGTGTGTACCATGAATAGCGAGTTATTTGCAAATTTATCTCAACAAACTGACTATGGTTGACTGATAAAATGAAATAACTTACGAATATTAAAGGATTTTCACGACACTCCGCTGTGTAGATACCGGAACACCGAAGTAGCCTTTAACAAAATTCATTGCTTAAACCGTAAGTTCCGCTCCATTTTGAAACACTGACCTCTTTATTCTATTTAAGATAGACCAAAACTCTTGGCTGAATTCCAAAACTCGTGTTTTGTTAGTAAATTCCAAGTTTTTTACCCACAAGCAGTGTTGTGGTTGTTATAAGTTTTACACTGAGAGGATAATTTTAAATGTTTCTAGTTTTTTACCACTGGGATATAAAAGAGAAGTACTTTTGAGAGTAATTATTTTAAAGGACCTAAGTACCTACAGATTATTTCGGGAACGCCGAAAGGGGGTTCTTCTAGAGGTCTAGAAACAACAGAAGGTCAATAAAAAGGAAATAAATATTGAAGTAGAAAAGACGACCAATAAAGAAACCACATACGATCGAAACAGAAACAAAAGAAGATAGATATTTAGAAACAAATGACGACCGATAATGAAACAAAAGACGATCGAAACACAAATAAAAGTTGATCGATAAGACCTATCTTATGCCCAATTATGTTTCTCTACTTAAAAGATTTACAGTTTTCAGGTAAAGTACCGCATTCCTGTTTAGGATAATTGTAATAAAAAAAACTTAAATTGTTTTCCTACTTAGGTGTAAGTACTCTATTCTTTTGAGAATCTGTCTTTATGAGAACAATCCGTAAAATCAATTCATTGAAAGCGCTCTTTACCTAAGTACTAGGTACACAACACAGTCTACCTAGCAAAGTGTTCCTGGATAGGCGAGGAGAGTAGGTAGTGAAACTAAAACTAAGTTATACAATTAATCACACGTCAATAAGTTCGCGAACTCGAAGGCGGGAGGATCAATTGTTACGGAGTTTGACTATTGTTTCCATGGGTTTTGATATTGCGCCTGTTACAGGCGTTATTCAGTTAGGAATAGCTGCTTTTACTAAGTACGTTTTACTTCTTAATAACGAAGGATTCGTTAAATCTTAACTATATTAATGTTTACTAAATTTGTAATACGCTACAACTGTCAGATGGTCAACAATGGGATTCAAACTGTCAGATAGTCTAAAATTTTGTGATAGATCAGTATGATTGAGAATGTTTATTTTAATATAATGCAATTTGATGAATAAGTATTGTAATTGTTTTTGTAACGTATTAAAGTTGAAATAAATAACAAATAAATTTAGACCATACTAAACACTTTTTTGAAAACTAAAATTATCTACTGCTCATAATTTAATATCAGTTAAAAGTAGTGTTTACTAAATAAAACGCGTTTTTCCAAAGCGAATCAGAAAACTGTTCCAACCGAGTTCAAAGTTCATCCGATGATCGTTATACCTTAATCTTGCTTTCAATCCAAAATTAGTGTACCTAGTGCTCGTTTTAACTAAAACTCAAAGCAACAACTAGTTTTTCTGAAAAAATAATTTTAAAAACAACCAAAAAAAGAATTGATAAAAAAGACCAAAATAACCTCTACATAGGTACAGTGCCACCGACTAATTAATCTGTTTTATCATCTGAAGTCGGGCAGCCAAACTAGGTACAATATGGAACCAACCAGTAAAGCTGCCCGACTTCAGATGATAAAACAGATTAATTAGTCGGTGGCACTGTACCTATGTAGAGGTTATTTTGGTCTTTTTTATCAATTCTTTTTTTGGTTGTTTTTAAAATTATTTTTTGTTTCTTTTTGAAGTCGGTTTTTTAATTTTTATATTATTTTTTTATTTTACCCTTTATATTATACCTACCTACCTAAACATCCACAACATTGTTACCGTAATTTTAATTATTGAGGAGTTTACTGATGAGAAGGTGGTTTCAGGTGCACAATCAATCTGTACTTAGTTCTTTAGGGGTCTATTCTTTTTGGTAGAAGTCCAAAAATGAGTAATTTATTCTGGGATGCTATCCTGTCCATCATTCCGAAGATACTCATCAGATCCTTACCAAACTGGGTCCACGTCGGAACTTCCAACTTTTATGGGACCACCACGGGGCTTCCACCTTTCCATTAAAACAAGAATTATATCAATTGGTCAAGTCATCTTCGTGTAATCGATGAACAATTGAATTGAATACAGCGTTTTAAGGAGCATTCCCGGTCCTCATTTCGAAGATCCTCATCAGATCCACATCAAATTTTTATGGGACCATCTTGGAGCTCCCACCTTTCCATTAAAAAAAGAATCATCTCAATCGGTCAAGCCATCTTTGAGTAATCGATAAATAATTGGATTGATTAATGCGTTTTGAGGAGCATTTCCGTTCATCATTCCGAAGACCCTCATCAGATCCACATCAAATTTTTATGGGACCATCTTGGAACTCCCATCTATCCACTAAAAAAAGATTCATCTTAATCGGTCAAGCCGTCTTCGAGTAATCGGTGAACATACGAAAAGAAAAAAAATATTATACATACAGACGAATTGATAACCTCCTCCTCTTTTTTGAAGTCGGTTAAAAATTAAATATATTAGTGATAAATTCTAGTTTTTTATCACTAATATATTTAATTTTTTAGGCATTTAGTAAAACCTAGTTTTAACTACATATAAAATTGCAATTGCAAACAATACTCTCAAAATGAAATTATAAGAATTGTAACCGAAAAAGTGGACCTAGTTTTTTTTAATTTGATTTACTTACTCACTATTTCAACTAACAGTAGTTATTCACAAACGACTCTATGCGTGACTAACATAATACTTATGCGTATGGAATTGTTTAAATTAGACCGTCACAAGCGTCGGCTGCGACCGAGCTTCGTTGTCTGTTGCTCGGCCGCCACTCGGTTGCAACAGACCGATCGACTGCTCGCCGAGCAATGGACAACGAAGCTCGGCCGGATGCCGGTCTAATATAAATCATCTCTAAGACGTAAAGCAAGAAATTTCGAATTCAAAACAAAGGACGATGATGGTCAGGATTAATGCGGATGAAACCGCTCGACACAACTAGTTCGCACTGAACAATCGTAACAACCAACCGCTGTACTTGGTATAATATTCAAAACTTGAGAGCTTGACATTTCGGAACATTTCGAGGTGAAGCAAGTCTTGCTCTAAGTACACAGTGCAAGAACAATGCCTTTAGAGCGTAGACGAAGAGGTCACTGCTTATTTCTGTACCTTAATTTTATAATCTAAACTAATCTTACT
This sequence comes from Idaea dimidiata, assembly GCA_949358125.1. NCBI lineage: Eukaryota > Metazoa > Arthropoda > Insecta > Lepidoptera > Geometridae > Idaea > Idaea dimidiata. Next base: position 15,510,151 of record OX442334.1, on the reverse strand, counting down.
AATATTACAAACTCGAAAGTTTGTATGTATGTATGTATATGAGGTTGTTACTCTTTCACGCAAAAACTACTGAACCGATTGCGATGAAACTTGAAATATAGCTGGGGACTTGGTTTAACACATAGGCTAATTTTTATCCCGTTATTCCCGCGAGAACGGGACTTACGCGGGTGTAACCGCGGGGCGTAGCTTGTAACATTATAAAGACAAAGGTTTAACTGTGTGTTAGTCTTTTTGTAGGTAACGAATACTGGACATAGTATTCGAGTGCGAGATTGCACAATGGGCCATCTTATCACTTAAAGACAACCTTTGGCTTAAGAAAGGTGAAAGGTAGGGTGTTTACACAGGAATAAAAGTTGATTACTATATAGGTAAATAAATAACTTATTTGTATACAACATACGACAAGATAACAAAATACTAATTACATAAAATATTGGATCGGATAGAACTATTCAGAAATCTACGGATAAAAATAATTTGGGATATAGTAATGTGATTTCAGTGGATCGGCTACTGGCGGCTATTCATTATTATTATAAAGTCTTCTTTTTTACACGACTGCCAAAGGAAGTGTTATGTTTTTGCCGTGAGTGTATGTATGTATGTATGTATGTATGTGACCTATTTTTGTGCCGTCGTAGGGCCTAAACGGCTGGGCCGATTTAGATAAACGATACGTCGTTAGATTCGTCATGACCGTGAGAGTGACATAGGGTACATTAAAATAATAAATAAATAAAAATAAAGATTTAAAACGCTATAAAGCAAGATTTGTCTTGACCATAAAAACCGAGCAAAGACAACGGAACGTTACTTAAAAACTTTTCGATTTGACTTTGACGCCGAGTTTCAACTTTTGAAGGAATTTGAATGTTTGATTTGTCAGTTTGTCAGAGATAACATAAATAACAATTACTATGTTTACAATAAGTAATTAACTAAAAATTTGAAATGTCGCGCTATGGATAATGGATAGCAAGGCTAATCCGCTAGGACAAGAAACCGCCAGCCTTTGTATCACCAGTCGCGACGAAGTTTTCGGATTTGGTAATTATATTTTAAGATGGATACCTGCCTACTTCATAGCCGTCTCAGCAAAACTCAAAAAGAATAGCTATTATAATATTGAAGGCTTTTAGATAGCCTATCTTTAACCGATTTCGAGTCCTCGCTACTGGAGTATACACATCCAGAGTTAATGAGTTTCTCTGGTGTAATTGTATCTAATCTCTAATAACTAAAAAGCGTTAAATAAAAAAAATATTAAAAAAAATAAAAAACCCGACTGCCGTTAAAACTGAAAAGTAAAAAACAAGAAGATACCTAAAGGTAAAGAAACCTTAAAAATCGTTCGACGCATCTAGGAGCCTTAAAAAATTGTGGATGCAGTCGGGTGGGACTCCTTTTAAAGGTAAAGTATAATGACACCAAATTGTGTTGAAGTCCCACCCGAGTCCATCCACAATTTTTTAAGGCTCCTAGATGCGTCGAACGATTTTTAAGGTTTCTTTACCTTTAGGTATCTTCTTGTTTTTTACTTTTCAGTTTTAATTTGTTTTCGTGTATTGGTGACAAAAAAAAACAAGAATGAAAAAACCCTTCATTTTATTTGTAAAAGTATTTCCTACATTTGGAATATTTGTTTGTAAAAGTGTTTCGGATTTGAAAAGACAATAAATTAATGTATTGAACAAAAACCCAAATAAACGCTTTTAAATACTATGAAATATAAAACGGTACTTAAATTGAAACCATCAACTTTAAGTTAATTGGCGCGAAGTATTCATGAAATATTCAATCGAAACAGAATATTTGGCAATCCGTTGATAGGAATTTCAAAGATATGTAATGTATATAAATTAACTTGGGCTCGCTAGATGTTTTTGTAGCTGTCTCTCCTATCAGAGACCAACTGCATAACGCGAATTCCGAAACACGAAGGTGCTCGAGTTGCTTAACCAGCACGACTTAACAAGATCGGCGAGCGCAGCCCATGCAGAAGGTTGCTGGTTCGATTCCCGCCGTGAACAAGTGTTTATGTAGAAAGATTTCATTTTGGTGCGTTTGTTTTTTCATAACAGTATTTATGAAAGAAAAAATATTTTACTTTTTCCCCACGTTCTATTAAATTCGCTGTCAAGTTTCCTTAATTCAAGTTCAGTCGATTAACATAATCTAGATGGCTAGATGGCGCTGTGTAATTTTCTCAAATAGTCTAATGCAAAAATAAAATGTCTCTAATGCAAAATACATAAAACAACTACCTAAAAAGTTTATTTATTTACTAGCCCGTCCGGGGATCGCATAAGTCCCGATCTCGTAATCATTTTGAAAAATCCTCATTTTTCGAATGCATGTTACATTTATAGAACAGATTCTCCAATTTTTTAGCTCTCAACTATCAGCTGCTTAGGCTATGAGTTGATCCATCAGCTTTTTAAACTGCCTTCAAAAACAGAGGAGGTTAATAAACACAATATATATCCGGGTTTTATAATGCAAAATCGCGAAAACCTTAGACAAAGTTAAAAAGAGAAGGTTCTTAATTCGACCAGTATATCGTTTTACAGATTGAGAATAACAGAATTCTTTGAAAATGGTGGAATTCTCTATACCACTGCGTTTTAAATATCTTTGCGAAATACCGATTGCTGCGCGATTTTACTGAAATTAATTTCTTTGGTTCATGAAATTTATACAGAATTTATGGACAGATCGGCATTCCGTGTCCGCTTCGACTATCATTTTGACCACTATATCGCATTAGTACTTTGTGCGACAAAGGACGATTGAAACGGAAACAGATTAAAGAAATAAAACATTTGTTGGTTATTTGTTTCGTCAAAAAACAAACAAACAAAATAAATGTAAAAGCTTCTGCAGATGTGAACCTAAACAAATATGTTTATTACTTCTCCACACAAAAACTACTAAGCCGATTGCGATTAAACTTAGTATTCAGATAGCTAGAAATCTGTACTAATAAATACGCTACTATTATTCCTTATATTCCCGCAGGATCGTGCCTTAATATTTTTGTTGTTGTTCTTTTTACTATTTTTTTTAGAATTTGTTGATTTCTCTTTTGTGAATCGTGTGTTGTTGCCAATAAACGTTTTCTTAGACTCTGTCGTACGTGAGTGAAACCGGTAGCACAGTTAGTGGTACCTACAATAAATATATTGGTCAGTGTTCTCTCGGACTAGTCTGCATAATGTAGTCAGAAGCGCGCCGGGACGCGAATCCAAGACATATTCTTCGTTGCACCAAGACAAATAGAATTTTTGGCGGGATTGCTACAGAGATGATAATACTACAAATTAATAACCAAAGAGGAAGATAAGATAAGAAGAGAAAAGATAAAAATATGTTAAGATCTCGAAACGTAGGTCATTGATAAAATGATTCATAAGTAACGCGTTTAATGACGGTAAAAACAAAAAATAATTTAAAAACAACCAAAAAAAAGAATTAATAAAAAAAGACCAAAATAATCTCTACATAGGTACAGTGCCAGGTGCCACCGACTAATTAATCTGTTTTATCATCTGAAGTCGGGCAGCCAAACTAAGTACAATACATGGAACCAACCAGTAAAACTTTTTTTTTGGTTGTTTTTTAAATAATTTTTTGTTTCTTTTTTGAAGTCGGTTTTTTAAATTTTTAAATTATTATTTTTTAATATTGTATAAAATCAACAATATTGTTTCCGTAATTTTAATTATTGAGGAGTTTGCTGATGAGAAGGTGGTTTCAGGTGCCCAATTAATCTGTACTTAGTTCTTTAGGGGTCTATTCTTTTTGGTAGAAGTCCAAAAATGAGTAATTTATCAAATTCTGGGATGCTATCCTGTCCATCATTCCGAAGATACTCATCAGATCCTTACCAAACTTTCATGGGACCACCTCGCAGCTTTCACCTTTCCATTAAAAAAAGAAGTATATTAATCGGTCAAGCCATCTTCGTGTAATCGATGAACAATTGAATTGAATACAGCGTTTTGAGGAGCATTCCCGGTCCTCACTTCGAAGACCCTCACCAGATCCTCATCAAATTTTTATGGCACCATCTCGAAGCTCCCGCCTTTCCATTAAAAAAAGAATTATCTCAATCGGTCAAGCCATCTTCGAGTAATCGATAAACAACTGGATTGATTAATGCGTTTTGAGGAGCATTTCCGTTCATCACTCCGAAGACCCTCATCAGATCCACATCAATTTTTTATGGGACCATCTTGGAGCTCCCACCTATCCATTAAAAAAAGAATCATCTTAATCGGTCAAGCCGTCTTCGAGTAATCGGTGAACATACAAAAAAAAAAATTATACATACAGACGAATTGATAACCTCCTCCTTTTTTTTGAAGTCGGTTAAAAATGAGTTTAATGTATATCTAAAAACGCAAAAATAGCAGATTGATCTAATAAATTAGACAACAATATTACGTTTCTATCTATGAATTTATTCAAATTTGTTAGGAAAATTATATTAGGTTGAGATCTAAAAACTTATTAGTTATTAGCCAGTTTTTCCCTTATTTTCACAGATAAATATATAAACACTATAATAGTTTAACACCAATGTGTGTCAACAATCAACACCAACATCAATGTAATTAGTTTTGAAAATTACATTTTATTTCTGAAATCTATGTTTACCGTACATTGTAAAGAGGAAATATGTATTTGTTTATTTGTAATGAACAGGCTTCAAAACTACTGGACCGATTGCAAAGTTTCGTTGATGTTATTTCAAAATTCACGACAACTAAACAGCTTTCGTGTCAATATCGTTAGCTTGAAAACTTATAAATTAATTTTTTAATTTATACATTTAAATCCAAAAATGCAACGATATGTTGCAATGTTTTGAACTTGCAACTTAACTTAGTTGTACCTAGTTTAAACACCTACCTTCTATTAAAACAAAAAAATAAATCCAATTTCTGTTATGTCTTTAGCCAGAAAGCAAAGAGTCGACTATATACGTTACTATGGTGACAGAATAGGTATCTTTACCCCTAAATACACTGAATAAAAGTAAGACATAAAATCTTTGCCCTATACTTTCAGAAACTTTACAGTAAACAGTAAATTCGTTTTACGAACGATACCTGTACTTACTTTAAATTCAGGATGGACGATTTGAATATCATTACACGTTAAGGACTATAGGGTGTGAATGAATGAATAAATCTCAGTTGATATCTTAGTAACGGGATTCGTGTTAAGATGCCGGCGGTGTTCAACTTTTAAAAATCATGATTATAATATATTATGTATTGTTCTATATGCAAGAGGATTTTTTATGTATCAGTTGTATGTACTTACTAAAAAGTATGTATGTATGTAAAGTTTGTAGTATATCCGTTGTCTACCTATAGTAGGTATCCACAGTACAAACCTATTTCCTTAGTTTAGGACTAGGTATATTGCGACGTGTGCCTGCGTGTTCAATGTTCAGAAATATTTAGTATGCAAAATGTATTAAATAAATATAAAGTTACTCGTTGCACCCGCGGTTGCACCAGCGATTTCACCCGCTTATGTCTAGGTACCGTAGAAATTGGGCGAACCGATTACGGTGAAACTTAGTATGCAAAGATGGAGATCTGGATTAAAACTAAGGCTTAGATTCCGATATTCCCCATGAGATCAGAACTTGCGCGGATGAAACTGCGGGTGCAACTAGTAATAAAATATATTTAGTAGCTGTAATATCATCTCCTTGTTTATACAAACTCAAATCGCGAGCATGCATCGACTGCTCCATTAGATTTACAACGTCGAGTCAGCCAGCGCAGCGCCTATACTCCATCTCTAGCACTAGACCGGCACATCACTAGCAACGGCACATCACAACGAGAACAAATGGCACCATTTGGAGTGAACTTGGATTATATTTGGTACAAGTGATTGATGCATTTTAGTTTTATGTTATCTTCTTCTTCTTCTTCTAATGGCTTTTCCTTTCGGACATTTGCCAGTGTCGAGTATTATCAACTTTTGCAAGTTATTTGCATTGAACGAAACAGTCAAGTCGTCATAGTTAAAGTCAAGTCGAGAGAATCATTGTAAAAAGGGGGCCATTTTTCACAATGTTTGTTCACGGAGCTTTGGGGACAACACTAAGCTAAAGTCCATGTTTTGCACCGATTTTCACTTTTATTTACACTTGTACACCTTCACGAAACTAAATTGATTAATATGCCCCCGAAATTAAACATTTTACACGCATTTGAACTAAGTTTCACAAAAATGAAAATTTAGCAACACATCTCCTCAACACATTCCCGCCAAAACTCCTTTTATGTTATCTATATCTACTTATACTAATATTATAAACAGAAAAGATTTATGTATTTGTTTGTATGTAATGAATAAGCTCCGAGACTACCAAACCATTTTCAAAAATTCTTTCACCAATATAAAGCGAAATTATTGAAGAGCAAATATATGTTACTTTTCTAATTCAATCGGGACTTCGATCGGTCGGGACTGCAGATGAAATCGCAGAACGCAGCTAGTTTTCTATATAAAATTTATCTTTGATTGTACTTAATGAATCCTTATCCTTCTATTGGTAAAATTATGAGAGTTTGTATGTAAGTAAATGAGTATGTTTGTTACTCCTTCATGCCCTTTACTCCTCACTTCACCGCTTACGACTCAGTATGCAGATAGCCTAGAGGTCTGGATTAACACATAGCCTTTTTGTCCTCACTTTCTAAAGGAGTAGTACAAAATTATATAATTTTAAAAATTTATGTTTGTATGTCTGTTTCTGTGTCTGTTCCTTATACAATTAAAAACTACTTATCCGAATGAAATCTGGTTATTAATAGGTTTTTTAATAGGTATGGGATAGTTCTATTTTCAAGGAAGGTCGTGGAAATCCAATTGTCAGAATCCGAGTAATGAACGAAAAGTGCAACCGCTCGGCCGCCCGCGCCCATGACAACTGACAACGCGATTTTCATATCCGGGTGAAACCGCGGGGCGCAGCTAGTAATAAATATTATTGACGACCTCTGTGGCGCGTCGGGCGAACGCTTGGCTGCAATACAGAAGGTTGCGGGTTCGATTCCCGCTGGGTGCAAATATTTATGCTTAAAAATAAATATTTGTATCTAGTCTGGGCGTATTTCTATATATAATATGTATGTATTTACAAAAGAAAAATTAATATAAGTAGTATATCCGTTGTCTAGCCACCGTAACACAAGCTTAGCAGCTTACCACGGGGCTAGATGGCGCTGTGTGTTCGTCACGGGATTTATTTATTATTTATTTATTAATATTTCAACTGAAATTAAAATCGTAAGTAGCTATCTACCTATGTCTGGAATATAGAGCTGGGCCTACTTCCTGTACGAGTAAGTACTTCTTCTTCCTTTTTGTGTAGTGGCTCATCTAGTGTTAGAGTTTTCAGGTCTTTAACTTGACTGTCAGAGATAACAATGGAGACCAACTGCTCAATGTGCCTTCCAAAGCACGGAGGAGCTCGTCAAAATTATTTTTTAAGGGTTTGTTTTTATATGATGTAGACTCCAGATAAGAAAGGCTAAAGCCGCGGGAAACAGTAATAACTATATCTCGAAATGAAGGATGTAGGTAGGTAAAAAATTCTAAAATTGTTTTCAGCACGACTTTTGCCAAGGAGCTGTCCGGTGAAATCTCTTGTTTCATTCTGACATACTCAGTTAAAAAGATAGCAACTATCTTGATTTAGAATAACTAGAGTAAACATCTGTTTTTTACTAGTTCTTAATTGAGTTTAGTCAGTTTCATAATATTTTCAAGAAGGTTCTTGTCGTTCTGTTACAGTGGTATGTCTCAACTATTGTTGTGAGTTGTCAGGTCATATATCCTGAAAACTCATATGACCTGAAAACTCACAACGTGGAGACGTATTAATGGCTTAGGTCCTAAATAATCGAGTTGTGGAAAGGTCCTACCTATTGATATATTATGTACTTTAAAATTTCTACCCTCGCACACTAATGAAAAAAATAAAAAATAGTTCTATACAGTGCCGGTATGGCCCTTTGTTAATTAGAGGTTTACAAACTTAATAAATCATTATTTACGGAGCCTCGCCTTTAGGCCTCTAACTTGACCTAACGACTGCTATCAGAGATAACAACCGATTTATTTTACCTGACTGCCAAGGAAAAGTTACGTTTTTGTTTGGTATGTATGTCGATAAACTATTTTACCTGGCCGATTAACTTAAATATCTTTAAAACCGCTCGATGGATTTTATCTTTTCTTTTTTTTTAGTTCATGTCCTGTTAAACAACTAAATAACAGCTCCCAATTTGACTCGTGAAATCAGTACCTAGTAAGTACATAACCGTTACAGTTAAAATTGGGATATTTCGATATTTTCTCTATCTAACCAACTTGTAAATGTCTTTATTGAAACGTTTACTCGGTTAGGTTTAAAGTCAGCGCTTTTCATAGTGTATCGGTTTGAGCTTAGAATTTTGCTTTTCATATTTATTTTGAGAAAATTGGATAAGCACGACGACGCGACGATAGTTTCCAATCCACTTAGGTGTGTTTGTTACTTACTTTCTGGGTTCGACTAAAATCGAATAAGCGTTTTTTAACTCATGAATTGTTTTTTTAACACTGACGGAAAATGATGGCTATTAGAAGTTTGAGGTGTCTGTCTGTGAGTGAGTCTATTCCATCTTAGCTCACACTGATGAAGCGATTTTGATGTAGTTTCTTTTTGTGATTGAGTCGAGTATCTTGAACATAAAAATATACTAAAAAAACGAATTAAAAAATTAAAATTAAAAAGGACAAAATAATCCTAAATAAAAAATAAAAAACCTACTCCTCTCGGTTTTGCATGGATAAATCCCAATCCCGCAGCATTATCGGGTTTAAAAATATCCTACGTTACCTACTTTCCGTCCCTTAAACTATCCATAATCCTGAAGACAGAACAAACTTACAAATATATTACAAACAAAGAAAAAATAATACAAACACAGTTTAGAATGTATGTTATTTTAGTAGTTTAAATCTTAAAGTCAAACCCATAGAGTATAAGGTTATTCCAACAAAACTATACCTACTTACATTTAAACGGTCGTCTATCAAAAATGAGGAGGCTGTAGGGATTTCTGTGCGCTCTTCTTAAGTCGACAACTCCAAGGGTAGTCGTTACAGTTGTATCATAGATTAAACTTACACGAGTGGTACAGAAGTTGCACTATAATTTATTATCCCAAATTATACTTACGGGCTTAAAAGGTATAAAGGACAGACAGGACAGAAGGCGTATAGCTTGCACCGGACGAATGTCCTTCTAAGAGTTTATTGTTTTTAAAAACCATTTCTACTATGATAAACGCGCAATGTAAGTGAACTAAGTTCTACGCAGTCCCAAGATGGGTTAACATCAGGCAGCTAGCAGTAAAACATTGCCAAATCTATTTGCAGTCCGTGTAGAAATATATATATTTCGGCACCAACCCTAAATAATTTAGGGAACACTGGGTTCACGAAAGGGATGCAACCATAGGACTTAATATTTGTGATATAATACTTAATCTTTATGACATTGAAGCTAAACAGCTTAATTTAAAAAATTAAACCCGTGATTTGAAATGTATTTATACAATACATGTACAGTACAGTACATTTCAAATCACGTTGCTTTTATTATATCAAGTATTTATCTTTACACTCTCCCTCAAGGGTAGACTCTTAGACGATGTCAATTCTGTTCTTTATTTATACTCTTTGTCCTGGAACGCGGCGTCCGGTCTGCCACGACGACGTCATAACTCCCTAACTACCCCGCAGTTATTCATGGTGGACACTAGAATTTTACGGTTATCGAATCGGGACAGTGCCGTGATTTATAAATATAGTTATCGATACTTTTTGCTATTAAATATCGATAATGTAGCTAATATTGGTAAGTGGGTATTTTTGGTTAATGAAACGGTTTCGTTCTTCTTCTTTATATTGGCTATTCTATTCGGACATTTGCCAGTGTCAAGTATTATCAATATTTGCAAGTTATTTGCATTGAACAAAACAGTCAAGTCGTCATAGTTAAAGTCAAGTCAAAAAACGGTTTCGTTGTAAAAATAAATCTATTCAGAGTTTGTTTGCTGTGGCAGTAAATACCTATATAAAAAGAGGGTACTTAAATAAAGTCGTCTGCTTAAAAATTTTAAATCAAAAAGAAAATAAAACAAGTCCACTAGTAAAAAAACTCATTTTACGGTTTTTATCAGCATAATGAGTTTTTATTTAAATACGAAGTCACAAAAACAGATGAAAAGTCTAATTTCACTAGGTAGTTTTTTATTACATTTAGGTAAATCAGCTAAAACTAAGTCAGAAAAAATAGTATCACAACGACTCTAACGTTTGGGACCAATAAAAAAAGAAACAAAAAATAATTTAAAAAAGAACAAAAAAAAGAATTGTAAAAAAAGACCAAAATAACCTCTACATAGGTACCGTGCCACCGACTAATTAATCTGTTTTATCATCTGAAGTCGGGCAGCCAACCTAAGTACAATATGGAACCAACCAGTAAAACCTATGTAGAGGTTATTTTGGTCTTTTTTTACAATTATTTTTTTTGTTGTTTTTTAAATTATTTTTCGTTTCTTTTTTGAAGTCGGTTTTTTAATTTTTAAATTATTTTTTTATTTTACACTTCTTAGTATACCTACCTACCTAAAAATCAACAATATTGTTACCGTAATTTTATTTATTGAGGAGTTTGCTGATGAGAAGGTGGTTTCAGGTGCCCAATCAATCTGTACTTAGTTCTTTAGGGGTCTATTATTTTTGGTAGAAGTCCAAAAATGAGTAATTTATTGAATTCTGGGATGCTATCCTGTACATCATTCCGAAGATACTCATCAGATCCTTACCAAACTTTTATGGGACCACCTCGGAGCTTCCATCTTTCCATTAAAAAAAGAACTATATCAATCGGTCAAGCCATCTTCGTGTAATCGATGAACAATTGAATTGAATACAGCGTTTTGAGGAGCATTCCCGGTCCTCACTTCGAAGATCCTCATCAAATTTTTATGGGACCATCTCGGAGCTCCCACCTTTCCATTAAAAAAATAATCATTTCAATCGGTCAAGCCATATTCGAGTAATCGATAAACAACTGGATTGATTAATGCGTTTTGAGGAGCATTTCCGTTCATCACTCCGAAGACCCTCATCATATCCACATCAAATTTTTATGGGACCATCTTGGAGCTCCTACCTATCCATTAAAAAAAGAATCATCTTAATCGGTCAAGCCGTCTTCGAGTAATCGGTGAACACACAAAAAAAAAAAATTATACATACAGACGAATTGATAACATCCTCCTTTTTATGAAGTCGGTTAAAAAAGGTTTAAGATGGTCTAAAGTAGTGTTACTAATCTCATGTAAAGAGGCATGAAGTCTAACATGGAGTACGTTAACCTAGAAACCCCCGTTTACTCACGATTCAGCCGCGTAATTCGTGTTCTCGTAGGAATATCGGGATAAAAAACAGCTTATGTCTTTCTCCAAGGTCCCATCTATACCTATCCCAAAATTCATCAAAATCGGTTCTGCGGTTAAGACGTGAAAGCGTAACAGACAGACAGAGGTACTATCTAATATATATGTATATTTATCAATTTATACCATAGATATTATTTAGTAAAGATAATTATAACATATATTTTTTATTATATAACATGGAACGAAAATGTGAGGTACTAACAAATGGTTTGAATAAAATTAAAAATAAATGAATTTATTTTAATTTAAAATATATTTTTCTGTAGTAATATTAAAATTATATTTATCGACAAGCCTCGCCCCATCCCTAGAATATAATTTACACCGTCGCTCGTCGCAGACAGAGTTGGCCGTACGCCGTAGCGTACCAGCCGTATAAAATATTCAGTGAAAGATCGCTATTTAGTACCGCTAGGCACACTTACTGTATTTAATGTCACCTCTGCGAGAATCCTTGATGTTTGTCAATAATTTTAAAATTTTCATCCAAATGAATACTTTGATTTATCTATTATTAGCTGCGCCCCGCGGTTTTACCCGCGTAAGTCCCGTTCCCGCGGGAAAAAGTATCCTATGTGTTAATCCAAGTCTCCAGCTACCTATCTTCCAAGTTTTTCTTTGTCTTGACTGATCGACTGATAGATCAACGAACAGCCTAAACCGCCGAAAGTGCTCCAGGGGGAAATCACCGTTCCTCACTTTTGGCTTGCTTTAGTTGGCTGGTCGGAGTGAACCCAGACGAGGAAGCGGTCCCCGCCTCTGACTTGCCTTCACCGGTCGCGACAGCAAAAATGGACACCTCACGTCAGTGATGAGTTGGCTCGCTATCTGGCATACCAATGATGACTTAAAATCCAGGGAGGTATGCCCGTCCTTCAGCCACTCACGTCCCTGTTGCCCCTTTGCTGTTATTTGCTTAGCTGATTAGGGTGGCCCAGTTTGTGAGTTGGCGAGTCTCCGTCTGTCATTTCTACGTGTTTATACGTGACTACGGGCAGACGAAATATAGTTCACCCAATAGCCGATCTACTACTATCATAGCACTGTAGCCTACTTTGCTGTCACCCGTAGATTTCTCAATAGTTCTATCCGATCCGGTGGTTGTCATTTACTGCATTTTATAGTGCAGAGAGGGATAATCCCCAGCTCGGTGTCCACTTCATTGTTTGCGAGTAAAATTGGGCCTCTACGTGTTGGCTTCGGCTCCACGCACGCTTTCCAAAGGTCCGAGGCTCCATAGCGCCGTGGAGTATCACAGTACTATGGATACGTCCAGCAGTAGGACGTATAACAGACATAATAATAAATAATAATAATCCATTTATTTCAGGCTGTAAAAGCCCATAAAAACATACCTTATAGACTAACATATCTATCTATCTGCTATCTATATCGTCTTCTATACTTATAATAAAGGAAGAGAGGACAAAAAGTCTGTACTTGGAAGAAAATTAATAAAAGTTGTCTAGAGGGCTTAGAAAAAGTAGTAGAACTAAATTATGTAATTTTTAAAATTCGTCTATTTCTTTGTTTATCTGTCGGTTCCTTATACAATTAAAAACTACTTATCCGATTGAAATCTAGTTTTCAATATTGGATAGTTCTATTTTTGAGGAAGGTTGTGGTATACGTTGCATCGAAATCCAATTAGTAGAACCCGGGTAATGAACGAAAAAGTGCAACCGCTCGAGAACGGCCTGGCCGCCCGCGTCCGTGATAACGCGTTTTCACTACTTTTGATTCTGATGTTCCCATAGCATCAGTGGCCAATACCCAAGTGGCAAAACACGAAATTCAGAGAGAAGTTTCTTATTAAGAAATGAATAAACTTATGGAAAAATCTATCGGTTTGAATTTGAACCGGTACGCGGGACATAAACTATAGTTATAATTTATAAAACATACCTACCTCAATAAAAACAGTTCAAATCAAACTATTTGTAAAATGGGCCAACTAAAACAAACAAGTTAGACAGGTCGTTTGTTCGCACTGGATTTAAGTGAAATTATTTATTAACAAAGAGAATAGTCAATTCGATTAGACAAAAGCGGGCGGGCTCTCAAAGTAATGTAACTTCACAGAAAGCAATCCAAACGTCGTCGTCGCGCCTTCGGATGTCTGTGGTTTTCGGTGTATGATCAGGATCAAAATCGATGACCACATTTAAATTTTCAGAACCCCTGAAATACATCGTAATTGTGGGGTGTCAAAACCGACAGACATTCTGAAAGAAAAATCTTTTCTTTTATTCTCCGTCTTGTTTTGATACCCCACAAATGATGTACATAGCAATTTAATAAATCTGAGGTTTATTTACTTCTGGTGCTCACAGTACCTATACTCAAATACTCGTATTCACAAACGACCATAAGCGCATTCACTCACAAGAGTAAGACAAAGCATTTAATCTGCTTTGACAAATCTCTCTCCTCAAACCTATGTGTTTTATTAATAATATGAATGGTAATCCATTTATTTACCTATTACATTACCTTGTAGACACCCTACCCTTTGCACTTTCCGTGCTTTTCTTGTCCATCTAAAATCTAAAGGTTCCCTAGAAGGTATGGCTTTAAGCGAAACGGCCGCCCTTTGTTCCACCTAGATTTAAGATGCTCTTTCAGGTAGCTTGTTTTGTGGTATGTGCGATAAATAAATTTGATTAATGTATCCTCTATGGATGGTTCGACAAGTTAAATTACTACTACGAGTCTACTGTAAGTACAGATACAATTATACTGTGACACAGGTGACCGATATTCTGTAGTCATCCATTATGAGATTAGTTAGACCTCTGACGCTTAGAGCTTGTTCAATACATTTAATGTCAGACTTAGTTAAATTTGAAACTCGAAGTTTTTAAGTAATAAATTAATTAATTATTTCTGTATTTAGAAGAGAATTAAAAGAGATTACACTAATTAAACCATTGAAATATTATGTGTGCTTTAAGTCTAGATGTGTGATGATGTCTCAAACATATTCTATATTATTTTATTGTTGCTTTTATCTATACCTATACTGATATTATAAAGGTGAATTTATTTGTATGTTTGTATGTAATGAATAGGCTCCGAAACCAATGAACTGATTAAAAAAAACCTTTCACCAATATAAAATTCAATATAGATTAGTTTTCGCGCGAGTTTCGATAATAAAACACAATATTTACAGGATTTTTATTTTACTCGCTTTTTATTTAATAACGGCATTATTACAAAGTACCAAGTTTTCGCTAACTTTTCAGTTAGTTTTTCATTTATTTCATTTATTTGTTTACATTTTTTTATACTTTTGATCCCGATATTCCGTCGGGATCGGGATTTACATGGATGGGACCCCCCGACAGAGTTACTAACGAACACTATCTCATACATAAGAAGGCGTACTGCAAAGCCACGAATCAAAACCTCACATAGAATAAGTTATTAATAAATTTTTTTTTTTTTAATTTTTTTTGTTCACGAAAATAAACGAACTAAGGAAAGTGGAGCACTCGTGAGTTAAATTTTAAACAATTACTATTGAAGCTTTTAACAAAGTTCTGCGGATAAAGCTCGCTTTGAACTTCCAACTACCTCACCGAGGGAAGTGACATGACTTAACTATTTAACCAACTTGAAAGGAAAGGGTTCCGTTGTAGTAAAGAAGTCAGAGCGGGAATAAAATAGAAATGAAAATTTCAACTGTCTAGCTATCACGGTTCACGAAATACACCCATAAATCTCGTTTCTAATAATGTACAGAAATCGTGTAAGTTTAAAAAATGTATCGGAGCAGGTGACGTTATCCGAAAAGGGGTTGTTCTACACGTCTACGCGAACAACTTTTGCTCTACGACTTTTGGTAATTGGAACTTTTTCAAATTTAAAGAAAAAGTACTTTTAGTTTGAGGTCATGTTAATTTTGAGTCGATACATTGTATTTTAAGGGCATGAAAAGGGTAAAAAAACGGGACTGGCAGTCACCAGAGCCCTTAGTATGAGTTTTGATAGTTTATCGTCTCGATGAAACTGGCAGTCCACTTCATACATTTTTTAACAGCGCCCCTAGTGGTAACTATTATGAATTAAAATAATGTATGGAAGTAAAAGACGATAAACTATCAAAACTCATACTAAGGGCTCTGGTGACTATCAGTCCCGTTTTTTTACCCTTTTCATGCCCTTAAAATACAATATATCGACTCAAAATTAACATGACCTCAAACTAAAAGTACTTTTTCTTTAAATTTGAAAAAGTTCCAATTACCAAAAGTCGTAGAGCAAAAGTTGTTCGCGTAGACGTGTAGAACAACCCCTTTTCGGATAACGTCACCTGCTCCGATACATTTTTTAAACTTACACGATTTCTGTACATTATTAGAAACGAGATTTAGACATGAAATTCTAAGTAATAATAATAATAACGTAGTACGACGCGGCTAGTAACTAACAGATACTCGAATATGTCGGTATTTGAGATCCGTAAGAGCAATCGTTTAAAACGTTGTGAGGGGAAATATGCCTTCCTACTGCCGAACGACTCTATGGCGCCGACATACATAGATTAAAGAATATGACAGACTAGTTACTCGCGTAAGCTTAGTTTACTAACTGGGTTAATAAAAGAACAACGACGTTCGAATTGAAGATCATCTTTTTTAAAGGTGTGTGAGTAAATTTCCGGGCTTTAGAATTTATGAAACTCGGCCTTCTGGGCCTGGATAAAACACTTCACCATAAGGCACCCTTTCTCCTTACAGTCTCTAATAGACACCAGTCCAGTTTTTTGCGCGTAAGTTACCAGACTAAGTTTATCATTAATTGTATTTTGAATTTTTTATTGCTATTGCTGTTTTCGCGTTGTTGAATCATTGTAATTTCAATTTAATCTAATGTATTATTGATTAACTTAACACCTTTTTAAAAAGTTATTATCGTTTGGAAAAAAATCCTATTTCCTTTTTATATTATAGGTACCTATAGTTAGTAAACAGCTACCAATTATGCTAAGTCTCGTCGTGTCGCTCTTATGGTAAAGGAAAACATTGTGGAAACCGACATGTCTTAGAACTCACTACGGTCCTAATCTGGAGTAGGCTCCAGTGGCGTCTTACTGCTAACCCCCCTAAGAGGAGGTCTTCGCCATGCAGTGGGACAAATTAATGAGTTAATAATAATTTTTTTTAGTAAATTGTGAATTCAATGTCATGTCTATACCGACTCGCCTACTCTACGACAACAACGCAAACTGTGCTGTTTTGTGTATACGATTTATTACATTATTACCGTTTCACCATTGAATTAGCAACCTTACGACGTACGAGTTACAGTCTATAATACATTGACTTTGTCTTAAGCATTGTATGGAAAATTAATGAAAGTTACATTTAGGAGATTCATCGTGTGTTAATTTTGTGAAATTGGGGTTTGTTTGTAGCAGAAGTTTACTGTCAAACATTAGGGAGTACTTCCGTTTTAGGCACTGTGGCGTTAGCGGCGGCTGTGACAGATAAGGTTGCGGGTTTGATTCCTACCGGAAACAAATCTTCTCCTCATCTGATCCCGGTTGCATCCCTCTCGGGAGCTCGAGATCCGCTGAAACACCAGAATACTTGGCGTCGGCACATATGGTAAGTAAGTCGTCATTGGCCGCAAATAGATTTGGCAATATTTAATCGCTTGGCTGACATTAAGCTTTCTAGGGACGATGAAATTTACCCGCCACCGCGCGGGAAGAACTTAAGGTTTGTTAGTCACTCCTAGATCCCTTAGTCGCCTTTTACGACACCCACGGTAAGAGATGAGGTTACCTTATTCCAAAAATAATAACTGTAAACTCATGAAAGCAATAAATAAATCTAAATCTGAATATGATGTCAAAATAGGACAGACGTTCTGAATAAAAAAAAGGTAAAGATTTACCAAAAATATACCTACAGTTATTTTCGAAATGTCTGCCCTGTTTTGATACCTCACTATTATGAATTTGTTTTGTATTAAATGACGAACTTTCGGTTAAATTACGAAATACGGTTTTGAAATTATTTTTTTTACTATAAAATATTTCTATGTTTTGTATTATTTGTGATTTTGTATATCGGGTATGCGTGAGTGTGTGGTCCGTACCTATACCTCCAAACGTGCACTGCAAAGACGTGTCGTCGTAGCGTCACGAATTATTTTAACAAAAACACAGAATATAATAGTCAAAAAGGAATCTGTATCGCTGGCACGCAACTGTTCGAAAGAAATTCACGTAGGTACTAATGAACCAATTTGATAAAAATGACGCGTTTTCGCCGAGACTTGGCTATTCGCGCTTTGACAATGCGCTTATAGCCATCCAAGCACGTTGTTTGAGAAACTCAGTCCAACATAATTAACTAAACATATCTACATACTAATTCGTGAATGGTGAACAGAGATACGATCCAATAGTACCTACCTTAGACAAATTAATACACTATCGTAGAAGTCAGTAGATGAGAGATTTTTGGTCGTACGAGGTGGTGTGTTCCTTCAAAAGGAAGATCTTTCGCCGGGCAGGTGGGTTTATCCAGTAGGCCGCGGCCCGAAAAATTTCGTCGGTAGTTAATATAAGTTTATCTGATAAAGAAATCATGTCCGCATCCGAATTCTCCCATTAAAATAAAATGTAAAAAATATAGCGGCAACAGAAATAGAACATCTGTGCAAATTTCATCACTCTAGTTTTCACGGTTCATGAGATAGGTACAGTCACGAGCAGTATGTGCATATTGTCAAAATTTTAACATTGATTTTTTTTCACATAAATTAATGTGACACTAAAGTTTTGACTTGTATTGTACTACAAATACGTATACTTATTTTTGGAATGGCGGATGCTAAGATATTTCAGAAAATTTGACATTGTAGGTTTATATATTATTGCTCGTGGCTATAAAACCTGGTTATAGACAAATGGACAGTGCAGTCTTAGTAAAATGTTTCCGTTTTCACCCCTAGGACACTGAAATCACAGACTAGTAAGAAAATACTAAAGAAGGCGGAGGACACTTCCTAGAGCTTAAGAAATTGGATTTGACGTAATTGAAATTGAAGTTGAGTTGACGTTGAATTCGACGTACAGAATTGGTTCCGGGTGCCCCAGAGAGATGGCAAAAATGACACAGTTAGTAAAACGGTGAATGATACTGTTTTACTGACTGAGTCATTTGTTGTCAAATAATATGAACAAATAATATTCACATACCTACTATTACACTACTCTTTGTACTAAAGTATACCGAAATAGACCTACTGTCATTATACTGTCATGTCCTTAGGTATAGACAAACCGACAGTAAAGCGACCGTATTTGCGGACGACCACGGTACTATCGGTCGATCAAAACATCTTCAGTCTGCATTAGCCTAGGTTATCTGGACCACTTTGCTATTCTAGTATTCTGTAGGTACTGTGCAATGGGTAGGTTGTCAGTAATTCTATTAGTTAGGGGCTTTGTATACCACCCATATTTGTCATATTATATAGAGTCTGGCTTGGAAATATTTATTTTATTTATTATCGGTTGTGAACCGATTGTGGCCATTAGGAACTTAGCCAGTGTCAAGTATTATTCATATATTATACAAGTTATTTGCATCGAAACAGCAAAGTACTCATAGTTAAAGTCAAGTCACGAAACTAAATTGATTAATATGCCCCCGAAATTAAACGATTTGCACGCATTTGAACTACGATTCACAAAAATGAAAATTTAGCACCACATCTCTCCAATGCGTTCCCGCCAAAACTCTTGGAAATATTTGCAAATATTTTACATGGCAATTTATTACGACAGTCAACGTCAGTCAAGATAACGAATTTTTTAGGTTACGACAATAGTTTTTGAGAGTCTTGGCGGGAACTCGTTGAGGAGATGTGGTGCTAAATTTTCATTTTTGTGAAACCTGGTTCATATGCGTGCAAATTGTTTAATTTCGGGGGCATATTAATCAATTTAGTTTCGTGAAGGTGTACAAGTGGAATGAAAGTGAAAATCGGTGCAAAACATTAACTTCGTGTTGTCTCCAAGGCTCCGTGAAGATTATTTGTAAATGGCCTCCGTGTTTACAAATGATTCCCTAGACTTGACTTTAACTATGACGACTTGACTGTTTCGATGCAAATAACTTGCATAATATATAAGAATACTTGACACTGGCTAATTTCCTAATGGCCATAATCGGTTCACAACCGATAAGAAAATAAAATAAATAAAAAATAGTTTTTGAAACTTTATTCGAGTTCCTACGTGAAAAGAGTTTTGGCGCGAATGCGTTGAGAAGATGTGTTGCTAAATTTTCGTGTTTGGGAAACTTAGTTCAAATGCGTGTAAATTATTTAATTTCGGGGCATATTAATCAATTTAGTTTCGTGAAGGTGTACAAGTGTAAATAAAAGTGAAAATCGGTGCAAAACATGGACTTTAGCTTAGTGTTGTCTCCAAAGCTCCGTGAACAAACATTGAAAAAAATGGCCCCCTTTTTACAATGATTCCCTCGACTTGACTTTAACTATGACGACTTGACTGTTTCGTTCAATGCAAATAACTTGTAAATATTTATAATACTTGACACTGGCAAATGTCCGAATGGAAAAGCCATTTTTAAATGAGAAGAAGAAGAGTTCCTACGTGCGTTATTTTTGTTACCTAAAATTGTGTTATTTTGATTCATATTCATTTATATAACACGTTCATAATTACGTATCTATTATGCAAAAAATACTTATGTTTTAATATCCGTGTAGCCCCGGCATACAGTATAGGGCACATTTTTTTTTTTTTTTTTTTATTTTTTTATTGAAAACAAAACAAACAGGGCACAGTATAGTAGTAGTATTAGTAATCACTATTCAGTAGAACTACTTTCATTCTGAGTGTCGTAGGTTCGAATCCTGGCCAACCGCGAACAAATGTCTTTTCTTTAAGAAAAAGTTATGTGCGCTAATAACATCGCTCTTACGGTGAAGGAAAACATCGTGAGAAAACCGACATGTCCTAGGACTCACCACGGTCCGAAGGCATGGCACATTAGCCAATGCGGGGTAGGTTCCCGTGGCATCTTACTGCCTAACCCCTCCCTCTACCACCTCACCACC
Source organism: Idaea dimidiata (assembly GCA_949358125.1). Taxonomy (NCBI): domain Eukaryota; kingdom Metazoa; phylum Arthropoda; class Insecta; order Lepidoptera; family Geometridae; genus Idaea; species Idaea dimidiata. The sequence goes on along the minus strand of OX442334.1, from coordinate 15,489,479 downwards.
AGGTATAATACTTACATGTTTTATCGAGTAGCTGGTTTACTCACATCATCATTACTATTGGTACAATTTCTAGATAACTAAACTCAGAGATTATAACCACTACATTTTAACTAACTAAACTAGGAGTTCGCCCCGAACTGAGACCTCACGACCCCCTATCTCCCCAACCCCCCTACCGATCCGGCTCATCTTCGAACTCATAAATTCTATTGACCTAAACTACGCGCGTACCAAAATTCATGAAGATCGGAGCTACGATACTCAAGTTATCGTCGAACAAACATACAAAGTTACAAAGATACAAGCGTCAGGCCCGTCTACACTGGACCTCACTCGCTTCGCTGGTTCGGTCAACTAATCTTTATCAGTTATCCATTTTGTGTTCCAAAGAGTATATTTTTTTGTAATCTACGTTTTTTTTTCTTTATCTCTCGGTTGTATTGCTACTGTCATAATAAATTTAACCACAAAATCAATATCAATAATCCAACTTTTACACTAAACACATCGACTTTTATTCCGAAGGACATGCGTTCTAATCCCGGCCGACCATGCACAAGCTTGCTAAGTTATGTGCGTTTTTCGATTTACGGTAAAGAAAAAATCTTAATCGCGTACTATTTTTATTTTCTTACCTCGACGTTTCGATCATGTTACAATGATCTTGGTCTCGACGGGACTGGAGCTGCGGCGGGTGTCGTCCTCTATTTATAACCGTCGTTGTTTACTGTCCGGTGGTGGGTAGGTAATTTTTTTACCTACCCAGAAAATAAAAATAGTACGCGATTAAGACCCGGTAAAATGTAAATATATTCTCTTGTACTTTACAAAACCCCGTAAATTGTAAGAAGATCGGCAAAAACTTGCGTTCGTCGTAATGATGGCGGCCGCGACTCAGCCGCAACGGAACGGATAAAGGGACACGTGTCTGTCGCTAATGCTGCGCCATCTACCGGAGGTAATTGACAATCTTTGAGAAATTATCTTCAAAAACCTTTATAAGAAACGATTTTTTAAAGTAATTTAAGTAAATAAATTAAATTCGATTAGATTAGACTTTAATCTATGAACATAATTGACTTAGTTCAGTTAGGAAGGTATATTTTATCTACATTAAATAAAAACCAATTTTAATTTATAATAGCCGATGCATATTGATTACCGTAACTGGTGGTTGAACCAGTGATACCAAAGTTAGTACATTTTGCTGTTATCAATTACTGGTATGCAGTCTTAGTGCCTATGAAACTGAGTTATCCACTAGATAGATAATACGGATTTTTTCATTGTTGTTTTGGTAACTGTTTCATAAACTTGGATTACTCCGACCTGCAACTCTTACAATTTCGAAGTAGGTTTCGTCTTGCAAGAATAAGTATTACAGAATAAGTAATTACTTATTCTTTATCGTTACTTAAGTAACGATTGTGTAGCATTCCGACTTTTTATACAAATATCGTATCGTACACTGTAAAAAGGTAACCAAGAAAAGTGATAGATCATTCCAAAAATGTTTCCTCCGAGCTGTAATTAGCCGTACAAATGTTTTCTTTCATCTAATACGGTTTTTGTAAGTCATTCCATCATTCAATCTCTTTACTTAATCTTATCAGAGATAGATTAGTTACTTATTTTTACTAAAATATTATTTTTGGTATGTAATGTAGAGGTATTTACCCAAAATAATAACAGTAATCTATACCTAATAATTAAATATTACAAAGGTGAAAAGTTTATTTGTTTGTAATGAATAGATGACTACTTTTGATCCCGATATTCCCATAGGACTCCCGGTTCCAGGTACATTACATTGGAGTTTTATTGATGTAACGGACCGATTGAACATTTTAATAAATTTTATTTTAACTACAAATAAATTTAACAACTTATAATTATTTTTCCAGGTCTTATTCGCGTATTTATCAGCCCCCTCGCAACCAAGACCATTGTAACATGATCGAAACGTCGAGGTAAGAGAATTTGAAAATAATAATACGCGAATAAGACCCGGAAAAATAATTATGAGTTCAAATCGTGTGAGTTTAAAACGTTTCATATAATTACTCTTTCTAACTAAGTACATCATCAATGGCACCGAAATGAAACAATTTACATGAATTTTCACAAGTTTTCATGTAAGTAATGATAACTCAGTACCACATAATTTTTTCTAGGCATCTCTAAGGAAAGAGTTATTGGGTTGGCTTGTGAGAAATAATAATTGACACTGTTTATTTGCTACGAAACGTTAGTTCTACGAAATACTACGCAAATCGTAGCTTTGACTATGAAAAATTAGTTTTGCTTTGTAAAAGTATTGTCCTTTTTTACAATTAGCTAGCTTCATCCCTCGGTTTCACCCGCGTAACCATGATTTCGAAGGAATATCGGGAACAAAAGTAACCTTTGTTACTCCTCGATAATGTAGCCTTCTATTTGGTGGAAGATTTTATGAAATCGGTTCAGTAGTTTATCGTGTAGTAAAGTGTCTCACCTAGTGTAAGAGTTGTTCAGGTAGTCTTATACCTACTTAACCTGGCTTGCGCGACCTCGAGCTACCTAAACCAAATTAGCGAGATCTCGATATTTTGTTTTGAAGTTAATCTGAATTAGTTATAATACCATCAGAGCAATGTTACCAGTTACATCCCTCTCGGGAGCCTGGGACCACTTTCCTACTTTTACCTCTCCACTTCGCACGACCTTCGGTATCTCGTGTAGTGGTGTTCCCTACTCTACTTCGGAACACTATCCGTCGAAACACCTTTCGCCGAAGACAGTTGACCGATAGATTACTTTACCGAATAGTATTTGTTTCCCCGATTGTTATTTCCCCTTTGGTTCGTTTCACCGAAAAAATTAGTGAGGCCATTTAAATAAATAAATAAATAAATCCTGTGACGAACACACAGCGCCATCTAGCCCCGTGGTAAGCTGCTAAGCTTGTGTTACGGTGACTAGACAACGTATATACTACTTATATTTATTTTTCTTTTGTAAATACATAAATATTATACATAGAAATACGCCCAGACCAGATACAAATATTTATTTTAAGCATAAATATTTGCACCCAGCGGGAATCGAACCCGCAACCTTCTGTATTGCAGCCAAGCGTTCGCCCGACGCGCCACAGAGGTCGTCAAAAAGTGCACGCATATCAGCCCTAACGACGTCAAGCCAGCATTTCTTGGCTCTTCCTAATTTACCGCGGCCGGGTGAAGGCGCCATAGCAAGACATTAATTGTTCCCCACATCATTAACCGGTTTTCGTAAGATGTGTGTGTACACCGTGTGACCTAGCCTTATAATACCAAACGTAGGTAAAACCGAAATAAAATACTGGAATATCAAATAGATTGTAGAAGCGGAGCGGAGCGGTGTCGGGTGACAGAACTAGTGAATAATAAAAGTACAAATCTATTGGGAGGTGGATGCGGCGTCGCGCTGACACGAATCTCACTATTCCTGATGGTTGGTTAGACCTCGACTACTGTGGACTTCAGAACATAAATTAACAAAAAAAAAAAAAAATGTTCGGGGAGTTTCGGAACTCGTGTGGCCGAATGGTGGAGGCACTGGAGTATTGATCAAGGGACGCGAGTTCAAATCTCGCCGAGAGTGGATTTTTGAAGATGAATTTTTCCCTTAAAATATTTCTAGCAAATATACCTTGAGCAATAAAAACAAATTACGAAATATGGTAAACTAGCTGCGCCCCGCGGTTTCTCCCCCGTAAGTCCCGTTTCCGCGGACATATCGGGATAAAAAGTAGCTTATGTGTTATTCCCGGTATCCAGCTTCCAAGTTTCATCGCAATCGGTTTAGTAGTTTTTGTGAAAGAGTAAGAAACTCACATCCATACATACAAGACGATCGCAGACATGCAATCTAGTCCCAAATGAAGCAGCTAGACTATGGGTACTAGACGTCTAACTTGAGATGGGTCGATTATGCTTTGTGCCGACTATTCGGCATTGCAAATTATTATAATTATAATGAAGAATGTTAATAGATACAGTTTGTTACAGTAAAACTGTATATACAATTTGTAACGGGTAAGCCCTTTTAATCGGAAAGGGGGTTCTTTTTTCAAAAAAAATTCGAATTTTTAAAATTCGTAGAACAAAACTTGTTCGCCTAGACGACTAGAACAACCCTCTTTTGGCCTAAAAGGGCATACCCGTTACACCTTGTATACAAATACCTACGCTAGTTTTTGTTGTAGTCAAAAATACCTATTAATTTTTATTTTGCGATTTTTGCTCTGTACTTTTTGTTTGTAACTATATGTATAAAATGCTAGCTGCGTGCCGACTCCCAAACTGAATTTCGCGTATCGTTCTACGACAAGACTTTACTTCGACATCATGGAACTCCGATACGTCTTCATTTCGACAACACTTTCGTTTGAAACAACTTTGGCGCGACCCTATCGTACTTCGACAAAGCGTTTCTTCGACACGATTTGACTAAGAAACTATGTCAGTTCGACGTGGTCCTTCTTACTGTGAAGAAAAATCTATAATAAAAATATAATTCATAACGTTCATAGTTTTAGTGTTTAGCAGCTGTCGATATCAGGTGCAAAGTTTCAGTCTGGGGCGTCCCTCGGCCCCGGAACATACCCAGGATAGGGTTCAGTGGAGGTGAGGTTAGGTGAGGTAGGTGCCTCATGTTTACTTCGTTTTTATATTTAAATGCCTTTGTTTAGTCTATCCTGGACATCTGTTGAGGGCTTCCTTTCTTTGATTGTTACTTTTTATCTGTAAGATGTACATAATTGACATGTATGAACAAGATGTAAGGGTTTTTATCTTCTTCATATTTTTCTTAGACACTTTTGTCATACGACTTATTGTTGAGACATTGTGTCAAAAAAACGGTATTTTGGTAAATATAACGAAAAGTATCGGACATACTCTGTCGTGCCCCAAGGTCAAAAACTTGTATTTATTTTAAGTTAATGTAAATGATATATTAATATAAATAAATTGTTACACCACACCCTTTGTTTTAAAGATGGCTACGGTATTCCGTCGTAAAAAGCGACCAAAAGGAGTTTCTTGGAGGCTTCGCGGCTTGTTACCACTCACCGGCCTAAGTCGTAGCGCCAAACGGACTCGTCCGTTTTCCGATGCTAAGACCGGTGGAGCTCTTAGGGAAGGTGGGTCGGATCGTGTTCTGCTGCCGCCTCTTTCTGTAGAAAAGCGTGCTACATCTTAGATCATATCACCACTTACATCAGTTGAAATAGTGTTACAACTTTCATCTATCGTGTTAAAAAAAAGTTAACAACCGGAATCACCCGCATAACATGCCTTCCTGAAGTTTAAAGGTACGATTTGAAGTCCAGCTTTGTCCAATTTTTAAAATTCGTAGAACAAAAGATGTTCGCCTAGACGACTAGAACAACCCTCTTTTGGCCTAAAAGGGGCCAAAAGAGGGTTGTTGTGAACCCTCTTTTGGCCTAAAAGGGGCCAAAAGAGGGTTGTTCCTGAAGTTTAAAGGTACGATTTGAAGTCCAGCTTTGCGAAAAGCGCCCCACCAAACTGAAAATAACTTTCATTTTCAGTTTAGTGGGGCGCTTTTCGCAGTTATTCTGTTCAATATTTGTTAACAAATTGCCCAACACGGCATTTTACAATCGAATTCGCACCTAATAACCACAAAACGTATGTCAAACAAACGCAAAATCATTGCCAACACACCGTTCGCATTGCGTCGGGGCAAACTCTATTACTACTGTAACCATGCAATTACAATCTCCGGGACAATTCCAATGAGTTAATGTTACAATTAAATCTACCTACTGATTGGGTCCTATATCACTGTCACCCTACTAACTTAATGAACTTTTGCCAATTGGATTTTCTACTCTGTTGCGTCGTGATAAAGTTTAATTTGTATTTTTTTAAGAACTGGAAATAAAGAACGGAATCAAGTTTTGAAGACCAAAACAATTGTTCGGAAGTATTAATTGCTTTACTTTGAGTGTTTTTGATTTAACAAAATGTTGTTGTTGATTTGATTTCATTGTTTTGAGAACGGTTGAAATGTTGGATTCGTTAGTACCTACATAGTTGTGTGGCGCGGATTTACCTGTAGAAAGCGTACTTAATTTGTTTACAAATTCCACACATGAAATTACAATAATTAACAGTAGGTATAGTTTCAGTTTTTTTTTTTTTCATTCGTACAAAGTTAAAATCCCAATATTTACTTGGGTATTTATTTTATTATGGTACTAAAGGAACTCTTGTAGTTTGGTGGTGGTGAAGGTTAAGGACACATTTATCGGAACCTGTGACCCGATTCTGTAAAAACAGCATGCGACAAGCAGGCGGGATGCATGAGCATTGCAGAAATCGATTTGTTGCAGGAGTAAAAATATTAGCTATTCTATAACTTCTTTATGTACTGATTGGCTGAGGAACAAGGGGAGTTTAAATAATTAAGTAGCCCTTAATTTGAAGGCTACTTAACTAATTAAGTAAAATAACAAGAATAGGAATTAACGTACATCTCCTGCACGTCACCTGCATTCCGCCGGAATTTGGGATGCTATGTCCTTACCGAATCGCGCCCCTAAAGGGACTCAGGCCGAGTTTAGATAAACAGTTAAAAATACAACTTGTTTATAAAGATTATTAAATTAACAATAGAACTAAGAGTAAAATCCACTTTCACAAACAAAGAACGACCGGTTAAGGCAACAAACTACAAACCGATTAATCGGCCGATTTTGTTTATCTTAACTTACACAGCGTGTTTGAGGATGGTAATTGTGCAGGACGAAAAAACAATAGCCTTTTGTAAATAAATAAATATTGCACGACATTACACACAGCGCTATCTAGCCTCAAACTAAGCATTAAAATCCTACTAATATTATAAATGTGAAAGTGTGTGTGTTTGGATGTTAAGATGATTGGATGTTTGTTACTCAATCACGCAAAAACTACTGAACCGATTGGAATAAAAAGTAGTTGGATACCGGGAATAACACATAGGCTACATTTTATCCCGAGATTCCCGCAGGAACGGGATTTACGCGGGTAAAACCGCGGGGCGCAGCTAGTAAATAATAAATAAATAATTTATTCCCAAAAAAAGCACTAGGCTTGTACTATGGGTGCTAGACAACGGATATACCACATATAATACATATTTTTGTAGATAAATACATATGTTACATAGAAAACCACCCAGGACCAGAAACAAACATTTATGGCCTGCAGGAATATTTGTTTCTGGCGGGAATCGAACCCGCAACCTTCTACGTTGCAGCCCGAGCTTCGCCCATCGCGCCACAGAGGCTGTCAAAAGATTAAGATATAATTATGTAATAGATAATAGAATAACTTTGATCTTCTATACTGTATACTTATAATAAAGAAAGAGAGGACAAAAAATCTGCACTTGGAAGTAAATTAAAAAAATAGTTGTAGACAACACAACAAGTACACAAGTAGTTATATATACATAGGTAACAAAATTATATACTTTTAAAATTCATGTCTGTCTGTCTGTTTCTCTGTTTGTTCCTTATATAATTAATAAAAACAACTAATCCGATTGAAATTTGGTTTTACCCGCGACTTCGTCTGCGTAGAAATGGTGCATAGCCGACTTTTTCGTTGATTACTCGGGTTCTACTAATTGGAGTTCGATGTAAAGTATACCACGATGTTTCGAAATAGAACTATCCAATATTGAAAGCCAGATTTCAATCGGATTAGTAGTTTTTTTAACAATGATGTTCAAATTTTTAGTCACCTTTTTAAAGGTGTGTGAATAAAATTCAAATTTAAAACAATTTAACTGTGTGTGAAACTCTGTCGCCAGGGCCAGGGCCGATAAAAAGCTTCAACATCAAGCGGTCTTTCTCCTTCTAGTCTAATAGAGACCTTTAGTTCTATGCTTCAAAAGTATTCAGTCTGCTACGACTGCAGTGAAGCAAAGATCCATCATGTCTGTATAATGAATGCTCTAGAGTAGACTAGTGAATAGAAACGACTAGAGACTGCACTTAACAGATAACCGGTCTGTAATACAATGTGTAAGGATTATGGGCATAAATCAAATACTAGTGTAATAATCGCTAATTTAAAAGTAAAAATAAAAAATAAAAGTAGACTTTTATGTAGGAAATTGAGGTTAGTTTCTGTAATGACACTGAAACTTCGGTACAGCATTGCTGTTAATAGTACAATGCTGTAAATAAAAGGGATTGTTCCCATAAAGACGAAATCTCAAAAAGACATATACAAGCGTACGATAACGAATGGTTCGGACGTCGGCCATAAAAAGTATTCTCTAACAATTTGTTCTACGATCTACTACTTGTGGGAATTCATACTTTTAATAAACTTGAGAGGCTTAAAAAATAAAATAAATGGAAAATAATAATTTATTTTCAACAACTTAAAAAAAGAATACCTATATAAAGAGAAAGTTCACACAGCAAAAACTCCGTGATAGTTTGAACAACAGTTTTTGTTTTTTTTTAAATGTGCAACCGCCTGAAACTATGTCAGATAAGCTAAGTTTTTATTAATTTACATAAATTGTAAATTGTCTATTTGTACATGACTTAGATCAAAGGAGCTTAATACTAAGAAGCTGTAACTTTGCATGTGAAATATATTTAAGAGTAGATACATAAAACCGATTGAGATGAAAATCGAAATAGCTGGAGCTGGAGTTCGATTATTTGTCCCACTGCAAGGCAAGAGCCTCCTCTTAAAGGGGTTACCACATAGACTACTTTTTATCCTGATATTATTACGGGATCGGGACAAATGCGGGTAAAACCTCTGGATGCAGCTAGTTAATTATAAAAGAAAGACAGGCTGCAAACCAAACTTAAATTCGTAGTCAAAGCTACGGTCGTCGTAGCATTTCGTAGAACTACTCGTAGGGTTTTGTAGCAAATACGAGTACACGGTTGTCAATTATTTCTCACAATAAGCAAACCCAGCATTTGGCAGGAACGCATTGAGGAGTTGTGTTGCTAAATTTTTATTTTTCCCACGTTTTTGTGGAAGCTAGTTAACTTCGGAGGTATATTAATCAAAAATGAAATATGGTGCAACACATGGACTTTAGCGTTATCTCCAAAGCTAGCGTGAACCGTCATTGTAAAGAGGCACCATTTATAATGACTTCCTTGACTTGACTTTTACTACGACGAATTGACTGTTTTGATGCAAATTGCAAATAATTTGCAAAATTTATAATACTTGACATTGGATACTTTCCAAATGGCCATAATCGGTTCACAACCGATAAGAAATAAAGCGAACCCAGTACCTACTTCTTTGGGAAAGTGTTGAGAAAATGTGGTACTGATTAAATATTTAATAATGTAGGTACCTATTTTATTTATTTCTTATCGGTTGTGAATCGATTATGGTCATTAGGAAATTAGCCAGTGTCAAGTATTAATAATGTTTTATGCAAGTTATTTGCATGTAAACAGTCAAGTCGTCATAGTTAAAGTCAAGTCTAGGGCATTATTTGTAAACACGGCACGCCATTTATTTACAAATATTTTTCACGGAGCTTTGGAGACAACACTAAGTCCATGTTTTGCACTGATTTTCACTTTCATTCCACTTGTACACCTTCACAAAACTAAATTGATTAATATGCCCCGAAAATAAACAATTTGCACGCATTGAAACTAGGTTTCACAAAAATGAAAATTTAGCACTACATCTCTTCAACGAGTTCCCGCCAAAACTCCAATGTGATACCTATGGTATCAATGCCAACGTGTAGTATATCATTTTAATCTCAATTTGTGTCAGTCCACTTCCCTCCCTGATAAGTGATAATGCTACATCGATAGGGTCTCGTGGCTGCTGCATAAACTTAACAAGCCTAGGGTGCTATTACGTGTGTCGTTGATTACTTATTGATGGTGATTTTTATCAATTTATTAGGAACCGTTTTAATGATATTTTTTATTGTGCTTTAGATATACTTTATTATTTTAATTTAATTTAGGTATAGCTTTATCTTAGTTTTAATATTTTTGTTTATATATAAAAATAAAAAATAAAAACTTAGGACTTATTAAACTTAAAAATCAGTTTTTACAGAATACATACATAAATACAAAAAAAACTTTAAAATTGAACACATTATTCAATTTATTTATTAGGACTAATTGAAGTTAGTGAGCTTTTGAATTTAGCCTAATTTACATTACGAAACGAATGCCATGCATTGTAGATTCAGTTAGAGAAAATCAGCCTCTAGCAGTTGCTGAAAGGAATATCAAATAGATTAATATACATGCCACTAGTTTCGTAATGTAAATCTCGCTTTACTATTTTAAAAACGACCTTCGTTTTTTTACCATTTATTTGTTTTTATTTAGATAGATTGAATAAATTTCAATATAGATGCATGTTACTATGTTAAAATTTAAATGATAGTAGTTATGTTTAATTTATTAAATGTGAAAATATCTATGTAATTGAATTACTATATATTTTGATTTGGACTTTGACTTCAAACAGTACAAAAGCTTAGAAATATTTTCAGAATTTTCCCATGACAGGATTCTGAGTTGAACCTGAGTTATTTGACCACAGAATTGACGACAGAGTCATTGTTTAGTAGTTTCATTAATAAAAAGGGAATAGGGTCGGAGTACTTTATCCGATTTTGTTTCTGTCTATCAACTTTGAACGAAAAAAGACAAAGCATGTTCTTTTCAAACGTATTTTATGTTCTTTTTGCGTGAAATAAATATAAAAAGCCAATTCAGAGATGACAATATTGTTACGGCTGGCGTAATTATGAAATAAGTATCACTGGGAGCTAAAATGCAGTCTTTGAATAATGATTAAAACCTCAAAAGCATCATTGAGTGCAATATCGTTATCACAGTGATTGTTAACAATTATGTTCATTCTGATATCATATCTACTATTTAAGTTGAGATCATGGAAGGAAATATGTATACAACAAAGTACCGTGATAGCTATAGCTATTTCAATACCATGAGCTACACGTAATAACCCCAATTCGAGTCATCTTCACAACTTACCGAATTGGCAGTATCTGCCACTCAAGTGCCACGGTTAAACTGACACCGGGTTAATTAAAGACAGAGATAACAATACGGGTACCTCGCGAGTGCGAGGGAGGCGGCTGCAATTTGCCAGCCTGAAACGTCTGGTTAGGAATGTTTGATGGATACAGAAGTTGGAGGTTCGCTTTGGATGGTTAGACATTGTTGTAATGGTATTTACGACTAGTAGAGCTCTGTGGTTACGTTCGTGTCTGATGTACGTGGAGTTTCTGTTCTACCAGTATATCAGAATCTCGCTAATAATATAAATGTAAAAGTTTTGATGTTTATCTTTCAGTCCTCAAAAACAGCTGAGACTACTATGTCACTTCTAAATACAGGATTTATCAGCCCCTGAATTAGAATTGTTTGGTTGCTAAAATTCTTTATGGTATAAATACATAACTTACTAATAAGAACCATTCAAAACAGTCCTAGGCTACATCCGTACAGGCAGGTAGGCGGTTTGTTTAGTGCCTAGAGCCTTTGAGAGCTTGGAGCGCTAGGCTCTAGGTGCTAAGGCAGCCGCCTGTCTTTGCGGACGAAGCCTTAGTGATTTTTTGGTGTTTAGCATGTCCAGTTTAGATTTTTCTGTATTAAAATTGTTTAAAATTTAATTTCAATTTCAACATAAAAACAATACGTTTAAAATTAAACTAAAACTATATTCATTTCATTTTTTAATTGAATGCAACCATTTGACACTTCTTTCTATAGAAAAAAATATGGCAACTAAGCTGAAAATATTCGTTTGTTGACGTTAATAATTCACGATGGAAAAAATGAATGCCTAACTGGTGTTTCGTGATGTATTACTAGATATCTTTTAATCTAGTTTTTTTTCTGTTTTCGCTTTGTATTTAAATATAACTTATTAATTACATAAATTATACAATTTGTAACGGGTATGTTCTTTTAATCCGAAAGGGGGTTGTTCTAGACCCCCTTTCGGATTAAAAGGGCTTACCCGTTACACCTTGTACAGTTTTAATTATCAGCTTTAATGCAATGTAGTAATTATTTATTTGATAATTAGGATTTTAATAATTTCTTGAAAATGCTTAAAAATATTTTTACCTCATCGTGTTCACACATGCTTGCCAAAATAATAGTCATTTAAAATATAAATCAAACGAGACAAGTGGTCGACGACTAAAGCTGGCGAATGCAAGGCCCAACTTATGATTGCTCTATTAAAACTTTAGGTAAATACTCACTCGTACCTACACTTCACAAGAATGCACGTTGGATACATTTCTATTGGACGATAGTTTGTTGTCTACATAGAATGGAAAACAGAGACCGTGGTAGGACGAAAAGTATCTAATCTCTATATTGATGCTGGCTTTGCTAAAATGACTCAATCCTTTATGTTCAACATAAGTAAATACTCCCCCCCCCCCAGTATAATACTAGTATACTACTGGGGGGGGAAAGTATTTACTTATTTTGATGCTGGCTTTGCTAAAACGAAACAATCCTTTATTTTCATAAATAAGTAAAATACTTTCCCCCCTCCCAGTATAGTACTAGTATACTACTGGGGGGAAAGTATTTACTTATTTTTGAAAATAAAGGAATGCTTCGTTTTAGTAAAGCCAGCATCAATATTAAGAGTAGGATAGGATAGGATTTCGGAAAATCTTTTCTGAATAGATGCCTCACACACATCACAAATAACCCTCTCTCTGAATTCCATGGCTCTAGGACCAACGACTCTGCCACAGAACATAATAATAGTACGCTATGATACTTAGTTCAGCCATTCAGTCACCCAGTCAGGACTTTGAATTAAATAAATGTATATCCCTAGTGTACTTGGATCTTTGATTGAAAGTCGTATACTTATCCTGAATGTTACAGGCCGACTGAATTGAATCTGAAGTCTGCATAGACCCTCACAAGAGGCCGGCAACTTCAGCAAGTGACCCGTGCCAAGTCGAGCGAATGCTTTGTTTATTCGTCCTACCTCACACTATACGATATAGTGCATTGTTGATGCATCCAACGAACGATTTAATATCCTTTCGACGTAAAGTACCCTCGGTGTTGTGAACATTCAATACAGCTCACCCACCATCAATATGGCGTACTTTCGCTACAGTTGGTAATCTTTGAATGGGACGTTTTCGATGGTTTACAACCATAGTTTACATTTTTGCAGTGTCCTAATAAAATAGGAAAACTTGAATAAAACAACAAACTCGGCGTCTACGCAGGCCCGACGTCAACAAAGTCGACGGCCTGAATAATTCATATTACTAAAATGTTTATAACTATGTCCCGTGCGGTTTCACTCTTGAAAGTCCCGATCCAATAGAAATTTCGAAAAATGTACCCTTATCGCATTTAAAAATATTATGTCATTTTCTAAATTTTAGCTTTCTACCACTGTTTACTAATAAGCGGGTTATGTTACTAATATTTTATTATAAATGCGAAAGTTTGCAAGTTACGTATGTATGTCTGCTACTCTTTCAGGCAAAAACCGTTGAAGTGATTACGATGAAACTTGGAATATAGATAGCTGGAGACCTACACCTTCTAATCACAGATCCACAGAGTCCTTTAATTAGTGTGTACATAGTATCTCCATGGTTTTTATTTATAAAACTTATTAATAAATTTTATTTATTAGTATCAACCGTAAACAGTAACTGACCACTTAAATAACTAAAGTACCTAATAAATAAATACATAAACATTATGTACGTAACTTAGTTTCAAAAGACTTTAAAAACTTTTAAACAAAATCGATCTTACCATTTAGCGAATAGAGTCCAAAACAGCTTGTTACTTAAACAGAAACTGAAAGAGCAAAATAAAACGAGTTGTAGCAAAATATACTTTATTGTTATATGCAATAAGGTATTTTATCGATGTACTGACAACCAGACTGAGTTGATTTACCGAGCGATGTACCGTTCAGCTAATTTGGCTGCGTCTGTCCTTTGATTCCATGGATTTAGGAAGGACTTTTATTGGATATTCCATATCTAATCCTTCTTCATTCTGAACGATGGTGTATCCTTCTCGGGAGCCCGGGGCTCGCTAAACCTCAATTTTTTTTTGAGTCGGTACAGTAGGTAAGTCATCATCATTGACCATATTACTGCAAATAGATTTGGCAATATTATTACAACCGACCGCCTGCCTGACATCAATCCTTCTAGATACCAAGAAGTTAATCGACCACCACGTGGGGAGAACTCAAGGTTTGCTAGTTTCCCCTAGATTTTTCAATCTATATTTCGTTTTTTTTTAAATTTCAGACTATAATCTGACGTTTTGATTCCTTGTTTTTCTCCAGAAACGTGTGTCAAATCGTAGTCGCCAATAAAAAGTGAAGTATATCTAATATTTTTAGTTTATACGTATGTATGCCATCTCCATTGTTTCTACGGTTCCAGTTCCCAGAGCTCTGCTGATTGCCCGCGTCTAGAATGTTTGGGAAATAAAATATTTTATCAAAATATTGAAATACTTCTTAGAAAATTTACCGCCAAAGGTGTCTGAAGGTACATACCTTTTTCTGATGTAGGTTACATTTTAAATTTCAAG